>CM038143.1:150636675-156217720 GCA_021437245.1 Aegilops speltoides | reverse complement strand
TTTCACTAGAGTCGAGGAGTTGTATTTGAGTACCTTAGCTCCTTTTGCCATGAAGCAATAGGTGGGGCGTAGCCATCATTATCTTCATCGGGCTTGTCGGTGGAGTCGGTTTCTTGATGTTGAAGATGGACTTGTTGCGAAAGCAAGAGTAACGGCCGGACTCGCCACACGGACTCAGATTCTTGAGACTCCTCCTCTTCATCATTTTCCTCAGATTCAGCTTGAGTCCATTTCCTTGCCAATGAATGCCCGAGCCTTCTTGGAGCTGCCCTTCTTGTGAGATGAGGACTTAGAGGATTTTGATGGCGAAGATTTTGACGATTTCTTCTTCTTCTTCGCATCATCAGGCTGTAATCCTTGTATTTCTTCTTCTTCATTTCCTTTTCCCATCGAGGACAATCTTGAATATAGTGACCGGGCTTCTTACATTTGTGGCAAAGTCTTCTCTTATAGTCCTTTGGATGAGGAATCATTTCCTCTTGAAGATTTTCCAAAGCGACCACGTCTTGTGAACTCTGGAATTTCTTCAAGCGGTGCTAGATCTGGCTCAATTCTTGGGATCACCAAGGCTACTACCGAATCCTCACATTTAGTCAGACACAACCTTAGCCTTGAGGGCACGTGGTTTGCCATAGTTTGAGCCATAGAGATCTCTCTTTTGACACAATTTGGAACTTCGTGAGTGTTTAGCCTTCGAGGATATCGGCGAGGATCAAGCGACTTGTAGTCAAGACGTTCTTGTATCATCGGTCCGAGTATCAAATGAGGAATCAAGCGATCTCAGCGGTTTCTTCACAACTTCATGATCGGTGATGTCGGTGGCACCGAGGGCTTGAAGCTCATTTGAGATGTCGATGAGGCGATCAAAGGTTTGTTGGACATTTTCATTGTCGAGTCTTTTGAAGCGATTGAAGAGATTCGAAGAACATCGACTCGAGAGTCACGCTGAGTTGAAACTCCTTCATTTACTTTGGACAGCCTATCCCGGATAAGCTTAGCGGTTTCCAAAGCACTCACTCTTCCATCTTGTCCTTTGCTCGAGATGACCACATATGATATTCTTAAGCTTGAGAGTCGAGTTGTTTGAATCTCTTCACATCGGTGGCGTTCGATGTGGGAGTGACGATTAGGGGACACCATTTTCCACAACATACCGAGATCGTTATCAATTGCCTCAAGATGCATTCGCATCTTGTTCTTCGATAAGGGTAGTCCGTTCCATCAAAGGTAGGACACCCAGCCGAGACCTTGATCATACTGCGGTCGACATAACTAAAACTCCGGCGGTTAAACCAAAATCACACGAACAAGGGAGTACCTTGCTCGATACCAATTGAAAGTCGTTATATCGACTAGAGGGGGTGAATAGGCGATTTTATGAATTCTTCATCGAGGAATTTCTTTGGTGAGGAAATTCCTTAGCTAAGAACTACTTGCTGACGGAATAAGTACTCGAAGTGAACATAACAGGATACAAGCATAGTCATCATGATGAAATGAAGACTAACACAGAGTACGGAAAGCATAAACACAGGATAACAAGATGAAGACAAGCGGTGAAGAAATTGGCGAGGAATTTGTGAAAGTCTTGATCAAAGTCTTCAAGCACATATATGAACAACATCAACACACGAATGAGGAAATGAAAGAGTTGAGGAAATAGAACCGGTCAGTTGGTGAAGACAATGATTTGGTAAACCAGTTCCAACTGCTTTGTCTCGGTTATGCGTCTGTTGGGCGGTGAGTATTTAAACTCGAGGACACACAGTCCGGACACCCAGTCTACGAGGCGCAACTCGGGACACCCAGTCCTCACCGTATTCTCCTTGAACTAAGACCACGCAGCCTCGTCCAATCACTCGTGGTAAGTCTTGGTGACTTCCAAACCGTCACAGACTTGGTCACTCGGCGATCCACAATTCCTCTTGGATGCTCTAGACCTTGGCGCCTAACCGTCTGGAAGAAGCACAGATCTTCAAAGGTAACAAGCGTCGGATCCACGCAGGATCAATTTCTTGATGATGCTCAATCACTTTGGGTTTGTGGGGTTTGGTTTTGGGATTTTCCTCACTTGATGATTTTCGCTCAAAGTCCTCGGAGGATGGGTTGCTCTCGGATGACAAGTGTCAAGTTCTCTCGGAGCAGCCAACCAGCTAGTGGTTGTAGGGGCGGCTATTTATAGCCTAGGAGCAGCCCGACATGATAAGACATAAATGCCCTTCAATGATATGACCGTTAGGTGGATAAGATATTTTGGGACAGCGGCGTGCGGACAAAGAACGGTCGGAAATTTGACTCTCAAATTCCTCGGGGCTATCATGTTCCTCCTTTGTGTAGGCAATTCGCACTAGCGAATTTCTAACTCCTCGATCGAGCAAAGTCCTCGGTGACGGAAGAAGCTGTGTCTCATCCTTTGAAGAAATTGGTTGGCTGTATGAAATTTCAATGGCTTCACTCGAAGGATTGGTAGGTGTAGGATTTTGAGTTGAGCATCACATGGAAATTTTTCCTTAGTATTTCCTCGACCCCCTTTAACGAAGACGGTGTTTCCTATGACTCAAGAAGAGAAAATGAAACTACGAAAACAAAAGTCTTCACGCTTCATATTCCTCGAATGAATATCAAGTCTTCAAGGTCACACCAATTTCTTCACTTTCAAAGTCTTCGAAAGTCTTGAATATCAAAGTCTTGATCGAAGAACTTCATTTTTAGGGTCGACTTTCTCTGTAAATATCAAACTCCTCATAGACTTATAGACCTGTGTACACTCACAAACGCATCAGTTACTTAACCTATAAGTCTTCAATACACCAAAATCACTAAGGGGCACTAGATGCACTTACACGTTGTCATTCTCTTGTCGTGGTGGAGAAGGAGGTTGTTGACGTTCATCTTGATGCACTTCCTCGTTTTCTTCATCTTGGTGTGTCCCACTTGTGGATGCTTCCGTATCAACTCTTGGTTCACCTTGTCGTGAAGTAGAAGCTTCCACTTGGACAAACGAGGTACTCTCCTTCACCTCCGTTGGACGGACCTGACCAATAGACAAGTCTCGGATTGCTTCCAAAGGATCTTTGTCTCCTACATCAATTGGTAATTTCTCTACTTGCGAGCTGTTAGATTCATCAAACTTCACATCTACCGTCTCTTCAACCTTTCGGGTGAAATTGTTGTAGACACGGTAAGTGTGAGAGTTTGAGCCATAACCTAGTAGGAAACCTTCATGAGACTTAGGAGCAAATTTAGAACGACGATTGAGGGAGTCCTGGACTAGGGGGTGTCCGGACAGCCGGACTATCATCGACAGCCGGACTCCAAGACTACGAAGATACAAGATTGAAGACTTCATCCCGTGTCCGGATGGGACTTTCCTTGGCGTGGAAGGCAAGCTTGGCGATACGGATATGTAGATCTCCTACCATTGTAACCTACTCTGTGTAACCCTAGCCCTCTCCGTGTCTATATAAACCGGAGGGTTTTAGTCCGTTGGACGAACAACCATTACAACAATCATACCATAGGCTAGCTTCTAGGGTTTAGCCTCCTTGATCTCGTGGTAGATCCACTCTTGTACTACCCATATAATCAATATCAATCAAGCAGAGTAGGGTTTTACCTCCATCGAGAGGGCCCGAACACAGGTAAAAACATCGTGTCCCCTGTCTCTGTTACCATCCGCCTAGCCGCATTCGGGACCCCCTACCGAGATCCGCGGTTTGACACCGACATTGGTGCTTTCATTGAGAGTTCCGCTGTGTCGTCACCAATAAACTTGATGGCTTCTTCAATCAACAACGCCGCCGTCGGTGAGACTTTTCTCCCGGACAGATCTTCGTGTTGGCGGCTTTGCTCGAGCCAATTAAGCAGCCGGCTGGAGCAGATCGAAGCTTCGCCCCGCCATCGAGCCAGATTTGAAACCTAAACTTCACGGCTAACATCGCGGAGATTTGATCTTGATGGATTGAACCACACCGGCGTGCCGCCTTTATCACGATGGGCATGATCTAGCTCTGCCGCCGGACAGTACCTTGGAGGCCGCACACGAATCCGCTCCGACCCATAGCTCGGAGCCGACCGCGCAGATCGAGGACCGGTGGCTGGACACCGCCTCGGGAGCTGCAACTGCTACGGCGATGGAGCCGAATACTGACCTTGTCCCTTATAAAGCTCGTGACTCCGAGGTGCCGGCCTCCTTGCCGGACTCCGAACCTCCTGCGCCCCTACCAATCAAATTCGATTGGGCGCCGATCATGGAGTTCACCGCCGCAGACATCTTTCAGCACTCACCCTTTGGCGACATCGTAAATTCGCTAAAGCATCTCTCGCTATCAGGAGAGCCCTGGCCGGACTGCGGTCAGGATGGTTGGGATGCGGACGATGAAGAAATTCAAAGCCCACCCACCACCCACTTTGTAGCCACTGTCGATGATCTGATCGACATGCTAGACTACGACTCCGAAGACATTGACGGTATGGGCGGCGATGCCGGAGACAATCAAGAACCGAGCCTACAGGGCCTTGGAAGACCACCTCGTCATCGACATATCGTGGTGGACACCGAAGGATGGGGACAACGAAGAAGCGCGGAGGCAGATTCCTCTAAGAAACAGCCCAAGCGCCGGCGTCGTGGCGCGCTCTAAATCCGCCACAGCAAGAATGGAGATTCCGGCACGGAGATAATAACACCCGAGAGTGCGAAGACAACCCCCCAAAGAAGATTCAAAGCACGGGAGGACGGAGAAGCCAGCCCTCAAGAGAGAGCGGCGAGCGAGGAGATAGAGGGCGACAATTACATGCCTCCCTCAGGAGGCGAGGCAAGCCTCAACGGCAGCCAATTTGTCGTGCCGAGGATCCCGTCGAACAAGAGCGTTTTAACGCAGGCTAATGGCGACGGCGAACAGCCTAAAAAAAGCAGCAACAGCTTCGAGCTGATCAAGACTCTGCTGGCCGACAGATGGACCGAGGTCCTCGCGGCGAAAATACGAACTCGAGCGCCCCTCAAAAGCTACCCAACACGCAAGTTGCTCCCCGACTAGAGGAGGAAGCATACAAACCTTCGTCACCAGCGCGCTGTCTGGCAGACCGACCACCTCGTGGCGCGGAGAGGCATCTAGGCCCTCGCCGAACCGTACCCGGCACCGCTCGAAAAGTGCGAAGCCGCGGGAACGCGCCCGACTTGCGGGATATATTGGAGGACAAGGCAAGACAATCCAGATCTATCTCACGGATCACGCGGCGCCCACGACCCACAGCGACTACCGTCGCGCGGATACAACAACTCCGGCGGGCGAACACACCGCACAACGCTCTCTTGAGCTACGTCGCGATATTGCTCAATATAGGCGCCGACACCCACTATGCTTCACGAGGCGAAGTAATGGATCATCAAATCCTGAAGGGTTTAAACCCGTGTACATTGAATCCTATGATGGCACAACAGACCCGCGGTTTGGATGAAGATTATCTCCTTCATATCCATATGGCCCTGGCGGCAATCTCCACGCCATCAAGTATCTCCCACTCAAGCTTAAAGGACCAGCTCGGCATTGGCTTAACAGCTTGCCCGCAGAGTCAATTGGGTGTTGGGAGGACCTGGAAGCCGCATTCCTCGACAACTTCCAGGGCACATATGTGCGACCACCAGACGCCGATGACCTAAGCCACATAATTCAATAGCCAGACGAATCGGCCAGACAGTTCTGGACACGGTTCCTAACAAAGAAAAATCAAATCGTCGACTGTCCGGATGCAGAGGCCCTCACACCCTTCAAACATAACATCCGCGATGAGTGGCTGGCCCGGCACCTAGGACAGGAAAAGCCGAAATCCATGGCAGCCCTCACATCACTCATGACCCGCTTCTGTGCGGGAGAGGACAGCTAGCTAGCTCGCAGTAACAACTTCAGCAAAAATTCTGGCAGTCCGGATAACAAGGACCACAATGGCAGGTCGCGTCGCAACAAAAACAAACGCCACGTTAACGGCGATAACAACGAGGATCTGACGGTCAGCGCCAATTCAGAGGCTCTAAACCTGGTCAGCGGAAGAAGCCATTCAAAAGAACTACTCCGGTCCGTCCAATTTGGACCGAATACTCGACCACTCTTGCGGATACATGGCACCCAAAAGCCAGCCAACCACACCAGCAGGATTGTTGGGTATTCAAGCGGCGAGCAAGTTAATCACCGAAAACAATGACAAGGGGCTGCATAGCGATGGCGAGGAAGAGAGCCGCCGCCCGACGAGAGAGGACGAAGGGTTTTCCCCACAAGTGCGTCACGGTAAATATGATATCATAACCCACATACCCAAGAGGGGCGGAAGCGTGCACTTAGGGCGTGTATGCGATGGAGCGGTCGCCCCAAAGTTCAACCCATGGTCCTCTTGCCCGATCACTTTTGATCGAAGGGACCACCCTACCAGTATCTGCCATGGTGGATTCGCCGCATTGGTTTTAGACCCAATCGTCGATGGATTTCACCTCACTAGAGTCCTGATGGATGGTGGCAGCAGCCTGAACCTGCTTTATCGGGATACGGTCGCAAGATGGGCATAGACCCTCAAGGATTAAACCTACAAAGAGCGACTTCAAAGGCGTCATACCAGTGTTGAGGCCAATTATGCGAGCTCAGTCACACTAGAAGTGGTCTTCGGATCCCGGATAATTTCGAAGCGAGAATTAATCTTCGACATAGTCCCGTTCGCGATGGCTATCACGCTCTGCTCGGACGAACGCGTTTGCAAAGTTCAACGCGGTGCCACATTATGCATACCTCAAGCTCAAGATGCGGGCCCTCGTGGAGTCATCACGGTCAGTGGAAACACTGAACGCTCCCTCCGAACGGAGGAACACATAGCGGCTCTCGCGGCAGAAGTACAGATCAGCCTCTTAAGGCAGTTCTCGAGTCCGGCCGTTAAATGACCGGACTCGGCCAAACGCGCCCGGAGTAACATACATCAAGACCACCTGTCACGTTCCGAGCACGCGTAGCAATGCGGCCCCAACCCCAGCCCTCGCATGATTGCAAGACTAGCCCTCCGCGTACATCATTATGCTCTGGAGATACCATGGGCATAGGGGGAGGGGCACGACCACGACAGGCCCAGAGTGCGGCTTAACCACACCAGGGGCTCCCAAGTGTGTCACTCCTTTTTCTCTCTTTTTATTTTTTCCACAGGACTCCGTCCACCAGAGGCCCTGTCCGGCAGTAGATCTGCCGAACTCACGGTGCAACAGCCAGGGAGGGACAATGGCTACGACGAACACTCAGGTGGTCTCCATTACGAGCATTAAATTTGTTTAATACACCATTCCGCAGCCTACCCCTGGAGGGGGACATGTCTAATAGTCCAAACCCTTGCTTACCGCACTATTTGTATCGTTCTGCCCTCATAGCAGAATTCCTTGAATAAACAATGCATCACCTTTTTTATAATTGCATTCCTTTTTTTTATATATGTTCATTCATGACATCTTGCACCCGTACATTATGGTACGGCCGAATACACTAGGGGTTTATGTTCCCCGCATTATGGTGTGATAAGTCCGAACACTTTCACAAGTGCGGCACCCCGAACTTATATCATTATATGCATCGGCTCCGAATCATGTCTTGGGTCAATAGTTGGGTTTGCCCGGCTCCCATGTTTTGGTACCTTACGTTCCGTTCCGTCGGCTAAGGTAGCACTGGGAGAACCACTGCGATTGCACCCGGTTGAGCTGGGCGGCGCCTCGATGAGAAAGCTAAAACCGATTGTCATGATAAGGCGAGAGCTGGTCGCTGTTCGAGAGGTCTTTCGAGTCCTTAAAGACTTATGCCGCTTAGAGCGAGGAACCGGCTTCGTCCGGCCCAGGCATGGATAGCGCCCCGAACTCGGTCTTCCGAATACTAGGGGCTTCGCCGAAATTTAAAATTATAGAATTCTATGGCTAAGTGAGAGTGTTCAAGCATTATAAGTCCAGTTGCCTTGTTCGTTGTGTTGGCGCCTCCTAGATGGACCCAAAATGGGAACAAGAGCGCTCAAATTTATCCGAACACCCAAGACTCGTGGCATGGGGGCTGAAGCGAGACTTGCCATCTCTCAGATTTGATAAGCGGCCGCCTGAAGGTAATATTTTAAATTAATAAGCGTTGCTTAGCGCATATGAACAAAGTTTCCAGCGCACAGGATAACACATTGCGAGTTTACTCAAGAATTACATCTTTGGGGCACTCATCCGCAATCTTGTGGGCACCCTTTAGGACACTCTTATAGTACATCTCGGGCGTACGATACTCCTTGCCCGCTGGCGGCGCGTCTGTGATAAGCCTCTCCGCATCCAGCCTGCCCCAATGCACCTTTGCGCGGGCAAGGGCCCGACGGGCACCTTCAATGCAGGCGGAGCACTTGATGACTTCCACCCAGGGGCACGCATCCACCAGCCGCCGCCAGGCGCGAAGTAGCTCCTGGGCATGGCCTCTCCGAGCCACAGCCGGACTATGAGGCCCTTCATGGTCTGCTCGGCTACCTTGTGGAGCTCGACCACTGCTTCACTGGTCGCTAGGGGCACGGATGTCCGCCTCGAATCTTGAGACCGAAGACCTTCTCCGTTGAGCTCCCTCCTCGGCCCGGTAGAATGTGGCGGCATCAGACACGCTGCAAGGCAGATCTGCAACGCATACAGAGAGCTCAATTCGGGTAAAACAGGTAATTTACATTCACATGCTTGCTTTGCATGAAAAATGCCTTACCCGCCGCTATTTTCTTCACCGCCTCAATCTCCTGGAGGGCCTTATGGGCCTCGGCCTTAGTGGCTTTGGCACTTTCAAGAGCCGAGGCAAGCTCGGACTCTCGAGTCTTTGAGTCGCGCTCCAAACTCTCATGCTTTTCCATGAGAGTCTAGAGCTCTTGCCGCACCTCCGCCACCCGCACTTCCTGCTTCTCTGGCTCTGCTCGTTCCGCGGCCGCACTGCGTTCGGCCGCGGACACGGCCTCCTTCAGGGTCGCCACCTCGTTCGTGGCCCCTGCAGTACCCACGTTATCCTTGTTATTTCTATTGCAAACAAAATCCTTTTCTGTAAGGTACAAATTTAATGCGGTGTTACTCACCTTCTTTGTCCTCGAGCTGCTTCTTGGCAAGACCGAGCTCGTGCTCGGACCGCTCGAGGTCCTACTTCAAAGCACCGACCTCGCATGATCGGTCGGCAGAGGTAAATGTGATGCAGCCTGCAAACCCATATTGACATAATTTTAGCACTCTTGCGTATATCTTATTTAGATCCTCAGTCCGGTTTTCTTTCCGAACACGAACCGAGCATCGAGACTCTTGTCTATGCGGTATTACATTACATATTTTAAAACTTCTTACCTCAAAGCCTGTTAGAAGGCTGCTGCAGGGTTTGGTCAGCCCGCTCTTGGCGAGCTGAACCTTCTGAATCACCGCACTCATGATAGTGCGGTGTTCTTCCGCGATGGAAGCGCCGTTAAGCGCCTCCAACAAATTGTCCGGCGCCTCCGGTTGGACGGAGGCGGCTGGCGTCACGGTCTTGCCCTTCTTACGAAGGGGCCACCTGCCGGACTCCGGAACCACTGCGGGTTCCGGCATGGAGTCCGGCGCAAAGTCCGGGAGGCTGCCTTGCGGCACCTCTGGAGCCTCCTCCTGATGGGTCCCCTCCTGGGATCCCACCTCGGCATCCTCAGCGTCGCGAGGGGTGGAGGCAGTCAGAATGGAATCTACATCCGACGGAGCCAATGACCCGCTTGATGAAGCGGGAAGATCATCATCGGCCGGACTACAGGAAGTGTGCGGCATTAGAAGGACACCATGTGACACAAAAGAGAAATTGCAAATCATTCAGGAATCCGGATACTTACGATCTTGCCGGAGGCTTGGCCCTTGAGGTCCACTCTTCGTCACCAACGTTGGCGTTGGCGGAGCTGTCCGGAGGAAGGGTCCTTCCCCTCTTGGACCCTTCGGCCTCCCCCATTGGGGAAGCCTTCCTCTTCCTCTCTCCCCCCTCTTGGGGAGAGTCTTCTTTCTCCTCCTCGTCTTCGGGGGAGGAGTCCACCTCGGAGCCATCGGACGATGAGTCCGATATCACCTAGCGCCGGGAACTCCTTTGGGTTCCCGCGGCCTTCTTCTTTGCCTTCTTCTCCGGCACCACGTAAAGGGCCGGAACCAGCAGCCCCGTCAAACGGGTGTCCGCTGGGTCTTCGCGGAGGGGAGCCGGACAGTCTACCTGTCCAGACGTCCTCTGCCAGTCCTGTCGAAGGCATTGGGAGTTTTAGATCCCACAATAGAGTCAAACTATGAAGAAAATAAATGTCCCATAGAGGATAACAAAGCTTACCTCGCCGGCCGGGCGCTTGGTGCTGAATCCGCGGTCTTCCGTCGGCGTATCGCGGGGCTTCTCCGCCTTGAACAGCACCCTCCGGGCAGCTTCGTGCGTCGTGTCGAAGAGCACTTTCGAGGTCGTCTTGTGCGGATCAAACTCCCACAGATTGAAGGCCCGTTGTTGGCGGGGAGAATCCGGCGGACGAGCATGACTGGATCACATTGACAAGCCTAAGCTTCTTGTTCAGCAAGGTGCAGAGCAGGGATGGAGTCTGTCGGCTCCTCGAACTGCCCCATAGCAAGCCCTTCTCTTTCCAGGAGGTGAGCTGCATAGGGATACCAGATCTGAACTCGGGGGCCGCTGCCCATTTAGGGTCACGCGGCTCGGTGATGTAGAACCACCCCGATTGCCACCCCTTGACGGACTCCACGAAGGCCCCTTGAGCCAGGTGACTTTGCCCACCATGGCGCCTCTGCACTCCGCTTGGATGCCCTTCACTACCTTCGGCTTGACATTGAAGGTCTTTAGCCACAAGCCGAAGTGGGACCGGATGCAGAGGAAGGCCTCGCACACGACGATAAACACCGAGATGTTGAGGATGAAGTTTGGCGCCAGATCGTGGAAGTCCAGGCCGTAGTAGAACATGAGCCCCCGGACGAAGGGATGCAATGGGAAGCCCAGTCCAGCGGAGGAAGTGGGGAAATGTCGACCCTCTCATGGGGCTGGGGTGGGGATGAGCTGCCCTCGTCAGCAGCCGGTCGCGATGTCATTTGGAAAGGTATCGGCGCCCGACAGCTTTTCGAGTGCCCTCCGTAATGGAGGAAGCCAGCCACTTGCCTCCGCTCGACATGGTGGAGAAGGTCGAGGCGAGATGTGCAGACTTGGTATTTGGAGCTCGAGTCTTGGAGATGGATAAGCAAAGGAGGATGAAGGCGTAGGTAAAAAGGTGGATCCTTATCCCCTTATATGGGCGGACGAAGACTATGCGTCCCCACCTGCCTGGTGAAACTTGCTTATCTCCCAAGCGCCACCATCAATGGCGCGGTTGGGTTATCTGTATTGATGGGAATCCCGGAATAAGGGGAACACGATCTCTGCTTTGACAAGACGTGCCAAGGAAACCGCTTCGCTAAACGTGCTGAGGTGGTATAATACAAAACGGTTCAAGTAAAGGCTTGGTGGTGGTATGACGTCATACCACAAAATACGTCAGTAGATTGAACTTGTGTACATATTATTCTCTCTATGATGGAATGTGGAATTTATTTTGCGGAGCCGGACACTATCCTGGCGTTCACAATCTTCTATGAATTATTCGGAGGAGGAACCCGCCTTGCAATGCCGAACAATATGCGCGCCGGACTCATCGTCATTGAAGCCTGGTTCAGGGGCTACTGAGGGAGTTCTGGACTAGGGGGTGTCCGTCCAGCCGTACTCCAAGACTACGAAGATACAAGATTGAAGACTTCGTCCCGTGTCCGGATGGGACTTTCCTTGGCGTGGAAGGCAAGCTTGGCGATATGGATATGTAGATCTCCTACCATTGTAACCGACTCTGTGTAACCCTAGCTCTCTCCGGTGTCTATATAAACCAGAGGGTTTTAGTCCGTAGGACGAACAACCATTACAACAATCATACCATAGGCTAGCTTCTAGGGTTTAGCCTCCTTGATCTCGTGGTAGATCCACTCTTGTACTATCCATATCATCAATATCAATCAAGCAGGAGTAGGGTTTTACCTCCATCGAGAGGGCCCGAACCTGGGTAAAAACATCATGTCCCCTGTCTCCTGTTACCATCCGCCTAGACGCACAGTTCTGGACCCCCTACCCGAGATCCGCCGGTTTTGACACTAACAACGATGCTTATCAAGAATGTAGCACTTTGAGCCAAATACTCAAAAGTATCCAACTTGGGGTTTGTTACTGGTGAGGAGCTCATATGCCGTCTTGCCAAGTAGCTTTCGAAGATAAAAGCGATTTGTTGCATGACAAGCTGTCTCAACCGCTTCTGCCCAAAAGTGCTTCGGTGTCTTGTACTCATCAAGCATCGTTCTCGCCATTTCGATGAGCGTCCGGTTCTTCCTCTCAACAACTCCATTTTGTTGAGGTGTGTACGTAGCCAAGAACTCGTGTGAAATCCCTTCTTCATCAAGAAAGGTGTCCACATTTGCGTTCTTGAACTCCATTCCGTTGTCGCTGCGAACCTTCTTGATCTTCACTTCAAATTGATTTTGGGCCTTCCTCGCGAAGTTTTTGAAGATCTTTTGGACCTGCGATTTATCATCGAGAAAGAACACCCACGTAAATCTTGAAAAATCATCAACTATAACTAGACCAAAAGAATTTCCACCGAGACTCTTGTAGGCGTTGGGACCAAAGAGATCCATGTGAAGTAGCTCGAGTGGCCTCCTTGTGGTCATGATGTTCTTCACAGGATGCCTTCCTCCAACCTGTTTACCTACCTGACAAGCACTGCAAAGTCTATCCTTATCAAATATGACATCGTTAACACCAAGGATATGATTTCCTTTAATAAGCTTGTCAAGGTTTCACATGCCAACATGACCTAATCGTCTATGCCATAACCAACCTTTTGAGGATTTAGCAATGAATCAAGTTTTAGGTTGAGCCTTTTTAGTGAAATCAACAATGTATAGATCACCTCTACGCACACCGGTAAAGACCATTTTATGATTATCTCTGCGAAACACTTGGCAATCTACTTCAGTAAATAGGACATTGAAACTGAAATCAGCAAGTCTAGATACTGAAAGTAAGTTGTAGCCAAGAGATTCAACGAGCATGCCATTTTGTATGGAGCTATCATGTGATATGGCCACCTTACCGAGGCCAACCACCTTACCCTTTGAGTTGTCACCGAAAGTGACATACTTTCGAGGACTATCATTTTCAGCAAGCTCACGAAACATGTCTTTATCTCCGGTCATGTGATCGGTACATCCACTATCAAGAACCAATTCCTTTCCTCCTGACATATATCCCCGAAGATTTGCCATAAGACCAAAATGTCTCATTGCATCTTCAAGATCGAAGTCACTATCATCATCCTCATCATAGTATCCATGTTCAACATCGTCATGTGGTGGATCAAATCCTAGAGAGGGTAATTCGTTAGAGTGAGTTTGACAATGATCTTGCTTATAAATTTTTATAGCTTCGGAAATAATATCACTAATAATCCGAACATCTCCTTTGGCACGCATAAGGTTTGTAAGTTCAAATAGACGATCACAAAACATAGGATCACTAGTATTCATCTTACTTAAGGCAATAGACTTATGGAGAATTTCATCAAGATTTTTCAAGGAATAATTTGGAAAGCGTTCCTCAAGAAATTTCCATATAGTGTAGGCACACTTAAGAGTAGGCAAACATCCTATCAAGTTTATAGGCAAGCTTCTAATGATAAGTTCGGCAGTTCTAAGATTGCGGATCATGTCAATTGAGTCATCAAGGGTAGGATGCATAGGATCAACATGAGGTGCACAAGGGCTAGCAATGTACTTGTTCAAATGATAATGATTGAAGATTACAAGCATCTCATTTTTCCACTCATGAAAATACTCTCCATCAAGAATAGGCACTCTATGTCTAAGACTCCCCAAAGTAGACTCATCCATCTTCCTCTAATGGTGATTAAACCAAGGCAATGGAGACCAAAGCTCTGATACCACTTGTAGGACCTTGAGAAGAGGTGTCTAGAGGGGGGGGGGGTGATTAGACACAAAGTATCAAAGTTGCAGTTTTTAACTTCTTTAAGTTTAAGTGGAGTTTAGGCACAAGTTTAACATTCACAATACATAACAAGCAAGCATGCAAAGAGTATATGAGCAGCGGAAAGTAAAGCATGCAACTTGCAAGAATGTAAAGGGAAGGGTTTGGAGGATTCAAACACAATTGGAGACACGGATGTTTTTGTCGTGGTTCCGATAGGTGGTGCTATCGTACATCCACGTTGATGGAGACTTCAACCCACGAAGGGTAACGGTTGCGCGAGTCCACGGAGGGCTCCACCCATGAAGGGTCCATGAAGAAGCAACCTTGTCTATCCCACCATGGCCGTCGCCCACGAAGGACTTGCCTCACTAGCGGTAGATCTTCATGAAGTAGGCGATCTCCTTGCCCTTACAAACTCCTTAGTTCAACTCCACAATCTTGTCGGAGGCTCCCGAGTGACACCTAGCCAATCTAGGAGACACCACTCCCCAAGAAGTAACAAATGGTGCATTGATGATGAACTCCTTGCTCTTGTGCTTCAAATGATAGTCTCCCCAACACTCAACTCTCTCTCATAGGATTTGGATCTGGTGGAAAGAAGATTTGAGTGGAAAGCAACTTGGGGAAGGCTAGAGATCAAGATTCATATGGTAGGAATGGAATATCTTGGCCTCAACACATGAGTAGGTAGTTCTCTCTCAAAAAATGTATGCTGGAAGTGTAGGTTCAGTCTGATGGCTCTCTCCACGAATGAAGAGGAGGTGGAGGGGTATATATAGCCTCTACACAAAATCTAACCGTTACACACAATTTACCAATCTCGGTGGGACCGAATCAACAAACTCGGTCGGACCGATTTAGCAAATCTAGTGACCGTTAGGATTTTCGATGGGACCGATATGCAACTCGGTAGGACTGATATGGTTAGGGTTAGGGAATAACGTAATCTCGGTGAGACCGATTAAACAAACTCGGTGAGACCGATTTTGGTAATTAGCTAACCAGAGAGTTGGTCAGGCAAACTCGGTGGGACCGATTACTCAAACTCGGTGGTACCGATTTTGGTAATAAGTTATCCAGAGAGTTTGCATTGTAATCTCGGTAGTACCGATTGCTCAAACTCGGTGTGACCGATTTTGGTAATGGACATACACAGAGAGATTACAGTCCCATCTCGGTGGGATCGAGATCCCTATCGGTGAGACCGATTTGCCTAGGGTTTGTGGCAGTGGCTATGACATCTGAACTCGGTAGGGCCGGATAGAAAGAACCGGTATGGCCGAGTTTGAATTTTGGTTTAGGTCATCTGTGTGGAAGTGGGAAAGTAGTTGAGGGCTTTTGGAGCATATCACTAAGCACTGTGGAGCAAGAAACTCATTAAGCAAGACCTCATCCCTTCTTGATAGTATTGGCTTTTCCTATAGACTCAATGTGATCTTGGATCACTAAAATATAAAATGAAGAGTCTTGAGCTTGAAGCTTGAGCCAATCCTTTGTCCTTAGCATCTTGAAGGAGTTCCCACATCCTTTAGTCCATGCCACTCCATTGTTGAACTTATCTGAAACATACTAGATAAAAGTGTTAGTCCAACAAGAGATATGTTGACATTAATTACCAAAACCACCTAGGGAGCACTTGTGCTTTCACACATGTGAAGCATAGTATGATTAATCACACAAGACAAACGTAGTATCTCACAAGCATAACAACCAAAGTAGCATAAATCAAACGGGCAAAGTAGCAAGAACTCGAGAAAAATCAATGAAAAAAGCGAGACACACTCTCTTTCGAAGCCTAATGATCTATACAATTTCTCCCCCTTTGGCAACAAGTACCAAAAAGTTCGAAAAGGTATAGAACTATGCATCTCTCTAGGCACAATCCTTGGCAGCTTCTGAAGGTGACTTCTGGTTGGTGGCTCTGATGTGCGTAGATGGCGTTGAGATGAGTGCGTCCGCAAATGCTTCAACTGATGTCTGCTGGGCTAGCAGAGTCGAATTTGGAGGTGGCACTGGAGTAGTAGCAGTAGGTGCAGAGTAAGTGGTCCTCATATCTGCAACTGGCACGGCTGATGATCTGGGTGCCCTAGGCACTGTCTAGAACCTCTAAGTAGTAGGTAGCTCATCACCACTGTCCTCTGCAGTGGCTTTGGCTGCCTCGACATCATCTTTGAGCTTCTCCACAATAGTCTGAACCTCTATGATCTTTACATCAAGATCATGAACCTTAGTCTTGATAATACGCTCTAGGCTCTCCTGGTTCTCAGAAATGTTGGCGAGACTCTTCTCAATCCTCAGGGTTGCCTCTACTAGATATGTCATCTGATCATTCTTGGACTTGAGGTTGGCTATTGGAGCATTAGGTGTTGTGGCCTCTTGAGCTGCTCTTGCTGCGACAACTGCTTGGATCTTCTCTTGAGCCTCAACAGATGTAGGGTGTGCAGCATCCATCACCACTACATTATCTTCAAACTCAGGCTAATGTGTAAGGTGCTCACGATCAAGTAGATAAGTGCTCATTCCAACCTTGGAGTTGATGAACATATGAATGTGTGGAGCATATCCACAAGATCTATTCTGATCTGCAGATGTCCTCTTGACCATCTCAGCAATCAGACTTGTGACTTTGAAATTCTGAGGGGTGTCAAACAAATGTAGCAAGTTGATGGTGTGGCCACGGATCATCTTGTCATCTCCGGGCTTGGGAAAACAAGTATGCCTCGAGATAGTGTTTGTAGTGGCCAAACCAACTAGCAAGTGCTTTACAGAGCCAAGCTTATGACTCTTAAGATCATTGGGAGGGATTTCCTTGTACATATTTTCCATAGTGTTGTGGTCCATCCTGGGCTTCCCGTACACATCAATGGCATTTTCCTCTTCCTCGAGAGCACCAAGAAGTTCAGCCCACTCAGAGATAGTTGACTGGTACTTGGAACCCTCAGTCATGCTTGCAATCCTCCCATCTGGATAGAAATGAGCTGTGGAGTAAAATTGCATGATCATCTCGTCATTCAACTTGGTGAGCTTCTGACCAACAAAGGCATCCACTCCTGCAAGTATGAAACTCTCATGAACATGGGGGAAATAGTCTTCATTTGCATCAATGTATTTCTAGTCCACCCACTTCGTGTCACTGATGATGGGTTTCTTATCAAGCAAGATAGTTTCCTAGAATCCTGTTGCTCTCAGGTGTGAAAGCGATAGTCACAAGCAGTCCTCCTCCTGACAGAATAAGGATCAATCTTCCTCCACTCACGTAGACCCTTATCCTTCCCGAGGATCATGTTTTTAACTACTGGATGAGCATTGTTATGATCCAGGATCTTGGGATTTAGCTTCCTGAGCACTAGTGACTCATCATCCACCTCAACCTCAGGCACTGGGGCCTTGTTCCTCTCAGCACCAGGGATGTTAATTGTAGACCTCTTAGGAGCAGCAACTTTGGGCTTTGACTTGGGCTTGGAGGGAGTAGTTGACTTCATAGCATCTGACATTAGCTTCTGAGACTTTGCTGGAGGTGCATCTACAGTGGGTTCTTCCTCCTCCTCCTCATGATCATATTCCCTCATGGAAGGTCTACTAATGACTACAATAGTTGTCTTCCTAGCCATTTTCTTTGTGCTGGCATTAGCATATGCATCACTTGGCTCCTCAAGTGTGAATGTCATTGTTTCCTTTGGAGCCAAGGCTTTGCTTCCCTTTGAGAGAGGGACTTTCCTTACAGTAGTCATGTCCTTGGCACTTGGCCTAGTGCTAGCAGAAGTACCATACTCTTTCCTCAGTACTGCCTTCTTATTTTATGTGGCCTCACTAGCCACAAAGTCTTCATCGTCATCATCTGAGGTTCTCTTCTTATTAGTTCTTGTGACAACCTTTGGCAAGATCTGGAGAGCTCCTAATGCCCTCATAGTAGCTCTCATTTGGACTGGATCCCTCACTGAGATCTACATTCTGTTCTAACTCATTCTGGCTATCAGTTGCACTCAACATCTTGCAAACAGACCCTGTGAGTAGATATGTATGGGTAGAGTAGATGAGTTATCACAGAAATCAGATAGTTTTTCAAAAATTTGGGTTCAAATCTTAGTTATAGGTTTTCACCACTGTTCAAGAATTCACCCAATTAATCAGTTAATGGGCCAGTAATCACTACCCATAGCATGGACGAATCGAATAGCACCTATTTGTCATGTTAACTGGTTAGGCCGATTAATTGGCCAGTTAGACCAATTAATCAAGTGTTAGGCCAATTCCCTGCTGGCCCATTAATGGGTGGGCAAACAAAGCCCGATTTTTTGGCCCGTAACCCCTTCCAGCCCCATCTCACTTCGTAATAGCCATGATTAATAATTTTACCTCCTCTCTATGCTTTTCATATGTGGAGGGCAACATGTTTTGGTATACTACATAGCTGAGAGCATGAGAGTATGGTATAATACATAAAAAATATAGACATATGTTGGAAAGTTCCTATTCAATCTAACAATTAATGGTCGACCGATTAATCTAGTTAATAGGCCGATTCACCGATTCATCGCTATTCCTAAACCGACCGAGCAGGTACTAGTTAATGATTTCTTGAACATTTGTTTTCATAGAATGCATGTCGGAGCTATCGAGTTGGTCATTTCGGTGATACTGAAGGACTCACATAACCAAAACACTCCATTTCGGCTGGACCGAGATGTGGTTCGATGTCTCCGAGTTGCTTGGGTTTCAATAAAACTTTACCTTCGGTCGCACCAATTAGTACGTTTCATGGGACCGAGATGTACTTGTGCAATGGCCAGGGCCAAATCGGTGGGACCGAAAATTCCTATTCTGCCGGTCCGATATGCGTTCGGCAGAAACCTAAACCTATTTTTTTGCTAAAATCTATCCTAAGGAACTAATCTGGTGGAAAGAGGAATATCATTTTTGGCAAGATACATGGCAAGATCCTTGTGCGTTGAATCGGAGAAAAATAAGCACGAGGAGATCAAAGCTCACCCTAACTTGGTGGAGTTCCTCTACAGCGGCAACAGCAGGGTGATTGCTCATGTCCGTGTCAGCTTTTCCCCGAAGAGGAAGGGATGATGGAACACAACTATGAGAAGCATTTCCCTCAGTTATGAAACCAAGGTTATCGAACCAGTAGGAGAACCAAGCAACACTATGTAAACGGTACCTGCACACAAAAAAGATACTTGCAACCCGACGCGTAAGAGGGATTGTCAATCCCTCTCGAGTAAAAGATAGATTGGTTTGTATAATTTTGGATAAATAGATCTCGCAATAAAACAAAATGAAATAAATTAATAAAAAGTGCAGCAAGGTATTTTGGGGATTTTAGAATAATAGATCTGAAAACAAAAGCAAAATAAAAATATATCTCAAAGCAAATATGATAAAGAATAGACCCCGGGGCCGTAGATTTCACTAGTGGCTTCTCTCGAGAAAATAGCATACGACGGGTAAACAAATTATTGTTGGGAAATTGAGAGAACTTCAAATAAGTATGAAGATATCCAGGCAATGATCATTATATAGGCATCACGTCCAAGATTGGTACATTGACTCCTCCCTGCATATACTACTATTACTGTTGGGGAACGTAGTAATTTCAAAAAATTTCCTACGCACACACAAGATCATGGTGATGAATAGCAACGAGAGGGGAGAGTGTTGTCCACATACCCTTGTAGACCCGAAGCGGAAGCGTTCACAATGTAGAGGAAGTAGTCGTACGTTCTCCTCGCGATCCGACCGATCCCGGCGCCGTTACTCCGGCGCCCCCGAGTTCTTGACACACGTACAGCTCGATGACGTCCCTCGTACTCCGATCCAGCCGAGTGTCGAGGAGAGTTCCGTCAAGACGACGGCGTGGTGACGATCTTGATGTTTCACGGCGCGAGGCTTCGCCTAAGCTTCGCGACGATATGACCGAGGTGGAATATGGTGGAAGGGGGCACCGCACACGGCTAAGGAACGATCCGTAGATCAACTTGTGTGTCCATGGGGTGCCCCCTGCCCCCGTATATAAAGGAGGGAGGGAGGAGGAGGCCGGCCCTCTCTATGGCGCGCCATGGGAGTCCTACTCCCACGGGAGTAGGATTCCCCTTCCTAGTCCAACTAGTAGTCCTTCCATGTATTAGGAGTAGGAGAGAAGGAAAGGGAAAAGACAAGGAGAAGGAAGGAAGGTGCGCCCCCTCCCTAGTCCAATTCGGACTAGACCAAGGGAGGCGGCGGCCACCCTTTGGCCCTTTTCTCCTTTCCCGTATGGCCCATTAAGGCCCAATACGAATTCCGTAACTCTCCGGTACTCGAAAAATACCGAATCACTCGGAACCTTTCCGAACTCGAATATAGTCGTCCAATATATCGATCTTTACGTCTCGACCATTTCGAGACTCCTCGTCATGTCCCCGATCTCATCCGGGACTCGAACTCCTTCGGTACATCAAAACTCATAAACTCATAATATAACCGTCATCGAAACCTTAAGCGTGCGGACCCTACGGTTCGAGAACAATGTAGACATGACCGAGACACGTCTCGGTCAATAACCAATAGCGGGACCTGGATGCCCATATTGGCTCCTACATATTCTCGAAGATCTTTATCGGTCGAGACCGCATAACAACATACGTTTGTTCCTTTGTCATCGGTATGTTACTTGCCCGAGATTCGATCGTCGGTATCCAATACCTAGTTCAATCTCGTTACCGGCAAGTCTCTTTACTCGTTTCGTAATACATCATCTCACAACTAACTCATTAGTTGCAATGCTTGCAAGGCTTAAGTGATGTGCATTACCGAGAGGGCCCAGAGATACCTCTCCGACAATCGGAGTGACAAATCCTAATCTCAAATCGCCAACCCAACATCTGCCTTTGGAGACACCTGTAGTACTCCTTTATAATCACCCGATTCGTTGTGGACGTTTGGTAGTACCCAAAGTGTTCCTCCGCAAGCGGAGTTGCATAATCTCATAGTTACAGGAACATGTATAAGTCATGGATAAAAGCAGTAGCAACATACTAAGCGATCGTGTGCTAAGCTAATGGAATGGGTCATGTCAATCAGATCATTCTACTAATGATGTGACCTTGTTAATCAAATAACAACTCTTTGTTCATGGTTAGGAAACATAACCATCTTTGATTAACAAGCTAGTCAAGTAGAGGCATACTAGTGACACTCTGTTTGTCTATGTATTCACACATGTATTATGTTTCGGTTAATACAATTCTAGCATGAATAATAAACATTTATCATGATATGAGGAAATATATAATAACTTTATTATTGCCTCTAGGGCATATTTCCTTGATCTCCCACTTGCACTAGAGTCAATAATCTAGATCACATCACCATGTGATTAACATCGATATTTCACATCATCATGTGATTAACACCCATAGTTCACATCGCCATGTGACCAACACCCAAAGGGTTTACTAGATTCTGTAATCTAGTTCACATCGCTATGTGATTAACACCCAAAGAGTACTAAGGTGTGATCATGTTTTGCTTGTGAGAGAGTCTTAGTCAGCGGGTCTTTTATATTCAGATCCGTTATGTATTTTGCAATTTTCTATGTCTACAATGCTCGCTTGCGAAGCTACTCTAGCTAATTGCTCCCACTTTCAATATGTATCTAGATCGAGACTTAGAGTCATCGGATCGGTGTCAAAACTTGCATCGGCGTAACCCTTTACTGACGAACCTTTTGTCACTTCCATAATCGAGAAACATATCCTTATTCTACTAAGGATAATTTTGATCGCTGTCCGATGATCTACTCCTAGATCACTATTGTACTCCTTGCCAAACTCGGTGCAGGGTATACAATATATCTGGTACACTGACATGGCATACTTTATAGAACCTATGGCCAAGGCATAGGGAATGACTTTCATTCTCTTTCTATCTTCTGCCGTGATCGGGTTTTGAGTCTTACTCAATTTCACACCTTGTAACACAGGCAAGAACTCTTTCTTTGACTACTTCAAAATCTTGTCAAGGTATGTACTTCATTGAAAAAACTTATCAAGCGTCTTGATCTATCTCTATAGATCTTGATGCTCAATATGTAAGCAGCTTCACCGAGGTCTTTCTTTGAAAAACTCCTTTCAAACACTTCTTTATGCTTTGCAGAATAATTCTACATTATTTCCGATCTACAATATGTCATTCACATATACTTATCAGAAATGCTGTAGTGCTCCCACTCACTTTCTAGTAAATACAGGCTTCACTGCAAGTCTGTATGAACTATATGCTTTGATCAACTTATCAAAGCGTATATTCCAACTCCGAGATGCTTGCACCAGTCCATAGATGCACATTTTGTTAACACCTTTAGGATCGACAAAACCTCTTGGTTGCATCACATACAACTCTTCTTTAATAACTCCATTAAGGAATGCAGTTTTGTTTATCCATTTGCCAGATTTCATAAAATGCGGCAATTGCTAACATATTCGGACAGACTTTTAAGCATCGATACGAGTGAGAAAATCTCATTGTATTCAACATCTTGAACTTTGTCAAAAACCTTTTTCGACAAGTCTAGCTTTGTAGATAGTAACACTACTATCAGCGTCCGTCTTCCTTTTGAAGATCCATTTATTTTCTATGGCTTGCCGATCATCGGGCAACTCCACCAAAGTCCACACTTTGTTCTCATACATGGATCTCATCTCAGATTTCATGGCCTCAAGCCATTTCTCGGAATCTGGGCTCATCATCGCTTCCTCATAGTTCGTAGGTTCATCATGGTCTAGTTACATGACTTCGAACAGGATTACCGCACCACTCAGTGCGGATCTCACTCTGGTTTACCTACGAGATTCGGTAGTAACTTGATCCGAAGTTACATGATCATCATCATTAGCTTCCTCACTAATTGGTGTAGTAGTCACAGGAACAGATTTCCGTGATGAACTACTTTCCAATAAGGGAGAAGGTACAATTACCTTATCAAGTTCTACTTTCCTCCCACTCACTTCTTTCGAGAGAAACTCCTTCTCTAGAAAGGATCCATCTTAAGCAACGAATATCTTGCCTTCGGATCTGTGATAGAAGGTGTACCCAACAATTTCCTTTGGGTATTCTATGAAGACGCTTCTCGATTTGGGTTCGAGCTTATCAGATGAAACTTTTTCACATAAGCATCTCAGCCCCAAACATTAAGAAACGACAACTTTGGTTTCTTGCTAAACCACAGTTCATAGTGTCGTCTCAACGGATTTAGATGATGCCCTATTTAACGTGAATGCAGCTGTCTCTAATGCATGATCCCAAAATGATATTGGTAAATCGGTAAGAACATCGTAGATTGTACTATATCCAATAAAGTACGGTTATGACGTTCGGACACACCATTATGATGTGGTGTTCCAGGTGGCATGAATTTGTGAAACTATTCCACATTGTTTTAATTGAAGACCAAACTCGTAACTCAAATATTCATCTCCACGATCAGATCGCAGAAACTTTATTTTCTTGTCACGATGATTTTCCACTTCACTCTGAAATTCTTTGAACATTTCAACTATTTCGGACTTATGTTTCATCAAGTAGATATACCCATATCTGCTCAAATCATCTTGTGAAGGTCGAAAATAACGATACTTGCCACGAGCATCAACACTCATTGGATCGCATACATCGGTATGTATTATTTCCAATAAGTCAGTAGCTTGTTCCATTGTTCCGAGAACGGAGTTTTAGTCATCTTGCCCAAAAGGCACGGTTCGCAAGCATCAAGTGATTCATAATCAAGTGATTCCAAAATCCCATCAGCATGGAGTTTCTTTATGCGCTTTACACCAATATGACCTAAACGGCGATTGCCACAAATAAGTTGCACTATCATTATTAACTTTGCATCTTTTGGTTTCAATATTATGAATATGTGTATCACTACGATCGAGATCCCATGAACCATTTTCATTGGGTGTGTAACCATATAAGGTTTTATTCATGTAAACAGAATAACAATTTATTCTCTTACTTAAATGAATAACCGTATTGCAATAAACATGATCAAATCATATTCATGCTCAACGCAAACACCAAATAACATTTATTTAGGTTCAACACTAATCCCGAAAGTATAGGGAGTGTGCGATGATGATTATATCAATCTTGAAACTACTTTCAACACACATCGTCACTTCACTCTTAACTAGTTTCTGTTTATTTTGCAACTCCCGTTTCGAGTTACTACTCTTAGCAACTGAACCAGTACCAAATACCGAGGGGTTGCTATAAACACTAGTAAAGTACACATTCATAACATGTATATCAAATATACCTTTGTTTACTTTGCCATCCTTCTTATCCGCCAAATACTTGGGGTAGTTCGCTTCAAAGAACCAGTTCCTTTGCAAGTAGAAGCACTTAGTCTCGTGTTTAGGTCCAGACTTGGGCTTCTTCACTTGAGCAACAACTTGCTTGCCGCTCTTCTTGAAGTTCCCTTCCATCCCTTTGCCCTTTTCTTGAAACTAGTGGTCTTGTTAACCATCAACACTTGATGTTCTTTCTTGATTTCTACCTTCATCGATTTCATCATCATGAAAACACGGAATCATTTTTATCATCCCTTGTATACTATAGTTCATCACGAAGTTCTACTAACTTGGTGATGGTGACTAGAGAATTTCGTCAATCACTATCTTATCGGAAGATTAACTCCCACTTGATTCAAACGATTGTAGTACCTGCATAATCTGAGCACATGCTCACTTGTTGAGCGATTCTCCTCCATCTTTTAGCTATAGAATTTGTTGGAGACTTCATATCTCTCAACTCGGTATTTGCTTGAAATATTAACTTCAATTCTGGAACATCTCATATGGTCCATGATGTTCAAAACATCTTTGAAGTCCCGATTCTAAGCCATAAAGCATGGTGCACAAAACTATCAAGTAGTCATCGTATTGAGCTAGCCAAACGCTCATAACGTCGATCCGCTCCTGCAAAGGTCCGTCACCTAGCGGTGCATTAAGGACATAATTCTTCTGTGCAGCAGTGAGGATAAACCTCAGATCACGGATCCAATCCGCATCATTGCTACTAACATTTTTCAACACAGTTTTTTCTAGGAACATATCAAAAATAAACATATGAAAGCAACAACGCGAGCTATTGATCTACAACATGGTTTGCAAAATACTACGGGACTAAGTTCATGATAAATTTAAGTTCAATTAATCATATTACTTAAGAACTCCCACTTAGACAGACATCTCTAGTCATCTAAGTGATCACGTGATCCAAATTAACTAAACCATAACCGATCATCACGTGAGATGGAGTAGTTTTCAATGGTGAACATCATTATGTTGATCATATCTACTATATGATTCACGCCGACCTTTCGGTCTCCGTGTTCCGAGGCCATATCTCGCATATGCTAGGCTCGTCAAGTATAACCTGAGTATTCGCGTGTGCAAAACTGGCTTGCACCCGTTGTAGATGGACGAGAGCTTATCACACCCGATCATCACGTGGTGTCCGGGCACGATTTAACTTTGGCAACGGTGCATACTGGGAGAACACTTCTTGATAATTTAGTGAGAGATCATCTTATAATGCTACCGTCAATCAAAGCAAGATAAGATGCATAAAGGATAAACATCACATGCAAATCAATATAAGTGATATGATATGGTCATCATTATCTTGTGCTTCGTGATCTTCATCTCCGCAGCACCACCATGATCACCATCGTCACCGCGCGACACCTTGATCTCCATCGTAGCATCGTTGTCGCCTCGCCAATCTTATGCTTCTACGACTATCTCTACCGCTTAGTGATAAAGTAAAGCATTACATGCATTGCATTGCATACAATAAAGCGACAACCATATGGCTCCAGCCATTGCCGATAACCGGTTACAAAACATGATCATCTCATACAATAAAATATAGCATCACGTCTTGACCATATCACATCACAACATGCCCTGCAAAAACAAGTTAGACGTCCTCTACTTTGTTGTTGCAAATTTTACGTGGCTGCTACGGGCTTAAGCAAGAACCAGTCTCACCCACGCATCAAAACCACAACGATATTCGTCAAATAGACTCCGTTTAACCTTCTCAAGGACCGGCGAGCCACACTCGGTTCAACTAAAGTGAGAGAGACAGCACCCACCAGTCACCTTTAAGCAACGAAAGTGCTCGTGAAGCGGTGAAACTAGTCTCGCGTAAGCGTCACGGCGTAATGTCGGTCCGGGCCGCTTCATCTCACAATACCGCTGAACCAAAGTATGACATGCTGGTAGGTAGTATGACTTGTATCGCCCACAACTCACTTGTGTTCTACTCGTGCAAAACATCAAACCATAAAAACCTAGGCTCGGATGCCACTGTTGGGGAACGTAGTAATTTCAAAAAATTTCCTACGCACACACAAGATCATGGTGATGAATAGCAACGAGAGGGGAGAGTGTTGTCCACATACCCTTGTAGACCCGAAGCGGAAGCGTTCACAACGTAGAGGAAGTAGTCGTACGTTCTCCTCACGATCCGACCGATCCCGCGCGTTACTTCGGCGCCCGAAGTTCTTGACACACGACAGCTCGATGACGCCCTCGACTCCGATCCAGCCGAGTGTCGAGGGAGAGTTCCACAAGACGACGGCGTGCAGGACGATCTTGATGTTTCACGGCGCAGGGCTTCGCCTAAGCTTGCGACGATATGACCGAGGTGGAATATGGTGGAAGGGGCACCGACACGGCTAAGGAACGATCCGTAGATCAACTTGTGTGTCCATGGGGTGCCCCTGCCCCGTGATATAAAGGAGGGAGGGAGGAGGAGGCGGCCCTCTCTATGGCGCGCCATGGGGAGTCCTACTCCCACCGGGAGTAGGATTCTCTTCCTAGTCCAACTAGTAGTCCTTCCATGTATTAGGAGTAGGAGAGAAGGAAAGGGAAAAGACAAGGAGAAGGAAGGAAGGTGCGCCTCCCTAGTCCAATTCGGACTAGACCAAGGGGAGGCGGCGCCACCTTTTGGCCCTTTTTCTCCTTTCCCGTATGGCCCATTAAGGCCCAATACGAATTCCGTAACTCTCCGGTACTCAAAAATACCGAATCACTCGGAACCTTTCCGAACTCCGAATATAGTCGTCCAATATATCGATCTTTACGTCTCGACCATTTCGAGACTCCTCGTCATGTCCCCGATCTCATCCGGGACTCGAACTCCTTCGGTACATCAAAACTCATAAACTCATAATATAACCGCCATCGAAACCTTAAGCGTGCGGACCCTACGGTTCGAGAACAATGTAGACATGACCGAGACACGCCTCCGGTCAATAACCAATAGCGGGACCTGGACGCCCATATTGGCTCCTACATATTCTACGAAGATCTTTATCGGTCGACCGCATAACAACATACGCTTGTTCCTTTGTCATCGGTATGTTACTTGCCCGAGATTCGATCGTCGGTATCCAATACCTAGTTCAATCTCGTTACGGCAAGTCTCTTTACTCGCTCAGTAATACATCATCTCACAACTAACTCATTAGTTGCAATGCTTGCAAGGCTTAAGTGATGTGCATTACCGAGAGGGCCCAGAGATACCTCTCCGACAATCGGAGTGACAAATCCTAATCTCAAATACGCCAACCCAACATCTGCCTTTGGAGACACCTGTAGTACTCCTTTATAATCACCCGATACGTTGTGACGTTTGGTAGTACCCAAAGTGTTCCTCCGCAAACGGAGTTGCATAATCTCATAGTTACAGGAACATGTATAAGTCATGGATAAAAGCAAGTAGCAACATACTAAACGATCGTGTGCTAAGCTAATGGAATGGGTCATGTCAATCAGATCATTCTACTAATGATGTGACCTTGTTAATCAAATAACAACTCTTTGTTCATGGTTAGGAAACATAACCATCTTTGATTAACAAGCTAGTCAAGTAGAGGCATACTAGTGACACTCTGTTTGTCTATGTATTCACACATGTATTATGTTTCCGGTTAATACAATTCTAGCATGAATAATAAACATTTATCATGATATGAGGAAATATATAATAACTTTATTATTGCCTCTAGGGCATATTTCCTTCAATTACTCCACACATCGACCGCTATCCAGCATGCATCTAGTGTATTAAGTGTTGGGGAACGTAGTAATTCAAAAAACAAATCCTACGATCATGCAAGATCTATCTAGGAGATGCATAGCAACAAGACGGGAGAGTGTGTCCATGTACCCTCATAGACCGAAAGCGGAAGCGTTTAGAAACGCGGTTGATGTAGTCGAACGCCTTCATGATCTAACCGATCCAAGTAACGAACGTAGGGCACCTCCGTGTTCAGCACACGTTTAGCATGATGACATCCGTCGAGCTCTTGATCCAGTCGAGGACGAGGGAGAGTTCCTTCAGCACAACGGCATGGTGACGGTGTTAATGATGTTACCAGTGCAGGGCTTCGCCTAAGCACTATGGCGATATGACCGAGGTGTTAAACTATGGAGGGGGACACCGCACACGGCTAAGAGAACAATTGTTGTGTTTTGGGGTGCCCCCTACCCCCGTATATAAAGGAGGGAGGAGGAGGAGGCCGGCCAAGGAGGGGCGCTTATAGGGGGAGTCCAACCAGGATTCCCAATCCTAGTTGGAGTCCCCTTCCTTTTCCAAGAGGGGGAGAGAGGGAAAGAGGTGGACAGGGAGAAGGAAAGAGGGGGGGGGGCGCCGCCCCCTCCTAGTCCAATTCGAACCAGCCATGGGGGGGGGAGCGCGTCCACCCTGCGGCCCTCCTCTCTTTTCCACTAAAGCCCATTAAGGCCCATTAATCCACCGTGGGGGTTCCGGTAACCTCCTGGTACTCCGAAAAATGCCCTAACCTATCCGAAACCTTTCCGGTGTCCGAACATAGCCCTCCAATATATCAATCTTTATGTCTCGACCATTTTAAGAATCCTCGTCACGTCTGTGATCTCATCTGGACTCCGAACAAACTTTGGTCATCAAAAACACATAACTCATAATACAAATCGTCATCGAACGTTAAGCGTGCGGACCCTACGGGTTTGAGAACTATGTAGACATGATTGAGACACATATCCAATCAATAACTAATAGCGGAACCTGGATGCTCATATTGTCTCCTACATATTCTATGAAGATCTTTATCGGTCAAACCACATAAAAACATACGTTGTTCCCTTTGTCATCGGTATGTTACTTGCCCAAGATTCGATCGTCGGTATCATCATACCTAGTTCAATCTCATTACTGGCAAGTCTCTTTACTGGTTCTGTAATGCTTCATCCCGCAAATAACTCATTAGTCACATTGCTTGCAAGGCTTATAGTGATGAGTATTACCGAGAGGGCCTAGAGATACCTCTCCGATACACGGAGTGATAAACCCTAATCTCGATCTATGCCAACCGAACAAACACCTTTGGAGACACCTGTAGAGCATCTTTATAATCACCCAGTTACGTTGTGACATTTGATAGCACACAAGGTGTTCCTCCAGTACTCGGGAGTTGCATAATCTCATAGTCTGAGGAACATGTATAAGTCATGAAGAAAGCAGTAGCAATGAAACTATAACGATCATAATGCTAAGCTAACAGATGGGTCTTGTCCATCACATCATTCTCCTAATGATGTGACCCCGTTCATCAAATGACAACACATGTCTATGGTTAGGAAACATAACCATATTTGATTAACGAGCTAGTCAAGTAGAGGCATACTAGGGACACTATGTTTTGTCTATGTATTCACACATGTACTAAGTTTCCAGTTAGTACAATTCTAGCATGAATAATAAACATTTATCATGATATAAGGAAATATAAATAACAACTTTATTATTGCCTCTAGGGCGTATTTCCTTCAGTCTCCCACTTGCACTAGAGTCAATAATCTAGACTACACACTAATGATTCTAACACCCATGGAGTCTTGGTGCTGATCATGTTTTGCTCGTGGAAGAGGCTTAGTCAATGGGCCTGCAACATTCAGATCCGTATGTATCTTGCAAATCTCTATGTCTCCCTCCGACACTTGATGACAGATGAAATTGAAGCGTCTCTTGATGTGTTTGGTTCTCTTGTGAAATCTGGATTCCTTTGCCAAGGCATATGCACCAGTATTGTCACAAAAGATTTTCATTGGACCCGATGCACTAGGTATAACACCTAGATTGGATATGAACTCCTTCATCCAGACTCCTTCATTTGCTGCTTCCGAAGCAGCTATGTATTCCGCTTCACACGTAGATCCCGCCATGATGCTCTGCTTGGAACTGCACCAACTGACAGCTCCTCCATTCAATAGAAATACGTATCGAGATTGCGACTTAGAGTCATTCGGATCAGTGTCAAAGCTTGCATCAACGTAACCATTTATGACGAGCTCTTTGTCACCCCCATAAATGCGAAACATATCCTTAGTCCTTTTTAGGTATTTCAGGATGTTCTTGACCGCTATCCAGTGCTCCACTCCTGGATTACTTTGGTACCTCCCTGCTATACTTATAACAAGGCACACATCAGGTCTGGTACACAACATTGCATACATGATAGAACCTATGGCCGAAGCATAGGGAATGACTTTCATTTTCTCTCTATCTTATGCAGTGGTTGGGCATTGAGTCTGACTCAACTTCACACCTTGTAACACGTGCAAGAACCCTTTCTTTGGTCGATCCATTTTGAACTTCTTCAAAACTTTATCAAGGTATGTGCTTTGTGAAAGTCCAATTAAGCGTCTTGATCTATCTCTATAGATCTTGATGCCCAATATGTAAGCAACATCACCGAGGTCTTTCATTGAAAAACTCTTATTCAAGTATCTTTTTATGCTATCCAAAAATTCTGTTTCATTTCCAATCAACAATATGTCATCCACATATAATATTAGAAATGCTACAGAGCTCCCACTCACTTTCTTGTAAATACAGGCTTCTCCAAAAGTCTATATAAAACCATATGCTTTGATCACACTATCAACGCATTTATTCCAACTCCGAGAGGCTTGCACCAGTCCATAAATGGATCGCTGGAGCTTGCACACTTCGTTAGCATCCTTTGGATCGACAAAACCTTATGGTTGCATTATATACAACTCTTCCTCAAGAAAACCATTAAGGAATGCAGTTTTGACATCCATCTACCAAATTTCATAATCATAAAATGCAACAATTGCTAACATGATTCGTACAGACTTAAGCATCGCTACAGGTGAGAAGGTCTCATCGTACTCAACTCCTTGAACTTGTTGAAAACCTTTCGCAACAAGTCGAGCTTTACCGTCAGCGTCGGTCTTCTTCTTGAAGATCCATTTATTTTCTATGGCTTGCCAATCATCGGACAAGTCTACCAAAGTCCACACTTCGTTCTCATACATGGATCCCATCTCAGATTCCATGGCCTCAAGCCATTTCGGGGAATCTGGGCTCATCATCGCTTCCTCGTAGTTCGTAGGTTCATCATGGTCTAGTAACATGACCTCCAGTACAGGATTACCGTACCACTCTGGTGTGGACCGTACTCTGGAAGACCTATGAGGTTCGGTAGTAATTTGATCTGAAGTTTCATGATCATCATCATTAGCTTCCTCACTAATTGGTGTGGGAATCACTAGAACTGATTTATGTGATGAACTACTTTCTAATTCGGGAGAAGGTACAATTACCTCATCAAGTTCTACTTTCCTCCGACTCACTTCTTTCGAGATAACTCCTTCTCTAGAAAGGATCCATTCTTAGCAATGAATATCTTGCCTTCAGATCTGTGATAGAAGGTGTACCCAATAGTTTCCTTTAGGTATCCTATGAAGACGCACTTCTCCGATTTGGGTTCGAGCTTATCAGGTTGAAGCTTTTCACATAGGCATCACAGCCCCAAACTTTAAGAAACGACAACTTTGGTTTCTTGCCAAACCCCAGTTCATAAGGCGCCATCTCAACGGATTTTGATGGTGCCCTATTTAAAGTGAATGCAGCCGTCTCTAAAGCATAACCCCAAAACGATAGCAGTAAATCAGTAAGAGACACGATAGATCACACCTTATCCAATAAAGTACGGTTACGACGTTCATACACACCATTACTTTGTGGTGTTCCAGGTGGCGTGAGTTGTGAAACTATTCCACATTGTTTCAAATGAAGACCAAACTCGTAACTCAAATATTCGCCTCCACGACAGATCGTAGAAACTTTATTTTCCTGTTACGATGATTTTCCACTTCACTCTGAAATTCTTTGAACTTCTCAAATGTTTCATACTTATGTTTCATTAAGTAGATATACCCATATCTGCTCAAATCATCTATGAAGGTCAGAAAATAACGATACCCGCCACGAGCCTCAACACTCATTGGTCCGCATAGATCGGTATGTACTATTTCCAATAAGTCAGTAGCTCGTTCCATTGTTCCAAAGAACGGAGTTTTATTCATCTTGCCCATGAGGCATGGTTCGCAAGCACCAAGTGATTCATAAGCAAGTGATTCCAAAAGCCCATCAACATGGAGTTTCTTCATGCGCTTTACACCAATATGACCTAAAAGGTAGTGCCACAAATAAGTTGCACTATCATTATCAACTTTGCATCTTTTGGCTTCAATATTATGAACATGTGTATCTCCACGATCAAGAATCAATAAAAATAGACCACTCAACAATGGTGCATGACCATAAAAGATATTACTCATATAAATAGAACAACAATTATTCTCTGATTTAAAGGAATAACCGTCTCGCATCAAGCAAGGTCTAGATATAATGTTCATGCTCAACGCTGGCACCAAATAATAATTATTTAGGTCTAAAACTAATCCTGAAGGTAGATGTAGAGGTAGCGTGCCGCCGGCGATCACATCGACCTTGGAACCATTTCCGATGCGCATCATCGTCTCGTCCTTAGCTAATCTTTGTTTAATCTGTAGCCCCTATTCCGAGTTGCAAATATGAGCAATAGAACCAGTATCAAATACCCAGGCGCTACTACGGGCATTAGTAAGGTACACATTGATAACATGTATATCAAATATACCTTTCACTTTGCCATCCTTCTTATCCGCCAAATACTTGGGGTAGTTCCACTTCCAGTGACTTGTCCCTTTGCAGTAGAAGCACTCAGTTTCAGGCTTAGGTCCAGATTTTGGATTCTTCCCTCGAGCAGCAACTTGCTTGTCGTTCTTCTTGAAGTCCCCCTTCTTCCCTTTGCCCTTTTTCTTGAAACTAGTGGTCTTGTTGACCATCAACACTTGATGCTCCTTCTTGATTTCTACCTTTGCAACCTTTAGCATTGCGAAGAGCTCGGGAATCGTTTTCGTCATCCCTTGCATATTATAGTTCATTATGAAGCCTTTATAACTTGGTGGCAGTGATTGAGGACCTCTTTCAATGACACTATCATCAGGAAGATTAACTCCCAGCTGAGTCAAGTGGTTATGATACCCAGACATTCTGAGTATGTGTTCACTCACAGAACTATTCTCCTCCATTTTGCAGCTATAGAACTTGTTGGAGACTTCATATCTCTCAACTCGGGAATTTTTGCTTGAAATATTAACTTCAACTCTTGGAACATTTCATATGGTCCATGACGTTCAAAATGTCTTTGAAGTCCCGATTCTAAGCCGTAAAGCATGGCACACTGATGTCTGCTAGAACTACGTCGGTATTTCCAAAAGAGGAAGGGATGATGCAGTATAGCGACAGTAGGTATTTCCCTTAGTGATGAGACCAAGGTTATCGAACCAGTAGGAGAACCTCCTCACACCACGTAAACAACACCTTCACACAAATAACAAATACTCGCAACCCGACGTGTTAAAGGGGTTGTCAATCCCTTTCGGGTACGATGCCTCTAGTGGCCAAATAACGTGAGGTAAAAAGTGGTAGATAGGATAAATAAATCATAGAACAAATAAATTGCAGCAAGGTATTTTTTGTATTTTTTGGTTTAATATATCTAAAAATAAATGCAAGAGAAAATATATCGCAAAGGCAAATATGATGAAAAGAGACCCGGGGCCCGTAGGTTTCACTAGTGGCTTCTGTCGAGAAAAATAGCAAACAATGGGAAAACAATTACTGTTGGGCAATTGATAGAATTTCAAATAATCATGATGATATCCAGGCAATGATCATTATATAGTCATCACGTCCAAGATTAGTAGACCTACTCCTGCCTGCATCTACTACTATTACTCCACACATCGACCGCTATCCAGCATGCATCTAGTGTATTAAGTTCATGAGAAAACGAGGTAATGCAATAAGAACAATGACATGATGTAGACGATATCCATTTATCTATTGCGTCATATATAGATCTCATCTTGTTATCCTTAGTAGCAACGATACATAAGTGTCGCTTCCCTTTCTGTCACTGGGATCAAGCACCATAAGATCGAACCCACTACAAAGCACCTCTTCCCATTGCAAGATAAATAGATCAAGTTGGCCAAACAAAACCCAAATATCAGAGAAGAAATAGAAGGCAATAAGCAATCCTGCATATAAGATATCAAAGAAGTCTCAAATAACTTTCATGGAGAAAAAAATAGATCTGACCATAAACTCAAAGTTCATCGGATCCCAACAAACACACCGCCAAAAGACTTACATCATATGGATCTCCAAGAGACCATTGTATTGATAATCAAGAGAGAGAGATACAGGAGGCCATCTAGCTACTAACTACGGACCCGAAGGTCTACAAAGAACTATTCACGCATCATCGGAGAGGCACCAATGGAAGTGGTGAACCCCTCCGTGATGGTGTCTAGATTGGATCTTGGTGGTTCTGGACTCTATGGCGGCTGGATCAATATTTCATCACCTCCCGTAGGATTTCTGGAATAATGGGGTATTTATAGAGCAAAGAGGCGGTCCGGGGGCACCCGAGGTGGGCACAACCCACCAGGGCGCGCCTGAGCCTCCTGGTGCGCCCTGGTGGGTTGTCCCCTCCTCGGGACTCCCCCAGGTGCAACCAGGGCCCAATTTCTTCCTTTTGGTCCATAAAAAATCATCGTAAAGCTTCGTGGCATTTGGACTTCGTCTGATATTGATTTTCTACAATGTAAAAAACATGCGGAAAACAGCAACTAGCACTTGGCACTATGTCAATAGGTTAGTACCAAAAAATGATATAAAATGACTATAAAATGATTGTAAGACATCCAAGAATGATAATATAATAGCATGGAAGAATAAAAAATTATAGATATTTTGGAGACGTATCAGCATCCCCAAGCTTAATTCCTGCTCATCCTCAAGTAGGTAAATGATAAAAATAGAATTTTTGACGTGGAATGCTGCCTAACATGTTCATCACATTCTTTTATTTATAGCATGGACATATGGACTTTTATATGATTCAAAGCAATAGTCTAGTTTTTTACATGAAGACTTTAATACTCAAGCATACCAACAAGCAACCATGTCTTTCGAAATATCAACACTAAAGCAAGTTATCCCTAGCCCATCATGCTCAATCATTGATCCATTCATGAAACACACTCGATATTAGCTACACCCAATGCTCAAATACGATCTTAGTGCCCCCTAGTTGGTGCTTTATAAGAGAAGATGGAGACTCAAATTCAAAATAAAAATTGCATAAGTAAAAGAAAGGCCCTTCGCGGAGGGAAGTAGTGATTTGTAGAGGTGCCAGAGCTCAAAGCTTAAATTGAGATATAAAATTATTTTTGAGAGGCATACTTTTCCTACCAACAAAAACGACTTGGAGCATCCCAACACTTTCCATGCTAAATACATCATAGATGGCTCCCAAATAGAAAATAAAGTTTATTCCCTTTTCCACCATTACTTTCACTTTCCATGGCTAGCCGTATCCACGGGTGCCTTCCATACCAACACTTTCCAAGGAATTGATTATTTGACAACATAAAGTAAATTCATTTATTCATTTTGGGACTGGGCATCCCTAATACCTTTGTCGTACTCTCGTGCAATGACAAGTGAATAAACACTCATCGTGAGAATAATACATCTAGCATGGAAAATATTGGCTACCCTTTACCGCCTCGTGAGTAGTAGAGCACACAAAAGAGAAATTTATTTTGAACATTAGAGATGGCACATGCAAATTTGCTTAGAACGGCATGGAAATACCGCATATAGGTAGGTATAGTGGACTCATAAGGCAAAACTGGTTTAAAGGGTTTTGGATGCACAAGTAGTGATCATACTTAGTGCAAAATGAAGGCTAGCAAAAAGATTGAGAAGCAACCAACCAAAAAGCAAAAAATCTTGTACCCAAGCATTAAGCATAAGTAACACCCGATAATGCACCATACGTAGGATATAAATTTCATTGCATAACTATTGACTTTCGTGCTTGCATAGGGAATCACAAACCTTAACATCAATATTCTTACTAAAGCACAATTACTCATCAACATGACTCACATATCATATCGTCATACCTCAAAACCATTAATAAGAATCAAGTTTATTTTGTCCAATGATCTTCATGAAAGTTTTTATTATATCCTCCTTGGATATCTATTACTTTGGAACTATTTTCATATGTTGCTTTTGGTAAGCTCAAACAAATATAAGTGAAGATCATGAGCATAATTTTTTTCTTTCTCTCAAATCAATATAAGTGAAGAAAGAGAAAATTTCTTCAAAATTTACTAACTCCCAAATAAATCTAAGTGAAGCATGAGAGCATTTATTCAAAATTAACAAAGCACACCGTGCTCAAAAAGATATATGTGAAGTACTAGAGAAGTCCATGGCTCTAAAAATTTAAGTGAAGCATAGGAGCAAGAATAGAATAATTTTTGGCTCTCTAAGAAGTGTGTGTACAGCAATGATTCAACACTTAAAACACAAAGCAGAACAAGAAAAGACTCATATCATACAAGACACTCCAAGCAAAACTCATATCATGTGACAAATAAAAATATAGTTTCAAGTAAAATACCGATGGTTTTTAGAAGAAAGCGGGGATGCCACTCGGGGGGCATCCCCAAGCTTAGTTTCTTGCTACTTCTTTGAATATTATCTTGGGGTGCCTCAGGCATCCCCAAGCTTAGGCTTTTGCTTATCCTTATTCCTTTATCCGTCGTAAGATAACCCAAAACTTGAAAACTTCAATCACACAAAGCTCAAACAAAACCTTCGTGAGATCTATTAGTATAAGAAACCAAACCACTACTCTAAGTACTGTAGTAACCTATTCTTATTTTGTTTTTGCATTATATCTAATGTATTCCAACTTTCTATGGAAAAAACTCATTAAAGAAAACCATCGAATCATCAAAACAAGCACACAATGCAAAGAAAACAGAATCTGTCAAAACTGAACAGTCTGTAGCAATCTGAAAATTTTGAATACTTATGTAACTCCAAAAATTATTATATAAATTTGTGGAAGTTAGAAATTTGTCTATTAGTCCTCTGCAAAAAGAATCAACTTAAAATCACTCTTCTGTAAAAATGACAACGGATCTCGTGAGCGCAAAAGTTTCTGTTTTTCAGCAAGATCAAATAAACTTTCACCCAAGTCTTCCCAAAGGCATTGCTTGGCACAAACACTAACTAGAACATAAAAAACACAAACATAACAGTAGCATAATTGTGCTAACACTCAATAACAGAAATAAAAAAGCAAAAAGTAAATTTTATTCATTGGGTTGCCTCCCAACAAGCGCTATCGTTTTACGCCCCTAGCTAGGCACAATATTTCAATGATGCTCACATAAAAGATAGTAATTGAAATATGAAGAGAACATCATGTAGCATATATCAAAAACATTTAAGTCTAACATACTTCCTATGCATAGGAATTTTATAGGAAAACGAATTAGCAAGACAAGCAAGATCTAGCATATGCAAGGAAGAAGAAAGGAACAATAGCAATCTCAACATGAAGAGAAGTAACTTAGTGTCATGAAGATTTCCACAACGATATTTCCCTCTCTCATAATAATTATATGTGGGATCATATTCAAATTCAACAATATAGCTATCACATAACATATTTTCTACATGATCCACATGCATGCAAAGTTGACACTCTCCCAAAATAGTGGGATCAACATTACCTAAAGTCATGACCTCTCCAAACCCACTTTTATCAAAAATTTCATAAGAATGAACATTCTCCAAAGTATGGGATCTAAAGTTTACACTCTTCCAAACCCACTTTCAATATTATTTCAAACACTATTATCAATCTCATATTCATCACAGGGCTTAAATAAATTTTGAAGATCATAAGAAGAATCACCCCAATCATGATCACTGCAATAAGTAGTGGACATAGCAAAATTAGCATCTCCAAGCTTGGGGTTTTGCATATTATTAGCACAATTTAGAATTTATCGTAAAATCATTGCAATCATGCTTTTCATTCAAATATCTATCATGAATCACTTCATAAATTTCTTCGTCACAATTTTCAGATTCACAAATCTCAAGCAAAACTTCATAAAGATAATCTAGTGTACTCAAATCACTAGCAATTTGTTCATGATAATTGGATCTCTTCAAAATATTAGCAAGTGGATGAGGATCCATAACAAGAGATATTTAGCAAGCAAAGATGCAAGCAAATAGAAGGCACATTGCACACAAGCAAAGAAAAGCTCTGACGAGAAAATGGTGGACGAAAAAGAGGGCGAATAAAACGACAAATTTTTGTGCAGTGGGGGAGAGGAAAACGAGAGGCAAATGGAAAATAATGTAAATTGCGAGGAGATGAGATTTGTGATTAGGAACCTGGTTGATGTTGAAGATCCTCCCTAGCAATGGCGCCAGAAATTCCTTTTGATGTCTGCTAGAACTACGTCGGTATTTCCCCAAAGAGGAAGGGATGATGCAGTATAGCGATGGTAGGTATTTGCCTCAGTGATGAGATCAAGGTTATCGAACCAGTTGGAGAACCTCCTCACACCATGTAAACATCACCTGCACACAAATAACAAATACTCGCAACCCGATGTGTTAAAGGGGTTTTCAATCCCTTTCGGGTACGACGCCTCTAGTGGGCAAATAACGTGAGGTAAAAAGTGGTAGATTGGATAAATAGATCACAGAACAAATAAATTGCAGCAAGGTATTTTTGTATTTTTGGTTTAATAGATCTGAAAATAAATGCAAGAGAAAATAGATCGCAAAGGCAAATATGATGAAAAGAGACCCGGGGGCCGTAGGTTTCACTAGTGGCTTCTCTCTAGAAAAATAGCAAACGGTGGGAAAACAATTACTGTAGGGCAATTGATAGAACTTCAAATAATCATGACGAAATCCAGGCAATGATCATTATATAGGCATCACGTCCAATATTAGTAGACCGACTCCTGCCTGCATCTACTACTATTACTCCACACATCGACCGCTATCCAGCATGCATCTAGTGTATTAAGTTCATGAGAAAACGAAGTAATGCAATAAGAATGACGACATGATGTAGACGGGATCCATTTATCTATTGCGGAAGAAATAGATCTCATCTTGTTATCCTTAGTAGCAACGATACATATGTGTTAGTTCCCTTTCTGTCACTGGGATCAAGCACCGTAAGATCGAACCCACCACAAAGCACCTCTTCCCATTGCAAGATAAATAGATCAAGTTGGCCAAACAAAACCCAAATATCAGAGAAGAAATACGAGGCTATAAGCAATCATGCATATAAGAGATCAAAGAAGACTCAAATAACTTTCATGGATAAAAACATAGATCTGATCATAAACTCAAAGTTCATTGCATCCGAACAAACACACCGCCAAAAAACTTACATCATATGGATCTTCAAGAGACCATTGTATTGATAATCAAGAGAGAGAGAGAGACAGGAGGCCATCTAGCTACTAACTACGGACCCGAAGGTCTACAAAGAACTATTCACGCATCATCGGAGAGGCACCAATGGAAGTGGTGAACCCCTCAGTGATGGTGTCTAGATTGGATCTTGGTGGTTCTGGGCTCTGCGGTGGCTGGATCAATATTTCATCGCCTCCCCGAGGGTTTCTAGAATATTGGGGTATTTATAGAGCAAAGAGGCGGTCCGGGGGCACCCGAGGTGGGCACAACCCACCAGGGTGCGCCTGGGCCTCCTAGCACGCCCTGGTGGTTGTCCCCTCCTCGGAACTCCCCCCAGGTGCCACCTGGGCCCAACTTCTTCCTTTTGGTCCATAAAAAATCATTGTAAAGCTTCGTGGCATTTGGACTCTGTCTGATATTGATTTCATGCGATGTAAAAAACATGCAGAAAACAACAACTGGCACTTGGCACTATGTCAATAGGTTAGTACCAAAAAATGATATAAAATGACTATAATATGATTGTAAAACATCCAATAATGATAATATAACAGCATGGAACAATCAAAAATTATAGATACGTTGGAGACGTATCAATATCCCCAAGCTTAATTCCTTCTTGACCTCGAGTAGGTAAATGATAAAAAAAGAATTTTTTATGTGGAATGCTACCTAACATGTTCATCACATTCTTTTCTTTATAGCATGGACATATGGACTTTTATATGATTCATAGCAATAGTCTAGGTTTTACATGAAGACTTTAATACTCAAGCATACCCACAAGCAACCATGTCTTTCAAAATATCAACACTAAAGCAAGTTATCCCTAGCCCATCATGCTCAATCATTGATCCATTCATGAAACACACTCGAATATTAGCTACACCCAATGCTCAAATACGATCATAGTGCCCCCTAGTTGGTGCTTTATAAGAGAAGATGGAGACTCAAATTGAAAATAAAAATTGCATAAGTAAAAGAAAGGCCCTTCGCGGAGGGAAGTAGTGATTTGTAGAGGTGCCAGAGCTCAAAGCTTAAATTCAGATATAAAATTATTTTTGAGAGGCATACTTTTCCTACCAATGAAAATGACTTGGAGCTTCCCAACACTTTCCATGCTAGATACATCATAGGCGGCTCCCAAATAGAAAATAAAGTTTATTCCTTTTTCCATTATAGGCGTCCCCTGGTGGGTTGTCCCCTCCTCGGGACTCCCCCCAGGTGCAACCAGGGCCCAACTTCTTCCTTTTGGTCCACAAAAAATCATCATAAAGCTTCGTGGCATTTGGACTCCGTCTGATATTGATTTCCTGTGATGTAAAAAACATGCAGAAAACAACAACTGGCACTTGGCACTATGCCAATAGGTTAGTACCAAAAATGATATAAAATGACTATAAAATGATTGTAAAACATCCAAGAATGATAATATAACATCATGGAACAATCAAAAGTTATAGATACATTGGAGACGTATCACACACTGAACTATCGAGTAGTCATCAACACACGTCTGCCAGGCATTCACAATGTCTGCAGTTGTTGGCGCAGGTGGTACACCTGGCGGTGCTTCCAGGACGTAATTCTTCTATGCAGCAATGAGGATAATCCTCAAGTTACGGATCCAGTCCGTGTAATTGCTACCATCATCTTTCAACTTAGGTTTCTCTAGGAACGCATTAAAATTCAAGGGAACGATAGCACGTGCCATTGATCTACAATAATATGGACATGCAAAAACTATCAGGACTAAGTTCATGATAAATTAAAGTTCAATTAATCATATTACTTTAGAACTCCCACTTAGATAGACATCCCTCTAGTCATCTAAATGATCACGTGATCCAAATCAACTAAACCATGTCCGATCATCACGTGAGATGGAGTAGTTTTCAATGGTGAACATCACTACGTTGATCATATCTACTATATGATTCACGTTCAATCTTTCGATCTTAGTGTTCCGAGGCCATATCCGCATATGCTAGGCTCGTCAAGTTTATCCCGAGTATTCTACACATACAAAACTGGCTTGCACCCATTCTATGTGAACGTAGAGCTTATCACACCCGATCATCACGTGGTGTCTCGGCACGACAAACTATAGCAATGGTGCATACTTAGGGAGAACACTTATACCCTGAAATTTAGTAAGGGATCATCTTACAATGCTACCGCCGTACTAAGCAAAATAAGATGTATAATAGATGAACATCACATGCAATCAAAATATGTGAGATGATATGGCCATCATCATCTTGTGCTCATGATCTGCATCACTGAAGCATCATCATGATCTCCATTGTCACCGACTTGACACCTTGATCTCCATCGTAGCATCGTTATCGTCTCGCCAACTATTGCTACTACGACTATCGCTACCGCTTAGTGATAAAGTAAAGCAATTACATGGCGATTGCATTCCATACAATAAAGTGACAACCATATGGCTCCTGCCAGTTGCCGATAACTTTGTTATAGAACATGATCATCTCATACAACAATTTATATCACATCATGTCTTGACCATGTCACATCACAACAAACCCTGCAAAAACGAGTTAGACGTCCTCTACTTTGTTGTTGCAAGTTTTACGTGGCTGCTATGGGCTTCTAGCAAGAACCATTCTTACCTACGCATAAAAACCACAACGATTTTTCGCTAAATTTTATATTTTAACCTTTAACAAGGACCGGCCGTAGTCAAACTCGATTCAACTAAAGTTGGAGAAACAGACACCGCCAGCCACCTATGGGCAAAAGCACGTTGGTAGAACCAGTCTCATGATCGCTGTCATGTAACGTCGGTCCGGGTCGCTTCATCCAACAATACCGTCGAATCAAAGTAAGACGTTGGTGGTAAGTAGTATGACTATTATCGCCCACAACTCTTTGTGTTCTACTCGTGCATAAAACATCTACGCATAGACCTGGCTCCGATACCACTGTTAGGGAACGTAGTAATTCTAAAAAATTCCTACGATCACACAAGATCTATCTACGAGATGCATAGCAACGAGATGAGAGAGTGTGTGCACGTACCCTCATAGACCGAAACCGGAAGCGTTTAGTAACGCGGTTAATGTAGTCAAATGTCTTCATGATCCAACCGATCCAAGTACCGAACGTACGACACCTCCGTGTTCAGCACACATTCAGCATGATGACGTCCCTCGATATGTTAATCCTGTTGAGGACGAGGGAGAGTTCCGTCAGCACAATGGCGTGGTGATGGTGTTGATGATGTTTTCGGCGCAGGGCTTCACCTAAGCACTACGATGACATGACTGAGGTGTTAAACTTTGGAGGGGGGCACCGCACAAGGCTAAGAGAACAACAGTCATGTTTTGGGGTGCCCGCTACCCCTGTATATAAAGGAGGGAGGAGGAGGAGGCCGGCCAAGGAGGGTCGCACCTATAGGGGGAGTCCAACTAGGATTCCCAATCCTAGTTGGAGTCCCCTTCCTTTTCCAAGAGGGGGAGAGAGGGAAAGAGGTGGAGAGGGAGAAGGAAAGGGGGGGGGGCGCTGCCCCCTCCTAGTCCAATTCGGACCAGCCATGGGAGGAGGGCAGCCACCCTGTGGCCCTCCTCTCTGTTTCCACTAAAGCCCATCAAGGCCCATTAATCCCCCGAGGGGTTCCGGTAACCTCCCGGTACTCCGAAAAATGCCCGAACCTATCCGAAACCTTTCTGGTATCTGAACATAGCCTTCCAATATATCAATCTTTATGTCTCAACCATTCTGATATTCCTCGTTACGTCCGTGATCTCTTCCGGGACTCCGAACAAACTTCGGTCATCAAAAACACATAACTCATAATACAAATCGTCATCGAACGTTAAGCGTGCGGACCCTACGGGTTCGAGAACTATGTAGACATGATCAAGACATATCTCTGATCAATAACCAATAGTGGAACCTAGATGCTCATATTGGCTCCTACATATTCTATGAAGATCTTTATCAGTCAAACCGCATAACACCATACGTTGTTCCCTTTGTCATCAGTATGTTACTTGCCCGAGATTCGATCGTCGGTATAATCATACCTAGTTCAATCTCATTACCGACAAGTCTCTTTACTCGTTCCGTAATGCTTCATCCTGCAACTAACTCATTAGTCACATTGCTTGCAAGGCTTATAGTGATGAGTATTACTGAGAGGGCCCAGAGATACCTCTCCGATACACGGAGTGACAAATCCTAATCTCGAGCTATGCCAACCCAACAAACACCTTCGGAGACACCTGTAGAGCATCTTTATAATCACCCATTTATGTTGTGACGTTTGATAGCACACAGGGCATTCCTCCGGTATTTGGGAGTTGCATAATCTCATAGTCTGAGGAACATGTATAAGTCATGAAGAAAACAGTAGCAATGAAACTATAACGATCATAATGCTAAGCTAACGGATGGGTCTTGTCCATCACATCATTCTCCTAATGATGTGATCCTGCTCATCAAATGACAACATATGTCTATGGTTAGGAAACATAACCATCTTTGATTAACGAGCTATTCAAGTAGAGGCATACTAGGGATACTATGTTTTGTCTATGTATTCACACATGTACTAAGTTTCCAGTTAATACAATTCTAGCATGAATAATAAACATTTATCATGATATAAGGAAATATAAATAACAACTTTATTATTCTCTCTAGGGCATATTTATAGAGCAAAGAGGCAATGCGGGAGGCGGCTGAGGTGGGCACAACCCACTAGGGGGCGCTTGGGCTCCCAGGCGCGCCCAGGTGGGTTTTGCTCCCCTCGGAGTCCCCCTCTGGTACATCTTTGGCCCAACAAGTGTCTTCTCATCCAGAGACATTCTCCAAAAAGTTTCATTGTGTTTTGACTCTGTTTGGTACTGATATTCTGCGAAGTAAAAAACAAGCAAAAAACAACAACTAGCACTGGGCACTATGTCAATAGGTTAGTCCCAAAAAATGATATAAAGTTGCTATAAAATGATTGTAAAACATCCAAGAATGATAATATAACAGCATGTAACAAGCAAAAAATATAGATATGTTGGACACGTATCACGGGGCAGGTTGCCGTTGACGGCGATGGATTCCTACGACGAAGACGCCCTGGAGACGAAGGCGATGATCCGGAGACCAGGGAGGTGGCAGCAATGGGGTGTAGGATCATAGCGTTTGAAGAAATTTTCAATGTATGGTCGCGTGGAGTATATATACCCATATGCTGTCGGTGGCACCGAGTGGAACAAATCAGTGGCACCAAGACGTGTAACTGCTTGCAGTTACAGCAAATCGATGACGCCGAGTTTTTCTAATTGGTAGCACTGATACGTCTCCATCGTATCTATAATTTTTGATTGTTCCATGCTATTATATTATCTATTTTGGATGTTTTGTATGTGTTAATATGCTATTTTGTATTATTTTTGGGACTAACTTATTAACCCAGAGCCCAGTGTCTATTTCTATTTTTTTTCTTGTTTTCGAGTTTTATAGAAAAGGAATATCAAATGGAGTCCAAATGGAATAAAACTTTCGCGATGATTTTTCTTGGACCAGAAGACACATGTGGGACATCAAAATGAAGGCAGAAGAGTCCCGAGGGCTCCACAAGCCCTGAGGCGTGCCCTGGGGGCCCCCTGGCTTGTGGGACCCACGGGATTCCTTCGACCCTAATCTTTGGCCTATAAATTCAGAAATATTTCCAAAAGACTAGAAGTGTCCACCAAAACACTTTTCCGCTGCCATAACCTTCTGTACCCATGAGATCCCATCTAGGTACCTTTTCCGGCACCCTGCCAGAGGGGGATTTGATCACGGAGGGCTTCTACATCAACCCTATTGCCCTTCCAATGAAGCATGAGTAGTTTACCACAGACCTACAGGTCCATAGCTAGTAGCTTGATGGCTTATTCTCTCTCTTTGATCCTCAATACCATGTTCTCCTTGATGTTCTTGGAGATCTATCCGATGTAGTCTTGTTTTGCGGTGTGTTTGTCCAGATCCGATGAATTGTGGATTTATGATCAGTTATCTATGAATATTATTTGAATCTTCTCTCAATTCTTATATGCATGATTTGATATCTTTGTATTTCTCTTTGAATTATCTGTTTGGTTTGCCCAAATAGATTGGGTTTTCTTGCAATGGGAGAGGTGCTTAGTTTTCGGTTCAATCTTGCAGTATCCTCACCCAGTGACAAAGTAGGGGTAGCGAGGCACGTATTTGTATTGTTGCCATCAGGGGTAAAAAGATGGGGTTTTCATCAGATTGCTTGAGTTTATCCCTCTACATCATGTCATCTTGCTTAAGGCGTTACTCCGTTCTTATGAACTTAATACTCTAGATGCATGCTGGATAGCGGTCGATGTGTGGAGTAATAGCAGTAGATGCAGGCAGGATTCGGTCTACTTGACACGAACGTGATGCCTATATTCATAATCATTGCCTTGGATATCGTCATAACTTTGCGCTTTTTTGTCAATTGCTCGACAGTAATTTGTTCACCCACCGTATTATTTTCCTTCAAGAGAGAAGCCTCTAGTGAAACTTCTGGCCCCGAGTCTATTTTCCATCATATATTTGCAGATCTATAAACAAAAAAACCAAAAAATACCTCGCTGCAATTTATTTACTTTTATTTTGTTTTACATTTTAGTAATCTTTTATATCTATCTTTATCAGATCTCACCTTTGCAAGTGATAGTGAAGGGATTGACAACCCCTTTATCGCGTTAGGTGCAAGTGTTTGATTGTTTGTGCAGGTGCATAGATTGGAGACTTGATTGTATCTCCTACTAGATTGATACCTTGGTTCTCAACTGAGGGAAATAGTTATCTCTACTTTGCTGCATCACCCTTTCCTCTTCAAGGGAAAAACCAACGCAAGCTCAAGAAGTAGCAGGAAGAATTTCTGGCACTATTGCCGAGGAGATCTACATCAAGGCTACCAAGTACCCAGCATAAACTCTCATCTCTTGTATTACATTATTTGCCATTTGCTCTCGTTTTCCTCTCCCCCACTTCTAAAATGATTTCAGAAAAACACAAAAATATTTGCCGTTTTATTCGCCTTCTTTCATTCATCTTTTTGTTTGCCCTGATGTCTTACTTGGTTTGTTTGCTTGTTTGCTTTGTCTAATTGTTTGTTTATTGAAAATGAGAAGCAAAGAGTTTATGGATACTCATCCACTTGCTAATTTTTTTAAAAGATCCAACTATGACGAACCAATTGCTAGTGAGTTGAGTGCACTAGATTATCTTTATAAAGTTTTGATTGAAATTCATGAATCTAAAAATTGTGATGAAGTGCTAAACGAAGAAATTTATAAAGTGATTCACGATAGCTCCTTGAATGAAAAACATGCAATGATGTTATTATAAATTCTACTAATGTTAATTGTGCTAATAATATGCAAAACCCTAAGCTTGGGGATGCTAATTTTGCTATGTCCACTACTTATTGCAATGATCATGATTTGGGTGATAATGTTTCTTACGATCTTGAAAATTTGTTTAAGCCCCATGATGAATATGATATTGATAATAATGTTTGCAATAATATTGAAAGCGGGTTTGTGTCAACTTTAGGAAATAGTGATCCCACTACTTTGGAGATTGATCAATCTTATGAAAATTTTGATAAAGTGGGCTTGGAGAAGTAATGACTTTATTTTATGTTAATCCCACTATTGTGGAAGAGTGTCAACTTTGCATGCATGTGGATCATGAAGAGAAAATTTTATGTGATAGCTATATTGTTGAATTTGATTATGATCCTACATGTAATTATTATGAGAGAGGAAAATATGGTTGTAGAAATTTTCATGTTACTAAATTACCTCTCGTTATGTTGAGATTGCTATTGTTTCTTTCTTCTTCCTTGCATATGCTAGCTTTTGCATGTCTTCATAATTTGTTTGCCTATATAATGCCCATTCATAGGAAGTATGTTAGACTTAAACTTGCTTTTCACATGCTACATGGTGCTCTCTTCGTATTTCAATTGCTATCTTTCATATGAGCATCATTACAATTATCAATGCCTAGCTAAAAGGCTTTAAACAAAAACGCTTGTTGGAAGACAACCCAATGTTTTTATTTTCTATTTTATGAGAATACAATTTATTACCTCTGTAGTAACTGTGTTTTGGTGTTTTTAATTAGTGTTTGTGCCAAGCAAAGCCTTTAGGATACTTTGGTATATCTTGATTTGATCTTGCTGAAAAACAGAAACTTTTGTGCTCATTGCCAGAATTGTTAAAAAGCACAGAAGCATGATAAAATCCTGAAGTTTTGCACAAGATTGATATATGAATTTCCTCTATTGTCTTAATTTTTCAGAATGTTTGGAGTTATAGAAGTATATAAAGTTTCCAGATTACTACAGACTATTCTGTTTTTGATAGATTCTGTTTTTATGTGTTGTTTGCTTATTTTGATGAATCTATGGGTAGTATCGAGGGGCATGAACAATGGAGAAGTTGGAATACAGAATATATTACACCAGTAGAAATAAACAATAAGTTCACAATAGTACCAACAAGTGGTGATTTATTTTATTATACTAACGAATCTCATGAGTTTTCTGTTGCGAAGTTTTCAAGTTTTGGGTAAAGATTTGATGGACTATGGAATAAGGAGTGTCAAGAGCCTATGCTTGGGGATGCCCAAGGCACCCCAAGGTAATATTCAAGGACAACTAAGGATCTAAGCTTGGGGATGCCCGGATGGCATCCCCTCTTTCATCTTCGTCTATCTGTAAATTTACTTGAGGCTATATTTTTATTCACCACATGATATGTGTTTTGTTTGGAGCGTCTTGTATGATATGAGTCTTTGCATTTTAGTTTGACACAATCAACCTTGCTGTACACACCTTTTGAGAGGGACATGCATGAATCCTGATTTATTAGAATACTCTATGTGCTTCACTTATATCTTTTGAGCTAGGAAATTTTGCTCTAGTGCTTCACTTATATCTTTTTAGAGCACCGCGGTGGTTTTACTTTATAGAAATTGTCTAACTCTCATGTTTCACTTATATTATTTTGAGAGTCTCTAAATAGCATGGTAATTTTCTTAGGTTGTAAATTAAGTCCTAATATGATGGGCATCCAAGAGGGATATAATAAAACTTTCATATAAAGAGCATTGAATACTATGAGAAGTTTGATTCCTTATGAATGTTTTGAGATATAAAGATGTGTTGATTGCTAGGAATACTTGTGTTAAAGTTTATGATTCCCGTAGCATGCACGTATGGTGAAACAGTATGTGATGAAGTCAGAGCATGATTTATTTATTGATATTCTTCCTTATGAGTGGCGGTCGGGGACGAGCGATGGTCTTTTCATACCAGTCTATCCCCCTAGGAGCATGTGTGTAGTACTTTGTTTTGATGACTAATAAATTTTGGCAATAAGTATGTGGGTTATTTATGACTAATGTTGAGTCCATGGATTATACGCACTCTCACCCTTCCACCATTGCTAGCCTCTATAGTACCCCGCAACTTTCGCCGATGCATTAAACCCGCCATATACCTTCCTCAAAACAGCCACCATACCTACCTATTATGGCATTTCCATAGCCATTCCGAGATATATTGTCATTCAACTTCCACTGTTCCGTTTTATTATGACACATACCATCATTGTCATATTGCTTTGCATGATCATGTAGTTGATATAGTATCTTTGTTTTATACATGTCACTCTTGATCATTGCACATCCCGGTACATCGCCGGAGGCATTCATATAGAGTCATATTTTGTTCTAAGTATCGAGTTGTAATTCTTGAGTTGTAAGTAAATAAACGTGTGATGATCATCATTATTAGAGCATTGTCCCATGTGAGGAAAGGATGATGGAAGCTATGATTCCCTCACAAGTTGGGATGAGTCTTCGGACTTTACAAAAAAAATAAAAGAGGCCAAAGAAGCCCACCAAAAAAATGAGAGAATAGAGAGAAGGGGCAATGTTACTATCCTTTTTCCACACTTGTGCTTCAAAGTAGCACCATGATCTTCATGATAGAGAGTCTCCTATGTAGTATGTTGTCACTTTCTTATACTAGTGAGAATTTTTCATTATAGAACTTGGCCTGTATATTCCAATGATGGGTGAGGGAGTCCTGGACTAGGGGGTGTCCGGACAGCCGGACTATCATCATCCGCCGGACTCCAAGACTACGAAGATACAAGATTGAAGACTCCGTCCCGTGTCCGGATGGGACTTTCCTTGGCGTGGAAGGCAAGCTTGGCGATACGGATATGTAGATCTCCTACCATTGTAACCGACTATGTGTAACCCTAGCCCTCTCCGGTGTCTATATAAACCGGAGGGTTTTAGTCCGTAAGGACACAACGTACATTACAACAATCATACCATAGGCTAGCTTCTAGGTTTAGCCTCCTTGATCTCGTGGTAGATCCACTCTTGTACTACCCATATCATCAATATTAATCAAGCAGGACGTAGGGTTTTACCTCCATCAAGAGGGCCCGAACCTAGGTAAAACATCGTGTCCCTTGTCTCCTGTTACCATCCGCCTAGACGCACAGTTTGGGACCCCCTACCCGAGATCCACCGGTTTTGACACCGACATTGGTGCTTTCATTGAGAGTTCCTCTGTGTCGTCACCGATAGGCTCGATGGCTCCTTCAATCGACAACCACGCTGTCCAGGATGAGACTTTTCTCCCCGGACAGATCTTTGTATTCGGCGGCTTCGCACTGCGGGCTAATTCACTTGGCCATCTGGAGCAGATCGAAAGCTACACCCCTGGCCATCAGGTCAGGTTCGGAAGCCTAAACTTCATGGCCGACATCCGCGGGGACTTGATCTTCGACGGGCTCGAGCCACAGCCGAGCGCGCCGCACTGTCACGATGGGTATGATCTAGCTCTACCGCCGGACAGTGCCTTGGTGGCCGCACATGAATCTGCTCTGGCCCTTAGTCCGGAGCCAATTGCCCAGATCGAGGATCGGTGGCTGGACACCGCCACAGGGGCTGCAACTTCCACGGCATTGGAGCCGAACACTAACCTAGTCCTTTGTAAAGCTCGTGACTCCGAGGTACCGGACTCCCTGCCGGACTCCGCACCTTCCGCGCCCCTGCCAATCGAATCTGATTGGGCGCCGGTTATGGAGTTCACCGCCGCGGGCATCTTCCAACACTCGCCCTTCGGCGACATCCTAAATTCACTAAAGCATCTCTGCTATCTGGAGAGACCCGGCCAGATTATGGCCAGGACGGTTGGGAAGCGGGCGATGAAGAAATTCAAAGCCCACCCACCTCCCACTTTGTAGCCACTGTCGACGATCTAACCGACATGCTAGACTATGACTCCGAAGACATCGACGGTATGGACGATGATGCCGGAGATGAACAAGAACCAGCGCCTACAGGGCACTGGAAGACCACCTCGTCACATGACGTATACATGGTGGATACCCCAAAAGGAAGCGATAATGAGGACCAATGGGGCGCGGCAGAAGATAATCCCGCCGACAAACAACCAAAACGGCGACGAAGACGCCGCCCTAAGTCCCGCCTCGACAAAAACAGCGCTCGTAATGACCCAGCAATACAGCAGGGCAAACCAGCGGACGACGAACACGCAGACAAGCAACTGTCCGAACAGGACGAGTCAGATAATCAGTCCAGGCCTGGCGAAAACAATAGTCCAGACGACCTCATGCCGGACACACCGCCGGAGAATAAAAACATTCGGAAAAGACTCGTCGCCACCGCAAGAAGCTTGAAGAAGGAAAAACGGAAGCTCAAAACAGCGGAAGATACACTTAGAATGAGGTGGAGCAAAGTGCTCAAAACCGCAGACAAATACGGCAATGGCCATCAATCAAAGAGCTACCCGAAGCGCAAGCTGCTGCCAAAATTGGACGAGGAGGCCATAGAGCCCCCACAGTCAAAAAACAAAGAGGCCGCCTGGTCGGATAGACAGCCAGATGATAGGCCAAAATCTAAAATCGGCGCCACACATAAGCCGACTAATGACCCTGGAAAAACAGATGGCCCAGCGAGGTCCATTTACGGGCCAAAGAAGAGGACCCCAGGAAGCAACGCAACACGCCAAGTGTCCGAAGATAGCGATACACCCAAATACAGGGGCGCCGCACACCCACTATGTTTCACCAACGAGGTGCTGGATCATGAATTCCCAGCAAGGTTTAAACCCATAAACATAGAGGCCTACAACGGAACAATGACCTCGAGTGCGGATAGAAGATTATATACTACACATACACATGGCTAGAGGAGATGATCTCCATGCCATAAAATACTTACCCTCAAGCTCAAAGGGCCAGCCCGTCATTGGCTCAAAAGCCTCCCGTAAAACATGTTGGAAGTTGGGAAGAGCTCGAGGACGATGAGCAAACTTTCAAGGAACTTATGTTCGCCCTCCGGATGCGAGATGATCTAAGTCATATAACTCAACAGCCCGGAGAGTCACAAGAAATTCTAGAACAGGTTCCTCACCAAAAGAACAAAATAGTCGATCGTCCGGACGCCAAGCCTTAGCAGCTTTTAAACACAACGTCCGAGACGAATGGCTCGCCAGACACCTCGGCCAAGAGAAGCCAAGGACAATGTCCGCGCTAACAAGCCTCATGACCTGCTTTTGCGCGGGAGAGGATAGCTAGCTAGCAAGATGCAGCACCAGCAACCCAAGTACATCCGAGATCAGAGATGGAAACGAAAAATCACGACGCAAAAAAGATCAGCGCCGGATTAAAGAGAAAAGCCCAAAGAACACGGCGGTCAACGCCGGATTCAAAAGCTCGCGGCCAACCAACAAAACACTACCTCTTAAGGATAATAGTGACGAGCTATCCAACTTAAACAAAATTTTGGGTCGGATATGTCAAATCCATAGTACCCCTGGAAGGCCTGCAAACCACACCCACCGAGATTGTTGGGTTTTCAAACAGTCCGGCCGATTAAACATCGAACACAAGGGGATCGACGCATCAAGCGAGGATGATGATAAACCCCACCAGCAGAGCACCGGAAAACAAAAGACTTTCCCACAAGAGGTCAAAACAGTAAATTCACTTCATGTGATAATACGAAAGAACAATGCGGCACCCGCTAAAATGGGTCTCGCACGGTCCAACCCAGCAGAACATAGAGATTGGATATCAAAACCAATCACTTTCGACCACCTGGATTATTCCAGAAGCGTTCGAAATGCAGGATGGACTGCCCTGATATTGGATCCTACAATCGACGGACTGCAATTTACAAAAGTCCTGATGGACGGAGGAAGCGACTTAAACCTGCTATATCCAAACACAATCTGCAAATTGGGGATAGACCTTACCAAAATTCAACACAGCCGCACTTCATTTAAAGGAGTGACGCCAGGCCCTTACGCCAAGTGCACAGGCTCCTTATTACTAGAAGTTGTGTTCGGATCACCGAACAACTTCCGACGCGAAAAACTAATCTTTCATGTCGTCCCGTTTCAAAGTAGCTATCAAGCACTCTTGGGACGAGAAGCTTTTGTCCGCTTCAACGCCATACCACATTACGTGTCTCTTACAATTAAGATGATCGGTCCACGTGGCATCATTTCAGTGCGAGGGTCATTTAATGACCCCGGACACGGCTAGACGAGTCCGGCACAAAAAAGCTAGGGGCTCCCTAGCCGCACACCCCTTCACAAGGCTACGCAGATAAGCAACACAATGAGCTCATATAGACTCCGCTTTACTTATTTATTTATATTTTTTCCTTCAGATATATTTTTTCGCACGACTTCCTTCCAAACTAAGTTCTCTCTTTTTACAGATGAACAGCGGCACACCCGCCCGTGATAACGGCACAACGGAGACACAAAGCGCAGACGCAGAGGGACCCGTCGCAAGGATTCTTTTCAGATTAAGACCTGCAGAACCTTTTTTATTGTCTCTTGTTGTTATAATCCCTGGTTTCCCATTATAACCAAAGTGGAGCTCGGCGTTTTGGCATCGGGCGCGCAGAGGACCTTGCCCGCACTGACACTAGGGGCTTAGGGCATTGTTCTCGCCCATTTTATAAAGACCGAACACCTTAGGGAGTGTTCGCGCCTCGAGTTAGGCCTTATATGCATCAGCTCCGAATCATGTCTTTGGTCAAATGTTGGGTTTGCCCGGCCTCGATTTGCTGCCTTACGTTCCAGATCATCGGCTAACGCGGCACCAGGAGAACTATCGCGACAGTGCCCCAGCCGCGGGGCGAGCACCTCAAGAGAGAAAGCCGAAACCGATCGTCATGATACGAGAGACTGGTCAACCACTCGATCGACTACCGGAATGTTTAGAATTTCCCGCTTTGACGAAGGACCGCTTCCCGGTCAGGCACAAACGCGCCCGAATCCGGAAAAGCGCGGTGCCCACAGGGGCTATACCGTAGCCCCACCGTCGAACTCCAATGGCTAAGTGAAAGTGATAAAGCATCATAGTCCGGATTGCCTCATTCGCTACGCTACCACCTCCTTAACAGGACCGAGACGTCGGATTAAGTGTGAAAACGTGCTATTTTTTGCGAACACCCCCGCACCTTGTGCGTGGAGGCTGAAGCCAAAGACTGCCATCTTTCAGGTTATACAAACGTATACATAAACGGCCGCATAGGAGATATTTCAATACTTGGAACGCACAAGTATAAAAAGCGGTTACTTCATAATCATTGTTTTACAAGATAAAACGTTCACTTGAACGTGACATTTTTCGAGCACTGCGACTCTATTACATGAGCGCCACACATAACTTCCCCAAAATAGTGCACGGCGGGTAACCGGCTTTCGTCCGAACCCTAGGTTGCAATAGCGGTGGCATCCATCTCTATCCAATGTGTCTTCACACGAGCAAGGGCCATCCGTGCACCTTCTATGCAGGCCGACCGCTTCATCTCCTTGATATGCGGCACCGCTCCAAGAAATTGCTGCAATAAGCCAAAATAGCTCGTCGCCTTGGGCCTCTCTGGCCAGACATGAGCCACGATATCAGTCATGACAAGTCCGGACAACCTGTTCAGCTCAGCCCATTCGGCCAACCGATCGGTCAGCGGAAGTGAACGATCCGAACTATGGAATTGAGACCAAAACAGCTCTTCCGTCTTGTGATCCTTCTGACTCCGGAAGTGCACAACGACATCCGCCGCACTTGCAGCTAAGTCCATATATGGATCCTCCGGACCCCACAATCCGCCAAGCTGGGCATACTTTGGATCCGTAAACCGGCGACGCAGCAGAAAAGGCTTGCCAGCCACAATGTCTCCGGCCTGGCGCAGCTCCTCCTTCATAGCCCACATTGCAGAAAGGGCATCCTTGGCCTCGGCGGTGGCCCTCCCCAGGTTTTCTCGCTCTGATAGGCGCTCCTTTTCAAGAGCCTCATTGCGGTCGGTAGCATCCTTCAATTTCACGGCCAATCCGGCCATTCTTCCCTGCTTAGGCTGTGTGCAGCCTTCTCGGCTTCTAACTCCTCGGCCGCCCTCGAGGCAGCCGCATCACTCCTTCTGGCCTGCTCCTTGGCTTGAGCAAGCTCGGCCCAAAGGCTCTCCACAGCAGCAGCACCATCTGCATCACAGCATAAAAATTGTAAGAGGCGGGCTTTGACTCCCTTAAATAAGTGACTGCGGGGAATTCATTTACCTTGCGACTCGTCAAGTCGCCGGTTGACAAGCGATGTCCGTGATCCGCCACCTCAAGTTGCCGCATTAACTCGACAACTCCACCAGTCCGCTAGCCCCGGACTATCCACCACCGCATAGGAAAGGCGACACTAAATACCTGCGATTTTGATCCTCAAGACGCGCGTCGCTTTCGACAACCCACCGAGTCTCGTGGGCTACTATCCATACAGGCGCACTTCTATGTGCAAAACTGTCAAAAGGTGCGCCATTTTACGTATTCTCAAATCCCGCCAGCAAACTCCTGACGGCATTATACAATCCGCTCTCGGCGGACGAAATCCTTCCAATCACCATGCTCATCAATGCACGGTGATCTTCTGAGATGGACGCCCTCTCAAGCAGATCCTTCAGCTCCCCCGGCCGAACACTAGTCGGCGCCGAACTCTCCGGCTCTGCCGGACTCGGGGATACCCTCCGTGATGACACTTCAGGCTCGTCCGCCCTATCCGACGGCGCAGCAGATGGAGGCGTCTCGCTCTCCATCATCTCTGGACGAAGATCCCCCGAAGACGAACTCATCTGAGAAGGCCGCAGATCTGACCTGCAAGGTAAAAATTTCGGTTATCCTCAGAAGCACAAACAGGGATATTTTCTTATTAATGAACTCCCCTTTTCCTACTCATGGCTCGCTGGAGGGCTGATCCTTTAGAGACGACAGACGCCGGGGTCTCCCCGACGCAGACCTCCGGTGAAGATTTCTTCCCCGCTTAGGGGCTTTGGCCTCCGGTCTTGGAGGCGGTCCTCTTCTCCCTCGAAGGAGGGATTTTGATCCCCTCTTGAAGCGCCCCCTCGGGCGAGGTGATAGCTCCTCTATTTTCCCCATCGCCTTCTTCTACAGGCGCTACCTCCAACATTCTGACCAGCACGGGCTCCGGTGCAGTCTCTGGGAGGGGGGCCGGACACCTTATGAGTTTTGCTCGTGCTACCCACTCCTGATGGAGGATAACGGGTTAGAAGGCGAATTACAGAAAAGCAAACAAACGGAACGTCCGGACACTAAGCTGTTTACCTGAGTATCCGGGCGATTGCAGCTTAGGCCCGCATCCTCGGTCAATTCCGGACACATCGCCTGCGGTCCAAAGAACAACTTGTACATCTCCACGGGTGTCGTACCCATGAAGTGTTGGAGAATACGTGGTCCCTCCGGATTGAACTCCCATAACCGGAGAGGACGGCGTTTGTAGGGCAGAAGACGCCTGATCAGCATGACCTGCACCACCACAACCAGATCGATCTCCCTCGCTTGGAGGTCTCGAATCCGGCCCTGCAATAGGGGCACGTCTTCTGACGCCCCCCAATTGAGCCCTTGGTTGACCCATGACATCAGCCGTCGTGGAGGTCCTGGGCGGAATGAAGGCGGCGGCTTTTGCCTGCTGCCCTTCGAAGCGGTGATATAGAACCACTCCTGCTTCCACAAGCCGAGCTCCTCTTGGAAGGAGCCCTCGGGCCACGGGCATCGGTCCTCCTGCTTATGACCACCCGCCAAGACTCCGCTGACGCCCCGATCATCTTCGGCTCCACATTGAAGGTCTTCAGCCATAGGCCGAAGTGGGGGGTGACGCGGAGGAAGGCTTCGCAGACGATAATGAATGCGGAAATATGGAGGATGGACTCCGGGGCCAAGTCGTGAAAATCTATCACGTAGTAGAACATGAGCCCTCTCACGAAGGGGTCCGTCGAGAAGCCTAAACCCCGACGGAGGTGGGATACGAAGACGACGTACTGCCTGCCCTTGGGCGGGTAACCTGTGTGAAATCTCGTAAGATAGGTACTTGGCCTCATGCAGCTTTAACACGTCCTCCTCCGTGACGGAGGAGGGCATCCACCGGCCCTGAAGGTCGGAGCCGGACATTGTTGAAGGTTCGAAGCGCTCGAATCTGGGGCTCTGGGTGTTGGAACTTGGGGCAAGGAGAAGATTCGATGGAAGATTGAAGAAAAGAAACGAGCCTTGGTCCTCTTATAAAGAGGGAAAATACCAAGAGCCGCTCCGTGACTGCTCGATTCACCTTCGATAGAGGAGGCGTGGCGGCGACGGGCACGGTTGGGTTACCCACGTCCGTATTGATGAGAATCCCGAATAAGGGGAACACGATCTCCGCTTTGACAAGACGCGTGGAAACCGCCGCTAAACGTCTTTGAGGTGGTATAATAAAAACGACAAAGTAAAGGCTTGGTAGTGGTGTGACGTCATGCCGCCAAATACGCCGCAGATTGAGCTTGTGTACATTTTATTCTCTACGGTGGAATGTGGAATTTATTTTGCGAGCCGACACTATCCCGGTGTTCATGATCTTCTCTGGATTATTCAAAGGAGGAACCCGCCTTGCAATGCCGAACATTATGCACGCCGGACTTATCGCCATTGAAGCCTGGTTCGTGGGCTACCGAGGAGTCTCGACTAGGGGTGTCCGGACAGCCGGACTATCATCATCCGCCGGACTCCAAGACTACGAAGATACAAGATTGAAGACTCCGCCCCGTGTCCGAATGGGACTTTCCTTGGCGTGGAAGGCAAGCTTGGCGACACGGATATGTAGATCTCCTACCATTGTAACCGACTGTAACCCTAGCCCTCTCCGGTGTCTATATAAACCGGAGGGTTTTAGTCCGTAGGACACAACATACATTACAACAATCATACCATAGGCTAGCTTCTAGGGTTTAGCCTCCTTGATCTCGTGGTAGATCCACTCTTGTACTACCCATATCATCAATATTAATCAAGCAGGACATAGGGTTTTACCTCCATCAAGAGGGCCCGAACCTGGGTAAAACATTGTGTCCCTTGTCTCCTGTTACCATCCGCCTAGACGCACAGTTTGGGACCCCCTACCCGAGATCCACCGGTTTTGACACCGACAATGGGCTACCTAAAATTACCCTAGGTCTTCGTGATCAAGCGAGTTGGATGCACACCCACTTTGTTTCTTTTTGAGCTTTCATAAACTTATAGCTCCAGTGCATCTATTGCATGGCCATCCCTACTCACTCGCATTGATATCTATTGATGGGCATCTCCATAGCATGTTAATACGCCTAATTGATGTGAGACTATCACCTTCTTTTTGTCTTCTCCACAACCACCATATCCTATTCCACCTGTAGTGCTATATCCATGGCTCACGCTCATGTATTGCGTGAAAGTTGAAATAGTTTTAGAACATAAAAAGTAAGAAACAATTGCTTGGCTTGTCATCGGGGTTGTGCATGATTTAATACTTTGTCTGATGAAGATGGAGCATAGCCATAATATATGATTTTGTAGGGACAAATTTCTTTGGTCATGTTATTTTGAGAAGACACGATTGCTTTATTAGTATGCTTGAAGTATTATTGTTTTTATTACAATATTAAACTTTTGTTTTGAATCTTATGGATTTGAATATTCATGCCACTATAAAGAAATCACATGGATAAATATGTTAGGTACCATTCCACATCAAAAATTCAGTTTTTATCATTTACCAACTTAAGGACGAGCATGAATTATGCTTGGGCATGCTTGATATGTCTCCAATGTATCTATAATTTTTTATTGTTCCATGCTATTATATTATCTATTTTGGATGTTTTGTATGCATTAATATGCTATTTTATATTATTTTTGGGACTAACTTATTAACCCAGAGCCCAGTGCCAGTTTCTGCTTTTTCCTTGTTTTGAGTTTTACAGAAAAGAATATCAAATGGAGTACAAACGGAATAAAACTTTCGCGATGATTTTTGTTGGACCAGAAGACACATGTGGGACTTGGAAAGGAAGGCAAAAGAGTCCCGAGGGCTCCACAAGCCCTCAGGGCGCGCCCTAGGGGGGTACCCCTGGCTTGTGGGCCACACAGGACTCCTCCAACCCTAATCTTTGGCCTATAAATTCAGAAATATTCCCAAATGACCAGAAGTGTCCACCAAAATACTTTTCTGACGCCGTAACCTTCTGTACCATGAGATCCCATTGAGGGACCTTTTTCGGCACCCTGCCGGAGGGCGATTCGATCACGGAGGGCTTCTACATCAACCCCATTGCCCTTTTGTTGAAGCGTGAGTAGTTTACCATAGACATACGAGTCCATAGCTAGTAGCTAGATGTATTCTTCTCTCTCTTCGATCGTCAATACCATGTTCTCCTCGATGTTCTTGGAGATCTATCCGATGTAATCTTGTTTTGTGGTGTGTTTGTCGAGATCCGATGAATTGTGGATTTATGATCAGTTATCTATGAACATTATTTTAATCTTCTATGAATTCTTATATGCATGATTTTGATTTCTTTGTATTTATCTTCGAATTATCAGTTTGGTTTGGACAACTAGATTGGTTTTCCTGCAATGGGAGAGGTGCTTAGTTTTGGGTTCAATCTTGCGGTGTCCTCACCTAGTGACAAAGTTGGGGTAGCGAGGCACATATTTGTATTGTTGCCATCAAGAGTAAAAAGATGGGGTTTTCATCATATTTCTTGAGCTTATCCCTCTACATCATGTGTCGGTGTACTAAGGTAGGGGTACCTCAGTACCCCAACTTGTGCACGGGCAGTTGCAGCTTCCCGCGGCAGGGTTTACCACGTGCTCGACGGAGACCTTCCCGCCCATATCAAGCCATTCAAAACAGAGTATACAAGATAGAAGATCGAGACTCGGCAAGCGGAGCTTGCCGAAGGCCGCCTGTGCTCAAGGTTAGATCACTCATGCAAGGCCCTGGCGAGAGGAGCTCATGGGAAGACTAGAAGATTACATCATAGAAGACACGCCGGCGCTATATGCGCGAGGGCCCGGAGCGAAGTTACAGAGCCCGGCAAGCTCCCGGTCCGCAGAATAAGACCCGGCAAGGTGCTTGCCGAGAATTATGCCAGTGTGCTTGCGCCCAGCTCATCAGCCCACGCGTGCCGCCTGGGCCTTCCCAGGACGCGTGGCGGATGGTCTGTGCAGCCCTGGGGACACGGTGGCACTTCACGGTGGTGGATCCATCGCTGCGTGGCGACGGAGACGCAAGGGCGAGAGCTTTTGGGGTCGACGGCGACGGGCATTAAATGCCCTTGTCCCCATCACAAAGTAGGTAGCAACCACTGCTCACGACCGTAGCTTCACTGTTCTCAAGACTATTCCAACTACCACCTCTTTTACATTTTTACCCTTTCTCCTACGCTGACACTGTCGGTGACCCCTTGCACTATAAAAGGAGGCCCATGCACAATGTGGAGGAGGTTCGAAGACTCCCGCGCTCGGTGTAGCTGCTATTGTAGCTCTTCAAGCTCCCGAGCTCAATACAAACCAAGGCAGGAGTAGGGTTTACGCGTCGCCGCGTCCGAACCTGGGTAAAACCGCCCGCTGCTCGCTTCGATCCGCTCTCTGGCTCCTCCGCCTCGCATCCTGATGCATAAGGGGCCCGCCCCATAGGTGTTCGTGGCGGCAGATCTCCTCGACATCTCGGGCGCGCCAGTAGGGGCGCCGAGGTTGTGCGGACTGATCCGGCGCCACGCTGGCGCGTTCTTCATCAACCTCTCCAGCTTATCAAGAACTTCGCCAACAACCACGCCATGGCCTCAAGAAGAAGGCTTTGAGGTCGCAGTTCGGCCAGTGTCTCATCCGCCACCACCGGAGCCAACGGTGGGCGGAGGAGACGCCGTCGAAGGATGGTCGCCGGCGAGACACTCGGGCGCCGCCAGATCCAAGGACAAGACGGATGACCACGCCGTCTCCGTGGACGCGCGCCCATCTCAAGACACGACAACCCAGCAGCGCCGCACCACGGAGGTGGTATCCCGCCGGGCAAGGACACACCGAGGCTCGCGGGATGCTCCGACCACCGTCCGGACACAAGCAAAGCGGCGGCGCCGGGAGGACCTCGCCTTCTAACGCTGTTAGAGTCCGAGCATATCCCGCCTCGCACTGTTCGCCTCGCTCTCCACTCCGCAGAAGCGCCGCAAGGGCGCAATCGCCTCGACTTCCCTCCGCCGTGGACAAGGTCAAGACCGGAGGGCCACCATCAGAGCTCGACGCCGCTAACAACGACTCTTACACAGAGCCGGCGACCTCGCGGCGCGCAAGCCGAAGAAGACGGCGTCGATGGCGATAAGACCGCCGGGGGTGCAACCACCATGCACTCCCCGCCGCAGAAGCGAAAGACGCCGCCCCGCCGGAACAACGCCGACGACGGCTCCACGGCATCGTCGGATCCGCGGACTCGTCGGGATCAACGCCAGGTCCTCGACGACCGGCGACAAGAAGACGCTCGGACCACGATCGAGCGCCGCCGAGAAGCTCGACGACAATCAGACCAAAGAGCTGGGAACGCTGTCGACGCGTACGCGCCCGGTGAACCAGGCGACTTGCCGTACGCGGCAGGCTGCCCTACGTTCACCCGCGAATCGCGGCGCCCAAAGGCTCAAAGATGAAGAATTTCAAGCCCGACGCATCGAGAAGTACGACGGCAAGACGCACCTCGGAATTCCTTAGTGTCTACACCATCGCGTGCAGGCTGCCGGGGCGCGACGAGAAGATTCTGGCGAACCATTTCCGCCGGCTTAAGCCGAACGCTCGTTCTTGGCTTATGCACTTGCCGAAAGCTCCATTTCTTCTTGGGCAGACTTTGCCATCAGTTTGTTGGCGCCTTCATCGGCGCCACAAACCCCACGGCCAGAGAGCGATCTCCACATCTTGGCCCGTATGAAGGAGAATCCTCGCAAGTATATCCAACGCTTCACCGTGTGCAACACAACATCTCGATGTCCACCCTCGCCGCAGTTATCGGCGCTGTTCCACCGAACGCGGCGAACCGCCCAGATGCGTGAAGAGATGGCGATGACCAAGATTCGGGATGTCACGAGCTCTATGCTCGTTGATAAGTGCGACGCTGCTGAAGAGGGAGGAGACTCGGGGAGGATGTCAAGCGCAGGAGGAAGCGACAATGACGACGCCGCCCCAAGAAAGAATAGCCGGGCGGAGCAACCAAAGAAGAACAAGAAGAGGTGCTTGCCGCCGAGAAATCCGCAAGGAGGCTCTCGCCAAGCAAACACAGTCTGGCGGTTCGACAAGGAGCCTACCCAGAAGCGGCAGACGACAAGCGTGACGGCTCCGCAAGCAATATCAAAATCCACCGCACTAAGGGCCACGATCTCTACAATCGCAAAGCGCCGATGATCTCGCCGAGCAGCAAAAAGCTGAGTACGAGAGGCGCGACAAGGAGAGGGCCCAAGGTGGCGGAGGAGAACCGAGCAGAAGCGGCCGCTCAATGGCCGGGGAGGACGCCTTGGCAAGGCCAAGCAGCGGCAAGGTGATCGACCTCCCGGGCCGCGACAAGGATGAAGAAGACGACGACGAAGACATGGAGGATGAGGATAACAGCGAGCAGGAGTTCCGTAGGCCACGGAGGTCTGTCGGCGTCGACGGTGGCGCCTCAGACACCTCCCACCGCCAGCTAAAGCAAGGTGCGTGAGGTGAATGCAGCGGAGCCGCCCGTGGAGTCGCCAAGCAGTTCCTCAAATGGTCCAGCACGCCCATCATTTTTGATCTTGAGGATCACCCTGACCGCACCACCGCGGTCGGGTGCTTGCCGATGCTGGTCTCGCCCACCATCCGCAACCTCAAGGTCACCAAAATGTTGGTTGACGGCGGGGCCGGGCTGAACTTGATCTCCTCTGCTGTGATCAAGAAACTCCAAATTCCGGATGGCGAGCTCAAGAGACCGGTTCTTTCCAAGGAATCAACCCGGACGGAGTAAGCCCAAGGAAAGATCACTCGCCGGTGACCTTTGGCGGGAGCTCAATTTCAGGATCGAGCGATCACTTTTGACGTCGCCGATATTCCGCTGCCATACAATGGAATACTCGCCGCCCCGCCTCGCCAAGTTCATGGCAGCTTCCCATTATGCTTTAACGTACTCAAGATGCCGGGCCGATAAGCGCCATCACCGTCCACGGCGACAAGAAGGATGCGCTTATCTCGCGCCGACAAGATCTACGGGATGCAGCAGCTGCGCCGATAAGAATACACTTGCCGCTGAAGCTCCCGGGGAAGAAGACGAAGACCAAGTCCGCAGCGCGCTGGGGCCCACTCCGCAACCGCACCTCTTCGGTGCTGCGTTGCCGCCGAGGACGCCCCGCCGAGCTCCACCGCAAGAGTAAAAAATGGAATGGCCGCCCGCCGCAACCAAGAAGGTGTCCGCCAAAGAGGACGGATCGGTGGTACCTTCACCATCGCGCCACACTTGACAAAGAATAGAAAGCGCCGCTGCCGCTTTTCCGCGGGCGAATGTCGATGTGTTTGCATGGCAACCATCTGACATCCCCGGTGTTCCCAGGAAGGTGATCGAGCACAAGCTTGCTGTTTGCCCTCATGCGCGGCCCATCAAGCAAAAAGTGAGGAAGCAAGCCGTGGAGCGCCAAGAATTCATCAACGAAGAAATCAAGAAGCTAGAGGCAGCGGGACTAGTTAGAGGTGTGATCCATCCGACGTGGTTAGCAAACCCAGTCGTCGTGCGCAAGGCCAACGGGAAATGGAGGTTGTGTATAGACTTCACCGATGTGAATAAAGCATGTCCCAAGGATCCATTCCCTTGCCGCAAGATTGACCAGATTGTTGACTCCACCGCCGGATGTGAGCTACTCGCTTTCTTGATGCGTACTCAGCTATCACCAGATCTTTATGGCCAAAGAGGATGAAGAGAAGACTGCATTTATCACTCCATGTGGCACTTATTGCTTCACACGCATGCCATTTGGATCAAGAATACAGGATCAACATTTGCAAGGGTAGTGTATATCGCTTTTGAGCCACAGATCCACGTAAATGTAGAGGCTTACATGGATGATATCGTGATGAAGAGCAAGAGCAAGGATACGCTGATTCAAGATTTGGAAGAGACGTTTTAACCTGCAAGAAGATACAACTTAAATTGAACCCCGAGAAGTGCGTCTTTGGAGTTCCCTCCGCAAGCTTCTCGGTTCTTTTGTGTCACAGAGGGGATTGAAGCCAACCCCGACAAGATTAAAGCCATTGAGCAGATCGAAGCCCAAGCGAGTCAAGGATGTCAAGGCTTGCGGGTTGTGTGGCTGCCTCAAGAGGTTCATTTCAAAGTTCAGAACGCGCCCTACCTTTCTTCAAAATCTTGAAGAAGGCAGGTCCCATGAAGTGGATTAGGAAGCGGAGGCAGCTGCCGCAGATTTGAAATGATACCTATCCTCCACCCCAATACTTGTCGCACCTAGACCACAGGAGAAGTTGTGCTGTACCTAGCGGCAACCAACCAGGTGGTTAGTGCTGCGTTAGTAGCGGAGAGGAGTCCGACGAGGAGGCTACACCACCGCAAGCGAGTCCAGCGACAAGCGTGGGGCTGCTCCGCAAGCTCGGCCCGACAAGGACAACTCAAGCAGAGCAGGATGAGGTGCGGAAGAAGATGGTGCAGCGCCAAAGGTATTTTGTAAGTTCCCTTCTCCAGGGGCTAGATCAAGATACTCGTGTGCAAAAGTTGCTTCGGCCTTCTCATGGCCTCGAGAAAGCTGCGCCATTACTTCCGTGCACACGAGATAACAAATGGTCACTCGCTCAACAAGAGGATATTGCACAACCCAAGCAACAGGCAGGATCGCTGAGTGGGCCTTTGGAGCTGTCGAGCTTTGGACTCAAGTTTGAAAGTACTTCAACCATACAGAGCCGAGCTTTGGCAGAATTCATAGCAGAGTGGACCCCAACGCCCGATGAAGAAGTCCAAGAAACAAGTACACCCGTACAAGAAGCGACAAGTGAATGGGTAATGTACTTTGATGGTGCCTTCTCGCTGCAAGGCGCGGTGCGGCGTGGTACTCATCGCGCCCACCAGAGAGCACCTCAAGTATGTTATCCAGATGCACTTCCCAAGGGAGCAAGCGACAAACAACACTGCTGAATATGAAGGTTTGCTCGCCGGCCTCAGGATTGCGGCCGAACTTGGGATCAAGAAGTTGATTGTGCGGGAGATTCTCGGTTGGTGGTCCGCAAGTTAACAAGAGCTATCGAGCCCTTTGATGGAAGCTTATGTCGATGAAGTGAGGAAGCTTGAGGAGCGCTTTGAAGGTTTGCGATGGAGCACGCCCCGAGAGCTCGTAATGAAATCGCAGATGGCCTTTCAAAGTGTGCTTCATGAAGTTACTGTGGAACCGGGACCTTCTTGCTCAAGCTGACTCAACCATCCGCTACGCCATCAATTGGGCAGTCCAAGAAGAGAAAGTTGGTCTCCATGACTACTTGCCGGCGGGTCTCCCCGAGGCCGCCGCCACGGTCCCCAAGATCAACGACTGAACGCCGAGGAGCAGTTTGCTCCGCAGATCCTCGGATCTGACAGTTGAAGCAAGTGTTCCCGACAAGCCTCGCCCATGAGCTTGCCGGGACCTTCAGCCCGCAGAGCCAGAGGTTCTGCAGAGAAGCCGAGGTTCCCAGGCGCCCTCATGCCTTTAGTCCTCGCCTGAGCCCCAAGCTCCGGCATGGGCGCAGCAGATCGTCTGCTTTTGCAAACCGGAGAACTTCCCGACGACCGTAAGAAATAAAGAAGATAACCAGACAAATAAGTATGTACCAGTTAAGTGGATAACGAGCTGCATGTAAGAAGGCTCAATGGTGTCGATCAAGTGCATCTCCAGGAAGATGGATGTAAGCTGCTGGCGTAAATACACGGAGGCATATGCGGCCACCACATTGGCGCAAGGGCGCTTGCCGAAAGCTTTCCGCAAGGGTTCTTTGGCAAGAAGCCTCCAAGATGCAATCGCACTAGTAACCAAGTTTGAAGCGTGCAAGGCCCATGCAAAGCAGATTCATCACCAGCTCAAGCTCTCCAAACAATCCCTTTGTCCCGCCCTTCTCGGTCCGGGGCTCGATATCTCGCCCTTTCCCCGTGTTGTCGGGGCTTTGAGTACTTGTACGTAGTAATCGACAAGTTCACAAAGTGGCCGAAGTGGAGCCAGGAGAAAGGTGACAAAGACAATCAGCGGTCAAGTTCTTCAGTCGACAGTGTCGCTTCGATCCCTAACAGATTATCACCGACAACGGTACACAATTCACTAGTCGCACCTTCATGCAAGACGCCCAAGACCTTGGCGCCAAGGTCTGTTCGCTCACATTGCTCACCCAAGGAGCAACGGTCAAGCGGAGAGGGCCACGCTGAAGTGCTGCGCGGACTCAAGACAAGAACTTTCGACAGCTGCGCAAGTGCGGAAGAAATTGATAGAGGAGCTACCGCGGCTCTTTGGTCAATCGAACGACACCAAATCGAGCCACGGACAGACACCCTTTGCTCTAGTCTATGGAGCAAAGGCAGTTCTCCCCACGGAACTCAGATACGGATCTCCTCGAGTGCTCGCTATGATGAGCTTGAGCAAGAGCAATCGCGCCAAGATGATGCATTGCTCCTTGAGGAGGACGCCTGTGCTGTCAGACGAGCTGCTCGATACCAGCAAGCCTTGCGCCGCTACCATAGCCGCAAGGTCAAAGCCAGAGTCTCGAGGAAGGCGACCTTGTTCTTCGGCGTGTTCAGTCCGCCAAGAATTCCAACAAGTTGACGCTGAAGTGGGAAGGCCCTTATCGGGTGAGACAAGTCACGAGGCCGGTTTGTCCGCCGAGACCAAGAAGGCTTACCGTGAGCAACTCCTGGAACATAGAGCATCTTCGCAAGTTTCACCCATAAGGCGCGGTTGCCGTGATCCGCTCCGGCAACCACCTTTTGTACAAGCCTTGCCGCTGTTGCATGTAACCCTTTGTACAAAGCCGGGCGCAGACCCCGTGCATCAGTAAAGTTTCTGTGTTTTGCGCCAGTTGCCTTTCCCATGCTTTTCTTGGCTATTTGCATGTGTTATTTGGCATCTTTTGTGCGACACACATATCCGGAAAGCAATAGCACGCCGAAAGGCCATATACTTGTTTCCTTCTCCTTTTTCCTTGCCTCTTAAGCAGAAGGAACGTTCCTCGCGCACAAGTTTGCCGGGGGGGGGGGGGGGGAAGGAAGTGGAGGATGAACCAAGTGCTGTTCAAGAAAGAGAAGCTTGCCGGAGAACGCACAGATCACGAAAGCTAAGTTGTTAGAATTTGAGCAGTTCAAAATTTTAAATTTTAAGTTGCCTTCCTTGAACAACCACACTTTGTATGGAAAACCTGTGCGCGGAGGAACCTACTCGTGGATAGCCGCACCCTTATCCTGTTTTCGAGCACGCTCAACGATCTAAGTGAGCTGCGACAAGTGTCGCGCCCTTGTTTTGTTTTCGAGTCCGCTCAGCAAGCTAAGTGCGTTGCGACTACCCGCGGCAAGGTTGCTTGCCGGTAAGACCTTGGCCAGCAGGCTGCTTCGAAGTTCAAGATCGGCGCCATGCAAGGGCCCCTTGCCGCAAGTTCCTAGAAGCTTAAGGGTTGAAGCATACAAAGTCGAGGATCGTAACAAGGAGATAACACTGCATCTATTGATCAAAATAAAGATAATATCTTACAAGGAAATACTTGTCGCGATGACTAATGAGTTCATAACACCCTATGCAGCAACAAAAGAGATAAAGATAAAGGAGGCCTAGTCTCACGGTCGCCTCCACCCCGGAGATCTTGTTCACTTTAGCAATGATGTGGGCGACCTGCTCCTTCAGAGCTCCATGTTCGCGCCGGCCGGCAAGCTGCGAAGAACGTTAGTGAGGTTTATGCCGGATTGCGGTATACAATCTTCACAAGACACGCCCATGGTTCCCGTGCACAGCCGGCGAAGTCTCCTCGGCCAGCTGCGCGAGGATCTTCTTCCACAGATTTGTAAGGGCCGCGCGATCCTCAAGAAGAGGCTGAGCTTGGCGTGGAGCGAGATTTGGATCCGGGAGTAGATGAGATGCTCCACTTCAAGTGCAGCAGTTCTCGGTCAATATCGGACGACAAGATACCAAGTCCTCGGTCCATACCTCGACGGCACGGTGGAAGTGCTCGGCTGCTTTGTTGGCGCTGTCCACCAAGGTTTGCTCCTCGCGGAGCTCCTCCTTCAACTTGGTCTCCCGATCCCGGGCGGCGTCGAGCGAGTCCTTCAGAGCAGAGACTTGCAGCTCAAGATCCTCGATGGAGTCCTTGGCGGCCTTCAACTCATCGCCTTCTTGGAAAGACGACCTGGAGTTCCAAGTTGGTGGGCGCCCTTCAAGGCCTCCGTGTTGAGCGCGGGCGACCTTCTCCACGCCGCCTTCAAGAACTCCTCCAGCCTGCGCGACCTTGGCGGCAAGCTCCTCCTTGGCGGTCTCTGCGGCAGCCACGGCGGTTTTCGCCTCCTTCAGTTCCCCTCCAAGGGCTTGCTCCCGAGCGGCAAGGTCTTCCTCGTGGGAGTCGAGGTTGACCTTCCGCTGGACGAGTTCTCCTTCTCGCCGGGACAGCTCCACCCCGGCGAGCCGCTGCTGCTCTTCGGCCTCGGCCTTCTCCAGCAACCACTCTTCATACTCCCCGGCGATTCGCTTGCGCTCCTCCGCCACCTCGCGGAGAGCAGCCTGGTTGGCGGCGCTGAGCTCCGCCGCGCGCTTCTCCATCTCCTTGGCGGCTTTGGTGACGAGGGCTTCCTCGAAGCGAAGCTACCGCCTGGCCCCAGAAGGGCCAGGAGCTGGTGAAGCAGCTTCTCCTCGGGCCCGTTGCTCCCGCCGCCCTCGACGATCTTCAAGCCATGGAGGCGAGGACCTCCCCATCAAAGGCCTCGTCCCCGCTGGGAGCTCGCGACAAAGAACCCCACGGCTCTGGATGAAGACGCTGCTGGGGCTTTCAAGTAGTAGCCTGGCTGCTCCTCTCGGCGGAGGGGTCGGCGACCGGCGCAGCACTTGATGCTCCCCCGCCGCCCGGCTAGCGGTGCGTCGCCGTCCCCTCCCCGCCACAAGGCCCGCAGCCGGAGCGGTCTCGGCGATGGCCCGGCGGCTCCTCGCCAGGTTCTCGGCGACAGGGCGCCGCCGCCACCTGCGCGCCCTCCTCCTCAACAATGACGACTTCCGCTCCATCTCGCCGGGGAGGAGGATCTAGAAGAAGAAGAAAAGCAAAAGAAGTTCAAGCAAATATCCAAAAAGAGACAACACCGAGAAGACAAAGTTGCGTAACCTACCTTGGCGGACGCCGCCAACGGCGGGCCTCGCCGGGAGCTCGCTTGGCGGAGTGGCGCGCTCGCCGGGCTGCTCGCTCTGGCGGGGTGCTCGCCCTCGGCGGAGTACCGCCTTGGCGGAGTGCTCACCTTGCCGAGGAGTTCGACCTTGGCGGGACGGCGGGCTCTGCGGCTTCTCGGGCGACTCGGACGCCTCCTGCAGCTATGGCTCCACCTCCGCACAAGTCAAGACAAAACATCAAGGCATTAGTACAAAACCAAGATCTTCAAACACGCCCGGCGAGCGAAGTGCAGAACCCAGACTTACTGGGCTGCGCTGGGCTGCTCCTCTAACAGCGCTGGTCCGCAAGCTTGGATCCGCACATCCTCGGTTGCCACACGGGCGAAGTCGTCCGCGATTGATTGACGGGCACCTTGGCCTCTTCGCTGGGCCAAGGTCCTCAAATCAAAGCAAGAAACAAGATTAGCTTCAACAATAATCAGGGCGGAATTTGAGAAGATGAAGATCTCGGATACTTACTCTCGTTCTCCTCGCCGTCTTCGCCAAGGCGGAGAAGTCATACTCCACCTGGGGCGGTCGGCGCGAGGAGCGTGAGGCGAAGACTCCTCGGGCGCTTGGCGGTCCTCGGCGCAGCTTGGCTTCCCGGAAGCTTGCGCCGCCCGCAAGCTGGTTGTTGCCGGGGCCTGCGCCCTCGCTCGCCGCCGCTTTATGGAGGCGCTTGCTGGAGAACGCCTAGGGCTTGCCCGGGCGGGAGGTCTCCGGCGACGAGGAGAGGTCGCCGGCCAGAAGATCCGTGGACCCGCCGGCCCTCGGCGGCCTCGGCGTCCTCCTCCTCCTCCTCGCCCGGCTAGCTCGCTGGGCCCAGCGCCTCGCGCTGCGGCCCCTTTCTCCGGGCGTCTCCGCTCCTCCGGCGATTCGCTTCTGCGGCGCCTCTGTTCTCCGCAGCGCCACTCTTGCCGCTGCCTCGCCGCGATTCCGGGATCCCGGAGTGCCTCGAGAGGGGACCCCGCGAAAAGGCCGGAGGAAGTTGCAGCAGTCTGCAGATCTCCGCCTCCGCTTGGCAGGACACATCCGCAGCTCTCGCTTCATCAGAGTATATCCAAACTCCCCGCCGCTGCTGCGGGCGGCCTCTTCAGCCCGAGAAGCTATGTACGCAAGCTTTGGTCGGTGGTGTCCCACGATGCTTTTGATGTCATCCTTGTTCTTCGCCACCTCCTCAAGGTTGTCAAGAAGCCGAGGATGACCGATGGTTCGGGCGAATCCACGGCGGTCCACGCCGGCGAATCACACGCTGGCATCATGGCGCAAAGGCGATCCCGAGCTGTCTGTTGTTGCAGAGGGCACCACTCCCGGGAGGTCTGAACCACTCGATGGGCCGGGTCATATTTAAAGAGTTCCTGACCATCCCTTCAGCTCCAAAGATCGTGAAGTTGAAATTCAGCCCGGGCGCAGCCTCATTATATCCGGCCATGAGCCAGACTCCCAGCCGGCCTCTTCCTGCCTTGGAGAGGGGCACGCGGCGGCGGAGGAAGTCTCGCTACCTCGAACGGACAGTTTTGCTGCTCAAGACGAAGAATCCGGATGAGGGCGACGCTGAGCTTGACGTCGTCCGGTCCAGCTTCGCCCAGCCCTTGCCGCCAAGACGATAGGAGTTGTGCGCGGCGCGGTGAAGTGCTGCGGCTCGCCTTCAACGATCCAGCACCAGCCAAGACGCCACTCTTCCCACTTGCCGCTGAGCTCCCCGCAAGCACGACTCTTCTTGTGCATTTAAAACCCAAGAAATTCCTCCGGAGAGGGGGCACCGCCTCGCTCTAGGAGTGAAGAAATGCCTAAACAGCGCCACGTTGGGATGAATTTTATGTAGTTTTCGACATGTAAGAAAACCGCCATGGTAAGGATGGCGTTGGGGGTGAAGTCAAGAAGATGGAAGCCGTAGGTGTGCATGACGTCACAGAAGAATTCAGAATAAGGAGGGCAAAGACCGCAGTGGAAGAAGGCTGCGAAGAAATAGTACCCGCCAGGGTAGCTGTCCTTGGTGGCGGCCGGATGAGCTCTAGTCCGAGGATGCGCCTTGGTCTTCTTGGCCCAGAACAAGTAATACTTGTTCCAGAGCTCCCGCGCGCTGAGCCTCGGCGGGAAGACGAGGTTCCGCTTCCGGTACTCGGTGAGCCTCGCCGCTTGCTCCGACTTCTCCTTCTTGGCCTTTCCGCCGCCGCCAAGGGTCTTCGGGCCATGGCAGAGGCGGCAGAGGAAGGGGGACGAAGAGCCCGGCGGCGCTGGAGATGCAGGCGGCGGCGGCGGAGATGTGGAGGCGGAGCGCAAAGGGGATCTCTGGAGGAGGAAGAAGATGCAATGAAAGCGAAGGAGGGAACCGCCTCGCTTCTCTCTTTTATGGGGAAGTGGGGCGCCGCTTTTTCCATTAAAAGAACGTGGGCACGCCCCATCCCACGACGCCGCAATCGACGCGGCTGCTACGGGGATGCGGCAGATGCGAAGTGGATTCGGCGCCGTGGGCGCGTGGTGCCCGCAGATCGCTTTTGGGCCCGCCCAACAGCGCTGCGGCACTGCAGTGTGGCCCAGGCGGGGCTCCTGTCGGTGTACTAAGGTAGGGGTACCTCAAGACCCAACTTGTGCACGGCAGTTGCAGCTTCAGCGGCAGGGTTTACCACGTGCTCACGGAGACCTTCCCGCCCATATCAAGCCATTCAAAACAGAGTATACAAGATGTAAGATCGAGACTCGCAAGCGGAGCTTGCGGGAAGGCCGCTCCAGCTCAAGGTTACATCACTCATGAAGGCCTGGCGAGAGGAGCTCGCGGGAAGACTAGAAGATTACATCATAGAAGACACGCCGGCGCTATATGCGCGGCGAGGGCCCGGAGCGACAAGTTACAGAGCCCGCAAGCTCCCGGTCCGCAGAATAAGACCCCGCAAGGTGCTTGCCGGAGAATGGCGCAGGTGCTTGCGCCCAGCTCATCACCACGCCGCCTGGGCCTTCCCAGGACGCGCGGGCGGATGGTCAGGCAGCCTGGGGACACGGTGGCACTTCACGGTGGTGGATCCATCGCCGTGGCGACGGAGACGCAAGGGCGGAGCTTTTGGGGTCGACGGCGACGGGCATTAAATGCCCTTGTCCCCATCACAAAGTAGGTAGCAACCACTGCTCACGACCGTAGCTTCACTGTTCTCGACTATTCCAACTACCACCTCTTTTACATTTTACCCCTTTCTCCCACGCTGACACTGCCGGTGACCCTTGCACTATAAAAGGAGGCCCATGCACAACGTGGAGGAGGTTCAAGACTCCAGGCCGGTGTAGCTGCCATCAGTAGCTCTTCAAGCTCCCGAGCTCAATACAAACCAAGGCAAGAGTAGGGTTTACGCGTCCGCCGCGTCCGAACCTGGGTAAAACCGCTGCGTGCTCGCTTCGACCGCTCTCTATGCTCCTCCGCCTCGCATCAAGATGCATAAGGGCTCCGCCCCATAGGTGTTAAATGGCGGGCAGATCTCCCCTGACATCATGTCATATTGCTTAAGGATGTACTCTGTTCTTATGAACTTAATACTCTAGATGCATGCTGGATAGTGGTCGATGTGTGGAGTAATAGTAGTAGATGCAGGCAGGAGTCGGTCTACTTGACACGGCCGTGATGTCTATATTCATAATCACTGCCTTGGATATCATCATAACTTTGCGCTTTTCTATCAATTGCTCGACAGTAATTTGTTCACCCACCGTATTTATTTTCCTTCAAGAGAGAAGCCTCTAGTGAAACCTATGGCCCCTGGGTCTATTTTCCACCATATATTTTCAGATCTATAAACCAAAAAACCCCAAAATACCTTTCTATAATTTACTTCCTTTTATTTTGTTTTACGTTTTAGTAATCTTTTATATCTATCTCTATCAGGTCTCACCTTTGCAGGTGACCGTGAAGGGATTGACAACCCCTTTATCGCGTTGGGTGCAAGTGTTTGATTGTTTGTGCAGGTGCATAGATTGGAGACTTGCTTGTATCTCCTACTGGTTTGATAGCTTGGTTCTCAACTGGGGTAAATACTTATCTCTACTTTACTGGATCACCCTTTCCTCTTCAAGGAAAAAACCAACGCAAGCTCAAGAAGTAGCAAGCACCGAGATGAAAGCCTACATCAGTCTAAATGATTTCGGTTCGACCGATTTTGAGTGCGTTGGTCTGACCAAAATGCATGAAGAAGGTTTTGGAGGTCAGCCCTTGTCGGATCGGTGGCTCCAAGTGCTCCTCGCCCGGAGGGTTTGAAAGAGACTTGCTCAATTCTTGTGATATAGCATGAAAAAAATTTGAGACAAGAATAGCATAGATAGCTAAGGAAAGTTCTTAGCCATTCTTTTACATACACTTGGCCAACAAAAACCAAGACAATCAAAACCACGAATGGATGTCCTCTAATGGAGAAAATATGCAACCAACATGCTCACACAACAAATGACATATGTGTCAAACATGCACAACCAATTCTAGCATCTATCAAGCAATTGGCAAAGACTAGGTCATCTATATTTGAGTATATTGACTTAGGAGTCAAATGAGAACATTTGATCATAGGTCATACTCATCATTTAAGCACAACTGGGTTGCCACTTTTACATAAAGAATTAATGTGCTCAGACCATTTAGAGTTGCTTTAGCTCAATGTTTAGAGCAAAGCTCCCCCTAGATGTGATATTCCCCCAAGGGATGAACTAACCTTGGGCTTTGTTGATGATGACTTCATGTAGATAGTGAAGATGTGGATGCTCAATGTTGATGTAGATCATTCAGAGCAATCTTTGGAATTGTGCACTTTCAATACCTACATGGGTTAGTCCCACAAGGAATGTACAAGGATATCTATAGACATTGAGTGAATTGCACATATGATGATGTCCATGAAAGAATTAGTCTACCTTGTCCCTTGTCTTACCAACAACAGGGTTTGTGACTCCATGAACTAGTGCAAGATGTGAAAGTTGATTGCACAGTCCTTGCCAAAATGAATATGAGTGAAGTATGTTGGCGGAGTCACTCTCAAGAACACTCTAGTTCTTCTTCTTTGGGATCCACATCAACTTGATGGGAATACTTGGAGTTGTAGTTGAACTTGATGAAGTAGAGCTTGGCGTAGTCTTGGGAACCCACTTGACCATGGCTTTAGGAGCTTCTTCAAATGAGTCAATCTCTTCTTAAAGCTTGTCCTTGCCTTTTAGCTTGTGGTCTTGTGGTGGAAGATCATCTTGAGCTTGTGTTCCCTCAAAATAAGTGGGGTCATACTTCTCTTGTTGAGGAACAAACTACGTCTTGGGGTATTGATCTTCTTCCCATTCAACTCCATTGGCTTTGAACTTTTGTTCAAACCCAACACCTTGATTCTTCCGGTGTCATCCTTCCTTGCGTATAATTTTCTCAAATTGCTTACTCCCGGCAAGACTCTTGTAAACACAGTTCTCTACAATTCCCTTCAATAAGCTATTTTCTTGCTCAAGTGTAACCTGGCTAAGAGAATCATTAATGGAATTAAGAAAATTACTAGAAGCAACAATATTTGATTTAGCATGGTTATTGTTACTACTAGAAGAAGAATCTTTCTTGCTCTTGTTACTAGATTTTACTTGGGGCATATGAGTAGACAAGAGGAGACGTTTGGCAATGTAAGAAGAAATATTCTTTCGAAGATCATCATCCATAGCTTTTAGGAACTCATTCTCTTGCTCTAAATTTAGCTTCTCAAAGCATAGCTTCTCATGAGTCCTTAGGAGCTCTCAATGATCCTCTTGAGTTGTTTCATGAGCTAACTTAAGAGTATTTAATTCTTTTGTTAGACGCTCAATCTCCTTCTTAGCATTCTCATTCGTTTCATCTTGACTACCATGATTACTAGCAAGTTCATTATAGTTTTCATCACTAGTTTTGTCAACAAGTAAGTCATCATCACCTAGCAAATCATATTCATCACTATTGAAATCAAGATACTCGGGGTGTGATACCTTGGGGCCTTTTTCCAATAAGCGTCTTCCAATTCCTTCATTTGGTGAATCAAATATGTCTTGGAGTTGGATGACACCAGTGCAAGACCAGCAACACCTTCTTCCTGAGTATATTCGGAGTAGGAGTGATAGCTTCTCTTGGAGTAGTTGTCAGAGTTAGAATTGGAAACCCATTCACCAATGTGAGCTTCATGTCTTCATCTTGTGTAGCTCTTTGATGACTTGTCTTTCCTTTCTGAATCCTTGCTTCTTTGGGAGGGTCTTCATTTGTAACGATCATCTCTACTCCTTTTATCTCTTGGAGGTGATTCATATCTTCTACTCCTCCTCTTTGGCGAGTCTTCTCTTTTCTTGTAGGGAGCCGTACTCTCATTGGAATAATGTTCGGGTCTTCCACAATTGTAGCAATTACGATCACGACTAGAAGATCTTTTGTCATTGTAGGACCTTGACTTGGAGCTTCTCTCTTTGCTTCTACTCTTGTAGAATTTGTTGAAGTTCTTCACCATTAAGCTCAATTCTTAATTGGAGACTAGCTTGTTGCTTGATGTTGTAGGAGCATCACTTGAAGCTTTGTATGCACCACTTGACTTGTTGTGGAGCTCTTCCTTATCTTTGAGTGACATCTCATGAGCAACAATTCTACCAATGACTTTCGTGGGCTTGAGATCTTTGGAATTGGGCATCATTTGGATCAATGTGCACATGGTATCATATTTTCCATCCAAGGCTCTAAGGATCTTCTTGATGATGAATTTATCGCTCATCTCTTCACTTCCTAAGCCGGCAATCTCATTTGTGATGAGAGCAAGCCTAGAGTACATTTCAGTGACTCCTTTACCACATCCTTCATCTTGAACTTTTCAAGTTGACTTTGAAGCACATCCAACTTACATTCCTTGACGGACTCGGTACCTTCGTGCATATCAACCAAAGTGAAAGTGCAACTAATCCCCGGGTGGTTTTGGTAATTAATAACAACATATATATCATTGAACTAATATTTTCTTGAGAATCATTTCAGAAAGTTCAGTGATATGGGTATGGCAATGATCAAGAAGTGGACCCTCAAATGCTAAGGCAAGCATTGGCAAAAGCTCTAGACTCCATTTTTGGTTTAGTGATCCAAGATCACATTGAGTCCATAGGAAAGCCAATACTATTAAAAGGGATGAGGTTATGATAATGATCCGTTGCTCAAAGTGCTTAGTGATACATCTCCTAAACTATCAGCAACTCTCACTTCAAATATACACTCATAAGTAATCTCGGTCCCACCGATTTCCTAAACTCACCACACCGAGATGAACCACCTCACCACAAAGCCAAACCCTAGAAATCTCGGATTTTCCGATTCGAACTCGGTCTCACCGAAACTTGAGTTGCCAAGCTTCAGAATCTTCGTCATCAAATCGGTGTCACCGAGATGATGAAGTCGGTCCCACCGAGATTGGCAAGCCCTAGTCTTTACACTAATCGACTCACCGAGATTGTATTTTCGGTCCCACCGAAAATCCCATCGCTCACATGTTTTGAACTTTCGGTCTCACCGAGTTGTCAACTTCGGTCCGACCGAGATTGGTCAAATATGTGTAACGGTTGATTTTGTGTGGAGGCTATAAATACCCTCCACCCCCTCTTCACTCATGGAGAGAGCCATCGAAAGAACTACCACTCCTACCTTACATTTCGAGAAGAAAACTACCTACCCTTGTGTTGAGATCAAGTTGCTCCACTCCCACCATATGAAGCTTGATCTCTAGCCTTCCCAAGTTGCTTTCCACTCAATCCTTTCTTCCACCACAGCCAAATCAGTGAGGAGAGTTGAGTGTTGGGGAGATTATCATTTAAAGCACAAGAGCAAGGAGTTCATCATCATCAACACCATCTATTACCTTTTGGAGGGTGGTGCCTCCTAGATTGGTTAGGTGTCGCTTGGGAGCCTCCACGAGATGTGGAGTTGAACCAAGAAGTTTGTAAGGGCAAGGAGATCGCCTACTCGTGAAGATCTACCCCGAGTAAGGCTAGCCCTCCGTGGGCGTGAGGCCATGATGGCATAGACAAGGTTGCTTCTTCGTGGACCCTTCGTGGGTGGAGCCCTCCGTGGACTCGCAGCCGCTACCCTCCGTGGGTTGAAGTCTCCATCAACGTGGATTGACGATAGCACCACCTATCGGAACCACGAGAAAAATCTCCGTGTCTCCGAATTGCGTTTGCTCTTCTCCACCTCTATTTACTACATGTGCAATTTACTTTCCGTTGCCTATACTCTAGAATTGCATGTGTAGGGTGATACTTGACTTGATCATAATCGTGAATCTGCCAAAAACTTGTCTTTATCAAAAGGCTGAATTTTTATATTGTCAAGTAGTCTAATCACCCCCCTCTAGACATACTTTCGATCCTACACAAAGTATCCCAAATTTTCTTTGCATTCTCAAGGCGGCTGATTTTGTTGAATTCCTTGGGGCACAATCCATTGAAGAGGATATCACAAGCTTGAGCATTGTATTGCAACATCTTCAATTCTTCCGCGGTTGCTTCACAACCTGGTTCTCTACCATCCTCAAAGAATTCACCTTCTAAGACACTACGAACAACAGCCGAAAGGGCGGCCTCATGAACAAGAATATGCATTTTCATCTTATGCTTCCAACTAGCAAAATTTGTACCATCAAAGTAAGGACCTCTACGGTGATAGTTGCCCTCGCTAGATGCCATACTCTCGTAGGTTGTGAAACCAAGGATCTGATCACCAAAACCATGGAAATGAAGGCTTACGAAGACCGAAGCTCTAATACCACTTGTAGGATCGGAAGTATGTCTAGAGGGGGCGGTGATTAGACTACTTGACCAAATAAAAATCTTTCATTTTCCCAATTTTAGTTGTAGGCAGATTTTAGCAATTATGACAAGTCGAGCAATCAACCTACACATGCAATTCTAAGAGTATACCAGCAGAAAATAAAACACTCCATATGAAGGTAAGGGGAAAGGTTTGGAGAAGGCAAACACAATGGAGACACGAAGATTTTTGGCGTGGTTCTGATAGGTGGTGCTATCGTACGTCCACGTTGATGGAGACTTCAACCCATGATGGCTAACAGTTGCACGAGTCCACAGAGGGCTCCACCCGCGAAGGGTCCACAAAGAAGCAACCTTGTCTATCCCAGCATGGCCATCGCCACGAAGGACTTCCCTCACTCGAGTAGATCTTCACGAAGTAGGCGATCTCCTTGACCTTACAAACTTCTTGGTTCAACACCACATCATGTCGGAGGCTCCCAAGCGACATCTAACCAATCTAGGAGACACCACTCTCCAAAACATAATAGAAGGTGTGTCGATGATGAACTCATTGCTCTTGTGCTTACAATGATAGTCTCCCCAACACTCAACTCTCTCAGACAGATTTGGCTATGGTGGAAGAAGGATTTGAGTGGAAAGCAACTTGGGGAAGGCTAGAAATCAAGGTTCAAATGGTAGGAATGGAATCTCTTGATCTCAACACATGAGTAGGTGGTTCTCTCCTAGAAAATGAATGGTGGAAGTGTGGGCACGTTCTGATGGCTCTCTCTTATGAGAACAAGGGGGTGGAGGGGTATATATAACCCCCACACAAAATCTAACAGTTACCCACTTTTGACCCATCTCGGTGGCACCGATCAGAATACTCGATGGCACCGATCTGTGCAAAAATTTGAACGTTAGGAATCTCGGTGGGACCGACGGGAACAATTCGGTGAGAATGATGTGCTAGGGCTTAGGGCAAACTTCATCCCGGTGGAACCGATTGCATCAACTCAGTGAGACTGAAATGAGTGCAATGAGCAACAGAGAATCAGTCAAGCCAAGTCGGTGGGACCGATTGCAACATCTCGGTGGGAACAAAGTGAATGCAACAAGTCACAGATCACTGGCAAGGCCATCTCAGTGAGACGGAGATCCGTATCAGTGTGACTGAATTATTAGGGTTTTGGAAGTGGCTATGTCAAGATGAAATCGGTGGCTACGGATGGAAAATATTGGTGGGGCTGAGTTGTGAATTAGGTTTTGGAAATATTTGGATAGAGAAAGTGGCTGAGGGTTTTGGAGCAATATCACTAAGCACTTTGATCAAGTAGATCATTAACCAACACCTCATCCCCTTTTAATAGTACTAGCTTTCCTATGGACTCAAGATCTTGGATCACTAAAACAAAAATGTAGAGTCTTGAGCTTTTGCCAATCCTTGTCCTTATCATTTTGAGGGGTCCACATCTCAATTTCATGCCATGCCAATCATTGAACATCCTGAAAAATTTATCTTCAAAGGACATTAGTTCAATGAGATATATGTTGTTATGAATTACCAAAACCACCCAGGTATTAGTTGCACTTTCATCGGCCGCTAGGGTTTGAAATCTCGTGTCGGGGCTCGAGGAGGTGGCCAGCTCGAAAGTGGAAGTTGTGGACTAGCCATTCCATGACCTCCACATTGAGAAGGATGACGACCTAGCAGCTGGGTGGCTGACAGCCGAGGCCCGCCGCACGTGCGCAACTATTTTGGGCGGTGGAGGTAGGTGACGGCCGCCATGCGTCCCCGAGGCGGTCGAGAAGCAAACGCGTGCCCATACATTTCCTATCCGTGTGGATGCAAACAAGAACCAAGTTTGCTCTGGAAATGGGGCGGCCCAGACACGAAACAAACGGACTTTACGGATGAGGCTGTTCGTTCGGCCATGTTGTCTACCCCTTTCAGCCTAAATAGACACAAGTAGACCATATGGGGACGTGCGTTGGAGTTGGCCTTAGTCATGTCCAACCCATGCCCATTTGTTCCCTATATGTTTAGGTCTTCAGCATGGATGCTCATATTGAGTTGTAGTAATCAGGATGTTCAAAATCCTACAGTCGGCTTAAAATTGAGGGACGGTCCGGGAAGTTTGGACTTTCGTCTCATTGGACTTCGACGGTCCGGACCCACCCAGATCCTAGCTAGAGTCTATGTATTTTCATAATTTATCTGTCTCGCTTTTCCGCGCCCAAGCCCAACCCACCACTGAATCTGCCACCGCCACGATGGATACCTTGTACACCAGCAATTTTTTTCATCATTGTGCCGCGCCCGACACCCGTGTTCTCGCATCCGCGCAGAAGAAATCAAAGCCTATCAAATGCCAAGACCATCGCTTGAGGGTGAAGGCGAAGGCGGCCAGTGCGATCGCCCGAGCCCTAGATCCTCCTCCACAGCAAACTGTCATGGCGGGGCCGTCGAGGCAATTGCCACCCTAGCCCACCTAGTACATGCCACCATACTTCTACGTGATCTGCCAGTACGATCAGCCGACCATGTAGGAATCTTTGCACCATTCCGTCACCTCCTTCAACTCTGACGTGCCTCCATTGTACGTCGTTTACCACAACAGTGACTACACCTTCACTGAGTCCCCTAGTCACTATTTGGTAGAAATCTTCCCAAGTTTGACGATGGTAGGTGACGAGGCGATAATGAATATCATCCACAATGGTGGAGGCTAAGAAGATGGACAAGTGGATGATTACTAATCGCCTATACCGCAACATGAGCCACCGCCGGTGCCCAATGTGGAATCAACGAGAAAAGAGGGGTTTAACCTACTAAAACCACAAGGACAAATTGTTGTTCCTGGCGTGGTTTGACACAACGGTTGGCCCGTTTAATGGTGCGGAGCAAAATGGCCCGACATGTTGGAAGAGATTTCATGATTGGCTTCATGAGAACAAGCACTTCAATCCATATAACAAGGAAAAAGATTTGTGATCGGCATAAGAGCTTGCTAAGCCATCTATGGTAAACCATTCAAAATGGTCGTCAATAAATTCTTCGGTGCACATGCACAAATGCAAATCCAATGGTTAAGTGGTGTGGGACTCCATGAGTTTGTAAGTTTTGTTCTGTGATGTGTCGGTGATGTGATTGTTTTGCTCCATGATGCAATGTCTTGATTATGTGCTTGTGTTACTTTCCTAACACGACATCGTGGTGGCATTGTACAACAAGAACGAGGGCAAGTCATTCAAGAAGCTCCATTGTTGGAGCAACTTGAATGAGAAAATTAAATGGAGCGGCATTGTCAATTCGTTCAAGACCCGCAACACTGAAGGTGTTGAAGTTGGTGATCCAAGCGGTGGGGTTGAAGGGGGGCTTGCACTAGCCACAAGTGTACCATGGACGAGGGGGAATAAATGAAAGAATAATAAAGAGAAGGGGAAGGGTGCACTACTAGGGATGCGCGGGTTTAGTGCCCACTAGTAGTGCTGGTAACCGCGCTACTAATGAGGCGCTACAGCTATTACTTAGCAGTAGCGCGTGCGACATGCGCTACTGCCAAGACTCATAGCCGCAACATTTGTTGTTTCCCGCGCTGCTGCTAATCTAGCTAGTAGCAGCGTGTTTCCTGTCCATCGCTACTAGTATTCTTTTTTCATTTTTTATTTTGAGTGTATTTATATGCCGTATACAAATTTTGGTACAATACCAATTATGAGGTTTTTATCATTATGTCCATAACAGTGTGTCAAATAAATGTGGATTAGGTTCAAGTGGAGGCAATATGTGGTGCTTGTCAAAAGTATACTACTAATCCGAACTTGATCTAGTTTGGACTAGTAGTACTTTTGATGTGCACCACATGTTGCCTCCACTTGAATCTAATCCGCCAGCACAAGCTATGTAATCATCATCATAGTCATTACCACCAACAATAGTTATTTAATCATCATAGTCATAATGTAGGACATCATCATCTTCAAACTCATTCTATCTAGCTAATCACCACCAACACTAGCTGCGGTAGCTATCTACTATGGCGCGCCCTGGGGAGTCCTACTCCCACCGGGAGTAGGATTCCCCCTTTCCTAGTCCAACCAGGAGTCCTTCCATGTATTAGGAGTAGGAGACTAGGAAGGGAGGAGAAGGAAGGAAGGAGGGGGTGCGCCCTCCCTTAGTCCACCCGGACTAGGGCAGGCGCGCGCCTGCCCAGGCAGTCCTCTCTCTTTCCTGTATGACCCATAAGGCCCAATGGTGACTCAGACTTTCATACCTTGAAAATACCTGTTCACTGGACTCTCTTTCGAACATTCACTGATCAACTGTTTACACTCGACCAATTTTGCTTCAACTCTTCATCTTCACACCAGGTTCACTCACAGCATCACTCACATTCTTGCACAATCATTTCATCAACTAGATTGCAGATTCAAATCACTTTTCAGTCTTCCCACTTGCACCAGAGTCACATCTAGATCACATCACCATGTGATTAACATCACATGTTCAGATCACTTCTTGACATCAGTCCACTAGATTTCACACATCAGAAAAATCTTTCACTCTGTCATCCATATGTTGCCTTGAACAGCCACCAGTCTTCTTTGAAAAACTTTCATCATTTTTCATCTTTCATCACTTCAGTTTGACTCACTTCATCTCATACACAATCATTTCACTCACTTCTCATGTTCATGTGCTCATGCAGTCCTCAACTGATCATGTTGATCATCACATTCAGTCAAGGAGATGCTTTCAGCCCATAGATGGATCGCCGAGCTTGCACATTTGTTAGCACCTTTAGATTGACAAAAACCTTTCGTTGCATCATATACAACTCTTCTTTAATAAACCCATTAAGGAATGCAGTTTTGTTTATCCATTTGCCGATTTCACAAAACTGCATTACATGATTCTGGACAACAACTAAATAGATACAGTGAGAAACTCATCGAGTCAACATTCTGAACTTGTCGAAAAACTTTTGTGACATTCCATCTTTTAGATTGTCGCCCGCCTTCCTGAAGATCCATTCATCATCATCTGTCATCCTCTGAAATCATCACACTTTCATGAACCATCCATCCACCTGAAAGAGAAGGCACAAATTACCTGAGCTCTTATTTCATCTGAAATGACTTTGAATTTCATTTTAACTTTAATTCATTCTCAAACTGAAGATCAAACCTATTCATTTCTCAGAAACTTTTTCATTCACATGATTTCACTTAAATTTTTGAATCCTTTTCAACTATTTCAGACTTATGTTTCATCAACTATTTGAGCAGATATGGGTATATCTACTTGATGAAACATAAGTCTGAAATAGTTGAAATGTTCAAAGAATTTCAGAGTGAAGTGGAAAATCATCGTGACAAAGAAAATAAAGTTTCTACGATCTGATCGTGGAGATGAATGTTTGAGTTACGAGTTTGGTCTTCAATTAAAACAATGTGGAATAGTTTCACAAACTCATGCCACCGAACACCACATCATAATGGTGTGTCCGAACGCCATAACTGCATTTTATTGGATATAGTACAATCTATGATGTTTCTACCGATTTACCAATATCGCTTTTGGGATCATGCATTAGAGACAGCTGCATTCACGCTAAATAGGGCACCATCTAAACTGCTGAGACGACACTATACTTAACTGTGGTTTAGCAAGAAACCAAAGTTGTCGCTTTCTTAAAGTTTGGGGCTGCGATGCTTATGTGAAAAAGTTTCATCCCGATAAGCTCAAACCCAAATCGGAGAAAGTGCCTTCATAGAATACCCAAAGGAAACTGCTGGGTACACCTTCTATCACAGATCCTAAAGCAAGATTTTCGTTGTTGAAATGGATCCTTTCTAGAGAAGGAGTTTTCTCTAAAGAAGTGAGTGGGTGGAAAGTAGAACTTGATGAGGTAATTGTACCTTCTCCCTTATTGAAAGTAGTTCATCACGTAAATTTGTTCCCGTGACTACTACACCAATTAGTGAGGAAGCTAATGATGATGATCATGTAACTTCAGATCAAGTTACTACCGAACCTCGAGGTAAACCAGAGTGAGATCCGCACTGTGAGTAGTACGGTAATCCTGCTCGAAGTCATGTTACTAGACCATGATGAACTTAAGTAACTATGAAGAAGCGATGGTGAGCCCAGATTCCGCTAAATGGTTTGAGGCCATAAAATCTGAGATGGGATCCATATATGAGAACAAAGTATGGATTTTGGTTGACTTGTTCGATGATCGGCAAGCCATTGAGATTAAATGGATTTTCAAGAGGAAGACGGACGCTGATAGTAGTGTTACTATCTACAAAGCTCGACTTGTTGCAAAATGGTTTTCGACAAAGTTCAAGATGTTGACTACAATGAGATTTTCTCAATCAGTAGCGATGCTTAAGTCTGTCCGAATCATGTTAGCAATTGCCACAATTTATGAAATTTGGCAAATGGATGTAAAAACTGCATTCCCGAATGGTTTTCTCGAGGAAGAGTTGTATATGATGCAACCGTAAGTTTTTTTTTCGATCCAAAGGAGCTAAAAAGTGTGCAAGCTCCAACGATCCATCTATGGACTGGTGCAAGCATCTCGAGTTAGAATACACGCTTTGATAAGTTGATCAAAGATAGAGTTTATACAGCACTTGCAAAGGAAGCCCAGATTTACAAGAAAGTGAGTGGGAGCACTACAAAGATTTCCGATAAGTATATGTGAATGACATATTGTTGATCGGAAATAATGTATAATTATTCTTCAAAGCATAAAGGAGTGTTTAAAAGGAGTTTTTCAAAGAAAGACCTCAAAGAAGCTGCTTGCATATTGAGCATTAAGATCTATAGAGATAGATCAAGACGCTTGATAAGTTTTTTCAATGAGTACATACCTTGACAAGATTTTGAAGTAGTTCAAAATGGAATACCAAAGAAAGAGTTCTTGCCTCGTGTTACAAGGTGTGAAATTGAGTAAGACTCAAAACCCGACCACGGCAGTAAGATAGAAAGAGAATGAAAGTCATTCCCTATGCCTTGGCCATAGGTTCTATAAAGTATGCCATGTCAGGTACCACATCTATTGTATACCTCGCACCGAAGTTTGGCAAGGAATACAATAGTGATCTAGGAGTAGATCATCGACAATGGTCAAAATTATCCTTAGTGGAATAAGGATATGTTTTCGATTATGGAAGTGACAAAAGGTTCGTCGAAGGGTTACGCCGATGCAAGTTTTACACTAACTGATGACTCTAAGTCTCGATCTAGATACATATTGAAAGTGGGAGCAATTAGCTAGAGTAGCTCCGCAAGAGTATTGTAGACATAGAATATTTGCAAAATACATACAGCTCAATATGATAGACCCGCTGACTAAGATTCTCTCACAAGCAAAACATGATCACACCTTAGTACTCTTTAGGTGTTAATCACATAGCGATGTGAACTAGATTATTGACTCTAGTAAACCCTTTGGGTGTTGGTCACATGACGATGTGAACTATGGGTGTTAATCATATACGATATGATTATTGGTGTTCAATCACATGGCGATGTGAACTAGATTATTGACTCTAGTGCAAGTGGGAGATCAAGGAAATATGCCCTAGAGGCAAAAATAAAGTTATTATTTATTTCCTTATTTCATGATAAATGTCTATTATTCATGCTAGAATTGTATTAACCGAAACATAATACATGTGTGAATATATAGACAAACAGAGTGTCACTAGTATGCCTCTATTTGACTAGCTTGTTAATCAAAGATGGTTATGTTTCCTAACCATGAACAAGGAGTTGTTATTTGATTAACAAGGTCACATCATTAGTTGAATGATCTGATTGACATGACCCATTCCATTAGCTTAGCACACGATCGCTTAGTATGTTGCTACCGCTTTTATCCATGACTTATACATGTTCCTATAACTATGAGATTATGCAACTCCTGCTAACGGAGGAACACTTTGGTGCTACCAAACGCCACAACGAATCGGGTGATTATAAAGGAGTACTACAGGTGTCTCCAAAGGTAGATGTTGGGTTGGCGATTTCGAGATTAGGTTTTGTCACTCCGATTGCTCTGGAGAGGTATCTCTGGCCCTCTCGGTAATGCACATCATCAAGCCTTTCAAGCACTACAACTAATGAGTTAGTTGTGAGATGATGTATTACGAACGAGTAAAGAGACTTGCCGGTAACGAGATTGAACTAGGTATTGATACCGACGATCGAATCTCGCAAGTAACATACCGATGACAAAGGGAACAACGATGTTGTTATGCGGTCTCGACCGATAAAGATCTTCAGAGAATATGTAGGAGCCAATATGGGCATCCAGGTCCCGCTATTGGTTATTGACCGAGACGGTCTCGCCATGTCTACATTGTTCTCGAACCGTAGGGTCCGCACGCTTAAGGTTTCGGCGATGCTTATATTATGAGTTTATGAGTTTTGATGTACTGAAGGAGTTCGAGTCCCGGATGAGATCGGGACATGACGAGGAGTCTCAAATGGTCGAGACGTAAAGATCGATATATTGACGACTATATTCGAGTTCGGAAAGGTTCCGAGTCATTCGGTATTTTTCGAGTACCGAGAGTTACGGAATTCGCCGGGAGTATATGGGCCTTATTGGGCCATACGGGAATAAGGAAAGAGGCCAAAGGAAGAAGGGGCGCAGCCCCTCTAGTCCGAATTGGACAAGGGTGCAGCCCCTTTCTTCCTCCTCTCCCCCTCTTCCCCTTCTCCTACTCCAACAAGGAAGGAGGGAGTCCTACTCCCTGGGAGTAGGACACCCCTTGGCGCGCCTCAGAGGCCGGCCGCACCTCCCCCTTGCTCCTTTATATACGGGGCAGGGGGCACCCTAGACACACAAGATACACAAGTTGATCCTGAGATCGCTCTTAGCTGCAGCGGTGCCCCTCCACCATATTCCACCTCGGTCATATCAGAGCGGTGCTTAGGCGAAGCCCTCGCCGATAGAACATCAAGATCGCCACCACGCCGTCAGGCCGACGGAACTCTCTCCCCGAGCTTTGCTGGATCGGAGCCCGAGGAGCGCCACCGAGCTGTACGGTGTCAAGAACTCGGAGGCGCCGGAGTAACGGCGCTGGATCGGTTGGATCGCGAGGAGAACGTACGACTACTTCCTCTACGCCAGATTGCTTCCGCCGGTCTCACGAGGGTACGAGACAACACTCTTCCCCTCTCTGCTATGCATCACCATGATCTTATGCGCGAGGAAATTTTTGAAATTACTACGCTCCCCAACAAAGGGCATCCGAGCCTAGTTTTTATGGTTTGATGTTTTGCACGAGTAGAACACAAGTGAGTTGTGGGCGATACAAGTCATACTACCTACCAAAGATGTCATACTTTGGTTCAGCGGTATTGTGAGATGAAGCGCCCGACCGACATTACGCCAGACGCTTACGCGAGACTGGTTTCACCGCCACGAGCACTCGCTGCTTAAAGGTGACCGGCGGGTGTCTGCTCTCTCACTTTAGTTGAACTGAAAGGCTACGCCCGTCCTTGAGAAGGTTAAAACGAGTCTATTTGACGAAGTATCGCTGTGGTTTTGATGCGAGGTGAGATTGGTTCTTGCTTAAGCCCGTAGCAGCCACGTAAAATTTGCAACAACAAAGTAGAGGACGCCTAACTTGTTTTTGCAGGCATGTTGTGATGTGATATGGTCAAGACGTGATGCTATATTTTATTGTATGAGATGATCATGTTTTGTAACCGGTTATCGGCAATCGGCTGGAGCCATATGGTTGTCGCTTATTGTATGAAATGCAACGCTCTGTAATTGCTTTACTTTATCACTAAGCGGTAGCGATAGTCGAGAAGCAATAGGTGGCGAGACGACAACGATGCTACGATGGAGATCAAGGTGTCGCTACGGTGACGATGGTGATCACGACGGTGCTTCGAGATGGAGATCACAAGCACAAGATGATGATGGCCATATCATATCACTTATATTGATTGCATGTGATGTTTATCCTTTATGCATCTTATCTTGCTTTGATTGACGGTAGCATTTTAAGATGATCTCTCACTAAAATTATCAAGTAGTGTTCTCCCGAGTATGCACCGCTGCCAAAGTTCGTCGTGTCGAGACACCACGTGATGATCGGTGTGATAAGCTTCACGTCCATCTACAACGGGTGCAAGCCAGTTTTGCACACGCAGAATACTCAGTTATACTTGACGAGCCTAGCATATGCAGATATGGCCTCGAACAAGGAGACCGAAAGGTCGAGCGTGAATCATATAGTAGATATGATCAACATAAGATGTTCACCATTGAAAACTACTCCATCTCACGTGATGATCGGTTATGGTTTAGTTGATTTGTCACGTGATCACTTAGATGACTAGAGAGATGTCTATCTAAGTGGGAGTTCTTAAGTAATATGATTAATTGAACTTAAATTTATCATGAACTTAGTCCCGTAGTATTTTTGCAAATTATGTTGTAAGATCAATAGCTTGCGTTGTTGCTTTATATGTTTATTTTGATATGTTCCTAGAGAAAATTGTGTTGAAAAATGTTAGTAGCAATGATGCGGATTTGATCCGTGATCCGAGGTTTATCCTCATTGCTGCACGTAAGAATTATGTCCTTAATGCACCGCTAGGTGACAGACCTATTGCAGAGCGTATGCGCACGTTATGAACGCTTATTAGCTCAAGATGATGACTACTTGATAGTTTTGTGCACCATGCTTTATGGCTTAGAATCGACTTCAAAGATGTTTTGAACATCATGGACCATATGAGATGTTCCAGAATTGAAGTTAAATATTTCAAGCAAATACCCGAGTTGAGAGATATGAAGTCTCCAACAAGTTCTATAGCTAAAAGATGGAGGAGAATCGCCAACTAGTGAGCATGTGCTCAGATTGTCCGGGTACTTCAATCGCTTGAATCAAGTGGGAGTTAATCTTCCGATAAGATAGTGATTGATGAATTTTCTAGTCACCATCACCAAGTTAGTAGAACTTCGTGATGAACTATAGTATGCAAGGGATGACGAAAATGATTCTCGAGCTCTTCGTGATGTTGAAATCGACGAAGGTAGAAATCAAGAAAGAGCATCAAGTGTTGATGGTTGACAAGATCACTAGTTTCAAGAAAAGGGCAAAGGAAAGAAAGGGAACTTCAAGTAGATTGACAAGCAAGTTGTCACTCCCACAAAGAAGCCCAAAGCTGAACCAAAGCTCGAAACCGAAAGTGCTTACATCGCAAAGGAAATGGTCACCGAAACGGAACTGCCCTAAATATTTGGTGGATAAGAAGGATGGCAAAGTGAAAAGGGTATATTTGATATACTGTGTGTTTGATGTGTGCTTTACTAGTGTTTATAGCAACCCTCAAGATTTGGTACTGGTTCAGTTGCTAAGAGTAGTAACTCAAACGGAGTTGCGTATAAAATGTAAACTAGTTAAGGGTGAAGTGATGATGTGTGTTGAAAATAGTTTCAAGATTGATATAATCATCATCGCACACCCCTATACTTTCGGATTAGTGTTGAACCTAAATAAATGTTATTTGGTGTTTGCGCTGAGCATGAATATGATTTGATCATGTTTATTGCAATACGGTTATTCATTTAAGTAAGAGAATAAACTGTTATTCTGCTTACATGAATAAAACCTTATATGGTTACACACCCAATGAAAATGGTTCATGGATCTCGATCATAGTGATACACATATTCATAATATTGAAACCAAAAGATGCAAAGTTAATAATGATAGTGCAACTTATTTGTGGCAATCGCCGCTTAGGTCATATTGGTGTAAAGCGATAAAGAAACTCCATGCCGATGGGATTTTGGAATCACTTGATTATGAATCACTTGATGCTTAAGTAACCGTGCCTTTTGGGCAAGATGACTAAAACTCCGCTTCTCCTAACAATGGAACAAGCTACCGACTTATTGGAAATAATACATACTGATGTATGCGATCCAATAAGTGTTGATGCTCGTGGCAAGTATCGTTATTTTCTGACCTTCACAAGATGATTTGAGCAGATATGGGTATATCTACTTGATGAAACATAAGTCTGAAATAGTTGAAATGTTCAAAGAATTTCAGAGTGAAGTGGAAAATCATCGTGACAAAGAAAATAAAGTTTCTACGATCTGATCGTGGAGATGAATGTTTGAGTTACGAGTTTGGTCTTCAATTAAAACAATGTGGAATAGTTTCACAAACTCATGCCACCTGGAACACCACATCATAATGGTGTGTCCGAACGTCATAACCGTACTTTATTGGATATAGTACAATCTATGATGTTTCTTACCGATTTACCAATATCGCTTTTGGGATCATGCATTAGAGACAGCTGCATTCACGCTAAATAGGGCACCATCTAAACTGCTGAGACGACACTATATGAATCTGTGGTTTAGCAAGAAACCAAAGTTGTCGCTTTTAAAGTTTGGGGCTGCGATGCTTATGTGAAAAAGTTTCATCCCGATAAGCTCAAACCCAAATCGGAGAAAAGCGCCTTCATAGAATACCCAAAGGAAACTGTTGGGTACACCTTCTATCACAGATCCTAAAGCAAGATTTTCGTTGTTGAAAATGGATCCTTTCTAGAGAAGGAGTTTCTCTCAAAGAAGTGAGTGGGTGGAAAGTAGAACTTGATGAGGTAATTGTACCTTCTCCCTTATTGAAAGTAGTTCATCACGTAAATTTGTTCCCGTGACTACTACACCAATTAGTGAGGAAGCTAATGATGATGATCATGTAACTTCGATCAAGTTACTACCGAACCTCGAGGTAAACCAGAGTGAGATCCGCACTGAGTAGTACGGTAATCCTGCTCGAAGTCATGTTACTAGACCATGATGAACTTGCTAACTATGAAGAAGCGATGGTGAGCCCAGATTCCGCGAAATGGTTTGAGGCCATAAAATCTGAGATGGGATCCATATATGAGAACAAAGTATGGACTTTGGTTGACTTGCCCGATGATCGGCAAGCCATTGAGATTAAATGGATTTTCAAGAGGAAGACGGACGTTGATAGTAGTGTTACTATCTACAAAGCTCGACTTGTTGCAAAATGGTTTTCGACAAAGTTCAAGATGTTGACTACAATGAGATTTTCTCAACTGTAGCGATGCTTAAGTCTGTCCGAATCATGTTAGCAATTGCCACAATTTATGAAATTTGGCAAATGGATGTAAAAAACTACATTCCTGAATGGTTTTCTGGAGGAAGAGTTGTATATGATGCAACCAGAAGTTTTTTTTTCGATCCAAAGGGAGCTAACAAAGTGTGCAAGCTCCAACGATCCATCTATGGACTGGTGCAAGCATCTCGGAGTTGGAATACACGCTTTGATAAGTTGATCAAAGCATATAGTTTATACAGACTTGCAAAGGAAGCCTCAGATTTACAAGAAAGTGAGTGGGAGCACTACAAAGCATTTCTGATAAGTATATGTGAATGACATATTGTTGATCGGAAATAATGTATAATTATTCTTCAAAGCATAAAGGAGTGTTTAAAAGGAGTTTTTCAAAGAAAGACCTCAGTGAAGCTGCTTGCATATTGAGCATTAAGATCTATAGAGATAGATCAAGACGCTTGATAAGTTTTTTCAATGAGTACATACCTTGACAAGATTTTGAAGTAGTTCAAAATGGAACAGTCAAAGAAAGAGTTCTTGCCTGTGTTACAAGGTGTGAAATTGAGTAAGACTCAAAACCCGACCACGGCAGAAGATAGAAAGAGAATGAAAGTCATTCCCTATGCCTTGGCCATAGGTTCTATAAAGTATGCCATGCTGTGTACCACATCTATTGTATACCCCGCACCGAGTTTGGCAAGGAATACAATAGTGATCTAGGAGTAGATCATCGACAGCGGTCAAAATTATCCTTAGTGGAATAAGGATATGTTTCTCGATTATGGAAGTGACAAAAGGTTCGTCAGAAGGGTTACGCCGATGCAAGTTTTTACACTAACTGGATGACTCTAAGTCTCGATCTAGATACATATTGAAAGTGGGAGCAATTAGCTAGAGTAGCTCCGCAAGTAGTATTGTAGACATAGAATATTTGCAAAATACATACATCTCAATATGATAGACCCGCTGACTAAGATTCTCTCACAAGCAAAACATGATCACACCTTAGTACTCTTTAGGTGTTAATCACATAGCGATGTGAACTAGATTATTGACTCTAGTAAACCCTTTGGGTGTTGGTCACATGACGATGTGAACTATGGGTGTTAATCATATACAGATATGATTATTGGTGTTCAATCACATGGCGATGTGAACTAGATTATTGACTCTAGTGCAAGTGGGAGATCAAGAAAATATGCCCTAGAGGCAATAATAAAGTTATTATTTATTTTCTTATTTCATGATAAATGTCTATTATTCATGCTAGAATTGTATTAACCGAAACATAATACATGTGTGAATATATAGACAAACAGAGTGTCACTAGTATGCCTCTATTTGACTAGCTTGTTAATCAAAGATGGTTATGTTTCCTAACCATGAACAAGGAGTTGTTATTTGATTAACAAGGTCACATCATTAGTTGAATGATCTGATTGACATGACCCATTCCATTAGCTTAGCACACGATCGCTTAGTATGTTGCTACCGCTTATCCATGACTTATACATGTTCCTATAACTATGAGATTATGCAACTCCTGCTTACGGAGGAACACTTTGGTGCTACCAAACGCCACAACGAATCGGGTGATTATAAAGGAGTACTACAGTGTCTCCAAAGGTAGATGTTGGGTTGGCGATTTCGAGATTAGGTTTTGTCACTCCGATTGCTCGGAGAGGTATCTCTCGCCCTCTCGGTAATGCACATCATCAAGCCTTGCAAGCACTACAACTAATGAGTTAGTTGTGAGATGATGTATTACGGAACGAGTAAAGAGACTTGCCGTAACGAGATTGAACTAGGTATTGATACCGACGATCGAATCTCGCAAGTAACATACCGATGACAAAGGAACAACGATGTTGTTATGCGGTCCGACCGATAAAGATCTTCGAGAATATGTAGGAGCCAATATGGGCATCCAGGTCCCGCTTATTGGTTATTGACCGAGACGGTCTCGCCATGTCTACATTGTTCTTGAACCGTAGGGTCCGCACGCTTAAGGTTTCGGCGATGCTTATATTATGAGTTTATGAGTTTTGATGTACCGCAGGAGTTCGGAGTCCCGGATGAGATCGGGACATGACGAGGAGTCTCAAATGGTCGAGACGAAAGATCGATATATTGGACGACTATATTCGAGTTCGAAAGGTTCCGAGTCATTCGGTATTTTTCGAGTACCGAGAGTTACGGAATTCGCCGGGAGTATATGGGCCTTATTGGGCCATACGGGAATAAGGGACAGAGGCCAAAGGAAGAAGGGCGAGCCCCCTCTAGTCCGAATTGGACAAGGGGTGCAGCCCCTTTTCTTCCTCCTCTCCCCTCTTCCCCTTCTCCTACTCCAACAAGGAAGGAGGGAGTCCCACTCCCTGGGAGTAGGACACCCCTGGCGCGCCTCTCCTAGGCCGGCCGCACCTCCCCTTGCTCCTTTATATACGGGGCAGGGGGCACCCTAGACACACAAGATACACAAGTTGATCCTTGAGATCGCTCTCAGCTGCAGCGGTGCCCCTCCACCATATTCCACCTCGGTCATATCGTAGCGGTGCTTAGGCGAAGCCCGCGCCGGTAGAACATCAAGATCGCCACCACGCCGTCAGGCCGACGAACTCTCTCCCCGAGCTTTGCTGGATCGGAGCCCGAGGAGCGCCACCGAGCTGTACGTGTGTCAAGAACTCTGAGGCGCCGGAGTAACGGCGCTGGATCGTTGATCGCGAGGAGAAACGACGACTACTTCCTCTACGCCAGATTGCTTCCGCTTCGGTCCACGAGGGTACGTAGACAACACTCTTCCCTCTCGTTGCTATGCATCACCATGATCTTGCGTGTGCGTAGGAAATTTTTTTAAATTACTACGTTCCCCAACATTAAGTTCATGGAAAAACGGAGTAACGCCTCAAGCAAGATGACATGATGTAGACAAGATGAACGCATCTATGGATAAACCCCATCTTTTTACCCTTAATATGTGTCTGTCCCCTTCTGTCACTGGGATTGAGCACCGTAAGATCAAACCCATTACAAAGCACCTCTTCCATGTCAAGATAAATCAATCTAGTTGGCCAAACCAAATCAATAGATCGGAGAAGAAATATGAAGCTATACCAATCATGCATAGAAGAGTTCAGAGAAAACTCAAATAATATTCATGGGTAGATCTGATCATAAACTCACAATCATGGGATCCCAACAAACACACTGCAAAAAGTAATTGCATCAAATAGATCTCCAAGAACGTTAAGGAGAACATTGTATTGAAGATCAAAGAGAGAGAAGATGCCATCTAGCTACTAACTATGGACCCATAGGTCTAAGGGAAACTACTCACGCATCATCGGAAGGGCAACAAGGTTTATGTAGAGCACCTCCATGATCGATTCCCTCTCTGACAGAGTATCAAAGAAGGGCTCCAGATGGGATCTTGCAGTTCTAGAACTTGCGGCGGCGGAAAAAGTATTCAAGGTGTCTCCCTGATGTCAGGGGAATATTTGAGTATTTATAGAGGTGGAATTAGGGTTTGATGTGCCATGAGGGGTGTCGGTGTCAAAACCGGCGGATCTCGGGTAGGGGGTCCCGAACTGTGCGTCTAGGCGGATGGTAACAGGAGACGAGGGACACAATGTTTTTACCCAGGTTTAGGCCCTCTCGATGGAGGTAATACCCACGCCCCGCTTGATTAATATTGATGATATGGGTAGTACAAGAGTAGATCTACCACGAGATCAATGAGGCTAAACCCTAGAAGCTAGCCTATGGTATGATTGTTGAGATGTAATGTTGTGTCCTACGGACTACAGCCCTCCGGTTTATATAGACACTGGAGAGGCTAGGGTTACACAGTAGTCGGTTACAATGGTAGGAGATCTACATATCCAGATTGCAAGCTTGCCTTCCACGCCAAGTAAAGTACCTTCCTGACACGAGCCGAGTCTTCAATCTTCTATCTTCGTAGTCCGGGAGTCCGCGGATATTGATAGTCCGCTATCCGGACACCCCTAGTCCAGACTCCTCAAGAGTCCCTTAACCAGGCTTCAATGACGATAAATCCAGCGTGCTTGTAGTCTTCGGCGCTGTAAGGCGGTTCTCCTTCAATTCCATGTTCCCGCCAATGTTGTCCGTCAGACTCTAATATCGTGCTTTTGGCTTCTATGCCAAATTATGGCCCTCTTCCACGCGCCGCACGAATGCGAAAAGCCAGGAGTCTTTTACATTTCACCCCGGTCAGCGGGTCACCACCTATTAAAGGGCAGGATCCAGATCCAAACCGCACCATCTTCCTCCCGCAGATACCCATCGGGCGCCTCGATTCAAATCCATTCCACCATGGATCGTCAACGCGCTCTTCCTCACGCGCCCCAGCCCATCGCCGGGATTGGAGGAGGTGCTCTATTTCGCACAACTAGCTAGTAAAGCTCCAAATGAGGGATGGCTTCCTCCAGCCTTCATGGTTCCGGTCCGAGCCGGACTGGTTACTTATCGAGGAGGAGCCAGCGGAGGACACCCCAAGCCCCAACAGGGGGAGCGGTGTGCTTTGTCCCTTATCTAATAAGGGGCTCGGGTTTCCAATACACCTGCTCCTCCGCTGGGCCTCAAGTTCTACGGACTTCAGCTCCATCACCTCACGCCCGCTTTATGTTGCACATCGCGGCTACGAGCTCTTTTGCGAGATATTCCCGCATCGAGCCCCATTTCGCATTGTGGAAGAGGTTATTCGCCTTGTACCCCGCTCTCACCAGGGGTCCATATATCAAGTGGGCGGCGCCAAATATGGCGATTGTTGGGACCGGATACCTATCCGCACCCCCAAGAGGGCGTCCAAGACCGCCTCGGAATGGTTTTTATAGTAGACGCCCCGCTGCTCGACCCAGTCCGGATTGGCCTCCCGGAGTTTGATGTCTGCTCCCTTGAAGAAACGCCACCTGGCGCTCATGAGCCCCTGCTTGAGGAAGACAAGAGCGCCCATTACTTGATGGGCCCGATAAGATTAATGGCTCATTCCGCCCGACCATGTTTGGAGTCATGGCGACGCAGCATCAAGGGGTGCAGCCGCTGCAACATGAGGCCACCCCATGTGGGATTTCAACGGGAAGATGACGCTATTCAAGCACGGCCAAGAAGGGCTGAATTCGACCGAGGATCCGTGAAGATCCCGTCCGGTCTCAGATAAGGGGGAGAAGGAGGATTTCTTCAATCAACCCCGTGGATGGGTTTTCTATGGTCAATCCCAGAGGATGGGTGTTTAACACTCAAGGGTTCTACCCGTGCTTTCAAGTTTAAGCTTTACATCACGCCTTTGGCGCAGGTCTACGCCGGACCGTGGAGGACATGGTGAGTCCCGCCCACAACCCGAGGATCCGGAGGATCCTCGGTCCAGCCTCCAAGAGGATCCGACCTTGGGGTGGAGCTAATCGACGGGTGTATCACCAACTAAGCATTGATGATGCGCTGGTCGCCATTACGGCGACTACCCCGGCTGAGTTCGCATCCTGTGACCAAGACCAAGTCCGGACACCGTTATTTTATCCTTGCCTATTCTGACCTTTGCGAACGATGGCATCTTGCAGGAAGCTCCATTACGGCAGGAAGCCGAGCCTGCGACGGCCGACTTACAGAGGTCAGGCCGAACCAGCAGGAGGAAAAGGAGCGCCGTGCGGGCGGAAACGTCGCCGCAGAGGTATAGCTCGCTGACCTTTCTCGAGCAATGTTCCGAGGAAACTTCTAAGTGCTCATGATCTTCATAGTAGAAAAAGCGCCGCGGATCATGAAGCACAGGAATTGCCCTCAATCAACTCACGCCAGCTCCAACGCCCGGACCGAGGGGGGGGCAGGCGCAAGACGCGAACCGGATCCTACTCCAACGGAGGATACCGACAGATCGTCCGCCACAACGTCGGAGGTGGAGAGCGCTATGAATCATAGACGCCAGACAGCTTCTTCAAGAGGCGTTTTTCCCCGAGGCATTGGATGCCTTTAAAGTGGGACGCGATCTCCGGCTGCCCAAAATGGTTTTACCAGAGCTACATAGCAAAGATGTTAAAGACATACGGGTAAGGGAATTTTAATGGTTGTATACACCAAGAGCCCCCGAGACTTAAATTAGTTATGTTAACTCGATTTAAGGATCATGTAAACTTTCGTGCTCTTAACGAGAAGAACGCCTACTGTCCCGTGAGCTGCAAGATTGCAAGGCCCAACTTGAGGTCAAGACTTGCTGCCGCAGGAGGAGATGGAAAGACCCTCCGGTAACACATTTGTATAAATGAATATAAGCTGTGCAGCGCGTGGCGCCATGAAGTCTAATAACGACATCAGAGGTGCCGCGAACAAGATCCGACAGTATCACATTACGCCAGCCTAAAAGTCAAGGAAAATGTGCCGAACAGAGTTCAGCAGAAAGGAACAAGCTTCAAGATGCCAATGCCAAGCTCGGAGAAGAGCTGAAAGGTGCAGAGGCCGAGCTGACCGCCCGCTAAGGAGAATCAACGGCTTGCCGCAGCATCTATAGTAGTGCTTGAGCGAACTCTCTCAGAAGAAGAGTTCGGCGAGGAAGCGATTTGACGGGTATGTCTTGTAGGTATACTCACGGGCCATCCTACGGAGGAGATGCCTCAGATCAATGGGTGATCAACTTCCCAAACTGTTGCGGCCAGCGAACGAAGTTTGGCAGGCAATGAGTGGCGTCAGACAAAGCTTTATGGCTATCCTCGCCCCGCCCGAGGGTCTCGGGAGCTTGCAGAGAAGCTACAGTGAGTGCGGCAGCGCCCATTTATGGAAGGTTTCGCCTGCCGTCAAGGTGCTGTGGAGGCTTGGGCCATGGTGAAGACGCTGTACAAGAAGGCGGATCCCAACCATATGGTCAAGTTGGACCGGTGGGGCCCGACGGAAGGAGATCCTCGTGAGTTTAGTGTACAGCCGTAGAACTGGCTGCTAAATTTTCCTAACGGACTGTAAGCTAGACAGCTCGTTAGACGGGATTGAGGAGGAATACAACCAATAAACTTGACAATGTATGTTACCCTTAAAATGACATGTGAAATGCCTTCTAGCCGGATTGTAGATCGCTTGTCGCTGCCGACCTTTTCGCTTCGACTCGGGCCCTAGAGTCCTGGAGTGTGTACTAATACCTTTTTGGTTAATAATGAACCGTGGTATGCATGGAGACTAGGCGAGGGGTCATTAGTGCTTTATCGTGCAAGTGCCCAACTAGTTATGTTATATTACATGGTTAGTAAGAAACATCTTCCAGGAGAATAGTTCCGCTAAGGGTTCCTTTCGCTGGGGTGGCATGCCCTAAAGTGCATGTCCTGACTGCCAATGGAGCAAGAAACATCCGGGGCAGATGGAAAATAGGTAAAAGTCATCTTTAAATCACCGAATCAATATTCCCTTAAGAACGCTTAGCTTTCGCTTCACCCACCGAGGTACACATCCGCCGACCCGGCAAGAATAATCGCAGAGGTGCTCCTTTACCACCTAGCCGAACAATCGGGAACGAGGGGTAAGCACAGAGCCGTGCAACCCAGCTTGGCCAAAACTTAAGTCATATCGATGCATATAATGGCGAGTAAAAGGTACATGTGGAAGCATGACACATGTGTTGGGTATAAACTCAGATAGTTGAGCTTCGTAAAAGAAGCCCTAAGAATAACGAAAAGGGTGGCACGTCAGATGTATGCAAAAAATGCGAAAATAGGCCCCAAGGGATTTGTTAAAAGGATAAAAGAGAGATAAAAGACAGCCAAGTATAAAAGATTGGACGGGGAAGGGACGAACTCTTAGTCCAGCGCTAGGCATAGAATCGCCGGAGGCGGCTGCGCTCCATGGGTTCGCTCGAGTCGGTTGTCCGACGATTTCAGAGACGGACGCCTCACGGCCAAGATTTGGTCAATGATGAAGGGGCCTTCCCATCCGGGTTTGAGCTTGTCCTTTTCTTGTTCGACAGCGAGAACTAGTTCACCAACGTTATAGGTCTTGGCCCGCATTTTCGCTTTGATATCTTCGAGCCTGCTGCTGGTAAAATGCGGAATGAGCCTTCGCGACGCCACGCTCTTCCTCCAATGTGTCCAGCTGTCCCGCCGATCAAGCTCGGCTTCTTTCCTCGCATATGCGCACTCGAGGTGAGTCATGAATAATGTCGCAGGCAGATCGCCTCTCGCGCCAGATACCATAAAAATGGTGTAAATCCGTAGTACGGTTAGGCGTTGTCCGCAACCCCAGAGTACGGAGTCGAGCCTCGACCCATTGGTGTCTCGATTTAGTGAGTGACCTCACTAGTCCGGGTTTAATGCCGCCATTATTAGACCGCTTGCTTTTTCCACTTGACCGCTGGTTTGAGGGTGATAGATCGACGATAGTCGAGCTTAATGCCCATATTTTTGCACCATGCCTTGACCTCATCGGCTGTGAAGTTCGTGCCGCTATCGGTGATGATGCTATGGGGACTCAGAACGGTGTACCACTTCGATATAAAGTCTATCACTGGTCGACTCGCTGCTTTTGACCGGTTTGGCCTCTATCCATTTGGTGAATTTATCCACCATGACCAACAGTATTTTTTCAGGGTTCCCTTTCAGGGCCCCACCATGTCAAGCCCCTGCATCGCGAACGCCTGTAATGGGTATGGTTTTGAGGGCGTGGGTGGCATATGGCTCGATTAGCGAAGAGCCGGCAACCGATGCATCGCTGACCAAGTCCTGCATCCGCCCGAGCTGTTGGCCAACAAAATCCTGCACGAACGCCTTTCCTACCAGGCCCGGCTGCCAGTGGTGTCCACCTAGTCCGCATGAATTTCAGCCAAGAGGTTTCGCCTTCTTCTTCGGAGATACACCTTTGAAGGACTCCGTAGTACTTTTCTTATAAAGTTCTCCTCATGAACCTTGTAGGCCTTCGATCGCCGGACTATGCAATGGGCCTCATTTTGGTCTTCGGGAGCTCCCGCCAAGTAAGTAGGCTAGAAAGGTTCTGTCCACGCCGCGACATCGCCATTATGTCGGGCGGATTGTGTTACGTTGTCCGCCGAGTCACCAATTGCGCGGCTTTCTCCGCTTTGTCGCTACCGACTCCTCTTCCCACAAAGACGGATGGCTTGAAGAGCCGCTCCAGAAGATATTTGAGGGACAACATCACGCTTTGCACCGCGCGCGCTGTAATGTCGGCCGCTTGGTTGTTATCTCTGCTATGTGATGGAATTTGAGTCCTTCAAACCGAATGACATTTTCGTGACAGCATTACGATATGCTGCCATTTTCGGATCCTTGGCGCCAAAGTCTCCATTTATTTGGGATATTGCGAGGTTTGAGTCCTCGCACCTCTAGGCGTTGAATGCCCATGGAGATCGCCATCCGGAGACCATGTAACAAGGCCTCAGATTCGGCCGCGTTGTTGGAGTCCGTACATTATTTGAAGTACATATCGATCAGATCTCGTGGGGACGCCAAGACGACGCCAAATTTCATCCGCCAACATTTTGGAGCCGCTGGCGCATAGTCCAATCGAGTATGCGCCTGCATTTTAGGTAGTTCGCTTCAGTCCATTCGCGCACGGTTAGCCAAGACTTCATGACTTTATGGCTCGCCGAGGTTTGTAAGTTATGTCGAATGGCAAGAGCTCAATAGCCCATTTCGCAATCCCGCCCGCTAAGGCCGCGGTTATTTATAATGTCATTGAGTGGTACTTCAGAGGCCATCGTTATCGAACACTCTTGAAAGTAGTGCCGAGCTTCCGGACGCCATGAACACCGTGATATGCTATCTTTTGATAGTGCGGTAACGGATTTGCAGGGGTTAACACAAAGGATACGTAATACACTGGTTTTTGAAGAGGGAATTTATGCCCTTCGCTGCTCGCTCGATGACGAGGACAGCGCCACAACTTGATGTGTTGCAGCGATGTATAACAACATCGGTTCGCCTTTGAGTGGGCGCAGCCAGACCGGATTTGTTGCCAATATGGCCTTTATTTCTTCGAAGTCCAAGAAGGCCGATCCGCCCACTGGTGTTCGTGCGCTTTAGAGGCGAGAAGAGGCAACGCCTTCTCTCCTAAACGGGAGATAAACGGCTTAAGGCTGCCATGCATCCCGTTAATTTTTGTATTTGCTTGAGGTCCTTTGGGATATCCAACTCGTGATGAGCTCGGATCTTGGCCGGATTTGCTTCGATTCCTCTACCGGATACAATGAAGCCCAAAGAATTTTCCGCCGGACGCCGAAAACACATTTCTCCGGATTCAGCTTAATGTCATATGCTCGAGGTTGTCGAATGTAAGCCTCAAATCGCCTACTAAAGTTTCAAAGTTTTGTTTTGACGACTACGCCGCTCACGATGCCTCGACTGTTTTGCCTATCCGGTAGCCGACATGTTTGAATCATGCGCCGATATGTTGCGCCGCATTTTTGAGTCCGAAGGGCATCGTGTTGAAGCAGAATGGTCCGTATGGAGTGATGAATGCCGTTGCGGCTTGGTGTGCTTCCGCCATCGTGTCCTGCCATGGCATCGATAATTTGATCGATGCAGGGGAGGGGGAAAGGATCCTTTGGGCAAGCCTTATTGAGGTCTTTGAAGTCAACGCAGAGGCGCCAGGATTTGTCTTTCTTTGGTACCATCACCAAATTTGCTAGCCAGTCCGGATGTTTGATATCTCTGATGAATCCGGCTTCCAATAACCTGGCTAGCTCTTCTCCCATTGCTTGTCTTTTGGGCTCGGAAAATCGTCAAGAGCCTGCTTGATTGGTTTAAACTTTTAGGATGTTTAGGCTGTGTTTCGCCAACTCGTGAGGGATTCCGCATGTCCGGCGGGTGCCAGCGAAGATGTCCCAATTTTCCCGGCGAATTCGCAAGAAGGCGGCGCCGACTTCGGTTCAACTGCGTGCCCGATGGAGGCCGCCTTTGTTGGGTCCGCGGTGGACCTGAAATTTAACTATCTCATCTCGCTGGTTTGAAGGAGGTGGACTTGGATCTTTTATCGAGTATCACGTCATCCCTGTTTACCGAGAGCGAAGGCAAGAAGTTCCTCCGCCGCTAAGGCTTTGGATAGTGCCTCGAGGGCTAGTGCGGTTGTCTTATTTTCAGCCCGGAGTGCTGTGTCCGGATCACCGACGAGAGTGATTGTTCCGCCGGGCCTGCATTTTGAGCTTCATGTACCCGTAATGAGGTATTGCTTGAAAATTGTGAATGCCTCTCGCCCTAATATGGCGGATAGCCGCCATCGAACGGGCTACCGAACGTGACTTCTTCGGATCTATAATTGTCCGGAGAGCCAACACCACATCGAATGTGATTTTTCCGTGCAGCGCTTCCCGCTAGGGATTATTCCTCTAAAGGTTGTGCTGCTTCGCCAATACGGCTCCAATCAATTTCCATTTTCCGCAGGGTTTCTCAGAATGAGGTTTAGTCCGCCGCCGCCCATGAGGACCTTTGTCACCGAAGCCGCCCACTATGGGACTAAGTACCAAGGCGGCCGGGCTCGTAGTTCGAGATGTGGGCCTGCTGCTAGCGCTGAAGGTGATAGCTGTGTTGCTCCATGGATTTGCTGTTGCTACTTGGTAGACTTCGGCGAAGTTCATGATTGTTCGTTGTGATATTATTTGATGCGAAGTCTCAAGACCGCTGACACCGCTGGTATTGTTGGAGTGGTTTCGAGCCGTAAGCTCTTCGCCACTTTTGGCCACCGCCGTAATATCCAACATGCTCGAAGGCTATGCGCTGGGATAGCACCTCAGACAGAAGTTTACAGGTCCATTGAGCCATCCCTCCAAAGACGGTTCCGCTTCCCTTGCTGGGTTTTTGCTTTTGATCTTTGCATCCGGGGCCTGATTGTGAGGCGCCTTTTGCCACGGACCGGGTTTAAATGGATTATCCCAAAATTTATTTTCAGTTTTCCGAAACTTTCCGTCAGATAGTACTTTTAAGACTATGGACGCCAGATCGGTAAAACGCGAATCTTGCGACGATCGATGGCGCTCAGGATTCCTTGTCCGCAGTTATTGCGAATATTGAGATTATGCTTCTCCTCTCGGCAGTCCTTTATCCCGCCCATAACCGTGGAGGAATCGCCCAAGAATGATGTAATCGCTTCCGAGGGCTCTTGCCGAACTAGAGATAAGTCGCATATGTCTAGACGGAGGGTGGAAAAATCCGATCCCCGCCCATCTTTGGGCTCAATGGTCGAGGGACTTCCGATTTCGAAGCTTGATTTGCTGGAAATGGCCCAATGGTCCGAACGACGCTGACTTTAAGTTCAATGCTCGACAGAGTCCGCCCCTCCGCTGAAATCCGCATGGAGGGTTCGGGAATCCGGACACAGATTGTTTTCAACAATGGCAACAAGTTACCGAGTTGTTCTTCTACCACTTCGATGTGGTGGGTAACCTGGGGAGAGTTAATCTCTCTCAGATCGGTTTTAAGCCCAATCTGCTTGTTGTCTATTGCGACTCCCAGGGCGGCAATGCGATCCAAGAGCTTGTTAACAGACGAGAGCTCGATTGGATCTAACTGTTCGGCAGCTTTAGGGCTGACTCGAAGATTGCTTTCGATGACTTGAGAAGTCATTGCCGAAGCGACGCCGGACAAAGCGGTCATAAGGAAACCGCCGAGCCGGATTGTCCGACCGGGCGCCGTGGCCCTCCGGTGAGAACACCGCCTTTGAAGACGGGTGAAGGCATCCGCCTATCGGCGACATTTACACGAGGAACTCTCAATGAAAGCACCAATGTCGGTGTCAAACCGCGGATCTCGGTAGGGGGTCCCGAATCGCATCTAGGCGGATGGTAACAGAGACGAGGGACACAATGTTTTTACCTGTGTTTAGGCCCTCTCGATGGAGGTAATACCCTACGCCCCGCTTGATTAATATTGATGATATGGGTAGTACAAGAGTAGATCTACCACGAGATCAATGAGGCTAAACCCTAGAAGCTAGCCTATGGTATGATTGTTGAGATGTAATGTTGTGTCCTACGGACTACAGCCCTCCGGTTTATATAGACACCGGAGAGGCTAGGGTTACACAGTAGTCGGTTACAATGGTAGGAGATCTACATATCCAGATTGCAAGCTTGCCTTCCACGCCAAGTAAAGTACCTTCCTGACACGAGCCGAGTCTTCAATCTTCTATCTTCGTAGTCCGGAGTCCGTCGATATTGATAGTCCGCTATCCCGACACCCCTAGTCCAGACTCCTTAAGGGCCTACAAGTTCGGGGCGCCTAGGGCTTGTCGCTCCCTCTTTCTCTTCTGGCCTCCTCTCGAACCTTCTGGGGTCTCTTCTGGTCCAGAAAAAATTAATCCAAAGTTTTGTTTGTCCGTTTGGACTTCGTTTGATATTGGTTTTCTGAAAAGCCAAAAACATGCACAAAAAAATAGCAATAGGCACCGGGCACTATGTTAATGGGTTAGTCCCAAAAAATGATATATAATTGCATATAAGGACATATAAAACATCCAAGATTGATACTATAATAGCATGGAACAATAAAATTTATAAATACGATGGACACTTATCAATCATCCCCAAGCTTAATTCCTGCTCGTCCTCGAGTAAGTAAATGATAAAAACAGAATTTTTGATCTGGAATGCTACCTATCACATTCATTATATAATCTTTTCTTTTGTAGCATGGCTATTTAGACTTGATTGATTTGAAGCAATAGTCTATAATTTGACATGAAAACATCAATACTCAAGTATACCAACACACAACCATGTCTTTAAAAATATCATTATTAAAGAAAGTTATCTCTAGCCCATTATATGCCCTGTCATTGATCCATTCATGAAACACACTCAACATTAGCTACATCCAATGCACGAGTATGCCAATAGTGTTCTCTATTTGGTGCTTTATAAGAGAAGATGGAGACTCAAATAAAAATAAAAATTGCATAAAAGTAAATAGATAGGCCCTCCATAGAGGGAAGCAGCGATTTGAGGAGGTGCCAAAGCTCAAAGTTTTAAAATAGAGATAAAATTATTTTTGAGATAGGCATGCTTTTCCTATCAACGTAAATGAATTCCCAATATCTTCCATGCTAGACAAATTATAGGCGATTCCCAAAATGAAAGTAAAGTTTATTTCCTTTCGACCATTCTTTCACAATCCATGGCTGGCCGCATCCACGGGTGCCTTCCATACCAACACTTTCCAAGGATTATTTTTTTCATTTCGGGACTGGGCATGCCTATTACCTGCCACACTCTCATGCAACGACAAGTGAATAAACACTCATCGTGAGAATAACATACCAAGCATGGAAAATATTGGCCACCCCTTGCTGCTTCATGAGCGGTACGGGCACACAAAACGGGAATTTATTTTGAATGAGTTGGCACATGCAAATTTACTTGGAATGACATGTAAATATGACATATAGGTAGGTATGGTGGACTCATTTGGCACAACTTTAGGTTTAAGTAATGGATGCACAAGCAGTATTTCCGCTTAGTACAAGTGGAGGCTAGCAAATAGATTGAGAAGTGGCCAACCAAAAAACAAAAACAGTCCTAAACATGCATTGAACATAAATAACACTGAGTAATGCACCATAAGTAGGATGTAACTTCATTGCATGGAAATCAAAGCAACTACGTACAACACTCAATATCATGACTGAAGCTCTCAACGATAAATATCTGGGGTTACGGCTAATGTGGGCATGGATAAATCTGGCTGTTTTCAGTATTTGATTGACCGTGTCATCATGAAGATAAGTGGATGGAAAGAAAAACTTTTATCCGCGGGAGGGAAGGAAATCCTCTTGAAATCTGTTATACAAGCTACCCCACCTATGCGATGTCCGTCTTTAAAATTCCTAAAAAAAATTGTAAGGGAATCACTGATGCAATATGTCATTTTTGGTGGGGGGATGAAGATAATCAGAAGCGGATGCATTGTATGGCTTGGTGGAAAACATGTGTACCCAAAAATCAAGGGGGCACAGGATTCTAGGATATTCATTGTTTCAACCTAGCAATACTGGCAAAACAAGCATGGCGTATTATTGAGAATCCAGATTCCTTATGTCCGACCGTGTTGAGAGCTAAATATTTCCCAAACGGTGATTTATTAAATACAAAACTAAAAAAGGGCTCTTCTTTTACTTGGCAAAGTATTATGGCAGGGGTTAATTGTCTAAAGCTTGGTTATATTTGGCATGTTGGAAATGGTCACAACATTCATATTTGGGAAGATGCTTGGATTCCTAATTGTGCGAATAGAAAAGTAGTCACACCGAGCGGGAGTAATTTTATCTCAAGGATATCTGATTTAATTGATCCTGCTACTAGTAATTGGGATGAAAATCTGGTTACACAAATGTTCTGGCCAGTTGATGCACAAAGGATCCTTGCAATTCCTTTATCACAACATGATATGTCAGATTTTGTCGGTTAGAGCTATTCAAAGAATGGAACTTTTTCTGTTTGATCAGCCTATGCAGTGCAATGGGAACACCAACACGGGGGGAATTAAGAAGAACCGATGATATGGGACATTTGACTATCAATCCCATTTGGAGTGAGATTTGGAAATTATCCTGTCCATCGAAGGTTAAAATTTTCATTTGGCACACACTGCATGGCATCCTCCCGTGTAGAGTTAATTTGGCGAATAGACATATAAAGGTTACCCCCAATTATCTGGCATGTTCCTTTGGATCAGAGGATACAAAGCATATATTATTTCAGTGTCAGAAATCAATGGAGGTTTGGAAAAAACTGGGTCTAGATCAGGTCATTAAAAGAGCGTGCGAAGTTGATGATGCTGGTGAGGCGGTGCTTAAATTTTTGCTTTCTATGCCTGAACGGGAGCTTACGATCTTGGGTATTCGGAATGTCCGTGAATTAATTGCAATTTCAACTTGGTATTTATGGTGGGAGAGGTGAAAACTGGTCCCTAAAGAGAAAACCCAAGATGCTAACCAGATCGTCATGGGAATTCAGGCAATTATGTTAAACTATGTTTTGGCTATATCACCAAAGGCTACGATGAAAAGAGGAGGTTGGGTCCAACCTCCAAGGGGGTTTGTAAAACTTAATGTGGATGCCTCTTTTGATCATGACCGGCTCAGGGGCACGACTGGTGCAGTTCTGAGAGATGATAAAGGAAAATTCATTGTAGAGGGGAGTTGGAGAATTGATTGGTGCACGGACGTTCTGATGGCTGAAGCTATGGCGCTTAGATATGGTCTATCTATTGCTCAAAGGGCGGGCTGTAACCGCTTAGTTATTAACTCAGATAACATGGAGGTCATCGAAACCATGAACAATTGAGGACAGTCATCTAGTACATCAGCGGCAGTGTTTGACGATTGTAATTTTTTAGCATGTGACTTTCCCATTACTAAATTCGAGCATTGTGATAGAGAAGCAAATAGGGTCGCACATGAACTTGCTAAGTTAGCTAGATTTTCTTCATCTTTGAACTGGTTTGAGGAGCCCTTGAACGAAATTGTACCCCTCCTCATTAATGATGTACTTGTTATTGCAAATGAGTAAAGTTTCTATGTTCTTTTCAAAAAAAAATTGTTGCACAACTATTGACTTTACGTGCATGCATAGGGAATCACAAACCTTAACACCAATATTTATACTAAAGCATAATTACTCACTATCATAATTCACATATTATCATCTTAATATCGCAAAACTATTGCAAGGAATCAAGCTTATAACATCCAATGATCTATACGAAAGTTTTTATTGTATCCCTCTTGGATATTCATCATATTGGGACCAAATTCATATCTTGTGCAAATTGCCATCACTATATCAGCTCTCAAAATAATATAAGTGAAGCATGAGAGTGTATGTATTTTTTTAAAAATAGGGATAATTAGATTTATGCCCCTAGTTGTGTCCCACTGCTTGTTTTACCTTTAATTCTCAAAGTTTTCCAAGTCACTTTGTCACTTTGCTTTTGCCCTTTGTTTTTGTTATCTTTGAAAACTTCATTGATCAAAATAATTAATCAAAATGTTATATATGTCAGCATTTGCATTCATGAAAGTGTTGAAAGTGCATATCCGGTTTTAGTTTGTATCACCATGAATAGTAAACTCTAAAATTAAAAATCAAAATATCGTCAAAGAACCACAAATGTTCTAAGTTCTTGCTAAGTTTCATCAGGGAACGACATTGGTGGAAGTCGTGGCAAAAAAATAATCTATTTTGGAGTGCTGATTGTTTTTTTGCCACGACACCCACGGATGTTATTCCCTGATGAAACTTGGCAGACACTTAAAACATTTGCCATTCTTTGCCACCAATTTTTTTTGAATTTTTTGAACTTTTTTAGATTTTACTATTCATGGTGGTAGCATAAGAGCTAAAACTCGGACGGGCACTTTCCAACGGTTTTTTCATGAATGCAAATGACACTGACATATAGGTGATGTTTTTCTGAACATTTTGGTATCTTATTTGCATTTTTCTGATTTAGTATGAATTAGTTATGAAGTTTTCAAACTGACGGTCAAACGGTCAAAGGGCAAAAACATAAAAGGAGCAAAGTGACTTGGACAGAACTGGTGACTTTTGGGAATTAGGGGTAAAACAGACGAGTGGGACACAACTAGGGGCATAAATCTAATTATCCCTTAAAAATAAACCATAGCCGTGCTCAAAAAGATATAAGTGAAGCACTAGAGCTACTGCCTAGCTCAAAAATTTAAGAGAAGCACATAGAGGATTCTAGCAAATCATGATAAGCGTGTGGCTCTCTCAAAAATGTTTGTGCAGCAAAGATGATTGTGGCAAACTAAAAAGCAAACAAAGCAAAGACTCATATAATACATGACGCTCCAGGCAAAACTCATATCATGTGACAAATAAAAATATAGCTCCAAGTAAAATTGCCGATAGTTGCTAGAAGAAAGAGGGGATGCCTTCCGGGGCATCCCCAAGCTTAGTGTCATGGTGGGCGCACGACAGATGCCATGGGATGGCTAAAGAGAGGAGGAGGCTCGAGGGCACTGGTGGGCTCCAGAGGCGAGGTTGGCATGAGCGAGCGCGGGACGCAAGACATACCCAGGTTCGAGGCTCTCCGGAGAGATAATACCCCTAGTCCTGCCGAGTGTGGTTGATGTGTGATAGTACAGAGTTGCTCCTAGAGCTGTATGGAGGAAGAAGGAAGGCTGGCTAGGGCTTAGGCTGCTCCTTCTCCTTGTATGTGTGTTCTACTGATCAGTTGGCACGTTACTGTGTACTTGCCCGTATGCATGAGGGCTCCTGGGGGGTTTTATAGGCCAACCCCCCAGGGGTACAATGGTAATGTTACAAGGCCGTAGGGCCGGGTTGTCAGCATCTAGGAACCCGGAGTTGGGACCCGTCGGGTGCCAGTGGTTCACCAGGTTCCCCTAGGCGTGGGCCCTGCTTGCCTAGGGGCACTGTGCGCTGTCTTGTCGATCGTCAGGGAGTGGCCGAGTCAAGTCGGGTACAGTGGCACTCCATCAGGTCGCCGCTGTCGGGCCAAGAAGTGACGACGGGGCAAGAGTTGCAACACCGCCCCGTCACGGGCAGGTGTGGGGCGCAGTTACACGCCGAGTGACCGTGAGGCATGGGCGGGCATCGCTGTTTCTCGGCCATCGGTAGATGGAGACTCGGCCCCATCGCATTTACCTGGATGAGATGGGAGCTGACTCGTGGCTGGGTTGAGGAACACGCCAAGGGTGGAGCTAGCTTGGTGGGGAAGTCTTGGTGTGCCGGGTTCGGCTGCGTTGAGCTGGTTGTTGGGGCCGAGTCGAGGAGCTTGGCCGGGTCGGAGAGTTCGGCAGGGTCGAGGGGCTTGGCTGGGTTGAGCGACCCGACGAAGCGTGGGCAGGCTTGAGGGGTGATGCTGGCCCCGTTGTTTGTGAAAAGGATCCGGGTTCTATTGCCTGCCCGGGGTTCATCCCCCCGACAGTAGTCCACGAAGTTGTGAAGGTCCGCCGTCTTCGGATGGGAGGGCCTTCGCAGCCCCCCGCGAGGAGGCGAATCTTGCGACCGACGGGTCTGGCAACACCCACTGTGTGCCGGTTTCCGGAAACCGGATCGCGGCGGGAAACCAGAGGGTCTGTCGAATCTTGAAGCAATCCCTTGGGCTTCCCGTGGGTGCCACGTGGCGCTTGGAAGCCGGAGGGGCCTGACAGGCCATGCGCGTGACGGGAGTGGGCGATGTGCTGGGGCCCGCTACCACATGCCCTTGGCCCACGCGCGTGGTTTTATTGCAGCGTCCGCAAGTCGGTTGCTCTTCTCTATGCAGTTATTGCGCGCATACGTGTGCACTTATTGCAGGGAAGTGGGCGGGGCAGGCGCAAACGATCCCACTTCCCCACGTTTCAAACCGGGGCTTATAAATTGGGGCGAGTGGGAGGCAGACATCATTCTCACTCGTGCTCCCTTGCCTCTTCATCCTCCCTTTGCTCTCTGCGACTGCCGCGCTGCAACGCCCACCGTTTCGAGCAGAGCTCCACCGTTGTTCACCTTCCCTCTCTCTTTTTCATCTCCGTCGATGGCGCTGCCGCCGGGCTCGTCGATTGGTTCAACCGTCACCCCCGACAACATTGCCTACCTCTGCACCACCAGGCGCTTGCCGGGGGAGACGGAGGTTGTCGTGCGCCTTCTGCAGGGCGAGCGAGAATCGTTGCCCGAAGGCACGGAGCGCGTAGTCTTCTTCCCCACTTCAAGCGCGGGTTCGGCCTCCCCGCGAGCACCTTCTTTCGCGGCTTCCTGGAGTTCTTTGGGCTCCAGCCCCATCATCTTGGCGCCAGTGCCATCGCAGCATTTCTAAGCTTCATTACCCCGCGAGGGTACCGGGGTCGAACCTTCGACGACTGCGCGCTTTCTTCTCCTTGCAGCAGCAGGGCCAAAGGCTATGGAGTTCTCTGACTGCGGGGCCGCCGTTATCTCGAAGTGGTCGGGCGCTGACTGCCCCAAGATGCCGCTGGCGGATTCTTCCAAGAAATGGTAGAATTCTTTCTTCTATGTCCGCAACCTCGGTGCAGATCACATCAACTTGCCGCCCCTTCGTCAACGCGCCACCGCGGGCGAAGCGGAACTGGGGCTATTACCCCAGGCACCAGTCGCAGGAGATACTCAACCTGTGCGAGCGGGTGTCGGAGATGAAGACACGGGAGGGGAACAGCGGCACCAACATTATTGCCGCCTTTATTATGCGCCGGGTTCTGCAGTTGCAGCGACGCATCTGCCTCATCGGTCAGATGACCGATCTTTAGGACCCCAACCGCATGTCGGTCATGCGCCTGGGGGCAGACCAAATTGCACGCCAGGTCAATGACATCTCCAAGGCCGCGCTGTGGTATGACTGGCAGTTCGGCAAGCCGCTGTACATCCACGCAAATTTTGTGCCCATGGTGAGTCCCTGGTCTCTGTATTTTGCTGCTGCGCATGTTCTTATCCGTCTGATGCAACGCGGGAGGTGCTTCTGAATGCCATCCGACATCCTTATGCCCGAGCGCCATCGCAGGTGGTGCGGGCCGCGTCGGAGGAGCCCGTGGCCCACGGCGGAGGGGAGGAGGCGGCCGCTGATGTCGGCGCCGGGCGCCACGTGGGTAAGTTTCGCTTTTCGTATTCCTCGATTTGCTGGGCACGACAAGGCGTGGGTAATGCTGATGCGGGCCGTTGATGAAGTGGCATTGGGCGGAGGAGGCGGCGCCGCGGCGATGTCAGGTCGTCGCGGGGGGCGCCGGCGGCGACTCGGCTGCACGAGAAAGACAACGTCGTGCCGTGGTCCCCAACTGTGAAGCACGCGGCGGACCCGGCCGGGGGTGCGACGCCGGTCGCCAAGAGGAGGCACGGCGCTGCGCAGGAGAGGCCAGTGAGGCCCGCTATTCTGGTCTTGTCGGGGTAAGTTCTTCTTTTACTTGCATCCGAGTGTCCGAGCGGCCCTGGCTGTTATTTACTTTGTCTTGGACTTCAGGTCGCTGATCGCGCTAGCGAGGGCGGCAGACGCCGCGTCCATTGAGGGCGCCGTGTTCCGGAGGAGCCAGTCCAGCGCGGTCGACCGGGACGAGGAGGAGGAGCCGGCGGATCCGGATCTTGGCCTGGACCCAGCCGACGCCAAAGGCTAGGCCCGGCGGGACCGGAACAGGGCCGAGGCGGAGCTGGAGGCGGCATCGGTCCAGGCTTGGACCAACACCGCAGCGAGGTGGGCGCGAGCCGGCATGACTAGAGATGCCAGAGGGGACAGTGGTGGCGGCGACGGTCTTCGAGCCGTCATCAGTGAGGGAGCGCGGCCAAGGAGGCCATGCGAAGGTTGTGGACTTTGACTGGGAGGTCATGGTCGTTGAGGACGACACCCCGCCGCGGTAAGATGCGGTTGAGCGGGCGGGGGTCGACGGAGGCAGCGGTGACGCCGCCTTGGAGGAGGCGCCACAAGGGACGCCTCGGGCATCGGCGAGCAAGGCACCGCTGGTGGTGGCGCCGCAGGCCACCCGGCTGTCGAGCCGGCGGTGGCACCGCAGGCAGCCCTGACTGTTGAGGTAGCGGCGGCACCGGAGAGGCCGTCGGAGGAGGCGCCGGCCGCGGTGGAGGGGGGGGCTGGCGAGAGCATGCCCTAGTGCCTGTGCCGGGGACGCTGCCCGCTGGTCGCCGCTGCTGGGCGGGCCGATGTAGTCTTCGGCCCTGCACTCCAAGAGGAGGAGGCGATGGAAGCCGTCAGCCGTCTTTTGCGAGGGTGGACGGACCGGATTGAGGCCTTCGCCCAGGCGGAGGTGGAGCGGATGCGAGAGCTGGAGCGCGCCGTGCTGGTAAGCTCCTTTCTCGTCTTCTGATATTTTTTCTTTTGTAGCTTCTTCTTTGTGGGGGTGCGCTAGCGCACCCACTGGGTGTAGCCCCCGAGGTTCGGGCCAACTATATAATAGTTGGGTCGAATATTTAAAATGTCGTCTTTGTGCTGATCGTTGCATTTTTACAGCAATTGGATGCCTACCGGGTCAGCGCCTTCAATCGCCTCCTCGGCAAGTATCGGGAGCTCAAGGAGCAGCTTGCCACCAAGGAGGAGGAGCTCTGCGTCGCTGCAGGTATTTTTGTGCTCTTTTCTAGTGGGGGCACGCTAGCGCACCCACTGGGTGTAGCCCCCGAGATTCGGGCCAACTATGTAACAGTTGGGTCAAATCTTTAAACTGGTCCTTTGTTTTTTAGCCTTCCTTTTGTAGCCGAGGTGCTGTCTCGGAAGACCCGACGGTTTCGGGCCGGCCTCCAGTACGACTTGCTTGTCGCTGATGCCGGCCGGCTTGGAGCCGAGGTAGAACAGGCGAAGGCGGAGGCGGAGGTGGCCTGGCGGGCGCTCGACGAAGCCAGCCGGCTGCAGTAGCAGCTAGCGGGTTACAAGAGCCGTCTTGAGGCCGAGGTGGAGCACCTCGAGGTGGAAGCCGCCAAGGTGGTGGAGGCACAGCGGGCCCTGGCCGAGATGGACCAGCAACGCGGCAAGCTGGCTGGCGAGAAGGGCCAGCTCCAGGCCGAGGTAGTGCGCCTGAAAGGGCACATGGCCGCGGCGGAGGAGGCTTGTCAGGAGGAGACCTGCCACCATGAAGCATCCATGAAGGCGGCTGAGGATAAGGACGCCAAGTTGAAGGCGGCCCTTTCCAAGGTTGTTGACTTGGAGAAGACGCTCCAGGAGTGTGACCGCACCATTGATCGGGAGCGGCACGATACGTTGCTTGAAGCGCATCATCTGGAAGAGTCCTTCTCCAGCAAGTGCTTTTTTTGAGTTCTGCCGGGTTGGGATCCCACTTCTTGTCCTTGGCGCCTTTTTTCTGACTTGTTTCGCTTTCCGGCAGGGGCCTTCCCGGAGTCGCACCAGCTGGCGCAAGAGGCCGTCCGCTTCCAGCGTGGGGTCATTGGCTCCGGGACCAACCTGCAGGTGGCTTGGACTTTCCCGGAGATCAAGACCGCCGCCGAGGCTCGTCTACGAGTCTTGGCGATCAAATGGGGTGGTTCTCCCAGGCCGGCACGACGATGACGGCGGCCCTGTGGCCGGGCTCCATTGCGCCGAGCATCTTCACGCGGCTGGCGCGCTGGTTGGAGATGGGGCCGGACCGGCTCCATGAGTGACGCATTTCCGCCGCCCGTGCTGGCACCGAGATGGCGCTCAGGTTTGCGGTGTCCTGGCACCCGGACCTGCAGCTGGACGCGTTAATGGGCCAACGGGCCAGCTCGGAGGAGCAGCTGCACACGCAAGCCGGGTGGATCGCTGCCCGGGCCAGCTACACCGCTGGGTTTGCCTTCCATGACGAGTTCCACCCGGAGCGGGCGGAAGATGGTGGAGTCGTGCCTGGTGACAACTACGGCTTGCTTCTGCGCGACCCGGAGGGCAGCTCCGAGGATACGGACATCTACCGCGATGGGGGTGCCGAGAAGGAAGACACCAGCACTTTGGCAGACCCGGAGGCCGCCGCGGGGGAGTCGTCAGCTGCGCGACCCGGTGGTGGGGACGCCTGAGGCTGCCCTGTAGTGTCTTAGTGAAAATTTTCTGTTAGGTAGCAGGTCCACCCACCCACTGGGGTTTTTTGGGTGTAATGAACTCTGGCCATGGGCCCGTCCGTTAATATTTTGTGATGTGTATGTTTCGTGGGTGCCTGTGCTTTTGCTTTTTGTTTTTTGAGCCGTTTTCTTGCAACTTTCCTCTCTCGAACCTCCCTCCCTCCCCCCCCCCCCGCGAGTGTGACGGCCGAGGATCCGGTCCGTGACAACGAGTTTGGCTCTTTGAGAGGAGCGCACAGTACTTAGGCTTTCAAAACGTTGAGCGCGAGCAAAACACCCACTGGGCTGGCTGACGGCAATCCGGCAGAGCTGGTTGGTGGGCAGCCGGTCGTGCGGCCATTTTTTTAAAGTGACGGGCCAGGTTGGGCGACCTGGCGGCCTTTGACTTAGTGTTTGAGGTGTGCTGGTGCTCTGGACCATTGTGCTTGCCAACCGACAGCCGAAGCTGGTTTTGTGGCCTAGGGCGAAGTGGGTGGCCGCGGCGTCCCTAACGCGTCAAAAATCACCAAGGAAGGCGGCGGATAGCGACCAAGCTGGCCAGCCCCCGAGCCCCCGGGTCGAGTGAGTCGGACCGGTGGCTGGGTTTAAGAGCAAAGTGATTCGTAAATATAGGAGACACAATAACTTGGTCGGAAAAGGGCAGCCCCCGAGCGTCGTTTGGGGACTCCATAGTTTCATGCGATTACAAAAGGCAGCGACACATACGTACATACGACTAACTGTAAAACGGGTGGTGGAGTTCCGCGTTCCACGGCCGGGTTGTTTCTTCACCGGCGGTGTCTCGCTTGCGCTTGTTTGACTTGCGAGCGTCGATGAGGTAGTAGGCGTTGCGATCGCACAAGGCCCTTCTTATGATGAAGGGGCCCTCCTATGGAGGGGACAGCTAGTTCTGGCCGGCTTGCCCTTGGAGGAGTCGGAGGACAAGGTCGCCCTCACGGAATACGATGGGCTTGATCTTCTTGCTATGGCAGTGCCTCAGGCCTTGCTGGTAGATGGCCGAACGGCTGAGCGCTAGGAGGAGTGCTTCTTCAAGTAGGTCAACGCCGTCTTCATGGGCTTCCTTGGATTCGGCATCAGTGTTCATCACGACATGCAGCGAGTCGAACTCGACGTCGGTCGGGATGACAGCTTCGGCTCCATAGACGAGGAAGAACGGGGTGAACCCGGTCGACCTGTTTAGCGTGATTCGGAGAGTCCAGAGGACGGTCGGCAGCTCGTCGAGCCAGCTGCCAGGTGAGCATATGAGCGGCTCGACGAGCCGCGGCTTGATGCCGGATAGGATGAGGCCGTTGGCCCGCTCGACCTGCCCGTTGGACTGCGGATGTGCAATGGAGGCCAGGTCGAGGCGGATGCTGGAGACGGAGCAGTATTGCGCGAGTGCGCCCTTGGCGAAGTTGGTGTCGTTGTCCGTGATGATGTTGTTCAGCATGCTGTAGCGTACTGCGATGTCTTTGATGATTCGGACGGCTGTTGGCCCGTCCAGCTTCTTTATTGGCCGTGCTTCCATCCACTTGGTGAACTTGTCCACCGCCACCAGCAAATGCGTCATGCCGCCTCGGGCGGTTTTGAAGGGTCCCACCATGTCGAGTCCCTAGACCGCGAAGGGCCAGGCGATCGGGATGGTCGGGAGTGCTGACGCCGGCTGGTGGCTGCTCTTGTTGAAGCGCTGGCATATCTCGCACAAAGGACGAGTGATTCAGCGTCCTGGAGGGCCGTAGGCCAGTAGAAACCATGGCGGAAAGCCTTGGCCACCAGGGACCGCAAGGCGACGTGGTGCCCGCACTCGCCCTGGTGTATGTCGAGGAGGATCTCAATCCCTTGGTCCTGCTCGACGCGGCGCTAGAACACGCTGGTGGAGCTGCGCTTGACGAGCTCATTGTTGATGATGTTGTAGGTGGACGCTCGGCGCTGCACCTGCTGGGCTTCGGCCTCGTCCATGGGGAGGACCCTATTCTCCAGGAACTCTGAGATGGGTAGGGCCCAAGATGGGGTCGATGGTGAAGACGGCAACCAAGGCGGGTTCCGGATCGGCAGCCCCCGAGCCAGGCTGAGCAGCCCCCGGGTCGGGGATGCCGGCGGCTGGGTCGAGGGTGATGGTGGCCGGGTTGGCGGCTTCAGTCCCCGGGCCGAGTTCGACAGTCTCTGGGCCGGGTTCGGCAGTCCCCGGGCCGGGTTGAGGCACGACCGGGTCGTCCGGGACATGGATGGACTCGGAGTCCGGAGACGGCTTGATGGACGGCTTGTGCAGGTGCTCGAGGGAGACGCCGGACGGGATGGACTGCTGGGACGAAGCGATTTTGGTGAGCGTGTCGGCTGCCTCATTCCCCGTGTGCAGGACATGGAGGAACTCATAGCCCTCGAAGAATCCGGACAGCTTCTAGACGAGGAAGCGATAGCTTGCCATGTTGGGGTCGCGGGCGTCCCACTCACCGGAGCACTGTTGCACCACCAGATTTGAGTCGCCGTAGCACAGGATGCGCCGAATGCTGAGTTGCTTGGCAAGCCAGAGGCCGTGCACAAGGGCTTCGTACTCGACGACGTTGTTGGAGGTGGCGAAGTGGATCTGGAGTGCATAGCGAAGTTGGTTGCCTTCAGGAAAGACAGCATAATGCCAGCCCCTAGGCCGAGTCGCATCTTGGAGCCGTCGAAGTGCATGCGCCAGTGCATTGAATCCGGTGGTGGTGGCTAGTACTGCGTATCGGTCCAGTAGGAGAGGAAGTCGGCCAGGGCCTGGGACTTGATCGTGGTGCGGGGCTCGTAGAGGATGGTGTGGATGGCTAGCTCGAGCGCCCGCTTGGCAACCCGGCTAGAGGCGTCCCGAAACCCGATGATCTTGCCGAGGGGGGCCGTGCTGACCACGGTGACAACATGCTCTTGAAAGTACCGCTTCAATTTCTTGGCGGTGAGGTACATGCCGTAACACATCTTCTGGTAGTGCGGGTAATTCTGCTTGGAGGCGGAGAGCACCTCGCTCAGGTAGTAGACCGGGCGCTGGACGGCTTGGACCTTGCCCTTCTCTGGTCGCTCGACCACCAGCACCGTGCTGACCAACCATGAGGTCGCGGCAATATAGAGCAACAGCGGCTCCTTCTCGGCCAGGACTGGTGCGGTGGAGAGCATGCGCTTGAGGTCTCGGAAGGCCTCGCCCGCCTGGTCATTCCGTTTGAACGACGTCTTCTTCTTCATCAGATGGTACAGGGGCAAGGCCCTCTCGCCAGCCGGCTGAGAAACCGGCTGACCGAGGCCAAGCAGCCGGTGAACTTCTGGACATCATGCAACCGAGCCGGCTTGCGCATACGCTCGACGGCCTTGATTTTCTCCGGGTTTGCCTCAATGCCGCGCTCCGAGGCGAGGAAGCCGAGTAGCTTTCTGGCCGGGACGCCAAAAACGCATTTCTCCTGGTTGAGCTTGACTTTGTATTCACGCAGGTTCCTGAATGTTTCCTTTAGGTCGTCGAGGAGCGTGAGGTGCTGGTTGGTCTTCACCATGATGTCATCCACGTAAACGTGGATGTTGCGGCCGAGTTGCAGCAGCAAGCATTTCTGCGTGCAACGCTGAAAGGTGGCGCCGGCGTTCTTCAAGCCAGACGACATAGTGATGTAGCAATACACCCCAATAGGCATGATGAAGGACGTCTTCAGGGCATCGGCTGGGTCCAGCTTTATCTGGTGGTAGCCGGAGTAAGCATCCAGGAAGGACAGGAGCTCGCACCCGGTGGTCGAGTCGATGACTTGGTCGATCCGCGGGAGGGCGAGCGGATCCTTGGGACAGGCCTTCTTCAAGCTGGTGTAGTCGATACACATGCGCCGGGTGTTGTTCTTCTTCAGGGCGAGGACTGGGTTGACCAGCCACTCAGGGTGGGACACTTCCATGATGAAGCCGGCCGCCAAAAGCTTGGTGACTTCTTCACCGATGGTTCTTCTCTTCTCTTCGGAGAAACGTCGTAGAGGTTGGCGGACAGACTTGGCATCCTTGCGAACATGGAGTTTGTGCTCGGCGTACTTCCTCGGGATACCTGGCATGTCCTTTGGGGTCCATGCAAAAATATCCCGATTCTCACGGAGGAAGTCGACGAGCTCGCCTTCCTATTTGCTGTCGAGACAGGTGCCTACGACAACGTACTTGCTGCATCTGGGGTCTTCCGGGTTCAGCTTCTCTTTCTTGGTCTCCTTGGAGGGCTTGAAGGCGGCCTCGTCAGCCGGCTCCTCGGCCGGGGTCGGCGCGGCTGATATCTCGCTAGCCAGGGCGACGATCCGGTCGAGCTGGCGCTGCTCCTCGGCTATGACAAGTGACTCGGCTAGCTTGGCGCCATCTCGGGCGCACTAGAGAAACTTGTTGTAGACGCCGGTGATGGTGATGAGGCCCTTCGGACCCGGCAGCTTCATCTTCAAGTACGCGTAGTGGGGGACCGCCATGAACTTGGCGAGCGCGGGTCGGCCCAGCAGTGCGTGGTACGCGCTGGACATGTCCACCACCTCGAACCAGATCGGCTCGCGCCAGAAGTGATTGCTGTCGCCGAACAGGACGTCGAGCCGGACCCGGCCAATCGGAGAGCAGGAGAGGCGGGGAACGATGTCATGGAAGATCGTCCAAGTCAGCTCCAGCTCCTTGGCCTCGAGGCTGAGTTTGGTCATGGTGTCGTGGTAGAGGATGTTGATGCTGCTGCCGCCATCGATGAGGACCCGGGAAAACTTGCACGTGCGCCACGGTGCGACAATTGTGGGGTTGAGCGACCCGGCCAAGCGTGGGCCGGCTTGAGGGGTGATATTGTCCCCGTTGTTTTTGAATAGGATCCGGGTTCCGTTGCCTGCCCGGGGTTCACCCCCCCCCGACACTTAGTTACTTGGGAGTCCTTGAATATTACCTTGGGTGCCAAGGGCATCCCCAAGCTTAGTATCTTGCCAATCCTTATTCCTTCATCCATCGTGATCTCATCCAAAACTTGAAAACTACAATCACACAAAACTCAACAAAACCTCGCCAGATCCATTAGTATAACAAAGCAAATCACCACTTTAGGTACTGTTGCAAACCCATTAATATTTTATTTTTGTATTATACCTATTCTATTCTAACTTCTCCATGGCTTATACCCTCGATACAATCCATAGTTCCATAAAAACAAGCAAAACAGTGCATCAAAAACAGATTCTGTCAAAAACAAAACAGTCCGTAGCAATCTAAACATTAACCTGATTTCTTTAACTCCAAAATTCTGAAAAATTAGGAAAACATGGGAAATTTGTATGTCCATCATGTGTGAAAAATTGATAATTTTATCATGCTCCAGCAAATCACGATAATTCTGCTACTGGACGCAAAAGTTTCTGTTTTTGTATAGAATGAAGGAACTATCATCCAAATCATCCCAAAGGCTTTACTTGGCACAAACACTATTTAAACATAAAAACACAATCATAACGGTAGCATAATTGTGTGCACACAAGAAGCATAAGAAAACAAATATTGGGTTGTCTCCCAACAAGCTCTTTCTTTATAGCCATTAAGATAGGCTTGAAATTTAAACGATGCTCACATGAAAGACAAGAATTGAAGCATAAAGGGAGCATCATAAAAATTGTGACAAATACATTTAAGTATAACATTCATCCTATGCATAGGCATTTTGTAGGCAAACAAATTATCATTCCACCGTTCCCTTTATTATGACACATACCATGATTGTCATATTGCTTTGCATGATCATGTAGTTGGCATAGTATTTGTGGCTTGGCCACTGTTCATATTTTTTATACATGTCACGCTAGATCATTGCACATCCCGGTACACTGCTAGAGGCATTAATATAGAGTCATATCTTTGTTCTAGTATCGTATTGTAATTATTGAGTTGTAAGGAAATAAAAGTGTGATGATCATCATTATGTGAGCATTGTCCCTTATGAGAAGAGGATGATGTCGGCTATGATTCTCCCACAAGTCGGGATGAGACTCCGAACTTAAAATAGAAAGAGGCCAAAGAGCCCAAATAAAAAAAGAGAGTCCAAAGAGCCCAAAAAATGAGAGAAAAAGAGAGAAGGGACAATGTTACTATTCTTTTCCACACTTGTGCTTCAAAATGGCACCATGTTCTTCATGATAGAGAGTCTCCTATGTTGTCACTTTCATATATTACTAGTGGGAATTTTTCATTACAGAACTTGGATTATATATTCCAATGATGGGCTTCCTCAATTTGCCCTAGGTCTTCGTCAACAAGCAAGTTGGATGTGCACCCACTTAGTTTCCTTTCGAGCTTTCATACACTTATAGCTCTAGTGCATCCGTAGCATGGCAATCCCTACTCACTTGCACCAATATCAATTGATCGGCATCTCCATAGCCTATTAATTTTCCTAGTTGGTGTGAGAATTTCTTTCTCATTTTTTGTCTACCACCACCTTCTATTCCACCCATAGTCATATCCATGGCTCACACTCATGTATTGCGTGAAGCTTGAACAAGCTTTAGAACATCAAAAGTATGAAACAATTGCTTGTCTTGTCATCGGGGTTGTGCATGAAAAATACATTATGTGATGAAGACAGAGCATGAAAAGACTATATGATTTTGTAGTGAAAACTTTCTTTAGCCATGATATTGTGAAAAGCCATGATTGCTTTATTAGTATGCTTGAAGTATTATTGTTTTTATGTCAATAATAACCTTATGTCTTGAATCTTATGGATCTGAATAATCATACCACAATAAGAAAGATTACTCGATAAATATGTTAGGTAGCATTCCACATTTTTTTTGTTTATATCATTTACCTACCCGAGGACAAGTAGGAATTAAGCTTGGGGATGCTTGATACATCTCCAATGTATCTATAATTTTTTATTGCTCCATGCTATTATTCTATCCATCTTGGATGTTTTATATGCATTAATATGCTATTTTATATCATTTTTGGGACTAACCTATTAACCTAGTGCCCAGTGCCACTTGTTGTTTTTTCCCTTGTTTTTGTTTTTTATAGAAAGTCAATACCAAATGGAGTCCAAACGGAACGAAACTTTTGAGGATTTTTCTTGGAACCAAAGACAACCACGAAGCTCTGGGAGGAGGCCAAGAGAGCCATGAGTGGGACACAAGCTCACAGGGTGCGCCCCAGGGAGGATGCCCTGCAAGATTGTGGGACCCTCGTGGCCCCCTAACCCTAATTCCAGCTCTATAAATACCCAAATATTCCCCGTACACCCGAGGGCACACCAAAAATACTTTTCCATCACCGCAAGCTTCTGCCCTCGTGAGATCACATCTTGGGGCCTTTTCTGGCACTCTGTCGGAGGGGGATTCGATCATGGAGGGCCTATACACCAACCTTGCAACCCTTCCGATTATATGTGAGTAGTTTACCACAAGCTTAAGGGTCCATAGCTAGTAGCTAGATGGCTTTTTCTCTCTCTTCGATCTTCAATAGAATGTTCTCCTCGATGTTCTTGGAGATCTATTCGATGTAGTCTTCTTTTGCGACGAATTGTGGATTTAAGATCGATTATCAATGAATATTATTTGAGTCCTCTCTGCACTCTTTTATGCATGATTAAGATAGCTTTGTATTTCTCTCCAATCTATTGATTTGGTTTGGCTAACTAGATTGATTTATATTGCAATGGGAGAGGTGCTTTGTTTTGGGTTCAATCTTGCGGTGTCCTCACCCAGTGACAATAGGGGTAGCGAGGCGCATATTATTGTTGCCATTAAGGATAAAAAGATGGGAGTTTTACCATATTGTTTGGATCTATCCCTCTACATCATGTCATCTTTCTTAAGGCATTGCTCCATTCTTGTTAACTTAATACACTAGATGCATGCTGGACAGCGGTCTATGTGTGGAGTAATAGTAGTAGATGCATAATTGTTTTGGTATATTTGTCACAGATGTGATGCCTATATTCATGATCATTGCCTTACTTATTATCATAACTATGTGCTTTTCTATCAATTACTCAACAGTAGTTTGTTCACCCACCGTATGCTTTCTTCAAGAGAGAAGCCTCTAATGAAACCTATGGCCCCTGGGTCTATGTCCTATCATATTATTTTCAGATCTATAAAATGAAAAATCAAAAATACATTGCTGCAATTTATTAATTTTATTTACTGTTACCTTTTTACTTATATTTTATACCCATCTCTATCAGATCTCACTCTTGCTAGTGACCATGAAGGGATTTACAACCCCTTTTTCGTGTTGTGTGCAAGTGTTTGTTAGTTTGTGCAGGTGCATCTATTGGGGACTTGCTTGTGCCTCCTACTGGATTGATAGCTTGGTTCTAAACTGAGGGAGATAACTATCTCTACTTTGTTGCATCACCCTTTCCTCTTCAAGGGAAAAATCAACACAAGCTCAAGAAGTAGCAGTGTGTGGGAAGGACATGTCTTGCACCTTGTATCTCATTCATTAAGACTTTTTTGATGCTTAATGTTCATCCTTATTTAGTCTTATCAAGTGCTTTTCCATGACCCACACACACCTTTTTAGTTGAGCCCATTCTTAAGTTTCCTCTTTTACATGTTGCTCAACCATGTGCTTGTTGCAAGTACTATGCCTTGTTTCCACTATTGCAACATGGTCCAAACGCAACACTACAATCGCAGACCCTTTGACGAAACTACATGTGATGCATTAATCGCAAACGGTGTTTGTTAAAGATCATCAAAAAAGATACAAAACATTTGTGATGGCGGAAACCATCATACACGATTTAGATTATAGTTGCATGTGTGATGCGTGGCATACTGTTAATCTAGAAGAACTATTTGCGATATGCCAGAACAACAGAAATGGACAACCACATAAAGTTGTGTGTGTGATATACGACATACAGTTCAATTGCATGAACTGTTTGCGATTCGGGAATGCATTTGGAACAGTCAGAGAGATCAAGGTGTGTACGATATACATCATACATTTCACTCAGATGAACTGTTTTCAATTAGGCAACACAATAGAAACGGTTCAACTTAACAAGATGTGTCTGATATGCAGCATACAGTTCACATAGATGAACTGTATGCGATAAGCCAAAAGAACACAAATGATTGTGTAAACAAGATGTGTGTGATACATGGCAAACAACCCACTTGGATGAACTGTTTGCGATGAGAAAATATAACACAGACGGTTACTACATTTAATTCGTGTGCAATTCTATGTGATGAAAAAACTTTGAAAATGCAAACTAGTTTCTTTGGATGGCTAGGAGTATCGCACACGATGCGTGTGCGAGTACTCGTGTGCCATTGTTAGTAAGTTGCACATACGTTTCCTTATGTTAACACGTTTGTGATAACCCGCGACACCGCATACGGTTGTCGGGTTATGTGCCCCACTTATTCATCCCGCGCTCCAGTGAAGGCTTCCCGCGCTCCACATGGGTGAATTGTAAAATCCCCGATCCCCTAGCCAGATGCTAGCTATAAATAACCATAGTAATGGGCGGCGGCGGCGGCCCACTACTGATCCACTTGCTAGCTAGTTACCCACACATACCGCCATACCACCAACGGCTAACGACACGATGGAGTTGCGCAACGACGGAATCGAGGCTGAAGGCAAGATGGTCGGCTCGGCGGTTGACGGTGATGCCGCCACCTATCCTGACGACGGCTAGAGGAAGCAGGAAAACAGTACGAGCAAGCCGCCAGCTTAGTCAGGGTCGTCCTAAAAGCAGTCAGGGATCGGCAGCAGGCGATGCTGTTGGCTCAGCGTAGAGTGTGGTTGATGGTGTGGGCAGTGGAGCAGGAACCGTGACGATGCAAGGACAACTACAACAGTGGTGGCTGCTACACGAGGCGCGGGCTTATGTCCCAGATGGAGGAGGGCACAACACCGGACATCGTCGGGGCATGTCTGGGGGCCGTCACGGCAGCCCTGGCGAGAGCCAACGTCGTCTTGCCGGACGTCGCCTGGGCGGATCCGGTAGTCGCACAAGCCCTGGTGAGCGTTGCGCCCGAGGCAGTACCGGTGATCCCCGATGTCGAGTCTGCCCCAGCCTCGATCAATCAAGGTGTGTAGGTCATCGACTTGGCGGCCTTCGCTCCCACTGAGCCCATGATCGAAATGCTGATGGACGATGGCTGTTGTGCATGGTGGGTTGGCGGCAGGTGCACAGTAGCTCTTTTTGCGCATGCTATCTGTATATAATGCATGCGCGGTACAGGATGCTATGTGCATGCATGCATGGATGAACGACGTAGTGGGTAACCTATGCACGAAGTGTTTAACCCAGTGTCGGTGTCAAAACCGGCGGATCTCGGGTAGGGGGTCCCGAACTGTGCGTCTAGGCGGATGGTAACAGGAGACAAGGGACACGATGTTTTACCCAGGTTCGGGCCCTCTTGATGGAGGTAAAACCCTACGTCCTACTTTATTAATATTGATGATATGGGTAGTACAAGAGTGGATCTACCACGAGATCAAGGAGGCTAAACCATAGAAGCTAGCCTATGGTATGATTGTTGTAATGTATGTTGTCCTACGGACTAAAACCCTCCGGTTAATATAGACACCGGAGAGGGCTAGGGTTACACAGAGTCGGTTACAATGGTAGGAGATCTACATATCCGTATCGCCAAGCTTGCCTTCCACGCCAAGGAAAGTTCCATCCGGACACGGGACGGAGTCTTCAATCTTGTATCTTCGTAGTCTTGGAGTCCGGCGGATGATGATAGTCCGACAGTCCGGACACTCCCTAGTCCAGGAGTCCTTCAGTAGCCCCCGAACTAGGCTTCAATGACGATAAGTCCAGCGCGTGTATAGTCTTCGGCGTTGCAAGGCGGGTTCTCCTTTAAGTTCCATGTACCTGCCGAATAGTGTCCGGCTATCTTGTAAACATTGCGCTCCTTGGCTTCCACGCCCAATAATGGCCTTCCTCCACGCGTCGCACGAATGCGAAAAGCCAGGGTATCTTTTATGTTTTACCCCCTAGCTGCGCAAATAATCTACCTATAAGAGAGGCAAGAATCCATATCCAAATCACACCATCTTCGTTCTGCGAGTACACATCGGAGCGCCTCTGACCAAAAATCCATTCCATCATGGACCGTCGACGCGGCTCCTCCTCTCGCGCTCCCAGCCCTCTGCCAGGAGATTGGAGGAGATATTCTGTCCCTCACAACGAGCTGGTGACGCTCCAAGCAAAGGGATATCTTCCTTCGGCCTTTATGGTCCCGGTTCGAGCCGGGCTGGCCACCTGCAAAGGTGGGAAGCAAGCGGAGGCTACCCCAAATCCCAACAAAGGGGAGCGGGTATGCTTCGTCCCCTATCTGATAAGGGGGCTCGGATTTCCTATACATCCGTTCCTCCGCGGTCTTCTGGAGTTCTACGGACTCCAGCTCCATCACCTCACGCCCGCCTCGATTCTGCATATCAAGGGCTTCGTAGCTCTCTGCGAGCTATTTCTGGGCATCGAGCCCCATTTTGCGCTGTGGAAGAAGTTATTTTGCCTCATACCCCGCTCTCACGAGGGGTCCATATATCAAGTGGGCGGTGCCGAAATATGGCACATCGCCGGGACCGGATATCCATCCGGAACCCCTAAGAAGGCGTCCAAAGACTGGCCTTCAGAATGGTTTTATGTAGAAGACGCTCCACTGCCGGACCCTATTCGGATCGGCCTCCCGGAGTTCAGTAATGCTCCTATGAAGAACGCTCGAGCCTGGCGCCCACGGAGCCCCCAGCTGGAGGAAGACAAGAGCGTCCATTATTTGATGGGCCGGATAAGGTTACTGGCCCATTCCGGACTGACCATGATTGGAGTCATGGCCACGTGCATTATGCGGGGGGTGCAGCCGCTGCAATACAGGGGCCACCCCATGTGGGATTTCAATGGAGAGAATGATGCCATTCGTCATGGCAGCCAAGGGCCAGGATCGGCCGAAGACCTGGTGAAGATTCTGTCCGGTCTGTATAAGGGGGAGAAGGAGGACTTCCTCTAGACGAGCCCGTTGAATGGGTTCTCCATGAACAACCCTCGAAGCTGGGTAAGCGAATGTTCATTTATCCAACCCACGCTTTCAAAGTTAAGTACCTTACTTTAAGGTTTTGACGCTGGGTCTGCGCCGGACTGTGGAGAGCATTCATAGCCCGGCTCCACAGCCCGAGGATCTAGAAAGATCCCAAGATCCGGCCTCGGAAGAGGACCCGGACATAAAGGTGGAGCTAATCGACGGGGTGTTCCACCAACTCAGCATGGATAATGCTCTAGTCGCCATTACGGCTGACTTCCCCGGCCTATCTCCGGCTCCCCAGGTGATTGTGACCGAAGTCCTGACACTATTATTCCGTCCTTGCGCATTTCTGACCATCGTGTACCATGGTGTCTCGCAGGGGGCGCCTTCCGGGCAGGAGGCCGAGGCCACGACAGCTGGCCAACAAGGGTCATCCGCCCAAAGAGCGGAAGAGGAGTGCGGCGCGGATCGAGACGTCGCCGCAATGGTATAGCTCGCGGTTGTTATTTAGGGCAAAGTCCCTAGGAAGTGTTTGAATGCTCATGACCTTTGCAGGAGAAAGAGTGCCCGTCGGACTGTGGGCATAGGAGTTACCAACCCAGCTTCTGCTAGCCAGGCTCCAACGCCTGGTCTGGAGGGGGAGGTGAGCGCAAGGCGCGAGCCGGATACTCCTCCAATAGAGGATGCCGATAGACTGTCCGCCGCCAGGTCTGAGGTGGAGAGCGCCATGAACCATAGGCGCCGCCGGACAGTTTTTCGTGACGCGTGCTTCCCCCCGAGGCGTTGAATGCCTTTAACGCGAGGGACACGCACCTCCATGCTGCTCAAGATGGTTTGACCAGAGCCACGGAGCAGTATGTAAAGGACATACGGGTAAGAGATTTTAATAGATGTATATGCCAGTAGCCCCCGAGACTTAAAGTAGTTGGAATAACTGATTTAAGGATCATTTGATGTGCAGGGTCTTACAGAGAAGAATACCCGACTGTCCCAGGAGCTAGAAGAGTGCAAGGCCCAACTTGAGGCCGCACTAGCTGCCGCAGGAGGAAGCACAGAGACCCCTCCTGGTAACACATTATTTCGAAAAGATAATTGGTGTGCGGCGACGTAAGTCCGACAATGACATTGCGGTGGTGCGGACAGGATCCGGACAGCAAGACTATCGCGCCGGTGAAGGTCGGCGAGAGGGTCGACGAAGGTGCAGCAGAAAGGAACAAGCTCCAGGATGCCCCGCCCAGCTTGGAGAAGAGCTGAAAGGTGTTCGGGCCGAGCTGTCCTGCTCCGTGAAGGAGAATCAGCGGCTTCGCGCGCATCTATAGTAGTGCTTGAGCGAACTCCTTTGAAAAGAAGAGTTCGGCGAGGAAGTCAATTGACAAAATATGTCCGTAGGTGTGCTCACAGTGTCGCTCATGGAGGAGATGCTCAGATCAACGGGTGATCAACTTCCCGAAGCTGGTGCAACTGCCGAACGAAGTTCGGCAGCAATGAGCGGCGCGCCCGTGCCTTATGGCCGTCCCTCTCCCTACCCGAGGACCTTGGATAGCTTGCGGAGAAGCTTCAGGGAGCGCGGCAGCGCTTCCGTTTATGGAAGATTTCGGCCTCCGCCAAGGTGCCAGGGAGGCCTGGGCCATGGTGAAGACGCGATACAAGAAGGCGGATCCCAACCATATGGCCGAGGTCGGACCTATGGGGCCCGATGGGAAGGAGATCCCTGTGAGTTTAGTGTACGGCCAAGTAGAGTTGGCCGCTAAATATTCCCAACGGGACTGTAAATTAGACAACCTGTTAGATGGGATTGAGGAGGAATACAGTCAGTCGATTTGACAATGTATTGTAAAATGACATATAAAATGCCTTCTAGCCGGATTGTAGATCGTTTGTCTTTGCCAACCTTTTCGCTTCAACCTCGGGACCCTAGAGTCTGGAGTGTGTCCGAATACCTTCTCGGTTAAGAAACAACCGGGGCATGCATGGAGACAAGGCGTAGGGGTCATTAGTGCTTTATCAGACAAGTGCTCAACTAGTTATGTTATATTACATGGTTAGTAAGAAACATCTTCCAGGGAGAATAGTTCCATTAAGGGTTCCTTTCCCTGGGAGGCATGCCCTAAAGTGCATATCCGGACTGCGAAAAGAGCAGGAAAACATCTGGGGGCAGATAAATAAATAGGTAAAAAATCATCTTTCAAGTCACCGACTGAATATTCCCTTAAGAACGCTAGCTTTCGGCTTCACCCAGTCCGAGGTACACATCCGGCTGACCCGGCAGTAACAATCGCAGAGGTGCTCCCTTTACCTCCTAGCCGAACAATCGAGAACGTAGGGGTAAGCACAGCAGCCAGGCAAACCAGCTTGGCCAAAACTTAAGTCATATCGATGCATATAATGGTGAATAAATGGTACATGTGGAAGTATGACACATGTGCTGGGCATGAAGCCCTTATATGTAAGCTTCTGGTAAAGAAGCCCCCAGGTATAATGAGTGCGGGTAGCACATCAAGTGTGTGCGAACAATGCGCAAGTAGGCCTTTAACGACTTTTATGAATAGGGGTTGAGAGAAAAAAGGGAAACGAAAGACAGCTGAAGTGTAAAAAGTTGGACAGGGGAAGGGGACGAACTCTTAGTCCGGTGCTAGGCGTAGAATCTTCGGAGGCGGGCTGCGTTCCATGGGTTCGGCTCGAGTAGGTTGTCCGACGCATTTCGCAGACGGTATGCTCCGCCGGTCAAGACTTGATCGATAATGAAGGGGCCTTCCCATTTGGGCTTGAGCTTGTCCTTTTCTTGTCCGCAGCGAGAACTAGTTCGCCAACGTTGTAAGTCTTGGCCCGTACTTCTCTGCTTTGATATCTTCGAGCCTGCTGCTGATAGAATGCGGAACGAACCTTGGCGACGTCGCGTTCTTCCTCCCATGCTTCCAAGCTGTCCTGCCGATCCAGCTCGGCTTCTCTTTCTTCGTACATGCCCACTCGAGGTGAGTCATGAATGATGTCGCAGGGCAAAACTGCTTCTGCGCCGTATACCATAAAAAATGGTGTGAATCCGGTAGTACGGTTGGGCATTGTCCGCAGCCCCCAGAGTACGGAGTCGAGCTCCTCTACCCAGTGCGTGTCCGATTTCGTAAGGGACCGCACTAGTCTGGGTTTGATGCCGCTCATTGTGAGACCATTTGCTCGTTTCACTTGACCGTTGGTTTGAGGATGGTAGACTGAAGCGTAATCGAGCTTAGTGCCCATATTTTTGCACCATAATTTAACCTCGTCGGCCGTGAAGTTCGTGCCGTTATCGGTAATGATGCTATGGGGGACACCGTAATGGTGTACTACCCCGGATATGAAGTCTATCACTGGTCCGGACTCTGCCATTTTAACTAGCTTGGCCTCTATCCATTTGGTGAACTTATCCACCATGACCAATAGGTACCTTTGCTTGTGGGTTCCCCCTTTAAGGGGTCCAACCATGTCAAGCCCCTGCATCGCGAACGGCCGTAATGGGTATAGTTTTGAGGGGTGGGTGGCATATGGCTCTCATTAGCAAAGAGCCGATAACCGACGATCTTTGACTAAGCCCGAAAGATCCGCCGGCCGTTGGCCAATAAAATCTGACGGAATGCCTTTCCTACAAGGGCCCGAGCTGCGGCGTGGTGTTCGCCTAGTCTCGCATGAATTTCAGCCAGAAGGTTTCGCCCTTCCTCTTCGGAGATACACCTTTGAAGGACTCCGGTTGTGCTTTTCTTATAGAGTTCTCCCTCATGGACCTTGTAGGCTTTAGATTGCCGGACTATGCAGCGGGCCTCATTTTGGTCTTCGGGAAGTTCCTGCCTAAGCAAGTAGGCTAGGAATGGCTCTGTCCACGGGGCGATTACTGCCATTATTTCGTGGGCTGAAGGTGTTATTTCATCGGCTGAATCGCCGATTATGTTAGATTGTTCTGTGTCGGTTGGTGCGGCTGCTTCCGATTTGTTATTTCCGGACTCCTCTTCCCATAGTACGGATGGCTTAAAGAGCAGTTCCAGGAAGATGTTTGGAGGGACAGCGTCACGTTTTGCGCTGATGCGTGCCAATACGTCGGCCGCTTGGTTATTATCCCGGGCTACGTGGTGGAATTCAAGTCCTTCGAACCGAGCTGACATTTTGAGGACAGTGTTACGATAGGCTGCCATTTTCGGATCCTTGGCGTCAAAGTCTCCATTTACTTGGGATATTGCAAGGTTTGAGTCCCCGCGCACCTCTAGGCGTTGAATGCCCATGGAGATTGCCATCCGGAGGCCATGTAAGAGGGCCTCATATTCGGCTATGTTTTTGGAGTCCGTGTACATTATCTGAAGTACATATTGGACTGTGTCCTCGGTTGGGGACGTCAATACGACGCCAGCCCCCAATCCGGCCAACATTTTGTAGCCGTCGAAGTGCATAATCCAATTGGAGTACGCGCCGCACTCTTTAGGGAGTTCGGCTTCAGTCCACTCGGTGACAAAGTCAGCCAAAACTTGCGATTTTATAGCTCACCGAGGTTTGTAAGTTATATCGAATGGTAAGAGCTCAATGGCCCATTTTGCAATCCTGCCCGCCGCGTCGCGGTTGTTTATAATGTTGTTGAGGGTACTTGAAGCCATTGTTATCGAACACTCTTGAAAGTAGTGTCGAGCTTCCGGATGCCATGAACACCGTGACACGCTATCTTTTGATAGTGCGGTACCGGACTTGCAGGAGTTAAGACAAGGATACGAGTACACTGGTTTTTGAAGAGGGAATTTGTGCCCTTCGCTTCTCGCTCGACGACGCAGTACGCGCTTACAACTTGATGTGTTGCCGCGATGTATAATAACATTGGTTCGCCCAGGTTAGGCGCGGCCAGGACCGGATTTGTTGCCAATATGGCTTTGATTTCTTCGAGTCCGGCGGTGGCAGCATCCGTCCACTCGGTGTTGCATACCGAGGAGGCGATAGAGGGGCAATGCCTTTTCTCCCAAGCGGGAGATAAAGCGGCTTAGAGCCGCCACGCATCCAGTCAATTTTTGTATTTGTTTGAGGTCCTTTGGAATATCCAGTTGACAGAGCTCGGACCTTGGCTGGGTTCGCTTCAATTCCTCTACCGGATACAATGAAGCCCAGGAGCTTTCCGGCTGGTACGCCGAAAACGCATTTTTCCGGATTCAGCTTGATGTCGTATGCTTGGAGGTTGTCGAACGTGAGCCTCAAATCGTCTACTAGAGTTTCGACGTGTTTGGTTTTGACGACTAAGTCGTCTACGTATGCCTCTACTGTTTTGCCGATCTGGGTAGCTCGACATGTCTGAATCATGCGCTGATATGTTGCGCGGCGCTTTTAAGTCCAAGGGCATCGTGTTAAAGCGTAATGGTCCGTATGGAGTAATGAATGTCGCTGCGGCTTGGTCCGCTTCGCCATCTTGATTTGATGGTAGCCGAATATCGTCAAGGAAGCACAATGAATCGTGTTCGTAGTAGCATCGATTATTTGGTCGATGCGGGAGGGGAAGGGATCCTTTGGGCAGGCCTTGTTGAGGTCTTTAAAATCGACACATAGGCCCGTGATTTGTCCTTCTTGGTACCATTACTGGGTTTGCTAGCCAGTCCGGATGTTTGATGTCTCGATGAATCCGCTTCCGAGAATTTGGCCAGCTCTTCTCCCATTGCCTGTCTTTTGGGTTCGAAAAATCGCCGAAGAGCCTATTTGACTGGCTTGAATCCTTTTAGGATGTTTAGGCTGTGTTCTGCCAATCTGCCTGGGATTCCTGGCATATCTAAAGGGTGCTAGGCTAAGATGTCCCAATTTTCCCGAAGGAATTCTCGTAGTGCGGCGTCTACATCAGGGTTCAGCTGTGCCCCGATGGAGGCCGTCTTTGTTGGGTCCGTTGGGTGGACTTGGAATTTGACTATTTCTTCCGCTGGTTTGAAAGAGGTGGACTTGGATCTCTTATCGAGTATTACATCGTCCCTATTCACCGTAGAGCGTAGTGCGGTGAGTTCTTCTGCCGCTAGGGCTTCGGATAGTGCCTCCAGGGCTAATGCGGCTGTCTTGTTTTCGGCGCGGAGTGCTATGTCCGGATCACTAGCGAGAGTGATTGTTCCGCCGGGCCCGGGCATCTTAAGCTTCATGTACCCGTAATGGGGTATGGCTTGAAAAATCGTGAATGCCTCCCGTCCTAATATAGCGTGATATCCGCTGCTGAACGGGGCTACTTGGAACGTGACTTCTTCGGACCTGTAATTGTCCGTGCGAAATAACACCACATCAAGTGTGATTTTTCCTGTGCAGCGCTTCCGCCGGGGATTATTCTCGAAAGGTTGTGCCGCTTCACCAATGCGGCTCCAATCTATTTCCATTTTTTGAAGAGTTTCCTCATAGATGAGGTTTAGTCCGCTGCCGCCATCCATATACCTTGGTAAGAAGAAAGCCGCCCACTATTGGACCGAGGACCAATGCGGTGGTGCTCGGGCTGTTCGAATTTAGGTTCGCGTCATGGCGTTGAAGGTGATGGCCGTGTCGCTCCATGGATTAGTTGTTGCTATTTGGTAGACTTCGGCGAGGCTGCGGATTGTTCGTTTCCGCATATTATTTGATGCGAAAGTCTCAAAGACTGTTGATACCGTACTGGTTTTGTTGGAGTGGTTTTCCGGGGCTAGAAGCTCCTCGCCACTTTTGGCCACCTGCCGCAGTATCCAACATGCTCGAAGGCTATGTGTTGGGGTGGCGCCTTCTGTACTGTGAATTTTACAGGGTCCGCTGAACCATCCCTCCAGTACGGTTCCTTGCCCTTTATGGGGTTTTTGCTTTTTGGTTTTTGTACCTGGTGCCTGAGTGTAATGCACCCTTTTGTTGCAGACTAGGGTTGTATCCGGGGCCGGATTGTCCCAAAGCTTAGTTTCGGTTTTCCGAAAACTCTCCATTGCATAGTACTTTCGTACTATGGACGCCAGGTGGGCGAAGCGTGTAATTTCACGACGGCTGACGGCATTCAAGATTCCCTCGTTCGTGCAATGATTGCAGAAAATTGAAATTGCGTTCTCCTCTCGGCAGTCCTTTATCCTGTCCATGACCAGGAGGAATCTGGCCCAATAATGATGTACTGTTTCAGCGGGCTCTTGCTGGATTAGAGATAGATCGATGTGTCTGGGCGGGTGGGTGGAATTAAGTCCGGAACCCTACCCATCTCGAGGCTCAAGGGCCGAGAAGTTTCCAAATTTGGAAGCTTGGATTGCTGGATGTTGTCCAACGAGTCCGGTCCGATGCCTGACTTTAGGTTCAGTGATTGATCAAAGTCCGTGCCTCCGCGGGAATCCGGCATGGAGGGTTCGGGAGCCCGGACATGACTAGTTTTCAATACAGGAGAAGAGTCGCCGCGTTGTTCCTCTACCACTGCAACGTGGTGGGTGACCTCGGGAGAGTTAATCTCTCGATCGGTTTTAAGCCCAATCTGATTGTAGTCTGTAGCGACTCCCAGGGCGGCAATGCGATCCAAGAGCTCGTTTACGGACGAGAGCTCTATTGGATCCAGCCGCTCGGCGAATTCCGAGCTGACGTGAAGATTGCTTTTGACGACCTGAGAGGTCATTGTCGAAGCGGTGGCCGAACAGGCGGTCATGAGAAAACCACCTAGCCGGATAGTTTGGCCGGCGGCCAAGGCTCCTTTGGCGAAGATACCATCCTTGAAAACGGAAGACGATCCTTCCTATCGGTGACGCACGAGGAACTCTCAATGAAAGCACCAATGTCGGTGTCAAAACCGCGGATCTCGGTAGGGGGTCCCGGACTGTGCGTCTAGGCGGATGGTAACAGAGACAAGGGACACGTTGTTTTTACCTGTGTTCGGCTCTCTTGATGGAGGTAAAACCCTACTCCCCGCTTGATTGATATTGATGATATGGGTAGTACAAGAGTGGATCTACCACGAGATCAAGGAGGCTAAACCCTAGAAGCTAGCCTATGGTATGACTGTTGTAATGGCTGTTGTCCTATGGACTAAAACCCTCCGGTTTATATAGACACCGGGGAGGGCTAGGGTTACACAGAGTCGGTTACAATGGTAGGAGATCTACATATCCGTATTGCCAAGCTTGCCTTCCACGCCAAGGAAAGTCCCATCCGGACACGGGACGAAGTCAATCTTGTATCTTCATAGTCTTGGAGTCCGGCTGACGATGATAGTCCGGCTGTCCAGACACCCCCTAGTCTAGGACTCCCTCAGAGGGCCGACAACCATAACTTTCCGCTGGAAGCAGCTTGGTTACGACGACTCAGCATCTCGTCAATGAAAAGGAAGAACCCTCCTGTGCCTTGGTGGAGCATGAGTAGAATAGTGTCTCTAATTTCCCAATGTGGATGCATTGCCATGACAAGCGAGAACTTGTTGATTTGAATGGTTCCATTTCTGCGGGAAATGCAGTACCTTGCAATCACTTTGGCATTATTAGTAGGCACAAGTGTAATTCGACCACAACGGGAAACCGATCCAGGAACAACTGCTGCGGGCAATTTCTATTGCAATGTAGAATAAAAACCGATTGTAACATATCGTTGAAGATATATATAGTTTATGAACATCAACATAAAAATAAGACTTTGTACCAGTGTTTTGTGCACACAATTGGTCTTGTTCAATGTGTGCACCATAGGTAGAATTAATCCCATCCAAAATATAGTGTTCATACGCTATGCTATCCTTGTCAGATTCTCAACAAATTTTATGACATGCTTCTTTCCAATGAAATTTGGTACACCGAGTAACATACAGATCGTTAACTATGCATCCAACATATCCTGCTTAAAAGATGGAAAGGTATTATTTATTTAGAACATGGTAGAAGAATACATAGTGGGTAAAAAGAATTTGTTACTGCCTAGGAACGGAGTCCTAAAATGAAATTACAATTCGTTGTTTAAATAGTGATCAGTTAGTCAGAACAATTATCCGGTTTTGCTAAGTAATATGCCGGCATGGAGAAAGTTGAAAGAACACTAACCTCGATCAAACTGTGATCGGTTGATGACGTTGGGGAAGTAAACATCCAAGTTAATTAGACCAGGCTGTGGTGCACGCACTAGAATCGGTTGATTACATTGGGGAAGTAAACATCAAAGTTTCTCCGAAGGTCTGCATCAAAATATGACTGACCATCTTTGTCAAGTTTTACGCTAACTGTCATTGTAAATTCATGTTGTATTGTCAATATGACATCCATGGAGTCATCAACAAAGTAAAGCCCAAGATTTTCTTCTACTCGTGTTCTTGCAAAGCAAGGGATGTACCGCTAGAAATGGAAATTAAGATCATAAATTAGATATATTGAAATAACAGAGCAACATGCAAATATGGGAGTAACTGAGAGAATAGAACAATATATAGTTGAAAGCAAAGTACAAAAATATATAATTAAAAATAGATAATGTAACAAAGATTTGATGCAAATATGAGAGTAACTGAATGAACAATACATCATTAATTTGCCTAATTTAGAAAAAAATCATCTTCGACGTCTAGGCTGCATGTGGTACTGTACCATTTATCCAAATGTAGAAATATACGATATATGTTCATAAGTTTAGGCCATGCTGGCCGTGGTAGGGTAAGATTGAACATACCAAGTGCTCCCTAAAGTCATCTAGAATGGTGAGATAGAACTTCGTTTCCGACTGGCCGCGACCAAACTTTCCCAATTTGTGCTCGCAATGTGGACACTTAAATGAAAACCCTCGAATCAGCTAGAAGTAAAATGAATCTACGACGATTTCTACTGGCTGATTAATAGTGACGGACGGGCTAAGATATGAGTGAATATATCGCTAAGTTAATAACCTTCTCCTTGAGAAAAATCCCAGGCCCAATCCCGCAGAAAATCCCAATCAACCAGAGTCCGGAAAGTCGGTGCAAATAAGCGGTGGCAAGCGGTAGGGCGAAATCCCGTGCCGTTTGGAGTGTGACCTCCGCCCGCCGACGACAAACATCAAGCTTAGGGTGGCCGCTCAGATAGAAGTTGATGAGTGCAGAGTTGCGGAGGAGTGCGCTGCGAGTGGGTGGGGACGAAGTGGGTAGGGCGGTGAGGGTTTCCTTTTTCCTTTTGGATGTGTGGGTGAATGCACACGGTTCGCACAGGCGACGAAGATGAACCGTGTGCAATAGTAAATCACCGAGATTGAAGGGGAGTCCAAATTTCCTTCCTAGTTTTTCATTCAGCTTTTTTCTTTGATCGACATACCCCCTCCAATGCAACGTGTTCAAATTTAGCATTTTTCCGGGCTCATTTACAATATTTAGGCGATTTTGTGCCTTTCTTGGCATTAATGCACATAATTCAAATTGAAACAATCGGTGCATGAAAAGGTGCACAAGAACGGTCTGGAAAACCATAGTCATGATATTTAGTAAATTCTAATGCCTTTCACAAGGAATGGATAGAGATTTCAAGGATATGTATGCAAGAGTCAACCACAAACGCGTCGTGTATTGGTTTTTCAACTATAGAAAAATGAAATACATGCTTGAAAAATATGACGCCTGGCACGGTGCCATGGTATGGCCTCACCATGCCCTGGTAAAAATTTGATAAGGTTTGGCTTATGTCACCGAGGAAGTTTCATGGTTTCGAGAGGGAAGTCACCAAGATTTAAGGGGAATCCAAATTTCCTTTGTCCTTTGTCCTTGAGTTTTTCCTACGATGCACATACACCATGCAAATCACTGTGTTCAAAATTGGCACTTTTCCGGGCTCATTTACCATATTTAGGCGATCCTTTCTAGGCATTTAGCGCACATAAATCCAATCGAGCAACAATTGCACGGCTGTGATGTGAGAGACGTGGATTGTCGTTCGATCACAGTGCATCCTACGGTGCACACGCATGATCCGCGTGGCCGGGGATCCAGCCAATCATAACGCAACACACAATAGGCTCAGTGCACACTGTTTTCGGAGGCGATGGAGATGAACTGTGTGTGATAATGAATGCCCAAGATTGTAAGGGAAGCCAAATTTTCTTCGTCGTTTGTCCTTGAGCTCTTAAATACCACCGCACTGTACGGTTGTCCGGCCACTCCGCCCTACAGCTCTCTCCAAGCGTTGTTCATGGCACCGCGCTGCACAGTAACTGGTAAGGAAGTGAAGGCATCCCGCCGCACCGAGTTCCTCCCCACACGCGACCACACACATGGTAAGAAAGCGATGGCATCCTACCGCGCTGAGTTCATCGCCGCCCGTGGCCACACAACTACGTGGGCGTACTTTGATACTGCCATGGCCGAATGGACATTGGATCAAGAGGCAGCCAAAGTCACACAGAAGGAGCGGAAAAGGCAGAACACAGTCAAGAAAAGAGAGTCATGCTACTGCAAGAAAGAAGAGGCTGCACACCATGCCGAGGAGAGCTCGGTGGAGATCCAAGCACGATGGCTTGCCACCAACAAGGCCGGGAAGGAGGATGAGGGCGTCTGGCCAGCATGGCCTGATGTCAGCATGTGAGAAGTAGTTAGTGTGTGTGTCGCCCATAAGTTTGTATAATTAATTACGTGCATCTACCAATACTACACACTAGTTTTAGAGAAAACTACTAGTACTTCAAGTGGGTACTATCTATTTATTAACGTACAATGTCAATAAGCGCATCCTTTGAAGGCTTTGAGCATCAATTAGCATGTGTTCACTGAAGTTCTGTAGCCGTACCCCAGCCCTAAATCCTCCCGAAACGTCCTCCCGCAGCCACCCAAGGCCACCAAAGACTAGAGTTGGCCACAACTAGGTTTTAATCCCACCTTTCTGCGCTAGTTGGCCACACACGACTTAAATAGCCATACTGATGGATGGCAGCAAGCTTCTATTTTGTTGCATAGGATCAACTCTAGCTATGCGAGCGAGGCAACTTGATTGCATTTCATTAACCGATGGTTGTTGATCGAGTGTCACATTTGCCTCATTCATGTACATTGAATAACCCTGCTCAAAGAGATTTTTAATTTTGTAGGTGTGGCTGTAGATGCTGATAGATAGAAGAATTATTAGAAGATCACAAAACACACGGTTTCTATGATGTACCTGTGTGCGGTTTTTTTGCGTTAATGATCCATAATTTAATTACATGTGTGATGTTTTCTAATAAAGCAAGCATGCCATTGACCGATTTAATCAACCACATATGTAGATTTTATTGGAGACGGGATCCGCCAATTTTCTCTTTTCTCGAACACGAGTATTTTACACGCTTCGTCTGCGTTGTGTGTTTCCCCCGCCCAAGCTTCATGTTTTGTAGCAAAATTTTCATAGGCGCATGATTTCAGAATTTATTCCTCCCACCACATCCCCACCCATCACATTTTTGCACTATCTTCGCGCCCTGCCCCCCTTCGGGTAGCTCAAACTACCGCCGCCGCAACCACAATTTCAACCACATCTACGTTCTGCCCGAGCATCGTCAATCCAGTCAAGTAACCCACCAATCTCTATCACAGCCCCCATCTGATTGCTTAAATGGTGCCTGTGAAACATCCTCATGCCTCCAAATCCCCACCTCCCATACTCCAGAGCATTGTTGTGCAAGCCCAACCACATATCACGTGGAGGTTGAGGAGCTGATGGCGGTTGATGGCGTGATGGCCCTTGTGCGTGTCGACCCGAAGGAACACCTCGCCTCTGCCGCCACCGACTTGGTGTAGGCTCTAGCCTAGATGAACTGCCCCAACAACTAACCCCCGGGACATACCAAGTATGATCTGACCGTCTCAGTATTACCAATACTAGTTGCAATGGCTATGTTTTGTATGGTTGATGTATTAAGCATGTTGGTGCCTTGTTTATTTCAGTATTGCACACTGTGTGATCTCCAAGTATTAAATGTCCGGCTCAATTTCACCAATACCAGCAACAAACTTACAATACATGACTCAAGATGTTGTTAAGCCTGTTGTAATTAACAGTTGTATCCATCTTTTAATCTATCCCTTTGCTACCGTGCTACTCTCTGCAATGAAGATATCACTAGAGATGATGTCTTATTATTTCCATTTGCTTTTTTTGGTGGATGCTAACCCTGTTGTACTTAACATGCCTTTCCATGTACTTACACAGGAAATAATGGGCGATGCTGTTGTTTGCCATCGACGTTAGCTGCACACGATGTCTTACAACATTTTACATCATTTGTGCAATTGCAGTTTAAATTCTAACATTTACTGGTTGTTTCTAGGTACACATGTCAGCGGCACTTATCCACGCTCTGACCCGGAGGAATACCTCGCCTCCGCCGCCACTGACTTGGGGCGGGCTCTAGCCAAGATGAAGTGCCCCAACAACTACCCCTCAGGACTTACCAAGTATGAACTGACCAGTTCAATCTTTCCACTACTAGTTGCAATGGCTATGTTTTGTACGGTTGATGTATTAATCATGTTGTAGTAAACATGCATAACACGTCTTAGCTATTTTTTCTACCTTTTTATAGACAACTAGGCCATTCTCTGCTCTGGCAGCACTTGCCTTGCGATGTTTAACTTTGTCATTGCATTTTTGTTAGTACCAGTTTCAATGGCTATGCTAGGTTGCCTATAGTTAAACGTGCCTTGTTATTTTTAGTACTGCACACTGTGTGATGTTCAAGTATGAACTGTCCATCTCAATTTCACCAATAGAAATTACAAACTTACAAAACATGACTTAGGATGCTGTTAAGCCTGTTGCAATTAACAATTGTATCCATTTTTTAATCTATCCCTTTGCTACTGTGCTACTCTCCTCAATGAAGATATACTAGAGATGTTGTCTTTTTATTTCTATTTGCTATTTTTGGTGGATGCTAACCTTGTTGTAGTTAACATGTCTTTCCATGTACTTACGCAGGGCCATAACGGGCGATGCTATTGTTTGACGTCGAGGTTAGATGCATCCCATATCTTACAGTATTTTACATCATTTTTGCAATCGCAGTTTAGCTTCTAACATTTACTTGCTTCTTATAGGTACACATTTCAGTGGCACTGATCCACACTTCGACCTGGAGGAACACCTCACCTCCGTTGCGGGTGACTTCGGGCGGGGTCTTGCCCATATGAAGTGCCCCAGCAACTACCCCTTAGGACTTACCAAGTATGAACTGACTAGTTCAATCTTGTAGGATCGAAAGTATGTCTAGAGGGGGGGTGATTAGACTACTTGACAATATAAAAATTCAGCCTTTTGACAAAGACAAGTTTTTGGCAGATTCACAATGATGATCAAGTCAAGTATCACCCTACACATGCAATTCTAGAGTATAGGCAGCGGAAAGTAAATTACACATGTAGTAAAAAGAGGTGGAGAAGATCAAACGCAATTTGGAGACACGGAGATTTTTCTCGTGGTTCCGATAGGTGGTGCTATCGTCAATCCACGTTGATGGAGACTTCAACCCACGGAGGGTAACGGCTGCGAGAGTCCACGGAGGGCTCCACCCACGAAGGGTCCGCGATGAAGCAACCTTGTCTATGCCATCATGGCATACGCCCACAGAGGGCTAGCCTTACTCGGGGTAGATCTTCACGAAGTAGGCGATCTCCTTTCCCTTACAAACTTCTTGGTTCAACTCCACATCTCGACGGAGGCTCCCAAGCGACACCTAACCAATCTAGGAGGCACCACCCTCCAAAAGGTAATAGATGGTGTTGATGATGATGAACTCCTTGCTCTTGTGCTTCAAATGATAATCTCCCCAACACTCAACTCTCCTCACTGATTTGGCTGTGGTGGAAGAAAGGATTGAGTGGAAAGCAACTTGGGAAGGCTAGAGATCAAGCTTCATATGGTGGGAGTGGAGCAACTTGATCTCAACACAAGGGTAGGTAGTTTTCTTCTCGAAATGTAAGGTAGGAGTGGTAGTTCTTTCGATGGCTCTCTCCACGAATGAAGAGGGGTGGAGAGGTATTTATAGCCTCCACACAAAATCCAACTGTTACACACATTTGACCAATCTCGGTCGGACCGAAGTTGACAACTCGGTGAGACCGAAAGTTCAAATCATGTGAACATTGGGATTTTCGGTGGGACCGAAAATACAATCTCGGTTAGTCCGATTCGTCCAAAGACTAGAGCTTGCCAATCTCGGTGGGACCGACTTCATCATCTCGGTGACACCGATTTGAAGACGAATGTTCTGAAGCTTATAACTCAAGTTTCGTGAGACCGAGTTCGAATCGGAAAATCCGAAATTTCTAGGGTTTGGCTATATGGCTGAGGTGGTTCATCTCGGTGTGACTGAGTTTAGGAAATCGGTGGGACCGAGATTACTTATGAGTATATTATGGAAGTGAGAGTTGCTGATAGTTTAGGAGATGTATCACTAAGCACTTTGAGCAACCAGATCATTATCATAACCTCATCCCCTTTTAATAGTATTGGCTTTCCTATGGACTCAATGTGATCTTGGATCACTAAACCAAAAATGGAGTCTTGAGCTTTTGCCAATGCTTGCCTTAGCATTTTGAGGGTCCACTTCTTCATCCTTGCCATACCCATATCACTGAACTTTCGAAATGGTTCTCAAGAAACTATTAGTTCAATGATATATATGTTGTTATTAATTACCAAAACCACCGGGTATTAGTTGCACTTTCAATCTCCCCCTTTTTGGTAATTGATGACAACATATAGATCAAAGCTTCGACAAAGAATATAATCAATGAATAATATCGTCGCTTTGAGAAGTATGTGATAAGCAAGAGCTCCCCCTAAATTTGTGCATTATTTAAGATTTGCGTTTGAATGCAAATGCACAATCGATTAGGATCATGGGTCACTCTTCCATGTCACATACATCTTGGTGGAGCGCACAAAATGATAAGAATGAATAGCATGCACCCAATCACCAAGACATGAGTAAATAGTCATACAAGATAGGAATAGCATATGATAAGCATTAAGCACACATTAAGGCATAGTACGACCAAGCACTCATTAAGGTAGAATGAAATGTAGTATCAAACACACGAAATGTCTCGAAAATCTCAAAAGTATCTCAAAAAGACCGCAAATGAACGAAAGAGCAAAAGCGCAAAGACAAAGCACTCTCTCTCTCTCAAAGTCCTATGATCTATACAATTTCTCCCCCTTTGGCAACAAGTTACCAAAAAGTTCGAAAAGTATAGAGCTAAGCGCCACTGGGGACTCACTGGCGGCTCTATGCAGGTTGATGGAGTTGATATGGCAGCATCTGCGAAGACTTGGTGATGTCTGTGTGGCTGGAGGAGTGGTCACCGAGCCGAGCTGGAGCAACCGATGGAGCTGTGGGAGGTGCCGAGGCTGTAGTCCGTGTCATCCTTTGGATAGCAGCTGATCGGGTCTTGTGGGAACCGGAGCAGCTGTTGATAATCATCTGGACTAGGTCATCCTCGCATCTCACGCATGAGCTCTTCCTTCTCCTCTTTGCTTCCTCAATATCCGCCTCAAGCTTGTTGTGATTACTTGCACTTGATCGACTTCACATCCAGAGCATGGATCTTGTCTTCAACAATCCTTTCAAGACTCTCTTGAGACTGCATAATGCTGGCCAAGCGTTGTTCAATCCTCCGGTAGCTTCAAGGAGCTGCTCTCCAACACTCTTGGTTTAGCTATGCCGCCGCTGCTTCCTTCTCAGCTTTGGCTTTCTTGGCAGCTTCAATCTTTGCTTGACCTTCAACCGACGTTGGGTCCTCCTCATCCATCACAACATCATTGTCCTCATGCTCAGCTGCAGTGGCAAGTGTGGTCTATCCAACAAGTACGTGCCCGTGCCAAACTTGGCATTGATAAGCATCTGAATGTGCGGGCAAATCCACACGACCTCTTCTCGTCACCGCAGTCCTCTTGATGGTCTCAACTATCAAATCCATCACCTTGAAAGGTGCCTTCTCATCAAGTATATGCAGCATGTTGATAGAGTACCCTCCGATCATGCGATGATCTCCGACTTGGGCATCAAGGTATGCCTCGTAATAGTGTTTGTGGTAGGTAGACCTGCTCGAGATGATACATCGAGCCGAGCTTCCAGATTTCCACATCCTTAGCTGGAACCTCTTTGTACATATTCTTCATAGATTCATGGTTCTTCTTGGGAATACCATAGACATCAACATCATCCTCTCTCTGCACTGGAGCATTCAGAAGTGCTGCCCATTCTTCAACAATTGAAGAGAATCTTTGGCCTTCAGTCATCCATGTGATCTTTCCATCTGGATAGAAATGAGCTGTGGCATAGAATTGCATAATCATTTCATCATTCCAACTTGTCAGCTTTTGACCAACAAAATCTGCAACACCACATGCAGTGAAGCTCTCATGCACATGTGGAAAGAAGTCTCTGTGCTCTTCACTGTCAATGTATTTCCAATCAACAAATCTGGTGTCTGCCACTATGGGCTTCTTGTCCATCAAGACAGCCTCATAGAAGTCCTGCTGCTCGGTGTGGAATCTTGGATCAACAGCAGTTCTTCTCCTCACAGCATATGGATCAGCTTGTCTCCATAGCCTGAGACCTTTATCCTTCCTTTCCTTCATGTTCTCAGCTTGAGGATGAGCATCATTGTGAAGTGGCAGTTTCTGACGAAGTTTCAGCAAGACTGGTGCCTCATCATCTGACACAGCTGGTGGCACATCATCTTTCTTCTTTTCAGATGCAGGGATGTTCCTGACAGTCTTCTTGGGCTTGGCAGCAGGCTTGGCTTGAGCTGCCTTTGCTGGAGCAGATGGCTTGGACTTAGAAGGGGCTCCTGCCCTGATGGCATCACCCATGAATTTAGACTTCTGAGGAGGAGGCTGGGGTGCTTCCTCATCCTCATCTTCTTCTGCTGCATCATCATGCACAATCCTCTTCCTCTTGGAAGTTTTCTTCACCTTGCTTGTAGTTTCCTCTTCCATACACAGTTTCTTGGCAACAGTGGATTCCTTCACTTTCCTGGTGCCTTTCTTGGTTTCCTGCCCTTGATGCTCTTTGGCAACAACTTTTCTCTTTGGCTTGGAGGAGACCTCTTCCTCAACAATGAAATCAGAATCTTCTTCATCAGAGTTCCTCTTCTTTCTGGCCCTGGTGGCTGCAGGAGGCAAACCACTTGGTGTACTCCTCTCACCATCATCTGAGGAGCTGCTGGGCTCAGGACTAGTGCCTGCCTCGAATATCTTCAATAGGTGACTCGACTGTTCGGCTGTCACTGGCATCTGACATGGCTGACAACCTGTGAATAGATAAGGTGTAGGCAGAGTAGAAGAGTTATCACAAACTGCAGAAGTTTTTGCAAACAAAATGAGTTCAAATTCTAGTATTAGGTTTTCACAGAAGACATTTCGGTCAGACCGAAGTTTTAAAATTCGTGAATCCAAGTGTTCAAACGAAGCATTCACACCACTTTCGGTTGGACGGAGTGGGTTTCGTCCCGCCGAAAACACTAGGGTTTCACTAAATCCTCATTTCGGTTACACCGATTTGCACAACTCGGTTGAACGAAAAGTGCAGGCAATGGCCAGAGGCCAAATCGGTCATACCGAGAATGTAAAATCGGTCTCACCGAGATGTGTTCGGCGGAAACCTAACCCTAAAACTTTTACTCGAATCTAGTCCAAAAGACTAATCTGGTGTTCAGGAAGATTTCAAACGTGGCAAGATGCTAGGCAAACCAAACGTGCATTGAATCAGAGATGGGAGCACGAGTGGGATCGAAACTCACCCTAACTTGGTGGAGTTCCTCTACGGCGGCAACGGCGCAGAGAAGATGTCCGTTGACGGTGACGGAGACCTGCGGCGAGGGTGCACAGGCGACGACGGAGACGATCTGGAGACCACGGCGACGGCAACAAGGGGTGTGGGGGCGAGGCGTTTTGAAGTAGAAATCAATGCGCGCTGCCCTCGGAGTATATATACCCCTTTGCTGTCGGTGGGACCGAGTTGTAAAACTCGGTGGCACCGAGATGGATAACTGCAGGGCAGTTATACACTTCGGTCACGCCGAAAATCACAACTCGGTTTCACCGAGGTGAAAACCTAGATCAATCCAAATGCTTTCAGTTTGACCGAGTTTGAGTGGGTTGGTCTAACCGAAATCACTTAGAAGGTTTTGGAAGTTAGCCTTTGACGGATCGGTGGCTCCGAGTGCTCCTTACTCGGTGGGTCCGAAAATGACTTGTTCAAAGTTTGTGATATAAGCATGAATAGAATTTGAGACAAGAAAGCATAGATAGCTAGGGGAACTTAGGCATTCTTGTCCATCCATTTGGTCAGAAAAATCAAAACGACCAAAGCAACAAACGGATGTCCTTGAATGGATAAAATCATGCATCCAACATGCTCACACAATAAGATAGCAAATGAAATATGTGTCAAACATGCACAATCAAAACTCTAGCTACTATCACACAATTTGTCGATGACTAGGTCATCTTTATATGAGTATATTGACTTAGGAGTCAAATGAGAACATTTGATCATAGGTCATACTCATCGTTTAAGCACAAGTGGGGTTACCACTTTTACATAAAGCATTGATGTGTTCACATCATTTGAAGATGCTTTAGCTCAATTTTTAGAGCAAAGCTCCCCTAGATGTGAGAACCCCTTTAAAGGGTCAAACTAACCTTGGGTTGTCGAGAAGACTTCATGTAGATGTTGAAGATGTGGATGCTCAATGTTGATGAAGATCATCAAGAGTTGGGAGCAATCCTTTGGATTCGGGCACTTTCAATACCTACATGGGTTAGTCCCACAAGGAACAAACAAGGATATCCATGGACATAGATTGAAGTTCACAATAGATGATGTCCATGAAAGCAATGATTACCTTGTCCCTTGACTTACCAACAAGAGGGTTTGTGACTCCATGAACTAGTGCACAATGTGGAAGTTGGTTGCACAAGTTTTGCCAAAATGAGTGTGAGTGAAGTATGTTGGCGGAGTCACCCTCAAGAACTCTCTAGTTCTTCTTCTTCGGGATCCACATCATCTTGATGGGAATCCTTGGGGTTGTAGTTGAGCTTGACGAAGTAGAACTTGACGTTTCCTTGGGAACCCACTTGACCATGGCTTTAGGTGCTTCAATAAATGCATCAATCTCCTCTTGAAGCTTGTCCTTGCCTTTTAGCTTGTGGTCTTGTGGTGGAAGGTCATCTTGTGCTTGTTCCACATTGGAAGAAGTAGGATCATACTTCTCCTTTTGAGAAACAAACTTTGGAGTGGGATATTGGCCTTCTTCCCATTCAACACCCTCGGCGTTGAACTTTCGCTCAAAACCAATTCCTTGATTCTTCGGTGTCTTCCTTGCTTGTAACAATTTCTCAAAGTTCTTGCTTCCGCAAGGCTCTTGTAGACACCTTTCTCTATAATCCCTTTCAATAAACTATTTTCTTGCTCAAGTGTAACTTGGCTTGAAACATTGTTAGTGGAATCAAGAGAACTACTAGAAGCAACAATATTGGATTTAGCATGGTTATTGTTACTGCTAGATGAAGAATTTTTCTTATGCTTGTCATGCTTAGTTTTAATAGGTGGCAAGAAATTAGAAAAGAGAAGTCGTTTGATTGCTTTTAGGAACTCATGTTCTTGCTCTAGATTGAGCTTCTCGAAGCGTAGCTTCTCATGAGATCTTAGGAGCTCTCTATGATCTTCTTGAGTTGTTTCATGAGCTAACTTAAGAGTGTTTAGTTCTTTAGTTAAACGCTCAATCTCCTTCATAGCATTGTCATTCGACTCTTCTTGACTATAAAGACTATTAGCATGTTCATCATTACTAGGCTCACTAGATTTGTCATGTAAAAGCTCATCTTCACCAAGCAAGTCATCCTCATCACTATCAAAGTCAATGAATTCAGGGTGTGATACCTTGGGGCCTTTAGCCATGAAGCATCTTCCAATTCCCTCATTTGGTGAGTCAAATATGTCATAGGAGTTGGAGTTGGAGGACACGAGAGCAAGACCGCAACACCTTCATCTTGATCTGTAGTCGGAGTTGGAGTGATAGCTTCTTTCGGAGTGATTGTCTGAGTCGGAGCGGAGACCCATTCACCTACATGAGCTTGATGTTTTCTTCTTGTGTAGCTCCTTGATGACTTGTCTTTCCTCTCCGAATCCTTGCTTCTCCGAGAGGGTCTTCGCTCATAACGATCATCTCTACTCCTTCTCTCTTCCGAGGTGACTCTTCTCTTGAGCTTCTTCTTCTTGGAGATTCTTCTCTTCTCTTGTGGGGAGCCGAGCACTCATTTGAGTAGTGTCCGGGTCTTCCACAATTCTAGCAGTTTCGATCACGACTAGAAGATCTCTTTTCATCATATGATCTAGACTTTGAGCTTCTCTCTTTGCTTCTACTCTTGTAGAATTTGTTGAAGTTCTTCACCATTAGGCTTATCTCTTCATTGGAAACTAGCTTGTCACTTGAGGTTGTGGGAGCATCAATTGTAGCTTTTTAAGCACCACTTGACTTGTTGTGAAGCTCTTCCATATCTTTAAGTGTCATCTCATGAGCAACAATTCTTCCAATGACTTCGGTTGGCTTGAGATTCTTGTAGTTTGGCATCATTTGGATCAAAGTGCACACGGTGTCATACTTTCCATCCAAAGCTCGAGAATCTTCTTGATGATGAATCGGTCGGTCATTTCTTCGCTTCCTAAGCCGGCAACCTCATTTGTGATGAGAGCAAGCCTAGAGTACATTTCAGCGACTCCTTCACCTTCCTTCATCTTGAACTTGTCAAGTTGACCTTGAAGAACATCTAGCTTTGATTCCTTCACGGACTCGGTACCTTCGTGCATTTCACCAAAGTATCCCAAATCTCTTTTGCATTCTCAAGACGGCTGATTTTGTTGAACTCCTCGACACAAAGCATTGAAGAGAATGTCACAATCTTGAGCATTGTTTTGCAACATCCGCAATTCATCCGTTGTAGCTTCACGATCCGAACTTTTCCTTCCTCAAGAATTCACCTTGCAAACCAACACAAATAATGCCCCATGCGGCTGGGTTATGTCCAAGAATATGCATTTTCATTTTATGCTTCCAACTAGCAAAGTTTGAACCATCAAAGTAAGGACCTCTACGAAAATTACCCTCACTAGACGCCATACTCTCCTAGGTTGTGAAACCAAGCTTATGGAGTCCAATGCAATGGAAACCAATACAATGGAGACCAAAGCTCTGATACCACTTGTAGGATCGAAAGTATGTCTAGAGGGGGGGTGATTAGACTACTTGACAATATAAAAATTCAGCCTTTTGATAAAGACAAGTTTTTGGCAGATTCACAATGATGATCAAGTCAAGTATCACCCTACACATGCAATTCTAGAGTATAGGCAGCGGAAAGTAAATTGCACATGTAGTAAAAAGAGGTGGAGAAGATCAAACGCAATTTGGAGACACGGAGATTTTTCTCGTGGTTCTGATAGGTGGTGCTATCGTCAATCCACGTTGATGGAGACTTCAACCCACGAAGGGTAACGGCTGCGAGAGTCCACGGAGGGCTCCACCCACGAAGGGTCCATGAAGAAGCAACCTTGTCTATGCCATCATGGCATACGCCCACGGAGGGCTAGCCTTACTCGGGGTAGATCTTCACGAAGTAGGTGATCTCCTTTCCCTTACAAACTTCTTGGTTCAACTCCACATCTCGACGGAGGCTCCCAAGCGACACCTAACCAATCTAGGAGGCACCACCCTCCAAAAGGTAATAGATGGTGTTGATGATGATGAACTCCTTGCTCTTGTGCTTCAAATGATAATCTCCCCAACACTCAACTCTCCTCACTGATTTGGCTGTGGTGGAAGAAAGGATTGAGTGGAAAGCAACTTGGGAAGGCTAGAGATCAAGCTTCATATGGTGGGAGTGGAGCAACTTGATCTCAACACAAGGGTAGGTAGTTTTCTTCTCGTAAATGTAAGGTAGGAGTGGTAGTTCTTTCGATGGCTCTCTCCACGAATGAAGAGGGGTGGAGGGTATTTATAGCCTCCACACAAAATCCAATCGTTACACACATTTGACCAATCTCGGTCGGACCGAAGTTGACAACTCGGTGAGACCGAAAGTTCAAATCATGTGAACGTTGGGATTTTCGTGGGACCGAAAATACAATCTCGGTTAGTCCGATTCGTCCAAAGACTAGAGCTTGCCAATCTCGGTGGGACCGACTTCATCATCTCGGTGACACCGATTTGATGATGAAGGTTCTGAAGCTTGGCAACTCAAGTTTCGTGAGACCGAGTTCGAATCGGAAAATCCGAAATTTCTAGGGTTTGGCTATATGGCTGAGGTGGTTCATCTCGGTGACTGAGTTTAGGAAATCGGTGGGACCGAGATTACTTATGAGTGTATTATGGAAGTGAGAGTTGCTGATAGTTTAGGAGATGTATCACTAAGCACTTTGAGCAACCAGATCATTATCATAACCTCATCCCCTTTTAATAGTATTGGCTTTCCTATGGAATCAATGTGATCTTGGATCACTAAACCAAAAATGGAGTCTTGAGCTTTTGCCAATGCTTGCCTTAGCATTTTGAGGGGTCCACTTCTTCAGTCCTTGCCATACCCATATCACTGAACTTTCTGAAATGATTCTCAAGAAACTATTAGTTCAATGATATATATGTTGTTATTAATTACCAAAACCACCCGGGGAGTAGTTGCACTTTCAAATCTTACCAATACGAATTGCAATGGCCATGTTTTGTACGTTGATGTATTAAGCATGTTGTAGTAAACACACCTAACCTGTCTTATCTATTTCCCCTACCTTTTTATAGACAACATGGCCATTCTCTACTCTAGCAGCACCTGCCTTGCGATGTTTAACTGTGTCAATTTCATTTCTATCAGTACTAGTTTCAATGGCTATACTAGGTTGTTTGTAGTGAAACCTGCCTGTTTTAGTAAACAATTCTATCCATTTTTTAATCTGTCCCATTGCTACCGTGCTACTCTTTCGCAATGAAGATATCACTATAGATGTTGTCGTTTTATTACCATTTGCTATTTTTGGTGGATGCTAACCCTGTTGTAGTTTTTTTAGGGTACACCAATGGCGTACCTTAGCTTTATAGAAGGGAGAAAAATATGTACAAGAGATTACAATTTCGCTAGTTAGGTGTTACAAGCGGACCCTAACCAAGCCTCCACCCCACTCCTCACGCTACTCGACTACTATGATACTAGTTATCGTCCAAACGCCCCTGCCGTGGCCCAAGTCCTCAAATTGTCGCATATCATGTCCACCGTATCCCACTCGTTCTTGCTCTAGCTCGATCTGAACACCCTAGCGTTCCTCTGCTTCCATGGTGTCCAGCAGATTAGCATCAGAATGTATCAAATCCTTTCCGGGTTTGTTTATGTATTCGCTTCCTAGCTTCCGTCCACCATTGCACCAATCGTGAGTCATTTGTTGGGCATGGATCCATCCTCAAACCCATCCTAGCAATGCAACGGTACCACACTTTCCGCGAGAACACACACTGCTGCAATATGTGGTCAACCGTGTCCTCCTCCTGGTCACATAAGTAGCATTTTGACGTTTGGTCTTGCAAACCATGTCTAGTTCTTCTATCTGACGTCCACAGTCGTTATTGCATTGCCAGCCACATGAAAATTTTACACGTAAGTGGTGCCCAACATTTCCTGATGGCTCCGAAAGAGTGGAATCTTACTCCTCCCTCACAAAGCATCTTGTAAGTAGATGATGTTGTGTAAATTCCTGCCACGTTCCAAGCCCAAATGGCGCGGTCCTCTATCTGATCATCTAATTGTACCTCTGAGATGATCTTCCAAAGTCTGATGAACTGGGTGAGGGAGTCCTGGACTAGGGGGTGTCCGGACTGCCAGACTATCATCGTCCGCCGGACTCCAAGACTACGAAGATACAAGATTGAAGACTCCGTCCTGTGTCCGGATGGGACTTTCCTTGGCGTGGAAGGCAAGCTTGGCGATACGGATATGTAGATCTCCTACCATTGTAACCGACTCTGTGTAACCCTAGCCCTCTCCGGTGTCTATATAAACCGGAGGGTTTTAGTCCGTAGGACAACATACATTACAACAATCATACCATAGGCTAGCTTCTAGGGTTTAGCCTCCTTGATCTTGTGGTAGATCCACTCTTGTACTACCCATATCATCAATATTAATCAAGCAGGACGTAGGGTTTTACCTCCATCAAGAGGGCCCGAACCTGGGTAAAACATCGTGTCCCTTGTCTCCTGTTACCATCCGCCTAGATGCACAGTTCGGGACCCCCTACCCGAGATCCGCCGGTTTTGACACCGACATTGGTGCTTTCATTGAGAGTTCCTCTGTGTCGTCACCGATAGGAAGGATGCCTCCACCCGTCTTCAAGGATGGTATTTTCGCCAAAGGGGCCTTGGCCGCCGGCCAAACTATCCGGTTAGGCGGTTTTCTTATGACCTCCTGCCCAGCCACTGCTTCGACAATGATTTCTCAAGTCGTCAAAAGCAATCTTCACGTCAGCTCGGAATTCACCAAGCGGTTGGATCCGATAGAGCTCTCGTCTGTCAACGAGCTCTTGGATCGCATCGCCGCTATGGGAGTCGCTACGGACTACAATCAGATTGGGCTTAAAACCGATCTGAGAGAGATTAACTCTCCCCAGATCACCCACCACGTCGCAGTGGTAGAGGAACAATGCGGCAACTCTTCTCCTGCATTGAAAATTAGTCGTGCCCGGGCTCCCGAACCCTCCATGCCGGATTTCCACAGAGGAACGGACTTCGATCGAGCACTGAACTTAAAGTCAGGCATCGGACCGGACTCGTTAGACAATGTCCAGCAATCCAAGCTTCCAAATTTGGAAACTTTACGGCCTTCAAGCCCCGAGATGGGTAGGGATCCGGATTTTATTCCACCCACCCGCCCAGACATATGCGATCTATCTCTAATACGACAAGAGCCCACTGAAACCGTACATCATTACTGGGCCAGATTCCTCCTGGTTATGGACAGGATAAAGGACTGCAGACAGGAAAACGCAATCTCAATCTTTTGCAATGATTGCACGGACAAGGGAATATTGAACGCCATCAGCCGTCGTAAAATTACGCGCTTCAGTGATCTGGCGTCCATAGTACGAAAGTACTGTGCGATGGAGAGTTTCCGGAAAACCGAAAACCAGTTTTGGGACAATCCGGCCCCGAATACAACCCTAGTCCGCAACAAAAGGGTGCATCATACTCAGGCCCTAGATATAAAAATCAAAAAGCAAAAACCCCATAGAGGGCACGGAACCGTACTAGAGGGATGGCTCGGCCGGACCTCGTAAGCTTCTGTCTGAGGGCGCCGTCCCAACACATATCCTTCGAGCATGTTGGATATTACGGCAGGTGGCCAAAAGTGGCAAGGAGCTTCTAGCCCCGAAAAACCACTCCAACAATACGGGTACGATATCAACAGTCTTCGAGACCTTCGCATCAAATAATATGTGAAAAGGAACAATCCGCGGCCTCGCCGAAGTCTACCAAGTAGCAACAGCTAATCCATGGAGCGACACAGCCATCACCTTCAACGCCAGCGACGAACCTAAATTCCGAACAACCCGAGCACCAGCCGCACTGGTACTTAGTCCCATAGTGGACGGCTTTCGACTTACAAAGGTCCTCATGGATGGCGGCAGCGGACTAAACCTCATCTACAAGGAAACTCTTCAAAAAATGGAAATAGACTAGAGCCGTATTGAGCGAAGCAGCACAACCTTCAGAGGAATAATCCCTAGCCGGGAAGCGCGCTGCACCGGAAAAATCACACTCGATGTGGTGTTCGGCTCGACGGACAATTACAGATCCAAAGAAGTCACGTTCCAAGTGGCCCTGCTCAACAGCGGATATCACGCTATATTAGGACGAGAGGCGTTCACAATTTTTCAAGCCGCACCCATTACGGGTACATGAAGCTCAAAATGCCCGGCCCGCGGAATAATCACTCGTTAGTGATCCGGGCATAGCACTCGCGCCGAAAACAAGACAGCGGCACTAGCCTCGAGGCACTATCCAAGCCCTAGCGGCAGAAGAGCTCATCACACTGCGCTCTATGGTGAATAGGGACGATGTGATACTCGATAAAAGATCCAAGTCCACCTCCTTCAAACCAGCAGATGAAATATTAAAATTCCAGGTCCATCCAACGGACCCAACAAAGACGGCCTCCATTGGGGCACAATTGAACCCCGAGGTAGACGCCGCACTGCGAGAATTCCTTCGGGAAAATTGGGACATTTTCGCCTGGCATCCTTCGGATATGCCCGGAATCCCACGCAGATTGGCAGAACACAGCCTAAACATCCTAAAAGGATTCAAGCCGGTCAAACAGGCTCTTCAACGATTTTCGGAACCCAAAAGACAGGCAATGGGAGAAGAGCTAGCCAAACTATTGGAAGCCGGATTCATCAGAGATATCAAACATCCGGACTGGCTAGCAAATCTGGTAATGGTACCAAAGAAGGACAAATCCTGGCGCCTATGCGTCGATTTTAAAGACCTCAATAAGGCTTGCCCAAAGGGTCCCTTCCCCCTCCCCCGCATCGACCAAATTATCGATGCTACCGCAAGGCATGATTCGTTGTGCTTCCTCGACGCATATTCTGGCTACCATCAAATCAAGATGGCGGAAGCAGACCAAGCCGCAACGGCATTCATCACTCCATATGGACTATTCTGCTTCAACACGATGCCCTTCGGACTTAAAAACGCCGGCGCAACATATCAGCGCATGATTCAAACATGTCTGGCCACCCAGATCGGCAAAACAGTTGAGGCATACGTAGACGACGTAGTCGTCAAAACCAAACACGTCGAAACTCTAGTAGACAATTTGAGGATCACATTCGACAACCTCAGAGCATATGACATCAAGCTGAATCCGGAAAAATGCGTTTTCGGCGTACCAGCCGCAAAGCTGCTGGGCTTCATTGTATCCGGTATAGGAATTGAAGCAAACCCGGCCAAGATCCGAGCTCTGTCACAGTTGGATATTCCAAAAGACCTCAAACAGATACAAAAATTGACCGGATGCGTGGTAGCTCTAAGCCGCTTTATCTCCCACTTGGGAGAAAAGGCACTGCCCCTTTATCGCCTCCTTAGGCGCACCGAACACTTTGAGTGGACGGATGCTGCCACTGCCGGACTCAAAGAAATAAAGGCCATATTGGCAACAAATCCGGTCCCAGCCACGCCAAACCTAGGCAAACCTATGTTGCTATACATCGCAGCAACACATCAAGTAAGAAGCGCGGTACTGCTGCTCAACGAGAAGCGTAATGGCATAATTCCCTCTTCAAAACCATTGTACTACGATCCCTTTGTGTTAACCCCTTGCAAGTCCCGTTACCCGCACTATCAAAAGATAGCGTACGCGGTGTTCATGGCATCCCGGAAGCTCCGACATTACTTTCAAGAGTGTTCGATAACAGTGGCCTCCGAAGTACCACTCAATTACATTATAAACAACCACGACGCAACGGGCAGGATTGCAAAATGGGCCATTGAGCTCCTACCATTCGATATAACCTACAAACCTCGGCGAGCTATAAAGTCACAAGTTTTGGCTGACTTTGGCAATCTCCATGGGCATTCAACGCCTAGAGGTGCGCGGGGATTCAAACCTTGCAATATCCCAAATAAACGGAAACTTTGACGCCAAGGATCCGAAAATGGCAGCATATCACAACGTTGTCCTAAAAATGTCAGCTCGGTTTGAAGGACTCGAATTCCATCACGTAGCCCGAGATAACAACCAAGCAGCCGACATACTGGCACGCATCGGCGCAAAACGTGATGCTGTCCCTCCAAATATCTTCCTGGAACGGCTCTTCAAGCCTTCCGTACTATGGGAAGGGGTGTCCGGAAATAACAAACTGGAAACAACCGCGCCAACCGGCGATTCAGCCGATGACATAACACCTTCAGCCCATGACATAATGGCAGTAATTGCCCCGTGGACAGAACCATTCCTAGCCTACTTGCTCAGGCAGGAACTTCCCGAAGACCAAAATGAGGCCCGCTGCATAGTCCGGCGATCGAAATCCTACAAGGTCCATGAGGGAGAACTTTATAAGAAAAGTACAACCGGAGTCCTTCAAAGGTGTATCTCCGAAGAGGAAGGGCGAAACCTCCTGGCTGAAATTCATGCCGGACTAGGCGGACACCACGCAGCAGCCCGGGCCTTTGTAGGAAAGGCATTCCGTCAGATTTTATTGGCCGACGGCCCGGCAGATGCCGGGACTTAGTCGAGAGATGCGTCGGTTGTCGGCTCTTTGCTAATCGAGCCATATGCCACCCACCGCCTCAAAACTATACCCATTACCGGCCGTTCGCGGTGCGGGGCTTGATATGGTTGGACCCCTTAAAGGGGAACCCACAAGCAAAGGTACCTATTGGTCATGGTGGATAAATTCACCAAATGGATAGAGGCCAAACCGGTCAAAACGGTAGAGTCCGGACCAGTGATAGACTTTATATCCGGGGTCGTACACCGTTACGGTGTCCCCCACAGCATCATCATCGACAACGGCACGAACTTCACGGCCGACGAGGTTAAGTCATGGTGCAAAAACATGGGCATTAAGCTCGATTACGCTTCAGTCTATCACCCTCAAACCAACGGTCAAGTGGAACGAGCAAACGGTCTAATGATAAGCGGCATTAAACCCAGACTAGTGCGGTCACTTACGAAATCTGACGCGCACTGGGTAGAGGAGCTAGACTCTGTACACTGGGGGCTGCGGACAACGCCCAACCGTACTACTGGATTCACACCATTTGTTATGGTATACGGCGCAGAGGCAGTTTTGCCCTGCGACATCATTCATGACTCACCTCAAGTGCGCATGTACGAAGAACGAGAAGCCGAGCTGGATTGGCAGGACAGCTTGGGCGCATTGGAGGAGGAACGCGACGTCGCCAAGGCTCGTTCCACATTTTATCAGCAGCAGGCTCGAACATATCAAAGCAGAGAAGTACGGGCCAAGACTTACAACATTAGCGAACTAGTTCTACGCCTGCCGGACAAGAAAAAGAACAAGCTCAAGCCCAAATGGGAGGGGCCCTTCATTATCGACCAAGTCCTGACCAGCGGGGCGTACCGTCTGCGAAATGCATCGGACAACCGACTCGAGCCGAACCCATGGAACGCAGCCCGCCTCCGAAGATTCTACGCCTAGCGCCGGACTAAGAGTTCGTCTCCTTCCCCCGTCCAATTTTTTTTTTACACTCCAGCTGCACTTTGTTTCTCTTTCTCCTCTTAACCTTTTTTCATAAAAAGCCCTTAAAGGCCCACTTTCGCATTGTTCGCACACACTTGATGTGCCATCCGCACTCATTATACCTGGGGGCTTCTTTTCAAGAAGCTCAATTGTAAGGGCTTCACGCCTAGCACATGTGTCAAGCTTCCACATGTACCTTTTACTCACCATTATATGCATCGATATGACTTAAGTTTTGGCCAAGCTGGGTTGCCTGGCTCCTGTGCTTACCCCACGCTCCCGATTGTTCGGCTAGGAGGTAAAGGAGCACCTCTGCGATTATTCTTGCTGGTCACCGGATGTGTACTTCAGATCGGGTGAAGCCGAAGCTAGCGTTCTTAAGGGAATATTTGGTCGGTGACTTGAAAGATGAGTTTTACCTATTTATTTATCTGCCCCAGATGTTTTCTGCTCTTTTCGCAGTCGGTCATGCACTTTAGGGCATGCCTCCCGAGGAAAGGAACCCTTAACGGAACTATTCTCACTGGAAGATGTTTCTTACTAACCATGTAATATAACATAACTAGTTGGGCACTTGTCTGATAAAGCACTAATGACCCCTACGCCTGGTCTCCATGCATACCCCGGTTGTTTCTTAACCAAGAAGGTATTCGGACACACTCCGGACTCTAGGGTCCCGAGGTCGAAGCAAAAAGGTCGGCAAAGACAAATGATCTACAATCCAGCTAGAGGGTATTTCACATGTCATTCTACAATACATTGTCAAATTTACTGATTGTATTCCTCCTCAATCCCGTCTAACAGGCTGTCCAACTTATAGTCCCGTTGGGAAAATTTAGCAGCCAATTCTACCTGGCTGTATACTAAACTCACAGGGATCTCCTTCCCATCGAGCCCCACCGGTCCAACCTCGACCATGTGGTTGGGATCCGCCTTCTTTTACCTCGTCTTCACCATGGCCCAAGCCTCCCTAGCACCTTGGCGGCAGGCCGAAATCTTCCATAAACGGAAGCGCTGCCGCACTCCTTGGAGCTTCTCCGCAAGCTCCCCAAGGCCCTCAGGTAGGGAGAAGGCTGGCCATAATGCCAGGACGACGCCGCTCATCGCCTGCCGAACTCGTTCGGCGGTTGCTTGCAACTTCTCGAAGTTGATCACCCGTTGATACGGGCATCTCCTCTGCAGGGCGACCTGTGAGTATACCTACAAGACATATTCTGTCAATTAAACTTCCTCTCTGAACTCTTCTTTTCAAAGGAGTTCGCTCAAGCACTCACTATAGATGCCACGATGAAGCCGCTGATTCTCCTTAACGGAGCCGGACAGCTCGACCCGAACGCCTTTCAGCTCTTCTCCAAGCTGGGCGTGGGCATCTTGAAGCTTATTCCTTTCCTGCTGTACTCTATTCAGCACCCTCTCGCCGGCCTTCAGCTGGCGCAGCAGTTCCTGTCTGTCCGGATCTTGTCCGGCAGCACCTGCAATGTCATTATCAGACTTACGCGCACGCCGCACAGTGCTTATATTTAACAAACAAATGTGTTACCAGGAGGGGCCTCTGTGTTTCCTCCTGCGGCAGCAAGTGCAGCCTCAAGTTGGGCCTTGCATTCTTGCAGCTCCTGAGACAGCTGGATATTCTTCTCGGTAAGAGCCTGCGTTTCAAATGATCCTTAAATCAGTTAACATAACTACTTTAAGTCTCGGGGGCTACTGGCATATACAACCATTAAATTCCTTACCTGTATGTCTTTTACATACTGCTCCGTGGCTCTAGTAAAACCATCTTGAGCAGCACGGAGGTGCGCGTCTCCCGTGTTAAAGGCGTTCAACGCCTCAGGGGAGAAGCATGCTTCACGAAATACTGTCCGGCGGCGCCTGTGGTTCATGGCGCTGTCCAACTCAGACTTGGTGGCGGACAGTCTGTCGGCATCCTCCGTTGGAGGAGTATCCGCCAGCGCCTCGCTGCTGCCTCCCCTCGCACCGGGGCTGGGCTGGCTGGTATAGGTCAGATCGGCAACCTCTATGCCCGCAGTCCGGCGGGCGCTTTTTCTCCTACAAAGATCATGAGCACTCAAACGCTTCCTAGGAACGTTGCTCTGAATATTTAAATACGAGTTATACCTTTGCGGCGACATTTCAGTCCGTGCCACGCTCCTTTTCCGCCTGCTGGTCCGGATTGGCCTTTGTTGGTCAGCCGCCGCGGGCTCGGCTTCCCGCCTTGAAGGCGCTTCCTGTAAAACACCATCGTTCGCGAAGGTCAGAAATGGGCAAGGAAGAGATAATGGTGTCCGGACCTCGGTCACAATCACCTGGAAAGCCGGATATAATCCGGGGTAGTCCGCCGTAATGGCGACTAAAGCATTATCCATACTGAGCTGGTGGAACACCCCGTCGATCAACTCCACCTTGATATCTGGATCCTCTTCGGAGGCCGGATCCTGGGATCTCTCTGGATCCTCGGGTTGCGGAGCTGGACTTACCATGTCCTCCACAATCCGGCGCAGTTCCTGCGCCGAAGACATAATGTAAGAAGCTTAAACTTCGAAAGCACGGGTTGAGCCCTTAAAAGTGTTCGCTTACCTAGCCTCTAGGGTTGTTCATGGAAAACCCATTTAAGGGGTTTGTTCGAAGGAAGTACTCCTTCTCCCCCTTGTACAGGCCGGACAGGATCTGCACCAGGTCCTCGGTTGAATCCGGCCCTTTGCGGCCATGACGGGTGGCATCGTCTTCCCCGTTGAAATCCCACATGGGGTGGCCCCTGTATTGCAATGGTTGTACCCCCCGCATGATGCATGTTGCCATGACTCCAATCATGCTCAACCCGGAATGGTCTAGTAATCTTATTCGGCCCATCAGGTAATGGACGCTCTTGTCTTCCTCCAATTGGGGGCTCCGCGGGCGCTAACTAAGGCGTTTCTTCAGAGGAGCAGCATTGAACTCCGGGAGGCCGACCCGAACTGGGTCCGGCAGCGGAGCGTCTTCTATGTAAAACCACTCTGAAGGCCAGTCTTCGGACGCCTTCTTAGGGGTTCCGGATGGATATCCGGTCCCGGCAATGCGCCATACTTCGGCGCCGCCCACTTGATATATAGATCCCTCATGAGAACGGGGTACGAGGCAGAACAACCTATTCCACAGTGCAAAATGGGGCTCGATGCCCAGGAATAGCTCGCAAAGAGCTACGTAGCCCGCGATATGCAGAACAGAGGTGGGTGTGAGGTGATGGAGCTGGAGTCCGTAGAACTCCAGGAGCCCGCAGAGGAACGGATGTATCGGAAATCCAAGTCCCCTTATCAGATAGGGGACGAAGCATACCCGCTCCCCTTTGTTAGGACTTGGGGTAGCCTCCGCTTGCTTCCCACCTTGGTAGGTGGCCAGCCCGGCTTGAACCGGGACCATGAAGGCCGGAGGAAGATATCCCCCCCGCTTGGAGCTTCACTAGCTCGTTGTGTGGAACAGAGCATCTCCTCCAATCTCCTGGCGGTGGGCTGGGAGCGCGAGAAGAGGAGCCGCGCCGACGGTCCATGATGGAATCGATTTTTGGGTCGAAGGCGCTCCGATGAGTATTCGCGGGAGGAAGATGGTGTGATTTGGATCTGGATTTTTGCCTCTTTTTTAGGCGGATGACTTGCACAACTAGGGGGTGAAACATAGAAGACACCCTGGCTTTTCGCATTCGTGCGACGTGTGGAGGAAGGCCATTATTGGGTGTAGAAGCCAAGAAGCACAACATTTATGAGGAAGCCGGACACTGTTCGGTAGGTACATGGAACTTAAAGGGAGAACCCGCCTTGCAACGCCGAAGACTATATACACGCTGGACTAATCGTCATTGAAGCCTGGTTCGGGGGCTACTGAAGGAGTCCTGAACTAGGGGGTGTCCGGACTGTCGGACTATCATCATCCGCCGGACTCCAAGACTACGAAGATACAAGATTGAAGACTCCGTCCTGTGTCCGGATGGAACTTTCCTTGGCGTGGAAGGCAAGCTTGGCGATACGGATATGTAGATCTCCTACCATTGTAACCGACTCTGTGTAACCCTAGCCCTCTCCGGTGTCTATATAAACCGGAGGGTTTTAGTCTGTAGGACAACATACATTACAACAATCATACCATAGGCTAGCTTCTAGGGTTTAGCCTCCTTGATCTCGTGCTAGATCCACTCTTGTACTACCCATATCATCAATATTAATCAAGTAGGACGTAGGGTTTTACCTCCATCAAGAGGGCCCGAACCTGGGTAAAACATCGTGTCCCTTGTCTCCTGTTACCATCCGCCTAGACGCACAGTTCGGGACCCCCTACCCGAGATCCGCCGGTTTTGACACCGACACTAGGTTAAACACTTCGTGCATAGGTTACCCACTACGTCGTTCATCCATGCATGCATGCACATAGCATCCTGTACCAATCACTTATTGACCACTTGTGTACGTACTATCGCCACAACCAAAGGGGCAATATCTGTGATGGTTGCGCCCTGTATCCACTGATCTTTCCAAAACAAGGTTTTGTCTCCTGATCCAACCTTCCATTTGACTAGGCTCCCAAAAGCTTGCTCCACCTTTTTTTTTGCGGTCAAGTTGAGACCTTGGCAAGGCCTAGAAACATCCGTGTGTCGAAGCTATTCCCATCTTAATCTTAGGGCAATGCCATGCTTAAATAGGTCAATGACGCCCAGTCCTCCCATGTGTTTTGGCCTACATACCCTGGCCCAGGATACAACACATTAACCCTGTTGTAGTTAACATTGCCTTTCCATGTACTTACGCATGGCTAAAATGGGCAATGTTGTTGTTTGTCATCGAGGTTAGCTGCATCCCATGTCTTATACACCATATGTTCCTAAATATAAGTATTTTTAGAGATTCCAATATAGACTACATGCGAAGCAAAATGAGTGAATCTACATTCTAATCTAAAATATGTCTATATACATTTGTATGTAGTTCATATTGAAATCTCTAAAAAATACTTGTACTTAGGAACGGAGGTAGTTGTATTTTACATCATTGTGCAATCACAGTTTAGCTTCTAACATTTACTATTTGCCTGTAGGTACATATATCAGCGGCACTAATCCACAATTCGATCCCTTTTGCGAATGGGGCAATGAGATATTCATGAACAAGCGTCAAGTGAGGAAACTAAGAAAGATTGTTAGGCGAAAGAGATGGGTGATGAGAATTAAGCTCTTTATTTACACTTTGTCCAAGACAACAGTGAACTTTCGTATGGTAAGTAATGTGTTGCCTTTTTCCCTTGCCCACAATGAGTTACTCTATTAGACATGAATATCTGAAAGTTTTCTCTTTTCAGTGGTTTCCGAAGCAATTTACTGATGATTACCTTGCAAACTACATGACCGGAGTGGAGGCAACTAAGGTTAAAATATATAATTTGTACTACCATGATAATGGTCCGGAAGTCTTCTTGAAGGCGGTGAAGGATGGGCGCACGATCGTCACAAGGGGTTGGACAAAAGTTGTTTGTGCCTATGGCATGCAGGAGGGCACATTATGGGCATTTCGCTTCTTCAACACCATCGGCAGCCAAAATGCTTACACTTGTCTCTTCACTTTTACCCCTCTAAATATTGTGGTTCATCGTAGTTAATTGCAGCCTAATCATGTAATTACTGAACATATTGTACTGAGAGTTTTATTTATGGATTGGTTGTTGAACCATTGTGCTGAGAATATGAATTACATGTTTCATATTTCAGAATTTCCAATTCGAACAATAAATTACAGTAAAAAATAAAATTAAACATGAGCGAATAAAATAATGTACACATGGTTCTTTAGCGTGAAACGTTTGCGATGCTTGATGGACGCACGCATGATTTTGTCTCATATGCATGTATAATATTTGACAAAAATAAGATGGTGCATATATGGAGCTTGTGTGTGATAGGGGTACCTATCACACATAGTTATGAAAATGGACACGTTGGCGATAGTAGAGGCACCGCACATATTTTACATTTTTGAACTATGTCCGATAACGTACCTACACTAAAAGAATACACTTCCGTGACGATACGTGTTTCTCAAAGTAGGTCACATTTTTTGTCATGCATGTACATCCATGACAATTTTATGACAGAATCAAGATAGTCATACATGTGCTGTCCTAGAAGTGTTCCATGACATTACCAAAATTATCATCACGGGAGTGTCCACTTCCATGACGATAAATCACGCGTCATAGAATTGCTTTCGTCAAGAGTAACCGACACGTGGCATCCACCGTAACGGGCCGCTCTTAAGTTATCGGGTTCCGGTTTGGACCCGATAACCTGTTAACAGCCCGGACCAATGGGGATTTTCCACGTAAAATTCTCAATGGCTAGAGGAACCACGTGTCGGCTCACCGTTGGGACAGATGTCATTGATGTCTACTACACAACCTTCTTCTTGTAGACGTTGTTGGGCCTGCAAGTGCACAGGTTTGTAGGACAGTAGCAAATTTCCCTCAAGTGGATGACCTAAGGTTTTTCAATCCGTGGGAGGCGTAGGATGAAGATGGTCTCTCTCAAACAACCCTGCAACCAAATAACAAAGAGTCTCTTGTATCCCCAACACACCCAATACAATGGCAAATTGTATAGGTGCACTAGTTCGGTGAAGAGATGGTGATACAAGTGCAATATGGATGGTAGATAAAGGTATTTGTAATCTGAAATTATAAAAACAGCAAGGTAACTAATGATAAAAGTGAGCGTAAACGGTATTGCAATGATAGGAAACAAGGCCTAGGGTTCATACTTTCACTAGTGCAAGTTCTCTCAACAATAATAACATAGATAGATCATATAACAATCCCTCAGCACGCAACAAAGAGTCACTCGAAAGCCACTAATAGCGGAGAAGAAACGTAGAGATTATGGTAGGGTACGAAACCACCTCAAAGTTATTCTTTTGGATCGATCTATAAAAGAGTTCGTACTAGAATAACACATTAAGACACAAATCAACCAAAACCCTAATGTCACCTAGATACTTGTCGGTGTACTAGATTAGGGGTACCCTAGTATCCCTAACTTGTGCACGGGCAGTCGCAGCGCCCCGCGGCAAGGCTTGCCGGGTGACCGCCAAGTTCCTCTGTGGTTCCTTTGGAGCCGTTCAAGAACAAAGTGTTCAAGTCAAGGAGACAAGGCCCCGGCAAGAGGAGCTTGCCGGGAAGGAGACTAGGCCCCGGCAAGAGGAGCTTGCCGGGAATGCCAAACGAGGCATTTCAAGGAACTTGCCACGACACGCTACGCGTCCCGGCAAGGCCCGGCGAGCGACAAGCTTCCGGGCGTGGCAAGATAACGACCGCGGAAAGGCGCTTGCCGCGGCAAGCCACCTCTCTGTACCAACGCTCCAGCGCATCCGTCAACGTGTCGCCACGGGACCTTTCCAGGCGCGCGTGGCGAGAGGCTGTGCAGCCAGCGGTGCGAGGTGGCAAGCGGCACTGACAAGGTTGCCATTGTGGCGAGTGGTGGCGCCCCTGACGGTCCCTTTTCTGCACTGTTTGGGCGATGCAGACGGGCATTTAATGCCTTTGTCCCCTGCCGTCAGGGTTAGGTAGGATACATTGTTCAGGTAGTTGTACCAACCACAATTCCTTTCCAGTTTTACCCTTGCATGCGTTGCCACCTGTCGGTGACCCCTTGAGCATATAAAAGGAGGCCCATGCGCAACGTAGAGGGGGTTCGACTCATTCGAGACCAGAAAACACTCACGCTCTCGAGCAAGAACATAATACAACCACAAAGCAACAGTAGGAGTATTATCTCTCCGGAGAGCTCCAAAGCTGGGTAAATCGCTCGCGTGCTCCGCCTCGATCCGCTCTTTGTGCGACCTCCGCCCCCCGCCGGACCGAAAGGGGCTCCGGTCCCATAGGTGTTCGTTCCCACGATATCTTTGGCGTGCCAGGTAGGGGGCGTCGAGGTTGTGTGAACCCGATCCGGTGTTCATGCGAGCCAGATCTTCATCTTCTTCATCATCTTCATCGACATGCCACCGAAGAAGAAGGCTTCGGAGGTGGCTGCTCCATCCACGTCGATCCCACCGCCACCGGAGCAAACGGGTGGTGGGATAGACGCCGGCGAAGGAATGGGCGTCGACGAGGGAGCTCACGCTGCTGCCAGGTCCAAGGACAAGGCTGCGCAAACCTCGGCGTCCGTACATGCACCGCGCCCATCTCAGGAGGTGCGGGGCCAACAGCGTCATGGTACTCGTGGTACCATACGCTCGTTGGACCAAAATCGAGCTGGTGGATCTCAGGGTGCTCAAGACCAGCATGCACGCCAACTCGCCGCACGAGCAAGACATGGTCGCTGGGCGGGATCCTGCTCCTTCTAACATAGTTAGAAGTCCGAGCATATCCCGCTCCTCGCACCGTTCACCACCGCCACCCAAAACTTCGGAAGAAGCTCTGGCACGAGCTCAACTGCTCCTGGATTAGCCTCCAACGGCGGACAAGATCGACGATTGGATGGCCACCATTCAGAGTCTCATCGGCTTCGCCAACGGCGACACTCCACGGCAGCCGGCTATAGCGCAACCACGACAAGATTGCCGGGTGCGAGCCGATGGCGACAAGACCAGTGGGGGTGCAACCACCGTGCACTCTCCACCCCAAAGGCCAAGATCGCCGACTCGCCGGGTCAACCTCGACATTGACTCCACAGCGTCATCAGATCCACGAGCTCGTCGCGATCGGCGCCAAGTTCTTCAAGAACGACAGCAAGAAGCCGCTCGTACACGCATCGAGCGCCAAGAGAAGAAGCGGCGTCGGTCGGACCAGCGTCTGGGCCCTTGTCGACATGCATGCGCCGAGAGAACCAGCGACTTTCCGTATGCGGCGAGTTGCCCTGCGTTCACTCGTGAGCTGCGGCAAGTCCGATGGCCCAAAGACGAAGAACTCAAGCGGATGTACGAAAAGCACGACGGCAGGTTGCATCCGTCGGAGTTCCTCGGCATCTACACCATCGCGGTGCAAGCTCTTTGAAGCGCGACGACAAGATCCTACCAACTACTTCCCTGGTGCTCAAGCCCAATGTCGATCTGGCTCATGCACTTGCCGGACAACTCCATATCCTCCTGGCAGATTTGTGCCATCGGTTTGTCGGCGCCTTTACTGGTGGCCACAAGCCTCATGGCCAAGAGAGCGATCTTCATCTGCTTGCCCAGAAGGAAGGAGAGCCCTTGCGCAAGTACATTCAGAGATTCAGCCAGTGCAGCGCAACATCCCAGATGTCCACCCTGCCGCGGTCATCAGTGCGTTCCATCGAGCGCGCGAAACCGCAGGATGCGGAGGAGATGGCGATGTGCAAGATCGAGACGTCGATGAGCTATACGCCTGGCCGACAAGTGTGCGCGTCTTTGAGGAGGAGAAACTCCCGGAGAGAACACAGGAGCAGGGGGATCTGACAGCGAGGATGCCGCCCCGGCAAGGAAAAACCGGCGGCGGAACAATAGGAAGAAAAAGGGAAAGATGTGCTAGTCCTTGAGCAGTCCGACAACGGAGATGGCGCCAACGAAGCCGAACCTGTGGCGGCCGCCGACAAGCAGGGCGGCTCCGACAAGCAGTATTGCAAGATCCACCGCACCAAGGGCCATGATCTCCAGAGCTGCAAGAAGGTCGAGCAGCAGAAAGCTGAGTATGAACGACGCGACAAGGAGAAGGCCCAGGAAGGTACTGGAGGATCCGGCAAGAAGCGCCCCGGCTGGGGAGGACGCCGCGGCAAGGCCAAGCAGCGGCAAGGAGACAGACCTCCCCGCGGCCGCGACAAGGACGAAGATGAAGACGACGATGAAGATATGGATGATGACGAGGCCGATGAGCAGGAGTTTCAGAAAGCCACAGAGGTCTTGTGCGTTGACGGCGGTGCTTCTCTGCATACTTCGCACCGCCAGCTCAAACAGTGGGTGCGAGAAGTCAATGCAGCAGAACCACCCGTCGAGTCATGCAAGCCTCTGAAGTGGTCCAGCACGCCTATGGTCTTTGATATTGAGGACCACCCTGATCGCATAACTGCGGTCAGGTGCTTGCCGATGTTGGTATCACCAACTATCCGCAACCTCAAGGTCACTAAGATGCTGGTTGACGGTGGGGCCGGCTTGAACCTGATCTCCTCCGCGGTACTCCAGAAACTCCAGATCCCTGACAGCGAGCTCGAAGAGACCGGCACTTTCCAAGGAATCAACCCGGGAAGGAGCAAGCCAAAGGGAAAGATCACGTTGCCGGTAACATTTGGCAGCGAGTTGAACTTCAGGACTGAGAGGGTCACTTTTGACGTTGCTGATTTTCCATTGCCTTACAATGGGATACTCGGCCGTCCAGCGCTCGCCAAGTTCATGGTAGCCTCTCACAATGCCTACAACGTGCTCAAGATGCCAGGTCCGATAAGTGTCATCTCTGTCCCTAGCGACAAGAAAGATGCTCTTATCTGTACCAACAAGATCTACCGGGAAGCAGCAGCCGCAGCAGATCGCAAGCCACTTGCCGCTGAAGCTCCCGGGGGGAAGAAGAAGACCAAGTCCGGCAAGAGTTCTGATGCCCACTCCGGCAAGCGCACCTCTTCGGAGTGCTGCGCTACCGTCGAGGACGCATCATCGAGCTCCACTGGCAAGTGTAAGAAGATGAAGGCAGCTCCGCCAGAAACCAAGAAGGTGTCCGCCAAGGAGGACGGCACTGGTGGTACCTTCACCATCAGTGCCACTCTTGACCCTAAATAGGAAAGCGCGCTCGTTGCTTTCCCGCGGGCGAATGTCGATGTGTTTGCGTGGCAACCGTCTGACATCCCCGGTGTTCCCAGGAAAGTAATTGAGCACCACCTTGCCGTCTGTCCTCATGCGCGGCCCGTCAAGCAGAAAGTCAGGAAACAAGCAGTGGAGCGCCAAGAATTCATCGCAGAAGAAATCAAGAAGTTGGAAGCAGCAGGCCTTGTCAGAGGAGTGCTTTGTATTGGCCAATCCTGTAGTCGTCCGCAAGGCAAACGGGAAATGGAGGCTTTGTATTGACTTTACTGATGTTAATAAAGCTTGTCCCAAAGACCCATTTCCCTTGCCGCGCATTGACCAGATTGTTGACTCCACGGCCGGATGTGACTTGCTTTCATTTCTTGACGCATACTTAGGATATCATCAGATCTTCATGGCAGAAGAGGATGAGGAGAAGACCGCATTCATCACTCCATGTGGCCCTTACTGTTTCGTACGGATGCCTTTCGGATTAAAGAATGCTGGTTCAACATTTGCAAGGGTAGTCCATGACACTTTTGAACCACAGTTGCACAGAAATGTGGAAGCCTACATGGATGACATAGTGGTCAAGAGCAAGGACAAAGCAACTCTGATTCAGGATTTGGACGAGACCTTTGCAAATCTGCGCAAGATCAACCTCAAGCTCAACCCCGAGAAGTGTGTCTTTGGAGTTCCTTCCGGCAAGCTTCTCGGGTTCTTCGTGTCTCAGCGGGGAATTGAAGCCAATCCCGACAAGATCAAGGCCATTGAGCAGATTGAAGCACTGAAGCGCGTCAAGGATGTACGAAGGGTTGCCGGCTGCGTGGATGCTCTCAGCGAGTTTATCTCTAAGTCTTACGCGCGCCTGCCATTTTCAAAATATTAAAAAGGCAGGTCCAATGAAATGGACTCCGAAGCGGAGGGCTGCTGCAGACTTGAAGAGATACCGTCCTCCACTCAATACTTGTCGCACCTAAACCACAAGAGAAGTTGCTGCTGTATCTAGCGGCAACCAATCAAGTGGTTAGTGCTGCGTTAGTAGCGGAGAGAGAGGCGGATGATGAGCCAGCGACCACGGCAAGTGCATCCAGCAACAAGCAGGGTGCTTCCCCGACAAGTTCTGGTCCCGACAAGGATGGATCTGCGCAGACACAGGAGGAGAAACAAAAGAAAATGGTGCAGCGCCCAGTTTACTTTGTTAGTTCCCTTCTGCAGGGGGCTAGGTCAAGGTACTCTGGTGTGCAGAAATTGCTTTTCGGCCTTCTCATGGCCTCGAGAAAGCTGCGCCATTACTTCCAAGCACATGAGATCACAGTTGTCACTCGCTTTCCGCTGAAGAGGATACTGCAGAATCCAGAAGCAACAGGCAGGATTGTCGAGTGGGCACTGGAACTGTCAAGCTTTGGCCTCAAGTTTGAAAATACTTCAACTATCCAGAGCCGGGCATTGGCAGAATTCATAGCAGAGTGGACGCCAACACGAGATGAAGAAACTCCAGAGACGAGCATCCCCATCAAGGAAGCAAGGAAAGAGTGTCTGATGTACTTTGATGGTGCCTTCTCGCTACAAGGCACCGGCGCGGGCGTGCTGCTTGTCGCGCCCACCGGAGAGCACCTCAAGTACGTAGTCCAGATGCACTTTCCCAAGGAGCAAGCAACAAACAATACTGCAGAGTATGAAGGTTTGCTTGCCGGCCTCAGGATCACAGCTGACCTTGGGATCAAAAAGCTCATTGTCAGGGGCGACTCGCAGCTTGTCGTCCGCCAAGTCAACAAGAGTTATCAGAGTCCGTTGATGGAAGCTTACGTTGATGAAGTGAGAAAGTTAGAAGAGCACTTTGATGGCCTACAGATGGAACATGTTCCGAGAACTCAGAACGACATTGCAGATGGCCTGTCAAAGTGCGCCGCACTTAAGTTACCTGTGGAACCAGGGATTTTTGTGCTCAAGCTGACTCAACCATCCGTAACACCATCAACTGGACAGAGCAAGAAGAGAAAGTTGGTTTCTGGTGACTATTTTCCGGCAGAGCTCCCTGAGGCCGCCGCCAAGAAGGTCCCCAAGATCAACGCCAAGGATGCTGAGGAGCAGTCTGCTCCGGCAAGCCATAGGGTTTGTTCCGTTGAAGAAGACGCTCCCGACAAGTTTTGCTCCGGCAAGCTTGCCGGGGAACATCAAGCTCCGGCTGAGCCACAGGTTCTCGCCGTAGAAGCGGATGTTCCCGCAGCAGCATATGTGCCTTTAGTCCTTGTTGTCGAGCCGCAAGCTCCAGCATGGGCACAGCAGATTGTCCGTTTCCTTCAGACAGGAGAACTTCCCGAAGAGCAAGAAGAAGCAGAGAGAGTAGCCCGGCAATCAAGTATGTACTAGTTTGTCGACGACACAATGTACAGAAGAAGATTCAATGGTGTGAAATTAAAGTGTATTCCCCGGGAAGATGGACAAAAGCTGTTGGCGGAGATACATGGAGGCATATGTGGTCACCACATTGGCGCAAGAGCACTTGCCGGCAAGGCATTCCGGCAAGGTTTCTTTTGGCCGACAGCCCTCCAGGATGCAACTGCACAAGTAACCAAGTGTGAAGCGTGCCAGTTCCATTCCAAGCAGATACACCAGCCAGCTCAAGCTCTCCAGACGATCCATTTATCCTGGCCATTTTCGGTCTGGGGGCTTGACATCCTCGGCCCCTTTCCCCGAGCTGTCGGGGGCTTTGAGTACTTATGCGTTGCGATCGACAAGTTCACAAAGTGGCGGAAGTGGAAGCGATGAGGAAGGTGACAGACGATCGGCGATCAAGTTCTTCAGGTCGATTGTTTGCCGTTTTGGGGTCCCTAACAGGATCATCACCGACAACGGCACGCAATTCACGAGCCACACCTTCATGCAAGACGTCCAAGATCTTGGCGCCAAGGTGCGCCGCTTCATTGCTCACCCGAGAAGCAGCGGTCAAGCGGAGAGAGCAATGCTGTGCGTGCTGCGGGCTCAAGACCAGGACTTTCGACAGGCTGCACAACTGCGGAAAGAACTGGATTGAAGAGCTGCCGGTGGTTCTTTGGTCGATCAGGACGACGCCAAATCGAGCAACTGGCCAGACACCTTTCGCTCTAGTCTATGGAGCAGAGGCAGTTCTCCCCACGGAACTTGTATACGGATCGCCTCGAGTGCTCGCTTATGATGAGCTTGAGCAAGAGCAGCTGCAACAAGATGACGCGCTGCTCCTTGAGGAGGATCGTCTTCAGGCTGCTGTACGAGTTGCTCGATACCAGCAAGCTTTGCGCCGCTACCATAGCCGCAAAGTTAATGCCAGAAGTCTCGAGGAAGGCGACCTTGTTCTTCGGCGCATTCAGTCCGCCAAGAATTCCAACAAGTTGACGCCGAAGTGGGAAGGCCCTTACCGAGTGAAACGAGTCACTAGGCCCGGCGCTGTCCGCCTTGAGACGGAAGATGGCTTTCCGGTGAGCAACTCCTGGAACATTGAGCATCTACATAAGTTTTACCCGTAAGGCGCGGTTGCCGGAACCTGTTCCAGCAACCACCTTTTGTACAAGTCTTGCCGCTGTTGCATGTAATCCTTTGTACAAAGTCGGGCGCAGACCCCGTGCATAAATAAAGTTCATGTGCTCCGCACATCTTGTCAATTTCATGCTTTCTATTTTTTGCATGTGTTATCTGACACTTTGTGCAGCACCTATCCCCGGTAAGCAATAATGAGCCTTAAGGCTCCATATCTTTATTTTCTCTTCTTTCTTTTTCACAAAAGGAAGGTTCCCTCGCCCACAAGTTTGTCGGGGGGGAGGAGAAGATAATGGTGTGGACCAGGCGTCGTTCAAGGAAGTTTCGCCTTGCCGGGACGCAAACGACAGAAAAGCTAAGTTGCCAAAGTTTGAGCAATCAGTTTTAAAATTTTTTAGTTATCTTCCTCGAACGACCGTGCTTTGTATGGAAAACCTGTGCGTGGAGGAACCAACTCGTAGCTAGTTGCGCCCTTACTTTGTTTCGAGTCCGCTCAACAACTTAAGTGTGTTGCGACTAGTTGCAACAAGGTTTCTTGCCGGTAGCAGCACCGCCAGCAGGCTGCTGATGTTCCGCACTCAGCGCTCGCGGCAAAGGTGCCTACGCCGGCAAGTTCCCTAAAAGCGTAGGGCTAAAACATACAAAGGAAGGAATTAAGTAAAGGAGATAACATAGCAATTGACACCCAAAATAAAGTTATATTACAAAGATAACTTTTGCAGCTCTAATAGATTGTTCTCGTAACATGACTAGTAGCGGCAAGAAAAGGAGAAAACAGGCGGCCTAATCTACGCGATCGCCGTCAACCCTCCTGACTTCATTCACCTTGTCCACAATGGGTGCGACAAGGGCCCTGAGCTCTTCCAGATCAGCATCCGGAGGCAGATTCCTGAGGACGTTGGTGAGGTTGAGGCCTGGGTTGCGGAAGGCCACCTTCACCAGCACCTTTTGAAGAACTCTCGCGCAGATCGTGCGCGACTCGTCGGCCAGCTGCTTTGGGATCCTTTCCCGGAGTTGCTGGAGGGCCGTCGCCACGCCCTTGAAGAACAGAGTGAGCTTGGCGCTGGGCTGGAGGTTCTCATTGGAAGAGTATCCAAAATCCACCATCCCCAGCTGCGCTAGCTCCTCGTCGATGACTGCGGCGGTGTTCACGAGACCCTCTGTCCAGAGCTCCACAGTCTCCCTAAAAGTGTTCTGGGTTTCGGCGGCCCTCGTCAGCAGCGCTTCGTTGGCCTTGATCTCCTCCTTCAAGGCCTCCTCCCGCTTCTTGGCGCCGTCCAGCGCCTCGGTCAAAGTAGTCAGCTTCAACTCGAGATCAGCATTAGAATCCTTGGTGGCGCTCAGTTCCTTGCCCTTCTCGAGGAGACGACCCTGCAGCTCACCGTGGGCGAGGGCGTCCTTCTCGCGCTCGCGCTGGAGCGCGGCAAGCTCTTCATCCCTCGCCCTGAGATAGGCCTCCAGCTGCGCCACCTTCGTCTCCAGCTCCTTCTTGGCGGCCTCAGCAGCTGCAGCAGCATCCTTCGCTTCCTTGAGGGCCCCACCAAATGTTTCCTCTCGTGCGGCAAGCTCCTCCTCATAGCTGTCCAGATTGACCTTTCGCTGCGTCAACTCGCCTTCCCGCACGGACAGCTCCTCGGCGGCAAGCCGCTGTTGCTCTTCGGCTTCAGCCTTCTCAAGGAGGAAGGCCTTCCGCACCTCGATAAGCTGCGCCCGCTCCTCTGCAATGGACCAGAGGGCTTCCTGGTTGCGACTCCGGAGCTCCTCCGCATGCTTTTCAATATCCACTCCCGCCTGCGCAACAAGCGCTTCCCGGGATTCTAGCTTGGCTTGTCGGGCGCGATAGAGCGACAGCAGCCTCCGCAGCAGCTGTTCCTCCTCAGGCTCGCCGCTGCTGCTGCTTGGCGCGTCGACCAGTGTCAACCCAGCGGAGGCGAGCACTTCTCCGTCAAAGAATTCTCCTTCGACCGGCGCCCTGGAACTTGACGCCCAGGGGAGCTTGATGAAGACACCATCGCCGGCCTTCAGATAGGCGCCGAGCTGGGGCTCTTCGGGGCCTGGCGCTGCGGTGGCGGCGGTGGGATCGGCGGTCGGCGTAGCGCCTTGCGCTCCTGCGGCCTCGGGGCCGTCAGTGCGATCACCGGATCCCTCGCCAGCTCCTGCGGCGGAAGCTTTGGCGGCCTCCTCGCCGGCAGGATCATCGGCGTCGGCTTCCTCTTCGGTGGCAGCGGCGTCGTTGGTGTTGCCGCGCGCGTTCTCCTCGCCGGTGGCCTCGGTCTCCATCGGCTCCGTGGAAGATGGATCTGATGATCGGAAGAGGGAGAAAAGTCAAGCAAATATCCAAGAAGAAAAATCAGAAGAAGAAGAACCCAAGGGAAGTTTTCTGGCAAGAAGGATTACCTGTGCTGGGATCTGCAGTCATGGGCTCCACCACTCGGGGGTCGCTGGTCCGCCCCTTGCCGGAGAACTGCCCTTGCGGAGACTTCTCCTTGCGAGAACGCTCCGTGTCGGGAATCCTCCTTGGCGCGAGTTGAAGTAGATAGCATCTCGGGGGCGGCTTCCGGTTGTTCCTGGTGAAGCTGTTCTGCTCCTACACAAATCAATAGACAGATATCAGCAAATAAAGAGCACCCATGCGCACCCAACGACGGAAAGCAAACAGATACTTACGCTGGGGGCTGCGCTGTTGGCTGCTTTGGGGAATGAGTGCCGGGTCCGGCAAGGTGGTCTCGGGCGCGCCCCCTGCCGTCGCGGTGGGCTCGTCCTCGATGATAATCACCGGAGCCTTGGCCCTCTTCGCCACTCTCTGAGCCAGGGTCCTGAAAAGGAATGAGTTCAGAGTAAAGCAAATCAGATGCAAGACAAAAACAGCAAGAATTGAAGAAATACAAGTACAACAAAGAATCTTACTCTCCTTCTTCCTCCTCGTCGGAGCTGAGCGCGGAGAGGTCGAAGTCTGGCCCTTTTTCGGCGCGACGAGGCGGAGGAGTAGGCTCTCTTGTTCGTTTGGCAGGGGCAGCGGCAGGATCAGAAGCGGCGGTTCGGGAGGACCCCGCTCCAGTTGCCCCAGCAGCGTGAGACGCTCATGCGGCAACGATGCTTGCCGCGGTGGAGCGTGTCCCGTGGCGCGACGACTGTTGACCCATCTGCCGCCCTGCTACTTCCCCGGCCTTGCGGAGACGCCTTCTTGGTGGAGCTGGGGGCTGTGCTGGAAGCTCTACTTGCGGCAAGCTACTTGAAGACGGCTGGTCGCTCGCACCCTCGGCGGGCTCGCTCGACTCTGCTTCAGGCTCGGCAAGCTCTCCCTCTCCAGCAAGCTCTCCAGCAAGCTCGTCTCGATCGGCAAGGCTTGCCGCCTCGGCTGCCTCTGCCTCCTCCACGGTGAATCCAAATTCGCCCGCGGCGGCGGTTGCCGCCGCCTCTTCCGCCCTGGTGGCGATGCGCCGCATCTCCGCATCGGTGGTGTCGCGGTGAGGCTCTTCTGCTCGTCGGCGCGGACCGCCACCTCCACCAGGCCGTCGAAGAACTGCTACACGACGTCGTCTGCGGGCTCCTGCCAAGTTGGAACAATCCCATGCGAGTCGCACTGCGGCATCATTGCGCGGATGCGATCGAGCGAGGAATTGTTGCATAGTGGGATGACGCCCTGCGGCAGCCTAAACCATTCGGGATGCTGAGGATCGTGCTTGAACAACTCCTTGAGCATCGCATCCAACTCCAAGATAGTAAAATTGAAGTTGAGGCCCGGGCGCAGCCTCATGATATCCGCCGGACCCCCGAACTCCCAGCCGGGTCTCCTCCTCTCTTGCAGGGGGGCGATGCGGCGGCGAAGAAAATCCGCGCCAACAGCGCCTACTGTAAGCCTAGCAAGCCTGAGCCGCAAGATCCGGGTGATGGCAATCTTCAGCTTGTCGTCGTCCGCGGCCAAGGCGCTCCAATCATTGCCGTGCACTGCTGGGGCTTGGCGCAGGGCAGTAAATGGCTGCGGGTTCTCCTCAACAATCCAACACCATTCCGCTCTCCACTCCTCCATTTGCTGCGGAGCTCCCCCTCCAGATAGGCCTCCTTCTTGCCGGCTCTCGAGATCCAGGCAATTCCGCCGGCTAGGGGCTCTCCTCTCTCGACCCGGGGCATGAAGAAATGGCGAAAAAGGGCTACGTTTGGGTGGACTCCGACAAAGTTTTCGCAGAGATGCGCGAAAACTGCCATGGTCAGAACGTCGTTGGGGGTGAAGTCAAGGAGGTGGAACCCGTAGGTGTTCATAATGTCACAGAAGAATTCAGAGAAGGGCGGGCAGAGCCCGCAGTAGAAGAACAGCGCGAAGAAAGGGTATCCATTCGGAGCCCGTTCGGAAGCGGCGGTGGAGAGTACCTTCGTGCGCGGATGCGCTCGCGTCTCCGTCGACCAGAAGAAGTAGTACCACTCCCTCAGCTCCTTTGCGGCGAGCTCGGGGGGGGGGGGGAGTGGCCCGCTCCTTTCGCAGCACCTCGAGCCGCAGCGCTTCGGCCGACTTCACACCCTTCCTGGCTTTCGGAGCCATGGCGGAGGTGGTAGGGGAGATCGACGGTGTTGGTGGCGACGGTGGCGATAGGGGCGGAGCGCTGCTCTCTTTCGGCTTGGAAGAAGGGGGGAGCGGCGGAGATTTCTGAGATTGGAAGTAGCAACGGGCGAGATGGGGGAACTGCCCCTATTTCCCCTGCTTATAAAGAGGGAGGAGGCGAACGTTACGCTTTTTCCGAATAAAGAACCACCCACGATCTCTCCCACGACGCCACATTCGACGCGTGCCATTCGCGGAGGGCGCGGTGGATACGGAGTAAGATACGGCGTGACCCAGCCCGCGCGTGCCCATGCACTGTTTTGCGCCTGGCCCAACAGCGCTCGGCACCGTGTGTGGCCTAGGCCCGGGGGCTCCTGTCGGTGTACTAGAGTAGGGGTACCCTAGTATCCCGAACTTGTGCACGGGCAGTCGCAGCGCCCCGCGACAAGGCTTGCCGGGTGACCGCCAAGTTCCTCCGTGGTTCCTTTGGAGCCGTTCAAGAACAAAGTGTTCAAGTCAAGGAGACAAGGCCCCGGCAAGAGGGGCTTGCTGGGAAGGAGACAAGGCCCCGGCAAGAGGAGCTTGCTGGGAAGGCCAAACGAGGCATTTCAAGGAACTTGCCGCGACACGCTACGTGTCCCGGCAAGGCCCGGCGAGCGACAAGCTTCCGGGCGCGGCAAGATAACGACCGCGGCAAGGCGCTTGCCACGGCAAGCCACCTCTCTGTACCAACGCTCCAGCGCATCCGTCAACGTGTCTCCACGGGACCTTTCCAGGCGCGCGTGGTGAGAGGCTGTGCAGCCAGCGGTGAGAGGTGGCAAGCGGCGCTGACAAGGTTGCCATCGTGGCGAGCGGTGGCGCCCCTGACGGTCCCTTTTCTGCACTGTTTGGGCGACGCAGACAGGCATTTAATGCCTTTGTCCCCTGCCGTCAGGGTTAGGTAGGATACACTGTTCAGGTAGTTGTACCAACCACAATTCCTTTCCAGTTTTACCCTTGCATGCGTTGCCACCTGTCGGTGACCCCTTGAGCATATAAAAGGAGGCCCATGCGCAACATAGAGGGGGTTCGACTCATTCGAGACCAGAAAACACTCACGCTCTCGAGCAAGAAAATAATACAACCACAAAGCAGCAGTAGGAGTATTATCTCTCCGGAGAGCTCCGAAGCTGGGTAAATCGCTCGCGTGCTCCGCCTCGATCCGCTCTTCGTGCGACCTCCGCCCCCCGCCGGACCGAAAGGGGCTCTGGCCCCATAGGTGTTCATTCCCACGACAATACACCATTGTCACCTCAAGTATCCGTGGGCATGATTATACGATATGCATCTCACAATCTCAGATTCATCCAACCAACACAAAGTACTTCAAAGAGTGCCCCAAACTTTCTACCGGAGAGTCAAGAAAACGTGTGCCAACCCCTATGCATAGGTTCATGGGTGGAACCCACAAGTTGGTCACCAAAACATACATCAAGTGGCACGTGATATCCCATTGTCACCACAGATAAACACGGCAAGACATACATCAAGTGTTCTCATCATAAAGACTCAATCCAATAAGATAACTTCAAGAGGGAAGCTCAATTCATCACAAGAGAGTAGAGGGGGAGAAACATCATAAGATCCAACTATAATAGCAAAGCTCATGATACATCAAGATCGTGTGAAGTCGAGAACATGAGAGAGAGAGAGAGAGATCAAACACATAGCTACTGGTACATACCCTCAGCCCCGAAGGTGAACTACTCCCTCCTCGTCATGGAGAGCGCTGGGATGATGAAGATGGCCACCGGTGATGGGTTCCCCCTCCGGCAGGGTGCCGGAACGGGCTCCCGAGAGGTTTTTGGTGGCTACAGAGGCTTGCGGCGGTGCAACTCCCGATCTATCTTGATATTCGATGGTTTTAGGGTACGTAGGCTTATATAGGCGAACGTAGTCGGTCGGGCGGTGCTCGAGGGGTCCACGAGATAGGGGGCGCGCCCTGTAGGGGGGGGCGGCGCCCCCCTATCTCCTGGGCTCCTATAGGGTCTTCTGACTTGATCTCCAAGCCCCCAGGATGACATTCTTCCAAAAAATCACGATGCCGAAGGTTTCATTACGTTTGCACTCCGTTTGATATTCCTTTTCTTCGAAATACTGAAACAGGCAATAAAACAGCAATATGGGCTGGGCCTCTGGTTAATAGGTTAGTCCCAAATGTAATATAAAAGTGTATAATAAAGCCCATAATCATTCAAAACAAGTAATATAATAGCATGGAACAATCAAAAATTATAGATACATTGGAGACGTATCAAGCATCCCCAAGCTTAATTCCTGCTCGTCCTCGAGTAGGTAAATGATAAAAACAGAATTTTTGATGTGGAATGCTACCTAGCATAATTCTCAATGTAATTTTCATTATTGTGGCATGAATGTTCAGATACAAATGATTCAAAATAAAAGTTCATATTGATAAAAGAAATAGTAACACTTCAAGCATACTAATCAAAGTAATCATGTCTTCGCAAAATAACATGGCAGAAGAAAGTTCATCCCTACAAAATCATATAGTTAGGCTATGCTTCATTTTCGTCACACAAAGATGTTCCCAACTTCTATACCCCCGATGACAAGCCAAGCAATTGTTTCATACTTAAATAATCTCAAACTTTTTCAACCTTCACGCAATACATGAGCGTGAGCCATGGATATAGCACTATGGATGGAATAGAATATGATGATGGGGATTGTGTGAGAGAACAAAAAAAGAGAAAGTCTCACATTGATGAGGATAACCAACGGGATATGAATATGCCCATCAATTGATGTCAACATGAGGAGTAGGGATTACCATGCAACAGATGCACTAGAGCTATAAATGAATGCTCAACAAAAGAAAACTAGTGGGTGTGCATCCAACTTGCTTGCTCACGAAGACCTAGGGCATATGAGGAAGCCCACCGTAGGAATATACAAGCCAAGTTCTATATTGAAAAATTCCCACTAGTATGAAAAAGACAACTTATGAGACACACTATATGAAGAACAAGGTGCTACTTTGAAGCACAAGTGTGGAAAAAGAGATAGTAACATTGCCCTTTTTATTTATTTTCTTGTTTTTTTCTTTCTTTTCTTTTTTCTTTTTCCCTTTTTTTTGGGCCTTTCTTTTTCTTTTTCTTTTGGCCTTTCTTCTTTTTTTATTTTTGGGCAATGCTCTAATAATGATTAGCATCACACTTCTATTGATTACAACATATGAATTACAACTCGAAACTAGAACAAGATATGACTCTATATGAATGCCTCCGGCGGTGTACCGGGATGGTGCAACGAATCAAGAGTGACATGTATGAAAAATAATGCATGGTGGCTTTGCCACAAATACGATGTCAACTACATGATCATGCAATGGCAATATGACAAAAGTAAAGTATGTCATGATGATGAACGGAACGGTGGAAAGTTGCATGGCAATATATCTCGGAATGGCTATGGAAATGCCATAATAAGTAGGTATGGTGGCTGTTTTGAGGAAGATATAAGGAGGTTTATGTGTGACAGAGCGTATCATATCATGGGGTTTGGATGCACTGGCGAAGTTTGCACCAACTCTCAAGGTGAGAAAGGGCAATGCACGGTACTGAAGAGGCTAGCAATGATGGAAAGGTAAAAGTGCGTATAATCCATGGACTCAACATTAGTCAAAAGAACTCATATACTTATTGCAAAAATTTAGAAGTCATGAAAAATCAAGTACTACGTGCATGCTCCTAGGGGAATAGATTGGTAGGAAAAGACCATCGCTCGTCCCCGACCGCCACTCATAAGGATGCACAAGCCAGGTACACTTCATGTTTCAAATTTGTTACACAACTTTAACCATACGTGCATGGTACGGGACTTGCTAACTTCAACACAAACATTCTTTAAATTCATAATCACCCAACTAGCATGACTTTAATATCACTACCTCCCTATCTCAAAACAATTATCAAGTATCAAATTGATCATAGCATCCAATTCACTTCCTATGATAGTTTTCATTCAAATTACCATGTTGTTCTAAAAGACTCTCAAAACGATATAAGTGAAGCATGAGAGTTCATTAATTTCTACAAAATAAAACCACCGCCATGCTCTAAAAAGATATAAGTGAAGTACTAGAGCAAACGACAAACTACTCCGAAAAATATAAGTGAAGATCAATGAGTAGTCGAATAATTGTGCAACTATGTGAAGACTCTCTAACATTAAGGAATTCAGATCTTGGTATTCTAATCAAACAGCAAGCAAAGCAAAACAAAATTGACATTGTAAGGATAGCACAACTCATGTGAAGAAGCAAAAACTTAGGCTCAACCGATACTAACCGATAGTTGTTGAAGAAGAAAGGTGGGATGCCTACCGGGGCATCCCCAAGCTTAGGTGCTTGAGACTTCTTGAAATATTATCTTGGGGTGCCTTGGGCATCCCCAACCTTGAACTTTTATGTCTCCTTAATTCCTCTCATATCATAGTTTCTCTTCTTTTTATCAAAAGCTTCATTCACAACAATCTCAACAAGAACTCGTGAGATAGGTTAGTATAAACCAATGCAAAACCTTATCATTTTCTACTGTAAAAAATTACTAAAATTATTATTCAACATTGCATACTAAATTCCTCTGCACATTTAATACTCCTATCCTCAAATAGAATCATTAAAAAAGCAAACATATGCAAACAATGCAAACATAACAGCAATCTTTCAAAACAGTACAGTCTGTAAAGAATGCAAGATTCATCATACTTCCCTAACTCCAAAAATTATGGAATAAAATTACCACTGTAATAAATTTATCAGAGCTAATTATGCAAAACGTTTCAACATTATATCATTCTCTGACTTTTCTAGGGAATTTTTGCAACAGCGGTAAACTTTCTGTTTTCAAACAGCAACATGTATAATAGCAAAATAAGCATGGCAAAGGCTATCCTTGACTTTTTTTATTGAAACTAAAGATGAAAAACATTAATATAAGTAACAGCAAACAAATACTAACAAAATAAAATGACGCTCCAAGCAAAACACATATCATGTGGCGAATAAAAATATAGCTCCAAGTAAAGTTACCGATGAACTAAGACGAAAGAGGGGATGCCATCCGGGGCGTCCCCAAGCTTAGGCTCTTGGTTGTCCTTGAATATTACCTTGGGGGTGCCTTGGGCATCCCCAAGCTTAGGCTCTTGCCACTCCTTATTCCATAATCCATCGAATTTTTACCCAAAACTTGAAAACTCCACAACACAAAACACAACAGAAAACTCGTAAGCTCCGTTCATATAAGAAAACAAAACAACCACTTAGGTACTGTAGTGAACTCATTCTAAATTCATATTGTTGTAATATCTACTATACTCCAACTTATCTATGGTTCATACCCTTCGACACTACTCATAGATTCATCAAAATAAGCAAACAACACATAGAAAATAGAATCTGTCAAAAACAGAACAGTCTGTAGTAATCTGTATCAAACGTATACTTATGGAACTCCAAAAATCCTACCTAATTAGGAAGTCCTACGAAATTTCTTTAATAATCCAGATCAAAACAAATCATATCAGGAGCACGTCTGTGTGAATTAACAAAACTAATTTACTGGGTGCAAAAGTTTCTGATTTTCAGCAGGATCAACACAACTATCACCGTAAGCTATCCTAAAGGTCTTACTTGGCACTTTATTGAAACAAAGGATATAAAACATGATTACTACATTAGCATAATCTTGTGGACACACAAAAACAGTATGGATGGATATTTGGTTGTCTCCCAACAAGCACTTTTCTTTAATGCCTTTCTAGCTAGGCATGATGATGACAATGATGCTCACATAAAAGATAAGAATTGAAACATAACGGGAGCATCATGAAGCATATGACTAGCACATTTAAGTCTAACCCACTTCCTATGCATAGGGATTTTGTAAGCAAACAACTTATGGGAACAATAATCAACTAGCAAAGGAAGGTAAAACAAGCATAGCTTCAAGATTTTCAACACATAGAGAGAAAACTTGACCTTATTGCAATTCCTACAAGCATATATTCCTCCCTCATAATAATTTTCAGTAGCATCATTAATGAATTCAACAATATAACCAACACCTAAAGCATTATTTTCATGAGCTACAAGCATAGAAAATTTACTACTCTCCACATAAGCAAAATTCTTCTCATTCGGAATAGTAGGAGTATCATAAGAGACTTGAACACTAAAAATTGTTTCCACATTAAAAGAGTAATGTTAAGAAAGAGGGTAATCATAATCATGACAAGATTTGTAAATATAATCATCACTACTTTTTATAGCATAAGTTTCATCACAACAATCATCATAAGTAGCAGGTTCGTTCTCATCATAATCGATTGAAACCTCTCCCAAGATAGTGGAATCACTAAATAAAGTTGACACTCTTCGAAATCCACTTTCATCAAAATTATCATCATAAGTAGGAGGCATGCTATCATCATAACGACTTTGCATATGAAAACTTGGGATGCTAAAAATCATCATCTTCATTAAACATAGCATCCCCAAGCTTGGGACAAACATTAATTTCAGCAAATATATTCTCAAATATTTCATCCTTATCAAACATAGCTTCCCCAAGCTTGGGCCCTTTCATAAAATAGGCATAATCACTCTCATCATTAAAAATATGGATAACACCAATAGTAAAGCAATTATCATCATCACAACGAGTAGTAGGAGCAACATCATTTGGGAGGGATACCTTTCTACCTTTGTTGCTCCTTCTTTTCCTTCTCTTTTTCACATTATGTGTGGGTTCAACCTTCCTCTTTGAGCTCCTTATTGATGAGATTGGCTGAATAGAAAGCTCCTCCTCGTTACCTGATTCATCATAAGAAATAATAGGAGGATATTGGGAAGTCTCTTCCCTTTCATTAGTATTCTCATCATCTTCTATTTGCTTTCTTTTCTTTAGGTAATTGGCAATATAAGGATTTTCAATGCAATTCTCCGCACAAAACAAATAAATATTTTCTAGATCAATATCAAGGAATTTCTTATGGGCAAATTCTCGGAGGTCCTTAAGTAAATGTTTCAACTCTTCATAACCCAAAAGCAAACTAAGTTCATTATAATGTGCAAGGGAAATCAAATCATCACAATTTTTTGGACACGATTCGGTCATGAAACAATTTGCATTGGAGATGTAAATGACCACGTTCATTGCAAAGTTCACAAGTACGCCAAAGGAATTTTAAATTTTCAGCACTCACACCTAGCCTTTCTTGCAACCATTTAGTTTCTAAATGCTTATGCCTCTTGCAATAAATATCTTCTCTATTTGGTGTGTTCATGCAAACATGCACTCCACAAAAGTTGACATGCTCATAAGAGATATTTTCATCATGACTAGAGCAATCATCATTAATACTATGGATATTCAAGGAGTTTATACTAACAACATTGCAATCATGCTCATCATTCAAAGATTTAGTACCAAGCATTTTAATGCACTCTTCTTCTAGCACTTGAGCACAATTTTACTTTCCATCAAACTCACGAAAGATATTAAAAAGACGAAGCGCATGAGACAAACTTAACTCCATTTTTTTGTAGTTTTCTTTTATAAAATAAACTAGTGATAAAACAAGAAACAAAAATATTCGATTGCAAGATCTAAAGATATACCTTCAAGCACTCACCTCCCCGGCAACGGCACCAGAAAGGAGCTTAGTTGACGGGGTGTGTGTGAGTGCCCTTTACCTAGCCTTCCCGGCAACAGCGCCAGAAAAGAGCTTGATGTCTACTACACAACCTTCTTCTTGTAGACGTTGTTGGGCCTGCAAGTGCACAGGTTTGTAGGACAGTAGAAAATTTCCCTCAAGTGGATGACCTAAGGTTTATCAATCCGTGGGAGGCGTAGGATGAAGATGGTCTCTCTCAAACAACCCTGCAACCAAATAACAAAGAGTCTCTTGTGTCCCCAACACACCCAATACAATATAGGTGCACTAGTTTGGCGAAGAGATGGTGATACAAGTGCAATATGGATGGTAGATAAAGGTATTTGTAATCTGAAATTACAAAAACAACAAGGTAACTAATGATAAAAGTGAGCATAAACTGTATTGCAATGATAGGAAACAAGGCCTAGGGTTCATACTTTCACTAGTGCAAGTTCTCTCAACAATAATAACATAGATAGATCATATAACAATCCCTCAACATGCAACAAAGAGTCAATCCAAAGCCACTAATAGCGGAGAACAAACGTAGAGATTATGGTAGGGTACGAAACCACCTCAAAGTTATTCTTTCGGATGGATCTATAAAAGAGTTTGTACTAGAATAACACCTTAATACACCTAGATACTCCATTGTCACCTAATGTCACCTAGATACTCCATTGTCACCTCAAGTATCTGTGGGCATGATTATACGATATACATCTCACAATCTCAGATTCATCCAACCAACACAAAGTACTTCAAAGAGTGCCCCAAAGTTTCTACCGGAGAGTCAAGAAAACGTGTGCCAACCCCTATGCATAGGTTCATGGGCGGAACCCGCAAGTTGGTCACCAAAACATACATCAAGTGGCACGTGATATCCCATTGTCACCACAGATAAACACGGCAAAACATACATCAAGTGTTCTCATCATAAAGACTCAATCCAATAAGATAACTTCCAGAGGGAAACTCAATTCATCACAAGAGAGTAGAGGGGGAGAAACACCATAAGATCCAACTATAATAGCAAAGCTCGTGATACATCAAGATCGTGTGAAGTCGAGAACATGAGAGAGAGATCAAATACATAGCAACTGGTACATACCCTTAGCCCCGAGGGTGAACTACTCCCTTCTCGTCATGGAAAGCGCCGGGATGATGAAGATGGCCACCGGTGATGGGTTCCCCTCCGGTAGGGTGCCAGAACGGGCTCCCGAGAGGTTTTTGGTGGCTACAGAGGCTTGCGGCGGCGGAACTCCTGATCTATCTTGATATTCGATGGTTTTAGGGTACGTAGGCTTATATAGGCGAAAGTAGTCGGGAGGTGCTCGAGGGGTCCACGAGACAGGGGGTCGCGCCCTGTAGGGGGGCGCGCCCCCTATCTCCTGGGCTCCTCGAGGGTCTTCTGACTTGATCTCCAAGTCTTCAAGATGATATTCTTCCAAAAAATCACGATGCCGAAGGTTTCATTCCGTTTGGACTCCGTTTGATATTCCTTTTCTTCGAAATACTGAAATAGGCAATAAAACAGCAATATGGGCTAGCCCTCTAGTTAATAGGTTAGTCCCAAAAGTAATATAAAAGTGTATAATGAAGCCCATAATCATTCAAAACAAGTAATATAATAGCATGGAACAATCAAAAACTATAGATACATTGGAGACGTATCAGTCATCCACTCATTGGACCGAAGCCGCCTATAATACGTCGACACTTGGCACGACCCAATAGAGGCCCATTCCAGTGAAAAGGCCGGTCCATCCGACTTGGTCAAAAGGTAACAGGCCGGCCTATGGAAAGCCTATTAATGGCATGTTCGCATATAGCCCATTTATAGCCCGCTAATTCACGACCCGTTACGGCCTACCCGAATTTGGCCCAGTGGCGTCATCTAGGCCGTCCAATATGATTCCAGCCCGTTGTAACTTCCGGCCCATGTATGGCCCCTGACGTCTTTTGGCTCATAGGAGGCCCTTTGTAACTCTGGGCCCATTAAAGGCCCGAGATGAAACAGGCCCATAATGAACAGTGTATTGCTTTATACCCATTAATGGCATGTTATTTCGTAGCTGTTTCTAGCCCGTGTTAACTTTCGGCCTTCTAAGGGCCCATTTATTCTTGGGCTCATTTCCAGAATTTGATTACTTACGGTCTGTTACTGGCCTGTTCCGCTTGTGGGCCAAATTCAGCCCGTGGTTACAGTCGGCAGTCGGCCTGTTTGTCGCCCGCTAACCTGTTGGACAGTTTTCATAGCATAAGCAAATACAGCCTATTAACGGCCCATTATGGTCGGGCCAAAAAATAGAGCATTTCCACTCTAGCCCATTTACGACCCATTTGCGGACCGTTATTGGTCCATGAATAGTACGACCCTTGTTTGGCGAAATGATTATACGGCCCGTAGAAGGCCCATAGATTAGACGACACGTAGAAGGCCCATAGATCCTACGGCCCCTAGAAGTCTCATGGATCCTACGGCTCGTAGAAGGCCCATGGATCCTACGACCCGTAGAAGGCCCATGGTGAAGGAAATATGCCCTAGAGGCAATAATAAAGTTATTATTTATTTCCTTATTTCATGATAAATGTTTATTATTCATGCTAGAATTGTATTAACCGGAAACATTATAAATGTGTGAATACATAGACAAACATAGTGTCACTAGTATGCCTCTACTTGACTAGTTTGTTTATCAGAGATGGTTATGTTTCCTAGCCATGGACAAAAGATTTGTCATTTGATTAACGGGATCACATCATTAGGAGAATGATGTGATTGACTTGACCCATTCCGTTAGCTTAGCACTTGATCGTTTAGTATGTTGCTATTGCTTTCTTCATGACTTATACATGTTCCTGTAACTATGAGATTATGCAACTCCCGTTTACCGGAGGAACACTTTGGGTACTACCAAACATCACAACATAACTGGGTGATTATAAAGGAGTACTACAGGTGTCTCCAAAGGTACATGTTGAGTTGGCGTATTTCGAGATTAGGTTTTGTCACTCCGATTGTCGCAGAGGTATCTCGGGCCCTCTCGATAATGCACATCATTATAAGCCTTGCAAGCAATGTGACCAATGAGTTGGTTCTTGGATGATGCATTACTGAACAAGTAAAGAGACTTGCGGTGGCGAGATTGAACTAGGTATTGGATACCGACGATCGAATCTCGGGCAAGTAACATACCGATGACAAAGGGAACAATGTATGTTGTTATGCGGTTTGACCGATAAAGATCTTCGTAGAATATGTAGGAGCCAATATAGGCATCCAGGTCCCGCTATTGGTTATTGACCAAGAATATTTCTAGGTCATGTCTACATAGTTCTCGAACCCGTAGGGTCCACACGCTTAAGGTTTCGATGACAGTTATATTATGAGTTTATGAGTTTTGATGTACCGAAGGAGTTCGGAGTCCCGGATGAGATCGGGGACATGACGAGGAGTCTTGAAATGGTAGAGACGTAAAGATCGATATATTGGACGACTATATTCTGAGTTCGGAAAGGTTCCGAGTGATTCGGGTATTTTTCGGAGTACCGGAGAGTTACGGGAATTCGCCGGGGAGAAGTATTGGGCCTTATTGGGCCCTGCGGGAAAGAGAGAGGAGCTGCCTAGGGCAAGCCGCGCGCCCCCCCATGGCCTAGTCCGAATTGGACTAGGGGGAGGGGCCGCATCCCCTCCTTCCTTCCCTTCTCTCTTCGCCTTCCTAGTCTCCTACTCCTACTACATGGAAGGACTCCTAGTTGGACTAGGAAAAGGGGAAATCCTACTCCCGGTGGGAGTAGGACTCCCCATGGCGCGCCCCTCCTGGGGCCGGCCTCCTCCTCCCTCCCTCCTTTATATACGGGGGCAGGGGCACCCCATAGACACACAAGTTGATCTACGGATCGTTCCTTAGCCGTGTGCGGTGCCCCCTTCCACCATATTCCACCTCGGTCATATCGTCGCGGAGTTTAGGCGAAGCCTGCGCGATAGAACATCATCATCGCCACCACGCCGTCGTCTTGTGGAACTCATCTCCGGAGCTCGGCTGCATCGGAGGCCGGAGATCGTCATCGAGCTGAACGTGTGCTGAACTCGGAGGCTCCGTACGTTCGGTGCTTGGATCGGTTGGATCGTGAAGACGTACGACTACATCAACCGCGTTGTGATAACGCTTCCGCTTACGGTCTACGAGGGTACATGGACGACACTCTCCCCTCTCGTTGCTATATCATCACCATGATCTTGCGTGTGCGTAGGATATTTTTTTTGAAATTACTATGTTCCCAACAGTGGCATCAGAGCCAGGTTTTATGCATTGATGTTATATGCACGAGTAGAACACAAGTGAGTTGTGGACGATATAAGTCATACTGCCTACCAGCATGTCATACTTTGGTTGGCGGTATTGTTGGATGAAGCGGCCCGACCGACATTACGCCAGACGCTTACGCGAGACTGGTTCTCTTGGCGTGCTTTGCACACGGTGGCTGGCGGTGTCGGTTTCTCCAACTTTAGTTGAACCGAGTGTGACTACGCCCGGTCCTTGCGAAGGTTAAAACGGAGTCTATCTGACAAACTATCGTTGTGGTTTTGATGCGTAGGTGAGAACGGTTCCTGCTAAGCCCGTAGCAGCCACGTAAAATTTGCAACAACAAAGTAGAGGACGTCTAACTTGTTTTTGCAGGGCATGTTGTGATTTGATATGGTCAAGACGTGATGAGATATAAGTTGTTGTATGAGATGATCATGTTTTTTTGAAGTTATCGGTCTGGCAGAAGCCCTATGGTTTTCTCTTTGTTGCATAAGATGCAAGTGCCAAATAATTGCTTTACTTTATCTCTATGCGATAGCAATAGTTGCAAGAGCAATAGTTGGCGAGACAACCATGTGATGACACATTGATATAGATCAAGATGATGAAGATCATGGTGTCGTGCCGGTGACGATAGAGATCATGACAGTACTTTGGAGATGGAGATCAAAGGCGCAAGATCATCATGGCCATATCATGTCACATATTTTGATTGCATATGATGTTTATCTATTATACATCTTATTCTTGCTTTGACTGACGGTAGCATTTTACGAAGTGTTCTCCCTGAGTATGCACCGTTGCCAAAGTTCGTCGTGCCCAGACACCACGTGATGATCGGGTGTGATAAGCTCTACGTCCATCTACAACGGGTGCAAGCCAGTTTTGCACACACGGAATACTCAGGTTAAACTTGACGAGCCTAGCATATGCAGATATGGCCTCGGAGCACGGAGACCGAAAGGTCGAGCGTGAATCATATCGTAGATATGATCAACATAGTGATGTTCACCATTGAAAACTACTCCATCTCACGTGATGATCGGTCATGGTTTAGTTGATTTGGATCACGTGATCACTTAGATGACTAGAGAGATGTCTGTCTAAGTGGGAGTTCTTAAGTAATATGATTAATTGAACTTAAATTTATCATGAACTTAGTCCTGGTAGTATTTTGCAAATTATGTTGTAGATCAATAGCTCACCTTGTTGCTTTCATATGTTTGTTTTGATATGTTCCTAGAGAAAATTGTGTTGAAAGATGTTAGTAGCAATGATGCGGATTGGATCCGTGATCTGAGGTTTATCCTCATTGCTGCACAGAAAAATTATGTCCTTAATGCACCGCTAGGTGACAGACCTATTGCAGGAGCAGATGCAGACATTATGAACGTTTGGCTAGCTCAATATGATAACTACTTGATAGTTTAGTGCACCATGCTTAACGGCTTAGAATCGGAACTTCAAAGACGTTTTGAACGTCATGGACCATATAAGATGTTCCAGGAGTTGAAGTTAATATTTCAAGCAAATACCCGAGTTGAGAGATATGAAGTCTCCAACAAGTTCTATAGCTAAAAGATGGAGGAGAATCGCTCAACTAGTGAGCATGTGCTCAGATTATGCAGGTACTTCAATCGCTTGAATCAAGTGGGAGTTAATCTTCCGGATAAGATAGTGATTGACAGAATTCTCTAGTCACCATCACTAAGTTACTAGAACTTTGTGATGAACTATAATATGCAAGGGATGACGAAAGTTATTCTCGAGCTCTTCGCGATGTTGAGATCGCGAAGGTAGAAATCAAGAAAAGAGCATCAAGTGTTGATGGTTAACAAGATCACTAGTTTCAAGAAAAGGCAAAGGAAAAGAAGGAACTTCAAGAAGAACGGCAAGCAAGTTGCTGCTCAAGTGAAGAAACCCAAGTCTGGTCCTAAGCCCGAGACTAAGTGCTTCTACCGCAAAGAGATGGTCATTGGAAGAGGAACTACCCCAAGTGATTGGCGGATAAGAAGGATGGCAAAGTGAACATAAGTATATTTGATATACATGTTATTGATGTGTACGTTACTAGTGTTTATAGCAACCCTCGGTATTTGATACTAGTTAGGTTGCTAAGATTAGTAACTCAAACGGAGTTGCAGAATAAACAGAGACTAGTTAAGGGTGAAGTGACGATGTGTGTTGGAAATAGTTTCAAGATTGATATGTTCATCACCGCACACTCCTTATACTTTCGGGATTAGTGTTAAACCTAAATAAGTGTTATTTGGTGTTTGCGTTGAGCATGAATATGATTTGATCATGTTTATTGCAATACAGTTATTCATGTAAGTTAGAGAATAATTGTTGTTCTGTTTTCATGAATAAAACCTTCTATGGTCATACACCCAATAAAAATGGTTTGTTGGATCTCGATCGTGTGATACACACATTCATAATATTGAAGCCAAAAGATGCAAAGTTAATAATGATAGTGCAACTTATTTGTGGCACTGCCTTTTAGGTCATATTGGTGTAAAGCGCATGAAGAAACTCCATGTTGATGGAATTTTGGAATCACTTGATTATGAATCACTTGATGCTTGCGAACCATGCCTCATGGGCAAGATGACTAAAGACTCCGTTCTCCGGAACAATGGAGTGAGCAACTGACTTATTGGAAATAATACATACTGATGTATGCGGTCCGATGAGTGTTAAAGCTCATGGCAAGTACCATTATTTTCTGACCTTCACAGATGATTTGAAGCAGATATGGGTATATCTACTTGATGAAACATAAGTCTGAAATAGTTGAAAGGTTCAAAGAATTTCAGAGTGAAGTGGAAAAATCATCGTAACAAGAAAATAAAATTTCTGCGATCTGATCGCGGAAACAAATATTTGAGTTACGAGTTTGGTCTTCAATTAAAATAATGTGGAATAGTTTCACAGCTCACGCCACCTGGAACACCACATCGTTATGGTGTGTTGGAACGTCGTAACAACACTTTATTTGATATAGTGCGATCTATGATGTCTCTTATCAGTTTACCACTATCGTTTTGGAGTTATGCATTAGAGACAGCTGCATTCACGTTTAAAATAGGGCACCATCTAAATCCGTTGAGACGACACCATATGAACTATGGTTCAGCAGTAAACCTAAGCTGTTGTTTCTTAAAGTTTGGGGCTGCGATGCTTATGTGAAAAAGTTTCATCCTGATAAGCTCGAACCCAAATCGGAGAAGTGCATCTTCATAGAATACCCAAAGGAAATTGTTGGGTACACCTTCTATCACAGATCCGAAGGCAAGATATTCGTTGCTAAAATGGATCCTTTCCAGAGAAGGAGTTTCTCCCGAAAGAAGTGAGTGGGAGGAAAGTAGAACTTGATGAGGTAACTGTACCTGCTCCCTTATTGGAAAGTAGTTTATCACATAAATTAGTTCCTGTGACAAATACACCAATTAGTGAGGAAGCTAATGATATTGATCATGAAACTTCAGATCAAGTTACTACAGAACCTCGTAGGTCTTCCAGAGTATGGTCCGCACCAGAGTGGTACGGTAATCCTGTTCTGAAAGTCATGTTACTAGACCATGATAAACCTACGAACTATGAGGAAGAGATGATGAGCCCAGATTCCACGAAATGGCTTGAGGCCATAAAATCTGAGATATGATCCATGTATGAGAACAAAGTGTGCACTTTGGTGGACTTGCCCGATGATCGGCAAACCATAAGAAATAAATGGATCTTTAAGAGGAAGACGGACGTTGATAGTAGTGTTACTATCTACAAAGCTCGACTTGTCGCAAAAGGTTTTTTGACAAGTTCAACGTGTTGACTACAATGAGATTTTCTCAACTGTAGTGATGCTTAAGTCTGTCCGAATCATGTTCGCAATTGCCACATTTTATGAAATCTGGCAAATGGATGTCAAAACTGCATTCCTTAATGGATTTATTAAAGAAGAGTTGTATATGATGCAACCAGAAAGTTTTTGTCAATCCTAAAGATGCTAACAAAGTGTGCAAGCTCCAGCAACCCATCAATGGACTGGTGCAAGCATCTCGGAGTTGGAATATATGCTTTGATGAGTTGATCAAAACATATGGTTTAATACAGAGTTTTGGAAAGGCCTGTATTTACAAGAAAGTGAGTGGGAGCACTACAACATTTCTGATAAGTATATGTGAATGACATATTTTTGATCGGAAATAATGTAGAATTATTCTGGAAAGCATAAAGGAGTGTTTTAAAGGAGTTCTTTAAAAGAAATACCTCAGTAAAAACTACTTACATATTGAGCATCAAGATCTATTGAGATAGATCAAGACGCTTGATAAGTTTTTCAAAAGTACATACCTTGTCAAGATTTTGAAGTAGTTCAAAATGGAACAGTCAAAGAAAGAGTTCTTGCTTGTCTTGCAAAGGTGTGAAATTAAGTAAGACTCAAATCCCGACCACGACAGAAAATAGAAAAGAGAATGAAAGTCATTCCCTATGCCTCAGTTATAGGTTCTATAAAGTATGCTATGCTATGTACCAGACCTATTGTATACCTTGCTCTGAATTTGGCAAGGGAGTACAATAGTGATCTAGGAGTAGATCACTGGACATTGGTCAAGAATATTCTTAGTAAGGACTAAGGAGATGTTTCTCGATTATGGAGGTGATAAAAGAGTTTGTTGTAAAAGTTACATCAGTGCAAACTTTTACACTGATCCAGCTGACTCTAAGTCTCAACCTGGATACATATTGAAAGTGGGAGCAATTAGCTAGAGTAACTCCGTGCAGAGCATTGTGGACATAAAATATTTGCAAAATACATAGGGCTCTCAATGTGACAGACCCGTTGACTAAGCTTCTCTCACGAGCAAAACATGATCACACCTTAGTACTCTTTGGGTGTTAATCACATAGCGATGTGAACTAGATTATTGACTCTAGTAAACCCTTTGGATGTTGGTCACATGATGATGGGAACTATGGGTGTTAATCATACACAGATATGAATATTGGTGTTAAATCACATGGCGATGTGAACTAGATTATTGACTCTAGTGCAAGTGGGAGACTGAAGGAAATATGCCCTAGAGGCAATAATAAAGTTATTATTTATTTCCTTATTTCATGATAAATATTTATTATTCATGCTAGAATTGTATTAACCGGAAACATAATACATGTGTGAATACATAGACAAACATAGTGTCACTAGTATGCCTCTACTTGACTAGCTCGTTTATCAGAGATGGTTATGTTTCCTAGCCATGGACAAAAGAGTTGTCATTTTATTAACGGGATCACATCATTAGGAGAATGATGTGATTGACTTGACCCATTCCGTTAGCTTAGCACTTGATCGTTTAGTATGTTGCTATTGCTTTCTTCATGACTTATACATGTTCCTGTAACTATGAGATTATGCAACTCCCGTTTACCGGAGGAACACTTTGGGTACTACCAAACGTCGCAACGTAACTGGGTGATTATAAAGGAGTACTACAGGTGTCTCCAAAGGTACATGTTGAGTTGGCGTATTTCGAGATTAGGTTTTGTCACTCCAATTGTCGGAGAGGTATCTCTGGGCCCTCTCGGTAATGCACATCATTATAAGCCTTGCAAGCAATGTGACCAATGAGTTGGTTACGGGATGATGCATTACAGAACGAGTAAAGAGACTTGCGGGTGACGAGATGGAACTAGGTATTGGATACCGACGATCGAATCTCGGGCAAGTAACATACCGATGACAAAGGGAACAACGTATGTTGTTATGCGGTTTGACCGATAAAGATCTTCGTAGAATATGTAGGAGCCAATATGGGCATCCAGGTCCCGCTATTGGTTATTGACCGAGAATAGTTCTAGGTCATGTCTACATAGTTCTCGAACCTGTAGGGTCCGCACGCTTAAGGTTTCGATGACAGTTATATTATGAGTTTATGAGTTTTGATGTACCGAAGGAGTTCGGAGTGCCGGATGAGATCGGGGACATGACGAGGAGTCTCGAAATGGTCGAGACATAAAGATCGATATACTGGACGACTATATTCGGAGTTCGGAAAGGTTCCGAGTGATTCGGTATTTTTGAGTCTGGGAGAGTTACGGAATTCGCCGGGAGAAGTATTGGGCCTTATTGGGCCTCAAGGAAAGAGAGAGGAGCTGCCTAGGGCAGGCCGCGCCCCCATGGCCTAGTCCGAATTGACTAGGGAGGCCGCATCCCCTCCTTCCTTCCCTTCTCTCTTCGCCTTCCTAGCCTCCTACTCCTACTACATGGAAGGACTCCTAGTTGGACTAGGAAAAGGGGGAATCCTACACCCGGTGGGAGTAGGACTCCCCATGGCGCGCCCCTCCTAGGGCCGGCCTCCTCCTCCCTCCCTCCTTTATATACGGGGGCAGGGGCACCCCATAGACACACAAGTTGATCTACGGATCGTTCCTTAGCCGTGTGCGGTGCCCCCTTCCACCATATTCCACCTCGGTCATATCGTCGCGGAGTTTAGGCGAAGCCCTGCGCCGGTAGAACATCATCATCGTCACCACGCTGTCGTGCTGACGGAACTCATCTCCGGAGCTCGGCTGCATCGGAGGCCGGAGATCGTCATCGAGCTGAACGTGTGCTGAACTCGGAGGCTCCGTATGTTCGGTGCTTGGATCGGTTGGATCGTGAAGACGTACGACTACATCAACCGCGTTGTGATAACGCTTCCGCTTACGGTCTATGAGGGTACGTGGACGACACTCTCCCCTCTCGTTGCTATATCATCACCATGATCTTGCGTGTGCATAGGATTTTTTTTTTGAAATTACTACGTTCCCAACACATGGATCGTACGGACCATGGAGGGCCATGGTCACTACAACAGGTAGCAGGACCATGGTTACAACAGTCCATGTGTTGCCATGTTTATTGTGGCCTAGTTCTAAAAATAGGTTATTGTGGCCTCTAGAAAAACGCAGAAAAAAAAACTGTAGTGACTACAAGCAAACAACTAAACAAGACATAAATAAGCAAGCAACTAACCCTAGGCTATTATGGCTATTACACATATTGAAGGAAATATGCCCTAGAGGCAATAATAAAGTTATTATTTATTTCCTTATTTCATGATAAATGTTTATTATTCATGCTAGAATTGTATTAACCAGAAACTTGATACATGTGTGAATACATAGACAAACAGAATGTCACTAGTATGCCTCTACTTGACTAGCTCGTTGAATCGAAGATGGTTAAATTTCCTAGCCATAGACATGAGTTGTCATTTGATTAACGGGATCACATCATTAGAGAATGATGTGATTGACTTGACCCATTCTGTTAGCTTAGCACTTGATCGTTTAGTATGTTGCTATTGCTTTATTCATGACTTATACATGTTCCTATGACTATGAGATTATGCAACTCCCGTTTACCGGAGGAACACTTTGTGTGCTACCAAATGTCACAACGTAACTGGCTGATTATAAAGGTGCTCTACAGGTGTCTCCGAAGGTACTTGTTGAGTTGGCATATTTTGAGATTAGGATTTGTCACTCTGATTGTCAGAGAGGTATCTCTGGGCCCTCTCGATAATGCACATCACTATAAGCCTTGCAAGTAATCTGACTAATGAGTTAGTTGCGGGATGATGCATTACATAACGAGTAAAGAGACTTGTCGGTAACGAGATTGAACTAGGTATTGAGATACCGACGGTCGAATCTCGGGCAAGTAACATACCGATGGCAAAGGGAACAACGTATGTAGTTATGCGGTTTGACCGATAAAGATCTTCGTAGAATATGTGGGAACCAATATGAGCATCTAGGTTCCGCTATTGGTTATTGACCGGATACGTGTCTCGGTCATGTCTACATAGTTGTCGAACCCGTAGGGTCTGCACGCTTAATGTTCGGTGACGATTTATATTATGAGTTATGTGTTTTGATGTACCGAAGGTAGTTTAGAGCCCCGAATGAGATCGGGGACATGACGAGGAGTCTCGAAATGGCCGAGACATAAATATCGATATATTGGACGACTATGTTCAGACATCGGAAAGGTTCCAAGTGATTCGGGTATTTATCGGAGTACCATAGAGTTACGGGAATTCGCCGGGGAGTATATGGGCCTTATTGGGCTTTAGGGGAAAGATAGAGGGGAGGCTGCGCCCCCCCCCCCCAAGGCCTAGTCCCAATTGGACTAGGGGGAGGGGTTGCGCCCCCTCCTTCCTTCTCTTCTCTTTTCCCTTTCCTTGACTCCTACTCCTACTACTTGGAAGGGGGGGAATCCTACTCCCGGTGGGAGTAGGACTCCTCCAGGGCGTGCCATAGGAGGGCCGGCCCTCCCCTCCTCCACTCCTTTATATACGGGGGAGGGGGCACCCCATGGACACACAACAATTTATCTCTTGATCTCTTAGCCATGTGCGGTTCCCCCCTCCACCAGATTCCACCTCGGTAATATCATAGCGGTGCTTAGGCGAAGCCCTGCGTCGGTAGCGTCATCAACACCGTCATCACACCAGCGTGCTGACGAAACTCTCCCGCAAAGCTCTGCTGGATCGGAGTTCGTGGGACGTCATCGAGCTGAATTTGTGCTGAACTCGGAGGTGTCATACGTTCGGTACTAGATTAGTCGGATCGTGAAGACGTACGACTACATCAACCGCGTTGTCCATACGCTTCCGCTTTCGGTCTACGAGGGTACGTGGACAACACTCTCCCCTCTCGTTGCTATGCATCACCATGATCTTGCGTGTGCATAGGAATTTTTTTGAAATTACTACGTTCCCCAACAGTGGCATCCGAGCCAGGTTTATGCGTAGATGTTATATGCACGAGTAGAACACAAGTGAGTTGTAGGCGATACAAGTCATACTGCTTACCAGCATGTCATATTTTGGTTCGGCGGTATTGTTGGATGAAGCATCCCGGACCAACATTACGCGTACGCTTACGCGAGACTGGTTCTACTGACGTGCTTTGCACACAAGTGGCTGGTTGGTGTCTGTTTCTCCAACTTTAGTTGAACCGAGTGTGGCTATGCCCGGTCCTTGTGAAGGTTAAAACAACCCTAACTTGATGAAATATCGTTGTGGTTTTGAAGTGTAGGTAAGAACGATTCTTGCTCAGCCCATAGCAGCCACGTAAAACTTGCAACAACAAAGTAGAGGACGTCTAACTTGTTTTTGCAGGGCATGTTGTGATGTGATATGGTCAAGACGTGATGAGATATAAGTTGTTGTATGAGATGATCATGTTTTGTTGAAGTTATCGGCAACTGGCAGAAGCCTTATGGTTGTCTCTTTATTGCATAAGATGCAAGCGCCAAATAATTGCTTTACTTTATCGCTATGCGATAGCAATAGTTGAAAGAGCAATAGTTGGTGACACGACCATGTGATGACACATTGATATAGATCAACATTATGGAGATCATGGTGTCATGCTGGTGAAGATGGAGATCATGACAATGCTTTGGAGATGGAGATCAAAGGCACAAAATGATGATGGCCATATCATGTCACATATTTTGATTGCATGTGATGTTTATCTTTTATACATCTTATTTTGCTTAGTTCGGCGGTAGCTTTATAAGATGATTTCTCACTAAAATTCAACGTATAAGTGTTCCCCCTGAGTATGCACTGTTGCGAAAGTCTTCGTGCCGAGACACCACGTGATGACTGGGTGAGATAAGCTCTACGTTCAAATACAATGGGTGTAAGACAGTTTTGCACATGCAGAATACTCAGGTTAAACTTGGCGAGCCTATCATATGCAGATATGGCCTCGGAACACTGGAGACCGAAAGGTTGAGCATGAATCATATAGTAGATATGATCAACATAGTGATGTTCACCATTGAAAACTACACCATCTCACGTGATGATCACACTTGGTTTAGTTGATTTGGATCACGTGATCACTTAGATGATTAGAGGGATGTCTATCTAAGTGGGAGTTCTTAAGTATTATGATTAATTGAACTTTAATTTATCATGAACTTAGTCCTGATAGTATTTTGCAAATTATGTTGTAGATCAATAGCTTGCGTTATACCTTCCCTATGTTTTTATATGTTCCTAGAGAAAACTAAGTTGAAAGATGATAGTAGCAATGATGCGGACTGGGTCTGTGATATGAGGTTTATCCTCATTGCTACACAGAAGAATTATGTCCTTGATGCACCGCTAGGTGACACACCTACTGCAGGAGCAGATGCAGACGTTATGAACCTTTGGCTAGCTCAATATGATGACTACTTGATAGTTTAGTGCACCATGCTTAACGTCTTAGAATCGGGACTTCAAAGATGTTTTGAACGCCATGGACCATATGAGATGTTCCAGGAGTTGAAGTTAATATTTCAAGCAAATACCCGAGTTGAGAGATATGAAGTCTCCAACAAGTTCTATAGCTAAAAGATGGAGGAGAATTGCTCAACTAGTGAGCATGTGCTTAGATTGTCTGGGTACTACAATCGCTTGAATCAAGTGGGAGTTAATCTTCCAGATAAGATAGTGATTGACAGAGTTCTCTAGTCACCATCACCAAGTTACTAGAACTTCGTGATGAACTGTAGTATGCAAGGGATGATGAAAACGATTCTCGGGCTTCGTGATGTTGAAATCGATGAAGGTAGAAATCAAGAAGGAGCATCAGGAGTTGACGATTGACAAGACCACTAGTTTCAAGAAAAGGGAAAAAAGGGAACTTCAAGTAGAATGGCAAGCAAGTTGTCTCTCCCGTGAAGAAGCCCAAAGCTGGACCAAAGCCTAAACTGAGTGCTTCTACTGCAAAGGAAATGGTCACTGCAAGCGGAAATACCCTGAATATTTGGTGGATAAGTAGGATGGCAAAGTTAACAAGGGTATATTTGATATACAGGTTATTGATGTGTACCTTACTAGTGTTTATAGTAGCCCCTGAGTATTTGATACTTGTTCGGTTGCTAAAAATTAGTAACTCGAAACAGGAGTTATAGAATAAACAGAGACTAGTTAAGGGTGAAGTGACGATGTGTGTTGGAAGTGGTTCCAAGATTGATATGATCATTATCGCACACTCCCTATACTTTCGGGATTAGTGTTAAACCTAAATAAATTTTATTTGGAGTTTGCGTTGAGCATGAATATGATTTGATCATGTTTTTGCAATACGGTTATTTCTTTAAAGTCAGAGAATAATTGTTGTTATGTTTACATGAATAAAACCTTCGATGGTCATACACCCAATGAAAATAGTTTGTTGGATCTCAATCATAGTGATACACAAATTCATAATATTGATGCCAAAAGGTGCAAAGTTGATAGTGATACTGCAACTTATTTGTGGCACTGCCGTTCGGGTCATATCGGTGTAAAGTGCATGAAAAAACTCCATAAAGATGGACTTTTGGAATCACTTGGTTATAAATCACTTGATGCTTGCGAACCATGCCTTTTGGTCAAGATGACTAAAACTCCGATCTCTGGAACAATGGAACGAGCTACTGACTTGTTGGAAATAATACATACCGATGTATGCGGTCCAATTAGTGTTGGTGCTCGTGGCGGGTATCATTATTTTCTGACCTTCACAGATGATTTGAGCAGATATGAGTATATCTACTTAATGGAGCACAAGTCTGAAACATTTGAAAAGTTCAAAGAATTTTAGAGTGAAGCGGAGAATCATCGTAACAAGAAAATAAAGATTCTACAATCTGATCGTAGAGGAGAATATTTGAGTAACGAGTTTGGCCTTCATTTAAAAAATGTGGAATAGTTTCACAGATCACACCACATGGAACACCAAAGCGTAATGGTGTGTCCGAACGTCGTAACCACACTTTATTGGTTATAGTGCGATCTATGACGTATTTTATTGATTTACCACTAAAGTTTTGGGGTTATGCATTAGAGACAGCTGCATTCACTTTAAATAGGGCACCATCAAAATCTGTTGAGACGGCACCTTATGAACTGTGGTTTGGCAAGAAACCAAAGTTGTCATTTCTTAAAGTTTGGGGCTGCGATGCTTATGTGAAAAAGTTTCAACCTGATAAGCTCGAACCCAAATCGGAGAAGTGCATCTTCATGGAATATCCAAAGGAAACTGTTGGGTACACCTTCTATCACAGATCCGAAAGGCAAGATATTCGTTGCTAAAAATGGATCCTTTCTAGAGAAGGAGTTTCTCTCGAAAGAAGTGAGTGGGAGGAAAGAAGAACTTAATGAGGTAACTGTACCTTCTCCCGAACTGGAAAGTAGTTCATAACAGAAATCTGTTCCAGTGATTCCTACACCAATTAGTGAGGAAGTTAATGATGATGATCATGAAACTTCAGATCAAGTTATTACAGAAACTCATAGGTCTTCCAGAGTATGGTCCGCACCAGAGTGGTACGGTAATCCTATTCTAGAAGTCATGTTACTAGAGCATGATGAACCTATGAACTATGGGGAAGCGATGATGAGCCCAGATTCCGCGAAATGGCTTGAAGCCATGAAATCTGAGATGGGATCCATGTATGAGAACAAAGTGTGGGCTTTGATAGACTTGCCCGATGATCGGCAAGCCATAGAAAATAAATGGATCTTCAAGAGGAAGACGGATGCTGATAGTAGTGTTACTATCTACAAAGCTAGACTTGTTGAAAAAGGTTTTTGACAAAGTTCAAGGTGTTGAATACAAAGAGATTTTCTCACTCGTATCGATGCTTAAAAGTCTGTTCGAATCATGTTAGCAATTGCCACCTTTTATGAAATCTGGCAAATGGATGTCAAAACTGCATTCCTTAATGGATTTATGAAATAAGAGTTGTATATGATGCAAAAAGAAGGATTTGTCGATCCTAAAGGTGCTAACAAAATGTGCATGCTCCAGTGATCCATCAATGGACTGGTGCAAGCATCTCAGAGTTGGAATATACGCTTTGATAAGTTGATCAAAGCATACAGTTTTATACGGACTTGTGGTGAAGCATGTATTTACAATAAAGTAAGTGGGAGCACTACAGCCTTTCTGATAAGTATATGTGAGTGACATATTGTTGATCAGAAATTACGTAGAATTTTTCTAGAAAGCATAAAGGAATATTTGAAAGGAGTTCTTTAAAATAAAGACCTCAGTAAAGCTACTTATGTATTGAGCATCAAGATCTATTGAGATAGATCAAGACGCTTGATAAGATTTTCAATTAGTACGTACCTTGACAAGATTTTGAAGTAGTTCAAAATGGAAAAGTCAAATAAAGAGTACTTGCCTGTGTTGCAAAGGTATGAAATTGAGTAAGACTCAAATCCTGACCATGACAGAAAATAGAAAGAGAATGGAAGTCATTCCCTATGCCATAGTCATAGGTTCTATAAAGTATGCCATGCTATGGACCAGACCTATTGTATACCCTGCCCAGAGTTTGGCAAGGGAGTACAATAGTGATCTAGGAGTAGATCACTGGACATTGGTCAAAATTATCCTTGGTGGAATAAGGATATGTTTCTCGATTATGGAGGTGACAAAAGGTTCGTCGTAAAGGGTTATGTCGATGCGAATTTTGACACTGATCCAGATGACTCTAAGTCTCAATCTGGATACATATTGAAAGTGGGAGCAATTAGCTAGAGTAAATCTATGCAGAGCATTGAAGACATAGAATATTTGCAAAATACATACGACTCTGAATGTGACAGACCCGTTGACTAAAATTCTCTCACAAGAAAAGCATGATCACACCTTAGAACAATTTGGGTGTTGGTCACATGACGATGTGAACTATGGGTGTTAGTCACATACAGATGTGAACTATTGGTGTTAAATCACATGATGATGTGAACTAGATTATTGACTCTAGTGCAAGTGGGAGACTAAAGGAAATATGCCCTAGAGGCAATAATAAAATTATTATTTGTTTCCTTATTTCATGATAAATGTTTATTATTCATGCTAGAATTGTATTAACCGGAAACTTGATACATTTGTGAATACATAGACAAACAGAATGTCACTAGTATGCCTCTACTTGACTAGCTCGTTGAATCAAAGATGGTTAAGTTTCCTAGCCATAGACATGAGTTGTCATTTGATTAACGGGATCACATCATTAGAGAATGATGTGATTGACTTGACCCATTCTGTTAGCTTAGCACTTGATCGTTTAGTATGTTGCTATTGCTTTATTCATGACTTACACATGTTCCTATGAGTATGAGATTATGCAACTCCCATTTATCGAAGGAACAATTTCTGTGCTACCAAACGTCACAACGTAACTGGGTGATTATAAAGGTGCTCTACAGGTACTTGTTGAGTTGGCGTATTTCGAGATTATGATTTGTCTCTCCGATTGTCGGAGGGGTATCTCTAGGCCCTCTCGGTAATGCACATGACTATAAACCTTGCAAGCTATGTGACTACTGAGTTAGTTGCGGGATGATGCATTACATAAAGAGTAAAGAGACTTGCCGGTAACGAGATTGAACTAGGTATTGAGATACCGACGATCGAATCTCGGGCAAGTAACATACCGATGACAAAGGGAACAACGTATGTAGTTATGCGGTTTGACCGATAAAGATCTTCGTAGAATATGTGGGAACCAATATGAGCATCTAGGTTCCGCTATTGGTTATTGACCGGAGACGTGTCTCGGTCATGTCTACATAGTTCTCAAACCCGCAGGGTCCGCGCGCTTAACGTTCGGTGATGATTTATATTATGAGTTATGTGTTTTGATACACCGAAGTTAGTTCAGAGTCTCGGATGAGATCGGGGACATGACAAGGAGTCTCGAATTGGTCAAGATGTAAAGTTTGATATATTGGACGACTATATTAGGACATCGGAAAGGTTCCGAGTGATTCGGGTATTTATCGGAGTACCGGAGAGTTACGGGAATTCGTCGGGGAGTATATGGGCCTTATTAGGCTTTAGGGGAAAGAGAGAGGAGAGGCTGCGCGCCCCCCAGGGCCTAGTCCAAATTGAACTAGGGGGACGGATTGCACCCCTTCCTTCCTTCTCTTCTCTTTTCCCTTTCCTTGACTCCTACTCCTACTACTTGGAAGGGGGGGGGGGAATCCTACTCCCGGTGGGAGAAGGACTCCTCCAGGGCGTGCCATAGGAGGGCCGGCCCTCCCCCCTCCTCCACTCCTTTATATACGGGGGTGGGGGCCACCCCATGGACACACAACAATTGATCTCTTGATCTCTTAGCCGTGTGCGGTGCCCCCCTCCACCAGATTCCACCTCGGTAATATCGTAGCGGTGCTTAGGCGAAGCCCTGCGTCAGTAGCATCATCAACACCGTCATCACGCCATCGTGCTGACGAAACTCTTCTACAAAGCTCCGCTGGATCGGAGTTCGTGGGACGTCATCGAGCTGAACGTGTGCTGAACTCGGAGGTGTCGTACGTTCGTTACTTGATTGGTCGTATCGTGAAGATGTACGACTACATCAACCGCGTTGCGCTAACACTTCCGCTTTCGGTCTACGAGGGTATGTGGACAACACTCTCCCCTCTCGTTGCTATGCATCACCACGATCTTGCATGTGCGTAGGATTTTCTTTTGAAATTACTACGTTCCCCAACACATATTACATCCCCTTGGCATCAAAGTTCGCCACCAGTGCAAATATGGGGAACAAGGGAGCATATTACATACACTGGCCGTCTAAATTGGCCACCAGTGCAAATAAACGCGGTAACACAACAAGTCCATAACTGAAACAACTTAAGAAGAGCTCAATAAACGTTATCTTGGGTATCCACCATGCTGGCAATAAGCTTAGCAAGCTTATTAGCTTTGTCCTGTTTGGTTTTAAAATCCTCCAACGCTTGTTATTGCACCAGAAAGTATGCATCTGAATGCTCTAGGGACTTTCGCAGTCCTTCGGCTTCTTGTTGCAGCACAGCTGATTGATGTCTTTCAGCTGTAGCTGAGACTCAAGAAACCGAACTGATTCAGATAGTGAGTTTGAATAGCTTGTGCCAGTGGTAGTGGCTAGTAACTTGAACACTAAACCAAGACAGGACTTTGGGGTTGTGTCACTGTCTTCAAGATAGTTTTCCTTACCTATTTTATTAGCTTTGTTGGAGACCAACAAGGATGTCTCACTATCCTGAACCTTATCTCCATTACATCCTTTACCATAGCTTAATAAGGCACTCTTGCCCAATATTGTGTCAGCATTCTAAAAGAAGAAACAAGCAGACACATAACAGGTTTAGCATGTACTAGTATATGAAACTCATTTCAGTGAACCAGTTCATTAGTAAGATGGACAGGATTAAACTACCAAGTCTTCTATTGCCAAGCAGTACATAATAAAAGAATCAAACAAACATATATCTATGTCCTATGGTCACTTCATTGTATTGCCAAATCAAAATAGAGACACCGTTCAAATCAAATCATATCAGTTCAAGACAAAGCAGCACTGAAAGAATACAAAGTGTGGGAAACTACATGGCATAACAAGATTTCAGATGGGTACCACGGGTCTACATGTACAACAACACTATTGGCTCTGTTGTGATGCTAGTAATGTGCATGATATGAGAAGTCAATTGTATACACAATTGAAATTGAAATCAACAAATTTGCTTATAAGAGCAAACCTGTTAAAGAAACATGCGTAAACAAACATGTTGTGCCATTGGAGTTTCGATTGGATCCTTCAATTTAAAAATAAGTTTGTATGAGTAAATACAATGATACAAGAGCAAAGCAGTATGCACAATAGCAATGAAATCTTAAATGAGAACAGTTGTTCTTTAGGTTTAAGCACTTGTTTTACATGAACAGAGTATAGTAAGACGCACGCATATAGTACTTCAAAATAAAAAATGAGCTCACAGACCTTACCACATTCTTGGTTCGGGACCAGTACAAAACAAGGCGTTCCTAGTCATCGTCGAGTAAATGTGTCTCAGGAGAACGTAAGGGAATTTGGTGAGTTTCTTTGCCAGTGAAGTATGTTTTCTTCAGGTAATTCCAATACTGCCACCAAGCTTTCTTGAAGATAGCAGAGGTATTATCACAGGTTACCTCATCCTAAGTTTCCAAATCGGTCCTTCCCTATAGAGAAAATGGGAAAATTTGTGTATTATAACCATCATGGAGGTAGAATGTATGGGACAAGGCAAAGTAATTGCCATGAATAACATTACTTACACATAACTCCTGGACAAACACCTGCAACTTGCATTTTCCTTCATCTTCAGTATAATATTTCCATGATGGGAAGATACGCACATAGGATTTAACAACATCAAATGCGATAGATGCTAAACTACGAATGACTAGTTGTGCTTCCTCCATAGGAATAGGTGTACTAACTGGTGGAGTTGGGGTTTGCCTGGTAGTACTGGCACTTTGGGCAATGGAGCTGCCTTACTAATTGCTTTTGTTTGGAAGCTCTGTGGTGGAGATGGTATTGTGTGAACAGGAACTGGGTTACTATCTGCTGGGGTTGGGGTTAGACTGGGTGAAGCTGGTTCTTTGTCCATCGCAGTAGGGGTACAATTTGCGAGAGTCTGGGTTATGTGTGGTAGGGCTAGTTCTCGTGCATGTACAACCGGGGTGCTATCTCCACCAAGAGGTAGCACTGTTTTTTTTGAAGACCATGTTTTTACTCCGATAGATACTGCCATCACCCGCCCCAATTCAAATGGCTCATAAACAGGAAACATAGTTGAATGTATAGACATGTTATGAGAGACAAATGCAATAGATAGTGTGGAAAAAAGAGGGCATGAAATAGTTGACATGTATATTGTTTAACTAAAAAGGATAGCATGACATAATTTTACATATATGATGTCTATCTAAACTGGATAGCATAGCATGACATAATTCAAAGATATGATGACTAACTAAACAGGATGCATGAGATAATTATATGATGTCTTTAGTAAACAGGTTCGCATGACATAATTCAGATACATGTTATCTAAGTAATCAGGATCGCATGATTTAATTCACATATGTGATTTATATGCTAATCAGAAGGCATTCGCATATATGATGTCTGAACTAAGAACATAGTGTTGAATATTGTGTATATGATATCTAAACTATGCAATGCAAGACACCATATGCATGATATGAGCAGTATAACCATGCCAAGTTAGAGCATACACATCAGTGGGGGAATAGGACTGGTCATTTGTCTCTGGATCCATCTCTGAGGAGCTATCGGGACCCGTCAAGAGATCTGCTTCGACAGGTAGCACTATCTGCTCTGAAGACCTTGTTTTCACTCCAGATTTTTCCATTGCCCACTCAAATGGCTGATTCACAGGAAGAGCATTTTAATGTACAAACATTGTCGACAAATGGAAATGTAATGAAGAAAAGGATGGTCAAGATATCTTTCAAATATATGATGCCTGGTTAAATAGGATGGCATTGCATATTTCACATGTATTATGGTTGGCTAAAAGAGATGAGACTGCATAATTCCCATATATGATATGGAAACTAAACATGTGGCATTACAGAACATGTCTAAACTAAGCAGATGACATATATGATGTCGAAAGTATGCACTGCTAGGCAACATACGCATGATATGACTAACATCATCATGCCAAGTTAGAGCAAACACCTTGGGGGGTAAATAGTAGTGGTCACTTGCGTTTGAATCTGCCTCAGAACAGATATCTTCCTCTGGATTACAATTTGGAGGGGGGGGGAGGGTTTGCCATTGAACCCAGCATGGAGCGATGTCTGCATGACATCGTATTGCCGCGCAAAACTCTTCTCTTTTTCTCTACATGTTTAGCATGGTTGTGTACAATATCTGACATGCATACGAAAAAAATATAATGAGATTATGTAAGGAGAGCATGCAAAAATCTAGAGTGATGGTAACAAGTAGATGGATCCAAAAATAATGATAGCAGGTTGATGATAGCTTTAATTTAATAAAAAGACAGATGATGATTGCTTTACTATTTGTTTCCCACCCAAGATGAACAATATAGGCATACCCCAGGTGAACCAGATAATAGATAGAGGTACTATTCATTGCTGCCTCAATATGTGCCCCGCAACTAATTTTGAAACTCAAGTTTGAACATTAATTTGGACCTGACTTGGAGTCTAAGAGGTGAACAGGACAATAAAGTAGCAGGTAATATTAAGCAATGCATAACATAAGCACAAACAAAAGAGTGCTAACTCTTTTGTGTACCCGTGTACTCCTCAAGTTCAAATGCTGAGTCGATGATGGTGATGCCGTTGCAGTGGGTGCCGTCAGGGAAGGAGATCTGAGGCGGCGAAAGATGGTCAAGAGTCATGATGTTTGGTTTGGTGGATGCTTCTGTCGATGGAGCAGCTCAGGTGAGCTGGACGATGTCGCGGCAGGAGCAGGACAAACCACACAAAGTTTTCTTCGACACCTACCTATAACTGAAGTAATTATTTAAGGGCTCCTTTGGCTTGCAGGATTCGAAAAACGCAGGGATAGGAAAAACACCGGAATAGGATAGGATGCACGTGGGAAACAGAGCATTTTTAAACACATGATCTCTCTCAACTTGGGTGTTTGGTTCATAGGAATTGGAAGAGCAGAGGAATGCAAAGAAACATGGCCAAATTAAAGTCAACCCATACGAAAGCATGTACAGTTAGAATGTTATTCTGCCACTAATGCACTTGGTCTTGTTTTCATGCATAGGATTTTGAAAAGTAGTTCGAGGTGGATGTTTTGCTCCATTCCTTTCAGCAAAATGCATGTAACATCCCAATTTTCAATTTGGATGTTATACATAGATCATTCATATGCATTGATATTTTTTATTGCATTTTGGATTTTATTTGGTTGTGATCCAAGAAATCTTAAGCAACTCAAGGACCCAAGGAGAGAGTTGGAGGTTTCATATAAAATTTCATTTTTGAATTTATTTAAATTTGAAAAGTGTATCAATTTGATTTCAACAAATTCTCTCCAACTATTTCAAAACAATAAAAATAAAGGAGAGAAGATAAAATGACTTCTTCAAAACAGAGGAGAAATGCTGGAAAAGAAATTAGGAAGTCAAATTATTTTATTTGAGTTTTATTTGCAATTTAGTCGGTTGCATTTTATTTAAATTGGGGAAAATACGCATTTAAAAAAATTGAATTTAGTCCAGAAAAATGTTCACATTGTCCCAAATATTAGGAGGGGATGGTGAAAATTGTTACTGGAATTTTATTTTATTTTATTAGGTTTTTTCTTCCCAGCGCTGTTTTAAAAAAGCTTCCAACTGGGTCGGACCAGCCGAGCCAGCCCAGCCAGCCCTGCCGTGCGCCGCCTCACTCGTCTGCTCGGGAGGAGTCCTGACTGCCGACGCCGCGGAGGAGTCCTGCTCGGACTCCCATGTCCGTCGCCGCCTTGTGCCCCCTCCGCCAAGCCACCTCGCCCCGCCCCTCTTTAAAAGCCGCCGCCCGACCCCTCTTTTCCCCAAGCCGCGCCGAGCCCTGCCGCCACCAGCACCACCACCGCCGACTGTCGCCCTACCGCCGCCTGCCGACTCCGCGAGCCGCATTCGCCGCCCTCTGACACGTCTCCAACGTATCTATATTTTTTGATTGTTCCATGCTATTATATTACCCGTTTTGGATGTTTATGGGCTTTACTTTATACTTTCATATCATTTTTGGGACTAACCTATTAACTGGAGGCCCAGCCCAAATTGTTGTTTTCTTGCCTATTTCAGTGTTTTGAAGAAAAGGAATATCAAACGGAGTCCAAACGGAATGAAACCTTCGGGAGAGTTATTTTTGGAACGGAAGCAATCGAGGGGACTTGGAGTGCACGTAAGGGAAGCAACGAGGAAGCCACGAGGCAGGGAGGCGCGCCCTACCCCCTGATCGCGCCCCCACTCTCGTGGGCCCCTCGTGCCCCCCTGACCGACTTCTTTCGCCTATATATGTCCATATACCCTAAAACCATCAGGGAGCACAATAGATCGGGAGTTCCGCCGCTGCAAGCCTCTGTAGCCACCAAAAACCAATCAGGACCCTGTTCCGGCACCCTGTCGGAGGGGGGGAGATCCATCACCGGTGGCCATATTCATCATCCCGGCGCTTTCCATGACGAGGAGGGAGGAGTTCACCCTCAGGGCTGAGGGTATGTACCAGCAGCTATGTGTTTGATCTCTCTGTCTCTCTCTCTCTCTCTCGTGTTCCTGAGGTGATACGATCTTGATGTATTGTGAGCTTTGCTATTATAGTTGGATCTTATGATGTTTCTCCCCCTCTACTCTCTTGTGATGAATTGAGTTTTCCTCTTGAAGTTGTCTTGTCGGATTGAGTCTTTTAGGATTTGAGAACACTTGATGTATGTCTTTCCGTGCTTATCTGTGGTGACAATGGGATATTCACGTGATCTACTTGATGTATGTTTTGGTGATCAACTTGCGGGTTCAATGAACTATGCATAGGGGTTGGCACATGTTTTCCATCTTGACTCTCCAGTAGAAACTTTGGGGCACTCTTTGAAGTACTTTGCGTTGGTTGAATAGATGAATCTGAGATTGTGTGATGCATATCATATAATCATGCCCACGAATACTTGAGGTGACATTGGAGTATCTGGGTGACATTAGGGTTTTGGTTGATTTGTGTCTTAAGGTGTTATTCCAGTACGAACTATATGATAGATCGAACCGAAAGAATAGCTTCGTGTTATTTTACTACGGACTCTTGAATAGATCGATCAGAAAGGATAACTTTGAGCTGGTTTCGTACCCTACAATAATCTCTTAGTTTGTTGTCCGCTATTAGTGACTTTGGGTGACTCTTTCTTGCATGTTGAGGGATAGTTATATGATCCAGTTATGTTATTATTGTTGAGAGAACTTGCACTAGTGAAAGTATGAACCCTAGGCCTTGTTTCCTACCATTGCAATACCGTTTACGCTCACTTTTATCATTAGTTACCTTGCTGTTTTATATCTTCATATTACAAATACTTATATCTACCATCCATATTGCACTTGTATCACCATCTCTTCGCCGGACTAGTGCACCTATACAATTTACCATTGTATTGGGTGTGTTGGGGACACAAGAGACTCTTTGGTATTTGGTTGCAGGGTTGCTTGAGAGAGACCATCTTCATCTTATGCCTCCCACGGATTGATAAACCTTAGGTCGTCCACTTGAGGGAAATTTGCTACTGTCCTGCAAACCTCTACACTTGGAGGCCCAACAACATCTACAAGAAGAAGGTTGTGTAGTTGACAACAAGCTCTTTTCTGGCGCCATTGCCGGGGAGGTGAGTGCTTGAAGGTATATCTTTAGATCTTTCATTCGAATATTTTTGTTTCTTGTTTTATCACTAGTTTTGTCTATAAAAGAAAACTACAAAAAAATGGAATTGAGTTTCCCTCATACGCTTCGTATTTTTAATATCTTTCGTGAGAATGATGGAAAGGAAAATTGTTCTCAAGTGCTAGAAGAAGAAGTCTATAAAATGTTTGGTACTAAATCTTTTAATGATGAGCATGATTGCAATGTTGTTAGTATGAACTCCTTGAATATCCATAGTACTAATGATGATTGCACTAGTTATGATGAAAATGTCTCCTATAAGCATGTCAATTTTTGTGGAGTGCATTGGGTTTGCAAGTACACACCAAATAGAGAAGATAGATTTTGCAAGAGGCATAAACATTTAGAAACTAAATCATTGCAAGAAAGGCTAGATGTGAGTGCTGAAAATTTAAAATTTCTTTGCCGTGCTTGTGAACTTTGCAATGAACGTGGTCATTTACATCTCCGATGCAAATTGTTTCATGATCGAATCGTGTCCAAAATTGTGATTATTTGATTTCCCTTGCACATCATAATGAACTTAGTTTGCTTTTGGGTTATGAAGAAATGAAACGTTTAACCAAGAATCTTCCAGAATTTTCCCTTGAGAAATTTCTTGATATTGATCTAGAGGAAATTTATATGTATTGTGTGGTGAATTGCATTGAAAATCCTTATATTGCCAATTACATAAAGAAAAGAAAGCAAATAGAAGATGAAGAGAATACTAATGAAAGGGAAGAGACTTCACAATATCCTCCTATTATTTCTTATGATGAATCAGGTAACGAGGAGGAGCCTTCTATTCAACCAATCTAATTAATAAGGAGCTCCAAAAAGAGGATTCAACCCACACACGATGTGAAGAAGAAAAAGGAAAGACGGAGGAGCACAGGTAGAAAGGTATCCCTCCCAAATGATGTTGCTCCTACTACTCTTTGTGATGATGATAATTGCGATACTATTGGTGCTATCCATACTATTAATGATGAGAGTGATTATGCTTATGATATGAAAAGGCCCAAGCTTGGGAAGCTAGGTTTGATGAGAATGACATATTTGAGAATATATTTGCTGCAATTAATGTTTGTCCTAAGCTTGGGGATGCTATGTTTAATGAAGATGATATTTTTAGCCTCCCAATTTTTGATATGCAAATTTGTTATGATAGCATGCCTCCTACTTGTGATGATGATATTGATGAAACTGGGTTTGGAAGAGTGTCAACTTTAGGAAGTAATGATCCCACTGTTTTGGAGGATGTTGAACCTTATAATATTTATGAGAGTGGATTTGGAGAGGTCATGACTTTATTTTGTGATGAATCCACTATTTTGGAGGAGGTTTCAATTGATTATGATGAGAACAAAGTTGCTACTTATGATGATTATTGTGATGAAACTTATGCTATAAAAAGTAGTGATAATTATATTCATAAAACTTGTCATGATTATGATTACCCTTTTTCTGAACATTACTCTTTTAGCGTGGAAACAATTTATAGTATTCGAGTCTCTTATGATACTCCCACTATTCCGAATAAGAAGAATTTTGCTTATGTGGAGAGTAGTAAATTTTCTATGCAAGTAGATCATGAAAAGAATGCTTTAGGTGCTGGTTATATTGTTGAATTCATTCATGATGCTACTGAAAATTATTATGAGGGAGGAACATATGCTTGTAGGAATTGCAATAATATCAAGTTTCCTCTCTATGTGCTTAAAGTTTTGAAGTTATGCTTGTTTAGCCTTCCTATGCTAGTTGATTATTGTTCCCATAAGTTGTTTGCTCACAAAATCCCCATGCATAGAAAGTGGGTTAGACTTAAATGTGCTAGTCATATGCTTCATGATGCTCCCATTATGTTTCAATTCTTATCTTTTATGTGAGCATCATTTTCATCATCATGCCTAGCTAGAAAAGCATTAAAGAAAAGCGCTTGTTGGGAGATGATACGTCTCGAACGTATCTATAATTTATGAAGCATTCATGCTATTTTATTATCTGTTTTGAATGATTGCGGGCTTTATTCTACACTTTTATATTACTTTTGGGACTAACCTATTAACTGGAGGCCCAGCCCATATTGCTGTTTTATTGCCTGTTTCGGTATTTCGAAGAAAAGGAATATCAAACGGAGTCCAAACGGAACGAAACCTTTGGCGGCGTGATTTTTTGGAAGAATATGATCCTGGAGACTTGGAGTTCACGTCAGAAGATACTCGAGGCAGCCACGAGATAGGAGGGCGTGCCCCCCTGTAGGGCGCGCCCCCCTGTCTCGTGGGCCCCTCGAGGCTCCCCTGACCGACTTCTTGCGCCTATATAAGCCTACGTACCCTAAAAACATCGAATATCAAGATAGATCGGGAGTTCCGCCGCCGTAAGCCTCTGTAGCCACCAAAAACCTCTCAGGAGCCCGTTCCGGCACCCTGCCAGAGGAGGAATCCATCACCGGTGGCCATATTCATCATCCCGGTGCTCTCCATGAAGAGAAGGGACTAGTTCACCCTCGGGGCTGAGGGTATGTACCAGTAGCTATGTGTTTGATCTCTCTCTCTCGTGTTCTCTCTATGGCACAATCTTGATGTATCGCGAGCTTTGTTATTATAGTTGGATCTTATGATGTTTCTCCCCCTCTACTCTCTTGTGATGAATTGTGTTTCCCTCTTGAAGTTATCTTATCAGATTGAGTCTTTATTTGAGAACACTTGATGTATGTCTTGCCGTGTTTATCTGTGGTGACAATGGGATATCGCGTGCCACTTGACGTATATTTTGGTGACCAACTTGCGGGTTCCGCCCATGAACCTATGCATAGGGGTTGGCACACGTTTTCTTGACTCTCCGGTAGAAACTTTGGGGCACTCTTTGAAGTACTTTGTGTTGCTTGGATGAATCTGAGATTGTGTGATGCATATCATATAATCATGCCCACGGATACTTGAGGTGACAATGGAGTATCTAGGTGACATTAGGGTTTTGGTTGATTTGTGTCTTAAGGTGTTATTCTAGTACGAACTCTTTAATAGATCGATCCGAAAGAATAACTTTGAGGTGGTTTCGTACCCTACCATAATCTCTTCGTCTGTTCTCCGCTATTAGTGGCTTTGGAGTGACTCTTTGTTGCATGTTGAGGGCTTGTTATATGATCTATCTATGTTATTATTGTTGAGAGAACATGCACTAGTGAAAGTATGAACCCTAGGCCTTGTTTCCTATCATTGCAATACCATTTACACTCACTTTTATCTTTAGTTACCTTGATGTTTTTATAATTTCAGACTACAAATACTCTTATCTACCATCCATATTGCACTTGTATCACCATCTCTTCGCCGAACTAGTGCACCTATACAATTTACCCTTGTATTGGGTGTGTTGGGGACACAAGAGACACTTTGTTATTTGGTTGCAGGGTTGTTTGAGAGAGACCATCTTCATCCTAAGCCTCCCACGGATTGATAAACCTTAGGTCATCCACTTGAGGGAAATTTGCTACTGTCCTACAAACCTGTGCACTTGCAGGCCCAACAACATCAACAAGAAGAAGGTTGTGTAGTAGACATCAAGCTCTTTTCTGGTGCCGTTGCTGGGAAGGTGAGTGCTTGAAGGTATATCTTTAGATCTTGCAATCGAATCTTTTTGTTTCTTGTTTTATCACTAGTTTAGTTTATAAAAGAAAACTACAAAAAAATGGAGTTAAGTTTGTCTCATACGCTTCGTCTTTTTAATATCTTTCGTGAGTATGATGGAAAGGAAAATTGTGCTCAATTGCTAGAAGAAGAATGCATTAAAATGCTTGGTACTAAATCTTTGAATGATGAGCATGATTGCAATGTTGTTAGTATAAACTCTTTGAATATCCATAGTACTAATGATGATTGCACTAGTTATGATGGAAATGTCTCTTATAAGCATGTTGATTTTTGTGGAGTAGACTGGATTTGCAAGTACACACCAAACAGGGAAGATAGTTTTTGCAAGAGGCATAAGTATGTAGAAACTAAAGGTTTGCAAGAAAGTCTTGATGAGTGTGCTAAAAGATTCAATATTTTTCACGCCCCTTGTGAACTTTGTAATGAATGTGGTCATTTAAATCTCCAATGCAAATTGTTTCAAGATCAAATCGTGTCCAAAAATTGTGATGAATTGATTTCCCTAGCGCATCATAATGAACTTAGTTTGCTTTTGGGGTATGAAGAAATGAAACGTATAACTGAAGGTATTCCAAAATTTATTCTTGATAAATTTCTTGATTTTGATCTAGAGAAGATTTATATGTTTTGTGTGGAAAATTGCATTGAAAATCCTTATATTGCCAATTACCTAAAGAAAAGAAAGCAAATAGAAGATGATGAGAATACTAATGAAAGGGAAGAGACTTCCAAATATCCTCCTATTATTTCTTATGATGAATCAGGTAACGAGGAGGAGATTTCTATTCAACCAATCTCACCCATAAGGAGCTCAAAGAGTAAGGTTGAACCTACACATAATGTGAAGAAGAAAAAGAAAAGAAGGAGCAACAAAGGTACAAATGTATCCCTCCCAAATGATGTTGCTCCTACTACTCATTGTGATGATAATAATTGCTTTACTATTGGTGCTATCCATATTTTTAGTGATGAGAGTGATTATGCTTATGATATGAAAGGGCCCAAGCTTGGGGAAGCTATGTTTGATGAGGATGAAATATTTGAGAATATATTTGCTGGAATTAATGTTCGTCCCAAGCTTGGGGATGCTACGTTTAATGAAGATGATATTTTTAGCATCCCAAGTTTTGATATGCAAAGTTGTTATGATGATAGCATGCCTCCTACTTATGATGATTATATTGATGAAAGTGGGTTTTGGAACAGTGTCAACTTTAGGAAGTAGTTATCCCACTATTCTGGAAGATATTGAATCTTATTGTGATGAATATGAAAGTGGATTTGGAAGAGTGTCAACTTTATTTAGTGATTCCACTATCTTCGGAGAGGTTTCAATCGATTATGATGAGAACGAAGTTGCTACTTATGATGATTATTGTGATGAAACTTATGCTATAAAGAGTAGTGATGATTATATTTACAAATCTTGTCACAACTATGATTACCCTTTTTCTGAACATTACTCTTTTAATGTGGAAACAATTTTTAGTGTTCAAGTCTCTTATGATACTCCCACTATTCCGAATGAGAAGAATTTTACTTATGTGGAGAGTAGTAAATTTTATATGCTTGTAGATCATGAAAAGAATGCTTTAGGTTCTGGTTATATTGTTGAATTCATTCATGATTCTACTAAAAATTATTATGAGGGAGGAATATATGCTTCTAGGAATGGCAATAATGTCAAGTTTCCTCTCTATGTGTTGAAAATTTTGAAGCAATGCTTGTTTTACCTTCCTATGCTAGTTGATCGTTGTTCCCATAAGTTGTTTGCTCCCAAAATCCCTATGCATAGGAAGTGGGTTAGACTTAAATATGCTAGTCATATGCTTCATGATGCTCCCGTTATATTTCACTTCTTATCTTTTATGTGAGCATCATTGTCATCATCATGCCTAGCTAGAAAGGCATTAAAGAAAAGCGCTTGTTGGGAGACAACCCAATATTTATCTTTACTGTTTTTGTGTGTTCACATGATTATGCTACTGTTGTAATCATGTTTTATAGCTTTGTTTCAATAAAGTGCCAAGTAAGACCTTTAGGATGGCTTTTGGTGATAGTTGTGTTGATCCTGCTGAAAATCAGAAACTTTTGCACCCAGTAATTCAGTTTTTTTAATTCACACAAACATGCTTATGATCTGATTGTTTTTGCTCTGGATTGGTACACAAATTGCTTAGGACTTCCTAATTTGGTAGGATTTTTGGAGTTCCATAAGTATACGTTTGATACAGATTACTACAGACTGTTCTGTTTTTGACAGATTCTGTTTTCTATGTGTTGTTTGCTTATTTTGATGCATCGAAGGCTAGTATTAAGTGGTATGAACCATAGAGAAATTGGAATACAGGAGATATTACGCCAATATGAATTTATAATGAGTTTATTACAGTACCTAAGTGGTGGTTTTATTTTCTTATACTAACGGAGCTTACGAGTTTTCTGTTGAGTTTTGTGTTGTGGAGTTTTCAAGTTTTGGGTAAAGATTCGATGGACTATGGAATAAGGATTGGCAAGATCCTAAGCTTGGGGATTCCCAATGCACCCCTAGGTAATATTTATGTACAACCAAGAGCCTAAGCTTGGGGATGCCCCGGATGGCATCCCCTCTTTCGTCTTCGTTCATCGGTAACTTTACTTGGAGCTATATTTTTATTCACCACATGATATGTGTTTTTCTTGGAGCGTCATTTTATTATGTTAGTATTTGCTTGATGTTATATATATTAATGTTTTGCATCTATAGTTTCAATAAAAAAAGTTTAAGGATAGCCTTTGCCATGCTTATTTTGCTAGTATACATGTTATTGTTTGAAAACAGAAAGTTTACCGCTGTTGCAAAAATTTCCTAGAAAAGTCAGAGAATGATATAATGTTGAAACCTTTTGCATAATGAACTATGATAAATTTACTACAGTGGGAATTTTCTGTCATATTTTTTGGAGTTAGGGCAGTATTGATAATCCTGCATTCTTTATTGATTATACTGTTTTGGCAGATTGCTGTTATGGTTGCATTGTTTGCATATGTTTGCTTGTTTAATGATTCTATTTGAGGATAGGAGTATTAAATATGCAGAGGCATTTACTATGAAATGTTTAATAATAATTTTAGTGATTTGTTATAGTAGAAAATGATAAGGTTTTGCATTGGTTTATACTAACCTATCTCACGAGTTCTTGTTGAGTTTGGTGTGGATGAAGCTTTTTGATAAAAAAGAGAAACCATGATATGAGAGGAATTAAGGAGACACAAAAGTTCAAGCTTGGGGATTCCCAAGGCACCCCAAGATAATATTTCAAGAAGTCTCAAGCATCTAAGCTTGGGGATGCCCCAGTTGGCATCCCACCTTTCTTCTTCAACAACTATCGGTTAGTATCGGTTGAGCCTAAGTTTTGGCTTCTTCACATGAGTTGTGATATCCTTGCAATGTCATTTTATTTTGTTTTGCTTGCTGTTTGAATACAATACCAAGATCTGAAATTCTTTAATGAGAGAGAGTCTTCACATAGTTGCATAACTATTTAGCTACTCATTGTTCTTCACTTATATCTTGTTGGAGTAGTTTTTCATTTACTCATGTGCTTCACTTATATCCTATGAGTAAATTGTTGAATGAGTTGATTGTCATAAATCTGAAATTATATATGCTTCATTTGCTTATCCCATGGGGAGTAATGACTTCACATCTAAGAAGTAGAGGTTGTAAATTTATTGAAGGTTAGCAAGCGTTGTATTGGTCATTTGAACAATTCATGAAAGAATATTGAAGGAAGAGAGATTTCACATATAAATACACTATCCTAGACATCTTTTATAATTGGGAGCACTCATTAAGTATGACATGCTAAAGAGTTGATGTTGGACAAGGAAGACAATGTAATGGTTTATGTTTTCCGACATCTTAGTTAAAGTATATTGTCATGGATCATTCAAACATGTTGAGCTTGCCTTTCCCCCTCATGCTAGCCAAAATTCCTTGCACCAAGTAGAGATACTACTTGTGCTTCCAAATATCCTTAAACCTAGTTTTGCCATGAGAGTCCACCATACCTACCTATGGATTGAGTAAGATCCTTCAAGTAAGTTGTCATCGGTGCAAGCAATAAAAATTGCTCCCAAAATATGTATGATCTTTTGGTGTGAAAAAATAGCTTTACATTATCTTGTTATGGAAGCAATAAAAGCGACGAACTGCATAATAAAGGTCCATATACATGTGCAATATAAAGTGACGTTCATTCGCATTAAGATTTTGTGCATCAAACCCTAAAAGCGTATGACAACCTCTGCTTCCCTCTACGAAGGGCTTATCTTTTACTTTATGTCTTTGACTTTATGCAAGAGTCAAGGTGATCTTCACCTTTCCCTTTTTCATTTTATCCTTTAGCAAGCACTTTGCGTTGGGGTGATCCTAATATATATATACAATTGGATGTAAGTTAGCATGAACTATTATTGTTGACATCACCCAAAGGTGAATACGTTGGGAGGCAACACTATAAGCCCCTATCTTTCTCAGTGTCCGATTAAAAACTCCATAACCATTAGTATTGCCTGAGTGTTAGCAATTGTAGAAGACTATATGATAGTTGAGTATGTGGAGTTTGCTATTTCTGAAAATAAGATGAACTGCAATTGTTTGATGACTGAAAATGAAGTTTGCTAGTTTTCAAGAAAGTTTATGGTCTATGCTTTGACATGCAAATTTCTTGTTACTTTATCGTGAGAAGTTTTATGAGATGAACTACTGTTATGAGATATTATCATGCTAGAAAAGGTGATTGAAATTATCATTGATCAAACTTGTGCACCTTCTAGCATTCACACTTCATAAATTCTTTCTTTTATCATTTACCTACTCGAGGATGAGAAGAAATTAAGCTTCGGGATGTTGATACGTCTCCAACGTATCTATAATTTATGAAGCATTCATGCTATTTTATTATCCGTTTTGAATGATTACGGGCTTTATTATACACTTTTATATTACTTTTGGGGCTAACCTATTAACTAGAGGCCCAGCCCATATTGCTGTTTTATTGTCTGTTTCAGTATTTCAAAGAAAAGGAATATCAAACTGAGTCCAAACAGAACGAAAGCTTCAGCAGCGTGATTTTTGGAAGAATATGATCCTGGAGACTTGGAGTTCACGTCAGAAGATACTCGAGGCAGCCACGAGATAGAAGGGCGCGCCCCCCTATCTCATGGGCCCCTTGAGGCTCCCCCTACCGACTTATTTCACCTATATAAGCCTACATACCCTAAAAACATCGAATATCAAGATAGATCGGGAGTTCCGCCGCCGCAAGCCTCTGTAGCCACCAAAAACCTCTTGGTAGCCCGTTCCGGCACCCTGCCGGAGCGGGAATCCATCACCGGTGGCCATCTTCATCATCCCTGCGCTCTCCATGACGAGGAGGGAGTAGTTCACCCTCGGGGCTGAGGGTATGTACGAGTAGCTATGTGTTTGATCTCTCTCTCTCTCTCGCGCGTTCTCTCTATGGCACGATCTTGATGTATCGCGAGCTTTGTTATTATAGTTGGATCTTATGATGTTTCTCCCCCTTTACTCTCTTGTGATGAATTGAGTTTCCCTCTTGAAGTTATCTTACCAGCTTGAGTCTTTATTTGAGAACACTTGATGTATGTCTTGCTGTGTTTATCTGTGGTGACAATGGGATATCACGTGCCACTTGATGTATGTTTTGGTGACCAACTTGCGGTTCCGCCCATGAACCTATGCATAGGGGTTGGCACACATTTTCTTGAATCTCCGGTAGAAACTTTGGGGAACTCTTTGAAGTACTTTGTGTTGGTTGGATGAATCTGAGATTGTGAGATGCATATCGTCTAATCATGCCCACGGATACTTGAGGTGACAATGGAGTATCTAGGTGACATTAGGGTTTTGGTTGATTTGTCTATTAAGGTGTTTCTAGTACGAACTCTTTTATAGATCCATCCGAAAGAATAACTTTGAGGTGGTTTCGTACCCTACCATAATCTCTACATTTGTTCTTTGTTATTAGTGGCTTTGGAGTGACTCTTTGTTGCATGTTGAGGGATTGTTATATGATCTATCTATGTTATTATTGTTGAGAGAACTTGCACTAGTGAAAGTATGAACCCTAGGCCTTGTTTCCTATCATTGCAATACCGTTTACGCTCACTTTTATCATTAGTTACCTTGCTGTTTTTATAATTTCAGATTACAAATACATTTATCTACCATCCATATTGCACTTGTATCACCATCTCTTTGCCGAACTAGTGCACCTATACAATTTGCCATTGTATTGGGTGTGTTGGGGACACAAGAGACTCTTTGTTATTTGGTTGCAGGGTTGTTTGAGAGAGACCATCTTCATCCTACGCCTCCCACAGATTGATAAACCTTAGGTCATCCACTTGAGGGAAATTTGCTACTGTCCTACAAACATGTGCACTTGCAGGCCCAACAATGTCTACAAGAAGAAGGTTGTGTAGTAGACATCTGGAGACAACCCAATATTTATCCTTACTATTTTTGTGTGTCCACATGATTATGCTACTGTAGTAATCATGTTTTATAGCTTTTGTTTCAATAAAGTGCCAAATAAGACCTTTAGGATAGCTTACGGTGATAGTTGTCTTGATCCTGCTGAAAATCAGAAACTTTTTCACCCAGTAAATTAGTTTGTATAATTCACAGAAACGTGATTTTAATCTGATTCATTTTGATATGGATTGGTACACAAATTTTTAAGGTCTTCCTAATTTGTTAGGATTTTTGGTGTTACATAAGTATTTGAGAGTTACAGATTACTACAGACTGTTCTGTTTTTTTACAGATTCTGTTTTCTATGTGTTGTTTGCTTATTTTGATGAATCTATGAGTAGTATCGGAGGGTACGAACCATAAAGAAGTTGGAATACAATATGTTTAACACAAATACGAATTTAGAATGAGTTCATAACAGTACCTAAGTGGTGATTTATTTTCTTATACTAACGGAGCTTACGAGTTTTCTGTTGAGTTTTGTGTTGTGACGTTTTCAAGTTTTGGGTAAAGATTTTATGGACTATGTAATAAGGAGTGGCAAGAGCCTAAGCTTGGGGATTCCGAAGGCACCCCAAGGTAATATTCAAGGACAACCAAGAGACTAAGCTTGGGGATGCCCCGGATTGCATCCCCTCTTTCGTCTTCGTCTATCGGTAACTTTACTTGTAGCTATATTTTTATTCACCACATGATATGTGTTTTGCTTGGAGCGTCATTTTATTTTCTTTTTTTTGCTTGCTGTTTGAATAAAATACCAAGATCTGAAATTCTTAAATGTTAGAGAGTCTTCACATAGCTACATAATTATTTAGCTACTCATTGATCTTCACTTATATCTTTTTGGAGTAGTTTGTCATTTGCTCTAGTGCTTCACTTATATTTTTTAGAGCACGGTGGTGGTTCTATTTTGTAGAAAGTATTGATCTCTCATGCTTCACTTATATTATTTTGAGAATATTTTTGAACAACATGGTATTTTCTATGGTTATAAATTTGGTCCTAGAATGATGGGCATCCAAGTTGGGTATAATAAAAACTATCATAGAAAGAGAATTGGATGCTATGGTCAATTTGATGCTTGAAATTGTTTTGAGATATGAGGATGGTGATATTAGAGTCATGCTAGTGGAGTAATTATGAATTTGAGGAATACTTGTGTTGAAGTTTGTGATTCCCGTAGCATGCATGTATGGTGAACCGCTGTGTGATGAAGTTGGAGCACGATTTATTTATTGATTGTCTTCCTTATGAGTGGCGGTCGGGGACGAGCGATGGTCTGTTCCTACCAATCTATCCCCCTAGGAGCATGCGGGTAGTACTTTGTTTCAATGACTTGTAGATTTTTGCAATAAGTATATGAGTTCTTTATGACTAATGTTGAGTCCATGGATTATACGCACTCTCACCCTTCAACCATTACTAGCCTCTCTTGTGCCGCGCAACTTTCGCCGGTACCATACACCCACCATATACCTTCCTCAAAACAGCCACCATACCTACCCATTATGGCATTTCCATAGCCATTCCGAGATATATTACCATGCAACTTTCCACCGTTCCGTTTATTATGACACGCTCCATCATTATCATATTGCTCCTTGCATGATCATGTAGTTGACATCGTATTTGTGGCAAAGCCACCTTAATAATTTCCATACATGTCACTCTTGGTTCATTGCATATCCCGGTACACCGCCGGAGGCATTCATATAGAGTCATATCTTGTTCTAAGTATCGAGTTGTAATCTTGAGTTGTAAGTAAATAAAAGTGTGATGATCTTCATTATTAGAGCATTGTCCCAAGTGAGGAAAGGATGATGGAGACTATGATTCCCCCACAAGTCAGGATGAGACTTCGGACTTTATAAAAAAGAGAGAGAGAGAAAGGCCAAATAAAAAAAAGGGAGAAAGGGCAAATAAAAAAATGAGAGAAAAAGAGAGAAGGGACAATGCTACTATCCTTTTACCACACTTGTGCTTCAAAGTAGCACCATGATCTTCATGATAGAGAGTCTCCTATGTTGGCACTTTCATATACTAGTGGGAATTTTTCATTATAGAACTTGGCTTGTATATTCCAATGAAGGGCTTCCTCAAAACGCCCTAGGTCTTCGTGAGCAAGCAAGTTGGATGCACACCCACTTAGTTCTTTTGTTGATCTTTCATACATTTATAGCTCTAGTGCATCCGTTGCATGGCAATCCCTACTCACTCACATTGATATCTATTAATGGGTATCTCCATAGCCTGTTGATACGCCTAGTTGATGTGAGACTATCTTCTCCCTTTTTGTCTTCTCCACAACCACCATTCTATTCCACATATAGTGCTATGTCCATGGCTCACTCTCATGTATTGCGTGAAAGTTGAAAAAAGTTTGAGAATACTAAAGTATGAAACAATTGCTTGGCTTGTCAATGGGGTTGTGCATGATTAAATACTTTGTGTGATGAAGATAGAGCAAAGCCAGACTATTTGATTTTGTAGGGATAGCTTTCTTTAACCATGTTATTTTGAGAAGACATGATTGCTTTGTTAGTATGCTTGAAGTATTACTATTTCTTATGTCAATATGAACTTTTATTTTGAATCATTTGGATCTGAACATTCATGCCACGATAAATAAAATTACATTAAGGATTATGCTAGGTAGCATTCCACATCAAAAATTCTGTTTTTATCATTTACCTACTCGAGGAAGAGCACGAATTAAGCTTGGGGATGCTTGATACATCTCCAACGTATCTATAATTTTTGATTGTTCCATGCTATTATATTACCCGTTTTGGATGTTTATGGGCTTTACTTTATACTTTTATATCATTTTTGGGACTAACCTATTAACCGGAGGCCTAGCCCAAATTGTTGTTTTCTTGCCTATTTCAGTGTTTCGGAGAAAAGGAATATCAAACGGAGTCCAAACGGAATGAAACCTTCGGAAGAGTTATTCCTGGACGGAAGCAATCTAGGGGACTTCGAGTGCACGTAAGGGAAGCAACGAGGAAGCCACGAGGCATAGAGGCGCGCCCTACCCCCCTGGGTGCGCCCCGCACCCTCGTGGGCCCCTCATGGCCCCCCTGACCGACTACTTTCGCCTATATATGTCCATATACCCTAAAACATTCGGGGAGCACAATAGATCGGGAGTTCCGCTGCCGCAAGCCTCTGTGGCCACCAAAATCCAATCAGGACCCTGTTCTAGCGCCCTGCCAGAGGGGTGATCCCTCACCGGTCTCCATCTTCATCATCCCGACGCTTTCCATGACAAGGAGGGAGTAGTTCACCCTCGGGGCTGAGGGTATGTACCAGTAGCTATGTGTTTGATCTCTCTCTCTCTCTCTCATGTTCCTGAGGTGATACGATCTTGATGTATTGTGAGCTTTGCTATTATAGTTGGATCTTATGATGTTTCTCCCCCTCTACTCTCTTGTGATGAATTGAGTTTTCCCCTTGAAGTTGTCTAGTCGGATTGACTCTTTAAGGATTTGATAACACTTGATGTATGTCTTGCGGTGCTTATCTATGGTGACAATGGGATATTCACGTGATCTACTTGATGTATGTTTTGGTGATCAACTTGCGGGTTCAATGAACTTATGCATAGGGGTTGGCACACGTTTTCGTCTTGACTCTTCGGTAGAAACTTTTGGGGCACTCTTTGAGGTACTTTGCGTTGGTTGAATAGATGAATCTGAGATTGTTCGATGCATATCATATAATCATGCCCACGGATACTTCAGGTGACATTGGAGTATCTAGTTGACATTAGGGTTTTGGTTGATTTGTGTCTTAAGGTGTTATTCCAGTATGAACTCTATGTTAGATCGAACGGAAACAATAGCTTCGTGTTATTTTACTACGGACTCTTGAATAGATCGATCAGAAAGGATAACTTTGAGGTGGTTTCGTACCCTACAATAATCTCTTTGTTTGTTCTCCGCTATTAGTGACTTTGGAGTGACTCTTTGTTTCATGTTGAGGGATAGTTATATGATCTAGTTATGTTATTATTGTTGAGAGAACTTGCACTAGTGAAAGTATGAACCCTAGGCCTTGTTTCCTACCATGGCAATACCGTTTACGCTCACTTTTATCATTAGTTACCTTGCTGTTTTTATACTTTCAGATTACAAATACTTATATCTACCATCCATATTGCACTTGTATCACCATCTCTTCGTCGAACTAGTGCACCTATACAACTTAAAATTGTATTGGGTGTGTTGGGGACACAAGAGACTCTCTGTTATTTGGTTGCAGGGTTGCTTGAGAGAGACCATCTTCATCCTACGCCTCCCATGGATTGGTAAACCTTAGGTCATCCACTTGAGGGAAATTTGCTACTGTCCTACAAATCTCTGCACTTGGAGGCCCAACAACGTCGAAGAAGAAGGTTGTGTAGTAGACATCACCCTCGACGTCGCCTCGCCTCACCGCCGGAGCCGCCGCCCCTCCGAGACGTCGCCGTCAAACCTCGTCGCCGAACCGCTATATAAAAACCCCAAACGAACCCTGTTTTTTTTGGTTTTCTCGGTTTATTCATATAGACCGGTTCGTTTTTAGTTAGTTTAAATAGCGGACATTCACCCGATTGGTTCTGTTAACGAACGAATCCGTTCATTAGTCTCTGTTAGCGGACGTTCGTCTGATAGGATTTTTCTTTTTCTGTTTAGTTTTATCGCGATTTAGCCCCTGATTTTCAAACTAGCATAACTTTTAGCTCCTTTATCCAAATTAGATGAAACCAGCGCCTAAATCTTCGTAACAATCCTATCTATCCAGTAAACCAACTTGAACATGATTTTGAGACATTTAAATTTGAGTTTAGTTCAGATTAGTATTCGATCTTGCTCCGTTTGCTTCTTGAGTTTCGTAGCTCCGTTTGAGTTGATTCTTTTTGGAAATCGTAGCTAATCACATATACCTACTGTTAAGATCTAATCCGCATAAAAATAATGTTGTTAGAAGTTGTTTTCTGTTTAGTTTATTTGTTTGCTTGTTTCGAGTTTTATTTGGATCTTTTCTCGATTTCTCTTTCCATCGTTTGCTTGATTGCTTATGTATGCTATTGTTTGTCTACGCTAGATTTTCTGGAGTGCGAAGCTTGTTACTACGAATCTCTAGAGTTTTCTGATCGTCAGCAAGGAAACTTATACTTTGACCATACTCTTCTATACCCAGCTTTTACTACGCATTAGTATTACCCCTCAAATATTTGCATGAGTAGAATTGGGAACATGTGGTTTGGTTGTAGTACTTGAGGTAGGAACCTATTACCTTTGATCACCCCAGAAATATATGTTATGCTAATTTATTCCTTAGCCATGGTCGTAGACAGGGATTGTATCATGATGTACATGGAAGTTGTGAGAGTTAATAATTTTTGGATAACATTAAGGTGGCAACTTTAATACACATCTGGTGGGATTGGTAGGGGCACCTGGAGAAACCAGTGCTTGCCCATTCGGAAATCCTGGAGTACCCATGTGATTTTTCCTCGGTTCGCCACCCAGGCTCAAAGAGATCATACGATATTTCATGCCTAGAAACTTTCGTGTGCAGCCAAAAGCCATTATGGGCTCTGGCGTAGTTGGCTAAGTTGTATGAGCTCTTGAAGAGGTGGACTAGCAGATGTAGGGAAAGTAGGTGTACCGGTCTTCCCGAAGTAAAGAGTTAATGCTTCAGAAAGACTATGTCTCGATCTTCCGATAATGGATGCGGTCGAGTCTTGTGGGGAAAAGTGTGCAACCTCTACAGAGTGTATAAAACTAATCATGGTTAGCCGTGTCCCCGGTTATGGACATCATGAGTATCTAGAAGTGGATATTATTGTTGATCTCATCACTCTTTAATTAATTGAGTTGGGTTTAATAATGATACTTGTTTAGTGTTGGGATTTGAGTTGGAGGAACCTTCTCAAATATTGGTTTAACTTTGTAGCAAATAAAATTTATTCCTTTGTTGTAGGGGAAAATTAGCTTTATGCAAAACATTAAACTTAGAGACTCCACCAGCCAAATATGCATGTAGATATAGTTCTTGCATTCATTGCTTTACATCATAACTCTGCCAGCATATTCCATGTGCTGACCTACACGGCTGCAACATCTCATGTTGCAGACTTTACCGACAAACAATAAGGTGTGATAGGTCGTTGTCTTGCACTCAGCTATGCCGTTGGAGTTGATGGACTCATTTATCTTCGAAGCTTCCCCTGTTATTTAGTTTAGATGGCCTTTGGTGATTTTATTTGTGTAAGAGATACTATTTATGAGGACCTCGATGTAATAAGTGTGTGATTGAACTCTGTTATAATTCCTCGAGTACTCTGTTATAAGGATGGATCAATTGCAGCATACATTCAGGAGATGGCTTAACAAATTCATCAATACGAGAACCAGATGTCCTCTATCATGAAGAAGACCAAGAAGCTGATGAAGAGGAATATCGAGCTAGAAGAGGAACTCAAGTCAACATGTGATGGTTATGAAGAAGAAATTGTTGTGCTACTGGAGAAGCATGAAGAACTGAAGAAGAAGCTAGGAATACCTGTGGTGAACCACAAGCAAGAACCTGAAGTGGAGATACGTTCGGAGGACTACATCATCTTGGAAGACACCGACACAGAAAATGATGCAAATGAAGTTAGTGACGCCTATGTAGACGAATCTGGAGCAGATATTATAGAGTCTTCCACCAATCAAAATTTCTAGATGACTACCATGTTACTAGTAGTATTCTCCCAAGTAGTTACTTTTGATCAATTTGTAATCGTAGTTTAGATCGTTTGTGTGAACCTTGTTTGATATTGAATGAAGTGAATTGATTGTGTTTGCCTCATATGCATATGGGTAGTGAAATCTCTCTTAGACATTATTCTATTATGTTTTCTCACCCCCTCTAACCCATCAGATGCCTCCGAGACATGACACCAGATTCGTTTTCCCGTCGGAGCTCAACCAGTTAATCCAGCAGCAGAATGCCTTGATGCAGATGTTAGTTCAGAACCAGAACCAGAACCAAGGCAACAACAATAACAACCCGCCACCACCACCCCATGTTGACAACCTAGCCCGTTTGCTGAGGTTGAATCTGCCGGTGTTTTCTAGCAGCACCGAGCCGATTGTTGCAAATGATTGGCTCCACAAGATTGGGAGAGAGCTGACCACTGCCAGATGCATAGATGCGGAGAGAGTGCGCTTTGCCGCACATCAGTTTGATGGACCCGCAAAATCTTGGTGGGAAAATTTAACCACCACTTACCCCATACTACAGTTACATGGGATAAGTTTCAGCAGGTCTTCCGCACCGCGCATGTTTCAACTGGAGCCATGAGTTTGAAGAAGCATGAGTTTTGCAACTTGCGCCAAGGGAGTCGTATAGTGGGACAATATGTGGATGAGTTCACCAAGTTAGCACGCTATGCCCCAGATGATGTGGCCACATATACCGCAAGGCAGGAGAAGTTTCTTGAGGGACTCAATGATGAGCTAAGCATGCAGTTGATGGTGGCAACCTTCAACAACTACTAGGAGCTGGTAGACAGGGCCCACGTGATAGAAGGCAAACAATAGCAGATTGAAAATCACAAGATAAGGATGGACAGGGGAGGTACACTTCTGGAGCTCAGCAGAAGACCCGCTATTCCCCGTACTCGGGAGGACATACTCATAACCATGGAGGGCATAACCATGGAGGACATTCGCACAATGGAGGAAGTTCACACAACCATAGTGGCCCTAAGAATGGCAATGGGAATGGAGGAAGCAACAGTCAGAACCATTCCAATCCCGCGACACCCGCCAAGAATGATCTGAGTCACATTACTTGTTTCAAGTGCGGGAAGACCGGACATTACGCCACTGAATGTTCTGAAGAAAAGAATGGAAATGGGAACGGAAGTTTTGGAAAGAAGCCCAACCCCTTCACCAGAGGTAAGGTGAACCACGACAGTGTGGAGGAGATTGAGGAGCAGCCCGACGTAGTTGTCGGTAAGTTTTTGATTAATGCATTTACAACACTTGTTCTTTTCGATACTGGTGAATCTCATTCATTCATATCAAGGGAATTTGTGGACAAGTTTAAGTTGCCAACAGTAGCCCTTAAGTCACCTATGTTAGTAAGTTCCCCAGGAGCGGAGTATATGGCTAGTAGGGGATGTTATCAGTTGCCAATCACCATAGGTAGACATGTTTTCCCCACCGACCTTATTGTCCTGGAGTCACAAGGATTGGACGTGATCCTAGGCATGGATTGGCTAGCCAAGTTTGGAGGAAACATCGATTGCGCGAGTAAATTAATTCTTCTCACCACCCCAGAGGGAAAGAGGATCAAGTATGTGTCTAGACATTCGCTGAGGAGGACTCAGGTAAATTCCCTATCAGGAGTTGTTCAGGAGGAAGTACCAGCGGTGAGGATTTTCCCGATGTATTTCTGGAGGAGTTACCAGGCATGCCACCAGATCGAGATATCGAGTTTTTGATTGAGTTATTGCCAGGCATCAGACCAATATCCAAGAGACCGTATCGGATGCCCGCAAATGATCTGGAGGAAATTAAGAAGCAGATTAAGGAGTTATTGGAGAAAGGTTATATTCGACCAAGTTCATCACCTTGGGGAGCCCCGGTGCTTCTAGTTGAGAAGAAGGATGGATCTTCGAGGATGGTTGTTAATTACCGTGTACTGAATGAGGTGACGATCAAGAACAAATAGCCTCTGCTGATGATCAATGATTTGTTTGACCAGCTGCAAGGAGCTAAGGTTTTCTCCAAAGTCGATCTTCGATCAGGTTATCACCAACTGAAGATCCGAGAGCAGGATATACCTAAGACAGCTTTTACCACAAGGTATGGGCTATATGAGTATACAGTTATGTCATTTGGTTTGACTAATGCCCTTGCCTATTTCATGAGTATGATGAACAAGTTGTTCATGGAGTTATTATACAAGTTTGTGGTGGTGTTCATTGATGATATATTGGTCTACTCGGAGAATGAATAAGAGCATAAGGAACATTTGTGCTTGGTTCTCGAGAAGCTCAGGGAACATCAGTTGTATGCCAAGTTCAGCAAATGTGAGTTTTGGTTGAAGGAAATTGGATTTCTCGGACTTGTTATATCCGGAGAAGGAATAGCAGTAGACCCTACCAAGGTTGCATCTGTCACTAAGTGGTTGGCACCCACCTCAGTTGGAGAGATTAGAAGTTTTCTTGGACTCACAGGTTATTATTGAAGATTTATTGAGAATTTTTCCAAGATAGCGAAGCCAATGACGGAGTTATTGAAGACAAACACCAAGTTTAAATGGACTGAGGATTGTTAGACCAATTTTCAGGAGTTGAAGAAATGTTTGGTTACAGCCCCAGTGCTGATTCTCCCAGACATACGCAAGCATTTCCAAGTATATTGCGACACTTCACGTCAAGGACTTGGAGGTGTGCTTATGCAGGATGAAAGAGTTGTTTCATATGCCTCACGACAGCTATGTCCTCATGAATTGAATTATGCTATGCATGATTTGGAGTTAGGAGCCGTAGTGCATGCACTCAAGACATGGAGACACTTTCTCATCGAAAACGGGTGTGATGTTTACATGGCTCATAAGAGTTTGAAGTACATCTTCACGCATAAGGAGTTGAACCTCAGGTAAAGGAGATGGTTGGAGCTCATAATGGATTATGATATGAGATTGCATTATCATCCAGGAAAGGCCAATGTCGTAGAAGATACGCTGAGCCGTAAGAGTTACGTTAACACGCTCATAACCGGAGGGTTACCTTAGTAGTTAGCCGATGATCTCCGAGAGCTATGCTTGGAGATAGTTCCGAGAGGTTATGTTGCAACATTGGAAATTCAGTCCACTTTGCTGGGAAAGATTCTAGAAGCCCAGAAGATGGACAAGGAGATTGCAGAGATAAAGGAAAGGATGAGTAATGGAAAGGCTAAAGGATTTCGTGAGGATGAGCATGACACTTTATGGTTTGAGGATCGTATCTATGTGCCTAATGACCCTGAGATCAGGAAGTTGATTCTTTAGGAGGCTCATGATTCGCATTATTCGATTCACTCAGGCAACACTAAGATGTATCTAGATTTGAAGGAGAGTTTTTGGTGGACAGGAATGAATAAGGATACTGCAGAATATGTAGCAGTATGTGATGTATGTCAAAGAGTTAAGGCAGAGCATCAGAAACCAGCAGGGTTACTTCATCCTTTGCCGATACCTGAATGGAAATGGGATAAACTTGGTATGGCTTTTATCACTGGATTACCCAGGACCCATTCAGGCTATAACTCTATCTGGATTGTAGTCGATCGCTTGACGAAAGTAGCCCATTTCATCCCTATGAAGAAAACTTATACGAGTGCTAAGTTGGCGAAGATATACATGACCAGGATCGTGTGTCTGCATGGAGTTCCGAGGACCATCGTATCAGATAGAGGAACACAGTTTACTTCAAAGTTTTGGAATCAGTTGCATGAAACTTTGGGTACCAGGCTAGAGTTCAGTACAACCTTTCACCCATAGACAGATGGACAGACCGAGAGAGTCAATCAGATTCTGGAGGACATGTTGAGAGCTTGTGTGCTAGAATATGGATCTACGTGGGATGAAATTTTTCCCTACGCAGAGTTCTCCTACAACAACAATTATCAAGCGAGTTTGAAGATGGCCCCTTTCGAAGCTTTATACGGAATGAGGTGCAGGACACCATTATCATGGGATGAAGTTGGATATCGATAGTTGTTTGTACCAGACTTAATCAAAGATTCTAAGGAAAAGGTTAAGTTGATTCAGGATAGACTCAAGATAGCCCAGTCCATGCAGAAGAGTTATGTAGATACTAAACACAAGGAGGTAGCCTACGAAGTCATAGACGGAGCATACCTTCGTGTGTCCCCACTTCGAGGAGTTAAGAGTTTTGGAGTCAAAGGGAAGCTAGCTCCATGATTTCTAGGACCATACAGAGTTTTGGAACGCCTGGGAGAAGTTGCCTACAAGTCGGAATTACCCGAAGGATTGTCAGGAGTTGATGATGTGTTTCACATTTCCCAGCTGAAGAAGTGCCACAAAGAGATGGCCAACATTCCTCTGAGAGATACAGTGCCACTAGAAGCAATTCAGTTGGATAGTGATCTGACCTATGAAGAGAAACCAGTCAAGATTCTTGAGTTTTCCAGCCGAGTTACTCGCAGCAAAGTCATCAAGTTCTGCAAAGTTCAGTGGAGCCACCATACCAAGGAGGAAGCCACCTGGGAGCGAGAAGAAGATCTCCGCAAGACCACCCACACCTTTTTGCTGACCAACCGAATCTCGAGGGCGAGATTCATCTTAAGGGGGGTAGGTTTGTAACATCCCAATTTTCAATTTGGATGTTATACATAGATCATTCATATGCATTCATATTTTTTATTGCATTTTGGATTTTATTTGGTTGTGATCCAAGAAATCTTAAGCAACTCAAGGACTCAAGGAGAGAGTTGGAGGTTTCATATAAAATTTCATTTTTGACTTTATTCAAATTTGAAAAGTGGATCAATTTGATTTCAACAAATTCTTTCCAATTATTTCAAAACAATAAAAATAAAAGAGAGAAGATAAAAGGACTTCTTAAAAACAGAGGAGAAATGTTGGAAAAAAATTGGAAGTCAAATTATTTTATTTGAGTTTTATTTGCAATTTTATTGAGTTGCATTTTATTTAAATTAGGGAAAAATATGCATTTTTTAAAAAAATATTTAGTCCAGAAAAATGTTCACATTGTCCCAAAATATTAGGAGGGGATGGTGAAAATTGTTTCTGTAATTTTAGGAATTTTAGTTTATTTTATTCGTTTTTTCTTCCCGGCGCTATTTAAAAAAAACTTTCAACTCTGTCGGCCCAGCCGAGCTGGCCCAGCTGCGCGCCGCCTCGCTCGTCCGCTCGGGAGGAGTCCCGACCGCCGCCGCTGCGGAGGAGTCCGGCTCGGACTCCCGTGTCTGCCGCCGCCTCGTGCCCCCTCCGCCAAGCCACCTCGCCCGCCCTCTTTAAAAGCGCCGGCTGCCCCCTCTTTCCCCAAGCCGTGCAGAGCCCGCCGCCACTGCGCCACGCCGCCGATTGCAGCCAGCCGCCACTGCCGACCCCATGAGCAGCCGCCGCCCTTGACATCGCCTCGCCTCGCCGCTGGAGCCGCCGCCCCGCCGAGCCGCCGCCGTCGAACCTCGTCGCCGAATCGGTATAAAAAAACCCGAACCAACCCCGGTTTTTTTTGTTTTCCCGGTTTATTCATATAGATTGGTTCAGCTTTTTAGTTAGTTTAAATAGAGGACGTTCACTGTATTGGTTCTGTTAACGAATGAATTCGTTCGTTAGTCTCTGTTAGCAGACGTTCGACAGATAGATTTTTCTTTTTTTGTTTATTTTCAGCCAAGGACCTATCCGCGAATAGTTTTATCGTGATTTAGCCCCTGATTTTCATACTAGCGTAATTTTTAGCTCGTTTATCCAAATTAGATGAAACCAATGCCTAAATCTTCGTAATGATCCCCTCTATCAAGTAAACAAACTTGAACATGATTTTGACAATTTAAACTTTGAGTTTAGTTCATATTAGTATTCGATCTTGTTTCGTTTGCCTCTTGAGTTTCGTAGCTCCATTTGAGTTGATTCTTTTTGCAAATCGTAGCTAATCACATATGCCTACTGTCAAGATCTAACCACATAAAAATAATGTTGTTAGAAGTTTTTTCTATTTAGTTTAGTTGTTTGCTTGTTTGAGTTTTATTTGGATCTTTTCTCGATTTCTCTTTACATCGTTCGCTTGATTGCTTATGTATGCTATAGTTTGTCTACGCTAGATTTTTCAGAGTGCGAAGCATGTTACTACGAATCTCTACAGTTTTGCGATTGTCAGCAAGGCAAGTTACACTTTGATCATATTCTTCTATACCCAGTTTTTACTATGCATTAGTATTACCCCTCAAATATTTGCATGAGTAGGATTGAGAACATGTGGTTTTGTTGTAGTACTTCAGGTAGGAACCTATTACCTTTGATCACCCCTGAAATATATGTTATGCTCATTTATTACTTAGCCATGCTCGTAGACGGGATTGGACCGTGATGTACATGGAAGTTGTGAGAGTTAATAATTTTTGGAGAACATTAAGGTGGCAACTTGAATACACATCTTGGTGGATTGGTTGGGGCACCTGGAGAAACCAGTGCTTGCCCATTGGGAAATCCTGGAGTACCCTTCATGCCTAGAAACTTATGTGTGCAGCCACAAGCCATTATGGGCTCTAGCATAGTTGAGTAAGTTGTATGAGCTCTTGAAGAGGTGGACTAGCAGATGTAGGGGAAAGTAGGTGTACCGGTCTACCCAGAGTAAAGAGTTAATGCTTCAGGAAGGCTATGTCTCGATCTTCCGATCATGGATGCGGTTGAGTCTTGTGGGGAAAAGTGTGCAACCTCTGCAGAGTGTATAAAACTAATCATGGTTAGTCGTGTCCCCATTTATGTACATCTTGAGTATCTAGAAGTGGGTATTATTATTGATCTCATCACTCTTTAATTAATTGAATTGGGTTTAATGATGATACTTGTTTAATGTTGGGATTTGAGTTGGAGGAACCTTCCCAAATATTGGTTTAGCTTTGTAGTAATTAAAATTTATTCCTTTGTTGTAGGGAAAAATTAGCTTTATGTGGAACATTAAACTTAGAGACTCCACCAGCCAAATATGCATGTAGATATAGTTCTTGCATTCATTGCTTACAATGTAACTCTGCCAGCATATCCCATGTGCTGACCTACACGGCTACAACGTCTTATGTTGCAGACTTTACCGACGAAGAATAAGGTGCGATAGGTCATTGTCTTGCACTCAGCTATGCCGTTGGAGTTGATGGACTCATTTATCTTCAAAGCTTCCACAGTTATTTAGTTTAGTTGGCCTTTGGCGATTTTATTTGTGTAACAGATACTCTTTATGAGGACCTCGATGTAATAAGTGTGTGATTGAACTCTGTTATAATTCCTCGGGTACTGTGTGTGTCAGCATATCGATCCTTGGATGAAACATAAGCATAGAGACTTCGGTACATTGGGATCGTGGTCGCTACAATGCATGAATAATTGAATAGTAGAGTGCCATAGGAAAATTTCCTATTGCTATGTTTTTCCTTTAGTTTTTCCTTTGAACCAAAATAGCCCTAATGGATCGACATGAATGTAGAATAATAAGTGATGCGACAAGTGCACAACCTCTTTGCCATAGCCATGTCGACCTCGACATCATTGTGTTGGTCGCTGAAGAAGTTGAGGCAGAGGTGGATGTCGGAGGTGTGGAGGAAGATCTGAGGAATCTGTAGACGGCGTCCAGGGCACTGCTCTGTTGTGATGGATGGTTCTGTCGTTGGAGCAGCTGCGGTGAGCCGTAAGACGTCGAGGCTGAAGCAATACAAGACATACATCGTTAATCTCAAGTTGGATTCTAATAGCATCTCCAATAGATGATGTAAAATACATTACCAAAAAGTGATAGATGTAGAATTTACATCACCAAAAAACACCTGACTACAACAAATGAGGTAAAAACTATTGACTCTGGACTTAACTATCAAAACTGAAATTTACTGTGGAATCTGAATGTTACTATCGAAATTGAACACACTGGTTGCAGAGAGGCACTTCACATGTAGTTTAGGCCGCTCGAGCACTAGTAGTAGAGAAACAGTGATCTAAATCAGCAGGCGGTCGACGGGGAACACAGTAGAAGATAGCAGCCGGAGCAGCAGCGCCTGGAGGAGCAGTGCGAACTAGAGCCAGAGCAGCAACTCATGTAGCTGCAGCATCTCGTGTACCATCATCAGCAGTGCGAGCGAGAGCAAGAGTAGAGCAGCAACACGAGCAAGGAGGAGAGCAGAGCAGCATCGCGAGTGAGCGAGCGAGCGAGAGACGAAGCAGCAGCAACAGCAATGGGAGTGAGTGAGCGAGAGCCGGAGCAGCAGCAGATCCGGTTGGTATGGACACCGCCGCTAAAGGGGCCTTGCACTAGGGGGGAGCCGCCTTGGAGATGTTGCCCACGGTGCCGACTTCAAGGTAGCCGCGCCATGGGGGTGCCGGGTGCGGGATGGAGCATCATCGACGCCGGGAGGTCGAGTTAGGGAGAAGGTGCGATGCGCTGAGTGTACAACTTCTTTGGTGGCACCGAGTAGGCCTCGGCTTCATCCAAGGAGTCGATGAGGACGATGCGGTTCCGGTGGAGCAGGTTAAGGCAGCATTGTGGGGATGGAGTAGTCGCGATAGATGAGGCGATCATCAGAGCAGCTCCTTGGAGGTGGAGGATGGGGCAGCTGAACCGACGGGATGATGGGTCCTCATCCAGGGAGGTGGATTAGGGACGTCGAGCTGTAGTAGTGGACGATGTCGTCGGGGAAGAGGCTCCAGCTGGGCAGCGGTGAGGTGGCGGATAGAGGAGGGTGAACTTTCGTGGCTGGAGCAGACTGGTTATGGCGTCCTAGGATTTCGAATTGCAAAATGGAGGCGATAGGAGGGGGAACCATGACTTAGGGACGCGCTTGTCCAAAATGTAGGGTGTGTTACAAAAGTACCCCCACCAATTTGAACTAGCGACCCTTTCGACTTAGGGTTAGAAGGGGAATTTCACGTGTCAAGTTTTGGCAGCTGGAGGGAGTTTTCGCGCGCATTGTAATTTTGGGATAGTAAGGCGTGGGTTGTGAAGGCGCGGGTGTCGTGTCAAAACTGGCGGATCTCGGGTAGGGGGTCCCGATCTGTGCGTCTAAGGCTAATGGTAACAGGAGGCAAGGGACACAATATTTTACCCATGTTCGGGACCTCTCGATGGAGGTAAAACCCTACTTCCTGCTTGATTGATATTGATGATATGAGTAGTACAAGAGTTGATTTACCACGAGATCGCAGAGGCTAAACCCTAGAAGCTAGCCTATGATGATTATGTTTGTCCCTCTAAGGACTAAACCCTCCGGTTTATATAGAAACCTGAGGGGGCTAGGGTTTACACAGAGTCGGTTACAAAGAAGGTAATCTATTATCCGGATCGCCAAGCTTGTCTTCCACGCAAAGGAGAGTCCCATCTGGACATGGGACGGAGTCTTGAATCTTGTATCTTCATGCTCCAATATTCCAGACAAAGTGTATAGTCCGGCTATCCGGATACCCCCTAATCCAGGACTCCCTCAGTAGCCCCTGAACCAGGCTTCAATGACGATGAGTCCGGTGCGTAGATTGTCTTCGGCATTGCAAGGCGGGTTCCATCGTCGAATACTCCGAAGCAGATTTACGGATTGTGTCCAGCTTTGCGAGATAATTTCTGCACACCTCCATAGAGAGCATGGTACTTCATGAATCTGATCTGCTGGTAATTTTTGCACGGTGTACTCTTACGCCATAGTCTGGTCCGACACGAACTGGTTTTTCTTAGCCTGCCTCAACACGTGTTGCTAGGCGGTTTTATTGGCACGCCCTGCCAAAACAGAGATCGTGTTCCCCCTTATCGCGGGATCTTCCATTTATATGGGCGTGCGCAACCCCACGACGACTGTTGGTATGACTCCGTGTTTTTAGGTAAGACCCAAGCGGTTACGCTGAGGACGCTTGATATCCACCCCCTTTATAGAGGGGCCGAGGCCTATCCCTCTTTCTACCACGCTTGCACCTTTTCGCATCTCGAGTTCCAACACCCGAAGCCCAAGCTTAAGCCCACCGGATCTTCAATCATGTCCGAACCCAACCCTCAAGGTCGGTGGGTGGCTTCCTCTGTCTCAGAGGAGGATGTCGCGAAGCTTAGGGAGGTCGGATACCTGATTGCCGACATCAGGCACAGGCTCCCTGCTCCAGGGCAGATCATCCCTACTCCCGAGCCCAATGAGAGCGTTGTATTTGTTTCTCACTTCCTCCGTGGCTTAGGCTTTACTCTTGATCCCTTTGTGAGAGGGCTCATGTTCCATTACGGGCTAGATTTTCATGATCTGGCTCCGGACGCCATCCTTCATATATCATCGTTTATCATTGTGTGCGAAGCTTTTCTCCATGTCACCCCGCACTTCAGCTTATGGCTCAAGACCTTCAATGTGAAGCCGAAGATGATTGAGGGGCGACACGCAGAGTGCAGAGGTGCTGTAATAAGCAGGAACGCCGATGCTCCATGGACAGAGGGTTCCTTCCCGGAGGTGTCCGATCTATGGCAGCGAAGGTGGTTTTACGTCACGGCTCCCAGAGGCACAAAGTGGGTGGTTGTCCCTGAATTCTGTTCTGGCCCTCCGCCTCAACTGGCGTCATGGGCCAATGTAGGACGGGATTGGAGGCCTGCTAATGATGCACCCACGTTGCAGAGCCGCATACGGGAGCTTCTTGAGAGGGACATCAGCCTTGTAAGCATAATTCATGTAATGCTAATCCGACGGATCTTGCCGTGCAAACGCTGGCCTCTCCAGATGTGGGAGTTCAATCCGGAAGGTCCATGGACCATTCAGCACTTCTTCGGCATCACGCTCGAAGGAATGTGTAAGTTATTCTTCGAACCACAAGTAAAGTGTCCGGACACCACCGAGGATGCGGGCCTGAGCTACAACCGCCCAGATACCCAAGTAAGAAACCCAGAAACCGAACACTTTGTTTAATTTTATCATAACATTAGTCTAAAAACCCTTCCCTGGCCAGGAGTGACTCAGCAAGGCGGAGAGAATCAGGTGTCCGGCGCCACTTCCCGAAGGCTCGCCTAGCCCCACCATAGCCAAGATGCTTGGTCGTGTGCTAAGGAAAGTGCCCTCGGGGAAAGACGAAGGGAAGAACAGAGAAGCAGAACTTCACACATTGCACATCCAAACCGGGGGAATTGCTACCTCCCCAAAGGAGGATAGTTGGGAAGGGGAATCTAAGGCCTCCTCCCCTCGCGGGAAGAAGAGGGCCGCCTCCGAAGACATGGAGACGGAGGTGCCCAGACAAGGGAAGAAAGCTTCACTAGGGGGCCCTGCCCCGAAGGGCGTCCTCACCGCGTCATGCCCGCCGACAGGCCAGCCCTCAGCTGAGCTGTAAGTTAATCGTAAATACGAAGGTACTGCTTCCTTCTACGAGAACAATAACCAGGATCCATTCTTTGCAGTCCGGCCAGCAGCTCTTCTTGACAGAGTTTGTCTTCGGGGGATCTCCTTCCGGAGATGATGGAGAGTGATACCCCACCAACCTCTCCACCTCATGAGGTGGGCGACCCCGAGGTGTCGTCACAGAGGAGTCCAGATTTGCCGAAGCCAGAAGCTAATACTTCAGCCGCCCTGAGCCCGGAGCGTTCGGCTCCCACGAGGGGCGATAAGAAGGGTCCGGCACAATTCGGTGTCCGGCCGGACACATTGTCGGGCCTTCTGGAGCGAACTGCTCTCTCGGAGGACCACCGTTCATTAATTAGCATGGTGCTTGAGAAGATTTCATCCGCCACAAGCGGGTTAAATGAAGCTTTTACGAGCCTGCTCAAAGGCTTTGAGGTATGTAATGTAAATACATAATTTTTGACTGTGACGCGTGCGCTAGGTGTGCTCCATATGGATAGTAGCCCCTGATACTCTGGTTGTCCGCCCTAGGCGACAAAAGGAGGATCACATTGTTAAGTAATGATCGCGCTGTATTTATGCGCAGGTGTCTAAGGATCCGGCAGCCGACCGGTCCGTTGAAGTTGCCGAACTGAGGAGGCAGATTGGAATTATTGATGCCGACATCACGCTTGTGAACGAGTGGCTTAACAAGTCACAAGGTATGTGCTCTGCTTTCCTTATTTTTGATAGGAAAAATTGAGAGGAGCATAATATTAATGTGATATGTTTGGACTGCAGACGGTGTTGCTGCCGTGGAAGCCCGGAGGGCGGAACTTGCCCTGGCCAAGGAATAAGCCCGGGCTAGCAATGCGGCTGCCCTAAAGGCGGCCAAAGAGTTGAGAGCCGAACAGGCTGCCCATCGCCGAAGCGAAGAGAAAATAGCCGAGATGGCTGTGGAGCTAAAAAATGCCGCCGAGCAGTATGAGCTCCTTAAAAAAGAGAATCAGGCTAATTCGGCTGACTTGAACAAGGCACTTGATGCGGCCAAGGAGACGCGGTCCAAAATCAGGGATGCACGGGAGGAGCTTTGCCAGGCCGGAGAAATCGCGGCTAGAAACCCCTATTTATTATGGATGAAGTTTTTAGATCCGAAGTATGCTCCCCTGGATCGACGTTGGAGCCCTGCAGACGCGTATGCGGATTTGGCAAAGAGTACAACTGATGCGGTCAAGTTTTTCGAGGATCAAAATGATAAAGAAGTGGAGAAGCTATTCTGGTCGCAATTCAGTGCTCCCACACGCCCATTGCCGTTGAGTGAGAGGATGGCTGCTGTGGCTGAGCTTCATAGGCTGTCCGGTATTGTAATGTGGTATGTAATAGACCATCTATGGCCGAAGGGGCCTCAGCTGGATAGTTATTTTGGTTTAGTGCAACAATTCCTTGGTGCCGTATCGCAGATCGATGCCGTGAAGAGGTCGGCGTGCATAGAGGGTGCATGGATGGCTCTTGCCCGCGTTAAAGCATATTGGACAGATATGGAGGCCACCATCATTGCGACCCAGAATCCGGCTGGAGGCCAGGATCCGACCGAGCACTACTTGGAGCAGGTAACAGAAGGCGCTCGCTTAGCAGAGGCTCAGTGCTCTAAGAATGTCATGTTCGAGTGACAAGTCGTTTCATTGTAAAAACAATGCTATTTTAATTATGAATGCTATGTTTATACTTTTTGCCCAAAAGTGCTATTGTGCCTCCTGTGCGGCTATTTTATGTATAAATGTAATCTGAAAGTTAGCAGTCGTTGGCTTCAGCCCCCACGCATGCAATGCGGGGGTGTTCGTGAAAATATGCATAATCACACTTTATCCAACGTCTTCGTCCATTAAGGAGGTGATCGCACGTCGAACTAGGCAACCGGACTATATAGCTTTAACACTTTCACTTAGCCATAGGAGTTTGACGGTGAGGCTACTATGTATCCCCTGGTACCTTCGCGTGCATCCGAATACGGGCACGTGTGTACATGACTAGGAAACGGTCCTTCCTTAATGCGAAGGAATCCTAAAGATTCCAATAAGTCTTCGATTGGTTGAACAGTCTCTCGCTATATCATGACAGTCAGTTTTTGGCTTTCTCTACTAAGGTGCTAATCCGGAATAACCAGGGCACAATCGCAGTAGTTCTCCTTTGGCCGCCTTAGCCGATAAGAACAGAATGTAAGGCGGCAAACCTAGGAGCCGGGCAACCCCAACATTTGACCAAAGACATGATTCGGAGCTGATGCATATAAGGCCAAACTCGTGACGCCGAACACTCCCGACGGTATTCGGACTTGATAACATATACTGGGCTGAGTAACGCCCTTCATTATGAACCGTATATTTCCAGGTACGTGCAATAGTCTGTCGTGGCGAAATGCCAATAACGGCAGTATCCTCTGTGGGTGTAGTACCCATGGGATGTGTAAACAACAAGAGACAATAAAGAAGGTTTACACAGGGGCTTAATCTAAAGGGAAACCTTTGAGCGGGGCCCTGCTGCACGTCTGCGCCTTTGTCTCCATTGTGCCGTGTCCTGGGAGGGTATCACACGAATGGTGTCTGTGAAAAGAAATACTCATGTAGAAGAGTGTGAAGTAAGCATGCGATGGATGGTAAATGTGTAAGACATTGGCTTGTTAATAAGGTCAAGCCAACAGTGGGGCTTTATTAAATATCTATAGCCCCGGGTGTCCTCTATGGGATTACATGTATGGTGCCCCAGCTCAGGTTTATCTGGGCTGCCGGACTCGTCTAACCGAGTCCGTAGTCTTAATGACCAATCATGCGTTTTGATATTAGCGGCCGCTTAGAGTCCAGCTGCTAGAGCCGTCTCATACTCTTCCGCGCGCAAGGAACGCTTAGTATTTCCATTGACGGTGATGACGCCACGTGGGCCGGGCATCTTGAGTTTAAGGTAGGCATAGTGCGGTATTGCGTTGAAGCGGGCGAAGGCCGTTCTCCCGAGCAGGGCATGATAACCACTTTGGAGGGGGGCGATCGTGAAGAGTAGTTCTTCGCTTCTAAAGTTGCCTAGGGAGCCGAATGTCACCTCTAGGACGAGGGAGCCCCTTCTGTGGGCTTCAACGCCTGGTATCACCCCTTCAAAGGTGGTGTTACTTTGGCTGATTCTGGATGGGGCTATCCTCATCCTGCGGACAGTGTCCTGGTATATTAGGTTAAGACTACTGCCGCCGTCCATGAGGACGCGAGTGAGATGGTATCCGTCCATTATTGGGTCGAGCACCAAGGCAGCTGATCCTCCGTGCCGCATACTAGTCGGGTGGTCCCTGTGATCGAATGTGATCGGGCAGGCCGACCAATGGTTAAGTTTGGGGGCGACGGGCTCTATAGCGTATGCGTCTCTGAGCGCGCATTCACGCCTTCTTGTGGGTATGTGAGTCCCGTGGATCATGTTTACTGTTTTTACCTCTGGTGGGAATTTTTTCTGTACCCCAGTGTTCGGCTGGCAAGGCTCATCCACGTTTTCACTTGGTGTTTTTCTTCCCTTGTGTTCGGCATTTAATTTGTCGGCCTGCTTAAAGACCCAGCATTCTCTATGAGTGTGGTTCACAGGTTTTTTGGAGGTGCCATGAATTTGGCACAGTCTGTCCAGGACTTTGTTTAGGCCGGACGGTCCTTCTTTGCTGCCTTTAAATGGCTTCTTTTGTTGACCGGGTTGAGAGCCCCTGAATCCGGTGTTGACCGTTGTGTTGTCCGGACTTTTTGTTTTGACATTTGTTTTTGTTGCACCGTCGCTTCCCGTTGCCATCCCTTATTTCGGATATACTTGGGTCGCTGGTGCCTCTACGGGCCAACCAGCTGTCTTCATCTACGCAAAAGCGGGCCATAAGACTTGTTAAGGCTGCCATTGTCCTCGGCTTTTGTTGGCCGAGGTGTCTGGCAAGCCACTCGTCCCGGATGCTGTGCTTGAAGGCTGCCAGGGCTTCGGCATCCGGACAATCAACAATTTGATTCTTCTTAGTGAGGAATCTGTTCCAAAGCTTGCGGGCGGACTCTCCGGGCTGTTGTATTATGTGACATAAATCGTCCGCGTCCGGAGGTCGGACATAGGTCCCTTGAAAATTGGCCCTGAAAGCATCCTCGAGTTCCTCCCAACTTCCAATTGATTTTTTGGGGGAGGCTTTTTAACTAGTGTCGAGCTGGTCCCTTCAACTTGAGGGGAAGGTATTTGATGGCGTGAAGGTTGTCCCCACGAGCCATGTGGATATGCAGGATAAAATCCTTAATCCAGACCCCGGGGTCTGTCGTTCCGTCATATGCCTCTATGTTCACGGGTTTGAAACCCTGTGGGAATTCGTGGTCCAGTACCTCTTCGGTGAAGCACAGAGGGTGAGCGGCTCCTCTGTATCTGGACATGTTGTTGCATGATGTCGACTGTTGTTGTGTCCGGTGTTGATTCCAAACTGGTATTCGATCAGTATGATCGTTTTGGTGACCATAATCCTTCGTCGGAGCGTGTCCTCTAGATCCGTAGATGGACCTGGTTGCGCCGGCCTTTTTGTCCAGTAGCTCGCGTAAATCATGTGCGGTGTCAGTGGCTGTTTTGTTGCGGTTACGGAGTGGTTTGTCTAGCCGACTGGTCATATTGTTCTTTGGTGGAACGGCCTCATCGTCGAATTCTGGCAGCAGCTTGCGCTTTGGATAGCTCTTTGTGCGGCGATAGTCGCCGTATTTTTCTTCAGTGTCCAGCACTGTATTCCATCTGCGATTGAGCGTTTCCTGGGCGGCCTTAAGCCTTTGCTTCTGCTTCTTTAGACTTTTCGCAGTGGCCATGAGTTTTCTGTGGAGGTTATCTCGTTCCAAACGTGTTTTCGGGCTGATGAATGCATCATCGTCCGGGCTTTGCTCCTCTCCCGGGGCGGGTTGATGGGTTCGGCCCTCGGGATCGCTGTGATCGGGCGTCTGCTCTGGGCTGTGTTCAGCGTGACCTGGCTCATCCTGCTCCATCGCTGGGTCCATATGGTCGGTGTTGCCTTTGGAGTTGTTTGGGGTGTCGATCCTTCGAGCGCTATTATTGCTGTTTTTACTATGGCTGGACTTAGAGCGGCGTCTGCGTCGCCATTTTGGATTTTGTCCAGGGGTTTTATCCTCCATTTTATCGCCATCGTCCTCCTTAGGCCTGTCCACCATGTATATATCATATGATGAGGTGGCAGTCTAGCGCCCCGCGGGTGGTGGTTCTGAATTGTCTCCTGCGCTGACGTCCATACCGTCGGTGTCATCAGAGTCGAAGTCAAGCATGTCTGTTACGTTTTCGACAATGGCTATGAAGTGGGTGGTGGGTGGGTAACGAATTTCCTCGTCGCCTTCTTCCCCCTTGAGCCGGACATAGTTCGGCCAAGAGTCTCCTGACAAAGAGAGAGACTTTAGTGAGTTCAGGATGTCGCCAAAGGGAGAGTGCTGGAAGATATCCACAGCGGCAAATTCCGTTACCGGAGCCCAGCCAAAATCGGCGGGCTCGGGGGCGCGCAGTCTCGGACCTACAACTGGACACAAGTCCAGTGGTCTAGAGACACAGGCTTCCTTGGGGATGAAGTCTATGTTTGGCTCTTCTGCCGATGAGTGTGCGGCCTCCGGGGCGGGGACCATCCACCCGTCCTCGGACGACGCAATCTGCCCTAGATTTAGGTCTGGGGCTCCTGCGGGCGCGATATCCCGAGTATTGTCCGACATCAGGTCTAAGCCGTGCTCATCGTGACTATTCGGCGCTCCTGGCGTGGGCCCGAATCCATTGAAGATCAAGTCTCCGCGGATATCGGCCGTGTAGTTCAAGCTTCCGAACCTGATCTGATGGCCAGGGGCATAGCTGTCGATCTGCTCCAGATGGCCAAGCGAGTTGGCCTGCAGAACGAAGCCGCCGAACACGAAGATCTGTCCGGGGAGAGAAGTCTCACCCTAGATCACGTTGTTGTTGATGATTGAAGGAGCCATCGAGCCTTGAAGTGACGCCACAGAGGAACTCTCCATGAAAGCACCAATGTCGGTGTCAAAATCGGCGGATCTCGGGTAGGGGTCCCGATCTGTGCGTCTAAGGCTAATGGTAATAGGAGGCAAGAGACACGATGTTTTACCCAGGTTCAGGCACTCTCGATGGAGGTAAAACCCTACTTCCTGCTTGATTGATATTGATGATATGAGTAGTACAAGAGTTGATCTACCACGAGATCATGGAGGCTAAACCCTAGAAGCTAGCCTATGATGATTATGACTGTCCCTCTAAAGACTAAACCCTCCGGTTTATATAGACACTGGAGGGGGCTAGGGTTTACACAGAGTCGGTTACAAAGAAGGAAATCTATTATCCGGGTCGCCAATATTGTCTTCCACGCAAAGGAGAGTCCCATTTGGACATGGGACGGAGTCTTGAATCTTGTATCTTCACGCTCCAATAGTCCGGACAAAGTGTATAGTCCGGCTGTCCGGATACCCCCTAATCCAGGACTCCCTCAGCGGGTTTTGGGAGCACGATATCTGAATTTTTTGGATATAACAAGGCACGGGTTGAATTTTATGGACAAGCCTAACGTGTAATATTGTACATACCAAATCAATTTGCAGTTCCCTCAACGAAAAAAATGAAAGAAGTAAAGCTATTCACACCACACAAAGAGAGAGTCTTGTCCGTTTTACTGTACAAATGCTATTCAAAGCTATGAATCCATGTTATGTCCAATTAAATTCTTTCGCCGCCTGTATAATGCATGTAACCTACTCATACCAACATTTTAGTGCATTCCAAATGTCCATACTACCGTTGCAATTCGAACTAAATTTGAATTTGTTTCTCTATTTGAATAAGAATCTACAATCATGATTGTTGCCAACTTAGACCATCATTTGTGTATTATCTTAACAACACACCACATGATTACTATAGAGATAGATATGAACTATGAATACTATATGAACTCGAATTCAAATTTTGAATACACTTGATGTTGATTCCAAATAATAGTACATTTGATGTACTAACTACATCTTCATAATCTAAACCATGTTCGATACGTACACCATGTTTATCACACAAGGTATAGTGCCCCGCCCCCTACATTATGACAATTATTTATCCTTGAGCTGCAAAAGCGACACATTATCACAAATTATAATCAATGTTCTATACATTATATGTAGTACTAGCAAGATGCCCATGCGTTCCACGAAACATCAAGATGCATTTGTATGAGTAGTTTATCTTGTGGGAGAAATGGATGAACGAGGGAAGGCCTTATTTGAAAATATGGAGAGGGGTGTGGGTATCTTTTTTCAAAATTGCCATAGCTTCCTTCCTATCCGTCAGATATAAATCGGACGGCCTATATTGTAGGATGGCAGGCACACCATCATCACCAACTCTATATATATATATATATATAATGTTATATGTAGTATAACATGTTCATAACCACACCATGCGTATCACCGTTATATATATTCACACATGCGTCGGTTTAAAAAACTATGATAAATTCTTCAAATATCCAAATTAACTTTTTATAATGAATTATGATCTCTATTCGTCTTTTACACCCACACAATCCTCTTATCTTTGTAGCCATCGCTATCTTTCTCTCATGCATGCACACGCCCGCCTCCCTCTCACCCTCCCTCAGCATTCTCTAGCTCCATCATGCAAATTCGTATTTTCACTTTAGGTCGTTCACCCATGGTGTGTGTAGGCCCCCAGCTCCTTCCTCCCGGCACACACCGATCGATATGCCTCTCTAGCCAGGTGTGCCTACCACAAACACAAGCTTTCCCTCTTCTCTTCTCACCGTCCATGCCTCACTCCCGCCCCTCTTTTCATCGATCGTGTACTCGCACACTCCTTCCCCATTGATATAGTATGCCTCTCGCACCACCTCGTAGCTACATCCCTCTATCTCTATCCTTCTCTCTGGGCCTTATTTGCTTCTAACACATACATGCATGTATATCGATCGATCTCCCTACATATACCTAGGTCAACTTTAACTATTTTTCCCCATGCATCGATCGACGTACCTCACAAGTTACGTCTCTCCTTTCTCCAACAAAGGACGATTGATCTTCCTATGCAGTTACGTCTGCTTACCATAGCCATACCCCCTCATCATTCGTGCATGCCTCATGGCCCGTCTCTCACATGCACGTGCACATACAGGCAGTCATCCCCTCTCTTATTGATATTGCGGGCATGCCCTCCGTTTGTCTAGCAAGCCTCTCCCACCATTTGTGAGCAGCAACTCCACCACCAACCCCCCCCGACACTCTAGCTCTGTCTCTCTCCCAACCTTATTCCTCTCCTACACATATGCATGGATGCTGATTGATTTCCCTCAATACATAAGGTAGGTCAATCTCCTCCTCCACACATATACCAACCATTGTACCTCTATATAGTTAGGTCTCTGCCCCCCCAACCCCCCACACACACTGATAGTCGAGCGTTGTAGGTAGGTATCCATGCCATAGAGACAAACTGCACCTGTCCCCTCTCACGTTCCAGTAGGCCAGCCACCCTATATCTTTGACGTGGGCACACACAAATTCGATGGCACTCTTTATCAATCGCGCACGCACACACACATCATCCCTCTCTTCGATTCTATGGATACCTCCACTCTCTTCTCGTTGATCACCCCCTCTCTATATATTATATATCAGGCCTCTGTTTCACACACATTGAACATGTTACATTTTTTGATTGAAATATCATCGAAAAATTTCTATCTCTCACGCCCCCCCCCCCACACACACACCGATAGTCGAGCATTGTAGGTAGGTATCCATGCCACAGAGACAAACTGCACGTCCCCGCTCACGTTCCAGTAGGCCAGCCACCCTATATCTTTGACGTGGGCACACACACACACATCATCCCTCTCTTCGATTCTATGGATAGCTCACGCCGATGATACCTCTAGTCTCTTCTCGTGGATCACCCCCTCTATATATATGATATATCTAGGCCTCTATTTCACACACATTGCATATGTTACATTCTTTGATTGAAATATCATCTACACATATTCCCTATCTATCTCTCACGCCCCACCCCCAAAAAAACACTCACAATCCCACACACTATATCTATCTACATTTGTATCTCTCACACACAAACCCACGTAGGTGGTGTACATAGATGAAGAGAATAGGTGCACGTATTCACGCTTCATGCCCAGCCACCGCGGATGCACGGTGGAGCTCATTTCTGTACGAAATGGCAGCCCACGTGCTAATTTGAGCGCGTGTAGCGATTGTTTACCTACGGAGGTCATGTACCACGCGTGCACGAAACAAAGTTTGACTTGATGCGTTGGCGCGTTATTCTTAAATAAATTTTTATCGCTCAATGGCACATACACAGAATATAAAATGATTTTTATGGAGAAAAAGGTAGTCCGCTCCACTATATACAATGGAGCCTGTCTGCTGGCGTTTGTCTCCCTTCAGAGTATCTCACACAAGGCGGTGGTGGCCCCTCTCTCTCTCACTGTTGGTCACTGATCCTGCTGCATCCTGTCTGCCGACGGAAAGGGAGGATGTGCATCGTTTCTCCGTTTGACGGTGTCGAGGCAGCAAGTCCCGATCTGTGGTACCCTCGTTCTCTCTGACCAAGCTCTGGCGCGGTAGGGCCTACACCACTTGCTCGCTGCTGCAGTAAGGGTAGATTCCGCCCGCCGCCGCTCTCCTAGTTACATCCCAATGACCCCCAGGTATCCCCTCCGGCCTTGCTCCACTGCCCGTCTTCCCACGTCACTGCATGTGGAAAATCTTGCATGTGGATCTTCCCTAGTTCTTTGCCCAAAACGTAGCTCGTCCGGCGTACTTGCCATATTGCAAGCTCGTCCTCACACCGTTTTAGATAAAGGCAACCGTGTTGTTATCTTCTCTTAGGACAAGGAATATGTTTCTTTTTTGTCGTCGTATGTGTCATCAACTGTTATTGGCTAATAATTATTTCCTTTCTACCTCTTTTTGGCAAACAGGGCTATCCATTTCACGTTGTTGCTATTGCGTCCTTTTGGTGAACTGCACAAATCATTTTTTTCTTAAGAGTGTTTTGTGCAGTTGTACTAAAATGTCACAGAGGGAACGTCTCAACATTTCAGTGTGACTGCACAAAGGGAGATTGGTTTTGCTCTATCCTCCTCATCCAACTCCAATCCTAATCTTCTCTAACTATTTGCTTAATCTTCTCCAACTAGTTAGTCTTAAGAGAGACTGCAAAGGTGTCTAGCTTCTATTTGTGTGTTTATTGTTTCATCAACATTCCTCTATTATTGTAATCACACTTAATATCTTTGGACAAGGGACGCTCAACTCTGTTTTAGTGGAACTGCACAAAATGATCGGAATGTTGCATGCTCCTGATAGCTACTTTTTTCCCAACATGCCTTGTTGATTTAGACAGAGCTGGGGGAAGTTGCTGCCAATGAAAGCATGGATCAATTTTAATTTAACATTCTTCAGTTGTGATGTAAATATTAGCTCTACTATGCTAATCATTGAGATGCATTAGCAAGGAAGTTAGTATTTTATTTTTTTCCTAAAGAGCATGGATGGCAAGACACACAAAATGAAAGCTGAAAGCTCAGAGCATTGTACAATTTCATGTCGCTGGAAAATTATTTGTATAGTACGTTAATTATGTTGCTTGAAGCTTGATAACATTGCCAGAAGCCTCTTCGGCATGCTGGTCCATGTGCCATGCAAAAAATTATACTCTCTCCGTTCCTAAATATTTGAAATCTCTAGAAAGACAAATATATAAGAATGGAGGGGTAGTGCACAACCGCATGGGAGACTCAGCCTGGTCATTACGCCACACTATATAGCGAGTAATGAGCAGTCAAATCATAAGCCCCAACTTTCCCACTGTAAGTTGCTCGGAAGAAGAAACCATCAATACACTCTTCTTTGAATCATCTCATACTACTCCCACCGTCACTATTCGCTTCAACAATCTCTAGGACCAAGGCGACTAGCGATCGGCCAGAAAAATAGCATATCTATTACTAGAGGAAATATGCATACACACATGCATGCAGTGCTTCCACGCCGGGTACACACATGCATGCACTTACTCCACTCCGCGTACACACCTACATCGATAAAATTAAGGACTTGATTGAGGTTACCATGCCCTAATTAATTGAGCATTAAACCAAACGCGTCTAAAATCTCTCTGGTGGTGGAAATGCAAGGAGAGAAATGCATGAGAAGGAAGCGTGCCCTGTAAACTGTGATGGAGGGAGGAGTAGTAGGAAGGTGCAAAACCAAGTACGTGTATGGCCAGTCGGTCAATGCACTTCCTCTTGGCATATCACTGACATGTGGGACCGGGTGTGAGCAAAGCGATCTCAATTGACGGATAAATGGCCAACACACCGCTCCTTGAGAGAGACGAGGAGCGAGAACACACAGACGGGCTCGCACGGAGGCCAAGATATATTCGAACATGGTTGATCGATATCATCATTACATGTTTGATGTTTTTAATAGTACTATTGGGCTACCGTTTTCCACACTTTTCCCGAATAAATGTGTACTTTATCAGAGATTAAAATAAAATAAGAGTACAGACGCTCCACCATGCGGTTCCTAGTACCTATATACTAGTAGTAGTACTACTCGTACTACTCAACCTTGCGCTTGGCTCTTCGCCTCTTCGTGAAGTCGAACAATGATGGTACTACAGTGTATGCCTCTTGCAATCTAACGCCGAATGAACTGCTCCACGCCCATCACCTGGGCGAGGGTAGGTTGCATTAGTCAAAAGCTTCTCGTCATCCTGCGAGCCACCAGGCTTGAGGTAGACGGAGAGGGCGTAAGCGAGCTTCACCTTGTCCTGCAGGCTTCTCCTAGTTCTGCGAGTTGACGGGACACACCAAAAAGTAGTGCTAGTCCATACTCCCTCCTTTCTGGTTAATATGGCTTAATCTTTTTTGTGGGTAAACGAGATAGCTTTATTCATATATAAGCATTCTTAGGATGATCAACCAAGAGACTGGTCACTAGGAAGCGAGGTACCCCACAAAAAAATAAGAAGGAAGTGAGGTGTTTCATCAAGCCAGCTCTCGGTCACATTCAAAGTGCAGCAAGAACGGTTCGCACAAATATGCGCCACAAGGTTTGCTGACTTGTTTACATGCTGAATAACAAAAAAAAGAGAAAATATATATTACCGAGTGCTCCTATTTCTAACAGGATATAGGAGCCAGAATTAAGCGAGAATTGTGGTGAGTGTTCTATGCAATCAACTTCCATTATCACATGCGAGAACCCTCGAAGAGAACCTAATGTGTTGAAGAATGCTTTATCACAAATTAAAATAAAATAAGAGTGCAGACGCTCCACAATCCAGTTCCTATTAGTACATACCTGTATAGTAGTACTAGTAGAACTTTGCGCTTGGTTGTTCGCCTCTTTGGGAAGTCGAACAATGATGGCACTAGTACATTGTATGCTTCTGGCAATCTGACACCAAATTTACTGTTGCATGTCCACCGTCTGGCGGGGGAGAGCTTGCATTAGTCAAAAGTCTCTCCTTGTCCTGCGAGCAACCGCTTGCAAGCTCCTCCCATCCTGCAAGCTTCTCCTTGTTCGGCAAGTTGACGGGACACAACAAAGTAATGCTAGTCCATACTGCCTTCTTTCCGATTAATATGCCTTAATTCGAAACGAGATAAATACAATGTCTGTCACTGTATATTTGTAAAAATATGGCCAGTGGACTTCATAATACGCTCAGTGCGCTCAATATATACATTTTTTGATGTTTGTACGGTTACTAGCTCACCCTGGCTGAGTATGTGTGTGCGTGCACGTGTAGGTTGAGCACTTGAGCATGACCGTGTGTGTTGCATCGTGTGCTCGGACATGCATGCATTAGGGCGCCGCACGCGTTTTTGCATCCATGTGTACGTGTGACTGTTGCATGCATGCACGAGGTTGTAGTCCCTCACATTCACATGTTCATAAGTCAATGCTTTGTCAAAATGTTGCATGCAAGCTTTAATCATTCCTTGTTCACGCATGCATTACCGATATTAATACATTGGAAAGACAATTTCTTGAGGAAAACAAGCCCATGAATTGAGTACAAAGGGGACCAATAAGCCAGGACGGAGGAATTACTAGTAGTGAACCGGAAGGAGGGAGTAGGTACTAGTAGTACTACGTAACAATGTGCAGTAAAATTCCTCTATGCACATCATGTCTATGTGTCATGCAAGAAGCTAGAGATAAGTACAAGTAAGACTCAGGAACGGTCATACACATAGGGGGAGTATGTGTAGGGGCCACTCAGGAGCAATCAAATCACATAGTAAGTTAGTCGGAAGAAGCAACCATCATTTCACTCTTCAATGACACGTACACAATATAAAATGGTTGATATGGAGAGAAAAATAATACTCTCCACTATATATACACTAGCAGAAGCCTAAGCGACAAGCCTGATTGCTTGGGGTGCTCTCTTCACAAGCATAGAACAACAGTGGCCACACCACTGGTCACATATCCGGCTTGATCCCGCCGCTAGGGAAGGGGACGATGTTCTGCGTAGACGCGGTCGACAGCGGGAAGGGAGAAAACCCACTTTTGGTGCATCCCGATGGGGGGTCCCCGTGGTATGGGTTGATGCCGCCTCCCAACCGCCCTTCTAGCTACAGCCCGACATCCCAAGTACAACTTCCTTTTGGGGCCGGCTTGCTCCACTACCGCAGCTCCCCACGTAGCTCCATCTCCATGTGGATCTTTCTCTACTTCTACCGGCTTCTATTTGTGATGAGTTTATATCTCATGAACTAGTGCCATTAGTATTATTGTAATCACACTTCTTCAATATCTTTGCCAAAAGGGATGCTCAGCTCGATTTTAGTGGAACTGCACAAAAGCATCGTATGATCCGAGGGTGCCAGCCGTCTTTCCTTCGACAGGTTATACCTAGCCAGGAAATTAAATCCTATTTAGGGTTTAGGGTTTACATTGTTGTGACCCCATTAGTAGTTTTTTTGTGCACACTCTCACAACTTTTGTATTTAGTTGTGAAGTAAATATTGGCTATGATGTGTGAATCATTGAGATGCATCAGCATGCGTGTTAGTTTTCCTTTGTATTTGATGGAATGTTGTAATGGGGCAACCTTGGAGTGGGAATGAAAATGGAGTGGAAAGTTTCCGTTTTTCTGGAGAAAAAAATGGAAAAGGAGAGAAACCAATGTTTTGTTTTGCTGGATCGCGCCATCGAGCAAAGCCGACGTTTAAATCATGTCTGTCGCGTTTGTGTCTCACCCTCCTCCATGGCTCCACCCCACACGGTCGCTCAACATGCCCCTCACCGCAAACCGACTATACGATAACTTTCCCGCCTGCTTGTCGATGGATCGCGCCATGGAGTACTAGCACTACTGGAAGAGATTGACGAGGAGGGGGGCTAGCTAGCTGTAGCACGGACTCCCAAGAACTTTTCACATGCATGTTGTGGCCGGCCATGGCGACCTTTGAACGCGGAGCAGTCACTTGCACCAGGAAGCAGCGCGGGTGGCGCTCTCTCGGTCGATGCGCCGCTTCAATGCCGGCGCCAGTGAGAGGTCGCATCAGCTCTGGCCGGGCATGAATGCGGCACAGACCGTTTCGGGCGGTAAGCACGCGCGGGTGATGAAGAGGGCTTGGGTTGGTCAAGAGCGGGCATGGCAGCGGTCCGGACGCCCGCAAACAAGAGATGTTGTACGTAAATATTGCTGCGTATATAATTAATAACGTAAATAATGTGCCAGTTGGACAAATATGATTGGAGATGGAGATGGAGATGGAATTTTACGTAAACACGGATATGCATGTCTATGTCTATGCGTGTGTGCGCGATGACTCTCATGACTACTCGTACACACCATCGATGTCTCGTTCACCCTACACACACACAAACTTAGTACCGCCTCATTTTGTTCCTAGGATAGGAATGTCATAGGAGTGGGAGACAATATGAAGTGAGATAAATGGAGTACGACGTACAAGAAGAAATGTACATGCACTCACTCTGCCTCCGAGATACCCGCGAGTACACGATGGAGCGCATTTGTATACGAAGAGGCAGCTTACATACGTAATAATTTTACCCTTTAATTTGTTTATTTGATATTGGAGGGCCAGGGACCACACGTGAGCGATTCAAATTGCGACCTGGAAGCGGGGGCGTGTTTTTGATCGAGTTTTCTTTCTTGGTACGTTAAAAAAAGTTTTGCCCGCCAGTTTTCGTTTCTTTTTTTTGGGAACGTGCGTATTCTATTTAAAACCACTGCTATGGAGAGATTTCTTTACTCCATTGTATATATAGCCTCTTGTTTGATAGGGTTTCTCGCGGCACACTCTCTCACCCTCTTCATATCTAAACAAGACGACATTGTCCACTCTATCTCTCTCCTCACCGGTGGTCACAGATCTGGCCGAATCCCATCCGCTGCGGGAGGTGAGGAGGTGCAACGTTGACGTTGTCACCATTGATGATGGAGGAAGCCGGTGCGCACCGTCCTCTCTGAGCTGGCGCTGGCGCAAACGAAGGTCCTCCGAGCCCTTGTTCGCTGTCTTCGTGTGGGTAGATCCCGCCCACCTAAGCGACATCTCGCCCACCTGAGGTATAACTTCTTTTGGATTTCATGCTTCATTGTACTGGTCCAGCTCCCCAGGTCGCTTCATGCGGGTTTTCTTCTATGCCACTATTCCCCACCTCCCCATGTATAGTATCTAGGATTCGTCAGCTGGTCCAATATCACCTATTTTTTACTATTATAGAGGAAAGGCCACTCGAAAAGTTGTCCTGGTTTATGCCTTGATGGAGGTATACATGTTTTTTAGACAAAAAGTACAAAGTGGTTGTGCGGTCATTGTCCATATGCTCCTATTGCTGCTGCTAATCTAATACTATCACTAGTTAAATGAAGCAATGCCCATGGTAAAGTGACGTCCCTTTTAAGTAATGCTAATGTCAATCCAGAGGCGTCGATAAATGCTTCTGTCCTGCTTTTTTTCTCGTGTATCCTAGTTTAGTTCCCATCAAGATAATCACCGTGCTTCTGTTTATTGGTGTACTTTTCATTAATTCTTATTGACAAATTAGATGTCACTGTTAATCTTGTACCACTACCAAAACAAAGTGACAACACTATATCCCTTTTTTATATTTTTGCAAACAACGATGCGCATCTCCATACCCGGGCATGTCTTCCACAGTTTTAGTGGAACTGCACAAAATTGGATGGCCATTATTGTTCTGCCTCACTGTCCTCTGCCACGTGGTTCTTCCTTCCTCGAGCTTGATTACCGAGAAGAAACAGACCACAGTGAGGATTTGTCGAACTTCATAGGTGCCTCACCGAAACTTGATGCCAAATGGATGTTGCATCACCACAATGACCTATCGATGCTCATGGTTGCATCTAGTGGTTGTATCGGCTGGTGAAGCTGATCGACTTTCGACGAAAAACAGGTTGTCTTCCATCAGTGCTCTTTGCTTGTTACCCAAAAATATGACATCCTTCATCAGTTCACCTTCGTTGCGTTGGACACGTGATACTTCTCCAACGTATCTATAATTTTTTATTGTTCCATGCTATTATATTATCTGTTTTGGATGTTTTATATGCATTAGTATGCTATTTTATATTATTTTTGGGACTAACCTATTAACCTAGAGCCCAGTGCCAGCTTCTGTTTTTTGCCTGTTTTAGAGTTTCGCAGAAAAGGAATACCAAACGGAGTCCAAACGGAAAAAACTTTCACGATGATATTTCTTGGACCAGAAGCAAACCAGGAGACTTGAAGATGAAGTCAGAGAAGCAAAGAGATGGCCACGGGGGTGCAGGGCACGCCCCCAACCTCGTGGGCCCCTCGGAGGTCTCCTGACCTAATTCTTTCGCCCATATATAATCTTATACCCCAAAACCATCAGGGGAAGCCACGAAAATAGTTTTCCACTGCCGCAACCTTCTGTACCCGTGAGATCCCATCTAGGGACCTTTTCTGTTGTCCTGCCGGAGGGGGATTCGATCATGGAGGGCTTCTACATTAACACCATTGCCCTTCTGATGAAGCATTAGTAGTTTACTACAGATCTACGGGTCCATAGCTAGTAACTAGATGTCTTCTTCTCTCTCTTTGATTCTCAATACCATGGTCTCCTCGATGTTCTTGGAGATCTATTTGATGTAATATTCTTTTGCGGTGTGATTGCCGAGATCTGGTGAATTGTGGATTTATGATCAGATTATCTATGAATATTATTTGAGTCTTCTCTGAATTCTTATATGCATGATTTGATATCTTTGCAAGTACCTTCGAATTATCGGTGTAGTTTGGCCTACTAGATTGGTTTTTCTTGCAGTTGGAGAAGTGCTTAGATTTGGGTTCAATCTTATGGTGTCCTTTCCCAGTGACAGTAGGGGCATCAAGGCACGTATTGCATTGTTGCCATCAAGGATAAAAAGATAGGGTTTTCATCATATTGCTCGAGTTAATTCCTCTACATCATGTCATCTTACTTAATGCGTTACTCTGTTCTTTATGAACTTAATACTCTAGATGCAGGCAGGAGTGGGTCGATGTGTGGAGTAATAGTAGTAGATGCAGAATCGTTTCGGTCTACTTGACATGGACGTGATGCCTCTGTTCATGATCATTGCCTTAGATATCATCATAATTATGCGCTCTTCTATTAGTTTCTCGGCAGTAATTTATTCACCCACCGTATTATTTGCTATCTTGAGAGAAGCCACTAGTGAAACCTATGGCCCCCGGGTCTCTTTTCCATCATATTAAGTCTCTTTTCCATCATACTAGTTTCCGATCTACTATTTTGCTATCTTTTACTTTCCGATCTATAAACCAAAAATACCAAAAATATTTACTTTACCGTTTATCTATCTCTATTAGATCTCACTTTTGCAAGTAACCGTAAGGGATTGACAACCGCTTTATCGCGTTGGGTGCAGTTGATTGTTTGTGCATGTAGACTGTGACTTGTGCGTTATCTCCTACTGGATTGATACCTTGGTTCTCAAACTGAGGGAAATACTTACTCTACTTTGCTGCATCACCCTTTCCTCTTCAAGGGAAAAACCAACGCAAGCTCAAGAGGTAGCAGGAAGAATTTCTGGTGCCGTTGCCAGGGAGATCTACGCCCAGTTAAGACATACCAAGTACCCATCATAAACTCTCCTCTCTTGCATTATATTATTTTCCATTTGCCTCTCGTTTTCCTCTCCCCCACCTCTGAAACGATTTTCGAAAAGATTTGCCCTTTTCTTCACCCCTTTTCCGTTCGTCTTTTTCACTTTATTTTTGTGTGCTTGTGTCTTGGATTGCTTGCTTTGTCACGATGGCTCAAGATAATACTAAATTGTGTGATTTTTCCAACACAAACAACAATGATTTCATTATTACTCCAATTGCTCCTACTACTAATGTTGAATCTTGTGGAATTAATGCTGCTTTGCTGAATCTTGTTATGAAAGATCAATTTTTTGGCCTTCCTAGTGAAGATGCCACATCCCATCTAAACAATTTCGTTGATTTGTGTGATATGCAAAAGAAGAAAGATGTGGATAATGATATTGTTAAATTGAAGTTATTTCCGTTTTCGCTTAGAGATCATGCTAAAACTTGGTTTTCATCTTTGCCTAAAAATAGTATTGATTCGTGGAACAAGTGTAAAGATGCTTTCATCTCTAAGTATTTTCCTCCTGCTAAGATCATCTCCCTTAGGAACGATATTATGAATTTTAAGCAACTTGATCATGAGCATGTTGCACAATCTTGGGAGAGGATGAAATTGATGATACGAAATAGCCCTACACACGGTTTGAATTTGTGGATGATTATACAAAAAAAATTATGCCGGATTGAATTTTGCTTCTAGAAATCTTTTAGATTCGGCCGCGGGAGGCACTTCTATGGAAATTACTTTGGGAGAAGCTACTAAACTCCTAGATAATATTATGGTTAATTATTCTCAATGGCACACCGAAAGATCCACTAGTAAAAAGGTGCATGCAATTGAAGAGATTAATGTTTTGAGTGGAAAGATGGATGAACTTATGAAATTATTTGCTAATAAGAGTGCTTCTTCTGATCCTAATGATATACCTTTGTCCACTTTGATTGAGAATAATAATGAATCTATGGATGTGAATTTTGTTGGTAGGAACAATTTTGGTAATAATGTGTATAGAGGCTATTTTAATCCCAGGCCGTTTCCTAGTAATTCCTCTAATAATTTTGGTAATTTCTACAACATTTCTTATGGAAATTTTAACAATATGCCCTCTCATTTTGAGAATAGTGTTAAAGAATTTATGAGTTCACAAAAGAATTCCAATGCTTTGATTGAAGAAAAATGTCTCAAGATCAATGATTTGGCTAGGAACGTGGATAAAATTTCTCTTGATGTTGATTCGTTGAAACTTAGATCTATTCCACCTAAGCATAGTATCAATGAGTTTCTCAATGCCATGAGAGTTTCCATTGATGAGTGCAAAGAAAGAACCGCTAAGATGCGTGCTAAAAAGGATTGGTTTGTAAAAGCGTGTTCATTTAGTTTTCATGAAAAATAATGATGAAGATCTAAAAGTGATTGATGTGACTCCTATTGAATCTTTGTTTTCCAATATAAATATTGACAAATACGGGTCTGGATATGAGTCAACTTTATTTAAAAGGTGTCTCAATGATTCAGAATTTTTAGATCTAGATGCAAAAATTGATAAAAGTGGGATTGGAGAGGTCAAGACTTTAAGTAGCAATGAACCCACTCTTTTGGATTTCAAGGAATTTAATTATGATAATTGTTCTTTAATAGATTGTATTTCCTTGTTACAATCCGTGTTGAATTCTCCTCATGCTTACAATCAAAACAAAGCTTTTACTAAACATATCGTTGATGTTATGATGCAATCTTTTGAAGAAAGGCTTGAATTGGAAGTTTCTATCCCTAGAAAACTTTATGATGAGTGGGAACCTACTATTAAGATTAAGATTAAAGATTATGAGTGCCATGCTTTGTGTGATTTGGGTGCTAGCGATTCCACGATTCCAAAAACTTTATGTGATGTGTTAGGTTTCCGTGAATTTGATGATTGTTTTTTAAATTTGCATCTTGTGGATTCCACTATCAAGAAACCTATGGGAAGGATCGATGATATTCTTGTTGTTGCAAATAGGAATTATGTGCCCGTAGATTTCATTGTTCTTGATATAGATTGCAATCCTACATGTCATATTATTCTTGGTAGACCTTTCCTTAGAATGATTGGTGCAGTTATTGATATGAAAGAAGGAAACATTAGATTCCAATTTCCATTAAGGAAAGGCATGGAACACTTTCGTAGGAAGAAAATTAAATTGCCATATGAATCTATAATGAGATCCACATATGGATTGCATACCAAAGATGACAATACCTAGATCTATTCGTGTTTTATGCCTAGCTAAGGGCGTTAAACGATTGCGGTTGTTGGGAGGCAACCCAATTTTGTTTTTGTTCTTTATTTTTTGTTCCTGTTTAGTAATAAATAATTCATCTAGCCTCTGGTTAGATGTGGTTTTGTGTTTTAATTAGTGTTTGTGCCAAGTTAAACCTTTAGGATAGCTTATGGTGATAGTGTGTTGATCCTGCTGAAAAAACAGAAACTTTTGCGCCCAGTGAATAATTTCTAGAATTTTACTGAAACGTGATTTTGAGCTAATTCCTTTTTCTCTGGATTTGTGCACAAATTTTCATGGTCGTCCTAATTATTCAGAATTTTTTGAGTTACAGAAGTATTCGAGAGCTACAGATTGCTACAGACTGTTATGTTTTTGACAGATTCTGTTTTCTATGTATTATTTGCTTATTTTGATGAATCTATGGGTAGTATCGGGGGGTATGAACCATGGAAAAGTTGAAATACAGTAGATATTACACCAATATAAATAAAGAATGAGTTTGCCACAATAACTTAAAGTGGTGATTTATTTTCTTATACTAACGGAGCTCATGAGATTTTCCTTTGAGTTTTGTGTTGTGAAGTTTTCAAGTTTTGGGTAAGGATTTGATGGACTATGGAATAGGTAGTGGAAGAGCCTAATCTTGGGTATGCCCAAGGCACCCCCAAGGTAATATTCAAGTACAACCAAAAGCCTAAGCTTGGGGATGCCCCGGAAGGCATCCCCTCTTTCACCTTCGTCTATCGGTAACTTTACTTGAGGCTATATTTTTATTCACCACATGGTATGTGTTTTGCTTGGAGCGTCTTGTATGATTTGAGTCTTTGCTTTTTAGTTTGCCACAATCATCCTTGCTGTACACACGTTTTGGGAGAGACACACATGAATCGTGATTTATTAGAATATTCTATGTGCTTCACTTATATCTTTTGAGCTACGCAATATTGCTCTAGTACTTCACTTATATCTTTTTAGAGCACGACAGTGGCTTTATTTTCTAGAAATTTATGAACTCTCATGCTTCACTTATATTATTTTGGGAGTATTTTAGAACAGCATGGTAATTTGCTTTGGTTATAAATTTAGTCCTAATATGATAGGCATCCAAGAGGGATATAATAAAAACTTTCATATAAAGTGCGTTGAATACTATGAGAAGTTTCATTATTTATGATTGTTTTGATATATGAAGATGCTGATATTAGAGTCATGCTAGTGGAGTAATTGTAAATTTGAGAAATACTTGTGTTGAGGTTTGTGAGTCCTGTAGCTTGCATGTATGGTGAACCATTATATAACGAAGTTGGAGCGTGAAGTATTTATTGATTGTCTTCCTTATGAGTGGCGGTCGGGGACCAGCGATGGTCTTTTCCTACCAATCTATCCCCCTAGGAGCATGCGTGTAGTACTTCGTTGGATGACTAATAGATTTTTGCAATAAGTATGTGAGTTTATTTTGACTAATGTTGAGAGCATGGATTATACGCACCCTCACCCTTCCATCATTGCTAGCCTCTCTTGTGCCGTGCAACTTTCACCGTTACCATACACCCACCATATACCTTCCTCAAAACAGCCACCATACCTACCTATTATGGCATTTCCATGGCCATTCTGAGATATATTGTCATGCAACTTTCCACCGTTTCGTTTATTATGACACGCTTCATCATTGTCATATTGCTTTGCATGATCATGTAGTTGACATGGTATTTGCGGCAAAGTCACCTTTCATAATTCTTTCATACATGTCACTCATGATTCATTGCACATCCTGGTACACCTCCAGAGGCATTCACAGAGAGTCATATTTTGTTCTAAGCATTGAGTTGTAATTTTTCGAGTTGTAAGTAAACAGAAGTGTGATGATCATCATTATTAGAGCATTGTCCCATGTAAGGGGAAAAAAGAGGCCATAAAAAGGAGAAAGGCCCAAACAAAAAATGAGAGAAAAAGAGAGAAGGGGCAATGTTACTATCCTTTTTCCATACTTGTGCTTCAAAGTAGCAAAATGATCTTCATGATAGAGAGTCTCTTATTTTCACTTTCATATACTAGTAGGAATTTTTCATTATAGAACTTGGCTTGTATATTCCAATTATGGGCTTCCTCAAACGCCCTAGGTCTTCATGAGCAAGCAAGTTGGATGCACACCCACTTAGTTTCTTTTTGATCTTTCATAAACTTATAGCTCTAGTGCATCCGTTGCATGGCAATCCCTACTCACTCACATTGATATCTATTGGTGGGCATCTCCATAGCCCGTTGATACGCCTAGTTGATGTGAGACTATCTCCCTCTTTTCGTCTTCTCCACAACCACCATATTCCCTTCCACCATAGTGCTATGTCCATGGCTCACGCTCATGTATTGCGTGAAAGTTGGAAATGTTTGAGAACATCAAAGTATGAAACAATTGCTTGGCTTGTCATCGGGGCTGTGCATGATTTGAGTATTCTATGTGATGATGATGGAGCATAGCAAGACTATATGAATTTGTAGGGATAAGTTTTCTTTGGCCATGTTATTTTGAGAAGACATAATTGCCTTGTTAGTATGCTTGAAGTATTATTGTTTTTATGTCAATATTAAACTTTTGTTTTGAATCTTACGAATCGGAACATTCATGCCACAATAAAGAATTACATGGATAAATATGTTAGGTAGCATTCCACATCAAAAATTCTGTTTTTATCAATTACCTACTTGAGGACAGGCGGGAATTAAGCTTGGGGATGCTTGATATGTCTCCAACGTATCTATAATTTTTGTTTGTTCCATGCTATTATATTATCAGTTTTGGATGTTTTATATGTATTAATATGCTATTTTATATTAGTTTTGGGACTAACCTATTAACCTAGAGCCCAGTGCCAAGTTTCGGTTTTTTTTGCCTATTTTAGAGTTTCGCAGAAAAGGAATACCAAACGGAGTCCAAACGGAATAGAACTTTCATGATGATCTTTCTTGGACCAGAAGCAAACCAGGAGACTTGGAGATGAAGTTGGAGAAGCAACGAGGCGACCATGAGGGTGGCGGGCACGCCCGGGGGTAGGGTGCGCCCCCTACCACGTGGGCCCCTTGAAGGTCTCCTGACCTAATTCTTTTGCCCATATATACTCTTATACCCCAATACCATCAGGAGGAGCCACCACTTTTCCACCACTGCAACCTTCTGTACCCATTTGATCCCATCTAGGGACCTTTTCCGGCGTCCTGCTGGAGGGGGATTCGATCACGAAAGGCTTCTACATCAACACCATTGCCCTTCCAATGAAGCTTGAGTAGTTTACCACAAACCTACGGGTCCATAGCTAGTAGCTAGATGGCTTCTTCTCTTTATTTGATTCTAAATACCATGTTCTCCTCAATGTTCTTGGAGATCTATTCGATGTAATATTCTTTTGCGGTGTGTTTGTCGAGATCCAATGAATTGTGGATTTATGATCAGATTATCTATGAATATTATTTGAGTCTTCTCTGAATTCTTATATGCATGATTTGATATCTTTGCAAGTCTCTTCGAATTACCGGTTTAGTTTGGCCTACTAGATTGGTTTTTCTTGCAATGCGAGAAGTTCTTAGCTTTGGTTCAATCTTGCGGTGTCCTTTCCCAGTGACAGTAGGGGCAGCAAGGCACATATTGTGTTGTTGCCATCCTGGACAAAAAGATGGGGTTTTCATCATATTGCTTGAGTTAATTCCTCTACATCATGTCATCTTACTTAATGTGTTACTCTGTTCTTTATGTACTTAATACTCTAGATGCAGGTAGGAGTCGGTCGATGTGTGGAGTAATAGTAGTAGATGCAGAATTGTTTAGGTCTGTTTGACACGGACGTGATGCCTATGTTCATGATCATTGCCTTAGATATCGTCATAATTATGCGCTCTTCTATCAGTTGCTCGGCAGTAATTTATTCACCCACCATATTATTTGCTATCTTGAGAGAATCCACTAGTGAAACCTATGCCCCCCGGGTCTCTTTTCCATCATATTAAGTCTCTCTTTCATCATACTAGTTTCTGATCTACTATTTTGCAATCTTTTACTTTCCTATCTATAAAACAAAAATACCAAAAATATTTACTTCACTGTTTATCTATCTCTATCAGATCTCACTTTTGCTAGTAACCGTGAAGGGATTGACAACCCCTTTATCGCGTTAGGTGCAAGTTTGTTGATTGTTTGTGCAGGTATTCGGTTACTTGTGCGTCGTCTCTTATTGGATTGATACCTTGGTACTCAAACTGAGGGAAATACTTACTCTACTTTGGTGCATCACCCTTTCCTTTTCAAGGGAAAAACCAACGCAAGCTCAATAGGTAGCAAGACGCAGTCATCTTTCACGTTGGTGCAATTTTATCACACAATTGGCTATGAACCAAATGTTTCCTCAAAGAAGCATCGATGTTGGTACTAAGATCATAAGTTTTGTATTGATTTATAAGGCTTCTCTCAACTTTGTCTTCAGCTCCCCTGTAATTTTATTTGTCCAACTATTAACTAAATATGTGGTCAGACTTTGATTAAAAATATGGTGTGGACTAAAAACCCGGATGGACGTAGTAGCCCTCTGTTTTTATTTACTCTGCATATTAGATTTGATTGAAGACAAACTTTGTAAAGTTTGACTCAGTTTAGGCCGAACACAACAAACCATAATTACTGAGAGAGGGAAAACTGTATATACTCTCAAACCTTTCCGACAATTCAAATTAAAATTCTTTATTTGTACACACTCTCACACCTTTCCGATAATTTGGCACGTGTGTGGTTGTTCACTTAATGGAGGGTAGTGTGCCACACATGAAGGACAGGAAGTGCAACCAGGACGCGTGGATCATTAGTTCATCGTAAGTAGTTTTCTTCACTGATACATTAAATAAAGAGTTTTGTTTCGTACTTACACAATTTAAAATGATTGTTATGGAGAAAAAAATAAAACCACTCCACTATATATTAGTAGTATACACGAGTACTATATAAGTACTATATAAGCTGGATGCTCAGCGTTCCTTTTCTAGGGTTTGCTATATTCACAGTATCTCACCATCTTAACCAGATCTAAACATGACTGGATTGGCCTCTGTCTCTCTCTCTCCCCCCTCACAGCTGGTGAAGGAGCCGCCCGGATCCTGTCGCATCGAGAAGGGGAGGAGGTGCAGCGATCACTCTGTCACCTTTGGCGAGGGAGGAAATCCACTGTCGGCTGTGCTGTTCTCTTTCACCCAGTGCCTGTGCAAGAGGGCTACCGACCCCTTCTTCCTCGCTGCCGTACGTAGTGTGGGCAGATCTGGCCTCCCGCCACACGCCTAGCCACATCCAGACGACCCTAAGGTATAAATTTCTTTGAAACCGTCATTGCTCTAGCAGCATGTGGATCTTTTTTGATTCTGTTGTAGAATCTTGGTCTTGGTTCAAAGAGGAAAGAAGGGTGTGGTGGGGTGGAGCATGAATCTAGGACGCGGTTCAATGACGAAAGGACAGAGGGAAAGTTGTATAGACTGGCTATCCATCCGCTTTGTTGGTCGAAAAGGGAAAAAGGGGTAACCCAGTACATACATCTGTAAGGAACCAACCTCTTTGTTGAAAAAGGAAAGAAACTGGGGGGTGTCGGGTAGTTTGTGCAGGACTAGGTTTGCTGCCCTCACATAGGAAAAAGGTTCAAAGAGAAAAAATATGGGACCAATGCAGATATGCTGCTTGGCATCATACTCCGCACCACCCATGTATACGTGTGGATGCACATGGTGCTGGCATGTCCCATGTGCCATACAACTATTTTGCTATTGTTAATCTAAGAATGCCGCTGGAAAATTGAAGCAATGCCACTGCTAAAAGTAAATTACATTTTTAATGAATGTTGTTTTAAGAGAATGTCTGTTAATATGAATCAATGCAACCGTTTTAGAAATGTTACTGTCCTACTTTGTTTTGCATCAAGATAAGTTAGACGCTTCTTTTTGTTGCCGTATGTTTCATCCTCCTTTATTGGCCAGTAATTGTTTCCTTTTTGCCTCTGTTAAAATAGGGATATCTATTCAACTTGTTGCTACAGAGAACTTAAATGTCACACCAGTGACTTTGCTTGATTTAATTGAACTACACAAAACGAGATTGGATTTCCTATTCGTGTTGGCAGATTCGTAGGTGATCTTGTCTGCATCATGAAAGGTCAGAACCTGCCTTCATCCACATGATCGTGCAATGTGCTTTGAGATGTTGTGCTACTTGTATTGGTACTGTTTTAAATAATTGTTGAATTGAAGCTATTGAATTGTTGTCTTTTCCCATTAAGTGAACAAAAAATGGGACCAACCCAGACATGATGCTTGTTGCTTTGTTACAACAAACTCTGCATCACCCCCTTTATAAGTAGATGGAAGCACATGGTGTTGTTGCGCCCACTCTCCACTGGAACTGTTTATGCTTTTTGTTAATCTAATGTCGCTGGTAAAATTAAGCAATGCCACTCTCAGAATTAACTAATGAATCTTAGTTCAAAACTGCAACACTTGTTAGGGATCGACAGGACTACCATTTCTGTTAGGGATCGACCGGAGTACATGTTTAAGAAATGTATTATTGAGATAATGTCTCTGTTATTATATATCAGTTATAGTGTTTTACAAATGGTACTATCCTGCTTTGTAGTTCTTTCTACATGTTTCTGCTAATATGAATCAGTCTAGTAATGGTACTTTTCTGCTTTGTCATTTTTATTCAGGTTGAAACAAGGGATTGTTATGATAATGTCTCAGTTAATATGAATGAATCACACTGTTTGAGAATTGCTATTTTCCTGCTTTGTTTCCCACTAAGATAAGGTAGATGTTTTTTCTTCCGGGAGTATAAGTCATCAACCGTTATTTCTCAGTAATTGTTTCCCTTATGCCTATTGTTGCATACAGGGATATCAAAACTTGTACTCAGTTCTATTTTGACTTTGATTTAGTTGAACTGCACAAAAGGAGCCAATGTGTTTAAGGCAAACTGTTGCATTATTGGGCCCGGTTGGTTTTTCCACTTTATAGAAAGAAGCAGTCAGTGTTTGCGCTACATTACACAGGGAATGATCGAGAAGCTTTACAGAGTATTAGTATACGCTGGTGACATGACTAGTCTGTAGAGAGCATAGCCAACTCAACAACACGTGGAGTGCAAAATTCACTCCACAAGGAAAGGTATGACCAAGTCAGTTGCCGACGCAGTTGTAACAAAAAAGGTCAGTATCGGCCTTTATCCACTTGATTGTGCTTTCTTATGTTGTGCTACTTATATTGTTGTATTGTTTTGATTAAATGTTTAATTCAAGCTATTGTATTGCTATCTTTTCCTGTTAAGATAAGATGATTATAGTTGTAAGCGTATGTTTAATCAACTAGTACCACTATTATATTCATCACACTTTTCTGTATTTTTGCAGATAGGGATGCTTAGCTTGATTTTAGTGGAACTGCACAAAATGTTCAGATGGTTCGGGTCCTCCATAATACTTCATCATGCACAATACATCGAATGGTTCTCTAATCATTCATCATCACCTTGAACCACCGGACTATCTACTTGAATGGAGCTTCCAACGTGTTCAATGCCTTGCAACATATAAATATGAAATCCACCATGCTACGCAAGACATTGTTTGATTTCAGTGGAACTACACAAAAAGATACATTGGTTAATCCGGATCCATGTGCCATTTCATGTCCAAACTGATGACAAACCCTGTCCGTTCCACAATCATAGGCATTACATATTTTGAATGGGAAAAGCTTGTCAAAGTTTATCATTGATGTTAGCAAGAAGACATTGGTTTAATATATTGGAATTGGAAAACCTTATCAAATTTTGCTCATTTATGTTAGTCAAAAGACATGCATTTGATATTTTTGAGTGGGATGCCCTTTACTGTGAGCAGCGTCGACCGTTTTTTCCTATTCTTGTGTTAAGTTCAGAAGTAAATATTTACTCTGCTGAGATGCATAGTCACATGAATGTTGACTTATGTAAGGTATTTTTAAGAGTTTGTTCTGAATGTTGTCTATGTAATGCCAGGCGTTGTGAGTTTTATTGCAAAGTTGAGCTTGGAATGTTGTGGCATGCGGCATCATGAGTTGTTCATCGTGCCTCCTGAGATAATGCTTCATATTGTTTTGCATGTTGATCTAATGCTAGTGATTTGCATGTTAGGAAGATCATCCTCTTCTGTTGTTTCTGTGCTTAAGAAGTTCATCGTCTTATGTTTCATTCATAGCCTATATGACAACTCGGGTAGGTTAGAGGTGAAACCATATGATCTTCGACCAACTCATCATCTTAGGCCGTGATTGGATCGTCGTTTTCCAACCAAAACCGCTTGTAAAACCGACGCTTGTAAATAAAAGCAGATGGTCTTGGGCAAAGCGCTTGGTTTGTCGATTTTGACTAGTAAAATATACATTGATCTCTCAGATTACATGTGTAACTCGCCGGTTTTTGTTACAGACCTCGGGCCGTCCGTTTCATTACGCCTGTATTTTATGTGTTGTTTCTGGTGACGAGTAAATTACACTTGTATCTTAATATAGGTGTGAAACAATCTAGAGCTCCCAAGCGCGGCGTTACCGTTTCATGCCGGCTCAGTCTCTCGAAGGTGCTCATAGGTGTCTGAGGATCCTGGCTTCCTGAATGAGCAGCGGGCGCTGTATCAGACCTTCCGTAGGGCCCGTGAGGCCCTCTCCGTCGTCCTTCGAGTTGTTACGCTCGTCGTGGCACCGAGCATTGTGAACATGGTCAACGAACATGAGGAATCAGGAGATGACTTTACTTGGAGAGGATGACAGTAGGGACCCACCAGGGCCATAGCCGTACGTACGCAAGTTCCTCCTTATTATTATATAAATCTATAATTTTTTTGCTTCCTCCTGGTTTCTTGACATCACAGTCCCACACCATCGTCAACCTATATAGTCAATAAACGACAGAATTGCACAACGAGCGACCGACAGCTGCGAACCAGCAGCTCTAGCAGTATTTGTGTTTTTGAGGTGTGAGCAGAGTTTTTCTTGAGCGATGTTTTTGTTGTTGTTCAAAGGAGCATGGTATCAACTGGGCGGGTTGTGGCCCGTCTGGCCCAGGCTATTATTTTTATGTCGACCAAATATCCAGCCTAGATATTAATATTTAAATGTGAAAATGGCTAGCCTAGCTATTCTTTTTTTGCGAAATACCCAACCCAGGTCAAATTGTTATTCTATGGGCCGCATTAGACTTGCCAAGAAAATGGGCTTTAAGAAATAATAAATAGGTTGGAATTAAAATATTAGCTATAAATATAAAAACGCACCGAACAGGTACATTTTTTATTCTTCTCAAAAGGCACATTCTTTAATTTGACTACTTGTTGTACGCGCAAAATTTCGTCGGATTTTTACCTAAAACAAATTTATTTTGAAATTATATTTAATCTCACTCTTAATTTCGAGTTAAAAAATATTTCGGATTCCATCAAAATGTTAGAAATTTTGTTGAATTATTTTTGAGCGGTTGGCTGAAATTATTAACAAAGTCCTGGCTAGAAAATGGGCTTAATTTTAACAAGCAGTAAATGGGCTGAGTAAGTTCCATTAGAATTAAATAACTGGGTTGTACATTTTAACAAATCACAAATGGGCTATATGTTCTCTGCCATAGATGTGATTGTCACTTGTGGGCCTACTAAGTTGACGCGTTCGCAAGGCTTTGTCAACTTATAGTCAACACACGATTCTATTAGCAGTGGCCGTTGGATGTCCATCTAACAGCTGTGGTGCTTCTTCAATCCCAGATATTCATGGTTCATCTGCCCAAATCACCACGGCGGTACCGCCTACTACCGCCTACCGTGGCCGGCTGTGCTGCCGCACAGGCCTCACCGGCCCACCCTACTCTCATTGCCATCCAGGCCATTCCTCTACTCACCAAAACCTCATGTTATTCTCCAGCAACAACAGCCTCCCACCGAAGCCGAACTAGTGAACCCTCGTACTCCCCTGTGCGTGGGCATCCACTACTTTGTGTTCGCCAACTCCGGGTCGTTCCCTTCCTAGGCCTTGCCATGGTCCACCGTCATGGTTCTCTCAGCGTGGCATGGTCAACTTTGTCAACAAACGATAGCCATCGGAAGAGGCATGAGCGTGGAGTGGCTGACAGTAGGGATCCGCATGGCCCATGGCCGCACGCGAGAAAGTCCCTCCTTATTATGCAAATACAAATGATTTCTCCCCCTAGCAGGTTTGAGCCACCAACTACATCTTTGCACACAGGGAAGTGTTTCCTTTATTACGTGGAAAAAAGTTACCTCTCCTTGACAGCTGGGACCCACCAGCTTTATTATGATCATTTCGCAAAAATATAGATTGTACCAAAGATGCTAAATTTTTTATTTTTATTCTAACTCAAAAAATGAGAAATTAAAAAACCCAGAAAACATCTTCGCACGCAAGGAAGTGCCACCTTATTACGAGAACAAAATGATCCCCCTGCTAGCTGGGACCCACCAGATTTGGAGGCTGACTTGTGGTCCAACTAAGTTGACGCGTATGAGCTTTGTCAATTTAGTGAAATCAATTCTAGCTGCACCGACCGTTGGATGTTAAATCAATGGCCATGCTGCATCTTCAACCTCTGGTCTTCTTGCTCCAGCCACCCAAACCAGGCCCGCCGAACCGCCTGCTCCAGCCTCCTATGACCGGTTGTGCTCCCGCGTAGGCCTCACGGACCGACCATACTACGATTGGCTAGACCTTCCCTCTACTCACCCACACCCCCTGTTATTCTCCAGCGACGGCGGACTTACGCCGCAGCCGAACCAGTGAACCCTTGTACACCCCTCCGAGTGGGCATCCACCCGCCTCGTCTTCTCTGGCTCCCCGTCGTTCCCTTCCTAGGCCTCTCCGTTGTCCACTACCTTGATGCTATCGGCGCCTCGTGGTCAACGAGTTCAACGAACGACAGCCATCAGAAGTGGACTTTAGGCTGTGAGGCTGACAGCTGGACCCACCAGCTACATCTTCGAAACCAAGAAAGTGCCTCCTTATTACTCGCAAAATAAAAATGATTCCTCCCCCAGATAGCCAGGACCCACCATCTATATCTTTGCACACAAGGAAGTGCATCCTTATCCTCCCTGACAGCTAGGACCCACCCGGTTGAAGCATACGTAGCGTTGTCGCGGACGTGTACGTACATACTGGTCGATCGGTCTCTCTACAATGATGAACCGTGGCCGGGCAAGCAACGACACGTGTAGTAGTAGACGATGTCGACTTGGTGGCGGAGGAAGACTCGGCATGCCCATGAAGTAGTTGTTTAGGCAATCCCTTCTAAATTGTGTACATGTAGGTATAGCCAGATGCCAAGAAATACGGCAACATACATACATACGGGCGGGTCTCGAACACCTACTCGCGCATACGTACGGCCAGGGCTCATGTACATGGAGCGGCAGCGGATGGCAGCAACAGCGTCGTCTTCACCGGGAGCCAACCGGCTTGGACGGAACGGCCGAAACAAGGTCTGGCGTACTACAGAACGGAGGAAACGGGCCTTCTATTCGACCGCATACGGTCAAAACGGGGTCCTGTTCATCGAGAAGGGTCTGGTGTGCCACAAAACGGAGGAAACATACTTGTGTTGTAGTGCCTACGGTCGAAACGGGGTCCTATTGATTGGGATGGGTCTGGTGTACCACAAAACGAAGGAAACATACTTGTGTTGGAGCACCTACGGTCGAAACGGGGTCCTGTTCATCCATCGTTTACTGCCTCCCTCCAGCCTCCACTGCTATTGTTCATCCACCGCCGACCTTCTCCAGTCTCCATGTGCTACTGTTCATCCACATCTACTATTCATCCAGCATCAACCGGTTGCTGTTCATAGATCCTCCACGGGATCCTATTCATCCTACCCCATCCGGCTGGGGTGCGGCGGCCTCCTCGGGGTCCTGTTCATCCAGTGGCAATGGCCTACTATACCACGGGTTCCTATTCATCCAACCCCCACCGGGAACTGTTCATCCACATACAACCCACCTGCTCGACTCACCACGTCTCGACTCATTCTACGTACCGCGCGCACGGTAGCAACGGTCACTGTTCATCGAGAGGCAACCCAACATAGGCTGGCTACGTCTTGCACGGGGGCTCAATCAGCTTGAGTAAGCAGCAGAAGTGGTCGATCGCTCGGTTTAGTTAGCAGCAGCAGCGAAGGAATTGCTCGGGTTCAGTCAATAGCGAATGAATCGCTCGGGTTCAGTTAATAGCCAAGGGATTGATCGCTCGGGTTCAGTAACGTGCGATCGCTCGGGTTCAGTTAGCCAACACCTCGCATATACGCGCGTACACGAGAGATACGCGGAAACGTCTGTGCATCACTCAGCCCCGACAACCCACCGTAACCGGGAACTGCCCGATATTTTGCTCGCCCTCGCTTCTACCACAGTTTTTTCCGTCATGGGCGGCCCAAAGAATGTCATGCAGCTGCGTCTCCGGCCCGCCCAGGACGAAAAGCCCGTTCTCTGTCATGATTTTTTCATAGAAATAGGAGCCCATCACATCTATGATGATACCAGGTTTTGTCACAATTATGATCATAGAAGTGTCATAAGCATGACAGAAAAAAATTTCATTAGGCCCAAATGTCACGGATGTGCCTTTTTATTTGTAGTGCTATCGCAAACACATCGGTAGATTAAATGCTTGTGATATCCACCTTTTCCACCTGACTATAGCGGCGTAATCGTTCTGGATGTCTCATGGATCAGAAACGTAACATGTGGGACATGACCGACTTCTCATACGTTTATTCTATGGAAATCTTCAGTAGCCGCTCGCCTATCTGTCAGGACCAGATTTTCGGGATGTTAATTTCCAGAAAATGGTCCTTGTGCTCACCATTCCCAGGATTACTGTTAGCTGATGAGGCACTAACTTGATACAGAAGCTCCAAGCAAAATACATAATATGTAGTACAAGACCATTCTGGCCTATGAGTACAACACAAGGTTTCTAGTGGTTGATGGCGGAAGCGGTTTTGGTTCATCAGTGGCCATGGGACTCCATTTCCCACAGGAATAGCTGACCAGGTTAACTCCTATCTTCGCGAGGCTGTTGTCACCATTGTGCGGGTTCCGGGGCTGACATCGCAACATTCCTCTCCAAGCAAGAAATCTGGCCAAGATAATAGCCAGGGACAAGCCAGTGAGTACTTTGAATGTACTCGCAAATATTATGAACACAGGTATAATACACAAATGATAATCATGCTCTAAAATATTCTATGATCACAACGTCAGTCACAAAATAAAATCCTTGATGCATGCACGTAGGTTATTTATATACAACATGAATATGCAATAATGGAGTAGAAATAAAATGCACCGATCGGGTGTCTGAAGCGACGCCTCGAAAGGATAATGATATAAAGTATGCCTCGGTCGGGCGTCTAGGCGACACCACATAAACGGCTTATAAAGTAAATCAATAACAAACATGCCACAGTTGGGCGTCTGTGCGACACCACATAAAGGGCTTATAAAGAAAATCAATAACAAACATGCCACAGTCGGGCGTCTGTGCGACACCACATAAATGGCTTATAGAGAAAATCAATAACAAACATGCCATAGTCGGGCGTCTGTGCGACACCACATAAAGGGCTTATAAAGAAAATCAATAACAAACATGCCACAGTCGAGCGTCTGTGCGACACCACATAAAGGGCTTATAAATAAAATCAATAACAAACATGCCACAGTCGGGCGTCTGTGCGACACCACATAAAGGGCTTATAAAGAAAATCAATAGCAAACATGCCACAGTCGGGCGTTTGTGCGACACCACATAAAGGGCTTATAAGAGAATAATCACAGTGCATATCCAGGAGGTAGAACCGTCCCAGGGATACTCAATATTTCAAATAATATAAAGGGTTAGTCCATAATAATAATAGCCATAATCATCATGAGTCACAAGCCATGATCATGTTCTGTTTTAGCCGTTTTTCCTCCGAAGACCGACACTAAGACCGACCCTTGACCCAACCCAGACTGTAGTCCTTAACCATGGACACGGCTATTCGAATAGATATAATCTCTGCAGAGGGTGTACTCTTTACCCACGGGTAACATATTCCTTTAGTCCATTGGGACTAATTCAGTCTACGGTCTTTTAATTGAAACATCTGCCGGTAATCGGTTTTTAATTGGGGTCATTGATGTTTCAGTAAAACCTCACGCTCATTGATCAGGTTCTCACCCGATCTTTGTTCTTTCATGGTATGATTCTATGGTTGATCCGGTTCCAGCTCATGACTGACAACGACATCGACGCAGATGGACAATGACGCCGAGACAATCAAGAACCAGCGCTCACCGAGCACTCGAAGGCCACCCCAACCAGAGGTGCGCTATCCACTCCTGTGCTCGGTAAGCGCTGGTTCTTGATTGTCTCCGGCGTCATTGTCCATACCGTCGATGTCTTCGGAGTCATAGTCTAGCATGTCGGTTAGATCGTCGACAGTGGCTACAAAGTGGGTGGTGGGTGGGTGAGGGAGTCCTGGACTAGGGGGTGTCCGGACAGCCGGACTATCATTGTCCGCCGGACTCCAAGACTACGAAGATACAAGATTGAAGACTCTGTCCCGTGTCCGGATGGGACTTTCCTTGGCGTGGAAGGCAAGCTTGGCGATACGGATATGTAGATCTCCTACCATTGTAACCGACTTTGTGTAACCCTAGCCCTCTCCGGTGTCTATATAAACCGGAGGGCTTTAGACCGTAGGACATAACCTCCATTACAATCATACCATAGGCTAGCTTCTAGGGTTTAGCCTCCTTGATCTCGTGGTAGATCTACTTGTACTACCCATATCATCAATATTAATCAAGCAGACGAGGGTTTTACCTCCATCAAGAGGGCCCAACTCGGGTAAAACATCGTGTCCTCGCCTCCGCTACCATCCGCCTAGACGATAGTTCGGGACCCCTACCCGAGATCCGCCGGTTTTGACACCGACATTGGTGCTTTCATTGGGAGTTCTTCGTGTTGTCGCCGATAGGCTCGATGGCTTCATGAAGAACAACACCGTCCGGGCGCAGACTTTCCTGACAGATCTTCATATTCGGGCGCTTCAAGATCGCGGGCTAATCAATTGGCCATCCGAGCAGATCGAAGCTACGCCCGGCCGTCAGTCAGGTTTGAAGCTTAAACTTCACGGCCGACGTCGGGACTTGATCTCGACGGCTCGAGCATACCGGGCGTGCCGCATTGTCACGATGGGCATGATCTAGCTCGCCACGGACAAAGGCCTTTGGTGGTCAGACACGAACCCGCCCGACCTTAGTCCGGAGCCGACCGCCCAGATCGAGGACCAGTGGTTGGACACCGCCTCAGGGGCTGCAACTCCCACGACGATGGAGCCGAACACTAACCTTGTCCCTTGCGAGGCTCGTGACTCCGAGGTGCCGGACTTCGCCGACCAACCTCCCGCTACCGCTAATCGAATCTGATTGGGCGCCGGTCATGGAATTCACCGCCGCGGACATCTTCCAACACTCGCCCTTTGGCGACATCCTGAATTCGCTAAAACATCACTCGCTATCCGGAGAGACCTGGACGGACTACGGCCAGGACGGTTGGGATATGGACGATGAAGAAATTCAAAGCCCACCCACCACCCACTTTGTAGCCACTGTCGACGATCTAACAGACATGCTAGACTACGATTCAAGACATCGACGGTATGGACGATTTATGTCGAGATTTAACAGAACCAGCGCCACAGACACCGAAGGCCACCTCGTCATACGACATATATATGGTGGACACCCCAAAAGATGGGGACGGCGAAGAAGCAACGGAGGCAGATTCCTTAGAGAAACAGCCCAAGCGCCGACGCCGCGGGCGCCGCCTAAATCCCGCCACAAAGAAGAATGGAGATTCAGCACAAGAGATAATAATACCCCGTAAAGTGCCGAAGACAATCCCTCCAAAGAAGATTCAGCGCAGGAGGATGCGTAGCAAGCCTCACGAGAGCGGCAGATGAAGAGGTCGAGGATGATAAATACATACCTCCCTCCAAGACGAGGCAAGCCTCAACGACGATTTAATTCACAGCCCGAGGATCCCGTCGAACAAGAGCGTTTTAAACGCAGGCTTATCACCACGGCAAATAGCCTAAAGAAAAAGCAGCAGCAGCTTCAAGCTAATCAGGACCTGCTGGCCGATCGATGGACCGAGGTCCTCGCGGCCGAAGAGTACGAACTCGAACGCCCCTCCAAAAGCTACCCAAAATGCAAGTTGCTCCCCTGATTAGAGGAGGAAGCATACATACCTTCATCACGAGCGCACAATATGGCCGACCGACCACCCCGTGGTCGCGACAGAGAGGCATCTAGGCCCTCCACCAAGACCGTACCCAAGAGGGAACGCGCCGGACTTGCGAGATATATTGGAGGACAAAGCAAGGCAATCCAGATCCATCTATGGATCACGTGGCGCCCACCACCCACGCATTTAATACCGTCGCCACGGATACAATAACTCCGCCGGGCGAACACAGCAGCATAACGCCACTCGAGCTACGCCGTGATATTGCTCAATATAGAGGCGCCAGACACCCGCTATGCTTCACCGACGAAGTAATGGATCATCAAATCCTCAAGGGTTTAAACCCGTAAACATTGAATCCTACGATGGCACGATGCACCCGCGGTTTGGATCAAGATTATCTCCTTCACATCCATATGGCCCGCGCGACGCATCTCCATGCCATCAAGTATCTCCCACTCAAGCTTAAAGGACCAGCTCGGCATTGGCTTAACAGCTTGCCCGTAGAGTCAATTGGTGTTAGAAGACCCGAAGCCGATTCCACGACAACTTCCAGGGCACATATGTGTGACCACCAGACGCTGATGACCTAAGCCACATAATTCAGCAGCCAGACGAATTGGCTAGACAGTTCTGGACACGGTTCCTAACAAAGAAAAATCAAATTGTCGACTGTCTGGATGCAGAGGCCCTCGCAGCCTTCAAACATAACATCCGCGACGAGTGGCTAGCCCGGCACCTAGGACAGGAAAAGCCGAAATCCATGGCAGCCCTCACATCCTTAATGACCTGCTTTTGTGTGGGAGAGGACAGCTGGCTAGCTCGCAGCAATAATCTCAGTAAAAATTCTGGCAGTCTCGATACCAAGGACCACAATGGCAGGTCGCGTCGAAGCAAAAATAAACGCCACATTAACGGCGACGACAAGGAGGATACGACAGTCAACGCCGGATTCTGATGCTCTAAACCCGGTCAGCGGAAGAAGCCATTCAAAAGAACCACTCCGGGTCCATCCAATTTGGACCAAATACTAGACCACTTATGCCAGATACATGGCACCCCCGAAAAGCCAGCCAATCACACCAACAGAGATTGTTGGGTATTCAAGCAGGCAGGCAAATTAATTGCCGAAAACAATGAGAAGGGGCCGCACAATGACGACGAGGAAGAGACCCACCACCGAACAATAGAGGATGTAAGGTTTCCCCCACAAGTGCAAGACGGTTAATATGATATACGCAACCCATATACCCAAGAGGGCGGAAGCATGCAATAAGGGACGATATGCGATGGAGCCACGCCCAAGTTCAACCCATGGTCCTCTTGCTCGATCACTTTCGATCAAGAGACCATCCGACCAATATCTGCCATGGCGGATTCGCCGCATTGGTTTTAGACCCAATCATCGGCGGATTTCACCTCACAAGAGTCCCGATGGACGGCGGCAGAGTTCTAACCTGCTTTATCAGATACAAAGGCGCAAGATGGGCATAGACCCTCAAGGATTAAACCAACAAAGACGACCTTCAAAGGCGCCATACCAGGTGTTGAGGCCAATTATGCAGCTCACCACACTAGAAGTGGTCTTCGGATCCCTGACAATTTCCGAGCGAGGAGTTAATCTTCGACATAGTCCCGCTCGCAGCGGCTATCACGCTCGCCGGACGAACCGTGACGGTAAAGTTCAACGCAGCGCCGCATTACGCACACCTCAAGCTCAAGATGCCAGCCCTCGTGGAGTCATCACGGTCAACGGAAATACGGAACGCCTCGAACGGAGGAACATACATGGCTCTCGTGGCGGAAATGCGAGCAGCCTTCTAAGGCATTTTCGAGTCCGCCGTTAAACGGCCGGACACGCCAAACGCGCCGGAGCAACATCAACCAAGACCACCGGGCGATTCTCGAGCACGAGTAGCAATGCGGCCCCAACCCCAGCCCTCGTGATGATTGTAAGGCCAACCTCCGCGACGCCATTACGCCTCGAGATACCATGGGCCTGGGGAGGGGCACGACCACAATAGACCCAGAGTGCGGCTCGACCACACCAGGCTCACAAGTGTGTCGCTTTTTTACTATTATTTTATTTTCCTTCTTTGTATACACAGACTCGCTCACTGAGGTTCTATCCGGCGGCGAACCCGCCGAACTCACGATGCAACAGCTAGGGAGGGAAGAAGGCTGCGATGAACACTCGGGTGGTCTCCATTACGAGCATTAAATTCGATTATATACACAAATCCGCAGCCCACCCCTGGAGGGGGACATGCTGTAACACCCACGATGCGGCTATGTCTCCCACGTGTCGAAGCACGACTTAGAGGCATAACCGCATTGTGGTTTTGTCGCAAGAAGGGTCATCTTCACTCAATCCCATGTAATGAACAAGACTAGGATAAAGAGTTGGCTTACAATTGCCACTTCACAGAAGTACTTAAATAAATCATAGATCATTCAGAGTACACACATAGTCCGACTACGGACGAAGCCAAAAGAAAAGAAGATAACCCAACTGCTAGATCCCCGATCGTCCCAACTGGGCTCCACTACTGATCAACAAGAAACAACACATAACAACAACTAAGATCTTCGTTGAGCTCCCATTTGAGCTAGGTAGCATCCTCTGCACTGGTATCATCGGCACCTGCAACTGTTGTGATAGTATCTGGTGAGTCACGAGGACTCAGCAATCTCAAAACCCGCGAGATCAAGACTATTTAAGTTTATGGGTAAGGAATGGATAAGTGGTGAGGTTGCAGCAGCGACTAAGCATGATATGGTGGCTAACGTACGCAAATAAGAGCGAGAAGAGAAGCAAAGGAACGGTCGTGAAGCTAGAAATGATCAAGAAGTGATCCTGAACTCCTACTTACGTCAAACATAACCCAAAACCGTGTTCACTTCCCGAACTCCGCCGAAAAGAGACCATCACGACTACACACGCGGTTGATGCGTTTTAGTTAAGTCAAGTGTCAAGTTCTCTACAACCAGATATTAACAAATTCCCATCTGCCACATAACCGTGGGCACGGCTCTCGAAAGTTTATACCCTGCAGGGGTGTCCCAACTTAGCCCATCACAAGCTCTCACAGTCAACGAAGGATATTCCTTCTCCCAGGAAGACCTGATCAATCTCGGAATCCCGGTTTACAAGACATTTCGACAATGGTAAAACAAGACCAGCAAGACCACCCGCTGTGCCGACAAATCCCGATAGGAGCTGCACATATCTCGTTCTCAGGGCACACCGGATAAGCTAAGCGCATGTGTACCGACGTAATCCAAGTTGCCAAGGAATGGTCCCACACGGTGTTTAGTTTTGGACCAACACTGAAGGAGCACCGCCTGGGGGGTAAATAAAGATGACCCTTGAGTCTGCAGAACCCAAGGGAAAAAGGCTTAGGTGGCAAATGTTAAAACCAAGGTTGGGCCTTGCTGGAGGAGTTTTATTCAAAGCGAACTGTCAAGGGGGTCCCATAAATCACCCAACCGCGTAAGGACGCAAAATCAAGGAACATAACACCGGTATGACGGAAACTAGGGCGGCAAGAGTGGAACAAAACACCAGGCATAAGGCCGAGCCTTCCACCCTTTACCAAGTATATAGATGCATTAATTAAATAAGAGATATTGTGATATCCCAACATAATCCTGTCCATCATGGAGCAATCTTCAACTTCACCTGCAACTAGCAACGCTATAAGAGGGGCTGAGCAAAGCGGTAACATAGCCAAGCAATGGTTTGCTAGGAAGGGTGAAAATGTTAGAGGCTGACATGGCAATTTGGGAGGCTTGGTAAAACAAGTGATAGGTAGCGTAGCATAGCGATAGAACGGAGCAATTAGCAAGCAAAGATAGAAGTGATATCAAGGGTAATGGTCATCTTGCCTGAGATCCCGCAAGGAAGAAGAACGAGTCCATGAAGAAGACAAACGACGTAGTCGCACGAATCCTCACAACTCCGAATGAAACCGGCTAATGAGAGGAAGCAAACCGAAAGAAACAAACAACATGGTAAACACATGAGCATAAACATGTCATGATGCACAAACAAGTATGATGCATGTCCGGTTTAATGAGGCATGACATGGCAAGGTGAAACAAACAACACTCCAATTTAGTGGAGCTCAATATGCAACGAAGTTGCATATTGACGAACACCACATCAATTATTTAGTTTCTCTTCGGTTTTGAACAAGACAAGATTAAATGTTGGTTAACATGGCAATAGGTGAAGCATAATTAAACTACATATTTAGGCAAGTTTAAATGAGGCCGGAAACACAAACAACACTTCCGGAAAATCCCCATGTTATTTAGCAATTTAATGCAACAACAATTTTAAACATTTTAATTGTTATTATCATGATGCGGATGACATATGCAAGTTTTGTGCAATTTTATGAAAACGTTGACATGAGCATGTTATGAAGCATTTGGTCACTATGGCGGAACAAAACGGGTGCCACGGCAACGAATCCAAAATGATGCCACGGCAACATATCGGTTCCGTAGCTCACGGAGATACGGTGCAAAAGGAAGTGAGCGTGAGCGAAGTCATGCAAGATGGTGGGTGCTCCGGTTACGGGTTCCTACGGTCGATGACATGGCAACGAGGAGGAACGATGCACGAAACAAACGGGCACGATGCAAACATACGGTCCATCTCATACAACATGCATTTGTCGACGGGCATCGCCTCGGTGTTATACCTTGAGCGTGCATTTTCTGGGAGAAACGAGTTCAACAAAGGAAGTAGTCGTTCACGCGACGGTAGTGGAAGTAGTCGTTCTCGCGGCCGTAGTGGAAGTAGTTGTTCACGTGGCGACGGTAGTGGAAGTAGTCGTTCTTGTGACGGTAGTGGAAGTAGTCGTTCACGCGACGGTAGTGGAAGTAGTCGTTCACGCGACGGTAGTGGAAGTAGTTGTACACGCTCGCTTCGAGAGGTACTTGACGAATCCAACGCCTTCGGGCGACGGTAGTGGTACACCATTGAGACGACATGTTCCATAGATGAACTTGGCGCAACCGTGTGGTAGTCGAACTTGGCGCCGTGGTACACGGGTCTTCGGCGACGGTAGATGTACACGGCAATCGTAGTGGTACTAAGCGCCGGTCGTCGAGGGACTTGCCAAATCCACAGAGCCGTGTGCTTGGCTAATCCAGATGCATTGGTAGTGGTACTTGGTGAATTCCACTAAGGCGCCCTTGACTTAACAAATCGAGAATGAAAGGAATCCTTGACGAACCATCATGTAGAGCCTCCATGAAGAACTCCGGTAATAAAAGGATGATAAAAAGAAAGAGAAGTTGAAAACACAAGGTGCAGCCTTGATGATTTAGATGGAGCTACGAAATGAATAAACTTTGAACTCCGGACAGGAAAGATGAATAACTTGGAACTGAGAATTACTTCCTGAAGAACAAACTCCGGAAGAAGGAATTAATCACTTGGATGAAACAAGAATAAGAATTATGTCCTGCCTATCCTTCACCAATTTAAAATTGATGACAAGCAATGGATTTGGCATACTACTTATTCTCGTAGAAAGAATTAAAAGAGATATAGCGTAAACTTGAGAAGGTATTGATGGAACCACCGGTGGGATTTGGAAACAACGAATGAATTAATATGAGAACATAGGAAGAGGAATCTTGAACGAACCATCGAAGAATTGAAAATGAAAGTAGCAAAGGCACAAATCATCGGGAAGAATTAGATAACTAATGAAGATACTTGAGGGGATTTAGATACAAGAGAACTAAGAGGTCACAAGCTGATTAGAGAATACTTGAATGATACACCGTAAGATTTGGAGAACGATAGCTACACGCTGAGAATGAAGAATTATGACATGATGGCCTTCGGAGGAAAGAAATGGAAACAACTCATGAAATGCTCCGGATGGTGAAAAATTTCACAATCGAAAACAATTATGAGAGGATGTCATAAGCTAGAACCATGAATCTCTGGAAGAACGGGTAAGGATTTAAGAGGAACTCTTCTTCGGTCTTCAAAATCCGAGAATGACGATGAGAAACACCACCATGAATTGTTGAGACACCCCAGAATGAAAATTAGAAAGGTTGAACCAACGATGAAAGAATTTGAAAGATCTTGGAGAAAGACATTTGACTGATGATAAATCCTTCTTACATCAAACTTTGAAATGAATTTGGGAATAGCTCCGGGAAAATTAGGAGAGTCAGGTAAGATTCTGGAAAAAGACCTGTGGGTTAGGGCCCACTCAAAAGAAAACACCGTTGAACGATTTTGAATAGAGATTGCACTAGTTGAATTAAATGGCTTGAATGAGATAACAACCTCAAAATAGCTTGAACGAATTAAGACTGGAAACACAAATCTTCTGAGATATCTTCAACACTCCGGAACAAATGAATAGCAAGAGGTGAGTGATTGATAGGTGCATCGGCATGAGAAAGCATTAGAAACGAGGAAAGGAATATGATGAAAACCGAAAGCTTGAGTTAAATCCACCGGAAAAGAATACGAGAATGAAGAATGATGAACTTGAAGCTCGTGAGCATGTTCACGAGGATCACCGGATCGTAACATTGATTGAAAGGAGGAATAGACTTCGCATGAATAAATGGATACTTGATTAGAATATATGAGTCCTTGAAGTTGAGGGTGGGAGGGCAGGAAAACAAAAGCAACTTGGGGCAGATGGAATGGATACCGTTGAGAAAACTTAGAATTGATCTTGCGGATGTTGAAATGATCGAAACCACTTGAAGAGAAGCACGCCGGTTGGAAAAGAATTAACATGACGACCTCGATGATCAAGAAGGATTAGTATTCACATAGCAATATGAGAAAACTGTTTAGGAAAGGTATGGATTCAACATTTGACTTCGTAGCAACTCGAATACCACAGATAAAACAAAACAAAGGATTTGGCTAGCAGAATAAGCCGGAACAAACATATGATAGAGATTTCGTCCGAAGTTTTCGTGGTGGGGCCCACACGGGCTCGATCGTACAGCACCATCATGTACAAGGCAGTGCACATGACATACGAAGTGTCCCTGAATCGGCATAGCCAAGGATTCTTTAAGACACAACGAGACCACTATAAAAAACAACCGTTGATAGGCGGACCACTAGATGTCGAACCCCAATCTCATATCATGCATCTGTCAGAAAGATATTCTAGGAGCTACTAGAATTCCCACCTATAAAACTCCCGAAACTTTCTGGTTATGCAATCTGGTGTTGGGGATACAGGGGAAGCAATATCTATCTCACCCAAAACTAACAATCCCTACATCCAAGCTGTATCCATCCGTCAACACATAACCAAGAAACCTTCGGAAATCGTGTACCTCAACCTTCGAAAAGCATCCGTTATACGAGCTATGGCAATACTCCCGAACTCCCCAGTACTGGGTGGTGTCGAGATTATCTCACCAACAACTGCATAAAAGTGATTTTTGATGTCGGCAAAACTCAGGTATTCCAGAACTGCAACGATAAATTATGACGACAACACCTCGGAGCTCAAATCCCCGGGACACTGCCACAACCCCTAAATGTCAGGAGGCACCAAGAACAATGTTCTCGTCATAAGAATATCGGAATGATCCCAAGATACCAGCGTGATCCTAAAAAAAATTTAGTGAAATTTGAGTCGAGGAAAGACAAAACATCTACGTCAGGAGGCCTCACCAGATCAACGAAGGGGCTGAGGAGTAAAAAGAATCCTACTCTCCGATATATATAATCCTAAGGCTCAAAACATTTTTGTTCTAGACTCAACAACGCCAGCGATTCGATCAAGCATGGGGCTCCTAAGTCGGGGATGGCTCTGATACGAACTTGTAACACCCACGATGCGGCTATATCTCCCACGTGTCGAAGCACGACTTAGAGGCATAACCGCATTGTGGTTTTGTCGCAAGAAGGGTCATCTTCACACAATCCCATGTAATGAACAAGACTGGGATAAAGAGTTGGCTTACAATCGCCACTTCACACAAGTACTTAAATAAATCATACATCATTCAGAGTACACACAAAGTCCGACTACGGACGAAGCCAAAAGAAAAGAAGATAACCCAACTGCTAGATCCCCGATCGTCCCAACAGGGCTCCACTACTGATAAACAAGAAACAACACATAAAAACAACTAAGATCTTCGTTGAGCTCCCATCTGATCTAGGTAGCATCCTCTGCACTGGTATCATCGGCACCTGCAACTGTTGTGATAGTATCTCGTGAGTCACGAGGACTCAAAGAATCTCAAAACCCGCGAGATCAAGACTATTTAAGCTTATGGGTAAGGAATGGATAAGTAGTGAGGTTGCAGCAGCGACTAAGCATGATATGGTGGCTAACATACGCAAATAAGAGCGAGAAGAGAAGCAAAGGAACGGTCGTGAAGCTAGCAATGATCAAGAAGTGATCCTGAACTCCTACTTACGTCAAACATAACCCAAAACCGTGTTCACTTCCCGGACTCCGCCGAAAAGAGACCATCACGGCTACACACGCGGTTGATGCGTTTTAGTTAAGTCAAGTGTCAAGTTCTCTACAACCAGATATTAACAAATTCCCATCTGCCACATAACCGTGGGCACGGCTCTCGAAAGTTTATACCCTGCAGGGGTGTCCCAACTTAGCCCATCACAAGCTCTCACAGTCAACGAAGGATATTCCTTCTCCCAGGAAGACCTGATCAATCTCGGAATCCCGGTTTACAAGACATTTCGACAATGGTAAAACAAGACCAGCAAGACCACCCGCTGTGCCGACAAATCCCGATAGGAGCTGCACATATCTCGTTCTCAGGGCACACCGGATAAGCTAAGCGTACAGGTACCGACGTAATCCAAGTTGCCAAGGAATGGTCCCACACGGTGCTCTAGTTTTGGACCAACACTCGAAGGAGCACTGGCCCAGGGGGTAAAATAAAGATGACCCTTGAGTCTGCAGAACCCAAGGGAAAAAGGCTTAGGTGGCAAATGTTAAAACCAAGGTTGGGCCTTGCTGGAGGAGTTTTATTCAAAGCGAACTGTCAAGGGGGTCCCATAAATCACCCAACCGCGTAAGGACGCAAAATCAAGGAACATAACACCGGTATGACGGAAACTAGGGCGGCAAGAGTGGAACAAAACACCAAGCATAAGGCCGAGCCTTCCACCCTTTACCAAGTATATAGATGCATTAATTAAATAAGAGATATTGTGATATCCCAACATAATCCTGTCCATCATGGAGCAATCTTCAACTTCACCTGCAACTAGCAACGCTATAAGAGGGGCTGAGCAAAGCGGTAACATAGCCAAGCAATGGTTTGCTAGGAAGGGTGAAAATGTTAGAGGCTGACATGGCAATTTGGGAGGCTTGGTAAAACAAGTGATAGGTAGCGCAGCATAGCGATAGAACGGAGCAACTAGCAAGCAAAGATAGAAGTGATATCAAGGGTAATGGTCATCTTGCCTGAGATCCCGCAAGGAAGAAGAACGAGTCCATGAAGAAGACAAACGCACGTAGTCGCACGAATCCTCACAACTCCGGAATGAAACCGAAGCTAATGAGAGGAAGCAAACCGGAAAGAAACAAACAACATGGTAAACACATGAGCATAAACATGTCATGATGCACAAACAAGTATGATGCATGTCCGGTTTAATGAGGCATGACATGGCAAGGTGAAACAAACAACACTCCAATTTAAGTGGAGCTCAATATGCAACGAGTTGCATATTGACGGAACACCACATCAATTATTTAGTTTCTCTTTCGGTTTTGAACAAGACAAGATTAAATGTTGGTTAACATGGCAATAGGTGAAGCATAATTAAACTACATATTTAGGCAAGTTTAAATGAGGCCAGAAACACAAACAACACTTCCGGAAAATCCCCATGTTATTTAGCAATTTAATGCAACAACAATTTTAAACATTTTAATTGTTATTATCATGATGCGGATGACATATGCAAGTTTTGTGCAATTTTATGAAAACGTTGACATGAGCATGTTATGAAGCATTTGGTCACTATGGCGGAACAAAACGGGTGCCACGGCAACGAATCCGAAAATGATGCCACGGCAACATATCGGTTCCGGTAGCTCACGGAGATACCGGTGCAAAAGGAAGTGAGCGTGAGCGAGTCATGCAAGATGGTGGGGTGCTCCCGGTTACCGGGTTCCCACGGGTCGATGACATGGCAAACGAGGAGGAACGTGCACGAAACAAACGGGCACGATGCAAACATACGGTCCATCTCATACAACATGCATTTGTTGACGGGCATCGTCTCGGTGTTATACCTTCGAAGCGTGCATTTTCTGGGAGAAACGAGTTCAACAAAGGAAGTAGTCGTTCACGCGACGGTAGTGGAAGTAGTCGTTCTCGCGGCCGTAGTGGAAGTAGTTGTTCACGTGGCGACGGTAGTGGAAGTAGTCGTTCTTGTGACGGTAGTGGAAGTAGTCGTTCACGCGACGGTAGTGGAAGTAGTCGTTCACGCGACGGTAGTGGAAGTAGTTGTACACGTTCGTTTCGGAGAGGTACTTGACGAATCCAACGTCTTCGGGGCGACGGTAGTGGTACACCATTGGAGACGTACATGTTCCATAGATGAACTTGGCGCAACCGTGTGGTAGTCGAACTTGGCGCTCGTGGTACACGGGTCTTCGGGCGACGGTAGATGTACACGGCAATCGTAGTGGTACTAAGCGCCGGTCGTCGAGGGACTTGCCGAAATCCACAGAGCCGGTGTGCTTGGCGAATCCAGATGCATTGGTAGTGGTACTTGGTGAATTCCACGAAGGCGTCCTTGACGAACAAATCGAGAATGAAAGGAATCCTTGACGAACCATCATGTAGAGCCTCCATGAAGAACTCCGGTAATAAAAGGATGATAAAAAGAAAGAGAAGTTGAAAACACAAGGTGCAGCCTTGCGATGATTTAGATGGAGCTACGAAATGAATAAACTTTGAACTCCGGACAGGAAAGATGAATAACTTGGAACTGAGAATTACTTCCTGAAGAACAAACTCCGGAAGAAGGAATTAATCACTTGGATGAAACAAGAATAAGAATTATGTCCTGCCTATCCTTCACCAATTTAAAATTGATGACAAGCAATGGATTTGGCATACTACTTATTCTCGTAGAAAGAATTAAAAGAGATATAGCGTAAACTTGAGAAGGTATTGATGGAACCACCGGTGGGATTTGGAAACAACGAATGAATTAATATGAGAACATAGGAAGAGGAATCTTGAACGAACCATCGTAAGAATTGAAAATGAAAGTAGCAAAGGCACAAATCACTGGGAAGAATTAGATAACGAATGAAGATACTTGAGGGGATTTAGATACAAGAGAACGAAGAGGTCACAAGCTGATTAGAGAATACTTGAATGATACACCGGTAAGATTTGGAGAACGATAGCTACACGCTGAGAATGAAGAATTATGACATGATGGCCTTCGGAGGAATGAAATGGAAACAACTCATGAAATGCTCCGGATGGGTGAAAAAATTCTCACAATCGAAAACAATTATGAGAGGATGTCATAAGCTAGAACCATGAATCTCTGGAAGAACGGGTAAGGATTTAAGAGGAACTCTTCTTCGGTCTTCAAAATCCGAGAATGACGATGAGAAACACCACCATGAATTGTTGAGACACCCCAGAATGAAAATTAGAAAGGTTGAACCAACGATGAAAGAATTTGAAAGATCTTGGAGAAAGACATTTGACTGATGATAAATCCTTCTTACATCAAACTTTGAAATGAATTTGGGAATAGCTCCGGGAAAATTAGGAGAGTCGTAAGATTTCGAAAAGACCTGTGGGTTAGGGCCCACTCAAAAGAAAACACCGTTGAACGATTTTGAATAGAGATTGCACTAGTTGAATTAAATGGCTTGAATGAGATAACAACCTCAAAATAGCTTGAACGAACTAAGACTGGAAACACAAATCTTCTGAGATATCTTCAACACTCCGGAACAAATGAATAGCAAGAGGTGAGTGATTGATAGGTGCATCGGCATGAGAAAGCATTAGAAACGAGGAAAGGAATATGATGAAAACCGAAAGCTTGAGTTAAATCCACCGGAAAAGAATACGAGAATGAAGAATGATGAACTTGAAGCTCGTGAGCATGTTCACGAGGATCACCGGATCAGAACATTGATTGAAAGGAGTGAATAGACTTCGCATGAATAAATGGATACTTCATTAGAATATATGAGTCCTTGAAGTTGAGGGTGGGAGGGCAGGAAAACAAAAGCAACTTGGGGCAGATGGAATGGATACCGTTGAGAAAACTTAGAATTGATCTTGCGGATGTTGAAATGATCGAAACCACTTGAAGAGAAGCACGCCGGTTGGAAAAGAATTAACATGACGACCTCGATGATCAAGAAGGATTAGTATTCACATAGCAATATGAGAAAACTGTTTAGGAAAGGTATGGATTCAACATTTGACTTCGAAGCAACTCGAATACCACAGATAAAACAAAACAAAGGATTTGGCTAGCAGAATAAGCCGGAACAAACATATGATAGAGATTTCGTCCGAAGTTTTCGTGGTGGGGCCCACACGGGCTCGATCGTACAGCACCATCATGTACAAGGCAGTGCACATGACATACGAAGTGTCCCTGAATCGGCATAGCCAAGGATTCTTTAAGACACAACGAGAGCACTATAAAAAACAACCGTTGATAGGCGGACCACTAGATGTCGAACCCCAATCTCATATCATGCATCTGTCAGAAAGATATTCTAGGAGCTACTAGAATTCCCACCTATAAAACTCCCGAAACTTTCTGGTTATCCAATCTGGTGTTGGGGATACAGGGGAAGCAATATCTATCTCACCCAAAACTAACAATCCCTACATCCAAGCTGTATCCATCCGTCAACACATAACCAAGAAACCTTCGGAAATCGTGTACCTCAACCTTCGAAAAGAATCCGTTATACGAGCTATGGCAATACTCCCGAACTCCCCAGTACTGGGTGGTGTCGAGATTATCTCACCAACAACTGCATAAAAGTGATTTTCGATGTCGGCAAAACTCAGGTATTCCAGAACTGCAACGATAAATTATGACGACAACACCTCGGAGCTCAAATCCCCGGGACACTGCCACAACCCCTAAATGTCAGGAGGCACCAAGAACAATGTTCTCGTCATAAGAATATCGGAATGATCCCAAGATACCAGCGTGATCCTAAAAAAAATTTAGTGAAATTTGAGTCGAGGAAAGACAAAACATCTACGTCAGGAGGCCTCACCAGATCAACGAAGGGGCTGAGGAGTAAAAAGAATCCTACTCTCCGATATATATAATCCTAAGGCTCAAAACATTTTTGTTCTAGACTCAACAACGCCAATGATTCGATCAAGCATGGGGCTCCTAAGTCGGGGATGGCTCGACATCTGAACTTGTAACACCCACGATGCGGCTATATCTCCCACGGTCGAAGCACGACTTAGAGGCATAACCGCATTGTGGTTTTGTCGCAAGAAGGGTCATCTTCACACAATCCCATGTAATGAACAAGACTGGGATAAAGAGTTGGCTTACAATCGCCACTTCACACAAGTACTTAAATAAATCATACATCATTCAGAGTACACACAAAGTCCGACTACGGACGAAGCCAAAAGAAAAGAAGATAACCCAACTGCTAGATCCCCGATCGTCCCAACAGGGCTCCACTACTGATAAACAAGAAACAACACATAAAAACAACTAAGATCTTCGTTGAGCTCCCATCTGATCTAGGTAGCATCCTCTGCACTGGTATCATCGGCACCTGCAACTGTTGTGATAGTATCTGGTGAGTCACGAGGACTCAGCAATCTCAAAACCCGCGAGATCAAGACTATTTAAGCTTATGGGTAAGGAATGGATAAGTAGTGAGGTTGCAGCAGCGACTAAGCATGATATGGTGGCTAACATACGCAAATAAGAGCGAGAAGAGAAGCAAAGGAACGGTCGTGAAGCTAGCAATGATCAAGAAGTGATCCTGAACTCCTACTTACGTCAAACATAACCCAAAACCGTGTTCACTTCCGGACTACCAAAAGAGACCATCACGGCTACACACGCGGTTGATGCGTTTTAGTTAAGTCAAGTGTCAAGTTCTCTACAACCGGATATTAACAAATTCCCATCTGCCACATAACCGCGGGCACGGCTCTCGAAATTTATACCCTGCAGGTGTGTCCCAACTTAGCCCATCACAAGCTCTCACGGTTAATGAAGGATATTCCTTCTCCCAGGAAGACCTGATCAATCTCGGAATCCCGGTTTACAAGACATTTCGACAATGGTAAAACAAGACCAGCAAGACCACCCGCTGTGCCGACAAATCCCGATAGGAGCTGCACATATCTCGTTCTTAGGGCACACCAAATAAGCTAAGCGTACAGGTACCGACATAATCCAAGTTGCCAAGGAATGGTCCCGCACGGTGCTCTAGTTTTGGACCAACACTCGAAGGAGCACTGGCCCGGGGGGTTAATATAAAGATGACCCTTGAGTCTGCAGAACCCAAGGAAAAAAGGCTTAGGTGGAAAATGTTAAAACCAAGGTTGGGCCTTGCTGGAGGAGTTTTATTCAAAGCGAACTGTCAAGGGGGTCCCATAAATCACCCAACCGCGTAAGGAACGCAAAATCTAGGAACATAACACCGTATGACGGAAACTAGGCGGCAAGAGTGGAACAAAACACTGCATAAGGCCGAGCCTTCCACCCTTTACCAAGTATATAGATGCATTAATTAAATAAGAGATATTGTGATATCCCAATATAATCCTGTCCATCATGGAGCAATCTTCAACTTCACCTGCAACTAGCAACGCTATAAGAGTGTAACGCACTCGATGCGGCTATATCTCCCACGTGTCAAAGCACGACTTAGAGGCATAACCGCATTGAAAGCGATGTCGCAAGTGAGGTAATCTTCACACAACCCATGTAATACATAAGGGAAAGAGATACATAGTTGGCTTACAATCGCCACTTCACACAATTACATGAATAAAGCATTACATCATCCAGATACAATCAAGGTCCGACTCGGAACCAAAATAAAAGAAGAACCCCAAATGCGACAGAGGTCCCCGATCGACCCCAACTGGGCTCCACTACTAATCAACTAGAACGAAACAACACAAAGGGGCAAGATCTTCATCGAGCTCCTCCTTGAGCTTGGTGGCGTCACCTGCTCGGTAACATAGGCACCTGCAAACTGGTTTTGGAAGTATCTGTGAGCCACGAGGACTCAGCAATCCCATTACCATGGGTATCAAGACTACCAAAGCTTAATGGGAAAGGAATGGGTAAAGTGGTGAGGTTGCAGCAGCGGCTAAGCAAGTATGGTGGCTAACATACGCAAAAGAGAGCGAGAAGAGAAACAAAGGAACGGTCGTCAACTAGTAATGATCAAGAGGTGATCCTGAACTCCTACTTACGTCAAACATAACCCAAAGATCGTGTTCACTTCCCGGACTCCGCCGAGAAGAGACCATCACGGCTACACACTCGGTTGATGCGTTTTAGTTCGGATCTGGTGTCAAGTTATCTCCAACCGGACATTAACAAATTCCCATCTGCCACATAACCGCGGGCACGGCTCTCGAAAGTTTATACCTGCAGGGTGTCCCAACTTAGCCCATGACAAGCTCTCGCGATCAACGAAGAATAGACCTTCTCCGGGAAGACCCGATCAGTCTCGGAATCCTGGTTTACAAGACATTTCGACAATGGTAAAACAAGACCAGCAAAGGCGCCCGATGCAACCGACAATCCCGATAGGAGCTGCACATATCTCGTTCTCGTGGCAACTTTGGATGAGACTAGCTACGAGTAAAACTAGACTTCGAAGTTTCCCGAGGTGGCCTTGCAGTAGCTCGATTCGACCAACACTTAGACAAGCACCGCCCGGGGGCTAAAATAAAGATGACCCTTGGGTTGGCCGACCCAAGGAAGGGTATAGGTGGTGGTGAGGCAAATGGTAAAACCAAGGTTGGGCCTTCTTTGGACAAGTTTTATTCAAAGCGAACCGTCGGGGTCCCATAAATCACCCGACCGCGTTAGGAATGCAAAATCCGGGAACATAACACCGTATGACGGAAACTAGGGCGGCAAGAGTGGAACAAAACACTGTGCATAAGGCCGAGCCTTCCACCCTTTACCAAATATATAGATGCATTAATAATATAAGAGATATTGTGATATCCCAACATAACCCTGTCCACCATGGAGAAATCTTCAACTTCACCTGCAACTAGCAACGCTATAAGAGGGGCTGAGCAAAGCGGTAACATAGCCAAACTACGGTTTGCTAGGAATGGTGTCAAAGGTTAGAGGTTCATGACAATTTGGGAGGCTTCGACACGTGGGAGATATAGCCGCATCGAGGGCGTTACAAAGAGGGGATGAGCAAAGAGGTAACATAGCCAAGCAATGGTTTGCTAGGAAGGGTGAAAATGTTAGAGGCTGACATGGCAATTTGGGAGGCTTGGTAAAACAAGTGATAGGTAGCGCAGCATAGCGATAGAACGGAGCAACTAGCAAGCAAAGATAGAAGTGATATCAAGGGTAATGGTCATCTTGCCTGAGATCCCGCAAGGAAGAAGAACGAGTCCATGAAGAAGACAAACGCATGTAGTCGCACGAATCCTCACAACTCCGGAACGAAACCGAAGCTAACGAGAGAAGCAAACCGGAAAGAAACAAACAACATGGTAAACACACGAGCATAAACATGTCATGATGCACAAACAAGTATGATGCATGTCCGGTTTAATGAGGCATGACATGGCAAGGTGAAACAAACAACACTACAATTTAAGTGGAGCTCAATATGCAACGAGTTGCATATTGACGTAACACCACATCAATTATTTAGTTTCTCTTTCGGTTACGAACAAGACAAGATTAAATGTTGGTTAACATGGCAAGAGGTGAAGCATAATTAAACTACATATTTAGGCAAGTTTAAATGAGGCCGGAAACACAAACAACACTTCCGGAAAATCCCCATGTTATTTAGCAATTTAATGCAACAACAATTTTAAACATTTTAATTGTTATTATCATGATGCGGATGACATATGCAAGTTTTGTGCAATTTTATGAAAATGTTGACATGAGCATGTTATGAAGCATTTGGTCACTATGGCGGAACAAAACGGGTGCCACGGCAACGAATCCTAAAATGATGCCACGTCAACATATCGGTTCCGGTAGCTCACGGAGATACCGGTGCAAAAGTAAGTGAGCGTGAGCGAGTCATGCAAGATGGTGGGGTGCTCCCGGTTACCGGGTTCCCACGGGTCGACGACATGGCAAACGAGGAGGAACGTGCACGAAACAAACGGGCACGATGCAAACATACGGTTCATCTCATACAACATGCATTTGTTCACGGGCATCGTCTCGGCGTTATACCTTCGAAGCGTGCATTTTCGGGGCGAAACGAGTTCAACGAAGGAAGTAGTCGTTCACGCAATGGTAGTGGAAGTAGTCGTTCTCACGGCCATAGTGGAATTAGTTGTTCACGTGGCGACGGTAGTGGAAGTAGTCGTTCTTGCGACGGTAGTGGAAGTAGTCGTTCACGCGACGGTAGTGGAAGTAGTCGTTCACGCGACGGTAGTGGAAGTAGTTGTACACGTTCGTTTCGGAGAGGTACTTGACGAATCCAATGTCTTCGGGGCGACGGTAGTGGTACACCATTGGAGACGTACACGTTCCATAGATGAACTTGGCGCAACCGTGTGGTAGTCGAACTTGGCGCCCGTGGTACACGGGTCTTCGGGCGACGGTAGATGTACACGGCAATCGTAGTGGTACTAAGCGCCGGTCGTCGAGGGACTTGCCGAAATCCACAGAGCCGGTTTGCTTGGCGAATCCAGATGCATTGGTAGTGGTACTTCGCGAATTCCACGAAGGCGTCCTTGGGCTTCCCTGGTTACCGAGTCTTGTCAGCAACAAGAGGGGCGATGAGGCCAGCAGGGCAGCAAGGTGGGTGGAGCTCTTGTGTGCGCTAGCCGTGAAGGGGCAGCAACCGAAGACGACGAGTGATGGAGGCGTCGGCCCCTGGTTCAAAACAAAAGCAAGGCGCTGGCCTCGAACGACGAAGGCGACAACAGAAACTGTGGCCGGCGAGGGCACTGCTTGGCGAGACGGAGAGGAAGGAGGCGCGGCGCGGGAGAAGCAGGGTGCGGCGAACCATGGAGGCCGGCAGTGCCATGGTCGTGCGGCCCAGGCGAGCTCGGCGGCCTAGACTCGCTGGCCGAAGCGGCGGCGGGGTCACCAGGTGGCACGGGGATGAAGCAGCAGGAGGATCTGCGGGGAGGAAGAAGGCAGAGGACGGAGGCTCGGCGAGGCAGCAGAGGGACGGCGGGGCGCGAGAAGAGCAACGGCAGCAGGGCGCGTTGCTGTGGAGCTGGAGAGAATGACGACGGAAGGAAAGGAGAGTCCAGGGATCGGGCGCTGGGTTCTGCTCCTCTCTCTTTCTGATGGCGCATCGAGGGAAGATGTGATCGAGCAGGGCTCTCCCTGGCGATGTGCATGTGTGTGAGTGGCGGCGCGAGGTGGTGAACGAGGAGGACGGGGATCGGGCGATGGTCGGGCTAGGGTTAAGAGCAGGGCGCGGCTGGGCCTAGCTGCACGAATGGGCCGGCCTGGTTTGTGGGCTAATGGCAAACAGAGAAAAGAAATGAAAGAGAAAGAGAGTTGGTTGGACCGGGAGAAAAAAAAGTAAAAGGGTTTGAATTTATTTGAAGGATCAAATAAATTCGAGTCGAGCTCAAACTTGGAATGTGGCTACTTGACATAATTTCAAAGCGCCACCACTTGATTTGGAATAAAAGGAGAAGTATCAGGGATTAGGATAGTTGGAAACGCGAGAGATTAAAATGCAAGTTTGTCTTTGGTGATTCCAAATCAATGGAACATTTTATTATAGCTCCTTAATAATATTGGGAGACTTTGATATGTTTTAAAGAGAATTTCACCATGTGAATTTCCCTCGATTTAAATGGACCGAAGATCCATACGGTTTATTTAGTTGAGTTTTAAAAATTAATGATATGATGGCATGATGACATGATACAATGCAAGAGATGGCATGATGAATCCACAAACAAAACAAATCACACGACAAAACTCGGAATAGCTGGAAGTCTTCTAGAGCGTCGGTCTCGAGGCGTTACACATGCTTATTTAGTCCAATCCCTTGCTTACCGCACTATTTGTATCCTTCCACACTCATAGCAGAATCCCTTGAATAAATAATGCAGCATCTTTTGCCTGTTATTGCATTACCTTATACATATGTTCATTAATGACATCTTGCACCCGTATACTTTGGTACGGCCGAATACACCAGGGGCTTATGTTCCCCGCATTATGGTGTGATAAGTCCGAACACTTTCACAAGTGCGGCACCCCGAACTTATAGCATTATATGAATCGGCTCAATCATGTCTTGGGTCAATAGTTGGGTTTGCCGGCTCCCACGCTTTTGGTGCCTTACGCTCCATTTTGTCGGCTAAGGTGGCACTGGAGAACCATCGCGATTGCGCCCAGCTTGAGCAGGAAGCGCCTGGAGAAAGCTAAAACCGACCGGCATGATAAGGCGAGATCGGTCGTTGTTCGAGAGCTCTTTTCGGTCCCTAAAGACTCACGCCGCCGAGCGAAGTTCGGATAATGTCCAACGAAGGCGTGGATAGCGCCCCGAATTCGGTCTTCCGAATACTAGGGGCTTCGCCGAAATTTAAAATTATAGAATTCTATGGCTAAGTGAGAGTGTTCAAGCATTATAAGTCCGGTTGCCTTGTTCGTTGTGTTGAGCGCCTCCCTAGATGGACCCAAAAACGGGAACAAGAGTGCTCAAATTATCCCGAACACCCCAGCACTTGCGGCTCGGGGGCTGAAGCCAATGACTTGCCATCTCTCAGATTTTCTAAACGGCCGCACAGAAGGTAATATTTTAAATTAAACAAGCATTGCTTAAAGCGCATATGAACAAAGTTTTCAGCGCACAGGATAAACATAGCGAGTTTTACTCAATAATTACATCTCTAGGGCATTCATTCGCAATATTGCGGGCACCCTTCAGGACAGTCTTATAGTACATTTCGGGTGTACGATACTCCTTGCCCGCTGGCGGCGGGTCAGTAAGAAGCCTCTCCGCATCCAGCCTGCCCCAGTGCACCTTTGCGCGGGCAAGGGCCCGACGAGAACCTTCAATACAGGTGGAGCGCTTGACGACCTCCACCCAGGGGCACGCATCCACCAGCCACCGCACGAGGCCGAAATAACTCCCAGGCATGGCCTGTCCAGGCCACAGACGGACTATGAGGCCCTTCATGGCCTCCTCAGCCGCCTTGTGGAGCTCGACCAGCTGCTTCAGCTGGTCGCTAGGGGGCACCGGATGGCCGGCCTCAACATACTAAGACCAGAAGACCTTCTCCGCTGAGCTCCCCTCCTGGCCACGGTAGAATACGGTGGCATCGGATACACTGCGCGTCAGATCTTCAAACGCCCCTGGAGAGCTCCGAATGCGGGTAAGTATCAGGTAGTTTACATTAACATGCTTGCTTTGCATGAAAAATGCCTTACCCGCCGCTATCTTCTTCACATCTTCAACCTCCTGAAGGTCCTTACGGGCCTCGGCCTTGGCGGACTTGGCACTTTTGAGAGCCGAGGCGAGCTCAGACTCTCGAGTCTTGGAGTCGCGCTCCAAGCTCTCATGCTTCTCCATGAGAGCCTGGAGCTCGCCAGACTTCCGCCACCCCGCCTCCTTCTTCTCTCGCTCGGCCCGCTCAGCGGCTACATTATGCTCGTCGCGGACACAGCCTCCTTCAGGGTTGCCACCTCGTTAGTGGCCCCTGCAGTACCCACGTTATCCTTGTCATTTTTATTGCGACCTAAATCCTTTTCTGTAAGGTAAATTTTTAAAGTGGTGTTACTCACCTTCTTTGTCCTCGAGTTGCTTCTTGGCACGGCCAAGCTCTTGCTCGGGCCGCTCGAGATCCTGCTTCAATGCACCGACCTTCGCAGCCGGTCGGCAGAGGTCGCCAGCCAAGAACCTCGCAAACCCATATTGACATATTTTTAGCAATCCTGCAGATATCATTCTAGATCCTCATCCGCTTTTCTTTCCGAACGCCGAACTAAGCATCGTGGGCTACTGTCTATGCGGTATTACATTACATATTTTAACTTCTTACCTCAAAGCTTGTTAGAAGGCTGCTGCAGCTTCGGTCAGCCCGCTCTTGGCGAGCTGAACCTTTCAATCACCGCACTCATGATAGTGCGGTGTTCTTCCTCGATGGAAGCGCTTTTGAGCGCCCAACAAGTTGTCCGCGCCCGTTGGACAGGGGCCCGGCGTTATGGTCTTGCCCTTCTTGCGAAGGGCCGCTGCCGGACTCGAACCACTGCGCAGTTCCGCGCGAGAGTCCGGCAAAAGTCTGGGAGGCTGCCTTGCGGCGCCCCGAGCCTCCTCCTGATGGGTCCCTTTCTGGGATCCCACCTCGGCGTCCTCATCGGCGCGAGGGGTGGAGGCAGTCGGGATGGAATCCACATCCGATGTAGCCAATGACCCGCTCGATGAAGCGGGGAGATCCTCAACGGCCGGACTATAGACATTATGCGGCATTAGAAGGACACTATGTGACACAAAAGAAATTGCAGATCATTCAGGGATCCGGATACTTACGATCTCGCCTGATGCCTGGGCCTTGGGGGCCACTCTTCCCCGCCAATGTTGGTGTTGGCGGAGCTGTCCGGGGGAATAGTTCTTCCCCTCTTGGACCCTTCGGCCTCCCCTGTGGGGGAAGCCTTCCTCTTCCTCTCTCCCTCCTCTAGGAGAGAGTCTTCTTCCTCCTCCTCATCTTCGGGGGAGGAGTCCGCCTCGGAGTCGTCGGACACCTGAAAGCGGGAACTCTTTCGAGTTCCCGTGGCCACCTTCTTGGCCTTCTTCTCCGGCACCACGTGCGGTGCCGGAACCAGCAACCCCGCTAGACGGGCGTCCACTGGGTCTTCTGGCATGGGAGCCGGGCAGATGAGCTGCTCGGCCTTCTTCATCCACTCCTGTCAAAGGAGAAGGGATATTAAAACCCGCTTAGGGTCGAATCATTAACAACAAGTGTCCCGTAAAGGGGTAGAATCACTTACCTCGTCGGCTGGACGCTGCGTGTGGAATCCGCGATCTTCTGTCGCGTATGCGGGGCTTCGGCGCCCTTAAACAGCACCCTCCAGGCGCCTTCGTACGTTGTGTCGAAGAGCCCTCTTAGCGCCTGGTGCTGTTCCGGATCGAACTCCCACAGATTGAATGCCCGTTCTTGGCATGGGAGAATCCGACGGACGAGCATGACCTGGACCACGTTAACCAGCCTGAGCTTCTTGTTCACCAGCTTCTGGATAAAGGCTTGGAGTCCCGTCAGCTCCTTCGAATTACCCCACCGCAAGCCCTTCTCTTTCCAGGAGGTGAGCTGCGTAGGGATACCAGATCTGAACTCGGGGGCCGCCGCCCACGTAGGGTCGCGTGGCTCGGTGATATAGAACCACCCCGACTGCCACCCCTTGACGGATTCCACGAAGGCCCCTTCGAAACAAAGGACGTTGGGCATCTTGCCCAACATGGCGCCTCCGCACTCTGCTTGAGTGCCCTTCACCACCTTCGGCTTGACATTAAAGGTCTTGAGCCATAAGCCAAAGTGGGGCTAGATGCAGAGGAAGGCCTCGCACATGACAACGCCGAGATGTTGAGGATGAAGTTCGGTGCCAGATCATGGATATCCAGGCCATAGTAGAACATGAGCCCCCGGACAAAGGGGTGAAGTGGAAAGCCAGTCCGTGGAGGAAGTGGGGAAGGAAAACGACCCTCTCATGGGGCCCCGGGGTGGGGATGAGCTGCCCCTCGTCGGGCAGCCGATGCGCGATGTCGCTGGAAAGGTATCCGGCGCTGCGCAGCTTGGTGATGTGCTCCTCCTTGACGGTGGAGGCCAACCACTTGCCTCCCGCTCCGGACATGGTCGGAGAAGGTTGAGACGAGATGCGCGAACTTGGGCGCTGGAGCTCGAGTGCGCGGAGATGGATAAGCAAAGGAGGAAGAAGGCGTAGGTGAAAGGGTGAATCCTTATCCCTTATATATAGGCGGACGAAACTATGCGTCCCCCACCAGCCTGGTAAAACTCGCTTATCTCCCAAGCGCCACCATCAATGGCCCGGTTGGGTTACCCACGTCCGTATTGATGAGAATCCCGGAATACAGGGAACACGATCTCTGCTTCGACAAGACGTGCCAAGGAAACCGCTTCGCTAAACGTGCTGAGGCGGTATAATAAAAAACAATTCAAGTAAAGGCTTGGTAGTGGTGTGATGTCATGCCGCAAAATACGACAGCAGATTGAGCGTGTGTACATAATATTCTCTCTACGGTGGTATGTAGAATTTATTTTGTAGAGCTGGACACTATCCTGGTGTTCATGATCTTCTCTGGATTATTTAAGGGAGGAACCCGCCTTGCAATGCCGGACATTATGCGCGCCGGACTCATCGTCATTGAAGCCAGGTTCAGGGGCTACTGAGGGAGTCCTGGACTAGGGGGTGTCCGGACAGCCGGACTATCATCGTCCGCCGGACTCCAAGACTACGAAGATACAAGATTGAAGACTCCGTCCCGTGTCCGGATGGGACTTTCCTTGGCGTGGAAGGCAAGCTTGGCGATACAGATATGTAGACCTCCTACCATTGTAACCGACTCTATGTAACCCTAGCCCTCTCCGGTGTCTATATAAACCAGAGGGCTTTAGTCCGTAGGACATAACCTCCATTACAATCATACCATAGGCTAGCTTCTAGGGTTTAGCCTGCTTGATCTCGTGGTAGATCTACTCTTGTACTACCCATATCATCAATATTAATCAAGCAGGACGTGGGGTTTTACCTCCATCAAGAGGGCCCGAACCTGGGTAAAACATCGTGTCCCTCGTCTCCTGTTACCATCCGCCTAGACGCACAGTTCGGGACCCCCTACCCGAGATCTGCCGGTTTTGACACCGACAGTGGGCTTTGAATTTCTTCGTCGTCCGCATCCACACCATCTTGACCACAGTCCGGCCAGGGTTCTCTTGATAACGAGAGATACTTTAGTGAATTTAGGATGTCGCCAAAGAGTGAGTGCTGAAAGATGTCCGCGGCGGTGAACTCCATGATCGGTGCCCAATCGGATTCGATTGGCTGGGGCGCAGGAGGTTCGGAGTCCGGCGCCTCGGAGTCACGAGCTTTATAAGGGACAAGGTTAGTATTCGGCTCCATCGTTGTAGAAGTTGCAGCTCCCGAGGCGGTGTCCGGCCACCTATCCTCGATCTGCGCGGTCGGCTCCGAACCATGGGTCAGAGCGGATCCGTGTGCGGCCTCCAAGGTACTGTCCGGCTGCAGAGCTAGATCATACCCGTCGTGACAGTGCGGCATGCTCGGCTGTGGCTCAAATCCGCCGAAGATCAAGTCTCTGCGGATGTCGGCCGTGAAGTTTAGACTTCCAAACTTGACCTGATGGCCAGGGGCGTAGCTTTCGATCTACTCCAGATGGCTGCTTAATTGTTGAAGGCGGCCGCCGCCGAATACGAAGATCTGCCCGGGGAGAAAAGTCTCGCCCTGGACGACATTGTTGTTGATTGAAGAAGCCATCAAGCCTATCGGTGATGACACAGAGGAGCTCTCAATGAAAGCACCAATGTCGGTGTCAAAACCGGCGGATCTCGGGTAGGGGATCCCGAACTGTGCGTCTAGGCGGATGGTAACAAGAGACAAGGGACACGATGTTTTACCCAGGTCGGCCCTCTCGATGGAGGTAAAACCCTACTCCCGCTTGATTGATATTGATGATATGGGTAGAACAAGAGTGGATCTACCACGAGATCAAGGAGGCTAAACCCTAGAAGCTAGCCTATGGTATGATTGTTGTCATGGTTGTGTGTCCTACGGACTAACACCCTCCGGTTTATATAGACACCGGAGAGGGCTAGGGTTACACAGAGTTGGTTACAATGGTAGGAGATCTACATATCCGTATCGCCAAGCTTGCCTTCCACGGCAAGGAAAGTCCCATCCGGACACGGGACGAAGTCTTCAATCTTGTATCTTCATAGTCTTGGAGTCCGGCTGACGATGATAGTCCGGCTGTCCGGACACCCCCTAGTCCAGGACTCCCTCAACACCTAACCGCACACACCAGCCTGACTTATCGGTGTCTGGAATCACCCACGACACTCGTTAAGCAAAACTCTAAGTGGGGAGGCTACAACCTCGAGTAGCATGGGATCACAAAATTTATAACGCGTGCAAACTAGGGGAGCTACCCCCTCGGCTACAACCGGAAACACCCATGCCCCCGGACCAGGTGGCATGCCTACCGGATGCAGCCGGTATCTTCCACCATGGCCTCTCTGTACGGTGTGTGCTCGAAAGGGGTTGACAATTTACTGAACCATACCCTACCGATGGCAGGGACAAGTGGTAGTACGAGACAAGTATGGGGGTTACTGGAACAAGACTCGATCTACGACCGACTCAGGAGGTTTAAGTGTTTCCTGAATCATTAGCACAACAAATATGTTTCAACCAACAGACAGAATCACCACTCATCATACCTCACTATGCCATACCGGACACAACCGTCTCGACGAAGACTGGAGACAAGCTCGTGTCTACCCAAGACAGAGGCTTTCCCGGCTTCCTTCCGATAGGCATGATAGGCATACGAGGGAGATTACTATCACAACGTAACAAATTCCAATAGCACGGAATCATCAATATGCGCTTATGAGTAGGTTCATATCATCACAAAAAATAATGGAAACTCCGAGACGAGAGGTGTTGTAACCGTATCAAACAACACACGACAATACTATGCCAGGGTTCAGAATGCTTTCCTTCTAGTTGTGGGGAGGCACGGTGCATTCCAAAACTTTTGAAAGTTTTCTTCTCTCTCCAACAAATCCTATTTTTGAAAATATTCAAATTAATTACCAACTTTAAAAAACAGTACAAAAAGTTTTCCTAATTATTTTTGAAATAAATCTGAAAATAAACATGGTGAAATTTGAGAGAGGTAGTGAAAAGAATCAACTCATTTGGAGTTATATTTAAAAAGTTATAGCCAGTCAAAGTTTCACTCAAATTCTGTTTTTAATAAATAAATAAAAGAATCTAAAAAAAAGAAAAACGGTTCGGGGGGGAAAGCGTACTCGAGACTTTACGCTTTCACTTATCCAACATGGACTGGCGCGTGGGTCATCGACAAGGTCCTCGCCCCACTGGGGTTTGACGATCGCCTTCTTCCTCCTCCTCTGCCCGAGTGAAGGCGGGGGCTCCGGTGATCAACACCGGCGAACGGCGGCTCCTCGTGGGGTTCTGAGGGAGGGGATGGATCCGCGGGTCCAAGGTAGTCCTCCCTGTGGTCGAACGGCTGTCGGGGGTAAAGGGAGTCGTCGGCGGCGAGCTTTGCGGTGGACGGTGGCTTCGGGAGAATTGGGGGTTTGGGCTACGGTGGCTCCCGATCGTGTTTGACAGGTTGGGCGGCTCCGCAAGGCCATGGGGAGTCGAACGGTGGTGCTGGAAGGGTCGGGGAGACTCTGTTTGCGACGGTCGAGACCGGAGGGCGGTGGCGGCCGAATCGGCCGAAGACGAGGAAGAAGGCTTCCCGCCGTCGATGGCTGGCCATGGGGGCTCTAGAGGAGTGGCCTGAGGTTGCCTGAGGACTCGGTTGAGCTCGGGGGTCCTTTTATAGGCGGCCAGGGTCGGCTTCGCGGCTGCCGTGGATAAGCTCGACGGCGAACCACCGTTCTGTTGCTGCAGGGGGATGTGGCGGCGACGAGCGCTTGCAGACGAGCTTGTGGATGAGCTCGAACTGCTCCAGAGGGCAGCTGGCGCACGCGTGTGGCTCGGGCGGCGCCGTCCATGGCAGGGGCTGCTGCGGCCGCCCGCTTGAGGCCATGGCCGACCTGACAGCGGCGCTGTAGGGTGCGAGGAGGGGGCCAGGGCGGCTCTGCGGTGAGGGAGGGGTCAGGCGTGCTGGCTGTGCGAGGGGAGTGGCTAGAACGAGCATGGGGAGGTGGCAGTGGGATGCGTCGACTCGGTGCACGCGCGTGCAAAACGTGCGCTCTGGGCGCGCCCAGCGCATGCACATCAGGTGTTCGACGCAATGCCAATGTGCTCTATGCCCCTCTGTTGCCTCTACAACCAAACAGGACTAGGCTAAAGATCATATGGGAGCTAATAGACATGCTGGTAAGGCCATTAGGGCAACTTCATAATGCAAGTCCAAAAGTATGCCAAAACTGGCCATGCTCCTAACCTGCTCGATGAAATGCCAAGGGCATCTAGGCATTTCTTGGGGTGGCCAAAATCTCCAGACCAGTGTCTCATTAGGTGTAGGTGATGGTGGCAAGGTTAGTTAGTCAAGACCAGAAACTTGTTAGTGCAAGTTTTTGAGAAAACCAAATCTGGACAGAAACTAAAGGCTATCATTTTATGGACCAAAAATACTCCCATGGGGCCACTCTCCTGGACTTAAGGGTTTTGTAGGGTGGTTTATAAGCAGGAGAAAGATCATGGGCATTAGAGCAAACTAAAATAGGGTTGCAGTAGGAAATGCTAATCTGGTCCAGAGAGCAAAAGAGGATGATTTGCTCAAATCTTGCAAAGAACATTCATGGGTTTTTGCATAAAATGAATTATATGCATCTACTGTCATCTCCAAATACTTGGTAATTTTTTTAAAGAATTATTTAAAGGGGTTGTAGTGCAAAGGTACCAACTGGATTAGTTCTCAAACTTTGGGGTAGAGCTCCAAATTTCCAATGACAAAAATATATTTTTGCACAAAATTGATTTAGGGACATCATATGTCATCCCCAAAATTTGGTGAAAATTTTAAATGCATTTATCAAATAGCTGCAGTGCAAAAGAGGCCCTAAAACATATGAAAAAACATTTTAAAAGAATAAAGCTCAGGAAAAACAATTATGCAAATAAACCTACTGATAAAAGAATTGTTTTTCTTGAGAGGATATACAAGTCCAATGATAATCTTGGAAATTTTTTACTTGGGGTAAAAACACCACAATATCAAAGAAAAGAGGGGTTCTAAAATCAAAAGAAAAACTATAAAGGAAATTTTTTAATCTCTTGGCAAAATTTTAATAACCAAAACATGGTCAAATTTTTTTGGGGTGTTACAACACTACGCCCCTTAATAAAAAAATCTCGTCCTCGAGATTTGCTAAGGGCTGTTTTGAAAAAACTTACTCCTACTACCACAAAAATAACCATCCTACTCATGTAATTAAAACATAGCTACAGTGAGTGGGCAATAAGTGTTGCAAAAACACAGTGTGGCATGCTGGCGTTGCGTGTAAAAATTTACGGTAGATTTCTACTATTGGTTACAGTAAAATTATAATAAACTTCTAAATTACTAAAAAATTCGCTGGTCATACCCAAGAGCACAGTGCTCTCTGTGGCTGACAGGTGGACCCAGGGTCCACTATCGGTCTGTTCCTCTACCTCTGGCTCTCTCTTCTTCCTCTCTCCCGCGCGCTTTCCCACGCTTTCTCCACCGACGACGTCTAGCTCGTAGGGCATCTAAGCCGTACTACGGTAGTGTGCGGCGTGCTAGCTGCCGGCGCAGCATGCACTCACCTCGCGGGCCAGTGCACTGTCGGCACTGCTCGCGGATTCGCCTCCGAACACCGGCGATCGAGCGACGAGCGATGCTGGTGGACTTCGCCCACCGTACGCCAATCTCGAGCTATAAAACGGCCGAGGTGCTCCTTTCTTCTTCCTCCCACCTGACCTCGCTTCTCCTTCTCCTCCCTTCTCCTCTATTTCTGTCTGCAGGAGCTCGAGACGAGGCTCTAATGGTGGTGATGCCGGACTGGTATGTGGTCCTAATGTGTGGAGGGTTGGCGGCGTTGCTGGGGTTCTCCATGCTCCTGTGCGTGATGATCCTCGATGATCGTCGTGATGCTGCCGCTCGAGTGTTAGCTCTCCGCGGTGGCGGTGATCACGAGGATTAGGTGCGGTGTCAGGTGCTAACTGCTGTCAGGGTGCCGGAGGTAACTTGTACCTGAGTAATTACTCATAAATCTATCCCTCTGAGACTGTGGGGTGTTAGGCAGGTGATTAGCTTGGTGCAAAAATGTGCACGTGGATTTGCACTTGGTCGAGTGATTGGGGTCGTGAGTCTGCTGTTATGGTGCTGCGTGAATAAAAAAATCTATGTCGTGAAGAAATATATGCTGCAACAACTCAGGGAAAAATCTCACTTCAGGATTTACCGAGAGTGAAAACAGTTAATAAAATTTTACCGTAGTAAAAACCACTCACATTGATTGAAACTAAAGATTCAATTCATCGCACAAATTTAGGATACCACACATAAGTTGCAACACATAAATAAATGCAGGGACAATAAATAGAGCAATGACATCTACAACGACAATGGTAATTAGACAGGGTCCTAAGAAAATGTCTCTGGGATTGGGGCACACTCTTCTTCTATCAGGGGAAGCGGGTTGACTAGCCGATGAATGTGCCTCTCTTGGTCGGGCCTCAGTGGTCTGCTGATGGCGATCTGAGGATTTAAATCAGCGAGGCTCTGGAGATAACCCATTACTCGCTGGGTCAAACGCTCTTGAGAGATGACATACTTGGCAAGGTTGGCCAGTACTGGGTCTCTCTCGATACGTCCACCGGGAAAAGATGCTACTTCTCCGGGTGCTGCCTGACTCGGGAAGTAATAATACCCTCATTTGCTGGCATAGGGTACTGCGAATCGAAGGCGAGTAAGCGCTTCGTACGCAGTGGCTTCTACGGCCATATGCGGAGTCGGCATAGATTTCCCCACGAAGGAGGCTTCCGTGGGGTCTTGGTTTGGGTTTGCGGGAGGGACGTGCACCACTGCCCAATATTTCGAGGTGGATGGGGTGATCCGTGATTTGAGCAACTCGTACTGGGGTGGGTGGATAGTACTCATGGTACTGCAGGTAAAGTCCCACAAAATTTTAACAAAGCTACCTGGAGTTGCATCTGGAGTTCTCAGATAAATATTATGCTCGGCATGGCAATGGAAATGGTTGTGCGAGTGGTGCTCAAGGTGAGGGGTACTTGGTAAGGTCATGAGGTGGCCTTTTATATAGCATTGGGCTGGGTTATTTACCGTGGTGAAGGGTAACTAGTTTGTCGAATCGGCTCTATGGGGTCGGGGTCAAAGCTACAGATACACACATCTCACAAAAGTGACGTATTACTGTGGGTGCCGTCGGGGCGGTTTTGGTAACTGTGCCTGGAATAATAATAAAAAATGCAACCGCACGCTAACATATTTATGCAAGGCTACTATTTAAAACAGAGGCACACGAGCAGGCTGCGATTATTTATGGCGATACAAGATCACACAATTAAAGGGCGTGGACATACTGAGACTTAGTACTACTCGAGTGAATTAGTCTACCTCGTTCATATCTAAGCGGGCGTGCCTTGTGGACGTCGAGGCTTCTCCACGGGTTTCACTATCGAGAATAGCTGGAGGGGGTTGAGGAACTGCCGGGTTGGGGTAGCGATGATGACCATCCCGGGCATTGTTGGCCACAACCCCGCTGGAGCGTGTTCCAAAAAGGCGACGAAGCACTTCTGGGGACACCAAAGTATTTTGGTCGATGGCTGGGGCAGACCTCAAGGACTCGATCTGGTGTCCGAACAGCATGACTGGGTTGTCGGCGTTGGGCTCATCTTCTCCTCTCGCCGGGGCTCGGCGAACCAGTTCTCCATGAGCTGCGATTAGATCAAGGGTGATTTGATCGAACAGTTCCTCTAGTGCACCTACATAGCGCACTAGATGCAACAAAGCAGGATCTGTCTCGTGATCTCCGTTGACAACCTGGGGTGGCCTACCATACCCGTCACGGCTGGGGTAGTAGTGGAACGAGCGACAGTTGAATCTGGGTGACAAGTGTCAGAGTTGAACTATAGCCTCTCGAGCAGCTAGTTGGATGGCTTGTGGCTCAAAGGAAGTTGTCCTTTCGGTGAACCTGTAGGGGCGTTCTGGCGATAGAACCCTACCGTAGACGTGCACAGTGGCCCAGAATTGACAGCTCTCACCGCTCATGGGTCCTTGGTACACAACATATTCTGGGGGCTCTTCAAATGGGAAGGCACGGCGGGTGAGGTTTGCTAGCATGGTCACAAAACCTCCAAGGTTGGTTGATGTGGTCTCATTGTGCACAATAGGGCCAGGCATTATAGCTCGGTTTGGGAAAGAGGGTGTGCTGTGCTGTGTTGAGGCTAGCGTGCCCCTTTTATACAAAAAGGGGACGGAGCCTTCCTTCGCACGCTTGCGAATGAGACAAATTAGGTGTCGGTCACTGGCGCGTGATCGACAGGCTAGGCTGATAGGTTGGGCACCGGCTGCCAAAAGGTGTCGGGGTCACTATGTGGCTATCTTACACGAGAAGTTTGGCCGGGGTTAGGTTATGGTCTGGTAGATTGGTTAACCTAGGTTTATTGACCTGGCTAAGATAGCATTAGCCAATGGTCAGCCTGGCTCTGATACCAAGTTTGTTAGGACCGGATTTTCGGGACGTTAATTTCCAGAAAATGGTTCTTGTGCTCACCAGCCCCAGGATTACTGTTAGCTGATGAGGCACTAACTTCATATAGAAGCTCCAAGCAAAATAGATAATATGTAGTACAAGACCATTCTGGCCTATGAGTACAACACGAGGTTTCTAGTGGTTGATGGCGGAAGCGGTTTGTGGTTCATCAGTGGCCATGGGACTCCATTTCCCACAGGAACAGCTGACCAGGTTAAGTCCTACCTTCGCGAGGCTGTTGTCACCATTGTGCGGGTTCCGGGGCTGACATCGCAACGTTCCTCTCCAAGCAAGAAATCTGGCCAAGACAATAGCCAGGGACAAGCCAGTGAGTACTTTGAATGTACTCGCAAATATTATGAACACAGGTATAATATACAAATGATAATCATGCTCTAAAATATTCTATGATCACAATGTCAGTCACAAAATAAAATCCTTGATGCATGCATGTAGGTTATTTATATACAACATGAATATGCAATAATGGACTAGAAATAAAATGCACCGATCGGGTGTCTGAAGCGACGCCTCGAAAGGATAATGATATAAAGTATGCCTCAGTCGGGCCTCTAGGCGACACCACATAAAGGGCTTATAAAGTAAATCAATAACAAACATGCCACAGTTGGGCGTCTGTGTGACACCACATAAAGGGCTTATAAAGAAAATCAATAACAAACATGCCACAGTCGGGCGTCTGTGCGACACCACATAAAGGGCTTATAAAGAAAATCAATAACAAACATGCCATAGTCGGGCGTCTGTGCGACACCACATAAAGGGCTTATAAAGAAAATCAATAACAAACATGCCACAGTCGGGCGTCTGTGCGATACCACATAAAGGGCCTATAAAGAAAATTAATAACAAACATGCCGTAGTCAGGCGTCTGTGCGACACCACATAAAGGGCTTATAAGAGAATAATCACAGTGAATATCCAGGAGGTAGAACCGTCCCAAGGATACTCAACAATTCAAATAATATAAAGGGTTAGTCCATAATAATAATAACCATAATCATCATGAGTCACAAGCCATGATCCATGTTCTGTTTTAGCCGTTTTTCCTCCGAAGACCGACACCAAGAACGACACTTGACCCAACCCAGACTGTAGTCCTTAACAATGGACACGGCTATTCGAATAGATATAATCTCTGTAGAGGGTGTACTCTTTACCCACGGGTAACGGATTCCTTTAGTCCATTGGGACTAATTCCTTCTACGGTCTTTTAATTGAAAACACACCTAACCGCACACACCAGCCTGACTTATCGGTGTCTGGAATCACCCATGACACGCGTTAAGCAAAACTCTGAGTGGGGAGGCTACAACCTCGAGTAGCATGGGATCACAAAATTTATAACGCGCACAAACTAGGGGAGCTACCCCCTCGGCTACAACTGGAAACACCCATGCCCCCGGACCAGGTGGCATGCCTACCGGATGCAGCCGGTATCTTCCACTATGGCCTCTCTGTACGGTGTGTGCTAGAAAGGGGTTGACAACTTACTGAACCATACCCTACCGATGGCAGGGATAAGTGGTAGTACAAGACAAGTATGGGGGTTACTGGAACAAGACTCGATCTACGGACGACTCAGGAGGTTTAAGTGTTTCCTGCATGATTAGCACAACAAATATGTTTCAACCAATAGACAGAATCACCACTCATCATACCTCACTATGCCATACCAGACACAACCGTCTCGACGAAGACTGGAGACAAGCTCGTGTCTACTGTAATGCCCCGGAAACAACTTTCCATATTCGTAACTCCAACCTTTGCCTTTTCCGGAGATGTGATATTTTATTTTCCTCCGTGGTTGGGTTTTTGTCTTTTGTTTTTGCATTTTGTTCATGTCATGCATCTCATCTCATGTCATCATTCGCATTACATCGGCATTGTTTTCAAAACTTGTAGCCATTCTTTTGTTGCCTGACCGTTTGAACCCCTTTGCACAGTGCAGACCCCCTCGCGCGCGTGCGAAACTTCTCCGAACCCGACCCGGGCAGTCATGACCGATGGGTCCAGATCATCCCCTAACATCTATAAAACATCTCCGTTTCCTTAACTGGACGTCCTAACCTATATTTTCTCAGCCATCCAATTAAAATCGGAGGGACCAAATGCCCCTAAACCAAAACCCACCTGCTATAAATAGACGCCTAACCCTAGATCCTAGGGGCTTGTCCCATCCATCCTCCTGCCCGCTGCCACTCTCTACCAAATCCCCCCTCGGGATCCATCCCCAACCTACCAGCCTCCTCCTTCCCGATCGGGACAGCCAAGCCTCCAGCTTCGCCTCGATTTCCCGCAGCTGCCACTCCTCTACTCGATCTCTCCTAGTTCCCCTCGTCGCGAGCTAGGGAGAGGAACTCCCTGCCGCCTCCCACCTCATGCCGTCCCCGCCATCCACCAGTAGCAGCAGGCCCGAGGCCCTCATCCCGCTCGTCTCCGACACCGGCAGCCGTGCTGCTCCCCTTCCCTGCCGCGCCATCCTCGCAGTCTCCTGCAGCCCCCCTTCGCCGCGACCCCGTTTCCTCCTTGAGCCGAAGCTCGGTGCCGCAGACGATAGCAACAGCAACATCATCGTCATCCTCCTCCTCTCCTCCCGTGCCCGCGTCCACTCAACCCCGGCGCCCTACTCCAGACCTCGTCCTCGCCGGGCCTCTCGCGAGCCTGATGCTCGAGCTCTCCGTCTGGCGCCCCAGCGCCTTAAGCTTTGTCGTTGTCATTCGTCGCTGCCTCCTCCTCGTCGAGCCATCGCCGCCTCGTCTCGCCTCGAGCACTGCTTCCAGTCTTTGCCGCCACTGCCCAAGAGCAGATGAGCGCCGCCCCTCTCTTTCCCCGTGCTCTCCCTCCCTCTAGTTCTTTCTCTGGCTCTCTCTGATTTCTCCTCTGTCTTTTCTTCAGGCAACAGTTTCTGCCATGGCCTTGTAGCATGTTCCTCCCCTTGGGGGTCCGATCCACGCCTCCTCTTGCTGGATCTGAACCCAGGCGCCTCCCCGCGCTCCGCTCTGTCATTCCGGCTGGTTCCTGCCGACCCCGCCGCCAGGACCCCCCCTGCCGGCTTCTTCTCCATCGCCATGGAGATGTTGCTGTTTCTGTTCTTCAGGAACGAGAGCAGCAGCGTCTCGCTCGTCCCGAGCATTGACCGCGACCCGCGCCAACCGCAGCGCCTCAAGGCCCAGTGCGCCAGCCTCTCCTGCCCGGCCTCCTCCCACCGAACTGGGCCTGGCCCAGCTAGGTGAGCTCCAGGGCCTCCTCTCTGTTGGCCCAGCAGTGCACTAATTCAGCCCACCATGTGTTTTTTTTCCTGCCTGCGATTTATCATTTATCCAGTGATTTACTATTTTACAGAAAAACCCCTAGACTTCATGCATTTAATAACTCATGAACCATGCATCACATGTAAATAATTTATATATGTAAAATGCTTAGAATTTTGTCTAGTTTCATAATATGCTGCTTTCATCCATGTTTAAAATGTTTAAAATGATGTTTGTTTAAATTTGCTCAAATGCCCTGCTAAAATGATTTATTTCATAACTAAATAACCGTAGCTCGGTTTTATATAAACTTTATATGTAAATGGGGTGGAAAAATGCCTAGTTTAACATGGTCCACTTTATTTTCCTGTTTAACAACCTTAAAATATGGTCTAGGGCAGAACAGTAGCTAATTCAAAATATGCACATGGGGATTTTCCGGAATTGTTGTTTGTTGTTCCGGCCTCATTTAAACTTGCCTACGTAGGTAGTTTAATTATGCTTCACCTCTTGCCATGTTTAACAACATTTAACATTGCTTGGTAGCTTAAACGAGATTAAACTAAATATGTCAATGTGGTGTTTTGTCAATATGCAACTCGTTGCATATTGAGCTCCACTTAACTTGTAGTATTGTTTGTTGCACTTTGCCATGCCATGCCTCATTAAACCAAACATGCATCATACTTGTTTGTGCATCATGCCATGTTTATGCTTGTGCATTTACCATGTTGTTTGTTTATTTCAGGTGTTGCTTCTTAGTTCCGCTAATGTTGCGATTGTGAGGATTCGTTCAACTACTCCCGTTCGTCTTCTTCATGGACTCGTTCTTCTTCCTAGCGGGATTTCAGGCAAGATGACCGCTACCCTGGATCTCACTACTATCATTGCTATGCTAGTTGCTTCGTTCTATCGCTTTGCTGCGCTACCTATCTTTTGCTCTTCAAGCCTCCCAATTTGCCATGTCAGCCTCTAACCTTCTTCACCCTTCCTAGCAAACCATTGCTTGGCTATGTTACCGCTTTTGCTCAGCCCCTCTTATAGCGTTGTTAGTTGCAGGTGAAGTTGAAGATTGCTCCATGATGGACAGGATTATGTTGGGATATCACAATATCTCTTATGTAATTAATGCAGCTATATACTTGGTAAAGGGTGGAAGACTCGGCCTTATGCCTAGTGTTTTGTTCCACTCTTGCTGCCCTAGTTTCCGTCATACTGGTGTTATGTTCCCAGATTTTGCGTTCCTTACGCGGTTGGGTGATTTATGGGACCCCCTTGACAGTTTGCTTTGAATAAAACTCCTCCAGCAAGGCCCAACCTTGGTTTTACCATTTGCCTCACCTACACCTTTTTCCCTTGGGTTTCTGGAGCCCGAGGGTCATCTTTATTTAACCCCCCGGGCCAGTGCTCCGTCGAGTGTTGGTCCGAACTGAGCTGTCTGCGGGGCCACCTCGGGGAAACTTGAGGGTTGGTTGTGTTGGGGAACGTAGTAATTTCAAAAAAAATTCCTACGCACATGCAAGATCATGGTGATGGCACAGCAACGAGAGGGGAGAGTGTTCGTCGATGTACCCTCGTAGACCGTAAGCAGAAGCGTTAGCACAACGCGGTTGATGTAGTCGTACATCTTCACGATCCGACCGATCCAAGCACGGAACGTACGGAGCCTCCGAGTTCAGCACATGTTCAGCTCGATGACGATCTCCGGCCTCCGATCCAGCCGAGCTCCAGAGATGAGTTCCGGCGCAGGGCTTCGCCTAAACTCCGCGATGATATGACCGAGGTGGAATATGGTAGAAGGGGGCACCGCACACGGCTAAGGAACGATCCGTAGATCAACTTGTGTGTCTATGGGGTGCCCCCGCCCAGATATAAAGGAGGGAGGGAGGAGGGGCCGCCTAAGGGGAGGCGCGCCTAGGAGGGGGAAACCTACTCCAAGTAGGTTTCCCTCTCCTTTCCTAATCCAAGAGGGAGGGGGAAGGAAGGAGTAGGAGAGGGGAAGGCAGGGGCGCCCCTTCCTTGTCCTATTCGGACTCAAGGGGAGGGGGCGCGCCACTTGCCCTGGCCGGCCCTTCTCTTCCTCCACCAGGGCCCATCAAGGCCCATTACTTCCCCGGGGGGTTCCGAAAACCCTCCGATACTCCGGTTTTCTCCGAAAACTCCCGGAACCTTTCCGGTGTCCGAATATAGTCGTCCAATATATCAATCTTTATGTCTCGACCATTCCGAGACTCCTCGTCATGTCCGTGATCACATCCGGGACTCCGAAGAAACTCTGGTACATCAAAAGTTATAAACTCATAATAAAACTGTCATCGAAACGTTAAGCGTGCGGACCCTACGGGTTCGAGAACTATGTAGACATGACCTAAAACCATTCTCGGTCAATAACCAACAGCGGGACCTGGATGTCCATATTGGTTTCTACATATTCTACGAAGATCTTTATCGGTCAAACCGCATAACAACATACTTTGTTCCCTTTGTCATCGGTATGTTACTTGCCCGAGATTTGATCGTCGGTATCCAATACCTAGTTCAATCTCGTTACCGCAAGTCTCTTTACTCGCTCAGAATACGTCATCTCATAACTAACTCATTAGTTACATGCTTGCAAGGCTTAGGTGATGAGTATTACCGAGAGGGCCCAGAGATACCTCTCCGACAATCGGAGTGACAAATCCTAATCTCAATTATGCCAACCCAACATGTACCTTCCAAACACCTGTAGAGCACCTTTATAATCACCCGATTCGTTGTGACGTTTGGTAGCACACAAAGTGTTCTTCCGGTAAACGGGAGTTGCACAATCTCATAGTTGTAGGAACTTTGTATATGTCATGAAGAAAGCAATAGCAGTATACTAAACGATAAAGTGCTAGGCTAATAGAATGGGTCAAGTCAATCACATCATTCTCCTAATGATGTGATCCCACTAATCAAATGACAAGACATGTCTATGGTCAGGAAACATAACCATCTTTGATTAATGAGCTAGTCAAGTAGAGGCATACTAGTGACTATAGTTTCGTCTATGTATTCACACATGTATCATGTTTCCGGTTAATACAATTCTAGCATGAATAATAAACATTTATCATGATATGAGGAAATAAATAATAACTTTATTATTGCCTCTAGGGCATATCTCCTTCAGTCTCCCACTTGCACTAGAGTCAATAATCTAGATTACATAGTAATGATTCTAACACCCATGGAGTCTTGGTGCTGATCATGTTTTGCTCGTGAGAGAGGCTTAGTCAATGGGTGCGCAACATTCAGATCCGTATGTATCTTGCAAATCTCTATGTCTCCCACTTGGACTTGGTCCCGAATGGAATTGAAGCGTCTCTTGATGTGCTTGGTCCTCTTGTGAAATCTGGATTCCTTTGCCAAAGCAATTGCACCAGTATTGTCATAGAAGATCTTCATTGGTCCCGATGCACTAGGTATGACACCTAGATCGGAAATGAACTCCTTCATCCAGACTCCTTCATTTGCTGCTTCAGAAGCAGCTATGTACTCCGCTTCACATGTAGATCCCACCACGACGCTTTGTTTAGAACTGCACCAACTTACAGCTCCACTGTTTAATATAAACACGTATCCGGTTTGCGATTTAGAATCGTCCGGATCAGTGTCAAAGCTTGCATCGACGTAACCATTTACGACTAGCTCTTTGTCACCTCCATATATGAGAAACATATCCTTAGTCCTTTTTTCGTATTTCAGATGTTCTTGACCGCTTCCGATGATCCACTCTGGATTACTTTGGTACCTTCCTGCCAAGCTTATTGCTAAGCATACGTCGGTCCGGTACACAAGATTGCATACATGATAGAGCCTATGGCTGAAGCATAGGGAACATTTTTCATTTTCTCTCTATCTTCTGCTGTGGTCGGGCATTGAGTTCGACACAACTTCACACCTTGTAGTATAGGCAAGAATCCTTTCTTTGCCTGATCCATTTTGAACTTTTCCAAAATCTTGTCAAGGTATGTGTTTTGTGAAAGTCCTATTAAGCGTCTTGATCTATCTCTATAGATCTTGATGCCCAATATGTAAGCAGCTTCACCAAGGTCTTTCATTGAAAAACTTTTATTCAAGTATCCCTTTATGCTATCCAGAAATTCTATATCATTTCCAATTAATAATATGTCATCAACATATAAAACTAGAAATGCTACAGAGCTCCCACTCACTTTCTTGTAAATACAAGCTTCTCCAAAAGTCTGTATAAAACCATATGCTTTGATCACACTATCAAAGCGTTTATTCCAACTCCGAGATGCTTCCACCAGTCCATAAATGGAACGCTGGAGCTTGCACACTTTGTCAGCACCTTTTGGATGAACAAAACCTTCCGGCTGCATCATATACAACTCTTCTTCTAGAAATCCATTCAAGAATGCAATCTTGATATCCATTTGCCAAATTTCATAATCATGAAATGCAGCAATAGCCAACATGATTCGGACAGACTTAAGCATCGCTATGGGTGAGAAAGTCTCATCGTAGTCAACCCCTTGAACTTGTCGAAAACCTTTTGCAACAAGTCGAGCTTTATAGACAGTAACATTACCATCAGCGTCAGTCTTCTTCTTAAAGATCCATTTATTCTCAATGGCTTGCCGATCATCGGGCAAGTCAACCAAAGTCCATACTTTGTTTTCATACATGGATCCCATCTCAGATTTCATGGCCTCCTGCCATTTTGCGGAATCTGGGCTCATCATCGCTTCCTCATAGTTCGTAGGTTCATCATGGTCAAGTAACATGACTTCCAGAATAGGATTACCGCACCACTCAGTGCGGATCTTACTCGTAGACCCACGAGGTTCAGAGAAACTTGATCTCAAGTTTCATGATCAATATCATTAGCTTCCTCACTAATTGGTGTAGTTGTCACGGGAACCGGTTCTCGTGATGAACTACCTTCCAATAAGGGAGTAGATACAGTTATCTCTTCAAGTTCTACTTTCCTCCCACTCACTTCTTTCGAGAGAAATTCCTTCTCGAGAAAGGATCCATTTTTAGCAACGAACGTCTTGCCTTCGGATCTGTGATAGAAGGTGTACCCAACAGTTTCTTTTGGGTATCCTATGAAGACACATTTCTCCGATTTGGGTTCGAGCTTATCTGGTTGAAGTTTCTTCACATAAGCATCGCAGCCCCAAACTTTAAGAAACGACAACTTTGGTTTCTTGCCAAACCACAGTTCATAAGGCGTCGTTTCAACGGATTTTTGATGGTGCCCTATTTAACGTGAATGCGACCGTCTCTAAAGCATAACCCCAAAACGATAGCGGTAAATCTGTAAGAGACATCATAGATCGCACCATATCAAGTAAAGTACGATTACGACGTTCAAACACACCATTTCGTTGTGGTGTTCCAGGTGGCGTGAGTTGCGAAACTATTCCGCATTGTTTCAAATGTAAACAAACTCGTAACTCAAATATTCTCCTCCACGATCAGATCGCAGAAATTTTATTTTCTTGTTATGATGATTCTCCACTTCACTCTGAAATTCTTTGAACTTTTCAAATGTTTCAGACTTGTGCTTCATTAAGTAGATATACCCATATCTGCTTAAATCATCTGTGAAGGTGAGAAAATAATGATATCCGCCACGAGCTTCAACATTCATCGGACCACATACATCTGTATGTATGATTTCCAACAAATCTGTTGCTCTCTCCATAGTACCGGAGAACGGTGTTTTAGTCATCTTACCCATGAGGCACAGTTCGCAAGTACCAAGTGATTCATAATCAAGTGATTCCAGAAGTCCATCAGTATGGAGTTTCTTCATGCGTTTTACACCGATATGACCCAAACGGCAGTGCCACAAATAAGTTGCACTATCATTATCAACTCTGCATCTTTTGGCTTCAACATTATGAATATGTGTATCACTACTATCGAGATTCAATAAAAATAGACCACTCTTCAAGGGCGCATGACCATAAAAGATATTACTCATATAAATAGAACAACCATTATTCTCTGATTTAAATGAATAACCGTCTCGCATCAAACAAGATCCAGATATAATGTTCATGCTCAACGCAGGCACCAAATAACAATTATTCTGGTCTAAAACTAATCCCGATGGTAGATGTAGAGGTAGCGTGCCGACCGCGATCACATCGACTTTGGAACCGTTTCCCACGCGCATCGTCACCTCGTCCTTGGCCAGTGCTCGCTTATTCCGTAGTCCCTGTTTCGAGTTGCAAATATTAGCAATGTAACCAAGTATCAAATACCAGTGTGCTACGAGCTCTAGTTAGGTACACATCAATAACATGTATATCACATATACCTTTGTTCACTTTGCCATCCTTCTTATCCGCCAAATACTTGGGGCAGTTCCGCTTCGGTGTCGACCGCTTGCAAGAGAAGCACTCGATTTCAGGCTTAGGTCGGACTTGGGTTTCTTCTCTTGAGCAGCAACTTGCTTGCCGTTCTTTTGAAGTTCCCTTCTTCCTCCCTTTGCCCTTTTCTTGAAACTAGTGGTCTTGTTGACCATCAACACTTGATGCTCCTTCTTGATTTCTACCTCCATGCTTTCAAAGATCGCTAAGAGCTCGAATAGTCTTGTTCATCCCTTGCATATTATAGTTCATCACGAAGCTCTTGTAGCTTGGTGGCGTGATTGAAGAATTTCATCAATGACACTATCATCGGAAGATTAACTCCCGGTTGAATCAAGTGATTGTTATACCCGCACATTCTGAGTATATGTTCACCGTGTAACTATTCTCCTCCATCTTGCAGCTACTAGAACTTATTGGAGACTTCATATCTCTCAATCCGGGCATTTGCTTGAAATATTAACTTCAACTCTGGAACATCTCATATGCTCCATGACGTTGAAAACATCGTTGAAGACCCGGTTCTAAGCCGTAAAGCATGGCACATCGAACTATAGAGTAGTCATCAGCTTTGCTCGCCAGACGTTCTTAACGTCGTCGGTTGCATCAGCAAGCAGTTGGCCCCAGCGGTGCTTCCAGGACGTAACTCTTCTGTGCAGCAATGAGGATAATCCTTAGGTTACGGATCCAGTCCGTGTAATTGCTACCATCATCTTTCAACTCAGTTTTCTCTAGGAACATATCAAAATAAATATATGAAAGCAACAACGCGAGCTATTGATCTACAACATAATTTGCAAAATACTACTAGGACTAAGTTCATGATAAATTAAAGTTCAATTAATCATATTACTTAAGAACTCCCACTTAGACAGACATCTCTCTAGTCATCTAAGTGATCACGTGATCCAAATCAACTAAACCATGACCGATCATCACGTGAGATGGAGTAGTTTTCAATGGTGAACATCACTATGTTGATCATATCTACTATATGATTCACGCCGACCTTTCGGTCTCCGTGTTCGAGGCCATATCTGCATATGCTAGGCTCGTCAAGTTTAACTCGAGTATTCGCGTGTGCAAAACTGGCTTGCACCCGTTGTAGATGGACGAGAGCTTATCACACCCGATCATCACGTGGTGTCAGGCACGACAAACTTTGGCAACGGTGCATACTCGGGAGAACACTTCTTGATAATTAGTGAGAGATCATCTTAAAATGCTACCGTCAATCAAAGAAAGAATAAGATGTATAACAGATAAACATCATATGCAATCAAAATTTGTGACATGATATGGCCATGATCATCTTGCGCCTTTGATCTCCATCTCCAAAGTCTTGTCATGATCTTTATAAATCACCGCACGACACCATGATCTTCATCATCTTGATCTATATCAATGTGTCGTCACATGGTCGTCTCGCCAACTATTGCTCTTGCAAGTATTGCTATCGCATAGTGATAAAGTAAAGCAATTATTTGGCACTTGCATCTTATGCAACAAAGAGACAACCATAGGGCTTCTGCCAGTTGCCGATAACTTCAACAAAACATGATCATCTCATACAAAAACTTATATCTCATCACGTCTTGACCATATCACATCACAACATGCCCTGCAAAAACAAGTTAGACGTCCTCTACTTTGTTGTTGCAAGTTTTACGTGGCTGCTACGGGCTTAAGCAAGAACCAACTCACCTACGCATCAAAACCACAACGATAGTTTGTCAAATAGACTCCGTTTTAACCTTAGCAAGGACCGGGTGTAGCCATACTTAGTTCAAATAAAGTTGGAGAAACTGACACCCGCCAGCCACCTGTGTGCAAAGCACGTCGGTAGAACCAGTCTCGCGTAAGCGTACGCGTAATGTCGGTCCGGGCTGCTTCATCCAACAATACCGCCGAACCAAAGTATGACATGCTGGTAGGCAGTATGACTTATATCGTCCACAACTCACTTGTGTTCTACTCATGCATATAACATCAAACCATAAAACCTAGGCTCTGATACCACTGTTGGGGAACGTAGTAATTTCAAAAAAAATTCCTACGCACATGCAAGATCATGGTGATGGCACAGCAGCGAGAGGGGAGAGTGTTCGTCCACGTACCCTCGTAGACAGTAAGTGGAAGCGTTAGCACAACACGGTTGATGTAGTCGTACGTCTTCACGATCCGACCGATCCAAGCACCGAACGTACGGAGCCTCCGAGTTCAGCACACGTTCAGCTCGATGACGATCTCCGGCCTCCGATCCAGCCGAGCTCCGGAGATGAGTTCCATCAGCACGACGGCATGGTGACGATGATGATGTTTTACCGGCACAGGGCTTCGCCTAAACTCCGCGACGATATGACCGAGGTGGAATATGTTGGAAGGGGGCACCGCACACGGCTAAGGAACGATCCGTAGATCAACTTGTGTGTCTATGGGGTGCCCCCCGCCCCCGTATATAAAGGAGGGAGGGAGGAGGGGGCCAGCCTAAGGGGAGGTGCGCCCTGGGAGGGAGAAACCTACTCCAAGTAGGTTTCCCCTCTCCTTTTCCTAATCCAAGAGGGAGGGGGAAGGAAGGAGTAGGAGAGGGGGAAGGCAAGGGCCCCCCCTTCCTTGTCCTATTCAGACTCAAGGGGAGGGGGCGTGCCACTTGCCCTGGCCGGCCCCTCTCTTCCTCCACCAGGGCCCATCAAGGCCCATTACTTCCCGGGGGGTTCCGGTAACCTTTCCGGTGTCCGAATATAGTCGTCCAATATAGTCGTCCAATATATCAATATATCAATCTTTATGTCTCGAATATAGTCGTCCAATATATCAATCTTTATGTCTCGACCATTCCAAGACTCCTCGTCTTGTCCGTCATCACATCCAGGACTCCGAACAAACTTCAGTACATCAAGACTTATAAACTCATAATAAAACTGTCATCGAAACGTTAAGCGTGCGGACCCTACGGGTTCGAGAACTATGTAGACATGACCTAAAACCATTCTCGGTCAATAACCAACAGTGGGACCTGGATGTCCATATTGGTTCCTACATATTCTACGAAGATCTTTATTGGTCAAACCGCATAACAACATACTTTGTTCCCTTTGTCATCGGTATGTTACTTGCCCGAGATTTGATCGTCGGTATCCAATACCTAGTTCAATCTCGTTACTGGCAAGTCTCTTTACTCGTTCTATAATATGTCATCTCATAACTAACTCATTAGTTACATGCTTGCAAGGCTTAGGTGATGAGTATTACCGAGAGGGCCCAGAGATACCTCTCCGACAATCGGAGTGACAAATCCTAATCTCGAATTATGCCAACCCAACATGTTCCTTCTGAAACACCTGTAGAGCACCTTTATAATCACCCAGTTACGTTGTGAAGTTTGGTAGCACACAAAGTGCTCTTCCGGTAAACGGGAGTTGCACAATCTCATAGTTGTAGGAACTTTGTATATGTCATGAAGAAAGCAATAGCAGTATACTAAACGATCAAGTGCTAGGCTAACAGAATGGGTCAAGTCAATCACATCATTCTCCTAATGATGTGATCCCACTAATCAAATGACAACACATGTCTATGGTCAGGAAACATAACCATCTTTGATTAATGAGCTAGTCAAGTAGAGGCATACTAGTGACTATAGTTTCGTCTATGTATTCGCACATGTATCATGTTTCCGGTTAATACAATTCTAGCATGAATAATAAACATTTATCATGATATGAGGAAATAAATAATAACTTTATTATTGCCTCTAGGGCATATCTCCTTCAGGTTGTACTCGTAGCTAGTCTCATCTGATGTTGCCCTGAGAACGAGATATGTGCAGCTCCTATCGGGATTTGTCGGCACATCAGGCGGCTTTGCTAGTCTTGTTTTACCATTGTCAAAATGTCTTATAAACCGGGATTCCGAGATTGATCGGGTCTTCCTGGGAGAAGGAGTATCCTTCATTGATCGCGAGAGCTTATCATGGGCTAAGTTGGGACACCCCTGCAGGGTATAAACTTTCGAGAGCCGTGCCCGCGGTTATGTGGCAGATGGGAATTTGTTAATGTCCGGTTGTAGATAACTTGACACCAGATCCGTATTAAAACACATCAACCGCGTGTGTAGCCGTGATGGTCTCTTTTCGGCGGAGTCCGGGAAGTGAACACGGTTTTGGGTTATGTTTGATGTAAGTAGAAGTTCAGGATCACCTCTTGATCATTGCTAGCTTCACGACCGTTCCGCTTGCTCTCTTCTCGCTCTTATTTGCGTATGTTAGCCAACATATATGCTTAGTCGCTGCTGCAACCTCACCACTTATCCTTTCCTTACCCATTAAGCTTTGCTAGTCTTGATACCCATGGTAATGGGATTGCTGAGTCCTCGTGGCTCACAGATTACTACAACAACAGTTGCAGGTACATGTTATGCGATGAGCATGACGCGAGAGCGATGTTTGCTTGTTTTCGAGTTCTTCTTCTACTTCTTCTTCGATCAGGGGATAGGTTCCAGGTCGGCAGCCTGGGCTAGCAGGGTGGATGTCGCTTGAGTTTCTGTTTGTGTTTCATCCGTAGTCAGATAGTGCTCTTATGTAAGATGATGTTGTATTCGTGTGGCATTGTATGCCTCTTGTATGTATCCCCATCTATTATGTAATGTTGATGTAATGATATCCACCTTGCAAAAGCATCTCCAATATGCGCTTCTATCCTTAGTGGGACCTTCGAGTTCCTTTAGGAGAGGGTCGCATATTGGGCGTGAAAAGTTGGTATCAGAGCCTCGACCGACCTTAGGAGCCTTGATTGATCGTGTAGTTTGGCCGTTGTTGAGTCTAGAAGAAAACTGTTTTCAGAGTTTAGTTATATCGGATAGTAGGAATTCTTTTAACTCCTCAGCCCCTTCGTCTCTCTGGTGAGGAATCTTGATGTAGGTGTTTTGAATTACTCCTCTTCCCATTCAAATTTTTCTTTAGGTTCACGCAGTTGGTTTTCCGATCGTTGGTTCTCAGCTCTTTGCATCCGGTGCATTTCTCGCCAAGTTGACTCAAGCTTCTTCATCTTTGCCAAGTTCAATCCTCAGTTGTTTCCTTTTTCCCACCCGCCCACCCTTTCTTCTTGGAACCGGAGTCCGTAATCGAGTATCCATCCTACTCGTGTGAAGCCTTTGTTTTTTTTAACCGGTGTTTTCTCTTCAAGATATTCGTCGGTTCCTCCTTCCAAGTGTCTTTGTTTTTCCCGCCCTCCCACCCTCTTCTTAACGGAGCTTGAGTCTCTTTCGAGCATCAATGTCATTCGTGTGGAACCTTTTTCAGTCTTCCCTCAATTATTTCAACCGGTAAATTCTCGTCTCGTTCGTCATTCTTCATCCCTTTCTTCTTCGGTGGATTCAATTGTAATTTTCGGTAGTGATTGTATTCTTTCCATGGATCAAGTGTTTTCCCTGCTTTTCACCTCTCGCCAGTTTATCTTTTCGGAGTGCTCAAGACATCTCAGGAGATTCGTCTGTGTTCCAATGAATTCGAGGTTGTCACCTCATTCAAATATTTCAATTGTTCCGCTGCATCATCTATCTGTTCATCATCCCTTTCCAACGGTGTTTTCTATTAGTGGGCCTTAACCCACAGGTCTTTTCCCAGGATCTTTCCTGACTCTTCTAATTTCCCGGAGCTATTCTCAAATCCTTTTCGAAGTTTGATGTAAGTATGAATTTCATCAGTCAGATCTTTTCCAAGATCAATTTCAAATCATTTTCGTTGTTGGCTCAACCTTTTCGCTTTTCATTCTCCTGGAGTATCTCAGTAATTTTGGTGGTGTTTCTCGTCATCATTTGAAGACCGAATAAGAGTTTTCCTCTAAATCTTGCTCGTTCTCTCGAAGATTCGTGGTTCTAGCTTCATGTTATCCTCTCAAATTATTCCATTTGTCAGATATTCCTTTTTCTCACCTATCCGGAGTATGTTAGGAGTTGATTTTTGTTTCTTTTCTCTGGAGGCCATCATTCCAGTTATCGTTCTCCAATTATCCCGGGGATTCGTTCAAGTGTTCTTTAATCAGCTTGTTATCTCTTCATTCTTTTGCATCTAAATCCCCTTAAACATATTTGTTCTTATAATTCTTCCCGGTGATTCATTCTCTTTCGTCAGTCATTTCTGAATTCTAACGGTGGTTCTTTAAGATTCTTTTCTTTGGTTATCATATTAATCCATTCGTTCTTTTCAATCCTACCGGTGATTCATGAAGACTTTCTCAAGTTTTGTGCTATACTCTCCTTAATCATTTTCAAGAAGAATAAGTAGTATGTAAAATTCATTGCTTGTCATCAATTTAATTTTATGAAGGATAAGCATACAATAAATCTTATTCTTATTTCATCCAAGTGATTAATCCTTTCCTTCGGAGTTTGTTCTTGATGAATAAATTCTAGTTCCAAGTGTTTTCCATCTTTTCTTTTCCGGAGTTCAAATTTCCTCGGCCATTTCGTCGGAACCTCCATCTAAATCACCGCAAGGCTCATCTTATTCTTTTCATCCTTCATTCTATCTCATCACCTTTTTGTCACCGGAGTTCTTTATGTTGGTTCTTCATGATTTAATTCATTCTTCAAGAGTTCATCAAGTATCATTCCATCCTCTCAAGTTCATGTTCTATTCTTTCCATGTTCAGCCCGAGTGCTGCCTAAATACTTTTCAGTCTTATTTGTTTCTTATCTCGTTCTAACCGGAGTGGTTTCATAGTCTATCCGATTCTGTGAGCTTTCGATTCTCGTCATTCTAGTCGTTCATCTCTTCTTCTCGAGTGCTCTCGATTCTTTGATTCTTCTCTTGTGTTCTTGTTTCACTCACCCATTTTCCCTTCCGTCTCGGCCCTAAGATCTCGGGACGAGATCTCTTGTTAGTGGAGGAGTGTTGTAACGCCCCGGATACAACTTTCCATATTCGTAACTCCAACCTTTGCCTTTTCCGGAGATGTGATATTTTATTTTCCTATGCGGTTGGGTTTTTGTCTTTTGTTTTTGCATTTTGTTCATGTCATGCATCTCATCTCATGTCATCATTCACATTACATCGGCATTGTTTTCAAAACTCGTAGTCGTTCTTTTGTTGCCTGACCGTTTGAACCCCTTTGCACAGTGCAGACCCCCTAGCGCGCGTCCGAAACTTCTCCGAACCCGACCCGGGCAGTCATGACCAATGGGTCCGGATCATCCCCTAACATCTATAAAACATCTCTGTTTCCTTAACTGGACGTCCTAACCTATATTTTCTCAGCCGTCCGATTAAAATCGGAGGGACCAAATGCCCCTAAACCAAAACCCACTTGCTATAAATAGACACTTAACCCTAGATCCTAGGGGCTTGTCCCATCCATCCTCCTGCCCGCGCCACTCTCTACCAAATCCCCCCTCGGGATCCATCCCCAACCTACCAGCCACCTCCTTCCCGATCAGGACAGCCAAGCCTCCAGCTTCTCCTCGATTTTCCGCAGCCGCCACTCCTCTGCTCGATCTCCCCTGCCAATCCAACCACCACATCACACGCAGACCTCCCCATTCCTCTCTTCGCGAGCTAGGGAGAGGAGCTCCCTGCCGCCTCCCACCTCATGTCGTCCCCGCCATCCACCAGTAGCAGCAGGCCCGAGGCCCTCCTCGCGCTCGTCTCCGACACCGGCAGCTGCGCTGCTCCCCTTGCCTGCCGCGCCATCCTCGCAGTCTCCTGCAGCCCCCCCTTCGCTGCGACCCCGTTTCCCTCCTCGAGCTGAAGCTCGCTGCCGCAGACGATAGCAACAGCAACATCGTCGTCATCCTCCTCCTCTCCTCCCGTGCCCGCGTCCACTCAACCCCGGCGCCCTACTCCAGACCTCGTCCTCACCGGGCCTCTCGCGAGCCCGATGCTCCAGCTCCTCTGCCTGGGCGTCCCAGGTGCCTCAAGCCGTCGTTGTCCTTCATCCGCGGCCTCCTCCTCGTCCAGGCCATCGCCGCCTCGTCTCGCTCCAGACCTGCTGCTGTGCTGCCGGCCACCTGGCCCAAGAGCATATGAGCGCCGCCCCTCTCTTTCCCCGTGCTCTCCCTCCCTCTAGTTCTTTCTCTGTCTCTCTCTGATTTCTCCTCTGTCTTTTCTTCAAGCAACAGTTTCTGCCATGACCTTGTAGCATGTTCCACCGCTTGGGGGTCCGATCCACGCCTCCTCTTGCCGGATCTGAACCCAGGCGCCTCCCCGCGCTCCGTTCTGTCGTTCCGGCCGGTTCCTGCCGACCTCGCTGCCAGGACCCCCCCTGCCGGCTTCTTCTCCATCGCCATGGAGATGTTGTTGTTTCTGTTCTTCAGGAACGAGAGCAGCAGCGTCTCGCTTGTCCCGAGCGTTGACCGCGACCCGCGCTAGCCGCAGCGCCTCAAGGCCCAGCGCGCCAGCCTCTCCTGCCCGGCCTCCTCCCACCAAATTGGGCCTGGCCCAGCTAGGTGAGCTCTAGGGCCTCCTCTCTGTTGGCCCAGCAGTGCACTAATTCAGCCCACCATGTGTTTTTTTTCCTGCCTGCGATTTTATCATTTATCCAGTGATTTACTATTTTACAGAAAAACCCCTAGACTTCATGCATTTAATAACTCATGAACCATGCATCACATGTAAATAATTTATATATGTAAAATGCTTAGAATTTTGTCTAGTTTCATAATATGCTTCTTTCATCCATGTTTAAAATGTTTAAAATGATGTTTGTTTAAATTTGCTCAAATGCCATGCTAAAATGATTTATTTCATAACTAAATAACCGTAGCTTGGTTTTAAATAAAATTTATATGTAAATGGGGTGGAAAAATGCCTAGTTTAGCATGGTCCACTTTATTTTCCTGTTTAACAACCTTAAAATAAGGTTTAGGGCAGAACAGTAGCTAATTCAAAATATGCACATGGGGATTTTCTGGAATTGTTGTTTGTTGTTCCGGCCTCATTTAAACTTGCCTAGGTAGGTAGTTTAATTATGCTTCACCTCTTGCCATGTTTAACAACATTTAATATTGCTTGGTAGCTTAAACGAGATTAAACTAAATATGTCAATGTGGTGTTTTGTCAATATGCAAATTTGTTGCACTTTGCCATGCCATGCCTCATTAAACCGGACATGCATCATACTTGTTTGTGCATCATGCCATGTTTATGCTTGTGCATTTACCATGTTGTTTGTTTCTTTCCGGTGTTGCTTCTTAGTTCTGCTAATGTTGCGATTGTGAGGATTCGTTCGACTACTCCCGTTCGTCTTCTTCATGGACTCGTTCTTCTTCCAAGCGGGATTTCACGCAAGATGACCGCTACCCTGGATCTCACTACTATCATTGCTATGCTAGTTGCTTCGTTCTATCGCTTTGCTGCGCTACCTATCTTTTGCTCTTCAAGCCTCCCAATTTGCCATGTTAGCCTCTAACCTTTTTCACCCTTCCTAGCAAACCATTGCTTGCCTATGTTACCGCTTTTGCTCAGCCCCTCTTATAGCATTGTTAGTTGCAGGTGAAGTTGAAGATTGCTCCATGATGGACAGGATTATGGTGGGATATCACAATATCTCTTATTTAATTAATGCATCTATATACTTGGTAAAGGGTGGAAGACTCGGCCTTATGCCTGGTGTTTTGTTCCACTCTTGCCGCCCTAGTTTCCGTCATACCGGTGTTATGTTCCCAGATTTTGCGTTCCTTACGTGGTTGGGTGATTTATGGGACCCCCTTGACAGTTCGCTTTGAATAAAACTCCTCCAGCAAGGCCCAACCTTGGTTTTACCATTTGCCTCACCTAGCCCTTTTTCCCTTGGGTTTCAGGAGCCCGAGGGTCATCTTTATTTAACCCCCCCGGGCCAGTGCTCCTTAAGTGTTGGTCGGAACTGAGCTGTCTGCGGGGCCACCTCGGGGAAACTTGAGGGTTGGTTTTACTCGTAGCTAGTCTCATCCGGTGTTGCCCTGAGACCGAGATATGTGCAGCTCCTATCGGGATTTGTCGGCACATCGAGCGGCTTTGCTAGTCTTGTTTTACCATTGTCGAAATGTCTTGTAAACCGGGATTCCGAGACTGATCGGGTCTTCCTGGGAGAAGGAATATCCTTCGTTGATCGCGAGAGCTTATCATGGCTAAGTTGGGACACCGCTGCAGGGTATAAACTTTCGAGAGCCATGCCCGCGGTTATGTGGCAGATGGGAATTTGGTAATGTTCGGCTGTAGATAACTTGACACCAGATCAACCGTGTGTGTATCCGTCACAGTCTCTTTTCAGCGGAGTCCGGGAAGTGAACACGGTTTTGGGTTATGTTTGACGTAAGTGGGAGTTCAGGATTACCTCTTGATCAGTGCTAGCTTCACGACCGTTCCGCTTGCTCTCTTCTCGCTCTTATTTGCATATGTTAGCCACCATATATGCTTAGTCGCTGCTGCAACCTCACCACTTATCCTTTCCTTACCCATTAAGCTTTGCTAGTCTTGATACCCATGGTAATTGGATTGCTGAGTCCTCGTGGCTCACAGATTACTACAACAACAGTTGTAGGTACAGGTTATGCGATGATCATGACGCGAGAGCGATGTTTGCTTGTTTTGGAGTTCTTCTTCTGCTTCTTCTTCGATCAGGGGATAGGTTCTAGGTCGGCAGCCTGGGCTAGCTGGGTGGATGTCACTTGAGTTTCTGTTTGTGTTTCATCCGTAGTCGGATAGTGATCTTATGTAAGATGATGTTGTATTCGTGTGGCATTGTATGCCTCTTGTATGTATCCCCATCTATTATATAATGTTGATGTAATGATATCCACCTTGCAAAAGCGTCTCCAATATGCGCTTCTATCCTTAGTGGGACCTTCGAGTTCCTTTAGGATAGGGTCGCATATTGGGCGTGACATCTACCCAAGATAGAGGCTTTCCCGGCTTCCTTCCGATAGGCATGATAGGCATACGAGGGAGATTACTATCACAATGTAACAAATTCCAATAGCACGGAATCATCAATATGCACTTATGAGTAGGTTCATATCATCACAAAAAATAATGAAAACTCCGAGACAAGAGGTGTTGTAACCGTATCAAACAACACACGACAATACTATGCCAGGGTTCAGAATGCTTGCCTTCAAGTTGTGGGGAGGCAGGGTGCATTCAAAACTTTTGAAAGTTTTCTTCTCTCTCCATCAAATCCTATTTTTGAAAATATTCAAATTAATTACCAACTTTAAAAAACAGTACAAAAAGTTTTCCTAATTATTTTTGAAATAAATCTGAAAATAAACATGCTGAAATTTGAGAGAGGTAGGAAAAAGAATCAACTCATTTGGAGTTATATTTAAAAAGTTATAGCCAGTCAAAGTTTCGGTCAAATTCTGTTTTTAATAAATAAATAAAAGAATCTGAAAAAAAGAAAAACGGTTCGGGGGGGAATGCGTACTCGAGACTTTACGCTTTCACTTATCCAGCGTGGATTGGTGCATGGGTCACTGACAGTGCATCCCCTGGCCCCACTGGTCAGGTTTGACCAGTCGCCCGCCTTCTTCCTCCTCTGCCCGAGTGAAGGCGGAGGCTCCGGCGATCAACGCCGGCGAACGGTGGCTCCTCGAGGGGTTCTGAGGGAGGGGATGGATCCGCGGGTCCAAGGTAGTCCTCCCTGTGGTCGAACGGCTGGCGGGGGTGAAGGGAGTCACCGGCGGCGAGCTTTGCGGCAGACAGTGGCTTCGGGAGAATTGGGGATTTGGGCTACGGTGGCTCCCGATCGTGTTTGAGAGGTTGGGTGGCTCCGCAAGGCCATGGGGAGTCGAACGGTGGTGCTGGAAGGGTGGGGGAGACTCTATTTGCGACGGATGGGACCGGAGGGCGGTGGCGGCCGAATCGGCCAGAGACGAGGAAGAAGGCTTCCCGCCGTCGATGGCTGGCCATGGGGGCTGTAGAGGAGTGGCCTGAGGTTTCCTGAGGACTCGGTTGAGCTTGGGGGTCCTTTTATAGGCGGCCAGGGTCAGGTCCGCGGCTGCCGTGGATAAGCTCGACGGTGAACCGCCGTTCTGTTGCTGCAGGGGGACGTGGCGGCAACGAGTGCTTGCAGACGAGCTTGTGGATGAGCTCGGACTGCTCCAGAGGGCAGCTGGCGCATGTGTGTGGCTCGGGCGGCGCCATCCATGGCAGGGGATGCTGCGGCCGCCCGCTTGCTGCCATGGCCGACCTGACGGCGGCGCTGTATGGCGCTAGGAGGGGGCCAGGGAGGCTCTGCAGCGAGGGAGGGGTCGGGCGTGCTGGCTGTGCAAGGGGAGTGGCCAGAACGAGCGCGGGGAGGCGGCAGTGGGACGCGGTGACTCGGTGCGCGCGCGTGCAAAACGTGCACTCTGGGCGCGCCCAGCGCACGCACGTCAGGTGTTCGACGCAATGCCTGCGCGCTCTATGCCCCTCTGTTGCCTCTACAACTAAACAGGACTAGGCTAAAGATCATATGGGAGCTAATAGACATGTTGGTAAGGCCATTAGGGCAACTTCATAATTGAAGTCCAAAAGTATGCAAAAACTGGCCATGCTCCTAACCTACTCGATGAAATGCCAAGGGCATCTAGGCATTTCTTGGGGTGGCCAAAATCTCCAGATCAGTGTCTCATTAGGTGTAGGTGATGGTGGCAAGGTTAGTTAGTCAAGACCAGAAACTTGTTAGTACAAGTTTTTGAGAAAACCAAATCTGGACAGAAACTAAAGGCTATCATTTTATGGACCAAAAATACTCCCATGGGGCCACTCTCCTGGACTTATGGGTTTTTACGGTGGTTTATAAGCAGGATAAAAATCATGGGCATTAGAGCAAAATAAAATAGGGTTGCAGTAGAAAACGCCAATCTGGTCCAGAGAGCAAAAGAGGATGATTTTCTCAAATCTTGCAAAGAACATTCATGGCTTTTTGCATAAAAATGAATTGTATGCATCTACAGTCATCTCCAAATACTTGGTAAATTTTATAAGAATTATTTAAAGGGGTTGTAGTGCAAAGGTACCAACTGGACTAGTTCTGAAACTTTGGGGTAGAGCTCTAAATCTCCAATGACAAAAATATATTTTTGCACAAAAGTGATTTAGGGACATCATATGTCATCCCCAAAATTTGGTGAAAATTTTAAATGCATTTATCAAATAGTTGCAGTGCAAAAGAGGCCCTAAAACTTATGAAAAATCATTTTAAAAGAATAAAGCTCAGGAAAAACAATTATGCAAATAAACCTACTGATAAAAGAATTGTTTTTCTTGAGAGGATATACAAGTCCAATGATAATCTTGGAAAGTTTTTACTTGGGGTAAAAACTCCACAATATCAAAGAAAAGAGGGGTTTTGAAATCAAAAGAAAAACTATAAAGTAAAATTTTTAATCTCCTGGCAAAATTTTAATAACCAAAACATGGTCAATTTTTTTTGGGGTGTTACACTATCCCAGATGGTTTCTGGGTCGTGTGGGAAGGACCAGCCCTATTGCACACATTGACGAGACAATAATTTAGAACTCCATCGCTGAATGGGGGTAAAAACCGTTTGTATAGCACGTAACGGTACCAGTGTTCTTATCTTAGCTCACTTGCACTTTTTGTGAGTTTCTATTGATTTTGGGGGAGTGATGATCCTATTTTGTGCATGTTGTATGCAAATACAAAACTAAATAATGCACAAATCATGGGGAACTTCTCTATGTTCTTTAGAACACTCCTATGCTCATATCATAATATCCTTTATTCTTGTGGCTCGTAGGATCATTTGATGGCTTGTTTCAATTGGTATCTTTTGATTGCTTGCTTCTCTCTTTGGTATGTCTTTGTGCCATATCATCCTTTTACAATCTTCGGATCATCAATATAGTTTGTCTTCCTCCACATACCTATCGTTGGGTATGTATGTGTATGTCATTCCACTCATATTTTGAGAAATACACACTTTATAGAGGAACACATATTATATTGGCATTCTAAGTTTTTTGCCCATTTTGGCAATCAATGCCAATGGGGAAGAAGTTTAGAGAGTTTAGTGGAGAAATTTGGAGAGTTCTTTCTTCTTGGTTTGGTTTTGTTCCTAACCATTTGCATCTCATGCTCATGCATATTTGTTGTTGCTTTACATGGTCGTGCTTAACTCCTTATATAAACTCCCTTAAAAGTGATTGTTATCAATTACCAAAATGGGGGTGATTGAAAGAACATGTAGTGGCCCCATGTTTGGTTTTGGTAATTGATGACATCTCTATGTACTAATGGTTGCCTTGAGTTATATTTGAACGGTTTGTCCATAGGTATTGCTTGAAGAACATTTGTTGGTTTCAAGGTTATTAGAAAAATAATGTGCGTTGACAAAGGTGCTATTCGAGGATTTTATCGAACGATTGCTCATGTGAGAGTTGATCCTATTACAAGCATGTCTTGAAGAAGAAGATTATGCGAACATTCATGTTTACCTTCATGACATCATCTTAATGAAGAGAGTTGGAAAGATTCAAGGTTGATCAAGACTAAGTACAAAGAGTGATTCAAGTTGATCAACACAAAAAGCGTAGAAGATGTAACAAGTGACCTCATGGTATGGTAAGTGTCGATGTCAAAACCGGCAGACCTCGGGGTAGGGGGTCCCGAGCTGTGGATCTAGGATCGATGGAGAACAAGGGAGGACAAACACAGTGTTTACCCAAGTTCAGGCCCTCTCGAAGAGGTAATACCCTACGTCCTGCTTGATTGTATTGGATGTATAATGTGGTTTACAGAGTAGATCTACCTCGAGATCAGCATGAGCTAAACCCTAAATAGATGAGGTGATGAATGTAGCTCTAGCCCTAAGACTAAAAACCCTTGGTTTATAGAGACACCGGTAGGGTTAGGGTTACCAAAGATAGATTACAATAAGTTTTTAAAGAGATCCTACGCGTCCTTGACTTGGAGGGTACACCACGACTTCGTAGATCTCCTGTCATTATACGGCTCCACCAGTCTAGCCCACGCACAATGGGCCGTCTCCCCGAGGACCCCTTAGTCCATGACTCCCTCAGTAAGCATTCGTCATTACGCTTTGTGTACTAACCCGTGGTCTATGTGATAGTTGTGTGTGTGGGGTTAGGTATGTTTCCATGGTCGTGCATCGAAAGGAAGATATCATATAACCCATGGAGGATGACATCAAGTGGTGAATGTCATCAAGGTTGCGGTGTGCAAGTTAAAGTAAGCATCACGAAGAGATCACATGATTGAAGCTTGCAGCCCATTATGGTGACAATGGACATGTGAAGATGCGCCAAAGAGATCTCACTCATAGTGGAGTATGAGGGAGCAATCTACTAATCTTCATTGAGCCTGCGCAATCAAGAAACGTGGTCCATCTGAAGGAAGTCGAGATCATCATCATGTAGCTCAAGTGTACTATGTGCAAGGCAAAGGTTTGCCCTTGATAGGTTTTCTATTTACCAGTATCATGGTGGTAGTTGGGAGACCGGGTTATAGGATTGATTGCCGTACTATCAAGGGGGGCGCTCAAGTAAGTAGCTTGATCATGTCGTTCGTAGAGAGCTCAAACCATTGCTTCCTTACATCATCTTTCTTGATTCTTGTTTGGTGTTTCTCTTTGTGAGTTTTATAGCTTATGATCATCTTCGTGACAAGCTTGACTTCATCGAAAACGGAGTTCATATATGCATCTTCTATGATATTTTCGATGATGGAGTTTATGCAGTGTAAGTGCATCTACTGCCCCTTAGTGATTTTGGTGTATCGAAGACTTATAGGTTAAGGGACTAATATGTTTGTGAGTGTACACAGGCTCTATAAGTCGATGAGGAGTTTGATATTTACAATGAAAGTCGACCCCTAAAAATGTATGTCTTCACCTGAAGACTTTGGTTCTACTGAAGATTTTGAAAGTGAAGAAATTGGTGTGACCTTGAAGACTTGGATATTCATGCGAGGATTATGAAGCGTGAAGACTTTTGTTTTCGTAGTTTCATTTTCTCTTTCTAGAGTCATAGGAAACACCATACTGTTAAAGGGGGTCGAGGTAATACTAAGGAAACTGATTTCCAAGTGATGCTCATCTCAAAATCCTACACCTACCCAATCCTTTCAAGTGAAGCCATTGGAAATCTCATATCAGTTCAGTCAATTTCCTCAGTGACAGAGATGAAGATCTACTGGTCTCTAAGAAATTTGTTCTGACTGAGGAGTTAGGAATTCATCAGTGCGTATTGCCTACACAGTGAGGAACATGATAGCCCTGAGGAACTTGAACCTCATATTTCTGACCGTTGTTGTGCTATGTGCCAGATATCCAAAATATCTACCCACCTAACAGTCATATCATTGAAGGGCATTTATGTCTTATCATGTCAGGCTGCTCCCTAGGCTATAAATAGCCGCCCCCTACATCCACTAGCTAGTTGGCTGCTCCAAGAGAAACTGACACTAGTCATTGAGAGCATCCCATCCTCCGAGGACTTTGAGCGAAAATCATCAAGTGAGGAAAACCCAAACCCAAACCCAAAACACCTACAAACCCAAAGTGATTGAGCATCACTGAAGAGATTGTTCCTGTGTGGAACTGACGCATGTTAGCTTTGAACTGCGTATCCTCCATACGGTTAGGCGTCATGGTCTGAGCATCCAAGAGGAATTGTGGATCGCCGATTGACCAAGTGTGTGAAGGTTTGGAAGTCACCTGAAGACTTACCAGGAGTGTTGGGTGAGGTCTGTGTGACTTTAGCTCAAGGAGAATACGGTGAGGACTGTGTGTCCGGGACTGTGTGTCCTCGAGTTTAAATACTCAGCAACTCCAGCCAGACATACAACTGTCACAACAGTTGGAACTATTCTACCAAATCATTGTCTTCACCAAGCCAACTGGTTCTATTTCCTCAACCATTTCATTTCCTCATTCATGTGTTGATGAACCCGATCATTACTGTTTGAAGACTTTGAGTGAAGACTTTCTCCAATTCCTCATTCCAATTGTTCAGTCACATAGTCTTCAGCCTGCTTATCCTATTTTCACGCTATCTGTACTCTGTGCTTGTTTTCATTTCATCATGATGACTATGTTGTTGCTCTGTTATGCTTATACCTGAGTACTTATTCCGCTACTAGTGTGTCGTTGCTAAGGAATTTCTTCACCTAGAAATTCCTCAGTGACGAATTTGTAAAAATCGCCTATTCACCCCCCCACTCTAGTCGATATAACACACTTTCAATTGGTATCAGAGAAAGTACTTCCTTGTTCTATGTGATTTTGGTTTAACCACCTGGAGTTTTAGTTATGTCGACTACAGGAATGAAGAAAGTGACATGCCCCATCTTTGACGGTCATGAGTATCCCAAGTGGAAGGCTATGATGAAGAAGCGAATCATGGCGATGAACAGTGAACTGTAGACCGTCACTGAGATTGGTATTACCAATCTATGCAAGATGGCGGAAGCTGATGACATTCGCAAGTACACTCTACTTAACATCACTGCGAAGGACATCATCTACTCCTGTTTGTTCGAAAATCAGTTCAGAAACATCATGCATCTCAACCATGTGAAGCTTATCTGGGACCGACACTCTGAGGTCTATGAAGGTCATTGAACTCGTCATGATCCTTGGTTTGAGGATTTCAAGGAATCACTCAAGGAGATGAATTTCTCTCCAGAATCATCATCCTCTACACCATGCCTTATGGCAAAAGGTGCCAAGGTAACTGAATGCTACCTTTCTGAATCTAGTGATGATGAATCTTGTGATGAATTTGGACCCTGCTACACTAAACTTGCTTCCCTTGCCACTAAACAACAAAGAGCTCTTGAAAAAGTTCAAAACATGCTTGATGAAAGCGATGATATGTTGGTGAGGAATTGAATTGAACTAACACTTTGACAGATAATCTTCAAAGACTTCAGTCTAAGTTTGACAACCTTCAAAGACATCATAACACTCTCTTATCTGATCATGAGAATCTTTCTTATGAATTTCTTCAGAGAAAGCAAGATCTTGAGAAGCTAAAAGTGAGTTATGAAGATCTTTAGAAGGAAAATGATTCATTGCTTGCTCAACAGATCAGTTCCACTCAGGAAGAATTTATTCCACCATCTCTGAAATGCATTGAGAGTGAATCTGCTAATTCTTCACCTGAATGTTCAAATGCTTCTATTGCTGAAAATTCTTCAACTGTCTCTGTGGTCACAAATTCCTCATCTGCAAGTATCACTGACGACAGTGCAGGGTTGAAGGAGTTGTATGTGATAGGCATATACAAAAGCCTCAAAGGGCATCAGACTCTTTGTGATGTGCTCAAAAAACATATATTGAACACGAACCCTAGGAAAGAGGGTATTGCCTTTGAGAGGAAACTCAATGCTGATGGGACCTACTAGAAACCTGAGCAGTACCCCAAAACCTCATGGGTTGCTATGAAAGGACCTTCTGTAGATCCATGCACTTTATCTGGCTTTACCTGTGAATCTTCATATTCCTCTGATGAGTCATTTAACTCCAACTATAAACTGTTCAAGAATCAAAATGGTGAAGTATTTGCTCGACATGTTTGAACTAACTGCAGGAACAGTCCCCCTATGAAGAAAATATGGGTTCCCAAAAGGTGCCTTGAAAATCTTCAGGTGAATGTCATCATGACACCACCTATGAAGAATAGGAACCCCGGATCAAATCCTTCATATGGATCAAAATCTTTATATGGATCCAAGTCCTCTTATGGACCAATTTCTTCATATGGATCAAACTCCTCACGTGGATCCAAATCCTCATATGATCATCATTGTGCTAACACTTCTGTTTGCAGGGAAAGTCCAAAGGGTATGAATATGTGCATTATTCTTCAAATCATTACGTTCATAAGTCCTTGAAGAATTTCTCTTCTTATTCATATGCTTATCCTAACCCCTCTTTCTGTGAAACAAAGTGCACTGGCTTCAATGCCATATTTTTCTTATGGAGCTCGCAGAATGATGAACTCTTTGCCACTCCTCTAGATGTGGGTGGTGAAGAAAAAGAACTAATCTCTTATGAAGGGTGAGTTCTCCAGACGAACTTAATCTTCTGAAGAATTTGCTAGAGACATGAATGTGCTTGAATGGATGCAAGCAAATAATGAAGAAATGAATTACTCATTTCTCACGTCCTCATAATTGCTATATCTGTTACTGTTGATGAAATTGATGTCATATTCTTCATTGATGAAGCATATGGGTTCGTAAGTTGCACTAATTCATATGTAGGATGAACAACCCAAAGACACTGAGTGGGTCCTCGACAGTGGATGTACAAATCACATGACTGGTGACAGGAACTTATTGACGGACACTGCTTTATCTCCATCTCATCTGAAGCATATCACTGCTACGTCTTGAGCTTGCGTTGGTTTTCCTTGAAGAGGAAAGGGTGATGCAGCACAGTAGCGTAAGTATTTCCCTCAGTTTTTGAGAACCAAGCTATCAATCCAGTAGGAGGCTCCTCAAAAGTCCCACGCACCTACACAAACAAACAAGAACTCGCAACCAACGCAATAAAGGGGTTGTCAATCCCTTCACGACCACTTGCGAAAGTGAGATCTGATAGAGATAAAATGATAAGATAAATATATTTTTGGTATTTTATAATATATATAGGAAAAGTAAAGATGCAAATAAAAGTAGATTGAAAGCTTATATGATAAGAGTTAGACCCGGGGCCCATAGGTTTCACTCGTGGCTTCTCTCGAGATAGCATAAGTATTACAATGGGTGAATGTCGGTGCAAAACCGGCGGATCTCGGGTAGGGGGTCCCGAACTGTGCGTCTAGGCGGATGGTAACAGGAGACAAGGGACACGATGTTTTACCTGTGTTCGGGCCCTCTTGATGGAGGTAAAACCCTACGCCCCGCTTGATTAATATTGATGGTGTGTATTACAAGAGTGGATCTACCACGAGATCAAGGAGGCTAAACCTAGAAGCTAGCCTATGGTATGATTGTTGTAATGGATGTTGTGTCCTCTGAACTAAAACCCTCCGGTTTATATAGACACCGAAGAGGGCTAGGGTTACATGAGTCGGTTACAATGGTAGGAGATCTACATATCCGATCGCCAAGCTTGCCTTCCACGCCAAGGAAAGTCCCATCCGGACACGGACGGAGTCTTCAATCTTGTATCTTCGTAGTCTTGGAGTCCGCGGACGATGATAGTCCGCTGTCCGGACACCCCTAGTCCAGACTCCTCGGTAGCCCTGAACTGGCTTCAATGACGATGAGTCCGGCGCGCATAATGTTCGGCATTGCAAGGCGGGTTCCTCCTCCAAATAATCCATAGAAGATTGTGAACACCTGGATAGTGTCCGTCTCTGCAAAATAAATTCCACGTTCCACTGTAGAGAGAATAATGTGTACACAAGTTCAGTCTGCTGACGTATTTTGCGGCATGACGTCACACCACTACCAAGCCTTTACTTGAATTGTTTTTTATCATACCACCTCAACGCGTTTAGTGAAGCGGTTTCCTTGGCACGTCTTGTCGAAGCAGAGATCGTGTTCCCCTTATTCCGGGATTCTCATCAATACGGTCGTGGGTAACCCAACCGCGCCATTGATGGTGGCGCTTGGGAGATAAGCGAGTTTTACCGGGCCGGTGGGGACGTATAGTCTTCGTCCGCCTATATATAAGGGGATAAGGATCCACCTTTTACCCACGCCTTCTTCCTCCTTTGCTTATCCATCTCACTTTTCGAGCTCCAGCGCCCAAGTTCGCGCATCTCATCTCAACCGTCTCCGACCATGTCCGGAGCGGAGGTAAATGGTTGGCCTCCACCGTTAAGGAGGAGCACATCGCCAAACTTCAAGGCGGCGCGGATACCTTTCGGCGATATCGCAGACCGACCGCCCCGACAAGGGCAGCTCATCCCACCCGAGGCCCCATGAGAGGGTCGTATTTCTCCCCACTTCCTCCGCTGGATGGGCTTTCCTCTTCACCACTTTGTCCGGGGCTCATGTTCTACTACGGCCTTGATTTCCATGATATGGCGCCGAACTTCATCCTCAACATCTCGGTGTTTATCCTCGTGTGCGAGGCCTTCCTCTGCATCCAGCCCCACTTCTGCTTGTGGCTCAAGACCTTCAATGTCAAGCGAAGGTAGTGAAGCACGCAGCGGAGTCTTGAGGCGCCATGTTGAGCAAGATGCCCAACGCCCTCCTCGTTGAAGGGCCTTCGTGGAGTCCGTCAAGGGGTGGCAGTCGGGGTGGTTCTACATCACCGAGCCGCACGACCCTAAGTGGGCGGTGGCCCCCGAGTTCAGATCTGGTATCCCTGTTTAGCTCACCTCCTGGAAAGAGAAGGGCTTGCTATGGGGTAATTCAAAGGAGCTGACGGGACTCCAAGCCTGTATCCAGAAGCTGGTGAACAAGAAGCTCAGGCTGGTTAATGTGGTCCAAGTCATGCTCATTCGCCGGATTCTCCCATGCCAAGAACGGGCATTCGATCTGTGGGAGTTTGATCCGGCACAGCACCAGGCGCTGAGCGGGCTCTTCGACACAACGTACAAAGGCGCCTAGAGGGTGCTGTTTAAGGGCGCCGAAGCCCCCGCATCCGCGACGGAAGATCACGGATTTCACTCGCAGCGTCCAGCTGGCGAGGTAAGTGATTCTACCCCTTTACGGGACACTTGTTGTTAATAGTTCGACCCTAAGCGGGTTTCAATCTCCCTTTTCCTTTGACAGGAATGGATGAAGAAGGCCGAGCAGCTCGTCTGCCCGGCTCCCATGCCAGAAGACCCAGTGGATGCCCGTCTAGCGGGGCTGCTGGTTCCGGCACCGCACGTAGTGCCGAAGAAGAAGGCCAAGAAGGTGTCCACGGGTACTCGAAAGAGTTCCCGTTTTCAGGTGTCCGATGACTCCGAGGCGGATTCCTCCCCCGAAGATGAGGAGGAGGAAGAAGACTCTCTCCCAGAGGAGGGAGAGAGAAAGAGGAAGGCCTCCCCAACAGGGGAGGCCGAAGGGTCCAAGAGGGGAAGAACTATTCCCCCGGACAGCTCCGCCAACACCAATGTTGGCGAAGAAGAGTGGCCCTCAAGGGCCAGGCCTCCGGCGAGATCGTAAGTATCCGGATTCCTGAATGGTTTATAATTTCTTTTCATGTCACATAGTGTCCTTCTAATGCCGTGATACGCCTGCTTGATCCGCCGACGATGATCTCTCCGCTTCGTCGAGCGGGTCGTTGGCTGCGTCGGACGTGGATTCCATTCCGACTGCCTCCACCCCTTGCGCTGCTGAGGACGCCGAGGTGGGATCCCAGGAGAGGACCCATCAGGAGGAGGCTCCCAAGGCGCCGCAAGGCAGCCTCCCGGACTTTGCGCCGGACTCTACGCCAGAACCTGCAGTGGTTCCAGAGTCCGGCAGGCGGCCCCTTCGCAAGAAAGGCAAGACCGTGACACCGGCGGCCCCCGTCCAACCGGAGGCGCCGGACAACTTGTTGGAGGCACTCAAAGGTGCTTCCATCGAGGAAGAACACCGCACTATCATGAGTGCGGTGATTCAGAAGGTTCAGCTCGCCAAGAGCGGGCTGACCGAAGCCTGCAGCAGCCTTCTAACAGGCTTTGAGGTAAGAAGTTTAAAATTATGTAATGTAATACCGCATAGACAGTAGCCTCTGATGCTCGGTTCGGTGTTTGGAAAGAAAAGCCGGACTGAGGATCTAATAAGATATACGCAGGGTTGCTAAAAAGTATGTCAATATGGGTTTGCAGGCTGCGCTGCTGACCTCTACCGCACTGACTTTGGAGGTCGGTGCATTAAAGCAGGATCTCGAGCGGTCCGAGCAAGAGCTCGGCCGTGCCAAGAAGCAGCTCAAGGACAAAGAAGGTGAGTAACACCACTTTGAATAGTTACCTTACAGAAAAGGATTTAGGTTGCAATAAAAATAACAAAGATAACATGGGTACTGCAGGGGCCACGAACGAGGTGGCAACCCTGAAGGAGGCTGTGTCCGCGGCCGAACGCAATGCGGCCGAGGAACGGGCAGAGCGAGAGAAACAGGAGGCGCGGGTGGCGGAGGTGCGGCAAGAGCTCCAGGCTCTCATGGAAAAGCATGAGAGTTTGGAGCGCGACTCAAAGACTCGAGAGTCCGAGCTTGCCTCGGCTCTCGAAAGTGCCAAGTCCGCCAAGGCCGAGGCCCGTAAGGCCCTTCAGGAAGTTGAAGATGTGATGAAAATAGCGGCGGGTAAGGCATTTTTCATGCAAATCAAGCATGTTAATGTAAACTACCTGACTCTTACCCGAATTCGGAGCTCTCCAGGGGTGTTTGCAGATCTGCCTCACAGTGTATCCGATGCCGCCGCATTCCACCATGGTGAGGAGGGGAGCTCAATAGAGAAGGTCTTCTGGTCTCAGTACGCTGAGGCCGTCCATCCGGTGCCCCCTAGCGACCAGCTGAAGCAGCTGGTCGAGTTCCACAAGGTGGCGGAGGAGGCCATGAAGGGCCTCATAGTCCGGCTATGGCCTGGAGGGGCCATGCCCGGGAGCTACTTCGGCCTCGTGCGGCGGCTGGTGGATGCGTGCCCCTGGGTGGAGGTCATCAAGCGCTCCGCCTGTATTGAAGGTGCTCGTTGGGCCCTTGCCCGCGCAAAGGTGCACTGGGCAAGCCGATGCGGAAAGGCTCATCATCGACGCGCCACCAGCGGGCAAGGAGTATCGTACGCCCGAGATATACTATAAGACTGTCCTGAAGGGTGCCCGCAAGATTGTGGATGAGTGCCCCAAAGATGTAATCATTGAGTAAACTCGCTATGTATTATCTGTGCGCTGAAAACTTTGTTCATATCGCTAAGCAACGCTTGTTTGATTTAAAATATTACCTTCATGCGGCCGTTTATAAAATCGAGAGATGGCAAGTCGTCGGCTTCAGCCCCCAAGCCACAGTCTTTGGGGTGTTCGGGATAAATTTGAGCACTCTTGTTCCCATTTTGGGTCCATCTAGGAGGCGCTCAACACAACGAACAAGGCAACCAGACTTATAATGCTTGAACACTCTCACTTAGCCATAGAATTCTATAATTTTAAATTTCGTGAAGCCCCTAGTATTCGAAGACCGAGTTCGGGCGCTATCACGCCTTGGCGGACATTATCCGTTCTTTGCTTGACGCGGCATAAGTCTTTAAGGACTCGAAAAGACCTCTCGAACAGCGACCAGTCTCTCGCCTTATCATGACAGTCAGTTTTAGCTTTCTCCACTGAGGTGCTCGCCCAGCTCAACCGGGGCGCAATCGCAGTGGTTCTCCCAGTGCCACCTTAGCCGACAGAATGGAACATAAGTGTTGACACTGGAACGCGTAACACGAACACGTCGATGTGTACCCGTGGTGCCGAGGGAGATGCTCCGCAACTCACACCGCGGGAGGCCGACTTCCAGCGCGATACGCAAGACAGCAAGCCGGCGCTTTTGGGACCCGAAACCCCACACGCCCGGGAGGGACCCCGTCTAGGCACGCGGCGGCTATGGGCTGCCCTAGGTCGACCTGATCGCCCCTAGGGCCTCGAGGTTTGCTGCCCTGCAATGAAGAAGAACGAACGAAGAACGAGGAAGAAGAAGAACTAGGGTTAAGGAGAAAAGATAAAAGATAAAAAGTGGTAGATTGATTGATCGATTGTGTGTTGTTCAATCGGCTGTCACCCCTTAGTTATATAAGAGGCGGCTGGACTTCCTGTGCAAGGAAAAGGCTTGGATTCACGTCCAAAACCCTAGTCAAATTCGGATTGGTTTTGTCCGAACTTTCCAAAACTGTTCGGTTTAAACTGGCTGCACCGTGCGGGTCTTTTTTGTGGTGGTAAACTATCTCGGATGGACACGATCCCAAAAGCAATCTTGACCGTTTCGACGAGACGAACAACTTTTATGTTGAACATTTTTTGATCAGAGGTAATCTTGATGGTCAAATCGGTCGTGCAAAACAGGCTATCCCTCGCGCTACCCATCAGACAGGGTGTCTTGTGGGGCGCGCCAGTTTTTGCCTCCTGACAGGGCTGTATTCTGATGGCTCTAACTTTTGCATACGAACTCGGATTTGAACGATTTTTATATCAAAATTGATCGTTTCGATGAGACAAAGACAATCCGTGTAGATAATTTTTCCATTTGAGGTCGTCTTGGGGGCTTAATCAGCCAAACTGTACTCTGAATATAAGATCTTAGTACTTTGAGCATAGTTTCGGCCTTCGACATGAAATCGGACTGCGATGACCCAAACTTCAAAAATGTTCATATCGACAATACGGAACTCTTCCATGAAGATCACTTCTCCATTTGAGGTCATCTTAAATAAGTTATTGACCGTGCCAAAATCTGGTGTCAACACATGCCCCCCTATTTTTCGGCAAAGTTTGTGTGCTGAAAAATAACTTCCGCATAGTTTGTTCTAAGGATGATGTCAACACTCCATCGGCCATTTTGCATGTTCTTAGGACAACAAGTATATATCGGCCATTGCTTGTTTGAACCTCTTGATGCAAACTTGGGTGAAAACTTCTCAGCTTCTATAACAATCCGGTGATAAGGTTCCATAGATCAAAACCATCCTCCGAACCATATTGTTCACCCTTTCGCTAGGATTTTGTAGATAATCAAGAATGAACTTCCTCCAATCCTTACTTCTCCTGCATAAAAGTTTCATTAGTGGCCGAAGCAGTGGGCTTCGATTCAGCCTTACCTATGTTGACAAGACCTAGCATCGGCTATTGATAGAAATGCAATACACCATGGTTAACATAGTAGCCGAACGCTTGCTGTGCCAACTCTTTCGAATTGTCATGCCTAGATATATGAAAATTTTTAAAGCAACCAAGGTAAATTTTGCATCTAGACATACCTCAAGATAAACTACAAGTGATTCGTCAAAACATTGATAAACCCTAGATATTTGTTGCACTACTCATAACAAATCACCGAAAGCCTCAGTATGTATAGCACCTATAGCAAGGCAAAGCTCCGATCCGAATGACAATGTATATTCGGCTTTGATCATTGTGCAAAAATATTTTAAGCGGCATGAGGTCTGTTTTGATCTCCAATTGAACTAAGGACGATGTTAAGATACTACACCGGCCATGCTTTGACATATTCTTAGGGCGATAGATAAATATCGGCCGTTAACATGAGGTCCATGTAAAATTCACCCACCAAAGTATGTATAGCCGAAATAAACAAATAAAATAGGAATAAAATATTTCGGCCCCTTTGTATTAGAAACAATGTAACTAACCAAATGTATGGTAATTTGGTAATACCCTCTCATGATATAGAAAATTATGTTGCATCCATGGATCAAAATAAATCCATGGAGGGTAATTGATCATACCTAGGGATGAATTCCATGGCAAAGGCATCAACGGCATGGTTGAAGAAAATGGATGACGTGCTAACCGAAGATTTTGATGTTGTGATGCGCACCTTCGGCTTAATTGTTTGTTGCTTTCATTATTTTCCTTCTTCACTTTTATTTTACTTGTTGCAACAGAAGCATGGACATCATTTTTGTCTTGATTTATCTTCTTGGGAACCCATGCCATGTTCCTCTTTCTCAGCTATTGTGCACAAAGATTTTGTAATTCCTTCTTTTGCCAATACAATAAGCCGAGTGGGCATCTCGGTTGTGATTCTATTTTGACCAATGGCAATTCTTTTTTGACCTTGTGCACTCTCAACTTCTTTTCTTCAGATTTGGCACTTTGACTCTTAACAATTGATTGCTTCATCTCATTGCACTGTAGTAGCCAATGTCAATACTTTCATTGGCTCTTTTCATTTGAGATCAAATCTGAAGTAGCACTCTTCGACCATCTCTTTTAATGCGGTAAACTTGTTTGACTACCTCTTTCCTCTTCCTTGAGCTCCGGACCCGATTCCTTATGATTGAGACGGTCTTTAACATGTGATTGTTCAAATGTTGTTTTCTCGGAGCTGCATAATATTGGTGAGATGGTCTAAAATAAGATGGAGAATGTGCCCTTGTATCATACCTATCCCATGATAGATATGGATCTACATGAGCATAGGGAGGCATCCACGGCATCGGCATTGGCGGCCCAAAATAAGGATATGAATATGTTGCATACAAATTCTCACTTTGCCAATACCGATCCTTATATTTGCGCCTTGGGGGTGATCTTGGTTTCTTTACATGATTCGGCCGATAAGTATTCTTCTCTTCACTCTTCTTTTGATATTTATCCAATAGTTCAGCAAAGGTGATCTTTGATCTCTTACACTTGCGCTTATTTCGGCCTTTGTTTTCTTTTTGTTTGCTTTCATCGATCATTGGATTTGCTTGCTGCCCTCCAGTCCTTGGCATCTCCATTGTAGCTTCGATGGAATTCTCGCCCTCAAGATTATGTTCACTATGCTCTTCAACAACTTCATTATTTGAAAGCTTAATCCCATCACCTGCAGTTTTTACCTTCTCTTTCAATGGATCGGCTTGAAGCAGCCGATGCAAAAACTTTCTGCCATCGGGACCAATCGGAATAGACTGGTCATCTTTTGGTGTCTCAACAAATTTCAATCGTCCTTTATCAATGGCCGATTTAACTATTTGACGAAACATATTGCAATCCTCAAAACTATGCTTGAACGAATCATGCAAATTACAATACATTCGTCCTTGGATTGATGGCTTGACATGGTGATCAAGAATTTTTATGTAATTATTTTTTAGCAACAAATCAAATATTGGATCCCACATGCTTGAATCGAAGGTATACCTTTTGTTTTCTAGCCGATCTTTTTGTGAGAACGGCTTTGGAGTTAAGCAAACGAATGGTTCAGATTTGGCATCTTCCCATTCGGCTATGAATTCTCTTTTGCATTCATTTTCCGATGTCCTTAAATAAGAAACTATACTAGCATCGGTTTTCCTAAAAGATTTTAACCTTGGCTTTAAATTTCTGAAACGAAAATATTTAGAACATACATGTCTCAGTTGAGACCAAGTGCAAGCCAAGTACAAAATAAGCAAAGCTACCCAACTAGATATGAACTTTAGACAAAGAAACACGGAAAGCTTTGGCTGTAACAATAAGTCATTATCGGTCTTTATAAATGGCGCAATGGGTTGATCGATATGTTCCATAACAATTTTACTGCTAGCAAGTAAATTACCCTTCCTCATTGGTCTTTCAAATTTACTTATGAGAATATTTCTTATAGATGCATCAATAATGAAGTTGCGACCAAATCTGAAAATAGGTAAATTACTCGCTATGCATACCTCTTCAAATATGTTGGGAGAGCATGATAGTGGTGCCATTTGAAGAACATCTTGCCCCATCTTTGGATGGCTCCCCAACACCTTGTCATCATCTTTTTCTTGAATCCGTGCATCATTGCTTTGAAGATTTTTGTCGGCGAACTTTGTTCGCTACTTGTACTGTCCTTGAAGCTTGTCAATTTCTACGGCACGGAACTCATAGGGCAGGAAGTAGGTTCCATTAACTTCAGAAAAATCAAGCACCGTTGTTTTCCTATGCTTGCCATGCCCTTTCTCAATAATGCTTGCCTCGTTGGATTTGATGGATTCAGAATATATACTACTTGATTCGGCTTTTTCAACCGAAGCACTTTCATGTTCCGAATCATCCTTCTTTTCATTGATAGTACCAATTGGCAATGCTTCTTTTATCTGAGCCAATTCTTTTTCTATTTGTTTCTGATGGCGAGCGGCAAAATTAGCTTTAAGCTTTTTCTCAATTTCAGCCCACTCCGGATATGATTGCCCCCCAATGCTTTTAGATTCTTTCGGCAATGACACACGGGTGTTGCCTAAATTTTGCAATTGTGTAGGGGGTGTATAATATGATGTAGTACTAGGTGAAGGCATATGCAGTGTTGTATGGCCATACTTTTGCTCGCCAATTTTATCAATTGGCAAAGATTCATCTTCTTGCAAAACCCTAGCTTTTATTGCGGCATAATTAGGAAATAGCCCCTTTTCATGTTGTTCAAGGCAAAGAGCACTAATTCTCTTATTTTGGGCTAAACTCTTCAATGCAGCCACCACTACCTCATCTTCTACAATGTTGGGCACAACCGCTCCTGTAAAATTTACATTCATTCGGCTATAACCAGGAAGGTGTGAAGCCGAATTATGAGCATCTACAATTGTGTATGGTGCCGAAGAATTACTAACATGAGGTGTAGCATATGACGGTTGAGAGTAACTGGCCAAATAGCCATTAGTAGCATGGCCAATTCTCTCATTCATCAGCATGATTGGATTACTATATTGCACATTAGCTGCCGATGAATAAAAGGGTGAAACACTTTCTTGTATGGCATTGGAAATTCTAACTTGGGGTGTTTCAAATTGATTAATCGAACTCATCATGTTGCTCATCGGCATATGAATTTGTGGGGTTGCCGATGCATGGGAGTTGGGATACATATGTTGCATGTTGCTAAATTTATAAGAATTTGAAACATGAAGATTGTTTTGCATCGGCCCTTGCACATAATTATATGCATGATTGATAAAACTAGGGCTAGCCGATACATTATGCTCGAGAGGTGATCCAGCAACAACATATGGATTATTTTCATCTACAAAGGGAATTGGGTATTCATATTACCTTTGTAGATTGCAGCAACTGATAGCGATCTCTTCAGTAGCAAGAACGGGCTGGAGACCGTTCAAAGCTTAAATCCCAGCTGAGTCGCCAAAAGTGTGTTGACGCTGGAGCGCGTCACACAAACACGTCGATGTGTACCCGTGGTGCCGAGGAGATGCTCCATAACTCACACCGCGGGAGGCCGACTTCGGTAGCGATCGCAAGACAGCAAGCCAGCGCTTTTGGGACCCGAAACCCCACACGCCCGGGAGGGACCCCGTCTGGGCACGCGGCGGCTATGGGCTGCCCTAGGTCGACCTGATCGCCCCTAGTGCCTCGAGGTTCGCCGCCCTGCAATGAAGAAGAACGAACGAAGAACGAGGAAGAAGAAGAACTAGGGTTAAGGAGAAAAGATAAAAGATAAAAAGTGGTAGATTGATTGATCGATTGTTTGTTGTTCAATCAGCCGTCACCCCTTAGTTATATAAGAGGCGGCTGGACTTCCTGTGCAAGGAAAAGGCTTGGATTCACGTCCAAAACCCTAGTCAAATTCGGATTGGTTTTGTCCGAACTTTCCAAAACTGTTCGGTTTAAACTGGCTGCACCGTGCGGGTCTTTTTTGTGGTGGTAAACTATCTTGGATGGAAACGAGCCCAAAAGCAATCTTGACCGTTTCGACGAGACGAACAACTTTTATGTTGAACGTTTTTTGATCAGAGGTCATCTTGAGGGTCAAATCGGACGCGCAAAACAGGTTATCCCTCACGCTACCCATCAGACAGGGTGTCTTGTGGGGCGCGCCAGTTTTTGCCTCCTGATAGGGCTGTATTATGATGGCTCTAACTTTTGCATACGAACTCGGATTGGAACGATTTTTATATCAAAATCGATCATTTCGACCATACGAAGACAATCCGTGTAGATAATTTTTCCATTTGAGGTCGTCTTGGGGGCTTAATCAGCCAAACTATACTCTGAATATAAGATCTTAGTACTTTGAGCATAGTTTCGGCCTTCGAGATGAAATCGGACTGCGATGACCCAAACTTCAAAAATGTTCATATCGACAATACGGAACTCTTTCATGAAGATCACTTCTCCATTTGAGGTCATCTTAAATAAGTTATTGACCGTGCCAAAATCTGGTGTCAACACATGCCCCCTGTTTTTTTCGGCAAAGTTTGTGTGCGAAAAATAACTTCCGTGATAGTTTGTTCCAAGGGCGATGTCAACACTCCATCGGCCATTTTGCATGTTCTTAGGACGACAAGTATATATCGGCCATTGCTTGTTTGAACCTCTTGATGCAAACTTGGGTGAAAACTTCTCAGCTTCTATAACAATCCGGTGATAAGGTTCCATAGATCAAAACCATCCTCCGAACCATATTGTTCACCCTTTCGCTAGGATTTTGCAGATAATCAAGAATGAACTTCCTCCAATCCTTACTTCACCTGCATAAAAGTTTCATTAGTGGCCGAAGCAGTGGGCTTCGATTCAGCCTTACCTATGTTGACAAGACCTAGCATCGGCTATTGATAGAAATGCAATACACCATGGTTAACATAGTAGCCGAACGCTTGCTGTGCCAACTCTTTCGAATTGTCATGCCTAGATATATGAACAATTTTAAAGCAACCCAAGGTAAATTTGAATCTAGACATACCTCAAGATAAACTACAAGTGATTCGTCAAAACATTGATAAACCCTAGATATTTGTTGCACTACTCATAACAAATCACCGAAAGCCTCAGTATGTATAGCACCTATAGCAAGGCAAAGCTCCGATCCGAATGACAATGCATATTCGGCTTTGATCATTGTGCAAAAATATTTTAAGCGGCATGAGGTCCGTTTTGATCTCCAATTGAACTAAGGACGATGTTAAGATACTACACCGGCCATGCTTTGACATATTCTTAGGGCGATAGATAAATATCGGCCGTTAACATGAGGTCCATGTAAAATTCACCCACCAAAGTATGTATAGCCGAAATAAACAAATAAAATAGGAATAAAATATGTCGGCCCCATTGTATTAGAAACAATGTAACTAACCAAATGTATGGTAATTTGGTAATACCCTCTCATGATATAGAAAATTATGTTGCATCCATGGATCAAAATAAATCCATGGAGGGTAATTGATCATACCTAGGGATGAATTCCATGGCAAAGGCATCAACGGCATGGTTGAAGAAAATGGATGACGTGCTAACCGAAGATTTTGATGTTGTGATGCGCACCTTCGGCTTAATTGTTTGTTGCTTTCATTATTTTCCTTCTTCACTTTTATTTTACTTGTTGCAACAGAAGCATGGACATCATTTTTGTCTTGATTGATCTTCTTGGGAACCCATGCCATGTTCCTCTTTCTCAGCTCTTGTGCACAAAGATTTTGTAATTCCTTCTTTTGCCAATACAATAAGCCGAGTGGGCATCTCGGCTGTGATTCTATTTTGACCAATGGCAATTCTTTTTTGACCTTGTGCACTCTCAACTTCTTTTCTTCAGATTTGGCACTTTGACTCTTAACAATTGATTGCTTCATCTCATTGCCTGTAGTAGCCAATGTCAATACTTTCATTGGCTCTTTTTCATTTGAGATCAAATCTGAAGTAGCACTCTTACGACCATCTCTTTTAATGCGGTAAACTTGTTTGACTACCTCTTTCTTCTTCCTTGAGCTCCGGACCGATTCCTTATGATTGAAACGGTCTTTAACATGTGATTGTTCAAATGTTGTTTTTCTCGGAGCTGCATAATATTGGTGAGATGGTCTAAAATAAGATGGAGAATGTGCCCTTGTATCATACCTATCCCATGATAGATATGGATCTACATGAGCATAGGGAGGCATCCACGGCATCGGCATTGGCGGCCCAAAATAAGGATATGAATATGTTGCATACAAATTCTCACTTTGCCAATACCGATCCTTATATTTGCGCCTTGGGGGTGATCTTGGTTTCTTTACATGATTCGGCCGATAAGTATTCTTCTCTTCACTCTTCTTTTGATATTTATCCAATAGTTCAGCGAAGGTGATCTTTGATCTCTTACACTTGCGCTTATTTCGGCCTTTGTTTTCTTTTTGTTTGCTTTCATTGATCATTGCATTTGCTTGCTGCCCTCCAGTCCTTGGCATCTCCATTGTAGCTTCGATGGAATTCTCGCCCTCAAGATTATGTTCACTATGCTCTTCAACAACTTCATTATTTGAAAGCTTAATCCCATCACCTGCAGTTTTTACCTTCTCTTTCAATGGATTGGCTTGAAGCAGCCGATGCAAAAACTTTCTGCCATCGGGACCAATCGGAATAGACTGGTCATCTTTTGGTGTCTCAACAAATTTCAATCGTCCTTTATCAATGGCCGATTTAACTATTTGACGAAACATATTGCAATCCTCAAAACTATGTGTAGGATCGGAAGTATGTCTAGAGGGGGGGTGATTAGACTACTTGACAATTTAAAGGTTTAGCCTTTTGATTAGGACAAGTTTTTAGCAAGTTCACAATGATGACCAAGTCAAGTATCACCCTACACATGCAATTCTAGAGTTATGGCAGCGGAAAGTAAATTGCACATGTAGTAAATAGAGGTGGAGAAGAGCAAACGCAGTTTGGAGACACGGAGATTTTTTCTCGTGGTTCCGATAGGTGGTGCTATCGTCAATCCACGTTGATGGAGACTTCAACCCACGGAGGGTAACGGCTGCGAGAGTCCACAGAGGGCTCCACCCATGAAGGGTCCACGAAGAAGCAACCTTGTCTATGCCATCATGGCTTACGCCCACGGAGGACTAGCCTTACTCGGGGTAGATCTTCACGAAGTAGGCGATCTCCTTGCCCTTACAAACTTCTTGGTTCAACTCCACATCTTGATGGAGGCTCCCAAGCGACACCTAACCAATCTAGGAGGCACCACCCTCCAAAAGGTAATAGATGGTGTTGGTGATGATGAACTCCTTGCTCTTGTGCTTCAAATGATAATCTCCCCAACACTCAACTCTCCTCACTGATTTGGCTGTGGTGGAAGAAGGGATTGAGTGGAAAGCAACTTGGGAAGGCTAGAAATCAAGTTTCATATGGTGGGAGTGGAGCAACTTGATCTCAACACAAGGGTAGGTAGTTTTCTTCTCGAAATGTAAGGTAGGAGTGGTAGTTCTTTCGATGGCTCTCTCCACGAATGAAGAGGAGGTGGAGGGTATTTATAGCCTCCACACAAAATCCAACCGTTACACACATTTGACCAATCTCGGTCGGACCGAAGTTGACAACTCGGTGAGACCGAAAGTTCAAATCTTGTGAGCGTTGGGATTTTCGTGGGACCGAAAATACAATCTCGGTTAGTCTCGATTCTTCCAAAGACTAGGGTTTGCCATTCTCGGTGGGACCGACTTTATCATCTCGGTGACACCGATTTGATTCTGAAGGTTCTGAAGCTTGGCAACACTAGTTTGGTGAGACCGAGTTTGGAATCGGAAAATCCGAAATTACTAGGGTTTGGGTATATGGTGAGGTGGTTCATCTCGGTGTGACTGAGTTTATGGAATCGGTGGGACCGAGATTACTTATGAGCATATGTTGGAATGAAAGATTGCGATAGTTTGGGAGATAGATCACTAAGCACTTTGAGCAACGGATCATCATCATAACCTCATCCCTTTTAATAGTATTGGCTTTCCTATGGACTCAATGTGATCATGGATCACTAAACCAGAAATGGAGTCTTGAGCTTTTGCCAATGCTTTCCTTAGCATTTTGAGGGTCCACATCATCAGTCATTGCCATACCCATATCCTTGAACTTTCTGAAATATTCTCAAGAAACAATTAGTTCAATGATATATATGTTGTTATTAATTACCAAAACCACCCGGGGATTAGTTGCACTTTCAATCTCCCCCTTTTTGGTAATTGATGACAACATATAGATCAAAGCTTCGACAAATGATATAATCAATGAATGATATCGTCGCTTTGAGAAGTATGTGATAAGCAAGAGCTCCCCCTAAATTTGTGCATTATTTAAGATTTGCGTTTGAATGCAAATGCACAATCGATTAGGATCATGGGTCACTCTTCCATGTCACATACATCTTGGTGGAGCGCACAAAATGATAAGAATGAATAACATGCACCCAATCACCAAGACATGAGTAAATGATCATACAAGATATGAATAGCATATGATAAGCATTAAGCACACATTAAGCATAGTATGATCAAGCACTCATCAAAGTAGAGCAAACGTAGTATCAAACACACGAAATGTCTCGGAAAACTCAAAAGTATCTCAAAGAAAACCGCAAACGAAAGAGCAAAAGCGAGACACTCTCTCTCTCGAAGTCCTATGATCTATACAATTTCTCCCCCTTTGGCAACAAGTTACCAAAAAGTTCGAAAGGTATAGAGCTAAGCGTCACTAGGGACTCTGCTGGCGGCTCTGTGCAGGTCGATGGAGTGGAGATAGCTGCATCTGCAAAGGCTTCGGCTGAAGTCTGTGGAGCTGGAGGAGTGGACACTAGAGCTGGAGCTGGAACTGATGGAGCTGTGGGAGGTGCTGATGTAGTAGCCCTGGGGTCTGTCACTGGAACAGCAACTGATCTGGGTCTTGTGGGAACCTGAGCAGGCTGCTCATAGTCATCCTGGACTAAATCATCTTCCATCTCCTTCATGAGCTCTGCCTTCTCCCTCTTGGCTTCCTCAATATCTGCCTCAAGCTTGTTGACGGTGACTGCACTTGATCGACTTGACATCCGAGCATGGAACTTGTCTTCAACTATCCTCTCAAGACTCTCCGAGACTGCACTATGCTGGCCAAAGCGTAGTTCAATCCTCTGGGTAGCTTCAAGAAGTTGTTCTCCAACGCTCTTGGGTTTTGCTTCTTCTTGCTGCTTCCTTCTCAGCTTTGGCTTGTTTGGCAGCTTCGACTTAGCTTGTCCTTCAACAGATGTGGGATCATCCTCTGTCATCACAACTTCATTGTCCTCATGTTCAGGGCTGCGGTGGCAAGTGGGGTCTATCCAACAAGTAGGTGTCCGTGCCAAACTTGGCATTGATGAGCATCTGAATGTGCGGAGCAAACCCACATGACCTCTTTCAGTCTCTCATTGTCCTCTTGATAGTCTCTACTATCAGGTCCATCACCTTGAAAGGTGCCTTCTGATCTAGAATATGCAGCATGTTGATAGAATACCCTCTTATCATGCGATGGTCTCCTGACTTAGGCATCAAAGTATGCCTCAGAATAGTGTTAGTAGTTGGGAGACCTGCCTGAAGATGATACACTGAGCCAAGCTTCCATATCTCTACATCTTTGGCTGGTACCTCATTGTACATATTTTTCATTGATTCATGATTTTTCTTTGGAATTCCATAGACATCAACATCATCATCTCTTGATACTGGAGCGTTTAGCAGTGCTCTCCATTCTTCAACTGTTGAAGAGAATCTCTGGCCTTCAGTCATCCATACAATTCTGCCATCTGGATAGAAATGTGCTGTGGCATAGAACTGCATGATCATCTCATCATTCCATGCTGTCAGTTTCTGACCAACAAACTCTGCAACTCCACATGCAGTGAAGCTCTCATGCACATGTGGGAAGTAGTCTCTGTGCTCTTCACTGTCAATATATTCCCGATCAACATATCTAGTGTCAACAACAATGGGCTTCTTGTCCATGAGCACTGCCTCATAGAAATCTTGTTGCTCTACGGTGTGGAATCTTGAGTCAACAGCTGTCCTTCTCTGGTGGCATATGGATCAACTTGCCTCCATAGCCCGAGGCCTTTGTCTTTCCTTTCCTTCATATTTTCGCTCGAGGATGAGCATCATTGTGGGTGGCGGTTTCATGCGAGTTTCAAGAACACATGTGCCTCATCATCTGACTCAGCTGGTGGCACATTGTCCTTCTTCTTCTCTGAAGCAGGAATGTTTCTCACTGTTTTCTTGGGCTTGGCAGCAGGCTTGGCTTGAGCTGCCTTTGCTGGAGCTGATGGCTTAGATTTGGTAGGTGCTCCTGCCCTGATGGCATCTCCCATCAACTTAGACTTCTGAGGAGGGGGCTGGGGTGCTTCCTCATCAGAATCTTCTTCAGCTGCTTCATCATGTACTAACCTCTTCCTCTTGGAAGTTTTCTTTATCTTGCTGGAGGTTTCTTCTTCCATGCTCAACTTCTTGGCAACTGTGGACTTCTTCACTTTGCTGGTGCCTTTCTTGGTATGTTGCCCTTGATAGTCTTTGGCAACCACTTTCCTCTTAGGTTTAGAAGTGATCTCTTCCTCAGCAACAAAGTCAGAATCCTCTTCATCAGAATTTCTCTTCTTCCTGGCCCTGGTGGCAGCAGGAGGCAAACCACTTGGGGTGCTCCTCTCATCATCATCAGAAAAGCTGCGGCTTGGGACTAGTGCACGCCTCGAATCTCAACCGGTGATTCAGACTGCTCGCTGTCACTTGCATCGGACATGGTGACAACCTGTGAATAGAATAGGTATAGGCAGAATAGAAGAGTTATCACAAACTGCGAAGATTTTGCAAAAGAATGAGTTCAAACTTCAGTTTTAAGTTTTCACTGAGAAAACATTTCGGTCGACCGAGTCTAAAATTCGTGAATCCAAGTGTCTAAATAGAACCATTCACACCACTTTCGGTTGGACGAAATGGGTTTTGTCTAGCCGAGAACACTAGGGTTTCACTAAATCTCATTTCGGTCTTACCGATTTGCACCTTCGGTTGGACCGAAGGTCTGAAGGCAATGGCCAGAGGCCAAATCGGTCGATCCGAGAATGTAGAATCGGTCACACCGAGATGTGTTCAGTGAAACCTAACCTAAAATTTTCACTCAATTTCGTTCTAAGAACTAATCTGCTGGATAGGAAGATTTCAAACATGGCAAGAAGCTAGGCAAACCAATCGTGCATTGAATCGAGGTTGAAGACGAGAGGATCAAACTCACCCTAAGATGGAGTTTCTCTCACGGTGGCAACGGCGCGATGAGATTGACCGTTGACGGCGACGGAGACCAGCGGCCAAGCAGGGCGACAAGCGACGGCGGAGACGATCCGGAGACCACGGCGACGGCAGCTAAGGGTTTGGGGCGAGGCGTTTTGAAGGAATAATCAACGCGCTGCCCTCGGATATATATACCCTTCGGTGTCGGTGGGACCGAGTTGGAAAACTTCGGTGGCACCGAGATGGTTAATCGCAAGCGATTACTCACATCGGTCACGCCGAATTTGTAACTCGGTTTCACCGAGGTGAAAACTTAGATCAATCAAGTGATTTGATGCGTCCGATTTGAGTATATTGGTTTGACCGAAAGTACTTAGAAGGTTTTGGAAGTTAAGCTTTTGACGGATCGGTGGCTCGAGTGCTCCTCACTCGATGCGTCCGAAAAAGACTTGATCAAAGTTTGTGATATAAGCATGAATAGAGTTTGTGACAAGAAAGCATAGATAGCTAGGGGAGGAACTTAGGCATTCTTGTCCATCCATTTGGTCAAAAGAGATAAAATCCAAAAGACCAAAGCAACAAATGGATGTCCTCGAATGGATAAAATTATGCATCCAACATGCTCACACAATAAGATATCAAATGAAATATGTGTCAAACATGCACAAACAAAACTCTAGCAACTAGCACACAATTTGGCGATGACTAGGTCATCTATATATGAGTATATTGACTTAGGAGTCAAATGAGAACATTTGATCATAGGTCATACTCATCGTTTAAGCACAAGTGGGGTTACCACTTTTACATAAAGCATTAATGTGTTCACATCATTTGAAGATGCTTTAGCTCATATCTTTAGAGCAAAGCTCCCCCTTGATGTGAGAACCCCTTTAAAGGGTCAAACTAACCTTGGGTTGTCGAGAAGACTTCATGTATATGTTGAAGATGTGGATGCTCAATGTTGATGAGGATCATCAAGAGTTGGGAGCAATCCTTTGGATTCGGCACTTTCAATACCTACATGGGTTAGTCCCACAAGGAACAAACAAGGATATCCATGGACATAGATTGAAGTACACAATAGATGATGTCCATGAAAGCAATGATTACCTTGTCCCTTGACTTACCAACATGAGGGTTTGTGACTCCATGAACTAGTGCAAGATGTGGAAGTTGATTGCACAAGTTCTTGCCAAAATGAATATGAGTGAAGTATGTTGGCGGAGTCACCCTCAAGAACTCTCTAGTTCTTCTTCTTCGGGATCCACACCATCTTGATGGGAATCCTTGGGGTAGTAGTTGAGCTTGTCGAAGTAGAACTTGAATTTTCCTTGGGAATCCACTTGACCATGGCCTTGGGTGCTTCAATGAATGCATCAATCTCCTCTTGAAGCTTGTCCTTGCCTTTTAGCTTGTGGTCTTGTGGTGGAAGGTCATCTTGAGCTTGTTCCACATTGGAAGAAGTAGGATCATACTTCTCCTTTTGAGAAACAAACTTTGGAGTGGGATATTGACCTTCTTCCCATTCAACACCCTCGGCGTTGAACTTTCGCTCAAAACCAATTCCTTGATTCTTCCGGTGCCTCCCTTGCTTGCGAACGATTTCCTCAAAGTTCTTGCTTCCGGCAAGGCTCTTGTAGACACCTTTCTCCATAATCCCTTTCAATAAACTATTTTCTTGCTCAAGTGTAACTTGGCTTGAAACATTGTCAGTGGAATCAAGAGAATTACTAGAACCAATTATGTTGCTTCTAGATGAAGAATTTTTCTTATGCTTGTCATGCTTAGTTTTAATAGGTGGCAAGAAATTAGACAAGAGAAGTCGTTTGGCAAGATATGAAGAACTCTTCTTTCGAAGATCGTCATTGATAGCTTTTAGAAACTCATGTTCTTGCTCTAGATTGAGCTTCTCGAGCGTAGCTTCTCATGAGATCTTAGGAGCTCTCTATGATCTTCTTGAGTTGTTTCATGAGCTAACTTAAGAGTGTTTAGTTCTTTAGTTAGACGCTCAATCTCCTTCATAGCATTGTCATTCGACTCTTCTCGACTATAAAGACTACTAGCATGTTCATCATTACTAAGCTCACTAGATTTGTCATGTAAAAGCTCATCTTCACCAAGCAAGTCATCCTCATTACTATCAAAGTCAATGAATTCAGTGGTGTGATACCTTGGGGCCTTTTGCCATGAAGCATCTTCCAATTCCCTCATTTGGTGAATCAAATATGTCATAGGAGTTGAAGTTGGAGGATACGAGAGCAAGACCGCAACACCTTCATCTTGATCAGATTCGGAGTTGGAGTAATAGCTTCTTTCGGAGTGATTGTCAGAGTCGGAGCCGGAGACCCATTCACCAACATGAGCTTGATGTTTTCTTCTTGTGTAGCTCCTTGATGACTTGTCTTTCCTTTCCGAATCCTTGCTTCTCCGAGAGGATCTTCGTTCATAACGATCATCTCTACTCCTTCTCTCTTTCCGAGGTGACTCTTCTCTTGAGCTTCTTCTTCTTGGAGATTCTTCTCTTCTCTTGTGGGGAGTCGAACACTCATTTGAGTAGTGTCCGGTCTTCCACAATTGTAGCATTCGATCACGACTAGAAGATCTCTTTTCATCATATGATCTAGACTTTGAGCTTCTTTCCTTGCTTCTACTCTTGTAGAATTTGTTGAAGTTCTTCACCATTAGGCTTATCTCTTCATTGGAAACCAGCTTGTCACTTGAGGTTGTGGGAGCTTCAACTGTAGCTTTGTAAGCACCACTTGACTTGTTGTGAAGCTCTTCCTTGTCTTTAAGTGTCATCTCATGAGCAACAATCCTTCCAATGACTTCGGTAGGCTTGAGATCCTTGTAGTTTGGCATCATTTGGATCAAAGTGCACACGGTGTCATACTTTCCATCCAAAGCTCTGAGAATCTTCTTGATGATGAAGCGGTCGGTCATTTCTTCGCTTCCTAAGACGGCAATCTCATTTGTGATGAGAGCAAGCCTAGAGTACATTTCAGCGACTCCTTCACCTTCCTTCATCTTGAACTTGTCAAGTTGACCTTGAAGAACATCTAGCTTTGATTCCTTCACGGACTCGGTACCTTCGTGCATTTCGACCAAAGTATCCCAAATCTCTTTTGCATTCTCAAGACAGCTGATCTTGTTGAACTCCTCGGGACACAAAGCATTGAAGAGAATGTCACAAGCTTGAGCATTGTTCTGTAACATCCGCAACTCATCCGCTGTAGCTTCGCGATCCGGAACTTTTCCTTCCTCGAAGAACTCACCTTGCAAGCCAACACAAATAATGCCCCATGCGGCAGGGTTATGTCCAAGAATATGCATTTTCATTTTGTGCTTCCAACTAGCAAAATTTGAACCATCAAAGTAAGGACCTCTACGAAAATTACCCTCACTAGACGCCATACTCTCCTAGGTTGTGAAACCAAGCTTATGGAGTCCAATGCAATGGAAACCAATCCAATGGAGACCAAAGCTCTGATACCACTTGTAGGATCGGAAGTATGTCTAGAGGGGGGGTGATTAGACTACTTGACAATTTAAAGGTTTAGCCTTTTGATTAGGACAAGTTTTTAGCAAGTTCACAATGATGACCAAGTCAAGTATCACCCTACACATGCAATTCTAGAGTTATGGCAGTGGAAAGTAAATTGCACATGTAGTAAATAGAGGTGGAGAAGAGCAAACGCAGTTTGGAGACACGGAGATTTTTTCTCGTGGTTCCGATAGGTGGTGCTATCGTCAATCCACGTTGATGGAGACTTCAACCCACGGAGGGTAACGGCTGCGAGAGTCCACGGAGGGCTCCACCCACGAAGGGTCCACGAAGAAGCAACCTTGTCTATGCCATCATGGCTTACGCCCACGGAGGACTAGCCTTACTCGGGGTAGATCTTCACGAAGTAGGCGATCTCCTTGCCCTTACAAACTTCTTGGTTCAACTCCACATCTTGACGGAGGCTCCCAAGCGACACCTAACCAATCTAGGAGGCACCACCTCCAAAAGGTAATAGATGGTGTTGGTGATGATGAACTCCTTGCTCTTGTGCTTCAAATGATAATCTCCCCAACACTCAACTCTCCTCACTGATTTGGCTGTGGTGGAAGAAGGGATTGAGTGGAAAGCAACTTGGGAAGGCTAGAAATCAAGTTTCATATGGTGGGAGTGGAGCAACTTGATCTCAACACAAGGGTAGGTAGTTTTCTTCTCGTAAATGTAAGGTAGGAGTGGTAGTTCTTTCTCGATGGCTCTCTCCACGAATGAAGAGGAGGTGGAGGGTATTTATAGCCTCCACACAAAATCCAACTGTTACACACATTTGACCAATCTCGGTCGGACCGAAGTTGACAACTCGGTGAGACCGAAAGTTCAAATCTTGTGAACGTTGGGATTTCAGTGGGACCGAAAATACAATCTCGGTTAGTCCGATTCTTCCAAAGACTAGGGTTTGCCATTCTCGGTGGGACCGACTTTATCATCTCGGTGACACCGATTTGATTACGTATGTTCTGAAGCTTGGCAACACTAGTTTGGGTGAGACCGAGTTTGGAATCGAAAATCCGAAATTACTAGGGTTTGGGTATATGGCTGAGGTGGTTCATCTCGGTGACTGAGTTTATGGAATCGGTTGGACCGAGATTACTTATGAGCATATGTTGGAATGAAAGATTGCTGATAGTTTGGGAGATAGATCACTAAGCACTTTGAGCAACCAGATCATCATCATAACCTCATCCCCTTTTAATAGTATTGGCTTTCCTATGGACTCAATGTGATCATGGATCACTAAACCAGAAATGGAGTCTTGAGCTTTTACCAATGCTTTCCTTAGCATTTTGAGGGGTCCACATCATCAGTCATTGCCATACCCATATCACTGAACTTTCTGAAATATTCTCAAGAAACAATTAGTTCAATGATATATATGTTGTTATTAATTACCAAAACCACCCGGGGATTAGTTGCACTTTCACTATGCTTGAACGAATCATGCAACTTACAATACATTCGTCCTTGGATTGATGGCTTGACATGGTGATCAAGAATTCTTATGTAATTATTTTTTAGCAACAAATCAAATATTTGATCACACATGCTTGAATCGAAGGTATACCTTTTGTTTTCTAGCCGATCTTTTTGTGAGAACGGATTTGGAGTTAAGAAAACGAATGGTTCAGATTTGGCATCTTCCCATTCGGCTATGAATTCTCTTTCGCATTCATTTTCCGATGTCCTTAAATAAGAAACTATACTAGCATCGGTTTTCCCAAAAGATTTTAACTTTGGCTTTAAATTTCCGAAACGAAAATATTTAGAACATACATGTCTCAGTTGAGACCAAGTGCAAGCCAAGTACAAAGTAAGCAAAGCTACCCAACTAGATATGAACTTTAGACAAAGAAACACGCAAAGCTTTGGCTGTAACAATAAGTCATTATCGGTCTTTATAAATGGCGCAATGGGTTGACCGATATGTTCCATAACAATTTTACTGCTAACAAGTAAATTACCCTTCCTCATTGGTCTTTCAAAATTACTTATGAGAATATTTCTTATAGATGCATCAATAATGAAGTTGCGACCAAATCTGAAAATAGGTAAATTACTCGCTATGCATACCTCTTCAAATATGTTGGGAGAGCATGATAGTGGTGCCATTTGAAGAACATCTTGCTCCATCTTTGGATGGCTCCCCAACACCTTGTCATCATCTTTTTCTTGAATCCGTGCATCATTGCTTTGAAGATTTTTGTCGGCCGAACTTTGTTCGGCTACTTGTTTTTGTCCTTGAAGCTTGTCAATTTCTACGACACGGAACTTATAGGGCAGGAAGTAGGTTCCATTAACTTCAGAAAAATCAAGCACCGTTGTTTTCCTATGCTTGCCATGCCCTTTCTCAATAATGCTTGCCTCGTTGGATTTGATGGATTCAGAATATATACTACTTGATTCGGCTTTTTAAATAGAAGCACTTTCATGTTCCGAATCATCCTTCTTTTCATTGATAGTACCAATTGGCAATGCTTCTTTTATCTGAGCCAATTCTTTTTCTATTTGTTTCTGATGGCGAGCGGCAAAATTAGCTTTAAGCTTTTTCTCAATTTCATCCCACTCCGGATATGATTGCCCCCCCAATGCTTTTAGATTCTTTCGGCAATGAGACACGGGTGTTGCCGAAATTTTGCAATTGTGTAGGGGGTGTATAATATGATGTAGTACTAGGTGAAGGCATATGCAGTGTTGTAAGGCCATACTTTTGCTCGCCAATTTTATCAATTGGCAAAGATTCATCTTCTTGCAAAACTCTAGCTTTTATTGCAGCATAATTAGGAAATAGCCCATTTTCATGTTGTTCAAGGCAAAGAGCACTAATTCTCTTATTTTGGGCTAAACTCTTTAATGCAGCCACCACTGCCTCATCTTCTACAATGTTGGGCACAACCGCTCCTGTAAAATTTACATTCATTCGGCTATAACCAGGAAGGTGTGAAGCCGAATTATGAGCATCTACAATTGTGTATGGTGCCGAAGAATTACTAACATGAGGTGTAGCATATGATGGTTGAGAGTAACTGGCCAAATAGCCATTAGTAGCATGGCCGATTCTCTCATTCATCAGCATGATTGGATTACTATATTGCACATTAGCTGCCGATGAATAAAAGGGTGAAACACTTTCTTGTATGGCATTGGAAATTCTAACTTGGGGTGTTTCAAATTGATTAATCGAACTCATCATGTTGCTCATCGGCATATGAATTTGTGGGGTTGCCGATGCATGGGAGTTGGGATACATATGTTGCATGTTGCTAAATTTATAAGAATTTGAAACATGAAGATTGTTTTGCATCGGCCCTTGCACATAATTATATGCATGATTGATAAAACTAGGGCTAGCCGATACATTATGCTCAATAGGTGATCCAGCAACAACATATGGATTATTTGCATCTACAAAGGGGAATTGGGTATTCATATTACCTTTGTAGATTGCAGCAACCTGATGACGATCTCTTCGTAGCAAGAACGGGCTGGAGACCGTTCAAAGCTTCGTCCCCAGCGGAGTCGCCAAAAAGTGTGTTGACGCTGGAACGCGTCATACGAACACGTCGATGTGTACCCGTGGTGCCGAGGGAGATGCTCCGCAACTCACACCGCGGGAGGCTGACTTCCAGCGCGATACGCAAGACAGCAAGCCGGCGCTTTTGGGACCCGAAACCCCACACGCCCAGGAGGGACCCCGTCTGGGCACGCGGCGGCTATGGGCTGCCCTAGGTCGACCTGATCGCCCCTAGGGCCTCGAGGTTCGCCGCCCTGCAATGAAGAAGAACGAACGAAGAACGATGAAGAAGAAGAACTAGGGTTAAGGAGAAAAGATAAAAGATAAAAAGTGGTAGATTGATTGATCGATTGTGTGTTGTTCAATCGGCCGTCACCCCTTAGTTATATAAGAGGCGGCTGGACTTCCCGTGCAAGGAAAAGGCTTGGATTCACGTCTAAAACCCTAGTCAAATTCGGATTGGTTTTGTCCGAACTTTCCAAAACTGGTCGGTTTAAACTGGCTGCACCGTGCGGGTCTTTTTTGTGGTGGTAAACTATCTCGGATGGAAATGAGCCCAAAAGCTATCCTGACCGTTTCGACGAGACGAACAACTTTTATGTTGAACGTTTTTTGATCAGAGGTCATCTTGAGGGTCAAATCAGTCGCGCAAAACAGGCTATCCCTCGCGCTACCCATCAGACTGGGTGTCTTGTGGGGCGCGCCAGTTTTTGCCTCCTGACAGGGCTGTATTCTGATGGCTCTAACTTTTGCATACGAACTCGGATTGGAACGATTTTTATATCAAAATCGATCGTTTCGACGAGACAAAGACAATCCGTGTAGATAATTTTTCCATTTGAGGTCGTCTTGGGGGCTTAATCAGCCAAACTGTACTCTGAATATAAGATCTTAGTACTTTGAGCATAGTTTCGGCCTTCGAGATGAAATCGGACTGCGATGACCCAAATTTCAAAAATGTTCATATCGACAATACGGAACTCTTTCATGAGGATCACTTCTCCATTTGAGGTCATCTTAAATAAGTTATTGACCGTGCCAAAATCTGGTGTCAACAGTAAGGTACCAAAACGTGGGAGCCGGGCAAACCCAACTATTTGACCCAGGACATGATTCGGAGCCGATTCATATAATGTTATAAGTTCGGGGTGCCGCACTTGTGAAAGTGTTCGGACTTATCACACCATAATGCGGGGAACATAAGCCCCTGGTGTATTCGGCCGTACCAAAATATACGGGTGCAAGATGTCATTAGTGAACATATATGTAAAGTAATGCAATAACAGGCAAAAAGTGCTGCGTTATTTATTTAAAGGATTTTGCTATGATTGCGTAATGATACAAATAGTGCGGTAAGCAAGGGATTGGACTAATTAAACATGTCCCCCTCCAGGGGTGGGCTGCGGACTGGTGTATATAATCAAATTTAATGCTCGTAATGGAGACCACCTGAGTGTTCGTCACAGCATTCTTTCCTCCCTGGCTGTTGCATCGTGAGTTCGGCGGGTTCACCGCCGGACAGGGCCTCTGGTGAACGGAGTCCTGTGTATACAAAGAAGAAAAATAATAAAAAAAGAGCGACACACTTGTGAGCCCCTGGTGTGGTCGAGCCGCACTCTAGGTCTGTTGTGGTCGTGCCCCTCCCCCTAGGCCCATGGTATCTCCAGAGCGTAATGATGTACGCGGAGGGTTGGTCTTGCAATTATGCAAGGGCTGGGGTTGGGGCCGCATTGCTATGCGTGCTCGGATCGTGCCAGGTGGTCTTGGGATATTGCTTCGGGCGCGTTTGGCCGTGTCTGGACGTTTAACAGCCGGACTCGAAAATTTCCTTAAAAGGCTGCTCTATACTTCTACCGCGAGAGCCGCTGTATGTTCCTCTGTTCGGAGGGAGCGTTCCATATTTCCGTTGACCGTGATGACTCCGCGAGGGTCTGGCATCTTTAGCTTGAGGTATGCATAATGCGGCACCGCGTTGAACTTTGCGAACGCGGTTCGTCCGAGCAGAGCATGATAGCCGCTGTGGAACGGGACTATGTCAAAGATTAACTCCTCGCCCGAAATTGTCCGGGATCCAAGACCACTTCGGCAGTGATGAGCTGTACAATTGGCCTCAACACCTGGTATGACGCCTTTGAAGGTTGTCTTTGTAGGTTTAATCCTTGAGGGTCTATGCCCATCTTGCGACCGTATCCCGATAAAGCAGGTTCAAAGCACGCCGCTGTCCATCGGGACTCTTGTGAGGTGAAATCCATCGACGATTGGGTCTAAAACCACGCGCGAATCCGCCATGGCGGATATCGGTCGGATGGTCTCTTCGATCGAAAGTGATCGGGCAAGAGGACCATGGATTGAACTTAGGGCGATCGCTCCATCGCATATACATCCCTTAGTGCACGCTTCGCTCCCTCTTGGGTATATGGGTTATGATATCATGTTTACCGTCCGCACTTGTGGGGAAACCCTTCATCCTCTCATCGCTTGGCGGTCGGGTCTCTTCCTCATCATCGCTGTGCAGCCCCTTGTCATTGTTTTCGGCAATTAACTTGCCTGCCTGCTTGAATACCCAACAATCTCTGTTGGTGTGATTAGCTGGCTTTTTGGGGGGTGCCATGTATCTGGCATGAGCGGTCGAGTATTCGGTCCAAATTGGACGGACCCGGAGTGGTTCTTTTGAATGGCTTCTTCCGCTGACCGGGTTTAGGGCCTCGGAATCCGGCGTTAAGTGTCGTATCCTCCTTGTCGTCGCCATTAACGCGGTGTTTGTTTTTGCTTCGACGCGACCTGCCATTGTGGTCCTTAGAGTCCAGACTACCAGCATTTTTGCTGAGGTTGTTGCTGCGAGCTAGCCAGCTATCCTCTCCCGCACAGAAGCGGGTCATCAATGATGTGAGGGATGCCATGGATTTCGGCTTTTCCTGTCCTAGGTGCCGGGCTAGCCACTCGTCGCGGATGTTATGTTTGAAGGTTGCGAGGGCCTCTGCATCCGGACAGTCGACGATTTGATTTTTCTTTGTTAAGAACTGTGTCCAGAATTGTCTGGCCGATTCGTCTGGCTGCTGGATTATGTGGCTTAGGTCATCGGCGTCTGGTGGCGCACATATGTGCCCCGGAAGTTGTCGAGAATGCGGCTTCGTGTCCTCCCAACACCCAATTGACTCTGCGGGCAGGCTGTTAAGCTAATGCCGAGCTGGTCCTTTAAGGTTGAGCGGGAGGTATTTGATGGCGTGGAGATCGTCGCTGCGGGCCATATGGATGTGAAGGAGATAATCTTCGATCCAAACCGCGGGGTCTGTCGTGCCATCGTAGGATTCAATGTTTACGGTTTTAAACCCTTCAGGGATTTGATGATCCATTACTTTGTCAGTGAAGCATAGCGGGTGTGCGGCGCCTCTGTATTGAGCAATATCACGACGTAGCTCAAGGGAGCGTTGTCTGCTGTGTTCGGCCCGGCCGGAATTGTTGTATCCGGCTCGACGGTATTCGTCGTGGGTCGTGGGGCGCCCACGTGATCCATAGATAGATCTGGATTGTCTTGCCTTATCCTCCAATATGTCCCGCAAGTCCGACGCGTTCCCTCGTGGCTTCGTACTTTTCGAGCGATGCCGGGGTACGGTCTTGATGGAAGGCCTAGATGCCTCTCTGTCACGACCAAGGGGTGGTCGGTCAGCCGTATTGTGCGCTGGTGATGAAGGTATGTATGCTTCCTCCTCTAATCAGGGGAGCAACTTGCGTACTGGGTAGCTTTTGGAGGGGTGTTCGAGTTCATACTCTTCGGCCGCGAGGACCTCGGTCCATCTGTCGGCCAGCAGGTATTGATCAGCTTGAAGCTGCTGCTGTTTTTTCTTTAGGCTATTTGCTGTGGCCATTAGCTTGCGTTTGAAACGCTCTTGTTCGACGGGATCCTCGGGCACGACGAATTCGTCGTCGTTGAGGCTTGCCTCGTCTTCGGAGGGAGGTATGTAATTATCATCCTCGACCTCTTCGTCTGCCGCTCTCTCCTGAGGGCTTGCTTCTGCATCCTCCTACGCTGAATCTTGCTGGAGGGGATTGTCTTCGGCACTCTCTGGGGTGTTATTATCCCCTGTGCCGGAATCTCCATTCTTGCTGTGGCGGGATTTAGAGCGGCGCCGCTGATGTCGGCGCTTGGGCTGTTTCTTTAAGGAATCTGCCTCCGCTGCTTCTTTGCCGTCCCCATCTTTTGGGGTGTCCACCATGTATATGTCATATGACGAGGTGGTCTTCCAGTGCCCTGTAGGCGCTGGTTCTTGTTCGTCTCCGGCATCGTCGTCCATACCGTCGATGTCTTCGGAGTCATAGTCTAGCATGTCGGTTAGATCGTCGACAGTGGCTACAAAGTGGGAGGTGGGTGGGCTTTGAATTTCTTCGTTGTCCGCATCCCAACCATCCTGGCCATAATCCGGCCAGGGCTCTCCGGATAGCGAGAGATGCTTTAGCGAATTTAGAATGTCGCCAAAGGGTGAGTTCTGAAAGATGTCCGCAGTGGTGAACTCCATGATCGGCGCCCAATCAGATTCGATTGGCGGGGACGCGGAGGTTGAGTCCGCAGGAGTCCGCACCTCGAGTCACGAGCTTTATAGGGGACAAGGTCAGCGTTCGGCTCCATCGCCGCGGAAGTTGCAGGCCCCGAGGCGGTGTCCAGCCACCGGTCCTCGATCTGGGCGGTCGGCTCCGGACTGAGGGCCGGAGCGGATTCGTGTGCGGCCACCAAGGCACTATACAGCGGCAGAGCTAAATCATGCCCATCGTGACAGTGCGGCACGCTCGGCTGTGGCTCGAGTCCGTCGAAGATCAAGTCCCCGCGGATGTCGGCCGTGAAGTTTAGGCTTCCGAACCTGACCTGACGGCCAGGGGCGTAGCTTTCGATCTGCTCCAGATGGCCAAGTGAATTAGCCCGCAGTGCAAAGCCGCCGAATACGAAGATCTGTCCGGGGAGAAAAGTCTCACCCTGGACGGCGTTGTTGTTGATTGAAGAAGCCATCGAGCCTATCGGTGACGACACAGAGGAACTCTCAATGAAAAAAAGCACCAATGTCGGTGTCAAAACCGGCGGATCTCGGGTAGGGGTTTCCAAACTGTGCGTCTAGGCGGATGGCAACAGGAGACAAGGGACACGATGTTTTACCCAGGTTCGGGCCCTCTTGATGGAGGTAAAACCCTACGTCTTGCTTGATTAATATTGATGGTGTGTATTACAAGAGTGGATATACCACGAGATCAAGGAGGCTAAACCCTAGAAGCTAGCCTATGGTATGATTGTTGTAATGGATGTTGTGTCCTACAGACTAAAACCCTCCGGTTTATATAGACACCGGAGAGGGCTAGGGTTACACAGAGTCGGTTACAATGGTAGGCGATCTACATATCCGTATCGCCAAGCTTGCCTTCCACGCCAAGGAAAGTCCCATCCGGACACGGGACGGAGTCTTCAATCTTGTATCTTCATTGTCTTGGAGTCCGGCGGACGATGATAGTCCGGCTGTCCGGACCCCCTAGTGCAGGACTCCCTCAGTGAACAAATTACTGTCGAGCAATTTATAGAAAAGCGAATAATTATGAAGTTATCTAGGCATGATCATGTATACAGGCATCACGTCCGTGACAAGTAGACCGACTCCTGCCTGCATCTACTACTATTACTCCACACATTAACCGCTATCCAGCATGCATCTAGAGTATTAAGTTCATAAAGAACAGAGTAACGCATTAAGAAAGATGACATGATGTAGAGAGATAAACTCATGCAACATGATATACACCCCATCTTTTTATCCTCGATGCAACAATACAATACATGCCTTGCTGCCCCTGCTGTCACTGGGAAAGGACACCGCAAGATTGAACCCAAAGCTAAGCACTTCTCTCATTGCAAGAAAGATCGATCTAGTAGGCCAAACCAAACTGATAATTCGAAGAGACTTGCAAAGATAACTTAATCACACATAAAAGAATTCAGAGGAGATTCAAATATTTCTCATAGATAAACTTGATCATAAACCCACCATTCATCGGATCTCGACAAACACACCGCAAAAAGAGTTACATCGAATAGATCTCCAAGAAGATCAAGGAGAACATGGTATTGAGATTCAAAGAGAGAGAAGAAGCCATCTAGCTAATAACTATGGACCCGAAGGTCTATGGTAGACTACTCAAACCTCATCGGAGAGGCTTTGGAGATGATGTAGAGGCCCTCCATGATCGATTCCCCCTCGGCGAAGCACCGACGAAGGCTCCAAGATGGGATCTTGCGGAGTAGAGAAGGTTACGGCGGTGGAAATAGTTTTTCGTGGTCGCCTCTGATGTTTTCGGGGTACATGGGTATATATAGGAGGAAGAAGTAGGTCGATGGACGCTCGAGGGGCCCACGAGGCAGGGGGCGCGCCCAGTAGGGGGGCGCACCCTCCATCCTCGTGGCCGCCTCGTTTGTTTCTTGACTTCCACTCCAAGTCCTCTGGATCACGTTTGTTCCAAAAAGATCGCTCCCGAAGGTTTCATTCCGTTTGGACTCCGTTTGATATTCCTCTTCTTCGAAACACTGAAATAGGCAAACAAAACAGCAATTCGGGCTGGGCCTCCGGTTTAGTAGGTTAGTCCCAAAAATGATATAAATGTGTAAAGTAAAGCCCATAAACATCCAAAACGGGTAATATAATAGCATGGAACAATAAAAAATTATAGATACTTTGGAGACGTATCAAGCATCCCCAAGCTTAATTCCTGCTTGTCCTCGAGTAGGTAAATGATAAAAACAGAATTTTTGATGTGGAATGCTACCTAGCATAATTCTCAATGTAATTTTCTTTATTGTGGCATGAATGTTCAGATCCAAATGATTCAAAATAAAAGTTCATATTGACATAAGAAATAGTAATACTTCAAGCATACTAATCAAAGCAATCATGTCTTCTCAAAATAACATGGCTAAATAAAGTACATCCCTACAAAATCATATAGTTAGGCTATGCTTCATTTTCGTCACACAAAAATGCTCCCATCTTGTACACCCCCGATGACAAGCCAAGCAATTGTTTCATACTTAAATAATCTCAAACTTTTTCAACTTTCACGCAATACATGAGCGTGAGCCATGGATATAGCACTATGGGTGGAATAGAATATGATGATGGGGATTGTGTGGAGAAGAGAAAAAAGGAGAAAGTCTCACATTGACGAGGATAATCAATAGGCTATGGAGATGCCCATCAATTGATGTCAACATGAGGAGTAGGATTTGCCATGCAACGGATGCACTAGAGCTATAAATGTATGAAAGCACAACAAAAGAAACTAGTGGGTGTGCATCCAACTTGCTTGCTCACGAAGACCTAGGGCATTTTGAGGAAGCCCATCATAGGAATATACAAGCCAAGTTCTATAATGAAACATTCCCACTAGTATATGAAAGTGACAACATATGAGACTCTCTATATGAATAACATGGTGCTACTTTGAAGCACAAGTGTGGAAAAAGATAGTAACATTGCCCCCTTTTATTTTCTTTATTTTCTTTTTTTTCTTTTGGGCCTTTTTTCCTTTTGGCCTTTCCTTTTTTTCTTTGGCCTTTCTTTTTTATTCTTTTTGGCCTTTCTTTTTTTATTTAAGGACAATGCTCTAATAATGATGATCATCACACTTCTATTTATTTACAACTCATGAATTACAACTCAAAACTAGAACAAGATATGAGTCTATATGAATGCCTCCGGCGGTGTACCGGGATGGGCAATGAATCAAGAGTGATATGTATGAAAAGTTATGCATGGTGGCTTTGCCACAAATACGATGTCAACTACATGATCATGCAAGGCAATATGACAATGATAATGTGTGTCATGATGATAAACGGAACGGTGGAAAGTTGCATGGCAATATATCTCGGAATGGCTATGGAAATGCCATAATAGGTAGGTATGGTGGCTGTTTTGAGGAAGATATAAGAAGATTTATGTGTGATAGAGCGTATCGTATCACTGGGTTTGGATGCGCAGGCGAAGTTTGCACCAACTCTCAAGGTGAGAAAGGGCAATGCACGGTATCGAAGAGGCTAGCAATGATGGAAAGGGGAGAGTGCGTATAATCCATGGACTCAACATTAGTCAAAAAGAACTCATATACTTACTGCAAAAATCTACAAGTCATCAAAAACCAAGCACTACGTGCATGCTCCTAGGGGGATAGATTGGTAGGAAAATACCATCGCTCGTCCCCGACCGCCACTCATAAGGATGCACAATATAAGAACACCTCATATTTCAAATTTGTTACACGACTTTTACCATAGGTGGATGCTACGAGACTTGCCAACTTCAACACAAGCATTCTTTAAATTCATAATCACCCAACTAGCATGACTCTAATATCACTACATCCATTTCTCAAAACAATTGTCAAGTATCAAATTGATCATAGCATCCAATTCACTAGCTATGATAGTTTTTATTATACCCAACTTGGATGCCCATCATTCTAGGACCAATTTTATAAACATATCAAATACCATGCTGTTCTAAGAGACTCTCAAAATAATATAAGTCAAGCATGAGATATTAACAATTTCTACAAAATTAAGCCACCGCCGTGCTCTAAAAGATATAAGTGAAGCACTAGAGCAAAAACTATCTAGCTCAAAAGATATAAGTGAAGGTCATAGAGTATTCTAAAAAATTCCAATCAGGTGGGTTTCTCCCAAAAGGTTTGTACAGCAAGGATGATTGTGGTAAACTAAAAAGCAAGGACTAATATCATACAAGACGCTCCAAGCAAAACACATATCATGTGGCGAATAAAAATATAGCTCCAAGTTAAGTTACCGATGAACGAAGATGAAAGAGGGGGTGCCTTCCGGGGCACCCCCAAGCTTAGGATTTTGGATATTATTGAATATCTTGGTGTTCCTTGGGCATCCCCAAGCTTAGGATCTTGCCACCCTTTATTCTATAGTCCATCAAATCTTTACCCAAAACTTGAAAACTTCACAACACAAAACTTAACAGGAAATCTCATAAGCTCCGTTAGTGCAAGAAAGAAAAACCACCACATAAGATACTGTAATTAACTCATTCTTTATTTATATTGGTGATAAACCTACTGTATTCCAACTTCTCTATGGTTCATACCACTTAATACTAGCCATAGATGCATCAAAATAAGCAAACAACACACGAAAAACAGAATCTGTCAAAAACAGAATAGTCTGTAGAAATATGTAACTCTAGAATACTTATGGAACTCTACAAATCCTACCAAAATAGGAAATCCTGGAAATTTTGTCTATTGATCTACAGCAAAAAGAATCAACGCAAAATCAAGTTTCTGTGAATTACTAAAATTATTTTCGTGCGCGCAAAGTTTCTGTTTTTCAGCAGAATCAAATTAACCATCACCATAGGTTATCCTATAGGTTCTACTTGGCACAAACACTAACTAAAACATAAAAACACATATAAACAGAAGGTATATGCAAAATTTATTACTAAACGGAAGCAAAAATAAAGAACCTAAATAAAATTGGGTTGTCTCCCAACTAGCGCTATCGTTTAACGCCCCTAGCTAGGCGTAAAAGCGAGGATAGATCTAAGTAGTGCCATCTTTGGCACTCAATTCATAAGTAGCTCACATGATAGATTCATGGGTAATTTAACTTTCTTTCTTGGAAAGTGCTCCATGCATTTCCTTAAGGGAAATTGGAATCTAATATTCCCTTCCTTCATATCAATAATTGCACCAATCGTTCTAAGGAAAGGTCTGCCGAGAATAATAGGACAAGAAAGATTGCAATCTATATCAAGAACGATAAAACCTACGGGCACCACTTTCCTATTTGCAACAACAATAACATCATTGATCCTTCCCATAGGCTTTTTAATGGTGGAATCCGCAAGGTGCAAATTTAAAGAGCAATCATCAAGATCATTGAAACCTAGAATATCACATAAAGTTTTCGGAATCGTGGAAACACTAGCACCCAAATCACACAAAGCATAACGCTCATGATCTTTAATTTTAATATTAATAGTAGGTTCCCATTCAACATTAAGTTTTCTAGGTATAGAAACTTCCAAATTAAATTTTTCATCATAAGATTGCATCAAGGCATCAAAAATATGTTTGGTAAAAGCTTTATTTTGACTATAAGCATGAGGAGAATTCAACACGGATTGCAACAAGGAAATACAACCTTATAAAGAACAATTATCATAATTAAATTGATTGAAATCCAAGATAGTGGGTTCAATGCTATTTAAAGTCTTGACTTCTCCAATCCCACTTTTACCAAATTTAGCATCATGATCTAAGAACTCCGAATCATTGGGACGCCTTTTAAGTAAAGTTGACTCATCTCCAGTCCCATCATTATTAAGATTCATATTGCAAAACAAATATTTGATAGGGGACACATCAATAACTTTTAGATCTTTATCATTATTTTCATGGAAACTAGAACACCCCTTTACAAAGCAATCTTTCTTAGCACGCAATCTAGCGGTTCTTTACTTGCACTCATCAATGGAAATTCTCATAGATTTGAGAGACTCGTTGATATCATGCTTTGGAGGAGTAGATCTAAGTTTCAAAGAATCAACATCAAGCGAAAGTCTATCAATGTTCCTAGCCAAATCATCAACTTTAAGCTATTTTTCTTCAAGCAAGGAATTAAAATTCTTTTGAGAGATCATAAATTCTTTCACACTATTCTCAAAATCAGAGGGCACCTTATTAAAATTACCATAAGAATTATTGTAGGAATTTCCATAATTATTAGAGGAATTACTAGGGAACGGTCTAGGATTAAAGTTTCCACTATAAGCATTGTTACCAAAATTATTCCTACCAACAAAATTCACATACATAGATTCATTATTATTCTCAATCAAAGTAGACAAAGGCATATTATTGGGATCAATAGAAGCACTCTTAGTAGCAAACAACTTCATAAGTTCATCCATCTTTCCACTCAAAACATTAATTTCTTCTATATCATGCACTTTTTTACTAGTAGATCTTTCGGTGTGCCATTGAGAATAATTAGCCATAATATTATCAAGGAGTTTAGTAGCTTCTCCTAAGGTGATTTCCATAAACGTGCCTCCCGCGGTCGAATAGAAAAGATTTCTAGAAGTAAAATTCAAGACGGCATAAAAAATTTGTATGATCATCCATAAATTCAAATCAGGAGTAGGGCAATTGTGAATCATCAATTTCATTATTTCCCAAGATTAGGCAATATGCTCATGATCAAGTTGTTTAAAATTCATAATATCGTTACTAAGAGAGATGATATTAGCGAGATGAAAATACTTAGAAATAAAAGCATCTTTGCACTTATTCCATGAATCAATACTATTCTTAGGCAAAGACAAAAACCAAACTTTAGCACGATCTCTAGGTGAAAACGTAAATAACTTCAATTTAACAATATCATTATCCGTATCTTTCTTCTTTTGCATCTCACACAAATCAACAAAGTTGTTTAGATGGGCAGCGGCATCTTCACTAGGAAGGCCGGAGAATTCATCTTTCATAACAAGATTCAGCAAAGCAGCATTGATTTCACAAGATTCAACATCATTAAGAGGAGCAATCGGAGTACTAAGGAAATAATTATTATTGGTATTGAAAAATCATACAATTTGGTATTATCTTGCGCCATGGCGACAAGTAATCCAACACACAAGCAAACAAAAAGGCAAGCGAAAGAGAGAGAGAGAGAGAAGATTGGGAAAGAGAGGGCAAATAAAACGACCAGGGTGAAGTGGGGGAGAGGAAAACGAGAGGCAAATGGCAAATAATTTAAGTGCGGGGGAGATGAGTTTGTGATGGGTACTTGGTATGTCTTGACTTGAGCGAAGACCTCCACGGCAACGACGCCAGAAATCCTCCCCGGCAACGGCGCCAGAAATCCTCCCCGGCAACGGCGCCAGAAATCCTTCGTGCTACATCTTGAGCTTGCGTTAGTTTTCCTTGAAGAGGAAAGGGTGATGCAGCACAGTAGCGTAAGTATTTCCCTCAGTTTTTGAGAACCAAGCTATCAATCCAGTAGGAGGCTCCTCAAAAGTCCCACGCACCTACACAAACAAACAAGAACTCGCAACCAACGCAATAAAGGGGTTGTCAATCCCTTCACGGCCACTTGCGAAAGTGAGATCTGATAGAGATAATATGATAAGATAAATATATTTTTGGTATTTTATAATATAGATAGGAAAAGTAAAGATGCAAATAAAAGTACATTGAAAGCTTATATGATAAGAGATGGACCCGGGGGCCATAGGTTTCACTAGTGGCTTCTCTCAAGATAGCATAAGTATTATGGTGGGTGAACAAATTACTGTCGATCAATTGATAGAAAAGTGAATAATTATGAAGTTATCTAGGCATGATCATGTATATAGGCATCACATCTGTGACAAGTAGTACGACACGTGCCTGCATCTACTACTATTACTCCACACATCGACCGCTATCCAACATGCATCTAGAGTATTAAGTTCATAAAGAACAGAGTAACGCCTTAAGAAAGATGACATGATGTAGAGGGATAAACTCATGCAATATGATATAAACCCCATCTTTTTATCCTCGATGGCAACAATACAATACGTGCCTTGCTGCCCCTGCTGTCACTGGGAAAGGACACCGCAAGATTGAACCCAAAGCTAAGCACTTCTCGCATAGAAAGAAAGATCAATCTAGTAGGCCAAACCAAACTGATAATTCGAAGAGAATTGCAAAGATAACTTAATCACACATAAAAGAATTTAGAGGAGATTCAAATATTTCTCATAATAAACTTGATCGTAAACCCACAATTCATCGGATCTCAACAAACACATCGCAAAAAAAGTTACATCGAATAGATCTCCAAGAAGATCAAGGAGAACACGGTATTGAGATTCAAAGAGAGAGAAGAAGCCATCTAGCTAATAACTATGGACCCGAAGGTCTGTGGTAAACTACTCACAACTCATCAGAGAGGCCTTGGAGATGATGTAGAGGCCCTCCATGATCGATTCCCCCTCCGGCGGAGCGCCGACGAAGGCTCCAAGATGGGATCTCACGGATACAAAAGGTTACGGCGGTGGAAATAGTTTTTCGTGGTCGTCTCTGATGTTTTCGGGGTACATGGGTATATATAGGAGGAAGAAGTAGGTCGATGGATGCTCGAGGGGCCCACGAGGCAGGGGGCGCACCTATTAGGGTGGAGCCATCCACCCTCGTGGCCACGTGCATATCTTGCATAAAGCCTTCCCCTAAAAAAACAAACTAGCCCGTATCTTCCTAGTCCTTGTTGCCAGCCCTACTCGACTTTACTCGACTATTTAGTAAAAGCTACTACTTGAATGCAACTTCTACCAAAGTGTGGTATACATTGGATGGAATTAGAGTGGGAGTAATCTTACAATTACACAACCACCAGATCCTTTAGGTTTGTTCGATCCATCAATAACTGATAGACAGACGCCTTTGACACTTCCTCCAGGTGGATTTGATTCAACAAGTAGCATTTCCACGGCATTATTTAGATGGATTTCACTGCCCCTCATCTACTCCTCAGCTGGGTATCTATGTTTCTTGACTTCCACTCCAAGTCCTTTGGATCACGTTTGTTCCAAAAAGATCGCTCCCGAAGGTTTGATTGTTGGGGAACGTAGTAATTTCAAAAAAAATCCTACGCACATGCAAGATCATGGTGATGCATAGCAAAGAGAGGGGAGAGAGTGTCCACGTACCCTCGTAGACCGAAAGCAGAAGCGTCAGCACAATGCGGTTGATGTAGTCGTACGTCTTCACAGCACGACCGATCAAGCACCGAAAGCACGGCACCTCCAAGTTCTTGCACACGTTCAGCTTGATGACGTCCCTCGAACTCCGATCCAGCCGAGTGTCGAGGGAGAGTTCCGTCAGCACGACGGCGTGGTGACGATGATGACGTTCTACCAGCGCAGGGCTTCGCCTAAGCACTGCTACAATATTATCGAGGAGGACTATGGTGGAGGGGGCACCGCACACGGCTAACAGATAAATGATCAATTGTTGTGTCTAGAGGTGCACCCCTGCCCCCGTATATAAAGGAGCAAGGGTGGAGGGGGCGGCCAGCCAGGGAGGAGGACTAGGAGAAGGGGGGAAAGAGGAGGGAGAGAGAGGAAGGAAAGGGGGGCGCCGCCCCCTCTCCTTGTCCTATTCGGACTAGGGCGAGGGGCGCGCGGCCCTACCCTGGCCGCCTCTCCTCTCCACTAAGGCCCACTATGGCCCATTAAGCCCCCAGGGGGTTCCGGTAACCCCTCGGTACTCCGGTAAAATCCCGATTTCACCCGGAACACTTCTGACATCCAAATATAGGCTTCCAATATATCAATCTTCATATCTCGACCATTTCGAGACTCCTCGTCATATCTGTAATCACATCCGGGACTCCGAACAACCTTCGGTACATCAAAACTCATAAACTCATAATATAACCGTCATTGAAACTTTAAGCCTGCGGACCCTACAGGTTCGAGAACTATGTAGACATGACCGAGACATGTCTCTAGTCAATAACCAATAGCGGAACCTGGATGCTCATATTGGCTCCTACATATTCTACGAAGATCTTTATCGGTCAAACCGCACAACAACATACGTTGTTCCCTTTGTCATCGGTATGTTAGTTGCCCGAGATTCGATCGTCGGGATCTCAATACCTAGTTCAATCTCGTTACCGGCAAGTCTCTTTACTCATTACGTAATGCATCATCCCGTAACTAGCTCATTAGCTACATTGCTTGCAAGGCTTATAGTGATGTGCATTACCGAGAGGGCCCAGAGATACCTCTCTGACAATCGGAGTGACTAATCCTAATCTCGAAATACATCAACTCAACAAGTACCTTTGGATACACCTGTAGAGCACCTTTATAATCACGCAGTTATGTTGTGATGTTTGGTAGCACACAAAGTGTTCCTCCGGTAAGCGGGAGTTACATCATCTCATAGTCATAGGAACATGTATAAGTCATGAAGAAAGCAATAGCAACATACTAAACAATCAAGTGCTAAGCTAACAGAATGGGTCAAGTCAATCACATCATTCTCCTAATGATGTGATCCCGTTAATCAAATGACAACTCATGTCTATGGTTAGGAAACTTAACCATATTTGATTCACGAGCTAGTCAAGTAGAGGCATACTAGTGACACTATGTTTGTTTATGTATTCACACATGTATTATGTTTCCGGGTAATACAATCTAGCATGAATAATAAACATTTATCATGATATGAGGAAATAAATAATAACTTTATTATTGCCTCTAGGGCATATTTCCTTCAGTCTCCCACTTGCACTAGAGTCAATAATCTAAATTACACAGTAATGATTCTAACACCCATGGAGCTTTGGTGTTGATCATGTTTTGCTCGTTGAAGAGGCTTAGTCAACGGGTCTGCAACATTCAGATCCGTATGTATCTTGCAAATCTCTATGTCTCCCACCTGGACTTGGTCCTGGATAGAGTTGAAGTGTCTCTTGATGTGCTTGGTTCTCTTGTGAAATCTGGATTCCTTTGCCAAGGCAATTGCACCAGTATTGTCACAAAAGATTTTCATTGGACCCGATGCACTAGGTATGACACCTAGATCGGATATGAACTCCTTCATCCAGACTCCTTCATTTGCTGCTTCTGAAGCAGCTATGTACTCCACTTCACATGTAGATCCCGCTACGACGCTTTGTTTAGAACTGCACCAACTGACAGCTCCACCATTCAATATAAACACGTATCCGGTTTGAGATTTAGAATCGTCCGGATCAGTGTCAAAGTTTGCATCGACGTAACCATTTACGACTAGCTCTTTGTCACCTCCATAAATGAGAAACATATCCTTAGTCCTTTTCAGGTATTTCAGGATGTTCTTGACCGCTGTCCAGTGATCTACTCCTGGATTACTTTGGTACCTCCCTGCTAAACTAATAGCAAGGCACACATCAGGTCTGGTACACAACATTGAATACATGATAGAGCCTATGGCTAAAGCATAGGGAACTTCTTTCATTTTCTCTCTATCTTCTGCAGTGGTCGGGCATTGAGTCTGACTCAATTTCACACCTTGTATTATAGGCAAGAACCCTTTCTTTGCTTGATCCATTTTGAACTTTTTCAAAACTTTATCAAGGTATGTACTTTGTGAAAGTCCAATTAAGCGTCTTGATCTATCTCTATAGATCTTGATACCCAATACGTAAGCACCTTCACCGAGGTCTTTCAGCGAAAAACTTTTATTCAAGTATCCTTTTATGCTATCCAGAAATTCTATATCATTTCCAATCAATAATATGTCGTCCACATATAATATTAGAAGTGCTACAGAGCTCCCACTCACTTTCTTGTAAATACAAAGCTTCTCCAAAAGTCTCAGATAAAACCATATGCTTTGATCACACTATCAAAGCGTTTATTCCAACTCCGAGAGGCTTGCACCAGTCCATAAATGGATCACTGGAGCTTGCACACTTTGTTAGCATCCTTTGGATCGACAAAACCTTCTGGTTGCATCATATACAACTCTTCTTCCACAAATCCATTCAGGAATGCAGTTTTGACATCCATTTGCCAAATTTCAAATCATAAAATGTGGCAATTGCTAACATGATTCGGACAGCCAAAAGCATCGCTACGGGTGAGAAAGTCTCATCGTAGTAAACCCCTTGAACTTGTCGAAAACCTTTCGCAACAAGTCGAGCTTTGTAGACAGTAACATTACCATCAGCGTCAGTCTTCTTCTTGAAGATCCATTTATTCTCGATGGCTTGCCGATCAGAGGGCAAGTCAACCAAAGTCCACACTTTGTTCTCATACATGGATCCCATCTCAGATTTCATGGCCTCAAGCCATTTTGCGGAATCTGGGCTCATCATCGCTTCCTCATAGTTCGTAGGTTCGCCATGGTCAAGTAACATGACCTCCAGAATAGGATTACCGTACCACTCCGGTGCGGATCTTACTCTGGTTGACCTACGAGATTCTGTAGTAACTTGATCTGATGTTTCATGATGAACATCATTAGCTTCCTCACTTATTGGTGTAGTTGTCACAGGAACCGGTTTTTGTGATGAACTATATTCCAATAAAGGAGTAGGTACAGTTACCTCATCAAGTTGTACTTTCCTCCCACTCACTTCTTTCGAGAGAAACTCCTTTTCTAGAAAGGATCCATTCTTGACAACAAATGTCTTGCCTTCGGACCTGTGATAGAAGGTGTACCCAACAGTTTCCTTTGGGGTATCCTATGAAGACACATTTCTCCGATTTGGGTTCGAGCTTATCGGGTTGATGCTTTTTTACATAAGCATCGCAGCCCCAAACTTTAAGAAATGACAACTTTGGTTTCTTGCCAAACCACAGTTCATAAGGCGTCGTCTCAACGGATTTTGATGGTGCCCTATTTAATGTGAATGCGGCCGTCTCTAAAGCATAACCCCAAAACGATAGCGGTAAATCAGTAAGAGACATCATAGATCGCACCATATCTAGTAAAGTACGATTACAACGTTCGGACACACCATTACGCTGTGGTGTTCCGGGTGGCGTGAGTTGCGAAACTATTCCGCATTTCTTCAAATGTAAACCAAACTCGTAACTCAAATATTCTCCTCCACGATCAGATTGTAGAAATTTTATTTTCTTGTTACGATGATTTTCAACTTCACTCTGAAATTCTTTGAACTTTTCAAATGTTTCAGACTTATGTTTCATTAAGTAGATATACCCATATCTGCTCAAATCATCTGTGAAGGTGAGAAAATAACGATACCTGCCGCGAGCCTCAATATTCATTGGACCGCATACATCAGTATGTATGATTTCCAACAAATAAGTTGCTCGCTCCATAGTTCCGGAGAACGGCGTTTTAGTCATCTTGCCCATGAGGCATGGTTCGCAAGTACCAAGTGATTCATAATCAAGTGATTCCAAAAGTCCATCAGTATGGAGTTTCTTCATGCGCTTTACACCAATATGACCTAAACGGAAGTGCCACAAATAAGTTGCACTATCATTATCAAGTCTGCATCTTTTGGCTTCAACATTATGGATATGTGTGTCACTACTATCGATATTCATCAAAAATAGACCACTCTTTAAGGGTGCATGACCATAAAATATATTACTCATATAAATAGAACAACCATTATTCTTAGATTTAAATGAATAACCGTCTCGCATCAAACAACATCCAGATATAATGTTCATGCTCAACGCTGGCACCAAATAACAATTATTTAGGTCTAAAACTAATCCCGAAGGTAGATGTAGAGGTAGCATGCCGACGTCGATCACATCAACTTTGGAACCATTTCCCACGCGCATCGTCACCTCGTCCTTTTTTTGAAAGCTCAGGACAGTGAGGGCAACCCTCCCACTGACTTTATATTACTTCAACCAGCATAGTTTACAACACACACTCAACCTGGGTCTACATGATGCTGACTATGGTAGAACCCCATCACCATAGGGAGAGGTAAGTAGAATGACAGAAAAAGTAGAAAGAAAAAAGTTGTTTACAACTTAGATGGAAGCAACCAAACTGTCGACAGACGGGACCAAGGCCTCCTTGATTCTATGCCTCAGCATCCCAAAATCATTTTTGAATCGTAGGAGCCATCCATCAACCGAAGGCATGACGCCTCTAAAGTGCTTGTTATTGCGTTCCTTCCACAGGCTCCAGGCCGTGACTGTAAAGATTTCCATAAACATGGGGCCCGACCACCTCCTCTTCGCCTTATGCAAAAGCTAGAGCCTATTCCCGTCATCAGCCCACACCACCCCCAGCTTTCCCCAGCAGATTTTACTGAAAGCACAGTGGAAGAAGAGGTGGTCCACCGTCTCTTCAGGTGGATTATCACACGGGAGGCAGGTGTATACATCGTCTCGCAGCTTCATGCCTCACCTCTTGAGCATGTTTCTAGTGTTTAGCCTGTCCACAAGGAGCAGCCATGCAAAAACCCTCCACTTGTTGGTGCATTTTGACCGCCATATCCATTTGAACGCATCGCCGGCCTCCACCTCCCGGAAGCAATGCTCATAGTATTTGCTGGCCGCAAACTCTCCTGACCCCCAAACACACCTCCAAACGTCAGCAGTATCACACAGGTCGGTTGCGGCCAGGCTTTCTTGAAGGTCGTACAACTCCTCTCTGGCTTGCGGGGAGAGTGGTAGGTGGAAGTTCTGTCCGAGAGTCGGCGCAGTCAGCAGCATTTTCACCGAGACATCCTCGTATGCAGCAAAAGAGAACAGTCGGGGGTGGCTGTCACTGATTATCCGGTCATGCCACAAATATTTCCAAAAAAGAGCCATGTCCCCGCTCCCCACCTCCACCGTCGTGACTCCCCTGTATGCTGGTGTGAGCTGAAGGATGTCACGCCACCAGAATGATCCGCAGTGCTCAGTTGCATGCGGCACCAACCCCGCATAGTACGTAGACCAAATCAGGTCAACCCACGGGACATCACGGCGGTTGTAAAATTTGTGCAGCTGCTTAATCAACAGGGCCTGATTCTGAGTCTGGAGATTAACAATCCCCAACCCTCCTTTCTCTTTGGGACGACAAACGAGGTTCCACGCTGCCAGGGATACCACCTTGTGTCTATCATCTGTGTTCTTCGCCCAGAGACAGTATCGCCTAAGCTTGTCAAGATGTTCCAAGATTTTCGGAGGTAGCTTGATGGAGCACATAGCATAAATCGCCAGGGATGTGATCACCGAGTTTACCAGCGTTAATTTTGATCCAAGATCCAGAAGCGAGGCAGCAGTAGAGAGCCTGCGCTCGACCGATGCAACAAGCGGCATTAGGTTAGCCACCGTCGGCCTAGCCGTGCCCATGGGCATGCCCAAGTATGTGAACGGCATCTTGCCAACCCTGCATCCAAAAACCCCTGCCAAGCGATCCATCGCCTCATCTGCCATGTTTACAGTCATCAGCGTGGATTTTTGAAAGTTAATTCGCAGCCCAATGGAGGAGGCATAGTCTTGCAGAATGGACTTGATCATTATCGCTTGCGCCTGATCAGCCGGCATCACCAGGATAGTGTCATCCGCGTACTGGATCACAGGATAGTCCCTCTCCACTGTCGGCAGCGGCATTTGAATTTGCCTGCTACGATATGCGTCATTGATGGCTGCTTGGAGAAGATCAGCAGCCAAAACGAATATGAGGGGACAGCGGGTCACCTTGACGCACACCTCTTTTGCAGAAGAACTGTCGCTCGGGGGTCCCATTAAGCAGCACGGAGGATTTGGCAGTCAAGAACAAGCAGCGGATCCACCCCAGCCAGCGGTCATCGAAGCCCATGCATTCCATGATCCGCATCATTGGAGCGTGTTCAATTGTATCGAAGGCCTTCGCAAAGTCAAGCTTGAGGATGGCGATTTCGCGCCCCGAATTCTGGCACTGGTGTATGAATTCGTACGCCCACACCACACAATCTTGGATCGATCTACCTCTCAAGAAGCCGTACTGGTTTCGGTGGATAACCCTAAGCACCACTTTCTGCAGCCGATTGGCCAAGAGCTTCGTCAGAAGTTTGAGACAACAGTTTAGGTTATAGGGCGATAATCATCCTCTGTCTCAGGCGACTGCGTCTTCGGGATTAGCGTAATGAAACCAGTGTTCAAGCTTTCCAAGTCCAAAGTACCTGCATGAAAGTGAAAGCAAAGCCTATAGAACTCTTCCTTAATGATGTGCCAGCAGGCTTTGATGAAGCTGCCACTGAATCCATTCGGTCCGGGAGCACGGTCCGACGGCATCTCCTTGACCACCTGATCAATCTCCTCCCGAGTGAATGGTCGAGATAGCTCCTGTAGTCCATCCACCTTCTTGATGATGCGATCAAGGTAAAACTTCAAGTTGGTAGGATTGGAGCACCCTAGCCGATCTTTGTAGGTTTGGAGAAGCACCGCCTCTTTGCCTACATGATCAAAAACTACAGTGTCGTCCGGCAGGTGCAACGAGGCAATGTTATTTCTACGGAAGCGCTCGGTCGCAACCCTATGGAAGAATTTGGTATTGCCATCCCCAAACTTGAATTGTCTGACGGTACACCGCTTCTTCCAATACGCTTTTTTGCACTCCAAAAGATGTAAGAGATGTGCTTTTAGGATTTTTCTAAAGTTCGATTCTGGCACAGTCAAAAGCCGACGATCCTCCAGGCCATCGAGCTCTAGGAGGATATTGTTGCAGTTCTCAATCAGCACAGATAGCTTCGAGATCTTCTTGCTCCACTGCTTCAGATCATACTGAAGGGTTTTGAGTTTTTTGCATAGAAGCATAGCTGTGTTTGGGGCATAACAGCACTTGTTCCACGACCGCTGAACGACATCAAAAAAACCTGGCTGCTTGATCCAATAGTCCTCGAAATGAAACAATTTAGTTTTGGGGATTTTGGACTGTATGCTGACGTAGCACGGTACATGATCCGACGTTGGTTTCCCTAGGGGCAGTGTCCGCTTAATCCGTAGTCCCTGTTTCGAGTTGCAAATATTAGCAATGTAACCAAGATCAAATACCAGTGCTATGCGAGCTCGTAAGGTACACATCAATAACATGTATATCACACATACCTTTGTTCACCTTGCCATCCTTCTTATCCGCCAAATACTTGGGGCACTTCCGCTTCCATTGACCAGTCTGCTTGCAGTAGAAGCACTCAGTCTCAAGCTTAGGTCCAGACTTGGGTTTCTTATCTTGAGAAGCAACTTGTTTGCTGTTCTTCTTGAAGTTCCCCTTCTTTTTCCCTTTGCCCTTTTTCTTGAAACTGGTGGTCTTATTGACCATCAACACTTGATTGTCCTTCTTGATTTCTACCTCCGCAACCTTTAGCATCGCAAAGAGCTCGAGAATAGTCTTATCCATCCCTTTCATATTATAGTTCATCACGAAGCTCTTGTAGCTTGGTGGCAATGATTGAAGAATTCTGTCAATGACGCTATGATCCGGAAGATTAACTCCCAGTTGAATCAAGTGATGGTTATACCCAGACATTCTGAGTATATGCTCACTGAAGAACTATTCACCTCCATCTTGCAGCTGTAGAACTTATTGGAGACTTCATATCTCTCAATCCGGGCATTTGCTTGAAATATTAACTTCAACTCCTGGAACATCTCATATGCTCCATGACGTTCAAAACGTTGTTGAAGTCCCGGTTCTAAGCCGTAAAGCATGGCACACTGAACTATCGAGTAGTCATCAGCTTTGCTATGCTAGACGTTCATAACATCTGGTGTTGCTCCTGCAGCAGGTTTGGCACCTAGCGGTGCCTCCAGGATGTAAGTCTTCTATGCAGCAATGAGGATAATCCTCAAGTTACGGACCCAGTCCGATAACCCGTTAACTACCCCGACCAATGGGGATTTTCCACGTGTAAAATCATCATTGGCTAGAGGAAACACGTGTCGGCTCATCGTTGGGACAAATGTCATCCACTCATTGGACAGAAGGCGCCTATGATACGTCGACACGTGGCACGGCCAATCAAGTTTAAATGGGCCGGCCCAACTAAAGGCCCACAAGATTTGGCGGCCCACAATGGGCCAGCCCAGTTAAAGGCCCATGAGATTTTGCAGACTATAATGGGCTGGCCCAGCTAAAGGCCCACAAGATTTCGCGGGCCATAATAGGCTGGCACAGGTAAAGGCCCACAAGATTTTTGTGTGCCATAATGGGCCGGCCCAGGTAAAGGCCCACAAATTTCTTGCGGATCATAATGGGCCGGCCCAGCTAAAGGCCCACGAGATTTTGCCGACATTAATGGACCGGCCCAGCTGTAGGCCCACAAGATTTTGAGGACCCTAGTAGGCCGGCCCATTAACTGGCTGTGGGCCAAATGTCGGCCCATAATTGATCCAGTCCATTAATGGCCTGCCACGTTCCGGGCCTAGTAATGGCCCATATAAGATCCGGCCCGTTAAAAGCCTCCCACTCTCTGGGCCAAATCACGACCCAGATCAGGTCCGACCCTTTAAGAGCCTTTGGGCTCAACTATGGCCCATATCAGATTCGGCCCGTTGACTAGACGCTATGCTTTTGGGCCCACTTGCTAAAGGCCCATTTAGTAATTCGGCCTGATATTAGTTTCGGCCTGTTAAGGGCCCATTTAACATTTTGGCCCTATATTCATTTCGGCCTATTAAAAGCCCGTCATATAGTTGGGCCTAACTACGGCCCAGTTTGCATCCGGCCTGCTCGCAGCTGATATCTGATTGGGCCAAACAAGGACCGAGACAACTTTGGCCTGTTAAAAGCCCGTGAATTGATTCGCACAATCATGGGCCGGGGTCCATTTCGGGCTGCCGCCGGCCTATGAGCTATTCGGCACGTTTCAGGCCCAGCCTACTTCTCAGCCTCCTAAAAGCCCATTGAGTTTTCTTATAAAAGAGGGCCGAGGGTTACTCGCCTATTAAAGGCCGAATCTACTAGTGGGCCAGTTTGACGGGGCCCATGATGCGGATCATACATCGTGATTGCATGACGGCCTGATTATGTACCATAATTTTACGGTTTGGCCGGTTTACTGCGAAGACAGGATATATATATATATATATATATATATAGTAAAATAACTGCAGCATCGTGAATAAGAAAAAACCTAGACTATACAATAAAGAAATTATGACATATTACATCCTTCGGGCATCAAAGTTCGCCACTATGATCATAAAGCACAAGCGCAGGCAGAGATTACATACTTTGGGCATCAAAGATCGCCACTAGTGCAAATAAACACGCCGACAAAATAATATACAAAACCGACGGGACTTCAATAGAGTTCAAGAAAGGTTAGCCTCGTAGGGACTACAAGCAAGCGGTGAGCAAGATGATGAGATGCGCTTGTTCAACACTTATATCTTCCTCACTCAAAGATAAACAAGCGATGATGATGATGTGTTTTGCACATAAAAGTACCAAGGTCTTGACAATTCATCACATTTCTTCTTGATTTAATAAAGTGACATAGTTTAAAATTGCATTAACACAATATGATATTGTTCAGTCAAGACATGGCAGGAATTGACATTGTGAAGGAGTTGGCAGCTTCACGACACCACCGGATTACGATCAAGAACTTATAAGTATCAATGGTTAGTGTGTGTCAATTTATCCCATTTCAGATTGGCAAATAAAGAGGCGGTTTAAATAATAGTAGAATGATATGACATTGTTCATAGTTAAGACATTGCAGAATATGACATTGTGTTTGTAGTGAGTAGGTTCACCACACCATTGGATTACGGATGAAGAATGAAGCATACATGCAAAGGCAAAAGATCACTTGCTCAGATAGTTTAATTTACATGGTATGAAGAAGGAACTTGGTTGTACAACTGAAAACTTAAATTGAGAAGGACAAACTTTTGTTTATGAACTACATAATAAACTTTAAACATGCAATTTGATGCAAACACCAAAAATAAACAGCTATTGCAGTCATGCCTAACCAAATATACATAACAAAGTTTGAAGGCTTGAGAAGGACAAACTTACATTACTGGTGAAGACAGGCTCTATAAAGCCCTTGTCCATGCTGATGGGGGGCAATTCAAGAAGTTTAGCAGAATGTTCTTCATAAGCATTGCCTTTATTCTACATTTTGTTAAGAGTAAATATAGATGTGATAATTTACGAAAAAATGGAGAATATTTAAGATAAGATGAAGAGTGATGCTACATAACCAAGTAGCTATAAATGTATGTGCAATGACACAGCAAAAGGCACAGCCAAGAGCAATGCACAGCTAAACTTCTTCAGTACCAACCTTATGGTAAGAGTAAATATAGATCTGATGTGTAGAAAATGGAGGGCAAAGGAAAATAAGCTGCAGAGTGATGGTACATGAACAACTACCTGTCAATATAAGTACACTGATAAAGGACAACATGTACTTACAAGAACAATGCAGAGCTAAAAAATCATTGGCATTGGATATATTCTACACTAATGTAACCATTCATACAGATCAGATAATTTGGAGTGAACAATTGATAAGCAAGCTATCATGCATACTGCTGTCACATAATGAACCAAGTATGTATGCAAGTACAGTGATATAGGACAACAGGTACTAACAAGAGCAAAGCAGCGGGCAGCATATTTGGGATATCCTGTCGTTCTTTTCAAACCGGAATTCTTCTTCGAGCTGATTTCCTGCAAAAAAGATCCGTAAGGCACATGCGGAAAAGTAGAAGTTCAAATTGTCATGTGATTTCATAGACGAAGACCTCATCCAGGAACGAGACCGATTGCATAACAAGGTTTTTCCATTCAATGTCTTCTAAATTTAGCATAGGAGACTTCACCGGAAATTCGTTTATAGACTTGCCATCAAAGTGTGATTTCCTCAGGTAACACCGATACTGCTCCAATGCTTCCTTGAAAAGCACAAGCAAGCTTTGCTCGTCATGACTATCCAGATTGGCCCTCACCTAGTTACAACAATGTAATGTAAATCATTGATATGTTCGATCAGTAGAAAACAGGAAAATAATAACCATGAATAATAGCACTTACATGTAAGTTGGACAGGAAGATGTGAAAATGGTGTTTGTCTTCACTATAATCTTCCCATGATGGGAATATATGCACGTAGTCCCTAACAACATTGAAAGCATTGTATTTTAAACTGGGAGTAAATGGAATGGGGTTCCAATCTGCAGGAATTGGCCGTCTCTGCAGTTGGGATAGGTCTTCGGCCGGTGGACTTGCCGTACTTTTTGCTGGAGTGGGATTTTACTGTGGTACGGCTGGTGCTATGGTAAATGAAATCGGTATACCTTTTGCTGGAGTACAGGTCCTGTGTGGTGGGGCTAGTGGTGTGGCCAGTGAAGTATGGGTACAGTCTGCTGGAGTTGGTCCTATGTTTTGTGTCATTGGTTGTACAGCCAATATAAGTGGGGCGCTGTCTGATTTCTCCGGCACCACCACGTTTTTCAAGGACTTTGCTGGTGCTCCTTCAGGTTCGGCAATCACCCTCTTCCTTTTTGATGTCTGCTCCAAAGAACAACATTTGAGTGGGAAAACATGGTATGACGACAGATGGAATATGTATTGATAATGGATGGGCATAGCATCTCGAGTTATATGATGAGTAAACTAAGCAGATGGTGGTGCAACAAAGTAGAAGAAATGCAAGACAACATATGCAAGATACGCGCAATCAATAAAACCTTGCCAAATTAGAACAGGCACCTTGATGGGTGAATAGGACAGGCCATCTGCCTTTGACTCCTCGAGGTTAGAATAGTCATTAGAATGATATTCTGAATAAGAATCAACAGGTGGGGAGCGTATGAGTTTCATTGCTTCCAAAATGGCACTCAATGCCTTGGTACCATTTTTATAAGTCATTGCAGTGTTCCACAATATTCTTCTGATGCGCGGATTCTGATATCCACTGTAATTGCGTATAATATCTGAGAACCATGAAAACATAAATAGTTGTGAGATTATCTTTGTAATGCAGATGATATTCTAATATAGGGCGCCTCAGTAAACACTTATGTGCTATCTTTGGATTCTCGATGAGAGAGCTCATGTGTGCTGTAATATCGTGCGTGCATTTATATAATCTGGCACAAGTACACAAAAAAATAGGCTCCAGAAGTAAGGATAGCTGGCAGATGATAGGTTCATAATATACTGTATAGATAGTTTATCGCCAAACCATGATAACAAGAGCACACAACAACTAGGTAGATCATAGTGTACATAATAGGGGTACACCATAACCATGATATATAAATTGGGAAAGTGGAACTGGATTGAAAATACGGTGTTGTATTGCCGCTAGTAATTGAAAGCCTATCGATCGCGTACAGGCCAGCACTATCGAACATCATAAAGAAGAGCAAGCAGATTTTGGATAATAAAATGTTGGTTGTGTAGTGCCCACACATGATGAACCAGAGCGCATTAAGAATGCAACTCCCAGCTGTCTCTCAACCATTTCAGGAGGTTGGATGAAGATCCTACATCTCCTAACCCTTCTTCTTCCTCGTCTGTGATTCTTCCCATCTGAGAACACCGGGACGCCGGGTGGACCACCGCCCCCCCGCCTGTGTTCCTCCGCCACCCCACCCCCCACCCGCCGAGTTTTCTTCATTCGGTGAGGCCCCACAACCACCCGAGCCCTTGGATCGCACCGCGAACTTCAAGTGAGCTCAAAAATCGATCGACACAATTTTGAAATTTAGTCTACTGTGATTTAACTAGTGTGGAATATAAAAGGGGAAAACCATAAGCATTGGGAGTATAGTGTTGAGCGTGCCATGCCGGATCCGAAGGTGCAAACCGGACAAAGGCATCTTCGCAACCAAGACAAAAATCAGAGTAAAGCAGTGGCGATCTATTTTCTTGCTACGATAAATAAGTTGAGAAGATACGAAAGAGTACCGCCTCTGGTGCGGCGCCGTGTACGCATCTGTTGAGAATTTGACGGTGATGCGGTAGCGATGGCTGTCGGAGGCGTGGAAGCAGATCTAGGAGGGTAGACGGTGGCGGCAGGGCGTGGTGGACGAGACGGTCGTAGGAGCGGCGCCGGCAAGGTGGACGACAGCGGGGATGAAGCGAGAGGATAAGATGCAAGGATCCCGGTCTGAAGCCGTGGATGAGAGAGGTCGATCTCTTGTAATGGACGGCGGCGTAGGGGTATCAGCTCCGGCATGGTGGAGGAGGACGGCGGTGGATGAGGTGGCGGACGGCGGCGGACGGAGGAGGGTGGGGTGGAGAGGGTGTTTTGGCGCCCACGGAGTACGAATGGGGAAAAGGGAGGTAGAGAGGAAGGGGGGAACCATGTAGTCAGGGCGCGCTTTTCTCAAGTGCGAGGAAATTTACAAACTTAGCCCCCGTTTCAAATTTCTACTACATCACAACAACATTAGTCGGGTGGGGATAGGACGGTAATCTCGCATACACCGAATATTTGCCGACGAGAGTTTGTTTTTGGCGCCCTCCGTGTATGAATATGAATCGGGGAGGGAGTCAATTTCGGCCGAGGGCACACTGTGTTTTGGCACCCACCATGTATGAATCCGGGTGAGAGGCGGTTACGTCACGTTTGGGCGAAATTACAAACCTACCCCTATCGAAACCTATAGAAATCCAGCAGATAGGCTTTGCACGGCAGGGATAGGCAGTAGTGATTTCCATCTCGCAGATTTTGGTTTCAAAGTGATTATCGCGACTTCCCCGCTTCGTTCAAATTTTGCACAATGCACGCCATCGTGCCAACTCAATTTGAATCCCGTTTGTATTCTACTATTTTTTTCAAAGGGATCCATTTTCAATTGGAATTACATTCTATATACATCATTTTTTACATATATACTTTCAAAAGCACAACACCATTTATACATAAATATGGTTTACAAATGGCATGATCTCAGATTCATAAGGTTGTATCCATAAATTTGGATTTTCAAATATTTGAAACCACTTTATCTTGAAATCCAATGTATGCATTCCTCGCTAACTGTCTCCAATTAATGTGTGTTTCATGCGGGTTTTTTAACTTCTCATACATGTATAATGTGTTTCACACACGCAAGATATAGTGTAATCCCGTTTAGACACTAATTGCATATAAACCGTGCATTGTTTGTAATTGAAGAATCTATGGATCACCAATATTGATAAACTATATAACATTACACGTGTACCCAAATTCAAATGAATATGCATGTTTGATACACCAATTTGCGTTATGATATTATCGATGTCGTGATCTCCAGTTTAAATATTTGAATCCCCTTTAATCCAGATATTCGTCTCATATAGCTATCACTCATGCTTATATAGGACTATCTCTCTGGACCTATACGCGTTCATCATCTCTCAGGCATCTCTCGTGCTACCTGTATGTCGACAATGATCTTTTGTCTTCATAACACACTGACGGTACTCTCTCCATCAACCTTCATCACTCTATCTCTCTCTAATTATATCTCGCTCCCTGCTATGTGTCTCTAGCTATGATTCTCCATGTGGAATCTCTTTCTCTCACACAAACACAAAACTTTGTCTCCCGGGGTCTCATTTCTCTCAAATATTCCCATGTGTGCCACTCGCACACCCCTCATACATAGATGTCTTTCGCTCCTTAGATATGAGAACCTACGACTCTTCCTCTTCAATATCTCTTTCTCACACACAAACACAAACTGTGTCTCCCAGGGTCTCATATTTCTCCATTGTTCTCTTGTATGTCGCTCAAACACACCCTCTCTCCCTAGAGATATCTTGCGTTCCCTCATATGTCTCTCTAGCTATCACTCTCATTGTGAAATATCTTTCTCTCTCGCAGACACAAAACTCCGTCTCTCTGGATCTCATTTCTCTCGATATTTGTTTGTATGTGACTCACATGCACCTCTCTCTATCTCTCTCACACCCACACACATAACCCAGCCCTCTGATCCACTCGACTCCTATCTCTAGCGCACACTAGCTAGCATCTTTATCTTTCTATTTATCTGTTTCTCCATCAACCTTCTTTCTCGCCCTCACTCTTGATTCCTATCACGCACACTACATATGTTTTTCTCTACATGCATGCAGTCAAGTGCCCTCTCACACACATATATAACTTCACCCTTTGAACCACCCGACGGTCATCTCCGACACCCAAACTAACGGATGTCTCTCTAGCTAGCATCTCCATCTCTGTATCTATCTGTAGTTTCTCCGTCAACATTTCTTTCTCGCACGGAGTCTTGCTTCCTATCACCCACACTATATATGTCTATCCATACATATGCATTTATAGGTTGATCTCTTTTGCACAATCGTTACGCCTCACCCCCTCTGCTCGCCATAGATGCATGCTCCAGCCCACGCCACTATCTATTAAAGACAAAAACAGATGCTCAATTGTCAGGCCTTCTTCCCTGCATTCTCACATGCATGCATATTGTCATACCGATCTGTCTCTCCCATGTCGTTGATCTTAGGACTTATGTCTTCTTTCTTTTAGCTCGATCATGCGCATGCGCGCACACACACATCCCACGTATACATGTATACCTCTCACACATGCACGTTCAAGGTCTCTATGTCTCCATACGTAGTTAATTACCCTCAATCCTAACGCCACATCGAATCGTTCTCCTCTTTTGTGCACATAACTTCCTTTGGATGGGCAAAACACACACTCACACTTAACAATCTCCTTCTAGCTACCCCCCCGCCCGTGCGCCTCTCACTCTTCCCCTATATCCCGAAACCAATAAGACCATCCCTTTGTTTAATTCCCGCCTACATGCACCATCGATATATAGTAGTCTTCTGTGGTGTCTCTCGAACAAACCGTTCTCTCGATGTCGACTCCTCTCACGCGCACGCACCTTCTCTTCCCTCCTACGAGCATTTTCTCTCTCGCACCCCATCGTTGGTGGCCTCTGCCATACACATCACCTCTCTATGGTGAAGCCATGCACACTTAAATTACATCCGCCACAGAGGACCCCGGGACACACACACACGCGCGCACACACACAGACACACACACACTAAGACTTCATCTCTCTCTCTCACACACACACACACAAACACACACACACACACCCCCCCACACACACACTTAGACTCCATCTCTCTCTCTCTCACACACAAACTAAGACTCCATCTCTCTCTCTCCTCTCTCTCTCTCTCTCTCACTCTCTCTCTCACACACACACACCACACACACACTAAGACTCCATCTCACACACACATGCTCTAGGCGGAGCATTTGTTCCTACCACCCTTCATCCAACCTTACCCGTATGATAAACAATCACCTTTATTTACTTGCATAACATGGACATATTCCACTTTACTTCAGTAGTCAGCAAACTTATCATCTGTATACCCTTATAAAAAAACGAGTTGGCGATGATGGTGTGCCTGCCATCTTGTAATACAGACCGTATGATCTATATCTGACGGATAGGAAGCAAACTATGATAATTTTACAAAATATACCCGCACCTCTCTCCACATCATTATCTCCCGCAACCTCATTGCTCAGCAATTAAAAAGGAATAAGTCTCTATAACAATCTAGCATGCATGGTGGCCGCTGCCGCCTGCCGGCGCCGTCCATCCCCATGCCTCCGCCCATTCCGACCACCAGTCACCACCACGCTCCAGTCCTCCTCGCCTTATCTCTCATCTTTCATTTTTTTCGATGACATTCTTGAGATACCAGTTTTCCGATAAAATTATCGAGATATCATTAGTTTTTACACATGGGATTACTCCTGCATGGGTCAATCACAACAGGTGTTTTGTAAAAAAATGCATATTGATGTTCCGTGCAATGCACGAGAATCTTGCTTGTAATTATATAACACAAATCACGAGTAGGAAGTGACATTTTTTTGACACAACCACGTTAACATGGCCACGTAAATCACGAGCAGGAAGAAGGGAAGTGGGCTGTGGAGTAACATTTTTTACCACAATTTCTTAGGAAACTGAGTGCAATAATTGAGTAGTTTTGCAAACTACCATTACTACTACACCTGAAACGGTTCAAAACCTATACTCCCTTGCCAGCGCGTGTTTCTCGTGTGAAACGGCCAGCGTTGCCTGGAGCGTCAGTGGCGCATTAATGCCCGGCTAGAGCGGAGGCGACCTCTCACTGGCGCCGGCTTTGAAGTGGCGCGACGGCTGAGAGAGCGCCGCTTCCCAGTGCACGCGACTGCTCCGCGTCAAGACTGGCCATAGGCCCTGTTTGGATCCATGGGTTAGAGTTAGTTTGAGCTAGTTGGGGCTCAAATAGCCCTAAAGTCCACGCATGAGGGTTTAAATTGGAGCAAGTTGCACCGAACCCACCAAAAAAAACTATCCCACCCAAGAGGTGCTAACTGGAGATAGTTCTCATTGGGACCACTGAAAAATCACTTTTCTCTCTCCATAAAGTGCATTTATTGTCAATCTAACCCTGTCACCCAAACATCTCTTTGGCTACAGTTAGTTCAGGGTTAGTCATGAGTTAGTCTAACCTCTAGCTAAGTTAAAGTATCAAACAGGAGCAGTATAGGACATGCAAGTTGCTCAAAGCATACAGGCAAATTCGTACGTGAAAGGAAATTTTTCTTTTTGAAAATGGAACGTGAAAGGAATTTTTTTTAGAATGCTCTTGGCATGTTGCTAACATGTGATAGTTAACCGACCTCAATAGACGGCAGAAACGCCAGCCCGCCGCACTTTGATAGAGACGAGGAGGGAGAAGCGATACAGGCTCCTAGATTACTAGAGATAGGTGTCGCACGGAAGCCAAGAAATATGGTGATAGTGTGCATTAGCCATGTACTAGTATGATGTAACTACACTAGGCTGCCGTGTTTCGTACTCTTCCAGTCCACTATGGAGATGATTGGTTAATTTTATATCGCTGAATAATATTAAATATTATGAGTGCAGACGCTCCACCACGAGGTTCCTTGCTCCTTCTCGGTCGTCCGGAATCTATGTTCTTCCACTCTATTTTCTTATGTGAGCTTTGTTCATCCTTTTGCCATCACGCGAGACATCTAGCATCAAGGCGCATGTGTTATGCAACGATCGTTCCATCTATATGAAGAACACGTGGCACTGGAACTACGAGACGGACATGTACCCGTGGAGTGGACGACTGAACTGAGTAATGTTCTTGAGAAGTGAAGTAGAAAGGCACAAATGGTATGAACATGCGTGGCATACAGGTGTGTTTGGTTGCATTCTCGTCTCAAAGATAGTTGTTCCTCTTCATGCATGCTCAACTCAACACCCTCTTCATGCATGCTCTCTTCATGCATGCTTCTAGTGTATTTGTGCTAAACTAGTGTGGACTCATGCACCCTCCATACACTCTACCAAACACCCAAAAGTAGGTCGAGAAGGGAACTCTTGGGCGGCATTTGTCTCTTACTACGTACTACCACTAAATGTTGTACGTGCAATGCACGGTGATGTTATGGAGTACGTGTCTAAGTACTCTACTAGTACTATATTAGTTGGAGGCACATATTAACTTTTATATTTGTTTACGTGTATGCCCCGAGACCTTCCAACTAGACGTGTCTTTCTCTCCAGGTCGCACTTTGTATCGTTCATACAGCTAAGTACTACTACATGTGGTCTCCGACCCAGAAGTGGAAGAAGTGGAGACGCGGTACCACGCTGTTTTTTTACGCTGGGCTCTACCACGCTGTTCATGTCTCACTCCTTTCGCTGACGTGTGGGACATCCAACACGTGCCGTGTTTGGCACCCTTCGTCGTAAGAGTTGAAACGCTAGCATTCATCAGAAATAAAAAATAATTATAAATCGGCAGTGATACTATTTTTTTGTGAACCAATCAGCAGTGATACTATACCATGCGGTTTCCTTGCTCCTCGATATCGGAAAGAATACTTCCGTTCGCCAACATGTGGGACGTCGACCATCCTGGTCCACTTGCCATGCACGCAGAACTCCAAGGGAGAGTCACCCAGGTCATCGCGCCGCAGTAACAATGACTAATGTGCCGTAAAATCACAGGCCCACTTCCCACTTTGAAGTTGCTCGGACGAAGGAACCATGATGACTTCGTTGAATTCCGCTTCTTGAAGAAAACTACTGTACCAGCTGTACTGCTAGCTACAGTATTTACTCCAACAGAGACCTCCTTTCGTTCATAGCATAGGAATATGAAAATCATAGGAAGTGAGATGACATGCATCTCAATTCCTATAGAGAAAGAGATGCCATTTGATGCATAGGATAGGAATTTTTCCACTTAGTCTAGGCTAATGTACTAGTAATTTGCTCTAAAAACTACAGTAGTAACTAGTAGTACTGGTACATGCTCGTACTCAGACACAGACACACACACTAACTACTAGTACTACTACTTCTCACATGCTGGCCAGACGCCGTCGTTCTCCTTCCCGACTTTGTCGGCGACACCCCACCGTGCTAGGATCTCCGCCGACCTCTCCGCAGCAGCGCATGTGTCCTTTTCTTTCTTGCAGCGGCGGGCCTCTCTTTTCTTGAGTGCTATCTGACTTTTCTGCTCCCTCTGTGCATCTTTGGCCGCCTCTTGCTCTACCGCCCATTCGGCCTTGGCATCTTCAAATTCCTCCCACATAGTTGTGAGGTCGCGAGCGGCGATGAACTCGGCACGGCGGGATGCCATCGCTTCCCTACCATTTTGTGTGCGTTCGTGGGCGGTGAGGAACTCGGCGCGGCGGGATGCCATCGCTGCCTTATCGGTTAGGGTGCGACGCGGTGGCGTGAACGACGCTTGGTGAGAGCTCTGGGGTGGAGTGGCCGGACAACCGTATAGTGCATTGGTTTGTCAAGAACTCAAGGACAGAAGACGAAGCAAATTAGGATTCCCCTTCAATCCTGGTCATTTATTACCGAGTAAAATGCATTGGCGGTCATCGAACTAGTCTTGATAGCTCACTTTGATCATTGTATACGAGATATGGTGATTATACGGTCGCTGGCTCAGCGATAGCTCAGATTTGTATGGTTGACCATCAAACAGTCCGCATGCGCTCAAACGGTCACCGTCTCTCCGAATGTTAATGCCGATTCATCGGACTTAACTGCAGTGCAATTGGTGTGTCACCGACATGCGGGCGACGCCCGCTGGGCCCACATGTCACCACCCAAACGCATCTGCAGTTAAGTCATCAAGCAGCGTCGCATTCACGCCGACGAACCTACTCCGCGCCCGATTGTCCATCTGTCTACCGCGGCTCATTGCCATTCGCCCGCTATATTAACTTGAGCCCCAGCTCCCAGCCATAGCCAAAGACCCACACTTATTCTCCTCCGGTCCCTTCCTTCTGTCGGCACCACTTCCACCGCTCCGAAGCTCTCTTGGACGTACTGTCACAAGAGCAGACGAGGGACATCGGCGGCTCCGCTCCGGGCGCGCTCCAAAGCTCTCTTCGACATACTATCACAGGAGCAAATGAAGGAGATCGCTGGCACCCCCCGGGCCGCCCTCCGCCGCCACGACCACGAAGACGGAGCGCATGCGCTGGCGCAGGCGGCAACGAGGAAGAGTAGTACATGGTAGGTCGCCGCCGCTTGGTCCTGGGAAGGCCACCGCTAATCCACTCAGTCGACGCCACGCTTGGTGGGGTAAACATCGGCGGACGATTAGCCGCTTGACGGTGGCGTGGAGGCGGAAATCTTCATAACCTTGTGCTCCGGCCGGAGGAGGAGGTTATCGAGGCGGATGAGGAGGAGGCAAACGCAATGGCCGGCTTTCTCGGGTTCATGGCCGGACTTGGTGGTCGGGCACCGGCGATCGTTTAGATTAGGTTTATAGTAGGTTTAGTACGGTTTGTGCGAAATATGTAATGAATTTCGTCCAGTTTGTAGGAAAAGATTTCGAAATGTAATGAATTTCATCCGGCTAATTTGAAATTTGCTTTGTTTGCACGAATTTCGTTCGGTTAGTTCATATAGTTGTCGAAAAGTATGCGGGCAGCATCGGATGGCATCCATCAGTGTCCTCGGACAGATGCCGGTGTAAATTTGTGGGCCAGCACTGGAGATGCCCTAACTATCATGCTATAATCACTAACAATCCTCCATTATTTGGCATGGAACAGTTATCCATCGATCAAAATTAGATCCGCGGTGTTTCGCGCTCCTCCCGCGTACGAGTGTAAACTCTTGCTTAAATAAAAATGGAGCAAGTGGACGGCACTGTAGCACGTCATATCACTCGAACTAGCCCGCCTAACGAGCGGGAAAGCACCGCCCTCGTCATTTTGTTCTAGATTTCTATCGATCGATCGCGCGAAAATGTTACGCTTCGCAAGTTCTAAAGGAAAAGGCGGCACACTTATGACTCGTACGCGTCGCAAGCCCGACAGTCCGGCTCGCACGCCTCTCACCAAAGGGGACACGCGTTGTCTTGCAATTTCACTGACATGTCGGACCGTAATTGAATAAACCTTCGATAGCCGAAATCTAATCGCTCGGCGGGCGTCGGCTGCGAAGAGAGAAACGGGGGAGGGAGAAGAGATCGCCCGCCCGCCGTGCACGGACTCCAAGAAATATATGGTGATAATGTGAGGTGGACCATGCTGGAGTTTGGACCGCTTCCGGAGCCCGCTGTCACCGCCCTGGCCCCTCAAGACGCCAGCTGCCCGCTACATGCATAGCAAGTAGTCCCCGCTTATGTGGAGGAGAGAGAGGCATTGACAAAGTCAAGGGTAATAGTGGATACAATAGCTTTCATCAAAAATAAACAATGAATACTCGTTGCTCGTCCTCTATATCAGAAAGAATACTTTCATTCGCCGACATGTGGGACGTCGACCATCCTGGTCCACCTGCCAAGCACAAAATTATCCTGGTCTACCCCGGTCGTATCGCAGGCCCAACCTTTCCCACCGTAAGTTTTTCGGATGAAGGAACCATCATGACTTCGTTGAATTCCGCTTCTTCAAGAAAACTTACTGTACCCGCAATACTGCTACCACACGCGAAGACTGGACGGCACTATACCATGTCATATCATTGAAACCCACTAGGCCAAACTAGCCCGCCTAGGTCATCTATTTGGAACGGAGGGAGTACATCTTTGCACTGCTATGATTTTGTGTTGCACGTTCTCTGTACTTTTGCTACGATTTTCCTACCCTATGAACCAAATGAGGCCTGAATGTATGTAGACTATTGTCTGATCGATCGCTAAGCCTACAATTTTAGGAGCTAGGGCTATTGGTCAATCGACGAGGGATAAGTATAAGCGTACCACGAGATCATCAGCCCCAACGTTTCTCTTCGGTGAGTGTTTTGCAAGTACTATAGCTCGCACAGTAGCTAGCCTACTAACACCAAGAATCATCAAACAAGCCCTACTGATATGATAAATAGTTCAAACTTACATCGAAGCATGCCATATATTACATCAAAAGCTGGTGAGGATACATCTGTTTCCATAACTCGGAGAGGGTTCGCATGATTCATCGCATGATTCACTATCAAACAAAAGTAGTAAGATCCGCCCACACAAGACAGTGCACTAGCCCTAAGATGGTTTGATAACACGCATCGTTCTGGTAATTAAACACAGGGCAATGCAAACTACCCTAAAGGATTAGCGCGACCAACTATTTCTTGTCATTGATCTCTCGGGCAATGACCACAGCACGGACAACGGCATGGGAATCGATTTCCGGGGCGATGTCCATAGGACTGACCGCGGCATCGGAATCGATCTCTGGGGCGATGTCCACAGGATGGACAGTGGTATCGGAATTGATCTCTGGGGCAATGCCAACAGGATGGGCCACGACATCGGAATCATCAAGGACAACCACCGGCACCTGCACAACACTAACATATTAGCAAGCACATTGCAAATAATCAAAAAGCAAGCACATTGCAAATAATCAAAAACCACAACTATGGTAATAAGCCATTATTTTTTACCTTGTGCAGCTCACCGGGGGACGTCATCCCTCCGGGGGCCATCTCCTCATCCTCGATGGGGGCCATCACCTTGCTAGGGGAATACTGCTTCTCAACGGCGACTATCTCCTCAAACTCGGTATTGAGCCTCACATAGGTGGCAATCAGAGCTCCTGGGGTAGGCACGGTGGGGCCCTTGCTATTCTTCCAACTTTCTTTGAGGAGTTCGTCCGCCAACGTCATCAACTCTTTGGCCAGTGCTTGTTTCTTGGAGTTCTTCATCTCCATGGGTTGGCCCGCCAACATGGTCAACTCGTTGGTCGGTGCTTGCTTCCTGGAGATCACTGTCTCCAGTGGGTTGTCTGCCGGCAACTCTTTGCCTAGTGCTTCGGGATCCATCAATGAACTGACAAACAAAAAGCAATCGAAAGGAAACCACAATCGCAATGAAAACGGAAAAAGAATAGGATGTGAGAATCGGTCGGTGCTTCGCAAAAAGAAGATTATTGGAATGAAAATATAGTAGCATAACTGATTCTCCCACCTTTCCTTCGTCGGTAGAGAAGAAACATGGCAGAAGTGAGTAGCCTGGAGTGAGGTTTTCTTCAAGAAAGGGAAGAAAGGGCTTGAACGAGCGTTCCAATGAAATGATGGTTGCTTCGTCCAGTCCAACTTGGAGGCCACCTTACCACTACTGGTAAAGGTGTGGGTTTTGTGATATGACGGGTCATGACGGCCACACCGGGGTGACAGGTGAGTCTCGACTGTAGCACCTCGCTATGATTTGGTGGATGGCACGTGGGCCTTGATGCTTTGAAATGTCATTAACTTGATTTTAGTCTCTTTAGTATTTGGATCCAAGCATGGATGAGGCTAACAAGTTTTAGTCCCACTACTTTTAGTCATGAGACTAAAACGTATCAAAGCACTCTCTCAGGCTGGTCATAGTGGGGAGTAACTTAGACTAGTGTCATGCATATGACACTAGTGTAAGTTACTACCTCCATAGTGCAAAGTAACATAGTAGTAGTATCATAGATTGCTTCATTTATTATCTCATAGACTCATTTTGCCTCGAAAGCGCTATGTTACAAGAATATATTATGTTACCACAAGCACCTCTTTCCTCATTAAATACTTGCCACATAAGCAAAATAGTCTTGGGATGTGTTAAGTTACTACCTAAGTTACTCCCACTATGGCTAGCCTCAATATTGTGCACCGCGACCAAGGCGGAGAGGAAAACGAGAGAACTACGTAATTAATGCATGAGTTTAATTAGGGTAGTTTTGTAAAGTACGAGATACATTCCTCCAATCGCAAAATGCCTTGGTTCATGAGATTTGAGATTTGAGCCCCATATACCGGAGGGGAGAGGGTACTGCACACGGTGTAGTCTAGTCACTTGTTTTTTTAGCCGAAGTCTAGTCACTTGTTGAAATCTCTAGAAAGGCAAACACTCCTTTTCGGTTTACAGGTCTATACTACTCCCTCTGTCTAGGTGTGTAAGTCATCTTACGAAAACCAAATAGTCCCAAAACACTTAGGCGTGGTGCATTAACTTCTACCTTGTTTCTTGTTTCTTGACATACGTATCAACCAATAAGAGATGAGAGGTGTGCATGCTTTTAATGACTTGCAATGGCTAGTTAATTGCATGGAATGCTATTAATTAGCAAATAAACATTGGTGACCCCAGGAGGAAATGGTGCTAAGCACGTGGACCTATGCAGAATGAGTATCAACCAATGGATAATGGAGTTTAATTGTTAAACAATAGCAATTTTGTCTCATGCAAGAGCCTGGCTAGTACTCCAAGGAACCGCACCACGCGAGCGTTCGCAACTGCCATGTTCGGTTTGCACTTGGCTCTTCGCCTCTTCGAGAAGACGAACAATGATGTTACTCCTACTTCTACAGTATTGAATCCACTGCTGCATGGCCGTCCACCTCGTGCGGGAGGGATAGCGTAGTAAAGCTTCTACTTATCGCTCCCGCCTTTGCGCCCATGACAGGTGGGCCCAACAGGTGGTTGGCCCACCTGTCATGCAGCCAAAGGCAAGTGCAGTTAAGGCACCAAAGCTCAGTCCGCGAGGGAGAGGGCGTCATAGTAATCAAATTTCTCGGGCTTGTACGAGTTGACGCGACACATCAAAGCACTGCATTCGATAAAACTCTTTTTACACATTTCAAATGGGCTACCAGTATGTAGGAGTAGACATATTCTGCTTCGTATGTACTCCCTCCGTTCCAAAATATAAGTCTTTTTAGAGATTTCACTATGAACTGGAGTACATACGAAACAAAATGAGTGAATCTACTCTCTAAAATATGTCTATATACATCCGTATGTAGTTTGTAGTGGAATCCCTAAAAAGACTTATATTTAGGAACGGAGGGAGTAGTCGCTTGTTGCAATCTCTAAAAAGTCTTATATTTGGAAACGGAGGGAGTACAACACATGCATGCATGCCGTGACTTTCCTTTTGATACTTGCATGTGTTGATTTGATGCACCTTGCCAAATTTTGACTATAAATTTAACTAACCAAATTTTCATGCATGCCACAAAAAATCACGGGGCTGTTTGGATTGTGACTATGTTTTTCTTATGTTGCCACATTATTTTTCCCACATTTGCCACACATGCCTAACCTGAGTTGCTCAAATTGTTAGACACACTTTGTCTTGCCTAAGGGAATCTTGCCACAATTTTTGTGTCTATGACATGTGGGGTTCACTGCTAATAAAAAAAAATCTTGTCTTAGGTGTGGCTAATAAAAAAGACTTATATTTAGGAACGGAGGGAGTAGAAAATATAAATAATAATGCATGTTGGGGAAACCCACGTTTCCGCTAATTTTAGCCGTGGGCTTGTTCACAATTTTTACAAGGGGGTGGTTGTTCATTTAATGGAGGGACTTGTAGTACTACCAGACTTGAACGATACAAAGTGCGACCTAGCACACGGTAACACCACTTGGAACAAGTGGGTAGCTATCTCAAGAAACAATCAACAACTAAAAAAACCGCGACCTGGCATGTAGTATTGTACACAATTTTAAACGATTGTTTTGATGGAGTGAAAAAGGAAAACTACCCCACTACTTATAGGCCGGAGCCTCCGCGCTTGCTTGCTAGGCTGCTCTATTCACACACTCTCATCCTCTCCAGATCAAAACAAGATAGGGGTAGTAACCCTGTCTTTCTCCCTTCAAAAAACACTGGCTTTCTATCCTCACCGCTGGTTACAGATCCAGACATATCCCCCTTCGCCGGTGAAGGGGAGGAGGGGTAGCATTTAGGCCGTCGTCGATAGAAAGGGAGGAGACCCACTACCGGCCGCACTGTTATCTCTGGCCGAGCGCCGGCGCGGGAGGTCCTCCGATCCCTTCATCGTTGCCTGTGGGCGGATCCGGCCTCCCGCCGCCCACCTATCCACATCCCGACGACCTTCAGGTATACCTTTGTTTGAAACTGCCTTAGCTCTACTTCCCAGCTTGCTACGTTGCTGCATGTGCATCATTTTCTACCTCTCAGCCCCTCTTGATCGGATGGTCCAACGTCACCTTTTTTTTCTATTGTTAGAGGTAAAGCTACTTCATGGAGTCGAATCTTGTACTCCCTCCGTCCGAAAATACTTGTCATTGAAGTAAAGTGGGGGTGGGGGAATTTAGTATGTACATCGGACTTGGTACAAACAGGAAGGAAAGGGGATGAAAGTAGTACAGACTGGTCATCCAACCGGTCTCTTGGTCAAAAAGGGAAATATAGGGGTAACGCTGTACACAGTGGTATGACCAGGACTAGATTTGCTATCCACACATAGGAGTAGGTGGCTAGAGTGAACAAAAATGGGACCAACCCAGATATGTTTCTTGGATGTTTGTTTCTCGGGGCAACAAACTATGAATCACCACTTTATGCCCCTGTTTACGTACATGGTGTTGTACTGCTGGTGCACCCACTGTCCCATGCCCTTATACCAAATATTTAGGCTCCGGTCAGAATAAAGGGGCAGAAAACATAGGTCTTGATGAAAATAGAGGAATAGGAAAGGAATGTAGGTATAAAACTATGGAACAGCAAACCGGAGGAAACTCTCAAGAGAATGTGTTCGGATGGACTACGAAATGTATAGATTTGTTTTTTTAGAGTAGCATGCTTGGCAGTATGAGATTCTATTTGTTTATTCAGCTGCACAGTGACTACTCTTGTCCTCACCTCATGTACCACACATAGGTTAATTTTTTTATTCCGGCAAACACAACACAGCAACCTGTCTAACGCATGGCAACGAGCGCCTGCCTCGGGCTTCCGCCCAAAAAATGAGCAGCGCATGGATGTTTCTAATCTGATGGAATCAGTACTACCAGACCAGCTTTCCTATGAGACACTATTCACCTTTCCCGTGTTCCGAATGGTTAGAAGGGAAAGAATACTATAGGAATTGTGTTCCTACGAAAATCCTGCACCAATCCTGTGAACCGAACGCAGCCTTAGTTGTTCTTAATATAATGTCCCTGGTGAAAATGAAGCCATGCCACTGTTTTTGCTCAGAATCGTTTGAGACTCGACAAGTTTAGCCAAATGTTTTTGCCTGTAATTGTTTGAGACTCATTTGTTTCCTCTGTGCCTTTTTGTGCAAACAGGATATCCAATTCACTGGTTGCTATTGTGACCTTTTGGTGCATTGCACAAAACTCTTCTTAAAAGAAGTGACTTTTGTGTTTGTTTAAGCTCGAATTTCAGATGGAACAGTTGGTTCATTTTGGTGGAACTGCACAAAGGAGATCTGTGTTCCAATCCTCATCATCCATATTGGCGCCATAACCTTCCTTTAGGTAAGAATGATATTTAATGCATGTGTTCATCTCTATTTCCGATCGCCATGAGAAAATAATGCTATTTTTACTAGTATACTTGTACTCCTCACCGACAAAACCAATTCTGAATTAGAAGGCCAATCATGTACTTGGTTTCACCAACTGGTGAGGAGAAAGAGAAACATAGCATGAAGAGGAAGAAGAAGAAGAATAAACAGTGCCTAAGGCGATCTTCTTTGAAGCCTGAGGCCTCGGTCGAGGCTATTCAAGGGCTCCGCAACGACTACCTTACATGTGAGACGATCCTCCGTGGAGCCCTTCCACTTCGCTGTCTCACTCAATTAATCAGAGCACTTCAGTACCACTAATTTATAACTGCCTAATTTTCCTGTTGGAGTTAAACAAATCTTTAGTAGGACCCTATGCTGAATCATGTACGTGTGAATGTTTGTCTATGGAGGTGAATCATGTGGTGGAGCAGGGAGGGAATATTATTAGTGTCATGACATAATAGTGCTATTGTTTTGCATGTCAATTTATTGCCATTGGTTCAATGAGGCAATGTTTTGTGTATTGCCCATCATGAATTTGATGCTACTGTTTGAGTAATATGCTAATGTCTTCCTATCCTTTCTCACTAAGCTAATGAAGGTTTCACCTTGTTCCTACTTGGGCAAACATGGATCATGTTGTGACAATCATACATTTTAGTGGAACTACACAAGACAATACAATGAACTATATCCCAGCCAGTGCTTTAACTCTACTGGAAGTTCTTGATAATCTTTCGATATAATCTCAGCACTGGTAACCAAGAGTGATTTCAATCATACATTTGAAGTGCACAAAAATATATACTATTGTGTGATTCCAGTGAGTGCTTTATCATCTCTTATGGGACTACATGAATAAGCTTTTTTTTTCTCGGGTTGGTACGGGCCTAAGGCCTTCATCCATATTAGTTTGCTGTCATCTCTATTTATATCGTGCTACTATCATGAGAAACTCCTTTATCTTCGCACTTTTAAGTTTTGCAACCTATGATAAATGGCAATGCTTTGAGTGTTGTGTTGAGCTAATTGGCACTGATTAAATAAACTAATACCTCTCTTTAAGCAAGACTACTATGTTGCTAACTTTACCCATTAAGATAATGAGGGTGCTTCTATTTGTTAGTGTATGTTTCATCAACTAGTCCCACTATTACAGTAATCTCACTCTCTCAATATATGTGCCAACAGGGATGCTCGATTTTGGTGGAACTGCACAAAAACTTTGGGTGCTTCATTGCCTCGACAGCTTCCGTCCTTTCCTGTTAGTCGCTAATCTCCGCTTGCTTTCTTCCTTTTGTGTCGATCGCTTGGCTTATCTCGCTTCTACCAAAGGAAATAGTAATTGATATGCTACCTCACACAGGTTGGTACTGGTCTTTATCCTGATTATTGTGCCTGTCATATGTATTGGTAATTTGGTATTGTGCTACTGTTTGCCGATTTCATAAAGGAGTAATTTGGATCCTGAACTAGCAGGCAAATCATTACATCGGGTGATTTCAGTAGAACTGCACAAAATGATTAGATGGACAGGTACTTATGCTGCTGCTATGTACTCCAAAGTTCACTCAGACAAGCATCGATGTTGACAAGAAGTGCCTATATTCATTCGATTATCTACCGGCGTCAACCAATTGTCAAACTCCAAGTATTAGGAGAGTGAACGCCAAAAATATTGCTTGGTGCATAGCCCAGAAAAACGCAGTCTAGTCTTTGGTCCCAACTTGTGCCTTTTGGTTATCGGCACATATGGTAGCGAACTATATAGCATGGAGTCTAAAGATTCCAGACAAGTTGGTTGACGCGTATATTCATCTGGGACTTAATCAGTCTGCACGCCATGGATGCTCCATTTCAGTTCAACTGCACAAAAAATTTGGGTGGTTCATTTTCTCAACCGCCTCCTTTCTCGTCTGCAATGTAGAATTTTGGCGAGATACAGGACCAAGATGAGCCAGTAAATTAGTTGGATGAAAGTAGTGGCCAAGTTGCTCAAACCTCCATCGGCACGAGGCCACTATTTGAGGATAAACCTACAAGCAAAGTTCAGATTGTCTGTGTTGCCTTTTATGTACTCGAAAGTTTATTCGTACAAGAACTAATTTTAGCAAGAAGTACCTCTGAGAGAACAACATTTACCAGTCTGTACCCTAGGTAATTAAAGTTCGTCCATGGATCATATTGGCTGTGATCTCAACACTACTAGGAAAAGGCCTACTAATGGCACACTGGTTTTGCCTACTAATGGCGCATTACCAGTGCGCCATTAGTAGCACGCCACTAGTATTTTTTACTAATGGCGCACCAGTGGTGCGCCATTAATATCTGGTATACTAATGGCGCACCAGGCAGTGCACCATTAGTTTTTCCCAGAGTGCGCCACTAGTGTCTTCTATACTAATGGCGCACCACATGGTAGTGCGCCATTAGTAACAATTTTTTTAATTTTTTTTCTAAATCTCAGGTCACTATTCCATCATAGTAACAATTTTTTCCAACACACAAGTTCCATCATATATACATACATAGCCAACACACAAGTTCCATCATATATACATACATAGCCAACACATAGTTCCATCGTTACATATTACAAAAGTTTCACATTGTTCATCCAACACCGTTATCCATCAATTCACAAAAGTTTCACATTGATACAAAATAAAAACACAAATGGAAAAGAAGCACTCCATCCATGCAAGCTTCTGTGAATTAAATCAAATCTGCAAAATGATAAACAAGAAGTTAGAAGAAGAAAAAGAAGAAGACTAGAAGAATACTAGAAGAAGAAGAACACTAGAAGAAGAATAAGAAGAATTTTGGAAAAGAAGAAGAATAAGAAGAAGACTATAAGCTTATTATGTAAACTTGAATCATTTTGTGCTAACATAAGTTATTTTGGAGCTAACTCAGAGGAAACTAAGCATATAAGCTCTAAGTTAGTATATTAGAGCCAACTTAGGTAAAATGAAGCTAACCTATGTCATTTTGAAAAGAAGAAGAATAAGAAAAGACTATAAGCTTATTATGTAAACTTGATCATTTTGTGCTAACATAAGTTATTTTGGAGCTAACCTATAGGAAACTAAGCATATAAGCTCTAAGTTAGCATATTAGAGCCAACTTAGGTAAAAATGAAGCTAACCTATAGGAAACTAAGCATATTAGAGATAACATAGGTACCTAAGTATATATATCATTTTGGATAACTAACCTATAGGAGATCTGACATACCTGATGCATTGTTCAGTTCTCATGCATTGTTCTTCTCCTTCTCCTTCTCCTTCCTCTCCCTGATGCGCCTAGAGCGGCGAGGCGGTGGAGGCAGTGGAGGCAGTGGGATGTAGTCTTCTACCACAATTGGCGTGGTCATGTCGCCCAGCTATGGGATCGTCGGCGCCACCACCAGTGCGTGGTCATTGTCAGGCACCACCACCATCGCGAGGCCACCTTCAGGCACGACCATCACTAGGTCATCCTCAGCCACCTCCATCTCTTGCCCATGGTCAGCCACCACCATCTCTTGCCCTTGGTCAGCCACCACCAGCGCTAGGTCATCCTCAGCCTGATGCCCATCGTCATCCTGCAGCTCCTCATCCTCACTCTGCTCCTCTTCTCCCGCACTCTAGTTCGGATCATCCTTCTTGTTGTCTATGTTTTGCCCGAATCGCCATCGCTTTTGCTACAGCCAGAATCGCTGCTTGCTTTTGTTACTGACCATAGTCGCCGCTGCTTTGGTCAGAGATGTCATTCGCCGCTGCTCCCATTACCGTCCAAAATCCAACAATGACCGTTAACGATCGATGTGAGACAAAGCCAAATGTAGAGGAATAAGAAGAGGCGAACGCATCAAGCATCATCATCGGCAGCAGAAGGCCATGCGACACATAGTCGTGTTGAACACCTTTCACGATGAGCATGGTGGCGTCATCGTCAGCACTCAAGAGAAGGAAGTACCCCACCGCAGTCATAGGCACAGTAGAACTTCTCCCACCCACGAGGCAAGTACATGTGGCTCTCCTTGATCACCAACTCCACATCCCATCGCTGCGAAACCCGCTGCCGGGCTCGTCGCAGCTTCACATTATTGGCGGATCTTCACCCATCAAGATGTTCATAAAACTGTTAGGCAGCCTCTCGCAGTTTGGGACAATGAGTGATGTAGCAAACAACAGATATCATAATGAGATGGGTGAAGGGAGATCTCTTGTTTTATATACTGCGCCATGGATGATATCAAGTCTCAAGTATGATAGTGAAGAACTCGGAAGCATCCAACTCAGATCATGTGTCGCAGAGCGGCGGTGGCTGCTTCCGCCATCTCGATAAGCAGCAGAAGAGACCAATTAGTACCCTTACAACAGATCATGAAACATGCATGATAACAGTATTAGTCGTGACGTATTTATATGTCCTATTTTTAGCAAAGTCATGCTAAAATTCACGGAAAATTTCAGCATTACCTTTGCTGAAAATAGGACATATGGAGTACCCAAATTTGCCGGAATGGAAGTTAATCGACATTCCGGCAAACTCAAGGGCCTCTCGGGGTACCTGCAAATTCATCACGACACAATGGTCGGAGACAAGACCCAGCAAACTAGCACCACAATGTGCCTCTACTTTCATATGGATGAAAAGGCCACAGACCATATGGTCCTCTGCTTTCATATGGACACAGAAAGAATAGAAAGTTTGCTGCCTATTTAAACATAGAAACAAAACACTACTTGAAACTTCTGCTACATTTGGACCATGGCAATTTACTTTCATGGAGCATGACAAATGTATTTTACGGATCGTGGCATTGTTTTTACTATATGCACCATGGCAAATTTCTTTTCTTTTTGCAACATGGCAAATTTCTTTTGCACCTGGCCATGGAAAATATAGTCTATGCATCATGAAAATTATAGTGTATGGATCATGGCATTTTTTATTCTACATTTTTATTCTATGGATCATGCCAGGAAATTATAGTCTATGCATTTTTTTAATCTCTGGATCATGATCCAACAAAATTGCCATCTCCCATGGCAAATATAGCCTATGCATCATGGAATTTATTCTACTGCAACCACTACAACCACTACTGCAACCACTGCAACCACCATCTCCCATGGCAAATATAGCCTATGCATCTCCCATGGAAAAATTATAGTCTATGCATTTTGAATTTTTGCCATGCTTTTCTTAGGAATCAAATATGTTCGTAAACCTTGCCATTGTAAAAAAATATGGTGCACAAGGCATGGAAGATGGTGCACAAGGCATGGAAGTTCCGCTTAGTTAAAAACAATGCATATGCAAGAAACCAAATCTAATTGATCTCACATGACTCTGCTATATCGCAATTAATCCTGAGGATGGTTTCAAAACTGCACCGTACCTCAACTGAGCCTGCATGAAAATTTCTTTCAGCCCAACCTCAACTGAACCCATTTAAAAAATTAACAACCAAACTTAAACCAAACCCACCAGATATTTTCACCGAACTGAACTAAACCGAGTGCCCATCTATGGGTTAAACCCATTTACTGAGTGGGTTGCAAACTGTTTGCTCTAATGGGTCAAGACATAAGGCAGCTCGCAAGGTCACATTCAGGAGGTTCAGCAAGATGGGCACCCGCAAGGTCCTGTTGGGATCCACGCCTGACAAGCTGCCATTGAACCTCATCGCTAATTAGTACTAGATCAATTAATCCTATTTTGCGTTTTGATCTTGCTTCTCGATTCTCTTTGAACCTTTATTGGAAGTGCAACGTAGGGCACCTGCCGTGCTCGTCATGCAGCGCTTCAATAGCGAGGCCTTCGGCCGCACCGTTGCCACCGTCACGGTGCCGTGCGAAGATACATCTGCGAGCGAGGTGGATGTCGTCACCTACGTCGAGGCCGTGGACCACCATGGCGTCCCTGCGGCTGACCGGCGGCGCATGCTCCTCCACGGGTAGCCGTGGAGCAAACATGCCTAAACTGTTCTCGCAAACCGGGTATGACCCATGGGTTTAACTGCTTGGAACCAAAACTGTTTGAGCCCATACTTGATTATACCCAACCATTTGGTAGACAAAACCAAACTAAACTAAACCATTGCCAGAGTCCGCCCGTTAACACCTGAACTACACATACCAACATAGAGGAACCGACCCAAGGAACCCGGTTATAGCAAAACCATTCTCAGATTGAATTGCAATTATCTAATTGTAAGATGTTGTGCACACAATAAAACATGCATAGCATACAAGAAGACAGCAGTAAAGAATTTGCATAAGTTTGGATCAAGAATTACCTTCAACCTGGGAGAAGAACACCACTGCAATCTGGGAGAAGATTACCACTGGAACCACCAGTACACCACCGCAATCTCGGACAAAACTGCAGGTCAACCTGCGAAATAAAAACCAGCAGAGGATCAGGGTTCATGTCGAGCTGCTCAAATGGAGACCACATGATTCAAAATACCTTCAACCTAGGAGAACAACACCACTACAACCAACAGTACAGCTTGGCAATCTCGGACAGAATAGTAGCTAAACCTGAAAACCAAACAGCAGAGGGTCAGGGTTCATGTCGAGCAGCTCGAATGGAGAGGGGGTGGAGATGGGGCTCGGGAGGAGACGTGGACAGGTACTAGGTCATAGGAAAGGGATGGAGATGGGAAGGTAGCAGGAGGCAGAGGTCCGAGACGACAGCAGCGCCGAGCAGCCCGCAACGGACGCCGTGATGGGGATTAGGGCTGGTGGTGGGGGGCGGCGTGGAAGGCGCGGGCTTTGGAGGGGGAGCGCGGCGGGTGGCGGCGAGCCGGGGAGCTTCAGACTTGGGGGCGGGGCTGACGGCGGGGAGGAGGGTGGACGGGAGGTGGAGGGCACGGCCGTGTCGGCTGCGGGAGTGGCATTGGTGCGCCTGGGGGAGGCCGGCGCAGGCGCGGAGGCGGAGGCGCGGTGGAGGCCGGCACGGGCGCGACACGGGGTGGGGAAGATGGCCGGAGAGAGAGGTGCCAGCGAGGAGATGGACGACACTGACCTAGGAGGGGAGGGGCTGGCGATGGCCGCGGATAACACGACAGCGAGGCTCGGGATCTGGCGGAGGCGAGCGGGGGAGAGGTCGGGCGAGCACGGTGGCGCGGCGATGACCGGGCGGCGGAAGGAGGGGGCGCGCGTGTGGCGGCGGGGGGAAGTGAATCTGGCGAGGGTGTGGGACTGCCGAGTTAGCTAGGGCGCAAGATTACTAATGGCGCACCCACTGGCGGTGCGCCATTAGTATGTTTTTTTATTTTTGGCCATAAGTAATTTTTTATTATTATTTTTTGTTGCATCTAATAATTTTTTAGAAAATGAATATGAATATGAAATAGTAATAAATTTTTTAAAAATATCATCAAATTTTTTATTTGAAAATATTTATGAATATGAAAAATATCATCAAATTTATTATTTGAAAATATCATCAAATTTTTATTTGAAAATATAATCAAAATTGTTTTTATTTTAGTTGCATTCATTTGTGACGGTGGAGCGGGGAGGTGCGGGGTGTCGGCGGCGGCGGTGGAGCGGGAGGTGCGGTGGGTCGTCGGGCGGTGGAGCGGGGAGCATGCGGGGGTGCTCAAGGCAAGTGGCGGGGGAAGGTGCGGGGGTCATCGGCGGTGGAGCGGGGATGGTGCGGGGGTGCTCGGTGGCGAGGGGATCTGGCGAGGGGGATAGCTATCGAGAGGGAGGGGGATCGAGATCGAGTGTCCTCATGAATATTCGATATTTTTTCATATTCATAAATATACTAATGGCGCACTTTCTATCTGGTGCGCCATTACTAGTTAGAACTAGTAATGGCGCACTTCGGTCGGATGCGCCATTAGTATGTATGTAAAAATGAAAAAAATTATCACTAGTGGCGCATGTAGGATCGTTGAAGGTAAGAGTGTCTAGAAGGGGGGGGGATTAGACTACTCGACAAGATAAAAATTATGCCTTTTGGCAAAGACAAGTTTTTGGCAGATTTTGCATATCACACAAGTCAAGCAGCTTACTACACATGCAATTCTAGAGTATGGGCAGCGGAAAGTAAATTGCACAAGTAGTAAAGAGGGGTGGAGAAGATCAAACGCAGTTTGGAGACACGGAGATTTTCTCGTGGTTCCGATAGGTGGTGCTATCGTCAATCCACGTTGATGGAGACTTCAACCCACGGAGGGTAACGGCTGCGAGAGTCCACGGAGGGCTCCACCCACGAAGGGTCCACGAAGAAGCAACCTTGTCTATGCCATCATGGCATACGCCCACGGAGGACTAGCCTTACTGGGGTAGATCTTCACGAAGTAGGCGATCTCCTTGCCCTTACAAACTTCTTGGTTCAACTCCACATCTTGACGGAGGCTCCCAAGCGACACCTAACCAATCTAGGAGGCATCACCTCCAAAAGGTAATAGATGGTGTTGGTGATGATGAACTCCTTGCTCTTGTGCTTCAAATGATAATCTCCCCAACACTCAACTCTCCTCACCGATTTGGCTGTGGTAGAAGAAAGGATTGAGTGGAAAGCAACTTGGGAAGGCTAGAAATCAAGTTTCATATGGTGGGAGTGGAGCAACTTGATCTCAACACAAGGGTAGGTAGTTTTCTTCTCGTAAATGTGAGGTAGGAGTGGTAGTTCTTTCGATGGCTCTCTCCACGAATGAAGAGGAGGTGGAGGGTATTTATAGCCTCCACACAAAATCCAACTGCTACACACATTTGACCAATCTCGGTCGGACCGAAGTTGACAACTCGGTGAGACCGAAAGTTCAAATCTTAGAACGTTGGGATTTTCGTGGGACCGAAAATACAATCTCGGTGAGTCCGATTCTTCCAAAGACTAGGGTTTGCCAATCTCGGTGGGACCGACTTTATCATCTCGGTGACACCGATTTGATTACAGAATGTTACAGAAGCTTGGCAACACTAGTTTCGGTGAGACCGAGTTTGGAATCGGAAAATCCGAAATTACTAGGGTTTGGCTATATGGCTGAGGTGGTTCATCTCGGTGTGACTGAGTTTATGGAATCGGTCGGACCGAGATTACTTATGAGTGTGTATTGGAAGTGAGAGGTGCTGATAGTCTAGGAGATGTATCACTAAGCACTTGAGCAACCAGATCATTATCATAACCTCATCCCCTTTTAATAGTATTGGCTTTCCTATAGACTCAATGTGATCTTGGATCACTAAACCAAAAATAGAGTCTTGAGCTTTTGCCAATGCTTTCCTTAGCATCCTAGGGGTCCACCTTTCCATCCTTTTGCCATGACAAAGTGATTGACTTTCCTGAAACATACTTGATAAAAGCATTAGTCCAACCACAAAGTATGTTGTCATTAATTACCAAAACCACCCAGGGAGCAAATGTGCTTTCAATCTCCCCCTTTTTGGTAATTGATGGCAACACACAAAAGAAGATATCAAAGCTTACTGAAAGAAAGACAGAATTATCATTAAAGCTTTGACAAACATGTAGTACACTGACTCCCCTACAAGTGTGCAAGATTTTAGATTTTGGTTTTGGACTACCACAAGCACACAAGAGAGAAGAACAAGATGTGCTACATGTAGCTTGGCTATATGCATCAGAGCAGATGAGGATAAGTAAAAGATGATGCATATGTGCATGGTGATTTCTTGCAAACAAGTATTCACAAGCAAGTCACCATCATGCACATTCTGCAAGATGCATATACTTACCTTGAGGTTCCTTAGCATTGTACTTGAAGAAATAGACTTGGGAAAAACAGTGTTAGATAACACAAGAGTATTACTTCAACTAACAGCAAGAACATCAAGAGTACCAAGCCAGGGATTGACATGTATAAAGAGTGTCTCATATTGAGCACGAGCTTGAATCAGCAAACATGTCTCCCAAGACTAAAAGATTTTTCAATGAGCTCCGAGAGATTTTGCTTTTCATAAGATACCAATTGTGCTTTTCATAAGATACCAATTGTGATAGCGAGGAAAGCAAAATCAAAAGAATGATACCAAATGTAATATCCAATGTGGAACAGGGCAAAGCTTTGATGTGATTCTCTCCCCCTTAAGGTAAGATAGTTCTTCCCCTTTAAATCTTCTCTTCTCCCCTTATCTTCCAATCTTCCCTTAAACTCCCCCTAAATCTTCTCCCCCTTTGACATCAAGTGCTGAAAAGGACAGTAAACTAGGAAGGTCAGGAAAGATGAAAGGAAAGAAGTGGGATCCTTAAGAATCACAACTTGTTCAATAAGAAGCAGGCATAAAGAATCATTAAGTTGAGCTGCAGAAGGTGCTATCCTGAAAGAAAATCGGTGACACCGAAATGAGATGGATCGGTGGGTCCGAAAGTCTGGGACTTAGGGCAGATCCTTTTTCGGTCAGACCGAAAGTTTTGAGTCGGTGACGCCGAGTTTAATTCCAAGGAAATTCAGAAATAATTCAGCTCACTTTGCAAAGAATGTTTCAAAAGATTTGCAATGAATTTGTAAATGATTTTCAGGGAATTGATCAGAGCCAAAATGATATTCACAAAAACAAAAGAGCAGAAATAAAAAGATTGATAGATGAAGTTTTTTTTTTGATAAAAAAAAGAAAACTCAATGAGAGAATCATAAGAGACAATAGCACAACTCCAAAACATATGTACTTCATCTAGACAGGGGTCGGCGACAGAGTCACCTATGTTTGAGTATATTGACTTAGGAGTCAAATGAGGACATTTGATCATAGGTCATACTCATCGTTTAAGCTCAAAATGGGGTTGCCATTTTTTGATTAAGCATTTGATGTGATCACATCTTATGAAGCTTCTTGTACTCATAACTTTGAGTAAAGCTCCTTCAAGATGTGAAGAACATACCTTGGGCTTGTTGTTGCTTTGTTCATGTAGGTGAACTTGATGTAGGTGCTAATAGAATGTGAAGTTGGAGCACCATTTCCCATTGTGTAGTTCATCTTCCTACATGGGTTAGGCAAGCAAGGAAATACTCAAGAATATCCAAGGTGACAAGAGTGAAATACTAGGTGTATTAGGTGTCAAAAAGGATATGTGGAATTTTGTTCCTTGAACTCAACATCCCAAAGGGCTAGATACTTGGTCAATGACAAGATTACTCATGATTTGAGTGTGTGGTAATCTTGTGGAATGTAGATCATCCAAGTACCTGCAAGGAGTTAGATGCAATACAAGGGGCAAATGTGTCCAAGACATATGATCATCATCATAAGAGAAATATCAAGGATTAGTCAAGTAGGCTCATGCCTTGCATGCATCAATGGAGTTTTCACTCCAAGTTTGAAGCATCAATGATGTTCAACTCACTCCTTAAGCGACAAAACACTTTCTCATCAAGTGGTTTTGTAAAGATATCAGCAAGTTGTTTGTCAGTACGAACATGCTTAAGATCGATGTCACCCTTGGCAATGTGATCTCGAATAAAATGGTGACGAACTTCAATGTGTTTCGTGCGAGAGTGTTGCACTGGATTGTGTCCAATCTTAATCGCACTCTCATTGTCACAAAGCAAAGGAACATGTCTCGCATGTATCCCATAATCCTTAAGCGTTTGTGTCATCCATAGCAACCGAGCACAACATGAACCAGCAGCAATATATTCGCTTGGCGCAGAGATAATGATATCAATTTTGTTTCTTGGAGGACCAAGATACAAGGGATCGACTAAGGAATTGACACGCACTCAAGTTGACTTTCTATCAACCTGTCTCCGGCATAGTCCGAGTCGGAATAGCCAACAAGATCGAAAGAGGCCCTCTTAGGATACCAAATGCCAAAGTTAGGTGTGTGTATCAAATATCTCACAATTCTTTTAACAGCTTTAAGATGACATTCTTTAGGGGCTGCTTGATATCAAGCACACATGCATACACTCAACATTATGTCAGGACGAGAAGCACAGAGATATAGTAGAGAACCAATCATGGATCGATAAACCTTTTGATCAACAGGTTCTCCATCTTTTGTCAAGTCATTATGTCCACTAGTAGCCATGGGGGTTCTCATACCTTTGCTTTCTTGCATGTTGAACTTCTTGAAGAGATCCTTAGTGTACTTTGTTTGTGAGACAAAAGTACCCTCCTTAGATTGCTTGATTTGCAACCCAAGGAAGAATTTGAGTTCACTCATCATGGACATCTCATACTTCTCCGACATTAGCTTTCCAAACTTCTCACTAAAATGAGGGTTAGTTGAACCAAAGATAATATCATCAACATATATTTGGCACACAAATAGTTCACCATCAACCCTTTTCGTGAATAGTGTTGAGTCTATTTTTCCAATCTCAAATCCTTTCTCAAGAAGAAAACTAGTCAAGCATTTGTACCAAGCTCTAGGGGCTTGTTTAAGACCATAAAGAGCTTTGTGCAACTTGTAAACATGATTAGGCTTTTTAGGGTTCACAAATCCGGGAGGTTGTTTCACAAATACTTCCTCCTCAATTTCACCATTAAGGAAAGCACTTTTAATATCCATTTGATAGAGAGTAATATTATGGTGGTTGGCATAAGCAAGAAGAATGCTAATGGACTCAAGTCTAGCAACGGGGGCATAGGTCTCACCATAGTCCATACCTTCGACTTGTGTGTAACCTTGTCCTACGAGACGAGCCTTGTTGCGGATGACTTGTCCATCTTCATCTTGCTTGTTCCAAACACCCATTTGGTTCCAATGACGTTTTGGTCATCATTGGGCTTTCTACCAAAGTCCAAACGTTGTTCCTCTCGGTTGTGTAGCTCTTCATGCATAGCGCTCACCCAATCCGGGTCTTCAAGCGCTTCTTCTACCTTCATAGGTTCAAGACTAGAAATAAATGAGTAATGCTCACAAAAGTTAGCTAAACGAGTTTTAGAGCGAGTGATTCTCCCGAGTCGATGTCGCTCATCATTTGTTCCACGGATGATTCTTCTTGACTCTTGCTCGAACTCGGGATAGCTTTTGTTGTGGTCATGGTTGAGCTTCCTCATCATCCTCATCTTCTTCTTCTTCATTGTTGTTGGTGTTGTCTTGAGGTGGTGGAGAAGGAGGTTGTGGTGGATCTTCTTGTCGCACTTCCTCATCTTGGTGAGTTCCACTTGTGGAAGCCTCCATGTTGCCTTGAGGATCATCTTGCCGTGAGGTAGGGGCTCCACATATGTAGATGAGGTACTCTCCTTCACTTCCATGGGACGAATCTTTCCAATGGATAAATCTTGAATGGCTTCCGATGGGTCCTTGTCTCCTACATCAATAGGCATTTGCTCTACTTATGAGCCATTAGATTCATCAAACTTCACATCTACCGTCTCTTCAACCTTTCGGTGAAATTATTGTAGACACGAGAGGTGTGGGAGTTTGATCCATAACCGAGGAAAAGCCTTCATGCGTTTTAGGAGCAAATTTAGACCGACGATGCTTATCAAGGATATAGCATTTTGAACCAAAGACACGAAAATATCCCACTTGGGGTTTGTTACCGTGAGGAGCTCAGATGAAGTCTTGCCGAGGAGATTGTGAAGATAAAGCCTGTTGATAGCATGACAAGCTGTCTCGACGGCTTCACCCCAAAAGTGCTTCGTGTCTTGTATTCATCAAGCATCGTTCTCGCCATCTCAATGAGCTGCTCGTTCTTCCTCTCAACAACTCCATTTTGTTGAGGAGTATACGTAGTCGAGAACTCATGTAGAATCCCTTCCTCATCGAGAAAAGAGTCCACATGGGCGTTCTTGAACTCGCTCCATTATCCTCCGAACTTTCTTGATCTTCACCTCAAATTGATTTTGGGCCTTTCTAGCAAAGGTTTTGAAGATTCTCTGAACCTGCGATTTATCATCAAGGAAAAATACCCACGTAAATCTGGAATAATCATCAACAATAACTAGACCAAAGGAGTTACCACCAAGGCTTTTGTAAGCATTGGGACCGAAGAGATCCATATGAAGAAGCTCAAGCGGTCTCCTTGTGGTCATGATGTTCTTCACGGGATGACTTCCACCTACTTGTTTTCCTGCTTGACAAGCACTACAGAGCCTATCTTTGTCAAAGAAAACATCTTTAACACCAAGAATATGATCACCTTTGATTAGCTTATCCAGATTACGCATACCAACATGTCCAAGCCTTCTATGCCAAAGCCAACCTTTAGCGGATTTAGCAATGAAGCAAGTTCTAGGTTGAGCTTTCTTAGTGAAATCGACGATATATAGGTCACCTCTACAGATACCGGTAAATACCATGTTATGATTGTCACGACAAAAAACTTGGCAATCTACTTCGGTGAATAGCACATTGAATCCAAAGTCAGCTAATCTAGACACGGAAAGTAAATTGTATCCGAGTGATTCAACAAGCATGACATTTTGAATAGACCTATCATGAGATATGGCCACCTTACCAAGGCCAAGTACCTTACCCTTGGAGTTGTCTCCAAAAGTCACATACTTGCGTGGACCATTGTTCTTTGCAAGCTCTCGAAACATGTCTTCATCTCCGGTCATGTGATCGGTGCATCCACTATCAAGAATCCACTCTTTTCCACCGGATATGTAGTCTCTCAGATTTGCCATAAGATTGAGACTCTTCATGATCTTGTCTAGCTCGGTGTCCGAATCAGAGTAATCGTCATCATGCTCATGCTCATCATCATATTGACCCATAGATAATTCATCATCAATACCTAGGTCAATTTGACAATGACTTGCATTAGTTTTGTCAATGTGACAATAATCATCGGAATGCAATACAAGAGCATTTCTTATTAGGACATTGATAAGTCCGGGATCACCCTTCTTTTTCATAAGATCACGAAGCTCAAAGAAGCATTTATCAAAGTTAGGATCATTGGGGCGCAACATATCAAATTCAATAGTCTTGTATAGAATTTCATCAAGACCTCTCAAAGAGTAGTCCGGATAAAGTTCTTCCAAGAACTTCCACATAGCGTAGGCGCACTCAAAGTTTGTGATAAGCTCAAGCAAGTTATCGGGCAAGCCTCTAATGATGAGATTTACAGTTCTAAGGTTACGAAGCAAATCAAGCTCTTCATCCATAGTAGGGTGCAAGGGGTCAAATGGAGGTACATATGGGGTTTCAACATATTTGCGCAAGTTGTACATCTTAAAGATAGCAAGCATTTTAATCCTCCACGAGTTATAGGACACTCCATCAAGAATAGGCACTCTATGACTAACACTCCCAAACGTGGACACGTCCATCTTCCTCCAGTGGTGTGCAAACCAAAGCAATGGAGACCAAGGCTCTGATACCAATTGTAGGATCGTTGAAGGTAAGAGTGTCTAGAAGGGGGGGATTAGACTACCCGACAAGATAAAAATTATGCCTTTTGGCAAAGACAAGTTTTTGGCAGATTTTGCATATCACACAAGTCAAGCAGCTTACTACACATGCAATTCTAGAGTATGGGCAGCGGAAAGTAAATTGCACAAGTAGTAAAGAGGGGTGGAGAAGATCAAACGCAGTTTGGAGACACGGAGATTTTCTCGTGGTTCCGATAGGTGGTGCTATCGTCAATCCACGCTGATGGAGACTTCAACCCACGGAGGGTAACGGCCTGAGAGTCCACGGAGGGCTCCACCCACGAAGGGTCCACGAAGAAGCAACCTTGTCTATGCCATCATGGCATACACCCACGGAGGACTAGCCTTACTCGGGGTAGATCTTCACAAGTAGGCGATCTCCTTGCCCTTACAAACTTCTTGGTTCAACTCCACATCTTGACGGAGGCTCCCAAGCGACACCTAACCAATCTAGGAGGCACCACCCTCCAAAAGGTAATAGATGGTGTTGGTGATGATGAACTCCTTGCTCTTGTGCTTCAAATGATAATCTCCCCAACACTCAACTCTCCTCACCGATTTGGCTGTGGTAGAAGAAAGGATTGAGTGGAAAGCAACTTGGGAAGGCTAGAAATCAAGTTTCATATGGTGGGAGTGGAGCAACTTGATCTCAACACAAGGGTAGGTAGTTTTCTTCTCGTAAATGCGAGGTAGGAGTGGTAGTTCTTTCGATGGCTCTCTCCACTAATGAAGAGTAGGTGGAGGGTATTTATAGCCTCCACACAAAATCCAACTGTTACACACATTTGACCAATCTCGGTCGGACGAAGTTGACAACTCGGTGAGACCGAAAGTTCAAATCTTGTGAACGTTGGGATTTTCGTGGGACCGAAAATACAATCTCGGTGAGTCCGATTCTTCCAAAGACTAGGGTTTGCCAATCTCGGTGGGACCGACTTTATCATCTCGGTGACACCGATTTGATTACTGTATGTTCTGAAGCTTGGCAACACTAGTTTCGTGAGACCGAGTTTGGAATCGGAAAATCCGAAATTACTAGGGTTTGGCTATATGGCTGAGGTGGTTCATCTCGGTGTGGTGAAGTTTATGTAATCGGTGGGACCGAGATTACTTATGAGTGTGTATTGAAGTGAGAGGTGCTGATAGTCTAGGAGATGTATCACTAAGCACTTGAGCAACCAGATCATTATCATAACCTCATCCCCTTTTAATAGTATTGGCTTTCCTATAGACTCAATGTGATCTTGGATCACTAAACCAAAAATAGAGTCTTGAGCTTTTGCCAATGCTTTCCTTAGCATCCTAGGGGTCCACCTTTCCAGTCCTTTTGCCATGACAAAGTGATTGACTTTCCTGAAACATACTTGATAAAAGCATTAGTCCAACCACAAAGTATGTTGTCATTAATTACCAAAACCACCCAGGGAGCAAATGTGCTTTCAGCGCACCTTTTATCTGGTGCGCCATTAGTGTCTTCCACTCTAATGGTGCATCACAAACTAGTGCGCCATTAGTATATAGTAGTGGCCACTACAAGCCCGATGCGCCATTAGAGTCAATCCTATCTATAGCCCTTTTCCTAGTAGTGCAATCATTTGGATGCATAAACATACTGAACATGTGTATATCTGAATCTTTTTGTGAATTATGTATGAATATTGTCGTGTGATCTATCAATCATTTGGATGCATAGATATGCTGAGCTTGTGTATATATGAATCTTTTGAGTTGTAGATAGTGAATGTTGGCTATGAATATGAACATGTCCTGTGAACCTGAGTTTGATATGAATTGCAACAGAACCAGTTATAATCCTTCTCCTCCTCTCAATCTTTGACTCCACTGCCGCATTTTCCCATCTCCGAGTCGTTCCCGTCTGGGGCCTCGCCGTCGTCCACCGCCTTGCTGTGTTTGGTGCGGCGTGGTCAACAAACGAGAGTCATCGGAAGAGGACTGTACGTGGAGAGCCTGACGGCTGTGACCCACGAAGTACATGGTTGCACGCAAGGAAAGTTCTTCCTTATTAAGCTGAAAAAAAATGTTTCCTCCACCTGACAGCTGGGACCCACCGGCTGTATCTTCGCACAGAAGGAAGTGCCTCCTTGTTTTGCGAAAAAATTATTCTTCCCGTTGACAGCTGGGACCCGTCAGATTTGGTGACTGACTTGTGGGCCTGCTAAGCGGACGTGTACGCACGGCTTTGTCAACTTAATCAACAAATGATTCTAGCAGCTTGACTGTTGGATGTTAATCCAACAGCCGTGCTCCTTCTTCAACCTCTGTTCTTGCTCCTGTCTCCCGTGGGCGGCACCGCGGCTATGCTGCCGTGCACCCGAACTAGTGAAGTTTCCCACTCCTCTCCATCTGCGAGTCCACTGCCCTGTCTTCCCCATCTCCGAGTCGTTCCAGTCTGGGTGTGCTCGGCACGGTGTGGTCAACGTGGTCAACAACCGAGAGTCATCGGAAGATGACTATACGTGAGAGGCTGACAGTGGGGACGCACCATGCCCATGGACGCATGCATGCAATGGAACGCGGCGAGGTCAATGTGGTCAAGGAACAACTTCCATCGGAAGTATACTATACATGGAGAGTCTCAGCTGGGTCCACGGCCGCAGCAAGTAAGTGCCTCCTTATTACGCGGAAAATAATGATTCCTCCAACTAATAGCAGGGACCCACTGGACGGGCCACCGTATTTTGCGGAAAAAAACGTTTGCCCCCTGACTGCTGGGACCCACCTGACGGGCCACCATATTTCGCGAAAAAACATCCCCCCTGCTGTCAGCTCGAACCCACCGGAAGTGCCTCCTTATTACGCACAAAAAATGAATACTCCCCCTGCTAGCTGGGACCCACCTTGGTGGGAGGCTGACTTGTGGGCCTACTAAGTTGACGGGGACAAAGGGCTTTGTCAACTTAGTCAATATGAACGATTGTAGCTCGAGTGACAGTACGATGTCCATCCAACGGCCGTAGTGCTTCTTCAACCTCTGGTCTTCTTGCTCCAGCTGCCCAAACCAGCGCCGGTCGTGCCTCATGCTCCTGCCTCCCGTGACCGGATATGCTACCACGGAGGACTCACCGCCCCCTACTATTCCCACCGCTAGCCAGGCCCTGCGGCGACGGCAGCCTCACACCGCAGCCGAACCAGTGAACCCTCGTACTCCTCTCCACGCGGGCTTCCACTACCGCGTCTTCCCTGGCTCCGCGTTGCCCCTTCCTAGGCCTCGCTGTCGTCCACCGCCGTGGTGCTCACCGTGCGGCGTGGTCAACATGGTCAAGGAACGACTTCCATCGAAAGAGTACTGTACGTGGAGAGGCTGACAGCTGGGTCCACGGCCACAGCCCAGTTTTTTTGTGATTTGCCAAGTAAGTCGCTTTGTCAGGCCTGTTGAGCTGCAAGTCTTTCAAGACGAGGAGAGCTTTCATTCGGCTGGCCGAGAAAATGGCCCATCGGTAATGAGAAATGGGCTGTACATTTTTAAAACACATCAAAGCGACAATTAATTTCAAATATCTTTTTTTTCATTTCGAGATTTTAAATTACATTAATTTTATGCGTGGAGAATTTGTTGGATTTTATATTGATATACATTTAGGTTTGAAACCAGTTTGAATGTGAGTCGAAATTTCGGGATTAAAAACAGTTCAGACCACACCGAAATATGCAAAATTTCGTATAATTTTTTAACCGTGGCCACAATATGGGCTGTAATGCTAACAAAAAGAATATGGGCTCCAAAAAAACCTTAAGAATTAGCAAATGGGCTGTAAATTATTAGAAATAATGGCAGATGGGTTGTATGCTGTTTTCCACAGATTCGAGGCTTTCCTAAAAAAAGGTTGATGCACAAGCAGTGACTGTTGGATGGCCATCCAACGGCCGTCGTGCTTCTTCAATCTCTGCTCTTCCTGCTCCAGCCGCTCAAACAAGCGCCAAGGACTGCTCGCTCCCTCCTCCCTCATGCCGGCCGGTGTCAGGTTGCCAAGCAGCCTCACCGCCCCACCGTATTCCCATCGCTGGCCTAGCCATCCTCTACTCACCCACACTGCTGTTATTCTCCGCGACGGCAGATGAACCAAGAACGTTCGCTCAACACTCCCTCCGCGTGGGAAACAATCTGCTGAGTCTTCCTGCCTCCATGTCATTCCTTCCTAGGCCTCGCCGTCGCCCACCGCCACGGTGCTCTCGGCGCTGCCTGGTCAACGTGGTCGGCATCGACATGCATCTGAAGTGGATCAGACGCGGAGAGGCCGACAACTAGGACCACGGCCGCACGCAAGGAAATGCCTCCTTATTACTCGCAAAATTATGATTCGTTCACCTGACATCAGGGACCCACCGAAAGGGCCTCAGTATTTCGCGAAAAAAACGTTATCACTACCGATGACAGCTTGGACCCACTACTATATCTTCGCATGCAAGGAAGTGCACGCTTATTATGCACAAAAATGAATACTCCCCGTTAGCTGGGACCCAAAGATAGTGGCAGCTAACTTAGGGCCTACTAAGTTGACGGGGATGGAGGGATTTGTCAACTTAGTCAATATGCACGATTCTAGCTCCAGTAACCGTACGATGTCCATCCAACGGCCGTAGTGCTTCTTCAACCTCTAGTCTTCTTGCTCCAGCCGCCCAAACCAGCGCCGGTCGTGCCTCGTGCTCCTGCCTCCCGTGGCCGGTTGCGATGCGGCGGAGGCCTCACCGCCCCCTACTACTCCCACCGCTGGCCAGGCCATCCCTCTGCTCACCCACACCCCCTATTATTCTGCGGCCACGGCAGCCTCACACCGCAGCGAACCAGTGACCCTCGTACTCCTCTACGCGTGGGCATCCACTGCCGCGTCTTCCCCGGCTCCGCGTCGTCCCCTTCCTAGGCCTCGCTGTCGTCTACCGCCCTGGTGCTCTCGGCGCGGCATGGTCAACGTGGTCAAGGAACGGCTTCCATCGGACGTGGACTGTACGTGGAGAGGCTGACAGCTGGGTCCACGGCCGCAGCAAGGAAGTGCCTCCTTATTACATGCAAAATAATTATTCCTCCACCTGACAGCGGGGACCCACCGGACGGGCGACCATATTTCACGAAAAAACATTCCCCCCTGACTGCTGGGACCCACCAGCTACACCTTCGCTCGCAAGGAAGTGTGTCTGGGCAAAAAAAAACGATTCGCCCCCCTGACTGCTGGGACCCACCAGCTACATCTTCGCACGCAAGGAAGTGTGTCCGGGCAAAAAAAATGATTCGCCCCCCTGACTGCTGGGACCCACCAGCTACATCTTCGCACGAAAAGGAAGTGCGTCCGGGCAAAAAAAAACGACTCGCCCCTCTGACTACTGGGACCCACCAGCTACATTTTCGCACGCAAGGAACTGCCTGACAGTCCGGACCCACCTGGTCGAAGCATACGTAGCGTTGTCATTCTGGTCGCGAACTTGTACGTACATATATACTGGTCGATGTAGAGGCGCGCACGTGTCGTAGTAGAAGCGCGTACGTGTCATAGTAGAGGCACGCACGTAGCATGTACACGTACGTACAGCGGCCAGGGTGCAATAAAGAAAATACGGCCACGTATGTGTACATACAGGCGGGGTCTCGAACGCCTAGTCGCTCATACGTACGGCAAGGGCTCATGTTCAGCTGCTTGGTTGCTTTCTCGAGCCACATAGTGGAATTTGAGCCCCTACCTTCAGCCCAAATGGCTCCTCTCCCACCTCACCCACCCTCCTCTCCCACCAACAATGGCGATCTCTAATCTCCACCAATGGTGGGGCTCCTACATTGGGATTTCTCCCCTGGCCAAGCAGTGGAGACACAGGTGCGCAAAAGGTTTGGTTCTACCGTTCATTTCTCCCCCATCGGAGGTGCAAGAGAATTCTTCCTACTGGTGGCTTTTTCTTCTGCCTCCTTTCCTCTCTCGATCGAATTAGTGGGTCTTGCCCTCCAGTGTTGCATTGGTGGATCATCCACGGGTTTCAATGTCAAACATCTTGCTGGTTGGCAGTTTCGTTTTTCTGTGGCTTCAAATAAAGTTGGACATTTTGTGTATGGTCTTAAGGATCGGGTCTGGCCAGATTTTGTTTGTCATTTCAATCTCTATAGGCACAATGCATGGTTTAATTCTCATTCCGATCAACGTTGGCATTCGGACCATGAGCTTACTGAGTTGGTTTCACGTTCTCCCCTAGCTATCAAGACAAGGTTTACTTTCCAGTCTTCTCAGGATCTTCAACATAATCATTCAGCCAAGGAGCTTGCAAAGTTTGGTTTTCTTCCTCCTCAGTCAAGCAATGTTGTTGGCCATGAACCAAGCTATCCATTGGATCATTCGCGGGTTCATACCGAAAAGGTCATTTTTGGTAGTTTTCAATCGGATATTTCATTGCTTGACAAAGATAATAATTCTATCCGTTTGGGCAACTTCAAATCAGTCATTAAGCCTCACAATCAAGAGCCTCAATCGACATTTATTGGTATTAATTACCGGTCCTCTTATTGGGAGTCTATTCCACAATTTATTCTCCTGCACAATATGGATTTTCGGCAGGCGGGATATGATGATTCGCATATTGCTAAAGTTTGGGCCTTGGACTCGGTTCCTTCTGTGGATTTTATTCTCAATAAAGTCAACAAATGCTCAAGCTGCAACCAACTGGGCCATCTTGGGCCGTTTTGTCCCATCCAGGCTATTGATACCCAGCCCAACCTAGACAATCATGTGGAGCCTAACCTGGTCCAGCCCCCTGCGACCAGCTCAACTTTGGGACATCAAGGTTTCTCTTGCTTAATTTGCTCCTCTAAAGATCATTCCGCGGATTTCTGCCCTTCCAAATTATTTTGCCACCATTGCCATCTATTAGGACACTTACCTAATAAATGTGGTAAGGCAGATAGTACCTATCTTTGGTGGCAACCCAAAGGAATGCCCACGATGATTCCCTCTCGCGATGATATATTTTTGGGACAAAATAATGGTCAAGATGATATTCCTAAGGGTGCACCACTTACTAAACAATCCGACGCACCTGTACTATCAGCTCGACGTCAAATCAGAAGCAGATATCCACTTGCCAACGCTCATTGATTACCTTCCCTGACCGCAATAAAAAAACAGATGATTTTACAACCATCCGATGCAGCAACTGCGGCCGATTTGGACACCTGGAGCAATCTTGTTGGAGGGGGAAGGAGGTGCAATGACTAGTATGGAAGCCTAAGGCAATCCCCGCTACCGTTCCGCATTCCACTTCCTCTGTTTTGCCTGCCTCGAGAGCTTCTCCGCCGGCAACAATGGCGAACTTTCCTATCAACGTCGTCCCCTACATCCCGACGGGGATGACCATCGAGCTTGGGCCGGCCGACCGGATCGTTTGCAGCAACATGGCGGTCCATCCGGTGCCTCCTCTCAACCACGACTTCCTTGCCATTGCCGAGGTGAACCGCCACGTCCCGTTCCACCAGAAGGCTGCTATGAGGCAAGTGATTACCGGTCTGCTGCATGAATCCAACTTTGTTCCGACTGAAATTGATGATCATCCGCTAGGCATTGCTATTTACGGTTTCCCTAGTCCTCTGATGCGTGATAATGTTGTGGGTACTAATTTTGAGCTTGATGCTGAGGAAGAAGGGGAGATGAACACTGTAGTTTCTTTTGTACCGCATGATGAGGCACTTAACATGCGGCTCACTACTCATGGTCCTGATGTGTGGCTTCTTTACATTGGATTTCCTCAAGACTACCAAACCTACCATTATCTGCATAGATCTGTTGATGGTTTCGGTAGTCTGACGCACTGGCACAACCCAAGGGGAGATAGAAAGCTAGTACTGCTCAGAGTTAAAGTCATTCATCTTAGGTTGGTGCCAAAGAGCTTGGTTATCCGCCAACTTGGAGGCAATCGTCATTGCTGGACAGTTTGTGTTACAATGTTGCGTAGTTCAGATTGGAATGCTCATTTGCCAGAAGTTCCTCCAGCTGGCGAAGACCCACCACCTGCAGATGGGATACCACACCCTCTCTATGGTGATGGCCTCAATGCTGAGCAACTATATCAGATGCAGCTTAATAATTGGATGGCCCAACAGGGTGCTGGTGCTGGAAACAATGTTGCAGAGGATGTGGGAGAGAATGTTGCAGCTCAGGAAGATATTGAGATACACCCCCAATGGGGAGAATGGCCTGCACCTCCTCCACCTGCTCCACCTGTCCTTTATAATTACCAGGAGTGGCTGGCCAATGAGGGTCTGCAAGTTCAGGATGGAATTCTTCCAGCTAACAATCTGCAAGACAGCCCTTTTGCAGCTTGGAATGACTCAATTTCTCACAGCACCTCCACTACAAACTCTAACTCTGATGCTCTGGTGTTAGTACCAGCCTCTGTTCTGCAGGTTCTCCAGAGGAATGGATCTCTTCACTCTGCTGTTGTGGCTCCTTCTGTGGTGCATAATGAGCTGATGGCCCCTACATCTGATGCTCAGGTACCAAGAATTCAGATCCATGTCTCTGTCACCAATGCTGGTATGAACATTCAGTTCCAAGCTGACAATGAGTTCCTAAATGGTTTGCTAATTGCTGAGCCCCTGTCATATGTGCCCATCACTAATTTCCTCTCAAGCTCCATCATGCCCTCCCTTGCAACTATTGGCCCTTGGGCCCATGGCTATGGCATGAGGCCAACCAAACTGGATATCACCCTGTCACTGGCTGAATATAATGGTGATGTTCAAGTTTCTTCCTGCATTACTCAGGGTGAGGAAGATGGTTCAGTGACCACTACTGTCAATGTTTGGTCCTTGGCCTCTCAGGAGATGCAGATTCTTTCTGATGACACTCAAGATATGGGTTTTAGTGCTGGTGATCAGGCTATGGAAATATCTGAAACTCCTACTGACCAGAATGTTTTGCAAGTGGATATCTCTGAAATTCTGGCTGGATCTTCAAGGGTGGGTGCAAGCAACTAGCATGGCAAGAATAAAGCTCCGCTCTCGGTAACCAGTGTGCGTAGAAGTGCCCGTTCCAATAAGTATGATGGTTTCAAGGTGCCCCCTCTTACTGACAGCAGGACCAAGATCTCCAAAGTGAAACCCAGGTTCATTCCCAATGCTGTATCTGCTATAGTCATCTCGGAGATCTCTGACGATCAGCCTGCAGATGGTGAACTCCCACCCCCCATGACAATTGAGCAAATCCAGCATATCGCTGTTCACCAGTGTGCTATCCCACCTGAAGAAGTTTCTGAAGATCTGCTTATGGCAGATACGGAGGCTGGCTCTTCATCCACTTCCTCCTAGTCACAGCTTTATTTCCTTTCGTTCATGTCTATGTTATCGAACTGGAATGTGTTATGTTGGAACATCCGGGGCATGAACTCAGACCCCAAGTTTTTGGCTTTATCCAATGCTATTGCTACTAGTGGTTGCTCGGTTATTTGTCTACAAGAAACCAAGAAAACTGCTTTTGATAATTCCTATATTAAATCTTGTTGCCCTAAACGCTTCGACAAATTTGCTTTTATCCCTTCGAGAGGGGCCTCTGGTGGTATTTTAACCTTATGGAATAGTGCTATCTTTACTGGCACGGTTCTAATTGAAGAAGAATTTGCTCTTGTCACTAAATTTCAATCCACCCAATCTGCCCAAATGTGGACTTTGGTAAATATATATGGCCCCTGTCAAGGTGATTCCAGGATTGACTATACTAGCTGGCTACTTAATCTTAATATTCCCTCTAATGAAGATTGGCTCCTTGTTGGGGACTTCAACTACATCCGTAGCCCTGTTAATCGAAATAAACCTGGTGGAAACATTAATGATATGATCACTTTCAATGATTTCATTCGAACACAAGGTCTGATTGAACTCCCACTCAAAGGCAGAACTTTTACTTGGAGTAACATGCAGGAAGATCCATTGCTTGAACAATTGGATTGGTTCTTCACCTCAACTAACTGGACTATTACATACCCAAACACCATTGTAAAACCTCTCGCTAAACCAGTTTCAGACCACATACCATATGTCATCTCCATTGAAACAAATATACCTAGAAGCAACCTTTTCAGGTTTGAGTCTTATTGGATCCAATATCCTGGTTTTATGGACTTAGTGGCTGCCTCCTGGAACAAACATGTACCTTCAGATAACTATGCCACCATAATATCCAGGAAACTTAAAACACTTAGATATGCACTCAAAAATTGGAGTAAAAAAATTTCAAAGCTAGCTACGGCTATTGCTAACTCTAATTCTGCACTGGCTAACCTAGACTCTCTGGAAAACAAAAGAAATCTCACAATCCAAGAGAGAAACTTCAGAAGAATTCTCAAAAATCATTTACTCAGGCTATTGGAGTATCAAAAGCAATATTGGAGAAAGAGATGCACTATCAGATGGGCAAAATTTGGTGATGAAGACCCAAATTTTTTCAAGGCCATGGCTTCTGAGAGGTATAGAAGGAACAATATTGCCTCTCTGCAACTAGATAATGGTGCAACAGTTGAAGATCATATTGGGAAAGAAGCTTTAATTTACCAAAGTTTCAAACAGAGATTGGGAACCTCAGGGGAATACCAAATGAAGTTTAACCTTGCAAACATTATAAAAAAGAGGAATGATCTAGATCAATTAACAGCTCCTTTCTCCAGAGAGGAAATTGACAATGTCATTAAAGAAATGCCAGCAGACAGAGCACCTGGCCCAGATGGCTTCACAGGAATATTTCTTAAGTCATGTTGGCAGATCATTAAGGAAGACTTCTACAATTTATGTGATCAATTCCATGCTGGAACCTTAAACCTCGAAAGCATTAATGAAGGCTACATCACCTTGATCCCCAAAATTGCCTCCCCAGCTACAGTGAATGACTTTAGACCTATCACTCTACTTAACTGTTGTCTCAAAATAATCACAAAGCTACTAGCTAATCGACTGCAAAAGCTCATTCTAAAAATTATACATAGGAACCAATATGGATTCATCAAAGGAAGAGCAATCCAGGACTGTCTTGCTTGGGCATTTGAGTACATACACCAGTGCCAAAACTCAAAAAAGAAGATTGTGCTCCTTAAACTGGATTTCGCTAAAGCATTTGACACCATTGAGCATGATGCAATGCTGGAAATAATGAAACATATGGGATTCAATGAAAAATGGCTTTCTTGGATCAAATCTTTGTTCTCTTCTGGCAAATCTTCTGTCCTATTGAATGGAATTCCGGGAAGACAATTTATCTGCAAAAGTGGGGTTAGACAGGGTGATCCACTTTCTCCCCTAATTTTTGTTCTTGCGGCCGATCTATTGCAAGCAGCCATTAATGATGCCTTCAGACATGGCCTACTCCATCTACCTTTTCCTCGGTAAAACCAACACGATTACCCTGTCATCCAATACGCAGATGACACTATTATCATCATGCCTGCCTGCCATGATCAAGCTCATACAATGAAAAACATTCTCACTGATTATGCAACCTCCATTGGCCTCAAAATTAACTTCCATAAATCCACTTTGATTCCAATCAACTGCGATGATGCCCTAAGTACAGATCTTGCCGCTATCTTTGGATGCACAATTGGCAAGATGCCATTCACATACCTTGGATTACCACTTGGTACTTCAAAACCTTCGGTCCAGGACCTAATGCCCATTGTCTGCAATATGGAAAGAAGACTCACTTCTACATTGTCTCTGATGTCATATGGATCCAAACTCTCCCTTCTAAACACGGTCATCACCTCACTCATAATTTTTGCACTCTGCACACTACGATTCCCTCCAAAAATCATTGAGCTCCTAGACAAACTAAGAAGGAGATGTCTATGGACAAAGAAGACAGAACAGGGGAAAAAATGCAACTCTTTGGCGGCCTGGGACAGAGTTTGTAGACCCAAGCAGAGTGGAGCGCTTGGAATCATTAACCTCAAAATGCAAAGTGATGCTCTGCTTCTAAAGTACTTACATAAGTTTTACAACCGTCTAGACCTACCTTGGGTAGAACTGATCTGGTCCACATACTATACCAACAAAATACCACACGCCTCAGATCCATGTGGTTCTTTCTGGTGGAGGGACATTCTTAAGCTTACTCCTATTTTTAGAGGCATCTCCAAAGTTACAGTGAACTGTGGAAACAATGTTCTCATGTGGAAAGATCTGTGGTTGGAGGAAGTTCTTTCTAATACACATCCTAGAGCATTTTCTTATGTCAGAAATGAAGATTGTTCAGTCCAAGAATTCTTGTCGATAACATCTTTGGAACAGGCATTCTTTCTACCACTATCCTCACAAGCATTACAGGAAGTACAAGACATCCAAGGGTTGGTAGCTCACATTACTTTGGATAACAACCAAAATATAAAGGATATTTGGTCTTACCCTTGGAAGGGACCTGACTTCTCTGCAAGCAAATACTACAAATTCTGCTTCAGGGATATGAAGGCCCATAAAACTTACCACTGGCTATGGAAATCAAGAGTCTCTGCTAAACTAAAGGTCTTTGGATGGCTTATGTTGTCAGACAGATTAAACACCAGAAAGATGTTGAAGAGAAGACACTATAACATTGGCACAAACCTGAACTGCTTACTATGTGGCCAAAAAGAAGAAGACATTGATCACTTGATCCTAACATGCCCTTTTAGCAGAAGCTGCTGGTCAACCTTTGGGATAGACCCTGGAGATCAGGCCACTAGATTGTCCTGGCTAGAACAAGCTAAAATCATTTGGGGCAGGCCTTTGTTCATGGAAATCATCCTTCAAGCATCCTGGAGCATTTGGAAGGAAAGGAACAACAAACTTTTAGAAATATCATCCCTCCTACCACTCGGCTAGCAGATTAGAGAAGGGTTTAGCCTCCTCCAATATAGGGTTAAAGACAACAAGAAGGAATTCATCTTCTTACTTTTAGACTCCGCCTCTCGACTAATTGTACTCCTTAGAACTTTTCTATCCCCTCTCCAAAGTGAGATGGGGAGTCATGTATATGATGTAACTACTCCTTGTAATTTGTTATAATTATTAATATATATGACAGTGGGAGCCTCTCCCACTGTCCTGGTTCCTCAAAAAAAAGGGCTCATGTTCATGGGGAGGCAACAGAATGCGTCGTGTTCATGGGGAGGCAACGGAATGCGTCGTGTTCATGGGGAGGCAACGGAATGCGTCGTGTTCATCGGGAGGCAACGGAACGCGTGGGAGCTAACGGGCTTGGACGGAACAGACGATGGAAACGAGGCCTGGCGTACCGCAGAACGGAGGAAACGGACCTCCTACGGTCGAAACGGGGGTCCTGTTGATCGGGAGGGGTGTGGCGTACCACAAAACGGATGAAACGGACCTCCTACGGTCGAAACGGGGGTCCTGTTGATCGAGAGGGGTGCGGTGTACCGCAAAACAGACGAAATGGACCTCCTACGGTCGAAACGGGGGTCCTGTTGATCGGGAGGGGTGTGGCGTACCGCAAAACGGATGAAACGGACTTGTGTTGGAGCGATACGGTCAAAACGGGCGGGGGGGAGGGGCGTGGCGTACCGCAAAACGGGACTCCACGGGATACTGTTCATCTCCACCGTCGACCTCCTCCAACCTCCACGGGCTACCGTCGACCTCCTCCAGCCTCCATGGGCTCCTGTTCATCCAGCCTCCACCGCGCGCTACTCCACCGGCTACTGTTCAACCACCCCTCCACGGACACCCCTCCACCGTCTACTGTTCATCTAGCCCTCCACACCACGGGTCCTGTTCAACCACCCCTCCACGGCCACCCCTCCACCATCTGCTGTTCATCCAGCCCTCCACACCACGGGTTCCTGTTCATCTAGAGGCAACGCAACCGCTCACTGTTCATCCAAACCCCCCACGAAACGCTCACTGTTCATCCCAGAGGCAGCATCGATCGGCTTTAGTTAGCAGCAGTAGCGAAGGAATCGCTCCATCGGGTTCAGTTAACAGCCATCGATCGATCGCTCGGGTTCAGTAACGCGTAGCTTGCAGTGCAATAGCTCGGGTTCAGTTAGAGCCCAATGCCTCGCTCGGCTTCAGTTAGAGCCAACGCCTCGCACACACGCGCGTACGACGAGAGAAACGCTCATCGCTCCGCCCCTGACCTCCCATCGTAACCGGCAACTCCCCGAAATTTTCCTCCCCCTCGCTTCTACCACGGTTTTTTCCGTCATGGATGGCCCAAAGAATGTCATGCAGCTGCGTCTCCAGCCCTCCCAAGACGAAAAGCCCATTTTCTGTCTTGATTTTTTGTCATAGAAGTAGGAGCCCACCACATCTATGATGATACCGGATTTGTCACAATTATCGTCATAGAAGTGTCATATGTATGACAGAAAAAAATTTCGTTCGGCCCAAAATGTCACGGATGTGTCTTTTTTTGTAGTGAATTATAGGGCGATTGCATTGCATACAATAAAGCGACAACCATATGGCTCCTGCAAGTTGCCGATAACTCGGTTACAAAACATGATCATCTCATACAATAAAATATAGCGTCATGCCTTGACCATATCACATCACAACATGCCCTGCAAAAACAAGTTAGACGTCCTCTACTTTGTTGTTGCAAGTTTTACGTGGCTGCTACGGGCTGAGCAAGAACCGTTCTTACCAACACATCAAAACCACGATGATAGTTTGTCAAGTTAGTGTTGTTTTAACCTTCTCAAGGACCGGGCATAGCCACACTCGGTTCAACTAAAGTTGGAGAAATTGACACCCGCCAGCCACCTGTGTGCAAAGCACGTCGGTAGAACCAGTCTCGCGTAAGCGTACATGTGATGTCGGTCCGGGCCGCTTCATCCAACAATACCGCCGAACCAAAGTATGACATGCTGGTAAGCAGTATGACTTGTATCGCCCACAACTCACTTGTGTTCTACTCGTGCATATAACATCAACGCATAAAACCTAGGCTCGGATGCCACTGTTAGGGAACGTAGTAATTTCAAAAAAAATCCTACGCACACGCAAGATCATGGTGATGCATAGCAACGAGAGGGCAGAGTGTGTCCACGTACCCTCGTAGACCGAAAGCGGAAGTGTTAGCACAATGTGGTTGATGTAGTCGTACGTCTTCACGGCCCGACCGATCAAGCACCGAAAGTACGGCACCTCCGAGTTCTTGCACACGTTCAGCTCGATGACGTCCCTTGAACTCTGATCCAGCCGAGTGTCGAGGAAGAGTTCTGTCAGCACGACGGCGTGGTGACAATGATGATGTTCTACCGGCGCAGGGCTTCGCCTAAGCACTGCTACGATATTATCGAGGAGGACTATGGTGGAGGGGGGCAGCGCACACGGCTAAGAGATCAATGATCAAGTGTTGTGTCTAGAGGTGCCCCCTGCCCCCGTATATAAAGGAGCAAGGGGGAAGGGTGCGGCCGGCCAGGGAGGAGGCACGCCATGTGGAGTCCTACTCCCACCGGGAGTAGGACTTCCTCCCTTCCTTGTTGGACTAGGAGAAGGGGGGAAAGAGGAGGGTGAGAGAGGAAGGAAAGGGGGGCACCGCCCCCCTCTCCATTTCCTATTCGGACTAGGGGGAGGGGTGCGCGGCCCTGCCCTAGCCGCCTCTCCTCTTCTCCACTAAGGCTCACTATGGCCCATTAAGCCCCCGGGGGGTTCCGGTAACCCCTCGGTACTCCGGTAAAATCCCGATTTCACCCGGAACACTTCCGACATACAAATATAGGCTTCCAATATATCAATCTTCATGTCTCGACCATTTCGAGACTCCTTATCATGTCCGTGATCACATCCAGGACCTCGAACAACCTTCGGTACATCAAAACTCATAAACTCATAATATAACCGCCATTGAAACTTTAAGCGTGCGGACCCTACGGGTTCGAGAACTATGTAGACATGACCGAGACATGTCTCTGGTCAATAACCAATAGCGGAACCTGGATTCTCATATTGGCTCCTACATATTCTACAAAGATCTTTATCGGTCAAACCACATAACAACATATGTTGTTCCCTTTGTCATCGGTATGTTACTTGCCCAAGATTCGATCGTCGGTATCTCAATACCTGGTTCAATCTCGTTACCGGCAAGTCTCTTTACTTGTTACATAATGCATAACCCCGTAACTAACTCATTACCTACATTGCTTGCAAGGCTTATAGTGATGTGCATTACCGAGAGGGCCCAGAGATACCTCTCCGACAATCGGAGTGACAAATTCTAATCTCGAAATACGTCAAATCAACAAGTACCTTTGGAGACACCTGTAGAGCACCTTTATAATCACCCAGTTACGTTGTGACGTTTGGTAGCACACAATGTGTTCCTCTGGTAAGCGGGAGTTACATAATCTCATAGTCATTGGAACATGTATAAGTCATGAAGAAAGCAATAGCAACATACTAAATGATCAAGTGCTAAGCTAACGGAATGGGTCAAGTCAATCACATCATTCTCCTAATGATGTGATCCCGTTAATCAAATGACAACTCATGTCTATGGTTAGGAAACTTAACCATCTTTGATTCACGAGCTAGTCAAGTAGAGGCATACTAGTGACACTATGTTTGTCTATGTATTCACACATGTATTATGTTTCCGGGTAATACAATTCTAAAATGAATAATAAACATTTATCATGATATGAGGAAATAAATAATAACTTTATTATTGCCTCTAGGGCATATTTCCTTCAGTCCCCACTTGCACTAGAGTCAATAATCTAGATTACACAGTAATGATTCTAACACCCATGGAGCTTTGGTGCTGATCATGTTTTGCTCGTTGAAGACGCTTAGTCAACGGGTTTGCAACATTCAGATCCGTATGTATCTTGCAAATCTTTATGTCTCCCACCTGGACTTGGTCCTGGATGGAGTTGAAGTGTCTCTTGATGTGCTTGGTTCTCTTGTGAAATCTGGCTTCCTTTGCCAAGGCTATTGCACCAGTATTGTCACAAAAGATTTTCATTGGACCCAATGCACTAGGTATGACACCTAGATCGGATATGAACTCCTTCATCCAGACTCCTTCATTTGCTGCTTCCGAAGCAGCTATGTGCTCCGCTTCACATGTAGATCCCGCTACGACGCTTTGTTTAGAACTGCACCAACTGACAGCTCCACCGTTCAATATAAACAAGTATCCGGTTTGAGATTTAGAATCGTCCGGATCAGTGTCAAAGCTTGCATCAACATTACCATTTACGACTAGCTCTTTGTCACCTCCATAAACGAGAAACATATCCTTAGTCCTTTTCAGGTATTTCAGGACGTTCTTGACCGCTGTCCAGTGATCTACTCCTGGATTACTTTGGTACCTCCCTGCTAAACTAATAGCAAGGCACACATCAGGTCTGGTACACAGCATTGCATACATGATAGAGCCTATGGCTGAAGCATAGGGAACTTCTTTCATTTTCTCTCTATCCTCTGCAGTGGTCGGGCATTGAGTCTGACTCAATTTCACACCTTGTATTACAAGCAAGAACCCTTTCTTTGCTTGATCCATTTTGAACTTTTTCAAAACTTTATCAAGGTATGTACTTTGTGAAAGTCCAATTAAGCGTCTTGATCTATCTCTATAGATCTTGATGCCCAATATGTAAGCAGCTTCACCGAGGTCTTTCATTGAAAAACTTTTATTCAAGTATCCTTTTATGCTATCTAGAAGTTCTATATCATTTCCAATCAATAATATGTCATCCACATATAATATTAAAAATGCTACAGAGCTCCCACTCACTTTCTTGTAAATACAGGCTTCTCCAAAAGTCTGTATAAAACCATATGCTTTGATCACACTATCAAAGCATTTATTCCAAATCCGGGAGGCTTGCACCAGTCCATAAATGGATCGCTGGAGCTTGCACACTTTGTTAGCATCCTTTGGATCGACAAAACCTTCTGGTTGCATCATATACATCTCTTCTTCCAGAAATCCATTCAGGAATGCAGTTTTGACATCCATTTGCCAAATTTCATAATCATAAAATGCGGCAATTGCTAACATGATTCGGACAGACTTAAGCATTGCTACGGGTGAGAAAGTCTCATCGTAGTCAACCCCTTGAACTTGTTGAAAACCTTTCGCAACAAGTCGAGCTTTGTAGATAGTAACATTACCATCAGCGTCGATCTTCTTCTTGAAGATCCATTTCTTCTCGATGGCTTGCCGATCATCGGGCAAGTCAACCAAAGTCCACACTTTGTTCCCATACATGGATCCCATCTCAGATTTCATGGCCTCAAGCCATTTTGCGGCATCTGGGCTCATCATCGCTTCCTCATAGTTTGTAGGTTCGCCATGGTCAAGTAACATGACCTCCAGAATAAGATTACCGTACCACTCTGGTGCGGATCTTACTCTGGTTGACCTACGAGGTTCTGGAGTAACTTGATCTGAAGTTTCATGATCAACATCATTAGCTTCCTCACTTATTGGTGTAGTTGTCACCGAACCGGTTTCGTGATGAACTATTTTCCAATAAAGGAGCAAGTACTGATTACCTCATCAAGTTCTACTTTCCTCCCACTCACTTCTTTCGAGAGAAACTCCTTTACAAGAAAGGATCCATTCTTGGCAACAAATGTCTTGCCTTCGGATCTGTGATAGAAGGTGTACCCAACAGTTTCCTTTGGGGTATCCTATGAAGACACATTTCTCTGATTTGGGTTCGAGCTTTTTCACATAAGCAATGCAGCCGAAAACTATAAGAAACGACAACTTTGGTTTCTTGCCAAACCACAGTTCATAAGGCATCGTCTCTACGGATTTTGATGGTGCCCTATTTAACGTGAATGCGGCCGTCTCTAAAGCATAACCCCAAAACAATAGCGGTAAATCAGTAAGAGACATCATAGATCACACCATATCTAGTAAAGTACGATTACGACGTTCAGACACACCATTACGCTGTGGTTTTCCGGGTGGCGTGAGTTGCGAAACTATTCCGCATTTCTTCAAATGTAAACCAAACTCGTAACTCAAATATTCTCCTCCATGATCAGATCGTAGAAATTTATGTTCTTATTACGATGATTTTCAACTTTTCAAATGTTTCACACTTATGTTTCATTAAGTAGATATACCCATATCTGCTCAAATCATCTGTGAAGGTGAGAAAATAACGATACCCGCCGCGAGCCTCAATATTCATTGGACCGCATACATCAGTATGTATGATTTCCAGTAAATCAGTTGCTCACTCCATGGTTTCGGAGAACGGCGTTTTAGTCATCTTGCCCATGAGGCATGGTTTGCAAGTACCAAGTGATTCATAATCAAGTGATTCCAAAAGTCCATCAGTATGGAGTTTCTTCATGCGCTTTACACCAATATGACCTAAACGGCAGTGCCAAAAATAAGTTGCACTATCATTATCAACTCTGCATCTTTTGGCTTCAACATTATGAATATGTGTATCACTACTATCGAGATTCATCAAAAATAGACCACTCTTTAAGGGTGCATGACCATAAAATATATTACTCATATAAATAGAACAACCATTATTCTCAGATTTAAATGAATAACCGTCTCGCATCAAACAAGATCCAGATATAATGTTCATGCTCAATGCTGGCACCAAATAACAATTATTTAGGTAAACTAATCCCGAAGGTAGATGTAGAGGTAGCATGCCTACGGCGATCACATCAACTTTAGAACCATTTCCCACACGCATCATCACCTCGTCCTTAGCCAGTGTCCGCTTAATCCGTAGTGCCCGTTTTGAGTTGCAAATATTAGCAACAGAACTAGTATCAAATACCCAGGTGCTACTACGAGCTCTGGTAAGGTACACATCAATAACATGTATATCACATATACCTTTGTTCAGCTTGCCATCCTTCTTATCCGCCAAATACTTGGGGCAGTTCCGCTTCAAAGGAATACCGCTTGCAAGAGAAGCACTCGATCGCAGGCTTAGGTCCAGACTTGGGTTTCTTATCTTGAGCAGCAACTTGTTTGCTCTTCTTCTTGAAGTTCCCCTTCTTTTTCCCTTTGCCCTTTTTCTTGAAACTGGTGGTCTTATTGACCATCAACACTTGATGCTCCTTCTTGATTTCTACCTCCGCAGCCTTTAGCATTGCGAAGAGCTCGGGAATAGTCTTATCCATCCCTTGCATATTATAGTTCATCACGAAGCTCTTGTAGCTTGGTGGCAGTGATTGAAGAATCCTGTCAATGACGCTATCATCTGAAAGATTAACTCCCAGTTGAATCAAGTGATTGTTATACCTAGAAATTCTGAGTATATGCTCACTGAGAGAACTATTCTCCTCCATCTTGCAGCTATAGAACTTATTGGAGACTTCATATCTCTCAATCCGGGCATTTTCTTGAAATATTAACTTCAACTCCTGGAACATCTCATATGCTCCATGACGTTGAAAACGTCGTTGAAGTCCCGGTTCTAAGCCGTAAAGCATGGCACACTGAACTATTGAGTAGTCATCAGCTTTGCTCTGCCAGACGTTCATAACATCTGGTGTTGCTCCTGCAGCAGGTTTGGCACCTAGCGATGCTTCCAGGACGTAATTCTTCTGTGCAGCAATGAGGATAATCCTCAAGTTACGGACCCAGTCCGTGTAATTGCTACCATCTTCTTTCAACTTTGCTTTCTCAAGGAACGCATTAAAATTCAATGGAACTACAGCACGAGCCATCTATCTACAACAAACATAGACAAGCAAAATACTATCAGGTACTAAGTTCATGATGAATTTAAGTTCAATTAATCATATTACTTAAGAACTCCCACTTAGATAGACATCCCTCTAATCATCTAAGTGATCACGTGATCCAAATCAACTAAACCATAACCTATCATCACGTGAAATGCAGTAGTTTTCAATGGTGAACATCACTATGTTGATCATATCTACTATATGATTCACGCTCGACCTTTCAGTCTCAGTGTTCCGAGGCCATATCTACATATGCTAGGCTCGTCAAGTTTAACCAGAGTATTCTGCGTGTGCAAAACTGGCTTGCACCCATTGTAGATGGACTTAGAGCTTATCACACTCGATCATCACGTGGTGTCTGGGCACGATGAACTTTGGTAACGGTGCATACTCAGGGAGAATCCTTTTATCTTGAAATTTAGTGAGAGATCATCTTATAATGCTACCGTCAATAAAAGCAAGATAAGATGCATAAAAGGTAAACATCACATGCAATCCATATAAGTGATATGATATGGCCATCATCATCTTGTGCTTGTGATCTCCATCTCCGAAGCACCGTCATGATCACCATCGTCACCGACGCGACACCTTGATCTCCATCGTAGCATTGTTGTCGTCTCGCCAACTATTGCTGCTACGACTATCGCTACCGCTTAGTGATAAACTAAAGCAATTACAGGGCGATTGCATTGCATACAATGAAGCGACAACCATATGGCTCCTGCCAAATGCCGATAACTCGGTTACAAAACATGATCATCTCATACAATAAAATATAGCATCATGCCTTGACCATATCACATCATAACATGCCCTGCAAAAAGAACAAGTTAGACGTCCTCTACTTTGTTGTTGCAAGTTTTATGTGGTTGCTATGGGCTGAGCAAGAACCATTCTTACCTACACATCAAAACCACAACGATAGTTCGTGAAGTTAGTTCTATTTTAACCTTCTCAAGGACCGGGCGTAGCCACACTCGGTTCAACTAAAGTTGGAGAAACTGACACCCGCCAGCCACCTGTGTGCAAAGCATGTCGGTAGAACCAGTCTCGCGTAAGCGTACGCGTGATGTCGGTCCGGGCCGCTTCATCCAACAAAACCGCTGAACCAAACTATAACATGCTGGTAAGTAGCATGCCTTGTATCGCCCACAACTCACTTGTGTTCTACTCATGCATATAACATCAACGCATAAAACCTAGGCTCGGATGCCACTATTGGGGAACGTAATAATTTCAAAAAAATCCTATGCACACGCAAGATCATGGTGATGCATAGCAACGAGAGGGCAGAGTGTGTCCACGTACCCTCGTAGACCGAAAGCGGGAGCGTTAGCACAACGTGGTTGATGTAGTTGTATGTCTTCACGACCCGACTGATCAAGCACCGAAAGTACGGCACCTCCAAGTTCTTGCACACGTTCAGCTCGATGACGTCCCTCGAACTCCGATCCAGTCGAGTGTCGAGTGAGAGTTCCATCAGCACCATGGCGTGGTGATGATGATGATGTTCTACCGGCGCAGGGCTTCGCCTAAGCACTGCTACGATATTATCGAGGAGGACTATGGTGGAGGGGGGCACCGCACACGGCTAAGAGATCAATGATCAATTTTTGTGTCTAGAGGTGCCCCCTGCCCCAGTATATAATGGAGCAAGGGGGGAGGGGGCAGCCGGAGAGGGAGGAGGCGCGCCATGGGGAGTCCTACTCCCACCGGGAGTAGGACTTCCTCCCTTCCTTGTTGGACTAGGAGAAGGGGGGAAAGAGGAGGGAGAGAGAGGAAGGAAAGGGGGGCGCCGCCCCCCTCTCCTTGTCCTAGTCGGACTAGGAAGAGGGGCGCGAGGCCTTGCCCTGGCCGCCTCTCCTCTTCTCCACTAAGGCCCACTATGGCCCATTAAGCCCCCAGGGGGTTCCGGTAACCCCTTGGTACTCTCGTAAAATCCCGATTTCACCCGGAACACTTCCGACATCCAAATATAGGCTACCAATATATCAATCTTCATGTCTCGACCATTTCGAGAGTCCTCGTCATGTCCGTGATCACATCCGGGACTCCGAACAACCTTCGGTACATCAAAACTCATAAACTCATAATATAACCGTCATTGAAACTTTAACTTGCGGACCCTACGGGTTCAAGAACTATGTAGACATGACCAAGACATGTCTATGGTCATTAACCAATAGCGGAATCTGGATGCTCATATTGGCTCCTACATATTCTACGAAGATCTTTATCGGTCAAACCGCATAACAACATACGTTGTTCCCTTTGTCATCGGTATGTTACTTGCCCGAGATTCGATCGTCGGTATCTCAATACCTAGTTCAATCTCGTTACTGGCAAGTCTCTTTACTCGTTACGTAATGCATCATCCTGTAACTAATCCATTAGCTACATTGCTTGCAAGGCTTATAGTGATGTGCATTACCGAGAGGGCTGAGAGATACCTCTCCGACAATAGGAGTGAGAAATCCTAATCTCGAAATACGTCAACTCAACAAGTACCTTTTGAGACACCTGTAGAGCACCTTTATAATCACCCAGTTACATTGTGACGTTTGGTAGCACAGAAAGTGTTCCTCCGGTAAGCGGGAGTTAGATAATCTCATAGTCATAGGAACATGTATAAATCATGAAGAAAGCAATAGCAACACACTAAACGATCAAGTGCTAAGCTAACGGAATGGGTAAAGTTAATCACATCATTCTCCTAATGATGTGATCCCGTTAATCAAATGACAACTCATGTCTATGGTTAGGAAACTTAACCATCTTTGATTCACGAGCTAGTCAAGTAGAGGCATACTAGTGACACTATGTTTGTCTATGTATTCACACATGTATTATGTTTCCGGGTAATACAATTCTAGCATGAATAATAAACATTTATCATGATATGAGGAAATAAATAATAACTTTATTATTGCCTCTAGGGCATATTTCCTTCAGTCTCCCACTTGCACTAGAGTCAATAATCTAGATTACACAGTAATGGATCTAACACCCATGGAGCTTTAGTGCTGATCATGTTTTGCTCGTTGAAGACGCTTAGTCAACGGGTTTGCAACATTCAGATCCGTATGTATCTTGCAAATCTTTATGTCTCCCACCTGGACTTGGTCCTGGATGGAGTTGAAGTGTCTCTTGATGTGCTTGGTTCTCTTGTGAAATCTGGCTTCCTTTGCCAAGGCTATTGCACCAGTATTGTCACAAAAGATTTTCATTGGACCCAATGCACTAGGTATGACACCTAGATCGGATATGAACTCCTTCATCCAGACTCCTTCATTTGCTGCTTCCGAAGCAGCTATGTGCTCCGCTTCACATGTAGATCCCGCTACGACGCTTTGTTTAGAACTGCACCAACTGACAGCTCCACTGTTTAATATAAACAAGTATCCGGTTTGAGATTTAGAATCGTCCGGATCAGTGTCAAAGCTTGCATCAACATTACCATTTACGACTAGCTCTTTGTCACCTCCATAAACGAGAAACATATCCTTAGTCCTTTTCAGGTATTTCAGACGTTCTTGACCGCTGTCCAAATGATCTACTCTGGATTACTTTGGTACCTCCTCGCTAAACTAATAGCAAGGCACACATCAGTCTGGTACACAAGATTGCATACATGATAGAGCCTATGGCTGAAGCATAGGGAACTTCTTTCATTTTCTCTCTATCCTCTGCAGTGGTCGGGCATTGAGTCTGACTCAATTTCACACCTTGTATTACAAGCAAGAAACCTTTCTTTGCTTGATCCATTTTGAACTTTTTCAAAACTTTATCAAGGTATGTACTTTGTGAAAGTCCAATTAAGCGTCTTGATCTATCTCTATAGATCTTGATGCCCAATATGTAAGCAGCTTCACCGAGGTCTTTCATCGAAAAACTTTTATTCAAGTATCCTTTTATGCTATCTAGAAATTCTATATCATTTCCAATCAATAATATGTCATCCACATATAATATTAAAAATGCTACAGAGCTCCCACTCACTTTCTTGTAAATACAGGCTTCTCCAAAAGACTGTATAAAACCATATGCTTTGATCACATTATCAAAGCGTTTATTCCAAATCCGGGAGGCTTGCACCAGTCCATAAATGGATCGCTGGAGCTTGCACACTTTGTTAGCATCCTTTGGATCGACAAAACCTTCTGGTTGCATCATATACATCTCTTCTTCCAGAAATCCATTCAGGAATGCAGTTTTGACATCCATTTGCCAAATTTCATAATCATAAAATGCGGCAATTGCTAACATGATTCGGACAGACTTAAGCATTGCTACGGGTGAGAAAGTCTCATCGTAGTCAACCCCTTGAACTTGTCGAAAACCTTTCGCAACAAGTCGAGCTTTGTAGACAGTAACATTACCATCAGCGTCAATCTTCTTCTTGAAGATCCATTTCTTCTCGATGGCTTGCCGATCATCGGGCAAGTCAACCAAAGTCCACACTTTGTTCCCATACATGGATCCCATCTCAGATTTCATGGCCTCAAGCCATTTTGCGGCATCTGGGCTCATCATCGCTTCCTCATAGTTTGTAGGTTCGCCATGGTCAAGTAACATGACCTCCAGAATAAGATTACCGTACCACTCTGGTGCGGATCTTACTCTGGTTGACCTACGAGGTTCTGGAGTAACTTGATCTGAAGTTTCATGATCAACATCATTAGCTTCCTCACTTATTGGTGTAGTTGTCACCGGAACCGGTTTCTGTGATGAACTATTTTCCAATAAAGGAGCAAGTACAGTTACCTCATCAAGTTCTACTTTCCTCCCACTCACTTCTTTCGAGAGAAACTCCTTTACAAGAAAGGATCCATTCTTGGCAACAAATGTCTTGCCTTCGGATCTGTGATAGAAGGTGTACCCAACAGTTTCCTTTGGGGTATCCTATGAAGACACATTTCTCTGATTTGGGTTCGAGCTTTTTCACATAAGCAATGCAGCCGAAAACTATAAGAAACGACAACTTTGGTTTCTTGCCAAACCACAGTTCATAAGGCATCGTCTCTACGGATTTTGATGGTGCCCTATTTAACGTGAATGCGGCCGTCTCTAAAGCATAACCCCAAAACAATAGCGGTAAATCAGTAAGAGACATCATAGATCACACCATATCTAGTAAAGTACGATTACGACGTTCAGACACACCATTACGCTGTGGTTTTCCGGGTGGCGTGAGTTGCGAAACTATTCCGCATTTCTTCAAATGTAAACCAAACTCGTAACTCAAATATTCTCCTCCATGATCAGATCGTAGAAATTTATGTTCTTATTACGATGATTTTCAACTTTTCAAATGTTTCACACTTATGTTTCATTAAGTAGATATACCCATATCTGCTCAAATCATCTGTGAAGGTGAGAAAATAACGATACCCGCCGCGAGCCTCAATATTCATTGGACCGCATACATCAGTATGTATGATTTCCAGTAAATCAGTTGCTCACTCCATGGTTTCGGAGAACGGCGTTTTAGTCATCTTGCCCATGAGGCATGGTTTGCAAGTACCAAGTGATTCATAATCAAGTGATTCCAAAAGTCCATCAGTATGGAGTTTCTTCATGCGCTTTACACCAATATGACCTAAACGGCAGTGCCAAAAATAAGTTGCACTATCATTATCAACTCTGCATCTTTTGGCTTCAACATTATGAATATGTGTATCACTACTATCGAGATTCATCAAAAATAGACCACTATTTAAGGGTGCATGACCATAAAATATATTACTCATATAAATAGAACAACCATTATTCTCAGATTTAAATGAATAACCGTCTCGCATCAAACAAGATCCAGATATAATGTTCATGCCCAATGCTGGCACCAAATAACAATTATTTAGGTAAACTAATCCCGAAGGTAGATGTAGAGGTAGCGTGCCTACGGCGATCACATCAACTTTGGAACCATTTCCCACGCGCATCATCACCTCGTCCTTAGCCAGTGTCCGCTTAATCCGTAGTCCCCGTTTTGAGTTGCAAATATTAGCAACAGAACTAGTATCAAATACCCAGATGCTACTACGAGCTCTGGTAAGGTACACATCAATAACATGTATATCACATATACCTTTGTTCAGCTTGCCATCCTTCTTATCCGCCAAATACTTGGGGCAGTTCCGCTTCCAGTGAACAGTCTGCTTGCAGTAGAAGCACTCAGTCGCAGGCTTAGGTCCAGACTTGGGTTTCTTATCTTGAGCAGCAACTTGTTTGCTCTTCTTCTTGAAGTTCCCCTTCTTTTTCCCTTTGCCCTTTTTCTTGAAACTGGTGGTCTTATTGACCGTCAACACTTGATGCTCCTTCTTGATTTCTACCTCCGCAGCCTTTAGCATTGCGAAGAGCTCGGGAATAGTCTTATCCATCCCTTGCATATTATAGTTCATCACGAAGCTCTTGTAGCTTGGTGGCAGTGATTGAAGAATCCTGTCAATGACGCTATCATCCGAAAGATTAACTCCCAGTTGAATCAAGTGATTGTTATACCCAGAAATTCTGAGTATATGCTCACTGAGAGAACTATTCTCCTCCATCTTGCAGCTATAGAACTTATTGGAGACTTCATATATCTCAATCCGGGCATTTTCTTGAAATATTAACTTCAACTCCTGGAACATCTCATATGCTCCATGACGTTGAAAACGTCGTTGAAGTCCCGGTTCTAAGCCGTAAAGCATGGCACACTGAACTATTGAGTAGTCATCAGCTTTGCTCTGCCAGACGTTCATAACATCTGGTGTTGCTCCTGCAGCAGGTTTGGCACCTAGCGATGCTTCCAGGACGTAATTCTTCTGTGCAGCAATGAGGATAATCCTCAAGTTACGGACCCAGTCCGTGTAATTGCTACCATCATCTTTCAACTTTGCTTTCTCAAGGAACGCATTAAAATTCAATGGAACTACAGCATGAGCCATCTATCTACAACAAACATAGACAAGCAAAATACTATCAGGTACTAAGTTCATGATGAATTTAAGTTCAATTAATCATATTACTTAAGAACTCCCACTTAGATAGACATCCCTCTAATCATCTAAGTGATCACGTGATCCAAATCAACTAAACCATAACCGATCATCACGTGAAATGCATTAGTTTTCAATGGTGAACATCACTATGTTGATCATATCTATTATATGATTCACGCTCGACCTTTCAGTGTCAGTGTTCCGAGGCCATATCTACATATGCTAGGCTCGTCAAGTTTAACCAGAGTATTCTGCGTGTGCAAAACTGGCTTGCACCCATTGTAGATGGACTTAGAGCTTATCACACCCGATCATCACGTGGTGTCTGGGCACGATGAACTTTGGTAACGGTGCATACTTAGGAGAATCCTTTTATCTTGAAATTTAGTGAGAGATCATCTTATAATGCTACCGTCAATAAAAGCAAGATAAGATGCATAAAAGGTAAACATCACATGCAATCCATATAAGTGATATGATATGGCCATCATCATCTTGTGCTTGTGATCTCCATCTCTGAAGCACCGTCATGATCACCATCGTCACCGACGCGACACCTTGATCTCCATCGTAGCATTGTTGTCGTCTCGCCAACTATTGTTGCTACGACTATCGCTACCGCTTAGTGATAAACTAAAGCAATTACAGGGCGATTGCATTGCATACAATAAAGCGACAACCATATGGCTCCTGCCAGTTGCCGATAATCGGTTACAAAACATGATCATCTCATACAATAAAATATAGCATCATGCCGTGACCATATCACATCATAACATGCCCTGCAAAAAGAACAAGTTAGACGTCCTCTCCTTTGTTGTTGCAAGTTTTATGTGGTTGCTATGGGCTGAGCAAGAACCGTTCTTACCTACACATCAAAACCACAACGATTGTTCGTGAAGTTAGTTCTATTTAAACCTTCTCAAGGACCGGGCGTAGCCACACTCGGTTCAACTAAAGTTGGAGAAACTGACACCCGCCAGCCACCTGTGTGCAAAGCATGTCGGTAGAACTAGTCTCGCGTAAGCGTACGCGTGATGTCGGTCCGGGCCGCTTCATCCAACAAAACCGCTGAACCAAACTATAACATGCTGGTAAGCAGCATGCCTTGTATCGCCCATAACATCAACGCATAAAACCTAGGCTCGGATGCCACTATTGGGGAACGTAATAATTTCAAAAAAAATCTTATGCACACGCAAGATCATGGTGATGCATAGCAATGAGAGGGCAGAGTGTGTCCACGTACCCTCGTAGACCGAAAGCGGGAGCGTTAGCACAACGTGGTTGATGTAGTTGTATGTCTTCACGACCCGACTGATCAAGCACCGAAAGCACGGCACCTCCGAGTTCTTGCACACGTTCAGCTCGATGACGTCCCTCTAACTCCGATCCAGCCGAGTGTCGAGTGAGAGTTCCATCAGCACCATGGCGTGGTGATGATGATGATGTTCTACCGGCGCAGGGCTTCGCCTAAGCACTGCTACGATATTATCGAGGAGGACTATGGTGGAGGGGGGCACCGCACACGGCTAAGAGATCAATGATCAATTTTTGTGTCTAGAGGTGCCCCTGCCCCCGTATATAAAGGAGCAAGGGGGGAGGGGCGGCCGGAGATGGAGGAGGCGCGCCATGGGGAGTCCTACTCCCACCGGGAGTAGGACTTCCTCCCTTCCTTGTTGGACTAGGAGAAGGGGGGAAAGAGGAGGGAGAGAGAGGAAGGAAAGGGGGGCGCCGCCCCCCTCTCCTTGTCCTAGTCGGACTAGGAAGAGGGGCGCGTGGCCTTGCCCTGGCCGCCTCTCCTCTTCTCCACTAAGGCCCAATATGGCCCATTAAGCCCCCAGGGGGTTCCGGTAACCCCTCGGTACTCTCGTAAAATCCCGATTTCACCCGGAACACTTCTGACATCCAAATATAGGCTACCAATATATCAATCTTCATGTCTCGACCATTTTGAGACTCCTCGTCATGTCCGTGATCACATCCGGGACTCCGAACAACCTTCGGTACATCAAAACTCATAAACTCATAATATAACCGTCATTGAAACTTTAACTTGCGGACCCTACGGGTTCAAGAACTATGTAGACATGACCAAGACATGTCTATGGTCATTAACCAAAAGCGGAATCTGGATGCTCATATTGGCTCCTACATATTCTACGAAGATCTTTATCGATCAAACTACATAACAACATACGTTGTTCCCTTTGTCATCGGTATGTTACTTGCCCGAGATTCGATCGTCGGTATCTCAATACCTAGTTCAATCTCGTTACTGGCAAGTCTCTTTACTCGTTACGTAATGCATCATCCTGTAACTAACCCATTAGCTACATTGCTTGCAAGGCTTATAGTGATGTGTATTACCGAGAGGGCTGAGAGATACCTCTCCGACAATAGGAGTGACAAATCCTAATCTCGTAATACGTGAACTCAACAAGTACCTTTCGAGACACCTGTAGAGCACCTTTATAATCACCCAGTTACATTGTGACGTTGGTTAGCACACAAAGTGTTCCTCTGGTAAGCGGGAGTTAGATAATCTCATAGTCATAGGAACATGTATAAGTCATGAAGAAAGCAATAGCAACACACTAAACGATCAAGTGCTAAGCTAACGGAATGGGTCAAGTTAATCACATCATTCTCCTAATGATGTGATCCCGTTAATCAAATGACAACTCATGTCTATGGTTAGGAAACTTAACCATCTTTGATTCACGAGCTAGTCAAGTAGAGGCATACTAGTGACACTATGTTTGTCTATGTATTCACACATGTATTATGTTTCCGGGTAATACAATTCTAGCATGAATAATAAACATTTATCATGATATGAGGAAATAAATAATAACTTTATTATTGCCTCTAGGGCATATTTCCTTCATTCATTCCGTTCAGACTCCGTTTGATATTCCTTTTCTTCGAAACACTGAAATAGGCAAAAAAACAGCAATTCGGGTTGGGCCTCCGATTAGTAGGTTAGTCCCAAAAATGATATAAATGTGTAAAGTAAAGCCCATAAACATCCAAAACGGGTAATATAACAACATGGAACAATAAAAAATTATAGATATGTTGGAGACGTATCAATCACCTATGCTGACAAAGGCAAAAGCAAGGTATGTCTGTCTCAATGCTTTGTGATCTCTATATGGTTGTTGTCTTTAGCAAATATCGTTGCATTGTGATAATGGAATCTGACAATTCCAAAGTCTTCGAAGGCTTTAGGAGAGGAGACTTGTATATTGTTGATTTCTCTGCAGGACCACAGCCTGCCACGTGTCTACTTGCAAAAGCTTCAAAAGGCTGGTTATGGCATCGACGACTTGGTCATGCTAGGATGAGGAACTTGCATACACTTGTGAAGAATAAGCATGTCATTGGCATCGAGGGTGTCAAATTCCTCAAAGATCATCTTTGTGGGGCTTGTGAGGCTGAAAAGATCACTAGAGCCAAGCATCCCTCAAAGACTATCATCACCACTTCTCGTCCCTTTGAATTACTTCACATGGATCGCTTTGTCCCTACTCATTATACCACGTTCACTAATTCTGCATCATTATATGGCTTTGTTATTGTTGATGATTATTCTCGTTACATCTGGGTGCATATCATCACTTACAAAAATGAAGTGCAGGAAATCTTCAAATGGTTTTCCTCAAGAGCATCTACAAACTTCAGTGTGAAGATCAAGCATATCAGGAGTGATAATGGAACCGAGTTCAAGAATAGTGGTCTCGATGAATATCTTGATATACTTGGTATTAATCATGAGTTATGTGCTCCCTACACTACTAGGAAAAGGGCTATAGATAGGATTGATACTAATGGCGCACCAGGTAAGTAGTGCGCCACTACTATATACTAATGGCGCACCGGTTGAAGGTGCGCCATTAGTGTGGAAGACACTAATGGCGCACTAGGCACACAGTGCGCCACTAGTATTGAATGTTTTTTCCATTTTTTCATACACTCTAATGGCGCATGGTGCCAAAGTGCGCCATTACTAGTTCTACCAAGTAATGGCACACCTTGTAAACAGTGCGCCATTAGTATATAATTTTTTTTTTACTTTTTTGCAAAACTGCTAATGGCGCACCGTGTATATTTTCATGGACACTTTTTGATCTCGATGTCGATCCCACCCGCACCCTCCCCGGCAAGCTCCACCGCCGCCGCCGACCCACCGCAACCCTCCCCCGCTCCACCGCCGCCGACGAGCACCGGCCCCCGCACCTCCCCGCTCCACCACCGCCAACGGCACCCCCGCACCTCCCGCTAGCTCCACCGCCGACGACCCACCGCAACCTCCCCGCTCCACCGCGCCGATGAGCACCCGGTCCCCACACCTCCCCGCTCCACCGCCAACAGGCACCCCCGCACCTTCCCCGCTCCACCGCCGCCGATGATATTTTCAATTAACAAATTTTAACATATTTTTAAAAAATTATTATTGTTTTTATAAAAATATTACTGTTATGATTTAAACAAGTTTGAACATATTTAAACACAAATAAATATCAAACAGGATTTAAAATGCATAAAAAATATTGGGGAGCTCAGGGAATCGAACCAGACCTCTGGTGTGTGTCTTCACAGTCTTGACCAGTCGGGCTAGTGGGCGGGTTCTTTGATCTCGATCTCGATCCCACCCGACCTCCCGCTTAGCTCCACCGCCGCCGATGACCCACCGCAACCTCCCCGCTCCACCGCCACGACGAGCACCCGCCCAAGACACCTCCCCGCTCCACCACCACCAACAGCACCCCCGCACCTTCCCCCCGCTCCACCGCCGCCGCCGATGATATTTTCAATTAACAAATTTGAACATATTTTCTAAAAAATTATTACTGTTTTTATAAAAAAGTATTACTGTTATGATTTAAACAAGTTTGAACATATTTAAACACAAATAAATATCAAACAGGATTTAAAATGCATAAAAAAATATTGGGGAGCCTAGGAATCGAACCCAGGACCTCCTGATATGTGTGCTGCGTACTGACCAGTCGGGCTAGTGGGCGGGTTCTGTTGTAGATAGGGTTAGGTGGTATATATGTCGGGCTAGATTAAATTACTTATGGCGCACGCTTCGGTGGTGCACCATTGCTATGGATGTACTTATGGCGCACCCCTGGGTGGTGCGCCATTGCTAAGCCTCCCCCACACTAAAATCCCCAATCCCCAATCCACACTCTAATCCCTCCCCTACCTCACCTGCCGTCCCCGGCCGTACGTGCACCCGACCACCCTCCGCCGCCGACCACCTCCCTCACCGTCCCTCCTCCGCCCGCGCGCTCCGCCGTCCCCCCCCCGGCCCAAGCGTCCCCTCCCTCCCGAAGCGACAGCTAGGGTTCCTAGCCGCCGCCATCGCTGCTGCCAGCCCGCCATGGGCGCGCCACCGATCGAACCCTCCGCTGCCCCGCCTCCGGTACAGGCCCCTCCAGCCCCGAAGCTGCGCCCCGGCCGCCTCCTCCTCTCTTCTCCCGCGACCTCCCCCTACCCCCTCTCAACCGCCCCGTCCCCTCAGCGCCGCCCGCCGTCTCCCCGAACCCTATCTCCGCCGGCGTCGGGGACGACCACCTCGTCGGCCTCACCAGGCCGCAGGCCCTCAAGCCCCACGCCGTCCTCGGCCTCGCCCTCTCCACCGGCGGTGCACCTTCCTCCGCCCCTGCAGCGCAGCAGCAGAAGTAAACAGCCAGGTAAAACTGTACGCGCGGGGCATTTTCATTCAGTCTTTCTATTTGTACTACTTGTTTGTTGTGAAGCTAAGATGATGATGCTATTTTCTTATATGGTGAAGATATACTCTAGTTCTCTTTGTGCTGTGTCACTCTGTTTTTCAAACGTATTTATTTGAGCCAAAGTCACTTGGAGGCCCAACGTATTTCAGTGTGTGTCCTCTGTAAACGAGGCATTTGACTTGATTGATCCCGGAAGGCAATGTATTTTGCAATCCATCTTCGTAGGAAGGAGTATGACAAGAACATCGGTTAGATACATGGGCTACTGTGGATGAAAGTGTGGTATTTATACTCTGCCTTCGACAGAGCAAAGAAGCCAAATACTTGAAACTATTATCTGGTAGGAGATTTATTTTAGCAAGATAGAAGAAAACACCCAAGATGATAGGTAATAATACATTCATGTCTAAGACTATCGAGTGGTTGAACCGTATGCGGTGTGCCTATATATGCCTCTGTATATATTGCCCATGGTTAGCCTAAGACACGCATTTAAATCACCATATGTGACTGAAAATATGGAGAAGAACCAGAGGCTTCTTGAGAGCAACTGGACAAACATTAAGTGAAATTAATTAGATTGTGTGTATAGTAGTACTACTAGTTTTTCTTTGGTGTTTTTCTTTGGTGAACCATACGACATTAAGTGAAATTAAGTAGAAATTATAGTAGTTTGGTTCTGTTTTTTGCTGGTGTTTGGTTCTAAAGATGAGTAGCAATTATAGTAGGAAGATGATGCATAGTAGTTTTATGTTGTTGTAGTAGTTGTAGTTGTAGATACTGAGAGCAGTATCATGTGCTACTATTGTAAATCTGAGAGTTGTAGGAACATTAGATACAATAACAAGTGTCATGTTGTTGTATTAGATATAGTAGTAGTATCATGTGCTGCTGAAGATGAGTAGTTGTAGGAAGATGATGCCCTAATGGAAGTGACATGAATATTTGGCCTACCTTTTTTTCTTGTAGAATTTTTTTATTGACGGTATAAACGAATCAGAGACTCGCTAGGTAGGTTCTCCTAATTAATTAGAAATGATGCATCTTGCAATTAGGGGGAATATTGCAACCTGCTGCAATTAGGGGGATCTACCATACTTACCTCGTTTCACCTGTGCTACTAGTAGGCCATTAGCTCCTGCTTGCTTGCTTGCTGCACAGTGCTCAGCCTGGCTCAGTAATTGACCAACCAGGATTTCCTCTTCTTCCAAATCAAGTTTCAGTTTCACAACCAGCTCAACACTAGCTACATACTGCTGCCCAATACTAGCTCTTTAGAGGGTATACTGCTTTCTTTTCTTATCTTAAAACATCCTAAAAGGGGCAAAGCATGGATGGTTGCCTTTCGGGTGCATCATCCCACTAACCCGGCCCGGCGGATTGCCTTTCGGGTGCGAATCAGCCACGCGACATGTTTGATCGACCATGCCAATCCTTGTGCTTGCTGGGTTGGATATGGATGATGACTAGATGCCAGCTGCGCGCTTCTTCTTCTGGTCTGACCTGCACCGCCATTAATTAGTGTTAACTGTACTAGTATAATCAACTTCGAGAGTGTCACACTGGCCAAAGATCTGGCACCAAGTGGCACTATCAACTTGTCTTTATCTCCAATTTTCTTGAGCACAAACCTATCATGTATCATGTATGTAGTAGCAACATGCTGATGGGGAGGTGTAGCAGGATCATGACAAAATGTGCTGCTATCTTATTCCAAGATGCACATTTTCTCTCAAACTGACATGTTCTTAATATGGACTCTGTTTGATGATAGACGTGTAGCAGGATCATGACAAAATCAGCTATTATCTTATTCCAAGATGCACGTTTCCTCTAAAACTGACTGAACTGTTCTTAATTTTGCAGGTAGAGGGCAAGATAATTTGTTGGTTGTTTGCTGTCATGTTGTTATTACTTCCATTAGGGCATCTGTTGGTTCATTTACCTTTCTAACATCTGCATATTTCAGGTTTCCGAGGAGGTAAAGGAAGTGAAGTTCAGACAGTGCAGCAGCAGCAACACCTCCAAGGTGAGAAATATGTTCCTATTAATCTTTTTTTGCTCAAGTTCTTCAGTACATCATATAATATAGAGAAGTGCAGATCAAGTGGTGCAATCATATACATCTGCCACTTAAGTCATCCTTCCCTTTAAGCAGAGTGATGCCTTTCGATGTCACACAATAATGTTTGTTGCAAGAACATTCTACTCTTAGTGTTAGTTTGTTTACTACATAAAAATATATAGTTTTGCTGCTGTTATGCCTGTATTCACTGCTGCTGCTGCTGTACTTGTGATGATGTTGTAGGTACCCCGAGAGGCCCTTGAGTTTGCCGGAATGTCGATTAACTTCCGTTCCGGCAAATTCGGGTACTCCATATGTCCTATTTTCAGCAAAGGTAATGCTGAAATTTTCCGTGAATTTTAGCATTACTTTGCTAAAAATAGGACATATGGGGTACTTGCGACTAATGCCTGTTATCATGCATGTTTTATGATCTGTTGTAAGGGTACTAATTGGTCTCTTCTGCTGCTTATCAGAGATGGCAGGAAGCAGCCACCGCCGATCTGCGACACCACAGTACGAGTTGGATGCTTCCGAGTTCTTCACTATCATACTTGAGACTTCAGTGTCATCCATGACGCAGGTATATAAAATGAGAGATCTCCCCTTCACCCATCTCATTATGATATCTGTTGTTTGCTACATCACTCTTTGTCCCAAACTGCAGAGGTTGCCTGACAGTTTTATGAACATGCTGATGGGTGAAGATCCGCCAAATAATGTGAAGCTGCGACAGGCCGGCAGCGGGTTTCGCAGGCAGTGGGATGTGCAGTTGGTGATCAAGAAGGGCCACATGTACTTGTCTCGTGGGTGGGAGAAGTTCTACCGTGCCTACGACCTGCGGCTGGGGTACTTCCTTCTCTTCAGGTATGACGACGATGCAAACATGCTCATCGTGAAGGTGTTCAACAAGACTATGTGCCGCATGCGCTACGCTGCCGATGATGATGCCGGTACATTCTGCCTCTTCTTATTCCTCTACATTTGGCTTTGTCTCACATCGATTGTTAACGGTCATTGTTGCATTTTGGACAGGTAATGGGAGCAACAAGAAGAACACAGCTACAGCCAAAGCAAAAAGAAGAACTATGGCTGTAGCGAAGCAAAGAAGAATTATGGTGTAGCGAAGCAAGAAGCGATTCTGGCTGTAGCAAAAGCAGCAGCGATTCTGGCAGCAGCATAGACAACAAGAAGGATGATCCGGACTGGAGTGCGGGAGAAGAGGAGCAGAGTGAGGATGAGGAGCTGCAGGATGACGACGGGCATCAGGATGAGGATGACCTAGCGCTGGTGGTGGCTGACCAAGGGCAAGAGATGGTGGTGGTTGACCATGGGTAAGAGATGGAGGTGGCTCAGGATGACCTAGCGATGGTCGTGCCTGAAGGTGGCCTCGCGATGGTGGTGGTGCCTGACAATGACCACACACCGGTGGTGGCGCCGGCGATCCCACAGCTGGGCGACATGACCACGCCAATTGTGGTAGAAGACTACATCCCACTGCCTCCACTTCCTCCACCGCCTCGCCGCTCTAGGCGCATCAGGGAGAGGAAGGAGAATAAGGAGAAGAACAATGCATGAGAACTGAACTTTGTCAAGTTTGTCAGATCTCCTATAGGTTAGTTATCCAAAATGATATATATATATATACTTATTTACCTATGTTATCTCTAATATGCTTAGTTTCCTATAGGTTAGCTTCATTTTTACCTAAGTTGGCTCTAATATACTAACTTAGAGCTTATATGCTTAGTTTCCTATAGGTTAGCTCCAATATAACTTATGTTAGCACAAAATGATCAAGTTTACATAATAAGCTTATAGTCTTCTTCTTATTCTTCTTCTTTTCCAAAACTCTTCTTATTCTTCTTCTAGTCTTCTTCTTCTAGTATTCTTCTACTCTTCTTCTTTTTCTTCTTCTAAATTCTTGTTTATCATTTTGCAGATTTGATTTAATTGACGGAAGCTTGCGTGGATGGATGCTTCTTTTCCATTTGTGTTTTTATTTTGTATCAATGTGAAACTTTTGTGAATTGATGGATAACGGTGTTGGATGAACAATGTGAAACTTTTGTAATATGTAACGATGGAACTATGTGTTGGCTATGTATGTATATATGATGGAACTTGTGTGTTGGCTATGTATGTATATATGATGGAAATTGTGTGTTGGCTATGTATGTATATATGATGGAACTTGTGTGTTGGCTATGATTGTTATATGGATGCTTGTTGTATATATATGTGTTGGATATCTCATAGGTGAAATAGTGACCTAAGATTAAGGAAAAAAATTTAAAAAATTGTTACTAATGGCGCACTACCATGTCATGCGCCATTAGTATAGAAGAAACTAATGGCGCACTATGGGCAAAACTAATGGCGCACTGCCAGGTGCGCCATTAGTATACCAGATACTAATGGCGCACCAGTGGTGCGCCATTAGTAAAAAATTCTAGTGGCGTGATACTAATGGCGCACTGGTAATGCGCCATTAGTAGGCAAAACCAGTGCGCCATTAGTAGGCCTTTTCCTAGTAGTGCTATACTCCTCAGGAAAACGGCATCGTGGAGCGCAAGAACAGGACTCTTGTTGAGATGGCTCGCACTATGCTTGATGAATACAAGACTCCACAGAGTTTCTGGCCAGATGCTATTGATACTGCATGCCACATCATCAACAGGGTATATCTTCAAAAATCCTTCAAAAATACCTCATATGAACTCCTCACCGACAAGAACCCAATGTAAGTTATTTCAAAGTCTTCGGTGCTAAATGCTGGATAGAGATCCTCACCGCCACTCTAAATTTGCACCGAAAGCATGAGGGTTTTATGCTTGGTTACGGAAAGGACTCGCACACCTATAGAGTCTTCAACACCTATCATCACAAGGTTATTGAAACTGTAGATGTGCAGTTCGATGAGACTAATGGCTCGCAAAGAGAGAACCTACCTCCTGTGCTAGATGAAATGTCACCTGAGGCATCCATCAAGTTCAAGGCTACTGAGGATGCCATCCCTACCGAAGAATCTGCTGCAGAAGTCATTCCGGATCATGAAGAAAATCACACTGGTGCTACTGAAGAAAATGGCCCCGAAGAGATTGCTGGGCCAAATCAAAGTCGTCAACCTGCTCGTCCTCGCATTGCAAATGAAGTGAAGATTGAGAGAATCATCAATGACATCAATGCACCAGGTCCTCTCATGCACTCAAAAGCTACACATTTGTCTAACTTTTGTGGGCATTTTGCGTTTGTCTCTATCACAGAGCCCACCAAAGTTGATGAAGCATTCATGGAGTCTGAGTGGATTCAAGCTATGCAAGATGAATTACATCAATTCAGGCTCAACAATGTGTGGGAGCTTGTCAAGCGACCAAACCCATGCAAGCACAATATCATCGGCACCAAATGGATCTACCGCAACATGCAAGATGAAAATGGCCTTGTGGTGAGGAATAAGGCTCGTCTTATAGCTCAGGGCTACACATAGGTTGAAGGAATTGATTTCGATGAAACTTTTGCACCTGTTGCTAGACTTGATGCTATTCGCATATTGCTTTCTTATGCTAACCATCATAATATCATCTTACATCAAATGGATGTGCAAAGTGCATTCCTCAATGGTAAGCTTTAGGAAGAAGTATATGTTGCTCAACCACCAGGTTTCGAGGATCCAAAATTTCCAGATCACGTCTGTAGACTCAACAAGGCCCTCTATGCCCTCAAGCAAGCACCTTGGGCGTGGTATGATACACTGAAGGAATTCCTCATGAATAAAGGCTTCAAATCTGGTCCACTTGACCCAACTCTTTTCACCAAAGCATATGACGATGAATTATTCGTGTGCCAAATATATGTTGATGATATTATCTTTGGCTGTACTAACCAACGTTACAGTGATGAATTTGCCTATATGATGAGTGAGGAATATCAAATGTCTATGATGGGAGAGTTGAAATTCTTCCGAGGTCTCCAAATTCGTCAACAACACAATGGCATATTCATATCCCAGGAGAAATACCTCAAGGATGTGTTGAGGAAGTTCGGCAAGCAAGATTGCAAAGGCGTCAAAATACCTATCCCCACAAATGGCCATCTATGCACCGATGAAAATGGTAAAAACTTCGATCAAAAGGTATACCGCTCCATGATTGGCTCTTTATTGTATTTATGTGCATCTAGGCCGGATATTGTGCTTAGTATTTGCATGTGTGCCCGATTTCAAGCTACACCGAAGGAATCACAACATAAGGCTGTGAAGCATATTCTTTGATATCTAGCTCACACTCCAGCACTTGGATTATGGTATCCCAAGGGCTCTTCTTTTGATCTCATTGGATATTATGACTCTGACTATGCTGGTGGTCGGGTGGACCGCAAGTCAACATCAGCCACATGTCATTTCCTTGGACGTTCCTTGGTATGTTGGTCCTCAAAGAAGCAGAACTGCGTATCACTTTCTACTACTGAAGCTGAGTACATTGCTGCTGGATCTTGCTGTGCTCAATTGCTATGGATGAAGCAAACCCTCAAGGACTATGGCATCAATGTGAAGAATGTGCCACTCTACTGTGACAATGAGAGTGCTATCAAGATTGCTCACAACCTAGTTCAGCACTCGAAGACAAAGCACATCCAGATTCGTCATCATTTTCTTCGTGACCATGTGTTGACGGGCGACATCTCCATCGACCATACGAATACTGAAGATCAGCTGGCCAATATCTTCACAAAGTTGGATGAGAAGAGATTTAGCAAGTCGCGGTGTGAGCTAAATATCTTAGAATCTTCTAATGTTCTTTGTAAAGGACACACATCCTAACCCTTATGCAGAATTGATGACATAGATGTGCAATACAAGAAGTAACATTTTTCTTCAATCAATGAAGACTAACCCTCTAAGTGTGAAGAAATTAAAGAAGAATTTGATTCTCAGAACCCTATGACAATTGTACGCGGTGTCTAAAATCATCATTCTTATACAGTGAGTTACGCCACCAACCAAAGTTGAAAATCTTCAATTTAAATTTTGCAATTTGTTCATATTTGCAATTTCTTCAACTTTGCAATTTCCTCAGTCTTTCCGATGTTGTTCTTCATTGCTATATATATTATGAGTTTTTCATGTCCTCTACATCATTCACTTATAGCTAATTCTTCAAGTTGCTTTTTCATCTAAGTGAATGTGATCGGACCCGTTCCCCCTCTATGCTAAACTCAACCCAGTCTGTTCACAAATTCTTCATGTGCACTCTATTTGAAACCCGTTCAAAATCTTCACTGTGTCCTTGATAGCTGAAGAATTTACGAACGAGACGTTAAAATTTTCATATCTAATTTTTTGGTTTTTGCCGCTCAACCATGATAGGATTAAACAACTCACCCACGATCTCACATGATCTCCACCTCTCAGTACGTGGGTGACACACGTCGCTATGATAGCAAGGGTCAGGGGCACGCTCGTCCAAATTCCTCGGGCGAACGGTTTTTCACTTTGTTATAAATACCCCTCCCCTTTCACCTCAGCTCATTTACTCTGCTCGACCTCTCTCCCTCCTGCTCGAGCTCTCTGACCTAGCGCCGCCACTAATCTCCATCGTCGCCAATGAGGAAGAGCTTAGCTACCTTGACCTCGTCGCCGTCGTACTCGCGCCGGCCGGGGAAATCTTCACCTCTGCCGCCGCTGTAGTTGTCTTCCTGCGCCAAGTTAGGGCGTGGAACTTCCACAGTTTATCTCACAGTTCGTTGTGTTCTTCGTCAAAGGTAAATAAAACTCACTTTTATTGCCCTTGTTGATTCTGATGATTTACACAAAATCTTCAAAAGGTGTTTATTCTTCAACTTTCATATTCTTAAACACCACAGTTGCATCTGTTCTTGATCTATCTCTCTAAGATGTACTTTTTTTCAAGATTCCTCAATTGTGTGGATTTCCAATCTATACAACTCGAGAACCTAAGTCAAGAACTCTTAGTGAAGTTCCTCAAGACTCCCCTTGTCAAATTCCTCAAACTTGATTCCTTCAAAAAAAAAAACAAATTCTGAGAACGCATATGACCTCTTCAAATTCTTCGCACCTATACTCTGTTCACAGGTACACATGTCTACTGCTGAATCACTAGGTTTCTCGTCAACTTAACGCATTTGCAGCATTCCTCGAAGAAAAACTGCATACTTCTTCAGAGACATCCATTGTTCAGAATCCTCAGCTGAAGAATATGGATGAAGAAAGCGTCCTCAAAAGGGAGGCAAGAGGCCTGAAACTAACACTACTTTTGAGATCCCTGAAGATATTTATGCAAATTAGTGCACTCCTGATGAGGCCACTCATGGCAAAGGAAACAAAAATCAGCGCAAAGTGTGCATTTAGCAGATTGAACGCAGATGGGCATGGGAATCGAGTGAATACCGCTATGTCACTCCCAAGTACATGAAGAAATTCGCGGCAAATCCTCCATGCCCAAGACCTCCATTGGCACCAGGCCAAGAAGTTGATCCCTCTAGCATCAGAAGAGGTGAGGAATTTCCAAAGGAATGGGCCAAGTGACAAAGGAAATTGGCTAAAGTAGCAAAAGAGGCAGAGAAGAAATTCAATGAAGGTTCTGCTGCTGCTGCTGCTGAAGCCTCTGCTAGTCAGCCCAAGAAGGCTATGAAGAAGAAATCTATTGTGAAGCCATCTTCCTCCGCCATGCCCTCACGGCCCAGCTCCTCAAAGCCCTCAGGGCCATCTGCTCAAGCAAAGCCCTCAGCTGCACCTGCAAAGTCCTCAGCGCCAGTGCATCTTGCCATGTGCCAAAGGACTACATGCTTTTCAATTGCTTCGGGGGCTTCCGCAAGTTCTTCAGCTCAGCCTCTGTTGCTGAAGAAAAAGGTCACTGCTGGACGTGGCACAAGGCCAAGTCCTCACAAGAAGCAGGTCACCTTTGAAGTTCCATCATCTGAAGATGAAGCTGATGATGAAGAACTTGCACAAATCATCACAGACCGACAAAACCGGGCCGCTAGTGCCAAAGGCAGTGTTGTGCCGCTCTTGCTGGATACGAAGAAGATCCTTGATTACATTGATCCTTCGCATAAAGATCCCAACACACCTGATCCTGATCTGAACCTCACACCAGGACAAAGTCACGTGTTGACTGCTTTCATTGCTGAAGAAAAATGGAAGTTTGAGAAGGCTAGATCAGTGAAGAAAGCTCAATACAAAAAGGAGCATTATCTAAAGAAAATGTCCTGAAAATGACAACTGAAGAACTTGTGATTATTCAGTCTGAAATCAAAGCTCTCAGTGATTAATTTGACGCGTATAAGGCTGATTGGCTAGGTGCCAAAGTCAGATTCGTCAAACTGGCTAAAGGCCTCAAGCCCAATGTTGCTGCTAAAGCGCAACAAGAAATTCCTCAGGGTGAAGCATCTGCTCAGCCCACAAAAGAACATGCCAGCACCGCTGATGAAAATTAGGCTGCTGAAGAAACTGAGAGTACCAGGGCTGATGATGCTATTCCAGCTCCTGATGAAACTGCCAAGGAAACCACCAATGTTGTGCCTGAAGATCAACCCAGGCCAACTGAAGAATCTGCTGCTGCGCCTGAAGAATCTGAGCCTGCCGGGGCAACTGAAACAGTTGTGCCTAAAGAAACTGTGCCTCTTTCATCTGCTCCTCCTGCAAAGTCCTCACAGATAAAAAGCGCTCTCCTTCCTTCTGCATCAGAAGCAAAGAAAACCAAGGCTACCAAAAGGGTAGCTGCAAAGAAGAGGAGAGCATCAGATGCCTCAGAGTCTTCAGCTCCGAAGAAAGTGAAGACTTTGACGAGCTCTTTCGAGAATCCAATTGGTGCTGTTCCGCTGATTGGCATGCCATCAAAGGAAATTGTTCCTTTTGGTGAAGAATATGTCATCGCTGATGACATTGATGAAGAAAATCCATCTGCTGCTTTGTCAGAGCAGTTGGATGATGAAATTGAAGTGGATGCTATCCCTTCACCGCTACAGGTATCATCGCTGCTGCCTTAGTTCACTGTTGAAGAGGCCGGTGTTGAATAAGTTGAAGTTGAAGAAGAGGATGTGGACATCGGGTCTACGACTCCAGTGATGAATGATGATTATTGGGAAAGTCATCATCCCAATTGTCCTCTATTCACTCCTCTGCAGCAAATTCCTCAGTCCCCCGTGCACACTGAAGTAATTCACTCGGGTTCTGATCAAGGTCAAGCTTCTCTTCACTCCATCCCCGAAGAAGTTCCAGACACTAGTGCCGATGAAATGGAAAAGAAGACAGCAAAAGAAACTGCTACTGAGATTCCTCAGCCTGAGGCTCCAGAGGTTGTGCTTGAAGCGGCTGTGAAGACCTCCACTGCAAATCTTCAGCCCAAGGCACTGAATCCTCGCTCGAAGAAGCAGAAGTTCAAGGCTGATGACTTCTTTGCTGAGCATAATTTCTTCTCAGATTTCAATCCATACGACTCTACTCGCCTTCGCCGCAAGCACTTCTGGACTGCTTCTCAAATGAACTTTTATTCCTCGCTGTTGTTTGACAAGGATAAATTGTTTGATCACATGCAAATTCCTCATGTGGACATGGAGTCTCGTACATGTTTCACTCCAGTCCTCAGTTTTCTTCATGATGCAGGGCTGCTGTAGGACCTTGAAGTATGTCTAGGGGGGTGATTAGACTACTTAACCAATTAAAAACTTAACCTTTTCCCAATTTTAGAGTTTGGCAGATTTTAGCTATCTTGGGACAAGTCAAGCAATTATCACAAAATTCAAGCAAGCATGCAAAGAGTATATAGGCAGCGGAAATTAAAGCATGCAACTTGCAAGAAAGTAAAGGGAAGGGTTTGGAGGATTCAAACGCAATTGGAGACACGGATGTTTTTGGCGTGGTTCCGATAGGTGGTGCTATCATACATCCACGTTGATGGAGACTTCAACCCACGAAGGGTAATGGTTGCGCGAGTCCACGGAGGGCTCCACCCACGAAGGGTCCACGAAGAAGCAACCTTGTCTATCCCACCATGGCCGTCGCCCACGAAGGACTTGCCTCACTAGCGGTAGATCTTCATGAAGTAGGCGATCTCCTTGCCCTTACAAACTCCTTGGTTCAACTCCACAATCTTGTCAGAGGCTCCCAAGTGACACCTAGCCAATCTGGAGACACCACTCTCCAAGAAGTAACAAATGGTGCGTTGATGATGAACTCCTTGCTCTTGTGCTTCAAATGATAGTCTCCCCAACACTCAACTCTCTCTCATAGGTTTTGGATCTGGTGGAAAGAAGATTTGAGTGGAAAGCAACTTGGGGAAGGCTAGAGATCAAGATTCATATGGTAGGAATGGAATATCTTGGTCTCAACACATGAGTAGGTGGTTCTCTCTCAGAAATGGTAAGTTAGAAGTGTAGGTTTGTTCTGATAGGTCTCTCCACGAATGAAGAGGAGGTGGAGGGGTATATATAGCCTCCACACAAAATCTAACCGTTACACACAATTTACCAAACTCGGTGGGACCGATTCAACAGACTCGGTCGCACCGATTTAGTAAACCTAGTGACCGTTAGGATTTTCGGTGGGACTGACATGCAACTCGGTAGGACCGATTCGGTTAGGGTTAGGTCATAACGTACTCTCGGTAAGACCGATCACGCAAACTCGGTGAGACCGATTTTGGTAATAAGCTTTCCAGAGAGTTGGTCAGGTAAACTCGGTGGGACCGATTTGCACTTTTCGGTGAGACAGAGAGTTTACATTGCAATCTCGGTGGGACCGATCGCTCACTTCGGTTAGACCAAAACATTACGAAGGGAAACAGAGAGATTACAATCCCATCTCGCTGAGACCGAGATCCCTATCGGTAGGACCGATTTGCCTAGGGTTTGTGGCAGTGGCTATGACATTAGAACTCGGTGGCGCCGGATAGAAAGAATCAGTGTGACCGATTTTGGCTTTAGGTTTAGGTCATTTGTGGATGTGAGAAAGTAGTTGAGGGTTTTTGGAGCATATCACCAAGCACATGAAGCAAGAGGCTCATTAAGCAACACCTCATCCCACCTTGATAGTATTGGCTTTTCCTATAGACTCAATGTGATCTTGGATCACTAAAATATAAAATGAAGATTCTTGAGCTTTTGAGCTTGAGCCAATCCTTTGTCATTAGTATTTTGAGGGATCCACTTTCATCATCCATGCCATGCCATTCATTGAGCTTTCCTGAAATAATAGTCTAGGAATAGCATTAGCTCAATGAGCTATATGTTGTTATGAATTACCAAAACCACCTAGGGATAGTTGCACTTTCAATCTCCCCCTTTTTGGTAATTGATGACAACATATAGATCAAAGCTTTGACGAATGATAATAAGATTGAAAAACATCATCGCTTTGAGAAGTATGTGATAAGCAAGAGCTCCCCCTAAATTTGTGCATAGTTTAAGATTTGCTTTGGACTACAAATGCACAAGGAATTAGGCTCATGGGTTACTCTTCCATGTCACATACATCTTGGTGGAGCACTCAAAATGATAAAGATTGAATACATGCACTCATCACCAAGCAAAGTGAATGATCACATATGGATAAGGTAAGATAATATCATCAAACATGCATAAGTGTAGCTTATGATCAAACACATGATCATCAATGTCTCACAAAAATAGCATAGTATCTCAAGCAATCAAAAGCAAACAAAGTTTAACCACCAAAGCAAGAGAGAACAAAAGCAACACACACTCTCTCTCTCTCTCTCTCTCTCTCTCGAAGCCTATGATCTATACATTTTTCTCCCCCTTTGGCAACAAGTTACCAAAAAGTTCATAGAAAATGCGTAGTGCTAGATCGACTCTCAGGCTTGATCTTCAGGTGGTGGTGTCCGGAGACCTCCAAGAACGAAGGCTTCAGTTCAAGTAGAGGGTGCTGGAGGAGTTGGTGCTGGAGCTGGTTGCACTGGAGCTGTAGGAGCTGTAGCTGGTGCAGATGATGTGGCTCTCGTGTCTGTCACAGGCACTGCAGCTGACCTCTGAGCTCTAGGCACTCTGGCAAATACATTAGTGGTAGTCTTGCCCTTCCTCTCCTGCATGTCATCCTGTAGCTGCTCCACAACTGACTTAATCTCGGTTACTTTGACATCTAGATCATAGAATTTTTGTTCCATGATTCTTTCCAAGCTCTTCTAATTTTGAGTGAGGGTGGCCAGTCCCTTCTCAATCCTCAGTGTTGATGCTATCAAGTAACCAAGCTGCTCCTGCTTGTTCTTCAAAAAGTACTCAGATGCCTCCTCTTGAGTTGGCATCTTGGCAGCCTTCTCTTTCCTTGCCTTCTCCTTCTTCTCTTGATCTTATACTGATGATGGTTCATTCTCATTCATGACAACCTGATTATCCTAAAAGTTTGATAGAGAGGAAAATGTTCCTTATCCAATAGATATTTTCCTGTGCCCATCTTTGAGTTAATCGACTCCTGAATCTGAGGGGCATATCCACAACTTCTCTTTTGGTCTGCTGCAGTCCTCTTAATGGTCTCAACCATAGGGCTCATGACCTTGAATTTCTGTGGCACATCAAACAAATGCAACATGTTGATTGCATGCCCTCTAATCATGTTGTGGTCACCAGACTTGGGCAACAGAGTGTGCCTTAGGATCCAGTTGATTGTTGGCAGCCCTGACAGAAAATAGTGGACTGACCCAAACTTATGTGTCTCAATAGCTTTGTCTGGGATCTCCCTGTACATATGTGCCATGGAATTGTGGTCCATCTTCTTCTTGGCATAGACATCTAGGTCATCTTCACTCTCCTTTGGGGCATTGATCAGTTTTGCCCACTCCTCAATGGTTGACTGGTACCTTGTACCTTCAAACATCCAAACTATCCTCCCATCTGGATAGAAGTGTGCTGTGGAGTAGAATTGCATAATGAGTTCATCATTCTAGTTGGTGAGCTTTTGCCCAACAAAATCTGCAACTCCACAAGCAACAAAAATGTCTTGCACTCCAGGATAGTGTTCTTCATTTTCTTTCATGTAGGTCCAGTCGACCCACCTCATATCACACACTATGGGCTTCTTGTCGAACAAGATTGTCTCATAGAAGTCCTGTAGTTCCTTTGTATGGAACCTGTAATCAACAGCAGTTCTTCTCCTTGTGGCATATGGATCCGTCATCCTCCATAGCCTCAACCCTGAGTCTCTTCTGATTTTCATGTCCTCAGCCACAGGATGGGCATCATTATGGTCTGGTATCTTGGGCTTGAGCTTCCTCAGGACTTGTCCTTCTTCATCTTCCTCATCAGCAACTTCAGGCACTGGGGCCTTGTTCTTCTCAGCAGCTGGAATACTCCTGGTATTCCTCTTTTGTGCAAGCTTGGGCTTGGGGCAGCTTTGGGTGCTTCCTTGGGCTTTGATGTTGCAGCCCCTGACTTAATTGCATCACCCATAAGCTTTTGTGCCTTGGGTGCTGGTGCAGCAACCTCTTCTTCCTCTTCAGAGTCTCTCCTCATTGAGGGATTTCCAAGAACCTGAGCAGTAGTGGTTCTGGCTCTCTTCTTCTTCTTATCCTGAGCAGCAGCTTCATCTTCTGATTCAATGGTAAACTTCATAGTTTCTCCAGTGGGAACTTTCTTGGGTTTGGAAGTTGTGACTCTCTTTGCAGGTGCCTCTTTGGGTTCAGACTTTTCAGGCACTTGAGTAGATCCTCTGACCTTCAAAGATAGGTGTCCTCTTGGCGTGAACCTTCCTATTGAGTCCAGTGTTTAGTGTTCGTGGCCGAGGCATACTCCTTTTTGAGCACTACCTTCTTAGAGGTAGCCTCATCCTCTTCTGCTCTATAATCCTCATCCTCAGAATCTGAGATTCTCTTCTTCCTTGTCCTAGTGGCAGCTTTAGGCAGATTGCTTGGGGTGCTCCTGCTGCCTTCATCTGAAGTGCTAGAGGGACTAGTGCCCTCACTCATGTGATTGTGCTCTTCTGATCTGTTCTGACTATCACTTTGGTCTGACATGCTGCAAATCACTGACTGCTGACCCTGTGAAGAGTAATAGATGAGATAGAGTGGATGAGCATCACAAAATGCAGAGATTTTTTTGCAAAAGAATGATTCAAAAATTTAGTTTTAGTTTTCCACAGAAAGCATTTCGGATCAACCTGTCACGCCCCGGATCCGATGCGCCAGGTGTCTGCCAGTTATTCGTCGTTGTTGCCATGTCATTTGCTTGCGTGTTGCACTTTGCCATGTCATCATCTGCATTTTATCATGTCATCATGTGCATTTCATTTTGCATACATGTTCGTCTCATGCATCCGAGCATTTTCCCCGTTGTCCGTTTTGCAATCCGGCACTCCTATGTTCCCCGGTGTCCCCTTCTTCTCTCCTATTGTGAGCGGGTGTTAAACTTTTTCGGAATGGCCCGAGGTTTGCCAAGCGGCCTTGGTATACCACCGTCAGACCGCCTGTCAAGTTTCGTGCCATTTGGAGGTCGTTTGGTACTCCAACGGTTAACCGGGTAACCGCGAAGGCCTCTTTTGTTTCCAGCCCAACACCCCTTCCAAAGTGGCCCAAAGCCCAGCAAACTCCCTTCCATGTTCTCGGTCGTTCGATCACGATCGCGTGGCCGAAAACCGCACCTCATTTGGACTCTCCTAGCTCCCTCTACCTCTATATATAGACCCTCCCCCGAATTCCCACAGATCATACCCTAAAATTCGTCCTCGCTCACCGGACACGTCCAAACCCGCCGGACGTGTCCACCTCGCCGCCACGTCGCCCGCCAATCGGGCGCGACACAGCGCCGCCGCCTCCTCCTCCACTCACGCCGCCACGCCACCCGCGCCACCCCGCCCGCCGCCGCTGCCCGCCGGGGCAGCACAGAAGCCAAGGCGCCGCCGCCGCCGCCGCCCTTCGTCCGCCGCCCGCCGCCGCCGCCGCCGGCCGCCGCTGCTGCTCGCCGCTGTAGCTCCGCCTGGCGCGCCGCCACCCACTGCCCCCGTGCCGCCAACCCGCGCGCTTAACTGCCCATTTGCCTCGCTCATTGCTGCGCCGCGCGCCTACCGACGCCGCCTTCGCTCGCCCGCAGCGCGGGCCGCCCGGCTTCCCTGCGCCACAAGGCCATGGCTGCCGTCGCTCCCGTAAGATCTCTCGCCGCCCGCACAGATTCCACCGGCGTCCGCGCCTCTCGCGCCCGGATCCGGCTAGATCCGGTCGGGGAGAGGCCCCGCCGCCGCGCCCAGTCGCCGGAGCGTCCTCCCGGGCCGACTCCTTCTTCCTCCAGCGCAAGTCCGGCGAACCTCGACTTCCGCGCCGCTTTGAAATCCGTGCAAGAGGTTGCTCCCGTATGCCTAAGTCCCAGGATTTTTATATTTTCATGCCATTTTCATCGCATCACATCTCTGCATCCGTAGCTCCGTTTCGTGCGTATAATAAGTCAAATTGTTCGACCCGAAGATTACATCATTTCATTCCATTGCATCATTTGCATTTGAGGTCATCTTGATGCCCGAAATGCTGTTGGAAGAAGGCTTCAGGTCGTTAGTTTCAGAATCTTATCAGCTCGAGCTCTTTTGTCATTTTTGCCATGAATTATGTGTGCACCTTATGAACTTGAGCCCTACATGTGAGTTGAACATTGCCATGCCATCTTTCCAGGGGTGTTTGCCATGTATTTTTGTGAGTTATGTGTTGACTAGAACAAGCATGCAAAGTAGGGATGATGATGTTGCTGATTTCAGGAACTTAGTGATTTCACTAAGTCTTGCCCTGCTGTTATTTTTGTGACATATGTTGATGTTGTTACAGAGAGATCTATGCCCTTTTTGAGCATGATCAGTAAGGGTGTTTTGAACATATGGATGCGCTCTATCCATCCATGCCTTTGTTGGCATTTATGGAGTAGTCTAGCATGTCATTTTCGTGCTCTACTTTTGCTTGAAAATGTTTCCTGGCAGATTGTTTGCATGAGATTCAATTTTCACGAGGTCGTTGTAGTTGATCCGTGTATGCTATGACCTTGCTCTTGCCATGCTTAGCTTCATAATCATGCCTTCTTACTGTTGGTTGCCTTGCCATGCCATGTATTGCTCTGTAGTGAGTGCATCGAGCTCACGAACATGCCTACTTGTTAACTGTTTTTGCCATGCCCAGTTTTTCTCGCTAAGTCTGAAATCTGTAATAAAACTTGCTATGTTTACATGGGTGCCATCATTTCTTAATGTCCTTTTGGCTTATGGACAGTAAGGGACTATTGATATATGCTTTGAGTAGAATCATGTCATGCCTTGTTTTGCTATTATAAGTTCCTGTAGCATGTTGTTTGTTTGCTCTAAACATGCCTTCCGATGTTAATTCTCGCATGTTAGTATTTTCACCAAGTCTGTGAACCTGATATTTTTAGCACTTTCACCATGCTTGTTTGAACATGTTATGATGTGATTTAGCCGTAGCTCAGTGTTCCTCTTTTGTTAAGCATCTCCTGTAGTTCGCTGACATATGCTTTGCTTTTATGTTGGGGTGCTGTACCATAGTTTCTTGTTGCGTGCTAAGTAGCATCGGTCTGTTAAAGGCAGATTTGCATCATTCTTGTTTTGCTTGTCATTTGCAAACCGTGCATCCGATTCCGGTGATCTTTATATCGATTTCAACCAAAATCATCTCATCTTTCCAGCGGCATACTTGGTTTGCCAAGTTGATGCCCGGTTCATCATTTTCCTTTCGGAGCATACATATGCATTGCATATCACATCTCGCATAGCATGTCATGTATTGCATCATATTGCTTGTGCATTGTTCCTTGTTTGATTGTGGTTCTGTTGCTTGTGTTCTTGCTTTGGTAGAGCCGGGAGACGAGTACGTGAATGAGGAACCTGTTGAGAACGCCTATGAGGATCAAGCCTTCGACAACTCTGAGAACCTTGCAGGCAAGATGATCATACCCTCGAAATCACTTCTATCTTTGCTTGCTAGTTTGCTCGCTCTTTTGCTATGCCAATGCTACGATGCCTACCATTTGCTTGTCAGCCTCCCCAAATTGCCATGAACCCCTAACCTTTGGCACCATTCCTAGCAAACTGTTGATTGGCTATGTTACCGCTTTGCTCAGCCCCTCTTATAGCGTTGTTAGTTGCAGGTGAAGATTGAAGTTTGTTCCTTGTTGGAACATGGAGATGATGTTCCTGGTTGGAACATGTTTACTTGATTGGGATATCACAATATATCTTATTTAATTAATGCATCTATATACTTGGTAAAGGGTGGAAGGCTCGGCCTTATGCCTGGTGTTTTGTTCCACTCTTGCCGCCCTAGTTTCCGTCATATCGGTGTTATGTTCCCGGATTTTATGCTCCTTACACGGTTGGGCTATAATGGGAACCCCTTGACGATTCGCCTTAAGTAAAGCTTCTCCAAAGAATGCCCAACATTGGTTTTACCATTTTCACTAACAACCTACCACCTTCCCTTGGGTTCTACAGACTCAAGGGTCATCTTTATTTTAACCCCCGGCCGGTGCTCCTCGAGTGTTGGTCCGAACCGAGCTGACTGCATGGGCCACCTCGGGAAACTTGAGGGTTGGTTTTACTCGTAGCTAGTCTCATCCGAGTGTGCCCGAGAAAGAGATATGTGCAGCTCCTATCGGGATTTGTCGGCACATTCGGGCGGTGTTGCTGGTTTAGTTTTACCCGTCGAAATGTCTTGTTGTACCGAGATTCCGAGACTGATCGAGTGTCTCGGGTGGAGGTCTATTCTCCGCTGACCGTGAGAGCTTGTCATGGGCTGTTGGGACACCCCGCAGGATTTGAACTTTCAAAGCCGTGCCTGCTGTTATGTGGCAGATGGGAATTTGTTAACGTCCGGTTGTAGAAAACCCAAGTTGACCTTAATTAAAATACATCAACCGTGTGTAACCGTGATGGTCTCTTTCCGTGAGTCCGGAAGTGAACACGGTGTTGGAGTTATGCTTGACGCAGGTTGCTATAGGATCACTTCTTGATCATACTTTTATCGACCGTGCTTTGCCTTCTCTTCTCGCTCTCATTTGCGTATGTTAGCCACCATATATGCTAGTCGCTGTCGCAGCTCCACCTCATGCCTTTACCGCACTCCATAAGCTTAAATAGTCTTGATCTCGCTGGTGCGAGATTGTTGAGTCCCCGTGGCTCACGGATACTTCCAAAACCAGTTTGCGGTGCCTATGTTAATGAAAGGTGTGATTTAATCAAGCTCAAGGAGGAGCTCGATGAAGATCTTGCCCTTTGTGTTGTTTCGTTCTAGTTGATCAAGAGTGGAGCCCAGCTTGGGGTCGATCGGGACCTTTTGTCGCATTTGGGGTTCTTCTTGTATTTTGGTTCCGTAGTCGGACCTTGATTGTATCTGGATGATGTAATGCTTTATTCATGTAATTGTGTGAAGTGGCGATTGTAAGCCAACTATGTATCTCTTTCCCTTATGTATTACATGGGTTGTGTGAAGATTACCTCACTTGCGACATTGCTTTCAATGCGGTTATGCCTCTAACTCGTGCTTCGACACGTGGGAGATATAGCCGCATCGAGGGCGTTATACAACCGATTTTCAAACTCGGTGATACCGAAGCAGTTTTGGAACCTAAACTGACAAACTCGGTTGGACCGAGTCACAGTTCGGTGGCACTAAGACTGCTAGGGTTTCACAAAGTCCTAAAATCGGTCTCACCGATTAGCAATTATCGGTCAGACCGAGAGTTACTAGTGCAATGGCGTTAGCCAAATTGGTGGGACCGAGTTTTTCAACTCGGTGGGTCCGAGATGGTTTTGGCGGAAACCTAACCCTAAATTTTCAAATCTCATCTAATCTAAGGATTGCATTGACTGGATAGGAGTGTTTCAATCGTGGCAAGAATCATTAAGAACACAATGTGCTAGGAATCGGACGAGGATAGCACAGTGATCGAGTCCATACCCTAGCTTGGCGATGAACTCGCTACGGCGACAACGGCGGGGGTGAAATCCGTTGACGGCGGCGGAGACCAGCGAGAGGAGGCGGCTGGCGACGAGGAGACGATCCGGAGACCCTGATGGCAGAGCGAGCTATTGCGCGGGCTAAGAGGTTCGGAGAAATTTCCAAAATTTGCCCGTGACTATATATAGCCTGACCCTGTCGGTGTGACCGAGTGGAACAACTCAGTGGCACCGAGATGCATAACTGTTTACAGCAACTCGGTGTGACCAAAAAGCTCAAATCGGTTGCACCGAGATTGAAAACCTAGATCGACTTAGTGATCTCGGTAGGATCGAAATGGAGGAATCGGTCAGACCAAGAATCACAAAGAAGTTTTGGAAGTTTAAGTCTATGACAAATCGGGGAATCCGAGTGCTCCTCACACAGAGTGGTTCGAATCTGACTTGATCAAATTTTGTGATGTAGCATGAATAGAGTTTGAGATGAGAAAAGCATAGATAGCTAGAGAAGGTTCTTAGGCATTCTTGTCCATCCACTTGGCAAAAAGAAAAGAAACCCAAACAATCAAAGCAACAAGTGGATGTCCTCGAATGAGTAAAATATGCACCAACATGCTCACACAATAAGATGGCAAATGAAATATGTAGCAAAACATGCACAACCAATTCTAGCATCTATCAAACAATTGGCGATGACTAGGTCATCTATATATGAGTATATTGACTTAGGAGTCAAATGAAAACATTTGATCATAGGTCATACTCATCGTTTAAGCTCAAGTGGGGTTACCACTTTTATATAATGCATTGATGTGTTCACACCATTAGAGTTGCTTTGACTCAATTCTTAGAGTTAAGCTCCCCCTACATGTGAGATCCCCTTTTAGAGGGATGAACTAACCTTGGGTTTTGTCGATGATGACTTCATGTAGGTGTTGAAGATGTGGATGCTCAATGTTGATGTAGATCATATGGAGCAATCCTTTGGAGTGAGTTGCACTTTCAACTTACCTACATGGGTTAGTCCCACAAGGAACAAACAAGAATATCCATAGACATAGAGTGAAGCATACACAAGATAATGTCCATGAAATCATTAGGTTACCTTGTCCCTTGCCTTACCAACATGAGGGTTTGTGACTCCTTAAACTAGTGAAAGATGTGGAAGTTGATTGCACTTGTTCTTACCATAATGATATGAGTGAAGAATGTTGGCGGAGTCACCCTCAAGAAATCTCTAGTTCTTCTTCTTCGGGATCCACATCATCTTGATGGGAATCCTTGGAGTTGTAGTTGTACTTGATGAAGTAGAACTTGACGTAGTATTGGGAACCCACTTGACCGAGATCTTAGGTGCTTCTTTTTGAGGAACAAACTTCGTCTTGGGGTATTTATGTTCTTCCCACTCAACTCCATTGGCATTGAACTTTCATTCAAAACCAACACCTTGATTCTTCCGGTGCCTTCCTTGCTTATGCACAATTTCCTCGAATTGCTTACTCCCGCAAGGCTCTTGTAAACACCTTTTCTATAATTCCTTCAATAAGCTATTTTCTTGCTCAAGTGTAACTTGGCTAAGAGAATCATTAGTGGAATCAAGAGAACTACTAGAAGCAACAATATTGGATTTGACATTATTATTGTTACTACTAGAGGAAGTATCTTTCTTGTACTTGTTACTAGACTTGACTTGAGGCATGTAAGTAGATAAGAGTAAACGCTTAGCAATGTAAGAAGAACTTTTCTTACAGAGATCATCATTTATTGCTTTTAAGAACTCATGCTCTTGCTCAAGATTGAGCTTTTCAAAGCGTAACTTCTCATGAGCCCTTAAAAGTTCTCGATGATCTTCGAAGATAGTTTCATGAGCCAACTTAAGAGTATTCAGTTCTTTAGTTAGAAGCTCAATCTTCTCCTTATCATTGTCATTCGTTTTATCTTGATTAGCATGATTAATTGACGTTTCATCATAGTATTCATCACTAGAGTTGTCAACAAGTAAATCATCATCCACAAGTAAGTCATCTTCATCACTATTGAAATCAACATACTCAGGATGTGTTACCTTTGGACCTTTGGCCATGAAGCATCTTCCAATTCCTTCATTTGGTGAATCGAATATGTCGTTGGAGTTGGTTGACACAAGTGCTAGACCGGCAGCACCTTCATCTTGAGTATATTCGGAGTCGGAGTGATAGCTTCTCTCGGAGTGATTGTCGGAGTCGGAGCCGGATACCCATTCACCAACATGAGCTTGATGTCTTCGTTTTGTGTAGATCCTTGATGACTTGTCCTTCCTTTCCGAATCCTTGCTTCTCCGTGAGGGTCTTCGTTCATAACGATCATCTCTACTCCTCCTCTCTCTCGGTGGTGATTCTTATCTTTTGCTTCTTATTTTTGGAGAATCTTCTCTTCTTTTGTAGGATGTCGTACACTCATTGGAATAGTGTCCGGGTCTCCCACAATTGTAGCAATTTCGCTCTCGACTAGAAGATCTTTTATCATTGTAAGACCTTGACTTGGAGCTTCTTTCTTTGCTTCTACTCTTGTAGAATTTGTTGAAGTTCTTCACCATTAAGCTCAATTCTTCATTGAAGGTTTGTTTCTCACTTGATGATGTGGGGGCTTCACATGAGGCTTTGTAAGCACCACTTGACTTGTTGTGAAGTTCCTCCTTATCCTTGAGTGACATCTCATGAGCAACAATTCTTCCAATGACTTCCGTTGGCTTGAGATCTTTGTAGTTTGGCATCATTTGGATCAATGTGCACACAGTATCATACTTTCCATCCAATGCTCTTAAGATCTTCTTGATGATGAATATGTCGGTCATCTCTTCACTCCCTAAGCCAGCAATCTCATTTGTGATAAGTGCAAGCCTAGAGTACATTTCAGCGACACCTTCACCATCCTCAATTTTGAACTTGTCAAGCTGACTTTGGAGCACATCCAACTTGGATTCCATGACGGAGTCGGTACCTTCATGCATATCAATCAAAGTATCCCAAATTTCCTTTGCATTCTCAAGACGGCTGATTTTGTTGAATTCTTCGGGGCACAATCCGTTGAAGATGATATCACAAGCTTGAGCGTTGTATTGCAGCATCTTCAATTCTTCTGCATTAGCTTCACGGTTCGGCTCTCTCCCATCAAAAAATTCACCTTGCAAGCCAATACAAATAATTGCCCAAACGGCGGGGAAATGTCCGAGAATTTGCATTTTCATCTTATGCTTCCAACTAGCAAAATTAGTACCATCAATGTAAGGACCTCTACGGTGATAATTTCCCTCGCTAGACGCCATACTCTCCTAGGTTGTGAAACCAAGGCTATGACCACCAAAAGCTATGGAAATCAAAGCAAATGGAGACCAAAGCTCTGATACCACTTGTAGGATCTTGAAGTATGTCTAGAGGGGGGGTGATTATACTACTTGACCAACTAAAAACTTAACCTTTTCCCAATTTTAGAGTTTGGCAGATTTTAGCTATCTTGGGACAAGTCAAGCAATCATCACACAATTCAAGCAAGCATGCAAAGAGTATATAGGCAGCGGAAATTAAAGCATGCAACTTGCAAGAAAGTAAAGGGAAGGGTTTGGAGGATTCAAACGCAATTGGAGACACAGATATTTTTGGCGTGGTTCCGATAGGTGGTGCTATCATACATCCACGTTGATGGAGACTTCAACCCACGAAGGGTAACGGTTGCGCGAGTCCACGGAGGGCTCCACCCACGAAGGGTCCACGAAGAAGCAACCTTCTCTATCCCACCATGCCCGTCGCCCAGGAAGGACTTGCCTAACTAGCGGTAGATCTTCACGAAGTAGGCGATCTCCTTGCCCTTACAAACTCCTTGGTTCAACTCCACAATCTTGTCGGAGGCTCCCAAGTGACACCTAACCAATCTATGAGACACCACTCTCTAAGAAGTAACAAATGGTGCGTTGATGATGAACTCCTTGCTCTTGTGCTTCAAATGATAATCTCCCCAACACTCAACTCTCTCTCATAGGTTTTGGATCTGGTGGAAAGAAGATTTAAGTGGAAAGCAACTTGGGGAAGGCTAGAGATCAAGATTCATATGGTAGGAATGGAATATCTTGGTCTCAACACATGAGTAGGTGGTTCTCTCTCAGAAATGGTAAGTTGGAAGTGTAGGTTTGTTCTGATAGCTCTCTCCACGAATGAAGAGGAGGTGGAGGGGTATATATAGCCTCCACACAAAATCTAACCGTCACACAAAATTTACCAAACTCGGTGGGACCGATTCAACAGACTCGGTCGGACTGATTTAGTAAACCTAGTGACCGTTAGGATTTTCGGTGGGACTGACATGCAACTCGGTATGACCGATTCGGTTAGGGTTAGGGCATAACATAATCTCTGTAAGACCGATCACGCAAACTCGGTGAGACCGATTTTGGTAATAAGCTTTCCAGATAGTTGGTCAGGTAAACTCGGCGGGACCGATTTGCTCTTCTCGGTGAGACCGAAATGTTACAAAAGGGAAACAAAGAGTTTACATTGCAATATCGGTGGGACCGATCGCTCACTTCGGTTAGACTGAAACGTTACGAAGGGAAACAGAGAGATTACAATCCCATCTCGGTGAGACCAAGATCCCTATTGGTAGGACCGATTTGCCTAGGGTTTGTGGCAGTGGCTATGACATTAGAACTCGGTGGCGCCGGATAGAAAGAATTGGTGTGACCGATTTTGGCTTTAGGTTTAGGTCATTTGTGGATGTGAGAAAGTAGTTGAGGGTTTTTGGAGCATATCACCAAGCACATGAAGCAAGAGGCTCATTAAGCAACACCTCATCCCTCCTTGATAGTATTGGCTTTTCCTATAGACTCAATGTGATCTTGGATCACTAAAATATAAAATGAAGAGTCTTGAGCTTTTGAGCTTGAGCCAATCCTTTGTCATTTGTATTTTGAGGGATCCACTTTCATCATCCATGCCATTCCATTCATTGAGCTTTCCTGAAATAATAGTCTTGGAATAGCATTAGCTCAATGAGCTATATGTTGTTATGAATTACCAAAACCACCTAGGGATAGTTGCACTTTCAGCTGCTCAACTTCTGCACAGACATCTGTGACTAGAATGAAGAGCTAATTCTTCAATTCTATGCCACTTTGCATCTGACAGGCAATGTTGACAATGTGAATTCATGGGGACTGGATGACCGAAAATACTCATCACAAAGCTCCGGCTCTGAATTGCTTCAGGCTGTCCCAGTCAGTCCACCCACTGAAGGTGCTCTGAAACTATATGAATAATCTGAATTGCAAAATCATCTGATGCAAGTGTTTATGAAGCCTTTGAAGGCTAGCCAAGCTCCAAGGACAAATTTCCTCGTCAGGGATCTGCTGTATGTGCCAAGGACTGTGTATCGCATTCTATCCAAAACCCTCAGCCCCACTAAGGGCCACTACTCTGAAGAAGAAGAGGTTGTTGGCATCATGAAGAACTTGCTTTTCAACATCATTTATGGTATCCCAATCAACTATCATGATTTCCTCATAAGGACTTTGTCCAATGTTGCTTTGTCACCCTTTGAGTTGAAGCCTTACGCTCCCTGGATCATGAAATTCATCAGATCAAGGACTTCAATTCATTACAAGGCCAATTTTCAGAATCATCTCAGCTATTTGCCACTGATTGAAGTCCTCAAACAAACTATTTCCTCAGCTGATGAGAAGGGCAAGGCTACAATAATTGATGAAGGCAGTCGTCCTTTGGATGGACAATTTCGAAAGGCAGCATCCTAGTCTACAAATGACGACTCTGCCACTCATGACACTACTCCACGTGTGATGACTGATCGTGAGCTACTCCTCAGTCTTCATCAGAAGGTGGATAGAAATCATAAGTGGGTCAAGCGTCAGTTTGGTGCAATTCTTCAGAACATGTTTGTCACTCAAAACTCTGTGAAGAAGAATCACTATTATCTACATCAAGTCTTTGACCGCACCTGGGCTATTCTCTCGCATATCTACACTGATGATGAACTCAAGAAGATGGACTTTCAATATGACTTTGACTGGTCTCAGCCACCTTCGAAGAAATTCAATAAGGTCAAAGTTCCTCAACTGGTCGTAACCTAATATTCTTCATCGCGCGAGACAGATGAAGCTGAAGATTTGGACGACACTGCGGCAGGCCTTACAACAACGGATGACCCCAACAACGCTGGCGCTCCTCCATCGACATCATGATTATATTATTCAGGGGCGTTAGTCCTCACTTTTTGTCCCTTTTGGTCATCTGAAGACAAAGGGGGAGAAATTTGAGTTAGTCTTCAAGCGGGTCTATATATGGGTGTTTTTTTGCTAAGTTACAACTCTCGTTCTTCTGAAGTATTTGTTGGATCGAGTTGTAAAATTAAGTCCTATGGTGATCTGATATTTTTGCTCTATTTTTTCTGCATGCTATTTCCTCATATATGTTAATGTACGCATGTTGAATTACATCAGTCACCATATTTCATCATGCATTTCAAATTCTTCATATTATATGTCAAATGCGTGTATGAATTACAAGATATAGGAGGAGATCTCCATGATTCTACTCTTCAATGTGCATTGCTCTTTGAAAGCAAATTCCTCACATATGCACATCTTCAGGGGGGTTCTTCTATATCTTGCTATCGAATTCCTCAAATCTAGCACTTTCAATTGATATGTTTATCCCCGTTGAAAACTTAACCTATTTGTCATCAATCACCAAAAAGCGGGAGATTGTAAGTGCATCTAGTGCCCCTTAGTGATTTTGGTGTATTGAAGACTTATAGGTTAAGGGACTAATATGTTTGTGAGTGTACACAAGCTCTATAAGTCGATGAGGAGTTTGATATTTACGATGAAAGTCGACCCCTAAAAATGTATGTCTTCACCTGAAGACTTTGGTTCTACTAAAGATTTTGAAAGTGAAGAAATTGGTGTGACCTTGAAGACTTGGATATTCATGCGAGGATTATGAAGCATGAAGACTTTTGTTTTTGTAGTTTCATTTTCTCTTTCTTGAGTCATAGGAAACACCGTACTGTTAAAGGGGGTCGAGGTAATACTAAGGAAACTGATTTCCATGTGATGCTCATCTCAAAATCCTACACCTACCCAATCCTTTCGAGTGAGGCCATTGGAAATCTCATATCAATTCAGTTAATTTCTTCAGTGACAGAGACGAAGATCCTCTGGTCTCTGAGGAATTTGTTCTGACTAAGGAGCTAGGAATTTGCCAGTGCAGATTGCCTACACAGTGAGGAACATGATAGCCCTGAGGAACTTGAACCTCATATTTCTGACCGTTGTTGTGCTATGCGCCACATGTCCAAAATATCTACTCACCTAACGGTCATATCATTGAAGAGCATTTATGTCTTATCATGTTGGGCTGCTCCCTAGGCTATAAATAGCCGCCCCTACAACCACTAGCTGGTTGGCTGCTCCAAGAGAAACCGACCCTTGTCATTGAGAGCATCCCATCCTCCGAGGACTTTGAGCGAAAATCATCAAGTGAGGAAAACCCAAACCCAAACCCGAAACACCTAGAAACCCAAAGTGATTGAGCATCATTGAAGAGATTGTTCATGTGTGGAACTGATGCATGTTAGCTTTGAGGACTGTGTATCCTCCAGACGGTTAGGCGTCATGGTCTGAGCATCCAAGAGGAATTGTGGATCGCCGATTGACCAAGTCTATCAAGGTTTGGAAGTCACCTGAAGACTTACCATGAGTGTTGGGCGAGGTCTGTGTGACTTTAGCTCAGTGAGAATACGGTGAGGATTGTGTGTCCTCGAGTTTAAATACTCAGCCACTCCAACCAGACGTACAACTATCACAACAGTTGGAAATGGTCTACCAAATCATTGTCTTCACCAAGCCAACTGGTTCTATTTCCTCAACCATTTCATTTCCTCATTCATGTGTTGATGAACCCGATCATTACTGTTTGAAGACTTTGACTGAAGACTTTCTCCAATTCCTCATTCCAATTGTTCAGTCACATAGTCTTCAGCCTGCTTATCCTGTTTTCATGCTATCTGTACTCTGTGCTTGTTTTCATTTCATCATGATGACTATGTTGTCGCTCTGTTATGCTTATACCTGAGTACTTATTACGCTGCTAGTGTGTTGTTGCTTAGGAATTTCTTCACCTATTAAATTCCTTGGTGACGAATTTGTAAAAATCACCTATTCACCCCACCTCTAGTCGATATAACGCACTTTTATGTTGGTTCATCACTAATGGAGGTTTCACACCTCTATATAATAGGCATTTTTACACGGTGTGCGGGGAGTATAAAATGCAACCCTATGTTGTTTTCTAGCAAAACAATGTGCACAGGGTTTCCAGGATACACCTTTTATCTTAGGGAGGTCATTCATGCAAGCAAGAGCATGCATGCAGTTCTCACTCATATGCCCAATCCTCTTGTGCCATAATTCAACTGAAGTGTCTTCTTCAGCTATGTTTAACATCTCATTGCACAGCTTGGTTTTAGTCATATAGAGAGAACCTTGCCTACTTCCTCGAGCCATATTTGAAGAGCCTTTAGTCAGCTTCCATTTTCCTTCAAAAAAATAACTAGGATGTTTGATATCATCAAGCTTGCCCACTAGAAATAAATTCAGCCTTATAGAACATGCCTCACATCAACGAGCACCAATCTGCAACTTGTTTTTGTTTCAATACATATAAAACCCTTGCCAACAATTGTTGACGAACCACTATTTCCCATGCTCACTTGGCTAGTAACACCGCTATTGTAGGATATGAAATACTTCTTGGGTGATGTAATGTGGAAGGACGCATCTGAATCCACAACCCAACTCATGGCATCATCACGGACAATGCTATATCATGCTTTTCTTCAATGACTAGATAGTCCTCATCTGTTGAAGTCGTGGCTGAACTGCTCTTAGCCTTTTGCTCGGCTTTCTTTGCAAGTTTCCCCTCTGAAAGCTCTCTTTTGTATTCCTCACTCACTCTTTATGTGTCCCGGACTGCCAAATGAAAGCAAGTAATATCTTTTCTCTGTCTTGACTTTGATCTCCCCCCAGATTTACATTTGCCTTGCCAATCCTGTGTGACCACGTCCATGGTTCTCATTCTTCCCATGGGTTTCAGCAACATACGCATCAGGAGAAGAGGCACCATCATGTTTTTCCTTCTTTCTGACTTTTTCATTCAGTATGATGGTCTTCATCATCTCCAAAGTCAGCTTACCATTTGGAGTTCAATGCTAAGTAACACAACAAGCGTGTTCGAACTATCAGGCATGGAACTCAGTAGCAATAATGCTTGCACCTCATCTTCAAAGTTGATCTCATTGTTGAAAGTTGATTTATATGGCATTGGAAGACATTCAAGTGCTCAATCACACTCGTGACCTATTGGTACACAAGCTTTCCATGTATTTTGATAACCAAGGCCTTACTCATTGATGTCTTCCTCTCATACATAGACTCCAACTTCTGCCACATCTCATACATTTGTGTCATTTGCAACATGGTGAAATATATTTGGTTGATGTACAAGCTATCGCGGGAAACCATGGCCACCTATGGGACCAGGACGGCCCCTTGCTGGTTCGGCAGGGGGAAGTCATGTTGCACGAAGAGAAGACCGATGTGGGGCAGCATAGCAGAGATCACACGGGCAGTTTTACCCAGGTTCGGGCAGCCGTGAGGCATAAAACTCTACTCCTGCTTTGGTGGATTGATGGTGGAAAAGTGGTGGTGGTGCGTAGTACACTTGCCCGGAAGGGGTTTCCTCGGGGCGACATCGACTACGCGCGTATAGGGGTGCGAGTGATCTAACTTTCCAAGCTCTTTAACTGTTGCCATGGGCCTCCTTTTATAGGTCAAAGGGTCACCAAAGTGGCAAATTAGTCATTGGACACTGATATGACAACAAATAGTGCTATCATACCTAACTTTGCAGGCCGTCAGTGTGCATTTAATGCACCGCTTAGTGTCATGTTGTTGTTTGCCTGGCAAGGCTTGCCGGGCTATCTTCCTAGCTCCACTCCTGCTTGTCCGACACATCATCGGATGGGTGTCATCTGTGGGTTTTCTTGGTAGGAGGTGGCCGCCATGTGGCGAATGGTTTCCACTTAATCACTCCATGGCTTGACACCGCACTGAATGACGACGTGGGTCGTGGTGGAGTAGTTGGTGAGGTGATCTGGCCTCCGCGAGTCCCGGCAGGCCCTGTCGGGATTCCTTGGTCATCTTCTTCTGGAGGTGGCCACGCCCCTTGCCGGGCTCACCTGCCTGACAAGGGAGGCTTCTTTCTTGATGATATCTAGCTTCTTTGACTTGGCCTTGGTCCTTTCTAATATGCTTGTTGATGCTTCAAATCTCTTGGTCTCCTGTTCATCTTGGTCTGAGGCTTCAATCTTGATCTTTTGCCTGTGCACAGTCAGGGTGACAAGCCCAGGGTCTGTTGCACTGACACCGGCGAATCATATCTACTACCTTACTGTGCAACACTCTCCCTTCTTCTTTCGTGACACCGGTGGCTCATATAAATCCTTGCAATAAAGGATGTCTTCCATCATGGGCTTCCATAATGAGTAATTGAAAGAATCAAGTTTCATGCGACTTGTTGTAGCACTTTCATCCAAAGTCATTGTGAGCAGCACTTCCACCAAAATTCAAGCAACTGGGATTAGCAACCTCCTAAGCAAGCAAAGCTCTGATGCCACTTAGTTGGGAATTAGCACAGAAACACACTTGTAATGAACTAAAAAATGCAGTGGAAACAAAGTAATGTCAGCACCACATCATATAATAACTCAAGGATTGTTGCTTGGCACGGAAGAAAACATATGCAGCAGCATATATATGGAGGAAATAAGTTTTGCAGCATCCCAGATAGTCCTTGGACGATGTCTGGTGGAAAGTGTAACATCCACACACTGCTCAGATGATGTCTAATGGCAGGTGTAACTTTTAGAGTAGCAGCAAACATCAACACAGAGACACCAGATTTTTACGTGGAACCCCCCCCCCCCAACTTGAGGGGGAAAACCATAGGACGAAGACACCCAAATCCTATTCCACTATTATCTAATGTGTGATACAACAATTTCTTCTGTAGATAACACTAGAGGATCTCCTACATCAATATTTCCAAATCTTGGACGAACACAGCAAGATTTGGGGCTCAAGAGCTAGGGATTCGAACAATCTCATCAAAGATGGTGGAACCGCAGCTTGAAGGAGACAAAGTAGTGGATTTGAACCATCACAAGCTTGGGGATGAGATCACTTTAGGCCATGATAAGACCAAAAATCAACTTTTGCACGCGAGAGTACCTCGATTTAGCCCCCCTGTAACAAGGAGATGATGAAGTACATTGGGCGCTGCACCACTTTCTCCATCACCGCATCCTTGGGGTTGTCATCATTGTCATGCTTGCTACTGTTCTGATCCTTATCTGGCTCTGGCGGCCTCAGCTCACTCTCTTTCTCATTCACTTCTCGTTGTGCTACCAAGGCTGCACTAACCACTTGGTTGGTTGCCGCTAAGTATAGCAACAACGACTCCTGGGGTTTGGGTGCAACCAGGGTAGGCACAGGGACAGGTAGGCCTTCAACTCTTGCAAAGTTGTGTCTACTTTAGGGGTCCACCTCATAGGACCTGCCTTCTTGAAAGTGCAACTAATCCCCGGGTGGTTTTGGTAATTAATAACAACATATATATCATTGAACTAATAGTTTCTTGAGAATCATTTCAGAAAGTTTAGTGATATGGGTATGGCAAGGATCAAGAAGTGGACCCTCAAAATGCTAAGGCAAGCATTGGCAAAAGCTCAAGACTCCATTTTTGGTTTAGTGATCCAAGATCACATTGAGTCCATAGGAAAGCCAATACTATTAAAAGGGATGAGGTTATGATAATGATCTGGTTGCTCAAAGTGCTTAGTGATACATCTCCTAAACTATCGCAACTCTCACTTCCATAATACACTCATAAGTAATCTCGGTCCCACCGATTTCCTAAACTCACCACACCAAGATGAACCACCTCACCATATAGCCAAACCCTAGAAATTTCGGATTTTCCGATTCTGAACTCGGTCTCACCGAAACTTGAGTTGCCAAGCTTCTGTAACCTTCTGTCATCAAATCGGTGTCACCAAGATGATGAAGTCGGTCCCACCGAGATTGGCAAGCTCTAGTCTTTGGACGAATCGGACTAACCGAGATTGTATTTTCGGTCCCACCGAAAATCCCAACGTTCACATGATTTGAACTTTCGGTCTCACCGAGTTGTCAACTTCGGTCTGACCGAGATTGGTCAAATGTGTGTAACGGTTGGATTTTGTGTGGAGGCTATAAATACCCTCCACCCCTCTTCACTCGTGGAGAGAGCCATCGAAAGAACTACCACTCCTACCTTACATTTCGAGAAGAAAACTACCTACCCTTGTGTTGAGATCAAGTTGCTCCACTCCCACCATATGAAGCTTGATCTCTAGCCTTCCCAAGTTGCTTTCCACTCAATCCTTTCTTCCACCACAGCCAAATCAGTGAGGAGAGTTGAGTGTTGGGGAGATTATCATTTGAAGCACAAGAGCAAGGAGTTCATCATCATCAACACCATCTATTACCTTTTGGAGGGTGGTGCCTCCTAGATTGGTTAGGTGTCACTTGGGAGCCTCCACGAGATGTGGAGTTGAACCAAGAAGTTTGTAAGGGCAAGGAGATCGCCTACTTCGTGAAGATCTACCCCGAGTAAGGCTAGCCCTCCGTGGGTGTATGCCATGATGGCATAGACAAGGTTGCTTCTTCGTGGACCCTTCGTGGGTGGAGCCTCCGTGGACTCTCGCCGTGCTACCCTCCGTGGGTTGAAGTCTCCATCAACGTGGATTGACGATAGCACCACCTATCGGAACCACGAGAAAAATCTCCGTGTCTCCAAATTGCGTTTGCTCTTCTCCACCTCTCTTTACTACATGTGCAATTTACTTTCCGCTGCCTATACTCTAGAATTGCATGTGTAGGGTGATACTTGACTTGATCATAATCGTGAACTTGCCAAAAACTTGTCTTTATCAAAAGGCTGAATTTTTATATTGTCAAGTAGTCTAATCACCCCCCCTCTAGACATACTTTCGATCCTACAAGTGGTATCGAGCTTTGGTCTCCATTGTATTGGTTTCCATTGCATTGACTCCATAAGCTTGGTTTCACAACCTAGGAGAGTATGGCGCCTAGTGAGGGTAATTTTCAGAGAGGTCCTTACTTTGATGGTTCAAACTTTGCTAGTTGGAAGCATAAAATGAAAATGCATATTCTTCGACATAACCCCGCCGCATGGGGCATTATTTGTGTTGGTTTGCAAGGTGAATTCTTCGAGGAAGGAAAAGTTCCGGATCGTGAAGCTACAACGGATGAATTGCGGATGTTGCAAAACAATGCTCAAGCTTGTGACATTCTCTTCAATGCCTTGTGTCCCGAGGAGTTCAACAAAATCAGCCGTCTTGAGAATGCAAAAGAGATTTGGGATACTTTGGTCGAAATGCACGAAGGTACCGAGTCCGTGAAGGAATCAAAGCTAGATGTTCTTCAAGGTCAACTTGACAAGTTCAAGATGAAGGAAGGTGAAGGAGTCGCTGAATTGTACTCTAGGCTTGCTCTCATCACAAATGAGATTGCCGGCTTAGGAAGCGAAGAAATGACCGACCGATTCATCATCAAGAAGATTCTCAGAGCTTTGGATGGAAAGTATGACACCGTGTGCACTTTGATCCAAATGATGCCAAACTACAAGAATCTCAAGCCAACCGAAGTCATTGGAAGAATTGTTGCTCATGAGATGACACTTAAAGATAAGGAAGAACTTCACAACAAGTCCAGTGGTGCTTACAAAGCTACAATTGATGCTCCCACAACCTCAAGTGACAAGCTAGTTTCTAATGAAGAGATAAGCCTAATGGTGAAGAACTTCAACAAATTCTACAAGAGTAGAAGCAAAGAGAGAAGCTCAAAGTCTAGATCATATGATGAAAAGAGATCTTCCAGTCGTGATCGAAACTGCTACAATTGTGGAAGACCCGGACACTACTCAAATGAGTGTTCGGCTCCCCACAAGAGAAGAGAAGAATCTCCAAGAAGAAGAAGCTCAAGAGAAGAGTCACCTCGAAAGAGAGAAGGAGTAGAGATGATCGTTATGAACAAAGACCCTCTCGGAGAAGCAAGGATTCGGAGAGGAAAGACAAGTCATCAAGGAGCTACACAAGAAGAAAACATCAAGCTCATGTAGGTGAATGGGTCTCCGGCTCCGACTCCGACAATCACTCCGAAAGAAGCTATCACTCCAACTCCGACTACAGTCAAGATGAAGGTGTTGCCGGTCTTGCTCTCGTGTCCTCCAACTCCAACTCCTATGACTTATTTGATTCACCAAATGAGGGAATTGGAAGATTCTTCATGGCAAAAGGCCCCAAGGTATCACACCCTGAATTCATTGACTTTGATAGTGATGAGGATGACTTGCTTGGTGAAGATGAGCTTTTATATGACAAATCTAGTGAGCCTAGTAATGATGAACATGCTAATAGTCTTTATAGTCGAGAAGCGTCGAATGACAATGCTATGAAGGAGATTGAGCGTTTAACTAAAGAACTAAACACTCTTAAGTTAGCTCATGAAACAACTCAAGAAGATCATAGAGAGCTCCTAAGATCTCATGAGAACCTACGCTTCGAGAAGCTCAATCTAGAGCAAGAACATGAGTTCCTAAAAGTAATCAATGACGATCTTCGAAAGAAGAGTTCTTCATATCTTGCCAAACGACTTCTCTTGTCTAATTTCTTGCCACCTATTAAAACTAAGCATGACAAGCATAAGAAAAATTCTTCATCTAGTAGTAACAACAACCATGCTAAATCCAATATTGTTGCTTCTAGTAGTTCTCTTGATTCCACTAACAATGTTTCAAGCCAAGTTACACTTGAGCAAGAAAATAGTTTATTGAAAGGGATTATAGAGAAAGGTGTCTACAAGAGCCTTGCCGGAAGCAAGAACTTTGAGGAAATTGTTCGCAAGCAAGGAAGGCACCGGAAGAATCAAGGAATTGGTTTTGAGCGAAAGTTCAACGCCGAGGGTGTTGAATGGGAAGAAGGTCAATATCCCACTCCAAAGTTTGTTTCTCAAAAGGAGAAGTATGATCCTACTTCTTCCAATGTGGAACAAGCACAAGATGACCTTCCACCACAAGACCACAAGCTAAAAGGCAAGGACAAGCTTCAAGAGGAGATTGATGCATTTATTGAAGCACCTAAAGCCATGGTCAAGTGGGTTCCCAAGGAAACGTCAAGTTCTACTTCGTCAAGCTCAACTACAACCCCAAGGATTCCCATCAAGATGATGTGGATCCCAAGAAGAAGAACTAGAGAGTTCTTGAGGGTGACTCCGCCAACATACTTCACTCACATTCATTTTGGCAAGAACTTGTGCAATCAACTTCCACATCTTGCACTAGTTCATGGAGTCACAAACCCTCTTGTTGGTAAGTCAAGGGACAAGGTAATCATTGCTTTCATGAACATCATCTATTGTGTACTTCAATCTATGTCCATGGATATCCTTGTTTGTTCCTTGTGGGACTAACCCATGTAGGTATTGAAAGTGCCCGAATCCAAAGGATCGCTCCCAACTCTTGATGATCTTCATCAACAATGAGCATCCACATCTTCAACATCTACATGAAGTCTTCTACGACAACCCAAGGTTAGTTTGACCCTTTAAAAGGGGTTCTCACATCTAGGGGGAGCTTTGCTCTAAAGAATTGAGCTAAAGCATCTTCAAATGATGTGAACACATCAATGCTTTATGTAAAAGTGGTAACCCCACTTGTGCTTAAACAATGAGTATGACCTATGATCAAATGTTCTCATTTGGCTCCTAAGTCAATATACTCATATAAAGATGACCTAGTCATCGACAAATTGTGTGATAGTAGCTAGAGTTTTGATTGTGCATGTTTGACACATATTTCATTTGCTATCTTATTGTGTGAGCATGTTGGATGCATGATTTTATCCATTCAAGGACATCCATTTGTTGTTTTGGTCGTTTTGATTTTTCTGACCAAATGGATGAACAAGAATGCCTAAGTACCTCCCCTAGCTATCTATGCTTTCTTGTCTCAAATTCTATTCATGCTTACATCACAAACTTTGAACAAGTCATTTTCGGACCCTCCGAGTGAGGAGCACTCGGAGCCACCGATCCGTCAAGGGCTAACTTCCAAAACCTTCTAAGTGATTTCGGTCAGACCAACACACTCAAACTCGGTCAAACCGAAAGCATTTAGATTGATCTAGGTTTTCACCTCGGTGAAACCGAGTTGTGATTTTCGGCGTGATCAAGTGTATAACTCGCCCTAGTTATCCATCTCGGTGCCACCGAAGTTTTACAACTCAGTCCCCACCGACAAAAGGGTATATATACTCCGAGGGCAGCGCGCATTGATTTCTACTTCAAAACGCCTCGCCCCCACACCCCTTGCTGCCGTCGCCGTGGTCTCCGGATCGTCTCCGTCGTCGCCTGTGCGCCCTTGCCGCATGTCGGTGTACTAAGGTAGGGGTACCTCAGTACCCCAACTTGTGCACGGGCAGCCCCAGCTCCCCGCAGCTAGATCCATCAAATGCTTGCCGGAGACCATCTCCGCTCCACACCAAGCCGCTCGAGAACAAAGTATATAAGATAGAAGCTCAAGACCCGGCAAGAGGAGCTTGCCGGAAGGCCATTCCGGGCTCAAGGCTACATTACTCCTCGCAGATCCCGGCGAGAGGAGCTCGTCGGGAGGACTAGAAGATCATGTCGCAGAAGACACGCGGCACCGCCGCAAGGCCGGGCGAGGACCCGGGAGCGGCAAGTCACAGAGCCCGACAAGCCCCCGGTCCGCAAGATCAAGGCCCCGACAAGGTGCTTGCCGGGAGAGCTATGCTACGTGCCGACTCCAGCTCATCTCGCCCGCGTCGCCTCCAGCCTTCTCCAGAGACGCGTGGCGGGTGGCCGTGCTGCATGAAGAATGCGGTGGCACTCCACGGTGGTGGCTTCACCGCCGTGTCGAAGAAGACGCAATGGCGGGAGCTTTTGGGCGACGGCGACGGCATTTAATGCCCTTGTCCCCTCTGTCAAAAGTAGGTAGAAAGCACCGTGAGCTGCACTGTTCCCCAAGACTGCTCCAACTACCACCTCTTTTACGTTTTACCCTCTACCTCACGCTGACACCTGTCGGTGACCCTTGCCCTATAAAAGGAGGCCCATGCACAACGTGGGGGGTTCACCACCGCTACCCTCGCGAAGGGGTTCCGCGACCGCTACCTCGCGAGGTTTCACACACCACTCCACCGCTTGCCCGCATTCCCGAGCAGGATCTAATACAACACAATGCAGCAAGAGGGTTTTACGCGACCATCGCGCCCGGCTGGGTAAAATCCCCGCGTGCATCGCCTCGACCGCTCTCCGCGCAGCCTCCGCCTGCATCAACACACGAAGGGCCCTGCCCCATAGGTGCCGCGCCACCCATCCGCCATGACATCTCGGCGCGCGCTGTAGGGGCGCCGAGGTTGTGCGAACCGATCCGGCGTTCGCGCGCCAGCTCTTCATCAACCTCTCCGGCCGTCAAGCAGCTTCATCGACAATGCGTCATGGCCTCAAGACGAGAGCTTCGAGGGTCGCAGACCCATCTCCGCCCTCCCCGCCGCCACCGAGCCAACGGCGGGCGGAGGAGACGCCGGTGGAAGGGTGGACACCGCGAGGGCGCTCAGCGGTGCCACCAGATCTGAGGACAGGACGGAGGACCACGCCGCCTCCGTGAGATCGCGCCCATCTCCAAAGATATAACGGCTCAGCGGCGCCATACCGCGAGAAGGTGGTATCCGCCACCGGGCGAGAGCAAGCCGGGGTTCGCGGACGCCCGGACGGCTGTCCATGCATGAGTAAAGCGAAGAGGTCGAGGCAGATTCCGCCTCGACATTGTTAGGGACCCGAGTGTATCCGGCCCCTCACCGCCTTCGCCCCGCTCCTCGCCCCGCAAGCGCCTATCCCTGGAGCGTTACGATGTCGTCGAAAGACGCGCTACCGAGCTCTAAGTCCGGCAAGGACGGCTCTGGCGCTCCATCCGACAAGCGTACCTCCTCGGAGCGCAGTAAGCCCGGTGAGGAAAGCTTTGGTGTTCGTCCCGGCAAGCGTGCCTCCCCGGAGCGCCGCGCCGCCGCCATGGACGCACCATTGAGCTCCACCGGCGCAAAAGAAAAAGAAAAGCTAAGTCGCCGAGCCTTCGTGCAGAGCACCCTTTTAATTTCATACTTTTATATGTTATACCCTCGCGATTCGTCCCTGTGTGCGCGAAACTCAGGCGCTTGAGGAGCCTGCTTGTGGATGGTCGCACCCTTACTTCGCTTCAACACGCCAACGAAGTTAAGAGTAAGCCGCGACCAGCTTCAAGGCCTCGTTTGCGTTCGAGCCCTGCCGGCAAGTTAAGTGCGCCGCGCCAGACACGGCAAGGTTGCTTGCCGGAGGCGACACCAGCCAAGCGGGCTGCCGACGCTCCGCACTCAAGAAGCGTGTTGAGCACCGCAAGTTACCTAGGAGCGAGGGTGAAAACACACAAAGGATGTAGGGCGAGGGTATAACGTGGCGAGACATGCCGTGAAACGTCAGTCCAGATGAGAGACTTGGGCGCAGGAGGAGCCGAGTCGTGGCCTGATCAGCTTATGCTTGTTTTGTTTCCGAGTCCGCTCAACAAACACAAGTGTGCTGCAGCACTTTATCTTGCTTCCGAGCCACGCCAGCAAGTTAAGCGTCAGAATCGCCCGACAAGGTTGCTTGCCGGAAGCGACGCCACCAGCGGGCTGTCCCGAGGTCGCTAAGCGTGTCCGCCCCGGCAAGCTCCCCAAGAGCGTAGAGTACAAACATACGAAGGACGAAGCCCGGCATCGTATTGCTTAGCCAAGATTTATATACACATGCACATACATGTGCGTTGAGCAATTGCATATCTACCTCAGCTATTTTTATGGCTAAAATTGCAGCAACAAGAAGGAACCAAAAGATCGCACCCGCGCCTGGGGCCCGGCGAGTCAGGGTCGCCGGGGGCTGCGGATGCCAAGGTTCTTCTTCGGCGAGCCGGCCTCGCTGGGGGCTGCGAACATCGAGATTCGCCTCCGCAAGCTAGTGTCGCCGGGGCTGCGATTTCAGATAAGTTTTTCATCCTCATCATGCATCCTCTCATGGACCGGAGATGCGGACTGCGTCTTTGAACGACCGTGTCTTGTAAAACTCAGACGTGGAGGAACCGAAGTCGTGACCCAGCTATGCATGCTTGGTTTGTTTCGAGTCCGCCAACAAACCCAAGTGTGCCGCTGCACTCTATCTTGCTTCCGAGCCTGCTCAGCAAGGTAGACGTCGCAACTGGCCCGACAAGGTTGCTTGCCGGAAGTGGCACCACCAGAGGGCTTTCCCGCGGTCGCTAAGCGTGTTCGCCCCGGCAAGCTCCCCGATAGCGTAAGAACACACAAGGCACGCAATCAAGTAAAAGACTCGGTCCGGCAAGCATTCCCCTCTTTTCATTAAAAGCATCCAATTTAGTACGAGTCCATAGAGGATGAAAACATGATAGAGAGGATTACAAGTTCTTAAATGCAGCTAAATGCCCGAGGGCTTACAATTTGAAAAGATAAGGTGCCGTGATCCTCTCCTGTTTCTCTGCTCAGAGTTCGGGAGGTAGGTCAAGGAGCCCCTGCAAGATAAGCTTGCCGGGAGAGGAGACCCCGACAAGAGGAGCTTGTTGGGGAAGGGCGAAGGAGCGCTTAGAGAGCGCGGGCGGTGACGCCTTGCAGCCGCAGAGCTGCGAAGGTGACGGGCATGGGGAACGATGCCCGGGAGCCAGCGACAAGTCCTCAAGGTCATGGAGAGCCACGGGCGCCAGAAGACCCCAAGAGAACACCCGGGGCCGCCAGAGCTTGGCGGAGGCAGGCGTCGGAGGCAGAGCTTGAAGACGGGTAGTGGGACGCCAAGACGCCTCGAGGGCTACTCGCCTCGACGCGACGTGAACGGCATTGCCGCCACTCCCCCTCTTCCTCTTCTGCTGCTTTCACGCCAACCGCCCAAGGAGGCGGCCCGGGAGTTCAGGAGACCGCAACCCAGAAGATGGGGTTGCCGGTGGCGACGAGGCAGCGTGTCCGACGCCTAGTCGGGCCCGCCATCCCCTCGCCGCCGCTGCCGCTCCTCCTCGTCACTTTCGCCGAGGAGGAGCCTTCGCTATCCGAGGAGCTGTCCACACAGCAGCGCACCGGGTTCCATAGTCGCCAAGACCTTGACGGCGAGGAGGTCACCATCCAAGAACTTGAAATGGAGGGTGAACCCCGCGTCAAGCTATGGATCCGGCGAACGCCTTCCACCTCGGTCGAAGAACATCACGCCGGGCTGGGGACACGACACTCACCCGAAAGTGCCGCTGATCCCGCAGCCCTCATGCGTAGCTCCATCACGCCGGGCGGATCCGTCCCATTGCGTCCTGAACGGACCGCAACCGGAGGCGACGACGAGGCGCCCGACGAAGCTTGATGAAGAACTCCTGGGGTCATCTCCGGTGTGGACCGCGCGTGGTCGAGACGCCGGGGAGACGGGAGGCTCTTCACCGACCGCCGCCTCCTCGACCGCCTCTGCCGCCCTCGGCCTCGATCATGCCACGCCTCCCTCTCCCTCTCGTGGCGGCTCCACCGCCACGGGAGTAGGACGGGAATGGTGCGCTGCCGAAGCGACCCGCGCCGCCACCGCTGAAGAGCCGGAGTTCCTCCTTCCATGGCGGCAAGAAGAACAGAAGACGGCGCATAAGGAGAGATGGATGAGTGTGGCCGTTGGCACCCCTTCCGCCCTATTTAAAGGGCGAGGTGGGGCTCAACCGCCTGGCCAACCAATCAGGAATCGAGGAGGCCGAGGAGCGGGCCGACTCGCCCTCTCCGCCCAGGACGGCTCGGTCTCCCACTCACGCCCCCACGCACCCCATGCATGAGGTCGCGTGGCTAAAAAGCGGAGCCGGAGCGACAGTGAAGCGACCCCGCCTCGCGCCACGATCACGGGTGGGTGCCTTAAAGGCTGCATGCGCCGCCCACTTCTCCCACGACGCCGCAATCGACGCAGGTTGCTATGGAGGGGAGACGACAGATGCAAAGAAGAGATTCGACGGGCCATGGGCTTCATACTGCAGCAGATTGCCTTGGGCCTGGCCCAACAGCGCTTCGGCACTGTATGGCCCAGCCGGGGGCTCTGCCGGTGAGCTAAGGTAGGGGTACCAAGGTACCCCAACTTGTGCACGGGCAGCCCCAGCTCCCCGCAGCTAGATCCATCAAATGCTTGCCGGAGACCATCTCCGCTCCACACCAAGCCGTTCGAGAACAAAGTATATAAGATAGAAGCTCAAGACCCCGGCAAGAGGAGCTTGCCGGGAAGGCCATTCCAGTGCTCAAGGCTACATTACTCCTCCAGATCCCGGCGAGAGGAGCTCGTCGGGAGGACTAGAAGATCATGTCGCAGAAGACACGCCTCGGCGCGCTGCTGGGCGAGGACCCGGGAGCGGTAAGTCACAGAGCCCGACAAGCCCCGGTCCCGCAAGATCAAGGCCCCGACAAGGTGCTTGCCGGGAGAGCTATGCCACGTGCCGCGACTCCAGCTCATCTGCCCACGCGTCGCCTCCAGCCTTCTCCAGAGACGCGTGGCGGGTGGCCGTGCTGCATGAAGAATGCGGTGGCACTCCACGGTGGTGGCTTCGCCGCCGTGTCGAAAGAAGACGCAATGGCGGGAGCTTTTGGGGCGACGGCGACGGGCATTTAATGCCCTTGTCCCCCTCTGTCAAAAGTAGGTAGAAAGCACTGTAGCTGCACTGTTCCCGCACTGTTCCAACTACCACCTCTTTTACGTTTTTACCCCTCTACCTCACGTTGACACCTGTCGGTGACCCCTTGCCCTATAAAAGGAGGCCCATGCACAACGAGGGGGTTCGACCATCGGCTACCCTCCTCAAGGGGTTCCGCGACCGCTACCTCGCGAGGTTTCACACACCACTCCACCGCTTGCCCGCATTCCCGAAAGGGATCTAATACAACACAATGCAGCAAGAGGGTTTACGCGACCATCGCGCCCGGCCGGGTAAAATCTCGCGTGCATCGCCGATCTGCTCTCCGCAGCCTCCGCCTGCATCAACACACGAAGGGGCCCCGGCCCCATAGGTGCCGCGCCACCCATCCGGCCGCGACACCGCAGGTCTCCGTCGCCGTCAACAGACATCTTCTCCGCGCCGTTGCCGCCGTAGAGGAACTCCACCAAGTTAGGGTGAGTTTCGATCCCACTCGTGCTCCCATCTCCGATTCAATGCACGTTTGGTTTGCCTATAATCTTGCCACGTTTGAGATCTTCCTTAACACCAGATTAGCTCGTTAGAACGAGATTCGAGTAAAAGCTTTAGGGTTAGGTTTCCGCCGAACACATCTCGGTGAGACCGATTTTACATTCTCGGTATGACCGATTTGGCCTCGCCATTGACCTGCACCTTCGGTCCAACCGAAGTTGTGCAAATCGGTGTGACCGAAATGAGGATTTAGTGAAACCCTAGTGTTTTCGGTAGATCGAAACCCACTTCGTCCAACCGAAAGTGGTGTGAATGCTTCTGTTTGAACACTTCGGATTCACCGAATTTTAAACTCGGTCTAACCGAAATGTCTTCTGTGAAAACCTAAAACTGAAATTTGAACTCATTTTGTTTGCAAAAACTTCTGCAGTTTGTGATAACTCTTCTACTCTGCCTACACCTTATCTATTCACAGGTTGTCAGCCATGTCAGATGCCAGTGACAGCCAGAATAGGTCTGAGTCTCCTATTGCTAATATTCCAGAGGCAGGCACTAGTCCTGAGCCCAGCAGCTCTTCAGATGATGGTGAGAGGAGCACACCAAGTGGTTTGCCTCCTGCAGCCACCAGGGCCAGAAAGAAGAGGAACTCTGATGAAGAAGATTCTGATTTCATTGTTGAGGAAGAGGTCTCCTCCAAGCCAAAGAGGAAAGTTGTTGCCAAAGAGCCACAAGGGTAGCAAACCAAGAAAGGCACCAGGAAAGTGAAGGAATCCACTGTTGCCAAGAAGCTGAGCTTGGAAGAGGAAACTACAAGCAAGGTGAAGAAAACTTCCAAGAGGAAGAGGATTGTGCATGATGATGCAGCAGAGGAAGATGATGATGAGGAAGCACCCCAGCCTCCTCCTCAGAAGTCTAAATTCATGGGTGATGCCATCAGGGCAGGAGCCCCTTCTAAGTCCAAGCCATCTGCTCCAGCAAAGGCAGCTCAAGCCAAGCCCGCCGCCAAGCCCAAGAAAACAGTCAGAACATCCCCGCATCTCAAAAGAAGAAAGATGATGTGCCACCAGTGTGTCGATGATGAGGCACCATTTCTTTGAAACTTCACAAGAATCACAACAAGCTTGAGGCAGATATTGAGGAAGCAAAGAGGGAGAAGGAAGAGCTTATGCATGAGATGCAGGATGACTTAGTCCAGGATGCTTATGAACAGACTGCTCCGGTTCCCACAAGACCCCGATCAGCTGCTATCCCAAAGGATGACACCGTGACTACAGCCTCAAGACCTCCCACAGCTCCATCGGTTGCTCCAGCTCCAGCTCCAAAGGACCACTCCTCCAAAGAAGACAGACATCAGCTGAAGTCTTCGCAGATGCTGCCATATCAACTCCATCAACCCAGACAGGAGCCGCCAGCAGAGTCCCCAGTGACGCTTAGCTCTATACTTTTCGAACTTTTTGGTAACTTGTTGCCAAAGGGGGAGAAATTGTTTAGATCATAGGACTTCGAGAGAGAGAGTGCTTTGTCTTTGCGATTTTGCTCTTTCGTTCATTTGCGGTCTTTTTGAGATTTTCGAGACATTCCGTGTGTTTGATACTACGTTTCATTCTACCTTATTGAGTGCTTGGTCGTACTATGCTTTAATGTGTGCTTAAATGCTTATCATATGCTATTCCTATCTTGTATGACCATTTACTCATGTCTTGGTGATTGGGTGCATGCTATTCATTCTTATCATTTTGTGCGCTCCACCAAGATGTATGTGACATGGAAGAGTGACCCATGATCCTAATCGATTGTGCATTTGCATTCAAACGCAAATCTTAAATAATGCACAAATTTAGGGGGAGCTCTTGCTTATCACATACTTCTCAAAGCGATTTATATTATTCATTGATTATATCCTTTGTCGAAGCTTTGATCTATATGTTGTCATCAATTACCAAAAGGGGAGATTGAAAGTGCAACTAATCCCGGGTGGTTTTGGTAATTAATAACAACATATATATCATTGAACTAATAGTTTCTTGAGAATCATTTCGAAAGTTCATGATATGGGTATGGCAAGGACTCAAGAAGTGGACCCTCAAAATGCTAAGGCAAGCATTGGCAAAAGCTCAAGACTCCATTTTTGGTTTAGTGATCCAAGATCACATTGAGTCCATAGGAAAGCCAAGACTATTAAAGGGATGAGGTTATGATAATGATCCGTTGCTCAAAGTGCTTAGTGATACATCTCCTAAACTATCAGCAACTCTCACTTCCATAATACACTCATAAGTAATCTCGGTCCTACCGATTTCCTAAACTCAGTCACACCGAGATGAACCACCTCAACCATATAGCCAAACCCTAGAAATTTCGGATTTTCCGATTCTGAACTCGGTCTCACCAAAACTTGAGTTGCTAAGCTTCTGTAACCTTCTGTCATCAAATCGGTGTCACCGAGATGATGAAGTCGGTCCCACCGAGATTGGCAAGCTCTAGTCTTTGGACGAATCGGACTAACCGAGATTGTATTTTTGGTCCCACCGAAAATCCCAACGTTCACATGATTTGAACTTTCGGTCTCACCGAGTTGTCAACTTCGGTCTGACCGAGATTGGTCAAATGTGTGTAATGGTTGGATTTTGTGTGGAGGCTATAAATACCCCTCCACCCCCTCTTCACTCGTGGAGAGAGCCATCAGAAAGAACTACCACTCCTACCTTACATTTCTGAGAAGAAAACTACCTACCCTTGTGTTGAGATCAAGTTGCTCCACTCCCACCATATGAAGCTTGATCTCTCGCCTTCCCAAGTTGCTTTCCACTCAATCCTTTCTTCCACCATAGCCAAATCAGTGAGGAGAGTTGAGTGTTGGGGAGATTATCATTTGAAGCACAAGAGCAAGGAGTTCATCATCATCAACACCATCTATTACCTTTTGGAGGGTGGTGCCTCCTAGATTGGTTAGGTGTCGCTTGGGAGCCTCCACGAGATGTGGAGTTGAACCAAGAAGTTTGTAAGGGCAAGGATATCGCCTACTTCGTGAAGATCTACCCCGAGTAAGGCTAGCCCTCCGTGGGCGTATGCCATGATGGCATAGACAAGGTTGCTTCTTCGTGGACCCTTCGTGGGTGGAGCCCTCCGTGGACTCTCGCAGCCGTTACCCTCCGTGGGTTGAACTCTCCATCAACGTGGATTGACGATAGCACCACCTATCGGAACCACGAGAAAAAATCTCCGTGTCTCCAAATTGCGTTTGCTCTTCTCCACCTCTCTTTACTACATGTGCAATTTACTTTCCGCTGCCTATACTCTAGAATTGCATGTGTAGGTTGATACTTGACTTGATCATAATCGTGAACTTGCCAAAAACTTGTCTTTATCAAAAGGCTGAATTTTTATATTGTCAAGTAGTCTAATCACCCCCCCTCTAGACATACTTTCGATCCTACACTTCTTCAAAATCTTGAAGAACGGCAGGGCACGCTCGGCAGATTTGGAGATGAATCTGCTTAGCGCGGCAACACATCTCGTCAGGCGCCTCACATCTTTAACTGTCCTTGGCGCTTGGATCTGCTCAACGGATTTGATCTTGTCTAGATTAGCTTCGATTCCCCTACGGGACACAAAGTATCCAAGTAGCTTGCCGGAGGGGACGCCAAACACACACTTCTGTGGGTTTAGCTTCAAGTTGATCTTGTGCAGATTTGTAAACGTCTCCTCCAAATCCTGGATGAGAGTTTCTCTGTCCTTGGTTTTGACCAAAATGTCATCCATATAAGCCTCGATGTTTCTGTATAGCTGAGATTCAAAACCAATCTGGACTGCCCTCGTAAAGGTGGACCCAGCACTCTTTAATCCGAATGGCATGCGGACAAAGCAGTACGTACCACATGGAGTGATGAATGCTGTCTTCTCCTCATCTTCTTTGGACATGAAGATCTGGTGGTACCCAGAATAGGCATCCAGAAATGAGAGCAAATCACAACCTGAAGTGGCATCCACAATCTGATCAATACGCGGCAAGGGAAACGGGTCCTTCGGGTAAGCCTTGTTGAGATCTGTGAAATCAATGCAAAGCCTCCACTTCCCATTCGCCTTCCAGACCACCACTGGGTTTGCTAGCCAAGTGGGATGTAGAACTCCTATGACCGAACCAGCTGCCTCAAGCTTCTTGATCTCTTTTGCAATAAATGGTTGCCTCTCCAAGGCCCGCCTGCACTTTCGCTAATGTGTCCGCATGTGGGCAGACAACAAGGTGGTGCTCGATTACCTCCCTGGGAACACCGGGGATATCAAATGGTTGCCAAGCAAACACATCGATATTCGCCCGCAGGAAGGCAACGAGTGCGCTTTCCCATTTGTCATCAAGGGTGGCGCTGATAGTGAAAGTACCATCAATGCCAGCCAGCCCTGCCAGGACCTTTTTCACTTGTGGAGCAGCAACCTTGGATTTCTTGCGGTTGGAACACTCCAGCATGTCATCAACGGGTGTCGTGCACTCGGTGGGGGCACGCTTCCCGGACTCTTTGCCGGAGGTCCTACAATCCTTCTTCTTTCCTTTGCTTTCCTTGGCTGGAACTGCTGCCATCACTACCTCTGCCGTGACTGCTTCCCGGTACATCTTGTCTACACAAATGATGGCATCTTTCTCATTTGACGGGATGGTGAGGACTCCTAGTGGCCCAGGCATCTTCAGGGTGTCGTAGGCATAGTGGGATGCCGCCATGAATTTAGCCAAGGACGGGCGTCCAAGGATTCATTGTACGGCAGGGGGAGATCAACTACGTCAAACACAATCTTCTCAGTCCGGCAGTTCAGTTCTCCCTCAAATGTTACTGGCAACGTAATCTTTCCCTTAGGATGACTCCTGCCGGGATTTACTACTTGAAACATGTTGGTAACCTCTAGCTCTTTGTCTGTTATCTGAAGCTTGCTAATAACTGCTGGGGAAATCAGATTCAGTCTGACCTCACCATCCACCAGCATCTTCGTGACCTTGAGGTTCTGAATTGTTGGAGAAACCAACAAACGCAGGCATCCTACCGCAGTGGTACGGCTAGGATGATTCTCTTCGTCAAAGATGATGGGCGTACATGACCATTTGAGCGGTTTTCGGGCCTCTCGTGCTGGTTCCACGACATTAACTTCTTGTGCCCACCGCTTGAGTTGGCGATGGGAGGTGTGCAAAGATGCACCCCCGTCAACGCACAGGGCGTCCGTGGCCTTCTGAAACTCTTGCTCAGTGGTTTCCTCTTCGTCCCCTTTATCACTCTCATCATCACAGGCTTCCTTCTCCTGGTCTCTCGCGGGTTTTCCTTTATTCCGAAAGGGTTTGTCGGGGCGATTTGCTTCATCACCTCAGCCCTTACCGCCAGCGACATTCTGACCCTTTTCCTTATCACGCTTCTCATATTCCTCTCTCTGGCTCTTGACCAACTGCTCAACCTGATAGCACTCCTGAAGGTCGTGTCCTTTGGTCTGATGGATCTTGCAATACGGCCCATCGCCCTTCTCGGCCTTCTCGGTAGCCGCAGCTTCCCGGCAATCAGCGCACATGGCAACCTCTTTGCCGGGGGCCTCAGCCTTGGCGATCTTGCCGGTTCTTGGGGTGCCTAACCCTTCAACAGTCAATACTGGCTTATCTCTTTGCTTCTTACTGCGCTTCTTGGCCTTCTTCTGACTGGTGGACTCATCATCATCCTCTGAATCAACATTGATGAAATCTTCCTCTCCGAGCAACTTCCTTCCTTCCTTCATCCGGGCACACTTATCCACTAGGGTGTACAGCTCCTTCACAGTCTTGGGCAACCACACGTTCATCTTAGAACGGATCTGGCGGTTGTGCACATTGGACTGGAAGGCACCTATCACGGCTGCCGGATTGATATTTGGAATATTTCTATGAACTTTGTTTAATCTCTGTAAATACTAACGGAGGGTTTCTCCTTCCTTTTGTTGGAGAAGCTGCAGATTGCTGGGACGGCCTGGCTCCTGGTGGCCACCAGTGAAAGCACCAATGAACTCATGGCACATGTCTACCCATAACGAAATAGAGTTCTCTGGCAAGTGCATCAGCCAAGACCTCACATTGGACTTGAGGGCCAACAGGAAGTAGTTGGCAAACACCTTCTTATCTCTTCCCTCGGCAGCCTGAACAACGATGGTGTAGATGCTTAGGAACTCTGCCGGTTTAAGCCTCCCGTCGTACTTCTCAGGTATCTATGGCTTGAACGTGCAAACAGACGGCCAACAGACTTGCCGCAACTCACGGGTGAAGGCAGGGCAGCCAACCTTGAAGGGCAGGGGACCGCCAACATTGAGCGTGGGCTCGTCGACATTGGGGCCGTTGCGCCCGTTGTCTCAGAGGAGGTCGCCATGGCGGTCCTTGGCGACGCACACTTCTCCTCTCCGTCTATCTTCCGGGGTTCGTCGTTGGCCTGGACGTGCTCGAGGATCAGAGGAGGCCATCGAGACGTCATTGGGGTCTTGATTCAGTCGCGCCCATGCTGGCTGCCGTGGCAGGGACTGCACCATGGGGATGTCTCCCTCTGTACGGGCAGCAGCATGGGCCATTGCTGTTACTTGGGGAGGCCACGGCGGGGCAGCTGGTCGTGAGCCCTCGGCTTCGGTGAAACCAAGCAGACTTTAGATGGCAGCACGCCATTCGTCCATCTGCTCGGCCGCTGGTGGAAACCTCAGCAGCAGCTGAGCCCGCGCCATGGCCTCTGAGGCTGTGCTTGGCATAGATGGTGATGAAGTCGATCGCGCTGTCACTGAGCTCCTAACGGAGCCAGTGGCGGAAGCACTGCGCCCCCGCTCTTGCGGTGCAATCACCTGGGTGGCAGGGTGGTGAGGCGGAGGCGCTCGAGGGCCATCAGCTCTGTTGGGCGCATCAGCTCTGTTGTGGATATAACTATTAGGTATGACTCGCCTAGGTGGGGCCGGGTTATACCTATCATGATTCGTGATAAGAAGACCATGAGGATATCAAAGATGGCGGTTCACAGGCGAGGGCCAAGGCCCAAGGGCGACTTAAGGCCCGTGGGAGTAAACCGCCATATGTGTAAGACTTGTATTGTAAGGCATGTATAGTTAGTCACCAAGACGGACACGTTGTTTACGAGCTGGCCGGGACTCCGTGAGCCGCTCGGCTTCAACCTGTGTATATAAAGGGACGACCCGGCGGCAGTTCAGGGCAAGAAACAAGAGATCAAAAGCAAGGTCAAGCGTATTCGCTCCCTAGTAATCAAGACATAAGCAATACCACCACAAACTGGATTAGGCCTTTTCCTTCACCGCAAGGGGCCGAACCAGTATAACCTCCTGTGTCCTTTGTCCTGTTTAACCCCTTTAAGCTAACCTAGTTGTGATGGCTCCACGACTAAGTCCTTACACCAGGACATCTTCCGTGACTATTCCACGACAGTTGGCGCCCACCGTGGGGCCAGCGCACGGCGGTTTTGAGTTTTTAAAGGGCAGCTTCGAAGGGATCAAGGGGTACGCTGTGGGCCGGATGACCAAGAGTCATCGCGGAAAGCTCTACATCGACAATGCAGGCTGGGGGCCCGAGGCTGGCTCAATTGAGTACGGGTAACGGATCCCCTTCGGCGGAATTCACGTCTTCATCAGCAAGATCGGCTTGATATGGTCGAACCGCCCGGGGGAAAGCGCACGCGCAACGGTCACGCCTGCGGCAGGGGTGGCCGGAGGGTAGCGGTTCGCCCTAGACTGAGAACCATCACTGTGGGTGGGCCCATCGACGAACGGAGTGCTCCTGTGTCGGCCACGGGGGAAGGGGTGGCAGTGCCACCTGCTCCGACCACATCCCCAGCAGTGTTCGTGTCCTCGTGCATCTTCGTGCCTCCCGCGGCGTTGGAGGTCGCGGGCGGCGGGGCGTTCGTGGTGCATGGATGAGCTGAAGAAGCGGGTTTCTTCTTGGGTACCATGGTCGACGGCACCGTCGAAGATGCAGATGGCAATGAAGATGACGCGCTGCTTACGTCTTCAGGTTCGCACAAGTGATCCCCTACATGGCCCGCCAAAGATGTCGCGGGAAACCACGGCCACCTATGGGACCAGGACGGCCCCTTGCTGGTTCGGCAGGGGGCGTCGCGTTGCACAAAGAGCATACCAACATGGGGCAACACGATAGAGATTACACGGGCAGTTTTCCCCAGGTTTGGGTCGCCATGAGTCATAAAACCCTACTCCTGCTTTGGTGGATTGATGGTGGAAAAGTGGTGGTGGTGCTTAGTACACTTGCCCGGCAGGGGTTTCCTCGGGGCGACAGCGACTACGCGCGTACGGGGGTGCGAGTGATCTAACTTTTCAACCTCTCAAACTATTGCCATGGGCCTACTTTTATAGGTCAAGGGTTCACCACAGTGGCAAATTAGTCACTAGACACTGATATGATAGCAAATAGTGCTATCATACCTAACTCTACAGGTTGTTGAGGGAGTCCTGGACTAAGGGGTCCTCGGGCGTCCGGTATATTCGATGTGGGCCGGACTAATAGGCTGTCAAGATACAAGGAAGAAGACCATCTCTCATGTCCGGTCGGGACTCCCGTGTGCATGAACGGCAAGTTTAGGTGTCCGGATATACTATTTCCTTTCTATTACACCAACTTTGTACAACCCTAGGCCCCTCCAGTATCTATATAAACCGGAGGGTTTAGACTGGAGGCAGGATCATTGAAAGCACATTTGCTCCCTGGGTGGTTTTGGTAATTAATGACAACATACTTTGTGGTTGGACTAATGCTTTTATCAAGTATGTTTCAGGAAATTCAATCACATTGGCATGGCAAAAGGATCAAGAGGTGGACCCTCAAAATGCTAAGGCAAGCATTGGCAAAAGCTCAAGACTCCATTTTTGGTTTAGTGATCCAAGATCACATTGAGTCCATAGGAAAGCCAATACTATTAAAAGGGATGAGGTTATGATGATGATCCGTTGCTCAAGTGCTTAGTGATACATCTCCTAAACTATCAGCAACTCTCACTGCCATATACACTCATAAGTAGTCTCGGTCCCACCGATATTCCAAACTCAGTCACACCGAGATGAACCACCTCAGCCATAAGCCAAACCCTAGAAAACTCGGATTTTCTGATTCTGAGCTCGGTCTCACCGAAAAATGAGTTGCCAAGCTTCTGTAACCTTCTGTCATCAAATCGGTGTCACCGAGATGATGAAGTCGGTCCCACCGAGATTGGCATGCTCTTATCATTGCACGAATCGGACTAACCGAGATTGTATTTTCGGTCCCACCGAAAATCCCAACGTTCACATTATTTGAACTTTCGGTCTCACCGAGTTGTCAACTTCGGTCCCACCGAGATTGCTCAAATGTGTGTAACGGTTGGATTTTGTGTGGAGGCTATAAATACCCCTCCACCCCCTCTTCATTCATGGAGAGAGCCATCAGAAAGAACTACCACTCCTACCTTACATTTCTGAGAAGAGAACTACCTACCCTTGTGTTGAGATCAAGTTGCTCCACTCCCACCATATGAAGCTTGATCTCTAGCCTTCCCAAGTTGCTTTCCACTCAATCCTTTCTTCCACCACAGCCAAATCAGTGAGGAGAGTTGAGTGTTGGGGAGATTATCATTTGAAGCACAAGAGCAAGGAGTTCATCATCATCTACACCATCTATTACCTTTTGGAGGGTGGTGCCTCCTAGATTGGTTAGGTGTCGCTTGGGAGCCTCCACGAGATGTGGAGTTGAACCAAGAAGTTTGTAAGGGCAAGGAGATCGCCTACTCGTGAAGATCTACCCCGAGTAAGGCTAGCCCTCCGTGGGCGTGAGGCCATGATGGAATAGACAAGGTTGCTTCTTCGTGGACCCTTCGTGGGTGGAGCCTCCGTGGACTCTCGCAGCCGCTACCTCCGTGGGTTGAAGTCTCCGTCAACGTGGAAGTACGATAGCACCACCTATCGGAACCACGAGAAAAATCACCGCGTCTCCAAATTGCGTTTGATCTTCTCCACCTCTCTTTACTACTTGTGCAATTTACTTTCCGCTGCCCATACTCTAGAATTGCATGTGTAGTGTGCTACTTGACTTGTGTGTTATGCAAAATCTGCCAAAATTTGTCCTTGATAAAAGACAAAATTTTTATCTTGTCGAGTAGTCTAATCACCCCCCCTCTAGACACTCTCACCTTCTTCGATCCCTCAATTGGTATCAGAGCTTTGGTCTCCATTGCCTTGGTTTACACACCATTGGAGGAAGATGGACGTGTCTACGTTTGGGAGTGTTAGCCATAGAGTGCCTATTCTTGATGGAGTATCCTATAACTCGTGGAGGATTGAAATGCTTATTATCTTTAAGACATACAACTTGCGCAAATATGTTGAAACCCCCTATGTGCCTCCATTTGACCCCTTGCACCCTACCATGGATGAAGAGCTTGATTTGCTTCGTAACCTTAGGACTGTAAATCTTATCATTAGAGGGTTACCCGATAACTTGCTTAAGCTCGTTACAAACTTTGAGTGTGCCTATGCTATGTGGAAGTTCTTGGAAGAACTTTATCCGGACTACTCTTTGAGAGGTCTTGATGAAATTCTATACAAGACTATTGAATTTGACATGATGCGCCCCAATGATCCCAACTTTGATAAATGCTTCTTTGAGCTTCGTGATCTTATGAAAAAGAAGGGTGATCCCGGACTTATCAATGTTCTAATTAGAAATGCTCTTGTATTGCATTCCGATGATTATTGTCACATTGACAAAACTAATGCAAGTAGTTATCAAATTGACCTAGGTGTTGATGATGAACTATCTATGGGTCAATATGATGATGAGCATGAGCATGATGATGATTACTCCGATTCGGACACCGAGCTAGACAAGATCATGAAGAGTCTCAATCTTATGGCAAATCTGAGAGACTACATATCCGGCGGAAAAGAGTGGATTCTTGATAGTGGATGCACCGATCACATGACCGGAGACGAAGACATGTTTCGAGAGCTTGCAAAGAACGATGGTCCACGCAAGTATGTGACTTTTGGAGACAACTCCAAGGGTAAGGTACTTGGCCTTGGTAAGGTGGCCATATCTCATGATAGCTCTATTCAAAATGTCATGCTTGTAGAATCACTTGGATACAATTTACTTTCCGTGTCTAGATTAGCTGACTTTGGATTCATTGTGCTATTCACCGAAGTAGATTGCCAAGTCTTTCGTCGTGACAATCATAACATGGCATTTACCGATATCAGAGAGGTGATCTATATATTGTTGACTTCACTAAGAAAGCCCAACCTAGAGCTTGCTTCATTGCTAAATCCGCTAAAGGTTGGTTATGGCATAGAAGGCTTGGACATGTTGGTATGCGTAATCTAGACAAGCTAATCAAAGGTGATCATATTCTTGGCGTTAAAGATGTTCTCTTTGACAAAGATAGACTTTGTAGTGCTTGTCAAGCAGGAAAACAAGTAGGTGGAAGTCATCCCGTGAAGAACATCATGACCACAAGGAGACCGCTTGAGCTTCTCCACATGGATCTCTTCGGTCCCAATGCTTACAAAAGCCTTGGTGGTAACTCCTTTGGTCTAGTTATAGTTGATGATTATTCCAGATTTACGTGGGTATTTTTCCTTGATGACAAATCGCAGGTTCAGAGAATCTTCAAAACCTTCGCCAGAAAGGCCCAAAATCAATTTGAGGTGAAGATCAAGAAAGTTCGGAGTGACAATGGAACGGAGTTCAAGAACGCCAATGTAGACTCTTTTCTCGATGAGGAAGGGATTCTACATGAGTTCTCGGTTACGCATACACTCCTCAACAAAATGGAGTTGTTGAGAGGAAGAACCGAACGCTCATAGAGATGGCGAGAACGATGCTTGATGAATACAAGACATCAAGCATTTTTGGGGGAAGCGATCGAGACAGCTTGTCATGCTATCAACAGCTTTATCTTCATAAGCTCCTCGGCAAGACATCATATGAGCTCCTCACCGTAACAAACCCCAAGTGGGATACTTTCGTGTCTTTGGTTCAAAATGCTATATCCTTGATAAGCATCGCCGGTCTAAATTTGCTCCTAAAACTCATGAAGGCTTTTTTCTTGGTTATGGATCAAACTCCCACACCTACCGTGTTCACAATAATTTCACCCAAAGGTTGAAGAGACGGTAGACGGAAGTTTGATGAATCTAATGGCTCGCAAGTAGAGCAAATGCCTATTGATGTAGGAGTCAAGGACCCATCGGAAGCAATCCAAGATTTATCTATTGGAAAGATCCGTCCCATGGAAGTGAAGGAGAATACCTCATCTACATATGTGGAGCCCCTACCTCACGGCAAGATGAACCTCAAGGCAACATGGAGGCCTCCACAAGTGGAACTCACCAAGATGAGGAAGTGCAACAAGAAGATCCACCACAACCTCCTTCTCCACCGCCTCAAGACAACACCAACAACAATGAAGAAGAAGAAGAGGAAGATGAAGATGATGAGGAAGCTCAGCCACAACCTCAACAAAAGCTATCTCGAGTCCGAGCAAGAGTCAAGAAAATCATCCCGTGGAACAAATGATCAATGACATCAACTCCGGAGAATTACTCGCCTAAAACTCGCTTAGCTAACTTTAGTGAGCATTACTCATTTATCTCTAGTATTGAACCTATGAAGGTAGAAGAAGCACTTGAAGACCCGGATTGGGTGAACGCTATGCACGAAGAGCTACACAACTTCGAGAGGAACAAGGTATGGACTTTGGTAGAGAAGCCCAAGGATGATCAAAACATCATTGGAACCAAATGGGTGTTTCGGAACAAGCAAGATGAAGATGGACAAGTCATCCTCAACAAGGCTCGTCTCGTAGCTCAAGGTTACACACAAGTCGAAGGTATGGACTATGGTGAGACCTATGCCCCCGTTGCTAGACTTGAGTCCATTCGCATTCTTCTTGCTTATGCCAATCACCATGATATTACTCTCTATCAAATGGATATTAAAAGTTCTTTCCTAAATGGTGAAATTGAGGAGGAAGTATTTGTGAAACAACCTCCTGGATTTGTGAATCCCAAAAAGCCTAATCATGTTTACAAGTTGCACAAAGCTCTTTATGGTCTTAAACAAGCTCCTAGAGCTTGGTACAAATGCTTGACTAGCTTTCTTCTTGAAAAAGGCTTTGAGATTGGAAAAATAGACTCAACGCTATTCACTTAAAAGGGTTGATGGTGAACTATTTGTGTGCCAAATATATGTTGATGATATTATCTTTGGTTCAACTAACCCTCATTTTAGCGAGAAGTTTGGAAAGCTCATGTCGGAGAAGTATGAGATGTCCATGATGAGTGAACTCAAATTCTTCCTTGGGTTGCAAATCAAGCAATCTAAGGAGGGTACCTTTGTCTCACAAACAAAGTACACCAAGGATCTCTTCAAGAAGTTCAACATGCAAGAAAGCAAAGGTATGAGAACTCCCATGCCTACAAGTGGACATAATGACTTGACAAAAGATGGAGAACCCGTTGATCAAAAGGTTTACCGATCTATGGTTGGTTCTCTACTATATCTTTGTGCTTCTCGTCCTGACATAATGTTGAGTGTATGCATGTGTGCTCGATATCAAGCAGCCCCTAAAGAATGTCATCTTAAAGCTGTTAAAAGGATTGTGAGATATTTGATACACACACCAAACTTTGGCATTTGGTATCCTAAGAGGGCCTCTTTCGACCTCGTTATTATTCCGACTCGGACTATGCCGTGACAGGTTGATAGAAAGTCAACTTCGGCACGTGTCAATTCCTTGGTCGATCCCTTGTATCTTGGTCCTCCAAGAAACAAAATTCGGTATCATTATCCACTGCCGAAGCGGAATATATTGCTGCTGGTTCATGTTGTGCTCAATTGCTATGGATGACACAAACGCTTAAGGATTATGGGATACATGTGATACATATTCCCTTGCTTTGTGACAATGAGAGTGTGATTAAGATTGGACACAATCCCGTGCAACACTCTCGAATGAAACATATTGAAGTTCGTCACCATTTTATTCGTGATCACATTGCCAAGGGTGACATCAATCTTAAGCATGTTCGTACTGACAAACAACTCGCTGATATCTTTACAAAACCTCTTGATGAGAAGGTGTTTTGTCGCTTAAGGAGTGAGTTGAACATCATTGATGCTTCAAACTTGGAGTGAGAACTCCATTGATGCATGCAAGGCATGAGCCTACTTGACTAATCCTTGATATTTCTCTTATGATGATGATCATATGTCTTGGACACATTTGCCTCCTTGTATTGCATCTAACTCCTTGCGGTACTTGGATGATCTACATTCCACAAGATTACCACACACTCAAATCATGAGTAATCTTGTCATTGACCAAGTATCTAGCCCTTTGGGATGTTGAGTTCAAGGAACAAAATTCCACATATCCTTTTGACAGCTTATACATCTAGTATTTCACTCTTGTCATCTTGGATATCCTTGAGTATTTCCTTGCTTGCCTAACCCATGTAGGAAGATGAACTACACAAGTGGAAATGGCGCTCCAACTTCACATTCAATGAGCACCTACATCAAGTTCACCTACATGAACAAAGCAACAACAAGCCCAAGGTATGTTCTTCACATCTTTAAGGAGCTTTGCTCAAAGTCATGAGTACAAGCAGCTTCATAAGATGTGATCACATCGAATGCTTAATCGAAAAATGGCAACCCCATTTTGAGCTTAAACGATGAGTATGACCTATGATCAAATGTTCTCATTTGACTCCTAAGTCAATATACTCAAACATAGGTGACCTTGTAGCCGACCCCTTTTCTAGATGAAGTACATATGTTTTGGAGTTTTTCTATTTTCTCTTATGTTCTCTCATTGTGTTTTCTTTAAAAAAAAACTTCATCTAGGAATCTTTTTTCATTTCTATTCTTCTGTCTTTGTGAATATTCTTCTGGCTCTGATCAATTCCTCGAAAATCATTCACAAATTCATTGCAAATTCTTTTAAAACATTCCTCGCAAAGTGAGCTAAATTATTTATGTATTTCCTTGGAATTAAACTCGGCGTCACCGATTTAAATATTTCGGTCTAACCGAAAAGGATCTGCCCTAAGTCCCTGACTTTCGGACCCACCGATCCATCTTAATTCGGTGTCACCGATTTATTTCCTCCAGGATATCAACTTCTGCAGCTCCACTCAATGATTCTCTATGCATGTTTCGTTTTGCCCTGTTGTGATTCTTAAGGATCCCACTTCTTTCTTTCCATCTTGTAACGCCCTCGATGCGGCTATATCTCCCACGTGTCGAAGCACGACTTAGAGGCATAACCGCATTGAAAGCAATGTCGCAAGTGAGGTAATCTTCGCACAATCCATGTAATACATAAGGGGAAGATACATAGTTGGCTTACAGTCGCCACTTCACACAATTACATGAATAAAGCATTACATCATCCAGATACAATCAAGGTCCGGCTACGGAACCAAAATAAAAGAAGAACAACCCCACATGCGACACAGATCCCCGATCGCCCCAACTGGGCTCCACTACTAATCGTCTGGAAAGGAAACATAGTATCGACCAAGGGCCTCATCATATTCCCACTTTAGCTCAGTTGCGCCATCAGCGCTGGCATCACCGGTACCGTGATCTGTTTTGGTAGAATCGTGAGCCACGGGGACTCAGCAATCTCACACCATGAGATCAAGACTATTTAAGCTTAAGGGAAGGCTGGTGTCAAAAGGAGGAGCTGCTGTGTTTTACTAGCATATATGGTGGCTACATCGCAAAAGAGAGCGAGAAGAGAAGCAAGGCGCGGTCGTGAAGCTATTAGCGATCACAAACTTGAATTATTTTTCTATCCTTAAAAATGCCCAAACCAATTTATTCAAATCCTGCACAAATTCTGGACTCCAATGATATGTTCATATCTCTCACAACCCTCTCCAAATTCCTCTGTGGTTTTGCTCTTTTATTTCTGTTTGAAGAAATATAAAAAGATCAGCAGCCAGGCCCATCTGCGCCTAAGCTTAGCCGGCCTGCTAGGCCCAGCCATCCCCCCGGCTCCTAAGGCCCAGCCCGCAGCCTACCTTCTAACCCTAGCCCAACTACCATCGATCCCCATCTCTCCCTCTTTCCCTCACGCCGCAACCACCGCATCGAGCCCCCGTGCGCGATCCCCATCGCACGCAGCGCCTGCTTCTCCTCGCTCGATCCCACAGCGCCGCCCGCTCCTCCCATCGCCACCCACCGTCCCGTCGCGCCTCCTCCACCCCGCGCCTCTCCACCTCCTCGCGCGCGACCGCGCCGCCCTGCGCCTCTCCACCTCCTCGCGCCTGCTTTCGTCCCTTGCCTCCGCCACCGCCGCCCGTCGGCCACGGGCCTTGCCGCCCGGTGCTCGCCTCCCAGCCTCGCCGCCGTCGCCCGAGCCTCCGCCGCTGTTTTCTTCCAGCGCCGCCGCGCATCTTCTTCAGAGCTCGAGCACGAAGCTCGTCCCGCCGCCGCCAAGCCCTCTCCATCGACCACCGTGCGGCACCCAAGCGCGCCGCCCGTGCTCCTTCCCGCTTGACGCGCCTCGCGTTCGTTTTTTCGCTGGAATGTGCCCGAGTCCGTTCGACTCTGCCGGCCACCGTGACCGCCTTCCCCGCCTTCGCTCGCCATCTCCGACAAGTGCAGGCGCCGTGCTAGGCCACCACCTTCACCTCACTGCTGCTGCTGCCTTCTGCTGCTCTCCCTTGAGCGTGCCCGCTTCCTGCCGCTGCTCACGCACCGCCTGTCCTTGCTGCTGCCCACTCGAGGCCCTCGTGTTGCTTCGTTTCGGTGACCATATGGACCGCCAAGTTCGACTACGATCCTCGAGACCAGCGTGTTGCACGCCTACATGAGTACGACCACGGACGGCTACCTGCGGATGGATTTCGTCAAGTTCGTCTATGACCGTGTACAACTACTAGCACCAAGTACCACGACGGCCGTTGTCGGCAAGTACCCTCTCCGGATGGCCAAGTTCAACTACCGTTGACCCCGAACATCTACGAAACATGAACGTCAAACGTGTACCACTACCGCCGCCCGAACATCTACGAACGGTGTACCACGACGACCCGTGAACAACGACTTCCACTACCGTCGACATGTACGACTACGGCACGAGTACAACTACTTCCACCATGACCCACATGTACCACTACTTCCCTCGACGAACTCGATCCGCCCGAAACGCACGCTTCAAAGGTATACCACCGAGACGACGCCCGTGAACGAATGCATGCTTGGTTGTATGAGATGCTCAAGTTTTGCACCGTGGTCGATTGTCCTTGCGGCGACGCCTCTTTTGCCATGCCACCGACACGTGGGAACCCGGTATCCGGGATCACCCCACCATCTTTTGCATCACATGCTCACCCACACTTTCTTTTGCACCGACATCTCGAGGAGTTGTCGGAACACCGATATGTTGCCGTGGCATCATTTTCGGATATGTTGCCGTGGCACCATTTCCGTTTCGCCGCCGTGGCACCCTTTTTGTTCCGCCATGGTGACCAAATGCTTCATATCATGCTCATGTCAACGTTTTCATAAAATTGCATAATACTTGCATATGTCATCCGCATCATGATAACAACATTTAAAATATTTATATTTGTTGTTTCCATTAAATTGCTAAATGCATATGGGGATTTTTCCGGAATTGTTGTTTGTTGTTCCGGCCTCATTTAAACTTGCCTAAATTGTTAGTTTAATTATGCTTCACCTCTTGCCATGTTAACAAACATTTAATCTTGTCTTGTTCATAACCGAGAGAGAACTAAATAATGGATGTGGTGTTTTGTCAATATGCAACTAGTTGCATATTGAGCTCCACTTAATTTGCAGTGTTGTTTGTTTGTCCTTTGCCATGTCATCCTCATTAAACCGGACATGCATCACTTGTTTGTGCATCATGCTATGCTTATGTGATGGTTGTTTACTATGTTGTTTGCTTCTTTCCGGGTTGCTTCTCTCACTAGCTTCGGTTTCGTTCCGGAGTTGTGAGGATTCGTTCGACTACGTCCGTTTGTCTTCTTCATGGACTCGTTCTTCTTCCTTGCGGGATCTCAGGCAAGATGATCATACCCTCGAAATCACTTCTATCTTTGCTTGCTAGTTTGCTCGCTCTTTTGCTATGCCAATGCTGCGATGCCTACCATTTGATTGTCAGCCTCCCAAATTGCCATGTCAAACCTCTAACCGTTGACACGATTCCTAGCAAACCGTTGATTGGCTATGTTACCGCTTTGCTCAGCCCCTCTTATAGCGTTGTTAGTTGCAGGTGAAGATTGAAGTTTGTTCCTTGTTGGAACATGGAGATGTTGTTCCTGGCTGGAACATGTTTACTAGTTGGGATATCACAATATATCTTATTTAATTAATGCATCTATATACTTGGTAAAGGGTGGAAGGCTCGGCCTTATGCCTGGTGTTTTGTTCCACTCTTGCCACCCTAGTTTCCGTCATATCGGTGTTATGTTCCCGGATTTTGCGTTCCTTACACGGTTGGGCTATTATGGGAACCCCTTGACAGATTCGCCTTAAGTAAAGCTTCTCGGCCAATGCCCAACATTGGTTTTACCATTTGCTCTAACAACCTACCACCTTCCCTTGGGTTCTGCAGACTCAAGGGTCATCTTTATTTTAACCCCGGCCGGTGCTCCTCTCGAGTGTTATCGAACCGAGCTACTCAAGGGCCACCTCGGGAAACTTGAGGGTTGGTTTTACTCGTAGCTAGACTCATCTGAGTGTGCCCTGAGAAAGAGATATGTGCAGCTCCTATCGGGATTTGTCGGCACATTCGGGCGGTGTTGCTGGTTTAGTTTTACCCCGTCGAAATGTCTTGTTGTACCGGGATACCGAGTCTGATCGGAGTGTCTTGGGTGGAGGTCTATTCCTCCGTTGACCGTGAGAGCTTGTCATGGGCTAAGTTGGGACACCCCTGCAGGGATTTGATCTTTCGAAAGCCGTGCCCGCGGTTATGTGGCAGATGGGAATTTGTTAACGTCCGGTTGTAGAAGACCTGAAGTTGACCTTAACTAAAATACATCAACCGTGTGTGTAACCGTGATGGTCTCTTTCCGGCGGAGTCCGGGAAGTGAACACGGTGTTGGAGTTATGCTTGACGTAGGTTGCTATAGGATCACTTCTTGATCATACTTTTATCGACCGTGCTTTGCCTTCTCTTCTCGCTCTCATTTGCGTATGTTAGCCACCATATATGCTAGTCGCTTGCTGCAGCTCCACCTCATGCCTTTACCTTTCCCATAAGCTTAAATAGTCTTGATCTCGCGGGTGCGAGATTGCTGAGTCCTCGTGACTCACCAGATACTACCAAACCAGTTTGCAGGTGCCTATGTTACCGAGCAGGTGACGCAACCAAGCTCAAGGAGGAGCTCGATGAAGATCTTGCCATTTGTGTTGTTTCGTTCTAGTTGATCAGTAGTGGAGCCCAATTGGGGTCGATCGAGGACCTTTGTCGCATTTGGGGTTCTTCTTTTATTTTTGGTTCCGTAGTCGGACCTTGATTGTATCTGGATGATGTAATGCTTTATTCATGTAATTGTGTGAAGTGGCGATTGTAAGCCAACTATGTATCTTTTCCCCTTATGTATTACATGGATTGTGCGAAGATTACCTCACTTGCGACATTGCTTTCAATGCGGTTATGCCTCTAAGTCGTGCTTCGACACGTGGGAGATATAGCCGCATCAAGGGCGTTACACATCTTCCCTAACCTTCCTAGTTTGCTGTCCTTTTCGGCACTTGATGTCAAAGGGGGAGAAGACTTAGGGGGAGAAGAGAAGATTTAGGGGGAGAAGAAGAGCAATCTTACCTTCAGGGGAGAGAATCACATCAAAGCTTTGCCGTGTTTTTCCTAATAAGAGAATCTCTTTGCCGTGTTTCACATTGGACATTACAATTGGCGTCATTCTCATTTGGCATCATTCTTTTGATTTTGCTTTTTCCATCAAACCCCTTGATCTGAGAAAACTCAAAGGGAGAGGAATCTTCACAATTGATATCTTATGGAAAGCAAAATCTCTCAGAGTTCATTGAAAATCTTTTAGTTTCGGAGACATGTTTGCTGATTCAAGCTTGTGCTCAATATGAGACACTCTTTATACATGTCATCCCTGGCTTGGTACTCTTGATGTTCTTGCAGTTGGTTGAAGAAATACTCTTGTGTTATCTAACCTTGTTTTCCTAAGTTTATCTCTTGGTACAATGCCAAGGAACCTCAAGGTAAGTATATGCACTTTGAGAATGTGCATGATGGTGACTTGCTTGTGAATACTTGTTTGCAAGAAATCACCATGCACATATGCATTATCACTCACTTCTTTTCATCTGCTCTGATGCATATAGCCAAGCTGCATGTAGCACATCTTGCCTTTCTCTCTTGTGTGCTTGTGGTAGTCCAAAACCATAATTTATGAAAATCTTGCACACTTGTAGGGGGAGCCTGTGTACTACATGTTTGTCAAAGCTTTCATGATAATTCTGTCCTTCTTTCAATAAGCTTTGATGTCTTGTTTAGTGTGTTGCCATCAATTACCAAAAAGGGGGAGATTGAAAGCACATTTGCTCCCTGGGTGGTTTTGGTAATTAATGACAACATACTTTGTGGTTGGACTAATGCTTTTATCAAGTATGTTTCAGGAAATTCAATCACATTGGCATGGCAAAAGGATCAAGAGGTGGACCCTCAAAATGCTAAGGCAAGCATTGGCAAAAGCTCAAGACTCCATTTTGGTTTAGTGATCCAAGATCACATTGAGTCCATAGGAAAGCCAATACTATTAAAAGGGGATGAGGTTATGATGATGATCTGGTTGCTCAAGTGCTTAGTGATACATCTCCTAAACTATCAGCAACTCTCACTGCCATATACACTCATAAGTATTCTCGGTCCCACCGATATTCCAAACTCACCACACCGAGATGAACCACCTCAGCCATAAGCCAAACCCTAGAAAACTCGGATTTTCCGATTCTCAACTCGGTCTCACCGAAAATGAGTTGCCAAGCTTCAGAATCTACGTCATCAAATCGGTGTCACCGAGATGATGAAGTCGGTCCCACCGAGATTGGCATGCTCTTGTCATTGCACGAATCGGACTAACCGAGATTGTATTTTCGGTCCCATCGAAAATCCCAACGCTCACATTATTTGAACTTTCGGTCTCACCGAGTTGTCAACTTCGGTCCCACCGAGATTGCTCAAATGTGTGTAACGGTTGATTTTGTGTGGAGGCTATAAATACCCTCCACCCCCTCTTCATTCATGGAGAGAGCCATCGAAAGAACTACCACTCCTACCTTACATTTCGAGAAGAGAACTACCTACCCTTGTGTTGAGATCAAGTTGCTCCACTCCCACCATATGAAGCTTGATCTCTAGCCTTCCCAAGTTGCTTTCCACTCAATCCTTTCTTCCACCACAGCCAAATCAGTGAGGAGAGTTGAGTGTTGGGGAGATTATCATTTGAAGCACAAGAGCAAGGAGTTCATCATCATCTACACCATCTATTACCTTTTGGAGGGTGGTGCCTCCTAGATTGGTTAGGTGTCGCTTGGGAGCCTCCACGAGATGTGGAGTTGAACCAAGAAGTTTGTAAGGGCAAGGAGATTGCCTACTTCGTGAAGATCTACCCGAGTAAGGCTAGCCCTCCGTGGGCGAGGCCATGATGGAATAGACAAGGTTGCTTCTTCGTGGACCCTTCGTGGGTGGAGCCCTCCGTGGACTCTCGCAGCCGTTACCCTCCGTGGGTTGAAGTCTCCATCAACGTGGAAGCACGATAGCACCACCTATCAGAACCACGAGAAAAATCACCGCGTCTCCAAATTGCGTTTGATCTTCTCCACCTCTCTTTACTACTTGTGCAATTTACTTTCCGCTGCCCATACTCTAGAATTGCATGTGTAGTGTGCTACTTGACTTGTGTGTTATGCAAAATCTGCCAAAATCTGTCCTTGATAAAAGACAGAATTTTTATCTTGTCGAGTAGTCTAATCACCCCCCCTCTAGACACTCTCACCTTCTTCGATCCCTCAATCATAACATTGATAGGCTACCAAGTTAGGGTTTAGCCATTACGATCTCAAGGTAGATCAACTCTTGTAACCCCGATACCCATCGAATATAATCAAGCAAGAGTAGGGTTTTACCTCCATTAAGTGGGCCCCAACCTGGGTAAACATTGTGTCCCTCTGATCATTGTTACCCGAGATCCGTAGGTTTTGACACCGACATTGGTGCTTGCATTGAGAGCTCCGCTGTATTCTCAACAGAAGGATTGATGGCTTGCCTCTTCATCGATAACGATGTTGTGTCCAGGGAAATCTTCCTCTCTGAATAGGTCTATGTGTTCGGTGGATTCATGCTTCGCGCCGACTCGACCGGCCACCTTGAGCAGGTCGACAGTTACGCCCCCGGCCACCAAATCACGTTTGGAAACCTGAACTACGTCGCCGATATCTGAGGAGATTAATTTTTGAAGGGTTCATGGCCTCAGTTGCCGCCCCTGCCTTCATGAAGGAAGCACTTCGGATCCGCTCTTAGATCCCGTCCAGGGGTCGACACCCACACCCGCCTTGGCATTAGATCCGGAGCTGGTAGTATCATTCGAAGACGGGAAGATCAGCCCCACCGGACTCTTTTCTATCATGGAACTTCCGACCGGAGTCCTAGATGCGATCTTCGATTCACCCCTAGATGACAACTCTGAATTGTTGAGGTCTGCGTCAATCGGGCCCGATCAGGTGTCTATCACCGAGCTCAGCCCTGCAGATCCGTAGAATCCTGCCCAGCTTTCGCCCTGAGACGAAGCACTGGGCTTAATGCAGTCTTCGCCATTACGGATGCTTTGCCTCCGAACTACACGCAGCATGGGCTGGGGGCTGGGAGCGGGGAATTTTATGCCCCACCTGAGGGAGTCCTGGATTAGGGGGTCCTCGGACGGCCGGACTCTATGCTTATGCCGGACTGTTGGACTATGAAGACACAAGATTGAAGACTTCGTCCCGTGTCCGGGTGGGACTCTCCTTTGCATGGAAGGCAAGCTTGGCAATTCAGATATGTAGATTCCCTTATCTGTAATCGACTCTGTGTAACCCTAGCCTGCTCCGATGTCTATATAAACCGGAGGGTTTAGTCCGTAGGACAACAACAATCATAATCATAGGGTAGCTTCTAGGGTTTAGCCTCTATGATCTCGTGGTAGATCAACTCTTGTAATACTCATATCATCAAGATCAATCAAGCAGGAAGTAGGGTATTATCTCCATAGAGAGGGCCCGAACCTGGGTAAACATCATGTCCCCCGCCTCATGTTACCATTAGCCTTAGACGCACAGTTCGGGACCCCCTACCCGAGATCCGTCGGTTTTGACACCGACATTGGTGCTTTCATTGAGAGTTCCACTGTGTCATCACCATAAGGCTTGATGGCTCCTTCAATCATCTACAACGATGCGGTCCAGGGTGAGTTTTCCTCCCTGGACAGATCTTTGTATTCGGCGGCTTCGCACTGCGGGCCAACTAGCTTGGCCATCTGGATCAGATCGATAGCTACGCCCCTGGCCATCAGGTCAGGTTTGGAAGCCTGAACTACACTGCCGACATCCGTGGAGACTTGATCTTCGACGGATTCGAGCCCATGAGAGGTGCACCCTACAACCACGATGAGCGTGACCCAGATCTACCATCGGACGGTGTTCAGGAGATCCCACCTATAGCTGCCCTGGCTTTAGATCCAGTACAGATCGTGCAATCCGAGGACGGGAGGATGGACCCCACCACGGAAACCGCACAATTAACGGCGATAGAGCCGAACATAGATTTCACTTCCAATGAGGTCTATGTCATCGGACCCCCGAACTCGTCTCTGGCCATAGGCTCCGAACCGTGTGTATCCGCACCCATCGGATCTAACTGGGCGCCGATCATGGAGTTCAGCTCCACAGATATCTTCCAGCACTCGCCCTTGGGTGACATGCTAAACTCATTAAAATCTCTCTCCTTGTCAGGAAACTCTTGGCCGAACTATGTCCGCCTTGAGTGGGAAGCTGACAACGAAGGAATTCGTTACCCACCCACCACCCACTTAATAGCCACTGTCGACGACTTAACCGACATGCTAGATTTCGACTCCGAAGACATCGACAATATGTACGGCGATGCCGGAGAAGAACAGGAACCACCGCCCACGGGGCACTGGACAGCCACCTCATCATACGACATATATATGGTGGACACACCCAAACAAAACAATGGCGAGGATCAAAAGGATGCAACGGAGGGTGATCCTCTTGAGAGGCAACCTAAGCGCCGACGTTAGCGGCGCCGCTCTAAACGCCGCCATAGCAAAAACAGCAATACCGGCACAAGAGACAATAGAACTTCGGATGATTCCAAAGACGAAAACAATCCCGCCCAGCCAAGCTTCAAGCAGGCCGGACAAGAGCACAGGCAAGCTAGACCTGATGAACAGGCAATGGATGAAGACTCGGAGGATGACAATTACATGCCCCTCTCCGAAGACGAGGTGAGCCTCGGCGACGAAGAATTTACAGTGCCTGAGGATCCCGTCGAGCAGGAGCGCTTCAAGCGCCGGCTTATAGCCACTTCAAAGAGCCTAAAGAAAAAACAGCAGCAGCTTCAAGCTGATCAAGATCTGCTCACTGACAGATGGACTGATGTCCTGGCGGCCGAGGAATACGGACTCGAGCGCCCAACCAAAAGTTACCCGAGGCGCGGGTTGTTACCTCAATTCAAGGACGAAGCACCAGAGCCTATACTACCAGTGCAGGATGCGGCTGACCGACCACCTCGTGGCCGAGACAAAGCGGCATATCAGCCCGAACACCAGCCCGCACCCCGTCGCCAAACAAATAAAAACACGAAGGCCCGGGGCTACACGCATGACCTGCAAGACAAATTGGAAAACAAAGCAGGACAGTCAAGATCGATCTACAGATCGCGAGGGCGCGCCCCAACGCGCGATGATGACCACCACGCTGGATATACTAAATACAAATCCGTCCGGGCCAAATACAGCAGACCAGACTCATCCGAACTGTGTCGCGATGTAGCCCGGCATAGAGGCGCCGCACACCCCCCTATGCTTCACTGACGAAGTAATGGAGCATGAATTCCCAGAAGGGTATAAATCCGTGAACATTGAACCATATGATGGGACAACAGATCCCGCGCTATGGATCGAAGATTTCCTTCTCCACATTCACATGGCCCGTGGCGATGATCTACATGCCATCAAGTACCTCCCACTAAAACTCAAGGGACCAGCTCGGCATTGGCTGAATAGTCTGTCAGTAAACTCCATTGGCAGTTGGGAGAACCTAGAATACGCATTCCTCGACAACTTCCAGGGCACTTATGTGCGACCATCGGACGCTGATGACTTAAGTCACATAGCCCAACAGCCCGGAGAGTCATCCAGGAAATTTTGGACTCGGTTCTTAACTAAAAAGAACCAAATCGTCGATTGTTCGGATGTCGAAGCCCTAGCGGCCTTTAAGCATAACATCCATGACGAGTGGCTCGCCCGACACCTTGGCCAAGAGAAGCCGAAATCCATGGCAGCCCTTACGACACTCATGACCCACTTTCGTGCGGGCGAGGATAGCTGGTTGGTCGTAGCAATAGTACATCAAGAAATCCTGGCACTTCAGACACCAGACATAGCAACGGCAAGCCCCGACGCAACAGACACAAGCATCGCAATAATGGCGATCACGCCGAAGACACGACCGTCAATGCCGGATTCAATGGCTCCAAGTCCGGTCAACGGAAAAAGCCATTTAAAAGAAACAATCCGGGCCCTTCCAGTTTGGACCGCATACTCGATCGCTCATGTCAAATCCACGGCACCCCCGATAAACTAGCCAACCACACCAACAGAGAATGTTGGGTATTTAAAAAGGTCGCCATACTAAATGCCAAAAACAAGGAAAAGGGGTCGCATAGTGATGGCGACGAGGAACCCCGGCTACCAAACACAGGGGGACAGAAGAAATTTCCTCCCCAAGTAAAAACGGTAAATATGATATACGCCACCCATATTTTCAAGCGGGAGAGGAAGCACGCACTAAGGGACGTCTACACGATGGAGCCAGTCGCCCCAAAGTTCAACCCATGGTCTTCGTGTCCAATCACCTTTGATCGCAGGGACCATCCGACCAGTATCTGTCATGGCGGCTCAGCCGCACTGGTCCTTGACCCTATCATTGACGGATTCCACCTCACACGAGTCCTCATGGACGATGGTAGCAGCCTGAACCTACTCTATCAAGATACAGTGCATAAAATGGGTGTCGATCCCTCAAGGATCAAACCCACAAAAACCACATTCAAAGGTGTCATACCAGGTGTAGAGGCCTGTTGTACAGGCTCAATCACACTGGAAGTGGTCTTCGGATCCCCGGACAACTTCCGAAGTGAGGAGTTAATCTTCAATATTGTTGCCTTCCGCAGTGGTTATCATGGACTGCTAGGACGAACCGCATTCGCTCGATTCAATGTGGTGCCACACTATGCCTACCTCAACCTCAAGTTGTGCGGACCCCGTGGTGTTATAATAGTCAACGGAAATATAAAATGCTCCCTCCATACGGAGGAGCACACTGCGGCCCTTGCAACAGAAGTACAGAGCAGCCTCATTAAACAGACCCTCAATTTGGCAATAAAGCCCCCGGACACCGTCAAGCGAGTCCGGAGTACTCTGCAACAGGATCGTCCGGCCCGTCCAGAGCACACCTAGCAATTCAGCCTCCGTCCTAGTCCCGGTCAAGTGGTGAAATTTGTGCCGCGCTTACATAATTACACACTTAAAATACCATGGGCATAGACGGAGGCACAGCTAGACTGCGGTCCACAATGCGGCTCAACCGCCCTAGGATCCGCATACCTTCACCTTTTTCTTTCTTTCAGGTGCCTCTCTTCTTGAGGCTCTTCCAATAACCTGATTATTGGACCCATCATGGGACGGAAACACCAAGGAGGCAAGGAGCTTTGACGTACAAGGGAATCCCCAGGTGGTAACGATCGCTATACCTGTTTTACATACCCACACAAAGAGCTCACTCTTGGTTAGGGCATGTCAAATAGTCCTATTTGCTTATCACACTACTTGTATACATACGCCTTGACGTATCATTCAAATAACAATGGAAAATAATGTACACCGTCAGCTTATTACTACATTTTTTTCTTGACTGTTTATTTATTACAAATCGCACCCGTACATTCTGGTACGTTCAGTTCGCCAGGGGCTTCAGTGTACCCCATAACATGGCAAGAAAGTACGAACACTTTCGACAGTGCGGCACCCCGAACTTATAGCATTATATGCACCAGCTCCGAATCATGTCTTGGGTCAATAGTTGGGTTGCCCGGCTCCTGTGCTTGCTACCCTACGTTCCGCTATATCAGCTAGGGTAGTAAAGGGAGAACTACTGCGATTGTGTCTCAGTTCTTCCGGACAAGCACCTCAGTAGAGAAAGCCGAAAACTCACTGTCATGATGCGGCGAGAGCTGGTCGCTGTTCAAGAGGTTTCAAATCCTTAAAGATTTTTTCCGCTTCATGCAAGGAATCGATCTTTGTCCGATTTAGGTGTGTATAGCGCCCCAAGTTCGGCCTTCCGAATACCAGGGGCTACGCCAAAATTTAAAATTATAGAACTTCTATGGCTAAGTGAGGGTAATAAAGCTGTATAGTCCGATTTCCTTGTTCGTTGCGCTAAACGCCTCCTTAAAGGACCAAAAACTTGGATAAAGAGTGTTTAGATTTATCCCGAACACCCCTGTACTAGTTACATGGGGGCAGAAGCCGACGACTGGCCAACTCTTAGATTTTGTAAATGGCCGCACAGGAGGTAAAAAATTTAATCAACAAGCATTATATTGTGCAAATGAAATTGTTTCATATTACAGGATAAAATGAGTGCATTCATTCAAAGATCACATCCTTAGTACATTGTTCCGTCACAAGGCGGGAGCCCTTCAGGACACTGTCATAATAATTTTCGGGCCAGCGGTGCTCCTTGCCCTTTGGTGGCCCCTCGGTCATCAGCGCTGTGGCGTCCATCTTCGCCCAATGCATCTTTGCACGGGCAAAGGCCATCCGCACGCCTTCAATGCAAATCGACCGCTTTATGACTTCAAGTGATGGGCAGGCACTCACAAGCCACTTCAAGTCATGGTCATGGACTATGAGGTCCTTCATGGCCAGCTCGGCTGCCTTGTGCAGCTCGACTAGTTGCTTCAGCTGGTCGCTCAAGGCCATCGGATGTTCTGTCCCAAGATATTGAGACCAGAACAACTTCTCTGTTGAGCTCCCTTCTTCGGCTCGGTAGAACTCTGCGGCATCTGATATGATGCGCGACAGATCCACAAACGCTCCTGGAGAACTCCAAGTTCGGGTAAGTAAAAGGAAAGTCTCCTTCACATGCTTGCTTTAAATAACAAATGCCTTACCCGCCGCAATCTTCTTGGCCGCCTGGATCTCCTAGAGGGCCTTCTGGGCTTCGGCTTTGGCGTCTTGCGTGCTCTGGAGGGCCTTAGCAAGCTCGGACTCTTGAGTCTTTGAGTCACGCTCCAAGGACTAGTACTTCTGGACGAAATCCTGGAGCTCTTGCTGGACCTTGCTGACCCGGACCTCTTGCTTCTCGTGCGTGGCGCGTTCCTTGGCTGCTTTGTCTTCGGCATCCGCCAACGCCTTCTTAAGGGACACCACTTCGGTCGTGGCCCCTATAAATGTTCATGACGCTTTTATCAGCAGCAACCATTTATCCTTAATAAGTATACGGGCAGGGTATTTCGTACCTTGACTTTCCTCTAGCTGCCTCTTCGCGAGGACGAGCTCTCCCTCGGCCCGCTCTAGGTCATGCTTTAGTCCAGAGACCTCCACGGTACGAGCGGCAGCGTCCAGCAGCGAAGCCTGCTAAATCACATAGACATCTTATATTAGACTCATGTGAATATTATTTGATCCTCTGTTTTGCTTTTCTTTCCGAACACCAAACAAAGCATCAGGGTCTACTGTCTACACGGTGATATTCTCTCCCAGTTTTATTACTTACCTCAAAGCCTGTTAGAAGGCTAGCTCAGGCTTCGGTCAATCCGCTTTTGGCGGACCGGACCTTCTCAATCACTGTACTCATAAGAGTACGGTGTTGTTCATCAATGGAAGCGTTGTGAAGCGTTTCCAGCAAGTTGTTCGGTGCCTCTGGATGGATAGAGGTCATCGGTGCAGGCGGCTCGCCCTCCATAGAGAAGGTTGCCCGCCTGAATCCGGAACCACTTGGGTTTCTGAAGCCGTATTCGACTGAGGGTCAAACTGGCTGTGACCCCCATTATCGGAGTCCATGGGGGTCTTCCCCCCCATGTGCCCCGCGATAGGAATTTCGCCTGGGGCGTCTCCGGAACTGTCTCCCCTTGGACTGGTATCCTTCGAGACAACACCTCGGTGTCGTCCGCGGCCCTGGCGGAGGAGGCTGTCAGAAGTGAATCGTTGTTCATCACCGACGGGTCCAGTGACCCCTCCGAAGAGGAGGATATCTCGATGTTGGATTTGGCCGGACTGCAGGTGCACGTCTGGCATGATAAGAAGCGATAAAGAAAAAATACTGGAAATACTGTTGTGTCCTGATACCTACGACTTAGCCAGGGGCTTGTCCCTAGGCTCCCACTCCTCACCGCTGTTGGTGGCTGCGGTGGAGTGGTCCAGAAGGAAGGTTTTTCCCTTCTTGGACACCTCGGCCTCCCCGTGTGTGGCGGCCTTCCTCTTCTTTCTCACCGGGTGGGGGGGGGGGATGGATTTCCTCCTCCTCCTCGTCGTCTTCGGTGGAGGAGTGCGTCTTGGTGTCTTTGTACGTCATGTCCGATGCAACCTTGCGCCGGAGACCTTCTCTGGTCCCCGCGGCCATCTTCTTGGCCTTCTTCTCCGGCACCTCATAGGGCGCCGGAAACAGCATCTTCGTTAGAAGAGGTGATTCTGGATCTTCAGGTAGCGGAGCCGGACAGTCAATCTGCTCCGCTCTCGCTACCCAGGCCTGTAAAATCAGCATGGAGGCTTACATTCCTCCCGCGGATGTGCTGGTAAAAGGCATATCTTGCAAAATATGAAAACTTACCGGATTGGCTCGGCATTTTGCGCTGAGTCCTCGATCTTCGGTTATGGGCAATGGCACCTCGTTGGCCTTGAAAAGCACCTTCCAGACGTCTTTGTGCGTCGCGCCGAAGAGCTCTCGCAGCGTCTGGTGTTCGGCCGGGTCGAACTCCCACAGATTGCAAACCCGTCTCTGACACGGAAGGATCCGGCGGAGGAGCATAACCTGGACCACGTTGACGATCTTGAGTTTCTTGCTTATCATATTTTGGACGCAGGTCTGAAGTCCGGTCAGTTCCTCCGCTGAGCCCCAGGCTAAGCCCTTCTCTTTCCAGGAGGTGAGCCGCATGGGAATGCCAAATCGACATTAGGGGGTCGCCGCCCAGTTAGCTTCGCGCGGCTCGGTGATATAGAACCACCCCGATTGCCACCCCTTCATAGTCTCCGCAAAGGAGCCTTCGGGACAGGTAACATTGGGCATCTTGCCCACCATGGTGCCCCCGCACTCCTCTTGTAGGCCGTCCACCACCTTTGGCTTCACGTTGAAGGTCTTCAGTCATAGGCCGAAGTGGGGCGTGATGCGGTGGAAGGCCTCGCACACGATGATAAACGCCGAGATGTTGAGGATGAAGTTGGGGGCCAAATCATGGAAGTCCAGCCCGTAGTAGAACATTAATCCGCGGACGAACGGGTGGAGGGGGAATCCCAGCCCGCGGATGAAGTGAGAGAGGAATACTACCCTTTCCTAGGATTTCAGGGAAGGGATGATTTGCCCTTTGGCCGGAAGTTGATGCGCGATGTCTGTGCACAGGTATCCGGCCCCCCGAAGCTTCTTGATGTCCTCCTTCGTGACGGAGGAGGCCATCCACTTGCCTCCCACTCCGGACATGTTCGGAATGATTTTGCAGAGAAGGTGAAGGCTTGGGCATTGGAGCTCGAGAATGGATGAGCAGAGGAAGAAGAAGGCGTGGGTGAAAAAGGGGAATCCTTGTCTCTTTATAAAGGCAATAGAAATCATGCGCCTCCCCACTTGCCCTGGGAACTCGCTTAATCCCCAAGCATCGTGTTAATGGCACGGTTGGGTTACCCACACCCGTATTGATGAGAATCCCATGATAAGGAGACACGATCTCTGCTTCGACAAGACGTGCCAATATAACCGCCTCGCAAGATGTGCAGTAGCAGGTTGAGACAACGGTTCGAATAATGACCGGGCCATGGCGTGATGTCATGCTATGGAAAAGTTGTCAGCAGATTAGACCCGTGGAATGTTGTGCTCTCTACGGTGGTGTGTGGAATTTGTTTTGCAGAGCCGGACACGATCCTTGTGTTCAAGATCTACTTTGGATTATTCGTAGAAGGAACCCGCCTTGCAATGCCGAAGACAATCTAGCACCGGACTCATCGTCATTGAAGCCCGGTTCAGGGGCTACTGAGGGAGTCCTGGATTAGGGGGTCCTCGGACGTACGCACTATATGCTTATGCCGGACTGTTTGACTATGAAGATACAAGATTGAAGGCTTTGTCCCATGTCCGGGTGGGACTCTCCTTTGCGTGGAAGGCAAGCTTGGCAATTTGGATATGTAGATTCCCTTCTCTGTAACTGACTCTGTGTAACCCTAGCCTGCTCCGGTGTCTATATAAACTGGAGGGTTTAGTCCGTAGGACAACAACAATCATAATCATAGGCTAGCTTCTAGGGTTTAGCCTCTATGATCTCGTGCTAGATCAACTCTTGTAATACTCATATCATCAAGATCAATCAAGCAGGCAGTAGGGTATTACCTCCATAGAGAGGACCCAAGCCTGGGTAAACATCACGTCCCCCGCCTCCTGTTACCATTAGCCTTAGACGCACACTTCCGGACCCCCTACCCGAGATCCGCCGGTTTTGACACCGACACCACCCACCACCCACTTAATAGCCATTGTCAAGGATTTAACCGACATGCTGGACTATGCGTCCGAAGATATCGACGGCTTGGATGACGATGTTGACACCGAACCAAGCAAAAACCCACCTATCACTGGGCGTTGGACGGCCACCTCTACCTAACATGTATACATGGTGGAAACTCTTGAGATGAAGGACAACGATGGCATTCAAGATCCTGGCAAGGACAAGCCCGTCGATGGACCACCAAAGTGCCGGCATCAGTGGCGCCACTCACGATCGCATCGGGCGAAGGGTAGTAATACCGGCACCGGAGATAATGAGACTCTGGATAATGCCGAAGATCCCGAACACCCCATCGAGCCCACGTCCGAACAGAACAAGAGGGAAGAGGGTCAGTATAGCCCCGAACACGTTAATCATGAAGACTCGGAGGATAGTAACTACATGCCGATCTCCGAGGAGGATGTTAGTCTCGGTGATGAAGATTTTATCATCCCAGAGGAACCTCTCGAGCAAGAACGCTTTAAGCAATAGCTCATCGCCATCGCGCGGAGCCTGAAAAAGAAACAACAGCAGCTCAAAGCTGACTAGGACACACTCAACGAAAGGTGGACCAAGGTCCTGGCCACCGAGGAGTACGACACCGAGCGACCCGCAAAAAGTTACCACAAGCGCAAGCTGCTGCCACAATTCAACGATGAAGCCCTTGAGCCAATACCGTCAAAATACAATCATGCAGATCAACCAGACCAACAAAACGGCACATCACACCGAACACCAGCCGGCACCCCCTCGCTGAAGAGGCAAGGAGACAGTGGCGGCGGGCTATACATATGATCTACATCAGGGCCTGGCCAATAAAGCCAGTCAGACCAGTTCAATATATGGATCGAGAGGATGCACCTCGGCGCGAGATAACGGCTATGAAGCCCGATGTGATGAACATTACAATATTCGGGACCAGCACCGAACTCAGATGTCATCCGATCTCCGCCATGATGTTGCACGGTATAGAGGTGCTGCACACCCTATGTGCTTCACCGATGAGGTAATGCAACACTAGTTTCCAAAAGGGTCTAAACCCGTAAACATCGAGTAGTACGATGGAACGACAGATCCGGCCGTTTGGATCAAAGATTTTCTTCTCCACATTCATATGGCTCGTGGAGATGACCTTCACGCCATTAAATACCTTCCTCTAAAGCTGAAAGGACCAGCACGGCAATGGTTGAATAGCCTCCCATAGAAATCCATTGGAACCTGGGAAGATTTAGAAGATGCTTTTCGGGCCAACTTTCAGGGCACTTATGCCTGGCCACTGGATGTTCATGACCTAAGTCACATAATCTAGCAACCAGGCGAATCGGCTCACAAGCTTTGAAATCGGTTCCTAATCAAAAAGAACCAAATCATGGACTGTCCGGACATCAAAGCCTTAGCGGCCTTCAAACGCAGCATCCATGACGAATGGCTTGCCCGACACCTCAGGTAGGAAAAGCCGAAGACCATGGCAGCTTTAACTGCACTCATGACCCATTTTTGCGGGGGTGAAGATAGCTGGTTGGCTCGTAGAACCAACAACTTTGGAGACCCCGGCACCTCTAAAGCCATGCGGCAATGGTAGACCACGCCACAATAAAAACAAACATCAGAATAAGAATGACGACGCGGATGATACGACAGTCAACGTCGGATTCACTAGTTCTAAATCCGGTCAACAGAAGAAACCTTTCAAAGGCAACAGGGACGGTCCATCCAACTTGAACAAAATCCTTGAGAGGCCCTGTCAGATTCATGGCACACCCAACAAGCCTCCTAACCACACCAACAGAAATTGTTGGATTTTGCAACAGGCTGGTAAGTTAAATACTGAACACAAGGGAAAGGGACCTCCAAGTGAGGACGATGATGAGCCCCGTCACCCAAACACTGGGGGGCCAAAAGCAGTTTCCCCCCAAGGTGAAAATAGTGAACATGATCTATGTTACTCACATTCCCAAAAGGGAGCGCAAGCATGCACTAAGGGACGTCTACGTCGTAGAGCCTGTCGCCCCAAAATTCAATCCATGGGCCTCCTGCCTGATCACCTTCGATCGTAGGGATCACCCAACCAGTATCTGTCACAGGGGTTCATTCGCCCCGGTACTCGATCCAATCATTGACGGATACCATCTCACCAGAGTCCTTATGGACGACGGCAGTAGTCTCAACTTGATTTATCAAGACACTGTCCGCAAGATGGGTATTGGCCCATCAAGAATCAAGCCTAGTAACACTACCTTTAATGGTGTGATACCCGGCGTGGAGGCCCATTGCACGGGTTCATTAACACTGGAGGTAGTCTTGGGCTCCCCAGACAATTTCTGAAGTGAAGAATTGATCTTCGACATCATCCCCTTCCCAAGTGGTTATCACGCACTACTCGGACGAACTGCTTTCGCCTGCTTTAACACAGTCCCGCACTATGCTTATTTAACGCTTAAAATGCCTGGACCATGTGGCGTTATTACAGTCACTAGAAATATGGAGCGCTCCCTTCGTACTAAAGAGCAAACTGCAGCCCTTGCAGCCGAGGTGTATGGTGGCCTCATTAAGCCGAATAATTCGTTGGACATCAAAGTCAATGAAATCTCTAAACGAGCCCGGTCCGCGCATCACTGCGATAACTCGACGGATCCAAACCTCGGTTAGCAGTTCGTCCTCTGCCGATTACCCCATACGGTTGCGGCTTACGTACCGCGTGTACATAACTATGCACTTAAGATCCATAGTATGGCTTGACCCTATTTGGACCATATACATTTTTTCACTGCAGATTCATTAAGAGCCCTATCTATTGTATGGTTGCATCAGGGACCCTTTCAAGGCTAGATTTTCCCTCCTTTACGGACAACCATCAAATACCCGTGTCAAAGGATGCGTTACTAAGGAGAAACGACGCAGACGTGCGGCAGGGCATCAGTGGAGTCTTTGAACCATTACTTTTAGGCCATGTGCTAGACTTTCCCTTATGTAAATTTTTAGGAATGTAACATGACCTCAATATTTATGGCATTGTCGGTCGAAACACGCCTCGACATACTGATAACGATATAAAGGAAGCAGATGATCACCACCTTTGGTTAGGTACTTATATTATATCATAATCCGTATTCCCTCCTTGTTTCGACTAACGTACGTGTTTTTGGCACGGGCTTCATACCAGGGGCTGTATCCGACCCCGCAAACTCTTAAAGTCCGAACACCTATAGGGAACTCTTTGGCGTCCCGGATATTGCACTATATGCATCGGCTCTGAATCATGTCTTTGGTCTATAGTTGGGTTGCCCGGCTCCTGTGTTTACCACCTTACGTTCCGCAAGTTCAGCTAAGGTCGTAAAAGGAGAACTACTGCGATTGTATTTCTAGTTCGTTCGGTCAAGTACCTCAGTAGAGAAATCCAAAATCTGACTGTCATGATATGCGAGAGCTGGTTAGCGATCTGGTGACTTAGTGTTATACTATGAATCGTTCGCGATTTATATCGTGTTATACGAGGGGCTGGGATTCGACCAAGCCGTGTTGCAAAGGCGTTGTACTCCGGATTGTCGTTCACACAACAGCGGCTAGTACTTAGCCCCACCAATGGACTCCTATGGTTAAGTGAGGATAATAAAGCTGTATAGTCTGATTGCCTAGTTAATCTAGCGGACGCCTCCTCCACAGACCAAGATGTTGGATAAAGAGCGGATATGCGTTTTTGAACACCCCGAAAATACTTTCACGGGGGTGGAAGCTGACGATTGGCAATCTTCAGAAATATAACGGCCGCACAGGAGGATAAACTAACAAAATCATAAGGCGCAAGCATAAATATTTCACATCGTGAGTTCATTACATGGTCTTTATAAACCGAACTCCACTAATCAAATATGATATCCTTTGAACATTGGCCCCCTACAATTCGTAGACCCTCAAGGACCTCGTTGAAGTACTTCTCCGGCCTCTGGTGATCCTTGCGTTCGGACGGCCCTGTGGTTGCAATTTCGATGGCCTTCATCTTCGCCCATTGCACCTTGACGCGGGCGAAGGACATCCGAGCACCTTCTATGCAGGTCGATCGCTTTATGGCGTCAATCCAAGGACGCGCGTCGACGAGTCGCTTCATGATACGTCTCCAACATATCTATAATTTATGAAGCATTCATGCTATTATATTATCTGTTTTGGATGTTTATGGGCTTTACTAAGCACTTTTATATTATTTTCGGGACTAACCTATTAACCGGAGGCCCAGCCCAAGTTGTTGTTTTCTTGCCTATTTTAGTGTTTCGAAGAAAAGGAATATCAAACGGAGTCCAAACGGAATGAAACCTTCGGGAAAGATATTTTTGGAACGGAAGCAATCCAGGGGACTTGGAGTGCACGTAAGGGAAGCTTCGAGGTGGCCACGAGGCAGGGAGGCACACCAACCTTCTCTGGGCGCGCCCCCCACTCTCATGGGCCCCTCGTGGCTCCCCTGACTGACTTCTTTCGCCTATATATGTCCATATTCCCTAAAAACATTGGGGAGCACAATAGACCGGGAGTTCCGCCGCCGCAAGCCTCTGTAGCCCCCAAAAACCTCTCGGGAGCCCGTTTCGGCACCCTGCCGGAGGGGGAATCCATCACCGGTGGCCATCTTCATCATCCCGGCGCTCTCCATGACGAGGAGGGAGTAGTTCACCCTCGGGGCTGAGGGTATGTACCAGTAGCTATGCGTTTGATCTCTCTTTCTCTCTCGTGTTCTTGAGGTGATACGATCTTGATGTATCGCGAGCTTTGCTATTATAGTTGGATCTTATGATGTTTCTTCCCCTCTACTCTCTTGTAATGGACTGAGTTTTCCCTTTGAAGTTATCTTATCGGATTGAGTCTTTAAGGATTTGAGAACACTTGATGTATGTCTTGCATGTGCTTATGTGTGGTGACAATGGGATATTCACGTGTCTACTTGATGTATGTTTTGGTGATCAACTTGCGGGTTCCGTGACCTTGGGAATCTATGCATAGGGGTTGGCACACGTTTTCGTCTTGACTCTCCGGTAAAAACTTTGGGGCACTCTTTGAAGTACTTTGTGTTGGTTGAATAGATGAATCTGAGATTGTGTGATGCATATCGTATAATCATGCCCACGGATACTTGAGGTGACAATGGAGTATCTAGGTGACATTAGGGTTTTGGTTGATTTGTGTCTTAGGGTGTTATTCTAGTATGAACTCTATGATAGATCAAACGGAAATAATAGCTTTGTGTTATTTTACTACAGACTCTTGAATAGATCGATTAGAAAGGATAACTTTGAGGTGGTTTCGTACCCTACAATAATCTCTTTGTTTGTTCTCCGCTATTAGTGACTTTGGAGTGACTCCTTGTTGCATATTGAGGGATAGTTATATGATCTAAGTATGTTATTATTGTTGTGAGAACTTGCGCTAGTAAAAGTATGAACCCTAGGCCTTGTTTCCTAGCATTGCAATACCATTTACGCTCACTTTTATTATTAGTTACCTTGTTGTTTTTATATTTGCACTTGTATCACCATCTCTTCGCTGAACTAGTGCACCTATACAATTTACCATTGTATTGGGGGAGTTGGGTACACAAGAGACTCTTTGTTATTGGGTTGCAGGGTTGTTTGAGAGGGACCGTCTTCATCCTACGCCTCCCACGGATTGATAAACCTTAGGCCATCCACTTGAGTGAAATTTGCTACTATCCTACAAACCTCTGCACTTGGAGGCCCAACAACGTCTACAAGGAGAAGGTTGCGTAGTAGACATCAAGCTCTTTTCTTGTGCCATTGCCGGGGAGGTGAGTGCTTGAAGCCTTGAAGGTATATCTTTAGATCTTGCAATCGAATCTTTATGTTTCTTGTTTTATCACTAGTTTAGTTTATAAAAGAAAACTACAAAAAAATGGAATTGAGTTTGTCTCATACACTTCATCTTTTTAATATCTTTTGTAAGTTTGATGAAAAGGAAAATTGTGCTCAAGTGCTAGAAGAAAAAGTCTATAAAATATTTGGTACTAAATCTTTGAATGATGAGCATGATTGCCCTATTGTTAGTATGAACTCCTTGAATATCCATAGTACTAATTGTGATTGCACTAGTTATGATGAAAATGTCTCCTATAAGCATGTCGATTTTTGTGGAGTACATTGGGTTTGCAAGTACACACCAAATAGAGAAGGTAGATATTGCAAGAGGCATAAGCATTTGGAAACTAAATTGTTGCAAGAAAGGATAAATGCGAGTGCTGAAAATTTAATATGCATGTGCCCCACTTGTGAACTTTGCAATGAACGTGGTCATTTACATCTCCGATGCAAATTGTTTCATGATCGAATCGTGTCCAAAAATTGTGATGATATGATTTCCCTTGTGAAAGGATCGATATGGTTGACTAGAGGGGTGAATAGGCAACTATCAATTTTTAGCTTTTCTTTACCAAATTAAACTTTCCATCAAAGTAGGTTGTCTAAATATGCAACTAGGTGAGCAACCTATATGATGCAACAACAACAAGTACACAAGCAAGCAAGGGATACAACACAAATAAGCTTGCACAAGTAAAGACACGAGATAACCAAGAGTGGAGCCGGTGAAGACGAGGATGTGTTACCGAAGTTCCTTCCTTTTGAGGGGAAGTACGTCTCCGTTAGAGCGGTGTGGAGGTACAATGCTCCCCAAGAAGCCACTAGGGCCACCATATTCTCCTCACGCCCTCATGCAATGCGAGGTGCTGTGATTCCACTATTGGTGCCCTTCAAGGCGGCGACCGAACCTTTACAAACAAGGTTGGGTCTATCTCCACAACTTAATTGGAGGCTCCCAACGACACCACGAAGCTTCACCACAATGGATTATGGCTTCGCGGTGACCTCAACCATCTAGGGTGCTGAAACACCCAAGAGTAACAAGATCCGCTAGGGATTAGTGGGGGAATCAAATTTCTCTTGGTGGAAGTGTAGATCGGGGACTTCTCAACCTATCCCGAGCGAATCAACAAGTTTGATTGGCTAGGGAGAGAGATCGGGCGAAAATGGAGCTTGGAGCAACAATGGAGCTTTTGGGGGAAGAGATAGATCAACTTTGGGGAAGAAGACCCCTTTATATAGTGGGGGAAACAATCCAACCGTTACCCCCCAAGGCAGCCCCGCAGAGAGCGGTACTACCGCTAGGGTGGGCGGTACTACCGTTGTGGCCAGCGGTACTACCGTTCCACCTTGCGGTAGTGCCGCGCAAAAGAGGGGAGCGAGGGGCAAAAGGAGGATCTGGACCCAGAGCGGTACTACCATGGGGTTAAGGGCGGTACTACCGCTTAGGAGCGGTACTACCGCCTCTACTGCCGCAAGTAGTGCCGCAAAAGCCGACACGAGAAAAAGGGCCCTCGAGTCGAGGCGGTAGGAGCACGGAGCCGCAGCGGTACTACGGCGGAGGGCTCCAAGCGGTACTACCGCTGAGGAGCGGTACTGCCGCTTGTTGCACTCGGGCGGTACTACCGTTGTGTCCCGCGGTACTACCGCTAGGACCAAACGAAGCACATGCGAAAGGGAAAGAGCCCTCCATTGAAGCGGAAAGGCTCAGAGGGTGTGACAAGGATGTGTACGTGTTGATTCCACCCTAGCCTTACCAAAGCGGACCCCCTCTTGATAGTATGGTGACTCCTACAAAACTAGTCCACCAACATAGAAACGAAAGAGCTGCACCGTCTTGAATAACACTCCGAGGGTTGGGAATCGTTTTGTGCCAAAGGATGAATCTCTGAAAAACTCAACGCACATGATTAGTCCGCAAAATCATTGTCATCAATCACCAAAACACCTTAGGGATAAATATGCCCTTACAATCTCCCCCTTTTTGGTGGATTGATGACAATACGGGATTTGCACAAACGGGAAAAGGCATAGGACATAAGCAAACCCCAAAATTCTAAAATATAGATGCCCCCCCTAGATGTGTGCTTTCTAGATAAGTGCTTTGGACTGCACGACACACATACTAGGATCAACACTCCCCCTATATTTTATAGACCAACAACCTAAGCAGGATATATGAGAGCAGGGTATATAACAGGATAAGCATGCAACTCATAAGATACCAAAGGACTAGATAGACATAGATAATGATAGGATAAAGATAAGGTAGCATATGTCTCACACCATATGTCTGGAACATAGGTCTCACTGGCACAAAACCAAACAAAGCAAATGGCGTGAAAACACAACAACATCACAAAGAACCACTCGCAACACAACAACGACACAAATCCCTAAACTCTCTCCCCCTTTGGCATCAAGACACCAAAAAGGGAAAGAGTGTTGCTATGGCTCTAGGTGATAGCAAGCTGAGGATCTCGAACATCATATCCTAGCGGGATCGTTTGCACCGCCGTCATCAGTCGGAAACTGCTCGGCGTCTGAATCTGTCCACGGGCAGTGCTGCTGAATCCACTCCTCCTCCTCAGTAATCTGGTCCTCAGATCCGCTGTTAACGGACGCACCCAACTGACTCATGAGCTCCTTGTGACTTCCCCTGGCCTTCTTTTCAGCCACATGAGTCATGTACTGGCCATGAGACTCCATGTAGAAAAGTTTCTTCATCTTGAGCTTGAGCTTCTTTGCCCAAGAGGGCTCTGCTCCAGAAGGCTCATAATCAATGTCATCATCAACATCAGCCTCGCTCTCGGCCTCCATGGCAGCAGGAGCGGATGGACCCCCAGTTTTAGGGGCCGGGGTGCCCCAATTGTCCTTCTTCCTCAGATGCTTGATCTCATGAGACACCAACTCTCCAGTTTCCAGCATAACCTTGGGATCGACATGATCCCAGGCCTTCTCAATGAGCAAAATGATAAATGGACCATATATCGGGCACTTGCGCTCAGAAATGGCAGAAAGAAGTTCAGACCACATAACATGAGAGATGTCCAGGGACTCGCCAGTGTTTTCTTCCTTCTCATGCTGGCAGAAGAGAAGCATATCCACAAGATAGGAATGGACCATATCCGGATTCCCGATACGAGGGAAGAGAGTCTCTCGGAAGACACTGTGAAGGATGTCCAGAAAGGCAGGCAGCTCATAGGTTTCCTTCTTAGTCTCGGGGTGAATCTTCACAGAATAGTAGGGCCAGAGGGCTTGCTTGTGAGTGGAGGTTGCATTGCGGTGAGGGCGGAAACCGACTGGAGTCTCAAGCCCGTGATCTTCCACCCCAAGTAACTCCATGAAGGCCTTCCACTTGACAGAAAGCAACTTGCCATTTGTCATCCAAGTCAGAGTCCTGTCCTCATCAGTTCCTAGATGGACAGTGGCATAGAATTGAGCCACTATATCTGCATCAAAGTCCTTGTTGAACTGCATGATTCTGAGAATGTTCAGCTGAGAGCACATCTGAAGGGCTTCACCAAAGTACTCAGGGTCCTTCTCCATAAAGTCCATGTCGATGGAGCGCACATCAACATAGAGATTCTTCTTGGCCTTGATCACATCAAAGAAGATGGCAAACTGAAAGCGGTTCCAGAAAGGACGGTTGACCAAAGTGGGTTCTTGGTCTTCCACATAGGGGTTGCGGCGACGCCTTGCCCAGAACTCTTGGCATTCATTTCAGGCACAGTTTTTCCACTCGGCTTCGGCTTGACGGCAGACTTCTTTTTGAGTTGAGGCAGAGGTGGAGCACTTGAGGAAGCACCCACTGGCGGCGGTAGAGCACTAGAGGAACCACCTGCTGACTCAGATGTGTAGTAGCGCTTTGACGTTGCACGACCAGGGTTGACACGGAGAGCTTGCTGTTCAGGATGTTCATCACCTGGAACCAAACACACAAACACACGAAACAACCAAAAAGAACAAGCATAAGCCAACAAACATAACAAACGAGATCAGGAAATGGCAGGAACATGATGCAACTTGCCAGACAGCGGTAGTACTGTGACCTGGAAGCGGCAGTACCGCCCGAGCAGTAGTACCGCTCCACTGGGAGCGGTAGTACTGCTCAAGACGGGGAAACGGTGGTTCCCTATTGCCGTGGTCAAATCCGCCACTACCGGTCCGCCAAATTCAAAAGTGCTCCTACCAAACATGAATCCCAAGAGTCTAGTTGCCTTCTCCAACCTACTCAAGCCTAGATTTAGCCAAAAATCAAGAGATGCAACCACTATTGCGCCTAAGATACTAGATCTGAAATCTAGACAAAAAGAGAGGAGGAACGAGGGCAATACCGGCATCCATGGCAAGAGGACGAGGTGTGGATCAACTCCACCGAAGGAAATGGAGAGGGACGGCCCGGAGACGACGGCCCACCGGAGCCCTCCCGTGGTGAGGCGACGCTGGAGAGATGAAGAGGATTGATGGGGCGAAGCGAATGGGTATGGGGGAGACGAAACCTCCCCCTGCCTTGACATAACCCCCTGGTCCCGCCCCTCCACGGTAGTACCACGCTGGTGGGCGGTAGTACCGCTTGTCAACTTAAGCGGTAGTACCGCGCACCACCAGCGGTAGTACCGCCCAGCAAAGCTCAACAACTAGACAACAAAAGGCTTGGCTCAAAAAGAAGGAAAAACAAACGGCAAGAAGCGGAAACTAAGACTCAGCAACGAGAACACTAGCAAGAGGACAGGAAACACACCTCTTCAAGAGAGGGCGGTGGCCGAGGCCACCTATGTTTGAGTTAAGAGGTATGGCGCTGCGAATATTTTAACCTTGGGCCCATGACCAAAACTCGTCCTTGAAGCACAAGTACCATCAAAATTGGCTAATGTGAAAGACTCGATCAATTTATGCATAATGGGGGGAGGGAAAGTTCATTGAGAGAACAACACTCCCCCTATGTCCATGCCTACACCTAAACTAGACAACAAGTTGAATGTGGTGGGATGTGCATGGGTTCAAGACACATTTCTCGAATCAATCATATTTAGCTCATGCCTTAACTCGCAAAATCTTGCTTCATCCAAGGGCTTCGCGAAAATATCTGCAAGGTTATCAAGAGTGTTGACATACTTGATCTCAATCTCCCCTCGCCTAATGTGATGCCGGATGAAGTGGTACCGAATCTCAATATGCTTCGTCTTGAAATGTTGCACCGGGTTGAGAGAAATCTTGATGGCACTTTCATTGTCACACCAAAGAGGCACTTTGTCACAAATGACACCGTACTCCTTTAAAGTTTGCCTCATCCATAAGAGTTGTGCACAACAACTACCGGCCGCCACATACTCCGCTTCGGTGGACGGGAGAGACACACAACTTTGCTTCTTGGAAGACCAACTCACCAAAGAGCAACCAAGAAATTGGCACCCTCCGGAAGTGGACTTCCTATCCACTTTGTCTCCCGCCAAATCGGAATCCGTATATCCTTCAAGCTTGAAGTTTGCTCCTCTTGGGTACCATAAGCCAAAGTTTGGGGTATGAGCCAAATATCAGAAGATTCGCTTGACCTCCACAAAGTGGCTTTCATTCGATGCGGCTTGAAACCGTGCACACATTCCCACACTCAACATGATATTCGGTCTAGATGCACAAAGGTAAAGCAAGGAGCCAATCATGGAGCGATATAACTTTTGATCCATCGCTTTACCATTGGGATCTATGTCAAGTTGGCACTTGGTGGGCATTGGAGTGGAAGCCGGCTTGACATACTTAGCTTGAATCTTTTTAGCATGTCTTGAGTGTATTTGGCTTGATTGATGAAAGTGCCTTCTCTTCTTTGCTTGATATCGAAACCGAGGAAGAACTTCAACTCTCTCGTCGAAGACATCTTGAACTTATAGGTCATGAGAGCGGCAAATTCCTCATTGAAGCTTTGTTAGGGGAACCAAAGATAATATCATCAATATAGAGTTGGCACACAAACAACTCCCCTTTGACCTTCTTAGTAAAAAGAGTGGGATCGTTTGCCCAACCTCAAATCCACGATCTTGCAACAACTCGGTAAGGTGGTCATACCACGCACGTGGGGCTTGTTTAAGGCCATAGAGTGCCTTATCGGGTTGATACACATGATCCGGGAAGTAGGGATCCTCGAACCCGGGGGGTTGCTTGACATAAACCAACTCATTAATAGGACCATTAAGAAAAGCACTCTTCACATCCATTTGTTGTAACTTAAAGTTGTGATGGGAAGCATAAGCAATCAACAAACAAATAGATTCAAGGAGAGCAACGGGAGTAAAGGTTTCACCATAGTCGATACCCTCGACTTGGGAGTAGCCTTGTGCTACCAATCTTGCCTTGTTGCGAATGATGTTCCCATGAGCATCTTGCTTGTTCTTGAATATCCACTTGGTTCCAATGACATTGTGGTTCCCCAATGGCCTTGGCACCAATCTCCACACCTTGTTGTACTCGAAGTTGTTGAGTTCTTCATGCATGGCATTGAGCCAATCCGAATCTTCGAGCACCTCATAGACCTTTTGGGGTTCAACACAAGAGACAAACGCGTGATGTTCACAATAGTTTGCTAATTGTCTACGAGTGCTTACCCCTTTATTAGGCTTCCAAACACATTATCCATGAGATGACCTTTGGCGGTGAGCTTGGAAGCAATCTTCACGGCACGACGCTCTAATTCCTCCTCTGATGTGGAAGGAGGAGGGTTAACTTGATTATCTTTAGCGCCGTCTTGAGCTTGTTCTAGATCTTGAGCTTGCTCTTGATCTTGAACTTGCTCGAGGGGAAGAACTTGACCTTGGGCATCATTTGGTGGTTCACTGCCATCTTGAGGTTGATCTTGCCCTTGGTCTTGTTCATGAGGTTGAGGGCCTTCACTTTGTTCTTCTAAGTGCAGGGTCTTGGTTGGTGATGGCTCCACTTGAATGGAGCATTGTCCTTCTCCTTCGGCCACAAGGGGTTCCTCAATGGGTAGGATATGACCCACACCTATTCTTCTTATGGCCTGGGGAGGAATTTCATCACCTACATAACAAGTACCACTTTGCTCCACTTGGGAGCCGTTATTTTCGTCAAACTCCACGTTACACGTCTCCTCAATGAGTCCGGTGGACTTGTTGAGGACACAGTGAGCATGAGAGTTTGTAGAATAACCAACAAATATGCCCTCATAAGCTCTAGCCTCAAATTTAGACAAGCGAACACCTTTCTTGAGAATGAAACACTTACACCCGAACACCCGGAAGTACTTGAGGTTGGGCTTGTTACCAGTAAGTATTTAATAAGGAGTCTTGTTCAAGCCTTTGCGGATATAGAGCCGATTGGATGCATGACATGTTGTGTTGATGGCTTCAGCCCAAAAGTTGTATGGAGACTTGAACTCCGCCATCATAGTCCTTGCCACATCCATCAACGTCCGGTTCTTCCTCTCCACGACACCATTTTGTTGAGGGGTATATGGTGCAGCATATTGATGCTTGATCCCCTCATCACTAAGAAACTCATCCAAGGTGTAGTTCTTGAACTCGGTGTCGTTGTCACTTCTTATTGTCAAGATCTTTGCATCATGTTGACGTTGAGCTTCATTTGCAAAGTCGATGACGGTTTGTTGAGTCTCACTCTTCCTCTTGAAGAAAAATACCCAAGTGTACCTTGAATAATCATCCACAATCACCAAGCAATACTTTCTACCTCCAAGACTATCAAAGGATGGAGGCCCAAAGAGATCCATGTGAAGGAGCTCCAAGGGTCTCTTCGAGTAGATGATAGTCGTGGGAGGGTGAGCCTTTTCATGAAGCTTTCCATCGATACAAGCACTGCAAGCACGATCTTTGGCAAAACTAACATTTGTTAGTCCACGGACATGGTCCCCCTTGAGAAGACCTTGCAAAGATCTCATATTGACGTGGGCTAAACGGCGATGCCAAAGCCATCCCACATCAACTTTAGCCATTAGGCATGTCGCGGTCTTAGTGGGTCGCTTCAAAAAGTTAATCACATAGAGACCGTTCTCTACATGCCCAACAAAGGCTACTTTAAGAGTCTTGCTCCACAAGAGGGCCACGGTATCAATATCAAAGAAGGTGGCAAAGCCCATGAGTGCAAGTTGACGAACGGAAAGTAGATTGAAAGCGAGGGACTCAACAAGCATGACTTTCTCGATCGTAAGATCATGAGAAATGACAACCTTGACAAGACCCAATACCTTAGAGGACAAAGCATCACCCCACTCGATGTTGGTGGGCATACAAGGGATCTTGTGTACATCCACCACCAAGTCCTTGCTTCCTGTCATATGATTTGTTTCTCCACTATCGAGCAACCATGATCCCCCACCGGAAGCAAACACCTACAAGAGATCAATGCTTGGTTTTAGGTACCCATTTAGTAATGGGTCCTTTGATTTTAGTAACAAGGGTCTTAGGAACCCAAATAGACCATTCAATGTACTCATAAGGAGAGCCAACAAATTTAGCAAAAACATGCCCATCACTAGCATGACACAACACATAAGAAGGGTTAAAGTCGCCGGCTTTGTTGGAAGAGATGGCTTTGCCCTTCTTGACATCACCACCCTTCACATTGTTCTTCTTCTCCTTAGGAGCACCCTCTCCCTCCTTCACAAAAGTTTGCTTGAGAGGAGGAGGTCGTTTGGTCTTGTCATTCTTCTTCTTGTTCTTGGACTTGGGTGCGAACCCAACTCTCTCCTTGGCCACAACTTCCTTTTGATTGCTCAAAAGGTCGTTGAGGTTCTTCTCACCTTGTATGCATGTCACAAGGCCTTTCTCGAGTTGCTCTTTCAACTTGGCATTCTCCTCCACAAGATGCACATGCTCACAACATGGGTTAGTGGCATCTGCATTATCAATTAATACCATATGAGGAAAGGTGGCCTTTTCTTTGGTTAGCTTAACTTGGAGTTGATCATGAGACTCCTTGAGACTAGCATGAGCACTCTTCAAGACCTTGTGGGGCTTGTTGAGTAAATCAAACTCCTCCTTTAGTCTAGCATGGTCAACGCCAAGTTTATCCTTCTCGGAAGTTAGCACACGAGACACAACAAGAGCATGATCAAGATCTTTCTTTAACTTAGCATGGTCATCGTTGTGTGACTCCTCCAGAGCGAAACGATGCCCACGCTCTTCCTCAAGAGCATTAGAGAGATCCGATATCTCATCGGCATAGTCACGACTATGACCTTCCATCTTAGAGATGGTTTCTTCATGAGCCTCGACCATGTCATTGGCTTCACCAAGTTGTTCCAAGAGAGCAACAAAGTGCTTCTTGGATTTTCCCTTGATCTTACTCATAAAAGACTCAAATTCATTCACTCCCTCATTAGACCTCTCACTTTCATTAATGCCATCCGTCAAGGTGTAAGTGCATCTAGTGCCCCTTAGTGATTTTGGTGTATTGAAGACTTATAGGTTAAGTAACTGATGCGTTTGTGAGTGTACACAGGTCTATAAGTCTATGAGGAGTTTGATATTTACAGAGAAAGTAGACCCCTAAAAATGAAGTTCTTCAACTGAAGACTTTGATATTCTGAAGACTTTCTGAAGACTTTGAAAGTGAAGAAATTGGTGTGACCTTGAAGACTTGATATTTATTCGAGGAATATGAAGCGTGAAGATTTTTGTTTTCGTAGTTTCATTTTCTCTTTCTTGAGTCATAGGAAACACCGTACTGTTAAAGGGGGTCGAGGAAATACTAAGGAAAAATTTCCATGTGATGCTCAACTCAAAATCCTACACCTACCAATCCTTCGAGTGAAGCCATTGAAATCTCATACTGATTCAGTCAAATTAAATCGATGTGAGACGCAGATTCTTACATTCCTCGAGGACTTTGCTCTAAGCGAGGAGTTAGGAATTCGCCGGTCTGAATTGCCTACGATGAGGAACATGATAGCCCCGAGGAATTTGAGAGTCAAATTTCCGACCGTTCTGTGCTCTTTGCACTGGCTGTCCCAAAATATCTTATCCACCTAACGGTAATATCATTGAAGGGCATTTATGTCTTATCATGTCGGGCTGCTCCCTAGGCTATAAATAGCCGCCCCTACAACCACTAGCTGGTTGGCTGCTCGAGAGAACTTGACACTTGTCATTTGAGAGCAACCCATCCTCCGAGGACTTTGAGCGAAAATCATCAAGTGAGGAAAATCCCAAAACCAAACCCCCACAAACCCAAAGTGATTGAGCATCATGAAGAAATTGATCTGCGTGGATCCGACGCTTGTTACCTTTGAAGACTGTGCTTCTTCCAGACGGTTAGGCGTCAAGGTCTAGAGCATCCAAGTGGAATTGTGGATCGCCGAGTGACCAAGTCTGTGAAGGTTTGGAAGTCACCAAGACTTACCACGAGTGATTGGGACGAGGCTGCGTGGTCTTAGTTCAAGGAGAATACGGTGAGGACTGGGTGTCTGAGTTGCGGCTCGAGACTAGGTGTCCGGACTGTGTGTCCTCGAGTTTAAATACTCGGCCGCTCCAACCAGACGTATAACCGAGACAGCAGAGCTTGAACTGGTTTACCAAATCATTGTCTTCACCAACCGATTTGGTTCTATTTCATCAACTCTTTCATTTCCTCATTCATTGTGTTGAATGTCGTTTTATCGTGCTTGAAGACTTTGATGAAGACTTTCACAAATTCCTCAGTTCAATTTCTTCAGTCTGTTTGTCTTCATCTTGCTATCCTGTGTTTACGCTTTCCGTACTCTGTGGTAGTCTTCATTTCATCATGATGACTATGTTTGTATCCTGTTATGTTTACTTCTAAGTACATATTCCGCTTCAAGTAGTTCTTCGCTACGGAATTTCCTTACCAGCAAATTCCTCAGTGAAGAATTCATAAAAATCGCCTATTCACCCCCCTCTAGTCGATATAACGCACTTTCAATTGGTATCGAGCAAGGTACTCCTTGTTACGTGTGATTTTGGTTTAACCTTTGGAGCTTTAGTTATGTCAACCCTTGGTATGAAGAAAGTGACATGCCCTATCTTTGACGGTCATGAATATCCCAAGTGGAAGGCCATGATGAGGAAGCGCCTCATGGCAAAGAACAGCGAGCTGTGGACCGTCACTGAGATTGGTCTTACTGATCTATGCAAGATGGCGAATGCTGATGATATTCGCAAGTACACTCGACTAGATATCATAGCGAAGGATATCATCTGCTCCTGCCTATCCAGAGATCAATTTGGGCGAATTATGCATCTTGGAAATTCGAAGCTCATCTGGGACCGAATCTCTGATGTCTATGAAGGTTATCGAACTCGTCATGATCCCTGGTTTGAGGACTTCAAGGAATCTCTCAAATCGATGACTTTCGAGCCAGAAACATCAGCTTCTGCATCTTGTCTCATGGCAAACGGTGCTGAGGTAACCGAATGCTCCTGATCCGAGTCTTGTGATAATGAATCTGATAATGATGAATCTGACAATGATGAATCTGATGATGATATTGAATCTTGCTATACCAAACTTATTTGCGTTGCCACTAAACAACAAGCGGTTTTAGAACAAACTCAAGATATGCTAGAAAGAAGTGATAATATGTTGCGCAAAGAAATGGATCAGTCAAAAGCATTGGGTGAATGTCTTCAGAGAATTCACTCCAAGTTTGACGTCCTTCAAGATCAACATAATACCCTCTTAACTGATCATGAGAAGCTTTCTCTTGAAGCTCTTCAAAGAAAGGAAGATCTTGAAAAGCTAAGAGTATGTTATGAAGATCTTCAGAAGGAGCGCGATTCATTACTAGCTCAACAAATCAGCGCTTCTCAGGAAGAATTTGTTCCTCCATGCTTAAAGTGCATTGAGCGTGAATCGCTAATTCTTCACTGAATGTTCAAATGCTTCAAATGTTACAAATTCTTCATCGCCTCTGCTATCACTAATTCCTCATCCGAGGACATTGCTAGTATCACCGACAATGCAGGGTTGAAGGAACTGTACATGACAGCATGTACAAAAGCCTCAAAGGGCATCGACACTTTGTGATGTGCTCAAAAGCAGATCCTCAACGAAACCCTAGGAAAGAGGGTATTGCCTTTGAGAGGAAACTCAATGCCGATGGAACATATTGGAAACCTGAGCAGTATCCCAAAACCTCATGGGTTGCTGCAAAGGGACCTCCGATTGATCCATCTAACTTATCTGGCTTTACGTGTGAATCTTCTCATTCTTCCGATGAGTCATTTGACTCAACTATAAACTGTTCAAAAATCAGAATGGTGAAGTATTTGCTAGATATGTTGGCACTAAGCTCGCAGAATGGTTCCCCTATGAAGAAAATCTGGGTTCCCAAAAGATGTGTTGAAAGTCTTCAGGTGAATGTCCTCATGACACCACCTGTGAAGAACAGGAACTCCAGATCAAATTCTTCATACAGATCAAATCCTTCACATGGATCAAATTCCTCAACTGGATCAAAGTCCTCATATGATTATCATCGTGCTAACAACTCGTCTCGAGGTAGAGCTATGGGCTATGAATATGTGCATTATTCTTCAAACCATTATGTTCATAAGTCCTCGAAGAATTACTCTGCTTATTCATATGCATACCCTAACCCCTCCTATGCTAAGCGAAATGGTTTGGCATCTTTGCCACCTTTCTCACATGGTGCTCGCGGGATGATGAACTCTTTGCCACCCCTCCAGATGTGGGTGGTAAAGAAAAGGAACTAATCTCTTCTGCAGGGTCAGGTCTCCAGACGTGCTCTAACGTCTGAAGAATTTGCTAGGGACCTGATGAAAATGCCTGAAAGGACGCAGTAGAATCATGATGAAATGAACTTTCATTTCACACGTCCTCATACTGCTATATCTGTTTACTGCTTGATGAAATTCATCTGATGAACTTGATATCATATTCTTCACTGATGAAGCATATGAGATTGTATGCTACACTAATTCATCTGCAGGATGATCAACCCAAAACCACTGAATGGGTCCTCGATAGTGGATGTACAAATCACATGACTGGTGACAAGAATCTATTGATGGATGCTCCCTTATCATCATCACCTCTGAAGCATATCATCTTTGCTGACAAAGGCAAAAGTCAGGTATTGGGTCTTGGTAAGGTTTCTATCTCTAAGGATAAGCACATGGACAAAGTCATGCTTGTTGAGTCCTTAGGATACAATCTCATGTTAGTCTCAATGCTTTGTGATCTTGATATGGTTGTTGTCTTCGTCAAATATCGTTGTGTTGTGATTATGGAAGCTGACAATTCCAAAGTCTTCGAAGGCTTTAGGAGAGGAGATCTGTATATTGTTGATTTCTCTACAGGACCACAACTATCCGTGTGTCTACTTGCAAAAGCTTCAGAAGGCTGGCTATGGCATCGACGACTTGGTCACGCAGGCATGAGGAATCTGAACATGCTTGCGAAGAAGAAGCATGTCATTGGCATTGAGAATGTCAAATTCCTCAAGGATCACTTATGCGGAGCATGTGAAGCCGGAAAAATGACCAAGGCCAAGCATCCAGCGAAGACTATCATGACCACTACCCGTCCATTCGAATTGCTTCACATGGACCTATTCGGACCTAATCATTATTCAGTAGTCACTAATGATGCATCTTTATATGGTTTTGTCATTGTTGATGATTATTCTCGATATACATGGGTACACATTGTTACTTACAAACATGAAGTGCAGGAAGTCTTCAAACGATTTTCCTCGAGGGCTTCAACCAACTTTGGTGTGAAGATCAAGCATATCAGAAGTGACAATGGAACTGAGTTCAAGAATTTTGGTCTTGATGCCTATCTTGATGAACTTGGTATTACTCATGAGTTATCTGCTCCCTATACTCCTCAGCAGAATGGCGTCGTGGAGCGCAAGAACAAAACTCTTGTTGAGATGGCTCGCACTATGCTTGATGAATACAAAACGCCTCAGCGTTTTTGAATTGATGCAATTGATACTGCCTGCCACATCATCAACAGAGTATATCTTCACAAATTCTTCAAGAAGGCGCCTATGAACTCCTCAACGACAAGAAACCCAATGTGAGTTATTTCAAAGTCTTGATTGCTAAATGTTGGATTAGAGATCCTCACCACAACTCTAAATTTGCACCAAAGCACATGAGGGTTTTATGCTTGGTTATGGAAAGGACTCGCACACCTACAGAGTCTTCAACATTGTTCTCCACAAGATTGTTGACACTGTAGATGTGCGGTTCGATGAAACTAATGGCTCGCAAAGAGAACACCTACCTTCTGTGATAGATGAACCAGCACCTGAGGATGCTATCAAGCTCAAGGCAACTGAGGATGTCATTCCTACTGAAGAATCTGCTAAAGAATTCATTCCTGTTCATGAAGAACGCCGAGCTGATGCACCTGAAGAACATTGTCGGGGCGGAATCTCCGTGGCCTCGAGCACCTATGGGGCACTGGGGGCCCCTTCTAGTCCGGCAAGGGAGCGGGGGTCGTGCGCAGAGCAGATCGAGGTCGAGCGCGCGGGGGAGACGGGCAATTTTTACCCAGCTTCGGGGCTCTCCAGAGAGATAAAACCCCTACTGCTGCTTTGGTGGTTGTATATGTTCTTGCTCGAATCTGCGAGCGTATGGTGGTGCTATCGGTGTCCAATGAACCGAACCCCTTCTACGTGCGCATGGGCCTCCCTTTTATAGTCTGAAGGGGGTACCCACAGGTGGCAGCGTAGGAAGAGGGGGTAGAAATGTAAAAACGCAGGTTGGTACAGCGCACAACTGTGAGTGCCCCTACGTAACTCGACGGGGGACAAGGGCATTAAATGCCCGTCTGGTCGCCCCAACAGTGTAAAGAAGCGACCGTTAGGAGAGCCACCGGTTGCCACGATGGCGCCTCTGTCAGCTCCGTTTGCCACCTCGCTCCGCATGGCTACGTAGTGCCTCGCCACGTGCCCTTGGGATGGCCTTGTGATGACACGTTCTTTGGGTGCGCTGGAGTTTGGTGGCAGCCTTGCGCTGCAAGTGCCTTGCATGACCCTTCTTGTCGGGCCGGCAAGCTTGCCGCCGTCGGGCCTGCCGGGCGGCGCGGGCGCCGCGGCAAGTCTTCTGGTGATGCCCTGGCTAGCCTTCCCGGCAAGCTCCTCTTGCCGAGGCCTTCGTTTTCTTGGTTAGTACTTTGTTCTTGAATGGCAGTAATAAGGAATGGTGGAGGGCCTTGGCGGGCGCTCGCAAGCCTTGCAGCTGGTGCTGCGATTGCCGTGCACAAGTTCGGGTACTAAGGTACCCCTACTTTAGTACACCGACAGAGCCCCGGGCTGGGCCATACACGGTGCCGGGCGTTGTTGGGCCAGGCCCAAAAGCGATCTGCAGACACGCGTGGCTGGCCCGCACAGAATCGGGCTCCGTGCCCACCGCGCTCCCCCGCAACGGCACGCGTCGATTGCGGCGTCGTGGGAGACGTGGGTGGCGGGCGCGATCTTCAAGGCGCCCACACCCGTGATAACTGGGCAGGGCGAGGTCACTTCATCCGTCGCCCCGTCTCCCCTTTTTCGCCACGCGGCACCCATGCACGGGGGGTCGTTGGCGGCGAAGGTGGGAGACCGGGCCGTCACGGGCGGAGATGGTGGGTCGGCCCCGCTCCTCTGCCCCCGTCGCGCCCTGATTGGCTGAGCGGGGCGGCCGAGCCCCCACCTCGCTCCTTTAAGAAGGGCAGAAGGGGAGCGCAAAAATCCCGCACTCCATCTCCTTCCTCTTCCTTCATTTTCCGTTACTCTTCCTCTCATCTGCCATGGAGGGAGGGAATCCTGGTCCTTCTTCGGTGGCTGCGAGGGTCGCCACCAGGCAGCGCGCCTCTCCCTATCCAGCGCTGTGGCGCGAGCCGGCTTGATGAGGAAGAGGGAGGGGCGAGGCAGCGGACGAGGTCGTGGGCGTGGTCGGGCGCTCGGGAGAGGCGGCAGGCGATGCACCACCCCGTCTCCGCCGGCAGCTCCTCTCCTCGGCGGTCCACACGGGGCGACCCACAGGAGTTCTTCATCAAGCTGCGCCGAGCACCTCGTCGCCGCCTCCGGCTGCCGGCCCCGTTCGCGAGCGCGATGGAACCGGATCCGCCCGAGATGTTGGAGTTGCGCATGAGGGGCTGCGGGATCAGCGGCACTCGAGTGAGCGTCGTATCCCAGCCCCCGGCGTGATGTACTTCGATCGAGGGTGGAAGACGTTCGCCCGTATCCACAGCTTGACGGCGGGGTTTACCCTCCATTTTAAGTTAATGGAGGGCGACCTTCTTGCCGTCAAGGTCTTCGGGGACTCCGGCACCCGGGCGAGATGCTGTGTGGACAGCTCCTCCGATAGCGAAGGCCCTCCTCGGCGAGAGTGACGAGGAGGGGAGCGGCAACGGCAGCGAGGATGGCGGGTCTGACTAGGCGTCGGTCGCTGCCTCGCGTGCCACCGGCGACCCCATCATCCGGGTCGCCGGCCTTCTGAACTCCCCGGGGCCGTCTCCTTGGGCGGCTGGCGTAGGGAGGCTGCGGAAGAGGAAGAGGGGTGGCGGCAAGGCCGTCAAGTCGGAGTACGAGGGCGAGGAGCCCTCGACAGCGTGCTGACGTCCCACCGCCCCGTCTTCAAGCTCTGCCTCCGGTGCCTCCGTCTCCGCCAAGCTCCTGGCCGGCCCCCGGGAAGTTCTCTTGGTGTCTTCTGGCACCCGTAGCTCACCTAGGCGCCCCTTTTGCCCTCCCCGGCAGGCTTCTCTTGCCGGGGCCTCCTTGACCTACCTCCTGAACAGAGAAACAGGAGAGGGATTACGGGCATCTTATCTTTCAATTTGTAAGCCTTCGGGCCTTAGCTGTATTTAAAATCTGTAATCCTCTCTATCATGTTTTTCATCCTCTATGGACTTGTACTAAACTGGGATGTTTTTAATGAAAAGAGGGGAACGTTTGCCGGACTAAGTCCTTTACTTGATTTCGTGTCTTGTACGTTCCCACCCTACGCTTCTAAGGGACTTGCCGGAGCGAACACACTCGCTGAGTGCGGGACATCAGCAGCCCGCTGGCGGTGTTGCTTCCGGCAAGCAACCTTGTCGGGCCAGTTGCGGCGCGCTTGTATTGTTGAGCGGACTCGAAAACAAGCCAAGGGCGCAACTTGACCGCGACTTGGCTCCTCCGCGCACGGGTTTTACAATACACGCTCGTTCAAGGACGCGGCCCCGCCTTCCCCGGCCCACAAGAGGATGCATGACGAGGGATGAAAAACTTATCTGACTCCGCGGCCCCCCCCCTCCGGCGACCTCAGCTTGTCGGGGAGGAACCTTGGCCTTCGCAGTCCCTGGCAACTCTGGCTCCGCCAAGACCCAGGGACCGGTGCGCCTTCTTTTGCCCTTGTCGCCGACGCCGCGGCCTCCGGGGGCTCCGGCCCGTCGCGAAGGAACTTTGGCACTTGTAGCCCCCAGTGACGCTGGCTTGCCGGGGCCTGCGGGCCAGCGCGCCCTTCAGGCTTCTCCTTGTCACTGTTATTATAGCCATGAAAATAACTGAGACAGCGTTGTAATAAGTTTATTATATATATTTTTTTTTGGCGTGACTTTGTAAAGCGATGTCGTGCTTTGCCCTTCGTATGTTTATACTCCATGCTTTTAGGGAACTTGCCGGCGCTAACACACTTGCTGAGTGCGGAACATCAGCGGCCCGCTGGCGGTGTTGCCTCCGGCAAGAAACCTTCTCGGGCCAGTTGCAGCGCACTTGAATTGTTGAGCGGACTCAGAAACAAATCAAGGGCGCAACTCAGCCGCGAGTTAGTTCCTCCGCGCACAAGTTTCTCATACGAAGGATGCCCCACGGCAAGACTTGCTACGTTATGCCCTCTACTTCGTTATATCCCTCGTATGTTTTTAACCCTACGCTTCTAGGGAACTTGCCGGCACTAACACACTTGCTGAGTGCGGGACATCAGCAGCCTGCTGGCGGTGTTGTATCCAGCAAGAAACCTTCTCGGGCTAGTTGCAGCGCACTTGTAATTGTTGAGCGGACTCGGAAACAAAGCAAGGACGCAACTTAACCCCGAGTTGGTTCCTCTGCGCACAGGTTTTTCGTACGAAGGATAAACACTCGAGGGACATAACACAAGGTCTTAGGACTAAAAAGTGCTCTGTACAAAAGCTCGGGTGACTTAGCTTTTCCGTCTTCAGTAATCCGCCGAGGCCGTGCTTCTTCACTGATCCCCCCTCCCTTGTATGTTTTCTTCCTCACGCTTTCGGGGGACCCCTCGGCGCAAACACACTTGCTGAGCGCAGGACATCAGCAGCCCGCTGGCGGTGTTGCCTCCGGCGGGAAGAACTTGTCGGGCTGGTTGCGGTGTGCTTTTATCGTCGAGCGGACTCGAAGTGGATCAACGGCGCAACCTAACCACGATTCGACCCCTCTCGCAGGTTCTTCATACAAGGTATGGACTTTCGGGGAGCACAACTCAAAAGTTCGAAGCTCGGTGACTTTCTTTGCCTTACTGGCTGGCAGAGCTCGATGGCGCGTCCTCGACAGCAGCGTGGCACTCCGGAGAGGCGAGCTTGCCGGAGCAAACACCAGAGCCGTTCTTGCCGGGCTTAGTCTTTGGTTGGTCTGCTTTTGCCTTCTCGCACTTGCCGGCGGAGCTCGATGGTGCGTCCTCGACGGCAGCGCAGCACTCCGGGGAGGTGCGCTTGCCGGAGTGGGCATCAGAGTTGTTCTTGCCAGACTTGGCTTTCTTCTTCCCCCGGGGAGCTTCAGCGGCAAGTGGCTCGCGCTCGGCTGCGGCTGCTGCTTCCCGGTAGATCTTGTCGGCGCAGATGAGTGCATCCCTCTTGTCGCCTTGGACAAAAATGACACTCATCGGGCCAGGCATCTTGAGCACATTGTATGCGTGGTGGGAGGCCGCCATGAACTTGGCGAGTGCGGGTCGGCCGAGTATCCCGTTGTAGGGTAAGGGGATATCAGCCACGTCAAGCGTGACCCTCTCGATCCCGAAGTTCAATTCGCGCGAGCGTCGCGGCAATGTGATCTTCCCCTTGGGCTGGCTCTTCCGGTTTATCCCTTGAAAGGTGCGGTCTCTTCAAGCTTCATTGTCGGGATCTGGAGCTTCTTGAGTACTGCGGAGGAAATCAGGTTCAGGCCGGCCCCGCCGTCAACCAGCATCTTCGTGACCTTGAGGTTGCGGATTGTTGGTGAAACCAACATTGGCAAGCACCCGACCGCGGTGACGCGATCAGGGTGGTCCTCAATGTCGAAGACGATGGGCGTGCTGGACCACTTCAGAGGCTTGCGCGCCTCGACGGACGGCTCTGCGGCGTTTACTTCTCGCACCCATTGCTTGAGTTGGCGGTGCGAGGTGTGCAGAGAGGCGCCGCCGTCGATGCACAACACCTCTGTTGCCTTCTGAAACTCCTGGTCATCAGCCTCATCTTCCTCCATCTCATCATCCTCGTCTTCATCTTCGTCCTTGTCGCGGCCGCGGGGAGGCCTGTCTCCTTGCCGCGTCTTGACCTTGCCGCGGTGTCCTCCCCGGGCGGGCGGCTTCTTGTCGGACCCTCCGCCACCTCCCTGGGCTCTCTCCTTATCGCGGCGCTCATACTCAGCTTTCTGTAGCTCCGCCATCTGCTCTACTTTTTTGCAGGTTTGGAGGTCATGGCCCTTGGTGCGGTGGATCTTGCAATAACGCTTGCCGGAGCCATCCTGCTTGTCGGCGGCTACTACAGCCTCGCCGGAGTCGTCGGTCTTAGCCTTGTCGGAGCCGCCTCCGTTGCCGGAATGCTCAACAACTAGTACATCCTTAGCCTTTCTCTTCCTATTGTTCCGCCTCCGGTTCTTCCTTGCCGGGGCGGCATCCTCACTGTCAGATCCTTCTGCTCCGGCAACCTCTCCGGGAATTTTTCTCCCCTCCTCAGCCCGCGCACACTTGTCGGCCAGAGCGTAGAGCTCGCTGACATCTCTGATCTTGCACATCGCCATATCCTCCCTCATCCTGCGATTCGCGACGTTACGATGAAACAGCCGATAACGCGGCGGGGTGGGCGTCTGGGATGTTGCGCTGCACTGGCTGAATCTTTGTATATACTTGCGCAAGGGCTCCCCCTCCTTCTGGACGAGCAAGTGGAGGTCACTCTCCTAGCCATGAGGCTTGTGGCCACCCGTGAAGGCGCCGACAAACTGATGACACAGTCCGCCCATGAAGAGATGGAGCCGTCCGGCAAGTGCACGAGCCGATTTGGCGTTAGGCTTGAGTACCGGCGGAAGTAGTTGGCGAGGATCTTCTCGTCGCGCCCTCCGCAGCTGCACCGCGATGGTGTAGATCTTGAGGAACTCCGACGGTGTATCCTGCCATCATACTTCTCGAACGCGTCGGCTTGAAGTTCTTGGTTTTGGGCCTTTGGACTTGCCGCAGCTTCGCGGGTGAGCGCAGGGCAACCTGCCGCGTCTGGCAAGTCGCTGGTTCTCCGGTGCGTCTTGCGTCGGCAATGGGCCCCGCGCGCTAATCGATTAGCGTCGCGCTTCTCTCCGGCGCTTCGATCTGGTCGGCGTCTTCGTGTTGCCGTTCTTGGAGGGCGTGGCGTTGATCACGGCGAGTTCGCGGGTCCGGCGGCGTGGTGGAGTCGCCGTCGGGTTAGTCCGCGGTGGCGATCTTGGCCTTCGGGCTGGGAGTGCACGGAGGTGGCACCCTAACGGTCTTGTCGGCGCCGCCTGCACTCGGCGTCTTGCGGGGCCTCGGCGCTTCGATCGCTGGGCTTGTCGCCGTTAAGCGGCCGATGAGGCTGTATATGGTCATCCTCAATCGTCGATCTTATGCAGCGCGGAGGTAGTCTAGGAGCAGCTGGGCTCGGGCGGCGCTTCCTCGCTGTCTTAGGTGGTGGTGGCGGCAAGCGGCGCGAGGAACGGAAGTGCTTGGACTCCCAACGGATTGGGAGGCACAACACCCCCCGGCGATCAAATACCGCGCTGCGCAAAGCATGCGGGCGTGCATGCTGGCCTCGGCGTCCGCGACCCACCAGCAGCCTTGTTCCATCGCGAAAGCGGTGCTAGGAGCACCGGGCGTTGTCGACCTGCACCTCTGGGAAGGCGCGTCATCTGCTTTCGATCGCCCGGCGCTTGCGAGGGCCTTGTTCTTGGATCTGGTGGCGACTTGAGACCCACCGCGGCGCCGCTCCTCCGCCGGCGTCCACTCCACCGCCCGTTTGCTCCAGCGGTGGTGGCGTAATCGATGTAGAGCGGGCGGCCACCTCAAGGCTTCTTCTTCGGTGGCATGTTGGCGATAACGTTGATGCAGCGAGCGTGGAGACCGGATCAGATGCTCACGACCTCGACGCCCCCCTACCTGGCGCGCCAAAGATGTCGGGGCGGAATCTCCGTGGCCTCGAGCACCTATGGGGCACTGGGGGCCCCTTCTAGTCCGGCAAGGGAGCGGGGGGTCGCTTGAGAGATCGAGGTCGAGCGGCAGGGGAGACGGGCAATTTTTACCCAGCTTCGGGGCTCTCCGGAGAGATAAAACCCCTACTGCTGCTTTGGTGGTTGTATTTGTTCTTGCTCGAATCTGCGAGCGTATGGTGGTGCTATCGGTGTCCTTTTATAGTCTGAAGGGGGTACCCACAGGTGGCAGCGTAGGAAGAGCGGGTAGAAATGTAAAAACGCAGGTTGGTACAGCGATTGCTGCAGTGCCCCTACCTAACTCGGCGGCGGGGACAAGGGCATCAAATGCCCCTCCGTCGCCCCTAGCGGTAAAAAGCGACCGTTAGGAGAGCCACGGTTGCCACGATGGCGCCTCTGTCGACTCCGTTTGCCACCTCGCTCCGCATGGCTGCGTAGTGCCTCGCCACGTGCCCTTGGGATGGCCTTGTGATGACACGTTCTTTGGGTGCGCTGGAGTTTGGGTGGCAGCCTTGCTGCTGGCAAGTGCCTTGCCGTGGCCCTTCTTGTCGGGCCGCAAGCTTGCGGCCGTCGGGCCTGCCGGGGCAGCGGGCCAGCGGCAAGTCTTCCGGTGATGCCCTGGCTGGCCTTCGGCAAGCTCCTCTTGCCGGGCCTTCGTTTTCTTGGTTAGTACTTTGTTCTTGAATGGCAATAATAAGGAATGGTGGAGGGCCTTGGCGGGCGCCCGACAAGCCTTGCCCTGGTGTCTTGGATTGCCCGTCAGACAAGTTCGGGTACTAAGGTACCCTACTTTAGTACTACCGACAAACATGATGAGGAAAATGGTCTTTGAAGAAAATGCTGATCAAAATCCTCGTGACGACCAACTCATCCACGTGTTACAAAAGAAGTGCAAGTGGAGAAGATCATCGATGAAATTAGCGCACAGGTCCTCTCACACGCTCAAAAGCCTCACACTTATCTAACTTTTGTGGGCACTATGCTTTTGTCTCTATTTGAGCCCACTAAGGTAGATGAAGCATTTACGGGCCGAGTGGATTCAGGCTATGCAAGAAGAATTACATCGATTCGAGCTGAACAATTTAAGGAATTGGTCAATCGCCTGATCCTCGCAAGCATAATATCATTGGCAAAAGTGGATCTACCGCAACAAGCAAGATGAAAATGGCCTTGTGGTGAGGAATAAGGCACGACTAGTAGCTCAAGGCTACACACAGGTTGAAGGAATTGATTTCGATGAAACTTTTGCACCTGTTGCTAGACTTGAGGCTATTCGCATTTTACTTGCCTATGCTAACCATCATGATATCATCTTATATCAAATGGATGTGAAAAGTGCATTCCTGAATGGTAAGCTTGAGGAAGAAGTATATGTTGCTCAACCCCAAGGTTTTGAAGATCCCAAGAATCCTGACAAAGTCTTCAGACTCAATAAGGCCCTCTATGGCCTCAAACAAGCCCCTCGGGCGTGGTATGATACATTGAAGGAATTCTTCGTGAAGAATGGCTTCACACCCGGTTCACTCGACCCTACTCTTTTTACTAAATCATATGATGGTGAACTGTTTGTGTGCCAAATATATGTTGATGATATTATCTTTGGCTGTACTAACCAACGATATAGTGATGAATTTGCCTATATGATGAGTGAAGAATATCAAATGTCTATGATGGGAGAATTGAAATTCTTCTTAGGTCTTCAAATTAAATCAAGCGCAATGGCATATTCATATCTCAGAGAAATACCTCAAAGATGTCTTGAGGAAATTCAGCATGCAAGATTGCAAAGGCGTCAAAATTCCTATGCCCACAAATGGCCATCTATGCCTTGATGAAAATGGTATTGACTTGATCACAAGGTATACCGCTCCATGATTGGTTCTTTATTGTACTTATGTGCATCTAGGCAGATATAATGCTTAGTGTTTGCATGTGTGCCCGATTTCAAGCTGCAGAAGGAATCACACCATAAGGTGTGAAGCATATTCTTCGATATCTAGCTCACACACCAACACTAGGATTATGGTACCCCAAGGGCTCTGCTTTTGATCTCATTGGATATTACGACTCGACTATTTGGTGATCGTGTGGACCGCAAGTCAACATCGGCACTTGTCATTTCCTCGGACGATCTTTGGTGCATTGGTCCTCGAAGAAAGCAGAACTGCGTATCACCGTCTCATGCTGAAGCTGAATACATTGCTGCTGGCTCATCTTTGTGCTCAAGCTGCTTTGGATGAAGCAAACCCTCAAGGACTATGGCGTCAGCGTGAAGAATGTGCCTCTCCTCTGCGACAATGAGAGTGCCATCAAGATTGCTCACAACCCAGTTCAGCACTCGAAGACTAAGCACATCCAGATTCGTCATTATTTTCTTCGTGATCATGTGTTGAAGGCGATATCTCCATCGAGCATGTGAAGGCGAAGAACAGCTAGCTGATATCTTCACTAAGCCCTTGGATGAGAAGAGATTTAGCAAGTTGCGGTGTGAGCTAAATATCTTAGAATCTTTGAATGTTCTTTGAAAAGGACACACATCCTAACCCTTATGCAGAATTGATGACTTAGATGTGCAACACATGAAGAAACGTTTTTCTTCAATCAATGAAGAATAACACTCTAAGTTTGAAGAAATTAATGAAGAATTTAATTCTCAGAACCCTACGACAATTGTACGCGGTGTCTGAAATCATCATTCTTATACGGTGGGTTACGCCACCACAAAAGTTGAAAATCTTCAATTTGAGTTTTTCCTCATTTTTGAAATTCTTCAGTTTACCAATTCTTCAACTTTGCAAAATCTTCAATGTGTCCGTCGTTTTTCTTCATTGGCTATATATATATATATATATATATATATATATATATATATATATATATGAGTTTATGTCCTCTCTGACATTCACTTATTGCTAATTCTTCATGTTGCGATTTACGCTAAGTGAATGTGATCGGACCCTTCCACTCTATGCTATACTCAACCCAATCTATTCACAAATTCTTCATATGCGTTCGATTGAAACTCGTTCAAAGTCTTCCTTTGTGTCCTTGACAAGCTGAAGAAATTGCGACGAAATTTAAAAAATTAAACAAATCTTATCCTGATTTTCGGTTTTCCGCTCAAACCGTTCCGCATCCCACGATACATTAGTTTATTCACCCACGATCTTACGATCTCATACGCACGATGCGTGGGTGACACATGTCGCGTGAAGAAGAAAGGGCAGGGCATGTTTGTCCCAAAATCTTGAGCGAACAGTTTTTACCGTGGCTATAAATACCCTCTCCTTCCTTACTTCATTTACTCCGCTCGGTCATTGTCTCTCGCTCGAGCTCTCCTCAAACCCTAAGCGCCACCGCTACTCCATCGCCGTCGGTGAGGAAGAGCTTCTTGCCTCGACCTCGTCGCCCGTCGTACTCAGCGCCCGCTGCGGAAATATTCACTCCGCCGCCGCCGTAGCTGTCTCCCTCTGCCAAGTTAGGGCGTGGGAGATCTAACGTGACGAACTTCATCATAGTTCATCTCTGTTCGTCGTGTTCTTCAGTTCGGGTAATTAAAAGGCACTTTTATTACTCGCTTTGATTCTCAAATCTTTCTGAAAATCTTCAAAGGTGTTTTATTCTTCAAATCTTCACACATGAACACCTCACACACTGTATGGTCTTGATTTATCTCTCTAAGCACTCATTTCTTCAAGATTCCTCAATTGTGCGGATATTCAATCTGTACAACTCTGGAACCTAAGACAAAACGCTTAGTGAAACTCCTCAAGGTGTGGGGACCCCGACTTGCAAGTCGTGATCACCGAATGCACGTGTACAGTGATCCCAGAGATCAATGCTCACTGAACACACAGAAGCTGAATACAAGAGTCTTACATCCATACATACCGTCTTACACAAATAGTGACCATCCTGGTCAAGTCTTACATCGATAAAGCCTTAAGGGCTGAACATCAAATGAAACATAGCAGCGGAAATCATCATCGATAAGTAGAACCCATGCCATCCGCCTTAACCCTACGGGCATTACATTGGGAAGCGTCCTAGTTCGCATGATCGTCTCCAAAGAATTCTTCTTGAACTCCGGTTCTTCCATGCCCGGTCAATTAAATAACCGTTGGCAAGCCAATGAGTACTTTGAATGTACTACTTAAGCAACCCATGATTTGGTTCAAGGTGCGGTAATGCATGACATAGGTAAAGTTTTGCATAAAGCTAGTTTTGAGTGCAGGACATGTTCAACATCCTATAAAGCATGCATCAAGAGAATTCCGAAGAACCGTAAGAACTGGTCACAGATATCAACATAAATAGAATGGGCACCAACCCATTTATCATAAGCGATTGGGCACCAACCCATCTCAATCGTGTCAAGTCCTGGACCTGATCCATGACAACACCATCATCTCACACACACCGGATTTGTAAACAAGTGGGCGTAGCCCAAGAGCGGTTACCCAACTGTCCATGACCGTGGACACGGCTATTGAATAGTTTTACACTCTGCAGAGGTTGCACACTTTACCCACTAGATCCGGGAACTTCCGTGTCAAACCACGACCAGCGGTACCTCAAGTACCGGGGTAAGCACCGATCACTACCTTTCCCTAGGCGACACTAACAAGGAGTCCACTCGATTAGCGATAACCCCGTGCCCAATATTTCAACAACCTTTTCATGGAGCCTTGCTCCCATTTCCATCACATACCAGCAGCACGGGTACCAGCGGTGTGTCGGTGCCCCATAAAGATGGTCATGGCCGCCCTACAGCACGACCCGTCCCAAGAGAGAGCACCAACTCTCCCCGTCACTAATAATCTGGGCTCCAAGCTAGTATCGGTCTAGGTACTCAATAATGCCCTTTCCCATATAAGGGTAGAGTGGTCGCGCATGTAAGGTTGGATAACGGTCGCAACTCCGACCAATCCGTTTTGAAAACCACACACCCTTTTTCACTTGGCACACCACTTCGTCATCAAGTGGTCACCCATCTCATCATCTCCCTCGGGCATAAGTGGCACCCGATGGGGTTTTCGAAAATACCTTTGAAATCACTTTGCCTCCCTCATCATGCACAAACCCATCCCATTTGCGTAGCACCTACATTTGCATCCTAGCTACTCCCACCGGCATAACCCTCATAAGAAGGTAGGGCCATGCACAAATGCAAGTACCAACGAGGAATTGTAATCGTGGCAACCACCCATGTGGTTCACCCTCTCGTCATGATTCGATGCATCATCGATAAAGAGCTAAAAATGACATGCATATAAAAGGGGGCATCATAGTCATGGTCAAAGGGCTGCTTGCCTTGGTTGGCTTGGTCTTCAAAGTCTTCCGGCACTGCTCCTCCTTCTTCCTCAGCTACCTCGTCAAATATGGGATCTAACGTTGCAAGAAAACAACGGAAAAAATAAGGCAATAATAAAAACAGAAAAGTCAAAGTGCTCTGAAAAATGTCAACTTAATTTTGTAAAATACTAGGAGGAAAGCTAGGAAGGGGGCAACTTTTGGTTTTGGTTCTGGAGCAGCAAAATAGGAGTTTTGGATTTTCAAAGGCTCATTTAAATGTCAAAAACCACATTTAAATATTTCTGAGAAAAGGAAAGGTGATTGGATCGAGTGAAAGTTGCACCATTAAATAGATTGCAATATTCTAGGAATTTAGAAATTGGAATCAATGCATTTGGACTATTATTCGCCTGTGGATTTTTGGAAGTTTCACGAGAAAAAGAAAAAGGGAAGCAATGACTGTGCCCTTTGGGCCGAGAGGCCACACAGCAGCAGGCCTGTGGGGAAACCCAGCCCACGCGCCGCCACGTCGAAGGCGTAAAGGCGAATCGCCTTCGCCGACAATGGGGTCTGTCTTGTGTAGTGTATACGTTTAAACTCGACGGTGGATCCCACCCGTCGAGGCGTGAAAATGACCGCCGGCCCCACGGCGGCCGTCGTCTACCTCCGCCAGAGGCGACAGCGAGCTTCGGGCGGCGTCTGAGGCACGGGAAGTGGGCGGAGACTACCGTTGGATTCGAGGAGGAGTCGCGGATCGGTGGTGGTGGAGATGGTCATTGGGGTGGCTGCTTGCGGGCGACGAGGTCCCGCGGCGGAGGCGCTTGGTGCCGGTGGCTCGGCCGTTCAGCTGCAAAATGAGGGGGAAAGAGAGGGAAGGCATCGGTGAGGTGAGGAGGCGAATCGAGGGAGAAAGCAGGCGGAGGAGGTCAGACTCGCGGATCGACGGCGACCCGAGGCGGCGGAGCTCGAGCTCGATCTCGAGCTCGGGCAGCTCTGGAGCGAAGGGGTGGATCGAGGGTGGATTGAGTGTGCGGAGAGCGGCAGGAAGGAAGAGGAGGGCTCGGGAGTGCCTTAAATAGGCTGGCCGCGGTTCACCGTGGGCGTGGCCTCTGGCACCATGGATCTGCTCTGGGAGCCGTTGGAGAGAGCTTGGAGCTGTCCACGGCGCTCGTGGGAGTGGAGTAGGGCGCCAGGAGAAGGAGAGAGAGCGAGGAGGGCCTGGCGTCCTGCGTGTGAGGCCAGCCATTGGCCGAGCAGGCGGCGTCGAACCTGCTGCTGAGGGGAGAGAGAGAGGGGGAGAGAGAGGCGGCGGCGGCGTGTAGCAGACGTCGAGGCACATCACCGGCGCGATGGGAAGGCACGGCGGTCGGATGGCGTGGCGTCAGCGGTCGGCGCTCTGGCGAGCGCTCGAGCGCGACTTTGGCGGCATCCGCGGTTTTTCAGCGGCCTGTGGCGTCCCTTTGCGTCTGGAAGCAACGATGGCGGGGACAAGTCCAGAGAAAGGCACAGGATGCCCAGGGTGCGAAGGGAGAGAGAGAAGCTGGGAGAGAGGAGAGAAGATGTTGTCCAGAGAGGACAAACTTGATTCCCCCCTTCCTCCACATTGTTTCTTCGGGTAGAAAAGTGTCTAGGTGACAGAGGGAAGTGAGGAGGGGTTGTGGCAAAGAGATTAACTCAAGGAGATTAGTGAAAGTGGCAAAAAGAGGCCTTTTAGTATTTTGCCAGAAGGTGTTTGATGGAGTTTTGGTTAAGCTAATGATCCTTACTGGCCAAGATACTCCAAGGGGTGAAATGACACATATATTTAGGGCCTTCCACCCATTTTGAGCTCATTTGGACAAAGTTGCCAATGCAACTTTTGCAAACCCTAGAAATGGGCAGAAATGGGTTTGTGTAGATCCAATGGACTAAATCATTTCTCCTTGATGTGCCACTTGGTGTGGTAGCCTTATTTGGTCACATGATCAGGCTCACCAAAGTTGGGGTCTTGGAGAAAAAGTTGGTAGTGCAAAGTGGTTCAAACTTGATTTTGGTCAGAGAGGGTTTTGAGGCACTTTGACCAAGATTTCCTCTCCTCCAACCTGTGCCATTTGGTCCAGTTGCATCATTAGACCAATGAAGCATGTCCACCAAGTTTGAGCACATTTGGACATACTTGGCAATGTAAAGTTGATCAAACCTTAGATTGGACAGAAATGGTTTTGAGGGGTTTTGATGGTGTTATCTTGTTCTCCAAATCATGAGACTTGGCAAGATCAACAGATATGTCATATGTGACATGATAGAATTTTCCTGGAATTTTTGGAGAATATTTCCTTTGTAAATATTTCAAAAGCTTGAAATATCCAGAAAGGGTTTTAGAGGGATTTGACCAATATTTTGAACATGACCATGTGTTGAAACTCTTATATATGGACAATATATGTCCTATGAGCTTCTCTAAATTTTGTCAAATATTTTTGAAACAGAAAAATAATTATTTCCTATTAAAGACCATTTCTGGCCTTAAGAAAAAGCCTTTAAATAAAATAGAACAGTAACTTTTAAAATTATACTTTTGTGGTTCCTGGGCATCCTATATCTAATAGGAGTCAAATATATTTTTGAAAAGATTTTTACTGCCCTTAATCAAGTACTTGCAGTGCAAACCTCAATCCAGGGGTTTTTGGAAAACTAATTTTAGAAAATACTTTCTGGCCAAATTATTTTTGTAGAAAAATCCCATATAGCACTATTCACATGGCATGGTCATTGGTCAGAAGCTTGGGGTAGGGAGATGAAGTATAGAGGTAGAGTAGTTGACTTCAAGAAGCACTTGAAAGGAAACACGAGAGAAAACCAACTCAAATAAAAGCCAAATAATGCAAAAGTTTTTGTTGGTCCAAATTTTCATGCTTTATTAATAAAAATGAAATGTTACAAAATGCGGGTGTGACAGACCTACCCCCTTACAAGAATCTAGTCCCGAGATTCCTAAACTAAACTTGAAAGAGGTGCGGAAATTTGGATCTAAGGTAGTCTTCACGCTCCCAAGTTATACGCTTGGTGTGATTGCTCCATTGGACTTTGAAGTACTTGATGGTGCGGCTTGAGTGTGTCGTTCAGCCTCATCGAGAATGCAGATGGGCGCTCACGATCGTCAAATCAGGTTGAAGATCAATGGCTTGGTGATTGGCGTCTTTGTAGAGGTCGGGCTTGCACGGAACTTGGAGACACTTCGGAGTTGTGACACGTGGAACACGTTGTGCACATCGAAAGTTCGTGGAAGTTCAAGCTGGTAAGCCACTTCTCCTCGTCGCTCGATGATCTTGAAGGGGCCAATGTATCTCGGTGCGAGCTTTCCTTTGACATGAAAGCGTTGGGCTCCTTTGAGAGGGGTGACCCGGAGATAGACATGGTCTCCAACTCGGAAGTTTATGTCTCTGCGACGTGAGTCAGCATAGCTCTTCTGCCTTGACTTGGCAGACTTCAGACGCTCTCGGACAAGCTGGACTTGCTCTTCTGCTTCACGAAGGATATCGGGCCCAAAGACAAGTCCTTCTCCGGCCTCCGACCAGTTGAGAGGTGTACGACACTTCCGCCCGTATAACACTTCAAATGGTGCCATCTGGAGGCTGGCCTGATAACTGTTGTTGTAAGAGAACTCGGCGAAAGGGAGGCAATCTTCCCACTTAGCTCCATAAGCTAAGACACAGGCTCGGAGCATATCTTGAGTATTTGATTCACTCGCTCGGTCGACCTCCGTGCTGTGGGTGGAAAGCGGTCTTGAAGGACAACTTGGTCCCCATGGCCTCTGGAATTTCTTCCAAAACCTTGAGGTGAACTGGGTTCCTCGATCGACACAATCTCCTTGGGAACACCATGAAGGCTCACGACTCGGTTGATGTAGAGGCGGCTAACTGGTTCCCCTTGTAGGTTGTCTTGACAGAATGAAGTGGGCCACCTTGGTCAAATGGTCAACTATGACCCGGATGGAGTCATGTCCCTTGTTTGACCTAGGTAGTCGATGATGAAATCCATTCGACTTTATCCCATTTCCACTCGGGAACCTTGAGTGGTTGGAGTAATCCGGCAGGTCGCCGATGTTCAGCTTTGACCCTCGGCATCGTCACATTTTGCAACGTAGGTGGCGATCTCCTTTTCATCCCGTGCCACCAAAATCTTCCCTTGGTCTTGATACATCTTGGTGCCTCCAGGGTGGATGGAATATGGGCTGTCATGAGCTTCTTGCAAGATCAGGTTCTTGAGCTCAACCTTGTTGGGTACGCAGAGGCGATTCCCAAACCACACAATTCCTTCCTCATCCTCTGTGAATCCTGAGGCTTTGCCTGCCTTGATCTTCCTCTTGATGCCTTCAATACTCTCATGCCCCTTCTGAGCATTCTTGATATCATCCATCAAGGTAGGCTTAACTTCGAGGTTGGCCAAGAATCCTGGTGCAACCAGTTCCAACTCGAAGCTTTCGAGGTCTTCACACAAGGCGGGTAGCTTGTGCTTTAGCATAGCATTCAAGGAGCAAGCCTTCCTGCTCAATGCATCTGCTACCACATTGGCCTTTCCAGGGTGGTATTGAACACTGAGGTCATAATCTTTTATCAACTCCAGCCATCTTCTCTGCCTCATGTTCAATTCCCTTTGAGTGAAAATATACTTCAGACTTTTGTGATCCGTGTATATCTCACATCGCTTCCCCAAAAGGTAATGTCGCCAAGTTTTCAGGGCATGAACCACTGCTGCTAGCTCAAGGTCATGAGTAGCGTAGTTCTCTTCGTGAGGTCGTAGTTGCCTTGAAAGGTAGGCCACGACTCTGCCTTCTTGCATCGAACACCTCCCATCCGATTCTTGGCGCATCACAATATATCACAAACTCCTTGTGTATATCGGTGTGGCGAAGCTCGAGCGGTGGTTAGCCTCTTCTTCACTCTGGAAGCTCTCTTCGCGCCGGTGTCCATTGAACTTCTTGTCCTTCTTCAAGAGCTGAGTCATGGGTCGGGCAATGCTTGAGAATCCTTCAACGAACTTGCGGTAGTATCCCGCGAGTCGAGGAAGCTTCGACTTCCTTCACATTGCTCGGGATTGCCATTCATCACGGCTTCAATCTTAGCGAGGTCGTCGACAATCCCTCTTCGGTTAGAACATGACCCAGAATCCAACTTCACGCAGCCGAATTCACACTTGCTGAACTTGGCATACGGTTGGTGCTCTCGAAGCTTGTCTAGGACCATCCTCAAGTGTTGCTCGTGCTCTTCTTCCGACTTCGAGAAGACAAGAATGTCATCAATGAAGACAACGACGAACTTGTCCAAGTATTCCATGCAGACCTTATTCATGAGATACATGAAGTAAGTGGGGCATTGGTCGATCAAAGGACATGACCGTGCATTCATCTGAGCCATATCTGATTCTGAATGCCGTCTTGAATATCTTGGGGTCGATCTTGATTGGTAGTACCCAGATCCGAGGTCGATCTTGGAGAACACCTTGGCCCCATTGAGTTGATCAAACAGATCTTCAATCTTGGGAAGTGGGTACTTGTTCTTGATTGTAACCTCATTGAGGGAGCGGTAGTCAATGCATAAGCGGATGGTACCGTCCTTCTTTGCCACAAACAGAACAGGCGATCCCCAAGGGGAGGCACTAGGGCGGATAAATCCCTTCCTCAACTGCTCTTCCAGCTGCTTCTTCAATTCTGCTAACTCCTCCGATCCCATCCTATAAGGCTTCTTATAGATGGGTCCTGCTCCGGGTATGAGCTCGATGATGAACTCAATGTCCCGATCAGGAGGCATTCCTGGTAGCTCGTCAGGAAAAACATCGGGGTACTCGCATACTACCGGCACTTGTTCCAATCCAACTTCAGTCAGACAGTTGACTTGGTTGGCTTGAGCAGAAGAGGGGTTGGAGGCAAATTTGACTTCGACTCCTCGGTCATTGGTCATAGTGACCGTCCGGTTGGCGCAATCAATCAAGCCTTGGTGCTTCTTGAGCCAATTCATTCCCAAGATCACATCAAGCCTTGTGATTTTAGGATGATAAGGTCGCTAGGAAGTCTACCCGTTAATGGTAATCCCGACTCCTTTACATCCTATCTTGGCTCTCATCTCTGCTCGGGGTTTGTACCACCATAGGGTTGTTCGAGGTGTAGGGTCATGCCACTTTTAATGCAAAACTTTGGGTGACAAAAGAATGTGGCTCGAGAATCAAACAAAACGATTCTTGGTGCTGAATTGACAAGGCATTACCAAAGACGACGTCCGGTCTTCTGGGCTTCTTCATGGTGACATGATTCACACGACCCTGCCATTGTTGGGCAAGTTGCGGGAGCTTGGTTCCTCGGTGGCATACCACGGCCTTGTCTGGGTTCTGCGCATTAGGGCGCGGGCGTCGGGCTTCTTGTTGGGGCAATTCTTGGAGTAATGCCTGGCTGTCCACATCGAAACAAGTGACTTGATTGGGGACGACGCCCTTGCCAAACATTGTTATTGGGGTTGTTGTAAGCTGGCACAGGGGTTGGCATACCGCTGAGGTGGATAGTTGGTGCGAGGTGCAGGAGCTCTTGGCTGCGATAGGTTGGCTTGACCGGGCTGGCTGCCACGGACGAGGCTTCAGTTCTTGGAGCTTCCCTTGCTGATCATCTTGCGCTTCGAGTGTCATCAAGGCACGTCGCTTGTCCTCAAGCATGGCGCCTTGTTCACCGGATCAGGAAAGGTCGGGCGGTCACACACAACAAGCTTAGTCTCGCAGAGTCTGGTTAAGGCCTTCCATGAAGCGCTCCGCTTAGCGACATCAGTCTTGACATCCTCGGCATACCTTGAGAGGACACGAACTGCATGTACTCCTTGACGGTGCTACTACCTTGCTTGATGCTCGGAACTCACGCTTCTTGATGGCCATGAGTCGAGAGGGATGTGGGCCTTGCGAATTCCGTCTTGAAAGTGTTCCAAGTGATATCTTGCTCAACATGCATAGCCTTGAATCCATCCCACCAAGCTCTGGCAGTCCCCGAGGCGATGGGCAGCATCGCCACTTTGTCACGGTCCTCGGTGCATCCGACTAGTGCCAGCAGATCCTCAATGGTGCGGACCCGATCGTGCGCATCCGAGGGGTTCAGCGATCTCGATGAAAGTGGGTGGTGCATGCTTCTTGAACTCCACCGGTGTGGAGCGTCCATGGCCGTGCCCGGCCATTTGGCGGTTGACAACTGAGCAATCATCTGGAGGGCTGCAGTGTTGGCTTGGCGCTCCTCTCGAAAGGCTTGGAGAAGCTGAGCCATATCCATGCTTGGAGGAGGTGGTGGTGGTGGAGTCTGTCCTTGGGCTTGGTCCTGGCTGGCTCCGGCCTCAGCAGAACCTCCGGCTTCTTCGGCTGGGTAGAGGTACCGAGACGTGTTACAACAGCATCTGTTGGAGTGGTCAAGGTCTCATGATAGGGAACAACAATGAGGGAAAGCAGTAGAGATGGAATGCCTAGTAAGGGGGTGGTATGACACAATTTAAGTAAAACAAAGGCCAGAAGGGCCAAACTCATGCATTAAACCAAATGGGGAATGTAGTCGTTTACAAGTTCCCGAAGGAAGGTACGACTTCATCAAAGCAAGTTGAAAGCAAACACAACATAACATGGTTTCATAAGAACCATTACAAGGACTCGACTTCGCAAAAGGGGGTACACGACCTATCCTACCATAGGCTACGAGCTAGCCTATCCTAGTCCTGAACGGAGTCTAAGTGGTGGAATGCTCGGTCGGGTATTCTGGCTCCTCTGGGTCTTCCTCCTCATCATCATCTGTCTCGGTCTCCTCATCGCTCGAGGAAGTGGAGGAGTGAAGGAGCTGAACACGGCGCTGCTTTCTTTGGTGGCGTCTTGAAGAGGTTCTTGGTACTCCTTTGCCGTCATCTGGCGTGGCTGAGGTGCTCCTTGGCAGCTGCGACTGTGGGGTCGTCCGCCTCGATAAGCTACATGGGCTGTCCGGGGTGCTCCATCCTTCTTGATCCTGTCCGCCTTCTCGAACTATGCGGAGGAGCTCCTTGGTCTCATGGAGTTCCTCCGAAGCTCCGTCGACTCGAGGCAGTGTTGTGCGGTGTCGCGGCACACAAGCTGAAGTAGGTGCAGGCGGAGAGAAGTCCCTCGTCAAGGGTGGTGCTGGTGCGCTGCTCTCGTTGTCACCTTCCTTACGATAAGGCAGGTAGCAGTGGCTGGCTCTCTTGCCATCTCTGGCAGGAGATCCCGGAGGCGAAGTCGGTGCCTTGAGGGCAGCGATCTCCACGGCGAGAAGCGGTGTCGCCATCTGGGGTCCCTCAAAGAACCAGCTCGTCGAGGCGTCATTCGCCCTCACGACTACCTCCACGTGATACTCCTTCTTGGTCTTTGTCGACCCGGTGCTCGTGGTAGGAGAAGGTGGGGACTCGAGTGGCTGACACTTCCGAGGCTATCCTCAAGAAGCACGGGAACCCGGTGGTCGGGAAGTCCTCAGTGCAGTGACCATCTACAAAAGTGGAAGGGAAGGGTCGATAAAGGAATGTGACTGTGTTTGGGATGCTAACATAAAACATAGGTATATGGGTAATCTAGGGATAGTCTCGCTCTAACTAACGTCCATGCTAACTAAGGCTTCCTACGGTCGGGATGGCTCGATACCAGCTCTGTGGGGACCCGACTTGCAAGTCGTGATCACCGAATGCTGCGTGTCTGATGATCCCGAGATCAATGCTCACTTGAACACACGAAGCTGAATACAAGAGTCTTACATCCATACATACCGTCTTACACAAATAGTGACCATCTGGTCAAGTCTTACATCGATAAAGCCTTAAGGGCTGAACATCAAATGAAACATAGCAGCGGAAATCATCATCGATAAGTAGAACCCATGCCATCGCCTTAACCCTACGGGCATTACTCGGGAAGCGTCCTAGTTCGCATGATCGTCTCCAAAGAATTCTTCTTGAACTCCGGTTCTTCCATGCACGGTCAATTAAATAACCGATGGCAAGCCAATGAGTACTTTGAATGTACTACAAGCAACCCATGATTTGGTTCAAGGTGCGGTAATGCATGACATAGGTAAAGTTTTGCATAAAGCTAGTTTTGAGTGCAGGACATGTTCAACATCCTATAAAGCATGCATCAAGAGAATTCCGAGAACCGTAAGAACTGGTCACAGATATCAACATAAATAGAATGGGCACCAACCCATTTATCATAAGCGGAGTGGGCACCAACCCATCTCAATCGTGTCAAGTCTGGACTTGATCCATGACAACACCATCATCTCACACACACGGATTTGTAAACAAGTGGGCGTAGCCCAAGAGCGGTTACCCAACTGTCCATGACCGTGGACACGGCTATTGAATAGTTTTACACTCTGCAGAGGTTGCACACTTTACCCACTAGATCCGGGAACTTCCGTGTCAAACCACGACCAGCGGTACCTCAAGTACCGGGGTAAGCACCGATCACTACCTTTCCCTAGACGACACTAACAAGGAGTCCACTCGATTAGCGATAACCCCGTGCCCAATATTTCAACAACCTTTTCATGGAGCCTTGCTCCCATTTCCATCACATACCAGCGCACGGGTACCAGCGGTGTGTCCGGTGCCCCATAAAGATGGTCATGGCCGCCCTACAGCACGACCCGTCCCAAGAGAGAGCACCAACTCTCCCCGTCACTAATGTGCGGGCTCCAAGCTAGTATCGGTCTAGGTACTCAATAATGCCCTTTCCCATATAAGGGTAGAGTGGTGGCGCATGTAAGGTTGGATGTGGTCGCAACTCCGACCAATCCGTTTTGAAAACCACACACCCTTTTCACTTGGCACACCACTTCGTCATCAAGTGGTCACCCATCTCATCATCTCCCTCGGGCATAAGTGGCACCCGATGGGGTTTTGAAAATACCTTTGAAATCACTTTGCCTCCCTCATCATGCACAAACCCATCCCATTTGCGTAGCACCTACATTTGCATCCTAGCTACTCCCACCGGCATAACCCTCATAAGAAGGTAGGGCCATGCACAAATGCAAGTACCAACGAGGAATTGTAATCGTGGCAACCACCCATGTGGTTCACCCTCTCGTCATGATTCCGATGCATCATCGATAAAGAGCTAAAAATGACATGCATATAAAAGGGGCATCATAGTCATGGTCAAAGGGCTGCTTGCCTTGGTTGGCTTGGTCTTCAAAGTCTTCCGGCACTGCTCCTCCTTCTTCCTCAGCTACCTCGTCAAATATGGGATCTAACGTTGCAAGAAAACAACGGAAAAATAAGGCAATAATAAAAACAGAAAAGTCAAAGTGCTCTGAAAAATGTCAACTTAATTTTGTAAAATACTAGGAGGAAAGCTAGGAAGGGGGCAACTTTTGGTTTTGGTTCTGGAGCAGCAAAATAGGAGTTTTGGATTTTCAAAGGCTCATTTAAATGTCAAAACCACATTTAAATATTTGAGAAAAGGAAAGGTGATTGGATCGAGTGAAAGTTGCACCATTAAATAGATTGCAATATTCTAGGAATTTAGAAATTGGAATCAATGCATTTGGACTATTATTCTGCCTGTGGAATTTTTGGAAGTTTCACGAGAAAAAAAAAAGGGAAGCAATGTTGTGCCCTTTGGGCGAGAGGCCACAGCAGCAGCAGGCCGGGGGAAACCCAGCCCACGCGGCCGCCACGTCGAAGGCGTAAAGGCGAATACGCCTTCGGCCGACGGCGGGTCTGTCTTGTACAAGACGTTTTAAACCTGACGGGTGGATCCCACCCGTCAGGGCGTGAGGCTGACCGCCGGCCCCACGGCGGCCGTCGTCTACCTCCGGCCAGAGGCGACAGCGAGCTCGCCGGCGGCGATCTGAGGCACGGAAGTGGGCGGAGACTACCGTTGGATTCAGGAGGGAGTCGCGGATCGGTGGTGGTGGAGATGGTCGCCGGGTGGCTGCCGCCGGCGGCGAGTCCCATGGCGCGGAGGCGCTTGGTGCCGTGGCTCGGCCGTTCCAGCTGCAAAATGAGGGGGAAAGAGAGGGAAGGCATCGGTGAGGTGAGGAGGCGAATCGAGGGAGAAAGCAGGCGGAGGAGGTGCAGACTGCGGATCGACGGCGACCCGAGGCGGCGGAGCTCGAGCTCGATCTCGAGCTCGGGCGGCTCTGGAGCGAAGGGGTGGATCGGGGTGGATTGAGTGTGCGGGAGAGCGACAGGAAGGAAGAGGAGGGCTCGGGAGTGCCTTAAATAGGCTGGCCGCGGTTCACCGTGGGCGTGGCCTACGGGCACCCGCGGGATCTGCTCTGGGAGCCGTTGGAGAGAGCTTGGAGCTGTCCACGGCGCTCGTGGGAGTGGAGTAGGGCGCCAGGGAGAAGGAGAGAGAGCGAGGGAGGGCCCTGGCGTCCGCGCGTGTGAGGCCAGCCATTGGCGAGCAGGCGGCGTCAACTGCTGCTGAGAGGAGAGAGAGAGGGGAGACAGAGGGCGGGCGGCGGCGTGTAGCGAGACGTCGAGGCACATCGGCCGGCGCGATGGGAAAGGCACGGCGGTCGGATGGCGTGGCGTCAGCGGTCGGCGCTCTGGCGAGCGCTCAGAGCGCGACTTTGGCGGCATCCGCGGTTTTCAGCATGGCCTTGGCGTCCTTTTGCGTCTGGAAGCAACGATGGCGAGGACAAGTCCAGAGAAAGGCACAGGATGCCACAGGGTGCGAAGGAGAGAGAGAAGCTGGGAGAGAGAGAGAAGATGTTGTCGAGAGAGGACAAACTTGATTCCCCCTTCCTCCACATTGTTTCTTGGGTAGAAAAGTGTCTAGGTGACGAGAGGGAAGTGAGGAGGGTTGTGGCAAAGAGATTAACTCAAGGAGATTAGTGAAAGTGGCAAAAGAGGCCTTTTAGTATTTTGCGGAAGGTGTTTGATGGAGTTTTGGTTAAGCTAATGATCCTCACTGGCCAAGATACTCCAAGGGTGAAATGACACATATATTTAGGGCCTTCCACCCATTTTGAGCTCATTTGGACAAAGTTGCCAATGCAACTTTTGCAAACCCTAGAAATGGGCAGAAATGGGTTTGTGTAGATCCGATGGACTAAATCATTTCTCCTTGATGTGCCACTTGGTGTGGTAGCCTTATTTGGTCACATGATCAGGCTCACCAAAGTTGGGGTCTTGGAGAAAAAGTTGGTAGTGCAAAGTGGTTCAAACTTGATTTTGGTCAGAGAGGGTTTTGAGGCACTTTGACCAAGATTTCCTCTCCTCCAACCTGTGCCATTTGGTCCAGTTGCATCATTAGACCAATGAAGCATGTCCACCAAGTTTGAGCACATTTGGACATACTTGGCAATGTAAAGTTGATCAAACCTTAGATTGGACAGAAATGGTTTTGAGGGGTTTTGATGGTGTTATCTTGTTCTCCAAATCATGAGACTTGGCAAGATCAACAGATATGTCATATGTGACATGATAGAATTTTCCTGGAATTTTTGGAGAATATTTCCTTTGTAAATATTTCAAAAGCTTGAAATATCGAGAAAGGGTTTTAGAGGATTTGACCAATATTTTGAACATGACCATGTGTTGAAACTCTTATATATGGACAATATATGTCCTATGAGCTTCTCTAAATTTTGTCAAATATTTTTGAAACAGAAAAATAATTATTTCCTATTAAAGACCATTTCTGGCCTTAAGAAAAAGCCTTTAAATAAAATAGAACAATAACTTTTAAAATTATACTTTTGTGGTTCTGGGCATCCTATATCTAATAGGAGTCAAATATATTTTTGAAAAGATTTTTACTGCCCTTAATCAAGTACTTGCGGTGCAAACCTCAATCCAGGGTTTTGGAAAACTAATTTTAGAAAATACTTTACGCCAAATTATTTTGTAGAAAAATCCCATATAGCACTATTCACATGGCATGGTCATTGGTCAGAAGCTTGGGGTAGGGAGATGAAGTATAGAGGGTAGAGTAGTTGACTTCAAGAAGCACTTGAAAGGAAACACAGAGAGAAAACCAACTCCAAATAAAAGCCAAATAATGCAAAAGTTTTTTGTTGGTCCAAATTTTCAGGCTTTATTAATAAAAATGAAATGTTACAAAATGCAGGGTGTGACACAAGGCTTAACTGGTCAAATTCTTCAAAACTTGTTCTTTTTGAAAAATCTTCTGAGAACGCATATGACCTCTCCAAATTCCTCGCACCTACACTCATTCACAGTACTCATGTCATTCTTTGAATCACCGTGTTCTCATCAACTTAACTCATTTGCAGCGTTCCTTGAAGAAAAACTGCATACTTCTTGAGTGTTCTATTGTTCAAATTCCTCATCTGAAGAAAATGGCGGAAGGCAAGAGACCATGAAGGGAGGAAAGAAACCGGAGCTCATGAGCGCCTTTGAGATCCACGATGAAATATACAAAGATTATTGCACACCTGATGAAGCCAAGTTTGGCAAGGAGAACAAAAATCAGCGCAAAGTACGCATCCAGAGGATAGAACGAAGATGGGCACGAGAATGGAGGGAATATCGCTATGTTACTCCCAAGTACATGAAGAAATTCGCCTTAAACCCTCCATGCCCAAGAGCTCCATTGGCACTTGGCCAAGTCGCTGATCCCACCAGCATCAAGCGTGGTGAAGACTTTCCTGAAGAATGGTCCAGGCGCCAAGCCAAATTGGCAAGACAGGCCAAGGAGGAAGTGAGGAAATTCAATGAGGATTCGCTCACTGCTTGCTTGGCTGAGACCTCGGTCAAGCCGAGAAATCAATGCCGAAGAAGCCTGCTCGCATAAGCCAAGTGCTTCACCATCAGCGCCCTCACGGCCCAGTTCCTTAGCCGCGCCCTCACGGCAAATTCCTCGGCGGCTGCTGCTCCTCAAAATCCTCGGCAGCTCCTCCAAGTCCTCAACTCCAGTGCATCGGCTACTGTCAAAGGACTCGGGGTTTCTCGATTGCTACGGTGTCTCGGCAAGTTCCTCGGCTGCACCAATGTCCTCATCGAGGCCCCTCTGCTGAAGACAAAGCAAGCTGCTGGATGCAGATCCTCGGCCAAGTCCAAGAAAAAACAGGTTTCCTTCAAGCGTGCCCTCGATGGCGAAGCTTCGATGAAGAACTTGCGAAATCATCGAGCAGACTAACAAAGGCCGCTAGAGCCAAAGGAACAATTGTGCCTCGCTTTTGGATCGAAGAAGATCCTTGACTTCATCGACTTATGGCATCGGGATCCAAACACTCCCATGCTCGATCGCCTCGACTCTGGTCAAAGTCATATCTTGAACCATTTCATCATTGAAGAGAAATGGAAATTTGAAAAGGCTCATGAGATAAAGAGAGCACAAGCCAGAAAGGAGAAGCTTCTGAAGAAGAACATCGTCAACCTGACTCCTGAAGAACTTCTCAAAGCTCAATCTGAAATCCAAGCCCTCAGCAAGGATTTTGATGCTTACAATGCTGATTGGCAAGGAGCCAAGGTGAGATTCGTCAATTTGATGAAGAAAATGACAACTATTGCAGACCCATCTCAACAAGAAAATCCTCGAGCTGCAGACTCTGCTCGGCCTCTTTGAAGAACATGCCAAGATGCTAATGACTTTCAACTCTTGATGAGAATACAAGTTCGGGGCTGATGACTCCATTCCGGCCGCTAAAGAAATTCCCGGGACATCCACTAGTGGTGCGCTGAAAAGCTCAAGAGATCAGGCAATCGCACGGTTGCCCTGAAGCGAACCACAGTCCTTAGCTCCTCCTGCGCCAACACCAACTCCAATTCTTCCTTCTGCCTATGAGGTGAAGAAGACAAAGGCTGCAGAGCGAGCTGCAGTGAAGAAGAGGAAGGCATCAGCTGCGTCAAATTCTTCGGCTGCGAAGAAAATGAAGCCAATGACCAGCTCGCTTGAAAATCCCATTGATGTCGTTCCCATTTCCTCCATGTCGTCTAAGGAAATTGTTCCTTATGGAGAAGACTATAGGATCCCAAGCGGATCTGATGAAGAAAATCACTCTGTTGCTACCTCAGAATAGTTTGATGAAGAAATTGAAGTGGAAGCATTCCCTTCACCGCCATGATCGTTCCTCACCCATGCCTCGGTTCACGGTGAAGAGGTGGTCTTGAGAAATTGAAAAAGAAGATGAAGGCGTGGATATTGGATGCACTACACGGTGATGAGCGATGACTTGTGGGAAAGTCGGCATCCCAATACTCCTCTCTTCACTCCGATTCAACAAATTCCTCGATCCCGGCTACAAGCTGTTCAAATGGGCTCTGAAGAAACTCATCCCACATCGTCATTCATGAAGAAATTCCAGCCACTAGTCTTTGAAGAACTTCTTCTTGATCCCCAAACTGCACAAGAAGAGGAACCAGAAATTCCTCACTGAAGCACCGAGATCGCGATTCACGAGGTTGTCTGCAAATCACTGACATTTCTCTGCTCAAACCGAAGAATCTGTTCTCGAGCAAGCAAAAATTCAAGGCTGAAGACTTCTTTTCTGAGCATGTGTTCTTCACCGATTACAATTCGTATGACTCTGCTCGCATAAGGAAAAGACGCTTCTAGACTGCTACTCAAGCCAACTTCTATTCCTCAGTGCTCTTTGACAAGGACAAAATCTTCGATCATGAGCATATTCCTCATGTGGATATGGAATCTCTGCCGTGCTTGAGCGATACTCGAGTTATTCACGATGCGGGACTCTGAATTTCTGCGATATCGTGATTGGAATGAAGAACTCATTCTTGATTCTATGCCACTTTGCATATCACGGAGATCTTTGAAGATGTCAATTCATGGGTGCTGGATTGGATGACGAAAACACTCACTACAAGGCACCAACAACTGAATTGCCGTGTCCTTCCTCTTGACCCTCCCCATGAAAGTGCGTTGCATCTACAATGACCATGAACTCGACCGATCATTATATGCAAGTGCTCATGAAGCCTTTGAAGCGAGGCAGGCCCTCGAACCAAATTCCTCGTCAAGGAATTGCTTGTATGTGCCTCGGACTGTCTATCGAATCTGGCGAAGACAATGAGTCCCATCAAAGGCCACGACTCAAATGATGAAGATGTCGTTGGCATCATGAAGAACATACTTTTCAACATCATTCATGGCGTTCCGTCAACTTCCATGATTTCTTCATGAGGACTCGGCTAATGTTGCAATGTCACCTTTTGAGCTGAAGCCCTATCATACTGGATTATGAGATTCATAAGGGCAAGATCTTCTTTGAATTACAAGGTGACACTCGAACCATGGTAGCTACTTGCCGCCCATTGAAGTCCTCAGCGATCGGTTTCATCATCGATGATAAGGGCAAGGCAGCTGCTGTGATTGATGAAGGCACTCGTCCATTGGATGGTCAATTCCGTCTAGCTACTTCTTACTCCACCAATGGCGATTACGCAACACATGACTTGCCGAAATACCTCGGCCAAGCAAAAGCCTCAAGCAACAAAGACACTGTGGTGATGGTGACCGTGAGTTACTCCTCGGTCTTCATCGGAAGGTTGAGCATAATCGAAATGGGTGAAGCGTCAATTTGCTGCAATTCTTCACAACATGACCTCAACACATAAGCGGTGAAGAAAAATCAGTATTACCTTCATGAAACCCTCAACCGCTTTGGGCTGTTCTCATTCATGTATATTCAGCGGAAGAATTGAAGACTATGGGTCTCCGGGAAGCATTTGGTGGTGCGCACCACCTCGAAGAAATTCAAGAGAGTCAAAGTTCACGATCGGTGGCGGTTCTTATTCTTCTTCGCGTGAACCGATGAACATGAAGATTTGGGCGACACTGCGGCAGGCCCTACTTCAACAACCAACCCCGACAACGCTGGCGCTCCTCCATCGACTTGAAAATCTTTAGGGGCGTTAGTCCTCAATTTTAATCCTTTTGGTCATTTGATGACAAAGGGGGAGAAATCTGAGTTAGTCTTCAAGCGAGTTTACACTATGGGCGTTTTATTAAGTTACAACTCTTGTTCTTCTGAAACTTTTATTGGATCGAGTTGTAATCTTAAATCCGATGGTGCCTTGATACTTTTGGTCGTGCTCTGATGCTTTTGATGCACTGAGCTCTGAAACTTTTGATGTGATATTCCGCATGCTTATTCCTCGTTAATATTATTGCACGCATGCTGAATCTCATCAGGCACCATATTTCATCATGCATTTCAAATTCTTCATATTATATATCAAATGCGTGTATGAATTACAAGATATAGGGGGAGATCTCCATGATTCAATTCTTCAAATGTGCATTGCCCCAAAAGCAATTTCCTCACTATGCACATATTCAGGGGGAGTTCTTCTATATCTTGCAATCAAATTCCTCAATATCAGTATTTACACTTCATCTGTTTATCCCCGTTGAAAACTTAACCTATGTTGTCATCAATCACCAAAAGGGGAGATTGTAAGTGCATCTAGTGCCCTTAGTGATTTTGGTGTATTGAAGACTTATAGGTTAAATAATGATCGTTGTGAGTGTACACAGGTCTATAAGTCTATGAGGAGTTTGATATTTCTGAGAGAAAGTCGACCCTAAAATGAAGTTCTTCAATGAAGACTTTGATATTCGAAGACTTTACGAAGACTTTGAAAGTGAAGAAATTGGTGTGACCTTGAAGACTTGATATTCACTCGAGGAATATGAAGCGTGAAGATTTTTGTTTTCGTAGTTTCATTTTCTCTTTCTTGAGTCATAGGAAACACCGTCTTTGTTAAAGGGGTCGAGGAAATACTAAGGAAAAATTTCCATGTGATGCTCAACTCAAAATCCTACACCTACCAATCCCTTGAGTGAAGCCATTGGAAATCTCATACTGATTCATCAAATTAAATCGATGTGAGACGCAGATTCTTACATTCCTTGAGGACTTTTCTGGCGAGAGTTAGGAATTCGCCAGTCTGAATTGCCTACCTGATGAGGAACATGATATACGAGGAATTTGAGAGTCAAATTTCCGACCGTTCTTGTCTTCTTGCACGGGTGTCCCAAAATATCTTATCCACCTAACGGTCATATCATTGAAGGGCATTTATGTCTTATCATGTTGGGCTGCTCCCTAGGCTATAAATAGCCGCCCCCTAAAACCACTAGCTAGTTGGCTGCTCCGAGGGAACTTGACACTTGTCATTTGAGAGCAACCCATCCTCCGAGGACTTTGAGCGAAAATCATCAAGTGAGGAAAATCCCAAAACCAAACCCCCACAAACCCAAAGTGATTGAGCATCATGAAGAAATTGATCCTGCGTGGATCCGATGCTTGTTACCTTTGAAGGCGTGCTTCTTCCGGATGGTTAGGCGTCAAGGTCTAGAGCATCAAGAGGAATTGTGGATCGCCGAGTGACCAAGTCTGTGAAGGTTTGGAAGTCACTGAAGACTTACCACGAGTGATTGGGACGAGGCTGCGGACTTAGTCCAAGGAGAATCTGGTGAATCTTGGGTGTCTGAGTTGCGGCTCGAGAGGCGGGTGTCGAGGCTGTGTGTCCTCGAGTTTAAATACTCAGCCGCTCCAACCCGGCGTACAACCGAGACAGCAGTTGGAACTGGTTTACCAAATCATTGTCTTCACCAACCGGTGGTTCTATTTCCTCAACTCTTTCATTTCCTCATTCTTGTGTTGAATGTTGTTCATATCGTGCTTGAAGACTTTGGTGAAGACTTTCACAAATTCCTCAGTTCAATTTCTTGATCTGTTTGTCTTCATCTTGCTATCCTGTGTTTACGCTTTCCGTACTCTGTGGTAGTCTTCATTTCATCATGATGACTATGTTTGTATCCTGTTATGTTTACTTCTGAGTACATATTCCGCTGCAAGTAGTTCTTCGCTACGGAATTTCCTCACCAGCAAATTCCTCAGTGAAGAATTCATAAAAATCGCCTATTCACCCCCCCCCTCTAGTCGATATAACGCACTTTCACAAGGAGGGATTAGTAATGATGGTGGTTTTGATGTTGGGGGTTACCTTGTTGGTGGCTTTAGCCATGAGACACTTGGCGGTGATGTTCTCATTTGGTGAGTCAAAGAGGGACACCCGTGGAGTTGTGGCAATGGCAACGGATGTCATGGCCATGGCTTCACTATATTCATCATCATCGTCATCCTCATGGTATTATTCTTGAACCTCCAACCCTCGAGTAGGAGTCTTTTTTGGAGAAGTTGTTCTTGTTGGGGAAGGACTTGGCTTTGTCCTTTCGGATGAGCTTGCCACCATTGTATTCCCGCTTCTCATAAGGGCAATCCACAACAAAATGGCTCACATTGCCACAATTATAACATGTTCTCACACGTTGCTTTCCCTTGAACCCACTTGAGTTGTTCTTGTTGAAGTTGGGCCTCGTGTTCTTCTTGCTCCAAAATTGCCTTGAAGCAAGAGCCATGTGCTCATGATAATCATATTTCGTATATTCGGGGTTGCTCTCCTCATCTTCCTCTTCTTACTCTTCTTCCACAATAACCTTGGCCTTCAAGGAAAGGTTGGGCTTATTTACCCTTTGAGAGCGCAACACCGCGTTGTCGGCGGTCTTGTCCAAGATCCTCATTGCCACAAACTCATCCAACACTTTATTTGAGGTCAAGGAGTGGAAGTCTGGTCTTTGACGGATGACGGAGGACAAGGCCTTGTGGAAAGGCATCATTGCTTTGAGGAACTTGAGCTTGATCCAATTGTCATCTGTGTCCTTGCTCCCATGATCTCGGAGTGAGACCGCAAGTTTGGTTACTCTCCGAAAGAGCTCACGAGGTTCTTCATCTTCTTTCATTGCAAACTCATCGGCTTCATCTTGCACCACTTCATAGTTGGAGCGTTGGATGCTCGCACTTCCCTTACAGAGGGAAACAACACAATGCCATGCGTCTTTGGCCATGGCAAAGGGTCGAATGAGGGAGATCTTCGGGTAGAACTGCATCTTGAATGATGAAGAGAGCATTCTCATTGAATTGATGGTCCACGGCTTCTCTAGGGGTGAAGTTGCTTCAGTCATGTGGATGGAAACCTTCTTCAATGATTCTCCAAAGGTTAGTATTCACATGATTTAAATGACGCTTGAAGCGATATACCCAAGAATCAAAGTCCTCATTTTTCACAATCTTAGGAGGAGGGCCAGCATGATTTAAATGAGTAGAAGGAATATGTCCTCCATAAACTGGAGGTGCCACGTGGGCAAAGATGTCGGTGCCATTTCTACCACTAGTAGAAGGATCCTTTTCACTAGTAGCTTCCCCCTTGTCGGAGTTAGCATCCGTCACCTTGTCAGTGGGATCACCCACTTTCAACGGCGAGGTAGATAGTTTAAGTCCTTCTAAGAATTTATTAAACATGCTTTCAACCTCGGTTGTCATGGAGGTTTTCAATGTGTCCAAAGCCACATTGAATTCCTCATGAGACACCGCGGTTCCCCCATCACTCGTAGACGAGCTCGGATTTACACCGGAGTGCTCCTCCCTATCGTCTACGGTGTCAACCATACTCTTCGGACGGCAAAGTCCTTAATAAAGAGACGAGGCTCTGATACCAATTGAAAGGATCGATATGGTTGACTAGAGGGGGGGTGAATAGGCAACTAACAATTTTTAGCTTTTCTTTACCAAATTAAACTTTGCATCAAAGTAGGTTGTCTAAATATGCAACAAGGTGAGCAATCTATATGATGCAACAACAACAACTACACAAGCAAGCAAGGAATATAACACAAATAAGCTTGCACAACTAAAGGCACGAGATAACCAAGAGTGGAGTCGGTGAAGACGAGGATGTGTTACCGAAGTTCCTTCCTTTTGAGGGGAAGTACGTCTCCGTTAGAGCGGTGTGGAGGCACAATGCTCCCCAAGAAGCCAATAGGGCCACCATATTCTCCTCGCGCCCTCACACAATGCGAGATGCCGTGATTCCACTATTGGTGCCCTTGAAGGTGGCGACCGAACCTTTACAAACAAGGTTGGGGCTATCTCCACAACTTAATTGGAGGCTCCCAACGACACCACGAAGCTTCACCACAATGGACTATGGCTCCGCGGTGACCTCAACCGTCTACGGTGCTCAAACACCCAAGAGTAACAAGATCCGCTAGGGATTAGTGGGGGGAATCAAATTTCTCTTGGTGGAAGTGTAGATCGGGGCCTTCTCAACCTATCCCGAGCGAATCAACAAGTTTGATTGGCTAGGTAGAGAGATCGGGCGAAAATGGAGCTTGGAGCAACAATGGAGCTTTTAGGGGAAGAGATAGATCAACTTTGGGAAGAAGACCCCTTTATATAGTGGGGGGAACAATCCAACCGTTACCCCCCAAAGCAGCCCCGCAGAGAGCGGTACTACCGCTAGGGTGGGCGGTACTACCGCTGTGGCCAGCGGTACTACCGTTCCACCTCGCGGTACTGCCGCGCAAAAGAGGGGAGCAAGGGGCAAAGGGAGGATATGGACCCAGAGCGGTACTACCGTGGGGGTAAGAGCAGTACTACCGCTTAGGAGCGGTACTACCGCCTCTACTGCCGCAACTAGTGCTGCAAAACCCGACACAAGAAAAAGGGCCCTCGAGTCAAGGCGGTAGGAGCGCGGAGCCCCAGCGGTACTACGGTGAAGGGCTCCAAGCAGTACTACCGCTGAGGAGCGGTACTGCCGCTTGTTGCACTCGGGCGGTACTACCGCTGTGGCCCGTTGTACTACCGCTGGGACCAAACGAACCACATGCGAAAGGGAAAGAGCTCTCCATTGAAGCGGAAAGGCTCGGAGGGTGCGACAAGGATGTGTACATGTTGATTCCACCCTAGCCTTACCAAAGCAGACCCCCTCTTGATAGTACGGTGACTCCTACGGAACTAGTCCACCATCATAGAAATGAAAGAGTTGCACCGTCTTGAATAACACTCTAAGGGTAGGGAATCGTCTCGTGCCAAAGGATGAATCTCTAAAAAACTCAACGCACACGATTAGTCCGCAAAAGCATTATCATCAATCACCAAAACACCTTAGGGATAAATATGCCCTTACACCTTGCACATCATAACGAACTTAATTTGCTTCTAGGTTATAAAGAAATAAAACGTTTGACTAAGTTTCTTCCAGAATTTGCCCATTATAAACTTCTTGAGTTTGATCTAGAGGAAATTTATAGGTATTGTGCGGTGAATTGCATTGAAAATACTTATATTGCCAATTACATAAAGACAAGAAAAGAAATAGAAGATGAAGAGAATACTAATGAAAGGGAAGAGACTTCCCAATATTCTCCTATTATTTCTTATGATGAATCAGGTAACGAGGAGGAGCTTTCTATTCTACCAATCTCATCAACAAGGAGCTCAGAGAAGAAGGTTGAACCCACACATAATGTGAAGAAGAAAAAGAAAAAATGGAGAAGCAAAGGTAAAAAGGTATCCCTCCCAAACGATGTTGCTCCTACAACTCATTGTGATGATGATAATTGCTATACTATTGGTGCTATCCATACTATTAATGATGAGAGTGATTATGCTTATGATATGAAAGGGCACAAGCTTGGGGAAGCTATGTTTGATGAGGATGACATATTTGAGAATATATTTGCTGCCATTAATGTTTGTCCCAAGCTTGGGGATGCTACATTTAATGATGATATTTTTAGCATCCCAAGTTTTGATATGCAAAGTTGTTATGATGATAGCATGCCTTCTACCTATGATGATTATATGGATGAAAGTGGGTTTGGAAGAGTTTAAACTTTAGGAAGTAATGATCCCACTATTTTGGAGGATGTTTAATCTTATAATATTTATGAAAGTGGATTTGGAGAGGTCAGACTTTATTTAGCGATGAATCAACTATCTTGGTAGAGGTTTCAATCGATTATGATGAGAACAAAGTTGCTACTTATGATGATTATTGTGATGAAACTTATGCTATAAAAAGTAGTGGTGATTATATTTGTAAAACTTGTCATGATTATGATTACCCTTTTTCTGAACATTACTCTTTTAATGTGGAGACAATTTATAGTATTCGAGTCTCTTATGATACTCCCACTATTCTGAATGGGAAGAATTTTGCTTATGGGGAGAGTAATAAAATTTCTATGCAAGTAGATCATGAAAATAATGCTTTGGGTGCTGGTTATATTGTTGAATCCATTCATGATGCTACTGAAAATTATAATGAGGGAGGAACATATGCTTGTAGGAATTGCAATAATATCAAGTTTCCTTCCTATGTGTTGAAAATTTGGAAGCTATGCTTGTTTTACCTTCCTATGTTAGTTGATTATTGTTCCCATAAGTTATTTGCTCACAAAACCCCTATGCATAGGAAGTGGGTTAGACTTAAATGTGCTAGTCATATGATTCATGATGCTCTCTTTATGTTTCAATTCTTATCTTTTATGTGAGCATCATTGTCATCATCATGCCTAGCTAAAAGGCTTTAAAGAAAAGCGCTTGTTGGTAGACAACCCAATATTTACCCTTACTGCTTTAGTGTGTACACATGATTATGCTACTGTAGTAATCATGTTTTATAGCTTTTGTTTCAATAAAGTACCAAGTAAGACCTTTAGGATAGCTTACGGTGATAGTTGTGTTGATCCTGCTGAAAATCAGAAACTCTTGCACCCAGTAAATTAGTTTTGATAATTCACAAATACGTTTTTTTGATATCATTCGTTTTTCTCTGGATTGGTACACAAATTTCTTAGGAATTCCTAATTTGGTAGGATTTTTGGAGTTCCAGAAGTATACGTTGGATACAGATTACTACAGACTGTTCTGTTTTTGACAGATTCTGTTTTCTATGTGTTGTTTGCTTATTTTGATGAATCTATGAGTAGTATCCGAGGGTATGAACCATAGAGAAGTTGGAATACAGTAGATATTACACCAATATGAATTTAGAATGAGTTCACAACAGTACCTAAGTGGTGGTTTTATTTTCTTATACTAGCAGACTTCGAGTTTTCAGTTGAGTTTTGTGTTGTGAAGTTTTCAAGTTTTGGGTAAAGATTCGATGGACTATGAAATAAGGAGTGGCAAGAGCCTAAGCTTGGGGATGCCCAAGGCACCCCAAGGTAGTATTCAAGGACAACCAAGAGCCTAAGCTTGGGGATGCCCCGGATGGCATCCCCTCTTTCGTCTTCGTCTATCGGTAACTTTACTTGGAGCTATATTTTTATTCACCACATGATATGTGTTTTGCTTGGAGCGTCATTTTGTTTTATTTTGCTTTGCTTGCTGTTTGAATAAGATACCAAGATCTGAAATTCTTAAATGAGAGAGAGTCTTCACATAGTTACATAATTTAGCTACTCATTGATCTTCACTTATATATTTTTGGAGTAGTTTGTCATTTACTCGTGTGCTTCACTTATATCCTATGAGTAAATGGTTGAATAAGTTGAATGTCATAAATCTGAAATTATTTATGTTCCATATGCTTACCCCGTTAGTAGTAATGACTTCACATCTAAGAAGTAGAGGTAGTAACTTTATTGAAGGTTAGCAAGCATTGTATTGGTCACTTGAACAATTCATGAAAGAATATTGAAGGAAGAGAAATTTCACATATAAATATACTATCTTAGACATCTTCTATGATTGTGAGCCCCATTAATTATTTTCAAACCTGAGCAAATTAGTTGAAATTGGACAAGGAAGACAACGTAATGAGTTATGCTTGGGTATATTTGTATAGAAGTTATATTGTTATAGATCCTCCAGCATGTGGTGCTTGCTTTTTAGAATCCTTTGCTAGCCAAAATATCTGTACTAAGCGGGAATACTGCTTGTGCATCCAAATCCCTTGAACCAAGTTTCTTCCATGAGTGTCCACCATACCTCCCTATATGGGGTATGTACCTGTCGTTCCAAGTAAATTTGCATGTGCCAAACTCTAAACCTTCAAATAATAATCTGTTTTGTATGCCCGAATCGCTCATGTAGCGACTAGGGGCTGTCAGTATCCTCCATGCTAGGTGGGTTATTCTCATGATGAGTGGAATCCGCTCATCATTCACGAGAAAAATGGCTAGTAACTAGGATGCCAGTCCCATGATCGAAAGATCAAAATCAAATAAAAAATAATTGCAAACAAAACTCCCCCAGGTTTGATGTTAGTTGGAGGCACCCGTTGTTTCGGGCAAGCCATGGATCGATGATTGTTGGTGGAGGGGGAGTAAAAACTTTACCATTCTGTTTGGGAACCGCCTATAATGTATGTAGTATGGAAGATATTGGGAACTCTTGGCTGTTATGTTGAAAATGAGATCATACCTCTCAAAATTATTTATCTCTATTTCAAAATCGAGCTCTGGCACCTCTGCAAATCCCTGCTTCCCTCTGCGAAGGGCCTATCTTTTACTTTTATGCAAGAGTCAGTAGTATTCCTTCTCATTCCTACCTACTCTTTAGTTGGCAAGCATTGTGTGTTGGGGAAAGATCTAAGCATATATGGCCATTCAAATATATTTGATCATGAATTATTATTGTTGACAATTATCTATATGATAAGTGAGTTGGGAGGCGAAACACTAAGCCCCTATCTTTCTCTGTGTTCGATGGATGCTATTTGTTCTAAGAATATGCTTTGAGTGGTAGCAAACATGGAAGACTATATGATAGCTGAGTATGTGGAGTTTGCTAAATCAAAGCTCTAACATAGACCCTTCCTGGAAATAAGATGAATTGTAATTGTTTGATGACCGAGAATGAAGTTTGCTAGTTTTCAAGAAAATTTATGGTCTATGCTTTAACATATGAATAGCTTGTTACTTGATCTTGATAAGTTTTATGAGATGAACTACTGTTATGACATATAATCATGCTAGAAAAGGTGACTGAAATTATCATTGATCAAACTTGTGCACCTGCCAGCATTCACACTTCATAAATTCTTTCTTTTATCATTTACCTACTCGAGGACGAGCAGGAATTAAGCTTGGGGATCTTGTCGTCTCCAACGTATCTATAATTTATGAAGCATTCATGCTATTATATTATCTGTTTTGGATGTTTATGGCCTTTACTAAGCACTTTTATATTATTTTTGGGACTAACCTATTAACTGGAGGCCCAGTCCAAGTTGTTGTTTTCTTGCCTATTTCAGTGTTTCGAAGAAAAGGAATATCAAACGGAGTCCAAACGGAATGAAACCTTCGGGAAAGTTATTTTTGGAACGGAAGCAATCCAGGGGACTTGGAGTGCACATAAGGGAAGCTTTGAGGTGGCCACGAGGCAGGGAGGCGCGCCCAGCTCCCCTGGGCGTGCCCCCACCCTCGTGGGCCCCTCGTGGCTCCCCTGACCGACTTCTTTCGCCTATATATGTCCATATACCCTAAAAACATCGGGGAACACAATAGACCGGGAGTTCCGCCGCCGCAAGCCTCTGTAGCCACCAAAAACCTCTCGGGAGCCCGTTCCGTGTGGCACCCCAGCTCAGAGAAACCGGAACGCCCCGTATTCGAGCCCAGAGATCGAGGAGAAGTCTCTGGAATACGACACTGCTTGACATAGAACATATCAGCTCTTATTACAAGAATAAATATAAAGGAATGATGTTACAAAGGTTCACATCAGCACGGCGACACTACGCCTACGACACCACACTTGCTCTATGCTAGCAGCGGGACAACTCGTAGCAGCGGAAATCTTCTAGCAGCGGAACAACGACGAAGGTGGTGAACTCCACTCCGCAGGGACTCTGGCTGGGACACGATCTAGCTCGCACGAACGGAAACCACGACAAGCAAATCAAGCAATCACGGCATCACCTGCAATCTGGCATGATATGCCAGGTTAGTACATTGAATGTACTTGCAAGCTCACAACAACCAAAAACATCAAGGCAAGACAACAACATAGCATTAAATAGGTTAATTAAATTAACAACTACCATGATTTAACGGCAACTCTTAAGCATAATATGAAACTACTACAATACTGAGAAATCACCATCTCCTATCTCCGTAACCATATCTCTCTTGGCTAACCGGACAAGCAATATACCATCTCGATCACCTCGTGATAAAAACCAATCTGTAACTGTGATCCTTACGGCGATCACCACCCGACCAATAAATGGCCCGTGATCCTTACGACGATCACAACCCGACCAATAAATGGCCCGTGATCCTTACGGCGATCACAACCCGACCAATACATGGCTCGTGATCCTTACAGCGATCACAACCCGACCAATACATGGCTCGTCTGTACTGCTCCAAATATCCACATATCCATCACCTATAAGTCATTCCGTCATGTGAGTGTTGATCGAACGGTGTGCCCTAGTACGAACCCATGCCCATGACCGAGGACGTGGCTATCGCTAGATTAAACATACACTCTGCAGAGGTAGAGCACTGTGCCCACACCACAGAACCCATGGCCTCGCACTCCCATTCAGGTGGACCAACGGCGTTCCGACAAAACCGATCTACTATCATGACACTCTCCCGGCCACTCCGACTCACTCCCCACTGGGCTAGTCATGGCTGGCCCCGTGTCTACGTCCAGACACAACGACCACCGTCGTGGCCCGATCCACTCTGGGACCCAAAAACTTAACTCATCTACGGGCACACAAGGCTTATGTCCGCCTACCTGATCAGGGTAGCGCACGCCCATAACCTTCCCTCGTTGGAGGCACCGGCGAGAGGCACGACAATAGACCGCATTAGGGCCGTCCCATTCCGGCAAATGTGGTTGCACTGGAAAAGTTCGATTCGGCGGCACCTGACCAACTTACTGGCGGAAGTTATCCACAAAACTATAACCATGATAACTGATACTTCGATGTCAACCATCAAACTATACTCCAAGTCATAGCAGTATCCAACAAATAATCCAAGCATAATATCATCATCTCAGAATACTCCGAGGATAGCATAGCACTAGAATCCGAAACAATAATCCTACTACTCAAATAACAAGAATACAGCTATCCAGCTAAGATCCACATGTAACCATCATCTCCGAAAATAATACTCCAAGCAACAGAACATCAACTAGCATCATGAAAATAATCATACTAACCACTAATGATCCAAAGGTAGCATGATATCCAAAGTAGTACTCCAAAACATACTAACAAATATCATCATGAAAGAATCATAATATCATCCACTAATACTCCAATGGCAACATGATGCTCATCAACTACACACATAACTCCTAGTAATCCAAACAATGGCATGGCAACAACAAGATCAAAATAATATTTCGATAAAATGCCATGCACAGAGTCATGTTGCTAAAGCAATATTTTAAACGAGTTCAATATGAATTAAACCATATCACTGCATTGCAATCATGCAAATGGAGGGTGTGGCTTGCCTGGGGTGGAAGAAATCACCGGGAGAAAGTGCGAGAAGCTCGCGGAAAGAATCGCCAGAAATCATTCTCTCTCGGAGGGGGATGATTAAGGGCAGGGGCAAAATGGTCATTTTCAGTGTGCCAAAACATAATGAAAGTGACACCAACAGAACGGGATCGACGAAACAAAGAAGTGAGCGTTGGTGTCACCTCATTTGGAGTTATGGTTAAAAAGATACAGGGAAATACGCCTTCACCTTATCCGTTAAAACAGTGGCGGGGCTGACGCATGCGGGTCCCATGAGTGGGGCCCGTCACTTATCCACGCTGGCACTGACCGGTCAACGCCGTGAGGCTGACATGCGGGGCCCGCGGGGAGAAGAGGGCCTGCCTGGCCTCTGTCTTCTTCTTCCTCGTCCTGCTCTCTCAAGGGACAGAGGAGGCAGGGGAGGAGCGCGCTACCGGCGATGGGGCAGGCTGCTCCAGCCGTCTCTCGTCCGGCTGAGGGCACCGGCGGGATGGCAGAGACGAGCCGCGCCCGTTCCCGGCGAGGGACGGCGCTGGGAAGACTAGGGCGGCCGCGGTTTGGGGGTAGCAGAGGACGAGGCGGCGGCGGCTCTTCGAGGGCGGCGGCCAAGCGTGGCTCCGGCGAGAGGGTGGGGGTGGTGGAGAGGTTCGCCGGGGCACGTGGAAGGCTCTTGTGAGGTCAATGGGTGGAGAAGGGGACCGGGAAGCTTGAATTTGAGCAGTGTCTGGCGGCGAGGCTTCGGTCAGGAGGTCGGCAGGAGCGCCTCTCGAGCTCGGGGAAGTTGCTGGGCGTGGCTAGAGGAGGGTGGAGAGGCCAGAGGTGAGCTAGGGAGGCTTGGAGGATGGCTATTTATAGCCGGGGCAAGGAGGGGAGGCCGTGGCACGTCCGTGGCTACGTGTCCATGCTCCGGCGACGGGCATGCGCGGCCAAGGGTCACGGAGAGGGGTGGCAAGGCGACGAGGGAGGACGTGGATGAGGCACAGGGGTCACGCAGACGAGGCAGAGCTCAGGGACAAGCGAAGGAAGAAACCACGGCGGAACAGAGACGGTCGGCTATAGATCTCTCATGGGCGCGTGGCGACGAGCACTGATGGAGGGGCCGACGGAGGGGGAGAGGGCTCCAGGAGGACAACGACGACGAGGGCTATCTACTGGACATCATCACGGGCGCAAAGCCGACGAGAGGGGGAGGGGGTCCAGCACAAACACCCACTGGATGCGCTCATGGCATGCCAAAACGGTGGTCACCACCAGTGCTGGCATGTGGGGGAGGCAAATAGCTGGCAATTGATGTCTAGTGGTAAGTCCTTCGAAGGGTGGTTTGATCTGTGGTGGTAACTTAGTTAAACCTGCTCTGGTTAAATAGTTATCACCCTCTGAAGTTTACTGCAGTAAACTTGGGTGAGAACTGGTGGTCAACAGGAAATGGTTTGGAGCCAAAGAGTTTGTCTGCTAGGTTGAGGTAAAGAAGGACTTCCATCCTGGTAAGTTTGAGGAGATTTGGATCAAGATTTATAGTAGTTGCTTTACAACCACATAAACTGGTCCAGAAACAAAAACAGGAAGAAGCACTCACATGGAGTACCAACTTGGGCTAATATTGGGCAAGGCTTGATCATTTGGTCATATGGAGATGCTGTAAAAAGCTCATGCCAAATGGACAAGCCAAAATGGCACTTGCTTCACAAACATCTCTGCTGACCAGAAACTTGGAATAATTTAGGTGATCAAATGGCTCAATGAAATGATGCCAAATTGGGTGGAGAGATGTTTTATGGGTAGAACAATGATCTGGTAATTTATCAGGATTTTTGAGCAATATAAAATGCACTTGCTTCACAACCTGAAAATAAGGCCAGAATCAAAGATTTGCTCTTGTGCTCACATAGATGATTGGATGGGGCTGAAAATGGGTGAAGGGGTTTAATATGAGCACATTAAGGAGTGTGCAAAAGTTCAGCTTTGGATACTCCTAGCTAGTACTTTCTTCACAAAGCCTTTTGTCTGACAGAAACTTTGAAAATTCACTGATGAAGATTGGCTAGGCAAATAAATTTGAACTTGTGCATGGGGCAATTATTTGGACATATAATCATGCCCAAAAAGGTTCGGAGCCACTAGGAAAAATATAAATGACACTTCCTTCACAAAGTGCCATTCAGGGCAGAATAGAAAAAGGATTATTGGGGAATTATTTTTGAACTGGCCAAGGCAATGTTTGGGCATATTTGAGCTACATATGACCCAAAGGAATTATGAGAATTATTTGGGAATTTTTGGATGGACAGAAATATAGGTTGCTTCACAACCTAGGGCAGATAGGGTTATTCCTTTAATGAAAAAGGAATATTCCCTAGAAAAAGATTTTAGGGTTTGGTCAAGGAGTGAAGTGACATGATCTTGGAAAGGTTTTGAGAATGATGAGCCACTTGGGAGGGGAATTGAGGATGATTTCCCAGGTGGCAAGGCCACTGAACCACTCCAAAAAGAAAAACAGAGCAAAAACCAAATAAATCCAAAGAAAAACAAAAGGGCCAAAATCCAGGTTGTTACATTCAGGCACCCTGCCGGAGGGGGAATCCATCACCGGTGGCCATCTTCATCATCCCGGCGCTCTCCATGACGAGGAGGGAGTAGTTCACCACAGAGTGAGGGTATGTACCGGTAGCTATGTGTTTGATCTCTCTCTCTCGTGTTCTTGAGGTGATACGATCTTGATGTATCGTGAGCTTTGCTGTTATAGTTGGATCTTATGATGTTTCTTCCCCTCTACTCTCTTGTAATGGATTGAGTTTTCTTTTTGAAGTTACCTTATCGGATTGAGTCTTTAAGGATTTGAGAACACTTGATGTATGTCTTGCCGTGCTTATCTGTGGTGACAATGGGATATTCACGTGATCTACTTGATGTATGTTTTGGTGATCAACTTGCGGGTTCCGTGACCTTGGGAATCTACGCATAGGGGTTGGCACACGTTTTCGTCTTGACTTCCCGGTAAAAACTTTGGGGCACTCTTTGAAGTACTTTGTGTTGGTTGAATAGATGAATCTGAGATTGTGTGATGCATATCGTATAATCATGCCCACGGATACTTGAGGTGACAATGGAGTATCTAGGTGACATTAGGGTTTTGGTTGATTTGTGTCTTAGGGTGTTCAGGGAGTCCTGGACTAGGGGGTGTCCGGACAGCCGGACTATCAATATCCGCCGGACTCCAAGACTACGAAGATACAAGATTGAAGACTCCGACTCGTGTCCGGATGGTACTTTCCTTGGCGTGGAAGGCAAGCTTGGCAATACGGATATGTAGATCTCCTACCATTGTAACCGACTCTATGTAACCCTAGCCTCCTTCGGTGTCTATATAAACCGGAGGGCTTTAGTCCGTAGGACAACATACATCTCAACAATCATACCATAGGCTAGCTTCTAGGGTTTAGCCTCCTTGATCTCGTGGTAGGTCCACTCTTGTACTACCCATATCATCAATATTAATCAAGTAGGACGTAGGGTTTTACCTCCATCGAGAGGGCCCGAACCTGGGTAAAAACATTGTGTCCCTCGTCTCTTGTTACCATCCGCCTAGACGCACAGTTCGGGACCCCCTACCCGAGATCCGCCGGTTTTAACACCGACATTGGTGCTTTCATTGAGAGTTCCTCTGCGTCGTCACTGATAGGCTCGATGGCATCTTCAATCAACAACGCTGCCAGGGCGAGACTTTTCTCCCCGGATAGATCTTCGTATTCGGCGGCTTCGCACTGCGGGCCAATTCACTTGGCCATCTGGAGCAGATCGAAGCTTCGCCCTGGCCGTCGGTCGGTCGAAGCTTAAACTTCACGGCCGATGTCGCGGAGACTTGATCTTGACGGACTCGAGCCTAACCAAGCAGCCTGCTGCATGACGATGGGCACGATCTAGCTCTGCCGCGAGCAGTGCCTTGGTGGCGCACCGGATCCTCTTGGCCATTAGGCGGAGCCGATCGCCAGATCGAGGGCTGGCGGATAGACGCCACAGGGGCTTCAACATCCACGGCGATGGGCGAACACCAATCTTGTCCCCGCGAAACTCATGATTCCGGCGCGGACTCCTCGCCGGACTCGAACCTCCGCGCCTACCAATCGATCCAGTTAGGCGCGGTTATAAATTCACCGCGCGGACATCTTCCAACACTCGCCTTTTGGCGATATCCTGAATTCACTAAAGCATCTGTCGTTATCGGAGAGTCTGGCGGACTATGGCGGGATGCTTGGGAATTCGGACGACGAAGAAATTCAGATCCCACCCACCACCCACTTTGTAGCCACCGCCGGCGATCTAACCGACATGCTAAACTATGACTCGAAGACATCGGCGCTATGGGCGGCGATGCGGAGACGAAGAAAAACGAGCTTATACAGCACGACAGGGCCACCTCGTCGCATGACATATATATGGTGGACACCCCAAAGGGGAAGCGATAACGAGGACCAACGGGCGCGCGAGAAGATGACCCGCCGATAAGCGACCAAAACGGCGGCGTGAGCGCGCCTAAGTCCCGCCTCGATGACAACAACACTCCCAAGGAGCCCGCGATAGGGCAGGGCTCACAATCGGACGACAAACATGCAAATAAGCAACCGTCCGAACATGACGAGTCAGATAATCAATCCAAGCCCGGCGAGAACAACAGTCCGGACAACCGTATGCCGGACACTTCGCCGGAGAGTAAGAACCTCCGGAAAAGACTCGTCAGTACTGCAAGAAGCCTGAAGAAGGAAAAACGGAGGCTCAAAACAGCGGAAGACACACTCAGAATGAGATGGAGCAAAGTGCTCAAAACCGCAGATAAGTATGGCAATGGCCACCAATCAAAGAGCTACCCGAAGCGCAAGCTGCTACCGGAATTCGACGAAGTGGCCATAGAGCCTCCACCGTCCAAAGATAAAGGGGCTGCCTGGTTGGATAGACGGCCAGATGCCAGGCCAAATTATGAAAGCGGCGCCACACATAAATCCACCAACGAACTCGGAAGGATAGATGGCCCAGCCAGGTCCATCTACGGGCCAAAGAAGAAGGCCCCAAGAAGCAAGGCAACACGTCAAGTGTCCGATGATAGTGGCACACACAAATCTGGGCGCCAGACACCCACTATGTTTCACCGATGAGGTCTTTGGACCATGAATTCCCGTGCGGATTTAAGCCCATAAACATAGAGGCCTACGATGGAACAATGACCGTGGAGTCGGATAGAAGATTATATACTACATATACACATGGCGGAGGAGATGATCTCACGCCATAAAATACCTACCCCTCAAGCTCAAAGGGCCAGCCCGTCATTGGCTTAAAGCCTCCCGAGAAAACACTTGTTGGAAGTTGGGAAGAACTCGAGGACGCGTTTAGAGCAAATTTTCAAGGGACTTATGTCCGTCCTCCGGATCTGAGATGATCTAAGTCATATAACTCAACAGCCCGGAGAGTGGGCGCTGAAGTCTGGAACAGGTTCCTTATGAAAAAGAACCAAATAGTCATTGTCAGGACGCGAAGCCTTAGCAGCTTTCAAGCACAATGTCCGAGACGAATGGCTCGCCGAGCACCTCGGTCAAGAGAAACCGAGGACAATGTCCGCACTAACAAGCCTCATGACCCGCTTACGTGCGGGAGAGGATAACTGGTTAGCAAGATGCACACCAGCGACCCAAGTACATCCGAGATAAGAGATGGAAATGGAAAATCACGGCGAGAAAAGAGCAAATGCGGAATAAAGAAAAAGCCCAAAAGCGCGGTAGTCAATGCGGATTCAAAAGCTCATGCCCAATACTAAGATACTGACCTCTTAAGGATGATAAAGGTGTGGTGTCCAACAACCAAAATTTTGGGTCGGATATGTCAAATCCACAGTACCCGGAAGGCTCGCAAATCACACCCACGAGGATTGTTGGGTTTTAAACAGTCCGGCCGACTAAATGCCGATCACAAGGGCTCGGCGCAAGTTAAGAAGATAAACCCTTGCCACGAGGCACCGGAAAACAAAAGACTTTCCCACAAGGGGTCAAAGCAGTAAACTCACTTCATGTGATAACACGGAAAAATAGTGCGGCACTTTCTAAAAAGAGCTTCGCACGGTCCAACCCAGCGAACCGTAGAGATTGGATATCAAAACCAATCACTTTCGACCACAGGACTATTCGAAGCGTTGAAATGCGGACGGACTTCGATATTGAATCCCATAATAGGCGGATTACAATTCACTAACGTCCTAATGGGCGGAGGCGGTGACTTAAACTGCTATATTCAAACACAATCCGTAGGATGAGGATGAACCCTACCAAAATTGACACAACCGCACTTCCTTCAAAGGAGTGACTTGAGCCCTTCGCCAAGTGCACAGGCTCTATATCACTAGAAGTCGTGTTCAGATCGCCGAACAATTTTCGACGGGAAAATTTAATTTTTCATATTGTCCCATTTGAAAGTGAATATCAAGCACTCTTGGGACGAAAGGCTTTCGTCCGCTTCAACGCCATACCGCATTACGCGTCTCTTACACTCAAGATGCCGGTCCGCATGGCGCCATTTGAGGCGAGGGTCACTTAAGGACCCGGACTCGGATAGAGCGAATCCGGCCTCGGCGGGCTAGGGCTCCCTAGCCGCATACCCTTCATAGGGGCTGCGGCGCAAGACAAACAATCAGCGGTTTCATATAAACCTTGCTTTAATAATTTATATTTATTATTTTACATATTTTTCGCATCTAATTGTTTCTACAACTAAATGTTCCTCTCTTTCTCTGAGATGAACAACGTGCATACCCGTCGAGGATAACGGTATAGCGGAGACACAAAGCAGAGCGTGCGAGAGGGACCCGTTGCAAGGATTCTTTTCAGATTAAGACCTGCGTAGACCTTTTTCTTGTCTCTTGTTGTTATTCTCCTTGGTTTCTTCCTATAGCCAAAGCGGACTCGGCGCTTTGGCATCGGCCGTCGAAGACCATGCCGTGCACTCGACACTAGGGGCTTAGGGCATCGTTACGCCCATTATTATAAAGACCGAACACCTTAGGGAGTGTTCGGCGTCTCGAGTTTGGCATTATATGCATCAGCTCGAATCATGTCTTTGGTCAAATGTTGGGTTTGCGGCTCCGTGTTTTGCTGCCTTCGTTCCGTATCATCGGCTAACGCGACACCGGAGAACTCTGCGATCGTGCCCAGTTCGGCCGGGCGAGCACCTCGATGAAAGCCGAAAATCGTCATGATGATGGCGAGTCTGGTCAACCACTCGATCGACTATCGGAATGTTTAGAATTCCCCGCTTTGACGAAGGACCGTTTCCCGGTCAGGCACATACGCACCCCAAATCCGAAGATGTGCGGTGCCACCAGGGGCTATATCGTAGCCCCACCCTCGAGCTCCATTGGCTAAGTGAAAGTGATAAAGCATTATAGTCCGGATTGCCTAGTTCGCTACGCTACCACCTCCTTAAACAGGACCGAGACGTCGGATTAAGTGTGAAAATCGCTATTTTGCGAACACCCCGCACCACAATGCGTGGGGGCTGAAGTCAAGACTGCCATCTTTCAAGTTATACACAAGTATCGTAAACGGCGCGACGGAGAAGTTTTACTTGGGCGCACAAGTATAAAAAGCGTTATACCATAATCATTGATTTACAAGCTAATACGTTCATTTGAGCGTGATGTTTTCGAGCACCTGCGACTCTATTATCTGGCGCCACGCATAACTTCCCAGTAGTGCTCGGCGGGAGCGGTTTTCATCCGAACCTGGCGGCAACAGCGGTGGCATCCACCTCCGGACAATGCGCCTTCACACGGGCAAGAGCCATCCGCGCCCTCGATGCAGCCGACCGCTTCATATCCTTTATATGCGGCACCGCTCAAGGAATTGCTGCGATGGTCAAGTAGCTCGTCGCCTTGGACCTCTCGGCGGACATGGGCCCGATGTCGATCATGGCAAGTCCGGACAATCTATTTAGCTCGCCCACTCGCCAACGGTCCATCAGCGGAAGTGGCGATCCGGACTGTGGAATTGAGACCAATACAGCTCTTCCGTCTCGTGATCCTCCCGGCTCGAAAGTGCTTAACGGCATCGGCCGCACTTCCGGCTAAGTCCATATCACGGATCCTCCGGACTCCACACCGCTCAAATTGAGCATACTTCGCATCCATAAACGGCGACAGCAGAATAGGCTTGCCACCACGATCTCTCCGACTGGCGCAGCTCCTCCTTCATAGCCGCATTGCAGGCGGGCATCCTTAACCGGCGGTGGCCTTCTTGAGTCTTCCCGCCCAATAAGCGCTCCTTTTCAAGAGCCTCATTGCGATCGGCAGCATCCTTTAATTTCATGGCCAATTCGGCCACCTCCGCCCTGCTTAGGTAGTGCGCAGCCTTTTCGGCTTTCAACTCCTCGGCCGCCTTCGAGGCAGCCGCGTCACTCCCTCGGGCTTGCTCCTTAGCTCGAGCAAGTTCAGCCCGAAGGGTCTCCACAGTAGCAGCGCCGTCTGTACGAAACAGCATATAATTTATCAGAGGCGGGCTTCGACCCCCTTAATAAAGCGGCTGCGGATAACTCTTTTACCTTGCGACTCGTCAAGTCGCCTGTTGACAAGTGCGATGTCTCCATCTGCCAAGTGAAGTTGCCGAGTTAATTCGGCAAACTCGCTAGTCCGGCTAGTCCCCGGACTATCCGCCACCTGCATAGGAATGACGGAATTAATTACTTTAGATTTTGATCCTCGGTACGCTGTCGTTTTCGACAACCTACTGAGTCTCAGGGGCTACTATCTATACAGAGCGCATTTTTATGTGCAAAACTGTTAAAAGACAAAAGGATGCGTCATTTTTGCATACCTCAAATCCCGCCAGCAAACTCATGGCGGCATTACGCAATCCGCTCTCGGGCGGACGAAATCCTTCCAATCACCATACGCATTAGCGCACGGTGATCTTCGAAATGGGCGCCCTCTCAAGCAGATTCTTGATTCTCGGCGGACACTAGTAGGTGCGAACACTCAGCCCCTCGGACTCGGGATACCCTCCGTGATGACACCGGGTTCGCTTTGCCTCATCTGGCGGCGCTGCGGATGGGCGCGATCGCTCTCCATCATCTCCGGAAGAAGGTCCCGAAGATGAACTCATCGAGAAGGCTGCAGATCCGAACTGCAATATAAATATTTGGTTATACGAAGCACAAATGAAAGTATTTCCTTATTAATTAACTTTCTCTTTTATACTCACGGCTCGTTGGAGGCTGGTCCTTGGCGATGATTGCGCGCCAGATTCTCTCGGACACGGACCCCGGTGAAGATTTCTTCCACGCTTAGGGCTTTGGCCTCCGGATCTTGGGCGGTCCTCTTCTCCCCCGAAGGGAGGATTCTTGGTTCCCCCCTCTTGATCGCCGCCTTTGGGCGAAATATTAGCTCCTTTATTTTCCTGTCGCCCCTTACGTGGGTGCAACCTCCAACATTCGGACCAGCACGGGCTCCAAGTCACGGTCTCAGGAAGGGCGGACACCTTATCAGCCTTGATCGCGCCACCCATTCTGTAAAGAACGAAGGGTCGAGGCGAACTTTAGAAAGGCACATAAGCAGAATGTCCGGACTACGAGCTACTTACGAGTATCGAGGCGATCGCGGCTTAGACCTGCATCCTCGGCTAAATCCAGACACGCCACCTGCGGTCCGAAGAACAACTTGTACATCTCCACGGGTGTCGCACCCATGAAGTGTTGGAGAATCCGAGGTCCCTCCGGGTTGAACTCCCATAGACAGAGAGGACGGCGTTTACAGGGCAGGAGATGCCTGATTAGCATAACCTACATCACCTTGATCAGGTCGATCTCCCTCGCTTGGAGATCTCGAATTCGGCCCTGCAGTGAGGGCACGTCTTCGGACGGCCCCCAGTTGATCCCTTGGTTGACCCACAACATCAGTTGGTGTGGAGGTCCCGGGCGGAATGAGGGCGGCGGCTTTTGCCTGCTGCCCCTTGGAGCGGTGATATAGAACCACTCCTGCTGCCACAGTCCAAGTTCCTCTTGGAAGGAACCCTCAGGCCACGGGGCATCGACCTTCTTGCTTATGGTGCGCCCTTGCAAGACTCCACTTAGCGCCCCGATCATCTTGGCTCCACCTTGAAGGTCTTCACCATAGGCGAAGTGGGGAATGACGCGGAGGAAGGCTTCGCAGACGATGATGAATGCGGAGATATGGAGGATGGACTCGAGCCAAGTCGTGAAAGTCCAGCCCGTAGTAAAACAGAGCCCTCTCACGAAGGGATCCGTCGGAAGCCTAAACCCGGCGGAGGTGGGATCACGCAGCGTATTCACGGGCTCGGGGGCTGGCGCGCCTGCCCTTTGGCGAGCAAACCTGTGCGAGACCTCATAGGCCGGTGCTTGGCCTCACGCACTTCAATATGTCCTCCTCCGTGGCGGAGGAGGGCATCCACCTTTGGAGGTCGGGCGGACATGATTGAGGATCCGGCGCTTGAATCTGAGGCTCGGGTGTTGGGCGGGGGCGGGAAAAGATTCGATCGAGATTGAAGAACAAGGGCGAGCTTTGGTCCTCTTATAAAGGGAAGAAATACCGGGGCCGTCTCGTGACCGTTTGGGATTCTCCTTCGATAGAGGAGGCATGGCGGCGGAGCAGTTGGGTTACCCATGCATGTATTGATGAGGATCCGGAATAAGGGAACACGATCGTGCCGACAAGGCGTGCCAAGGAAACCGCCGCTAAGCGTTACGAGGTGGTATAGTAAAAACGATTCAAACAAAGGCTTGGTTGCGATGTGATGACACGCCGCATAATACGTCGGCAGATTGAGCTAAGTGTACATTTTATTCTCTACGGTGGAATGTGGAATTTATTTTGCGAGCGGACACTATCACCGTGTTCATGATCTTCTCTGGATTATTCAAGGAGGAACCCGCCTTGCAATGCCGAACATTATCTTGCGCTGGACTTATCGTCATTGAAGACTGGTTCGAGGGCTCTTGAGGAGTCTGGACTAGGGGTGTCCGGACAGCCGGACTATCAATATCCTCCGGACTCCAAGACTACGAAGATACAAGATTGAAGACTCGGCTCGTGTCCTGATGGTACTTTCCTTGGCGTGGAAGGCAAGCTTGGCAATACGGATATGTAGATCTCCTACCATTGTAACCGACTCTATGTAACCCTAGCCTCCTCTGGTGTCTATATAAACCGGAGGGCTTTAGTCCGTAGGACAACATACATCTCAACAATCATACCATAGGCTAGCTTCTAGGGTTTAGCCTCCTTGATCTCGTGGTAGATCCACTCTTGTACTACCCATATCATCAATATTAATCAAGCGGGGCGTGGGTTTTACCTCCATCGAGAGGGCCCGAACCTGGGTAAAAACATCGTGTCCCTCGTCTCTTGTTACCATCCGCCTAGACGCACAGTTCGGGACCCCCTACCCGAGATCCGCCGGTTTTGACACCGATTGGTGTTATTCTAGTATGAACTCTATGATAGATCGAACGGAAATAATAGCTTTGTGTTATTTTACTACAGACTCTTGAATAGATCGATTAGAAAGGATAACTTTGAGGTGGTTTCGTACCCTACAATAATCTCTTCGTTTGTTCTCCGCTATTAGTGACTTTGGAGCGACTCTTTGTTGCATATTGAGGGATAGTTATATGATCGAAGTATGTTATTATTGTTGAGAGAACTTGCACTAGTGAAAGTATGAACCCTAGGCCTTGTTTCCTAGCATTGCAATACCATTTACGCTCACTTTTATCCTTAGTTACCTTGCTGTTTTTATATTTTCATATTACAAAAACCTATATCTATCATCCATATTGCACTTGTATCACCATCTCTTCGCCGAACTAGTGCACCTATACAATTTACCATTGTATTGGGTGTGTTGGGGACACAAGAGACTCTTTGTTATTTGGTTGAAGGGTTGTTTGAGAGAGACCATCTTCATCCTACGCATCCCACGAATTGATAAACCTTAGGTCATCCACTTGAGGGAAATTTGCTACTGTCCTACAAACCTCTGCACTTGGAGGCCCAACAACGTCTACAAGGAGAAGGTTGCGTAGTAGACATCACTTCACGAGTCCAAAGAAGCTGCTGGGCATGGGCTCGGCCGGCCAAAGTTGGACTATTAAATCCTTAATGGCCAACCCAGCCACCCTATGCAGCTCGGTCAACTGCTTCAGCTGGTCGCCGAGGAGCATCGGATGCTCTAGCACAAGATACTGCGACCGGAACAACTTCTCCGTCGAGCTCCCCTCTTCGGCTCGGAAGAACTCTGCGGCATCAGCAACACTCCTCGGCAGATCCGCAAACGCGCCTGGAGAGCTCCAAACTCGGGTCAGCAAGATGTATCTCCTACTTACAAATTTGCTCTGTAGAAGAAAGGCCTTACCAGCCGCTATCTGCCTCGCCACCTGGATCTCCTGGCGAGCGCCCTGGGCCTCAACCCGGGCTTCCTTCACGTTCTGGAGAGCTTTGACGAGTTCGGAGGCTTGATTGATGTCTTCTGCTCCAAGGACTCGCACTTAGTAACGGCGTCCTTGAGCTCTTGCTCAACTTCACCCACCCGCACCTCATGTTTTCAGTGGGAAGTTTGCTCCGCCTCCAGCTCCTTCGCCGCCTTGTCAGCGGCCGCCCTGCTCACCTCCGCCTCTTTTTTGGTTTGGGCAAGCGCGCTCTTGAGGGACTCGACCTCGGCTGCGCCAACAATGATTATAATCATAAAATTCAATAAGTTAAAAGAATTAGTACACATATCACTTCTGGTATGTAAATGCCGCATACCTTGTGTTTTGTCAAACCACTTGTTGAGCGGTCGAGTTCCTCATCGGCTAGTCAAAGCTTCTGATTGAGCTCGGAAACCTCTGCGGCCTAGGCAGTAGCCACCAACATAGATGCCTGTCTCACACATTAGCACAGTATGTTAATAACTTGTCCTAGGATCCTCTGTCCGGATTTTTCTAATCTGGACAGAGTCTTAGGGGCTACTGCCTATACATGGGTTCAACCTTTTATATTAAAACTTGTTAGAGAATTACATCGCATACCTCAAAGCCCGTCAGTAGGCTGTTGAAGGCTTCGTTCAATCCGCTTTATGCAGACTAAACCTTTTCCATAACCGCACCCATCAGGGTGCGGTGCTCCTCCATGATGGAAGCGCGTTGTAGCGCTTCCTCCAGAGCATGAGCGGCCTTCGGATTAATGGAGGCTGCCGTTGGAGTTGCTACTCCTCCCCCTTCCGCCAAAGGGGGTTGCTGATCCGAAGCCGGAGCCACATTGGTCTCTGGGATGGTGTTCGGCGGGGGCCCAAACTATTGAGACCCTCCACCCTCAGTGGTTGTGGGGGTCGCCATGCCCTGGTCTGCGGCATCTGAGGTATTAACCTCGGGCGCCTGCTAGACGGCCTCGTCCGCCCCTCCTCAGCAAGGAGAGGTCCTTTGGGATGACACCTCGGTGTCCTCCATGGCAGGGGGAGAGGGGCTTGCGATGGTCCATCGCCCTCTGCCTCTTTAGGCGCTAGAGAGTTCCCCGACGAAGACGAGGTGTTCAGGATATCGCGTGGAGGGCTAAAAAGCAAGCAAAGATATAATTTATATGATAGAGGCAGGTAAGCGGAAGCTGAACAAGTAAGATTTTGGTACTTACCATTCGGCCAGGGGCTTAACCCTGGGGGCTCTCCTCCGCCTGTGTTCGGACTCCGAGTCCAAACTAACCAAGAGGGCAACCTTCTTCCTCTTTGGCGTCGCCCCCTCCGGGCTCTCGGAGGCCGTCCTCTTCTTCCTCCTCGTTTTGCAAGGGGAGTCGCTCTCCACCACCTCCTCCTCCTTCTCTTCGTCCTCGTCTTCCTCATGAGAGGAGACGGCCTCGGTTTCTCCGGACATAGCGTCCAAAGGACCTCTGCGGCGGGGCTCGCCCTTGGGCTCCTTGCCCTTATTCTCTGGTGCCTGGTAGGGTGCCGGGACCAGCATCTCCGTCAGCTGAGGAGTGACTGTGTCTTCGAGCAATGGATCCGGACTCTTGATCCACCCCACTTTCTTTGTCCAGCCCTGTAAAAAAGTGGGCTGATAAGATTCATACTGATTAAAAACACTGACTGTATATATCTTCGGAAAGCTAATACTTACCGGAGTGAACGGATTCTCGGCGTCGAGCCCGACGTCTTCAGTCTCCATAGGCTAGCGCTTCTGGGCCTTGAAAAGCAGCTTCCATGTTCCTTCGTGCGTTGTGTCGAGGAAGTGCTTCAAGGCCCGTGGCTCCTCCGGATTGAACTCCCACATGGGGGAAGCCTGGCGTTGGCAGGGGAGGATGCGGCGGAAGAGCATGATCACCACATTGGTGAGACCAACATTCTTGCCCAGCATGTTGGTGATGCGCATTTGCAGCGTCTACACCTCCGTCTGGGACTCCCAGTCAAGAAACTTAGCGGCCCATGAAGTGAGCCTCGTGGGGGGCCCGGATCTGAACTCCGGAATTGCCGCCCATTTGGCGCGGCGCGGCTCGGTGATGTAGAACCAGTCCTGCTGCCAGACCTTGACGGTCTTGACGAAGGCCCCCTTGGGCCATGTGGCATTGCGTAGTTTGCTTATCATAGCCCCGCCACAGTCTGCATGCTGCCCGTCGACCACCTTCGGCTTCACGTTGAAGATTTTGAGCCATAGGCCGAAGTGTGGTGAGATGCGGAGTAGAGCCTCACACACGACGATGAACGCCGAGATGTGGAGGAAGGAATTCGGGGCTAGATCATGGAAATATATCCCATCATAAAACATGATTCCTCGGACGAAGGGATGGAGTGGAAATCCTAGCCCTCTAAGAAAATGGGGGAGGAAGACGCCCCTTTCGCCGGACTCAGGAGTGCGGATGATTTGACCCTTGTCGGGGAGCCTGTGCGCAATGTCTGCGGCCAACTACCCCGCGCTCCAGAGATTCTTCACCTCCTTCTCCATTACGGAGGAGGCCTCCCACTTGCCCTTGGAACCGGATCCGGCCATTGTTGGAGAAGGTCGTGGCGGTGACAAAGACGAAAGCTTTTTCTAGCGCTAGAGCTTGGGAGATTGGAAGGTAGAGGCTGGAAGAAGGCGTGGGAGGAAAAGGAGGAATCTTTTGCCCTCTTATAGGCGGTAAAAATGCCAACCGTCCCCCCACTTAAGCCTTGAAACTCACCTATTCCCAAAGTGAGCATGCGCCGTAATCGGTTGGGTTACCCAAATCCTATTGATGAGCAACCCCGTATTAAGTGGGCACGATCTCTGTTTCAACAGGACGGACCAAGGGGGCTCGACCTCGAAACACGAAACGAGGAGTGTGAAAACGGTTTAAAACACCGAAGGGTCAAGTCGACGCTTCGCCAAAAAAAGTTCTCAGTAAAGACACTATTCCTATTTTTTATCCTGTCTTCGTGGCTAAGGGTTGTGTTACTTGTGCAAAGCCGAATACAGTTCTTTTGTGAAGGAAAGCTGATGTATGTTATTCAAGGAGAGGAACCCGCCTCGCAATGCCAAAGACCACCTAAGCGCCGAACACGTCGTCATTGAAGACTGGTTCAGGGGCTGCTGGGGGAGTCCTGGACCGGTCTATTCGATGTGGGCCGGACTAATGGGCTGTCAAGATACAAGGAAGAAGACCATCTCTCGTGTACGGTTGGGACTCTCGTGTACGTGAACGACAAGTTTAGGTGTCCGGATATACTATTTCCTTTCTGTTAAACCGACTTTGTACAACCCTAGGACCCTCCAGTATCTATATAAACCGGAGGGTTTAGACTGGAGGCAGGATCATAACATTGATAGGCTAGCCAAGTTAGGGTTTAGCCATTACAATCTCAAGGTAGATCAACTCTTGTAACCCCTATACCCATCGAATATAATCAAGCAGGAGTAGGGTTTTACCTCTATTAAGAGGGCCTGAACCTGGGTAAACATTGTGTCCCTTTGATCATTGTTACCATCGATCCTCAAACATACAGCTTGGGCCCCCCAACCCGAGATCCGCCGGTTTTGACACGACAGCCGCCAGTGTGCATTTAATGCACCTCTTAGTGTCATGTCATTGGTTGCCCGACAAGGCTTGCCGGGCTACCTTGCCAGCTCCACGCCTGCTTGTCCGACACGTCATGGGATGGGTGTCATCTATGGGTTTTCTTGGTAGGAGGTGGCTGCCATGTGGTGAATGGTTGCCACTTAATCACTCTGCGGCTTGACACCACACTGATCGATGACGTGGGTCGTGGTGGAGTAGTTGGTGAGGTGATCTGGCCTCCGTGATTCCCGGCAGGCCCTACCGGGACACCTTGGTCATCTTCTTCTGGAGGTGGCCTCGCCCCTTGCCGGGCTCGTCTTCCCGGCAAGGGAGGCTTCTTTCTTGATGATATCTAGCTTCTTTGACTTGGCCTCGGTCCTTTCTGATATGCTTGTTGATGCTTCAAATCTCTTAGTTCATCTTGGTCTGAGGATTTAATCTTGATCTTGTGCCTATGCACAGTCAGGGCGATAGGCCCAGGGTCTGTTGCATCGACACAGGCGAATCATATCTACTACCTTTCTGTACAACACTCTCCCTTCTTCTTTCATGACACAGGTGGCTCATATAAATCCTTGCAATAAATGTTGTTTTCCATCATGGGCTTCCATAATGAGTAATTGAAAGAATCAAGTTTTATGCCACTTGTTGTAGCACTTTCGTCCAAAGTCATTGTTTTTTTTTGACAGAAAGACTGGAAGGGAGGCCCCTATAGAATGATTGATGCAACAAACCTAAATTGCAAGTACCATGCCTTGAACCTGGGTGGGTGGAAAAACATCAGCCCATTTCGTCCAAAGTCATTGTGAGCAGCACTTCTAGCAAAAGTCAAGCAACTGGGATTAGCAACCTCCTAAGCAAGCAAAGCTCTTATGCCTCTCTTTGGGAGTTAGCACAGAAACACACTTGTAATGAACTAAAAACTACAGTGGAAACAAAGTAATCTCAGCACCACATCATATACTAACTCAAGGATTGTTGCTTGGCACGGAAGAAAACATATGCAACAGCATATATATGGAGGAAATAAGTTTTACAGCACCCCAGACAGTCCTTGGACGATGTCTGGTGGAAACTGTAACATCCAGACACTGCTCAGACGATGTCTGAAGGCAGGTGTAACTTTTAGAGTAGCAGCAAACATCAACACAGAGATACCCGATTTTTACGTCGAAAACACCCCAACTTGAGGGGGAAAACCACAGGCCGAAGACACCCAAATCCTATTCCACTATTATAAAATGTGTGATACAACAATTTCTTCTCTAGATAACACTAGAAGATCTCATACATCAATATTTCCAAATCTTGGACGAACACAACAAGATTTGGGGCTCAAGAGCTAGGGATTCGAACAATATCATCAAAGATGGTGGAACCGCAGCTTGAAAGAGACAAAGTAGTGGATTTGAACCATCTCAACCTTGGGGATGAGCTCTCTTTGCTTCTTCCTCTTATTCCCTCCCCCTCTCGGTTTTCTCTTTTCTTCTCCAATGGAGGCTGGACTGATTTTTGATAGTCTTGGTGGTGGCCGCTGGATGGAGGGTAAAGCATCCCCATCCTCTCATGTGCAAAGGCCAAAATGATCCTAGGTCATAACCCTAATTGGTAGTGGACTTTTGTACATCTTTGGGATGCCAAAAAGGCTTCAAATGGCCATCTCCTCACAACCCACATGAGGAGGATATCCCAATACGCTCCCATACCGGAGCCGGCTTGACTTTGTCGATGATAACTGAGAAGTCTTTGTACATGTGACATTGAACTCTTTCATAGATCTGAAGCACCTCACATCAAATCCCGTTACATAACGAAAAACCCTAACCTCATCGCCCCAAGAAGACCCCAGGAATCTATGCCGGAGCTCTGGGCTGACCTTAGGTTGTACAAACGACAAACTAAGAGAAGTGAGCACATTAGAATGATGGGGAAATAATTTTCAATACGTGTTAGTCGGGCTATGAAGCTCGTCTAAGAGCATCTACCGCCGGAGTTGGCAAATCCAGCCCCTCAAATGCCCGCGGACACGCTCGGGCGCGTCCGCAGGCACTGACCGAGCACCCCTCATATTTGCCACCCTGCATCCGCGTATCTCATATTCGACGCCTTATATCCATACTACACATGCAAACTTTGATCTATCCTACGTGATCAAACGACGGACAACAAAAATTGGCTGCAAAGGAACACAAGATCAGCTGCAAACTGACATTAACATACTTCACCATATCCTAAAGATCATAGTTCGTCCCCGGACAAGTTCATAAACTTCTACAACTAAAACAGATATAAACATTGAGGAGGAGGTGGAGGGGCCGGAATCACCACTTCCTCGCCGGGCCTTTGCCCTTCCGGTCGCCGGCGCAGCTGTAAGCATCTGCGGCTGGTGGAGTGTCTTGGTCGTCGGATGAGGAGGTGCAGCTGTCGCCGCCGTCGGAGTCGGAGTCGAAGAGGACTATGAGCTCCTTCATCTGACGGACCGCCCTGTCTTGCTCCCGCTTAAACCTTGGCACCCGAACCTTCTACGCCGCTGCCTCCTTCGCCTCGCGCTCCGACTGCTCAATAGCAAGCCGAAGCACCTTGGCGTTCTTCCGTCGGAGGCGGTGAGCGCCCATCTTCGTCGTCGTGAGGGAGCGGCGGTACACCCATGCGAGGAGACGCGTGTTCTCGTCGGCGTCCGGCTCTGTCCTGCGGTGGCGGTGCATGGACTGCTCCGCCGCATCACTCTCCCGTGCACGATGCCTCTCGCAGTGCGCGGCGTGCGCCTCCGACTCCAGAGTGCGCTTGCGGGGCGGAGGCACGGGCACAAGCACCCAGCGTGGGCCGCGTGGAGGAGCGGCCGGCGGGGGAAGGGGACGGCGCGGGGCCGGCGCGGACTATGTTGTCCTTGTGTCACTGCGCGCGGGCCGGGAGGGTCCAGCTCTGGCGTCCGCGCTGCACCTGCGCAGGAGCTCCGGCGATGCTCCAGATTCGGAGTTGCCGCCGGTCTCCACCTTGGACCGCTCCAGCGCAATGCGGAGGGCCATCTTCTCCTCATAGTCGAGCTCCGAGCCTGAGTTGCTGCCAGAGCTTCTCATCATGGTGGATGGATGGGATGGAGAGAGAGAGAGAGAGAGAGAGAGAGAGAGAGAGAGAGAGAGAGAGAGAGAGAGAGAGAGAGAGAGAGAGAGAGAGTGAGCTAGGGTTTGAGCTCGCCGCCCGGATTGAGGTTTTTTATGGGGTCGGGGGTGGGTCGGGCCTGTTAGGTGGACGCACCCGGGCGTGCCCGGACCGTCCCATATCCACCTTATATTTGGGCTGGATACGAGGGATGCCGGTCAGCTCGGATGTTTGTCCGTGTTTTGAGAGGTCCGGTTGGATCGATTTTTTTTTATCGGTCAGTGATCGGACAGCCCGCCTGGCATTTAAGACGGATATGAGAGGCCCGTGTGTAGATGCTCTAACTTATGTGTAGTGGATCCAACCCTCTTGTCCACACGAATCATTATTCTTTTCAGCCTTCCAAGAAGTTTTTTCCTATGAAAATAGTTTGTATTTCGATCACCACACTATAACCAGTGTACCCTGGATCTTGGTTTCCACATAATCTCTTCTTTCATTAGCATTTCATCCATCTCATACAAAAAAAACTTCCTTGAATGATTAACAACACTCATCCTACAAGATAGCAAGGCCACGTCCGTCACTTACCCTGAACTGACACGGTGAAAGCGTTGACCTTGCCGAGGCAGACACGCAGGCCTTCAACTATATCCAGATATCCTCATTCTGTGTGATGTATTTCCTCCGAAATGTTAGAGTTGGCAAGCCGGGACATATCTCCAACTCATGGATCGCAAGCCCAACAGCTCGATCTGCCTAGTCTGGTCGATCTGGTTTGGAGATGCACTGCTCATTGAGTTGGTTGTCACTGTTACCATTTATCCATCATGACAAGAAGACGCTCCATCCATTGATCACCTTTACATAAACTCTTAAATCTTAATAGACATATGGATGGAGATTTAGAAAAAGAGATGGATACTTTAACCTTCTAGAAGACGGAGAGAAAAAAGATGGTGCGTACAATTGAATCACAACATTGCCATGATTGAAAAAAGTGGGGAATTAAGAGCGGCGGGTGAGCCATCGTTATCCATAAAATCAATCAGCCAAGCATCATTTACCAAGACAAGACAGCATCACGGGACAGCAATAGCAACCATGCACCTATACATCACCTTTTTCAGCGAGAGATTTCACCAGCTACGTGAACGGGGGAAAAGAAGGAGGTAAAAAGAACGGGAACTCTGCCTCTCGCGTGGTAAAAATGGAGCAAGCGGCGCAGGGGAGTGAACGGCCGGCCGGCATTGATCGTTTGCTACTCCAGCTTAATTACATGTGCCACAGCGCGGCGTCGTGGGAGTAGGACGAGGAGGGGGTGGAGGGCGGGTCTTCGTGCTCGTCGACGTAGATTTCGTCGTCGTCGAGGGCGCGTGCGCAGGCGCGGGGAGGCTCGCACGGGAGGAGGCGGTCGCGGCAGAGCGGGCACGTGGCGCGCGGGCGGAGGAGCCAGGAGTCGAGGCACTCGCGGTGGAAGACGTGACGGCACCGGAGCTCGCGCACCTCCTCGCCGTCGTCGATCCGCGACAGGCAGAACACGCAGTCCACGGCCGCCCACTTGTCGCCGCCGCGGCGGTACACCGCGACGGCGAGGAGGTCCAGGTACTCGGACGGCAGCATCTCCTCCTGCTGGAAGACGCGGCCGCCGACGACCGTGGCCGCGGAGGAGAAGCTGCCGGCCCGCGCGATGCGGTAGCCGAGGAAGGCGGAGCGCGACGGCCACGCGAACGCCTCGCCGCGGAGCGCGAGCGCGGCGAGGCGGAGGCCGGCCTCGGCCACGACGACGAGCAGGAGGAGGCAGGGGAGCGAGAAGGCGGCGAAGAGGACGGAGGCGAGCGCGCCGGCCACCTCCATTTTGTCTTATACGCGGGCGGCGGAGCGAAGCTTCTTTTCCTGCCGGGCTGGAGCGAAATGACAAGTGTGCTCAGGTCGGGGGCTCAGAGATTTGTTTACAGACAGGATAAGCGGGTGGTGGGCTGGTGGCTGCGTCGGGTGCGCCGTACGTGACGCCAGGACTCTCATCTGATCCAGCCCCAGTGCAGTGACGGCGATAGCACGGAATCAGGCTTAAAATCTTCTCCGTCGATCTAGAAACGAAGGATCTCTTTGCTCTCAACACTTCCATAATCTTTGACTAAACGTTGCTTAATTCGACAACCATGTGAGCACAACGTTAGAGCATCTCCAGCCGTTGGCCCCCCAGGGGCTCGAAAATCCGCCGCCTGGGGGCGACCCGGCGAAAAATCGACTTGGGGCGATCAGGTTCCCAGCCGTCGGTCGACCTAGAAGTTTAATTTTATTTTTGTTAACATACGTTCGGCTATAATTTGACAAACGGCCATAAACTTCGGCGAAATATAGCAAACTTAAAAATAAACTTCGACGCTTAACAGGTTTTTACATAGCAAACATAAAAAATAAAAGTCTAACTACAGGAAGAACGCGCTGAGCGCGGCGAAGTCCTCGTCGTCGCCGTCGTTGCCGTCGAGGACGATGACTCTTCCCTCGTTGCGGCACCGGCGCCGAGCGGAGTACTGCTCTAGGACGCGTCACTGGCGCTCTAGCTCCGTCTACGCCCAGTCCTAGCGCGCCCATTTCAACGCCGCCTCCTCGGAGATGCCCGGCTCTGTCTTGACCGCGGCGAGGCCCGACACCGTCTTCACCACGGCAAGCCCGGGCTCCGTCTTCGGCCTGACGAAGCGTGGAGGGGCCGAGGAGGAGACGCACCCGCTGTCGGTGTCAAAACTGGTGGATCTCGGGTAGGGGGTCCCGAACTGTGCGTCTAAGGTCGATGGTAACAGGAGGCGGGGGACACGATGTTTACCCAGGTTCTGGCCCTCTCTATGGAGGTAATACCCTACTTCATGCTTGATTGATGTTGATGAATATGAGTATTACAAGAGTTGATCTACCACGAGATCGTAATGGCTAAAACCCTACAAGTCTAGCCTATATGATTATGATTGCCTCTACGGACTAAGCCCTCCGGTTTATATAGACATCGGAGGAGACTAGGGTTATACAAAGTCGGTACAGAGAAAGGAATCTTCATATCCGGACGCCAAACTTGCCTTCCACGCCAAGAAGAGTCCCATCCAGACACAGGTGAGAGTCTCCAGTCTTGTATCTTCACAGCCCATCAGCCCGGCCCATGTCAATAGGCCGGACGCCCGAGGACCCCTTAATCCAGGACTCCCTTAGTAGCCCCTGAACCAGGCTTCAATGACAAGGTGTCCGGCGCGCAGATTGTCTTCGGCATTGCAAGGCGGGTTCCTTCACCGAATACTCCGAAATAATCTTCGAACACAAAAAACGTGTTCGGCTCTGCAAAAGAAGTACCACACACAACCGTAGAGAGTATAATATTTCACGAGTCCAATCCGCTGACAACTTCTCATAGCGTGACATCACGTCGCCGCCCGGCCATTATTTTGAACCGTTTTTTAGCCTGCTGCTCCATATTTCGAGATACAGATTCATTGGCTCCTCTTGTCAAAGCAGAGATCGTGTCCCCTTATTGTGGGATTCTCATCAATACAGGTGTGGGTAACACAACAGTGCCGTCTGCACGGCCCTTGGGGAATAGGCGAGTTTTGAGGCGAGTGGGGAGGCGCTTGATATTCACTGCCTTTATAAAGAGATAAGGTTTTACTCCTTTCACCCGCGCCTTCTCTCTCTGCCTCCCCCATTGTCGAGCTCCAGCGCCCAAGTCTTCATCTTTTCCGCCCCAAGAAAGCACTCCAACCATGTCCGGATCCGAAGCGCAGGGTGACGGTGTCCTGGACTAGGGGGCACTCACCACGTCGTCTTCCGATCAGTTGGATTGGGCCGAGGACCCCCATGGCCGTATACTCATGGGCTAGTTCGGACAACCCTGCCGCATACAAGGAAGACTCCAAAAGACTTGGCGCCCAAGACAAGGACTCTCCTAAACCCTAGGCCTCCAGTTTCTTATATAAACCGAGGCCAGGCTAGTCAATAGACAATCTCATATTCATTACTACAATCTCGTGGTAGACACATGTACTCTGTACTACACCCATATGAATACAATCAAAAGCAACATGTAGGGTATTATCTCATCAAGAGAGCCCGAAGCTGGGTAAAACCCCGTGTCCATGTTACCATCGCTCCAAGACGCCTAGCTTAGGACCCCTACTACGAGATACACCGGATATTGAACCGACATTGGTGCTTTCATTGAGAGCCTGCTGTGTGATCGTCACGGATCGATGGGATGATCAGGTGATATTTTTCAGTCACTTTCATGTAAATTTTCTCTTTTTGCAAAACCCTTGCTATTTTTGCTACGTTCTTCGTAGTTAAATCGGAATCCAGAAGGTTTTTTGCGACGGCGGCCATATCCATTGTCCGAGGATACCTTGAATTCGAGTTACCCATAGGCCATTAAGGTCCTGGAAAGCCGCGCGTGTAAACAGCAGCCTCGCTGCACGGTCCAAGCGAAGATTATTAAAAAGTGGGGGTGGGGGCAATCTGAGCAGCAACACAGGCCAGCCGAGGAGATAGCGAGCATGTTGCCCGTGCCCATGCAGAAGCAGTACAGGTGGGCCGGCTGGCGAGAGTCCTGATCGGAGGTCGCATGCAGGGAAGTTTCCATCCATCCTTCTTTTTCCTTATTATTTACCTTTTAATTATGTGTGAAGGAAGGCTACCCTTTTTGCTAGTAGTCTGTGTAGCTACGGGTGCACTTCCTACTTAATTATTAATTAAAGGGTGCTAATTGTGTTGCTTGGGAAGTTTGTCCACCAATTTACAATTAAAGAAAGGGGAGAAACGATCTGACTTGCGGCCACCCCTCCACGCGAGGTTAGGAATTGGGACTAGTGTTGTTCGTGAGGATCCAAAGAAGTTAAGTTGTGCATGTTGCCTTAGGTGCAGATTTCGAGGTCCGCTTGATCTTCATGCAAAAACACAGTAGCCGTCGTTCCCCTCGGATTTCAACGGCTTCGCACTACCTACCGAATATCAGGCAATTGACTTAGATCGGGCCGCACTATCCCCTCGGCGAGGTGTCCTCGTCGCCCACCTCCATCGACCTAATTGTGTTGTTGCCTTGGAGCGCTGCCCTGTGTTGGCAACCCCATATCGTCGCTTCATCAACCTACTCGACCGGAGATTCCAGTGTCACCCGGCGACCTGCTCCATCACCTTGGCTAGACTGGGGGCTTCACCTCTTCGCAGTGCCGAGCGAAGGCTTGGGGGCTGAGACCTTGTCCCGCACCAAGCTCGGACCGTGTCATCAATGCCGAACACATTAACCAGCTAAGTCACTTTCATGCTCCAAAACTCCCAGTTTTAAATTTTGTTCGGTTCGACCAAGCATTATAATTTTCTGGCAAAATGTTGCTTGCGAAAAACTTCCTTGTCAAAACTTTGTTTGTGACACACAAATTCAAATACCCCGTTTAACCGGGGGCTTCCTTTATGAAGCCTTTCCTCTTGCATATGATTATACTTGTACGACTTCGTTCCTTGTTCGTGTATTATGCCACAATATGCACCATGTTGACTTAAGCAATTTGCAAGCTGGGTTGCCTTGCTCCTGTGTTTACCCCTACGTTCCCGATTGTTCGGCTAGGGAGTAAAGGGAGCACCTCTGCGATTGTCACGATCAGGTCATCCGAGCTCTGACCTCAGACTGGGTGAAGCCGAAAGCTAGCGCCCTTATTGTTTTCAACGATGGTCGGCACACAACGGAACTCATAAGTAACAATGAGCAACCGAAGAAAGGTATCGGTGGAGGTACTATTTTCTTCGAAGATGCTTCTTACACTTTGTCAGTAATATAGCATAAGTTCCCTGAGCGTGCTTTGTCTGTTACAGCCTTATGGCCTGATTGCCTGGTTATCGGAAACACCGTCGATATTCTCGACAGGTGGAGTGCATAACACTTTTCGGCCCTTGGCCGAAGAGGGAGAAGCCGACGGTCGGTTAAGACGCATTTAAAGTTCGGGTGAACGCATATATGATGCAAGTACTTTGGTACATACAATCATTATACATAAAATTCTTCTACCCTGTCACTCAGGGGCTCTTAAATTTATGTGAGCTGTTTTATAATAAGTGTTCTTCATCTTAGTCGTTGCAAAGTCTTTTTTCTATCACTCCTTTTTTCAACGCGAGTGTGTGGTCAATAGCCGGGGAGCCTAATTTCTCTCTCAAAGCCGCTAAAGTTTGCTAAACTGGCCTAGCGAGAAGTACTCCGCCTTCGGGATAGGAGGTTGAAGCCGTAGGCTGACCCGCTTGAAGTCTTGAGATAGGATGTGTCATGTTAAAGCACGACAGAAGCACAATTATTTTTTCTAAGACCAATTTTCTGATTGGCACCGAACAATTGATCTAGTTTGGACGTCGAGTTTTTCCTGATGTTTTTTTGGTTTTCCAATCCTATGGCACTTTTCAACTATTTATGTGTTTTCCGCATAAGTCTCACAGTGCAACACCGGACACCTTTAGATATTCGGCCAAAATTCTCGGATATTGCTATATATGCATCAGTTTCGAATTGTGTCTTCGGTCAATAGTTGGGTTGCCCGGATCCTGTGCTTGCCTCCTATGTTCCGTTTGTTCGGCTAGGTGTGCAAAGGGAGAACCACTGCGATTGTGCTTCCAGCTCACATGGTTAAGCACCGCAGTGGAGAAAGCCAAAAATTGACTGTCACAATAAGCGTAAACTGGTCAGCGGTCCGATGACTGTATTAAATGACGGGCCATTCATAACATTGGTCGAAGTGTTTACGGCTTGACCTCGGCTGTCGCCGAACACTAACCGGGGGGCTACTTGCTAGCCTCCCAACTTTAAGCTCCTATGACTAAGTGAAAGTTATAAAGCCCGCATATCTGATTGCCTCATTTCTGCCCACACAACCGCCTTCGGGCACCGAGACGTCGGCTAAGGGTTGTTTTGTTATTTCGGAAACACCCTGCATAGCATCTAAAAGGGGGTAGAAGCCGACGATGGGCCACTTTCAGATTATAAACGGTCGCAACGGAAGTGAAAATTTGGGTTCATTTAGACCACAGAGTTTGGAAGCTTTCCCCGAACTAAATCCTCAGTATTTTCCTCCCACATTGATCAGAGCTGAGGTTTCATGATCATGCTTAGCATGACAACCCAAAGAAAGGAACCGATAGCGGGACTATTTTCTTTGGATGGTGTTTCTTATGTTAACCAATAATATAACATGTCTCTCTATGTACCTTTGTTTATAAAACCGTATGGCCGGATTGCCTTGTTTGCCGTAAAACTGTGCCCTCATAAAGGCTTTATAAAGTAGGACAAACACTCCTCGGCTGCTGGCCGAGGAGGTTGAAGCCGATGGTCGGTCAACGAAGTTTTTTACAATGTGGATCCGTGCGTTAATGATGTAAAGTACTTGGATACATAGAGTCATTACACATAATTTGTGATTTTACTATGGATATCGATCCTTAATTCGGCCTCCCGTGCCTGCATTAAGGCTCGGGGGCTACTAGGCTTCGAACTTATTATTTACAAATATTAAAAGGGCACATCGATCCCCTGATCTGGTGTTGCCACCCGACCAGTGTCTCGGGGGCTACTGCATTGACAATCCAATGAAGAAAATTTAAAGCGCAATATAGTTTTCAAGGAGATTATTATCCTCAGGTTGGTCGGCCGCACCCAACCTGAGTCTCGAGGACTCTGCACACCGCATTTCTGTTCCTAAGTTTGCTGCCGAGTTGGGAATTGATCCTCAGGCTGATTTTATGAATCGACCTGAGTCTCAGGGGCAACTAGGGTCAGCGGTTTGATTTTTTCCTTCAGGTGCATCCTGGATATTAGGCCAACACGCACCTTGAGGGCTACCGGCTATACATCTCGACAGAGATTACATTGCATAATTCGGAATTAAAATTAGCCCATGGCCGAGGTGGTGCACCACCTCGGATACAGTCCGGCGTTGGAGCTTGGACATAGTCCGGCGTTGGAGCTTGGATACATTCCAGCGTTGGAGCTCGGAAGTGGTCCGGCGTTGGTGCTCAGCTGCTAAAGATACCTCGAATGCAGTCCGGCGTTGGAGCTCGGACGCAAGAGGACGTTGCCGCTCGGGAACAACTTCAAAACCCGAGGTATGGCATAAAAATAACAAGGCATTGATAAAGGCCGGAAACTTAAACGGGCTCCTCAGATACCCGATATGTAAACTCTTCGGAGTCACCTCGGCGATCCTCAAGATCAAAGACGAGAAGATTTCTTGAACCAGTTTTCAAGACCAACGACTGAAGGTGAAGAACAGTTCGGAAGAATCGAGGAGTGTCCCCGACTTGAAGACCGGTTCAGGGGGCTACTGACGGTATCCTGGACTAGGGGGTACTCACCACGTCGTCTCCCAATCAATTTGATTGGGCCGAGGACCCCCATGGCTGTATACTCATGGGCCAGTTCGGACAACCCCTGCCGCATACAAGGAAGACTCCACAAGACATGGCGCCCAAGACAAGGACTCTCCTAAACCCTAGGCCTCCGGTATCTTATATAAACCGAGGCCAGGCTAGTCAATAGACAATCTCATATTCATTACTACAATCTCGTGGTAGACACATGTACTCTGCACTACACCCATATGAATGCAATCAAAAGCAGCATGTAGGGTATTATCTCATCAAGGGAGCCTGAAGTCGGGTAAAACCCCATGTCCATGTTACCATCGCTCCAAGACGCCTAGCTTAGGACCCCTACTACGAGATACACCGGATATTGAACCGACACAGAGCAAGTGGATGGCCTCCTCCGTCAAGGAGAAGGACATTACCAAGCTCCGAGAGGCTGGGTATTTGGCCAAGGAAATTGCCCATCGGCTTCCGACCAAGGGATAGATCGTCCCCACCCCGGAACCCCATGAGAGGGTGGTGTTCATCCACCACTTCGTCTGCGGGTCGGGATTCCCTCTCCACCCGTTCCTCCGCGGACTCATGTTCTACTATGGGCTAGACTTCCATGATCTAGCCCCAAATTCTTTCCTCAACATCTCGGCATTCATTGTCGTGTGCGAGGCCTTCCTCTGCATCCCACCCCACTTCGGATTGTGGCCAAATATCTTCAATGTGAAGCCAAAGGTGGTGAGTGGCCAACACGCAGAGTGTGGAGGCGCCATGGTGAGCAAGATGCCCAACGTCACATGGCCCGAAGGCTCCTTCGTGGAGACCGTCAAAGGGTGGCAACAGAAGTGGTTCTACGTCACAGAGCCGCGCGGCACCACCTGGGCCGTGGCTCCCGAATTCCGGTCCGGAGCCCCGATGCTGCTCACCTCCTGGCCAGAGAAGGGCCTGCACTGGTCTTTGCCGGACGAGCTGACAACGCTTCAGACACGCATCAGGAGCATGATAGACAAGAATATCAAGCTTGTCAATGTGATCCAGGTGATGCTTGTTCGATGGATCCTTCCTTGCCAAAGCCGGACTTGCCATTTGTGGGAGTACGATCTGGCCAAGCACCAGACCTTGCAGCAGTTCTTCGTCACTACGCACGAAGACATCTGGAAAGTGCTTTTGAAGTCCAGCAAGACGTGGCCGGATACAACCGAGGACCGTGGGCACAACTTGGCCCATCTTGCTAGTCCGGTAAGTTTTTTCATGTTTTAAAGGTGTGTCCTTTACTTGCATACTCGAGGAAGAGGCCTAAGCCTCCCTACTGATTCTCTCAGGGCTGGACAAAGAAGGCGGAGCGGATTCACTATCCGGCTCTGCTGCCCGAAGACCTAGCAATTCCACTTCCGACGAAGATGTTGGTTCCCGCACCGTATCAAGCGCTAGAGAGGAAGGCCAAGAAGAAGGCCAAGGGGACTAGAGGTGGCCTCCGCCGCAAGGGTGCTTCAGACATGACGTCCAAAGACACCAAGACTCACTCCTCCGTCGCCGAGGACGAAGAGGAGGAGGAAAGCAACTCTCCCCTGAGGATGGAAGGAAGAAGAGGGTGGCCTCCACAAATCTGGAGGCAGAGGCCTCCAAGAGGGGGAAGGGTTCCCTCGCGGATAACTCCGCGTGGGACGTCGACAGTAGCCCAGAATGGCGCTGCCGAGACAAGCCCCTGGCCAAATCATGAGTACTCAAAAACTCAGACGTATTCATATATCTAGCCTCTCTCCTTCATAGTCTTAACATGTTGAATCATGCATTTGCAGTTCGGCTCGGTCCGACCTCGAGCGGTCCTCATCTTCGGCAGATTCGCTGGACCCGGAGGTAATGGACCGCAGGTCCCTTCCAATGGCCTCCTCTCCCAAGGCCATGGATGGCACCGAGGCGTTGTCCCGAAGGATCCCAGGCCAGGGAGAGACGTAGGAGGCCATCAAGGTGGCGCCAGAGGTTGAAACCTTGGCCGCCGGACACATGGGGCAGAAAATCCCCATGGATACTGGCGATGGGAGCCATATCCAATTCGGCCCCCAGCTGAATACGGTCCCGGAGACCTATGTGGCTCCGGAACCCGGCAAGCAACCTCCTTCAAAAGGAGGAGGTGCGCCAATTCCGCCGGTGTCCTCTGTCCAGCCAGAGGCGCCGGAAACTCTAATGGAAGCACTGCGAAGTGCTTCCATTGTTGAGGAACACCGTACCCTTATGGGTACGGTGGTTGAGAGGATTCAGTCCACGAAGAGGGGACTGACCAAAGCCTGCACAAGCCTTCTAACAGGCTTTGAGGTAAGCAACGCAATTATGTAAAAAGAATGTCACAATGACAGTAGCCCCTGAGACACTATCCGGTGTTCGAAAAGAAAAGCCGGACAGAGAATCAAACAAGTTTCGCAGGAGACTAACCAGATGAGTCAATGTGAACAAGCGGGCGTCGTTACTGGCTGTGACCTCTCATACTGCTGAGGTTTCCGGACTGAAGCAGAGTCTAGACCGGGCCGAAGAAGAGCTCGGCTACGTGAAAAAACAGCTGGAATACAATCAAGGTATGCAATAACCTTCTCTATTTTCAAGAAGGATGAATGATTTGTGCTGACTAAAGTGCCATGATATTTATTAGGAGCGGCGACCCAGGTGGAGACCCTCAAGAAGGCGCTGGTTGAGGCCGAGGAGAGACCGGCCAAGGAACAAGCCGCCCGTGAAAAGCATGAGACCAGGGTTAGTGAGGTCCAGCAGGAGCTCCAGGACACCATTAAGAAATGCGAGTCCTTGGAGTGCAACCTTGCGGATCAAGAGTCCGAACTTGCCAAGGCCCAACAAAGCGCACACGATGCCCGGGTTGAAGGCCAGGGCGCCCTCCAAGAATTCCAGGAGGCCAGAAAAATCGCGGCAGGTAAGGCCTTTATAATCCAGAGCAAATATGTGAAGAAAAGGTTCCTCTTACTGACCCGGATTTGGAGTTCTCCAGGGGCCTTTGCGGATCTGCCGCGCAGCATTTTAGACGTTACGGAGTTCTTCCGAGCCGAAGAGGGGAGCTCCATGGAGAAGCTGTTTTGGTCGCAATACCTTGCTCCAGAATATCTGGTGCCCTTTAGCGATTAGCTAAAATAGCTGGTCGAACTGCATAGGCTGGCCGAACTAGCCATGAAGGATTTAATAATCCGGCTATGGCCTGCCAAAGCCATACCCAGCAGTTACTCCGGGCTCGTGAAGCGGCTGGTCAATGCCTTCCCTTGGCTTGATGCCATCAAGCGGTCGGTCTGTATCGAAGGCGCGTGAATGGCCTTCGCCTAAGTCAAGATGCATTGGGTGAAGATGGACGCCGTGAAGCTTGCGACCGAGCGACCGCCCGCGGGCAAGGAGCACCGCATGCCCGAGAGGTATTTTAATGATGTACTGGAGGGATCCCGCATTGTGGCAGAGCAATGTGTTAAGGATATTATCTTTGAATGAATACATTCATGTCATATGCCTTCCTGTATTATGAAAACAGAGTCGTTATGTAATATAATGCCTGTTATTTAAAATTTTACCTCCTGTGCGGCCGTTTTGTTAAATCTGAGAGTTGGCCAGTCGTCAGCTTTAGCCCCCTCGTAGGTAGTACGGGGGTGTTTGGGATGAATCTAAACACTCTTTATCCCAAAGTTTGGTCCTTAAAGGAGGTGTTTAGCGCAACGAACCAGGCAGTCGGACAATGTGGCTTTATACCCTCACTTAGCCAGAGGAGTTTGACAATAAAAATTTAGGCGCAGTCCATCATGTTCGTAAGTCCGAACTTGGGGTGTTGTAAACACCTGATCGGATAAAAACCGATTCATCGCATAATGCGGAAAAATCGCAAAAGATTTGTAACATCTCGAACAGCTGACCGGCTCACGCCGCATCATGACAGTCAGTTTTCATCTTTCTCTGTTGAGGTGCTCATCCGGATGAACCAGGACACAACTGCAGTAGTTCTCCCTTTACTACCCTAGCCGATATAGCAGAACGTAAGGTAGTAAGCATAGGAGTCGAGCAACCCAACTATTAACCAAAGACATGATTCGGAGCTGATGCATATAATGCTAAAGTCCGGGGTGCCGAGCTATACTGTAAAAAAGTGTTCGGACTTTGTTGCTGTATTATGGGGCGTAATGAAGCCCCTGGCGAATTAAGGCGTAACAGGGTGTACGGGTGCAATTGATAGGAATATCAATAAGAATGAAGTAATAGGCTAATGCCGAAGAAATTGGGCCGCTAACTATTTTCCATTATAGTTTGATTAATACGTCAAAACGTATTTGGACAAGTAGTTCAATAAGGAACATGGCTATTTAACATGCCACGACCAAGGGAGAGTTGCATGCGGGTCCTTAAAACAGGCATAACGATCGTTTAAAGAGACCACCTGGAAATTCCCTTATACATCAATGCTTCTTGCCGTCTTGGTGTATCCGTCCTTTGATAGGTCCGATAATCAGGCCACCAGGAAAAGGCCTGGAAAAAAAAGAAACCTATAAAGAAAAAGAAAATGTGAAAGTATGTGGGTCTAGGGGAGGTTGAGCCGAATTATGGACCACGATCTAGCTGTGCCTCCGTCTATGCCCATGGTACTTTGAGTGCGTAGTTATGTACGCACGGTACGAATGCCGCCATTTAGTCGGGACTGGGACGGAGGCCGAATTGCTAGTCAAGCTCTTGACAAGCAGGACTGTCCTGCTGCAGAGTAGTTTGGACTCGTTTGACAGTGTTCGGGAGCTTGGCCGCCGAATTAAGGTTCTGCCTGAAAAGGCCGCTCTGTGCTTCTGCTGCGAGGGCAGCGGTGTGCTCCTCGGTATGGAGGGAGCGTTCCGTGTTTCAATTGACTGTTATGACACCGCGTGGTCCGAGCAAGCATAGTATGGCACCACATTGAATTGAGCGAATGCGGTTTGTCCGAGCAGTGCATGATAGCCACTGCGGAAGGGAACGATATCGAAGATCAACTCTTCGCTTCGGAAGTTGTCCGGGGATCTGAAGACCACCTCCAGTGTGATTGAGCCCGTACAGCGGGCCTCTACTCCTGGTATGACACCTTTAAAGGTGGTTTTTGTGGGCTTGATCCTTGAGGGATTAATACCCATTTTGCACACTGTATCCTGATAGAGCAGGTTTAGACTGCTGCCACCGTCCATGAGGACTCCCGTAAGATTGAATCCATTAATGATTGGGTCGAGGACCAGTGCGGCTGAATCACCATGACGGATACTCGTCGGATGGTCAATGCGATCGAAGGTGATCGGGCAGGATGACCATGGTTTGCACTTTGGGGCGACTGGCTCCATCGCGTAGACGTCCCTGAGCGCGCGCTTGTGCTCCCTCTTGGGGATATGGGTAGCGTATATCATGTTCACCGTTTTATCTTTGGGGGGGGGGACTTCTTCTGTCCCCTGTGTTCGATGGCCGGAGCTCCTCGTCATCGTCCGTGCTTTGCGACCCCTTCTCCTTTTTCTCGGCATTTAACTTGCCGGCCTATTTAAAAACCCAACAGTCTCTGTTGGTATGATTGGCTGGTTTATCAGGAGTGTCGTGGATTTGACATGGACGATCGAGTATGCGGTCCAAGCTGGACGAGCCCGGATTGTTTCTTTTATATGGCTTCTTCCACTGACCGGACTTAGAGCCACTGAATCCGGCGTTGACCGTCGTGTCCTTGGTGTTGTCACCGTTGCTTCGACGCTTGTGTGTGTTGTGTCGGGGCTTGTCGTTGCTGTTTCTAGCTTCAGAAGTGCCAGCTTAGATTGTATTGTTATTGCTACGGGCTAGCTAGCTATCTTCACCCACGCAGAAGCGGGTCATAAGCATCGTAAGGGCTGTCATGGACTTCGGCTTTTCTTAGCCGAGGTGTCGGGCGAGCCATTCGTCATGGATGCTATTCTTAAAGGCCGCTAGGGCTTCGGCATCCGAACAGTCGACGATCTAGTTCTTTTTAGTTAAGAACCTAGTCCAGAATTTCCTGGCTGACTCTCCGGGCTGTTGAACTATGTGACTTAAGTCGTCGGCATCCGGAGGTCGGACATATGTACCCTGGAAGTTATTGAGGAAGGCATCTTCCAGGTCCTCCTAGCTGCCAATTGAGTTTTCGGGCAAACCGTTCAACCAGTGCCAAGCAGGTCCCTTGAGTTTTAGCGGGAGGTATTTGATGGCGTGAAGATCATCGCCGCGGGCCATATGGATATGGAGGGAAAATCCTCAATCCATACCGCGGGGTCTGTTGTCCCATCATATGATTCGATGTTCACGGGTTTAAAACCTTCCGAGAATTCATGTTCCATTACTTCATCAGTGAAGCAGAGGGGGTGTGCGGCGCCTCTATATCGAGCCAAGTCACGACATAGCTCGGATGGAGTTCATCTGCGGTTTTTGGCCTTTGTCACGTTCGGCCGAATGGCCATCGTCGCGCATCAGGGCACGCCCCCGCGATCCATAGATCGATCTGGTCTGGCCTGCTCTGTTTTCAAGGTCATGCCGCAGGTCATATGTGTATCCCCGAGCTGTTGTGTCTCTGTTTTTACGGCGAGGTAGCGCGGGCTGGTGTTGGGCTTGAGTTGTTGCTTTTTCCTGGCCACGTGGTGGTTGGTCAGCCACATTATGCGTTTGTAGGACGGGCTCCAGCGCCTCGTCATCGAATTGGGGTAACAATTTGCACTTCGGGTAACTTTTGGTTGGGCGCTCGAGGTCGTATTCTTCGGCTGCTAGGACATTAGTCCATCTATCATTGAGCAGATCTTGATCAGCTTGAAGCTGCTGCTGCTTCTTTTTCAGGCTCCTTGCAGTGGCTATTAGCCTGTGCTTAAAGCGCTGCTGCTCGAAGGGCTCCTCAGGCACGATAAAGTCTTTGTCCCCGAGGCTCGCTGTCGGTGTCAAAACCGGCGGATCTCGGGTAGGGGATCCTGTTCTATGCGTCTAAGGCTAATGGTAACAGGAGGCAGGGGACACGATGTTTTACCCAGGTTTGGGCCCTCTCGATGGAGGTAATACCCTACTTCCTACTTGATTGATCTTGATGATATGAGTATTACAAGAGTAGATCTACCACGAGATCGTAGAGGCTAAACCCTAGAAGCTAGCCTATGATTCTGATTCTGGTTGTCCTCTTCCTACGGACTAAACCCTCCGGTTTATATAGAGAACAGAGGGGGCTAGGGTTATACAGAGTCGGTTACAAAGAAGGAGATCTAACATCCGGATCACCAAGCTTGTCTTCCACGCAAAGGAGAGTCCCATCCAGACACGGGTCGAAGTCTTGAGTCTTGTATCTTCACGGTCCAATAGTCCGACCAAAGTATATAGTCCGGCTGTCCGGATACCCCCTAATCCAGGACTCCCTCAGTAGCCCCTAAACCAGGCTTCAATGACAATGAGTCCGGCACGCAGATTATCTTCAGCATTGCAAGGCGGGTTCCATCTCTGAATACTCCAAAGTAGATTAAGGATCGTGTCTGGCTCTGTAAAATAATTTCCGCACACCACCGTAGAGAGCATAACACTTTAAAAATCTAATTTACTGACAATTTTTCACGGTGTGCCCTCTCGCCGTGGCCTAGCTTAATATGAACCGATTTTTCTTGGCCTATCATGACACGCATTGCAAGGCAGTTTTATTGGCACGCCTTGTCGAAGCAGAGATCGTGTTCCCCTTATTGCGGGATCCCCATAAATACGGGCGCGGGCAACCCCACTACGCCTGTTGGTATGGCTCCGTGTTTTTAGGCAAGTCCCAAGCGGTTACGCTGAGGACGCTTGATATTCACCCCCTTTATAGAGGGACCGAGGCCTATCCCTCTTTCCTACCACGCTTGCGCCTTTCCACATCCAACACCTGAAGCCCAAGCTTAGGCACTTCGGATCTTCAATCATGTTCGGATCCAACCTTCAAGGCCGGTGGATGGCCTCCTCTGTCACAGAGGAGGACATTGCGAAGCTTAGGAAGGTCAGATATCTGACCGCCGACATCAAGCACAGGCTTCCTGCTCCAGGGCAGGTCATCCCTACTCCCGAGCCCAACGAGAGCATTGTATTTGTTTCTCGCTTCCCCCGTGGCTTAGGCTTCACCCTCGATCCCTTTGTGAGAGGGCTCATGTTATATTACGGGCTAGATGTTCATGATCTAGCTCCAGCCTCCATCCTTCACATCTTGTCGTTTATTGTTGTGTGCGAAGCTTTCCTCCACATCACCCCGCACTTCGGCTTATGGCTCAAGACCTTCATTGTAAAGCCGAAAGTGATCGAGGGGCGACACGCGGAGTGCGGAGGCGCTGCAATAAGCAGAAACGCCGATGCCCCATGGCCAGAGGGCTTCTTCCTGGAGGTGTCCGATCTATGGCAGCGGAGGTGGTTCTACGTCACGGCTCCCAGAGGCACAAAGTGGGTGGCTGCCCCCGACTTCCTCTTGGGCCCTCCGCCTGAACTGGCGTCGTGGGCCAACGTGGGACTGGATTGGGGGCCTGCTAATGACGTACCGACATTGCAGAGCCGCATTCGGGAGCTTCTTGAGAGGGACATTAGTCTTGTCAGCATAATTCAGGTAATGCTAATCCGACGGATCTTGCCATGCAAACGTCAGCCTCTCCGGATGTGGGAGTTCAACCCGGAGGGTCCGCGAACTATTCAGCACTTCTTCGGCATGATGCTTGAAGGGATGTGTAAGTTATTCTTCGGACCAAAAGTGTCCGGACACCACCGAGCATGCGGTCCTGAGCTGCAACCGCCCATATACCCAAGTAAGTAACCTAGAAACCGAACACTTCGTTTATATTCATCACTAGATTATTATGAAAACCATGTGCGGCCAGGATTGGCTCAGCAAGGCGGAGAGAATCAGGTGTCCGGCACCACTTCCCGAAGGCTCGCCTAGTCTGGCAATAGCCAGGATGCTTAGACGTGTGCTAAGTCAAGTGCCCTTGGGGAAAGACAAAGGGAAGAACAGAGAAGCAGAGCTTCACACATTGCACATCCAAACCGGGGGAAATACTATTTCCATGAAGGAGGATAGTCGGGGAGGGGAATCTAAGGCCTCCTCCCCCGTGGGAAGAAGAGGGCCGCCTCCAAAGACTTGGAGACGAAGGTGCCTAAACAGGGGAAGAAAACTTCACCAGGGAGCCCTGCCCTGGAGGGCGTCCTCACCACGCCATGCCCGCAAACAAGCCAGCCCTCCACCGAGCTGTAAGTTAATTGTAAATACAAAGCTACTGCTTCTTCCTCCGAGAACAATAACCAGGATCCATCCTTTACAGTCCGGCTAGTTGCTCTCCTCGATAGAGTTTGTGTTTGGGGGATCTTGTTCCGGAGATGATGGAGAGTGAAACCTCACCTGCCTCTCCGCCTCATGGGGTTGGCGACCCCGAGGTGTCGTCACGAAGAATCCCAGATTCGCCGAGGCTCGAAGCTAATACTTTGGCCGCCCTGAGCCCAGAGTGTTCGGCTCCCACGGGGGGCGATAAAAAGGGTCCGTCACAGTCCGGCGACCGGCCGGGCACGCTGACGGGCCTTTTGGAGCAAGCTGCTCTCTCAGAGGATCACCGTTCATTAATGGGCACTATGCTTGAGAAGATTTCATCCGCCACAAGCGGGTTGAATGAAGCTTTTACGAGCCTGCTCAAAGGCTTTGAGGTATATAATGAAATACGTAAATTTTTTGGTTGTAGCGCACGCGCTAGGTGTGCTCCGTATAGATAGTAGCCCCTGAGACTCTGGTTGCCAGCCCTAGGCGGCAAACAAAGGATCACACTCTTAAGCAATGATTGCACTGCATTCATGCGCAGGTGGCGAAGGGTCCCGCAGACCGGACCGCTGAAGTCGCCGAACTGAGGCGGCAAATTGAAGTTGTGGACGCCGACATTATTCTTGTGAACGAGCGGCTTAATGAGTCACAGAGTATGTGCTCTGTTTTCCTTGTTTTTATAGGAAATATTAAGAGGAGCATAATGTCAATGTGATATGCTTCGACTGCAGGCGGAGCTGCTGCCGTGGAGGCCCCGAGGGCGGAGCTTGCCCTAGCCAAGGAACAAGCACGGGCTAGCAATGCGGCTGCCCTGAAGGCGGCCGAAGAGTTGAGAGCCGAACAGGTTGCTCATCACTGAAGCAAAGATAAAATAGCCGATATGGCTGTGGAGCTGAAAAACGCCACCGGCCGGTATGAGCTCCTTGAAAAGGAGAATCAGGTGAAGTCGGCTAACCTGAAGAAGGCCCTTGATGCAGCCAAGGAGACGCGTTCCAAAATTAGGGATGCGCGGGAGGAGCTTCGACAGGCCGGAGAAATCGTGGCTGGAAGCCCCTATTTGTTGCGGATGAAGTTCTTAGATCCGAAGTACGCTCCTCTGGATCGACGCTGGAGCGCTGCAGACACATATGCGGATCTGGCAAAAAGTACAGCTGATGCGACCAAGTTTTTCGAGAATCAAAAAGATAGTGAAGTAGAAAGGCTGTTCTGGTCGCAATTCAGTGCTCCAACGCGCCCGTTGCCATTGAGTGCAAGGATGGCCGCTGTGGCCGAGCTCCATAGGCTGTCCGGTCTTGCAATGAGGTCTGTAATAGAACATCTATTGCCGAAGGGGCCGAAGCCGGACAGTTATTTTGGTTTAGTGCAACAATTCCTTGGCACCGTATCCCGAATCGATGCCATGAAGAGGTCGGCGTGCATAGAGGGTGCGCGGATGGATCTTGCCCATGTTAAAACATATTGGGCAGATATGGAGGCCACCATCATTGCAACCCAGAATCCGGCTCAAAGCCAGGATCCAGCCGAGCACTACTTGGAGCAGGTAATAGAAGGTGCTCGTTTAATAGAGGCTCGGGGCTCGAAGAGTGTCATGTTCGAGTGACAAATCGTTCCGTTGTAAAAACAATTGAATTTTAATTATAGAGGCTATGTTTATACTTTCACCCAAAAGTGTTATTTTGCCTCCTGTGCGGCCGTTTGATGTATATATTACCTGAAAGTTAGCAGCCGTTGGCTTCAGCCCCCACGCATACAATGTGGGGGTGTTCGCAAAAATATGCGTAATCACACTTGATCCAACGTCTTGGTCCATTAAGGAGGTGATCGCATGTCGAACTAGGCAACCGGACTATATAGCTGTAACACTTTCACTTAGCCATAGGAGTTTGACGGTGGGGCTACTATGTAGCCCCTGGTACATTCGCGTGGATCCCGATACGGGCGCGTGTGTACATGACTGGGAAACGGCCCTTCGTTAATGCGGAGGAATCCTAAAGATTCCGATGAGTCCTCGAGTGGTTGACCAGTCTCTCGCTATATCATGATAGTAAGTTTTCGGCTTTCTCTACTGAGGTGCTCATCCGGAATAACTAGGGCACAATCGCAGTAGTTCTCCTTTGGCCGCCTTAGCTGATAGAAGCGGAACGTAAGGCAGCAAACCCAGGAGCTGGGCAAACCCTACATTTGACCAAAGACATGATTCGGAGCTGATGCATGTAAGGCCAAACTCGCGACGCGGAACGCTCTCGAAGGTATTCGGACTTTATAACATATACGGGGCTGAGTAGCGCCCTTGATCATGAACCCTGTATTTCCAGGTACGTGCGTCAATCTGTCGTGGCGAAATGCCAATAACGCCAGTATCCCCTGTGGGTGTATTGAGTACCCATGGGATGTCAAGCAACAAGAGAGAATAAAGAAGGTTTACATAGGGGCTTAATCTAAAGACAAACCTTTGAGCGGGTCCTTGCTGCACGTCTGTGCCTTTGTCTCCGTTGTGCCGTGTCATGGTAGGGTCTCGCACGAATGTTGTCTGTAAAAAGGAAAGCTCATGTGAAAGAGTATGGCGTAAGCGTGCGAAGAGTTGGTTATTATCAATGGATAGTAGAAGTGTAAGACATTGGCCTGTTAATAAGGTCAAGCCAAAAGGTGGGCTTTATTGCATGTTTGCATCCCCTGGTGCCCTCTATGGGATTACGTGTATAGCACCCCGCTCAGGTTTATCTGGGCTGTTACCGACGGTGGTGCGCCGGACTCGTCTAACCATGTCCGTGGTCTTAACGACCGATCATGCGTTCTGATAGGAGAGGCCGCTTAGTGTCCGGCTGCTAGAGTCGCCGCATACTCTTCCGCACGTAAGGAACGCTCTGTATTTCTGATAACGGTGATGACACTACGTGGACCGGGCATCTTGAGTTTAAGGTAGGCGTAGTGCGGTACTGCGTTGAAGCGAGTGAAGGCCGTTCTTCCGAGCAATGCATGATAACCACTTTGGAGGGGAGCGATGGTGAAGAGTAATTCTGAAATTCTGAAATTGTCTGGAGAACCGAATGTCACCTCTAACACGAGGGAGCCCCTGCAGCGGGCCTCAACGCCTGGTATCACCCCTTCAAAGGTGGTGTTACTTTGGCTGATTCTGGATGGGTCTAACCCCATCCTGCGGACAGTGTCCTGATATATTAGATTGAGACTACTGCCGCCGTTCATAAGAACACGAGTGAGGTGGTATCCGTCGATTATTGCGTAGAGCACCAAGGCAGCCGATCTTCCGTGCCGCATACTAGTCGGGTGGTCCCTGTGATCAAAGGTGATCGGGCAGGCCGACCAGGGGTTGAGTTTGGGGGCGACGGGCTCTACAGCGTATGCGTCTCTGAGCGCGCGTTTGCACCTTCCCTTGGGTATGTGAGTCGCGTAGATCATGTTCACTGTTTTTACCTCTGGTGGGAATTTTTTCTGTCCCCCAGTGTTCAGTTGGCGAGCCTCATCCTCGTCTTCACTTGGTGTTTCCCTTCCCTTGTGTTCGGCATTTAACTTGCCGGCCTGCTTAAAGACCCAGCATTCTCTGTGGGTGTGGTTCGCAGGTTTTTCGGGTGTGCCATGAATTTGGCACAATCTATCCAGGACTTTGTTCAGACCGGTAGGTCCCTCCTTGCTGCCTTTAAATGGCTTCTTTTGTTGACCGGGTCGAGAGCTCCTGAATCCGGCGTTGACCGCCGTGTAGTCCGGACTTTCTTCCTTGTTTCGACACTTGTTTTTATTGCGCCGTGGTTTGTTGCCATCCCTAATTTCGGATGTGCCCGGTTCGCTAGTGCCTCTACAGGCCAACCAGCTGTCTTCACCCCCGCAAAAGTGGGTCATAAGGCTTGTTAAGGCTGCCATCGTCCTCGGCTTTTCTTGGCCAAGGTTTCTGGCAAGCCACTCGTCCCGGATACTATGCCTGAAAGCCGCTAGGGCTTCAGCATCCGGACAATCGACAATTTGATTCTTCTTAGTGAGAAATCTATTCCAGAGCTTACGGGCGGACTCTCCGGGCTGTTGAATTATGTGACTTAAATCGTCACCGTCCGGAGGTCGGACATAGGTCCCTTGAAAATTGGCCCTGAAAGCGTCCTCAAGTTCCTCCCAACTTTCGATTGAATTTTCGGGGAGGCTTTTCAACCAGTGTCGAGCTGGTCCCTTCAACTTGAGGGGAAGGTATTTGATGGCGTGGAGGTCGTCCCCACGAGCCATGTGGATATGAAGGACAAAATCCTCAATCCAGACCCCAGGGTCTATCGTTCCGTCGTATGCCTCTATGTTCACGGGTTTGAATCCCTGTGGAAATTCGTGATCCATTACCTCTTCGATGAAGCATAGAGGGTGCGCTGCCCTCTGTATCTGGACATGTTGTGGCATGATGTCGACTGTTGTTGTGTCCGGTGTTGATTCTGAACTGGTATTTATCAGTCTGATCGTTTTGGTGACCATAATCCTACGCCGGAGCATGTCCTCCACATCCAAAGATGGACCTGGTCGCGCCGGCCTTTTTTCCAGGAGCTCGTGTAAATTGTGTGCGGCGTCAGTGGCTGCTCTATTGCGGTCATTAAGTGGTTGGTCCGGCCTACTGGCCATATTGTTCTTCGGCGGAATGGCCTCATCGTCGAATTCAGGCAGCAGCTTGCGCTTTGGGTAGCTCTTTGTGTGGCGATCGTCGCCATATTTTTCTTCAGTGTCTAGCACTTTATTCCATCTGCGGTTGAGCATTTCCTACGCGGCTTTAATCCTTTGCTTCTGCTTTTTTAGGCTTCTCGCAGTGGCCATAAGCTTTCTGTGGAGGTTATCTCGTTCCAAATGTTTTTCCGGGATGATGAATGCATCATCTTCCGGACTATGCTCTTCTCCCGAGGCAGGTTGATGAGTTCGGCCCTCGGGATCGCTGTGATTGGGCGTCTGCTCCGGGCTGTGTTCGGCGTGACCAGGCTCATCCTGCTCCATCGCTGGGTCCATACGGTTGTTGTTGCCTTTGGAGTTGACTGGAGTGTCGATTTTTCTAGCGCTGTTATCGCTATTTTTACTGTGGCTGGACTTAGAGCGGCGTGTGCGCCGTCGTTTTGGCTTTTGTCGAGGGGTTTTATCCTCCGTTGTGTCCTTTTTGTCGCCACTGTCCTCCTTAGGCGTGTCCACCATGTATATATATATATCATATGACGAGGTGGCAGTCCAACGCCCCGTGGGCGGTGGTTCCAAATCGTCCCCTACGCCGACATCCATACCGTCGGTGTCGTCGGAGTCGAAGTCAAGCATGTTTGTTACGTCATCGACAGTGGCTATGAAGTGGGTGGTGGGTGGGCAACGAATTTCTTTGTCGCCTAATTCCCACCCGAGCCGGACATAGTTTGGCCAAGAGTCTCCTGACAAAGAGAGAGACCTTAATGAATTCAGCATGTCGCCAAAGGGCGAGTGCTGGAAGATATCCGCAGCGGTGAACTCAATCACTGGAGCCCAACCAGATTCGGCGGGCTCGGGGGCGCGCAGTCTGGAACCTACAGCCGACACAAGTCCGGGAGTCCAGTGACACAGACTTCCTTGGGGGTGGAGTCCGTGTTCGGCTCTACCGCCGATGAATATGCGGCCTTCGGGGCGGGGTCCATCCTCCCGTCCTCGGACGACGCAATCTGCCCCGGATTTAGGTTCAGAGCTATTGCAGGTGCGATATCCCGAATACTGTCTGACAGCGGGTCTAAGCCGTGCTCGTCGTGACCATTCGGCACTCCTAGCGTAGGCCCGAATCCGTCGAAGATCAAGTCTCCGCGGATATCGGCCATATAGTTCAAGTTTCCGAACCAGACCTGATGGCCAGGGGCATAGCTGTCGATCTGCTCCAGATGGCCAAGCGAATTGGCCCGCAGTGCGAAGCCGCCGAACACGAAGATCTGCCGGGGAGAAAAGTCTCACCCTGGACCGCGTTGTTGTTGACAATTGAAGGAGCCATCGAGCCTTCCAGCGTCGACACAGAGGAACTCTCAATGAAAGCACCAATGTCAGTGTCAAAACCGGCGGATCTCGGGTAGGGGGTCCCGATCTGTGCGTCTAAGGCTAATGGTAACAGGAGGCAGGGGACACGATGTTTTACCTAGGTTCGGGCCCTCTCGATGGAGGTAATACCCTACTTCCTACTTGATTGATCTTGATGATATGAGTATTACAAGAGTAGATCTACCACGAGATCGTAGAGGCTAAACCCTAGAAGCTAGCCTATGATTCTGATTCTGATTGTCCTCTTCCTATGGACTAAACCCTCCGGATTATATAGACACCGGAGGGTGCTAGGGTTATATAGAGTCGGTTACAAAGAAGGAGATCTAACATCCGGATCGCCAAGCTTGTCTTCCACGCAAAGGAGAGTCCCATCCGGACACGGGTCGAAGTCTTGAGTCTTGTATCTTCACAGTCCAATAGTCCGTCCAAAGTATATAGTCCGGCTGTTCGGATACCCCCTAATCCAGGACTCCCTCACTCGCCTCATCCTCGGAGAGCAAAAGGTAGTCACCGTCCTCCGAGTCTTCGTTCATGGCCTGTTCATCAGGGCTAACTCGCCCATCTTCCCGTTCGTCCTGTTCGGAGGTTGGCTCAACGGGGTCTTCGTTGTCTTCGGCATCGTCTAGAGTATTGTTTTCTCCTATGCCGGTATTGTTGTTTTTTCCACGGCGTGGTTTAGAACGGCGCCGCTGATGTCGGCGCTTTTGCTGTATCTCAGGAGGTTTATCCTCGATTGGATCCTTTTCATTGTCGCCATTGTTCTCTTTGGGTGTATCCACCATGTATACGTCATATGAGGAGGTGGCTGTCCAGCGCCCTGTAAGCGGTGGTTTTTGTGCCTGCTCCTCTCCGGCATCGTCGTCCATACCGTCGATGTCTTCAGAGTCGTAATCGAGCATGTAGGTTAGATCTTCAATAGTGGCTATGAAGTGGGTGGCGGGTGGGAAGCGGAATTCTCCTTCCTCACCTTCTGAGAGTCCCCTGATAAGGAGAGGGCTTTTAATGAGTTAAGCACATCGCCTAAAGGTGAGTGCTGGAAGATGTCCGCGGAACTAAATTCAACGATCGGCGCCTGATCAGGTTCGATGGGCGCGGATGCACACGGTTCAGAATCTATGGCCGGAGACGAATTCGAGGTTCCGGTGACATAGGCCTCGCTCAAGGTTGGATCTGTGTGCGGCTCTAACGCTGTTGAGTCTGCGGCTTCCGCGGCGGGGTTGAGCTTCCAATCCTCGGATGGTGAATTCTGCTTCGGATCTATTGCCAAAGCAGTTACAGGTGCTATCTCCTAGGCACGGTCTGATGAAAGATTTAGGTCATGTTCATCGTGGTAGCAGGGAGCAGCTGTCAGGGGCTCGAATCCGTCGAAGATCAAACCTCCATGGATATCGGCAACTGCTATCTCTTGAGCACTGCGTTGGATTTCCCCGAAGAGGAGAGGATGATGCAGCAAAGTAGCGTAAGTATTTCCCTCAGTTTTTGAGAACCAAGGTATCAATCCAGTAGGAGACCACGCACAAGTCCCTCATACCTACAAAAAACAATAGCAACTCGCAACCAACGCTTAGGGGTTGTCAATCCCTTCACGATCACTTACAAGAGTGAGATCTGATAGAGATAATATTTTTGGTATTTTTGATAGATAGATGCAAAGTAAAAAGTAGAAGGCAAAGTAAAAGCAAAGCAAGTAAATAAAATGATAGAGATTGATATGATGAGAATTGACCCGGGGACCAGAGGTTTCACTAGTGGCATCTCTCAAGAGCATAAGTATTCTACGGTGGGTGAACAAATTACTGTTGAGCAATTGACAGAATTGAGCATAGTTATGAGTATACCTAGGCAATGATCATGTATATAGGCATCACGTCCAAAACAAGTAGATCGAAACGATTCTGCATCTACTATTACTCCACTCATCGACCGCTATCCATCATGCATCTAGAGTATTAAGTTAAAAACAGAGTAACGCCTTAAGCAAGATGACATGATGTAGAGGGATAAATTCATGCAATATGATAAAAAACTCATATTGTTATCCTCGATGGCACGAATACAATACGTGCCTTGCAACCCTTTCTATCACTGGGTAAGGACACCGCAAGATTGAACCCAAAGCTAAGCACTTCTCCCATTGCAAGAACTACCAATCTAGTTGGCCAAACGAAAAAGGATAATTCGAAGTGACTTGCAAAGATAACTCAATCATACATAAAAGAATTCAGAGAAGAATCAAATATTTTTCCATAGATAACACTGGATCATAAACCCACAATTCATCGGTCTCAACAAACGCACCGCAAAAATAAGATTACATCGAATAGATCTCCACTAGAGAGGGGGAGAACATTGTATTGAGATCCAAAAAGAGAGAAGAAGCCATCTAGCTACTAGCTATGGACCCGAAGGTCTGAAGTAAACTACTCACACTTCATCGGATGGGCTATGGTGATGATGTAGAAGCCCTCCGTGGTGGATGCCCCCTACGGCGGAGCTCCGGAACACGCCCCAAGATGGGATCTCGTGGATACAGAAGGTTGCGGTGGTGGAATTAGGTTTTTGGCTCCTGTTCTGGTCATTCGGGGATACGTAGGTATATATAGGAGGAAGGAGTACGTCGGTGGAGCGTCAGGGGGCCCACAAGGTAGGGGGGCGCGCCCAGGGGGGCGTGCCCTCCACCCTCGTGATCGCCTCTGGCACTTCTTGGAGTAGGGTCCAAGTCCCCTGGATCACGTTCGGTTGGAAAATCACGTTCACGAAGGTTTCATTCCGTTTGGACTCTGTTTGATATTCCGTTTCTTCGAAACACTGAAATAGGCAAAAAACAGCAATTCTGGGCTGGGCCTCCGGTTAATAGGTTAGTCCCAAAAATAATATAAAAGTGGAAAATAAAGCCCAATATAGTCCAAAACAGTAGATAAAGTAGCATGGAGCAATCAAAAATTATAGATATGTTGGAGACGTATCAGCAACATAATTCAAGCTTCGAAACCTGACCTGATGGCCAGGGGCGTAGCTGTCGATCTGCTCTAGATGGCCAAGCGAGTTGGCCCGCGGTGTGTTTGTCGAGATCTGATGAATTGTGGTTTTATGATAAAGATTATCTATGAACAATATTTGAATCTCCTCTGAATTCTTTTATTTATGATTTGTTATCTTTGCAAGTCTCTTCGAATTATCAGTTTGGTTTGGCCTACTAGATTGATCTTTCTTGCAATGGGAGAAATGCTTAGCTTTGGGTTCAGTCTTGCGGTTTCCTTTCCCAGTGACAGCAGGGGCAGCAAAGAATGTATTGTATTGTTGCCATCGAGGATAAAAAGATTGGGTTTATACCATATTGCTTGAGTTTATCCCTCTACATCATTGTTGGGGAATGTAGTAATTTCAAAATTTTCCTACGCACACGCAAGATCATGGTGATGCATAGCAACGAGAGGGGAGAGTATTGTCCACGTACCCTCATAGACCGAAAGCGGAAGCGTTAGCACAACGCGGTTGATGTAGTCGTACGTCTTCAAGATCCGACCGATCCAAATACCAAACGTACGACACCTCCGAGTTCAGCACACGTTTAGCTCAATGACGTCCCACGAACTCCGATCTAGCAGAGCTTTGCGGGAGAGTTCTGTCAGCACGACGGCGTGATGACGGTGTTGAAGATGCTACCAATGCAGGGCTTCGCCTAAGTACCGCTACGATATTACCAAGGTGGAATATGGTGGAGGGGGGCACCGCACACAGCTAAGAGATCAATGATCAATTGTTGTGTCTAGAGGTGCCCCCGTGCCCCCATATATAAAGGAGGAGAGGAGGGGAGGGGCCGACCCTCTCTATGGCACACCCTGGGGAGTCCTACTCCCACGGGTAGTAGGATTCCCCTCCTTCCATGTAGTAGCAGTAGGAGTCAAGGTAAGGGAAGAGAGGAGAGAAGGAAGGAGGGGGCCCAGCCCCTCCCCCTAATCCAAATCGGACTAGGCCTTGGGGGCGCGCAGCCTCCCCTCTCTCTTTTCCCTAAAGCCCAATAAGGCCCATATACTCCCCGGCGAATTCCCGTAACTCTCTGGTACTCCGATCAATACCCGAATCACTAGGAACCTTTCCGATGTCCGAATATAGTCGTCCAATATATCAATCGTTACGTCTCGACCATTTTGAGACTCGTCGTCATGTCCCCGATCTCATCCGGGACTCCGAACTACCTTCGGTACATCAAAACCTATAACTCATAATATAAATCATCACCGAACGTTAAGCGTGCGGACATACGGGTTCGAGAACTATGTAGACATCACCGAGACACGTCTCCGGTCAATAACCAACAGCGGAACCTGGATGCTCATATTGGCTCCGACATATTCTATGAAGATCTTTATCGGTCAAACCGCATAACAACATACGTTGTTCCCTTTGTCATCGGTATGTTACTTGTCCGAGATTAGATCGTCGGTATCTCAATACCTAGTTCAATCTCGTTACTGGCAAGTCTCTTTACTCGTTCCGTAATGCATCATCCTGCAACTAACTCATTAGTCACAATGCTTGCAAGGCTTATAGTGATGTGCATTACCGAGAGGGCCTAGAGATACCTCTCCGACAATCAGAGTGACAAATCCTAATCTCGAAATACGCCAACTCAACAAGTACCTTCCAAGACACCTGTAGAGCACCTTTATAATCACCCAGTTACGTTGTGATGTTTGGTAGCACACAAAGTGTTCCTCCGGTAAACAGGAGTTGCATAATCTCATAGTCATAGGAACATGTATAAATTATGAAGAAAGCAATAGCAACATACTAAACGATCAAGTGCTAAGCTATCGGAATGGGTCAAGGCAATCACATCATTCTCTAATGATGTGATCCCGTTAATCAAATGACAACTCATGTCTATGGTTAGCAACACAACCATCTTTGATTCAACGAGCTAGTCAAGTAGAGGCATACTAGTGACATTATGTTTGTCTATGTATTCACACATGTACTAAGCTTCCGGTTAATACAATTCTAGCATGAATAATAAACATTTATCATGAAATAAGAAACAAATAATAACTTTATTATTGCCTCTAGGGCATATTTCCTTCAGTCTCCCACTTGCACTAGAGTCAATAATCTAGTTCACATCATCATGTGATTTAACACCAATACACATCTATATGTGATTAACATCCATAGTTCACATCGTCATGTGACCAACACCCAAAGGTTTTACTAGAGTCAATCATCTAGTTCACATCGCTATGAGATTAACACCCAAAGAGTACTAAGGTATGATCATGTTTTGCTCGTGAGAGAAGTTTAGTCAACGGGTCTGTCTCATTCAGAGTCGTATGTATTTTGCAAATATTCTATGTCTACAATGCTCTGCACGGAGCTACTCTAGCTAATTGCTCCCACTTTCAATATGTATCCAGATTGGGGCTTAGAGTCATCTGGGTCGGTGTAAAAGCTTGCACCGATGTAACTCTTTACGAAGAATTCTTTTATCACCTCCATAATCGAGAAACATTTCCTTAGTCCTTACTAAGGATATTCTTGACCGCTGTCCAGTGATCTACTCCTAGATCAAAAATTGTACTCCTTTGCTAAACTCAGAGCAAGGTATACAATAGGTCTGGTACACAGCATAGCATACTTTATAGAACCTATGATTGAGGCATAGGGACTGATTTTTCATTTTCTTTTCTATTTTCTGCCATGGTCGGGTTTTGTGTCTTACTCAACTTCACACCTTGCAACACAGGCAAGAACTCCTTCTTTGACTGTTCCATTTTGAACTACTTCAAAATCTTATCAAGGTATGTACTCATTGAAAAATCTTATCAAGCGTTTTGATCTATCTCTATAGATCTTGATGCTCAACGTGTAAGCAGCTTCACCGAGATCTTTCTTTGAAAAACTCCTTTCAAACACTCCTTTATGCTTTCCAGAAAATTCTACATTATTTCTGATCAACAATATGTCATTCACATATACTTATCAAAAAGGCTGTTGTGCTCCCACTCACTTTCCTGTAAATACAGGCTTCACCGCAAGTCTGTATAAAACTATATGCTTTGATCAATTCATCAAAGCATTTATTCCAACTCCGAGATGATTGCACCAGTCCATAGATTGATTACTGGAGCTTGCACACTTTGTTAGCACCTTTAGGAAAAACCTTCTGGTTGCATCATATACAACTCTTCTTTAATAAATCCATTAAGGAATGCAATTTTGACATCCATTTGCCAGATTTCATAAAATGTGGCAATTGCTAACATGATTCGGACAGACTTGAGCATCGATATGAGTGAGAAAATCTCATCGTAGTCAACATCTTGAACTTTGTCAAAAACCTTTTTCAACAAGTCTTGCTTTGTAGATAGTTACACTACTATCAGCGTCCGTCTTCCTCTTGAAGACCCATTTATTTTCTATGGCTTGCCGATCATCGGGCAAGTCCACCAAAGTCCACACTTTGTTCTCATACATGGATCCCATCTTAGATTTCATGGCCTCAAGCCATTTCGCGGAATCTGGCTCATCATCGCTTCCTCATAGTTCGTAGGTTCATCATGGTCTAGTAACATGACTTCCGAACAGGATTACCGTACCACTCAGTGCGGACTGTACTTTGGAAGACCCACGAGGTTTCAGTAGTAACTTAGTCGAAGTTTCATGATCATCATCATTAGCTTCCTCACTAATTGGTGTAGGAATCACTGGAACTGATTTCTGTGATGAACTACTTTCCAATTCGGGAGAAGGTACAATTACCTTATCAAGCTCTACTTTCCTCCCACTCACTTCTTTCGAGAGAAACTCCTTCTCTAGAAAGGATCCATTTTAGCAACGAATATCTTGCCTTCGGATCTGTGATAGAAGGTGTACCCAACAGTTTCCTTTGGGTATTCTATGAAGACGCATTTCTCTAATTCGGGTTCAAGCTTATCAGGTTGAAACTTTTTCACATAAGGATCGCAGCCCCAAACTTTAAGAAACGACAACTTTGGTTTCTTCCCAAACCACAGTTCATAAGGTGTCGTATCAACGGATTTTAATGGTGCCATATTTAAAGTGAATGCACTTGTCTCTAATGCATAACCCCAAAACGATAGTGGTAAATTGGGAAGGTACATCATAGATCGCACCATATCCAATAAAGTGTCGTTACGATGTTCGGACACACCATTACATTGTGGTGTTCCAGGTGGCGTGAGTTGCGAAACTATTTCACATTGTTTCAAATGAAGACCAAACTCGTAACTCAAATATTCGTCTCCACGATCAGATCGTAGAAACTTTATTTTCTTGTTATGATGATTTTCCACTTCACTCTGAAATTCTTTGAACTTTTCAAATGTTTCAGACTTATGTTTCATCAAGTAGATATACCCATATCTGCTCAAAATATCTGTGAAGGTCAGAAAATAACGATACCCACCGCGAGCCTCAACACTCATCGGATTGCATACATTAGTATGTATTATTTCCAATAAGTCAGTTGCTCGCTCCATTCTTCCAGAGAACGGAGTCTTAGTCATCTTGTCCATAAGGCATGGTTCACAAGCATCAAATGATTCATAACCAAGTGATTCCAAAAGTCCATCTTTATGGAGTTTCTTCATGCGCTTTACACCGATATGACCCAAACGGCAGTGCCACAAATAAGTTGCACTCTCATTATCAACTTTGCATCTTTTAGCATCAATATTATTAATTTGTGTATCACTACGATCGAGATCCAACAAACTATTTTCATTGGGTGTATGACCATCGAAGGTTTTATTCATGTAAACGGAACAACAATTATTATCTGACTTTAAATGAATAATCGTATTGCAAACACATGATCAAATCATATTCATGCTCAACGCAAACGCCAAATAACATTTATTTAGGTTTAACACTAATCTCGAAAGTATGGGGAGTGTGCGATGATGATCATATCAATCTTAGAACCACTTCCAACACACATTGTCACTTCACCCTTAACTAGTCTCTGTTTATTCTATGACTCCTGTTTTGAGTTACTAATTTTTAGCAACCTAACAAGTATCAAATACCAAGGGGCTACTATAAACACTAGTAAGGAACACATCAATATCCTGTATATCAAATATACCCTTGTTCACTTTTCCATTCTTCTTATCCACCAAATATTCAGGGCATTTCCGCCTCCAGTGACCATTTCCTTCGCAGTAGAAGCACTCAGTTTCAGGCTTTAGTCTAGCTTTGGGCTTCTTAATGGAAGTGACAACTTGCTTGCCATTCTACATGAAGTTCCCTTTCTTTCCCTTTGCCCTTTTCTTGAAACTAGTGGTGTTGTTAATCATCAACACTTGATGCTTTTTCTTGATTTCTAACTTCATCGATTTCATCATCATGAAAAGCTCGGGAATCGTTTTCGTCATCCCTTGCATACTATATTTCAACACAAAGTTCTAGTAACTTGGTGATGGTGACTAGACAACTCTGTCAATCACTATCTTATCTGGAAGATTAACTCCCACTTGATTCAAGCGATCGTAGTACCCAGACAATCTGAGCACATGCTCACCAGTTGAGCAATTCTCCTCCATCTTTAAGGTATAGAACTTGTTGGAGACCTCAGATCTCTCAACTCGGGTATTTGCTTGAAATATTAACTTCAACTCCTGGAACATCTCATATGGTCCATGACGTTCAAAACGTCTTTGAAGTCCCGATTCTAAGCCGTTAAGCATGGTGCACTAAACTATCAAGTAGTCATCATATTGAGCTAGCCAAACGTTCATAACGTCTGCATCTGCTCCTACAATAGGTCTGTCACCTAGCGGTGCATCAAGGACATAATTCCTTAGTGCAGCAATGAGGATAAACCTCAGATCACGGACCCAGTCCGCATCATTGCTACTATCATCTTTCAACTTAGTTTTCTCTAGGAACACATATAAAACATAGGGAAACAACAACCCAAGCTATTGATATACAACATAATTTGCAAAATACTGTCAGGACTAAGTTCATAATAAGTTAAAGTTCAATTAATCATATTACTTAAGAACTCCCACTTAGATAGACATCCCTCTAATCATCTAAGTGATCACGTGATCCAAATCAACTAAACCATGTCCGATCATCACGTGAGATGGAGTAGTTTTCAATGGTGAACATCAGTATGTTGATCATATCTACTATATGATTCACGCTCGACCTTTCGGTCTCCAGTGTTCCGAGGCCATATCTGCATATGCTAGGCTCATCAAGTTTAACCTGAGTATTCTGCGTGTGCAAAACTATCTTACACCCATTGTATTTGAACGTAGAGCTTATCACACCCGATCATCACGTGGTGTCTCGGCACAAAGAAATTTTGCAACGGTGCATACTCAAGGAGAACACTTATACCTTGAAATTTAGTGAGAGATCATCTTATAATGCTACCGTCGAACTAAGTAAAATAAGATGTATAAAAGATAAACATCATATGCAATCAAAATATGTGACATGATATGGCCATGATCATCTTGCGCCTTTGATCTCCATCTCCAAAGTACTATCATGATCTCTATTGTCACCGGAACGACACCATGATCTCCATCATCTTGATCGATATCAATGTGTCGGCACATGGTCGTCTCGCCAACTATTGCTCTTGCAACTATTGCTATCCCATAGCGATAAAGTAATGCAATTATTTGGCGCTTGCATCTTATGCAATAAAGAGACAACCATAAGGCTTCTGCCAGTTGCCGATAACTTCAACAAAACATGATCATTCATTCAATAACTTATATCTCATCACGTCTTGACCATATCACATCACAACATGCCCTGCAAAAACAAGTTAGACGTCCTCTACTTTGTTGTTGCAAGTTTTACGTGGCTGCTACGGGATGAGCAAGAACCGTTCTTACCTACGCACTAAAACCACAACAATATTTCATCAAGTTAGTGTTGTTTTAACCTTCACAAGGACCGGGTGTAGCCACACTCGGTTCAATTAAAGTTGGAGAAACTGACACCCGCCAGCCACCTGTGTGCAAAGCACGTCGGTAGAACCAGTCTCGCGTAAGCGTACGCGTAATGTCGGTCCGGGCCGCTTCATCCAACAATACCGCTGAACCAAAGTATGACATGGTAAGCAGTATAACTTGTATCGCCCATGACTCACTTGTGTTCTACTCGTGCATATAACATCTACGCATAAACCTAGCTCTGATGCCACTGGTGGGGAACGTAGTAATTTCAAAATTTTCCTACGCACACGCAAGATCATGGTGATGCATAGCAACGAGAGGGGAGAGTATTGTCCACGTACCCTCGTCGACCGAAAGCGGAAGCGTTAGCACAACGTAGTTGATGTAGTCGTACGTCTTCACGATACGACCAATCCAAGTACCGAACGTACGGCACCTCCGAGTTCAGCACACGTTCAGCTCGACGACCTCCCACGAACTCCGATCTAGCAGAGCTTTGTGGGAGAGTTCCGTCAGCACGACGGCGTGATGACGGTGTTGATGATCCTACTGACGCAGGGCTTCGCCTAAGCACCGCTATGATATTACCGAGGTGGAATATGGTGGAGGGGGGCACCGAACACGACTAAGAGATCAATGATCAATTGTTGTGTCTAGAGGTGCCCCCTGCCCCCATATATAAAGCAGGAGAGGAGGGGAGGGGCCGGCCGTCTCTATGGCGCGCCTTGGGGAGTCCTACTCCCACCGGGAGTAGGATTCCCCCCTTCCATGCAGTAGGAGTAGGAGTCAAGGTAAGGGAAGAGAGGAGAGAAGGAAGGAGGGGGTGAAGCCCCTCCCCCTAGTCCAATTCGGACTAGGCCTTGGGGGCGCACAGCCTCCCCTCTCTATTTTCCCTAAAGCCCAATAAGGCACATATACTCCCCGGCGAATTCCCGCAACTCTCCGGTACTCCGATAAATACCCGAATCACTCAGAACCTTTCCGATGTCCAAATATAGTCGTCCAATATATTGATGTTTACGTCTCGACCATTTCTAGACTCCTCGTCATGTACCCAATCTCATCCGGGACTCAGAACTACCTCGATACATCAAAACACATAACTCATAATATAAATCATCACCGAACGTTAAGCGTGTGGACCCTACGGGTTCGGGAACTATGTAGACATGACCGAGACACGTCTCCGGTCAATAACCAATAGCGGAACCTCGATGCTCATATTGGCTCCCACATATTCTACGAAGATCTTTATCGTTCAAACCGCAAAACAACATACGCTGTTCCCTTTGTCATCGATATGTTACTTGCCCGAGATTCGATCGTCGGTATCTCAATACCTAGTTCAATATCGTTACCGGCAAGTCTCTTTACTCGTTCCGTAATGCATCATCCCGCAACTAACTCATTAGTCACAATACTTGCAAGGCTTATAGTGATGTGCATTACCGAGAGGGCCCAAAGATACCTCTTCGACAATTGGAGTGACAAATCCTAATCTCAAAATACGCCAACTCAACAAGTACCTTCGGAGACACCTGTAGAGCACCTTTACAATCACCCAATTATGTTGTGACGTTTGGTAGCACACAAAGTGTTCCTCCGGTAAACGGGAGTTGCATAATCTCATAGTCATAGGAACATGTATAAGTCATGAAGAAAGCAATAGCAACATACTAAACGATCAAGTGCTAAGCTAACAGAATGGGTCAAGTCAATCACATCATTCTCTAATGATGTGATCCCATTAATCAAATGACAACTCATGTCTATGGTTAGGAAACATAGCCATCTTTGATTCAACGAGCTAGTCAAGTAGAGGCATTCTAGTGACATTATGTTTGTCTATGTATTCACACATGTACTAAGTTTCCGGTTAATACAATTCTAGCATGAATAATAAACATTTATCATGAAATAAGGAAATAAATAATAACTTTATTATTGCCTCGAGGGCATATTTCCGTCAATCATGTCATCTTGCCTAATGTGTCACTCTGCTCTTATGAACTTAATACTCTAGATGCATGCTGGATAGCGGTCGATGTGTGGAGTAATAGTAGTAGATGCAGAATCGTTTCGATCTACTTGTCGCGAACGTGATGCCTATATACATGATCATGCCTAGATATTCTCATAACTATGCACTTTTCTATCAATTGCTTGACAGTAATTTGTTCACCACCGTAATTCTTATGCTATCTTGAGAGAAGCCACTAGTGAAACCTATGGCCCCGGGTCTATTTTCCATCATATAAGTTTCCGATCTATTTTATTTTGCAATCTGTACTTTCCAATCTATATCATAAAAATACCAAAAATATGTATCTTATTATCTCTATCAGATCTCACTTTTGCAAGTGGCCATGAAGGGATTGACAACCCCTTTACCGCGTTGGTTGCAAGGTTCTTAGGTCTTTGTGTAGGTACGAGGGATTTGCGTGTAGCCTCCTACTAGATTGATACCTTGGTTCTCAAAAACTGAGGGAAATACTTACGCTACTTCGCTGCACCACCCTTTCCTCTTCAAGGGAAAACCAATGCATGCTCAAGAGGTAGCAAGAAGGATTTCTGGCGCCGTTGCCAGGGAGTCTATGCACAAGTCAAGACATACCAAGTACCCATCACAAACTCTTATCCCTCGCATTACATTATTTGCCATTTGCCTCTCATTTTCCTCTCCCCCACTTCACCCTTGCTGTTTTATTCGCCCTTCTTCTGTTCGTCTTTTCATTTGCTTTGATGTCTTACTTGGCTCGTTTGCTCGTTTGGTCGGAATAGTTGTTTATTTATTGGTAAACAGAGAACCTAGGATCTATGGATCCTCATTTGCTTGCCAATCTTTTTAAGAGATCCAATTATGATGAACCAAATTCTAGTTATTTGAGTGCACTAGATTATCTTTATGAGGTTTTGCTTGAAATTCGTGAACCTGAAAATTGTGATGAAGAAATTTATGAAGAGATTCACGATAGCTCCTTGAATAAAAAGCATGATTCCAATGATTTATTTTAAATTCTCTTGATGTCAATTGTGCTAATAATATCCAAAACCCTAAGCTTGGGGATGCTAGTTTTGCTATGTCTACTAATTGTTGCAATGATCATGATTGGGGTGACTCTTCTTATGATCTTGAAAAATTATTTAAGCCCCATGATGAATATGAGATTGATAATAGTGTTTGTAATAATATTGAAAGTGGGTTTGGAAGAGTGTCAACTTTAGATCCCACATATTTGGAGAATGTTCAATCTTATGGTATTTTTGATAAAAGTGGGTTTGGAGAGGTCATGACTTTAGTTAATGATAATCCCACTATTTTGGAAGAGTGTCAACTTCACATGCATGTGGATCGTGTTAAGAATATGTTTTGTGATAGCCATATTGTTGAATTTGATTATGATCCTACATGTAATTATTATGAGAGAGGGAAATATGGTCGTAGAAATTTTTATCTTACTAAATTACCTCTCGTCATGTTGATATTGCTATCGTCTCTTTCTTCTTCCTTGCATATGCTAGTTTTTGCTTGCCTTGAAAATTTGTTTGCTTATAATATGCCTATGCATAGGAAGTATGTTAGATTTAGATGTGTCTATCATGTGTTTCATGATGCTCTCTTTGGGCTTCAATTCTTGTCTTTCATGTGAGCATCATTAAAATTATCAATGCCTAGTTAAAAGGCTTTAAAGAAAAGCGCTTGTTGGGAGACAACCCAATATTTTTCTTTGATGTTATTCAATAAATAGTTCATATAGCCTCTGGTTAGATGTGGTTTTATGTTTTAATTAGTGTTTGTGCCAAGTAGAACCTTTGGGAAGACTTGGGTGAAGTCTTTATGATCTTGCTGTAAAAAACAGAAACTTTAGCGCTCACGAGATTAGCTGCCACTTTTTACTGGAGAGTGCTTTTAGGTTTATATTTTTGTAGATAATTAATATACAAATTACTCACTTCCACCAATTTATTTCAGAATTTTTGGTGTTACAGAAGTATTCGAAAGTTACAGATTACTACAGACTGTTCTGTTTTTGACAGATTCTGTTTTTGTGTGTTTGATTATTTTGATGAATCTATGGCTAGTATCGGGGGGTATGAACCATAGAGAAGTTGGAATACATTAGGTTTAACACCAATATAAATAAATAGTTAGTTCATTACAGTACCTTAAAGAGGTGATTTGTTTTCTTGTACTAACGGAGCTCATGAGATTTTCTGTTGAGTTTTGTGTTCTGAAGTTTTCAAGTTTTGAGTAAAGATTTGATGGATTATGGAATAAGGAGTGGCAAGAGCCTAAGCTTGGGCATGCCCAAGGCACCCCGAGGTAAAATTCAAGGACAACCAAAAGCCTAAGCTTGGGGATCCCCCGGAAGGCATCCCCTCCTTCATCTTCGTCTATCGGTAACTTTACTTGAGGCTATATTTTTATTCACCACATGATATGTGTTTTGCTTGGAGCGTCTTGTATGATTTGAGTCCTTGCGTACACACCTTTTGGTAGAGACCTTTTGGTAGAGACACACATGAATCAGAATTTATTAGAATACTCTATGTGCTTCACTTATATCTTTTGAGCTAGACAGTTTTGCTCTAGTACTTCACTTATATCTTTTTAGAGCACGATGGTGGTTTTATTTTATAGAAATGATTGCTCTCACGATTCACTTATATTATTTTGAGAGTATTTTAGAACAGCATGGTAATTTGCTTTGGTTAAAATTTTAGTCTTAAAATGATGAGCATCCAAGATAGGTATAATAAAAACTATCATATAAAGTGCATTGAATACTATGCGAAGTTTGATACTTGATGATTGTTTTGAGATATGAGGATGGTAATATTAGAGTCATGCTAGTTGAGTAGTTATGAATTTGAGGAATACTTGTGTTAAAAGTTTGTGATTCCCGTAGCATGCACGTATGGTGAACCGTTATGTGATGAAGTTGGAGCATGATTTATTTATTGATTGTCTTCCTTATGTGTGGAGGTCGGGATCGCGTGATGATTAACTCCTACCAACCCTTTCCCTAGGAGCATGTGTGTAGTACTTTGTTTTGATAACTTGTAGATTTTTGCAATAAGTATATGAGTTCTTCATGACTAATGTTAAGTCCATGGATTATACACACTCTCACCCTTCCACCATTGCTAGCCTCTCTTGTGCCGCGCAACTTTCGCCGGTACCATACACCCACCATATACCTTCCTTAAAACAGCCACCATACCTACCTATTATGGCATTTCCATAGCCATTCCGAGATATATTTTCATGCAACTTTCCACCGTTCCGTTTATTATGACACGCTCCATCGTTGTCATATTGCTTTTGCATGATCATGTAGTTGACATTGTATTTGTGGCAAAGCCACCATTCATAATTCTTTCATACATGTCACTCTTGATTCATTGCATATCCCGGTACACTGTCGGAGGCATCCACATAGAGTCATATTTTGTTCTAAGTATCGAGTTGTAATCTTGAGTTGTAAGTAAATAAAAGTGTGATGATCTTCATTATTAGAGCATTGTCCCATGTGAGGAAAGGATGATGGAGACTATGATTCCCTCACAAGTTGGGATGAGACTCCGGACTTTATGAAAAATAAAAGAGGCCAAAGAAGCCCAAATAAAAAAAGAGGCTAAAGAAGCCCACCAAAAGAAAAAAAGAAAAAAAAGAAAAAATGAGAGAAAAAGAGAGAAGGGACAATGTTACTATCCTTTTTCCACACTTGTGCTTCAAAGTAGCACCATGATCTTCATGATAGAGAGTCTCCTATGTTGTCACTTTCATATGCTAGTGGGAATTTTTCATTATAGAACTTGGCTTGTAAATCCAATGATGGGCTTCCTCAAATTGCCCTAGGTCTTCGGAGTAAGCAAGTTGAAATCACACCCACTTAGTTTCTTTTGGTGAGCTTTCATACACTTATAGCTCTAGTGCATCCATTGCATGGCAATCCCTACTCACTCACATTGATATCTATTAATGAGCATCTCCATAGCTCGATGATACGCCTAGTTGATGTGAGACTATCTGCTCCTTTTTTTTCTTCTCCACAACCACCATCCTATTTCACCTATAGTGCTATGTCCATGGCTCATGCTCGTGTATTGCGTGAAGATTGAAAAAGTTTGAAAATACTAAAGTATGAAACAATTGCTTGGCTAAAACCGGGGTTGTGCATGATTTAAATATTTTGTGTGATGAAGATAGAGCATAGCCAGACTATATGATTTTGTAGGGATAACTTTCTTTGGCCATGTTATTTTGACAAGACATGATTACTTTGTTAGTATGCTTGAAGTATAATTACTCTTATGTCAATATTAAACTTTTGTCTTGAATCTTTCAGATCTGAACATTCATGCCACAATAAAGAAAATTACAAAATGCTAGGTAGCATTCCACATCAAAAATTCTGTTTCTATCATTTACCTACTCAAGGACGAGTAGGAATTAAGCTTGGGGATGCTTGATACGTCTCCAACGTATCTATAATTTTTTATTGTTCCATGCTATTATATTACCTGTTTTGGATGTTTAATGGGCTTTACTATGCACTTTTATATTATTTTGGGGACTAACCTATTAACCGAAGGACCAGTCCAAATTGTTGTTTTTTGCCTATTTAAGTATTTCGCAGAAAAGGAATATCAAACGGAGTCCAAACGGAATGAAACCTTCGGGGGAGTTATTTTTGGGACAAACACAATCCAGGAGACTTGGACTGGACGTCAAGAAAGAAACGAGGCGGCCACGAGGCAGGAGGGCGCGCCCCCACCCTCGTGGGCCCCTCGTGGCTCCCTGATCGACTTCCTTCGCCTATATATACTCATATACCCTGAAAACATCCAGGAGCACCACGAAACCCTATTTCCACCGCCGAAACCTTCTGTACCCGTGAGATCCCATCTTGGGGCCTTTTCCAGCGCTCCGCCGGAGGGGGAATCAATCACGGAGGGCTTCTACATCAACACCATAGCCTCTTCGATGAAGTGTGAGTAGGTTACCTTAGACCTTTGGGTCCATAGTTATTAGCTAGTTGGCTTCTTCTCTCTCTTTGGATCTCAATACAAAGTTGTCCTCGATCTTCTTGGAGACCTATTCAATGTAATTATTTTTGCGGTGTGTTTGCTGAGATCCGATGAATTGTGGGTTTATGATAAATATTATCTATGAACAATATTTGAATCTCCTCTGAATTCTTTTATGTATGATTTGTTATCTTTGCAAGTCTCTTCGAATTATTAGTTCGGTCTGGCCTACTAGATTGATCTTTCTTGCAATTGGAGAAGTGCTTAGCTTTGGGTTCAATCTTGCGGTGTCCTTTCCCAGTGACAGCAGGGGCAGCAAGGCACGTATTGTATTGTTGCCATCGAGGATAAAAAGATTGGGTTTATATCATATTGCTTGAGTTTTATCCCTCTACATCATGTCATCTTGCCTAATGCGTTACTCTGTTCTTATGACCTTAATACTCTAGATGCATGATGTATAGCGGTCGATATGTGGAGTAATAGTAGTAGATGCAGAATCGTTTTGATCTACTTGTCGCGGACGTGATGCTTATATACATGATCATGCCTACATATTCTCATAACTATGCACTTTTCTATCAATTGCTCGACATTAATTTATTCACCCACCGTAATACTTATGCTATCTTGAGAGAAGCCACTAGTGAAACCTATGGCCCCGGGTCTATTTTCCATCATATAAGTTTCCGATCTATTTTATTTTGCAATCTTTACTTTCCAATCTATATTATTTTGCAATCTTTACTTTCCAATCTATATCATAAAAATACCAAAAATATTTATCTTATTATCTCTATTAGATCTCACTTTTGCAAGTGGCCATGAAGGGATTGACAACCCCTTTATCGTGTTGGTTGCAAGGTTCTTATTTGTTTGTGTAGGTACGAGGGATTTGCGTGTAGCCTCCTACTGGATTGATACCTTGGTTCTCAAAAACTGAGGGAAATACTTATGCTACTTTGTTGCATCACCCTTTCCTCTTCAAGGGAAAACCAACGCATGCTCAAGAGGTAGCAATATGTTGGAGACTTATCAACTCCCCCAAGCTTAAACCTTTGCTTGTCCTCAAGTAGCTCTGTTGACAAACTGAAAGTGATAAACAAAAACTTTTACAAACTCTGTTTGATCTTGTTGTTGCAAATATGTAAAGCCAGCATTCAAGTTTTCAACAAAGATTATGAACTAACCACATTCACAATAACATTTAGGTCTCACATTTATTAATATCAATGGCATAATCAACTAGCGAGCAATAATAATAAATCTCGGATGACAACACTTTCTCAAAATAATCATAATATGATATAACAAGATGGTATCTCACTAGCCCTTTCTGAGACCGCAAAACATAAATGTAGAGCACCCCTGAAGATCAAGGACTAACTAGACATTGTAATTCATGGCAAAAGAGATCCAGTCACAGTCATACTCAATGTAAATTAATAACAATGCATGCAAATGACAGCGGTGCTCTCCAACTGGTGCTTGTTAATAAAGGAATGATGACTCAACATAAAAGTAAATAGATAGGCCCTTCGCAGAGGGAAGCAAGGATTTGCAGAGGTGCCAGAGCTCAAGTTTTGAAACAATGATAAATAATATTTTGAGCGGTATACTTTCATTGTCAACATAACAACCAAGAGATCTCGATATCTTCCATGCTACATACATTATTGGCGGTTCCCAAACAGAATGGCAAACTTTATACTCCCCCACCACCAGCAAGCACATTCCACGGCTGGTCTGAAACAACGGGTACCGTCAAACTAACAAAATCCTGGGGGAGTTTTGTTTGCAATTATTTTGATTTGATTTGAGCATGGGACTGGGCATCCCGGTTATCAGCCATTTTCTCATGAATGATGAGTATAGTCCACTCATCGTGAGAATAACCCACCTAGCATGGAAGATATAGACAACCCTAGTTGATACATGAGCTATTCGAGCATACAAAACAGAATTTCATTTGAAGGTTTAGAGTTTGGCACATACAAATTTACTTGGAACGGCAGGTAAATACCGCATATAGGTAGGTATGGTGGACTCATATGGAATAACTTTGGGGTTTATGGAAGTGGGTGCACAAGCAGTATTCCCGCTTAGTACAAGTGGAGGCTAGAAAGAGACTGGGAAGCAACCAACTAGAGAGCGACAACAGACATGAACATGCATTAAGATTAACCAACAATGAGTGCAAGCATGAGTAGGATATAAATCACCATGAACATAAATATCATGGAGGCTATGTTGATTTTGTTTCAACTACATGCGTGAACACATGCCAAGTCAAGCCACTCAAATCATTCAAAGGAGGATACCACCCTATCATACCACATCACAACCATTTTAATAGCATGTTGGCACGCAAGGTAAACCATTATTAAATCCTAGCTAATCAAGCATGGCATGAGTAACTATAATCTCTAATTGTCATTGCAAACATGTTTGATTCATAATATGTTAAATCAGGTAAGATGAACTAATCATATTTACACAAACAAGATAGGTCGAGTTCATACCAGCTTCTCTCATCTCAATCGTTTCATCATATATCGTCATTATTGCCTTTCAATTGCACGACCGAACGGTGTGAATAATAATAATAATAGTGCACGTGCATTGGACTAAGCTGGAATCTGCAAACATTTAATTCAAAGGAGAAGACAAGGTGATATGGGCTCTTGGTTAGATCAACAGTAATGCATATGAGAGCCACTCATCATTTTCATCGTGGTCTTCTCCTCTCGACCCCCAAAGAAAAGAAAAGAATTTCAAAGAAAGAGAAAAACTATTTTCACGGGAAAGCTCCCAACAAGCAAAAGAAGAACGAGAAATCTTTTGGGGTTTTCTTTTAATATTACTACTACAAGCATGGAAAGTGAACTAGCTAAAAGCTACAACTATTTTTTTGGTTTTTCTCAAAGTTATTCAAACACACAAGAAGAAAGCAAGAAAAGAAAATAAACTAGCATGGATAGTACAATGAAAAAGTATGAACACCGACAACTAGAATGAGTGTGTGAACATGAATGTAATGTCGGTGAGAAATACATACTCCCCCAAGCTTAGGCTTTTGGCCTAAGTTGGTCTATGCCCATGGATCAAAGTGGTCCACTCCGGAGTACTGAGGAGGGTCCTCGGGGTGCCACTAGTTAGCGAGCTCCTGCGAATCCCATTGATAAATAGACTCCCGATATGGATCAAGAGGTGGCTCCGGCTCAAGCTCTGGGACTCGTGTCAGCTCCCAGTATGCACAAATATCATCGGGTAGGGTGAGGTACGTGTCTGAATGTATGTTAAACAAAGATGGTGCAGGCAAGGTAATAGTCTCACAAGTAGTTTTACTAAATACCAAGTTATACTTAAGTCTCTTCTTCTTATCTTTAACTATAAAATCATGTGCTACCATACTCTTATAGTCTAAGAAAATAGTGGGCAGCACCTTTTCCTCTTTCTCATAATGCCTAATAGGTATCTCAAAGTGTTTAGCAAGGCGTGAAGCAAAGATACCTCCAAAAATGGGGCCCTTTGAATGGTTCAGACTCAACTGTTTAGCAACCATAGCGCCTAAACTGAAGGTTGTATCACAAAGTAAAGCATGGCGCAAAATATCAAGGTTAGGAGCACTGAGGCCCCCACTATTCCCGCGACCAATTAAACATCTACTAGCAAATATTGCATAATAATGTAGAACAGGAAAATGTACACTAGTAATCTTTGCATCTGAAACTTTTCTCGTTTCCCCTACAACAATTTGATCAATAAATTCATCCACATCACTAGGATGTGGTTCCTCGACGCTGCCCTCAAAGGGCAACTTGCAAACCACACAAAAATCATAGAGTGACATCTCCTTAAACTCATCATATAAATAAAAATCCACCAAAGGTGGTGATCTTCTAGCATGGAAATGGATGTTTTGCACAAAACTATTAGTGAGTAGGAGATACTGTTCACACTGGTCATGGAGGAAGTCAGTGATGCCTGCATTCTCAGCCAAATAATAAAAGTCGTCGTAAACTCCAGCAGCCCTCAAGAATGCATCACAAGGCCATTCACACAGCTGAACTTCCGTGGTGCGAGGAAGATTGTACTTGACCTTTTTATTCTATTCATTCTGCTTTTCCATCGAGCTTCGGCTTGAGGAGCCTCTCAACAATCTCTTCAACATTTTCTTCCTCTGAAAAATTTCTGAAATTTTTAGTGACTCAAAATAAAAGTGAACCAAACTCAACAAGATTGATAGCAACTACTCCCACAAGTGCCCAAAGGCTATATCATGCATTAAAACTACTTTGGACCATATAAATTTGACATGCAAGCTGAAGAGCAGGGTCACCTTAGCAGCAAAAATTTGCAATAAATAAAGCACTAGAACAAAAACTAATTGGACCATTGGAGGAGTCACATACCGAAGAACAACCCCCCAAAGCAGTTTTGTGAATGGAGCTTTGATCAAGGAGATAAAAAATGGCGGCAAAACAAGCAAGAACATGAGTTTGAGCTACGGGGTGATTTTTTCTGGAGGAAGACGGAGTGTCTAGGTACTGGAACAAGTGGAGGGGCCCACGTGGGGCACACGAGGCAGGGGCGCGCCCTCCACCCTTGTGACCAAATGGTGGGTCCCCCTGGTGTGTTCTAAGTGCCAAAAATTCTCAAATATTCTACAAAAAATCATACTCAATTTTTAGGGCATTTGGAGAACTTTTATTTTCGGGTATTTTTTATTGCAAGGATGATTCAGAAAACAGATAGAAAATACTATTTTTGCTTTATTTATTCTGCATAACAGAAAATAAAAGGAGGGTACAGAGAGTTGTGCCTTCTAACTTCATCCATTTCATGTTCATCAAAAGGAATCCACTAACAAGGTTGATCAAGTCTTTTTAACAAACTTCTTCCGAATAACATGAAACCGAAGAATTTTTGAATAACACTATGTTACCTCAACGGGGATATGCATGTCCCCAACAATAAGAATATCATATTTCTTTTTGACAGTAGGAAGAGGGAATTCAAAACCTCCAATATTAATCGTTGAAATTTTTCCAATAGAATTGATACTATGAACTTGAGGTTGTTTCTTCGGGAAGTGTACCGTATGCTCATTACCATTAACATGAAAAGTGGCATTGCCTCTGTTGCAATCAATAATAGCCCCTGTAGTATTCAAAAAGGGTGTACCAAGGATCATCGACATACTGTCGTCCTTGGGGATATCAAGAATAACGAAGTCCATTAAAATAGTAACATTTGCAACCACAACAGGCACACCCTCACAAATACCGATGGGTATAGTAGTTGATTTATCGGCCATTTGCAAAGAGATTTCAGTAGCTGTCAACTTATTCAAATCAAGTCTACGATACAGAGATAAAGGCATAACACTAACACCGGCTCCAAGATCACATAAACCAGTTTTAACATAGTTTCTTTTACTGGAGCATGGTATAGTTGGTACTCCTGGATCTCCAAGTTTATTTGGTATTCCACCCTTAAAAGTATAATTAGCAAGCATGGTGGAAATTTCAGCTTCTGGTATCTTTCTTTTATTAGTAACAATATCTTTCATATACTTAGCATAATTAAGGATTCATTTTAAGCATATCAGTCAAACGCATACGCAAAAAGATAGGTCTAATCATTTCAGCAAAGCGCTCAAAATCCTCATCATCCTTTTTCTAGGATGGCTTAGGAGGAAAGGGCATGGGTTTACGAACCCATGGTTCTATTTCTTTGTCGTGCTTCCTAGAAACAAAATCTCTCTTATCATACTATTGATTCTTTGATTGTGGGTTATCAAGATCAACAGTAGGTTCAATCTCTACATCATTTTTATTGCTAGGTTGAGCATCAACATGGACATCATCACTAACATTATCACTAGGTTCATATTCATTACCAGATTGTGTTTCAGCATCAGAAATACAAATATCATTGGGATTCTCAGGTGTGTCAATAACAGGTTCACTAGAAGCATGCAAAGTCCTATCATTTTTCTTTTTCTTTTTCTTAGGAGGACTAGGTGCATCAATATTAGTTCTCTGAGAATCCTGCTCAACTCTCTTAGGATGGCCCTCAGGATACAAAGGTTCTTGGGTCATTTTACCACCCCTAGTCATAACTTTAACAACATTATCATTATTCTTATTATTTAATTCATTGAGAAAATCATCTTGTGCCTTAAGTACTTGTTCTACTTGAGTGGTAACCATGGATGCATGTTTACTAATAAGCTTAAGGTCACCTTTAACTCTAGACATATAATCACTCAAGTGTTCAAACATATAAGCATTACATTTCAATTGTCCACCAACATAAGCATTGAAGTTTTCTTGTTTAACAATTAAATTGTCGAACTCATCCAAGCATTGACTAGCAGACTTATTGCGAGGAATATCACCTTCATCAAATCTATAGAGAGAATTTGCCTTTACTACCTGTGTCGGGCTATCAAGACCATGTATCTCTTCAATAGGTGGCAAATTCTTAACATCTTCAGCTTTGATACCTTTTTCTTTCATAGATTTCTTTGCCGCTTGCATATCTTCAGGACTGAGAAATGGAATACCCCTTTTCTTCGGAGTTGGCTTAGGAGTTAGTTCAGGAAGTGTCCAATCATTATCATTACTCAATATATTATTCAGTAGAAATTCAGCTTGCTCAATAGTTCTTTCCCTGAAAACACAACCAGCACAATTATCCAGGTGGTCTCTAGAAGCATCGGTTAGTCCATTGTAAAAGATATCAAGTATTTCATTTTTCTTGAGAGGACTGATCAGGCAAAGCATTAAGTAATCTGATAAGCCTCCCCCAAGCTTGTGGGAGACTCTCTTCTTCAATTTGCACAAAATTATATATTTCCCTTAAAGCAGCTTGTTTCTTATGAGCGGGGAAATATTTTTGCAGAGAAGTAATAAATCATATCCTAGGGACTACGCACACAACCAGGAGCAATAGAATTAAACCATATTCTAGCATCACCCATTAACGAGAAAGGAAACAATTTAGGAATATAGTAATGGCGAATTTTTTCATCATGAGTAAATAGGGTGGCTATATCATTTAGTTCAGTAAGATGTGCCACAACAGTTTCAGATTCATAGCCATAGAAAGGATTAGATTCAACCAAAGTAATTAACTCAGGATCGATAGATAATTCATAATCCTTATCAGTAACACAGATAGGTGAAGTAGCAAAAGCAGGGTCATATAGCATCCTAGCGTTCAAAGACTTTCTTTCAGCTTAGCTAACAGTTTCTTAAGATCATTTCTATCATTGCAAGCAAGAAAGTCTCTAGCAGTTTCTTCGTCCATAACATAACCCTCAGGTACAACAGGCACTACAAGAGAAACCCCCCTATACCAACGCATATCTGCCAACGGAATAATAGCATGCATTGTTTGTTGAACTTCCCACCTCGCGCACTCCTCCCCGTTCCTTGAAAAAAGAGCTATAACCTCCCTGTACCCACCTTCCCCGCCTATGCCTCGTGACCTCGTCCATCAAATACGACGGGGAAACGAAAATCTTCTATCTGCCATATCTCCCCCCGATTCATCTCTCTCTCACCCAACTGACCATGATGTTGCCGCCGCCATGTCTAATTCAGACTAGATCCAGTGCCATCCCGCGTCGTCGCTCAAGGACCCCGGATCCCCATCGGTGCTATCCTCCAATCTTCCGCTGCGGCGACATCCTCCACGCCCTGCAGGCGCCGCAGCAACCCTAGCCACCATGGGTCACGAGGTTGCTCCATCACCTGTGGTTTGTAGGCGCAATACCATGCGTCTCCATTGCGCTGCTGCCGGCTGGGGAATGACGGTGCTGCTCTGCCCCGGCTACCTTGTGTCGACCTCTAATCTGAGCTCTAGTGCATAACTGAATACAACCCAAAGGTATGATTAAATCTGCGATGCTTCCCTCCCTCTGTTTCCAAGCCAAATTTTGCATTGAACCTCGATGAAATCTATTGATAACAACGTCTCTGTTTTGAAGGAACTCCAAATCGCCTCGACATGGCCTTCGGTTGTCATACCCATGAAATCTGTGAGCTTTGGAAATCAGTTCGACGGAGTTGTACTACTCCATGACGAAGATGTTAGTAGCGCAACTTACCTTGTCACCAAAAAGATTTGTTATCTAATTATTTGTTCCATCGATTGCCTCATCATGTGATTTTTTCCCTTTCAATTTTGTACCTACGAGAGTTCGTTAACAGTTAAATGGGTCTCTAAATACTTGCAAGAACTGTGATTTTGGTATGAAATTACCCTGTAGGTCATATGTCTAACTGTTGACAATAGATGCGCAAATAAATAAGATTATATTAAAATCTGTAGCTTGCCTTGGCTGATTTGTAAGGGAGTAACTTGCTTTAATGGTGTGCAGCTTCAGGGAAAGATGCATTTGTACATGTTACTACAGCATTGGAAAAAGTGGGGCAATCCATTCTCTTCCTTGTACGCCTTCCCCTGGTTCAGAAGGCCACTAAGGTTTCAGTTTCGTAATAATCTTCTGCTCATGATGTAGCATTCTAATTTATTTTGTATCCTTAATTTTTACACTAACCGGTATCTAGTCTTTGTTAGTTCAGTCTGCAAATATATGTCTGTTTATACAGTCTTAAGTTTTGTCCAGTCCCATATTTCGTGCATTCACATAGGTATCGTTTATCAATTATTCATTCACATGAAAAATGATACATGATTAGGAAGCTCCGTGGTGACATAGATCAAATTATCTTGATATATGATATGCCACACTTGCAGCAGCGGCGCATGGGTAGTGTTTCTAAAAACTGGGTACATACTGACCAAAAATTGTTCAGCCCTTACATATGTCTGCTTTTATTCGAACTGTTCAAACATTACATAGGTTACCTCTGATGCATTTTATTCAACTTTTGTACTAGGTTGGTCTTGAAGAATTAAATAGTGGCACATTAATTTATTTTTATTTTTCTGTAAACATCATGGATCCTATTTTCTCTAGAAACAAAACTCCCCTACTTTTCCTAGAGAAGCCCAGAACAATTCACACTCCCATCTTTGGCGTCCGCGTCTAGGGCCGAGGCTCATCCCTTCTAAATCTCCGCTGGTGGCTCGTGTCCTCATCTCAGATCGGGGTGATGCTGTGATCAGACAGAAACCCGACTTCCCATAGCTGCTCAGTATGGTATGGTACCTCTGATTTATCTTTCTCAACTTCTAATTTAGAGCATGGTCTTGTCTGTACTAATTAGATGTTGCATTCCTACAAGGCTGAGTTAGGGGCTCAACCCAGGCGTGATGACAGGCAAACATGGATTAGAAAGTTGTCCCACAACTCCCCTTTTCTATTTCTTAGTTCAATATGCATGTCTTTTTTTTCTACGGGTTGATAACTCCAGCTGTCCCAAATTTGATGATGCGTTTCTTTCCCATGTTTCTTCTGCAGGTTCTGATATAGTTAATCATGGATTGGAAAACTCTAATGTGTGACATTGTAGTTCTCATGATGTAGATTATTTAGATTTTCAAGCTGTTGGCATTGATACTTTTTATCCTAATACACCATACCAAGGGTGAGTAGTTCACGAGTAATGGTGATAGGATTTTTTTTATGCAGAGACCTTTGGAAATTGGAAATGTCCAATTATGTATAGTCGATGTTATTGTTACCTACTTACCATTTAGTTGGTTGCTGAGTTCATCTCAGTATTAATATAATCTTTGGATAATTTTTAGTAGTAAATACATGCTGATGGTGGTTCATAGTGAACACGCACATCTGATTGATCAAAGATGATCGGTGTCTTACTATGTACTCCTACTAAGTTATCTATAAGACACACATGAGCATATGTCTTTTCTCCCACCGATGGACACTTGGTAATTTTTCTGTGGATCCTTTTCAGTACAATGCATAGCATGTATATTTTTAAACTTAAAATCTCGAATTTATGACAAAATAGTATTATGTTTTTTTTGTAGGTTGAGAAGTTCAGTACTAGATGATTAATTGGATCTTTGTCCTTGGAGACTATATGCTGATGCTTGGTATTGCAAGAGAATGGAGGAAGTTCTATGAATGTTTAGGATTTTATATCATGTAAAATGTTTTACCTCCTAAGCAAGTGATGTACTCCTAATTGATGGTACTTGCATTGCAATGTAAAGATTGTACAATTGAATCAATATACAAGTTTCATTTCCACTCCATCAATTTTACTAAAAATTGTCTACTACGAGTTTGAAAAAAAGTTGTACCATGTACAACTATTCTGACTATACACACTGTTATTAATAACTATATATCGAGGTTATTCTAGTGTGCAAACACCAACGGATAGAAGCGTTGGATGAATCTGTTGTTGCCTTGCAACACATTATTCTTTATATTACCAACGGATCTATATATGTTGTTGTAGGCTCTTGCAACGCCACCAACGACAACGCATAATAATCCGTTGGTGTTGACCTTAGCAACACTTATATGGACAAATGACAACACATCGATGCGTTGCTAAAGGGGGGTTCTTGTTGTAGTGAGGCAATTCATATCTAGGGGGAGAAACTTCATCATCACTTTCATTAATATCATCAGTTTCAGTAATTTCTTTCTCTCTAACCCAAGCAAGTTGTTCATCTAGAAATTCACCTAATGCCACATTATTATCAAGCAGAGAAGTAGTATCATCATAAGCATCATGCATAGAAAAAGTGGCATCATCAATAAAATGCGACATATCAGAATCAATAGCAGGTGTAGGTGTCACAAGTTTACTCAAAACAGAAGGTGAATCAAGTGCGGAGCTAGATGGCAGTTCCTTACCTCCCCTCGTAGTTGAGGGAAAAATCTTGGTTCTTTGATCTTTCAAATTCCTCATAGTGTTCAACAGATATAAATCCCAAGTGACTCAGAGAATAGAGCTATGCTCCCCATTAACGGCACCAGAAAAAGGTCTTGATAACCCACAAGTGTAGGGGATCGCAACAGTTTTCGAGGGCATAGTATTCAACCCAAATTTATTGATTCGACACAAGGGGAGCCAAAGAATATTCTCAAGTATTAGCAGCTGAGTTGTCAATTCAACGCACCTGAAAGACTTAATATCTGCAGCAAAGTATTTAGTAGCAAAGTAGTATGGAAGTAACGGTAACGATGGAAAAGTAACAGTAGCAGTTTTGTAGCAATCGTAACGGTGGAAACGGAGAAGTAACTTAGCAAATATCAATATGTGAAAAGCTCATAGGCAATGGATCAATGATGGATAATTATGTCGAATGTAATTCATCATGCAACAGTTATCACATAGGGTGACACAGAACTAGCTCCAGTTCATCAATGTAATGTAGGCATGTATTCCGAATATAGTCATATGTGCTTAAGGAAAAGAACTTGCATGACATCTTTTGTCCTACCCTCCCATGGCAGCGAGGTCCTATTGGAAACTAAGGGATATTAAGGCCTACTTTTAATAGGGTACCGGGCCAAAGCATTATCACTGAGTGAATACAAGAACTCCTCAAACTACGGTCATCACCGGGAAGTGTCCCGACTATTGTCACTCCGGGGTTTGCCGGATCATAACATGTAGTAGGTGACTATAACTTGCAAGATAGGATCAAGAACTCACATATATTCATGGAAACATAATAGGTTCAGATCTGAAATCATGGCACCCGGGCCCTAGTGACAAGCATTAAGCATGGCAATGTCATAGCAACATCAATCTTAGAACCTAATGGATACTAGGGATCAAACCCTAACAAAAATAACTTGATTACATGGTAATCTCATCCAACCCATCATTGTCCAGCAAGCCTACAATGGGATTACTCACGCACAGCGGTGAGCATCATGAAATTGGTGATGGAGGATGGTTGATGATGACGATGGTGAAGGATTCCCCTCTCCGGAGCCCCGAACGGACTCTAGATCAACCCTCCCAGGGAAGAACAGGGCTTAGCGGCGGCTCTGTATCGTAAAAAGTGATGAATCCTTATCTCTGATTTTTTTTTCTCCCCGAACGTGAATATATAGAGTTGGAGTTGGGGTCGGTGGAGGTCCAGGGGACCCACGAGGCAGGGGGTGCACCCTGCACCCTCGTGGACAGGGTGTGGTCCCCCTTCTATTGATTCTTTCGCCAATATTTTTTATTAATTCCAAAACATGACTCCGTGAAGTTTCAGGTCATTCGGAGAACTTTTTTTTCTGCACAAAAATAGCACCATGGCAATTCTGGTGAAAACAGCGTCAGATCGGGTTAGTTCCATTCAAATCATGCAAGTTAGATTCCAAAACAAGGGCAAAAGTGTTTGGAAAAGTAGATACGTTGGAGACGTATCACATAGCCTTATTGAATAGTAGATTTTTGCATAACTGAAATAATTAAACACCGCATGGCAAAAGCTACTACAACAAAAGGTAAAGGTTGGCAAGATAGAAAAGGTAAGATTTGCTGATAGGATATTGCCTCACATGTCATGGACAGGATCATTCCAGTTGGAAGAGCACAAACCCATGGTGCGCTCTCTGATGTCACAGATGGGTTGTTTTACCTTGGAAGAACCTTTGTGGGTGCCCTCCTCGTGGTTGTGGTCGATGAGATATGACTTGGCAATTGAGCCTCCCAAGATGCCGCTGTAGAACGTGTCCTTCAGAAATGACAAAATGGGCTCGATGGCGTACAAGGATCGCAAATCCTTGACCGCGTGGTGGAGATCAGTGACAGGGCCGTCAAAGAGATCAACGATGGTTGAACCAGAGGGGTTGGGGATGGACCACTTAACCTGTGACATGGCCCCCGTGAAGCCATCGATGTCGACGAGCTTGATGTCGTAGACAGCTTTCCTGAGATACAGTAATACGCTAGCCCGCTGATGTTAAGCCTTTTGCTTGGCAACGTAGCCAAAGTCCCTGCCGGCTTCCACGGTGAGGTGTTGCTCTGGGATCGACAGGTTGGGGAAAACGGCGGCCACCTCGCCAACATCCGCCAAAGAGGCCATGATAAACCTCTTCTTGGTCGAACGCTCGTCGGGCTCCCCGGGATAAGTGGTCGAGCTTAGGTTGCGACATTCTGGAGCAGGGGATGTGGATCTAGCGGGGAGGGACACCACAAGTCTCATCTAAAAACTCAGGGGAGTGGGGTGATGGTATGGGTATCGCTTCGTAACCTAAACTTTATTATCTAAGCTATGGGGAATGGACAGACCGGTAGGGGTTGGCGGGAACAGCACCGGCAGCAGCGGCAAGCTAGGGTTCGAGAGGGGAGGGGGCGGGTGGGAGGACTATGGAGTGGGGTGTGTCGGTGTCAAACCGGCGGTTCTCGGGTAAGGGGTCCCGAACTGTGCGTTTGAGGTCGGATGGTAATAGGAGGCAGACTGTTGGGCTATGAAGATACAAGACAGCAGACTTCTTTCCGTGTCCGGATGGGACTCTCCTTGGCATGGATGGCAAGCTTGGCGATTCGGATATGTATATTCCTTTCTCTGTAACCGACTTTGTACAACCCTAGTCCCCTCCAAAAGGGTTTAGTCCGTAGGGTCAATCATAATCATACAGGCTAGACTTCTAGGGTTTTAGCCATTACGATCGCGATGTAGATCAACTCTTCTAATACTCATATTCATCAAGATCAATCAAGCAGGAAGTAGGGTATTATCTCCATAGAGAGGGCCTGAACCTGCGTAAACATCGTGTCCCCCACCTCATGTTACCATCCGACCTCAGACGCACAGTTCGGGACCCCCTACCCGAGATCCACCGGTTTTGACATACCAGTTGCACAGTTTTGGTGCTTTCATTGAGAGTTCCGTTGTGTCGTCATCAAAAGGTTTGATGGCCCCATCAATCATCTACAACAATACAGTCCAGTGGGAGATTTTCCTCCCCGGACATATCTTCATGTTCGGCGGCTTCGCACTGCTGGCCAACTCGCTTGGCCATCTAGAGCAGATCGACAGCTACGCCCCTGGCCATCAGGTCAGATTTGGAAGCTTGAATTATGTTGCCGATATCCACGGAGACTTGATCTTCGCCGGATTCGACCCCACGACAGCCGCTCCCAGCCACCACGATGAACATGACCTAAATCTGTCATCGGACCGTGCCCAGGCAATAGCGCCTCTAGCTGCTCTGGCCCTAGATCCGGAGCAGGTTGCACTGTCCGAGGACGGGAAGCTCAATCCCGTCGTGGAGGCCACAGACTCGGCGGCGTTAGAGCCGCACACAGATCCAACCTCGAGCGGGGCCTATGTCAACGGAACCTGAGATTTGTCTCCGGCCATAGGTTCCGAACCGCTTGTATCCGCGCCCATCGAACTCGATCAGACATCGATCGTTGAGTTCAGCTCCGCGGACGTCTTCCGGCACTCACCTTTAGGCGATGTGCCAAATTCATTAAATGCCCTCTCCTTGTCAGGGGACACGCAGCCGAACTATATCCGGCTTGAATTAGAAACTGATGATGGAGAATTTTGCTTCCCACCCACCACCCACTTCATAGCCACTGTCGAAGACTTAACCGACACGCTCGATTACGGCTCCGAAGACATCGACGGTATGGACGATGATGCCGAAGAGGAGCAGGCACAAAAACCACCGCTCATAGGGTGGTGGACAGCTACATCCTCATACAATATATACATGGTGGACACACTTAAAGAGAAGGAGGCCAACGGTGATAATGATAAGCATGTCGATGAACCTCCCAACCGTCGGCGTCAGAAGCGCCGATCTCGATCCGGCAAAGGGAAAATAGCAACATCATCACTGATGACGGTGATAATTCGGACCAAGCTGAAGACCCCGCAGATCTAGCGTTGGAGCAGGACGAGTGAGAGGACGGCGAACATAGTTCGGGGCCGTTGTCTGACCACAGCGATGCCGAAGATAGCAATTATCAACCTGTCTCAGAAGAGGAGATCAGCCTGGGCAATGACGAATTCGTCAACCCAGAAGAACCCTTAGAACAAGAGCTCCTCCATCGAAGGTTTATCGCCACCGCAAGGAGCCTGAAGAAGCAGAAGCAGTGGCTTAAAGCCGCACATGATATGCTCAATGATAGATGGAACGAAGTGCCAGACGCTGAGGAAAAATATGGCTGTAATCGCCAAACAAAGGGCTATCCTAAGCGTAAACTGTTGCCCGAATTCGACGACGAGGCTATTGCGCCTATACCAACGAAGAAGAATACTGCCGACAAGCCGGACCGACCACCTTGTGGACGAGACAGAGTGGCTAGCAACGCCGTACACAAGCCCGCACCCCCTCCCTGTAAAGGAAGGGAGGTCACGGCTCAGGACCAGAAACATGATCTACGTGAAGACCTGGACAAAAAGGCTGGTAATGCCAGATCCATCTATGGATCCAGGGACCGTGCCCCCACACGGGACTGTGGTTATCAAGCCAAATATGCCGGTCATATACCAGTTCAGAGTCGATACCGAACATTACAACCATTTAACCCACACCATGACACAGCCAAATACAGGGTGCCGCACACCCCCTGTGCTTCACCGATGAGGTACTGGATCACGAATTTCCAAAAGGGTTTAAACCCGTAAACATTGAGGCATATGATGGAACGACGGATCGTGTGGTCTGGATAGAAGAATTTATTCTTCACATCCACATGGCTCGCGGAGATGATCTCCACGCCATCAAATACTTACCCCTCAAGCTGAAAGGACCAGCTCAGCACTGGCTGAAAAGCCTCCTAGAAAATTCTATTGGAAGCTGGGAGGAACTTGAGGATGCTTTTCGGCCAATTTTCAAGGGACCTACGTCCGGCCCCCGGATGCTGACGATCTAAGTCGCATAATCCAACAACTTGGGGAATCAGCTCGTAAGCTTTGGAATCGGTTTCTCACTGAGAAGAACCAAATTATTGATTGCCCGTACGCCGAAGCCTTAGCGGCCTTCAAGCACAATGTCATGGCTAGCTAGACACCTCGTCCGGGAAAAACCAAGGACGATGGCAGCCCTAACTACACTCATGACCCATTTTTGCGCGGGCAAGGACAACTGGTTAGCCCGTAGCAGCACCAGTGAGCCTGGCACATCCGAAGTCAGGGATGGCAATGGAAAGCCACGACGTAACAAAACAAACGTCGAAACAATGATGGAAGCCTAGATGACACAGCGGTAAACGTCAGATTCAGTGGCCCTACACCCGGTCAACGGAAGAAGCCATTTAAAGGCAACAAGGACGGTCCATCCAGCCTGGACAAAATATTAGACAGGCCCTGCCAGATTCATGGCACCCTCGCTAAACCTGCGAACCATACCAACCGCAGTTGTTGGGTCTTCAAGCAGGCCAGCAAGCTCACCACCGAACACAAGGGGAAGGGACCTCAGAGCGAAGACGAGGATGAATCTCGCCAGCCAAACACATGGGGACAGAAGAAATTTCCACCGGAGATCAAAACAGTGAACATGATCTATGCCACTCATATCCCAAAGACGGAGCGCAAACGCGCACTCCGAGATGTCTATGTCATTGAGCCTGTCGCCCCCAAATTCAACCCATGGTCGGCCTATCCGATCATCTTTGATCGCAGGGATCATCCGACTAGTATCCGTCACGGGGGTTCGGCTGCCCAAAAGCTCGACCTAATAATCGATGGATACCATCTTACTCGAGTCCTTATGGATGGCGACAGCAGTCTCAATCTGATATATCAGGACACTATCCGCAAGATGGGGATTGACCCGTCAAGAATCAAGCCAAGCAACACGACCTTTAAAGGAGTTATACTGGGCGTAGAAGCCCACTGCACGGGCTCTTTAACATTGGAGGTCATATTCGGATCTCCCGATAACTTCCGAAGCGAAGAGCTAATCTTTTGATATAGCTCCATTCTGAAGTGGCTATCATGCACTACTCGGAAGAATGGCCTTCACCCGCTTCAATGCAGTCCCACATTATGCCTACTTAAAGCTCAAAATGCCTAGACCATGTGGTGTCATTATGGTCAATGGAAATATGGAGCGCTCTTTTCGTACAGAGAAAGACATTGCGGCCCTAGCAGCCGAAGTGCAAAACGGCCTATTCAAGCCAAATAGCTCATCGGTCGTTAAGATTGCGGACACAACTAAACGTGTCTGACATACGCCTCAGCGCGGCAGCTCAGATTAACCTGAGCTCGATTAGCAGTTACGCCCCCATCGACGGTCCCATAAGTTGATAGCACACGTGCCTCATCTACACAAGTATACCCTTAAAATTCCTTGGGAAGTGCTGGGGGCACACTGCACACAAATAGTCCATAGTTCGGCTCGACCCTATTGGGACTCTATAGTTATCTTTCAAGGTTCATTGAACGAATCGGCTTTGTCTATGGCCACACTGGATTTCTTGTTCCAGGTTTTTTCCTTTTTTACAGATGGCCATCGTACTCCCCCCTTCAAGGACACATCACAAAGGAGAAAATGGTGCAGACGTGCAGCAGGGCCCCGCACTAAGGTTTCTTTTTAGATTAAGACCCTGTGTAAACCTTTTTGTCTCTTTTTGTTTTATACTTTTCTGGCATGTAAAATGTCCAAGGGAGTTATCGGCACTATCTGTAAGTACATGGCTCGTCATACTAGAAAGGGATATTATAGAAGCAGCTTGGTTCATTTAGGTTTGGAGTTTTATTCTCTCACCACCTGCGTTCTCTCCCCATGTCAGATTGCCACACGTGCCTTGACACCAGGGTCCATTACCAGGGGTTGTATTCGGCCCGACATACTTTGAAAAGTCCAAACACCTATAGGGAGTGTTCGGCGTCACGTGTTTGGCCTTATATGCATCAGCTCCGAATCATGTCTTTGGTCAATAGTTGGGTTGCCCGGCTCTTGTGCTTACTACCTTACGTTCTGCTCTATCGGCGAAGGTAGTAAAGGGAGAACTACCGCAATTGTGTCCTGGTTCGTCTGGATGAGCACCTCAGTAGAGAAAGCCGAAAATTGAATGTCATGATGCGGCGAGAGTTGGTCAACCACTCGATGACTCATCAGAATCTTCGCGATTCCTTTCCTATTACACGAAGGACCATTTCCAGTGACGTATGTCAACGCACTATATTCGGATAACCGCGTACATACCAGGGGCTATGTCGTAGACCCACCGTCAAACTCCTATGGCTAAGTGAAAGTGTTAAAGCTCTATAGCCCGTTTGCCTGGTTTGCCGCATTGACACCTCCTTAACGGACCAAGACGTTGGGTCAAGAGTGATCAAGTGCTTTTCCGAAAACCCACGCGTTATACGTGAGGGGGCAGAAGCCAACGACTGGCAAACTTTCAGATTATACAGAAAACGGCCGCACAGGAGGCACCAAAAACTTTTTAGCCAAAAGTATAAAAACATAGCCTTAAATATATCATAATATTGTTGTTAAAATTTTGAACCACCTCACTCGAACATTATATCTTTTGAGCAATGACCCTCTATCAAGCGGACACCCCCTAGGACATCCTCAAAATAATGCTCTGGCGAGTAATGGTCCTTGCCCTCGGGTGGACTTTTCGCTACAATATCGGTGGCCTTCATCTTTGTCTAGTACATCTTGACGCGGGCAAAGGCCATCCGTGCACCTTCTATGCACGTTGACCGCTTCACAGCATCGATACGTGGCACCGCATCAAGTCACCGCACCAAATCGAAATAACTATTTGGAATTTTCTCAATCGGACACAGCTGGACTACGACGTCTTTCATGGCAGATCCGGATAGCTTGTGGAGCTCGGCCCACAGGGCCATTTGTTCGTTCAGCAACAATGGGTGCTTTGGCATGCTGAATTGTGACCAGAAAAGCTTTTCCATCGCATGTCCTTCTTGCGCCTGGAAAAACTGCGTCGCATCGGAGACACTCTTCGGCAAGTCCAATAATGCGTCTGGAGAACTCCACATCTGATTCAGCGGGGCATACTTTGGATCGCCAAATTTAGTTTGCACTAAGAAGGGCTTACCAGCCGCGATCTCCCCAGCTTGTCGGATCTCCTCCCGAGCCGCTCTAGACTCGGACCGTGCTTCCCGCACCTCTTGTAAGGCCTTATCAAGATTAGCCATTTTGGTTTTGTTATCTTTCTCAAGGAAGTCACATCGGCTAGCGGCATCCTTTAGCTCAAGCGCCATAGTAGATATTCTCTCCTTGCACTGGCATAGAGTAGCCTGTTCGGCCTTTAATTCAGTAGCTGCCTTTTCGGCAGCCGCATTGCTCATCCTGGCCTACTCTTTGGCCCGGGCAAGCTCAGCCTAAAGGGTCTCAACTGCGGCGGCACTATTTGTAGTTATGCATATCTCAGTCTATAATTCTCAGCGTCATGCTCATATCATAGTACTTGCATATACTGAGTGCCCCAAAGACATACCTTGCGCCTCGTCGAGCCACATGTTCATAAGCATGATGTCATCATCCGCCACATCAACTTTCTGCTTCAGATGTGCAATCTCTGTAGCTTGGGCAGTCACCATGGATGTAACAACATGTGTTGCAATTAGTCAGATTCCTTCCTGGGCATATCTTTCTTGATCCTCTAATCGCCTCCCTTTGGACGCCAACCAGAGTCTCAGGGGCTACTATCTATACACAGGCGCATTTTTTTCTTATAGCACAATTAAAAATATTACATTGTGCACCTCAAAGCCTCTTAGCAGGCTCGTAAAGGCTTCATCCAATCCGCTTTTCGCGGACCGAACCCTCTCGACCACTATACCCATCAAAGTACGATGATCCTCTGAGACAGACGCATGATGTTATGCATCCATCAAGGTATCCGGCGCCTCCGGATCCGGAGCAGATTGTGCCGTCCCTCGAAAATCGAATAGTCTGGGGCCTTTATTGGTGGTCCCTGTATGGGCCGCACACCCCGGACCCTGGATGGCCGAAGTGTCGCCTTCGGGCCCGGTCTTCACTATCCCTCGCACCGTTTGTTGATCGGGAGAGATCCTCTGGGACAACACCTCGGTGTCCTCTGCCTTATTGGGCAGGGAGATCTGTGGAGGCGTATCGCTCTCCATCATCTCCGAAAGAAGATCCCCCGACGAGGAGGACTATTGAGGAAGGTGAAAGCACAAGTGCTCCCTGGGTGATTTTGGTAATTAATGTCAACATATCTCTTGTTGGACTAATACTCTTACCTAGTATGTTTCAGATAAGTTCAACAATGGAGTGGCATGGACTAGAGGATGTGGAACCCCTTCAAGATGCTAAGGACAAAGGATTGGCTCAAGCTCAAAGCACAAGACTCTACATTTTACTTTTAGTGATCCAAGATCACATTGAGTCCATAGGAAGCTTGCTCAAAGTGCTTAGTGATATGCTCCAAAGCCCTCAACCACTTTCTCACATCCACATATGTCCCAAACCAAAAGTCAAACTCGGCCCCACCGAATCTTTCTATCTGGTGCCACCGAGTTCTCTTGACATAGCCACTGCCAGAAACCCTAATCAAGTCGGTCTCACCGAGATGGGCTTGCAAACTCTCTGTTACCTATTGCAATAATTTTGGTCCCACCGAGGTATGCAATCGGTCCCACCGAGTTTGCTTGGCCAACTCTTTGTTTAGCTTATTACCCAAATTGGTCCCACCGAGTTTGTGTAATTGGTCAAACCGAGTTGAGGCTTTACCCTAACCTTAGCACATCGGTCCGACCGAGTTGATCATATCGGTCCCACCGAAATGTCGAACGGTCACATTATGAACTAAATCGGTCTGACCGAGTTTCACGATTCGGTCCCGCCGAGTTTGGTAAATTGTGTGTAACGGTTAGATTTTGTGTGGAGGCTATATATACCCCTCCACCCACTCTTCATTCGTGGAGAGAGCCATCAGAACATGCGTACACTTCCAACATACATTTTCTGAGAACCACCTACACTTGTGTTGAGGTCAAGATATTCCATTCCAACCACATAAATCTTGATCTCTAACCTTCCCCAAGTTGCTTTCCACTCAAATCATCTTTCCACCAAATCCAATCCTATGAGAGAGAGTTGAGTCTTGGGGGGACTATCATTTGAAGCACAAGAGTAAGGAGTTCATCATCAACACACCACTTGTTACCTCTTGGAAAGTGGTGTCTCCTAGATTGGTTAGGTGTCACTTGGGAGCCTCCGTCAAGATTGTGGAGTTGAACCAAGGAGTTTGTAAGGGAAAGGATATCGCCTACTTCGTGAAGATCTACCCGAGTGAGGCAAGTCCTTCGTGGGCGACGGCCATGGTGGGATAGACAAGGTTGCTTCTTCGTGGGTGGAGCCCTCCGTGGACTCGCACAACCGTTACCCTTCGTGGGTTGAAGTCTCCATCAACGTGGATGTACGATAGCACCACCGATCGGAACCACGGATAAAAAATCTATGTGTCTCCAAATTGCGTTTGCACACTCCAATCCCATCTCTTTACATTCTTGCAATTTGCATGCTTTACTTTCCGCTGCTCATATACTCTTGTCATGCTTGCTTGATATGTATTGTGAATGTTAAAACTTGTGCCAAAACTCCACTTCAACTTAAAGAGATTAAAAACTGCAACTTTTCTTACTTAGAGTCTATTCACCCCCCCCCCTCTAGACACCTCTTATCAATCCTTTCAATTGGTATCAGAGCTTTGGTCTCCATTGCTTTGGTTTAAACACCATTGGAAGAAGATGGATGAGTCTACTTTTGGGAGTCTTAGACATAGAGTGCCTATACTTGATGGAGAGTATTTTCATGAGTGGAAAAATGAGATGCTTGTGATTTTCAATGAATATCATTTGAACAAGTACATTACTAGCCCTTGTGCACCTCATGTTGATCCTATGCATCCTATCCTTGATGAGTCAATTGACATGATTCGCAATCTTAGAACTGTTGATCTTATCACTAGAGGATTGCCTAGAAACTTGATAGGTTGCTTGCCTACTCTTAAGTGTGCCTACACCATATGGAAATTTCATGAGGAACGTTTTCCAAATTATTCCTTGCAAAATCTAGATGAATTTCTCCATAAGTCTATTGCCTTGAGCAAGATGAATTCCAATGATCCTAAGAAGCTATTGGAATTCATAAAGAAGATCATTGTCAAACTCATTCTAATGAATCACCCTCTCTAGGAGTTGATCCATCACATGACGATGTTGAACATGGATACTATGATGAGGATGATGATAGTGACTTTGATCTTGATGATGCAATGAGACACTTTAGTCTTGTGGAAAATCTTCAGGGATACATGACAGGAGGAAAGGAATGGGTTCTTGATAGTGGATGTACCGATCACATGACCGGAGATAAAGATATGTTTCGTGAGCTTGCTGAAAACGATGGCTCTCAAAAGTATGTCACTTTTGGTGACAACTCAAAGGGTAAGGTGGTTGGCCTCGGTAAGTTGGCCATCTCACATGATAGCTCCATACAAAACGTCATGCTCGTTGAATCTCTTGGGTACAATTTACTTTCAGTGTCTAGACTTGCTGATTTCGGTTTCAATGTCCCATTTACTGAAGTAGATTGCCAAGTGTTTCGAAGAGAAAATCATAAAATGGTATTTATTGGTATATGTAGAGGCGATCTTTACATTGTTGATTTCACTAAAAAAGCTCAACCTAGAACTTGCTTAATTGCTAAATCTTCTAAAGGTTGGTTGTGGCATAGACGGTTAGGTCATGTAGGCATGCGAAACCTTGACAAGCTTATTAAAGGTAATCATATCCTCGGCGTTAACGATGTCATATTTGATAAGGATAGACTTTGCAGCGCTTGTCAAGCAGGTAAATAGGTTGGAGGAAGGCATCCCGTGAAGAACATCATGACCACGAGGAGGCCGCTCGAGCTACTTCACATGGATCTTTTTGGTCCCAACGCTTACAAAAGCCTCGGTGGAAATTCTTTTGGTCTAGTTATAGTTGATGGTTTTTCAAGATTTACGTGGGTGTTCTTTCTCGATGATAAATCGCAGGTCCAAAAGATCTTCAAAAACTTCGCTAGGAAGGCCCAAAATCAATTTGAAGTGAAGATTAAGAAAGTTCGCAGCGACAACGGAATGGAGTTCAAGAACGCAAATGTGGACACCTTTCTTGACGAAGAAGGGTGAGGGAGTCCTGGACTAGGGGGTGTCCGGACAGCCGGACTATCATCGTCCGCCGGACTCCAAGACTATGAAGATACAAGATTGAAGACTTCGTCCCGTGTCCGGATGGGACTTTCCTTGGCGTGGAAGGCAAGCTTGGCGATCTGGATATGTAGATCTCCTACCATTGTAACCGACTACTGGTTAACCCTAGCCCTCTCCGGTGTCTATATAAACCGGAGGGTTTTAGTCCGTAGGACACAACAACCATTACAACAATCATACCATAGGCTAGCTTCTAGGGTTTAGCCTCCTTGATCTCGTGGTAGATCCACTCTTGTACTACCCATATCATCAATATCAATCAAGCAGGAGTAGGGTTTTACCTCCATCGAGAGGGCCCGAACCTGGATAAAAACATCATGTCCCTTGTCTCCTGTTACCATCCGCCTAGACGCACAGTTCGGGACCCCCTACCCGAGATCCACCGGTTTTGACACCGATATTGGTGCTTTCATTGAGAGTTCCTCTGTGTCGTCACCGATAGGCTCGATGGCTTCTTCAATCAACAACAACGCCGTCCAGGGTGAGACTTTTCTCCCCGGACAGATCTTCGTATTCGGCGGCTTCGCACTGCGGGCTAATTCACTTGGCCATCTGGAGCAGATCGAAAGCTACGCCCCTGGCCGTCAGGTCAGATTTGGAAGCCTAAACTTCACGGCGGACATCCGCGGAGACTTGATCTTCGATGGATCCGATCCGCAGCCGAGCATGCCGCACTGTCACAATGGGCACGATCTAGCTCTGCCGCCGGACAGTGCCTTGGAGGCCGCACATGAATCCGCTCCGACCCATAGTTCGGAGCCGATCGTGCAGATCGAGGACGAGTGGCTGGACACTGTCTCGGGAGCTGCAACATCTGCGGCGATGGAGCCGAACACTGACCTTGTCCCCTATAAAGCTCGTGACTCCGAGGAGCCGGACTCCCTGCCGGACTCCGAACCTCCTGCGTCCCTGCCAATCGAATCCGATTGGGCGCCGATCATGGAGTTCACCGCTGCGGACATCTTTCAGCACTCGCCCTTTGGTGACATCTTAAATTCGCTAAAACATCTCTCGCTATCCGGAGAGCCCTGGCCGGATTATGGTCAGGATGGTTGGGATGCGGACGACGAAGAAATTCAAAGCCCACCCACCACCCACTTTGTAGCCACTGTCGACGATCTAACCGACATGCTAGACTATGACTCCGAAGACATCGATGGTATGAACGACGATGCCGGAGACGAACAAGAACCAGCGCCTACAGGGCACTGGAAGACCACCTCGTCATATGACATATACATGGTGGACACCCCAAAAGATGGGGACGGCGAAGAAGTAGCGGAGGCAGATTCCTTAAAGAAACAGCCAAAGCGCCGACGTCAGCGGCGCCGCTCTAAATCCCGCCACAGCAAGAATGGAGATTCTGGCACAGGGGATAATAACACCCCAGAGAGTGCCGAAGACAATCCCCTCCTGCAAGATTCAGCGCAGGAGGATGCAGAAGCAAGCCCTCACAAGAGAGCGCATTTAAGAGATTGAGGATGATAATTACATACCTCCCTCGGAGACGAGGCAAGCCTCGATGGCGATGAATTCGTCGTGCCCGAGGATCCCGTCGAACAAGAGCGTTTCAAGCGCAGGCTAATGGCCACAAACAAATAGCCTAAAGAAAAAGCAGCAGCAGCTTCAAGCTGATCAAGACCTGCTGGCCGACAGATGGACCGAGGTCCTCGCAGCCGAAGAGTATGAACTCGAATGCCCCTCCAAGAGCTACCCAAAATGCAAGTTGCTCCCCTGATTAGAAGAGGAAGCATACATACCTTCATCACCAGCGCACAATACGACCGACCGACCACCCCGTGGTCGCGACAGAGAGGCATCCAGGCCTTCCATCAAGACCGTACCCCGGCATCGCTCGAAAAGTATGAAGCCACGGGGGAACGCGCCGGACTTGCGGGATATACTGGAGGATAAGGCAAGACAATCTAGAACTATCTATGGATCACGTGGGCGCCCCGACCCACCCACGCGAATATCGTCGAGCGGATACAACAACTCCGGACGGGCGAACACAGCGCATAACGCCCTTGAGCTACGCCCCGATATTGCTCAATATAGAGGCGCCGCATACCGCTATGCTTCGCGACGAAGTAATGGATCATCAAATCATGAAGGGTTTAAACCCGTAAACATTGAATCCTACGATGGCACAACAGACCCGCGGTTTGGATCAAAGATTATCTCCTTCACATCCATATGGGCCCGCGGCGACGATCTCCACACCATCAAATATCTCCCGCTCAAGCTTAAAGGACCAGCTCGGCATTGGCTTAACAGCCTGCCCGCAGAGTCAATTGGGTGTTGGGAGGACCTGGAAGCCGCATTCCTCGATAACTTCCAGGGCACATATGTGCGACCACCAGACGCCGATGACCTAAGCCACATAATCCAGCAGCCAGATGAATCGGCCAGGCAATTCTAGACATGGTTCTTAACAAAGAAAAATCAAATCGTCGACTGTCCGGATGCAGAGGCCCTCGCAGCCGTCAAACATAACATCCGCGACGAGTGGCTAGCCTGGCACCTAGGACAGGAAAAGCCGAAATCCATGGCAGCCCTCACATCATTAATGACCCGCTTCTGTGCGGGAGAGGATAGCTGGCTAGCTCGCAGCAACAACCTCAGCAAAAATGCTAGTAGTCCGGATACTAAGGACCACAATGGTAGGTCGCATCGAAGCAAAAATAAACGCCACGTTAACGGCGACGACAAGGAGGATACGGCAGTCAACGCCGGATTCCGAGGCACTAAACCCGGTCAGCGGAAGAAGCCATTCAAAAGAACCATTCCGGGTCCGTCCAATTTGGACCGAATACTCGACCGCTCATGCCAGATACATGGCACCCCCGAAAAGCCAGCTAACCACACCAACAGAGATTGTTGGGTATTTAAGCAGGCAGGCAAGTTAATTGCCGAAAACAACGACAAGGGGCTGCACAGCGACGACGAGGAAGAGACCCAACCGCCGAACAGTAGAGGACAGAAGGGTTTCCCCCCACAAGTGCGGACGGTAAACATGATATACGCAACCCATATACCCAAGAGGGAGCAGAAGCGTGCATTAAGGGACGTATATGCGATGGAGCCAGTCGCCCCTAAGTTCAATCCATGGTCCTCTTGCCCGATCACTTTCGATCTAAGAGACCATCCGACTAGTATCCGCCATGGGGGATTCGCCGCATTGGTTTTAGACCCAATCGTCGATGGATTTCACCTCACGAGAGTCCTGATGGACGGCGGCAGTAGCCTGAACCTGCTTTATCAGGATACAGTGCGCAAGATGGGCATAGACCCCTCAAGGATTAAACCTACAAAGACGACCTTCAAAGGCGTCATACCAGGTGTTGAGGCCAATTATGCAGCTCGATCACACCGGAAGTGGTCTTGGATCCCGGATAATTTCCGGGCGAGGAGTTAATCTTGACATAGTCCCGTTCGCGGCGGCTATCACGCTCTGCTCGGACGAACCGCATTCGCAAAGTTCAACGCGGTGCCGCACACGCATACCTCAAGCTCAAGATGCCAGCCCTCGTGGAGTCATCATGGTCAGCGGAAATACGGCGCCCTCCGAGCGGAGGAACATACAATGCTCTCGCGGCGAAATCTGAGCAGCCTTCTAAGGCAATTTTCGAGTCCGGCCGTTAAACGGCCGGACACGGCCAAACGCGCCCGGAGCAACATCAACCAAGACCACCTGGCATGTTCCGAGCACGCGTAGCAATGCGGCCCCAACCCCAGCCCTCGCATGATTGCAAGACCAACCCTCCGCATACATCATTACGCTCTGGAGATACCATGGGCCTAGGGGGAGGGGAACGACCACAACAGACCCAGAGTGTGGCTCGACCACACCAGGGGCTCACAAGTGTGTCGCTCTTTTTATTTTTATTTTCCTTCTTTGTATACACAGGACTCCGTTCACCAGAGGCCCTGTCCGGCGGCGAACCCGCCGAACTCACGATGCAACAGCCAGGGAGGGAAAAAGGCTGCGACGAACACTCAGGTGGTCTCCATTACGAGCATTAAATTTGATTATATACACCAGTCCGCAGCCCACCCCTGGAGGGGGACATGTTTAATTAGTCCAATCCCTTGCTTACCGCACTATTTGTATCATTCCGCACTCATAGCAGAATTCCTTGAATAAATAATGCAGCACTTTTTGCCTGTAATTGCATTACTTTACATATATGTTCACTAATGACATCTTGCACCCGTATATTTTGGTACGGCCGAATACACCGGGGCTTATGTTCCCGCATTATGGTGTGATAAGTCCGAACACTTTCACAAGTGCGGCACCCGAACTTATAGCATTATATGAATCGGCTCGAATCATGTCTTAGGTCAATAGTTGGGTTTGCCGGCTCCTACGTTTTGGTACCTTACGTTCCGTTACTGACGGCTAAGGTGGCACTGGGAGAACCACTGCGATTGCGCCCCGGTTGAGCTAGGCGAGCGCCTCAGTGGAGAAAGCTAAAACTGACTGTCATGATAAGGCGAGAGACTGGTCGCTGTTCGAGAGGTCTTTTCGAGTCCTTAAAGACTTATACCGCTTCAAGCGAAGAACCGGATAATGTCCGGCCAAGGCGTGGATAGCGCCCTGAACTCGGTCTTCCGAATACTAGGGGCTTCGCTGAAATTTAAAATTATAGAATTCTATGGCTAAGTGAGAGTGTTCAAGCATTATAAGTCTGGTTGCCTTGTTCGTTGTGTTGAGCGCCTCCCTAGATGGACCCAAAAATGGGAAAAGAGTGCTCAAGTTTATCTCGAACACCCCAGCACTCGTGGCTTGGGGGCTGAAGCCGACGACTTGCCATCTCTCAGATTTTATAAACGGCCGCACAGAAGGTAATATTTTAAATCAAACAAGCGTTGCTTAGCGCATATGAACAAAGTTTTCAGCGCACAGGATAATACATAGCGAGTCTACTCAATAATTACATCTCTGGGGCACTCATCCGCAATCTTGCGGGCACACTTCAGGACAGTCTTATAGTACATCTCAGGCGTACGATACTCCTTGCCCGCTGGCGGCGCGTCAGTGATAAGCCTCTCCGCATCCAGCTTGCCCCAATGCACCTTTGCGCGGGCAAGGGCCCGACGAGCACCTTCAATACTGGCAGAACGCTTGATGACCTCCACCCAGGGGCACGCATCCACCAGCCGCTGCACGAGGCCGAAGTAGCTCCCAGGCATGGCCCCTCCAGGCCACAGCCGGACTATGAGGCCCTTCATGGCCTGCTCGGCTACCTTGTGGAGCTCGACCAACTGTTTCAGCTGGTCGCTAGGGGGCACCTGATGGCCGGTCTTAGCGTACTGAGACCAGAAGACCTTCTCCGTTGAGCTCCCCTCCTCGGCTCGGTAGAATGCGGCGGCATCGGACACACTGTGAGGCAGATCTGCAACGCCTCGAGAGCTCCAGATTCAGTAAGTGTCAGGTAGTTTACATTAACAAGCTTGCTTTGCATGAAAAATGCCTTACCCGCCGCTATTTTCTTCACCGCCTCAATCTCCTGAAGGGCCTTATGGGCCTCGGCCTTGGCGGCTTCGGCACTTTCGAGAGCCGAGGCAAGCTCGGACTCTCGAGTCTTTGAGTCGCGCTCCAAACCCTCATGCTTTTCCATGAGAGCCTGGAGCTCTTGTCGCACTTCCGCCACCCGCGCCTCCTGCTTCTCTCGCTCCGCCCGTTCCATGGCCGCATTGCGTTTGGCCGCGGATACGGCCTCCTTCAGGGCCGCCACCTCGTTCGTGGCCCCTGTAGTACCCACGTTATCCTTGTTATTTTTATTGCAACCGAAATCCTTTTCTGTAAGGTAAATAATCAAAGTGGTGCTACTCACCTTCTTTGTCCTCGAGCTGCTTCTTGGCACGGCCGAGCTCTCGCTCGGACCGCTCGAGATCTTGCTTCAATGCACCGACCTCTGCAGTCAGTGCGGCAGAGGTCAGCAACGCAGCCTTTAAACCCATATTGACATAATTTTTAGCAACCCTGCATATATCTTTTTAGATCCTCAGTCCGGCTTTTCTTTCCGAACACCGAACCGAGCATCAGGGGCTACTGTCTATGCGGTATTACATTACATAATTTTAACTTCTTACCTCAAAGCTGTTAGAAGGCTGCTGCGAGCTTCGGTCAGCCCGCTCTTGGCGAGTGAACCTTACGAATCACCGCACTCATGATAGTGCGGTGTTCTTCCTCGATGGAAGCGCCTTTGAGCGCCTCCAACAAGTTATCCGGCGCCTCCGGTTGGACGGGGGCCGCCGGCGTCACGCTCTTGCCCTTCTTGCGAAGGGGCCGCCTGCTGGACTCCGGAACCACTGCGGGTTCCAGCGTGGAGTCCGGCGCAAAGTCCGGGAGGCTGCCTTGCGGCGCCTCCGGAGCCTCCTCCTGATGGGTCCCTTCCTGGGATCCCACCTCGGCGTCCTCAGCGGTGCGAGGGGTGGAGGCAGTCGGAATGGAATCCACATCCGACGGAGCCAACGACCCGCTCGACGAAGCAGGGAGATCATCGTCGGCCAGACTGCAGGCGGTATGCAGCATTAGAAGGACACTATGTGACACAAAAGAAATTACAGATCATTCAGAATCAGGATACTTACGATCTTGCCGGAGGCCTGGCCCTTGAGGGCCACTCTTCTTCGCCAATGTTGGCGTTGGTAGAGCTGTCCGAGGGAATAGTTCTTCCCCTCTTGGACCCTTCGGCCTCCCCTGTTGGGGAGGCCTTCCTCTTTCTCTCTCCCTCCTCTAGGAGAGAGTCTTCTTCCTCCTCCTCGCCTTCGGGGGAGGAGTCCGCCTCGGAGTCGTCGGACACCTAAAAACGGGAACTCTTTCAAGTACCCGTGGCCTCCTTCTTGGCCTTCTTCTCCGGCACCACATGCGGTGCCGGAACCAGCAGCCCCGCTAGACGGGCGTCTACTGGGTTTTCTGCCATGGGAGTCGGGCAGATGATCTGCTTGGCCTTCTTCATCTAGTCCTGTCAAAGGAAAAGGAAGATTGAAACCCACATAGGGTCAAACTATTGAAAACAAGTGTCCCGTAAAGGGGTAGAATCACTTACCTCGTCAGCTGGTCATTGCGAGCGAAATCCGCGATCTTGATGGCGGATGCACGGGAGCTTCGGCGCCCTTGAACAGCACTCTCCAGGCGCCTTCGTACGTCGTGTCGAAGAGCCCGTTCAATGCCTCGTGCTGTGCCAGATTGAACTCCCACAATTTAAATGCCCGTTGTTGGCGGGGAGAATCCGGCGGATGAGCATGACTTGGACCACATTGACGAGCCCGAGCTTCTTGTTCACGGCTTACGGATACGGGCTTGGAGTCCGTCGGCTCCTCCGAACTACCCATAGCAAGCCCTTCTCTTTCCGGGAGGTGAGCTGCGAAGGATACCAGATCTGAACTCGGGGCCATCGCCCACGAGGGTCGCACTGGCTCGGTGATATAGAACCACCCGATTGCCACCCCTTGACGGACTCCACAAAGGCCCTTGAACCAGAGGGCGTTGGGCATCTTGCCCAACATGGCGTCTCCGCACTCCGCTTGAGTGCCCTTCACTACCTTCGCTTGACATGAAGGTCTTGAGCCTAAGCGAAGTGGGGCTGGATGCGAGAGGAAGGCCTCGTACCCACGATAAACGCCGAGATGTTGAGGATGAAGTTGGCGCGGATCATGGAAATCTAGGCCGTAGTAGAACATGAGCCCCGGACAAAAGGGTGAAGTGAAAAGCCCGATCCAGCGGAGGAAGTGGGGAAGGAAAATGACCTCTCATGGGGCTGGGGGTGGGGATGAGCTGCCCTTATCAGGCGGTCGGTGCGCGATGTCATTTGGAGAGGTATCCGCGCCGCAAGAGCTTCTCGATGTGCTCCTCCTTAACGGTGGAGGCCAGCCATTTGCCTCCCGCTCCGGACATGGTCGGAGAAGGTCGAGGCGAGACACACGGACTTGGGCGCTGGAGCTCGAGAGTGCGCGGGGATGGATAAGCAAAGGAGGAAGAAGGCGTAGGTGAAAAGGTGGATCCTTATCCCCTTATATATAGGCGGACGAAGACTATGCGTCCCCACCGGCCTAGTAAAACTCGCTTATCTCCCAAGCGCCACCATCAATGGTGCGGTTGGGTTACCCACGTCCGTATTGATGAGAATCCCGGGGTAAGGGGGACACGATCTCTGCTTCGACAAGACGTGCCAAGGAAACCGCTTCGCTAAACGCGCTGAGGTGGTATAATAAAAAATGATTCAAGTAAAGACTTGGTAGTGGCGTGACGTCACGCTACAAGATACGTCAGCAGATTGAACCTGTGTACATGATATTCTCTCTACGGTGGAATGTGGAAATTATTTTGCAGAGCCGGACACTATCCTGGTGTTCACAATCTTCTATGGATTATTCGGAAAAGGAACCCGCCTTGCAATGCCGAACATTATGCGCGCCAGACTCATCGTCATTGAAGCCAGGTTCAGGGGCTACTGAGGGAGTCCTGGACTAGGGGGTGTCCGGACAGCCGGACTATCATCGTCCGCCGGACTCCAAGACTATGAAGATACAAGATTGAAGACTTCGTCCCGTGTCCGGATGGGACTTTCCTTGGCATGGAAGGCAAGCTTGGCGATACAGATATGTAGATGTGTCTATATAAACCGGAGGGTTTTAGTCCGTAGGACACAACAACCATTACAACAATCATACCATAGGCTAGCTTCTAGGGTTTAGCCTCCTTGATCTCGTGGTAGATTCACTCTTGTACTACCCATATCATCAATATCAATCAAGCAGGAGTAGGGTTTTACCTCCATCGAGAGGGCCCGAACCTGGGTAAAAACATCGTGTCCCTTGTCTCCTGTTACCATCCGCCTAGACGCACAGTTTGGGACCCCCTACCCGAGATCCGCCGGTTTTGACACTGACAAAGGGATTTCACATGAGTTCTCGGCTACGTACACACCTCAACAAAATGGAGTTGTTGAGAGGAAGAACCAAACTCTTATTGAGATGGCAAGAATGATGCTTGATGAGTACAAGACTCCAAAACACTTTTGGGCGGAAGCGGTAGAGACAGCTTGTCATGCAACAAATCACTTGTATCTTCACAAGCTACTCGGCAAAACGGCATACGAGCTCCTCACCGGTAACAAACCCCAAGTTGGATACTTTCGAGTATTCGGCTCAAAGTGCTACATTCTTGATAAGCATCGTCGTTCTAAATTTGCTCCTAAATCTCATGAAGGTTTCCTACTTGGTTATGGCTCAAACTCTCACACTTACCGTGTCTACAATAATTTCACCCAAAAGGTTGAAGAGACGGTAGGTGTGAAGTTTGATGAATCTAACGGCTCGCAAGTAGAGCAATTGCCAATTGATGTAGGAGACAAAGACCCTTCAGAAGCAATCCAACACTTGTCTATTGGCAAGATTTGTCCAAAGGAGGTGAAGGAAAGTACCTTGTCCGTCCAAGTGGAAGCTTCCACCTCACGACAAGGTGAACCAAGAGTTGATACGGAAGCATCCACAAGTGGGACACACCAAGATGAAGAAAATGAGGAAGTACACCAAGATGAACATCAACAACCTCCTTCTCCACCACGACAAGAGAACGACAATGTCAACAATGAAGAAGGCCAAGAAGAAGAACAAGATGAAGAAGATGTTCCACCCAGATCCAAGCAAAAGCTTCCACGAGTTTGAGCAAGAGTCGCCAAATACCATCCCGTCGAGCAAATCTACAATGATATCCAAACCGGGAGAATCACTCGCTCTAAAACTCGTTTGGCTAACTTTTGTGAACATTATTCATTCATCTCTAGCATTGAACCTATGAAGGTTGAATAAGCTTTGGAAGATCCACATTGGATAAACACCATGCATGAAGAACTACACAACTTTGAAAGAAATCAAGTGTGGACATTGGTCGAGAAGCCCGACAACAACCACAACATCATCGGTACCAAATGGGTGTTTCGCAACAAGCAAGATGATGATGGACAAGTAGTTCGCAACAAAGCACATCTCGTCGCCCAAGGCTACACTCAAGTCGAAGGTATGGACGATGATGAGACATATGCCCTCGTTGCTAGTCTTGAGTCCATTCGCATCTTACTTGCCTATGCTAATCACCATGATATCACCTTGTACCAAATGGACATTAAAAGTTCTTTCCTAAATGGTGAAATAGAGGAGGAAGTTTATGTTAAGCAACCTCCCGGCTTTGTCAATCCTAAGAAACCTAATCATGTTTACAAACTTCACAAAGCTCTTTATGGTCTTAAACAAGCTCCTAGAGCGTGGTATAAATGCTTGACCAAGTTCCTTATTGAAAAAGGCTTTGAAATTGGAAAATTTGATTCTACCCTTTTTACTAAAAGGGTTAATGGAGAACTATTTGTGTGCCAAATCTATGTTGATGATATTATATTTGGTTCGACTAACCCTCACTTTAGTGAGAAGTTTGGGAAGCTGATGTCGGAGAAGTTTGAGATGTCTATGATGAGTGAACTCAAATTCTTTCTCGGCTTGCAAATCAAGCAAACTAAGGAAGGTACCTTTGTCTCTCAAACAAAGTACATCAAGGACTTATTCAAGAAGTTCAATATGCAAGAATGCAAAGGTATGACTACACCCATGCCTACTAGTGGACATCTTGATTTGACCAAAGATGGTGAACCGGTTGATCAAAAGGTTTACCGCTCCATGATTGGTTCATTGTTATATCTATGTGCCTCTCATCCTGATATTAGGCTAAGTGTGTGCATGTGTGCACGATATCAAGCGACCCCTAAAGAATGTCATCTTAAGGCTGTGAAAAGGATAGTGAGATACTTAATACAAACACCAAATTTTGGCATTTGGTATCCTAAGAGGTCTTCTTTCGATCTTGTTGGTTACTCCAATTCGGACTATGCTGGAGATAAGGTTGATAGAAAGTCCACTTCGGGTACTTGTCAATTTCTTGGTAGGTCTCTTGTGTCTTGGTCCTCCAAGAAACAAAACTCAGTATCCTTATCCACCGCCGAAGCAGAATACATTGCCACTGGTTCATGTTGTGCTCAATTACTTTGGATGACCCAAACTCTCAAGGATTATGGGATATATGTGAAACATGTTCCATTTCTTTGTGACAATGAAAGTGCTATCAAGATTGCTCACAATCCCGTGCAACACTCTCGAACTAAGCATATTGAAGTTCGTCATCATTTCATTCGAGATCACGTTGCCAAAGGGGAAATTGATCTTAAGCATGTTCGCACCGATAAGCAATTAGCAGATATATTCACCAAACCGCTTGATGAGAAAGTCTTTTGCCGTTTGAGAGGTGGATTGAACATCATTGATGCTTCAAACTTGGAGTAGGAACTCCATTTGGATACATGCAAGGCATGAGCCTTTGACTAATCCTTGATATTTCTTTCATGTTGCTATTTATATGTTTTGGATATATTTGCACCCTTGCATGATATCTAACCCTTGTAGGTACTTGGATGAATCTAAATCTATGGGATTGAAACCCACTCACATCTTGAGCAAATTTCTACATCACCAAGTCTCTATACAATGGTGGTTGAAGACAAGGAAGCACGAAACCCTTCAAACATATCCTTTGACAAATTCTATATTAAGTTTTATGATTGTCATTTTGGATACACAAGTGCACTTCCTTGCAAGACTAACCCATGTAGGTAGATGACCTCAAATTCCAAGTGGAGCTCCCAACTCTTGATGAGCTACATCAACCTTGAGCAACCCACACAAGTTCAACTACATGATCGCGATCAACACCACCACCCAAGGTATGTTATTCCATCTTAGAGAATCTTTACTCCAAGTCATGATTGAAAGCAACTCAACAAGATATGAATACATCAAAATGCTTAAACGAAAAACGGTAACCCCATTTTGAGCTTAAACGATGAGTATGACCTATGATCAAGTGATATCACTTGACTCCTAAGTCAATATACTCTAACATAGGTGACATTGTCTCCGACCAATTCTAGATGAAGCTCTCTTGTGTTCTTTTCTGCGCTCTTGCATTTGTCTCATGCATATTTGTTTCCCCTTTCAAAAAACACTTCATCTAGATTTCTTTTCTGTTTCTTTTTGTTCTGCGTTCCATGCATCCAATTCTTTGCAAATCTTTCAGTTAATTCCTTGCAAATCCTTGTGAGATCTTACTTGACTAGTGAGCTGAGGTGACAAGTGTTTTCTCTGTGATGAACTCGGTCACACCGGTCTGTTGTTTTCGGTCCAACTGAATTCTTTCGGTGCAACCGAAGCACACAACTTGGTGCCAGCAATTTCACTGCAGGAAAGACAGCTTGCCACTTGTTCCTGCATTCTTTTTGATCCAGCTCCACTCAATGATTCTTGTCCTCTACCAGCATCACATTCGACTTGCTGCTTTGTTCTGTGACTCAAGGACCAAACCCATTTGTAACAAAAATCTATAAGAACCCTTCTTGGAAATTGATGTCAAAGGAGGAGAGAGAGATCGCATCAAAGCTTAATCATTTCTATAGGGGGAGAGAATACTCAGGGGGGAGAGTTCTTCTACAAGGAGACAGAAGTATCACTTCAAAAGACCCCAGATGTTTGGTGTTCAAGAGGAGATAAGTCACATGTCTTTAAGAGGGGAAAGACATGTTCATATTTGATTGTTTGCATTAGATCTGTTTCTTTTCTTTGCTCTAATTTTCTATTTCCTATCTTCTCCCAGTATCCCATGCTAGATTCAGGGGGAGCAAGACATCTAAGGGAAGGAAATCCTTGAATTCATTGCACATCTTTACCTTTGGGGACATGTCTATATCCAATGGGGTACTCAGTACTCACTCTCTACATGTCATCCCAGTCTTGGTACTCTTGTGGTTTCTTTTGTTTGCTCTGGCTAGTAGGTGTATCTGTGTTATCTAACCTTGTTTACGCAGGTCCATTCCTTCCTAAGCCAACTCAAGACCACAAGGTAAGTATATGCATCATACTCATGTGTATGAGGCTTTCTTGCTGATGTACATACTGTTTGCAAGAAGGACTCATGAGCATGAAGGTACATTTCCTATATTCACATCATTTGCTCTGATGCATGATACGTCCATTTTGCATCATGCTTTTATATCAATATTTATTGCATTATGGGCTGTTATTACACGTTATGTCACAATAATTATGGCTATTCTCTCTTATTTTACAAGGTTTATCATGAAGAGGGAGAATGCCGGTAGCTAGGATTCTGGCTGGAAAAGGAGCAAATATTGGAAACCTATTCTGCACAGCTCCAAAAGTCCTGAAACTCCACAAAAGTCACTTTTGGAATTAATAAGAATTATTGAGCAAAGAAAGTACCAGAGGGGGCCCACACCCTGTCCACGAGGGTGGGGGCGCGGCCCCTGTCTCGTGGGCCCCCTGGTGGCCCTCCGGTGCCCATCTTCTGCTATATGAAGTCTCTTACCCTGGAAAAAATCATAAGCAAGCTTACGGGACGAAACTCCGCCGCCACGAGGCTGAACCTTGGCGGAACCAATCTAGGGCTCTGGCGGAGCTGTTCTGCCGGGGAAACATCCCTCCGGGAGGGGGAAATCATCACCATCGTCATCACCAATGATCCTTCATCGGGAGGGGGTCAATCTCCATCAACATCTTCACCAGCACCATCTCCTCTCAAAACCCTAATCTCTTGTATCCAATCTTGTATCAAAACCACAAATTGGTACCTGTGGGTTGCTAGTAGTGTTGATTACTCCTTGTAGTTGATGCTAATTGGTTTACTTGGTGGAAGATCATATGTTCAGATCATTAATGCATATTAATACTCCTCTGATCATGAACATGAATATGCTTTGTGAGTAGTTATGTTTGTTCCTGAGGACATGGGTGAAGTCTTGCTAATAGTAGTCATGTGAATTTGATTCGTTCAATATTTTGATGAGATGTATGTTGTCTGTCCTCTAGTGGTGTTATGTGAACGTCGACTAAATGACACTTCACCATTATTTGGGCCTAGAGGAAGGCATTGGGAAGAAATAAGTAGATGATGGGTTGCTAGAGTGACAGAAGCTTAAACCCTAGTTTATGCGTTGCTTCGTAAGGGGCTGATTTGGATCCACTAGTTTCATGCTATGGTTAGGTTTACCTTAATACTTCTTTTGTAGTTGCAGATGCTTGCAATAGGGGTTAATCATAAGTGGGATGCTTGTCCAAGGAAGGGCAGTACCCAAGCACCAGTCCACCCACATATCAAATTATCAAAGTACCGAACGCGAATCATATGAGCGTGATGAAACTAGCTTGACGATAATTCCCATGTGTCCTCGGGAGCGCTTTTCTCATTATAAGAAATTGTCCAGGCTTGTCCTTTGTTACAAAAAGGATTGGGCCACCTTGCTGCACTTTATTTACTTTCATTGCTTGTTACCCATTACAAATTATCTTATCAACAAACTATCTGTTACCTACAATTTCAGTGCTTGCAGAGAATACCTTACTGAAAATCGCTTGTCATTTCCTTCTGCTCCTCGTTGGGTTCGACACTCTTACTTATCGAAAGGACTACGATAGATCCCCTATACTTGTGGGTCATCAATGCATATAGCCAAGATACATGTAACACATTGCTTACTCTGTCATGCTTATGCATTCACAGTTTAAAGCATGCATCTTGGTTTTAGACTACTTGACCAATAAAAACTTAAACTTTTCCCAGTTTTAGAGTTTGGCGGATTTTAGCTGTTTTAGGACAAGTCAAGCAATCATCACACAATTCAAGCAAACATGCAAAGAGTATATAGGCAGCGGAAATTAAAGCATGCAACTTGCAAGAAAGTAAAGGGAAGGGTTTGGAGGATTCAAACGCAATTGGAGACACGGATGTTTTTGGTGTGGTTCCGATAGGTGGTGCTATCGTACATCCACGTTGATGGAGACTTCAACCCACGAAGGGTAACAGCTGCGCGAGTCCACGGAGGGCTCCACCCACGAAGGGTCCACGAAGAAGCAACCTTGTCTATCCCACCATGGTCGTCGCCCACGAAGGACTTGCCTCACTAGCGGTAGATCTTCACGAAGTAGGTGATCTCCTTGCCCTTACAAACTCCTTGGTTCAACTCCACAATCTTGTCGGAGGCTCCCAAGTGACACCTAGCCAATCTAGGAGACACCACTCTCCAAGAAGTAAAAAATGGTGCGTTGATGATGAACTCCTTGCTCTTGTGCTTCAAATGATAGTCTCCCCAACACTCAACTCTCTCTCATAGGTTTTGGATCTGGTGGAAAGAAGATTTGAGTGGAAAGCAACTTGGGGAAGGCTAGAGATCAAGATTCATATGGTAGGAATGGAATATCTTGGCCTCAACACATGACTAGGTGGTTCTCTCTCAGAAATGGTAAGTTGGAAGTGTAGGTTCGTTCTGATGGCTCTCTCACCGAATGAAGAGGAGGTGGAGGGGTATATATAGCCTCCACACAAAATCTAACCGTTACACACAATTTACCAAACTCGGTGGGACCGAATGGTTAAACTCGGTCGGACCGATTTAGTAAACCTAGTGACCGTTAGTGATTTCGGTGGGACTGACATGCATCTCGGTGAGACCGATTCGGTTAGGGTTAGGGCATAACGTAATCTCGGTAAGACCGATTACACAAACTCCGTGAGACCGATTTGGTAATAAGCTTTCCAGAGAGTTGGTCAGGTAAACTCGGTGGGACCGATTTGCTCTTTTCGGTGAGACCGAAATGTTACAAAAAGGAAATAGAGAGTTTACATTGCAATCTCGGTGGGACCGATCGCTCACTTCGGTTACACTGAAACGTTACGAAGGGAAACAGAGAGATTGCAACCCCATCTCGGTGAGACCGAGATCCCTATTGGTAAGACGATTTGCTTAGGGTTTGTGGCAGTGGCTATGACTTTTGGAATCGGTGGCGCCGGATAGGAAGTTTCGGTGTGACCGATTTTGGCTCTGGATTTTGGTCATTTGTGGATGTGGGAAAGTAGTTGAGGGTTTTGGAGCATACCACTAAGCACATGAAGCAAGAGGCTCATTAAGCAACACCTCATCCCTCCTTGATAGTATTGGCTTTTCCTATAGACTCAATGTGATCTTGGATCACTAAAATATAAAATGAAGAGTCTTAAGCTTTTGAGCTTGAGCCAATCCTTTGTCCTTAGTATTTTGAGGGATCCACTTTCATCATCCATGCCATGCCATTCATTGAGCTTTCCTGAAATAATAGTCTTGGAATAGCATTAGCTCAATGAGCTATATGTTGTTATGAATTACCAAACCACCTAGGGATAGTTGCACTTTCAATCTCCCCCTTTTTGGTAACTGATGACAACATATAGATCAAAGCTTCGACAAATGATAATAAGATTGAATAACATCGTCGCTTTGAGAAGTATGTGATAAGCAAGAGCTCCCCCTAAATTTGTGCATAGTTTAAGATTTGCTTTGGACTGCAAATGCACAATGAATTAGACTCATCGGTTACTCTTCCATGTCACATACATCTTGGAGGTGCGCTCAAAATAATAAACAATGAATACATGCACTCATCACCAAGCATAGTGAGTGATCACATAAGATAGATAGGATAAAATCAAGCATGCATAAGAGTAGCTTATGATCAAACACATGATCATCAAGTTCTCACAAGCATAGTATCTCAACCAAAAGCAAACAAAGTTTGAAAAACCACCAAATAAAGAAAGAGAGACCAAAAGCAACACTCTCTCTCTCAAAGCCTATGATCTATACATTTTTCTCCCCCTTTATCAACAAGTTACCAAAAAGTTCATAGAAAATGCATAGTGCTAGATTGACTCTCAGGCTTGATCTTCTGGTGGTGGTGTCTTGATAGATCCTTGGACGAAGGCTTCAGTTGAAGTAGAGGGTGCTGGAGTGGATGCTGGAGCTGGTTGCACTGGAACTGTAGGGGCAGTAGCTGGTGCTGAAGTTGTTGCTCTAGTGTTTGTCACTGGCACTGCAACTGACCTCTGGGCTCTGGGCACTCGGGCAAACACATTGGTGGTTGTCTTGCCCTTCCTCTCTTGCATGTCATCCTGCAGCTGCTCTACAACTGACTGAATCTCAGTTACCTTGACATCTAGATCATAGAATTTTTGTTCCATGATTCTTTCCAGGCTCTCCTGGTTTTCAGTTAGGGTGGCCATCCCCTTCTCAATCCTCAGAGTTGATGCTATCAAGTAACCAAGATGCTCCTGTTTGGTTTTCAAGAAATATTCAGATGCCTCCTCTTGAGTTGGCATCTTGGCAGCCTTCTCCTTCTTTGCCTTCTCCTTCTTCTCTTGAGCTTGAACTGATTGTGGATCATCTTCATTCATGACAACCTCATTGTCCTCAAAGTCTGGATAAATTGGAAAATGTTCCTTATCCAACTGATATTTTCCTATGCCCATCTTTGAGTTGATAAATTCTTGAATCTGAGGTGCATATCCACAGCTCCTCTTCTGATCTGCTGCAGTCCTCTTGATTGTTTCCACTATTAGGCTCATGACTTTGAAATTTTGGGGCACATCAAACACATGCAGCATGTTGATGGCATGCCCTATGATCATGTTATGGTCACCTGACTTGGGCAACAAAGTGTGCCTCAGAATCCAATTTATGGTTGGCAACCCTGACAGCAGAAAGTGAACTGATGCAAACTTGTGAGTCTCTACAGCCTTGTCAAGAATTTCCTTGTACATGTGAGCCATTGAATTGTGACCCAACTTCTTCTTTGCATAAATGTCCAGGTCATCCTCTTCTTCCTTGGGGGCATTTATGAGGCTTGCCCATTCTTCAACAGTGGACTGGTACCTTGTACCTTCAGACATCCAGACAATTCTACCATCTGGGTAAAAATGTGTTGTGGAGTAGAACTGCATGATAAGCTCATCATTCCAGTTGGTGAACTTCTGTCCAACAAAATCTGCAACTCCACAAGCAACAAAGCTGTCTTCCACTCCAGGGTAGTGCTGCTCATTTTCCCTGATGAATTTCCAGTCAACCCACCTCATATCACAGACTATGCGCTTCTTGTCCAACAGAATGGTCTCATAAAAGTCCTGCTGTTCCTTTGTATGGAACCTGTAGTCAACAGCAGTTCTTCTTCTTGAAGCATATGGATCTTCCATCCTCCACAGTCTCAGCCCTGAATCCTTCCTGATTCTCATGTCCTCAGCCATAGGATGGGCATCATTGTGGTCTGGTATCTTGGGCTTGAGCTTTCTAAGGACCTGTCCTTCCTCATCCTCTTCTTCAGCAACATTTGGCATTGGGGCCTTGTTCTTCTCAGCAGCTCGAATACTCCTAGTATTCCTCTTTGGAACTTGCTTGGCCTTGGAGGCAGCTTTGGGTGCTTCCTTGGGCTTGTATGTTGCAGCCCCTGATCTGATTGCATCTCCCATAAGCTTAGCTGCCTTAGGTGCTGGTGCAGCATCCTCTTCCTCTTCTTCAGAATCCCTTCTCATTGAGGGCTTTCCAAGGACCTTGGCAGTTGTGGTTCTTGCTCTCTTCTTTTTCTTGTCCTGATCACCATCATCCTCTGATTCAATTGTGAACTTCATAGTTGCACCAGTTGGGACTTTTTGAGGTTTGGATGATGTGTCTTTCCTTGCAGGTGCCTCTTTGGGTTGAGCCTGAGCTGGCACTTGAGTGGACTTCCTGGCCTTAGGCATTGGAGTTCTCTTGGCAGGAACTTTCTTCTTCAGACCTGGCTTTGTGCTTTGAGCATAGCCATATTCTTTCTTGAGCACCACTTTCTTGGAAGTGGCCTCATCTTCCTCAGCTTTGTAGTCTTCATCCTCAGAATCTGATGTTCTTTTCCTCCTTTGCCTAGTAGCAGCCTTAGGCAAATTGCTAGGAGTACTTCTGCTCCCATCATCTGAAGTTGAGGGACTAGTGCCCTCACTCAAGTCCATCTGCTCTTCTGACCTGTTATGGCAGTCACTTTGATCTGACATACTGCAAAAGCTGATTGCTGAAGAGTTATAGATGAGATAGAATAGATGAGCATCACAAAATGCAGAGATTTTTGCAAAAGAATGATTCAAAAGTCCAGTTTTAGTTTTCCACAGAAAGCATCTCGGATCAACCGATTTTCAAACTCTGTGATACCGAAGCAGTTTTGGAACCTAAACTGATGATCTCGGTTGGACCGAGTTTCAGTTCGGTGGCACCCAGACTGCTAGGGTTTCACAGAATCCTCAAATCGGTCGCACCGATTAGTAATTCTCGGTCAGACCGAGAGTCACTAGTGCAATGGCATAAGCCAAATCGGTGAGACCAAGTTTTTCAACTCGGTGGGTCCGAGATGGTTTCGGCGGAAACCTAACCCTAAAAATTTGAATCGCATCTAATCTATGGACTATTTTGGCTGGATAGAAGAATCTCAATCGTGGCAAGAATCAATATGAAAACAATGTGCTAGGAATCAGACGTGGATAGCACAAAGATCAAGTCCATACCCTAACTTGGCGGTGGACATGCTACGGCGGCAATGGTGGGGACGAAATCCGTTGACGGCGGCGAAGACCAGCGACAGGAGGCTGCTGGCGACGAGGAGACGATCAGGAGACCACGATGGCATAGCGAGCTGTTGCGCGGGCGAAGGGTTTCGGAGAAATTTCCAAACTTCTGCCCGTGGCTATATATAGCCCGACCCTGTCAGTGTGACCGAGTGGAACAACTCGGTGGCACCGAGATGCATAACTGTGTTCATTTACAGCAAATCGGTGAGACCAAAGAGTTCAAATCGGTTGCACCGAGATTGAAAACTCAGATCAACTTGATGATCTCCGTTGGACCGAAATGGGGAAATCGGTCTGACCGAGAATCACAAAGAGGTTTTGGAAGTTTAAGTCTATGACGAATCGTGGACTCCGAGTGCTCCTCACACAGAGTGGTTCGAATCTGACTTGATCAAATTTTGTGATGTAGCATGAATAGAGTTTGAGATGAGAAAAGCATAGATAGCTAAAGAAGGTTCTTATGCATTCTTGTCCATCCACTTGGCAAAAAGAAAAGAAACCAAACAATCAAAACAACAAGTGGATGTCCTTGAATGAGTAAAATATGCACCAACATGCTCACACAATAAGATGGCAAATGAAATATGTGGCAAAGCATGCACAACCAATTCTAGCATCTATCAAACAATTGGTGATGACTAGGTCATCTATATATGAGTATATTGACTTAGGAGTCAAATGAGAACATTTGATCATAGGTCATACTCATCATTTAAGCTCAAGTGGGGTTACCACTTTTACATTATGCATTAATGTGTTCACACCATTAGAGTTGCTTTGACTCAATTCTTAGAGCTAAGCTCCCCCTAGATGTGAGATCCCCCTTTAGAGGGATGAACTAACCTTGGGTTTTGTCGATAATGACTTCATGTAGGTGTTGAAGATGTGGATGCTCAATGTTGGTGTAGATCATTTGGAGCAATCCTTTGGAGTGAGTTGCACTTTCAACTTACCTACATGGGTTAGTCCCACAAGGAACAAACAAGAATATCCATAGACATAGAGTGATGCACACACAAGATGATGTCCATGAATTCATTAGGTTACCTTGTCCCTTGCCTTACCAACATGAGGGTTTGTGACTCCTTGAACTAGTGCAAGATGTGGAGGTTGATTGCACTTGTTCTTGCCAAAATGATATGAGTGAAGAATGTTGGCGGAGTGACCCTCAAGAACTCTCTAGTTCTTCTTCTTCGGGATCCACATCATCTTGATGGGAATCCTTGGAGTTGTAGTTGTACTTGATGAAGTAGAACTTGACGTAGTCTTGGGGACCCACATGAACGAGGCTTTAGGTGCTTCTTCAAATGCATCAATCTCTTCTTGAAGCTTGTCCTTGCCTTTGTTCTTGTGGTCTTGTGGTGGAAGATCATCTTGAGTTTGTGTTCCTTTGAAGGAAGTAGGATCATACTTCTCTTGTTGAGGAACAAACTTCCTCTTGGGGTATTGATCTTCTTCCCACTCAACTCTATTGGCATTGAACTTTCGTTCAAAACCAACACCTTGATTTTTTCCAGTGCCTTGCTTGCTTGCGTACAATTTCCTTGAATTGCTTACTCCCGGCAAGGCTCTTGTAAACACCTTTCTCTATAATTCCCTTCAATAAGATATTTTCTTGCTCAAGTGTAACTTGGCTAAGAGAATCATTAGTGGAATCAAGAGAACTACTAGAAGCAACAATATTGGATTTGACATTATTATTGTTACTACTAGAGGAAGTATCTTTCTTATACTTGTTACTAGACTTGACTTGAGGCATGTAAGTAGATAAGAGTAAATGCTTGGCAATGTAAGAAGAACTTTTCTTGCAGAGATCATCATTGATTGCTTTTAAGAACTCATGCTCTTGCTCAAGATTGAGCTTTTCAAAGCGTAACTTATCATGAGCCCTTAAAAGTTCTCGATGATCTTCGTAGATAGTTTCATGAGCTAACTTAAGAGAGTTTAATTCTTTAGTTAGAAGCTCAATCTTCTCCTTATCATTGTCATTCGTTTTATCTTGTTTAGCATGATTAATTGACGTTTCATCATAGTATTCATCACTAGAGTTGTCAACAAGTAAATCATCATCCACAAGCAAGTCATCTTCATCACTATTGAAATCAACATACTCGGGATGTGTTACCTTTGGACCTTTGGCCATGAAGCATCTTCCAACACCTTCATTTGGTGAGTCAAATATGTCGTAGGAGTTGGTTGACACAAGTGCTAGACTGGCAACACCTTCATCTTGAGTATATTCAGAGTCAGAGTGATAGCTTCTCTCAGAGTGATTGTCGGAGTCGGAGCCGGATACCCATTCACCAACATGAGCTTGATGTCTTCGTTTTGTGTAGCTCCTTGATGACTTGTCCTTCCTTTCCGAATCCTTGCTTCTCCGTGAGGGTCTTCGTTCATAACGATCATCTCTACTCCTCCTCTCTCTTGGTGGTGATTCTTCTTTTTTGCTCCTTCTTCTTGGAGAACCTTCTCTTCTTTTGTAGGGTGTTGTACACTCATTGGAGTAGTGTCCGGGTCTCCCACAATTGTAGCAATTGCGCTCTCGACAAGAAGATCTTTTGTCATTGTAAGACCTTGATTTGGAGCTTCTTTCTTTTCTTCTACTCTTGTAGAATTTGTTGAAGTTCTTCACCATTAAGCTCAATTCTTCATTGAAGGTTGGTTTCTCACTTGATGATGTGGGGGCTTCACTTGAGGCTTTGTAAGCACCACTTGACTTGTTGTGAAGTTCCTCCTTATCCTTGAGTGACATCTCATGAGCAACAATTCTTCCAATGACTTCTGTTGGCTTGAGATCTTTGTAGTTTGGCATCATTTGAATCAATGTGCACACGGTATCATACTTTCCATCCAATGCTCTTAGAATCTTCTTGATGATGAATTTGTCGGTCATCTCTTCACTCCCTAAGCTGGCAATCTCATTTGTGATAAGAGCAACCCTAGAGTACATTTCAGTGAAACCTTCACCATCCTTCATTTTGAACTTGTCAAGCTGACTCTGGAGCACATCCAACTTGGATTCCTTGACGGACTCGGTACCTTCATGCATATCAATCAAAGTATCCCAAATTCCTTTGCATTCTCAAGATGGCTGATTTTGTTGAATTCTTCGGGCACAATCCGTTGAAGATGATATCACAAGCTTGAGTGTTGTATTGCAGCATCTTCAATTCTTCCGCATTAGCTTCACGGTTCGGTTCTCTCCCATCGAAAAATTCACCTTGCAAGCCAATACAAATAATTGCCCAAATGGCGGGGTTATGTCCGAGAATATGCATTTTCATCTTATGCTCCCAACTAGCAAAATATGTACCATCAAAGTAAGGACCTCTACGGTGATAATTTCCCTCGCTAGACGCCATACTCTCCTAGGTTGTGAAACCAAGGCTATGACCACCAAAAGCTATGGAAATCAAAGCAAATGGAGACCAAAGCTCTGATACCACTTGTAGGACCTTGAAGTATGTCTAGAGGGGGGGTGATTAGACTACTTGACCAATAAAAACTTAACCTTTTCCCAATTTTAGAGTTTCGCAGATTTTAGCTGTTTTAGGACAAGTCAAGCAATAATCACACAATTCAAGCAAGCATGCAAAGAGTATATAGGCAGCGGAAATTAAAGCATGCTACTTGCAAGAAAGTAAAGGGAAGGGTTTGGAGGATTCAAACGCAATTGGAGACACGGATGTTTTTGGCGTGGTTCTGATAGGTGGTGCTATCGTACATCCACGTTGATGGAGACTTCAACCCACGAAGGGTAACGTGTGCGCGAGTCCACAGAGGGCTCCACCCACGAAGGGTCCACGAAGAAGCAACCTTGTCTATCCCACCATGGTCATCGCCCATGAAGGACTTGCCTCACTAGCGGTAGATCTTCACGAAGTAGGCGATCTCCTTGCCCTTACAAACTCCTTGGTTCAACTCCACAATCTTGTCGGAGGCTCCCAAGTGACACCTAGCCAATCTAGGAGACACCACTCTCCAAGAAGTAACAAATGGTGCGTTGATGATGAACTCCTTGCTCTTGTGCTTCAAATGATAGTCTCCCCAACACTCAACTCTCTCTCATAGGTTTTGGATCTGGTGGAAAGAAGATTTGAGTGGAAAGCAACTTGGGGAAGGCTAGAGATCAAGATTCATATGGTAGGAATGGAATATCTTGGCCTCAACACATGACTAGGTGGTTCTCTCTCAGAAATGGTAAGTTGGAAGTGTAGGTTCGTTCTGATGGCTCTCTCACCGAATGAAGAGGAGGTGGAGGGGTATATATAGCCTCCACACAAAATCTAACTGTTACACACAATTTACCAAACTCGGTGGGACCGAATGGTTAAACTCGGTCGGACCGATTTAGTAAACCTAGTGACCGTTAGTGATTTTCGGTGGGACTGACATGCATCTCGGTGAGACCGATTCGGTTAGGGTTAGGGCATAACGTAATCTCGGTAAGACCGATTACACAAACTCCGTGAGACCGATTTGGTAATAAGCTTTCCAGAGAGTTGGTCAGGTAAACTCGGTGGGACCGATTTGCTCTTTTCGGTGAGACCGAAATGTTACAAAAAGGAAATAGAGAGTTTACATTGCAATCTCGGTGGGACTGATCGCTCACTTCGGTTAGACCGAAATGTTACGAAGGGAAACAGAGAGATTGCAACCCCATCTCGGTGAGACCGAGATCCCTATTGGTAAGACGGTTTGCTTAGGGTTTGTGGCAGTGGCTATGACTTTTGGAATCGGTGGCGCCGGATAGGAAGTTTCGGTGTGACCAATTTTGGCTCTGGATTTAGATCATTTGTGGATGTGGGAAAGTAGTTGAGGGTTTTGGAGCATATCACTAAGCACATGAAGCAAGAGGCTCATTAAGCAACACCTCATCCGTCCTTGATAGTATTGGCTTTTCCTATAGACTCAATGTGATCTTGGATCACTAAAATATAAAATGAAGAGTCTTGAGCTTTTGAGCTTGAGCCAATCCTTTGTCCTTAGTATTTTGAGGGGTCCACTTTCATCATCCATGCCATGCCATTCATTGAGCTTTCCTGAAATAATAGTCTTGGAATAGCATTAGCTCAATGAGCTATATGTTGTTATGAATTACCAAAACCACCTAGGGATAGTTGCACTTTCAAATACTCTTACCTAGTATGTTTAAGATAAGTTCAACAATGGAGTGGCATGGAGTAGAGGATGTGGAACCCCTTCAAGATGCTAAGGACAAAGGATTGGCTCAAGCTCAAATCACAAGACTCTACATTTTGCTTTTAGTGATCCAAGTTCACATTAAGTCCATAGGAAAGCCAATACCATTAAGAGGGGATGAGGTGTTGCTTAATGGCTTGCTTGCTCAAAGTGCTTAGTGATATGCTCCAAAGCCCTCAACCACTTTCTCACATCCACATATGTCCCAAACCAAAAGTCAAACTCGGCCCCACCGAATCTTTATATCCGGCGCCACCGAGTTCTCTTGACATAGCCACTGCCAGAAACCCAAATCAAGTCGGTCTCACTGATGGGATCTCGGTCTCACCGAGATGGGCTTGCAAACTCTCTGTTACCTATTGCAATAATTTCGGTCCCACTGAGGTATGCAATCGGTCCCACTGAGTTTGCCTGGCCAACTCTCTGTTTCGCTTATTACCCAAATCGGTCCCACCGAGTTTGTGTAATCGGTCAAACCGAGTTGAGGCTTTACCCTAACCCTAGCACATCGGTCCTACCGAGTTGATCATATCGGTCCCACCGAAATGCCCAACGGTCACATTATGAACTAAATCGGTCTGACTGAGTTTCACGATTCGGTCCCACCGAGTTTGGTAAATTGTGTGTAACGGTTAGATTTTGTGTGGAGGCTATATATACCCCTCCACCCACTCTTCATTCATGGAGAGAGCCATCAGAACATGCGTACACTTCCACATACATTTTCTGAGAGAGAACCACCTACACTTGTGTTGAGGTCAAGATATTCCATTCCAACCACATAAATCTTGATCTCTAGCCTTCCCCAAGTTGCTTTCCACTCAAATCATCTTTCCACCAAATCCAATCCTATGAGAGAGAGTTGAGTCTTGGGGGGACTATCATTTGAAGCACAAGAGTAAGGAGTTCATCATCAACACACCACTTGTTACCTCTTGGTGAGTGGTGTCTCCTAGATTGGTTAGGTGTCACTTGGGAGCCTCCGTCAAGATTGTGGAGTTGAACCAAGGAGTTTGTAAGGGCAAGGAGACAGCCTACTTCATGAAGATCTACTCGAGTGAGGCAAGTCCTTCATGGGCGACGGCCATGGTGGGATAGACAAGGTTGCTTCTTCGTGGCCCCTTCATGGGTGGAGCCCTCCGTGGACTCGCGCAACCGTTACCCTTCGTGGGTTGAAGTCTCCATCAACGTGGATGTACGATAGCACCACCTATCGGAACCACGGATAAAAAATCTCCATGTCTCCAAATTGCGTTTGCACACTCCAATCCCATCCCTTTACATTCTTGCAATTTGCATGCTTTACTTTCCACTGCTCATATACTCTTGTCATGCTTGCTTGATATGTATTGTGAATGTTAAAACTTGTGCCAAAACTCCACTTCAACTTAAAGAGATTAAAAACTGTAACTTTTCTTACTTAGAGTCTATTCACCCCCCCCCCTAGACAGCTCTTCTCGATCCTTTCAGAAGGTTGCATGCCAGACTGCAAACACATATTTTAAACGTTACCCTTGCAAACAGGAAAAAAGGGATATGTTTAAAACACCCTTGTTCACTTACGATTCGGCTAAGGGCCTATCTTTATGGAGGGATTGCGTGTCAACGTCACCTCCCGAACCAGAACCCCCTTACAGGGATATCTTCCCCCGCTTAGAAGCCTTTGTCTTCAAGTCTTCGGAGGCGGTCCTCTTCTTCCCATGAGGAGAAGGGATGTCAGTTTTTCCTTCCCTTCCATCTTCGGAAGAGGGATTTCCAATCTCCCCGGACAAAGTGCCCGGTGTGCCTCTAGAATGGGGGCCACCTTGGTCCTCCTTGCTCTCCTCCTTGCCTTCCCTTGCCGGCACTTGGTATGGTGTCAGAGCCAGCATCCTTGTTAACACCGGAGCAGCTGAGTCTTCGGGAAGAGGCGCCGAACACCTAATTCTCTCCGCCTTCTTTATCCAGCCCTGGTCGAGTATGATTCTCTCAGTATATTGTTATGAGGGATTTGACTAAAATCTGTGTTTGGGAGTCGAGTGCTTACCGAGGTATCCGGATGTTTGCAGTCAAGGCCAATGTCCTCTATAGTATCTAGCCACTGTTTTTGTGTCCCGAAGAATAATTTCCACATTCCTCTGAACGTCGTGCTGAAGAAGTGTTGTACGGTTCTTGGTCCTTCCGGATTGAACTCCCACATGCGGAGAGGATGTCCCTAGCACGGCAGGACCCGACGGACTAGCATTACTTGGATCACATTGACAAGATCGGTGCCCTTTCCAATGAGGCTCCGAATGCGGCTTTGCAGCATCCTCACTTCATCAATTGATCCCTAGTCCAGCCCCTCATTAATCCATGATGCAAGCTGTACTGGAGGACCGAATCAGAATGCAGGTGTAGCTGCCCATTTGTTACCACGGGGTTCAGTGATGTAAAAACACTCCCGCCGCCACATGTCGGAAGTTTCTGTGAAGGAACCCTTTGGCCAAGTAGTATTGGCAAGTTTGCTCACCGCAGCACCACCGCACTCCGCCTGTTTCCCAGTCGACTACCTTCGGCTTCACATTTAAGGTCTTGAGCCACAAGCCGAAGTGTGGCGGAATGCGGAGGAAGGCCTCGCACGTGATAAGAAACGCTGAGACGTGAAGAAAAGAGTCCGGAGCTAGATTGTGAAAATCTAGCCCATAATAGAACATGATCCCTCGGACGAAGGGATGAAGAGCGAACCCTAACCCTCGGAGGAAGTGGGAGATGAATACGACCCTCTCGCCAGATCTGGGGGTAGGAATAACCTGCCCTTGAGCAGGAAGCCTTTGGAGGATTTCCGCGGTCAGGTACCTCGCCTCCCGGAGCTTCGCGATATCCTCCTCTGTGACACAGGAGGCCACCCACCGGCCTTGAGGGCTGGGTCTGGACATGACTGGGAGGCGCGAAGTGATTAGCTTGAACCTTGGGTGTTAGAACTCGAGGTGGGAGAGGTTGAGGAAAGGCTTGGCGTAAGGGAAAAAGGATGAGTCTTAGCCCCTTTATAAAGGCGATGAATATCAGACGCCCCTCCTAGGCCTTAAAATATGCCTATTCCCAAGGAATCATGCCAACAAAACGGTTGGGTTATCCACGCCCGTGTTGATGAGAATCCTGCAATAAGGGGACACGATCTCTGCTTTGACAAGACGTGCAAATGAAACCGCATCTCAAAATATGGAGCGGTAGGCTAAAACGGTTCGAATAATGGCCGGGCGGCGACGTGATGTCATGCTACAAAAAGTTGTCAGCAGATTGGACTCGTGAAATATTATACTCTCTACAGTTGTGTGTGGGATTTGTTTTGTAGAGCCGAACACATTTCTATGTTCGAAGACTATTTTGGAGTATTCAGAGAAGGAACCCTCCTTGCAATGTCGAAGACAATCTACGTGCCAGACACCTCGTCATTGAAGCCTAGTTCAGGGGCTACTGAGGGAGTCCTGGATTAAGCGGTCTCAGACAGCCGGACTATTAACATGAGCCGGACTGTTGGGCTATGAATAAACAAGACAGAAGACTTCTTCCCGTGTCCAGATGGGACTCTCCTTGGCGTGGATGGCAAGCTTGGCGATTCGGATATGTAGATTCATTTCGCTGTAACTAACTTTGTACAACCCTAGTCCCCTCTGGTGTCTATATAAACCGGAGGGTTTAGTTTGTAGGGGCAATCAGAAACAGGCTAGACTTCTAGGGTTTTAGCCATTACGATCTCGAGGTAGATCAACTCTTGTAATACTCATATTCATCAAGATCAATCAAGCAGGAAGTAGGGTATTACCTCCATAGAGAGGGCCCAAACCTGGGTAAACATCATGTCCCCCGCCTCCTATTACCATCCGACCTCAGACGCACAGTTCGGGACCCCCTACCCAAGATCCACCGGTTTTGACACCGACAGGGTAGGCGGGGTGGTGTTTGAGGATACGCCATGGCTACTGAAAATTTTAGTGATGGTGGGTGGAGATGGTGGTGGACGAGGGAGGGCGACGGTTCAAATGCCTCGGCTACTGCAATTTTACTATAAGGTCGGTGCTGGAGGAGTGGGGTTGAAGTACGACGGCTACTAAAATTTGGGTAAAGGAATTGGTGCGGGGTGGGAGTACCCAAGATCGCACACGGTCCAATAAGAGTATGCGTGTATGATAATAAGGAAAAGCGCGGCGGAACCGCCGATTTTTGCAACACTCAAGGCAGGTAGTTTGTTTTTTTATTTGACGTGGAATTCAATCTAACTAAACTAGCCGCTTTTAACTTGCACGGTTGGTGATTTTATAGCGCACTAGCATCGCACACGGTTAAGCCAGTACCTCCACCTTTGCTTGTGCTTGCGCAGTCATGGTGATTCACAGCACACTTGCATCGCACACGGTTAAGCCACACTACAAGAAATATGTCAACTAGTGACCTTCTATCAGTGACCCTGGAAGAAATGGTCATAAATCTATGACCATTTGAGACCAATTGGTCGAAAGCTGTTCGGAAGGCTCCAAACCCTCAACCATAACGACTATTTTGGTCAGAAAGGTCGTAATTTCCTTACATGAAATGGTTGTAATGCATACAACACTGGTGTGCAGCCCTATTTCTAGCTGATCACGACCAATATAGATGGTCATAACCTTGTAAATTGTGGTTGGTTGCGATGACTAGGCGCCACCTCATAAGTTTTGCCTACGTGTCATGTCCATGTGTGAATTTTTGCCCCAGGTTGTGAAGCAACCTATATTTATGTTATTCCCAAAATTCCCAAAAAGATTCTGATAAATCCTTAGGATCATATCTTCATCAAATATGTCAAAAACCTTCCTTGCCATTTCAAAAATAATTCAACAATATCCATTTTCCTATTCTGTTCAGAATGGCACTTTGTGAAGGGAGTGTTATTTATATATTCTTGATTGCCCTAGAAAAATTTGGGCACTCTTTCCTATACAAATCATTGCCTCATGACAAAATTTAGCTCCATTTGCCCAGTAAATCTTCCTCGGCAAATTTCCAAAGTTTTCGTCCAGCTAGAAGCTTTGTGAAGGAAGTACTAGCTATGCATATCCTAACGAGTTGAATTTTTGCCACATCTTATATATGCCCATATCATAGCTCTCCACAAAATTTTAGCCCCATATAACAATTCATGAGAGCTTACCATCCAATCTTTGTTTGTGGTAATATTTTTATTTTGTGAAGCAACTATATTTTATATTGCTTTATCATTGCTGAAAATTTACCAGGACATGACCCTGCCCATAGAACTCCCTCCACCAAATTTTATATCATTTAATTTAACCATTTTCGCTCAATATGTTTCCCAATTTTCTGTTCAATTGAGAGCATTGTGAAGGAACTACCATTTTTATATATCCAAATGGCATGAAATTTATACAGTGCCTTCATATGCCCAAATTATCACCCTCCTCCGAATTGCAGCTCAATCAAATCATCTATGTGAGCCCAGGTTCAATTTCTATTTTATGGCCAGATTGGCACATTGCAAAGCAAGTGTTATCTAGACCCCTCCTATTACCCTCAGACTTTTTGGGCACTCTTCCATACCCAAATCATTGCCACATGATAATATTTAGCTCCATTTTCCTAGTAAATCTTCCTTAGCAAATTTCCAAAGTTTCTATTCAGAGAGAAGCTTTGTGAAGTAAGTACTAGCTAGGATTACCCAAATGATCTTATATTTTTTCAAATCCTCCATATGCTCAAATAATCACTCTCCACAAAATTTGAGCTCTATTAAACAAACCATGTGAGCTCATCATCCAATCTTTTATTCTTGTCATATTTCAGTATGTGAAGCAACTATATTATATATTGCTTCATTATTTCTGAAAATTTACTAGGGCATGACCATACCTATGTAACTTACCTACACTAAATTTGAGCTCATTTCGTTTAAACAATTTCTCTCACTAATTTTCTCAAGTTTCTGTCCAAAGAAGAGCATTGTGAAGGAAGTACCACTTTGGCATGTCCAAATGGTATCAATTTTCTACAGTGCTTTCCTATGCCCAAATAACCATACTCCACAAAATTTCAGCTCAATCCATTTATTCGTTTGAGTCTAGCTTCAACATCCATATTTCTGCCCGATGTGGTACTTTACAAAGCAAGTGCCATATAAGCTCCTCCATTTGAGCTGTAAATTTGCCAAGATAGTCTCCCTAGTAGATGATCATCCTCAGCCAAAATTCAGGCCCATTGGCCATGTACATTTCCCGTACCGCTAATCAAACACTTGGCTGCTAATTCATGTTTGAGCATAGTTTGGTCTCCTCGTGAGATTCTTCTGTTGTCATTTTCTTCCTAGAACCTACCCGGGGAGTGACCAACCCACTAGACATGCCTAGGCCACCCAGAACGCATGGCAACGCCATGGTCACGTGGTGACCACGTGGGGGGCTTGCAAGTTTACGCGCTCTAGAGTTGGGGCCCTCGGCCACCATCCAAACCTCGATGTATCACCACCAAACCATGTATTTCTGATTAAATAGATACTTATGTAACTATAAATGGTTTTTGGAAAAAAGAGCAAACTATAAGGCAGGTGCAGTTCAAATTTGACCCGTTTCCTGCTGAATCGATGGAAATTTGTCTTTTCACAAGAGGTGGATCAAAACTTTTTACACCCAAAAATTTTGTCAATTGTGCATTAAATATGGCCTAATATTTTAGAAAATTGACTTGGTACAATTTTGCAACAAATATATGGTAGGTCCTGTTGGGGAAGGTAGTGATTTCAAAAACTTTCCTACGCACACGCAAGATCATGGTGATGCATAGCAACGAGAGGGGGAGTGTATCTTCATACCCTTGAAGATCGCTAAGCGGAAGCGGTTATCAACGCGGTTGATGTAGTCGTACGTCTTCATGATCCGACCAATCCAAGTACCGAATGCACGGCACCTCCGAGTTCAGCACACGTTCAGCTCGATGACGTCCTCGCCTTCTCGATCCAGCAAGACGGGCGAAGTAGTAGATGAGTTCCGGCAGCACGACGGCGTGGTGACGGTGTTGGTGAAGAACAATCTTCGCAGGGCTTCGCCTAAGCACTACAGAAACTATGACGGAGGATAAACTAGAGGGGACGGGGTTGCCGGCACATGGCTTGGTGTTTCTTGATGTGTCTTTGGTGCTAGCCCCGCCCCTCTATTTATATGTTGAGCCCTGGGGTCGAAACTTGGAGGAAAAGCCTCCTCAAAGTCGGTTTTGCTCGAAAGGCAAGAGTCCCACTCGGACTCCAGGACCAAACGCCACAATTCTTGGCGTCTGGCCCAGACGCCATGGGCCTCGGCGTCTGGCCCAGGGCCAGACGCCAGGGTCTCTGGCGTTTGGCCTCCTGGCCTCCGCAAAACTCCTTTTGCACCGACTTATAGCCCCGTGGGCCTGACCCCTTGGCCTAACCATATCATCCAATATATGAATCTTTACCTCCGGACCATTCTGGAGCTCCTCGTCATGTCCGTGATCTCATCCAGGACTCCGAACAACATTCGGTCACCAACATACATAACTCATATAATACTATATCACAATCGAACGTTAAGCGTGCGGACCCTACAGGTTCGAGAACTATGCGCACATGACCGAGACACCGTTTCGGTCAATAACCAATAGCGGACTTGGATGCCCATATTGGCTCCCACATATTCTACGAAGATCTTTATCGGTCAAACCGCGTAACAACATACGTTGTTCCCTTTGTCATCGGTATGTTACTTGCCCGAGATTCGATCGTCGGTATCTCAATACCTAGTTCAATCTCCTTACCGGCAAGTCTCTTTACTCGTTCCATAATACATCATCCCGCAACTAAATCATTAGTTGCAATGCTTGCAAGGCTTTAAGTTATGTGCATTACCGAGTGGGCCCAGAGATACCTCTCCGACAATCGGAGCGACAAATCCTAATCTCGAAATACGCCAACCCAACAAGTACCTTCGGAGACACCTGAGAGCACCTTTATAATCACCCATTCACGCTAGACGTTTGGTAGCACACAAAGTGTTCCTCCGATAAACGGAGTTGCATAATCTCATAGTCATAGGAACATGTATAAGTCATGAAGAAAGCAATAGCAACATACTAAACGATCGAGTGCTAAGCTAACGGAATGGGTCAAGTCAATCACATCATTCTTCTAATGATGTGATCCCGTTAATCAAATGACAACACATGTCTATGGCCAGGAAACATAACCATCTTTGATCAACGAGCTAGTCAAGTAGAGGCATACTAGTGACACTCTATTTGTCTATGTATTCACACAAGTATTATGTTTCCGGTTAATACAATTCTAGCATGAATAATAAACATTTATCATGATATAAGGAAATAAATAATAACTTTATTATTGCCTCTAGGGCATATTTCCTTCAGTCTCCCACTTGCACTAGAGTCAATAATCTAGTTCACATCGCCATGTGATTTAACACCAATATTCACATCTGTATGTGATTAATACCCATAGTTCACATCGTCATGTGATCAACACCCAAAGGTTTTACTAGAGTCAATAATCTAGTTCACATAGCTATGTGATTAACACCCAAAGAGTACTAAGGTATGATCATGTTTTGCTCGTGAGAGAAGTTTAGTCAATGGGTCTGTCACATTCAGAGCCGTATGTATTTTGTAAATATTCTATGTCTACAATGCTCTGCACGGAGCTACTCTAGCTAATTGCTCCCACTTTCAATATGTATCCAGATTAAGACTTAGGGTCATCTGGATCAGTGCCAATACTTGTATCGGCGTAACCCTTTACGACGAACCTTTTGTCACCTCCATAATCGAGAAACATATCTTTATTCCACTAAGGATAATTTTGACCAATGTCCAGTGATCTACTCCTAGATCACTATTGTACTCCCTTGCCAAACCAGGGCAGAGTATACAATAGGTCTGGTCCATAGCATGGCATACTTTTATAGAACCTATGACTGATGCATAGGGAATGACTTTCATTCTCTTTCTATTTTCTGCCGTGGTCGAGATTTGAGTCTTACTCAATTTCACACCTTTGCAACACAGGCAAGAACTCTTTGTTTGACTGTTCCATTTTGAACTACTTCAAAATCTTGACAAGGTATGTACTTATTGAAAAACTCATCAAGCATCTTGATCTATCTCAATAGATCTTGATGCTCAATATGTAAGCAGCTTCATCGAGGTCTTTCATTAAAAACTTTTATTCAAGTATCCCTTTATGCTATCCAAAAATTCTATATCATTTCCAATTAACAATATGTCATCTACATATAATATCAGAAATGCTACAGAGCTCCCACTCACTTTCTTGTAAATACAGGCTTCTCCAAAAGTCTGTACAAAACCATATGCTTTGATCACATTATCAAAGCGTTTATTCCAACTCTGAGATGCTTGCACCAGTCCATAAATGGATCGCTGGAGCTTGCACACTTTGTTAGCACCTTTTGGATCGACAAAACCTTTCGGTTGCATCATATACAACTCTTCTTCCAGAAATCCATTCAGGAATGCAGTTTCGACATCCATTTGCCAAATTTCATAATCATAAAATGTGGCAATTGCTAACATGATTCGGACAGACTTAAGCATCGCTACAAGTGAGAAAGTCTCATCGTAGTCAACCCCTTGAACTTGTCGAAAACCTTTTTGCGACAAGTCGAGCTTTGTAGATAGTAACACTACTATCAGCGTATGTCTTCCTCTTGAAGATCCATTTATACAATATGGCTTGCCGATCATTGGGCAACTCCACCAAAGTCCACACTTTGTTCTCATACATGGATCCCATCTCCGGTTTCATGGCCTCAAGCCATTTCGCGGAATCTGGGTTCATCATCGCTTCCTCATAGTTCGTAGGTTCATCATGGTATAGTAACATGACTTCCAGAATAGGATTACCGTACCACTCTGGGGCGGACTGTACTTTGGAAGACCTACGAGGTTTTGTAGTAACTTAATCTGAAGTTTCATGATCATCATCATTAGCTTCCTCACTAATTGGTGTAGGAATCACTAGAACTGATTTCTGTGATGAACTACTTTCCAATTCGGGAGAAGGTACAAATTACCTTATCAAGCTCTACTTTCCTCCCACTCACTTCTTTCGAGATAAACTCCTTCTCTAGAAAGGATCCATCTTAGCAACGAATAGCTTGCCTTCGGATCTGTGATAGAAGGTGTACCCAACAGTTTCCTTTGGGTATTCTATGAAGACGCACTTCTCCGATTTGGGTTCGAGCTTATCAGGTTGAATTTTTTTTTCACATAAGCATTGCAACTCCAAACTTTAAGAAATGATAGCATAGATTTACTGCTAAACCATAGTTCATACAGTGTCGTCTCAATGGATTTAGATGGTGCCCTATTAAAGTGAATGCAGCTATCTCTAAAGCATAACCCCAAAACGATAGTGGTAAATTGGTAAGATACATCATAGATCGCACCATATCCAATAAAGTGCGGTTACGGCATTCGAACACACCATTATGCTGTGGTGTTCCATATGGCGTGAGCTATGAAACTATTCCACATTGTTTAAAATGAAGGCCAAACTCGTAGCTCAAATATTCATCTCTACGATTAGATCATAGAAACTTTATTTTCTTGTTACGATGATTTTTCCACTTCTCTGAAATTCTTTGAACGTTTCAACTATTTCAGACTTATGTTTCATCAAGTAGGTATACCCATATCTGCTCAAATCATCTTGTGAAGGTCAGAAAATAACGATACTTGGCACGAGCATCAACACTCATTGGATCGTATACATCGGTATGTATTATTTCCAATAAGTTAGTAGCTCGTTCCATTGTTCCGGAGAATGGAGTTTTAGTCATCTTGCCCAAAAGGCACGGTTCGCAAGCATGAAATGATTCATAACCAAGTGATTCCGAAAATCCATCTTTATGGAGTTTCTTCATGCGCTTTACACCGATGACCCAAACAGCAGTGCCACAAATAAGTTGCACTATCATTATTAACTTTGCATCTTTTGGCATCAATATTATGAATATGTGTATCACTATGATCGAGATCCAACAAACTATTTTCATTGGGTGTATGACCATCGAAGGTTTTATCCATGTAAACAGAACAACAATTATTCTTTGACTTTAAATGAATAAACGTATCACAATAAACATGATCAAATCATATTCATGTTCAACGCAAATGCCAAATAACATTTATTTAGGTTTAACACTAATCCTGAAAGTATAGGGAGTGTGCGATGACGATCATATCAATCTTGGAACCACTTCCAACACACATTGTCACTTCACCCTCAACTAGTCTCTGTTTATTCTGTAACTCCTATTTCGAGTTACTAATTTTTAGCAACCAAACAAGTATCAAATACTCAGGGGCTACTATAAACACTAGTAAGGTACACATCAATATCAAATATACCCTTGTTTACTTTGCCATCCTTCTTATCCACCAAATATTCAGGGCATTTCCGCTTCCAGTGACAATTTCCTTTGTAGTGTAAGCACTCAGTTTCAGGCTTTGGTCCAGCTTTGGGCTTCTTCGCGGGAGTGACAACTTGCTTGCCATTCTACTTGAAGTTCCCTTTCTTTCCCTTTGCCCTTTTCGTGAAACTAGTGTTCTTTACAATCATCAACACTTGATGCTCTTTCTTGATTTCTACCTTTGTCGATTTCAACATCACGAAGAGCTCGAGAATCGTTTTCTTTTCGTCATCCCTTGCATACTATAGTTCATCACGAAGTTCTACTAACTTGGTGATGGTGACTAGAGAACTCTATCAATCACTATCTTATCTGGAAAATTAACTCCCACTTGATTCAAGCGATTGTAGTACCCAGACAATCTGAGCACATGCTCACTAGTTGAGCGATTCTCCTCCATCTTTTAGCTATAGAACTTGTTGGAGACTTCATATCTCTCAACTCGGGTATTTGCTTGAAATATTAACTTCAATTCCTGGAACATCGCATATGGTCCATGACGTTCAAAACGTCTTTGAAGTCCCGATTCTAAGCCGTCAAGCATGGTGCACTAAACTATCAAGTAGTCATCATATTAAGCTAGCCAAATGTTCATAACGCCCGCATACCGCTCCTGCAATAGGTCATCAATTAGCGGTGCATTAAGGACATAATTCTTGTGTGCAGCAATGAGGATAAACCTCAGATCACGGATCCAATCCGCATCATTGCTACTAACATATTTCAACACAATTTTTCTCTAGGAACATATAGAAATAAACATATGAAAGCAACAACGCAAGCTATTGATCTACAACATAATTTTCAAAATACTACCAAGACTAAGTTCATGATAAATTTAAGTTCAATTAATCATATTACTTAAGAACTCCCACTTAGACAGACATCTCTCTAGTCATCTAAGTGATCACGTGATCCAAATCAACTAAACCATGTCCGATCATCACGTGAGATGGAGTAGTTTTCAATGGTGAACATCACTATGTTGATCATATCTACTATATGATTCACGCCGACCTTTCGGTCTCCGTGTTCGAGGCCATATCTGATATGCTAGGCTCGTCAAGTTTAACCTAAGTATTCGCGTGTGCAACTGTTTTGCACCGTTGTATTTGAACGTAGAGCCTATCACACCCGATCATCACGTGGTGTCTCAAAGACGAAGAACTTTCATAACGGTGCATACTCGGGAGAGCACTTCTTGATAATTAGTGAGAGATCATCTTAAAATGCTACCGTCAATCAAAGCAAGATAAGATGCATAAAGGATAAACATCACATGCAATCAATATAAGTGATATGATATGGTCATCATCATCTTGTGCTTGTGATCTCCATCTCCGAAGCAGCATCATGATCACCATCGTCACCAGCGCGACACCTTCATCTCCATCATAGTATCGTTGTTGTTACGCCATCTATTGCTTCTATGACTATCGCTACCGCTTAGTGATAAAGTAAAGCAATTACAGGGCATTTGCATTTCATACAATAAAGCGATAACCATATGGCTCCTGCCAGTTGCCGATAACTTCGGTTACAAAGCATGATCATCTCATACAATAAAATATAGCATCACGTCTTGACCATATCACATCACAACATGCCCTGCAAAAACAAGTTAGACGTCCTCTACTTTGTTGTTGCAAATTTTACGTGGCTGCTACGGGCTGAGCAAGAACCGTTCTTACCTACGCATCAAAACCACAACGATAGTTTGTCAAGTTAGTGTTGTTTTAACCTTCTCAAGGACCGGGCGTAGCCACACTCGGTTCAACTAAAGTGAGAGAGACAGACACCCGCCAGTCACCTTTAAGCACGAGTGCTCGTAACGGTGAAACCATTCTCGCGTAAGCGTACGCGTAATGTCGGTCCGGGCCGCTTCATCTCACAATACCGCTGAACCAAAGTATGACATGCTGGTAAGCACTATGACTTGTATCGCCCACAACTCACTTGTGTTCTACTCATGCATATGACATCTACGCATAAAACCTGGCTCTGATACCACTGTTGGGGAACGTAGTAATTTCAAAAAAATTCCTACGCACACGCAAGATCATGGTGATGCATAGCAACGAGAGGGGGAGTGTATCTTCATACCCTTGAAGATCGCTAAGCGAAGCGTTTATCAACGCTGTTGATGTAGTCGACGTCTTCACGATCCGACCGATCCAAGTACCGAACGCACGGCACCTCCGAGTTCAGCACACGTTCAGCTCGATGACGTCCTCGCCTTCTCGATCCAGCAAGACGGGCGAAGTAGTAGATGAGTTCCGGCAGCACGATGGCGTGGTGACGGTGTTGGTGAAGAACAATCTCCGCAGGGCTTCGCCTAAGCACTACGGAAACTATGACGGCGGATAAACTAGAGGGGGACGGGGTTGCCGGCACATGGCTTGGTGTTTCTTGATGTGTCTTTGGTGCTAGCCCCGCCCCTCTATTTATATGTTGAGCCCTGGGGTCGAAACTTGGAGCAAAAGCCTCCTCAAAGTCAGTTTTGCCCGAAAGGCAAGAGTCCCACTCGGACTCCAGGACCAAACGCCACAATCCTTGGCGTCTGTCCCAGACGCCATGGGACTCGGCATCTGGCCCAGGGCCAGACGCCAGGGTCTCTGGCGTTTGGCCTCCTGGCCTCCGCAAAACTCCTTTTGCAACGACTTATAGCCCCGTGGGCCTGACCCCTTGGCCTAACCATATCATCCAATATATGAATCTTTACCTCCGGGCCATTCTGGAGCTCCTCGTCATGTCCGTGATATCATCCGGGACTTCGAACAACATTCGGTCACCAACATACATAACTCATATAATACTATATCGTCAACGAACGTTAAGCGTGTGGACCCTACGGGTTCGAGAACTATGCAGAAATGACCGAGACACATTTTCGGTCAATAACCAATAGCGGTACCTGGATGCCCATATTGGCTCCCACATATTCTACGAAGATCTTTATCGGTCAAACCGCATAATAACATACGTTGTTCCCTTTGTCATCGGTATGTTACTTGCCCGATATTCGATCGTCGGTATCTCAATACCTAGTTCAATCTCGTTACCGGCAAGTCTCTTTACTCGTTCCATAATACATCATCCCGCAACTAACTCATTAGTTGCAATACTTGCAAGGCTTTAAGTTATGTGCATTACCGAGTGGGCCCAAAGATACCTCTCCGACAATCGGAGCGACAAATCCTAATCTTGAAATACGACGACCCAACAAGTACCTTCGGAGACACCTGTAGAGCACCTTTATAATCACCCAGTTACGTTGTGATGTTTGGTAGCACACAAAGTGTTCCTCCAGTAAACGGGAGTTGCATAATCTCATAGTCATAGGAACATGTATAAGTCATGAAGAAAGCAATAGCAACATACTAAATGATCGAGTGCTAAGCTAACGGAATGGGTCAAGTCAATCACATCATTCTTCTAATGATGTGATCCCGTTAATCAAATGACAACACATGTCTATGGCCAGGAAACAAAACCATCTTTGATCAACGAGCTAGTCAAGTAGAGGCATACTAGTGACACTATGTTTGTCTATGTATTCACACAAGTATTATGTTTCCGGTTAATATAATTCTAGCATGAATAATAAACATTTATCATGATATAAGGAAATAAATAATAACTTTATTATTGCCTCTAGGGCATATTTCCTTCAGGTCCTTCACAAAAAAACTCATTTTGGGCACTCGAAAAATGGAAAATGTATTTTTCATCCAAAGAAAATGAAAACTTCCTTAGGCAACATTGTTTTACATTACAAGATGCACCCTTGTGCACGATATGAGATCATTTGAACAAACTATGTCATGAATGTGGCCATAAGATTGATCATCTGGCTTGAAAAGCCATGAATCTTCACACATGATAGCTCATTTCTGAGAACACTTTTTAATAATAATTACGGTATTAGAAGTTTATTATTTTTCCTGATAACTTGGTCACATATACTGACACAATGCGAAGGTTTTCCAAAAAAATAATTTTTAATGCTCGTTTCAAAATGTGGCCAAAACGGCGGGCATGACCGTTCATAGCTAGTGGTTGAATCTTGAAATTTTTTGGTGTTTATATGATTAAACAGATACTTATGTACCTACAAATTATTTTTGGAAAAAATTGATGAACAAACTATGAGGCAGTTGTAGTTCAAATTTGACCCGCTTCAAGCTGAATCGGCGGAAATTTGTCTTTTTCACGAGAGGTGCATCAAAACTCTTGACACCCAACCATTTGGTTAATTTTACTTTATATATGGCCTAATACTTTAGAAAAACGATTTGGTCCAAATTTGCAACAAATATATGGTAGGTCCTTCACAAAAAAAACTCATTTTGGGCACTCGAAAAATGGAAAATGAATTTTTTGTGAAAAGAAAATGAAAACTTCCTTACGAAACATTGTTTGCCATTCCAAGGTACACCCTTGTGCACAATATGAGATCATTTTAATAAACTATGCCATGAATGCTACCGTAACATTGGTCATTTGACTTGAAAACCATGGATCTTCATGCATGATAGCTCATTTGTGAGAAATTGTTTTTATAAATAATTTCCTTATTACAAGTTTATTATTTTTCCTTGTAACTTGGTCACATATAATGCACAATGCCAAGGGTTTTCGATTTTTTGAATTTTTTTTGAAATTTCTATGTCTGTTTCAAAATGCGGTCAAAACGGCGGGTATGACCGTTTGTAGCTAGGGCTTGATTTTTGCAAATCTTTTGGAGTATCTATGAAGAAATATATACTTTTGTACCTAGAAATGATTTTTGAAAAAAACAAAGAGCAAACTATGAGGCAGCTGAAGTTCAAATTTGACCCGCTTCCAATAGAATCGGCAGAAATATTCCTTTTTCACGAGAGGTGGATCAAAGTTTTTGACATCCAACCATTTGGTCAATTGTATATTAAATATTTACTAGTATTCTAGAAAATTGATGGAATCCAATTTCGCAACAAATATTTGATAGGTTCTTCACAAAAAAAACATTCTTGCCACTCAGAAAATGATTAAAAATAGCTAGAAAGATCATAAATGCGTACAAATTGGTCCTTATCCATAAAATGTGGTCTAACTCTAGTGAAAATTTGTGTGGTACCCTTTTGCAAAATATTTTTGATAGCTACTTCACAAAATCCCTCTATTTTTAGTACTTGGAAACTATTTTAAATCACTGGTTTTCTGAACCAATCAGAACCCTTCCCACGGATCGATGACATGGCGCCCATCCATCTCTCCATCTCTCCATCCCACATCCATCCATCCATCTATCTATAGAAAAAAGAAAAAGAAATGAAATAAGTAAACCCCCACCCTCAGCCCAACTAACCCTAACTCAGATCCCATCTCTCCTCCTCCCTCATCTCCTCGCCGCCGCCACCTCCTCCCCGTCATGTAGCAGCGTATCCCGCCACCTCCTCCTCTCTGTTCCACCACCACCTCCTCTTTCCTTGACGCGTCCCACAGCGGTGCCCACCACGTCGCCTGTCGACTGCCCTCGCGGCTAGGGTTTCAGTCGACTCCAACTCCGGCATCCTCGGCATGGCAGGCGGCATTGGCCAGCCGCTGGCGCTGCTCATGAAGCTCAACCCACTCGTTTCCTTCCTCTCCCTCTACGACATTACCGCCACGCCCGGTGTCGCGGACGACGTCTCCCATATCACACCCATGCCCTAGTATGACCCACTCCCCACACCTTTGTTTGCCCCGCCGCCCGCTCCGCTAGATCTACGTCTCATTACTCCGATGGGGACGCTGCTCCTACAGGTGAAGGGATTCGTCGAGGACGGCCAGCTCTGTCTCCTCCCTCCCTCAATCCGCACCATGGCGGGCACCAAAACAAACACCGACTGGAGCGCACGCTGGCCCGGCGCACGGTGCTGCAGCGACCCGAGCACGCCCATCAGCCATCGTCATGCGAACCACCACTACCTCATTGCTGATAAGGCCACGATGGAAAGAGCTACAGGAAGCCGCCCTCGTCGCCGCACCTCCGCTTCTTTGCCATGGACTACGTCGATGCTCCTCTGCTTCTTCTCCGTGGCCCCGCTCCCTTTCCACTCCTTTGAGCGCAAGCAGTAGCAGCACGCATCAAGCATAAGCAGCAGCAGCACTTGGTGGTGATCATGTACACGCTGCACACACACACACAAGCTATCTAAGGTAAACTAACAGGCTGGTTGATTGATTTTTTGCAAGACAAGCAAGTACACAGATGCCTAAGCAGCTTAATTGATTCTGGCTATCTGAACAATTTACTGTTATCCAAATGATTTTGCCTACAATAACCTATTACTCACCATTGGTTCAGTAGATGTCTATGTGATGTCTACTATGCAACTTTATTCTTGTAAACTCGTGTTGGGCCTCCAAGTGCAGAGTTTTGTAGGACAGTACAAATTTTCCCTCAACTGGATGACCTAAGGTTTATCAATCTGTGGGAGGCGTAGGATGAAGATAGTCTCTCTCAAGCAACCCTGCAATCAAATACAAGAAATCTCTTGTGTCCCCAACACACCCAATACAATGGCAAATTGTATACGTGGACTAGTTCGGCGAAGAGATGGTGATAAATGTGTAGTATGGATAGTAGATATGAGTTTTTGTAGTGCAAACAATAAGAAACATCAAGGTAGTAAATAGTAAAATTAAGCACATACGGTATTGCAATAATGGAAAATGAGGCCTATGGTGCATACTTTCACTAGTGCAATCTCTCAACAATGCTAACATAGTTGGATCATACGATTATCCATCAAAGTGCAGTAAAGAAATCACTCCCGAGTTCCTATTAGCGGAGAACAAAAGATAGAAATTGTTTGTAGGGTACGAAACCACCTAAAAGCTATTCTTTCCAATCAATCTATCCTAGAGTTTCTACTAAAATGACAACAAGTTATTCTTTCCGATCGATCTAATCAATAGTTTGTACTAAAATAACACCATATGATGCATATCAACCAACTCTAATGTCACCTAGATACCCCAATGTCACTGCGAGTACCCATGAGTTAATTATACAATATGCATCAAACAATTTCAGATCCACAGTACTCAATCCAACACAAAGAACCTCAAAGAGTGCCCCAAGATTTCTACCAGAGAAACAAAGACAAGAAGGTGCATCAACCCCTATACATAGATTACCCCAATGTCACCTCGGGAATCCGCGAGTTGAGTGCCAAAACATATATCAAGTGGATCAATATGATTCCCCATTGTCACCACGAGTATTCATTTGCAAGACATATATCAAGTGCTCTTAAATCCATAAAAGTATTCAATCCGATAAGATGAAATCTCAAAGAGAAAACTCAATTCATCACAAGATAGAGAGGGGAAAACACCTTATGATCCGACTATGTTAACACGAGAGAGAGAGAGAGAGAGAGAGATTAAACACATAGCTACTGGTACAAACCCTCACCCCGAGGGTAGACTACTCCCTCCTCATCGTGGTGGCTGCCGGGATGATGAAGATGGCCACCGGTGATGGTCTCCCCCTCTGGCAGGGTGCCGAAACGGGCTCCCGATTAGTTTTCGGTGGCTACAGAGCCTTGCGGCGGCGGAACTCTGATCTAGAGCTACCTTGAAGGGTTTTGGAATATTTGGGAATTTATAGGGCGAAGAAGCGGTTCAGGGGGCATGCGAGGTGGGCAGCACCCACTAGGGTGCGCCTGGGCCTCCTGGCGCACCCTGGTTGGTGCTGCTCCCCTCGGGCAGCCCCCCATATGCTTCCTTGGCCCACTGGCTTTCTTCTGGCCCAAAACAATCCTCCAGGAGTTTCGTTGCGTTTGGACTCCATTTCATATTGATTTCCTGCGATGTAAAAAAAAGCAAAAAACAGCAACTCGCACTAGGCACTGGGTCAATAGGTTAGTCCCAAAAATGATATAAAGTTGCTATAAAATGATTGTAAAACATCCAAGTATGGTAATATAATGGCATGAATACTTCATAAATTATAGATACGTTGGAGACGTATCAGCATCCCCAAGCTTAATTCCTACTCGTCCTCGAGTAGGTAAATTATAAAAGAAATAATTTATGAAGTGTGAATGCTAGCAAAGTGCATAAGTTTGATCAATGATAATTTCAATCACTTTTCCTAGCATCATAACAGCAATTCTTTCTTATAAAACTTCTCATGTTATAGTAGCAACCAATTCACATGTTAAGGTCCAAACAATGAATTCTCTTGAAACTCAACAACCTATGTTCTCAGTCACCAAGCAATTGCAATTCAACTTATTCAACAGAGTCTAAGGAAGAGCTCCACATACTCAACCATCATATAGTCTTCTATGATTGCTAACACTCACCGCATACACATGAGAAAAACGTTTCAACCGGACACATAGAAAGATAGGGGCTTATAATTTCGCCTCCCAATGTATTCACCTTTGGGTGATTTCAACAATAATAACTCATGCTACCCATATCCAACTGGATATATGTGCCTAGATCTTTCCTCACCACATGATGCTTGCCAAAGGAGAAAATAAAAAGGAATAGAGAGAAAGACTTTGACTCTTGCATGAAAGTAAATACATAAAAGTAAAAGATTGGCCCTTCGCAGAGGGAAGCAGAGGTTGCCATGTGCTTATTTGTTTATATTCTCAACCCCTTAGTGCAAAAGAATGTCAGGTTATATTTCCCCTTATGTTAGCAACCTTTATTATGCAGTCTGTCGCTTTTATTCTTTGCCATCACAAGTTCGTACAACGCTCAGTTTTCTCTTAGACTAAATGATCTAACACTTTTAGAAGCAATCTTTATTGCCTTATTGCACCAATGACAACTTACTTGAAGGATCTTGCTAAACCCATACGTAGGTATGGTGGACTCTCGAAGATTTGGTTTAAGGGTTTCTGGATGCACAAGTAGTATCTCTACTTGGTGCGGAATTTTTGGCTAGCAAAGATAGGGGGCAAGCACCACATGTTGAAGGATCTATGACAATATAACTTCTATGTGATTATGAACAAACATAAATCATTACGTTGTCTTCCTTGTCAAACGTCAACAATTTTGGCATATAATATTTTGATGGGGGCTCACAATCACAAAATATTTCCAAGATAGTGTATTTGCATGTGAAAGTTCTCTTCCTTATACTAATTATTTGTTAATTGCTTGTATGACCAATATTATGATTTCCAAGCTTCAAAAGCTTTCACTTTCTAAACCCAATGTGAAGCCACTACTAGGCATGATATGAACATGTAATTTCAACTTCATGATATTCAATTCATTCAACAATTTACTCATAGGATATAAGTGAAGCACTAGAGCAAATGACAAACTACTCCAAAAAGATATGAGTGAAGATCAAGTGAGTAGTTATGTAAATGGGTAGCTATTTGAGGAATCTATTTTATTTAGAACTTTCAGATCTAAGTATTTTATTAGAACATCAAGCAAAACAAAACAAAATGACATTCCAAGAATATCACAACTCATGTGAAGAAGCAAAAACTTAGGCTCAACCGATACTAACCGATAATTGTTGAAGAAGAAAGGTGGGATGCCTACCGGGGCATCCCCAAGCTTAGATGCTTGAGACTTCTTGGAATATTAACTTGGGATGCCTTGGGCATCCCCAAGCTTGAGCTTTTGTATCTCCTTAATTCCTCTCATATCACGGTTTCCCTAAATCTCAAAAACTTCATCCACACAAAACTCAACAAGAACTCGTGAGATAAGTTAGTATAAATCAATGCAAAACCTTATCGTTCTCTACTGTAGAGAACTACAAAAATTATTATTCAACATTGCATACTAAATGCCTCTGCATATTTAATACTCCTATCCTCAAATAGAATCATTAAACAAACAAACATATGCAAACAATGCAAACATAACAGCAATCTGCCAAAACAGTAAAGTCTGTAAAGAATGCAAGAGTATCAATTCTTCTTAAACACCAAAAATAATGAAAAAATATCACACTTTAGAAAATTTATCAGAGATTATTTTGAAAAAAGTTTCAACATTTTATCATATTCTGACTTTTCTAGGGAATTTTTGCAACAGCGGTAAACATTCTGTTTTCAAACAGCAACAAGTATACTTGCAAAATAAGCATGGCAAAGCTATCCTTGACATTTTTATTGAAAAAAAAAGATGAAAAAAATTATTATAAATAACAGAAAGAAAATCCTAACAAAATAAATTGACGCTCCAATCAAAACACATATCATGTGACGAATGAAAACATAGCTCCAAGTGAGGTTACCGATAATGTTGGAGACGAAAAAGGGATGCCTTCCGGGGCATCCCCAAGCTTAGTTGCTTGGATCTTCCTTGAATATTACCTTGAGGGTGCCATGGGAATCCCCAATATTAGGTTGTTGTCATTCCTTATTCTCCTCATGTTGACATTTCACCCAAAACTTGTAAACTTCAATCACACAAAACTTAACGGAACTTTGTGAGATATGTTAGTATGATAAAGAGCAAACCATTTCAATTTGGTACTGTCAAAGACAATATTCATAATTGTTTCCACACAATTCCTACTGTAGCGTATCATTTCTACAATTTATACTGAGCAATATAAGCCATAGAAACTAGAAAACAAGCAAACTATGCATTGAAAACAGAATCTGTGAAAAACAGAACAGTCTGTAGTAATCTGTACTCAAACCATACTTATGCTCATAAAAAAATTATGAAACAAATATGTACATGTGAGCAATTTGTATATTAATCTTCTTCAAAAAGAATTAACTCAAAATCGCTCTTCTATTAAAAATGAGAGTTATTTTCGTGAGTGCAAAAGTTTCTGTTTTTCAGCAAGATCAAATCAACTATCACCCAACATGATCCCAGAGGCTTTACTTGGCACTTTATTGAAACAAAAGCAATAGAACATGATTACCACGGTAGCCTAATCATGTGAACACACAAAAACAGTAGATAAAAGTGTTGGGTTGTCTCCCAACAAGCGCTTTTCTTTAATGCCTTTTAAGCTAGGCATGATGATTTGAATGATGCTCGCATAAAAGATTAAAGTTGAAACATAACAAGAGCATCATAAATCATAAGTTCCTCTCTCATAATAATTTTCAGTAGCATCATGAATATATTCATCCATATAATCATCACATAAATCATTCTTTTCATGATCCAAAAGCATAGAAGATTTATCACTCTTTATGGCATACATGTTATCATAATAATCATCATAAGTAGCAACTTTGTTCTCATCATAGTCAATTGAAATCTCTTTCAACGTAGTGGATGTATCACTAAATAAAGTCATTACCTCTCCAAATCCACTTTCATCAATATTGTAATAAGATTCAACACCCTCCAAAATTGTGGGATCACGCTTCCAAACCCACTTTCATCATTGTAGTCATCATAAATAGGGAGCATGCTATCATCATAGTAAATTTTCTTATCGAAAGTAGAAGGAATCAAAGGATCATATTCATTATGCAAAGCATCCCCAAGCTTGGGACAAGCATTATTTTCAGCAAATAAATCTTCAAACATTTTGTACTCATCAAACATAGCATCCCCAAGCTTGTGGTTTTCTATATAATCATAATCATTCTTATCAATAGCATGAATGGCACCAATTGTATAGCAAACATTATTATCATATTCTTCCAAGCAAGTGCCAAAAAGATCTTCAAGGTCATAAGAGACATCATTGTCTTCCCAATCATAATCATCACAACAAGTAGTAGGCATCACAAAATCATACTCAATATCATTATCCTCCATCAACATATTTGATTCACTTTCATGAGGCACAATGGTGATGGGAGCAATATTACTTGGGAGAGTTACCTTTTTACCTCTACTTTTTCTTGTTTTCTTTATCTTCTTCACCACCCCACATGTGGGTTTAATCATTTTTTTCGAGCATCTTGTTGAAGAGATTGATTGGATAGGAAGCTCCTCCTCATTACCTGAATCTTCATAATAAACACTAGGAGGGTATTGGGAAATATTTTCCCTTTCATTAGTACTCTCTTCATGCTCTATTTGTTTTCTTGTCTTTAGATAGTTGGCAATATAAGGATTCTCAATGCAATTTACCGCACAAAACATATAAATATCCTCTAGATCAAAATCAAGAATTCTATTGAGATTAAATTTTGGAATATCCTTAGTTATACATTTCATTTCTTCATATCCCAAAAGAAGACTAAGCTCCTTATGATGCTCAAGGGTAATCAAGTTATCACAATTTTTGGACACGATTTGATCATGAAACAAATAGCATTGGAGATTTAAATGACCACGTTCATTGCAAAGTTCACAAGGATGGCTCAAAATATTAAATCTTTCAGCACAATCATCTATCCTCTCTTGCAACTTTTCTGTTTCTAAATATTTATGCTTCTTAAAAAATCTATCTTCCCTTTTTGGTGTGTCTGTGCACTCCCAATTTACTCCGCAAAAATTGACATTCTTATAGGAGACATCATTATCATGGCTAGTGCAATCATCATTAGCATTTTGGATATTCAAAGAATTCATACTAACAACATTGCAATCATGCTCATCATTCAAATACATTGTGACAAACATTTTATTGACTTCTTCTTCTAACAATTGAGCACAATTTTCGAATCCATCATTTTCGAGAAAGATATTGTAAAGATGATCAATAATATGATGCAACCTTAATTCCATTTTTTTAGTTTTCTTTTATGAATCAAACTGTGATAAACAAGAAACTAAAAGATCCGAATGCAAGATCTAAAGATATACCTTCATGCACTCACCTCCCCGGCAACGGCGCCAGAAAGTACCTTGATGTCTAATACGCAACTTTATTCTTGTAGACTTGTGTTGGGCCTCTAAGCGCAAAGTTTTGTAGGACAATAGCAATTTTCCCTCAAGTGGATGACCTAAGTTTTATCAATCCGTGGGAAGCGTAGGATGAATATAGTCTCTCTCAAGCAACCCTGCAATCAATTACAAGAAATCTGTTGTGTCCCCAACACACCCAATACAATGGCAAATTGTATAGGTGCACTAGTTCGGCAAAGATATGGTGATAAAAGTGTAGTATGGATAGTAGATATGAGTTTTGTTAGTGCAAACTATAAGGAACAGCAAGGTAGTAAATAGTAAAACGGAGCACAAACGGTATTGCAATAATGGAAAATGAGGGCTAGGGTGCATACTTTCACTAGTGCAATCTCTCAACAATGCTAACATAGTTGGATCATATGATTATCCCTCAAAGTGCAATAAAGAATCACTCCTGAGTTCCTATTAGCGGAGAACAAAAGATAGAAATTGTTTGTAGGGTACGAAACCACATCAAAGCTATTCTTTCCAATCAATCTATCCTAGAGTTCGATGCATATCAACCAACTCTAATGTCACCTAGATACCCCAATGTCACCGCGAGTACCCATGAGTTAATTATACGATATGCATGAAACAATTTCAGATCCATAATACTCAATCCAACACAAAGAACCTCAAAGAGTGCCCCAAGATTTCTACCGGAGAAACAAAGAAAAGAACATGCATCAACCCCTATGCATAGATTACCCTAATGCCACCTCGGGAATCTGCGAGTTGAGTGCCAAAACATATATCAAGTGGATAAATATGATACCCCATTGTCACCACGAGTATTCATTTGCAATACATATATCAAGTGCTCTTAAATCCATAAAAGTATTCAATCCGATAAAACGAAATCTCAAAGGGAAAACTCAATTCATCACAAGATAGAGAGGGGAAAACACCATCTGATCCGACTATATTAACAAAGCCCGCGATACATCAAGATCGTGACATCTCAAGAACACGAGAGAGAGAGAGAGAGATTAAACACATAGCTACTAGTACAAACCCTCACCCCGAGGGTAGACTACTCCCTCCTCATCGTGGTGGCCGCCGGGATGATGAAGATGGCCACCAATGATGATCTCTCCCTCCGGCAGGGTGCCGGAACAGGCTCCCGATTGGTTTTCGATGGCTATAGAGCCTTGCAACGGTGAAACTTCTGATCTAGGGCTACATCGAAGTGTTTTGGAATATTTTGGAATTTATAGGCGAAGAGGCGGTTCAGGGGGCACTCGAGGTGGGCAGCACCCACCAGGGCGTGCCTGGGCCTCCTGGCGCGCCCTGGTGGGTGCTGCGCCCCTCGAGCGGCCCCCAGGTGCTTCATTGGCCCACTGGCTTTCTTCTGGCCCAAAAAAAATCCTCCAGGAGTTTCGTTGCGTTTGGACTCCGTTTGATATTGATTTCCTGCGATGTAAAAAACAAGCAAAAAACAGCAGCTTGCACTAGGCACTGGGTCAATAGGTTAGTCCCAAAAAATGATATAATGTTGCTATAAAATGATTGTAAAACATCCCAGAATGATAATATAATGGCATGAATACTTCATAAATTATAGATACGTTGGAGACGTATCACTATGTAGTAGAAACTTACACTACCAGTGATAGTGTGAAACTCACCTTGTTTATCTGATCTTTGCATCTGCTAGATTTGAGTGGTATCCTCACTGTATTCTACTATGGTATTGTGATGTCAAATTACACCTGGCATGTCGTGACAGAGAGCTCAAGAGTTGCAACAAAGTAATCTTAGTTCTTATTCTATGTAATTTCAATGTAAGTAATCTTTTGTTCAGTCAAAAACGGCTGCACGTGGTACTACTAGTAGTGCTTGTGATTTTGTTTTGCTCTACCAACTGTCAATTAATTCCCTGGTTACTACTATGTAGGGGATGTTAGTGTTTTAAGTTTCTATAATACTATGCAGAGGAGTCCAATATAACCTCCTTTCATTTCAGTAAAGGTTCTTCGGGAATTTTTGGTTAGTTGCAGGTATATTGTGGCAATGAACTGTTATTACTTGTTCTCCTCTTAATTTCTGTACAACCGTTAGTCGTGAGAGATTACTAGTTGTTGTTGTATTGCTAATTGATATACCATTTTTATGATGTTACCTTTGTTGGAGCCCATATGCTTAGACCTTTGCTGGAGTGCATCAACACTGGCCATGTCGCTGCATTCACATCGTTCATTTCACCATGCTGACAACGCAGCATTATGTGGATAAGATAAGTCCTTTGTCTATCCCATTCTCTTCTTTTCTTATTTGAGTATCCACTGAAGTATAGTTTTGCTTGAGTTACTTTACATTTGGAGCCTCTACTCTATGATGCAAGTGTTAGTGATATCTATGTAATATTCTATTTAGTGGACAACAAACGCTATTATGGCTCATGTGCTAGTTAAAAGGTTATAATATTTGTTCTATGGATGGATGCATCATGTTCTCCCTAAATGCAAGGGTTGTCTTCTAGCTCCTGTATCAGCACTCCTAAATCCTAATAATAATAATCAGTTTGTATGCATCATTTGCTTGGTATTGCTTTATAGATGCCTCTTTATGATACTTAACTCTATGAGGATGATTATGTTGAAAAAAACTTTTGATAAACCATTTTTCATATCCTGATGCTAGTACACATAGTCTCATTGCATTAATCTAGCATTTGTTTGTCACCCTGTCGGTGCAGCACTTAGTATAATATGTATGTTAAGATGCTCAAAGCGAAGGGCACTTAGTATAATTTGTATATTAAGATGCTTGCATTCAGTTCAGAAAATTTCTGAATTCTCTGCTGTTTGCATTCACTCAATGATTGTGGTAGTCAAATTATATGACTCCTTTGCTGTAATTCACTCGTTTCCCTGTCATGGTTTATCTTGAATTTTGGTAGTGTGATAAACACATTAACAAATCTGAATAACTTTGACATATTTGCTCTATTATCTTGCACTGGATTGGCACCTTTCATTACCCTGTACAAATATTTCTCAATTCTGCTAACACCGATCCTTGTGTATGGTCTTAACTCTTTGGTTGCATGATACTTCTACATGGATGAGTACCTGCAACATTATGATGCGGACCAGATTTTCTTCAACTACAGCCCATCCACCGCATCGAGACAAAGTCAGGTATATATCCTTGTCTTCTCAAACAGATATGGGCCTGAAGCTTGATGCAACATTGCTACCTATGGGATAAGTATGCATTTGTCAAGTTTTTTTGGCACACGCTATTGCCTCAAAGTTTTGGTTATTTTTTTTGTTCATACATGAGCACAGTTTCTTATTGCCTTATGTAAAGGGATCCATTGATCTAAATTCAGTCCTTAATGTGTGGGTGGTTGTGCTATTTTGTAGGTTGTAGGCTCCAAGGTGTTTGAGATGGTGTTGCTGATGGTGCATGAGGAAGAGGAAATGAAGTCTTTGATCCGTCCATCGAGGAAGAGGAAGTGAAGTCTTTGATCCATCCACCGAGGAAGAGGGAGTATGAAGTCTTTGATTGTCCAGAGTGTAAGTTCTCATTCTGTCCCACTCTTCCTTTGTTATGTGATGGTGACCTCCATGTCTTATCTCGGCACTTTGGTTAATATACTATTCTTATGATTTTCCAATGCTATGTCAAGAAATGAATCTGTAGCCTTTAATGAATTCAATGTATGATTGTGATGAGAATTATATGATACCTACATGTTTTATCCTTGATCGGTATCATTTGTGGTAGCTCTTTAGCGACATGTATTTTTCTCACTCCGAGTTCCTAAGTATGGTGTTGTATTTTTGTTAGCTAGGACAGACAATCTTTAAATTTGATGAACATTAGTAGCTAACTAATTTGTGCCCCATTCCTGCTACTGTTAATTGTTACTGCCATGGTGCTGATACTGCTTAGAATATGACCTGTGCCTAAATTTTAGTAGTATTTGTTGTCAAAAACATGACTGAATTATGAGCAAGCAAGTTTTTGGAGTCTTCTCAGAGCCTGCTGCTATTTAGTTTTTTACACCAATATAATATTCGCTATATTTACCCATGCCCTCATGCTTCAGGATTGACTCCTAGCTGCTTGTGTATTTGTTTATTATTCTGTTCATTATTCTTTTCCTAGTTGTTGTATGTTGGAACCTATTTCTTTCATTTTGATCGACGGTGATAATAACGATCATTTCCTCTCTTTTGCAGGAGCTCTAGGCTAAAGAATTTAGATGATGGGAAGGCTTCATCTATGTAGCTAATTATATGTCTGTGCGTGATTAAAAATATGTATTGGTTATAATATACTACTACATAGCAATGCTTTTGAAGCTGTTCTAAATTACTGGATGATGTGAACTATGGCATGCTTGTAATATATATAACATTCTCATTTTGGTCGTCATTTGTGAACTTTTCTGTGATTAGGGTTCTGTTGACCAAAATATTGGTTATTTATTATTGATACGCCAGCAATGAAACAAATGCTCTTTGGGCCCTAAAAAGGCCGCAAACCAAATAATACAAAAAATAGAACAAGATTGTGGAAAAAGGTAATTAAAAAATGGTGAAGACCCAGAAAATTGAAAGGCCAAGGCCCAAAAATAAATAGATTGTAAAACTACCAAAGCCCACAAATAATGTGGCAGAAATGTTGGGCTTGGCCCATGAAGCCGACCAAAAATTCACAAAAAAAACAATAAATAGGTTGAATTGTTGGGCTCAACCCATGTAAAACACCGAACTGGACCGGGTTGATTCCTATCAATGACCTTTTCAATTGGTCTCAATTTTGTCACGTCGGATCCGACGTGGCCTGGGCAGACAGCTAGCGACCAAAACAGAAGGTCGTAGGATCAACGACCTTTTGTTTTGGTCGTTGCCTTCAATGACCTTATCACAAAGAAGGTTGTTAATTTCCATTTAAGACGGTCAGCTTTTGACCATCTGTTTTTGGTCACAAAAAGGTCGCAAATGAAAAACAATGACCATTCAGCGACCAATAGTGATCGTCGCAAGTTGACATATTTCTTGTAGTGTCAATACCTCCACCTTTGCTCGCACTTGCGCAGTCATGGTGATTCACAGCGCACTTGCATTGCACATGGTTAAACCACTACCTCCACCACTGCTTGCGCTTGCGCAGTCATGGTGATTTCACAGCCCACTAGCATCGCAGACAGTTAATCACTACCTACACCCTTGATCGCGCTTGCGTAGCCGTGGTGATTTCACAGCGCACTTGCATCGCACACGGTTAAGCAATTACACCCGTGTCCGTTGAGCGTCATCTAAGTCATTGCAGCAAAAAAATGTGGGAGAGGGTCAGAAGACAGCCACACCAGCATGTAGCCCAGATATATATGAGTGAAAAGGGTGGTCTGTGATGTTCAAAATTCCAATGCACAACTTTGACCGTGTGGGCCCACGGTTGGGCGCGTCGTTGAAGATTGATGAGAGGGGCCATAAGTCAAGAACCTCCTGGAAGTGGCCAAATATATGTAGGAATATAGGGTGTGATGTTTAAAACTTTAAATACACAACGCACAACTTTGGTGGCACCTGCCTCGCAAACCCAAAAGCACCTTGGATATATCAATAATGACATAATGTCGTAGCTACCTAGCTAGGGTCCTTGACCCACCTCTCACTCCGTGTCAGCGGGGCGGATGCACGTAATGTTACTTTGGTCATACATGCATGTCGCCATGACCTACCACAAGACGGACCAGTGAATCTATTGCTTGGTCAAACGACAAATGTTGTTGTCGATAAAAAATGGATAGCATATATATATGTGTGTGTGTGGGTGTGTGTGTGTGTGTGTATTCCGCTTGGTCCAATAGATGGAACCATCATAAAAAATCGCACGAGAGGGACCACAAAACCAGCACCACCTGCATGCAACCCAAAATGATGTACGTTGGAAGGGGTTATGTGTGTTTTAAATATCAAATAATGTACGGTTTAGATGTGGTGCCTGCCTCTTGATACAGACAACAACCATGAAAGTGAGGTAGTTAAGGACGAGATACGCATGGTATGGTGTCGGTTGAACCCAGCAATCCGAGCGTGTGGGAGGGAATGCTGACAATGCATGAGCTTGAGCTTTGGTTGAACGACATGTGACAGTGACAGGTGATACGCCTCCAATGTATCTATAATTTTTCATTGTTCCATGTTGTTATATTATTATTCTTGGACGTTTTACAATCATTTTATAGCAATTTTTATATCAGTTTTGGGACTAACCTATTGGCATAGTGCCAAGTGCCCGTTCCTCTTTTCTGCTTGTTTTTTTACATCGCAGGAAATCAATATCGAACGGAGTCCAAACACAGCGAAACTTTTGTGGGTTTTTTTACCAGAAGACAGTGGGCCAAAGAAGTACCGAAGAGGGGGCCCGAGGTGAGCACAAGACACCAGGGCATGCCTGGGGGCCCAGGCGCGCCCTGATGGGTTGTGCCCACCTCGGTGACCTCCCACACCGCCTCTTTGCTCTATAAATACTCGAATATTCTAGAAACCCTACGAGAGTCAACGAAAATCAATTCCAGCCGCTGCAAGTTCCAGAACCACCAGAACCAATCTTGACACCATCACAGAGGGGTTCATCATCCTCATTGGTGCCTCTCCGATGATGCGTGAGTAGTTCATTGTAGACCTACGGGTCCGTAGTTAGTAGCTAGATGGCTTCCTCTCTCTCATTTGATTCTCAATGCAATGGTCTCTTGGAGATCTATTTGATGTAACTCTTTTTGCGGTGTGTTTGTTGGGATCCGATGAATTTTGAGTTTATGATCAGATCTATGTTTTTATCCATGAAAGTTATTTGAGTCTTTTGATCTATTATATGCATGATTACTTATATCCTCGTATTTGTTCTTTGAATCTTTGGTTTAGTTAGGCCGACTAGATCAATTTTTCTTGCCATGGGAAGAGGTGCTTTGTGATGGGTTCGATCTTACGGTGCTTGATCCCAGTGACAGAAGGGGAACCGACACGTATATATCGTTGCCATTAAGGATAACAATATGGGGTCTATTTCTACATAAATAGATCTTGTCTACACCATGTCATTGTTCTTATTGCATTATTCCGTTTTTCCATGAACTTAATACACTAGATTCATGCTGGATAGTGGTTGATGTGTGGAGTAATAGTAGTAGATGCAGGCAGGAGTCGGTCTACTAATCTTGGACGTGATGACTATATAATGATCATTGCCTGGATATCATCATGAATATTTGAAGTTCTATCAATTGCCCAACAGTAATTTGTTTACCCACCGTATACTATTTTTTGAGAGAAGTCACTAGCGAAATCTATGGGCCCCGGGTCTCTTATTTATCATATTTGCCTTACAAATCTATTTTTATTCGCTTTTATTTTCAGATCTATTAATACAAAAATACCTTACTGCAATTTGTATTTATTTGTGTTATCTCGCGTTCCCGCGAGATCTATTTATCCAAACTACTACAATTTTATCTATCTTTTTACCCGTGAGGGATTAACAACCCCTCTCTTACGTTGGGTTGCAAGTATTTGTTCTTTGTGTGCAGGAGTTGTTTACATGGTGTTGTGTGGTTCTCCTACTGGTTCGATAACCTTGGTCTCATCACTGAGGGAAATACCTACCGTTGATGTGTTGCATCATCCCTTCCTCTTTGGGAAAATACCGACGTAGTTCAAGCCAACATCAAAAGGAATTTCTAGCGCCATTGCCGGGGAGACATCATCAACATCTACCAGGTTCCTAATCACAAATCTCATCTCCTTGAAATTTACATTATTTGCCTCTCGTTTTCCTCTCCCCCACTTCACAAAATTTGTCGTTTTGTTTGCCCTCTTTTTTGTTCGCCATTTTTCTCGTCAGATATGTTTATGTGTGTGATCTTGTTTGCTCGTCTTGTCACTATGACTAGCACAACTACTCCTTTGTCCCCGGATTTTGAAGTTTTATACTTCAAGGAGATCCAAGGAGAAAATTTGAAAGATGCTTGGTATAGATTAATGGAATCTTATCGCATAACCAACTTAAAAGGGGATGCAAAGGTTTTGCTTCGAAATTTTTATATAGGATTAGCCTTGCGTCATAGGCAACTTCTGGATTTTGCCCCTACAGGAAATTTTATTGAACTTGATGCTAATACTGCTTATGAGATCTTAGATGGGATCTTGGGAATACCACCCACCAAGAAGGGGATTTCTTTTACTCAAGAAGGGGTTCAAATCTTAGACAAGTTGAGTGATTTGCATGGTTGAGTTGCAAAAGTATAATGAACCCCTCAAGCATATTAGTGGGCACCTCAATTGAATGAATACTTTGATCACTCTTTGTAATAAGCATTTTGATATCTTAGATTTCAAGATGGTTTCTTTTCCTGAGAATTTAGGGAAGCGCAAAGAAACTCCCAGGTTTGAGAAAGCCCTTACAAAAGTTGCTAAAACTACAAATGACAATACTTAGATCCTTTGCATTATGCCTAGCTAGGGGTGTAAAACAATAGCGCTCGTTTGGAGGCAACCCAACTTGTATCTTTTTGGTTTTTGGTTTTCTTGTTGTTTTCAATATACCAGATTATGTATCTGTTTAGATGTGTTCTTGTGGTTTAAATTAGTGTTTGTGCCAAGCAAAGCCTTTGGGATAATTTGGGAGATAGTTGATTTGATCTTGTTCAAAAACAGAAACTTTTGCACTCAGAAAATAATTTTCATAAATCACAGAAATGTGTTTTTGCTCTGAAATGTTTTATGCAAGATTGATATACAAATTGCACATTTTGTCCTAATTTTTCAGAATTTTTGGAGTTACAGAAGTATACAAAGTTCCCTGATTACTACAGATTGTTCTGTTTTTGACAGATTTTGTTTTCGTTGTGTTATGTGCTTGTTTTGATGATTCTATGGGTTCCTTTGAAGAGTTTTTACCATGGAAAAGTTAAAATATAGTATGTATAATACAATAACAAAATATGAATGGGTTTGCAACAGTACTTAAAGTAGTGATTTGCTTTCTTATATTAACGGATCTCACGAAGGTTTTGTTGAGTTTTGTGTGATTGAAGTTTTCAAGTTTTGGGTGAGATCGCGATGGATGAAGGAATAAGGATTAGCAAAAGGCTAAGCTTGGGGATGCCCGAGGCACCCCAAGATAATATTCAAGAAGTATCAAGCAACTAAGCTTGGGGATGCCCCCGAGTGGCATCCCCTCTTTCTTCTAACGACCATCGGTATTTTACTTGGAGCTATATTTTTATTCGTCGCATATTATGAGTTTTGTTTGGAGTGTCTTGTATAATATGAGTCTTTGCTTGTTTTTTGTGTGTTTTAAGTCATCTATCCTTTCTCGACACTCCTAGTTGAGGCAGCCAAAATTATGCTATGACTTGTTAGTTGCTCTCTATGCTTCACTTAAATATTTATGAGCTATGGAATTGCTCTAGTGCTTCACTTATATCTTTTTTAGCACGGTGTGCTTTACTATTTTTGAAGAAATGCTCTCATGCTTCACTTAGATTTATTTGAGAGTTAGTAAAAAATTTGAATAAATTCTCTCTTGCTTCACTTAAATTATTTTGAGAGAAGAAAAAAATATGCTCGTGTTCTTCACTTAGATTTGTTTGAGCTATCAAAAGCAACATATGAAATTAGTCCCAAAGTGATAGATATTCAAGAGGGATATAATAAAAACTTTCATGAAGATCATTGGACAAAGTAAACTTGATTCTTTGTAATAGTTTTGAGATATGATGATAGTGATATGTGAGTCATGTTGATGAGTAATTATGCTTTAGCAATAATATTGGTGTTAAGGTTTGTGATTCCCTATGCAAGCACGAAAGTCAATAGTTATGCAATGAAATTACATCCTATTTGTGGTGCATTATTCGGTGTTAGTTATGCTTAATGCTCGCTTATGAGATTTTTCGTTTCTTGGTTGGATGCTTCCCAATCTTTTGCTAGCCTTCATTTGCACTAAGTATGATCACTACTTGTGCATCCAAAATCCTTTCAACCAGTTTTGCCACATGAGTCTACTATACCTACCTATATGCGGTACTCTTTTGCCGTTCTAAGCAAATTTGTATGTGCCATCTGTAAATTTAAAAATAAATTTCTCTTTTGTGTGCTCGTACCGCTCATGAAACGGTAGGGGTGGATGATATATTTCCATGCTAGATGTGTTATTCTCAAGATGAGTGTTTATTCACTTGTAGTTGCACGAGAGTACGGCAAAGGTATTAGGGATGCCCAGTCCCGAAATGAAGAATCAATTTACTTTATGTTGTCAAATAATAAATTCCTTGGAAAGTGTTGGTATGGAAGGCACCCGTGGATAAGGTTATCCATGGGAAGTGAAAGTATGGTGTAAAAAGGAATAAACTTTATTTTCTGTTTGGGAACCACCTATGATATATATAGCATCGGAAGTATTGGGAACTACTCGATCGTTTCGTTGATAGGAAAAGCATGATGTCGGTGTCAAAACTGGCAGATCTCGGGTAGGGGGGCAAGTTGTGAGTCTAAGGATCAATGGTAACAAGGGACATGGGGACACAATATTTACCCAGGTTTAGGCCCTCTTAAAGGAGGTAAAACGCTACATCCTGCTTGATTGTATTCGATGAGTATAGAGGTTACAAGAGTTGATCTACCTCGAGATCATAATGGCTAAACCCTAGCTATCTAGCCTATGATTATTCTGATGGCCTCCATAGACTAAACCCTCCGGTTTATATACACACCAGAGGGGCCTAGGGTTGTACAGAGTCGGTTTACAGAAGAAGGAAACAGTACATCCGGATGCCAAACTTGCCGTCAAAGGACATAGGAGTCCTACCCGGACACGGGGGATAGTCTTCTGCTTTATCTTCACGGCCCATTAGTCCCGCCCATATCGAATAGACCGGACTCCTGAGGACCCCCGAATCCAGGACTCCCTCAGTAGCCCCCGAACTTGCCTTCAATGATGATGTAGTATCCGGCTTATGTCTTCAGCTTTGCAAGGCAGGTTCTTCATCATACTCCGGATTGACACAGTCTGGTTTTGACCTTCATGTTCTGCATTTATGACTCCTCCCTGTCGTCGCCTTGATTTCCATGCATCGGGTGAATGTGAACGGTCCATAAATTTTTTACAAATAAGCCCCTTACCACGCACGGGCAGCATCTATAAAGAGGTTAGATTCCCAAATACCATCCCACATCGCACAAAGAGCAACAGGGAAAACCATGAAAAACTTCAAAACATGGTGAGTGCTCCTAGCTTCTCCTCGCGCCCTCATGGCCCTCAAGAAGGTGATTGGCAAAGCTGATCAGTATCCCACCTCCAGCTGAGTTGACTTCAGACGTAGGGGTATCTCCCTCCCACAGATCTAGTCTCCGTGCGGGCGGGATCAGCCTCGATTGGCAATGACGTGTTAGCAGAGAATTTCCCCAACCCCAACAAGGAGGAGAGGGTGTGTTTTGTCTCATTTCTTCTGAGGGGCTTAGGATTCCCGATCCATCCCTTCCTCAAGGGTCTATTAGAATTCTACGAGATCCAGCTGCACAACCTCACACCAGGTTCTATCCTGCATATTTCGGGTTTTGTCGCTCTCTGTGAACTATTTTTAGGCTACGAGGATCATTTTGAACTATGGAGAAAGTTCTTTTGCCTCGTTCCCCGCCATCAAGGTGGTTCTATATTTGAAGTGGGCGGCGCCGAAGTTTGGCGCATAGCCGGATCATGCTACCCTATTGGAACTCCCAAGAAGGGTTCTGAAGAATGGTCTTCGGAATGGTTTTATGTTGAGGACGTTCCCCTTCCGGACCCAGTTCGGCGCGGACTTCCCGAATTCTCCAATGCTACTTTGAAGAAACTACTCAGTTGGTGCCCCCGGAGCCCCAAGCAAGAAGATAGTACGGAAGTAATGAGGTTAGTTAGCAAGGTCAGATTACTTGCCCACTCCGGACTCTCTATTATCGAAGTTATGGCCATCGTGATAAAGCGATGCATCCAGCCCCTTCAGTCCAGAGTGACCCCTTTATGGTACAACGGGGAGGACGACGCATCTCGCTATAAGCGCGAGGGCCCGGATACCCCAGCAGCTCTGGCCGCCATTCTGGAAGATCTTTATAAGGGGGAGCAAGAAGAATTCATCCACTTAAATTGTCGGGAAGGTTTTTCCATGTACAACCCCATTGAATGGGTAAGTCATTGATTATCAGCATTGTTCTACCTCGTTATCGAGATGTGCTAATCAAATTATTCTGGTTGTCTTAAAGCAGACATGGAGCAAGGTAGTTGAAAATTTCCATTGCCCCTCCCCTCAGCCAGAGGACCATGCTCGCAATGAAGACCCCGGCTTCCACGAGGATTCGGATATATTCATAGAGTTTGATGATGGAGTCTTTTATCAAGCGAGCCTTAACGGCTCAGAAGTGGCTATTATAGCCGACTACCCCGACCTTCTCCCCATCTCCAAGGTAAGTGTTCAGAAATCATCCTCAAAAAGAGGAGCCCCCACTCGCGTCTCCACCATCACAGTGAACCGTGATTTATAGGATCAGTGCTCAGCAATCCGTACCCAATGGAGGGCGGCCCCTAGGAAGGTAGCATCTACGCGGGGTGAGCCTTCAAAACGAAAGGAAACCGGGAGCACCGTCGAACCCCCTCTGTCATCAAAGAAGTATAACCTTCAATATGTGCCTAGGCATAAGATCAGGTTGTCATATTTCTCCCCCCATCTTATTCCAGGAGGAGCACACAACGAACCGTGTCCAAAATCCCAGCTAGCCAAGTATCAGCCAATCCGACACCGGGCTCATCGACCAAGAGGAGAGCCAATACGGATGCGGCGCCGAGTCATCCACCTCATGAGGATCCGGATGACGTATCCGTCACAAATTCCGAAGTGGAGAGCGTGATGCATCATCGACGACTGAAGAGACCATGCGTGCTCTAGCTTTTTCTGAGCAGGAATTTACCGCCCTAAGCACTGTGGATGCATAATAACAAGTCATACTCATCATCATCATCATAGTCATCTAACCAATCCTAATTAATTGTTCTTAGGACCTACTACCCTCTCTAAGATAAAATAGCATAAAACAAGATAGGCCCTGACTCTCCATTATGGAGAATGGAGATTATCCTGCCTCCAATTCTTGCACTTTGCACAATGTTGCTTCCAAGTAGCTCCCTATGATTCTTCATACATTTATTCCATTCTTTGATTGTAATGTCTTCATTGGTTTGAGAAATCTTGTATGAACAGCGATGAAGCCTAGGAGGACTTGGCCATAAGCTAATAACATCAAGATGACCTTTCAGAAACATCAGATCAGGCACACAATCCTTCGGGATTTTCTGTTGAAAAACATAATAAAAACGTCGTACTAAGCAATGTAGTTTAGCTTTAGAAGAATGTATGCAAAAGATGCACAGATGTCGTAATAGTAAAAAATCTTACCATGCCATCTCCATGGATGTTACCATAGTTCAACATGTGCACTAGTGGCACATACTGACCATAATGTGCAGGAGTTTTGTAATTGATATTGTAATTCTAAACATCAACAATAAATGAGATAAGATTGTATTTCTCCTCATAAGGTAATTCAGAGCCATCAGTGTAGTAGGTTCTGTCTACCATCTTCCGTAAAATTTTGAAGAATCAAAATAAGTTGTCAATGGAAATAAGCTATCAAATATTTAGAAATAAACAATATAAATTACTTAATAAATATGTTTGAGAAACTCACATAGAGGTAGAAGTGGAAGGATATCAACAAGGACCGAAATGTCGATATTCTCTTTGTCGATGTCGTCTTCAGGATCACCAAGATCGAGGGTGACATGCATACCCTCCTGAAAACCATACGCCTTGTACAGTGCTTCCCAATTCGAGCAACCAAAATGGGATATGCTCTTCGAATTGTATAGCTTTACGGCAAAAGCATAACCATGATGGGTCCTGAGGTGAACTATCTTCGTCTCCATATTCTCATGATCTTCGAAATTCACCTTCTCCAAGACATAGCGTCTTGCATGGCATGGGATAAGTTAGTCGAATTGTAAAATACGGAAATTACATGTTGAAGAAGTATATGTCATGCTTAATTACGGAAAAACACTTCTCGTCATTGTGTGTCGTTTCAACATCAAAGGTCTCATTGAGCTTAATACTGAAGCGCAGACCGTCTATCAGGTGAGGCCTGTCACACAGACCCCGGTCGTCGCCGCAGTAGTCGCACTCCGGGATCCTATCGTCATTGTCAGACATTTCCTATGTTCATAATTCAAAGATTAAACTTCTAAAATTCAATATATGTGCTACAGAAACTAAATTAGATCATTATTATTAATCACGGGTTGACTATCAGTCTGTCAAGTCTTTTCTTGAAAACTCTCAGCTCATGTGGTGTATATGGTGGACCCTCCCTCACAGTTATTTCGACCGTTGGTGATGGTAGCTCCTCCCTTCGTTCCCGAGTGCATTGCAACAAAATTTCTAGCACACGGGAACAGAGGAGAAGCGACCCCCACGACAACAGTCGGGATTCTTCCTCTCTGACATTTGCGATCGTCGGTGATGGTCGTTCCTCTCTTCCTTCCCGTGCATTACCAAAAGGTCTATCACGAGAAAGAAGAGGAAGAACGACCCCCACAACAACAGTCGGCATTCTTCTTCTCTCATATATGGTGGAAACTCTCCCACTGTTTTCTGACTGTCATATATGGAGCCCCAACAGACTTAAAGTCAACCCAAAATGTCGTTAAATGCTCTTTCCGGCAAATCCAATGCACTCGATATTTCCTACATTCTAGCACAAGCCATGCTAAAATTCACGAAAAAATCCAACATGGCCTTTGCTAAAAAAAGGACATATCGAGCACCTGAAATTTGCCAGAACAGAAATTAATCAACACACCGGCAAAACATAGGCCACTCGGAGGTGTTCCCTGCAAACATAGGCCGCTTGGGCAAGCACATATCCCATTTGAGCAACACTAGATATACATGTTTATATCTACATCATATTTGAGCAACACTAGCTAGTACACAACACTATATATACATGTTTACTCACTATAGACGATGGTTGTCAAGGGTGCGGGTGTCGTTGGTGATCTTCTGGGCGTCGTCGACCGGCTCGGCGGTGATCTACGTACCCTGCGCCACATGAGCACTCACACATGAGCATTCAAACTTGATACTCATTGCATTTCAATGGTTGAAAATACTAGCAAAAATAGTTCAATATATCTTATATATAATCCTAACATAACTAAATTTGGCAATACATGTATCTCTCTCTAAACTAGTTCTATTAACCACTTACCAAATAAACTAGTTCTATTAAACACTTACTAAAAACAATGCAATGTAAGTGTTCTACTCTATTGAACACTTACTAAAATTTCTATTACCCTAATTCTACCCTAAATTTTCTTACTACAAACTTCTATTACTAAATTTAATACCTAAAAATTTCTAGTAAGGGAGAGACGGATGAGGAGGGAGAGGGAGGTGGAAGGGAGGAAGGGAGGAGGAGGACAGATGAGGCAGGGAGGAGGAGGATGGATGAGGTAGGGAGGGAGGTGGGAGGGAGGAGGCGGGAGTGAGGAGGGAGAGGAAGGAGGAAGGAGGGATGGAGGGATTGGGAGAGGGACGAGGATGAAAGGGGCATGGAAGGAGGAGGGATGGAGGAACTACCTCAGTGCAGGAGGAGGAGCATCGGCGGCGGCGGGCGACGACGGTGGTCGGGGAGGGTCGAACGTCGGCGGGAGCGGATGATGGGGTGCGGGGGAGAGTGAGAATGGAGTGGAGAGGGGAGAGTGAGGGGCGTGCGGTGGAGAAGATAGGATGGGTTTAGCAGTAGCGCGTGTTAGGGTAAAGCGCCACTGCTAATCGCAATAGCAGTAGCGTGGTTTCAGCAAGAGCGCTACTACTAAACCTAGCCTGGCGGCAACGGTGGGGCAATTTTAGTAGTAGCGCTTTTTCTTCTTGTCGCGCTACTGCTATGGAGATAGCAGTAACGCTCATTGTGGCGACGCGCTGCTGCTAAGTAGCAGTAGCGCCCCTTTTTGTCCAGCGCTACTGCTAAGATTCTATGTATAAGGTTTTCCCTAGTAGTGTGAATTCAATAGTTTTCCTCATAAAGGAACCAGTAGAAGAAGTATCGAGTATGGATTGATCATTATGAGAAAGTCGAGCATAAAAGTTTTGAATAATTATCTCTCCTAAGAGCTCATGATTGGGGCATGTGTGAATCATATATTTAAGCCTCCATGAAGCTTGAGCGATACTTTCTCCTTCATGAGGCCAAAAATTATATATATATAATTCCTATCACGATGAACCAAATGCATAGGATAAAACTTTGGATGAAATTCGAGCTTCAACCGGTTCTAATCCCATGTTCCAGTATCATCCAATAGCCTATATCATGTCAATGCCTTCCCCCCCCCTCCCAAACATAAAGGAAATACCTGAAGGAAATATGCCCTAGAGGCAATAATAAAGTTATTATTTATTTCCTTATTTCATGATAAATGTTTATCATTCATGCTAGAATTGTATTAACCGGAAACATGATACATGTGTGAATGCATAGACAAAACAACATGTCACTAGTATGCCTCTACTAGACTAGCTTGTTAATCAAAGATGGTTATGTTTCCTAACCATGAACAAGGAGTTGTTATTTGATTAATGAGGTCACATCATTAGTAGAATGATCGATTGACATGACCCATTCCTTAGCTTAGCACACGATCGTTTAGTATGTTGCTCTTGCTTTTATCCATGACATATACATGTTCTGTAACTATGAGATTATGCAACTCCGTTTACGGAGGAACACTTTGGTGCTACCAAGCGTCCAGCGTGAATCGGGTGATTATAAAGGAGTACTACAGGTGTCTCCAAAGGCGAGATGTTGGGTTGGCGTATTTCGAGATTAGGTTTTGTCACTCCGATTGTCGGAGAGGTATCTCTGGGCCCTCTCGGTAATACACATCACTTAAGCCTTGCAAGCACTACAACTAATGAGTTAGTTGTGATATGATGTATTACGGAACGAGTAAAGAGACTTGCGTAACGAGATTGAACTAGGTATTGGATACCGACGATCGAATCTCGGGCAAGTAACATACCGATGACAAAGGAACAACGTATGTTGTTATGCGGTCTGACCGACAAAGATCTTCGTAGAATATGTAGGAACCAATATGGGCATCCAGGCCCGCTGTTGGTTATTGACCGTGAATAGTTCTAGGTCATGTCTACATTGTTCTCGAACCGTAGGGTCCGCACGCTAAGGTTTCGATGGCGGTTATTATGAGTTTATGTATTTTGATGTACCGAAGAAGTTGAGTCCCGGATGTGATCACGGACATGACGAGGAGTCTCGGAATGGTCGAGACATAAAGATTGATATATTGGAAGCCTATGTTTGGAGTTGGAATGGTTCGGACGAAAACGGAATTTACGGAGTACCGGAGGTTACTGGAACCCCGGGAGGTAAATGGGCCTCGGTGGGCCTCGAGGAGAAGAGGAGGGGCCGGCCAGAGGTGGGCGCGCCTCCCCCAGTCCGAATAGGACAAGGAGGGGGCGCGCCTCTCCTCTTCCCCTTCCCCAAACCTAATCCAACTAGGAAGGGGGAGTCCTACTCCGGTAGGAGTAGGACTCCTCCCAGCGCCTCCTCTAGGGCGGCCGGCCTCCCCTCCCTCCTTTATATCTGAGGCAGGGGGCACCTTGGAACACACAAGTTTGATCTTTAGATCGTTCCTTAGCCGTGTGCGGTGCCCCCTCCACCATATTCCACCTCGGTCATACCGTCATGAAGCTTAGGCGAAGCCCGCTGGCCGTGAAACATCAAGATCGTCACCACGCCGTCGTCTTGTGAAACTCTCCCTCGACACTCGGCTGGATCGAGTCGAGGGGCGTCATCGAGCTGTACGTGTGTCAAGAACTCGGGGCGTCGGAGTAACGGCGCCGGATCGGTCGGATCGCGAGGAGAACGTCGACTACTTCCTCTACGTTGTGATCGCTTCCGCCGGGTCTACAAGGGTATGTAGACAACACTCTCCCCTCTCGTTGCTATACATCACCATGATCTTGCGTGTGCGTAGGAAAATTTTTGAAATTACTCGTTCCCCAACAGTGGCATCCGAGCCTAGGTTTTTCTATGGTTTGATGTTTTGCACGAGTAGAACACAAGTGAGTTGTGGGCGATACAAGTCATACTACCTACCAGCATGTCATACTTTGGTTCAGCGGTATTGTGAGATGAAGCGGCCCGGACCGACATTACGCGTGCGCTTACGTGAGACTGGTTTCACCGCCTCGAGCACTCGTTGCTTAAAGGTGATTGGTGGGTGCTGTCTCTCTCACTTTAGTTGAACCGAGTGTGGCTACGCCCGGTCCTTGAGAAGGTTAAAACGGAGTCTATTTGACGAAGTATCGTTGTGGTTTTGATGCGTAGGTGAGACTGGTTCTTGCTTAAGCCCGTAGCAGCCACGTAAAATTTGCAAACAACAAAGTAGAGGACGTCTAACTTGTTTTTGCAGGGAATGCTGTGATGTGATATGGTCAAGACGTGATGCTATATTTTTGTATGAGATGATCATGTTTTGTAACCGAAGTTATCGGCAACTGGCAGGAGCCATATGGTTGTTGCTTTATTGTATGCAATGCAATCGCCCTGTAATGCTTTACTTTATCACTAAGCGGTAGCGATAGTCGTAGTAGCATAAGTTTGGCGAGACGACAACGATGCTGCGATGGAGATCAAGGTGTCGCGCCGGTGACGATGGTGATCATGGTGGTGCTGCAAGATGGAGATCATGAAGCACAAGATGATGATGACCATATCATATCACTTATATTGATTTGCATGTGATGTTTATCCTTTTATGCATCTTATCTTGCTTTGATTGGCGGTAGCATTATAAGATGATCTCTCACTAAATTATCAAGAAGTGTTCTCCCGAGTATGCCGTTGCCAAAGTTCGTCGTGCCCAGACACCACGTGATGATCGGGTGTGATAAGCTCTACGTCCATCTACAACGGGTGCAAGCCAGTTTTGCACACGCAGAATACTCGGGTTATACTTGACGAGCCTAGCATATGCAGATATGGCCTCGGAACACGGAGACCGAAAGGTCGGCGTGAATCATATAGTAGATATGATCAACATAAGATGTTCACCATTGAAAACTACTCCATTTCACGTGATGATCGGTTATGGTTTAGTTGATTTGGATCACGTGATCACTTAGATAACTGGAGGGATGTTTTTCTAAGTGGGAGTTCTTAAGTAATATGATTAATTGAACTTAAATTTACCATGAACTTAGTACCTGATAGTATCTTGCTTGTTTATGTTTGATTGTAGATAGATGGCTCGTCTTTGTTGTTCCGTTGAATTTTAATGCGTTCCTTGAGAAAGCAAAGTTGAAAGATGATGGTAGCAATTACACGGATTGGGTCCGTAACGAGGATCATCCTCATTGCTGCCTGTAAGAGTTACGTCTGGATGCACCGCTAGGTGCCGAACTCTTTGCTAATGCAAGCTGCAGATGTTATGAGCGTCTGGCGAGCAAAGTCGATGACTACTCTATAGTTCAATGTGCCATGCTTTACGGCTTAGAACCGGGACTTCAACGACGTTTTGAGCGTCATGGAGCATATGAGATGTTCCAGAGTTGAAGTTGATATTCAACAGAATGCGGATTGAGAGATATGAAGTCTCCAATAAGTTCTATAGCTGCAAGATGGAGGAGAATAGTTACATTAGTGAGCATATACTCGAGAATGTCCGGGTACTACAATCACTTGACACAATTGGGAGTTAATCTTCCGGATGATTGTGTCATTGATGAATTCTCAATCACGCCACCAAGCTACAAAGGCTTCGTGATGAACTATAATATGCAAGGGTTAGTAAAGACTATACGAGCTCTTCGCAATGCTAAAGGCTGCGGAAGTAGAAATCAAGAAGGAGCATCAAGTGTTGATGGTCAATAAGACCACTAGTTTCAAGAAGAAAGGCAAAGGGAAGAAGAAGGGAATCTCAAGAAGAACAACAAGCAAGTTGTTGCTCGGGAGAAGAAACCTAAGTCGGCCCTAAACTGAAATCCGAGTGCTTCTACCGCAAGCGGTAGTCCTTTGAAGCGGAACTGCCCCAAGTATTTGGCGGATAAGAAGGATGGCAAGGTGAACAAAGGTATATGTGATATACATGTTATTGATGTGTACCTTACTAAAGCTCGCAGTAGCACTGGTATTTGATCTTGGTTACATTGCTAATATTTGCAACTCGAAGCAGGACTACGGATTGCTTAACAACGGCAAAGGACGAGGTGACGATGCTGGCGTGGGAAATGGTTCCAAAGTCGATGTGATCGCGGTCGCACGCTACCTCTACATCTACCTTGGGATTAGTTTTAGACCTAAATAATTGTTATTTGGTGCTGCGTTGAGCATGAACATTATATCTAGATCTTGTTTGATGCGAGGCGGTTATTCATTTAAATCGAGAGAATAATGGTTGTTCTATTTATATGAGTAATATCTTTTATGGTCATGCACCCTTGAGGAGTGGTCTATTTCTTATGAATCTCGATAGTAGTGATACACATATTCATAATGTTGAAACCAAAAGATGCAGAGTTGATAATGATAGTGCAACTTATTTGTGGCACTGCCGTTTAGGTCATATCGGTGTAAAGCGCATGAAGAAACTCCATACAGATGGGCTTTTGGAGTCACTTGATTATGAATCACTTGGCACTTGCGAACCGTGCCTCATGGGCAAGATGACTAGAACACCGTTCTCCGGTACTATGGAGAGAGCAACAGATTTGTTGGAAATCATACATACAGATGTATGTGGTCCGATGAATGTTGAGGCTCGTGGCGGATATCGTTATTTTCTCACCTTCACAGATGACTTAAGCAGATATGGGCATATCTACTTAATGAAACATAAGTCTGAAACGTTTGAAAAGTTCAAAGAATTTCAGAGTGAAGTTGAAAATCATCGTAACAAGAAAATTAAGTTTCTACGATCGATCGTGGAGGTGAATATTTGAGTTCTGAGTTTGGTCTACATTTGAAACAATGCGGAATAGTTTAGCAACTCACGCCACCGGAACACCACAGCGTAATGGTGTGTCCGAACGTCAGAATCGTACTTTACTAGATATGGTGCGATCTATGATGTCTCTTCTGATTTACCGCTATCGTTTTGGGGTTATGCTCTAGAGGCGGCCGCATTCACCTTGAATAGAACACCGTCGAAATCCGTTGAGACGACACCTTATGAACTGTGGTTTAGCAAGAAACCAAAGTTGTCGTTTCTTAAAGTTTGGGGATGCGATGCTTATGTGAAAAAGCTTCAACCCGATAAGCTCGAACCCAAATCGAGAAATGTGTCTTCATAGGATACCCAAAGGAGGCGATTGGGTATACCTTCTATCACAGATCCGAAGGCAAGACATTCGTTGCTAAGAATGGATCCTTTCTAGAGAAGGAGTTTCTCTCGAAAGAAGTGAGTGGGAGGAAAGTGGAACTTGATGAGGTAATAGTACCTTCTCCCTTACTTGAAAGTAGTTAAATCAGAAACCAGTTTACGAGACATCTACACCAAGTAGCGAGGAAGTTGATGATGTTGATCATGAAACTTGAGATCAAGTTCCGCAGAACCTCGTAGATCAACGAGTAAGATCCGCACGAGTGGTACGGTAATCCTGTTCGGAAGTCATGCTACTAGATCATGATGAACCTACGAACTATGAAGAAGCGATGGTGAGCCCAGATTCATAAAATGGCTTGAGGCCATGAAATCGAGATGGGATCCATGTATGAAAACAAAGTATGGACTTTGGTTGATTTGCCCGAGGGTAGGCAAGCAATAGAAAACAAGTGGATCTTCAAGAAGAAGACCGGCCGACGGTAATATTCTTGTCTATAAAGCTCGACTTATGCAAAAGGTTTTCGACAAGTTCAAGGGATTGACTACGATGAGACCTTCTCACCCGTAGCGATGCTTAAGTCCGTCCGAATCATGTTAGCAATTGCCGCATTTTATGATTATGAAATTTGGCAAATGGATGTAAAGACGCATTCTGAATGGATTTACGGAAGAAGAGTTGTATATGATGCAACCGAAGGTTTTATCGATCCAAAGGGAGCTAACAAAGTGTGCAAGCTCCAGTGATCCATCTATGGACTGGTGCAAGCATCTCGGAGTTGGAATAAACGCTTTGATAGTGTGATCAAAGCATTTGGGTTTGTCTGGACTTTTGGAGAAGCTTTGTATTTACAAGAAAGTGAGTGGGAGCTCTGTAGCATTTACGATATTATATGTGGATGACATATTGCTGATCGGAAATGATATAGAATTCTGGATAGCATAAAGGGATACTTGAATAAGAGTTTTCAATGAAAGACCTCGGTGAAGCTGCTTACATATTGGGCATCAAGATCTATAGAGATAGATCAAGGCGCTTAATTGGACTTTCACAAAGCACATACCTTGACAAAATTTTGAAGAAGTTCAAAATGGATCAAGCAAAGAAAGGGTTCTTGCTGTGTTACAAGGTGTGAAATTGAGTCGACTCAATGCCCGACCCACGCAGAAGATAGAGAGAAAATGAAAGATGTTCCTATGCTTCAGCCATAGGCTCTATCATGTATGCAATCTGTGTACCAGGACGATGTGTGCCTTGCTATAAGCCTAGCAGGAGGTACCAAAGTAATCCAGAGTGGATCATGGACAATGGTCAAGAACATCTGAAATACGAAAAGGACTAAGGATATGTTTCTCGTATATGGAGGTGACAAAGAGCTCATCATAAGCGGTTACGTTGATGCAAGCTTTGACACCGATCCGGACGATTCTAAATCGCAGACCGGATACGATTTACACTAAGCGGAGGAGCTGTCGGTTGGTGCAGTTCTAAACAAAGCGTCGAGCGGGATCTACATGTGAAGCGGAATACATAGCAGCTTCGAAAGCAGCTAATGAAGGAGTGCGGATGAAGGAGTTCATATCCGATCTAGGTGTCATACCTAGTGCATCGGGTCCAATGAAAATCTTCGTGACAATCTTGGAGCAATTGCCTTAGCGAAGGAATCCAGATTTCACAAGAGGACCAAGCACATCAAGAGACGCTTCAATTCCATCCGGACTTAGTCCGGATGGGAGACATAGAGATTTGCAAGATACACACGGATCTGAATGTTGCGAACCGTTGACTAAGCCTCTTCCACGAGCAAAACATGATCAGCACCAAGACTCCATGGGTGTTAGAATCATTACTATGTAATCTAGATTATTGACTCTAGTGCAAGTGGGAGATGAAGGAAATATGCCCTAGAGGCAATAATAAAGTTATTATTTATTTCCTTATTTCATGATAAATGTTTATCATTCATGCTAGAATTGTATTAACAGGAAACATGATACATGTGTGAATGCATAGACAAAACAACATGTCACTAGTATGCCTCTACTAGACTAGCTTGTTAATCAAAGATGGTTATGTTTCCTAACCATGAACAAGGAGTTGTTATTTGATTAATGAGGTCACATCATTAGTAGAATGATCGATTGACATGACCCATTCCCTTAGCTTAGCACACGATCGTTTAGTATGTTGCTACCTGCTTTTATCCATGACATATACATGTTCCTATAACTATGAGATTATGCAACTCCGTTTATCGGAGGAACACTTTGGTGCTACCAAACGTCACAAGCGTAATCGGGTGATTATAAAGGAGTACTACAGGTGTCTCCAAAGGCAGATGTTGGGTTGGCGTATTTCGAGATTAGGTTTTGTCACTCCGATTGTCGGAGAGGTATCTCTGGGCCCTCTCGGTAATACACATCACTTAAGCCTTGCAAGCACTACAACTAATGAGTTAGTTGTGATATGATGTATTACGGAACGAGTAAAGAGACTTGCCGGTAACGAGATTGAACTAGGTATTGGATACCGACGATCGAATCTCGGGCAAGTAACATACCGATGACAAAGGGAACAACGTATGTTGTTATGCGGTCTGACCGACAAAGATCTTCGTAGAATATGTAGGAACCAATATGGGCATCCAGGTCCCGCTGTTGGTTATTGACCGTGAATAGTTCTAGGTCATGTCTACATTGTTCTCGAACCGTAGGGTCCGCACGCTTAAGGTTTCGATGGCGGTTATTATGAGTTTATGTATTTTGATGTACCGAAGAAGTTGAGTCCGGATGTGATCACGGACATGACGAGGAGTCTCGGAATGGTCGAGACATAAAGATTGATATATTGGAAGCCTATGTTTGGAGTTGAATGGTTAGGACGAAAACGGAATTCTGAGTACCGGAGGTTACGGAACCCCGGGAGGTAAATGGGCCTCGGTGGGCCTCGAGGGAGAAGAGGAGGGGCCGGCCAGGAGGTGGGCGCGCCTCCCCCCCAGTCCGAATAGGACAAGGAGGCGGCGCCCTCTCCTCTTCCCCTTCCCCAAACCTAATCCAACTAGGAAGGGGAGTCCTACTCGGTGAGGAGTAGGACTCCTCGGCAGCGCCTCCTCTAGGGCCGGCCGGCCCCCCTCCCTCCTTTATATCACGGGGCAGGGGGCACCTTGGAACACACAAGTTTGATCTTTAGATCGTTCCTTAGCCGTGTCGGTGCCCCTCCACCATATTCCACCTCGGTCATACCGTCGCGAAGCTTAGCGAAGCCTGCGCCGGTGAAACATCAAGATCGTCCACCACGCCGTCGTCTTGTGAAACTCTCCTCGACACTCGGCTGGATCGAGTCGAGGGGCGTCATCGAGCTGTACGTGTGTCAAGAACTCGGGGCGTCGGAGTAACGGCGCCGGATCGGTCGGATCGCGAGGAGAACGTCGACTACTTCCTCTACGTTGTGATCGCTTCCGCTTCGGGTCTACAAGGGTATGTAGACAACACTCTCCCCTCTCGTTGCTATACATCACCATGATCTTGCGTGTGCGTAGGAAAATTTTTGAAATTACTACATTCCCCAACAATACCTTCTTCTTAACTCCATCTTCGGATAAACCTACAAGCTTAAACAATCCACAAATTTTACCTATATATATCAAGTGCATATCATGATGTATTGTTCCATCTCCTGCATAATGGTTAGCTAGCAGTTTCTCCGACATACCCGAAGGAATCTCATAATAAATATTTTCAGTAGGTTTTGGGGCAATTCTTACTGATTCCGGTCGAGGTGAAGATACCCCGAACAAGCCCCTCAAAGGATTATTTTCCATAGTGACAAGTGACAGTAAATTTCAGCACGTGATAAAAATGTTCCCTTACCAAATTTCACTTACCAAAGGCGCTTCACTCCCTGGCAATGGCACCAGAAAAGAGTCTTGATGACCCACAAGTATAGGGGATCAATCATAGTCCATTCGATAAGAGTGTCGAACCCAACGAGGAGCAGAAGAAAATGATAAGCGGTTTTCGGCAAGGTATGCTTTGCAAGTACTGAAAGTAGCGGTAACAGATAGCAAGGTAATTCGTAACAAGCAGCAATGGTAACAAAGGTGCGACAAGGTGGCCCAATCCTTTTAATAGCAAAGGAGAATCCGGAATTTTATAGTAAGCAAAGCGTTCTCGAGGACACATGGGAATTGTCATCTAGTCATGTTCATCATGTTTAGTTGATTCGTGTTCGCTCCTTTGATAATTTGATATGTGGGTAGACCGATGCTAGGGTGTTGTTCTTACTTGAACAAGCAGCCCTCTTATGATTAACCCCTCTCGCAAGCATCATCAACTACGAAAGAAGAATTAATATAAATCTAACCATAGCATGAAACATATGGATCCAAATCAGCCCCTTACGGAATAACACGTAAACTAGGTTTAAGCTTCTGTCACCCTTGCAACCCATCATCTACTTATTACTCCACAATGCCTTCCCTTAGGCCCAAGTATGGTGATGTGTCATGTAGTCGACGTTCACATGACACCACTAAAGGAAGAACAACATACATATCATCAAAATATCGAACGAATATCAACTTCACATGATTACTTATAACAAGACTTCTTCCATGTCCTCAAGAAAAAAAGTAACTACTACAAAATCATATTCATGTTCAAGATCATAGGTGTATTGAATGCTTAAGGATCTGAATATTTAATCTTCCACCAAATAAACCAACTACCATCAACTACAAGACGTAATCAACACTACTAGCAACTCACAGATACCAATATGAGGTTTTGGGACAAAAATTGAATACAAGGGATGAACTAGGGTTTGAGAGGAGATGGTGTTGGTGAAGATGTTGATGAAGATTGGTCCCCGCATGATGAGAGGATTGTTGGTGATGTCGATGGCTTCGATTTCCCCCTCCCAGAGGGAAGTTCCCCCGGCGAAATCACTCCGCCGGAGGGCAAAAGTGCTCCTGCCCAGGTTCCACCTCAAGACGGCAGCATTTCATTTCGGAAGTCTTCTCTTTATTTTTTTTTATAGGGCAAATAGCCTCATATAGTAGAAGATGGGCACCGGAGGCCTGCTAGAGGGCCACGAGCTCATAGGGTCCGCCCCCTGAGCTCGTCGCTCTCTGGTGGCCCCCCTTCTGGTATTTCTTCCGCCAATATTTTGTATATATTCCAAAATAATTCTCCGTAAATATTCAGGTCATTCGGAGTTGTGGAGAATATCTATCTCTATTGTACCTTTTTCAGGTCCAGAATTCCAGCTGACGGCAATCTCCCCCTTAGTGTGAAACTTGCAAAATAAGAGAGAAAAGGCATTAGAATAGCATCATAAAGTGAAATAATGACCTAAAACATAATAAATAACATTTGGAAAAACATGATGCAAAATGGGCGTATCAATGTGCACGTGTGGATCTCAAAGTTGTCGATGCATCTCAAAAAAGTTGGCAACATGCTCCACATCTTGTTCCGGGAGCGAACGTTAATCCGGGCTTCCCAAAATAAATGCGTGCGGGCAGCCCCTTCGCCCTCATCCTCCACAATCATGTCGTGCAAGATTACACAACATGTCATGAGTTGTCAGAGTGACTCCGGTTTGCAGATCATTGCAGCTCCACAAACAATACCATAATGAACTTGGAGCACTCCGAATGCCCTCTCCACATCCTTTCTTGCACCTTCTTGCATTTTTGCAAAGAGGCATTTGTTTCCTCCCATGGTGATCGGATATAGTCTTCACAAACGTCGCCCATCGAGGATCGATATCATCAGCAAGGTAGTACCCCATGTTGTAGTTGTGCATGTTGACGATGTAGTTGCACGCTGGAGCTTCCCCATTACAAAGTCGCTCGAACAAAGGAGATCGTTGGAGCATATTTATGTCATTGTTAGAACCATACGTGCTAAAGAAAGTCTACCAAATCCACAAGTCATTTGATGACACTGTTTCAAGTGTGATGGTGGCCTCTTTGGTGTGACCTCAGTACTGTTGTGCATACCTTTGGGAAGTTCTTCCATTGCCAATGCATGCAATCAACTGAGCCAAGCATACTTGAAAAACCTCTTGTCGCTCCAATTATCGTCAACCCTTCTGTGTCTTCGACATTTGGTTCTCTCAGGTACTCCGCTCCAAACACCTTCACCACGGTGCGTACAAATTGCACCATGGTATTCAGGCATGTGGTCTCTCCTATCCGGATTTCAGCATCAATGGCATCTAGGCCTTGCCATAAGCAAGCATCCTCATAGCAGTTGTGCATTTCTGCAGAGGTGAGAAGGAAAGTTGCCACAACAGTCCTTCCTCAGATTGAAGTAGTCATCAACCTCCTCCATGGCATTCACTACGCGCAAGAACAAATCTCTGCTCATCAGGAAGTGGCGTCAGAAGGGGCCTCTGTGGTAAGTTGGGTCCGGTTTGAAGTAGTCCTTGTAGAGAAGTTTTGTGCGTGCGATCCTATCCGAGGGAGCCACTCTCTGCCTTTTATTGAATCCTTGAAGTTTTAGCACATGCTCCTCTAGCTTCTCCAATTATTTTTGGATGTTGATCATCATCATCATCACTTTGGCATCTTGGTCGTCCGAATCTGACGAATCAATGAACTCTTTGTATATGAATTGGTCAAGGTCCTTGTTTCCATACTCATCGTCCGACGACGGATTCATCGTTGACCTACAAATGGGCAAAAAATTGAGAAAAAATGCTTGGGCATTTTATAGAACACATGCAGTGCGAGGTGTTTGTCTGGAGGAGTTGCACGTACTGGGCGGCGACCTTGTCCGGTGGCGGCACGGTCGGCGGTGTTGTGGTTTGGGGATGGCGGTGGAGATAGAGTGGCGGCGGAGGTATGGTGGCAGTTGTGTGGATGAGATGGAAAAGAGATTTGAAGAGGACAGGACAGGCTAGGCCAGGAACGTCTTGAAGAGATTTGGGCATGGGTCCTTGTCGTCGGTCGGACGTGGCTGATGGGGCATCCTCATATATGAGCTGGGTATAAGGGTACTGATCAGCCCAAACGTACAGGTCTCCGCACTTTGCTCCACCAACATTGACGATCCTTTGTCGCCGGCAACTCGCCCTCGTACCACCCCTTGCTTTGTTGGGCTCCACCTTGCCATCCACCGCCGGTGTTGCTGTGAATCGACCGTGACGAGCGAACAAAGCAAGGGACACTGAGCAAACACTCCTTTATTAAATCCATGTCGCCATTGATTTTCAAGTTCGAGTCTAGAATAGGCCATCTCAAACCATACACATGAACATTTTCGCAGTGAAAAAATGGCAAATCAGGCGCTTTGGCAAAGCAAGGGGAGAAAAAAGGCATACATACATCCAAGTATCCAACAATGCAGACATCATCACGTCTTTTTAACTCTATAGTTTGGCTATTTAATAAAGGCAATTATTTTATCTCTGTACAAATCCCACAATGGCACCATGAAGCTGATGTAAAAAAAGAAGAGAAAAATTTCCTGGACAGTGACAAGTATCGGCAGGGGAGAGCAAAATCTGCACAGGGACGAGTCTACTCAAATCCTTAGTTTACACCAAACAAAAACGTTGCTACTTTCTCCTTTGTAGGATCACCACCAAAATTTCATGCCCAGGTAGGACCTACTTAGCCACAGCCTTGCTATGGCTTGCCGCCACCGCACTCTTGCTGCCACTACCGCCGGTTTCTTTATCTGCCGCACGCCGTGCCTTGAAGTCCTCGATGGTTCGGAACTCCTCCCTGAGGAGCCTCTCCAACTCTGCATGCTTATGAACGGGGCTGCTATCCTGTTTTCGGAAATGGTGAAATGCCCTGATCCAGAAGAAAAGTCAGCGACAATCTATGACAACCACATAACTGCAAGTTTGGCGATGCAGCAAGCCGAAATTGTCGTAAATTTATATCTTGTAATTGCGCTTTTCAAGGTTCCCTTCATAAGAATTAAAGGTAACACCCATGATATATCAAGTTCGAATTATACAGTTCACACCAGTTTCCATGTAGCAATTTTTAGCAACTATAACATGTGCACGGATAACTGTAAGGTCGTAAGTATTAGACATCATGAGCACACCATTGAACTTTGCACCTGATTGTTCATTCACCAATGTTAAACATAGATCCATGCCAATAATATCAGCAAAGGAGAATGTGATGTTGCACTTCATTATCATTTTTTTTCTGGTGTTACACTTATTCAAATGCAATGCTATTGCATACGCTTTGCATTTGAGAGGGGGTGTTAAGGAGTATTAGTATTAGGTCTAGGTGTCCTATTAGGCCATGTTTCCTTTCCTTGTACCACAAATCTTGTGCTATATATATATATGCCCCTCGGGCTAGGCAATAGAGATAAGTTGCATCCATAACACCATTTACCACTATTTTTTAAGTCATAAAGATCATTAATACAGACTAGTAACAGAGAAATGCGATCAAACAATAAAGCCGCCAATTACCAGTATTTTTCAAGTCCATAAAGATCGCCCTTGTGGTAGAACTCAAGCGTCAGTTGCTCAAAATCCTCATATACATTCCGTTGGAGGTTTTTCTCCAAACCATAACTGCAAAAAGAATTAGGAGGTAACTGATCTGCTCAATACAAAATGTAATGAATATCAGAAAGGTTTTCTTTTTCAAGTTCTATATTCCATACCTATAAAATCTGAAGAGACACTCAAGTCCATATCTGTAATTTGCTGCTGCATCATCTACTGCAAAATTCTTAAAATGCTTGTACATATCTTCATTGAAATTATCTCTCAGATAATATGACCAAAAGCGATAGAGCGAATTCATTTCCTGCACGCGATTGGATCCACACAATATGAAAGGAATACTGGAACATATCTTTTGAGGATAGGACAGCAGATGGTACAATATCAATCAAAAGACAACTGTCCAACTTCAAATATAATTAGCAAGCAACAAACATTAACGAGACAGGAGACAATTCACCATATTATCGAAAGAAAACGAATTAGGAAGGCAATGATTACAGTAGAACATAATAGTTGAACTTGACCGGCTTTATACACTGCTCTAGTTGTAAACTACTTTTCTTCAGCCAATAGTTATATTGCAAGAAAATATGAGAAAAAGCTGCACCTCGCTCAAACCGATTCCTAACTTCTTACGTTCAGCAACGCATTTATTCTTGAACTTATTGTACCTTCACAAACAAAGGACAATGGCATCACCATGTGAAGCTTAGGATGAATCAATGGATAATATTAATAAATAATTATTTGAAGGAAATTAGAACTTGGAAGCACATCACAAGTTGTTTAGAAACTTACCTTTGTTGCTGGAATTTATTTTTCTCTAGAAGTTGATGGCTAGGGTGCTGAAACGGTGGGAAAGATTTAGGTACTGATCCAATAGGTGAGCTCCCAGTAGGAATTCCGTGAGGAGATGAGCTCAGCTTTGAACTTTTATAGCTACTGAACAATAAATAGTCATTCAAATAACCGCAAAATGGGATAAACTGAGGGTAGGGAGGGTTTACTGAAAGAAAACATCCATCGATTATCTAACCTGTGATTTTCCGGAGTAGATCCATAGAAATATCCAATTGAATTGCTTGGGGGGCTTTCTGATACACCACCATAGTGAGATCGACTATTGGGACTATTCGCAAAATTACCAGCAAAGAACCTCTGCTTATGTGAGGTATGTGTCTTTCTATTGCCTTTACTTTGCCGCCTACGTGGAATAGGTTGTCCAGCTTCCTCGATGCCATTAGTTCCGATGCTAACATGGTTCCCTTTTGCTCCACCAAATTGTTTAGAATCAACATCTGCAGTATCGACCTGGGAGCTCCTTTGATTATTAGTGCGCCGATCATGTACACTCTGATGTCAGGAGTAACACCATAATATTAGCATGAGCAGTTCCAAAATAACATGATTTGAAAAAAGTAATTCTATAACATAAAATGAGAAAACCAGAATGATAAATCTGATACTCCCTCCGTCCCAAAATAAGTGTCTCAACTTTGTACTAGCTCTAGTACAAATTTGTACCAAGCTCAAGACACTTATTTTGGGACGGAGGGAATATGATATAGAAGGATTGTCATACATATCATAACAGAACAGGCTTTTGAGATAATAAGAAAAACACAAGCACAGGGTACACAGAACTCAGCTCAAGTCTTGTCCCAAACCAGCTTGATTCGAACTGGAAGCTCCAGAACAAGTCTTGTCTTCGGATGTTTATTCGAACACTCAACTCAGTTTCAAACGGTTGTTAATTGAGTCAAACATGCCAATTAATGCTACAACTGAATGCCATTCCAAAATATGAGATAGAAACTACCAATCCAAAATTAAGACATCACATTCTTAAAAACAACTACAATGATATAACATTGCCTTGCTAAATCTAACTGGGTAGTTTTAACACTAAAATTCAATGGTTAAAGAATGTACTCCCTCCGTTCCTAAATATAAGGCTTTTTAGAGATTCCAATACAGACTACATACAAAGCAAAATGAGTAAATCTACACTTTAAAATGCATCTGTATACATCCGTATGTAGTACATATTGTAATCTCTAAAAGGTCTTATATTTAGAAACGGAGGGAGTATTAACAAAAGAACAAATAGTTTGATAAATAAATTATTAATATAGTATGCGATCCTAAAAGGCATTGACTATACCTTGCAAAAAATTAAAACATTAGAAACGGATGAATCAGTTCAATGAATGCTGTAGCTACATTTATCACAGAACTGTTAAAATGGACCGGGCAACGACAGATACCTAACCAGGACAACTCATCCAAAGTAAGAAGGCTTACATTTTGTATGCCTAAAATAGACCTCATTTACTTGTATAAAAGTGCATTTGCAATAAGTGTGTCAGAGTCGATAGCAACTCTCAAGACAACACAGCATATACGCTAAAATCTTTAATTGGCTCCTAGAATGCAAGTGCAATATTGATGAACAATAAACCAAACTTTAAATTCTTCACACTGTAACATATCACCTCATAATAATATAAAGCGTCATTTATTCTTGATGCTTCCTCTGTTGAAAATGCTTGAGATATACTCGAGCAACTTTTGTCATCCTTCTCTGATCTAGTATCCTGTGAGGTAGAAAAATGAAACAAGATCTCAATGCAGTGTTACAAAATAGTACTTCCTTAATGTGTTGGATCATTTATTGATTCCAGGAGATAACAAAACAACATAAGATAGTGAGGAGTTCAAACAACATAAGCAAATTGAAACTATGGTTGTGCATTCAGAACTTCAGATGCACAATGAAGGGACGCCAGAAGTCATGCTACTATACTAATCACGGATTAGCAGTTGCTATAGGAAAGCTATGATAATTTATTATTCCCCTGCTAGCTATTCTTCTCACAACTAAGCCCCATGGTAGTACTGCCTCCGTATCAAAATATAAGACGTTTCTTGACACTACCATAGTGTCACAAAACGTCTTCTATTTCAATACAGAGGGGAGCATATTTTATTAGGTGGGCTGCTTCAGGCTTCTGCTCAAAAAAGAGGTCAGGGTAGATGTGCTGATTCCTATGGAATCGACACATGGGAATCCTTTCCTCTGATACAATGTAGAAGGTTTCTTTGGACTGAACGCAGCAAAGGAAAGAGGAAACCATGGAATCCACAATTCCTCTAGAGTATCTAGAAATCCTGTGAAGAAAACGAGGCCTTAGCTATATGTTAGTATGGCCCTAGTTAACCCACCGATTAAGGCCGGCTCATAAATTCAATTAATCGGCCAATTCGCCGGTTAATCCCTACTCCCCTGCCAACCAAGCAGCTACCAGTTACCAATAACCCAAAATTTTCTTATTGAAGTACAAACTGTTTGACTTTGTAATACATAATAAGTACAGCAAAGTGCTACAAACTAAGTTCATCAACTTATTAGTTTATGGTTCATCCATCATAGTGAAGCACTTACAGAGTGATGCATTAGAATGGCATGAAACTAGGGAAGTAAAGGGAACATATCAGGAGCGTAGAGTATCTTAAAACCCAACCTGTGTAACAATTATTAGCCGATTCACTTCTTGGTCATCAACAAAAAAATCATCATCCTCATCATCGACCCTGCTTGAAATAAACATATTGCAAAAGATCATCAAATTCATGCACACAATTCATACGCTATACAGGTACATAAGAGATGATGCATCACGTGAGCAACACACGAGTACAAAACAATATCAAAATGATCTGCTGATCTTCTGAAAAGACACCAAGTCTAGAACTCCAAATATGAAAGTTTAACCATTAACGCAAGTATATTCAGAACAGAACATTTTAACTGCTAGGAAAAATTATATAGATGCAACTGAACTACACTATTCGCATTAATGCGCCATCACGACATTAAAATCTATCATCTAACATTTATTTAGTTCAATCTAAAATTGCTTGCAGCTTAGTCAATTCAAGGTTGGCGACTTTACCTTCAATTTTCACAGGCCAGAGTAATATATATTTTGTTACCATAGATCAATAAAACAGAAGCACGACTATAGCAAGTCATCTACTCTCACAAAGGCATGTGATACATGCTACTGTTATTATAACTGGACGCTTACATGAATTTAAATGGTTGCTTAGAAGGCAACATACATTAAACAATCATAATGCACAAAACGAAATCACAGATCGTATACCATTTAAAGTTCACCTTTTGTGTGAATAGACATCATCACGTGAATGTTCTGCGTGTTCCAATTCCAATTCCTCATCAAGCATGAATGTGCTTTGATCCCCACTGAAGCTAGGGGAGTCACTTGGCAAATCCTTACGGAAACCACTTTCGCTTTGAGAATCAGGTACTTTCATCTTTGTGTTTACTTTCCGAATTTTAACATCACTAGTTCTAACAGCAGCTTCTTGTGTGCGTGAATTACCAGAGAATGTGGAAATGCTCTTAGGCTTTCCGCCAATAGTCATGGCAGACAAGCCTTTATTCAATGAACAGCTATGTGCATCATTTGGTAGCTCTTCATCTGGAACTATTGCCTCAATAGCAGCACCATCTATGTTGCATTTATTATCATGAGGGTGAGGATGCTTCTTTTGGTCTGAAGAAAAAGAATCATCCTTATTTGAGAAGCCGCCAGTACTGCTCTCACCCATAATATTATCCATACTGGCAGTAGATGATGGACTCTGAACAGATGTTGCCCCAGAAGAAGAAACCCATTTTGACCAGTCAGAGTGCCTTCTTATCTTGTCATCCTGGTAACAGGAAAGTAGCATCAGACAAGCCAAATTCCAAACTCAACAAGGGATATAAACAGTAACAGTTCAAACAAACATGGCTACCTGAACTTCTACAAGACTTGAGCTTGCCAATACATCTACTATCAGATGGACATCCGTTGTAATTCTCTTCAGCTGCAAATGAGCCCATGCAAAAACAACCAGTTTTCATAACAAAGTAAAGAAACAAAAATATGATATCTGAAAAAGCAAAATATACATAAGAGGGCATACTCTATTGAAGTCTGCAACTTTTGAAATTGGAACCCAGCCATGTTCATCCATTAAAGATTTCAAGAAATTATCTCGCTCCAGATTAGTATCACTGGAAAAAATGCCATAATGAGTTAACAAAACTGTAGAGTACATGCCAAAAGCACGTTCACCCATCCATGATGTATATCACATAGGTGCAAGATTGATTTATTTAGAGTGTAGCAGTGACACTTGCATGTACTCCCTCTGTTCCTAAATATAAGTCTTTGTAGAGATTTCACTATAGACTACATACGGAGCAAAATGAGTGAATCTACACTCTAAAATGCATGTGTATACATCCGTATGTGGTCCATAATGTAATCTCTACAAAGACTTATATTTAGGAACGGAGGGAGTATAATGTATAATGTCAACGCAACTGTCTGTCAAAGAAAACAAGACTTCATATGGCATTCTGAAAGGCGACATACATACACCGAAACTAAATTACTTGGCAGACACATTAAAATTATATAAAAAACTTATCAACACATTGCTAAACTCATAATCTCTGTGTCATGCTTCCTTGAGAGGGGGGGGGGGGCATGATAGAATAAACATAAGAAAATAATTACTTACCTAAAATAGTACTCCACTTGAGCTAATATTTTAGCTCTTAGCTCAGTCGCTTCAGGCGATAAAACAGGTTGGGGGGCTGGTTGGTTTTGGACAAAACGAGGTGGACCTCTCATTGCCTCCATGGGTGGAGCAGGCATGTAATAATACATGGGAGGCATAGGCCCTGAGGTAAAAACATTCTCAAACATTAGATCATCAAAAGCTTTAGCATATGAGATATTAAAGAAGATGTTGTTACAGTGAGTACAGCATTACCAGGGTATGATGGTCCATTGAGGTACCCAAGAGTAGGGGGCAGATGTGCCATTGGTCTGACAAAAGTTCTGGGCCCAACGCCGTGTGGCATACTTGTGTTTTCTCTCGTACCAAACGTCTGATGATTTTGCCAAGTGTGATTAAAATGGCCACGGCCTTCAACACTAGAATGTGGTCTAGCACCATGAGTACCAACAGCAGGACGCCAAGCATGATGGTCTCCTCTCGTTTGTGGAGGCATTGGCCTGTTACCTTCATTGCCACCAACTTGATCTACAGGAACAAAAGGAGGTGTAGCGGATTCGAATCCAGACTTCCCAACATGTGGGTCATGATTTGGGACCGGAACAGGAAAAGGCTGGTATGGATATTCATGTAGCATCACTGGACTTGGGAGAACAGGGTAAAAAATAGGTTGCCCTGGATGTTGATGATACGGCATTGTGGCAGGGTATGGTGGTGCATCATTTGCACCAGGGGGGCGTCTCTTGGGCCCATTTTTATGGTGTGCTTGGTAATTCTTGTTGGGATTTGCATGGCCATCAAACTTGTGCATACGATTAGGCACCTAAAAGATATTGAACCCTTTCCATCAGAGCAAATCGGATATGACTATATGAGTAGTGCAGAAATAATGTATGTAGGAACTTAGCCAGGAAAACTGAATGCATAGAACAGTGACAGGGTATCTGTTCACAAAGGCTTCAAATGACAACATAAAGTATATTTTGCTTATTTCTAATAAACCATCTGAGAGGAAGAGTACAAATTTCATTAACGTGCATCAGAACAATTCTTGACAATTTCTATAAATGAAACACCATTTAAGAACTTTCTTGGTTGGGCCAGAGCAGATTCAGAAAATCACCCACTCATACAATTCAACAATTGAATCATGATACAGGCACCGCCGAGATAAATGGGAAGAGCTTGCAACTTAACATGGAGTGGTTCCCAAAAGAAACACCCCATAAAAAAGTCATTATCTAACTACAGAAGGTGCTTCAGTGGTTCAGTTAGGGAACCTTTCAGACAGGGCACATGTGCGACTGCAATCCAACAATGGATCGTCACAAACACGATGGCTACATGAGTAGATGGTTCAGCTAGGGAACTGTTCAGACAGTGCCAGTATGGTTGCATTCTATAAAAATTCTAAAAACCAGTATGAATGTACCATGACCACATAAGCAGGAGATAAACAAATCCAATTGCAGAATAGCAAGCGAGCACTAATACTAAGACATGCTGAATGTATCATTCAACCTCTATGATTCATCCATCACCTCGACATCAGGCATAGCAATTGGTATTGATATTCTTACCTCGAGAAAAGCAACAGCTTGCGATTGCCATGGGATGTAGGAGCAAGTAAAGGTCCAATACGGCAGCAAAAAAAAAGAGACTAACCAGACCAGTTGAGCACAGCCATAAAGTTCATATACTGGCTCTAAAACAGGAAAGCTTTACTCGTTAGTCGTCACCAACAAAACAATGCATACTCAGACCACACCAGTCCCATGAAAGGCAACATATATCTACCAAAACAAAATAAGTAACTTTCAGTTCATTCCTTTGCTAGCTACACCAAACGCAAAAATTGACCTGATACCAGTATGGCACCATAATCATATTGTGAGGGTCAATGTTCCCGTACTAAAAATGCCTATGAAACAAGTTATGAGAGTACATAAACATAGTATAATCTGAGCAAACATATCTCCACACCAACGCCATATTATACCTGTGATGGAGATGGAGGCGCCTGCTGCACCTCGGGCCCCTTTGCCAGGTCGCCGCCGGCAGCATTGCCCGGCAGAGGCTTCCCCGTGGGCTCCGCCACGACCTTTTGCCGCGCCTCCTCCAGCGCGGGCCACGACTCGGCCCCCATGACCGCCGCCTCACCTGCGACAGGCGGCGGCGTGGTCTTCCTCCACGGCGAGGCGCCAGCGCCGCCGCTGGCCCCGCCAACACCCGGATCCGCAATCACCTCGGGTGCCGCCACGGCCCCGCCGCCCGCATTCGGCTCTTCCATCGCCGACACGGAAACGCCCGCCACCTCAAAATAGGTCGCAGGCAGCACAGCAGTTTAGGACTTCAGACCCGTAGCTTCCGCCGCCGCCGCCGCCGCCGCCGCCGAGAGGACGAGAGAGACGAACAAGACGGTTTCGGATGAGATATTCGGGGAACTTAGTTTAGCCTAGCCTTAGCCAGTTGTGGGAGCAGCCATGGGGCCGCCGCCGCCGCCGCCGTGGTAGGGAGGGTGGTGTAAGGTTTTGGGTGCGGAGGGTGACTAGGGTTTTGGAGTGCGGAGAGCGAGAGCGACAGGGTGGGGAGGGGAGAGTGTGCGGGTGCGTGCGTGGAACGCGTGAGGTAAGAGAGAGAGAGGAGACGGGCAAAGTTCCGCTAAGGATGGGGACCTGCGGGGGTGGATTTGTTTGGGAAAGATTTTATCCGGATTCGGGAGGGGTGGATGGGTTCAGGCCCAGGTGAGGTGACGGGGACTGACTTGAGGGGACACCAACCCTAGGAAAGAGGGGGGATGGCTGCCTCACAGACGGCCGCTGCCACGCTGTGTGATGACCTCTCGGGCGGACTATTCAACAGATGTATTTTTATTTTATTTTCTGCTAAAAACAAATGTATTGTTTATGCGACTCTAGGGTTTCAACCTCCCTCGCGGTGGCGTCTAGGGTTCCATCAAGTGTCCGTGATTGATCTCTCGTGCATCTCCCCCCCCCCCCAAGGCTACGCGGACTAGGCTGACAGAAGGGATAGTCCAACTATCTACCCGGCCTTGGTTTTAGGGTTTGTGTGGGCGTGTTGAGGCTTCAATGAAAGGTTAGGGCCATGGAGGGATCAAGATCACAGTTGTCGGCGTACAGCACGATGCCGACAGGAAAATCAACAGGATTTGAGGAGATGGTTGGCAAGCTAATCCTCCATGAGATGGAGGGCGATGATTGACGGTATGTAAAACCATCAGTACCCTCTGTAGGGTGGTGAACGCAGCCGAAAGTACCAAAACAGAGGTCACACAAGGAAGTTACCCAATTTCGGGCCTCCTTGGAGGAGTAACATCCTACGTCCTTCTTCTAGTTCGTATTCATGGTGGAGTATCCCGTACGAGGGTTACAATGGGGAATGATATGTGACTACCTAGAGTATGTTTCTACCAGAGTAGATGGGAGTGGCTAGCCCTAGCCCCACCTTGGTGACGATGGCTAGAGTTTTACATATGATAGATCCAATCTGCCCGCCGTCATCTTGGCTTGTACGCCAAGATGCTCGCATGATGATTATCCGGGCTTCGGGGCTCCTTCCTATGTTAGACCTTCGCCAAGCTTTATGGGCCCCGAGACAGGTCGGGCTTCGCGCCAAGAGGCCACCCTGGTGTATTATACCGTCAGTGGCCCCGACTTTGTCTGGAGTTAGAATATCTCTGAGAACCCTGCTACTTGTGAGTTACCTTAGGATTTTTTGCGAAGAGGAAGGGTGAAGCAATATACTAGAGATAAGAATTTACCTCAGTGACAACCAAAGTTTATCGAACCAAAAGGAGAACCACGCAAATCCTAGTGAACAACAGCTGCACACACAAAAGCAAAAAACTTGCACCCAACGCGTGTAAGAGGGTTGTCAATCCCCTTGAACTCGTTACTTGCAAGGATCAAATCTTGTATAGGTACATAGATAAATTGCAAAACAAAATAAAAAGAGTAAAATAACAGCAAGGTATTTTGGGTTTTTATAATATGGTTAAAGTAGACCCGGGGGCCATAGTTCTCACTAGAGGCTTCTCTCTCGAGACAATAACGTACGGTAGGTAGACAAATTACTGTTGGGCAATTGATAGAAAAGCGCATAGTTATGATGTATTCATGGCAATGATCATGTGTATAGGCATCACATCCGTGACAAGTAGACTGACTCCTGCATGTATCTACTACTATTACTCCACCGATCGTCCGCTATCCAGCATGCATCTATGGTATTACGTTCATAACAAACAGAGTAATGCTTTAAGCCAGATGACATGATGTAGACAAAGTAAACCTAATCAATATGAATAAACCCCATCGTTCTACCCTTAATGGCAACAATACAATACGTGCCTTGCTACCCCTTCTATCATCGGATGAGGACAACGCAAGATTGAACCCTCACAAAGCACCTCTCCCGTTGAAGATAAATCAATCTAGTGGGCCAAACCAAACAGATAGACCAGAGAGAAATGCAAAGCTATAACAATCATGCATAATAAAGTTCAAAAAAGACTCAATTACTTTCAATGAATAATCTGATCATAAACCCACAATTCATCAGATCCCAACAAACACATCTTCAAAGAAGATTACAATGGATAGAACTCCAAGAAGATCGAGGAGAACATTACATTGAAGATCAAATAGAGAGAAGAAGTCATATAGCTACTAGCTATGGACCCGTATGTCTGTGATAAACTACTCACGCATCATTGCAAGGCAGCAAGGATGATGTAGAAGCTATCCATGATCAATTCCCTCTCCGGCAGAGTACCGGAAAATGCCTCCAGATGGGATCACGGAAGAACGGAAGCTTGTAGAGGCGGAATAAGTGTTTTGGGTGGCTCTTTGTTGTTTTGGGAATATTTGTGAATTTATACAGGCTGAGTTGGGTCAAACGGAGTTGCGTGAGAGTCACGAGCTCAGGGGGCGCGCCCCACCCTAGGGCGCGTTCTATGAGCTCCTGTCTCTCCCATAAGTCTTCTGGCCTCCTCCCAAACCTTCTAGGGTCCATTTTGGTCCAGAAAAAATCACCAAAAAGTTTCATCGTGTTTGGACTTTGTTTAATATTCATTTGTCTGAAAAGCCAAAAACAAGAAGAAAAAAATAGGAACTGACAGTGGGCACTGGGTTAATAGGTTAGTCTCAAAACATGATATAAAATAGCATATAAAGGCATATAAAAGCATCCAAGATTGATAATATAATAGCATGAAACAATCAAAAATTATAGATACGTTGGAGACGTATCAAACCCAGGCGGGCTCCTTATGTCTCAGTGGCCTGCTTTCCTGAGTGACTAATGGAGGATTTGAGGCTTCGGGCCTCCTGTCGTGCTTTGTGTTGCGTCGAGGCCTCGAGGCTATGTGTGAGGCTTGCTTGCTCTTGGTTGCCCTGAAGCGTGATAGCTCGGGGGTTTAATGAAGTCGTGGCCTTGTGAACCAGAGCCTAATGTCAGACCCTCCACATATCGAAGTGTGATCTGCTTTCCTCTTCCTCTTCTTATATTGTCATAGCTGTTAGTGTTGGGGAACGTAGTAATTTCAAAAAAATTCCTACGCACACGCAAGATCATGGTGATGCATAGCAACGAGAGGGGAGAGTGTTGTCTACGCCCTCGTGGGCCAAGCGAAGCATTGACACAATGTAGAGGAAGTAGTCGTCGTCTTCCGGTTCAACCGATCCAAGCACCGCGTTACTCGGCACCTCCGAGTTCTTGACACACGTCTGCTCGATGGCGCACCTCGATCTCCAATCCAGTAGAGGCGCCGAGGGGAGTTCGTCGACCTGACGGCGTGGTGGCGATCTTGATGTTTTCTGTCGCAGGCTTCGCCTAAGCACCGCTACAATATGACCGAGGTGTAATATCATGGAGGGGCACCACACACGGCTAAGGGCGATCAATGATCAACTTGTGTGTCTAGGGTGCCCCTTACCCGTATATAAAGGAGGGAGGGAGGAGGTGGCGGCCCAAGGGGCGCACCATAGTGAGGGGGAAACCTACTCCAAGTAGGTTTCCTCCTTTCCTAATCCAACATGGAGGGAAGGAAGGAGTAGTACTAGTAGGAAGGAGGAGGGGAAGGAGAAAAGGAAAGGGGCGGCCCCCACCCAGTCGGATTGGGCTTGGGGGCCTCTCTTGCTCCTTCTCCTCCTTCTACTAGGGCCCAATAAGGCCCATATACTTATCGGGGGTTCGGTAACCTCCGAGCTCGGTATATTCCCAAACTCTTACGGAACCTTTCGGTGTCCAAATATATCCGTCAATATATCAATCTTTATGTCTCGACCATTTCGAGACTCCTCGTCATGTCCGTGATCATATCCGGACTCGAACAACCTTGGTACATCAAAATACATAAACTCATAATATAAGCATCATGAAACCTTAAGCGCGCGGACCCTACGGTTCGAGAACAATGTAGACATGACCGAGACACGTCTCGGTCAATAACCAATAGCGGGACCTGGATGCCCATATTGGTTCCTACATATTCTACTGAAGATCTTTATCGGTCAAACCGCATAACAACATACTTTGTTCCTTTGTCATCGGTATGTTACTTACCCGAGATTTGATCGTCGGTATCAATACCTAGTTCAATCTCGTTACGGTAAGTCTCTTTACTCGTTCCGTAATCGTCATCTCATAACTAACTCATTAGTTACATGCTTGCAAGGCTTAGGTGATGAGTATTACCGAGAGGGCCCAGAGATACCTCTCCGACAATCGGAGTGACAAATCCTAATCTCAAATTATGCCAACTCAACATGTACCTTGGAAACACCGTAGTACTCCTTTATAATCACCCGCCACGTTGTGACGTTTGGTAGTACCAAAGTGTTCCTCCGTGGCGGAGTTACACAATTCTCATAGTTACGAGGAACATGTATAAGTCATGAAGGAAGCAATAGCAGAATACTAAACAATCAAGTGCTAAGCTAACGGGATGGGTCATGTCAATCACATCATTCTCCTAATGATGTGATCCCATTTAATGAAATGACAACACATGTCTATGGTTAGGAAACATAACCATCTTTGATTAATGAGCTAGTCAAGTAGAGGCATACTAGTGACTATATGTTTGTCTATGTATTCACACATGTATCATGTTTCAGGTTAATACAATTCTAGCATGAATAATAAACATTTATCATGATATGAGGAAATAAATAATAACTTTATTATTGCCTCTAGGGCATATTTCCTTCAGTCTCCCACTTGCACTAGAGTCAATAATCTAGATTACATAGTAATGGAGTCTTGGTGCTGATCATGTTTTGCTCATGAGAGAGGCTTAGTCAACGGGTCTGCCCCATTCAGATCCGTATGTATCTTGCAAATCTCTATGTCTCCCACTTGAACTTGGTCCCGAATGGAATTGAAGCGTCTCTTGATGTGCTTGGTCCTCTTGTGAAATCTGGATTCCTTTGCGAGGCAATTGCACGATATTGTCACGAAGATCTTCATTGGTCCCGATGCACTAGGTATGACACCTAGATCGGAAATGAACTCCTTCATCCGACTCCTTCATTTCTTTGCTTGAAGTAGCTATGTACTCCGCTTCACATGTAGATCCGCCTTCGACGCTTTGTTTAGAAGCGCACCAACTCACGGCTCCACCGTTTAATATAAACACGTATCCGGTTTGCGATTTAGAATCGTCCGGATCGGTGTCAAAGCTTACATCGGCGTAACCATTTACGACTAGCTCTTTGTCACCTCCATATCGAGAAACATATCCTTAGTCCTTTTCGGTATTTGGGATGTTCTTGACCGTTGTCGATGATCCACTCTGGATTACTTTGGTACCTACACCAAGCTTATTGCTAAGCATCGTCGGTCCGGTACACTGACATTGCATACATGATAGAGCCTATGGTGAAGCATAGGAACACCTTTCATTTTCTCTCTATCTTACGCTATGGTCGGGCATTGAGTTTGACTCAACTTCACACCTTGTAGCATAGGCAAGAATCCTTTCTTTGCTCGATCCATTTTGAACTTTTCAAAATTTTGTCAAGGTATGTGCTTTGTGAAAGTCCTATTAAGCGTCTTGATCTATCTCTATAGATCTTGATGCCCAATATATAAGCAGACTTCACCGAGGTCTTTCATTGAAAAACTTTTATTCAAGTATCCCTTTATGCTATCCAGAAATTCTATATCATTTCCAATTAATAATATGTCATCAACATATAAAACTAGAAATGCTCTGAGCTCCCACTCACTTTCTTGTAAATCTGAGGCTTCTCCAAAAGTGCATATAAAACCATATCTTTGATCACTTTGTCAAAGCGTTTATTCCAACTCGAGATGCTTGCACCAGTCCATAAATGGAGCATTTGGAGCTTGCACACTTTGTTAGCACCTTTTGGATCAACAAAACCTTCAGCTGCATCATATACAACTCTTCTTCTAGAAATCCATTCAAGAATGCAGTCTTGACATCCATTTGCCAAATTTCATAATCATAAAATGCAGCAATAGCTAACATGATTCAGACAGACTTAAGCATCGCTACTGGTGAGAAAGTCTCATCGTAGTCAACCCCTTGAACTTGTCGAAAACCTTTCGCAACAAGTCGAGCTTTGTGAACGATAACATTACCATCGACATCGTCTTCTTCTTAAAGATCCATTTATTCTCAATGGCTTGTCGATCATCGGGCAAGTCAACCAAAGTCCATACTTTGTTTTCATACATGGATCCCATCTCGATTTCATGGCCTCTAGCCATTTTGCGAATCTGGGCTCATCATCGCTTCCTCATAGTTCGTAGGTTCATCATGGTCAAGTAACATGACTTCCGAATAGGATTACCGTACCACTCAGTGCGGATCTTACTCTGGTAGACCCACGAGGTTCGAGAGAAACTTGATCGAAGTTTCATGATCAATATCATTAGCTTCCTCACTAATTGGTGTAGTTGTCACAGAACCGGTTCTTGTGATGAACTACCTTCAATAAGGGAGTAGATCTGATTATATCATCAAGTTCTACTTTCCTCCCACTCACTTCTTTCGAGAGAAACTCCTTCTCTAGAAAGGATCCGAATTTAGCAACGAAAATCTTGCCCTCAGATCTGTGATAGAAGGTGTACCCAATAGTCTCCTTTGGGTATCCTATGAAGACACATTTCTCCGATTTGGGTTCGAGCTTATCTGGTTGAAGTTTCTTCACATAAGCATCGCAGCCCCAAACTTTAAGAAACGACAACTTTGGTTTCTTGCCAAACCATAGTTCATAAGGCGTCGTCTTAATGGATTTTGATGGTGCCCTATTTAATGTGAATGCGGACGTCTCTAAAGCATAACCCCAAAACGATAGCGGTAAATCGGTAAGAGACATCATAGATCGTACCATATCAAGTAAAATACGATTCTGACGTTCGGACACACCATTTCGTTGTGGTGTTCGGTGGCGTGAGTTGCGAAACTATTCGCGTTGTTTCAAATGTAAACCAAACTCGTAACTCAAATATTCTCCTCCACGATCGGATCGTAGAAACTTTATTTTCTTGTTACGATGATTTTCTACTTCACTCTGAAATTCTTTGAACTTTTCAAATATTTCGGACTTGTGCTTCATCAAGTAGATATACCCATATCTGCTCAAATCATCTGTGAAGGTGAGAAAATAACGATATCCGCCACGAGCCTCAACATTCATCGGGCCACATACATCGTATGTATGATTTCCAACAAATCTGTTGCTCTCTCCATAGATCCGGAGAACGGTGTTTTGGTCATCTTGCCCATGAGGCACGGTTCATAAGTACCAAGTGATTCATAATCAAGTGATTCGTAAGTCCATCGGTATGGAGTTTCTTCATGCGTTTTACACCGATATGACCTAAGCGGCGATTGCCACAAATATGTTGCACTATCATTATCAACTCTGCATCTTTTAGCTTCAACATTATGAATATGTGTATCACTACTATCGAGATTCAATAAAATAGACCACTCTTCAAGGGTGCATGACCATAAAAGATATTACTCATATAAATAGAACAACCATTATTCTCGATTTAAATGAATAAGCGTCTCGCATCAAACAAGATCCAGATATAATGTTCATGCTCAACGCAGCACCAAATAACAATTATTCGGTCTAAAACTAATCCCGATGGTAGATGTAGAGGTAGCGTGCCGACCGCGATCGCATCGACTTTGGAACCATTTCCCACGCGATCGTCACCTCGTCCTTAGCTAATCTTCGCTTAATCCGTAGTCCCTGTTTGAGTTGCAAATGTTAGCAATAGAACCATATCAAATACCAGTGCTACTACGAGCATTAGTAAGGTACACATCAATAACATGTATATCACATATACCTTTGTTCACTTTGCCATCCTTCTTATCCGCCAAATACTTGGGGCAGTTCCGCTTCGATTGCCAGTTTGCTTGCAGAGAAGCACTCGGTTTGTGCTTAGGTCCGACTTGGGTTTCTTCTCTTGAGCAAAGCAACTTGTTTGCTGTTCTTTTGAAGTTCCTTCTTCTTCCCTTTGCCCTTATTCTTGAAACTAGTGGTCTTGTTGACCATCAACACTTGATGCTCCTTCTTGATTTCTACCTCCATGCTTTCGGCATCGCGAAGAGCTCGAGAATAGTCTTGTTCATCCCTTGCATATTATAGTTCATCACAAAGCTCTTGTAGCTTGGTGGCGATGATTGGAGAATTACATCGATGACGCTATCATCGGAAGATTAACTCCCGGTTGAATCAAGTGATTATTATACCCGGACATTTTGAGTATATGCTCACCGACAGTAACTGTTCTCCTCCATCTTGCGGTTGTAGAACTTATTGGAGACTTCATATCTCTCAATCCGGGCATTTGCTTGAAATATTAACTTCAACTCTGGAACATCTCATATGCTCCATGACGTTCAAAACGTCGTTGAAGACCCGGTTCTAAGCCGTAAAGCATGGCACACTCGAACTATAGAGTAGTCATCGACTTTGCTCGCCAGACGTTCTTAACGTCGTCGGTTACATCGAAGCAGCTGGCACCAGCGGTGCTTCGGGGCGTAACTCTTACATGCAAACAATGAGGATAATCCTCGAGTTACGGACCCGATCCGTGTAATTGCTACCATCATCTTTCAACTTTGCTTTCTCAAGGAACGCATTAAAATTCAACGGAACAACAAAGACGAGCCATCTATCTACAATCAAACATAGACAAGCAAAATACTATCAGGTACTAAGTTCATGATAAATTTAAGTTCAATTAATCATATTACTAAAGAACTCCCACTTAAATAGACATCTCTCTAGTTATCTAAGTGATCACGTGATCCAAATCAACTAAACCATGTCCGATCATCACGTGAGATGGAGTAGTTTCAATGGTGAACATCTCTATGTTGATCATATCTACTATATGATTCACGCTCGACCTTTCGGTCTCCGTGTTCCGAAGCCATATCTGTATATGCTAGGCTCGTCAAGTATAACTCGAGTATTCGCGTGTGCAACTGTTTTGCACCGTTGTATTTGAACGCAGAGCCTATCACACCCGATCATCACGTGGTGTCTCAAAGACGAAGAACTTTCATAACGGTGCATACTCGGGAGAACACTTCTTGATAATTAGTGAGAGATCATCTCAAAATGCTACCGTCAATCAAAGCAAGATAAGATGCATAAATGATAAACATCACATGCAATCAATATAAGTGATATGATATGGCCATCATCATCTTGTGCTTGTGATCTCCATCTTCAAGCACCATCGTGATCACCATCGTCACCGTAGCGACACCTTGATCTCCATCGTAGCATCGTTGTCGTTACGCCATCTATTGCTTCTCGACTATCGCTACCGCTTAGTGATAAAGTAAAGCAATTATGTATGCGTTGCATTTCATACAATAAAGCGAGAACCATATGGCTCCGGCCGATTGCCGATAACCGGTTACAAAACATGATCATCTCATACAATAAAATATAGCATCACGCCTTGACCATATCACATCACAACATGCCTGCAAAAACAAGTTAGACATCCTCTACTTTGTTGTTGCAAATTTTACGTGGCTGCTACGGGCTTAGCAAGAACCGTTCTTACCTCGCATCAAAACCACAGCGATAGTTTGTCAAATAGACTCGTTTAACCTTCACAAGGACGGGCGTAGCACTTTCAGTTCAACTAAAGTTGGAGAAAGCAGACACCGCTAGTCACACGTGTGCAAAGCACGGCGGTAAAACCAGTCTCGCGTAAGCGTCTGGCGTAATGTCGGTCCGGCCGCTTCATCCAACAATACCGCTGAACCAAAGTATGACATCTTTGGTAGGCAAGTATGACTTATATCGTCCACAACTCACTTGTGTTCTACTCGTGCATATAACATCAACGCATAAAAACTAGGCTCGGATGCCTTTGTTGGGGAGCGTAGTAATTTCAAAAATTTCCACGCACACGCAAGATCATGGTGATGCATAGAAGCGAGAGGGAGAGTGTTGTCTACGCACCCTCGTGAGCCGAAGCGGAAGCGTTGACACAATGTAGAGGAAGTAGTCGTCGTCTTCTGGTTCAACCGATCCAAGCACCGTTACTCCGGCACCTCCGAGTTCTTGACACACGTCAGCTCGATGGCGCACCTCGATCTCCAATCCAAGAGAGGCGCCAAGGGGAGTTCCACAAGACGACGGCGTGGTGACGATCTTGATGTTTTCTGTCGCGAGGGCTTCGCCTAAGCACCGCTACAATATGACCGAGGTGTAATATCGTGGAGGGGGGCACCGCACACGGCTAAGGAGCGATCAATGATCAACTTGTGTGTCTAGGGTGCCCCTTACCCCCGTATATAAAGGAGGGAGGGAGGAGGTGGCCGGCCCAAGGGGGGGGCGCCATAGGGGGGAAACCTACTCCAAGTAGGTTTCCCCTCCTTTTCCTAATCCAACATGGAGGGGGAAGGAAGGAGTAGTACTAGTAGGAAGGAGAAGGGGAAGGAGAAAGGAAGGGGGCCGCCCCACCCAGTCGGATTGGGCTTGGGGGCGCCCTCTCTCCTCCTTCTCCTCCTTCTACTAGGGCCCAATAAGGCCCATATACTACCGGGGTTCGGTAACCTCCCGAGCTCAGTATATTCCCAAACTCTTAGGAACCTTTCCGGTGTCCAAATATATCCGTCCAATATATCAATCTTTATGTCTCAACCATTTCGAGACTCCTCGTCATGTCCGTGATCATATCCGGACTCGAACAACCTTCGTACATCAAAATACATAAACTCATAATATAAGCATCATCGAAACCTTAAGCGTGCGGACCCTACGGTTCGAGAACAATGTAGACATGACCGAGACACGTCTCGGTCAATAACCAATAGCGGGACCGGATGCCCATATTGGTTCCTACATATTCTACGAAGATCTTTATCGGTCAAACCGCATAACAACATACTTTGTTCCTTTGTCATCGGTATGTTACTTACCCGAGATTTGATCGTCGGTATCCAATACCTAGTTCAATCTCGTTACGGTAAGTATCTTTACTCGTTCCGAATCGTCATCTCATAACTAACTCATTAGTTACATGCTTGCAAGGCTTAGGTGATGGGTATTACCGAGAGGGCCAGAGATACCTCTCCGACAATCGGAGTGACAAATCCTAATCTCGAATTATGCCAACTCAACATGTACCTTGGAAACACCTGTAGTACTCCTTTATAATCATCCGATTACGTTGTGACGTTTGGTAGTACCAAAGTGTTCCTCCGTGGCGGAGTTACACAATTCTCATAGTTACAGGAACATGTATAAGTCATGAAGGAAGCAATAGCGAATACTAAGCGATCAAGTGCTAAGCTAACGGATGGGTCATGTCAATCACATCATTCTCCTAATGATGTGATCCCATTTAATCAAATGACAACACATGTCTATGGTTAGGAAACATAACCATCTTTGATTAGTGAGCTAGTCAAGTAGAGGCATACTAGTGACTATATGTTTGTCTATGTATTCACACATGTATCATGTTTCCGGTTAATACAATTCTAGCATGAATAATAAACATTTATCATGATATGAGGAAATAAATAATAACTTTATTATTGCCTCTAGGGCATATTTCCTTCAGTCAGGGGGGTTGTCGTGGCGCCTGTCAGTTTTGCATTCACTAGTGCGTCATGATGGCCGTGCCTGGATACTCGCGTCTGCATCTTGCGAAATGGGAAATCACAGGAGACGTGGGGCACATGTCACACCGCCGAGCCCGTCGCTTCGGTTCTCTTGGGGGGTATAAAGAAAGAAAAGGGAGAGACTCTCTCCTTCTCCTACCTATGCCCAAATAGGTTTTTCCGTTATCTCTGCTTTCACCGCCATCGGCCATACATCAGGAGGTCAAAGCCCGCTCCCTTTCCCCCTCATCCCAGTTCAAAAAGAAGGCCAAGGAGAGGTGGGCCAAAGCCGGACGCGCCCACAACCTTGTTCACTGGTATCGAGGAGTGAAAGAAGAAGAAGAAGAAGGCCGCTAGTGGCGGGAAGAAGCGGGATCTCAGTGAGACGATTAGGAAATGGTTCTCGTGGCCACCCACAACCATCACCTTGAGTCCTTGGTGGCGGAGAAGTCATTGGCGTTGATGGTGAGGTATAGGCTGTCGGCGAAGGAGGTCTTGCTGACGCCGGCCGGCGACGCCGGGTTTTGCACGAAGAGTTCTTCGATCACGGGCTCGGCTTCCCATTGCATAGCTTCGTACATGGGCTCCTCCACTTCTACGGGTGTCAGCTGCATCATGTGACGCCCAACACTATCCTCCATCTTGCCAATTTCGTCACGGTATGGGAGTGTTACCTTGGGACAACTCCTCATCTTGAGTTGCTCCATTGTTTCTTTCGAACCCGGGTCCAGAAGAACATGAAGGACGCCTGCAACCTTGGAGGCGCAAACCTGCAGCTCTAGCTTAAGACGAAGTTCTTCAAGCTCCCCTTGCCGAAGTCAGTGCAGGAATAGCACGAGTTTTTGTTCTAAGTGTCCGGCCTCAGGAATGACCTTCTTGACTTTATCAACGAGCCCCTGAAGCGCCTGGGATCCTAGGCACTCATAGACAAGCCCTCAGGGAAAGCCCAGCAGCTCGTCGAGGTTGTAGCCCACCTGAAGGGTCACAGGCTGCTAGGAATTCACATCCTCGGGCATGGGTGGTGCGTTGCATGCTCCCACTAGCCGCCCGGGCCTCCCTAATGTATGCCTACATGGGACGGGAGGACCCGACGTGGGTCACCGCGGAGGAACCCAACCTGGATGAGGTCCTGCGATGCATCAACATCCTGACGGGCTTGGAGACGACGAAGATCCCCATCGGGGTTGGGGTGGAAGCCTTCCATGTGGGGAATCTGCCAAGCGACGTAAGCTGCTTTTATTTTTATTTACTCGAATTCTTGCTTCCTTTTCGTGATTCCTTTTCGCTTGTAGGAGTTCACGACCTTTGGGGCTTTCTAGTAGGAGCCCTGTTTACCCGGCCAGGCTCTGGACCCGATGATGGTGAAGCTTCTAGAGCCAGTAGCGGAGGAAGCCCCGATAGTTCGTCATGCTCCTTCTAAGAAGAAGTTCAAGAAGAAGGCTGACACGTCTCCAACGTATCTATAAATTTTTATTGTTCCATGCTGTTATAGTATCAATCTTGGATGTTTTATATGAAATTATATGTTAATTTATATAATTTGTTGGGACTAACCTATTAACCTAGTGCCCAGTGCTAGTTGTTGTTTTTTTGCCTGTTTTTGGTTTTCCAGAAAATTGGTACCAAACGGAGTCCAAACGCTACTGTGACTTTTTTTGGACATAAGAGACACTGGAAGCTTTAGGAGGAGACCAAAGGATGTATGAGGAGACGACAAGTCAATAGGGCGCGCCCTGGGGGCATGCCCTGTTACCTTGTGGGCCCCTCGAGGCTCCGTCTGACCTAATTCCACTTCTATAAATTCTCAAATATTGGGAAACCAACAGAGAGCCACCCGAAACACTTTTTCCGCCGCTGCAAATTTCTGTTCTTTCATGATCCCATCTGGAGGCCTTTTTTGGTTCTCTGTCGGAGGGGGAATCGATCATGGAGGGCTTCTACATCATCCTTGCTGCCTTCCGATGATGTGTGAGTAGTTCACCAGAGACCTATCGATCGGCAACTAGTAGCTAAATGGCTTCTTCTCTCTCTTTGATCTTTAATACAATGTTCTCCTCGACGTTCTTGGAGTTCTATCTGATGTAATCTTCTTTTACGGTGTGCTTTTTGGGATCCGATGAATTATGGATTTATGATTTGAATATTTATGATAAGTAATTGAGTCTTTTCTAAACTTTATCATGCATGATTATTATAGCTTTGTATTTCTCTCTGATCCATCTATTTGGTTTGGCCAACTAGATTCATTTATCTTCAGTGGGAGAGGGTTTTTGTAATGGGTTCAATCTTGCGGTGCTCTATATCCCACTTACAGAAGGGGACAAGACACGTATTTGTATTGTTTCCATTAAAGGTAAAACGAGGTTTATTCATATTGGTTGGCTTTACTTTTTCTACATCATGTCATCTTGCTTAAGGCGTTCCGTTTTTCACGAACTTAATACCCTAGATGCATGATGGATAGCGGTCGATGGGTGGAGTAATAGTAGTAGATGCAGATAGGAGTCGGTTGGTACCTGTAGACAAAACATGGTAGTGTAGCACTTCTGCAGAAGTATCTCGATGAGTAATCATCCCAACAAAGAGTGGAGAAGAGTATTTAGGGAAGCATTTCTGTCACACACAGGGTTTCCCAGCTCTTGTGTGAAGTACTGCTTGAGCTTCTGCAAATATTGTTACTGTCATGGGCAAACAATAAAGTAAATAGGCTAGTAAAGGGGAGGATTTAAAAGTGTCTACTAGAAAACTAATAAAAGTAAATATCAAGAGCTTGAAATGTAAATGGTGTTTCCTGTAATAAAGAGATTAGGTGTAGAGAGATTTTAGTTCATGGTAAGAATATATGAATTGTGCCAGTGCGACAGTAATACCAGTTACCTTGTATTATATTCATAGCATTTGATATAAACTTTCTATAGGCGGTTCTCCCCAGAGTTATGAAACTCCTCCACTAGGGGTTACATTTCATTCTATGGTCATGCTTCCCCGTTGCCACAGAGTGGTCGTTTCCACAAATAAGGTCATAAGAGCGGAACCATGCATTAAGTTCAATGGATCACCATTATCTCATATTGTCTTCGGTTCTCATAGATATCTCCACCTATCATGTCAGAGGTCACAGAGTTCCTAAGCAATATGTGTTACCTATTAGGTCTTGAGATCATGTTGCTTGGGCCCTTAAATTGGACAACACGCATAGGGTTCACCATAGTATAACAACATACTAAATAGATCATAATACTACAAATTCAAATGATGACATATAGAATGGGCACATATCAATCTTACCACTTACCTACATCTCCCACACCTAGGGGAATTGCTCACACATCATAAGAGGGGAATCAATCACAATAAAGAGAAAAACCACGAAAACCATATCAATAATATTGAGGAGATCCACGATGATATGAAATGGTACCCAAATAGTCTTGATCTCAGATGAGATGGAGTAGATATTACAAGTTTCAGTCCCTCTTACAATAGTGGAAGAGATGATGATGATGATGATGATGATGGAGATGAAAGGAACAAAAACTATGATGATCTCTTCTTCTCCTGTTCTGGATGGCGTGGCGGCGACTAGGGTTCTCTTCTTCTTGTGGTCCCTTCATGAAAGTGGATTTTATAGATGAGGGAGATCTGTGGGCACTCCAAACGCCCGCCCAAACAAGAGCTTGCAGTCGCATGGAGCATCATATTTCACTATGGTGTGCATGTTGACAATGTTCTCTTTAGGAAAGTTGCTCCAATTGGCTTGATTTGTAGCAATCTCCTCTCATTTCCTTCCAAATGTGATATTTCCTGCCATCCAAAGGTCAAAGTAGATTTTCCTCTCTTTTATTGGATTAGCATTAGAAATATCTGAAGAATAACAAAAATACAATGAAACCAAATGGAAATCACTATGAAAAACATCATAAATTCTAGAGCCATCATCGGTCTACTTGTCTCGGACGTGATGCCTATATACATGATCATTGCCTTGAATATCATCATAACTATGCGCTTTTCTATCAATTGCCCAACAATAATTTGTTCACCCACCGTACGCTATGTGCTCGAGAGAGAAGCCTCTAGTGAAAACTATGGCCCCCGGGTCTACTTTTATCATATATAAAAACCAAAAATAACTTGTTGCAATTTTATTTATTTTATTTTGCAATTTACTTTATCTATCTATCACTATCAGAATTAATGCTTGCAAGTAATGAGTTCAAGGGGATTGACAACCTTCTTGCTCGCGTTGGGTTCAAGTATTTTCTTTTGTGTTTGTAGGTGTTGTTCATGGGGCTTTGTATGATTCTCCTACCGGATTGATACCTTGGTTATCACTGTGGGAAATACTTATCTCTACTATGTTGCATCTCCTCTCCTCTTTGGGGAAAATCTCAACGCAGCTCCCAAGTAGCAGGAAGAATTTCTGGCGTCGTTGCCGGGGAGACAACATCAAAACCTATTAAACCCTGCTATAGGTGGTACCTTTATGGAAATCACATTGGGAGAAGCTACAAAAATCCATAATGGCAAATTACTATCAATGGCACACCGAACGAGCTCCAACTGGTAAGAAGGTAAATTTTGTCAAAGAAATTACTACTCTGAGTGATGAAATGGATGCTCTTATGAAAATGGTTGCTAATAAAAATGCTCATGTTGATCCTGATGATGTGCCATTATCTACTTTGATGGAGCAAAGTAATGATGCCGTTGATGTGAACTTTGTCTCTAGAAATAATTTCAACAACAATACTTATAGAGGTGACTGTATCCCTGAAATTCCTCTAAGAATTATGGCAATTCCTATGAAAATTCCTACAATAATAATAGGAATCCTACTGATCTTGAGCAATATTAAAGAAGGGATTTCTATTTCTATGCCCATCCTTCCTTAGTTGTGCTCAGTTTTCCCCCGCCCATCTAAGTGTGCTCACTTTTGCCCCCCTCCACTCGCCCGCGCCTCACACAAGGCCAAACAACGCCTTGCCGTCCGATCAAAGATGTTGAACGTCACCTAGCTAGTGCTGACGCGTGGGGCTGCTATGTCTTGAGCTTGCGTTGGTTTTCCTTGAAGAGGAAAGGGTGATGCAGCAATAGTAGCATAAGTATTTCCCTTAGTTTTTGAGAACCAAGGTATCAATCCAGTAGGAGGCTCCTCAAAAGTCCCATGCACCTACACAAACAAACAAGAACTCGCAACCAACGCAATAAAGGGGTTGTCAATCCCTTCACGACCACTTGCGAAAGTGAGATCTGATAGATATAATATGATAAGATAAATATTTTTGGTATTTGATAATATAGATTGGAAAAGTAAAGATGCAAATAAAAGTAGATTGAAAGCTTATATGATAAAATATAGACTCGGGGGCCATAGGTTTCACTAGTGGCTTCTCTCAAGATAGCATAAGTATTACGGTGGGTGAACAAATTATTGTCAAGCAATTGATAGAAAAGCGAATAATTATGAGATTATCTAGGCATGATCATGTATATAGGCATCACGTCCGTGACAAGTAGACCAACTCCTGCCTGCATATACTACCATTACTCCACACATCGACCGTTATCCAGCATGCATCTAGAGTATTAAGTTCATAAAGAACAGAGTAACGCATTAAGAAAGATGACATGATGTAGAGGGATAAACTCATGCAATATGATATGAACCCCATCTTTTTATCCTCGATTGCAACAATACAATACGTGCCTTCTTTGCCCCTCATCCACACCGGGAAAGGACACCGCAAGATTGAACCCAAAGCTAAGCACTTCTCCCATTGCAAGAAAGATCAATCTAGTAGGCCAAACCAAACTGATAATTCGAAGAGACTTGCAAAGACAACTTAATCACACATAAAGAATTCAGAGGAGATTCAAATATTTCTCATAGATAAACTTGATCATAAATCCACAATTCATCGGATCTCGACAAACACATCGCAAAAAGAGTTACATCGAATAAATCTCCAAGAAGATCAAGGAGAACATGGTATTGAGATCCAAAGAGAGAGAAGAAGCCATCTAGCTAATAACTATGGCCCCGAAGGTCTGTGGTAAACTACTCACAACTCATCGGAGAGGCCTTGGAGATAATGTAGAGGCCCTCCATGGTCGATTCCCCCTCCGACGGAGCGCCGGCGAAGGCTCCAAGATGGGATCTCGCGGATACAGAAGGTTTTGGCGGTGGAATTAGGTTTTCGTTGGCTCCCCTGATGTTCTCGGGGTATGTGTGTGTATATATGAGGAAGAAGTAGGTCGGTGGACTCCCGAGGGGCCCATGAGATAGGGGGGCGCGCCTAGTAGGAGGGGCGCGCCCTCCACCTCGTGGTCGCCTCGATTGTTGCATGACTTCCACTCCAAGTCCTCGGGATCACGTTTGTTCCAAAAATCACGCTCCCGAAGGTTTCATTCCGTTTGGACTCCGTTTGATATTCCTTTTCTTCGAAACACTGAAATAGGCAAAAAAACATAAGAAATAGTAATACTTCAAGCAATCATGTCTTCTCAAAATAACATGGCTAAAGAAAGTTATCCCTACAAAATCATATAGTCTGGCTGTTGCTCTATCTTCATCACACAAAGTATTTAATCATGCACAACCCTGATGACAAGCCAAGCAATTGTTTCATACTTTAGTAATCTCAAACTTTTTCAACTTTCACGCAATACATGAGCGTGAGCCATGGACATAGCACTATAAGTGGAATAGAATGGTGGTTGTGGAGAAGACAAAAAGGAGGAAGATAGTCTCACATCGACCAGGCGTATCAACGGGCTATGGAGATGCCCATTAATAGATATCAATATGAGTGAGTAGGGATTGCCATGCAACGGATGCACTAGAGCTATAAATGTATGAAAGCTCGACAAAAAAAACTAAGTGGGTGTGCATCCAACTCGCTTGCTCACGAAGACCTAGGGCATTTTGAGGAAGCCCATCATTGGAATATACAAGCCAAGTTCTATAATAAAAATTCCCACTAGTATATGAAAGTGACAACATAGGAGACTCTCTATCATGAAGATCATGGTGCTACTTTGAAGCACAAGTGTGGTAAAAAAAGATAGTAGCATTGTCCCTTCTCTCATTTTCTCTCATTTTTTTTATTTGGCCTTTTTTTAAGTCTGAAGTCTCATCCCGACTTGTGGGGGAATCATAGTCTCCATCATCCTTTCCTCACTGGGACAATGCTCTAATAATGAAGATCATCACACTTTTATTTACTTACAACTCAAGATTACAACTCAATACTTCGAACAAGATATGACTCTATATGAATGCCTCCGGCGGTGTATCGGGATATGCAATGAATCAAGAGTGACATGCATGAAAATTATGAAGGTGGCCTTGCCAGAAATACGATGTCAACTACATGATCATGCAAAGAGCAATATGACAATAATGATGCGTGTCATATAAACGGAACGGTGGAAAGTTGCATGGCAATATATCTCGGAATGGCTATGGAAATGCCATAATAGGTAGGTATGGTGGCTGTTTTGAGGAAGGTATATGGTGGGTGTATGGTACTGGCGAAAGTTGCGCGGCACAAGAGAGGCTAGCAATGGTGGAAGGATGAGAGTGCGTATAATCCATGGACTCAATCATTATTCATAGAGAACTCATGTACTTATTACAAAAATCTATAAGTCATCAAAAACAAAGTACTACACGCATGCTCCTAGGGGGATAGATTGGTAGGAAAAGACCATCGCTCGTCCCCGACCGCCACTCATAAGGAAGACAATCAATAAATAAAATTGTGCTCCAACTTCATCACAAAGCAGTTCACCGTACGTGCATGCTACGGGAATCACAAACTTCAACACACGCATTCTTTAAATTCATAATCACCCAACTAGCATGACTCTAATATCACCACTTCTATATCTCAAAACAATTATCAAGTATCAAATTGATCATAGCATCCAATTCACTTCCTATGATAGTTTTTATTATACCCAACTTGGATGCCCATCATTCTAGGAACAAATTTATAACCATAGCAAATACCATGCTGTTCTAAGAGACTCTCAAAATAATATAACTGAAGCATGATAGATCAACAATTTCTTCAAAATTAGGTCACCGCCGTGCTCTAAAAGATATAAGTGAAGCACTAGAGCAAAAACTATCTAGCTCAAAAGATATAAGTGAAGCACATAGAGTGTTCTAATAAATTTCAATCAAGTGGGCTTCTTCCTCAAAGGTGTGTACAGCAAGGATGATTGTGGTAAACTAAAAATCAAATACTAATATCATACAAGACGCTCCAAGCAAAACACATATCATGTAGTGAATAAAAATATAGCTCCAAGTAAAGTTACCGATGAACGAAGATGAAAGAGGGGATGCCTTCCAGGGGCATCCCCAAGCTTAGGCTTTTGGCTAGTCTTGGATATCTTTGGGTTCCATGGGCATCCCCAAGCTTAGGCTCTTGCCACTCCTTATTCCATAATCCATCAAATCTTTACCCAAAACTTGAAAACTTCACAACACAAAACTCAATAGGAAATCTCATAAGCTCCGTTAGTGAAAGAAAGAAAAAACACCACATAAGGTACTGTAATGAACTCATTATTTATTTATATTGGTGTTAAACCTACTGTATTCCAAGTTCTCTATGGTTCATACTACTTAATACTAGCCATAGATGCATCAAAATAAGCAAACAACACACGAAAAGCAGAATCTGTCAAAAATAGAACAGTCTGTAGCAATCTGTAACTCTCGAATACCTATGGAACTCTAAAAATCCTACCAAAATAGGAAGTCATGGGAATTTTGTCTATTTATCTACATAAAAAAGAATAAACGCAAAAGCACGTTTCTTTGAATTACCAAAATTATTTTCGTGCGTGCAAAGTTTCTGTTTTTCAGCAGAATCAAATTAACTATCACCAGAGGTTATCCTATAGGTTCTACTTGGCACAAACACTAATTAAAACATAAAAACAAATCTAAACAGAAGGTAGATGCAAAATTTATTACTAAACAAGAGCAAAAACAAAAAACAAAAATAAAAATGGGTTGCCTCCCAACTAGTGCTATCGTTTAACGCCCCTAGCTAGGCGTAAAAGTGAGGATAGATCTAAGTGGTGCCATCTTTGATTTTTAATTTCTTAGCGAGATCATGATCGAATCCGGGAGGTTCTTTACGTTTCTCTTCATATTCGGAAATTTTTAGATCTAAAGCATCCAATCGCTTATTGCAAACGGTAATCAACATATTCATGTAGTCAAGATGTCCACTAATACTTTTGAGGGGTTCAAGAGACTTTTGTAAAAAATTTGTTACTTCGCAAATCTTTCCGAAAACTTGTGTCTCTACTTGGGTAGGTTGCGCTCCCCCTTTTTGAGATAGTGTTCCCACTATTCCCTCTATTATTCCATGCGCAATATTGGGGTCAATTTCGATAAAATTACCCTTGGCAATACAATCCAAGAGTTGTCTGTGGGACATATCTAGTCCAACATAAAAATTGCAAAATAAAATCCTGAAATTTACCTCTAAGGTGCAATTACGATAAGACTCTATCATCCTATACCAAGCATCTTTTAAATTTTCCCCTTGCCTTTGTTTGAAGTGGAGAACTTCAAACTCGGGGGACAAAGGAGCGGACAAAGGACTAGCCATAACAACAAGGACAAAAAGGCAAGCGGAAGAGAGAGAGAGAGAGGAGATTGGGAAAGAGAGGGCGAATAAAACGGCAAGGGTGAAGTGGGGGAGAGGGAAACGAGAGGCAAATGGCAAATAATGTAAATGCGAGGGAGATGAGTTTGTGATGGGTACTTGGTATGTCTTGACTTGAGCGAAGACCTCCCCGGCAACGGCGCCAGAAATCCTTCTTGCTATGTCTTGAGCTTGCGTTAGTTTTCCTTGAAGAGGAAAGAGTGATGCAGCAATAGTAGCGTAAGTATTTCCCTCAGTTTTTGAGAACCAAGGTATCAATCCAGTAGGAGGCTCCTCAAAAGTCCCACGCACCTACACAAACAAACAAGAACTCGCAACCAACACAATAAAGGGGTTGTCAATCCCTTCACGGCCACTTGTGAAAGTGAGATCTGATAGATATAATATGATAAGATAAATATTTTTGGTATTTTATAATATAGATTGGAAAAGTAAAGATGCAAATAAAAGTAGATTGAAAGCTTATATGATAAAAGATAGACCCGGGGGCCATAGGTTTCACTAGTGGCTTCTCTCAAGATAGCATAAGTATTACAGTGGGTGAACAAATTACTGTCGAGCAATTGATAGAAAAATGAATAATTAAGAGATTATCTAGGCATGATCATGTATATAGGCATCACGTCCGTGACAAGTAGACCGACTCCTGCCTGCATCTACTACTATTACTCCACACATCGACCGCTATCCAGCATGCATCTAGAGTATTAAGTTCATAAAGAACAGAGTAGCGATTAAGAAAGATGACATGATGTAGAGGATAAACTCATGCAATATGATATGAACCCCATCTTTTTATCCTCGATGGCAACAATACAATAAGTGCCTTGCTGCTTTGCTCTCCTTTGGGAAAGGACACCGCAAGATTGAACCCAAAGCTAAGCACTTCTCCCATTGCAAGAAAGATCAATCTAATAGGCCAAACCAAACTGATAATTCGAAGAGACTTGCAAAGATAACTTAATCACACATAAAAGAATTTAGAGGAGATTCAAATATTTCTCATAGATAAACTTGATCATAAACCCACAATTCGTCGGATCTCAACAAACACACAGCAAAATGAGTTACATCGAATAGATCTCCAAGAAGATCAAGGAGAACATGATATTGAGATCCAAAGAGAGATAAGAAGCCATCTAGCTAATAACTATGGACCCGAAGGTCTGTGGTAAACTACTCACAACTCATCTAAGAGGCCTTGGAGATGATGTAGAGGCCCTCCGTGGTCGATTCCCCCTCCGGCAGAGCGCCGACGAAGGCTCCAAGATGAGATCTCGTGGATACAGAAGGTTGCGGTGGTGCAATTAGGTTTTTGTTGGCTCCCATGATGTTCTCGGGGTACGCAGGTATATATAGGAGGAAGAAGTAGGTCGGTGGACTCCCGAGGGGCCCACAAGATAGGGGGGCGCGCCCAGTAGGGGGGCGCCCTCCACCCTCGTGGCCGCCTCGATTGTTGCGTGACTTCCACTCCAAGTCCTCTGGATCACGTTTGTTCCAAAAATCACGCTCCCGAAGGTTTCATTCCGTTTGGACTCTGTTTGATATTCCTTTTCTTCGAAACACTAAAATAGGCAAAAAAAACAGCAATACGGGCTGGGCCTCCGGTTAGTAGGTTAGTCCCAAAAAATATATAAAAGTGTAAAGTAAAGCCCATAAACATCCAAAACGGGTAATATAATAGCATGGAACAATAAAAAATTATAGATATGTTGGAGACGTATCAGGGGCCGACCTGAGTGATGACATGTGGGACCGGTTGGTGCTGACGCATGTGGCCAACCTGAGATGCTGACATGTGGGACCAGTTGGTGGACGACCGATGTTGACGCGCTTGTCTAAAAAAAGGGGGTCAAAATATCTCTCTCTCATTTCGCATCCCCACGGCCCGAGCAACCCACCTCCCCATCCCCACCCCCCCAATCCAGCGGTCGGTGGCGGCGATGACAATGGCTATGGAGGTGCTCTACGCCGGTGATGCTGTCTTGTTGGAGAAGTGCAAGGAGATATCCTCTTGGTTTCCTAACACGCAAGCTCTAGCGGAGCATGCATTGCAATTGTTGAGAGATGTGCGCCGGATGAGATCCGACGGATGATTCCAGATCCATTCAATGGGGTCACTTGTATGGGGGTTTTCGTCTGGGCGATGCGTGAGGCAATGGACTCGTCGGATCCTCATCAGCGAGCTCGCTGGTACTTGTACGGTTCTCATCGCGACCCACCGAATCTAAAGGTCAAGCGAGAGCTCCCAACTATTCCGGGGCTGAGATACATGCAACCTCCTCCTGGTATGTCTCTACACATAATTATGCATGTTGATGTGGAGGAGTTTATGAGGACCATCGAAAGGCCTGCGCTCAAAGACGAGCAAATGGTAGTTCAGAAGGAGGACGGGGATTGGTTGTCGAAGGCTGCTCCGGCCACCGACGAGGAGGATGATATGTCCCCAATGTATCTATAATTTTTGAATGTTTCGTGCTATTATATTATCATTCTTGGTTGTTTTACAAACATTTTATAGTCATTTTATACCATTTTTTGGTACTAACCTGTTAACATAGTGCCCAGTGCCAATTGCTGTTTTTCGCATGTTTTTTACGTTGCAAGAAATCAATATCAAACGGAGTCCAAACGCAGCGAAACTTCTTGTGGATTTTTTTGGTCCAGAAGACATCCGATGGGCAGAAAGCACACAGGGGTGCTCGAGGGAGCACAACCCACTGAGGCGTGCACAGGGCCCCAGGCGCGCCTAGGTGGGTTGTGCCCACCTCGGGTGCCCCCTTAACCGCCTCTTTGCTCTACAAATACCCAAATATTCCAGAAACCCTGGGGGAGTCGACGAAAATCAATTCCAGCCGCCGCAGAGTCTAGAACCACCAGATCAATCTAGACACCATCACGGAGGGGTTCAACATGGAAATGGGTACTGGCAACCCGCGAACCGGGCGGGTAAAAAACCTATTAGGGTAAGGGTTTGGGACAAATAAATACCCATGGGTTTATAAATGAGAAAAAATTGTACCCATTGGGTAAGCTGGTATGGGTATGGGAATGCAATACCCATACCCGCGCACCCGCGTACCCGCATACCCATATACTCCATCTGTCCCATAATATAAGAATGTTTTTGACACTAAACCGAGGGGTTCATCACTTCCATTGGTGCCTCTCCGATGATGCATGAGTAGTTCTTTGTAGACCTACGGGTCCGTAGTTAGTAGCTAGATGGCTTCCTCTCTCTCTCTCTCTCTCTCTCTCTCTCTCTTGATTATCAATACAATGGTCTCTTAGAGATCCATATGATGTAAGTCTTTTTGCGGTGTGTTTGTTGGGATCCGATGAACTTTGAGTTTATGATCAGATCTGAGTTTTTATCCATGAAAGTTATTTGAGTCTTCGTTGATCTCTTATATGTGTGATTGATTATAGCCTCGTATTTCTTCTCTGATATTTGGTTTTTTTGGCCAACTTGTTTTTTTATCTTGCAATGGAAAGAGGTGCTTTGTAATGGGTTCGATCTTACGGTGCTTGATCCCAGTGACGAAAGGGAAACGACATGTATGTATCGTTGCTATTAAGGATAACAAGATGGGGTCTGTTTTTACATAAATAGATCTTGTCTACATCATGTCATCGTTCTTATTGCATTACTCTATTTCTCCATTAACTTAATACACTAGATGCATGCTGGATAGCGGTCGATGTGTGGAGTAATAGTAGTAGATGCAGGTAGGAGTCAGTCTACTAATCTTGGATGTGATGCCTATATAATGATCATTGCCTGGATACCGTCATGATTATTTGAAGTTCTATCAATTGCCCAACAATAATTGTTTTCCCACCGTTTGCTATTTTTCTCGAGAGAAGCCACTAGTGAAACCTACGGCCCCCGGTCTCTTTTCATCATTTTTTGCCTTTGTGATCTATTTTTATTTGCTTTTATTTTCAGATCTATTAAACCAAAAGTACAAAAATACCTTGCTGCAATTTAGTTATTCTGCGATCTATTTATCCTATCTACCACTTTTACCTCACGTTATTTGCCTATCTTGAGGCGCCGTACCCGAAAGGGATTGACAACCCCTTTAACACGTCGGGTTGCGAGTATTTGTTATTTGTGTGCAGGTGTTGTTTACGTGGTGTGAGGAGGTTCTCCTACTAGTTCGATAACCTTGGTCTCATCACTGAGGGAAATACATACCGTCGCTATACTGCATCACCCCTTCCTCTTTGGGAAAATACCGACGTAGTTCTAGCAGACATCAAAAGGAATTTCTGGCGCCGTTGCCGGGGAGGATCTTCAACATCAACCAGGTTCCTAATCACAAATCTCATCTCCTCGCAATTTACATTATTTGCCATTTTCCTCTTGTTTTCCTCTCCCCCACTTCACAAAAAATTGCCGTTTTATTCGCCCTCTTTTTCGTTCACCGTTTTCTTGCTAGATCTGTTTCTGAGTGCAATCTTGTTGCATAGTCATCATGACTCAAGAGAACACCAAGTTGTGTGATTTCTCAAATACCAACAACAATGATTTTAATAGCACTCCGATTGCTCCTCCCGCCACTAGTGCGGAGTCTTGTGATATTAATACTACTTTGCTGAATCTTGTCATGAAAGATCAATTTGCCGGTACTCCTAATGAGGATGTCGCGTCCCATCTTAACACATTCTTAGAATTATGCGGTATGCAAAAGAAAAAAGATGTGGATAATGATGTTGTGAAGTTGAAGTTATTTCCGTTTTCTTTGCGAGATCGTGCCAAAATTTGGTTTTTTCTTTGCCTCGCAATAGTATCGATTCTTGGAACAAGTGCAAGGATGCTTTTATCACTAAGTATTTTCTTCCCGCAAAAATTATTTCCCTTAGAACCTAGATCATGAATTTCAAGCAACTTGAACATGAGCATGTTGCACACTCTTGGGAAAGGATGAAATTGATGCTAAGGAATTGCCCAACTCATGGGTTAAATCTTTGGATGATCATACAATTTTTTTATGCGGGATTGAATATTTTTTCTCGTAATCTTTTAGATTCCGCCGCGTGGGGTACTTTTATGGAAATCACTTTGGGTTAAGCTACTAAATTGCTAGATAATATTATGGCCAATTACTCACAATGGCATACTGAAAGAGCTCCTACTACTAAAAAAGTCAATTCGGTAGAAGAAATAAATTCTGTGAGTAAAAAAGTTGATGCTCTTATGAAGTTGGTTGATAATAAAAGTGCTCCTATTGATTTCAGTGATGTGCATTTGTCTACTTTGATTGAGCAAAATAGTGATGCCATAGATGTGAATTTTGTCTCTCGAAATAATTTCAATAACAATGCGTATAGAGGTAATTTTAATCCTAGGCCTTTTCCTAGTAATTCCTCTAATAATTATGGTAATTCCTATGGTAATCCAACCTATAGTAATAATAGAAACACCTCTGATCTTGAGAACAATATTAAAGAATTTATCAATACGCAAAAAACTTTCAACACTTCGATAGAAGAAAAGTTGAATAAAATTGATGATTTGTCTAGAAGTGTTGATATAAGTTCTCATGATGTAGAAACTCTCAAGATGAAATTTTTTGTGCCTAAAGTTGAAGAATCAACTAAAGCTCTTTATGTTTCTAGAAAAGAACCGCTATGCTTAGAGCTAAAACAGAATTTTTAGAAAGAGCATTTTCTAGTGATTACTTTCATAAAAGTGATGAAGATCTTAAAATTATTAGTGTTTCTTATATTGATTCTTTGTTTAGTAAAATTAAGATTGATGAAAAAGGGACCGGAGAAGAGTCAACTTTAGTTAGAAGGCGTCCCTATGATTCAGAGGGTGAAAATCTTGTTGAAAAATTTGATAAAAGTGGGTTTGAAGAGGTCAAGACTTTAACTAGTGATGTGCCCACTATTTTGGATTACAAAGACTTTAATTATGATAGTTGTTCTTTGGTTGATCGTATTTCTTTGATGCAATCCATGATAAATTCACCCCATGCTTATGAACAAAATAAAGCTTTTACTAAACATATTGTTGATGCCATGATGAAAGCTTTGAAGAAAAGTTGGATTAGAAATTTCAATTACTAGAAAATTGCATGATGAGTGGGAACCTACTATCAAAGTTCAAGATTAAAAATTATTAGTTTTTTGCTTTATGTGACTTGGGTGTTGGTGTTTCTACAATTCCGAAATCTTTATGTGATGTGCTTGGTCTTACCGATATTGAAGAATGATCTTTGAATTTGCACTTGGCGGATTCTATTACTAAAAAGACTATGGGAAGAATTAATGATGTTATTATTCTTGCAAATAGGAATTATGTTCCCATAGATTTGATTGTTCTTGATATTGATTGCAATCCATCTTGTCCAATTATTCTTGGTAGACCGTTTTTACGTACTATTGGTGCCGTGATTGATATGAAAGAAGGCAATATTAAATTTCAGTTTCCACTAAGGAATGGTATGGAATGCTTCCCTACAAAAAGATTTAGGCCACCATATGAATAAATCATGAGGGCATCCTATGGATCTAGAACCAAAGATAACAAAACTTAGATCCTACGCGTTATGCCTAGCTAGGGGCGTAAAACGATAGCGCTTGTTGGGAGGCAACCCAATGAATAAAATTTATTTTTGCTTTTTGCTTTCTGTTCTAGTGTGTTATTACAATTATGCTACTGTTATGATTGTGTTTTTTGTGTTTTAATTAGTGTTTGTGCCAAGCAAGGCCTTTGGGAAGATTTGGGTGAAAGTTGATTTGATCTTGCTGAAAAACAGAAACTTCTGCGCTCACGAGATTATTTGTAAGTTTTAACAGAAGAGTGCTTTTGAGTTGATTCTTTTTGCAGAAGATTAATAGATAAATTGCTCACAGCAATCCAATTTTTTCAGAATTTTTGGAGTTATAGAAGTATTCGAAATATTTAGATTGCTACAGATTGTTCTGTTTTTGACAGATTCTATTTTCTTTGCGTTGTGTGCTTGTTTTGATGATTCTATGATTTTCTTTGATGAGTTTTTGCCATAGAAAAGTTGGAATACAGTAGATATAATGCAAAAACAAAATAAGAATAGGTTTGCAACATGTGGCACCCCGGCTCAGAGCGACCGGTTTACCTTGCATTGCCAGCCCAGAGACCTTGTCTTCTGGCAACACACAACAACATGGTACAGAAAACAACCGCTTTATACATGCTAGCGGAGCATAGTTTATATTACAACAGTTAGTGAGGCCAAGCGGCACACACGGTGCGGCTGAACAATATGTACATTATTTAGTGAACATAAAAGGGGCCTCGATCATGACAACTACTCGGCAGCGGAACAAGGTCGTAGCGGGACTCCATAGCACAAGGACACCGATGTGGACACGGTCTAGACTCAGACAACACTCCTTTCCAACGGGACTTTCCTAAAATCTGGCATGACACGCCAGGTCAGTACATTGAATGTACTTGCAAGATCACAATAAGCATAAACATAATGACAGACAGTATCATGATATTTAACCAATTAAGCAACAATGAAACCATATACCCAACATGCTGTGACTATGCTCAACTGGTACTCATTCTCCCAACTTGCTTACCAGATGTGATCCATAAACATGATAATACCAAAACACACCCGTGATCCTTACGGCAATCACAACCTGACCAACTCGTGGCCCGTGATCCTTACGGCGATCACAACCCGACCAACTCGTGGCTCGTGATCCTTACGGCGATCACAACCCGACCAACTCGTGGCCCGTGATCCTTACGGCGATCACAACCTGACCAACTCATGGACCGACACGATGGCCTCCCTGCCATCCTCAATACAACTTAGTGTGCAAATTTTATTAAGTGTTGACCCATGGTGTACCCTACTTTCGAGCGTGTCCGTAACCGTGGACTCGGCTATCGACAGGTTAAAAACACTCTGCAGAGGTTAGTACACTGTACCCACACTACGGAACCCCTGGCCTCGCACTCCCATTCGAGTGGACCAACAGCGTTCCGACGAAACCATTTCATTGTCATGACACTCTCCCGACCCTTCCGACTCAGACCCCAACGCGCTAGTCTTGGGTGGCCCCGTGTCTACCTCCAGACACCTCGACCACCATAGTGGCCACGATCCACTCTGGGACCTGGTACCAAAATTAACTTAACAATGGGCTCACAAGGTTATGCTTGCCTACCGGGCTAGGGTACAGCACGCCCATAACCTTCCCTAAATGGAGGCACCGACCAGAGGCACGACAATGAAACGCAATAAGGTCGTTCCATACCGGCAAATGTGGTTGCACTAGGAAAGACTCGTTTCAGTGGCACCATGACCCGGTCAACAACATATTCAAGTTGAGTTATTAATCAGGTTCAACTTAATGTGAAAATAACCGGTGTCATAATGCCATACTATGCATCACTTAACATATGCATCACATAACCATGCAAATAACTGCATCAACCACGCTCCTATGGAGCCATCATCAACTCATGCTACCATTCTGGTTAAAATCACACCTTACTTATACCAGAACCATTTCTAGCATTCTCATCATTTTTCATCATGCAAAATAATAATTAAACTAATCATGAAACTATATGACCATATCATTTATTCATTACTTGCAACTAAGTTCTTCTTATCTTGCCAACAAAATCTACTTCAAACATTCTGAAGTTCAAGTATTTCAACATAACAAGCATCTAACAGAATATATTTCTTATACAACTAATTTAAATGCATCAATATTCATAAGTTCAAGTATGAAAATCATAAATATTGAAGTGGCACCATGAAAATGTCACTGTGGCTTGCCTTAGTACTGATGAGGTTCACAAAGCTCCTGGTGATCCTCAAGACAAGCTGGCTCTGCTGAAAATATTCAAAACCACAAAAAGAAAATATCAAGAAATCTTCTAAAAATTGCCAGAAAATCTAGACAGCAAGGAAAAATCCCATCTTTTGGGTGCTGTTAGATTTTTGGACACAAAACACGATGCAAAAAGAATCACTGCGTTTGGACTTGTAGATAAAAAGTTATGGCCATTTCAAGTTTCCTGGAATTTAAATGAATTTTGAAATAATAGCAGAGGGGGGGGGGGGGTGACGTCGAAAGCGTAAACTCCCGGGGCGCCACCACTCATACCGCTTAGCGCGCGTAATGAGTGGCTGACTAGCGGGCCCCGCTAGTCAGGCCGGAGGGAGGAGAGGGGGAAACAGAGGGGAGCGGCGTTTCGCCGGAGCTCACGCTGGCGGTGAGGCTTCTTGGAGGCGAAAGAGAGCAAGGGATCGATGAAGAATACGGTTACGCACCTGCCCGTACCCATAGCGTAGCTAACGGTGGCCGGACGGCGTTGGATTTGACCTCTCAAGCGGCGACAGAGGGCGGAGGTTGCCGGAGTTGAAGAAGACGGCGGCTTGGGGCGGCTCTAGGGGCTTCAGCTAGGTGGGTTGGCTTCACGGAGGAGAGGCAGAGGCCCTGGCGGGGTCGCCTTGGCTTGGGAGGGGCCAGAGCTGCGAGAATGATCTGGAGGGGATCGCCGGCGAGCACGGCTCCGGGACGGCAGCCTGCGGCCTGCTCGGCCGGGCTGCGGCTTCTACTGGTTCTAGGAGGGAGTGGGAGTGGTTGAGGTGCTCCAGGAGACTGCGGAGGGGCTGCTTAAATAGGCGGGGCGACGAGGAGGGCTCGGGCTTCGCCAGGGGACACCTGTCCCCGGCGCCCGACGACGAACGGTGCCAGAGAGCAATGGAGAAGGCGACGGAGGTCACGCAGCCTTGTCTGACGCGGGCGCAGCCTGAGAGCGAGGGAAGAGATTTAAACAAGGCGCGCGCTTTGTGTTGTTGGCTGGACCGTGCCCGTGCTCGCTGCGGCAAGCTCCGGCGTCGGCGAGCGCCAGGGTGGAGTTATGGAGGTGGAGACGAGGATGGTGGCGAGGGGTGGCACGCTCTGGCCGGCCGAGCAGCGAGCACGCGCTCAACAGAGGCGTTGGCGATGCGCAGAGCGCGCGTATTGCATGCCAGCACGCTCGGACGAACGCGGTCACCGCGTGGACTGTGACATCAGGCCACCTACGCACTAACAAGGATGTCTGGCGTGTAGTCCTTAGTAAACTGAGATGTTACCACAGCTTGGTTTGGTTCCAGGTGCAGTAGAAGTAAAATGGTGCTGTTGTCAAGTTACTGGACAGAAACTTTGGGGAGTTACTGTGGTCAAACCACAGGGATTCAAGGGCTGAGCTTTGGGGTTTTACTATCTCTTACTAAGGTAAATAAGCTCAGGGAAAACCAGCTACAATGGAGCTAGTAAAAAGGTAGTTGTTGTAGAAACTACCATTTCAGCCCAGAAGTGACTTTATTTTCTATAGCCAAAATATTCCAAAAAGTGGTGAAACATTTTTGCTTAGAAAAGTGCCCTAGGGTCCAAAAAATATTTAGGATTTTTCTCAATATTTTTGGGGCAAGAAAAGTTAGGGTTGCTTTGGAGCTCAAAGAGTTAGCTAGGGTTTTAGACGCCAAAATGAATATTTTTCATTTAAGAAAAATATTCCAAGCAATATTGTTGGGTTGGCCAGGGGTGAAATGATGGTTGTGAGGAGGAGAGGGAGCACTTGGGTGAAAATCAAGGGATACCCAAGTGGTTAAGTCCAAATGAAATGATTCAAAACTCCAAATCCAAAATCAACTCAACTGAAAATCAAACAAAGAAAAAAGGGCAAAAACCAGGCTGCCACAAACCTCCCCACTTAGAATGAATCTCGTCCTCGAGATTCGCTTGCTTGGGAAAACCATTCTGGATAACATGCCCTTAGAAATTCTTCTGATTCCCAGGTTGATTCTGACTCGGCATGATGCATCCATTGGACCTTGTAAAACTTCCGTGACTTACTGCGAGTGAACCTTTCCATTTGATCCAGAATTTTCAGTGGCCTCTCTTCGTATGTGAAGTCCTTTGCTAGCTCTATCTCTTCAAATCGGTCTTTTTTCGGGCGGGGATATGCACCGCCGCAGTTGTGAAACGTGGAACACGTTGTGCACGTCTGACAGCTCGGGGGGCAATTCCAACTGATATGCCACAATACCTACTCGTGCCATAATGGGAAATGGACCAATGAATCTGGGTGCCAGCTTTCCATGGGTTTGAAACCTCTTGACTCCTTTCATAGGCGTGACTCAAAGGTAGACATGTTCTCCGGGTTCAAAACTGATCTGTCGGTGCTTTGCATCGTAATAACTTTTCTGTCGTGATTTGGCCAATTGCAATCTGTCTTGGATCTCCTTGACTTGCTTTTTGGCTTCCAGCATGAGATCTGTTCCGAAAATACGGCTATCACCGGTTTGAGACCAATTTGATGGAGTGCGGCACTTACGACCATACAACGCTTCATATGGTGACATCTTTAAACTGGTCTGGAATCCATTGTTATACGAGAACTCGGCGTACGGCAAGCAATCTTCCCATTGGGGTCCTTGGGCCAAAACACAGGCTCGGAGCATATCTTCGAGTATCTGATTTACTCTTTCTATTTGCCCATCCATCTGAGGATGATAAGCGGTACTGTATTTCAATTCCGTTCCGAGGGCCTGATGGAGACGGGACCAAAAAGCAGAGGTGAAAAGCGAACCCCGGTCAGAAGTGATGGTTCGGGGAACTCCATGCAAACTGACAATCCTGGATACATACAGTTGTGCAAGCTCATCTACTCGGTATGAGGTTTTGATCGGGAGGAAGTGGGCCACCTTGGTTAATGTATCCACTATGACCCAAATCGCATTATTGCCCCATCGGGTCCTAGATAGTCTTGTGATGAAATCCATACAGACATCATCCCATTTCCATTGTGACACAGGCATCGGTTGGAGAAGTCCGGCTGGTTTCTGATGTTCTACCTTAACCTTGTTGCATATGTCGCAACAAGCCACGAAATAAGCAATGTCTTTCTTCATTCCATCCCACCAGAATATTTGTCGAAGGTCTTCATACATTTTGGTACCTCCAGGGTGGATTGAATACGAGGATTCATGGGCTTCTGACAAAATTTTCCGATTCAGGTCAGCTTGATTAGGCACACAAATCCTTCCCCTGAATCGGAGGGTACCGCACTGATCCTTCGAGAAATCGGAAAACTTGATGCGTTTTTGCAGATCGGCATCGCCTGACTGGACCTTGCGGATTTCTTCCTCAAGAGTAGGGGTAACTGTCAGGATATTGGCAAGGCCAGCCTCGACTATGACCAGGTTGAGCTGAGTAATCTCTTCTTTAAGTTCGGAAGGCAAAGATTCCAACATGACATTTAAACTGACGGGCTTTCGACTGAGTGCATCGGCGACCACATTGGCCTTACCCAGATGATAATTTATTCCGAGGTCATAATCCTTGACCAACTCAAGCCACCTTCATTGACGGAGATTTAAATCCGGCTGAGTGCATATGTATTTGAGACTTTTGTGATCGGTAAAAATTTGGCACCTTTTTCCGATGAGGTAGTGTCTCCAAATTTTTAAAGCATGAACTACCGCGGCCAATTCGAAATCGTGAGTGGGATAATTTCCTTCATGGGGTCGCAGCTGCTGCGAGGCATAAGCTACTACCTTGCCATCTTGCATAAGTACGCATCCTAGTCCTTGTCGGGAAGCGTCGCAATATACGTCAAAACTGCTGTAGATATCAGGAAGTGTTAATACTAGCGCAGTTGTCAAGCGTTTCTTCAACTCGGTGAAACTTTTCTCACAGTTCGAAGTCCATTCAAACTTCTTATCCTTTTTGAGCAGCTCCATCATGGGCTTAGCAATCTTGGAAAATCCTTCAATAAAACGGCGGTAATATCCGGCTAATCCAAGAAAACTCCGGATCTGAGATACGGTGGCGGGTGGCATCCAGTCAAGCACATCTTTCACCTTGCTTGGGTCCATGGCTATACCTTCCGCGGATAGCACATGCCCGAGGAATCCAACTTGTTTGAGCCAAAACTCGCATTTACTGAATTTGGCATATAACTGGTGCTCACGGAGTCGTTGTAACACTGCGCGGAGGTGTTCCTTATGCTCTTCTTCATTTCTTGAATAAATAAGTATATCATCGATGAAGACGACCATGAACTTATCGAGGAAATCCATGAATATTTTATTCATCATGTGCATGAAGAAGGCGGGGGCGTTGGTGAGGCCGAAGGACATGACAGTATATTCATAGAGACCGTAGCGAGTGGTGAACGCGGTCTTGGGAATATCCTCCTTTTTAATTTTGAGCTGGTAATATCCAGTCCGCAAATAAATCTTTGAGAATACCTTGGCTCCACTGAGCTGATCAAACAAATCATCTATTCTTGGCAGAGGATATTTGTTTTTGATCGTAACATCATTCAACTGTCGGTAGTCCACACACATACGAAGGCTGCCATCTTTCTTGTCCACAAAAATAGCCGGTGATCCCCATGGCGAGGAACTGGGGCGGATATACCCTTTTTGGAGCATTTCATCAAGCTGTTTCTTTAGCTCCACTAATTCGGACGAGGACATTCAATAATATTTCTTGTGTATTTGTGTGGTTCCGGGCACAAGTTCAATTGCAAATTCAAGCTCTCGATCAGGTGGCATGCCTGGCAGTTCTTCTGGGAATACATCAGGAAACTCACTGACCACCGGAATTACTTCCATTTCTGCTATTGCTGTAAAAACCATTTCCTTGGAGGGTATGCTCCTACGAGCAATAAACTTCATAGCTTATCCATCTTGTCCAGTCAAGTTGACCTCCCGAGTCGCACAATTTATGCATACTTGGTACTGAGTCAGCCAATTCATACCCAAGATAACATCCAATTTATCAGACTCAATAAGTATCAAAGACGTTGGGAAACGGATTCGTTGATCTTGACTTCAGATTCGGCGGACAAGATTGCTTTGAATAAGGGATCCGGGGTTTGTACCAGCATATTCTTGCCCAAAAGCGGCAGGGAAATTTGTTTTGGGCAACAAAACTCGAGAAATAAAAGAGTGGGAAGCCCAGTGAAATAAAATTCTGCGGTATGTTATTAACGAGGAACATAGCGACTTGGATTTTCTTAGGCTTCGTCGGCTGAAATGTGATGAACGTATCCCGTGACGTCGTGCTGACTTGGACCGGCTTCTAAATAATGGATTTGAGGCTTGAACGTAGCATTGGTCCGGTTGTTCTTGGAACACTGTTTGGCATAATGTCCGGTTTGCCCGCAACTATAACAGGAATTGTTGCGCAGGCGATTCTCCATAACTGGGTTGAGCACATCGTTCTTGACTTGGGTGGTGGACTTGTTAATAATTTGTTTCCAATTAGGCTGGTATGACACCGGAGTTGGTTGCCAGGTACGAACCTTCTGCACTGGTTGCATTTCCTTCTTGGGTTAAAACTTGTGCTTGTGATCATTATGGGCAGACTTAATATCTGACACGAGCTTGTGTTCCCTTTCAGCAATGAAAGCCTTGTTCACCAGGGTTTGAAAATCTGGAAAATCGAACACACTGAGAGCATAGCGAAGTTGTGGGTTTAATCCACCAAGAAATCGGTCTATCTTCCTTTCTTCAGTGGCCACGTCATGTTGAGAGTAATGTGACAGGTGATTGAATTTCTACAAATATTCTCCCACTGAGTGACTTCCTTAGAGGAGCGCGAGAAATTCACGCTGCTTAGTCTTCACAATTCCTGTAGGGATGTGATATTTCCGGAATTGCTCCTTGAATTTTGACCAGGTAATTGCTTCATTCTCAGTCCCTATGGCTTTTTCATTTTCCCACCATATAGCAGCAGCGCCTTCCAGATAATGTGTTACAAATGGAACTTTATCCTCTTCATCAGTTCGAGCAACCTCAAGTTTCTTTTCCATAGTTCTCAACCAATCATCTGCATCCAAGGGATCAATGGCCTGACTGAAACTGGGAGGCTTAGTCCTTTGAAAGTCAGATAACTTGGAGTGAGGGACGAGCTGGTTTCCATTATGTCCAACCATTACTTGAATACTTCTGAATATTTCCATCAGATCATTGTTTCGTCGTTCCTCGAACATATGCATAATTTGCTCGGTGGAGGGCGGATTTGGCGGTGGAGGCGGTGGTGGAACGTACGGCTCGGGTGATTGTCCCACTGTCATGCGAGCGCCGAGCAGAGAACCCTCATGACGTTGCTACTGCAGCCTCCCCGCGGCATCCTAATATGATTTTCCCCAAGTCAACGCAACCGAGATGAGAAGCATTCAACATAAACTGGGAAGAAGCCAGCAACAAAATCCAAGAGAAACCAGAAAGGCGAAGAAAATACGGCGAATAAAATAAAGTCCAACATAATTATACATAGACTCATACATGAAAGATAACAACATGCCAGGTCCAACTAACCTCATACATGAAAAGAAACAGCATGACTCGTACGACTACATCCATACTCCGTCTCGACGACTGAGAATACTCAGAAACTCTACTGCTCTGCTGGTGCTGTGGGGTCCTCTCCTGAAGCGGACTCGGATCCAGAACTGATAGGGTTAACGGAGACCTCCGCGTTAAAAGTGACACAATGACGCTGCCTCAAGGGATCTCCCTCTGGAGCAGGTGGAGGGTGGATCATCGGGGCTGCAGGAGTGGCGAGAAGTGAGACCCACTCAGCAGGAGCACTAAGTGGACTCTCAATAGCAGTGCCCGAGCTACTCGGAGGGGTAACTGGAGAAACAGGGGATCTAGAACTGGCAGGAACGTAGGTAGTAAATCCTACAGATGGAGAAGTAGTGGCTGAGCGGCAGAGACTAAAGTAGAAGCGATGCAGACGGCACGACTCAGCTCACGAGCCAGCTCAGAGATCGAAGATAGCTAGCGAGGATGTAGCGAGAAAGGTGGCTAGCTACACTATCAGACTCCGGGTCAATGATAGGGAAACAGACACGACCATTATAATGGAGAGAAGGGTAGTAATGGAAACCTGGGTGATTCTGCATCCGGACCTCGTTGTAGCGGAGCTCAACAAGTACCTTGAATGCAACAAACTGGACAGCCTGAGAAGCGGTAGAAGCGTAGCTGCTAGAAGAGGTACGAGTGTAAGAGCTGGAATCGGAACTGGTGCGCAGAGTAACCACGACGTGATACTCGTACACTGAGTCAGCTAGGCGCTCCCGGTACACACGATAGACTGGATCGTCTCCGTGAGGGTACAGCCGACACCACACGCCAAGGACATGAGGCGACGTGTACGGCATCAGCTGCAACTGGCATGGATACATCACCGGAGCCATCTACACTCACAACCATTAGCAGGTTAGCATAGAAAAATAAAATCAGTGCATGCAATGCAACAACCAGCTACAATAATTACCGGCACTCAGCTACAACTCGTATCTAGCGTCCAGTTAACTCGGCTTAGTCTAGCGTGGCCTCTGATCGGTAGCGGCTCTCGATACCAGCGTTGTGGCACCGGCTCAGAGCGACCGGTTTACCTTGCATTGCCAGCCCAGAGACCTTGTCTTCTGGCAACACACAACAACATGGTACAAAAAACAACCGCTTTATTCATGCTAGTGGAGCATAGTTTATATTACAACAGTTAGTGAGGCCAAGCGGCACACACGATGCGGCTGAACAATATGTATATTATTTAGTGAACATAAAGGGGCCTCGATCATGACAACTACTCGGCAGCGAAACAACGTCGTAGCAGGACTCCATAGCACAAGGACACCGATGTGGACACGGTATAGACTCGGACAACACTCCTTTCCAATGGGACTTTCCTGAAATCTAGCATGACACGCCAGGTCAGTACATTGAATGTACTTGCAAGCTCACAATAAGCATAAACATAATGACAGACAATATCATGATATTTAACCAATTAAGCAACAATGCAACCATATACCCAACATGCTATGACTATGCTCAACTGGTACTCATTCTCCCGACTTGCTTACCAGATGTGATCCATAAACATGATAATACCAAAACACACTCGTGGTCCTTATGGCGATCACAACCCGACCAACTCGTGGCCCGTGATCCTTACGGCGATCACAACCCGACCAACTCGTGGCCCGTGATCCTTACGACGATCATAACCCGACCAACTCGTGGCCCATGATCCTTACGACAATCACAACCCGACCAACTCATGGCCCGACACGATGGCCTCCCTGCCATCCTCAATACAACTTAGTGTGCAAATTTTATTAAGTGTTGACCCATGGTGTACCCTACTTTCGAGCGTGTCCGTAACCGTGGACTCGGCTATCGATAAATTAAAAACACTCTGCAGAGGTTAGTACATTGTACCCACACTACGGAACCCATGGCCTCGCACTCCCATTCGGGTGGACCAACAGCGTTCCGACGAAACCATTTCATTGTCATGACACTCTCCCGACCCTTCCGCCTCGGACCCCAACGGGCTAGTCCTGGGTGGCCCCGTGTCTACCTCTAGACACCTCGACCACCATCGTGGCCACGATCCACTCTGGGACCCGGTACCAAAATTAACTTAACAACAGGGTCACAAGGTTATGCTTGCCTACTGGGCCAGGGTATAACACGCCCATAACCTTCCCTAAATGGAGGCACCGACCAGAGGCACGACAATGAAACGCATTAAGGCCGTCCCATACCGGCAAATGTGGTTGCACTAGGAAAGACTCGTTTCAGCGGCACCATGCCCCGGTCAAGAACATATTCAAGTTGAGTTATTAATCAGGTTCAACTTAATGTGAAAATAACCGGTGTTATAATGCCATACTATGCATCACTTAACATATGCATCACATAACCATGCAAATAACTGCATCAACCACGCTCCTACGGAGCCATCATCAACTCATGCTACCATTCTGGTTAAAATCACACCTTACTTATACCAGAGCCATTTCTAGCATTCTCATCATTTTTCATCATGCAAAATAATACTTAATCTAATCATCAAACTCTATGACCATATCATTTATTCATTACTTGCAACTAAGTTCTTCTTATCTTGCCAACAAAATCTACTTCAAACATTCTGAAGTTCAAGTATTTTAACATAACAAGCATCTAACATAATATATTTCTTATATAACTAATTTAAATGCATCAATATTCATAAGTTCAAGTATGAAAATCATAAATATTGAAGTGGCACCATGAAAATGTTACTATGGCTTGCCTTAATCTTGATGAGGTTCACAAAGCTCTGGTGACCCTCAAGACAAGTAGCTCTCACTGAAAATATTCAAAACCACAAAAAGAAAATATCAAGAAATCTTCTGAAAATTGCCAGAAAATCTAGACAGCAAGGAAAAATCCCATCTTTTGGGTGCAGTTAGATTTTTGGACACAGAACACGATGCAAAAAGAATCACTGCATTTGGACTTGCAGATAAAAGGTTATGGCCATTTGAAGTTTCCTGGAATTTAAATGAATTTTGAAATAATAGCAGGAGGGGCCGGAGCTGCGGGATCGATCCGGAGGGGATCGCCGGCGAGCTCGGCTCCAGGACGGCAGCCCGCGGCCTGCCCGGCCGGGCTGTGGCTTCTACTGGTTCTAGGAGGGAGTGGGAGTGGTTGAGGTGCTCCAGGAGGCTGCGGAGGGGCTGCTTAAATAGGCGGGGCGGCAAGGAGGGCTCGGGCTCCACGGAGGACACTGTCCCGTATCCGACGCATTTAACTGTGCTGAGAGAGCGATGGAGAAGGCGGACGGAGGTCACGCAGCCTTGTCTGCGGGCGCGGACGAGCACCTGAGGCGAGGAAAGAGACAAACACAAGGTCGCGCCGCCTTTGTGCCTTCGCGTCGGCGAGCGGCAGGGTGGAGTTATGGAGGTGGAGACGAGGATGGTGGCGAGGGGTGGCACACTCTGGCCGGCCGAGCAGCGAGCACGCGCTCAACAGAGGCGCTGGCGACGCGCAGAGTTCACGTATTGCATGCCAGCACGCTCAGACGAACGCGGCAGCGCGTGGACCGTGACATCAGGCCACCTACGCACTAACACGGATGTCTGGCGTGTAGTCCTTAGTAAACTGAGATGTTACCACAGCTTGGTTTGGTTCAGTTGAGAGAAGTAAAATGGTCTGTTGTCAAATTCTTGGACGAAACTTTGGGGAGTTACTGTGGTCAAACCACAGGGATTCAAGGGCTGAGCTTCGGGGTTTTACTATCTCTTACTAAGGTAAATAAGCTCAGGGAAAACCAGCTACAATGGAGCTAGTAAAAAGGTAGTTGCTGTAGAAACTGCCATTTCAGCCCAGAAGTGACTTTATTTTCTGTAGCCCAAATATTCCAAAAAGTGGTGAAACATTTTTGCACAGAAAAGTGCCCTAGGGTCCAAAAAATATTTAGGATTTTTCTCAGGATTTTTGGGGCAAGAAAAATTAGGGTTGCTTTGGAGCTCAAAGAGTTAGCTAGGGTTTTGGAGGCCAAAATGAATATTTTTCATTTAAGAAAAATATTCCAAGCAATATTGTTGGGTTGGCCAGGGGTGAAATGATGGTTGTGAGGAGGACAGGGAGCATTTGGGTGAAAATCAAGGGATACCCAAGTGGTTAAGTCCAAATGAAATGATTCAAAACTCCAAATCCAAAATCAACTCAACTGAAAATCAAACAAAGAAAAGAGGGCAAAAACCAGACTGTCACACAACAATACTTATAGTAGCGGTTTGCTTTCTTATACTAACGGATCTCACGAAGGTTTTGTTGAGTTTTGTGTGATTGAAGTTTTCAAGTTTTGGGTGATCTTACGATGGATGAAGGAATAAGGATTAGCAAAAGGCTAAGTTTGGAGATGCCCGAGGCATCCCAAGATAATATTCAAAGAAGTAGCAAGAAACTAAGCTTGGGAATGCCGCCGAGTGGCATCCCCGCTTTCTTCTAACAACCATTAGTATTTTACTTGAAGCTATATTTTTATTCGTCACATATTATGAGTTTTGCTTGGAGCGAGTGATATGTCTCCAACGTATCTATAATTTTTGATTGTTCCATGCTATTATATTACCCATTTTGGATGTTAATGGGCTTTATTTTACACATTTATATCATTTTTGGGACTAACCTACTAACCGGAGGCCCAACCCGTATTGCTGTTTTTTTGCCTATTCAGTATTTCGAAGAAAAGGAATATCAAACGGAGTCCAAATGGAATGAAACCTTCGGGAGCATGATTTTTGGAACGAACGTGATCCAGAGGACTTGGAGTGCAAGCCAAGAAGCAGCCGAGGTGGCCACGAGGGTGGAGGGCGCGCCCCCTATCTCGTGGGCCCCTCGAGCGGCCACCGACCTACTTCTTCCTCCTATATATACCCACGTACCTCGAAAACATCCAGGGAGCCAACGAAAAACAATTTCCACCGCCGTAACCTTCTATATCTGCGAGATCCCATCTTGGAGCCTTCACCGGTGCTCCGCCGGAGGGGGAATCGACCATGGAGGGCTTCTACATCAACACCATAGCACCTCCGATGAGTTGTGAGTAGTTTACAACAGACCTTCGGGTCCATAGTTATTAGCTAGATGGATTCTTCTCTCTTTTTGGATCTCAATACCATGTTCTCCCCCTCTCTTGTGGAGATCTATTTGATGTAACTCTTTTTGCAGTGTGTTTGTCGAGATTCGATGAATTGTGGGTTTATGATCAAGTTTATCTATGAGAAATATTTGAATCTCCTCTGAATTCTTTTATGTATGATTGAGTTATCTTTGCAAGTCTCTTTGAATTATCGGTTTGGTTTGGCCTACTAGATTGATCTTTCTTGCAATGGGAGAAGTGCTTAGCTTTGGGTTCAATCTTGCGGTGTCCTTACCCAGTGACAATAGGTGTAGCAAGGCACGTATTGTATTGTTGCCATCGAGGATAAAAAGATGGGGTTTATATCATATTGCATGAGTTTATCCCTCTACATCATGTCATCTTTCTTAATGCATTACTCTGTTCTTATGAACTTAATACTCTAGATGCATCTTTGGATAGCGGTCGATGTGTGGAGTAATAGTAGTAGATGCTGAGGCGAGTCGGTCTACTTGTCATGGACGTGATGCCTATATACATGATCATGCCTAGATAATCTCATAATTATTTGCTTTTCTATCAATTGCTCGACAGTAATTTGTTCACCCACCGTAATGCTTATGCTATCTTGAGAGAAGCCACTAGTGAAACCTATGGCCCCCGGGTCTATCTTTTATCATATAAGCTTTCAATCTACTTTTATTTGCATCTTTACTTTTCCAATCTATGTTATAAAATACAAAAAATATATTTATCTTATCATACTATCTCTATCAGATCTCACTTTCTCAAGTGGCCGTGAAGGGATTGACAACCCCTTTACTGTGTTGGTTGCGAGTTCTTTGTTTGTTTGTGTAGGTGCGTGGGTCTTTTGAAGAGCCTCCTCATTGGATTGATACCTTGGTTCTCAAAAGCGAGGGAAATACTTACGCTACTATTGCTGCATCACCCTTTCCTCTTCAAGGAAACCAGCATAAGCTCAAGGCGTAGCAAGAAGGATTTACGGCGCCGTTCTTCGGGAGGTATTCGCTCAAGTCAAAGCATACCAAGTACCCATCACAAACTCATCTCCCTCGCATTTACATTATTTGCCATTTGCCTCTCGTTTTCCTCTCCCCCACTTCACCATTGCCGTTTTATTTGCCCTCTTTTTCCCAATCTTCTCCTCTTCTTCTTCGCTTTTGTTTGTCGTTATGTATGAAATTGGGGAGATTATCGTCGATATGGACAATAATGATAACATGGAAAATTCTGATGGTCCTGCTGAAGAACCCCCTATCTTGCATACAAAAAAGTTTCGAATCGGTAGTGGTGACATGATTGGAAAAGGTGTTATTCAAGATTTCTTTACTTGTGCCGATGCTTTACCTTATATGGGTGGTTCTATTCTTCATAGAACTAGTAGTCTTGCGGATGCTGTCGCTATGCTTGTAGTTGAGCTTGAAAGACAATTTATGTATATGCATCCTTGCATACAAAGAATTTTCCTAGAATTTTCTAATATTGAGCATTCTTCTGTTAAGCATGCTATTACTATATTTTTGGCTCATGAGTTTAGATTTACAATAAGAGAGGCCAAAGAAATCTTTGCGCACTATAGGGTGGACGCCGGTCGTCCTCCCATAGAGGCGATCCTCTTCGATCAAGAGGAAATTAGGCATTTTCAATCTTTGGACTATGTTGCTTTCAATGAAAACCTTAAAAAGAAGGTCCCTACCAATGTCCTAGTTGATAGAATTTCTGAACTTAATAATGATTTTGCTCTTCGAAATAACGAGCTAGGATACTCTCTTGAGTATAGGCTCACGAAATGCTGCCAAAAGAATGCTTATAATGATGAATTAGTTGTGCAATATGAAGGGCCGAAGGAGGAACCAATACCTCCCGTGATTGATCTTGGGGACTTTTGTCCCGCTAAATTTAGCCCTTTTGATTACTTTTGCTTGCCTCAAAGAAAACTTGCTGCTGAACGTAGAGAATATGAGATGAGTTTTCAAGATCTATCTTATTATTATGGCACTACTTAGATCTATCTTCGCTTTTATGCCTAACTAGGGGCGTTAAACGATAGCGTTAGTTGGGAGGCAACCCAATTGTATTTGTGTTTTTTGTTTTTGTTTCTGTTTAGTAATAAATTTTGCATCTACCTTCTGTTTAGATGTGTTTTTATGTTTTAATTAGTGTTTGTGCCAAGTAGAACCTATATGATAACCTACGATGATAGTTAATTTGATTCTGCTGAAAAACAGAAACTTTGCGCGCACGAAATTAGTTTTGTTAATCATAGAAACATGATTTTGCATTGATCCTTTTTGATGTAGATCAATAGATAAAATTTTCAGGACTTCCTATTTTGGTAGGATTTTTATAGTTCCAGAAGTTTGCGTTAGTTACATATTGCTACAGGCTGTTCTGTTTTTGACAGATTCTGTTTTTCGTCTCTTGTTTGCTTATTTTGATGCATCTATGGTTAATATTAAGTGGTATGAACCATAGAGAACTTTAAATATAGTAGGTTTAACACCAATATAAATAAAGAATGAGTTCATTATAGTACCGTATGTGGTGGTTTTGCTTTCTTTCACTAACGGAGCTTATGAGATTTCCTGTTGAGTTTTGTGTTGTGAAGTTTTCAAGTTTTGAGTAAAGATTTGATGAACTATGGAATAAGGAGTGGCAAAAGCCTAAGCTTGGGTGGCTCAGCTCCGGAACAGAATGGTCGGACGAGCTGAGATGGCTCCTCCTCCTTCCTCCTCTCTCCCCTCTCCCTCCCCCCCTTCCCCGTCCCCGCTTCGGTGTCCTGATCCGATCCTCCCCGCTTCCCTCCCTCTGCCGTTGCAGGCTCTCACCCTCGTCGCCCCCCCTCTCCTCTTGGGTCTGCTCGGTGCTCGCTCGCCTATGGATCCGGATATGGGAACAAGTTCTGGGCCTTGTCGTCGGGCGAGGCGGATGAGGATTCCGATCTGGAGGTTGGTGTTCCCTCCCTTCCCTTGGTTTCTCCTCCGGCCGCTTCGCTGGCGTTGGTATCGATGCCGTCTGGCCGAGTTCGGAAGTTTGCCCTGGGCGGCCGTGGTCGTCCGGTGGCCTCTGTTGAGGGGAATGGATCGGGTTGGCTCCAGGTGAGGTATGGCCAGCGACGGAAGCGCTCGGGGACGCTTTCCTCATCGGGCCGTGCGGTTTTTGGTGGCATTTCTTCTCAGGCGGGTGGCCCTGCGCTTTCCTCCTGCTCCCTATCGTCCTCGCCTCCGGTGGCCTTGTTGGTGCCGGCGCCGCTGGCGGCGACGACGACCTCTTTTTCTCCTTCCCCAAACCTAGATTCATCCCCTGTGCGTGAGGCTCGTGGGCCCTCCGTGCCTTTTCAGTTGGGCCTACCTGGGCCGTCTGCTCCTGTTGGGCCGCCAATGCTGTCGTCCTTTAGTGATTCCCCCCTCTCCATCCTGGGCCCTAGGCCCATCGCGGCCCTCGTGCCTTCCTCTGCCTTGGCTGTCCCGGCCTGCGTTTCCCTCCCCCCCGGCCTGGCTAGCTCTGGTTATTTATGGGCCCGAAAGGGTTCGGCTACCCCATTTCTAGGGTTTCCTGCATCTCATTCTGACCCGCATTGCTCCTGCCTCCGCATCCCCACCTACCTTAGATCTCCTCCCCCACCTCTCTCCCTCCCTTTCACGGCGGTGGTGGACATGGATCGCTCCCGTGGTTCTTCGAGCGAGGTCGTGTCGGGCATGAAGCGGCGGCGGGAGGACGCGGGCTATGGGGCGGTTGATCTAGAGCTCGAGGCTTCCCTGCGCTGTAAGCTTGAGGCCGAGCAGGCGGCTCGGCAGCAAGTGGCTCGGGAGCGCAAGGCCTGGGCGGTGGGGCCTGAGTGGCTCCAGAGGGATGAGCGCGCTAGGGCGGCGACGCCGGCCGTGGCGGGCTCTGGATCTGATGCCCCCGGATCGGGTGGATCTGGGGCTAATCCATGGGAGGCTGCGGCGACTGCTGGCGGCTCTGGTCCCGTGGCCCGCCCCCCTCCTCCTCCTCCCTCGCAGGGCCCGCCCCCCTGGCTCATGGCGACGGCTGCGTCTCTTGTCCACCGTCTGGGTTTGGTGGGCGTTCGATGGGTCGTGGGGGCGGCGGATCTGGCTCCCTTGGTCGTCGTCCCCCGGTTTCTGGCCCTGGTTCGTCCTTTGGCGCCTTGGACAACGGGATTCTCCCTCCTCCTCCTCCTCCTCCACCGGCTCGTCCATCTCCTCCGCCTCTCCATCCTCCTAACCCTAATCTTACATGTTTCGCCTGCCATCAAGGCCACTTCCAATCCCGCTGTTTCAACCCCCCATTCTGCCTGATCTGTAGAGAGGAAGGCCACCTCACGGTGAACTGCCAAAATCGTCGCAAGTCTGCATCTTTTAAGCTCTTTGGTCAAGGTCTCCCTGGATGCTCCTTCTTCGCGCTTGACAGTGAGATCCCTCAAGTGGCAGTGGCCCCTGCACTCTCCAACGATGCTATCATCTTGATCAAAGACCACAAAATCTCCACCCAAACTCTCCTGGACGAGCTTAAACTTTGGGATGATGGGGGCTGGGACTGGCAGGTCCGACAGTTGTCCGACTTCGATTTCGTTGTGGTCGTCCTTTCCAAGAGCAGTCTTAAGATGCTATCTTCATGCACAAGCTTCACTCTTCCTCTTAACCAACTGATTGTCTCGGTGAAGGCGTCTGCCAATGGTGCAAAACCTATATCACCCCTCTTGGAGATTTGTGTCCTTGTGGATGATGTCCCCTCTAACTTACGCTCTACCGAGTTCGTCATGGCCTTCGGTGTTCTTATTGGCAAGCCTATCTTGGTTGATCAGGATTCCCTCTCTGTCCTTGGCCCCGTTCGCCTCAAGATCCGGGCTGTGGACCCCTTGTGCATACATGGCTATGGTGATGTCTTTCCTTCTGCGGATGGCTTCAGGCTTCGGGTGCGAGTGGAGGGCGGCGCCAATTCCCCCTCCCCACCCCCTCCTCCTCCTCCTTCGGCCGATAACCTAGGCGATGAGGGTGATAATGATGGCAACTTGAACGGGGGCTCGCTCCCTCACTTCATGGCCTCAGAATGGGATGGATTGGGTTCGGATTGCCGCGAGCTTTTCAAGGAGAATGCCCCAAAGAGTAAGGATGGTGGAAAGGATCAAAATGATGCGCATGTTTCTGCTCAGGCTGCCCCCGTTGCTCCTCCTGCTGGCACTCCGATGTCGGGGGTGTGCTCCAACCTGCCGGTTCGGCCGGGGTCTCCGTCTCTTTCTGGCATTGAGGACCTCCCCGCCTCCCCGCTCCGTGCTGCAACAGGGTCTCTTCCCAAGCGCAAGTCTTACATTACATAAGTTCTCCGCTTCATGATCGGGCTTCTTGAGGACCAAGCTGTTTCTTTGTGGAGTCATGCGCTGCCTCGATGGTGATATGGGCGATGTTGCAGGTCACGTCTCCCCGGTGGTGGCTCGGTCTACTCCGATTCGATCTCCCTCCTCTACGGCGCGCAAAAGCGGAAGGATCCGCGACAGTGTTATGCGGGTGGCTGACAAGGCGGCTAGGCGTGCGGCTGCTCGTGACCTTCCTGCTTCAGGTATTCCTCCTGCCCCTTCCCCGTTGGTCCATAACATCTCTTCACCTACTAGGCTTGTATTGCCTTCTTACTCGGATGAGCATTTGACTAAGGTTCTCGCGGATTCTGGTATCTCTCTTGATCATAATTTTGGATCTCCCTTTTCTCTGATTGCTCTTATTAGGGCCAATGAGGTGACTTAGGTGGCTTTGCCAAGGCTAAAGAGGCCGCCGCGGCTCCTCCTGCCCCCCAGTTGTGGCTGGGGTTATGGAGGAGGGGGCCCCTGCTAGAGATGTTGCCCCGCAGATTTCTGTGAAGAAGGGTGTCTCAAAACATGCTAAAACCTGCTTGGCACCCTGCAGGTCGAGCTTACGCATTAAGAATCTGTCTTACAAATGAGAGCCCTTTTCTGGAATATCAGAGGTTTCGGGGCTCGGGGGCGCCGGGACCAAATTAAAGATATTGTCAGGGGTGATAATATAGACTTGATTGGTTTGGTTGAAACCTTCAAACCTTCCTTCTCTCCCCACGAACTTTCTTCTATTGTGGGGGCTGATCACTTTGATTGGAATTTCCTTCCCTCCTATGGTCATTCGGGTGGCATTCTATTAGGGTCGAAACGCGACGTTTTCGACTTTGTTATGTTTGATCATGGTATTTTTTGGGCCAGCTCCGTGGTGTTTCACCGTCAGCTCAACTTGGGAATTTATGGTCGTTTATGGTCCGGAGGATCACTCCCTCTCCCCCATCTTCTTGGACGAAATCATGAACAAAGTTGCAGCTTGCACCCTCCCTCTTGTGATCGAAGGCGATTTTTATCTATTACGCTCTCCTGCGGATAAGAACACTAATAACTTCTCTTGGGCGCTGGCAGACGCTTTTAATGAGTTCATTAGTTCATGCGCTCTTCGTGAGATCCCTAGGGTGGGTTCTAGATTTACCTGGACTAACCATCAAATCTCCCCTATTCATTCTGTTCTGGATCGAGTCTTTGTTTGTTCGAATTGGGACTCACTTTTTCTGCTTGCTACGCTTAAATCGAAGGCGATTGTGGGCCCGGACCATGCCCCTCTTATTCTTGATGCTGGGATTCGATCTGTCCCCCCCCTCGGTTTCAGTTCGACGCCTCGTGGCTTCTTGTTGATGGCTTTAGTGACCTCCTTGGCTCTAAAATTAATGGCTTTCTCTCGGCGCCACATCGTTCCTTTGGGCCTTTGGACGACTGGCATAACTGTTCGGGCTTGTTGCGCAAATTTCTCCATGGTTGGTCCCATAATCACTCAGCCTAGGAACATAGAGACAAGGCCCTTCTCATGGCCCAGATCGAGGGTCTTGAGTCTCGGGCTGACCTCTCTGGTCTTTCTGATTCTGAATGGGCACGTCGCTTCTCCCTTGAGCGCTCTTTGGTGCAGATCCACCACCTTAATGAGGTTTATTGGTGTCAGAGGGGCTCGATTAATTGGATGCTTAAAGGCGATTCCCCCACTGCCTATTATTTTGCCATTGCCAATGGAAGACGGCATAGATGCCTGATAGATAGCCGAATCATTGACGGGGTTAGATCTTCTGACCAAGGCACCATCTTAAACCATATTGTGGCCTTCTTTTCCTCTCTCCTCTCTGCCAAACCTGACCAGGGGTTCAGGTTGGCTTCTAACTTTTGGGACCAGGGGGTCATGGTCTCCCCAGAAGAAAATACTGCCCTGATGATCCCTTACTCTGAAGAGGAGATCTTCTCCTCGATTAACAAAGCGAATCCTAATTCTGCCTCAGGCCCGGACGGCTTTTCCATCCCCTTCTTTAAAAAGTTTTGGCCTCATCTTAAGGATCTCATCTGTAACGTCATTCAAGGTTACTGTTTGGGGACAATAGACATATCCAGGCTCAACTATGCGGTTATTTCCCTTATCCCTAAAATTAAGGGTGCTGAGCTCATCTCTCAGTCTAGACCTATTGCCCTTATTAATAACTTCTCAAAATTCCTTGCCAAGTGTTTGGCTACTCGCCTCACCCTGGTGGTGCACCGGACCCTCTCCCCTACTCAGTCGGCCTTTGTCAAGGGATGTTTCATCCTGGATGGGGTCCTTTGCCTTCATGAAATTATCCATGATATCCATAGATCCGGTAGCAAGGCAGTCATTCTTAAATTGGATTTTGAAAAGGCCTATGTTCGGTTAGCTGGAGCTTCCTTAAACAAGTTCTGGTGGCTAAAGGCTTTGATAGTGGTGTGGTTTAGCGTATTCTGCAGTTGGTCATTAGGGTCCACACTGCCATTAATGTCAATGGGAAAGTTAGCAACTTCTTTAAGAACTCTAGGGGACTCAGGCAAGGCGACCCAGCCTCGCCCATTCTCTTTAACTTTGTGGCGGACGCGCTATCTAACATCCTATCTAGGGCCGTGGAGGCCGGTCATCTCGCTCCTGTTAGCTCACACCTCATCCCGGATGGTATTACTCACCTTCAGTATGCGGAAGACACTATTATATTGGTGGAACTGAATGACCACTGCATTGCCCATCTCGAATTCCTGCTTCTCTGCTTCGAAGTTCTCTCGGGTATTAAGATTAATTTCTCCAAAAGTGGAGTTATTGTTACTGGCGTTCCGGGTACCGAGGCCTTACGGGTTGCCCGGCTTCTGAATTGTTCTCTTGGCTCGTTCCCTATTAAATATTTGGGTTTGCCTGTCACTCCCGATAAACTTCTTGCTAAAGATTTTGCTCCTACGGTGGCAAAGGTTGGTAATCGCGTTATGCCCTGGAGGGGCAGATACAACACTCAAGCGGGTAAAGTGGCCTTGATCAATGCTTGCCTCTCATCTCTCCCGATGTTCTTGATGGGCTTTTACCTTCTTTCAATGGGAACCCATGCTGGTTTTGATATACACAGAGGTGCTTTTTACTGGAACGCGGCTGGGCATTATCAATACTCTTGTCATGAACAAATGTTTGATCATCAAATGGTGGTGGAAGATCATGACCATCTCCCAGGACAAGCCCCTCTGGTTCAACATCCTCAAAGCGAAGTACTTCCCCTCTTCTAGTCCTATGTTTGCTCGTGCCTCGGGGGCATCTCAATTATGGAAAAACCTTGTTAAACTCAGGCCCCTTTTTCAAGGCCTTGTCAAATTCGTTGTCCGCAACGGTAGATCCACCAGATTCTGGCTCGATTGGTGGTGCAGCCCTTCCTCGCTGGCTATTGCTTTTCCTGTTCTTTTTTCTTACTGCCCGGACCCTGAGATCTCTATCTTTGAGCTCGCGTCGAATAATTGGGATCTGCGTCTGCGTCGCTCTCTCTCTCCCATAGAGTTGGAAGACTGGCAGCGTCTTGTTGCTCTCTTCCCTTCGCTCTCGGAGGAGGAAGACACGGTCGTTTGGCCCCATTCCCCTTCTGGCCGGTTCTCGGTTAAATCCTTATATGGCAAACTCATTGCTGGGTCCATCACTTCCAAATTCAAATGGATATGGAGGGCTCGTATTCCTCCTAAGGTCAAGGTTTTCCTCTGGCAAGCCTCTCGTGGGCGTATGCCGACGGGTGACCAAATTCGCAAGCGCAATGGCCCGGGATCTGATAGATGTGCTTTATGTGGGTTGAGAGATGACTCGTCACATATTTTCTTCAACTGTGTGTTGGCTAAGCTGTTCTGGTGCTGTATCAGATCATGGATGCATGTCTCCTGGGCTCCGACCTCCTTTTCTGACCTGCGCATCTTGGCCAATTCTTTGGTTGGGGCCCAGAGGAGATTGTTTTGGGTGGGCTTTGCAGCCATGTGCTGGTCTCTTTGGACGACAAGGAATAAATTTACTATCGAACATGTTTTCCCCGCTAAACCTGCTGATTGCTTATTTAAGACTTGTATATTCCCTACAGCAGTGGAGATTATTGACTAAGGAGGAGGATAGGGACGCCCTCGACACCATGTTGGCCAAGATCCGAAATTCTGCCATCTCCATCTCTCCAGTCCAAGCAGGCACTTAGGCGCTGTTGGCCTCGCCTCCGTCAGCTTTTCTACCTCCGGCCTGCGTGCCGTGTACTGGCTAGGGAGCCATGTACTTAGACTATCCTCTTGTGTTATCTGGGTTGATACTCTGCATGTTTTATGTGCTGGTTCTTTTGGTCTGTGTTAACTCTACCTGGTGGCTTTATTTATAAAGTCGGGCTGTGGCCTTTTCTCTAAAAAAATCCTAAGCTTGGGGATGCCCATGGCACCCCAAGATATTCAAGAATAGCCAAAAGCCTAAGCTTGGGGATGCCCCCCGAAGGCATCCCCTCTTTCGTCTTCGTTCATTGGTAACTTTACTTGGAGCTATATTTTTATTCGCCACATGATATGTGTTTTGCTTGGAGCATCGTGTATGATATTAGTATTTGCCTTTTAGTTTACCACAATCATCCTTGCTGTACACACCTTTTGGGAGAAGCCCACTTGATTGAAATTTATTAGAATACTCTATGTGCTTCACTTATATCTTTTGAGCTAGATAGTTTTTGCTCTAGTGCTTCACTTATATCTTTTAGAGCACGGCGGTGGCTTAATTTTGAAGAAATTGCTAGTCTCTCATGCTTCACTTATATTATTTTGAGAGTCTCTTAGAACATCATGGTATTTGCTATGGTTATAAAATTGGTCCTAGAATGGTAGGCATCCAAGTTGGGTATGATAAAAACTATCATAGGAAGTAAATTGGATGATATGATCAATTTGATACTTGATAATTGTTTTGAGATGTGGAGGTAGTGATATTAAAGTCATGCTAGTTGGGTGATTATGAATTTAAAGAATGCTTGTGTTGAAGTTAGCAAGTCCCGTAGCATGCACGTATGGTTAAAGTTGTGTAACAAATTTGAAACATGAGGTGTCCTTGAATTGTGCATCCTTATGAGTGGCGGTCGGGGACGAGCGATGGTCTTTTCCTACCAATCTATCCCTCTAGGAGCATGCGCATACTGCTTGGTTTTTGATGACTTCTAAACCTTTGCAATAAGTATATGAGTTCTTTTGACTAATGTTGAGTCCATGGATTATACGCACTTTTACCTTTCCATCATTGCTAGCCTCTTGATTGCGTGCATTGCCCTTTCTCACCTTGAGAGTTGGTGCAAACTTAGCGGTGCATCAAACCCCGTGATATGATCGCTCTATCACACATAAACCTCCTTATATCTTCCTCAAAACAGCCACCATACCTACCTATTATGGCATTTCCATAGCCATTCCGAGATATATTGCCATGCAACTTTCCACCGTTCCGTTTATCATCATGACATGCATTACTTTTGTCATACTGCCATTGCATGATCATGTAGTTGACATCGTATTTGTGGCAAAGCCACCATGCATAATTTTTCATACATGTCACTCTTGATTCATTGCACCATCCCGGTACACCGCCGGAGGCATTCATATAGAGTCATATCTTGTTCTACTTTTGAGTTATAATTCATAAGTTGTAAATCAATAAAAGTGTGATGATCATCATTATCAGAGCATTGTCCCCAAAAAGAAAAGAAAAAGAAAGGCCAAAAAGAAAAAAAAGAAAGGCCAATGAAAAAAAAGAAAGGCCCAAAAAAAGAAAAAAAAAGAAAATAAATAGAAAGGGGGCAATGTTACTATCTGTTTTCCACACTTGTGCTTCAAAGTAGCACCATGTTCTTCATGTAGAGAGTCTCATATGTTGTCACTTTCATATACTAGTGGGAATTTTTCATTATAGAACTTGGCTGGTATATTCCTATGATGGGCTTCCTCAAAATGCCCTAGGTCTTCGTGAGCAAGCAAGTTGGATGCACACCCACTTAGTCTCTTTTGTTGAGCTTTCATTCATTTATAGCTCTAGTGCATCCGTTGTATGGCAATCCCTACTCCTCATGTTGACATCAATTGATGGGCATCTCCATAGCCCGTTGATTATCCTCGTCAATGTGAGACTTTCTCCTTTTTTGTCTTCTCCACACAATCCCCATCAACATATTCTATTCCACCCATAGTGCTATATCCATGGCTCATGCTCATGTATTGCGTGAAAGTTGAAAAAGTTTGAGACTATTTAAGTACGAAACAATTGCTTGGCTTGTCATCGGGGGTGTAGAATTTGGGAGCATTTTTGTGTGACAAAAATGAAGCATAGCCTAACTATTTGATTTTGTAGGGATGAACTATCTTTAGCCATGTTATTTTGAGAAGACATGATTGCTTTGATTAGTATGATTGAAGTATTACTATTTCTTATGTCAATATGAACTTTTATTTTGAATCATTTGGATCTGAACATTCATGCCACAATAAAGAAAATTACATTGAGAAATATGCTAGGTAGCATTCCACATCAAAATTTCTGTTTTTATTATTTACCTACTCGAGGACGAGCAGGAATTAAGCTTGGGGATACTTGATACGTCTCCAACGTATCTATAATTTTTGATTGTTCCATGCTATTATATTACCCGTTTTGGATGTTTATGGGCTTTACTTTACACACTTATATCATTTTTGGGACTAACCTACCAACCGAAGGCCCAACCCGTTGTTGGGGAACGTAGTAATTTCAAAAATTTTCCTACGCACACGCAAGATCATGGTGATGCATAGCAACGAGAGGGGAGAGTGTTGTCTACGTACCCTTGTAGACCGAAGCGGAAGCGTTGACGCAACATAGAGGAAGTAGTCGTCGTCCTCCGGTCCGACCGATCCAAGCACCGTTACTCGGCACCTCCGAGTTCTTGACACGCGTCAGCTCGATGGCGCACCCTCGATCTCCAATCCGAAGAGAGGCTCAGGGGAGTTCCGTCAAGACGATGGCGTGGTGGCGATCTTGATGTTCTCTGTCGCGAGGCTTCGCCTAAGCACCGCTACAATATGATCGAGGTGTAATATCGTGGAGGGGGCACCGCACACGGCTAAGGCGATCAATGATCAACTTGTGTGTTCTAGGGTGCCCCCTACCCCGTATATAAAGGAGGGAGGGAGGAGGTGGCCGGCCTCAAGGGGGCGCACCATAGGGAGGAAACCTACTCCAAGTAGGTTTCCTCTCTTTCCTTATCTTATTTGGAGGGAAGGAAGGAGTACTAGTATTAGGAAGTAGTACTAGTAGTAGGAAGGAAGAGGGGAAGGAGAAAGGAAGGGGGCGGCCCCCTCCCCAGTCGGATTGGGCTGGAAGCGCGCCCCTCCCTTGCTCCTTCTCTCTTCCTCCTACATGGGCCCAATAAGGCCCATATACCTCCGGGGTTCGGTAACCTCCGGAGCTCCAAACTTCTCCGGAACCTTTCGGTGTCCAAATATATCCGTCCAATATATCAATCTTTATGTCTCGACCATTTCGAGACTCCTCGTCATGTCCGTGATCATATCAGGGACTCGAACAACCTTCGGTACATCAAAATACATAAACTCATAATATAAGCATCATCGAAACCTTAAGCGTGCGGACCCTATGGTTCGAGAACAATGTAGACATGACCGAGACATGTCTCGGTCAATAACCAATAGCGGGACACGGATGCCCATATTGGTTCCTACATATTCTCGAAGATCTTTATCGGTCAAACCGCACAACAACATCGTTGTTCCCTTTGTCATCGGTATGTTACTTGCGAGATTCGATCGTCGGTATCCAATACCTAGTTCAATCTCGTTACCGGCAAGTCTCTTTACTCGTTCCGTAATACATCATCTCGCAACTAACTCATTAGTTGTAATGCTTGCAAGGCTTAAATGATGTGCATTACCGAGAGGGCCAGAGATACCTCTCCGACATTGGAGTGACAAATCCTAATCTCGAAATCGCCAACCCAACAAGTACCTTTGGAGACACCAGTAGAGCACCTTTATAATCACCCGTTACATTGTGACGTTTGGTAGCACACAAAGTGTTCCTCCGGTCAGCGGAGTTGCATAATCTCATAGTCATAGGAACATGTATAAGTCATGAAGGAAGCAATAGCAACATACTAAGCGATCGTGTGCTAAGCTAACGGAATGGGTCATGTCAATCAGATCATTCAACTAATGATGTGACCTTGTTAATCAAATAACAACTCCTTGTTCATGGTTAGGAAACATAACCATCTTTGATTAACAAGCTAGTCAAGTAGAGGCATACTAGTGACACTCTGTTTGTCTATATATTCACACATGTATTATGTTTCGGTTAATACAATTCTAGCATGAATAATAAACATTTATCATGATATAAGGAAATAAATAATAACTTTATTATTGCCTCTAGGGCATATTTCCTTGATCTCCCACTTGCACTAGAGTCAATAATCTAGATCACATCACCATGTAATTAACATCGATAGTTCACATCATCATGTGATTAACACCCATAATTCACATCGCCATGTGACCAACACCCAAAGGGTTTACTAGATTCAGTAATCTAGTTCACATCGCTATGTGATTAACACCCAAAGAGTACTAAGGTGTGATCATGTTTTGCTAGTGAGAGAATCTTAGTCAACGGGTCTTTCACATTCAGATCCGTTATGTATTTTGCAATTTTTTATGTCTACAATGCTTCGCATGGAGCTACTCTAGCTAATTGCTCCCACTTTCAATATGTATCTAGATCGAGACTTAGAGTCATCCAGATCGGTGTCAAAACTTGCATCGACGTAACCCTTTACGACGAACCTTTTGTCACTTCCATAATCGAGAAACATATCCTTGTTCCACTAAGGATAATTTTGACCATTGTCGATGATCTACTCCTAGATCACTATTGTACTCCTTGCCAAACTCGGTCAGGGTATACAATAGATCTGGTACACAACATGGCATACTTTATAGAACCTATGGCCAAGGCATAGGGAATGACTTTCATTCTCTTTCTATCTTCTGCCGTGGTCGGGTTTTGAGTCTTACTCAATTTCACACCTTGTAACACAGGCAAGAACTCTTTCTTTGACTGTTCCATTTTGAACTACTTCAAAATCTTGTCAAGGTATGTACTCATTGAAAAAACTTATCAAGCGTTTTGATCTATCTCTATAGATCTTGATGCTCAATATGTAAGCAGCTTCACGAGGTCTTTCTTTGAAAAACTCCTTTCAAACACTCCTTTATGCTTTGCGAATAATTCTACATTATTTCCGATCTACAATATGTCATTCACATATACTTATCGAAATCTTTGTAGTGCTCCCACTCACTTTCTAGTAAATACAGGCTTCTTTGCAAGTCAGTATAAACTATATGCTTTGATCAACTTATCAAAGCGTATATTCCAACTCGAGATGCTTGCACCGGTCCATAGATGCACATTTTGTTAACACCTTTAGGATCGACAAAACCTCTTGGTTGCATCACATACAACTCTTCTTTAATAACTCCATTAAGGAATGCATTTTGTTTATCCATTTGCCGATTTCATAAAATCGGCAATTGCTAACATGATTCGGACAGACTTTTAAGCATCGATACGAGTGAGAATATCACATTGTATTCAACATCTTGAACTTTGTCAAAACCTTTTTCGACAAGTCTAGCTTTGTAGATAGTAACACTACTATCGTCCGTCTTCCTCTTGAAGATCCATTTATTTTCTATGGCTTGCCGATCATCGAGCAACTCCACCAAAGTCCACACTTTGTTCTCATACATGGATCTCATCTCGATTTCATGGCCTCAAGCCATTTCGCGGAATCTGGGCTCATCATCGCTTCCTCATAGTTTGTAGGTTCATCATGGTCTAGTTACATGACTTCGAGCAGGATTACCGTACCACTCTGAGTGCGGATCTCACTCTGGTTTACCTACGAGATTAGGTAGTAACTTGATCGAAGTTACATGATCATCATCATTAGCTTCCTCACTAATTGGTGTAGTATTCATAGGAACAGATTTACGTGATGAACTACTTTCAATAAGGGAGAAGGTACAATTACCTCATCAAGTTCTACTTCCTCCCACTCACTTCTTTCGAGAGAAACTCCTTCTCTAGAAAGGATCCATTTATTAGCAATGAATGTTTTGCCTTGGATCTGTGATAGAAGGTGTACCCAACAATTTCCTTTGGGTATTCTATGAAGACGCATTTCGATTTGGGTTTGAGCTTATCGGGATGAAACTTTTTCACATAAGCATCGCAGCCCCAAACTTTAAGAAAGCGACAACTTTGGTTTCTTGCTAAACCACAGTTCATATAGTGTCGTCTCAGCGGTTTAGATGGTGCCCTATTTAACGTGAATGCAGCTGTCTCTAATGCATGATCCCAAAAGCGATATTGGTAAATCGGTAAGAAACATCATAGATTGTACTATATCCAATAAAATACGGTTATGACGTTCGGACACACCATTATGATGTGGTGTTCGGTGGCATGAATTTGTGAAACTATTCCACATTGTTTTAATTGAAGACCAAACTCAGTAACTCAAATATTTGTCTCCATGATCAGATCGTAGAAACCTTATTTTCTTGTCACGATTATTTTTCCACTTCACTCTGAAATTCTTTGAACCTTTCAACTATTTCAGACTTATGTTTCATCAAGTAGATATACCCATATCTGCTCAAATCATCTATGAAGGTCGAAAATAACGATACCCGCCATGAGCCTTAACACTCATTGGATCGCATACATCGGTATGTATTATTTCCAATAAGTCGGTTGCTCGCTCCTTTCGTTCGGAGAAGCGGAGTCTTAGTCATCTTACCCATGAGGCATGGTTCGCAAGCATCAAGTGATTCATAATCAAGTGATTCCAAAATCCCATCGGCATGGAGTTTCTTCATGCGCTTTACACCAATATGACCTAAGCGGCAAGTGCCACAAATAAGTTGCACTATCATTATTAACTTTGCATCTTTTGGTTTCAATATTATGAATATGTGTATCACTACGATCGAGATCCAGTGAACCATTTTCATTGGGTGTGTAACCATATAAGGTTTTATTCATGTAAGCAGAACAACAGTTTATTCTCTTACTTAAATTAATAATCGTATTGCAATAAACACGATCAAATCATATTCATGCTCAACGCAAACACCAAATAACAATTATTTAGGTTCAACACTAATCCCGAAAGTATAGGGAGTGTGCGATGATGATCATATCAATCTTGAAACTACTTTCAACACACATCGTCACTTCACCCTTAACTAGTTTACATTTATACGCAACTCCGTTTGAGTTACTACTCTTAGCAACCGAACCAGTACCAAATACCTGGGGTTGCTATAAACACTAGTAAAGTACACATCAATAACATGTATATCAAATATACCTTTGTTTACTTTGCCATCCTTCTTATCCGCCAAATACTTGGGGTAGTTACGCTTCGATAACCAGTCCCTTTGCGGTAGAAGCACTTAGTCTCGGGCTTAGGTCCAGACTTGGGCTTCTTCACTTGAGCAACAACTTGCTTGCCGTTCTTCTTGAAGTTCCCTTCTATCCCTTTGCCCTTTTCTTGAAACTAGTGGTCTTGTTAACCATCAACACTTGATGTTCTTTCTTGATTTCTACCTTCATCGATTTCATCATCATGAAAAACTGGGAATGATTTTCATCATCCCTTGCATACTATAGTTCATCACGAAGTTCTACTAACTTGGTGATGGTGACTAGAGAATTACGTCAATCACTATCTTATCGGAAGATTAACTCCCACTTGATTCAGCGATTGTAGTACCCGCACAATCGAGCACGTGCTCACTAGTTGAGCGATTCTCCTCCATCTTTTAGCTATAGAACTTGTTGGAGACTTCATATCTCTCAACTCGGGTATTTGCTTGAAATATTAACTTCAACTCTGGATCATCTCATATGGTCCATGACGTTCAAAACGTCTTTGAAGTCCCGATTCTAAGCCGTTAAGCATGGTGCACTTAAACTATCAAGTAGTCATCATATTGAGCTAGCCAAGCGTTCATAACGCCCGCATACGCTCTGCAATAGGTCTCACCTAGCGGTGCATCAAGGACATAATTCTTCTTTGCAGCAATGAGGATAAACCTCAGATCACGGATCAAATCCGCATCATTGCACTAACATCTTTCAATACATTTTTCTCTAGGAACATATCAAAATAAACATATGAAAGTAACAACGCAAGCTATTGATCTTACAACATAATTTGCAAAATACTACCAGGACTAAGTTCATTATAAATTTAAGTTCAATTAATCATATTACTTAAGAACTCCCACTTAGATAGACATCTCTCTAGTCATCTAAGTGATCACGTGATCCAAATCAACTAAACCATAACCGATCATCACGTGAGATGGAGTAGTTTTCAATGGTGAACATCACTATGTTGATCATATCTACTATATGATTCACGCTCGACCTTCGGTCTCCGTGCTTCGAGGCCATATCGCATATGCTAGGCTCGTCAAGTTTAACTCGAGTATTCTGCGTGTGCAAAACTGGCTTGCACCCGTTGTAGATGGACGAGAGCTTATCACACCGATCATCACGTGGTGTCCGGGCACGACGAACTTTGGCAGCGGTGCATACTCGGGAGAACACTACTTGATAATTTTAGTGAGAGATCATCTTAAAATGCTACCGTCAATCAAAGCAAGATAAGATGCATAAAGGATAAACATCACATGCAATCAATATAAGTGATATGATATGGCCATCATCTTCTTGTGCTTGTGATCTCCATCTCCAAGCACCATCATGATCACCATCGTCACCGGCGCGACACCTTGATCTCCATCGTAGCATCGTTGTCGTTTCGCCATCTATTGCTTCTCGACTATCGCTACCGCTTAGTGATAAAGTAAAGCAATTACAGAGCGTTGCATTTCCTACAATAAGCGACAACCATATGGCTCACGCGATTGCCGATAACCGGTTACAAAACATGATCATCTCATACAATAAAATATAGCATCATGTCTTGGCCATATCACATCACAACATGCCTGCAAAAACAAGTTAGGCGTCCTCTACTTTGTTGTTGCAAGTTTTACGTGGCTGCTACGGGCTTAAGCAAGAACCAATCTCACCTACGCATCAAAACCACAGCGATAGTTTGTCAAGTTGATCTGTTTTAACCTTCGCAAGGAGCAGGCGTAGCCACACTCAGTTCAACTAAAGTTGGAGAAACCGACACCGCTAGTCACCGTGTGCAAAGCACGGCGGTAAAACCAGTCTCGCGTAAGCGTCTGGCGTAATGTCGGTCCGGCCGCTTCATCCAACAATACCGCCGAACCAAAGTATGACATGTTGGTAAGCGGTATGACTTATATAGCCCACAACTCACTTGTGTTCTACTCGTGCATATAACATCAAACCATAAAACCTAGGCTCGGATGCCTTTGTTGCGGAGCGTAGTAATTTCAAAATTTTCCCACGCACACGCAAGATCATGGTGATGCATAGCAGCGAGAGGAGAGTGTTGTCTCGTACCCTTGTAGACCAAGCGAAGCGTTGGCGCAACATAGAGGAAGTAGTCGTCGTCCTCCGGTCCGACCGATCCAAGCACCGTTACTCGGCACCTCCGAGTTCTTGACAGCGTCAGCTCGATGGCGCACCCTCGATCTCCAATCCGGTAGAGGCTCAGGGGAGTTCCGTCGACCGCGATGGCGTGGTGGCGATCTTGATGTTCTCTGTCGCAGGCTTCGCCTAAGCACCGCTACAATATGATCGAGGTGTAATATCGTGGAGGGGGCACCGCACACGGCTAAGGAACGATCAATGATCAACTTGTGTGTTCTAGGGTGCCCCCCTACCCCCGTATATAAAGGAGGGAGGGAGGAGGTGGCCGGCCTCAAGGGGGGCGCACCATAGGGAGGGGGAAACCTACTCCAAGTAGGTTTCCCTCTCTTTTCCTTATCTTATTTGGAGGGGGAAGGAAGGAGTACTAGTATTAGGAAGTAGTACTAGTAGTAGGAAGGAAGAGAGGGGGAAGGAGAAAGGAAAGGGGGGGGCCGGCCCCCCTCCCCATATCGGATTGGGCTTGGGGGGGGGGCGCATCCCCCTCCCTTGCTTCTTCTCTCTTCCTCCTACATGGGCCCAATAAGGCCCATATACCTCCCGGGGGGTTCCGGTAACCTCCCGGAGCTCCAAACTTCTCCGGAACCTTTCCGGTGTCCAAATATATCCTTCCAATATATTTAAATACATTATAACTGAGCACTTTTCCAGCTCTCTCAGGCTATTAACGTTTATAGCCGTTGGATCACCAATTCTAGGCTTTTTTCACCGCCAGATTTGCTCTTAATTGCCCTAAATCGCGTCATCGACTTCGTCACGAAGGCCGACCTTCGGGCCGCTGCTCCATGGCTTTTTTCGCCATCCGAGATTTAATTGGGCCTCTTGGGCTGTACTAGATTCCGTCCAATGCAAAAGTAGAGAAACCTAAAACACTAGGACGCCGCAACCTAGCCTGGTCTCTTTTGTTTGTAGCCTCGCTGGCAGCAGCGCCTCATGGTCGGGCGACAGCGTTGAGGTCGGACGAGGCGCGCCAACGACGTCTCACCAGGGCTTCTCGTCGAGGCGAGTGGGCGGCGTCCTCACCGTAACGCCACATAACGACATGGCAGCGAACAACCTATCGATTGATCTTCACTCGCCCTCGATTCATTAAGGCGTTAATCGGGACCGATTAATGGTAATCGGCGAACCGACAAAAGCGGAGATTATTGCGGTCGGTTATCGATTGTCGATTCATGTTTGGCTTTAATTAACGATCGCCCATAGAGTCTCCACGGTGCCTCTGCTCCTTCCCGCTCCCTCACTTCTACAAATTATTCTGCTGCAGCCATTGGTGATGGTTCGTTCCTACATGCCCTCTTCCCCGATTCTTCATCCAATCAAATTTTGGAATTTGTTTTATCTTTGTTCTTTGTACTCATAAACAATTCAGGTTCTCTTTCTCTAGGTTTACCTGCCATTACACTCCTCTACAACATCTCTCCCCTGTTCAATTTCTGCATGTGGATTTCCCCAGTTGCACCTTTCTGGAACAATTCCCTTTTGGTTTCAATTGTTTGAATCACTTGAGCGAGCAGGCACAAATTGCTTGTTGGTGGAATCTCCATACCAGTTCATGGAGGCGACATGGGATCTCATTCACGTGGGCGGTGTGGAGCAGCATTGGCTCCACCAACTCCTATTCTCTGCTACCCACAAAGAACCACTTAGGTAAGAGCACCCCCACAGTTCATTCCTATTTTTAGAATATATCGTACTCCTAATTGTTGCAATTCAGAGATAAATGAGTTTAAGGAAGGGCATATCTTGTACCAATTTATGACCATCACGAGCTGCTTGACATATGATGCAACTTTTTGTTGCTTATGTTGTTTGGCTATTGGGATGTACCAGCTTTTTGGGTATGCTAGCATTGGAGTGAACTTTGCACAGTAGCTCTGCTGCCACTTATGGAGTAGAGTGTGTTCCTTGATGTTTGATTGGCGCTCCGGTCATTGTAGGATTAGAAAAAAACATTAATTCCTTTCAAATAATTGAGGCAAAGTGGTATATATTATGTAGTTGATCGGAAGGCATGTCTTATACTCTTTGTTGTTTTAAGTGGCGGTGTGCAAGAGTGCAACGAGTGGAAGAATTCACCCATAAGACATCAATGATTGTTTATATTTCATCCTCTACTTGCTGGTGTCTTGTCATGGTATACAAGCTGTCACACCTTCACCTCGGGCTGCTATCGTGTGACTTGAGTCGGGATTAAGGTGTTATAGTTAGGCCCTTGCTATTTTGAGCAAGTTAATACATGAGGTTATCCGCTTTCTAAGCATCACCACAAGGAGGGTGATTTCTTTGAGGCAGCAGACTTGGTTGGCGAAGTGTGTGTATCAATGTATGGCAGCTGCCATAGATAGAGCTTCCGCCCCTACGGGCTGAAACTATGATGTTCTCACAAGATATGGTTACTCTGAAAGATAATGTATGAGAGAATGAGAGAATACTGATTTCTGTTTTTTGTTGCCTTTTCTTGCTCGGTTGAGTAGTTCCTCCTATTCCATGTAAGCGGCACAACAGTTTTTATTCCTCCTATTCCATGTAAAATGGCACAACAGTTTTAAGCCCCAATGAGAAAATATTGTAGTGCCATTGGTATTTATATAAGAATATATTTTTGTCAAGATTACATTCTTGTGCTAGAAGATATTTTTATCCGTGTTACCATGAACAATATGATATGTAAGCATGTAGTGTGCCTTGCTTTTGATGTAATAATCAAGATTCTTGATTTTCATATATAGTATGATTTTACTACTCATCCTCTGTCCTATCGATGTATCCAAAATTACAGAATATTTTGTGCGGTGTTTTTCAGCGCCTATTTGAGGTTTGCATCTTCTCCGGTTACTCTATTTTGCAATACAATCTATTTTCAAAGTATTTACTGCCATGATGCCTCCTTACGTCATTATACATTTCAATTTTATATATGTTTAATTCCATATTCATATGCAACTACAAACGAGCTTGCTTGCTTGAACTAAACCGTGTGTAGCCATTATTTTGTACCATGGATAGATTGGCTTATGGTATAATTTATATGTAAGCTTAAGTTCACATGGAAGTTGTAATATTTCCCATGTGAAGATGACCTACATACTTAAGAGCTATAGGAACAATCAGATTCCTCACTTTATTTACATACCCTTGTTTAAAAAATAAAGAAAAATACAAATTATAGGAAGTCATAATATTTCAAAAAAATGCGAGAAAATATATACAAACCATATTCTATGCCTAACCTAACAAGTAAGAGCGAAAATAGACGGGTGCAGCAACGCGCGCCATCAATGATCTAGTCAATCTTTATGTCTCGACCATTTCGAGACTCCTCGTCATGTCCGTGATCATATCCGGGACTCCAAACAACCTTCGGTACATCAAAATACATAAACTCATAATATAACTGTCATCGAAACCTTAAGCGTGCGGACCCTACGGTTCGAGAACAATGTAGACATGACCGAGACATATCTCCGGTCAATAACCAATAGCGGGACACGGATGCCCATATTGGTTCCTACATATTCTCGAAGATCTTTATCGGTCAAACCGCACAACAACATACGTTGTTCCCTTTGTCATCGGTATGTTACTTGCCGAGATTCGATCATCGGTATCAATACCTAGTTCAATCTCGTTACGGCAAGTCTCTTTACTCGTTAAGTAATACATCATCTCGCAACTAACTCATTAGTTGTAATGCTTGCAAGGCTTAAATGATGTGCATTACCGAGAGGGCCCAGAGATACCTCTCCGACATTCGGAGTGACAAATCCTAATCTCGAAATCGCCAACCCAACAAGTACCTTTGGAGACACCAGAGAGCACCTTTATAATCACCCGATTCGTTGTGACGTTTGGTAGCACACAAAGTGTTCCTCCGGTAAACGGGAGTTGCATAATCTCATAGTCATAGGAACATGTATAAGTCATGAAGGAAGCAATAGCAACATACTAAACTATCGTGTGCTAAGCTAACGGAATGGGTCATGTCAATCAGATCATTCAACTAATGATGTGACCTTGTTAATCAAATAACAACTCCTTGTTCATGGTTAGGAAACATAACCATCTTTGATTAACAAGCTAGTCAAGTAGAGGCATACTAGTGACACTCTGTTTGTCTATATATTCACACATGTATTATGTTTCCGGTTAATACAATTCTAGCATGAATAATAAACATTTATAATGATATAAGGAAATAAATAATAACTTTATTATTGCCTCTAGGGCATATTTCCTTCACCCGTATTGCTGTTTTTTTGCCTATTTCAGTATTTCGAAGAAAAGGAAGATCAAATGGAGTCCAAACGAAATGAAACCTTCGGGAGCGTGATTTTTGGAACGAACGTGATCCAGAGGACTTGGAGTGCAAGCCAAGAAGCAGCCGAGGTGGCCACGAGGGTGGAGGGCGCGCCCACCCCTACAGGGCGCGCCCCCTATCTCGTGGGCCCCTCGGGCATCCACCGACCTACTTCTTCCTCCTATATATACCCACGTACCCCGAAAACATCTAGGGAGCCAACGAAAAACAATTTCCACCGCCGTAACCTTCTGTATCCGCGAGATCCCATCTTGGAGCCTTCGCCGGCGCTCCATCGGAGGGGGAATCAACCACAGAGGGCTTCTACATCAACACCATAGCCCCTCTGATGAGTTGTGAATAGTTTACGACAGACCTTCGGGTCCATAGTTATTAGCTAGATGGATTCTTCTCTCTTTTTGGATCTCAATACCATGTCCCCCCCTCTCTTGTGGAGATCTATTTGATGTAACTCTTTTTGCGGTGTGTTTGTCGAGATCTGATGAATTGTGGGTTTATGATCAAGTTTATCTATGAGAAATATTTGAATCTCCTCTGAATTATTTTATGTATGATTGAGTTATCTTTGCAAGTCTCTTCGAATTATCGGTTTGGTTTGGCCTACTAGATTGATCTTTCTTGCAATGGGAGAAGTGCTTAGCTTTGGGTTCAATCTTGCGGCGTCCTTACTCAATGACAATAGGGGTAGCAAGGCACGTATTGTATTGTTGCCATCGAGGATAAAAAGATGGGGTTTATATCATATTGCATGAGTTTCTCCCTCTTGAGGGAGTCCTGGACTAGGGGTGTCCGGATAGCCGGACTATCGATATCCGCCGGACTCCCAGACTACGAAGATAGAAGATTGAAGACTCCGGCTCGTGTCCGGAAGGTACTTTACTTGGCGTGGAAGGCAAGCTTGGCAATCTGGATATGTAGATCTCCTACCATTGTAACCGACGACTGTGTAACCCTAGCCTCTCCGGTGTCTATATAAACCGGAGGGCTTTAGTCCGTGAGACACAACATTACATCTCAACAATCATACCATAGGCTAGCTTCTAGGGTTTAGCCTCATTGATCTCGTGGTAGATCTACTCTTGTACTACCCATATCATCAATATTAATCAAGCGGGGCGAGGGTATTACCTCCATCGAGAGGGCCCGAACACAGGTAAAAACATTGTGTCCCTCGTCTCCTGTTACCATCCGCCTAGACGCACAGTTCGGGACCCCCTACCCGAGATCCGCCGGTTTTGACACCGACATTGGTGCTTTCATTGAGAGTTCCTCTGTGTCGTTGCCGATAGAGCGGATGCCTCTACCCGTCTTCAAAGGCGGTGTTCTCGCCGGAGGGGCCTTGGCCGCCGGTCAGACAGTCCGGCTTGGCGGCTTCCTTATGACCGCTGTCCGCCGCGCCGCAATGACTTCTCAAGTCGTCGAAAGCAATCTTGAGTCAGCCCTAAAGCTGCCGAGCAGTTAGATCAATCGAGCTCTCATCGTTAACGAGCTCTTGGATCGCATCGCCCTACAGAGTCATAGCGGACTATGATCGGATCGGGCTTAAAACCGATCCGAGAGATAACTCTCCCGGGCAACCCACCACGTCGAAGTGGTAGAAGAACAACTTCGGCAATTCGTTGCCGTTGTTGAAAACAATCAGGTTCGGATTCCCGAACCCTCCATGCGGATTCGCGGAGGGCGGACCTGATCGAGCATTGTGCCTAAAATCATCGTCGCCCGGACTCGTGGGCTATTTCCAACAAATCAAGCTTCCAAGTTCGGAAGACCCTCGGCATTTGAGCCCAAAGATGGGCGGGGATCCGGATTTTATTCCACCCACCCGCCCGGACATATCGACCTATCTCTAATTCGGCAAGAGCCCTCGAAGCATTACATCATTCTTTCGGGCGGATTCCTCCTGGTTATGGACGGGATAAAGGACTGCCGAGAGGAAAGCGCAATCTCAATCTTCGCAATAATCGCACGGACAAGGAATCTGAGCGCCATTGATCGTCGCAAGATTACGCGTTTTACCGATCTGGCGTCCATAGTACGAAAGTACTGTGCGATGGAAAGTTTCCGGAAAACTGAAAATCAATTTTGGGATAATCCGGCACCAAACCTAGTCCGCGGTAAAAGGGCGCCCCACAATCAGGCCCCAAATGCAAAAACCAAAAAGCAAAAACCCAGCAAGGGAAACGGAACCGTACTGGAGGGATGGCTCAATGGACCCTGTGAACTTCATAACACGGGGGGAGCTGTCCCAACACATAGCCTTCGAGCATGTTGGATACTACGGCAGGTGGCCAAAAGTGGCGAAGAGCTTCTAGCTCCGAAACCACTCCAACAATACCAGCCACGGTATCAGCAGTCTTGAGACTTTCGCATCAAATAATATGCAAAGCGAAAAATCCGCGAACTTCGCGAAGTCTACCAAGTAGCAACAAGCAAATCCATGGGCGACATAGCTATCACCTTGGCGCCCGGACGAGCCCACATCTCGAACTACGAGCCCCACCAAGACCGGTACTTAGTCCCATAGTGGATGGCTTTCGGTGACAAAAGTCCTCATGGACGGCGGCAGCGGACTAAACCTCATTTATGAGGAAACCTGCGGAAAATGGAAATCGATTGGAGCCGTATTGAGCGAAGCAAGCACAACCTTCAGAGGAATATTCCTAGCGGGAAGCACGCTGCCGGAAAAATCACACTCGATGTGGTGTTCGGCTCTCCGGACAATTACAAATCCGAAGAAGTCACGTTCTGTAGCCCGTTCAGCAGCGGCTATCCGCCATATTAGGACGAGAGGCATTCACAATTTTTCAAGCAATACCTCACTACGGGTACATGAAGCTCAAAATGCGTTTTCGGCGTACCAGCCGGGAAGCTGCTGGGCTTCATCGTATCCGGTAGAGGGATCGAAGAAAATCCAGCCAAAATCCGGGCTCTGTCACAGTTGGATATCCCAAAGGACCTCAAGCAAATACAAAAATTAACAGGATGCGTGGCAGCCTTAAGCCGTTTTATCTCCCGTTTAGGAGAGAAGGCGCTGCCCCTTTATCGCCTCCTAAGGTGCACCGAACACTTCGAGTGGACGGATGCCGCCACGGCCGGACTCGAAGAAATAAAGGCCATCTTGGCAACAAATCCGGTCTGGCTGCGCCCACTCAGGCGAACCAATGTTGTTATACATCGCGCAAGACACATCAAGTTGTGGCGCTGTCCTCGTCGTCGAGCAGGCGGCGAAGGGCATAAATTCCCTCTTCAAAACCGAGTGTATTATGTATCCTTGTGCTAACCCCTGCAAATCCGTTACCGCACTATCAAAAGATTGCATATGCGGTGTTCATGGCGTCTCGGAAGCTTGGCACTACTTTCAAGAGTGTTCGATAATAGTGGCTTCAAGTACCACTCAATGACATTATAAATAACCGCGACTTAGCGGGCAGGATTGCAAAATGGGCCATTGAGCTCTTGCCATTCGACATAACCTACAAATCTCGACGAGCCATAAAGTCACAAGTTTTGGTGACTTCGTCGCCGAATGGTGAAGCCGAACTACCTAAAAGTACGGCGCATACTCCAATTGGACTATGCACTTCGACGGCTCCAAAATGTTGGCGGATGAAATTTGGCGTCGTCTTGGCGTCCCCACGGAGATCTGATTCGATATGTACTTGAGATAATGTACACGGACTCCAACAATGCGGCGAATCTGAGGCCTTGTTACATGGTCTCCGGATGGCAATCTCCATGGGCATTCAACGCCTAGAGGTGCACGGGATTCAAACCTTGCAATATCCCAAATAAATGGAGACTTTGGCGCCAAGGATCCGAAAATGGCAGCATATCGTAATGCTGTCACGAAAATGTCATTTCGGTTTGAAGGACTCGAATTCCATCACATAGCCCGAGATAACAACCAAGCGGCCGACATCACCGCACGCATCGGTGCTAAACGTGATATTGTCCCTCAAATATCTTCACGAGCGGCTCTTCAAGCCATCGTACTATGGGAAGAGGAGTCCGTAGCGACAAACCGAGAAAGCCGCACTAAGCGGTGATTCAGCGGAACAACGTAACACAATCCGCCCGCGACATAATGGCGTAATCGCGCGTGGGCAGAACCTTTCTGGCCTACTTACTTAGGCAGGAACTTCCGAAGACCAAAATGAGGCCCCATTGCATAGTCCGCGATCGAAGGCCTACAAGGTTCATGAGGAGAACTTTATAAGAAAAGTACTACCGGAGTCCTTCAAAGGTGTATCTCCGAAGAAGAAGGGCGAAACCTCTGGTGACATCCATGCGGACTAGGTGGACACCACGTAGCAGCCCGGCCCTGGTGGGAAAGGCATTCCGTCAGATTTTATTGGCCGACGGCTCGAGCGGATGCTGCAGTTTGGTCAGCGATCGTTGGTTGCCGACTCTTCGCTAATCGAGCCATATGCCACCCACCGCCCTCAAAACCATACCCATTACCCGGCGTTCGTGATGCAGGGGCCCGACATGGTCGGACCCTTAAAGGGGGAACCCATAAGAAAAGGTACTGTTGGTCATGGTGGATAAGTTCACCAAATGGATAGAGGCCAAACCGGTCAAAACCGCAGAGTCCGGACCAGTGATAGACTTTATATCAGAGGTGGTACACCGTTACGGAGTCCCCCACAGCATCATCATGGATAACGGCACGAACTTCACAGCCGATGAAGTGAAGTCATGGTGCAAAAATATGGGCATTAAGCTCGACTATCGTCGATCTATCACCCTCAAACCAGCGGTCAAGTGGAAAGAGCAAGCGGTCTAATAATGGCGGCATTAAACCCGGACTAGTGAGGTCACTCACTAAATCGAGACACCCAATGGGTCGAGGAGCTCGAATCCGTACTGGGGCTGCGGACAACGCCTAACCGTACTACCGGATTCACACCATTCTTTATGGTATACGGCGCAGAGGCAGTCTTGCCCTGCGACATTATTCGTGACTCACCTCGAGTGCGCATGTATGAGGAAAGAGAAGCCGAGCAAGATCGGCAGGATAGCTTGGACACATTGGAGGAAGAACGGGACATTGCGAAGGCTCGTTCCGCATTCTATCGACAACAGTTCGAAGATATCAAAGCGAGAAATGCGGGCCAAAACCTACAACGTTGGCGAACTAGTTCTCGCTGCGGACAAGAAGAAGGACAAGCTCAAGCCCGGATGGGAAGGCCCTTCATTATTGGTCAATCTTGACCGGCGGAGCGCATCGTCTATGAAATCGTCGGACAACCGACTCGAGCGAACCCATGGAGCAGCCCGACTCGAGCGATTCTATGCCTAGCGCGGACTAAGAGTTCGTCCCTTCCCCGTCCAACCTTATATATATTTGGTTGTCCTCTTTTCTCTTTTTATCCTTTTAAAATTAACAAATCCCTTGGGGCCTATTTTCGCATTTTTGCATACATACGATGTGCCACTCGCACTCATTATTCCCGGGGCTTCTTTTACGAAGCTCAACTATCTGAGTTTATACCCAACACATGTGTCATGCTTCCACATGTACCTTTTACTCGCCATTATATGCATCAATATGACTTAAGTTTTGGCCAAGCTGGGTTGCACGGAACACATGCTTACCCCTCGTTCGATTGTTCGGCTAGGTGGTAAAGGAGCACCTCTGCGATTATTCTTGCCGGTCACCGGATGTGTACCTCAGTGGGTGAAGCCGAAGCTAGAGTTCTTAAGGGAATATTCGGTCGGTGATTTAAAGATGACTTTTACCTACCTTTCTTTTCCATCGCCCTCAGATGTTTTATTGCTCCATCGGCAGTCCGGACATGCACTTTAGGGCATGCCACCCCAGCGAAAGGAACCCTTAAGCGGAACTATTCTCTCTAGAAGATGTTTCTTACTAACCATGTAATATAACATAACTAGTTGGGCACTTATGCGATAAAGCACTAATGACCCCTCGCCTAGTCTCCATGCATACCACGGTTATTTCTTAACCACAAAGGTATTCGGACGCCTCAGGACTCTCGGGTCCCGAGGTTGAAGCGAAAAGGTCGGCAGCGACAAGCGATCTACAATCCGGCTAGAAGACATTTCACATGTCATTTTTAAAGGATAATATACATTGTCAAGTTCATTGATTGTATTCCTCCTCAATCCCGTCTAACAGATTGTCTAGCTTCTGATCCGTTGGGAAAATTTAGCAGCCGTTCTACAGGCTGTACACTAAACTCACAGGATCTCCTTCCCGTCGGGCCCCACCGGTCCAACTTCGCCATATGGTTGGGATCCGCCTTCTTGTACCGCATCTTCACCATGGCCCAAGCCTCCACGGCACCTTGACGGCAGTCAAACCTTCCACAACGCAGGCGCTGCCGCCTCCTGTAGCTTCTCTGCAAGCTCCCGAGGCCCTCAGGCGGGGCGAGGATGGCCATAAAGCTTGTCTGACGCCACTCATTGCTGCCGAACTCGTTCGAACAGCCGCAACAGTTCGGAAGTTGATCACCCATTGATCTGGGCATCTCCTCCATGAGGATGGCTGTGAGTATACCTACAAGACATATTATGTCAAATCGCTTCCTTGCGAACTCCTCTTCCTAAGAGAGTTTGCTCAAGCACTTACTATAGATGCTGCGCGAAGCCGTTGATTCTCCTTATGAGCCGGACAGCTCGGCTGTCGCCTTTCAGCTCTTCTCCGAGCTTGGCGTTGGCATCTTGAAGCTTGTTCCTTTCTGCTGAACTCTGTCAACACATTTTCGCCGACTTTTAGTGGCGTAGTAGTGATACTGTCCGGATCTTGTTTGGCAGCACCTCTGATGTCGTTATTAGACTCGTGCGCACGCCGCACAACGCTTATATTAATTTATACAAATGTGTTACCAGGTGGGGTCTTCCCGTCTCCTCCTGCGGCAGCAAGTGCAGCCCCAAGTTGGGCCTTTTAATCTTGCAGCTCCCGGGATAGCTGGGCATTCTTCTCGTTAAGAGCCTTAAAGTTCATGTGATCCTTAAATCAGTTAACATAACCAAATTAAGTCTCGGGGGCTACTGGTGTGTACAACCATTAAAATTCCCTTACCCGTATGTCTTTAACATCTTTGCTCAGTAGCCTGGTAAAACCATTTTGGGCAGCCGGAGAGATGCGTCCCCTTTAAAGGCATCCAATGCCTCGGGAAAAGCACGCCTCTTGAAAAACTGTCATTGCGTCTATGATTCATAGCGCTCTCCACCTCCGACTTTGTGGCGGACGATGCTGTCGGTATCCTCCGTTGGAGTAGGATCCGGTTCGCGTCTTGCGCTTGCCTCCCCCTCGGTCCGGGCGCGGGAGCCTGGCTGGTGTTGATTGGGTTGGCAATTCACGTGCTCGCATGATCCGCGGCGCTTTTCTTCTATAAAGATCATGAGCACTTAGAAGTTTCCTCGGAACATTGCTCAGAAAGATCAAACGCGAGCTATACCTCTGCGGCGGCGTTTCCGCCCGACGGCGCTCCTTTTCCTCCTCGCTGGTTCGGCTGACCTCGTAAGTCGGCCGCCGCAGTTCGACTCCGGCGGATTGGCGCTTCCTGCAAGACACCATCGTTCGCGAAGGTCAGAATAGGCAAGGATAAGATAATGGTGTCCGGACTTCGGTCTTGGTCACCTGGGATGCCGAACTTAGCCCGGGGTAGTCCGCCGTAATGGCGACCAACGCATCATCAACGCTTAGCTGGTGATACACCCCGTCGATTAGCTCCACCCTGAGGTCCAGATCCTCTTTGGAGGCCGGACCCAGGGATCCTTCCGGGTCCTCGGGTTGTGGGGCAGGACTCACCATGTCCTCCACAGTCCGGCGTAGACTCTGCGCCGAAGACGTAATATAAGAAGCTTAAACTTCGAAAATACGGTGACCATAGAAAACCCATTCACAGGGTTGGACGAAGGAAGTCCTCCTTCTCCCCTTATACAGGCGGACGGGATCTTCACGGATCCTCGGTCGAATCCGACCTTTTGCGGCCATGCCGGTGGCATCGTCCTCCCGTTGAAATCCCACATGGGGTGGCCTGTATTGCAGCGGCTGCACCCCGCTTGATGCGTTGCCATGACTCCAATCATGGTCAAGCCGGAATGAGCCATTAGTCTTATTCGCCCATCAAGTAATGGGCGCTCTTGTCCTCCTCCAAGCGGGGGCTCATGGGCGCCACCGAGGCGTTTCTTCAAGGAGCGACATCAAACTCCGGAGGCCAATCCGGACTGGGTGCAGCAGCGGAGCATCTCGATATAAAACCACCCGAGGGCGATCTTGGACGCCCTCTTGGGGTGCGGATAGGTATCCGGCTCCGCAATGCGCCATATTTGGCGCCGCCCACTTGATATATGGACCCCTGGTGAGAGCGAGTGCGAGGCGTAACATCCTCTTCCACAATGGGAAATGGGGCTCGATGCCCGTGAATAGCTCGCAAAGAGCTACGTAGCCCGCGATGTGCAACATGACGCGGGCGTGAGGTGGTGGAGCTGAAGTCCATAGAACTTGAGAGCCAGCGGAGGAGCGGATGTATTGGAAACCCGAGCCCCTTATTAGATAAGGGGCCGAAACACACCCGCTCCCCCTATTGGGGCTTGGGGTGTCCTCCGCTTCAGCTCCCTCCTCGATAAGTAACCGATCCGGCTCGACGGAACCATGAAGGCGGAGGAAGCCATCCCTCCGTTTGGAGCTTTACTAGCTCGTTGTGCGAAATAGAGCACCTCCTCCAATCCCCGCCGATGGGCTGGGGAGCGCGTGAGGAAGAGCGCGTTGACGATCCATGGTGGAATGGATTTTGGTCGAGGCGCTTCGATGGAGTATCTGGCGGGAGGAGGATGGTGCGGTTTGGATCTGGATCCTGCCCCTTTAATAGGCGGTGACCCGCACAACCAGGGGTAAAATGTAAAGACTCCTGGCTTTTCGCATTCGTGCGGCAGCGTGGAAGAGGGCCATAATTTGGCGTAGAAGCCAAGAAGCACGATATTCGAGGTGCGGTAGGACCTTCATTCGGCAGAACATGGAATCGAAGGAGAACCCGCCTTGGCGCCGAAGACTACAAGCACGCTGGACTTATCGTCATTGAAGCCTAGTTCGGGGCTCTTGAGGAGTCTGGACTAGGGGTGTCCGGATAGCCGGACTATCGATATCCGCCGGACTCCCGGACTACGAAGATAGAAGATTGAAGACTCGGCTCGTGTCAGGAAGGTACTTTACTTGGCGTGGAAGGCAAGCTTGGCAATACGGATATGTAGATCTCCTACCATTGTAACCGACTACTGTGTAACCCTAGCCTCTCCGGTGTCTATATAAACCGGAGGGCTTTAGTCCGTGAGGACACAACATTACATCTCAACAATCATACCATAGGCTAGCTTCTAGGGTTTAGCCTCATTGATCTCGTGGTAGATCTACTCTTGTACTACCCATATCATCAATATTAATCAAGCGGGGCGTAGGGTATTACCTCCATCGAGAGGGCCGAACACAGGTAAAAACATTGTGTCCCTCGTCTCCTGTTACCATCCGCCTAGACGCACAGTTCGGGACCCCCTACCCGAGATCCGCCGGTTTTGACACCGACACCTCTACATCATGTCATCTTTCTTAATGCGTTACTCTGTTCTTATGAACTTAATACTCTAGATGCATGCTGGATAGCGGTCGATGTGTGGAGTAATAGTAGTAGATGCAGGCAGGAGTCGGTCTACTTGTTACAGACGTGATGCCTATATACATGATCATGCCTAAATCTCGTAATTATTCGCTTTTCTATCAATTGCTCGACAATAATTTGTTCTCCCACCGTAATGCTTATGCTATCTTGAGAGAAGCCACTAGTGAAACCTATGGCCCCGGGTCTATCTTTTTATCATATAAGTTTTCAATCTACTTTTATTTGCATCTTTACTTTTCCAATCTATATTGTAAAATACAAAAAATATATTTATCTTATCATACTATCTCTATCAGATCTCACTTTCGCAAGTGGCCGTGAAGGGATTGACAACCCCTTTATTGCGTTGGTTGCGAGTTCTTTGTTTGTTTGTGTAGGTGCGTGGGACTTTTGAGGAGCCTCCTACTGGATTGATACCTTGGTTCTCAAAATCTGAGGGAAATACTTACGCTACTATTGCTGCATCACCCTTTCCTCTTCAAGGAAAACTAACGCAAGCTCAAGACGTAGCAGCGTCTTGTATGATATGAGTCTTTGCTTGTTTTGCTTCGTGTTTCAAGTGTTGAATCCTGGCTAAACACACCTTTTTGAGAGAGCCAAAAATTATGTTATGCTTGCTCCTATGCTTCACTTAAATTTTTTAGAGCCATGGATTTGCTCTAGTGCTTCACTTTATATCTTTTTGAGCACGGTGTGCTTGTTATTTTTGAAGAAATGCTCTCATGCTTCACTTAGATTTATTTGGGAGTTAGTAAAATTTTCAGAAATTCTCTCTTGCTTCACTTAGATTATTTTGAGAGAAACTAAAATTATGCTCATGTTCTTCACTTATGTTTGTTTGAGCTTATCAAAAGCAACATATGAAAATAGTCCCAAAGTGATAGATATCCAAGGAGGATATAATAAAAACTTTCATGAAGACCATTGGACAAAATAAACTTGATTCTTAGTAATGGTTTTGAGTCATGTTGATGAGTAATTGTGCTTTAGTAAGAATATTGATGTTAAGGTTTGTGATTCCCTATGCACGCACGACAGTCAATAGTCATGCAATGAAATTATATCCTACTTATGGTGCATTATTCGGTGTTACTTATGCTTAATGCTTGGGTATGATATTTTTTTGCTTTTTGGTTGATTATGCTGCATTATTCGGGCCCTTCACGGTGTCAAACTTTTTGCTAGCCTTCATTTTGCACTAAGTATGATCACTACTTGTGCATCCAAAACACTTTAAACCAGTTTTGCCATATGAGTCCACTATACCTACCTATATGCAGCATTTCCAAGCCATTCTAAGCAAATTTACATGTGCCATCTCTAATTTTCAAAATAAATTTCTCTTTTGTGTGCTCTATCGCTCGCGAGGCGGTGAAGGGTGGCCAATATTTTCCATGCTAGATGTGTTATTTTCACGATGAGTGTTTATTCACTTGTCATTGTACAAGAGTACATCAAAGGTATTAGGGATGCCCAGTCCCGAAATGAAAAATGAATTTAATTTATGTTGTCAAATAATAAATTCCTTGGAAAGTGTTGGTATGGAGGGCAACCGTGGATTCGGCTAGCCATGGAAAGTGAAAGAGTAATGGTGGAAAAAGGAATAAACTTTATTTTCTGTTTGGGAACTGCCTATGATGTATCTACCATGGAAAGTGTTGGGAGCTCTAAGTCATTTTCGTTGGTGGGAAAAGTATGCCTCTCAAAAATACTTTATCTCTCAATCGAAGCTTTGAGCTCTGGCACCTCTACAAATCCCTACTTCCCTCCGTGAAGGGCCTTTCTTTTACTTATGCAATTTTTATTTTGAAATTGAGTCTCCATCTTCTCTTATAAAGCACCAACTAAGGGGCACTATGATCGTATCTGAGCATTGGGTTTAGCTAATATTCGAGTGTGTTTCATGAATGGATCAATGATTGAGCATAATGGGCTAGGGATAACTTGCTTTAGTGTTGATATTTTGAAAGACATGGTTAGTTGTTGGTATGCTTGAGTATTAAAGTCTTCATGTCAAACTAGACTATCGCATTGAATCATATAAAAGTCCAAATGTCCATGCTATAAAGAAAAGAAATGTGATGAACATGTTAGGCAGCATTCCACATCAAAAAATTTGTTTTTATCATTTACCTACTCGAGGATGAGCATGAATTAAGCTTGGGATGCTGATACGTCTCCAACGTATCTATAATTTATTATTGTTCCATGTTGTTATATTATCATTCTTGGATGTTTTATAATCATTTTATATCATTTTTTGGTACTAACTTATTGACATAGTGCCTAGTGCGAGTTGCTGTTTTCTGCATGTTTTTTACATCGCATGAAATCAATATCAAACGGAGTCCAAATGCAACGCAACTCCTAGAGGATTTTTTTGGCGCCAGAAGAAAGCCAATGGGCCAAGAAAGCACCTGAGGGGCTGCTCGAGGGGAGCATCACCCACCAGGGCGTGCCAGGGGGCCCAGGCGCGCCCTGGGGGGTTGTGCCGACCTCGGGTGCCCCCAGAACCGCATCTTTGCTTCGTATTTCTTCTCCGATATTTGGGTTTTGTTTGGCGAACTTGATCTATTTATCTTGCAATGGGAAGAGGTGCTTTGTGATGGGTTTGATCTTATGGTGCTTGATCCTAGTGACAAAAAGGGAAACAACACGTATGTATCGTTGCTATTAAGGATAACAAGATGGGGTCTATTTCTACATAAATAGATCTTCTCTACATCATGTCATCGTTCTTATTGCATTACTCCGTTTCTCCGTGAACTTAATACACTAGATGCATGCTGGATAGCGGTCGATGTGTGGAGTAATAGTAGTAGATGCATGCAGGAGTCGGTCTACTAATCTTGGACGTGATGCCTATATAATGATCATTGCCTGGATATCGTCATGATTATTCGAAGTTCTATCAATTGCCCAACAGTAATTGTTTCCCACTGCTTGCTATTTTTCTCAAGAGAAGCCACTAGTGAAACTTGCGGCCCCCGGGTCTCTTTTCATCATATTTGCTTTTGTGATATATTTTTATTTGCTTTTATTTTCAGATCTATTAAACCAAAAATACAAAAATACCTTGTTGCAACTTATTTGTTCCGTGATCTATTTATCCTATCTACCACTTTTACCTCACGTTATTTGCCTATCTTGAGGCGCCGTACCCGAAAGGGATTGACAACCCCTTTAATACGTCGGTTTGTGAGTATTTGTTATTTGTGTGCAGGTGTTGTTTACGTGGTGTGATGAGGTTCTCCTACTGGTTCAATAACCTTGGTCTCATCACTGAGGGAAATACCTACCGTCGCTATACTGCATCATCCCTTCCTCTTTGGGGAAATACCGACGTAGTTCTAGCAGACATCAAAGGAGCACGAGGATGAATATGCAGAGGAGGATAGGTATTCATACCTTGTAAAGCGTATGAGCGAAGATGACGACGTTTTAGGGCTTCTCATGTACAAAGCAAAGCTGGAGGATGAGTGGAAGCCCGTAGTTGTGCAATCTACTTTGTGATGTACTTTTAGTTTGTTTATCACCATGTACTTTTAGTTGTGACGTGCTTTTAGTTTGGTAATCAATATCTACTTTGTGACGTACCCATATTAATTGAATTATGTTACCTTATCCACTTTGTTATGTACTAAAATTTGTTTGTTTGTGGCTGATTATTTCAATATTGTGGATCTGAGGCCACCATGCAAAAGGATTTGAATTTTTGAGCATTTTTTACATTTTCTATAATTTATTTCAATGTGTTGTCAAAATTGCATGGATGACTAATCATATAAAATGGTTGGGAAATAGAGTTTCCTTTGAGGGTACTGCCTACATTCCTAATGTGAAAGGTGAAAATGATTTTTTAGAATTTACTAGACCAAACTAGAGCAAACTTGTAATTAAAATTTGAATTACTTGATGTAAATTGCCAGAAATTCAGTAAATCAATGAAAAATGACAATATCACTTAGAAATTCATAAAAAAATTGGCAGTTGCAATCACATGTGGTATAATTCAGGTGAAAATTGTGAGGGCACTATTATAATATTATTCATGGCACCTGCTTCACAAAAAAAGTCGTGTATGGCACTAGAAAAATAAAAAAAACAACTTTTTACTAACCAAATCTCCAATCTTTTTGTGGACTATTGCTCACTATCATAACACCCTTGTTAGTTCCAAAAATGGTCATGTTATCATCTAATGTGCCATGAAAATGCTCATGGGTATGGTCATCTTAGTTGAAAGTCATTGATCTTCATATGAGATAGGTCAGTTTTGTGAAGGTTTTTTTTCAAGCATGCGGTATTGTCAGTTTATCATTTTTCCCACAAGCCATTACACATGAGAGGACACCATGCAAAATTATTTGAATTTTTGATCATTTCTACATTTTCTATAACTTATTTCAATGTGTTGTCAAAATTGCATGGATGACTAATCATATAAAATGGTTGGGGAATAGAGTTTTCTTTGTGGATACTACCTACATTCCTAATGCGAAAGGTGATAATGAGTTTTCAGAATTTATTCGACCAAACTAGAGCACACTTGTAGTTCAAATTTGCATTACTTGATGTAAATCGCCAAAAGTTCAATAAACCAATAAAAATAGCAATATCGCTCGGAAATTCATGAAAAATTGGAAGCTGCAATCACATGTGGTATGCTTCAGGTGAAAATTGTGAGGGCACTATTTACAATACTATTCATGGCACTTAATTCACAAAAAGTCGTGTATGACACTAGAAAAATGAAAAATCAACTTTTTATTAAAAATCTTCAATCTTTTTGTGAATTATTGCTCACTATCGTAACACCCTTGTTAGTTCCAAAAAATGCTTATGTTCTCACCTACTATGCAATGAAATGCTCATGGGTATGCACTACAAAAAAAAGACACATCTGTGACATTAGGGCCCGAATGTAAATTTTTTTGTCATGGTTATGACACTTCTATGACGATAATTGTGACAAAAACATGTATCATCATAGATGTGGTGGGCTCCTACAACTATGACAAAAAATCATGACAGAAAATGGGCTTTTCATCCCGGGCGGGCCGGGGACGCACCTGCATGACATTCTTTTGGCCGTCAACGACATAAAAAATCGTGGTAGAAGTGAGGTCGAGGAAATTTTCGCGGAGTTCCCGGTTATACTGTGGCTGGTCAGGGTCGAGTGATGTAGTGTGGTTTGCATGTTTCTCTCTCGTACGCGCGCGTGGTGCGAGCTATGTCGCTAAAAGCGAACCCGAGTGAGAGGCGCTCGATTACTGAACCCGAGTGATCGCACTGCTACGTATTGAAGCTGATTGATCGATCCCTTCACTGCTAACTGAACCCGACCGAATCCTTCGCTGCTAACTGAACCTGATAGATCGCTGCTGCTGCTTACTGACTGAACCCGATCGATTGCTGCTGCTACTTACTGAAGTCGATCGAACCCCCGTGCGAGACGTAGTAGCTACCGGTTGGGTTACCTCTGGATGAACAATGCCTATTGCTGCCGTGCATGCGATACTTAGAACAAGTCGAGACGTGGTGAGTCGAGCCGGTTGGTTGGCTGTGGATAAACAGTTCCTGGTGGGGGTTGGAGGAATAGGACCCCGTGGTAGTAAGCGGTTGCCGCTGGGTGAACAGGACCCCGAGGAGGCCGCCACACACCCCAGTCGGTTGGGGTGGATGAACAGGACCCCATGGAGGCTAGTTGAACAGTAGCCGCTAGAGGCTGGATGAACAGTGTCTGGTGGAGGCTGGAGGAAGTCGACGACGGATGAATAGTAGTAGGTGGAGGTTGGAGGAAGTCGACGGTTGATGAACAGGAGCTAGCTAGTTGGGTTGCCTTTGGATGAACAATGCGAGATGTAGTAGCTAGCCGGTTGGGTTGCCTCTGGATGAACAATGCCCGTTGTTGTCGCACGCGTGATATGTAGAACGAGTCGAGACATGGTGAGTCGAGCCGGTTGGTTGACTGTGGATGAAGAGTTCCCGGTGTGGGTTGGATAAACATGACCCCATGTTAGTTCGCGGTTGCTGCTGGATGACCAGGACCCCCAGGAGGCTGCCACACACTCCAGTCGGTTGGAGGTGGATGAACAGGACCCGGTGGAGGCTGGTTTAATAGTAGTCGGTAGAGGCTGGATGAACAGTAGCCCATGGGTGAATAGTGTTTGCACTACAAAAAACTACACTTCCGTGATGATATGTGTTTGTCACAGTAGGTCACGTTTTCTGTCATGCATGTACATCCATGACAATTTTATGACAGAATCAAGATAGTCATACATGTGCTGTCGTAGAAGTGTGATACGTTCATTTTGCATCATGCCTTTGTATCAATATTTATTGCATCATGGGCTCTAATTACACGTTATGTCACAATACTTATGCCTTTTCTCTCTTATTTTATAAGGTTTACATGAAGACGGAGAATACCGGCAGCTGGAATTATGGACTGGAAAAGGAGCAAATATTAGAGACGTATTCTGCACAACTCCAAAAGTCCTGAAACTTCACGGAGATCAGTTTTGGAATATATTAAAAATATTGGGCGAAGAAAGCACCAGAGGGGGCCACCAGTAAGCCACGAGGGTGGAGGATGCGCCCTACCCCCTGGGCGTACCCCCTGCCTCGTGGGCCCCCTGGCAGGCCCTCGACTCCCATCTTCTTCTATATGATGTATTTTGCCCTGAAAAAATCATAGAGAAGCTTTCGGGACGAAGCGCCACTCGGAACCTAGGCAGGACCAATCTAGGTCTCCGGCGGAGCTGTTCTGCCGGGGAAACATCCCTCCGGGAGGGGGAAATCACCGCCATCGTCATCACCATCGATCCTCTCATCGAGAGGGGGTCAATCTCCATCAACATCTTCACTAGCTTCATCTCCTCTCAAACCCTAGTTCATCTCTTGTATCCGATCTTTGTCTCAAAACCTCAGATTGGTACCTGTGGGTTGCTAGTAGTGTTGATTACTCCTTGTAGTTGATGCCAGTTGGTTTATTCAGTGGAAGATCATATGTTCATATCCTTAATTCTATTCAATACCCCTCTGATTATGAACATGAATATGCTTTGTTAGTAGTTACGTTTGTTCCTGAGGACATGGGAGAAGTCTTGTTATAAGTAATCATGTGAATTTGGTATTCGTTCGATATTTTGATGAGATGTATGTTGTCTCTCCTCTAGTGGTGTTATGTGAACGTCGACTACATGACACTTCACCATGATTTGGCCCTAGGGGAAGGCATTGGGAAGTAATAGTAGATGATGGGTTGCTAGAGTGACAGAATCTTAAACCCTAGATTATGCATTGCTTCGTAAGGGGCTAATTTGGATCCATATATTTCATGCTATGGTTAGGCTTACGTTAATTCTTCTTTCGTAGTTGCGGATGCTTGCGAGAGGGGTTAATCATAAGTGGGAGGCTTGTCCAAGTAAGGAAAGCACCCAAGCACTGGTCCACCCCCATATCAAATTATCAAAGTAACAAACGCGAATCATATGAGCATGCTGAAAACTAGCTTGACAATAATTCCCATGTGTCCTCGGGAGCGCTTTGCTTTATATAAGAGTTCGTCCAGGCTTGTCCTTTGCTATAAAAAGGATTGGGCCACCTTGCTGAACCTTAGTTACATTTGTTACTTGTTACCCGTTAGGAATTACCTTATCACAAAAGTATCTGTTACCAATAATTTCAGAGCCTGCAGAGAATACCTTACTGAAAACCGCTTGTCATTTCCTTCTGCTCCTCGTTGGGTTCGACAATCTTACTTAATGAAAGGACTATTATAGATCCCCTATACTTGTGGGTCATCAAGACTCTTTTCTGGCGCTGTTGCCGAGGAGTGAAGCGCCTTTGGTAAGTGGAATTTGGTAAGGAAACATTTATATAGCATGCTGAAATTTACTGTCACTTATTACTATGGAAAATAATCCATTGAGGCGCTTGTTCGGGGTATCTTCACCCCGACCATAAGAACAAAGAGTTGCTCCTCAACCTAGTGAACCTACTGAAAGTTTTTACTTTGAAATCCCTTTTGGTATGATAGAGAAACTGCTAGCTAATCCCTATACAGGAGATGGAACATTACATCCCGATATGCCCCTAATCTTGTGGATGAAGTTTGTGGATTATTCAAGCTTGCGGGTATGCCCGAGGATGTTGTCAAGAAGAAGGTCTTCCATTTATCTTTGAAGGGAAAGGCATTGACATGGTATAGGCTATGTGATGATATTGGATCATGGAACTACAACCGATTGAAATTGGAATTTCATGAGAAGTTTTATCCTATGCATCTGGTTCATTGCGATCAGAATTATCATATAATTTTTGGCCTCGTGAAGGAGAAAGTATCGCTAAATCTTGGGGGAGGCTTAAGTCAATGTTATATTCATGCCCCAATCATGAGCTCTCAATAGAAATTATTATTCAGAATTTTTATGCTCGGCTTTCTCATAATGATCGCTCCATGCTTGATACTTCTTGTACTGGTTCTTTTATGATGAAGACTATTTAATTCAAATGGGATTTATTGGAAAGCATTAAACGCAATTATAAAGATTGGGAACTCGACGAAGGTAAGGAGTCAGGTATAACCCCTAAGTTCGATTGTGTTAAATCTTTTATGGATACCGATGCTTTTCGTGAATTTAGCACTAAATATGGACTTGACTCTGAGATAGTAGCTTCTTTCTGTGAATCATTTGCTACTCATGTTGATCTCCCCTAAGGATAAGTGGTTTAAATATCATCCTCCCATTGAAGTTAAGGTAGTAGAACCTATTAAAGTTGAAGAAGAAACTATTAGTTATAATGTTGATCCTATTGTTCTTACTGCTTATATTGAGAAACCACCTTTTCCTGTTAGAATAAAGGATCATGCTAAAGCTCCAACTATGGTTCGTAAGAGTTATACTAGAACACCTACACCCCCTGAACAAATTAAAGTTGAACCTAGTATTGCTATGGTCAAAGATCTCTTGGTCGATAATATTGATGGGCACATTATTTATTTCTGTGATGGAGCAGCTAGAATTGCTATACCCGATACTAAAGATAAACATAGACCTGTTATTGGCATGCCTATTGTTTCTGTTAAAATAGGAGATCATTGTTATCATGACTTATGTGATATGGGTGCTAGTGTGAGTGCAATACCTCATTCCTTATACAGAGAAATTATGCACGATATTGCACCCGCTGAGTTAGAAGGTATTGTGTTACTATTAAGCTTGCCAATAGAGATACTATTTCACGAGTCAAGATTGTTAGAGACGTTGAAGTCTTGTGTGGGAAAATCAAATATCCTACAGATTTTCTTGTTCTTGGTTCCCCACAAGATGACTTTTGTCCCATTATATTTGGTAGACCCTTCTTGAATACTGTTAATCTTAAGATAGACTGCGAGAAAGATATTATTACTGTTGGTTCAGGGGATATGTCTCATGATTTAATTTCTCCAAATTCCATAGACAACCCCATGTTAAAGAATTGCCTAGTAAGGATGAAATTATTGGTCTTGCTTCTATTGCCGTGCCTCCTAATGATCCATTAGAACAATATTTGCTAGACCATGAAAATGATATGTTTATGAATGAAAGAAGGGAAATAGATGAAGTATTTTTTAATCAGGGACCTATTTTGAAACACGACTTGCCTGTTGAAATTCTCGGAGATCCTCCTCCACCCAAGGGTGATCCCGTGTTTCATCTTAAACAATTACCTGATACTCTTAAGTATGCTTATCTTGATGAAAAGAAGATATATTCTGTTATTATTAGTGCTAACCGTTCAGCACATGAAGAAGAGAAATTATTGAAAACTCTGAAAAAGCATCGTGATGCTATTAGATATACTCTTGATGATCTTAAGGGTTCCAGCACAAAATAAAATTGGAGAAAGATGCTAAACCAGTCGTTAATTACCAAAGACGGTTAAATCCTAAGATTAAAGAAGTGGTAAGAAATGAAATACTAAAGCTTCTGGAGGCAGGTATAATTTATCCTATCGCTGAGAGTCAGTGGGTAAGTCCCGTCCACTGTGTCCCTAAAAAGGGAGGTATTACTGTTGTTCCTAATGATAAGAATGAATTGATCCCACAAAGAATTGTTACATGTTATAGAATGGTAATTGATTTCCGCAAATTAAATAAAGCTACTAGAAATGATCATTACCCTCTGCCTTTTATTGATCAAATGCTAGAAAGACTATCCAAACATACAAAATTTGCTTTTTAGATGGTTATTCTAGTTTCTCTCAAATACCTGTGTCAAAAGAGGGTCAGGAAAAGACCACTTTTACTTGCCCTTTCGGTACTTTTGCTTATAGACGTATGCCTTTTGGTTTATGCAATGCACCTGCTACCTTTCAAAGATGTATGACTGCTATATTCTCTAAATTTTGTGAGAAGATTGTTGAGGTTTTCATGGATGATTTCTTTGTTTACGGAACTTCTTTTGATGATTGCTTAAGCAACCTTGATCGAGTTTTGCAGAGATGCGGAGAAGTGTCACTTTATGGTTAATGAAGGTATTGTCTTGGGGCATAAAATTTCTGAAAGAGGTATTGTAGTTGATAAAGCTAAAGTAGATGCTATTGAAAAGATGCCATATCCTAGAGATATCAAAGGTATAAGCAGTTTCCTTGCTCATGATGGTTTCTATAGGAGGTTTATTAAAGACTTATCTATAATTTCTAGGCCTCTCACTAATCTCTTGCAAAAAGATGTTCCTTTTGTTTTTGATGATGATTGTGTAGAAGCATTTGAAATACTTAAGAAAGTCTTGATTTCTGCACCTATTGTTCAGCCACCTGATTGGAATTTACCCTTTGAAATTATGTGTGGTGCTAGTGATTATGTTGTTGGTGCTGTTCCAGGACAAAGAGTTGATAAGAAATTAAATGTTATCCAATATGCTAGTCAAACTCTAGACAGTGCCCAGAGAAATTATGCTACTACTGAAAAAGAATTTTTAGCAGTTGTATTCACTTGTGATAAGTTCAGACCTTATAATGTTGATTCCAAAGTAACTGTTCATACTGATCATGCTGCTATTAAATATCTTATGGAAAAGAAAGATGCTAAACCTAGACTTATTAGATGGGTTCTCCTGCTACAGGAATTTGATTTGCATGTTATTGATAGAAAGGGAGCTGAGAACCCCGTTGCAGACAACTTGTCTAGGTTAGAAAATGTTCTTGATGACCCACTACCTATTGATGATAGCTTTCCTGATGAACAATTAGCCATCATAAATGCTTCTCGTACTGCTCCATGGTATGCTGATTATGCTAATTACATTGTTAAATTTACACCACCTAGTTTCACATACCAGCAAAAGAAAAAGTTTATCTATGATTTAAGAAATTACTTTTGGGATGACACACACCTTTATAAAGAAGGAGTAGATGGTGTTATTAGATGTTGTGTACTTGAGCATGAACAGGAATAGATCCTACGCAAGTGTCACTCCGAGGCTTATGGAGGACACCACGCTGGAGATAGAACTGCACATAAGGTATTGCAATCCGGTTTTTATTGGCCTACTCTTTTCAAAGATTCTCATAAGTTTGTCTTGTCTTGCTATGAATGCCAAAGAATTGGTAATATTAGTAGACGTCAAGAAATGCCTATGAACTATTCACTTGTTATTGAACCATTTGATGTTTGGCGCTTTGATTATATGGGACCTTTTCCTTCCTCTAATGGATATACACATATTTTAGTTGTTGTTGATTACGTTACTAAGTGGGTAGAAGCTATTCCAACTAGTAGTGTTGATCATAACACTTATATTAAGATGCTTAAAGAAGTTATTTTTTCAAGGTTTGGAGTCCCTAGATATTTAATGACTGACGGTGGTTCACATTTTATTCATGGTGCTTTTCGTAAAATGCTTGCTAAGTATGATGTTAATCATAGAATTGCGTCTCCATATCATCCTCGGTCTAGTGGTCAAGTAGAATTGAGTAATAGAGAGATTAAGTTGATTTTGCAAAAGAATGTTAATTGATCTAGAAAGAATTGGTCCAAGAAACTTGATGATGCATTATGGGCTTATAGAACTGCATATAAAAATTCTATGGGTATGTCTCCGTATAAAATGGTTTATGGAAAGGCATGTCACTTACCTCTCGAACTAGAACACAAGGCATATTGGGCCATTAAAGAGCTCAATTATGATTCCAAACTTGCCAGTGAGAAGAGGTTATTTGACATTAGCTCACCTGATGAATGGAGAACCCAAGCCTATGAGAATGCTAAGTTGTTTAAAGAAAAAGTTAAGAGATGGCATGACAAAAGGATACAAAAGCATGAGTTTAATGTAGGTGATTATGTTTTGCTATACAACTCTCATTTAAGATTTTTTGCAGGGAAACTTCTCTCTAAATGGGAAGGTCCTTACATTATTGAGGAGGTCTATGATTCTGGCGCCATCAAAATCAACAATGCCGAAGGCACAAATCCGAAGGTGGTAATTTGTCAAAGAAACAATATATCTTAGGTAATCCCATAAATGTTGAAACCAATGTTATTAACACCGTAACCCCGGAGGAGTACATAAGGGACACTTTCCCGAACATTTCGGACTCTGTGAAGGAATAGGTATGTGGTACGGTAAGTAAATCGACTCCAAAACAGTTCAAATAGCAATTTTCTCCGTTTTGGAATATTTACAAAATCAGGAAAATTAAAAGCAGTCCGAAAGAGACACAAGGCAGCCACGAGGGTGGAGGGCGCGCCCCCTGCCTCGTGGCCACCTCGTGTGCCCCATGGACTCCGTTTTCTTGCATGGTACTTATTTTGGTTGGTAAAAATTCATTATATAATCTCCCGAAGGTTTTGACCACTGTACCACGACGAAATCCTTTGTTTTTGTTTTGAGCTATTTCTGCAGCAGATTTAGAGAAAGATGTCCTCTCAAGAATCAGTCGGGGAGAGTCGGGTATCTCATGCGACATCGGGGCTAAGAGCAAACAGCGAAGTTGACCACTTTGTGCCATCAACGGAGGAAGAGATGGAGGCCGACTTGAAAAGGGTGGATGCCATGGGGGAGGATCAAGAAGTTACTTCTCGTCTTCAAGCCAGATTCATGCTGGAGGAACTTCGGAGATCAGCAATACCCATTTTGGTCATCCCTCCCAATGCTAGATTTCTTTCTTATGAAAATATGAAGAAGAGTGTTGCCTTTTCTCCCGTAGTTATGAAACATCCATGGATGAATGGAGCTTTAACTATCACGGGTAAACTCCGTAAGGAAATAATGGATCTTAAGCAGCAAGTTAATAAGCTCGAGGAAGAGAATCATATTCTGAGGGGCGTCATCGCCAAGAACATCACATCACCACCTCCGAAGAAAGAGACACAAATACATGGGTATGGGCACTCCCCTTGGCAATTTCCAAGCTTGGGGGAGGTGCCCCGGTATCGTATCACCATCACACTTCTATCTTTATTGTTTTTCTTAGTTCGGTCCTTTTGGTTATATCTTGATCTAGTAGAATGAAGTTTTAGTATGATCTAGCTTTGAGTTTTGTTTTGATCCCTATCCATGTAATAAAGTCCCTGAGTTATATATAATAAAGAGTAGTTTTGAGTTGAGGGCTTTGCTATCTTGCTATGATCTTGAGGGAATTAAATAAAAGAATAAAAAGAAATAAAAAGATCATATTGATCTTATGGAGAGTAACGACTTCACATATAAAGAGTATGATGAATAAAAGTTATTGAGGGTTGACAAACATAGTTTTGGTCATCGTTGCAATTAATAGGAAGTAACAAAGAAAGATAGGTTTTCACATATAAATATACTATCTTGGGCATCTTTTATGATTGTGAGCACTCATTAAAATATGACATGCTAAAAAGTTGATGTTGGACAAGGAAGACAACGTAATGGGTTATGTTTCCTTATATCCAAATATGTTATATTGTCATGGATCATCCAACATGTTGACCTTGCCTTTCCCCCTCATGCTAGCCAAATTCTTTGCACCAAGTAGAGATACTACTCGTGCTTCCAAACATCCCTAAACCCAGTTTTGCCATGAGAGTCCACCATACCTGCCTATGGATTGAGTAAGATCCTTCAAGTAAGTTGTCATCGGTGCAAGCAATAAAAATTGCTCTCTAAATATGTATGATCTATTAGTGTGAAGAAAATATGCTTTATGCGAGCTTGTGATATGGAAGAAATAAAAGCGACGGACTGCATAATAAAGGTCACTATCACAAGTGGCAATATAAGGTGACATTCTTTTGCTTCAAGATTTTGTGCATCCAACCATAAAAGCGCATGACAACCTCTGCTTCCCTCCGCGAAGGGCCTATCTTTTATCTTTACCTTTTACCCTTATACAAGAGTCATGGTGATCTTCACCTTTCCTTTTTACACTTTATTCTTTGGCAAGCACGATGTGTTGAAGAGATCCGGATATATATATCCACTTGGATGTAGGTTTTCATAAAGTATTATTGTTGACATTACCCTTGAGGTAAAAGGTTGGGAGGCGAAACTATAAGCCCCTATCTTTCTCTGTGTCCGACTGAAACTTTGTACCCATAAGTATCGCGTGAGTGTTAGCAATTGTGAAAGACTAAATGATAGTTGAGTATGTGGACTTGCTAAAAAGCTCTTATATTGACCCTTTCTGATGTTATGATAAATTGCAATTGCTTCAACGACTGAGATCATAGTTTGTTAGTTTTCAATGAAGTTTCTAATTCATACTTTACCTTGTGAATGGATTGTTACTTTAGCATAACAAATCATTAGAAAATATATTTTGTTGTTCTAAAGATGATCATGATGTCCTCATGTCCGTATTTTATTTTATCGGCACGTCTATCTCTAAACATGTGGACATATGTTTCGATATCAGCTTTCGCTTGAGGACAAGCGAGGTTTAAGCTTGGGGGAGTTGATACGTCCATTTTGCATCATGCTTTTATATCAATATTTATAGGATTATGGGATGTTATTACACGTTATGTCACAATACTTATGCCTTTTCTCTCTTATTTTATAAGGTTTACATGAAGAGGGAGAATACCGACAGCTGGAATTCTGGACTGGAAAAGCAACAAATATAGAGACCTATTCTGAACAACTCCAAAAGTCCTGAAACTTCACAGAGATTAGTTTTGGAATATATTAATAATATTGGGCAAATAAAGCACCAGAGGGGGCCACCAGTCAGCCACGAGGGTGGAGAGCGCGCCGTACCCACTACAAAAAAAAAGACACATCCGTGACATCTTGGGCCAAATGAAATTTTTTCCTGTCATACTTATGACACTTCTATGACGATAATTGTGACAAAACCCGGTATCATCATAGATGTGGCGGGCTCCTACTTCTATGACAAAACATCATGACAAAAAATGGGCTTTTCGTCATGGGCGGGCTGGAGACGCAGCTGCATGACATTCTTTGGGCCGTCCATGACGGAAAAAACCGTGGTAGAAGTGAGGGAGAGGAAAATTTCGGCGAGTTCCCGGTTACGGTGGGTGGTCGGGGCCGAGCGATGCACGTTTCTCTCGTACACGTACGCGCGTGTGCAAGGCGTTGGCTCTAACTGAGCCCAAGCGAGGCATTGGGCTCTAACTGAACCCGAGCGATTGCACCGTAGGCTACGCGTTACTGAACCCGAGCGATCGATCAATGGCTGTTAACTGAACCCGATCGAGCTATTCCTTCGCTACTGCTGCTAATGAAGCCAATCGATGCTGCCTCTAGATGAACAATGAGTGTTGCGAGGGGGGGGGTTGGATGAATAATGAGCGGTGGGGGTGGATGAATAGGACCCCGTGGCATGACCTCTGGATGAACAGGACCCCGATCGATCGAGCCGGTTGGGGCTGGATGAACAGGACCCCGTGCAGGGCTGGATGAACAGGACGACCCCCTGGAGGGCTGGAAGAATAGTAGACGATGGAGGGGTGGATGAACAGTAGCCCGTGGAGGGGTGGTTGAATAGGAGCCCGTGGAGGGGTGGTTGAACAGTAGCCGGTGGACTAGCGCACGGTGGAGGCTGGATGAACAGGTGCTCGTGGAGGCTGGAGGAGGTCGACGGTGGATGAACAGTAGCCCGTGGAGGCTGGAGGAGGTCGACGGTGGAGATGAACAATATCCCGTGGAGTCCCGTTTTGCGGTACGCCACACCTCTCCCGATGAACAGGACCCCTGTTTCGACCGTAGCGCTCCAACACAAGTCTGTTTCGTCCATTTTGCGGTATGCCACACCCCTCCCGATCAATAGGACCCCCATTTCGACCATAGGAGGTCCGTTTCCTCCGTTTTGCGGTACGCCAGACCCCTCTCGATGAATAGGATCCCGTTTCGAACGTGGCCGGTCGATCACAAGGCCGTTTCCTCCGTTCTGCGGTACGCTAGGCCTCGTTTCCATTGCATGTTCCGTCCAAGCCCTCCCGATGAACACGGAGACACATTCCATTTCGACCCAGCCGGTTGGCTCCCCATGAACACGACGATGACGCTGTTTCTCCATTCCGACCCAGCCATGTACACGAGCCCTGGCCGTACGTATGCACAAGTAGGCGTTCGAGACCTCGCCCGTATGTACGTACGTGGCCGTATTTTCTTTCTTGCACCCTGGTTGCTGTACGTACATGTACATGCTACGTGCGCGCCTCTACTACAACACGTGCACGCCTCTACATCGACCAATATATATGTACGTACACGTCCGCAACCAGAATGACAATGCTATGTACGCTTCGACCAAGTGGGTCCCGACTGTCAGGCACTTCCTTGCGTGCGAAGATGTAGCTGGTGGGTCCTAGCAGTCAGGGGGGCGAATCATTTTTTTTGCCCGGACGCACTTCCTTGCGTGCGAAGATGTAGCTGGTGGGTCCCAGCGATCGGGGATCGTTTTTTCATGAAATCGATGGCCCGTCCGCGGTCCCTCGCTGTCGTGGAGGCATCATTATTTTCCGCGTAATGAGGAGGCACTTCCTTGCTGCGGCCGTGGACCCAGCTGTCAGCCTCTCCACGTATAGTCCACGTCTGATGGAAGTCGTTCCTTGACCACGTTGACCACGCCGCGCCGAGAGCACCAGGGCGGTGGACGACGGCGAGGCCTAGGAAGGGGACGACGCGGAGCCGGGGAAGACGCGGCAGTGGAAGCTCGCGCGGAGAGGAGTACGATGGTTCACTGGTTCGATGCGGTGTGAGGCTGCCGTCGCCATGTGGCCCGACCAAAGATGGGAATAGTAGGGGCGGTGAGGCCTCGCGGCAAGACACCCGCCACGGGAGGCAGGAGCATGCGGCACGACTGGCGCTGCTTTGGGCGGCTGGAGCAAGAAGACCAGAGGTTGAAGAAGCACTACGGTCGTTGGATGGACATCGTATGGTCACTGGAGCTAGAATCGTTCATATTGACTAAGTTGACAAAGCCCTCCGTCCCTGTCAACTTAGTAGGCCCACAAGTTAGCCTCCCACCAAGGTGGGTCCCATCTAGCAGGGGGAGTATTCATTTTTTTGTGCGTAATAAGGAGGCACTTCCGGTGGGTCCGAGCTGACAGCAAGGGGAACGTTTTTTCGCAAATAAGGTGGCCTGTTCGGTGGGTCCCAGCAGTCAGGGGGGAAATGTTTTTTCACGAAATAAGGTGGCCCGTCCGGTGGGTCCCTATTCTTAGGTGGAGGAATAATTATTTTGCGCGTGATAAGGAGGCACTTCCTTGCGTCCGCCGTGGACCCAGCTGTCAGCCTCTCCACGTATAGTACTCTTCCGATGGAAGTCGGTCGTTGACCACGTTGACCACGCCGCGCCAAGAGCACCAGGGCGGTGGATGACAGCGAGTCCTAGGAAGGGGACGACGCGGAGCTAGGGAAGACGCAGAAGTGGAAGCCGCGCGGAGAGGAGTACGAGGGTTCACTGGTTCGGCTGCGGTGTGAGGCTGCTATCACCGCAGAATAACAGGGGGTGTGGGTGAGTGGAGGGATGGCCTGACCAGTGGTGGGAGTAGTATGGGGGCGGTGAGGCCTCCGCGGCAGCATAGCCGGCCGCGGGAGGCAGGAGCGAGCAACACGACCGGCGCTGCTTTGGGCGGCTGGAGCATGAAGACCAGAGGTTGAAGAAGCACTACGGCCGTTGGATGGACATCGTACGATCACTGAAGCTAGAATCGTATATATTGACTAAGTTGACAAAGCCCTTGGTATGCGCCAACTTAGTAGGCCCTGAGCCAGCCTCAAAGCAGTGCGCCCGGATGTCGGGGAGGAATCATTTTTTGGGCGGCCGAAGCTAAGAATATAAGAGATTGAAGAAGAAGCACGACATCCGTTGGATAGACATCCAATGGCCACTGCTGCTAGAACCGTGTGTTGACTATAATAAGTTGACAAAACCTTGCATACACGTCAACTTATTTTTTTAGGGGACGCGTCAACCTAGTAGGCCCACAAGTGTGTGGCAGAGAACTTATAGCCCATTTGTGATTTGTAAGAATGTACAACCCATTTTTGAATTCTAATGGAATTTACTACAACCCATTTACAGTTTGTTAAAAGTACAGCCCATTTTCTAGCTAGGAAAATGATTAACAATTTTAACCAACCGTTGAAGACAGAATTCAATAAAATTTCCCACATTTTGATGGGATCCGAAATATTTTTATTCCGAAATTTCTAGTTAGATTAAATATAAATTTGTATTATGTAAAAATCCAACGAAACATTGCACGCGCAACAATGAAAATTTAAGATTTTCAAAATCCATAAATAATATTTTATAAACTAATTTCGTGTTTGGTGCATGTTTTTATAGTTACTGCCCAGTTTTTATCATTACATCCCATTTATTATTTTTTAAAGCCCATTTTCCTGTTAAGCCTAATGCATCCCTCCTAGGAAAGATTTGCAGCCCAGCGGAGCGGAGAATAACAAGTTGACCTTGTCTGGGTGTTCCTCAAAAAACGTATAGTTGGGCTAGCCATTTTCATCTTGAAAAAATTAATATCTGGGCTGGATATCTGGCCTGGGCTAGACGGGCCACAACCCGCCCAGTTAATACCCTGCTCTCCTCTGAACAACAACGAAATCATCGCCAAGAAAAACTCTGCAGTGCTCACGCCTCAAAAACACAAACACTGCTCGAGCTGCTTGGTCCCAGCTATCGGCCGCACCTTGTGCAATTCTCTCGTTTATATTGACTACATAGGTTGACAATGGTGTGGGACCGTGATGTCAGGAAACCAGGAGGAAGCAAAAAAAATAGTTGTACATAATAAGGAGGCACTTGCGTACGTACGGCTATGGCCCTAGTGGGTCCCTAGTGTCATCCAGTCAAAACAAAGTCATCTCCTGAATCCTCATGTTCGTTGACGATGTTAACAATGCTCGGCGCCACGGCGAGCGCAACAACTCGAAGGACGATGGAGAGGGCCTCGCGGGCCCTACGGATGGTCTGATACAGCGCCCGCTGGTCATTCAGGAAGCCAGGATCATCGGACACCTATAAGCACCTTCGAGAAACTAAGACGACAAGAAACGGTAAGGCCGCGCTTGGGAGCTCTAGTTTATTTCAAACCTGTATTAACATACAAGTGTAATTTACTCATCATCGGAAACAATGCATAAAATACAGGCGTAATGAAACCGAGGGCCTGAGGTCTGTAAGTAAAACCGGCGGGTTATGTGTGTAATTTGAGAGACCAGTGTATATGTTACGAGCACTGCTATATGGACGACATTACCAGACGATACATGCACGACGTGCGTATCATGCCATCCATGGGCAAGGCTAAAACAGCAGCTAACGGCTGGATTAGCAATCATCCGAGTGTCGTTCAGCGTTTTTATCGTGTGTGAAGTACTTCCGGTATTTTGCTAGTTGAAATCGAACAACCAAGCGCTTCGCCTGAGACCATCTGCTTTTATTTACAAGCGTCAGTTTTACAAGCGGTTTTGGTTGGAAAACGATGATCTAATCACGGCCTAATATCATGAGTTGGTCGGAAGATCATATGGTTTCACGTCTAACCTACCCGACTTGTCGTATAGGCTATGAATGAAACATAAGACGATGAACTTCTTAAGCACGGAAACAACAGAAGAGGATGATCTTCTTAACAAGCAAATCACTGGCATTAGATCGACATGCAAAACAATACGAAGCATTATTCTCGGGAGGCACAGTGAACAACTCGTGATGCCGCATGCCACAACATACCAAGCTCAACTTTGCAATCAAACACAAGGCCTGGCATTACATAGACAATATTCGAAACAAACTCTTAACACAGGAATATCTCAGCAGAGTAACTATTTACTTCTAAAATGAACACATGAATAGGAAAAAACAATCAACGCTGCTCACAACAAGGGCGTCCCACTCAAAAATATCAAATGCATGTCTTCTGGCTAACATCAATGAGCAAATTTTGACAAGGTTTTCCAATTCCAATATATTAAACTAACGTCTTCTTGCTAACATCAATGCCTAAACTTTTACAAGCTTTTCCCATTCAAAATATGTAATGCCTATGATCGTGGAGTCCCGTCGTAGCTTCTTGTACTTGTTTGGGCACTTTTTGCCCAGTGCACTCGCACGTGTTGTAGAATTGCCAATGCTCTCTGCAGACTAGTCATGTCACCAGCGTCTAATAATACTCTGTAAAGCTTCTCAGTCATTCCTTCTGTAATGTAGTGCAAACAGTGACTGCTTCTTTCTGCAAAGTGGAACAACCAACTCGACCCAGTAATGCAGCAGTTTGCCTTGGACACATTGGCTCCTTTTGTGCAGTTCAACTAAAATCGAAGTCGGAATAAAACCGAGCTCTAATTTTGATATCCCTGTAAGCAACAATAGGTATAAGGGAAACAATTACTGAGAAATAACGGTTGATGACTTGTACTCCCGTAAGAAAAGCATCTCTTGATCTATCTTATCTTAATGGGAAACAAAGCAGAGAGTAGCAATTCTCCATCGGTGTGATTCATTCATATTGATAGGACATTATCTTAACAATGCCTTGTTTCAACATGTATAAAGAATGACAAAGCGTAAAAGTACCATTCCTAAAACAATGCAACTGATTCATTTTAACAGAGACATTATCTTAACAATACCTTGGTTAAACATGTAGAAAGAACTACAAAGCAGGATAGTACCATTCCTAACAAGTGTTGCAGTTTTGAACTAAGATTCAGTAGTTAATTAATTCTGAGAGTGGCATTGCTTAATTTTACCAGCGACATTAGATTAACGAAAAGCATAAACAGTTCCAGGGAGAGTGGGTGCAACAACACCATGTGATTCCATCTACTTATAAAGGGGGTGATGCAGAGTTTGTTGTAACAAAGCAACAAGCATCATGTCTGGGTTGGTACCATTTTTGTTCACTACTTAATGGGAAAAGAGGGCAATACAATAGCTTCAATTCAACATTTATTTAAAACAGTACCAATACAAGTAGCACAACATCTCAAAACACACTGCCCAATCATGTGGATGAAGGCAAGTACCAACCTGTCATGACACTCACAAGATAATGTACGAATCTGCCAACACGAATAGGAAATCCAATCTCATTTTGTGCAGTTGCACTGAAATCAATCAAAGTGTTTCGCGTAGCGAAGCAAAATGTCGCAATAGCAACAAGTTGAATAGATATCCCTATTTAAATAGAGGCAAAAAGGAATCAATTACTGGCTGATAAAGGAGGATGAAACACGCGGCCACAAAAATGGTAATCCCGCCAATCCCTAACAAGTGTTGCAGTTTTGAAATAAGATTCAGTAGTTAATTCTGAGAGTGGCATTGCTTAATTTTACCAGCGGCATTAGATTAACAAAAAGCATAAACAGTTCCAGGGGAGAGTGGGCGCAACAACACCATGTGCTTCCATCTACTTATAAAGGGGGTGATGCAGAGTTTGTTGTAACAAAGCAACAAGCATCATGTGTGGGTTGGTACCATTTTTGTTCACTACTTAATGGGAAAAGAGAGCAATACAATAGCTTCAATTCAACTTCTATTTAAAACAATACCAATACAAGTAGCACATCATCTCAAAACACACTTCACGATCATGTGGATGAAGGCAAGTACCAACCTGTCATGATGCTCACAAGATCACGTACGAATCTGCCAACACGAATAGGAAATCCAATCTCGTTTTGTGCAGTTGCACTGAAATCAAGCAAAGTGTTTCAAGTAGCGAAGAAAAATGTCGCAATAACAACAAGTTGAATAGATACCCCTATTTTAACAGAGGCCAAAAAGGAAATAATTACTTGCCGATAAAGGAGGATGAAACAAACGGTGACAGAAAGAAGCATCTAACTTATCTTGGATGGAAAACAAAGTAGGATAGTAGCATTTCTAAAACGGTTGCACTGATTCATATTAACAGAGACATTATCTTAAAACAACATTCGTTAAAAAATGTAGTTTACTTTTAACAGTGGCATTGCTTCAATTTTCCGGCGGCATTCTTAGACTAACAACATCAACATAGCTGTATGGGACATGCCAGCACCATGTGCGTCCACATGTATAAATGGGTGATGCAGAGTATGTAGCCAAGCAACATATATGCATTGGTCCCATATTTGTTCTCTTTGAACCTTTTTCCTATGTGAGGGCAGCAAATCTAGTCCTGCACAAACTACCGACCCCCCAGTTTCTTTCCCTTTTCAACAAAGGGATCGGTTCCTTATAGATGTGTGTACTGGGTTACCCCCCTTTTCCCTTTTCGACCAACAAAGCGGCTGGATAGCCAGTCTATACTACTTTCCATCCCTCCTTTCCTCATTGAACCACGTCCTAGATTCGTGCTCCATCCCACCGCACCCTTCTTTCCTCTTTGAACCAAGACCTAGATTCGACTACAGATCGAAAAAGATCCACATGCAGCTAGAGCAATGATGGTTTCAAAGAAACTTATACCTTAGGGTCGTCGGGATGTGGCAAGGGGTGCGGCGGGAGGCCGGATCTGCCCACACTACATACGACAGCGAGAAAGAAGGGGTCGGAGGCCCTCCCGCATAGGCGCTAGGTGAAAGAGAACAGCGCAGCCGGCAGTGGATTGCCTCCCTCGCCGAAGGCGATAGAGTGAACGCCGCACCTCCTCCCCTTCCCGGTGCAACAGGATACGGATGCCTCCTTCACCAGCTGTGACGGGGGAGAGAGAGACAAGAGGCCAACAATCTTGTTTAGATCTGGTGAAGAGAGGGTGAGAGACTGTGAATATAGCAAACCCTAGCAAATGAACGCTGAGCCTCCAGCGTGTATATATATGTAGTGCGGCTAGAGTGTGGAGAGTGCAAACCCTAGCGAACAAGCACTGAGGCTCCAGCTTATATATATACTACTGTAGTACGGACTGAGCTCTGGTGCCTTCACTGCACCTGCTTTTGGCTGTATGACAGGTGAGCCAGCCACATGTTGGGCCCACCTGTCATAAACCCAAAGGCAGGTGCACTAAGTCAATGAAGCTGCGTCCATATAGTACTCTCGTGTATACGACTAATATATAGTGGAGTGGTTTTCTTATTCTCTCCATAACAATCGTTTTAAATTGTGTAAGTATGAAATGAAACTCTTTATTTAACGTACAATGAAGAAAACTACTACTACTTCCGATGAACTAACGATCCATGCCCACACGTCCTGGTCGCACTTCCTGTCCTTCACGTGCGGTACACTACCCTCCCTTAAGTGAACAACCACATATGCGCCAAATTATCGGAAACGTGTGAGAGTGTGTACAAATAAAGAATTTTAATTTCAATTATCGTAAAGGTTTGAGAGTATTACAAAGTTTGACTTCAGTCAAATCTAATATGCGGAGTAAATAAAAATGGAGGGCTACTACGTCCATCCGGGTTTTTAGTCCACACCATTTTTTAAATCAAAGTTAATAGCTGGAGAAATAAAATTACAGGGGAGCAGGAGACAAAGTTGTGAGAAGGTTTAAAAATCAATACAAAACTTATGCTCTTAGTACCAACATCGATCCTTCTTCGAGGAAACATTTGGTTCATAGCCAATTGTGTGATAAAATTGCACCAACGTGAAAGACGACCGCGTCTCCAACGCAACCAAGGTGAACTGACGAAGGATATCATCTTTGTGCATAACAAGCAAAGAGCACTGATGGAAGACAACTTGTTTTTCATTGAAAATCGATCAGCTTCACCAGCCGACGCAACCATGAGGCGCAACCATGAGCATCGATAGGTCATCGTGGTGATGCATCATCCATTTGGCATCAAGTTTGGGTGAGGCACCTATGAAGTTCGACAAATCCTCACTGTGGTCTGTTTCTTCTCAGTAATCAAGCTCGAGGAAGGAAGAACCACGTGGCAGAGGACAATGAGGCGGAACAGCAATGGCCATCCAATTTTGTGCAGTTCCACTAAAATTGCGGAAGACATGCCCGTATGGAGATACACATCCCTGTTTCCAAAAATATAAAAAGGGATATAGTGTTGTTACTTTGTTTTACAAGATTAGTAACGACATCTCAATTGTCAATAAGAATTAATGAAAAGTACACCAACAAACAGAAGCATCATAATTATCTTGATGGGAACTAAACCAGGATACCCGAGAAAAAAGCATTTCTTTATTTAACCAGTGATAGTACTACCACCATATGGACAATGACCGCACAACTACCATGTTCACGCATGTCACCAAACATTATATTTTTGAAAACTATGTTCAAATACGAATCCAATGAGATAATTTTTCTTGACATGCATTAACATTTTGTTAGTTAAATCTTTAGTCAAAATTTGGCACAAACTACAAAGGGGACCTATAAACCAGGACAGAGGTAGTACTTTTTGTCAAAACAACATGTATACCTCCACCGAGGCATAAATCAGGACAACTTTTCGAGTGGCATTTCCTCTATAATAGTACTAGTAGGTGATGTTGGACCAGCCGACGAACCCTAGCTACTATACATGGGAAGCTGGGGACTAGTCGCATAGAAGAAAACCCGCACGCAATGACCTGGGGAGCTGGACCAGTACAAGAAGTTATACCTCAGGTGGGCGAGATGTCGTTTAGGCGGGTGGGCGGGATCTGCCCACACAATGGCAGCAAACAAGGGTGCGGAGGATCTTCATCCGCGCCAGCACCGGCTCTGAGAGGACGGTGCGCATTGGCTTCCTCCATCACCGACGGCGACAACGTCAACGCTGCACCTCCTCACCTCCCGCAACGGACGGGATCCGGCCGGATCTGTGACCACCGGTGAGGAGAGAGATAGAGTGGACACTGTCATCTTGTTTTGATATGGAGAGGGTGAGAGAGCGAGACGCGAGAAACTCTATCAAACAAGAGGCTATAATGGAGTAAAAAAATCTCTCCATAGCAGTGGTTTTAAATAGAATACGCGCGTTCCCCGGAAAAAAGAAACGAAAACTGGCGGACAATTTTTTAACATACCAAGAAAGAAAACTCAATCAAAAACACGCCCCCGCTTCCAGGTCACGAGAGTCATCGCGCTCACACACATAGACATAGACATGCATATCCGTGTTTATGTAAAATTCCATCTCCATCTCCATCTCCAATCATATTTTTCCAACTGGTACATTATTTACGTTGTTAATTATATACGCAGCAGTATTAACGTACAACATCTCTTGTTTGCGGACGTCTAGACCGCTACCATGGCCGGTCCTGACCAACCCAAACCCTCTTCATCACCCGCGCGTGCTTCCCACCCGAAACGGTCAGTGCCGCATTCATGCCCGGCCAGAGCGGACGCGACTTCTCACTGGCGCCGGCATTGAAGCGGTGCACCGTCCGAGAGAGCGTCGCCCGCGCCGCTTCATGGTGCACGCGACTGCTCCACGTTCAAAGGTCGCAATAGCCGGCTACAACATGCATGTAAAAAGTTCTTGGGAGTCCGTGCTACAGCTAGCTGTCCTCCCCCAACTCGTCAATCTCTTCCAGTAGTGCTAGTACTCCATGGCGCGATCTATTGACAAGTAGGCGGGGAAGTTATTGTATACTTGGTTTGCGGTGAGTGGCATGTCGAGCGACCGTGTGGGGTCGAGCCATGGAGGAGGGTGAGACACGAACACGGCAGACGTGATTTAAAAGTTGGTTTTGCTCGATGGCACGATCCAACGAAACGAAACGTTGGTTTCTCTCCGTTTCCATTTTTTCTCCAGAAAAACGGAAACTTTCCACTCCATTTTCATTCCTATTCCAAGGTTGCCCCGTTACAACATTCCATCAAATACAAAGGAAAACTAACACGCATGTTGATGCATCTCAATGATTCACAGATCATAGCCAATATTTACTTCACAACTAAAGACAAAAGTTGTGAGAGCGTGTACGAAAGAAAAACTACTGATGGGGTCACTACGACTTAAACCCTAAACCCTAAACAGGATTTAATTTCCTGGCCAGGTAGAACCTGTCGAAGGAAAGACGGCTGGCACCCTTGGATCATACGAAGCTTTTGTGCAGTTCCACTAAAATCTGCCTGAGCATCCCTGATGGCAAAGATATTGAAGAAGTGTGATTAGAATAATAGTACTGGCACTAGTTCATGAGACATAAACTCATCACAAGTATAAGCCGGTAGAAGTAGAGAAAGATCGACATGGAGATGGAGCTACAGTAGTGGAGCAAGCCGGCTCCAAAAGGAAGATGGACTACATGGGACGTCGGGCTGTAGCTAGAAGGGCGGTTGGGATGCGGCATCGGCCCATACCGCGGTGACCCCCGATTGGGATTCACCGACTGTGGGTTTTTTCCCTCGCCGATGTAGACAGCGTCTACGTAGAACATTGTTCCCTTCCCCTAGCTGCGGGATCAGGCACGTCGTTCTATGCTTGTGAAGAGAGCAACCTAAGCAAGCAGGCTTGTAGCTCAGTCTCCTGCTAGTGTATATATAGTGGTTTTCTTTTTGTCTCCATATCAACCATTTTATATTCCGTACGTGTCACTGAAGAGTGAAATGATGGTTGCTTCTTCTGACTAACTTACTGTGTGATTTTCCTGCTCCTTAGTGCCCCCTACACGTACTCCCCCTACGTGTATGAAACAGTCACACGTACACATGGACGCAAAAACATGCGTGACTCCCTAATGCATGCATGTCCGAGCACATGACAGAACACACACGGTCATGCTCAAGTGCTCAACCTACACGTGCATGCACACACATACTCAGTTAGGGTGAGCTAGTGACCGTATAAACACCAATATATATATATATATATATATATATATATATATATATATATATATAGAGAGAGAGAGAGAGAGAGAGCGTCATGAGCGTATTATAAAGTCGACTGACCGTATTTTTACAAATATACAATGACAAATAGTGTATTTATCTTGTTTGAAATTAAGCCATATTAACCGGAGAGGAGGCAGTATGGACTAGCATTACTTTGTTGTGTCCCGTCAACTTTCCGAACGAGGAGAGGTTGCAGGACGGGAGAAGCTTGTGCGCGGTGGCTCGCAGGACAAGGAGAAACTTTTGACAGATGCAAGCTGTCCCTCGCTCAGGCGGTGGACGTGCAACAGTTAATTCGGTGTCAGATTGCTAGAAGCATACACTATACTACTAGTACTATTATTGTTCGACTTTCCGAATAGGCGAACAACCAAGCGCAAAGTTTACTAGTAGTACTAGTACTACTACTACTATAGTCTATAGATGTATGTACTATACTAGTAGTTGGAACCGGATGGAGGAGCGTCTGCACTCTTATTATAATTTTAAAATGTGATAAAGCAATCTTCAACACATTTGGTTCTCTTCGAGGGTTCTCGCATGTGATAATGGAAGTTGATTGCATGGAACACTCGCCACAATTCTCGCTTAATTCTGGCTCATATCCTGTTACAAATAGGAGCGCTCGGTAATATTTCCTCTTTTTTTTGTTATTCAGCATGTAAACAGGTCAGCAAACCTTGCGGCGCATCTTCATGCGAACCGTGCTTGCTGCACTTTGAATGTGGCCGAGCACTGGCTTGATGAAACACCTCGCTTCCTTCTTCTTTTTTTGCGGGGTACCTCGCTTCCTAGTGACCAGTGTCTTGGCTGATCATCCTAAGAATGCTTATATATGAATAAAGCTCTCTCATTTACCCATAGAAAAGATTAAGCCATATTAACCAGAAAGGAAGGAGTATGGACTAGCCCTACTTTTTTGTGTGTCCCGTCAACTCGCAGAACAAGGAGAAGCTTGCAGGACAAGGTGAAGCTCGCTTACGCCTTTTGACTAATGCAACCTACCCTCGGTGGACATGCATCAGTCCATTCGGTGTCAGATTGTCAGAGGCATACACTGTAGTACCCAACATGCGGAGTACCATCATTGTTCGACTTCACGAAGAGGCAAAGAGCCAAGCGCAAGGTTTAGTAGTACGAGTAGTACTACTACTAGAACCGCATGGTGGAGCGTCTGTACTCTTAATTTTTTAATCTCTGATAAAGTACACGTTTATTCCGGAGAAAGGCGGAAAATGGCAGCCCAACATGTAATGATGATATCGATCAACCAACCATGCTCGAATATATCATGGCCTCCGTGCGAGCCTGTCTGTGTGTTCTCGCTGTTCGTCTCTCTCAAGGAACGTCGGGTTGGCTCTTTGCCATCAATTGAGATCGGTTTGCTCACACTCCTATCCCACATGTCAGTGGTATGCCAAGAGGAGGTGCGTTGACCGACTGGCCATACGCGTACTTGGTTTTGCACCTTCATACTACTCCGCCCTCCGTCACAGTTTACAGGGCGCGCTTCATTATGATGCATTTCTCTCAATGCATTTCCACCACCAGAGAGACTTTAGACGTGTTTGGTTTAATGCTCAATTAATTAGGGCTTGGTAACCGCAATCAAGTCCACAATTTTCACTCGATGTACTACTACTACTACTACGGAGTGGAGTAAGTGCATGCATGTGTGTACCCGGGGTGGAAGCACTGCACGCATGTGTGTACGCATTATTCCCTCTAGTAATAGACGCCGTGCTATAACTACCAATGCTATTTTTCAGGCCGATCGCTAGTCGCCTTGGTCCCACAGATTTTTTCTTTTTTCTGAAGCGCGCTCTAGAAACAGTGACAGATGGAGTAGTATGAGCGGATTCAAAGAAGAGTGTATTGATGGTTGCTTCTTCCGAGCAACTTACAGTGGGAATGGTGGGGCTTATGATTTGACTGCTCATTACTCACTATTAATGCGGCGCAACGACCGGGCTGAGTCTCCCATGCGGTTGTGCACTACCCCCTCGGTTCTTAAATATACTCCGGAGTATTTGTCTTTCTAGAGATTTCAACGAGTGACTACTCAAATATTTGTCTTTTTAGAGATTCAAATGGACTACAACATACGGATGTATATAGACATATTTTGGAGTGTAGATTCACTCATTTTGCTCCATATGTAGTCATTTGTTGAAATATCTAGAAAGACGAATAGAGTATTTAGGAACGGAGGGAGTACACATACGAAGCAAAATGAGTGAATCTACACTCTAAAATATGCCCATTTGAAATTTGTAAAAAGACAAATATTTAGGAACGAAGGAGTGTAATTTTGTGCATGGCACATGGACCTGGATGCTGAAGAGGCTTCTGGTAATGCTATCAAGCTTCCATCATTTGTTTACATAATTGACGTACTATACAAATAATTTTCCAGGGACATGAAATTGTACAATGGTGTGAGCTTTCAGCTTCTGTTTCGTGTGTCTTGCCATCGATGCTCTTTCGGAAACAATAAAAAACTAACTTCCTTGCTAATGCTTGTCAATTATTTGCAGATCAGAGCTAATATTTACATCACAATTGAAGACAGAGTTGTGAGAAGGTGTTAAATTAAAATTGATCCATGCTTTCATTGGCAGCAACGTCCCCCCAACTATATCTAAATCAACAAGGCATATTGGGAAAAAAAAGTAGCTGTCTGGAGCATGCAACATTCCGATCATTTTGTGCAGTTCCACTAAAATAGAGTTGAGCGTCCCTGTTCCAAAGATGTTAAGTGTGATTGCGATAATAGAGGACTGCCGATGAAACAATAAACACACAAATAGAAGCCGGTCACCTTTGCAGTCTCTCTTAAGACTAACTAGTTGGAGAAGATTAGGCTCGGAGTTGGATGAGGAGGATAGAGCAAAACCTATCTCCCTTTGTGCAACAAGACTTTGAAATGTAGAGACGTTGCTCGTGTGACATTTAGTACAACCGCACAAAACACTCTTAAGAAAAAAGTGATTTGTGCAGTTCACCAAAAGGTCGCAATAGCAACAAGGTGAAATGGATAGCCCTGTTTGCAAAAAAGAGGTAGAAAGGAAACAATTACTGGCCAATAACAGTTGATGACACATGCGACAACAAAAAAGAAGCATATTCCTTGTCCTAAGGGAAGATAACAACACGATTGTGTTTGTCTAAAACGGTGTGAGGACGAGATTGCAATATGGAAAGTACGCCGGACGAGCTACGTTTTGGGCAAAGAACTATGGCAGATCCACATGCAGCGACGTGGGAAGACGGGCAGTGGAGCAAGGACGGAGGGAATACCTGGAGGTCGTCGGGATGTAACTAGGTGAGCGGCGGCGGGCGGAATCTGCCCATATTGCGGCAGCAAGCAGGTGGCATAGGCCCTGTCACGCCGGAGCTTGGTCAGAGAGAACGACGTGTACCACAGATCGGGACGTGCTGCCTCGGTGCCGTCGAACAGAGAAATGATGCACTTCCTCCCTTTCCCTCGGCGGATGGGATGCGGCCGGATCAGTGACCAACGGTGAGAGAGAGAGAGAGAGGCCACCGTAGCCTTGTGTGAGATACTCGGAAGAGCGACAAACCAGGCAGGCAGGCTCCATTGTATATAGTGGAGCAGACTACCCTTTTCTCCATAAAAATCATTTTATATTCTATGTACGTGCCATTGAGCGCTATAAGTTTATTTAAAAATAACGCGGCAACGCGTGAAGTTGAACTTTGTTTTGTGCACACGTGGTACACAACCTCCCTAGGTAAACAACTGCTACAGGCGTTCAAATTAGCACGTGGGCTGCCATTTCATAAAAAAATGAGCTCCACCATGTTCCCGCGCGGGTGTGGCTGGGAACGAAGCGTGAGTACATGCACGGTGCACCTATTCTCTTCTTGTATACGTACACCACCTACGTGGGGTTGTGTGAGAGAGATACAAACCTAGAGAGATATAGTGTGTGGGTTTGTGAGAGTTTTTTTTGGGGGAGGGTCAATCAAAAAATGTAACATATGCAATGTGTGTGAAATAGAGTCCTGGATATAACATATATATAGAGGTGGCGATCCACGAGAAGAGAGTGGAGGTATCATCGGCTTGAGGTGTCCATAGAATCAAAGAGAGGGATGATGTGTGTGTGTGCGCGCGCGAGATCGATAAAGAGTGCCATCGAATTTGTGTGTGCCCACGTCAAAGATATAGAGTGGTTGGCCTACTGGAACGTGAGAGGGGACATGTGCAGTTTGTCTCTGTGGCATCGATACCTACCTGCAGCTCTCGACTATCAGTGTGTGGTGGGGTAGGAGGGAGGCCCAATTAACTATAGAGGTACAATGGCTGGTATATGTGTGGAGGAGGAGAGAGGCCTACCTCATGTATTAAGGAGATCGATCTGCCTCATGTATTAAGGGAGATCGATCGGCATCCATGCATATGTGCAGGAGAGGAATAAGGTTGGGAGAGAGACAGAGCTAGAGTGTTGGAGGGGGTGGTAGTGGAGTTGCTTCTAACAAATGGTGGGATAGGCTTGCTAGACAAACGGAGGGCACGCCCGCAATATCAATAAGAGAGGAGATGGCTGCTTGTTGTTTGTGCACGTGCGTGTGAGAGACGGGTCAGGAGGCATGCACGAATGATGAGGGGGACGATATGGCAGTGGTAAGCAGACGTAACTACATAGATAGATAAATCACCCTTTGTTAGATAAAGGAGAGACATAACTTGTGAGGTATGTCGATCGATCGGGGGGGGGGGATAGTTAAAGTCGATCTAGGTATATGTTGGGAGATCGATCGGTATACATGCATGTGTGTGTTAGAAGGAAATGAGGCACGAGGAGAAGGATAGAGAGAGAGAGAGGGATGCATCTAGGAGGTGGTACGAGAGGCATACTATATAGAGTGGGAAGGAGTGTGCGAGTACGAGATCGGTGAAAAGAGTGGTGGGAGTGAGGCATTGACGATGACAAGAGAAGAGGGGAAGCTTGTGTTTGTGCTAGGTACACCTGGCTAGAGAGGCATGTCGATCGATGTGTGTCATAAAGAAGGAGCCGGGGGGCCTACACATACCATGGGTGAACGACCTAAAGTGAAAAGACGAATTTGCACGATGGAGCTAGAGAATGCTGAGGGAGGGTGAGAGGGATGCGGGCGTGTGCATGCACGAGAGGAAGTTAGCGCTAGCTACAAAGATAAGAGGATTGTGTGGGTGTAAATGACGAATAGAGATCATACTTCATTATAAAAAGTGAATTCAGATATTTGAAGAATTTATCATAGTGTTTTAAACCGACGCATGTGTGAATATATATAACAGTGATACACATGGTGTGGTTACGAACATGTTATACTACATATAATATATTTTATCTCTACTCTTATAGAATAACGGAGTTGTTGATGATGGTGTGCCTGCCATCCTGCAATATAGGCCGTCCGATTTATATCTTGCGGATAGGAAGGAAACTATGGCAAGTTTGAAAAAAGATACCCACACCCCTCTCCATATTTGCAAATTAGGCCCCTTGATCATGTTGATGTTCTATGGAACGCATGGGCATCTTGCTAGTACTACGTATAATACATAGAACATTGATTATATTTTGGACTAATGTGTGGCTTTTGCAGCTCAGATCTAAATACTTGTCATAATGTAGGGGGAGGGGCACTATACTTTGTGTGATAAACACGGTGTACGTATGGAACATGCTTTGGATTATGAATATATAGTTAGTACATCAAATGTACTATTATGGGGAATCAACATCAAGTGTATTCAAAAAATAGAATTCGAGTTCATGTAGTACACATAGTTCATATCTATCTCTATAGTAATCATGTGGTGTGTTATTAAGGTAGTACACGAATGATGGTTGAAGTTGGCAACAATCATGATTGTAGATTCTTATGGAAATAGAGAAACAAATTCAAATTTAGTTCGAATTGCAGCAGTAGTATAGACATTTGGAATGCACTAAAATGTTGGTAGGAGTAGGTTACATGCATTGTACAACAAGCGAATTTTTTAATCGGACATAAATTCATACTCCCTCCTTCCATCTATATAGGGCGTAATGTGTTTTTTAAGACCGCCTTTGACTATTGACAAGATTAATAGTACATGACATGCACAATGTGAAAATTATATCATTGAAAGAACCTTTCACAGACAAATTTAACGGTGTGCTTTGTGTAAGTTGCATGTCATATATTATTGCTCTAATATTTGGTCAAAGTTAGCATCAAAAACCGCATTAGGACCTATATAGATGGAAGGAGGGAGTAGCTTTGAATAGCATTTGTATAGTAAAACAGGCAAGGCTCTCTCTTTGTGTGGTGTGAATAGTTCTATTTTTTTCATTTTCTTTTTGGTTGAGGGAAGTGCGAATTGATTTGGTACGTACAAGTGCAATATTACTACATGTTAGGCTTGTCCCTAAAATTCAACCTGCATCTTGTTATACCCCGAAAATTAAGATATCATGCTCCCAAAACTGGCGCCTTCACAACTCGCGCCTTGCTATCCCAAAATTACAACGCGCGCGAAAACTCCCTCCACCTGCCAAATCGCGACACGTGAAATCCCCCTTCTAACCCTGAGCTAAAAGGGCCACTAGTTCAAATCGGTGGGGGGTACTTTTGTAACACACCCTACATTTTGGACATGCACGTCCCTAAGTCATGGTTCACCCCCTCTCATCGCCTCCTTTTCGCCATTCGAAATCCCAGGCCGCCATAACCTCTCTGTTCCAGCCGCGAAACCTCACCCTCCTCCGTCCGCCACCTCACCACTGCCTAGCCAGAGCCTCTTCCCCGACGACGTCGTCCACCGCAACAGCTCGACGTCCCTCGTCCACCACCCCGGATGAGGATCCGTCGTCCATCTCATCGTCCCGCTAGTTCAGCCGCCCCGTCCTCCACCTCCAAGGAGATGCTCCAATGATCGCCTTGTCTATGGCGGCTGCTCCATCCCCACAACGCCGCCTTAACCTGCTCCACCGGAACTGCAACATCCTCACCGACTCCTCGGACGAAGCCTAGGCCTACTCGGTGCCACCAAAGAGGTTGTACACTCATCGTATCACACCTTCTCCTTAACTCGACCTCCCAGCGCCGACGGTCCTCCATCCTGCACCCCCATGGAGCGGCTACCTTGAAGCCGGCACCGCGGGTGACATCTCCATGGCGGCTCTCCCCTAGTGCGAGGCCCCTTCGGCAGCAGCAGCCATACCCGCCGGATCTGTTGCTGCTGCTTCGGCTCTTGCTCGCTCGCGCTGCTACTGCTGCTTCGGCTCTCGCTCGATCGCTCGCTCGCCTGCCCAGCTGCTGCTGCTGCTGCTCTCCCCCTCGCTCATGCTGCTGCTCTGCTCCGATTTATCCACACTTAAGTCGACTGAATCGACTTTTGGGTCAGTTGATTTTCAGGGGTTGGGGGGGCTCGCCGGAGTTAAGGAAGAACCACCCGCAGCGGGGATGGGGGCTCGCCAAAGAGGTACCCCACTATCTATCTTAGGGATCAGGGTGGGGGCGGGGGGCCTAGAGGGCTAGCCGGGGCGGTGATGGGGAGTTGTTTCGGGGCGGCGAGGCGGCGCTGGGGCCGGCGGTTTGGCCGGTGGTGGCTGGCGGCTTAGGGGGGTGCAGGTTGATGCAGGCCCTCCCTAAACTACATGTCAAGTGACTCTCTGCTACCATTGCGTTTAGTTTTGACAGTAGCATTCAGATTCCACAGTAAATTTCAGTTTCGACAGTTAAGTTTAGAGTCAACAGTTTTTACCTCATCTGTTGTAGTCAGGTGGTTTTTGGTGATGTAAATTTTACATCTATTTTACATCATCTATTGGAGATGCTATTAGAATCCCACTTGAGATTGACGATGTCTGTCTTGTGCTGCTTCAGCCTTGACGTCTTACGGCTCACCGGAGCTGCTCCAACGACAGAACGATCCATCACAACAGAGCAAAGGCTCGGACGCCGCCTCATGATTCCTCAGATCTTCCTCCACACCTCCGACAGCCACCTCTGCATCAACTGCTTCAGCGACCAATCCAATGATGCTGAGGTCGACATGGCTATGGCAAAGAGGTTGTACACTTGTTGCATCACTTATTACTATACATTCATGTCGATCCATTAGGGCTATTTTGGTTCAACGGAAAAACATAGCAATAGGGAATTTTCCAATGGCACTCTACTATTCAATTATTCATGCATTTTGTTGAAAGGAATGAAGCAAAACATCCACCTGGACCTACTTTTCAAAATCCTATGCATGAAAACAAGACCAAGTGCATTAGTGCCAGAATAACATTCTAATTGTACACGCTTTCATATGGTTTCACTTTATTTTGGCCATGTTTCTTTGCATTCCTCTGCTCTTCCAATTCCTGTAAACCAAACACCCAAGTTAGCAGAAATCCTGTGTTTACAAATGCTCTGTTTACCATGTGCATTCCTATCCTATTCCGGTGTTTTTCCTATCCCCGTGTTTTAAGAATCATGCAAGCCAAATGAGCCCTTACAGAATTACTTCAGTTACAGGTACGTGTCGAAGGGAACTTTGTGTTGTTTGTCCTGCTCCTGCCGCGACGTCGTCCACCTCACCTGAGCTACTCCATCGACAGAAGCATCCACCAAACCATACATCACGACTCCTTACCATCTTTCGCCGCCTCAGATCTCCTTCCCTGCCGCCGGCACCCATCGCAACGGCATCACCATCATCGACTCAGCAGATGAACATGAGGAGTACACGGGTCCACAAGAGAGGTCGCACTCTTTTGTTTCTGCTTATGTTATGCATTTCTTAAAATTACTTGCTACTTTATCGTCCTGTTCACCTCTTGGACTCCAAGTCAGGTCCAAATTAATGTTCAAACTTGAGTTCTAAATTAGTTGTGGGGCACATATCGAGGCAACAATGAATAGTATGTCTGTCTAATATCTGGTTCACCTAGGGTATGCCTATGTTGTTCATCTTGGGTGGGAAACAAATAGTAAAGCAATCATCATCTATCTTTTTATTAATTTAAAGCAATCATCAACCTGCTATCATTATTTTTGGATCCATCCACTGGTTGTTACCATCGCTCTAAATTTCTGCATGCTCTCCTTACATAATCTCACCATATTTTTTGTATGCATGTCAGATATTGTACATAGTCATGCTGAACATGTAGAGAAAAAGAGAAGAGTTTTGTGTGGCAATACAATGTCATGCAAACATCGCTCCATGGTGGGTTCAATGGCAGACCCTTCCCACCCCTCTCCAGATTGTAATCCAGAGGAAGATATATGTCCTGAGGCGGATTCAGACACCACTGACCACTCCTATTTACCCCCCAAGGTGTTTGCTCTACCTTGGCATGATGATGTTAGTCATATCATGCATATGTTACCTTGCAGTGCCTACTTTTGACATCATATATGTCATCTGCTTAGTTTAGACATGTTCTGTAATGCCACCTATTTAGTTTCTACATCATATATGGGAATTATGCAGTCTCATGTCTTTTAGCCAGCCATAATATATGTGAAATGTGCAATGCCATCCTGTTTAACCAGACATCATATATTTGAATGATATCTTGCCCATCCTTTTCTTCATTACCTCTCCATTTGTCGACAATGTTTGTACATTAAACTACTCTTCCTATGAATCAGCCATTTGGGTGGGAGATGGAAAAAATCTGGAGTGAAAACAAGGCCTTCAGAGCAGACAGTGCTACCTGTCGAAGCAGATCTCTTGTTGGGTCCCGATTGCTCCTCAGAGATGGATTCAGAGACAGATGACGATTCCTATTCCCCCACCGAGGTGTATGCTCACACTTGGCATGGTTATACTGCTCATATCATGCATATGGTGTCTTGCATTGCATAGTTTAGACATCATATACACAGTATTCAACACCATGTTCTTAGTTCAGACATCATATCGAATGCCCTCTGTTTAGCATATAAATCACATATGTGAATTAAATGATGTGATCCTGATTACTTAGATACCATGTTGGTGAATTATGTCATGCGATCCTGTTTAGTTATTCATCATACCTTTGAATTATGTTATGCTATGCTATCCAGTTTAGATAGACATCATATATGTGAAATTATGTCATGCTATCTATTTTAGTTAAACAATATACATGTCAACTATTTCATGCCTTTTTTCCACACTATCTATTGCATCTGTCTCTCATACAATGTCTGTACATTCAACTATGCTTCCTGTTTATCAGCCATTTGAATGGGAGCGGGTGATGCCAGTATCCATCGGACTAAAAACACGGTATTCAAATAAAACAATGCTACCTCTTGGTGGAGATTGCACCGGGTTGTACATGCACAAGAACCAGCCCTACCACACATAACCCAAACTCCCGTAGATTGTACCCCTACTGCGATGGACAGAGAACCAGCTTCACCCAATCTAACCCCAACCCCAGCAGATAGTAACCCAGTTCCTGTTGACACAGCACCATCTCCACCATAGAGCTTCCAAACAAGAGCAGTTAGTAAGGCAGATCCAGTGCCCAAAGGGCCAGTACTACCACGGCGAACCCCAACTCCACCAGTTAGTACGCCTATTCCTGTGGAGGAAGCACAACCAGCTAGTCGTAGTTTAGCAGCTATCGCATTTGATGTTGTTAAATCGTATGTGTGTATCTTCCCATCTTGGAAATATTATATCAAGATGAAGGAAAATGCCGATTCTGGTGTTTGTCCGGGAGTTATGTGTAAGTAATGTTATTCATGGCAATTACTTTGCTTTGTCCCATACGTCCTACCTCCATGATGGTTATAATACAGCAAAATTTCCCATTTTTCTCTATAGAGAAGGACCGATTTGGAAACTCAGATGAGGTAACTGTGCTAATACCTCTGCTATCTTCAAGAATGCTTGGTGGCAGGAACGGAATTACCTGAAGAAAATGTACTTCACCGGCAAAGAAACTCATCAAATTCCCTTACATTCTCCTGAGACACATTTACAGGACGATGACTGGGAACGCCTTGTTCTGTACTGGTCCCGAACCAAGAATGTGGTAAGGTCTATGAGCTCATTTTCTATTTTTAAGTACTATATTCTTGCGTCTTACTGTACTTTGTTCATGTAGAACAAGTGCCTAAACCTGAAGAACAACTGTTCTAATTTAAGATTCCATTGCTATCATAGTTCAAAAAAGCACTAGGCGTTAATTGTAGGTTTCGCCACCGCCTTACGCTTTACTGACCAAAGCGCATGCTTATGCGCAGTTATGCACAGATTAAGCGTAGTTATGTCCAATGTGTTTTGCCAACGCCTAGAGCCTAGGCGCGCCTTTTTTAATTATGATTGCTATCGTGCATACTGCTTTGCTCTTGTATCACTGTATTTACTCATACAAACTTATTTTTAAATTGAAGGAACCAGTCGAAACTCCAATGGTACTACAGGTATGTTCATGCATGTTCTTTAACAGGTTTGCTCTTATCAATAGCTCTGTTGATTTCAATTTCAATTGTGCATACAGTTGACTTCTCATATCATGCATATTACTAGCATCACAACAGAGCCAATAGTGTTGTTGTACATGTAGACCCGTGGTACCCATCTGAAATCTTGTTGTGCCATGTAGTTTCCCACACTTTGTATTCTTTCACTGCTGCTTTGTCTTGAACTGATATGATTTGAGCAAAGGTTCTATTTTGATTTGGCAAGACAATGCAGTGACCATAGGACATAGATATATGTTTGTTTGATGCTTTTATTATGTATTAGTACTTGGCAATAGAAGAATTGGTAGTTTAATCCTGTCCACCTTACTAATGAACTAGTTCACCGAAATGAGTTTCATATACTAGTACATGCTAAACCTGTTATGTGTCTGCTTGTTTCTTCTTTTAGAATGCTGACAGAATATTGGGGAAGAGTGCCTTATTGAGCAATGGTAAAGGAAGTAATGCAAATAAGGTTCAGGATAGTGACACGTCCTTGTTGGTCTCCAACAAAGCTGATAAAACAGCTAAGGAAGACTATCTTGAAGACAGTGAGACAACCCCAAAGTCCTGTCTTGGTTTAGTGTTCAAGTTACTGGCCGCTACCGCTTGCACAAGCTATTCAAACTCACTGTCTGAATCAATTCAGTTTCTTGAGTCTCAACTACAAGCTGAAAGACATCGATCAGCTGTGCTATGACAAGAAGCGGAAGGACTGCAGAAGTACCTGGAGCATTCAGATGCATACTTTCTGGTGCAATAGCAAGCGTTGGAGGATTTTAGCGCCAAATAGGACAAAGCTAATAAGCTTGCTAAGCTTATTGCCAGCATGGTGGATACCCAGGATAACGTTTCTTGAGCTCTTTTGAAGTTGTTTCAATTATGCTCTTGTTTTGCTGCCGCTTTTATTTGCACTGGTGGCCAATTTTGACGGCCAGTGTATGTAATATGCTGCTTTGTTCCCTATATTTGCACTGGTGGCGAACTTTGATGCCCAGTGGATGTAATATGTGTAATAGTGGTAATAGGATAGCGTTAATTGCTTGCTTATTTATTTCCTCATTGTCTTGTTTAGTTGTTTGCTTGTAGTCACTGCAGTTATTTTTCTGTGTTTTTCAAGTGTCCACAATAGCCTATTTTTGGTAACTAGGCCAAAATAATCATGGCAGCACACAAACTATTGTAACAATGGGCCTCCTGCGAGCCGTATGATCCATGGGCCCGGTCGTAGGATCCATTGGTTTTCTGTACGGGCCGTAGGATCCATGGGCCTTCTAGGGGCCGTAGGGTCCATGGGCCTTCTACGGGGTGTATCATCATTTTGCCAATCATGGGTCATACTGTTCATGGACCATAACGGGCCGTTAATGGGCCGTATTTGATAACTGTATGAAAATAGCCCAATGGGTTTTTTTGACATGAAAATGGCCCAACGTATTAACGGTCCACAAACGGGCCGACTGTAACGACTGGCTAAATTTGGCCCACAAGCAGAAAATGACAGTAATGGGACGTAGGTAACCGAATGCTGCAAATGAGCCCAAGAATAAATGGGCCCTGAGAAGGCCGAAAGATAACTTGGGCTGGAAATGGCCCAGTGGAATAATGGGCAGTTAATGGATATAAAGTGATACACTGTTCATTACGGGCCAGTTTCACCACGGGCCGTTAATGGGCCAAGAGTTACATAGGGCCTCATATGGGCCGAAAGAAGTCATGGGCCATACATGGGCCGGAAGTTAAAACGAGCTGGAATCATATTGGACGGCCCAAATGATGCTACAGGGCCTAATTCGGATAGCGCATAACGGGCCCTGGGTTAGCTGGTTGTAAATGGGCTATATGCGGACAGGCCATTAACAGGCTTTCCGTGGGCCGGCCCGCCACCTTTTAACCAAGTCAAATGGGCCGGTCTTTTCACAGGAATGGGCCTCTGTAGGGCCATGCCACGTGTCGACGTATCATAGGCCCCTTGGGTCCAATGGGTCGATGACATCTGTCCCAACGGCGAGCCGACACGTGTTTCCTCCAGCCAATGATGATTTTACACGTGGAAAATCCCCATTGGTCGGGGCTATTAACGGGTTATCAGATCCAAAACCGGACCCGATAGCTTAACAGTGTTCCGTTACGGTGGATGCCACGTGTCGGTCACCCTTGACGAAAGCACTTCTGTGATGCATGATTTATCGTCATGGAAGTGGACACTTCCGTGATGATAATTTTGGTAATGTCATGGAACACTTCTACGACGGCACAGGTATGACTATCTTGATTCTGTCATAAAATCGTCATGGATGTACATGCATGACAGAATATGCGACCTACTGTGACAAACAACTATCATCACGGAAGTGTATTTTTTTTGTAGTGACCCCCCTGGGCGCGCCCCTGGCAGGCCCCAACTCCCATCTTATGCTATATGGTGTCTTTTACCCTGGAAAAAAAATCATAGAGAAGCTTTGGGACGCCGCCTTGAGGCGGAACACAGGCAGACTAATCTAGGGCTCCATGAGCTGTTACGCTAGGGAAACATCCCTCCGGGAGGGGAAAATCACCACCATCGTCATCACCATCGATCCTCTCATCGAGAGGGGGTCAATCTCCATCAACATCTTCACTAGCACCATCTCCTCTCAAATCCTAGTTCCTCTCTTGTATCCAATCTTTGTCTCAAAACCTCAGATTGGTACCTGTGGGTTGCTAGCAGTGTTGATTACTCCTTGTAGTTGATCCTAGTTGGTTTATTCGGTGGAAGATCATATGTTCAGATCCTTAATCTATTCAATACCCCTCTGATTATGAACATGAATATGCTTTGTGAGTAGTTACGTTTGCTCCTGAGGACATGGGAGAAGTCTTGTTATAAGTAATCATGTGAATTTGGTATTCGTTCGATATTTTGATGAGATGTATGTTGTCCCTCCTCTAGTGGTGTTATGTGAACGTCGACTACATGACACTTCACCATGATTTGGGCCTAGGGGAAGGCGTTTGGAAGTAATATGTAGATGATGGGTTACTAGAGTGATAGAAGCTTAAACCCTAGTTTATGCGTTGCTTCGTAAGGGGCTGATTTGGATCCATATGTATCATGCTATGGTTAGGTTTACCTTAATTCTTCTTTCGTAGTTGCAGATGCTTGCGAGAGGAGTTAATCATAAGTGGGAGGCTTGTCCAAGTAAGGACAGCACCCAAGCACTGGTCCACCCACATATCAAATTATCAAAGTAACAAACGCAAATCATATGAGCATGATGAAAACAGGTTGACCATAATTCCCATGTGTCCTCGAGAGCGCTTTGCTTTATATAAGAGTTCGTCCAGGCTTGTCCTTTGCTACAAAAAGGATTGGGCCACCTTGCTGCACCTTAGTTACTTTTGTTACTTGTTACCCGTTACGAATTACCTTATCACAAAACTATCTATTACCGATAATTTCAGTGCTTGCAGAGAATACCTTACAGAAAACCGCTTGTCATTTCCTTCTGCTCCTCGTTGGGTTCAACACTCTCACTTATCAAAAGGACTACGATAGATCCCTATACTTGTGGGTCATCAAAGTGTTCCATGACAATACCAAAATTATCATCACGGAAGTGTCCACTTCCATGACGATAAATGCCGCGTCATAGAAGTGTTTTCATCAAGGGTAACAACACATGGCATCCACCGTAACGGGTCACCATTAAGCTATCGGGTTCCGGTTTGGATCCGATAACCCGTTAACAGTCCCGACAAATGGGGATTTCCACGTGTAAAATTCTCATTCGCCGGAGGATCCACATGTCTGCTCAGCGTTGGGACAGATGTTATCCACTCATTGGACAGGAGGTGCCTATGATACGTCAACACATGGCATGGCCCAATAGAGGCTCATTCTGGTGAAAAGGCTGGCCCGTTTGACTTAGTCAAAAGGTAGCGGGCCGACCCATGGAAAGCCTGTTAACGGCCTGTTCACATATAGCCCATTTACAACCCTCTAACTCATGGCCCATTTTGCCTATCCGAATTAGGCCCAGTAGCGTCATCTGGGCTGTCCAATATGATTCCAGCGCGTTGTAACTTCCGGCCCATGTATGGCCCATGACGTCTTTCGACCCATATGAAGCCCTTTAACTCTTAGCCCATTAACGGCCCGTGGTGAAACTAGCCCATCATGAATAGTGTATCGCTTTGTACCCATATTCTACTAGGCCATTTCCAACCCGTGTTATCTTTCGGCCTTCTCAGGCCCCATTATTCTTGGGCGGATTTGCAATATTCGATTACTTACGGTCCGTTACTGGCATGTTCCGGTTGTGGGCCAAATTCAGCCCATGGTTAAAGTCGTCCCGTTTGTGGCCCGTTAATCCGTTGGGCCGTTTTCATAGCGTCATCAGATACGACCAATTAACGACAATCCATTATGGTCGGCCCATGAATGGATGATTCGAACTATAGCCATTTACGGCCCATAATGCGGTCCGTTATTGGCCCATGTTTGGCTAATCGATCATACGACCCGTAGAAGGCCCATTGATTCTACAGCCCGTAGACGGCCCATTGTTTCTATGGCCCGTAGAACTACGATCCGTAGGAGGACCATGGCCACTACAATAGATATGCAGCCCATGGTTATTGTGGCCTAGTTTTAAAAAATAGATTATTGCGGCCACTAGCAAACCGCAGAAAAAGAACTGCACTGACTACAAGCAAACAAATAAACAAGACAACAAGGAAGTAAATAAGCAAGCAACTTAAGCTAGGCCATCATGGCTATTACACATATTACATCCACTAGGCACCAAAGTTTGCCACCAGTGCAAATATGGGGAACAAAGCAGCATATTACATAGACTGGTTGTCAAAGTTGGCAACTAGTGCAAATAAATGCTGTAGCAAAACAAATCCAGCACTGAAACCACTTCACAAGAGCTCAACAAACAATATCCTGGGTTTCTACCATGCTGGCAAGACGCTTAGCAAGCTTATTAGCTTTCTCTTGTTTGGCGCTTAAATCCTCTAGTGCTTGCTATTGCACCAGAAAGTATGCATCTGAATTCTACAGGGACTTCCTCAGTCCTTCGGCTTCCTGTTGCAGAACATCTGATCGATGTCTTTCAACTTGGAGTTGAGACCTCAAGAAGCCGAACTGATTCAGGCAGCGAGTTCGAAGAGCTGGTGCTATCAATAGTGGCTAGTAAGTCAAACACTACATCCAGACAGGACTTTGGGGTTGTCTGAGTGTCTTCAATAGTTTTTATCAGCTTTCTTGCAGACCAACAATGATGTCTCACTATCTTGAACCTTATCTGCATTACTTCCTTTACCATTGCATAACGGGATACTCTTCTCCAATATTTTTTCCGCATTCGAAAAGAGAAACAAATGGACACATCACAGGTTTATGATGTTGTATATGAAACTCATTTTGGTAAACCAGTTCAGTAGTAAGGTGGATAGGATAACATCATGAAACAAACATATATCTATGTAGTATGGTCATTGTATGTCTATATCATTCTAGTTTATTTTGCCAAATCAAGATAGAGACAGTTCAAATCATATCTATTTAAGACAAAGCAGCATAGACAGAATATAAGTGTGGGAAACTACACAACAATAACAACACTTGTAATGTGCATGGCATGAGAACATAACTGTTTATTCAATTGAAACTGAAATCAACATAGAGCAAGTTACAACAGCAAACACATTAAAGAAACAGGTTTAAAACATACCTGTTGCACCATTGGAGTTTCGGTTGCATCCTTCAAATTTGAAATTAGTTGGTATGAGTAAATACAGCAATGCAAAAGCAAAGGACTATGAACCATAGCTATGGAACCTGACATGAGAACAATTCTTCTTCTGCTTTAAGCGTTGACTTGGGGTTCAGAGTGGTGGTCCTCGTGCTTTGGGCACTGCAGTTGCCTTACTAACTGCTCGTGTTTGGGTGCTCTGTGGTGGAGACGTTGTTGTGTCAACTAGAACTAGGTTTCTATCTGCTGGTGTTGGGGTTAGAAGGGCTGTAGCTGGTTCTCTTTCCAACTATGTAGGGGTGCAATCTGCGTGAGTTTGGGTTATGTGTGGTGGGGCTGGTTCTTGGGCAAATACAACTGTGGTTCTATCTACATCGACTGGTAGCACAATCTTTTCCGAGGACCGTATTTTTACTCCCATAGATACTGCCATCACCCCCTCCAATTCAAATGGCTGATAAACAAGAAAAGTAAATGAATGTACATACATTGTAAGATAGACAGGTGCAATGGATAGTAGGGAAGAAAACATGGCATGAAATAATTCACATTTATGTTGTCTAACCAAACAGGATAGCATGAATAATTTCACATATATGATGGCTAATTAAGTAGGATATCATGACACAATTTCACATGTATGATGGCTAACTAAGCAGGATAGAATGACATACTTCAAAATATGATGACTATGTAAACAGGATGCCATGATATAACTATAGGATGTGTCTATTAAAGTGGTTGGCATGCCATAATTCACAAACATGTTGTCGATGGAAACATGATGGCATGATATAGTTCACGGATAGAATGACATAATTCAAAATATGATGACTATGTAAACATGATGAGATGATATAACTATATTATGTCTTTAGAAAATGGGTTCGCATGCCATATTCAGACACATGCTATGTATGTAAACATCATGGCATGATATAATTCAAATATATGATTTATATACTAAGCAAGTGAGCGGAGGGCAATCGCATATATGATGTGGCAACTAAGTAGATGGCATTCAATATTGTGTATATGATGTGGCAACTAAGTAGATGGCATCATGGCATGATATGAGTAATATAACCCTGCCAAGTTTGACCATACACCTCAGGGGGGAAAATAGGACTAGTCATCTGCCTCTGAATCCTCCTGTGGGGAGCTATCTGTAACCAACAAGATATCTGCTTCAGCAGGTAGCATTGTCTGCTCTGAAGACCTTGTTTTCACTCCAGATATTTCCATCACCAATTCACATGGCTGATGCACAGGAAGAGTAGATGAATATACAAGCATTGTTGACGAATGGAATGAGTAATACAAAAAGGATGGCATGATATAATTCACATATATGACGCTTGGCTAAACAGCATGGCATTGGATAATTCACATACGTAATGCCTTGCAACAAGATAGCATTGCATAATTCACATATATAATGTCTTGCAACAAGATGGCATTGCAAAATTCACATATATGGTAATTTAGACACTAAACAGGTGGCATTCACACAAGGCATGTCTAAAGTAAGCAAACGACATGCCAATGCAAGACACCATATGCACGATATGAGCAATATAACCCTGCCAAGTTAGAGCATGCACCCGGGGGGGGGGGGGATATAGGACTGGTCATCTGTCTCTGAATCCTCCTCTGAGGAGCTATTCGTAACCAGCAAGACATGCGCTTTGTCAGATAGCATTGTCTGCTATGAAGACCTTGTTTTCACTCCAGATTTTTCCATGACCGTGTCGAATGGCTGATGCACAAGAAGAGTAACTAAACGTACTAAAGTTGTTGACAAATTTAATACATAATAAAAAATGATGGCATGATATAATTCACATATAAGATGACTGGCTAACTAGGATGACATTACAAAATTCACATATATGATGCCTGACTAAACAAGATGGCATTGCATGATTCACATATATGATATAGAAACTAAACAGATGGCATTCACACAATGCATGTCTAAACTAAGCAGATGCCATATTTTATGTATAAAGTAAGCAATGCAAGGCACCATATGCATGATATGACCAACATCAGCATGCCAAGTTAGAGCAAAAGACCTCAGGGGGTAAATAGAAGCGGTCTGCTCCCTCTGAATCCCCCTCTGAACTGTTATCTTCCTCTTGATTACAGTCTAGAATGGGGGGAGGGGTTGCTTTTGCACTGACCATAGAGCAACTTCTGCATGAAATTTTATTGCCACGTAGGGCTCGCCTCTTTTGCTCTACATGTTCAGTACCATTGTGTACAATAACTGACGTGCATAGGAATAAAACATAGTGAGATTATGTAAGGAGTGCATGCACAAATCCAGAGTGATGGTAGAAAATTACAGATAAACCCAGAACCAATGATAGTTGGCAGATAATAGCTTTAGTTTAAAAATACAGATAATGGCTCCTTTAATGTTTGTTTCCACCCAACATGAAACTCATAGTAGACACCCGAGATTAACCAGACAGTAGACAGATAGTATTGATTGCTGCCCCAATATGTACCCCACAACCATTTAAAAACTCAAGTTTGAGCATTAGTTTGGACCGGACTCGGAGTCTAATCTGTGAACAGGACGATAAAGTAGCATGTCATTATATTAAGCGATGCAGAACGTAAGCAGACATGAAAGTGTGCGACCTCTCTTGTGGACCCGTGTAGTCCTCAAGATACCTCTCGTGTGGAACCATGTAGTCCTCAAGGTCATCTGCTCAGTTGATGATGGTAATGCAGTTGTCATGGCTGCCGATGGCGGGGAAGAAGTGAGGCGGTGAAAGATAGTCTGGAGGGAAGATCCCTGCTATGTTGAACTCTTCCATCATTGGAGCACCTGAGCTGGAGTGGAACATAGTGCAGCAGGAGCAGGACAAACCACACAAGGTTTTCTTTGACACATATCTGTAACAGAAGTAATTCTGTAAGGGCTTGTTTGAATTGGATGATTCTAACAATGCAAGGATAGGAAATACATAGGAATAGGATAGGAATGCACGTGCAAAATAGAGAATTGATAAACACAGGATTTCTGCCAATCTGGGTGTTTGGTTCAAAAGAATTGGAAGATCACAGGATGCAAAGAAGCATGGTGAGATTAAGTCAAACCACAAGAAAATGTACGGTTATAATGCTATTATGCTACTATCTCTTAATCTTGTGCTTCATGAGTAGGAATTTGAAAAGGAGGACAATTGGATATTAAAATTCTTACGGTTTTTATTTCAAAGAGACACTAAAGGAACAAATCCTACAGTTTTCCTTTGCTCCATTCCTTTGAACCAAATGCATGAATAGTAGTACCATAGGAAACTTTCCAATTCCTATGTTTTCCTTCACTTTTCCTTTCAAGCACTGGCGATTCTAGTAGGTAGGCTTGAACATGGAAAAACCTACACTCAAAAAATGTTTTTGTGCTACTTCTACTGCTTTGGATCCAGGCCACTACCCTACTATCTCAACTCCCAACCCATCTACAAATGCACAGCTCAAACACGTAGAAATAAATAATGATGGTGTTCAAGAGAGTCCATCATGGATAGCTAAGTTGCCTAGTACCACACTGCTTGTCATATAGTAGGAGAAACTAATCGTATTTCACGTTACTACATGTGCTCAGTGGAAAATATATATAACATGTAGAGTAAAAAAGCGATGCAACAAGTGTACAACCTATTTGGCGAAGCCATGTCGACCTCAACGTGATTGGGTTGGTCGGTGAGGATGTTCCAGCTGATTTGGCTATAGAAGGAGGGGATGAAGATCTTAGGCGTCTGGAGATGGATCCGGGGGTACTGACGGTGTAATGGACTAGGGGGTACTCACCACGTCATCTCCCGACCAGCTGGATCGGGTTGAGGACCCCCACGGCGGTTCATTCATGGGCCACTTCGGGCAGCCCATGCCGCATACAAGGGGGTTTCCACAAGACTTGGCGCCTAAGCCAACGACTCTCCTAAACCCTAATCCTCTGGTGCATATATAAACAGAGGCCAGGCTAGTCAATAGACAATCTCATATTCATTACTACAATCTCGTAGTAGATACATGTACTCTGTACTACACCCCATGTGAATACAATCAAAAGCAACATGTAGGGTATTACCTCTTCGAGAGAGCCCGAAGCTGGGTAAAATCCCGTGTCCATGTTACCATCGCTCCAAAACGCTTAGCTTAGGACCCCTACAACAAGATATGCCGGATATATAATCGACATTGGTGCTTTCATTGAGACCCTGTTGGCAGTCGCCACGGTGCGATGGGAATTCGGATAATCTCCGGCGCGATCTACGCATCGGAGCCGAGCTTTATTGTCGATGTCAGCTTCTTCGTCGCCAGCTCGACTGGTCACCTCGGCTGGACCAAGGACCACTCTTCATGTCAGATCATCAAGATCAGATGGATACTTTCATCCTCATCAACTCAAATCTCGACCGAGACCATGGAAAAGTCGTCCATGGAGCTCAGGGGCTCATCGTCAACATTACCCTCGTGCAATCGCACAGTTTTTTCTGTACAGCAGACTTGTTTTCGCTACCACCTTCTTCTCAGAAGTCGATTTGACGAACCCTTTGGTGGAATTGTGAGGAATTGAGTATACAACAACCCTGTAAAATTTCGCCGCCTTCCGATGGAGGAATCTCTAGCGATCTATGATATACCGGAGGCCTGTCGAGTCTGGACGGGAATCTGGACAAGTTTAGTGCGTGGTCTCCAGAGCCTAGCATGGAGGTTATTTGGAAGATCCAACCATTAATATTCTGAGGAATTTCCTTATCTACCACCTCTCAAAATTTCAGCTTGATCCGACCGTTCAAACTCCGGGAACCTTCCGATTAGTGCATCACTTTTCGGATCTGTTTTCTATGCGAATACGAATCCAACCCGAGTTCACCTTTCTTCATGAACGGGATATTGGACAATCTTTTTGGAAGAATCTCTTTCCAGCGTATTGTGCATTGTTCTTAAACACGCGCCCATAAAATTTTAAGCCTTCTTTGAGGTATTCTTCACTATCACGCTGGTGTCAAACCAGTCCGGCAACATTGCTCCATGGCTGCCGACCTGCGCTAGACACGTCGTCGCTTTGTTGAGCCAAGCTCAACTTCTTCGGATCATCATCTTGGCAAGCCGAACAAGAGTTCAGCATCACAAAGGATAAATCATCACCAACATCGCCGCCCCACGGATTACACGGAGCGAGCACACCGGCATCGTCGCACGGTCACTTCATCAAACCGACATTAACCGCGTCACAAGTCACGACCTGCGTTGGCTTGGCCGCACTGTTGCTTCTTCAAGCCGATGTCCATCACACCAAACTGCTTCAACACCTCGGCTGAAATGGCAGCTGCAACGTCTCCTTACAGACCCACTCCGTCACCTAGGCTAGACCGGGGGCTTCGCCATCTCTTCATCAACCTACTCCGGAGACTTCGGCGTCACCAGCTGACCAACTTCGTCACGTTAGCTAGACCGGGGCTTTGCCTCGGCGAGCCAACCTTTGCCAGCATCACCATGCCTTCGCTTCATCGCCCATCAGGCAATGGGTGTGCGGATCGAGTCCCAATTTTGGGAGTAACATTTCTTCAGATTGCTACAACAGATAAACCAGGTGCTATTAATCCTAGTAATTTTTTCTTGCTTGGGTTTAATTTTTCCAACGAACTATTACTCTGGTCTGTTCCATCATCTGTACACAGGTCTGTCAAGTGATGGCCGCATTAATGATGGTTGCGCGATGGTTCGGTCAATTTCCGTCCATGCATTCGCGAATGCCTCATCGGGACTCGGACCGCCTCGTGAATCTGAGCTTTGTCACGCCGAGGTTCTCGCATCGACATTGACTTCGAAGGTAGGCCACATCTCTTTAATTTTTTTTGCGTAAATTAATTATGCGAGGTTATATATATATTGGACTGCACTATTTTACATGTGTAGGTAATCTACTTCGACTGCGTCACACGGTCACTTTGGCAAGCCGACGTCGTCATCCCAATTGGCGTAAATCGGCTCGCATGATCATGTTGTTGGTCGAATTGCCATACCGTCATGGTCGGTTGCCTTGGGGACTTCGACATCGTCGAGAGAGCTCTACCCCATCGAGTGTTTGGCACACGAGCCATATTTCTTTTATTACTTACTTTGCATAAATTATTTATTATGCTACATTTTTTTAATTATTATTACTATTATCCCTGGCTCGCACTATTTTCTGTGCATAGGTAAATGATCCGGGTTGGGCAGCACTGTCACCTCAGCATACCAACATACCGCGCCACCTCGGCTGGACCGGGGGCTTCGTCATCACATCATTAGCACACGCCGTGGACTTCAGCATCATATTGCCGGCCTGCTCCGTCGCCTCGGTTGGGCTGGGGGTTCCACCTCGCCACATTAGCCGTGCTATGTCACCACTTTGGAGTGCCGAGCTCCTCACTCGGCCACCTCGGGACCGGCTTGGGGGCTGGGACTTCGTCCCACCGCAAGCTCGGCATGCGTCATCACCACTGAGCACATTAATCAGCTAAGTCGCTTTCATGCTCAATTTTTTTCAATTCGTTCGGTTCGACCAAACTTTATATTTATGTTAAACAAAAAACTTAGTTTGTTAAAAACACTTCCTTTACCCAAGTTAACTGGGGGATCTTAAATTTGTACGAGCCATTCTATAATAATTGTTTTCCTCCTAGTCATTGCAAAGTCTTTTTCTACCACTCCTTTCTCGACTCGAGTGTGTGGTCACTAGCCGGATGGCCTATTTTCTCTCTAATGTCACTCGAGTTTAGTTCACAAACTGGCCTAACGAGCAGTACTTCACCTTCGAGGTAGGAGGTTGCAGCCATAGGCTGACCCGCTTGAATTCTTGTGATCGGATGTGTCATATTAATGCATGACAGAAGCACAAAAGTAAGACCAATTTTTGGATTGGCACCAAATGACTTGATTTAGTTTGGGCGTAAAGTTTTTATTGAAGGTTTTTGGTTTTCGAAACCTATGGCACTTTTAAACTATTTGTGTGTTTCCAGCATAGGTCTCGCAGTGCAACGTCGGGCACCTTCAGAGATTCGGCAAAAACATTCTCGGATATTGCTATATATGCATCGGTTTCAGATTGTGTCTTCGTTTAATAGTTGGGTTGCCTGGCTCCTGTGCTTGCCTCCTACGTTCCCGATTGTTCGGCTAGGTGTGCAAAAGGGAGAACCACTCTGATTGTGCTTCCAACTTGAATGGTTAAACACCTCAGTGGAGAAAGCCGAAAACTGACTGTCACAATGGGCGTAAACTGGTCAGCGATCCGATGACGGTATCAAACTATAGATCGATACTGATTACCCCGTGATAAACGATGGACCTTTCATAACATTGGCCAAAGTGTTATCGGCTTGACTTTGGTCGATGCCAATCGAGGGCTTGTAGGTAGCTTCCCCAGTTTAAAGCTCCTATGACTAAGTGAAAGTTATAAAGCCCGCATATCTGATTGCCTCGTTTCTGCCAACACAACCGACTTCGGGCACCGAGACGTCGGCTAAGAGTTGTTTTGTTATTGCGGAAACACCCTGCATAGCATCTACAAGGGGGTGGAAGCAGACGATGGGCCACTTTCAACAGATAAATGGTCACAACGGAGTCAAAATAAACTTATCATCGGCGTTTGTATTTAATATATGAGGGCGGCCTTCCGTAATCATCGTTATAAAGCCATAAATATGCATCAATTTGACTTAAGATTTTGGCCAAGCTGGGTTGCCTGGCTCTTGTGCTTAGCCCTACGTTCCCGATTGTTCTGCTAGGCGGTAAAGGGAGCACCTCTGTGATTGTTACTACCGGGTCATCCGAGCTAGTACCTATGGGTGAAGCCGAAAGCTAGCGATCTTAAAGGATATAATTGGTCGGCAACGACGGAAGTGAAAATTTAGGTTCGCTAAAGACCACATAGTTCGGGAACTTTCCCCAAACTAAATCCTCTATATTTTGCTCCTAGATTGATCGGAGCTGAGGTTTCATCATCATGCTTGGCATCACAACTCAAAGAAAGGAACCGCTAAAGGGATTGTTTTCTTTGGAAGACGTTTCTTATGTTTAATAGCAATATAGCATATCTCTCCGCATACCTTTGTTTATAAAACCGTATGGCCGGATTGCCTTGTTTGGCATAAATCTTTTCCCTCATCAAGGCTTTATAAAGTGGGAGGAACACTCCTGGGCTACTGGCCGAGGAGGTTGAAGCTGATGGTCGGTCAATAAAGCTTAGTACAATGCAGACCCAAGCATTAATGATGTAAAGTACTTGGGTACATAGAATCATTACACATTAATTGTGAGCAAAAATCAATTTTCCACGGCCAATCTTTTAAAGAGTCAATGGCACAGTCTCTTTGAGACACCCGAGCAGCTGACATAACGCTCTCATAGTTCCTTATTGGCATTGATTTCCTATCTATTAAGCCCCTTTAGGCCTACCTTGGCGAGCTCAACTTTCGTTAGCCTCTAACTCCTTTATGAGATCTTTATTCTCTTTCCAAGAAGTTTGTGTTAAAAGAACAAATATTTCTGTCAAACGGATATCGATCCGTAATTCGGCCACCCACACCCACATTAAGGCTTGGGGGCTACTTGGCTTTGCACTCATTATTTATAAATATTAAAGGGGCACATCGATCCCGTGATCTGGTGTTGCCACCCGACCAGTGGCTCGGGGGCTACTGCATGGCCTATTCAATGCAGAAAATTCATAGTGCTCAGTGTTTGGCATTACCTCTAATATATTACACTGCGTTTCTATTCCTACGTATGCTGCCGAGCTAAGAGATGATCCTTAGGCCGATTTCGTGAATCGACCTGAGTCTGAGGGGCAACTAGGATCAGCGGTTTCATGTTTTACTTCCCGTGCGTCTTGGGGTTTAGACCGACACACACCTTGAGGGCTACTGGTTATATATCTCGGCAGAGAATAAATTGCACCAATCAAGAAAAATATATCTGCAAAAAATCAGCCCAAGCCCGAGGTGGTTCATCACCTCAGAAGCAGTCCGGCATAAAGCTCAAATACAAGTGGATGGCTCCGTAAAGGGCATTTCCGGCATTAAGCTCGGCCGAACTCATTCAACTTTTTTACCAAGGTGATCTATGACACCTCGGATACAGTTCGGTGTTGGAGCTCGATACAGTCCGACATTGGAGCTCGGATACAGTCTGGCGTTGGAGCTTGGATGCAATTCGGCATTGGAGCTCGACTGCAAAAAGACACCTCAAATGCAGTCCGACATGGGAGCTCGGACGCAAGAGGACACCACCACAAGGGAACAACTTCAAACCCGAGGAGTGTGGTGTAAAAAATAACAAGGCATTGATAAATGCCAAAAATTTAAAGGTCTCCTCGGATGCCTGACGTGTGCATTCTACGGATTCAACTCGGCGATCCCCAATTAAAGATGGGAAAGATTTGTTGAACCGGTTTCCAAGACCTGCATGTGAAGATGAAGAACAGTTCGGAAGAACCGAGGAGCGTCCCCAACCTGAAGACCGGTTTAGGGGGCTACTGACGGTGTCATGGACTAGGGGGTACTCACCACGTCATCTCCCGACCAGCTGGATCGGGCTGAGGACCCCCACGGCTCCGGCGAGTTGCACGATGATGAGGCTGAAGTAGGACAAGAGAGACAACGTTAACCTGAGTGGAATTCTAATAGCATCTCCAATAGATGATGTAAAATACATAACCACAAAGTGCTAGATGTAAAATACATCAGACGCTTATCTCTGAACTTAACTGTCGAAACTGAATTTTACTGTCGAAACTGAACACACCAGTAGCAGAAAAGCAGTAGTAGCAGCAGCAGCAGCGCTCGAAGCAGCAGCGCGTGCAAGAGCCGGGGTAGCTAGTCATGTAGCAGCATCTCAGGTAGCAGTTGTAGGGGCTCGAGCGAGAGCAGGATAGGCTGCTCGTGCAGCAGCAGCGCGAGCAAGAGTGAGAGCAGCAGCGCGAGCAAGAGTAGACCAGGCAGGGGATAGAGAGCAAGAGCAGAGCAGCAGCGCGAGCGAGAGCCAAAGAAGCAGCAGCTCCTACTGATGTGGACGTTGCCGCCGAGGGAGCGACACCGTGGAGGAAGTGGCTGGCGACGCCACCGTAGATGGAGCCGCGCCATGTCGGCTCAGGACCGACCGCCGACAGCACTGTGAGGTTAAATTAAGAAGAAAATGCAGTGATTAGTGTAGACCCTCTTTGGTGGCGCCGATTAGGCCTCAACTTCATCCGAGGAATCGATGATGATGACGCTCTTCCGGTGGTGCAGGTGAAGACGACGGTGTGGGAATGGAGGTGGCGCGAAAGACGAGGGGAGCATCGGGGCAACTCCTTGGAGGTGGAGGACGGGGTGACTAAACCAACGAGATCAATGATGGATCCTCATCCAGTGCGGTGGATGAGGGACGTCGAGGTGTTGCTGTGGACGACATTGTCGGGGAAGAGGCTCCGGCCGGGTGGCGGATGAAGGGGGGTGTGGGGCTTCGTGGGTTTTCGTGGCCTCGGTGTACGAATGGGTGGGCGGATGGAATGGGAGGGGGAAACCATGGCTTAGGACATGCTTCTCCGAAATGTGGGGTCAGTTACAGAAGTACCCCCACCGATTTGAGCTAGGCGGTTCTTTCGGTTCAGGGGTATCACGGGCATTTTCACGTGTCAGGATTTCGCAGGAGGTGGGAGTGTTCACGTGCGTTGTAATTTTGGGATAGCAAGGCGCGGGTTGAGATGGAGGGAGTTTTCAGAGCACAAGGAGACAAAGAGATATCTTAAAATTTCGGGTAACAAGGCGCAGGTTGAAGAGGCGGGAGTTTCACAACACGATAGACACAGATGCTAGCTTGAAATTTCGGCATAACAAGGTGCAGCTTGAAATTTCGGGAGAACAAGCTTAACGTGTACAAAAAAGACAATTCACACCTCACTAGAGAGTGCCATGTCCCGTTTTACTATATTACTAGAAATGCATTCAAATACAACAAAGAAAACTAAAACAAATCAGGAGAACAAACATAACATGTACAGTACCAAATCAATTTGCACTTCGCTCAACAATAAAAAAACAATTCGTTTGTCTAGCATATTGACTAAATTTGAGTACATTTTCCCTATTTGAATGGGATTGTACTCGGGTTAGTTATACAACCATCTAAATATTATCTGCACAACACATGACATGAATATAGGAGTAGTAAATTCCTATATAAATATGAACTACATGTACATACGATCTCAAATTCAAATATATGTATCCAGTTTATGTTGAATTCAAATCATAGTACATGTATGCTCTAGCTAGATGTTCGCAATCTAAACCATGTATGATACTATGTACAATGTGTTTAACACGCAGAACTCACACACAAACACCATTTAGACTAGTAAGGTACACGTGCATTGCACGCATGAGATTTGGCAACCAAATTATGAATAAATACCACATTATAGCATGTAAGCTTTGAGTTATATATGCATGATGTAGATGTTCGTTTAATTCGTATAGTTCATCTCGTTCAAAATCAATTAGTTTTTATAAAAAAGCTAATCTATTTTGAGATTCATGGAATTGTGCTTTGTAAAGCGTAAAGTAAAAACAAATAATGGCAATCATGTAGAATTTTTTTGGGCAATTATGATACGGAAGATTCTAGAACAAAGGAGAAGTGCTTGTGTTTTGAGGTTTGTGCATTATGCTTTAGTTCAACCATGGAGTCTTCTAGATTGTACATGTGGCAAAATCTGGTGGAATGTAGATGATATCCAATGGCCAGTAGTGCTCGGATTTTCCATCTCTGCACCGTCAAATTGGCTTCATCCAACGACCATCTTTCAAAGTTATTCACACACTATAGGGGTATAGATATAGATATAGATATGTGATGCGAAAGCCACCCATCATCTCCAATTTGAATAGTGTGTCCATGCACGGATGCAATGTGGCCAAACGATGCCTGCCATCGATATCTCAAATTCAAATCTGTCTGAGCTTGTTCAATGTGTATACAGTATATCATGCTTGTTTCCAAACTACACCGCGCATATCCCAGTTATATTCATGCATGCATGGGTTCAAACATCAGGATCTCTTATTCAAATATTTGAATTCTACTTTACATTGATTATGACCTCACCTAGTCTTTTACACCCACACAGTCGTCTTCTCTTTATAATTGTACCACACTTCCTCTCATGCATGCATGCACACACACTACCACTCGGCATTATCAATTGCTAGTAAAATGGTTTAAGTTGATGAATTGGCCCTCCCCATAAAGGATTAGCAATGCTTGGCCCCATAGCTCCTTTATTTTTCATGGCTCCGCCACTGCGCGGAACCGCGCACATTCTCGCCCCCTCTCTTTAAGTATCGACCTCACACTTGTGCACTCCTTCATAGTCTCCCTCCACTTGGCCCCTCGCACCATCTTCCAGCCCTCCCATATCCCAGTGCTTGTACGCTCGTAGAGCTCTTCCCTCTATCTGTCTCTACTGATATCTCACGCGGTCGACCCCTCCCCTCCCTTCTCTTATATCACCCCGGCCCCATGCACATACATGTATGTATATAGGCCTCTCCTTCACACAAATTGCATTGACACATATCCCCTCACCATATCTTAGTATCTCTCACACACATGGACTACATGTGCAAAAGAGAAGAGGTGCACACACGCACTCGTTCCCGCATACAAACGCGCGGGTGCACGGTGGAGCACATTTGTACAAAAAATAAGCGTGTAGAAAGGCTTTAGATGATGTGCAAAACTAGTCTATATCTATACCTCTATATCTATATCTATACCCGTATATTGAGTCCAAATAAACTTGAAAGATGGTCGTTGCATGAAGCCAATCAGACGGTGTAGAGATGGCAAATCCAAGCACTACTGGCCATTAGATATCATCTACATTCCACCAGATTCTGCCACATGTACAATCTAGAAGACTCCATGGTTGAACTTAAGCATAATGCACAAACCTCAAAACACAAGTAATTCTCCATTGTTCTAGAATCTTCCGTATCATGACTGCCCAAACTTTTTTTCTAGTTGACTTTCCATTATTTGTTTTTACTTTATACTTTAGAACACACAATTCCATGAATCATAAAAAATATTAACTTTTTTTATAAAAACTAATTGATTTTGTATGAGATGAACTATAAGAATAAAACTAACGTCTACATCACGCATATATGACTCAAAGCTTACATGCTATAGTGTGGTATTTATTCATAATTTGGTTGCCAAGTCTCATGCGTGCAATGCACGTGTACCTTACTAGTTGTAGGATCGAAAGTATGTCTAGAGGGGGGGTGATTAGACTACTTGACAATATAAAAATTATGCCTTTTGATAAAGACAAGTTTTTGGCAGATTCACAATTATGATCAAGTCAAGCATCACCCTACACATGCAATTCTAGAGTATAGGCAGCGGAAAGTAAATTGCACATGTAGTAAAGAGAGGTGGAGAAGATCAAACGCAATTTGGAGACACGGAGATTTTTCTCGTGGTTCCGATAGGTGGTGCTATCGTCATTCCACGTTGATGGAGACTTCAACCCACGGAGGGTAACGGTTGCGAGAGTCCACGAAGGGCTCCACCCACGAAGGGTCCACGAAGAAGCAACCTTGTCTATGCCATCATGGCCTACGCCCACGGAGGGCTAGCCTTACTCGGGGTAGATCTTCATGAAGTAGGCGATCTCCTTGCCCTTACAAACTTCTTGGTTCAACTCCACATCTTGACGGAGGCTCCCAAGCGACACCTAACCAATCTAGGAGGCACCACCCTCCAAAAGGTAATAGATGGTGTTGATGATGATGAACTCCTTGCTCTTGTGCTTCAAATGATAATCTCCCCAACACTCAACTCTCCTCACCGATTTGGCTGTGGTGGAAGAAAGGATTGAGTGGAAAGCAACTTGAGAAGGCTAGAGATCAAGCTTCATATGGTGGGAGTGGAGCAACTTGATCTCAACACAAGGGTAGGTAGTTCTCTTCTCGTAAATGTAAGGTAGGAGTGGTAGTTCTTTCGATGGCTCTCTCCACGAATGAAGAGGGGTGGAGGGTATTTATAGCCTCCACACAAAATCCAACCGTTACACACATTTGACCAATCTCGGTGGGACCGAAGTTGACAACTCGGTGAGACCGAAAGTTCAAATCATGTGAGCGTTGGGATTTTCGTGGGACCGAAAATACAAACTCGGTTAGTCCGATTCGTGTAAAGACAGGAGCTTGCCAATCTCGGTGGGACCGACTTCATCATCTCGGTGACACCGATTTGATGACGAAGGTTCTGAAGCTTGGCAACTCAAGTTTCGTGAGACCGAGTTCGAATCGGAAAATCCGAGATTTCTAGGGGTTGGCTTTGTGGCTGAGGTGGTTCATCTCGGTGTGGTGAGTTTGGAATATCGGTGGGACCGAGATTACTTATGAGTGTATATGGAAGTGAAAGTTGCGATAGTTTAGGAGATGTATCACTAAGCACTTTGAGCAACCAGATCATTATCATAACCTCATCCCCTTTAATAGTATTGGCTTTCCTATGGACTCAATGTGATCTTGGATCACTAAACCAAAATGGAGTCTTGAGCTTTTGCCAATGCTTGCCTTAGCATTTTGAGGGTCCACTTCTTCAGTCCTTGCCATACCCATATCATCGAACTTTCGAAATGATTCTCAAGAAACTATTAGTTCAATGATATATATGTTGTTATTAATTACCAAAACCACCCGGGATTAGTTGCACTTTCAATCTCCCCTTTTGGTAATTGATGACAACATATAGATCAAAGCTTCGACAAAGGATATAATCAATGAATAATATCGTCGCTTTGAGAAGTATGTGATAAGCAAGAGCTCCCCCTAAATTTGTGCATTATTTAAGATTTGCGTTTGAATGCAAATGCACAATCGATTAGGATCATGGGTCACTCTTCCATGTCACATACATCTTGGTGGAGCGCACAAAATGATAAGAATGAATAGCATGCACCCAATCACCAAGACATGAGTAAATGGTCATACAAGATAGGAATAGCATATGATTAGCATTAAGCACACATTAAAGCATAGTACGACCAAGCACTCATTAAGGTAGGATCAAACGTAGTATCAAACACACTAAATGTCTCGAAAACCAAAAGTATCTCAAAGAAACCGCAAATGAACGAAAGAGCAAAAGCGCAAAGACAAAAGCACTCTCTCTCTCGAAGTCCTATGATCTATACAATTTCTCCCCCTTTGGCAACAAGTTACCAAAAAGTTCGAAACAGCATAGAGCTAAGCGCCTTTGGGGACTCTGCTAGCGGCTCTCTGCAGGTTGATGTTGGAGTTGATATGGCAAGCATCGGCGAAGACTTGGTGATGTCTGGCTTTGGAGGAGTGGTCACTTTGGGCTGGAGTTGGAGCAACCGATGGAGCTGTGGGAGGTCTTTGAAGCTGTAGTCCCGTGTCGATCCTTTGGAATAGCACTGATCGGGTCTGTGGGAACCGGAGCGATCTGCTGATAAGCATCTGGACTAGGTCATCCCGCATCTCACGATAAGCTCTTCCTTCTCCCTCTTTGCTTCCTCAATATCCGCCTCAAGCTTGTTGTGATTACTTGCACTTGATCGACTTCACATCCAGAGTGTGGATCTTGTCTTCAACAATCCTCTCTAGGCTCTCCTGAGACTATACAATGCTGGCCAGGCGTTGCTCAATCCTTTGGGTAGCTTCAAGGAGCTGCTCTCCAACACTCTTTGGTTTAGCTGCTGCTGCTGCTTCCTTGTCAGCTTTGGCTTTCTTGGCAGCTTCAATCTTTGCTTGACCTTCAACTGATGTTGGATCCTCCTCTTCCATCACAACAACATTATCCTCATGCTCAGGCTGCAGTGGTAAGTGTTCTCTATCCAACAAGAATGTGCCCGTGCCAAACTTGGCATTGATAAGCATCTGAATGTGCGGGGCAAATCCACACGACCTTTTCTGGTCAGCTGCAGTCCTCTTGATGGTTTCTACTATTAAGTCCATCACCTTGAAAGGTGCTTTCTCATCAAGTATATGCAGCATGTTGATAGAGTATCCTCTGATCATGCGATGATCTCCAGACTTGGGCATCAAGGTATGCCTCAGAATAGTGTTAGTGGTAGGTAGGCCTGCCTGGAGATAGTACACTGAGCCGAGCTTCCAAATTCCCAAATCCTTTGCTGGAACCTCTTTGTACATGTTCTTCATGGATTCATGGTTCTTCTTTGGAATACCATACACATCAACATCATCCTCTCTTGGCACTGGAGCATTCAGCAGTTCTGCCCATTCTTCAACAGAAGAAGAATACCTTTGGCCTTCAGTCATCCATACAATCTTTCCATCTGGATAGAAATGAGCTGTGGCATAGAATTGCATAATCATCTCATCATTCCAACTTGTCAACTTTTGACCTACAAAGTCTGCAACACCACATGCAGTGAAGCTTTCATGCACATGTGGAAAGAAATCTCTGTGCTCTTCGCTGTCAATGTATTTCCAATCAACATATCTTGTGTCTGCCACTATGGGCTTCTTGTCCATCAGCACAGTCTCATAGAAGTCCTGCTGCTCTCTGGTGTGAAATCTGGGATCAACAGCAGTTCTTCTCCTCACGGCATATGGATCAGCTTGTCTCCATAGCCTGAGACCTCTATCTTTCCTTTCCTTCATGTTCTCAGCTTGAGGATGAGCATCATTGTGAAGTGGCAGTTTTGGACGAAGTTTCAAAAAACTGGTCCTTCATCATCTGACACAGCTGGTGGCACATCATCTTTGTTCTTTTCTGATGCTGGAATGTTCCTGACTGTTTTCTTGGGCTTGGCAGCAGGCTTTGCTGGAGCTGCCTTGACTGGAGCAAATGGCTTGGGCTTTGAAGTGGCTCTAGCCCTGATGGCATCACCCATGATCTTAGGCTTCTGAGGAGGCTGGGGTGCTTCCTCATCCTCATCTTCCTCTGCTGCATCATCATGCACTAATCTCTTCCTCTTGGAAGTTTTCTTCACTTTGCTTGCAGCTTCTTCCAGATTCAGCTTCTTAGCAACAGTGGACTGCTTGACTTTCCTGGTGCCTTTCTTAGTTTGCTGACCTTGAGGCTCTTTGGCAACAACTTTTCTCTTGGGCTTTGAGGTGACTTCTTCCTCAATAACAAAATCTGAGTCTTCTTCATCTGAGTTCCTCTTCTTTCTGGCCCTGGTGGCTGCAGGAGGTAAACCACTTGGTGTACTCCTCTCACCATCATCTGATGAGCTGCTGGGATCAGGACTAGTGCCTGCCTCTGGAATATCTGCTATAGGTGACTCGACTGTTCGGCTGTCACTGGCATCTGACATGGCTGACAACCTGTGAATAGATAAGGTGTAGGCAGAGTAGAAGAGTTATCACAAACTGCAGAAGATTTTGCAAACAAATGAGTTCAAATTTCAGTATTAGGTTTTCACAGAAGACATTTCGGTCAGACCGAGTTTAAAATTCGGTGAATCCGAAGTGTTCAAACAGAAGCCTTCACACCACTTTCGGTTGGACCGAAGTGGGTTTCGGTCCTGCCGAAAACACTAGGGTTTCACTAAATCCTCATTTGGTCACACCGATTTTCACAACTTCGGTTGGACCGAAGGTGCGATGTAATGGCCATAGGCCAAATCGGTCATACCAAAAATGTAAAATCGGTCTCACCGAGATGTGTTCGGCGGAAACCTAACCCTAAAACTTTTACTCGAATCTTGTTCAAAAGAACTAATCTGGTGTACAGGAAGATTTCAATCGTGGCAAGATTACAGGCAAACCAAACGTGCATTGAATCGGAGATGGGAGCACGAGTGGGATCGAAACTCACCCTAACTTGGTGGAGTTTTCTCTGGCGCAACGGCGCGGAGAAGATGTCCGTTGACGGCGACGGAGACCTGCGGCGAGGGCGCACAAAGCATTTACGGCGACGATCCGGAGACCAAGGCGGCGACGGCAAAGTGCGGGGCTAAACGTTTGAAGTAGAAATCAAGCAGCGCGCCCTCGAGTATATATACCCTTTGTTGTCGGTGGGACCGAGTTGTAAAACTCGGTGGCACCGAGATGAATAACTGCTGGGCAGTTATACACTTCGGTCACGCCGAAATTCACAACTCGGTTTCACCGAGGTGAAAACCTAGATCAATCTAAATGTTTTCGTTTTGACCGAATTTGAGTGAGTTGGTCGACCGAAATCACTTAGAAGGTTTTGGAAGTTAGCCCTTGTCGGATCGGTGGCTCCGAGTGCTCCTCACTCGGAGGGTCCGAAAATGACTTGTTCAAAGTTTGTGATGTAAGCATGAATGGAATTTGAGACAAGAAAGCATAGATAGCTAGGGGAGGTACTTAGGCATTCTTGTCCATCCATTTGGTCAGAAAAATCAAAACAACCAAAACAACAAATGGATGTCCTCGAATGGATAAAATCATGCATCCAACATGCTCACGCAACAAGATAGCAAATGAAATATGTGTCAAACATGCACAATCAAAAACTCTAGCTACTAACACACAATTTGTCGATGACTAGGTCATCTTTATATGAGTATATTGACTTAGGAGTCAAATGAGAACATTTGATCATAGGTCATACTCATCGTTTAAGCACAAGTGGGGTTACCACTTTTACATAAAGCATTAATCTGTTCACATCATTTGAAGATGCTTTTGCTCAATTCTTTAGAGCAAAGCTCCCCCTAGATGTGAGAACCCCTTTTAAAGGGTCAAACTAACCTTGGGTTGTCGTAGAAGACTTCATGTAGATGTTGAAGATGTGGATGCTCAATGTTGATGAAGACCATCAAGAGTTGGGAGCAATCCTTTGGATTCGGGCACTTTCAATACCTACATGGGTTAGTCCCACAAGGAACAAACAAGGATATCCATGGACATAGATTGAAGTTCACAATAGATGATGTCCATGAAAGCAATGATTACCTTGTCCCTTGACTTACCAACAAGAGGGTTTGTGACTCCATGAAATAGTGCACAATGTGAAAGTTGATTGCACAAGTTTTTGCCAAAATGAATGTGAGTGAAGTATGTTGGCGGAGTCACCCTCAAGAACTCTCTAGTTCTTCTTCTTCGGGATCCACATCATCTTGATGGGAATCCTTGGGGTTGTAGTTGAGCTTGACGAAGTAGAACTTGACGTTTCCTTGGGAACCCACTTGACCATGGCTTGAGGTGCTTCAATAAATGCATCAATCTCCTCTTGAAGCTTGTCCTTGCCTTTTAGCTTGTGGTCTTGTGGTGGAAGGTCATCTTGAGCTTGTTCCACATTGGAAGAAGTAGGATCATACTTCTCCTTTTGAGAAACAAACTTTGGAGTGGGATATTGACCTTCTTCCCATTCAACACCTTCGGCGTTGAACTTTCGCTCAAAACCAATTCCTTGATTCTTCCGGTGCCTTCCTTGCTTGCGAACAATTTCCTCAAAGTTCTTGCTTCCGCAAGGCTCTTGTAGACACCTTTCTCTATAATCCCTTTCAATACACTATTTTCTTGCTCAAGTGTAACTTGGCTTGAAACATTGTTAGTGGAATCAAGAGAACTACTAGAAGCAACAATATTGGATTTAGCATGGTTATTGTTACTACTAGATGAAGAATTTTTCTTATGCTTGTCATGCTTAGTTTTAATAGGTGGCAAGAAATTAGACAAGAGAAGTCGTTTGGCAAGATATGAAGAACTCTTCTTTGAAGATCGTCATTGATTGCTTTTAGAAACTCATGTTCTTGCTCTAGATTGAGCTTCTCGAGCGTAGCTTCTCATGAGATCTTAGGAGCTCTCTATGATCTTCTTGAGTTGTTTCATGAGCTAACTTAAGAGTGTTTAGTTCTTTAGTTAGACGCTCAATCTCCTTCATAGCATTGTCATTCGGCTCTTCTCGACTATAAAGACTACTAGCATGTTCATCATTACTAGGCTCACTAGATTTATCATGTAAGAGCTCATCTTCACCAAGCAAGTCATCCTCATCACTATCAAAGTGAATGAATTCAGGGTGTGATACCTTGGGGCCTTTAGCCATGAAGCATCTTCCAATTCCCTCATTTGGTGAATCAAATAAGTCGTAGGAGTTGGAGTTGGAGGATACGAGAGCAAGACCGCAACACCTTCATCTTGATGTAGTCGGAGTTGGAGTGATAGCTTCTTTCGGATTGATTGTCTGAGTCGGGCCGGAGACCCATTCACCTACATGAGCTTGATGTTTTCTTCTTGTGTAGCTCCTTGATGACTTGTCTTTCCTCTCCGAATCCTTGCTTCTCCGAGAGGGTCTTCGTTCATAACGATCATCTCTACTCCTTCTCTCTTTCCGAGGTGACTCATCTCTTGAGCTTCTTCTTCTTGGAGATTCTTCTCTTCTCTTGTGGGGAGCCGAACACTCATTTGAGTAGTGTCCGGGTCTTCCACAATTGTAGCAGTTTCGATCACGACTAGAAGATCTCTTTTCATCATATGATCTAGACTTTGAGCTTCTCTCTTTGCTTCTACTCTTGTAGAATTTGTTGAAGTTCTTCACCATTAGGCTTATCTCTTCATTGGAAGCTAACTTGTCACTTGAGGTTGTGGGAGCATCACTTGTAGCTTTGTAAGCACCACTTGACTTGTTGTGAAGCTCTTCCTTATCTTTAAGTGTCATCTCATGAGCAACAATTCTTCCAATGACTTCGGTTGGCTTGAGATTCTTGTAGTTTGCCATCATTTGGATCAAAGTGCACACGGTGTCATACTTTCCATCCAAAGCTCTGAGAATCTTCTTGATGATGAATCGGTCGGTCATTTCTTCGCTTCCTAAGCCGGCAATCTCATTTGTGATGAGAGCAAGCCTAGAGTACATTTCAGCGACTCCTTCACCTTCCTTCATCTTGAACTTGTCAAGTTGACCTTGAAGAACATCTAGCTTTGATTCCTTCACGGACTCGGTACCTTCGTGTATTTCAACCAAAGTATCCCAAATCTCTTTTGCATTCTCAAGACGGCTGATTTTGTTGAACTCCTCGGGACACAAGGCATTGAAGAGAATGTCACAAGCTTGAGCATTGTTTTGCAACATCCATAATTCATCCGTTGTAAGCCAATCCGAACTTTTCCTTCCTCGAAGAATTCACCTTGCATACCAACACAAATAATGCCCCATGCGGCTGGGTTATGGCCAAGAATATGCATTTTCATTTTATGCTTCCAACTAGCAAAATTTGTACCATCAAAGTAAGGACCTCTCTGAAAATTACCCTCACTAGACGCCATACTCTCCTAGGTTGTGAAACCAAGCTTATGGAGTCAATGCAATGGAAACCAATACAATGGAGACCAAAGCTCGATACCACTTGTAGGATCGAAAGTATGTCTAGAGGGGGTGATTAGACTACTTGACAATATAAAAATTATGCCTTTTGATAAAGACAAGTTTTTTGCAGATTCACAATTATGATCAAGTCAAGCATCACCCTACACATGCAATTCTAGAGTATAGGCAGCGGAAAGTAAATTGCACATGTAGTAAAGAGAGGTGGAGAAGATCAAACGCAATTTGGAGACACGGAGATTTTTCTCGTGGTTCCGATAGGTGGTGCTATCGTCATTCCACGTTGATGGAGACTTCAACCCACGGAGGGTAACGGTTGCGAGAGTCCACGGAGGGCTCCACCCACGAAGGGTCCACGAAGAAGCAACCTTGTCTATGCCATCATGGCCTACACCCACGGAGGGCTAGCCTTACTCGGGGTAGATCTTCATGAAGTAGGCGATCTCCTTGCCCTTACAAACTTCTTGGTTCAACTCCACATCTCGACGGAGGCTCCCAAGCGACACCTAACCAATCTAGGAGGCACCACCCTCCAAAAGGTAATAGATGGTGTTGATGATGATGAACTCCTTGCTCTTGTGCTTCAAATGATAATCTCCCCAACACTCAACTCTCCTCACTGATTTGGCTGTGGTGGAAGAAAGGATTGAGTGGAAAGCAACTTGAGAAGGCTAGAGATCAAGCTTCATATGGTGGGAGTGGAGCAACTTGATCTCAACACAAGGGTAGGTAGTTCTCTTCTCAGAAATGTAAGGTAGGAGTGGTAGTTCTTTCGATGGCTCTCTCCACGAATGAAGAGGGGTGGAGGGTATTTATAGCCTCCACACAAAATCCAACCGTTACACACATTTGACCAATCTCGGTGGGACCGAAGTTGACAACTCGGTGAGACCGAAAGTTCAAATCATGTGAGCGTTGGGATTTTCAGTGGGACCGAAAATACAAACTCGGTTAGTCCGATTAGTGTAAAGACAGGAGCTTGCCAATCTCGGTGGGACCGACTTCATCATCTCGGTGACACCGATTTGATGATGAAGGTTCTGAAGCTTGGCAACTCAAGTTTGGTGAGACCGAGTTCGAATCGGAAAATCCGAGATTTCTAGGGTTTGGCTTTGTGGCTGAGGTGGTTCATCTCGGTGACTGAGTTTGGAATATCGGTGGGACTGAGATTACTTATGAGTGTATATGGAAGTGAAAGTTCTTGATAGTTTAGGAGATGTATCACTAAGCACTTTGAGCAACCAGATCATTATCATAACCTCATCCCCTTTTAATAGTATTGGCTTTCCTATGGACTCAATGTGATCTTGGATCACTAAACCAAAAATGGAGTCTTGAGCTTTTGCCAATGCTTGCCTTAGCATTTTGAGGGGTCCACTTCTTCAGTCCTTGCCATACCCATATCACTAAACTTTCTGAAATGATTCTCAAGAAACTATTAGTTCAATGATATATATGTTGTTATTAAGTACCAAAACCACCCGGGGATTAGTTGCACTTTCACTAGTGCTTCCAGTATGTGCAAAACACATAAATTAGAATCCCAATGGCATGCTACACAGTGTCTCTGCCTTTTTTAGTTAATATATTATGATTAAAATGATGTGGGGGCATCCATGAATCCACGTGGCACATGTGGAGGCGTTGTCGCGACCTCCTTGTCTGGATTGATCACAGTGACGTGTTGTTGGTTCCAGAAGAATGTAGTCATCCTCTCTCACGCACACTGGCAATACATGCATGAAGCAAAGATGTGCATGCACGCACTCATTCCCTTGCACGCACACGCGGGTACACGATGGGACACATTTTTGTACGAAGATCCACCCCATGTTATAATTTGACGCGTGTAAAGTCGTTCACTTCATTGATGGTCAATTAAGTGCATGCTAATTGAGTGGACATGAGGGAGGAAGTAGTTGAGAAAGACATTACTACTCCACTACGTGCATACGAGTAGTTAAATCATGGGTTGCTACTTCCATTGGTCTCCTTCGTATTTTGTGCCAATTTTTGACCATAATTTTAAGTAACACAATATTTATGCAGGTCATAAAAATTAATGTCATCGAAAACTATGTTCAAGTGTGATTCCAATGATATAATTTTTGGTGACATGCATTAACATTTTGTTAGTTAAATTTTTGGTCAAAACTTGACACAAAATTAAAAGGGGGCCAATAGACCAGGACGCAGGCATGATGATCAATTTTTGCCTGGGTTACTTATGGTGGCCTTTGTATTTAAATATGGACGGAGTGGAGTTGTACTATCTTTATCTTAGCCTCATAGGGCTCTCCCAGCGCCCACGCTCGCCTCCTCGCCTTGCCCACTGGATCCCGCCATGGATAATCCCTTAGATCCCAGGATCCCGCTGTCTATCCTCTCGCTACGGCCCGCAGCACTGCCACCTTTGAGCTAAACCCACATGTGTTTCAAAGGGGATCCATTACTCTGGAATCAAAAATCGATGGCGCCGGAGGACATGCCAGGGCTACATTTCAGGTGGTGGGCATCAAGGGCAAATCGGATCGAGGAAGTGTGGCATCGATTGGAGACAAGTTCGAAGGAGCTGCACCTGGCGAAGCACAAGGTGGAGGCGGAAGTCGATCTCAGCGGAGAGATGCTGAGGGATATCAACATCTAGCAGCATCACGTTGATTTGGAGCTGGGGCTAATAGCAGAGATCATATTAATGGAGTCGACTACGAAGGAAAGAACGCGCTTGCCTGCGGAATGGCATGAGTAGCCGGTGCAACTGTTCAAATGGGCGGTAGGAGAAGCCAAATCCCGGGACCAGCTGTGGCGGCGCCATTGGGCATGCATCATAGGCGAGGTGAGCTACGCTCCTTCCCCGCCAGCGATGCAGTGACCTACTGGGTTGCTGCTGCAGTGAACTTGCGGCGCCATATATGTCGGTTTTCAACCTGACAATCACTTCATCTTTATGTATTGTATTCCTATGAAAATACTTGGTCGTTTGGAAAAAGATGGTAATTGATTTTTCACTAGTTTTTGAATGCTTGGTCGTGACAATCACCTGAAGCCAAAACCAGAAGTCTCCATTGAGTAATACTTATGGTTGTTCGCACCAACAGACGGCCGGTCGGACCCGCGTCTCATCGAAGGGACACGCATTGGCTTGGTCTGACATGTACGACCAGTTACATCACTGACTTGTGCGACCACATTTGAGCAGTAGTACTTGAAATTATGTTCCACTAAACTCATCGAGAGCCATTTCGGGCCTCGAAACCAAAACCATCAATTAATCTTTAGCTTGTTCCCATCACATTCCAAAGTAGTACTACCATGCTATAATTAAGTGCAAATCTGCTCACACCTAGTACGTATCAAACCTGAATGTGTTCCCACTATGCATGTCTTAGTACTAGTGCTAGTACTAGGTTATAAAAAGGGGAACTACCTAGCCGAAAATCACTCTACCTTCCTCCCCATAGGTCTTTCTTGTTCGTCCATACTTGCCATGGCCGGTGTGCAAACCTTTATATCGAGAACTACTCGTAACAAGGGAGCAGCGACCAAGGCCGCGGGAAAAAAAGAGGGCTCGCTGCCATGCAGAGACCTCGAAAGATCTCTCATAGGCAGGCGAGGGCTCCTAGGAGTGCCCTAGCTGTGAGGGCGAACATGCTGTGCTGGCGGCGCTGGAGTCGTTATCCCTCGACGACATGCCCAATTAGCTCAATAAGCAGAAGGAGTTCATTGAAGGCTTGGTGGAGCTGCTGAAGAAGAGCCTCGATGACATGCCCGCTGAGCTCAATGAGTAGGGGGAGTTGACCGCAGGCTTGGTGATGCTGCTGAAGGAGAGCATTGCCTTAGGTAAGAAGGCGACCAACAAAATCCTGCAACTTCACGAGGACAAGGTGAAGCTCCACCACAATCTCAACCTACTGAAGGAGGAGAAGCAGGCTGGAAGATGCTGCATGAGAAGAGTAGTTGCTCGGTGAAGATGCTGCATGCCCTCGTCATGGAATAGAAGGAGGAGTTGGTGAAGTTCCGCATCAAGCACCCGACTTCTGTAAAGGTACGTAATGCGGCCGTAGAAGATATGATGAAGGCTCACGTCGAGAACTCCCGCATCATGGACAAAATGAAGAAGATGGCGGAGGAGATGCGCGAGGAGATGGAGGTCGTGGAGGCAGTGAAGAAGCAGTTACGACTCTGCGACCAGCAACCCTTCATGTAGTAGAGAGCAGCGCCCCTGACTTGTGTGTGCTGCTTCCTTCTTTTTTTTGGGGGGGGGGGATAATCTTCCTTCTTCTTTTGCTCATGTGTTTCTTCTTTTGGTTTGGGTATTTTGCAGCACGTGTCACGTTCTCTGTGAGGCATGAATAGAATAATGCTAACGATGAGCGGCGTCGTGTGATCGATGACTAGAAAATTAGATCATTTTTATTGCCACATCGCACTGGGCTATCGTGTTTCGTGCTCCTCCATCGTACTAGTACTCCAGTGGAAAACTTGAGTATACCGCATGGTTCTTTGCTCCTCCTCAGGTCATCGGCAACATTTATGCGAGCAGTCAAATCACAAGGCCCCGCCTTCTAGCAGTAATGAGCCATCAAATCACAAAGGCCCTCGCCTCTCATGAAACTAACCGAGCGAGACTGCCCACCCTCTAGCCTTTTAAATGTATATTTTTTTATAGTAGTAGTATCGATGGATCGCGCCATGGAGAAAAACTAACAAGATGAAATTAAAGAAAAAATGTGGTACATATAGAGAGTGCTCGTCGCTAAATTATGCATATAGTACTATTAAAAAAGCTAGTACGTGCTTACATGGGGTGCTAAAGTCTATTAAAGAAATTAACATACCTATTTAATTCTTTGACAACTAAACTGCCGGCTATATGATGTTGGCCATATATATGGTGCATATATAATGTGAAGAAATGACTGGTAGTACTACCAACTACAAGATGAACTATAAGAAATACTAGTATGTATGTACTGAAGAGTTAAAGTAACGAGAAGGAACATAACATAGTTCTATTGGGGGCTCAGCACAACACACCCCTCATATAAAACTAAGCACCCTGAAATTAAACTAAGCAACTAATCCGGTAGACACTGCATTAGAACCACCATGAGCAATGGCGCTGCCACCTTACTCGGACTCCTCGTCCACGTGCTCGACTTCGTCCTTGTCCCTCTTCCTCTTGGTCGATACTTCTTTGCTTGAACCGCACACTTGGATCTTGCTCTTCATCCAACCCTTGTAGATATTGATACAAAGGTAGGCATCCATTGCAGCGTAATGGATGTGGTCTCTATCTAGTACATTCCACTGCCATGCAAGATGAACTTGGGCGGGGGTTTCGTCAGTTTACCGTACAAAGATCAACCCTGGCTGCTGCCAGGGTCAGCATTGAAGGTTGACGGGAGGACACTAGCCCATTCCTCTAGAGGTCAAAGTGCTGGCCAACAATGAGGCCTATCCGATCCAGGACTTCTATGTCGTTTGTAAAGTCTATAGAAACGAATAGGACTTTGCCACCCACGAGGAAGTTCTTAAAATCCTCGCACTCAACGTCGGCATGGCATATGTGGTAGACCAAGCACAAGTTATGCACGCAAACCTAGATCACGGCGGGCTTCTTCTTCTCTTCCTCCTTTAGATTCTTCTATTTTCCCAGGACTGTGGTGTACTCAACATCTAGCCCAGCGACCCACTCGTCACCCTTTGACTTTTTGAACATGCGTCTGAAGCGAGCAAGGCATCTTTTCACCGTCATGGAAGAACGGGTGTAGATGACGTCGAACTCATTGCGGGTGATGGTTCTAACCTTGTACTCACCGTCGATCCTGGAGGTTCGGGACGCCATGGATTTGGGAGGAGGGTTAGGATTAGTGGAACTGCTGTAGTGTGAAAGGACGGGATGACTAGGAGCGAACTGCCTTAATGTTAAAGGAAGGCCGGGGATGAGTAGGAGCGAACTGCTAGAGGTTTTCCCATTGTAAAAAATGCTGAGTAGGGCATGCAAATAGAAGGGTAGTGGCTTCCCCAATGGATAAATGGATTCATGCACACTACTATGGGGGGACAATTACATGTCATGTCTACTAGACGCCCAATTAAATGGCTTTATGCATCTGCGTGTTCGCATCTCAAGTGTCGAAAAAATTATAGGTGATACAAAGCTTTCTATGCTCCCATGATACGGGCTTCCGAGAGCCCTTGGATCTGAGACCGAACAGTTGCATGGCGTGATTCTAGACCTATGGGTGAATATCCTATCCTGGAGGGTTATTCTACAAATTTTCAGCAACTTAGCATGCAACCGTTCGATCTCAGATCCGAGGGCTGTCAGCAACCCGTATCATGGTCACACCTACCATGACCTTCGCATCACTCGCGTGGTTGCACCCTTGGAGATTTCAGACGACTATAAATGAGCATTTTTTGCCTACTTCGCATGCATGAAACTACTTCCTCCGGTAAGGTGCGTTAGGCTATCTGATGTTGGCATGTCATACATAGTCATCACTTAGTCACTCATACAACAAGGTTAGCTATAAGGTTGGCTATAATAGTTTTTTTTACTTCTCTCTATCTCTTTCTTCGTAGTTGATACGTCTCCAACGTATCTATAACTTTTGATTATTCCATGCTATTATATTATTTGTTTTGGATGTTTAATAGGCATTTATATGCTCTTTTATATTATTTTTGGGACCAACCTATTAACCGAGAGCCCAGTGCCAGTTTCTGCTTTTTTGCCTATTTTAGAGTTTCGCAGAAAAGGAACGGAGTCCAAACGGAATGAAACTTTTGCGATGATCTTTCTTGGACCGAAAGGAAACCAGAAGACTTGGAGATGATGTCGAAGACACAACAAGGCAGCCACAAGGCAGGAGGGCGTGCCCCCTACCTCGTGGGCCCCTCGTAGCTCCCCTGACCTAGTTCGTTTGCCTATATATTACTCTTATACCTTGAAAACATCTAGGAGAGCCACGAAACCACTTTTCCACCGCCACAACCTTCTGTACCCGTGAGATCCCATCTAGGGGCCTTTTCCGGCGTCCTGCCGGAGGAGGATTCGATCACGGAGGGCTTCTACATCAACACCATTACCTCTCCGATGAACCGTGAGTAGTTTACCACAGACCTTCGGGTCCATAGATATTAGCTAAATGGCTTCCTCTCTCTCTTTGATTCTCAATACCATGTTCTCATCGATGTTCTTGGAGATCTATTCGATGTAATATTCTTTTGTGGTGTGTTGCTGAGATCCGATGAATTGTGGATTTATGATCAGATTATCTATGGATATTATTTGGTTCTTTTCTGAATTCTTATATGCATGATTTGATATCTTTGCAAGTCTCTTCGAATTATTGGTGTAGTTTGGCCTAATAGATTGATCTTTCTTGCAATGGGAGAAGTGCTTAGCTTTGGGTTCAATCTTGCGGTGTCCTTTCCCAGTGACAGTAGGGGCAGCAAGGCACGTATTGTATTGTTGCCATCGAGGATAAAAAGATGGGGTTTCATCATATTGCTTGAGTTAATTCCTCTACATCATGTCATCATACTTATTGCATTACTCTATTCTTTATGAACTTAATACTCTAGATGCAGGCAGGAGTCGGCCGATGTGTGGAGTAATAGTAGTAGATGCAGAATTGGTTCGGTCTACTTGACATGGACGTGATGCCTATGTTCATGATCATTGCCTTAGATATCATCATAACTATGCGCTTTTCTATCAATTGCTAGATAGTAATTTGTTCACCCACCGTAATATTTGCTATCTTGAGAGAAGCCACTAGTGAAACCTATGGTCCCCGGGTCTCTTTCCCATTATTTTGAATCTCTTTTACATCTTACTAGTTTCTGATCTACTATTTTGCGATCTTTTACTTTCCGATCTATAACCAAAAATATTTACTTTACCATTTATCTATCTCTATCAGATCTCACTTTTGCAAGTGACCATGAAAGGATTGACAACACCTTTATCGCGTTGGGTGCAAGTTGTTGATGTTTGTGCAGGTATTCGGTGACTTGTGCGTTGTCTCCTACTGGAATGATACCTTGGTTCTCAAAATTGAGAGAAATACTTATGCTACTTTACTGCATCACCCTTTCCTCTTCAAGGGAAAACCAACGCAAGCTCAAGAGGTAGCAAGAAGGATTTCTGGCGCCATTGCCGGGAAGATTTACGCCAAGGCAAGCCATACCAAGTACCCATCATAAAACTCTTCTCCCTTGCATTACATTATTCGCCATTCGCCTCTTGTTTTTCTCTCCCCCACTTCTAAAATGATTTTCGAAAACCTTTGCCTTTTCTTCACCTCTCTTCCATTCGTCTCTTTTCACTTGCTTCTTGTGTGCTTGTGTATTGGATTGCTTGCTTTGTCATGATGGCTCAAGATAATACCAAATTGTGTGACTTTTCCAATGCCAACAACAATGATTTTGCTAGCACTCCAATTGCTCCAATGCTGAATCTTGTGAGATTAATGCCGCTTTGCTAAATCTTGTTACAAAAGATCAATTTTCTGGCCTTCCTAGTGAAGATGCCGCATCCCATCTAAACAATTTCGTTGATTTGTGCGATATGCAAAAGAAGAAAGATGTTGATAATGAAATTGTTAAATTGAAGCTATTTCCGTTTTCACTTAGAGATTGTGCTAAAACTTGGTTTTCATCTTTGCCTAAAAATAGTATTGATTCGTGGAATAAGTGTAAAGATGCTTCTATCTCTAAGTATTTTCGTCCCGCTAAGATCATCTCCCTTAGGAACGACATTTTGAATTTTAAGCAACTTGATCATGACCATGTTGCATAATCTTGGGAGGGGATGAAATTGATGATACGTAATTGCCCTACACATGGTTTGAATTTGTGGATAATTATACAAAATTTTTATGCCAGATTGAATTTTTCTTCTAGAAATCTTTTAGATTCGGCCACAGGAAGCACTTTTATGGAAATCACTTTAGGAGAAGCTACAAAGCTCCTAGATAATATTATGGTTAATTATTCTCAATGGCACACCGAAAGATCCACTAGTAAAAAAGTTCATGCGATTGAACAGATTAATGTTTTGAGTGGAAAGATGGATGAACTTATGAAATTATTTGCTAATAAAAGTGTTTCTTCTGATCCTAATGATATGCCTTTGTCCACTTTGATTGATAATAATAATGAATCTATGGATGTGAATTTTGTTGGTAGGAACAATTTTGGTAACAGCGCGTATAGAGAGAATTTTAATCCTAGGACGTTTCCTTGTAAGTCCTCTAATAATTATGGAAATTCCTACAACAAATCTTATGGTAATTTTAATAAGATGCCCTCTGATTTTGAGCATAGTGTTAAATAATTTATGAGTTCGCAAAAGAATTTGAATGCTTTGATTGAAGAAAATTCTCTCAAGATTGATGATTTGGCTAGGAACGTGGATAGAATTTCTAGATCTATCCCACCTAAGCATGATATCAATGAGTCTCTCAAATCCATGAGAATTTCCATTGATGAGTGCAAGAACCGCTAAGATGCATGCTAAAAAAGATTGGTTTGTAAAAGCATGTTCTTCTAGTTTTCATGATAGTAATGATGAAGATCTAAAAGTGATTGATGTGACTCCTATTAAATATTTGTTTTCAAATATGAATATTGATAAATATGGGACTGGAGATGAGTCAACTTTAGTTAAAAGGCGTCCCAATGATTCCGAGTTATTAGATCTAGATGCAAAAATTGACACAAGTGGGATTGGAGAGGTCAAGATTTTAAGTAGCAATGAACCCACTCTTTTGTATTTCAAGGAATTTAGTTATGATAATTGTTCTTTAATAGATTGTATTTCCTTGTTGCAATCCGTGTTAAATTCTCCTCATGCTTATAATCAAAAAAAAGCTTTTACTAAACATAGCGTTGATGCTATGATGCAATCTTTTGAAGAAAAGCTTGAATTAGAAGTTTGTATCCCTAGAAAACTTTATGATGAGTGGGAACCTAATATTAAGATTAAGATTAAATATTATGAATGCTATGCTTTGTGTGATTTGGGTGCTAGTGTCACTACTGGAAAAAGGCCTATAGATAGGATTGACTCTAATGGCGCACCGTGTGTGCAGTGCGCCACTACTATATACTAATGGCGCACCTGTCCAAAATACGCCATTAGAGTGGAAGAATCTAATGGCGCACGGCCGATGAGTGCGCCATTAGTATGTATTTTTTTTTTCCATTTTCCCATACAAACTAATGGCGCATGCAGCAACAAATGCGCCATTACTATATATAACTTCTAATGGCGCACGGGCTAGTATGTGCGCCATTATCATATCCCTCCATCTCATCCCCTCCATCTCGATCTCGATCCCCTCCATCTCGATCGCACCCGCACCTCCCCGCTAGCTCTACCCATCGCAACCCTCCCGCTCCACCGCCAAGCACGGCCCGGCCCCTGCAAGAACCCGCACATTTTGAACATGTTTTTAATTTTTTTACTATTTTTATAAAAATATTACACTGTTATAATTTAAACAAGTTTGATAAACACAAATAAATATAAAAACAGTATTTAAAATGCATAAAAATATTATTGTTATGATTTAAACAAGTTTGAACATATTTAAAGACAAATAATATCTCGATCCCCTCCATCTCGATCTCGATCCCCTCCATCTCGATCTCGATCCCCCTCCATCTCGATCGCACCCGCACCTCCCCGCTAGCTCTACCCATCGCAACCTCCCCGCTCCACCGCCGAGCACTGCCCGCCCCAAGAACCCGCACATTTTGAACATGTTTTTAATTTTTTACTATTTTTATAAAAATATTACACTGTTATAATTTAAACAAGTTTGAACATATTTAAAGACAAATAATATCTCGATCCTCCATCTCGATCTCGATCCCCTCCATCTCGATCTCGATCCTCCATCTCGATCGCACCAGACCTCCCGCTAGCTCTACCCATCGCAACCTCCCGCTCCACCGCCGAGCACCGGCCCGCCCCAGCAAGACCAAGACATTTTGAACATATTTTTATTTTTTTACTATTTTTATAAAAAATATTACACTGTTATAATTTAAACAAGTTTGATAAACATAAATAAATATAAAAACAGCATTTAAAATGCATAAAAATATTCTGTTATGATTTAAACAAGTTTGAACATATTTAAACACAAGTTTGAACATATTTAAAATGCATATTATCAGATCCCCTCCATCTCGATCTCAATCCCCCATCTCGATCTCGATCCCCTCCATCTCGATCGCACCCAAGACCTCCCCGCTTAGCTCTACCCATCGCAACCTCCCGCTCCACCGCCGAGCACCTGCCCGGCCCCAGCAAGAACCCGCACATTTTGAACATGTGTTTTAATTTTTTACTATTTTTATAAAAATATTACACTGTTATAATTTAAACAAGTTTGATAAACACAAATAAATATAAAAACAGCATTTAAAATGCATAAAAAATATTGGGGATCCAGGAGTCGAACCCAAGACCTCTGGTGGGAGAACTGGCTTGACCGGTCGAGCTAGTAGAGGGACTTGATGTGGATCGATTCGGGTGGAATATAACTTGTTGTCTCGAAAGAAATATCTAATGGCGCACCGTCTTTGAGGTGCGCCATTAGTGTGGATGTACTTATGGCGCACGGTGGTTGGTGCGCCATTAGTATTGTGCCTCCATCCATCCATACCCTCCCGGCCCACCTCTCTCCCTCGCCTCGATCCTCTCTCTCCCTCGCCCTCGCCCTCGATCCGCCGCCTCGCCGCCCAGCCTGACGCCGCTGCCCGCCGCCTCGCCGCCCAGCCTTGCTGCCCGCCGCCTCGCCGCCGAGGTGCTGCCCTCTCCTCTCCCTCGCCCCTTCCCTCCCCTGCTCTGGTTCCCTCTCTCCTGCTCTCTCTCCTGCTCTCCTGCTCTGGTTCCCTCCCCTCTCTCCACCTCGATCTGTTTTTCCTCCCAGCTGCAGCAGCCAAGGAGGACAGGACGAGCGGCAGCCGGCGACCAGCAGCACCCTCTCTTCTCCGTTGGTGATTCCTCCCAGTCTGTAACCCTAGCTGTTCGATCTGTTTGGACAAGAGATTCGCTGATTGTGTGCATCTTGATCTCAAGTGCTGCACCATCATGGTGCTTCACAACAAGGAATGAAAAATATGTTCGAACTCTGAATAATGGTAGCTAGTATTTGCGAGAAGTTCAGAGAAATGTTACTGAAGAAAAGTTCAGAGAAATATTTACATGCGCAGACTTGCTGAATTTCACCATGGTTGGTCTTGATCGAGGGTAAGGCATAGAGGAACTAATGGATGTTAGATAGATGCTTTAGAGAAATCTCTCGGTCTGCGATTCTTGATGTTATAAAGGTTGATAGTAATCTTTGTAGTAGTAGGTTCAGAGAAATCTCTCGATCTGCGATTATTGAATTTCACAATGAGTGCTCTTGGTCGATTAAGGCATAAATAAATGATTCAGATAGATTCACGAGGTTGAAATTGTGGATGAAATGAAACTAGTAGTTGTGAACATACTAAAGTTAGTATAAAGTTGAGTCATCTATTTTGGAGCGGAGGGAGTAGTTAGTTATCTTGAGGAGGTAGTGAGGTTTCAATAACAAGTAAAGAGAATGAACACTTGGCTAGCCTAAAGTTTGATGATCATTTTTGTCCATTGTACCATTTATAATCTCTCAAAGCAATCATATGACCGAACCCTTTCTTTGGATGTGTTACTCTGCTATATTGCAAACTTGGAATAATTGTTATGATAGGTCCTCGTCAATCATGGTGTATGCTTTCTTAGGGAAATCATGGTGAATGTTGATCATGATTTTGTAAGTAATATTTTGAGAGGTGAATTAATGCTGATCATGATTTTGTTAAGGTGTTAGTGGACTTGCTATGCTTAGGGTGGCACTTTACGATTGCTTGAGGCACAAAGGCCCACACCACACCATACCATCTTGCCTTGATGCCTTCTAGTACTGCCAGAGTGCTAGTCCAACATAGTAAAATGCACAATATCACAAGGAAATTAGAAGTTACAGATATTATCTTTATCGTAAATGTAAAAATACTATTACAAGGAATTTGCATAATACAGTTCAATGATGACTCATGTTGAAGATTGTGCACCCGGTTGACATATTGTTAGCTTTACAAGGAATTTGCATAATACTATTACAAGGAATTTACAAGGAATTTGTTAGCTTTTAGATGTTGTGGTGGTTCACTTGGTGGTATATTGTTTTGAATTACACTTGTTAGCTTTTTATAAGCAAAAACATGCCAATGTATTTTCCATGCTATGATGGAGGCCTTTTTTGCCTTGTCCACCGAGAGGCCCTTGAGTTTGCGGAATGTCGATTAACTTCCGTTCCAAGCAAATTCGGGCACTCCATATGTCCTATTTTCAGCAAAGGTCATGCTGAAATTTTCCGTGAATTTTAGCATGACTTTGTTAAAATAGGACATATGGGGTACTGCGACTAATGCATGTTTTATGATCTGTTGTAAGGGTACTAATTGGTCTCTTCTGCTGCTTATCGAGATGGCGGAAGCAGCCACCGCCGATCTGCGACACCGCAAAGACGAGGTGGATGATTCAGTTCTTCACTATCATACTTGAGGCTTCATTGGATCCATGGCGCTGGTATATAAAATGAGAGATCTCCCTTCACCCATCTCATTACGATATCATTGTTTGCTACATCACTCATTTTCCCAAACTGCAGAGGCTGCCCGACAGGTTTATGAACATGCTTGATGGGTGAAGATCCGCCAATAATGTGAAGCTGCGACAGGCGGCAGCGGGTTTCGCAATGGGATGTGCATTGGCGATCAAGAAGGGCCACATGTACTTGTCTCGTGGGTGGGAGAACTTCTACCGTGCCTCGACCTGCGGTGGGGTACTTCCTTGTCTTCAGTACGCACAGCAGACGCCAACATGCTCATCGTGAAGGTGTACAACAAGACTATGTGTCGCATGCGTCTGTTGCCGATGATGATGCCGATGCGTTCGCCTCTTCTTATTCCTCTACATTTGGCTTTGTCTCACATCGATTGTTAACGGTCATTGTTGCATTTTGGACAGGTAGGAGCAGCAGCGGACATCGGCTACTGACCAAAGCAGCGGCGACTATGGTTGTAGCGAAGTCTGCAGCGATTCTGGCTAAGCGACAGCAGAAGCAGCGATTCTCGCACCAAGCATAGACAACAAGAAGGATGATCCGGACTGGAGTGCGGGAGAAGAGGAGCAGAGTGAGGATGGGCATCAGGCTGAGGATGACCTAGCGCTGGTGGTGGCTGACCAAGGGCAAGAGATGGTGGTGGCTGACCATGGGCAAGAGATGGAGGTGGCTGAGGATGACCTAGCGATGGTCGTGCCTGAAGGTGGCCTTGCGATGGTGGTGGTGCTCGACAATGACCACGCACCGTGGTGGCGCCGGCGATCCCACGGTGGGCAACATGACCACGCCAATTGTGGTAGAAGACTACATCCCACTACCTCCACTGCCTCCACAGCCTCGCCGCTCTAGGCGCATCAGGGAGATGAAGGAGAAGAAGGAGAAGAACTGCCTACTTTGTCAGGTATGTCAGATCTCCTATAGGTTAGCTATCCAAAATGATATATATATACTTAGTTACCTATGTTATCTCTAATATGCTTAGTTTCCTATAGGTTAGCTTCATTTTACCTAAGTTGGCTCTAATATACTAACTTAGAGCTTATATGCTTAGTTTCCTATAGGTTAGCTCCAAAATAACTTATGTTAGCACAAAATGATCAAGTTTACATAATAAGCTTATAGTCTTTTTCTTAATCTTCTTCTTTTCCAAAATGACATAGGTTAGCTTCATTTTACCTAAGTTGGCTCTAATATACTAGCTTAGACTATGCTTAGTTTCCTATAGGTTAGCTCCAAAATAACTTATGTTAGCACAAAATGATCAAGTTTACATAATAAGCTTATAGTCTTTTCTTAATCTTCTTCTTTTCCAAAATGACATAGGTTAGCTTCATTTTACCTAAGTTGGCTCTAATATACTAGCTTAGACTATGCTTAGTTTCCTATAGGTTAGCTCCAAAATAACTTATGTTAGCACAAAATGATCAAGTTTACATAATAAGCTTATAGTCTTTTTCTTAATCTTCTTCTTTTCCAAAACTCTTCTTATTCTTCTTCTAGTCTTCTTCTTTTCTTCTTCTAACTTCTTGTTTATCATTTTGCAGATTTGATTTAATTGACGGAAGCTTGCGTGGATGGGGTGCTTCTTTTCCATTTCTGTTTTTATTTTGTATGAATGTGAAACTTTTGTGAATTGATGGATAACGGTGTTGGATGAACAATGTGAAACTTTTGTAACGACGGAACTATGTGTTGGCTATGTACGTATGTATATATGATGAAACTTGTGTGTTGGATATGATTGCTATATGTATGCTTGTTGTACATATATGATTGCTATATGGATGCTTGTTGTACATATATATGTGTTGAATATCTCATATGTGAAATAGTGACATGAGATTAAGAAGAAAAGAATTAAAAAGTTGTTACTAATGGCGACTACAAGATATCTCATACTGTAAGTATAGCAGATACTAGTGGCGATTGTGAGCAAGATACTAATGGCGCATCGTTGAGTGCGCCATTAGAATACTCAGATTCTAATGGCGATAGGTGGTGCGCCATTAGAAAGAAATTCTAATGGCGTGATGCCAGTGGCGCACCAGCCATGCGCCATTAGAAGGCAAAACTGGTGCGCCACTAGCATGCCTTTTCCTAGTAGTGTGTTTCCATGATTCCAAAAACTTTGTGTGATGTGTTAGGTTTCCGTGAATTTGATGATTGTTCTTTAAATTTGCATCTTGCGGATTCCACTATTAAGAAACCTATGGGAAGGATTAATGATGTTCTTATTGTTGCAAATAGGAATTATGTGCCTGTAGATTTTATCGTTCTTGATATAGATTGCAATCTTTCATGTCCTATTATTCTTGGTAGACCTTTCCTTAGGACGATTGGTGCAATTATTGATATGAAAGAAGGAAACATTAAATTCCAATTTTTGTTAAGGAAAGGCATGGAACACTTTCCTAGTAAGAAAATTAAATTGCCTTATGAATCTATTACAATAGCCACTTATGGATCACATGCCAAAGATGGCAATACATAGATCTATTCGTCTTTTTATGCCTAGCTAAGGGCGTTAAACGATAGCGCTTGTTGGAGCCAACCCAATTTTATTTTTGTTCTTTGCTTTTTGCTCCTGTTTAGTAATAAATAACTCATCTAGCCTCTGGCTAGATGTGGTTTCATATTTTAAATTAGTGTTTGTGCCAAGTAGAACCTTTGGGAATACTTGGGTGAAACTTGATTTGATCTTGCTGAAAAACAGAAACTTTTGTGCCCACTAGATTATTTGTAATTTTTAGCAGAAGAGTGCTTTTGAGTTAATTCTTTTTGCAGAAGATTAATAGACAAATTCCTGACGTCCACCAATTTATTTAAGAATTTTTGGAGTTACAGAAGTATTAGAAATATTCAGATTACTACAGACTGTTTTGTTTTTGACAGATTCTGTTTTTCGCGTGTTGTTTGCTTGTTTTGATGAATCTATGGGCAGTATCGGGGGGTATGAACCATGGAGAAGTTGGAATATAGTAGATATTACACCAATATAAATAAAAAATGAGTTTGCAACTGTACCTTAAAGTGGTGATTTATTTTCTTATACTAACGGAGCTCATGATATTTTCTGTCAAGTTTTGTTTTGTGAAGTTTTCAAGTTTTGGGTAAGGATTTGATGGACTATGGAATAAGGAGTGGCAAGAGCCCAAGCTTGGGGATGCACAAGGCACACCAAGGTAATATTAAAGGACAACAAAAAGCCTAAGCTTGGGGATTCCCCGGAAGGCATTTTCGGCGTTCTGGATATGGGGGTATCCAGACCTGCCTGCTTGCAGCCCACCACGTGGCTCCATCGACGGCCTGGTACGGCCCAACTTCAGCATCAACAACTCAAGACCCTCACGAGGGGCCAAGCCTCACGAGGCGAATGACGCCAGGACCCCCAAGGGGATCCGCCTCCTCAGGCTGGCTCCCGAGGGGCGGAGAGTTCTATGCAAGGTTTACCTCACGAGGCTCAGTTGACGTGAGCCATGACGACCAAGGCGAGGTGGGCGCCAGGTGGGCACAGAGCGCATGTTTTCTCTTCGGTGCAAAGGAGGCAAGCCACAGGCACGGAGTCTCGAGGAATCAGCCAAAGGTTTCCATTCTAGTGCAACGAGACCAAGACCGCTAGGACGGCAGGACGAAGGTCATTGACGAGCCCACCGTAGCGTCACGACCAGAGGCTTTTCACACGGGAAGACTACTTTTGTCAGGATAAGCTATACTACTTGTCCCCTTTCAAATCCGGCCGTTGTGGGATCCCTTCCCACCAACATTTGGGAAGAGGCCAAGGCCACTATAAATAGGACTAGCCACCACCACAGAGGGGAAGAGAGGTCGAACTAGATCACACCACACTAGCTCCCTCGAGCTCAAGAACACCTCGCCTCCTGAGGCGAGTTCATCCACTGTACTAGTTCATCCTCAGCCCTCCGAGGCAATCCACCATAACGCTGGAGTAGGGTATTTTTTTGACTCTAAACAGTAGGGTAAAACCCCACTGCAATTTTATATTATAGAGCAAAGAAACAAGTAGTCTTACAGGCTTGAGGTAAGCCTAAAAAAGAGAACTAAAAACTAGAAACTAGAAACTAGAACTAGAAAGAGGGGGGGGGGAGACAAAAAGGAAAAGAAAATAAGAAAGAAAGAAATAGGCTAAGAAGAAAAAAGAAAATTACAGCAGGGCCTCAAGCCACATATTGAAATGACTCTCATGCTTCTTCTTCATTCCGAACCTTAAAAGCTTTAGCTCCTCCAGGAAAATGAACTTCCATCCTTGAAAAGATGGAGCAATGTTTTCAAAAAATTTATTATTTCTGGTTATCCAGATGGCCCATGCACCAAGAATGATGATCTCCATGTAAAAGGTGTAATTTAGTTTGTCCTTTAGATCTTGGAATGCTTCCAGCATTGACAGATTTGGTGTTCTTGTTGGACAAATAAAGTCCCAGCATTGTTGCACAAATGGGCATCCCCAAAAAAGATGATGAAGTGTTTCCTCCTATTGACAGTCACTAACTGCACAGTTCTATGCTTCCAGAACAAAATTCTTCCTTCTAAGCAGGTTTCTTGTGTTAACTCTGTCATGAAGTAGTTGCCAGAAAAAAAACTTTATGCTTTGGCTATCATGAGCTTTGCCAGATCCAGTTGAAATGAGGAGGTGTTTGCTTGTGACCTATTAAGACTTTATATGCTTTGATGGATGAGTATATTTCATTTCCCCAGATATAACTCCATGTGTCTAAAGATCCCAAAAATTCAGATTGCCTCATAGAGATGCAAATGTCCTCCATTTCTAAGAATTCCTCATATGCCTCTGTTGTCAATGGTAGGAAGAAAAGGTCTTGAAGGTACTATGTGTGCAATACCTGTTGTATGTTCAACTGGGGATTTCTCACAAAGGAGTACATGTGATGGAATTTGTGTTTGAGTACAGCATGTTGCCATAGATCATCCCAAAAAGAAGCACTGACCCCATCTCCCACATTACATCTAGCAATAGCTTTGTAATGATCCAGAAGTGTCAAGTTTGATTTCCACCAAAAAGAACCCACCATGTTGTCACCTGGCAATTTCCCATCACTGTAGTAGGTTTCCCAAATCAAGTTGACCCATGGTATGTCATGTCTATTGAAAAATTTATGCAATTTCTTCATTAGCAAGGTTTTGTTATGGCTATATATATCCAATACACCTAGGCCTCCCTGATCTTTGGGTATGCACACAGTGGTCGATGCTACTAAAGCAGGTCTGCGGTCCTGCATGTCTGGGCCTCTCCAAAGACAGTGTCTAAGGTATTTTACTATCTGTTTCTTTATTGTGATTGGGATATCCAGACATGTCATGAAGAATACTGCCAAGGAAGTTAGCACTGACTTGACCAGCATCAATTTTCCAGCCTGTGTCATGAAGATAGATATGCCTGCCAACCTTTTAGCAATCCTGTTGACTAGAGGTAAACATTGTTCCACAGTGGGCTTGTAAATTCCCAATGGAAGACCAAGGTAATTGAAAGGGAAGTGTCCTCTAGCACATTGTAGTATGTTTGTGAATAGTTCAACCCTATCTTCATTAATGTTTAGAGGAACCAGAAATGACTTCCCATAATTCACTTTGAGCCCTGTAGCAGAAGCAAAAGTGTTGAGTAAAGCTTTCAGACAGAAGAGTTGCCTAGTATCTGCTTGCATAATCACCAGTGTCATCTGCATACTGCACAATTGGGAAATGTGGACAAGAGTTCACTTGCAGTGGTGCAGAGAGTAAGTTTATCCTCATTGCTTTGTTAAGAATAGATTGCAACAGGTCAGCTGCCAGCACAAAAATTAGTGGAGAGTAAGGATCTCCCTGTCTTACTCCTCTTTTGATGTAGAATTTTTTTTCCCTGGGACTCCATTCAGTAATACAGAAGATGTTGCTGTTGAAAATAGACTTTTCATCCAAGAGATCCATATGTCACCCAAACCTTTGGCCTTAAAAATGTCAAATATTGCTTCATGCTCAATTGTATCAAATGCTTTTTCAAAATCCAGTTTAATAACTAAAATTTCCTCCCTGGACTTGTGGCATTGGTGAATATATTCATAAGCCCATCCTAAGCAGTCCTGTATCACCCTATCTTTGAGGAAGCCATATTGATAGATATGCACCATCTGCAGAATTACCCTTTGCAATCTATTTGCCAGAAGTTCTGTAATGATCTTGAGCACCCCATTAAGCAGAGAAATGGGTCTAAAGTCATTTGGAGTAAGTGGCACTTCTTTTTTAGGAATAAGGGTGATGAAAGATGAATTAATGCTCTCAGGGTTGACATTCCCAGCATGAAAAGCCATTATAAGTTCAATGCCATCTAATTTTATTATATCCCAGCAAGTCTTGAGAAACTCATTATTGAAACCATCAGGACCAGGTGATTTATCATTTGGCAAATTCTTGATCACATCCTCAATTTCCTCTAGAGTGAAAGGTTTTTCCAAGTCAATGAATAGGAGTGGATCCACTGTATTTTTATACAAGTCCTCTAGATTGAAGTGCATAGAATGCCTAGTGGTCTGACCCAATCTACTCTTAAAAGCCTCCCATAGAATTGCTGCCTTTCCTTCATGGTCAGTGACTTCAACTTGGTCCTTGTTTACCAGCATAGCAATTTGATTGTGTCTGTGGTTAATAGAGGCTTTGTGTGTGAAAGAATTTGGTGTTCTCATCCCCAAATTTGACCCCTTTAATTTTCCCTCTTTGCTTCCAATAAATTTTCTGATTGTTGAGCACTATCAATAAGAATTCCTTTAGTATATTCCTGCAATTTGTTTCAAACACTGACAAAACCCTGTATTCCTCAATTAAGTCCCAAAGGAAAATAATATCATTCAACTCTGCAATCTGCTTTTTGTGACATGATAAGGATTTAGCCCAAAGTTTTAGTGTTCTTCTGACATTCTTGAAGTTAGCATTAATCTTTTTAGCACAATCAGTGTGACCCACTGGGATGTTCCAAGCATCATGAACCACTTGCTTGAAGGAGCTGTGGTTGAGCCAGTAATTTTCAAACCTAAACACTTTGGACTTTGGAATTGTTGTGCCAATCTTTATCATCCATGGGAGGTGATCAGATATGGGTTTAGCCATGGGTAGAGCAGTAGAGTCTGGATAGCTGGTCATCCAAGCAGCAGATGTGAAAAACCAATCTAGCTTCTCTAGTAGGGGATTGTCCTGCATGTTACTCTAGCTAAATTGTCTGCCTCTGAGGGGTAGTTCAATTAAACCTAATTCACTGATGGCTTCATTAAACATAAGCATTTCATTAACATCACCTCCAGGTTTATTTCTGTCTTCAGGCTTTCTAATGAAATTAAAATCACCCATGATAATCTAGTCCACATCACTAGGCATTTGAATATTTCCAAACCACTCAATGAACTCAATCTTTTCTTCATGATTGCAGGGGCCATAAATGTTTGTCAGAATCCAAGACTTGGAGGAGGTGTTGCAGGTGAACTGAATGGATAAGGAAAATTTATTTTGAAACATCAACTCTCCAGTAAATAAGGCACCATTCCAAGCAGTGAGGATGCCACCAGACGCCCCAGTGGATGGTAAGTATTCAAATTTATTGATTCTCTGTGGGCAAACTTTATGAATATATGTTAAATCAAAGATCTCTCTCTCTCTCTTTGTTTCCTGTAAACACACAATACCAGCTGCACTTTCTTCCACTTTTTGCTTTATTGCTAACCACTTATCTGAAGAATTAATACCTCTCACATTCCAGTTTAGTATATTCCAGGTTCTGTTGTTATTCATTAAAAACCAGACTTATGTGTCCTTGAACACCCAGGTCCAGCCCCTGGTGTCTATCCCAAGTTAATTTACTTTGATTCACAGATAAAACAATTGTCATACAAGCAGGCCCATCATACAAACACTTCACATGATTGGAGTGAATTCCATGCCATAGCAACAAGTAATTCATAAGCAGAAGGATAGCAGCAAAAGGAATATCACATTTTATCTCCATAAGAGAGCAGCATAGTTTGCACACCAATCCATTACATCCAAGGAACAAAAGATGTCTTTCTGGATAATCAAGCACTATGGAACAAGTTTTGGTCTTATGAATTTCTACAATCATAACGAAAGAACATTCCAAAAGAGAACATCAGGACACTCTGCTATTCCAGCTCATCTGGTGTGGTCTTGTCATCATCAGATAATCTTAGATGTGCTGTCCTGCCCAGTGGCCTTGGACACCTTGGCCACCTCTTCCTGCCCCTTCTTTTTAGGCTTCTTTGACAGGTTTCCATGCAGCTCCTCCTCAGCAACCTTACAGAATGACTTAGTTAGGTTTTTCACACAGAATTCTGAATAACAGGTGGGATTGCATTACATGGCAAACAGGATCTAGTATCACAAGATTTTCTCCTATAACCCATGTTATCTTTCTTAATCCTGTCACTCCTTCTTACCTCAGTTTCAACCAGAGGCTCCTTGTCCCTTCTCTTCCTTGAGATAGCCTCCCCAAGTGGAGGAAATTTGTTTGGGGAGACTTGTTGCAGAGGACTGCTGTCGTGGGAACGAACACCTATGGGACCGGAGCCCCTTTCGGTCCGGCGGGGGGTGGAGATCGCACGAAGAGTGGATCGAGGCGAGGCACGCGAGCGATTTTACCTAGCTTCGGAGCTCTCCGGAGAGATAATACTCCTACTGCTGCTTTGTGGTTGTATTGAGTTCTTGCTTGAGAGCGTGAGTGTTTCTGGTTTCGAATGAGTCGAACCCCTTCTACGTTGCGCATGGGCCTCCTTTTATATGCTCAAGGGGTCACCGACAGGTGGCAACGCATGCATGGGCAAAAATGTAAAAGAACTATGGTTGGTACACCTACTTGCACAGTGTATCATACCTACCCCTGACGGCAGGGGACAAAGGCATTAAATGCCCGTCTGTGTCGCCCAAACAGTGCAGAAAAGTGACCGTTAGGGGCGCCACCACTTGCCACGATGGCCATCTTGTCATCTCCGCTTGCCACGTCGCACCGCTAGCTACACAGCTTCCTGCCACACGCGCCTGGAAAAGGCCCAGGGCGACATGTTGGCGGGTGCGCTGGAGCACAGGTACAGAGTGGTAACTTTGCCGTGGCAAGCGCCTTGCCGCGGTTGTTGTCTTGTCGCGCCCGGAAGCTTGTCGCTCGCCGGGTCTTGCCGGGACGCGCGGCGCGTCACGGCAAGTTCCTTGAAATGCCTTGGTTGGCCTTCCCGGCAAGCTCCTCTTGCCGGGGCCTTGTCTTTCCGGGCAAGCTCCTCTTGTCGGGGCCTTGTCTTCTCAACTTGAACACTTTGTTCTTGAATGGCTCCAATAGGACCCATAGAGGATCTTGGCGGTCACCCGGCAAGCCTTGCCACGGGGCGCTGCGACTGCCCGTGCACAAGTTCGGGATACTAAGGTACCCCTACTTTAGTACACCGACATGAGCCCCCGGGCCTGGGCCACACACGGTGCCGAGCGCTGTTGGGCCAGGCCCAAAACAGGGCACGGGCACGCGCGGCCTGGGTCCACACCGTATCTGACTCCATATCCACCGCGCTCTCCCTTAACGGCACGCGTCGAATGCGGCGTCGTGGGAGAGATCGTGGGTGGTTCTTTATTCGGAAAAAGCATAACGTTCGCGTCCTTCCTCTTTATAAGCAGGGGAAACAGGGGCAGTTTCCCCACCTTCGCCATTTGCTGTTCCTATCTCCGAAATCTCCGCCGCTCCCCTCTGCTTCCAAAGCCGAAAGAGAGCAGTGCTCCACCCCCCATCGCCGCTGTCGCCGCCAACGCCTTCGATCTCCCACACCACCTCCGCCATGGCTCCGAAAACCGAGAAGGGCGTGAAGTTGGCCGAGGCGCTGCGGCTTGAGGCGCTGCGGAAGGAGCGGGCAACTTTCCCCTCCGAGCTCGCCGCGGCGGAGCTGAGGGATTGGTACTACCTCTTCTGGTCGACGGATACGCGAGCGCATCCGCGCACGATGCTAGTCTCCGCCGCCGCTTCGAAACGGGCTCCAAACGGATACCCCTTCTTCGTACTGTTCTTCTACTGCGGGCTCTGCCCACCTTTCTCCGAGTTCTTCTGTGACATCATGAACACCTACGGGTTCCACCTCCTTGATTTCACCCCCAATGCTGTCCTAACCATGGCGGTTTTCGCACATCTCTGCGAAAACTTTGTCGGAGTCCACCCAAACGTAGCCCTTTTCCGCCACTACTTCATGCCCCGGGTCGAGAGGGGAGAGCCCTTATCCGGCGGGATCGCCTGGATCTCGAGAACCGGCAAGAAGGAGGCTTATCTGGAGGGGGAGCTCCGCAGCAAATGGGAGGAGTGGAGAGAGGAATGGTGCTGGATCGTCGAGGAGAACCCGCAGCCGTTTACTGCCCTGCGCCAAGACCCAGCAGTGCGCGGCGGCGATTGGAGCGCCCTGGCCGCGGACGACGACAAGCTGAAGATCGCCACCACCCGGATCTTGCGTCTCAGGCTTGCCGGGCTCACTGTAGGTGCTGTCGGCGCAGATTTTCTTCGCCGCCGTATCGCCCCCCTGCAAGAGAGGAGGAGACCCGCCTAGGAGTTCGGGGGTCCGGCGGATATCATGAGGCTGCGCCCAGGCCTCAACTTCAATTTTACTGTGCTGGAATTGGATGCGATGCTCAAGGAGCTGTTCAAGCACGACCCTCAGCATCCCGAGTGGTTCAGATTGCCGGCGGGTGTCGTTCTGCTGTGCAACAACTCTTCGCTCGACCGCATCCGTGCAATGATGCCGCAGTGCGACTCACATGGAATCGTCCCCACCTGGCAGGAGCCTGTAGACAATGTCGTGCAGTAGTTCTTTGACGGCCTGGTGGAGGTAGCAGTCCGCGCCGATGAGCAGAGAAACCTCACCCGCGACACCACTGAGGAGGAGATGCAGCGCATCGCCACCAGGGCGGAAGAGGCGGCGGCAGCCGCTGCCGCGGGTGAGTTTGGGTTCACCGTGGAGGAGGCAGAGGTAGCAGAGGCAGCAAGCCTTGCCGAGCGAGAGTGGCTTGACGGCGAGGAAGAGCTTGCCGCGCCTGACGCCAAGTCGAGCGAACCCGCCGAGGGTGCGAGCGGCCCGCCATCTCCAGCGCACTTTCCGCAAGCGGAGCCCACAGCGCAGCCCCCAGCTCCACCAAGAAGGCGCCTCCGCAAGGCCGGGGATGTAGTAGGGCGGCAGACGAACCAGCAGCCTACGCGCCGCGCGACGCGCTCCGCCGTGACAAGCAATGTTTGCGGAGCGCCGCACTTGCTGGCGGTAATGGAGCGGGTCGCCCGGACTACGCCGCTGCCCCGCTAAGCGGCTAAGGGCACCTACTCCTCCGCCTCGTCGCGCCAAGGTGGGCTCGATTGACCTCTCCGCACTCAGCTCCGATGAGGAAGAAGAGGAGTAAGCTTCTTTGTTGTATTTGTAGTTCTTCAATTTCTTGCTGTCTTTGTCTTGTATCTCGATCGCTTTACTCAATCGTTTCCTTTCGGGACCTCGCCCAGAGAGCGGCGAAGAGAGCTAAGGCTCGGTGATTGTCATCGAGGACGAGCCCACCGTGACAGCAGGGGGCGCTGAGACCACCTTGCCGGACCCGCAACTACTCCTCGGCAGCCTTTAGCGCAGCCCCCAGCAGAAGTATATGGTTTACTTCTCCTTTGTTGCCAAGCATGGGTGTTCTTTCCTTTGTTGACATCATTGTTGGTTTGCTTATGTAGGAGCAGTAACAGCCTCACCAAGAGCCTCTGAAGCCGCCTCGAGATACTATCTGCTTGACCACGCCAAGGAGGATTCCCCGCAAGGAGCTGTTCTCCGCAAGGGAGAAGTCCCCAAGAAGGAGGAGTCTCCGGCAAGGGGCAGCACCAGCGATCCCCCGTTGGCGGAGCCCATGACTATAGATCCCAGTACAGGTAATCCCCCTTGCTTGAAACTTCCCTTGGGTTCTTCTTCTGATTGTCTTTTTGGATATTTGCTTGACTCTTCTCCCTCTTCTGTCCGCCAGATCCAACTTCCACGGAGCCGATGGAGACCGAGGCCACCGGCGAGGAGAACGCGCGTGGCAATACTGTCGACGCCGCCACCACCGAAGAAGAGGCCGGCGCTGATGATCCCGCCGGCGAAGAGGCCGCCAAGCTGCTGGCGCAGGAGCCGGGCGAGGGTCCGCGATCGCACTGACGACCCTGAGGCCGCAGGAGCGCAAGGCGCTACGCCGACCGCCGATCCTCCGCCGGCCGACGCGCGCCAGTTCAAGAGCCCCAACCCGGCGCCTACTTGAAGGCCGGCGACGGTGTCTTCATCAAGCTCCCCTGGGCTTCAAGCTCCAGGGCGCCGGTCGAAGGAGAAGTTTTTGATGGAGAAGTGCTCGCCTCCGCTGGGTTGACACTGGTCGACGCGCCAAGCAGCAGCAGCAGCGAGCCTGAGGAGGAACAGCTGCTGCGGAGGCTGCTGTCGCTCTACCGCGCCCGACAAGCCAAGCTGGAGTCCCGGGAGGCGCTTGTCGCGCAGGCGGGAGTGGACATTGAGAAGCATGCGGAGGAGCTCCAGAGTCGCAACCAGGAAGCCCTCCGGTCCATTGCAGAGGAGAGGGCGCAGCTTGTCGAGGCGCGGAAGGCCTTCCTCCTCGAGAAGGCTAAAGCCGAAGAGCAACAGCGGCTTGCCGCCGAGGAGCTGTCCGTGCGGGCAGGTGAGTTGACGCAGCGGAAGGTCAATCTGGACAACTATGAGGAGGAGCTTGCCGCGCGCAAGGAAACACTTGGTGGGGCCCTCAAGGAAGCGAAGGATGCTGCCGCAGCTGCCGAGGCCGCCAAGAAGGAGCTGGAGGTGAAGGTGGCGCAACTAGGGGCCGATCTCAAGGCGAGGAATGAAGAGCTTGCCGCGCTCCAGCGCGAGCGTGAGAAGGACGCCCTCGCCCATGGTGAGCTGCATGGTCGTCTCCTCGAGAAGGGTAAAGAGCTGAGCGCCGCCAAGGACTCCAACACTGATCTTGAGTTGAAGCTGGCTACACTGACCCAGACGCTGGACGGCGCCAAGGAGCGGGAGGAGGCCCTGAAGGAGGAGATCAAGGCCAACGAAGCGCTGCTGACGAGGGCTGCCGAAACTCAGAACACCTTTAGGGAGACAGTGGAGCTCTGGACAGAGGGCCTCGTGAACATCGCTGCAGTCATCGACAGGGAGCTGGTGCAGCTGGGGGTGGAGGATCTCGGGTACTCCTCCGACGAGAACCTCCAGCCCAGCGCCAAGCTCACTCTGTTCTTCAAGGGCGTGGCGACGGCCCTCCAGCAACTCCGGGAAAGGATCTCAAAGCAGCTGGCCGACGAGTCGCGCACGATCTGCGCCAGAGTTCTGGAGAAGGTGTTGGTGAAGGTGGCCTTCCGCAACCCAGGCCTCAACCTCACCAACGTCCTCAAGAAGCTGCCGGCAGATGTTGATCTGGAAGCGCTCTAGGCCCTTGTCGCACCCATTGTGGACAAGGTGAATGAGGTCAGGAGAGTTGATGGTGGCCGCATAGATTAGGCCGCCCGTTTCTTCCTTTCCTTGTTGCTGCTGGTCATGTTACGGGAACAATCTATTAGAGCCGCGACAAGTTATCCTGTAATATAACTTTATTTTGGATATCGACTGCTATGTTATTTCCTTTACTTGACTCCTTCCTTTGTATATTTTTACCCTACGCTTTTAGGGAACTTGTCGGCGTGGGCACCCTTGCCGCGAGCGCTGAGTGCGGAACATCAGCAGCCTGCTGGCGGTGCCGCTACCGACAAGAAACCTTGTCGCAACTAGTCGCAGCACACTTAAGTTGTTGAGCGGACTCGAAACAAAGTAAGGGCGCAACTAGCTACGAGTTGGTTCCTCCGCGCACGGGTTTTCCATACAAAGCACGGTCGTTCGAGGAAGATAACTTAATTTTTTTTAAAACTAATTGCTCAAACTTTGGCAACTTAGCTTTTCTGTCGTTTACGTCCCGCCAAGGCAAAACTTCCTTGAATGACGCCTTGTCCATACCATTATCTTCTCCTTCCCCCCGGCAAACTTGTGGGCGAGGGAACCTTCCTTTTGAGAAAAAGAAAGAAGAGAAAATAAAGATATGGAGCCTTAAGGCTCGTTATAGCTTACCGGGGGTAGGTGCTGCACAAAGTGTCAGATAATACATGCAAGAAATAGAAAGCATGAAATTGACAAGATGTGCGGAGCATATGAGATTTATTTATGCACGGGGTCTGCACCCGGCCTTGTACAAAGGATTACATGCAACAGCGGCAAGACTCGTACAAAAGGTGGTTGCCGGAATAGGTTCCGGCAACCGCGCCTTGCGGGTAAAACTTACGAAGATGCTCAATGTTCTAGGAGTTGCTCACCGAAAGCCATCTTCGGTCTCAAAGCATGACAGCGCCAGAGCCTAGTGACTCGCTTCACCCGGTAAGGGCCTTCCCACTTCAAGGCCAACTTGTTGGAATTCTTGGCGGACTGAATGCGCCGAAGAACAAGGTCGCCTTCCTCGAGACTTCTGGCATTAACTTTGCGGCTATGGTAGCGGCGCAAAGCTTGCTGGTATCGAGCAGCTCGTACAGTAGCCTGAAGACGATCCTCCTCAAGGAGAAGTGCGTCATCTTGTCACAGCTGCTCTTGCTCAAGCTCATCATAAGCGAGCACTCGAGGCGATCCGTATACGAGTTCCGTGGGGAGAACTGCCTCTGCTCCATAGACTAGAGCGAAAGGTGTCTGGCCAGTGGCTCGATTTGGCGGCGTCCTAATCGACCAAAGAACCACCGACAGCTCCTCGATCCAGTTCTTTCTGCACTTGTACATCCTGTCGAAAGTCCTGGTCTTGAGCCCGCGCAGCACTTCAGCATTTGCCCTCTCCGCTTGACCGTTGCTTCTCGGGTGAGCAACAGAAGTGAAGCAGACCTTGGCACCAAGATCTTGGGCGTACTGCATGAAGGTGCGGCTCGTGAATTGCGTGCCATTGTCGGTGATGATCCTGTTAGGGACCCCGAAACGGCAAACAATCGACTTGAAGAACTTGACTGCTGACTGTGCTGTCACCTTCCTCACCGCTTCCACTTCCGGCCACTTTGTGAACTTGTCGATTGCAACGTACAAGTACTCAAAGCCCCCGACAGCTCGGGAAAGGGGCCGAGGATGTCGAGCCCTGCACCGAAAATGGCCGAGGATAAAGGGATCGTCCCGAGAGCTTGAGCTGGCTGGTGTATCTGCTTGGAATGGAACTGGCATGCTTCACACTTGGTTACTTGTGCAGTTGCATCATGGAGGGCTGTCGGCCAAAAGAAACCTTGTCGGAATGCCTTGCCGGCAAGTGCTCTTGCACCAATGTGGTGACCACATATGCCTCCATGTATCTCCACGAACAGCTTTTGCCCATCTTCCTGGTGAATACACTTCAATTTCACACCGTTGAATCTTCTTCTGTACAGTGTGCTGTCGACAAACTGGTACATACTTGATTGCCGGGCTACTCTTTCCGCTTCTTCTTGCTCTTCGGGAAGTTCTCCTGTCTGAAGAAAACGGACAATCTGCTGCGCCCATGCTGGAGCTTGCGGCTCGACAACAAGGACTAAAGGCACATATGCTACTGCGGGAACATCCGCTTCTACGGCAAGAACCTGCGGTTCAGCCGGAGCTTGATGTTCCCCAGCAAGCTTGCCGGAGCAAAACTTGTCGGGAGCGTCTGCTTCAACGGAACAAACCCTAGGGCTTGTCGGAGCAGACTACTCCTCAGCACCCTTGGTGTTGATCTTGGGGGCCTTCTTGGCGGCGGCTTCGGGAAGCTCTACCGGAAAATAGTCACCAGAAATCAACTTCCTCTTCTTGCTCTATCCAGTTGATGGTGTTACAGATGGTTGAGTCAGCTTGAGCACAAAGATTCCTGGTTCCACAGGTAACTTAAGTGCGGCGCACTTTGACAGCCCATCTGCAATGTCGTTCTGAGCTCTCGGAACATGTTCCATCTGTAGGCCGTCAAAGTGTTCTTCTAACCTTCTCACTTCATCAATGTAGGCTTCCATCAACGGACTCCGATAGTCTTTGTTTACTTGGCGGACGACAAGCTGCAAGTCACCCCTGACAATGAGCTTCTTGATCCCAAGGTCTGCTGCTATTCTGAGACCGGCAAGCAAACCTTCATACTCTGCAGTGTTGTTTGTTGCTTGCTCCTTGGGAAAGTGCATCCGACTACGTGCTTGAGGTGCTCTCCGGGGGCGACAAGTAGCACGCCTCAAGACCGGGCGCCTTTGCAGCGAGAAGGCACCATCAAAGTACATCAGCCACTCTTTGCTCACTTCCTTGACGGGATGTTCGTCTCGAGTTTCTTCATCCGTGTTGGCGCCCACTCGCTATGAACTCGCCAATGCTCGCTTTGGATAGTTGAAGTGCTCTCAAACTTAAGGCCAAAGCTTGATAGCCCAAAGGCCCACTCGACAATCCTGCCTGCTTACGGATTCTCGCAGATCCTCTTCAGCCGAAAACGAGTGACAACTGTGATCTCATGTGCTTGGAAGTAATGGCGCAGCTTTCGAGGCCATGAGAAGGCCGAAAGCAATTTCGCACACCGAGTACCTTGACCTAGCCCCGCAGAAGGGAACCGACAAAGTAAACTGGCGCTGCACCATTTTCTTCTGTTTCTCCTCCTGTGCCTGCGCAGATCCATCCTTGTCGGGACCAGAGCTTGCCGGGGAAGCCCCCTGCTTGTCGCTGGACGCACTTGCCGTGGTCGCTGGCTCATCACCCGCCTCCCTCTCCGCTACTAACGCAGCAATAACCACTTGATTGGTTGCCGCTAAATACAGCAACAACTTCTCTTGTGGCTTAGGTGCAACAAGTATTGGAGTGGAGGACAGGTATCTCTTCAAGTCCTGTAGCGCAGCCTCCACTTCCGGAGTCCATTTCATTGGACCTGCCTTTTTCAGTATTTTGAAAAATGGCAGGGCGCGCTTAGCAGACTTAGAGATAAACCTGCTGAGAACAGCCATGCAGCCGGCAAGCCTTCGTACATCCTTGACGCGCTTTGGTGCTTCAATCTGCTCAATGGCCTTGATCTTGTCGGGATTGGCTTCAATTCCCCGCTGAGACACGAAGAACCCGAGAAGCTTGCCGCAAGGGACTCCAAACACGCACTTCTCGGGGTTAAGCTTGAGGTTGATCTTGCGCAGATTTGCAAAAGTTTCATCTAAATCTTGGATCAGGGTTGCGTTGTCTTTGCTCTTGACCACTATGTCATCCATGTAGGCTTCCACATATCTGTGTATCTGTGGCTCAAAAGCTTCGTGAACTACCCTTGCAAATGTTGAACCAGCATTCTTTAATCCAAAAGGCATCCGTACAAAACAGTATGTGCCACATGGAGTGATGAATGCGGTCTTCTCTTCATCCTCTTCTGCCATGAAGATCTGATGGTATCCTGAATATGCATCAAGGAATGAAAGCAAATCATATCCGGCTGTGGAGTCAACAATCTTGTCGGTGTACTAAAGTAGGGGGGCACCTTAGTACCCCGAACTTGTGCACGGGCAGTCGTAGCACCCCGCGGCAAGGCTCGCCTGACGCCCGGCAAGGCTCCCCACCACTCCTTCTCACTGCCATTCAAGAACAAAGTACCAGCCAAGAAAACGAAGGCCCCGGCAAGAGGAGCTTGCCGGGAGGGCTAACCATGGCATCACCAGAAAACTTGCCACGGCGCCCCGCGCGCCCCGGCAAGTTCGATGGCAACAAGTTTGCGGCACGACAAAGGACATGCAAGGCACTGCCGCGGCAAGGCTGCCACCCAACTCCAGCGCACCCTGTGACGCGTCATCACCAGGCCGCCCCAAGAGCACGTGGCGGGATACTACGCAACCATGCAGAGCGAGGTGGCAAACGGAGCTGACAGAGGCGCCGTCGTGGCACCCAGAGGCTCACCTAACGGTCACTCCACTTGCACTGTTGGGTGACCGGACGGGCATTTAATGCCCTTGTCCCCTGCCGTCAGAGTTAGGTAGGGGCACTGTTGTGCACTGTTGTACCAACCTGCGCTTTTACGATTCTACCCCCTCTTCCTACGCTGCCACCTGTGGGTACCCCCTTCAGACTATAAAAGGGAGGCCCATGCGCACGTAGAAGGGGTTCGGTTCATTCGACACCCGCAACACCACCATATGCTCGCACGTTCGAGCTAGATTCTATAACAACTCAGAGCAGCAGTAGGGGTGTTATCTCTCCGGAGAGCCCCGAAGCTGGGTAAAGATCGCCCGTCTCCCCGCGTGCGCTCGACCTCGATCTGCTCTGCGCGCGGCCCTCGCTCCCCCGCCGAACCAGAAGGGGCCCCCGAGTGCCGCATAGGTGCTCGAGGCCACGGATACGCGTCCGGACCCCGACATCTTTGGCGCGCCAGGTAGGGGGCGTCGAGGTCGTGAGCATCTAATCCGGTCTCCACGCGCACTACGTCAGCGTCATCGTCAACATGCCACCGAAGAAGAAGCCTTCGGAGGTGGCCGCTCCGTCTACATCAACTCTACCGCCGCCACCGGAGCAAGCAGGCGGTGAGGTGGACGCCGGCGGGGCAGCGGGTGCCGCCGGTGGGTCTCGTGTCGTCACCAGATCCAAGAACAAGGCCCCGCAAGCGTCGGCGACGGTGCAGACGCCGCGCCCATCCCAAGAAGTTCAAGGCCAACAATGCCCCGGTGCTCCAAGCATCGTGCTCGCGTTGGAGCAAGGCCAAGCCGGTGGGTCGCAGGACGCTTGCGGGCAGCATGCACGAACGCATGCTGGTGCGAGTGAAGTACGGTCGCCTGGACGAGGTGTTGCTCCTCCCAACCCGATTGGGAGTCCGAGCACGTCTCGCTCCTTGCGCCGCCCATCACCACCGCTGCCCAAGACCGCAGAGGAAGCGCTTGCCCGAGCCCAGGTGCTTCTAGACTTCCCTCCAGCGCCACACAAGATCGACGACTGGAGGATGGCCATACACAGCCTCGTCAGCTTCGCCAATGGCGACAAACCCCGGCGACAGAACGCGTCGAGGGCCCGACAAATCTGGTCAATGCGCAGCAAGGGAAATGGGTCTTTCGGACAAGCTTTATTAACATCAGTAAAGTCAATACAAAGCCTCCATTTCCCGTTTGCCTTGCGCACGACTACAGGATTGGCCAACCACGTAGGATGGAGCACTCCTCTGACAAGGCCTGCTGCTTCCAACTTCTTGATTTCTTCTGCAATGAATTCTTGGCGCTCCACTGCTTGTTTCCTGACCTTCTGCTTGACGGGCCGCGCATGAGGACAGACGGCAAGATGGTGCTCAATTACTTTCCTGGGAACACTGGGGATGTCAAACGGTTGCCACGCAAACACGTCGACGTTCGCCCACAGGAAAGCAACGAGCGCGCTTTCCTATTTGGGGTCGAGAGTGGCACTGATGGTGAAGGTACCACCAGTGCCGTCCTCCTTGGCAGGCACCTTCTTGGTCTCTGGCGGAGCTGCCTTCGTCTTCTTACACTTGCCGGTGGAGCTCGATGGTGCATCCTCGACGGTGGCGCAACACTGCGAAGAGGTGCGCTTGCCGGAGTGGGCATCAGAGCTCTTGCCGCACTTGGTCTTCTTCTTCCCCCCGGGAGCTTCAGCGGCAAGTGGCTTGCGATCCGCTGTGGCTGCTGCTTCCCGGTAAATCTTGTCGGTGCAGATAAGAGCATCTTTCTTGTCGCCAGGGACAGAGATGACACTTATCGGGCCTGGCATCTTCAGTATGTTGTAGGCATAATGAGAGGCTGCCATGAACTTGGCGAGCGCTGGACGGCCGAGTATCCCATTGTAAGGCAATGGAAAATCAGCAACGTCAAAAGTGATCCTCTCAGTCCTGAAGTTCAACTCGCTGCCAAATGTTACTGGCAGCGTGATCTTCCCCTTCGGCTTGCTCCTTCCCGAGTTAATTCCTTGGAATGTGCCGGTCTCCTCGAGCTCGCTGTCAGGGATCTGGAGTTTCTGGAGTACCGCGAAGGAGATCAGATTCAAGCCGGCCCCGCCGTCAACTAACATCTTTGTGACTTTGAGGTTGCGGATAGTTGGTGAAACCAACATCGGCAAGCACCTGACCGAGGTTATGCGATCGGGGTGGTCCTCAATATCAAAGATGATAGGCGGCTTGGACCACTTTGAGGCTTGCGTGACTCAACCGGTGGTTCTGCTGCATTAACTTCTCGCACCCACTGTTTGAGCTGGCGGTGCGAAGTATGCAGAGAAGCACCACCATCAACGCACAGAACCTCTGTGGCTTTCTGAAACACCTGCTCGTTGGCCTCATCATCATCCATCTCTTCATCATTGTCTTCATCTTCGTCCTTGTCGCGGCCGCGGGGAGGTCTGTCTCCTTGCCGCTGCTTGGCCTTGCCGCGGCGTCCTCCCCGGCTAGGGCGCTTCTTGCCGGATCCTCTAGTACCTTCCTGGGCCTTCTCCTTGTCACGTCGCTCGTAATCAGCTTTCTGCTGCTCGACAAGCTGCTTGACCTTCTTGCAGCTCTGGAGATCATGGCCCTTGGTGCGGGGGATCTTGCAATACTGCTTGTCGGAGCCGCCCTGCTTGTCGGCGGCCGCCACAGGTTTGGCTTCCTTGGCGCCACCTCTGTTGCCGGACTGCTCAACGACTAGCACATCTTTTCCCTTTTTCTTCCTGTTGTTCCGCCTCCGGTTTTTCCTTGCCGGGGCAGCATCATCGCTGTCATTTCCTCCTGCTCATGCGTTCTCTCCGGGGAGTTTCCTCCCCTCCTTAGCGCGTGCACACTTGTCGGCCAGGGCGTATAGCTCACTGACGTCTCTGATCTTGAAAATCTCCATCTCCTCCGCATCTCGCGGTTTCGTGACGCTCGATGGAACGACGACGACCGCGGCAGGGTGGACATCTGGGATGTTGCGCTGCACCTGGCTGAATCTCTGAATGTACTTGCGCAAGGGCTCTCTGTCGGTGTCAAAACCGGCGGATCTCGGGTAGGGGTCTCGAACTGTGTGTCTAGGCGGATGGTAACAGGAGACGAGGGACACAATGTTTTTACCCAGGTTCGGGCCCTCTCGATGGAGGTAATACCCTACGTCCTGCTTGATTAATATTGATGATATGGGTAGTACAAGAGTAGATCTACCACGAGATCAATGAGGCTAAACCCTAGAAGCTAGCCTATGGTATGATTGTTGAGATGTAATGTTGTGTCCTACGGACTAAAGCCCTCCGGTTTATATAGACACCGGAGAGGCTAGGGTTACACAGAGTCGGTTACAATGGTAGGAGATCTACATATCCGTATTGCCAAGCTTGCCTTCCACGCCAAGTAAAGTACCTTGGGACACGAGCCGAGTCTTCAATATTCTATCTTTGTAGTCCGGGAGTCCGGCGGATATTGATAGTCCGCTGTCCGGACACCCCTAGTCCAGACTCCTCAAGAGTCCCCGAACCAGTCTTCAATGGCGATAAGTCCGGCGTGCATAATGTTCGCATTGCAAGGCGGGTTCCTCCTTGAATAATCCGGAGAAGATAATGAACACCGGGATAATGTCCGCTCGCAAAATAATTTCCACATTCCAACGTAGAGAATAAAATACACACTTAGTTCAATCTGCCGACGATACGCAGCGTGATATCACACCGCAGCCAAGCCCTCGCTTGAATCGTTTTATTATTCCGCCAAAGCACCTTTAGCGGCGGTTTCCTTGGCACGCCCCGTCAAGCGTAGATCGTGTTCCTTTTATTCCGGATCCTCATCAATATGTGCGGTAACCCAACCGCTCCGCCGCCAGCCTCCTCTATCGAGGGGAATCTCAAACTCGTCACGAGACGGCCCTTGGTATTATTTCCCTTTATAAGAGGACCAAGGCCTGTCCTTGTCTCTCAACCTCGTGATCGAATCTTTCCTCTGCTCCCGTTCCAACACCAAGAGCTTGGACTCGAGCTCTTGGATCTACAACAATGTCCGCTCCGACCTCCGGGGCGGTGGGTGCCCTCCTCCGTCACGGAGGAGGACATATTGAAGTGCGTGAGGCCAAGCACCGCCCACGGTTTCAGACAGGTTGCTGCCCTGGGCAGGCCGTGCCAGCCCCGAGCCCGGCGAATACGTCGTTTACATCTCACCTCCGCTGGGACTGGGCTTCCCGACGGATCCTTTCGTGAGGGGCTCTGTTCTTCACGGGCTGGACTTCCACGACTTGGCTCCGAGTCCATCCTCCATATCTCCGCATTTATCATCGTCTCGAAGCCCTCCTCCGTGTCATCCCCACTTCGCCTGTGGCTGAAAACATTCAAGGTGGAGCCAAGATGATCGGGGGCATCAAGCGGAGTGTGGCGGGCGACCATAAGCAAGAAGGTCAATGCCCGTGGCTCAAGGTCCTTCCAAGAGGAACAGGATTGTGGCAGCAGGAGTGGTTCTACATCACCGCCCAAGGGGCAGCGAAGCCGCCGCCTCCTTCCGCCGGGACCTCCACAAAGAATCGTGTCGTGGGTCAACCAAGGGCTCAACTGGGGGGCCCGAGGACGTGCCCGCACCGCAGGCCAGATTCGAGACCTCCAAACAAGGGAGATCGGCCTGGTCAAGGTGATGCAAGTCATGCTAGTTAGGCACCTCCTACCTCGCAAACGCCGCCCCTCTCCGGCTATGGGAGTTCAATCCGAGGGACCTCGATTCTCCAGCATTTTATGGGCGCGACACCCATGGAGATGTACAAGATGTTCTTCGACCGCAGTGGCGGTCCGGATTCGCCGAGGACGAGGCTTAAGCCGCGATCGCCGGATACTCGGGTAAGTAGTTCAAAGCTCGGACGTTCTATCTGTATGCCTTTCAAAAGATCATCTCTGACCCTTTTTATTCTCTACAGGAATGGGTGGCGCGATCAAGGCTGATAAGGTGTCCGCCCCCTCCCAGAGACCGTGACTGAGCCCGTGGCTGGTCGAGAATGTTGGAGGTTGCGCCACAGGGGGGGGCGACGGGGAGATAAAGGAGCTAATACTTGGCCCAAAGTGGCGATCGAGGAGGAGGGAACCAAGGATCCTCCTTCAAGGAGAAGAGGACCGCCCAAGATCCGGAGGTCCCAGCCCTAAGCGTGGGAAGAAATCCCCACTGGGGGTCCGCGTCCCGAGAGAATTTGGACGCGCAATCATCGCCCAAGGACCAGCCTCCAACGAGCCGTGAGTATGAAAGAGAAAGTTTAATGAGGAAGTACCTTCGTTTATGCTTCAGAGGTAACCAAATATTTATATCGCAGTTCGGATCTGCAGCCGCCTCGTATGAGTTCGCCCTCGGGGATCTTCTTCTCGAGATGATGGAGAGCGATACGCCTCCGCTCGCCAAGGCCAGATGAGGCAAAGCGAGCCCAAGTGTCGCCACGAGGGCGCCCCCGAGTCCGGAGGTGCCAAATAGTTCAACGCCCACCAGAGTCCGGCCGGGAGGACTGAAGAGTTTGCTTGAGAGGGCGTCCATTTCAGAAGATCACCGTGCGTTAATGCGTATGGTGATTGAAGGATATCGTCCGCTGAAAGCGGATTATGGAGGCCGCCATGAGCTTGTCTGGCGGGATTTGAGGTATGCGAAAATGGCGCACTTTTGTTTTTTAACAGTTGTGCATATGAAAATGCGCCAGATAGATAGTAGTTCTCGAGACTCGGTAGGTTGTCAAGACGACAGCGCATCGAGGATCGAAAAATCTAAATGTCTCGGGTAATGAATACCGCCGTTCGCGCGGTGGCGGATAGTCCGGGGCCAGCCGGATCGATCGTTTGCCGAATCGAGTCGGCAATCTGGACATGGCGATGCCGACATCGCACTTGTCAATCAGCGACTTGACGAGTCGCAAGGTAAATAAATTCTCCGTAGCCGCTTTATTGAGTGGGTTAAAGCCCTCCTCTTGATAAGTTATATGCTGTTTATGTAGACAGTGCTGCTGCTGTGGAGAGACTTTGGGCTGAGCTTGCACAAGCTAAGGAGCAGGCCTGAAGGAGTGATGCGGCTGCCACGAGGGCGGCCGAGGAGTTGAAGGCCGAAAAGGCTGCGCACTGCCTAAGCAGGGCGGAGGTGGCTGAATTGGCCAAGAATATAAAGGATGCTACCGATCGAAGCGAGGCTCTTGAAAAGGAGCGCCTATCGAGCGGGAAGACCAAGAAGGCCACCGCCGGCCAAGGATGCCTGCTCGCAATGCGGCTATGAAGGAGGAGCTGCGCCAAGCCGAGAAATCACGGCCGGCAAGCCATTTCTTATCGCGCCGGTTTATGGATGCCAAGCACGCTAAATTTGAGCGGCAGTGGAGTTCGGAGGATCCTTATATGGACTTGGCTGCGAGTGCGGCCGACGCCGTTAAGCACTTCCGGAGCCGGGGATCACGAGGTGGAAGAGTTATATTGACTCAATTCCACAGTCCGGATCGCCCTCTTCCTCTGTCGGACAAGTTATTAATGGGCCGAACTGAATAGACCTGTCCGGCTGGCTATGATCGACATCGTGGCACATGTGTGGCCGAGAGAGGTCCAAGGCGACGAGCTATTTCGCCCATCGCAACAGTTCCTTGGGCGGTGCCGCATATCAAGGATATGAAGCGGTCGGCTTGCATCGAGGGTGCGCGGATGGCTCGCCCGTAAAGGCGCAGATGTCCGGAGATGGATGCCACCGCTGTTGCCGCCAGGTGGTTGGATGGGAACCAGCTTCCCGCCGAGCATTATTTCGGGAAGTTATGCGTGGCGCCAGATAATAGAGTCACAAAGGTTTCAAAGAATGTAACGCTCAATTGAACGCATTAACTTGTATATCAATGATTATAGTATGAATGCTTTTTATACTTGTGCTTCCAAGTAGTAAAACTTCTCTGGCGGCCGCTTATGATACTTGTGTATAACCTGAAAGATGCGATCTTGGCTTTAGCCCCTTGCACAAGGTCTTTGGGTGTTCGCAAAATAGCACTTTTTCACACTTTAATCCGACGCCTCGGTCCTGTTATAAGGAGGTGGTAGCGAGCTAACGAGGCAATCCGGACTATAGTGCTTTATCTCTTTCACTTAACCAATGGAGCTCGAGGGTGGGGCTACGATATAGCCCCTAATGGCACCGCACATCTCCGGATTCGGTGCGTATGTGTCCGACCGAAGCGCCCTTCATCAAAGCGGAATTCTAAACATTCCGTGGTCGATCAAGTGGTCGACCAGACTCGCTATATCATGACATCAGTTGCCGGCTTTCATCGAGGCTCTCGCCAAATTAACTGGGGCACAATCGCAGAGTTCTCCGGTGCGCGTTAGCGGGTGATACGGAACGAAGGCAGCAAAACACAGGAGCCGGGCAAACCCAACATTTGACCAAAGACATGATTCGAGCTGATGCATATAATGCCCAACTTGAGACGCCGAACACTCCGAAGGTGTTCGGACTTTATGATAACGGGCAGAATTATGCCCTAAACCCCTTGTGTCTGTGTCGGGCATTGTCTTCCGACACGGCCAATGCCAAAGCGTCGGGCTCCACTTTGGCTATAGGAGGAAGCCAAGGAGATTAAGAACAAGACACAAGAATAAAAAGGTCTACGAGGGTCTTAATCAAAAGAATCCTTGCAACGGGTCCCTCACCGCACGCTCTGCGCGTGTGTCTCCGCGCAGCCGTTATCCCGGGACGGGTACGCACGCTTGTTCATCTCAGTAGAAAAGAGGAACATTTTAGTTTTAGAAACAGTTCATGCGAAAATAATGCAAAATAATAAGTGCAAATAATTAAAGCTAGGTTTATATGAAACCGTGGTTAGTTGTGCGCGCAGCCCCTTATGAAAGGGTATGCGGCTAGGGAGCCCCTAGCCTGCTGAGTCCGGATTCGTCTATCCGAATCCAGGGTCTTTAAGTGACCCTCGCACTGAAATGGTGCCATGTGGACCGGGCATCTTGAGTGTAAGAGACGCGTAATGCGGTATGGCGTTGAAGCGGACAAAAGCCTTTCGTCCCAATAGTGCTTGATGTTCACTTTTAAATGGGACGATATGGAAAATTAACTTTTCTCGCCGAAAATTGTTTGGTGATCCGAACACAACTTCGAGTAATATCAAGCATGTGCACTTGGCGTAAGGGCCTTGCGTAACTCCTTTGAAGGAAGTGCGGCTGTGTCGAATTTTGGTAGGGTCTATCTCCATCCGACGGATTGTGTTTGAATATAGCAGGTTTAAGTCACTGCCTCCGTCCATTAGGACGTTTGTGAATTGTAGTTCGTCTATTATCGGATTAAATATCAGGGGAGTCCGTCCCGCGGTTCGAACACTTTTGGAATAATCCCGGTGGTCGAATGTGATTGGTTTTAATATCCAATCTCTATGGTTTGCGGGGCCGGACCGTGCGAAGCTCTTTTTAGAAAGTGCCGCACTGTTTTTTCGTGTCCTCACATGAAGTGAGTTTACTGCTTTGACCCCTTGTGGGAAAGTCTTTTGTTTTCCGTGCCCCATTGGCGGGTTTATCTTCTTCGCTTGACGCGTCGAGCCCCTTTGCGCTCGGCGCTTAGTCGGGTGGACTGTTTGAAAACCCAACAATCCCGGTGGGTGTGATTTGCGTGCCTTCCGGGTACTGTGGATTTGACAACCGACCTGAATTTTGTGTAGGTTAGCAGTTCGTCATTGTCGTCCTTGATGGGTTGAGCTTTATTATTCGGCTGTGAGCTTTTGAATCCGCGTTGATCGCCGTGCTTTTTGGGCTTTTTCTTTATTCCGCACCGTTTTTTTTTCTGCCGTGATTTTCCATTTCCATCTCTTATCTCGGATGTACTTGGGTCGCTGGTGCCGCTTCTTGCCAACCAGCTGTCCTCTCCTCGCAAAAGCGGTCATGAGGCTTGTTAATGCGGTCATTGTCCTCGGTTTCTCTTGACCGAGGTGTCTGGCGAGCCATTCGTCTCGGACATTGTGCTTAAAAGCTGCTAAGGCTTGGCGTCCGGACGATCGACTATTTGGTTCTTTTGGTAAGGAACCTGTTCCTGCATTTCCGCGCTGACTCTCCGGGCTATTGAGTTATGTGACTTAGGTCATCTCAGATCCGGAGGCCGGACATAAGTCCCTTGAAAATTTGCTCTAAACGCTTCCTCGAGCTCTTCCCAACTTCCAACAAAGAGTTTTGTGGGAGGCTTTTGAGCCAATGACGGGCTGGCCCTTTGAGCTTGAGGGTAGATATTTTATGGCGTGGAGATCGCCTCCTCCGCCATATGTATATGCAGATATAGTCTTCTATCAAGACCTGTGGTCTGTTGTTCCATCGTAGGCTTCTATGTTTATGGGTTTAAACCTGCTGGGAATTCATGTTCCAAAGACCTCGTCTGTGAAGCATAGTGGGTGTGCGGCGCCCCTGTACTTGTACGTGCCGCTATCGTCGGACACTTGATGTGTTCCTTTGCTTATTGGGGCTTTCCTTTTGGGTCCGTAGATGGACCTGGCTGGGCCATTTGACGGTGGGGGCTTTATGGCCTCTTCGTCGAATTCTGGGAGCAGCTTGCGCTTCGGGTAGCTCTTCGATTGGTGGCTGTTGCCGTGTTTGTCTGCGGTTTTGAGCACTTTGCTCCATCTTATTCGGAGCGCGTCTTCCGCTGTGTTGAGCTTCCGTTTTTCCTTCTTCAGGCTTCTTGCTGTAGCGATGAGCCTGCATTTGCAAAGATCTTGTTCGACGGGCTCCTCGAGTTCGTCGTCATTGGGGCTTGTTTCGTCTTCGGAGGGAGGTACATAGTTGTGATCCTCAACCTTTTCTTCTACCGCCCTTTCGTGAGGGCTTGCTTCTATATCCTCCTTTGCTGAGTCTTGCTGGAGGGGTTTGTCTTCGGCACTCTCCGGGGTGTTATTATCTCCCGTGCCGGATTCTTCATTCTTGTTGTGGCGGATTTAGAGCGCGCCACGACGCCGGGCGCTTGGGTTGCTTCTTTAGAGAATCTTCCTCCGCTGCTTTCTCGCCATCCCCTTCTTTTGGGGTATCCACCATGTAGACATCGTATGACGAGGTGGCCTTCCAGTGCCCCATGGGCGCTGGTCTGTTCGTCTCCGCATCATCGCCCATAGCGCCGATGTCATCGAGTCATAGTCTAGCATGTCGGTTAGATCTTCGACGGTGGCTACAAAGTGGGTGGTGGGTGGGATCTGAATTTCTTCATCGTCCAGATTCCAGCCGCCCCGCCATAATCCGCCAGATTCTCCGATAACGAGATGATTCAGGAATTCAAGATATCGCCAAAAGGCGAAAGTGCTTGAAAGATGTACGTGGCGGTGAATTCCATAACCGCGCCCGATCCGGTTTAATTGGCAGGAGCGCGGAGGCTCGGAGTCCGGCGAGGAGTCCCGCGCCTCGGGATCACGAAGTTTCGCCAGGACAAGATCGGTATTCGCTCCATCGCCAGATGTTGAAGCCCGGCGCGCGTCTAGCCACCGACCCTCGTCATGGGCAATCGGCCCGCAAGTAGCCGGGCGGATTCAAGCGCGCCACCAAAGCACTGTCCGCGGCAGAGCAGATCATGCCCATCGTCGCAGGCGTGGCGCTTATTGTGGCTCGAGTCCGTCGAAGATCAAGTCTCCGCGGTCATCGGCCGTGAAGTTTAGGCTTCGAACCGACGACGGCTGGGGCGTAGCTTAATCTGCTCCAGATGGCCAAGGAGTTGGCCCGCGATGCAAAGCCGCCGAATCGGAGATCTGTCCGGGAGAAAAGTCTCACCCGGACAGCGTTGAAGGTTGAAGATGCCATCGAGCCTATCGGTGGCGATACGGAGGAACTCTCAATGAAAGCACCAATGTCGGTGTCAAAACCGTGGATCTCGGTAGGGGGTCCCGAATCGCAAGCGCCCAAAGCGGATGGTAACAGGAGACGAGGGACACAATGTTTTTACCAGGTTCGGGCCCTCTCGATGGAGGTAATACCCACGCCCCGCTTGATTAATATTGATTATATGGGTAGTACAAGAGTAGATCTACCACGAGATCAATGAGGCTAAACCCTAGAAGCTAGCCTATGGTATGATTGTTGAGATGTAATGTTGTGTCCTACGGACTAAAGCCCTCCGGTTTATATAGACACCGGAGAGGCTAGGGTTACACATAGTCGGTTACAATGGTAGGAGATCTACATATCCGTATTTCCAAGCTTGCCTTCCACGCCAAGTAAAGTACCTTCCGGACACGAGCCGGAGTCTTCAATCTTCTATCTTCGTAGTCTGGGAGTCCGGCGGATATTGATAGTCCGGCTGTCCGGACACCCCCTAGTCCAGGACTCCCTCACTCTCCTTCCTTCTGGGCGAGCAGATGAAGATCGCTCTCTTGGCCATGGGGCTTGTGGCCACCTGTGAAGGCGTCGACAAACTGATGGCACAGATCTGCCCAGGAGGATATGGAGTTGTCCGGCAAGTGCATGAGCCAGGATCTGACATTGGGCTTGAGCACCAGTGGGAAGTAGTTGGCAAGGATCTTGTCGTCGCCACCGCGATGGTGTAGATGCTGAGGAACTCTGACGGATGCAACCTGCCGTCGCATTTCTCTCGGTACATCGGCTTGAAGTTCTTTGTCTTTGGGCCTTTGGACTTGCCGCAGCTCACGAGTGAACGCAGGGCAACATACGCGCGTCGACAAGTCGCTGGTTCCCCGGGCGCATGCATATCGACAATGGGCCCAGCGCTGGTCCGACCGACGCGCTTCTCTTCGACGCTCGATGCGAGTACGTCCTCTTCTCTTGTCGCCGTTTGAAGAACTTGGCGCTGATCGCGACGAGCTCGTGGATCTGATGACGCTGTGGAGTCAGTGTCGAGGTTGACCCGGCGAGTCGGTGATCTTGGCCTCCGGGGCGGAGAGTGCACGGTGGTCGCACCCCCACCGGTCTTGTCGCCATCGGCTTGCGCCTGGCAGTCTTGCCACGGCTGCGACGCATTCGGCTGCCGCGGAGTGTCGCCGTTGGCGAAGCCGATGAGACTCTGAATGGTGGCCCTCTAGTCGTCGATCTTGTCCGCCGTTGGAGGGTAATCCAGGAGCAGTTGAGCTCGTGCCAACGCTTCTTCTGGAGTCTTCGGTGGCGGTGGTGAACGGTGCGAGGAGCGGGATATTCTCAGACTTCTAACTATGTTAGAAGGAGCAGGATCCCGTCCAGGCGACCGTGTCTTGCTCGTGCCGGCAGGTTGGCGTGCATGCTGGTCTTGAGCACCCTGAGATCCACCAGCTCGATATTGGTACAACGAGCGTATGGTACCGCGAGTACCATGACGTTGTTGGCCCCGCACCTCCTGAGATGGGCGCGGTGCATGTACGGACGCCGAGGTTTGCGCGGCCTTGTCCTTGGACCTGGCGGCAGCGTGAGCTCCCTCGTCGGCGCCCGTTCCTCCGCCGGCGTCTACCCCACCACCCGTTTGCTCCGGTGGCGGTGGGATCGACGTGGACGGAGCAGCCACCTCCGAAGTCTTCTTCTTCGGTGACATGTTGATGAAGATGATGAGGAAGATGAAGATCTAGCTCGCGTGAACGCCGGATCGGGTTCACACAACCTCGACGCCCCCTACCTGGTGCGCCAAAGATGTCGTGGGAATGAACACCTATGGGACCGGAGCCCCTTTCGGTCCGGCGGGGCGCGGAGATCGCACGAAGAGCGGATCGAGGCGAGGCACGCGAGCGATTTTACCCAGCCTCGGAGCTCTCCGGAGAGATAATACTCCTGCTGCTGCTTTGTGGTTGTATTGAGTTCTTGCTTGAGAGCGTGAGTGTTTCTGGTTTCGAATGAGTCGAACCCCTTCTACGTTGCGCATGGGCCTCCTTTTATATGCTTAAGGGGTCACCGACAGGTGGCAACGCATGCAGGGGCAAAAATGTAAAAGAACTATGGTTGGTACACCTACTTGCACAGTGTATCATACCTACCCCTGACAGCAGGGGACAAAGGCATTAAATGCCCGTCTGTGTCGCCCAAACAATGCAGAAAAGTGACCGTTAGGGGCACCACCGCTTGCCACGATGGCCATCTTTTCATCTCCGCTTGCCACCTCGCACCGCTAGCTGACGACTTCACGCCACGCGCCGAAAGGCCCTGTATGCACACGCTGGCGGGTGCGCTGGAGCACGGTACAGAGTGGTAACCGCGTGACAGCGCCTTGTCACGGTTGTTGTCTTCGCGCCGGAAGCTTGTCGCTCGCCGGGTCTTGCCGGACGCTTGTGCGCGGCCACGGCAAGTTCCTGAAATGCCTTGGTTGGCCTTCCGGCAAGCTCCTCTTGCGGGGTTTGTCTTTCCGGCAAGCTCCTCTTGCCGGGGCCTTGTCTTCTCAGCTTGAACACTTTGTTCTTGAATGGCTCCAATAGGAACCACGGAGGATCTTGGCGGTCACCCGGCAAGCCTTGCCGCGGGGCGCTGCGACTGCCCGTGCACAAGTTCGGGATACTAAGGTACCCCTACTTTAGTACACCGACAACTGCCTGCTCCACTGGAAGAGTGTGCTGCTGGACTAACACCTTCATTTTCTTTTCCCAGCCCCAGGATGAAATGCTTGCAAGTTGGTGCCTGGGAAGTAGAACATCCATCAGGTATATGAAATAGCATAATTTCCTCTTGTTTGCAATTGGCAGTCAATATTTTCCACACATCAGACTTTACTAGGTGCATTGTCCAACTAAACTTATCAGGGGTTAACAACAAATGTATTATGAAGTTGAACCAACTTACTAGTATTTCAATTTTGAAAGTGTTGTTAGCTCCTTGAGTTGCTGGTGCAAAATGCTTAATCCAGAGTCCAAGACCTTCTTCAGACATTAAATGAGATCCATCAATAATTTCCAAAGCATGGTTCTGAGCTAGTTCATGTAAGTCAAACATAGTAGGAGAGCTTGGCAATGAGAAAGCTCCATAGTTACCATTATTGTTATGGTCTGTAGATGTTCCAACATATGGAATTGTTACATCTTCCTTGCCCTTCTCATCAGGAAGCATATTGTGGGGAGAAGGATCTTTTCCTGCCTCACTCTGACTGACTGTGTTTCTGTCAGGCACAGGAATTTCAGCAACTACATTTTCTTCCCTAACATTGAGCCCATCATTCATGTGATCCATCTGCAGGTCCAATTGAGCTTCAGTTTCCTGGACCTGAGGTATCAAAGCAGGCTCCAATACTGGATTCTGCTGCTGAACATTTTCCAAATTGTTCTGAGGCACCTGTTCCTCCTCTTCTTCAATTGCATTATATGCCAATGCAATGTTTAACAGCCCTTGACCAACTTGTGGGACTTGAATTCCCTGATTGACTTCTTCAGTTACAGAGTGTGTCAGAGAAAGCAAACCATCAGATAGTGATACCGTTGTTGTAATGCTGCTATTAGGTGCACCCTCCTCTGGCAATACAGGAATGAAAACTTGCTGTTGTTGTGGCTGGAAAAGCTCTGGGTGGGGAAAAGCCCAATGCTGTTCCTGCTCTGCTTGCTCTTCCCAAGCATCCCAATCCTCATTTTGGGCATGGATATTGTGGTTTGGCAGAGGCTGGAACCCTGGAAAATCATTGGCATGTTGTGGTATGGGGTGTGGGTCCACACCATCAGGTGGAATAGGGTCTTCATCTGCAGGTCCACCACCCAACATTTCCTCTAGAAGTACTTCAACAGAGCAAGTCCAAGAGTCCTCCTCAAATCTCTCTCCTTCAGACCAACGTATGCTTTTAGGTACCTCATCTAGCTCTGTCACTCTGGATTTAACTAGAATTTTACCCTTAAGCGCATCTTCTTTCTCCCAACTAATGATCTTTCCCCATTTGGAAATAGCAGACGCAATATCTTCAGTGTTACAAAAATCAAACGGAACTCCCACAAATAGCAACCAACAGATCCTATTGAAATGAACCCTGCGCCAATTTCTACCCTCATTGTGTTTAGTAAAGGAGATGAGGACATCACCGAACGCATGCCGACCCTGCTGGACGAGCCTATCCCGATCTCTGACATGTTTGAACTGCATGTATGCCTCTCCGAACGGGCATGGCTGAATTTCTCTGAATCCAACTTGAGCATCTTCTTGAAGAAACTCCAACAGAACATCACGAACATTCGGAAAAATACCTCATCCAGATGGGGGTGAATACTGGCAATCGCCCAGTCTTCGTGCCATTTAGGACGATGAGGCACAATGGCGCGAGAAATCCCAGTTCTTCCCGGAATCACCTGAACTTGAAAGCCATGCGGGACGAATGGATGGGGATCGATGGGGATGTTGGCCATCTCGCTCAGCTCTGGCAAGGAGGCGACCAGAGCCCTCGCTAACAACGATGGCAGCACCGGCGAGCTTGTCGAGACGTGGGCGGAGGTGGAGGTGGCAGCGATGGAGAAGACAAAGTGGGCAGGTGAAGTGGAATGCGAGGAGACAGGCGACGGTCTCGGCTGAAAGTTTTGGAATAAATCCTTGACCAGCTCCTTAAATGATGTGACCTGCCTAATCTGTGCCGCCGGCCCAACACAGCGGAACCAAGACTCAACCTGGCCATCGGCCCAAGCATCTTCAGGTGGGCTCGGGAAAGTACTATATGGATAAAAGGCCAAATCCCAGTCAGGTTCGGGGTAGTGCAAAAAGAGCAAAGTGGCCGTTGGCCCCGCATGCATGACAAACCACATTATGGCGTGCAATGGTACGTTGCACTTCATTGTGCGCCAATTGTGGCCTGGCCGGGGCAGAATTATGCTGAGTTGAATTTTGATTAATGCTCGGAGAATTGCCCTCATGATTGAGACCCGATAATCGCTCGAAAACCGATTTACCGGCTCTAACCACCGCGGAGTAACTCCGGTGATCACCGGTTTGAGGCACAATGGCCCTGCCAGCCCTACCAACCAAAGTTCATTCTTTGTCAAGCTCATCATAGTATAGAGCTTCCTCACGGCACCAGTTCGGGCCACCAAAGTTCCACAGGTTAAAAACAACCTCAAAATCTTTTTCCTTGATTCTACCCGCATTATAAATCTCAAAACCCACGGACTTTGAAGCTACTGAGAACTTGTAAGATCTATCTCGAAGAAGAAGGACGCGAAAACCTTGAGCGTAATCACCAAACAAGGCAAGAAGCGAGATACTAACCGTGTGCACATCAAGTTTGAAAGATGCACGGCAAAACGAGACCACCAAGGTGAACTCCTTGTGATGGAAGCCAGGAAAGAACACCACCGGATGACCAATTTTGGTCCTCATCTCCATTTGAAACTTCTTCCCACGGTCAAAGTTGAGATCAAACAGTGCCATCTAGAGGGGAGGCTGGCTACCAGGGCCGGAGTGACCACTGGTAGGAGTTGGGTGGCCGCCGGGGCCGGAGTGGCCGCCGGCGCAAGGAGGGGGGAGCGCTAGGAGGGGAGCGCTAAGAAACCACCTTTCCGTCGACCTGGAAGGATTTTTCCCTGGAGTAGGGTATTACACCGCAAGGTGGCCCGAACTAGGATAAACTGCTGTGTCTCTTTGTCTCTTTGAGCTTGATGCGCTAGGCTTAGGAGGATCGCGAGTAGGCAGGCTTGGTAGGTTGAGATGTCCGTACGCACCCCAGAGTTCGAACTTCTCAGGGGTTTGTGGATCCCTTAATCTGACATTTGGCGCGCGAGGTAGGTGTGCATCGGAAATCTTCTACCCCGACCGCCAATCCTGCCGCCGAACACGATGGCGGATGCTCCTCCATGGACCCAGCCGGCATGCGCTCCCGTAGAAGCGCCAGGGCTGCGCTGCTTCACCCTCTCTCAGCGGCAGGTGCAGTGGCTGCCCAAGTTTCGACCGGAGATGCCACCACGTTATGACGGCACGGCGGATTCGGCCGCCTTCCTTCAAGCATACGAGGAGGCAGTCTGGGCGACTGGCGGAGACGACAAGGTGAAGGCCAACTGGCCCCCTGAGGGAGTCCTGGACTAGGGGGTGTCCGGACAGCCGGACTATCATCGTCCGCCGGACTCCAAGACTATGAAGATACAAGATTGAAGACTTCGTCCCGTGTCCGGATGGGACTTTCCTTGGCGTGGAAGGAAAGCTTGGCGATACGGATATGTAGATCTCCTACCATTGTAACCGACTCTGTGTAACCCTAGCCCTCTCCGGTGTCTATATAAACCGGAGGGTTTTAGTCCGAAGGACACAACAACCATTACAACAATCATACCATAGGCTAGCTTCTAGGGTTTAGCCTCCTTGATCTCGTGGTAGATCCACTCTTGTACTACCCATATCATCAATATCAATCAAGCAGGAGTAGGGTTTTACCTCCATCGAGAGGGCCCGAACCTGGGTAAAAACATCGTGTCCCTTGTCTCCTGTTACCATCCGCCTAGACGCACAGTTCGGGACCCCCTACCCGAGATCCGCCGGTTTTGACATCGACATTGGTGCTTTCATTGAGAGTTCCTCTGTGTCGTCACCGATAGGCTCGATGGCTTCTTCAATCAATAACAACGCCGTCCAGGGTGAGACTTTTTTCCCCGGATAGATCTTCGTATTTGGCGGCTTCGCACTGCGGGCTAATTCACTTGGCCATCTGGAGCAGATCGAAAGCTACGCCCCTGACAGTCAGGTCAGATTTGCAAGCCTAAACTTCACGGCGGACATCCGCGGAGACTTGATCTTCGATGGATCCGATCCGCAGCCGAGCGTGCCGCACTGTCGCGATGGGCATGATCTAGCTCAGCCGCCGGACAGTGCCTTGGAGGCCGCACATGAATCCGCTCCGACCCATAGTTCGGAGCCGATCGCGCAGATCGAGGACGAGTGGCTGGACACCGCCTCGGGAGCTGCAACATTCGCGACGATGGAGCCGAACACTGACCTTTTCCCCTATAAAGCTCGTGACTCCGAGGTGCCGGACTCCGAACCTCCTGCGCCCCTGCCAATCGAATCCGATTGGGCGCCGATCATGGAGTTCACCGCTGCGGACATCTTTCAGCACTCGCCCTTTGGCGACATCTTAAATTCGCTAAAACATCTCTCGCTATCCGGAGAGCCCTGGCCGGATTATGGCCAGGATGGTTGGGATGCGGACGACGAAGAAATTAAAAGCCCACCCACCACCCACTTTGTAGCCACTATCGACGATCTAACTGACATGCTAGACTATGACTCCGAAGACATCGACGGTATGAGTGACGATGCCGGAGACGAACAAGAACCAGCGCCTACAGGGCACTGGAAGACCACCTCGTCATTTGACATATACATGGTGGACACCCCAAAAGATGGGGACGGCGAAGAAGCAGCGGAGGCAGATTCCTTAAAGAAACAGCCCAAGTGCCGACATCAGCGGCGCCGCTCTAAATCCCGCCACAGCAAGAATGGAGATTCTGGCACAGGGGATAATAACACCCCAGAGAGTGCCGAAGACAATCCCCTCCTGCAAGATTCAGCACAGGAGGATGCAGAAGCAAGCCCTCACAAGAGAGCGGCAGACGAAGAGGTCGAGGATGATAATTACATACCTCCCACCGGAGACGAGGCAAGCCTCGACGACGATGAATTCATCGTGCCCGAGGATTCCGTCGAACAAGAGCGTTTCAAATGCAGGCTAATGGCCACAACAAATAGCCTAAAGAAAAAGCAGCAGCAGCTTCAAGCTGATCAAGACCTGCTGGCCGACAGATGGACCAAGGTCCTCGCGGCCGAAGAGTATGAACTCGAATGCCCCTCCAAGAGCTACCCAAAACGCAAGTTGCTCCCCCGATTAGAAGAGGAAGCATACATACCTTCATCACCAGTGCACAATACGGCCGACCGACCACCCCGTGGTCGCGACAGAGAGGCATCCAAGCCTTCCATCAAGACCGTACCCCGGCATCGCTCGAAAAGTACGAAGCCACGAGGAAACGGGCCGGACTTGCGGGATATATTGGAGGATAAGGCAAGACAATCCAGATCTATCTATGGATCACGTGGGCGCCCCACGACCCACGACGAATACCGTTGAGCCGGATACAACAACTCCGGCCGGGCCAAACACAGCAGACAACGCTCCCTTGAGCTACGTCGTGATATTGCTCAATACAGAGGCGCCGCACACCCGCTATGCTTCACTGACGAAGTAATGGATCATCAAATCCCTGAAGGGTTTAAACCCGTAAACATTGAATCCTACGATGGCACGACAGACCCCACGGTTTGGATCGAAGATTATCTCCTTCACATCCATATGGCCCGCGGTGACGATCTCCACGCCATCAAATATCTCCCGCTCAAGCTTAAAGGACCAGCTTGGCATTGGCTTAACAGCCTGCCTGCAGAGTCAATTGGGTGTTGGGAGGACACCGAAGCCGCATTCTCGACAACTTCCGGGGCACATATGTGCGACCACCGACACCGATGACCTAAGCCACATAATCCAGCAGCAGACGAATCGGCCAGCAATTTCGACACGGTTCTTAACAAAGAAAAATCAAATCGCCGACCGTCCGAATGCAGAGGCCCTCGCAGCCTTCAAACATAACATCCATGACGAGTGGCTAGCCCGGCACCTAGGACAGGAAAAGCCGAAATCCATGGCAGCCCTCACATCATTAATGACCCGCTTCTGTGCGGGAGAGGATAGCTGGCTAGCTCGCAGCAACAACCTCAGCAAAAATGCTGGTAGTCCGGATACTAAGGACCACAATGGCAGGTCGCGTCGAAGCAAAAATAAACGCCGCGTTAACGGCGACGACAAGGAGGATACGGCAGTCAACGCCGGATTCGAGGCTCTAAACCCGTCGTGGAAGAAGCCATTCAAAAGAACCACTCCGGTCCGTCAATTTGGACCGAATACTCGACCGCTCATGCCAGATACATGGCACCCCCGAAAAGCCAGCTAACCACACCAACAGAGATTGTTGGGTATTTAAGCAGGTAGGCAAGTTAATTGCCGAAAACAACGACAAGGGGCTGCACAGCGACGACGAGGAAGAGACCCGACCGCCGAACAGTAGCGGACAGAAGGGTTTCCCCCCCACAAGTGCGGACGGTATACATGATATCGCAACCCATATACCCAAGAGGGAGCGAAGTGCACTAAGGGACGATATGCGATGGAGCCATCGCCTAAGTTCAATCCATGTTCCTCTTGCTCGATCACTTTCGATCAAGAGACCATCCGACCAAGATCCGCCATGGCGGATTCGCCGCATTGGTTTTAGACCCAATCGTCGATGGATTTCACCTCACGAGAGTCCTGATGGACGGCGGCAGTAGCCTGAACCTGCTTTATTAGGATACAGTGCGCAAGATGGGCATAGACCCCTCAAGGATTAAACCTATAAAGACGACCTTCAAAGGCGCCATACCAGGTGTTGAGGCCAATTGTGCAGTGCTCACCACATCGAAGTGGTCCTCGGATCCCGGATAATTTCGAGCGAGGAGTTAATCTTCGACATAGTCCCCTTCTGCAGCGGCTATCACGCTCTGCTCGGACGAACCGCGTTCACAAAGTTCAACGTGGTGCCGCATTACGCATACCTCAAGCTCAAGATGCTAGACCCTCGTGGAGTCATCACGGTCAACGGAAATACGGAATGCTCCCTCCGAACGGAGGAACATACAGCGGCTCTCGCAGAAGTACAGAGCAGCCTTCTAAGGCAATTTTCGAGTCCGGCCGTTAAACGGCCGGACACGGCCAAACGCGCCCGGAGCAACATCAACCAAGACAACCTGGCACATTCCGAGCACGCATAGCAATGCGGCCCCAACCCCAGCCCTTGCATGATTGCAAGACCAACCCTCCGCGTACATCATTACGCTCTGGAGATACCATGGGCCTAGGGGGAGGGGCACGACCACGACAGACCCAGAGTGCGGCTCGACCACACCAGGGGCTCACAAGTGTGTTGCTCTTTTTTAATTTTTATTTTCCTTCTTTGTATACACAGACTCCGCTCACGGAGGCCCTATCCGTGGCGAACCCGCCGAACTCACGATGCAACAACCTGGGGAGGGAAAAGGCTGCATTTAACACTCGTGTGGTCTCCATTACGAGCATTAAATTTGATTATATACACCAGTCCGCAGCCCACCCCTGGAGGGGGACATGTTTAATTAGTCCAATCCCTTGCTTACCGCACTATTTGTATCATTCCGCACTCATAGCAGAATTCCTTGAATAAATAATGCAGCACTTTTTTTCCTGTAATTGCATTACTTTACATATATGTTCACTAATGACATCTTGCACACGTATATTTTGGTACGGCCGAATACACCAGGGGCTTATGTTCCCCACATTATGGTGTGATAAGTCCGAACACTTTCACAAAGTGCGGCACCCCAAACTTATAGCATTATATGAATCGGCTCCGAATCATGTCTTGGGTCAATAGTTGGGTTTGCCCGGCTCCCACGCTTTGGTACCTTACGTTCCGTTACGCCGGCTAAGGTAGCACTTGGGAGAACCATCGCGATTGCGCCCGGTTGAGCTGGGCGGCGCCTCGATGGAGAAAGCTAAAACCGATCGTCATGATAAGGCGAGAGACTGGTCGCTATTCGAGAGGTCTTTTCGAGTCCTTAAAGACTTATGCCGCTTCAAGCGAAGAACCGGATAATGTCCGCCAAAGGCGTGGATAGCGCCCGAACTCGGTCTTCGAATACTAGGGCTTTGCGAAATTTAAAATTATAGAATTCTATGGCTAAGTGAGAGTGTTCAAGCATTATAAGTCCGGTTGCCTTGTTCGTTGTGTTGAGCGCCTCCTAGATGGACCCAAAATGGGAACAAGAGTGCTCAAGTTTATCCGAACACCCCAAAGACTCGTGGCTTGGGGGCTGAAGCCGACGACTTGCCATCTCTCAGATTTTATAAACGGCCGCATAGAAGGTAATATTTTAAATCAAACAAGCGTTGCTTAGCGCATATGAACAAAGTTTTCAGCGCACAGGATAATACATAGTGAGTCTACTCAATAATTACATCTCTGGGGCACTCATCCGCAATCTTGCGGGCACTCTTCAGGATAGTCTTATAGTAAATCTCGGGCGTACGATACTCCTTGCCCGCTGGCGGCGCGTCAGTAATAAGCCTCTCCGCATCCAGCCTGCCCCAATGCACCTTTGCGCGGGCAAGGGCCGGACGAGCACCTTCAATAAAGGCGGAACACTTGATGACCTCCACCCAGGGGCACGCATCCACCAGCCACCGCACGAGGCTGAAATAGCTCCTAGGCATGGCCCCTCCAGGCCACAGTTGGACTATGAGGCCCTTCATGGCCTGCTCGGCTACCTTGTGGAGCTCGACCAACTGTTTCAGCTGGTCGCTAGGGGGCACCGGATGGCCGGTCTCAGCGTACTGAGACCAGAAGACCTTCTCCGTTGAGCTCCCCTCCTCGACCCGGTAGAATGCGGCGGCATCGGACACACTGCGAGGCAGATCTGCAAATGCCCCTGGAGAGCTCCGAATTTGGGTAAGTGTCAGGTAGTTTACATTAACATGCTTGCTTTGCATGAAAAATGCCTTTCCCGCCGCTATTTTCTTCACCACCTCAATCTCTTGAAGGGCCTTATGGGCCTTAGCCTTGGCGGCTTTGGCACTTTCGAGAGCCGAGGCAAGCTCGGACTCTCGAGTCTTTGAGTCGCGCTCCAAACCCTCATGCTTTTCCATGAGAGCTTGGAGCTCTTGCCGCACTTCCGCCACCCGCGCCTCCTGCTTCTCTCGCTCCACTCGTTCCGCGGCCGCATTGCGTTCGGCCGCGGATACGGCCTCCTTCAGGGCCGCCACCTCGTTCGTGGCCCCTGCAGTACCCACGTTATCCTTGTTATTTTTATTGCAACCGAAATCCTTTTCTGTAAGGTAAATATTCAAAGTGGTGCTACTCACCTTCTTTGTCCTCGAGGTGGTTCTTGGCACGGCCGAGCTCTTGCTCGGACCGCTCGAGATCTTGCTTCAATGCACCGACCTCCGCAGTCAGTGCGGCAGAGGTCAGCAGCGCAGCCTGCAAACCAATATTGACATAATTTTTAGCAACCCTGAGTATATCTTTTTAGATCCTCAGTCCAGCTTTTCTTTCCGAACACCGAACCGAGCATCAGGGGCTACTGTCTATGCGGTATTACATTACATACTTTTAACTTCTTACCTCAAAGCTCGTTAGAAGGCTGCAGAAGCTTCGGTCGGCCCGCTCTTGGCGAAGCTGAACCTTCAATCACCGCACTCATGATAGTGCGGTGTTCTTCCTGATGGAAGCGCCTTTGAGCGCCCCAACAAGTTGTCCGGCGCCCGGTTGGGACGGGGCGCGGCGTCACGGTCTTGCCCTTCTTGCGAAGGGCCGCTGCGGACTCCGGAACCACTTGCGGGTTCGGCGTGGAGTCGGCGCAAAGTCCGGAGGCTGCCTTGCGGCGCCTCCGAGCCTCCTGCTGATGGGTCCTTCTGGGATCCCACCTCGGCGTCCTCGGCGCGCGAGGTGGAGGCGATCGGAATGGAATCCACATCCGACGGAGCCAACGACCCGCTCGACGAAGCGGGGAGATCATCGTCGGCCGGACTGCAGGCGGTATGCGGCTTTTCAAGGACACTATGTGACACAAAAGAAATTACAGATCATTCAGAATCAGGATACTTACGATCTTGCCGGAGGCCTGGCCCTCGAGGGCCACTCTTCTTTGCCAACGTTGGCGTTGGCGGAGCTGTTCGAGGGAATAGTTCTTCCCCTCTTGGACCCTTCGGCCTCCCCTGTTGGGGAGGCCTTCCTCTTTGTCTCTCCCTCCTCTGGGAGAGAGTCTTCTTCCTCCTCCTCGCCTTCGGGGGAGGAGTCCGCCTCGGAGTCGTCGGACACCTGAAAACGGGAACCACATGCGGTGCCGGAACCAGCAGCCCCGCTAGACGGGCGTCTACTGGGTTTTCTGGCATGGGATCCGGGCAGATGATCTGCTTGGCCTTCTTCATCTAGTCCTGTCAAAGGAAAAGGAAGATTGAAACCCACATAGGGTCAAACTGTTGAAAACAAGTGTCCCGTAAAGGGGTAGAATCACTTACCTCGTCAGCTGGTCGCTGCGAGCGAAATCCGTGATCTTCAGTAGCGGATGCGGGAGCTTCGGCGCCCTTGAACAGCACTCTCCAGGCGCCTTCATACGTCGTGTCGAAGAGCCCGTTCAATTCCTGGTGCTGTGCCGGATTGAACTCCCACAATTTAAATGCCCGTTGTTGGCAGGGGAGAATCCGGCGGATGAGCATGACTTGGACCACATTGACGAGCCTGAGCTTCTTGTTCACCAGCTTTTGGATATAGGCTTGGAGTCCCGTCAGCTCCTCCGAACTACCCCATAGCAAGCCCTTCTATTTCCAGGAGGTGAGCTGCGAAGGGATACCAGATCTGAACTCGGGGGCCGCCGCCCACGTAGGGTCGCGCGGCTCGGTGATATAGAACCACCCCGATTGCCACCCCTTGACGGACTCCACAAAGGCCCCTTCGAACCCGAGGACGTTGGGCATCTTGCCCAACATGGCACCTCTACACTCCGCTTGAGTGCCCTTCACTACCTTCGGCTTGACATTGAAGGTCTTGAGCCACAAGGCGAAGTGGGGCTGGATGCAGAGGAAGGCCTCGCACACGACGATAAACGCCGAGATGTTGAGGATGAAGTTCGGCGCCAGATCATGGAAATCTAGGCCGTAGTAGAACATGAGCCCCGGACAAAAGGGTGAAGTGGAAAGCCCGGACCCATGGAGGAAGTGGGGAAGGAAAACGACCCTCTCATGGGGCCTGGGGGTGGGGATGAGCTGCCCCTTATCGGGCAGCCGGTGCGCGATGTCGCTGGAGAGGTATCCGGCGCCGCGCAGCTTCTCGATGTGCTCCTCCTTAACGGTGGAGGCCAGCCATTTGCCTCCCGCTCCGGACATGGTCGGAGAAGGTCAAGGCGAGACGCACGGACTTGGGCACTGGAGCTCGAGAGTGCGCGGGGATGGATAAGCAAAGGAGGAAGAAGGCGTAGGTGAAAAGGTGGATCCTTATCCCCTTATATATAGGCGGACGAAGACTATGCGTCCCCACCGGCCTAGTAAAACTCGCTTATCTCCCAAGCGCCACCATCAATGGCGCGGTTGGGTTACCCACGTTCGTATTGATGAGAATCCCGGGATAAGGGGAACACGATCTCTGCTTCGACAAGACGTGCCAAGGAAACCGCTTCGCTAAACGCGCTGAGGTGGTATAATAAAAAACGATTCAAGTAAAGACTCGGTAGTGGCGTGACGTCACGCTACAAGATACGTCAGCAGATTGAACCTGTGTACATGATATTCTCTCTACGGTGGAATGTGGAAATTATTTTGCGTAACGGACACTATCCTGGTGTTCACAATCTTCTATGGATTATTCGGAGGAGGAACCCGCCTTGCAATGCCGAACATTATCGCGCCCGGACTCATCGTCATTGAAGCCAGGTTCAGGGGCTACCGAGGAGTCTGGACTAGGGGTGTCTGGACAGCGGACTATCATCGTCCACGGACTCCAAGACTATGAAGATACAAGATTGAAGACTTCGTCCGTGTCCGGATGGTACTTTCCTTGGCGTGGAAGGCAAGCTTGGCGATACGGATATGTAGATCTCCTACCATTGTAACCGACTCTGTGTAACCCTAGCCCTCTCCGGTGTCTATATAAACCGGAGGGTTTTAGTCCGTAGGACACAACAACCATTACAACAATCATACCATAGGCTAGCTTCTAGGGTTTAGCCTCCTTGATCTCGTGGTAGATCCACTCTTGTACTACCCATATCATAAATATCAATCAAGCAGGAGTAGGGATTTACCTCCATCGAGAGGGCCCGAACCTGGGTAAAAACATCGTGTCCCTTGTCTCCTATTACCATCCGCCTAGACGCACAGTTCGGGACCCCCTACCCGAGATCCGCCGGTTTTGACACCGACACCCCCATGGCCCTTGTAGGCGCACCGCGTGCCTGGTTGCTCAACCTGTCGGCATCCTCTATGGCCTCCTGGGAAGACTGCGCGACCTCTTCCTCGCCCACTACGTGGCACCGGCGCCCCCGGTCGTTGCAGCCCTCCTAGGTGGATCGCAGGCACCACCCTCCGACCGCCACATCAAGCAGTTCTACCGGTGAGTAGGCGCCACCTAGGCGGGCTCAGGGGTTCCCCCGGGCTGGGCGGCGCCCAAGGCCGACCTCACCTTCGGCCCCGAGGATCATCCCGCTACCACGGGAGCAGGCGCGCTCCCAATGCTTTGCACCCCCACCGTCTGCCACGTGGCGGTCACCAGAACCCTCATCGACGGCGGGGCCGGCCTCAAAGTGCTCTCCTCGGAGGCATTCGGCCTGCTGTATGTGCCGCCCAGCCGGCTCCGCCCCTCCAAGCCTTTCTCCGGGGTCGGCGGCGGCTCCACCGCCCCCTGGGGCTGATCCGTCTCCCTGTCACCTTCAGGACCTGCGACAACTACCGCACCGAGCTCATCGACTTCGACATTGCTAGGATTGACCTGCCGTACAATGCTATTCTGGGGTACCCGGCCTTGGACAAGTTTATGGCTGCGACCCACCTTGCGTACAACCTAATGAAGATGCCCGGCAGCAACGGTGTCCTCACGATGGCGGGTGACACCAAAGGCGCGCTGCAGGCCCGCAAGCTCGCATTCAGGTCAGCCGCGTCCACGCTGCCCGACGAGAAAGGGGGTCAGGAGGCACCAGAAGCAGCGCCGGCCAAGAAGAAGCAATTGTTCTCCCAAGACCGGGCCGAGACGAAGCAAGTGCTGGTCATTGAGATGGGGCGGCTGATACGTCTCCAACGTACCTACTTTTCCAAACACTTTTGCCCTTCTTTTGGACTCTAACTTGCATGATTTGAATGAAACTTACCCGGACTGACGCTGTTTTCAGCAGAACTGCCATGATGTTGTTTTATGTCTAGAAAAGAAAAGTTCTCGGAATGTCCTGGAAATCCACGGAGGCACCTTTCAGAATTAATAAGAATTTTTGGCGAAAGAATCAAGGCCAGGGGGCCCACGAGCTGTCCACGAGACAGGGGGCGGCCCCCCTAGGGCGCGCCCTCCTATCTCGTAGGCCCCCTGGACACCTCCCGACCTCAACTCCAACTCCATATATACCGTCTAGGGGAAAAAAATCAAGGAGAAAGTTTCATCGCGTTTTACGACACGGAGCCGCCGCCAAGCCCTAATCTCTCTCGGGAGGGCTGATCTGGAGTCCGTTCGGGGCTCAAGAGGGGATTTCGCCGTCGTCATCATCAACCATCCTCCATCACCAATTTCATGATGCTCACCGCTGTGCGTGAGTAATTCCATCGTAGGCTTGCTGGACGGTGATGGGTTGGATGAGATTTACCATGTAATCAAGTTAGTTTTGTTAGGGTTTGATCCCTAGTATCCACTATGTTCTGAGATTGATGTTGCTATGACTTTGCTATGCTTAATGCTTGTCACTAGGGCCCGAGTGCCATGATTTCAGATCTGAATCTATTATGTTTTCATTAATATATGTGTGTTCTTGATCCTATCTTGCAAGTCTATAGTCACCTATTATGTGTTATGATCCGACAACCCCGAAGTGACAATAATCGGGATACTTCTCACTGATGACCGTAGTTTGAGGACTTCATGTATTCACTATGTGTTAATGCTTTGTTCCGGTTCTCTATTAAAAGGAGGCCTTAATATCCCTTAGTTTCCGTAAGGACCCCGCTGAACACGGGAGGGTAGGACAAACGATGTCATACAAGTTCTTTTCCATAAGCATGAATGACTATTTACGGAATACATGCCTACATTACATTGATGAATTGGAGCTAGTTCTATATCACCCTATGTTATAACTATTGCATGAGGAATCGCATCCGGCATAATTATCCATCACTGATCCATTGCCTACGAGCTTTTCACATATTGTTCTTTGCTTATTTACTTTTCCATTGCTACTGTTACAACTACTACAAAAACTCCAAAAACATTTATCTTTACTTTTGCTACCGCTACTATTATTGTCATACCACTTTCGCTACTAAATACTTTACTACAGATACTAAGTTATCCAGGTGTGGTTGAATTGACAACTCAACTGCTAATACTCAAGAATATTCTTTGGCTCCCCTTGTGTCGAATCAATAAATTTGGGTTGAATACTTTACCCTCGAAAGCTGTTGCGATCCCCTATACTTGTGGGTTATCAAGACTAATTTCTGGCGCCGTTGTCGGGGAGCATAGCTCTATTCTCTGAGTCACTTGGGATTTATATCTGTTAATCACTATGAAGAACTTGAAAGACGATCGAACTACTATTTTGCCCTCAACTACGAGGGGAGGTAAGGAACTGCCATCTAGCTCTGCACTAGATTCTCCTTCCGTTATTAGTAGGCTTGCGACACCTAAACCTGCTACTGCTATGAATTATGATATGTCGCATGTTATTGATGATGCCACCTCTGCTATGCATGATGAAACTACTTCTGTGCGTGATACTACTTTGCCATTAGGTGAATTTCTTGATGAACAACTTGCTAGATTTAGGGGAATGAAATTACTGAAGATCCTATTACTGATGATAGTGATGATGAAGGTCCCCCCAATGATTATGTATTACCTATTTTTCCTAAGGGTTATGTTATGAATGAAAAACTGCTATGGAAATTCTTGCTTGCAATGATAGAAATGATCTTAAGAAATTATTAGCTAAATGGAAGCAACAGTCTCTTAATGCTAGAATGAAACCCGATCCTGCTTTTACTACTTCACCTATCTGTGTTACTTATAAGGATTATGAATTCTCTGTTGATCCTGATATTATTACTTTAGTTGAATCTGATCCTTTTTATGGCCTTGAATCTGAAACTGTTGTGGCACATCTTACCAAGTTGAATGATATAGTCACCCTGTTTATTAATGATGAGATGAGAAGTCTCGCTATTTATGTATCCTTAAGATATTTCCGTTCTCATTAAAGAGTGATGCTAAGACTTGGTATAATTCTCTTGCTCCTGGTTGTGTGCGTAGTCCCCAGGATATGATTTATTACTTCTCTGCTAAATATTTCCCTGCTCATAAGAAACAAGCTGCCTTGCGGGAAATATATAATTTTGTGCAAATCAAAGAAGAGAGTCTCCCACAAGCTTGGGGAGGCTTCTCCGTTTACTTAATGCTTTGCCTGATCATCCTCTTAAGAAAAACGAAATACTTGATATCTTTTATAATGGCTAACCGATGCTTCCAAGGACTACTTGGATAGTTGTGCTGGTTGTGTTTTCAGGGAAAGAACAGTCGACAAAGCTGAAATGTTACTGAATAATATGTTGACTAATGAAAATAATTGGACTCTTCCTGAGCCAATTCCTGAAGTAATTCCTGAACCAATTGATCCAACTCCTGAGCCTATTCCTAAACCCACTCCGAAGAAGAGAGGTGTATTATTTCTCAGTCCTGAAGATATGCAAGAGGCAAAGAAATCAATGAAAGAAAAAGGTATTAAACCTGAATATGTCAAGAATTTACCTCCTATTGAAGAAATACATGGTCTTAATTTACCGTCTGAAGAACCACATTGTCTTGATAACCCGACACAGGTAGTAAAGGTAAATTCTCTCTATAGATATGATAAAGTTGAAATACCCTCTACTAAATTTCATAGCCCTTGTTTAGATGAATTTGATGACTTTATGGCTAGACAAGAAAGTTTTAATGCTTATGTTGGTAGAGAGTTAAAGAATAATGCTTTCGAGATAGGACGCGAGGTGATAATCGGCTAGAGTTAAAGATGAACTTCACGCGTTAGCAAATATGCTTCTATGGTTGCTACTCAAGCTGAGCAAGTACTTCAAGCTCAAAATGATTTGCTTGATGAATTAAATAATAAAATGACTTTGCTGTTAGAGTGGCTACTAGAACTGGTAGAATGACTCAGAACCTTTGTATCCTGAAGGCCACCCTAAGAGAATCGAGCAAGATTCTCAGAGAAATAATTTAGAGGCACCTAGTTCTTCTAAAAGAAGAAGAAGAAAAATGATAGAACTTTGCATGCTTCTAGTGAACCCATCTGTAGACACATCCGAGAATCCCAATGATATTTCTATTTCGATTTGAAACACAATCAGGTGATGAACATGAACCTAGTGATAATGTTAATGATAATGTTCATATTGATGCTCAACCTAGCAAAGACAATGATGTAGAGATTGAACCTGCTGTTGATCTTGATAACCCACAATCAAAGAATCAATGTTATGATAAGAGAGATTTTGTTGCTAGGAAGCACGATAAAGAAAGAGAATCATGGGTTCAGAAACCCAAGCCCTTTCCTCCTAAACCATCCAAGTCAAAGGATGATGAGGATTTTGAGCGCTTTGCTGAAATGATTAGACCTATTTTCTTACGTATGCGCTTAACTGATATGCTTAAAGTAAATCCTTATGCTAAGTATATGAAGGATATCATCACAAATAAAAGAACGATACCAGAAGCTGAAATTTCCACCATGCTTTCTAATTACACTTTTAAGGGTGGAATACCAAAGAAACTTGGAGATCCGGGTGTACCAACTATACCATGCTCTATTAAAAGAAACTATGTTAGAACTGCTTTATGTGATCTTGGAGCCGGAGTTAGTGTTATGCCTCTCTCTTTATATCGTAGACTTGAATTAAATAAGTTGACACCTACTGAAATATCTTTGCAAATGGCTGATAAATCAACTGCTATACCTGTCGGTATTTGTGAGGATGTGCCTGTTGTAGTACCAAAATGTCACTATCTAACGGACTTTGTTATTCTTGATATTCCTGAGGACGATAGTATGTCTATTATCCTTGGTAGACCTTTTCTTAATACTGCAGGGGCTGTTATTGATTGCAACAAAGGCAATGTCACTTTTCATGTTAATGGTAATGAGCATACGGTACACTTTCTGAGGAAACAATCTCAAGTTCATAGCATCAATTCTATTGAAAAAGTTCCAACTATTATTTTTGGAGGTTTTGAATTTCCTCTCCCTACTGTCAAGAAAAAGTATGATATTCTTATTGTTGGAGATTTTTATATCCCCGTTGAGGTAACTTAGTGTTATTCGAAATTTCTCCGGTTCTGTGTTATTTGGAATGAGTTTGTTAACAAGACTTGATCAACCTTGTTAGTGGGTTCATTTTGATGATCACGAGATGGATGAAACTAGAAGGCACAACCTTCTGTACCCTCTTTTACTTTTTGTTATTTACAATAAATAAAGCAAAAATAGTATTATTCATCCATTTTCTGAATTATCCGTGCATTAAAAAAATAGTCCAAAAATAAAAGTGCTCCAAATGCCCTGCAAATTTAGTATGATTTTTTCTGGAATATTTGAGGATTTTAGGCACTGAAAACATCTGCAGGAGGGCAAGCACTGAGCCACGAGAGAGGAGGGCGCCCCCCCTTGTAGGGCGCACCCCCTGTCTCGTGGGCCCCTGGTGGCCCCCCTCCACTTATGCCAGCACCCACACACTTCATCTTCTACCCAAAAAAATCCCCATCCAGCTCAAGCCCGAGTTCTAGCTCGTTTTGCTGCGATTTTTGATCTCTTAGCTCAAAGCTCCATTCGCAAAACTGCTCTGGGAGATTGTTGCTTGGTATGTGACTCCTCCATTGGTCCAAATAGTTTTTGTTCTAGTGCTTTATTCATTGCAAATTTTTGCTGCATAGGTGACCATGTTCTTGAGCTTGCATGTTAAATTTTTGAGGTCCCATGCAATTCCAATGATTGATATAGGCTCTAGGCACTTGTAGGAGTAGTTGCTATCAATCTTGTTTAATTTTATTCACTTTTATTTTGAAGTTACTAAAATTTCAGAAATTTTCAGAAAATGTTAAGGAGGCTCTTTAAAGGCTCTTCTAGCCAAAGCTTTAAGGAAAAACAAGTCGTCTTGTCACGCCGGAGGTAGTGAACAACCATCTAGCCCATGCTTTTACTCCGGAACCTGAACCTGAGCCGGAACCTGAATTGGACCCTTATTGTGCATCATCTGTCCAGTGGGATCCAGAGATGACCAGCCAGTGGTATACTGATTACACCTCCCATTACACCGGGGAGAGTAGCGGCGGTCCTTGGTATTAAACCAACTTAGGCTGAAAGCCTAGCCTGGGGGAGTACGTATTTCTCACCGACTTTACATTCATGTTCACACACTAGTTGTCGGTGCTCATACTCTTTCATTGTATTATCCATGCTAATTTAAATTTCTTTTTCTAGTTTTCTTCTTGTGTGTTTGATAAACCTTAAGAAAAACCAAAAAAATTAGTTATTTTAATTTCTTTGCTTGTAGTAGAATTAAAATGAAAACCCAAAAAGATTTCTAGTTCTTCTTTTTGCTTGTTGGGAGCTTTCCCGTGTAAATAGGTTTATTTTCTTTTCTTTCTTTTGGGGGTCGAGAAGACCATATTGAAAATGCTTAGTGGCTCTTATATGCATGATTGTTTATTTAATTTAGAGCCCATTTTACTTGTCTTCTCTCTTGAGTTGAATGCTTGCAGATTCCAGCTTAGTCCAATGCACGTGCACCCTTATTATTATACACATTGTTCGGTCGTGCAAGTGAAAGGCAATAATGACGATATATGATGGACTTATTGGGATGAGAAAAGCTGGTATGAACTCGACCTCTCTTGTTTTTGTAAATATGATGGGTTCATCGTTCCTGAGTCAGCTATTATGAAGTAAACATATTTGCAATGACATTTAGAGATTATAGTTGCTTGTGCCATGCTTGATTAGCTATGAGTTATAATGGTTTACCTTGCGTGCCAACATGCTATTAGAATGATTATGATGTGGTATGATGGGATAGTATCCTCCTTTGAATGAATTGAGTGACTCGACTTGGCACATGTTCACACATGTAGTTGAATCAAATCAACATAGCCTTCACGATATTTATGTTCATGGTAGATTATATACTACTCATGCTTGTACCCGGTGTAAATTAATTTTAATGGATGTTTACGACTGTTGTTGCTCTCTCAGTTGGTCGCTTCCCAGTCTTTTGCTAGCCTTCACCTGTACTAAGCGGGAATACTGCTTGTGCATCCAAACTCCTTAAACACCAAAGTTGTTCCATATGAGTCCACTATACCTTCCTATATGCGGTATTTGCCTGCCGTTCCAAGTAAATTTGTATGTGCCAAACTCTAAACCTTCAAATGAAATTCTGTTTTGTATGATCGAGCAGCTCATGTTTCAACTAGGGCTGCCTATATCTTCCATGCTAGGTGGGTTATTCTCAACGGGAGTGGACTCCGCTCCTCATTCACGAGAAAGGGCCGGTAACCGGGATGCCCAGTCCCATGATCCCAAAAGATCAAAGCAAATCAAAATAATTAAAAAAAACTCCCCCAGGGCTGTTGTATGTTGGAGGCACTCGTTGTTTTGAGCAAGCCATGGATTGATGCTTGTTGGTGGTTGGGGGAGTATAAACCTTTACCATTCTGTTTGGGAACTGCCTATAATGCATGTAGTATGGAAGATACATCCATCTCATAGTTGTTGCGTTGACAGCAAAAGTATGCCGCTCAAAATGTTATTCAATCTCTATTTTAAAATCGAGCTCTAGCACCTCTACAAATCCCTGCTTCCCTTTGCGAAGGGCCTATCTATTTACTTTTATGTTGAGTCATCACCCTTCTTATTAAAAAGCACCCGCTGGAGAGCACACTTTCATTTGCATTCATTACTATTGGTTTATATTGGGTATGACTTGACTGGATCTCTTTTACCATGAATTACAATGTTTAGTCAGTCCTTGATCTTTAAAGGTGCTCTGCATTTATGTTTTGCGGTCTTAGAAAGGGCTAGCGAGATAACATTTTATTATATCATGTTATGATTATTTTGAGAAAGTGTTGTCATCCGAGTTTTATTATTATGGCTCGCTAGCTGATTATGTTATTGTTATGAGTAATTGTGAGACCTATGTGTTATTGTTAGTATGGTTAGTTCATAATATTTGCTGAAACTTGAATGCTGGCTTTTCATGTTACAACAACAAAAGCAACAGAGTTTGTAAAAGTTTTTCTTTATCACTTTCAGTTTATCAACTGAATTGCTTGAGGACAAGCAAAGGTTTAAGCTTGGAGGAGTTGATACGTCTCCAACGTATCTACTTTTCCAAACACTTTTGCCCTTGTTTTGGACTCTAACTTGCATCATTTGAATGAAACTAACCCGGACTGACGCTGTTTTCAGCAGAACTGCCATGATGTTGTTTTATGTATAGAAAAGAAAAGTTCTCGGAATCTCCTAAAATCCACAGAGGCACTTTTCAGAATTAATAAGAACTTTTGGCGAAAGAATCAAGGCCAGGGGGCCCACGGGCTGTCCACGAGACAAGGGGGCGCCCCCCTATGGCGCGCCCTCCTCTCTCATGGGCCCCCTGGACACCTCCCGACCTCAACTCCAACTCCATATATACCGTCTCGGGAAGAAAAAATCGAGGAGAAAGTTTCATCGTGTTTCACGACACGGAGCCGCCGCCAAGGCCTAATCTCTCTCTGGAGGGCTGATCTCGAGTCCGTTCGGGGCTCCCGAGAGTGGGATTTGTCGCCATCGTCATCATCAACCATCCACCATCACCAATTTCATGATGCTCACCGCCGTGCGTGAGTAATTCCATCGTAGGCTTGCTAGACGGTGATGGGTTGGATGAGATTTACCATGTAATCAAGTTAGTTTTGTTAGGGTTTGATCCCTAGTATCTGCTACGTCTTGAGCGTGCGTTGGTTTTCCTCGAAGAGGAGAGGATGATGCAGCACAGTAGCGTAAGTATTTCCCTCAGTTTTTGAGAACCAAGTTATCAATCCAGTAGGAGGTCACGCGCAAGTCCCTCGTACCTGCACAACATGATAGCAACTCGCAACCAACGCTGTCAATCCCTTCACGGTCACTTACGAGAGTGAGATCTGATAGAGATAATATTTTTGGTATTTTTGATAGATAGATGCAAAGTAAAAAGTAAAGGAAAAGTAAAAACAAAGCAAGTAAATAAAGTGATATAGATTGATATGATGAGAATAGACCCGGGGGCCATAGGTTTCACTAGTGGCTTCTCTCAAGACAATAAGTATTCTACGGTGGGTGAACAAATTACTGTTCAGCAATTGACAGAATTGAGCATAGTTATGAGTATATCTAGGCAATGATCATGTATATAGGCATCACGTCCGTGACAAGTAGATCGAAACGATTCTGCATCCACTACTATTACTCCACTCATCGACCGCTATCCAAAGCATGCATCTAGAGTATTAAGTTAAAAAGCAGAGTAGCGCTTTAAGCAAGATGACATGATGTAGAGGATAAATTCATCAATATGATAAAAACCCATCTTATTATCCTCGATGGCAACAATACAATATGTGCCTTGCAACTCTTTACATCCTTTGAGTAAGGACACGCAAGATTGAACCCAAAGCCATGCACTTCTCCCATTGCAAGAACTACCAATCTAGTTTGCCAAACCAAGCGGATAATTGAAGAGACTTGCAAAGATAACTCAATCATACATAAAAGAATTCAGAGAAGAATCAAATATTTTCCATAGATAAGTTGGATCATAAACCCACAATTCATCGGTCTCAACAAACACACGGCAAAAAGAAGATTACATCGAATAGATCTCCACGAGAGAGGGGGAGAACATTGTATTGAGATCGAGAAGAGAGAAGAAGCCATCTAGCTACCAGCTATGGACCCAAAGGTGCAAGTAAACTACTCACACTTCATCGGAGGGCTATGGTGATGATGTAGAAGCCCTCCATGGTGGATGCCCCCTCCGGCGGAGCTCCGTAACAGGTCCCAAGATGGGATCTCGTGGATACAGAAGGTTGCAGCGGTGGAATTAGGTTTTTGGCTCCTGTTCTGATCATACGGGGATACTTAGATATATATATGAGGAACGAGTACGTCGGTGGAGCTCCGAGGGGCCCACGAGGAAGGGGGCGCGCCCAGGGGGGCGGGCCCTCCTTCCTCGTGACCTCCTCGGAAGCTTCTTGGAGTAGGGTCCATGTCTCCTGGATCACGTTCGGTTGGAAAATCACGATCCCGAAGGTTTCATTCCGTTTGGACTCCGTTTGATATTCATTTTCTTGAAATCTTGAAAAAGGCAAAAACAGAATTCAGGTTGGGCCTCCGGTTAATAGGTTAGTCCCAAAAGTAATATAAAAGTGAAAAATAAAGCCCAATATAGTCCAAAACAGTAGATAAAGTAGCATGGAGCAATCAAAAATTATAGATACGTTGGAGACGTATCAAGCATCCCCAAGCTTAATTCCTGCTCGTCCTCGAGTAGGTAAATGAAAAAAAAGAATTTTTGATGCGGAGTGATACTTTGGCATAATTTCAATGTAAATCTTCTTAATTGTGATATGAATATTCAGATCCGAAAGATTCAAGACAAAAGTTCATATTGACACAAAAATAATAATACTTCAAGCATACTAATCAAAGCAATCATGTCTTCTCAAAATAACATGGCAAAAGAAAGTTCATCCCTACAAAATCATATAGTTAGGCTATGCTTCATTTTCGTCACACAAAGATGTTCCCAACTTATATACCCCCGATGACAAGCCAAGCAATTGTTTCATACTTAAATAATCTCAAACTTTTTCAACCTTCACGCAATACATGAGCGTGAGCCATGGATATAGCCCTATGGGTGGAATAGAATATGATGATGGGGATTGTGTGGAGAAGACAAAGGAGAAAGTCTCACATCAACGAGGCTAATCAATGAGCTATGGATATGCCCATCAATTGATGTCAACATGAGGAGTAGGGATTGCCATGCAACGGATGCACTAGAGCTATGAATGCTCAACAAAAGAAAACTAGTGGGTGTGCATCCAACTTGCTTGCTCATGAAGACCTAGGGAATTTTGAGGAAGCCCATCGTAGGAATATACAAGCCAATTTCTATAATGAAAAATTCCCACTAGTATGAACAAGAAAACTTAAGAGACTCACTATATGAAAAACATGGTGCTACTTTGAAGCACAATATATGAGACTCACTACATGAAGAACAAGGTGCGACTTTGAAGCACAAGTGTGGAAAAAGAGATAGTAGCATTGCCCTTTTATATATTTTTTGGGCCTTTCTCTTTTTTTTATTTTGGCCTTTCCCTTTTTTTATTTGGGCAATGCTCTAATGATGATCATCACACTTTCATTACAACATATGAATTACAACTCGATACTAGAACAAGATATGACAATATATGAATGCCTCCAGCGGTGTACCGGGATGGTGCAATGAATCAAGAGTGACATGTATGAAAAATAATGCAAGGTGGCTTTGCCACAAATACGATGTCAACTACAAGATCATGCAATGGCAATATGACAAAAGTAATGCATGTCACGATGATGATGGTGGAAGTTGCATGGCAATATATCTCGGAATGGCCATGGAAATGCCATGATAGGTAGGTATGGTGGCTGTTTCGAGGAAGATAATAGGAGGTTTATGTGTGATAGAGCGTATCGTATCACGGGGTTTGGATGCACGGGCGAAGTTTGCACCAACTCTCAAGGTGAGAAAGGGCAATGCACGGTACCGAAGAGGCTAGCAAAGGTGGAAAGATGAGAGTGCGTATAATCCATGGACTCAACATTAGTCAAAGAACTCATATACTTATTGCAAAAATTTAGAAGTCATCAAAAATCAAGTACTATGCGCATGCTCCTAGGGGGATAGATTGGTAGGAAAAGACCATCGCTCGTCCCCGACCGCCACTCATAAGGATGCACAAGCCAGGTTGTCAGGACCCCGACTCAATGCCACATCGATCTAGCATGTAACACCTCATATCACTTTGCGGCCTCACGCACGGTATCCCCACGGGTGTCGCCTTACCTTTGCCCGGGACCGTTTGCACCTTTTGGCACACGTATATGATAGTGTCGCTAGCATCCATATGATAAGGAGCCCGGGCTGACATGGCTAGTCGTAAACCCAAAGTGGCACAAACTTATAGGGACAGGCATCCATGACCCAGCATCGAACGTGTTGGTCATCAGCGAGTGAATCCAGGCTGTAGCACTAGGCTAACAGGACTTCGGTGAACCGGGCTGTAGCAGGCTAACAGGACTCCGGTATTCATCGCGTGACATTTCCCCGAAGGGACAAACACAGGAACGAAGAAGGACACATGCCGGCCAGCCTAAGTGTTCCGGAGCAGTAACAAGCTAAACGTCAAGGTCCAAGCGGAACTACTAGCGAGACTGAAGTCTCTCTGCAAAAACATAAAATAGGCAAACGTGAGTACAAATGTACCCAACAAGACTTACATGAGAACTATCTACATATGCATCATTATCAACAAAGGGGATGGTGGAGTTTGACTGCAGCAAGCCAGCTTTGACTTGGTGGCTAACCTGAACTACGACTGCAATGTAACTCTTTTGAGGTGGCGCACATGAGTCCACATATTCACCATATCAATACACCACTATGGATCCGCTCCCGTCTCCCTACAAGAACGCCATCCATAGCACTCATGCTTATCTTGCGTATTTTAGAGTATCCAGTTTCACTTGTCTATGAACTGTACAGGCAACCCAGAAGTCCTTTACCGCGGACACGGCTATTCGAAGAGATGATGTTAACCCTGCAGGGGTGTACTTCTTCACACACGCTCTCGCCACTTACCGCCATGTACACGTCATGTATCTCGGCAACCTTCAAGCGGAAGCCTGGCGAGGGTGTCGGCCACGACCGACTAACCACACAAGTCTCTAGTCCAGGTTTATCGCCTATTCGGGTTCCATCCGCAAGGAGATCCGCGGGGTGTCGCTCACGGCCCCAAGCGATGTGTGCTGAGGTTCCCAAGCCCACCATCCGGTGCCACTTGGTACACCGGCCATTGTGCCTAATCATCCCACGCCCACACATGCGGGTGCCACTTGGTAGACTACTAACACTACCTACAAACACCAAAAACTAGTTGCAACTCCTGGACAGAGATCAAGTCGGTTAATAAGTCGAGAGAGTCAATTAAGGATCCCAATGTGTGGTAGTAGCTGTTCATGGATCACAAACACAGAACTCAGTTCCTGAGGACGGTTGCAATGAGACAACCCACCATGTACTCCTACATGGCCTCTCACCACTACCTTTACCAAATCGTGTTCACACACTTAACTCTCAACAAGAGGACATGTTCTCACACCTCCAATTCATCACGATGAATCGGACCGACACAACTCTAAGCAATGAGCAGGCATGACAAACAAGCATGAATGAGTAGGCACATCAGGCTCAAACAACTCCTACTCATGCTAGTGGGTTTCATCTATTTCTTGTGGCAATGACAGGTCATGCAGAGGGTAAAGGGTTCAACCATCTGCTGCAAGTAACAGCTTGTATCGTTGTTGTCCTAATGCGATAAAATAGCGCAGAGCGACAAAGTGGGATTGTATCGAGAATGAACAAGGGGTTTTGCTTGCCTGGCACTTCTGAAGATGATATAGCTCTTCATCGGTGTCATCGAACTGATCGTCGAAACCACGTCTATCGAGAGGGGACAATTACCGGCAACGGAGAAGGAAGCACAATCAATGCAATGCACAATATGATGCATGATCATGACATGGCAAAATGTGTGTATTGGGCTAATGCAACTAAAACTAGATGGATTTGAGTCATTTTGAACCAATGGTTCAACCCCAAACTCATCTTATGAATTTAAATAGTGCTTATCATGTTTTGCACTAAACATCAAGTTTAAGTTGTTTAAACATGCATGAAATCAGTACAGATGGATAGATTGGATTTTTCTGATCATTTTTCATATATAATTTATCTCATTCTGAGTTACGGTTGAATTTCTATGATTTTTAGAAGTTTAGGATATTTTCTGAAATAAATAAATCATTTCTGATTTATTTAAAACTCCAGAAAACATTTACTGCGTCAGCATGACGTACTAGTGACATCAGTAGGTCAACGGACGGCCCAGGTCAAACCTGATCAGTGGGGCCTCTTGGTCGATGACACAGTCGACTCTGAGAGGTGACATGTGGGACCAGTCAAAGTCGGCGTGGCCAAGTCAGCGTTGACAAAGGGCCCTTGTGGTTAGTGTTAATCTAACGGAGAAATAATACTAATTAGTTTAGGCCTTTGGGGCCCACATGGCGTGGCTCTAGGGGTGGCTTAGCTGGGTCATTAGTGGCTAATGATGGCCACGTCATCAGTCGCCGGAGTTCGGCCAGCGACGACCAAACCAATGACGGAGGCTTGCCGGAGGTGAGCTCTGAGCGCGGCCGAGTCTTGAGGGCATCTGTGAGCTGGAACTCGCCTGCATCCACTTGTGGCAGCGGTGGAGCTGGGGCGGGCGGAGTTCGCGGAGTGGAGCTCATGGCGGCGCCGGAGCTCGGGCTGGTCTTGAGTTGGCGCTAGGGGCACCAGTAGGTCGAATGGGTGGGCGCCGGGTCTGAAGCGTCTTGAGCACAGCGGTGTGCTTGGCTTCGAGCTACCGTGGCTCTAGCCACGACGGCGACGAGGCACGGCGGCGGCGAGCTTCGGGCACGGCAGCGTTAGCGCTAGAGAACGTGCGGGGCGAAAGGGATACGGGCGAAACGAAGAGGGGCTCACCCCGCGTCGTTTGGAGGCATCTACGAGCTCGGGGGAGGCCGGACGGTGATGTGGCGTTGCCGGCGATCTCAAGTGCTGGAGGTTGAAGACGACGGTGATGGCAGCATTCCAGGGGCTCCCGTGGTGCGTTGCTCGGCAAGGAGGGGGAGGTGGTCAGGCGGAGCTCCTAAACACATCAGGAGGTCGAGGCGAAGGCGGTGGCTGCGGTGGTGGCGAGCGGCGTCGGCGGTTGCACTCGGGCGCGAGAGGGAGAGAAAGCAGAGGAGGGGAGAGGTACGGGAGAGGGTGAGAGAGGTCCAGGGGGGTGTGTGGCGTCGCCTGGAGTCGTCCAGGGTGTCGGTAGAAGCAGGAGGTGGCATGGTGGTCAGGCGCGCCGCCTGTTGCTTCTCCTCCTGGCAGAGGAGGAAGACGACAGAGGGGTTGCGGTGGTGGGCTGGGCCAGATGGCTGGGCCGCCAGCTGGGCCGGCCAGGTGGGCTGCACGGGTGAGGCCAGGTACTAACTCTCTCTCTCTGGTTTCTCTATTTTAATTTCCGTTTTCTATTATTCTGTAATCTTTAGGGCTTTTCTAAAAATACCTAGACCCTTTCAAAAATCACTAAACTGCACATGCCCACTGTATAGAATATATCCAACATGGAACATTTCAGTTTAGGAGTATTTGGACATTGAAAATATTTTATACAATTTAAATGTCCAAATTCAAATATTTATCATTTAATTCAGTGACCTTAGGATGACCTAGAAAATTGTGCACCATTTTGTCAGAGGTTTAGGACCAAGGCAAAGATGATGAACATTTTAGAAGGGCATTTCAGGTTCATTGAAGACTATTTTAGGTTGAACCTATTTCATTTGATCTGGTGCTAGGGTTTGAACAATCCCCATTTCAGGTTTAAATGAAGTTTAAACATGATGCAGCAACCAAGCTAGTCCAAGTGCATAGCAAGGCTAGGGACGTGACAACTCTCCCCCACTAAACAAGAATCTCGACCCGAGATTCAAGACGTGAGGTAAGAAGACAGAGGGGACACAAAGCTAACACGATCTTCACGATCCAACTATCCTTCTCAAAGATGTTGATTCATTGCTTCATATTGATCTTGACATCTTTGCTTTCGAGATCTTCATCCAACACAAGGACAGAGACACTCTACAAGGATGGATCATCCTAATGATCACAAAATCAACTCACAGGATGAGACATAGAAACATTTCTTGAGCTGAGAGGCAAAACACACATCAGGAAGGGCGGAAGAAACAATTTGACGAGGGTTTCAAAGTAGCGAGGAAAATAGTTGCCATGATCCCATAACGGGGCACCTTAGAGGAGGTGACTCATAGAAAAATCCATTAAGTGGCAACAAGAAGTACCTTTGATTTAGAGATCATTGAAACTCTTTATATCAGCCTAAGGAGATTCTCAAACGATCATTTCAAAGAGTTCGTTAGAATGGCATACCCAGACTAGAATGGATGATGTGGATTACCTTGTTGAAAACAACACAAGGGATGATTTTAGTAACTGGGGAAAAGCTCAACAGTAGAGAGTGAGTCCACTGTTGAAAATTTATAGCATAACCAAGAAAACCGGGAGCAATCCCAGCTAGTGCCTATGATAGCACCTAGTGCCTGTGCATGCTCTCAAGAACTTGAGCATTTCCATATTCATCAAGGTTTTACCAATATCCGTGTCAAGGATCTTGGCAACACAACATACTAATATGATGAATAGTGATGGACGAGATGCAAAGGAAGATAACACCTTCTCAGATTTCACCTTAGCGAGGCCAAGGAACAAAATCTGGATGATCGACCGAGAGACATTTAGCACTCCGCTTCCAATGTTCTCCTTGATGTGCTAGTGTAACCCATTTATAGATATGGTTTGATATCTAGAACATCAAGTAAAAGGTCGGACTTCGGGAACACAAAAATCCATAAGGAACGACTAGGGAGTAAATCCTACGAAATCCTTATGGGGAGGTGACCAAGTTCTTCAACCAAGATACTACAATAATAGGCCTTCCGGCTAGGTGTGTTGGCCATGACATCCACGTTACCGGGTTACCGAGAGACCAATATTATAATTCTTGGGACACGTTCCAACCATCATATTTGCTTGAGATTCAGATCTGGTTGGTGTCAGGATATTCCAGACTCATCAAGTCTAGAAGGAAAAATGAAAGTTCGCAACACAAATCGACGAGATGGCGTTGCGAGATTCTCAGGAAATGGACTATGGTGGTAAGCCCCAAAACATGAGCGGGTTCTGCTACACACATGTGAACACGTTGTCCCAGACAAGCATGACCACATAGTAGTCTTACAATAGAACACTACCGAGTTCAGATGGGGAACCATCATTAATGATATCGAAGTCTCCGCGCGGAAGTCTAAAGGATTAACACTTTAGAACAGACTCCTTTATCTTGAACAAATCAATCAGTGGCTTGGCGTGCTAGGGATACATATGGAATGAAGGTAGCTAGTCTCACAAACCAATGTATACTTTGCACATGCATGACTGGCTTGGGATGTTTCCAGAGGAGGCAACATTGACTTTCTCGAATTCACGACGGCAACTTGCATCAAATGCACATGTATTAGAGGAAGTCACTTCTTTCATCCAAACATAGACTTCATGAACGGGACATGAAGATAATGCTTATAGAAGTTTCCAACACTAGCTTAATGTTCAACAAAATCATGGAGGAGATAAGGATGTTGTCGATGGGCTCAACAACAATTCATCCAGATTCCCATGGAGATGGAATTCCATAACTATGTGAACAACGTAATAGTATTGGTCAGACCCAAAAGATATAATGGTGTATGCTCGAGGAAAATCCACGAGTAAGACAACATTACGAACATCGTTTGTTCTGATTTGATTTGATGATAGCCCATACTCAAATCAAAGGTTTGGGGTAAGACAATAAATCCAACAATTGACCACGAGGATCAATCAATGAAGATATCATCTTTCTTCAACACACACACACAAAGATATCCTTTGGAATGAACTGAGTCGGACAAGCTTTCATCTTCCAACTCTCCAAGTTGTTATTTAGCTTAACCAACCAGCTCAGGGGTATCCAACACGGATTCTTGGAGAAAGGGTGGTTTCGAAAACCAACTTGATCACGAGCTCAACATAGCGGTCAGGTGACATCCTGGTGATACCTCCAAGAAGACATTCGAAGAATCACGAACCACCGATATGTTACTAAGCTTGAGAACAATCTTGCTTTTCGGGGCAAGACGATATGACCAGAAGAGCGAGGGATTGCCAAAATCCTAACTCATTGATCAAAGAGTGCACCAGGAAATAAGGACTAGGTAGCACAATCAGTCTTAGAATGATGATTCAAGAACCAACACACTAAGAATGAAATTATTGTCCATTAACTACCAAGCAACACAGTTGCTAGGAGTATTGAGTTCACACATCATTATTCACCTGTCGGCATTCTGGTTGCAACAACACGGAACCGAGAAATGAAAATGATGGCAAGAAGTATCACTGTGTCAAGAATTCATAAGAGGTGGTGCAATTCTCATGACAATCCTGACATAAAGAAGGTAATACTTCAAGGTAGAACAGACCAGAAGCTAGATTGGCATTTTGATCTATGGAATACAACTTCTTTGACCCAACCCTAGATATGGATGAGGTACTGGAGTTTGTTTCTCCTAGTCATTCCAGAATAGAATGGCTTGACAGACCACAAGAGTAATAGGCATCGATGAAAGAATGCACGCATACTCTTGACTATCAATTGATAGATGAAGGTCAGAAGACAACTAAAGAGGGACAACTCAAAGGAGCATATGATTTTCTGAGTTGTGGATGCACAGATTAGTATGTCGAATCAAGTTCAACAGGTTTCTTCCGGATAACCCATGCAGAAAGGTTGAACTGCCAGAGTCACAACATAGAATCGAGAACTCGTCAAGAGCACTCCTATTGTGATCTTTCGGTTTAGCGAGGAACTTCTGCCATAAGCAGTTCATGGTATTGGAAGAAGGAAATACCATGGATCTCGAGGACTATCGCAAAGGTTACTAATAACCTAAAGGAACGAGCAAACACTAGCAACATGAAGTAGGTAGGGTGAATCTCGGGTTCGAAACCCAGGAGTAGAATACCTACAAACTAAATTGCATCACGGGATGCTTTTGAGAATGATGGTGGCCAGAATAATCACACTGGGAACACAAAGCATGGCTAGGGTACTAGGTGGTACTCTAAGACACCTAGGGTCATAATAATAACTCCAACATATATGTCGAGGCAACAAAGTACCTTAACTTAGCAATTAGTGTGGTTAATCTGGTCCAAAGGATTATTGGGAATGGGAAGGAGGGATTTGCAAATGCTTCAGACTATTTAGAAACCTGGGATGACTCGGACAGCATAACGGCTGTAAATGCTCAAAAAGATTTGAGACATGCTACAAAAATGGCGGCATAGCCACTCAGAAGCACAATATCAAGGTTTCGAGATCAACAGTTAACATACAGAAGTAGTAGGAACTGAACTGAAGCTTAAATCCATCAATCCTACAAGTCTACGGATTAGTAACACGTGATCCTGATAGAAAGAAGAGAAGGCCTAGTTCCTTAACCCGTAGGAAAGATAAGATGATTTCGGATCGAGAAGGGCATGAGGTAAAGGAGTAAAAAGAGCCTTACGTTCCCATCCCACAATCAATTCCCTACATATAACTAAAGCATTTCTAGACTCAACCCGACCAGTTTGGCTTGGTAATCCTCTGAGCATCAAGCTCGATACCAAAGCTGTCGGGACCCGACTCAATGCCACATCGATCTAGCATGTAACACCTCATATCACTTTGCGGCCTCACGCACGGTATCCCCACGGTGTCGCATTACCTTTGCCGGGACCGTTTAGCCTTTTGGCACACGTATATGATAGTGTCGCTAGCATCCATATGATAAGGAGCACAGGCTAACATGGCTAGTCGTAAACCCAAAGTGGCACAAGCTTACGAGGACAGGCATCCATGACCAAAGATCGAACATGTCGGTCATCACGAGTGAATCCAGTCTGTAGCACTGGCTAACAGACTCGGTGAACCGGGCTGAAGCGGGCTAACAGGACTCCGGTATTCATCGTGACATTTCCCTGAAGGGACAGACACATGAACAAAGAAGGACACATGCCGGCCAGCCTAAGTGTTCCGGAGCAGTAGCAAGCTACCATGGCTCAGTGGAAGCACTAGGAGACATTTCCCGGTAAGAGAGGCTACTAAGGATAAACAACTAGATAGTCAGATCCCACACATACCAAGCATTTCAATATCATACACACAATATGCTCGATATGGCAAATACAACATGGCATCACAACATAACTCTACAACTCAAGTATTTTATTCAATAGGCTCCAAGGAGCGAGATATTACAAACATGGGTCTCTCGACCCAGCATTCAGAGCATACAAGTCAAAGCACATGCGGAAGCTTAACATGTCTGAGTACAGACAACTACAAATGAAAAAGGCTGAGAAGCTTGACTAACTACCAGATCCTGCCGAGGGCACAAGATCGTAGCTGAGGTAACAAGCTAAACGTCGAGGTCCAAGCGGAACTACTAGCGAGACTGAAGTCTCTCTGCAAAAACATAAAATAGGCAAACGTGAGTACAAATGTACCCAGCAAGACTTACATGAGAACTATCTACATATGCATCATTATCAACAAAGGGGATGGTGGAGTTTGACTGCAGCAAGCCAGCTTTGACTTGGTGGCTAACCTGAACTACGACTGCAATGTAACTCTTTTGAGGTGGCGCACACGACTCCACATATTCACCATATCAATACACCACTATGGATTCGCTCCCGTCTCCCTATGAGAACACCATCCATAGCACTCACGATTATCTTGCGTATTTTAGAGTATCCACTTTCACTTGTCTATGAACTATACAGGCAACCCAGAAGTCCTTTACCGCGGACACGGCTATTCGAATAGATGATGTTAACCCTGCAGGGGTGTACTTCTTCACACACGCTCTCGCCACTTACCGCCATGTACACGTCATGTATCTCGGCAACCTTCAAGCGGAAGCCTGGCGAGGGTGTTGGCCACGACCTGACTAACCACACAAGTCTCTAGTCCAGGTTTATCGCCTATTCGGGTTCCATCCGCAAGGAGATCCGCCCGGGGTGTTGCTCACGGCCCCAAACGATGTGTGCAGGGTTCCCAAGCCCACCATCCGGGTGCCACTTGGTACACCGGGCCACTGTGCCTAGTCTGTCCCATGCCCACCTGTACCGGGTGCCACTTGGTAGACTACTAACACTACCTACAAACACTAGAAACTAGTTGCAACTCCTGGACAGAGATCAAGTTGGTTAATAAGTCGAGAGAGTCAATTAAGGATCCCAATGTGTGGTAGTAGCTGTTCATGGATCACAAACACAGAACTCAGTTCCTGAGGACGGCTGCAATGAGACAACCCACCATGTACTCCTACATGGCCTATCACCGCTACCTTTACCAAATCGTGTTCACACACTTAACTCTCAACAGTAGGACATGTTCTCACACCTCCAATTCATCACGATGAATCGGACTGACACAACTCTAAGCAATAGCAGGCATGACAAACAAGCATGAATGAGTAGGCACATCAGGGCTCAAACAACTCCTACTCATGCTAGTGGGTTTCATCTATTTACTGTGGCAATGACAGGTCATGCAGAGGATAAAGGGGTTCAACTACCACTGCAAGTAACAGTTGTATCGTTGTTGTCCTAATGCAGTAAAATAGAGCAGGAGCGACAAAGTGGGATTGTATCAGAATGAACAAGGGGGTTTTGCTTGCCTGGCACTTCTGAAGATGATATAGCTCTTCATCGGTGTCATCGAACTCATCATCAAAACCATGTCTATCGAGAGGGGACAATTACTGGCAACGGAGAAGGAAGCACAATCAATGCAATGCACAATATGATGCATGATCATGACATGGCAAAATGTGTGTATTGGGCTAAAGCAACTAAAACCAGATGGGTTTGAGTCATTTTGAACTAATGGTTCAACCCCAAACTCATCTTATGAATTTAAATTGTGCTTATCATGTTTTGCACTAAAAATCAAGTTTAAGTTGTTTAAACATGCATGAAACTAGTACAGATGGATAGATTGGATTTTTCTGAACATTTTTCATATATAATTTATTTCATTCTGAGTTACGTTTGAATTTCTATGATTTTTAGAAGTTTAGGATATTTTCTGAAATAAATAAATCATTTCTGATTTATTTAAAACTCTAGAAAACATTTACTGCGTCAGCATGACGTACTAGTGACATTAGTAGGTCAACGGACGGCCTAGGTCAAACCTGACCGATGGGGCCTCTTGGTCGGTGACACGAGTCACCTGAGAGGTCGACATGTGGGACCAGTCAAAGTCGCGTGGCCAAGTCAGCGTTGACAAAGCGGGCCCCTTGTGGTTAGTGTTAATCTAACAAAGAAATAATACTAATTAGTTTAGGCACTGGGGCCCACATGGCAGTGGCTCTAGGGGTGGCTTAGCTGGGTCATTAGTGGCTAATGACAGCCACGTCATCAGTCGCCGGAGTTCGCCGGACGACCAAACCAATGAATGAGGCTCACGGAGTTGAGCTCTGTGCGCGGCTGGGTGTCTTTGAGGGCATCTACGCGGAGCTGGAACTCGCCCGCATCCACTCGTGGCAGCGGGTGGAGCTGGGGGGCGGAGTTCGCCGGAGTGGAGCCCGCGGCGGCTGCCGGAGGTCGGGCTGGTGTGGGTTGGCGCTAGGGGGCACGGTAGGTCGAATGGGTGGGCGCGCCCGGCTCCTGGAAGCGTGCTAAGCACAGCGGTATGCTCGGCTTCGAGCTACTGTGTCTCTAGCCACGACGGCGACGAGGCACGGCGGCGGCGAAGCCGCACGCAGCGGCGTTAAGCGCTAGAAAACGTCTTGGGCGGCGGGATCTGGCGAACGAAGAGGGGCTCACCCCGCGTCGTTTGGAGGCATCTACGTGCTCGGGGGAGGCCGGACGGTGAGATGGCGTTGCCGGCGATCTCAGGTGCTGGAGGTTGAAGACGACGGCGATGGCGGCATTCCAGGGGCTCCCACGGTGTGTTGCTCGGCGAGGAGGGGGAGGTGGTCAAGGCGGAGCTCCTGAACACGTCGGGAGGTCGAGGGGAAGGCGGTGGCTGCGGTGGTGGCGAGCGGCGTCGGCGGTTGCGCTCGGGCGCGAGAGGGAGAGAAAGCAGAGGAGGGTAGAGGCATGGGAGAGGGTGAGAGAGGTCCAGGGGGTGTGTGGCGTTGTCTGGAGTCGTCCAGGGTGTCGGCAGAAGCTGGAGGTGGCCGCGGGTGGCTGTGCGCGTCGCACGCAGCTGCTTCTCCTCCTGGCAGAGGACGAAGACGACAGAGGGGTTGCGGTGGTGGGCTAGGCCAGATGGCTGGGCCGCCAGCTGGGCCGGCCAGGTGGGCTGCACGGGTGAGGACAGGTACTAACTCTCTCTCTAGGTTCTCTATTTTAATTTCTGTTTTCTATTATTCTGTAATCTTTAGAGCTTTTCTAAAAATACCTAGACCCTTTCAAAAATCACTAAACTGCACATGCCCACTGTATAGAATATATCCAACATGGAACATTTCAGTTTAGGAGTATTTGGACATTTAAAATATTTTATAGAATTTAAATGTCCAAATTCAAATACTTATGATTTAATTCAGTGACCTTAGGATGACCTAGAAAATTGTGCACCATTTTTGTCAGAGGTTTAGGACCAAGGCAAAGATGATGAACATTTTAGAAGGGCATTTCAGGTTCATTGAAGATTATTTTAGGTTGAACCTATTTCATTTGATCTGGTGCTAGGGTTTGAACAATCCCCATTTCAGGTTTAAATGAAGTTTAAACATGATGCAGCAACCAAGCTAGTCCAAGTGCATAGCAAGGCTAGGGACGTTTCACAGGTACACTTCATTTTTCAAATTTGTGACATAACTTTAACCATACGTTCATGCTACGGTACTTGCAAACTTCAACACAAGTATTTCTCAAATTCATAATCACCCAACTAGCACGACTTTGATATTATTACCTCCACATCTCAAAACAATTATCAAGCATCAAACTTATCTTAGTATTCAACGCACTCAAAAGAAAGTTTCACATATCTTGAATACCAAGTATATTAACATTAAGCAAATTAACATGCTATTATCGACTCTCAAAATAATCTAAGTGAAGCATGAGAGATCAAGTTTCTTTAAAACAAATACACCACTATGCTCAAAAAGATCTAAGTGAAGCACTAGAGCAAAAATTATCACGCTCAAAAAGATATAAGTGAAGCACTATGAGCAAACTATCAAGCTCAAAAGATATAAGTGAAGAACATAGAGTATTCTAACAAATTTCAATTCATGTATGGCTCTCTCAAAAGGTGTGTACAGAAAAGATGATTGTGGTAAACTAACAAGCAAAGACACAAATAATACAAGACGCTCCAAGCAAAACACATATCATGTTGGTGAATAAAAATATAGCTCCAAGTAAATTACCGATGGAAGTGGACGAAAGAGGGGATGCCTTCCGGGGCATCCCCAAGCTTTGACTTGGTGTCCTTGGATTATCTTGGGGGTGCCATGGGCATCCCCAAGCTTAGGCTCTTGCCACTACTTGTTCCATAATCCATCAAAAGAATTCACCCAAAACTTGAAAACTTCACAACACAAAACTCAACAGAAATCTCGTGAGCTCCATTAGAGAAAGAAAACAAAAGACTACTTCAAAGTACTGTAATGAACTCATTCTTTATTTATATTGGTGTTAAACCTACTGTATTCCAACTTCTCTATGGTTTATAAACTATTTTACTAGCCATAGATTCATCAAAATAAGCAAATAACACACGAATAACAGAATCTGTCAAAAACAGAACAGTCTGTATTAATCTGTAACTAACACAAACTTCTGGAACTCTAAAAATTCTAACAAAATAGTAAGTCCTGGACAATTTTTTATTTATCAACAGCAAAAAGAATCAACGCAAAAGCACTCTGCAGTAAAAAATGGCAGCTAATTTCGTGAGCGATAAAGTTTCTGTTTTTCAGCAGAATCAAATCAACTATCATCGTAGGTTATCCTATAGGTCCTACTTGGCACAAACACTAATTAAAACATAAAACCACATCCAAACGGAAGGTAGATGGATTATCTATTGCTAAACAGAAAAAAAACAAAAAACACAAAATAAAATTGGGTTGCCTCCCAACAAGCGCTATCGTTTAGCGCCCCTAGCTAGGCATAAAAGCAAGGATAGATCTAGGTATTGCCATCTTTGGTAGGCAATCCATAAGTGGCTCTCATGATTCATAAGGTAATTTTATTTTCTTTCTAGGGAACTGTTCCATACCCTTCTTTAAGGGAAATTGAAATCTAATATTCCCTTCCTTCATATCAATAATTGCACCAATTGTTCTAAGGAAAGGTCTACCAAGAATAATAGGACATGAAGGATTGCAATCTATATCAAGAACGATAAAATCTACGGGCACATAATTACTATTTTCAACAATAAGAACATCATTAATTCTTCCCATAGGCTTTTTAATAGTGGAATCTGCAAGGTGCAAGTTTAGAGAGCAATCATCAAAATCACGGAAATCTAGCAAATCACATAAAGTTTTGGGAATAGTAGAGACACTAGCACCCAAATCACACAAAGCATGAAACTCAAAGTCTTTAATTTTAATTTTAATAGTAGGTTACCACTCATCATAGAGTTTTCTAGGGATAGAGACTTTCATCTCAAGTTTTTCTTCATAAGATTGCATCAAGGCATCAACAATGTGTTCGGTAAAGGCCTTATTTTGACTATAAGCATGAGGAGATTCTAGCACGGATTGCAACAAGGAAATACAACCAATCAAAGAGCAATTTTCATAATTAAATTCCTTGAGATCCAAAATAGTAGGTTTAGCAACATCACGGTTTCTATTTATTTCAATCCCACTTTCATCAATTTCATCATCAAGATCTAGAAACTCCAAATTCTTAGAACGCCTTCTAGGTAAAGGAAGATAATCTTCAGATTCATTAAGATTCATATTGCAAAACAAAGATTTAATGGGGGATGCATCAATAACTTTTAGATCTTCATCTTGATTTTCATAGGGATTCGGTTTAGCAGCCATCTTATTGACTAAGGTAGCTTGCATATCCGAAATTTCAGCGGTCATCTTTTCAAGACAAGCAATTTGGGCCCTTATACCATCAAATTCTTTAGACATATTATCGAGTTCTTTATTCATAAAGCTCATAAAACTTTTTTGTTCCTTAAGTTCGTTTCTAAAGAAATTATTGTGCTCAAATTGCAAAACCATAAATTTTCTAACATTGCTTTCGATCTCCTCAAGCCTTTTAAGGTGAAGGTCACCAAATCTAGGTAGAGCCATCGCAACAAATAGGCACACTAACACACGAGCAAGCAAAAGGACGAGGAAAAGGCAACGGAAAAGAGAGGAGGAGATTGGGAAAGAGAGGGCGAATAAAACGGCAAGGGTGAAGTGGGGGAGAGGAAAACGAGAGGCAAATGGCAAATAATGTAATGCAAGAGATAGGGATTGTGATGGGTACTTGGTATGTTGAATTTTGCGTAAGCCTCCCCGGCAACGGCGCCAGAAATTCTTCTTGCTACGTCTCGAGCTTGCGTTGGTTTTCCCCGAAGAGGAGAGGATGATGCAACAAGATGGCGTAAGTATTTCCCTCGGTTTTGAGAACCAAGGTATCAATCTAGTAGGAGGTCACGCGCAAGTCCCTCGTACCTGCACAACACGATAGCAACTCGCAACCAACGCTTAGGGGTTGTCAATCCCTTCATGGTCACTTACGAGAGTGAGATTTGATACAGATAATATTTTTGGTATTTTTGATAGATAGATGCAAAGTAAAAAGTAAAGGCAAAGAAAAACAAAGCAAGTAAATAAAGTGATATAGATTGATATGATGAGAATAGACCCGGGGGCCATAGGTTTCACTAGTGACTTCTCTCAAGAGCATAAGTATTCTATAGTGGGTGAACAAATTACTGTTGAGCAATTGACAGAATTGGGCATAGTTATGAGTATATCTAGGCAATGATCATGTATATAGGCATCACGTCCGTGACAAGTAGATCGAGACGATTCTGCATCTACTACTATTACTCCACTCATCGACCGTTATCCAGCATGCATCTAGAGTATTAAGTTAAAAACAGAGTAACGCTTTAAGCAAGATGACATGATGTAGAGGGATAAATTCATGCAATATGATAAAAACCACATCTTGTTATCCTCGATGGCAACAATACAATCGTGCCTTGCAACTCTTTACATCCTTGAGTAAGGACACGCAAGATTGAACCCAAAGCCATGCACTTCTCCCATTGCAAGAACTACCAATCTAGTTGGCCAAACCAAACGAATAATTCGAAGACACTTGCAAAGATAACTCAATCATACATAAAAGAATTCAGAGAAGAATCAAATATTTTCCGTAGATAAGTCGGATCATAAACCCACAATTCATCGGTCTCAACAAACACACCGCAAAAAGAAGATTACATTGAATAGATCTCCACGAGAGAGGGGGAGAACATTGTATTGAGATCCAAAAAGAGAGAAGAAGCCATCTAGCTACTAGCTATGGACCCGAAGGTCTGAAGTAAACTACTCACACTTCATAGGAGGAGCTATGGTGATGATGTAGAAGCCCTCCGTGGTGGATGCCCCCTCCGGCGGAGCTCCGGAACAGGTCCCAAGATGGGATCTCGTGGATACAGAAGGTTGCGGTGGTGGAATTAGGTTTTGGCTCTGTTACGATCATACGGGATACGTGAGGTATATATAGGAGGAAGAATGCGTCGGTGGAGCTCAGGGGCCCACGAGGTAGGGGGCGCGCCCAAGGGGGGCGCCCTCCACCCTCGTGACCTCCTGGGAAGCTTATTGGAGTAGGGTCCAAGTCTCCTGGATCACGTTCAGTTGGAAAATCATGATCCCAAAGGTTTCATTCCGTTTGGACTCCGTTTGATATTCTGTTTCTTCGAAATACTGAAAAAGGCAAAAAAAACAAGAATTCTGGGCTGGGCCTCCGGTTAATAGGTTAGTCCCAAAAGTAATATAAAAGTGAAAAATAAAGCCCAATATAGTCCAAAACAGTAGATAAAGTAGCATGGAGCAATCAAAAATTATAGATACGTTGGAGACGTATCAGTATCCACTATGTTCTGAGATTGATGTTGGTATGACTTTGCTATGCTTAATGCTTGTCACTGGGCCCGATTGCCATGATTTCAGATCTGAACCTATTATGTTTTCATGAATATATGTGTGTTCTTGATCCTATCTTGCAAGTCTATAGTCACCTATTATGTGTTATGATCCGACAACCCCGAAGTGACAATAATCCGGATACTTCTCGGTGATGACCGTAGTTTGAGGAGTTCATGTATTCACTATGTGTTAATGCTTTGTTCCGGTTCTCTATTAAAAGGAGGCCTTAATATCCCTTAGTTTCCGTAAGGGCCCCGCTGAACACGGGAGGGTAGGACAAAAGATGTCATACAAGTTCTTTTCCATAAGCACGTATGACTATTTACGGAATACATGCCTACATTACATTGATGAATTGGAGCTAGTTCTATATCACACTATGTTATAACTATTGCATGAGGAATCGCATACGGCATAATTATCCATCACTGATCCATTGCCTATGAGCTTTTCACATATTGTTCTTCGCTTATTTACTTTTCTATTGCTACTGTTACAACTACTACAAAAACTCCTAAAACATTTATCTTTACTTTTGCTACCGCTACTATTATTGTCATACCACTTTTGCTACTAAATACTTTACTGCAGATAGTAAGTTATCCAGGTGTGGTTGAATTGACAACTCAACTGCTAATGCTCAAGAATATTCTTTGGCTCCCCTTGTGTCGAATCAATAAATTTGGGTTGAATACTCTACCTTCGAAAGCTGTTGTGATCCCCTATACTTGTGAGTTATCAGCGGCCAGCGCCACCTTCACCATAGGGGCTGGTCTCCCTCGGGACCAAGAGGAGGCATTGATCAACCTTTTGCGAGCCAACAAGGATGTATTCACTTGGGAACCCAAAAATCTGGCTGGGGTCCCAGGGGGGATAATCGAGCACCACCTGAGGGTATGCCCAAACGTGCGGCCAGTGAAGCAGAAGGCTCGTCGCCAGTCCAATGAGAAGCATGGCTTCATCATCCAGGAAACCGCAGGGGTCATCAGAGAGGTACGATACCCAGAGTGACTTGCGTACCCCGTCATTGTCCCCAAGAAAGGAGGGAAGGAGCGCATGTGTGTCGACTTCACCAACCTCAACAAGGCCTGCTCGCAAGATCCCTTCCCGCTCCCTCTCATTGACCAGATCCTCGACTCCACCGCCGAATGTGACCTGTTGTGCTTCCTGGATGCCTTCTCGGGCTACCACCAGATCAAGATGGCTGTGGAGGATGTGGAGAAAACGACATTCCTCACACCCCTGCGGGGTGTACTGCTACACCTGCATGCCCTTCGGACTACATAATGCCGGGGCAACCTTCCTGCGACTAATGCATATCGCCCTAGGCTCGTAGCTCGATAGGAACGCAGAGGCCTATGTTGATGATATAGTGGTGAAGTCTCGGGAGGCCGGGACCCTGATAGGAGATCTGGAGGAGATGTTTGCTAGCCTGTGCAAGGTGGATCTTCGGCTTAACCCCGAGAAGTGTGTGTTCGGGGTTCCTTCTGGCAAGCTACTAGGCTTCTTGGTGTCGCACAGGGGGATCAAGGCCAACCCGGAGAAAGTCAAGGCGATAGAGGACATGAGCCCCCCACAGACCCTGAAGGAGATGCAGAAGCTGGCGAGCTGCGTAACCTCGGTTGGGCATTTTATTTTCATGTTTGGGGAGTGCGCCCTCCCGTTCTTCAAGCTGATGAAAAGGAAGGAGCCATTCGAGTGGACCCCGGAGGCGGACGCAGCCTTCCAAGACCTCAAGACATATTTGACCAGCCCACCAGTAATGGTGGCACACGCCCTCTCGAGCCCTTGGTGCTCTATCTGGCAGCCATCCCTCACACAGCCAACGCCGCCCAAGTGGCGCTAAGGATGGAACGCCCGTCCAAGAAACCTCAGCAAGATGCACAACCATCAAGCAAGACACAGCACCCTCAGGATGGTGCGCCTGAGGCCTCGACCGACCCGGTGGTCGGCATTCCTCCCGAGGCCATGATCGACCTCGCGGCCGCCGAGGCTCCCGAGGGCGGACCTCATGAAGCCACAGGCACCCGATATGGGCACCCCAGCCTGTGGCCATCCCTCGGGAGCCCGCCTGCTGCTTGCGCTCGAGCCTCAAGAGGGATGCTAGACCGAAGAGTTCAAGGCGTACCTGCTTCAGGGGACCCTGCCAGAGAAGGAAGAAGACGTCGAGCGCGTGGCCAGTCAAGCTACCGCGTACTGCATCCAGGATGGTGAGTTATATCGCAAGAGGCCCAATGACGTTTCGTTGTGGTGCATCTCCAGGTAACAGGGGCTCGAGCTGCTGGCGGACATACATGGTGGGGACTGCGGGCATCATTCCTCGTCACGCACTCTGGTGGTCAAGGCGTTCCACATCGGCTTCTACTAGCCCATAGCACTCAACGACGCCGCAGAGCTGGTGCGCTCTTGTGAAGCATGCCAGTTTCACGCCATGCACATCCACCAGTCGGCGCAGGGCCTCCAGACAATCCCGCTCACCTGGCCATTCGTGGACTGGGGGCTGGACATCTTTTAGCCGTTCCCTCGAGCGCCCGGGGGCTACCAGTACCTCTACGTTGCCATCGACAAGTTCACCAAGTGGGCGGAGATAGAAGCCGTGCGCACTATCCTAGCTGGATCGGCCGTCAAGTTCATCAAGGGGATCGTGAGCCGGTTTGGGGTCCCCAACCGCATCATCACCGATAACGGCTCGCAGTTCACCACCAACCTTTTTAAAACATACTGTGCTAACCTTGGAACGCAGATATGCTACGCCTCAGTGGCACACCCACGGAGCAACGGCCAGGCCGAGCGGGCCAATGCAGAAGTCCTGAGAGTCGTCAAGGCCAGGACCTTCAAGAAGAAGCTCAAGGCCTGCGGCAGGGGCTGGCTTGACGAGCTGTAGTCCGTGTTGTGGTCCATCCACACCACCGCGACCAAGTGAAAGTGCAACTACTCCTGGGTGGTTTTGGTAATGATTAACAGCATATAGCTCATTGAAATAATGCCATTACAAGATAAATATTTCAAGAAAGTTCAATGATTGGCATGGCATGGATAAGGAATGTGGACCCCTCAAAATGCTAAGGACAAAAGATTGGCTCGAGCTTTAAAGTCCAAGACTCTACATTTTCTATTTTAGTGGTCCAAGATCACATTTAGTCTATAGGAAAGCCAATACTATTAAAAGGGGATGAGGTGTTGCTTAATGGCTTGCTTGCTCAAAATGCTTAGTGATATGCTCCAAAAGCCCTCAACCACTTTCTCATATCCACATATGTCCCAAACCAAAAGTCAAACTCGGCCCCACCGATTTGATCCATCCGGCGCCACCGAGTTCATTTGACATAGCCACTGCCAGAAACCCTAGTCTTTTCAGTCTCACCAATAGGGATCTCGATCTCACCGAGATGGGGTTGCAAACTCTCCGTTTCCCTTCGTAACATTCTGGTCTAACTGAGATGAGCGATCGGTCCCACCAAGTCTGCAATAGAAACTCCATGTTTCCTTTTCGTAACGCTTCGATCCCACTAAGACGAGAGAATCAGTCCCACCGAGTTTGCCTGACCAACTCTCTGTTAGCTTATTACCAAAGTTGTTCCAACCGAGTTTGAGTAATTGGTCCAACCGAGATTACGTTATGCCATAACCCTAATGATAACGGTCCCACCGAGATGACATGTCGGTCCCACCAAGATTGCCTAACGGTCACATATGTACTGAATCGGTCCGACCGAGTTTTTTGATTCGGTCCCACCGAGGTTGGTATAATGTGTGTATCGGTTAGATTTTGTGTGGAGGCTATATATACCCCTCCACCCTCTCCTCATTCATGAGGGAAGCCATCAGATCGTGTCTACACTCCACTACCCATTTTCTGAGAGAGGGCCACCTACTCATGTGTTTAGACCAATATATTCCAATCCAACCATATGAATCTTAATCTCTAGCCTTCCCCAAGTTGCTTTCGACTCAAATCATCTTTCCACCAAATCCAATCCTATGTGAGTGAGTTGAGTGTTGGGGAGACTACCATTTGAAGCACAAGAGCAAGGAGTTCATCATCAACACACCATCTATTACCTTTTGGAGAGTGGTGTCTCCTAGATTGGTTAGGTGTCACTTGGGAGCCTCCGACAAGATTGTGGAGTGAACTAAGGAGTTTGTAAGGGCAAGGAGATCGCCTACTTCATGAAGATCTACCCTAGTGAGGCAAGTCCTTCATGGGCGATGGCCATGGTGGGATAGACAAGGTTGCTTCTTCGTGGACCCTTCGTGGGTGGATCCCTCCGTGGACCCGCGCAACCGTTACCCTTCGTGGGTTGAAGTCTCCATCAACATGGATGTACGATAGCACTACCTATCGGAACCACGACAAAAACATCTGTGTCTCCTATTGCGTTTGCACTCTCCAAACCCTTCCCTTTACATTCTTGCAAGTTGCATGCTTTACTTTCCGCTGCTCATATACTCTTTGCATGCTTGCTTGAATTGTGTTAAGATTGCTTGACTTGTGCTAAGTTGTTAAAATCTGCCAAGAACTAAAATTAGGAAAATGTTAAGTTTTTATTTGGTAAAGTAATCTAATCACCCCCCTCTAGACATACTTTCGATCCTACAATTGGTATCAGAGCTTTGGTCTCCATTTGACTTGATTTCCATAGCTTTTGGTGATCATAGCCTTGGTTTCACAACCTAGGAGAGTATGGCGTCTAGCGAGGGAAATTACCACCGTAGAGGTCCTTACTTTGATGGTACTAATTTTGCTAGTTGGAAGCATAAGATGAAAATGCATATTCTTAGACATAACCCCGCCATTTGGGCTATTGTGTGTATTGTCTTGCAAGGTGAATTCTTCGATGGGAGAGAACTGAACCTGAAGCTACCGCGGAAGAGTTGAAGATGCTGCAATACAACGCTCAAGCTTGTGATGTCCTCTTCAACGGATTGTGCCCCGAAGAATTCAACAAAATCAGCTGCCTTGAGAATGCAAAGGAAATTTGGGATACTTTGATTGATATGCACGAACGTACCGACTTCGTCAAGGAATCCAAATTGGATGTGCTTCAAAGTCAACTTGACAAGTTCAAAATGAAGGATGGTGAAGGTGTCGCTGAAATGTACTCTAGGCTTGCTCTAATCACAAATAAGATTGCCGGCTTAGGAAGTGAAGAGATGACCGATAAATTCATCATCAAGAAGATCTTAAGAGCCTTGGATGGAAAATATGATACTGTGTGCACATTGATCCAAATGATGCCCAATTACAAAGATCTCAAGCCAACGAAAGTCATTGGAAGAATTGTAGCTCATGAGATGTCACTCAAGGATAAGGAAGAGCTTCACAACAAGTCAAGTGGTGCTTACAAAGCCTAATGTGATGCTCCTATATCATCAAGTGAGAAACAAACCTTCAATGAAGAATTGACCTTAATGGTGAAAAACTTCAACAAGTTCTACAAGAGTAGAAGCAAGGAAAGAAGTTCCAAGTCAAGGTCCTACAATGACAAAAGATCTTCGAGTCGTGAACATAATTGCTACAATTGTGGAATACCCGGACACTATTCCAAGGAGTGTATGGCTCCTTACAAAAGGAGAGAAGATTCACCCAAAAGAAGAAGTAGAAGAGAAGAATCACCACCAAGAGAGAGGAGAAGTAGTGATGATCATTATGAACAAAGAACCTCCCGGAGAAGCAAGGATTCAAAAAGGAAGGACAAATCATCAAAGAGCTACACAAAGCAAAGACATCAAGCTCATGTTGGTGAATGGGTATCCGGCTCCGAATCCGACCATCACTCCGAGAGAAGCTATCACTCCGACTCTGAATATACCCAAGATGAAGGTGTTACCGGTCTAGCACTTGTGTCAACCAACTCCTACGACATATTTGACTCTCCAAATGAAGGAATTGGAAGATGCTTCATGGCTAAAAGCCCAAAGGTATCACACCCCGAGTATGTTGATTTCAATAGTGATGAAGATGACTTTTTAGGTGATGATGATTTACTTGTTTACAACTCTAGTGATGAATACTATGATGAAACGTCAATTAATCATGCTAATCAAGATAAAACGAATGACAATGATAAGGAGAAGATTGAGCTCCTAACTAAAGAACTAAACACTCTTAAGTTAGCTCATGAAACTACCTTGGAAGATCATCGAGAACTTCTAAAGACTCATGAGAAGTTACGCTTTGAAAATCTCAACCTTGAGCAAGAGCATGAGTTTTTAAAGGCAATCAATGATGATCTTTGCAAGAAAAGTTCTTCTTACATTGCCAAGCGTTTACTCTTATCTACTTACATGCCACAAGTCAAGTCTAGTAACAAGAGTAAGAAAGATTCTTCCTCTAGTAGTAACAATAATCATGCTAAATCCAATGTTGTTGCTTCTAGTAGTTCTCTTGATTCCACTAATGATTCTCTTAGCCAAGTTACACTTGAGCAAGAAAATAGCTTATTGAAGGGAATTATAGAGAAGGGTGTCTACAAGAGCCTTGCCGGAAGTAAGCAATTTGAGGAAATTGTATGCAAGCAAGGAACTCACCGGAAGAATCAAGGTGTTGGTTTTGAATGGAAGTTCAATGCCAATGGAGTTGAGTGGAAAGAAGATCAATACCCCAAGACGAAGTTTGTTCCCCAACAAGAGAAGTATGATCCTACTTCTTTCCAACGGACACAAGCTCAAGATGATCTTCCACCACAAGACACAAGCAAAAAGGCAAGGACAAGCTTCAAGAGGAGATTGATGCATTTGAAGAAGCTCCTAAGGCCTTGGTCAAGTGGGTTCCCAAGACTACATCAAGTTCTACTTCATCAAGTTCCACTACAACCCCAAGGGTTCCCATCAAGATGATGTGGATCCCAAAGAAGAAGGACTAGAGAGTTCTTGAGGGTGACTCCGCCAATATTCTTCACTCACATCATTTTGGCAAGGACAAGTGCAATCACTTCCACATTTTACACTAGTTCAAGGAGTCACAAACCCTCTTGTTGGTAAGACAAGGGACAAGGTAACCCAAATGCTATCATGGACATCATCTTGTGTGTGCATCACTCTATGTCTATGGATATCCTTATTTGTTCCTTGTGGGACTAACCCGTGTAGGTATTGAAAGTGCAACTCACTCAAATGGATTGCTCCAAATGATCTACAACAACATTGAGCATCCACATCTTCAACACCTACATGTCGACAAAACCCAAGGTTAGTTCATCCCTCTTAGGGGGGATCTCACGTCTAGGGGGAGCTTTACTCTAAAGAATTGAGCTAAAGCAACTCAAAGGTGTGACCATAACAATGCTTTATGTAAAAGTGGTAACCCCACTTGTGCTTAAACGATGAGTATGACCTATGATCAAATGTTCTCATTTGACTCCTAAGTCAATATACTCATATATAGATGACCTAGTCATCGCCAATTGTTTGATAGATGCTAGAATTGGTTGTGCATGCTTTGTCACATATTTCTTTTGCCATCTGATTGTGTGAGCATGTTGGTTGCATATTTTACTCATTCAAGGACATCCACTTATTGCTTTGTTTGTTTGGCTCTTTTTCTTTTGCCAAGTGGATGAACAAGAATGCCTTAGAACCTTCTCTAGCTATCTATGCTTTCTTGTCTCAAACTCTATTCATGCTACATCACAAAGTTTGATCAAGTCAGATTCGAACCACTCTGTGTGAGGAGCACTCGAAGTCCCCGATTCGTCATAGACTTAAACTTCCAAAACCTCTTTGTGCATTTCGGTCTGACCGAGAAATCCATTTCGGTCCAACCGAGTTCACTAAGTTGATCTAGGTTTTCATCTCAGTGCAACCGATTTGAACACTTCGGTCACACCGAGTTGCAGCAACCGCTTGCGATTCTGCAATCTTGCTGCCACCGAGTTGTTCCACTCGGTCACACCGACAGGGTCGGGATATAAATACCCACAGGTGAGATTTTGGAAATTACTTCAAATCCTCTCAGCCCGCGCGTGTCCTGCTCTGCGTCCTCGGGTCTCTGGATCGTCTCCTCGCCGTTAATGACCTCCTGCCATTGGATTATGCCACCGTCGACGGATTCTGCTCCGCCGTCGCCGCCATAGCGAACACTCGCCGTTATAGGGTACGTGTTCGACCCCTTGTGCTGTCATTTTCACTCCGATTCCTAGCACAAGGACAATGCGATGTTTCTTGCCACGAATGATATTAATATATCCATCTAAATCTTCCTTAGGTATAGATTGATTCGAAAATTTTAGGGTTAGCTCTCCGCAGAATTCATCTCGGACCGACCGAAATGTAGAAATCGGTCTCACCGATTCGGCTTATGCCATTGCACATGCACTTTTCGGGCCAACCGAAAATTGCAAATCGGTGTGACCGAGTTCAGGATTCTGTGAAACCCTAGCGATCTTGGTGCCACCAAACTGTGACTCAGTCCAATCGAGTTCACTAGTTTAGGTTCCAAGTGTTGCTTCGGTATCACCGAGTTTGTCAATTCGGTAGCTCCGAGATCACTTCTGTAGAGAACTAAAACTAAGCTTCTTGACTCAATTTGTTTTGCAAAACCTTTATGCTTTGTGATGCTCATATACTCTACCTCATCTACAACCTATTCACATGGTTTGCTGATAGTTTGCCTGCAAGATGTCTGACCAGAGTGACAGCCAGAACAGGTCTGAACAGCAAGAGCAGCTGAGTGAGGGCACTAGTCCCTCCAGCAGCTATGATGAGGGCAGCAGGAGCACACCTAGTAACTTGCCCAAGGAAGCTACTAGAACAAGGAAGAAGAGAACTTCTGATTCAGAGGATGAAGACTATGTTGCAGCTGAGGATGAGGCCACTTCCAAGAAGAAGGTGGTGAAGAAAGAGTTTGGCACTGCTGCATCAACTAGGCCAGGTATGAATAGAAAGGCACCAGCTAGGAGAGTGCCTACATCCAAGCCAAGGAAAGTTGCCACAGGTGAAACTATGAAGTTCACCATTGAATCTGAAGAAGAGGCAGCTGGTGAGGACAAGAAGAAGAAGAGGGCAAGAACAACAACAACCAAAGTTCTTGGAAAATCTTCAGTGGTGAGATCTGATGATGAAGAGCAAGAGGATGCTGCTCCAGCACCTAAGGCACAGAAGCTCATGGGAGATGCTATTAACTCAGGGGCTTCCGCTAAGCCCAAATCTGCTCCCAAAGCTGCTGCTCCAGTTCCAAGACTGTGTTCGCACACGAACACGTCACCGTGTACCTCCAACACCGAGGGTGATGCACCGCAGCTCACGTCGAAGGAGACCCGTCCGGAAGCGCGATACGCAGGCAATCCGGCGGGTGCTTTTGGGACCCGAAACCACACACGCCCGGGAGGGACCCCGTCTGGGCGTGCGGTGGCTATGGGCTGCCCTAGGTCGACCTGATCGCCCCTAGGGCCTCGAGGTTCGCCGCCCTGCAACAAGAAGAACGAACGAAGAACGAGGAAGAAGAACTAGGGTTAAGGAGAAAAGATAAAAGATAAAAAGTGATAGATTGATTGATCGATTGTGTGTTGTTCAATCGGCCGTCACCTCTTAGATATATAAGAGGCGGCTGGACTTCCCGTGCAAGGAAAAGGCTTGGATTCACGTCCAAAACCCTAGTCAAATTCGGATTGGTTTTGTCCGAACTTTCCAAAACTGTTCGGTTTAAACTGGCTGCACCTTGCGGGTCTTTTTTGTGGTGGTAAACGATCTCGGATGGAAACGAGCCCAAAAGCAATCTTGACCGTTTCGACGAGACGAACAACTTTTATGTTGAACGTTTTTTGGTCAGAGGTCATCTTGAGGGACAAATCGGTCGCGCAAAACAGGCTATCCTCGCGCTACCCATCAGACGGGGTGTGCGGTGGGGCGCGCCAGTTTTTGCCTCTGACGACAGGGCTGTATTCGATGGCTCTAACTTTTGCATACGAACTCGGATTGGAACAATTTTATATCAAAATCAATCGTTTGACGAGGCGAAGACAATCCGTGTAGATAAGTTTTCCATTTGAGGTCGTCTTGGGGCTTAATCAGCCAAACTGTACTCTGAATATAAGATCTTAGTACTTTGAGCATAGTTTGACCTTGAGATGAAACCGGACTCGATGACCCAAACTTCAAAGATGTTCATATCGACAATAAGGAACTCTTTCATGAAGATCACTTCTCCATTTGAGGCCATCTTAAATAAGTTATTGACCGTGCCAAAATCTGGTGTCGACACATGCCCCCTGTTTTTTCGGCAAAGTTTGTGTGCGAAAAATAACTTCCGATAGCTTGTTCTAAGGGCGGTGTCAACACTCCATCGGCCATTTTGCATGTTCTTAGGACGACAAGTATATATCGGCCATTGCTTGTTTGAACCTCTTGATGCAAACTTGGGTGAAAACTTCTCAGCTTCTATAACAATCCGGTGATAAGGTTCCATAGATCAAAACCATCCTTTGAACCATATTGTTCACGCTTTCGCTAGGATTTTGCAGATAATCAAAAATGAACTTCCTCCAATCCTTACTTCGCCTGCATAAAAGTTTCATTAGTGGCCGAAGCGGTGGGCTTCGATTCAGCCTTACCTATGTTGACAAGACCTAGCATCGGCTATTGATAGAAATGCAATACACCATGGTAAACATAGTAACCAGACGCTTGATGTGCCAACTCTTTCGAATTGTCATGTCTAGATATATGAAGGATATTAAAGCAACCCAAGGTAAATTTTGCATCTAGACATCTCCCAAGATAAACTATAAGTGATTCGTCAAAACATTGATAACCCTTGGATATTTGTTGCACTACTAATAACGAATCACCAGAAGCCTCAATATGTATAGCACCTATATCAAGGCAAAGCTCCAATCCGAATGACAATGCATATTCGGCTTTGATGATTGTGCAAAAATATTATAAGCGGCCTGAGGCTTCACAAAATAGCTCCATATGGAGATAAATAAGCAACACCAACACCTTGGCCATTGCCACAAATTTACTGTCGAAAATAATCTCCATAGTACTAGAAAGACAAGGGCAATATCAATGAACATGTACCTCGTTTTGGCCTCTAATTGAACTAAGGACGATGTTAGGATACTACATCAGCCATGCTTTGACATATTCTTAGGGCGATAGATGAATACCGGCCATCAACATAATGCCCATGTAGAATTCATTCACCAAATCATGTATAGCCGAAATAAACAAATGAAATAGCAATCAAATATTTCGTCCCTTTGGATTAGCAAGAAAAAATGTAGCTAATAAAATGTATAGAGATTTGGTAATATCCTCTCATGATGTAGAAAATTATGTCGCTTCCATGGATTAAAATAAATCCAGGGAGGGTAATTTATCATACCTGATGATGAATTCCATGGCAAAGACATCAATGGTAAGGTTGAAGAATATGGATGATGTGCTAACCGAAGATTTTGATGGGGTGATGCAAACCTTCGGCTTAACTATTTTTGGCTTCCATCCTTCTCTTTCTTCACTTTTGTAACACTTGTTGCAACAGAAGCATGCACATCATTTTTGTGTTGATTGATCTTCTTGGGAACCCATGCCATGTTCTTCTTTTTCAGCTCTTGTGCACTAAGATTTTGTAATTTTTTCTTTTGCCAATATGATAAACCGAGTGGGCATCTCGGCTGTGATTTTGTTTCAACCAATGGCAACTCTTTTTGGGCCTTGTGCACCCTCAACTTCTTTTCTTCAGATTTGGCACTCTAATTTTTATCTGTTGATTGCTTCACTTCTTTGCCTTTTGTAGCCAATGTCAACACTTTAATTGGCTCTTTGTTTTTTGAGATAAAATTTGAAGCAGCACACTTACGACCATCTCTTTTCACGCGGTAAACTTGCTTTACCACCTCTTTCTTCTTTCTTGAGCTCTGGACCGATTTCTTATGATTGAAACGGTCTTTGACGCGTGATTGTTCAAATGTTGATCTCCTTGGAGCTGCATAGTATTGGTGAGATGGTCTAGAACAAGATGGAGAATGTACCCTTGTATCATACCTGTCCCATGATGAATATGTATCTATATGAGCATAGGGAGGCATCCACGGCATTGGCATTGGTGGCCCAAAATAAGGATATGAATATGTTGCATTAAAATTATCACTTTGCCAATACCAATCCTCATATTTGCGCCTTGGGGGTAATCTTGGTTTCTTTGCATGATTTGGCTAATAAGCATTCTTCTCTTCACTCTTCTTTTGATATTTATTCAATAGTTCAGCAAAGGTGATTTTTGATCTCTTACACTTGCGCTTATTCTGGCCTTTGTTTTCTTTTGGTTTTCTTTCATCGATCATTAGATTTGCTTGCTGCCCCCCAGTCCTTGGCGTCTCCATTGTAGCTTCGATGGAACTCCCGCCCTCAAGATTATGCTCGTTATGCTCTTCAACAACTTCTTTACTTGAAAGCTTGATCCCATCACCTGCAGCTTTTACATTCTTTTTAAATGGATCGGCTTGAAGCAGCCGATGTAAAAACTTTTTGCCATCGGGACCAATCGGAATAGACTGGTCATCTCTTGGTGTTTCAACAAACTTCAATCGTCCTTTTTCAATGGCCGATTTAACTATTTGACGAAACATGTTGCAATCCTCAAAATTATGCTTGGAAGAATCATGCAACTTACAATACATTCATCCTTGGATTGATGGCTTAACATGGTGATCAAGAATTGTAATGTAATTATTTTTCAGCAACAAATCAAATATTTTATCACACATGCTTGAATTGAAAGTATACTTCTTGTTTCCTAGCCGATCTTGATGTTTGAACGGCTTTGGAGGTAAGCAAACGAATGGTTCAGATTTGGAATCTCCCCATTCGGCTATGCATTGTGTTTTCCACTCTATCTCCGATGTCTTTGGATATGATATTATATTAGCATCTGTTTTCTCAATAGAATTTAACCTTGGCTTTAAATTTCTGAGACGAAGATATTTAGAACATACATGTCTCAGTTGAGACCAAGTGTAAGCCAAGTAAGAAATAAGCAAAGCTACCCAACTAGATATGAACTTTAGAGAAAGTAGCGGGAAAAGCTTTGGCTGTAACAATAAGTCATTATCGGTCTTTATAAATGGTGCAATGGGTTGACCAATATGTTCCATAACAATTTTACTGCTAACAAGTAAATTACCCTTCCTCATTGGTCTTTCAAAATTACTTATGAGAATATTTCTTATAGATGCATCAATAATGAAGTCGCGACCAAATATGAAAATAGGTAAATTACTCGCTATGCATACCTCTTCAAATATGTTGGGAGAGCATGATAATGGTGCCATTTGAAGAACATCTTGCTCCGTCTTTGGATGGCTCCCCAACACCTTTTCATCATCTTTTTCTTGAATCTGTGCATCATTGCTTTGAAGAATTTTGTCGGCCGAACTTTGTTCGGCTACTTGTTCTTGTCCTTGAAGCTTGTCAATTTCTATGGCACGGAACTCATAGGGCAGGAAGTAGGTTCCATTAACTTCAGAAAAATCAAGCACCGTTGTTTTCCTATGCTTGCCATGCCCTTTCTCAATAATGCGTGCCTCGTTGGATTTGATGGATTCGAATATATACTACTTGATTGGCTTTTCAGCGAAGCACTTTCATATTCGAATCATCCTTCTTTTCATTGATAGTACCAACCGGCAATGCTTCTTTTATCTGAGCCAACTCTTTTTCTATTTGTTTCTGACGGCGAGCAGCAAAATTAGCTTTAAGCTTTTTCTCAATTTCAGCCCACTCCGGATATGATTGCCCCCTAATGCTTTTAGATTCTTTCGGCAATGACACACGAGTGTTGCCGAAATTTTGTAATTGTATAGGGGGTGTATAATATGATGTAGTACTATGTAAAGGCATATGCAGTGTTGTAAGACCATACTTTTGCTCGCCAATTTTATCAATTGGCAAAGATTCATCTTCTTGCAAAACTCTAGCTTTTATTGCGGCATAATCAGGAAATAACCCCTTTTCATGTTGTTCAAGGCAAAGAGCACTAATTCTCTTATTTTGGGCTAAACTCTTCAATGCAGCCACCACTACCTCATCTTCTACAATATTGGGCACAACCGCTCCTGTAAAATTTACATTCATTCGGCTATAACCAGGAAGGTGCGAAGCGAATTATGAGCATCTACAGTTGTGTATGGTGCGAAGAATTACTAACATGAGGTGTAGCATATGCGGTTGAGAGTAATCGCCAAATAGCCATTAGTAGCATGGCCAATTCTCTCATTCATCGGCATGGTTGGATTACTATATTGCACATTAGCTGCCGATGAATAAAAGGGTGAAACACTTTCTTGTATGGCATTGGAAATTCTAACTTGGGGTGTTTCAAATTGATTAATCGAACTCATCATGTTGCTCATCGGCATATGAATTTGTGGGGTTGCCGATGCATGGGAGTTGGGATACATATGTTGGATGTTGCTAAATTTATAAGAATTTGAAACATGAAGATTGTTTTGCATCGGCCCTTGCACATAATTAGATGCATGATTGATAAAACTAGGGCTAGCCGATACATTATGCTCAATAGGTGATCCAGCAACAACATATGGATTATTTGCATCTACAAAGGGGAATTGGGTATTCATATTACCTTTGTAGATTAAAACAACTTGATGACGATCTCTTCGTAGCATGAACGGGTTGGAGACCGTTCAAAGCTTCGTCCCCAGCGGAGTCGCCAAAAAGTGTGTTCGCACACGAACACGTCACCGTGTACCTCCAACGCCGAGGGTGATGCACCGCAGCTCACGTCGAAGGAGACCCGTCCGGCAGCGCGATACGCAGGCAATCCGGCGGGTGCTTTTGGGAACCACACACGCCCGGGAGGGACCCCGTCTGGGCGTGCGGTGGCTATGGGCTGCCCTAGGTCGACCAGATCGCCCCTAGGGCCTCGAGGTTCGCCGCCCTGCAACAAGAAGAACGAACGAAGAACGAGGAAGAAGAACAACTAGGGTTAAGGAGAAAAGATAAAAGATAAAAAGTGATAGATTGATTGATCGATTGTGTGTTGTTCAATCGGCCGTCACCCCTTAGGTATATAAGAGGCGGATGGACTTCCCGTGCCAGGAAAAGGCTTGGATTCACGTCCAAAACCCTAGTCAAATTCGGATTGGTTTTGTCCGAACTTACCAAAACTGTTCGGTTTAAACTGGCTGCACCTTGCGGGTCTTTTTTGTGGTGGTAAACGATCTCGGATGGAAACGAGCCCAAAAGCAATCTTGACCGTTTCGACGAGACGAACAACTTTTATGCTGAACGTTTTTTGGTCAGAGGTCATCTTGAGGGTCAAATCGGTCGCGCAAAACAGGCTATCCTCGCGCTACCCATCAGACAGGGTGTCTGGTGGGGCGCGCCAGTTTTTGCCTCCTGACAGGGCTGTATTCCGATGGCTCTAACTTTTGCATACAAACTCGGATTGGAACGATTTTTATATCAAAATCGATCGTTTCGACGAGACGAAGACAATCCGTGTAGATAAGTTTTCCATTTGAGGTCGTCTTGGGGGCTTAATCAGCCAAACTGTACTCTGAATATAAGATCTTAGTACTTTGAGCATAGTTTCGGCCTTCGAGATGAAACCGGACTGCGATGACCCAAACTTCAAAGATGTTCATATCGACAATAAGGAACTCTTTCATGAAGATCACTTCTCCATTTGAGGCCATCTTAAATAAGTTATTGACCGTGCCAAAATCTGGTGTCAACAGACTGCACCCAACAGGAGTACCAGGAACATACCTGCTGAGGAGAAGAAGAAGGCCCCAGTGCCTGAAGCTGAAGAAGAGGAAGTTGAAGCCCAAGTCCTAATGAAGCTAAAGCCAAAGATCCCAGACCATAATGATGCACATCCTGTTGTAGAGGACATGAGGATCAGGAAGGATGCATGCCTGAGAAAATGGAGGAAGGCTGACCCATATGCTGTCAGGAGGAAAACTATTGTGGATTACAGGTTCCATACAAAGGAACAACAAGATTTCTATGAGACAATCCTTCTTGACAAGAAGCTCATAGTGTGTGACATGAGATGGGTTGACTGGACCTACATTAGAGTGAATGAAGATCACTTCCCAGGTGTTTATCACAGCTTCAAGGCCTGTGAAGTTGACAAGTTTGTTGGCCAGAAGCTCACAAAGTGGAATGATGAGCTGATCATGCAATTCTATTCTACTTGCTCATTTCTATCCAGATGGAAGAATTGTATGGATGTTAGAGGGTACAAGGTACCAGTCTACAGTTGATGAATGGGCTAGACTGATCAATGCCCCAATAGCTCATGAAGATGACTTGGATGTCTATGCCAAGAAGAAGAGGGATCATAACTCAATGGCAAGCATGTACAAGGAGATTCCTAATGCAGACCTGGAGACTCACAAGTTTTGTTGTCAGGGCTGCCAACTATCAATACCATTCTGAGGCACACTCTGTTGCCAAAATCTGGAGATCACAGAATGATAATAGGACACTCCATCAACTTGCTGCATATGTTTGATGTTCCTCAAAAGTTCAAAGTAATGAGTCTGATTGTGGAAACAATCAAGAGGACTGTTGTAGATCAGAAGAGATCTTGTGGGTATGCTCCACAAATTCAGGTGCTCATCAATCCAAGATGGGCACATGCACATATCTGTTGGATAAGGAGCATTTACGCCTCAGGCCAGACTTTGAGGACAACATTGTTGTCATGGATGAGGAAGATCCATCCTCAGTGCAAGCACATCAAAAGAGAGAGAAGACAAGGGCTGACAAAGCTGCAAAGATGCCAACAGCTGAAGAGGCATCTCAGGTGTTCTTGAAGAGCAAGCAAGATCATTGAGCAGAATTGAGAAGGGCTTGGCCGCCCTGACTCAAAACTAGGAGAGCTTGGAGAGGATCATTGAGCAGAAATTCTATGATCTTGATGTCAAGGTAACTGAGATTCAGTCAGTGGTTGGGCAACTTTAGGAGGAAGTGGAGGAGAAGAAGGGAAAGTCTACTACAGATGCTTTCACTAGAGTGCCCAGAAGTCGAAGGTCTGCTGCAGTGCCTGTCCCAGATACAAGAGCTACTACATCTGCACCAGCAGCCATAGCTTCAGTGCCACCAGTTCCAGCAGCCACTCCACCAGCTCCAGCTACATCTACAGAAGCTTCCATCCTTGGAGTCATCTTTACACCACCTCATGAAGACTAAGCCTAAGAGACGCATAGCACTATGCATATTTTTAACTTTTTGATAACTTGTTGCCAAAGGGGGAGAAATATTTATAGATCATAGTCTTCGAGAGAGAGTGTGTTGTTTTGTCTCTCTTTGCATTTTATTTGCTTGAACTTTATTGTGTGTTTGCTTGATACACTATGTCTTTTGTGAGATACTTGGATGATCATGTGTTTGATCATATGCTACTTTAATGTGTGCTTGAATGATATTATCCTTCATATCCATGTATGATCATTCACTTTGCTTGGTGATGAGTGCATGATTTCAATTATTATCATTTTGAGCGCTCCACCAAGATGTATGTGACATAGAAGAGTGACTCATGATCCTAACACATTGTGCATTTGCAGTCCAAAGCAAATTTTAAATAATGCACAAATATAGGGGGAGCTCTTGTTTGTCACATACTTCTCAAAGCAACAATGTATTTCAATCTTATTATCATTTGTTGTAGTCTTGATCTATATGTTGTCATCAATTACCAAAAAGGGGGAGATTGAAAGTGCAACTATCCCTGGGTGGTTTTGGTAATGATTAACAACATATAGCTCATTGAACTAATGCCATTACAAGATAAATATTTCAGGAAAGTTCAACGATTGGCATGGCATGGATAAGGAATGTGAACCCCTCGAAATGCTAAGGACAAAAGATTGGCTCAAGCTTTAAAGTCCAAGACTCTACATTTTTTACTTTAGTGATGCAAGATCACATTGAGTCTATAGGAAAGCCAATACTATTAAAAGGGGATGAGGTGTTACTTAATTGCTTGCTTGCTCAAAATTCTTAGTGATATGCTCCAAAAGCCCTCAACCACTTTCTCATATCCACATATGTCCCAAACCAAAAGTCAAACTCGGCCCCACCGATTTGATCCATCTGGCGCCACCGAGCTCATTTGACATAGCCACTGCCAGAAACCCTAGTCTTTTCGGTCTCACGATAGGGATCTCGGTCTCACCGAGATGGGGTTGCAAACTCTCTGTTTCCCTTCGTAACGTTTCGGTCTTGCCAAGATGAGCGATCGGTCCCACCGAGTCTGCAATACAAACTCCATGTTTCCTTTTCGTAATGCTTCGGTCCCACCGAGACGAGCGAATCGGTTCCGCCGAGTTTGCCTGACCAACTCTCTGTTAGCTTATTACCAAATTTGGTCCAACCGAGTTTGAGTAATCGGTCCAACCGAGATTACGTTATGCCCTAACCCTAATGATATCAGTCCCACTGAGATGACATGTCGGTCCCACCGAGATTACCTAACGGTCACATATGTACTGAATCGGTCCGATCATTTTCTGATTCGGTCCCACCGAGTTTGGTATAATGTGTGTAACGGTTAGATTTTGTGTGGAGGCTATATATACCCCTCCACCCTCTCCTCATTCTTGAGGGAAGCCGTTAGATCGTGCCTACACTTCCACTACCCATTTTCTGAGAGAGAGCCACCTACTCATGTGTTGAGACCAAGATATTCCAATCCAACCATATGAATCTTGATCTCTAGCCTTCCCCTAGTTGCTTTCCACTCAAATCATCTTTCCACCAAATCCAATCCTATCAGAGTGAGTTGAGTGTTGGGGAGACTATCATTTGAAGCACAAGAGCAAGGAGTTCATCATCAACACACCATCTATTACCTTTTGGAGAGTGGTGTCTCCTAGATTTGTTAGGTGTCACTTGGGAGCCTCCGACAAGATTGTGGAGTGAACCAAGGAGTTTGTAAGGGCAAGGAGATCGCCTACTTCGTGAAGATCTACCCTAGTGAGGCAAGTCCTTCATGGGCGATGGCCATGGTGGGATAGACAAGGTTGCTTCTTCGTGGACCCTTCATGGGTGGAGCCCTCCGTGGACTCACGCAACCGTCCCCCTTCGTGGGTTTAAGTCTCCATCAACGTGGATGTACGATAGCACCACCTATCGGAACCACGACAAAAACATCTGTGTCTCCTATTGTGTCTGCACTCTTCAAACCCTTCCCTTTACATTCTTGCAAGTTGCATGCTTTACTTTCCGCTGCTCATATACTCTTTGCATGCTTGCTTGAATTGTGTTAAGATTGCTGACTTGTGCTAAGTTGTTAAAATCTGTCAAGAACTAAAATTGGGAAAAGGTTAAGTTTTTATTTGGTAAAGTAGTCCAATCACCTCCTCCTCTAGACAAACTTTCGATCCTACACCAAGCCAACGAGAGAGACGCCATTCTTCCTCGTCTATGGAGCAGAAGCGGTTCTCCCTCACGAGGTCAAGCATCACTTCACGTGGGTCCTGGTGTTCGACGAGGCATGCCAGGACGCCATGCGGGGGATGGATCTCGTGCTGGGGGAGGAATGCCGCTGACAAGCCTCGCTCTTGGCGGCAAGGTACCAGCAGGCGCTGCGGATGTACCACTGTCGCAACATCCGGTCCAGGATGTTAGAGGTGGGCGACCTCATCCTGAGGCGGGTGCTCTCCAGGGAGGGGCTGCACAAGCTCTCTCCCATGTGGGAGGGCCCGTTTAGGATTGCCCGTGTCTCCAGGCCTGGCATCGCGGACCTGGAGACACAGGACGGGGTCCCCATCCAGAACGCCTAGAACATCCATCACCTCCGTAAGTTCTACCCCTGAAGAAAGGCTCCGGCCTGTGAAGGTCTCCGCTCGTGACACTCTCACGTAATATTGAGTGGGGTGTACACGCCCCATAGTCTCCTGAGAGTCGCCCTAGGGCCTCATGGGGGATCCCTCCCACGTCTTAGTGGTAGCACTTAGCTCCGTGCTGGTGAGAAGACTAGATTAGGTGCCGGACGCGGCTGTTCATTTGCTTTCCGAAGTTGCTTGCAGTTTTTTGAGAGTCTTTTAGAACAGCATGGTAATTTGCTTGGGTTTTAAAACTAGTCCTAATACGATAGGCATCCTAGAGGGATATAATAAAAACTTCCATATAAAGTGCATTGAATACTATGAGAAGTTTGATTCTTTATGATTGTTTGAGATATGAAGATGGTGATATTAGAGTCATGCTAGTGGAGTAATTGTGAATTTGGTAAATACTTGTGTTGAGGTTTGTGAGTCCCGTAGCATGCACGTATGGTAACCGTTGTGTAACATATTTGAAGCATGAGGTATCTCTTTGATTGTCTTCCTTATGTGTGGATGTCGGGATCGTGCGATGGTTAACTCCTACCAACTCTTCCCCTAGGAGCATGCGCATAGTGCTTAGTTTTGATGACTTGTAGATTTTTGCAATAAGTATGTGATTTCTTTATGACATTAATGTTGAGTCCATGGATTATACGCACTCTCACCCTTCCACCATTGCTAGCCTCTCTTGTGCCATGCAACTTTCGCCGGTACCATACACCCACCATTTACCTTCCTCAAAACCGCCACCATACCTACCTATTATGGAATTTCCTTAGCCATTCCAAGATATATTGCCATGCAACTTTCCATCGTTCCGTTTATTATTACACGCTTCATTATTGTCAAAAAAATTGCTTTGCATGATCATGTAGTTGACATCATATTTGTGGCAAAGCCACCTTTCATAATTCTTTCATACATGTCACTCTTGATTCATTGCACATCCCGGTACACCACTGGAGGCATTCACATAGAGTTATATTTTGTTCTAAGCATTGAGTTGTAATTTTTCGAGTTTTAAGTAAATAGAAGTGTGATGATCATCATTATTAGAGCATTGTCCCATGTGAGGAAATAAAAAAAGGCCAAAGAAGCCAATCAAAAAGAGAGAGAGAAAAAGAGAGAAGGGGCAATGTTAGTATCCTTTTTCCACACTTGTGCTTTGAAGTAGCGCCATGATCTTCATGTTAGAGAGTCTCTTATTTTGTCACTTTAATATACTAGTGGGAATTTTTCATTATAGAACTTGGCTTGTATATTCCAACGATGGGCTTCCTCAAATGCCCTAGGTCTTCATGAGCAAGCAAGTTGGATGCACACCCACTTAGTTTCCTTTTTTGAGCTTTCATACATTTATAGCTCTAGTGCATCTGTTGCATGGCCATCCCTACTCACTCACATTGATATCTATTGATGGGCATCTCCATAGCCTATTGATACGCCTAGTTGATGTGAGACTATCTCCTCTTTTTTGTCTTATCCACAACCACCATTCTATTCCACCTATAGTGCTATGTCCATGGCTCACGCTCATGTATTGCGTGAAAGTTGAAAAGAGTTTGAGAATAGTAAAGTATGAAACAATTGCTTGGCTGAAACTGGGGTTGTGCATGATTTGAATATTTTGTGTGACGAAGATGGAGCATAGCCAAACTATATGATTTTGTAGGGATAAGCTTTCTTTGGCCATATTATTTTGAGAAGACATAATTGCTTTGTTAGTATGCTTGAAGTATTATTATTTTTATGTCAATATTAAACTTTGTTTTGAATCTTCCGGATCTGAACATTCATGCCACAATAAATAAAATTACATGGATAAATATGTTAGGTAGCATTCCACATCAAAAATTCTGTTTTTATCATTTACCTACTCGAGGATGAGCAGGAATTAAGCTTGGGGATGCTTGATACGTCTACAACGTATCTATAATTTTTGATTGTTCCATGTCTGTTTTGGATGTTTAATAGGCATTGATATGCTATTTTATATTATTTTCGGGACTAACCTATTAACCAAGAGCCTAGTGCCAGTTTCTGTTTTTTGCCTATTTTAGAGTTTCGCAGAAAAGGAACGGAGTCCAAACGAAATAAAACTTTCGTGATGATCTTTCTTGGACCGAAAGGAAACCAGAAGACTTGGAGATGAAGTCGGAGACGCAACGAGGTGGCCACAAGGCAGGAGGGCGCGTCCAGGGAGTAGGGCACGCCCCTACCTCGTGGGCCCCTCGTAGCTCCCCCGACCTAGTTCCTTCGCCTCTATATACTCTTATACCCTGAAAACATCCAGGAGAGCCACGAAACCACTTTTCCACCGCCACAACCTTCTTTACTCGTGAGATCCCATCTAGGGGCCTTTTTCGGCGTCCTGCCGGAGGGGGATTCGATCATAGAGGGCTTCTACATCAACACCATTACCTCTTCAATGAAGCGTGAGTAGTTTACCACAGACCTTTGGGTCCATAGTTATTAGTTAGATGGCTTCTTCTCTCTCTTTGATTCTCAATACTATGTTCTCTTCAATGTTCTTGGAGATCGATTCGATGTAATATTCTTTTGCAGTGTGTTTGCCGAGATCCAATGAATTGTTGATTAATGATCAGATTATCTATGAATATTATTTGGTTCTTCTCTGAATTCTTATATGCATGATTTGATATCTTTTCAAGTCTCTTCAAATTATCTATTTAGTTTGGCCTACTAGATTGATCTTTATTGCAATGGGAGAAGTGCTTAGCTTTGGGTTCAATCTAGCGGTGTCCTTTCCTAGTGATAGTAGGGGCAGCAAGGCACGTATTGTTGCCATCGAGGATAAAAAGATGGGGTTTTCATCATATTGCTGAATTAATTCCTCTACATCATGTCATCTTACTTAATGCGTTACTCTGTTCTATATGAACTTAATACTCTAGATGTAAGAAGGAGTCGGTCGACGTGTGGACTAATAGTAGTGGATGTAGAATCGTTTCGGTCTACTTGACACGGACGTGATGCCTATGTTCATGATCATTGCCTTAGATATCATCATAACTATGCGCTTTTCTACCAATTGCTTGGCAGTAATTTGTTCACCCACCGTAATATTAGCTATCTTGAGAGAGGCCACTAGTGAAACCTATGGCCCCCGGGTCTCTTTCCCATTATATTGAATCTCTTTTACATCTTACTAGTTTCCGATCTACTATTTTGCAATCTTTTACTTTCCAATCTATAAACCAAAAATATTTACTTTACCGTTTATCTATCTCATCATATCTCACTTTTGCAAGTGACCGTGAAGGGATTGACAACCCCTTTATCGCGTTGGGTGCAAGTTGTTGATTGTTTGTGCAGGTATTCGATGACTTGTGCGTTGTCTCCTACTGGATTGAGAACTTGGTTCTCAAAATTGAGGGAAATACTTATGCTACTTTGCTGCATCACCCTTTCCTCTTCAAGGGAAAACCAACACAAGCTCAAGAGGTAGCAGTAGTATTTATTGCATTTGCCAAGGAGTAAGGAGTACAGTACTTGGCACCTGTATACCATGGAGGTGGTCTGGAATTGGGAGACCCATGCCGGTCATAGCGCCGCAGTAACAATGATAATGGAAAGTCTAATCACAGGGCCCCACCTGTCCAGCAGTAACAAGCCGACAAATCACACGACCCTATGTTTGCAGCAGCCTACTCCCTCATCTTGTCACCTATCTATCAAACCGACTAGGCGGAACTGCTCTGCCTACCGCGTGGGAAAAGCCCTGCCCTAGACTTTTAAATATAATTTTGTATCCATAGATTGCGCCATGGAGAAAAGCCTCAAGAAAACAGCGGTACACATGTATACAACACCCACGTCGCGTTCGCGCCGCACCCCAGACGGTCGGTCGGTCGGTCTGGCACGCTGCTCTCCAAATGGAACACGCATCATATTGCGTTTGCACACACATGTCGGACTACAATTGAGAACCGACCATAGGCACACTCCCTGGCCCCACAAGTCTCCTGAGTTAATACTAGAAGAGAGAGACGAGCGATAGTACTTGAGCAATGTTGTACAGACGTCGGTGCATGGACGATCCTTTAATGACACCGAAGATCAGTTCGTCCTTGCATGTAACCAGACTCCAGCAGACGGTTGGATTGGCTATCGTCTACATATCGTGCATGCTGTGTTGTATAGGGTTGTAGTTCTGAAGAGAAATCTAAAAAAAGGTTTCTTGTCATCTCGCAATTTTAGGTGTCATGTGGTTTGGATCACTGCGAGGGTTAAACAATGACAACTGACTTCCTCCAAGGCGCTGGTCATTGGGGGCACATGCATGAAGACTACTCGACTGCCATCTAGGTCAAGCCAGCTATGTTAATTAGGACATCTATCGATTGACCCATTTTCTATGAGTTTGTCTTTAATTTGAGCTTTGATCCTCGTCTAGTTTGTCCGCCGAGATTCATGTTGTCTCCTTGGGGGCGGTGAGGTTATGCTTTCTTGTCATGTGGCATTTTTTCGTGTTACTACCTCCGTCCTGGTTTATTGGTTCCCATTGTAATTTCTGCCAAATTTTGACCATAAATTGAACTAACAAATATTTATGCATGTCGCTAAAAATTATATCATTGAAAACTATGTTCAAATACGAATCTAGTGACATAATTTTTGTTGACATGCATTAACATTTTGTTATTTAAACCTTTGGTCAAATTTTGACACAAATTACAAAAGGGACCTATAAACCAGGACAAAGGTAGTATATGTTAATCCAGTGCTTCAGGTCAAAATGACGACAAATGCGCCTCCAGGACACGTGCATGAACGACAGTCATTGACGAGGTCAAGCTCTCCGGTAGATAAAAGAAAACTACTTCACTATATAGGCAGGAGCCTCCATGCTTGCTTGCTAGTGCTGCTCTCTTCACACTCTCTCGTCCTCTCCAAATCTAAACACGACAGCGGTGGCCACACTCTCTCTCTGCTCACCGCTGGTCACAGATCCAGCCGAATCCCCTCGGCCGGGGAAGGTGAGAAGGTGCAATGTTCACACGGTCGTCCTCGGCGACGACTCTTACCCACTGTCGACGCGTCCTGATCAGCGTGCCTTGCCGTTCTCTCCCACGCAGTGCCGACTAGGGAGGGCCTCCGACCCCTTCTTCCTCGCTATCGTAGTGTGGGTAGATCCAGCCTCCCGCCGCCCACCTAGCGACATCCCGGCGAACCACGGGTATAACTTCCTTTGAAACTGACCTTGCTCTACTTCCCCAGCTCCTGAGGTCACTGCATTTGTATCTTTTACTATTTCTCAGGCCCCCTCATAGATAGGATCGACCGGCTGTTCGAAAGCCACCTAAATTTTTACTGTTAAAAGGTAAAACTACTTTATGCAGTTGAATCTAGTACTACTTGGTTCAAACAGGGAAGAAAGGAGGTGGGGTGGGGGAAGATTTGTTACCTGAATCTAGGACTTGGCCGAAAGAGGAAATAATGGGGGCGAAAAGTAGCAGAGACTGGCTATCCAACTTGTCTCTTGGTCTAATAGAGAAATAAAGGGAAACGCAATACAACCTCAATATAAACCGATCTATTGGTTGAAAAAGGAAAGAAAGTGGGGACTGGGGGACAAGTCAAGAGAGTATGTCCAACACTAGATTTGCTAGCCTCACATAGTATAAGGTGGCTATACCAAACAAGAATGGGACCAACCCAGATATCTTGTTTTGATGTTTGTTGCCTCGAGCCCCTCTTATGTAATGCCATTGGTAAAATGTAGCAGTCCCACTGTTAAAAGTAAGGACACGTTAAACCAATGTTGTTTTCAATGTAATGCCTCCAGTAATATGAACCAATGGCACTGTTTTTCATGTCCTGCTAAATTTCCCATTAAGATAAGTTGCTTCTTTTCGTTACAAATGCAATTGTCCCGGTCCGCCTACTCTCCCGTGCCCAAATACCAACTCCTTAGCAGGTGTTAATGTAATGTTGCTTGTAAAATGAAGCAATGGCACCATTAAAGTAATGTCGTATTTAATGGTTGTCATAGTTAATCCTAATGCCCACACTAATATCTAGCAATGCTGCTCCTTTAGAAATTGCTACTGTTCTTGTAGGATCGCCATTCATATAAGGAACATGCTTCTTTTCATTTGATGTATGTTTCATCACTTGTCAGTCACCCTCCTTTCCACCTTTTCATGCAAACAGAGATATACATTTCACGCTTGATTTTAGTTGAATTGCACAAAATGATATCCAAATTATAGTTGAACATTCCACGAGCTTCACGACCAACCTTGATGTTGCTCAATTTTGTTGTAACTAATGAATAAGCTGCTAGCTCATGGGACATTGCATCATTTTAGGTGAACTGCATAAAAAGGTCCCATGAATTGAATCATCCATGTTGGTGACTGGTATCATTCCTTCTATGATGGCGTTGACTGCAGATATGGTTCCCATCACAAGGTATGTTCCTTTTTGGTCCGATCGTTTGCCAAAGATCCTGCATGTTGACTATGTTCTTGTGCTACTGTTTTCGCACTGCCATGATAAAGCAGTAATGTTATTATTTTGCACCTTAATCTAGTGGCACTATTGATTTGAGGCAATGTTTTGGCACCGTTAGTGCCACTATTTTTTATATATATCAAAAGAGGGGGTTTCCTCCGATTTCATTGAAGAAACCCAACCATGTAGAACGATTATCCGATAGCATCTCAGTGTAAACAGGAAGTTATGCAGCTACTTCTAGAACGGACTGAGTACTAGTAGGAGACAAGTTCGCCACATAAGCTAGGCTGGTAGGGGGATGCAGCACCAGCTAGACCAAGTTTGGATTACAACCCAAATGCTACCACAGAAACATTAGGGGGGAAGATAGGGACCGAAGAGCCAGCTTCAACATCCAAGTCTAAGCACCCCCGGCCTCCATCCTTGCGACACACGGTACACCTCGCTTGCCACCTGCTCGACCCTAGTGCCATGATAAAATGAAGTAATAATACAGTTAAAATAGAGTGAGTGTCCTCTCTATCATTTCATTTCCAATGTAGATAAAGGAAGTGCTTCTGTTTATTAGTATATGTTTCATCAACTAGTCCCATTGTTAATGTTTAAGTGTTTCTGCAAATTGGGGTGCTTAATTTTAGTTGATCTGCACAAAAATAGAGATTGGTATATCTCAAGGCCCCTCCTTGTACTACCGCTGTACAGTGATGTTCATCACTGGTAGAAGGTGTATCGGGGAGAATCGGGTCGATTTCCAGTATGAGGCCTATCGTATGAGGCTTCGCAGCGCCCATCTTGCCCTCGCAGCATGGCAGACTGTGATACTATCGCAATATTTTCTTCTATTTATTACTGTATGTTTCATCAATTAGTGCCACTATAATGTAATCATGCTTTTTCATTATCTGTGCAAATAGACTTATTCAACTGCATTTTGGTGGAACTGCACAAATGTACGGATGGAACCGGCATATATGCGGATTTTGAGGTGCCAAGGAAAAATTACCGACACCAACCATGCTCCATCAAAGCATTGGCAACAACCACCACCAGTGGGATGGGTGGCGCTCTCTGTGGACAGATCTTTCTCGGCAGCAAATCCTCTACTCAAATACTAGTAGCTTATATTGACACTTTTCTTGTGAGTACTCTTTTCTGAAAGAAGCACCAATCTATTTTCTTTATTTGTACATAGTGTCACAACTTTGTTTTTGGTCCAGAGCTATTTTAGGGTGATTGGCATAGTACTCGTAGACTAATTGTAAGCATGATTTTCATTAGCCGTCACACTGATTGTAAGCATGAGCAGATGAAAGATTAGGTTAGTGCGAAGCTTACCCTTAAACCCTACCGCCGCCGTTGAAACGAGGCGAGCGGCGAGGGAACCGTGAAGAACGACAGGAAGCAACGTCGCACCATCCGGCCTCCTCTTGCGGTGGAGAACGAATACTCATGTGGCTCTGGCTAGCACTACACCCTCATGAACGACACACCATACTCGATCGATTCGTTATCCCCTGGATGCTCGACCTTGGACCTGTATGCCCACCACCTCTGCCTAACTTTCGCCTTGGGCGAATCTGTCTGCTCCATTGCCCATAGGAGATACTCGATGAACTCGAAGGACTGCGGCGTGACTGCCGCCGAGGAGTACATTGCCGCCCTCATCGCCACCGTCTCACTCTTTTGCATAAATTGCCACATGGCCCTCACCGTGCTCAAAATCTCGCACTCATTGTCAAACCAAGTAAGGATCTCCTTCAACCTAGCTAACTTCGCATGGTCGCTGTCGGCAATCTGCCCGATTCGCTACTGCATCCTCTCCATAGATGTCCTTCTGGGATGTCCGGTGCTAGGTATGGAAGATGGGAGGAGAGATGGTGTTCTTGCAATGGAGAAGAGGGAGAGGCACTGAGGGAGTCTTGGATTAGGGGGTATCCGGACAGTCGGACTATATACTTCGTCCGGACTATTGGAGCCTGAAGATGCAAGACTCAAGACTCCATCCTATGTCCGGATGGAACTCTTCTTTGCGTGGAAGGCAAGCTTGGCGATCCGGATATTGTATTTCCTTCCTTGTAACCGACTCCATGTAATCCCTAGCCCTCTCCATTGTCTATATAAACCGAAGAGGTTGGTCCTTAGAAGGCTGATCACAATTACAATCATAATCATCATAGGCTAGCTTCTAGGGTTTAGCCTCTACGATCTCGTGGTAGATCTACTCTTGTACTACTCATATCCTCAATATTAATCTAGCAGGAAGTAGGGTTTTACCTCCATTGAGAGGGCCCGAACCTGGGTAAACATTGTGTCCCTTGCTTCCTGTTACCATCATCCTAAGACGCACAAATTGGGACCCCCTACCCGAGATCCGCCGGTTTTGACACCGACATTGGTGCTTTCATTGAGAGTTCCTCTGTGTCGTCGCTGCAAGGCTCGATGGCTCGTCTCGTTGTCAAGGACAGCATTACCTCTGGGGAAGCGCTGGCTATAGGCCAATCTCTCTGACTTGGCGGCTTCATCATGGCTGCCCCATCAGCTGTTGCACCGACGATGGCCTCTTAGGTCATCACGCATAACCTTCGCGTCAATTCGGAACTCGCCGAACAGATGGATCCGATAGAGCTCTCCTCCCTTAGTGAGATCTTGGATTGCATTTCCGCTTTGGGAGTCGCTATGGACTATGACCAGATCGGGCTTAAACTCGACCAAAGGGACATTAAATCCCCGTCGGCCACCCATGAGATAGCGGTAGTGGAGGAACCACACACGGATTACCCCTCAATTCTGAGGATGAATTATGTCCGGATCACCGAGCTCCCTGAGCCGGACACCCGCCGAAGGGAAGACATGACCCGGATCCCGGACTTAGAATCGGGCATTGGGCCGGAGAAATTGGGCAGCACCCCGGATCCCGAGCTGTCAGGCTCGGAAGCTCACATGCCCCTGGGTGCTAGATCGGATCAGAATCCGGATTCAGCTATTCCCACCCACACGGACTTAAACCGTCTCTCCCATATCAGGAAAGAGCCCCAGGGGACAGTACATCGTTACTGGGCCAGATTCCTCCTTGTGCTAAACAAGGTCAAGGACTGCCGCGAGGAAGACGTAGTCTCACTTTTGTGCAAAAACTGCACGAACAAAGGAATCCTTAATGCTATAAGTCGCTGTGACATAGTACACTTTGCGGACTTGGCAACCATAGTACAGAAGTACAGCGCGATGGAAAGCGCCTGGAAAACCCAAACAGAATTTTGGGATAGTCCGGCTCTCACCAAAACCTTTGTCCGAACTAAACGGGCGAACTCTTGTAAGTCGGCCAATCCAATCCCCAAGAAACCAAAGCCCACCCCAGGGCAGGGAATCGTATTGGAAGAATGGCTCAATGGGCCATGTAAACTCCACAGTACTCCGGACACAACACCAACTCATAGCCTTAGGGCATGTTGGATACTCCGGCAGGTTGCAAAAAGTGGCGAGGATCTTCTTGCAAGCCATAAAGCAGAACAACATCCCGCCAACGAACACAATACGGTACTAACAGTCTTCGAGACTTTTGCCTCAAACAATAGGCGCAAGCGAGCACATCGAAGCTCTGCTGAAATTTGCCATGTAGCAAAAATAAACCCATGGAACGACACTGCTATAACTTTCAATGCCAGTGATGAACCTCAATTCCAGACTATCCGAGCACCAGCCGCTCTGGTCCTTAGCCCAATCGTGGACGGCTTTCGTCTCACTAAAGTACTCATGGATGGCGGAAGCGGATTAAACTTGATCTATGAAGAAACACTCAACAAGATGGAAATTGATAAAAGCCGCATTGAACATAGCGGCACAACCTTCAGGGGAACTGTCCCTAGTCGGGAAGCACGGTGTGCGGGAAAAATCACACTCGATGTGGTATTCGGCATCCCGGAGAATTATAGGTCCGATGAAATCACATTCCAAGTGGCTCCTTTTAGCAGCGGACACCACGCCCTTCTAGGGCGGGACGCGTTTACAAGCTTTCAAGCTATACCCCATTACGGATACATGAAGCTTAAAATGCCCTGACCCAATGGAATCATCACTCTAGCCAGTGATCCGGACGTTGCACTTCGCGCCGAAAACAAAACCGCAGCACTAGCTCTGGAATCATTATCCGAAGCCCTAGCGGCCGAAGAATTAACAACACTGCGGTCCACCATGGACAGGGACGACGTGATACTCGACAAGCGACCCAAGTCCACCTCATTTAAACCCGCAGACGAGATAGTCGAATTCCAAGTCCATCCAACAGACCCCACGAAGACAGCTTCTATCGGGACACAGTTGAGCCCCGCAATGGACGCCGCACTGCGAGACTTCTTGCGTGAGAATTGGGACATTTTCGCCTGGCACCCATCGGACATGCCGGGCATCCCACGCAGATTGGCCGAACATAGCCTCAATATACTAAAAGGATACAAATCGGTCAAGCAGACTCTAAGGCGGTTTTCAGAGCCCAAACGGCAAGCCATGGGGGAAGAGCTAGCCAAACTACTCGAGGCCAGATTCATCAGAGATATCAAGCATCCAGATTGGCTGGCAAATCTGGTAATGGTACCAAAGAAGGACAAATCCTGGCGCATATGTGTCGACTTTAAAGACCTCAACAAGGCTTGCCCCAAGGATCCCTTTCCCCTCCCTCGCATCGATCAAATAATCGATGCCACAGCAGGACACAACTCGCTGTGTTTCCTTGATGCATACTCTGGATACCATCAAATAAAAATGGCAGAGTCTGACCAAGCTGCAACAGCTTTCATAACGCCATATGGCCCTTTTTGCTTCAACACTATGCCTTTCGGGCTTAAGAATGCCGGCGCAACCTATCAACGCATGATTCAAACATGCCTGGAAAAGCAAATCGGCAAAACAGTGGAGGCATACGTGGACGACGTGGTCATAAAAACAAGACACGTCGAAACCCTAATAGATGACTTGAGGCTTACATTCGATAACCTCCGGACATACGACATCAAGTTGAACCCGGAAAAATGCGTTTTCGGCGTCCCCTCGGGGAAGTTGCTGGGTTTCATTGTTTCCAATAGAAGAATTGAAGCGAATCCGGCAAAAATCCGAGCTCTGTCGCAGTTGGCTATACCAACAGACCTCAAGCACATCCAGAAACTGGCTGGATGTGTGGCTGCTTTGAGCTGCTTTATCTCCAGGTTAGGAGAAAAGGCATTACCTCTTTACCGCATTCTCCGGCGCACCGAACACTACGTGTGGACGGATGCAGCCGCGTCCGGACTGGATGAAATAAAGACCTTATTGGCCAGTAATCCAGTCCTAACACTGCCAAATATCGACGAATCTATGTTGCTGTACATAGCCGCAACACATCAAGTTGTAAGCGCAGTGCTCGTCGTCGAACGAGAGGTTGACGGATACAAATTCCTGCTCCAGAAGCCGGTTTATTACGTATCCACGGTCCTCACCCCATGCAAATCCCAATACCCACACTATCAAAAAATAGCATACGCGGTCTTCATGGCATCCCGGAAGCTACGACACTACTTTCAAGAGTGTTCGATTACGGTGGCCTCCGAAGTATCACTCAATGACATAATAAATAACCATGACGCTACAGGTCGGATTGCTAAATGGGCCATCGAGCTCCTTCCGTTCGACATAACATACAAACCACGGGGGGCCATCAAGTCGCAAGTACTAGCTGACTTTGTCGCCGAATGGACAGAAGCCGAACTCCCTAAAGATTATGGCGCGTACTCTAACTAGATCATGCACTTCGACGGCTCTAAAATGCTGTCCGGATTGGGAGCAGGTGTAGTCCTAATGTCTCCCACCGGAGACACGGTCCAGTACGTCCTCCAAATATTATACACAGACTCCAACAATGCGGCCGAATATGAGGCTCTGTTGCACGACCTTCGGATGGCAGTCTCTATGGGCATTCAATGCCTAGAAGTGCGCGGGGATTCAAACCTCGCAATATCACAAATAAATGGAGACTTTGACGCCAAGGATCCAAAAATGGCGGCCTACCGTAATGCCATCCTCACAATGTCAGCTCGGTTCGAGGGGCTCGAATTCCACCATGTGGCTCAAGAAAACAGTCAAGCGGCGGACGTCCTCGCCCGCATCAGCGCTAAACGTGACCCTATCCCACCTAACATATTCCTCAAAAGGCTGTTCAAGCCATCCGTAGTATGGGAAGGGGAGTCCGGCAATACTAGCATGGATCCGAACACACCCCCAGATTCCGAACTATCAGACATAGTCGGAGGCTCCACCACCGAAACAACATCTTCGGCCCACGAAATCATGGCGGTAATCGCCCCGTGGACTGAGCCTTTCTTGGCCTACCTCAATAGGCAGGAGCTCCGCGAAGACCAAAATGAAGCACGTTGCATCGTTCAACGTTCTAAAGCTTACAAAGTCCATGAAGGAGAACTCAACAAGAAAAGTGAGACTGGAGTGCTCCAAAGATGCATCTCCGAAGAGGAAGGGCGGCAACTCTTGGCTGAAATCCATGCCATACTGGGCGGACACCACGCCGCGGCTCGAGCACTAGTCAGCAAGGCCTTCCGTACAGACTTCTATTGGCCAACGGCCTGAGCAGACGCACAAGACCATGTCCAACACTGCGTCGGTTGCCAGCTCTTTGCCAATCAGAGTCATATGCCCCCTACCGCTCTCCAAACAATCCCCATAACTTGGCCCTTTGCGGTCTGGGGGCTAGACATGGTCGGACCCCTTAAAGGGGGAAGCCATAAGAAAAAATACTTGTTGGTCATGGTGGACAAGTTCACCAACTGGATAGAAGCCAAACCAGTCAAAACGGCCGAATCCGGACCAATAATAGACTTCATATCTGAGGTCGTACACCGATACGGCGTCCCCCACAGCATCATCACTAATAATGGCTCCAATTTCACAGCCGATGAAGTGAAAACTTGGTGCGGCAAAATGGGCATTAAGCTCGACTACGCTTCCGTCTACCATCCCCAAACAAACGGTCAGGTCGAACGGGCAAACGGTCTTATCATGAGCGGCATCAAACCTAGACTAGTGCGATCCTTGACAGAGTCGGATACGCACTGGGTCGAGGAGCTCGACTCCGTACTCTGGGGGCTGCGGACCACGCCGAATCGCACCACCGGATATACACCATTTTTATGGTGTATGGCGTGGAAGCAGTACTACCCTGCGACATAATAAATGATTCGCCACGCGTACGCATGTACGAAGAGAAGGAAGACGAGTTAGATCGGCAGGATAACTTGGATGCCCTGGAGGAGGAGCGCGACGTCGCAAAAGCCCGCTCCGCATTCTATCAACAGCAGGCTCGACGATACCAAAGCAGAGAAGTGCGGGCCAAAACTTATAATATTGGCGAGCTCGTTCTATGCCTACCGGAGAAGAAGAAGGACAAGCTCAAACCCAAGTGGGAAGGTCCCTTCGTCATTGACAAAGTTCTTCACCATTATATGCATCGATATGACTTAAGATGTGGCCAAGCTGGGTTGCCTGGCTCTTGTGTTTATGCCCTACGTTCCCGTTAATTCGGCTAGGGCATAAGGGGAGCACCTCTGCGATTGTTACTATCGGTTCAGTCGGATGTGTACCTCAGACTGGGTGAAGCCGAAAGCTAGCGTCCTTAAGAGAATATTTGGTCGGTGAACAAAAGATGTATTTGTTTATTACAACGTTAATCCCCAGTAGTTTCGTATCCTGCGCCCTTGTTCGTAGTCCGGACATGTGCATCCTCGCATGCGTACCCAGGGAAAGGACCCCTAACGGAACTATTCTCCTTGGAAGATGTTTCTTACTATCCATGTAATATAACATAACTAGTTGGGTACCTGTCTGTTCAAGCACTTATGACCCCTACGCCTGGTGTCCACGCATGCCCCGGTTTTGTATAACTGAGTGGGTATTCGGACACACCCCGGACTATAGGATCCGAGGGCTGAAGCAAAAAGGTCCGCCATGACAAATGATTTTAATCCGGCTAGGGACTACCTATGTCCATTGAATTACACAGTCACTTGGACTGACTATATTCCTCCTCTATACCATCCAACATGCTATCTAGCTTACAATCCTGTTGAGAATACTTTGCGGCTAACACTACCTGGTCATATACTAGACTCACGGGAATTTCTTGCCCATCTGGCCCCGCCGGTCCGACTGCATATGGTTCGGGTCCAGCTTGGTGTAGCGCGTCTTCACCATAGCCCAGGTTTCTCTTGCACCTTGCCGGCAGGCTGACATCTTCCACAATCGGAAGCGCCACCGTGCTCCTTGAAGCATATCCACAAGCTCCCCCATGCCATTCGGCAGGAAGCTTGATGGCCACAAGGCCTGATCAACGCCCTGCATCACCTGTCGAGCTCGCTCGTGCAGTTGTGAGAGGTATTGTAGTAAATCGCCTGCAGATGAGGGCATTTCCTCCTCAGGGCGACCCGTTAACATTCTACAAACAAAAATCCTTTCAATATACTTCTGCGCCGAACTATACTACAGTTCGTCTAGGCACTTACCATAAATGCCGCGTCAAAGCCTTTTGTTCTCCTTCACGGAGTCCGCCAGCTGAGCGCGGACATCTTTTAACTCCACGTCCAGCTAGACTTTGGCATCTTGAAGATTGTTCTTCTCCTGCCTAACCTGCGTAAGAATGCGCTCGCCAGCCTTCAGCTGCCTTTTGAGATGTGATTTGTCATCTCTTACGCCCTCCAGATTCACCCCGGGATTGTCTGCAGAATTTTCTGTTAGACTTGCCATATCAGCCATTTACTAACTGGTGCATCTTCGTACAATTGAGACAAATGTTACCAGATGAGGGCTTTTGGGATTCCTCTAACTTGGCAACAGTGGCCCTCAGCTCGGCCTTGCACTCCTCCAGCTCCCGAGACAATTGCTCATTCTTATCTACAAGGACCTGTGCATAAATTGATCCTTAAAACAGTTGTTTCAACCGTTTCAAGTCTCAGGGGCTACTGCTACACATCCTTATCAAATTTTTCTTACCCGTATATCTTTGGTATACTGGTCCATCGCTCGGGCAAGCCCGCCTTGAGCAGCTCGGATGTATGCGTCTCCCGAATTGAAGGCGTTAAATGCCTCTTCGAAAAAGATGTTGTTCCGAAGTACGGCCTGTCAGCGCCGGTGATTCATGGTGCTCTCTACTTCGGAATTCATGGCCGAGAGAATATCCGCATCCTCTGTCGGAGAACTATGCGGCATCGGCCCCACTCCTGCCTCCGCTCTCAAAGCCAGTTCTGGAATCCGGCTGGTGGAGGTGTGGTTGGCAAGATCCCTGGATATAGTCCGGCTGCTCCTCTTCCTCCCAGGACACAAAGGGCATTGTTATACTTCAAAATACCATAATTGCAGCACAGGTTTTTGCCTTACCTCTGGAGCGGCGATTCGACCCTTACCGCCTTCCTCTTAAGCCTGCCTGATCCGGACGCCCTTGGCCGACGAGTCCCTAGGGGCTCGGCCCCACTCCGACCGTCGTCTCTGCAAAAACACGAAACTTCAAGGGTAAGGCATGACATCTGAAGGGAGTCCTCTTCGGAGGATAGGGTTTTTCGGCTTGGCTTACGCGCGACGTAGGCAGCAGTCTAGGATAGTCGGCAATAATGGCCACTGAGGCACCATCGCAGCTCGCTTGATAAAATATCCCGTTGACAAGCTCCACGGTAATATCCGGATCTTCTTCGAGTCTTGGATCTAGGGCCCTTCCGGGGTCCTCTGGCTGCGGGGAGGGGCTGGAGATTCCTTCTACGGCCCTCCTCAGTTCCTGCTCGGGAATATCGAGGCAGATAATCTTAGCGAAGAACGCCACAATAAGTGAAGCGGGGAAAGGAATGACGGCTTACCCAGTTTGGGGGGTTGTGCATGGAGAATCCATCTCACGGTTTGATGTGAAGGAATTCTTCCTCTTCCCCTTTGTATAAATCGGACAATATCCTTGCCAGAGTAGTGGCAGAGTCCGGACCCTTACGGCCACAGCGGGTGGCATCATCTTCCCCATTAAAGTGCCACATGGGCTTCCCCCTATATTGAAGAAGTTGCACTCCCCGTATTATGCATATTGCCATAACCTCGACTATCGTCAGTCCGGATTTGGCCAGTAACTTTATCCTGCTTATCAGGCAATGTATTTCCCTGGTATCCTCCTTTTGGGGCCTCGGGGGCGCCAACTTAGACGTGCCCTCGGCAGGGCGTTACTGAACTTGGGGAGACCTATCCGGACATGACACGGAAGGGGAACATCGTCAATGTAAAACCACTCTGAAGGCCAGTTCTCTAGTGCCTTCTTGGGAGTGCCGTATAGGTATCCGGTCTCAGCAATGCGCCATACTTCGGCCCCACCCACCTGACATAGGGATTCTCCCTAGTTGCGGGGGACAAGGCAGAACAGCTTCTTCCATAACCCGAAGTGAGCCTCGCATCCTAGAAATAGCTCACAAAGGGCAACGTACCCTGCTATATGTAGTATAGAGGCAGGGGTAAAGTTGTGCAACTGGAGGCCGTAGAACTCCAGGAGCCCGCGAAGGAACGGGTGGATGGGAAACCCGACGCCCCTTAGCAAATGCGGGATGAGGCATATTCGCTCATCTGGAGATGGATTAGGAGATCCCTCCACCTGCTCCCCGCCGTTATAGGTGGCTATTCCGGCTCGGACGGGGACCATGAACACCGGTGGGAGAAACCCTTGGGTTTGTAACTCAATCAAACGGCTATGGGGAACTAAACACTCTTCCCAGTCCCCGGCTTGGAGCGAGGAGAGTGAGCAGAGGAGCTGCGACGACCGGCCATATTGGAATGGTTTTTCCGGAGCGCTCTGTTGGATGCTTGCTCGAGGAGGGAGAGTGAGGTTTTGGATCTGAGGATCCCCGTCTCTCCAAATAGACGGTCAGCCCGAAGGATTGAGGGTGGCAAATGCAAAAATGCCTCGGCTCCTTGCATTCGCTCGACACGTGGAGATGGTCATTATTGAGGCACTAAAGCCGAGGAGTACAACATTGATGGAATGCCGGACACTATTCGTCATAACAGGTACTTTGGAGTATTCGGAGATGGAACCCGCCCTGCAATGCAGAAGACAAGACTGCGCGCCGGACTCATCGTCATTGAAGCTTGGTTCAGGGGCTACTGAGGGAGTCCTGGATTATGGGGTATCCGGACAGTTGGACTATATACTTCTTCCGGACTATTGGAGCATGAAGATGCAAGACTCAAGACTCTGTCCCGTGTCCGGATGGAACTCTACTTTGCGTGGAAGGCAAGCATGGCGATTCGGATATTGTATTTCCTTCCTTGTAACCGACTCCATGTAAACCCTAGCCCTCTCCGGTGTCTATATAAACCGGAGAGGTTGGTCCTTAGAAGGCCGATCACAATTACAATCATAATCATCATAGGCTAGCTTCTAGGGTTTAGCCTCTACGATCTCGTGGTAGATCTACTCTTGTACTACTCATATCGTCAATATTAATCAAGCAGGAAGTAGGGTTTTACCTCCATCGAGAGGGCCCAAACCTGGGTAAACATTGTGTCCCTTGCTTCCTGTTACCATCAGCCTAAGACGCATAGATAGGGACCCCCTACCCGAGATCTGCCGGTTTTGACACCGACAGGCACTACAAAAAAAACACATCCGTGACATTTTGGGTCGAACGAATTTTTTTTTGTCATACTTATGACACTTCTATGATGATAATTATGACGAAACCCGGTATCATCATAGATGTGGTGGGCTCCTACTTCTATGACAAAAAATCATGATAGAAAATGGGCTTTCCGTCCTGGGCGGGCCGGAGACGCAGCTGCATGACATTCTTTGGGCCATCCATGACGGAAAAAACCGTGGTAGAAGCGAGGGCGAGGAAAATTTTGGCGAGTTCCCGATTATGGTGGGAGGTCTGGGGTCGACCGATGCGTGTTTGTCTTGTACACATACGCGCGTGTGTGCGAGGCGTTGGCTCTAACTGGACCTGAGCAAGGCATTGGGCTCTAACTGAACCCAAGCGACAGACCGCAGTTACGCGTTATCGAACCCGAGCGATCGATCGATGGCTGTTAATCGAACTCGACGAGCAATTCTTCGCCATCGCTACTAATCAAGCGGATCGATGCTGCTCTCGATGAACAAAGGAGCGCTATGGGGGTGGTTGGATGAACAGTGAGCAGTGGGCGTGGATGAACAGGACCCCGTGGCGTTGCCTCTGGATAAACAGGACCTCGTGGAGGGCTGGATGAACAGGACGACCCCGTGGAGGGCTGGATGAACAGTAGATGGTGGAGGGGTGGATGAACAAGAGTCCGTGGAGGGGTGGTTGAACAGAGCCCGTGGAGAGGGGTGGTTGAACAAGAGCTGCTGGAGAAGCGGTGGAGGCTGGATGAACAGAGTCCGTGGAGGCCGGAGGAGGTCGATGGTGGATGAACAAGAGTCTGTGGAGGCCGGAGGAGGTCAACGGTGGAGATGAACAGTAACCCGTGGAGTCCCGTTTTGCAGTACGCCACACCCCTCCCGATGAACAAGACACCCGTTTCGACCGTAGCGCTCCAACACAAGTATGTTTCGTCCGTTTTGCGGTACGCCACACCCCGCCCAACCAACAGGACCCCGTTTCGGCCGTAAGAGGTACGTTTCCTCTATTTTGCGGTACGCCAGACCCCTCCCGATGAACAGGATCCCGTTTTGAACGTGGCCGGTCGAACACAAGGCCGTTTCCTCCGTTCTGCAGTACGCCAGGCCTTGTTCCCATCGCCTGTTCCGTCCAAGCCCTCCCGATGAACACGACGACGCATTCCATTCCGACACAACCGGTTGGCTCCCCATGAACACGACGACGACGCTGTTTTTCCGTTCCGACCCAGCCATGTACATGAGCCCTGGCCATACGTATGCGTGAGTAGACGTTCGAGACCACGCCCGTATGTACGTACGTGGCCTTATTTCTTTCTTGCACACTGGCCGCTGTACGTACGTGTCCATGCTACGTGCGCGCCTCTACTACGACACGTGCTCGCCTCTACATCCACCAGTATGTACATACACATTCGCGATCAGAATGACAATGCTACGTACGCTTCGACCAGGTGGGTCCCGACTGTTAAGCACTTCCATGCGTGCGAAGATGTAGCTGGTGGGTCCCATCAGTCAGGGGGGCGAATCGTTTTTTCAGATGCACTTCCTTGCATGCGAAGATGTAGCTGGTGGGTCCCAGTAGTCAGGGGGAAAGGTTTTTTTCGCGAAATACAGTGGCCCGTCCGGTGGGTCACAGCTGTCAGGTGGAGGAATCATTATTTTCCCCGTAATAAGGAGGCACTTCCTTGCCGCGGCCATGGACCCAGATGTCAGCCTCTCGACGTACAGTCCACGTTCGATGGAAGTCGTTCCTTGACCACGTTGACCATGCCGCACCAAGAGCACCACGGTGGTGGACGACAGCGAGGCCTAGGAAGGGGATGACACGGAGCCGGGGAAGACGCGGCAGTGGATGCCCACGCGGAGAGGAGTACGAGGGTTCACTGGTTCGGCTGCGGTGTGAGGCTGCCGTCGCCGCAGAATAAAAGGGGGTGTGGGTGAGTGGAGGGATGGCCTGGCCAGCGGTGGGAGTAGTAGGGGGCGGTGAGGCCTCCGTGGCAGCACAGCCGGCCACGGGAGGCACGAGCAGGCGGCACGATCGGCGCTGCTTTGGGCCGCTGGAGCAAGAAGACCAGAGGTTGAAGAAGCACGACGGTCGTTGGATGGACATCATACGGTCACTGCAGCTAGAATTGTTTATATTGACTAAGTTGACAAAGCCCTTGGTACGTCAACTTAGTAGGCCCACAGGTCAACTTCCGAAACGGTGCGCCCCAGATGTCAGGGGAAGGAATAATTTTTTGGGCGGGTGAAGCTAGAATATCCGAGATTGAAGAAGAAGCACGGCATCCGTTGGATGGACATCCAACGGCCACTGCTGCTAGAACCGCGTGTTGATTATAAGTTGACAAAGCCTTGCATACACGTCAACTCTCCTTTTTTGGGGGGACGCGTCAACTTAGTAAGGCCACAAGTGTGTGGCAGAGAACTTATAGCCCATTTGAGATTTGTAAGAATGTGCACCCATTTTTTAATTCTAATGGAATTTACTGTAGCCCATTTACAGTTTGTTAAAAGTACATCCCATTTCAACCAAGCATTCAAAACAGAATTCAATAAAATTTCCCACATTTGATGGGATCCGAAATATTTTTATCCTGAATTTCTAGTCAGATTAAATACAATTCCAATATAAATTTATATTACGTAAAGATCCAACGAAATATTGCGCTCGCAACAATTAATGAAATTAAAATTTTCAATATCCAAAAATAATATTTTATAAAGTAATTACGTGTTTGGTGCATTTTTTTATAGTTACTGCCCGGTTTTTATAATTACATCCCATTTATTATTTCTTAAAGCCCATTTTCTTGCTAAGACTAATGCATCCCTCCTAGGAAAGATTTACAGCCCATCGGGGCGGAGAATAACAACTTGACCTTGCCTGGGTGTTCCTAAAAAAAGTATAGCTGGGCTAGCCATTTTCAGCTTGGAAAAAATATCTGGGCTGGATATCGGGCCTGGGCTATACAAACCACAGCCCGCCTAGTTAATACCTGCAGCGATGTTTTCGTTGTTGTCCAGAGGAGAAAAATTAATATCTGGGCTAAACATCGAAAAACTCTGCAGTGCTCACACCTCAAAAACACAAATACTGCTCAAGCTGCTTGGTCCCAGCTGTCCGCCGCTTCTTGTGCAATTCTCTCGTTTATTGACTACATAGGTTGACAATGGTGTGGGACTGTGATGTCAGGAAACGAGGAGGAAGCAAAAAAAAATTATAGTTATATATATATATATAAAATAAGGAGGCACTTGCGTACGTGAGGCTATGGCCCTGGTGGGTCCCCATTGTCATTCTATCCAAGTAAAGTCATCTCCTCGCCCGCGCGCGCTCTCCGCCCTAAACAGTCAGCGCCGCTCGCCCCGCTTCCCGGTGCAGGAGATTGCTCCGCCTTCAAACGACACAAGTGCCATCCGTCCTTCCATCTGCTGCCCACATTAATGATACGCGGTTGCCGAGGCGGCTACTTCGGCGCCACGCGTCCGTCCCTCTGCCGCCCACCATTGCTATATAAACTGCTGCGCCGGCCATAGCCGCAGTCATCCGCATCCGTTCCCTTTCTCCTGTCCACACCACTACTGCCCACCATGGCTACCTCGCGCTCCAGCACTCTACGGGACAGCCGGACGACTGACCACAAGGAGATGGCAGCCATTGCTGCCGACTGGCTGGCCAGCAGGCAGCCGAAGGATGACAATGTCCCAATGGAGAACTTGGTAGTCGACGGTCCGACGCCAACCCCCTCCTCCACGCCATCCTCGCCGGTGCATTGCACCATGACCATCGGCGAGGACCGTGCCCAATATATGGACACGGTGAGGCAGATGCGTGAGGAGCAGTTCCGGGAGGCGTAGGCCGACGCCGCCTACAAGCACCATCTCCTCCAGGAGCACCTGTAGGCGGAGGAGCAGATAGCCGCACAACGGGCGAAGCAGGAGGCGCTACTCGACTCGTACCACTCCGCCCGCGAGGGCCGCCTCGAGCGCTGGCGGTACCGCATGCGGGTGGCGGAGGCTGCGGCCGCCTACAAAGAGGGCGATGAAGCGGGCGAGGCGCTGTTTGGCGAGACCGAGGACGAGGCAGAGGACAGTGCCAGCTCCGACGAGTGCCCGCTCCGCTGGCGTCGACGAGGCCCTGCTCCGCCGAGGCCCCGCAATGAGGCAGAGGACACCGCTGGCTCCGCGGAGGCCCCGCCCCGCCAACAATGAGGCAGAGGACACCGCCGGCTCCGCCGAGGCCCCGCCCCGCCAACAACGAGGCAGAGGACATCGCCGGCTCAGCCGCGGCCCCACCCTGTCGGCAACGAGTGGTAGGATTTCCACTGCTCCGCCGAGGCACCGCCCGCCGGCAATGAGACAGAGGACATCGTCGGCTCCGCCGAGGCCCTGCCCCGCTGCCAATAAGGCCGCGCCACACAGAAAACGAGGAAGAGTAGAACACGGTAGGTCGCCGCCGCTCGGGTCCAAGTAAGGCCACCGCTGCTGCCCTCCGATTGAAGCCAAGCTAGGCGGGTTGACCATTGACGGCCGATTAGCTTCATGGCGGCGACGTGGAGTCGGAGAGCTGTGTTGGAGAAGAATGCTGCTTCTACTTAACTGCTGGTGCAGTTGGCTGACTGACACGTGGGCCCAACAGGCCAGATGTCAATTATGCAACTCACTTGCAGTTAAGTCACTGAAGCTTCTGTTCGGCTTAGCGGGACACAGGTGGGTAGCTACGGTTAATTAATTATACCTCCAGCGCACCCCTTTTTAGTTGAAGAATGTATGAAATGTAATGAAATCCGGCATGTTTATATGAAATCCGATCGTGTATGAATGAATTTATTTCGATTAGTTTGAATTCCTGTATCACTACATTGGATGAACAGGCAAAACAATACGTACTAGCATTATTCCCAGGGTGATCACCTCATTTGCAGCAGTTTCACATGTAATCCCTCCGGTCCTTTCTAGTCTGCATACAAGTTTTGTCTGCAGTCAAAGTATCTCTACTTTGACCAATCTTATAGAAAAAAGTATGCACTTTCACAATGTGCGAAGTGGAAAGGAACAAACGAAGTACAAAGAGTTTGAGCAGCTTTTTAGCATTTCTGTACATTGCAATCAAACACACAGGGCTGGCAATTCATAGAGAACATTCAAAACAATCTATGATTATGCATCTCAGTGACTCACATGTCAGAGGCAATATTTACTTCACACTAAAGAATAAAGAAAAAATTGATCGACGCTGCTGACAGCAAAGTGCGTCCCATTCGAAAATATCAAACGCATGCCTTGCTAAAATCAATGAGAAAAAATGACAAGGTTGTCCCATTCCAAAATATCAAATGCCTACGATTGTGGAATGGGCAGGGTTTACCATCAGTTCGGACATTGACATGGCACCTCGTGCTAAATAAACCAGCTGTTCTTTTTGTGCAGTTCCACCAAAATCAACCAAATTCGCTCGTAGCTTGTATGATTTCGCCCTTATATGTTGCAACGCCTTGAACTTATCAGCACCTCCTTTCTTTTGGTGGGAATGAATGATTCGATGTATTCATGAACATTTTGTGCAGTTCCCATTGAAATCAAGCTGAGCACCCCTGTTTGCACAAATACAAAAAAAATTGATTAGTATAAAGCAAATTGTACTATGAATTGACAGTTTAAACATGCACCTACATGGTCCATGTAGAGCACACTTTTAGAAAAATGGAACTCACCAGAAAGAATCCTAGAACAACATTGTACTCGCGCATCACAGAAAAAATGGAGATTTGTCAGTCCTTCTGAGCTGAAGTTAGTTTGGTCTTGCGGGGAGTAATGTAACCATCCTTCAATTGCTCCTTCTGATGAGAAGGTAGACAGGGCTTCTTCATACTGGAGTAATCGAAACTAGTCACTTCACGTAGTCCATATTCTTCTTCGGAGTAAGATGATCCTGTTGTGCAAAGACAAGAGGACAACTAAATGCTAGTATCCCTGTTTTCTCAAAAAAGGGAAGGAAATATTTAAAACAACACAGATGAAGCAGTTCTCAAGGACAATACACTTTTTCATGAGAGTATCTAAATAGTAGCACAACACCAATCGAGATGACAAAGCTCAATCATATGGATGAAATCAGTGGGCGAGTACCAACCTTTGTTAGGAGGCTTATTGTGTAGAGCATACAGATGAAGCACTTCTCTGGAACCATCTGTTGCTATCTACTATGGTGGCCATGCTTACTATATACTCCTTGATTAGTTTAATGTTTCCAACATCTTCTTATGCAGTTCCACTAAAATATATGGTATCTTCAAAGAAGATCCCTATTTGCACAAGTAGAGTTAATTACGTATTACATTAAGAGTGGCATCAAATCAGTGGCAAAACAATTGCTCGTTCCAGCCATAGCAATAAATTAAGATGCAAAACTATATCATTACTTGTGTCGTCATAGTTCCAAAGGCTTCATTACAAAGACCGGAGTTGATTTTGTTTTTCTTCCGCTTGTTCTTCCCTTCATCACTTGGTTCAATAATGCATAAACTTCGCCTTCAATGTAAGATTTGGCATGTCAATTAGGGAGCACAAGTATAGCACTAAACAATGACATTAATTTTCCGATGAAAGTGGCAAAATACAAAGCCAACCGCTAGAAATATCCTTATCTTACCTCAATGGGATATTACGGTGCACATACTGATTGGAAGTCTTGTCTCCATTTGTGCGATTCACTAAACTCAAGCAACATTACCGCATAAGTAGCACAACATATGAAAGCACACTGCGCAGAATCATGTGAAAGAAGGCTAGTACTGACCTCTCATGATGCGGAATCCAAACAACTCACAAGAAGAAGGTCTGAACCAAATTTGCCAACACGGATAGGAAGTAAGATCTCCTCTTGTGCAGTTCCACTAATATCAAGCAATCAAGCAACATTGTCGATTGTGATATTTGGTTGAACTACACAAAACACTCATAAAACAAAAGTGTTTTGTGCAGTGCAACAAAAGGTCACAATGGCAACAAGGTGAAGTAGATAACCCTGTTTACACAGAGGTGCAAAGGAAACAACTAGTGGTCAATAACGGTGGATGACAGAAGCCAACAAAAGAAGCATCTACCTTATCTAAATGGGAAAGAAAGCAAGACAAGAGCATTTCTCAAACGGTGGCATTGATTAATATTAACATAGAGATTATATTAACAATAAAATTTGTTAAACATGTAATTTGCTTTTAAGCGTGGCATTGCATCAATTTTCCAAATGCATTATAGAGGGTGTTTGTTTACAGGACATTTTGGTGTAGGGACTAAAAAATCCGTGTCAGTCCCATCTAAACCAAACAGGAGGGACTTTTCGGGACTAAAAGTGGGCATTTGGGACTAAAGAAAGAAGACCCCGAGGGAGTCTTTTTGGGACTTTTTCCAACAGATTGCCCCTGCCACACATCGCACCTTATCTCTATTAGTTCATTACTAGGGGTAACATGGTCTTTTAGCATGTCATTTAATAACCTCTGGTCCATGTTTAGTCCCTAGAACCAAGCAGGTAGGGACTAGGGAGTTTTTAACCAAACAGGGCCTTAGATTAACAACAGCTAAAGAGTTGCACGGGACAACGGATGCACCAGCACCATGTGCATCTACGGATGTACTATGGTCATGCATAGTCTGTTGCAACAAAGAACAAACAACCAAGGAGCATCTTTGTGTTGGTCCCAGTTTTGTTATCTTTAGACACCTTTCCCTATGTGAGCGCAGCAAATCTAGTCCTGCTCAAACTCTACAGCTTTGTTTCCCAAAACAAAAGATCAGTTCATTACAGATGTGCGTACTGCGTTTGTCATTGTTTTCCCTTTTCGACTAACGTAGGTGCTGGATAGCCAGTCTGTACTAGTACTTTTGCTGCTTCCTTTCCTCTTTGAACCACGTCCTAGATTTATGCGATACAACTTTCCCCACTACTTTCCCCCATTCCTTTCCTCTTTGAACCACGTCCTAGATTCATGCTATACAACTTTTCCCACTACTTTCCCCCACTCCTTTCCTCTTTGAACCACGTCCTAGATTCATGGTATACATGTAGCTAGAGAAATGCATGTGGAATAAGTAAATTATACCTTAAGGTTCTTGGGGCGTGGTTCGGTGGGCGACGGGACGGCAGTAAAGAAGAAGGGGTCCGAGGCCCTCTCGCGCCGCCGCTGGGTGAAAGTGAACAGATGCGCCGGTAGTGGATTCCCTCCCTCGCCGAAGGCGATAACGTTAAGCCTCCTTCCCTTCCCGGCGAATGAATCCTGCCGGCTCTTTGAGCAGCAGTGAGGGGAGAGAGAGGCCAACGAAGTCTTGTTTAGGTCTAGAGAGGGTAAGAGAGTGTGAAGAGAGCAACTACAAGCGTTGAGGCTCCAGCGCGTATATATATACTGGAGAGAGTGTGAAGCATGCAAACCCTAGAAAACAAGCACCGAGGCTGCAGCTTATACGTGATGAGGTGATTATACGGTCATTATGAGATCGTATAGCTCTGTATCCATGCATTTTGACCAGTCAAAGAATCCTCCTGGCACAAATTATGCTCAAGTGTAGTTATTGAACCCGAGACCTCAAGTTTGATGAGCGAACTGGCTAACCAGCTACACAACCCTCTCGTTATGTTCAATGAGAGGAAAATAACCTTTTATACATTCCTACATTCGTGTGTCAAGCATGTCGTGTTTTTTTGTGTGTGTGGGAGTCATTGGGATTTAAACCATAATTGTGTCATGTGGCTTTGGTGGTAAGACTATCCACAGTGGTGCAGAAATAATGCAGCCTTAGTCACCTTACCTCTCTCCACGTAGTACGTTGGGTCCCACCAGTCAGAGGGTGAAACAAACAAATTAATAAGAAAAATTCAAAGCATCAGCGGTGTATCTTACCTCACACATCTCGCTACAGCTCGGGAGCACTGTCCAATTGATCCCTCTGTTCGCTCACGTACTATCTTAAGTGAATCCTTATTATAACATGCACACAATTTTGGGCACTTGTATTCGACCTAAGTCAGTGTGCCACCGTATCTCGTACTTACTACTCCCTCTGTCTAGGTGTAATAAGTCACGTTAGAAGGTGCAGCGGGACCAAGGTACGTGTGTGTGCATGTGCGTGTGTGTGTGTGTGTGTGTGTGTGTTTAACAGCATGTGTGTGTTAGAGAGAGCGATAGATCGACCTACTCCTACAAAGAGATGGTGTGTAGTGTACGATTTGAGCCGCGAGAGTCGGTGCATCCTCTCGTTTCCGGGCATGTCCGGTAGGGACATGCGGACAGCTGCCACGCCCGCTCCTGACCAGCCTGGCCCACCCAAAGCCCCTCCATCATCTGCGCGCTTCCCGCCCAAAACGGTCAGCGCCGCTCCAAAGAATCGGTGCCACATTCATGCCCGGGCAGAGCGGACGCGACCTCTCACTGGCGCAAGAGTGATGGTTGCTTCGTCCGTCCAACTTACCGCTGGGTCTATGTGATTTGACAGCTCATTGGTCTTTAATACTGAGGTGGTAGGACTGTTGGATGTCCCACGCTTTCGGCGAAAGAAGGTACTACTAGATTACAATTTTCTCCATTCTTACAGTGGAAGAGTGCAAGAGCAGTGAAAACATGCAGGCTCAGTGATTACATGGCCCACCTCACACCATCACCATATTTTTTGGACACCGTGCGACACCTAACTCTTTACATAGTACTCCCTCCGTTCCTAAAAACTAGATGAGTCCCCGCGCGTTGCCACGAAACAGCCATATATCTCTCTGCGTAAAATTATCGATTTCATAGAACTAAAAAAAAACTCTATAACCGCATGACAAATGTGGTAGCCAAACTAAAGAAACTCCCATCATCATTTAGATCATCCCATGTAAGGAAAAAAGATCAGCCAACTACTACCGCATAATGGGATTATATTTTTCTTTTTGACATGTTAATGGGACTTAAAAGCTCACTTACATGCGTGCAGACATGTTGATGTGATTTAAAACCCACTCACATGCATGCCACGGTATTTCTGCATGCTTGCATGTGGCTTAGTGCGGAGCCTCTCAACGTCTAGATCAGACGGCTATTATGGACTGATTTAGTTCATCTAACGGCTACATTAATTTTGATGATGTGGCTCAAGGAGAGGATAGAGAATTCCTAGTAGTGGGGGCTACCTATTACTAGTAGATAAGTCTTTGTAATGATTCCACTAGGTGAACTACATACGGAACAAAATGAATGAATCTACACTTAAAATGCATCTATATACATCCGCATGTGGTTCATGGTGAAATCTCTACAAAGACTTATATTTAGGAACAGAGGAAGTACCAGTATAGTATGTAATCGTAATTTATCGTGAGATAAATTTGTATTAATGCTATGAAGCTTCCAGCTTACTGTTACATGTATCTTAAGGCCCAAGGTTGCCCGTTGCAACATTTCATCAAAAACAAAGGAGACTAACATGCATGCTATTGCATCTCCATGATTGACAGATCATAGCAAATATGTACGCCCTCCATTCCAAAATAAGTGTCTCAACTTTATGCAAACTTTAGTACAAAGTTGTACTACTACTAAAGTTGACACTTATTTTGGAACAGAGGCAGCTAAAGAAAAAAACGATCCATGCAGTCCCTAGCCCTTGAACCGTGAACCCTAACTAGGCTTCAATTTGCTGGCAACATTTGAGCTTCCTAAGAAATGAAGTTTGCAACCTTTTGACCATCGGATCATTTTTTGAGTTTCACCAAAATCGAGATGAGCATCCCTGTGGCAAAGAAATTGAAGAAGCGTGATTAGAATAAGATTACTTGGACTAGTTGATGTGACATAAACTCATCACAAATATAGTACGTAGAAGCCAGTAGAGGTATGTACGGGGCAAAGAAGTAGAGAAATATCCACATGGAGTGATGTGGGCAGCTGGAGCAGTGGTGCAAGCCGGCTGTAAAGGGAGTTGTACCTAAGGGACGTAGCTCAACCTTGAGGAGGGCAGCGGGAGGCGGTAACTGCCCACATCGCGGCAGTGAGCAAGGGACGAAGGCAACCTCACCGGCTTTGTGAGAGAGAATGGCGGGGACCCCTGATCGGGATGTGACGACAGTGGGTTTCGCCGTTGGCGACGGCGATGCATCTACACTAAGCATCCACCCCTTCCCCCGGCAGACGTGATCCGCCGGGATGTTAGAGATGTGGCCATAGTTGTTTTGTGCGAGAGAGTGTGAAGAGAGCAACCCCAACAAGCAACCGTGTAGGCTGGCATGTCCTGACTATGTATATAGTGGAGCGTTTTCCTTTTCTATCCATATGAACCTATCATATTGCGTACGTGCCACTGAAGAAAAAAACTTTATTCATAAATGACGCGGCACCTACTACTCGTTCTCCTATAACCTTGCGCTTGGCATCTCCAAAATATTAACCTTGCGATTGGCTCTTCACCTCTTCGGGAAGTCGAGCAATAATGGCAGTGCAGTATATATCGTTCTGGCTATATGAGACCGAATGAATTGTTGCACGTCCACCACATGGGCGAGGGTCTAGGGGCGAGGGAGAGTGCTACATATGGAGCAAAATGAGTGAATCTACACTCTAAAATACGTCTATATACATCAGTGTTTGGAGTATGTACTAGTAGTTCATATTGAAATCTACTAAAGGACATATCTATTCCAAACAATATGATATAATCTCTATAACCAAGGTAGTAGGGACAAGGAGTAAACGGAGGGAGTATTAAATTTTTCTCCTCGTCCTGTGAGCCACCGCGCGCATGGGCGAGGGAGCAGGCGTAAGGCGGACAGTACTAAGCAAGCTTCACCTCATCCTGCGAGCCACCGCGCCCGTGGGCGGGGGAGACGGCGTACTAAGCAAGCTTCTCCTCGTTCTGTGAGTTGACGGGACACATCAAAAATACTCCAGTGTATAGAGCCTTGCCTCTAAGGTAGGCCCCACATGGTTTGCCTCTTTTTTTAACATAGCACGTCAAGTCGCAATTTGTGTGTTCACCCGTGGTAGACGATCCTCCCTCCACCAAGTGGACAACCAGTACATGTGCAAAATTACCACGTGGGCTGCCTTTTTTGTACAGAAATGAGCTCCACCGTGTACCCACGTGGGTGTGGTTGGGAAAGAGACGGGAGTACGCGCGCTGTGCATGCACCTCTTCTCTTCGTGCACGTCCCCCACCTACGTGGGTGTGTGTGAGAGATACAAACTGCGTTCGTGAGTGTTTTTTGTTTTGGGGTGGGGGTGGGGGTAGGTGGGTGGGGTGGGGTGGGGGTTAATTTCGTGAATGTATTTGTGGGAATATGTGTCGATGACATCTCAGACAAAATTTTGCATGCAATGTGTGTGAAATGGGGACCTATCCATATCATATATAGAGGGTTGGGCAATCCACGAGAAGAGAGGGAGGGGTCATAGATATCGATAGAGTCGAAGAGAGGATCAAGTGGGTGGGTGCGAGATCGATGAAGAGAGCCATCAAAATTGTGTGCGTGTATGTATGTGTGCAAGTCAAAGATATAGGGCGACCGACCTACTAGAACGTCAGAGGGCACATGTCAAGTTTGTGTGTGGCAGGGAGACATGACTAGAGCGCTCGATGTATCGGTGTGTGGGGGGGTGGGGGGAGGGGTAGGCAGAGGCCTAACTATAGAGGTAGAACGACTCATATATGTGTTGAGAAGGAGAGACCCAGCTATGTCTTGAGGGAGATGGGTCGACATCCATACATAACTGAAGGACGGGAAATATGATGGGATAGAGAGAGAGAGGAAGCAAAAGGGAGGGAGATGGGTAGAGTGTTGGATGGGTGATGGAGTTGCTTCTCGAAGATGGTGGGAGAGGCCTACTAGACAAACTGAGGATGGAACTGCAATGTTATCAATAAGAGTGGGGATGTGTTCTGTGTGTGCCTGTGCGTGATACATCTGTCGGGACGCATCCATGGATGATGAAGGGCAACCATGTGTTTGGTAAGCAAACCTAACTAGATCGGTAGATCAATTGTTGTTTGTCGGAGGAAGGGAGAGACATAACTAATGAGGTAGATCGATCGACGCATGGGTAAAAACGAGTTATAAGGACCTAGCTAGCTATATGTATAGCAAGAGATCGGTCGGTGTACGTCCATTTGTTAGAGGCAAATAAGGCCCAGTGAGGCGGATAGACATAGAGAATGGAGCTAGGAGGTGGTGCGAGAGGCCCGGCTACTAGCTAGATAGGGGGAGGAGTGTGCGGTTGTGAGATCGATGAAAAGAGGGGTGAGAGTTTACACGTGTGTGTGACCGTATGAGAGACACGAGGCAAGGACACATAAAGGAGGAGAATGAAGGTGCGTGTGTATGTTGTAGGCAGGCATCGCTGGAGAGGTTTATCGATCGATGTGTGTCGGAAAGTAGTTGTGGAGACTCTGGGAGAATGACCTAAAGAAAAAATGAATGTGCCCGGTGGATGGAATGTCGAGGGAGGGGGAGGGCGAGGAGGGCGTGTGCATGCACGAGAGAAAGTTAGTGGTAGCTACAAAGGTTAGAGGATTGTGTGGGTGTAAGAGACTAACAAAGATCATAATTTGATATGAAAGCAGATTCATATCTTTGAATAGGAGATCATAGTGTTTTAAACATATGCATGCATGAATATAGCGGCGATACACGTGTTGTGCACATATTATACCATAATGTGATAATGCACGGCATTTGCAACTCACAGCTAAATGTCGAACAATCTAAACCATACTATACATCAAACAATCTCACATTTTATTTGAATTTGTGATAATGTGTGGCGTTTGCAGCTTACAACTAAATATCTAACAATCTAAACAATACTATATATCGAACATTCTCACGTTTTATTTGAATTTGTGGTAATGTGTGGTGTTTGCAACTCACATCTAAATACTTGTAGGCGTAGGTGGCGGGGCACCATACATAATGTGATAAACACATTATACATATGAGACATGGTTTAGATTATGAAGATCTAGCTAGATCTAGAAATGTAATGTGATTTGAAATCAACATAAAGTGGATTCAAAAAATTGAGTTCGAGTTCATATAGTACACATAGTTCATATGTAACTCGAGACTAATCATGTGGTGTGCTGTGAAGATAATACACAAACGATGGTTTAACTTGACAATAATGATGATTGTAGATCTTATTAAAATAGAGAAACGAATTCAAATGCTTTGACTTCACAACAATCATTACTGTAGATCTTATTCAAATAGAGAAACGAATTCAAATTTAGTTCATATTGAAGCGGTAATAGATACGTTTGGAATGCACTAAAACGTTCATTTAAGTAGTAGGTTGCATGCATTATACACGTAGCGAAATATTTTAATTGAACATAACATGAATTCAAAGTTTTGAATGACTTTTGTAGTGCGCATTGATTTGGTACAGTACACGTTAGGCTTGTCTGGAAATTTCAACCCGTGCCTTGTTAGCCCAAAATATTTAAGATATATCTTGTCTCGTCGTGCTTCGACAACTCCCTCCATATCAACCCGCGCCTTGCTATTCCGAAATTACCACGCGTGTGATAACCCACAAGTATAGGGGATCGCAACAGCTTTCGAGGGTAGAGTATTCAACCCAAATTTATTGATTCGACACAAGGGGAGCCAAAGAATATTCTTGAGTATTAGCAGTTGAGTTGTCAATTCAACCACACCTGGATAACTTAGTATCTGCAGCAAAGTGTTTAGTAGCAAAAGTGGTATGATAATAATAGTAACGGTAGCAAAAATAAAGATAAATGTTTTTGGGTTTTGGTAGTAGTAGTAACAGTAGCAACGGAAAAGTAAATAAGCGAAGAACAATATATGAAAAGCTCGCAGGCAATGGATCAGTGATGGATAATTATGCCAGATGCGATTCCTCATGCAATAGTTATAACATAGGGTGATATAGAACTAGCTCCAATTCATCAATGTAATGTAGGCATGTATTCCGTAAATAGTCATACGTGCTTATGGAAAAGAACTTGCATGACATCTTTTGTCCTACCCTCCCGTTGCAGCGGGTCCTTACGAAACTAAGGGATATTAAGTCCTCCTTTAATAGAGAACCGAACAAAGCATTAGCACATAGTGAATACATGAACGCCTCAAACTACGTTCATCACCGAGAAGTATCCCGATTATTGTCACTTCGGGGTTGTCGGATCATAACACATAATAGGTGACTATAGACTTGCAAGATAGGATCAAGAACACACATATATTCATGAAAACATAATAGGTTTATATCTGAAATCATGGCACTCGGGCCCTAGTGACAAGCATTAAGCATAGCAAAGTCATAGCAACATCAATCTTAGAACATAGTGGATACTAGGGTTCAAAACCTAACAAAACTAACTTGATTACATGGTAAATCTCATCCAACCCATCACCGTCCAGCAAGCCTACGATGGAATTACTCACGCACGGCGGTGAGCATCATGAAATTGGTGATGGAGGATGGTTGATGATGATGACGGCGACGAATCCCCCTCTCCGGAGCCCCGAACGGACTCCAGATCAGCCCTCCCGAGAGAGATTAGGGCTTGGCGGCAGCTTCGTGTCGTAAAATGTGATGAAACTTTTTCTCTGATTTTTTTCTCCCTGAGACGGAATATATGGAGTTGGAGTTGAGGTCGGAGGAGGTCCAGGGGGCCCACGAGATAGGAGGTCGCACCTAGGGGGCGCCTGCCTCGTGGACAGTCAGGCCCCTAGGATTAATTCTTTCGCCAAAATTTTATTAATTCCAAAAGTGCCTCCGTGGATTTCGTGACATTCCGAGAACTTTTCTTTTCTACACATAAAACAACATCATGGCAGTTCTGCTGAAAACAGCGTCAGTCCGGGTTAGTTTCATTCAAATCATGCAAGTTAGAGTCCAAAACAAGGGCAAAAGTGTTTGGAAAAGTAGATACGTTGGAGACGTAACAGCGTGCGAAAACTCCCACCTCCTATGAAATCCCGACACGCAAAATGCCCGTGGTACCCTTGAACCGAAAGAACCACCTCAAATCGGTGGGGGTACTTTCGTAACTTACCCCACATTTCAGACAAGCACATCCCTAAGCCATGGTTCCCCACTACCATCCCATCCGCCCACCCATTCGTACACGGAGGCCGCAAAAACCCGAGACGAAGCCCCACACTCTGCTCCATCTGCCACCCAGCCGGAGCCTCTTCCCCGACAACGTCGTCCACAGCAACACATCGACGTCCCTCATCAACCGTACCGGATGAGGATCCGTTGTCGATCTCGTCGTCCCGCCGGTTCAGCCACCCCGTCCTCCACCTCCAAGGAGCTGCCCCAATGTTCCCCTCGTCTTTCGCGCCACCTCCATTCCCACACCACCGTCTTCACCTGCACCACTGAAAGAGCATCATCATCACCATTTCCTCGGATGAAGCTGCGGCCTAATCGGCGCCACCAAAGAGGTTGTACACTAACCGCCGCATTTTCTTCTTGATTCGATCTCACGGTGCTGCCGGCGCTTGGTCCCGAGCCGACACGGCGTGGCTCCATCCACGGTGGCATCGTCGAACACTTCCTCCACGGCGTTGCTCCCTCGGCGGCGATGTCCACATCTGTAGGAGCTGCCGCTGCTTTAGCTCTCGCTCGCGCTACTGCTCTGCTCTTGCTCTTGGTCCCCTGCCTAGTCTGCTCTTGTTATTGCTCTTGCTCGCGCTGCTGCTCTCGCTCTTGCTCTTGCTTGCGATGCTGCTCTAATTTAGCTACACTTCAGTCGACTGAATCGACTTTTGGGTTAGTCGAGTTTCAGGGGGTGGGGGGCTCGCCGGGGTGAAGGAAGAACCAGCCGCAGCAGGGAGGGGGGCTCACCGGAGAGGTACCCTACTATCTATCTTAGGGTTCAGGGTGGGGGTTGTGGTCGCCGGCGGTGGCGGGGCAGTGGCGTGGGGATCGCCGGAGAAAAAGCTCGGCATGGGGGGCTAGAGGATGGCTGAGTTGGCATGACCGGCAGTGGGGAGTGTTTTTGTATGGCTGGGCGGGCGACACGTCATGGGCGGCGGGGCTGCTGTTTGGCCGGTGGTGGCTGGCGGCTCAGGGGGGGTGGAGGTTGAAGATGAACAGCAGGCCCTTGATTTCATATCCAACGGCTGCAAAATCGAATGACCAGAGATGAAAAAGTTAGTCGACCGACATGTAGCCTCACCTTGCTAGTGCGTTCAGTTTCGACAACAAAATTTAGGTTCGACAGCAAAATTCAGTTTCGACAGTTAAGTTCGGGCCGACGCTTAAATTCAGTTTAACGCTTAAGTTCAGAGATGAGCGGCTGATGTATTTTACATCTAGCACTTTGTGGTTATGTATTTTACGTCATGTATTGGAGATGCTATTAGAATTCCACTCAGGTTAATGTTTTCTCTCTTGTCCGGCTTCAGCCTCGGTGTCGTACAACTCACCGGAGCTGCTCCAACGACAAAACCCTCCATCATAGGGAAGCAGTACCTCGGACTCCATCTCCAGATGCCTAAGATCTTCTTCCCCTCCTCCGACAGCCAAGTCAGCCGGAGCATCCTCACCGGCCAACCCAATCATGCTGAGATCGACATGGCTTCGCCAAAGAGGTTGTACACTTGTTGCATCTCTTTTTTACTCTACATGTTATATATATTGTCCACTGAGCACACGTCGTCACGAGAAATATGATTATTTTATCCTACTATATGACAAGCAGTGAGGTACCAGGCAACTTAGCTTTCCATGACGGACTCTCTAGAACGCCATCATTATTTATCTCTGCGTGTTTGAGCTGTGCATTTGTCGATGGCCCTGGGAGTTGAGCTAGTAGGGCAGTGGCCTGGGTCCAAAGTAATAGAAGTAGCACAAAAACATTTTTTTAGTGTAGGCTTTTCCTTGCTCTAGCCTGCCTACTAGAATAGCCAGTGCTTGAAAGGAAAAGTGAATGAAAAACATAGGAATTGGAAAGTTTCCTATGGTACTACTATTCATGTATTTGGTTCAAAGGAATGGAGCAAAGGAAAAATGTAGGATTTGTTCCTTTAGTGTCTCCTTGAAAGAAAAAATGTAGGAATTTTAATTTTCACTTGTCCTCCTTTTCAAATTCCTATTCATGAAGCACAAGACTAAGAGATAGTAGCATAATAGCATTATAACCATACATTTTCTTGTGGTTTGACTTAATCTCACCATGCTTCTTTGCATCCTGTGATCTTCCAATTGTTGTGAATCAAACACCCAGATTGGCAGAAATCCTGCGTTTTAAAATTCTATGTTTTGCACGTGCATTCCTATCATATTCCTGTCTATTTCCTATCCCTGCATTGTTGGAATCCTCCAATTCTCTTACAGATAGTTGTCAAAGAAAACCTTGCGTGGTTTGTCATGCTCCTGCTGCACCGTCGTCCACCCTAGCTCAGCTGCTCCAACGACAGAAGGGTCCAGCACAGCAGGGATCCGGCCTCCAGACTGCCTTTGGCCACCTCAGATCTTCTTCCCCGCCGCCGGCAGCCATGAAAACTGCATTACCATCATCTACCGAGCAGATGACCTCGAGGACTACACGGGTCCGCAAGAGAGGTCACACTCTTTCGTGTCTGCTTACGTTATGCATCGCTTAATATTACTTGCTACTTTTATCGTCCAGTTCACCGATTAGACTCTGAGTTAGCCCCAAACTAATGGTCAAACTTGAGTTTTAAATGGTCGTGGGGTACATATCGGGGCCGCAATCAATAGTATCTATCTACTATCTATTTAATCTCCGGTGTCTACTATGAGTTTCATGTTGGGTGGGAAACAAACAGCAAAGAAGCCATTATCTCGTATTTTTAACCAAGCCATTATCGCCTCGCTATTATTGGTTTTGGGTCTATCCACAGTTACTACCATCACTGGATTTCGCATGTACTCCTTACATAATCTCACTATGTTTTATTCCTATGCATGACAGTTATTGTAAACAATGGAACTGAACATGTAGAGCAAAAGAGACGAGCCTTGCGTGGCAATAAAATTTCATGCAGACGTTGCTCCATTGTAGGCGCAAAGGCAGCCCCCCTCCACGCATTTCGGATTGTAATCGAGAGGAAGATATCTGTTCTGAGGGGGATTTTGAAGGAGAAGACAACTCCTATTTACCCCCTGAGGTCTTCGCTCTAACTTGGCATGCTGATGTTGGTTATATCATGCATATGGTGCCTTGCATTGCTTACTTTATACATCAAATATGTCATCTGCTTAGTTTAGGCATCCTTTGTGCAAATGCCATCTGTTTAGTTTATTCATCGTTTATGTGAATTATGCAACGCCATCTTGTTTAGCCAGGCATCATATATGTGAATTTTGCAATGCCATCCTGCTTAGCCACTCATCTTATATGTAAATTATATTAGGCCATCCTTTTTTTTGTTACATATTACATTTCTCAACAATGTTAGTACATTCAACTGCTCTTCGTGTGCATCAGCCATTTGACACGGTGATGGCAAATTCTGGAGTGAAAACAAGGTCTTCAGAGCAGACTATGCTATCTGACGAAGCGTATATCTCGCTGGTTACGGATAGCTCCTCAGAGGAGGATTCAGAGACAGATGAATAGTCCTATTCCCCCTCGAGGTGTATGCTCTAACTTGGCAGGGTTATGTTGCTCATATCGTGCGTATGGTGTCTCGCATTGCTATGTGATTTGATTAGTTTAGACATGCTTTGTGTGAATGCCACCTATTCAGTGTCTAATTACCATATATGTGAATTATGCACTGCCATCTTGTTGCAAGACATTATATATGTGAATTATACAATGCTATCTTGTTGCAAAGGCATTATATATGTGAATTATGCATTGCCATGCTGTTTAGCCAATCATCATGTATGTGAATTATATCATGCTATCATTTTTTTGTATTACGTGTTCCATTTGTTGACAACGTTTGTATATTCAACTACTCTTCATGTGCATCAGCCATTTGAAGCGGTGATGGAAGTATCTGGAGGAAAACAAGGTATTCAGAAAGATAATGCTACTCGTCAAGCAGACATCTTGTTGGTTCAGAGAGCTCCTCGGAGGAGGATTCGAGACCGATGACCAGTCCTATTTCCCCCGAGGTCTATGCTCAAACTTGGCAGGTTATATTACCCATGTCATGGATGTTGTCTTGCATTGCTTAGTTTTTACATCATATATGGATTGCAATCTGCTTACTTGCTTACTATATAAATCATATATTTGAATTATATCATGCCATCATGTTTACATAGTACATACACATCATCTATCTGAATTATGGCATGGCAACCCATTTAATAAAGACATCATATAGTTATATCATCTCATCTGTTTAGTGTTTATAGTCATCATATTTTGAATTATGGCATTCTATCCGTGAATGTATGTGAATTATGGCATGCCAACCTATTTAATAAACACATTATATAGTTATATCATGTCATCCTATTTACATAGTCATCTTATTTTGAACTATATCTTTCCATCTTTTTTAGTTAGCCATCATAATGTGAAATTGTGTCATGCTATCTTATTTAGTTAGCCATCATATATGTGAAATTGTGTCATGCTATCCTGTTTGGTTAGACAACATAAATATGAATTATTTCATGCCCTCTTTTATTCCCCACTATCCATTGCACCTGTCTATCATACAATGTCTATAATTTCAATTACTTTTCTTGTTTATCAGCCATTTGAATTGGAGAGGGTGATGGCAGTATTCAAGGGAGTAACAACACGGTCTTGTAAAAGATAGTGCTACCAGTTGATGCAGATAGAACCACGGTTGTACTTGCCCAAGGACTAGATCCACCACACATAACCCAGACTCTCGCAGATTGTACCCCTACCTAGTTGGACAGAGAACCAGCTACACCCCTTCTAACTCCAACCCGGGCAGATAGTAACCCAGCCCAGTTGACACAAAGACCGCCTCCACCACAGAGCACCCAAACACGACTCAGTTAGTAAGGGAACTGCAGTGCCCAAAGCATGAGGACCACCACCAATCCCAACTCAACGCTTAAAGGAGAAGAAGATTTGTTCTCGTGTCGGGTTCTCGTAGCTATGGTTCTTACTCCTTTGCTCTTGCATTATCAGATTTACTCATACCAACTATTTTCAAATTTGAAGGATGGAATTGAAACTCCAATGGCGCAACAGGTATGTTTTAAACCAGTTTCTTTAACTAGTTTGCTGTTGTAACCTGCTCTATGTTGATTTCAGTTTCAATTGAATAAACAGTTATGTTCTCATGTCATGCACATTACAAGTGTTGTTATTGCTCTATAATTTCCCACACTTATATTCTGTCTATTCTGCTTTGTCTTGGACAAATATTATTTGAACTGTGTCTCTATCTTGATTTGGCAAGAAGAACTAGAATGATATATACCATAAAGTGACCATGGTACATAGATATATGTTTGTTTCATGCTGTTATCTTGTCCACTTTACTACTGAACTCATTTACCAAAATGAGTTTCATATACAACATGGTAAACCTATGATGTGTCTGCTTGTTTCTCTTTTAGAATGCGGACAAAATATTGGAGAATAGTACCGCGTTATGCAATGGTAAAGGAAGTAATGCAGATAAGGTTCAAGATAGTGAGACATCCCTGTTGGTCTCCAAGAAAGATGATAAAAACTATCTTGACGACAGTGAGAGAACCCAAAAGTCCTATCTTGATGTAGTGTTCGAGTTACTGGCCACTACTGCTGGCACAAGCTCTTCGAACTTGCTGCCTGAATCAGTTCGTCTTCTTGAGTTTCAACTTCAAGTTGAAAGACATCGATCAGATGTGTTGCGACAGGAAGCTGAAGGACCTAGGAAGTCCGTGCAGAATTTAGATGCATATTTCCTAGTGAACAGCAAGCGCTGGAGGATTTAAGCACCAAACAAAAGAAAGTTAATAAGTTTGCTAAGCATCTTGCCAGCATTAGGGGTACCCAGGATATTGTTTCTTGAGATCTTCTGAAGTGGTTTCAGTTCTGAATTTGTTTTGCTGCGGCGTTTATTTGCGCTGGTCGCCAACTTTGACAAGCAGTGTATATGACACGCTGCTTTGTTCCCTATATTTGCACTGGTGACGAACTTTGATGCCCAGTGGATGTAATATGTGTAATAGCTGTGATAGCCTAGCGTTAGTTGCTTGCTTATTTATTTCATTGTTGTCTTGTTTATTTGTTTGCTTGTAGTCATTGCAGTTCTTTTTCCGTGGTTTGTTAGTGGCTGCAATAACCTATTTTTTAAAACTAGGCCACAATAACCATGGGCTAATATTTACTGTAGTGACACTGGGCCTCCTACGGGCCGTAGAAACAATGGGCCTTCTACAGGCCATAGAAACGATGGGCCTTCTACGAGCCGTAGAAACAATGGGCCTTCTACGGGCCGTATCATTAATGGCCCTTGTCGTGGATTTGTCACGGCAGATGTCCTGTTGAAAGGACTTAGTCATGGAGCCATCGCTACAAGTTTATTTGAAGGGGTTAAAGCGGACACAAAGACACGAGGGTTTTATACTAGTTCGGCCCCTTCGATGAAGGTAAAAGCCTACGCCTAGTTGTGATGGAATTGATGTGGTCTCGATGGCTAGGAGCAAACAAGCTTCGCTTAGGCTCGAGTTGTGGTTGTTCGTCTTGAACCGCCGCCGGTCGCCCCTTATATACACGGGTGACGCCCGTCGGTTCAGAAGTCCCAACCGGTTCATACTGTATCCCGGTTGGTATCTCTCTATTCCTAACTTACAATACAAGTTATACATCAGGCCGGTTTACTGCCATGTGCTTTAAACCGACTACGTGCCTTGGGCCTTTATCCGCTTATACCACTAATGAAGTTAACCCGCCCGGGCAGGCCGGTTTACGCCTAGTGGTAATATCCCCAACATTAGGCCCCGCATTGATTTGAACGGTTCATGTCAATCCTTCACAAAATCTTGCATCTTGGACATCTTCTAGAAATTGGTAAATCGCCGTGTCGTCATCACTTCGTTCTTGTAAACCGCATGACGTCATCCTGAAATTTTATCATTTATAACGCCCTCTTTTAACAACAGCTCCACGGATCCGCGCTTGACCTAGCTCGTTGCTTTATAAATAGGACCAAGGGTCATTTCTTTCCTTTCCCTTTGCCCCTTCTTCTTCGTCTTCCTCGCGCCGCTGGTCTTGGAGCTCCGCCACCGTCGTCGACTTCTGCCTCGTCTTGGGCCGCTGCATCGACCTGAACGTACCAGAGCATTGCGGCATCTTTCCGCGTCTTCTCCATTCCTAGTAAGCTTTCTCCTCTTTTTGACCTAGATCTGTTCTTAGGGTTCCATGTTCATGATGTGTTCTTCGCGCGTTCATATCTGTTCTCTGACCTTGAATGAATCCATGAACTTGTGCTGTATTTAATAGTGATCTCTACACATCCACTATAGTTTCTCATCTAAGCCCATAGATCTCCCGCACATATCTGCTCCATAGTTCACTTCTGTTTCTGCCTTACTTCTCGAAATATTTTCTGTTTTTTGTGAGCTCGCGTTTGATCCGCAGCTGTAATAAGATCTTGCGAAACTTGTTTCTGCATACTTAGTTATCTGTAGCTTCAATCGCTTCCAATGCTTAGGTCAGGCGGTTTAACTTAGCATAGAAAAATTGCTAAACCGGTATATGTCATTAGTCCCCTGGTTGAACCGCTAGAATCCACATGATACCGCATTGCAGAAAACCGGTTTATAGATACTGCCTCCGGTTTATCGTAGTTTAGATCAACGCCTTCTTTTATCCAGCATGTTCTTGAACCGGATCACCTATTTCTTGTAGATCTCGCCATGGCCAAACAAGTGTATGAGTGCAATTGGGTTCCTTCTCGCGTCACAGAATCATAGTTGGATGACCTAGTCTTGATCGGCGCTTTAGACAATAAAGACACAATCCACTGGAGGGTTCCTGGAGAAGAATGTCCTCCAACACCCCAGGAAGGAGAAGTTGTGGTCTTCGCAGATCACCTGGCCCGGGGCTTCAAACCGCCCGGTTCTAAATTTTACCGGGATGTGTTAGCCAATTTTCAGCTCCGTCCACAGGATATTGGCCCCAATTCCATCACCAATCTATGCCACTTTCAAGTACTATCTGAGGTATATCTTCAAGAGGAGCCTTCTGTTGAGTTGTTTAGAGACCTCTTTCATTTAAACCGTCGTACTGAATTCACCGACGGTCCCAATACTGAATTGGGTGGCATGGCTATTCAGAAGAGGAAAGAGATCACTTATCCCCACGTCAAACTCCATACTCACCACAAGGAGTGGAATGCAACTTGGTTTTATTGCAAAGATACCTCTCCTGAGGATGAAAATCCCTTGCATGGTTTCCGTCCAGAACGGCTGAGCAACACTCACCCTTTTCCACAAAGACTGAGTGCCAAGGAAAGAAGCAAATATGCTCCGCAACTGTCCAAGCTTCGAGCCTTTATGGCCAACGGTTTAACGGGAATAGACCTTGCACGCTGTTGGATATCATGGAGCATACTGCCTCTGAGCCGGCGCTCCGGTTTGATGTGCAAATATACTGATAGTGTCGACGACCCACTCCAACACACCAAGATCCAACTCTCTGATGATGAAGTCACAGATTCTGTAAAAAAGATGTTAAATGAACCGAAGCACCTCTGTGCTCAAACCGGTCTGCCTCCTTACTGCACCACCAACGAACCGCCAGCGGTAAGATTTTAGCTGCTCCATCATTAAACCTGTTACTGCTTTATTTGTCTGACATTTAATTACTTCTGATCCAGGGTGATAATCCGTTTTGGAGCAAGAAACTTTCCCAAGATAAAATGGAGAAGGCAGGGCGGCCAACCCGGCCCAAGACCAAGGTTATTAAGAAACCAGCTCACAAGAGAAAAACCACCGCTTCATCTGATCCAGCTATTGATGATGATGTGGGTAATCCGGATCTTGAGGTAGAACTTGATTCACTTGGCTTACTTTTTACACGCCTTATTGATGATGATGCTTGTCAGGACGATGCTGAAGCCAGCAATGCGGGATTCGCTGAGGTAACTATTCTTTCTTCCGATTCAGAAAACTTGCCTTTGCCAAAATTTCGCCAAGCAAACCGGAAAGTTAAATTTTCTCATCCTCTTGCTTATTTGGATCCCAAATTTCTTATGAAGACGCAGCAACATGAAGCTCGCCGCACAACCCGCTGATGGCGTGTAGTTACCTCTGCCGGTTTACCAAACAGCCCGGTTCGAAAATGCCGCTCCGAGGTCTCCGACCTTTTTATTGCTTTAAATTCTAAAGCGGGATTCTTACGTCAACCTCTTAATCCATTCGACTCTGATTATCAGGTCACTTCCCATTCATCCTCTGGTGAATCATCGGCCACTCAGCTACCACCATTGAAAATAGTTGCCGGGTAAGCAAAACCGAGCATATGCTTCCAGTATATTGTGTAATGGCTTATGCTTTTCACTGACTCTTTGTTTTTCTTTCAGGGCCAAACCGAAACCAAGTAAGAAGGCCCGTTTGGATAAAGCGGCTGAAGAAGATGTCGCCCGAGATCATGAGAAAGCGCCAGATCTTGAAGAATTTGCCTCTGAAGATATTCCCAATGATCCTCTGTTACAGGACGATGTTATTCCCGAAGAGAGGCCTGTTAACCCTTCAATCTCTGCCGATCCGCCTGCCAGCTCCATCCGGATTGAGAAATCCCACAGTCCTGCTGACAAAACAGCCGCGCCCACACAAACCGTCGAGTCCAAAGATGATGACGTTGTGATTACTGGTGTGGGCCGCTTTGAACCGGGGAATCCTGCCACCTTAACTAGACATACTATGAAAGAGGATTTTTCCGCTTTGAATAAAGGAAAGTGGGATGTTGAACTAGAGACATATGCTGCTCTGAGTGCCCAAGACCTTCATTCCGGTTATTTAAACCGGCTTTATACTAGCCGTGACTGTGAAGCTGGCTTGGTCAAGATGATGAGGGATAAATTTGAGGTAACCCACTTCTTTATTTACTGCCATTATATCAATCCTCCTAGCCCCCAAGGGCCGGTTTGTAACCTTGATCAAACCGGGACTTGAATATGTTCCTTGACACTTTTGAAATCCATCCACATAGCCCCCAAGGGCCGGTTTAACTTAGCATAATTAAACCGGGGCTTCAATAGAAAACTGTCCTTGAAAACATACGTAGATCAAATAGCCATTAGCCCCCAAGTGCCAAGTTGAATACTTGTATTGAGCTTGGGACTTTGCAACCTAGTAACATGTATAAAAATTGAAGGTGCATTAGCCCCCAAGTATCAGGCATATAACTTTGTTATGTGGTTGATACTTCAATTTCTTGAACCGCTTGTTGAAAATACTGTCTGTATGCAGGCTGAGGTGAGAATCAAGAAGGACCGGATTGCCGATTTACAGGAGGTGTTGAAAACCCAATAGGCTGAAACAGACAAGGCCAAGAAAGAATTAAGCAGTGCTTTGAACACCACTGAATAGCTGAAGGAAGGCTTCAAGAAAGAGCGGGCTGATTGGGCCATTGAGAAGGCCACTTTAATCAAACGAGCAGAAAATGCTGAAGCTGCCCTTAAACCGGTGGTAGATGAACTTACAGCCGTAAAGCGGCAAGTACACTCCATGACCACGGCGATCTTTGGTAAGCTCCTTTGAACTTCTGTGATAATTTCAACCTGTTGTAGTATAAATCCGGTTTGAGACCGTCTCTTTATTGTTGTAGGCACACGCATCGGGCACTTAGGAAACGATGTGCGGAAGAAACTGAAGGTTGTCTACACCTTAGTAGAACAACTATATACCGGAGCCCAGCGGATCATCACCACAGCCTCTCATAACAACCCGGCACCTTCTTTACTCCAGGATACTCTGAACAGGTTGTCCATGCTTCCGGCCCGGATTGAGGAGGTGAAAAAATCTGCTGCTCGAATCGGAGCTATTACCGCTTTGATCCGGGCCAAGGCATGGGTACCAGATTTTGACCCTGTGGAAGCAGCTCAAGGCTATCCCAGTGTGAAGGAAGATGGCTCTGAATTTAACGAAGAGGATTTACGGGCCATAAACCGTGCAGTGCGCCCTCTAGCTTGCTAGCTAGCTGAAGAGGCAGACTTGACGCATTACCAAGCACAATACAATGATCAGAACAAGCGAGTGCCTGCCCCAACTCTTGAAGCGGAGAATCTGATCCGTCCAATCCGTAAGCACACTTACGCTCCTGATATTGAACCGTCTTCCCTGATCCATGAAGAGGATGCTTTCCAAGCTTTAATGGGAATTGAATGGACCACTGTTGATTTCCAGCCAATGGGTAGAGACGAGGAAGCTGAAGCGGCGGAGGATGAGGAGCAAGCTTGAACCGGAAGCCGGTTTGAATAGCTGTCTTTGGCATCTGTCCAAAAGAACAATGACTTTATTTGGGCACCGTGTTGCCTTGTAATAGGATGGTTAATACTTCCATCTTGAGTATGCCTTCGTGCATAGGTACTGAAGCTTTTGAAAAACCACGATTCGTATTTCCTGCAATCAGAAAAATTTGAACTTCGGTGGCCGTTATACCGCCAGCCGGTTTATGGTCTTGATATGTATATCAATAACATAACAAATAAATGATACGAAATACTTGCCATGTCTGGGCATGAAGATGGCTTAGCCAAGCTTCAAGCGGAGGTTTTATAAACCATTACCGTCAATAAAGTGGGGAGAAAACAGCTCCCATATAAACCATGCTGAATCAACACAAGCCCCCTTGTTACTCCATGATGGTAACAGAAAAGGTAAACCGGGCATACGTCTCCGGATTAAAGGGGAATCAGATCCATCGGCTGAACCGGAAAAAGGTGTTTTGTTGATATAAAACAAATCCAACAAAAACAAAGATCAAACAAGCCATGAAAATAACATGGAAGCCAAGGCAATGATAAAAAATCGTTTGCAAACATATGCTATACTGAGCTGTTCAGATGGTATTACCATGGTCGGACAGGATCAAGCCCCCAATAGGTGTGACAATGATTCAAGTTAGCCAGGTCCCCAAATGACTCATGGCATATATGCCAGATCAAGAGGCGTGGCAATGGTTCGGGTTCGACCATGCCCCCAAATGATTTGATGGCCTTAGGCCGACCAAGAGGCGTGACTAGTTCAGACTTGACCATGTCCCCAAGTGATCTGGTGGCTGTCGCCCATCAAAAGGTGTCGCGTTGGTTCGGACTCGACCAAGGCCCCTAGTGATATATAAAAAGCAATGTCAAGGGGTAAACCGAGGCCGCTTTAAAAATAGAGGTACTCCATGTAACCACGCATGATAAGAAAGACAGAGACCCGCTTTAGCCGAGGCTCGGTTTTATTATATCCAAGATAATATATACCTTTGTCATGATATGTACATAGATAGAGCCGATGGCTCAAGTGTAGTAAGGCCAAAGATGAGCTATGTTCCACGGCCTGTTGGTCTCCTCCTCTGATGTGCGTGAGTCTTGATGCTCTCGAATATCAATCAGATAGTATGACCCGTTGTGCTGATTCTTGCTGACCACGAATCTCCCAAGGTGGGGATAACTTGTGCATATCTGTCTGGTCTTGGATGAGTCGAAGCACCAAATCTCCTTCTTGAAAGGTTCTGGTTCTAATCCGGCGACTGTGATAACGACGAAGATCTTGCTGATAAATCGCCGAACGGGCAGCTGCTATATCACGCTCCTCGTCCAATAGGTCCAAAGCGTCTTGCCGTGCTATCTCATTGTCCGCTTCAACATAAGCTGCCACACGAGGCGAATCGTGCCGGATATCGCTAGGAAGAACTGCCTCTGCTCCATATACCATGAAAAATGGTGTGTATCCAGTGGACTGGTTTGGCGTAGTATTGATACTCCATAGCACGATGGTAGCTCTTCAACCCAGCATCTGGTGTCCTCTCGTAATGGGACCATAAGCCGGGTTTGATGCCTCACAAGATCTCTTGATTAGCTCGCTCGCTCGTCCATTGGTGGGGGTGTGCCATCGATGACACGCAAGCGGATGTGCTCACGCTCACGTAACTCCTTCATAGCACCCTTGGATAAATTGGTACCATTGTCAGTAATGATACTATGTGGAAAGCCAAACCGGAAAATCACCTTTTTGATGAACTGCACCACTGTTGCTGCATCACACTTGCTGACAGGCTCCGCTTCAACCCACTTGGTAAATTTGTCAACTGCCACCAAAAGGTGGGTTTTCTTATCCTTGGATCTTTTAAAAGGTCCAACCATATCCAGCCCCCAAGTTGCAAACGGCCACGTTATTGGGATCATCCTCAATTCTTGAGCCGGCACATGAGCACGTCTTGAAAATTTCTGACATCCATCACACCGTTTAACCAAGTCCTCCGCATCAGCGTGCGCTGTCAACCAGTAAAACCCGTGACGAAACGCCTTTGCTACCAGAGACTTTGAACCGGCGTGGTGTCCACAATCCCCTTCATGGATTTCCCTTAAGATTTCACAGCCTTCCTCAGGAGAAACACAACGTTGAAATGCCCCTGATATACTACAATGATGTAATTCACCATTGAGAATCATCATAGACTTGGATCGCCGGACTATCTGTCTGGCCAGAATCTCGTCGTCTGGCAACTCGCCTCGGGTCATGTACGCAAGAAAAGGAACCGTCCAATCCGGAATAGCATGTAGTGCTGCCACTAATTGAGCCTCCGGATCAGGAATAGCCAAATCCGCTTCACCTGGGAGCTGGACTGACGGGTTGTGCAATACGTCCAAAAAGACATTAGGCGGGACCGGTTTGCGCTGAGAACCCAACCGGCTTAAAGCGTCCGCCGCTTCATTCTTCCGGCGGTCCACATGATCCACTTGATGACCCTTGAAGCAACCCGCAATATTGTCCACTTCCCGACGATATGCAGCCATGAGAGGGTCCTTAGAATCCCAAGTGCCAGACACCTGCTGAGCCACAAGGTCCGAGTCACCAAAGCACTTAACCCGGCTTAAGTTCATCTCTTTAGCCATCCGGAGACCATGGAGCAAGGCTTCGTACTCAGCTGCATTATTAGTACAAGGGAACATTAAGCGGAGAACATAACAAAACTTATCACCTCGTGGGGAAGTTAATATGACTCCAGCCCCCGAGCCTTCCAATTGCCTGGATCCATCAAAATGAATAGTCCAATATGTGTGATCCGGCTTCTCCTTTGGTGCTTGTAACTCCGTCCAATCATTAATGAAATCGACAAGTGCTTGAGACTTCACCGCCGTCCGAGGTACATACTTCAGTCCATGTGGCCCAAGCTCTATAGCCCACTTGGCAATCCGGCCAATCGCCTCCCGGTTCTGTATGATATCACCCAAGGGAGCTTAACTGACCACTGTGATGGGGTGCCCTTGAAAATACTGCTTCAACTTCCGGCTGGCCATGAAGACACCATAGACTAGCTTCTACCAATGCGGATACCTTTGCTTGGACTCAATGAGCACCTCGCTGATATAATAAACCGGCTGCTGAACCGGATATTCCTTGCCTGCCTCCTTGCGTTCCACCACAATAGCCACGCTAACTGCTCGAGCATTGGCTGTTACGTATAATAATAGTGGCTCCTTGTCAACCGGAGCTGCAAGAACAGGCGGATTGGCTAACTGCCGCTTTAAGTCCTCAAATGCTTCATCGCAGCCGGACTCAGATGAAATTATCATCTTCCTCAAAGATTTGGTACAAAGGGATGGCCTTCTCTCCGAGGCGGCCGATAAACCGCTCAGTCTTGGCGATCTCGCCCGCCAAACGCTGAACATCATTGATACACTTCGGTTTAGCCAGGGAAGTAATAGCCTTAATTTTCTCCGGATTAGCCTCAATTCCTCTGTTAGACACCAGAAATCCCAATAACTTGCCTGCCGAAACACCAAATACACACTTGTCCGGATTAAGCATCATCTTGTAAATGCGCAAGTTGTCAAAGGTTTCCTTCAAATCATCCACCAGCATCTCCTTCTGTCTTGATTTCACTACAATATCATCCACATAGGCGTGCACATTGCGGCCGATCTGTTTATGCAGGCAATTCTGTACGCACCGCTGATAGGTAGCTTGGGCACTCTTGAGCCCGAAGGGCATAGATACATAGCAGAAGGCTCCAAAGGGAGTGATAAATGATGTTTTCTCCTGGTCCTTAACCGCCATTTTGATCTGATGATATCCAGAATACGCATCCAAAAAACTCAAATGCTCACAACCCGCCGTGGCATCAATGATCTGATCAATGCGGGGGAGAGCAAAAGGATCCGCCGGATGTGCCTTGTTAAGATCTCGTAATCCACACACGCACGCCAAGTGCCGTTTTCTTAAGAACCAGCACCGGATTAGCAAGCCACTCTAGATGAAACACCTCAATGATAAAGCCACTGCCAAAAGCCTCGCCACTTCCTCTCAATGGCTGCGCCTTTCTTCGTTAAACCGCGGAGGAATTGTTTCACGGTTTATACTTAGGATCCACATTAAGAGTGTGCTCAGCGAGTTCCCTTGGTACACCTGGCATGTCGGATGGCTTCCATGCAAAGATGTCCCGATTCTCACGGATGAACTCGATGAGCGCGCTTTCCTATTTGGGATCCAGGTTGGCACTGACAGTGAACTGCTTGGACGAATCGTCGGGCACGAAGTCAACAAGCTTGGTCTCAACTGCCGATTTAAACTTCAGATCCGAATCATGCTCTGTAGTTGGCTTCTTCAAAGGGGTCATATCTGCTGGATCAACATTGTCCTTATAGAACTTCAACTCCTCCGTGGCACAGACCGACTCTGCATAAGCTGCATCACCTTCCTCACATTCCAAAGCGACCCTGCGGCTCCCATGAACCGTTATCGTCCCCTTGTAACCCGGCATCTTGAGCTGCAAGTAGATATAACAAGGCCGCGCCATGAACTTGGCGTAAGCCGGCCGCCCAAACAAGGCGTGATATGGGCTCCGGATCTTCACCACCTCAAAGGTTAGTTTTTTAGACCGGGAATCGTGCTCGTCCCCAAAAGCCACATCTAGGGCTATCTTACCAATAGGATATGCAGATTTGCCTGGTACTACACCATGGAATACCGTATTAGACGGTCTGAGATCCTTATCTGTTAGACCCATGCGGCGGAATGTCTCATAGTATAGTATATTAATACTGCTTCCTCCATCCATAAGTACCTTGGTGAACTTATAACCCCCCACCTGAGGGTCTACCACTAATGCTAGCTGGCCCGGATTATCAACCCGGGGTGGATGATCCTCTCTGCTCCACACGATAGGCTGCTCTGACTAGCATAAGTAACGTGGCAAGGCCGGTTCAACAGAATTCACTGCTCGCTTGTGGAGCTTCCGGTCACGCTTATCCAAGCTAGTTGTGAAAACATGATATTGCCCATTGTTCAACTGCTTTGGTTGGCTCTGATAACCCGACTGCTGCTGCTGCTGCTGCTGATTATTCTGGTTGTGACCGCCCTGATTGAGACCTGAACCGGAGGCTCCATCATGACCCTGCCCATGGAAACCGGATCCTGAACCGCCACCTGACCCATGGTCATACCGGAAGGCATTAGAGTTTTTGAACTCTTGCATAATATAACAATCCTTCCAAAGGTGGTTAGCTAGCGACTCCTTCGTCCCGTGCTTTGGGCAGGGCTGATTCAGCAAATAATTCAAACGGCTTGCATTAGGATTGGGAGCCCCATTACGATTTGCCGCTTTACCTCTGCGCCGCCGCCCCCTGTCCTGTGCATTAGTATTGGCCACAAAGTCCATGTTGCCATCCGCCTTACGCTTGCCTCCGTTTCCATGACCCACCGGTTTGTACTGTTGCCCCTTGGAGTTGCTATTCTTCTTTCCCTTCCCTGCTTCATCATCATCAGCCTCGGGATCCTTGGTACTGTCCGAATCAGCATATTTCACTAAAGCGGCCATGAGGGTTCCCATGTCATTACAGAACCGCTTCATGCGTCCCAATTTCAATTTTAAAGGCTCAAACCGGCAGTTGCCTTCGAGGGTTAAGATCGCAGAGTCAGCATTAATCCTGTCAGATGAGTGCAAAATTTCCGAAACGCGGCGCACCCAACGGGTCGTTGATTCTCCTTCCTCCTGGACACAAACCACCAGGTATACTATGGACTTGGGCTGCTTACATGTATCTTTGAAATTCTGGATAAATCGGGCCCGCAACTGGGCCCATGAGCTGATAGAGTTGGGCGGTAGGCTCTTCAACCAAGTACGAGCCGTGCCTTCAAGCATCATGGTGAAGTATTTTGCACACGCAGCCTCATCCACATCTAGCATCTCCATGGCCATCTCATAACTCTCTACCCATGCTTCAGGGGACAAATCGGCGGTGTAATTTGGCACCTTGCGCGGACCCTTGAAATCTTTAGGCAGGCGCACATTGCGTAAAGCGGGGATTAAACAAGGCACTCCCAAAGCGGATGCGACTCCTGGTCCGGCGAAGGTGGTAGGGCGGACTGGTGTAAGTTGACCCGCATCATCCTGTGCTGCTAATTCGGCCTCCCTTCATACCCGGGCCCGGTCCACCACATCCTGAGCACAGCGGATGCCACCCGCCGGGTTATTGCCACGGGCCGCTTCACGGTCTCGCGCATTGCTCAATATGGCCGGTTCATCCATGCGCCTGCTATAGCTCCGGCTTGGACGGGGCGTAGAGTGAATCCGATCACGATTGTACGAATATGCTTCGTGCTGAATCAGCGCGGTCCGGAGAAGCTCCTTAACCCGGTGCATCTCTACCGCTTGCGGGGAGTCCCCTTCGACTGGGATAGCCTCCAATCATGCGGCGGCTGCAACAAGGTTGTCCATAGGATTAGAATAATGGCCTGGGGGCGTCTGAACCGGCGGAGGAACGACAATGTTCTGCTGAGGAGGCTCCATCAGGCGAGGTTGGACCGTCGCCCCCGGTCCTGGTGCTTCAATCCGGTTTGTCTCCCGGTGTTGCGGCGGATTACTAGGTCCAGCTCCCGGAGTCTGAAAGAGATTTCTGGGGTCGAACCCTAATGGCAGGCATGATCTATACTTCCGCTTCAACACCTCCTACGACGCGTTCTGGTCAAGCATGAGTTTGTAGGCCTGGGTGTCCAAAGCGGCCCGCTCTGCAGCCATCCTGTCTTTTTCTGCTGCTAGATCTGCTTTGGCTTGCGTGATCTGTTCTTTCACTTTCGCAATCTCTGCATTATGGACCTCCTGATCCGCCGGATTGTCCTCTGCCATAAGCGCAGCTAGTGCATCAAACAGATCTGATAGAACTTGAACCGGCGGGCGCTCAAGGCCTCCTGCCCCTGCTGCCGCTGCCGCGGTTGATCCGGAGAGCATCGCTGCGGCGGTCGAAGAGTGATTCACCGCCTGTGTACCGGCCATGAATATTCCAACCCGGTTGATCTGGCCTGGGGGGCCCGGAATACTGTCGCCATCGGAACAGCCCCTAACCATACCGTCTTGTAACTGATATAGTGATTCAGTCTCTCCTGTTGAGGACTCGTCACCAGAATAGACGACGGTCTCACTACCGTGTTCTGATCCGTCCTCGCGCTCTCCTCCGTGGATGACTCCAACGAAGACACGCTTCACGGCCGGTTTAACCTGGGTAGATCTCGCACGCTGAGCCGTCTCGATGGGGTCGGTGCAGATGTCCGGCTCAGGTCCAGGCTCACCGATCTTGCCGATGAAGACGTGTATGCCACCAAAGGGGACCCGGTACCCGTACTCGATCGAATCGGCCTCGGGACCCCATCCTGCGTCGTCGATGTAGATCCTGCCGCGACGACTCTTGGTCATCCAGCCCACAACATAGCCTTCGAGTCCCTTGAGCTTGCCCTCCAAGATCGTCAAACCGTCGTGCGATAGCCCCACGGTGGGCGCCAAGCGTCAGGATTTGTCACGGCGGATGTCTGATGAAAGGACTTAGTCGTGGAGCCATCGCTACGAGTTTATTTGAAGGGGTTAAAGCGGACACAAAGACACGAGGGTTTTATACTAGTTCGGCCCCTTCGATGAAGGTAAAAGCCTACGTCTAGTTGTGATGGAATTGATGTGGTCTCGATGGCTAGGGAGCAAACAAGCTTCGCCTAGGCTCGAGTTGTGGTTGTCTGTCCTTGAACCGCTGCCGGGTTGTCCCCTTATATACATGGGTGACGCCCGTCGGTTCGTAAAGTCCCAACTGGTTCATACTCGTATCCCGGTTGGTATCTCTCTATTCCTAACTTACAATACAAGTTATACATCAGGCCGGTTTACGGCTATAGGCTCTAAACCGACTACAGGCCTTGGGCCTTTATCTGCTTATACCACTAATGAAGTTAACCCGGCCCAGGCAGGCCGGTTTACGCCTAGTGGTAATATCCCCAACAGCCCTTATACGGGCTGTATGATCGATTGGCCAAACATGGGCCAAACAGACCGCATTATGGCCACAAACGGGCTAGAGTTGGAATCGTCCGTTCATGGGCCGACCATAATGGGCCATCGTTAATAGGCCGTATTTGATGACGCTATGAAAACGGCCCAACGTATTAACGGACCACAAACAGGCCGACTGTAACCACGAGCTGAATTTGGCCCACAAGTAGCAAATGACAGTAATGGGCCGTAAGTAAACGAATCCTGGAAATGAGCCCAAGAATTGATGGGCTCTGAGAAGGCCAAAAGATAACATGGGCTGGAAACGGCCCAACGGAATAACGGGCCATTAATGGGTATAAAGTGATACACTGTTCATTACAGGCCAGTTTCACCACGGGCCGTTAATGGGTGTAAAGTGATACACTATTCATTACGGGCCAGTTTCACCACGGGTCGTTAATGGGCCAAGAGTTACAAAGGGCCTCATATGGGCCGGAAGACGTCATGGGCCATACATGGGCCATAAGTGAAAACGGGCTGGAATCATATTGGATGGCCCAGATGACGCTACTGGGCCTAATTAGGATAGGGCGTAACGGGCCTTGTGTTAGCGGGCTGTAAATGGGCTATATGCGAACAGGCTGTTAACAGGCTTTCCATGGGCTGGCCCACCACCTTTTGACCAAGTCAAACGGGCCGTCCTTTTCACTGGAATGGGCCTTTGTTGGGCCGTGCCACGTGTCGACGTATCATAGGCGCCTTCTGTCCAATGAGTGGATGACATCTGTCCCAACGATGAGCTGACACGTGTTTCCTCCAGCCAAAGATGATTTTACACGTGGAAAATCCCCATTGGTCGGGGCTGTTGACGGGTTATCGGATCCAAAACCCGACCCGATAGCTTAACAGCGTTCCGTTACGTTGGATGCCACGTGTCGGTCACCCTTGACGAAAGCACTTCTATGACGCGCGATTTATCGTCATGGAAGTGGACACTTCCGTGATGATAATTTTGGTAATGTCATTAAACACTTCTACGACAGCACAGGTATGACTATCTTGATTCTATCATAAAATCGTCATGGATGTACATGCATGACAAAAAACGCGACCTACTGTGACAAACACGTATCATCACGGAAGTGTATTTTTTTGTAGTGAGGCGAGACGGTGGTTTTGCAATGGAGAAGATGGAGAGGAGAGGGGTTGGTGTTGCAATGGAGAAGAGGGAGAGGCGAGACAATGGTTTGGGAATGGAGAATATGGAGAGGAGAGGAGGTGGTTTTGCAATGGAGAAGAGTAAGAGGAGTGTGCGGCGGCGATTTAGGATTGAATGAGAGGACCAGCACGTTGTAACTGGATCAAAATCAAAATCAATTTACCCTTCAATTAAGAAAGCGACCCCACATTAACTAGTCTCCCCTGTATTCTGGGTCATATTTGACCATGATTTTCACAAATAAAATATATGTTATACATTGCAAAAAAATATATAATTTGAAAGTACATTCAGATATGAACCAAACGATACAATTTTTTATGACATGCATTCACATTTTGCTTGTCAAATACAGTATGTGGTCAAACTTTGACCCAAAATACGCAAAACAAAAAAATACTTCCAAGACCAGCGCCGCTCCTCTCCTCTTAAACCACCGCTGCTTCTCTCCTGTTCCAATCCAAATCCAGCGCCACTCCTCTCCTATTCCATTTCAAAATTACCGCCCCTGCTCTCCTATTTCAATCCAAAACCACTGCCGCTCCTCTCCTCTTCCATTCAAAAATCACCGCCGGCGAGTGAAGGTGATGTGGATAAGTAGATCGATGGAGGAATACAACCGATATGTGAGGATCACAAACGGCGACCCTGTGAAGCTAGTTAGGATATTGGAGATACAGTCTTGGTTTGACAACAAGGACCAATTAGCGGCGACGGCGACATCCATGGCCAAATATCTGCAACAGAGCAAAAAGGCGGCAATACTCCTGAAGGGAGTTATGTGGGAGTACATAGAGCTACTCCTCTAGGCCATGGAGCAAACAGATTCACCGAATCCGATCGTGAGGTGGCGGTGGTTGGAGTATCCATCCAAGATGGAGCACCCACTAGATATTGAAGGATCGAGCATCTACAGGGTGCCATTTGTGAGGGTGCTGTGCCAGAGCGGGCCGATTGAGTCTTCGTCGACCGAACCCAATTGCAAGAGGAGAAAAGCAGTTGGCCCAACGATGCTTCCCTTCCATCCTCTCCCTCGCTGTTCTCATGTTCTCAGGGGGTGGTTGTCTGCCGCCGAGGAATAGAAGGGGACTGCCCCCCACCCAACCCGTTAGTCGGGCAGGTTGTGAATTGTCGGGAGGAGCTTAGGGTTGTCAGTATTTGCAGGTTGTGAAGTGTGTTTTGTGTTGTGTATTTTGAGTGTACTTTCAGATATGAATGTCTTTTGAATTTCAGACTTGCAGTATTGAGCATATGAAGTATTTTATGAATTCTAGAGATCTATTTTTAGCACTTTAAAAAATGTAGTTTCATATAAAAATGCAGACAATGTGATTCTCAGAGAAGAAACTACAAGTTTCAGTTTCAGATAAGAAACTGCAAGTTTCAGAGGCAGAGCATTTATATTAACATGCCCTTTTCAAACAACGATAACATCATGTTGGAAGTTTTATTCATGGTCGAAAATGCAACTACCAGCCAGTTAACATCATGCTGATCAACATTCATGCATAGCACATCTTCATATGATGCACAGTCAAAGTGATATGCTATTTTCAAAATTCCCACACAATGTCGTGTGTGCGAAAAACAGAGAAAACGAGGGACGAAGTTTTGGCAAGTGTTGGAGGTGGTGTGCGTAGATGACAATGGGGACCCATATGTCAATAATGACAGAGGCAAAAAATTGGAGATATTTTCACTGCATCAGGTGGAATCAAACCTGGGCGGAACACCGGTCGGGTAGTGTCACTTGGCCACTAGGCTAGTTCAGTAGTTCCGCTAGAAATTAGGCACAACATCTACCATTACTGTAGCATGCCTTCTCTGGCTCCGGTTCGTTCTCGTTCGGGGCATGGACGTCATCCTCCACCTTTGTGCGCTCGCCACGGAGCCGCTGTCTGCCATTGTGAACATGTTGAACAAACGATAGGAAACTAGAGAGGATTGTACGTGGAGAGGCGGACAGTCGGGACCCACCAGGTCCATGGCCGTACGCAAGTAAGTGCCTCATTGAAAAAGTAATTCCTCCTAATGTTATACTAACGTTGGGGCCCACGGGTTTGTCAACATAGTTACATTTTAAGGTGCTTCAACGTAGTTACTAAAGGAGATAAATTTACAACGAAGCCGGGGAGCAAGCAGGTATCATTTATTATCAGTGGGCTGATACGTCTCCAGCGTATTTATAATTTTTGATTTCTCCATGCTACTTTATCTACTGTTTTGGACTATATTGGGCTTTATTTTTCACTTTTATATTAATTTTGGGACTAACCTATTAACCGGAGGCCCAGCCTAGAATTGCTATTTTTTGCCTTTTTCAGTATTTCGAAGAAACAGAATATCAAATGGAGTCCAAACGGAATGAAACCTTCGGGGTCATGATTTTCTAACCGAACGTGATCCAGGAGACTTAGACCCTACTCCAAGAAGCTTCCGAGGAGGTCACGAGGGTGGAGGGCGTGCCCCCCCTAGGTGCGCCCCCTACCTCGTGGGCCCCTCGGAGCTCCACCGACGTACTCCTTCCTCCTATATATACCTACGTATCCCCGTATGATCAGAACGGGAGCCAAAAAACCTAATTCCACCGCCGCAACCTTCTGTATCCACGAGATCCCATCTTGGGGCCTGTTCCGGAGCTCCGCCGGAGGGGGCATCCACCATGGAGGGCTTCTACATCATCACCATAGCCCCTCCGATGAAGTGTGAGTAGTTTACTTACGCTACTGTGCTGCATCATCCTCTCCTCTTCGGGGAAAACCAACACAAGCTCGAGACGTAGCAAGAAGAATTTCTGGCGCCGTTGCCGAGGAGGCTTACGTAAAAGTCAACATACCAAGTACCCATCACAATCCCTATCTCTCGCATTACATTATTTGCCATTTGCCTCTCGTTTTCCTCTCCCCCACTTCACCCTTGCCGTTTTATTCGCCCTCTGTTTCCCAATCTCCTCCTCTCTTTTCCTTTTCCTTTTCCTCGTCCTTTTGCTTGCTCGTGTGTTAGTTTGCCTATTTGTTGCGATGGCTCTACCTAGATTTGGTGACCTTCACCTTAAAAGGCTTGAGGAGATCGAAAGCAATGTTAGAAAATTTATGGTTTTGCAATTTGAGCACAATAATTTCTTCAGAAACAAACTTAAGGAACAAAAAACTTTTATGAGCTTTATGAATAAAGAACTCGATGATATGTCTAAAGAATTTGATGGTATAAGGGCCCAAATTGCTCATCTTGAAAAGATGACCACTGAAATTTCGGATATGCAAGCTACCTTAGTCAATAAGATGGCCGCTAAACCGAATTCCTATGAAAATCAAGATGAAGATCTAAAATTTATTGATGTGTCCCCCATTAAATCTTTGTTTTGCAATATAAATCTTAATGAATCTGAAGATTATCTTCCTTTACCTAGAAGGCGTTCTAAGAATTCAGAGTTTCTAGATCTTGATGATGAAATTGATGAAAGTGAGATTGAAATAAATAGAAACCGGATGTTGCTAAACCTACTATTTTGGATCTCAAGGAATTTAATTACGAAAATTGCTCTTTGATTGGTTGTATTTCCTTGTTGCAATCAGTGCTAGAATCTCATCATGCTTATAGTCAAAATAAGGCCTTTACCGAACACATTGTTGATGCCTTGATGCAATCTTATGAAGAAAAACTTGAGATGAAAGTCTCTATCCCTCGAAAACTCTATGATGAGTGGGAACCTACTATTAAAATTAAAATTAAATACTTTGAGTTTCATGCTTTGTGTGATTTGGGTGCTAGTGTCTCTACTATTCCCAAAACTTTATGTGATTTGCTAGATTTCCGTGATTTTGATGATTGCTCTCTAAACTTGCTTCTTGCGGATTCCACTATTAAAAAGCCTATGGAAAGAATTAATGATGTTCTTATTGTTGCAAATAGGAATTATGTGCCCGTAGATTTTATCGTTCTTGATATAGATTGCAATCCTTCATGTCCTATTATTCTTGGTAGACCTTTCCTTAGAACAATTGGTGCAATTGTTGATATGAAGGAAGGGAATATTAGATTCCAATTTCCCTTAAAGAAGGGTATGGAACACTTCCCTAGAGAAAATAAAATTACCTTATGAATCTATCATGAGAGCCACTTATGGATTGCCTACCAAAGATGGCAATACCTAGATCTATCCTTGCTTTTATGCCTAGCTAGGGGCGTTAAACGATAGCGTTTGTTGGGAGGCAACCCAATTTTATTTGGTGTTTTTTGTTTTTTCTTATGTTTAGCAATAAATAATCCATCTACCTTATGTTTGGATGTGGTTTTATGTTTTAATTAGTGTCTGTGCCAAGTAGGACCTATAGGATAACCTAGGATGATAGTTGATTTGATTCTGCTGAAAAACAGAAACTTTAGCGCCAACAAAATTAGCTGCCATTTTTTACTGGAGAGTGTTTTTGCATTGATTCTTTTTGCTGCTGATCAATAAACAAATTTTACAGGACTTAATATTTTGGTAGAATTTTTAGAGTTCCAGAAGTTTGCTTTAGTTACAAATTACTACAGACTGTTCTGTTTTTGACAGATTCTGTTTTTCGTGTGTTGTTTGCTTATTTTGATGAATCTATGGCTAGTAAAATAGTTTATAAACCATAGAAAAGTTGGAATAAACTAGGTTTAACACCAATATAAATAAATAATGAGTTCATTACAGTACTTTGAAGTAGTCTTTTGTTTTATTTCTCTAACGGAGCTCACGAGATTTCTGTTGAGTTTTGTGTTGTGAAGTTTTCAAGTTTTGGGTGAATTCTTTTGATGGATTATGGAACAAGAAGTGGAAAGAGCCTAAGCTTGGGGATGCCCATGTCACCCCCAAGATAATCCAAGGACACCAAAAAGTCAAAGCTTGGGGATGCCCCGGAAGGCATCCCCTCTTTCGTCCACTTCCATCGGTAATTTACTTGGAGGAGATTATAAAAAGCGGTAGGCGTAAGTGAGGCGGTTGGCCTTCGCCTAGCGCCTAGGCGGTGCCTAAGCGCCCTAGGTGCGGCCTAGGCGGTAATAAAGTTTTTACATAGTGTATTTGTGATTATTATATGGGTGTTGATATTAGTTTAGGGCATATAAATAAGTTAATTACCGTCTACTACCATTGGAATATAACCCGTTTGGCATACTACTGCAGTGTGTGGCATGATTTCTTGCTTGCATATGCAAGTCCTTGCTTGCCCTGCCTAGACCTCCATTTATGCCCTAGGCGAGGTGTTTGGCCATTGCCTAGCGCCTAGGCGTGCCTAAGCGCCTCCTAGGCACTGCCTTTTCCAACAGAGTTGGAGCTATATTTTTATTCACCAACATGATATGTGTTTTGCTTGGAGCGTCTTGTATTATTTGTGTCTTTGCTTGTTAGTTTACCACAATCATCTTTGCTATACACACCTTTTGAGAGAGCCATACATGAATTGAAATTTTTTAGAATACTCTATTTTCTTCACTTATATCTTTTGAGCTTGATAGTTTGCTCATAGTGCTTCACTTATATCTTTTTGAGCATGATAATTTTTGCTCTAGTGCTTCACTTAGATATTTTTGAGCACGGTGGTGGATTCGTTTTAAAGAAACTTTATCTCTCATGCTTCACTTAGATTATTTTGAGAGTCATTCATAGCATGGTAATTTGCTTAATGTTAATATACTTGGTATTCAAGATATGTGAAACTTTCTTTTGAGTGCGTTGAATACTAAGATAAGTTTGATGCTTGTTAATTGTTTTGAGATGTGGAGGTAATAATATCAAAGTCGTGCTAGTTGGGTGATTATGAATTTGAGCAATACTTGTGTTGAAGTTTGCAAGTCCCGTAGCATGCATGTATGGTTAAAGTTATGTAACAAATTTGAAACATGAAGTGTACCTGGCTTGTGCATCCTTATGAGTGGCGGTCGGGAACGAGTGATGGTCTTTTCCTACCAATCTATCCCCCTAGGAGCATGCGCGTAGTACTTGATTTTTGATGACTTCTAAAATTGTGCAATAAGTGTATGAGTTCTTTTGACTAATTTTGAGTCCATGGATTATACACACTCTCATCTTTCCGCCTTTGCTAGCCTCTTCGGTACCATGCATTGCCCTTTATCACCTTGAGAGTTGGTGCAAACTTCGCCGGTGCATCCAAACCCCGTGATACGATACGCTCTATCACACATAAACCTCCTATTATCTTCCTCAAAACATCCACCATACCTACCTATCATGGCATTTCCTTGGCCATTCCGAGATATATTGCCATGCAACTTCCACCATCATCATCGTGACATGCATTACTTTTGTCATATTGCCATTGCATGATCTTGTAGTTGACATCGTATTTGTGGAAAAGCCACCTTGCATTATTTTTCATAGATGTCACTCTTGATTCATTGCACCATCCCGATACACCGCCAGAGGCATTCATATAGAGTCATATCTTGTATCGAGTTGTAATTCATATGTTGTAATGAAAGTGTGATGATCATCATTAGAGCATTGCCCAAATAAAAAAAGAGAAAGGCCAAAAAAAGGCCCAAATATATATATATATATATATATATATATATATATATATATATATATATATATAAAAGGCAATGCTACTATCTCTTTTTCCACACTTGTGCTTCAAAGTCGCACCTTGTTCTTCATGTAGTGAGTCTCATATATTGTGCTTCAAAGTAGCACCATGTTTTTCATATAGTGAGTCTCGTAAGTTGTCTTGTTCATACTAGTGGGAATTTTTCATTATAGAACTTGGCTTGTATATTCCAACGATAGGCTTCCTCAAAATGCCCTAGGTCTTCATGAGCAAGCAAGTTGGATGCACACCCACTAGTTTTCTTTTGTTGAGCATTCATAGCTCTAGTGCATCCGTTGCATGGCAATCCCTACTCCTCATGTTGACATCAATTGATGGGCATATCCATAGCTCATTGATTAGCCTCATTGATGTGAGACTTTCTCCTTTTTTGTCTTCTCCACACAATCCCCATCATCATATTCTATTCCACCCATAGTGCTATATCCATGGCTCACGCTCATGTATTGCGTGAAGGTTGAAAAAGCTTGAGATTATTTAAGTATGAAACAATTGCTTGGCTTGTCATCAGGGGTATAGAAGTTGGGAACATCTTTGTGTGACGAAAATGAAGCATAGCCTAACTATATGATTTTGTAGGGATGAACTTTCTTTTGCCATGTTATTTTGAGAAGACATGATTGATTTGATTAGTATGCTTGAAGTATTATTATTTTTGTGTCAATATGAACTTTTGTCCTGAATCATTCGGATCTGAATATTCATATCACAATTAAGAAGATTTACATTGAAATTATGCCAAAGTATCACTCCGCATCAATTTTTTTTCATTTACCTACTCGAGGACGAGCAGGAATTAAGCTTGGGGATGCTTGATACCTCTCCAACGTATCTATAATTTTTGATTCCTCCATGCTACTTTATCTACTATTTTGGACTATATTGGGCTTTATTTTTCACTTTTATATTACTTTTGGGACTAACCTATTAACCGGAGGCCCAGCCCAGAATTGCTGTTTTTTGCCTTTTTCAATATTTCGAAGAAATAGAATATCAAACGGAGTCCAAACGGAATGAAACCTTCGGGATCGTGATTTTCCAACCGAACGTGATCCAGGAGACTTGGACCCTACTCCAAGAAGCTTTCGAGGAGGTCACGAGGTGGAGGGCGCCTGGCAGGCGCCCCTACCTCGTGGGCCCCTCGAGCTCCACCGACGCACTTCTTCCTCCTATATATACCACGATCCCCGTATGATCGAACGGGAGCCAAAACCTAATTCCACCGCCGCAACCTTCTGTATGCACGAGATCCCATCTTGGGGCCTGTTCCGGAGCTCCGCCGGAGGGGGCATCCACCACGGAGGGCTTCTACATCATCACCATAGCCCCTTCGATGAAGTGTGAGTAGTTTACTTTAGACCTTCGGGTCCATAGCTAGTAGCTAGATGGCTTCTTCTCTCTTTTTGGATCTCAATACAATTTTCTCCCCCTCTCTCGTGGATATCTATTCGATGTAATCTTCTTTTTGCGGTGTGTTTGTTGAGACCGATGAATTGTGGGTTTATGATCTAGTATTATCTATGGAAAATATTTGATTCTTCTCTGAATTCTTTTATGTATGATTGAGTTATCTTTGCAACTCTTCGAATTATCCGTTTGGTTTGGCCAACTAGATTGGTAGTTCTTGCAATGGGAGAAGTGCATGGCTTTGGGTTCAATCTTGCGGTGTCCTTACTCAAGGATGTAAAGAGTTGCAAGGCACGTATTGTATTGTTGCCATCGAGGATAACAAGATGGGGTTTTATCATATTGCATGAATTTATCCTCTACATCATGTCATCTTGCTTAAAGCGTTACTGCTTTTTAACTTAATACTCTAGATGCATGCTCGATAGCGGTCGATGAGTGGAGTAATAGTAGTAGATGCAGAATCATTTCGATCTACTTGTCACGGACATGATGCCTATATACATGATCATTGCCTAGATATACTCATAACTATGCTCAATTCTGTCAATTGCTCAATAGTAATTTGTTCACCCATCGTAGAATACTTATGCTCTTGAAAGAAGCCACTAGTGAAACCTATGGCCCCCAGGTCTATTCTCATCATATCAATCTATATCACTTTATTTACTTGCTTTGTTTTTACTTTGCCTTTACTTTTTACTTTGCATCTATCTATCAAAAATACCAAAAATATTATCTCTATCGATCTCACTCGTAAGTGACCGTGAAGGGATTGACAACCCCTAAGCGTTGGTTGCGAGTTGCTATCGTGTTGTGCAGGTACGAGGGACTTGCGCGTGACCTCCTACTGGATTGATACCTTGGTTCTCAAAAACTAAGGGAAATACTTATGCTACTGTGCTGCATCATCCTCTCCTCTTCGGGGAAAACCAACGCAAGCTCGAGACGTAGCATGGGCCAAGAAGTATCAGCTAGGTTGTGGGCTGCCCTGTCTAGGCTTTCTTTCTTAACATGTGCAACCCACGACATGCCGGTTTGTATTTTCTTGAGGGTCGTCACGTATCGACCGGCCTATGGACCTCCCATCCTGGGTTTTATTTTTCCTGAAATATCCGCAGCCCAACCTATGTATTTTTTGAAGAAAATGCAGAGGTTTGTTCGACTTCTCTATATGTAAGAATAGGAACACCAGGTCCAACTTATGTTTCCCTTCTAACTATATTATATATATTTATATTATTTTATATGTTATTATATATTATTGTTATTGTCATCATATATTTAACAGATACTTACATATATAAGAAAAGAATATCCCACGTCTTATTAACTTATAAAAATAACTTTTTAACAATAAAATCCTGGATTTCTTAACATTAAGGTAACGAAAATCCTGGTGATTGTGTACAAATGCTTGGTAGGATTTAAGGACAAATGTAATAATAAATCACTTATTATTTAAATATATTTATTAGAAAACGCTCAGCCCCTGTTTATTTTTTGATAACATTGTTGCACCCAACCCAACATTATAACTAGAACCAGCCCAGCAAAATCATGTATCTTAAGAAAGTGCAAGTGGGTCACATGGATGCTACATTATTTGTTCAGCCAGCCCAGCAAATTCGGGTATTTTGAGAAAGTGAAAATGGGTTGTAGTTTTAAAAAATGAGCCGCATGGACGCTACATTATTTGTTCACCCAGCCAAACAAATGGACTGTAATTCTCAAAAAAAGATCAAATGGACTATAAATTCTGAAAAAATGGGTTGAATATGTGCCACATTTTTGGAGGTTGAAATGTGGGCCAATAGGTCGAAGCCAACGCAAGTCGTTGTCAACTTAGTCAACAAATGATTCTGATATGTAGCAGTTGGATTTACATCCAACGACCGGCATCCATCTTCAATCTCTCGTCTTCTACCTCCAGCGCCGCCAGGACCACCTGCTCCCGCCTCCTGCTGCTAGCAGCTCTGCTTAGCATGCTTCACTGTGAAGCGCTACCCCACCGCCGGCCAGACCATCCCTCCACCACTCCACACCTCCTGTTATTCTCCACCAACTGCCAAACCATGCGGCACCAGAACCAGTTAACCCTCGTACACCTCTCCATCTGTGACTCCATCCCGTGTCTTCCCATCTTCGGCTCGTTGCCATCTAGGGCATCGCCGTCGTCCACCACCTTGGATGCGCTCGGCACGACGTGGTCAATGTGGTCAACAAACGAGAGTCATCAGAAGAGGACTGTACATGGAGAGGCTAACAGTGGAGACGCACCAGGTCCATGGACACACGCATGCAACCGCCTCCTTATTATGCGAAAATAAAATTATTCCACCCCCTGAAAGCTGGGACCTACCACGTATATCTTTGCACGGCAGGAAGTGCCTCCTTATTCCGGCCACTGACAGCTGGGACCCGCCAGCTACATCTTCGCACGCAAGGAAGTGTGTCCATATTACAAAAAAAATGATTCTCCCCCGTGACAGCTAGGACCCACCAGCTATATCTTCGCACGCAAGGAAGTGACTCCTTACCCTTGGGACCCACCCGGTCGAACAGTACGTAGGGTTGTCTGTCTAGTCGCGAACATATACGTACATACTGGTCGATCGGTCTCTCTGCAGCGACGAACCGTGACCGACTAAGGAGCGGCACGTGTCGTAGTAGAGGCGTGGATGTATCATGTTGATGACCCACAAGTATAGGGGATCACAACAGTTTCCTAGGGTAGAGTATTCAACCCAAATGACACAAGGGGAGACAAAGAATATTCTCAAGTATTAGCAACTGAGTTGTCAATTCAACCACACCTGAAAGACTTAATATCTGTAGCAAAGTATTTAGTAGCAAAGTAGTATGGAAGTAACAGTAACGGTGGCAAAAGTAATAGTAGCAGTTTTGTAGCAACCGTAACAGTGGCAACGAAGAAGTAACTAAGCAAAGATCAATATGTGAAAAGCTCGTAGGCAATGGATCAATGATGGATAATTATGTCGGATGGCATTCATCATGCAATAGTTATAACATAGGGTGATACAGAACTAGCTCCAATTCATCAATATAATGTAGGCATTTATTCCGAATATAGTCATACGTGCTTATGGAAAAGAACTTGCATGGCATCTTTTGTCCTACCGTCCCGTGGCAGTGGGGTCCTAATGGAAACTAAGGGATACTAAGGCCTCCTTTTAATATAGTACCGGACCAAAGCATTAGCACTTAGTGGATACATGAACTCCTCAAACTATGGTCATCACCGGGAAGTGTCCCGACTATTGTCACTCCGGGGTTGTCGGATCATAACACGTAGTAGGTGACTATAACTTGCAAGATAGGATCAAGAACACCTATATATTCATGAAAACATAATAGGTTCAGATATGAAATCATGGCACTCAGGCCCTAATGACAAGCATTAAGCATGGCAAAGTCATAGCAACATCAATCTTAGAACATAATGGATACTAGGGATCAAACCCTACCAAAACTAACTCGATTACATGGTAAATCTCATCCAACCCATCACCGTCCAACAAACCTATGATGAGATTACTCACGCACGGCGGTGAGCATCATGAAATTGGTGATGGGGGATGGTTGATGATGATGGCGACGGATTCCCCTCTTCGAAGCCCCGAGCGGACTCCAGATCAACCCTCCTGAGGAAGAATGGGGCTTGGCGGCGGCTCCGTATCGTAAAACATGATGAATCCTTCTCTCTGATTTTTTTGTCCTCGAACGTGAATATATGGAGTTGGAGTTGAGGTCGGTGGAGGTCCAGGGGCCCATGAGGTAGGGGGCGTGCCCAGGGGGTAGGGCGTGCCCCCACCCTCGTGGCCAGGGTGTGGGCCCCCTTCAACCGATTCTTTTGCCAGTATTTTTTATTAATTCAAAAAGTGCCTCCGTGAAGTTTTAGGTCGTTCTGAGAAATTTTATTTATGCACTCCCCCAACAGTCTGGGTTAGTTACATCCAAATCATGCAAGTTAGAGTCCAAAAGAAGGGCAAAAGAGTTTGGAAAAGTAGATACGATGGAGACGTATGAACTCCCCCAAGCTTAACCCATTGCTTGTCCTCAAATAATTCAATTGACAAACTGAAAGTGATCAATAAAAACTTTTACAAACTCTATTTGATCTTGTTGTTGCAAATATGTAAAGCCAACATTCAAGTTTTCAGCAAAGATTATGAACTATCCATATTCACAATAACATTTAGGTCTCATGTTTACTCATATCAATGGCATAATCAACTAGCGAGTAATAATAATAAATCTCAGATGACAACACTTTCTCAAAACAATCATGATATTATATAACAAGATGGTATCTCGCTAGCCCTTTCTGCGACCGCAGAACATAACTGCAGAGCACCCCTGAAGATCAAGGACTGACTAGACATTGTAATTCATGGTGAAAGAGATCCAGTCACAGTCATACTCAGTATCAATTAATAACAATGCATACAAATGAAAGTGGTGCTCTCTAACTGGTGCTTTTTATAAGAGGATGATGACTCAACATAAAAGTAAATAGATAGGCCCTTCGTAGAGGGAAGCAGAGATTTGCAGAGGTGCCAAAGCTCGAGTTTTGAAATAGAGATAAATAATATTTTGAGCGGTATACTTTCATTGTCAACATAACAACCAAGAGATCTCGATATCTTCCATGCTACATACATTATAGGTGGTTCCCAAACAGAATGGTAAAATTTATACTCCCCACCACCAACAAGCACATTCCACGGCTGGTCTGAAACAACGGGTACCGTCCAACTAAGAACAATCCTGGGGGAGTTTTGTTATATTGATTTGATTTGAGCAGGGGACTGGACATGCCGGTTACCGTCCATTTTCTCATGAATGATGAGCAAAGTCCACTCATCGTGAGAATACCCCACCTAGCATGGAAGATATAGACAACTCTAGTTGCTACATGAGCGATTCGAGCATACAAAAACAGAAATTCGTTTGAAGGTTTAGAGTTTAGCACATGCAAATTTACCTGGAACGGCAGGTAAATACCGCATATAGGTAGGTATGGTGGACTCATATGGAACAACTTTGGGGTTTATGGAAGTGGATGCACAAGCAGTATTCCCGCTTAGTACAAGTGAAGGCTAGAAAGGGACTGTGAAGCGACCAACTAGAGAACGACACAGTCATAAACATGCATTAAGATTAACCAACAATGAGTGCAAGCATGAGTAGGATATAAATCACCATGAACATAAATATCGTGTAGGCTATGTTGATTTTGTTTCAACTACATGCGTGAACACGTGCCAAGTCAAGCCACTCGAATCATTCAAAGGAGGATACCACGCTATCGTACTACATAACAACCATTTTAATAGCATGTTGGCATGCAAGGTAAACCATTATAAACACCTAGCTAATTAAGCATGGTATGAGTAACTATAATATCTAATGGTCATTGCAAACATGTTTCATTCATAATAGGTTGAATCAGGAATGATGAACTAATCATATTTACAAAAACAAGATAGGTCAAGTTCATACCGGCTTTTCCTCATCTCAATCTTTTCATTACACATCGTCATTATTGCCTTTCACTTGCACGACCGAATGGTGTGGATAATAATAATAGTGCACGTGCATCGGACTAAGCTGGAATCTGCAAACATTTATTCAAAGGAGAAGACAAGGTAATATGGCCTCTTTGTTAGATCAACAATAATGTATATGAGAGCCACTCATCATTTTCATCGTGGTCTTCTCCTCTCGACCCCCAAAGAAAAGAAAAGAAATTCAAAGAACGAGAAAAACAATTTACACGGGAAAGCTCCCAACAAGCAAAAGATGAACAGGAAATCTTTTTGGGTTTTCTTATTTAATTACTACTACTACAAGCATGGAAAGTAAACTAGCTAAAAGCTACAACTAATTTTTTTTAGTTTTTCTCAAGGTTTTTCAAACACACAAGAAAAAAGCAAGAAAATAAAATGAACTATCATGGATAATACAATGAAGAAGTATGAACACCGACAACTAGAATGAGCGTGTGAACATGAATGTAATGTCGGTGAGAAATACGTACTCCCCCAAGCTTAGGCTTTTGGCCTAAGTTGGTCTAAGGCCACCACTGGCCCGGATGATATCTGACATCATAGTTGGGGTTGTACTATGTTGCGGCAGCTGCCGCCTGACGAGCCACTTCCTGTAGACGAGCGGCCTCCGTTGATCTCTCATACTCGTTTGCCTCCTCTCTGGTTATAACATATCTCCCATTTGCCTGAAAGTTAAAGAAGGCAGGAGCAAGAAGGGTAATATGGACAGCACGTTGTCTGTCAAAGATTAGTCTGTACTGGAGGGACTGATCATTCCTCTCAAGAAACTGGTAACGAACCATAGCATTATAATCTAGAAAAGCAGGTGGCAACTCAATATCATTTTCTCTTATGGATACACCAAGATAATCAGCTAAAGGAGTTGCATAAATCCCACCAAATAAATCTCCATCTTTAGCATTAATATGTAACCTCCGCACAACAATGGCCGCCAAGCTATATCTCTTATCACCTAATACCGCATTCTTGAGGACACTAAGATCTGGGACGCAAATGTTACTATGCTCGTGCTTATCGTTAATGCATCTACCTATAAAGAGAGCAAAGTAATGTATGATAGGAAAATAAATGCTCCCTATGGTAGCTTGTGTGATATTTCTAGCTTCTCCCCCAATGATGCTAGCAAGGAAATCATTATATTCAGATTTGTGAGGTTCACTGAAGATGCCCCACTGTGGGATTTTGTAAGCAGTATTAAAATCTTCAAGGTCCATCGTATATGATTTATCATAGAGGTCAAATATAACAGTGTGAGTGTTGCGCTTAGATGAAAATTCAAACCTCCGCACAAAGGAATCAGTGAGGTAATAGTATTGTCGACACTTATCTGATACGAAGTCCTCAAGATCAGCATTACGCACATACGCATCAAATTCATCCTTGAAGTCTGTGACCATAAATTCATCCGACGGCCATTCACAAGGCCGCACTTGAGCTTCCCTTCGTGGTTCAAGGTCCGGCTCACGTATCGCGAGCCTCGGTGCTTGCTTCATCGAAGAAGCACCTTGGTACATTCTCCTAGACATTTTTCTTCTTCTGAAATTTTCTGAAATTTTTAGTGACTCAAAATAAAAGTGAACCAAACTCAACAAGATTGATAGCAACTACTCCCACTAGTGCCTAGAGACTATATCATGCATTAAAACTACTTTGGACCATATAAATTTGACATGCAAGCTCAACAACAGGGTCACCTCAACAGCAAAAATTTACAATAAATAAAGCACCAGAACAAAAACCAATTGGACCATTGGAGGAGTCGCATACTGAAGAACAATCCCCAAAGCAGTTTTGTGAATGGAGCTTTGAGCAAGGAGATCGAAAATGGCAGCAAAATGAGCAAGAACACGAGTTTGAGCTACGGGATGATTTTTTCTGGAGGAAGACGAAGTGGATGGGTGCTGGAATAAGTGGAGGGGGGCCACGTGGGGCCCGTGAGGCAGGGGCGTGCCTAGGGGTAGGGCGCACCCTCCACCCTCGTGGCTTAGTGGTGCATCCCCCTCGTGTGTTCTTAATGCCAGAAATTCTCAAATATTCTATAAAAAATCATACTAAATTTCAGGGCATTTGGAGAACTTTTATTTTCGGGGTATTTTTTTATTGCAAGGATAATTCAGAAAACAGATAGAAAATACTATTTTTGCTTTATTTATTCTAAATAATAGAAAGTAAAGGGAGGGTAAAGAAAGTTGTCCTTTCTAACTTCATCCATCTCATGCTCATCAAAAGGAATCCACTAACAAGGTTGATCAAGTCTTGTTAACAAACCTCTTTCGAATAACATGAAACCGGAGAATTTTCGAATAACACTAAGTTACCTCAACAGGGATATGCATGTCCCAAACAATAAGAATATGATATTTCTTTCTGACACTAGGAAGAGGGAATTCAAAACCTCCAATAGTGATAGTTGAAAATTTTCCAATAGAATTGATACTATGAACTTGAGGTTGTTTCTTCGGAAAGTGTATCGTATGCTGATTACCATTAACATGAAAAGTGACATTGCCTTTGTTGCAATCAATAATAGCCTGCAGTATTCAGAAAGGGTCTACCAAGGATGATCGACATACTGTCGTCCTCAGGAATATCAAGAATAACAAAGTTCATTAAAATAGTAATGTTTGCAACCACAAAGGGCACATCCTCACAAATACCGATGAGTATAGCAGTTGATTTATCTGCCATTTGCAAAGAGATTTCAGTAGGTGTCAACTTATTCAAATCAAGTGTACGATATAAAGAGAAAGGCATAACACTAACACCAGCTCCAAGATCACATAAAGCAGTTTTAACATAGTTTCTTTTAATGGAGCATGGTATAGTTGGTACTCTTGGATCTCCAAGTTTCTTTGGTATTCCACCCTTAAAAGTATAATTAGTAAGCATGGTGGACATTTCAGCTTCCGGTATCTTTCTTTTATTAGTGACAATATCTTTCATATACTTAGCATAAGGATGCATTTTAAGCATATCAATCAAACGCATACACAAAAAGATAGGTCTAATCATTTCAGCAAAGCGCTCAAAATCCTCATCATCCTTTTTCTTGGATAGCTTAGGAGGAAAAGGCATGGGTTTCTGAACCCATGGTTCTCTTTCTTTACCGTGCTTCGTAGCAACGAAGTCTCTCTTATCATAACGTTAATTCTTTGATTGTGGGTTATCAAGATCAATAACAAGTTCAATCTCTACATCATTATCATTATTAGGTTGAGCATAGAAATGAACATCATCATTAACATTATCACTAGGTTCATGTTCATCACCAGATTGTGTTTCAGCATCAGAAATAGAAATATCGTTGGGATTCTCAGGTGTGTCAATAACAGGTTCACTAGAAGCATGTAATGTCCTATCAGTATTCTTTTTTATTTTTATTAGTAGGACTAGGTGTATCAGTATTAATTGTCTGAGAATGTTGCTCAGCTCTCTTAGGATGGCCCTCGGGATACAAAGGTTCCTAGGTCATTTTACCAACTCTAGTCATAACTCTAACAGCATTATCATTGTTCTTATTATTCAACTCATTGAGCAAATCATCCTGTGCCTTAAGTACTTGTTCTACTTGATTTGTAACCATGGAAGCATGTGTACTAATAAGCTTAAGATCACTTTTAACTCTAGACATATCACTCAAGTGTTCAACCATATATGCATTACGTTTCAATTGTCTACCAACATAAGCATTGAAGTTTTCTTGTTTAACAATAAAGTTGTCAAACTCATCCAAGCATTGACTAGTAGACTTATTATGAGGAATATCACCTTCATCAAATCTATAGAGAGAATTTACCTTTACTACATGTGACGGGTTTTCAAGACCATGTATCTCTTCAATAGGCGGTAAATTCTTGACATCTTCAGCTTTAATACCTTTTTCTTTCATAGATTTCTTTACCTCTTGCATATCTTTAGGACTGAGAAATAGAATAACCCTTTTCTTCGGAGTTGGCTTAGGAGTTGGTTCAGGAAGTGTCCAATCATTATCATTACTCAATATATTATTCGATAGCAATTCATCTTGCTCAACATTTCTTTCCCTAAAAACACAACTAGCACAACTATCTAGGTGGTCCCTAGAAGCATCGGTTAGTCCATTATAAAAGATATCAAGTATTTCATTTTTCTTGAGAGGATGATCAGGCAAAGCATTAAGTAATTGGAGAAGCCTCCCCCAAGCTTCTGGGAGACTCTCTTCTTCAATTTGCACAAAGTTAAATATTTCCCTTAAGGCAGCTTGTTTCTTATGAGCGGGAAAATATTTTGCAGAGAAGTAATAAATCATATCCTGGGGACTACGCACACAACCAAGAGCAAGAGAATTAAACCATATCTTAGCATCACCCTTTAATGAAAAGGAAACAACTTAAGAATATAGTAATAATGAATTTCTTCCTCATGAGTAAATAGGGTGGCTACATCATTCAATTTAGTAAGATGTGCCACAACAGTTTCAGAGTCATAGCCATAGAAAGGATTAGATTCAACCAAAGTAATTAACTCAGGATCGACAGAGAATCCATAATCCTTATCAGTAACACAGATAGGTGAAGTAGCAACCTCAGGATCATATTGCATTCTAGCATTCAAAGACTTTTCTTTCAGCTTAGCTAACAGTTTCTTAAGATCATATCTATCATTGCAAGCAAAAAAGTTTCTCGCAGTTTCTTCATCCATAATATAACCCTTAGGTACAACAGGCAATTCATATTTAGGGGGAGAATCTTCATCATCACTTTCATGAATATCATTAGTTTCAATAATTTCATTCTCTCTAACCCTAGCAAGTTGTTCATCAAGAAATTCACCTAGTGGCATAGTATTATCAAGAAGAGAAGTAGTATCATCATAAGCATCATGCATAATAGAAGTGGCATCGTCAATAACATGCGATATATCATAATAAATAGGTGTAGGTGTCGCAAGTTTACTCAAAACAGAAGATGAATCAAGTGCAGAGCTAGATGGCAGTTCCTTACCTCCCGTCGTAGTTGAGGGATAGATCTTGGTTTTGTTGTCTTTCAGATTCCTCATAGTGATCAACAGATATAAATCCCAAGTGACTCAGAGAATAGAGCTATGCTCCCCGGCAACGGCGCCAGAAAAAGGTCTTGATAACCCACAAGTATAGGGGATCGCAATAGTTTTTGAGGGCAGAGTATTCAACCCAAATTTATTGATTTGACACAAGGGGAGCCAAAGAATATTCTCAAGTGTTAGCAGCTGAGTTGTCAATTCAAACACACCTGAAAGACTTAATATCTGCAACAAAGTATTTAGTAGCAAAGTAGTATGGAAGTAACGGTAACGGTGGCAAAAGTAATAGTAGCAGTTTTGTAGCAATCGTAACAGTGGCAACGGAGAAGTAACTAAGCAAAGATCAATATGTGAAAAGATCGTAGGCAATGGATCAATGATGAGTAATTATGTCGGATGGCATTCATCATGCAAAAGTTATACAATAGGGTGACACAGAACTAGCTCCAATGCATCAATATAATGTAGGCATGTATTCCGAATATAGTCATACATGCTTATGGAAAAGAACTTGCATGACATCTTTTGTCCTACCCTCCTGTGGCAGCGGGGTCCTAATGGAAACTAAGGGATATTAAGGCATCCTTTTAATAGAGTGTCGCAAAACAGAGGAAACAGGCTTCTCTTCGACCTCCTACGGTTGAAACGGGGTCCTGTTCATCGGGAGGGGTGTGGTCTACCGCAAAACAGGACTCCATGGGCTACTGTTCATCCACCGTCGACCTCCTCCAGCCTCCACGGGCTACTGTTCATCCACCGTCGACCTCCTCCAGCCTCCGCCTGCTACTGTTCATCCACGGCGTTTCTCTCTTGCCTCCATGGGCTCCTGCTCATCCACAAGCTACTATTCATCTAGCCTCCACCGGCTACTATGCAACCAGCCCTCCACGGGTCGTGTTCATCCAGCCTCCACTGGCTACTATTCAACCAGCCCTCCATGGGGTCCTGTTCATCCACCCCCAACTGGCTTGATCGGGGTCCTGTTCATCCAGCATCAATGCCCTCTACTACCAAGGGGTCCTGTTCATCCAACCCCCAGCAAGAACTGATCATCCAACCCCCAACAACGCTCACTATTCATCAAGAGGCAGCAGGTTCGTCGGCTTCAGTTAGCAGCAGTAGCAAATGAATCGCTCGATCGGGTTCAATTAACAGCCAGTGATCAATCGATCGCTCGGGTTCAGTAACGCGTAGCCAGTGCAATCGCTCGGATTCAGTAAGTGAACGCCTCGCATGGGTTCAGTTAGAGCCCAACGCCTCGCACCCACGTGCGTATGTGTACGAGAGAAATGTGCAATCCCTCCGTGCATCGCTCGGCCCCGACCACCCACCATTATCGGGAACTCCACAATATTTTCCTCGTCCTCGCTTCTACCATGTTTTTTTCGTCATGGACAGTCCAAAGAATGTCATGCAGCTGTGTCTCCAGCCTGCCCAGGACAAAAAGCCCATTTTTTGTCATGATTTTTTGTCATAGAATTAGGAGCCCACCACATCTATGATGATACCAGGTTTTGTCAGAATTATCGTCATAGAAGTGTCATAAGCATGACATAATTTTTTTCGTTCGGCCCAAAATGTCACGGATGTGTCTTCTTTTTGTATTGTTGGTGGAGGCTGGAGCAAGTCGATGGTGTATGAACAGTAGCAGGTGGAGGCTGGAGGAAGTCGAAGGTGGATGAACAGTAGCTAGCCGGGTGGGTTGCCTCTAGATGAACAATGTGAGACGTAGTAGCTAGCCGGTTGGGTTACCTTTGGATGAACAGTGCCCTTTGCTGCTGTGCGCGCGATACGTAGAACAAGTCGAGACGTGGTGAGTCGAGCTAGTTGGTTGGCTGTGGATGAACATCTCTTGGTGGGGGTTGGATGAACAGGACCCCGTGGTAGTACGCGGTTGCCGCTGGATGAACAGGACCCTGAGGAGGCCGCCACGCACTCGAGCCGGTTGGGGGTTGATGACCCACAAGTATAGGGGATCAATCATAGTCCTTTCGATAAGTAAGAGTGTCGAACCCAACGAGGAGCAGAAGGAAATGACAAGTGGTTTTCAGCAAGGTATTTTCTGCAAGCACTGAAATTTTCGGTAACAGGTAGTCTAGTAGCAAGATAATTTGTAACGGACAAGTAAAGGTAGGAGTAAATAAAGTGCATCAAGGTAGCCCAATCCTTTTGTGGAAAAGGACAAGCCAAAATCACCTCTTATAATAAGCAAAGCATTCTTGAGGGTACACGGGAATTTCATCTAGTCACTTTCATCATGTTGGTTTGATTCGTGTTCGCTACTTTGATAATTTGATATGTGGGTGGACCGGTGCTTGGGTGCTGTTCTTACTTGAGCAAACCCCCCCACTTATGATTAACCCCCTCACAAGCATCCGCAACTATGAGAAAAGTATTAAGAGAAAATCTAACCATAGCATGAAATATTTGGATCCAAATCGGTCCCATACGAAGTAGCGCATAAACTAGGGTTTTAAGCTTCTGTCACTCTAGCAACCCATCATCTAATAACTACTCCACAATGCACTCCCTTAGGCCCAAAGATGGTGAAGTGTCATGTAGTCGACATTCACATGACACCACTAAGGGAATCACAACATACATATCATCAAAATATTGAACACATAACCAATTTCACATGATTACTTGCAACAAGATTTCTCCCGTGACCTCAAGAACAAAAGTAACTACTCACAAATGATAATCACGCTCAAGATTAGAGGGGTTTTGAATAACATAATGGATCTGGACATATAATATTCCACCAAATAAAACATATAGTAATCAAATACAAGATGTAATCAACACTACTAGTCACCCACATGTACCAATATTAGGTTCGGGTATAAAGATTGAACACAAGAGATGAACTAGGATTTGTGAGGAGATAGTGTTGTTGAATATGTTGATGGAGATTGGCATCCCAAAGATGAGAGGGTTGTTGGTGATGACGATGGCTTCAGTTTCCCCCTCTGGAAGGGAAGTTCCTCCAGCGGAATCACTCTGACGGAGGACAAAAGTGCTTCTACCCAAGTTTCATCTCGAGACGGCGGCGCTCCATCCCGAAAGTCCTCCCCTTATTTTTTTCTAGGTCAAAATGACCTATATACCAGAAGATGGGCACCGGAGGTGTGCTAGGATGAGCACAACCCACCAGGTCAGTGGAACAACGACAAAGTGGATCTCCGTAGCATAGGGACACCGATGTGGACACGATCTAGAGACGGGACGCACTCCGATCCGGTATTACTTTCCGGAAATCTGGCATGACACGCTAGGTCAGTACATTGAATGTACTTGCAAGCTCACAACAAACATAAGCATAATGGCAAACAATATTATGACAATTAAGCAGGTTAAATGCAAAGCATTGACATACTACTCATGCAAAGCATCAACATACTACTCACGCAGTGAACATGCTCGTGCACCGAGTCCCACGAACTCACTTACCAAACCGGTTACCTCGTAACCAATATCATCAAAACTTTGTCACTCCAGGATCACAAACAATACCAATCTCATCAATACAGTGATCACTCCCGGATCACAAACGGAACCAACTCTTTGGCTTCCGCAACAACGACCATCTCATGGTCTCATCAATCTCATCACATAACCAGTGCCATAGTGTATCTTTAGTGTGCAAGATTAGCTTATTTAGTGCCACAGTCAGACCGATTTAGTTCATAATATGACCGTTAGGCATTTCGGTGGGACCGATATGATTAACTCAGTAGGACCGATGTTCTAGGGTTAGGGTAAAACCTCATCTCAATTTGACCGATTATGCAAACTCGGATGGACTGATTTTGGTAATAAGCGAAATAGAGAGTTGGTCAGGAAAACTCGGTGGGACTGATTGCATATTGTAACATCCCAAATTTTCAATTTGGAATGTTATACATAGGTCATCATATGCATATCATTTTTTAATTGCATTTTGGTTTGATCCTAGAAATTCTAAGCAACTCATGGACCCACGGAGAGAGTTGGGGATTTCGTTTATTTTCATATTTGAATTTTCTCAAATTTGAAAAAAGGATCTTATGGTTTTAATCACTTTCTTTCCGAAAATATTTCGTTATTAAAATAAAAGAGAGGAGATAAAATGACTTCTCCAAAATAAAAGAAATATTGGAGGAAAAATGTTAAAATCAAATAAATTATTTTATTTGGATTTTATCGCTATTTTATTTGAATTAGAAAAATATGCATTTTCAGGCCAGAAAAATGTTCACTTTGTTCTAAATATTTTATTTAGATGGTGAAAATTGTTTTTGGCATTTTTAGAATTTTATTTATAATTTATTAGGATTTTTCCGTTCGTGCGAAATTATTTAAAAAAAACTGTTCGCCGACCGTACTAGGCCGTTGGCCCAGCTGGCCCACAGCCGCCGCTGCCCTCCCTGTGCCTGAGCCGGCTCCACCGGAGTCCGGGAGCCTCACACCGCGCCGCCGCCTTGGCCCCTCCGCCAAGCCGAGCCCCCCTCCTCCTTAAAAGCCACCACCGCCTGCGCGGCAGCAGAAGAAGAAGAAGAAGAAAGTAGCACCGCCAAGAACCACTCCGCCGCCGCGCCACTCCACGCCGCCACCGCCTCCCGCGCCACCACCTCGCCGCACCGCCAAGAAGAGCCACCAGCCGCCGACCCGCACCATCGCACCGTCGACCACCGTCGCGGGATCTCGCCGGAAGCCTCCGCCGCCCTGGTCTTTTTCGGTTTAGATAAAACCATTGTTTTTTTAGAAAACCCTAGATCTGTTTTTTTAATTAGATTGGTTCAGTTTTTCGTCGGTTTATTACTTAGTGGACGTTCGTCCGTTCGTTCATTTTAATGAACGTCGTTCACCGGTTAGGTTCAGACGTTCGTTCGTTAGTCTATTCGTTTCATTTTTTCCAGGGTTTTATCTGCGATTATTTTTTATCGTGATTTCTGCCCTGATGTTCAATCTAGTATATCTTCTTACTTGTTTATCCAAACTAGATGAAACCAGCGTCTAAATCTTCATCTCGAAGCCCTCCTTCTCGTTAACCAACTTGAACATGATTTTGGTACTGTAAAATTTGACTTTAGTCCAAATTAGTAAACAATCTTGTTTTGTTCGTATCTTGAGTTTCGTTGCTCCGTTTGAGTTGTTTCTTTTTGCAAATCGAAGCTCTTCAGTTGAACTTTATGTTTGGATCTTCTTATTTGAGTTATATCTATGCTTCTATGCTTGAGTGCTTATGTATGCTATTGTTTGTTTGTGATAGAGTTCCCGGGTGCGAAGCGTGCTACTACGAGCCTCTAGGGTTTGCAGATCGTCAGCAAGGCAAGTAACACTTTGATCATATCCCTTTATTACCCAGTTTTTATGCATTAGTTACAATCCTCAAACACTGCATGATTAGGGTGTGATTAACTTGTGGGTTTGGGAAGTAGATGATGAGGTAGAACCTATTGCCCTGTTATTATCAAACCTTTGGGAGTTACTTCTACGTTATACTTAGATTGCTATGCCATGCTCATAGACGTGGATTGGTTGAGTGTATCCATGGCAGACGTGAGAGTTGTTAATTAATGGTTAACTTAAGGTGGCTACTTAAATACACATCTGGGTGGATTGGTTGCGGGCACCTGGAGAATCCAGTGTTGTCCTAGGATATCCCGGAGTACCCGTGTGATAATCCTACGGTTCGCCACCTAGGCTCAAAGGGATCATAAGATTATTCATGCTAGAAACTTCCGTGTGCAGCCACAAGCTATTATGGGCTCTAGCATAGTTCAGTAGGTTGCATGACCTCTTTCGGTGATGGGATAGTAGATGTAGGGGAAAGTAGGTGTAACTATCCATCCAGAGTAAAGAGTTAATGTTTCTGAAAGACTGTGTCTCGGTCATCCGTTTCTCAAACACCATGTAGTGCAAGAAATCTAAGGGAGGAGATCAAGTCTTGAGGAGAAAAGTGCGCAAACCTCTGCAGAGTGTACAAACTAATCATGGTTAGCCGTGTCCCCGGTTATGGACATCTTGAGTATCTGGTTCTTGGGTTATCATGCTGATCTCATCACTCTAAATTAATTTGTTGGGTTAATTTATATTGTTTAATTGGGATTGAGTTGGAGGAACCTTCTCGATGTTTAACAACCACCATTATAGTTAAATAAAATTATTTCCTTTGTTGTTGGGAAAAATTGGCTTTATGCAAAACCATTAACCATAGAGCTTTCCACCAGCCATATATGCATGTAGTGATAGCATTTATTTTGTTCATTGCTCTTTTGTGTTACATTGCCAGCATATTCCATGTGCTGACCCGTTTTGGGCTGCAACATATCATGTTGCAGACTACTCAGACGACGAGTAAGGTGCGCTAGGTCGTTGTTGTTCACTCAGCTATGCCGTTGGAGTTGATGGACTCACTTTATCTTCCAAGTCTTCCGCTGTCATCTTATTTAGATGGCCTTAAGCCATATTATTGTAATAAGTTCTCTTTTGAGACATTCGATGTAATAAGTGTGAGACTGAAACTCTATTATAAATCCTTGAGTACTGTGCGTGTCAGCATTACCGATCCAGGGATGACACTGATGCACAGAGACTTGACCGTTTGAGGTCTGGTCGCTACACATATCTCGCTGAGACCGAAATTATTGCAATAGGCAACAGAGAGTTTGCAAGCCCATCTCGGTGAGACCAAAATCCCATCGGTGAGACCGAATTGATTAGGGTTTCTGGCAGTGGCTATGTCAAATGAACTCGGTGGCGCCGGATAGTGAAATCGGTGGGGCCGAGTTTGACTTTTGATTTGGGACATATGTGGATATGAGAAAGTGGTTTAAGGGCTTTGGAGCATATCACTAAACACTTTGAGCAAGCAAGCCATTAAGCAACACATCATCCCCTTTTAATACTGTTGGCTTTCCTATGGACTCAACATGATCTTGGATCACTGAAATAGAAAATGTAGTGTCCTAAGCTTTGAGCTTGAGCCAATCCTTTGTCCTTAGCATCTTGAAGGGGTTCCACATCCTCTTGTCCATGCCACTCCACTATTGGACTTATCTGAAATATACTAGATAAAAGTATTAGTCCAACAAGAGATATGTTGACATTAATTACCAAAATCACCCAGGGAGCGCTTGTGCTTTCAATCTCCCCCTTTTTGGTAATTGATGACAACATACATCAAAGCTTTAGATAAAGATATAGAGAAAGGCAGGTAAAGCTTTGGAAGGACATGTAACATGCATAGGCTCCTCCTACATGTATGCAATCATGTAAATATGGAACATAAGAGCATGTGAGTGCATAATCATGACATAGCAAGCAATGAGTTACATGTATCTTGGCTATATGCATCAGAGCAAATGGTGTGAATATAGGAAATGTACCTTCATGCTCATGAGTCCTTGAAAACAATATGTACATCAGCAAGAGATCCTCATGCACATGAGTGTGACGCATATACTTACCTTGTGGTCTTGAGATAGCTTTGGAAGAGATGAACCTGAGTAAACAATGTTAGACAACACAGAAACATCTACTAAATAGAGCAAGAGCAGCAAACCACAAGAGTACGACATGTCCCCAAAGGTAAAGGTATGCAATGAATCCGAAGATTTCCTTGCCTTAGATGTCTTTCTCCCCCTAAATCTTATATGGGATACTGGGAGAAGATAAGGAATAGAAAATCAAACACACAAACAACATGAACATGTCTTTCCCCTCTAAAGACATGTGACTTCTCTCCTCTTTGAATACCAAGCATCTGGGGTCTCTCCTTGATGTGATTATTTATCTCTCTTTCCCCCTTTTGATATGATTAAGCTTCGATGTGAGCTCTCTCTCCCCCTTTGACATCAATTTCCAAGAAGTGGTCTTCTGGAGGGTGAGTCAAAATAGGTTTGGTCCTTGAGTCACATAGCAAAGTAGCAGGGAAAAATAAGGTGTTGGTAGAGGATAAGAATCATCGAGTGGAGCTGGAACAAAATGTGCAGGATGCAAATGACAAAGTGTCTCCTCAGCATTTGAAATCGGTATCATCGAGTTGTTGTCTTCAGTGGCACCGAGGTGATTCGGTTTGACCGAAAGAGACAAACCGGCGTGTCCGAGTTCATTACGAAATAAAGCACTTGTCACCTCATCTCACCAAGCAAATAAGATCTCACAAGGATTTGCATGGAATTAACTAAAGGATTTGCAATGAATAGGATGTAGGGAATGCAGAGCAAAAATTAAAAAGAAAAGAGATCTAGATGAATTAAGAAGGGAAACAAATATGCAAGAGACAAATGCAAGAACACTATAGAACTTCATCTAGAATTGGCCGGTGACAAAGTCACCTATGTTAGAGTATATTGACTTAGGAGTCAAGTGAAGACATTTGATCATAGGTCATACTCATCGTTTAAGCTCAAAATGGGGTTGCCATTTTTTGTTTAAGCATTTTGATGTATTCACATCTTGTTGAGCTGCTTTGACCCCTGACTTTGGGTAAAGCTTCTCTAAGATGGAATAGCATACCTTGGGTGGTGGTGTTGATCTTGATCATGTAGTTGAACTTGTGTGGGATGCTCAAGGTTGATGTAGTTCATTGGGAGCACCACTTGCGATTGGAGTTCATCTACCTACATGAATTAGTTTTGCAAGGAGGAGCACTTGTGTATCCAAAGAGTCAATCATGAAATATGATACCAAAAGAAATATGATATATATAAATTGTCAAAGGATATGTTTGAAGGGTTTCATGCTTCCTTGTCTTCAACCACCGTATTGTAGAGACTTGGTGATTTAGAGATTGCTCAAGATGTGAGTGAGTTGCAATCTCATAGATTTAGATTCATCCAAGTACCTACAAGGGTTAGATAACATGCAAGGGTGCAGATATATCCAAGACATATGATTATCATCATAAGAGAAATATCAAGGATTAGTCAAAGGCTCATGCCTTGCATGTATCCAAATGGAGTTCCTACTCCAAGTTTGAAGCATCAATGATGTTTAATTCACCTCTAAACCGGCAAAATACTTTCTCATCAACCAATTTGGTGAATATATCCGCCAATTACTTATCGGTACGAACATGCTTAAGGTCAATGTCTCCTTTAGCAATATGATCTCGAATATGACAATATGCTTAGTTCGTGAATGTTGCACGGGATTGTGAGCAATCTTAATAGCACTTTCATTGTCACAAATCTATGGAACATGTTTCACATATATCCCATAATCTTTAAGAGTTTGGGTCATCCAAAGTAATTGAGCACAACATGAACCGGCGGCAATGTATTCCGCTTCGGCGGTGGATGAGGATACCGAGTTTTGTTTCTTGGAGGACCAAGACGCAAGAGATCTGCCATGAAATTGACAAGCACCGGAAGTGGACTTTCTATCGACCTTGTCTCTGGCATAGTCAGAATCGGAGTAGCCAACATGATCTAAAGAAGACCTCTTTGGATACCAAATGCCAAAATTTGGTGTATGTATTAAGTATCTCACTATCCTTTTCACAGCCTTAAGATGACATTCTTTAGGGGCCGCTTGATATCATGTGCACATGCACACACCTAGCATAATATCGGGACGAGAGGCACATAGATATAACAATGAACCAGTCATAGAGCGGTAAACTTTTTAATCAATGGGTTCACCATCTTTAGTCAAATCAAGATGTCCACTAGTAGGTGTCGTGGTTATAAGTCTGACAGTAGAAAGGGGGGTAGGTATGGAGAGGCAAGATCTTAGCTATGGCGAAGATGTACACACGAGTTTTACGAGTTCAGGCCCTTCTCGGAGGAAGTAACAGCCCTACATCTCGGTGCCCGGAGGCGGTTGAGTGGATTATGCGTGTGGTATTATAGGGGTGCGAACCCTTGTCCCAGAGGAGGGGGTGGCTTATATAGAGTGCGCCAGGACCCCAGCCAACCTCCATTACAAGGGGCTTAATGTACATAAAGTAAGGGCGTTACTGGTAACGGCAGTCTTAAATACTCTTAATGCTCATGAGGACTAAGGAGTGAATGCCCGGCCGTTGTGTGTTCTTTCGACTCCTGGTCTTCGATATAGTTCAGTGATTCCCCATATGGTCGAGAGACGGTGGGGGATGATGGTCAAGTGATTAGGTTGTCGAGTGGATTCTTGGTCTTCTTGTCTTCTGGGGTAGTGACCTTGGGTAGGACGTGTAGGTTAGGCCTATGACCCTACCCCAGGTCTGTATCCTCATCAGTAGCCCCGGAATGGATTAAGGTGCGAGTGCAAAGTAGGCTGAGCTTCGGGACCTCGCGAGTGCTTTCTGCAAGTCCGAACGCCTGCGTCGGTATTTCGGTGTCGACTCAGTCGCCTTGATCCATTCAGCGGACAGTCGAGTGAACTGGTGATCTCATGTGTCGAGTGCTGTGTTGGAGCGCGGGATCTTGGGCGCGATTGTCTATAGTGTATCCCGGATTTCGCGGGATACAAAATTTCGGGGAAGCGCGCCGGATGGGGAGTGCCGAAGCGGGCGGAGCGGATAAACAGTGCTTCCTCGATTTCCGCCGCCTTTTTCGCCACGTACGTTGCGCGCGACTGTTGAGGGATTTGACGGGATCGCCTGGTCCCACGCGTCAGTCACTCTGAAACAATCCCTTATAAGGTGACCGGACCGAGGCGTCCGCACTGTGCACATCTTCTCTTCCTTCTTCTTCCTCCGCTTCTCCGCCGCACCTTACTCTTCTGCTCTGACGTTGTTGCCCCGTTGCCATGGTGAAGGACAAGACGGCGGCGTTAGAGTGCGCAAAGAAGACGAAGAGGTGGCGAAGGGCAAGAAGCAGCAACGTGGGTCGTCGTCGCGCGCCGGGCTGCCGCCGGGCTGGATCCAGGGTGATTGGATCCGGTCTTCGATTCGGCAGGCGGACCGGGACGAGCTGGAGGAGTCGGGGTTAATCGCCAAGGGAGCGGCGAGGCTGCTGGAGGGGGAGATGAGTCCTCAGCCTTGACCGGGTGAGTGCGTTCTGCTCGCCACCCATGTCGATCGCGGTTTTTCGCTTCCCCCGCATCCTTTCTTCTGGGGGTTCCTGAACTTTTTTGGTGCTCAACTCCACCATTTCTCCCCCAACACCATCACGTATTTAGCTGCTTTCGTGTCGATGTGCGAGCACTTCTTGGGGTGTCGACCGCACTGGGGTCTTTTCAAACACATCTTCACCATTCGTTCCCAATCGGTAAAAAAGGTGAAGTCGAGTGACTCGAAAACCCATGTCATCCAGATGTGTGGGGGGTTTAGGTATCCAAAAGAGGAATAGGAGTGCCTTTCCCGCCATGACTCTTCCTGACTTCGTTAGAGGCTGGCAGTCGACTTGGTTCTATTGCCAGGATGTCGCGGCTCCAGGTCAGTCGACCGGCCTTCCCCACTTCTCGTTTGACCGTGTCCAGACCCCTGCTCCACTAAAAGTGACCGCTGACGAGACCATGGAGGCGAGGATGTTGGTGGATAGGGTGGTTTAGCTTATCAATGATGGCGTTACGGGTCTGGATCTGTTGGAGGTGTTGCTCAGTCGAAGCATCCAGCCTCTCCAGGCCCGTGATCACTCGATGTGGCTGTATCCGGACCGGACGACACCGCTCGGGTCCATCCAGAAGAAGTGCCGTCTGAAACGGTAGCTTTGTGGCTGAGGAGCATCACAGGCAACCAACACAATCCCAGAGGATCTAGGCGAGTTGTTCCCTTTAGCAGCGTAAACCCACCCGACAAGGTATGCTTTTTGTTCTGACTGCTTCTCATTCATGCTCCGACTGCACTTGATATTGACCAACTCTCATTCGACCAATTTGTTCTGCAGGTGTTCACTGAGATGCATTCGATGCCCAATGGTGAGCAAGCTTTGGAACAGGCCCAGGAGGGGGAGGACAGTGCGGAAGAGAGTGGCGAGTGGGATTCTCAGGGAGACGATGAGGAGGAGGAGAGGGAGGAGTCGGACGAGGAGGAGGAAGTCGACTCATCGCCGCGCTCCGAACGTTGATCCAAACAGCAGCATGATCTGGCTGGCGAGCGCTGGAAAAGCGTGGGTCCGAGTGCCAATACTCAGAAGCGCACTCGCACATCGAGTCCAGAGCCGACGGAGAAGGTGGCCAAGTAGCCTAAAGTTGCTCCTCCCAATGCCCGGAAGACATTGCCGCGAATCAAGATGGACGTCCCCGTTGCCTCAGGGTAGGTATCTTGTTTGTGCTTCCGTAAGTCGATTGAAGATTTTCTTGATCTGACCGACCAATTCTTGTGTCCTTCCAGCCCCACCTCTGATGCCACTGACATGGACATTGACAAGGCACCAGGAGACGAAGAGGCCACCTCACGAGCTGGTAAGTTCATTCGACCAAGTTCTGTTTAGTCGAGTGGATGGTCAATTGACTAAAAATTTGATACTTCTCTTCTTATGTAGCTCCGCAAGATATCGTTGTGCTTCCTGATGACGAAGAAGAAGAAGTGCCTCTACAGGAGAGGAGGAAGAAGAGTGGAGGTTCAAGCAGGAGGAAGCTTGAAGTCCAGGTCCTGCAGACGAAACCGACGCCTGAGGCAATAGTCCGGACCAACGTCACATTCGCTAACCCGTTGACGACTGATCGTCCGTCGGGGTCGACTACACAGACACCTGCTGCACCGGTGCAACTCCACTCATCCGACCCGGCAACTACTTCGACCCTCCGAGCCATCCTCTTTGCTACATATCAAACTCCAGACGACTCGCGGGTGCCGCTAGAAGCTCTTCGCCAGCGAATCTTGTCATGGAGCGGTGAAAGTGATGCATGAAGCCGTCGGATAGCTTATAACGCCAAAGATCGCCTCGGTCAATAAAATTCGGTGAACTTTTGAATGTTGCTTTATATCGATCACCCTTTGGGTGTTCGCCGTTTAGAACTTAGGAATCTTCAATTCTGCACTTTTCGAATCAGTGGGGGCACGTCGAGTGCACCCACTGGGTGTAGTCCGTGAGACCACGGTCAGCTGCTGGCAGTCGACTAAGGTCTAATGATGTATTTCTTTTTTTTTGAACTCATGTTGAGTATTGATCTGATCCAGTGGGGGCACGCTAAGTGCACCCACTGGGTGTAGTCCCCGAGACTACTGCTGAATATTTGATTCGGCGGTAGTCTTAGAGTAATTCTTTTCCTTGTATCTGTCGATTGACATGTCTGTCTTTCTGGCAGCAGAGATCTTGTGATCTTGGAGCTCGGCTCATCGAGTTAAAGAAGAAGCATATCAGCGTTGAACTTGACCTCGAACTTGCGAAGAAGAATCTGAAGACTGTCCAACAAGAAACGGCCATCATGGGAGCTGATCACTCGACCATTTTGGCTGTTTTGTAGCTTCACACTTCGCACTGGTTTTTCTTTCAGTCTCTTTGAACCGAGTGATTTCACACAAGCAGATGTGCATAGTGAAAATCGTCAACTTCAGTCTCGTCTGAAGAGTGTTATTTCTTTAGAGAGGATAAAGGAGGCTTTGGAGCAGAAGGATCTGGATCTGGTAGCCGCTCAAAAGGAAGCATCCGAGAAGACGAAGCTTGCGGACCAGAAGCTGGCTTCGGTCAGCAAATTGGAGGAGGGGAACGCGAAGCTGAAGACTGCCATCTCGGATGCTGATCGAGAAGTCGAGCAGCTGAAGAAGGATAATGAAAATCTGACCACTGAAGTTGGTGGCCTCAAGACCAAGACCGACAAGCTAGAGTCCTATCTGGAGCAACTCGCCGCCAAACTTGTTCTGAAGCTTGAAGGTATGACCAGTCGACTGCGATTAATTTGTTGCCGATTGAACTTTATTATCACGCCATCGACTCATCACTTTTTGCAATGGGACAGAACTGTGTCAGGACTTTGAGGCTGAAACTGGGCGGGTGGAGATGGGTCTCGACCCCATCAACTGTCCAGTGAAAGATGATACCGCAATGAATCTGCTTTGATTGGAGTCGTGCTTAGATGGTGAGATTGCTTATCTGGCTCGGCTGGAGGCAGCGATGGCCCAAGTGGATGCTGAACTCTGGCCTCGGGCGGAAATGTCTCAAGACCTTGAATCCTTGATGACTCGACTAACTCAGATTCCAGGCCGAGTGCAAGAGTGGAAGAAATCTTCCGCCCGCTGTGGTGCCGATGTCGCCTTGTTCTTGGTCCGAGTGCACTGCAAGGAGGCTAAGGAAGACAAACTGGCAGCTCTCAAAGTGGCAAACACTAAGAAGCACTCCTTCCAGGACTTCATGGACACCTTCCCCGAGGCAGCCACACGCATCGCCGACAGCATTGACCTCGAAAGCTTCTGTGACCCGGCCAGTCCTTCTCCCGCCGAGTGATTAAAAAACATTATGCCACACTTTTATTTGCCTCAGAATGCCGAGTGAATTTGTAACTGTTAAAACTCCTTCAGGCCTGATGCCCGAGCACTTTATTCTACGGTTAAGAAACTTTGGATTTATCATCTCATATATTGCATCTGTCTTCGAACGAAATTCATTTTTCTCTCAAATTGTTGTCTGTTTGCTTGATGCAGCTTCTGGAGAAGAATGGCCAGTCGACCGATCTTTGAGCAACATTGATCATCTCATCAGCGAGGCACTCAGCAATAGTCTTGACGTTCCAGTCGACCGATCGGGCGATCCTTGAGTATCATTGATCAGCTCGTCAGCAAGGCACTCAGCAATGGTCTTGACATTCCATTCGACTGCTCGGGCGATCCTTGAGTAGCATTGATCATCTCATCAGCAAGGCACTTAGCAATGGTCTTGATGTTCCAGTCAACCGAACGGGTGATCCTTGAGTAGCATTGATCAGCTCATCAGCAAGGTACTCAGCATTGGTCTTGACGTTCCTGTCAACCGATTGGATGATCCTTGGGTAGCATTGATCAGCTCATCAGCAAGGTACTCAACAATGGTCTTGACGTTCCTGTCAACCACCCGGTAAGGCTTTTCAAACTTAGGCGAGCACTGGGCTGCAGCTAAGCCTCTGAGTGGGAGGATTGCTCACCACTCGGTAGGATTTTTCAAACTTAGGCGAGCACTGGGCTGCAGCTAAGCCCCGGAGTGGGAGGGTCGCTCGCCACTCGGTAGGATTTTTCAAACTTAGGCGAGCACTGGGCTGCAGCTAAGCCCCCGAGCGGGAGGGTCGCTCGCCACTCGGGAGGAATTTTCAAACTTAGGCGAGCACTGGGCTGCAGCTAAGCCCCCGAGCGGGAGGGTCGCTCGCCACTCGGTAGGATTTTTCAAACTTAGGCGAGCACTGGGTTGCAGCTAAGCCTCCGAGTGAGAGGGTCGCTCGCCACTCGGTAGGATTTTTCAAACTTAGGTGAGTACGGGACTGCAGCTAAGCCCCCGAGTGGGAGGGTTGCTTGCCACTTGGTAGGATTTTTCAAACTTAGGTGAGCACTGGGCTGCAGCTAAGCCTCCGAGTGAGAGGTAGACTCATCACTCGGTAGGATTTTTATCACTTAGGCGAGCACTGGACTGCAGCTAAGCCCCCGAGTGAGAGGCAGACTCATCACCCGGTAGGATTCTTATCACTTAGGCGAGCACTGGACTGTAGCTAAGCCCCCGAGTGAGAGGCATACTCATCACCCAGTAGGATTCTTATCACTTAGGAAAGCACTGGGCTGCAGCTAAGCCCCCGAGTGAGAGGTAGACTCATCACTCGGTAGGGTTTTTATCACTTAGGCGAGCACTGGGCTGCAGCTAAGCCCCCGAGTGATAGGCAGACTCATCACTCGGTAGGATTTTTATCACTTAGGCGAGCACTGGGCTGCAGCTAAGCCCCCGAGTGAGAGGCAGACTCATCACTCGGTAGGATTCTTATCACTGAGGCAAGCACTGGGCTGCAGCTAAGCCCCCGAGTGAGAGGCAGACTCATCACTCGGTAGGATTTTTATCACTTAGGCGAGCACTGGGCTGCAGCTAAGCCCCCAAGTGAGAGTCAGACTCATCACTCGGTAGGATTCTTATCACTTAGGCGAGCACTGGGCTGTAGCTAAGCCCCCGAGTGAGAGGCAGACTCATCACTCGGTAGGATTTTTATCACTTTGTCTTAGGCGAAATAGATTCGCAGCTAAGGTAATATGTACAAAAGAAATAAACAACAATCATTTGAAAGAAGTAAATTATGTCTTTTGATAGCCAAACTAAAAGGTATTTCTTATTACATCTCATCAGTCTAGATATTTAAGAATAGAAAGGGCGGAGCAGATCCGCATTCCAGGCACGTGGCTCATCTTTATTATGTTCGACGTCGAAGAGACGGTATGCTCCGTTGTGGAGCACCTTGGTGATGACGAAAGGGCCTTCCCAAGCAGGAGCGAGCTTGTGAGGTCTCTGCTGGTCCACTCGAAGAACCAGGTCTCCTTCTTGAAATGCCCGACCCCTCACGTTTCTAGCATGAAATCGACGCAAGTCTTGCTGATAAATGGTCGACTGGATCAAGGCCATCTCCCTTTCTTCTTCTAGGAGATCGACTGCATCTTGCTGAGCTTGCTCTGCTTCTTCTTCTAAGAAGAGTTCGACTCGAGGTGCATTGTGGAGTAAATCACTGGGGAGCACGGCTTCAGCTCCATAGACTAAGAAGAACGGAGTCCTTCAAGTCGACCGGTTAGGGGTTGTCCTCAACCCCCACAGGACGGATGGGAGCTCGTCAACCCAAGCTCCTGCTGCATGTTTCAGGTCATGCATCAACCGAGGCTTCAATCCTTTGAGAATCAATCCATTTGCCCGCTCGGCCTGCCCATTCGACTGAGGATGAGTGACCGAAGTGTAGTCGACTCTCGTGCCTTGGGAGGCACAAAAGGCTTTGAATTCTTCAGAATCGAAGTTCGAGCCGTTATCCGTGATGATGCTGTGCGGGACGCCATATCTGAATATAAGTTCTCTGATGAAACTCACAGTTGTGCTTGCTTCGAGGATTTTGATGGGCTTGGCTTCGATCCATTTGGTGAACTTGTCGACTGCTACCAGCACATGAGTAAATCCACTCCTGCCCGTCCTCAGAGGTCCAACCATGTCCAGTCCCCAGACGGCGAAAGACCAGACGAGTGGAATTGTTTTCAAAGCTGACGCGGGTTTATGAGACATATTGGAGTAAAGCTGGCAGCCTTCACACTTGTCCACTATTTCCTTGGCCATCTCGTTGGCCCGCGGCTAGTAAAATCCGGCTCGGTATGCTTTGGCCACGATGGTCCTAGAGGACGCGTGGTGACCACATGTTCCCGAGTGAATATCGTTGAGGATCACTCGACCTTCCTCTGGCGTGATGCACTTCTGGCAAACTCCAGTTGCACTTTCTCTGAACAACTGCCCCTTTATCACAGTAAAGGCCTTAGATCGCCGGACGATCTGTCAAGCCTCTTCTTCATCCACCGGAAGTTATTTCCGAAGAATTTATGCAATGTACGGCACTGTCCAGTCGGGAGTGATGACCAGAACCTCCATGACTAAGTCGGCCACGGCTGGGATTTCAACTTCAGTCGGATCTATGGCACTCTTGGGCTGTGGCGACTCTTCTATGAAGGGATCCTCCTGAACTGAAGGTGAATGAATATGTTCCAGAAACACATTGCGGGGAATGGCCTCTCTCTTTGAACCTATCTTCGCCAACTCATCTGCAGTTTGATTTTTCAATCGGGGCACATGGTGAAGTTCCAACCCCTCAAACTTCTTTTCCATCTTCCTAACAGCATTGCAGTAACCAATCATGGCTGGACTTCTGACATCCCATTCCTTGATCACCTGATTAACCACCAAATCTAAATCGCCATATACCATGAGGCGACGGACGCCGAGTGAAATGGCCATACGCAACCCATATAAAAGTGCTCTGTATTCTGCTTCGTTATTGGAGGAATCAAAATGAATCTGGAGAACATAGTTGAGCTTGTGTCCATGGGAGGACACCAATACTACTCCAGCACCTGATCCGTTTAGCATCTTGGAGCCATCGAAGAACATAGTCCAATGTTTCGAGTAAACTTGAGTCGGTAGTTGTTGCTCAATCCACTCGGCAAGGAAATCCGCGATTGCTTGGGACTTGATAGCTTTCCTTGCCTCAAACTTGATGTCCAGTGGAAGGAGTTCAATCGCCCATTTTGCTACTCGACCAGTTGCATCTCTGTTATTCAGAATCTCAGACAACGGTGCATCACTGACGACTGTAATAGAGTGATCAGAGAAGTAATGTGCAACATTCTTCATGGTCATGTAAATTCCATAGACAAGCTTCTAATAATGAGGATATCGTTGCTTGGACGGAGTCAAAACTTCAGAGAGATAATAAACTGGGCATTGAATCTTGTAAGCTTTCCCTTCCTCTTCTCGCTCGACCGTGAGTATTGTACTGACAACTTGTTGTAACACCCCGGATCCGATGCGCCAGGTGTCTGCCAGTTATTCGTCGTTGTTGCCATGTCATTTGCTTGCGTGTTGCACTTTGCCATGTCATCATCTGCATTTTATCATGTCATCATGTGCATTTCATTTTGCATACATGTTCGTCTCATGCATCCGAGCATTTTCCCCGTTGTCCGTTTTGCAATCCGGCGCTCCTATGTCATCCGGCGTCCCCTCTTCTCTCTTTTTCGTGTGCGGGTGTTAAACTTTCTCGGAATGGCCCGAGGTTTGCCAAGCGGCCTTGGTATAGCACCGGTAGACCGCTTGTCAAGTTTCGTGCCATTTGGAGGTCGTTTGGTACTCCAACGGTTAACCGGGTAACCGTGAAAGCCTCTTTTGTTTCCAGCCCAACACCCCTTCCAAAGTGGCCCAAAACCCACCAAACTCCCCTCCATGCTCTCGGTCGTTCGATCACGATCGCGTGGCCGAAAACCGCACCTCATTTGGACACTCCTAGCTCCCTCTACCTCTATATATAGACCCCTCCCCCGAATTCGCAGACAAACCCTAGATCTCCTCTCTCTGGCCGGACACGTCGCCGCCACGGACGCGGCCCAGCCGCCACGTCCTCGGGCCAATCAGAGGGCGCCACCTCAGCGCGCCTCCTCCTCCAATCTCACAGGCCACGTACACCCGGCCACGCAGCGCCGCCGCCGCGCATGAGCCAGCCAGCTGGGCCATGAGCCCTCGCCCGCCGCCGCCGCCCGCCGCCCGCCGCCGCCCGCCGCGCCGCCCTGTTCTGCGCACGCCGCGCTGGCCCTGCCGCCACCGTCGGCACTCCACGCCGACTCGCACCCGCCGCGCGGCCTGGCGCCTTCCGCCGCCCGGCCGGCCGGCCGCCATGGCTCTTCTTCACGAAGAATCCGCCGCCCGCTCCGCTTAGCCCGCCCGGCCGCCGCCGCCATGAAGCGCCAACCGCCGCCTCGCCGAGCTCGCCCGGCCCAGCTGCCGCGCGCCGTCTCTGCCTGGCTCCGTCCGTCCGCCGCCGCCCCATCTCCGGCGAGGTCGGCCCGCCCGCGGCTCGCCCCAGCTCCTCCGCCGGCGCCAGATCCGGTGAGGGATCGGCCGGATCCGGGCATCCCCGAGCTCCCCGGCCTCTTCCTCGTCGTCTCCGGCGAAGCTCCGGCGAGCTCCGGCCGTGCTTTGAACTCCGTGCAGGTTGCCCCCGTTTTTCACTAAGTCCCCGTTTCCAGTAATTTTCATGCATTTTCATCGCATCGCATCTCCGCACCCGTGGCTCTGTTTTGGGCGTATAATATGTCAAATTGTTCGCCCGAAGAGTACATCATTTCATTCCATTGCATCATTTGCATTTGAGCTCATCTTGATGCCCTAAATGCTGTTGGAAGGTGGCTTCAGATCGTTAGTTTCAGAATCTTATCAGCTCGAGCTCTTTTGTCATTTTTGCCATGAATTATGTGTGCACCTTATGAACTTGAGTCCTACATGTGAGTTGAACATTGCCATGCCATCTTTCCAGGGGTGTTTGCCATGTATTTTTGTGAGTTATGTGTTGACTAGAACAAGCATGCAAAGTAGGGATGATGATGTTGCTGATTTCAGGAACTTAGTGTTTTCACTAAGTCTTGTCCTGCTGTTAATTTTATGCCATATGTTCATGTTTGTGACAGAGAGATCTATGCCCTTTTTGAGCATGATCAGTAAGGGTGTTTTGAACATATGGATGTGCTCTATCCGTCCATGCCTTTGTTGGTATTTATGGAGTAGTCTAGCATGTCATTTTCGTGCTCTACTTTTGCTTGAAAATGTTTCCTGCCAGATTGTTTGCATGAGATTCAATTTTCACGAGGTCGTTGTAGTTGATCTGTGTATGCTATGACCTTGATCTTGCCATGCTTAGCTTCATAATCATGCCTTCTTACTGTTGGTTGCCTTGCTATGCCATGTATTGCTCTGTAGTGAGTGCACCGAGCTCACGAACATGCCTACTCGTTAACTGTTTTTGCCATGCCCAGTTTTTCTGCTAAGTCTGAAATCTGTAATAAAACTTGCTATGTTTACATGGATGCCATCATTTCTTAAGGTCCTTTTGGCTTATGGTCAGTAAGGGACTATTGATATATGCTTTGAGTAGAATCATGTCATGCCTTGTTTTGATATTATAAGTTCCTGTAGCATGTTGTTTGCTTGCTCTAAACATGCCTTCTGATGTTAATTCTGGCATGCTAGTATTTTCACTAAGTCTGTGAACTGTTATTTTGAGCACTTTCACCATGCTTGTTTGAACATGTTATGATGTGATTTAGCCGTAGCTCAGTGTTCCTCTTTTGTTAAGAATCTCCTGTAGTTCGCTGCCATATGCTTTGCTTTTATGTTGGGGTGCTGTAGCATAGTTTCTTGTTGAGTGCTAAGTAGCATCGGGCTGTTAAACGCAGATTTGCATCATTCTTGTTTTGCTTGTCATTTGCAAACCGTGCATCCGATTCCGGTGATCTTTATATCGATTTCAACCGAAATCATCCCATCTTTCCAGCGGCATACTTGGTTTGCCAAGTTGATGCCCGGTTCATCATTTTCCTTCTGGAGCATACATATGCATTGCATATCACATCTCGCATAGCATGTCATGTATTGCATCATATTGCTTGTGCATTGTTCCTTGTTTGATTGTGGTTCCGTTGCTTGTGTTCTTGCTTTGGGTAGAGCCGGAGGCGAGTACGTGAACGAGGAACCTGTTGAGAACGCCTACGAGGATCAAGCCTTCGACAACTCTGAGAATCTTGCAGGCAAGATGATCATACCCTCGAAATCACTACTATCTTTGCTATGCTAGTTTGCTCGCTCTTTTGCTATGCCAATGCTACGATGCCTACCATTTGCTTGTCAGCCTCCCAAATTGCCATGAACCCCTAACCTTTGACACCTTTCCTATGCAAACCGTTGTTTGGCTATGTTACCGCTTTGCTCAGCCCCTCTTATAGCGTTGTTAGTTGCAGGTGAAGATTGAAGATTGTTCCTTGTTGGAACATGGAGATGTTGTTCCTTGTTGGAACATGTTTACTTGTTGGGATATCACAATATATCTTATTTAATTAATGCATCTATATACTTGGTAAAGGGTGGAAGGCTCGGCCTTATGCACAGTGTTTTGTTCCACTCTTGCCGCCCTAGTTTCCGTCATATCGGTGTTATATTCCCGGATTTTGCGTCCCTTACGGTTGGGCTATAATGGGAACCCTTGACAGATTCGCCTTAAGTAAAGCTTCTCCAAGAATGCCCAACATTGGTTTTACCATTTGCACTAACAACCTACCACCTTCCCTTGGGTTCTGCGCAGACTCAAGGGTCATCTTTATTTTAACCCCGGGCGGTGCTCCTCCGAGTGTTGGTCCGAACCGAGCTACTCTGGGGCCACCTCGGGAAACTTGAGGGTTGGTTTTACTCGTAGCTAGTCTCATCCGAGTGTGCCCGAGAAAGAGATATGTGCAGCTCCTATCGGGATTTGTCGGCACATTCGGGCGGTGTTGCTGGTTTAGTTTTACCACGTCGAAATGTCTTGTTGTGCGGGATACCGAGTCGATCGGAGTGTCTCGGGTGGAGGTCTATTCCTCCGTTGACCGTGAGAGCTTGTCATGGGCTAAGTTGGGACACCCCTGCAGGGATTTGAACTTTCGAAAGTCGTGCCCGCGGTTATGTGGCAGATGGGAATTTGTTAACGTCCGGTTGTAGAAGACCTGAAGTTGACCTTAATTAAAATACATCAACCGTGTGTGTAACCGTGATGGTCTCTTTCCGTGAGTCCGGAAGTGAACACTGTGTTGGAGTTATGCTTGGCGAGGTTGCTATAGGATCACTTCTTGATCATACTTTTATCGACCGTGCTTTGCCTTCTCTTCTCGCTCTCTTTTGCGATTGTTGCCACCATATGCTAGTCGCTTGCTGCAGCTCCACCTCATGCCTTTACCTTACCCATAAGCTTAAATAGTCTTGATCTCGCGGGTGCGAGATTGCTGAGTCCCGTGGCTCACGGATACTTCAAAACCAGTTTGCGGTGCCTATGTTATCGGCGGTGTGACGAACCAAGCTCAAGGAGGAGCTCGATGAAGATCTTGCCCTTTGTGTTGTTTCGTTCTAGTTGATCGAGAGTGGAGCCCAGTTGGGGTCGATCAGGGTCCTTTGTCGCATTTGGGGTTCTTCTTTTATTTTGGTTCCGTAGTCGGACCTTGATTGTATCTGGTTGATGTAATGCTTTATTCATGTAATTATGTGAAGTGGCGATTGTAAGCCAACTATGTACCTCTTTCCCTTATGTATTACATGGGTTGTGTGAAGATTACCTCACTTGCGACATTGCTTTCAATGCGGTTATGCCTCTAAGTCGTGCTTCGACACGTGGGAGATATAGCCGCATCGAGGGCGTTACAAGTTGGTAATCAGAGCCATCCCCGACCTTAGGAGCCCCCACTGCTTGATCGTTTTTAGCGGCCGAGTTGTGTCTAGAAAAATGTTTTGAGTCATTTAGGATTATATATATCGGAGAGTTTAGGATTCTTTTACTCCCGGTCCTTCGACCTTACGGTGAGGTATCTGACGTAGAGTTTTGACTCTTCTCTTCTCAAATTTCACTAAATTTTTTTTAGGATCACGCGGGTATCTTAGAATCGTTCGATGGTTTTATGATGACAACATTGTCTTGGTTGCCTCGACATTTAGGGGTTGTGGCGGTGTCCGGGGAGTTGAGCTCCGAGGTGTTGTCGTCATAATTTTATCGTTGCGATTCGGAATACCGAGTTTAATCGCCGACATCGAAAATCTCTTTTATGCAGTTGTTGGTGAGATAACCCCACTAACCCGATCTTGAGGTGAGTACGGAGTATTGCCATGACTTGTATAACGGATGCTTTTGAAGGTTGAGGTAGACGATTTCGAAGGTTTCTTGGTTATGTGTTGACGGATGGATACTGGTGGATGTAGGGATTGTTAGTTTGTGTGAGATATTATTGCTCCTGTATCCCCAACACCAGATTGCATAACCGAAAGTTTCGGAGTTTCATAGGTGGGAATTCAAGTAGCTCTTAGGATATCTTTCCGGCGGATGTATGATGTGAAATTGGGGTTCGACGTCTAGTGGTCCGCCTATTCACGGTTGGTTTCTGATGGTCTCGTTGTGTCTTAAAGAGTCCTTGGCTATGCCGACTGGGACGCTTCGTATGTCATGTGCTTTGCCTTGTACATGATGGTGCTGTACGATTGAGCCCGTGTAGGCCCCACCACGAAAACTTCGGACGAAATCTCTATCATATGTTTGTTCCGGCTTATTCTGCAAGTCAGTCCTTTGTTTTGTTTTGAGTTGTGGTATTCGAGTTGCTTCAATGTCAAATGTTGAATCCATACCTTTCCGAAATGGTGTTCTCATACTCCGATGTGAATACCAATCCTTCTCAACAATCGAGATTGTCATGTCAATCCTTTTCAACCGGCGTGTTTCTCTTCAAGTGGATCCGATCACTTCAACATCAGCAAGACCAATTATCATTTCTTCTAAACGGTGTTTGTTTCATCCGTCTCCAAGTTGCTTTTGTTTTTTCCCGCCCACCCACCCTTTTTCCTCAAGGACTAAGATTTCTTTACCAAGTATCCTTTTATTTTGTGAAGTTTCTTCATTCTTTTCAATCAATGTTCTTACCCGGTGGTTCTCAAGAAGATGTTCTTCTAGTTCGTCATTCCTCATTCCTTTCTCTTCTCCGGGGGATTCAAGTCAAGTTTTGTTGATCATACCTTTTTCCTCATTTCAATATCTTCTCATACTGGTGCACCTCATTATCATTCTACTTCTCGCTATTTGTTATTCCGGAGTGCTCAAAATATCTTGAAGATTCGTGTTTTCACTCTGCATTCGTTCAAGCTCTTTCGAGGTTGGTGTCTCATTCAAGTCATTTAATTCAACCGGTGCAACATCTCTTTTAAATCTTTCCAACGGTGTTCTTTTGAGTGGGCCCTAACCCACAGGTCTTTTCCCAGGATCTTACCTGACTCTTCTATTTTCCCAGAGCTATCCTAAATTCTTCTCTAAGTTTGACGTAAGAATGAGTTATCATCAGTCAAATGCTTTTCTCCAAGATCTTTCAAATTCTTTACATAGTTGGCTCAACCTCTTCGTTTTTGATTCTTCCGGTGTGCCTCAATAATTCTTGGTGGTGTTTCTCGTTGTCATTCTCATCATTTGAAGACTAAAGAAGAGTTTTTCTTTAATCTTGCTCCATTCTCTTCAAGATTCATGGTTCTAGCTTCATGCTATCCTCTCATAATTGTTTTCGATTGTGAGAATTCTTTTCTTACCATCCGGAGCATTTCATGAGTTGTTTCCATTTCTTTCCTCCGAAGGCCACCATGTCATAATTCTTCATTCTCAGCGTGTAGCTATCGTTCTCCAAATCCTACCGGTGGTTCGTTGAATACCTTCTCAAGTTTTGATATATCTTGTTTAATCCTTTCTGCGAGAATAAGTAGTATGCCTAATCCGTTGTTTGTCATCAATTTAAATTGGTGAAGGATTTGCATAACATAATTCTTATTCTTGTTCATCCAAGTGATTAATTCTTTATTCCGGAGGCCCTTAAAATTCTCGGTTCGAGATGCTTCATCTTTTCTTTTCCGGAGTTCCAAGTTTTCCGCATTATTATCACGGAGCTCTTTCTAAATCATCGCAAGGCTTCAGCTTGTGTTTTCAAGTTCTCTTTCTTTTATCATCCTTTCATGACCGGAGTTCTTCATGGAGTTTCTACATGACGGTTCGTCAAGGATTCCTTTCATTCTTCAATTGTTCTTCATGATTTCTCTCGAAGTTATGATCCGCCAAGCTATACTCTAAAATAAACATGGTGCTCAACACATGTTTTGTTTTGAGTAGTTCAAGTATTCTTCATCTTGCATTTCAAAGTGCAATTCTTTCTACCTTATCTTTTGAGATGGTGATATGTCATTCTTGATAATTCCTCTTCGTGTTTCATGATTTCCATGTTGTCAAGAATGAGGTATTTTAAATCCACCAATCTCTTCTTTGGAGTTATCTTGGTATAGATTTCACCTAAAGCCTTTCCTAAGGAATGTTGCTATTTGTGGTGTTTATCTATCGTCCAAGTTGTCTCTCTATCACCTCGGTGGAAGAAGCTTTCATCTCTTTGGTGCTCTCAATCAAATCAATGGTTTTCCGTTAGTGGCCGGTTGTCACCTCATAGTTTTGAGATGTTTGCCATAAGCCCACAACTAGCTTGTGCTTCTCGTTGTTGATTTTCCAACAACTCCGTTCGATTCTTCTTTGCAAGGATGCTTTCCAAATTCAATTGTGGCAGAAGATGTCATTTTCTTCACCATTCTGTTATTCCAATGATCTATCTTCTATTCTTTCTTCCGGAGGCAATGTGTTGTTGATTTCATCAAGTATCATCCCATCTTCTCAAGTTCATGTTCAATTCCTTCCATGTTCAACCGGAGTGCTGCCCGAATTCTTCCCCTATCATCTTGTTTTAACCGGACTGGTTTCGAATTCTATCTTGTCCATTAAGGTTCATGGTTTCACTCGTTTGCCGAAGAAGCAACTTAGTTTTACCCCTCCTCTTCCTCTTCCTTTTCCCTCCGGTGCCATTCTAGATCTCGGGACGAGATCCTCTCGTAGTGGTGGAGTGTTGTAACACCCCGGATCCGATGCGCCAGGTGTCTGCCAGTTATTCGTCGTTGTTGCCATGTCATTTGCTTGCGTGTTGCACTTTGCCATGTCATCATCTGCATTTTATCATGTCATCATGTGCATTTCATTTTGCATACATGTTCGTCTCATGCATCCGAGCATTTTCCCCGTTGTCCGTTTTGCAATCCGGCGCTCCTATGTCATCCGGCGTCCCCTCTTCTCTCTTTTTCGTGTGCGGGTGTTAAACTTTCTCGGAATGGCCCGAGGTTTGCCAAGCGGCCTTGGTATAGCACCGTGAACCGCTTGTCAAGTTTCGTGCCATTTGGAGGTCGTTTGGTACTCCAACGGTTAACCGGGTAACCGTGAAAGCCTCTTTTGTTTCCAGCCCAACACCCCTTCCAAAGTGGCCCAAAACCCACCAAACTCCCCTCCATGCTCTCGGTCGTTCGATCAAGATCGCGTGGCCGAAAACCGCACCTCATTTGGACACTCCTAGCTCCCTCTACCTCTATATATAGACCCCTCCCCCGAATTCGCAGACAAACCCTAGATCTCCTCCTCTGCGCGCCGGACACGTCCGCCCGCCGCCGGACGCGTCCAGCCGCCACGTCCTCCGGGCCAATCAGAGGGCGCCACCTCAGCGTGCCGCCTCCCTCCTCCAATCCGCGCACCACGTGGCCACCCGGCCACCGCAGCGCCGCTGCCCATGAGCCCAGCCGGGCCCATGAGCCCGTCCGCGCCGCCGCCGCCGCCTCGTCCGCCTGCCGCCCAGCCAGCGCGCGCCCGCGCCTGCGCCGCGCCATGACCCTGCGCCGCATGGCCCACCGCCGTCGGCACCGCCGCCCTCGCACCTCGCCCGCTGCCGCGCGCCGCTGCCAGACTCCCGCCGCCACCGGCCGCTTCCCGCCGCCCGGCGCCCGGCCGCCATGGCTCTTCGCCGCCGCCGGCAACCGCCGCCCGCTCCGCCCTAGCCCGCCGCCGCGCGCGCGCGCGCCAACCGCCGCCTCGCCCGAGCTCGCCCGGCCCAGCGCGCGCCGCCTCTGCTGCTGCTCCGTCCGCCGCCGCCGCCCATCTCCGGCGTGGTCGGCCCGCCCGCGGCCTCGCCCCAGCTCCTCCTGGCGCCAGATCCGTGAGGATCGGCGGATCCGCATCCCGAGCTCCCGGCCTCTTCCTCGTCGTCTCCGTGGCTCCGTGACTCCGGCCGTGCTTTGAACTCCGTGCGAGTTGCCCCGTTTTCACTAAGTCCCGCTTCGATAATTTTCATGCATTTTCATCGCATCGCATCTCCGCACCCGTGGCTCTGTTTTGGGCGTATAATATGTCAAATTGTTCGCCCGAAGAGTACATCATTTCATTCCATTGCATCATTTGCATTTGAGCTCATCTTGATGCCCTAAATGCTGTTGGAAGGTGGCTTCGGATCGTTAGTTTGAGAATCTTATCACTCGAGCTCTTTTGTCATTTTGCCATGAATTATGTGTGCACCTTATGAACTTGAGTCCTACATGTGAGTTGAACATTGCCATGCCATCTTTCCAGGGGTGTTTGCCATGTATTTTTGTGAGTTATGTGTTGGCTAGAACAAGCATGCAAAGTAGGGATGATGATGTTGCTGATTTCAGGAACTTGGTGTTTTCACTAAGTCTTGTCCTGCTGTTAATTTTATGCCATATGTTCATGTTTGTGACAGAGAGATCTATGCCCTTTTTGAGCATGATCAGTAAGGGTGTTTTGAACATATGGATGTGCTCTATCCGTCCATGCCTTTGTTGGTATTTATGGAGTAGTCTAGCATGTCATTTTCGTGCTCTACTTTTGCTTGAAAATGTTTCCTGCCAGATTGTTTGCATGAGATTCAATTTTCACGAGGTCGTTGTAGTTGATCTGTGTATGCTATGACCTTGATCTTGCCATGCTTAGCTTCATAATCATGCCTTCTTACTGTTGGTTGCCTTGCTATGCCATGTATTGCTCTGTAGTGAGTGCACCGAGCTCACGAACATGCCTACTCGTTAACTGTTTTTGCCATGCCCAGTTTTTCTGCTAAGTCTGAAATCTGTAATAAAACTTGCTATGTTTACATGGATGCCATCATTTCTTAAGGTCCTTTTTGGCTTATGGTCAGTAAGGGACTATTGATATATGCTTTGAGTAGAATCATGTCATGCCTTGTTTTGATATTATAAGTTCCTGTAGCATGTTGTTTGCTTGCTCTAAACATGCCTTCCTGATGTTAATTCCTGGCATGCTAGTATTTTCACTAAGTCTGTGAACCTGTTATTTTGAGCACTTTCACCATGCTTGTTTGAACATGTTATGATGTGATTTAGCCGTAGCTCAGTGTTCCTCTTTTGTTAAGCATCTCCTGTAGTTCGCTGCCATATGCTTTGCTTTTATGTTGGGGTGCTGTAGCATAGTTTCTTGTTGAGTGCTAAGTAGCATCGGGCTGTTAAACGCAGATTTGCATCATTCTTGTTTTGCTTGTCATTTGCAAACCGTGCATCCGATTCCGGTGATCTTTATATCGATTTCAACCGAAATCATCCCATCTTTCCAGCGGCATACTTGGTTTGCCAAGTTGATGCCCGGTTCATCATTTTCCTTCTGGAGCATACATATGCATTGCATATCACATCTCGCATAGCATGTCATGTATTGCATCATATTGCTTGTGCATTGTTCCTTGTTTGATTGTGGTTCCGTTGCTTGTGTTCTTGCTTTGGGTAGAGCCGGGAGACGAGTACGTGAACGAGGAACCTGTTGAGAACGCCTACGAGGATCAAGCCTTCGACAACTCTGAGAATCTTGCAGGCAAGATGATCATACCCTCGAAATCACTACTATCTTTGCTATGCTAGTTTGCTCGCTCTTTTGCTATGCCAATGCTACGATGCCTACCATTTGCTTGTCAGCCTCCCAAATTGCCATGAACCCCTAACCTTTGACACCTTTCCTATGCAAACCGTTGTTTGGCTATGTTACCGCTTTGCTCAGCCCCTCTTATAGCGTTGTTAGTTGCAGGTGAAGATTGAAGATTGTTCCTTGTTGGAACATGGAGATGTTGTTCCTTGTTGGAACATGTTTACTTGTTGGGATATCACAATATATCTTATTTAATTAATGCATCTATATACTTGGTAAAGGGTGGAAGGCTCGGCCTTATGCACGGTGTTTTGTTCCACTCTTGCGCCCTAGTTTCCGTCATATAGGTGTTATATTCCCGGATTTTGCGTCCCTTACGGTTGGGCTATAATGGGAACCCTTGACAGTTCGCCTTAAGTAAAGCTTCTCCAGCAATGCCCAACATTGGTTTTACCATTTGCACTAACAACCTACCACCTTCCCTTGGGTTCTGCAGACTCAAGGGTCATCTTTATTTTTAACCCCGGGCGGTGCTCCTCGAGTGTTGGTCCGAACCGAACTACTGCATGGGCCACCTCGGGGAACTTGAGGGTTGGTTTTACTCGTAGCTAGTCTCATCTGAGTGTGCCCCGAGAAAGAGATATGTGGAGCTCCTATCGGGATTTGTCGGCACATTCGGGGCGGTGTTGCTGGTTTAGTTTTACCCTGTCGAAATGTCTTGTTGTACGGGATACCGAGTCGATCGGAGTGTCTCGGGTGGAGGTCTATTCCTCCGTTGACCGTGAGAGCTTGTCATGGGCTAAGTTGGGACACCCTGCGCAGGATTTGAACTTTCGAAAGTCGTGCCCGCGGTTATGTGGCAGATGGGAATTTGTTAACGTCCGGTTGTAGAAGACCTGAAGTTGACCTTAATTAAAATACATCAACCGTGTGTAACCGTGATGGTCTCTTTCCGGCGGAGTCCGGGAAGTGAACACGGTGTTGGAGTTATGCTTGACGTAGGTTGCTATAGGATCACTTCTTGATCATACTTTTATCGACCGTGCTTTGCCTTCTCTTCTCGCTCTCTTTTGCGATTGTTGCCACCATATGCTAGTCGCTTGCTGCAGCTCCACCTCATGCCTTTACCTTACCCATAAGCTTAAATAGTCTTGATCTCGCGGGTGCGAGATTGCTGAGTCCCCGTGGCTCACGGATACTTCAAAACCAGTTTGCGGTGCCTATGTTATCGGCGGTGACGCAACCAAGCTCAAGGAGGAGCTCGATGAAGATCTTGCCCTTTGTGTTGTTTCGTTCTAGTTGATCAGTAGTGGAGCCCAGTTGGGGTCGATCAGGGTCCTTTGTCGCATTTGGGGTTCTTCTTTTATTTTGGTTCCGTAGTCGGACCTTGATTGTATCTGGTTGATGTAATGCTTTATTCATGTAATTGTGTGAAGTGGCGATTGTAAGCCAACTATGTACCTCTTTCCCTTATGTATTACATGGGTTGTGTGAAGATTACCTCACTTGCGACATTGCTTTCAATGCGGTTATGCCTCTAAGTCGTGCTTCGACACGTGGGAGATATAGCCGCATCGAGGGCGTTACACTTGTCTAGTGGCTGCAATGTAAAGCAGTAAAGGCTCTTTGCTGATTGGCGCAGCAAGCACCAGCTGGGTGGAAAGCAGGGCATTGAGCTCTACAAACGCTGCATCAGCTTCTTCAGACCACTCGAACTTATCAGATTTTTTCATCAGTCGGTAAAGAGGCAAGGCCTTTTCACCGAGACGAGAAATGAATCGACTCAAGGCGGCCAAACAACTAGTTAGCTTCTGAACGTCATGCACTTGCACGGGGCATTTCATTCGGAGGATGGTATCAACTTTTTCTGGATTGGCATCGATCCCTCGTTCGGAAATGAGAAAACCGAGCAACTTTCCTCCTGGAACTCCGAATGTGCACTTTGACAGATTAAGCTTGATATCGTACCTTCTTAGGTTGGCAAAGGTTTCTGTGAGGTCAGTCAATAGGTCGTAACCTTTGCGAGACTTGACCACGATGTCATCCATGTATTCCTCCACATTCCGATTGATTTGGGTGAGCAGGCACTTCTGGATCATTCTCACGAACGTGGCTCCGGCATTTTTAAGACCGAATGGCATGGTGAATAGCAAAAACACCCGAATGGGGTGATGAAAGTTGTTTTTATTTCATCGGGGCCATATAGTCGGATCTGATGATACCCGGAATATGCATCTAAGAAAGACAGGCGCTCACACCCCGCAGTCGAGTCAACAATCTGATCGATACGGGGAGAGGATTGATATGCTTGAAATCAATGCACATGCGAAGTGAATCGTCATTCTTGGAGACCATGACAACATTGGCAAGCCACTCGGAGTGGTAGACTTCACGGATGTGCTCTACTGCCAACAGTCGAGCCACTTCTTCGTTGATTGCTTTTCTCTTCTGAATGGCGGACCGCCGAAGGTGCTCTTTGACGGGTTTTACCTTGGCGTCGACACGCAAATGGTGCTCAGCCAGTTCTCTGGGTACACCTGGCATGTCAGAGGGTTTCCATGCGAAGATGTCCCAGTTCTCACGGAGGAACTGGATGAGCGCTTCTTCCTATTTGCTGTCGAGCATTGTTGATATATGAGTCGGTGCAGCATTGGGATCATCGGGTGAATATGAATAAACCCGTTTCACGGTCGATGAAATGCGTAGTCTGTAGTGAGCTTCTTGGCTCGGAGCAAGTCACTCGAATCTGCACTCTTCGATACTCTTGAATTCAACCGCCGCCATCGTGCATCGGCGATTTTGGAACCTTCGAAACATTCTTACGCTACGCCAATTGCCAGTGACTGTGATCACACCTTTTGGGCCAGGCATCTTCAGCTTGAGGTACACATAACACGGTCGAGCCATGAAACGTGTGTATGCCGGCCTCCCCAGGATGGCGTGATAAGCACTCTGGAAATCCACGACTTCAAATGTCAACTTTTCTTTCCGGTAATGCTTGGAGTCACCGAAACCCACGTCGAGTGTGATCTGACCGAGTGACTCGGCTTTCTTTCCGGGGATAACACCGTGAAATCTCATATTGCTCTCGCTAAGCTTGGACATCGGGATGCCTATCCCCTTCAAGGTTTCAGCATACAGGATATTCAGCCTGCTACCACCATCCATCAGCACTTTAGTCAGTCGAGTGCCACCGACCACTGGGTCAACCACCAGCGCTTGCCTCCCTGGGGTGACTACGCGAGCAGGATGGCTGTCTGGGACCATTTCAGGTACGTAGTCGTCATTGCCGGAGCAACCATATTCACCTCTCTGTTGATGACCTTCAACCGACTCTTGCTCTCAACATCAGCAAAAATCATGAGAGTGGAATTGACCTTGGGGTAACCGTCATCTTCCTCTTCCTCCTCATCTCTGTCTGACTCCTTGTCCTTCTCATTGGGCTGTTTCTCCCGGAACTGTTGGATCAGGAGTCGACATTGTCGAGTGGTATGCTTTGGGTAAATCAGATTACCTTCCTCATCTTTCTTCGTGTGGATGTGACACGGCAAATCCAGCACATCATTTCCTGCTTGATCCTTTACCTTCTTAGGAGGTCAGGGCCCCTTGGGCTTTCCCTTAAACTTTCCTTGAGCCACTGCTGCAATCTCACCAGGTGTCGTTGGCTCGGCTTTACGCTTTTGTTTCCGACTGGAACCACCTCCACCGGCCTCTTGGCCGACTGGTTTACTCTTCCCGCTACGGACTCGATCCTCTTCTTCTCCGTTAGCATACCGGGTGGCTATCTCCATCATCCGGGTCAGAGTCATATCTCCAGTCCGACCGAACTTCAGAACCAACTCTCGATACTTGATGCCTTCCTTGAAAGCGCACACTGCCTGATGCTCTGATACATTCTCCACGGTGTGATGCAAAGTGGTCCACCTCTGAATGAATTCCCTCAAGGTCTCATTCGGCTTCTGCACACAATTCTGCAACTCGGGAAGCCCCGCTGGCCGCTTGCACGTGCCCTCAAAGGTTCTTACGAACACTCGAGACAGCTCTTCTGAACTGTGTATACTGTCCGGGGACAACTGAGTCAACCACGCTCGGGCCGACCCTTCCAACATAAGAGGAAGATGCTTCATTGCTATCTCATCGTTTCCGCCTCCAATTTGCACAGCCACTCGGTAATCTTCAAGCCAAGTTTCAGGATTGGATTCTCCAGTGAACTTACTGACTCCTGTTGCCAATCTGAAGTTGGGAGGAATCACTGCGGCCCTGATGGCTCTGCTGAAACACTCTGGGCCTGAAACATGTGATCTGCTGCCACTCGGACGATCTCTGCCCAGGTCTTCTCTGTGTGCTCTATTCCGGTCGACCAAGCCTTGGATGAGAATGGATCTCGCATCAAAGCCCGGCTCCCTTGGGTCGACTGGAGCTCTGTGCTCGTCCCTGTGATGGCGTCTGTCATCGTTCTGCCGAGGCACGTACGACGCACTCCTCGGAGGAGGCGTTGGCACTCGACGACGATTGTCGCGGTCAAACTAACGATCATACTGCCCACAGCCTTCACGCCGCGGGGCGATCTTGGGCTATGGGCCGACTGAACTGTATCCGCTGCCACGGATCTACTGTGTATCATATTCCGCGATTGAGACACCGCAGAATTCTGCTCTCCTGCTGCTCGGAGCAGGGCCCGGATATGCTCGAACCCTCGGCCAGCCTCTGACTGGGAAGGTTGAATCGACTCTGCAATTCGGGCCACAGCAGTGAGGTTCTGAATCGGAGTGCGGTATACCTTAGGCGAAGGCGGGAAAAGCTGCCGTCGACTGGACTCAAGAACTTGTTCCTGCGCTCGCTCGTCGAGAGCACGCTGCAAGTTTTCCAGTCAAGTGCACTCAGCCAAATTAGCCAAGCGCGCCTCCTTCAAGGCCCGAGCCTCGGGAGTTTCTCCAACGATGATCGTGTGAAGTGCGTCCATGTTGCGACGACGAAGATCCTCTCTCTGCTGCGAAGAGAAAGGCTCGGGATGGTACTCCTCGTGGACCCATGATGGATCACCGCCAGCCTCTTTGCTGTCCTCGTGGCAAACGCCAGGCGGGCCACACGGACCATCGACCATCAGGACTTCAGCCGCACGATCGCTGCTATTGCACTCGGACGCCGTCTCCGCGGAGCCAGTCGACAGATCAAACAGGCCGTGGAGAGTTTCGTCAAGCTCGATTATGCGACTTGATGAGTGGCCGAACGCTGAGCCATCGCATGCTTCACCCACCGCTTAAGCCGCGACCGACCAGATCGCTTGCGGCGGCAAACAGCAGGGAGGGAAGATGTCACCGGAGCCGACTGATACTGGCTCGACGGCTGCCGAAGAAGGACGCCACGAACGCACGCGTGAAAGTGCATCGCCCCTTAGACGGGGAGCGCCTCGACATCGAGCGGAGCTTCCTGGAGCTACGACGAGTCGTCGGCGATGAAAACGAGCGCGCCGAGATGGATCTCGCGGCCCTCAACCATCTCGCCGCCGGAAACCATGATGATGATCGGAAAAACTTGCAACTTCACCAATAAGTCGCTAAGACACCGCCCCACGGTGGGCGCCAACTGTCGTGGTTCTAAGTCTGATAGTAGAAAGGGGGGTAGGTATTGAGAGGCAAGATCTCAGCTATGGCAAAGATGTACACACGAGTTTTATGAGTTCAGGCCCTTCTCGGAGGAAGTAACAGCCCTACGTCTCGGTGCCTGGAGGCGGTCGATTGGATTATGCGTGTGGTATTACAGGGGTGCGAACCCTTGCCCCAGAGGAGGGGGGTGGCTTATATAGAGTGCGCTAGGACCCGAGCCAACCTCCATTACATGGGGCTTAATGTACATAAAGTAAGGGCGTTACTGGTAACGGCTGTCTTAAATACTCTTAATGCTCATGAAGACTAAGGAGTGAATGCCCGGCCGTTGTGTGTTCTTCCGACTCCTGGTCTTCGATATAGTCGAGTGATTCCCCATATGGTCGAGTGATGGTGGGGGATGATGGTCGAGTGATTAGGTTGTCGAGTGGATTCTTGGTCTTCTTGTCTTCTGGGGTAGTGACCTTGGGTAGGACATGTAGGTCAGGCCTATGACCCTACCCCAGGTCTGTATCCTCATCAGTAAGCATGGGTGTATTCATACCTTTGCATTCTTGCATGTTGAACTTCTTGAATAAGTCCTTGGTGTATTTTGTTTGAGAGACAAAGGTACCTTCCTTAGTTTGCTTGATATGCAAACCAAGAAAGAATTTGAGTTCACTCATCATGGACATCTCAAACTTCTCTGACATTATCTTTCCAAACTTCTCACTAAAATGAGGGTTAGTCGAACCAAGTATAATATCATCAACATAAATTTGGCACACAAATAATTCTCCATTAACCCTTTTAGTGAAGAGAGTAGAATCAATTTTTCCGATCTCAAAGCCTTTTTCAATAAGGAACTTGGTCAAGCATTTATACCATGCTCTAGGAGCTTGTTTGAGACCATAAATAGCTTTGTGAAGTTTGTACACATGATCGGGTTTCTTAGGATTAATAAAGCCGGGAGGTTGTTTAACATAAACTTCCTCCTCAATTTCACCATCTAGAAAAGCACTTTTAATGTCCATTTGGTACAAGGTGATATCATGGTGATTAGCATAGGCAAGTAATATGCGGATGGACTCAAGTCTAGCAACGGGGGCATATGTCTCACCATAGTCCATACCTTTGACTTGAGTGTAGCCTTGGGCGACGAGACGTGCTTTGTTGCGAACTACTTGTCCATCTTTATCTTGCTTGTTGCGAAACACCCATTTGGTACCGATGATGTTGTGGTTGTTGTCGGGCTTCTCGACTAATGTCCACACTTGGTTTCTCTCAAAGTTGTGTAGCTCTTCATGCATGGCATTTATCCAATCCGGATCTTCCAATGCTTCTTCAACCTTCATGGGTTCAATGCTAGAGATGAATGAATAATGTTCACAAAAATTAGCCAAGCGAGTTTTACAACGAGTGATTCTCCCAGTTTGGATATCATTGTAGATTTGCTCGACGGGATGGTCTCTGGCGACTCTTGCTCGAACTCGTGAGATCTTTTGTTTTGGTCAGGGTGGAACATCTTCTTCATCATCTTGTTCTTCTTCTTGGCCTTATTCATTGTTGACGTTGTCGTTCTCTTGTCGTGGTGGAGAAGGAGGTTGATGAGGTTCATCTTGGTGTACTTCCTCGTTTTCTTCATCTTGGTGTGTCCCACTTGTGGATGCTTCCATATCAACTCTTGGTTCACCTTGTAGTGAGGTAGAAGCTTCCACTTGGACGGACGAGGTACTCTCCTTCACCTCCGTTGGAAGTATCTTGCCAACATACAAGTCTTGGATTGCTTTCGAAGGGTCTTTGTCTCCTACATCAATTGGCAATTGCTCTACTTGCGAGCCGTTAGATTCATCAAACTTCACATCCATCGTCTCTACAAACTTTCAAGTGAAATTGTTGCAGACACAATAAGTGCGAGAGTTTGAGCCATAACCAAGTAGGAAACCTTCATGAGATTTGGGAGAAAATTTAGAACGACGATGCTTATCAAGAATGTAGCACTTTGAGCCGAATACTCGAAAGTATCCGACTTGGGGTTTGTTACCGGTGAGGAGTTCGTATGCCGTCTTGCCGAGTAGCTTGTGAAGATACAAGAGATTTGTTGCATGAAAAGCTGTCTCAACCGCTTCCGCCCAAAAGTGTTTTGGTGTCCTGTACTCATTAAGCATCGTTCTTGCCATCTCAATAAGAGTCTGGTTCTTCCTCTCAACAACTCCATTTTGTTGAGGCGTGTACGTAGCCGAGAACTCATGTGAAATCGCCTCTTTGTCAAGGAAGGAATCCACATTTGCGTTCTTGAACTCCATTCCGTTGTTGTTGCGAACCTTCTTGATCTTCACTTAAAATTGATTGGCCTTCCTAGCGAAGTTCTTGAAGATCTTTTGGACCCGCGATTTATCATCAAGAAAGAACACCCACGTAAATCTTGAAAAATCATCGACTATAACTATAACAAATGAGTTTCCACCGAGACTTTTGTAGGCATTGGGACCAAAGAGATCCATATGAAGTAGCTCGAGCGGTCTTCTCGTGGTCATGATTTTCTTCACGGGGTGGCTTCCTCCAACTTGTTTTCCTGCTTGGCAAGCGCTGCAAAGTCTATCCTTATCAAATATGACATCTTTAACACCAAGGATATGATCACCTTTAATAAGCTTGTCAAGGTTTCGCATGCCCACATGACCTAACCTTCTATGCCATAACCAGCCTTTAGAAGATTTAGCAATTAAGCAAGTTGTAGGTTGAGCCTTTTTAGTGAAGTCAACAATGTATAGATCACCTCTACGTATGCCGGTAAAGACCATTTTATGATTATCTCTTCGAAACACTTGGCAATCTACTTTAGTAAATAGGACATTGAAACCAAAGTCAGCTATTCTAGATACAGAAAGCAGATTATATCCAAGAGATTCAACAAGCATAACATTTTGTATGGAGCTATCATGTGAGATGGCCACTTTACCGAGGACAACCACCTTACCCTTCGAGTTATCACCAAAAGTGACATACTTTCGAGGGCCGTCATTTTAGCAAGCTCATGAAACATATCCTTGTCTTCGGTCATATGATCGGTACATCCACTATCAAGGACCCATTCCTTTCCTCCTGCCATGAAGCCGCGAAGATTGGCCATAAGACCAAAGTGTCTCATTGCATCATCAAGATCATAGTCACTATCATCATCCTCATCATAGTATCCATGTTCAACATCATCATGTGATGGATCAATTCCTAGAGAGAGTGATTCATTAGATAAATGATCATGGCAATAATCATCTTTATGAAATTAATGGCTTCGGAGATGATATTGCTAATGATTCCAACATCTCCTTTGGCACGCATAAGGTCACAAAGCTCAAACAGACAATCATCAAACTTAGGATCACTAGTACTCATTTTATTCAAGGCAATTGACTTATGAAGAATCTCATCTACATTTTGCAAGGAATAGTTTGGAAATCTTTCCTCAAGAAATCTCCATATAGTATAAGCACAGTCAAGAGTAGGCAAGTGACCAATCAAATTTCTAGGCAATCCTCTAATGATAAGATTGATAGTTCTAAGATTTCGAATCATGTCAAGATCCTCATCGGGAGTGGGATGCAAAGGATCAACAAGGCGAGCACAAGGGTTGGTAATGTACTTGCTCAAAAGATATTCATTGGAAATCTCAAGCATCTCATTTTTCCACTCATGAAAGTACTCTCCATCAAGTATAGGCACTCTATGTCTAAGACTCCTCAATGTAGACTCATCCATCTTCCTCCAATGGTGATTAAACCAAAGCAATGGAGACCAAGGCTCTGATACCAATTGAAAGGATCGAGAAGAGGTGTCTAGGGGGGTGAATATACTCTCAACCAAGAAAAGTAGCAATATTTAAGTTCTTCAAGTTGAGGTGGAGTTTAAGCACAAGTCTAAACGTTCACAATACATATCAAGCAAGCATGACAAGAGTATATGAGCACCGGAAAGTAAAGCATGCAAATTGCAAGATGAAAAGGGATGGGATTGGAGTGTGCAAACGCAATTGGAGACACGGAGATTTTTGGCATGGTTCCGGTAGGTGGTGCTATCGTACATCCACATTGATGGAGACTTCAACCCACGAAGGGTAACGGCTGCGCGAGTCCACGGAGGGCTCCACCCATGAAGCGTTCACAAAGAAGCAACATTGTCTATCCCACTGGCGATCGCCCATGAAGGACTTGCCTCACTAGGGTAGATCTTCACGAAGTAGGCGATCTCCTTGCCCGTACAGACTCCTTGGTTCAACTCCACAATCTTGACGGAGGATCCCAAGTGACACCTAACCAATCTAGGAGACACCACTTTCCAAAAGGTAATAGATGGTGTGTTGATGATGAACTCCTTGCTCTTGTGCTTCAAATGATAGTATCCCCAACACTCAACTCTCTCTCATAGGATTGGATTTGGTGGAAAGATGATTTGAGTGGAAAGCAACTTGGGGAAGGCTAGAGATCAAGATTTATGTGGTTGGAATGGAATATCTTGACCTCAACACATGAGTAGGTGGTTCTCTCTCAGAAAATGAATGTTGGAAGTGTAGGCATACTCTGATGTCTTTCTCCATGAATGAAGAGAGGGTGGAGGGGTATATATAGCCTCCACACAAAATCTAACCGTTACACACAATTTACCAAACTCGGTGAGACCGAATCAGAAAACTCGGTTAGACCGATTTAGTTCATAATGTGACCGTTAGGCATTTCGATGGGACCGATATGATCAACTCGGTAGGACCGATGTGCTAGGGTTTGACCGATTACACAAAATCGGTTGGACCGATTTTGTTAATAAGCAAAACAGAGAGTTGGTTAGGCAAACTCGGTGGGACCGATTGCATATCTTGGTGAGACAAAAATTATTTCAATAGGCAACAGAGAGTTTGCAAGCCCATCTCGGTGAGACCGAGATCCCATCGGTGAGACCGAATTGATTAGGGTTTCTGGCAGTGGCTATATCAAATGAACCCGGTGGCGCCGGATAGAACAAATCGGTGGGGCCGAGTTTGACTTTTGGTTTGGGACATATGTTGATATGAGAAAGTGGTTGAGGGCTTTGGAGCATATCACTAAGCACTTTGAGCAAGCAAGCCATTAAGCAACACCTCATCCCCTTTTAATAGTATTGGCTTTCCTATGGACTCAATATGATCTTGGATCACTGAAATAGAAAATGTAGAGTCCTGAGGTTTGAGCTTGAGCCAATCCTTTGTCCTTAGCATCTTGAAGGGGTTCCACATTCTCTTGTCCATGCCACTCCACTGTTGGACTTATCTGAAATATACTAGATAAAAGTATTAGTCCAACAAGAGATATGTTGACATTAATTACCAAAATCACCCAGGGAGCACTTGTGCTTTCACACTGACGCTCGCGCCCGTGCCAGTGTCCGTGCACACGAATGTCTCTGTCGTGTCGTTGCCAACACATGTCCCACACCGGTGCCAGTGCCCCCCTCAGTGGCATGGATCGTCGTCGTCAACTACTTCCTTGCACCAATGCTAGTCGCCGCCTCCCGCCAGTTAGCTGGCTCCTGGAGACCGAAGTCCAGAACATTCTGACCTTCCTTGAAGCTAGGTCCAACGTCCAGGAGTATGCCAACAATGGCGCAAGACGCCGCCGTCGCCGCCAGTCAGTGGCCCGACAACACACAGAGCATGGCAGAGGAGCCACTTCCCGCCGCAAGACGCCTTCGCCGCCGCCGCATGATCCAGATTTGCCATGTAAAACATTCAGATTGCCATGCTTAAAATCCGAACGTTTCTGATCTATCATTTCTGTTTATTTTAGTTCGATCTTGGTAAGAATGTAAAATCACAGTCAGACTGAATGAAATCTATGGTTTGATCGATTGAATGTTCTGCTTGAGCCGTATCAAATTAAACTAAAAAAGGTTATCAAGCGACATGTATTCCTTCTCATCGCAAACATTTCATATTAAATACCACGTCAATTCCAAATACATATTTTAGAGAAGTCAATTCCAAATACTTGTAGGGCGCGAGCATGCCCCTTATTCATGCACTAGGCGATACATCTATTTATCTACACATTTAATTATTACTAGTTAAATATTACTAGCCTAACTTGTCCATCACGGTTACTTTGTTCCTAAACTTGTAACATATACTACTACTAGTACGTGAAACTGGTACTGTAACTTGTGAACGCGTCCAGATACGGTCAACGGCAACATCACCTACGTGTTCTTCATGTTTGCCTGTGTATCTAAACATAGGAGGGAAGGAGAGAGAGAGAGAGAGAGAGAGAGAGAGAGAGAGAAGACATGCGATCCACCGGTAAGTGGCTCAAGAAAGGGGAATAGTACGTGCTAACAAGTCGGTCCCTCTAATCTACTAAAATTAATATTTTTCGAAAAGGGGCGCTTTATTACTTAAAAGGTTTAAGCATTACACCCGACCTCTGCATAACTAAGATGCACACAGCCAAATAAAGTCCTCACGCACAAAAGAAGGGGAGTACAACAAACGTTGCTACTATGTTGCCTATTGACGTGCGCGTGGAAGGGCCTAGTCGCATGTTCGATTCTCGTCCTTTTTCATTTTTCATTTATATATGGGTCCAAATTTGTTCCATGATAGGTGGGCCCCCCGCTGTGTAGTTTGTAGCACTTTAATATCCGGGTCGAAATTTGTTCCATTACAGGTGGACTCCCGGTGTGTAGTTTGTAGCTTATTTGTAATAATTAAAGAGAACGCCAGAGTTTTTTTTGCAAAAAAATACCATGGTGTGACGTGGAAGGTGAGAAAGGGCGTGTGAGAGAGCAATGACCGAGCCATAGGGTAATAGTGTTTGGAGTAGTTGTGGGCCGAATGCTACAAAAATATAATCTAAACCCATCGAAATAAATTTCTTCACAAATTAATCCAAGGTTGGAGTTCCCCTTGCAATGTAAATAGCTTCGGCTCTTTGAGGGATGGAGAGGTAGTGTCAATGTGTGGAAGAGACGATGTGAGAAAGAGAGGTCAATCAAGACATAGATAGATAGAGAGACAGGGTGAGTGTGGCCCGACATTCGGTGAAAAGATATATATGCTCTGGAGAGATATTGTCCGATTGAGCTTCTGGGAAGGGTGAGAACTGTAAGAGAGAGCTTGAGAGATTGACCTACATGGACAATGTGCATGCTAGGGTATACAGAGTGTGGATCCAGTCACAGACAGGTAGATAAATCATTTGTGCGTGAGAGGAAGCAAGGTCAATTGATACATAGATAAATATAGAGAGATTGAGCGAGTCTGGGTCGTCATGCGGTCAAAAGAGTGAGACGGGTTGGAGAGAGTGGCCTATATAGACAATGTGCGTGAGAGAGTATACAATATGTCGAACTGGGCCCAAACATGGAGATATATCGTTTTTGTGTGAGAAAAAATGACGTCAATCGAGACATATATAAAGAGAGAGGGGGGAGAGATTGAGCGAGTGTGGGCCGCCATGAGGTCGAAAGAGTGGGCGGCTTGGAGAGACTGACCTAGATAGACAATCTGCGTGAGAGAGTACAAAGTGTGTCAATCGAGGACAGAACAGGGAAATATATTGTTTGTGTGTGAGAGAAAGAGAGGTTAATCGAGTCTTAGAGAGAGAGAGAGAGAAAGAGATTGAGCGAGTGTGGGCCGCAATGCGGGCGAAAGAGTGATATGGTCTAGAGAGAGTGACCTAGATAGACAATGTGTGTGCGTGTGCGCGAGAGGGGGTCTAAATAGGCAATGCCTATATCTAGCGAGAGAGGTTGGGAGGGGAGAGAGATCTTCAAAAGAAATTGTGGATCTAAGTGAGCATCCGGATGTGAAAATGGTACCTTGCGGACCACCCGTCTTTGTTTCTCCGGATAAAAGGTTCCAAATCGGGGAATGGATTTACCGCAACTTCACCAGCTCGGCTTATTTCAGTATTATCTTCAGAAGAGGGGGCATTAGCAAGTTCAATAAATAAACGGCCAAGTGAGTCAAGCTCTACCTCCGACTCTTGTTCATTCTCCAGCTCTTCCTCGTCTGTCGGCTCGTCTTCTTCGTGATCATCTCAAGGTGGAGCATGAACTCGGTGAAAGAACATGCGGTGCCCCCATGTTTGGTTTTGGTAACTGATGACAATCTCTATGGACTAATGGGTGCCTTGAGTTATATTTGAAGGTTTTGTCCATAGGCTTTTCTTGGAGTCCATTTGTTGGTCTCAAGGAGAGTTTGTGATGACCACGGTGCTATTAAGGAATTATCCAAAGATTGGTCATGTGAGTGTTGAGCTTATTGCAAGCATGTCTTGAAGAAGAAGATTGTGTGATCATTCATGTCTACCTTCAAGACATCATTCAAATGAAGAGAGTTGGAAAGATTCAACACACAAAGCACACAAGATGTACCGAGGGATCAAGTGATCCCATGGTATGGTAAGCATTGTCCATTACGCTTTGTGTGCTAACCCATGGTCTTCGTGAGAGTTCTTTGTGGGGTTAGGTTGCGGTGTGGAAGTTCAAGTGGAGCATCACAAAGAGATCAAATGCTTGAAGCTTGCCGTCCATTGTGGTGACAATGGATTTGTGAAGATGTGCGGAAGAGTGGCTCACCCATAGTGGAGTATGGGGGGAGCAATCAACTAGTCTTCATCGAGCCAGCGCAATCAAGAAAGGTGGTCCATCTTGAGGAGGAGTAGATCATCATCATTTAGCTCAAGTGGATCATGTGCAAGGCAAAGGTTTGCCCTTGATAGGTTTTCTATTTTACCGGACATGGTAGTTGTGGGAGACCGGGTTATAGGATCGATTGTCATACTATCAAGGGGGGCTCTCGATGAGTAACTTGATCGTATCGTTCGTATAGAGCTCAAACCATTGCATCCTTGCATCATCTTTTTGGGTTCTTATTTGGTTCTTCTCCTTGTGAGATTTGGAGCTTATGGTCATTTTTATGACAAGCTCGAGTTCATTGAAAAAGGAGTTCACATGCATCTTCTATGATGTTTTTGATGTTGGAGGGTATGCTGGTTCTTCTGTGTTGGAGGTTTCACTCCTTTATTCGTTGTTTTGATGCTACTCGTCTTCCTCTATCCAACAAGCTTGAGTTTGCTCAATTCGGAGCCCATATGAAGAAGTTATGGCAGTTCTGGTTTTCCTTGGGGTATACTTTGTTTTCGTGGTAGTGGCATAAGGTTAGCGCCAGCGATAGTACCGCCGAAGCACGTCAAGCGGTAGTACCGCTCCCCGAGCGGTAGTACCGCTTGTGGTCTTCGGCCGTAGTACCCCAGTGGTTCCGGGCTACTACCGCCTCGACTCGAGACCGTTGTTTTCTCGTGTCGGGTTCAGCGGCAGTAGTAGCGGCAGTAGGAGCGGTAGTACCGCTCGTGAGCGGTAGTACCGCTTATATGCGGTACTACCGCCCCAAGGTTCTTGTGTTGTTGCTCGTTTTCCCAGCTTCTTCCGCCCGAGCGGTAGTACCGCTCGTGTGCGGGCTGAGCACATAACGGTTGGATTTTCCCCCTCCTATAAAAGGGGGTCTTCTTCCCCATTGAACCTTATCCTTTAAGCTCGTATTCTTTCCCCATTGTTGACCTTCTTCGAGCTTGCTAACTCTCAATCCCTCCATGGATTCTTGCTAGTTTTTGAGGGAAAAGAGAGAGGAGATCTAGATCCACATTTCCTCCAATCACTTTCTCGTCTATGTGAGGGGAACCCATTGGATCTAGATCTTGGAGTTCTTCATGTTCTTCTTTCGTTCTTCCTCTCATTTTCCTCCCTAGCATTAGTTGCTTTGGTGGGATTTGGGAGAGAAGGACTTGGGCACTCCGTGTGCCCTTGCCATTGCATTTGGTGCATTGGTTTGAGTTCTCCACGTGATACGTGGAAGTTACAAGTTGAGAAGCTTATTACTCTTGGGTGCTTGGTGGCCTTGAGCTTGTTCCTCTTGGGTGCTTGGGGCATACGGACGGTTAGTGGTGTTAGGAGCTCAATCATTGTGGTGTAAAGCTCCGGCAAGCGTCGGGTCTCAATTAGGTTGTGGAGATCGCCTTGAGCAATTTGACGGGTTCCGTGACCGCCCCAAGGGTTGCCAAAGTGTCTGGGTTGGTGACCGCCCCAAGGGTTGCCATTTATGCGGGTTCGGCGACCGCCCTCAAGGGTCCCTTAGTGGAATCACGGCATCTTGCATTGTGCGAGGGCGTGAGGAGATTACGGTGGCCCTAGTGGCTTCTTGGGGAGCATTGTGCCTCCACACCGCTCCAAACGGAGATTAGCATCCGCAAGGGTGTGAACTTCGGGATACATCGTCGTCTCCGCGTGCCTCGGTTATCTCTTACCCGAGCCCTTTACTTATGCGCTTTACTTTGTGATAGCCATATTGTTCTTTGTCATATATCTTACTATCACTTAGTTACTTATCTTGCTTAGCATAAGTTGTTGGTGCACATAGGTGAGCCTAGTTGTTGTAGGTTTTGTGCTTGACAAATTAACCGCTAGGTTTATTCCGCATTTGTTCAAGCCTAAACCGTAATTACTTTAAAGCGCCTATTCACCCCCCCCCCTCTAGGCGACATCCAAGATCTTTCACTTGGGGACCAGTTTTCCACCAGTTATCATTTTCCTAGCAGATTATGAGCCGGTGTTTAAGCGAAGGGAAGGAAAGTAAAACAACATAGTTGGTGAAAGATGTAGATGACTTACTGGAGGAACCAGGTTTTCTATATAGAAGAGGGTAGCCCAATAAGATTGCACTTACCCTTGGCTCATGTAGCAACTTTTTGGTAGCCTTATTGATTTCCTCCTCTGACAAGTCGGCTGGGCTAAAGCATTTGAACATCTTCCGGCTCACAAGTATAATCACACATCAAGCAACCCCTTAATGCAAGGGGTTGTACTCTCCAGGTTATCCAACACCAGGTTAAGTTAACCCCGGTGAGACCATGAGCAATTAAAGCATTTATTCTGGAAAATAAAGGTTTCAACTTTTCCCTCTCTTCTTGGGAGGCCCAACTCGGGAAAGCCACAGTGGCATTGACCCGGTCCAATCGATTCTGGCAAAGGATTCTCTTGTGTCGGGGCGGTGTTCTTGCAATAAAACCAAGTTTTGTGCTGCCCTTTGGGATGGCTTGCTAGTTTTGCTTTGGGAAAGTTGGCAGTTTTCCTCCTTTGGATAGAAATTCCTCCCAGTTCAATACTGGGGCCATTCTTGAACTCTATCTTATGATTGATATAAAATAATTCTTGGAAGAAGCTAATGGTTAGCGCTATTTGGAGGTATACCTCGGAAAAAACATCGAATTGACACAAGTTTGCGATGGAGTTGGGACCAAGATCTTGAGGCCTAACGTTGAAGAAGTGGAGAACATCTCGAAAGAACTTTGACCCAGGAGGTCGAAAGCCCCTATGTAGATGGTCTACAAATATTATAACTTCACCCTCTTGAGGTTGAGGATGAGTCTCTTCTTCCGGCACTCACCATTCAATTTCTTCTTGAGCCGACAAAAATCCTTGGCCTACTAAGTCCTCCAACACTAGCGTAGATACGGTCGATCTTGCCCAGTTAATGGCTTTGTTGGTTCTTGGAGGCATCGCGGCGGAAGCAACAACCAATATCAGCTACAAAAATATTTAGATCAAACTAAGAAACGGCGAATCATGAAAATGTTCTGAATCATAACAATTGACAGCACAAACTTCAGAATTGACTGAAAGTAACCGGATTTACAAGCCAACCAGTGAACCGACACGAGACAAGCTAAAATTTCAACAAATTGTGGTCTACGATGGGTCTATAGGCCGGCCGAAGATTGAGACGGCCGGAGATGTTAATACTGTTTGCGTATGAACACAAGAGAAGCAGAGTTTTCAGCATATGAAGGATTTACGATCTCCAATAGATCTACAAGGCGGTCAAGATCTGAGCCGACATGAGATACATATGTGATTCAAGTGATAGTATATTTCATGTTAAAGCAAGTCATAAACAAAAGTTAGGGTTCCGCTACAGAAGCGGGTCTAGAAAATGCTACATAAAGAAGATAAAAAGACCTAGCTACGGCGGGGTCGGTAAGCGCAGAAGAACTAACAAGATCTAACGAGTTTCGCGGAAGGAATCTAGATCAAGAAAAATTACATTGGAATGAAAGTTGACCAGCTTTTTAATACCTCACAACGACAAACGCAGTGGAAGAAATGAGAACTTACAGATATGTGGAAATGGGTCGAGCTTGTAGGAGATTGTGCGGAAGCCGCGTTTCCTCCGATGAAGTTCCGGTAATGGCCTCCCCGATGTTGTGTTCGACGGTTGAATGAGATGGTGAGCTTGAGGTGGCGCAGGACGTCAGGGGCGAGAGGACGAAGACGAGGGCGAGAGGAAGAAGTAGTAAAAGAGGACCGAGGGGTTTGTCGTGTTTCTACAAGGGTGAGAACCCAAAATGGCAGGCATGAAGCCACAGGATGCGCATTATTTTTTTTGCTAAAGGGGCTCCTCTATTCTCGCACCTTACAAGACGGCACATTTCCACTTAAAAGATCCGTTATGACATCATCTGCTGAATTTGGGAAGATGGACAAGTGATGTCATGTTATGGAATGGAACGGAAAGATGCTAAGTGTGGAGTCTCCGTAAGTCGGCTAAACCACTTGACTCGGCCAAAGTATCTGGAAAGGAAGAAGCACGGATCACACGAATAGTTTTCCTGGCTTAACCATACAGACCCGGGTTGATCTTTGATATTCTTCTTTCCCTCATTTCTTATTTTGTTTTTCATGTATATAATTTAGCATGGATAAATCCAAGCTAAAATGGGGGCTAATGTTGGGGATATTTCCTTGCACTATGACCCGGCAGGAGGAATGACCCGGCCCAGAGCGCACTGGCTCACGGGTCACCTCAACCTGACGGATCATCACGCGGCGGAAGGCCCAACAGATTAAGTAAAGATCGGCTCGTGATAACACTTGATGGGCCGGCTTGACGAAGGCCCGAAGATGAGGACTCCTTCCTTGGGAGATCAGTAGAATAGGATGCGGGTCGTAGTACGACCCGGACTCTGTTGTAAACGCAGGGACTCAACCTATTATATAAAGGGGAGCCCCTGGGGGAAAAGACTAGGTTACAATCATCGAGAGCTAGGTTAGCGAATCCGCATCCTTGTAATCAAGATTTCTAGCAATATTAATCAAGCAGGAAGTATGTCTTTACCTCCACCGTGAGGGGCTGAACCTGGGTAAACCCGTGTCCTTTCTTTCCCGATCAAGCACTCTCAAGCACCCTCCTAGTTGCGATGGCCTCCGGACTTGGTCCTTTCATGAGGACATCTGCCATGACAACTGTCGGTGTCAAAACCGGCGGATCTCGGGTAGGGGGTCCCGAACTGTGCGTCTAGGCGGATGGTAACAGGAGACGAGGGACACAATGTATTTTACCAAGGTTCAGGCCCTCTCGATGGAGGTAATACCCTACGTCCTGCTTGATTAATATTGATGATATGGGTAGTACAAGAGTAGATCTACCACGAGATCAATGAGGCTAAACCCTAGAAGCTAGCCTATGGTATGATTGTTGAGATGTAATGTTGTGTCCTACGGACTAAAGCCCTCCGGTTTATATAGACACCGGAGAGGCTAGGGTTACAGTAGTCGGTTACAATGGTAGGAGATCTACATATCCGTATTGCCAAGCTTGCCTTCCACGCCAAGTAAAGTACCTTGGGACACGAGCCGAGTCTTCAATCTTCTATCTTCGTAGTCCGGGAGTCCGCCGATATTGATAGTCCAGCTATCCGGACACCCCTAGTCCAGACTCCTCGGTAGCCCTCGAACCAGTCTTCAATGGAGATAAGTCCGGCGTGCATAATGTTCGGCATTGCAAGGCGGGTTCCTCCTTGAATAATCCGGAGAAGATAATGAACACCAGGATAGTGTCCGGCTCGCAAAATAATTTCCACATTCCAAGCGTAGAGAGAATAAAACATATACACCGATCCAATGTCTTGACGTATTATGCGGCATGACATCACACCGCACCAAGCCTTTGTTTGAATTCTCGCTCCACTTCGCACGTTTAGCGGCGGTTTCCTTGGCACGCCCCGTCAAGCGTAGATCGTGTTCCCCTTTTTCCGGATTCTCATCAATACATGCGTGGGTAACCCAACGCGCCATTGATGGTGGCGCTTGGGAGATAAGCGAGTTTTATCGGGCGGTGAGGGACGATAGTTTTGTCCGCCTATATATAAGGGATAAGGATTTACCTTCTCACCCTCGCCTTCTTCCTCCTTTGCTCATCCATCCCCGCGAACCCAAGCTCCAACGCTCAAGCTCGCGCATTCCGCCTCGACCCTTCTCCGAACATGTCCGGAGGGGGAGGCAAGTGGATGGCCTCCACCGCCAAGGAGGAGGACATCACCAAGCTGCGCGACGCCGGATACCTTTTCGGAAACATCGCGCATCGGCTGCCCGACGCAGGGCATCTCGTTCCGACCCCAGGACCTCACGAGAGGGTTGTTTTCCTTCCCCACTTCCTCCGCGGACTGAGCTTCCCGCTCCATCCATTCGTCCGGGGGATCATGTTCTACTACGGCCTGGATTTCCACGATCTGGCGCCGAATTTCGTCCTCAACATCTCGGCGTTTATCGTCGTGTGCGAGGCCTTTCTTTGCATCCGGCCCCACTTCGGCCTGTGGCTCAAGACCTTCAACGACAAGCCGAAGGTTGTGAAGGGGACGCAAGCGGAATGCGGAGGCACTATGTTGGGCAAGTTGCCCAACGTCCCTTGGCTAGAAGGGACCTTCGTGGACTCCGTCAAGGGGTGGAAATCGGGGTGGTTCTATACCACCGAGCCGCGCGAGCCTACATGGGAGGCGGCCCCCGAATTTAGATCTGGAATCCCCACGCAGCTCACCTCCCGAAAGAGAAGGGCTTGCGGTGGGGCGACCCGTGGAGGTGACCGAACTTGAACCTGCATCAAGAAGCCGGTGAGCAATGGGCTCCGGCTCGTCGGCGTGGTCAGTCATGCTCCTCCGGCGGATTCTCCCATGCCAAGAAAGGGCATTTAATCTGTGGAGTTTAATCCAGAACAGCACCAGACGTTGAGCGGGCTCTTCGACACAACGTACGAAGGTGCCTGGAGGGTGCTGTTCAAGAGCGCCGATGCGCCCGCATCCGCGACCGAAGACCGCGGATTCAGCCTGCAGTCTCCGTCTGACGGGGTAAGTGATTCGACCCCATTACGGGACACTTGTAGTAATTAGATTGACTCTAGCGAGGTTTTTAATCGGCCTCTTCCTTTGACAGGAATGGATGGAGAAGGCCGAGCTGCTCATCAGCCCGGCTCCCATGCCAGAAGAACCAGTGAACGCCCATTTAGCAAGGCTGCTGGTCCCGGCACCATACGTGGTGCCGGAGAAGAAGGCCAAGAAGGTGGCCGCGGGGACTCGAAAGAGTTCCCGCAATCAAGCGTCTGACGACGACGACGAGGACTCCTCCCCTGAAGACGAGGAGGAGGAGGAGTACTCTCTCCCGGAGGAGGGAGAGAAGAATAGGAAGGCCTCCCCAATCGGGGCGGCCGAAGGGTCCAAGAGGGGGAGAACTATCCCCCCGGACAGTTTTGCCAACATCAGTGTTGGCGAGGAAGAGTGGCCTCCAAGGGCCCGGCGTCCGTCAAGATCGTAACTATCCGGATTATTCATATGCCGTATTATAGTATGTCACGCAATGTCCTTCTAATGCCGCATTGTTCCTTTAGTCCGGCCGGTGACGACTTTCTCGACTCGATGAGCGGGTCATTGGCGCCGTCGGATGTAAATTCCATCCCGACTGCCTCTACCCCACGCGCCGAGGACGACGAGGCGGAATCCCACAGGGGGACGCGCCAGGAGGAGGCTCCGGAGGCGCCGTCGAGCAGCCCCGGACTTTGTGCGGACTCTACTCCGAACCCGTGGCGGTTCAGAGTCCGGCAAGCAGCCCTCGAAGAGGGCAGGACCATGAAGCCGGGCGGACTCCGCCCAACCGGAGGCACGGACAACTGCTTTGGAGGCGCTCAAAGCGCCTCCATCGAAGAACACCGCACTCTCATGAGTGCGGTGATTGAGAAGGTCGGCTTCGCGAAGGGCAGGTTGACTGAAGCACGCAACAGCCTTCTAACAGCTTTGAGGTAAGAATGGTTAAAATTAAGTAATATAATACCGCATAGACAAGAGTAGCCTCGATGCTTAGTCCGGTGTTGGAAGGAAAAGCGGACTAAGGATCTAACAAGATATCTGTGAGGTTGTTAAAAAATATGTCGATATGGGTTTGCAGGCTGCGCTGTTGACCTCTGCCGTGTTAACGGCGGAGGTGGAGGTGCTTAAGAAGGATCTTGAGCGGTCGGAGCAAGAGCTCGGCCACTCCAAGAGGCAGCTCAAGGAAAAAGAAGGTAAATAATACCCTTTTAAATAGGTACCTTACAGAAAAGGGTTTACGTTGCAAACAAGATTAACCAGGATGATATATGTAATGCAGGGGCCACTAACGAGGTGGCAGCCCTGAAGAATGCCGTGTCCATGGCCGAACGCAATGCGGCCACAGAACGGGCCGAGCGAGAAAAGCAAGCGGCGCTGGTGGAGGAAGCTCGGCAAGAGCTCCAGGCTCTCATGAAAAAACATGAGAGCTTGGAGCGTGACTCCAAGACTCGAGAGTCCGAGCTTGCCTCGGCTCTCGATAGGGCCGAGTCCGCCAAGGCCGAGGCCCAGAAGGCCCATATGGAAGTAGAGGACATGAGGAAGATAGCGGCGGGTAAGGCGTTTTTCATGCAGAGCAAGCATGTTAATGTAAATTACGGATACTTACCCGAATTCGAGCTCTCGAGGCGTTTGCGGATCTGCCAGAAAAGGCGTCGATGTCGCCGCTTTCTATCGTGGCGAGGAGGGAGCTCAACGGAGAAGGTCTTCGGTCTCGAGACGCCGAGGCCGGCCATCCGTGCCCCAAGCGACCGGTGAAGCGGCTGGTTGAACTCCACAAGGTAGCCGAGGAGGCCATGAAGGGCCTCATAGTCCGGTGTGGTTCGGGCAGAGCCATGCCCGGCAGCTACTTTGGCCTAGTGCGGCGGCTAGTGGATGCATGCCCGAGCTAGATGTGATCAGCGCTCACTTTGCATTGAAGGTGCTCGTCGGGCCCTTGCCCGCATAAAGGTGCAATGGGGCAAGCTGGATGCGAGAAGCTTCTCACGGATCCGCGCCACGGGCAAGGAGCACCGTCTGTTGGAGCGATATTATAAAGTTGTCTGAAGGGAGCCCGCGATATTGCGGATGAGTGCCCCTTAATGTAATCCTTGAGTGAACTTGCTGTATATTTATCACATGGCGCTGAGAATTTCGTTTATATGCGCCATGAGCAACGCTTTGTTGAATTTAAAATATTACCTTCATGCGGCCGTTTGTTAAATCGAGAGATGGCAAGTCGTTGGCTTCAGCCCCCAAGCCACGAAAGTCTTTGGGGTGTTCGGTGATAAACTTGAGCACTCTTGTTCCCATCTTTGGGTCCATCTAGGAGGCGCTCAACACGACGAACAAGGCGACCGGACTTATAATGCTTGAACACTCTCACTTAGCCACGAATTCTATAATTTTAAATTTCGTGAAGCCCTGGTATTTGGAAGACCGAATCCGGGCGCTATCCACGCTTCGCTTCGGACATCATCCGAACTTCGCTCAAGCGGCATGAGTCTTTAGGGACCCAAAAGACCTCTCAAACAGCGACGATCTCTCGCCTTATCATGCCGGTCGTTTTAGCTTTCTCATCGAGGCGTTAACCGGCTCAACCGGGCGCAATCGCGATGGTTCTCCTAGTGCTAACTTAGCCGACGGAATGGAGCGTAAGGTACCAAAACATAGGAGCGGGCAAACCCAACTATTGACCCAAGACATGATTCGAGCTGATTCTTATAATGCTATAAGTTCGGGTGCCGACTTGTGAAAGTGTTCGGACTTAATCACACCGTAATATGGGGAAGCGAAGCCCCGGTGTATTCGGCCGTACCAAAATATACGGGTGCAATATGTCATATAATGAACATTTGTAAAGGATAACGCAATTGCCATGAAAAGGTAATAAACTTGCAAAAAAGGAAGTGCTGCATTATTTATGAAAGAAGGTCTGCTAATAAAGCGGACTGATACAAATAGTGCGGCAAGCAAGGGATTCGGACTAAATTAACATGTCCCCCTCCAGGGATAAGCTGCAGACTTGGTGTATGTAAGTGAATTTAATGCTCGTAACGGAGACCACCTGAGTGTTAAATCATGACCTTCTTTAATCCCTGACTGTTATATCGTGAGTTCGGCAAGTTCGCCGTCGGGCAGGGCTTCTATTTGGTAGAGTCCTGCATATATAAAAAGAAAAGATAAAAAATAAAACCAAGGGGGGCGCTAGCACGAGCCCTTGGTGCGGTCGAGCCGCACTCTTCAATCCTTGAGGTTAAGCCCCTCCCCTGCGCCCATGGTATCTCCAAAGCGTAATGATGTACGCGGAGTGTTATTCTTGTGACCATACGTGGGCGAGGGTGGGGGCCGCATTGCTACGCATGCTCCGATCGCGCCAGGTGGTCTTGGTTAGTATTGCTCCAGGCGCGCTTTGATGCATCCGGCTTTTTAATTGCCGGACTAGAGAATTGCCGTAGAAGGCTGCTCTGTACTTCTGCCGCGAGAGCCGCTATATGTTCCTCCGTTTGGAGGGAGCGTTCCGTATTCCCATTGACCGTGATAACTCCGCGAGGGCCTGGCATCTTGAGCTTTAGGTATGCATAATGCGGCACTGCGTTGAACTTTGCAAACGTGGTTCGTCCGAGCAGGGCGTGATAGCCGCTACGGAATGGGACTATATCGAAGATTAACTCTTCGCTTCGGAAATTATCCGGAGATTCGAAGACCACTTCCAGTGTGACGGAGCCTGTACAGTTGGCTTCCACTCCCGGGATGACACCTTTGAAGGTTGTCTTAGTAGGCTTGATCCTGGATGGGTCTATGCCCATTTTGCGACCTTGTGTCTGGTAAAGCAGGTTCGAGTTTCTGCCGCCGAATCCATCGGGACTCTTGTGAGGTGAAATCCATCGACGATTGGGTCTAGGACCAATGCGGCGAATCCGCCATGGCGTATGCTAGTCGGATGGTCTCGTCGATCAAAGGTGATCGGACATGAGGACCATGGATTGAACTTCGGGGCGACTGGCTCCATCGCATAGACGTCCCGTAGTGCGCGCTTCCTCTCCCTCTTGGGTATATGGGTCGCGTAAATCATATTCACCGTCCGCACTTGCGGGGGGAAACCCTTCTGTCCTTTGTTGTTCGGCGGCCGGGTCTCTTCCTCGTCGTCGCTATTTAGCCCCTTGTCATTGTGTTGGCGGTTAACTTGCTCTGCTGAACACCCAACAATCTCTATTGGTGTGATTAGCTGGCTTTTCGGGGGTGCCATGTATCTGGCATGAGCGGTCGAGTATTTTGTCCAGATTGGACGGGCCCGGAGTTGTTCTTTTAAATGGCTTCTTCCGTTGACCGGGTTTGGAGCCTCGGAATCCGGCATTGACTGTCGTATCCTCTTTGTCGTCGCCGTTATTACGGCGTTTGTTTTTGATTCGACGTGACCTGCCGTGATTGTCTTTTGAGTCCGGGCTGCCAGAATTTTTGCGGAGATTATTGCTGCGGGCTAGCCAGCTATCCTCTCCCGCGCAAAAGCGGGTCATTAACGATGTGAGGGCTGCCATGGATTTGGCTTCTCGCCCTGTGCCGGGCTAGCGATTCATCCGGATGTTGTGTTTGAAGGCTGCGAGGGCCTCCGCATCCGGACGGTCGGCGATTTGATTTTTCTTCGTCAAGAACCGTGTCGAAGCTATGCGCCGATTCGTCTGGCTGCTGAATAATGTGGCTTAGGTCATCGGCGTCTGGTGGTCGCACGTATGTACCTTGGAAGTTATCAAGGAACGCAGCCTCCAGGTCTTCCCAACACCCAATCGACTCTGCGGGCAGGCTGTTAAGCCAATGCCGAGCTGGTCCTTTAAGCTTAAGCGGGAGATATTTGATGGCGTGCAGATCGTCGCCGCGGGCCATATGGATGTTGAGAAGATAATCTTCGATCCACACTGCGGGGTCTGTTGTACCATCGTAAGATTCGATGTTCACGGGTTTGAACCCTTCGGGGATCTGATGATCCATTACTTCATCCGTGAAGCATAACGGGTGTGCGGTGCCCCTGTATTGAGCAATATCGCGACGCAGCTCGAGGGAGCGCTGTCTGCTGTGTTCGGCCCGGCCGGCGTTATGTCCGGCGCAACGGTATTCGTCGTGGGTCGTAGGGCGCCCACGTGATCCATAGATGGATCTGGATTGCCTTGCTTTGTCCTCCAAGATGTCTCGCAAGTCCGGCATGTTCCCTTTTGGCTTCGTACTCCTGGATCGATGTCGGGGTACGGTCTTGGCTGGGGCTTTGAATGCCTCTCTGTCGCGACCACGGGGCGGTCGGTCACCATGTCGTCTTGTTGGTGATAAAGGTATGTATGCTTCCTCCTCTAATCGGGGAGCAGCTTGCGTCTTGGGTAACTTTTGGAGGGAGTTCGAGTTTATGCTCTTGACGCGAGGACCTCGGTCCATCGATCGGCTAGCAGATCTTGATCAGCTTGAAGTTGTTGCTGCTTTTCTTTAGGCTATTTGCCGTGGCTATGAACTGCGCTCAAGCGCTCTTGTTCGACAGGATCCTTGGGTATGAAGAATTCATCATCGTTGAGGCTCGCCGTCTTGGAGGAGGCATATAGTTATCATCCTCAACCCCTTCGCCCCGCCGCCTGTCGTGAGGGCTTGCCTGCGTCCTCTGCGCTTGAGTCTTGCGAGGAGGGATCGTCTTCGGCACTCTCCGGTGTTATTGTCTCCGTGCGGATTCTCCATTCTTGTTATGGCGGGATTTAGAGCGGCGCCACGACGCCGGGCGTTTAGGCTGCTTCTTCAAAGAATCTTCCTCCGCTGCTTTTCGCCATCCCTTCCTTTGGGGTATCCACCATGTAGACGTCGATGACGAGGTGGCCTTCCGGTGTCCGTGGGCGCTGGGTCTGATCGTCTCGGCATCATTGTCCATAGCGTCGATGTCCTCGAGTCGTAGTCTAGCATGTCGGTTAGATCCTCGGCGGTGGCTACAAAGTGGGTGGTGGGTGGGCTCGAATTTCTTCGTCGTCCGAACTCCAACCGCCCCGCCATAGTCCGCCAGATTCTCCGATAGCGAGAGATGTTTGAGGAATTGAGGATATCGCCAAAAGGCGAGTGTTGAAAGATGTCTGCGGTGGTGAATTCCATAACCGGCGCCCAATCTGGCTTAATTGGCGGGGGCGCGGGAGGCTCGGAGTCCGGCGAGGAGTCCGGCGCCTCGGGATCATGAGTTTCGCAAGGGACAAAATCGGTATTCGGCTCCATCGCCGTAGATGTTGAAGCCCCCGGGGCGGCGTCTATCCACCGACCCTCGTCATGGGCAATCGGCTCCGGGCAAGTAGCCGGGGCGGATTCAAGTGCGGCTACCAAAGCACTGTCCGGTGGCAGAGCTAGATCATGCCCATCGTCGCAGCGCGGCGCGCTTGGCTGTGGCTCGAGTCCGTCGAAGATCAAGTCTCCGCGGTCATCGGCCGTGAAGTTTAGGCTTCGAATCGACTCGACGGCCGGGCGAAGCTTCGATCTGCTCGGATGGCCAAGAGAGTTGCCCGCATGCAAAGCCGCCAAATCGAAGATCTGTCCGGGAGAAAAGTCTCACCCGGACAGCGTTGAAGGTTGAAGATGCCATCGAGCCTATTGGTGACGATACGCAGGAACTCTCAATGAAAGCACCAATGTCGGTGTCAAAACCGGCGGATCTCGGGTAGGGGGTCCCGAGCTGTGCGTCTAGGCGGATGGTAACAGGAGACGAGGACACAATGTTTTTACCGTGTTCAGCCCTCTCGATGGAGGTAATACCCTACGTCCGCTTGATTAATATTGATGATATGGGTAGTACAAGAGTAGATCTACCACGAGATCAATAAGGCTAAACCCTAGAAGCTAGCCTATGGTATGATTGTTGAGATGTAATGTTGTGTCCTCACGGACTAAAGCCCTCCGGTTTATATAGACACCGAGAGGCTAGGGTTACTGAGTCGGTTACAATGGTAGGAGATCTACATATCCGTATTGCCAAGCTTGCCTTCCACGCCAAGTAAAGTACCTTCCGGACACGAGCCGGAGTCTTCAATCTTCTATCTTCGTAGTCTGGGAGTCCGGCGGATATTGATAGTCCGGCTATCCGGACACCCCCTAGTCCAGGACTCCCTCAACAACCCTCTTGCTCGCGTTGGGTGCAAGTATTTGCTTTTGTGTTTGTGCAGGTACTGCTTACTAGGCATTTGCGTGGTTCTCATATTTGTTTGATAACCTTGCTTCCCATTGACGGAAATACTATCTGCTACTATATTGCTTCATCCGTCCTCTTCGGGGAAAATCCTAACGTGGCTCACAAGTAGCACGGGTTCGTCCAGACGTTACTACTTTCGTGTCTGTAGGTGGTCGCCAAGCTTGCCTCGAAATCAGAGGCCGGTGGTTTGGATGCTAGGTCGAAGAAGAGAAGGAAAGTGATGGCAGGACCTGTCATGGCGGTGTTACCTTCCCTTTTCCCAGGGGTTAGCGGGATGGGGATAAATGTGCCTGAGGAGACCCGGGTCATGATGGACGCTGCGAGCGAGGAGATGAAGCTCTTCTGATATGCCATCCAGAGGGGTGGCCTCTCTGTGGTGCCGGATTCTCGGTAAGGCTTCTTGCTCCTCGGATTCTCGGTAAGGCTTCTTGCTCCATAGAATCTGTTTTTGTGCTTAAGGTAATGGTATCCCCCGGGACTAAGTGTGGTCCTGATTGGAAACATGCTTTGTTTTTGTTGTGTATTTTCATTTCTGCCTTGTAGGTCCCGGGTTTATAAAATGCATCTTTCTCCTTTGTCAGGGTCTAGCAAAGCGGAACCACGAACTGGACGCTGAGGTCACCAGCTTGCGGCGCACAGAAAACCAAGCGAGGACCTGGAACGTCTTTGTGCAAGCGTAGTTCGTGAGTCCTCCCTTTATGTATGTTACACCTTTGGCCTTGTAGCTTTGTGTATGGTCGTTGACCCTGTCTTGCGACCCTCGAGCAGGGCACGCAACCTAGGCATGATCTGGATGAGGCGAACCGCGTGTGTTCGGGACACTGCGCGGGTTACTGAAGCAGAGCTCGCTAGCCTGAAGGAGACCATGCGCGACTTGGAGGCCTGTGGAGTCCTGCGAGGCCAGCTCAAAGAATGCAAGGGCGAGCAGGGCCGACTTCGCAATGAGGTCAGGACCCTCGAGGCGGAGCTCCAGCGTCGGAGCGAGAACTGCAAAAAGTATGAGGGGGAGATTCTGTAGCTCCGGAAATCCACCTTCGACATGTCCACCGAGCTTCGCCAAGCGCAGAAACACTGCGAGCATCTGGAGTTCGCTGCACAACGAAAGTATTTGATGTCCTTGTCCTTGTGCGTGGAATTTGCAAGTCATGCCTGATCTTATGTGTTCGTTTCCTTCGCTGTTTGCCTTCCTGAGATTCATATTGAAGATGCTTAGGAGCGGCACCGCGAGGTCGCAGCACGAACGCAGAGGATGAGGGTCGCTCTTGGCTCCGTGGCTGGGATCCTCTGGTACTAGGACCCGACGCTCCCACGAGACTTGAATGGCGTGCTGACGCTACTTCAAGACTCTCCCAACCCGAATGATTGAGTGGCAGTTCTCCAGGGCCTTCGATGGAGCGCGACAAGTTCTAGCCTCGGTCCGGGCTCACTTTCCAAACCTCGACCTAGGGCAACTTGTCAGGACCGAGGTGGGCCAGCGACCATAAGCCAAAGATGTTCTTCGAGGAGGTCTGAAATGACGCCAAGTTTGCTGCTGGGCCTGCAAGCTGCAGGCCATAATTGAAAGAGATAGTCAAGTTGTAATTGGCTCGCCTTGCGCGTGATACACTGTAACTTGAGTTTTATGAAGTGGGAGCCCCTGTCATGGTCCGGTTTGCGCGCGCTGGCCATAGCAGCAGAGCTAGGGTATGATTCTCAGCATTTGTTGAAGACTTCTGCTCGCATTGTGTGAAATCTTGGTCAAGGTGCCTAAGGCCATGTTCGGTTAATCCCCTCAGCACTAGGATTGAAGGGGATTGGGGAGGTTTGAGGGGGATTTTGACTTGCAAGGGATTTAATCCCCTTCAAACCTCCTCAAACCCTGCCTAACTGAACCTAAAGGAGGCGATCAGATATACGTAGTAAGCAGTCCTCACAAGAAGCAATATAACTGTTTCTAGCTTAAACTCTGTATAAGCAGTGCAAAAGTAATATGGAAAAACAGTACTAGTTCGGTACACTATGATCTGCGTTAAAGTTCAACCTTGGCGAGTTGCATTACATGAAATGTCAAAAACATACAAAGAAACAAGAAATCTGGTAAGAACTAATCTATAATCCTGCCTCGAGAAATAAACCATTGTTGGTTGAATGCAATCATTTGGGTTTACTGAATTCCAGTATAGATGAGCTAAGCATTGTCGTGTAAAGACCTATGCTAAACATTACGCAGATATTAATAGCACCATGAAACATGGTTAATACCTCAGCATTTACTGGACATGGTTAATACCTCAGCATTACTGGTCAGGTGCAAAAATAGGACCTAGCTGCCCCACAACACAAGATAACAGGAAAGTTAGTGACTGGTGAACATAAGCATCAGTGCTTATCCAAATCTCGATGAACCAAGCAAAATGAAAATAAGAACATGACCATCAGTGAATACATAATTAAGTCCTTAACAAACAATGTAAACATCAGATACATCAGCCACAACTCCATTTATTAGAACTATAACATAAGCTTTCCACAGACCTTATATGATAAGCACTTGAAAAGAGAGAGACGGTGTCTTTACTGATGCAGTGCGTGCGTGTCCTAGTCCCTACCCTCAAGCTCCAGTGTCCTTTTTCCTTTTTGTGTTTGTTCTTGGGTGCTCACTCGGTTTTCCCCAATTAACAGGGCATTGTTAGGTTTTTGGATACGGTTTTCCTTATAAACTGGATCATCTCTATTCCTCTTAATGAAATGCAGGAACCCTTTGCCCTCGCATGAGGTTCTTCAGAAAAAAAAAAAGAGGAAATCTCAGAACATGCCAACATGGGAAATGACAATATGCATTTTCAAGATATCAAGAACGTCTTAGAAGACTAAACAGGAGAAGCTAATACGGCCACCTGAACTCTGGAGCACACTATCAAGTAGCCGGGTAGGTATACGTTAGCTCTCAAGTAACATAATCTCTCCCTAATAATAAAGCACGGATTGGGTCTCCGGGTTCACCGTCACAATACGCTTTTTCCCGTAAGTTTACACTTTCACTTTAAATTTAAACATTTATGCGAGGTGGTACTAATTCGGATCCAACGTCGCTCGCATTTTGCGCCGCCTGGGCCGAGCTCGCGCGCCACCCACGGCCCATCGCTCGCGTTTGCGCCGCCTGGGCCGAGCTCATGAGCCGCCCACCTATCCTTGCCCATTTAAGACACGGAAGCAAAAATATTGCTGGTGCTAGGAATCGAACACACAGCCTCATGCTAAATAACCAACGTCCCTACCATCGGGCTACATCCTATTGTTCGTACAAAAGTAGGTTGACTCACCTATTGAATTGTCCCACCTCGCCTGTTTACACCCAATTCTCTCGATTTATATATGTCTTCCGGTTTGCTGGGCATCAAGGAACTGTGTTGAAAATTAATAAGCGGAGGATGAAGGCACAGTCCTGGTTAGATAAGATTTCAAAAAGACGTCGCAGAAGATGCAACGTGGTGTGTGTTGCCGACATCGATGTATTCCCTTACCCCTCAATGTTGCGCCTCGGTAAATCATATAGTGATACACAAAGAGGCAAAAAGCGGAGAAGAACATCGACGTTTGCCATGACACAAACGAAAGCATCTCTTGCAATGCACCCTTGCCAACGCACGGGTCCATGTTCTCCGTTGTCGAGTGGCCGTCTCAATGCTAAGTATTCCTTGGTAAATCATATAGTAATACACAAGAGGCAAAAACGGAGAAGAACTTCGACGTTTGCCATGACACAAACAAAAGCATCTCTTGCAATGCACCCTTACCAACGCACGGGTTCATGTTCTTCGTTGTCGAGTGGCTGTCTCAATGCTAAGTATTGGCAATCAGTGTGGAAATGGAGGTGGTCCTACCATGATCATTTGGTCGGCGGGGACGGCCAGGTTGTAGAGGAGTAACCTCCAGAAAGACGAAGACCATGGCCGGGCACAATTCAGATGTTGTTGGGCCGTGCTGACGGATATTTTCAGTGGACACATCAATTACCGTTGCAACGCACGGGCATATGTGCTTAATAATAAAGCACGAATTGAGTCTGTCGGGTTCACCGTCATGGTGTTTTTTAAAAAAGTCCCTGATGTTTTACGTATTTAACCTGCACTCCCTTTTCAAGTGGATATTAGAAAAACGATTCGATCTTGCAAAATACACCCTGTAACCCTGTAATTTGGTACATTTAACCCGTGATCCTTTTTCAGGTGGCAACAGCACGGGTGGCCGGGCGTGGGGCTGTCCGCTCAGATGCAGGCAGCAACGGTGGGGTCGTGGAGGGGGTCGACGGACGGGGCGCTGCTGTGGTGTCGGACGGGGCCGAGCTGTGCGTTGGCGCCATGGGCAGAGGCAGCAGATCCTGCGCATCCGGGCAGAGAACAAAAGGAGGAGGATAATGGAAGAAAGGAAGGAGACGCGGACGGATGAGAGTGGAGGTCGGAGGGGCGGCGGCCTCGTCGGAGGGGCGAACGTGCGAGGGTGGCGGCGAGCGGGATCGAGAGGCACTGCCCCTCTGTGCGACCGACGGCCATGGTTTTCACGCACAGCTCTGTCTGGTCGTGGGTCGTTTGCGTTCGATTTTTTTGTCCCACCTCGCTCCCCTAAATTGATTATCATCAGTTTATATACAATTGCAGATTATCCATAATATCAATCAGCCTCCTCAAAAATCAACAAACAGACTGCATCATGAGTAGTGAAGAGGGATCCCAATCAGGAAACGGAGGTGAGCGCTCGGCGGGGTTGCCGACGAAGGGAATCGAGAGGAGGAGATGGTGGGGATCGATTGGGAGCTTCCCGATCGCTAGGGTTAGGACTGGCGAGAGGGTCGGCTGGGCCTGGGCCGGATTTGGTGCCAAATGTGTAGGCTCCACGGAAGGACAAACTCAAAAAAGCGTTATACCACTAGGATTTATCAATTGCTAAAAAGCTAGGATTTTTCAATTGCTAAAAAACTCCCTCCGTTCCAAAATAGATGACCCAACTTTGTACTAATTTGGAACGGAGGGAGTAGGATTTATCGGAGAAAACCTAGCTATGCCTTTATGCACATCTGTTAGATGTATTTATCTTTTGTGTATGCAGTGTTGTCATTATTTTGTAAAAGCTTTTGAGTCTTTGGTAATTACAATAATTCTGAGTTTGTGATTAATAATTGGTTTAAATTATTATACTTTGCCACTTACACATTTTGATAACTAAATATCTGCAATTTCCAGATGTACCGTAAAATACATATCTAACGTACAGAATGAACTCTTTATAGGTCTCTATTCTGCCTTATGCCCATTTGAACTTTTATGCTGGGTCCACTATTTGTAGCCCAAGGGTGATATGACCACACATTTATTTATACAAGATATTCATGCATATTTTCTATGGAAACAAATAAAATCTTCCAAACCGAACGAACAACTATTTCTAGAGAAAACCAACACAGTAAAATTCTGTTCGCATTCAAATGTTTCCAAAATTCTAAAAAGAACTTTAGAATTTGTTATTAAACTCTCGAATAGTATAGAACATTCCATCATCGGTATGTCCAATAAGAAATAAATACACCACTATTTTTGCATCTGGTGATAGTGCCATGTTGAAGGAGGTGTCATCGAAGTATACCACTACAACATTTTTTAACTCCATACTCCATGGTCTGGACACCAACAATCATATTTTAATTACCGACACCGAGCGTGTCTTTTCTAAGATAATGAGCGTTTCGAATTGTTCTAGGTTTCAAAAATATATTTATATTTTATATATGTTCACACTTTTTAAGAAATGCTGAAAATTCCCAAAAATGTTCCAATTTTAGAAACATTTAAAATTGTTCACAAAATCACTTAAAAATAAAACAAATCATGTGTTCATAAAATGTTTGACTTTTACCTCACTTTGAGAACAAAGTTCTGGTCTGCTGCTGTTATATTCAAACTTCATTTCAGATGATCATATTTGTGTTCTTGCCCTTTCTATATGTACAATTAGTTTGCAATTATTATTCTTCCCATTATATAGAATTATTTGTCCTTTGCCGCTGATACATATACTGCCTATGATGGTCAGTTGGCTTTGCGAAGCTTTTTTTGAAGCTAAAGAGTGTAGTATGCACTAAAGCTCAGTTTCTTAGATGCAAAATATGGGCCTACGAGAAGTGTCAACCAAAGTTTGGCAAATACCCTAACAACTTCTAGGTTTTGGTTTGTTTACTAATAAAGTATTTCTCTTTTTTTGCTTTAGGTTCGCATAGCATTCGATTTGTATTTTTTTTCTCCCGGTGCAACGCACGGGGCATTTTTCCTAGTGAGAATAACAAGGATAAACATCTCCAAAAATATGTATATAACTATATTAAGAAGCATAGGCAAGTCTGAAAACTAAATAGTGCAGATTATGCTCCTGGCCTTATATGAAAAAACGTAATACAAGAATCCAGAAGGCAGCAACTAACAAAAATGATCTCCATGATGGCCATTGAAGCTTGGTTGTAATAAGCATTCCCTGCGTTGCCCCGTAAGTAAACTGGGATAAGAAAAACTCATTTCTTTCTCCCACCGCGCTCCCTCAGAGTTAGATTGATCACCACCCCAGGGCCAACATTGTAATAAGCAAGAGAAAGATTGTCTTTGAGGAAACTAGTTCTCACACTCAACTTCTGCTTATTAGCAGGAAGCTGCAGCTCTCCAGCAATCTGCTCCTTCAGACTGCCGACTGTGTCTGAGAGTGACTGGACAGAGATCTCCAAAACTTGGCCTCGCAAGCTTCCTTCATCGAGGTTGGGTACAGAAACCGAGATGCGCGCAGGGCCCTGCAGAAACAAATAAATTAGCATGACAGTGCAGGATAATAAGAGAAGTAATTAGAGTCGAAACATATGAAAAGAAACATTACCGGATGCTGAACAAGAAACCGCTCAGCTGGGATCAGAGAAGCATCATCTGTTCTCTGCCTCTTAGGTTCTGGTTCCTCAGGTAGAGGTGGCTGCTCCTCGGCGGGTGGTTGTGGAGGCAAAGGTGGTGGAGGCTGGGGGATTCCGATGGGGTTGACCATGGTTGGCGTGGTCTGCATGTGCGGGGGTGGCGGCATAGGGAACCTTGGTGGACCAGGCATGAACCGAGTAATATGGCCTGGACGAGGGGGGATATTGTTTGGCATAGGACCCATGGGACCTGACATCCTAATCATCTGTGGGTGCATGTTGGACATCATATGCGGAACTCCTTGCATGTGATGAGCTGGGGTTTGGAGATGATAAGGCATTGGATTTGGTGTAAATCGGGGAACATTAACCAAAGAAAGTGGTTGAGGAGGCCGGGGCAACGGCATGACAAACCGGGGAAGTGGAGCTGGACCTGGAACATTTGAGGCATCAACTTGTTCTTCACCACCCATAGACATTGCCTGAGTGGCAGTCCGACCAATGCTACCAGAATGACCATCCCAAATAACCTGCTTTGGCTGCTCATCCTTTTTCTTTTCAATTTCTGCCTTGACGGCATTAGAAACCTCTTCCTCAGTCGTTCCAAATATGTCTGGCCTTGTCCGTGCAAGACCAACAATGTTATTGACGACCTCATCATCTGGAGCAAGCGTGGTCTCCTTAATCTTGGCCAGCATTCTTTCCTTCTGTTCCTTGTACTTCGGGTCAATGAGCGAGATGCGCATGTGTTCCCCCATCTCCCTGATCGGAATGAGCTCGCCGGTTATTGTTGAAACAACAAACTTGGTCGGGTCCCTCGCCGCAGGGATCCTCTCCTCGGGCCTCTTATAGTTCTTGACAATTCTCATAGGCGGCTCCTGATCACCGGCCACCCTAACTTGTGCTCCTCCTCCGTTCTCCTCAAGCCTTGCTGCCTTCATTCCTTCCTCAACAAGTTGCATCTCCTCCTCATCCATCTCCATCTCAACATCCTTAGCTGGTTCAGCCAATTCCATGGGTTCCTCCTCTCCCAAGATCTCCATCCTCTTCCGGCGCTTCAATTCTTCTAGCGTAGGCGGCACAGGAAGCCCCTCATATTCATCATCTGCAAACTGAATTGTCGCAACAACAACAAAATCATGCCAATCAATCATCGACATCTGCACCCTCTCCAGCTCAAGTTCATCCTCTGCCTGTTGCTTCGCCTGCTCCTGTGATCAGTCCCACTCGAGCCGATTCAGGCACCGCTCCAGCACCGTGGTGAGGTCCTTCGACCCCTCCCGCAGCTCCTTTGTCAGTGCAGGCACACCGTCATCTGGGCTCAGCACCCTCGAGTACACGTCGGCAAACATGGTGAAGAAAGGAAACATGCTGTGCGTGGGTCGGATGAAGTTGAACTGCGAGTTGGTGCTCTCTCGGTGTGCTAGGCTCGTCAGGAAGTTCTTCCCATTCCGAGCCACGAACTGTGCAGTCAGCTTGATGATGTCGAGCTCCTCCCCGGTGATACCCTCAGGCAGCCGCACCATGTAGAGCTCAGCCTTGGGTGGCACCAGCACCTTGGTCAGCGGTGCCACACGGAAGGGCGCAGAGTGGTCGGGCTTGTCATCGGCACCATCAGCAGAGTCGGACGGGAGAGGCTGGCCGTCCTCGGACTCCGGCGCGGCGGAGGCATCAGCGGCGGGCGAATGTTCGGCGATCTCAGAGACGCGGTGCTGGTAGTAGGCGTGGTAGGGGTCGGAGGGCTGCAGGAAACTGAACTTGGCATGCCCTGGTTGTGGGCGACGATGCGGCGCTCGAACTCGGGCCCGTTATTGACGACGAAGGTGGCCGTTTTCTCGACAATCACCCGGATGTCCGGCGGAGGGTGGATGATGCCGATGGTGCGCGTGTGGGTGGACACCGTCGGCGCGGGCTCGGGCTTCGAGGGGGCGACGCCGACGGACGAGGGAACAATCTGCAGTTGCTGCTGGTGGTCTCCGGCGTCCGGGGAGGAGAGGAGCGGCATGGTGGCCACCGCGGGGGCTCCCGTCGCGGCGGCCTCTAGGGTTTCGGCGACTAGACGAGGGTTTAGACCGGAATCGACGGCGGCGCCTGCGACGCGAGAGGACCGGAGGCGTGGGATCCGGGTTGGAGGGGTGCGGAACTCGAACTTGCTTCGGCTTGTTTGGTTTAGCCAGGATCGCAGCCCGATCCGCGTGGTTCGATCCGGCCAGGGACGATTCCGGGCCAGGCCCGATGCGTCTTTCGGCTGACTTGACTGGGGTGGGTTTCTTATATGACGCTTGTTAGAATCAAAATCTTCGCAGCTTCGCTGAGAGCGAGCAACCCGTCGCTTCCTCTTGGGACGGCCAATCATTCGGCTTCGCTCCTGTTTCTTCCTAGCAGGATCCTTGGGGCCAAGAGGTTCCTGGCCGGTTTTGGGAACCTTTTAGAAGATTCCCTGAATATGTTTTCCTGTTTTGTTTTTAACTTGGGTTTTTTTGACTTCTTTTCCTTTTTTTGCTTATTTCTTTCTTTACTTTACTTTTTTCTCTTTTTTTTTTTTGCTGTTTCTTTTCTCTGTTTTCCATTTGGTAGTATATAAAAGGTCTACCGCGTATTTAAAAATGTTCATCGTATATTAAAAATTAATTCACCATATATAATGAAAAAGCTCACCATGCATTATGTAAACATTCATCGTATATTAAGAAATTGTTCACCTTGTATTTTGAACTTGTTTATCATATATTAAGAAATTGTTCAACGTATACTACAATATGTTCATTGTGTATTTTGAAAACATGTTCACATATACAAAAATGTTCAATGTGTTTTTACAATTTTTTCGGCGTATATCAAAAAAATATTCAATGTTAATTTAAAATTGTTGAGCCTATATAAAAAATTGTTCATGTTTACAATTTTTGTTCACTTTTCCCAAAATTGTTCTCGTTTAGAAGTTGTTCGAATTTTGAAAAAAAAATCTTCGGACTTTCAAACATTATTCGCATTTTTTAAGGAAATTTGTTCACATTTTCTCAAGAAATGTTGGGACTCTCAGAAAAACGGGTCCGCCACTGTAGTCGCGAGTTTGTAGCGTGCAGGCAGGAGTTCGAGTCCAGGTCCCTGCTTTCTAATTTAATTTTCATGAGTTTTTACATTCAGTGCCTACACACACGAAAGCAAATATTTGCACGCAATGCAGGCAAAAGGGTCGTCAACCCCCTTGAACTTGTTACTTGCAAGGATTAAATCTTGTATGGATAGATATATAAATTGTAGAATAAAAAATAAATAAATTATAGCAATTGAATTTTTTTAATATGATAAAAGTAGACCGGGGGGCCATAGTTATCACTAGAGGCTTCTCTCTCAAACACATAGCATACGGTGGGTGAACAAATTACTGTTGGGAAACTGGTAGAAAAACGCATAGTTATGATGTATTCACGACAATGATCAAGTATATAGGCATCACGTCCGAGATAAATAGACCGACTCCTGTCTGCATCTACTACTATTGCTCCACCAATCGACCGCTATTCAACATGCATCTATGCTATTAAATTCATAAAAACGGAGTAATGCCTTAAGCAAGATGACATGATGTAGACAAAGTAAACTCAATGAATATGAATAAACCCCGTCGTTTTACCCTTAATGGCAACAATACTGATACATGTCTTGTCCCCTACTTTGTAACTAGGATATAGAGCACTGATGACCCACAAGTATAGGGGATCTATCTGTTGGGGAACGTAGCAACAATTCAAAATTTTCTACGCATCACCAAGATCAATCTATGGAGATTCTAGCAACAAGAGAGGGAGAGGATGAGCATCTTCATACCTTTGAAGATCGCTAAGAGGAAGCGTCACTAGAACGCGGATGAGGGAGTTGTACTTGTGGCGATTCAAATCGCGGAAGATCCGATCTAACGCCGAACGGACGACGCCTCCGTGTTCAACACACATACAGCCCGGGAACGTCTCCTCCTTCTTGATCCAGCAAGGGGAGAGGAGAAGTTAAGGGAGAGCTCCAGCAGCACGACGGCGTGGTGGTGGAGCTTGCGCTTCTTCGGCAGGGCTTTGCCAAGCACTACGGAGGAGGAGCAGGTGGTGGAGTGGGGGAGGGTTGCGCCAGGGGAAGGGTATGGCAGGCCTCCCCCCCCCACTATTTATAGGGGAAGGGAAGAGGGGGCCGACCCCATTAGATACCATCTAGGGGGGGGGGGGGCAGCGGCCAAGGGGGGAAGCTTGCCCCCCAAGTTGGTGGGAGGCGCCCCCACCCCCTAGGGTTTTCAACCCTAGGCGCCTTGGCCCCTTGGGGGGCACACCACCCCACTAGGGGGCTGGTTCCCACCCTTGTTCAGCCCATTGAGTCCCCCGTGGCAGGTGGACCCACCCGGTGGACCCCCGGACACCTTTCGGTGCTCCCGGTACAATACCGGTAACCCCGAAATTATTCCGGTGACTGAAACTAGACTTCCCATATATAAATCTTTACCTCCGGACCATTCCGGAACTCCTCGTGACGTCCGAGATCTCATCCGGGACCCCGAACAACATTCAGTAACCGCATACTAATTCCCGTAACAACTCTAGCGTCACCGAACCTTAAGTGTGTAGACCCTATGGGTTCAGGAATCATGCAGACATGACCGAGACAGCTCTCCGACCAATAACCAACAGCGGGATCTGGATACCCATGTTGGCTCCCACATGTTCCACGATGATCTCATCAGATGAACCACGATGTCGGGTATTCAATCAATTCCGTATACAATTCCCTTTGTCAATCGGTACATTACTTGCCCAAGATTCGATCGTCGGTATCCCAATACCTCGTTCAATCTCGTTACCGGCAAGTCACTTTACTTGTTCCGTAATGCATGATCCCGTGACTAACTACTTAGTCACATTGAGCTTATTATGATGATGCATTACCGAGTGGGCCCAGAGATACCACTCCGTCATACGGAGTGACAAATCGATCTCGATTCGTGCCAACCCAATGACACTTTCGGAGATACCGTAGTGTACCTTTATAGCCACCCGGTTACGTTGTGACGTTTGGTACACCCAAAGCATTCCTACGGTATCCGGGAGTTGCACAATCTCATGGTCTAAGGAAATGATACTTGACATTAGAAAAGCTTTTAGCAAACGAGCTACACGATCTTGTGCTATGCTTAGGATTGGGTCTTGTCCATCACATCATTCTCCTAATGATGTGATCCCGTTATCAATGACATCTAATGTCCATGGTCAGGAAACCATAACCATCTACTGATCAACGAGCTAGTCAACTAGAGGCTCACTAGGGACATGTGGTGGTCTATGTATTCACACATGTATTACGGTTTCCGGTCAATACAATTATAGCATGAACAATAGACAATTATCATGAACAAGGAAATATAATAATAACCATTTTATTATTGCCTCCAGGGTATATTTCCAACAGTCTCCCACTTGCACTAGAGTCAATAATCTAGTTACATTGTGATGAATCGAACACCCATAGAGTTCTAGTGTTGATCATGTTTTGCTCGTGGAAGAGGTTTAGTCAACGGATCTGCGACATTAAGATCCGTATGCACTTTACAAATATCTATGTCTCCATCTTGAACATTTTCACGAATGGAGTTGAAGCGACGCTTGATATGCCTGGTCTTCTTGTGAAATCTGGGCTCCTTGGCATGGGCAATAGCTCCAGTGTTGTCACAGAAGAGAGTCATCGGGCCTGACGCATTGACAATAACTCCTAGGTCGGTAATGAACTCCTTCATCCATATTGCTTCATGTGCTGCCTCCGAGGCTGCCATGTACTCCGCTTCACATGTAGATCCCGCCACGACGCTTTGCTTGGAATTGCACCAGCTGACCGCCCCACCATTCAAAATATACATGTATCCGGTTTGTGACTTGGAGTCATCCAGATCTGTGTCGAAGCTAGCATTGACGTAACCCTTTACGACGAGCTCTTCGTCACCTCCATAAACGAGAAACATATCCTTGGTCCTTTTCAGGTACTTCAGGATATTCTTGACCGCTGTCCAGTGTTCCATGCCGGGATTACTTTGGTACCTTCCTACCAAACATACGACAAGGTTCACATGAGGTCTGGTACACAACATGGCATACATAATAGACCCTATGGTTGAGGCATAGGGGATGACACTCATCTTTTCTCTATCTTCTACCGTGGTCAGGCTTTGAGCCGTGCTCAATTTCACACATTGCAAAACAGGCAAGAACCCCTTCTTGGACTGATCCATATTGAACTTCTTCAATATCTTATCAAGGTATGTGCTTTGTGAAAGACCTATGAGGCGTCTCGATCTATCTCTATAGATCTTGATGCCTAATATGTAAGCAGCTTCTCCACGGTCCTTCATTGAAAAACACTTATTCAAGTAGGCCTTTATGCTTTCCAAAAGTTCTATATCATTTCCCATCAATAGTATGTCATCCAAATATAATATGAGAAATGCTACAGAACTCCCACTCACTTTCTTGTAAACGCGGGCTTCTCCGTAAATCTGTATAAACCCATTTCATCAAAGCGAACGTTCCAACTCCGAGATGCTTGCACCAGCCCATAGATGGAGCGCTGGAGCTTGCATACCTTGTTAGCATTCTTAGGATCGACAAAACCTTCCGGCTGCATCATATACAATTCTTCCTTAAGGAAGCTGTTAAGGAATGCCGTTTTGACGTCCATTTGCCATATTTCATAATCATAGAATGCGGCAATTGCTAACATGATTCAGACGGACTTCAGCTTCGCTACGGGTGAGAAAGTCTCATCGTAGTCAACCCCCTTGAACTTGTCGATAACCCTTAGCGACAAGCCGAGCTTTATAGATGGTCACATTACCATCTGCGTCAGTCTTCTTCTTAAAGATCCATTTATTTTCTATGGCTCGCCAATCATCAGGCAAGTCTGTCAAAGTCCATACTTTGTTTTCATACATGGATCCTATCTCGGATTTCATGGCTTCAAGCCATTTGTTGGAATCTGGGCCTACCATCGCTTCTTCATAGTTCGAAGGTTCAGCGTTGTCTAACAACATGATTTCCAGGGCAGGGTTGCCGTACCACTCTGGTGCGGAACGTGCCCTTGTGGACCTACGAAGTTCAGTAGCAACTTTGATCTGAAGTACCTGATCATCATCATTAACTTCCTCTCTAGTCGGTGCAGGCACCACAGAAAAATTTCCTTGAGTTGCGCTACTTTCCGGTTCAAGAGGCAATACTTCATCAAGTTCTACTTTCCTCCAACTTCTTTCGAGAGAAATTCTTTCTCCAGAAAGGATCCGTTCTTGGCAACGAAGATCTTGCCTTCGGATCTGAGGTAGAAGGTATAACCAATGGTTTCCTTAGGGTATCCTATGAAGATGCATTTTTCCGACTTGGGTTCGGGCTTTTCAGGTTGAAGTTTCTTGACATAAGCATCGCATCAACAAACTTTTAGAAACGACAGCTTAGGTTTCTTTCCAAACCATAATTCATACGGTGTCGTCTCAACGGATTTAGACGGTGCCCTATTTAAAGTGAATGTGGTTGTCTCTAAAGCATAACCCCAGAATGATAGCAGTAAATCTGTAAGAGACATCATAGATCGCACCATATCCAATAGAGTGCGATTATGACGTTCGGACACACCATTACGCTGAGGTGTTCCAGGCGGCGTGAGTTGTGAAACAATTCCACATTTCCTTAAGTGCATACCAAACTCGTGACTCAAATATTCTCCCCCACGATCTGATCGTAAGAACTTTATTTTCCTGTCACGTTGATTCTCCACCTCACTCTGAAATTCCTTGAACTTTTCAAAGGTCTCAGACTTGTGTTTCATTAAGTAGACATACCCATATGTACTTAAGTCATCAGTGAGGGTGAGAACATAACGATAGCCACCGCGAGCCTCAACGCTCATTGGACCGCACACGTCAGTATGTATGATTGCCAACAAGTTGGTTGCTCGCTCCATTGTTCCGGAGAACGGAGTATTGGTCATCTTGCCCATGAGGCATGGTTCGCATGTGTCAGATGATTCATAATCAAGAGACTCCAAAAGTCCATCTGCATGGAGTTTCTTCATGCGTTTGACACCAATGTGACCAAGGCGGCAGTGCCACAAGTATGTGGGACTATCATTATTAACCTTACATCTTTTGGTATTCACACTATGAATATGTGTAACATCACGTTCGAGATTCAATAAGAATAAACCATTGACCAGCGGGGCATGACCATAAAACATATCTCTCAAATAAATAGAACAACCATTAGTCTCAGATTTAAATGAGTAGCCATCTCGCATTAAATGAGATCCAGATACAATGCTCATGCTCAAAGCTGGCACTAAATAACAATTATTGAGGTTTAAAACTATTCCCGTAGGTAAATGTAGAGGTAGCGTGGCGACGACGATCACATCGATCTTGGAACCATTCCCGACGCGCATCATCACCTCGTCCTTCGCCAGTCTCCACTTATTCTGCAGCTCCTGTTTTGAGTTACAAATATGAGCAATCGCACCGGTATCAAATACCCAGGAGCTACTACGAGTACTGGTAAGGTACACATCAATAACATGTATATCACATATACCTTTGGTGTTGCCGGCCTTCTTGTCCGCTAAGTACTTGGGCCAGTTCCGCTTCCAGTGACCATTTTCCCTTGCAATAAAAGCACTGAGTCTCGGGCTTGGGTCCATTGTTTGGCTTCTTCCCGATAACTAATTTACCGGGCGCAGCAACTCCCTTGTCGTCCTTCTTGAAGTTCTTTTTACCCTTGCCTTTCTTGAAACTAGTGGTCTTATTCACCATCAACACTTGATGTTCCTTTTTGATTTCGACCTTCGCTGATTTCAATATTGAATATAGCTCAGGAATGGACTTCCCCATCCCTTGCATATTGCAGTTCATCACAAAGCTCTTGTAGCTAGGTGGGAGCGACTGGAGGATCCTATCAATGACCGAGTCATTTGGGAGATTAACTCCCAACTGAGACAAACGGTTGTGTAACCCGGACATAGTGAGTATATGCTCACTGATAGAACTGTTTTCCTCCAGCTTACAACTATAGAACTTATCGGAGACTTCATATCTCTCGACACGGGCATGAGCTTGGAAAACCATTTTCAGCTCTTGGAACATCTCATATGCTTCGTGTTGCTCAAAACATTTTTGGAGCCTCGGTTCTAAGCTGTAAAGCATGTCGCACTGAACCAGGGAGTAATCATCACTATGCGACTGCCAGGCATTCATAACGTCTTGAGTTGCTGGGAAAATGGGTGCTTCACCTAGCGGTGCTTCTAGGACATATGCTTTCTTGGCAGCTTTGAGGATGATCCTCAAGTTCCGGACCCAGTCTGTATAGTTGCTACCATCGCCTTTCAGCTTGGTTTTCTCTAGGAACGCGTTGAAGTTGAGGGCAACATTAGTGTGGGCCATTTGATCTACAAGACATATTGCAAAGATTTTAGACTATGTTCATGATAATTAAGTTCATCTAATCAAATTATTTAATGAACTCCCACTCTGATAGACATCCCTCTAGTCATCTAAGTGATACATGATCCGAGTCAACTAGGCCGTGTCCGATCATCACGTGAGACGGACTAGTCATCATCGGTGAACATCTTCATGTTGATCGTATCTACTATACGACTCATTTTCGACCTTTCGGTCTCTTGTGTTCCGAGGCCATGTCTGTACATGCTAGGATCGTCAAGTCACCCTAAGTGTTTTGCATGTGTAAATCTGGCTTACACCCGTTGTATGCGAACGTTAGAATCTATCACACCCGATCATCACGTGGTGCTTCAAAACAGCAAACTTTCGCAACGGTGCACAGTTAGGGGGAACACTTTCTTGAAATTTTATGAGGATCATCTTATTTATGCTACCATCGTTCTAAGCAAATAAGATGTAAACATGACAAACATCACATGCAAATCATAAAGTGACATGATATGGCCAATATCATTTTGCGCCTTTGATCTTCATCTTCGAGGCGCGGCATGATCACCTTCGTCACCGGCACGACACCATGATCTCCATCATCGTGTCTTCATGAAGTTTTCTCGCCAACTATTACTTCTACTACTATGGCTAACGGTTAGCAATAAAGTAAAGTAATTACATGGCATTATCATTGACATGCAGGTCATACAATAAATTAAGACAACTCCTACGGCTTTTGCCGGTTGTCAAACTCATCGACATACAAGTCGTGATTCCTATTACAAGAACATGATCTATTTCATACATCACATATATCATTCATCACATTCCTTTGGCCATATCACATCACATAGCATACCCTGCAAAAACAAGTTAGACGTCCTCTAATTGTTGTTGCATGTTTTACGTGGCTGCTATGGGTTTCTAGCAAGAACGTTTCTTACCTACGCAAAAGCCACAACGGTGATATGCCAATTGCTATTGACCCTTCATAAGGATCCTTTTCATCGAATCTGATCCGACTAAAGTGGGAGAGACTGACACCCGCTAGCCACCTTATGCAACAAGTGCATGTCATACGGTGGAACATGTCTCACGTAAGCGTACGTGTAAGGTCGGTTCGGGCCGCTTCATCCCACAATATCGCCGAAACAAGATAGGACTAGTAACGGTAAGCAAATTGAACAAACCAACGCCCACAACTACTTGTGTTCTACTCGTGCATAGAATCTACGCAATAGACCTAGCTCATGATGCCACTGTTGGGGAACGTAGCAATAATTCAAAAAAAAAATACGCATCACCAAGATCAATCTATGGAGATTCTAGCAACAAGAGAGGGAGAGGATGAGCATCTTCATACCTTGAAGATCGCTAAGCGGAAGCGTCACTAGAACGCGGATGAGGGAGTCGTACTCGCGGCGATTCAAATCGCGGAAGATCCGATCTAACGCCGAACGGACGGCGCCTCCGCATTCAACACACGTACAGCCCGAGAACTTCTCCTCCTTCTTGATCCAGCAAGGGGAGAGGAGAAGTTGAGGGAGAGCTCCGGCAGCACGACGGCATGGTGCTGGAGCTTGCAGTTCTCCGGCAGGGCTTCGCCAAGCACTATGGAGGAGGAGGTGGTGTTGGAGAGGGGGAGGGATGCACCAGGGGAAGGGTATGGAAGCCCTCCCACCCCCACTATTTATAGGGGAAGGGGAGAGGGGGCCAGCACCCTTAGATCCCATCTAGGGGGGCAAGGGGGGAAGCTTGCCCCCAAGTTGGTGGGAGGCGCCTCCACCCGCTAGGATTTTCAACCCTAGGCGCCTTGGGCCCTTGGGGGGGGGGGGGCGCACCAGCACACTAGGGGGCTGGTTCCCACCCTTGTTCAGCCCATTGAGTCCCCCATGCCAGGTGGACCCACCCGGTGGACCCCCGAACACCTTTCGGTGGTCCCGGTACAATACCGGTAACCCCCGAAATTATCGCGGTGACTGAAACTAGACTTCCCATATATAAATCTTTACCTCCGCCGAAACTCCTCGTGAAGTCTAGGATCTCATTCGGGACTCCAAACAACATTCGGTAACCGCATACTAATTCCCATAACAACTCTAGCGTCACCGAACCTTAAGTGTGCAGACCCTACGGGTTTGGGAATCATGGAAACATGTCCGAGACAGCTCTCCGGCCAATAACCAACAGCGGGATCTGGATACCCATGTTGGCTCCCACATGTTCCATGATGATCTCATCGGATGAACCACGATGTCGGGGATTCAATCAATCCCGTATACAATTCCCTTTGTCAATTGGTACGTTACTTGCCCGAGATTCGATCGTCAGTATCCCAATACCTCGTTCAATCTTGTTACCGACAAGTCAGTTTACTCGTTTTGTAATGCATGATCTCATGACTAACTACTCAGTCACATTGAGCTCATTATGATGATGCATTACCGAGTGGGCCAGAGATACCTCTCCGTCATACGGAGTGACAAATCCCAGTCTCGATTCATGCCAACCCAACATACACTTTTGGAGATACCTGTAGTGTACCTTTATAGCCACCCAGTTACATTGTGACGTTTGTTACACCCAAATCATTCCTACGGTATCCAGGAGTTGAACAATCTCATGGTCTAAGAAATGATACTTGACATTAGAAAAGCTTTTAGCAAATGAGCTACACGATCTTGTGCTATGCTTAGGATTGGGTCTTGTCCATCACATCATTCTCCTAATGATGTGATCCCGTTATCAATGACATCTAATTTCCATGGTCAGAAAACCATAACCATCTATTGATCAATGATCTAGTCAACTAGAGGCTCACTAGGGACATGTTTTGGTCTCTGTATTCACACATGTATTACGGTTTCCGGTCAATGCAATTATAGCATGAACAATAGACAATTATCATGAATAAGGAAATATAATAATAACCATTTTATTATTGCCTTTAGGGCATATTTCCAACACTATCGTAGTCCTTTCGATAAGTAAGAGTGTCGAACCCAACGAGGAGCAGAAGGAAATGACAAACGGTTTTCAGCAAGGTTTTCTCTGCAAGCACTGAAATTATTGATAACAGATAGTTGTGTGATAAGATAATTCCTAATGGGTAACAAATAACAAAAGTAACTAAGGTGCAGCAATGTGGCCCAATCCTTTTTATAACAAAGGACAAGCTTGGAGGAACTCTTATATAAAGCAAAGCGCTTCCGAGGACACATGGGAATTACTGTCAAGCTAGTTTTCATCATGCTCATATGATTCGCGTCCGTTACTTTGATAGTTTGATATGTGGGTGGATCGGTGCTTGGGTGTTGTCCTTCCTTCGACAAGCCTCCCAATTATGATTGACCCCTGTCGCAAGCATACGCAACTACGAAAGAAGAATTAAGATAAATCTAACCATAACATGAAACATATGGATCCAAATCAGCCCCTTACGAAGCAACACATGAACTAGGGTTTAAGCTTCTGTCACTCTAGCAACCCATCATCTACTTATTACTTCCCAATGCCTTCCCCTAGGCCCAAATCATGGTGAAGTGCCATGTAATAGACGTTCACATAACACCACTAGAGGAGAGACAACATACATCTCATCAAAATATCAAACGAATACCAAATTCACATGATTACTTATAACAAGACTTCTCCCACGTCCTCAGGAACAAATGTAACTACTCACAAAGCATATTCATGTTCATAATCAGAGAAATGTTAATTATCATTAAGGATCTGAACATATGATCTTCCACCGAATAAACCAACTAGTATCAACTACAAGGAGTAATCAACACTACTAGCAACCCACAGGTACCAATCTGAGGTTTTGAGACAGAGATCGGATACAAGAGATGAACTAGGGTTTGAGAGGAGATGGTGTTGGTGAAGATGTTGATGGAGATTGACCCCCTCTCGATGAGAGGATCATTGGTGATGACGATTGCTTTGATTTCCCCCTCCCGAAGGAAGGTTTCCCTAGCAGAACAGCTCCGTCGGAGCCCTAGATTGGTTCTGCCCAGGTTCCGCCTCGAGACGGTGACGCTTCATCCCGAAAGCTTTCTTCTCATTTTTTCCTGGTCAAAACACACCATATAGCATAAGATGGGCATCGGGGGCCTGCCGGGTGGCCCACAAGGCAGGGGGCGCACCGAGGGGGTAGGGCACGCCCCCACCCTTGTGGATGGCTGGTGGCCCCCTCTGGTGCTTTCTTCGCCCAATATTTTTTATTTATTCCAAAATGACTCTCCGTGAAGTTTCAGGACTTTTGAAGTTGTGCAGAATAGGTCTCTAATAATTGCTCCTTTTTCTAGTCCAGAATTCCAGTTGCCGGCATTCTCCCTCTTCATGTAAACCTTGTAAAATAAGTGAGAAAAGGCATAAGTATTGTGCTATAACGTGTAATAACAGCCCATAATGCAATAAATATCAATATAAAAGCATGATGCAAAATGGACTTATCAACTCCCCCAAGCTTAGACCTCGCTTGTCCTCAAGCGAAAGCCGAAATCGAAAAATATGTCCACATGTTTAGAGATAGAGGTGTCGATAAAATAAAATACGGACATGAGGGCATCATGATCATCTTTAGAACAGCAACATATAATGTCATATAATTTCTTGTGCCAATGTAACAATTTGTTCACAAGGTAAAGTATGAATCAAAAACTTCATTGAAAACCAACAAACTATTATCTCAGTCACTGAAGCAATTGCAATTTATCATAACATTGGTAAGAGTCAATTTACGAGCTTTTCAGCAAGTCCACATGCTCAACTATCATTTAGTCTTTCACAATTGCTAACACTCACGCGATACTTATGGGTTCAAAGCTTCAATTGGACACAGAAAAGATAGGGGCTTATAGTTTCGCCTCCAAACCTTTTACCTCAAGGGTAATGTCAACAATAATACTTTACAATAACCTACATTTGATTGGATATATATATCTAGATCTTTCTCCAACGCTTGCCAAAAGGAAAAAGTGTAAAAAGGAAAGGTGAAGATCACCATGACTTTTGTATAAGGGTGGAATATAAAAGTAAAAGATAGGCCCTTCGCAGAGGGAAGCAGAGGTTGTCATGCGCTTTTATAGTTGGATGCACAAAATCTTAATGCAAAAGAACGTCACTTTATATTGCCGCTTGTGATAGAAAACTTTATTATGCAGCCTGTCTCTTTTATTTCTTCCATATCACAAGTTCGTATAAAGCTTATTTTCTTCACACTAAAAGATCATACATATTTAAAGAGTAATTCTTATTGCTTGCACAGATGAAACCTTACTTGAAGGATCTTACTCAATCCATAGGTAGGTATGGTGGACTCTCATGGCAAAACTGGGTTTAAGAGATGTTTGGATGCACAAGTAGTATCTCTACTTGGTGCAAAGGATTTGGCTAGCATAAGAGGGAAAAGCAAGCTCAACATGTTGGAGGATCCATGACAATATAACTTCTATTCGGATATAAGAAAATATAACCCATTATGTTGTCTTCCTTGTCCAACATCAACTTTTTAGCATGTCATATTTTAATGAGTGCCCACAATTACAAAAGATGTCCAAGATAGTATATTTATATGTAAAACCTATCTTTCTTTATTACTTCCTATTAATTACAACAATGACCAAAATTATGTTTGTCAACTCTCAACAATTTTTATTCATCATACTCTTTATATGTGAAGTCATTACTCTCCATAAGATCAATATATGATCCTTTTATTTCTTTTTATCTCTTTTTCTTATTTTTATACCCTTAAGATCATAGCAAGAAAGCAAAGCCCTCAACTCAAAACTACTCTTTATTATATAGCTCACGGACTCTATTACATAGATAGATCTCTAAACAAAACTCAAAGCTAGATCCTAAAATTTAATTCTACTAGATCAAGATATAACCAAAAGGATCAACTAAGAAAACGATAAAAGTAAAGGTGTGATGGTGATACGATACCGGGGCACCTCCCCCAAGCTTGGCAGTTGCCAAGGGGAGTGCCCATACCCATGTATTTATGTCTCTTTCTTAGGAGGTGGTGATGATGGAGTTGTTGATGAAGTAGGCTTGTGATACGTCCATTTTGCATCATGTTTTCCTACTGTTATTTATGATGTTTTATTGTATAATAATGCTTTTTGGAGTAATTCTAATGTCTTTTCTCTCGTAATATGCAAGGTATACACAAAGGGGGAGAATTCTGGCAGCTGGAAATCTAGACCTGAAAAAGCTACATCAAGCTACCTATTCTACACAACTCCAAATGAGATGAAACTCCACGATGATTTTTTATGGAATATCTAAGGATTATTGGAGCAAATAAGTACCAGAGGGGGGCCACCAGGCGGGCACAACCCACCTGGGCGCGTCAGGAGGCCCAGGCACGCCCTGGTGGGTGCTGCCCTCCTCGGCCCCACCTCTGGTGCCCATCTTCTGGTATATAGGTCATTTTGACCTAAAATAATTGAGAGGAGGACTTTTGGGATGAAGCGCCGCCGTCTCGAGGTGGAAGTTGTGCAGGAGCACTTTTGCCCTCCAGCGGAGCGGTTCCGCCGGGGGGACTTCCCTCCTGGAGGGGGAAATCATCGTCATCATCATTGATACGTCTCCGACGTATCTATAATTTTTGATTGTTCCATGCTATTATATTATCTATTTTGGATGTTTAATGAGCTTTGTTATACACTTTTATATTATTTCTGGGACTAACCTATTAACAGGAGGCCCAGCCCAAATTGCTGTTTTCTTGCCTATTTCAGTGTTTCGAAGAAAAGGAATATCAGACGGAATGAAACCTTCGTGAGAGTTATTTTTGGAACGGAAGCAATCCGGGAGACTTGGATTAGACGTCAGGGAAGCTTCGAGGTGGCCACGAGGCAGGGAGGCACGCCCCCACCCTCGTGGGCCCCTCGTGGCTCCCCAGATCGACTTTTTCGCATATATATATATCCATATACCCTAAAAAAATCTGGGAGCATAATAGATTGGGAGTTCCGCCGCCGCAAGCCTCTGTAGCCACGAAAAACCAATTGGGACCCTGTTTCGGCACCCTACCGGAGGGGGGATCCCTCACCGATGGCCCTCTTTCATCATCCCGACGCTCTCCATGATGAGGAGGGAGTAGTTCACCCTCGGGGATGAGGGTATGTACCAGTAGCTATGTGTTTGATCTCTCTCTCTCTCTTGTGTTCTTGAGGTGGTACGATCTTGATGTATCATGAGCTGTGCTATTATAGTTGGATCTTATGATGTTCCTCCCCCTCTACTCTCTTGTAATGGATTGAGTTTTCCCTTTGAAGTTATCTTATCAGATTGAGTCTTTAAGGATTTGAGAACACTTGATATATCTCTTGCACGTGCTTATCTGTGGTGACAATGGGATATTCACGTGATCTACTTGATGTATGTTTTGGTGATCAACTTGCGGGTTCAGTGACCTTGTGAACTTATGCATAGGGGTTGGCACACGTTTTCGTCTTGTCTCTTTGGTAGAAACTTTGGGGCACTCTTTGAAGTACTTTGTGTTGGTTGAATAGATGAATCTGAGATTGTGTGATGCATATCGTATAAACATGCCCACGGATACTTGTGGTGACATTGGAGTATCTAGGTGACATTAGGGTTTTGGTTTATTTGTGTCTTAAGGTGTTATTCTAGTATGAACTCTATGATAGATCGAACGGAAAGAATAGCTTCATGTTATTTTACTACGGACTCTTGAATAGATCGACCAGAAAGGATAACTTTGAGGTGGTTTCGTACCCTACAATAATCTCTTCGTTTGTTCTCCGCTATTAGTGACTTTGGAGTGACTCTTTGTTGCATGTTGAGGGATAGTTATATGATCCAGTTATGTTATTATTGTTGAGAGAACTTGCACTAGTGAAAGTATGAACCTTAGGCCTTGTTTCCTAGCATTGCAATACCATTTGTGCTCACTTTTATCATTAGTTACCTTGCTGTTTTTATATTTTCAGATTACAAAAACCTATATCTACCATCCATATTGCACTTGTATCACCATCTCTTCGCCAAACTAGTGCACCTATACAATTTACCATTGTATTGGGTGTGTTGGGGACACAAGAGACTCTTTGTTATTTGGTTGCAGTGTTGTTTGAGAGAGACCATCTTCATCCTACGCCTCCCACGGATTGATAAACCTTAGGTCATCCACTTGAGGGAAATTTGCTACTGTCCTACAAACCTCTGCACTTGGAGGCCCAACAACGTCTACAAGAAGAAGGTTGCATAGTAGACATCAAGCTCTTTTATGGCGCTGTTGCCGGGGAGGTGAGTGCTTGAAGGTATATCTTTAGATCTTGCAATCGAGTCTTTTTGTTTCTTGTTTTATCACTAGTTTAGTCTATAAAAGAAAACTACAAAAAATGGAATTGAGTTTGCCTCATACGCTTCATCTTTTTAATATCTTTCGTGATAATGATGGGAAGGAAAATTGTGCTCAAGTACTAGAAGAATTATTACATAGAATGCTTGGCATAAAATATGTGAATGATGAGCATGATTGCAATGTTATTAGGATGAATTCTTTGAATACCCATGATGCTAATGATATGCAAAGCCACAAGCTTGGGGATGCTATGTTTGATGAACATGATATGTTTAGTCCCCCAAGTTTTGATGAGAATATTTATTATGATGAAAGCATGCCTCCTATTTATGATTATTATATTGATGAAAGTAGGTTTGCAAGAGTGTCAACTTTAGGAAGTAATGATCCCACTATTTTGGAGGATGTTGAATATTATTGTGATAATTATGAAAGTGGTTTTAGAGAGGTCATGACTTTATTTAGTGATGAATCCACTATTTCGGAAGAGGTTCCAGTTAATTATGAGAAAAAGTTGCTATCTATGATGATTATTGTGATGACTTGTATGCTATTAAGAATAATTATAACCATGAAACTTGTCATCATGATTTTAGTTTTCAATTGGATTATGCTTCACATGATAGTTATTTTGTTGAGTTTGCTCCCACTACTATTCATGAGAAGAAATTTGCTTATGTGGAGAGTAATAAAAATTATATGCTTGTAGATCATGAAAACAATGCTTTATGTGATGGTTATATTTTTTGAATTCATTCATGATGCTACTGAAAATTATTATGAGGGAGGAATATATGCTTGTAGGAATTGCAATAATATCAAGTTTCCTCTCTATGTGCTCAAAGTTTTAAAGTTATGCTTGTTTTGCCTTCCTATGCTAGTTGATTATTGTTCCCATAAGTTGTTTGCTCACAAAATCCCTATGCATAGGAAGTGGGTAAGACTTAAATGTGCTTGCCATGTGTTTCATGATGCTCTCTTTATGTTTCAATTCTTATCTTTTGTGTGAGCATCATTGAAATCATCATGCCTAGCTAGAAAGGCATTAAAGAAAAGCGCTTGTTGGGAGACAACCCAATATTTACCTTACTGTTTTTGTGTGCCCACATTATTATTCTACTGTAGTAATCATGTTTTATAGCTTTTATTTTAATAAAGTGCCAAGTAAGACCTTTAGGATAGCTTACGGTGATAGTTGTGTTGATCCTGCTGAAAATCAGAAACTTATGCGCACAGTAAATTAGTTTTTATAATTCACATAGACGTGATTTTGATCTGATTCTTTTTTCTATGGATTGGTACACCAATTTCTCAGGTTTTCCTAATTTGGTACAATTGTTGGAGTTACAGAAGTATTCTAGACTTACAGATTACTACAGACTGTTCTGTTTTTGACAGATTCTGTTTTCTATGTGTTGTTTGCTTATTTTGATGAATGTATGAGTAGTATCAGAGGGTATGAACCATAGAGAAGTTGGAATACAGTAGATATTACACCAATATGAATTTACAATGAGTTCACAACAGTACTTAAGTGGTGATTTATTTTCTTATAGTAACGAAGCTTACGAGTTTTCTGTTGAGTTTTGTGTTGTGAAGTTTTCAAGTTTTGGGTAAAGATTCGATGGACTATGGAATAAGGAGTGGCAAGATCCTAAGATTGGGGATGCCCAAGGCATCCCAAGGTAATATTCAAGGACAACCAAGAGCCTAAGCTTGGGGATGCCCCGGATGTCATCCCCTCTTTCATCTTCGTTCATCGGTAACTTTACTTGGAGCTATATTTTTATTCACCACATGATATGTGTTTTGCTTGGAGCGTCATTTTATTTTATTTTGTTTTGCTTGATGTTTGAATAAAATACCAAGATCTGAAATTGTTAAATGTTAGAGAGTCTTCACATAGTTGCATAATTATTCGACTACTCATTGATCTTCACTTATATCTTTCGGGGTAGTTTGTCATTGGCTCTAGTGCTTCACTTATATCTTTTAGAGCACGACCATGGTTTTATTTTGAAGAATTAGATGAAATCTCATGCTTCACTTATATTATTTTGAGAGTCTTTATAACAGCATGGTAATTTGCTTTGGTTATGAATTCAGTCCTAATATGATGGGCATCAAAGAGGGATGTAATAAAAACTTTCATATAAAGTGCATTGAATACTATGAGAAATTTGATACTTGATAATTGTTTTGAGATATAAAGGTGGTAATGTAAGAGTCATGCTAGTTGGGTAATTATGAAATTGATAAATACTTGTGTTAAAGTTGGCAAGTCCCGTAGCATGCACATATGGTAAAAGTTGTGTGACAAATTTGAAGCATGGGGTGTTCTTTTGATTGCCTTCCTTATGAGTGGAGGTCGGGATCGCACGATGGTTAACTCCTACCAACCCTTCCCCTAGGAGCATGCGTAGTAGTACTTTGCTTCTAGGGCTAATAAACTTTTGCAATAAATATATGAGTTATTTATGACTAATGTGAGTCCATGGATTATACGCACTCTTACCCTTCCATCATTGCTAGCCTCTACGGTACCGTGCATTGCCCTTTCTCACCTTGAGAGTTGGTGCAAACTTCGCCGGTGCATCCAAACCCCGTGATATGATGCGCTCTATCACACATAAACCTCCTTATATCTTCCTCAAAACAGCCACCACACCTACCTATTATGGCATTTCCATAGCCATTCCGAGATATATTGCCATGCAACTTTCCACCGTTCCGTTTGTCATGACACGTTTCATCATTGTCATATTGCCTTGCATTATCATGTAGTTGACATCGTATTTGTGGCAAAGCCACCATGCATAATTTTTCATACATGTCACTCTTGATTCATTGCATATCCCGGTACGCCGCCGGAGGCATTCATATAGAGTCATAACTTGTTCTAGTATCGAGTTGTAATCCATGAGTTGTAATTAAATAGAAGTGTGATGATCATCATTATTAGAGCATTGTCCCTTGAACAGAAATGCCAAAAAAAAGAGAAAGGAAAAAAAAGAGAAAGGCCAAATAAAAAAAGGGAGGCCCAAAAAAAGAGAAAATAAAAAAGGGGGACAATGTTACTATCTTTTTCCACACTTGTGCTTCAAAGTAGCACCATGATCTTCACGATAGAGAGTCTCTTATGTTGTCACTTTCATATACTAGTGGGAACTTTTCATTATAGAACTTGGCTTGTATATTCCAACGATGGGCTTCCTCAAAATTCCCTAGGTCTTCATGAGCAAGCAAGTTGGATGCACACCCACTTAGTTTCTTTTGTTGAGCTTTCATACATTTATAGGTCGAGTGCATCCGTTGCATGGCAATCCCTACTCCTCATGTTGACATCAATTGATGGGCATCTCCATAGCCCGTTGATTAGCATCGTCAACGTGAGACTTTCTCCTTTTTTGTCTTCTCCACACAACCTCCATCATCATATTCTATTCCACCCATAGTGCTATATCCATGGCTTACGCTCATGTATTGCATGAGAGTGATAAAAGCTGAAGCGCGTTAAAAATTATGGACCAATTGCTTGGCTGAAACAGGGGTTGTGCATGATGGGAGTTGAAAGTGCGTTATATCGACTAGATGGGGGGTGAATAGGCGATTTTTAAGAATTCTTCACTGAGGAATTTGCTGGTGAGGAAATTCCTTAGCGAAGAACTACTTGCAGCGGAATATGTACTCAGAAGTAAACATAACAGGATACAAACATAGTCAGCATGATGAAATGAAGACTAACACAGAGTACGGAAAGCGTAAACACAGGATAGCAAGATGAAGACAAACAGATCAAGAAATTGAGCGAGGAATTTTGAAAGTCTTCATCAAAGTCTTCAAGCACGAGATATGAACAACATTCAACACAAGAATGAGGAAATGAAAAGTTGAGGAAATAGAACCATCGGTTGATGAAGACAATGATTTGGTAAACCAGTTCCAACTGCTGTCTCGGTTATACGTCTGGTTGGAGCGGTGAGTATTTAAACTCGAGGACACACAGTCCGGACACCCGATCTCGAGCCGCAACTCAGACACCCAGTCCTCACCGTATTCTCCTTGAACTAAGACCACAGGCCTCGTCCAATCACTCGTGGTAAGTCTTGGTGACTTCCAAACCATCACAGACTTGGTCACTCGGCGATCCACAATTCCTCTTGGATGCTCTAGACCTTGACGCCTAACCGTCTGGAAGAAGCACAGTCTTCAAAGGTAACAAGCGTCGGATCCACGCAGATCAATTTCTTGATGATGCTCAATCACTTTGGGTTTGTGGGGGTTTGGTTTTGGGATTTTCCTCACTTGATGATTTTCGCTCAAAGTCCTCGGAGGATGGGTTGCTCTCAGATGACAAGTGTCAAGTTCTCTCGAAGCAGCCAACCAGCTAGTCGTTGTAGGGGGCGGCTATTTATAGCCTAGGGAGCAGCCCGACATGATAAGACATAAATGCCCTTCAATGATATGACCGTTAGGTGGATAAGATATTTTGGGACAGCCGGTAGCAAGAAGACAAGAACGGTCGGAAATTTGACTCTCAAATTCCTCGGGGCTATCATGTTCCTCATGTGTAGGCAATTCAGACCTGGCGAATTCCTAACTCTCGATCGAGCAAAGTCCTCGGTGACTGTAAGAACTGCGTCTCATCCATCAAGAATTTGACTGAATCGTATGAGATTTCCAATGGCTTCACTCAAGGGATTGGTAGGTGTAGGATTTTGAGTTGAGCATCACATGGAAATTTTTCCTTAGTATTTCCTCGACCCCCCTTAATAGTACGGTGTTTCCTATGACTCAAGAAAGAGAAAATGAAACTACGAAAACAAAAGTCTTCACGCTTCATATTCCTCGAATGAATATCAAGTCTTCAAGGTCACACCATTTTCTTCACTTTCAAAGTCTTCAGAAAGTCTTCGGAATATCAAAGTCTTCAGTTGAAGAACTTCATTTTTAGGGGTCGACTTTCTCTGTAAATATCAAACTCCTCATAGACTTATAGACCTGTGTACACTCACAACAAGCATCAGTTATTTAACCTATAAGTCTTCAATACACCAAAATCACTAAGGGCACTAGATGCACTTACAATCTCCCCTTTTGGTGATTGATGACAACATAGGTTAAGTTTTCAACGGGATAAACATATGAAGTGTAAATATTGATATTGAGGAATTTGATTGCAAGATATAGAAGAACTCCCCCTGAATATGTGCATAGTGAGGAATTTGCTTTTGAGGCAATGCACATTTGAAGAGTCGAATCATGGAGATCTCCCCCTATATCTTGTAATTCATACACGCATTTGATATATAATATGAAGAATTTGAAATGCATGATGAAATATGGTGCCTGATGAGATTCAGCATGCGTGCAATAATATTAACAAGGAATAAGCATGCGGAATATCACATCAAAGTTTGAGCTCGGTGCATCAAAAGCATCGAGCACGACCAAAAGTATCAAGGCACCATCGGATTTAAGATTACAACTCGATCCAATAAAAGTTTCGGAAGAACGAGAGTTGTAACTTAATAAAAACGCCCATAATATAAACCCGCTTGAAGACTAACTCAGATTTCTCCCCCTTTGTCATCAAATGACCAAAAGGATCGAAACTGAGAACTAACGCCCCTGAAGATTTTCAAGTTGATGGAGGAGCGCCAGCGTTGTCAGGGTTGGTTGTTGAAGTAGGGCCTGCCGCAGTGTCGTCCAAATCTTCATGTTCACCTGTTTCACGCGATGAAGAATAAGAACTGGCCACCAGATCAGGAACTTTGACTCTCTTGAATTTCTTCGGAGGTGGTGCAGACCAGTCAAATGCTTCTTGGAGACCCATAGTCTTCAATTCTTCCGCGGAATATACATGATTGAGAACATCCCAGGTGCGGTTGAGGGTTTCATGAAGGTAATACTAATTTTTCTTCACTGGATTATGTGTTGAGGTCATGTTGTGAAGAATTGCATCAAATTGACGCTTCACCCATTTCTGATTGCGGTCAACCTTCTGATGAAGACTGAGGTGTAACTCACGGTCAGTCATCACCACCGGTCTTGTTGCTTGAGGCTTTTGCTTGGCTGAGGTATTTCTTGGCGGTGTCATGTGTTGCGAGAATCGTCATTGGTGGAGTAAGATGTAGCTAGACGGAATTGACCATCCAATGGACGAGTGCCTTCATCAATCACAGCTGCTGCCTTGCCCTTATCATCAGATGATGAAACTGGTCGCTTGAGGACTTCTATGGGCGGCAAGTAGCTGCCATGGTTCAGAGTGTCAGCCTTGTAATTCAGTGAAGATCGTGCCCTTATGAATCTCATAATCCAAGGCGCATAGGGCTTCAGCTCAAAAGGTGACATTGCAATATTAGCCAGAGTCCTCATGAAGAAATCATGGAAGTTGATGGGAACGCCATGAATGATGTTGAAAAGCATGTTCTTCATGATGCCAACGACATCTTCATCATTTGAGTCGTGGCCTTTGATGGGACTCATTGTCTTCGTCAGGATTCGATAGACAGTCCGAGGCACATATAGCAATTCCTTGACGAGGAATTTGGTTCGAGGGGCCTGCCCTGGCTTCAAAGGCTTCATGAGCACTTGCATATAATGATCGGTCAGCTCACGGTCATTGTAGATGCAACATGCACTTTCATGGGGAGGATCAAGAGGAAGGACACGAAGCAATTCAGTTGCTGGTGCCTTGTAGTGAGTGTTTTCTGTCATCCAATCCAGCACCCATGAATTGACATCTTCAGCATCTCCGGTGATATGCAAAGTGGCGTAGAACTGAAGAATGAGTTCTTCATTCCAGTCACAGATATCAATGCAGAAATTTAGGAGTCCTGCATCATGAAGAACTCGGAGTACTGGCTCGAAGCACGGCAGAGATTCCATATCCACATGAGGAATATGCTCATGATCAAAGATTTTGACCTTGTCAAAGAGCACTGAGGACTAGAAGTTGGCTTGAGTAGCAGTCCAGAAGCGTCTTTTCCTTATGCGAGCAGAGTCATATGGATTGTAAGCAGTGAAGAACACATGCTCAGAAAAGAAGTCTTCAGCCTTGAATTTTTGCTTGCTCGAGAACGGATTCTTCGGTTTGGGCAGAGGAATGTCGATGATTTGCAGACAACCTCGTGAATCGCGATCTCGGTGCTTGGTGAGGAATTTCTGGTTCCTCTTCTTGTGCAGTTTGGGGATCAGAAGAGGTTCTTCAAAGACTAGCGGCTGGAATTTCTTCATGAATGCAGACGATGTGGGATGAGTTTCTTGAGCCCAATTGAAGCAGTTGTAGCCGGGACCGAGGAATTTGTTGAATCGGAGTGAAGAGAGGAGTATTGGGATCTTGACTTTCCCAAAAGTCATCATTCATCACCGTGTAGTGCATCCAATATCCACGTCTTCATCTTCTTTTTCAATTTCCTCAACACCAGCCTCTTCAGCTGTGAACTGAGGCATGGGTGAGGAAACGACTGGCGGTGAAGGGAATGTTTCCACTTCAATTTCTTCATCAAACTGTTCTGAGGTAGCAACAGATTGTTTTTCTTCATCAGATCCGCTTGGGATCTTGTAGTCTTCTCCATAAGGAACAATTTCCTTAGACGACATGGAGGAAATAGGAACGACATCAATGGGATTTTCAAGCGAGCTGGTCATCGGCTTCATTTTCTTCGCAGCCGAAGAATTTGATGCAGCAGATGCCTTCCTCTTCTTCACCGCAGCTCGTTCTGCAGCCTTTGTCTTCTTCACTTCATAGCGAAGGAAGAATTGGAGTTGGTGTTGGCGCAGGAGGAGCCGAGGACGTGGTTCGATTTCTTCAGCGCAATCGTGCGATTGCCCTAATCTCTTCGATCTCTTCAGCGCACCACTAGTGGATGCCCAGGGATTTCTTCGGTGGTGGAATGGAGTCATCAGCCACGAACTTGTATTCTCATCGGCAGTTGAAAGTCATCAGCGATCTTGACATGTTCTTCAGCAGGCTGAGCAGAGTCGGCAGCCTAAGGTTTTTCTTGTTGCGATGGGGCTGCAACAGTTGTCATTTTCTTCGTCAAATTGACGAATCTCACCTTGGCTCCTTGCCAATCAGCATTGTAAGCATCGAAATCCTTGCTGAGGGCTTGGATTTCAGATTGAGCTTTGAGGAGTTCTTCAGGAGTCAGGTTGACGATGTTCTTCCTCAAAAGCTTCTCCTTTCTGGCTTGTGCCCTCTTTATTTCACGGGCCTTTTCAAATTTCCATTTCTCTTCAGCGATGAAATGGCTCAGCATATGACTTTGACCAGGAGTCAGAGGCAGACCAGGCATGGGAGTGTTTGGATCCTGATGCCATAAGTCGATGAAGTCAAGGATCTTCTTCGGATCCAAAAGCAGAGGCACATTTGTTCCTTTGGCTCTAGCGGCCTTTGTTAGTCTGTCTCTGATGATTTCTGCAAGTTCTTCATCAGAAGCTTCGTCATCAGAGGGCACGTTGAAGGCAACCAGTTTCTTTCTAGGACTTGGTCGAGGACCGCGTCCAGCGCTTGCTTTGTCTTCAGAGTGGGGCTGATGAGGACATTGGTGCAGCTAAGGAACTTGCTTGAGACACGAAGCAATCGAGAAACCCCGAGTCCTTTGACATGTAGCAAGATGCACAGGAGTTGAGGACTTGGAGGAGCTCCGAGGATTTTGAGGAACAGCAGATCGAGGAATTTGCCGTGAGGGCGCGGCCGAGGAACTGGTCGTGAGGGCGCTGATGGTGAAGCACTTGGCTTTGCGAGCAGGCTTCTTGGCATTGATTTCCTCGGCTTGACCGAGGTCTCAGGCAGCAGCAGCAGCAGAATCCTCATTGAATTTCCTCACCGCCTCCTTGGCTGTCTTGCCAATTTGGCTTGGCGCCTTGACCATTCTTCAGAAAGTCTTCACCACGCTTGATTTGGTGGGATCGTGACTTGGCCGGTGCCAATGGAGCTCTTGGGCATGGAGGGTTTAAGGCGAATTTCTTCATCTACTTTGGAGTAACATAGCGATATTCCCTCCATTCTCGTGCCCATCTTCGTTCTATCCTCTGGATGCGCACTTTGCGCTGATTCTTGTTCTCCTTGCCAAACTTGGCTTCATCAGGTGTGCAATAGTCTTTGTATATTTCTTCAGGGATCTCGAAGGCAATCATGACCTCCGGTTTCTTTCCTCCCTTTTGCGGTCTCTTGCCTTCTGCCATTTTCTTCAGATGAGGAATTTGAACAATAGAACACTCTGAAGAAGTATGCAGTTTTTCTTCGAGGAACACTGCAAATGAGTTAAGTTGATGAGAACCTAGTGATTCAGCAGCGGACATGAGTACCTGTGAACAGAGTGTAGGTGCGAGGAATTTGGAGAGGTCATATGCGTTTTCAGAAGATTTTTCGAAAAGACAAGTTTTGAGGAATTTGACCAGTTGAGCCTTGAGGAATTTCACTAAGCGTTTTGTCTCAGGTTCCAGAGTTGTACAGATTGAAAATCCGCACAATTGAGGAATCTTGAGGAAATGAATGCTTAGAGAGATAAATCAAGAGCATATAGTGTGTGAGGTGTTCATATGTGAAGATTTAAAGAATAAAACACCTTTGAAGATTTTCAGAAAGATTTGAGAATCAAAGCGAGTAATAAAAGTGACTTTTAATTACCCGAACTGAAGAACACGACGAACAGAGATGAACTGTGATGAAGTTCGTCACGTTAGATCTCCCACGCCCTAACTTGGCAGAGGGAGACGTCTACGGCGGCGGCGGAGTGAAGATTTCCGCAGCCGGCGCGAGTACGACGGCGACGAGGTCGAGGCAGTGAAGCTCTTCCTCACCGACGGCGATGGAGTAGCGGCGGCGCTAGGGTTTGAGGAGAGCTCGAGCGAGAGACAGCGACCGAGCGGAGTAAATGAAGTAAGGAAGGGAGAGGGGTATTTATAGCCACGGTAAAAACTGTTCGCCCGAAGATTTGGGACGAACATGCCCTTGCCGTTTCTTCTTCACGCGACATGTGTCACCCACGTACTGTGCAGATGAGATCGTGTAAGATCGTGGGTGAATAAACTAATGTATCGTGGGAAGCGGAACTATTTGAGCGGTAAAACCGAAAATCTGGATAAGATTTGTTTAAAAATTTCGTTCGCAATTTCTTCAGCTGTCAAGGACACAGTGAAGACTTTGAACGAGTTTCAATCAGAACGCACATGAAGAATTTGTGAATAGATTGGGTTGAGTATAGCATAGAGGGGGAAGGGTCCGATCACATTCACTTAGCAGAAATTGCAACTTGAAGAAATAGCAATAAGTGAATGCTATAGAGGACATAAACTCACATATATATATATATATAGCCAATGAAGAAAAACGACGGAAATAGTGAAGATTTTGCAAAGTTGAAGAATTTGTAAAACTGAAGAATTTCAAAAATGAGGAAAAACTCAAATTGAAGATTTTCAACTTTTGTGGTGGCGTAGCCCACCGTATAAGAATGATGATTTCAGACACCGCGTACAATTGTCGTAGGGTTCTGAGAATCAAATTCTTCATTAATTTCTTCACACTTAGAATGTTATTCTTCATTCAAGGAAGAAAAACGTTTCTTCATGTGTTGCACATCTAGGTCATCAATTCTGCATAAGGGTTAGGATGTGTGTCCTTTTCAAAGAACATTCGAAGATTCTAAGATATTTAGCTCACACCGCAACTTGCTAAATCTCTTCTCATCCAAGGGCTTAGTGAAGATATCAGCTAGCTGTTCTTCGGTCTTCACATGCTCGATAGAGATATCGCCCTTCAACACATGATCACGAAGAAAATGATGACGAATCTAGATGTGCTTAGTCTTTGAGTGCTGAACTGGGTTGTGAGCAATCTTGATGGCACTCTCATTGTCGCAGAGGAGAGGCACATTCTTCACGTTGATGCCATAGTCCTTGAGGGTTTGCTTCATCCAAAGCAGTTGAGCACAGCATGAGCCAGCAGCAATGTATTCAGCTTCAAAGATGAAGCGGTGATACGCATTCTGTTTCTTCGAGGACCAACGGACCAAAGATCGTCCGAGGAAATGACAAGTGCCGATGTTGACTTGCGGTCCACACGATCACCAAAGCATAGTCGAGTCGAATATCCAATGAGATCAAAAGCGAGCCCTTGGGGTACCATAATCCTAGTGTTGGTGTGTGAGCTAGATATCGAAGAATATGCTTCACTGACCTTATGGAGTGATTCCTTCGGTGCAGCTTGAAATCGGGCACACATGCAAACACTAAGCATTATATCTGGCCTAGATGCACATAAGTACAATAAAGAACCAATCATGGAGCGGTATACCTTGTGAACGAAGTCAATACCATTTTCATTAGTGCATAGATGGCCATTTGTGGGCATAGGAATTTTGACGCCTTTGCAATCTTGCATGCGAATTTCCTCATTACATCTTTGAGGTATTTCTCTGAGATATGAATATGCCATTCTTGCCGATTTAATTTGAAGACCTAAGAAGAATTTCAATTCTCCCATCATAGACATTTGATATTATTCACTCATCATATAAGCAAATTCATCACTATATCGTTGGTTAGTACAGCCAAAGATAATATCATCAACATATATTTGGCACACAAACAGTTCACCATCATATGATTTAGTAAAAAGAGTAGGGTCGAGTGAACCGGGTGTGAAGCCATTCTTCACGAAGAATTCCTTCAATGTATCATACCAGCCCGAGGGGCTTGCTTGAGGCCATAGAGGGCCTTATTGAGTCTGAAGACTTTGTCAGGATTCTTGGGATCTTCAAAACCTGGGGGTTGAGCAACATATACTTCTTCCTCAAGCTTACCATTGAGGAATGCACTTTTCACATCCATTTGATATAAGATGATATCATGATGGTTAGCATAGGCAAGTAAAATGCGAATAGCCTCAAGTCTAGCAACAGGTGCAAAAGTTTCATCGAAATCAATTCCTTCAACCTGTGTGTAGCCTTGAGCTACTAGTCGTGCCTTATTCCTCACCACAAGGCCATTTTCATCTTGCTTGTTGCGGTAGATCCACTTTGTGCCGATGATATTATGCTTGCGAGGATCCAGGCGATTGACCAATTCCGGACATTGTTCAGCTCGAACGATGTAATTCTTCTTGCATAGCTTTGAATCCACTCCGGCTCGAAATGCTTCATCTACCTTAGTGGGCTCTGTGATAGAGACAAAGGCATAGTGCCCACAAAAGTTAGATAAATGAAGCTTTTGAGCGTGTGAGAGGACCAGTGCGCTAATGTCATCGATGATCTTCTCCACTTGCACTTCTTTGCAACGCGTGGATGAGTTGGCTGTCACGAGGATTTTGATCAGCATTTTCTTGACACCATTTTCCTCATCATGTTCTTGGTGCATCACTCGGCGTTCTTCATGAGCAGGAATGAATTCTTCAAGCAGATTCTTGAAGGGAATGACATCCTCGGTTGCCTTGAGCTTGATAGCATCCTCGGTGCTGGTTCATCTAACACGAAGGTAGGTGCTCTCTTTGCGAGCCATTAGTTTCATCGAACCGCACATCTACAAATGTCAACAATCTTGTGAAGAACAATGTTGAAGACTCAGTAGGTGTGCGAGTCCTTTCCGTAACCAAGCATAAAACCTTCATGTGCTTTCGGTGCAAATTTAGAGTTGTGGTGAGGATCTCTAATCCAACATTTAGCATCAAGACTTTGAAATAACTCACATTGGGTTTCTTGTCGTGAGGAGTTCATAGGCGTCTTCTTGAAGAATTTGTGAAGATATACTCTGTTGATGATGTGGCAGCAAGTATCAATTGCATCAATCCAAAAACGCCGAGGCGTTTTGTATTCATCAAGCATAGTGCGAGCCATCTCAACAAGAGTTCTGTTCTTGCGCTCCACGACGCCATTCTGCTGAGGAGTATAGGGAGCAGATAATTCATGAGTAATACCAAGTTCATCAAGATAGGCATCAAGACCAGAATTCTTGAACTCAGTTCCATTGTCACTTGTGATATGTCTGATCTTCACACCAAAGTTGGTTGAAGCCCTCGAGGAAAATCGTTTGAAGACTTCCTGCACTTCATGTTTGTAAGTAACAATGTGTACCCATGTATATCGAGAATAATCATCAACAATGACAAAACCATATAAAGATGCATCATTAGTGACCGCTGAATAATGATTAGGTCGAAGAGGTCCATGTGAAGCAATTGAATGGACGGGTAGTGGTCATGATAGTCTTATTTGGATGCTTGGCCTTGGTCATTTTTCCGCTTCACATGCTCCGCATAAGTGATTCTTGAGGAATTTGACATTCTCAATGCCAATGACATGCTTCTTCTTCACAAGTGTGTTCAAATTCCTCATGCCTGCATGACCAAGTCGTCGATGCCATAGCCAGCCTTCTGAAGCTTTTGCAAGTAGACACACGGCTGGTTGTGGTCCTGTAGAGAAATCAACAATATCAGATCTCCTCTCCTAAAGCCTTGAAGAATTTGGAATTGTCACTTCCATAATCACAACACAGCAATATTTGCAAGACAACAACCATATCAAGATCACAAAGCATTGAGACGACATGAGATTGTATCCTAAGGACTCAACAAGCATGACTTTGTCCATGTGCTTATCCTTAGAGATAGCAACCTTACCAAGACCCAATGCCCGACCTTTGCCTTTGTCAAGAAAAATGATATGCTTCAGAGGTGACGGTGATAAGGAGCATCCATCAATAGATTCTTGTCACCGGTCATGTGATTTGTACATCCACTATCGAGGACCCATTCGGTGGTTTTGGGTTGATCATCCTGCAGATGAATTAGTGTAGCTTACAATCTCATATGCTTCATCGATGAAGAATATGATATCAAGTTCATCGATGAATTTCATCAAGCGAAAGAGATATAGATATAGGAGGGCGTGTGAAATGAAAGTTCATTTCATCATGATTCGCTGCGTCCTTTCGAGCAATTTTGTCAGTCCCGGCAAAATTTTGAGACGTTAGAGCACGCCTGGAGACGACCTGCAGAAGAGATTAGTTCTTGTTCTTCACCACCCACATCTGGAGGGGTGGCAAAGAGTTCATCATCCTGCGAGCACCATGTGAGAAAGGTGGCAAAGATGGCAAACCATTTCGCTTAGAATAGGAGAGGTTAGGGTAAGCATATGAATAAGCAGAGTAATTCTTCGAGGACTTATGAACATGATGGTTTGAAGAATAATGCACATATTCATAGCCCTTAGCTCTACCCTGCGAGACAGAGTTGTTAGCGCTATGATAATCGTATGAGGACTTTGACCCTGTTGAGGAATTTGATCCATGTGAAGAATTTGATCTGGAGTTCCTGTTCTTCATTGGTGGTGTCATGAGGACATTCACCTGAAGACTTTCAACACAGCTTTTGGGAACCCAGATTTTCTTCATAGGGGAACCGTTCCTGCAGTTAGTGCCAACATATCTAGCAAATACTTCACCATTCTGATTTTTGAACAGTTTATAGTTGGAGTCAAATGACTCATCAGAGGAATGAGAAGATTCACACGTAAAGCCAGATAAGTTAGATGGATCAACTGGAGGTCCCTTCGCAGCAACCCATGAGGTTTTGGGATACTGCTCAGGCTTCCAATATGTTCCATCGGCATTGAGTTTCCTCTCAAAGGCAATACCCTCTTTCCTAGGGTTTCTGTCGAGGATCTGCTTTTTGAGCACATCACAAAGTGTCTGATGCCCTTTGAGGCTTTTGTACATGCCTGTCAAGTACAATTCCTTCAGCTCTGCATTATCAGTGATACTAGCAATGTCCTCGGATGAGGAGTTAGTGATAGCAGAGGTAGATGAAGAATTTGTAATATTTGAAGCATTTGAACATCCAGGTGAAGAATTAGCAGATTCACGTTCAATGCACTTTAAGCATGGAGGAACAAATTCTTCCTGAGAAGCGCTGATTTGTTGAGCTAGTAATGAATCGTGCTCCTTCTGAAGATCTTCATAACACACTCTTAGCTTTTCAAGATCTTCCTTTCTTTGAAGAGCTTCAAGAGAAAGCGTCTCATGATCTTGCTTTTCTTGAAGAAATTCATAAGAAAGTTTCTCATGATCAGACAAGAGAGAGTTATGATGACCTTGAAGGTTATCATACCTAGACTGAAGTCTGTAAAGATTTTCAGTCAAGGCTTTAGTGCGATCCATTTCATCACCCAACATATCATCACTTTTATCTAGCATGTTTTGAACCTTTTCAAGAGCCCGTTGTTGTTTCACAGCAATTTTAGCAAGTTTAGAGTAGCTGGGCTTGAGATTCTCATCAGATTCATTTTCACTAGATTCAGAGGAGTTGTATTTGAGTACCTTAGCTCCTTTTGCCATGAAGCAATAGGTGGGAGCGTAGCCATCATTATCTTCATCAGGCTTGTCGGTGGAGTCAGTTTCTTGAGTGTTGAAGATGGACTTGCCGACGAAAGCAAGAGTAACGGCCGGACTCGCCACACACGGACTCAGATTCTTGAGACTCCTCCTCTTCATCATTTTCCTCGATTCAGCTTCAGAGTCCATTTCCTTGCCAATGAATGCCCGAGCTTTCTTGGAGCTGCCCTTCTTGTGAGATGAAGACTTTGAGGATTTTGATGACGAGGATTTTGACGATTTCTTCTTCTTCTTCGCATCATCAGAACTGTAATCCTTGTATTTCTTCTTCTTCATTTCCTTTTCCCACTGAGGACAATCTTGAATATAGTGACCAGGCTTCTTGCATTTGTGGCAAAGTCTTCTCTTATAGTCACTGGATGAGGAATCATTTCCTCTTGAGGATTTTCCAAAGCGACCACGTCTTGTGAATTTCGGAATTTCTTCACAAGCAGTGCTAGATCTGGCTTAGTTCTTGGGATCACCAAGGCTACTACCGAATCCTCACATTGAGTCGACACAACCTTAGCCTTGTGGCTCGTGGTTTGCCATAGTTTGAGCCATAGAGATCTCTCTTTTCACAAGTGGAACTTCGTGAGTGTTTAGCCTTTCGAGGATATCGGCAGGATCAAGCGACTTGTAGTCAAGCATGTTCTTGTATCATCGGTCCCGAGTATCAAATGAGGAATCAAGCGATCTCAGCGGTTTCTTCACAACTTCATGATCAGTGATGTCAGTGGCACCGGGGGCTTGAAGCTCATTTGAGATGTCAGTGAGGTGATCAAAGGTTTGTTGGACATTTTCGTTGTCGAGTCTTTTGAAGCGGTTGAAGAGATTCCGAAGAACATCGACTCGAGAGTCACGCTGAGTTGAAACTCCTTCATTTACTTTGGACAGCCTATCCCAGATAAGCTTAGCAGTTTCCAAAGCACTCACTCTTCCATACTGTCCTTTGCTCAGATGGTCACAAATGATATTCATCGCTTGAGAATCGAGTTGTTTGAATCTCTTCACATCGGTAGCGTTCAGTGTGGGAGTGACAGAGGGGACACCATTTTCCACAACATACCAGAGACCATTGTCAATTGCCTCAAGATGCATTCGCATTTTGTTCTTCCAGTAGGGGTAGTCCGTTCCATCAAAGGTAGGACACCCAGCCGAGACCTTGATCATAGCTGCGGTCGACATAACTAAAACTCCAGGCGGTTAAACCAAAATCACACAAAACAAGGGAGTACCTTGCTCTGATACCAATTGAAAGTGCGTTATATCGACTAGAGGGGGGTGAATAGGCGATTTTTAAGAATTCTTCACTGAGGAATTTGCTGGTGAGGAAATTCCTTAGCGAAGAACTACTTGCAGCAGAATATGTACTCAGAAGTAAACATAACAGGATACAAACATAGTCAGCATGATGAAATGAAGACTAACACAGAGTACGGAAAGCGTAAACACAGGATAGCAAGATGAAGACAAACAGATGAAGAAATTGAGCGAGGAATTTGTGAAAGTCTTGATCAAAGTCTTCAAGCACAGATATGAACAACATTCAACACAAGAATGAGGAAATGAAAAGTTGAGGAAATAGAACCGGTCGGTTGATGAAGACAATGATTTGGTAAACCAGTTCCAACTGCTGTCTCGGTTATACGTCTGGTTGGAGCGGCCGAGTATTTAAACTCGAGGACACACAGTCCGGACACCCGATCTCGAGCCGCAACTCGGGACACCCGATCCTCACCATATTCTCCTTGAACTATGACCACGCAGGCCTCGTCCAATCACTCGTGGTAAGTCTTGGTGACTTCCAAACCTTCACAGACTTGGTCACTCGGCAATCCACAATTCCTCTTGGATGCTCTAGACCTTGACGCCTAACCGTCTGGAAGAAGCACATCTTCAAAGGTAACAAGCGTCGGATCCATGCAGATCAATTTCTTGATGATGCTCAATCACTTTGGGTTTGTGGGGTTTGGTTTTGGGATTTTCCTCACTTGATGATTTTCGCTCAAAGTCCTCGGAGGATGGGTTGCTCTCGGATGACAAGTGTCAAGTTCTCCGGAGCAGCCAACAAGCTAGTGGTTGTAGGGGCGGCTATTTATAGCCTAGGAGCAGCCCGACATGATAAGACATAAATGCCCTTCAATGATATGACCGTTTGGTGGATAAGATATTTTGGGACAGCCAAGAAGACAAAGAACGGTCGGAAATTTGACTCTCAAATTCCTCGGGGCTATCATGTTCCTCCTTTGTGTAGGCAATTCAAGACTGGCGAATTCCTAACTCCTCGATCGAGCAAAGTCCTCGGTGACGGAAGAACTGCGTCTCATCCTTTGAAGAATTTGACTGAAGCTGTATGAGATTTCAATGGCTTCACTCAAGGGATTGGTAGGTGTAGGATTTTGAGTTGAGCATCACATGGAAATTTTTCCTTAGTATTTCCTCGACCCCTTTAACGATGCGGTGTTTCCTATGACTCAAGAAAGAGAAAATGAAACTACGAAAACAAAAGTCTTCACGCTTCATATTCCTCGAATGAATATCAAGTCTTCAAGGTCACACCATTTTCATCACTTTCAAAGTCTTCAGAAAGTCTTCGGAATATCAAAGTCTTCAGTTGAAGAACTTCATTTTTAGGGGTCGACTTTCTCTGTAAATATCAAACTCCTCATAGACTTATAGACCTGTGTACACTCACAAACGCATCAGTTACTTAACCTATAAGTCTTCAATACACCAAAATCACTAAGGGGCACTAGATGCACTTACAGGAGTATTTTGTGTGACAAAAATGAAACATAGCCTAACTATATGATTTTGTAGGGATAGGCTTTCTTTAACCATGTTATTTTGAGAAGACATGATTGCTTTGTTAGTATGCTTGAAGTATTATTACTTTTATGTTAATATGAACTTTTATCTTGAATCATTTGGATCTGAACATTCATGCCACAATAAAGAAAATTACATTGAGAAATATGCTAGGTAGCATTCCACATCAAAAATTCTGTTTTTATCATTTACCTACTCGAGGACGAGCAAGAATTAAGCTTGGGGATGCTTGATATGTCTCCGACGTATCTATAATTTTTTATTGTTCCATCCTATTATATTATCTATTTTGGATGTTTAATGGGCTTTGTTATACACTTTTATATTATTTTTGGTACTAACCTATTAACCGGAGGCCCAACCCAAATTGTTGTTTTCTTGCCTATTTCAGTGTTTCGAAGAAAAGGAATATCAAACAGAGTCCAAACGGAATGAAACCTTCGAGAGAGTTATTTTTGGAACAGAAGCAATCCAGGAGACTTGGAGTAGACGTCAGGGAAGCTTCGAGGTGGCCACGAGGCAGGGAGGCGCGCCCTACCCCCCTGGGCGCGCCCCCACCCTCGTTGCCCCCTCGTGGCTCCCCTGACCGACTTCTTTCGCCTATATATATATCCATATACCCAAAAAACATCTGGGAGCACAATTGATAGGGAGTTGCGCCGCCGCAAGCCTCGGTAGCCACAAAAAACCAATCGGGACCCTGTTCCGGCACCCTGCTGGAGGGGGGATCACTCACCGGTGGCCATCTTCATAATCGCGGCGCTCTCCATGACGAGCAGGGAGTAGTTCACCCTCGGGGCTGAGTGTACGTACCAGTAGCTATGTGTTTGATCTCTCTCTCTCTCTCTCGTGTTCTTGAGGTGGTACAATCTTGATGTATCGCGAGCTTTGCTATTATAGTTGGATCTTATGATGTTTCTCCCCCTCTACTCTCTTGTAATGGATTGAGTTTTCCCTTTGAAGTTATCTTATCGGATTGAGTCTTTAAGGATTTGAGAACACTTGATGTATGTCTTGCATGTGCTTATCTGTGGTGACAATAAGATATTCACGTGATCTACTTGATGTATGTTTTGGTGATCAACTTGCGGGTTCAGTGACCTTGTGAACTTATGCATAGGGGTTGGCACACGTTTTCATCTTGAATCTCCGGTAGAAACTTTGGGGCACTCTTTGAAGTACTTTGTGTTGGTTGAATAGATGAATCTAAGATTGTGTGATGCATATCATATAATCATGCCCACGGATACTTGTGGTAACATTGGAGTATCTAGGTGACATTAGGGTTTTGGTTGATTTGTGTCTTAAGGTGTTATTCTAGTACAAACTCTATGATAGATCGAACAGAAAGAATAGCTTCATGTTATTTTACTACGGACTCTTGAATAGATCGACCAGAAAAGATAACTTTGAGGTGGTTTCGTACCCTACAATAATCTCTTCATTTGTTCTCCACTATTAGTGACTTTGGGGTGACTCTTTGTTGCATGTTGAGGGATAGTTATATGATCCAGTTATGTTATTATTGTTGAGAGAACTTGCACTAGTGAAAGTATGAACCTTAGGCCTTGTTTCCTAGCATTGCAATACCATTTGTGCTCACTTTTATCATTAGTTACCTTGCTGTTTTTATATTTTCAGATTACAAAAACCTATATCTACCATCCATATTGCACTTGTATCACCATCTCTTCGCCGAACTAGTGCACTATACAATTTACCATTGTATTGGGTGTGTTGGGGACACAAGAGACTCTTTGTTATTTGGTTGCAGGGTTGTTTGAGAGAGACCATCTTCATCCTACGCCTCCCACGGATTGATAAACCTTAGGTCATCCACTTGAGGGAAATTTGCTACTGTCCTACAAACCTGTGCACTGGGAGGCCCAACAACGTCTACAAGAAGAAGGTTGCGTAATAGACATCAATCATCACCAACAACTCTCCCATCTTGGGGAGGGCAATCTTCAACAACACCAACTCCTCTCAAACCCTACTTCATCTCTTGTGTTCAATCTTTGTATTGGAACTGTAGATTGGTGCTTGTGGGTGACTAGTAGTGTTGATTACATCTTGTAGTTGATTACTATATGGTTTATTTGGTGGAAGATTATATGTTCAGATCCATTATGCTATTTAATACCCCTTTGATCTTGAGCATGATTATCATTTGTGAGTAGTTACTTTCGTTCTTGAGGTCACGGGAGAAATCATGTTGCAAGTAATCATGTGAACTTGATATGTGTTCAATATTTTGATGATATGTATGTTGTAGTTCTCTTAGTGGTGTCATGTGAATGCCAACTACATGACACTTCACCATATTTGGGCCTAAGGGAATGCATTGTGGAGTAGTTATTAGATGATGGGTTGCGATAGTGGCAGAAGCTTAAACCCTAGTTTATGCGCTATTCTGTAAGGGACCGATTGGATCCAAAAGTTTAATGCTATGGTTAGAATTTATTCTTAATACTTTTCTCATAGTTACGGATGCTTGTGAGAGGGTTAATCATAAGTAGGAGGTTTGTTCAAGTAAGAACAACACCTAAGCACCGGTCCACCCACATATCAAATTATCAAAGTAGCGAACACAAATTAAGCCAACATGATGGAAGTGACTAGATGAAATTCCCGTGTACCCACAAGAACACTTTGCTTATCATAAGAGACCGTTTTGGCCTGTCCTTTGCCTCAAAAGGATTGGGCTACCTTGATGCACTTTTGTTACTACTATCGTTACTTGCTCGTTACAAATTATCTTGCTATCAAACTACTCCGCTACTTACAATTTTAGCACTTGCAGACATTACATTGCTGAAAACCATTTGTCATTTCCTTCTGCTCCTTGTTGGGTTCGACACTCTTACTTATAAAAAAGGCTACAATTGACCCCATATACTTGTGGGTCATCAAGGCTATTTTCTGGTGTCATTGCCGGGGAGTGAAGCGCTCTTGGTAAGTGGAAATTGGTAAGGAAACATTATTACTATGTGCTGAAATTTATTGTCACTTGCTACTATGGAAAACAATCCTTTGAGGGGGTTTGTTAGGGGTATCTTCACCTCGACCGGAACCACAATTAGTTGCCCCTCAATCTACTGCACCTACTGAAAATATTGAATATGAAATTCCTTTGGGTATGGTAGAACAACTGCTAGCTAATCCTTATGCAGGAGATGGAACAGAACATCCTGATATGCACTTGATATATATGGATGAAATTTGTGGATTGTTTAAGCTCGCAGTTTTGCCAGGAGATGAAGCTAAGAATAAGGTTTTCCCTTTATCTTTGAAGGGAAAATCATTGACATGGTATAGGCTATGCGATGATATTGGATCTTGGAACTGGAATCAGTTGAAATTGGAATTTCATCAAAAAAAAAATATCCTATGCATCTAGTTCATCGTGATCAGAATTATATATGTAATTTTTGGCCTTGTGAAGGAGAAAGTATCGCTCTAGCTTGGGGGAGGCTTAAGTCAATGTTATATTCATGCCCCAATCATGAGCTCTCAAGAGAAATTATTATTCATATTTTTTATGCTCAGCTTTCTCGTAATGGTCAATCCATGCTCGATACTTCTTGTACTGGTTCTTTTATGAAAAAGACTATTGAATTAAATGCAACTCTGAAGATTGGGAACTCGGCGGAGGTAAAGTGTGAGGTATTGAACCTAAGTTTGATTGTGTTAAATATTTTATGAATACCGATGCTTTTCAAAAGTTTAGCACTAAATATGGACTTGACTCTGAGATAGTAGCTTCCTTTTGTGAATCTTTTGCTACTCATGTTGATATCCCTAAGGAGAAGTGGTTTAAATATCATCCACCTATTAAAGAAGTTAAAAAATGGGTAAAAGCTAAAGAAAAAACTATCGTTTACAATGTTGATCTAGTTGTTCCCACAACTTATATTGAAAAACCACCTTTTCCTGTTTGGATGAAGGAACATGCTAAAGCTTCAACTGTGGTTAACAAAAGTTATGTTAGAACACCCAAACTAGCTGAACAAATCGGATTTGAACCTAGTGTTGCTATGATTAAAGATCTCTTAGTCGATAATATTGATGGGCATGCTATTTACTTCTATGATGAAGCTTCTAGAATTGCCAAACCTGATAAAAAGGATAAACATAGACCAGTTGTTGGCATGCCTGTTGTCTCAATTAAGATAGGAGATCACTGTTATCATGGGTTATGTGATCTAGATGCTAGTGTGAGTGCTATTCCTTTTTTCCTATATGAAGAAATTAAGAATGAAATAGCACCTGCTGAAATAGAAGGCATATGTCACTAGTAAGCCAATAGAGATACTATATCACCAATTGCGATTCTTAGAGATGTTGAAGTCTTGTGTGGGAAAATAAAATACCCTACTGATTTTCTTGTTCTTAGCTCCCCACAAGATGACTTTTGTCTCATTATCTTTGGTAGACCTTTCTTGAACACCCTCAATGCCAAAATAGATTGTAAGAAACAAATTGTCGGTGTTAGCTTTGGTGATGAATATCATGAATTTATTTTTCCCAAGTTTAGTAGACAACCTCATAAGAAAGATTTGCCTAGTAAGGATGAAACTATTGGTCTTGCTTCTATTACTGTACCTCCTACTGATCCTTTGGAACAATATTTGCTAGACCATGAAAATGATTTGCATATGCGTGAAAGAAATCAAATAGATAGAATCTTTTTCGAACAACAACCTCTGCATAAACACAATTTGCCAATTGAAACTCTAGGAGGTCCTCCTCCACCTAAAGGTGATCCTGTGTTTGAATTAAAACAATTGCCAGACACTTTGAAATATACTTACCTTGATGAGAAAAAGATATATCCTATTATTATTAGTGCTAACCTTTCAGAACATGAAGAAGAAAGGTTATTGAAAGTTCTAAGGAAGCACAGAGCTGCTATCGGATATAGTCTTGATGATCCTAAGGGCATTAGTCCCACTCTGTGTCAGCACAAGATTAATATGGAACCCGATACTAAACCCGTTGTTGATCACCAATGTTGGTTAAATCTGAAGATGAAAGAAGTGGTAAGAATGGAAATATTAAAACTTCTAGAAGCAGGTATAATCAATCCTATAGCTGATAGTAGATAGGTAAGTCATGTTCATTGTGTCCCTAAGAAGGGAGGTATTATTGTTGTTCCTAATGATAAGAAAGAGCTCATTCCACAAATAATTGTCACAGGCTATAGGATGGTAATTGATTATAGAAAATTAAACAAAGCAACTAGAAAAGATCATTACCTCTGCCCTTTATTGATCAAATGTTAGAAAGATTATCTAAGCACACACATTTTTGCTTCCTTGATGGATATTCTGGTTTTTCACAAATACCTGTTTCAGAACCTGATCAAGAAAATACCACTTTTACTTGTCCTTTTGGAACTTTTGCTTATAGACGTATGCCTTTTGGTTTATGTAATACACCTGCTACCTTTTAAAGATGTATGACTGCTATATTCTCTGATTTATGTGAAAATATTGTTGAGGTTTTCATGGATGACTTTTCCGTTTATGGGAAGTCTTTTGATGATTGTTTAAGCAATCTTGATCGAGTTTTGCATAGATGTGAACAAACAAATCTTGTCTTGAATTGGGAGAAGTGCCACTTTAAGGTTAACGAAGGTATTGTTTTCGGCCATAAAATTTCTGAAAGAGGCATTGAAGTGGACCAGGCCAAGGTTGATGCAATTGAGAAAATGCCGTGCCCTAAAGATATCAAAGGTATTCATAGTTTCCTTGGTCATGCTGGTTTCTATAGGAGGTTTATCAAAGACTTATCCAAAATTTCTAGGCCTCTTACGAATCTTTTGCAAAAGGATATTCCCTTTGTGTTTGATGATGATTGTTTAGAAGCCTTTGAAACACTAAAGAAAGCCTTAACTATTGCACCTATTGTTCAACCACCTGATTGGAACTTGCCTTTTGAGATTATGTGTGATGCTAGCAATTATGCTATTGGTGTTGTTCTAGGACAAAGAGTTGATAAGAAACTGAATGTTATTCATTATGATAGTAAAACTCTAGACAGTGCTCAACAAAATTATGCTACTACTGAAAAAATTCTTAGAAGTGGTGTTTGCTTGTGATAAATTCAGATCTTACATCGTTGATTCTAAAGTAATTGTTCATACCGATCATGCTGCTATAAAATATCTTATGGAAAAGAAAGATGCTAAACCTAGACTCATTAGATGGGTTCTACTGCTACAAGAATTTGATTTGCATATTACTGATAGGAAGGGGGCGGAGAACCCCGTAGCTGATAACTTGTCTAGGCTTGGAAATATTCTCGATGACCCACAACCTATTAATGATAGCTTTCCTGGTGAACAACTACCTGCAATAATTGTTTCTAATAGTACACCTTGGTATGCTGACTATGCTAATTATATTGTTGCTAAATACATACCACCTAGTTTCACATACCAACACAAAAAAAGTCTTCTGTGATTTAAGACATTACTTTTGGGATGACCCACATCTTTATAAAGAAGGAGTAGATGGTATTATTAGACGTTGTGTACCTGAGCATGAACAGGAACAAATCATATAGAAATGTCACTCTAAGGCTTATGGAGGACATCACGCGGGATTCAGAACCGCTCATAAGGTATTGCAATCTGATTTTTATTGGCCTACTCTCTTCAAGGATGCCCGTAAGTTTATCTCATCTTGTGATGAATGCCAAAGAATAGGTAATATCGGTAAGTGTCAAGAAATGCCTATGAATTATTCACTTGCTATTGAACCATTTGATATTTGGGTATTTGATTTCATGGGACATTTTCCTTCCTCTAATGGGTATACACATATTTTGGTTGCTGTTGATTATGTTACTAAGTGGGTAGAAGCTATTCCAACCAGTAGTGCGGATCACAACACCTCTATTAAAATGATTAAGGAAGTTATTTTCCCAAGGTTTGGAGTCCCTAGATATTTAGTGACTGATGGTGGTTCACACTTTATTCATGGTGCTTTCCGTAAAATGCTTGCTAAGTATGATGTTAATCATAGAATTGCATCACCTTATCATCCTCAGTCTAGTGGTCAAAATGAACTTAGCAATAGAGAAATAAAACTAATCTTACAAAAGACTGTCAATAGGTCCCGGAAGAATTGGTCTAAGAAATTAGATATGCACTTTGGGCTTATAGAACAGCTTATAAAAATCCTATGGGTATGTCTCCATATAAAATGGTCTATGGAAAAGCTTGTCATTTTCCTCTTGAGTTAGAACATAAAGCATTTTGGGCAATTAAAGAAGTCAATTATGATTTCAAACTTGCTGGTGAAAAGAGGCTATTTGATATTAGCTCATTAGATGAATGGAGAACCAAGCTTATGAAAATGCAAAGTTATTCAAAGAAAAAGTTAAAAGATGGCATGACAAAAGAATCCAGAAGCGTGAGTTCAAAGCTGGGGAATATGTTCTTTTGTACAACTCTCTTTCAAATTCTTTGTAGGAAAACTCCTCTCCAAATGGGAAGGACCCTATTGAAGGAAATATGCCCTAGAGGCAATCATAAAGTTATTATTTATTTCCTTATTTCATAATAAATGTTTATTATTCATGCTAGAACTGTATTAAGCAGAAACTTAGTACATGTGTGAATACATAGACAAAATATATTGTCCCTAGTATGCCTCTACTTGACTAGCTCGTTAATCAAAGATGGTTATGTTTCCTAACCATAGACATGTGTTGTCATTTGATGAACGGGATCACATCATTAGGAGAATGATGTGATGGACATGACCCATCCGTTAGCTTAGCATTATGATCGTTACAGTTTCATTGCTAATGCTTTCTTCATGACTTATACAAGTTCCTCAGACTATGAGATTATGCAACTCCTGAATTCTGGAGGAACACTTTGTGTGCTACCAAACGTCACAACGTAAATGGGTGATTATAAAGGTGCTCTACAGGTGTCTCCGAAGGTGTTTGTTGGGTTGTCATAGATCGAGATTAGAGTTTGTCACTCCGTGTTTCGGAGAGGTATCTCTGGGCTCTCTCGGTAATACTCATCACTATAAGCCTTGCAAGCATTGTGAATAATGAGTTAGTTGTGGGATGAAGTATTACGGAACAAGTAAACAGACATGCCGGTAACGAGATTAAACTAGGTATGATGATACCGACGATCGAATCTCAGGCAAGTAACATACCGATGATAAAGGCAGCAACGTATGTTTGTTATGCGGTTTGACCGATAAAGATCTTCGTAGAATATGTAGGAACCAATATGATCATCCAGGTTCTGCTATTGTTTATTGACCGGAGACGTGTCTCGGTCATGTCTACATAGTTCTCGAACCCGTAGGGTCCGCACACTTAACGTTTGATGATGATTGGTATTATGAGTTTATGTGATTTGATGTACCGAAGGTTGTTAGGAGTTCCGGATGAGATCACGGACATGACGAGGAGTCTCGAAATGGTCAAGACATAAAGATTGATATATTGGAAGACTATATTCGGACACCGGAAGTGTTCCGAGGTGTATCGGGTATTTTCCAGAGTACTGGGGGTTACCGGAACCCCCCGGGGGGTTAATGAGCCTCATGGGCCAAGTGGTGGAAGAGAGGAGGCAGGCCAAGGTGTGGCGCGCGCCCCCCTAGCCCAAACCGAATTGGACTAGGGGGGGGGGTGAGGGAGTCCTGGACTAGGGGGTGTCCGGATAGCCGAACTATCATCATTGGCCAGACTCCAAGACTATGAAGATACAAGATTGAACACTTCGTCCCGTGTCCGGATGGGACTTTCCTTGGCGTGGAAGGCAAGCTTGGCGATACGGATATGTAGATCTCCTACCATTGTAACCAACTCTGTGTAACCCTAGCCCTCTCCGGTGTCTATATAAACTGGAGGGTTTTAGTCCATAGGACGAACAACAATCATACCATAGGCTAGCTTCTAGGGTTTAGCCTCCTTGATCTCATGGTAGATCCACTCTTGTACTACCCATATCATCAATATCAATCAAGCGGGAGTAGGGTTTTACCTCCATCGAGAGGGCCCGAACACAGGTAAAAACATCGTGTCCCTCATCTCCTGTTACCATCCGCCTAGACGCACAGTTCGGGGACCCCTACCGAGATCCGCGGTTTGACACCGACATTGGTGCTTTCATTGAGGGTTCCCTCGTGTCGTCACCTATAGGCCCGATGGCTCCTTCGATCAACAACAATGACGCGTCCGGTGAGACTTTTCTCCCGGACAGATCTTCAGATTCGGCGGCTTTGCTGCGGGCAATTAAGCTGGCCATCTGGAGCAGATGGAAAGCTACGCCCGCCATCAGTCGGATTTGGAAGTTTGAACTTCACGGCCGACATCCGCGGAGACTTGATCTTCGACGGATTCGAGCCACAGCCGAGCGCGCCGCACTGTCACGATCGGCATGACCTAGCTCTGCTGCCGGACAGTGCGATGGAGGCTGCACAAGAGTCCGCTCCGACCCTTAACTCGAGCCGATCGCATAATCGAGGTGGGTGGCTAGACACGCCTCGGGGCTGCTACCTCTATGGCGATGGAGCCGAATAGCGACCCTGTCCCTTGTGAAGCTCGTGACTCGGTGCGGACTCGCGGACTCGAACCTCCGCATACCTGCCAATCGAATTCGATTGGGCGCCGATCATGGAGTTTACAGCTGCGGACATCTTTCAGTACTCGCCCTTCGGTGACATCCTGAATTCACTAAAGTATCTCTCGTTATCGAGAGCCTGGCGGACTGCGGTCAGGACGGTTGGGATGCGGACGACGAAGAAATTCAAAGCCCACCCACCACCCACTTTGTAGCCACTGTCGACGATCTAACCGACATGCTAGACTTCGACTCCGAAGACATCGACGGTGAAACGCCCTCGATGCGGCTATATCTCCCACGTGTCGAAGCACGACTTAGAGGCATAACCGCATTGAAAGCAATGTCGCAAGTAAGGTAATCTTCACACAACCCAAGTAATACATAAGGGAAAAAAATATACATAGTTGGCTTACAATCGCCACTTCACACAAATACATGAATAAAGCATTACATCATCCAGATACAATCAAGGTCCGACTACGGAACCAAAATAAAAGAAGAACCCCAAATGCGACAAAAGGTCCACGATCGACCCCAACTGGGCTCCACTACTGATCAACTAGAACGAAACAACACAAAGGGCAAGATCTTCATCGAGCTCCTCCTTGAGCTTGATTGCGCCACCTTTCGGTAACATAGGCACCTGCAAACTGGTTTTGGAAGTATCTGGTGAGCCACGAGGACTCAGCAATCCCATTCCCATGGGTATCAAGACTAGCAAAGCTTACTGGGAAAGGAAGGGGTAAAGTGGTGAGGTTGCAGCAGCGACTAAGCATAATATGGTGGCTAACATACGCAAATGAGAGCGAGAAGAGAAACAAAGGAACGGTCGTGAAGCTAGCAATGATCAAGAGGTGATCCTGAACACCTACTTACGTCAAACATAACACAGAAACCGTGTTCACTTCCCGGACTCCGCCGAGAAGAGACCATCATGGCTACACACTCGGTTGATGCGTTTTAATTCGGATCAAGTGTCAAGTTGTCTACAACCGGACATTAACAAATTCCCATCTGCCACATAACCGCGGGCACGGCTTTCGAAAGTTTATACCCTGCAGGGGTGTCCCAACTTAGCCCATGACAAGCTCTCGCGATCATCGAAGGAATAGACCTTCACCCGAGACACTCCGATCGACTCGGTATCCGGTACATCAAGACATTTCGACAATGGTAAAACAAGACCAGCAAAGCCGCCCGATCGCCGACAATCCCGATAGGAGCTGCACATATCTCGTTCTCGTGGCAACACCGGATAGGTCACCACGAGTAAAACCAGCCCTCGAGTTGCCCGAGGTGGCCCTGATCTGCCGGTTCGGACCAACACTTAGACAAGCACGGCCCGGGGCTGAAATAAAGATGACCCTTGGGTTAATTACTCCCAAGGGAAAAATAGGTGGTGGTGAGGCAAATGGTAAAAGGCAATGTTGGGCCTTTTTGGACAAGTATTATTCAAAGCGAACTGTCACGGGGTCCCATAAATCACCCGACCGCGTAAGGGACGCAAAATCCGGGAACATAACACCGGTATAGCGGAAACTAGGGCGGCAAGAGTGGAACAAAACACCAGGCATAAGGCCGAGCCTTCCACCCTTTACCAAATATATAGATGCATTAATAATATAAGAGATATTGTGATATCCCAACATAAACCCTGTCCACCATGGAGAAATCTTCAACTTCACCTGCAACTAGCAACGCTATAAGAGGGGCTGAGCAAAAGCGGTAACATAGCCAATCAATGGTTTGCTAGGAATGGTGTCAAAGGTTAGAGGTTCATGGCAATATGGGATGGCTGGACAAACAGGTAATAGGTAGCGCAGCATAGCAAAAGAACGAGGCAACTAGCATAGCAATGATAGTAGTGAGATCGAGTAGTAGCGGTCATCTTGCACGAGATCCGCAAGGAAGAAGAACGAGTCCATGAAGAAGACAAACGGACGTAGTCGAACGAATCCTCACAACTCCGGAACGAAACCGAAGCTAACGAGAGAAGCAAACCGGAAAGAAGCAAACAACATAGTAAACAACCATCACATAAGCATGACATGATGCACAATCAAGTATGATGCATGTCCGGTTTAAATATGCATGGCATGGCAAAGTGCACAAACAATCCTACAAATTAAGTGGAGCTCAATATGCAACGAGTTGCATATTGACGGAACACCACATTCAAGTATTTAGTTCACTCTCGTTTATGCTACTCATCAGTATTAAACGTTGTTAAACATGGCAAGGGGTGAAGCATAACAAAACTACCTAGCTAGGCAAGTTTAAATGAGGCCGGAACAACAAACAACAATTCCGAAAAATCCCCATGTGCATATTTTAGATTCGGTACTGTTCTGCCCTAAACACAATTTTAGAGTTGTTAAACATGCAAGATGAGTGCACCATGTTAAACTAGGCAAAATTCTACCCCATTTACATATAAAGTTTATTAAATTTGGAGCTACGGTTATTTAGTTATGAAATAAATCATTTTACCATGGCATTTTAGCAAATTTAAACAAACAGCATTTTAAACATTTTAGACATGGATGAAAGTGGCATATTATGAAACTAGGTGAAATTCTAAGCATCTTACATATAAAGTTTGTTTTAATCCGATGCACGGTTAATTAATTATTAAATGCATGAGGTCTAGGGGGTTTTCTGTAAAACAGTTAATCTCTGGTTAAATGACAAAATTCGCAGAACTGGAAAGAAAAAAAAATACACGGGCCGAAACGGAGGCGGACTGGGCCTCACCAGAGGGGCGCTGGGGTGGCCTCACCCATGGGCTTCGGCCCAGATCTGGGGATGCGGCTGGGCTCACGTGGTCGGTCAACGGCGGCCGGATCGGGGCTCCTCCCCGATCGATCAGGATGGCGGTGGAGGATGGCGGCAACGCCGGCAAGACTCCGGCAGGCGGAGGAAGCCAGAGCTGACCGAGGACGGGCAGATCCGGCCACGAGGCGCCGGATCCGGGCTGCGGTGAAGAACTCCGGGCGGCGACGAGGCACCTCCTGCCCACGATGCAGAGGTGAGCGAAGGAGGTGTTAGAGAGAGGGAGAGAAGGGAAGGAGAAGGAGGAGCAGGGGCGACGGGACCTGAGTCCGACGGCGGTGGAGCAAATCGGCGAGCTAGAGGGGCAACGCCGACGAAGCAGGCTAAGCGGGCGGAGCGAGAGAAGGCGGGCGGAGGCGCTTAGGGTTCGTGGCAGACGGCGGCGCGGAGCGAGCTCCTCGGCCCAGATGGGCTTGGGGGCTCCAGCTGGCTCTGGCGCGACCTCAAGGGCGGCGGGAGGCTGCTGGGAGCGACGTGGCGCACGGGGAGTGGCCACGGGCGAAGGCGCGGTGGCGGCGCAGCCAATGGCTACGCGCCAAGTGGCGGAGGAGAGGTGGCCGGCGCGGATTTGGAGAGGGAAGGCAGCGGCGCGGCCCCCGAGGTGGGAGGAGGATGGTGGCGCGCGGATTTCGAGGAGGGGGGGTTGGCTGCTGCCAAAAATGGAAGGGTAGCTTCCTTTTATAGGAAAAGGAGGCTAGGGTTAGGGGTTTTGCTCCATTTCGGAGACGTTCGATCGCCATCGGACGGTCCGGAGTGGAGGGGGTAGGTAGGTGGGTCTAGTGGGCTGTGAAGAGGGCCTCGGTCTGAGAAGAGAGGGGAATAAGTGCGGCCCGCACGGTTTTCAGAGACCGAAAACATCCGACGAAGGTACCGGCAACGGTACCACTATGTCTAACGGTTGGGCAGTCAAACGGACTCCGAATGCGACGAAACTTGACAGGCGCTCTGTCTACACTATAATAAGACCGCACGCCAAGATGCATCCCATCGCGAGAATATTTTTATGCCACTTATAAAAATAATATTTCGGACGTGCCACGAGCGCGTGCAAGTGTGTATGGGCTCCGAACGGACACGGAGAGAACAAAGGGACCGGGACGGATGCAAGTTTTGAAAACATGATGACGAAATGCAGATGATGACATGATGCAATGCAAATGATGCAATAACAAAACAAATCACACGACGAAACTCGAAGTAGCTGGAAGTCTTCTGGAGCGTCGGTCTCGGGGCGTTACAACACTCCACCACTACGAGAGGATCTCGTCCCGAGATCTAGGATGGCACCGGTGGGAAACGGAAGAGGAAGAGGAGAGGTAAAACTAAGTTGCTTCTTTGATGAACGAGTGAAACCACGAACCTTGAGAGGTTGAGCAATTTAAAAGAAAGAGTATAACAGAGATGAACGAGATTGCAAACAATCCGTTAGAAAAAAGGAACAAGGAACAATGCGAGAACTTGAAGGTTGCAAAGACATGAATCAAGAGTTTAATGGACTAGATAGAATTTGAAACCACTCCGGTTAAAACAAGATGAGAGAGGAAGAAAGATTGATATAATTTGGGCAGCACTCCGACTGTAAATGGAAGGAGTTGAACATGAACTTGAGAAGATAAGATGGTACTTGATGAAATCAACAACACACTGCAATGGGTAAGAGGGATTTCCGACAGCACTCCGGTTGAAAAGAGAAGAAAACTTGATAAGATGAGAAGAAAAAATATGGTAGAGATGACACAACACTCCGGTTAAATGGATAAGCACAAAAAACATGATCCTCACAAAACGAGGTGATGGTTGAAGAGCACAACATCACAATGCCTCCGGAAGAAAGAATAGAAAATAGATCACTGGAAGAACAGAATGGTGAAGAAAATGACATCTTCTGTCACAAGTGAACTTGGAAAGCATCCTTCCAAGAAGGTTACAACGGGGTTGTTGGGAAAAACCAACAACAAAATGAATAAGCTTGTAGTGGGCTTATGGAAAACATCTCAAAATTATGAGGTGACAAACGGCCACTAACGGAAACAATTGCTTGAGATTAACGAAGAGATGAAAGCTTCTTCTACCGAGGTGATAGAGAGACAACTTGGATCATAGATCAACACCACAAATAGCAACATTCCTTAGGAAAGGCTTTAGGTGAAATCTTTACCAAGATAACTCCAATGAAGAGACTGATGGATTTAAAATACCTCATTCTTGACAACAATATGAATCATGAAACATGAATGGAAATTGTCAAGAGTGACATAACACCATCTCAAAAGATAAGATAGAAGGAATTGTACTTCGGAATGCAAGACAAAGAATGCTTGAACTCCTCGAAACAAAACATGTGTTGAGCACCATGTTTATTTCTGAGTATAGCTTGGCGGATCATAACTTCCAGAGAAATCTTGAAGAACAATTGAAGAATGAAAAGAATCCTTGACGAACCACCATGTAGAGCCTCCATGAAGAACTCCGGTAATAAAAGGATGATGAAAAGAAAAAGAAGTTGAAAACACAAGGTGAAGCCTTGCAATGATTTAGATGGAGCTTCGCGACGAGATAATTGAGAGAGCTTGGAACTCCGAAAAGAAAGATGAACATCTCGAACCGATAATGTCATATGATGACCAACTCCGGAAAGAAAGATGAATCACTTGTAAACAAGAATTTATTCATCATGAATAATCTCCGTAAAAAGAATTGAGTCACCTCGAGGAAATAAGAATAAGATTTATTGTAACCTTATCCTTCATCAAATTTAATTGATGACAAGTAACGGATTTGGCATACTACTTATTCCCGTAGAAAGGATTAAGAGATATATCACAACTTGAGAAGGTCTTCAACGAACCACCGATAGGATTGGAACAACAAATGAATTGATATGATGAACATGGAAGAGAGATCTTGAAAGAACCACCGTAAGAATTGAAAAAGAGAGTAGCAAAGGCACAATTCACCGGGAAGAATTAGCAAATGAACGAAGGTGCTTGAGACAAACTAGATACATGAGAACAAAGAGATCAAGAACTGATTAGAGGATATTCGATTGATGCACCGGCAAGATAGGAGAATGATAGCTATGCACTGAGAATGAAGAATATACAGAAATGTTGGCCTTCAGATGATGGAGAAAGGAAGCAACCCTTGAAATGTGTCGGATGGTTGAAAAGAATTCTCACAATCGAAAACAATTATGAGAATAGCATGAAGCTAGAACCATGAATATTCAACAGAATGGACCAAGATTTAAGAGAAATACTTCTTCGGTCTTCAAATGATGAGAATGACAATGAGAAACACCACCAAGAATTATTGAGGCACACCGGAAGAATCAAAAGCGAAGAGGTTGAGCCAACTATGAAAAGAATTTGAAAGATCTTGGAGAAAAGCATTTGACTGATGATAACTCATTCTTATGTCAAACTTGGAGAAGAATTTAGGATAGCTCTGGGAAAAATAGAAGAGTCAGGTAAGATCCTGGGAAAAGACCTGTGGGTTAGGGCCCACTCAAAAGAAAACACCGTTGAAATGATTTAAAAGAGATATTGCACCGGTTGAATTAAATGACTTGAATGAGATACCAATCTCAAAAGAGCTTGAACGAATGCAGAGTGGAAACACGAATCTTCGAGATATCTTGAGCACTCCGGAATAACAAATAGCGAGAAGTAGAATGATAATGAGGTGCACCGGTATGAGAAGACATTGAAATGAGGAAAAAGGTATGATCAACAAAACTTGACTTGAATCCACCGGAGAAGAGAAAGAAATTAGGAATGACGAACTAGTAGAACATCTTCTTGAGAACCACCGGGTAAGAACATTGACAGAAAAGAATGGAGAAACTTCACATGAATAAATGGATACTTGATCAAGAAATCTGTGTCCTTGAAGAAAAAGGGTGGGAGGGCGGGAAAACAAAGGCAACTTGGGACGGATGAAACAAACACCGTTGAGAAAACTTAGAATTGATCTTGCGGATGGGGAGAATGATGGGATCATCTCGAAGAGAAGCACGCCGGTAGGAAAAGAATTAACATGACAACCTCAATGATCAAGAAGGATTAACACTCACATAGCAATATGAGAACACCGTTTAGGAAAGGTATGGATTCAACATTTGACATCAAAGTAACTCGAATACCACAAATAAAACAAAACAAAGGATTTGGCTTGCAGAATAAGCCGGAACAAACATATGATAGAGATTTCGTCCAAAGTTTTCGTGGTGGGGCCTACAAGGGCTCAATCGTACAGCACCATGATGTACAAGGCAGTGCACATGACATACGAAGCGTCCCCGAGTCGGCATAGCCAAGGACTCTTTAAGACACAACGAGACCACTGTAAAACCAACCGTGAATAGGCGGACCACTAGACGTCGAACCCCAATTTCATATCATACATCCGTCGGAAAGATATCCTAAGAGCTACTTGAATTCCCACCTATGAAACTCCGAAACTTTCGGTTATGCAATCGGTGTTGGGGATCTGAGGAGCAATATATCTCACCCAAACTAACAATCCCTACATCCATTGTATCCATCCATCAACACATAACCAAGAAACCTTCGGAAATCGTCTACCTCAACCTTCGAAAAGCATCCGTTATACAAGTCATGGCAATACTCCCGTACTCACCTCAGTACTGGGTTAGCGGGGTTATCTCACCAACAACTGCATAAAAGAGATTTTCGATGTCGGCGCACTAAACTCAGGTATTCCAGAACTGCAACGATAAAATTATGACGACAACACCTCGGAGCTCAACTCCCCGGGACACTGCCACAACCCCTAAATGTCAGGAGGCACCAAGACAATGTTGTCATCATAAAACCATCGGAACGATTCTAAGATACCCGCGTGATCCTAAAAAATTTTTTTAGTGAAATTTGAGAAGAGAAGAGTCAAAACTCTACGTCAGGATACCTCACCAGAAGGTCGAAGGGACTGGGGAGTAAAAAGAATTCCTAACTCTCCGATATATATAATCCTAAATGACTCAAAACATTTTTCTAGACACAACTCGACCACTAAAAGCGATCAAGCGGTGGGGCTCCTAAGGTCGGGGGGGCTCCTAAGGTCGGGATGGCTCGATTACCAACTTGAACGCTCGATGCGGCTATATCTCCCACGTGTCGAAGCACGACTTAGAGGCATAACCGCATTGAAAGCAATGTCGCAAGTGAGGTAATCTTCACACAACCCAAGTAATACATAAGGGAAAAAATATACATAGTTGGCTTACAATCGCCACTTCACACAAATACATGAATAAAGCATTACATCATCCAGATACAATCAAGGTCCGACTACGGAACCAAAATAAAAGAGAAGCAGCATGGCTGCCCCGAGGTGGGAGGAGGATGGTGGCGCTGGATTTCGAGGAGGGGGGTTGGCTGCTGCCAAAAATGGAAGGGTAGCTTCCTTTTATAGGAAAAGGAGGCTAGGGTTAGGGGTTTTGCTCCATTTCGGAGACGTTCGATCGCCATCGGACGGTCCGGAGTGGAGGGGGTAGGTAGGTGGGTCTAGTGGGCTGTGAAGAGGGCCTCGGTTTGAGAAGAGAGGGGAAGAAGTGCGGCCCATACGGTTTCAGAGACCGAAAACATCAAGCGAAGGTACCGCAGCGGTACCACTATGTCTAACGGTTGGGCAGTCAAACGGACTCCGAATGCGACGAAACTTGACAGGCGCTCTGTCTACACTATAATAAGACCGCACGCCAAGATGCATCCCATCCTGAGAATATTTTTATGCCACTTATAAAAATAATATTTCGGACGTGCCACGAGCACGTGCAAGTGTGTATGGGCTCCGAACGGACACGGAGAGAACAAAGGGACCGGGACGGATGCAAGTTTTGAAAACATGATGACGAAATGCAGATGATGACATGATGCAATGCAAATGATGCAATAACAAAACAAATCACACGACGAAACTCGAAGTAGCTGGAAGTCTTCTGGAGCATCGGTCTCGGGGCGTTACAGACGGTATGGTCGACGATGCCGGAGACGACCAAGAACCAGCGCCTACGGGGCACTAGAAAAGCCACCTCTTCATACGATGTATACATGGTGGATACACCAAAAGGAAGCAATAACGAGGAACAATGGGACGCGGCGAAGGATAATTCCCTCGAAAAACAGCCAAAACGGCGACACAAACGCCGCCCGAAGTCCCGCCTCGATAACAACAGCACCCATACAGACCCAGCTGAAGAGCAGGGCGAACCAGTGGATGACAAACATGCCACCAAGCAACCGTCCGAACAGGATGAATTGGACGAGCAACCCATCCCCGGCGAAAACAACAGTCCAGACGATCTCACACCGAACACATCACTGGAGCATGAGAACCTCCACAAAAGGCTCGTCGCCACTGCAAGAAGTTTGAAGAAGCAGAAGCGGAAGCTCAAAACAGTGGAAGACGTACTCAGAATGAGATGGAACAAAGTACTCAAGACCGCAGATAAATACGGCGATAGTCACCAAGCAAAGAGCTACCCGAAGCGCAAGCTGTTGCCCGAATTCGATGAGGAGGCCGTAGAGCCCCCACAGTCAAAGAACAAAGAGGCTGCCTGGTCGAATAGACGACCACATGACAAGCAAAGAGCGGCAAGCAGCGCCGCACACAAGCCGGCACACGATCCACATAAGGATCATCGTAAAAAGGATGGCCCGGTCAGGTCCATCTATGGGCCAAGAAAGAAGGCTCCAGGGAGCAACACAACACATCGAGTGTTCGAAAGTAACGGTACACCTAAATACAGGGGCGCCGCACACCCCTATGTTTCACCGATGAGGTACTGGATCATGAATTTCCAGCGGGATTCAAACCCGTAAACATAGAGGCATACGACGGAACAACAGACCACGGAGTCTGGATAGAGGATTATATCCTACACATACATATGGGTAGAGGAGACGATCTCCATGGCATAAAATACCTACCCCTCAAGCTCAAAGGGCCAGCTCGGCATTGGCTCAAAAGCCTCCCAGAAAATACCATTGGAAGTTGGGAAGAGCTCGAGGATGTGTTTCGAGCAAATTTTCAGGGGACTTATATCCGCCCTCCGGATGCAGACGTTTTAAGTCACATAACTCAACAGCCCGGAGAGTCAGCCCGCAAATTCTGGAAAAGATCCCTCACCAAAAAGAACCAAATAGTCGACTGTCAGGACGCCGAAGCCTTAGCAGCCTTCAAACATAACGTCCGAGACGAATGGCTCGCCAGACACCTCGGCCTAGAAAAGCCAAGGACAATGGCCGCACTAACAAGCCTCATGACCCGCTTTTGCATAGGAGAAGATAGCTGGCTGGCAAGATGCAGCACCAGAGACCCAAGTACATCCGAGGTCAGGGATGGAAATGGGAAACCACGGCGCAGAAAAGACCAGCGCCGGACTAAAGAAAATGGCCCCAAGAACACGGCGGTCAACGCCGGGTTCAAAAGCTCGAGGCCGAACAACAAAACACTGCCTCTTAAGGACAACAGTGACGAGCTATCCAACCTAAACAAAATCTTGGACAGGATATGTCAAATTCACAGTACCCCCGGGAAGCCTGCAAACCATACCCACAGAGATTGTTGGGTCTTCAAGTAGTCCAGCCGACTCAACGCCGAACACAAGGGGCTCGACACACCAAGTGAGGACGAGGACGAACCCCACAAGCAGAGCGTCGGAAAACAAAAGAACTTCCCACAAGAAGTCAAAACAGTGAATTCACTTCAAGTGATAACAAGGAAAAATAGGGCGGCACCTACTAAAGTATGCGCCGCACGGTCCACCCCAGCGGAGTCCCGAAATTGGATGTCAAAACCAATTACTTTCGACTAGCAGGATTACTCCAGAAGTATTCGAAATGCAGGATGGACTGCTTTGATATTGGATCCTATAATCGACGGACTACAATTTACACAAGTCCTAATGGATGGCGGCACCGATATAAACCTGCTATACCAGGACACAATCCGCAGAATGGGGATAGACCCTACCAAAATTCGCCATAGCAGCACTTCCTTTAAAGGAGTGACGCCAGACCCTTATGCCAATTGTACGGGCTCCTTACTACTAGAAGTTGTGTTCGGTTCATCCGACAACTTCCGTCGCGAAAAGCTAATCTTCCATATCGCCCCATTTAAAAGTAGCCATCAAGCACTATTGGGGCGCGAAGCTTTCGCCCGCTTTAACGCAATCTTGCATTACGCGCCTCTTACACTTAAAATGCCCGTCCACGGCATCATCTCATTAAAGATGAACAACGTGCTACACCCGCCCAGATACATCACACAGAGACACAGCGCAGACGCAGCAGGACCCGTTGAAAGGATTCTTTTCAGATTAAGACCCTGCGTAAACCTTTTTTTACTGTCTCTTGTTGATACACATCCCCCGGTTTCTTACCATAACCGAGGAGGAGGCTGGCGTTTTGGCATTGGCCGCGTCAGAAGATTTCGTGCGTACCCGGACACTAGGGGCTTAGGGCATCGTTCTGCCCGTTTTCATAAAGACTGAATACCTTAGGGAGTGTTCGGCGTCTCGAGTTAGGCCTTATATGCATCAGCTCCGAATCATGTCTTTGGTCAAATGTTGGGTTTGCCCGCCTCGTGTTTTGCTGCCTTACGTTCCATTTTATCGGCTAACGCGGCACCGGAGAACTCTGCGATTGTGCCCGGTTCGGCTGGCGAGCACCTCGAGAGAAAGCCGGCCGATTGTCATGATATAGCGAGACCGGTGAACCACTCGATCGACTACCGAATGTCTAGAATTCCTCCGCTTTGACGAAGGACCGTTTGTGTCAGCACACACGCGCCCGAATTCGAGAGCGCGGTGCCCCTAGGGGCTATATCGTAGCCCCACCTTCGAACTCCTATGGCTAAGTGAAAGTGATAAAGCATTATAGTCCGGTTGCCTAGTTTGCTATGCTACCACCTCCTTCACAGGACCAAGGCGTTGGATTAAGTGTGAAAATGCGCTTTTTGCAAACACCCCGCACCATGTACGTGGGGCTGAAGTCAAGACTGCCATCTTTCAAAGTTATATATACATATACATTAACGGCCGCACAGGAGATATTTCAATACTTGAACGCACAAGTATAAAAAACACGTATATTATAAATATGGTTTTACAAATCATACATGTCATTTGAACATAACGTTTTTCGAGCACTGCGACTCTATTAAACGAGCGCCCTGCAGGACTTCCTCAAAATAGTGCTCAGCGGGTAATCGGCTCCTGTCCGAATCCCGGGATGCAACATCGGTGGCGTCCATCTCTACCCAGCATGTTTTGACACGGGCGAGAGCCATCCGTGCACCCTCTATGCATGCCGACCGCTTCATCGCCTTGATATGCGGCACCACATCAAGGAATTGCTGCACTAAGCCAAAATAACTCTTCGGCTTGGGCCTTTTCGGCCACAGATGAGCCACGACATCCTTCATGGCAAGTCCGGACAACCTATTCAGCTCAGCCCACTCAGCCATCCGATCGGTTAACGGAAGTGGACGCTCCGGACTATGGAATTGAGACCAAAAAAGCTCTTCCATTTCGTGATCCTTTTGGCTTCGGAAGTGCACGACTGCCTCCGCCGCGCTCACCGCCAAATTCAGATAAGGATCCTCCACACCCTAGAACTGGCCCAACTGAGCATACTTCGGATCCGTGAACCTCCTAAGCAGCAGAAAGGGCTTTCCAGCCGCAATGTCTTCGGCCTGACGCAGCTCCTCGTTTATAGCCCTCATTGCAGAACGAGCATCCTTGGCTTCGGCGGTGGACTTCTTCAGGTCCTCTTGCCCTGCTCGGCGCTCTCTGTCAAGAACCCCATAGCGATCGGTAGCATCCTTCAGCTTCACGGCCATTCCGACAATCTCCTCCCTGCTTCGGCAGTGAGCAGCCTTTTCTGCTTTTAGCTCTTCGGCTGCCTTCGAGGCAGCCGCATCACTCCTTCTGGCTTGCTCCTTGGCTCGAGCAAGCTCCGCCCGAAGGCCCTCCATAGCAGCGGCGCCATCTGCATCAAGCATACACGTTGTAAGGCATGGGCATCAGCTCCCTTACCAGGTGACCGTGGAGAAACCACCCACCTTGTGACTCGTCAAGTCGCTTATTGACCAGCGCGATGTCCGCATCCGCAACGTCCAGTTACCGCTTCAGCTCGGCAACTCTATCAGTCCGGCTGGCCACCGAATGCTCCGCCCCCTGAATAGGAACAGCGACATCTTAACACTGAGATTATGATCCTCGGCACGCCGTCACTTCTGACAACGTACCGAGTCTCAGGGGTTACTATCTATACAGGGCGCACTCTACGTGCAAAACCGTTAAAAGGTATGTCATTTTTATGTACCTCAAACCCGTCAGCAAGCTTCTAACGGCCTCATGCAACCCTCTCTCAGCGGATGAAATTCTTTCAATCACCGTACTCATTAATGTACGGTGATCTTCTGAGATAGACGCCCTCTCGAGCAGATCCTTTAGCTCCTCCGGCCGTACACCAGTTGGTGCCGAACTCTCCGGCCCCGCTGGACTCGGGGAGACCCTCCGCGACGACACCTCAGGGTCGTCCGCCCCGCCTGACGGCGTGGAAGATGGAGGCGTCTCGCTCTCCATCATCTCCGGACGAAGATCCCCCGAAGATGAGCTCAGCTGAGAATGGCGGAGATCCGAACTACGAGGTAAAAACTTCGGTTATCCTTAGAAATAAAAATAGGGATGTCCCTTATTACAAAACTCCCCTTTTTCTACTTACGGCTCGCTGGAGGGCTGATTCCCTTGGGGAGACAGTGTGGTCGGGGCTTCTCCTGGCACAGGACCTTCCGGTGCAGATTTCTTCCCTCGCTTTAAGGCCTTAGCCTCCGGGTCTTCGGAAGCGGTCCTCTTCTCCCCCTGGAGGGAGGGATTCTCGATTCCCCCCTTCTTGAGAACCTCCTTAGCAGAGGCGGTAGTTTTCCTGTTCTCCCCTTCGCCCTCTTCCGAAGGCGCAACCTTCAACATCTTGACTAACACGGGATCCGTCGTGGTCTCAGGGAGGGGGGCCGGACACCGTATCAGTTTTGCTTTCGCTGTCCACTCCTGTTCAAGGGATAGCCGGTTAAAAGGCAAATCTATGATAAATAAACGGTTGGTATGTCCGGACACAGGACTACTTACTTGGGTATCCGGGCGATTGCAGCTTAGGCCGGCATCCTCGGTCAAATCTGGACACATCTCTTGTGATCCGAAGAACAGTTTATACATCTCCACGTGTGTCATACCCATGAAGTGTTGAAGAGCTCGCGGTCCCTCCGGATTAAATTCCCACAGGCGGAGGGGGAGACGTTTGCAGGGCAGAAGGCGCCGAATCAGCATAACCTGCGCCACTATGATCAGATTGATATCCCTTTCTTGGAGGTCTCGAATGCGGCCCTGCAAAAGTGGCACGTCCTTGGTCGGCCCCCAGTCAAGCCCTTTGTTTACGTACGATGCCAGCCGTTGTGGAGGGCCCGAGTGAAAGGCGGGTGGCGCCACCTACCTGGTGCCCCTAGGAGCGGTGATGTAGAACCACTCCTGCTGGCACAAACCAAGCTCCTCTTGAAAGGAGCCCTCGGGCCATGGAGCATCGTCCCTCTTGCTTATAACTGCCCCTCCGCACTCTTCCAGTCGCCCCTAGATCATCTTCGGCTCCACGTCAAAGGTCTTGAGCCACAATCCGAAGTGAGGGGTAGTGCAGAGGAAGGCTTCGCAGACAACAATGAACAATGAGATATGAAGGATGGACTCCAGAGCCAAGTCATGGAATTCCAGCCCATAGTAAAACATGAGCCCTCTCACGAAGGGATCCATCGGGAAGCCTAAACCCCGACGAAGGTGAGACACGAACACGACGCTCTCAACAGGCTCGGGAGTGGGAATGACTTGCCCTTGGGCGGGCAACCTATGCGAAATCTCGTAGGTTAGGTACCTGGCGTCTCTCAGCTTTAGCACGTCCTCTTCCGTGACGGAAGAGGGCATCCACCGGCCCTGAAGGTCGGAGCCGGACATTGTCGAAGGTCCGAAGCGCCCGAATCTGGAGCCTTGGGTGTTGGAACTTGGGGCGAGGGGCGTATTCGATTGAGGATCGAAGAAAAATAGGCCTTGGTCTCATTATAAAGGGGTAGAATACCAAGAGCCATCCCCGTGACCGTTTGGAACTCGCCTTCGATGGAGGAGGCATGGCAACAGGCGCGGTTGGGTTACCCATGTCCGTATTGATGAGAATCCCGGAATAAGGGGACACGATCTCTGCTTCGACAAGACGTGCCAAGGAAACCGCTTCGCTAAACGTGCTGAGGTGGAATAATAAAAACGATTCGAGTAAAGGCTTGGTTGTGGTGTGACGTCACACCACAAAATACGTCAGCAGATTGAACTTGTGTAAATATTATTCTCTCTACGGAGATATATGGAATTTATTTTGCAGAGCCGGACACTATCCTGGTGTTTGCAATCTTCTACGAATTATTCAGAGGAGGAACCCGCCTTGCAATGCCGAAGACAATATGCGCCCCGGACTCGTCGTCATTGAAGCCTAGTTCAGGGGCTACCGAGGGAGTCCTGGACTAGGGGGTCTCCGGATAGCTGAACTATCATCATTGGCCGGACTCCAAGACTATGAAGATACAAGATTGAAGACTTCATCCCATGTCCGGATGGGACTTTCCTTGGCGTGGAAGGCAAGCCTGGCGATACGGATATGTAGATCTCCTACCATTGTAACCGACGACTGTAACCCTAGCCCTCTCGGTGTCTATATAAACCGGAGGGTTTTAGTCCATAGGACGAACAACAATCATACCATAGGCTAGCTTCTAGGGTTTAGCCTCCTTGATCTCGTGGTAGATCCACTCTTGTACTACCCATATCATCAATATCAATCAAGCAGGAGTAGGGTTTTACCTCCATCGAGAGGGCCCGAACCTGGGTAAAAACATCGTGTCCCTCGTCTCCGGTTACCATCCGCCTAGACGCACAGTTCGGGACCCCCTACCCGAGATCCGCCGGTTTTGACACCGACAGGGGGGGGGGGGGTTGTCCCCCCTTTCCTTCTGTCCTCCCCCTCCTTCCCCCTTCTCCTTGTTAGATAGGAAAGGGGGCCGATTCCTACTTGGAGTAGGATTGCCCCCCCATGGCACGCCTCCTCCCCTGTCCGGCCTCCTCCTCCCTCCCTCCTTTATATACGGGGGAGGGGGCACCCCAAAGACACACAAGTTGATCTTTAGCCGTGTGCGGTGCCTCCTCCATAGTTTTTCACCTCGGTCATATCGTTGTAGTGCTTAGGCGAAGCCCTGCTCCGGTAACTTCATCATCACCGTCACCACGCCATCATGCTAAAGGAACTCTCCCTCGGCCTTAGCTGGATCTAGAGTTCGAGGGACGTCACCGAGCTGAAAAAGTGCAGATTGCCTAGGTGTCGTGCGTTCGGTGCTTGATCGGTTGGATCGCGAAGACGTTCGACTACATCAACCGCGTTACTTAACGCTTCCGCTTTCGGTCTATGAGGATACGTGGACACACTCTCCCCTCTCGTTGCTATGCATCACCTAGATAGATCTTGCGTGATCGTAGGAAATTTTTTAAATTACCGCATTCCCAACAGTGGTATCAGAGCCAGGTTTATGCGTAGATGTTATATGCATGAGTAGAACACAAAGAGTAGTGGGCGATAATAGTCATACTGCTTACCACCAACACTTACTTTGATTCGGCGGTATTGTTGGATGAAGCGGCCCAGACCGACATTACATGACCACGTTCATGAGACTGGTTCTACTGATGTGCTTTTGCACAAAGGTGGCTGGCGGGTGTCTGTTTCTCCAACTTTAGTTGCATCAAGTTTGACTACGGCAGGTCCTTGTTGAAGGTTAAACAGCACACTTGACGAAAAATCATTGTGGTTTTGTTGCGTAGGTAAGAACGGTTCGTGCAGAAGCCCGTAGTAGCCACGTAAAACTTGCAACAACAAAGTAGATGATGTCTAACTTGTTTTTGCAGGGCTTGCTGTGATGTGATATAGTCAAGGCATGATGTGATATAAATTGTTGTATGAGATGATCATGTTTTGTAACAAAGTTATCGGCAACTGGCAGGAGCCATATGGTTGTCGCTTTATTGTATGCAATGCAATCGCCATGTAATTGTTTTACTTTATCACTAAGCGGTAGCGATAGACGTAGTAACAATAGTTGGCGAGATGACAACAATGCTTCAATGGAGATCAAGGTGTCGCGCCGGTGACGGTGGAGATCATGACGATGCTTCGGTGATGGAGATCATGAGCACAAGATGATGATGGCCATATCATGTCACATATTTTGTTTGCATGTGATGTTTATCTTTTGTGCATCTTATTTCGCTTAGTACGACGGTAGCATTATAAGATGACTCCTTACTAAATTTCAAGGTATAAGTGTTCTCCCTGAGTATGCACCATTGCTACAGTTTGTTGTGCCGAGACACCACATGATGATCGGGTGTGATAAGCTCTACGTTCACATACAGCGGGTGCAAGCCAGTTTTGCACACGCAAAATACTCAGGTTAAACTTGACGAGCCTAGCATATGCAGATATGGCCTCGGAACACTGAGACCGAAAGGTCGAACGTGAATCATATAGTAGATATGATCAACATAGTGATGTTCACCATTGAAAACTACTCCATCTCATGTGATGATCAGACATGGTTTAGTTGATTTGGATCACGTGATCATTTAGATGACTAGAGGGATGTCTATCTAAGTGGGAGTTCTTAAGTAATATGATTAATTGAACTTTCATTTATCATGAACTTAGTCCTGCTAGTTATATTGCATGTCTATGTTATTGTAGATCAATGGCCCGTCCTAGAGAAAGCTAAATTGAAAGATGATGGAAGCAACTACACGGACTGGGTCCATAACTTGAGGATTATCCTCATTGCTGCACAGAAGAATTACATCCTAGAAGCACCATTGGGTGAAAGGCCTGCTGCAGATGCTACTGACGATGTTAAGAATGTCTGGCAGAGCAAAGCTGATGACTACTCGATAGTTCAGTGTGTCATGCTTTACGGCTTAGAATCGAGACTTCAAAGACGTTTTGAACGTCATGGACCATATGAGATGTTCCAAGAGTTGAAGTTAATATTTCAAGCAAATGCCCGAGTTGAGAGATATGAAGTCTCCAACAAGTTCTGAAGCTGCAAAATGGAGGAGAATAGTTCTGTCAGTGAACACATACTCATAATGTCTGGGTACCTTAACCACTTGACTCGGCTCAGAGTTAATCTTCCTGATGATAGTTTCATTGACAGAGTTCTTCAATCACTGCCATCAAGCTATAAAGGCTTCGCGATGAACTATAATATGCAAGGGATGAACAAGACTATTCCCGAGCTCTTCGCAATGCTAAAGGTTGCGGAGGTATAAATCAAGAAGGAGCATCAAGTGTTGATGGTCAACAAGACCACTAGTTTCAAGAAAAAAAAGGCAAATGGAAGAAGGGGAACTTCAAGAAGAACGGCAAAAAGGTTGCTGCTCAAGAGAAGAAACTCAAGTCTGGACCTAAGCCTGAAACTGAGTGCTTCTACTGCAAAGGGACTAGTCACTGGAAGCGGAACTGCCCCAAGTATTTGGCGGATAAGAAGGATAGCAAAGTGAAAGGTATATTTGATATACATGTTATTGATGTGTACCTTATTAATGCTCGTAGTAGTGCCTGGGTATTTGATACTAGTTCTGTTGCTCATATTTGCAACTCGAAACAGGGGCTACAAATTAAACGAAGATTGGATAAGGACGAGGTGACGATGCGCGTGGGAAATGGTTCCAAGGTCGATGTGATCGCCGTCGGCATGCTACCTCTACATCTACCATCGGGATTAGTTTTATACCTGAATAATTATTATTTGGTGCTAGTGTTGAGCATGAACATTATATCCGAATCTTGTTTAATGCGAGACGGTTATTCATTTAAATCAGAGAATAATGGTTGTTCTATTTATATGATAATATCTTTTATGGTCATGCACCCTTGATGAGTGGTCTATTTTTGTTGAATGTCGATAGTGATGATACACATATTCATAATATTGAAGCCAAAAGATGCAAAGTTGAAAATGATAGTGCAACTTATTTGTGGCACTGCCGTTTTGGTCATATCAGTGTAAAGTGAATGAAGAAACTCCATGCTGATGGACTTTTGGAATCACTTGATTATGAATCACTTGGTGCTTGTGAACCGTGCCTCACGGGAAAGATGACTAAAACTCCGTTCTCCGGAACAATGGAAGGAGCTACTGACTTTGGAAATAATACATACCGATGTATGCGGTCCAATGAGTGTTGAGGCTCGTGGCGGGTATTGTTATTTTCTTACTAAGGGAGTCCTGGACTAGGGGGTGTCTGGATAGCCGGACTATCATCATCGGCCGGACTCCAAGACTATGAAGATACAAGATTGAAGACTTCGTCCCGTGTCCGGATGGGACTTTCCTTGGCGTGGAAGGCAAGCTAAGCAATACGGATATGTAGATCTCCTACCATTGTAACCGACTCTGTGTAACCCTAGCCCTCTCCGGTGTCTATATAAACCGGAGGGTTTTAGTCCGTAGGACGAACAACCATTACAACAATCATACCATAGGCTAGCTTCTAGGGTTTAGCCTCCTTGATCTCGTGATAGATCCACTCTTGTACTACCCATATCATCAATATCAATCAAGCAGGAGTAGGGTTTTACCTCCATCGAGAGGGCCCGAACCTGGGTAAAAACATCGTGTCCCTTGTCTCCTGTTACCATCCGCCTAGACGCACAGTTCGAGACCCCCTACCCGAGATCCGCCGGTTTTGACACCGACATTGGTGCTTTCATTGAGATTTCCTTTGTGTCGTCACCGATAGGCTTGATCGTTCCTTCAATCAACAACAACGCAGTCCAAGGTGAGATTTTTCTCCCCGGACAGATCTTCGTGTTCGGCGGCTTTGCATGCGGGCAATTAAGCAGCCATGGAGCAGGAGAAAGCTCGCCCTGGCCATCGGTCAGATTTGAAGCCTAAACTTCACGGCCGACATCCGCGGAGACTTGATCTTGACGGATTTGAGCCTGACCAAGTCGCGCCTTCATCACGATGGGCATGATTTAGCTCTGCTGCCGGACAGTGCCCTGGAGGCCGCACATGAGTCCGCTCCGACCCTTAGTTCGGAGCTGACCGCGCAGATCGAGGACATGTGGCTAGACACCGCCTCGGGGGCTGCAACTTCTACGGCGATGGAGCCGAATACTGACCTTGTCCCTTGTAAAGCTCGTGACTCGAGGTGCGGACGGACTCGCCGGACTCCGAACCTCCTGCGCCCCTACCAATCGAATCCGATTGGGCGCTGATCATGGAGTTCACCGCCGCGGACATCTTTCAGCACTCACCCTTTGGCGACATCCTGAATTTGCTAAAGTATCTCTCGTTATCAGGAGAGCCCTGGCCGGACTGCAGTTAGGACGGTTGGGATGCGGTCGACGAAGAAATTCAAAGCCCACCCACCACCCACTTTGTAGCCACTGTCGACGATCTAACCGACATGCTAGACTACGACTCCAAAGACATCGACGGTATGGATGACGATGCTGGAGACGACCAAGAACCAATGCCTACGGGGCACTGGAAGACCACCTCGTCATACGACATATACATGGTGGACATCCCAAAGGATGGGAACGGGGAAGAAGCAGCGGAGGCAGATTCCTCTAAGAAACAGCCCAAGCGCCGGCGTCAGCGGCGCCGCTCTAAATCCCGCCATAGCAAGAATGGAGATTCCGGCATCGGGGATAATAAAACCCCAGAGAGTGCCGAAGACAACCCCCTCCAGCAAGATTCAGCACAGGAGGACGGAGAAGCCAGCCTCCACGACAGAGCGGCAGACGAAGAGGTAGAGGACGATAATTACATGCCTCCCTCCGAAGACGAGGCAAGCCTCAACGACGACGAATTTGTCGTGCCCGAGGATCCCGTCGAACAAGAGCGTTTTAAAAGCAGGCTAATGGCCATGGTGAACAACCTAAAGAAAAAGCAGCAACAGCTTCGAGCTGATCAAGACCTGCTGGCCCACAGATGGACCGAAGTCCTCGCGGCCGAAGATCATGAACTCGAACGCCCCTCCAAAAGCTACCCAAAACGCAAGTTGCTCCCCCAATTAGAGGAGGAGGCATATAAACCCTCATCACCAGCGCACAATACGGCAGACCGACCACCTTGTGGCCGCAACAGAGAGGCATCTAGGCCCTCCACCAGAACCGTACCCCGGCACTGCTCGAAAAGTGCGAAGCCACGGGGAAATGCGCCGGACTTGCGAGACATATTGGAGGACAAGGCAAGACAATCAAGATCGATCTACGGATCGCGTGGCCACCCCACGATGCGGGACGACTACCATTGCGCCGGATACAACAACTCCGCCCGGGCCGAACACAGTAGACAAAGCTCGCTTGAGCTATGTCATGATATTGCCCAATATAGAGGTGCCGCACACCCACTATGCTTCACAGATGAAGTAATGGATCATCAAATCCCTAAAGGGTTTAAACCGGTGAACATTGAATCCTACGATGGCACAACAGACCCCGCAGTTTGGATCAAAGACTATCTCCTTCATATCCATATGGCCCGCATGACGATCTTCATGCCATCAAATATCTCCCACTCAAGCTTAAAGGACCAGCTCGGCATTGGCTTAACAGCTTGCCAGCAGAGTCAATTGGGTGTTGGGAGGACCTGGAAGCCGCATTCCTTGACAACTTCCAGGGCACATATGTGTGACCACCAGACGCCGATGACCTAAGCCACATAATTCAGCAGCCAGACGAATCGGCGGACGAGTTACGGACACGGTTCTTAACAAAGAAAAATCAAATCGTCATTGTCCGGATGCAGAGGCCCTCGCAGCCTTCAAACATAACATCCATGACGAGTGGCTGGCCCGGCACCTAGGGCAGAAAAGCCGAAATCCATGGCAGCCCTCACATCACTCATGACCCGCTTACATGCGGGGAGGACAACCGTCTAGCCCGCATAATAACCTCGGCAAAAATTCGGCAGTCCGGATACCAAGGACCACAATGGCAGGTCACGTCGAAACAAAACAAACGCGCGTTAACGGCGATAACACCGAGGATACGGCGGTCAACACGGATTCAGAGGCTCTAAACTCGGTCGTGGAAAAAGCCATTCAAGAGAACTACTCCGGTCCGTCCAATTTGGACCGAATACTCGACCGCTTCGTGCGGATACACGGCACCCGAAAAGCCAGCCAATCACACCAACAGGATTGTTGGGTATTCAAACAAGCGAGCAAGTTAATCGCCGACAACAATGACAAGGGCTGCATAGCGATGGCGAGGAAGAGACCCGGCCGCCCGAACAACGAGAGGATGAAGGGTTTCCCCACAAGTGCGGACGGTAAACATGGTATACGCAACCCACATACCCAAGCGGAGCGAAGCGCACAAGGGACGTATATGCGATGGAGCGATCGCCCCAAAGTTCAATCCATGGTCCTCTTGCCCGATCACTTTTGATTGAAGGACCACCCACCGATATCCGTCATGGCGGATTCGCGCGTGGTTTTAGACCCAATCGTCGATGGATTTCACCTCACCGAGTCACGATGGATGGCAGCAGGCTGAACCTGCTTTATCGGAGACCAAGGTCGCAAGATGGGCATAGAACCCTCAAGGATTAAACCTACAAAGACGACCTTCAAAGGCGTCATACCAGTGTAGAGGCCAATTATGCAGAGCTCACCTGCACCGAAGTGGTCTTGGATCCCGAATAACTTCTGAAGCGAGGAGTTAATCTTCGACATAGTTCCGTTCCGCAGCGTCTATCATGCTCTGCTCGGACGGACCGTGTTTGCAACGTTCAACGCGGTGCCGCATTACGCATACCTTAAGCTCAAGATGCCAGGCCCTCGAGGAGTCATCACGGTCAACGGAAACACTGAACGCTCCCTCCGAATGGAGGAACACACAGCGGCTCTCGCGGTAGAAGTACAGAGCAGCCTCTTAAGGCAATTTTTGAGTCCGGCCGTTAGCGACGGACACGCCAAACGCGCGGAGTAACCTACAACAAGACCACAGCACGCCCGAGCATCGCCAGAGTAATGCGCCCTAACCCAGCCCCTGCCAAATTGCAAGACTGGTCCTTCGCGTACATCATTACGCTCTGGAGATACCACGGGCATAGGGGGAGGGGCACGGCCACCACAGGCCCAGAATGCGGTTTAACCGCACCAGGGGCACCCTAGTGTGTGACTCTTTTTATTTTTTATTTTTTCTTACGCACAGGACTCCGTTCACCAGAATCCCTGTCCGGCAGTAGACCTGCCGAACACACGATGCAACAGCCAGGGGAGAAGAAGGGCTACGGCGAGTATCCAGGTGGCCTCCATTACGAGCATTAAATCCGTTTTCATACACCATTCCGCAGCCTACCCCTGGAGGGGGACATGTTTAATAGTCTTACCCCTTGCTTACCGCACTATTTGTATCGTTCTGCATTCATCGCATAATTCCTTGAATAAACAATGCATCGCTTTTTGCTTATAATTGCATTTCTTCCTTATATATATGTTCATCTATGACATCTTGCATCCGTACACTTTGGTACGGCTGAATACACCAGGAGCTTAAGTTCCCCGCATTATGGTGTGATAAGTCCGAACACTTCCACAAGTGCGGCACCCCGAACTTATAGCATTATATGCATCGGCTCCGAATCATGTCTTGGGTCAATAGTTGGGTTTGCCCGGCTCCCATGTTTTGGTACCTTACGTTCCGTTTATGGCTAAGGTAGCACTGGAGAACCATCGCGATTGCGCCCGGTTGAGCTGGGCGGCGCCTCGGTGGAAAGCTAAAACTGACCATCATGATAAGGCGAGAGCTGGTCGCTGTTCGAGAGGTCTTTTCGAGTCCCTAAAGGCTTATGTCGCTAGGTCGAGGAACCGGCTTTGTCCGCCCAGCGTGGATAGCGCCCGAACTCGGTCTTCCGAACACTAGGGGCTTCACGAAATTTAAAATTATAGAATTCTATGGCTAAGTGAGAGTGTTCAAGCATTATAAGTCCGGTTGCCTCGTTCGTTGTGTTGAGCGCCTCCCTAGATGGACCCAACAATGGGAACAAGAGCGCTCAAGTTTATCCCGAACATCCCAGCACTCGTGGCATGGGGGCTGAAGCCAACGACTTGCCATCTCTCAGATTTGATAAACGGCCGCACATAAGGTAATATTTTAAATTAATAAGCATTGCTTAGCGCATATGAACAAAGTTTTCAGCGCATAGGATAACACATTGCGAGTCTACTCAAATATTACATCTTTGGAGCACTCACCCGCAATCATGCGGGCACCCTTCAGGACACTCTTATAATACATTTCGGGCGTACGATACTCCTTGCCCGCCGGTGGCGCGTCCGTCAGCAGCTTCTCAGCATCCATCCTGCCCTAGTGTACCTTTGCACGGGCAAGGGCCCGACGGGCACCTTCAATGCAGGCGGAATGCTTGACGACCTCAACCCAGAGACACGCGTCCACCGGCCGCCGTACCAGGCAAGTAGCTCCGTGCATGGCCTCTTTGGGCCACAACCGAACTATGAGGCCCTTCATGGCCTGTTCGGCTACCTTGTGGAGCTCGACCAGCTGCTTCAGCTGGTCGCTAAGGCACAAATGTCCGCCTCATCATCTTGAGACCGAAGACCTTCTCCATCGAGCTCCCTCCTCGGCCCGGTGAGAAAGCGGCAAGATCTCGACACGCTGCGGGGAAGATCATGAACAGCTCTGGAGAGCTCTGAATTCGGGTAAGTAATAGGTAATTCACATTAACATGCTTGCTTCGCATGAAAAATGCCTTACCCGCTGCTATTTTCTTCAAATCCTCGATCTCCTGGAGGGCCTTGCGGGCTTCGGCCTTAGCGGCTTTGGCGCTCTCAAGAGCCGATGCAAGCTCGGACTCTCGAGTCTTTGAGTCGCGCTACAAACCCTCATGTTTTTCCATGAGAGCCTGGAGCTCTTGCTGCACCTCCGCCACCCGCGCCTCCTACTTCTCTCGCTCTGCTCGTTCCGCGACCGCATTGCGTTCGGCCGCGGACACAGCCTCCTTCAGGGTCGCCACCTCGTTCGTGGCCCCTGTAGTACCCATGTTATCCCTATTATTTCCCTTGCAACCAAATCCTTTTCTGTAAGGTACAAATTTAACACGGTGTTACTCACCTTCCTTGTCCTCGAGCTGCTTGGCACGGCCGAGCTCGCTCTCGGACCGCTCGAGGTTCTACTTCAAAGCATCGACCTCCGCAGTAAGTGCGGCAGAGGTCAGCAGCGCAGCCTGCAATCCCATATTGACATATTTTTTAGAACTCCTGCGTATATCTTTGTAAGATCCTCAGTCCGGCTTTTCTTTCCGAACACCGAACCGAGCATCAGGGGCTACTGTCTATGCGGTATTATATTACATGTCTTAAAATTCTTACATCAAAGCCTGTTAGAAGGCTGCTGCAGGCTTCGGTCAGCCCGCTCTTGGCAAGCTGAACCTTCTCAATCACCGCACTCATGCGGTGCGGTGTTCTTCTTCGATGGAAGCACCGTTGGCGCCTCCAACAAGTTATCCGGCGCCTCGGTTGGACGGCGGCCGCGGTGTCACGATCTTGCCCTTCTTACGAAGGGGCGCTGCCGACTCGGAACCACTGCAGTTCGGGCGGAGTCGGTCATGAAGTCCGGAAGTTGCCTGTGGCACCTCCGAGCCTCCCCTCTGGTGGGTCCCCTCACGGGATCCCACCTCGGCGTCATCGGCGTCACGAGGGTGGAGGCGGTGGAAGAATCCATATCCGGCGGAGCCAAGGACCCGCCGGCGAAGCGGGAAGATCGTCCCTGGCCGGACTACAGGTTGTATGCAGCATTAGAAGGACACCACGTGGCAAAAAGAGAAATTATAAATCATCCAGGAATTCGGACACTTACGATCTTGCCAGGGGCTTGGCCCTTGAGGGCCACTCCTTGTCGCCGTTGTCGGCGTTGGCGGAGCAGTCCGGAGAAAGGGTCCGTCCTTTCTTGGACCCTTCGGCCGCCCTCGTTGGGGAGGCCTTCCTCTTCTTCTCTCCCCCCGCTGGGGAAGAGGCCTCTTTCTCCTCCTCCTCGGGGGAGGAGTCCGCCTCGGAGTCATCGGATGATGAGTCCGATACCACCTGGCGCCGGGAACTCCTTCGGGTTCCTGTGGTCTTCTTCTTGGCCTTCTTCTCCGGCACCACATAAAGGGCCGGAACCAGCAGCCCCATCAAACGGGTGTCCGCTGGGTCTTCGGGAAGGGGAGCCGGACAGTTAACCTGTTCGGACGTCTTCTGCCAGTCCTGTTAAAGGCATTGGGAGTTTAGATCCCACATAGAGTCAAACTATGAAAGAAATGAGTGTCCCATAAAGGATAACACAGCTTACCTCGCCGGCCGGGCGCTGCGTGCTGAATCCGCGATCTTCAGTTGCGGATGTGGGGGCTTCTCCGCCCTTGAACAGCACCCTCCAGGCAGCTTCATACGTCGTGTCGAAGAGCCCGCTCAAGGTCCGGTGTTGTGCCGGATCAAACTCCCACAAATTGAAAGCCCGTTCTTTGGCGGGGTGAATCCGTGACGAGCATGACACGGATCATGTTGACAAGCTTGAGCTTCTTGTTCACGAGTGCAGAGACAGATCGAGTCGGTCGGCTCCTCGAACTACCCCATAGCAAGCCCTTCTCTTTCCAGGAGGCGAGCTGCATGGGGGTACCAGATCTGAACTCGGGGGCCGCTGCCCATTTAGGGTCACGCGGCTCGGTGATGTACAACCACTCCGATTGCCACCCTTTTATGGATTCCACAAAGGCACCCCCAAGCCAAGTGACGTTGGGCATTTTGCCCACCATGGCGCCTCCGCACTCCGCTTGGACGCCCTTCACCACCTTCGGCTTGACATTGAAGGTCTTTAGCCACAAGCCAAAGTGGGGTTGGATACAGAGGAAGGCCTCGCACATGACGATAAACGCCGAGATGTTGAGGATGAAGTTTGGTGCCAGATCGTGGAAGTCCAGGCCGTAGTAGTACATGAGCCCCCAGACGAAGGGGTGAAGTGGGAAGCCCAGTCCGCGGAGGAAGTGGGGAAGAAATACGACCCTCTCATGGGGCCTGGGGGTGGGGATGGGCTGCCCCTCGTCGGGCAGCCGGTGCGCGATGTCGCTGGACATGTATCCGGCGCCACGCAGCTTCTTGATGTGCCCCTCCGTAACGGAGGAGGCCATCCACTTGCCTCCTGCTCCGGACATGGCTAGAGAAGGTTGAGGCGAGATGTGCGGACTTGGGCGCTGGAGCTCGAGTGCGCGGAGATGGATAAGCCAAGGAGGAAGAAGGCGTAGGTAAAAAAGGTGGATCCTTATCCCCTTATATATGGGCGGACGAAGACTATGCGTCCCCACCGGCCTCGTAAAACTCGCTTATCTCCCAAGCAATGGCGCGGTTGGGTTACCCACGTCCGTATTGATGGGAATCCCGGGATAAGGGGAACACGATCTCTGCTTCGACAAGACGTGCCAAGGAAACCGCTTCGCTAAACGCACTGAGGTGGTATAATAAAAACGATTCAAGTAAAGGCTTGGTAGTGGTGTGATGTCACGCCACAAAATACGTCAGCAGATTGAACTTGTGTGCATATTATTCTCTCTACGGTGGTATGTGGAATTTATTTTACAGAGCCGGACACTATCCTGGTGTTCACAATCTTCTATGAATTATTCGGAGGAAGAACCCGCCTTGCAATGCTGAAGACAATATGCACGCCGGACTCGTCGTCATTGAAGCCTGGTTCAGGGGCTACTGAGGGAGTCCTGGACTAGGGGGTGTCCGGATAGCTGGACTATCATCATCGGCCAGACTCCAAGACTATGAAGATACAAGATTGAAGACTTCGCCCCGTGTCCGGATGGGACTTTCCTTGGCGTGGAAGGCAAGCTTGGCAATACGGATATGTAGATCTCCTACCATTGTAACTAACTCTGTGTAACCCTAGCCCTCTCCGATGTCTATATAAACCGGAGGGTTTTAGTCCGTAGGATGAACAACCATTACAACAATCATACCATAGGCTAACTTCTAGGGTTTAGCCTCCTTGATCTCGTGGTAGATCCACTCTTGTACTACCCATATCATCAATATCAATCAAGCAGGAGTAGGGTTTTACCTCCATCGAGAGGGACCGAACCTGGGTAAAAACATCGTGTCCCTTGTCTCCTGTTACCATCCGCCTAGACGCATAGTTCGAGACCCCCTACCCGAGATCCGCCGGTTTTGACACCGACACTTACCTTCACAGATGATTTCAGCATATATGGTTATATCTACTTGATGAAACATAAGTCTGAAACATTTGAAAAGTTCAAAGAATTTCAGAGTGAAGTGGAAAATCATCGTAACAAGAAAATAAAGTTTCTACGATCTGATCGTGGAGGAGAATATTTGAGTTGTGAGTTTGGTCTTCATTTGAAACAACATGGGTTAGTTTCACAACTAACACCACCTAGAACACCAGAGCGAAATGGTGTGTCCGAACGTCGTAACCGTACTTTATTGGATATGGTGCGATCTATGATGTCTCTTACTAATTTACGGCTATCGTTTTGGGATTATTCTTTAGGGACGGCTGCATTCACTTTAAATAGGGCACCATCAAAATCCGTTGAGACGGCACCTTATGAACTGTGGTTTGACAAGAAACCAAAGTTGTCGTTTCTTAAAGTTTGGGGCTGCGATGCTTATGTGAAAAGCTTCAACCTGATAAGCTCGAACCCAAATCGGAGAAGTGCGTATTCATAGGATACCCAAAGGAAACTGTTGGGTACACCTTCTAGCACTGATCTGAAGGCAAAATCTTTGTTGCTAAGAATGTATCCTTTCTAGAGAAGGAGTTTCTCTCGAAATAAGTGAGTGGGAGGAAAGTAGAACTTGATGAGGTAATTGTACCTTCTCCCTTATTGGAAAGTAGTTCATCACAGAAATCAGTTCTAGTGATTTCTACACCAATTAGTGAGGAAGTTAATGATGATGATCATGAAGCTTCAGATCAAGTTACTACCGAACCTCGTAGGTCTTCCAAAGTAAGATCCGCACCAGAGTGGTACGGTAATCCCGTTCTGGATCATGTTACAAGACCATCGTGAACCTACGAACTATGAGGAAGTGATGATGAGCCCAGATTCTGTGAAATGGCTTGAGGCCATGAAATCTAAGATGGGATCCATGTATGATAACAAAGTGTGGACTTTGGTGGACTTGGCTGATGATCGGCAAGCCATAGAAAATAAATGGATCTTTAAGAAGAAGACCGACGCAGACGGTAATGTTACTGTTTACAAAGCTCGACTTGTTGCAAAAGGTTTTTGACAAGTTCAAGGAGTTGACTACGATGAGACTTTGTCGCCCGTAGCGATGCTTAAGTGTGTCCGAATCATGTTAGCAATTGCCGCATTTTAAGAATATGAAATTTGGCAGATGGATGTCAAAACTGCACTCCTGAATGGATTTCTGGAAGAAGAGTTGTATATGATGCAACTAGAAGGTTTTGTCGATCCAAAGGGTGCTAACAAAGTGTGCAAGCTCCTGCGATCCATTTATGGACTGGTGCAAGCCTCTTGGAGTTGGAATAAATGCTTTGATAGTGTGATCAAAGCATATGGTTTTATACAAACTTTTGGAGAAGCCTGTATTTATAAAAAAGTGAGTGGGAGCTCTATAGCATTTCTAATATTATATGTGGATGACATATTGTTTATTGGAAATGATATACAATTTCTAGATAGCATAAAGGGATACCTGAATAAGAGTTTTTCTATGAAAGACCTCAGAGAAGCTGTATACATATTGGGCATCAAGATCTATAGAGATAGATCAAGACGCTTAATTGGACTTTCACAAAGCACATACCTTGATAAAGTTTTGAAGAAGTTCAAAATGGATCAGTCAAAGAAAGGATTCTTGCCTGTGTTACAAGGTGTGAAGTTGAGTCAGACTACCAGACATGATGTGTGCCTTGCTATAAGCATAGCAGGGAGGTACCAAAGTAATCCCGGAGTGGAACACTGGACAACAGTCAAGAACATCCTGAAATACCTGAAAAGAACTAAGGATATGTTTCTCGTTTATGGAGGTGAAAAGAGCTCGTCGTAAACGGTTACGTCGATGCAAGCTTTGACACTGATCCGCATGACTCAAACTCGCAAACCGGACACGTATTTTTATTGAATGGAGGAGCTGTCAGTTGGTGTAGTTCCAAGCAGAGCGTCGTGGCGGGATCTACGTGTGAAGCGGAGTACATTGCTGCTTCGGAAGCAGCGAATGAAGGAGTTTGGATGAAGGAGTTCATATCCGATCTAGGTGTCATACCTAGTGCATCGGGTCCAATGAAAATCTTCTGTGACAATACTGGTGCAATTGCCTTGGCAAAGGAATCCCGATTTCACAAGAGAACCAAGCACATCAAGAGACGCTTCAATTCCATCCGTCATCAAGTGTTGGAGGGGGACATAGATATTTGCAAGATACACACGGATCTGAATGTTGCAGACCCGTTAACTAAGCCTCTTCCACGAGCAAAACACGATCAACACCAAAACTCCATGGGTTTTAGAATCATTACTATGTAATCTAGATAATTGGCTCTAGCGCAAGTGGGAGACTGAAGGAAATATGCCCTAGAGGCAATAATAAAGTCATTATTTATTTCCTTATTTCATGATAAATGTTTATTATTCATGCTAGAGTTGTATTAACCGGAAATTTAGTACATGTGTGAATACATAGACAAAACATATTGTCCCTAGTATGCCTCTACTTGACTAGCTCGTTAATCAAAGATGGTTATTTTTCCTAACCATAGACATGTGTTGTCATTTGATGAACGGGATCACATCATTAGGAGAATGATGTGATGGACATGACCCATCCGTTAGCTTAGCATTATGATCGTTACAGTTTCATTTCTACTACTTTCTTCATGACTTATACAAGTTCCTCAGACTATGAGATTATGCAACTCCGGAATATCGGAGGAAAACTTTGTGTGCTACCAAACATCACAACGTAAATGGGTGATTATAAAGGTGCTCTACAGGTGTCCCTGAAGGTGTTTGTTGGGTTGACATAGATCAAGATCAGAATTTGTCACTCCATGTTTCGGAGAGGTATCTCTGGGCCCTCTCGGTAATACTCATCACTATAAGCCTGGCAAGCATTGTGACTAATGAGTTAGTTGCGGGATGAAGTATTACAGAGCAAGTAAAGAGACATGCCGGTAACGAGATTGAACTACGTATGATGATACCGAAGATCGAATCTCGGGCAAGTAAAATACTAATGATAAAGGGAACAACGTATGTTGTTATGCGGTTTGACCGATAGAGATCTTCGTAGAATATGTAGGAACCAATATGAGCGTCCAGGTTCGGCTATTGGTTATTGACCGGAGACGTGTCTTGGTCGTGTCTACATAGTTCTCAAACCCATATGGTCCGCACGCTTAACGTTTGATGACGACCGGTATTATGAGTTTATGTGATTTGATGTACCGAAGGTTGTTCGGAGTTCCAGATGAGATCACGGACATGACGAGGAGTCTAGAAATGGCAAAGACATAAAGATTGATATATTGGAAAACTATATTCGGACACCAGAAGTGTTCCAAGGTGTGTCGGGTATTTTCTGGAGTACGGGGTTACCGGAACCCCCAAGGGGTTAATGGGCTCTTGGGCCAAGTGGTGGAAGAGAGGAGGCAGGCCAAGGTGTGGCGCGCGCCTGTAACGCCCCGGATACAACTTTCCATATTCGTAACTCCAACTCTTGCCTTTTACGGAGATGCGATATGATATTTCCTTCATGGTTGGGTTTTTGTCTTTTGTTTTACATTTTTGTTCATGGCGTGCATCTCATCTCATAGCATCATGCACATTGCATCTGCAAGTTTTCATAAAACTCGTAGCCGTTCGCAGTTGCCCTTTTCTCTCTTTGCCTCCGTTGTCATTTTGTCAGACCCTTGTCCTCGTTGACCTCTCTCAGACCCCTCGCGCGCGTCCGAAAGTTGTCCCGGACCCGACCCGGGCAGTCGTTACCTTTGAGTCCGGATCATCCCCTAACATCTATAAAACATCTTCGTTTTCTTAGTTGGACTTCCCTAGCCATATTTTTCATCCGCCCGATCTAGATCCGATGATCCAAATCGTCCCTCCTTTTACCTACTTGTTATATATATGGGTCCAACCCTAGAAGCTAGACAACTTGTCCCATCCTTCCCATTTTCGCCGCCGCCACTTCGTTTTCCTCGGGATCCCTCCCGATCCAGCCGGCCCGACCATCTCCCTCGTTTTCAGCACTGCCCAATCCATCGATCCACCCAACCAGCAGCTCCTTCTCATCCCCGTACCCTCTCCCTCGATTTCACCACCGCAGCCGCGCCTCCCGCTCCCTCCTCGATCCAGATCGAGATGGCTCGATCCCAAGCAGCCAGCCACCTTCGGCCTCGAGCAGTTGGCCACCGGAGTTCGAGGTCTCGTAGATCCTCTTTTCTGCTTCCCCTGCCTTCTTCTCGTTTCTTTCTTGTCTCTCTCTCACTCTAATCTCTCGGTCTCTCTCTCGGTGTTCACATGAAGCCCGAGGAGCCCCATCGTTCCCATGGCCGCCGCGTCTCGTTCAAGCCCTCTCTGTTCGCCGCTTGGTTGTCGCCAAGCCATGGAGCCATCGTCGTTCCTCCTCCATCCCGCGCAGGAGCTCAGCTGCGTTCACGCCCGAACCCAGCGCCCGTCCTCGCGACCAGCTGCGTCGCCGCCGACCACCAGCCCCGCCGCCGGCCGACCAGGAACAGCCTCGTGCCCTCGCCTCCCCTTCCTCCTTCCTCGCGTTTCTCTTTCGGTCTCTCACGCATGGCTCTCTGTCTCTTCCAACGCAGGACGCCCGCCATGGACAACGTCTCCCCAGCAGCTCGCGTTGCCGTCCTCCGTCGCTTGCTCCGCCCCAAGTCTTCTTCTCCTCCATGCCGAGCAGCAGCTCGCCGGAGCACGAACTCCACCCGGTCCGCCTCCCTCTGCCCGTCCCCCTCCTTCTCCTATCTCTTTCCTCCCTCCCTGCCACTTCTCTGAATTTAATTCCCCGCCATGGCCTTGCAGCTCCCGCCGCTGGCTTGCTACGTTCGACACCGGAGACTGCGAGATCCGGCCGTGCTGGGTCGGATCCTCACGTCCCCGCCATCCATGTGTCGCCGGAGGCCATCTCCCCGCCGACTCTTGCCGCCGTCCTGCACCACGCCCGTGCGCCGGCGTCCTCTGCATCGAAGCCCTGCTTCGGTTGCAGAGTACGAGCGCCTCCCTTCGATCTTGATCGGCTGGGCCACCCGCTTCGCTCGTTCATGCCCAGCAGCCTTCTCCACCGAGGGCCTGGCCCATGGGTGAGCAGCCCCCCAGCTCTGTTCAGATTCAGCCCACCATGTGTTTTTTTTCAACCTGCGATTTTATCATTATCCAGTGAATTAATAGTTTTACAGAAAAACCCTCAAACATCATGCATTTAATAACTCACAAACTGTGCATCGGATTAAAATGTTTTAAACATGTAAAATGCTTAGAATTTTGTGTAGATTAATAATTTGCCACTTCCATCCATGTTTAAAATGTTTAAAGTGCTGTTTGATTAAATTTGCTTAAATGCCATGTTAAAATGATTTATTCCATAACTAAATAACTGTTGCTCCGTTTTAAATAAACTTTATATGTAAATGGGGTGGAAAGATGCCTAGTTTAACTTGGTGCACTCATCTTGCATGTTTAACAACTCTAAAATATGGTTTAAGGCAGAACAGTACCAAATTCATAATATGCACATGGGGATTTTCTGGAATTGTTGTTTGTTGTTCCGACCTCATTTAAACTTGCCTAGATAGGTAGTTTACTTATGCTTCACCTCTTGCCATGTTCAACAACATTTAATATTGTTGGGTACAAAACCGAGAGAGAAATAAATAATTGATGTGGTGTTTCATTAATATGCAACTCGTTGATAATTGAGCTCCACTTAACTTGTAGTATTGTTTGTTGCACTTTGCCATGCCTCATTAAACCGAACATGCATCATGCTTGTTTGTGCATCATGTCTTGTTCATGTGTGGTGTGTTTACCATGTTGTGTGCTTCTTCTTGATAGTTCCCGTTTCGTTGCGATCGTGAGGATTCGTTCGTCTACGCTTGGTTCGTCTACGTTGCTTCATCTTCTTCATGGACTCGTTCTTCTTCCTAGCGGGATTTCAGGCAAGATGACCGCTACCCTGGATCTCACTACTATCATTGCTATGCTAGTTGCTTCGTTCTATCGCTATGCTATGCTTCCTATAACTTGCTCTTCAATCCTCCCAAATTGCCATGAACCTCTAACCTTTGACACCCTTCCTAGCAAACCATTGCTTGGCTATGTTACCGCTTTGTTCAACCCTCTTATAGTGTTGCTAGTTTTAGGTGAAGTTGAAGATTTCTCCATGGTGGATAGGATTTTGGCTGGGATATCACAATATCTCTTATATTATTAATGCATCTATATATTTGGTAAAGGGTGGAAGGCTCGGCCTTATGCCTGGTGTTTTGTTCCACTCTTGCCGCCCTAGTTTCCGTCATACCGGTGTTATGTTCCGGATTTTGCGTTCCTAACGCGGTCGGGTGATTTATGGGACCCCCCGCAGTTCGCTTTGAATAAAACTTGTCCCAAGCAAGGCCCAACCTTGGTTTTACCATTTGCCTCACCACCACCTATACCCTTCCCTTGGGTCGGCCAACCCAAGGGTCATCTTTATTTTAGCCCCGGGCGATTGCTTGTCTAAGTGTTGGTCCGAACCGAGTAGATGCGGGCCCCCTCGTGGAAACTCGAGGTCTGGTTTTACTCGTAGGATGTCTCATCCGGTGTTGCCGAGAGCGAGATATGTGCAGCTCCTATCAGGATTGTCGATTGCATCGGGCGGCTTTGCTGGTCTTGTTTTACCATTGTCGAAATGTCTTGTAAACCGGGATTCCGAGATCGATCGGGTCTTCTGGGAGAAGGAATATCCTTCGTTGATCGCGAGAGCTTATCATGGGCTAAGTTGGGACACCCCTGCAGGCTATAAACTTTCGAGAGCTGTGCCCGCGGTTATGTGGCAGATGGGAATTTGTTAATGTCCGGTTGTAGATAACTTGACACCAGATCCGATTAAAACGAATCAACCGCGTGTGTAGCCGTGATGTTCTCTTCTCAGCGGAGTCCGGGAAGTGAACACGGTTTTGGGTTATGTTTGACGTAAGTAGGAGTTCAGGATCACCTCTTGATCATTGCTAGCTTCACTACCGTTCCTTTGCTTCTCTTCTCGCTCTCATTTGCGTATGTTAGCCACCATACTTGCTTAGCCGCTGCTGCAATCTCACCACTTTACCCCTTCCTTACCCATTAAGTTTTGCTAGTCTTGATACCCATGGTAATGGGATTGCTGAGTCCTCGTGGCTGACAGATTACTACAACAACATTGCTTGTGTACAGGTTATGCGATGATCATGGCGAGAGCGATGCTTGCTTGTTTTGGAGTTCTTCTTACGCTTCTTCTTGATCGGGGATAGGTTCGGTCGGCAGCCCTGGGCTAGCGGTGGTGGATGTTGTTTGAGCTTCGTTTGTGTTTCCTCCGTAGTCGGATGTTGGTCTTATGTATGATGTATTGTTGTATTCGTGTGGCATTGTATGCCTCTTGTATGTATCCTATCTATTATGTAATGTTGATGTAATGATATCCACCTTGCAAAAGCGTCTTCAAGATGCGCTTCTATCCTTGGTGGGACCTTCGAGTTCCTTTAGGATAGGGTCACATCTTGGGCGTGATAAGTTGGTATCAGAGCCTCGACCGACCCTAGGAGCCCCCTTGTTTGATCGTGTAGTTTGGCCGCTGTTGAGTCTAGAAGAAAACTGCTTTTGGAGTCTAGTTATATCGGAGAGTAGGAATTCTTTTTACTTCTCAACTCATCGCTCTGGTGAGGAATCTTGATGTAGGTGTTTTGAATTACTTCTCTTCCCCTTCAAATTTCTTTAGGATCACGCAGTTGGTTTTTCCGATCGTTGGTTCTCAGCTCTTTTCATCCGGTGCATTTCTCGTCAAGTTGACTCGAGCCTCTTCTTCTTTGTCAAGTTCAATCTTCAGTTGTTTTCTTTTCCCACCCGCCCTCCCTTTTTTCTTCTCGAAGCCGGAGTCCGTAATCGAGTATCCATCCTACTCGTGCGAGTCTTTGCTTTCTTTCCTCAATGATTTCAACCGGTGTTTTCTCTTCAAGATATTCGTCGGTTTCCTCTTTCAAGTTGCCTTTGTTTTCCCGCCCTCCCACCCTCTTCTTCCCGGAGCCTGAGTCTGTTTCGAGCATCAATTTCATTCGTACGGAACCTCTTCAGTCTTTCGTAAATTATCTCAAACAGTGAATTCTTGTCTCGTTCGTCATTCTTCATCCCTTTCTTCTCCAGTGGACTCAATTCTAGTTTTTTCGGTGTTGATCATATTCTTTTCCTTGGATCAAGTGTTCTCCTTGCTCGTTTGCCTCTCGCCATTCAATCATTCCGGAGTTCAAGACATCTCAGGAGATTCGTCTGTGTTCCAATTAAGTCGAGGTTGTCACCTCATTCAAATATTTTAATTGTTCCGGTGCATCATCTATCTGTTCAACAATCCTTTTCAACGGTGTTTTCTTTTTAGTGGGCCCTAACCCACAGGTCTTTTCCAGGATCTTACCTGACTCTTCTAATTATTCCGAAGCCATTCCTAATCCTTTTCAAAGTGTGACGTAAGAATGGATTCCATCAGTCACATTCCTTCTCCAAGATCGCTTTCAAATTTTTTTTATTGTTGGCTCAACCTCTCTGCTTTTCATTCTACCAGAGTATCTCAGTAATTTTGGTGGTATTTCTCGTCGTCATTTGAAGACCAAAGAAGAGTTTTTCCTCTAAATCTTGTCTGTTCTCTCGAAGTTTCGTGGTTCTAGCTTCATGTTATCCTTGCGAATTATTCCATTTGTCAGATATTCTTTTCTTAACCATCCGGAGTATGTCAGGAGTTATTTTTCCATTTCTTTTCACCGGAGGTCATCATTCCAGACGAATTCTTTGTCCTCACATTTCAGCTACCGTTATCCAATTATCCCGGCGCTTCGTTCAAGTGTTCTTTAATCAGCTCATGATCTCTTTGTTCTTTTGCAACTAAATCCCCTCAAGCATATTTGTTCTTCTAATTCTTCTCGGTGATTCATTCTCTTTCATCAGTCATTTTCGAATTCTTACGGTGGTTCGTTCAAGATTCTTTTTCTTTGATATCATATTAATTCATTCGTTCTTTCCAATCCTACCGGTGGTTCATGAAGACTTTCTCAAGTTTTGTGCTATACCCCCCTTAATCCTTTTCAACAAGAATAAGTAGTATGCAAAATTTGGTTATCATCAATTAAATTGATGAAGGATAAGAATACAATAAATCTTATTCTTGTTTCATCCAAGTGAGTAATCCCTTCCTTTGGAGTTTGTTCTTGATGAATAAATTCTAGTTCCAAGTGTTTTCATCTTTTCTTTTCCGGAGTTAAAAATTACTCGGCCATTTCGCGGAACCTCCATCTAAATCACCGCAAGGCTCATCTTATTCTTTCTTCCTTCATTCTATCTGATCATCCTTTTGTCACCGGAGTTCTTCATGGTGGTTCTTCATGATTTAATTCATTCTTCAAGAGTTCATCAAGATTCTTGTTGAAGGAGCTCAAGTATCTTTTTCGTCTTGCATCTCGAAGTGCAATTAAGTCTCTGTATTATTTTGAAGTGGAGTTTTGCATTTCTTCATTATTCCCAGATATTCAAGCATTTGGTTGTGGCATAATTTCTCCTCAAGTTTTGAGATGTTTTTCCATAAGCCCACTACAAGCTTATTCTTTTCGTTGTTGGTTTTGCAACAACCCCGTTGTAACCTTCTTGGAAGGGTGCTTTCCAAGCTCATTTGTGGCAGAAGTTGGCATTTTCTTCTTCATTCTGTTATTCCAATGATCTATCTTCTATTCTTTCTTCCGGAGGCATTGTGATGTTGCTCTTTTCACTCATCATCTCGAATTGTGAGGATCATGTTCTTTTCGTGCTTATCCATTTAACCGGAGTGTTGTGTCATCTCTTCAAGTTCTTTTCATCTTATCAAGTCTTGCATCTCTTCTCTACCGGAGTGTTGTCCAAATTCTGTCATTCTTGTTCCTTGGCTATCTCATTATACCGAGGTGGTCATATTCTTTTCGTTCGTGAAGCTCTTATTTCCATGTCTTTCAACCTTCAAGTTCTCGTAATACTCCTTGTTCCTCTTTTCTACCAGATTGTTTGCAATCTCGTTCATCTCTTTTGTACTCTTTCTTTTAAATTGCTCAACCTCTCAAGGTTCGTGGTTTCACACGTTCGTCAAAGAAGCAACTTAGTTTTACCTCTTCTCTTCCTCTTCCGTTTCTCTCCGGTGCCATCCTAGATCTCGGGACGAGATCCTCTCGTAGTGGTGGAGGGTTGTAACGCCCCGGATACAACTTTCCATATTCGTAACTCCAACTCTTGCCTTTTCCGGAGATGCGATATGATATTTTCTCCGTGGTTGGGTTTTTGTCTTTTGTTTTACATTTTTGTTCATGGTGTGCATCTCATCTCATAGCATCATGCACATTGCATCTGCATGTTTTCATAAAACTCATAGCCGTTCGCAGTTGCCCTTTTCTCTCTTTGCCTCCGTTGTCATTTTGTCAGACCCTTGTCCTCGTTGACCTTTCTCAGACCCCTCACGCGCGTCCGAATGTTGTCCTGGACCCGACCCGGGCAGTCGTTACCTTTGAGTCCGGATCATCCCCTAACATCTATAAAACATCTTCGTTTTCTTAGTTGGACTTCCCTAGCCATATTTTTTGTCCGCCCGATCTAGATCCGATGATCCAAATCCTCCCTCCTTTTACCTACTTGCTATATATATGGGTCCAACCCTAGAAGCTAGACAACTTGTCCCATCCTTCCCATTTTCGCTGCCGCCACTTCGTTTTCCTCGGGATCCCTCCGGATCCAGCCGGCCTGACCATCTCCCTCGTTTTCAGCACTACCCAATCCATCGATCCACCCAACCAGCAGCTCCTTCTCATCCCCGTACCCTCTCCCTCGATTTCACCACCGCAGCCGCACCTCCCGCTCCCTCCTCGATCCAGATCGAGATGGGCTCGATCCCAAGCAGCCAGCCACCTCCGGCCTCGAGCAGTTGGCCACCGGAGTTCGAGGTCTCACAGCTCCTCTTTTCTGCTTCCCCTGCCTTCTTCTCGTTTCTTTCTTGTCTCTCTCTCACTCTAATCTCTCGGTCTCTCTCTCGGTGTTCACAGGAAGCCCGAGGAGCCCCATCGTTCCCATGGCCGCCGCGACTCGTTCAAGCCCTCTCTGTTCACCGCTTGGTTGCCGCCAAGCCATGGAGCCATCATCGTTCCTCCTCCATCCCGCGCAGGAGCTCAGCTACGTTCATGCCCGAACCCCGCGCCCGTCCTCGCGACCAGCTGCGTCGCCGCCGACCACCAGCCCCGCCGCCGGCCGACCAGGAACAGCCTCGCGCCCTCGCCTCCCCTTCCTCCTTCCTCGCGTTTCTCTTTCAGTCTCTCACGCATGGCTCTCGGTCTCTTCCAACGCAGGACGCCCGCCATGGACAGCGTCTCCCCAGCAGCTAGCGTTGCCGTCCTCTGTCGCTTGCTCCGCCCCAAGTCTTCTTCTCCTCCATGCCGAGCAGCAGCTCGCCGGAGCACGAACTCCACCCGGTCCGCCTCCCTCTGCCCGTCCCCCTCCTTCTCCTATCTCTTTCCTCCCTCCCTGCCACTTCTCTGAATTTAATTCCCTGCCATGGCCTTGCAGCTCCCGCCGCTGGCTTGCTACGTTCGACACTGGAGACTGCCAGATCCGGCCGCGCTGGGTCGGATCCTCATGTCCCCGCCATCCACATGTCACCGGAGGCCATCTCCCCGCCGACTCTTGCCGCCGTCCTGCGCCACGCCCATGCGCCGGCGTCCTCTGCATCAAAGCCCTGCTTCGGTTGCAGAGTACGAGCACCTCCCTTCGATCTTGACCGGCTGGGCCACCCGCTTCGCTCATTGACCGCGGCCCAGCAGCCTTCTCCATCGACTGGGCCTAGCCCATGGGTGAGCAGCCCCCCAGCTCTGTTCAGATTCAGCCCACCATGTGTTTTTTTCCAGCCTGCGATTTTATCATTATCCAGTGAATTAACAGTTTTACAGAAAAACCCTCAAACATCATGCATTTAATAACTCACAAACTGTGCATCGGATTAAAATGTTTTAAACATGTAAAATGCTTAGAATTTTGTGTAGATTAATAATTTGCTACTTCCATCCATGTTTAAAATGTTTAAATTGCTATTTGATTAAATTTGCTTAAATGCCATGTTAAAATGATTTATTCCATAACTAAATAACCGTTGCTCCGTTTTAAATAAACTTTATATGTAAATGGGGTGGAAAAATGCCTAGTTTAACTTGGTGCACTCATCTTGCATGTTTAACAACTCTAAAATATGGTTTAGGGCAGAACAGTACCAAATTCATAATATGCACATGGGGATTTTCTGGAATTGTTGTTTGTTGTTTCGGCCTCATTTAAACTTGCCTAGATAGGTAGTTTACTTATGCTTCACCTCTTGCCATGTTCAACAACATTTAATATTGTTGGGTACAAAACCGAGAGAGAACTAAATAATTGATGTGGTGTTTCGTCAATATGCAACTCGATGCATATTGAGCTCCACTTAACTTGTAGTATTGTTTGTTGCACTTTGCCATGCCTCATTAAACCGGACATGCATCATGCTTGTTTGTGCATCATGTCTTGTTCATGTGTGGTGTGTTTACCATGTTGTGTGCTTCTTCTCGATAGTTCCCGTTTTGTTGCGATCGTGAGGATTCGTTCGTCTACGCTTGGTTCGTCTACGTGGCTTCATCTTCTTCATGGACTCGTTCTTCTTCCTAGCGGGATTTCAGGCAAGATGACCGCTACCCTGGATATCACTACTATCATTGCTATGCTAGTTGCTTCATTCTATCGCTATGCTACGCTTCCTATAACTTGCTCTTCAATCCTCCCAAATTGCCATGAACCTCTAACCTTTGACACCCTTTCTAGCAAACCATTGCTTGGCTATGTGACCGCTTTGCTCAGCCCTCTTATGGCGTTGCTAGTTGCAGGTGAAGTTGAAGATTTCTCCATGGTGGACAGGATTTTGGTTGGGATATCACAATATCTTTTATATTATTAATGCATCTATATATTTGGTAAAGGGTGGAAGGCTCGGCCTTATGCCTGGTGTTTTGTTCCACTCTTGCCGCCCTAGTTTCCATCATACCGGTGTTATGTTCCTGGATTTTGCGTTCCTAAGGCGGTCGGGTGATTTATGGGACCCTCCCTGACAGTTCGCTTTGAATAAAACTTGTCCAGCAAGGCCCAACCTTGGTTTTACCATTTGCCTCACCACCACCTATACCCTTCCCTTGGGTCGGCCAACCCAAGGGTCATCTTTATTTTAGCCCCCCCGGGCCAGTGCTTGTCTAAGTGTTGGTCCGAACCGAGTAGACGGCGGGGCCCCCTCGGGGAAACTCGAGGTCTGGTTTTACTCGTAGGGTCTCATCCGGTGTTGCCCTGAGAACGAGATATGTGCAGCTCCTATCGGGATTGTCGGCGCATCGGGCGGCTTTGCTGGTCTTGTTTTACCATTGTCGAAATGTCTTGTAAACCGAGATTCCGAGACTGATCGGGTCTTCCTGGGAGAAGGAATATCCTTCGTTGATCGTGAGAGCTTATCATGGGCTAAGTTGGGACACCCCTGCAGGGTATAAACTTTCGAGAGCCGTGCCCGTGGTTATGTGGCAGATGGGAATTTGTTAATGTCCGGTTGTAGATAACTTGACACCAGATCTGAATTAAAACGCATCAACCGCGTGTGTAGCCGTGATGGTCTCTTCTCGGCGGAGTCCAGGAAGTGAATACGGTTTTGGGTTATGTTTGACGTAAGTAGGAGTTCGGGATCACCTCTTGATCATTGCTAGCTTCACGACCGTTCCTTTGCTTCTCTTCTCGCTCTCATTTGCGTATGTTAGCCACCATACTTGCTTAGCCGCTGTTGCAACCTCACCACTTTACCCCTTCCTTACCCATTAAGTTTTGCTAGTCTTGATACCCATGGTAATGGGATTGTTGAGTCCTCGTGGCTCACAGATTACTACAACAACAGTTGCAGGTACAGGTTATGCGATGATCATGACGTGAGAGCAATGCTTGTTTGTTTTGGAGTTCTTCTTCTGCTTCTTCTTCGATCAGGGGATAGGTTCCAGGTCGGCAGCCTGGGCTAGCAGGGTGGATGTCGTTTGAGCTTCTGTTTGTGTTTCATCCGTAGTCGGATGTTGGTCTTATGTATGATGTATTGTTGTATTCGTGTGGCATTGTATGCCTCTTGTATGTATCCCTATCTATTATGTAATGTTGATGTAATGATATCCACCTTGCAAAAGCGTCTTCAAGATGCGCTTCTATCCTTGGTGGGACCTTCGAGTTCCTTTAGGATAGGGTCGCATCTTGGGCGTGACAGCGCCCCCTATCCCAAACCGAATTGGACTAGGGGGTCGGCCCCCCTTTCCTTATCTCTTCCCCCTCCTTCCCCTTCTCTTTATTGGAATAGGACAGGGGGGCCGATTCCTACTTGGAGTAGGATTGCCCCCCCCCATGGCGCGCCTCTTCCCCTGGTCGGCCTCCTCCTCCCTCCCTCCTTTATATATAGGGGAGGGGGCACCCCAAAGACACACAAGTTGATCTTTAGCCGTGTGCTGTGCCCCCCTCCATAGTATTCCACTCGGTCATATCGTCATAGTGCTTAGGCGAAGAATTGCACCGGTAACTTCATCGTCACCACCACCACGCCGTCGTGCTAATGGAACTCTCCCTCGGCCTCAGCTAGATCTAGAGTTCGAGGGACGTTACTGAGCTGAATGTGTGCAGATCGTGGAGGTGCCGTGCGTTCGGTACTTGATCAGTTGGATCGCGAAGACGTTCGACTACATCAACCGTGTTACTTAACACTTCCGCTTTCGGTCTACGAGGGTATGTGGACACACTCTCCCCTCTCGTTTCTATGCATCACCTAGATAGATCTTGCATGATCTTAGGAATTTTTTTGAATTTACTACATTCCCAACACCTATGTCATCGAGGAGATCTATCGATCCGGAGCTATCAAAATAAATAATGTCGAAGGTACTAACCCAAAGGTTGTTAATGGGCAACGAATGAAACATTATATCTTAGGTACACCCATTAATATTAAAAGCAATATCATCCAAACTTTGACACCGGAAGAACACATAAAGTAAACCTCCCGGAACACTCCAGAATCATGAAAAAGGCGAGGCACGTGATACGGTAAGTAAACGGACTCTGAAAAATCCGCAAAAATATTTTTTTGTCAGTAATATTTAGAAAGTTAGGAAAATAAGAAACTTCCAGGAAATTAACCCTGGGCCAGGCACGCCCAAGTGGGTTGTGCCCACCTCGGGTACTTTCCAGACTCCGTTTTTCTTCCGTTCTGCTTGTTCTCCAAGATAAAAAATCTTTATATACCTCCCGAACCTATTAACCTCCGTATCATGGACAAATCTCCTCTTTTCTTTTCTCTCTGTTTTCCTGTCAGATTTGAAATTATGTCGTCCCAAGACTCGGAGGGTGAGAGCTACGTTGCGGATTATTTCGCAAACTCCAAGGTCTATGGGGATGTGGAGCAATGTGGTTGTACTTCGGAGGAAGAAGAAGAGTATGATCCTGAGGGGGAGACGAGCTCGAGGAGGATGAAATTCCATTGCCCCAGCCTAGGGATATGCACGTTGAATTTAAGAAGTCAAGTCTCCCCAACAAAAGCAAAGAGGCCTAAGATCCCGTTTATCCCTTTTCGTCTCTTGCAGGAAAATAAGCAAGATTTATGCAAAAATGTGTTGGAGCTTGAGTGGGAGATCTGTGAACCGAAGGATGATAATTCCGACCTCAAAGCGTAAGCTAAGGAAGAAAGAAAAACCCACTACTTCATCACCACCACCTCCTTCTTCACCACAAAAATAAAATTGAGTATCGGGTATGGGCACTCCCCTTGGCTTTCACCAAACTTGGGGGATGTGCCCCGGTATCGTATCATCTCCACTATCTTTTGCCTTTACTTTCTTAGTTTGATCCATGGTTATCTTTTGCTATTAGATGAATAAAAGTTTAGTTCGATCCTTTCTTTTTCAAGAGTTGGCTTAGTGATCAATCCTTGTAATCGTGTGAGAGATATATAATAAAGTGTAGTTTGAATTTTTGCTTTCTTTACTTTCTTGTTTCAATGAAAAGAAAGGAAATAAATTAAAAAGATCATATGCTAACCTTATGGTAAGTGATGACATTACATAAGGAAAAGTATAAGTAGAATATTTTATTGTAGATTGACAAACGTAGCATAGGTCAATGATGCAACTCATGAAAGAATTAATAAGGGAAGAGAAGATTCACATATAAATATACTATCCAGGAAATCTTTTGTGATTGTGAGCACCCATCAAAATATTATATGCCAAAATTGTTGATGTTGGACAAGGAAGACAACTTAATGATTTATGTTTGTTCATATTCACATAGAAGTTATATTCTCATAGATCCTTCAACATGTGGTGCTTGCCCGTATCTTTGCTAGCCAAAAACTTCGCACTAAGTAGAGATACTACTTGTGCATCCAAAACCCTTAAACCCCAACTCTTGTTTGAGAGTCCACCATACCTACCTATGGATTGAGTAAGATCCTTCAAGTAAGTTGTCACATTGCAAAAAGGGCAATAAAAATTGCTTCTAAAAATGTGAGATCATTTAGTGTAAGGGAAATTGAGCGTTGTACGAACTTGTGATGGTGAAGAATAAAAGCAACAGACTGCATAATAAAGGTTGCCATCACAAGGGGCAATATAATGTGACGTTCTCTTACACTAAGGGGTTGAGCATACAAACAAAGAAGTGCATGGCAACCTCTGCTTCCCTCTACGAAGGGCCTATATTTTTTTCATGTATTTACTTTCATGTAAGAGTCAAAGTTTTTCTCTCTATTCCTTTTATTTTTCTTCTTTGGCAAGCATCATGTGGTGAGGAAAGATCTAGGCACATATATCTAGTTGAATATGGGTAGCATGAGTTATTATTGTTGACATCACCCTATAGGTGAATACGTTGGGAGGCGAAACTGTAAGCCCCTATCTTTCTATGTGTCCGGTTGAAATGTTTTGTTCATGTGTACGCGGTGAGTGTTAGCAATCATAGAAGACTAAATGATGGTTGAGTATGTGAACTTGCCTAAAGGCTCCGATACGTGACCCTTCATGAAAAGATGATGAATTGTAGTTGCAAAATTGACTGAGAACATAATTTTTGGTTTCCAATAGAGTTTATGCTTTATACTTCGATGTTGTGATGAATTGTCACTTGTTCATGAGAAGTCTATGATAAGAGTTCTATGATAAAAGTTTTGTGTTAAATTTTGTTGTTGTTATAATAAGTCACATGATGCTACTATGTCCGTATTTTTGTTTTTATCGACGCCTCTCTCTCTAAGCATGTGGACATGTTTTTCAATACGGTTTTGGCTTGAGGACAAGCGAGGCCTAAGCTTGGGGGAGTTGATACGTCCATTTTGCATCATGTTTTCCTACTATTATTTATGATGTTTTATTGTATAATAATGCTTTTTGGAGTAATTCTAATGCCTTTTCTGTCATAATATGCAAGGTATACACAAAGGGGGAGAATTCTGGCAGCTCGAAATCTGGACCTGAAAAAGCTACATCAAGCTACCTATTCTGCACAACTCCAAATGAGCTTAAACTCCACGAGGATTTTTTATGGAATATTTAAGAATTATTGGAGAAAATAAGTACCAGAGGGGGCCACCAGGTGGGCACAACACACCTGGGCGTGCCAGGAGGCCCAGGCGCGCCCTGGTGGGTGCTGCCCTCCTCGGCCAACCTCCGGTGCCCATCTTCTGGTATATAAGTCATTTTGAACTAAAATAATTGAGAGGAGGACTTTCGGGACGAAGGTCGCCGTCTTGAGGCGGAACTTGGGCAGGAGCACATTTGCCCTCTGGCGGAGCGATTCCGCCGGGGGAACTTCCTTCCCGGAGGGGGAAATCATCGTCATCATCATCACCAACAACTCTCCCATCTTGGGGAGGGCTAGCTTCATCAACATCTTCAACAACACCAACTCCTCTCAAACCCTACTTCATCTCTTGTGTTCAATCTTTGTACCAGAACTACAGATTGGTGCTTGTGGGTGACTAGTAGTGTTGATTGCATCTTGTAGTTGATTACTATATGGATTATTTGGTAGAAGATTATATGTTCAGATCCATTATGCTATTTAATACCCCTCCAATCTTGAGCATGATTATCATTTGTGAGTAGTTACTTTCGTTCTTGAGGTCACGGGAGAAATCATGTTGCAAGTTATCATGTGAACTTGATATGTGTTCGATATTTTGATGATATGTATGTTGTCATTCTCTTAGTGGTGTCATGTGAACATCGACTACATGACACTTCACCATATTTGAGCCTAAGGGAATGCATTGTGGAGTAGTTATTAGATGATGGGTTGCGAGAGTGACAAAATCTTAAACCCCACATGCACTATTCCGTAAGGGACCAATTGGATCCAAAAGTTTAATGCTATGGTTAGAATTTATTCTTAATACTTTTCTAGTAGTTGCGGATGCTTGCGATAGGGTTAATCATAAGTAGGAGGTTTGTTCAAGTAAGAACAACACCTAAGCACCGGTCCACCCACATATCAAATTATCAAAGTAGCGAACATGAATTAACCCAACATGATGAAAGTGACTAGATGAAATTCCTGTGTACCCTCCAGAACACTTTGTTTATCATAAGAGACCATTTTGGCATGTCCTTTGCCTCAAAAGGATTGGTCTACCTTGCTGCACTTTTGTGACTACTATCATTACTTGCTTATTACAAATTATCTTGCTATCAAACTACTCAGCTACTTACAATTTTAGCACTTGCAGACATTACCTTGCTGAAAACCACTTGTCATTTCCTTCTGCTCCTCGTTGGGTTCGACACTCTTACTTATCGAAAAGGCTACAATCGACCCCGTCAGTTCTATATCTGGCATATCTCGTAGTAGGGGTCCTAAGCTAGGCGTCTTGGAGCGATGGTAACATGGACACAGGGTTTTCAGAGAGATAATACCCAACATCCTGCTTTTGATTATATTCATATGGGTGTAGTACAGAGTACATGTATCTACCACGAGATTGTTCTAATGAATACTCAATTGTCTATTGACTAGCCTGGCCTCGGTTTATATAACACACCAGAGGCCTAGGGTTTAGGAGAGTCTTTGTCTTGGGCGCCATGTCTTGTGGAATCCTCCTTGTATGCGGCATGGGCTACCCGAAGTGGCCCATGAGTGAACTGCCACGGGGGTCTTCGGCCTGATACACCTGTAAGGGAGACGACGTGTTGAGTACCCCCCTAGTCCAGGACACCGTCACACGACAAATGAATTTGCTCTCATTAATGCTTTACATATCATTTTACATCTTTTGGATAAGCATCATGTGTCTTGCCACGCACAATCTTGCCGCACAGACTCATACTTACTTGATGGACACTTTTGTGTGTGCTAACCATTGTATTTCCGAGTGTCGTTTGTGTTTGTTCCTTTTGCATGTATACCACTCCGGTGACACCTTGGAGTACTTGGATTTCACAATGTCTTCAACTCTGTCCAACTACAAGTCCGTCCACGACAATCGTTTCCATGGTGATGAGGATCATGATCCGAGGTCGGATCTTTCCCAAGGGGGAGATGATGCAGAGCATCCCATGTTCATCCCCATGTACACTCCAACTACTCTCCAAGCCCCAAGAAGACATATAATGAGACCTCAAAAATACGCCATTGGACACAAGGTGAACTCACTCCTCTCCGAATCGTCACTTTCCACATGTGAGACAGGCTACTACCTCAAACGTGTGTGCTATGCATGTCCAGGAACCAAGAGGAAGGCCATGGAACAGCTAGGAGCATTGGACAAGATGGCGAGGACGCCAAGCGCGAGGAACAAGAGGAAAAACTGCCTAGAATCTACAGCCACTGGACAACCAGTGTGGACCGGACGACCAGTTTGGAAGTCACCGGACGACCGGTCTGGACCGGACATTCGATGTCTGGAAGCCGCACCAGACAGAAGGCCCAGCCCCCAACTCTATAGCGAGCGGACGTCCGGCCTCCACCGGACGACCGGCCACACCTCCCAGCAAGTGCACGTCCGGCCTCCACTGGACAACCGACACCATCACACCCGAGCCAAATTAGCGGAAGTCCGACGACTACCGGACATCCGGACGCCCGTGAGCCACCGGACGTCCAGTACCTGTCTGTGCACAATTTCGGGCCCGAGGCCCAAGTAACCTTTCATTTTGCCCCCATTTGCACTATGACTATAAATAGGACACCCCCTCCTCCTAGCTAGGGTTATCAATGTGATAGCTCATATTAGAGATAGAGCTTTGCTCATCCACTTGGTTACTTCTCCATCGGAGTTCACGACCTCTTCGGAGAAGATCCCCCAAGTGGATTCAAGACCCCTTCATGGGAAGACCCCCTCAAGACCTCCTCACGGACATGAACTAGTTGCCAAATGTATCGTCCCTTGTTGATTGTGAATCATGTATCTCTAGTGTTTCGAGGATCTAGCATATGTGTGACCGAATCTTATTAGTTGAGTGATTTCTCTCGTGCTTTTCTCCTGTGTTCTTTGTAGGATCCTCTCCATTTCATGAAAGATTGGGCATCTAGGGTTCTACCCTACATCACTTGTCCTTTGCTACAAAAAGGATTGGGCCACCTTGCTGCACCTTAGTTACTTTTTTTACTTGTTACCCGTTACGAATTATCTTATCACACAACTATCTGTTACCGATAATTTCAGTGCTTGCATAGAAAATCTTGTTGAAAACCACTTGTCATTTCCTTCTACTCCTCATTGGGTTCGACACTCTTACTTATTGAAAGGACTATGATAGACCCCCTATACTTGTGGGTCATCAAGACTCTTTTTTGGCTTCGTTTCGGGGAGTGAAGCGCCTCTCGTAAGGAAACATTTATATAGTGTAGTGAAATTTACTGTCACTTGTTACTATGGAAAATAATCCTTTGAGGGGTTTGTTCGGGGTATCTTCACCCTGACCAGAAGAGCAAAGAGTTGCCCCTCAACCTACTGAACCTACTGAAAATATTTGTTATGAAATTCCTTCGGGTATGATAGAGCAACTGCTAGCTAATCCTTATGCAGGAGATGGAACATTACATCCAGATATGCACCTAATCTATGTGGATGAAGTTTGTGGATTATTTAAGCTTGCAGGTTTGCCCGAGGATGAAGTCAATTAGAAGGTCTTCCCTTTATCTTTGAAAGGCATTGACATGGTATAGGCTATGTGATGATATTGGATCTTGGAACTACAACCGATTGAAGTTGGAATTTCATCAGAAGTTTTATCCTATGCATCTGTTCATCATGATCGAAATTATATATATAATTTTTGGCCTCGTGAAGGACAAAGTGTCACTCAAGCTTGGGGGAGGCTTAAGTCAATGTTATATTCATGCCACAATCATGAGCTCTCAAGAGAAATTATTATTCAGAACTTTTATGCTCGGCTTTCTTGTAATGATCTCCATGCTCGATACTTCTTGTACTAGTTCTTTTATGAATAAGATTATTGAATTCAAATGGGATTTATTGGAAAGAATTAAATGCAACTCTGAAGATTGGGAACTCGACGAAGGTAAGGAGTCAGGTATAAACCTTAAGTTTGATTGTGTTAAATCTTTTATGGATACCGACGCCTTTCGTAATTTTAGCACTAAATATGGACTTGACTCTGAGATAGTAGCTTCTTTCTGTGAATCATTTGCTACTCATGTTGATCTCCCTAAGGAGAAGTGGTTTAAATATCATCCTCCCATCAAAGTGAAAGTAGTAGAACCTATCAAAGTTGAATAAGAAACTATTACTTATAATGTTGATCCCGTTGTTCGTACTGCTTATATTGAGAAACCACCTTTCTCTGTTAGAATAAAGGAACATGCTAAAGCTTCAACTGTGGTTAATAAGAGTTATATTAGAACACCTACACCCCTTGAACAAATTAAAGTTGAACCTAGTATTGCTATGGTTAAAGATCTCTTGGTCGATTATATTGATGGGCATGTTATTTATTTCTGTGATGAAGTTGCTAGAATTGCTAAACCCGATACTAAATATAAACATAGACCTGTTGTTGGCATGCCTGTTGTTTCTGTTAAAATAGGAGATCATTGTTATCATGGCTTATGTGATGTGGGTGCTAGTGTGAGTGCAATTCCTTTGACCTTATATCAAGAAATTATGAATGATATTGCACCTGCTGAGATAGAAGATATTGATATTACTATTAAGCTTGCCAATAGAGATACTATATCACCAATTGGGATAGTTAGAGATGTTGAAGTCTTGTGTGGGATAATAAAATACCATACTGATTTTCTTGTTCTTGGTTCCCCACAAGATGATTTTTGTCCCATATATTTGGTAGACCTTTCTTGAACACTGTTAATGCTAAGATAGACTGTGAGAAAGATATTGTTACTGTCAGTTTAGGGGATATGTCTCATGATTTTAGTTTTTCTAAATTTCGTAGACAACCCCTTGATAAAGAGTTGCCTAGTAAGGATGAATTTATTGGTCTTGCTTCTATTGTCGTGCCTCCTAATGATCCTTTAGAACAATATTTGCTAGACCATGTAAATGATATGTTTATGAATGAAAGAAAGGAATTAAATGAAATATTCTTTAACCAAGGGCCTTTTTTGAAACACGATTTGCCTGTTGAAATCCTTGGGGATCCTCCTCCACCAAAGGGTGATCCCGTATTTGAGCTTAAACAATCACCTGATACTTTGAAATATGCTTATCTTGATGAAAAGAAGATATATCCTGTTATTATTAGTGCTAAACTTTCAGGCATGAAGAAAAGAAATTATTGAAAACTTTGAAAAAGCACTGTGCTGCTACTGGATATACTCTTGATGATCTTAAGGGCATTAGTCCCACTGTATGTCAGCACAAAATTAATTTGGAGCCTGATGCTAAACCAGTTGTTCATCATCAACGACGGTTAAATCCTAAGATGAAAGAAGTGGTAAGAAATGAAATACTAAAGCTTCTGGAGGCAGGTATAATTTATCCTATTGCTGATAGTAGATGGGTAAGTCATGTTCATTGTGTTCCTAAGAAGGGAGGTATTACTGTTGTCCCTAATGATAAGAATGAATTGATCCCTCAAAGAATTGTTACTGGTTATAGAATGGTAATTGATTTTTGCAAATTAAACAAAGCCACTAGAAAAGATCATTACTCTCTACCTTTTATTGATCAAATGCTAGAAAGACTATCCAAACATACACATTTTTGCTTTCCAGATGGTTATTCTGGTTTCTCTCAAATACCTGTGTCAAAAGAGGACCAAGAAAAGACCACTTTTACTTGCCCTTTCGATACCTTTGCTTATAGACGTATGCCTTTTCGTTTATGCAATGCACCTGGTACCTTTCAAAATGTATGAATGTTATATTCTCCGACTTTTGTGAAAAGATTGTTGAGGTTTTCATGGATGATTTCTCCGTTTATGGAACTTCTTTTGATGATTGCTTGAGCAACCTTGATCGAGTTTTGTAGAGATGTGAAGAAACTAATCCTATCTTGAATTGGGAGAAGTGACACTCTATGGTTAATGAAGGTATTGTCTTGGGGCATAAAATTTCTGAAAGAGGTATTGAAGTTGATAAAGCTAAAGTAGATGTTATTGAAAAGGTGTCGTGTCCTAAAGATATCAAAGGTATAAGAAGTTTCCTTGGTCATGCTAGTTTCTATTGGAGGTTTATTAAAGACTTCTTTAAAATTTCTAGGCCTCTCACTAACCTCTTGCAAAAAGATGTTCATTTTGTTTTTGATGATGATTGTGTAGAGGCATTTGAAATACTTAATAAAGCCTTGATTTCTGCACCTATTGTTCAGCCACCTGATTGGAATTTACCCTTTGAAGTTATGTGTGATGCTAGTGATTATGATGTTGGTGCTGTTCTAGGGCAAAGAGTTGATAAGAAATTGAATGTTATTCATTATGCTAGTAGAACTCTAGACAATGCCAAGAGAAATTATGCTACTACTGAAAAAGAATTTTTAGCAGTTGTTTTTGCTTGTGATAAGTTCAAATCTTATATTGTTGATTCCAAAGTAACTGTTCACACTGATCATGCTGCTATTAAATGCTTATGGAAAAGAAGATGTTAAACCTAGACTCATTAGATGGGTTCTCTTGCTGCAAGAATTTGATTTGCATATTATTGATAGAAAGGGAGATGAGAACCCCATTGTAGACAACTTGTCTAGGTTAGAAAATGTTCTTGATGACCCACTGCCTATTGATGATAGTTTTCCTGATGAGAAATTAGATGTCATAATTGCTTCTCGTAATACTCCATGGCATGATGATTATGCTAATTAAATTGTTGCTAAATTTATACTACCTAGTTTCACGTACCAACAAAATAAAAATGTTTTTCTATGATTTAAGACATTACTTTTGGGATGACCCACACCTTTATAAAGGAGTAGATGGTGTTATTAGACGTTGTGTACCTGAGCATGAACAAGAACATATCCTGTGCAAGTGCCACTCTGAGGCTTACGGAGGACACCATGCTGGAGATAGAACTGCACACAAGGTATTGCAATCTAGTTTTTATTGGCCTACTCTCTTCAAGGATGCTCATAAGTTTGTCTTGTCTTGTGATGAATGCTAAAGAGTTGGTAATATTAGTAGACATCAGGAAATGCCTATGAACTATTCACTTGTTATTGAACCATTTGATATTTGGGGCTTTGATTACATGGGGCCTTTTCCTTCCTCTAATGGGCATACTCATATTTTAGTTGTTGTTGATTACGTTACTAAGTCGGTAGAAGCTATTCCAACTAGTAGTGCTGATCATAACACCTCTATTAAAATGCTTAAAGAAGTTAATTTTTCGAGGTTTGGAGTCCCTAGATATTTAATGACTGATGGTGGTTCACATTTTATTCATGGTTCTTTCCATAAAATGCTTGCTAAATATGATGTCAACCATAGAATTGCATCTCCATATCAGCCTCAGTCTAGTGGTCAAGTAGAATTGAGCAATAGAGAGACTAAATTGATTTTGCAAAAGACTGTTAATAGATCTAGAAAGACTTGGTCTAAGAAACTTGATGGTGCATTATGGGCTCATAGAACTGCTTATAGAAACCCTATGGGTATGTCTCCATATAAAATGGTTTATGGAAAGGCTTGTCACTTACCTCTTGAACTAGAACATAGAGCTTATTGGGCCATCAAAGAGCTCAACTATGATTTCAAACTTGCCGGTGAGAAAAGGTTATTTGACATTAGCTCACTTGATGAATGGAGAACCCAAGCCTATGAGAATGCCAAGTTGTTTAAATAAAAAGTTAAAAGATGGCATGACAAAAGGATACAAAAGCGCGAGTTTAATGTAGGTGATCATGTTTTGCTATACAACTCTCGTTTAAGATTTTTTGTAGGAAAGCTTCTCTCTAAATGCGAAGGTCCTTACATTATCGAGGAGGTCTATCGTTTCGGTGCCACCAAAATCAACAACGCTGAAGGCACAAACCTTAAGGTGGTAAACGGTCAAAGAATCAAACATTATATCTCAGGTACTCCCATAATTGTTGAAACCAATATAATTAATACCATAACACTGGAGGAGTACATAAAGGATACTTTTCAAAATGTTTCAGATTCCGGAAAGGAATAGGTATGTGGTATAGTAAGTAAACCGACTCCAAAACTATTCTAACAACAATTTTTCTCCATTTTGGAATATTTGAAAAATTAGGAAAATTAAAAGTAGTCCGAAAGAGACACGAGGAGACCACAAGGGTGGAGGGCGCGCCCCCTTCCTTGTTGCCACCTCATGTGTCCTCCGGACTCCGTTTTCTTGCACAATACTTCTTTTGGTCAGTAAAAATTCATTATATAATCTTCCAAAGGTTTTGACCATGGTACCACGGCAATATCTCATGTTTTTGTTTTGAGCTGTTTCTGCCAGTGTTTTTAAGGCGAGGCGTCATGTCTTCTCCCTCCTCCAACAATGGGGGCGACGATGCTTCGCTAATGAAGATGGAGATGAAGAGAGAAGAGCTTGGGGAAACCAACGAGGCTGATAAGATCAAGAAGGTCGCGGGAGATCAAGTTCCAGCAGCAGAAGAAGAAGACATCCTTCAACCATATTAGAGTCATCTTACCCCTACTTAAATTGAAGCTTTTAAGATCATTGAAATAGTTAGTGTGCAAAATAAATATCTCACTTGTGAAAATATTCCGTTGGAAGAGCATATCATCACCCTCTAAGGCATCATTCGTAGATTGAAGCTCCTTCGCTCGGAGTGTGACAAGCTGATGACCCACAAGTATAATTGGTGCTTTCATTGAGAGCCTGTTGGGTGTTCGTTGTGGATCGAGGGGATCGAAATCAACGATCAAGTGCTATTTTTTTTCAACTAGGTCAGTTTTGTATAAAGTTGTTTATTTGTGAAGAATTTTCGTTGTCGTCTCCCTTGTCTTGTATGCAGATTAATTTTTATCCAGGGAAAAGTACGACAGCGATGGAATCAATGTGGTGCGGTTTGACGGATTTGATTTAACACCACAAGGCTAGCTCTGATAACTCGAAGCGGACGTCCACGGGCAAACAGATCCATGGTTGTCAAAACCGATATTGACTAGCAAAAACTGCCTCATTTGATCGAATTGTCCCACCTCAAACCGAACACAACCCCACATGATGGTTGTCAAAATCAACATGGAGTACTACTTTTGCAGTAATTGGAGCACGGCTCCCAAGAGTACATCATCACTTCAGCTTTTCATCAAATTTGATCGGCGTTGTGTGCGTTGGTTTTAGCCAGCCACTGTCGGGTGCTATCACTCCATATTACTTTTAATGCATAATTACATGCAGTACGAATTATTTGTGCCATTATGTTTTGTGTTAGGTTTGTACTACTGTATGTATATAGATTCCAGTACGGCTATGTTCGCATTTGCTGCTTGGCAGTGCATCGGATCCGGATACATCAGATCCGGACTCAACCTGACCAACAGGCGATCCAGCCGAAGAGATAGTGTGGAAGCAGTACCCTAACAGGGACTTGGCTCCTTGGCAGCACACAAACAGGGAGATTTAATTATTTCCCCATGTTGATTTCGAAAAGTGCAGACCTAAAGTATTTCTAACCTAATTAAATACTTGTTTTGCAAGCGTGGTCCTTGTGATCTAATCTACAAACACTACTTCATGTATTGACGAATGCTAGTAGTCCAACTAGCACTACTTCGGGCAACGATCAAAGTTCGACTAATGTTTCTTTATTTTCTTCGGTCCTCCACAATCATCGCCGTCCAGGTTTTATTTTTCTTAGCTATTTGTTTAGCACATAAATTATTCTATAGAGAATATTTTCTGTTCTTTTGTGCTGCATTATTTTTGCAGAGAAATTTTTCCGACCCTCGTAGGTGGCGTCGGTCTGGCCAGTCTCTCGTTGTCACCTCGGCATCTCGACCAATGTCGATATTGACCTCGCGCCAGATAATCAACCTTGACTATGTCACGTCGCCACCTCGTCAATCTGATGTCATCGTCCAGCCTTCGCTAATCACGCCAGACCAATCTCAATGCAGTCATAGGGAGATTTGATTTTTCTTTTCTCTATTATTTAATTAAGTTTGGAGTCCATCTACACTTTTACTAATGGTCTCACTTTCATGTGCTTCCCTGATGCAATTAGCACTACCAACTCAAGATTGGATTGATGCAACAAGCAGCTTACATGGTACCTTCCATATGAAGTTGTATGAGCACTTTGGGACAACTCTTTCACAACAATTGTTACATGCAGATCAGGCTGACAGCCACCACGCTAACCAACACCTCCGCATGATGAGTTCGGATCATACCAGGCCGATGTTGTCGTCCCGCGCATGGCAACCTGCATCGACATCTCCGGGTTGCCACTTCGTCGAACTGATCTTGGTGCCCAGGCCAAACTTAGCCGATTAATTATGCAAAAAATTTCTTTCTCAATTATTATTGTTTCTTGCTCGCACTATTTTATGTGTGTAGGTAATGAATTCTGACTGCATCACGTGGTCACTTTGATGTGCCGATGTCATCGCCCCACTTTCGATGACCAAATTACTGCGGGCTTCATGTCGCCACAATGTCCATGCTGTGTTGCCACTTTGGAGTGCCAAGCTCCCCGCTCAGCCACCTCGGGACCAGCTTGGGGGCTAGGACCATGTCCCACACCAAGCTCGGACCGCGTCATCAATGCCGAACACATTAACCAGCTAAGTCGCTTTCATCCTCAAAGTTTTGAATTTTTAACTTGTGTTCGGTTCGACCATGTTCACATACGTTGTTTGTTAAAAGAAACTCGAGTGTATGGTCAATAGCAGAATAGCCTAGCTTCTCTCTAAAGACGCTCGAGTTTAGCTTGCTAAACTGGCCTCGGAGAAGCACTTCGCCTTTGGGATAGGGAGGTTGAAGCCGATGCTGACCTACATGCAGTTTAGAGATCGGATGTGTGATGCTAAAGCACGATAGAAGCACAAAAAACTTCAAGACCAATTTTCGGATTGGCACCAAAAACTTGATTTAGTTCAGGTGTAAAAGTTTTTACTGAAGTTTTTTTGGTTGTCCAAGCCTATGGCACTTTTAACCTATTTGTGTGTTTCCAGCATAAGTCTGGCATTGCAACGCCGGACGCCTTTAGAGATTTGGCAATATCAACAGGGGGCTACAACTAGAGCCGAACCCATCAAAATCCAAGTTAATTCATGGACTCCTCGCCAAAACATTCTCGGATACTGCTTTATATGCATCGGTTTCGAATTGTGCCTTCGATCAATAGTTGGGTTGCCCGGCTCCTGTGCTTACCCTTACGTTCCCGATTGTTTGGCTAAGGGTGAAGGGAGAACCACTGTGATTGTGCTTCCAGCTCACATGGTTTAGTGCCTCAGTGGAGAAAGTCGAAAACTGAGTGTCACAATAAGCGTAAACTAGTTAGCGATCTGATGATTGTGTTAAACTATAAGATCGATAGAGGTCACCCCGTGTTAAATGATGGGCTGTTCATACCATTGGCCGAAGTGTTTATGGCTTGACCTCAGCTGTCGCCGAACACTAACCGGGGACTAGTAACTGGCCTCCCAACTTTAAGCTCCTATGACTAAGTGAAAGTTATAAAGCCCACATATCTGATTGCATCGTTTCCGCTAACACAACCGCCTTCGGGCACTGAGACATCGGCTAAGGGTTGTTTTGTTATTGCGGAAACACCATGTGTTGCATCTACAAGGGGATGGAAGCCGACGATGGGCCATTTTCAACTGATAAACGGTCGCAACAGAGTCAAAATAAACATATCATCAGTGTTTGTATTCAATATGCAAGCGCCGCCTTCCGTAATTATCGTTATAAAGCCATAAATATGCATCAATTTGACTTAAGATTTTGGCCAAGATGGGTTGCCTGGCTCCTGTGTTTACACGCTACATTCCCGATTGTTCGACTAGGGGGTAAAGGGAGCACCTCTGTGATTGTTACTTCCGGGTCATCTGGGTTAGTACCTTAAACTGGGTGAAGCCGAAAGCTAGCTATCTTAAAGAATATAATTGGTCGGCAACGACGGAAGTGAAACTTTAGGTTCGCTAATGACCACATAGTTCAGGAACTTTCACCACATTAAATCCTCAATATTTTTCTCCCGCATTGATCAGAGGTGAGGTTTCATGATCATAGTCGGCATGACAACCCAAAGAAAGGAACCGATAGCGGGACTATTTTCTTTGGAAGATGTTTCTTACGTTAAAACGTAATGTAACATATCTCTCCGTGTACCTTTGTTTATAAAACCATATGGCCGGACTGCCTTGTTTGTCATAAATCTTTGCCCTTGTAAAAGCTTTATAAAGTATGACAAACACTCCTCGGCTACTGGCCGAGGAGGTTGAAGCCGATGGTCGGTCAATAAAGTTTTGTACAATGCAGATCCGAGCATTAATGATGTAGAGTACTTGGATACATAGAATCATTACACGTAATTTGTGATTTTACTCCGGATATGATCCTTAATTCGGCCACATGTGCCCACATTAAGGCTTGGGGGCTACTGAGCTTCAGGCTTATCATTTACAAATATTAAAGGGGTACATCGATCCCCTGATCTAGTGTTGCCACCCGACCAGTGTCTTGGGGGATACTGCATTGCCTATTCGATGCAGAAAATTCAAAGTGCTCATTGTTCGGCTTGACCGAACTATGGGCAAACGCGTCTTCGGATAACAATATGTACCATCTGGGACTTATCCGGCATCAAGCTAATATATTGCAGCGACTTCTCAAAACCCTCTCTCAAGGGTCCGTCCACCGATCACTACCTCCTCTAATGTGCATCTTGGGTTTTAGGCCGACACACACACACCTTGAGGGCTACTGGCTACATATCTCGTTAGTAAATAAATTGCATCAATCGGAAATAAAATCAGCAAACAATCAGCCTAAGCCCGAGGTGGTGCGTCACCTCGGAAGCAGTCCAACATAATGCTCGGATGCAAGTGGATGGCTCTATAGAGGGATTTCCGGCATTAAGCTCGGCTAAACTCTTTCGACATTTCCGAGCCAAGGTGATCTATGACACCTTGGATACAGTCCGGCGTTGGAGCTCAAATACAGTCCGGCGTTGGAGCTCGGATATAGTCCAGCTTTGGAGCTCGGATACAATCCACTGGTGGTGTTCGGCTACAAAAGATACCTTGGATGCAGTCCGGCCTTGGAGCTCAGGCGTAAGAGGACACCGCCACACGGGAACAACTTCAAACCCGAGGTGTGGCGTAAAAAATAACAAGGCATTGATAAATGCCGAGAACTTAAAGGGGCTCCTCAGATACCTGACGTGTAAACTCTTCGAATTCACTTCGGCGATTCTCAAGATTGGAGGTGAGAAGATTTGTTGAACCAATTTTCAAGACCGACGACCAAAGATGAAGAATGGTTTGGAAGAATCGAGGAGCGTCCCTAACTTGAAGACCGGTTCAGGGGGCTACTGGTGGTGTCCTGGACTAGGGGGTACTCAACACGTCGTCTCCCTTACAGGTGTATCGGGCTGAAGACCCCCGTGGCGGTTCACTCATGGGCCACTTCGGGCAGCCCATGCCGCATACAAGGAGGAATCCACAAGACTTGGCACCCAAGACAAGGACTCTCCTAAACCCTAGGCCTCTGGTGTGTTATATAAACCGAGGCCAGGCTAGTCAATATACAATTGAATATTCATTAGAACAATCTCGTGGTAGATACATGTACTCTGTACTACACCCATATGAATATAATCAAAAGCTGGATGTAGGGTATTATCTCTTCGAGAGAGCCCGAACCTGGGTAAAACCCTATGTACATGTTACCATCACTCCAAGATGCCTAGCTTAGTACCCCTACTACGAGATATGTCGGATATAGAACCGACATCGTGCACACAAAGTTGTGGTAGTTGTCATGGTGCACAAAGCTACAAATTCTACCATTGTGCAAAATGATGTCATAGTGTGACGGTGTATCAAAAGCATGAACATGGTAATTGGTGCTCAAAATGACTATGTGATGATGCAATTGATGATGGGCAAAGTGATCATTATGTATGAATATGCCATCAAGGAAGATCACAACAAATTTGCTTAGGAAATGCACAAGCTCATATATCATGGATGACATGGGAATACAAGATGCAACAAGGCAATCATAATGTGAGTCAATCCATGCATAGGGTGCAAATTTGTGGTGAGTATGATATGTCCATCGAGCATGACATGAGGAAGCACAATCAACAAAGATGTATGTGTTGGTGCAATGTGTCAAAGGAGTGTTGATGTACCAATGCTCGATGTCGTGGCATCAGTGGAGTTCCGAAGGTGCATCCAATAAGTGCGAGTTCTCCTCAACTTGAAGGTCCAAAGGGTCCATCTCCAATGTTGCTCCTCCATCCAATAGATGTAGCATGTAGACAATAAGAAGGAGAGGATAATGAAAGAATGACCCATCCAATATGCGAACTTGAGGATGGCTCAAAGGGAAGGAGTTCACCTTTATGAGAATGTTGAAAATGTTGGTGTCGCGCATCGTGTACGCCTTCACATGACCAAGTTGTCTCGTCTTGGTACCGCCTTGTGAATCCTTCAAAATGAAAGAACATGACAAACACTCGGAAAAACAAATGAGGTTAGAGGAAATGCAAAACCTAGCATTCGTGTGGTAATATACCGAACAAGTGTATGCATCATGCTCATCATAAGAAAGGACAAGGGAATTTGGCATGGTATGTAAGCATATGGTGCGATAACAACCAAAGGCATTAGGCTCAAACAAACAAGCATGCTTCACAAGTAATATGTCCAAGTCTCCAAGATCAATAAGCATAAATGCAACTATTGGAGGCAAGTGACAATGAGCAAGATATATCATGTGAGAGGCATGAGAATATATGTCATCAACCCAAGAAAGCGAGTAAGAATGGAACATGGGTGATGCAACCAAGCAAGTAATCATAGTGATCAAGTCAAGCAAGCTAGTAGTGCGAAGATGCAACGTACTAGAGGTAATCATGGCAATCATGTCACGTGTGCAAATAGTGGGCATATATAATGCACATGACATATCACAAGCATGAAAACAAAATATGAGAAAAATATCATCAATGTATTGGCAAGAAGTCCTATGTAAATATAATGGGACGTCATGACTCTCCCAACACAATAATCAACAATAGCATGAGGCACAAGGAAAGCATGTTAATAGCAACAAGTATCTCCACCAAGCATGCAAATACACATAGAAGTAGAATAATGGTGAATCATGGGTAGATGCAAGCAAGGGTCACAATTGCATGGCAAAATCATGTAAATAGGCATAACATGCAAGGTGAACACGATAGTATGGGCATAAGGTGACAAGTGGTAAATAGCCCATAGACGTGTGAGAGCCAAGTAGAATAGAAGCGCGTAGTCGTTGCGCAAAGAGAACGGTGGTAAGGATAGTCCGCAGGATCCCAAGTCATCGTTGCTCTCAAGAGCTCATTTTGTCAACTCATGGGATTGTGAGGTTGACAAGTGTTCATAAGTACCTACACAAAACAAAGGCAAAGGAAAAATTGTGTGTGCGTGGTATATGTACACATCATCCATCATGATGCGCACGTGCTTGTGTTGGTTAGCACAAAATATCCAATGCTCATATAAATGAGATGCGTGATACAGAAACTTGTCATCCATCATGATAGGTTTGTTGTTATGTATAGCATAATGGAGACTCAAATTATGTAATGCATCACAAGAAATAGCATTCTTATTCATGGAATGCATATGGTGCACACAATCATGGAAATTATGCAAAGTATGAAATGCATCAAAATCTCCTAATATGTATGAGGAAACTATGGGGGTCTCCTCATGAGCATTAATGGAAACATCACATGGAGAATATTGACAACATTGAAAACAAAGCATATTTGTCTCTATGTTATCATGGCATGACATAGTAGATGAATTGCGCAAATCATGTAAAGGAAGCGTGGCAATATCATCACATGAAAAAAAAGCCAATGACCATCATCTTGTCATCTATGCCATAAGTGCAAATGGGATTTATTTTAATGGGGCATGCATAGTTACTATGTTGAGATTGTAATGATGCAATATGGGAGATCTCACTCATAGCATATGACAAGTTCAAAGGATTGTCAAACATGACGTGACCAATAGAACTTTCACATGATATCCTATGAAGCAATGAATCACAACTAGGCAATTCAACATGCTCATCATCATATTCATCATAAATTGGTAAGTCATGACATGAGGAAGTCGCACTAGCATGAAGCATGGGAATAGGTGTGTCAACATCATGCAAGCAATCATTGGTAAGATAGTCCGCTAGTGAGACAAGAGAAGCACCATCACCTATGTTACCTTTGGAGCATCACTCATGTGTTGTAGGTGAGGTGTTAAACACCAAGTCATGGTCAACTTCATCTTGATGGAACCATGTGGGGGTTACATCATCATCTAGCATGGCCATCGTCGTCTCCTTTGGAGGTATGGACTCGTCGAGGATAGGCATGTCGTCATGTAGGAGACCTAGCACCAAAGAAGAAAACACACTAGGAGTAGAGGTTAAGTTGTTAGAAATCGTAGTGGCCTTACATGATGTGTCAACTACCTCACTCACTAAATGTTGTGGCTCAGTCACTCCCTCAAGGATGCTCTCACTCATATGGTTGGTGGAGTCACTCAAATAGCGCTTCACCTCACATAGGATGTGTGGCATGCTCTCATGTGTGGGGCTAGTGGTGGTCACGCTCGTCCTCTCATAGGAAATGCTCTCAATGTCACGCATGGTGGAGTCACTCATTTCACTCATGTGGAAGTGGCTCTCCTCACATGGCAATTGGGGCATCTCGTCATATGTGGGTGTCGGAGAGATGTAAGTGCAAATGTCTCCATGCTCAACTCCTATCGCCGCCTTGGTTGAAGGGATAGTCCCATGCTCAACCTCCTCATCCATAACGCCTCCAAAGATGAATGTCGTAGGATGTGGCAAAACATCACTCTCCTCCGAGACCAAAGATAAGATCACTCTCCTCCGAGACCAAAGATAAAGTCTCATGTGCGGTCTCGTAGCGTAACTCGGAGTATGAGTCCAATATGGGCGCCGTCTTCATGTTGTTGAAGAGGTTCGTGCTCGTCACCGTGGTTGAAGGGGATGGCCCTTGCTCGACCTTCTTGTCACCGTCTTGTTGTTGGAGGCCCATATGATGTGGCACCTCGTAGCTCGTCTCCATGATCAAAGGGAATTTCCCATGCCCGACCATCTTCCTTGAGGGGCTTTCGAAGATGGAAGTGTTGCCCTCACTTGTAGGTGGTCGCCCTTGGACTTGATCAAGTCGTTGTAGGCGTACTCGTGGGAAGTAGGCAAAGATGCCGTACGTCCAAAGGAGAAGATGACTTGATAGAACTTGGTGAAGATGCCGAAGTGGTGGTGGTAGCCGTAGCTCCGTCTTGGTGGTGCTCGTCTCGCAGTCTTTTATTTTGCTCATGAAGCTTGGACTTGGCATGAAGTATGGCTTATTAGGACTTGTACATTTGCTTTGGCGAGCATCTTCATGATGATGGTGTCATTGTCGTGCTTGAGCCCGATGGCGTTCATCGTCGTGCACATGATGCTTGGAGGTGACTTGCCCTTCATGACGATGTGGATCACGAATGTGATGGTGGTGGCCATGTAGATGTGGACGTGGACGAATTGCTTGGGTGCTCCGAAGATGATTGACTTGGTCGTTGTCGGTGTCAAAACCTGCGGATCTCGGGTAGGGGGTCCTGAACTGTGCGTCTAGGCAGATGGTAACAGGAGACAAGGGACACGATGTTTTTACCCAGGTTCGGGCCCTCTCGATGGAGGTAAAACCCTACTCCTGCTTGATTGATATTGATGATATATGGGTAGTACAAGAGTGGATCTACCACGAGATCAAGGAGGCTAAACCCTAGAAGCTAGCCTATGGTATGATTGTTGTTCGTCCTATGGACTAAAACCCTCCAGTTTATATAGACACCAGAGAGGGCTAGGGTTACATAGAGTCGGTTACAATGGTAGGAGATCTACATATCCGTATTTCCAAGCTTGCCTTCCATGCCAAGGAAAGTCCCATCCGAACACGGGACGAAGTCTTCAATCTTGTATCTTCATAGTCTTGGAGTCCGGCCAATGATGATAGTTCGGCTATCCGGACACCCCTAGTCCAGGACTCCCTCAGTAGCCCCCGAACCAGGCTTCAATGACGATGAGTCCGGCGCGTATATTGTCTTCGGCTTTGCAAGGCGGGTTCTCCTCCAAATTCCATGTGCTTGCCGAATAGTGTCCGGCTTCCTTATAAATGTTGCGCTCCTTGGCTTCCACGTCCAATAATGGCCCTCTTCCACGCGTCGTATGAATGTGAAAAGCCAGGGTATTCTTACGTTTTAACCCCTAGCTGCGCGAATAAGCTTCCTATAAGATAGGCGAGGATCTAGATCCGAATCACACCATCCTCCTTCCGCGACTACTCATCGAAGCGCCTCTGACAAAAATCCACTCCATCATGGACAGTCGACGTGGCTCCTCCTCTCGCGCTCCCAGCCCTTAGCCAGGAGATTGGAGGAGATGTTCAGTCTCGCATAGCGAGCTAGTGACGCTCCAAGCAGAGGGATACCTTCCCCCAGCCTTCATGATTCCGGTTCGAGCCGGACTGACTGTTGGGGAACGTTGCAGAAAATTAAAATTTTTCCTACGGCTTCACCAAGATCCATCTAGGAGTTCATCTAAGCAACGAGTAATGGGAGAGAGATTGCATCTACATACCACTTGTAGATCGCGTGCAGAAGCTTGCAAGGTGATGATGGAGTCGTACTCGAACGTGATTCAAATCACCGATGCCCAAGTGCTGAACGGACAGCACCTCGCGTTCAACACACGTGACGGGACGGCGGCGTCTCCTTCGTCTTGATCCAGCAAGGAGGAAGGAGAGGTTGAGGAAGACAACTCCACCGGCAGCCAACGGCGTGGTGATGGTGGAGAAGAAGTACTCGGCGAGGCCGCCGAGCTCTTACGGAGGAGGAGAAGTGTTGGGAGGGAGGGCTGCGCCTTGGGGATTGGTACAGCAGCCCCCTCCCTCCCCCTTTATATAGGCCCCACAGTGGCTGGCCCCGAGATCCAATCTCGGGGCGGACAAGGGGTGGAGTGCCCCCAAGCCGGTGGGCGCCCCCCCTAGGGTTCCAACCCTAGGCGCAAGGGGTGGGCCTGAGGCGCACCAGCCCACTATGGGCTGGTTCCTCCCACTTCAGCCCATGGGGCCCTCAGGGATAGGTGGCCCCACCGGTGGACCCAGGACCCTTCCGGTGGTCCGGTGATTTTTGGGAGACCCGAAACTTTCCCGATGGCCGAAACACCACTTCCTATATATTATTCTTTACCTCCGGACCCTTCCGGAACTCCTCGTGACGTCTGGGATCTCATCCGGGACTCCGAACAACATTCGGTAGTCACATACTTGACTTCCTACTAACCCTAGCGTCACCGAACCTTAAGTGTGTAGACCCTACGGGTTCGGGAGACACGCAGACATGACCGAGACGACTCTCGGGCAATAACCAACAGCGGGTCGGATACCCATGTTGGCTCCACATGCTCCTCGATGATTTCATCGGTTGAACCACGATGTCGAGGATTCGATCAAACCCGTATGCAATTCCCTTTGTCAATCGATGCGTTACTTGCGAGACTCGATCGTCGGTATCCCAATACCTTGTCGGTCTCGTTACGGCAAGTCACTTTACTGCACCGTAATGCATGATCCCGTGGCCAACACCTTGGTCACCTTGAGCTCATTATGATGATGCATTACCGAGTGGGCCCAGAGATACCTCTCCGTCATACGGAGTGACAAATCCCGATCTCGATCCGTGTCAACCCATGAGATACTTTCGGAGATACCTGTAATGCACCTTTATAGTCACCCGATTACGTTGTGACGTTTGATACACCCAAGGCACTCCTACGGTAACCGGAGTTACGATCTCATGGTCGAAGGAAGAGATACTTGACATTGGCAAAGCTTCTAGCAAGCGAACTATACGATCTTTTATGCTATGCTTATGATTGGGTCTTGTCCATCACATCATTCTCCTAATGATGTGATCCCGTTATCAATGACATCCAATGTCCATAGTCGAAACCATGACTATCTATTGATCTGTGAGCTAGTCAACTAGAGTCTCACTAGGGACATTTGTGGTCTAAGTGTTCACACGTGTATTACGATTTCCGGATAATACAGTTATAGCATGAACAAAAGACAATTATCATGAACATTGAAATATAATAATACTTTTATTATTGCCTCTAGGGCATATTTCCAACACTGACCACCTACAAGGGTGGAACGCAGGCGGAGAGCGTCCCCAATCCCTCCAAAGGAGAGCGGGTATGCTTCGTCCCTTATCTAATAAGGGGACTTGGATTTCCCATACATCCGTTTCTCCGGCGGCTCCTGGAGTTCTATGGACTCCAGCTTCACCACCTTACACCTGCCTCCATCTTGCACATCGCGGGATTTGTAGCCCTTTGCAAGCTGTTCTTGGGCATCGAGGCCCATTTCGCATTGTGGAAGAGATTGTTTTGTCTCGTACCCCGTTCTCACAAGGGGTCGATATATGAAGTGGGCGGAGCCGAAATATGGCGCATCGCCGGGACTGGATATCTATCCGGAACCCCGAAGAAGGCGTTCAAGACCGCCTTGGCATGGTTTATATAGAAGCGCCCCTGCAGACCAGTTTGGATCGGCCTCCCGGAATTCAGCAACGCTCCTCTGAAGAAACGCCTGAGCTGGCGCCCGCGGAGCCCTCAACGGGAGAATGATAGGGGTGTCCAATATCTGATGTGCCGGATAAGGTTACTGGCTCATTCCGGATTGACCATGATCGGGGTCATGGCCACGTGCATCATGCGAGGGGTGCAGCCTTTCCAATATAGGGGCCACCCCATGTGGGATTTCAACGGGGAGGATGACACCACCCATCATGGCCGCAAGGGGCCGGGATCGGTTGCCGATCTGGTGAAGATCCTGTCCGGCTTGTACAATGGGGAGAAGGAGGACTTCCTCCGCGCGAGTCCATTGAATGGATTCTCCATGAATAACCCTCGGAGCTGGGTAAGCGGACGTTTATCTATCTGATCCATATTCCCAAAGTTAAGTGTCTCACTTCGTGATTTCGATGCAGGAGCTGCGCCGGGACGTAGAGGGCATACACATCCCGACTCCACAACCTGAGGATCCAGGACGATCCCTTGATCCGGCCTCCGAAGAGGATCCGGACATAAAGGTGGAGCTGATCGATGGGGTGTTCCACCAACTTAGCATGGACAATGCTTTGGTCACCATTACGGCCGACTACCCCGGTTTATCTCCGGCTTCCCAGGTAACTGTGACCGGAGTCCTGACATCATTACTCATCCATGCTTATTTCTGACCACCGTATGCCAACGGTGCCCCGCAGGAGGCGCCTCTAAGGCGGGAAGCCGAACCCACGGCGGCAGACCAACAAGGGTCAGTTCGGCCCAGCAGGCAGAAGAGGATTGCGGCGCGAATCGAAACGTTGCCGCAACGGTATGGCGCACCACCGTATTGAAGGGAAAGATTCCTGGTAGGTATATTAACGCTCATGATTTTTCCAGGAGAAAGAGCGCTCGCCGGACTATGTCCGGAGAGGTTGCCAATCAAGCCTCCGTCAGCCAGGCTCCAACGCCTGGTCCAGAGGGGGAGGCGAACACAAGGCGTGAGCCGGATGCTCCTCGAATGGAGGATGCCGACAGGCTGTCCTCCACCAGGTCTGAGGTGGAGAGCGCCATGAATCATAGGCGCCGCCGGACAGTTCTTTGTGATGCGTGTTTCTCCCCGGAGGCGTTGAATGCCTTTAATGCGGGGGACGCGCACCTCCGTGCCGCTCGAGATGGTCTAACCAGAGCAACGGAGCAGTATGTGAAAGACATACGGGTGAGAAATTTTAATAGTTATATATGCCAGTAGCCCCCGAGACTTAAAATAGTTAGAATAACTGATTTAAGGATCATTTGTTATGCAGGATTTTATGGAGAAGAATACCCACCTGTCCCAGGAGCTTCAAGAGTGCAAGGCCCAACTTGAGGCCGCACTAGCCGCCACCGGGGGAGCCACAAAGACCCCCTCTGGTAATACATATTTCGAAAAGATAAGTAGTTTATGAAGTGCGGCGTGTGTATAAGTCTGACAATGATATTGCAGATGGTGCCGGACTAGATCCGGACAAGCAACATCTACTGCGCCAGCTGAAGGCCGGCGAAAAGGTGCTTATGAGGGTGCAGCAGGAGAGGAATAAACTCCAAGATGCCAACACCCGGCTGGGCGAAGAACTAAAAGATGTTGGTCCCGCCGTGCGACTCGATAAAGGAGAATCGGCTGCCGTCCACGGCATTTCTGAAGAAGTGCTTGAGCAAACTATTTTGAAAAGAAGAGTTCGGCGAGGAAGTCGATTGACAGAAATGTGTCTGTAGGTGTGCTCACAGGTCGTCCTGCGGAGGAAATCCCCGGTTCCACGGGTGACCTACTTCCCGAGCGGCTGCAACTGCACGAACGTGTTCGGCAGGCGATGAGCGGCGGCGTCCAGGCCTTATGCCATCCGTCTCCCCACCCGAGGGTCTTGGAGGGCTTGCGGAGAAGCTTCAGGGAGCACGGCAGCGCTTCCGTCTATGGAGGATATCGGCCTGCCGTCAAGGCGCCAGGGAGGCCTGGGCCATGGTGAAGATGCGGTACACGAAGGCTGATCCAAACCACATGGCCGAGGTCGGTCCTGTGGGGCCCGATGGGAAGGAGATCCCTGTGAGCTTAATGTACGGCCAAGTAGAGTTGGCCGCTAAGTATTCTCAACGGGACTGTAAACTAGACAGCCTTTTAGATGGGATTGAAGTAGAGTACAATCAGTCAATTTGACGATGTAATTTAAAATGACATGTAAAATGCCTTCTAGCCGGATTGTAGATCGTTTGTCTTTGCGGACCTTTTCGCTTCAACCTCGGGACCCAAAAGTCTGGAGTGTGTCCGAATACCCTCACGGTTATGTAAAAACTGGGGCATGCATGGAGACCAGGCGTAGGGGTCATTAGTGCTTTATCAGACAAGTGCCCAACTAGTTATGTTATATTACATGGTTAGTAAGAAACATCTTCCAGGGAGTATAGTTCCATTAGGGGTTCCATTCCTTGGGAGGCATGCCCTAAAGTGCATGTCCGGACTGCAAAAAGAGCAGAAAAGCATCTGGGGGCAGATAAATAAATAGGTAATAAATCATCTTTCAAGTCACCGACCGAATATTCCCTTAAGAACACTAGCTTTCGGCTTCACCCAGTCTGAGGTACACATCCGGCTGACCCGGCAGTAACAATCGCAGAGGTGCTCCCTTTACCTCCTAGCCGAACAATCGAGAACGTAGGGGTAAGCACAGGAGCCAGGCAACCCAGCTTGGCCAAAACTTAAGTCATATCGATGCATATAATGGTGAATAAAAGGCACATCTAGAAATGTGACACATGTGTTGGGTATGAAGCCCGTATAAATAAGCTTCTGTTAAAGAAGCCCCCAGGTATAATGAGTGCGAGCCGCACGTCAAGTGTGTGCGAACAATGCGCAGATCGGCCCTCAAAGGCTTTATGAAAAAGGGAGGGAGGGAGAGAGAAAAAAAAGACAGCTAAAGTAAAAAATGTGGACGAAGGAAGGAGACGAACTCTAAGTCCGGCGCTAGACATAGAATCTTCGGAGACGGGCTGCGTTCCATGGGTTCGGCTCGAGTCGGTTATCCGATGCATTTCGCAGACGGTATGCTCTGCCGGTCAGGACTAGGTTGATGATGAAGGGACCTTCCCATTTGGGCTTGAGTTTGTCCTTTTTCTTGTCCGGCAGGCGTAGAACTAATTCGCCAACATTGTAAGTTTTGGCCCGTACTTCTCTGCTTTGATATCTTCGAGCCTGTTGTTGATAGAATGCGGAATGAGCTTTTGCCACGTCGCGCTCCTCTTCTAAGGCATCCAAACTGTCCTGCCAATCCAACTCGGCTTCTCTTTCTTCGTACATGCGCACGTGAGGTGAGTCATGAATTATATCGCAGGGCAAAACGGCCTCTGCGCCGTACACCATAAAAAATGGTGTGAATCCGGTAGTGCGGTTTGGCGTGGTCCGCGGCCCCCAGAGTACGGAGTCGAGCTCATCCACCCAGTGCGTGTTAGATTCCGTGAGGGACCGCACTAACCTGGGTTTGATGCCGCTCATGATTAGACCATTTGCTCGTTCGACTTGACCGTTAGTTTGAGGGTGATAGACTGAAGCGTAGTCGAGCTTGATGCCCATATTTTTGCACCAGAGTTTAACCTCGTCTGCCGTGAAGTTCGTGCCGTTATCAATGATGATGCTATGGGGGACGCCATAACGGTGTACTACCCCAGATATGAAGTCTATCACAGGTCCGAATTCGGCCGTTTTAACTGGCTTGGCCTCTATCCATTTGGTGAATTTGTCCACCATGACCAATAGGTATTTTCACTTGTGGGTTCCCCCTTTAAGGGGTCCAACCATGTCAAGCCCCTGACATGAACGCCCGTGTGATGGGTATGGTTTTGAGGGCGGTGGGTGGCATGTGGCTTTGATTAACAAAGAGCGGCAACCGACGATCGTTGGACTAAGTCTGAGCATCTGCCGGGCCATCGGCCAATAAAATCTCAGACGGAAGGCCTTGCCTACAAGGGCCCGGGCTACGGCGTGGTGCCCGCCGAGTCCGGCGTGAATTTCAGCCAGAAGATTTGGCCCTTCCTCTTCGGAGATGCACCTTTGAAGGACTCCGGTTGTGCTTTTCTTATAAAGCTCTCCCTCATGGACCTTGTAGGCTTTAGATCGCCGTACTATGCAGCGGGCCTCGTTTTGGTCTTCGGGGAGTTCCTTCCTAATTAAGTAGGCTAGGAATGGTTCCGTCAAAGGGGCAATGACTGCCATTATTTTGTGGGCTGAAGGTGTTATTTCATTGGCTGAGCCACCGATTGCGTCAGAATGTTCAGTGTTGGGCGGTGCGGTTGGTTCCCGGTTGTTGTTTCCGGACCCCTCTTCCCATAATACGGATGGCTTAAAAAGCCACTCCATGAAGATGTTTGGAGGGACGGCGTCGTGCTTTGCGCCGATGCGTGCCAATACGTCGGCCGCCTGGTTATTATCCCGGGCTACATGGTGGAATTCGAGTCCTTCGAACCGAGCTGACATTTTTAAGACGAAGTTACGGTAGGCTGCCATTTTCGGATCCTTGGCGTCAAAGTCTCCATTTACTTGGGATATTGCGAGGTTTGAATCCCCGCGGACCTCTAGGCATTGAATGCCCATGGAGATTGCCATCCGGAGACCGTGTAGAAGGGCCTCGTATTCGGCTGCATTGTTGGAGTCCGTGTACATTATCTGAAGTACGTATTGGACTGTGTCTCCGGTTGGGGACGTCAAGACGACGCCAGCCCCCAAGCCGGCCAACATTTTGGAGCAGTCGAAGTGCATGATCCAATTGGAGTATGCGCCGTACTCTTTAGGGAGTTCGGCTTCGGTCCATTCAGCAATGAAGTCGGCCAAAACTTGTGACTTTATAGCTCGCCGTGGTTTGTAGTTTATGTCAAATGGTAGGAGCTCAATGGCCCATTTTGCAATCTTGCTCGTCGCGTCGCGGTTGTTTATAATGTCGTTGAAAGGTACTTTGGAGGCTACTGTTATCGAACACTCATGAAAGTAGTGTCGCAGCTTCCGGGATGCCATGAACACCGCGTACGCTATCTTTTGATAATGTGGATACCGGGACTTGCATGGAGTTAAGGCGGTGGATCGTAGTACCTGGTTTTTGAAGAGGGAATTTGTGTCATACATTTCTCGTTCGACGACGAGCACCGCGCTTACAACCTGATGTGTTGCGCGATGTATAATAACATTGGTTCGCCCAAGTTGGCGCGCCAGATCGGTTGTTGCCGGTATGGCCTTTATTTCTTCGAGTCCGGCCGTGGCAGCATCCGTCCATTCAAGTGTTGGTCTTGTTGGAGGAGGCGATAAAGGGGCAATGCCTTTTCTCCTAAGCGGGAGATGAAGCGGCTTAGAGCCGCCATGCATCTAGTCAATTTTTGTATTTGTTTGAGGTCTTTTGGGATATCCAACTGTGACAGAGCTCGGATCTTGGCTGGGTTTGCTTCAATTCCTCTACCGGATACAATGAAGCCCAAGAGCTTTCTGGCTGGTACGCCGAAAATGCATTTTTCCGGGTTGAGCTTAATGTCATATGCTCGGAGGTTGTCGAATGTGAGCCTCAAATCGTCTACTAGAGTTTCGACGTGTTTGGTCTTGACGACCACATCGTCTACGTATGCCTCCATTGTTTTGCCAATCTGGGTTGCCAGACATGTCTGAATCATGCGCTGATATGTTGCGCCGGCGTTTTTGAGCCCGAAGGGCATTGTGTTGAAGCGGAATGGTCCGTATGGAGTAATGAATGCCGTTGCGGCTTGGTCTGTCTCCGCCATCTTGATTTGATGGTAGCGGAGTATCGTCGAGGAAGCACAATGAATCGTGCCTCGCGGTAGCATCGATGACTTGATCGATCTTGGGAAGGGGAAAGGATCCTTTGGACAAGCCTTGTTAAGGTCTTTAAAATTGACACACAGCGCCAGATTTGTCCTTTTTGGTACCATTACCAGGTTTGCTAGCCAGTCCGGATGTTTTATGTCTCTGATGAATCCAGCTTCTAATACTTTGGCTAGCTCCTCTCCCATTGCCTGTCTTTTGGGTTCGGAAAACCGCCGAAGAGCCTGTTTGACTGGCTTGAATCATTTTACGATGTTTAGGCTGTGTTCTGCCAACCTGCGTGGGATTCCTGGCATACCTGAAGGGTGCCAGACAAAGATGTCCCAATTTTCTCAAAGGAATTCTCGTAGTGCGGTGTCTACATCAGGGTTTAATTGTGCCCCAATGGAGGTCGTCTTTGTGGGGTCCGTTGGATGGACTTGGAATTTGACTATTTCGTCCACTGGCTTAAAAGAGGTGGACTTTGATCTCTTATCGAGTACCACATCGTCCCTGTTCACCGGGGAGCGCAGCGCAGTGAGTTCCTCTGCCGCTAGGGCTTCGGATAGTGCCTCTAGGGCTAGTGCGGCTGTCTTATTTTGGTAGCGAGTGCTATGTCGGATCACGACAAGAGTGATGATTCCATTGGGCCCGGGCATTTTAAGCTTCATGTACCCGTAATGGGGTATAGCTGGAAAAATTGTGAATGCCTCTCGCCCTAATAAAGCGTGATATCTGCTGCTGAGCAGGGCCACTTGGGCGTGACCTCCTCGGACTGTAATTGTCCGTGAGCGAACACCACATCAAATGTAATTTTTCCTGTGCAGCGTGCTTCCCGACTAGGGATTATTCCTCTAAAGGTTGTGCTGCTTCGCTCAATGCGGCTCCAGTCTATTTCCATTTTTCGAAGGGTTTCCTTGTAGATGAGGTTTAATCTGCTGCGGCCATCCATGAGTACCTAAGTAAGACGAAAGTCGTCCACTATTGGACAGAGGACCAATGCGGCCGGTGCTCGGGCTGTTCGGAATTTAGGTTCGTCGCTGGCGTTGAAGGTGATAGTGAAGGAAATATGCCCTAGAGGCAATAATAAAGTTATTATTTATTTCCTTATTTCATGATAAATGTTTATTATTCATGCTAGAATTGTATTAACCGGAAACATAATACATGTGTGAATACATAGACAAACAGAGTGTCACAAGTATGCCTCTACTAGACTAGCTTGTTAATCAAAGATGGTCAAGTTTCCTAACCATAGACAAAGGAGTTGTCATTTGATTAACAAGTTCACATCATTAGTTGAATGATCTGATTGACATGACCCATTCCATTAGCTTAGCACCCGATCGTTTAGTATGTTGCTATTGCTTTTATCCATGACTTATACATGTTCCTATAACTATGAGATTATGCAACTCCGTTTACGGAGGAACACTTTGGGTACTACCAAACGTCACAACGAATGTGGGTGATTATAAAGGAGTACTACAGGTATCTCCAAAGGCGATGTTGGGTTGGCGTATTTGAGATTAGGATTTGTCACTCCGATTGTCGGAGAGGTATCTCTGGGCCCTCTCGGTAATGCACATCACTTAAGCCTTGCAAGCATTACAACTAATGAGTTAGTTGTGAGATGATGTATTACTGAGCGAGTAAAGAGACTTGCCGTAACGAGATTGAACTAGGTATTGGATACCGACGATCGAATCTCGGCAAGTAACATACCGATGACAAAGGAACAATGTATGTTGTTATGCGGTCGACCGATAAAGATCTTCGTAGAATATGTAGGAACCAATATGGGCATCTAGGTCCCGCTATTGGTTATTGACGGAGGCGTGTCTCGGTCATGTCTACATTGTTCTCGAACCGTAGGGTCCGTGACGCTTAAGGTTTCGATGGCGGTTATATTATGAGTTTGTGAATTTTGATGTACCAAGAAGTTGAGTCCGGATGAGATCATGGACATGACGAGGAGTCTCGAAATGGTCGAGACATAAAGATTGATATATTGACGGCTATATTCGGACATCGGAAAAGTTCGGAAGTTTCCGGAGAAAACCGGAGTTGGGAGGGGTTACCGGAACCCCGGGAAGTAATGGGCCTTAATGGGCCAAGAGGGGAGAGAGGGCTGCGCCAGAGGTGGCGCCCCATGGGAGTCCGAATAGGACAAGGAGGGGGCGCGCCCCCTTCCTCTCCCTCTCCTCTCCTTCCTTCCCCTTCCTCCTTCCTAGTTGCACTAGGAAAGGGAGTCCTACTCCCACTAGGAGGAGGACTCCCCCTCCTTGGCGCGCCTGCTAGGGCCGGCCGGCCCTCCCCTTGCTCCTTTATATCTGGGGCAGGGGCACCCTAGAACACACAAGTTGATCCTTGAGATCGTTCCTTAGCCGCTTGCGGTGCCCCTCCACCATATTCCACCTCGGTCATATCGTGGCGGTGCTTGGCGAAGCCTGCGTCGATAGAACATCAAGATCGCCACCACGCTGTCGTCTTGTGGAACTCTCTCCCGAGCTTTGCTGGATCGGAGCCCGAGGGCGTCACCGAGCTATCGTGTGTCAAGAACTTCGAGGCGCCGGAATAACGGCGCTGGGATCGGTTGGATCGCGAGGAGAGCGTCGACTACTTCCTCTACGTTGTGATCGCTTCGCCGGTCTACAAGGGTATGTAGCAACACTCTCCCTCTCGTTGCTATGCATCACCATGATCTTGCGTGTGCGAGGAAATTTTTGAAATTACTCGTTCCCCAACAAAGTGGCATCCGAGCCTAGGTTTTATGGTTTGATGTTTTGCACGAGTAGAACACAAGTGAGTTGTGGACGATACAAGTCATACTGCCTACCAGCATGTCATACTTTGGTTCAGCGGTATTTTGAGATGAAGCGGCCCGGACCGACATTACGCGTACGCTTACGCGAGACTGGTTTCACCGTTACGAGCACTCGTGCTTAAAGGTGGCTGGCGGGTGTCTGTCTCTCTCACTTTAGTTGAACCGAGTGTGGCTACGCCCGGTCCTTGAGAAGGTTAAAACGGAGTCTATTTGACGAAGTATCGTTGTGGTTTTGATGCGTAGGTAAGATTGGTTCTTGCTTCAGCCCGTAGCAGCCACGTAAAATTTGCAACAACAAAGTAGAGAACGTCTAACTTGTTTTTGCAGGGCATGTTGTGAGGTGATATGGCCAAGACATGATGCTATATTTTATTGTATGAGATGATCATGTTTTGTAACCGATGTTATCGGCAACTGGCAGGAGCCATATGGTTGTCGCTTTATTGTATGAAATGCAAACACCCTGTAATTGCTTTACTTTATCACTAAGCGGTAGCGATAGTCGTAGAAGCAATAGATGGCGTAAACGACAACGATGCTACGATGGAGATCAAGGTGTCGCGCCGGTGACGATGGTGATCACGATGGTGCTTCGGAGATGGAGATCACAAGCACAAGATGATGATGGCCATATCATATCACTTATATTGATTGCATGTGATGTTTATCCTTTATGCATCTTATCTTGCTTTGATTGACGGTAGCATTTTAAGATGATCTCTCACTAAAATTATCAAGTAGTGTTCTCCCGAGTATGCACCGTTGCCAAAGTTCGTTGTGCCTGCACACCACGTGATGATCGGGTGTGATAAGCTCTACGTCCATCTACAACGGGTGCAAGCCAGTTTTGCACATGCGAGAATACTCAGTTATACTTGACGAGCCTAGCATATGCAGATATGGCCTCGGAACACGGAGACCAAAAGGTCGGCGTGAATCATATAGTAGATATGATCAACATAAGATGTTCACCATTGAAAACTACTCCATCTCACGTGATGATCGGTTATGGTTTAGTTGATTTGGATCACGTGATCACTTAGATGACTAGAGAGATGTCGTCTAAGTGGGAGTTCTTAAGTAATATGATTAATTGAACTTAAATTTATCATGAACTTAGTACTGATAGTATCTTGCTTATCTATGTTTGTTTGTAGATAGATGGCTCATGCTATTGTTCCGTTGAATTTTAATGCGTTCCTTGAGAAAGCAAAGTTGAAAGATGATGGTAGCAATTACGGATCGGGTCCGTAACTCGAGGATTATCCTCATTGCTGCACGTAAGAGTTACGTCTGGATGCACCGCTGGGTGCGTGCCTCTGCCGCCGATGCAATTGACGACGTTAAGAACGTCTGGCGAGCAAAGCTGATGACTACTCTATAGTTCGATGTGCCATGCTTTACGGCTTAGAATCGGGTCTTCAACGGCGTTTTGAGCGTCATGGAGCATATGAGATGTTCCAGGAGTTGAAGTTAATATTTCAACAGAATGCCCGGATTGAGAGATATGAAGTCTCCAATAAGTTCTATAGCTGCAAGATGGAAGAGAATGGGTCATCGGTGAGCACATACTCGAGAATGTCCGGGTATTACAATCACTTGAGTCAAGCGGGAGTTAATCTTCCGAATGATTGTGTCATTGATGAATTCTTCAATCACCGCCACCAAGCTACAAAGGCTTCGTGATGAACTATAATATGCAAGGGTTAGTAAAGACTATGCCCGAGCTCTTCGCAATGCTAAAGGCTGCGGAGGTAGAAATCAGAAGGAGCATCAAGTGTTGATGGTCAATAAGACCACTAGTTTCAAGAAGAAAGGCAAAGGGAAAAGAAGGAACTTCAAGAAGAACAGCAAGCAAGTTGCTGCTCGGGAGAAGAAACCCAAGTCTGGACCTAAACCTGGCTGAGTGCTTCTACCGCAAGCGATAGGTCACCGAAGCGGAACTGCCCCAAGTATTTGGCGGATAAGAAGGATGGCAAGGTGAACAAAGGTATATGTGATATACATGTTATTGATGTGTACCTTACTAGAGCTCGCAGAGCACTGGTATTTGATCTTGGTACATTGCTAATATTTGCAACTCAAACAGGACTACGGATTAGCGAACACCGGCAAAGGACGAGGTGACGATGGCGTGGGAAATGGTTCCAAAGTCGATGTGATCGCGATCGCACGCTACCTCTACATCTACCTTCGGATTAGTTTTAGACCTAAATAATTGTTATTTGGTGCTGCATTGAGCATGAACATTATATCTGGATCTTGTTTGATGCGAGACGGTTATTCATTTAAATCAGAGAATAATGGTTGTTCTATTTATATGAGTAATATCTTTTATGGTCATGCACCTTTGAAGAGTGGTCTATTTTTGATGAATCTCGATAGTAGTGATACACATATTCATAATGTTGAAGCCAAAAGATGCTGAGTTGATAATGATAGTGCAACTTATTTGTGGCACTGCCGTTTAGGTCATATCGGTATAAAGCGCATGAAGAAACTCCATCTTGATGGACTTTTGGAGTCACTTGATTATGAATCACTTGGCACTTAATGAACCGTGCCTCATGGGCAAGATGACTAAAACCCCATTCTCGGTACTATGGAGAGAGCAACAGATTTGTTGGAAATCATACATCTGAGATGTATGTGGTCCGATGAATGTTGAGGCTCGTGGCGGATATCGCTATTTTCTCACCTTCACAGATGATTTAAGCAGATATGGGTATATCTACTTAATGAAACACAAGTCTGAAACATTTGAAAAGTTCAAAGAATTTGAGTGAAGTTGAAAATCATCGTAATAAGAAAATAAAATTTCTACGATCGATCGTGGAGGTGAATATTTGAGTTACGAGTTTGGTCTACATTTGAAACAATGTGGAATAGTTTACGCAACTCACGCCACCGGAACACCACAGCGTAATGGTGTGTCCGAGCGTCAGAATCGCAATTTACTAGATATGGTGCGATCTATGATGTCTCTTCTGATTTACGCTATCGTTTTGGGGATATGCTCGTGAGGCGGCCGCATTCACGCTGAATAGAACACCGTCAAAATCCGTTGAGACGACACCTTATGAACTATGGTTTAGCAAGAAACCAAATTTGTCATTTCTTAAAGTTTGGGGATGCGATGCTTATGTGAAAAAGCTACAACCTGTTAAGCTCGAACCCAAATCAGAGAAATGTGTCTTCATAGGATACCCAAAGGAGACAGTTGGGTACACCTTCTATCACAGATCCGAAGGCAAGACATTTGTTGCTAAAAATGGATCCTTTCTAGAGAAGGAGTTTCTCTCGAAAGAAGTGAGTGGGAGGAAAGTAGAACTTGATGAGGTAACTGTACCTTCTCCCTTATTGGAAAGTAGTTTATCACAGAAACCGGTTTCTACAACATCTACACCAAATAGTGAGGAAGTTGATGATGTGGATCATGAAACTTCAGATCAAGTTACTACAGAACCCGAGATCAACCGAGTAAGATCCGCACTTTGAGTGGTACGGTAATCCTGTTTCGAAATCATGCTACTAGATCATGATGAACCTACAAACTATGAAGAAGCGATGGTGAGCCCAGATTCGCAAAATGGCTTGAGGCCATGAAATCGAGATGGGATCCATGTATGAAAACAAAGTGTGGACTTTGGTTGACTTGCCGAGGGTCGGCAAGCAATAGAAAACAAGTGGATCTTCAAGAAGAAGACCGACGCCGACGGTAATATTATCGTCTACAAAGCTCGACTTGTCGCAAAGGGTTTCGACAAGTTCAAGGGATTGACTACGATGAGACCTTCTCACCCGTAGCGATGCTTAAGTCTGTCCGAATCATGTTAGCAATTGCGCATTTTATGATTATGAAATTTGGCAAATGGATGTAAAGACGCATTCTGAATGGATTTACGGAAGAAGAGTTGTATATGATGCAACCGGAAGGTTTTATCGATCCAAAAGGAGCTAACAAAGTGTGCAAGCTCCAGCGATCCATTTATGGACTGGTGCAAGCATCTCGGAGTTGGAATAAGCGCTTTGATAGTGTGATCAAAGCATTTGGGTTTATCTGAGACTTTTGGAGAAGCCTGTATTTACAAGAAAGTGAGTGGGAGCTCAGAGCATTTCGATATTATATGTAGATGACATATTACTGATCGGAAATGATATAGAATTCTGGATAGCATAAAGGGATACTTGAATAAGAGTTTTTGATGAAGGACCTCGGTGAAGCTGCTTACATATTGGGCATCAAAATCTATAGAGATAGATCAAGGCGCTTAATTGGACTTTCACAAAGCACATACCTTGACAAAATTTTGAAGAAGTTCAAAATGGATCAAGCAAAGAAAGGGTTCTTGCACGTGTTACAAGGTGTGAAGTTGAGTAAGACTCAATGCCCGACCACCGCAGAAGATAGAGAGAAAATGAAAGATGTTCCTATGCCTCAGCCATAGGCTCTATCATGTATGCAATGCTGTGTACTGGACTGATGTGTGCCTTGCTATAAGCTTACGGGGGAGGTACCAAAGTAATCCAGAGTGGATCATGGACAGCGGTCAAGAACATCTGAAATACGAAAAGGACTAAGGATATGTTTCTCGTATATGGAGGTGACAAAGAGCTCATAAATGGCAGTTACGTTGATGCAAGCTTTGACACCGATCCGGACGATTCTAAATCGCAAACCGGATCGTATTTACACTAAATGGAGGAGCTGTCGGTTGGTGCAGTTCTAAACAAAGCGTCGTGGCGGGATCTACATGTGAAGCGGAGTACATAGCAGCTTGAAGCAGCTAATGAAGGAGTGCGGATGAAGGAGTTCATATCCGATCTAGGTGTCATACCTAGTGCATCGGGTCCAATGAAAATCTTCTGTGACAATACTGGAGCAATTGCCTTAGCGAAGGAATCCAGATTTCACAAGAGGACCAAGCACATCAAGAGACGCTTTAATTCCATCCGGGATCTAGTCCAGGTGGGAGAGATAGAGATTTGCAAGATACATACGATCTGAATGTTGCAGACCCGTTGACTAAGCCTCTTCCACGAGCAAAACATGATCAACACCAAGACTCCATGGGTGTTAGAATCATTACTGTGTAATCTAGATTATTGACTCTAGTGCAAGTGGGAGACTGAAGGAAATATGCCCTAGAGGCAATAATAAAGTTATTATTTATTTCCTTATTTCATGATAAATGTTTATTATTCATGCTAGAATTGTATTAACCGGAAACATAATACATGTGTGAATACATAGACAAACAGAGTGTCACTAGTATGCCTCTACTAGACTAGCTTGTTAATCAAAGATGGTTAAGTTTCCTAACCATAGACAAAGGAGTTGTCATTTGATTAACAAGGTCACATCATTAGTTGAATGATCTGATTGACATGACCCATTCCATTAGCTTAGCACCCAATCGTTTAGTATGTTGCTATTGCTTTTATCCATGACTTATACATGTTCCTATAACTATGAGATTATGCAACTCCCGTTTACCAGAGGAACACTTTGGGTACTACCAAATGTCACAACGTAACTGGGTGATTATAAAGGAGTACTACAGGTGTCTCCAAAGGCGGATGTTGGGTTGGCGTTTCGAGATTAGGATTTTTCACTCCGATTGTCGGAGAGGTATCTCTGGCCCTCTCGGTAATGCACATCACTTAAGCCTTGCAAGCATTACAACTAATGAGTTAGTTGTGAGATGATGTATTACGAAGCGAGTAAAAAGACTTGCCGGTAATGAAATTGAACTAGGTATTGGATACCGACGATCGAATCTCGGGCAAGTAACATACCGATGACAAAGGGAACAACGTATGTTGTTATGCGGTCTGACCGATAAAGATCTTCGTAGAATATGTAGGAACCAATATGGGCATCCAGGTCCCGCTATTGGTTATTGACCGGAGACGTGTCTCGGTCATGTCTACATTGTTCTCGAACCGTATGGTCCGCACGCTTAAGGTTTCGATGACGGTTATATTATGAGTTTGTGAATTTTAATGTACCGAAGAAGTTCGGAGTCCCGGATGAGATCACGGACATGACGAGGAGTCTCGAAATGGTCGAGACATAAAGATTGATATATTGGACGGCTATATTCGGACATCGGAAAAGTTCCGGAAGTTTCCGGAGAAAACCGGAGTGCCGGAGGGGTTACCGGAACCCCCCGGGGAAGTAATGGGCCTTAATGGGCCAAGAGGGGAGAGAGAGGGCTGCGCCAGGAGGTGGCGCGCGCCCCCCCCCATGGGAGTCCGAATAGGACAAGGAGGGGGGGCGGCCCCCCTTTCCCTCTCCCTCTCCCTCTCCTTCCTTCCCCCTTCCTTCTTCCTAGTTGGACTAGGAAAGGGGAGTCCTACTCCCACTAGGAGGAGGACTCCCCTCCCTTGGCGCGCCTCCTAGGGCGGCCGGCCCTCCCCTTGCTCCTTTATATACGAGGGGGGGCACCCTAGAACACACAAGTTGATCCTTGAGATCGTTCCTTAGCCGTGTGCGGTGCCCCCTCCACCATATTCCACCTCGGTCATATCGAAGCGGTGCTTAGGCGAAGCCTGCGTCGAGTAGAACATCAAGATCGCCACCACGCCGTCGTCTTGACGGAACTCTCTCCCGAGCTTTGCTGGATCGGAGCCCGAGGAGCGCCACCGAGCTGTACGTGTGTCAAGAACTCGAGGCGCCGAGTAACGGCGCTGGGATCGGTTGGATCGCGAGGAGAACGTCGACTACTTCCTCTACGTTGTGATCGCTTCCGCTTCGGTCTACAAGGGTATGTAGACAACACTCTCCCCTCTCGTTGCTATGCATCACCATGATCTTGCGTGTGCGTAGGAAATTTTTTGAAATTACTACGTTCCCCAACAGATAGCCGTGTCGCTCCATGGATTTATTGTTGCTACTTGGTAGACTTCGGCGAGGCTGCGGAGTGTTCGTTTTCGCATATTATTTGATGCGAAAGTCTCGAAGACTGTTAATACCGTACTGGTACTATTGGGCTGGTTATCTGGGGCTAGAAGCTCTTCGCCACTTTTGGCCACCTGCCATAGTATCTAACATGCTCGAAGGCTATGTGTTGGAGTGGCACCCTCTGTACTATGGATTTTACAGGGTCCGCTGAGCCATCCCTCCAGTACGGTTCCGTGCCCTTTAGGGGGGTTTTGCTTTTTGGTTTTTGTTCCAGGTGCTTGAGCATGATGCACCCTTTTATTCCGGACTAGGGTTGTGTTTGGAGTCGGATTGTCCCAAAACTTGGTTTCGGTTTTCCAGGCACTCTCCATCGCACAAGATTTCAGATTATGGACGCTTGGTCGCGGCGTGTAATTTCGCGATGACTTATGGCGTTCATGATTCCCTTGTCCGTGCAATTGTTGCAGAAAATTGAGATTGCGCTTTCCTCACGGCAGTCCTTTATCCTGTCCATAACCAGGAGGAATCTGGCCCAATAATGATGTACTGTTTCAGCGGGCTTTTGCCGTATTTGAGATAGATCGCTTGTGTTTGGGTGGGCGGGTGGAATTAAATTCAGACCCCGCATAACTGAGGCTCAGGGCGAAAAAGTTTCGGATTTGGAAGCTTGGATTGCTGGATGTTGTCCAATGAATCCGTCCTTTGCTCGACTTTAGGTTCGATGCTTGATCGAGCGTCCGTCCCTCCGCGGGAATCCGGCAAGGAGGGATCAGGAATCCAGACATAACTAGTCTTTAATATAGAAGAAAAGTTGCCGCGCTGTTCCTCTACCACGGCAACGTGATGGGTAGCCTGGGGAGAGTTGATCTCTCTCAGATCGGTTTTAAGCCCGATCTGATCGTAGTCTGTAGTGACTCCCAGGGTGGCGATGAGATCCAAGAGCTCGTTTATGGAGGAGAGCTCCATCGGATCTAGCTGCTCGGCGAGTTCCGAGTTGACGTGAAGATAACTTTTGATGACCCGAGAGGTCATTGTCGGAGCGGCGGCCGAACAGGCGGTCATAAGAAAACCACCTAGCCAGATAGTTTGGCCGGTGGCCAAAGCTCCTTTGGCAACGGTACCGTCTTTAAAGATGGGAAGAGGCATCCTTCCTGATTGCGACGGCACAGAGGAACTCTCAATGAAAGCACCAATGTTGGCGTCAAAACCGGCGGATCTCGGGTAGGGGGTCCTGAACTATGCGTCTAGGCGGATCGTAACAGGAGACAAGGGACACGATGTTTTGACCCAGGTTCGGGCCCTCTCGATGGAGGTAAAACCCTACTGAGGGAGTCCTGGACTAGGGGGTGTCCGGATAGCCGAACTATCATCATCGGTCGGACTCCAAGACTATGAAGATACAAGATTGAAGACTTCGTCCCGTGTCCGGATGGGACTTTCCTTGGCGTGGAAGGCAAGCTTGGCGATACGGATATTTAGATCTCCTACCATTGTAACCGACTCTCTGTAACCCTAGCCCCCTCCGGTGTCTATATAAACCAGAGGGTTTTAGTCCGTAGGACACAACAACAACAATCATACCATAGGCTAGCTTCTAGGGTTTAGCCTCCTTGATCTCGTGGTAGATCTACTCTTGTACTACCCCTATCATCAATATCAATCAAGCAGGAGTAGGGTTTTACCTCCATCGAGAGGGCCTGAACCTGGGTAAAAACATCGTGTCCCTTGTCTCCTGTTACCATCCGCCTAGACGCACAGTTCGGGACCCCCTACCCGAGATCCGCCGGTTTTGACACCGACATTGGTGCTTTCATTGAGAGTTCCTCTGTGTCGTCACCGATAGGCTCGATGGCTCCTTCGATCATCATCAACAACGACGTAGTCCAGGGTGAGACTTTTCTCCCCGGACAGATCTTCGTATTCGGCGGCTTTGCACTGCGGGCCAATTCGCTTGGCCATCTGGAGCAGATCGAAAGCTACGCCCCTGGCCGTCAGGTCAGATTTGGAAGTCTAAACTTCACGGCGGACATCCGCGGAGACTTGATCTTCGATGGATTCGAGCCACAGCCTAGCGCGCTGCACTGTCACGATGGGCATGATTTAGCTCTGCTACCGGAAAGTGCCCTGGAGGCCGCACACGAGTCCGCCCCGACCCTTAATTCGGAGCTGGCTGCGCAGATCGAGGACGGGTGGCTAGACATCGCCACGGGGGCTGCAACCTCTACGGCGATGGAGCCGAATACTGACCTTGTCCCTTGTGAAGCTCGTGACTCCGAGGTGCCGGACTCCGAACCTCCCGCACCCCTTCCAATCGAATCCGATTGGGCGCTGATCATGGAGTTCACCGCTGCGGACATCTTTCAACACTCACCTTTTGGTGACATCCTGAATTCGCTAAAGTATCTCTCGTTATCAGGAGAGTCCTTGCTGGACTGTGTTCAGGACGGTTGGGATGCAGACGACGAAGAAATTCAAAGCCCACCCACCACCCACTTCATAGCCACTGTCGACGACCTAACCGACGTGCTAAACTTCGACTCCGAAGACATTGACGGTATGAACGACGATGCCGGAGACGACCAAGAACCAGCGCCTACTGGGCACTGGAAAGCCACCTCAACTCATGACGTATACATGGTGGATACACCAAAAGGAAGTGATAACGAGGAACAACGGGACGCAGCGAAGGATAATTCCCCCGAAAAACAACCAAAACGGCGACGCAAGCGCCGCCCGAAGTCCCGCCTCGATAACAACAGCACCCATACTGACCCAGCCGTAGAGCCGGGCGAACTAGTAGATGATGAACATGCCACCAAGAAACCATCCAAACAAGATGAATTGGATGAGCAACCCATCCCCGGCGAAAAAGACCAGTCCAGACGATCTCACGCCGGACACATCACCAGAGCATAAGAACCTTCACAAAAGGCTCGTCGCCACTGCAAGAAGTTTGAAGAAGCAAAAGCGGAAGCTCAAAACAGTGGAAGACGTACTCAGAATGAGATGGAGCAAAGTACTCAAGACCGCAAATAAATACGGCGATAGTCACCAAGCAAAGAGCTACCCGAAGCGCAAGCTATTGCCCGAATTTGATGAGGAGGCCGTAGAGCCCCCACAGTCAAGAAACAAAGAGGCCGCCTGGCCGGATAGACGACCAGATGACAGGCTAAGAGCGGCAAGCGGCGCCGCACACAAGCCGACACACGATCCACATAAGGACCCTCGCAAAAAGGATGGCCCGGTCAGGTCCATCTATGGGCCAAAAAAGAAGGCTCCAGGAAGCAACACAACACGCCAAGTGTTCGAAGACAATGACACACCTAAATACAGGGCACCGCACACCCACTATGTTTCACCGATGAGGTACTGGATCATGAATTTCCAGCGGGATTCAAGCCCGTAAACATAGAGGCATACGACGGAACAACAGACCCCGGAGTCTGGATTGAGGATTACATCCTACACATAGATATGGCTAGAGGAGACGATCTCCATGCCATAAAATATCTACCCTCAAGCTCAAAGGGCCAGCTCGGCATTGGCTCAAAAGCCTCCCAGAAAATACCATTGGAAGTTGGGAAGAGCTCGAGGATGCGTTTCGGGCAAATTTTCAAGGGACTTATGTCCGCCCTCCGGATGCAGACAATTTAAGTCACATAACTCAACAGCCCGGAGAGTCAGCACGCAAATTCTGGAACATGTTCCTCACCAAAAAGAAACAAATAGTCGACTGTCCGGATGCCGAAGCCTTAGTAGCCTTTAAACATAACGTCCGAGATGAATGGCTCGCCAGACACCTCGGTCAGGAAAAACCAAGAACAATGGCCGCGCTAACAAGCCTCATGACCCGCTTCTGCGCGAGGGAAGATAGCTGGTTGGCAAGATGCAGCACCAGTGACCCGAGTACATCCGAGGTCAGGGATGGAAATGGGAAATCACGACGCAGAAAGGAGCGGCGCCGGAATAAGGAAAATGGCCCAAATAGCACGGCGGTCAACGCCGGGTTCAAAAGCCCTCGGCCGAATAACAAAACACTGCCCCTTAAGGACAACAGTGACGAGCTATCCAACCTAAACAAAATCTTGGATACGATATGTCAAATCCACAGTACCCCCGGGAATCCTGCAAACCATACCCACAGAGATTGTTGGGTTTTCAAGCAGTCCGGCCGAGTTAATGCTGAACACAAGGGGCTCGACAGAACAAGCGAGGACGATGACGAACCCCACAAGCAGCACGCCGGAAAACAGAAGACCTTCCCACTAGAAGTCAAAACAGTGAACTCACTTCATGTGATAACAAGGAAAAATTGTGTGGCACCTGCTAAAGCACGCGTCGCACGGTCCACCCCAGTGGAGTCCCGAAAGTGGATGTCAAAACCAATTACTTTCGACCATCAGGATTACTCCAGAAGTATTCGAAACGCAGGACGGATTGCTTTAATATTGGATCCTATAATCGACGGACTACAATTTACACAAGTCCTAATGGACGGCGCCAGTGATATAAACCTGCTATACCAGGACACCATCCGCAGAATGGGGATAGACCCTACCAAAATTCGCCATAGCAGCACTTCCTTTAAGGGAGCGATGCCAGGCCCTTGTGCCAATAGTACGGGCTCCTTACTACTAGAAGTTGTGTTCGGTTCATCCGACAACTTCCGTCGCGAAAAGCTAATATTCCATATCGCCCCATTTAAAAGTAGCCATCAAGCACTATTGGGACGCGAAGCTTTCGCCCGCTTTAACGCAATACCGCATTACGCGTCTCTTACACTTAAGATGCCCGGTCCACGCGGCATCATCTCATTAAAGGGCAACTTAGAGTGTTCCTCGACCACGGAAAAACGTGAGACTGCCTTGACAGCCACAAACTAATCCGGCCTGGCTGATCGAAGCCCCTAAAACAGGTCATCTAGACCCCGGAAACAGCTAGGCGACTCCGGCATAAACAAACAAGGGGCTTCCTAGCCGCATACCCCTTTACAAGGGGCTGCACAAACGAAGAATGAGAGCCAATAAAGCTCAATTTTACTCATTTCTTAAAATCATACTCTTTTTTTACATGCATTTTTCGCACGATCTTTTTTCAAACTGAGTTATTCTCTTTTACAGATGAACAACGTGCTATACCCGTCCAGGATACAGCACAATGGAGACACAGGCGCAGACGTGCAGCAGGGACCCGTTACAAGGATTCTTTTCAGATTAAGACCCTGCGTAAACCTTTTTATCGTCTCTTGTTGCTATACATCCCCGCTTTTCTTACCATAACCAAGGAGGAGGCGACGCTTTTGGCATCGGCAGCGTCCGAAGATTTCGCACGCATTCGACACTAGGGGCTTAGGGCATTGTTCGCCCGTTATCATAAAGACCGAATACCTCGTGGAGTGTTCGCATCTCGAGTTAGGCCTTATATGCATCAGCTCAATCATGTCTTTGGTCAAATGTTGGGTTTGCCGGCTCCGTGTTTTGCTGCCTTACGTTCCAGATCATCGGCTAACGCGGCACCGGAGAACTATCGCGATTGTGCCCGGTTCGCCGGGCGAGCACCTCAAGAGAGAAAGCCGAAAACCGATCATCATGATATAGCGAGAGACCGGTCAACCACTCGATCGACTCTATGGAATGTTTAGAATTCCTCGCTTTGATGAAGGACCGCTTTCGGTCAGCACACACGCGCCCGAAGTTCAGAGAGTGCGGTGCCTCTAGGGGCTATATAGTAGCCCCACCATCGAGCTCCTATGGCTAAGTGAAAGTGATAAAGCATTATAGTCCGGTTGCCTAGTTTGCTATGCTATCACCTCCTTCAAAGGACCAAGACGTTGGATTAAGTGTGAAAATGCGCTTTTTTAAACACCCCGCACTATGTGCGTGGGGGCTGAAAGTCAAGACTGCCATCTTTCAAAGTTATACACACATATACATTAACGGCCGATAGGAGGAATTTCAATACTTGAACGCACTAGTATAAAAAGCCCTTATATTATAAATATGGTTTTACAAATCATACACGCTATTTGAACATAACATTTTTCGTTAATCGCGACTCTACTAAATGAGCGCCGCAGACTTCTCAAAATAGTGCTCGGCGGGTAATCGGCTTTATCTCAATCCCGGATGCAACATTGGTGGCATCCATCTCGCCAAAGGTGTCTTGACAAAGCGAAGAGCCATCCGTGCACCCTCTATGCATGCCGACCGCTTCATCGCCTTGATATGCGGCACCGCATCAAGGAATTGTTGCACTAAACCAAAATAACTCTTTGGCTTGGGCCTTTCCGGCCACAGATGAGCCACGACGTCCTTCATGGCAAGTCCGGACAGCCTATTCAGCTCAGCCCACTCAGCCAACCAATCGGTTAACGGAAGGGGACGCTCCGGACTATGGAATTGAGACCAAAAAAGCTCTTCCATCTCGTGATCCTTTTGGCTTCGGAAGTGCACGACTGCGTCCGCCGCACTCGCCGCCAAATCCAGATAAGGATCCTCCACACCCCACAGCTGGCCCAACTGAGCATACTTCTGATTCGTGAACTTCCTGCGCAACAGAAAGGGCTTTCCAGCTGCAATCTCTCCGGCCTGACGCAGCTCCTCCTTTATAGCCCTCATTGCAGGACGGGCATCCTTGGCTTCGGCGATGGCGTTCTTCAGGTCCTCTTTCCCCGCTCGGCATTCTCTTTCAAGAACCTCATAGCAGCCGGTAGCATCCTTCAGTTTCACGGCCATTCCGGGCATCTCCTCCCTGCTTCGGCAGTGAGCAGCATTTTCGGCTTTTAGCTCTTCGGCTGCCTTCGAGGTAGCCGCATCACTCCTTCTGGCTTGCTCCTTGGCTCGAGCAAGCTCTGCCCGAAGGCCCTCCATAGCAGCGGCGCCATCTGCATCAAGCATACATGTTGTAAGGTGTAAACATCAACTCCCTTACCAGGTGACCGCGGAGAAACCACCCACCTTGTGACTCATCAAGTCGCTTATGGACAAGCGCGATGTCCGCATCCGCAATGTCCAGTTGCTGCTTCAGTTCGACAACTCTATCAGTCCGGCTGGCCACCAAACGCTCCGCCCCCTGAATAGGAACGGCGACATCTTAACACTGAGATTATGATCCTCGGCACGCCGTCGCTTCTGACAATGTACCAAGTCTCAGGGGCTACTATCTATACAGGGCGCACTCTATGTGCAAAACTGTCAAAAGGTATGTCATTTTTACGTACCTCAAACCCGTCACAAGAACCGACGGCCTCATGCAACCTGCTCTCAGCGGATGAAATTCTTTCAATCACCGTACTCATTAATGTACGGTGATCTTCTGAGATAGACGCCCTCTCGAGCAGATCCTTCAGCTCCTCCGGCCGCACACCAGTTGGTACCGAACTCTCCGGCCCCGCCGGACTCGGGGATACCCTCCGCGACGAAACCTCAGGGTCGTCCGCCCCGCCTGATGGCGCGGCAGATGGAGGCGTCTCGCTCTCCATCATCTCCGGACGAAGGTCCCCCGAAGATGAGCTCAGCTGACAAGGGCGGAGATCCGAACTACGAGATAAAAACTTCGGTTATCCTCAGAAATAAAATAGGGGTATCCCTTATTAAAAAACTCCCTTTTTCCCACTTACGGCTCGCTGGAGGGCTGATTCCCTTGGGGAGACGGTGCGGCCGGGACTTCTCCGGGCACAGGACCTTCCGGTGCAGATTTCTTCCCCCGTTTGGAGGCCTTGGCCTCCGAATCTCCGGAGGCGGTCCTCTTCTCCCCCTGGAGGGAGGGATTCTCGATCCCCCCTTTCTTGAGAGCCTCCTTAGCAGAGGCGGTAGTTTCCCTGTTTTCCCCTTCGTCCTCTTCTGGGGGCATAACCTCCAACATCTTGACAAACACGGGATCCGGCGTGATCTCAGGGAGGGAGGCCGGACACCGTATCAGCTTTGCTTTCGCTATCCACTCCTGTTCAAGGTATAGCTGGTTAAAAGGCAAATCTAAGATAAATAAATGGACGATATGTCCGGACACAGGGCTACTTACTTGATTATCCGGGCGATTGCAGCTTAAGCCAGCGTCCTCGGTCAATTCCGGACACACCTCTTGTGATCCGAAGAACAGTTTGTACATCTCCGCGGGTGTCGAACCCATGAAGTGTTGAAGAGCTCGCGGTCCCTCCGGATTGAATTCCCACAGACGGAGAGGACGAATTTTGCAGGGCAGATAGCGCCGAATCAGCATAACCTGCGCCACTACAACCAGATCGATCTCCCTTTCCTAGAGGTCTCGAATGCGGCCCTGCAAAAGTGGCACGTCCTTGGACGGCCCCCAGTCAAGCCCTTTTGTTGACCCATTACACCAGCCGTCGTGGAGGGCCCGAGCGAAAGGCGGGCGGTGGCCTCTGCCTGCTACCCCTGGGAGCGGTGATAAAGAACCACTCCTGTTGCCACAAGTCGAGCTCCTCCTGAAAAGAGCCTTCGGGCCATGGAGCGTCGGCCCTCTTGCTTATAACCGCCCGCCAAGACTCCGCTCGCGCGCCTCAATCATCTTCGGCTTCACGTCGAAGGTTTTGAGCCACAAATCGAAGTGAGGGGTAGTGCGGAGGAAGGCTTCGCAGACGACAATAAATGATGAGATATGGAGGATGGACTCCGGAGCCAAGTCGTGGAATTCCAACCCATAGTAAAACATGAGCCCCCTCACGAAGGGATCCATCGGGAAGCCTAAACCCCGACGGAGGTGAGACACGAACATGACACTCTCGCCAGGCTTGGGAGTAGGAATGACTTGCCCTTGGGCATGTAACCTATGCGAAATCTCGTAGGTTAAGTACCTGGCGCCTCTTAGCTTTAGCACGTCCTCTTCCGTGACGGAGGAGGACATCCACCGGCCCTGTAGGTCAGAGCCGGACATTGTCCAAGGTCTGAAGCGCCCGAATCTGGAGCCTTGGGTGTTGGAACTCGGGGCGAGGGGCGGATTCGATGGAGGATTGAAGAAAACGAACAGGCCTTGGTCTCATTATAAAGGGGGAGAATACCAAGAGCCGTCCCCGTGACCGTTTGGAACTCGCCTTCAATGGAGGGGGCGTGGCAACGGGCACGGTTGGGTTACCCATGTCCGTATTGATGAGAATCCTGGAATAAGGGGACACGATCTCTGCCTCGACAAGCCGTGCCAAGGAAACCACTTCGCTAAACGTGTTGATGTGGTATAATAAAAACGATTCAAGTACAGGCTTGTGTCGGTGTCAAAACCGGCGGATCTCGGGTAGGGGGTCCCGAACTGTGCGTCTAGGCGGATGGTAACAGGAGACAAGGGACACGATGTTTTACCTGTGTCGGGCCCTCTCGATGGAGGTAAAACCCTACTCCCGCTTGATTGATATTGATGATATGGGTAGTACAAGAGTGGATCTACCACGAGATCAAGGAGGCTAAACCCTAGAAGCTAGCCTATGGTATGATTGTTGTAATGGTTGTTCGTCCTACGGACTAAAACCCTCCAGTTTATATAGACACCGGAGAGGGCTAGGGTTACACAGAGTCGGTTACAATGGTAGGAGATCTACATATCCAGACGCCAAGCTTGCCTTCCACGCCAAGGAAAGTCCCATCCGGACACGGACGAAGTCTTCAATCTTGTATCTTCATAGTCTTGGAGTCCGCCGACGATGATAGTCCGCTATCCGGACACCCCTAGTCCAGACTCCTCAAGAGTCTCTGAACCAGGCTTCAATGACGATGAGTCCGGCGCATATTGTTTGGCATTGCAAGGCGGGTTCCTCCTCCAATAATTCATAGAAGATTGTGAACACCAGATAGTGTCCGCTCGCAAAATAAATTCCACCGTAGAGAGAATAATATGTACACAAGTTCAATCTGTGCCGACGATTTTGTGGCATGACGTCATGCCACCACCAAGCCTTTACTTGAATTGTTTTTATTATACCACCTCGGTAGCGTTTAGCGGCGGTTCCTTGGCACGCCTTGTCGAGCGAGATCGTGTTCCCCTTATTCCGGGATTCCCATCAATACGGACGTGGGTAACCCAACGCGCCATTGATGGTGGCGCTTGGGAGATAAGCGAGTTTTACCAGCCGGTGGGGACGATAGTCTTCGCCCACCCATATATAAGGATAAGGATCCACCTTTTGATCTACGCCTTCTTCCTCCTTTGCTTATCCATCTCTCACAAGACTCGAGCTCCAGCGCCCAAGTTCGCACATCTCGCCTCAACCTTCTCCAGCCATGTCCGGAGCGGGAGGCAGTGGATGGCCTCCTCCGCTACTGAGGGGCACATCGAAAACCGCTTGGCGCCGGATACCTGTCCGGCGACATCACAAGACCGGCCGCCCGACAAGGCAGCTCATCCCCACCCCTGTGCCCCATGAGAGGGTCGATTCTTCCCCACTTCCTCCGCTGGACTGGGCTTCCCACTTCATCCCTTCGTCCGGGGCTCATGTACTACTATGGCCGGACTTCCACGATCCGGCGCCAAACTTCATCCTCAACATCTCGGCGTTTATCGTCAGGTAAGCGAGGCCTTCCTCTGCATCCAGCCCCACTTCGCTTGTGGCTAAAACCTTCAATGTCAAGTCAAGGTAGTGAAGGGCGCCCAAGCGAGTGCGGAGGCGCCATGGTGGGCAAATGCCCAACGCCCTTCGGCTCGAGGGCGCCTTTGTGGAAACCATCAAAGGGTGGCAATCGGGTGGTTCTATATCACCGAGCCACGTGACCCTAAATGGGCAGCGGCCCCGAAGTTCAGATCTGGTACCCCATGCAGCTCACCTCCGGAAAGAGAAGGGCTTGCTATGGGGTAGTTCGAGGAGCCGACCGACTCAGCCCCGCTCTGCACTCGTGAACAAGAAGCTCAAGCTTGTCAATGTGATCCAGTCATGCTCGCCCGCCGGATTCTCCCCGCCAACATCGGGCCTTCAATGTGTGGGAGTTCGATCCGCAAAGACCGACCTCGAGCGGGCTCTTGACACGACGTCTGAAGCTGCCCGGAGGGTGCTGTTCAAGGGCGGAGAAGTTCGCGTCCGCGCAATCAAGATCACGGATTCAGCACCAAGCGCCCGCCGGTGTGGTAAGATATGTTATCCTTTATGGGACATTTATTTCTTTCATAGTTTGACTCTATCGTGGGATCTAAAAATTCCCAACGCCTTTAACAGGACTGGCAGAGGACGTCCGGACAGGTTAACTGTCCGGCTCCCCTCCTCGAAGACCCAGCGGATACCCGTTTAACGGGGCTGCTAGTCCCGGCGCTTTATGTGGTGCCGGAGAAGAAGGCCAAGAAGAAGGCCACGGGAACCCGAAGGAGTTCCCGGCGCCAGGTGGTATCGGACTCATTGTCCGATGACTCCGAGGCGGACTCCTCCCTGAAGGCGAGGAGGAGAAAGAAGACTCTCCCCAGGAGGGGGGAGAGAGGAAGAGGAAGGCTTCCCCAACGGGGGAGGCCAAAGGGTCCAAGAGGGGAAGGACCCTTCCTCCGGACAGCTCCGCCAATGCCAACGTTGGCGACGAAGGGTGGCCCTCAAGGGCCAAGCCTCCGGCAAGATCGTAAGTATCCGGATTCCTGAATGATTTATAATTTCCCTTTTGTGCCACATAGTGTCCTTCTAATGCCGCACACTACCTGTAGTCCGTCTGAGGAGGATCTTCCCGCTTCATCGAGCAGGTCCTTGGCTCCGTCGGATGTGGATTCCATTCCGACCGCCTCCACCCCTCGTGATGCTGAGGACGCCGAGGTGGGATCCCGTGAGGGGACCCATCAGAGGAGGCTCGAGGTGCCGCAAGGCAGCCTCCGGACTTTGCGCCGACTCCGTGCGTAACCCGCAGTGGTTCCGAGTCCGGCAAAGCGGCCCTTCAGAAGAAGGGCAAGACCGTGACACCGGCAGCCTCCGTCCAACCGGAGGCGCCGGACAACTTGTTGGAGGCGCTCAACGGCGCTTCCATCGAGGAAGAACACCGCACTATCATGAGTGCGGTGATTCAGAAGGTTCAGCTCGCCAAGAGCGGGTTGTCCGAAGCCTGCAGCAGCCTTCTAACAGGCTTTGAGGTAAGAAGTTTTTTTAAAATATGTAATGTAATACCGCGATAGACAAGAGCCCTCGATGCTCGGTTCGGTGTTCGGAAAGAAAACCGGACCGAGGATCTAAAAAGATATACGCAGGAGTTCTAAAGATTATGTCAATATGGGTTTGCAGGCTGCGCCATCGACCTCTCGCCAGACCGATCATGGAGGTCGGTGCTTTGAAGCAGGACCTTGAGCGACTAAGAACGAGCTCGGCCTTGCCAAGAAGCAGCTCGAGGATAAAGAAGGTGAGTAACACCGTGATTAAATTTGTACCTTCTGTAAAAGGATTTTGCTGCAATAGAGATAACAAGGATAACGTGGCAATGCTGGGGGCCACGGCGAGGTGGCGACTTCGAAGGAGCCGTGTCCGCGTCGAACGTAACGCGCCGCGAACAATCGGAGCGAGAGAAGCAGGAGGCGCGGGTGGCGGAGGTGCGGCAAGAGCTCTGTGCTCTCATGGAAAAGCATGAGAGTTTGAGCGCGACTCAAGACTCGAGAGTCCGAGCTTGCCTCGCTCTTGAGAGTGCCAAAGCCGCTAAGGCCGAGGCCCATAAGGCCCTTCAAGATTGAGGCGGTGAAGAAAATAGCGGCGGTAAGGCATTTTTCATGCAAAGCAAGCATGTGAATGTGAATTACCCGTTACTTACCCGAATTCGAGCTCTCCAGAGCGCTTGTAGATCTGCCTCGCAGCGATCCGATGCGCCGCCAGATTCTACCGCCGAGGAGGGAGCTCAATGGAGAAGGTCTTGGTCTCAAGATGCCGAGGCGGACATCCGGTGCTTTTAGCGACCAGCTGAAGCAGCTGGTCGAGCTCCACAAGGTAGCCGAAAGCAGGCCATGAAGGGCCTCATAGTCCGTTGTGGGCTCAAGAGGCCATGCCTAGGAGCTACTTCGGCCTCGTGCGGCGGCTGGTGGATGCGTGCCCCTGGGTGGAAGTCATCAAGTGCTCCGCCTGCATTGAAGGTGCCCGTCGAGCCCTTGCCCGCGCAAAGGTACACTGGGGTAGGCTGGATGCTGAGAGGCTTATAACGGATGCGCCGCTGGCGGGCAAGGAGTATCATACACCTGAAATGTACTATAAAAGTGTCCTGAAGGGTGCCCGCAAGATTGCGGATGAGTGCCCCAGAGATGTAATTTTTTAGTAGACTCGCAATGTGTTTATCCTGTGCGCTGAAAACGTTGTTCATATGCGCTAAGCAACGCTTTTTAATTTAAAATATTACCTTCTGTGCGGCCGTTTATCAAATCTGAGAGATGGCAAGTCGTCGGCTTCAGCCCTCATGCCACGAGTGCTGGGGTGTTCGGGATAAACTTGAGCGCTCTTGTTCCCATTTTTTGGGTCCATTTAGGGAGGCGCTCAACACAACGAACAAGGCAACCGGACTTATAACGCTTGAGCACTCTCACTTAGCCATAGAATTCTATAATTTTCAATTTCGGCGAAGCCCCTAGTGTTCGGAAGACCGAGTTCGGGGCGCTATCCACGCTTGGGCCGGACAAAGCCGGTTCCTCGCTCTAAGAGGCATAAGTCTTTAGGGACTCGAAAAGACCTCTCGAACAGCAACCAGCTCTCGCCCTATCATGACGGTCAGTTTTAGCTTTCTCCACTAAGGCGCTCGCCCAGCTCAACCGGGGCGCAATCGCAGTGGTTCTCCCAGTGCTACCTTAGCCGATAGAACGGAACGTAAGGTACCAAAACATGGGAGCCGCAAACCCAACTATTGACCCAAGACATGATTCGGAGCCGATGCATATAATGCTATAAGTTCGGGGTGCCGCACTTGTGAAAGTGTTCGGACTTATCACACCATAATGCGGGGAACATAAGCCCCTGGTGTATTCGGCCGTACCAAAGTATACGGATGCAAAACATCATAAATGAACGTACTTGTAAGAAAGAAATGCAACTATAAGCGAAAAAGTGATGCATTGTTTATTCGAGGAATTCTACCATGAGTGCAGAACGATACAAATAGTGCGGTAAGCAAGGGATTGGACTATTAGAAGTGTCTCCCTCCAGGGGTAGGCTGCGGAATGGTGTATTTTAAACAGATTTAATGCTCATAATGGAGACCACCTGAGTATTCGTCGTGGCCTTTGTCCTTCTCTGGCTGTTGCATCGTGAGTTTGGCGGATCCACTGCCGGACAGGACCTCTGGTAAACGGAGTCCTGTGGAGAAAAAAGAAGAAAAAAAAGAAAGTGACACATGTGGGAGCCCCTGGTGTGGTTGAGCCGCACTCTGGGCCTATCATGGTCGTGCCCCTCCCCCTATGCCCATGGTATCTTCAGAGCGTAATGATGTACGCGAAGATCTCGTCTTGCAATCATGCAAGGGCTGGGGTTAGCCGATTTACGCTGCGTGCTCGAGCGCGCTGTGGTCCTGATGTATGTTACTCCGGCGCGTTTAGTCATGTCCGGTCGCTTAACGCCGGACTCGAGAATTGCCTTAAGAGGCTGCTCAGATTTCGCCGCGAGAGCCGCTGTGTGTTCCTCCGCTCGAGGGAGCGTTCAGTGTTTCCGCTGACCGTGATGACTCCACGAGGGCCTCGCATCTTGAGCTTGAGGTATGCATACGCGGCACCGCTGAACTTTGCAAACGCGTTCGTCCGGAAAGCAGAGCGTGATAGCCATCGCGAACGGGACTATGTCGAAGATTAACTCGCTTCGAAATTATCCGGGATCCAAGACCACTTCAGCAGTGATCGAGCTCGCATAATTGGCCTCAACACGGTATGACGCCTTTGAAGGTCGCTTTGTAGGTTTAATCCTTGAGGGTCTATGCCCATCTTGCGCGACCGTATCCCGATAAAGCAGGTTCAAGCTCTTGCCGCCGCCCATCGACTCTAGTGAGGTGAAATCCATCGATGATTGGGTCTAAAACCACGCAGCGAATCCACCATGGCGGATATCGGTGGGTGGTCCTTCGATCGAAAGTGATCGGGCAAGAGGACCATGGGTTGAACTGGGCGATCGCTCCATCGCATATACGCCCCTTGTGCACGCTCCGCTCCCTTTGGGTATATGGGTTATGATATCGTGGTTTACCGTCCGCACTTGTGGGGAAACCCTTCGTCCTCTCATGTTCGCGGCCGGGTCTCCTCCTCGTCATCGCTATGCAGCCCCTTGTCATTGTTTTCGGCAATTAACTTGCCTGCCTGCTTGAATACCTAGCAATCCCTGTTGGTGTGGTTAGCTGGCTTTTCGGGGGTGCCATGTATTTGGCAAGAGCGGTCGAGTATTCGGTCCAAATTGGACGGACCCGGAGTAGCTCTTTTGAATGGCTTTTTCCACGACCGGGTTTAGAGCCTCGAATCCGCATTGACTCGCCAGATCCTCGCCGTTATCGCCGTTAACGCGGGCGCTTGTTTTTGTTGCGACGCGACCTGCCATTGCGCTCCTTGATGTCCGGACTGCCAGAATTTTTGCTGAGGTTGTTACTGCGAGCTAGCCAGCTGTCCTCTCCCGCACAGAAGTGGGTCATGAGTGATGTGAGGGCTGCCATGGATTTCGCTTTTCCGCCCTAGGTGCCGGGCCAGCCACTCGTCATGATGTTATGTTTGAAGGCTGCGAGGGCCTCTGATCCAAACAATCGATGATTTGATTTTTCTTTGTGAGGAACCGTGTCTGTAATTGTCCGCCGATTCGTCGGGGCTGCTGAATTATGTGGCTTAGGTCATCGGCGCTTGGTGGTCGCACATATGTGCCCTGGAAGTTGTCAAGGAATGCGGCTTCCAGGTCCTCCCAACACCCAATTGATTCTGCTGGCAAGCTGTTAAGCCAATGCCGAGCTGGCCCTTTAAGCTTGAGTGGGAGGTACTTGATGGCGTGGAGATCGTCACCGCGGGCCATATGGATATGAAGGAGATAATCTTCGATCCAAACCGCCGGGTCTGTTATGCCATTGTAGGATTCGATGTTCACGGGTTTAAACCCTTCAGGGATTTGATGATCCATTACTTCGTCTGTGAAGCATAGTGGGTGTGCGGCGCCTCTATATTGAGCAATATCATGACGTAGCTCAAGAGAGCTTTGTTCGCTGTGTTCGCCCGCCGAGTTGTTGATCCGGCGCGACGCTTAGTTGTCGTGGGTCGGGGCGCCCACGTGATCCGTAGATAGATCTTGATTGTCTTGCCTTATCCTCCAATATATCCCGCAAGTCCGGCGATTTCGCGTGGCCCGGCGGCCGAGCGATGCCGAGGTGCGGTTCCGCGAGGGCCTAGATGCCTCTCTGTCGCGCCAAGAGGTGGTCGGTCTGCCAGACAGCGCTGGTGATGAAGGTTTGTATGCTTCCTCCTCTAGTCGGGGAGCAACTTGCGCTTTTGGGTAGCTTTTGAGGGGCGCTCGAGTTCATACTCTTCGCCGCGAGGACCTCGGTCCATCCGCCGGCCAGCAGGTCTTGATCAGCTCGGTTGTTTGCTTTTTTTTAGGCTGTTCGCCGTGGCTATTAGCTGCGCTTAAAACGCTCTTGTTTGACGGGATCCTCGGCACGACGTATTCGCTGTCGTTGAGGCTTGCCTCGCCTTCGAGGGAGGCATGTAATTTCGCCCTCCTCGCCTCGCCGCCTCTCTTGAGGGCTGGCCTCCCCGCCCTCCCGCGGCTGAATCTTGCCGAGGGGTTGTCTTCGCACTCTCTGGGTGTTATTATCTCCGGTGCCGGAATCTCCATTCTTGCTGTGGCGCGATTTAGAGCGGCGCCGCTGACGTCGGCGCTTGGGCTGTTTCTTAGAGGAATCTGCCTCCGCTGCTTCTTTGCTGTCCCCATCCTTTTGTGTGTCCACCATGTATATGTCGTATGACGAGGTGGTCTTCCAGTGCCCTGTAGGCGCTGGTTCTTGATCGTCTCTGGCATCGTCGTCCATACCGTCGATGTCTTCGGAGTCGTAGTCTAGCATGTCGGTTAGATCATCGACAGTGGCTAAAAAGTGGGTGGTGGGTGGGCTTTCAATTTCTTCGTCATCCGCATCCCAACCATCCTGACCGCAGTCCGGCCAGGGCTCTCCTGATAACGAGAGATACTTTAACGAGTTCAGGATGTCGCCAAAGGGCGAGTGTTGAAAGATGTCCGCAGCGGTGAACTCCATGACCGGCGCCCAATCGGATTCGACATTGGCGCAGGAGGTTCAGAGTCCGCAAGGAGTCCGCACTCGAGTCACGAGCTTTGCAAAGGACAAGGTCGGTATTCAGCTCCATCGCCGTAGCAGTTGCAACTCCCGAGGCGGTGTCCAGCCACCGGTCCTCGATCTGCGCGGTCGGCTTCGAACTATGGGTCAGAGCGGATTCGTGTGCGGCCTCCAAGGTACTATCCGGCGGCAGAGCTAGATCATGCCCCTCGTGACGGTGCGGCACGCTCAGCTGTGGCTTGAATCCATCGAAGATCAAGTCTCCACGGATGTCAGCTGTGAAGTTTACGCTTCCAAATCTGACCTGAGGCCAGGGGCGTAGCTTTCGATCTGCTCCAGATGGCCAAGTGAATTGGCCGGCAGTGCAAAGCCGCCGAATACGAAGATCTGTCCGGGGTGAAAAGTCTCACCCTAGACTACGTCGTTGTTGATCATTGGAGGGGCCATCAAGCCTATCGGTGACGACATAGAGGAACTCTCAATGAAAGCACCAATGTCGGTGTCAAAACCGGCGGATCTCGGGTAGGGGGTCCCGAACAGCGCCTAGGCGGATGGTAACAGGAGACAAGGGACACGATGTTTTTACCTGTGTTGGGCCCTCTCGATGGAGGTAAAACCCTACTCCTCGCTTGATTGATATTGATGATATGGGTAGTACAAGAGTGGATCTACCACGAGATCAAGGAGGCTAAACCCCAGAAGCTAGCCTATAGTATGATTGTTGTAATGGTTGTTCGCCCCACGGATTAAAACCCTCCGTTTATATAGACACCGGAGAGGGCTAGGGTTACAGTAGTCGGTTACAATGGTAGGAGATCTACATATCCAGATCGCCAAGCTTGCCTTCCACGCCAAGGAAAGTCCCATCCGACATGGGACGAAGTCTTCAATCTTGTATCTTCATAGTCTTGGAGTCCGCCGATGATGATAGTCCGCTATCCGACACCCCTAGTCCAGACTCCTCAGCTTGGTTGTGGTGTGACGCCACGCCACTTAAATGCGCCACAGATTGAACTTGTGTAAATATTATTCTCTCTACGGTGGTATGTGGAATTTATTTTACAGAGCCCGACACTATCCTGGTGTTCACAATCTTCTATGAATTATTCGGAGGAGGAACCCGCCTTGCAATGCCGAAGACAATATGCGCGTCGGACTCGTCGTCATTGAAGCCTGGTTCAGGGGCTACTGAGGGAGTCCTGGACTAGGGGGTGTTCGGATAGCCAAACTATCATCATCGGCCGGAATCCAAGACTATGAAGATACAAGATTGAAGACTTCGTCCCGTGTCCGGATGGAACTTTCCTTGTCGTGGAAGGCAAGCTCGGCGATACGGATATGTAGATCTCCTAACATTGTAACCGACTCTGTGTAACCCTAGCCCCCTTCGATGTCTATATAAACTGGAGGGTTTTAGTCCGTAGGACACAACAACAACAATCATACCATAGGCTAGCTTCGAGGGTTTAGCCTCCTTGATCTCGTGGTAGATCTACTCTTGTACTACCCATATCATCAATATCAATCAAGCAGGAGTAGGGTTTTACCTCCATCGAGAGGGCCCGAACGGGTAAAACATCGTGTCCCTTGTCTCTCGTTACCATCCGCCTAGACGCACAGTCGGGACCCCTACACGAGATCCGCCGGTTTTGACAATCGACACCTACCCTCGCTTGATTGATATTGATGATATGGGTAGTACAAGAGTGGATCTACCACGAGATCAAGGAGGCTAAACCCTAGAAGCTAGCCTATGGTATGATTGTTGTTCGCCCTATGGACTAAAACCCTTCGGTTTATATAGACACCGAGAGGGCTAGGGTTACACAGAGTCGGTTACAATGGTAGGAGATCTACATATCCAGATACAAGCTTGCCTTCCACGGCAAGGAAAGTCCCATCCGGACACGGACTAAGTCTTCAATCTTGTATCTTCATAGTCTTGGAGTCCGCCAATGATGATAGTTCGCTATCCCGACACCCCTAGTCCAGACTCCTCACCATCGCCACGTTGAAGATGACAAAGGGGAAGTCGACTTGATTAAGGCCCGAATCTCCTCCATCCTTGCATCTTGCTCCTCCTTTTGTGTGGAAAGCTTGTTGTCGATTTAGTCCCTTCTCTTTGCTTCGAAGTGACGAATGTCGATGGATAGGTTCTCGATGCGCTCTCGCAATATTGATTGTGCGCCCTGCATTTGTCGTTGTAGATTGAAGATTGACGATTTGGTGATGTAGTTGTTCATGCTGTGGTTGTTGTCAAAGACCGGAGATGAAATGCCTTGCCTATCCATCAGAAAACTCGAGCAAATGTGAGTGGGAGAAAGCAAAGAACTAGACCAAATGTACCTTGACCGATGTTGAAAATGGATCAATGATAATGATGTAACAAGGAAATAGCACAATTGGTACCGATCTCGTCAATTTCTCACACCTACGCAAATAAGGCTTATGGTGGAGCTCGGTGAGGATAGTGGCACAAAAATTTGATGCAAAATGTTAGCAGGAGTCAATAAAGTTGAAAGAGATTCACAAATTTGCAAGCGAAACAAGTAGACCAATATCAATGAATTTCACATGAAAACACACACACACGGATAGATAAATGGAGTCGTGCAACCAAGGAATGAGCACAAAATGTGGAACCCATGGAAAACGCTCGTGTTGCAAAACTCAAGAGAGACGCTAGCACGATTTCTCAATAGGCGGATACGACACTTGTGCACAACCTATAATATGCAAAATGGATAAAGTTTCTATCCCAAGTATGCTATGTATGTATGGCTCCCGGCGTTTCTCTCAAGATGATCCAAGATGATCGGATATGAAAATCTTATATGCAATGTGGTATGATGCTATGGCACTTGCTTCCAAGCTCTTTACTCACTCTTTCTTTGCTTAAAAGCTTATTCTTTTTTTTTGTATGGCCACTTTTGCACAATGCACAAACCAAGATAGCAATAGGGTATATGCGGGAAAAACTTGTGACACAAGATATGATATGATAGCAAGATGATACCAATATGATATGGTATGTATGCAATGGGAGTTGTAAATCAATGATCACTAATGTGCACAAGTAACGTTGCCGGCAATACTCAAATGGCTAGTCTCGATAGGCAAGTAATGCGAAATGGGCTAGGGGTTATCAATGCAATTGCAAGAATAATGTACAATGATGTCGTCGAGGTTACCGTCCGTGTCGATGATGAGAGGTGGTGTTGTCGATGTCGACCCGTTCCTAATTTGCCGAAACACCTTAGGAAACGGAAAAACCACAACTCAAAATATCAAGGACCAAAGTCAAATGGAGGTAGCGGTAGGCGGTGGTGGTTTTGCACTTGGCAATGCGAAAGTGGAATGATGGGCTATACATGTGTCGGAGTTGAAGTTTCCATCCCTAAGTTGTTGAAACACCTTAGGAGACACAAGCCACAACTCAAACAAGCTCAAACAAAATTGGGTTAAGTTGGGGTGTCGAAAGTGTATGGTGGGCAAGGTTATGCGAAAGTGGTGGTGGTGGTTGATGAAGAAGTAATCATCCCTAAGTATCTGAAATACCTTAGGAGACTCGAATCAGTACTCAAGCAGCCACTAATGCTATGGCAAGCAAAAAGGGTTAGGTTGCGGAAGTCGATGGTGGTATAGCGGATGATATGGTGGAAGCCCTAGGCAAAGATGCCAAAGTTCCAAAATTTTGATGGAGTCAAATGATGTCGGTGGTATTTTTGTGGGATGGGGATGTCAAGAGCTTCAATACAAGCTAAATAACACCAAAATCAGAGTTCAGATAAATTGGTTATGGACAACAAAAATCAACCGAAGTTAATATCTACAGGTGCCGGACGTCCGGTAATGGACGGATGTCCGGTCGTCGGACGTCCGGTGGGGCTCAGAAATCCATTGTTTCAGCTTGGATTCGGGGTTCCGGTCATCTGGTAAAGGTCGGACATCCAGTGGGTCGGTGTCAATGCGGGATTTGAGCTTCGGGATGCGATTTTAGGTGGAATTTGGGGATTTTAGGGTCAACATTAATGAGATTTCGTGGATGAAAGATGGGGAAACTTGGGGAAATGCTAGATCCACTTGAAACCAAGCAAATCCATGTATCAAAATCAACAAAACTTCATCATACCAACAAATCAAAAAAATGGGGGCTATTTTTGGTGGGGATTTTTGAAATTGGGGAAAAACACAACAAAATCAAGCTAGAAAACAAAGGGTAGGGGCTCCAAATATGTGATCAACGTGGCTCATGATACCAAGATGATGTAGGGTAGAACCCTAGATGCCTGATCTTTCATGAAATGGAGGGGATCCTACGAAGAACACGAAGAACACGACGAGAAAAGCACGAGAGAAATCACTCAACTAACAAGATTCGGTCACACATATGCTAGATCCTCGAAACACAAGAGATACACGATCCACAATCAACAAGGGACGATACAAGTGGAAACTAGTCATCTCCGTGAGGAGGTCTTGAGGGGGTCTTCCTATGAAGGGGTCTTGAATCCACTTGGGTGGTCTTCTCCGAAGAGGTCATGAACTCCGATGGAGAAGTAACCAAGTGGATGAGCAAAGCTCTATCTCTAATATGAGCTATCACATTGCTAACCCTAGCTAGGAGGAGTGGGTGTCCTATTTATAGTCATAGTGCAAATGGGGGCGAAATGAAAGGGTACACGGGCCTCGCGCCCGAAACTATGTACAGACAGGTATCGGACGTCCGATAGTCGCCGGACTTCCGCTAATTCGGCTCGGGTGTGATGGTGCCGGTCGTCCGGTGGAGGCCGGACGTCCGCTCGCTGGGAGGTGTGGACGGTCGTCCGGTGGAGGCCGGACGTCCTCTAGCTGTAGATTTGGGGGCTAGGCCTTCTGTCTGGTGCGGCTTCCAGGCATCGGACGTCCGGTCCAGACCGGTTGTCCGGTGGCTTCCAGGCGTCGGACGTGCAGTCCAGACCGGTCGTCCGGTGGCTGTAGATTCCAGGCAGCTTTCCTCTTGTTCCTCGTGCTTGGTGTCCTCATCGTCTTGTTCAATGCTCCTAGTTATTCCATGGCCTTCCTCTTGGTTCCTGGACATGCATAGTACACATGTTTGAGGTAGTAGCCATGTCTCACATGTGGAAAGTGACAATTCAGAGAGAAGCGAGTTCACCTTGTGTCCAATGGCGTATGTTCGAGGTCTCGTCATATGTCCTCTTGGGGCTTGGAGAGTAGTCGGAGTGTACATGGGGATGAACATGGGATGCTCCGCATCAACAAGCCTGGACGAACTCTTATATAAAGCAAAGCACTCCTGAGGACACATGGGAATTACTGTCAAGCTAGTTTTCATCATGCTCATATGATTTGTGTTCGTTACTTTGATAATATGATATGTGGGTGGACTAGTGTTTGGGTGTTGTACTTCCTTGGACAAGCCTCTCACTTATGATTAACCCCTCTCGCAAGCATCCGCAACAATGAAAGAAGAATTAATATAAATCTAACCATATCATGAAACATATGGATCCAAATCAGCCCCTTACGAAGCAACGCATAAACTAGGGTTTAAGCTTCTGTCACTTTAGCAATCCATCATCTACTTATTACTTCCCAATGCCTTCCCCTAGGCCCAAATCATGGTGCAGTGTCATGTAGTCGACATTCACATAACATCACTAGAGGAGAGACAACATACATCTCATCAAAATATCGAACGAATACCAAATTCACATGATTACCTATAACAAGACTTCTCCCATGTCCTTAGGAACAAACATAACTACTCACAAAGCATATTCATGTTCATAACCAGAGGAGTATTAATTATCATTAAGGATCTTAAATTATGATCTTCCATCGAATAAACCAACTAGCATCAACTACATGGAGTAATCAACACTACTAGCAACCCATAGGTACCAATCTAAGGCTTTGAGACAGAGATCAGATACAAGAGATGACCTAGGGTTTGAGAAGAGATGGTGCTGGTGAAGATGTTGATGGGGATTGACCCCCTCTCTTTGAGAGGATCATTGGTGATGACGATGGCTTCGATTTCCCCCTCCCGGAGGGAAGTTTCCCCGACAGAACAGCTCCGCCGAAGCCCTAGATTGGTTCTACCCAGGTTCCGCCTCGAGACGGTGGCGCTTCGTCTCAAAAGCTTCCTTCTCATTTTTTTTCCAGGTCAAAACACACCATATAGCAGAAGATGGGCATCGGGGGCCTGCCGGGTGGCCCACAACGCAGGGGGCGCGCCCCCCACCCTTGTGGATGGCTGGTGGCTCCCCTCTTGTGCTTTCTCCGCCCAATATTTTTGATTAATTCCAAAATGACTCTCCGTGAAGTTTCAGGACTTTTGGAGTTGTGCATAATAGGTCTCTAATATTTGCTCCTTTTCCAGTCCATAATTCCAGCTGCCGGCATTCTCCCTCTTCATGTAAACCTTGTAAAATAAGAGAGAAAAGGCATAAGTATTGTGCTATAATGTGTAATAACAGTGCATAATGCAATAAATATCAATATAAAAGCATGATGCAAAATTGACGTATCAAGCACCGCAAGATTGAACCCATTATAGAGCGCCTCTCCCACTAAAAATAAATCAATCTAGTTGGCCAAACCAAATGGATAAATTGGACAGAAATACAAAAATATAACAATCATGCATAATAAAGTTCAGAAAAGGTTTAGTTACTTTCAATGAATAATCTGATCGTAAATCCACAATTCATTGAATCTAAACAAACACACCGCAAAAAAAAGATTACATCGGATAGAACTCCAAAAAGCTCAAGGCGAACATTGTATTGAAAATTAAAGAGGGAGAAACAGCCATCTAGCTACTAGATATGGACCCGTAGGTTTGTGGTGAACTACTCACGCATTATCGACAGGTAGCAAGGATGACGTAGAAGCCCTCCATGATCGATTCCCCCTCTGACAGAGTACTGGAAAATTCCTCCAGATGGGATCGCGGAAGAACAAAATGGTCCCGACAGTGAAAAAAGTGTTTCGGGTGGCTCTATTGGGGTTTCCCAATATTTGAGAATTTATAGAAGTGGAATTATGTTAGACGGAGCCTTGAGGGCACCACAAGGCAATAAGGCGTGACGGCCTGGGCGCGCCCTGTTGCCTTGTCGTCTCCTCGTTCATCCTCTAGTCTCTTCTTGAAGCTTCTAGGGTCTCTTATGTCCAAAAAAATCATCAAAAAGTTTTGTAGCGTTTGGACTCCATTTGATACTGATTTTTCGGAAAACCAAAAAACAAGCAGAAACAACAACTGGCGCTAGGCAATGGGTTAAATAGTTTAGTCCTCAAAAATGATATAAAATAGAATTAAAATGCATATAAAGTATCCAAGACTAATAATAAAATATCATGGAACAATGAAAAATGATAGATATGTTGGAGACGTATCAATCATCGTGTTACAAGTGACATTTGAGCAACCCCAAAGACCATCATATGGCAAGAAGTGACCACGATACTCTCATGGTCTAAGGAGCAATATCACACAATAACACTCCGTCTTATTACAATTGAATGCAGACAATATTAACTCAATTCATAAGAAACAAGATTGGGTCGATTCAATATGATCGTTCTTCTAACGTCATAATCTCAATGATAGGATCATCGCTACACTTAACGATATTCTAAGATCCAAAAAACATGATCACCAACAACACTTGAGCTAATCTTAGAGGTGAGACTAGGAACTTTTCATTTACCGTTTATCATTCCACATGTGCATATGGGTTTTCCACTTAATTGCATATTTAGTGGACTATAATACTTATAGCATAGAATATAGACTCTTACTTATGAATATTAAAATATAATAATAAAAATATTATTTCTTCTAGTGCATATTTCCAACACTTTTGACGTTGCGGCCTTGATGGTTGGCGTGTGCTTGATGATCGTACTTTTCCATGCACATCAATTGTTTGGTTCATTCACTTTGCTTTCTTCTGCTCATGTGGTATCGGGTGGAAGTTCGTGGTTCCGATGGTTTAGGTCATTTGCCATGGAGGGTGCAGACTGTTGGGAAACCTAACATGCCATTTCAAAAAAATCCTATGCTCACGCAGGAACTATCTAGGAGATGCATAGCAACGAGAGGGGGAGAGCATCTTCATACCCTTGAAGATTGCTAAGCGGAAGCGTTTATCAACGTGGTTGATGTGGTCGTACACCTTCACGATCCGTCCCGATCAAGTACCGAACGTACGGCACCTCTGCGTTCAACACTTGTTCAGCTTGGTGACGTCCTTGCCTTCTTGATCCAGCAAGACGGGCGAAGTAGTAGATGAATTCTGGCAGCATGACGGCGTGGTGACGGTGTTGGTGAGAACAATCTCCGAAGGGCTTCGCCTAAGCACTACGGAAACTATGACGGAGGATAAACTATAGGGGACAGGGTTGCTGGCACATGGCTTGGTGAATATTGATGTGTCTTTGGTGCTAGCCCTACCCCTCTATTTATATGTTGAGCCCTGGGGTCGAAACTTGGAGCAAAAGCCTCCTCAAATTCGGTTTTGCCCAAAAGGCAAGAGTCCCACTCAGACTCTAGGACCAAACGTCACAATCCTTGGCGTCTGGCTCAGATGCCTGTGCCTCGGTGTATGGCCCAAGGCCAGACGCCAAGGTCTCCAGCGTTTGCCCCCTGGCCTCTGCAAAACTCCTTTTGCACCGACCTATAGCCCCGTGGGCCTGACCCCTTGGCCAAACCATATCATCTAATATATGAATCTTTACCTCCGGACCATTTCGGAGCTCCTCATCATGTCTGTGATCTCATCTGGGACTCTGAACAACATTCGGTCACCAACATACATAACTCATATAATACTATATCGTCAGCGAACGTTAAGCGTGCGGACCCTACGGGTTCGAGAACTATGTAGACATGACCGAGACACCTCTCCGGTCAATAACCAATAGCGGTACCTGTATGCCCATATTGGCCCCTACATATTCTACGAAGATCTTTATCAGTCAAACCTTATGACAACATTCGTTATTCCCTTTGTCATCGGTATGTTACTTGCCCGAGATTCGATCGTTGGTATCTTCATACCTAGTTCAATCTCGTTACCGGCAAGTCTCTTTACTTGTTCTGTAATACATCATCCTGCAACTAACTCATTAGTCACTTTGCTTGCAAGGCTTCTTATGATGTGTATTACCGAGAGGGCCTAGAGATACCTCTTCGATACTCGGAGTGACAAATCCTATTCTCGATCTATGCCAACCCAACAAACACCTTTGGAGATACCTGTAGAGCATCTTTATAATCACCCAGTTACGCTGTGATATTTGATAGCACACAAGGAATTCCTCCGGTATCCGGGAGTTGCATAATCACATAGTCAGAGGAATATGTATTTGACATGAAGAAAGCAATAACAATAAAACTGAAGGATCATTATGCTAAGCTAACGGATGGGTCTTTTCCATCACATCTGTCGGTGGGAAACGACACCTATGGGATCACTGGAATCCCTACTATGGTTGCGGGGCGCGGGGATCGTGAGAAGAGCGGGACTAGTAGACAGCACAAACGGTATTTACCTGTGTTCGGCTGCAAAGATGCGAAACCCCACGATCCTGCTTTGGTGGATGTATTTAGTGTTCTTGAGCTCTTGAACTAGCTCGGGTGCTGCTAGGTTCGAAGAGTCAATCCTTCTCCAAAGGCGCCATGGGCCTCCTTTTATAGGCGAAAGGGGCTACCACAGTGGAACACAGGAGGTGGAAAGTGCTACAGTGTTGTGAGCTTATCACTGGTATTACAGGACAAAGTGCATTTAATGCGAGGCTTAGGTGTCCCTTCACTTTATTGGGGACGGGAGCGAGGCCCGTCCCGTCCGTTGCCGCTCCTTCTTGCTTTGACACGCGCCCTGGCCAGTGATGCATGCGGTGCCATGCAGGCAGGCAGGCAGCTGAGGTGGCGCGGTGGCGGAGCCTCCATGAAGGGCTGCATGTTGCCACACAGGTGCCTGCCTAGCTAGTTGGGTCGGCAGCTGCATGCGAACGGTGGCGGAAACTTGGCTGGCATGGGCCTGGCGGTGGCCCTGCTAGTGCGCTTGGGTGGCCCAACAAGGGTCTTGCCGAGTGGCCTGGCAAGGGTCTTGCCGTGGCGCGCTGGCGTCCCCGGCAAGGATCTTGCCGGGAGTCTTGTGGGTTTCTTCGGTGAGGATTGTTACCCTCCAATCATCATCCGATCTTGAGCATTCTATGTCTTCACAAAGATCTGCATGCCACCACGGAGGTGCCTCTCGAGCCCTGTCCCAATGCGTATGTCCGGCGCCAGGGCTCAAAGGTGGCTCGCCACCGGGTGGGTGAGCTGCCCTGCAAGGGTCTTGCTGGGCCGCCGAGGCTGCCCTCGCAAGGGTCCTTGCCGGGAAACCTGCTTCGCCCATCCGATCTTTGTGGCCTTTGTCCTTGTCGTTGCTTCGTTTGTCTCGTGCCTTCGCTTTCTCCGCTTCCCTTTCGCCTGTTATGCGTGGCCATGGCGGAGGCTCGATCGCCTGCACAAGTAAAGGGGTCAAAAGCAGAGCCCCTACTTTTTTACACCGACAGGAGCCCCCGGGCTTGGGCCATTCATAAGAGCAGCACGTTGTTGGGCCAGGCCCAGAACGGTGCGCGGGCAGTTGGGGCAAATTTTACTGCGGTAACTGTTCCATCCGTTGCGCTTCCCCATGACCATGTTGGACGCACGACATGGGGGACATGTGCACGCGCGTGACATGGGAGGCATGCGTGGGCTAGTGTCCGCACGCATGCGTCGTATCACAGTTAATGGGAAAGGAGGCGGCCCGCACCTTCCCCATAAAAAGGAATAACCGCGGGCACGCTGCTCACTTTACCCCCCCCCTCTTGCGCCTTCCTCCAATCTTAGAACTGCCTCCCCCTTCCTTCCTTCTTCTCGAGCCTCCCTGCCTTCGTCCATCGCCGCTGTGCTTCTGCCATCCCCTGCTTTCTTGCTTCTCGCAGCCGCCATGGCTCCCAAGTCCACAAAAAGCAAGGGAGCGGCGAAGGACACCGGGGTGACGGAGCAGCCGGAGAGCGGGCTGGTGGCGCGACGGGCGCAATTCGCTTACTTCCCCTCGATGGTCGGCGTGCCCGAGCTCCGGGAGATGTTCAAGGACCTGTGTGGAGTGAAGACGGGGGGAGAGAAGACGGGGCATCCAGCCATGCACGTCGTCCCTACCAGCGCCGGGCCCTCCCCAAATCGGTACCCCTTCTTCGTCGACTATTTCTCCCGCGGGCTCTGTCCCCCCTTTTCTGATTTCTTCAAGGACATCATGCACACCTACGGCTTCCGCCTCTTGGATTTCACCCCGAATGTCGTGGTGTGCATGGCTCTCACGCATTATCCGCGAGGGCTTGCCGAGGTGTACCCCAAAGACGGCGCTTCCGCCATTACTTCTCCCCTCGGATCCAAAAAGGGGCGCCGTCGCTGGCTGCGTCGCCTGGATCCCGAGGGCCTAGGGGGCGTACACGGACAGTGCCACGAAGGAGAGGTGGGAAGAATGGCGGGGCCGGTGGTGCTGGATTGAGGAGGAGGACCTGCCAGCATTCTGCGAGGTTCGCCAGAAGCCGCCGGTCCATGGGGGCGATTGGGGCGACGTCGATGTTGCCGACGTGAAGCTTACGGTCGCCACCACCAGGATTCTTTGGCTCACCCAGGCCAGGCTCACCCTCGAAATGATTGGGGCGGACTTCATCCGCTGCCGGATTGCCCCTCTGCACGACAAGGGGAGACCGGCCTGGCTCTTTGTGAACGCGTCGACATCATGAGGCTCCGCCCTGGCCTCGACAACAACCTGATGGTGGGCGAGGTCGAATGGTTCGGCAAGCTTGCCAGAGCCGCCGCGAAGGCCGTCAAGGTCGACAAGGAACCCGTTTTCAAGCTGCGGCAGGAGTGATCCCGCTGAGCAACAACTCTCGTCGGAACGAGATCATTGCCATTATGCCTCTCTTCAACGTGCATGGCCTTGACCCGAACTGGGTTGAGCCGGACGGGCTCGTGGTGCAGGAGTTCTTCAACACCTTGCATGAGGTGTACGTCACCGTCGAGCCGTGGCTTATCCAGGACACCTCTCCGGCGGAGCTGGACTACATTGCCGCTAGGGTGGAGGAGGCGAGGCTTGCCGAGGAGGAGGCAAAGCTCGTCAAGGAGGCTGGCAGCACCGGCGGCGTGGTGGACAAGGCCGCGGCGGAGGAGGAGGAGGGGGAGCTTGCCCGGTGAGCAGCAGCCGCTGGGGAGGCTAGCGGCGCCGACACCAGGGCTCCCCTCGTTGAAGACGCCGTCGACGGGTCATCGGAGGAGGAGGGCGAGGGGCGAAAACCACGACTGTCGATCCTCCATCCGCCAGAAAAGGGCGGGTTCTGCGGCAGGCCATCTCCGGCGAGCCGGTCCGCCTTGACCGGGCCGCGCAGCTGCGGCAAGCCCAGGAAGCCCTCGTGCGCCAGACGAGGGCGGTGGTGATGAAGAAAACGGCGAAAGCCGTGGCATCGATGAAGAGGACATCTCCTTCTTCATCGTCCAAGCGCACCCGGATGCTATCGCCTTCCCCCTCGCCGGCAAACATTGGCGCGGGGATTGCGTTTGACTTCGGGCCTCTCAGCCTGGAGAGAGACCTCGGGCCTCTCAGCCCAGAGAGAAAAAGGAAAGCAACAGAGGAGGAGGAGGAAGATAATGAAGAGTAAGCTTCTGCTTTCCTCCCTCATTCCTTACACTTCCCCTAATGGTGTTGCTCACTTGTTTTCATCTTGCTTGGATGTGGAGACGCTGGCCCACAGGATAAAGAGGGCCAGGATTTCGGCGAGTGGCTAGCCCCCGACAGGCACCTCCAGTACGCCACTGGTGGTGTCGAGCAGCCCAGACAGTAGCCCCCAGCCCAGCCCCCAGCGTGAGTCCATCACCCATCCTTTGTCAACATGCGTAATGCATGACGCTTTGGTACTGATCCTGCCGTGTATGTAGGAGGGGAGCAACACCAAGGGGGGCCGCAGAGGGCTTCTCCCATCGTGCCGCCCCCGTCGACCACGCCGCCCCGAGGGGCGTCCCCGGCAAGGGCACCAAGCGCCGAGGCCATGCGCACGGAGGAGGAGGGGGAGTACACGAGCGCCGGTGGCCTCGCCTCGACGCCAGACCTCGGCGGGGAAGGGACTTCCGCCTCTCGGCCCGGCACGGGTAAGCCACTCGCACTCCACTTCCGCTTGTGCTCTCTTTCTTTTTTTCCTCTTTTCCTTACTGACTTTCGATCTTGGCTCCGCCCTGTCTCCTTCTTGGTGTCCAGACCCCTCCTCAGAGGACGTCGACACCGCCATCAAGGACGTCGCCACGGAGACCGTGGCGGAGGCAGAGAAGATAGCTGCCGAGGAGAGCGCCAGGGGCGCCACTGAGGACGCCGCCAAGGGGCCCGCCGAAGAGCCCGGCAAGGGGCCTGCCGGGGAAGCCGGCAAGGCCACTGCCGAGGAAGTGGCGTTTGATGACATGCCCTCCTTCTCCGCTGCCTCTGGCTCTGGCAGGTACTTGAGGGTAAGCGACGACCTCTTCGTCCATGTCCTTGGCGCATCAAGCACCAGGGCTCCTTTTGAGGGAGAGGTGTTCGACGAGGAGGCGCTTGCCGCCGCCGGGCTCGAGGTTGTCGATGAGCGGGCAAGCAGGAGCCGGCCCCGTGAGGAGCAGCCCAGCCCATGGGTGCCAGCCCGAAGCCAGCACTCCACCGCGCCCGCCTGGACAAGGCCAAGTCCAGGGCGGCGGTGGTGGAGAAGGCGGAGGAGGACATTTGGGGGCGCGTCGCCGAGGCGCAAGACTGGTTCCGCCAGGCCCAGGAAGAACTGAAGGCCGCCCAGGGCGAGCTGGCCAACCGTGAGGTGGAGCTCGCCCTGAAGCTGGCCGACGTCGAGAAGGCCAGGAGACGGCGAAGAGATTGGCCGACGAAGCCGAAGCCACTCGGACCCAGCATGAGGCCGCACTGAAAACCCAGGAAGAGGACCTTGCTGCGCGCGGGGAGAAACTTGCCGCCACGCTCCGCGGCAAGGATGAAGAGGTGGGCAAGCTCGTCCTGCAGCGGACCCAAGAGCTGGAGCGGAGGCATCAGGAAGCACTCAACGCCCAAGCTCAGGCCTACGCCGGCAGGGTGAAGGAGCTGGAGGGGCAAGCTTTGAAGCTGGCCCAGGAGAGGGATACGCTCAACGGCGCCCTGACGGAGGCGCAGGGCGAGGTCGTCAGCAAGGCTGGAGAACTCTCCGAAGCCAACATCTCCATCAGATACCTCAAGCTGAAGCTGGGAGATCTCGAGAAGACTATGTCGGAGGCCAAAACCCGGGAGGGGATCCTGACCAAGGAGCTGGAGATGGAGAAGCAGCTACTGATGAACGAGACCGCCAACCTCAAGGACCACGAGGCGGGCGAGAAACGTTGGCTTGAACGCCTTGCCGTCGTTGCAAACTTGGCCGCCGATCAGCTGACCATTATGGAGATGCCGGAGATGAGGTACGCCCCAGAAGCGAGCCTGAGCCCCAATGCCAACCTAACCATATACTTTGAGAAGGTCATCGGTGCCCTGAGGCGGCTTCATTCCAACCGGACGGCCTCCCTGGCCGAAGAATCCCGGATGCCGGGGGACCATGACCAGGGTGCTCACCAAGATTGCGCACTAGCACCCAGACCTCGACTTCGAAGTTGTGTTGAAGAGCTTGCCGGAGGATGCCGACATCGCGGCGCTCAATGAGCGTATCCAGCCCATCCTCAGCCGCATCGATAAAATCAAGAGGTTGGAGGGCCAACGCCGAGACTAGGCACCCCGTTCTCCATCGCCGCTGCAGGCTCATAACCAAGACAATGCTATCTTTAGTTAGAACCGCGGCGGCAATTTGTGTAATATAACTCTGCAGTGCTCCTGAAATTATGCATGTTGTTTTCCTGTTCGATTTTCCTTTGTATGTCCACCCCACGTCGACGGGGTAGGCTTGCCGGCACGTAAACCCAGGGTGGCGCTTTGAGGACGGATCCTCATTAGCCTGTCGGGTGTGTTTGTTGTCGGGCGAAGCACCTTACCGCCCTTGGCGCGGCCGCTCGATCTGTCGAGTTTGACTCGAGTCAGAATCGAGAGCGTTGCCGATGGCGAAAGGCTACCCTACCGCTCTCGACGCGGCCGCTCGAACTATTGAGCGAACTCAAAACAGAACAAGGGTGTTGCCGATCGCAGGAGGGCTCCTCTGCGTACAGGTTCTCCATACATAGGCCAAACCGTCGAGGATAATAACCTGATATCTAAGGAGAAAAAAACTTAAAATTCAGCATGACTTAGCTCTTTCGTCGCTGCCTCGGCGTCCTTCGCGCCAACAGGCAGCGCTGCCTTCTCCGCAGGAGCTGTGACGATGATGAACTGCTAGGCCTTCCACTGGACCCGATTCTCACAATTGCGCCCCCTACCTGGCGCACCAAAGATGTCGGTGGGAAACGACACCTATGGGATCACTAGACTCCCTACTACGGTTGCGGGGCGCGGGGATCGTGAGAAGAGCGGGACTAGTAGACAGCACAAAGGGGATTTACCCAGGTTCGGGCTGCAAAGATGCGTAAAACCCTACGATCCTGCTTTCGTCGATGTATTTAGTGTTCTTGAGCTCTTGAACTAGCTCTGGGTGCTGCTAGGTTCGAACGAGCCGAATCCTTCTCCAGTGCGCCAAGGGCCTCCTTTTATAGGCGAAAGGGGCTGCCACAGTGGCACACAGGAGGTGGAAAGTGCTACAGCCCTGTGAGCTTATCACTGGTATTACAGGACAAAGTGCATTTAATGCGAGGCATAGGTGTCCCTTCACTTTATCGGGGATGGGAGCGAGGCCCGTCCCGTCCGTCGCCGCTCCTTCTTGCTTTGACATGCGCCCTGGCCAGCGATGCATGCGGCGCCATGTAGGCAGATAGGCAGCTGAGGTGGCACGGTGGCGGAGCCTCCACGAAGGGCTGCATGTTGCCACGTAGGTGCCTACCTAGCTGGTTGGGTCGGCAGCTGCACACGAATGGCGGCGGAGACTTGGCTGGTGTGGGCCTGGCGGTGGCCCTACTGGCGCGCTTGGCGAGGGCCTTGCCGGTGGCCCGGCAAGGGTCTTGCCATGGCGCGCTGGCGACCCCGGCAAGGATCTTGACGGGGGTCTTGTGGGTTTCTTCGGTGAGGATCTTGGTGAGGATTGTTACCCTCCAATCATCATCCAATCTTGAGCATTCTGTGTCTTCACAAAGATCTGCATGCCACCATGGAGGTGCCTCCCGAGCCCTGTCCCAATGCGTTTGTCTGGCGTTGGTGGGCTCAAAGGTGGCTCGCTCAGCTCGTGTGGGTGAGCTGCCCCAACAAGGGTCTTGCCGGGGCCGCTGAGGCTGCCCCGGCAAGGGTCCTTGCCAGGGAAACCTGCTTCGTCCATCCGATCTTTGTGGCCTTGGTCCTTGTCGTTGCTTCGTTTGTCTCGTGTCTTCAGCTTCTCTCCGGCTTCCCTTTCCTGCCCTGTTATGCGTGGCCGTGGCGGGAGGCCCTGACTGCCCGTGCACAAGTAAAGGGGTCAAAAGCAGAGCCCGTACTTTCGTACACCGACAACACCATTCTCTAATGATGTGATCCCATTCATCAGATGACAACACATGTCCATGGTTAGGAAACTTAACCATCTTTGATTACCGAGCTAGTCTAGTAGAGGCTTACTAGGGACACGGTGTTTTGTCTATGTATCCACACATGTATCAAGTTTTCGGTTAATACAATTCTAGCATGAATAATAAACATTTATCATGAACAAGGAAATATAAAATAACAACTAATAAACATTTATAATGAATAAGGAAATATAAAATAACAACTTTATTATTGACTCTAGGGCATATTTCCTTCAGTCTCCCACTTGCACTAGAGTCAATAATCTAGTTCACATCGCCATGTGATTTAACACCAATACTTCACATCGTCATGTGACCAGCACCTAAAGAGTATACTAGAGTCAATAATCTAGTTCACATCACTATGTGATTAACACCCAAAGAATACTTAGGTGTGATCATGTTTTTCTTGTGAGCAACGGGTCTGCTACATACAGATCTGTATGTATTTCGCAAATTTCTATGTCTACAATGCTATGCATGGAGCTACTCTAGCTAATTAATCCCACTTTTAATACGTATCCAGATTGAGACTTAGAGTCATCTAGATCAATGTAAAATCTTGCATCGATGTAACTCTTTATGACGAACTCTTTATCACCTCCATAACCGAGAAACATTTCCTTAGTCCTCTAAGGATAATTTTGACCGCTATCCAGTGATCTACTCCTAGATCACTATTGTACCCCCTCGCCAAACTCATGGCAAGGCACAAAATAGGTCTGGTACACAGCATGACATACTTTATAGAACCTATGACTGAGGCATAGCGAATGATTTTCATTCTCTCTCTATCTTCTGTCGTGGTCGTTTTTTAGTATTACTCAACTTCACACCTTACAATACAGGCTAGAACTCCTTCTTTGACAGATCCATTTTGAACTCCTTCAAAATCTTGTCAAGGTATGTACTCATTGAAAATCCTATTAAGCGTCTTGATCTATCTCTTTAGATCTTGATGCCTAATATATAAGTAGCTTCTCTAAGGTCTTTCATTGAAAAAATCTTATTCAAGTATCCTTTTATGCAATACAGAAATTCTACATCATTTCCAATCAATAATATGTCATCCACGTATAATATTAGAAATGCTACAGAGCTCCCACTCACTTTCTTGTAAATACAGGCTTCACCATAAGTCTTTATAAAACCATATGCTTTGATATCCTTATCAAAGTGTATATTCCAATTTTGAGATGCTTGCACCAGTCCATAGATGGATCGCTGGAGCTTGCACACTTTGTTAGCACCTTTAGGATCGACAAAACCTTTTGGTTGCATCATATACAACTCTTCTTTAAGAAATCCATTAAGGAATGCAGTTTTCACATCCATTTGCCAGATTTCATAAAATGTGGCAATTGCTAACATGATTCGGACAGATTTAAGCATCGCTACGGGTGAGAAAGTCTCATCGTAGTCAACTCCTTGAACTTGTCGAAGACTTTTTGCCACAAATCGAGCTTTGTAGATAGTAACACTACCATTAGCGCTTGTCTTCCTCTTGAAGATCCATTTATTCTCAATGGCTTGCCGATCATCAAGCAAGTCCACCAAAGTCCACACTTTGTTCTTATACATGGATCCTATCTCAAATTTCATGGCCTCAAGCCATCTGTTGGAATCTGGGCTCATCATAGCTTCTTCATAGTTCGTAGGTTTGTCATGGTCTAATAACATGACTTCCAGGACAGGATTACCGTACCACTCTGGTGCGGAACATGCTATGTTCGACCTACAAGGTCTAGTAGTAACTTGATCCAAAGTTTCATGCTCATCATCATTAGCTTCCTCTCTAGTTGGTGTAGGCATCACAGGTACGGATTTCACTGATGTGCTACTTTCCAATTCGAGAGAAGGTACAATTACCTCATCAAGTTCTACTTTCCTCCCACTCACTTCTTTCGAGAGAAACTCCTTCTTAGAAAGGTTCCATTCTTAGCAACAAAGATCTTGCCTTCGGATTTGTGGTAGAAGGCGTACCCAATTGTTTCCTTAGGGTATCCTATGAAGACGCACTTCTCCAATTTGGGTTCGAGCTTATCAGGCTGAAGCCTTTTGACATAAGCTTCGCATCCCCAAACTTTAAGAAACGGCAGCTTAGGTTTATTGCCAAACCACAGTTCATACGGTGTCGTCTCAACGGATTTACACGGTGCCCTATTTAATGTGAATGCAACTGTCTCTAATGCATAACCCCAAAATGATAGTGGTAAATCAGTAAGAGACATCATAGATCGCACCATATCTAATAAAGTACGGTTGCAGCGTTCGGACACACCATTACGTTCTGGTGTTCCACGTGGCGTGAGTTGTGAAACTATTCCACATTGTTTTAAGTGAAGGCCAAACTCGTAACTCAAATATTCGCCTCCGCGATCAAATCGTAGAAACTTTATTTTCTTGTTACGATGATTCTTCACTCTAAAATTCTTTGAACTTTTCAAATGTTTCAGACTTGTGTTTCATTAAGTAGATATACCCATATCTGCTCAAATCATCTGTGAAGGTTAGAAAATAATGATACCCGCCGTGTGCCTCAACACTCATCAGATCGCATACATTGGTATGTATTATTTCCAATAAGTCATTGGCTCGCTCCATTGTTTCGGAGAACAGAGTTTTAGTCATCTTGCCCATAAGGCATGGTTCGCAAGTATCAAATGATTCATAATCAAGTGATTCCAAAAGCTATCAGCATGGAGTTTCTTCATGCGCTTTACACCAATATGACCTAAATGGTAGTGTCACAAGTATGTTGTACTATCATTATCAACTTTGCATCTTTTGGCATCAATATTATGAATATGTGTATCACTACGATCGAGATTCAATAAACCATTAACATTGGGTGTATGACCATAGAAGGTTTTATTCATGTAAACAAAATAACAATTATTCTCTGTCTTAAATGAATAACCGTACTGCAAAAACACGATCCTATCTTGTTCATGGTCAATGCAAACACCAAATAATATTTATTTAGGTTCAACACTAATCCTGGAAGTATAGGGAGTGTGCGATGATGATCATATCAATCTTGGAACCACTTCCAACATACATCATCACTTCACCCTCAACTAGTCTCCATTTATTCTGCAACTCCTGTTTCGAGTTACTAATCTTAGCAACCAAACAGGTATTAAATACCCAGGGGCTACTACAAGCACTAGTAAGGTACACATCAATAACATGTATATCAAATATACCTTTGTTCACTTTGCCATCCTTCATATTCGCCAAATATTTGGGATAGTTTCGCTTCTAGTGACCATTTCCTTTGCAGTAGAATCACTCAGTTTCAGGCTTAGGTCCAGCTTTGGGCTTCTTTACGGGAGTGACAACTTGCTTGCCATTCTTCTTGAAGTTCCCTTTCTTTCCCTTTTGCCCTTTTTCTTGAAACTAGTGGTATTGTTAACCATCAACATTTGATACTCTTTCTTGATTTCTACCTTCGTCGATTTCAGCATTGCGAAGAGCTCAAGAATGGTTTTCATCATCCCTTGCATATTATAGTTCATCACAAAGTTCTATTAGCTTCGTGATGGTGACTAGAGAACTATGTCAATCACTATCTTATCTAGAAGATCAACTCCCACTTGATTCAAGCGATTATACTACCCAGACATTCTGAGCATATGCTCACTGGCTGAGCTATTCTCCTCCATCTTGTAGGCAAAGTACTTGTCAGAGGTCTCATACCTCTCGACACGGGCATGAGTCTGAAATACCAATTTCAGCTCTTGGAACATCTCATATGCTCTGTATGCTCAAAACGTCTTTGAAGCCCTGATTCTAAGCCGTAAAGCATGGCGCACTGTCACGCCCAATAGGCGGCCCTATCCTAAAGGAACTCGAAGGTCCCACCAAGGATAGAAGCGCATATTGGAGACGCTTTCGCAAGGTGGATATCATTACATCATACCATTACATAATATTTGGGGATACATACAACAGGCATACAATCCACATGAATACAACAACTTCATACATAAGAGCAACATCCGACTATGGATGAAACACAAACAGAAACTCAAACGGCATCCACCCTTCTAGCCCAGGCTGCCGACCTGGAACCTATCCCCTGATCGAAGAAGAAGCAGAAGAACTCCAAAACAAGTAACATCGCCTCACGCCAACATCATTGCATACATTCTGTACCTGAATCGTTGTTGTAAAGAATCAGGAGCCACGAGGACTCAAAGCAATCCCATTACCATGGGTATCAAGACGAGCAAAGCTTAATGGGTAAAGGAATGGATAAGTGGTGAGGTTGCAGCAGCGACTAAGCATGATATGGTGGCTAACATACGCAAATAAGAGCGAGAAGAGAAGCAAACGGAACGGTCGTGAAGCTAGTAACGAGCAACAAGTGATCCTGAAACTACTTACGTTCAAACATAACCCAAAACCATGTTCACTTCCCGGACTCCGCCTAAAAGAGACCATCACGGCTACACACACGGTTGATGCATTTTAATTAAATCAAGTGTCAAGTTCTCTACAACCGGATATTAACAAATTCCCATCTACCACATAACCGCGGGCACAGCTTTTGAAAGATAATACCCTGCAGGGGTGTCCCAACTTAGCCCATCACAAGCTCTCACGGTCAACGAAGGATATTCCTTCTCCCAGGAAGACCCGGTCAGACTCGGAATCCCGGTTTACAAGACATTTCGACAATGGTAAAACAAGACCAGCAAAGCCGCCCGATGTGCCGACAAATCCCGATAGGAGCTGCACATATCTCGTTCTCATGGCACATCGGATGAACACTACGTACAGCTAAAACCAGACCTCAAGTTTCCCCAAGGTGGCGCTGCAAGTGGCTCTAGTTTGGACTAACACTCGAAGGAGCACTGGCCCGGGGGGTTAAATAAAGATGACCCTCGGGCTCCGGAAACCCAAGGGAAAAAGGCTTAGGTAGGCAAATGGTAAAACCAAGGTTGGGCCTTGCTGGAGGAGTTTTATTCAAAGCGAACTATCAAGGGGGTCCCATAAATCACCCAACCGCGTAAGGAACGCAAAATCAAGGAACATAACACTGGTATGACGGGAACTAAGGAGGCAAGAGTGCAACAAAACACCAGGCATAAGGCCGAGCCTTCCACCCTTTACCAAGTATATAGGTGCATTAGTTAAATAAGAGATATTGTGATATCCCAACATAATCATGTCCATCATGGAGCAATCTTCAACTTCACCTGCAACTAACAACTCTATAAGAGGGGCTGAGCAAGGCGGTAACATAGCCAAGCAAAGGTTTGCTAGGAAGGGTGAAAAATGTTAGAGGCTGACGTGGCAAATTGGGAGGCTTGGTCAACAAGTGATAGGTAGCGCAGCATAGCGATAGAACGAAGCAACTAGCATAGCAATGATAGTAGTGAGATCCAAGGTGACGGTCATCTTGCCTGAAATCCCGCTAGGAAGAAGAACGAGTCCATGAAGAAGATGAAGCCACGAAGACGAACCAAGTGTAGACGAACGAATCCTCACGATCACAACGAAACAGGAACTAACGAGAAGGAGCACAACCAGAAAGAAGCAAACAACAAGGTAAACTCTCAACACATAGACATGACAAGATGCTCAACCAAGTATGATGCATGACAAGGCTATATGATGCTACTCATGGCAAGAGATGAAGCATACAAGAGCAACATATCAAAGCAAGTTTAAATGAGGCCGGAAACAACATATAACAAATCCGATAAGTCCTCATATACGAATTTCGAAATTGGACCAGATCTGAATAAACCTTATGTTCAAGCTTTTAAACAGCAAGTTAAAATTCACCAAGATGATATACACGAAATTCTAGTCAAAATACATATAAAGTTCATTTAGTTCGGAGCTACGGCCTAGAAGATATGAGCAAAACAAGTTAAACATGTCATTGATGCAAAATGCATTCAAACATCAAGCAAACACTCTCAAAACAAGGATCCAACATGACAATATGAAACTACATGCAAAATCAAGCAAGTTTCATATAGAGCACGCTCAAAACGGAGCAACGGTTCAACACATACACATGAAACAAGTTTAAAGGACAAGCTGTCCAAAACAGCAACTGGGCATCTAGCAAGCATCCAAACAATATGCTACAGCACCTCAACATGAAAACAAAAGGCATAGACATGATTTACAGGTAAGGCATGACAAAACATGAAAACTGAGCTATCTCCATAAATCACTAGAACATGCTCAAAAGGACATGGCAAGATTGCAAATAATAACAGTTTCACAGACTTGGCAGAAATCACTAGACATGGCAGAAGTTAACATCAGGTTACAATGTTTAGAGCTATCAAATAACATGCTACAGGAACTTATCATGACAAACAAAGGCATGGCATGCTATTAATAAAATCAATTAACAAAACTCCCTTACTGAACTTATTCCAAAGATCAACATAAAAGATGGTAGCATCCATGCAATCATGGCAAGTGATATGACAGATTCAGAATAACAGTACATGGTAGGAACAACGATAAGTAGGCATGTTAGTGAGCTTGTACCACTCTCCACGGAGCATTTCATGGCATGTGAAGTCCACCAGCAGTAAGATGACATAATTATGAAGCTACACATGGTAAGATCAAGTTCATAGGGTGCATGGATCACTATCAAAACAAATGGCAAAATGGAACTTAATGTTAACATGCTGACAGCAACATTATTTAGCAATTTGAGAGCTAGATTACAACACGATACAGCAGGCTATAAATTCAACCAGGGGCATGGATGAATACAGCATGACATGTGCAACAAAACATCCATAGTGAGCATCTCCAGATTATGCATAGAATGACTTGTAGCAGCAGGTTTACATAGCATCATGATATAACAGGTTTAGCCTAGCAAAACAGTAACAACAAGTACCCTACTTCACGAGCTTGATGCACTCACCACAAAGCACACAAAAATACATGGATTGCACCACCGTAAGGATGGCATGTCATAGTTCAAAACACATGTAGAGCTCATGCTCATAGGATGCGCACACAAAATGCAATGAAAAAGACAAATCACCAAGTTCTGATAATAGACAGCAGTTAACATCATATAGCACCCTTGCAACGATGATTAGGGCATCAAGACGACCTCAAACATGCATGTCACGGTGGAACAAAATGAAGAGCATCTCACAATGAACGTTTTGATATATTACACGCATAGAACGGCGCACCACACAAGAAGTTATGACATGATCAATATGGGCACGTAATGACACACAACCAGAGACGTCAGATTTTTGGAAAAAAACGAGCGGGCGCGACATACTAAATAGCGCACGGGCGGGGTTTAGCAGGGGCTCACCCATTGGGCTTGGCCCAGGTCAGAAGGAGGCCGGCTGGGCGCGGACCAGGGCTGCTAGGCTGGGCCTCGGCGACTAGATCGGGAATCTCCCGATCCCGCAAGACGGCGGCAGCGACGAGAGTGGACGGTGCCAGCTCCGGTCGCAGTCGCCAGCGACGGCGCAAAGGCGGCGGGGTCAGGTGGAGCAGGCGGAGGTCGGGCGACGGGGCTCCTGCGCGAAAGGCGCGAGATCCGTGGCGGGCACGGATCTGCTGGCCGGGCGGCGCCGGGAGGCGGGACGGCGCGCGACCCGAGGCGGCGGGCGGCAAACCGCGGCGGGCGGTGGCGCGGTCAGGACGGAGGCGCACGGGCGCTGGGCGGAGGAGCACGGGCGGTCGCCCGGCGGCGTAGGGATCCGGCTGGGGGGCCGGATCTGGGCCCTGCGGGCCCTGGCGGCGGAGCAGAGAGAGGGGGCCGGCGGCGGTGACGTGGCGGCGCAGGATTGGGCGAGGAGCGGTGGCGCGGACACGTCCGGCGCGAGATGGACATGTCCGGCGGTGGGAGGAGGAAGATAGCTAGGGTTTGCCCGAAATTTCGGGGGAGGGGACTAATTTAAGGCATAGGGAGCTAGGAGAGTCCAAATGGGGAGCAGTTTTCGCCCACACGATCATGATCGAACGGCGGAGAGCATGGAGGGGGTTTTGCTAGGTTAGTGGGCTGATTTGGAGGGGTGTTGGGCTGCAAGACAAAAGGGGCTTTTGCGGTTACCCGTCTAACCATTGGGGCATCAAACAACCTCCAAATGGAACGAAATTTGACGGGCGGTCTACCGGTGATATCCCAAGGCCACTCGGCAAATCTCGGCCCATTCCGAGAATGTTTTTCGGCAGCTCACAAAACAAGGACTGGGAGGGGTGACGGGTGCGTGCGAGTGTGTCTAGGCTCAGAACGGACAACAGAGAGAACCGGCGGAACCCGAACGGATGCAAGTTTTGGAAAGCATGCAGACGAAATGCAGATGATGACATGGAAAAATGCAACACGCAAGCAAATGACATGGCAACAATGACGAATGTCTAGAGGACACCTGGCGCATCGGATTCGGGGCGTTACACGCACTAAACTATCAAGTAGTCGTCATATCGAGCTTGCCAAACTTTCATAACGTCTGCATCTGCTCCTGCAATAGGTCTGTCACCTAGCGGTGCATCAAGGACATACTTCTTCTGTGCAGCAATGAGGATAATCCTCAGATCACGGACCCAATCCACATCATTGCTACTATCATATTTCAACTTAGTTTTCTCTAGGAACATATAAAAACATATGGGATCTACAACGCGAGCTATTAATCTGCAACATAATTTGCAAATACTATCTGGACTAAGTTCATGATAAATTAAGTTCAATTAATCAAATTACTTAAGAACTCCCACTTAGATAGACATCCTCAAGTCATCTAAATGATACATGATCCAAACAACTAAGCCATGTCCGATCATCACGTGAGATGGAGTAGTCATCAATGGTGAACATCTCTATGTTGATCATATCTACTATATGATTCATGTTCGATCTTTCGATCTCCAGTGTTCTGAGGCCATGTATGTACATGCTAGGCTCGTCAAGTTTAACCTGAGTATTCCGCATGTGCAAAACTGTCTTGCACCTGTTGTATGTGAACGTAGAGCCTATCACACCGATCATCACGTGGTGTCTCAGCACGAAGAACTGTCGCAACGGTGCATACTCAGGGAGAACATACCTTGAAATTTTAGTTAAGGGATCATCTTATAATGCTACCGTCGTACGAAGCAAAATAAGATGCATAAAGATAAACATCACATGCAAATATGTGACATGATATGGCCATCGTCATGTTGTGCTTTTGATCTCCATCTCCAAAGCAACGTCATGATCTCCATTGTCACCGGCTTGACACCTTGATCTCCATCGTAGCGTCGTGGTCGTCTCACCAACTATTGCTTCTACAACTATCACTACTGCTTAGTGATAAATTATAGCAATTACATGGCGTTTGCATTTCATATAATAAAGCGACAACCATAAGGCTCCTACTAGTTGCCGATAACTTTTACAAAACATGATCATCTCATACAACAATGCATATCACATCATGTCTTGACCATATCACATCACAAGCATGCCCTGCAAAAACAAGTTAGGCGTCCTCTACTTTGTTGTTGCAAGTTTTATGTGGCTTCTACGGGCTTCTAGCAAGAACCGTTCTTACCTACGGCACAAAAACCACAACAATGATTTATCAAGTTTGTTGTTTTAACCTTCAACAAGGACTGGCCGCAGTCAAATTTGATTCAACTAAAGTAGGAGAAACAGACACCCACCAACCACCTTTATGCAAAACTAGTTGCATGTCTATCGGTGGAACCGGTCTCATGAACGTGGTCATGTAAGGTTGGTCTGGGCCGCTTCATCCAACAATACCGTCGAATCAAAAAAAGACATTGGTGGTAAGCAGTATGACGATCACCGCTCACAACTCTTTGTGTTCTACTCGTACATATCATCTATGCGTAGACCTGGCTCGGATGCCACTATTGAGAAACGTAGCATGCGATTTCAAAAAAAATCCTACGCTCACGCAGGAACTATCTAGGAGATGTATAGCAACGAGAGGGGGAGAGCATATTCATACCCTTGAAGATCGCTAAGCGGAAGCGTTTATCAACGCGGTTGATGTAGTCGTACACCTTCACAATCCGTCCCGATCAAGTATTGAACGTACGACACCTCCGCGTTTAACACACATTCAGCTTGATGAGCCTTCTTGATCCAGCAAGACGGGCGAAGTAGTAGATGAGTTCCGGCAGCACGATGGCATGGTGACGGTGTTGGTGAAGAACAATCTTCACAGGGCTTCGCCTAAGCACTACAGAAACTATGACGGAGGATAAACTAGAGGGGACGGGGTTGCCGGCACACGGCTTGGTGAATCTTGATGTGTCTTTGGTGCTAGCCCTGCCCCTCTATTGATATGTTGAGCCCTAGGGTCGAAACTTGGAGCAAAAGCCTCCTGAAAGTCGGTTTTGCCCGAAAGGCAAGAGTCCCACTTGGAATCCAAGACCAAACGCCACAATCCTTGGTTTTTGGCCTAGACGCCATGGGCCTCGGCGTCTGGACCAGGGCCAGACGCCAAGGTCTCCGACGTTTGGCCCCCTGGCCTCCGCAAAACTCCTTTTGCACCGACCTATATCCCCATGGGCCTGACCCCTTGGCCTAACCATATCATGCAATATATGAATCTTTACCTCCGGACCATTCCGGAGCTCCTCGTCATGTCCGTGATCTCATCCGGGAATCCGAACAACATTCAGTCACCAACATACATAACTCATATAATACTATATCATCAATGAACGTTAAGCGTGCGGACCCTACCACTATAGAAAAAATACACTTCCGTGATGATACGTGTTTGTCGCAGTAGGTCACGTTTTCTGTCATGCATGTACATCCATGACAATTTTATGACAGAATCAAGATAGTCATACTTGTGCTGTCGTAGAAGTGTTCCATGACATTACCAAAATTATCATCACGAAAGTGTCCACTTCCATGACGATAAATCGCATGTCACAGAAGTGCTTTCGTCAAGGGTTACCGACACATGGCATCCATCGTAACGGAACACCGTTAAGCTATCGGGTCCGGTTTTGGATCCGATAACCCGTTAACAGCCCCGACCAATGGGGATTATCCACGTGTAAAATCATCATTGGCTGGAGGAAACATGTGTCGGCTCACCGTTGGGACAGATGCCATCCACTCATTGGACACAAGGCGCCTATGATACATCGACGCGTGGCACGGCCCTACAGAGGACCATTCCTGTGAAAAGGCCGGCCCATTTGACTTGGTCAAAAGGTGGTGGGTCGGTCCACGGAAAGCCTGTTAACGGCCTGTTTGCATATAGCCCATTTACAGCCCGCTAACCCAGGGTCCGTTATGACCTCTCCGAATTAGGCCCAGTAGCGTCATCTGGGCCGTCCAATATGATTCCAGCCTGTTTTAACTTCCGGCCCATGTGTGGCCCATGACTTCTTTTGGCCCATATGAGGCCCTTTGTAACTCTTGGCCCATTAACGGCCCGTGGTGAAACTGGCCCGTAATGAACAGTTGAAAGTGCTAGTTATCGACTAGAGGGGGGTGAATAGGCGATTTTTATGAAAGTATTCAAAACATGGAAGTTTTGAAGACAAACAATAGAAATGACCTAATTGATATGCAGCGGAAGATAAACTACAACAGGCAAACCATAGTCAAGTACGTAATGATGTGAAAGTACATGACTAATAGCAGCTAAGAAGTAAGGATCAGGATGGAAGATAGTATGAAGCCAATCAACGATAGTAGTCAAGCAATGAAGTCAAACAGGTACGACAGATAGGCAATGACTTCACGAAGGCAAACTCTAAATAAAGGAAGGGAGAGGATAGAACCAGTCACTTGTTGAAGACACGGGATTAGTTGGACCAGTTCCAGTTGCTATGACAACTGTACGTCTGGTTAGGGAGGCTGAGATTCAAATCAGAAGACCGCACCTTCACCTTATTCCCCTTGAGCTAAGGACACACAGTCCTCGCCCAATCACTCTGGTAAGTCTTCAAGGTAGACTTCCAACCTTCACAGACTTCGCTCACCGCAATCCACAATGACTCTTGGATGCTCAGAACGCGACGCCTAACCGGCCGGAGGATTCACAGCCCTCAAGTGTAATAAGTCTTCGTGTCACATGCATGTAAAGACTTTAGTGATGCCTAACACTCTTTGGCTCTGGGTGTTTGGGCTTTGTCCTCGCAAGGATTTCTCTCTCTCAAAGGCTTCGAGGTGGGTTGCTCTCAAACGACAAAAGCCGTGCACTAACTCTGAGCAGCCACCAATTTATGGTGTAGGGGGTGGGATATTTATAGCCACTAGGCAACCCGACCTAATATGTCCGAAATGACCCTGGGTCACTAAGGAACTGATTGTTCCAACGGTCAGATTTCAAACACACACGGCAACTTTACTTGGGCTACAAGCAAAGCTGACTCATCCAGCTCTGGATAAGATTTGCTCTCATTGTCTTCGCTCGAAGACATAGGATTTGGGTTGATCATCACTTCAGTCATTCCGACTATGTTCGCTTGGACCCCACTTAATAGTATGGTGGTTCCTATGACTCAACAAAGAAGAAAAGGAAACAACAAAATCACACAGTCTTCGCGCTCCATAGTCTTCACTCAATGTCTTCTCATGTCATAGTCTTCAATATGAATATCTTCACATACCACCATTGTCGTCATTGTCTTCATACATTTTTAGGGGTCATCTCCGTTAGGTAAACCGAATCAATGAGGGACACTACCTGCGTTATCCTGCAATTCTCACAAATGCATTAGTCCCTCAACCAAATTTGTCGTCAATACTCCGAAACCAACTAGGGGTGGCACTAGATGCACTTACAATCTCCCCCTTTTTGGTGATTGATGACAAACTGGTTGAAGTTTTCAACGGGATAAAGTATGTGAAATTGTAAAGGATAGGTATTGTCTTCATAAGTAGCAAAGGCTCCCCCTGAAGATGTGCATATAAGTAATTTGCTTTTGGAATGCAAATGCACATGGCAGGTTGTACTTGTGGAGATCCTCTTCAACTTATGAAGATAATTCATCATGCATGAAATGATATAGCAAATAGAATGACATGCATAATGAAAAATGGACGTCTGCAGATGATCTAAGTGCGGAAGTTATCATCGCACATGTGGAATTTATCATCACATCATAGTAAAGCAAATAAGTAGCAGACGACCATCGAGTTTAAGTGTTACAACTCAAAGTACCAAATGTATGAAAAGCGGGAGTTGTAAACACTGGGCAAAATATAAAGCAACCGCCCATATAAACCCGCTTGAAGACTATCAAACTCATATGCTTCTCCCCCTTTTGTCAGTAAGGACTAAAAAGGTTTAAAGACATAGAGCATCTACACGTTCTCATGAGTAGGTGAAGCAGCAAGGTTGTCGTTGTTGTTTGGCGGTGCAGATGTACTTGGTGCAGTGTCATGCGTGCAGAAGTAGGGGGCGGTGAAGTAGCATCGTCTTCATCATCGATCACTCCGGCATTCACAGTTGCCGCGGAGGAAGAATAGTCAGAGTCTTCAAGGGATGGAGTTCCATGTAGGATAGCATTCCGTGGAGGAGTGGAGTCAAACTTGAATCTTTCAGTGAAGCCATCGTCTTGAAAATCTGCTTCAGCACTAAGCAGCGTCAAACTCTTCCATGATCGCCGACAGGTTTCGTGAGTGACAAAAGCATTCTTGGTGGCAAGATTTTGAATGCGGTTGACGTCCACCAAGAGGCTTTGCGTTTGTCTCTTGAGACAAAAGTGATGCTTATCTTGTTTCTAATGAAGTGCCACAAGAAGTTCTTGGTCATGTAGAACACGAGAGCGCTTCTTAGGCCTTTGGGCAATTGTGCTTTCAGTAGCTTCAGTTTGTGCATGATGAGGCAGACGAGTGTTCCCAGCCATTGGATAGATACGTGTTACTGCTTAGACGCCTTCCATGGGCTGAGTGAAGCTTTGCTGATTAGCATTTTGAAGACAAAGAGGCTTCTTAAGGTGCTCAGGAATATGGCTTCAATCGACATATCAACCTCTCGTAGAAAGATCGATGATTGCAGCAGAGGGCTGATAGTTGATGAGGAGTGTAGCTTGATGAGGCGATGACCCATGGAGCATAGAATTTCAGGCCGAAAAGGTCAGATCCAGACGCAGCCAATTACCGGATGAAGAATTCTTGTGAATTGAAGCTGATGCCATTGAGGACGTAAAAGACCAATGTCTTCATGGCTCCTTCAAGTTTGGCCGCTGATGAATGCCCTTTGATAGGCCATAGAGTTCGCCTGATGATGTGATATATTGTGCGAGGCAGATACTCTAGGTCATCAACAAGGAACTCCTTCGGGTATTCAGCGTCAGATGGCAGAGGCTTCATCATGCTCAACATCTGGCTCATGTTTGGTTCTGGCTTATGGAAGATGCTCTCCAGTGCATTGTGGTGGAGTTGACAATCAGGTTCATACAGCTCTCCGGGAGTGGGTAGGCCTGTAAGCTCAATGAGGTCAAGAGCTTTGGCTTCATGATGAACATTTCCTGTCATCCACTCGAGAACCCATGTCTTTATATCCCTGTTGTAGCCGCGAATGTGGAGGGTAGCATAGAATTGAAGCAAAAGTTCCTCATTCCAATGTTCTTTGTCCGTCACAAAGCCGAGCAGACCGGCATCACGAAAAGCGCCAAGTGCTTCTTCTAAGCATGGCAGTCCAAAGAATGGCTTCGATGTCGAGGCGATATGAGGAAAATGCGCCTTGATCATCTGTAACACAGAGTAATAGCTTCACTGCCGATAGCTCCGTAAACGATCGATGATATTCTTGGCTTTGAGTAGGGTTCTTTGCACTTTGTCCAAAGAAGGTGTTGTGGCTTTTGAAGCCATTTGCATTAAAGGACCCTCAGAGAGTTTGCGTTACCTAGGAACCTTGGCGGTCTTGGCTTTGGTTTCGGACCCGAGGCCTATGCTCAACATGATAATGAAACCGAGGACCGAGGCGAGAGGCGGAGGGACGAGAACGGCCATCGGACGGTGGTTAGTGACCATGATTGTATGCTTGCTCAATTGTATAGGGCCTTGGTGGCGGAACAGTGCAAAGGGCAAATAATGAGGCATCAGTCAGCATGTCTGTGAAGCTTCGTGAGCAGTTGCATCATTGGCTTCTGGCACATTGGTTGGTGCAGGCTCCACATTTTCTTCAGCCATGACTACGTCAATGGCTTCAATTGTGTTGGTGGTGGCAGCCTCAAGATTTTCAACCTCCACTTGATGAGCTGGAGGGTTGGGCACTGGCATGTTCACATCAGGAACAGCTTCTTCAGTATTGGGGGGAGTAGGGACACGTACGTCTTCTTGATTGTCATCGGCTGATGTAGCAGGATTGTCTTCAGCAGCGTGGGCTTCAGACACGGAGACATTCATAGTCGGAGTGGCTTCTGGAAACACTTGACGTGCAACAGATGGGTGGTGCACTTCTCCTTCTGGAATGCTCGAAAGAGGGACCTGAGGCCTTGGTCCTTTGTGAAGCCTGCGTAATGCTGGCGACGCCTTTGGAGATGGAGTTGGCTGGGCCTCAAAGTCCTCTTGTTCTTCTTGCACAGGTGGTGTGACTTGTTGTTGTTGCTGGGGAGTACTTGGGGAGTCTTGTTGTTGTGGGTGATCAGCCCATGATGCATCCTGAGCAATTGGCGTCGGAGGACGGCCAATGCTGATGAGTTTGCTGTTCGTGAGAACAGACGATGATACCAAGTTGTGTTCGATATGAGGAAGAAATTCATCATCTTCAACATTGTCAATGTGACCAATGTCTTCAGCAGCGGTGGGTTCAGCTGCTGGAATGTCTTCAGCTTCATGAGCCTCTGTGGAAGCAGGCTCATGAACTATCATTCGTCGTTCTTGGTGTTCAGATGCAGGGCGAACCACTGAGATAGGTTCAACAACTAAGGGCTCTATGGGAGCAGCCCGATTCTTCTTGGTTTTGCGCTTCTTCTTAGAGGGACTAGCATCAGAGGCTTCAACATTTTTCCTTTTTCTGGCTTCAGCCACGGCAGCCCTCGTCTTCTTCTGTTCTGAAGCGGTTGACATGACCTTTGGCTTCGAGCCAGTCATGCTGCTTGGGAAGATTATGTGTGGTGCTTCCTGCTTTGAAGGTGCAGATTGAGCGATTGATATCTTCTTCTTCTTTGCAGCCATTTTGGGGTTAATGCCAGGATGACCAAGAGACTTGCGCTTCTCAGCCTCATTGTAGGCTAGCACACATTTGTCAGCCAGACTCTTCATACGCTCACGAGAGCCCTGAGCTTCTTCTGCTTCTTGAGAAAGGCTTCTTTAAGCTCGTGCAGCATGATCTTGAAGTTTCTGACATCTTGCACGCTGAGCTTTCCCACATGCTTCTTGAACTGAGCTTTCTCATAATCAATCTTGTGCTTCAGTTCAACGATGCGCCGAGCGAGAGCTAGCTCAGAAGCAATGGCGCCATTGAAGGAGACACTGAGGCCAATGGGAAGCTGCAGATCTTCAAAGCTGAGATTTGGGGTGTCAAACCACTCATCAATGAAGTTATGGATGATTGCCACATCGAAGAGAGGCAAGTTATTGAAGATCTCTGCTTCTTCCTTGCTCTTGATCAATTGCTCAAGGGCATCATCTACAAGATCTTCATCGCTGGACAGATCAATGTGCTCTTCTCACAGAATGGCAGCAGGAGTCAAGGTCTGATCAGTATGCTTGACCATTTTCTTTTTCTTCTCCGTCTTCTTGGAGATACGTGATAGATCTTCAGACTGCACACTGTCTTCGAGAGGTGCAGTGGCCAGTGGCTTCGCATGTGAAGCTTTTGGAGGAGCAGCTGATCTTGAAGCCTTAGGCTTCTTTAGCTTCTGCGGCTTTGGAGGAGGAGCTGGGGCTTCATCTGTGTCAGCATCACTATCAGAATGATCCACTTTGGCACCTTGGACCAAGATGTAAGTGATGAGGCCATCAAGGTTAGAGAAGGGGCCGATGACATTGGGATCAGCATCACGTAAGCCGTCAGCACGGGGAGTAGAGGGACCAGGGTTGAAGTCTAATCCCAATGACTTCTTGTTTTCCTTGGCCGATGCCTTTGCGTGTTGGAAGTTGCACTTGAAGAGAGAATCGTCACGGCACCAGAGCAATGATGATGGGTCGGCATTTTCAGGCTGAGGTCCATGGACCATACAGGGATAAAAACCCTGTGCAATAGCTTCAGCTCTGTTCTTGGGTTGAAGGCCTCGATAGAGAATATCACCCCACGGACTCTTGATAGCGTTCTTCTCAGCGTATTCCTGGGGCACGAACTTGTATTTGAACCATTGTTCAGCCCAATATCGTCGAATCCATTGGATTCGTGTCTTGCGCTGATGATAATTCTCTTCAAGATCTGTCTTGTAAAGTTCTGTGAGGTCATCAGGCAAATCTTTTGATGCTCCCCCACGATGCTGTCTGCCACCCTTCCTTACAGATTTCTCTGCAGCCATGAACTTCAAACTGAATGGCTTCAATTCGTTCAAAGGCTTCAAAGACTTTCGCTTGCTGGACAAACAGGAACTGGCTTCGGGAGAGTTAATGTGATGCTGTAAGAATTCTGCAAACGAATGCGCACTATGAGAACCAAGGATTCTCCCACGGACATGTACTGTGACAAGATTAGAGATGCGAGGAAGGGAAGAGGTCATATGCATTCTCGTAAGATTTTGAAGATAAATCAGTTTGAAGACATTGACCTCATGATGCGAAGACATTCACTTATATGTTGAGAGTTGGTTCCAGATTTGTACGAATCCGTGAATAAGTACAAGTGAGGAATCAAACTAGATATGAAGTTTAAGTGAATAGACTAGGTAGTATGAGATGCAGACAGAATAGATCTAACATTGTGTAGGCAGAAACAACTTTTGGTAAATAGGATGAATCTTTGAAGATCAAAAGGATGGTAAAAATAGAGTTATATTTACCACACGAAGAACTGCTAGATGGGACGAACAGGAGACCGAGCAGTTCAATCTACCGTGCCCTAACTTGGCGACGGAGGACACCTACGGTGACGGCGGAGAGGACGATGTCCGTGGCCGGCGTGAGGATGGCGTCGGAGAAGTCACGGCAGCTAAGCGCTTCGTCGTCGGCGTCGTCGAGAGCTAGTGGTGGCGCTAGGTTTTTGACGAGGTGGAGAGGTGGAAGAAGGTTTTCTTTACCGCAGGGGACATGTATTTATAAGGAAGTGTGCGGCACAACAGTAATTATCTGAGTGCCTGGCGGTTCACATCTGAGGGGCACGTGGCAAGCATGCAACATACTCAGAGTTGTCCCACGTTCCCACACCCGCCAGGCATGTCGGATGGTTGTTCCGGCTTCTCCGGATTTAGAAAATAAGGATGAGTCATTTAAAACAGACTTAATGTTTGTCTCTGTGTCTTCTGCTGACTAGGACGCAGAGAAGACATTCGACAGTTTCAATAGAATGCATATGATTTGGACAGATAGAGTTTGAGATAGAAAGCATAGATATCTGCGAGTTGCTCTTCAGTGTTCACATGAATGATGTCAATATCTTTCTTCATGACATGATCTCTAAGAAAGTGATGACGAATTTCAATGTGCTTTGTCTTCGAGTGCTGGACTGGATTGTTGGCAATCTTGATGGCGCTTTCGTTGTCGTAGAAGAGAGGCACTTGTTTCCGATTGATGCCATAGTCCTTGAGAGTTTGCTTCATCCATAGAAGCTGAGCGCAACAAGATCCAGCAGCAATGTATTCAGATTCAGCAGTTGAGAGTGATACACAGTTCTGCTTCTTTGAAGACCAACAGACAAGTGATCGACCCAGAAAGTGACATGTGCCTGATGTAGACTTGCGATCCACCTTGTCACCAAAGATAATCAGCATCCGAGAATCCAACCAAATCAAATTTTGAGCCCTTTGGATACCATAATCCGAGTGTTGGGGTGTAAGCCAAATATCGAAGAATTCGCTTCACAGCTAAGTGATGCGATTCCTTTGGTGCCGCTTGGAATCGAGCACACATGCAAACACTAAGCATAATATCTGGCCTAGATGCACATAGATAAAGTAAGGAACCAATCATGGAGTGGTGTACCTTTTGATCGAACTCTTTACCATTGTCGTCGGGACCAAGATGATGTTTGGCTGGCATTGGCGTCGTGTAACCTTTGCAATCTTCCATTCCAAACTTCTTCAGACAATCTTTGAGGTATTTTTCTTGAGATATGAAGATGCCATTGTTGGGGAACGTAGCAGAAATTCAAAATTTTCCTACGTGTCACCAAGATCTATCTATGGAGAAACCAGCAATGAGGGGAAGGAGAGTGCATCTACATACCCTTGTAGATCGCTAAGCGAAGCGCTCAAGAGAACGGGGTTGAAGGAGTCGACTTGTCGTGATCCAAATCACCGGAGATCCTAGTGCGAACGGACGGCACCTCCGCGCTCAACACACGTACAGCCGGTGACGTCTCCCATGCCTTGATCCAGCAAGGAGAGGGAGAGGTTGAGGAAGACTCCATCCAGCAGCAAAGACGACGGCGTGGTGGTGGAGGAGCGTGGCAATCTGCAGGCTTCGCCAAGCACCGCAAGAGAGGAGGAGTACTTGGGAGTGGGGAGGGCTGCGCTGTAACTTGTGGTGTGTAGCTCCCATGCGCCCCCACTATATATAGGGGTGGAGGGGCTGGTTTCTTGCCCTCCAAGTCCATTGGGGCGTTGGCCAAGGTGGGAGGAAAGAAATCCCATCATTTCCTTCCCCATCGATTGTTATCCCCTTTTTAGGGATCTTGATCTTATCCCTTTGGGATATGATCTTATTCCTTCTAAGGGGGATCTTGGTGCGCTTGACCAGGGGTGTGGGGCCTTGCCCCACTACCCACGTTCATGTGGGTCCCCCATGCAGTGGGCCCCACTCCGAACCTTCTAGAACCTTCCCGGTACAATACCGAAAAATCCCGAACATTTTCGGTGGCCAAAATAGGACTTCCCATATATAAATCTTTACCTCCGGACCATTCCGAACTCCTCGTGACATCCGGGATCTCATCCGGACTCGAACAACATTCGTAACCACATACAAACTTCCTTTATAACCCTAGCGTCATCGAACCTTAAGTGTGTAGACCCTACGGGTTCGGGAGACATGTAGACATGACCGAGACGTTCTCCGGTCAATAACCAATAGCGGGATCTGGATACCCATGTTGGCTCCCACATGTTCCACGATGATCTCATCGGATGAACCACGATGTCAAGGACTCAGTCGATCCCGTATTCAATTCCCTTTGTCTAACGGTATTGTACTTGCCCGAGATTCGATCGTCGGTATACCGATACCTTGTTCAATCTCGTTACCGGCAAGTCTCTTTACTCGTTCCGTAATACATCATCCCGTGATCAACCCCTTGGTCACATTGTGCACATTATGATGATGTCCTACCGAGTGGGCCCAGAGATACCTCTCCATTTACACGGAGTGACAAATCCCAGTCTCGATCCGTGTCAACCCAAAAGACACTTTCGGAGATACCTGTAATGCACCTTTATAGTCACCCGATTCGTTGTGACGTTTGATACACCCAAAGCACTCCTACGGTATCCGGAGTTACACGATCTCATGGTCTAAGGAAGAGATACTTGACATTGGAAAAGCTCTAGCAAACGAACTACACGATCTTTGTGCTATGCTTAGGATTGTCTTGTCCATCACATCATTCTCCTAATGATGTGATCCCGTTATCAACGACATCCAATGTCCATAGCAGAAACCATGACTATCTGTTGATCACAACGAGCTAGTCAACTAGAGGCTCACTAGGGACATATTGTGGTCTTTGTATTCACGTGTATTACGATTTCCGGATAATACTGCTTATAGCATGAATAAAAGACAATTATCATGAACAAGGAAATATAATAATACTTTTATTATTGCCTCTAGGGCATATTTCCAACAGTCTCCCACTTGCACTAGAGTCAATAATCTAGTTCACATCGCCATGTGATTAACATTGACAGTCACATCGCCATGTGACCACCATCATCAAATGAGTTCGGGGTTTGATCATGTTTTGCTTGTGAGAGAGGTTTTAGTCAACGGTCGAACCTTTCAGATCCGTGTGTGCTTTGCAAATTTCTAGGTCATATTGTAAATGCTGCTTCCACGCTCCACTTGGAGCTATTCCAAATGGTTGCTCCACTATACGATCCGGTTTGCTACTCGAGTCACTCGGATAGGTGTTAAAGCTTGCATCGACGTAACCCTTTACGAACTCTTTATCACATCCATAATCGAGAAACATGTCCTTATTTACTCCAAGGACAATTTTGATCGCTGTCCAATGATCCATTCTGGATCATTCTTGTACCCCTTGACCGACTCATGGCAAGGCACACTTCCGGTGCGGTACACAAAGATAGCATCTTGTAGAGCCTATGTATAAAGCATAGGGATGACCTTCGTCCTTTCTCTCTATTACGCCGTGGTCGAGCTTTAAGTCTTAACTTCATACCTTACAACTCGTGCAAGAACTCCTTCTTTGATCGATCCATCTTGAACACCTTCAAGATCATGTCAAGGTATGTGCTCATTTTAAAGTACCATTTAGCGTTTTGATCTATCCTCATAGATCTTGATGCTCAATGTTCAAGTAGCTTAATCCAGGTTTTCCATTGAAAACATTTTCAAATAACCCTATATGCTTTCCAGAATTCTACATCATTTCGATCAACAATATGTCAACAACATATACTCATCGAAATTCTATAGTGCTCCCACTCACTTCTTTGGAAATACAAGTTTCTCATAAATTTGTATAAACCCAAAATCTTTGATCATCTTATCAAAGTACATATTCCAACTCCGAGATGCTTACTCCGGTCCTTAGAAGGATTCTTTGGAGCTAGCATACCTTTTAGCATCCTTAGGATCGACAAAACTTTCGGATTGTATCACATACAACCTTTCCTTACGAAGACTGGTAAGGAAACTCGTTTTGACATCCATCTGCCAGATTTCATAAATGCAGCTAATGCTAACATGATTCCAACGGACTTAAGCATCGCTACGGATGAGAAAATCTCATCATAGTCAATTGCTTGAACTTGTGAAAAACTCTTTACCACAAGTCGAGCTTCACAGCCGGTGACATTACCGTCCACGTCCGTCTTCTTCTTAAAGATCCATTTATCTCAATGGCTTGCTGATCATCGGGCAAGTCCACCAAAGTCCATGCTTTGTTCTGATACATGGATCCTATCTCGGATTTCATGGCTTCTAGCCATTTGTCGGAATTTGGGCCCACCATTGCTTCTCCATAGCTCGAGGTTCATTGTTGTCAGCAACATGACCTTCAAGACAGGATTCTTGCACCACTTTTAAGCGAAGACGCATCCTTGTCACCCCACGAGGTACGGTAGTGACTTGATCCAAGTTTCATGATCACTATCATAAGCTTCTACTTCAATTGGTGTAGGTGTCACAGAACAACTTCCGTGCCCTGCTACACACTTGTTGTAGTGACGGTTCAATAACCATATCAAGTCTCCACCATCCTCCCACTCAACTTTCCGAGACAAACTTTTCCTCGAGAAAGGACCCGATTCAAGAAACAATCCCTATTGCTTTCGGATCAGAATTTGGAGGTATACCCAACTGTTTTGGGTGTCCTATGAAGATGCATTTTATCCGCTTTGGGTTCGAGCTTATCAACCTGAACCTTTTTCACATAAGCGTCGCAGCCCCAAACGTTTAAGAAATGACAGCTTAGGTTTCTCTAAACCATAGTTCATACGGTGTCATCTCAACGGAATTACGTGGTGCCGTATTTAAAGTGAATGTGGTTGTCTCTAATGCCTAACCCATAAACGATAGTGGTAATTCGATAAGAGACATCATGGTACGCACCATATCCAATAGGGTGCAACTATGATGTTCGGACACACCATCAAACTATGGTGTTCCAGGCGGTATTAATTGTGAAACAATTTCCACAATGTCTTAATTGCGTGCCAAAGCTCGTAACTCAGATACTCATCTCTATGATCATATCACAGACAGTTCATCCTCTTGTCACGATGATCTTCAACTTCACTCTGAAATTAATTGAACCATTCAATAATTCAGACTTGTGTTTCATCAAGTAAATATACTCTACATCTACTCGAATCATCTGTGAAGTAAGAACATAACGATATTCATCTTTGCATGCCTCAAAGACTCATTCGACCGCACACATCAAAATGTGTTACTTCCAACAAGTTGCTATCTTGTTCCATTTTATCAAAAACGAGGCTTTTAGTCATCTTGCCCATGTGGTATGATTTGCATATCTCAAGTGATTCAAAATCAAGTGAGTCCAAACGATCCATCTGCATGGAGTTTCTTCACGCGAATAGACCAATAGACATGGTTCGCATGTCTCAAACTTTTCAAAACGAGTAAGTCCAAAGATCCATCAACATGGAGCTTCTTCATGCTTTTACACCAATATGACTTACATGGCGATTGCCACAAGTAAGTGGTACTATCATTACTATCTTATATCTTTTGGCATGAAAATGTGTATCACTACGATCGAGATTCAATAAACCATTCCTTTAGGTGCAAGACCATTGAAGGTATTATTCAAATAAATAGAGTAATCATTATTCTCCTTAAATGAATAACCAGATTGCGATAGACATAATCCAATCATGTCTATGCTCAACATAAAAACCAAATCTCGATGGTAGAGGGAGCGTGCGATGCTTGATCACATCAACCTTGGAAACACTTCCAATACATATCGTCACTCACCTTTAGCTAGTCTCCGCTTATTCCGTAGCTTTTATTTGAGTTACTAACACTTAGCAACCGAACCGGTATCTAATACCCGGTGCTACTAGGAGTACTAGTAAAGTACACATTAACATAATGTATATCCAATATACTTCTATCGACCTTGCCAGCCTTCTCATCTACCAAGTATCTAGGGTAATTCCGCCCAAATGGTTGTTCCCTTATTACAGAAGCACTTAGTCTCGGGTTTGGGTTCAACCTTGGTTTTCTTCACTAGAGCAGCAGCTGATTTGCCGTTTCATGAAGTATCCCTTCTTGCCCTTGCCCTTCTTGAAACTAGTGGTTTCACCAACCATCAACAATTGATGCTCCATCTTGATTTCTACTTTCGCGGTGTCAAACATCGCGAATACCTCAAGGATCATCATATCTATCCCTGATATGTTATAGTTCATCACGAAGCTCTAGCAGCTTGGTGGCAATGACTTTGGAGAAACATCACTATCTCATCTGGAAGATCAACTCCCACTCGATTCAAGTGATTGTTGCACTCAGACAATCTGAGCACAAGCTCAACGATTGAGCTTTTCTTTCTTAGTTTGCAGGCTAAAAAAATCGTCGGAGGTCTCATACCTCTTGACGTGGGCACGAGCCTGAAATCTCAATTTCAGCCCTCGAAACATCTCATATGTTCCGCGACGTTTCAAAAAACATCTTTAGTGCCTTAATTCTAAACCGTTTATCTAAACTATCACATAGTTATCAAAACGTGTATGTCCGATGTTCGCAACATCCACAAACGACGTTTGGGGTTCAGCACACTGAGCGGTGCATTAAGGACATGAGCTTTCTCGTCCGCATAATCGCCATCGTCAACTTTCAACTATATTTTCTCTAGGAACATATCTAAACAGTGGAACTAAAGCGCGAGCTTATGACATGATTTGCAAAGATCTTTTGACTATGTTCAGGATAATTAAGTTCATCTTATGAACTCCCACTCAGATAGACATCCTCTCGGTCATCTAAGTGATTACATGATCCAAGTCAACTAGGCCGTGTCCGATCATCACGTGAGACGGACTAGTCATCATCGGTGAACATCTTCATGTTGATCGTATCTACTATCGACTCATGCTCGACCTTTCGGTCTCCGTGTTCCGAGGCCATGTCTGTACATGCTAGGCTCGTCAAGTTAACCCTAAGTGTTTTCATTTGTGTAAACTGTCTTACACCCGTTGTATGTGAACGTAAGAATCCATCACACCCGATCATCACGTGGTGCTTAGAAGCGACTTAACTGTAGCAACGGTGCACGTCGGGGAGAACACTTCTTGAAATTTTGTAAGGATCATCTTATTTACTACCTCGTCCTAAGTAAACAAGATGCATAAACATGATAAACATCACATGCAATCAAATAGTGACATGATATGGCCAATATCATTTTGCTCCTTTTGATCTCCATCTTCGGGGCTCCATGATCATCATCGTCACCGGCATGACACCATGATCTCCATCATCATGATCTCCATCATTGTGTCTTCATGAAGTTGTCTCGCCAACTATTACTTCTACTACTATGGCTACCGGTTAGCAATAAAGTAAAGTAATTACATGGCGTTGTTCAATGACACGCAGGTCATACAATAAATTAAGACAACTCCTATGGCTCTTGCCGGTTGTCATACTCATCGACATGCAAGTCGTGATTCCTATTACAAGAACATGATCAATCTCATACATCACATATCATTCATCACATTCTTCTTGGCCATATCACATCACATAGCATACCCTGCAAAAACAAGTTAGACGTCCTCTAATTGTTGTTGCATGTTTTACGTGGCTGCTATGGGTTTCTAGCAAGAACGTTTCTTACCCACGCAAAACAACAACGTGATATGCCAATTGCTATTTACCCTTCATAAGGACCCTTTTCATCGAATCCGTTCCGACTAAAGTGGAGAGGCGGCACCGCTAGCCACCTTATGCACGAAGTGCATGTCAATCGGTGGAACCTGTCTCACGAAGAATGCGTGTAAGGTCGGTCCGGCCGCTTCATCCCACAATACCGTCGAAACAAGATTGGACTAGTAACGGTAAGAATATTGAACAAAATCAACGCCCACAACTACTTTGTGTTCTACTCGTGCAAAGAATCTACGCAATAGACCTAGCTCATGATGCCTTTGTTGGGGAACGAGCAGAAATTCAAAATTTTCCTCGTGTCACCAAGATCTATCTATGGAGAAACCAGCAATGAGGGAAGGAGAGTGCATCTACATACCCTTGTAGATCGCTAAGCGGAAGCGTTCAAGAGAACGGGGTTGAAGGAGTCGACTGTCGTGATCCAAATCACCGGAGATCCTAGTGCCGAACGGACGGCACCTCCGCGTTCAACACACGTACAGCCCGGTGACGTCTCCCGTGCCTTGATCCAGCAAGGAGAGAGGGAGAGGTTGAGGAAGACTCCATCCAGCAGCAGCACGACGGCGTGGTGGTGGTGGAGGAGCGTGGCAATCCTGCAGGGCTTCGCCAAGCACCGCAAGAGAGGAGGAGTACTTGGGAGTGGGGGAGGGCTGCGCCAGAACTTGTGGTGTGTAGCTCCCATGCGCCTCCCCACTATATATAGGGGTGGAGGGGCTGGTTTCTTGCCCTCCTAGTCCATTGGGGCGTTGGCCAAGGTGGGAGGAAAGAAATCCCATCATTTCCTTCCCCACCGATTGTTATCCCCCTTTTTTAGGGATCTTGATCTTATCCCTTTGGGATATGATCTTATTCCTTCTAAGGGGGGATCTTGGTGTGCCTTGACCAGGGGTGTGCGGCCTTGCCCCCACTACCCACGTTCATGTGGGTCCCCCCATGCAGGTGGGCCCCACTCCGGAACCTTCTAGAACCTTCCCGGTACAATACCGAAAAATCCCGAACATTTTCCGGTGGCCAAAATAGGACTTCCCATATATAAATCTTTACCTCCGGACCATTCCGGAACTCCTCGTGACATCCGGGATCTCATCCGGGACTCCGAACAACATTCGGTAACCACATACAAACTTCCTTTATAACCCTAGCGTCATCGAACCTTAAGTGTGTAGACCCTACGGGTTCGGGAGACATGTAGACATGACCGAGACGTTCTCCGGTCAATAACCAACAGCGGGATCTGGATACCCATGTTGGCTCCTACATGTTCCACGATGATCTCATCGGATGAACCACGATGTCAAGGACTCGATCGATCCGTATTCAATTCCCATTGTCTAACGGTATTGTACTTGCCCGAGATTCGATCGTCGGTATACCGATACCTTGTTCAATCTCGTTACGGCAAGTCTCTTTACTCGTTCCGTAATACATCATCCGTGATCAACCCCTTGGTCACATTGTGCACATTATGATGATGTCCTACCGAGTGGGCCCAGAGATACCTCTCCGTTTACACGGAGTGACAAATCCGATCTCGATCCGTGTCAACCCAAAAACACTTTCGGAGATACTGTAATGCACCTTTATAGTCACCCGATTACGTTGTGACGTTTGATACACCCAAAGCACTCCTACGGTATCCGGAGTTACACGATCTCATGGTCTAAGGAAGAGATACTTGACATTGGAAAAGCTCTAGCAAACGAACTACACGATCTTTGTGCTATGCTTAGGATTGGGTCTTGTCCATCACATCATTCTCCTAATGATGTGATCCGTTATCAACGACATCCAATGTCCATAGCAGAAACCATGACTATCTGTTGATCACAACGAGCTAGTCAACTAGAGGCTCACTAGGGACATATTGTGGTCTTTGTATTCACACGTGTATTACGATTTCCGGATAATACAGTTATAGCATGAATAAAAGACAATTATCATGAACAAGGAAATATAATAATACTTTTATTATTGCCTCTAGGGCATATTTCCAACAGCCATTCCTTTGCTGACGAATTTGAAGACCAAGGAAGAATTTCAGTTCACCCATCATGGACATCTGATATTGCTCTTGCATCATGTACCCAAACTCATCACTATACTTCTGGTTGGTGCAGCCGAAGATAATGTCATCCACATATATTTGGCACACAAACAGTTCACCATCATATGTCTTCGTGAAGAGTGTGGGAGGTGGAGGATAGGGCGGCTGAACCGGTGGGACAACGAGATGGATGACGGGTCCACATCTGGGGAGGTGAACGAGGGACGTCAAGCTGTTGCGGTGGATGACATCATCGGGGAAGAGGCTCCGGCTGGGCAGCGGTGAGGTGGCGGACGGAGGAGGGTGGGGTTTCGCAGCTGGAGCGGAGAGGTTATGGTGGCCTGGGATTTCAAATGGCGAAAAGGGGGCGATGGGAGGGGGTGAACCATGACTTAGGGATGCACTTGTCCAAAATGTAGGGTGTGTTACAAAAGTACCCCCCACTGATTTGAACTAGCGGCCCTTTCGGCTCAGGGTTAGAAGGGGGATTTCGCGTGTCGGAATTTGGAAGCTAGAGGGAGTTTTCACGCGCGTTGTAATTTCGGGATAGCAAGGCGCGGGTTGTGAAGGCGCCAATTTTGGGAGCATGATATCTGAATTTTCGGGATATAACAAGACGCGAGTTGAATTTTAGGGACAAGCCTAATGTGTAGTAATATTGTACTTGTATGTACGAAATCAATTAGCACTTCCCTCAACCAAAAGGAAAACTAAAAAAATAAAACTATTCTCACCACACAAAGAGAGAGTCTTGCCCTGTTTTACTATACAAATGCTATTCAAAGCTACTCCCTCCTTCCATCTATATAGGGCCTAATGTGTTTTTTGATGCTAACTTTGACCAAATATTAGAGCAATAATATATGACATGCAACTTACACAAAGCACACCGTTAAATTTGTCTGTGAAAGGTTCTTTCAATGATATAATTTTCACGTTGTGCATGTCATGTACTATTAATCTTGTCAATAGTCAAAGGCGGTCTTAAAAAACTCATTACGCCCTATATAGATGGAAGGAGGGAGTATGAATCCATGTTATGACCAATTAATTTTTTTGCTTGTTGTATAATGCATGTAACCTACTCATACCAACATTTTAGTGCATTCCAAATGTCTATACTGCCGCTGCAATTCGAATTGAATTTGAATTCATTTCTCTATTTCAATAAGAATCTACAATCATGATTGTTGCCAACTTCAACCATCATTCGTGTATTACCTTAATAACACACCACATGATTACTATAGAGATAGATATGAACTATGTGTACTGCATGAACTCGAATTATATTTTTTGACTACACTTGATGTTGATTCCAAATAATAGTACATTTGATGTACTAACTATATATTCATAATCTAAACCATATTCCATATGTACATCGTGTTTATCACACAAAGTATAGTGCCCCGCCCGTTACATTATGACAAGTATTTAGTCCTGAGCTGCAAAAGCCACAGATTAGCCCAAATTATAATCAATGTTCTATGTATTATACGTAGTACTAGCAAGATGCCCATGCGTTCCACAGAACATCAACATGATCAAGGGGAGGCCTAATTTGCAAATATGGAGAGGGGTGTGGGTATCTTTTTTCAAAATTTCCTTAGTTTCCTTCCTATCCATCAGATATAAATCGGACGGCCTATATTGCAGGATGGCTGGCACACCATCATCAACAACTCTGTTTTTTATAAGAGTTGAGATAAAATATATTATATGTAGTATAACATGTTCATAACCACACCATGTGTATCACCCTTATATATATTCACACATGCGTCGGTTTAAAACACTATGATAAATTCTTCAAATATCCAAAGTCGCTTTTTATAATGAAGTATGATCTCTATTCGTCTTTTACACCCACACAATCCTCTTATCTTTGTAGCTAGCACTAACTTTCTCTCGTGCATGCACACACTCGCATCCATCTCACCCTCCCTCAGCATTCTCTAGCTCCATTGTGCAAATTCGTCTTTTCACTTTAGGTCGTTCACCCACGGTGTGTGTAGGCCCCCCAGCTCCTTCTTTACGGCACACATTGATCGATATGCCTCTCTAGCTAGGTGTGCCTAGCACAAACACAAGCTTCCCCTCTTCTCTTATCACCGTCCATGCCTCACTCCCACCACTCTTTTCATCGATCTCGTACTCGCACACTCCTTCCCCCTCGATATAGTATGCCTCTCGCACCACCTCCTAGATGCATCCCTCTCTCTCTCTCTCTATCCTTCTCCACGTGCCTCATTTGCTTCTAACACACACATGCATGTATACCGATCGATCTCCCAACATATACCTAGATCGACTTTAACTATCCCCCCCCATCGATCGACGTACCTCACAAGTTACGTCTCTCCTTTCTCTAACAAAGGACGATTGATCTTCCTATGTAGTTCCGTCCGCTTACCACGGCCATATCGCCCCCCCCCCTCATCATTCGTGCATGCCTCCTGACCTGTCTCTCACACGCACGTGCACAGATAGGCAGACATCCCCTCTTTTATTGATATTGCAGGCGTGCCCTCCGTTTGTCTAGCAAGCCTACCCCACCATTTGTTAGAAGCAACTCCACTACCATCCCTCCAACACTCTAGATCTGTCTCTCTCCCAACCTTATTCCTCTCCTACACATATGCATGGATGCCAATCGATCTCCCTTAATACATGAGGTAGATTGATCTCCCTTAATACATGAGGTAGGCCTCTCTCCTCCTCCACGCATTGTACCTCTATAGTTAATTAGGCCTCCCTCCCCCCACCACACACCGATAGTCGAGCACTGTAGGTATCCATGCCACAGAGACAAACTGCACATGTCCCCTCTCACGTTCTAGTAGGCCAGCCACTCTATATATTTGACGTGGGTACACACAAATTCGATGGCACTCTTTATCGATCGCATGCGTGCACACACACACACATCATCCCTCTCTTCGATTCCATGGACACCTCAAGCCGATGATACCTCCACTCTCTTCTCATGGGTCGCCCCCTCTATATATAATATATATATCCAGGACTCTATTTCACACACATTGCATATGTTACATTTTTTGATTGACCCCCCCCCCCACGCACATACACAAAAACTCTCACGAACCCACACACTATATCTCTCTATGTTTGTACCTCTCTCACACAACCCCACGTAGGTGGTGTACGTATACAAGAAGAGAATAGGTGCACCGTGCACGTACTAACTCTTCGTGCCTAGCCACACCTGTGCGGGTACACGGTGGAGCTCATTTCTGTACGAAATGGCAGCCCACGTGCTAATTTGAACACGTGTAGCGGTTGTTTACCTACGGAGGTCGTGTACCACGCGTGCACGAAACAAAGTTCGACTTGATGCGTTGGCGCGTTATTTTTAAACAAAGTTATCAATGGCACATACACAGAATATAAAACGATTTTTATGGAGAAAAAGGTAGTCCGCTCCACTATATACAATGGAGCCTGCCTGCCTGGTTTGTGTCTCTTTAGAGTATCTCACACAAGGCTGCGGTGACCTCTCTCTATCTCTCTCACCGTTGGTCACTGATCCGACCGCATCTCGTCCACCGGCGAAAAGGGAGGAAGTGCATCGTTTCTCCGTTCGACAGCGCCGAGGCAGCACGTCCCGATTTGCGGTACACGTTGTTCTTGCTGACCAAGCTCCGGCGCGGTAGGGCCTACACCACCTGCTCGCTGCCGCAGTATGGGCAGATTCCGCCCCCCGCCGCTCACCTAGTTACATCCCGACGACCTCCAGGTATCCCCTCCGGCCTTGCTCCACTGCCTGTCTTCCCATGTCGCTGCATGTGGATCTTCCATAGTTCTTTGCCCAAAACGTAGCTCATCCGGTGTACATTCCATATTGCAATCTCGTCCTCACACCGTTTTAGACAAACATAACCGTGTTGTTATTTTCCCTTAGGGCAAGGAACATGCTTCTTTTTTGTCGTTGCATGTGTCATCAACTGTTATTGGCTAGTAATTGTTTCCTTTCTACCTCTTTTTTGCAAACAGGGCTATCCATTTCACCTCGTTGCTATTGCGACCTTTTGGTGAACTGCACAAATCACTTTTTTCTTAAGAGTGTTTTGTGCAGTTGTACTAAAATGTCACACGGGCAACGTCTCTACATTTCAGTGCGACTGCACAAAGGGAGATTGGTTTTGCTCTATCCTCCCCATCCAACTCCGAGCCTAATCTTCTCCAACTAGTTAGTCTTAAGAGAGACTGCAAAGGTGACCGGCTTCTTTTTGTGTGTTTATTGTTTCATCAGTAGTCCTCTATTATCGTGATCACACTTAATATCTTTGGATCAGGGATGCTGAGCTCTATTTTAGTGGAACTGCACAAAATGATTGGAATGTTGCATGCTCTAGACAGCTACTTTTTTCCTCAATATGCCTTGTTGATTTAGACAGAGTTGGGGGGCCGTTGCTGCCAATCAAAGCATGGATCAATTTTAATTTAACACCTTCTCACAACTTTGTCTTCAGTTGTGATGTAAATATTAGCTCTGATCTGCTAATAATTTAGATGCATTAGCAAGGAAGTTAGTTTTTTATTGTTTCCGAAAGAGCATCGATGGCAAGACACACGAAACAAAAGCTGAAAGCTCACACCATTGTACAATTTCATGTCACTGGAAAATTATTTGTATAGTACGTCAATTATGTAAACAAATCTTTGGAAGCTTGATAGCATTACCGAAGCCTCTTCAGCATCCGGGTCCATGTGCCATGCACAAAATTATACTCCTTCGTTCCTAAATATTTGTCTTTTTACAAATTTCAAATGGGCATATTTTAGAGTGTAGATTCACTCATTTTGCTTCGTATGTGTACTCCCTCCGTTCCTAAATATTTGTCTTTCTAGAGATTTCAACAAGTGACTACAAACGGAGCAAAATGAGTGAATCTACACTCTAAAATATGTCTATATACATCCGTATGTAGTAGTCCATTTGAATCTCTAAAAAGACAAATATTTGAGTAGTCACTCGTTAAAATCTCTAGAAAGACAAATACTCCAGAGTATATTTAAGAACCGAGGGGGTAGTGCACAACCACATGGGAGACTCAGCCCGGTCATTGTGTCGCATTAATAGTGAGTAATGAGCAGTCAAATCATAAGCCCCACCTTTCCCACTGTAAGTTGCTCGGAAGAAGCAACCATCAATACGCTCTTCTTTGAATCCGCTCATACTACTCCATCCGTCACAGTTTATAGAGCGCGCTTCAGAAAAAGAAAAAAATCTCTGGGACCAAGGCGACTAGTGATCAGACTGAAAAATAACATTGGTAGTTATAGCACGGCGTCTGTTACTAGAGGAAATAATGCGTACACACATGCATGCAGTGCTTCCACCCCGGGTACACACATGCATGCACTTACTCCACTCCGTAGTAGTACATCAAGAGAAAATTGTGGACTTGATTGCGGTTACCACGCCCTAATTAATTGAGCATTAAACCAAACGTGTCTAAAGTCTCTCTGGTGGTGGAAATGATTGAGAGAAATGCATCATAGTGAAGCGCGCCCTGTAAACTATGACGGAGGGAGGAGTAGTATGAAGGTGCAAAACCAAGTACACATATGGCCAGTCGGTCAACGCACCTCCTCTTGGTATATCACTGACATGTGGGACCGGAGTGTGAGCAAACCAATCTCAATTGACGGCAAAATGGCCAACCCTCCGTTCCTTGAGAGAGACGAGGAGCGAGAACACACAGACGGGCTCGCACGGAGGCCAAGATATATTCGAGCATGGTTGATCGATATCATCATTACATGTTGGGCTATCGTTTTCCGCCCTTCTCCGGAATAAATGTGTACTTTATCAGAGATTAAAAAAATAAAGAGTACAGACGCTCCACCATGTTGTTCTAGTAGTAGTACTACTCGTACTACTAAACCTTGCGCTTGGCTCTTCGCCTCTTCGTGCAGTCGAACAATGATGGTACTCCACATGTTGGGTACTACAGTGTATGCCTCTGACAATCTAACACCGAATGGACTGATGCATGTCCACCGCCTGGGCGAGGGTAGGTTGCATTAGTCAAAAGGCGTAAGTGAGCTTCACCTTATCCTGCAAGCTTCTCCTCGTTTTGCGAGTTGACGGGACACACCAAAAAGTAGTGCTAGTCAATACTCCCTCCTTTCCGATTAATATGGCTTAATCTTTTTTGCGGGTAAATGAGAGAGCTTTATTCATATATATAAGCATTCTTAGGACGATCAGCCAAGACACTGGTCACTAGGAAGCGAGGTACCCCGCAAAAAAGAAGTAGGAAGCGAGGTGTTTCATCAAGCTAGCTCTCGGCCACATACAAAGTGCAGCAAGCACGGTTCGCACAAAGATGCGCCGCAAGGTTTGCTGACCTGTTTACATGCTGAATAACAAAAAAGAGGAAATATTACCGAGCACTCCTATTTGTAACAGGATATGAGCCAGAATTAAGCGAGAATTGTGGCGAGTGTTCCATGCAATCAACTTCCATTATCACATGCGAGAACCCTCGACGAGAACCAAATGTGTTGAAGATAGCTTTATCACATTTTAAAAATATATTAAGAGTGCAGGCGCTCCTCCATCCGGTTGGCTGTAGACTATAGTAGTAGTACTAGTACTAGTAAACTTTGCGCTTGGCTGTTTGCCTCTTTGGGAAGTCGAACAATAATAGTACTAGTATAGTGTATGCTTTTGGCAGTCTGACACCGAATTAACTATTGCACGTCCACTGCCTGCATGAGGGAGAGCTTGCATTAGTCAAAAGTTTCTCCTTGTCCTGCGAGCCACCGCGCGCAAGCTTCTCCCATCCTGCAAGCTTCTCCTCGTTCGGCAAGTTGACGGGACACAGCAAAGTATGCTAGTCCATACTGCCTCCTCTCCGGTTAATATGGCTTAATTTCAAACGAGATAAATACACTGTATGTCACTGTATATTTGTAAAAATACGGTCAGTGGACTTCATAATACACTCATTGCGCTCAATATATACATTTTCCGGTGTTTATACGGTCACTAGCTCACCCTGGCAGAGTATGTGTGTGCATGCACGTGTAGGTTCAGCACTTGAGCGTGACCATGTGTGTTCCATCGTGTGCTTGGACATGCATCCATTAAGGGCATCGCGCACATTTTTGCGTCCATCTGTACGTGTGACTGTTGCATACACATAGGGGGAGTACGTGTAGGGGCCACTAAGGAGCAGTCAAATCACACAGTAAGTTAGTCAGAAGAAGTGATACGTCTCCAACGTATCTATAATTTTTTATTGTTCCATGCTATTATATTACCCCTTTTGGATGTTTATGGGCTTTATTTTACATATTTATATCATTTTTGGGACTAACCTACTAACCGGAGGCCTAGCCCATATTGCTGTTTTATTACTGTTCAAGATTTCAAGAAAAGGAATATCAAACGGAGTCCAAACGGAATGAAACCTTCGGCATCGTGATTTTTTGGAAGAATATCATCCTGGAGGCTTGCAGATCAAGTCAGAAGACCCTCGAGGAGCCCAAGAGATAGCCCCCCTACAGGGCGCGGTCCCCTATCTCGTGGACCCCTCGAGCACCTCCCGACCGACTTCTTTCGCCTATATATGCCTACGTACCCTAAAACCATCGAATATCAAGATAGATCGGGAGTTCCGCCACCGCAAGCCTCTATAGCCACCAAAAACCTCTCAGAGTCTGTTCCGGCACCCTGCCGGAGGGGGAACCCATCACCGATGGCCATCTTCATCATCCCGGCGCTCTCCATGACGAGGATGGAGTAGTTCACCCTCGGGGCTGAGGGTATGTACCAGTAACTATGTGTTTGATCTCTCTCTCTCTCTCTCGTGTTCTCTCTCGTGTTCCCTCTATGGCACAATCTTGATGTATCCCGAGCTTTGCTATTGTAGTTGGATCTTATGATGTTTCTCCCCCTCTACTCTCTTGTGATGAATTGAGTTTCCCCTTTGAAGTTATCTTATTGGATTGAGACTTTTATGAGAACACTTGATGTATGTCTTGCCGTGTTTATCTATGGTGACAATGGGATTTCATGTGCCACTTGATGTATGTTTTGGTGACCAACTTGCGGGTTCCGCCCATGAACCTATGCATAGGGGTTGGCACACGTTCTTGACTCTCCGGTAGAAACTTTGGGGCACTCTTTGAAGTACTTTCTGTTGGTTGGATGAATCTGAGATTGTGTTATGCATATCGTATAATCATGCCCATGGATACTTGAGGTGACAATGGAGTATCTAGGTGACATTAGGGTTTTGGTTGATTTGTGTCTTAAGGAGTTATTCTAGTACGAAATCTTTAATAGATCGATCCAAAAGAAAAACTTTGAGGTGGTTTCGTACCCTACCAAAATATCTACATTTGTTCTCTGCTATTAGTGGCTTTGGAGTGACTCTTTGTTGCATGTTGAGGGATTGTTATATGATCTATCTATGTTATTATTGTTGAGAGAACTTGCACTAGTGAAAGTATGAACCCTATGCCTTGTTTCTTATCATTGCAATACCGTTTACGCTCACTTTTATCATTAGTTACCTTGCTGTTTTTATTATTTCAGATTACAAAAACTTTTATCTACCATCCATATTGCACTTGTATTACCATCTCTTCGCCGAACTAGTGCACCTATACAATTTACCATTGTATTGGGTGTGTTGGGGACACAAGAGACTCTTTGTTATTTGGTTGCAGGGTTGTTTGAGAGAGACCATATTCATCCTATGCCTCCCATGGATTGATAAACCTTAGGTCATCCACTTGAGGGAAATTTGCTACTGTCCTACAAACCTGTGCACTTGTAGGCCCAACAACGTCTACAAGAAGAAGGTTGTGTAGTAGACGTCAAGCTCTTTTCTGGCGCCATTGCCGGGGAGGTGAGGGCTTGAAGGTAAAAAGTTTAGATCTTGCAATCGAATCTTTTTGTTTCTTGTTTTATCACTAGTTTAGTTTATAAAAGAAAACTACAAAAAAATGGAGTTAAGTTTGTCTCATATGCTTCATCTTTTTAATATCTTTCGTGAGTATGATGAAAAGGAAAATTGTGCTCAAGTGCTAGAAGAAGAATGCATTAGAATGTTTGGTACTAGAACTTTGTATGATGAGCATGATTGCAATGTTGTTAGTATCAATTCCTTGAATATCCATGATGCTAATGATATACAAAGCCACAAGCTTGGGGAAGTTATGTTTGATGAATATGATATGTTTAGTCCCCCAAGTTTTGATGAGCAAATTTATTATGATGAAGGCATGCCTCCTATATATGATAATTATATTGATGAAAGTGGGTTTGGAAGAGTGTCAACTTTAGGAAGTAGTGGTCCCACTATTTTGTAGGATGTTGAATCTTATTGTGATGAACATGAAAGTGGATTTGGAAGAGTGTCAACTTTATTTAGTGATGATTCCACTATTTCGGAAGAGGTTCCAATTGATTATGAGAACAAAGTTGCTATCTATGATGATTATTGTGATGACTTGTACGCTATTAGAAGTAATGATAACCATGAAACTTGTCATCGTGATTTTAGTTTTCAATTGTAGTATGCTTCACATGATAATTATTTTGTTGTGTTTGCTCCCACTATTATTCATGAGAAGAATTTTGCTTATGTGGAGAATAATAAAATTTCTATGCTTGTAGATCATGAAAAGAATGCTTTAGGTGCTGGCTATATTGTTGAATTCATTCATGATGCTACTGAGAATTATTATGATGGAGGAATATATGCTTGTAGGAATTGCAATAATGTCAAGTTTCCTCTCTATGTGCTTAAAATCTTGAAGCTATGCTTGTTTTACCTTCCCATGCTAGTTGATTATTGTTCCCATAAGTTGTTTGCTCACAAAATCCCTATGCATAGGAAGAGGGTAAATGTGCTAGTCATATGCTTCATGATGCTCCCGTTATGTTTTAGTTCTTATCTTTTATGTGAGCATCATTGTCATCATCATGCCTAGCTAGAAAGGCATTAAAGAAAAGCGCTTGTTGGGAGACAACCCAATATTTATCCTTACTGTTTTTATGTGTCCACATGATTATGCTACTGTAGTAATCATGTTTTATAGCTTTTGTTTCAATAAAGTGCCAAGTAAGACCTTTAGGATAGCTTACGGTGATAGTTGTGTTGATCCTGCTGAAAATCAGAAACTTTTGCACCCAGTAAATTAGTTTTGTTTATTCACACAAACGTTCTTCTGATCTGATTCTTTTTCCTCTGGATTGATACACTAATTTGTTAGGACTTCCTAATTTAGTATAATGTTTGGAGTTCCAGAAATATAAGTTTGATACAGATTACTACAGACTGTTCTGTTTTTGACAGATTCTGTTTTCTATGTGTTGTTTTCTTATTTTGATGAATCTATGAGTAGTATCAGAGGGTATGAACCATAGATAAGTTAGAATACAGTAGATATTACACCAATGTGAATTTAAAAGGAGTTAATTAGAGTACCTAAGTAGTGGTTTTATTTTCTTATACTAATGGAGCTTACGAGTTTTCTGTTGAGTTTTGTGTTGTGCAGTTTTCAAGTTTTGGGTAAAGATTCGATGGACTATGGAATAAGGAGTGGCAAGAGCCTAAGCTTGGGGATGCCCAAGGCACCCCAAGGTCATATTCAAGGACAACCAAGAGCCTAAGCTTGGGGATGCCTGTAACGCCCTCGATGCGGCTATATCTCCCACGTGTCGAAGCACGACTTAGAGGCATAACCGCATTGAAAGCAATGTCGCAAGTGAGGTAATCTTCACACAACCCATGTAATACATAAGGGAAAAGATACATAGTTGGCATACAATCGCCGCTTCACACAATTACATGAATAAAGCATTACATCATCCAGATACAATCAAGGTCCGACTACGGAACCAAAATAAAAGAAGAACCCCAAATGCGACAAAGGTCACCGATCGACCCCAACTGGGCTCCACTACTGATCAACTAGAACGAAACAACACAAAGGGCAAGATCTTCATCGAGCTCCTCCTTGAGCTTGATTCGTCACTGCTTTCATTAACATAGGCACCGCAAACTGGTTTTGAAGTATCCGGTGAGTCACGAGGACTCAGCAATCTCACACCATGAGATCAAGACTATTTAAGCTTATGGGTAAGGTAAAGGCATGAGGTGGAATTGCAGCAAGCGACTAGCATATCGGAGGCTAACATACGCAAATGGGAGCGAGAAGAGAAGGCAAAGCACGGTCGTCAAAAGTATGATCAAGAAGTGATCCTATAGCAACTGCGTCAAGCATAACTCCAACACGTGTTCACTTCCCGGACTCCGCCGGAAAGAGACCATCACGGTAACACACACGGTTGATGTATTTTAATTAAGGTCAACTTCAGGTTTTCTACAACCGGACATTAACAAATTCCCATCTGCCACATAACCGCGGGCACGGCTCTCGAAAGTTTATACCCTGCAGGGGTGTCCCAACTTAGCCCATGACAAGCTCTCGCGATCATCGAAGGAATAGACCTTCACCCGAGACACTCCGATCAGGCTCGGTATCCCGGTACATCAAGACATTTCGACAATGGTAAAACAAGACCAGCAAAGCCGCCCGGCGTGCCGACATCCTGATAGTAGCCGCGCGTATCTCGTCTCAGGCCACGACCGGATGAGCACTACGTACAACTAGAACCAGCCCTCAAGTTTCCCCGAGGTGGCGCTGCAAGTGGCTCTAGTTTGGACCAACACTTAGACAAGCATTGGCCCGGGGGGGCTAAAATAAGGATGACCCTTGGGATGCGCGTCTCCCAAGGGAAAAATAGGTGGTGGTGAGGCAAATGGTAAAAGTCAATGTTGGGCCTTGCTGGACAAGTTTTATTCAAAGCGAACTGTCAGGGGGGTCCCATAAATCACCCGACCGCGTTAGGGACGCAAAATCCGGGAACATAACACCGGTATGACGGAAACTAGGGCGGCAAGAGTGGAACAAAACACCAGGCATAAGGCTGAGCCTTCCACCCTTTACCAAGTATATAGATGCATTAATAATATAAGAGATATTGTGATATCCCAACATAAACCCTGTCCACCATGGAGAAATCTTCAACTTCACCTGCAACTAGCAACGCTATAAGAGGGGCTGAGCAAAGCGGTAACATAGCCAAACAACGGTTTGCATAGGAAAAGGTGTCAAAGGTTAGGGGTTTGACATGGCAATTTGGGAGGCTGACAAGCAAATGGTAGGCATCGTAGCATTGGCATAGCAAAAGAGCAAGCAAACTAGCATAGCAAAGATAGTAGTGATTTCGAGGGTATGGTCATCTTGCCTGCAAGGTTCTCAAAGTTGTCGAAGACTTGATCCTCGTAGGCGTTCTCAACAGGTTCCTCGTTCACGTACTCGTCTCCCGGCTCTACCCAAAGCAAGAACACAAGCAACGGAACCACAATCAAACAAGGAACAATGCACAAGCAATATGATGCAATACATGACATGCGATGCGAGATGTGATATGCAATGCATATGTATGCTCCGGAAGGAAAATGATGAACCGGGCATCAACTTGTCAAACCAAGTATGCCGCTGGAAAGATGAGATGATTCCGGTTGAAATCGATATAAAGATCACCGGAATCGGATGCACGGTTTGCAAATGACAAGCAAAACAAGAATGACGCAAATCTGCGTTTAACAGCCCGATGCTACTTAGCACGCAACACAAAACTATGCTACAGCACCCCAACATAAAAACAAAGCATATGACAACGAACTACAGGAGATGCTTAACAAAAGAGGAACACTGAGCTATGGCTAAATCACATCATAACATGTTCAAACAAGCATGGAGAAAGTGCTCAAAATATCAGGTTCACAGACTTAGTGAAAATACTAACATACCAGGAATTAACATCAGGAAGGCATGTTTAGAGCAAGCAAACAACATGCTACAGGAACTTATAATAGCAAAGCAAGGCATGACATGATTCTACTCAAAGCATATATCAATAGTCCCTTACTGACCATAAGCCAAAAAGGACTCTAAGAAATGATGGCACCCATGTAAACATAGCAAGTTTTATTACAGATTTCAGACTTAGTGAAAATATCAGGACATGGCCAAAACAGATTCAACATGGCATGTTCGTGAGCTCGATGCACTCACTACAGAGCATCTCATGATAAACTAAGCATACACCCATCAAGAAGACATGGCATAGGAGCTATACATGTCAAGAACAACCTCATAGCATACACGGATCAACTACAACAACCTCGTGAAAATTGAATCTCATGCAAACAGTCTGCCAGGAAACATTTTCAAGCAAAAGTAGAGCACGAAAATGACATGCTAGACTACTCCATAAATGCCCACAAAGGCATGGATGGATAGAGCACATCCATATGTCCAAAACACCCTTACTGATCATGCTCAAAAAGGGCATAGATCTCTCTGTAACAACATGAACATATGGCATAAAATTATCAGCAGGACAAGACTTAGTGAAATCACTAAGTTCCTGAAATCAGCAACATCATCATCCCTACTTTGCATGCTTGTTCTAGTCAACACATAGCTCACAAAAATGCATGGCAAACACCCCTGGAAAGATGGCATGGCAATGTTCAACTCACATGTAGGGCTCAAGTTCATAGGGTGCACACATAAATCATGGCAAAAATGACAAAAGAGCTCGAACTGATAAGATTCTGAAACTAACGATCTGAAGCCTTCTTCCAACAGCATTTCGGGCATCAAGATGAGCTCAAATGCAAATGATGCAATGGAATGAAATGATGTACTCGTCGAGACGAACAATTTGACATATCATACGCGCAAAACGGAGCTACGGGTGCGAAGATGTGATGCGATGAAAATGCATGAAAAATATGCAAAATATGGGACTTAGCAGTTTCGGGGTCAACCTGCGGGTACGTGGCACGGACTTCGAGGCACGGCCGGGCTCGCCGGAGTTCACGCCGGAGATGACGGAGTCGCCGGAGACGGGCGGATCCGGGCCGGATCTCGCCGGATCCGGCCGGATCCCGGCGAGGGAGGACGCGGGCGCGGGCACGGCCTTGGTGGAGGCGCTCGGCTGGCGGCGGTTATGGCGAGGTCGCGGCGGGAGGCGGATCTCGCCGTGGCGACGGTGCTGGGCGGCGGGCACGGCGAGGCGCGGCACGGCCTCGGCGCGCGGGCGGCTTGGCAAGCGCGGGCGGCAGAAGCGGGGCAAGGCGGCGGCGGCGCGCGCAGCGCAGAAAGGGCGGGCGGCGGCGGAGGATGGGCGGCGGCGGCTTCGGGCGGCAGAGGCGCTTGGCGCGGCGGCGGGCGGCGGGCTGGCGCTGCGGTTCGGGCGGGCGGCCTCGGCCGCATGCGGGAGCGGGCGGGCAGCGGCGGTCGAGCGCCACGTGGCAGCGGCCATCGGCGCTTGGGCGGCGCGGACGTCCGCGGGCGCGACATGTCCCGCGGAGAGGAGGAAATTGGGGTTTCGGGATCCAGATTCATCCGAATTTCGGGAGGGCTTATTTATAGGTAGAGGAGCTAGGAGAGTCCAAATGAGGTGCGGTTTTGCCACGCGATCGTGATCGAACGACCGAGAGCATGGAGAGGAGTTTGGTGGGTTTTGGGCCACTTTGGAAGGGTGTTGGGCTGCAAACAAAGAGGGCTTTCACGGTTACCGGTTAACCGTTGGAGTACCAAACGAGCTCCAAATGGCACGAAACTTGACAGCGGTCACGGTGCTATACCAAGGCCGCTTGGCAAACCTCGGGCCATTCGAGAAAGTTTAATACCCGCACACGAAAAGAGGGAAGAAGGAACACCGGAGGACATAGGAGTGCCGGATTGCAAAACGGACAACGGGGAAAATGCTCAGATGCATGAGATGAACATGTATGCAAAATGAAATGCACATGATGACATGATAAAATGCAAATGATGACATGGCAAAGTGCAACACGCAAGCAAATGACATGGCAACGACGGCGAATAACTGGCGGACACCTGGCGCATCGGATCCGGGGCGTTACAATGCCCCGGATGGCATCCCCTCTTTCGTCTTCGTTCATCGGTAACTTTACTTGGAGCTATATTTTTATTCGCCACAAGATATGTGTTTTGCTTGGAGCGTCATTTTGTTTTGTTAGTATTTGCTTGATGTTTTTTATAATAGTGTTTTGCATCTTTAGTTTCAATAAAAAAGTCAAGGATAGCCTTTACCATGTTTATTTTGCTAGTATACATGTTGCTGTTTGAAAACAGAAAGTTTACCGCTGTTGCAAAATATCCCTAGAAAAGTCAGAAAATGATATAATGTTGAAATTTTTTGCATAATGAGATCTGATAAATGTACTACAGTGGGAATTTTATTTCATAATTTTGGGAGTTAGGTAAGTATGATGAATCTTGCATTCTTTACAGACTGTACTGTTTTGGCAGATTGCTGTTATGTTTGCGTTGTTTGCATATGTTTGCTTGTTTAATGAGGATAGGAGTATTAAATATGCAGAGGCATTTAGTATGCAATGTTGAATAATAATGTTAGTGATTTGTTACAGCAGAAATTGATAAGGTTTTGCATTGGTTTATACTAACCTATCTCACGAGTTCTTGTTGAGTTTGGTGTGGATGAAGCTTTTGATAAAAAGAGAAACCATTATATGAGAGGAATTAAGGAGACACAAAAGTTCAAGCTTGGGGATGCCCAAGGCACCCCAAGATAATATTTCAAGAAGTCTCAAGCATCTAAGCTTGGGGATGCCCCGGTAGGCATCCCACCTTTCTTCTTCAACAACTATCGGTTATTATCGGCTGAGCCTAAGTTTTTGCTTTTTCACATGAGTTGTGCTATCCTTGCAATGTCATTTTATTTTGTTTTGCTTGCTGTTTGATTAGATTATCAAGATCTGAAATTCTTAAATGAGAGAGAGTCTTCACAAAGTTACTTATTTATTTAGCTACTCATTGATCTTCACTTATATCTTTCGGAGTAGTTTGTCATTTGCTCTAGTGCATCACTTATATCTTTTAGAGCACGACGGTGGTTATATTTTGTAGAAATTGCTAGTCTCTCATGATTCACTTATATCTTTTTGAGAGTCTTTTAGAACAGCATGGTAGTTACTATGATCATAAAGTTGGTCCTAGAATGATGAGCATCCAAGTTGGGTATAATAAAAACTATCATAGAAAAGAATTGGATGCTATGATCAATATGATGCTTGATAATTGTTTTGAGATATGGAGGTAGTGATATTAGAGTCATGCTAGTTGAGGTGATTATGAAAAATACTTGTGTTAAGGGTTGTGATTCCCGTAGCATGCACTTATGGTGAACCGCTTTGTGATGAAGTTGGAGCACAATTTTATTTATTGATTGTCTTCCTTATGAGTGGCGGTCGGGGACGAGCGATGGTCTTTTCCTACCAATCTATCCCCCTAGGAGCATGCGCGTAGTGCTTTGGTTTTTGATGACTTCTAAATTTTTGCAATATGTGCATGAGTTCTTTTGATTAATGTTGAGTCCATGGATTATACGCACCCTTTCACCCTTCCACCATTGCTAGCCTCTCTTGTATCTTGCAACTTTTGCCGGTACCATACACCCACCATACTCCTTCCTCAAAACAGCCACCATACCTTCCTATTATGGCATTTCCATAGCCATTCCGAGATATATTGCCATGCAACTTTCCACCGTTCCATTCATATGACACGCATTACTTTTGTCATATTGCTTTTTGCATGATCATGTAGTTGACATTGTATTTGTGGCAAGGCCACCTTCATAATTTTATTACATGTCGCTCTTGATTCATTGCATATCCCGGTACACCGCCGGAGGCATTCATATAGAGTCATATCTTGTTCTAGCTTTGAGTTGTAAACCCATAAAAGTGTGATGATCTTCATTATTAGAGCATTGTCCTAGTGAGGAAAGGATGATGAAGACTATGATTCCCCCACAAGTCGGGATGAGACTTGGGAGTTTACGAAAAAAAGAGAAAAAAAAGGGAGGCCAAAGAAAAAAAAGAGAAAAGAAAAAGAAAAAGAAATGAGAGAAAAAGAGAGAAGGGACAATGCTACTATATTTTTTTCCACACTTGTGCTGCAAAATAGCACCATGATCTTCATGATAGAGAGTCTCATATGTTGTCACTTTCATATACTAGTGGGCATTTTTCATTATAGAACTTGGCTTGTATATTCCAATGATGGGCTTCCTCAAAGTGCCCTAGGTCTTCGTGAACAAGCGAGTTGGATGCACACCCACTTAGTTTCTTTTGTTGAGCTTTCATATATTTATAGCTCTAGTGCATCCGTTGCATGGCAATCCCTACTCACTCACATTGATATCTATTAATGGGCATCTCCATAGCTCGTTGATACGCCTAGTTGATGTGAGACTATCTTCTCATTTTTGTCTTTTCCACAAGCACCATTCTATTCCACATATAGTGCTATGTCCATGGCTGACGCTCATGTATTGCGTGAAAGTTGAAAGAGTTTGAGATTATTAAAGTATGAAACAATTGCTTGGCTTGTCATCGGGGTTGTGCATGATTAAATACTTTGTGTGATGAAGATAGAGCAACAGCCAGACTATATGATTTTGTAGGGATAACTTTATTTGGCCATGTTATTTTGAGAAGACATGATTACTTTGACTAGTATGCTTGAAGTATCACTATTTTCATGTTAATATGAACTTTTATTTTGTATCATTTGGATCTGAACATTCATGCCACAATAAAGAAAATTACATTATGAATTATGCTAGGTAGCATTCCACATCAAAAATTCTCTTTTTATAATTTACCTACTCGAGGATGAGCAGGAATTAAGCTTGGGGATGCTTGATACGTCTCCAACGTATCTATAATTTTTGATTGTTCCATGCTATTATATTACCCCTTTTGGATGTTTATGGGCTTTATTTTACATATTTATATCATTTTTGGGACTAACCTACTAACTTGAGGCCCAGCCCATATTGCTGTTTTATTGCCTATTTCAGTATTTCGAAGAAAAGGAATATCAAACGGAGTCCAAACGGAATGAAACCTTCGGCATTGTGATTTTTTGGAAGAATATCATCCTGGAGGCTTGGAGATCAAGTCAGAAGACCCTCGAGGAGCCCAGGAGATAGGGGCGCGCACCCCCCTACAGGGTGTGGCCCCCTGTCTCGTGGACCCCTTGAGCACCTCCCGACCAACTTCTTTCGCCTATATATTCCTATGTACCCTAAAACCATCGAATATCAAGATAGATCGGGAGTTCCACCGCCGCAAGCCTCTATAGCCACCAAAAACCTCTCGGGAGTCCGTTCCGGCACCCTGTCGGAGGGGGAACCCATCACCTGTGGCCATCTTCATCATCCCGACGCTCTCCATGACGAGGAGGGATTAGTTCACCCTCGGGGCTGAGGGTATGTACCTGTAGCTATGTGTTTGATCTCTCTCTCTCATGTTCTCTCTCGTATTCCCTCTATGGCACAATCTTGATGTATCCCAAGCTTTTCTATTGTATTTGGATCTTATGATGTTTCTCCCCCTCTACTCTCTTGTGATGAATTGAGTTTCCCCTTTGAAGTTATCTTATCAGATTGAGTCTTTTATGAGAACACTTGATGTATGTCTTACCGTGTTTACCTGTGGTGACAATGGGATTTCATGTGCCACTTGATGTATGTTTTGGTGAACAACTTGCGGGTTCCGCCCATGAACCTATGCATAGGGGTTGGCACACGTTCTTGACTCTCCGGTAGAAACTTTGGGGCACTCTTTGAAGTACTTTGTGCTGGTTGGATGAATCTGAGATTGTGTGATGCATATCGTATAATCATGCCCATGGATACTTGAGGTGATAATGGAGTATCTAGGTGACATTAGGGTTTTGGTTGATTTGTGTCTTAAGGTGTTATTCTAGTATTAACTCTTTAATAGATCGATCCGAAAGAATAACTTTGAGGTGGTTTCGTACCCTACCATAATCTCTACATTTGTTCTCCGCTATTAGTGGCTTTGGAGTGACTCTTTGTTGCATGTTGAGGGATTGTTATATGATCTATCCATGTTATTATTGTTGAGAGAACTTGCACTAGCAAAAGTTTGAACCCTATGCCTTGTTTCTTATCATTGCAATACCGTTTACGCTCACTTTTATCATTAGTTACCTTGCTGTTTTTATTATTTCAGATTACAAAAACTTATATCTACCATCCATATTGCACTTGTATTACCATCTCTTCACCGAACTAGTGCACCTATACGATTTACCATTGTATTGGGTGTGTTGGGGACACAAGAGACTCTTTGTTATTTGGTTGCAGGGTTGTTTGAGAGAGACCATGTTCATACTACGCCTCCCACGGATTGATAAACCTGAGGTCATCCACTTGAGGGAAATTTGCTACGGTCCTACAAATCTGTGCACTTGCAGGCCCAACAATGTCTACAAGAAGAAGGTTGTGTAGTAGACGTCAAGAAGCAACCATCATTTCACTCTTCAATGACACATACGCAATATAAAATGGCTGATATGGAGAGAAAAAGGAAACCAGTATATATACACTAGCAGGAGCCTAAGCTACAAGCCTGCTTGCTTGGGTTGCTCTCTTCACAAGCATAGAACGATGGTGGCCACACCGCTGGTCACATATCTGGCCTGATCCCGCAGCTAGGGGAAGGGAACAATGTTCTGTGTAGACGCGGTCGACATCGGCAAGGGAGAAAACCCACAGTCGGTGCGTCCCAATCGGGGGTCACCGCAGTATGGGCCGATGTCGCGTCCCAACCGCCCTTCTAGCTATAGCCCGACGTACCAGGTAGTACATCTTCCTTTGGAGTCGTCTTGCTCCACTGCCGCAACTCCCCACGTAGCTCCATCTCCATGTCGATCTTTCTGTACTTCTACCGGCTTCTACGTACTTGTGATGAGTTTAATTATGTCTCATGAACTAGTGCCAGTACTATTATTCTAATCACACTTCTTCAATATCTTTGCCATCACGGATGCTCAGCTCAATTTTAGTGGAACTGCACAAAAGCATCGTATGATCCAAGGGTGCCAGCCGTATTTCCTTCGATAGGTTCTACCTAGCTAGGAAATTGAATCATGTTTAGGGTTTAGGGTTTAAGTCGTAGTGACCCCATCAGTAGTTTTTTTTGTACACGCTCTCACAACTTTTGTCTTTAGCTGTGAAGTAAATATTGGCTATGATCTATGAATCATTGAGATGCATCAGCATGCGTGTTAGTTTTCCTTTGTATTTGATGGAATGTTGTAACGGGGCAACCTTGGAGTAGGAATGAAAATGGAGTGGAAAGTTTCTGTTTTCTCGGAGAAAAAATGGAAACGGAGAGAAACCAATGTTTTGTTTCGTTGGATCGCACCATCGAGCAAAACCAACGTTTAAATCACATCTGTCGCGTTCGTGTCTCACCCTCCTCCACGGCTCGACCCCACACGGTCGCTTGGCATGCCACTCACCGCAAACCGAGTATACGATAACTTTCCCGCCTGCTTGTCGATGGATCGCGCCATGGAGTACTAGCACTAGTGGAAGAGATTGACGAGTTGGGGGAGGACAGCTAGCTGTAGCACGGACTCCCAAGAACTTTTTACATGCATGTTGTGGCCGGATATTGCGACCATTGAATGTGGAGCAGTCGCGTGCACCAGGAAGCGAAGCGGGCGACGCTCTCTCGGCCGGCGCGCCGCTTCAATGCCGATGCCAGTGAGAGGTCGCGTCCGCTCTGGCCGGGCATGAATGCGGCACTGACCATTTCGAGCGGGAAGCACGCGCGGGAGATGAAGAGGGTTCGGGTTGGTCATGAGCAGCCGTGGCAGCGGTCCGGACGCCCGCAAACAAGAGATGTTGTATGTTAATATTGCTGCGTATATAATTAACAACATAAATAATGTGCCAGTTGGACAAATATGATTGAAGATGGATATGGAAATGGAATTTTATGTAAACACAGATATGCATGTCTATGTCTATGTGTGTGTGCGCGACGACTCTCGCGACCTGGAAGCGGGAGCGTGTTTTTGATCGAGTTTTCTTTCTTGGTACGTTAAAAAATTGTCCGTCAGTTTTTGTTTCTTTTTTCCGGGAACGCGCGTATTCTATTTAAAACCACTGCTATGGAGAGATTTTTTTTACTTCATTATAGCCTCTTGTTTGATAGAGTTTCTCGCGTCTCGCTCTCTCACCCTCTCCATATCAAAACAAGATGACAGTGTCCACTCTATCTCTCTCCTCACCGGTGGTCACAGATCCGGCCAAATCCCGTCCGCTGCAGGAGGTGAGGAGGTGCAGCATTGACGTTGTCGCTGTCGGCGATGGAGGAAGCCGATGCGCACCGTCCTCTCGGAGCCGGCGCTGGCACGGGCGAAGGTCCTCCGCGCCCTTGTTCGCTGTCGTCGTGTGGGCAGATTCCGCCTGCCCGCCTAAGCAACATCTTGCCCACCTGAGGTATAACTTCTTGTACTGGTCCGGCTCCCTAGGTTGCTGCATGCGGGTTTTCTTCTGTGCGACTACTCCCCAGCTCCCCATGTATAGTAGCTAGGGTTCGTCGGTTGGTCCAACATCACCTACTATTATAGAGGAAATGCCACTCGTAAAATTGTCCTGATTTATGCCTCGGTGGAGGTATACATGTTGTTTCGACAAAAAGTACATGGTGTTTGTGCGGTCATTGTCCATATGCTCCTATTCCTGCTGCTAATCTAATACTATCACTGGTTAAGTGAAGAAATGCTTTTTTTCTCGGGTATCCTGGTTTAGTTCCCATCAAAATAATCATGATGCTTCTGTTTGTTGGTGTAGTTTTCATTAATTTTTATTGACAATTGAGATGTCGTCGTTAATCTTGTAAAACAAAGTAACAACACTATATCCCTTTTTTATATTTTTGGAAGCAGCGATGTGTATCTCCATACCCGGGCATGTATTCCTCAATTTTAGTGGAACTACACAAAATTGGGTGGCCATTGTTGTTCCGCCTCACTATTCTCTACCACGTGGTTCTTCCTTCCTCGAGCTTGATTACTGAGAAGAAATAGACCACAATGAGGATTTGTCGAACTTCATAGGTGCCTCACCCAAACTTGATGCCAAATGGATGATTCATCACCATGATGACCTATTGATGCTCATGGTTGCACCTCATGGTTGCGTCGGCTGGTGAAGCTGATCGATTTTCAATGAAAAACAAGCTGTCTTCCATCAGTGCTCTTTGCTTGTTACCCACAAAGATGATATCCTTCGTCAGTTCACCTTGGTTGCGTTGGAGACGCAGTCGTCTATCATGTTGGTGCAATTTTATCACACAATTGGCTATGAACCAAATGTTTCCTCGAAGAAGGATCGACGTTGGTACTAAGAGCATAAGTTTTGTATTGATTTCTAAGCCTTCTCACAACTTTGTCTCCAGCTCCCCTGTAATTTCATTTGTCCAGCTATTAACTTTGATTTAAAAAATGGTGTGGACTAAAAACCCGGATGGACGTAGTAGCCCTCCATTTTTATTTACTCCGCATATTAGATTTGACTGAAGTCAAACTTTGTAAAGTTTGACCAAGTTTAGGCTGAACACAACAAACCATAATTATTACAGAGGTAAACTTTACATACTCTCAAACCTTTCCGATAATTGAAATTAAAATTCTTTATTTGCACACACTCTCACACGTTTCCGATTTTGGCGCATGTGTGGTTGTTCACTCAAGGGAGGGTAGTGTACCGCACGTGAAGGACAGGAAGTGCGACCAGGACGCGTCGATCGTTAGTTCCTCGGAAGTACTCCCTACCTTCCTAAATATTTGTCTTTCAAGTGGTTTGAAATGGACTACCGCATATGGATGTATATAGACATATTTTACAGTGTAGATTCACTCATTTTGCTCTGTATGTAGTCATTTGTTGAAATCTCTAGAAAGACAAATATTTAGGAATAGAGGGAGCAGTAATTTTCTTCACTGGTACGTTAAATAAAGAGTTTCGTTTCGTACTTACACAATTTAAAACGATTGTTATGGAGAGAATAAGAAAACCACTCCACTATATATTAGTCGTATATACACGAGTACTATATGGACGCAGCTTCGTTGACCTTAGTGCACCTGCCTTTGGGTTTATGACAAGTGGGCCCAAAATGTGGCTAGCCCACCTGTCATACACCCAAAAGCAGGTGCAGTTAAGGCACCGGAGCTCAGTCCGTACTACAGTATATATATAAGCTGGAGCATCAGCGCTTGTTCGCTAGGGTTTGCACTCTCCACACTCTCGCCGCACTATACACACACACACACACACACACACATACACACACACGCTAGAGGCTTGCGTTCCTTTGTTAGGGTTTGCTATATTCATAGTCTCTCACCCTCTCTTCACCAGATCTAAACAAGACTGTGTTGGCCTCTTGTCTCTCTGTCCCCCCTCACAGCTGGTGAAGGAGGCGTCCGGATCCCGTCGCACCGGGAAGGGGAGGAGGTGCAACGTTCACTCTATCCACTACAAAAAAATACACTTCCGTGATGATACGTGTTTGTCACAGTAGGTCGCGTCTTCTGTCATGCACGTACATCAATGACGATTTTATGACAGAATCAAGATAGTCACACCTGTGTTGTCATAGAAGTGTTCCATGACATTACCAAAATTATCATCACGGAAGTGTCCACTTCCATGATAGTAAATCACGCGTCACAGAAGTGCTTTCGTCAAGGGTGACGGACACGTGGCATCCACCGTAACGGAACGCCGTTAAGCTATTGGGGCGGATTTTGGATCCGATAACCCATTAACAGCCACGACCAATGCTGATTTTCCATGTGTAAAATTCTCATTGGCTGACGGATCCACGCGTCAGCTCCGCGTTGGCACAGTTGTCACTCATCCAACGGTCGAGATGGGCCTATGATATGTTGACACGTGGACCGGCCCAAAAGTGGCCCACAAAGTTTAAATGGGCCGGCCCAACCAAAGGCTCATAAGATTTAGCGAACCATAATGGGCCGGCCAAGCTAAAGGCCCACAAAATTTAGCGGACCATAATGGGCCGGCCCAGCTAAAGGCCCACACGATTTTGCAGACCATAATGGGCCGGCCCAGATAAAGGCCCACAAGATTTTGCGAACCACAACGGGTCGGCCCAGCTAAAGGCCCACAAGATTCTGCAGACCATAATGGGCCGGCCCAGCTAAAGGCCCAACATTCTCTGTCAAATCGGCCCGTCAACGTCCTGTCCTAAACTTGTCATCAACGCGGCCCATGGTCACTTCTGGCCCGTTAATAGTCCGTTAAGTAATTGAGCCAAATTACAGCCTGGTGTATTTTCGGCCTGTTAAAGGTCCGGCTTCATTTGGGCCCATTTACAGGCCATCAAAACTTTCGGCCCATAAACGACCGTGAAGGATTTGGGTCATATTCGGCCATGTCTGACATTCGGCATGTTAGAGGCCCACTATAGATTTGGGCCACTTTCGGCCTGTTGTCATTTTCGGCCTGTTAACACCGGACATAAACCATGGGCCATATGTGGCCAAACGTCATATCGGGCCCATTAACGGCCCATATAAAAATGATGATAATCTAGCCCGACCGAAGTTCTGGCCTGTTAAAGGCCCGTGTATTAGGTCGGCGATTACTGACCCGTCTGAATTTCGCCTGTCAAAGATCCGCATCGTAAATGGGCCACCATTTCGGCCTCTAAGTCCAGTGGGTTATTTGGCACAATCAGGGCCCAATCTCACTTTCGGTCTATTAAAGGCCCATGTTTTTTATGGGCTCAAGATATTTACACCTGTAAATGCGGCCTATTTTTACTGAGGGCCCAAATTATGTTTAGGCCTATTAAAGGCCCACTATGGGCACAGGCCTACCAGAAAAATATGAAAGCTTATGCTGATTTAGGCCCAGATATTTTTAGTGGGCTACATGCCAATTTCGGCCCGTAATCGTTTTTAGCCCAATTGGAATGGGCCCGACGAATGTTGGCATGTTGGGCTCCTACGAAGCTTTCGGCCAAATACATTACTAAGATAAACCTACACTATACAAAATAGCGTCAGAATTATCGCAGCACTGTGGCAAGATCATAAATGTTGTATCACAACAAAATAAATTCCAACCAAACAACAAAAGGCCTGTTGGCATAAAGTTTCTGATCCTTCCGATAAAAGCACCATCGATGTATAGAAGCACGATCATTTAACACGAGTGCTAATGTTTCAGTGTAGAATCGATGGAGCAAAGACGATCTCCACCTTTTTCCGCCATTGCTCTTGACCAACGGTTTAATGTCCGATAGTATGGTTTCAAAACCATTCATATCTTGATGACATTTCTCAACCACTATTCTTGTTTTCGAAACAACGTCCATTAGGGATTGGACTTGTGTCTGGAGCACAGATATATCACTCTGTCTAGCAAGAAGATTTTGTTCAGTAGGCAATTTGGACGAGGTTACCTTGACAACCAACCCAGAATTACGCAGGAAGGTGCTTTTTGCACTATTAGTGGAGAGATACTGACACACTGCAGCAAGAGGTGACATTGTGCTTGTAGTAGCCTCATCACCTTCAGGTGGTTGTGGCTGTTCAATCATTTGTTCCATAGCTTCCTGAAAGTTTGAACTTGTAGATTAGTGTACCAGATAAGTTACTAATGAGACAAAAACAAACAAAGTAGGTTAAACGTTTATACATAACTTATTTTGGTGAACTTTTGTAATACATTAGCATGTATTGTAGTGCCAACTACATAATAAAATCACTTTTGGAACATATGTCCATGTAGCATGCCTACTGTATTGTCTATTTCCTCACATTCGTTGACATCTAAGGATAAAGAGACATGGTTTAAAGTAGGATGAACATAGTATGACATCATTCATATCATGGGCAAACAGATATAAAACAAACAGGCTATTTTATCATTGTGTGCGCACGTGACCATAACAACTAGATTACAGATCAAGACCAAAAGAATATCCTTCATCTCTTTTAAACATGTAAGGTGAAATGATACGTTAAGACAACTGTGTATAAAAGTGAACAGAGTAACTGACATTGGCTGCAAACCAAGTAGTTAAATGAACACATCACAGTACCAATCAGTTCAAGGCAGGAGGAGTAAGGACTTACAACAGCGGCTTGAACTGGTGTGCTCATGCCCTTCATCTTGCTGGTGTGGCAATCCTTGAAGATTTGCACTGCATTCGGTTCAGCTTCTTTTTGGTCCGCACGGGCTTTCCTCTGTATTTGGAACAAGTCAATATAGATACGATAATATGGCACACACAAAAATAAGGAAGTAGCAGCTATTTACAAGAGCCTCGCAGTGTGCAATATAGCTACGAGATCCTGTTGTCTGTTGGAATTTCACTTTAGAACGGTTGGTTTTGTTCTTCAAACAGTTAGCCTAGAAGAAGATACACTTGTAAGGCACATACATAAATACAAGTTCAATATGTGGTCTGATCAAATACATATAGCCTACCTGATACTTTGGATCAGACTAGTGTTTAACGAGGGCTATCCAGTCTTCATCTGTAATATATTCCACTGGAGATGTTTGGGCGATTTCATTGTAGCCTTGCCTTCAAAGTGAGATTTTCTAAGGTGGTACCGACATCGTCAGCAGAGCGCATCGAAAAACATGAGTGCATGCTTGTTTAGTTGCATCATCTTTCGGATCCAACTTGAACCTCATCATTGAAAAAGAATGTGAGTCTTATTAGGAGGAAGCTAGAAAGTATGGGACAGAGCAAGACAATATTACTAATTGCGATGAATAACATTAATTACGGATAAATGGTCAAGGAAGGTGTTAAACTGGGTATTGTCTTTCTCATTCATGTACTAGATCCACGTTGGGAGGATACGTGCATGACACCTAACGGCAACGGCTGCCTCTGATACTAACTTGGTTGACTTTGTAGCATAACGCGGCCTTTTTAAACCTGCCTCAAAATGGATCTCATTCTTCCTCCTTTAGATTTTGTTAATCTGTCAAGCATTATCCCTGATGTCTGTTTCCGCTTGCGCCGTGGTGCTAGTTCAACAACGAATATGGAAAGTTAGTGTACATCAAACTGTGAGAGTACATATAAAGGAGCATGCAACTGCAACTTGACTCGGTCAGGTACCATCTTGGTGTTGATTCTCATGAGGTTCATCGATCTTGCCCAAGTCTGTTGTGTCGAGAGTGCTTGAAGTAGTGTTAGGTGTGAAGGCAGCTTGGGAACCGCCGATTCGAGCAAACGAACGAGTAATGGTTGAGATCTTTGATGCAGTTGAAGCGGATGTTGCACTGGTGGAGCGGTGATACTGTGTTTGTAGATTTAGCGGTGGACTTGGACCTTCATCGCACTATAAGTACCAGCAGAATCTCGACGAGTAACCTTTTCCGTTTCACTCGACGAGTAACAACACTCCCTACTATATTATTTTCCTTGCTCTTTTTTGACTTTGCCATGTCAAGCTGTACCCACAACACAAAAGAATAAAATCACTCTTCAGAACTCATTGATGCATGATACAGACAAGCAATACTTTGATGTAAGACAACCATATGAGGATGGAATATGTAAGAAAAACAGGACGGCATGACATATTCACAGCTACGATGTGCAAACTAAGCATAAGGATTTTCAAGAAAATAGAAGTAATGCAAGCTAGACACCATATGAAAGATGCAACCAATATTACTCTGCCAAGTTAAAAGTGTCTTGTCATAAGTGGCAATTCGAAAAATTAGAAGTAGTACAGCGTAGAAATCAATGAAGATGCAACCACTATCAAACTGCCATGTTAAAAGCATCCAATCATGAGTGACAGATGCGGGATACACAACAGCAGTACCTTGATGTAAGAACATGGTATGATAGATAGATGCAGTGTATTCTAGACACAGGAAGCCATGTCATATGCACATGTATAACGTATAAACTCAGCAGGTGCAATTTAATCAAAATAGAAGAAATACAGGCTAGACAACATATGCAACATGAAACCAATTATCACATTGTCAACTTAGAGCAAGCACATGCGATGGTGGAGTACGGGAGATGAACTCATCATGTAGACTTGGGACTTCAACTTCATTAGCAGTAGCAGTGGCAAATCTAGAGAGTCTCTGTTTGCGTCGGTGCGGAGGACCACCAACATCCCCTAACTTACTCTTTTCCTTCCTATTTTATGATATTGCCTTATGAAGTCAAAACCACAAGAAGATGAATAAAATTAGCTCTGCATAACTGGTTGATGCATGATACAGACGAACACTACTTTGATGTAAGGCAAGCGCAGGATAGGAGGATGGAATATATCCAAAAAAAGACAGTGTTTCATATTCACACGTACGATAGGAGGATGGAATATGTATGAAAAACAGTAAGCGGAAGGCATTTCAACAAAATTAGAAGAAATGAAAGCTAGGCACCATATGAACATGCAACCAATATCACTCTATCAGGTAAAAAGTGTCTCGTCATAAGTGCCATTTCAAGAAATTAGAAGCAGTACAAGCTAGAAGACAATGCAAGATACAACCTACATCACAGTCCCAAGTTAAATGTGTCTTATGGGTAAGTGATCGTTGCAGGTATAAGTTGTAAGCTACGCAGATGCAATTCAACATAATCAGAAGCAATACAAGCTAGACATCATACGGAAAACACAACCACGTATAACAGTTCCAAGTAAGAGCAAGCACCTGTGATGGTGGAGTAGGGGAGATGTGCTCATCATGTACACGTATGTTCTAGAAACAGGAACACGTGTCATATTCACAAGCATTATGTGTAAAGTAAGCAGATGCAATTCAAGTTAGAAGCAATACAAGCTAGACATCATACGCAACATGCAACCACATATAATAGTGTCAAGTTAGAGCAAGCACCTGTGATGGTGGAGTAGGGGAGATGTGCTCATCATCTACACAGCTACGTTGACTGTCCAGCCTTGTGTTGTCTTGCGAATCTTGTTGGGAGGATGGTGGAGTAGAATCTGTAGAGACCCCCTATTTGAGTTGCTCCGAAGGACCACCATCATCCACTGTTGGACTAATTTCCTTCAGTTGTAATGACTTTGCATTGTGAAGTCAAACCGATAAGAAAAAGGAATAAAATTCGCTCTTCAGAACTCATTCATGCATGATACTGACGAACACTACTCGAATGAAAGGCAAACACATGATGCGAGGATGGAATGTGTATGAAAAACAGGATGGTGTGACATATTCACACCTATGATGTGGTAACTAAGCAGAAGGCATTTCAACAAATTAGAAGCACTGCAAGCTAGACACCATATGAAAGATGCAACCAATATCACTCTGCCAAGTTCAAACTGTATGGCATTTCAACAAATTAGAAGTAGTACATGCTAGAAATCATATGCAAGACACAACTAATATCACAGTGGCGACTTAAAGGTGCCTTATCATAAGTGATCAAAAGGGATATGCAAGAATAGTAGTCTGATGTAGAAACAGGAACACATGTCATATTCACAGGCATTATGTGTAAAGTAAGCAGATGCAATTCAACAAAGTTAGAAGCAATACAAGATAGACATCATACGCAACATGCAGCCACATATAATAGTGTCAAGTTAGAGCAAGCACCTGTGATGGTGGAGTAGGGGAGATGTGCTCATCATCTACACAGCTACAATGACTGTCTAGCCTTGCGTTGTCTTGCGAATCTTGTTGGGAGGATGGCGGAGTAGATCTGTAGAGAACCTCCATTTCTGTTGCTCGGAAGGACCACCATCATCCAATGCCTTGCCAATTTCCTTCAGCTTTATTGATTTTGCATTGTGAGGTCATACCGACAAGAAAAAGGAATATCATTCGCTCTTCAAAACTCATTCATGCATGATACTGACAAACACTACTCTGATGAAAGGCAACGTCATGGTACGAGGATGGAATATGTACGAAAAAATGGATGGCTTGACATATTCACATCTATGATGTGGTAACTAAGCAGAAGGCACTTCAACAAATTAGAAACACTACAAGACACCATATGGAAGGTGCAATCAATATCATTCTGCCAAGTTAAAACTGTCTCGTCATAGGTGGCATTCATCAAACTAGAAGCAATACATGCTAGAAATCATATTCAAGACGCAAACCAATATCACACTGCCAACTTAAAGGTGTCCCATCATAAGTGACTGATGGGGGATACACAAGAAGAGTAGTTTCATGTAAGAACATGGTGTGATAGACAGATATAGTATGTACCAAAAACAGGAAAGTGTGTCATATTCGCATGTATCATGTGTAAGCTAAGCAGATGCAGTTTACACTAATTAGGAGAAATACGAGCTAGACACCATATGCAACATGCAACCAGATATCACACTGCCAAGTTAGAGCAAGCACCTTGGATGGTGGAGTAGGGGAGCGGAGACTTGGACCTTGTAATGCACTATCAAGACAAGGAGAATCAATCAGATGTCCGCTTATGTTGTCAGCAGAGGACCACCATCATCCCTTCCTTACTCTTTTCCTTCCTCTTTCTTGATTTTGCCTTGTCAAGTCAAACCCACAAGAAAAAGGAATAAAATTTGCTCTTCAAAACTCATTGATGCATGATACTGACGAACACTACTTTCATGTAAGGCAGACGCATGATAGGAGGATGGAATATGTATGAAAAACAGGACGGCGTGACATATTGACATGTATGATGTATAAAGTGTAAACTAAGCACAAGGTGCTTGAACTTGTTAGAATCGATGCAAGCTAGAGACCATATGAGAGATGAAACCAATATCACTCTGCCAAATTAAAAGGGTGCCCTAACAAATGTATTTGACCAAATTAGAAGCAATGAATGGCAACAGGCTAGAAATAATATGCAATATGCAACGAATAAAGGTGACTCATCGTAAGTGATTGATGCAGGATACAGAAGAGAGGTAGTTTCATGTAAGAACAAGGTTAACACATAGATGTAGTGTGTACCAAAAATAGGAAGGCATGTCATATTGCTACGTCTCGAGCTTGCGTTGGTTTTCCCCAAAGAGGAGAGGATGTTGCAGCAAAGTAGCATAAGTATTTCCCTCAGTTTTTGAGAACCAAGGTATCAATCCAGTAGGAGGTCACGTGCAAGTCCCTCGTACCTGCACAACACAATAGCAACTCGCAACCAACGCTTACGGGTTGTCAATCCCTTCACGGTCACTTACGAGAGTGAGATCTGATAGAGATAATATTTTTGGTATTTTTGATAGATAAATGCAAAGTAAAAAGTAAAATCAAAGCAAATAAATAAAGTGATGGAGATTGATATGATGAGAATAGACCCGGGGGCCATAGGTTTCACTAGTGGCTTCTCTCAAGAGCATAAGTATTCTACGGTGGGTGAACAAATTACTATTGAGAAATTGACAGAATTGAGCATAGTTATGAGTATATCTAGGCAATGATCATGTATACATGCATCATGTCCGAGACAAGTAGATCGAAATGATTCTGCATCTACTACTATTACTCCACTCATCGACCGCTATCCAGCATGCATCTAGAGTATTAAGTTAAAAACAGAGTAACGCCTTAAGCAAGATGACATGATGTAGAGGAATAAATTCATGCAATATGATAAATACCCCATCTTGTTATCCTCGATGGCAACAATACAATACGTTCCTTGCAACTCTTTTCATCCTCGAGTAAGGACACCGCAAGATTGAACCCAAAGCCATGCACTTCTCCCATTGCAAGAACTACCAATCTAGTTGGCCAAACCAAACGGATAATTCAAGAGACTTGCAAAGATAACTCAATCATACATAAAAGAATTCAGAGAAGAATCAAATATTTTCCATAGATAATCTTGGATCATAAACCCCAATTCATCGATCTCAACAAACACACCGCAAAAAGAAGATTACATCGAATAGATCTCCACGAGAGAGGGGAGAACATTGTATTGAGATCCAAAAGAGAGAAGAAGCCATCTAGCTACTAGCTATGGACCCGAAGGTCTGAAGTAAACTACTCACACTTCATCGGAGGGGCTATGGTGATGATGTAGAAGCCCTCGTGGTGGATGCCCCCCCGTGAGCTCCTAACAGGCCCCAAGATGGGATCTCATGGATACAGAAGGTTGCGGCGGTGGAATTAGGTTTTTGGCTCCTATCTGATCATACGGGGATAGGTAGGTATATATAGGAGGAAGGAGTACGTCGGTGGACATCTGAGGGGCCCATGAGGTAGGGGGGCGCGCCTAGGAGGGCGCGCCCTCCACCCCCGTGACCTCCTCGGAAGCTTCTTGGAGTAGAGTCCAAGTCTCCTGGATCACGTTCGGTTGGAAAATCACGATCCCGAAGGTTTCATTCCGTTTGGACTCCGTTTGATATTCTGTTTCTTCGAATTATTGAAAAAGGCAAAAAACAGCAATTCTGGGCTGGGCCTCCGGTTAATAGGTTAGTCTCAAAAGTAATATAAAAATGAAAAATAAAGCCCAATATAGTCCAAAACAGTAGATAAAGTAGCATGGAGCAATCAAAAATTATAGATACGTTGGAGACGTATCAAGCATCCCCAAGCTTAATTCCTGCTCGTCCTCGAGTAGGTAAATGAAAAAAAAAGAATTTTTCATGCGGAGTGATACTTTGCCATAATTTCAATGTAAATCTTCTTAATTGTGATATGAATATTCAGATCCGAAAGATTCAAGACAAAAGTTCATATTGACACAAAAATAATAATACTTCAAGCATACTAATCAAAGCAATCATGTCTTCTCAAAATAACATGGCAAAAGAAAGTTCATCCCTACAAAATCATATAGTTAGGCTATGCTTCATTTTCGTCACACAAAGATGTTCCCAACTTCTATACCCCCGATGACAAGCCAAGCAATTGTTTCATACTTCAATAATCTCAAACTTTTTCAACCTTCACGCAATACATGAGCGTGAGCCATGGATATAGAACTATGGGTGGAATAGAATATGATGATGGGGATTGTGTGGAGAAGACAAAAAAGGAGAAAGTCTCACATCAACGAGGCTAATCAATGAGTTATGGAGATGCCCATCGATTGATGTTAATGCAAGGAGTAGGGATTGCCATGCAACGGATGCACTAGAGCTATGAATGCTCAACAAAAGAAAACTAGTGGGTGTGCATCCAACTTGCTTGCTCATGAAGACCTAGGGCATTTTGAGGAAGCCCATCGTAGGAATGTACAAGCCAAGTTCTATAATGAAAAATTCCCACTAGTATGAACAAGACAACTTAGGAGACTCACTATATGAAAAACATGGTGCTACTTTGAAGCACAATATATGAGACTCACTACATGAAGAACAAGGTGCTACTTTGAAGCACAAGTGTGGAAAAAGAGATAGTAGCATTGCCTTTTATATATATATATATATATATATATATATATATATATATATATATATATATTGGGCCTTTCTCTTTTTTTTGGCCTTTCTCTTTTTTGGGCAATGCTCTAATGATGATCATCACACTTTCATTACAACATATGAATTACAACTTGATACAAGATATGACTCTATATGAATGCCTCCGGCGGTGTACCGTGATGGTGCAATGAATCAAGAGTGACATGTATGAAAAATAATGCAAGGTGGCTTTGCCACAAATACGATGTCAACTACAAGATCATGCAATGGCAATATGACAAAAGTAATGCATGTCACGATGATGATGGTGGAAGTTGCATGGCAATATATCTCGGAATGGCCATGGAAATGCCATGATAGGTAGGTATGGTGGCTGTTTTGAGGAAGATAATAGGAGGTTTATGCGTGATAGAGCATATCGTATCACGGGGTTTGGATGCACCGGCGAAGTTTGCACCAACTCTCAAGGTGAGAGAGGGCAATGCACGATACCGAAGAGGCTAGCAAAGGTGGAAAGATGAGAGTGTGTATAATCCATGGACTCAACATTAGTCAAAAGAACTCATATACTTATTGAAAAAATTTAGAAGTCATCAAAAATCAAGTACTATGTGCATGCTCCTAGGGGGATAGATTGGTAGGAAAAGACCATCGCTCGTCCCCGACCGCCACTCATAAGGATGCACAAGCCAGGTACACTTCATGTTTCAAATTTGTTACATAACTTTAACCATACGTGCATGCTACGGGACTTGCAAACTTCAACACAAGTATTTCTCAAATTAATAATCACCCAACTAGCACGACTTTGATATTATTACCTCCACATCTCAAAACAAATATCAAGCATCAAACTTATCTTAGTATTCAACGCACTCAAAAGAAAGTTTCACATATCTTGAATACCAAGTATATTAACATTAAGAAAATTACCATGCTATTAACGACTCTCAAAATAATCTAAGTGAAGCATGAGAGATCAAGTTTGTTTAAAACAAATCCACCACCGTGCTCAAAAATATCTAAGTGAAGCACTAGAGCAAAAATTATCACGCTCAAAAAGATATAGTGAAGCACTATGAGCAAAGTATCAAGCTCAAAAGATATAAGTGAAGAACATAGAGTATTCTAACAAATTTCAATTCATGTATGGCTTTCTCAAAAGTTGTATACAGCAAAGATGATTGTGGTAAACTAGCAAGCAAAGACACAAATAATACAAGACGCTCCAAGCAAAACACATATCATGCTGGTGAATAAAAATATAGCTCCAAGTAAATTACTGATGGAAGTGGATGAAAGAGGGGATGCCTTCCAGGGCATCCCCAAGCTTTGACTTTTTGGTGTCCTTGGATTATCTTGGGGGTGCCATGGGCATCCCCAAGCTTAGGCTCTTGCCACTCCTTGTTCCATAATCCATCAAAAGAATTCACCCAAAACTTGAAAACTTCACAACACAAAACACAACAGAAATCTCGTGAGCTCCGTTAGAGAAAGGAAACAAAAGACTACTTAAAAGTACTGTAATGAACTCATTATTTACTTATATTGGTGTTAAACCTACTGTATTACAACTTCTCTATGGTTTATAAACTATTTTACTAGCCATAGATTCATCAAAATAAGCAAACAACACACGAAAAACAGAATCTGTCAAAAACAGAACAGTCTGTAGTAATCTGTAACTAACGCAAACTTCTGGAACTCTAAAAATTCTACCAAACTAGGACGTATAGGACAATTTGTTTATTGATTAGCAGCAAAAAGAATCAACGCAAAATCACTCTCCAGTAAAAAATGGCAGCTAATTTCGTGAGCGCTAAAGTTTCTGTTTTTCAGCAGAATCAAATCAACTATCATCGTAGGTTATCCTATAGGTCCTACTTGGCATAAACACTAACTAAAACATAAAACCACATCCAAACAGAAGGTAGATGGATTATTTATTCCTAAAAAGAAGAAAAAACAAAAAAACCAAAATAAAATTGTGTTGCCTCCCAACAAGCGCTATCGTTTAACGCCCCTAGCTAGGCATTGAGATTTCAATGATGCTCATATGAAAGACAAGAATTGAAGCACAAAGAGAGCATCATGAAACACGTGACAAACACATCTAAGTCTAACATACTTCCTATGCATAGGCATATTATAATCAAACAAATTTGCAAGGCAAGCAAAAACTAGCATAAGCAAGGAAGAAGAAAGAGACGATAGCAATCTCAACATGATGAGAGGTAATTTAGTAACATGAAAATTTCTATGACCATATTTTACTCTTCCATAATAATTACATGTAGGATCATAAGCAAATTCAACAAAATAGCTACCACATAACATATTCTCAACACGACCCACATGCATGCGAAGTTGACACTCTTCCAAAATAGTGGGATTATCATTAACTAAAGTCATGACCTCTCCAAACCCACTTTCATCAAAAATTTCATAAGATTGAACATTCTCCAAATATGTGGGATCTAAAGTTGACACTCTTCCAAACCCACTTTTAATATCATTGCAAACAATATTATCAATCTCATATTCATCATGGGGATTAAATAAATTTTCAAGATCATAAGAAGAATCACCCCAATCATGATCATTGCAACAAGTAGTAGACATAGCAAAACTAGCATCCCCAAGCTTAGGGTTTTGCATATTATCAGCATAATTGACATCAAGAGAATTTATAGTAAAATCATTGCAATCATGCTTTTCATCGAAGGTACCAAGTATGGGTGCAATAGCAACGATCTCATGTTTAACATAAGGAACTATAGCAAATTCATCTTCATAAATATTGGCATCATGGCCACAAGAATAGCAAGCATAATGTTCATCAAGGGATATTTCAATCAAATCATCGGAATCATCATTATCTATAGATTCATGCATATCATTATTTTCTTCCAAAGCAATGGTCATTCTTTCAATAAACTCTTGGACATAGACATTATGAGCAAGGTTTTCATTGCAATATTTAAGTATGACGAAATTTTCAGATTTGTTGAGAGTAAAATCATACTTTTCAATCAAAGAAGCAACTTCATGAGCACCCTTGAAAATGACAAATTCTTCAATTTGTTCGATATCATAGTAACTATAAACACCCTTTGCATAAGAAGATAAGATTTCATTATCATTGAACTCACATAGGTAGGGAAGGTATTTTTTAGGGTTCTTAGGGCAACAAGTAAAATCACACATTTCACAAAGATTCAAAGCATAGCATAGCAAACTATTTATATGATACCGTAAGAGTCTCCCCTTTTTAGACAAACAATGACGCACAAAATAAGCATGCTCATCTAAAGATTTCCCATCAACTAGGCTAGTTGGGGTTTCAGCACGAGCACATAAGGATCGAAGATGATCCAAGTAGAACACTTTAAGTGGATCCACATCAATAGATTTTCAGCAGGCGAAGATGCAAGCATATAGAAGGCACAAGGAAACACAAACAAAGATACATACGGGAAGAAGGCAAACGGGAAAGAGAGGAGGAGATTGGGGAAGAGAGGGCGAATAAAACGGCAAGGGTGAAGTGGGGGAGAGGAAAACAAGAGGCAAATGGCAAATAATGTAATGCGAGAGATAGGGATTGTGATGGGTACTTGGTATGTTGACTTTTGCGTAAGCCTCCCCGGCAACGGCGCCAGAAATTCTTTGTGCTACGTCTTGAGCTTGTGTTGGTTTTCCCCGAAGAGGAGAGGATGATGCAGCATAGTAGCATAAGTATTTCCCTCAGTTTTTGAGAACCAAGGTATCAATCCAGTAGGAGGTCACGCGCAAGTCCCTCGTACCTGCACAACACGATAGCAACTCGCAACCAACGCTTAGGGGTTGCCAATCCCTTCACGGTCACTTACGAGAGTGAGATCTGATAGAGATAATATTTTTAGTATTTTTGATAGATAGATGCAAAGTAAAAAGTAAAAGCAAAGCAAATAAATAAAGTGATGGAGATTGATAAGATGAGAATAGACCCGGGGGCCATAGGTTTCACTAGTGGTTTCTCTCAAGAGCATAAGTATTCTACGGTGGGTGAACAAATTACTGTTGAGCAATTGACAGAATTGAGCATAGTTATGAGTATATCTAGGCAATGATCATGTATATAGGCATCACGTCCGAGACAAGTAGATCAAACGATTACGCATCTACTACTATTACTCCACTCATCGACCGCTATCCAGCATGCATCTAGAGTATTAAGTTAAAAACAGAGTAACGCCTTAAGCAAGATGACATGATGTAGACGAATAAATTCATGCAATATGATAAATACCCCATCTTGTTATCCTCAATGGCAACAATACAATACGTGCCTTGGAACTCTTTCTGTCACTGAGTAAGGACACCGCAAGATTGAACCCAAAGCCATGCACTTCTCCCATTGCAAGAACTACCAATCTACTTGGCCAAATCAAATGGATAATTCGAAGAGACTTGCAAAGATAACTCAATCATACATAAAAGAATTCAGAGAAGAATCAAATATTTTCCAAGATAATACTGGATCATAAACCCACAATTCATCGGTCTCAACAAACACACCGCAAAAAGAAGATTACATCGAATAGATCTCCATGAGAGAGGGGGAGAACATTGTATTGAGATCCAAAAGAGAGAAAAAGCCATCTAGCTACTAGCTATGCACCAAGGTCTCAAGTAAACTACTCACACTTCATCGGAGGGGCTATGGTGATGATGTAGAAGCCCTCCATGGTGGATGCCCCTCGGAGCTTCTAACAGGCCCCAAGATGGGATCTCGTGGATCTGAAGGTTGCGGCGGTGGAATTAGGTTTTGGCTCCTCTCGATCATACGGGATACGAGGTATATATAGGAGGAAGGAGTACGTCGGTGGAGCCCAGGGGCCCACGAGGTAGGGCGCGCCTGTGGGCGCACCTAGGCGCGCCCTCCACCTCGTGACCTCCTCGGAAACTTCTTGGAGTAGGGTCCAAGTCTCCGGATCACGCTCGTTGGAAAATCACGATCCTCAAGGTTTCATTCCGTTTGGACTCCGCTTGATATTCTGCTTTCTTGAAATCTTGAAAAAGGCAAAAAATAGCGATTCGGCTGGGCCTCCGGTTAATAGGTTAGTCCCAAAAGTAATATAAAAGTGAAAAATAAAGCCCAATATAGTCCAAAACAGTAGATAAAGTAGCATGGAGCAATCAAAAATTATAGGTACGTTGGAGACGTATCACATATTCACAGGTATAGTGTGTAAACTAAGCAGATGCAATTTACCCTAATTAGAAGCATTACAAGCTAGACACCGTATGCAACATGCAACCACATATCACACTGCGAAGTTAGAGCAAGCACCTGTGATGGTGGTGTAGGGGAAGTGTGGTCTTCAGGTATAGAGCTACATTAAATATCTTCATTTAGGCTTGTTGTTTCTTGAGAATCATGTGGAGAGGATGAAATTGCATTCTTTATAACAGTATTGCGTCTCATATTAACCCATGCGTGTGACTGTCCCATCATAAGCGATAGACGGAGGATACACAAGAACAGTAGTTTGATGTAAGAACATGGTGTGATAGGAAGATGTAGTATGTACCAAAAACAGGAGGGTGTGTCATATTCACATGTATAATGTGTAAGCTAAGGAGATGCAATTTAACAAATTAGGAGCATTGATGAGGGATACACAAGAAAAGTAGTTTGATGTAAGAACATGGTTAATAGAAAGACGTAGTATGTACCAAAAATAGGAAGGCATGTCATATTCACAGGTATAATGTGTTAACTAAGTAGATGCAATTTACCCTAATTAGAAGCATTACAAGGTAGACACCATATCCAACATGCAACCACATATCACACTGCCAAGTAAGAGCAAGCACCTGCGATGGTGGTGTGGGGGAATTGCGGTGATCAACTAGAGAGCTATGTTGACTATCTTCATTTAGCCTTGCTGTTTCTTGAGAATCATGTGGGAGGATGACCTTGCACTCTTTAAACGAGTAGGGCATCTCACAAGAACTCCACTGTAACTGTCTCATCATAAGTGATTGACGAGGATACAAAAGAGCATTAGTTTGATGTATGAACATGGTTAATAGACATATGTAGTATGTATCAAAAATGAAGGCATGTCATTATCAAAGGTATAATCTGTAAAGTAAGCAGATGCAATTTAACCAAATTGGAAGCAATACAAGCTAGATACCATATGCAACATGCAACCACATTTGACAGCGCGAAGTTAAAGCAAGCACTTGGGATGGTTGTGTGTGGAAATTGAGATCATCAACTGCAGAGCTACGTTTACTATCTCCAACTGCTGATACTGCACCCATTAGAGCGCTGAAACGCTTAGTGCTTATCTTCAAATTACACTGGAGCGACTTCTGTCTTTTCTTTTCTGCATTCATCAACACTGCGTCAAAGTCTGAAATACCCATGCATAAAAAAACAATAGTGTGAGTATGGGTGAAGTGTGTGCACAATTAGTACAGTGTAAAGGTAGCAGATAGCAGGTCGGTGAGAAATAAATGATGGGAGACATATGATAGCTCTACAACATGCTTGGCACACTAAATTACTACAGGATTCTATGAAAATAACAGTCGACTGAAAGCAAATATGTCAGTCCATTTTTTTGCATCGTCCGATGTACAAAGAACGGGCAGATCGCCTTCATCTACCTCCAGCTAATTAGTGTTGACGATGTTACTCGAAACACCAGCGACCACCGGCCCAGTATTCATCCCCTGCCTGCACCCTCCCCTTGACCTCACCGCACCACCGTTCTTGGCACTGCCCCCCCCCCCCCGGCCATCCATTCAAGCCCCGCCGACCTCCAGATCGGGCGCAAGCAGCTCCTGCGCCCCACACCCCTATGATAGACACCGATGCGCCGCTTCCCCGGGGAACAGGTGGACTAGGTGCTCCGCGCGCCTAAGCGGGTGCTGCTTCTTTTAATTGCGGTTCGATTGACCCTGAATTGAAATCTAGGCGGGCTACTGACCTCTAGCAAAGGTGAAATAGTAAAAGGAAGGAAACCTTGTGCATTTAGTATCACGAAGAAGATGAAGTAAGAAGCGCTCAACTAGTTTCTTTCGTGGGATGAATACGGTGTGAGCGGAGACGTAAGATTTGCACGAATAAAGGAAGAGGAGTACCTCTTTCTGCTGGCAGTGCTGTGTCCTCCTTCTGTTTTTTCGACGATCTTCTTGTTGTTCGCCGGAAACCAGAAGTTGTGGAGGATGGTGCAGCCTTGGACGAACCCATGGCCAAGTTGTTGAGTATGGTGCGATGGCCGTCTGTCGGTGGTGGGGAAGCAGATCCGAGGCAGCGAACGATGGTGTAGCGGGAACAACTCTGGTGCGGTGGACGGTTGTGACAGTGGAGCCGCAGCAGTGAGGCACAGGAAGGCGTGGTCGGAGTGGTTCTGTTACGGCCCACGTCGGCGTCGGCGTCGTGGAGGCAGCTCTGCCTCAGCTTTAGCTGCTAAGTCCTTGAGGGCATTGCGGTTTCGGTTGCTTTGGACGATGACGTCGGGGTACTGGCTCCGGCGTGATGGAGGAGGGCGGCGGTGGATTGGCTGCTACGGGGTGGAGGACGGAGGAGGCTGGGGTTTCGTGGCTGGTGGAGAGGGTGTTTTCGCGCCCACGGAGTATGAATGGGGAAACGTGTTGGGGAACGTTGCAGAAAATTAAAAATTTTCCTACGGTTTCACCAAGATCCATCTATGAGTTCATCTAAGCAACGAGTAGCGGGAGAGAGATTTCATCTACATACCACTTGTAGATCGCGTGCGGAAGCTTGCAAGGTGATGATGGAGTCATACTCGAACGTGATTCAGATCACCGATGTCCAAGTGCTGAACGGACAGCACCTCGCGCTCAACACACGTGACGGACGGAGACGTCTCCTCCTTCTTGATCCAGCAAGGGGAAGGAGAGGTTGAGGAAGACAGCTCCACCGCAAAGACGACGGCGTGGTGATGGTGGAGAAGCAAGATCTCGGCTGTGGCTTCGCCAAGCGCCACGGAGGAGGAGATGTGTTGGGAGGGAGGGCTGCGCCTTGGAGATGGGTACAGCAGCCCCCTCCCTCCCCCTTTATATAGGCCCCTGGGCGCGCCCTCGAGATCCAATCTCCAAGGGGGCGGCGGCCAAGGGGTGGAGTGCCCCAAGCCAAGTGGGGCGCCCCCCCCCACCCCTAGGGTTTCAACCCTAGGCGCAGGGGGTGGTCCTAGGGGGCGCACCAGCCCACTATGGGCTGGTTCCTCTCCCACTTCAGCCCACGAGGCCCTCCGGGATAGGTGGCCCCACCCGGTGGACCCCCGGGACCCTTTCGGTGGTCCCGGTACATTATCGGGAGACCCCGAAACTTTCCCGATGGTCAAATACCACTTCCTATATATTATTCTTTACCTCGGACCATTCCAAACTCCTCGTGACGTCCGGATCTCATCGGGACTCGAACAACATTCGTAGTCACATACTAGTCTTCCTACTAACCCTAGCGCCACCGAACCTTATGTGTAGACCCTACGGGTTCGGGAGACACGCAGACATGACCGAGACGACTCTCGGCAATAACAAACAGCGGGTCCTGGATACCCATGTTGGCTCCGCATGCTCCTTGATGATTTCATCGGTTGAACCACGATGTCGAGGATTCGATCAAACCCCGTATGCAATTCCTTTGTCAATCGGTACGTTATTTGCCCGAGACTCGATCGTCGGTATCCCAATACCTTGTTCAGTCTCGTTACCGGCAAGTCACTTTACTCGTACCGTAATGCATGATCCCGTGGCCAACACCTTGGTCACATTGAGCTCATTATGATGATGCATTCCAAGTGGGCCCAGAGATACCTCTCCATCATATGGAGTGACAAATCCCAGTCTCGATCCGTGTCAACCCAACAGATACTTTCGGAGATACCTGTAATGCACCTTTATAGTCACCCAGTTACGTTGTGACGTTTGATACACCCAAGGCACTCCTACGGTAACCGGGAGTTACACGATCTCATGGTCGAAGGAAGAGATACTTGACATTGGCAAAGCTTCTAGCAAACGAACTATACGATCTTTTATGCTATGCTTAGGATTGTCTTGTCCATCACATCATTCTCCTAATGATGTGATCCCGTTATCAACGACAACCAATGTCCATAGTCAGGAAACCATGACTATCTGTTGATCACAACGAGCTAGTCAACTAGAGGCTCACTAGGGACATATTGTGGTCTAAGTGTTCACACGTGTATTACGATTTCCGGATAATACAGTTATAGCATGAACAAAAGACAATTATCATGAACATTGAAATATAATAATACTTTTATTATTGCCTCTAGGGCATATTTCCAACAGTCTCCCACTTGCACTAGAGTCACCAATCTAGTTACATTGTGATGAAACAAACACCCATAGAGTTCTGGTGTTGATCATGTTTTGCACGCGAGAGAGGTTTAGTCAACGGATCTGCGACATTCAGATCCGTATGCACTTTGCAAATCTCTATGTCTCCATCTTGAACATTTTCACGGATGGAGTTGAAACGACGCTTGATGTGCTCGGTCTTCTTGTGAAACCCGGCTCCTTGGCAAGGGCAATAGCTCCAAAGTGTTGTCACAGAAGAGTTTGATCGGCCCCGACGCATTGGGTATGACTCCTAGGCGGTGATGAACTCCTTCACCCAAATCGCTTCATCGCTGCCTCCGAGGCTGCCATGTACTCCGCTTCACACGAGATCCCGCCACGACGCTTCGCTTGTACCGCACCAGCCATCGCTCCACCATTCAACATATACACGATCCGGTTTGTGACTTAGAGTCATCAGATCTGAGTCGGCTAGCGCCGACGTAACCCTTTACGACGAGCTCTTCGTCTCCTCCATAAACGAGAAACATGTCCTTTGTCCTTTTCGGTACTTCAGATATTCTTGACCGCTGTCCGGTGTTCCTTGCCGGGATTACTTTGGTATCTCGCAACCAAACTTATGGCAAGGTTTACATCGGTCCGGTACACAAGATGGCATACATAATAGATCCTATGGCTGAAGCATAGGGATGACACTCATCTCTTCTTTATCTTTTGCCGTGGTCGGTGACTGAGCCGAGCTCAATCTCACACCTTGTAACATAGGCAAGAACCCCTTCTTGGATTGATCCATTTTGAACCTCTTGAAAATCTTATCAAGTTATGTGCTTTGTGAAAGACCTATGAGGCGTCTCGATCTATCTCTATAGATCTTGATGCCTAATATATAAGCAGCTTCTCCAAGGTCCTTCATTGAAAAACACTTATTCAAGTAGGCCTTAATGCTGTCCAGAAGTTTTGTATCATTTCCCATCAAGAGTATGTCATCTACATATAATAGGAGAAATGCTACTGAGCTCCCACTCACTTTCTTGTAAACGCAGCTTCTCCATAAGTCTCAAGATAAACCCAAACGCTTTGATCATCTCATCAAAGCGAATGTTCCAACTCCGAGATGCTTGCACCAGTCCATAAATGGATCGTTGGAGCTTGCATACTTTGTTAGCGCTCGAGGATCGACAAAACCTTCCGCTGCATCATATACAGCTCTTCCTTAAGATGTCCGTTAAGGAATGCCGTTTTGACGTCCATCCGCCATATCTCATAATCATAGTATGCGCAATTGCTAACATGATTCGGACGGACTTCAGCTTCGCTACGGAGAGAAAGTCTCGTCAGTAGTCAATCCCTTGAACTTGTCGATAACCCTTAGCGACAAGTCGAGCTTTATAGATGGTAACATTACCATCCGCGTCCGCCTTCTTCTTAAAAATCCATTTGTTTTCTATCGCTCGCCGATCATCGGCAAGTCTCACAAAGTCAATACTTTGTTTTCATACATGGATTCTATCTCGGATTTCATGGCTTCAAGCCATTTGTTGGAATCCGGGCCCGCCGTCGCTTCTTCATAGTTCAAGGTTCACCGTTGTCTAACAACATGATTTCCGTGACAGGGTTGCCGCACCACTGTGCGGAACGTGTCCTTGTGGACCTCTGAAGTTCAAGAGTAACTTGACCAAGTACCTTGATCATCATCATTGTCTTCCTCTTCGGTTGGTGTGGGCATCGAGAACGGTTTCTGCGCGCCGCACCACTTTCCCGCTCGAGAGGTAGTACTTCATCGAGTTCTACTTTCCTCCCACTTACTTCTTTCGAGAGAAACTCTTTTCTAGAAAGCATCTGTTCTTGGCAACAAAGATCTTGCCTTCGGATCTTAAGTAGAAGGTATACCCGATAGCTTCCTTAGGGTATCCTATGAATACGCATTTTTCCGACTTGGGTTCGAGCTTTTCAGTTGAAGTTTCTTGACATAAGCATCGCATCCCCAAACTTTTAGAAATGACAGCTTAGGTTTCTTTCCAAACCATAATTCATACGGTGTCGCCTCAACGGATTTAGACGGTGCCCTATTTAAAGTGAATGTAGCTGTCTCTAGAGCGATCCCCAAAATGATAGCGTAAATCGGTAAGAGACATCATAGACCGCACCATATCCAATAGAGTGCGACACGACGCTCGGACACACCGTTTACCGAGGTGTTCCAGCGGCGTGAGTTGTGAAACGATTCCACATTTCCTTAAGTGTGTACCAAATTCGTGACTTAAGTATTCTCCTCCACGATCCGATCGAGGAACTTTATCTTTCGGTCACGCTGATTCTCCACCTCACTCTGAAATTCCTTGAACTTTTCAAAGGCCTCAGACTTGTGTTTCATTAAGTAGACATACCCATATCTACTCAAGTCATCGGTGAGAGTGAGAACATAACGATATCCTCCATGAGCCTCAACGCCATTGGACCGCACACATCGGTATGTATGATTTCCAACAAGTTGGTTGCTCGCTCCATTGTTCCGGAGAACGGAGTCTTGGTCATTTTGCCTAAGAGGCATGGTTCGCATGTGTCAAACGATTCATAATCAAGAGACTCTAAAAGTCCATCAGCATGGAGCTTCTTCATGCACTTGACACCAATGTGACCAAGGCAGTGCCACAAGTATGTGGGACTATCGTTATCAACTTTACATCTTTTGGCATCCACACTATGAATGTGTGTAATATTATGCTCGAGATTCATTAAGAATAAACCATTGACCATCGGAGCATGACCATAAAACATATCTCTCATATAAATCGAACAACCATTATTCTCAGACTTAAATGAGTAGCCATCTCGTATTAAACGATATCCAGATACAATGTTCATGCTCAAACATGGCACTAAATAACAATTATTAAGGTTCAAAACTAATCCCAGAGGTAAATGTAGAGGCAGCGGTCGACGGCGATCACATCGACTCTGAATCATTCCCGACGCAAGATCGTCACCTCGCCCTTCGCCGATCTCCGCTTATTCCGCAGCTCTGTTGTGAGTTACAAATATGAGCAACGGCACCGTATCAAATACCCGGGAGTTACTACTTAGTAATCGTAAGGTACACATCAATTACATGTATATCAAATATACCTTTGGTGTTGCCGGCCTTCTTATCCGCTAAGTATTTGGGGCGTTCCACTTCTAGTGACCCTTCCCTTGCAATAAAAGCACTCAGCCTCGTGCTTGGGTCCATTCTTTGACTTCTTCCCGCAACAAGCTTACGGGCGGCAACATCTTTGCCGCCCTTCTTGAAGTTCTTCTTACCCTTGCCCTTCTTGAACTTAGTGGTCTTATTGACCATCAACACTTGATGTTCTTTCTTGATTTCAGCCTCTCACGACTTCAAAGATTGAGAACACTTCAGAATGGTCTTTACCATCCCCGCATGTTGTAGTTCATCACAAAGCTCTTGTAGCTTGGTGGGAGCGATCGAGGATTCTGTCAATGACCGCCTCATCCGGGAGGTTAATGTTCATTTGGGTCATACGGTTGTGCAACCTGCACATCTTCGAGGATGTGTTCACCGATGTAACTGTTTTCCTCCATCTTACAATCTGTAGAACTTGTCGGAGACATCATACCTCTCGACCCGCATGAGCCTCGAAAACTAGTTTCAGCTCTTCAACATCTCATATGCTCCGTGATGCTCAAAACGCTTTTGGAGCCCAGTTCTAAGCTGTAAAGCATGCCGCATTGAACGAGGGAGTAATCATCAAGACGAGCTTGCCAAGCGCTCATAACGCCTTGGTTCTCTCGACGGAGCGCCACCTAGCGGTCCTTCTAGGACATATTGCTTCCTTGCAGCTATGAGGATGATCCTCAGGTTCCGGACCCAGTCCCTATAGTTGCTGCCATAATCTTTCAGCTTGGTTTTCTCTAGGAACGCGTTGAAGTTCATGTTGACATTAGCGTTGGCCATTTGATCTACAAGACATATTTGCAAAGGTTTTAGACTAAGTTCATGATAATAAAGTTCTAATCAAAATTATGAACTCCCACTTAGATTAGACATCCCTCTAGTCATCTAAGTGTTATACGATCCGAGTCGACTAGCCCGTGTCCAACCATCACGTGAGACGGACTAGTCATCGTCGGTGAACATCTTCATGTTGATCGTATCTTCCATACGACTCGTGTTCGACCTTTCGGTCTCCGTGTTCCGAGGCCATGTCCGCACATGCTAGGCTCGCAAGTTAACCCTAAGTGTTTTTCATTGTAAAACTGTCTTACACCCGCTGTATGTGAACGTAAGAATCCATCACACCCGATCATCACGTGGTGCTTAGAAGTTTACTTAACTGTAGCAACGGTGCACGTTAGGGAGAACACTTCTTGAAATTTTTAGGGATCATCTTATTTACTACCGTCGTCCTAAGTAAACAAGATGCATAAACATAATAAACATCACATGCAATTATATAGTTGTGACATGATATGGCCAATATCATAAAGCTCCATTGATCTCCATCTTCGGGGCTCCATGATCATCTTGTCACCGGCTTGACACCATGATCTCCATCATCGTGTCTTCATGAAGTTGTCACGCCAACGACTACTACTTCTATGACTAACGTTTAGCAATAAAGTAAAGTAGTTTACATGGCATTCTTCAATGACACGCAGGTCATACAAAAAATAAAGACAACTCCTATGGCTCCTGCCGGTTGTCATACTCATCGACATGCAAGTCGTGAATCCTATTACAAGAACATGATCTCATACATCACAATTCATCATTCATCACAACTTTCGCCATATCACATCACATGATCAATCGCTGCAAAAACAAGTTAGACGTCCTCTAATTTTTGTTGCATCTTTACGTGGCTGCGATTGGGTTCTAGCAAGAACGTTTTCTTACCTACGTAATCACCACAACGTGATTTTGTCAACTTCTATTTACCCTTCATAAGGGCCCTGTTCATCGAATCCGCCCAACTAAAGTGGGGAGAGCAGACACCCGCCAGCCACCTTATGCAACTAGTGCATGTCACCGGTGGAACCGGTCTCACGAAGCGCACGTAAGGTTGGTCCGGGCCGCTTCATCCCACAATACCGCTGAGCAAGAAAAGACTAGTAGAGGCAAGTAAGATGACAAGATCCACGCCCACAACAAATTGTGTTCTACTCGTGCATTAGAGAACTACGATATACCTAGCTCATGATGCCACTGTTGGGGAACGCTGCAGAAAATTAAAAATTTCCTACGGTTTCACCAAGATCCATCTATGAGTTCATCTAAGCAACGAGTAACGGAGAGAGATTGCATCTACATACCACTTGTAGATCGCGCTCGAAGCTTGCAAGGTGATGATGGAGTCGTACTCGAACGTGATTCAGATCACCGATGTCCAAGTGCTGAACGGACAGCACCTCCGCGCTCAACACACGACGGGACGGGAGACGCTCCTCCTTCTTGATCCAGCAAGGGGAAGGAGAGGTTGAGGAAGACAGCTCCACCGCAAAGACGACGGCGTGGTGATGGTGGAGAAGCAAGATCTCGGCTGTGGCTTCGCCAAGCGCTTACGGAGGAGGAGATGTGTTGGGAGGGAGGGCTGCGCCTTGGAGATGGGTACAGAGCCCCCCCCCTCCCCCTTTATATAGGCCCCTGGGCGCCGCCCCGAGATCCAATCTCCTGGGGGGGCGGCCAAGGGGTGGAGAGCCCCTGCCAAGTGGGCGCCCCACCCCTAGGGTTTCAACCCTAGGCGCATGGGTGGGCCTAGGGGCGACCAGCCCACTATGGGTTGGTTCCTCCCACTTCAGCCCACGGGCCCTCCGGATAGGTGGCCCCACCGGTGGACCTCGGGACCTTTCGTGGTCCCAGACATTCGGAGACCCCAAACTTTCCCGATGGCCAAATACCACTTCCTATATATTATTCTTTACCTCCCGACCATTCCAAACTCCTCGTGATGTCCGGATCTCATCCGGACTCCAACAACATTCGGTAGTCACATACTAGTCTACTAACCCTAGCGCCACCGAACCTTAGTGTGTAGACCCTACGGGTTCGGAGACACGCAGACATGACCGAGACGACTCTCGGCAATAACCAATAGCGGGTCTGGATACCCATGTTGGCTCCCACATGCTCCTCGATGATTTCATCGGTTGAACCACGATGTCGAGGATTCGATCAAACCTCGATGCAATTCCTTTGTCAATCGGTACGTTATTTGCCCGAGACTCGATCGTCGGTATCCCAATACCTTGTTCGGCCTCGTTATCGCAAGTCACTTTACTCGCATCAGAATGCATGATCCCGTACAACACCTTGGTCACCTTGAGCTCATTATGATGATGCATTACCGAGTGGGCCCAGAGATACCTCTCCGTCATACGGAGTGACAAATCCGAGCCTCGATCCGTGTCAACCCAATGATACTTTCGGAGATACCGTAATGCACCTTTATAGTCACCCGCCACGCCAGGACGTTTGATACACCCAAGGCACTCCTACGGTAACCGGAGTTACACGATCTCATGGTCGAAGGAAGAGATACTTGACATTGGCAAAGCTTCTAGCAAACGAACTATACGATCTTTTATGCTATGCTTAGGATTGTCTTGTCCATCACATCATTCTCCTAATGATGTGATCCCGTTATCAACGACATCCAATGTCCATAGTCAGGAAACCATGACTATCTGTTGATCACAACGAGCTAGTCAACTAGAGGCTCACTAGGGACATATTGTGGTCTAAGTGTTCACACGTGTATTACGATTTCCGGATAATACAGTTATGGCATGAACAAAAGACAATTATCATGAACATTGAAATATAATAATACTTTTATTATTGCCTCTAGGGCATATTTCCAACAAAACGGAGGGAGGCGGGGAACTAAGGGGGAACAATGTTTCGGTTTGAGACACGCTTGTTTGAAATTTGGGGGAAGTTACAAACTTTGCCCCCATCTAAAATTTCAGACATATTGCGGGTTGGGGGTAGGACAGTCATGTCAGGTGTCCCAAATGTGGGTGGATAGATTTCGCCGAAAGATGGGTGTGTAGGCGCCACAAAGATATGAATGCTTCTCGAGGCGGTTGAGATCAAGCGCCTTGGTGAAGTTAAAACCTACCCGGTTTAGACCTTTGGACATCGGGCCGATAAGCTACATGGGCCGAGTCGACAGTAATTTCCTACCACCAAAACATTAGTCTCAAGGCGGTTTCGGGTGACTAGAGGCCTATTTGGCGCTTGCTCAATATTTGGGAGCGTACATTAACGCTTTTGGTTCTCTTGAATTGAACTTTTAGGATTTGTCAAACTTCACAAATCTTTACTCTTGAAAATCCTAAAGCTACGATTATTTTGGAATGGAGGGGTGCATTTGAATATACATTGTAAACGAGTATATATTAAAAAATATGCAACTTACCTCAGTTCATGCATGGTTCCAGATATAATCTCCTTGGTTGCAAAAAAAAAAGTTAGATATGCGTATGAATATATATAGCATGTTCAAACTCACAACAAATATTGATGCCCCCTTTTACATCTGATTTACAAATGCCATTATCTCGGGTTCAAATAGATGAATGCACTTCCTATGAATTCGAATCTTCGAAACCCCCTTTATGTTCAATTCGACATGTATTCTATTTCATAGCAAGCAATTTGGAATGTATCCATGCAAGTGACAAATGTATAAAGTGCTTCACACTAACAACATGGAGTGCACTAATTAATGTTTATATATGAATTGCAAAAGCATCCATTGCGTGTATTTCAAACCGCTCTCACTCTATGGATCGATAATATGAAATAAACACATGCACATGCTAGAATTCAATAGAGTATGGGTGTCTGATAGACCGATTTTCGTCCATACGCAATTTGCAAAATTATGATCTCATCCAAAAATAATAATGCCATTTATATTTTAATTTAATGCGAGAACCGCCTTTTACACGTAGATGCACTATGCCTCGCCTGCTCTCACAAATGCTATATATCTCTCTATCTAACGCATAAGTGCACACACTTTATATGCATCGGCATTTCTCTTTCACACATGCTCACAATCTCTCTCAGGGTGTCGGGGTGTCTCACACACATGCTCTCTCTGTTTCTCTCTCTCTCTTTCTGACTACTATGTACCACTCTTTTCACTAATCTTAGTTAGAAAACACTATTTCTCCCACATGCATATATATACATGCACGGTCTCTACTAGCCCTCTATACGCACATATATGTGCCTACGTGTCTCCCCCACACACATTATCTTTAGGCCTCTCTCGCACACATTGCCCCCCCCCCCCCGACACACCTCTTTCTTAGTAGTTGGCAGATATGATTTCATCATATCATTCGGTAGGATATCCATGGCTGTTAGGCTGGATGGTAATACGAGGCAAAGTTTTACCCTAGTTCGGATCGGACCCTTGCAGCTTGAAGAAAGAGCCTACTCGGTATCAGATATTAGTGATAGGGGTGTGTACAAAGTACACTGAATACCGTGCATTGTGCGTGTGTGTATACTATCGATTTAACTAGCCCCAAGCTTGTATAACATACTAAGGGCCTAGGGTTACAAATCATATATAGTCACTTATCACTGGGGACAGAGTCCTCCGCGACTGTAGCTTCTCGTCAGACGCCGAGTCCTCTACATGGGTCTTCGTATAACACGTCTCGGTCCAACCTATATGTGGTGCGGGATGGAACCGACCCATGAGTCTTCATGTTGACCCACCACAACTAGAAATGATGTGCCCACCACACCACACGCGCAATCGGCCACTAAGAAAATAAGCATATACAATAGTACAACGGTATCTAGCTCATGATACGTCTCCGTATTTTGTTGATGGCACTGACGGACTTTGCATTTGATGCGTGCTCCGTATTTTGTTGATGACACTTACGGTCATTGTATTTGAAGCGAAAGCACGATATGGTCACTGACTTCAGAATAAGCTCATCACGGTCACCACATACATTTTGTCGTGCTAACCAACATGTGGTTGGATGGTTAGAGGACAGTGGTTTCTCGAGCCCACCAAGGTTAAAGTCCCGGTGCTCGCATTTATCTTGTGTTAATTTCAGTATTTTCCGGCGATGTACGTTCAGTGGGAGGAGATGTTCCACTCGACTACGATGCACCTATGGTGACTTCATAAAATCTCAAGATCATATATGCTGGCCCACTCTCTCGAAGGTGCTCATAGGGGTAGGGTTCACGTGTGTGCGCTTATAGCGGTGAGTGCTTGCGCGTATATATGAGCCCTTGCGTCTGTACCATGTTAAACAAATACATGTCATGATTATACGGTCTTTGGCTCACCCGCATAACTCCGTATTTTGTTGATGACACAATCAATTGACTACCAACGTTCCACGCGGCGCAACTAGTGTTGCACCATCGGGCGCCAGAATCGTGGGGGCCCACTGCCATCCCGTATATGAAAGAAAGAAATGGTAGTTTGAGTCTGTACTATGTTAAGAAAATAGGAGTACATTTTAGGGTGATCATACGATCACTGGCTCACCATACAGCTCCGTAATTTGTTAATAACACGATCAGTCAAACGGTCCACATTCAGCATCGCACATTACCATAGGGCCCACCCGTCAGTGTGTATATGAAGGATAGAAATGGTAATAAATTAGTGGTCGGTGGGTATTCGAAGTTGTGAGACCTCTGGATGGCAGTCACCGGCGGTTGGGGGGCGTTCATTGGGCGGTGGGGTGGGGATCCCGAGAGAAAAGCTTCGGCGGGGAGGGGTAGAGGATGGCGGTGTAGCGGCGGACCGCGGTGGGAGTGGTTTTGGGAGGGCGGGCGGCCAGGCGGCGGGGTGGCGGTTCGACCGTGGTGGTGGCGGCTTAGGGGTGTGGAGTTTGATGATAAACCGAGGCCCTTGATTTCGTATCCAACGTCTGGAAAATCTAATGACCAGAGATGAAGAAGTCAGTCGACTGACATGTAGCCTCACCCCGCACGTACACATGCATGCACGCAAGACATGCACACATGTAGGCGTGCAACACTGACACGTACACATAACGTACACACGCACACATGCTGGCGTGCAACACTGACACGTACACATGCACTCACGAACACACGCATGTACGCACCCACGCATGCAACACCGAACGCACTTTGCACGCACGCAACACTCAGACGCCGCATGCACACAAAGACACGCACGCAAGACACACGCCAACCTATACGCATGCACCCTTTGTTAAGGACAAGGATTGTTACGGGTATTAATCAATCTTATCTGTGATTAGCAGAACATTGATGTTTGTAGCGGTCTTTATGAATCACAACGTATCGAACGGGCTATCAACATAGTAGGCTTATCTACATGAAAAAGATGATGTCACACTCAATGAACAATCATCGGTTTATGAAATGCCCGCTTCTGACCGTCGTGTCCCACCAAAGGTTCCTCTGTTGTGCGCTGCCTGCGTTGGGTCACTGACATGCAGGCCATGCACCCAAAGAGCCCACACATCAGTGGAAGAACGGCGCGGTGTCCTAGGTGAGAGTCGAGGGCGCCACTCGCGGCACGCCCGGCTGAACATGCCTCCGTGCCGCATTCAAATGCCTCCATGAAACCCGCCCGTGTGGAAGCCGAGAAACCCACTCTGGACACACGTCCGTTCATGACCGGGCTGGCATTAAACGCAACACCGGCCGAGCACCTCCCGTCCGCCGTCTATTTAATCTCCTATTTAAACGAGGCCAAACGCCGGCCAAGAATCGCACACCTCCGCCGCTCCCCTATCTCCTCCACCGTTTAGTCCACTCTTACAATGGCTTGTGAAGAGTAGTTATTCCGCATCCAAGCCGGCTGGGTAGCCCGCCGGATACGAGCTATGCAGCTCACTGATCCACCTCCCTTCCCTCGCCCGACGGAGCTAGTTGCCGCCCCAAGCCAGCGCGTGGTTCAGCAACTCGCCGCTCCAGGCCAGCTCGACAAGGAGCGGCGCACGGGCGTCGTTGCTGCCGTCCACACCGCCGCCTCATACCGCGTCTCCCGTTTCTGTGGCCGAGACTCCCATGCTGGTGGCCGCGCCATGCAAGCAGTTACAGAAGCTGGGTGTGCGGAGAGCGACGAGTCGGTGGCCAGTGCCTCCGCGTCCGCCGCCATCATCGAGGAGAAGTAGAACACGGGAGGCCGCCACCGCTTGGGACCCATGAAGGCCATCGCGGAGGCGACGCTGGTGTACACAGCAGGTGTCTTGCCGGTTCCTTTTGTTGCGAGGACCTTCGTCGACCCCGCATGGGCTCCACGGAAGAGGGGAATGTTAGGATGAACTCGAGCCGGTGCCGGCCATGGCGAAGTAGTGGCCGGTGATGAACTCGAACGGTGCCGCCACCATCATCTTCGCACCACCAATGATATCGGTTAGGCAAAGGGGAAGCGATCCATCCTTTGTGTCAAGCATATACCTCCGGGGCTCTGGCAGTCCGCGATCGTGGTCACGGACATGAGGAACACAAATCGATCGGCCGGCGACCATTTAGGCCAGGTATTATATACATGTGTTGTCCAGAACTAGCACCGCGTAGTTCATTTGAATGTAATGAAATTCGTCATGTTTGTATGAAAATCTGGTATTTTATATGATTTCCGTCGTTGTTTATATGAAATATCAGTTTGTCTACGTGTTTGCATGAATTTCATCCGGTTGGCTGAGTTGTTGTCATAATGTGTGCGGCTACGGTTGGATGACGTAATTTGCGGGTCGCCGGTCGGTCTGCGGGCGGCTCGGGCGGCGTTGTGGGACAAAAAACACAGCTCGTGCGAGCTCGTCTCCAACGTGCGCGCTAGAGGATGCATGACAGCATGAGCACCCGAGCCATTCCTCGTTCATCGGTGGCAAAGGCACCAGTGGACAATAGGGTCGCCAATATTTTGGCTACCCCGGGAAAGATCCAAACAGCCCCTCCCAACAGATTCAAATCCCTCGCTCGCCATGGAATTTTCCCATGTGTTGTTTTCATGGACTAGCAAGATGCCCGTGCATTGCACGGAACATCAAGATGTATTTTTTTACAAACTCCCGCATGCATGCAAGGGATAATTAATGTCCTCCTTTGCTAGTACCACGAGGCAAACACCATTAATATTGCATCGATTAGTGTTAGTGACCTTGTATATCTGCAAATTATAATTTTGATAGTGGCCCCTTGTATATAAAAATGGAGGGAGAAAGATGAGAGATAAGGTGAGGAGGAGTGGGGTGTGGTGGTGACTGGTGGTCGGACTGGGCGGAGGCATGGGGATGGACGGCGCATTATGTCTAGGTTTGTATCTCTCTCACACACCCACGTAGGTGGGGGACGTGCACGAAGAGAAGAGGTGCACGCACGGCGCGCATACTCCTGTCTCTTTCCCAACCACACCCGCGCGGGTACACGGAGTACGAAAAAGGCAGCCCACGTGGTAATTTGGCACGTGTACTAGTTGTCCACTTGGTGGAGGGAGGATCGTCTACCACGGGTGAACAAACAAATTGCGACTTGACGCGTTATGTTAAATTAAAAAAAGAGGCAAACCATGTGGGGCCGACCTTAGAGGCAAGGCTCTATACACTGAAGTACTTTTGATGTGTCCCGTCAACTTGCAGGACGAGGAGAAGCTTGCTTAGTATGCCGTCTCCCCCGCCCACGGGCGCGGTGGCTCGCAGGATGAGGTGAAGCTTGCTTACGAGTAGTATTACTACTACTACTACTACTACTACTACTACTACTACTACTACTACTACTACTACTACTACTACTACTACTACTACTACTATCAGACGCTTTACGCTCGCTTCCTCGCCATCGCCTGTGGCTCATGAGATGAGGAGAAAATTTTACTACTCCCTCTGTTTACTCCTCGTCCCTACTACTCCCTCTGTCTAGGTGTGTAAGTCATCTTAAGAAAACCAAATAATCCCAAAACACTTAGGCACGGTGCATTAACTTCTACCTTGTTTCTTGTTTCTTGACATATCAACCAATAAGATATGAAGGGTGTGCATGCTTTTAATGACTTGAGACTATCAAACACGACATGCAGTGGTTAGTTCATTGCATGCAATACTATTAATTAGCAATTAAACATTAATGTCTCTCGTTTTTCCCTCCTCCTTGGTCACGGTGCAGAGCCTAAGATGACTTACTCACCTAGACGGAGGGAGTACGTACTTTGGTTAGTACTCCATCCATTTACTTATACAAGGCCAACATAAAAAATACATTTTGCATCTATACAAGGCCACAAATAGTAATCGAGACAAAAGTTACCACTCCCTCCTTTCCAGTTTATTGCTCAATTTCAAAATCTCTCCAACCAAGGTAGACGATGAGTGGTCGAATTAATTTCGTAGTTTGCACAAGTAATTAGTACGCTCGTTTTTCTCAAGAAGTTATGTTTACCGAGGCATTAATTAGAACGAACGCATGAATGACCACTAAATTCCCATGAACTTGTACATGCATTGGTTAGTTTCTCTTGACATCGCTATGCCGGGTGATCTAACGCACCTCGAAATCCAACATGTAATGGTACTACTACTAGTATAGTAGAATTGAGACTTATCAAACGGGAAAACAAATGTTTTTTAGATGAGCCCTATAAACCCTAGTGGGTACGTACTCCGTAAAAACAGATTTTTCCAAAACTAAGTCACCCCTTTCATGAATTCTCGTAGTATACTCCTCCGCCGACGCTCCCTTTCATGAATTTCTGATTTCGTCACGACATGTGGGACATATAGCAACCGGGTTGACGTGTCAAGCACCAAATAACAAAGCAGTAACAGCAGGGGACTCACCCCACTGCATCGCCCAAGAGTAGTAATGAGCAATGAGACGTCAAATCACAATGTCGCACCTTCCTAGATGGACGAAGCAACCATTATTTCACACTTCGGTTCGCCATCATCTCAAACCACGTAGTATTGCTTCTGCCTCAAGAGGTACACTTGCATCGCCTTGGTACATCATGACACATGGGACCGCATGACAGGCCATGCTCCCCCGCCGATCGCTCGGTAAAATCACCTCATTTTTACTATACTTCCTCCGTATCAGTTTACTAAATGGCATGCACGTCATTCTAGGTTGAGAATTTAATTGGCTATATATGTGATGAACAACACTCTAGCCTTTTAAAAAATGTATACTTTTGTACAGTAGTACTATCGATGGATTGCGCCATGGAGCAAAAATTGAAATTAAAAAAAGGTGGTACATATAGAGAGCGCTCGTCGCCAAATTATGCGTATAGTACTATTAAAAAAGCTAGTACGTGCTTAATTGGGGTGCTAAATTCTATTAAAGAAATACTAGTAGTATGTACATACTGAAGAGTTAAAGTAACGAGAAGAAACATAACATAGTTCTGCTGGGGGCTCAGCACAACACACCCCTCAAATTAACCTAAGCACACCTGAAATTAAACTATGCAACTAATCCGGTAGGCATTGCATTAGAAGTTTGGAACCACCATGAGCAACGAAACTGCCACCTTACTCGGAGTCCTCGTTCACGTCCTCGACTTCGTCCTTGTCCCTCTTCCTCTTGGCTGATACTTCTTTGCTTGAACCGCACACTTGGCTGTTGCTCTTCATCCAACCCTTGTAGATATTGAAACAAAGGTAGCCATCCATTGCAGCGTAGTGGATGTGGTCTATATCTAGTACATTCCGCTGCCATGCATGACGATGAAACGTGTAATGAGGTTTCTCCGGTTTGATGCACGAAGGATGAACCATGCCTCCCGCCGGTGGTCAGCATTGAAGGCTGACGAGAGGGCACCAGCCGATTCTTCTGGAGGTCGAAGGGGTTGCCTACAACGAGGCCTATCTGACCCGAGACTTATTTGTCGTTCTCAAAGTCTACAGTAATGAATTTCACTGTTTTGTCCTTGAGGAAGTTCTTAAAATCCTGGCACTCAACGTCGGCATGGCATATGTGGTAGACCAAGCAAACGTTATGTACGCAAACCTGGATCACGGCGGGCTTCTTCCTCTCTTCGTCCTTTAGATCCTTCTCTCGTCCCAGGACTATGGTGTACTCAACATCTAGCCAAGTGACCCACTCATCATCTGAGTTTTCAAACATGCGTCTGAAGCGAGAAAGGCATCCTTTCACCGTCGCGGAAGAACAGGTGTAGATGACGTCGAACTCATCGCCGGTGATGGTTCTAACCTTGTACTCACCACCGACCGTGGAGATTTGGGATGCCATGGATTTGGGAGGAGAGTTAGGATTAGTGGAATTGCTGTAATGTGAATGGACGAGACGACTAGGAGCGAACCGCCGTAGTATTGAAGGACGTGCGGGGACGAGTAGGAGCGAACTGCCAGCGTGCGAACGGCAGGGTAGTGGCTTTCCATTCTCCCATGATACGGGCTTCCGAGAGCCCTTGGATCTGAGATTGAACGGTTGCATGGCGTGATTCTAGACCTATGGGTGAATATCCTATCCCGGAGGGTTATTACGCAAATTTTAGCAACTTAGCATGTGACCGCTTGATTCAGATCCAAGGCTGCCAAGAGTTCAGATCATGGTCGCCTACCACGACCGTCGCGTGTCATGGCGGCGCGCTTTTGGAGATTTAACACGGTGCGTTAGGCTATCGATGTTGGCATGTCATACATAGTCATCACTTAGTCACTCATACTACAACAAGGTTGGCTATAAGGTTGGCTATAAGTGTATTTTTTACTCCTCTCTATCTCTTTCTTCATATTTTTCGTCTCATAATATAAGAACATTTTTGACACTAGTGTAGTGCCAAAAACATTCTTATATTATGGGACACCGGGAGTACTAGTATTTATTGCATTTGCCAAGGAGTGACCTCTTCCAATGAAATGGTGTTGCTAAGTTTGCTTCATTTAATTAGCTATAGACTCAAAATTGTCTTTCACCTAGGTACGCGCTTAGCACCGCTTTCTTCCTTGGGTCACCAAACTAGTCTCTCTCTTCTTGATTAACTTGCCACATCGGACTTTATGCCTATGTGGCAAGCTTAGCACCGAGGAGCAAGTAAAAGTAAGTACAATAGTGCGCTTTACATGGCATTTTGCATATGTGGAGGAAAGAGAGGCAAGGAAAAAGTGGATAAGTGGGCTCTCATGCAAGAGCCAGCCTCTACTACATGGTGGAGCATTGGGAGAGGCACCTGTATGGAGGTGGTCAGAATCGAGACTCACGCCGGTCGAGTGCCGCAGCTTAAAATGATAATGGCAAGTCAAATCACAGGCCCCACCTGCCTAGCAAGAACTTCATTGTCAAATCACACAGCCCACGTTTAAAGCAGCCTACTCCTTGTCTTCTCGCATCTCTGTCGAATCGACTAGGCGGAATCGCCCGCTGCCTAGCGCCAGAAAAGCCCCGCCTCGACTTTTAAATACAACTACATCCGCTTAAGAATCCAATGATATACTTTTTGTGACATAGTAACTCATATTTAGTTAGTCAAATGGATGACCTAGAACTGCGTGCACACCCTATAAACCGAGACGCCTAAAAATAAAAAACCGAGACGGAGAGGGTAGTTCAGGATGTATCTTTTTAGATCAATATAGTAGGGATTCACCAAGGAGCAAAACCAAGTGGTAGGCTACTCCGGTCGTGTTGGCGTAGCAACTCAAGCAGGGTCAGTCCGCACACAAAATTGCAACACACTTAACAGGACCCCTTTGGCCGACATGTGGCTCATCCACCGTCTTATTCCACGTGCGATGCACCAAACTACAGTTCGGAGCAGCGGTTCGAATTGGAGGCACCCCGGTCGTAGCGCCACAGTAGTAGAAAATGAGCAATGAGGGGTCAAATCACAAAGCCCCACCTTTCCCGCATTAAGTTGGGCGGATGAAGCAACCATCATTTCACTCTAGGGCGCAAGAGCATAAAGAAAAGAGAAAACAATGATGCGTGCGGCAGCTACCTAGGGCTATAGAAAAGAGAAAACAATGATGAGTATAGGAATCCATTCATATGAACCAAGTGGCTCCAAAGCTATAGAAATGATATCATGTTTATTTCCTTTGAAATGTGGAGTATATGAATCTATTCCTATGAACCAATTGGCTCTAAAGGAAAAAATCCTATAAAAATCATATCATATAGAGTTCCTATGATATTCCTTGACACTAAAGGATGGTTGAAATTGCTGTGGGTGATACGATGGTCTTTCTTTGTAGACTCCTCACCCATCTTTATAGTTACCTCTCGAAGATGAATGAAATGATATATACAGGGTATTCTACATGTGCAATTTGGTACACGAAAACTCGGTAAAAGTTTGCGAGGTTCGAATTTTCAATAAAGCTATATGCACTGCATTTCGGAACGGAGGGAGCATTCGGCAGTTGCTAACACTCACGTGGAAGGTTTGTGTGTAGGAGGAGTGGTTGTTCTGTTAAATGACATGGCAAAACTGACACGGTCGGATGTCGATCTAACGGTTCTTACGGCGTTCGTCAGGAAAAGGCTTGTGGCGAACGTTTGTCGGATAATGATTTACGGACACATGCATTGCATTGATACGTGCCCCCTCTCTCTCACGCACACGCACCCTCATGATTCACGACTCTCCCGAGTCCTCTCGCAGACTCGCACGTCGCACCCGCCGTCTATCTGCAGGTAGACGTCACGCACATATGTGCTCTTCACACCCTACCCTCAGAACTTCTAAAAACCAAAAGACGACGCGCACATTTTATTTTAGCTCACACGTCACACACTTATACTATTACTCTTGTGGCGAACGTTCTTTGGGCATAGTATATTGTACTCTCACGAAGAGAAGCGGTGCACGCACGCACTAGTTCTCTCACACCCACTCACGGGTACACGTAGGAGCGCATTTTTTTGAAGTTGGTACAACAAAATCACTCCATTATATATAAAAGCAGGAGCCTGAGCGCTTGCTTTACTAGGGTTCCTCTCGTTCACTCTCTCATGCTCTCCAGATCTAAGCAAGACATAGGTGGCCACACTCTCTCTCAGCTCACGGCTGGTCACAACCGCCGACAACCTCGACCGGGAGGGTGTAGGTGCATCATTCACGCTGCTGTCGTCGGGCGGCAAGGAGGAGACCAACGGCTGCCCAGCGTCCCGATCGCGGTCGTGTTGTTCTCTCTCGAGAGAGTGCCGGCTCGGAGGGCCTCCGACCCCTTCTTCTTCCTCGCATGTATTGTGGCCAAGATGCGGCCTCCGACGCCGTCTTTGCCACATGCCGACGACCCTCGTGTATATATTCCTTCAAACCTGCCTTGCTCTCATCGCCACTCCTTCGTGTGGATCCTTTCTACTTCCGTCCATTGTTCCAAAGCCACCTAGACTTCTACTATTATTAGAAGTAAAGCTAGTTCATACAGTCGACTCAAAGCATTGGTTCAAACAGGGAAGAAAGTGGGAAAGTTGTAGCATGAATCTAGGACCTGGTTCTAAGTGGAAACAGGGGAAAGTAGTAATATATGTCACTGTTTAAATAACCGTATTTCGTATTTGCGCAAACAGGGATGTCTGTCTCCATATCGTTTGGGATGTCATCTCCGTGATCGTTTCTATCCACGCAATCAAAAGCACACACCTCGGTTTTAGTACAACTACATAAAATGAGATGGCTATCCTCGTTCTTTGTCGCCTAACCTCCCGCCTTCAAGGTATCCCTACATTGGTAGTAACTAAGGTAGAATGACCAACGCAATCTAAAAGAAGCTGATTCGTACATTTTACTTCCTGATTGCAGTGCAGGGACGAGCGAAAACAACTTCATCCTAGTCCGGAATGCACCTTCTACCAGTTCATCCATGGACCGAGGACTAGCTGGCACGGCTGCACGGCGGTTTTTTGGACAGGTGCGCGGACGAGAGGCATTGTGGTCTGCTTATTTTTGCAAATAACGGTGCTTAAATTTAGTGGAATGCACAAGCATTTCAGCTGGTCAGTACACTGCATGGTTTAGTTCAACATTCCAGCTGAGACCACAATTATAATTGGTTATTCTGGAATGAGAGAACCTAACCCTAGATGGTGGCAACAAGAAAAAAACCAGAGTGAACTCCAGGAAATTTAAGCCTGCCGGGAGGCCCTTTGCTCACAGAAGCCTTGCTTGTTTTTTCCTGATTTGTAAACCTTCTCACAACTTTGTCTTTTGCTGTGAACTAGTATATGTTTGTTATGTTCTATGAATCATTGAGATGTATAAAATTGCTTAACTTATGCTTTTCAAGTTTTTTATGAAGACGAGTTTAATGTGAGTGTTCCACATGAGCGCTGGACTAGCGTGTGAACGCTTGGAATTTATTACATTGTGGCCTCAATTAACTGCATGAACCATCGTAACAAGATAACGTAGTTGCTTATATGTCGGACAGATTGTTGATTGCTAGCTGGTCGATAGCCTAGTGTTGAAGCGAGCTAAGCCAATGTTCCGTGTTTTGCTGGCTCGCTTACAAGTGGGGTAGCACCAACAGTGTTTACAAGTACTTATGTATACGGTAGCGGTTCTCGAACGAGTGCTCTATTTCATCAAAACACACACTGCTCGTATGATAAACCGTGACAACTTATGTCTTACCATGAAATATTCATGAAAAAACTAGTGAGGACGCATCTGTTTCGGCAACAATTATGATGGTTCTCACATGATTCACGGGCACACAAAAGTAGCAGCAGTTCCCATAGATGGATTCAAACAGAGTACTAGCCCCAGAGGGGTCGATAACAGGCAAGGTTTGGATAATTAGACACAATCCAAACTACTATTAAACACTAGTTGGGGCAACTATTTCATGCCTCGATCTAATTTGGGCTGGACACAAGACGGACCTTGCCATGAACATCATCGAGGACGCCCCGCAGCAGCTCAACTCGTGAACCTTCATGAAGACAACCTTGTGGCCTTGCCATCGATAAACTTGTTTGTGGAGGCATGCCACGCCATCTTCCTACGTAAGCTTGACAAGAACAGTATGCCTCACAAACGAAGGAGTAGCTTTGAACTTCTTGTGCTTCAGTACACCCTGGACAACACGCCTGACAACAGTGAGGCTGGAATACAACTCTTCATTGGTATAATCGCAAATGGCTTCTAGGATCCAACAGCCTAAGAACTCTGTTTTCCCAGTGCGTATATTCAGGTCATCCACCTCATAGCGAGTGACATGTACAACCACACAATCCTCGTCTACATCAGGGCTCTAATTGAAAGAGAAACAAATTCCGAATTACTTTTCAGTATAAGAAACACAAGTTATTTAAACCACTATGTATAGCATGGCATCGAAGCTAATAAAATTTTGCATTATTAATCACCACATGCTTCCTTTTCTTAAAAAAAATCACCACATACTTAGATGAAAAACCACAATTGAGATCGGCAAAGAAGGAAATCACCTTGGGCAGCTCAGTGGGGGGGGGCACATCCTCGAAGGGGGAAAACTGCTCCTACAGTGCCACGGGGGTTGTAACCTCAAACGGGGCGTTGACCATCTCAGTAGTGGCCGTGAGCGTATCTGGGGTCGGCTCGGTGGTTGCCTCCATCTTCTTGGAGCTCTCTGTCTCGTGGGGATCAGCCTCCCGCGTCGGCTCCAATATCGGCAGATCTTTGCCTGGTTCTCCTTGGTCCATCAATAAACTGACGAATACTAGGACACCACTGAAAGGAAAACACAATCGCAATGATAATGAAACAAAAAAGAGAGTGAGGATCGGTTACTACTTTGCAAAAGTTCTTTTTTTTTTCTGAACGAAAATATACCAACATCACGGATCTGCTTACCTTCCCTTCGTTGGGAGAGAAGAACAGTGGCAGATGCAAGTGTTGCCTTTCTTGAAGACGGTGAGGGAGAAGGGGATTCAGCGGAGAGTGAGATGATGGTTGCTTCATTAATCAAACTTAGACTGCGGGGAGGTGGGGTTTTGTGATACGACGGCTCGTTACTGCCGCGCTACGACCGGGGTGACTCTCCGCCTACATACTGCCTTCTAATTTGGTGGATGGCATTTGGGCCCGCTTGCTGCATGGCCCGCATGTCGGTGAACAAAAGTATAACGGCATTCAGTAGAGGGAGACGTTTCAATGACCTAGGAGGAGCCAGAAGCGGTAGAGTGTCTCCACTGTACTAGTAGTAATTGTTTTTCTGGGTAGCTGTAGAGTGTCTCCACTGTACTAGTAGTAATTGTTTCTCTGGGCCCAAGACAAACCAGCCCATCCACACTAGTAAATAGTTAAATCAATTCAAAAGCCCATATATTTACTGAATGAGAGGCGCTACCCACACCCAGCACACCCCCCCCCACACACACACACAAACAAAAAGTTGGGTGCTCTTCTTCCTCCTCGCTCCCACCCACCTCACGTCAGCTCGCTCCACTCGTACCCCCAAATTCCTCACCTCACTCCTACAGAAAACCCCAGCTCCCCTTCTTCCTCACTCCTACAGAGAACTCCCAGCTCCCCTTCTTCTTCGCTCGCACTACAACTAGGCTCGTCATTCGTTACTCTGCTCAAATCCGTGAGCGCGACGCGACGCCCTCGAGGAAAATGGAGTCGGCTGACCCCAGCGCCAAGAAGATGAGGCTCCCACCAGCGGCGATGCCTGTTGTAGATCCCACACCCGGCAGTGCGGGGAGAAGCGGAGACCCCGCCCCCACCGGATCCCAGGAACCCGTAGAATCTCGGGTGGACCGCATCAGCGATCTCCCGGACGGCCTCCTTGGGGAGATCATCCTGCTTCTCCCCACCAAGGATTGCTGCCACACCCAAGTCCTCTCAATTCGGTGGCGCTCTCTATGGCACGTCGTGCCCCTTAATCTCGATTGTCGTCAGCTATCTCTCTTCAGTGATTTTGAAATCCCCAGAGCCATCATCTCCTCCCACAAGGGCTCCGTTCAAAGCCTCTGCATCCCGTCATGCTACCTGAGCAAGCATACCATGCCCTGAATGGTGGATGCCTGGCTGAAATCCCCTGAATTCACAGAACTATAGCTGCTTGAGTTCCACTATTCCCCTGGAAATCACATACCACATACCGAACGCCATGAACTTGTGCCCTCGGCACCGATGTCCATCTCGCGGTTTTCCTCCTCTCTCCACACCACCACCTTTGCGCTGTGCTACCTACCAGACAATCTGGTACTAAACCTTCAACTCCCATTTCTCAAGAAACTTTCACTTGTGCGGGTTCGTATATCGGAGGCCTCATTGCACAGCATCATCCACTCCAGCTTGTCCTGCTATTTGGAGTGCTTGGTGCTTGTTTTCCAGATTAGAATCGGTTGTCTCCAAATAAAGTCGCCTAACCTTGTAAGAATTGGAATTTCTTTTGACGGAAGGCAGCTCATCATCCAAGATGCCCCTTCACTTCAAAGGTTGATCCTTGATTCTAGTTATTCACTATTGCAAATAACCGTCCTCTCTGCACCTAAACTGGAGACCTTGGGTGTAATACATGATCTTTGTGCCCATTTCAATATGGTGTTTGGCTCCACAGTTCTTCAGGTACTTTATATTATCATCTACACTTGTAACCATAAGCTGCATTTTAAATTTATGCGCATAATTTATGTATCATCTTGGAGTAGACATTTTGTACTAATATTATGTTCTATGCTAAATGAAGAGTTTCTCCATGGATGGCCTATCAATGGTGCTGGATTCTGTCAAGATCTTATATATCCAAATGAATAGTTTTGATCTGAACAAGATTATTGGCTTGCTGCAATGCTTTCCATGTCTGGAGAAGTTGTATATAAAGGTGATAATTTCACGCACATTGGAAGCACACATATAGTGTACTAGAATTAACTGTTCAGCTGTTGCTCTTTCGACACTCTTCTTTTAGACCTTAACTGTTTTCAATCTTCATGTCTATTTAGGCAACAGGATGGGGTAAGAAAGTTATAGCCAATCGGTGGACTTGTAAGCATCAGGATTTTCTCACTTCTCATGAGATTCGATTGAAGACAATAACGCTAGAACGATATGTAGCCAACCGTGCAAACACAATATTTGTCACATTCTTCCTGCTGAATGCGAGGTTACTATTGTCCATCAGGCTTAAGTTTATCAGCAGCATGGTTTTGATGGATGGGTATGTCGAAGAGCAAAAAAGGAGTTTCAGGTGGGCAAAAGAGCTTCTGAACGTGTCGGGCTTCTATTTACAACATATTGTGGTCATAATCCAATAAATTTTACGACCCAGGATGTTCATTCTATGGACCTGACCGATCCATTTGACTGTGACTGCCGAAAACAGTGCTGGAGTTAGATGTTGTTGCCCTTTTCAATCTGGGCTTTTTTGTAAACCTGATGAACAATTAACCCTCATGCTTTTGTATAGTTTGTAAGCTGGAGTTAGATGTTCCTGCCCTTTTCAACTCGGATGTGACTGTCATATTTTCTTTGAAATAAGGCAAATGGCTTGCCATTCGTTTAATTTAGAGTGAAATATTGTAACAAATCCCAACCAAGGGAAATAACATCACTCTCGTCGGCTGCTTGAGCTCACTGTGCATTACAGAAGCCAAGTGATTAGCCCCCACCAGCACCCACAAACTTATTTCGAACTAGCACATCAAATGGGTTGTAAATTTTCATAGGAAAGGCTGCATGACCGTGATGATTTGGATTTCGACATTTGGGACCCACAAGAAATAGCCTATCCAAGGTGGTGTCGACTTACTAGCCGACCAACAAACGATTTCGCTTACCACCGCGTTGGATTGACATCCAACATCTGTCGTGTATCTTCTATCTCTTGTCTTCTTCTTCCTCCACCGCCCAAACCAAACCACCCGTCGGCTCCGCTTTGCCCCGCCTCCCATGGCTGGTTGCGCCCCGCCGCCCTACCGACGCATTCTCCAACGTTGGCGGCCCCTCCTCTATTCCCCACACGCCCCTGTTATTCTCCGGTGGCATCAGCCCCAACACGCACTCAAGGCCGAACGAGCCAACCTCAGATTCTCCGCCGCGACCGGACGGAGCATCTTCAACGGCTCTGTTCGTTCGGCCCGAGGCCTCACTGTCGCCCTCCGCCTTTGCGGTCTTGGTTTGTTTCGCCGTCTTGTGCGCGCGCCTCTCTTGCGTTGTCAACGTCGTCAACAACCGAGAGGAACAAGGAGATGACTGTATGTGGAGAGGATGACAGTAGGGACCCACCAGCGTCATGGCAGTATGCAAGCAAGTGCCTCTATAGTACAAGCCCAAAAATATGGTTCCTCCTAATGGTTGGACATCTGGGGCTCACGCCATTGTCAATGTAGTCAATAAACAAGAGAATTACACTACGAGCGGCTGACACCAGGGACCCAGCAAGTCGCGCAGTTTTTTTTGACAAACAAGCAGTTGTTATTTATACTAGTTTTAGCAACGGATCAGCGTAACAACAGGGCTGTGCGGGGGCTGTGGCCCGTCTAGCCAGGGTTTTATTTATGTTTACCACATCATGAGCCCAATTGTGTTTTTTCCTTGATGAAAATGGCTAGCCCAGTTCTATTTTTTTAAAGAAATACCCAAACAAGACCTACTTGCTTTATCGGCCCTGCTGGGCTACAAATCTTTCAAGACGATGAGAGTTTCATTCGGTTTGCGCAGAAATGGGTTATACATTTTTAAAACACATCAAACCGGGAATTAGTTTCAATTTTTGTTCATTACGAGATCTTAAATTCCATTGATTTTTATGCGTGGACAATAATTTGGATTTTATATGTATATAAATTATTTTTCAAAATAGTTTGAATGTGAATCGATATTTCCGGATTAAAAACAGTTGACCGCACCGAAATATGCAAAATTTCGTATAATTTTTAACCGTGGCCACAATATGGGGTGTAATGCTAACAAAAAGAAGATGGGCTCCAAAAAAATTCTTAAGAATTAGCGAATGGGCTGTACATTATTAAAAATAATGGCAGATGGGTTGTATGCTAATTTCCACAGATTTGAGGCTGACTTGTGTGCCTACTACAGGTTGACGCGTATGCTTTCCATAAAAAAAGGTTGACGCACACGCAACGCCCTGTCAACTTAGTCAACACACGAGAGCAGTGACTGTTGGATGTCCATCCAATGGCTGTCGTGCTTCTTCAATCTCTGCTCTTCATGCTCCAGCCGCTCAAACAAGCGCCACGGACTACTGCTTCCTCCTCCCGCTGCCGGGCATTTGTGTTGCCACGAGCCTCACGGCCCCACCATACTCCCATCGCTGGCCTAGCCATCCCTCTACTCACCCACACATGTTGTTATTCTCCAGCGACGGCAGACGAACCAGTAAACCCTCGTACTCCTCCGCGTGGGAAACAACTGTCGAGTATTCCCTGGCTCCATTTCGTTCCCTTCCTAGGCCTCGCCGTCGTCCACCGCCCTGGTGCTCTCGGCGCGGCCTGGTCAACATGGTCAATGAACGACATCCATCGAAAGTGGACTGTACATGGAGAGGCTGACAGCTGAGTCCATGGCCGCACGCAAGGAAATGCCTCCTTATTACGCGCAAAATAATGATTCCTCCACCTGATAGCTAGGACCCACAGGAAGGGCCTCTGTATTTCGCGAAAAAATGTTCCCCCCACTGACAGGTCGGACCCACCAGCTATATCTTCGCACACAAGGAAGTGCCTCCTTATTACGCCCAAAAAAATGAATACTCCCCTGCTAGCTGGGACCCACCATATTGTTGGGCTGACTTGTGGGCCTACTAAGTTGACGGGGACGTAGGGCTTTGTCAACTTAGTCAATACTCCATTGACCGTATGATGTCCATCCAACGGCCATAGTGCTTATTCAACCTCTGGTCTTCTTGCTCCAGCTGCCCAAAGCAGCACCGGTCGTGCCACCTGCTCCTGCCTCCCATGGCCGGCTGTGCTACCGCGGAGGCCTCACTGCCCCCATACTACTCCCACCACTGGCCAGGCCATCCCTCCACTCACCCACACCCCTGTTATTCTGCGGCGACGGCATCCTCACACCGCAGCTGAACCAGTGAACGCTTGTACTCCTCTCTGCGTGGGCATCCACTGCCGCATCTTGCCCGGCCCCGTGTCATCCCCTTCCTAGGCCTCGCTGTCGTCCACCGCCATGGTGCTCTCGGCGCTGTGTGGTCAATGTGGTCAACGACCGACTTCCATCGGAAGAGTACTATACGTGGAGAGGCTGATAGCTGGGTCCACGGCAGCCGCAAGGAAGTGCCTCCTTATTATGCGGAAAATAATTATTCCTCCACCCGACAGCAGGGACTGATACGTCTCCAACGTATCTATAATTTTTTGATTTTTCCATGCTATTATATTACCCCTTTTGGATGTCTATGGGATTTATTTTACACATTTATATCATTTTTGGGACTAACCTACTAACCGGAGGCCCAGCCCATATTGTTGTTTTATTGCCTGTTTCAGTATTTCGAAGAAAAGGAATATCAAACGGAGTCCAAACGGAATGAAACCTTCGGCATCGTGATTTTTTGGAAGAACATCATCCTAGAGGCTTGGAGATCAAGTCAGAAGATACTCGAGGAGCCTAGGAGATAGGGGGCGCGCCCCCCATACAGGGCGCGGCCCCCTGTCTCGTGGACCCCTCGAGCACCCCCCGACCGACTTCTTTCACCTATATAACCCTGCGTACCCTAAAACTATCAAATATCAAGATAGATCGGGAGTTCCACCGCCGCAAGCCTCTGTAGCCACCAAAAACCTCTTGGGAGCCCGTTCCGGCAACCTGCCGGAGGGGGAACCCATCACCAGTGGCCATCTTCATCATCCCGGCGCTCTCCATGACGAGGAGGGAGTAGTTCACCCTAGGGGCTGAGGGTTTGTACCAGTAGCTATGTCTTTGATCTCTCTCTCTCTCTCTCTCTCTCTCTCTCTCTCTCTCTCTCTCGTGTTCTCTCTCGTGTTCCCTCTATGGCATGATCTTGATGTATCCTGAGCTTTGCTATTGTAGTTGGATCTTATGATGTTTCCCCCCCCCCTCTACTCTCTTGTGATGAATTGAGTTTCCCCTTTGAAGTTATCTTATCGGATTGGGTCTTTTATGAGATCACTTGATGTATGTCTTGCCGTGTTTATCTATGGTGACAATGGGATATCAAGTGCCACTTGATGTATGCTTTGGTGACCAACTTGCGAGTTCCGCCCATGAACCTATGCATAGGGGTTGGCACACGTTCTTGACTCTCCGGTAGAAACTTTGGGGCACTCTTTGAAGTACTTTGTGTTGGTTGGATGAATCTGAGATTGTGTGATGCATATCATATAATCATGCCCACGGATACTTGAAGTGACAATGGAGCATCTAGGTGACATTAGGGTTTTGGTTGATTTGTGTCTTAAGGTGTTATTCTAGTACGAACTCTTGAATAGATTGATCCAAAAGAATAACTTTGAGGTGGTTCCGTACCCTACCATAATCTCTACGTTTGTTCTCCGCTATTAGTGGCTTTGGAGTGACTCTTTGTTGCATGTTGAGGGATTGTTGTATGATCTATCTATGTTATTATTGTTGAGAGAACTTGCACTAGTGAAAGTATGAACCCTACGCCTTGTTTCCTATCATTGCAATACCGTTTACGCTCACTTTTATCATTAGTTACCTTGTTGTTTTTATTATTTCAGATTACAAAAACCTATATCTACTATCTATATTGCACTTGTATCACCATCTCTTCACCGAACTAGTGCACCTATACAATTTACCATTGTATTGGGTGTGTTGGGGACACAAGAGACTCTTTGTTATTTGGTTACAGGGTTGTTTGAGCGAGACCATCTTCATCCTACACCTCCTACGGATTGATAAACCTTAGGTCATCCACTTGAGGGAAATTTGCTACTGTCCTACAAACCTGTGCACTTGTAGGCCCAATAACGTCTACAGGAAGAAGGTTGTGTAGTAGACATCAAGCTCTTTTCTGGCGCTGTTGCCGGGGAGGTGAGTGCTTGAAGGTATATCTTTAGATCTTGCAATTGAATCTTTTTGTTTCTTGTTTTATCACTAGTTTAGTTTATAAAAGAAAACTACAAAAAAAATGGAGTTGAGTTTGTCTCATATGCTTCGTCTTTTTAATATCTTTCGTGAGTATGATGCAAAGGAAAATTGTGCTCAATTACTAGAAGGAGAATGCATTAAAATGCTTGGTACTAAATCTTTGAATGATGAGCATGATTGCAATGTTGTTAGTATGAACTCTTTGAATATCCATAGTACTAATGATGATTGCACTAGTTATGATGAAAATGTCTCTTATAAGCATGTTGATCTTTGTGGAGTAGATTGGATTTGCATGGACACACCAAATAGAGAAAATAGATATTGCAATAGGCATAAGTATTTAAAAACTAAAGGTTTGCAAGAAAGTCTTGATGAGTGTGCTAAAAGATTCAATATTTTTCGCGCCCCTTGTGAACTTTGCAATGAACGTGGTCATTTAAATCTCCAATGCAAATTGTTTCATGATTGAATTGTGTCCAAAAATTGTGATAACTTGATTACCCTTGGGCATCATAAAGAGCTTAGTCTTCTTTTGGGGTACGAAGAAATGAAACGTATAACTGAGGGTATTCCAAAATTTAATCTTGATAGATTTCTTGATTTTGATCTAGAGAAGATTTATTTGTATTGTGCGGAGAATTGCATTGAAAATCCTTATATTGCCAATTACCTAAAGAAAATAAAGCAAATAGAAGATGATGAGAATACTAATGAAAGGGAAGAGACTTCCCAATATCCTCCTATTATTTCTTATGATGAATCGGGTAACAAGGAGGAGCTTTCTATTCAACCAATCTCGTCATTAAGAAGCTCAAAGAGGAAGGTTGAACCCACACATAATTTGAAAAAGAAAAGGAAAAGAAGGGGCAACAAAGGTAAAAAGGTATCCCTCCCAAATGATGTTGCTCCTACTACTCATTGTGATGATGATAATTGCTTTACTATTGGTGCTATCCATATTTTCAACGATGAGAGTGATTATGCTTATGATATGAAAGAGCCCAAGCTTGGGGAAGTTATGTTTGATGAGGATGAAATATTTGAGAATTTATTTGCTGAAATTAATGTTTGTCCCAAGCTTGGGGATGCTATGTTTAATGAAGATGATATTTTTAGCATCCCAAGTTTTGATATACAAAGTTGTTATGATGATAGCATGCCTCCTACGTATGATGATTATATTGATGAAAGTGGGTTTGGAAGAGTGTCAACTTTAGGAAGTAGTGATCCCACTATTTTGGAGGATGTTGAATTTTATTGTGATTAATACGAAAGTGGATTTGGAAGAGTGTCAACTTTATTTAGTGATTCCACTATCTTGGGAGAGGTTTCAATCGATTATGATGAGAACGAAGTTGCTACTTATGATGATTATTGTAATTGAAACTTATGCTATAAAAAGTAGCGATGACTATATTTATAAAACTTGTCATGATTATGATTACCCCTTTTCTGAACATTACACTTTTAATGTGGAAACAATTTTTAGTGTTCAAGTCTCTTATGATACTCCCACTATTCCGAATGTGAAGAATTGTGCTTATGTGGAGAGTAGTAAATTTTATATGCTTGTAGATCATGAAAAGAATGCTTTAGGTGCTGGTTATATTGTTTAATTCATTCATGATGCTACTGAAAATTATTATGAGGGAGGAATTTATGCTTGTAGGAATTGCAATAATGTCAAGTTTCCTCTCTATGTGCTTAAAGTCTTGAAGTTATGCTTGTTTTACCTTCCTATGATAGTTGATTATTGTTCCCATAAGTTGTTTGCTCACAAAATCCCTATGAATAGGAAGTGGGTTAGACTTAAATGTGCTAGTCATATTTTTCATGATGCTCCCGTTATGTTTCAATCCTTATCTTTTATGTGAGCATCATTGTCATCATCATGCCTAGCTAGAAAGGCATTAAAGAAAAGCGCTTGTTGGGAGACAACCCAATATTTATCCTTACTGTTTTTGTGTGTACACATGATTATGCTACTGTAGTAATCATGTTTTATAGCTTTTGTTTCAATAAAGTGCCAAGTAAGACCATTAGGATAGCTTACGGTGATAGTTGTGTTGATCCTGCTGAGAATCAGAAACTTTTGCACCCAGTAAATTAGTTTTGTTAATTCACAGAAATGTGCTCTTAATCTTATTATTTTTGCTCTGGATTGGTACAAAAATTTCTTAGGACTTCCTAATTTGGTAGGATTTTTGGAGTTCCAGAAGTATACGTTTGATACAGATTACTACAGACTGTTCTGTTTTTGACAGATTCTGTTTTATATGTGTTGTTAGCTTATTTTGATGAATCTATGAGTAGTATCGGAGGGTATGAACCATAGATAAGTTGGAATACAGTATATATTACACAAATACGAATTTATAATGAGTTCATTACAGTATCTAAGTGGTGGTTTTATTTTCTTATACTAACGGAGCTTACGAGTTTTCTGTTGAGTTTTCTGTTGTGGAGTTTTCAAGTTTTGGGTAAAGATTCGATGGACTATGGAATAAAGAGTGGCAAGAGCCTAAGCTTGGGGATGCACAAGGCACCCCAAGGTAATATTCAAGGACAACCAAGAGCCTAAGCTTGGGGATGCCCCGGATGGCATCCCCTCTTTCGTCTTCGTTCATCGGTAACTTTACTTGGAGCTATATTTTTATTCATCACATGATATGTGTTTTGCTTGGAGCGTCAATTTCTTTTCTAGTATTAGCTTACTGTTATTTAGAATAATGGTTTGCATCTTTATTTTCAATAAAAAAGTCAAGGATAGCCTTTGCCATGCTTATTTTGCTAGTATACATGTTGCTGTTTGAAAACAGAAAGTTTACCGCTGTTGCAAAAATTCCCTAGAAAATTCAGAAAATGGTATAATGTTGAAACTTTTTGCATGTTGAGATATGATAAATTTACTGCAGTGGGAATTTTATTTCATAATTTTTGGAGTTAGGGAAGTATTGATACTCTTGCATTCTTTACAGACTGTACTGTTTTGGCACATTGCTGTTATGGTTGCATTGTTTGCATATGATTGCTTGTTTAATGATTCTATTTGAGGATAGGAGTACTAAATATGCATATGCATTTAGTATGAAATGTTGAATAATAATTTTAGTGATTTGTTACAGTAGAAAATGATAAGGTTTTGCATTGGTTTATACTAACCTATCTCACGAGTTCTTGTTGAGTTTGGTGGGGATGAAGCTTTTGATAAAAAGAGAAACCATGATGTGAGAGGAATTAAAGAGACACAAAAGTTTAAGCTTGGGGATGCCCAAGGCACCCCAAGATAATATTTCAATAAGTCTCAAGCATCTAAGCTTGGGGATGCCCCGGTAGGCATCCCACCTTTCTTCTTCAACCACTATCGGTTAGTATCGGTTGAGTCTAAGTTTTTGCTTCTTCACTTGAGTTGTGCTATCCTTGCAATGTCATTTTATTTTGTTTTGCTTGCTGTTTGAATACAATAACAAGATCTGAAATTCCTTAATTTTAGAGAGTCTTCACATAGTTGCACAATTATTCGACTACTCATTGATCTTCACTTATATCTTTCGGAGTAGTTTGTCTTTTGCTCTAGTGCACCACTTATATCTTTTAGAGCACGGCGGTGGTTATATTTTGTAGAAATTGCTAGTCTCTCATGCTTCACTTATATTATTTTGAGAGTCTTTTAGAACAGCATGGTTTTTGCTATGGTCATAAAGTTGGTCCTAGAATGATGAGCATCCAAGTTGAGTATAATAAAAACTATCATAGAAAGTGAATTGGATGCTATGATGAATTTGATGCTTGATAATTGTTTTGAGATATGGAGGTAGTAATATTAAAGTCATGCTAGTTGGGTGATTATGAATTTAAAGAATGCTTGTGTTGAAGTTTGTGATTCCCGTAGCATGCACGTATGGTGAACAGCTTTGTGATGAAGTTGGAGCACAATTTTATTTATTGATTGTCTTCCTTATGAGTGGCGGTCGGGGACGAGCGATGGTCTTTTCCTACCAATCTATCCCCCTAGGAGCATGCACGTAGTGCTTTGGTTTTTGATGACTTCTAAATTTTTGCAATAAGTGCATGAGTTCTTTTGATTAATGTTGAGTCCATGGATTATACACACCCTTTCACCCTTCCACCATTGCTAGCCTCTCTTGTACCGTTCAAGTTTCGCCGGTACCATACACCCACCATACTCCTTCCTCAAAACAGCCACCATACCTACCTATTATGGCATTTCCATAGCCATTCTGAGATATATTGCCATGCAACCTCCCACCGTTCTGTTCATATGACACGCATTACTTTTGTCATATTGCTCTTTGCATGATCACGTAGTTGACACTGTATTTGTGGCAAGGCCACCTTCATAATTTTCATACATGTCACTCTTGATTCATTGCATATCCCGATTACATCACGGAGGCATTCATATAGAGTCATATCTTGTTCTAGCTTTGAGTTGTAAATCCATAAAAGTGTGATGATCTTCATTATTAGAGCATTGTCCTAGTGAGGGAAGGATGATGAAGACTATGATTCCCCCACAAGTCGGGATGAGACTTCGGACTTTACAAAAAGAAAAAAAAAAGAAAGAAAAAAAGGGGCCAAAAAGAAAAAAAGAAGGCCAAAGAAAAGAAAAAAAGAAAAGAAAGAAAAAGAAAAAATATATAAAATGAGAGAAAAAGAGAGAAGGGACAATGCTACTATCTCTTTTTCCACACTTGTGCTTCAAAATAGCACCATGATCTTCATGATAGAGAGTCTCATATGTTGTCACTTTCATATACTAGTGGGAATTTTTCATTATAAAACTTGGCTTGTATATTCCAATGATGGGCATCCTCAAAGTGCCCTAGGTCTTCGTGAGCAAGCGAGTTGGATGCACACCAACTTAGTTTCTTTTGTTGAGCTTTCATATATTTATAGCTCTAGTTCATCCGTTGCATGGCAATCCCTACTCACTCACATTGATATCTATTAATGGGCATCTCCATAGCCCGTTGATACGCCTAGTTGATGTGAGACTATCTTCTCCTTCTTTTGTCTTCTCCACAACCACCATTCTATTCCACATATAGTGTTATGTCCATGGCTCACGCTCATGTATTGTGTGAAAGTTGAAAAAGTTTGAGATTATTAAAGTATGAAATAATTGTTTGGCTTGTCATCAGGGTTCTGCATGATTAAATACTTTGTGTGATGAAGATAGAGCAACAGCCAGACTATATGATTTTGTAGGGATAACTTTCTTTGGCCATGTTATTTTGAGAAGACATGATTACTTTGATTAGTATGCTTAAAGTATCACCATTTTCATGTTAATATGAACTTTTATTTTGTATCATTTGGATCTGAACATTCATGCCCCAATAAAGAAAATTACATTGAGAATTATGCTAGGTAGCATTCCACATCAAAAATTATATTTTTATCATTTACCTACTCGAGGACGATCAGGAATTAAGCTTGGGGATGCTTGATACGTCTCCAACGTATCTATAATTTTTGATTGTTCCATGCTATTATATTACCCCTTTTGGATGTCTATGGGCTTTATTTTACACATTTATATCATTTTTGGGACTAACCTACTAACCGGAGGCCCAGCCCATATTGTTGTTTTATTGCCTGTTTCAGTATTTCGAAGAAAAGGAATATCAAAAGGAGTCCAAACGGAATGAAACCTTCGGCTTCATGATTTTTTGGAAGAACATCATCCTGGTGGCTTGGAGATCAAGTCAGAAGATACTCAAGGAGCCCAGGAGATAGGGGGCGCCCCCCTACAAGGCGCAGCCCCCTGTCTCGTGGACCCCTCGAGCACCCCCCGACCGACTTCTTTCGCCTATATAACCCTACGTACCCTAAAACTAACATATATCAAGATAGATCGGGAGTTCCGCCGCCGCAAGCCTCTATAGCCACCAAAAACCTCTCGGGAGCCCGTTCCGGCACCCTGCCGGAGGGGGAACCCATCACCGGTGGCCATCTTCATCATCCCGGCGCTCTCCATGACGAGGAGGGAGTAGTTCACCCTCGGGGCTGAGGGTATGTACCTGTAGCTATGTGTTTAATCTCTCTCCCTCTCGTGTTCTCTCTCGTGTTCCCTCTATGGCACGATCTTGATGTATCTCGAGCTTTGCTATTGTAGTTGGATTTTATGATGTTTCCCCCCCTCTACTCTCTTGTGATGAATTGAGTTTCCCCTTTAAAGTTATCTTATCGGATTGAGTCTTTTATGAGAACACTTGATGTATGTCTTGCCGTGTTTATCTGTGGTGACAATGGGATATCATGTGCCACTTGATGTATATTTTGGTGACCAACTTGCGGGTTCCGCCCATGAACCTATGCACAGGGGTTGGCACACGTTCTTGACTCTCCGGTAGAAACTTCGGGGCACTCTTTGAAGTACTTTGTGTTGGTTGGATGAATCTGAGATTGTGTGATGCATATCGTATAATCATGACCACGGATACTTGAAGTGACAATGGAGTATCTAGGTGACATTAGGGTGTTGGTTGATTTGTGTCTTAAGGTGTTATTCTAGTACGAACTCTTGAATAGATTGATCCGAAAGAATAACTTTGAGGTGGTTTCGTACCCTACCATAATCTCTACGTTTGTTCTCCGCTATTATTGGCTTTGGAGTGACTCTTTGTTGCATGTTGAGGGATTGTTATATGATCTATCTATGTTATTATTGTTGAGAGAACTTGCACTAGTGAAAGTATGAACCCTAGCCTTGTTTCCTATCATTGCAATACCGTTTACGCTCACTTTTATCATTAGTTACCTTGCTGTTTTTATTATTTCAGATTACAAAAACCTATATCTACTATCTATATTGCACTTGTATCACCATCTCTTCGCCGAACAAGTGCACCTATACAATTTATCATTGTATTGGGTGTGTTGGGGACAGAAGAGACTCTTTGTTATTTGGTTGCAGGGTTGTTTGAGAGAGACCATCTTCATCCTACGCCTCCTACGGATTGATAAACCTTAGGTCATCCACTTGAGGGAAATTTGCTACTGTCCTACAAACCTGTGCACTTGCAGGCCAACAACGTCTACAAGAAGAAGGTTGTGTAGTAGACATCAGGGACCCACCGGACGGGCCACCAGTATTTTGCAAAAAAAATCGTTTCCCCCTGACTGCTAGGACCCACCGGACGGGCCATCGTATTTCGCGAAAAGAACGTCCCCCCCCCGCTGTCAGCTCGGACCCATCGGAAGTGCCTCCTTATTACGCACAAAAAAAATGAATACTCCCCCGGCTAGCTGGGACCCACCTTGGTGGGAGGCTGACTTGTGGGCCTACTAAGTTGACGGGGACGAAGGGCTTTGTCAACTTAGTCAATATGAACGATTCTAGCTCGAGTGACCGTATGATGTCCATCCAACGGCCGTAGTGCTTCTTCAACCTCTGGTCTTCTTGCTCCAGCCGCCCAAATCAGCGCCGGTCGTCTTTGCATGATCCCGCCTCCGTGGCGGTTTGTCTTTGCTGGAGGCCTCACCGCCCCTACTATTCCCACCGCTGGCCAGGCCTGCGGCGACAGCGACCTCACACCGCAGCCGAACCAGTGAACCCTCGTACTCCTCTCGGCGCGGGCTTCCACTGTCGCGTCTTCCCTGGCTCCGCTTTGTCCCCTTCCTAGGCCTCGCCGTCGTCCACCGCCGTGGTGCTCTCCGCGCGGAGTGGTCAACGTGGTCGAGGAACGACGTCCATCGGAAGAGTACTATACGTGGAGAGGCTGACAGCTGGGTCCACGGCCACAGCCCAGTTTTTTTGTGATTTGCCAAGTAAGTCGCTTTGTCAGGCCTGTTGGGCTGCAAATCTTTCAAGACGAGGAGAGCTTTCATTTGGCTGGCCGAGAAAATGGCCCATTAGTAATGAGAAATGGGCTGTACATTTTTAAAACACATCAAACCGGCAATTAGTTTCAAATATCTTTTTTTTCATTTCAAGATTTTAAATTACATTAATTTTTATGTGTGGAGAATTTGTTGGATTTTATATTGATATACATTTATTTTTAAAATCAGTTTGAATGTGAGTCGAAATTTCGGGATTAAAAACAGTTCGGACCGCACCAAAATATGCAAAATTTCATATAATTTTAACCGTGGCCACAATATGGGCTGTAATGCTAACTAAAAGAATATGGGCTCCAAAAAAACCTTAAGAATTAGCAAATGGGCTGTAAATTATTAGAAATAATGGCAGATGGGTTGTATGCTGTTTTCCACAGATTTGAGGCTTTCCTAAAAGAAAAGGTTGACACACAAGCAGTGACTGTTGGATGTCCATCCAATGGCCGTCGTGCTTCTTCAATCTCTGCTCTTCTGCCCGGCCGCCAAACAAGCGCGCGGGACTGCTGCTCCTTCCTCCCGTGGCGGTTGTCTTTGCTTGCAGCAGCCTCACCGCCCACCATACTCCCGTCGCTAGCCTAGCCATCCCTCTACTCACCCACACCTGCTGTTATTCTCCGGCGACGGCAGACGAACCAGTAAACCCTCGTACAATCGTACTCCCCTCCGCATGGGAAACAACTGCCGAGTCTTCCCTGCCTCCATGTTGTCCCCTTCCTAGGCCTCGCCGTCATCCACCGCCGTGGTGCTCTCGGCTTGGCGTGGTCAATGTGGTCAACGATCGACTTCCATCGGAAGAGTACTATGCGTGGAGGCGCTGACAGCTGGCTCCACGGCCGCAGCAAGGAAGTGCCTCCTTATTACGCGCAAAATAATTATTCCTCCACCTAACAACGGGGACCCACCGGACGGGCCACCGAATTTCGCGAAAAAAACGTTTCCCCCCTGACTGCTGGGACCCACCAGCTACACCTTCGCACGCAAGGAAGTGCGTCCGAGCAAAAAAAAACGATTCGCCCCCTGACTGCTCAGACCTAGCAGCTACACCTTCGCACGCAAGGAAGTGCGTCCGGGCAAAAAAAAAACAAAACTCTTCGCCCGACCGCTGGGACCCACCACTACATCTTCGCAGTAAGGAAGTGCTCGATACGGGACCCACCGGTCGAAGCGCACGAAGCGTTGTCATGCGGTTGCGAACGTGTACATACATACCGGTCGTTGTAGAGGCGCCGACGTGTCGTAGTAGAGGCGCGCGACGTAGCATGTACACGCACGCATGATGGCTGTGGTGCAAGAAAGAAAATACGACCACGCACGTATATACGGGCAGGTCGGAATGCCTACGCGATACGCACGCCGAGCTCGTGTACATGGCTGGGTCGGAACGGAGAAATAGCGTCGTCGTCGTGTTCATGGGGAGGCAACGGAATGCGTCGTGTTCATGGGGAGGCAACGGAATGCGTCGTGCTCATCGGGAGGCAACGGAACGCGTGGGAGCCAACCGGCTGGGTCGAAACGGAATGCGTCGTCGTGTTCATCGGGAGGGCTTGGATGGAACAGGCGATGGAAACGAGGCCTGGCGTACCGCAGAACGGAGGAAACGGCCTTGTGTTCAACCGGCCACGTTCGAAACGGGATCCTGTTCATCGGTAGGGGTTTGACGTACCGCAAAATGGAGGAAACGGACCTCCTATGGTCGAAACGGGGGTCCTGTTGATTGGGAGGGGTGTGGCGTACCGCAAAACGGAGGAAACGGACCTCCTACGGTCGAAACGGGGGTCCTGTTGATCGGGAGGGCTGTGGCGTACCGCAAAACAAACGAAACGGACTTGTGTTGGAGCGCTACGGTCGAAACAGGGGTCCTGTTCATCGGGAGGGGTGTGGCGTACCGCAAAACGGGACTCCAAGGGATACTGTTCATCTCCACCGTCGACCTCCTCCAGCCTCCAGGGCTACCGTCGACCTCCTCCGGCCTCCACGGGCTCCTGTTCATCTAGCCTCCACCGTGCGCTACTCCACCGGCCATCGCTCAACCACGCCCACGGGCACCCTCCATCATCTATTGTTCATCCAGCCCTCCACACCACGGGTCCAGTTCAACCACCCTCCACGGGCACCCTCCATCGCTCATCGCTCACTGCTCATCCAACCCTCCACCACACCACGGGTCCCGTTCATCCAGAGGCAACGCCACCGCCATCGCTCATCCACCCTCCGCAACGCTCATTGTTCATCCAATCGATCGGCTTGATTAGCGGCAGTAGTGAAGGAATCGCCGATCGATTCGATTAACGACCATCGATCGATCGCTCGGGTTCAAGAACGCGTAGCCTACAAAGGCAATCGCCGGTTCGATTAGAGCCCAACGCCCGCTTCGGGTTGATTAGAGCTAACGCCGCACACACGCTGTACGCGTGTATGAGAGAACGCGATCGCTTCGCCCCGACCTCCCACCGTAACCGGGAACTCCCCGAAATTTTCCTCCCCCTTGCTTCTACCACGGGTTTTTCCATCATGGATGGCCCAAAGAATGTCATGCAGCTGCGTCTTCGGCCCGCCCAGGACGAAAAGCCCATTTTCTGTCATGATTTTTTGTCATAGAAGTAGGAGCCCACCACATCTATGATGATACCGGGTTTTGTCACAATTATCGTCATAGAAGTGTCATATGTATGATGAAAAAAAAAATTGTTCGCCCAAAATGTCACGGATGTGTCTTTTTTTTGTAGTGACGCTTGGCGAGGGAGGCAATCCACCGCCGCCAAGGCTTGTTCTCATTCACCCAAAGGCTCGTAGCGGAGGGCCACCGACCCTTCTTCTTCTCTCGTCATGCGTAGTGTGGGCAGATCCGCCCCCACCGCACGCCTTGCCACATCCCGACGACCCTAAGGTATAAGTTTCTTTGAAACCGCTATTGCTCTAGCTGCATGTGGATCTTTTTCGATCGTAGTGAATCTAGGTCTTGGTTCAAAGAGGAAAGAAGGTGCGGTGGGTGGAGCATGAATCTAGAATGTGGTTCAATGAGGAAAGGAGGGACGGAAAGTAGTATAGACGGCTATCCGGCCGCTTTGTTGGTCGAAAAGGGAAAAGGGGTAACCCAAAGACACACATCTGTAAGGAACCGATCTCTTTGTTGAAAAGGGAAAGAACACAGGTGGTCGGGTAGTTTGTGCAGACTAGATTTTCGCCTCACATAGGAAAAAGATTCAAAGAGAACAAATATCGGACCAACGCAGATATGCTACTTGGCTACATACTCGTGATCACCCATTTATACGTGTGGGACGCACATGGTGTCGACATGTCCCATACAACTATTTTGTTGTTGTTAATCTAAGAATGCCGCCGAAAATTGAAGCAATGCATTTGTTAAAAGTAAATTACATTTTTAATGAATGTTGGTTTAAGAGAATGTCTCTGATAATATGAATCAATGCAACCGTTTTAGAAATGCTACTATCCTACTTTGTTTTCCATCAAGATAAGTTAGATGCTTCTTTCTGTAACCGTTTGTTTCATCCTCCTTTATCGGCAAGTAATTATTTCCTTTTTTGCCTCTGTTAAAACAGGGGTATCTATTCAACTTGTTGATATTGCGACATTTTGCTTCGCTACGCGAAACACTTTTCTTGATTTTAGTGCAACTGTACAAAACGAGATTGGATTTCCTATTTGTGTTGGCAGATTCGTAGGTGATCATGTGTGCGTCATGACAGGTTGGTACTTGCCTTCATCCACATGATCGTGCAGTGTGTTTTGAGATGTTGTGCTACTTGTATTGGTACTGTTTTAAATAAATGTTGAATTGAAGCTATTGTATTGCTCTCTTTTCCCATTAAGTAGTGAACAAAAATGGTACGAACCCATACATGATGCTTGTTGCTTTGTTACAACAAACACCGTGATCACCCCTTTATAAGTAGATGGAAGCACATGGTGTTGTTGCACCCACTCTCCCTCGAACTATTTATGCTTTTTGTTAATCTAATGTCATTTGCCGGTAAAATTAAGCAATGCCACTCTCGTAATTAACTCATGAATCTTATTTCAAATAATAGCTTGTTAGGGATTAGCGGGATTACCATTTTTGTGGCCGCATGTTTCATCCTCCTTTATTAGCCGAGAATTGATTCCTTTTTGCCTCTGCTTAAACAGGATATCTATTCAACTTGTTGCTATTGCAACATTTTGCTCGCCACGTGAAACACTTTGCTTGATTTGAGTCTGTAACCGCACAAAACGAGATTGATTTTCTATTCAGATTGGTAGATTCGTATTTTATCATGGTGGTCTCATGAAAGGTCAAGACAGCATTCATCCACATGATTGTGCAAAGGTGCTTTGAGATGTTGTGCTACTTGTATCGGTACTATTTTAAGTAAATGTTGAATTGAAGCTATTGTATTGTCAGTTTTTCCCATTAAGTGGTGAACAAAATGGGACCAACCTGCATATGATGCTTGTTGCTTTGTTACAACAAACTCGTGATCACCCCTTTATAAGTAGATGGAAGCACATATTGTTGTTGTGCCCACTCTCCCTCGAACTTTTATGCTTTTCGTTAATCTAATGTCATTTGGTAAAATTAAGCAATGGCACTCTTAGAATTAACTCATGAATCTTATTTCAAAACTGCAACACTTGTTAGGGATTGGCGGGATTACCATTTTTGTGGCCGCATGTTTCATCCTCCTTTATTAGCCAGTAATTGATTCCTTTTTTGCCTCTATTTAAACAGGGATATCTATTCAACTTGTTGCTATTGCAACATTTTGCTTCACTACGCGAAACACTTATGTTTTAAGAGTGTTTTCTGCAGTTCAACTTGAGTGTCACACCGGCGACTTTGCTTAATTTTGGTGCAACTGCACAAAAGGAGATCGGATTTTCATATATGTGTTGGGATTTCGTTCAAATCCTCCTCCCAAGTTGTTTCAAATCTTGGTCAAGAAAGGTCAAGACGACTTTCATCCACACGATGGTGCAAAGGTGCTTTGAGATGTTGTGCTACTTGTATTGGTACTGCTTTTGGATAAATGTTGAATTGAAGCTATTGAACTCATTGTCTCTTACCATTAAGTGAGCAAAATTGTTCCAACCTGGACATGATGCTTGTTTCTTTGTTACAACAAAACTCGATCACCCCTTTATAAGTAGATGGAAGCACATCTTTGTTGTTGCCCACTCTCCCTCGAACTGCTTATGCTTTTTGTTAATCTAATGCATTGGTAAAATTAAGCAATGCCACTCTCGTAATTAATTAACTCATGAATCTTAGTTCAAAACGCAATGCTTGTTAGGGATTGGCAGGATTACCATTTTTGTGGCCGCATGTTTCATCCTCCTTTATTAGCCAGTAATTGATTCCTTTTTGCCTCTGTTTAAACAGGGATATCTATTCAACTTGTTGCTATTGCAACATTTTGCCTCGCTACGCGAAACACTTTGCTTGATTTCAGTGCAACTGCACAAAACGAGATTGGATTTCCTATTTGTATTTGTAGATTTGTATTTTATCATGGTGGTCTCATGAAAGGTCAGTACAGGCCTTCATCCACATGATTGTGCAGTGTTCTTTGAGATGTTGTGCTACTTGTATCGGTACTATTTTAAATAAATGTTGAATTGAAGCTATTGTATTGCTGTCTTTTCCCATTAAGTAATGAACAGAAATGGGACCAACCCAGACATGATGCTTGTTGCTTTGTTACAACAAACTCTGCATCACCCCTTTATAAGTAGATGGAAGCACATATTGTTGTTGCGCCCACTCTCCCCTGGAACTATTTATGCTTTTTGTTAATCTAATGTCATTTGGTAAAATTAAGCAATGGCACTCTTAATTAACTCATCAATCTTATTTCAAAACTGCAACACTTGTTAGGGATTGGCGGAATTACCATTTTTGTGGCCGCATGTTTCATCCTCCTTTATTAGCCAATAATTGATTCCTTTTTTGCCTCTATTTAAACAGGGATATCTATTCAACTTGTTGCTATTGCGACATTTTGCTTCGCTACGCGAAACACTTATGTTTTAAGAGTGTTTTCTGCATTTCAACTTGAGTGTCACACCGGCGACTTTGCTTAATTTTGGTGCAACTGCACAAAAGGAGATCGGATTTTCATATATGTGTTGGGATTTCGTTCAAATCCTCCTCCCAAGCTGTTTCAAATCTTGGTCAAGAAAGGTCAGTACCGACTTTCATCCACACGATGGTGCAATGTGCTTTTAGATGTTGTGCTACTTGTATTGGTACTGTTTTGGATAAATGTTGAATTGAAGCTATTGAACTGTTTTCTCTTACCATTAAGTGAGCAAAAATTGTGCCAACCCAGACATGATGCTTGTTTCTTTGTTACAACAAAACTCTGCATCACCCCCTTTATAAGTAGATGGAAGCACATGCTGTTGTTGCGCCCACTCTCCCCTGGAACTGTTTATGCTTTTTGTTAATCTAATGCCGCTAGTAAAATTAAGCAATGCCACTCGTAATTAATTAACTATGAATCTTAGTTCAAAAGCGCAACACTTGTTAGGGATTGGCGGGATTACCATTTTGTGGCCGCATGTTTCATCCTCCTTTATTGGCAAGAATTGATTCCTTTTTACCTCTGTTAAAACGAATCATCGCATTGTTTTAGGAATGGTACTATCTCGCTTTGTAGTTCTTTCTACATGTTTAACGAAGGTATTGTTAAGATAATGTCTCTGTTAAAATGAATCAGTCGCATTGTTTTAGGAATGGTCCTTTTCTGCTTTGTCGTTCTTTATACATGTTGAAACAAGGCATTGTTAAGATAATGTCTCACCAATATGAATGAATCACATCGATGGAGAATTGTTGCTCTCTCCGCTTTGTTTCCCATTAAGATAAGGTAGATCAAGAGATGCTTTTCTTCCGGGAGTACAAGTCATCAACCGTTATTTCTCGAGAATTGTTTCCCTTCTACCTATTGTTGCTTACAGGGATATCAAAATTAAAGCTCGGTTTTATTCCGACTTTGATTTTAGTTGAACTGCACAAAAGGAGCCAATGTGTCCCAGGCAAACTGCTGCATTATTGGGTCCATTTGGTCATTCCACTTTGCAGAAAGAAGCAGTCACTATTTGCGCTACATTACAGAAGGAATGATCGAGATGCTTTACAGAGTATTATTAGACACTGGTGACATGACTAGTCTGCAGAGAGCATAGGCAACTCTACAACACATGGATTGCACTGGGCAAAAAGTGCCCAAACAAGTACAAGAAGCCATGACAGGACTCTGCGATCATAGGCATTACATATTTTGAATGGGAAAAGCTTGTCAAAGTTTAATCATTGATGTTAGCAAGAAGACATTAGTTTAATATATTGGAATTGGAAAACCTTGTCAAAATTTACTCATTGATGTTAGCCAGAAGACATGCATTTGATATTTTTGAGTGGGATGCCCTTTGCTGTGAGCAACATTGATCATTTTTTACTATTCCTGTGTTCAGTTTAGAAGTAAATAGTTACTCTGCTGAGATATTCCTGTGTTAAGAGTTTGTCCTGAATATTGTCTATGTAATGCCAAGCCCTATGTTTGATTGCAAAGTTGAGCTTGGAATGTTGTGGCATGCGGCATCGTGAGCTGTTCACGGCGCCTCCTGGGAATAATGCTTCGTATTGTTTTGCATGTCGATTTAATGCCAGTGATTTGCTTGTTAAGAAGATCATCCTCTTCTGTTGTTTCCGTGCTTAAGAGTCTTATGTTTCATTCATAGCCTATACGACAAGTCGGGTAGGTTAGACGTGAAACCATATGATCTTCCGACCAACTCATCATCTTAGGTCATGATTGGATCGTCGTTTTCCGACCAAAACTGCTTGTAAAACCGACGATTGTAAATAAAAGCAAATGGTCTCGGGAGAAGCGCTTGGTTGGTCAATTTCGACTAGTACAATATACACTGGTCTCTCAAATTACACGCGTAACCCGTCGGTTTTACTTACAGACCTCGGGCCCTCGGTTTCATTACGCCTGTATTTTATGCGTTGTTTCCGATGACGAGTAAATTACACTTGTATCTTAATACAGGTGTGAAATAAACCAGAGCTCCCAAGCGCGGCCTTACCATTTCATGCCATCTCAGTCTCTCAAAGGTGCTCATAGGTGTCTGATGATCCTGGCTTCCTGAATGAGCAGCGGGCGCTGTATCAGACCATCCATAGGGCCCGCGATGCCCTCTTCGAGTTGTTGCACCCGTCGTGGTGCCGAGCATTGTTAACATGGTCAACGAACATGGGGATTCAGGAGATGACTTTATTTTGACTAGATAACAGTAGGGACCCACTAGGGCCATAGTTGTACGTACACAAGTGCCTCCTTATTATGTACAACTATTTTTTTTGCTTCCTCCTGGTTTTCTGACATCACGGCCCCACACCATTATCAACCTATATAGTCAATATAAACGAGAGAATTGCACAAGGTGCGGCCGACAACTGGGACCAAGCAGCTCGAGCAGTATTTGTGTTTTTGAGGCGTGAGCACTACAGAGTTTTTCTTGGCGATGTTTTCGTTGTTGTTTAGAGGAGAGCAGGGTATTACCTAGGTGGGTTGTGGCCCGTCTAGCCCAGGCCAGATATCTAGCCTAGATATTAATTTTTTTCAAGATGAAAATGGCTAGCCCAGCTATACGTTTTTTTGAGGAATACCCATGCAAGGCCAACTTGTTATTCTCCACCCCGCTGGGCTGCAAATCTTTCCTAGGAGGGATGCATTAGGCTTAACAGGAAAATGGGCTTTAAAAAATAATAAATGGGATGTAATTATAAAGTTGGGCAGTAACTATAAAAAATGCACCCAACACGAAATTAGTTTCTAAAATATTATTTATGAATTTTGAAAATCTTAATTTTTAATTGTTGCGCGCGCAATGTTTCATTGGATTTTTACATAATACAAATTTATATTTAATTTGACTAGAAATTTCGGGATAAAATTTTTCAGGTCCCATCAAAATCTGGGAGATTTTATTGAATTATGTCTTGAACGGTTGGTTGGAATTGTTAATCGTTGTCCTAGCTAGAAAATAGGTTGTACTTTTATCAAAATGTAAATGGGGTGTAGTAAATTCTATTAGAATTCAAAAATGGGCTGTACATTCTTACAAATCAGAAATGGGCTATAAGTTCTCTGCTACACACTTGTGGGCCTACTAAGTTGACGCGTCCCCTAAAAAAAGAAGTTGACGTGTATTCCTCTCCGCGTGGCCATCCACTGCCGCATCTTCCCCGGCTCCGCGTCGTCCCCTTCCTAGGCCTCGCCGTTGTCCACCGCCGTGTTGCTCTCGGTGCGGCGTGGTCAATGTGGTCAACAACCGACTTCCATCGGAAGAGTATTGTACGTGGAGAGGCTGACAACTGGGTCTACGGCAGCCGCAAGGAAGTGCCACCTTATTACGCGCAAAATAAGTATTCCTCCACATGACAGCAGGGACCCACCGGATGGGCCACCGTATTTCGCAAAAAAAAAACGTTTCCCCCCGACTGCTGGGACCCACCGGATGGCCCATTGTATTTCGCGAAAAAAAACGTTCCCCCCTCTGTCAGCTCGGACCCACCGGAAGTGCCTCCAAATTACGCACAAAAAATGAATACTCCCCCTGCTAGCTGGGACCCTCCTTGGTGGGAGTCTGACTTGTGGGCCTACTAAGTTGACGGGGACGGAGGGCTTTATCAACTTAGTCAATACGAACGATTCTAATTCCAGTGACCGTACGATATCCATCCAACGGCCATAGTTCTTCTTCAAACTCTGGTCTTCTTGCTCCAGGCGCCCAAAGCAGCGCTGGTCGTGCCACATGCTCCTCGCCTCCGTGGCGGTCGGGTCATGCTATCGACATGAGCCTTACCGCCTTTACTATTCCCATCATTGCCAGGCCTGCGGCGGCGGCAATTTCACACCGCAGCATCAACCGGTGAACCTCAGTACTCTCTCGGCGGCTTCCATCGTGTCGCGTCTTCCTCGACTCCGCGTCGTCCCCTTCCTAGGCCTCGCCGTCGTCCACCGCCCTGGTGCTCTCGGTGCGGCGTGGTCAATGTGGTCAAGGAACGACTTCCATCAGAAGAGTACTGTACATGGAGAGGCTGACAGCTGGGTCCACGGCGGCCGCAAGGAAGTGCCTCCTTATTACACGCAAAATAATTATTCCTCCACGTGATACTGGGACCCACCGTCAAAGCCACCGATTGCAAAAAACGCTCCCCCTCGTCACCGAACCCAGGAAGTGCCTCCTTATTACACAAAAATGAATACTCCCCTCGCTAGCTGGGACCCTCCTTGGTGGAGGTCGACTTGTGGGCCTACTAAGTTGACGGGACGGAGGGCTTTGTCAACTTAGTCAATATGAACGATTCTAGTTCCAAAGGACCGCACGATGCCCATCCAACGGCCGTAGTGCTTCTTCAACCTCTGGTCTTCTTGCTCCAAATTACCAAATCGGCGTCGGTCGTGCGCAAGATGCTCCTCGCCTCCGTGGCGGTGTCTTCGCCACGGAGGCGCTATTGCCTCCTACTATTCCTATATTTGGCTAGGCCTTGCGGCGATGGCAGCCTCACACCGCACCGAACCGGTGAACCTCAGATTCTCTCCACGCGGGCTTCCACTGCTGCGTCTTCCCCGGCTCTGCGTCATCCCCTTCCTAGGCCTTGTCGTCGTCCACCGCCCTGGTGCTCTCGGCGCGGCATGGTAACGTGGTCAAGGAACGACTTCCATCGGAAGAGTACTGTACGTGGAGAGGCTGACAGCTGGGTCCACGGCGGCCGCAAGGAAGTGCCTCCTTATTACGCGCAAAATAATTATTCCTCCACCTGACAGCGGGGACCCACCAGTCGGGCCACCGTATTTCACGAAAAGAAGTTTCCTCCCTGACTGCTGGGACCCACCAGCTACATCTTCGCACGCAAGGAAGTGCGTTCGGGCAAAAAAAACGGTTCGCCCCCTGACTGCTGGGACCCACCAGCTACATCTTCGCACGCAAGGAAGTGCCTGATAGTCGGGAACCACCTGGTCGAAGCGTACGCAGCGTTGTCATTCTGGTCGCGAATGTGTACGTACATACTGGTCGATGTAGAGGCATGCACGTGTCGTAGTAGAGGAGCGCACGTAGCATGTACACATATGTATAGTGTCTAGTGTGCAAGAAAGAAAATACGGCCACGTACGTACATACGGGCGGGGTCTCGAACGCCTACTCGCGCATACGTACGACCAGGGCTCGTGTACATGGCCAGGTCGGAACGGAGAAAGAGCGTCGTCATCGTGTTCATGGGGAGCCAACCGGCTGGGTCGGAACGGAATGCGTCGCCGTGTTCATCGGGAGGGCTTGGACGGAACAGGCGATGGAAACGAGGCCTGGCGTATCGCAGAACGGAAGAAACGGCCTTGTGTTCGACCGGCCACATTCGAAATGGGATCCTGTTCATTGGGAGGGGTCTGGTGTACCGTAAAACGGAGGAAACGGACTTGTGTTGGACCTCCTACGGTCGAAACGGGGTCTTGTTGATCGGGAGGGTGTGGCGTACCGCAAAACGGAGGAAACAGACTTGTGTTGGAGCACTACTACCAAACGGGGTCCCGTTTCATCGGAAGGGTGTGGCGATCGCAAAACGGACTCCACGGATATCTGCTCATCTCCACCGTCGACCTCCTCCACCTCCACGGCCATCTGCTCATCCACCACCGACCTCCTCCACCTCCACCGCGATCGCTCATCCACGGGCTCCTGCTCATCCAAAGCCCCCATCGCGCTACTCCACGGGCTCTGCTCAACCACCTCTCCACGGGCTCCTATTCAACCACCCTCCACGGGCTACTGCTCATCCACCCCTCCACCGCTCATCGCTTATCCAGCCCTCCATGGGGTCATCCTGCTCATCCAGCCCTCCACGGGTCCTGTTCATCCAAATTTCAACCAGCTCGATCAATCGGGTCCTGTTCATCCAGAGGCAACACCACGGGTCCGTTCATCCACCCCATCGCCACCTGCTCATCCACCCCCAACTCTCACCGCTCATCTAGAGGCACCATTGATCGGCTTCGATTAGCGGCGAGAGCGGCGAATCGCCGACCGGTTCGATTAACGACCATCGATCGATCGCTCTGGTTCAGTAACGCGTAGCCTGAAGTACAATCGCTTGGGTTCAGTTAGAGCCCAACGCCTCGCACACACGCGCATACGTGTACGAGAGAAACACGCAAACCTTCATGCATCGCTCGGCCCCGACCACCCACCGTAACCGGGAACACCCCGATATTTTCCTCGCCCTCGCTTCTACCATGATTTTTTCCGTCATGGACTGCCCAAAGAATGTCATGCAGATGCGCCTCCAGCCCGCCCAGGACGAAAAGCCCATTTTTTGTCATAGAAGTAGGAGCCCACCACATCTATGATGATACCGGGTTTTGTCACAATTATCGTCATAGAAGTGTCATAAGTATGACAGAAAAAAATTCGTTCGACCCAAAATGTCACGGATGTGTCTTTTTTTAGTGTACGGGTTCGAGAACTATGTAGACATGACCGAGATACCTCTCCGGTCAATAACCAATAGCGGGACCTGGATGCCCATATTGGCTCCTACATATTCTACGAAGATCTTTATCGGTCGAACCTTATGATACGTTATCCCCTTTGTCATCGGTATGTTACTTGCCCGAGATTCTATCGTAGGTGTCTTCATACCTAGTTCAATCTCGTTACTGGCAAGTTTCTTTACTCGTTCCGTAATACATCATCCCACAACTAACTCATTAGTCACTTTGCTTGCAAGACTTCTTATGATGTGTATTACCGAGAGGGCCCAGAGATACCTATACTCGGATGACAAATCCTAATCTCGATCTATGCCAACCCAACAAACACCTTTGGAGATACCTATAGAGCATCTTTATAATCACCCAATTACGTTGTGACATTCGATAGCACACAAGGCATTCCTCCGGTATCCTGGAGTTGCATAATCTCATAGTAAGTGGAATATGTATTTGACATGAAGAAAGCAATATCAATAAAACTGAACGGTCATTATGCTAAGCTAACGGATGGGTCTTGTCCATCACATTATTCTCTAATGATGTGATCCCGTTCATCGAATGACAACACATGTCCATGGTTAGGAAACTTAACCATCTTTGATTAACGAGCTAGTCTACTAGAGGCTTACTAGGGACATGGTGTTTTGTCTATGTATCCACACATGTATCAAGTTTCCGGTTAATACAATTCTAGCATGAATAATAAAAATTTATCATGAATAAGGAAATATAAAATAACAACTTTATTATTGCCTCTAAGGCATACTTCCTTCACGGACGGCCTTTCTATCGACCCGACTGTTGGGTTGCCTTGGTTAGCCAAGGAAAGACATAGGCAACGATTATTGTTGTTCATCGTTAATAAATACACAATGAAAATACAAAAGCAAAAAACATGATCACTTACAGATAATTAACGATAGGCATCCTTCGGATAGTGTGTGCTTCAGCAAGAAGAAAAAGATGTGAGTGATGCCAAAAGCATAGGACACACTTTTATGGAAGGACTAGATAACCAACGGTCGTTGCACGTCCCATCCAACTAGAACCAACCAGGTCGGCGCTGAAAAATTCTCGGGCGATGAAACCGACTAGCTAGGTGGCCACATAGCGTGTTGGGTGTTGATTCTGAGATCACTTGCCATCAGTAGGTGAAAGTATAGTGTCATCACGAATTTCTGTTACAAACTCAGCAATGACCATTTTCATCAATTACATTGATAACTCTCCCTTTACAGGGTACATTGATAGCTTCACTATTGTTTTCCAAAGACATGGTAAACACTTGACCATACATCTCAAAAGGAAACTTCAGTCTAACCATACTCAAAATCAACAATGAAACTTTTCACAAATTCATACGCAATATGAATAATCACCCGCGGACAGTTCACAAAGAACATCCTTTAAATAGCTCGCCTAAGTGCTCGCATGCATTTATTATTTTTGCCCCTATGCGGATTGTTCGTGAAACAAATATGTTATTTATAAGTCGCTTTGCTTTACTCGAGTTTACACCAAGGAGACAACATATCATCTCGTCTATACCTACTAATAAAGAAAATATGTATTCTTGATCTGTCATGCTATTTTATAGAAAACTCCCTTATGTTTCTGGTAATCAACCCGCAGTTTTTAAGTCGGATTTTTGCTTTTTCAGAAACCCTCTGATGTTTCTGATAATCAACCCACATGTCAGTGTTAAATCAGAATTTTGCTTTTACAGGAAACCCCTTGTTTTTGGGTAAATCAACCCGCATTACATATCAAATGATCTTTTAAAAATATCCATATCCTTTAAACCCTAACTCTAAATTTAACATGTTATATTTGAAATTTGATTAAAAATGTGTAGAATCTTAATATTATGTTATTTTTCCTGATAAACGTTTAAAAATGCTATTTAGGGTGCAACCTTAATTAGAAACGCATGATCCGTCTTTCTTTCATGCTAGTGCCGATTCAGATTAAAAATAAACACCTCAGCAAAATCTATATCTATTAATAAAGGAAATATGTATACTGGTCTTTCATGCTATATGTAGAAAACTCCGTGATGTTTCTGGTAATCAGCCCGCAGCCCAGTTTTAAGCCAGATTTTTTGCTTTTGCAGGAAACCCCCTGATATTTGAGTTAATCAGCCGGCAGTACCTATGAAATGCTTAAAAAAATATCCAGATATTTTAAACCTGAACTTTAAATTTAACATGTTATATATGAAATTTGATTAGAAAATTGTGTAGAATCTGAATATGATGTTATTCTACATGTTAACTATTAAAAAAAATGCTATTTAGGATGCAACCTTAATCAATATCACTTGATCTGTTTTTCTTTCATACAATGCCGATCCAATTAAACATGAACATCTCAGCAAAACTAGGATTGGAAACGAAAAAGCCATCTATAACCATGCATGCACACCTCGCCAAAAGCTCACGGAGGAAAAAAAGCAAATTTATAATCTTATGGCAAGAGAGATGCTTTAGGATTGATAAAATTCAGACATGTTGTGATTGGGTGAACATCGAGGCCACCCTCGGCGAGGGTAGTAAGGAGGATGCGTGGCAACACATATGGGATGCCATGTGTTGAAATAAAGGATGTGGCCTATTTGAAGTATGGAGACATGATTATTGGGTTAGAAGAGTGTGGTATTTTTTCATCCCTTGCAATAAACATCTTATTTTGCTAGTATATACTACTTCCTCCGTCCCAAAACAAAATAAACATCTCAAGTTTAGTACAACTTTATACTGAAGTTAGTTCAAAGTTGAGATACTTATTTGGCGACGGAGGGAGTATGACATTAAAATATTTAATTGTCATTTGAGACGCCGCGACAAAAGTTTGCAGGATAGTCAGAAGTGCACATTGAACCAATCTATGGTTGGACAGTGGTATCCTCGGCCCATCAGGGTTCAAGTCCTGAACTTACATTGGTACTCGCATTTTCGTGGATTTATTTCAGACCTTCCGGCGATGTGCTTTGGTAGGAAAAGATGTTTCGTCGACTATGAAAACGTATGTAGCGACTTTGTCGATCTTTTCTTTTTTCATGGAGCGACTTTATCTATAGCTACTAATAAAGCAAGGTGTGTTTCGTCAATTTTTTCATCCGTTCACCGCCGAAAATAATTTTTTTCTACCCGAGGTGGTACTAAATTTTTATGCATTTGTCTGCTAGAAAAAGAATTTTCGTATATGGGCCACGCGCTGTGGTCCAGAAAAGCCAGCCCACATATTTGCCTGCCCACGCAACTGGGAAAACTCTATCTTCTGCGTAGGGTGACAAATAGTCAGAGTTTCGCACAGGACAACAATTAATGGGCTGGCCAATTTCTTTTTTTTCATTGTTTTACTTCTATTTTTATTCTCCTTTCCCTATCTCTTGATTCCCTTCTAGGTTTATTTTTCTTTTAAAATTTATTTCTTAAACTAAAAATTCTCAAAAAATGTTTAGAGTAAAAAAAACAAAATCTAGAAAATGTTCAAAATTCCAAAACAATTTGCTACTTTGAAAAATATTCCAAACTTGTAAAAAGTTGCCCATTTAAAAAAATAATATTGTTTTTCAAAGTTATTTGAGATTTCTGAAAATAAAATGTCATTTCAGAAAACTGCACCAAATTTGAAAAATATTCATGTTTTACTAAATTTTCCAAAACTTAAAAATATATTAATGTATAAAAGATACACATTTTCTAAAAATATTATAAAGTTTCAACACATGTTCCCGTTTTAAAAAATGTTCACAAATTCAAATAATGTTCATGTTTTTATAAAAAATTGCTGTTTTCAGAAAATGTTTATCAATTTTAAAATATGTTCCCTTTCATATTTTGTTCAGGTTTTTTTAAGGTGTAAATAATTTTCAAAAAAATGATTAGGATTTAAAAAATTGTTCGTGTTTTCTAAAATATTCAGAAACTTCATACCTTAAAAGCTTCTCGATTGAAAGGATTGAAAGGAAGAGTAGATTGAATAACTCATGGGCCTTCTCTGGCGTACGATGACGTAACAAAACTCTTAAATGCCCTTGATCAATGAATGAAAAAAATAGCGGATTGATTTCTTCACACACGAAAACCCAAGAAGCTAAATGTTCCTTTTTCGTGTGCACACTAGGCTTTTTTGCACATATAATTCTCACTGACTTTAAATGCATATTATTAGATCTCCCGTTGCAACGCACGCACATATGTGCTAGTCAATCTTAAAATAACGTGCGGGCTTAGTCTCAGAAGGTGATCGGGCGTAAATGTGTTTACAGGGACGAGCGTATGTCGTGTGTAAAAAAAAGTCTAGACACACGAAAAGAGGCAGCCACGGGCCCTCAAGAGCCGCGCCGAAACCGTGGGACGGGCCAGCCAGATGGTGCCCCTACGCGTCTGCCACCGCCTCGTCCACCTGCGCGGCCTCCCCTCCTCGCTTCGGCTTCCTCTCCCCTCCACCATGGCGGCGCCCCAACCCGGCTGCAAACCCCCTCGCCCCACCACTACTTCGCGTAATCCACCTCCCTCCTCACCCCCACTCTCGCTCCCTCTCCGCGTTCTCACTGTCTGCTGCTCTCTCCAGCGTCTCCTGCCGGCCCGGCCACCAAGAGGTCCAGGACAATGGCCACCGACGCGGCGACTTCTCCGGCCTCGGCGGGGTGCTCCGCGATGAAGGCCGAGTTCACGGGCCACGCTGAGTACATCAACGCGCTGGTATGTACGCGCGGGCGCTTACCGTTTCTCTTGGCTTCGCTCCCTCCCTGGATCAAGCCGCTGCTTGACGTGGCGGCTGGGCGTGATGCTTTCGCCGCCCGGGATTATTTTCTGCTGTGTAGTGCGCTCGAAGAGGGGTAGTCTAGAGCTTTATGTGTAGGTCAGCGCGTGTCTTTTTCTCTCTTGCCAAGATCTTCTCATGCGTGCTAGGTGTTCGGAGAAATTACAAGGAAACTTGTGCTGTATCTGCCTAGTGCTGATCCCGAATCAGGCAATGGGCGCTCACTTCGATAACAAGTTACAAGGTCACTCACGTTAGAGAGATATCAGCACAACAAGCCGAACACTCAACAAGTGCCAAGATCATTTGTGCTCAACCTGAACCAACCTGATATTTTACGAAAAAACTACTACACTAATGTGTGGTGTAGGCGATGCTCAGTCTTGACCCAGTGTCACGTCCTAGCCGCGGCAAGGTTCGCCGGACATTGATCAACTACGGCGAGGATTCGGATTTGGGAAGGGGAGAGAGACGAGGTAGGCAGTGTTGGAACCGCCAGTCCCTCGCTGCGCTCCTCCTCGCCCTCTCTGTCGCCGTCGCTCGAGCTCACCAGAGAGAAGAGGAAGAAGTTCAGAGAAATTCAGAGAACACGGTGGACACAAGAGTTTTTCCGGCGCTCGAACGCCTCTTTCCTTTCCTCGAGCACGAACTCGACAATGTCACAGAGCTACAGAGGGGAACCAGGGTTTTATACCCGCGAGCACCGGCCTGCACGACCTTGCCCTGCACCAACTCGCCACCCACTCCCCACGCCTCCGCGCTCGCGCGCCCACGATCGCGCTCAACGCGATCGCCACGGCTCGCCAGCGCGCCGACGCGTCTACCCTCCTTATCGCCGCTAACAACCCGGCGTGGCCCCGCGACACACGCTGGCTGCTCACGACACTCACACGCCCAAGACGGACATGCCGCAAGACGCACACACGCGACGCACTGCCGCGAACCCGACGCGTCCAAATTTCGTCGACGCGCGCCCATACACACGCCCGGCTTGCTCGATGCATCGGCCACGGCTTATTGCCAACACACGCGCCCTAAGCTGCGGCTCAGAGCAGCCCGCCGTCCTCGACGTCGCTGTCGACCAGCGAGCAGACGCCGGCGCGGTGTTTCTTCCATGTGGCGCCACGCTTGAAGTGACCCCTTCGCCGCGACTTGTAAGACCGCCTTTTACATTGCCGCGAAACCCGATGCCTCGCTGCGCGCCCCGTCGTCGTCGTTCTCCTCGCACAAGATCGCCGACGCTCGCGCGCTTCGCCATCGAAGGCGCGGTGAATATGAGCTTTCGCCGCCGTCCGCCTTCGCCGCCGCTGCCGCGTCGCCGAGCCGCTCGTCGAACGCTTTCAGCGCCTAATGCTTCTCGAGCAGATCGCCGAACCGTCGCAAAATCGCTGATCCGCCACCGCCACAGACAAAGCGGTCCAAGACGGAGTCGAGCAGCTTCTTCACCAATGCGGCATCCTCGGCGTTGCGCCGAAGCGCCGTAGAAGCCGCCATTATCCCACCGAAGCTTGCGGCGAACTCGCCCAACAGGTCGCCTTCGCCATGCGCAGGAGCTCGAACTCCCCGCAAAGTGCCCACCGCGCGCCGCCGCCAGACGCGTCCGTGCCGACGAACCGTGCCTTCAGAGCAGCCCACACCTCCGCGGCGGTCTTCTTCGCCGCCACCGCAGCAGAAGAAGTCCTTTGCGAGCGCCGCCAGCAGATACGCGCGCGGCTTGTCCTTTTTCGCGATCACGGCCGCCGCCCTCCCAAGACCACCACGGCCTCCCACGGCCCGGCCGCATCAAGGTTTGCCTCCACCTTGATCGACCACGCCGTGTAGTTGTCGCCGGTGAGCAGTGGCACCGACTGCGGCAGCGATCCGGTCGCTCCGCCGGCGTACGGGACGATGGACATCGCCGGCGCGCCCTGACCAGAACGTGGCTCTGATGCCAATTTTTGGAATCGCCAGTCCCTCGCCGCGCTCCTCCTCGCCCTCTCTGTCGCCATCGCTCGAGCTCACCAGAGAGAAGAGGAAGAAGTTCAGAGAAATTTAGAGAACACGGTGGACACAGGAGTTTTTCCGGCGCTCGAACGCCTCTTTCCTTTCCTCGAGCACGAACTCGGCAATGTCACAGAGCTACAGAGGGGAACCAGGGTTTTATACCCGCGAGCACCGGCCTGCACGACCTTGCCCTGCACCAACTCGCTCACCCACTCCCCCACACCCTCCGCGCTTTGGCCCCGTCCACGCATCGCGCCCGAACGCGATCGCCACGGCCTGCCAGCACGCCCGACGCGGTCTACCCCTCCTTATCGCTCGCTAACAACCCGGGCGTGGCCCCGCGCACACACGCGTTGGCTCACGCACACTCACACGCCAAGACGGATATGCCACAAGACGCACACACGCGACGCACGCACGGCTGCGAACCCGACGCGCCCGGCTGCCTGGGACCAGCGCCCGGCTTCTTTCGATGCATCGGCCGCGGCTTATTGCCAACAGGCAGCTAGAAGAAGATGGAATGAGAGGTTCGGAGTCATTTCATTTCTTCGATGCCGAGACTCGACCGTTGCTTATATAGCGCAAGGTCCATTACAACTCACACCCTGCCCACACGGTCCATTACACAGACGCTAGCCAGCCCAACCCACCATTTGAATTACGCACGGTAGCTGACGATTCTCGTCTTGCCTTTACGTCTCCGGCTTGGTCGACGCCCATGGCGATACTCAGATCGACAAGTACCTCTCGAAGATCCAGCTTGCCCCCAAGCTGGTGCCTCTGGATAACGCGCCTTGAGAACGTGGTAATCCTCCCAAGTGGCTGCTGTGGAGGGCATGGTTGTCCATTTCACCAGAATCTGCTGGTGCGCTGCGTTACCCTTCTTCATCAGACGGCGATCCAAAATTTCTTCAGGTGCGAGGCCAGGAACAGATAGGTCCAACGGCTCTGGCAGTGTAGCAAAAATGGGGGTGTGGTCAGGTATGTGCTGTGCCCCTGGGTAGCTCCAACTTGTATGCAACTTGACCAATCTTCGACAGGATCTTTCATAGCCAGCTTAGGACAGGGACGATTTGCCACTGAAGATTGGGTATACGGCTGCAGGCACAACCATTTCCCCTTCTGTGAATTGACGATCCGACCTCTTTTTGTCAGCATTGTGCTTGTATTTGCACTGCGCCCTGGCCAAATGCTCCTTTAAAACTGCTGTGTGTTAAGTATGGGATGACAGCCAAGCCTGAACATCAGCATTCAGCGAAACTGTCTGACCATGCAACTGGCCCACATTAGGGTCATGTCCATATAATGCTCTGTAAGGAGTACAGCCCAGAGAAGAATGGTAGTATGTGGTATTATACTGAAGTTCTGCCTGAGGTAACCAGGAGGCCCACTTAGCTGGTAAATCATGTACTGCACAACGCAAATACATCTCCAGACATTGATGCACTCTCTTGGTTTGTCCATCCGTTTGAGGATGATAAGCTGTGCTCATTTGCAGTTGAGTGCCCCATACTCTGAAACAGTTCCTTCCGAAAAGCACTGGTGACGATCTTGTCACCATCAGATACAATGAACAGAGGCAGACCATGCAGTTTGACTATGTTATTCAGAAAAACTTTAGCCACTGAAGCTGCAGTGAATGGGTGTTTTAGATGCAAGAAATGAGTGACTTCAGTAAAACGATTCACCACTACTAAAATAGCATTAAATCCTTCTGATTTAGGCAAGCCCTCAATGAAATCCATACTTGTAGCTTGCCAAGGACCATAAGGTATAGAAAGTGGTTGTAACTGACCTGGCACTTTGCATAATTCATGCTTTGCTTGTTGACAAATGCCACATTGCTTCACAAAGTTTTCCACATCTTTCTTCAGACCAGATTAGTTGAACAGTTGTTTCACTCTATGATATGTTGGTAGCATGCCTGAATGCCCCCCCCCCCCTATAGTAGTGGAATGATAAGCCTGGATTAACTTGGTTTGGAGCCCAGCATTGCCCCCACCCAGATTTTGTCCTCATGTTTAATCAGCCCCTCTTGCAACTGTTATCCAGGCATTAGCATCCAAAGCCAATTTCTGAAGCAGTACTTGAGCAGTGGATCTACTGTGTAAGAATTCATAATTTTTGCGCCCAGACAGGTTTACTAGTGGACATTGTTGAGAATAGCAACTTGTATTATTAGGAGGCCAAAGCCAACATATACACACATACATGAGGATGCCAAAAGGCTACAAGAGGATGCCAAGAGACTAGAATGCAAAAGGCCAAAAGACATCACTTAATATAACTCTAACCCCCCCCCCCCCTCAAACTCATGGTGGATCCACAACACTGAGTTTGGAGAGGTGAAATCCATGTTGCGCTCTAGTCTGAGCCTTCGTGAAGAAGTCCGCTAGCTGTAATTCAGAAGGCACATACTGAAGAGCAACAACATGTTCTCGCACTGCAGCACAAGACATAAGAAGCATCAACACTAATGTGTTTGGTAAGCTCATGCTTCATGGGGTCCCCGCAATATTGATAGCACTTGTCTTTGTCGGCAGAGGTGGTAGGTAGGTAGTAATGTAAACACCAAAATCCTCCAAGAACCAAGTCACCTCACCGTCGGAAGAGCCATAGCTCACAACTCAACTCTCAAGGCCGAACAAGAAATCTGTAGTTTGTTTCTTCGTCTTCCAGAAATGAGGAACCACCAAGAAAGACACAAGATGGCGCGAAGTGAACGGCGATCTCAGAGGATCACTAGCCCACGTAGCATCCGAATAGGCCTCGAGTCAGAACGAATCGGAATGGGGAAAAAGAGACGATGAGAGATCGTGCCACGAAGATATCGTAGAGCGCGAAGAAGGTGACTATAGTGAATTGAAGCGGGAGCGGAAACGAACTGACTCAGAATATGGACAGGATAGGAGATATCCGGACGGGTGACAGCAAGATACACAAGACTCCCAACAAGATGACGATAACGTGTTGGATCAGACAAGGGCTCACCATCAGAAGCACGAAGGTGAACATTGAGCTCCATAGGAGTCTCAGCAGTGCGCTCATCACTAAGAGCCGCACAAGTAAGAAGACCCTGGTTATACTTTTCTTGGGAAATGAAAAGGCCAGCAGAGGTGGAGGAAACCTCAATCCCAAGAAAGTAACAAAGAGGACCAAGATCAGACATAAGGAACTGCTCATTAAGATGGGCCTTGACAAAGGCAATGCACTCAGAATCGTCACCAGTGATGATCATGTCATCAACATATAGAAGAAGAGTGCGACCACGAGCAGAAAGGTGGACAAACAACGCTGAATCGTGATCACTGGGTGAAAAACTAGCAACAGTGACCACAGAGGCAAAACGCTCAAACCAAGCGCGAGGGGCTTGCTTAAGGCCATAGAGAGAGCGACGAAGACGACAAACCATGCCATCGGGAACTGAATACCCAGGTGGCTGCATATAAACCTCCTCACGCAACTCACCATTAAGAAAGGCATTTTTAACATCAAGCTGTGACACAGACCAGTGGCGAACAGAGGCCACGACGAGAAGTGTGCGGACAGTGGTCATATGGGCCACAGGAGCAAATGGCTCATCATAATCACGACCATGCTCCTGCTGAAAGCCATGAGCCACAAGATGAGCTTTATAACGCTCAAGAGAACCATCAAAGCGAGTCTTAATCTTATAGACCCACTTACAAGTGATGAGATGAACACGGGGAGGAAGAGAAACCAGATCCCTTGTGCTGTTGCGCTCAAGTGCGGCAATCTCCTCTGCCATCGCAAACTGCCATTCAGGATGAACAACAACATCACGATAAGAGGTAGGCTCAAGTACAACTGAAAGGCCATATTGGCTAGGAGAATAGCGGTCAGAAGGAGGGCAAGGTCGAGCCTGAAGACCATAAGTCGGCTGGGACGAGGAAGACGGTGCACTAGAAGTAGATGGCACGTCAGTAGATTCATCCATACCACGTCGACGACGGGTATAATGAAAGGAAAAGTGGGATGAGAAGGAACCACCGGAGGTGATGGAGATGGAGAAGACATCGGTGATGAAGGTGGAGTGTCATGCAATAAGGAAGGAGAAGACACGAAGGAGAAGACGGTGTCGGATCTGCAATAGTGGGACGAGAAGGAGTAGGAATATGAGGCATAGAGGGAGGTGTATCAGGAAACGTGAGAAAAGAGATATCCTCTACTGAAAAGGTCGAAGAGGATGGTCGTGGGTAGAATGGACGAGACTCATCAAAAGTCACATCCCTAGAAATACGCATCCGTCGACCGACAGGATCCCAACACCGATAACCCTTATGTTCATCACTGTAGCCCAGAAAAACACATTTGACAGACTGAGCGGTTAGTTTGGTGCGTTCTCGGGGGGCAAGGAGAACATAACAAACACAACCAAACAACCGAAGAGCAGAATAATCAGGAGAATGATCAGAAAGACGCTCTAGAGGAATACCTCCTTGTAGAGCAGATGAGGGTTGAATGTTTATGAGATATGTGGCAGTGGAGACAGCCTCAGCCCAGAAATGAGGCGGAAGAGAGGCGACAATCATCATCACACGAGCTGTCTAAGAAGGTGATGATGCTTGCGCTCAGCCACGCCATTCTGAGCGTGAGCACCGGGACAAGAGAACTGAGCAAGAGTACCCTGCTCAGCAAGAAAACCACAAAACCACGCAACATTTTGGAGATATACTCGCCAACGGAATCAGCACGAAACTCGAAACACACGAATAGGTGTAGAGAACTGAGTGTGGACCATGGCGGCAAAACGCTTATAAATAGAGAGAACCTCGCTATGAGAAGACATGAAGTAAAGCCAAGTGTAGCGAGAGAAATCATCTATAAAAATAATATAGTACCGATGGCCCCCTTTGGAAGAGAAGGGAGCCGGACCCCAGACATTTGAATGTACTAAATCAAAAGGGCGCTGAGACACTGACTCGCTAGTAGGATAAGGTAACTGAACTTGTTTACCAAGCCTACAACCCCGACATTGTAAGGAGACATCTCCTGAGATAGGCCCTAGAAGACCACGACGAACTAAAGACGATAGAGGAGAACCACAAAGGTGACCAATTCGATGATGCCACTGCTGGAAGGAGCTGGTAGCTGAAGTGACGAAGGTAGATGGATGGCGAGTGTGGTGGTAGCGGAAGGAACATTAAGCCAGTCCAACTCCCAAAGCCCCTGCGAATCATGGAGGCGCGGAGGACAAGGGACCTCACCAGAAAGAACACCCTAGAGACAAATGCCACGCATGTGAATGCGCATAAAGGCAACGAACTCAGAATAGTTAGCCCCATCAAATATCACTTGGCAGCGCGGGATGGCAACAGAGCCAGATGACGCCAAAGACATGGTGCACCTTTTCCGTCTTTTTTTTGAGTAGCAAAGGTCACCCAACTCAACTGACCAAGATGAGAGCGACCAGAACCACCAGCAGATCAATCAGAGGAAAAGCCAGCCGAACGAGGACCAAATCGATTCGACAGAGTCGCGATCTGGAGCAGTAGACACCCGGACAAGAAACGGCAGCAGCCACTCACGTGATCACGCGAGCGCCCCGCAGACAGCCGCGGAAGACAGTAGCGTCGCGGACGGGCGGGCGGCCGGTAGCAGCGGTGCAGACGGGGCCTGACCGGTGGTGCTGCAGAAGGCAGTAGTGGCGCGGACGAGGCCGGCGGCCGGCAGCCGCAGAAAGCAGCAGTGGCGCGGACGAGACCCACGGCCGGCAGCGACCTTGGAGGAGGACGAGCGGCGAGCTGCTGGATCGATTGAGACCAAGTCCGACCGGATCCAATATTAGCCAGCGGATTCCACGCGAGGGCCAAATCGATTCACAATGGATTCCACATGAGGGCAACAACTAGCCAGCGGCTGGGGATCAACTAGCTAGCTTGGATGGGAAGTTCTTGTAGCTGGAGATGGACGCAGGCAAAAGCAAAATCACGGCCGGCAGGAAAGAGAACAACAGCGGCCGTGTAGGAGTTTGGACCGGGAGCAGCACGAGTTGCGCGTGCGGAAAAAAATACCTAGAGCTCTAATGCCATGTTGAGAATAGCAACTTGTATTATTAGGATGCCAAAGCCAACATATATACACATACATGAGGATGCCAAAAGGCTACAAGAGGATGCCAAGAGACTAGAATGCAAAAGGCCAAAAGACATCACTTAATATAACTCTAACAGACATTGCCTAGACTGAAAACAAACGTGACACCCTGGAAAGAGCATCAGCTGCTGTGTTCTCCACTCTTTTCTTGTACTGTATAGAGAACTGTAAGCCAACCAGTTTTGTCGTAGCCTTCCTAGTTCCTTTGCAAATCAGAAGTCAAATTTTGATCTCCCAAGTGGCAAAGACTCTGGCGATCAGTTTTAATCACAAAAGGAGCTCTACACAGATAAGATCTCCACCTGTCAATGGCCATCACTATAGCTAGAAATTGCTTCTCATATATGGAAACCTTGTGGCTGTTAACCCCCAAGGCCTTGTGGTAATAAGCTATGGGATGGTCCTCTTGTGTAAGCACAAGCCCTAATACCAGTATTGCAAGCATCTGTTTCCACAGTAAAGGATTTGTTGAAATCTGGTAATGCCAGAACTGGAGTAGTAGCCATTGCCTGTTTCAACAATTGAAAAGCTCTCTGGGCTGTGGCCATCCACTGGAAGGCCTGTTTCTTGAGAAGAGCTGTCAGTGGTTTAGCCAGTAACCCATAATTCTGGAAAAAATTCCTGTAATATCCAGTGAGCCCTAAAAATTCCCTTAACTCAGTGACATTTGTGGGAGTGGGCCAGTCCACCATGGCAGCAGTCTTTGTCGGATCAGTAGTAACTCCAGCATCTGAAATAATGTGGCCCAAATACTCCATGCTCTGTTGAGCAAAAGGCATTTACTTTCCTTCACAAACAGCTTATGCTCTTGTAGTATATCAAACACTGATTGCAGATGTTTCAAATGCTCTTCTAGAGTTTCACTGTATACTAATATATCACCCATGAAGGCCAAAACATACTTCCTGTTGGGAACTGCAAATATGAAATTCATAAAGGATTGGCAAGTTGCTGGGGCAGTAAACTACCCAAAAGGCATGACTTTAAACTGATGCTGTCCATTATGTGTTTTAAATGCTGTTTTGAATTCATCTGCTTCTGTCATTCTGATCTGATCATATCCTGACCTAAGATCCAACTTAGAAAACCACTTAGTGCCTCATAATTCATCTAGTAACTCATCAATCACTGGCATAGGAAATCTGCTTTTGATAGTTAGAGAATTGAGTTTTCTGTAGTCCACCCAAAATCTCCAAGTGCCATCCTTCTTCTTCACCAACAGAACAGGAGAGGCAAAATGACTTAAACTGGGTGTTATTAGACCAGCTTTGAGCATTTCAGCAACCTGTCTCTCAATTTCATCTTTTCGCAAAGGAGAGTGTCTATAAGGCCTACAGTTGGCATTAGGAACCAGGTGAATGGCACGGTCAAACTCTATGGGAGGCAGGGTCTTGGGATCAACAAACACTACTTTATTAGTCTCCAATGGTTGCTGTACTTCAGTTGGGACTTGAGCACCCGGAGTAGCAGTAATGGGTTGTAACACAGCTGTGGCTCAGATGTCATTACCCTTCTCCCATTTCAGCAGCTGGTCCACAGAAATTTCTTGGATAGACTCAGGTAAGACCCCTTGTAACTTCACTTCTTTTCTCTGATACACAAACTGAATCCACTTCTCAGCTCAATGACGGTGCATTACACCCCACTGTTCCAGCCAGTCCATCCCTAAAATAATGTCATGTCCTGCCAGTGGTAACACTTTCATAGAGGTTGTGAAATTATGGCCTGAATCCACCAGGTTAAGTTGGGTACAAATTCAGTGTATGCCACCAAGTCTCCATTGGCCACTTTAACTTGCAAGGGGTGAGTCAGTTTTTCTGCAGTAACTAGCACTCTGCTCAACAGGGCCTGATCCACAAAGGTGTGTGTACTGCCTGAATCAATGAGCACCAGCACCACTTGATTACCCATGAGAGCCCTTAGTTGAATAGTTTTAGGATGTGAAGCTCCAGACAAAGCTGTCACAGAGATAGTAGCACACTCTTCCTGAAAATTGTCCACTAAAGCATCTAAGACAGCATCAGATATTATCTCATGAGGATCAACCACTTCAGCTGCCTTAAGTTGAGCTGTAGGAGCAGGAACCTGCTTGCATACATGCCCATATATATATTTTTCTCCACAACTGTAACACAGGCCATTAGCATGTCTATATTCCTTTAACTGTTTGGCTTTCCGCAATTCTCCAGGAGCAAAATTTGGTCTGGTGTCAGTTCTAGTAGATGTATTCTTCTGATAACTAGACTTGTATGATTTCTGTTGAGCCAACAGCCCTTCATGAACTGTATCATACATGGATGCCACCTGAACATTGGGTGGAAGTTGGAGCTCTACCACTGATCTCAGCTCTTCCTTCAGTCCCATGACAAATCTAGCAACCAGAAAAGTATCACTGATAGTGGGCTCATACAAGCTTATATTGTACACTAACTGCTGGAACTGAACCTTGTACTCTTCCACTGTATCCAACTGCTTGAGTACCATCAGTGCTTTCATCCTCTCTCTGAATATTCACATGAAACTTGTTAGGACTAGCAACTTGATATTATTAGGTGGCCAAAGCCAGCATATATACATGTACAAGATGAAGCCAAAAGGCTAGAATACAAAAGGCCAAAGGCCATCATTGGTATAACTCTTAACACCCCCTCTCAAACTCATGGTGGATCCACAACACAGAGTTTGGAGAGGTGAAATCCATGTTGCGCTCTAGTCTGGGCCTTCGTGAAGAAGTCTGCTAGCTGTAACTCGGAAGGCACATATTAAAGAGCAATAACATGATCCTGCACTGCAACACACACAAAAAAAGCATCAACACCAATATGTTTGGTAAGCTCATGCTTCACGGGGCCCCACGCAATACTAATAACGCTTGTACTGTCTGACAAGAGGGTGGTAGGTGTAGTAACAGAAACACCAGAAACCTCCAATAACCATCGTAACCAAGTCACCTCCGCCGTCGGAAGAGCCATAGCTCGCAACTCGCCCACTGCACTCGAACGGAAACTGCAGTCTGTTTTTTCGTCTTCTAGGCAAATGAGAGAACCACCAAGAAAAACACAGTAAGCAAAAAGTGAACGGCGATCCGAAGGATCACTAGCCCACGTAGCATCGGAATAGGCCTATAGCTGTAACGAGCTCGAGCGAGGAAAAAAGAGACGATGAGAAATCGTGCCACGAAGATATCGTAGAACACGAAGAAGGTGATTATAGTGAACTGAAGTGGGAGAAGAAACAAACTGACTCAGAATATGGACATGATAGGAGATATCCTGACGAGTGACATCAAGATAGACAAGACTCTCAACAAGATGACGATAACGTGTCAGACCAGACAAGGGCTCACCATCAAAATCGCGGAGGTGAACATTGAGCTCCATAGGAGTCTCAACGGTGCGCTCATCACTAAGAGCCGCACGAGCAAGAAGATCCTGGATATACTTTTCTTGGGAAATAACAAAGCCATCAGAGGTGGAGGAAACCTCGATCCCAAGAAAGTAACAGAGAGGACCAAGATCAGACATAAGGAACTCCTCACTGAGACGGTCCTTGACATAGGCAATGTACTCAGAATCGTCGCCAGTGATGATCATGTCATCAACATATAGAAGAAGAGTCCTATCGCGAGCAGAAAGGTGGACAAACAATGCTGGACCATGAGCACTCGGCAAAAACCAGCAGCAGTCACCACAGAGGCGAAGCGCTCAAACCAGGCATGGGGGCCTTGCTTAAGGCCATAGAGAGAGTGACGAAGACAACAAACCATGCCATCAGGAACAGAATACCCAAGTGGTGGTTGCATATAAACCTCCTCACGCAACTCACCATTTAGAAAGGCATTCTTCACATCAAGCTGAGACACAAACCAACAACTGACAGAGGCCACGGCAAGAAGTGTGCGGACAATGGTCATATGGGCCACAGGAGCAAAAGTCTCATCGTAATCACGACCATGCTCTTGCTGAAAGCCACGGGCCACAAGACGAGCTTTAAAACGCTCAAGAGAACCATCAAAGCGAGTCTTTGTCTTATAGACCCACTTACAAGTGATGGGACAAACATTGGGAGGAATAGAAACCAGATCCCATGTGCCGGTGCGCTCAAGGGCAACAATCTCCTCTGCCATTGCAAACTGCCATTCTGGATGAACAACATCATCTCGATGAGAAGTCGGCTCAAGAACAATCGAATGACCATAGCGAGAAGGAGAATATTGGTCAAGGGCAGACAAGGCCGAGAACGAAGACCATAAGTTGGCTGAGAGGAGGAAGACGACACACCAGAAGTAGAGGGCACATCAGTAGACTCATCCACAAACGTGGACGACGAGTATAATGGAAAGGAAAGGAGGGAAGAGGTGGAATCGTTGGAGGTGGAGACGGGGAACGTATCGGTGATGATGGTGGAGACTCATGCGGTGAGGGTGGAGTAGAAACTGTAGGAAAGGACGGGGTTGGATCTGCAATAGCAGGACGGGGAGTAGGAATACTGGGCACAGAGGGAGGTGTATCCGGAAACGTAAGAAAAGCGATGTCCTCTGATGTCCTCTGTGGAAAAAGACGAGGAGGATGGACGCGGGTAAAAGGAGGAGGTCATCAAAGGTCACATTGCGTGAAATACGCATCCGACGATCGACAGGATCCCAACATCGATAGCCCTTATGCTCATCACTGTATCCGAGAAAGACACACTCAACATATTGAGTGGCGTTTGGTGCGTTCACGAGGGGCAAGCAAAACATACCAAATGCAACTAAACAAACGAAGCACCGAATAATCAAGAGAACAACCAGAAAAACGCTCGAGAGGAATACCACCCTGTAGAGCAGCAGATGGCTGAATGTAGATGAGATAGGTGGAAGTGGTAACAGCCTCATACCAAAAGTGAGGCGGAAGGGAGGCGCCGATCATCATTGCATGCGTCGTCTCAAGAAGGTGACGATGCTTGTGCTCAGCCACACCATTCTGAGCATGAGCACCAGGGCAATAGAACTGAGTAAGAGTACCTTGCTCAGCAAGGAATCCTCGCAGCACATGGGGACTGGAAAACTTGGTATGAACCATGGCAGCAAATTTTTTGTATATAGATAAGACCTCACTACGAGAAGACATGAAATAGATCGATAAAAATCATCTATAAAGATAATATAGTAGCAATGACCCCCTTTCGAAGTGAAGGGAGCCGGACCACAAACATCAGAGTGAACGAGATCAAAAAGGCGTTCGGACACGGCCTCACTGTGAGGATAAGATAGCTGAATCTGCTTACCAAGGCGGCAACCCAGACAATCCAACGAAGCGTTACCAGAGACAGACCCCAGAACACCACTATGAACCAAAGACGAGAGACGAGAACCACATAAATGGCCAAGACGATGATGCCATAGTTGAAAAGAGCTGGTAGATGCAGCAATAGGGGTTGCGAGACTGGCGACGATGGCAGCGGAACGAAGACGAAGCCAGTCAAGTTCCTAAAGACCATCAGAGCATCGAGGGCCAGCACCAATCAGAGTGCCCATGCGACGATCCTGAACAGAACACGAATCAAAGTTGAGAATGACCCTACAACTAGAGTCAACAGTCTGACCCCAGATATGAGCTGCATGGTAAGTCAGGGAACATGAGCGACAGAGGGAACATGAAATGAAGAAGTGCGAAGAGTGCCTCGGCTAGCTACAGGGAGGGGAGTGCCATCAGCCATAAGAACACGAATAGGAGACTCGATAGGTCGAACGGATGCCATAGTGGAAGAACCATGAGTAATATGAAAAGAAGCTCTAGTATCAAGGATCCATGGGGATGTAACTGAATGAGTAGAAGGTGGTTTCTCAATGCCAGAAGAGTCGGTCACAGAAACTGCAGAACCTGTCGATGAAGAATCTCAGGCAGCAAGCAGGCATTGCAAAGTAGGGGACAACGCCACAGACGGACGAGCACCAAGCACCGAGCGGCGACGTATGTGCGAGACTTGGTCAATGTAGGGAACACCGCCGAACAACGCCTGACAGCACGGGATGGCGACATAGCCCGATGGTGAAAACATTGTACTCTTTTTTCTTTCTTTTCTTTTTTTTTTCTCTCTCTTTTTTTCATTCTCTCTCTCTCTCTCTCTCTCTTTAACCAATCTGCAAGGGCAGAGTATCAATCGCCTCACACCTGAAGAGTCAACCAAACACCAAACCAGCAACCACAAACTGCAGAACATCGAACCAGCATCCAGGCACACACGAGCGGTCAGGATGGGCCTGGACTAGGGAGTGGCAGCAGATCAGGCAGCGCCTCGATCCAGAGGGAGAGCGAACAGACAACGCCTCGATCCAGAGGGAGAGCGAACAGACAACGCCTCGATCTGGAGCGGCGGCCGAATCAGGAGCGAGTGCAGCAGCGGGCGTCCTGCGTCAAGAGCTGGCGGCGGATGTGCTCCCGCGTCCCCGCGTCGCAGCTCAGCGGCGGGCGTCCTGCGCCAGGAGCCGGATGTGCCCCGCATCAGGAGCCAGCAGCGGGCGTCCCCAAGTCCCCGCGTTGCAGCTGGTGCAGCCGAGGCTGACTCGATCCAGAGCACCAGATGGCGTGTCGCGGTCCAAAAAGGACGCGGTCCAGAGAAGTTGATCAGGGCAGACGACTCGAACCAGAGAAGTGGATTTGCGGCGGCACGAGCGGCTCCTTGGCGAAACGGGACGAGGAGCAGCCGGAGTAGAGAAGGAGACCAGGGCGGCGGAGTAGCGGGTCAAGCACGAGTTGTGCGCGCTAAAAAAAGACCTAGGCTCTAATACCATTTTAGGAATAGCAACTTGATATTATTAGGTGGCCAAAGCCAGCATATATACATGTACAAGAGGAAGCCAAAAGGCTAGAATACAAAAGGCCAAAGGCCATCATCAGTATAACTCTAACAGAACTCCTGTAAAATAGCCACACAAAACTGCTCCAAAGTGTAAAAGGCACTGTGCTGTTTGAATGCCTGATACCAGTGTGCAGATTTATCTGAAAGATACAGTGAGGCAGAAGTAACTTTGAAATTATCAGGGATATTGATACAACTGGAAGAATGCTTCACACTTATTGATCCAAATCCTTACATCCATACCATCAAAGCGAGGAAAATCCATCTTAGGCATCCAAGAGCGCTTCCCAGCAGGTTTATCCGTAGCTAGAGAACAGTGTGATCGACAGCGGAAAAAAATTAACATGTACCTGAGGAAAACGCTGTGGCGGACAAGCCGTAACTCCTGGTGCTGCCCCAAGGATACCATCGGACACATCAGATGCTGTGGGAGAACTCTCACCACTGGGTGGAAGAACTCTCACCCAAGGATACCATCAGATGCTGTTGAACCTTCCCCAACGTATCACAGGAGAGGTTGACTTTGACCTGTACCTGATCCAGACGTGTCTATTACAACTCACACGCGGCCCGCACGGCCCATTACACAGACGCTAGCCAGCCTAACTCTGCCATTTGAATTATGCGCCAGCGCTTGACGCCTTCTCAGTCTTGCCTTTACGTCTCCCTGCTCGGCTGACGCCCATGGTCAGCACCTCGGAACTAACACCCAGTTGATGGGAAAGATATTTCCGTTCCTCTCTCCTGGTTGAAGCTAGACTTCTTAGCATCTTTGTTTTCGGATTAAGAGGAGGTTTGTCTTTGTCATTATACATTTGCACGTGGATATCTATAATAGCATGGCAAAGTTGCAACATCTGTCAGATTCCATTTTCTGTATCTGAGTTAATTGCATGAAATTATCTACTACTTTAGCATTCTGTCTCTTCAGGGTTCCCTGAACTATATTCTAGAGGTTTTTCCTCTTGGGTCAAATGTGCACAATCAACACTCACCATTAGAACTGTTTTTTCTATTAGAATTTGTTCTTCCATTTCAGAAACTGAAAGCAGGCATGTTGTCACAGTAGGATGTTTTGTTTTTACTCCCTTAGGTTATTAGGTAATTACTGAGTATCAGTGCTTTCATATTATCTTATCATTGTTCTCTATCATTGTAGAATGATAAAAGGGAAAGGCTTGTGAAAGCAAGTCGGGATGTGACAATGAACAGCAAAAAGGTCATCTTTCAGGTCCACAGGTAATTGATACAGAGTGCTGATGGCCTGCTTCATCTGAGCATCAAAAGTTGTGCTAGATGTATCATGATTTATCTATTTATTTTCGAAAAAGGAAGAAACTTATTGCGGTTTTCAGAATAACTTGGAGCACTCTTACTTCTTAACCTTGATCTTTTATGAATTAGTATGCTGTGTGACGTTTAAAAATGTGGGATGTGGAAATGTGTTCTTATACAATGAAATTATGTTTGGCTTAGTGTAAACACGTGATGCTGACTTTTGCCGAACATACCCAAGCCAGTGGGTAGCTGCACAGACAATCAAGAATTCTGCATGAGTTAAGTGGTTCGAAGTATTTGTTTCCTCCAAATCAAATGTGATGATAGAAGCAGGATTTTAGCTTAAATATCATGTCCATCATGTAGCATGTGGCCTGAAATTATAAACAGCTCTTGGAATTGATCAAACTTACATCTGCAAATGATCTTCAATTTCCAATGTGTGACAGTTCACATGTATTCTTATACTATTTTTCTTCTCCAGGATCAGCAAAAATAACAAGGAGGAAGTTCTTTCAAAGGCGGAAAATGACCTTGCTGCTGTGGTTAACCAATACATTGGAAAGTTAGTAAAAGAACTACAAGGAACCGACTTCTGGAAGCTCAGAAGAGCCTATACCCCTGGTGTTAGTATCAATATCGTCCTTCTACATTTGTTTTGCCAGAAATCCGACATGTTTTTCATGAATGCTGCAGGTACAAGAATATATTGAAGCTGCAACATTTTGTAGATTTTGCAAGACTGGCACTTTATTGGGTCTAGCTGAAATTAATGATTCTTTGCTTGCTCTAAGTGATAAATCCATTGAGCCCTTGCAGATAAATGTGCTTGACTATCTTTTAGGGGTAAATATACTGATATATTTATAAATTATTTATGATCATTTTCCCTTTTCTGTACTTGCTGGAAGTTAATGCTATTTCTGTGCTGCCAATGTCTTAGGTTGCTGATTTGTCAGGAGAGCTAATGAGGCTTGCAATTGGACGTATATCTGATGGGGAAGTTGAATATGCTAAAAATATATGTGCATTTGTACGTGACATTTATAGGGAGCTGACCCTTCTTGTGCCACTGATGGATGACAATAATGAGATGAAGAAGAAAATGGAGGTTATGCTTCAAAGCGTAGTGAAAATTGAGAATGGTATCACTTCTTTCATGCCCAACAGTATTAAACTTTCCGATGATTCTTCATTTGTGCATTGTATGCTAAGTACATGAATGATCTAAACCTTTTGTTTGGAGACATATGGTGATGATGGAGGCACCGATTTGGGGAGGACTAGAACTAGAATAGCCAGCGAAAGAGGGAAAATCGCAGCAGAATTTATGGATTGTTTGGTTTGAAGAAAAAACTCGTCTCACTACGGGTTAATCCATTGAACAATCGCATGAATTTTGGTGGAAACAACCCTTGTTTGTTATTCCATTGCTTGGGTCCAATCAATGTGGTGCTAGCCTTATATAGTGCTTAGAATGGATAGAAACTAAAGATATTGACACTAGGCTTGGACGTGCTGGCTGACTGTAGCTAATTTATCTTTGTTGCACAATCCATGTGCTCAAATGCAAGGAAATTATGCATTCCAGCGGTGAATTTAATCAGAAGAAGCAGTGATTAACATTAGCACAACATATAAACTAGACATAATACCAACTGAAAATACAGTTAATAGACCTACCATATTGGCGATATAATTATCGGCTTCCATAGATGTTGCCGAGGAGGCGCAGAAATGTTGTCTATGAAGTGGTGTATATTTACACAAATGTAGTCACCTATTTATTGATTAAATTAATCATGAAAGTGCATAAATTTCTGATAGATAATCAGCTACATATGACACTTAAGAATCTGGATTTGTAGATTATTAAATATCAGTTACACCCTGGTAAAAGGTTGGAGCGTACTATCTTCACATGTACATAATGCTATATAATTTTGTGTGTTCTCCTTGACTCTGTAACACTCACACCTTAGTTCCCAGACCACCAACTGATCTTAAATGTTGATTCTTACTTGCCAGTTACCACCAGTATATGCTAACAAAAAGAGCAATTTTTCTGCTTTTGCTAGAATAGCTGATCTTTTAAGAAGGTTCTCCTCAACTGAAAATGTGTTGTCCGGTAGTTGCTAAGTTATATTGTGAAATTGGCAGTCCTTTGCTGCCTTTGTTTGTAAGGACTAATGATTCTGCTATTGCTTTAGACATTATTTAGCAGTTAATTAAGCGTGATTTTCGTTCGTAAATCACATGTTTTTGTTTGATCTTATGTTCTTTTATTTATCTGTACTTTTATTTCTACGGTGACACTAGATATCCCATCTTTAAATCATTTTGTTCTATATACAACAAGAACCACCATGACTATGTTAAAGTTTATCAAGGATCAAACTAGCATGAGTAATATATTTGTTTGGTTATTAGTGTTTTTAAGTATACCCAACCTGAACTAGGGTTGGTTTTAATCGTGCTATTTAAGTTCACATCTGAACTTTCTTGTTGTACCATGTGCTAGTCAACTAGAATCATTCAGTGGCACCTTAATTGTGTCTGTCAAAAGCTCGTTGTCTGTTGTAGTACCTCTAGAAAAGTCCTGTGTTGGTTTGCACTCGGACGTTCCACATTTTTAAACAAAAAGAGTGGTCTGTATTTTGTACATTCAGAGGTGGGTGCTTGTGTTTAAACCTTGAACCTACTTGTTCAGAGTTGATTGTTACCTACCTGTGCATCTTTAAAAATTCTCAAAAAAAATTAATGTACATTTGCACAAGTATGTAAACCTTGAACCTACATGTTCAGAGTTGATATTTTTTTTTTAGAATTCTTCAAAATGCACAAGTACCTAAACCTTAAATTCAAGCAAACATCCTTGCGGGTACAGTAGCTTTTCCCAAAAAGCTGTTTTACTTTGAATTTATTGAATATATGAAGGAAAAAACAAGTACACGATGTTTCTGCTGTTTATAAATAATAATTGTAATCCACTTAGTTTAAAACTTTAAATGGTTTGATTCTCTGCCACAATGATAGTTCAGAAGCTTTTGTAGTTTTTACTTTTTCTGAACTATCTGGCACAAAAAACTGGCATTGTTGAAAATTGATAATTTAGCTTATTCAAATATTTCAACGCTTGCTTCTATTTTGTGGAATTACATTTCAAGCACAACAGGTTCACAAGTACTGGGGATAGCTTAGGTCTGCTGTGCCGTCCACTTCATCAGTTATCTTTTTGCTTTTGTTTCAATATTGTTGATGTTATCTCCTGCCTGTCTTACTGTCATTTTTTGTCGGCGTATTTCTGTTTTTAAAACACATCGGACTAGGGGCACTACGTATTTGTTGATGTCCCCCCTGGCAGTGTTTCTGTATGTAGGTGTGCTGATTTAGTTTAGATCCACCTTCTCTGAATACCTAGATTTGCATTTGTGGTAACATCATAATCCTATGTTCGTTATTGTTGGATCCATATTAGGGAAGATGCAATTATACTTCTGCTGACTTTGACGCTGTGCATGTATATGTTATACAGCTTGCTTCAGTGTTCATGTGAGAGGATCTGAATACATCCCTATGCTGGGATCATCTGGCGAGTCAGACTATGCCTTCTTCGGTGCCGCCGACTATGACCAATGAAGCCAGACCGCCTAACAGACATGTTCGGGGACCTATCTCAAAAAAGAAGCTTTGAACATGACTATTATTTATTGCTTGTACACAGCACACCGTAGAACATGTAATATCTGTATTCTGTAGCATTGCAAGGCTAACCTAGCATTATTCTTCTTCTATGGTTGTTTCTGTTTCCTTATCTTCTGATGCTCTTTTCTCCCCTCCAGAAAAGTCCCTTGAGGGTTCTGAACATCAGCTCTAATCACCTGATATGCGTTCAGACCTCACCAAAGTAGAGAGAAAATAATTGTCTTGTTAATACAATTTCAAGAAAAATCATCAAATCTCCAATTAGTTTGGATTGCTTACCACATGTGTTACGTAGTAATTAGACCCTTAGTCTTAATAATTATAGTGAGGTGTACTGGATAATTTTCTCTCAAAATATACCATCCCCTAGAGAACGCCGTAAGAGATGATATGCCGCCACCTTGGAACATTTGGAAGAGGTTGTACCCTGCCCATAGGAAATGTTAAGCGCTAGCCGCCGATCAACCGGCCTAGTTTTCAGTCGGTCACTGCACGGGCGTTGAATACGTGTGTGTGTGGCCGTCGGATCTGTCTTCCCATGTCGTTTTTGTTAGAATAGACGAGAAAGATGGGAGACACAGAAGTAAAGTAAATCCTTGTTCTCATTGATGATGGGTTACACATATATAACCCCCGAAGGGGTGTCTCCGAAGGGACACGAGGCAACCATCTCCTTTAGGAAAAGTATGGATTAACAGGATTAATTAAATCCTAGCACTCCCCCTAATCCATGCTTGTTAGTGTAAGTATCATCATCTTGAGAAGCTCCTCCAAAAACCCTGTGGGAAAAATATGAGGAGATATGTGTTCCATATGTTGCTAAGACTCCTTCAAACCCAGTGGGAAAATAAGGAGAAAATGATGCAACATATAATGGTTATTGTCTCTTTTAACTCAAAACGAGAACCCATAGAGTTTAGAGGACAATAAATATGTCGTATATACTTTCCTAAAAACCCCGGTGGGGAAAACAGAAAGTATGACATATGATCTCATGTTGATATTACCTCATTAAAAAAACCTTTATGAGAACCTATAAAGTAAACTCATGAAGGGAAAAAGAGTATAATATGATGCATTGAACAGGAACAATTCAGGAAGATACTCCCCCTGATTCTTGCAAAAATTTGAAGCCGTCACATACCAAAACATAGAAATTGGTAAAGACTTGTTAAACAAATTAGTCACATGATTTGACTTGCAAGATATGCAATATAGTGATGTTGCTTATTATGTATCCTGTTTGCATCCGGGCAACACAAGAAACATTATCGTTGAGATAATGGTTGGTGAATGTAGCCATGAGGTCTGATTTGAAGACTCTTTATGAGAGGGCTACCACACCTAGTAGGAACACTAAATTTGTCTACGATCTGACATAGTGGGGATCTGATCGGTGTATCCAATGATATTGGTGTTCAGATTTCTCCAAAACTGAAAAACCAGGACAAGATGTTTCATGCCTTGGAGATATCAAAAGATATTCTTAAGTACCAACCAATTGTGTTTGGTCGATCCAATGGCATATGGAACGTTGAGTCCCAATATCTCATTTCCATCATCTCTTGGTCTAAATAGATCTTTCTCTATGACTAGAGAATGAACTACCATGAGTTATGGATGGATAATATTTGTCCACAATGAATTTCTCCAATATATTTTAGATATAGACAACATAGTATACCATATTGTATGAATGAAGGTGCTCAAGTTGCAGTAACGAGCGGTGTTTTGGTTTACCCAAATCCTTCATTTAAACTCCGTCATTAGATGATTACATGTGTCGTCATCGCAGACATACAAACATGGATAATCATCTTTGCAGGAGTAATCCTTTTGTATAAGGAAATCACTACATCGGTTGTACCATATGTACCGACCACAATAAGTCGTATGGTGACTTACTAGTTTTACACAATGTATGTTGCATTTTGTATTTAGATTCAGAATTGAGATTCCATCAGAAATCAATCATATATGTCTGAATCTAGTGATCCACATGGATATGTAATCACTACATCTATCAACTGCAGAGATAGACGATTTTGTACTGCCAATTATATAAGTTATCGGAATGAGATTCCACCTCCGGAGAATAGTTGGGTATCTGCGTGAACCCTTGTGCTACAATACTTGCTCTTTGTTTCACCACCTCGTTGTTCTCAATTCTGTTTTCAGAAGAAAACTGATGTAGGTATTGCTTATGAATACCTTCCCATTATTGAGCAAGTTCATTTCTACCTAGATTATACCCTTTGCTTGAGTTCAGTCCGAGTGTTGTTCACACTTTGCCATGGCCATGGTCTTTGGATCTGAATCATTTGAAAGGTTTTTGCAATCTAGTTGAGAAATGTATGTCGACAATTATAGACTTCCGGTTATATGATTCTCCAGAATCTATATATCAATATATAGTTGATGGAAATATCGTTACCCATGGTGACTACTCGCGATTTCCCAATGCGAGTGAGTCGGGTATTCTGATGTCCCGGTCATTGTGTGCACTATGACCTGGGTTGGTGGAGGTTTCCCGTCCACTGAATGTATACTACCCATTAGGTGTCTGCCAACATGAAGTTAACTTGCATTTACTGATTCACAGGCCTTGATATCCTTGCTTGTAGAAGTTGAATCTGATGTATACGCCATACATCTCCCCCTGTTGCTTTGAACGGGGAGTAGAGTGGATTTTGTTGGTACCTCCACTCTTTCAGGCATGTAGGATTGTGTGACACCTTTATAGTCAGTAAATGAATCTGGCAGGTTATTTGCAATATGTTGCAAATCTTCTGAACACATGGTTCAGCTCTTTGATTACGTGGATATGAGGCAGAAATGTGTTGAACATTCCACTAATTTCCTGGCATTCTTTATGGTACTTGAATTCTCCCCCTAATGCCTGGAAATATTCCTCATTGAATCAACATACTAGCCTTGAATAACTCCCCATGTGAGGGGCTTGAGGTATTGACGGTAATACAGTTATTCCTCACATAGATCCCAACTATATGTTGAGGGGCCAATGATGTATGTGGGGGTGATGATATCGGTGTGTAACCGAATTACCGCAAATAGGAAATACTTGGTAGATTTCCACGTATCAAAGATAGAGGGGAATAAAATTATGCAGTTTGGTCATGAGCGTGTAAAACTCCATGACTCCAACGTAAAGTTGGTAAGTTGCAATTTGAAAGTAAAGATCATGCAATGAGCTCAATTCTTTGGATGGGATTCTACCAAACCATTTTGAGTTTAGACATTAGGACAAATTGCTAAACTTCAATCCGAGGGCCATAGAAAAAGGTACTCAAGGAGAATTCTGCAAATGCTATCCATTCGATTTGCTTGAAATCGATGTTAGGATAATGAGTCAATGGTTTCGTGTGAATAAAGCACACTTGAGACCATCATGTAGATGTGTCTTTGGAAAACCATGGATACCTGAATAGTCTAGTCAATGGTTGGGAAAACCCACTTACCTCGACTTGATGCATTCAAGGAGTCTGAGTGGTTCAGCGTAAACTTTAAGGTGCGCAATCCTTAAAATTAGCTTCCCTGTGTCATATGTAGTGCACACAAAATTCAAATATTGTTAGAATTTAGCATCATAATAATCATAAACCAATGGAATTGCTGGTAGTTTCGGTTTCAACCCAATGTCTCGATGACCAAGGCGAGTATGCCAAGTTTGTCATGTACAAGACACTCTGAAAAACTATCTCGTACGCAACATGTGCTACGGGTTGTGTCGTATGTGTAGTACAATCCAGATGATACACAGAGAATGTGCTTGCCATATCCGTTGCATATAGTAAAGAGAAGTTATTTCTCTTTGTTGTCATCATAAGTTTCACTATGGAAACTATTTTGACGGATATCTCTATAGCTTAGTAGGGTACGAGTTAAACCTGGGAAGCAATAAAGCATCCCGACGTTAATCGAGTACCCACAGGGATAGTAATATGACTCTAGTTGAGCCAACAAATACCTCATCACGTCTAGTGATTTTAAAATATCTCCTTTCTCTCAATGAGAGTGGAAACATTGGACTTCCCTGAGTATAGAGTTTGTGGTGCATATGTCCACAAGGCACATATCATTTTTCATCGAATTGACTCCCATAGAAATCTATATATAGACATGAAGATTCTTAAGAAAATCACTGTCGGATATATAGAATACATACACATGAATTTGTATCAAAGTGCTGATACAATATATTGTGATATACAATATATGATGACAACAATAATCATGTTCTTATTAGAACATCATAAATGGACATAAATAAATAGATCACTAAGGAGACTAGGGACTAAATGTATAGTCTCCAAACATGTCGGTTGATTCATATTCAACCATCATGCTCTCCATGCTCATAGGGTCTCGTGACAGGTTGAGGGTTTGAAGTGAGTTCCAAACCATTACCCTTGAGGTCCTTTGCGTCCCGGTAGCGTGGCTTGGATTGCACGCGTTATCCCATGGGATGCAAGACTGATCTTGATGTCCATGACCCGCTTAAGTAAGTTGTGGCCATTTAGGGCAAGTGCCTCAAATTGTTAGCCATCAATTACTTATAGGGACAAGCCAGAGATAATTAATTTACAAGAAGTAAATTAAAAACCATCATTTGACTCAAGTGTATAACTTGAAAATGCTCAACCTCAATTGTGGGAACATAACACATTGAAGATCATACAGATCTCACAGTAATAGAGATAGTCTGCACATGGACTGTAGATCCAACTCATTACCTTGTGTTTCCCTAATATAATGAGGGAGATGTTATTGTCAAAAATTTACATGTTTGTTGTGCGGGAGAAATCAATCTCTACCGTTGTGACATGTTCATGAAGAATGTCTTCGTGGTAAACACATAGAACATATCATCCCCGGTGAAAAACCGGTAATTTATTTATATTACAAATTGCATAATATAAATACATCTTAATGTTGCAAAATTAATAGATTTCAAGAAGGTGGCACAAAATCATTAGTGTGAATCTCAAATTGCTAAGGATGACACCTTGAATTTTGCATATGTATTTGCAAGAAATTGAAAATTTCAATTGCAAATAGATGTATTAATCTCGACATGTGGTTAACATGGAAATAGATACATCATAGAAATATTCCAGAATACCACGTACTCAACGGAGAAACAGTACCGCAGAGGTACTGAATTTATCTTTGCAAGAGATTAAAATTCTCTATTGCAAACGGACGTAATTAATCTCAACACGTGATAAACGTGGAAGTGTATTACATCAACTTAATATGTGGAATACATCTCGGTACTCAACAGAATAATACTACTAATGTAGTAAATAATAATGATGTTGCAAACTTGATGTTCAAGTGAAAACTTAAATTTTATAGACCTCAAATTAAAATGAGATGATCATGTATCAAGTTGCAAGATAATTCAGCAAGGTGAATTAATAATTTGCGAGAGAAAGTTGATCTCAATCGCAATGACATTGTTTTGCGAGAAATAATAATTCTCAATCGCGGAAAACATGTTCTAGAGAATCTGACATGTGGTAAACACATTGAACATGTCATTCTTCCCAGATAAAAAACCGGTACTCAACAAAACAATACTGATGTACTGAATTTAATATGTCTAAAACAGGAATCAAATCACTGCTAGAACTGCTAATATGCTGGAATTTTCTAGCAATTAAGCACGGTACGCATGCAAATGGGCCAGATTGGGAGCCATCGCAAGGACCAGCATGGTCAATTGTCGCATAAGCGAAAGAGCGACCAGACGCAAATCCAGCCACGTCTCAATCCTGAATCCCGTGGCCGACACAGGCGGAAACGCCTACGGCCGACAGGCCGCTTCACCACAGCGAGATGGGCTCCCGCCGCGCTCATCCTCGTTGAAAGAGCCTCCAGGAAGGAGGGTGCCAGGTGAGACGCCGTTGGAGGCGCCATGCGCGAGCTCGAGGCTCGCTGGGCTCCATGTGCCAGCACGGCCGGAGCGACTGCTCCACGGCGAACTCGCCAGCGGCACGCCGAGGTCCAAGAAGCGGAGGGGTGGCCGACGCAGCACGACGACATCGACGTCGACAACCGTGTGGTTGGAGGAGCCGCCCGCGCCGGAACCAAATACGAAGGGGGACGCGTCGGTCGGCGCTGGGACGAATGCCAGTGGCTGGCGGCGACCAGAACGACCGTGGGGGTCGGAGATGGCATGCGCAGTAGCGTGATGCCGTCTCACAGGACGCCCTAGGGGTCGCTACGCCATCGTATCACGAGGATGCTTGCCATGGTTGCTCCGTGCTGCGGGTCAGCAGTCACGGGCGCCGCCACACTCCTCGAGGGGCTCCTCGATGAAGGCTGGGAACCACGCCTCTGGCTGCTCCGGCTGGAGCGTTGGGCCTCCGCTACCGGCGACAAGGCCGTGCGGCAGATCACCGTTGGCACCGTCGGCCGCAACCAGCATCACCGCTACCTTGTGCGTCCATTCCAGCAGCGAGCGGATGAGAGCAATTTGCTTGTATGCATAGGCGCATACAGGAAAAATAATAATCAGATCGATGATTGATTAGAAGAAGACAAGATGCTTTCTTGATTGATTCCTCTTTGTACGCCTTCTTGCCGTTGACGGGAAGTTGCCTATCGGATCGCCATGTTCAGCGCCAAGGGCGCCATGGCTTGGATCGGGGTCGCACCCCCCATCGAAGATTTGGGTCGTCGCCACCCCAGTCCGTGATGACTAGCGACATCCTTGTTCGCTCTCTTCTTGGTAACCGCTTGGGTGAAATCCATCCTGCACATGCATCTGCGTACAGGAGAAATCGATCTATTGCTTGATCATCAATTGATCACAAGAAGACAAAAAAAAAGGAATTAAAAATCTGTTGATAATGTCCCATCTGTACGGGAGTTGCCGATCTAATCTCCATGGCTTTGTGCCGAGAGCACCATCGAGAGGCATCTCCTCTCTTCCTTTTAGGCCGAATCGCTCGATTGATTTTGCGCCACGCGCCGGAGGGTGTGGCCGGCGGCTGGTTTCCGCGTTGCCGTGGGAAAAAACTCAATCGATGGGATTGCTCCGCGGGAGAGCGTGCTGATAACGTGTTAGAATAGACGAGAAAGATGGAAGACACATAAGTAAAGTAAATCCTTGTTCTCATTGATGATGGGTTACACATATATATAACCCTCGAAGGGGTGTCTCCGAAGGGACACGAGCCAACCGTCTCCTTTAGAAAAAGTATGGATTAACAGGATTAATTAAATCCTAACAGTTTTTCTTCCCCAAAAGAACAGATCTGAGTCTTGTGAAAACAACGCCCTCTCTCGCGACCGCGCGCCATGGTGGCCAGCCAGCCTCGATCTCTCCCTCCTTTCTCTCCTTCTCCGGCCGCCGCCATTTGGCTCCTGGGGGCTGGCCCCGGTCATTGGTGGCGGGCCCCGCCTTCCGCTCCGGTGGCTCTCCGTGGGCGGAGCTGCGCCGGGTGCTCTCGGCGGCGACGGTCTGCTGGCGGCGGCGTGCCTCGTCGCAGGCGGGCGGCGGCCGGACGGCGGCGGCGTCGTTGGCGGCGGGGTGGCGCTGCAAAGACGTCTTGGCGGCAGAGTTCGCCAGATCTAGGGCCCTACGGGCCCATCTAGTCTTAATCGGGGCGGCGGGCGGGTCGGCGGCGTGATTCCCGAAGCGGCGGGAGGCGGCGTTGCTGGCGGGCTGGCGGTGCCGGACTACTTGCTGCAAACTTGTGGCGGGCTTAGCGGTCTCGTTTGGGCGGCCGGCGGTGGCTGGTTTGCCCATTGCCGTGTCCGATCGGCTACCGCGACGGTGCTGCCGGGCGTGGGCTTCTCGACGACGGCGGTGGAGGTGGTTCCTCCCGCCGCCTTGGTGCCGCTGCTCTCGGCGTGTGGCGCTTCTCTCCGATCTTCTCGGCCTCGTGTTGGTGCTCGAAGCGAGACGGCGTGGGTGGCGGCGCAACCTCGATGGCCTTGTTGGCGGTGGTTTGGTTGGTAGGCTCCGGATGGGCGGTGGTGTTTGGCGTGCGGGAGAAATCCTTGCCGGCTCGTCCGGCTCCGATGCGGTGACACCGGCGGGTGCCACCATTCCTTCTTGAAGGGTGTCGGTGGTAGCCATTCTCCATTTCCCTCCGCGTACCGGGGGAAACCCTAGGACTCGTCCGGGCAGCAGCGTCGTCGACGTCGCATACCTTCTTGGAGGTGATGCTTGGTACGCGGCACTCGGAGCCTCGGGTTGTGGTGTGTGTCTCTGGAGGGCGTAGTGGTGGCGGGCCGTCCGCGCTTAGTCGAGCTGCCGTTGTTGGCATTTGTTTCTTCTTCCTTTCTTCTTTGAGCTTGGTGTGCTGCTCGCCCCAGCATCGTATTTGTATTGTTGGTTGGTGCTTTGGAATACAAAGCGGAGGGAAACCCTTTTTGTAAAAGAACAGATCTGACTAGCGCAATAGAAAAAAAGAGCAGTGGCGCATCCGACACTTGCAGTGGACGAGCGAGGCGACCAACCTCGAAGCACCACCGCCGGTCGCAGTGCCCCATTGTCGAGTTCGCGCCTCGGTTTGCTGGTCGCAGCAAAAGCTCCCACCGGTAATAGCAAACATGTGTGCCAGTTCGAGCAAAAAAACCCATCGTTGATGCCACCCCGTCGCCATCATAGCAAAACTGCTCAATGATAGTTGCTTTTGTGGTTGCCGAATGCAACAAAATATGGCGCCACCCCCTATCGCCCCCAAACCACTCCCATCGACTGGAGCAAAAAAATCCCTCACTTCAAACTTCTTTTGTTGCTGGTTGCAGCTATCTCGGCACCACATCTCGCCGCCATTGCATCACCCTTCGTCGGTTGCAGCAAAACAGAGGACCTGTTCTAGCATCCGATGGTTGTCGTTGTAGCACCGATATTTGTTGGTTGTAGCTTGCTGACAAACTGCGGCCGTGGTTCCAGCTCGGCGGGCGCGCGGTTCCATCATCCCTGTGGTCGGGGGTTTGAGCTCGTCGCATCGTCGTGGCCCAATGGTCGTAGCCATGGAAATCGAAGATCGGCGGGCACGCGAGGTGGGCCTGTCGTCGCAGCCGCTCCCAATATGGGGTTTGGAGGTGATGGGTTGGTATTCCCATGGTCGAGATCAAGGAAGTGGGTAACGCCGGCGACTGTTGCCCCACCTCGCCTGCTCCCTTGGAGGGACGAGGATGCGGTGCTCTCGGTGAAGGAGAGGTAGAAGATGATGCTCGCAGTGGAAAAATGGAGATAAGGATAAGAGCAGTGGGTGGTGGGCCATGTGAAACGTGTGACACGTGGGGTAGGTTGCAGGGGCGCACAATGAAAGCCGGATCCAGTGGCTCGCGTAGCCAGCAGAAGTTTCGGCTTTGGCCAAAATGAGTCATTATCCCAGGAAATTCAACATGGAGAACAAGTACCAAAAAGATTGTGTGTGATAATTCCAGGGTTCAAGTTCTCATGGACATGAATTTGTGTTCTTGTTCTTTCAAAAACAAAAAACAAAAAACAAAAATTGTTACAAGGGCTTCCCCTGCCGTAAACCTTTAAAAAAGTTGGTGAAGCATGTCGCGTGAGAATTGGGAGCTTTTGGAGAAGGATAATTCTGTGAAGCCATCTCAAATTGGCTACTAAATTCATCAAGTTTACGTCCATACATGCAACGAACCTTTTGCGCCGTATGTCGGTGTCAAAACCGGCAGATCTCGGGTAGGGGTCCCGAACTGTGATCTTGGATCGATGGGGAACAAGGGATGCAAAACACGATATTTACCCAGGTTCGGGCCCTCTCTAAGAGGTAATACCCTATGTTCTGCTTGATTGTATTGCTTGTGTATATAGGGGTTACAGAGTTGATCTCATAGACTTTGCGGACTAATTCCTCTGGTTTATATAGGCACCAGGGGTACTAGGGTTTATAGATAGTCGGTTACATCAAGGAAACGTCGGATCTTTCATCTTGACTTGGGGTACACTCCAAGGCACAAAAGGTCTTCGGTCCGGATATGGTGCGGCCCAACAGCCCGGCCCATGTGAGATGAGCCGGCACCCCGAGGACCCCCTAGTCCAGGACTCCCTCAGTAGCCCCCGAACTAGCCTTCAATGCCGGAGCTCCAAATGTTGTGGATTCCATGCTCTCCAAAGTCTTTGGCTTGCGAGGCGAGTTCTCCATCTTCCTAAGGTTCGACTGTAGCAATTCGGCTGCCATGACTTCCCATCCTACCAAACTGTCAATGGGCCCGCATCATTAATGTGGTCAAGGGCGATCCTCAATTTTTGGGCGTCCCTCAGAACATGAACAACCTTGCATTCTTTTTACAAAAACACCCTTCCAGGATCAGAGATCATGCCTATTAAATAAGCCAAAGGCGCATTGAGCGTCCCATTCATCTCCCAGATAGGAATCCAATCCTGCCCAAAGAAAGCTCAACACTCATGGCTAGCGCCCCAGGCTCATCCTCGCGCCCTCATGGCCAAGCTCTAGGGTCCAGCTGCTCTGTTTCACGACTCCAGTTATGCGACCTGTAGTGGCAGGGGTACCTTCCAGCCGCAGATCTCGTGCCCATTCGCGCTGGATTGGCCTCGGCGAACGGCGAGGCCTTTGCAGAGAACTCTTCTATTCCAAGCAGAGATGAGAGGGTATGCTTCGTATCCTTCCTTCTAAGAGGTTTCAGATTTCCTATGCACCCCTTCTCAAGGTGCTGAGTTGGAATCCCATTCTAAGGATTCTTGTGGTTTCGGGTCTAGTTACAGGAGGACCAGGAACGGGGAGCTCTCCACTTTTTCTGCCCGACTCTTTGATCTTAAGAATGCTGGTTTTAAGAACGAGTGATTGCCCTTCTCCGACCCTTACTGCCCAACCGGAGAGTGGGTGGCTAATGTGTTCCACTTATTGAACATGGTCTATGTTCGGTCTGTGACCCCTGGACGCCGAGGGCGTCCTTGGGGTGATCTCGTAGTTCCTACGGGGTGGAGACAATGGGGTCGGTCCATGGATTTTCCTTCCTTTTGCTACATTTCGCTCAAAGGGTTGAAGGGAGATAGTGCATCAAGTTATTCGCAAGGGCCAACTTGATCCTCTTCCCCAGGGATCCCAGATGAGGGAAGCCTATTAGAGTTCTACGGGATCCAACTCCACCATCTCACCCCCGGACCAATCCTGCACATCTCCGACTTCGTTGCTCTCTGTGAGATGTTTTTGGGCTACGAGGCCCATTTCGAATTATGGAGGAAGTACTTCTGCCTCGTCCCTCGTCCCCATAGGGGATCAATTTTTGAAGTAGGTGGAGCCGAAGTATGTTGTATAGCCAACACGGGATATCCCATTGGGACCCTGAAGAATGGGCTTCAGAGTGGTTTTATATTGAAGACGTCCCCTTGTCCGAACCAGTCCGGAGGGGCTTACCCGAGTATTCAGACGCTCCGCTAAAGAAGCGATTCAACTGGTGGCCCCGACTCCCTTCCCAAGAGGAATCCACTGAGGTGCGATGCCTGGCCACCAAGACAAGAGTGCTGGCCCATAGTAAACTGACCATGTTTGACGTAATGGCCACGGTAATTGATCGATGTGTGCAACCTCTTCAACAAAGGACGCACTCCCTGTGGTGCTACAACTGGGCAAGCAAAGCGTCCCGCTACAAGCGGCATGGACCGGACAACCAAAAAGCGATGGCTGCCATTTTGGCAGATCTTTTCAAAGGCGAGGAAGATGAGTTCGCCCGCTCGAGGAACTAGAAAGGCTACTCGGGCTACAACCCCAACGAATGGGGAAGTTAAACATGCACATACTGTCCAGATGTTATATCCGAATACTGACCGACTCAATCATTTTCCGAACAGAGCTGGAGACGTCAAATTGAAGGCACCAGCCGCCCTTCTCCTCAACCAGAAGACCACTCCCGTGACGATGATCCAGGATTTCATGAGGATCCCGAGGTGTCCGTTGAGTTCGAGGATGGGGTTTTCTTTCAGGAAAGCCTTGACGGTTGCAAAGTGGCTATTATACCCGATAACCCCGGGCTTCTCCCCTCTTTTGTCGTAAGTAACAATAAGGCCTCTTCTCAATCAGGGCATTCGCCTCGCACTGCTCCAGTTATGCTAACTTCTACTCCCAAGGGTCGTCGTACATCACGCCGAAAACCAACGGGGGCGACATCAATCCCCTCCAACAAAGGGGCCTTCAAACGAAAGACGACCATGGGTGATACGACAAGCATGTCTTCAGGAAAAAGGTGGTTTGATTATCATTAGTTCATTAGTGACCTCACCTGACATTCAATCTGTGCTTGTAGGAAAAAGGGACCACCTTAACTGTCTGAAGACGTCAAAGGGGTGTCTGGGCACGGTCGAAGATGCGCCGTACAAGCAGAGGTCAATGTGGGAACTTCCACTACAGAACAGGCTTTAGAAGATCCTGATGATGTCTCGGTCACCAATATGGAAGTTGAAAGCGTGATGAACCACCGACGATGGAAGGAATCCCTACGCCATGTCGCCTTTTTCGATCAACAATTTAACGCCTTTAATTCAGTCGACGCATACCTTGGAGCATCTCGTACAGGCCTTGAGGGGATTGCTAACCTTTTATCGGCCAATATGCAGGTAAGAGATAGGTTCTAACAACCGAATATAAATGCTAGCCCAGTAGCCCCCGAGCCTTGATTTGGGCGGGACGATTGAGTTAAGGGTCTGGTAATATAGTTTTTTATTGTTACCGGCAGGCTTCAAAGGACCAGAATAAGAAACTGTCCGAAGGCCTGGACCTGAGCCGAACACAATTGGCTGATGTGAAGGCTGAATTAGAGGCTGTGAAGAAGTTCACCAGCGAGGCCCATGGTGAGTTAAAGTTATGGACATGCATTAATGATGCTAATGTGCCCTGTCTAACACTGGCCTTATATAGCAGTCGGATCCATATGTCAACTTCAAAAGGACTTGGATACTGCCAAAGAATCCCAATGGTATGCTGAATCACAACATCAAGCCGGTCTATGCGTTCTAAAACGAAGATAAGCCATGAATAAAGCAAAAAATTGAAGGCAAAGAATCAGCAACAGGTCAAGGAACTGGAGAGTTTGAAAGCTTAGCTAGCGCAGGCTCTGAGAGATAACCAGAAATTAAAAAGCGGCATGTTCAGTAAGTGTCATTTAATCATTGGGTGTACATAGCCGCCTGCAATGCCTAAATATAGCAAATATGACGCGCTTGATGCTAGGTCTCCTGACTGGTCATCCCGGAGAGGAGGTCAATTCCTTTGGCGGAGATCTTTTAAAAGAACTGTATGTGGTTCATGAGAGAGCTTGAAAAGCTATGAAGAACATGGTCAAGGCACTATGGCCGACCGAAGTAGCGCCGGATGATATGGCTGAACTGGCGAATCGCTTTAAGGGAGCTCGGCGACGGTTTGAATTGTGGAAAATATCATCATGTCGGGAGGGTGCGCGAGAAGCATGGGCCATGGTGAAAACCCGATTCAGGAAACTTGAGCCAAATCATATGGCTTGTGTTGGACCAGTAGGGCCAGATGGGTAGGAAATAGCTCTGCACTTGGTCTATGACCAAGTGATGCATGCAACTCGGCTCTCCCAGCAAGATTGCGCTTTAGATAGCATAATAGACAATGTGGACAAAGAGTGATATGTTTGATTCTATGTATCTATGTACTTTACATCAAACGTTCTCGATCCGTGCTAAAAACATTGTCATAACCGACCATCGGCTTCTGCCTCCCCGACCAGAGATCGGGGAGTGTTCCGTACTATGTGATCTAATGTAAGCAGGAAGTCACTTCCGGTAACCAGGCAATTCGGCCTTTAGGTGCGAATAGACAAAAACGTATGCGGAGAGTTATGTTATATTACTTTTTAACATAAGAAACATCTTCTGAAGAAAATAGTTCCTCCATGGGTTCCTTTCTTCAGGTTTGTCGTGCCAAATATGGACGTTTGTATTCGGATACCCGAAGTATGTGAGTAATTGGTGCGAGGAATGAATCCCCAAGCATTGGTGACGAACACCAAGAGTACTATAGTTTCCCTCATTGCCGACCCATTATGTTCTTAAGAATGCTAGCTTTCGGCTTCACCCGTCCGAGGTACGGACACGGTTGACCCATTCGTAACAATCGCAGAGGTACTCCCTTTACCCCTGATACGTCTCCAATGTATCTATAATTTTTTATTGCTCCATGTTATTATATTATCATTCTTGGATGTTTACAATCATTTTATGACAACTTTATATCAATTTTTGGGACTAACCTATTGACATAGTGCCTAGTGCTAGTTGCTGTTTTTTTTGCTTGTTTTTTTACTTCACAGAATATCAGTACCAAACCGAGTCCAAATGCAACAAAACTTTTTGGAGATTTTTTTGGACCAGAAGACACCTTGGGGGCCAAGAAAGCACCAGAGGGGATCCGATCCCCATGGGGACCATTGTTGGGGAACGTAGTAATTTCAAAAAAATTCCTACGCACACGCAAGATCATGGTGATGCATAGCCATGAGAGGGGAGAGTGTTGCCACGTACCCTCGTAGACCGAAAGCGGAAGCGTTAGAACAAAGCGGTTGATGTAGTCGTACGTCTTCACGACCCGACCGATCAAGCACCGAAACTACAACACCTCCGAGTTCTAGCACACGTTCAGCTCGATGACGATCCCCGGACTCCGATCCAGCAGGGTGTCGGGGAAGAGTTCCGTTAGCACGACAGCGTGGTGACGATCTTGATGTTCTACCGTCGCAGGGCTTCGCCTAAGCACCGCTATAATATTATCGAGGACTATGGTGGAGGGGGGCACCGCACACGGCTAAGAGATCTTGGAGATCAATTGTTGTGACTAGAGGTGCCCCCTGCCCCCGTATTTAAAGGAGCCAAGGGGAAGGGGGCGGCCGGCCAAGGAGGGCGCGCCAAGGGGGAGTCCTACTCCCACCGGGAGTAGGACTCCCTTCTTTCCTAGTTGGATAAGGAGAAGGGGGGAAGGAGGAGGGAGAGAGGAAGGAAAGGGGGGTGCCGCCCCCCTCTCCTTGTCCTATTCGGACTAGGGGGGTAGGGGGCGCGGCCAGCCCTTGCCTCCTCTCTTCCTCTCCACTAAGGCCCATGTAGGTCCATTAAGCCCCCCGGGGGGTTCCGGTAACCTCCCGGTACTCCGGTAAAATCCCGATTTCACCCGGAACAATTTCGATATCCAAATATAGGCTTCCAATATATCAATCTTCATGTCTCGACCATTTTGAGACTCCTCGTCATGTCCGTAATCTCATTCGGGACTCTGAACAAACTTCGGTACATCAAAACTCATAAACTCATAATATAACTGTCATTGAAACCTTAAGCGTGCGGACCCTATGGGTTCGAGAACTATGTAGACATGACCTAGAACTATTTCCGATCAATAACCAATAGCGGAACCTGGATGCTCATATTGGCTCCTACATATTCTACGAAGATCTTTATCAGTGATAACTTCGGTTACAAAACATGATCATCTCATACAATAAAATATAGCATCACATCTTGACCATATCACATCACAACATGCCCTGCAAAAACAAGTTAGACGTCCTCTACTTTGTGATTGCAAATTTTACGTGGCTGCTACGGGCTGAGCAAGAACCGTTCTTACCTACGCATCAAAACCACAACGATAGTTCGTCAAGTTAGTGCTGTTTTAACCTTCGCAAGGACCGGGCGTAGCCACACTCGGTTCAACTAAAGTGAGAGAGACAGACACCCGGCAGTCACCTTTAAACAACGAGTGCTCATAACGGTGAAACCAGTCTCGCGTAAGCGTACGCGTAATGTCGGTCTGGGCTGCTTCATCTCAAAATACCGATGAACCAAAGTATGACATGCTGGTAAGCAGTATGACTTGTATCGCCCACAACTCACTTGTGTTCTACTCGTGCATGTGACATCTACGCATAAAACCTGGCTCTGATACCACTGTTGGGGAACGTAGTCATTTCAAAAAAATTCCTACGCACACGCAAGATCATGGTGATGCATAGCAACGGGAGGGGAGAGTGTTGTCCATGTACCCTCGTAGACTGAAAGCGGAATTGTTAGAACAACGCGGTTGATGTAGTCGTACGTCTTCACGGCCCGACCGATCAAGCACCAAAACTACGACACCTCCGAGTTCTAGCACACGTTCAGCTCGATGACGATACCTGGACTCCGATCCAGCAGGGTGTCGGGGAAGAGTTCCGTCAGCACGACGGCGTGGTGATGATCTTGATGTTCTACCGTCGCAGGGCTTCGCCTAAGCACCGCTACAATATTATCGAGGACTATGGTGGAGGGGGGTACCGCACACGGCTAAGAGATCTTGGAGATCAATTGTTGTGTCTAGAGGTGCCCCCGCCTGTGATATAAAGGAGCCAAGGGAAGGGAGCGCGGCCAAGGAGGGGCGCGCCAAGGGGAGTCCTACTCCCACCGAGTAGGACTCCTTCTTCCTAGTTGGAGAAGGAGAAGGGGAAGGAGGAGGAGAGAGGAAGGAAGGGGGCGCCGCCCCCCTCTCCTTGTCCTATTCGGACTAGGGGGAGGGGGCGCGGCCAGCCCTTGCCTCCTCTCTTCCTCTCCACTAGGGCCCATGTAGGCCCATTAAGCCCCCTGGGGGGTTCCGGTAACCTCCCGGTACTCCGGTAAAATCCCGATTTTACCCGGAACAATTCCGATATCCAAATATAGGCTTCCAATATATCAATCTTCATGTCTGTACCATTTCAAGACTCCTTGTCATGTCCGTAATCTCATTCGGGACTCCGAACAAACTTTGGTACATCAAAACTCATGAAATCATAATATAACTGTCATCGAAACCTTAAGCGTGCGGACCCTACGGGTTCGAGCACTATGTAGACATGACCTAGAACTATTTTCGGTCAATAACCAATAGCGGAACCTGGATGCTCATATTGGCTCCTACATATTCTACGAAGATCTTTATCGGTCAAACCGCATAACAACATACGTTGTTCCCTTTGTCATCGGTATGTTACTTGCCCGAGATTCGATCGTCGGTATCCAATACCTAGTTCAATCTCGTTACCGGCAAGTCTCTTTACTCGTTACGTAATGCATCATTTCGTAACTAACTCATTAGCTACATTGCTTGCAAGGCTTATAGTGATGTGCATTACCGAGAGGGCCCAGAGATACCTCTCCGACAATCGGAGTGACAAAACCTAATCTCGAAATACGCCAACTCAACATGTACCTTTGGAGACACCTGTAGAGCTCCTTTATAATCACCCAGTTACGTTGTGACATTTGGTAGCACACAAAGTGTTCCTCCGGTAAATGGGAGTTGCATAATCTCATAGTTATAGGAACTTTGTATAAGTCATGAAGAAAGCAATAGCAACATACTAAACGATCAAGTGCTAAGCTAACGGAATGGGTCAAGTCAATCACATCATTCTCCTAATGATGTGATCCCGTTAATCAAATGACAACACATGTCTATGGCTAGGAAACATAACCATCTTTGATTAATGAGCTAGTCAAGTAGAGGCATACTAGTGACATTAAGTTTGTCTATGTATTCACACATGTATCATGTTTCCGGTTAATACAATTATAGCATGAATAATAAACATTTATCAAGATATGAGGAAATAAATAATAACTTTATTATTGCCTCTAGGGCATATTTCCTTCAACCATAAAACACCTGGGCGCGCCGGGAGGCCCAAGCGTGCCTAGGTGAGTTGTGGGCCCCACAAAGGTCTCCTGCACCAACTCTTCGCCCTATAAATTCCCAAATATTCTAGAAACCCTAGGGGAGTTGATGAAACAGAATTCCAGCCGCCACAAGTTACAGAACCACGAGATCCAATCTAACACCATCACGAAGGGGTTCATCATCCTCATTGGTGCCTCTCTGATGATTTGTGAGTAGTCCACCATAGACCTAAGGGTCCGTAGGTAGTAGCTAGATGGCTTCTTCTCTCTTTTTGATTCTCAATGCAATGGTCTCTTGGCAATCTATTTGATGTAACTCTTTTTGCGGTGAGTTTGGTTGGATCCGATGAATTTTGAGTTTATGATCAGATCTATATCAATGAATATTATTTGAGTCTTCTTTGATCTCTTATATGCATGATTATTTATAGCCACATATTTCTTCTTCAAATCTTTAGTTTAGTTAGGCCAACTAGATCGATTTTTCTTGCCATGGGAAGAGCTGCTTTGTGATGGGTTCGATCTTGCGGTGTCCTCTCTGAGTGACATGTATCGTTGCTATTAAAGATAACAAGATGGGGTCTATTCCTTCATGAATAGATCTTGTCTACATCATGTCATCATTCTTATTGCATTACTCCATTTCTCCATGAACTTAATACACTAGATGCATGCTGGATAGTGGTCGATGTGTGGAGTAATAGTAGTAGATGCAGGCAGGAGTCGGTCTCCTAATCTTGGACATGATGCCTATATATTGATCATTGCCTTGAATATCATCATAACTATTCGATCTTCTATCAATTTCCCAACAGTAATTTGTTTACCCATTGTATCCTATTTTCTCGAGAGAAGCCACTAGTGAAATCTACGCCCCCCTGATCTATCTTTTATCATTTTGCTTTCAAGATCTATTTTTATTCGCATTTGTTTTCAGATCTATTATTCCAAAACCCCAAAAATACCATGTTGCACTTTTTCTTTATTTATTTTATTTCGTGTTTTATCAAGATCTATTTATCCAAACTTATACAAACTGGCCTATCTTTTTACCGAGGAGGGATTGACAACCCCTCTTACGCGTTGGGTTGCGAGGATTTATTCTTTGTGTGCAGGTACCGTTTACATAGTGTTGCTTGGTTCTCCTACTGGATTGATACCTTGGTTTCATAACTGAGGGAAATACCTATCGTAGCTGTACTACATCATCCCTTCCTCTTCGGGGAAATACCGACATAGTTTCTAACCGCATCAAAAGGAATTTCTGGCGCCGTTGCCGGGGAGACATTATCAACATCTCATCTCCTTGCAATTTACGTTATTTGTCATTTGCCTCTTGTTTTCATCTCCCCCACTTCACAAAAATTTGCCATTTTATTCACCTTCTTTTTCGTTCACTTTTTTCTGTCAGATCTATCTTTTATTTGCAATCTTGCTTGCTTTGTTGTTAGGGCTAGTTCTTCCTCTGTTACGTGTACACCCGAGAATGAGGTTCCTAATTTCAAACAAAGGGGAGGGGAGAATCTAAAATATGCTTGGTATAGAATTTGAAATGCTCATAAAAGATCTATTCATAAGCATTCTACCGTTGTTCTTCTTTGCAGTTTTTATGTGGGCATAACCACTTGGTATAGGTATGTGATAGTCTGGCTTACTAGGGATGATAGACTACTCATATCAATAAGGAATTCCTTCTTTTCCGGGAGTCCATTCGGACAGAACTCCAAAGTTAAGCGTGCTCAGCTTGGAGTAGTTTCAGGATGGGTGACCGACCGGGAAGTTGCTCCCGGGTGCGCACGAGTGAGGACAAAGTGTGCAGAAAAGACTAGTATTGATCTGTGGGGCCAGTCTAGATCCCGCCAGGAGTAACGACCACCGGCGGGTGTGTCCGGGGTGTTACAAGTTGGTATCAGAGCCGACCCTCGCGGTTACACGGATGGTTGCGGACAGGTGCGCGGTCATGTTGTGCATGACGTTTGTGACCCATCGTGGCACACGGCATGGCACATGTGCCGGACCAGAAGCAAGACGTATGTGCCAAGAGGGAACGTTCCTGTGGCCCGACGAGGACGTCGGTTCCTCTGAGTGGGGGTGTATGTGATAGCCTGGCTTATTAGGGATGATAGACTACTCATACCAATAAGGAATTCCTTCTTTTCCGGGAGCCCATTCGGACAGAACTCCAAAGTTAAGCGTGCTCAGCTTGGAGTAGTTTCAAGATGGGTGACCGATCGAAGTTGCTCCGGATGCGCACGCAGTGAGGACAAAGTGTGCGAGAAAAGACTAGTATTGATCTGTGGGGCCGATCTAGATCCCGCCAGAGTAACGATCACGACAGGTGTGTCAAGGCGTTACAAGGTACGTCCTTGAAACATTTATCAGTGGGAATTCCTTGATGAGTCCATATTTGGATGCTTTTAATGCCATGGGAGATCTAGTGGGCACATCACCTATCATTATAATGAAACAATCTTAACTCTTGAGCATGTTATGCAAAGATTAGATGCTATTGAAAAGAAGATGGTCACCGAAGAACAAATTGAAAATTTGGATAAAATGATGCAAAATCTTGCTAATAAAATTGGGTCAAAAGTGGGTGATGTTCTTAAACTACTAAGGGAGAAGGAAACTGTAGTTAACTAAAGAATTGGAGAAAGTCCTTCTCGGATTGATAAGTTGGAAGAAATTTTTAGTAACTTAAGCTCGGCCTTTTCTTCTGTTAGAACTATTTAAAAAACTCCAGTAAAACTTTGCAGGTTTACTCAAGTCACTAAGAACAAGGATGCCACTTCTAATTGCAACAAAGAAGATCTTAAAATGATTAGTATCCATCCCAATTTTGTTGAAGTAGTGAAAGGCCCTACTTGCAAGAATGATTTTTTCACTCTTATTCCTAGAAGCACTGTTATTGAAAATATGCATGTCCTTGAAGAATTCTAGTTGCGTGATCGAGGAGTTGAAAACTAAATATTACAATACTTGAATCAATGCATTATGCCTAGCTAGGGGCATAAAACGATAGCGCTTGTTGGGAGATGTGGCACCCCGGCTCAGAGCAACCGGTTTACCTTGCATTGCCAGCCCAGAGATGAAGTATTCTGGCAACACACAACAACATGGTACAGAAAACAACTGCTTTATTGATGCTAGCGGGAACATAAGTCTGATATTACATCCAGTTGCGAGGTCAAGCAGCACACACAGTGTGGCTGAACAGTATGTACATTATTTAATGAACATGAAGGGGCCTCCATCACATAAACTACGCGTCAGCGGAACGACGACGAAGTGGAACTCCATAGCACAGGGACACCGATGTGGACACGATCTAGACACGGGAAGCTCTCCGATCCGATACGACTTGCCTGAAGTCTGGCATGACACGCCAGGTCAGTACATTGAATGTACTTGCAAGCTCACAACAAACATAAGCATAATGGCAAACAATATCATCACAATTATTCATATTAATGCAATGCAACTCATGCTACTAATGCGATGAAATGAACTTGTGCACTGAATCTCTCGGATTCTCCTACCAGACGGGTTACCTCTTAACCGAACGGTAATCATACCCAGATCACAACTGAAGTTAACACTTTGATGCCAACCACGATCATCTCATGATTCCACAAATCATCACGTAACTAGTGCCAACAACAAATCTTTAATGTGCAAGATTACTTACTAAAGTTGATCCATGGTGTGACTTACTCACGAGCTGTGTCCATAACCGAGGACGTGGCTATTGATAGGTTAAATACACTCTGTAGAGGTAGCGCACTTTACCCACACCACGGAACCCATGGCCTCGGTGAAGGAAATATGCCCTAGAGGCAATAATAAAGTTATTATTATTTCCTTATATCATGATAAATGTTTATTATTCATTCTAGAATTGTATTAACCGGAAACATAATACATGTGTGAATACATAGACAAACATAGTGTCACTAGTATGCCTCTACTTGACTAGCTCGTTAATCAAAGATGGTTAAGTTTCCTAACCATAGACATGAGTTGTCATTTGATTAACGGGATCACATCATTAGAAGAATGATGTGATTGACTTGACCCATTCCGTTAGCCTAGCACTTGATCGCTTAGTATGTTGCTATTGCTTTCTTCATGACTTATACAATGTTCCTACAACTATGAGATTATGCAACTCCGTTTACGGAGGAACACTTTGTGTGCTACCAAACGTCACAACGTAACGGGTGATTATAAAGGTGCTCTCAGGTGTCTCCAAAGGTACTTGTTGGGTTGGCGATTTCGAGATTAGGATTTTTCACTCCAATGTCGGAGAGGTATCTCTGGGCCCTCTCGGTAATGCACATCACTTAAGCCTTGCAAGCATTGCAACTAATGAGTTAGTTGCGAGATGATGTATTACTGAACGAGTAAAGAGACTTGCGTAACGAGATTGAACTAGGTATTGGATACCGACGATCGAATCTCGGGCAAGTAACATACGGATGACAAAGGGAACAACGTATGTTGTTATGCGGTTTGACCGATAAAGATCTTCGTAGAATATGTAGGAGCCAATATGGACATCCAGGTCCCGCTATTGGTTATTGACCATGAATAGTTCTAGGTCATGTATACATAGTTCTCGAACCCGTAGGGTCTGCACGCTTAAGGTTTTGATGATAGTTATATTATGAGTTTATGAGTTTTGATGTACGAAGGAGTTCGAGTCCGGATGAGATCGGGGACATGACGAGGAGTCTCGAAATGGTCGAGATGTAAATATCGATATATTGGACGACTATATTCGGAGTTCGGAAAGGTTCCGAGTGATTCGGTATTTATCGGAGTGGGAGAGTTACGGAATTCGCCAGGAGAAGTATTGGGCCTTATTGGGCCTCAAGGGAAAGAGAGAGGGCTGCTGGGCAGGCCAGGCGCCTCAAGGCCTAGTCCGAATTGGACTAGGGAGGCCGCACCCTCCTTCCTTCCTTCTCTCTTCCCTTCCTTGTCTCCTACTCCTACTACATGGAAGGACTCCTAGTTGGACTAGGAAAGGGAATCCTACTCCGGTGGGAGTAGGACTCCCCATGGCGCACCCTCCTAGGGCCGGCCTCCTCCTCCCTCCCGCCTTTATATACGGGGCAGGGGCACCCATAGACACACAAGTTGATCTACGGATCGTTCCTTAGCCGTGTGCGGTGCCCCTTCCACCATATTCCACCTCGGTCATATCATCGTGGAGTTTAGGCAAAGCCCCGCGGTAGAACATCATCATCGTCACCACGCCGTCATGCCGTGGAACTCATCTCCGAGCCTTTGCTGGATCGGAGGGTCGAGATCGCCATCGAGCTCAACGTGTGCTGAACTCGGAGGCTCCGTGACGTTCGGTGCTTGGATCGGTCGGATCGTGAAGACGACGACTACATCAACCGCGTTGTTTTAACGCTTCGCTTACGGTCACGAGGGTACGTGGGCGAACACTCTCCCTCTCGTTGCTATGCCATCACCATGATCTTGCGTGTGCGAGGAAATTTTTGAAATTACTACGTTCCCCAACAGTGGCATCCGAGCCTAGGTTTTATGGTTTGATGTTATATGCACGAGTAGAACACAAGTGAGTTGTGGACGATATAAGTCATACTGCCTACCAGCATGTCATACTTTGGTTCAGCGGTATTGTTGGATGAAGCGGCCCGGACCGACATTACGCATACGCTTACGCGAGACTAGTTCTACCAACGTGCTTTGCACACAGGTGGCTAGCGGGTGTCAGTTTCTCCAACTTTAGTTGAATCGAGTGTGACTACGCCCGGTCCTTGCGAAGGTTAAAACGGAGTCTATTTGACAAACTATCGTTGTGGTTTTGATGCGTAGGTGAGAACGGTTCTTGCTAAGCCCGTAGCAGCCACGTAAAATTTGCAACAACAAAGTAGAGGACGTCTAACTTGTTTTTGCAGGGCATGTTGTGATGTGATATGGTCAAAACGTGATGAGATATAAGTTGTTGTATGAGATGATCATGTTTTGTTGAAGTTATCGGCAACTGGCAGAAGCCCTATGGATGTCTCTTTGTTGCATAAGATGCAAGTGCCAAACAATTGCTTTACTTTATCGCTATACGGTAGCAATAGTTGCAAGAGCAATAGTTGGTGAGACAACCATGTGATGACACATTGATATAGATCAAGATGATGAATATCATGGTGTCGTGCCGGTGACGATAGAGATCATGACAGTACTTTGGAGATGGAGATCAAAGGCGCAAGATGATCATGGCCATATCATGTCACATATTTTGATTGCATATGATGTTTATCTATTATACATCTTATTCTTGCTTTGATTGACGGTAGCATTTTAAGATGATCGTCACTAATTATCAAGAAGTGTTCTCCCGAGTATGCACCGTTGCCAAAGTTAAATCGTGCCCAAACATGATGATCGGGTGTGATAAGCTCTACGTCCATCTACAACGGGTGCAAGCCTGTTTTGCACACGCAGAATACTCGAGTTAAACTTGACGAGCCTAGCATATGCAGATATGGCCTCGGAACACGGAGACCGAAAGGTCGAGCGTGAATCATATAGTAGATATGATCAACATAGTGATGTTCACCATTGAAAACTACTCCATCTCACGTGATGATCGGTTATGGTTTAGTTGATTTGGATCACGTGATCACTTAGATGATTAGAGGGATGTCTGTCTAAGTGGGAGTTCTTAAGTAATATGATTAATTGAACTTAAATTTATCATGAACTTAGTCCTGGTAGTATTTTGCAAATTATGTTGTAAGATCAATAGCTTGCGTTGTTGCTTTCATATGTTTATTTTGATATGTTCCTAGAGAAAATTGTGTTGAAAAATGTTAGTAGCATGATGCGGATTGGATCCATGATCTGAGGTTTATCCTCATTGCTGCACAGAAGAATTATGTCCTTAATGAACCGCTAGGTGACAAACCTATTGCAGGAGCAAATGCAGACATTATGAACGTTTGGCTAGCTCAGTATGATGACTACTTGATAGTTTAGTGCACCATGCTTAACGGCTTAGAATCGGGACTTCAAAGATGTTTTGAACGTCATGGACCATATGAGATGTTCCAGGAGTTGAAGTTAATATTTCTAGCAAATACCCGAGTTGAGAGATATGAAGTCTCCAACAAGTTCTATAGCTAAAAGATGGAGGAGAATCGCTCAACTAGTGAGCATGTGCTCGATTGTGCAGGTACTTCAATCGCTTGAATCAAGTGGGAGTTAATCTTCCGATAAGATAATGATTGACTGAATTCTCTAGTCACCATCACTAAGTTATTAGAACTTCGTGATGAACTATAATATGCAAGGGATGACGAAAGTTATTCACGAGCTCTTCTCGATGTTGAGATCGCGAAGGTAGAAATCAAGAAAAGAGCATCAAGTGTTGATGGTTAACAAGATCACTAGTTTCAAGAAAAGGCAAAGGAAAATAAGGGAACTTCAAGAAGAACGGCAAGCAAGTTGCTACTCAAGTGAAGAAACCCAAGTCTGGTCCTAAGCACGAGACTAAGTGCTTCTACCTTGCAAAGAGACCGGTCCTTTGGAAGAGGTACTACCCCAAGTGATTGGCGGATAAGAAGGATGGCAAAGTGAACATAAGTATATTTGATATACATGTTATTGATGTGTACTTTACTAGTGTTTATAGCAACCCTCAGTATTTGATACTAGTTCGGTTGCTAAGATTAGTAACTCAAGCGGAGTTGCGAATAAGCAGAGACTAGTTAAAGGGTGAAGTGACGATGTGTGTTGGAAATAGTTCCAAGATTGATATGATCATCATCGCACACTCCCTATACTTTCGGGATTAGTGTTAAACCTAAATAAGTGTTATTTGGTGTTTGCATTGAGCATGAATATGATTTGATCATGTTTATTGCAATACGGTTATTCATGTAAGTTAGAGAATAATTGATGTTCTGTTTACATGAATAAAACCTTCTATGGTCATACACCCAATGAAAATGGTTTGTTGGATCTCGATCGTGTGATACACATATTCGTAATATTGAAGCCAAAAGATGCAAAGTTAATAATGATAGTGCAACTTATTTGTGGAACTGCCGTTTAGGTCATATCGGTGTAAAGTGCATGAAGAAACTCCATAAAGATGGATTTTCGGAATCACTTGGTTATGAATCATTTGATGCTTGCGAACCGTGCCTTTTGGGCAAGATGACTAAAACTCCGTTCTTGAACAATGGAACGAAGCTCTTGACTTATTGAAAATAATACATCGATGTATGCGACCAATGAGTATGAAGGCTCGTGGCAAGTATCATTATTTTCGACCTTCATAGATGATTTGAGCAGATATGGGTATATCTACTTGATGAAACATAAGTGCAGAAATAGTTGAAAGGTTCAAAGAATTTCAGGGTGAAGTGGAAAATCATCGTAACAAGAAAATAAAGTTTCGCGATCGATCGTGGAGATGAATATTTGAGTTCTGAGTTTGGTCTTCAATTAAAACAATGTGTAATAGTTTCACAACTCACGCCACCGAACACCACAACGTTATGGTGTGTCCAAGCGTCGTAGCCACACTTTATTGGATATGGTGCGATCTATGATGTCTCTTCTTGATTTACCAATATCGTTTTGGGGTTATGCATTAGAGACACTGCATTCACATTAAATAGGGCACCATCTAAATCCGTTGGGGCGACACCGTATGAACTATGGTTTAGCAATAAACCTAAGTCGTCGCTTCTAAAACTTGGAGTTGCGATGCTTATGTCAAAAAGTTTCATCTGATAAGCTCGAACCCAAATCGGAGAAGTGTGTCTTCATAGAATACCCAAAGGAAGCTGTTGGGTACACCTTCTATCACAGATCCGAGGGCAAGATTTTCGTTGCTAAATTCGGATCCTTTCTAGAGAAGGAATTTCTCTCGAAAGAAGTGAGTGGGAGGAAAGTAGAGCTTGATAAGGTAATTTGTACCTTCTCCCGAATTGGAAAATAGTTCATCACTGAAATCAGTTCGATGATTCCTACACCAATTAGTGAGGAAGCTAATGATGATGATCATGAAACTTGAGATCAAGTTACTATAGAACCTCGTAGGTCTTCAGAGTACGGTCCGCACTGTAGTGGTACGATAATCCTGTTCGAAAGTCATGTTACTAGACCATGATAAACCTACGAACTATGAGGAAGCGATGATGAGCCCAGATTCCACGAAATGGCTTGAGGCCATAAAATCGAGATATGATCCATGTATGAGAACAAAGTGTGGACTTTGGTGGACTTGCCCGATGATCGGCAAACCATAAGAAATAAATGGATCTTTAAGAGGAAGACGGACGTTGATAGTAGTGTTACTATCTACAAAGCTCGACTTGTCGCAAAAGGTTTTTTGACAAGTTCAAGGTGTTGACTACAATGAGATTTTCTCAAACTGTAGTGATGCTTAAGTCTGTCTGAATCATGTTAGCAATTGCCACATTTTATAAATCTGGCAAATGGATGTCAAAACTGCATTCCTTAATGGATTTATTAAAGAAGAGTTGTATATGATGCAACCAGAAAGTTTTTGTCAATCCTAAAGATGCTAATAAAGTGTACAAGCTCCAGCAATCCATCAATGGACTGGTGCAAGCATCTCGGAGTTGGAATATACGCTTTGATGAGTTGATCAAAGCATATGGTTTAATCTGAGACTTTTGGAAAGGCCTGTATTTACAAGAAAGTGAGTGGGAGCACTACAAAGCATTTCGATAAGTATATGTGAATGACATATTGTTGATCGGAAATAATGTAGAATTATTCGCAAAGCATAAAGGAGTGTTTGAAAGGAGTTCTTTAAAATAAAGACCTCAGTAAAGCTACTTACATATTGAGCATCAAGATCTATTGAGATAGATCAAGGCGCTTGATAAGATTTTCAATGAGTACATACCTTGACAAGATTTTGAAATAGTTCAAAATGGAGCAAATAAAGAAAGAGTTTCTTGCCTGTGTTACAAGGTGTGAAATTGAGTAAGACTCAAACCCTGACCACAACAGAAAATAGAAAGAGAATGAAAGTCATTCCCTATGCTTCAGTCATAGGTTCTACAAAAGTATGCCATTCTATGGACCAGACCTATTGTATACTCTGCCCTGGTTTGGCAAGGGAGTACAATAGTGATCTAGGAGTAGATCACTGGACATTGGTCAAAATTATCCTTAGTGAAATAAGGATATGTTTCTCGATTATGGAGGTGACAAAAGGTTTGTCGTAAAGGGTTACGTCGATACAAGTTTTGGCACTGATCCAGATGACTCTAAGTCTTAATCTGGATACATATTGAAAGTGGGAGCAATTAGCTAGAGTAGCTCTATGCAAAGCATTGTAGACATAGAATATTTGCAAAATACATACGGCTCTAAATGTGATAGACCCGTTGACTAAACTTCTCTCACAAGCAAAACATGATCATACCTTTGTACTCTTTGGGTGTTAATCACATAGCGATGTGAGCTAGATTATTTACTCTAGTAAACCCTTCGAGTGTTGATGACATGAAGATGTGAACTATGGGTATTAATCACATACAGATGTGAATATTGGTGTTAAATCACATGGCGATGTGAACTAGATTATTGACTCTAGTGCAAGTGGGAGACTGAAGGAAATATGCCCTAGAGGCAATAATAAAGTTATTATTATTTCCTTATATCATGATAAATGTCTATTATTCATGCTAGAATTGTATTAACCGGAAACATAATACATGTGTGAATACATAGACAAACATAGTGTCACTAGTATGCCTCTACTTGACTAGCTCGTTAATCAAAGATGATTAAGTTTCCTAACCATAGACATGAGTTGTCATTTGATTAACGGGATCACATCATTATAAGAATGATGTGATTGACTTGACCCATTCCGTTAGCCTAGCACTTGATCATTTAGTATGTTGCTATTGCTTTCTTCATGACTTATACAATGTTCCTACAACTATGAGATTATGCAACTCCCATTTATCGGAGGAACACTTTGTGTGCTACCAAACGTCACAACGTAACTGGGTGATTATAAAGGTGCTCTATAGGTGTCTCCAAAGGTACTTGTTGGGTTGGCGTATTTCGAGATTAGGATTTGTCACTCCGAATGTCGGAGAGGTATCTCTGGGCCCTCTTGGTAATGCACATCACTTAAGCCTTGCAAGCATTGCAACTAATGAGTTAGTTGCGAGATGATGTATTACGGAACGAGTAAAGAGACTTGCCGGTAACGAGATTGAACTAGGTATTGGATACCGACGATCGAATCTCGGGCAAGTAACATACCGATGACAAAGGGAACAACGTATGTTGTTATGCGGTTTGACCGATAAAGATCTTCGTAGAATATGTAGGAGCCAATATAGACATCCAGGTCCCGCTATTGGTTATTGACCACGAATAGTTCTAGGTCATGTCTACATAGTTCTCGAACCCGTAGGGTCCGCACGCTTAAGGTTTTGATGACAGTTATATTATGAGTTTATGAGTTTTGATGTACCGAAGGAGTTTGGAGTCCCAGATGAGATCAGGGACATGACGAGGAGTCTCGAAATGGTCGAGACGTAAATATCGATATATTGGACGACTATATTCGGAGTTCGGAAAGGTTCCGAGTGATTCGGGTATTTATCGGAGTACCGGAGAGTTACGGGAATTCGCCGGGGAGAATTATTGGGCCTTATTGGGCCCTGCGGGAAAGAGAGAGGGGCTGCCTGGGGCAGGCCGCTTCCCCCCCAATGCCTAGTCCAAATTGGACTAGTGGGAGGGGCCGCACCCCCTCCTTCCTTCCCTTCTCTCTTCCCCTTCCTTGTCTCCTACTCCTACTACATGGAAGGACTCCTAGTTGGACTAGGAAGGGGAATCCTACTCCGGTGGGAGTAGGACTCCCCATGGCGCGCCCTCCTAGGGCCGGCCTCCTCCTCCCTCCCTCCTTTATATACGGGGGCCGGGGGCACCCCATAGACACACAAGTTGATCTACGGATCGTTCCTTAGCCGTGTGCGGTGCCCCCTTCCACCATATTCCACCTCGGTCATATCGTCGCGGAGTTTAGGCGAAGCCTGCGCCGTAGAACATCATCATCGTCACCACGCCGTCGTCTTGTGGAACTCATCTCGGAGCCTTTGCTGGATCGGAGGGCCGGAGATCGTCATCGAGCTGAGCGTGTGCTGAACTCGGAGGCTCCGTCGTTCGGTGCTTGGATCGGTCGGATCGTGAAGACGCGACGACTACATCAACAGCGTTGTGCTAACGCTTCGCTTCACGGTCTCACGAGTGCGTGGGCGAACACTCTCCCCTCTTGTTGCTATGCCATCACCATGATCTTGCGTGTGCGTAGGAATTTTTTTGATATTACTACGTTCCCCAACACTCGGCAACCCATTCGGGTGGACCAACGGCATTCCAACGAAACCCTCCCATTTCCATGACACTCCTCCGGCCACTCCGACCAAAGTCATGTGTGGCCCCGTGCCTACCAAAGGCATCAACCGCCACCGTCGTGGCAAAAATGGTCCCAAACGGGGACAAGGTACCATAAAAACAAACGGGCACACAAGGTTATGTGTGCTTACCGGGCCAGGGTACAGAACGCCCATAACCTTCCCTCGTTGGAGGCACCGGCAAGAGGCATGAAAATGGACCGAATCAAGACCTCCCCATAAAGGTAAATGTGGTCGCACTGGGAAAACTCGATTCAGTGGCACCATGACTCGATTAACGTTATATTCAAGTTGGATTAATATCAGGTTTAACTTGAAAATAAAATAACTCAAGTCATCAGATGCCATGATCATGCAACTATTCGACATGCAAAGCATACCACTCAACGTGAACGGATCAACATCATCCAAATGATCTACTTGCAGTACTCATCATTAAACCTTACTTGTTCTACTTTACCGGTTTTTGTCATTCATTATTTTAATTAACTCATGATAAAAATAAATCAATATATCATATAATGAAAATACCATTATTCATAAAAGCATAACCACTTCATTAGAAATTTCTTCTACTGACTAAGACTAGCTCATGCATTCAACCAGTACCTTAACCAAGCATTTCAAGCATGACAAAATAACTACCACTAAGCAATATTTATTTAAATGATTAAATGCATGAAAAATAACTCATATTCAAGTTGGAAAAATCATAGATATTGAAATGACACCATACAAATGTTGGTGTGGCTTGCCTTAGTGCAGAGGAGGTTCACACTCCTCCTGGTTATCTTCAATACAAGCTTCTCCCTCTGAAAATATTAAAAAACAGCAAAACAAAATATCAAAAACCACTCTGAAAATTACCAGAAATTCTAGACAGCAAGGAAAAATCTCCATTTTGGTGTGCTGCTAGAGCTCTTCAGAACAAACACAATGCAAAAAGAATCAACTCATTTGGACTTATAGTTAAAAGTTATCACTGGTCAAAGTTTCGATCAAAATTTTGAGTTAATTTGAATTAAACAGAAAACCAGGGGCGTGACGTCGACGGCGTATTCTCAGAATACGCCTCCACTCGTACCACTTCAGGCGCGAGTGGAGAGGCTGACAGTGGGACCTGCTGGTCAGGAGAGAGGGGAGGGGGAAAGAAACAGAGCGACGACGGTGAGGGAGTCCTGGATTAAGGGGTCCTCGGCCGGCCGGACTACATAGCATGGGCCGAACTGTTGGGCTATGAAGATGAAAGACAGAAGACTTCGTTCCGTGTCCAGATGGGACTCTCCTTGGCGTGGAAGGCAAGCTTGGCGTTCGGATATGTAAATTCCTTTCTCTGTATCCGACTTTGTACAACCCTAGCCCCCTCCGGTGTCTATATAAACCGGAAGGCTTAGTCCATAGAGGCAATCATAATCACATAGGCTAGACTTCTAGGGTTTTAGCCATTACGATCTCGTGGTAGATCAACTCTTATAATACTCATATTCATCAAGATCAATCAAGAAGGAAGTAGGGTATTACCTCCATAGAGAGGGCCCGAACATGGGTAAACATCGTGTCCCCCATCTCCTGTTACCATCGACCTTAGACGCACAGTTCGGGACCCCTACCCGAGATCCACCGGTTTTGACACCGACATTGGTGCTTTCATTGAGAGTTCTGCTGCGTTGTCACCAAAAGGTTTGATGGATCCATTAATCATCTACAAAAATGCAGTCTAGGGGAGGTTTTCCTCCCCGGACAGATCTTCGTATTCGGCGGCTTCGCACTGCGGGCCAACTCGCTTTGCCATTTGGAGTAGATCGACAGCTACGCCCCTGGCCATCGGGTCAGGTTTGGAAGCTTGAATTACATGGCCGATATCCGTGGAGACTTGATCTTCGATGGATTCGAGCCCATGACGGACGCTCCCCGCCACCATGATGAACATGACCTAAATCTGTCATTGGACCATGCTCAGGAGATAGCGCCTGTAACTACTCTGGCCCTAATCCGGAGCAGATTGCACCATCTGAGGATGAGAAGCTCAACCCCGCCACGGAAGCCACTAACTCAGCGGTGTTGGAGCCGCACACAGATCCCACCTCGAGTGGGGACCGTGTCACCAGAACCTCGGATTCGTCTCCGGCTATAGGTTCCGAACCGCGTGCATCGCGCCCATCGAACCTGATCAGGCGCCGATCGTTGAGTTCAGCTCCGCGGACATCTTCCGGCACTCGCCTTTTGGCAATGTGCTAAACTCATTAAAAGCCCTCTCCTTATCAGGAGACTCTTAGCCGAACTATATCCGGTTTGAGTTGGATGCTGATGGCGGAGAATTTCGCTTCCCACCCACCACCCACTTCAGAGCCACTATCGAAGACTTAACCGACATGCTCGATTACAACTCCGAAGACATCGACGGCATGGACGACGATGTTGGAGAGGAGCAGGCACAAAAACCACCACTTACAGTATTTGGACAGCCACCTCCTCGTATGACGTATACATGGTGGATACACCCAAAGAGAACAACAACGACAATGAAAAGGATACAGTCGAGGATAAACCTCCTGAGATACAGCCAAGGCACCGACGTCAGCGGCGCCGCTCTAAACCACGCCGTGGAAAAACAGCAATACCGGCACTGGAGAAAATAATACTCCGGATGATGCCGAAGACAATGAAGACCCAGCTGAGCCAACCTCCGATCAGGACAAACGGGAAGATGGGCGAGTTAGCCCTGATGAACAGGCCATGGATGAAGACTAGGAGGACAGTAACTACCTTCCGCTCTCCGAGGACGAGGTGAGCCTCGGCGACGAAGACTTTATCGTGCCTGAGGAGCCCGCCGACCAGGAGCGCTTTAAGCGCTGTCTAATAGCCACTGCAAGGAGCCTGAGAAAGAAGTAGCAGCAGCTTCAAGCTGACCAAGATCTGCTCAATGATAGACGGACTAATGTCCTAGAAGCCAAAGAATACGGCCTCGAGCGCCCAACCAAAAGTTACCCGAAGCGCAAACTATTACCTCAATTCGATGACGAGGCGCAGGAGCCCGTCCTACCAGTGCATGATGCGGCTGACCCGACCACCACGTGGCCAGGACAAAGCGGCAACTCAAGCCGAACACCAGCCCACACTACCTCGCCATAAAAATAGAAACACAACAGCTCGAGGATACACATATGACCTGCGGCATGACCTGGAAAACAGAGCAGGTCAGAGCAGATCGATCTATGGATCGCGGGGGCGTGCCCCGATGCACGACGATGGCCAACCGGCCAGACGTGACAAACATAATCACGCCCGGACCGAAGATAGCAGACGAACTCCATCCGAGCTACGTCGCGACTTGGCCCGATATAGAGGCGCCGCACACCCCCTTTGCTTCACTGAAGAAGTAATGGAACATGAATTCCTGGAAGGGTTTAAACCCGTGAACATTGAGTCATATGATGGGACAACAGACCCCGCGATATGGATTGAGGATTTTCTTCTCCATATTCATATGGCCCGCAGTGATGATCTTCACGCCATCAAATACCTCCCGCTAAAACTCAAGGGACCAGCTCGGCACTGGTTGAAAAGCCTGCCCGAAAACTCCATTGGCAGCTGGGAGGATTTGGAAGATGCCTTCCTTGACAACTTCCAAGGTACATATGTCCGACCTCCGGATGCCGACGACTTAAGTCACATAGTCCAACAGCTCGGAGAGTCAGCCAGGAAATTTTGGACTAGGTTCTTAACTAAAAAGAACCAGATCGTCGACTGTCCAGATGCCTAAGCCCTAGCGGCCTTTAAACATAGCATCCGTGATAAATGGCTCGCCCGACACCTCGGCCAAGAAAAGCCGAAGTCCATGGCAGCCCTCACGGCACTCATGACCCACTTCTGTGCGGGCAAAGATAGCTGGCTAGCCCGTAGCAATAACAATACAAGCGAACCTGGCACTTCTGAAGCCAGAAACAGCAACGGCAAGCCCCAACGCAGTAGACACAAGCGTCGAAGCAACGGCGACAACACCGAAGACACGGCGGTCAACGCCGGATTCAGTCACAGGAACATGTATAAGTCATGAAGAAAGCAATAGCAACATACTAAACGATCAAGTGCTAAGCTAACGGAATGGGTCAAGTCAATCACATCATTCTTCTAATGATGTGATCCCATTGATCAAATGATAACTCATATCTATGGTTAGGAAACACAACCATCTTTGATCAATGAGCTAGTCAAGTAGAGGCATACTAGTGACACTATGTTTGTCTATGTATTCACAATTGTATTATGTTTCTGGTTAATGCAATTCTAGCATGAATAATAAACATTTATCATGAAATAAGGAAATAAATAATAACTTTATTATTGCCTCTAGGGCATATTTCCTTCAGTCTCCCACTTGCACTAGAGTCAATAATCTGGTTCACATCATCATGTGATTTAACACCAATATTCACATCTGTATGTGATTAACATCCATAGTTCACATCGTTATGTGACCAACACCCAAAGGGTTTACTAGAGTCAATAATCTAGTTCACATCGCTATGTGATTAACACCCAAAGAGTACTAAGGTGTGATCATGTTTTGCTCATGAGAGAAGTTTAGTCAACGGGTCTGTCACATTCAGAGCCGTATGTATTTGGCAAAATATTCTATGTCTACAATGCTCTGCACGGAGCTACTCTAGCTAAATGCTCCCACTTTCAATATGTATCCAGATTGAGACTTAGAGTCATCTGGATTGGCGTAAAAGCTTGCACCGATGTAACTCTTTACGATGAACTCTTTTATCACCTCCATAATCGAGAAACATTTCCTTAGTCCTTACTAAGGATATTCTTGACATTGAAAGTGATCTACTCTTAGATCAAACTTGTATTCCTTGCCAAACTCGAGCAAGGTATACAATAGGTGCAGTACACAAGACATAGCATAGTTTATAGAACCTATGGTGAGGCATAGGGAATGACTTTTCATTCTCTTTCTATTTTACTCGCCATGGTCGGGTTTTGAGTCTTACTCAACTTCACACCTTGCAACACGGCAAGAACTCCTTCTTTGATTGTTCCATTTTGAACTACTTCAAAATCTTATCAAGGTATGTACTCATTGAAAAATCTTATCAAGCGTCTTGATCTATCTCTCTGATCTTGATGCTCAATGTGTAAGCTTGACTTCTCCGAGGTCTTTCTTTGAAAAACTCTTATTCAAGTATCCTTTTATGCTATCCAGAATTTCTATATCATTTCCAATCAACAATATGCCATCTACATATAGTTTTAGAAATGCTACAGAGCTCCCACCCACTTTCTTGTAAATACAGGCTTCTCCAAAAGTCTGTATAAAACCATATATTTTGATCACACTATCAAAGCGTTTATTCTAACTCCGAGATGCTTGCACCAATCCATAAATGGATCGCTGGAGCTCGCACATTTTGTTAGCACCTTTAGGATTGACAAAACCTTCTGGTTGCATCATATACAACTCTTCTTTAATAAATTCATTAAGGAATGCAGTTTTGACATCCGTTTGCCAGATTTCATAAAATGTGGCAATTTCTAACATGATTCAGACAGACTTAAGCATCGATACGAGTGAGAAAATCTCATCGTATTCAACACCTTGAACTTGTCGAAAAACTTTTTGCGACAAGTCGAGCTTTGTAGATAGTAACACAACTATCAGCGTTTTGTCTTCCTCTTGAAGATCCATTTATTTTCTATGGCTTGCCGATCATCATGCAAGTCCACCAAAGTCAAAATTTTGTTCTCATACATGGACCCCATCTCAGATTTCATGGCCTTCAAGACATTTCGCAGAATCTAGGCTCATCATCGCTTCCTCATAGTTCGTAGGTTCATCATGGTCTAGTAACATGACTTCCAGAATAGGATTACCGTACCACTCTGGTGCGGAATGTACTTTGGAAGACCTATGAGGTTCTGTAGTAACTTAATTTGAAGTTTCATGATCATCATCATTAGCTTCCTCACTAATTGGTGTAGGAATCACTGGAACTAATTTCTGTGATGAACTACTTTCCAATTTGAGAGAAGATACAATTACCTCATCAAGTTTCTACTTTCCTCCCACTCACTTCTTTGGAGAGAAACTCCTTCTCTAGAAAGGATCCATCTTAGCAACAAATATCTTGCCTTCGGATCTGTGATAGAAGGTGTACCCAACAGTTTCCTTTGGGTATTCTGTGAAGACGTACTTCTCTGATTTGGGTTCGAGCTTATCAGGTTGAAACTTTTTCACATAAGCATCGCAACCCCAAACTTTAAGAAATGACAAGTTTGGTTTCTTGCCAAACCACAGTTCATAAGGCGTCGTCTCAACGGATTTTGATGGTACCCTATTTAAAGTGAATGCAGCTGCCTCTAATTCATAACCCCAAAACAATAGTGGTAAATCGGTAAGATACATCATAGATTGCACCATATCCAATAAAGTGCGGTTACGACGTTCGGACACACCATTACGCTGTGGTGTTCCATGTGGCGTGAGCTGTGAAACTATTCCACATTATTTTTAAATGAAGGCCAAACTCGTAACTCAAATATTCTCCTCTACGATCAGATTGTAGAAACTTTATTTTCTTGTTACGATGATTCTCCACTTCACTCTGAAATTCTTTGAACTTTTCAAATGTTTCAAACTTGTGCTTCATTAAGTAGATATACTCATATCTGCTGAAATCATCCGTGAAGGTCAGAAAATAACGATACCCGCCACGAGCATCAACACTCATTGGATCCCATACATTGGTATGTATTATTTCCAACAAGTCAGTAGCTCGTTCCATTGTTCCGGAGAATGGAGTTTTAGTTATCTTGCCCAAAAGGCACGGTTCTCAAGCATCAAATGATTCATAACCAAGTGATTCCAAAAGTTCATCTTTATGAAGTTTCTTCATGCGCTTTACACCGATATGACCCAAACGGCAGTGCCACAAATAAGTTGCACTATCATTATCAACTTTGCATATTTTGGCATCAATATTATGAATATGTGTATCACTACGATCGAGATCCAACAAACTATTTTCATTGGGTGTATGACCATCGAAGGTTTTATTCATGTAAACAGAACAACAATTATTCTCTGACTTTAAATGAATAACCATATTGCAATAAACATGATCAAATCATATTCATGCTCAACGCAAACGCCAAATAACATTTATTTAGGTTTAACACTAATCCCGAAAGGGAGTGTGCAATGATGATCATATCAATCTTGGAACCACTTCCAACAGACATTGTCACTTCACCCTCAACTAGTCTCTGTTTATTCTGTAACTCCTGTTTCGAGTTACTAATTTTTAGCAACCGAACAAGTATCAAATACTCAGGGGATACTATAAACACTAGTAAGGTACACATCAACAACATGTATATCAAATATACCCTTGTTCACTTTACCATCCTTCTTATCCACCAAATATTCAGAGCATTTCCGCTTCCAGTGATCATTTCCTTTGCAGTAGAAGCACTCACTTTCAGGCTTTACTCTAGCTTTGGGCTTCTTCACGGAAGTGACAACTTGCTTGCCATTCTATATGAAGTTCCCTTTCTTTCCCTTTGCCCTTTTCTTGAAACTAGTGGTCTTGTCAATCATCAACACTTGATGCTCTTTCTTGATTTCTACCTTCGTCGATTTCAACAGCACGAAGAGCTCGGGAATTATTTTCGTCATCCCTTGCATACTATAGTTCATTACGAAGTTCTAGTAACTTGGTGATGGTGACTAGAGAACTCTGTCAATCACTATCTTATCTGGAAGATTAACTCCCACTTGATTCAAGCGATTGTAGTACCCAGACAATCTGAGCACATGCTCACTAGTTGAGCAATTCTCCTCCATCTTTTAGCTATAGAACTTGTTGGAGACTTTATATCTCTCAACTCGGGTATTTGCTTGAAATATTAACTTCAACTCCTGGAACATCTCATATGGTCCATGACGTTCAAAACGTCTTTGAAGTCCCGATTCTAAGCCGTTAAGCATGGTGCACTAAACTATCAAGTAGTCATTATATTGAGCTAGCCAAACGTTCATAACCTCTGCATGTGCTCCTGCAATAGGTCTGTCACCTAGCGATGCATCAAGGGCATAATTCTTCTATGCAGCAATGAGGATAAACCTCAGATCAGGGACCCAGTCCGTATCATTGCTACTATCATCTTTCAACTTAGTTTTCTCTAGGAACACATATAAAAACATAGGGAAGCAACAACGCGAGCTATTGATCTACAACATTATTTGCAAAATGCTATCAGGACTAACTTAATGATAAATTAAAGTTCAATTAATCATATTACTTAAGAACTCCCACTTAGATAGACATCCCTCTAATCATCTAAGTGATCACGTGATCCATATCAACTAAACCATGTCCGATCATCACGTGAGATGGAGTAGTTTTCAATGATGAACATCACTATGTTGATCATATCTACTATATGATTCACGCTCGACCTTTCGGTCTGCATTGTTCCGAGGCCATATCTGCATATGCTAGGCTCGTCAAGTTTAACCCGAGTACTTCTGCGTGTGCAAAACTGGCTTGCACCCGTGAACGTTGAGCTTATCACACCCGATCATCACGTGGTGTCTCGGCACGACGAACTTTGGCAACGGTGCATACTCAGGGAGAACAGTTTTACCTTGAAATTTAGTGAGAGATCATCTTATAAAGCTACCGCCGAACTAAGAAAAATAAGATGTATAAAAGATAAACATCACATGCAATCAAAATATGTGGCATGATATGGCCATCATCATCTTGTGCCTTTGATCTCCATCTCCAAAGCATCGTCATGATCTCCATCGTCACTGGCATGACACCATGATATCCATCATCTTGATCTATATCAATGTGTCATCACATGGTCATCTCGCCAACTATTGCTCTTGCAACTATTGCTATCGCATAGCGATAAAGTAAAGCAAATGTTTGGCGCTTGCATCTTATGCAATAAAGAGATAACCATAAGGCTTCTGCCAGTTGCCGATAACTTCAACAAAACATGATCATCTCATACAACCACTTATATCTCATCACGTCTTGACCATATAACATCACAACATGCCCTGCAAAAATAAGTTAAACGTCCTCTACTTTGTTGTTGCAAGTTTTACGTGGATGTTACGGGCTGAGCAAGAACCGTTCTTACCTTCGCATCAAAACCACAATGATATTTCGTCAAGTTAGTGCTGTTTTAACCTTCAACAAGGACCGGGCGTAGCCACACTCGATTCAACTAAAGTTGGAGAAACTGACACCCGCCAGCCACCTGTGTGCAAAGCACGTCAGTAGAATCAGTCTTGCGTAAGCATATGCATAATGTCGGTCCGGGCCGCTTCATCCAACAATACCGCCGAACCAAAGTATGACATGCTTGTAAGCAGTATGACTTGTATCAACCACAACTCACTTGTGTTCTACTCGTGCATATAACATCTATGCATAAACCGGGCTCGGATGCCACTGTTGGGGAACGTAGTAATTTCAAAAATTCTCCTAGGCACACGCAAGATCATGGTGATGCATAGCAACGAGAGGGGAGAGTGTTGTCCACATACCCTCGTAGACCGAAAGCGGAAGCGTTAGCACAATGCGGTTGATGTAGTCGTACGTTTTCATGATCCAACCCGATCCAAGTATCGAACGTACGGCACCTCCGAGTTCAGCACACGTTCAGCTTGATGACGTCCCACGAACTCCGATCCAGCAGAGCTTTGCGGGAGAGTTCCGTCGGCACGACGGCGTGATGATGGTGTCGACGATGCCACCAACGCAGGGCTTCGCCTAAGCACCACTACGATATTACCGAGGTGGAATATGGTGGAGGGGGGCACCGCACACGGCTAGGAAAGATCAATAGATCAACTTGTGTGTCTAGAGGTTCCCCCTGCCTCCGTATATAAAGGAGGAGAGGAGGGGAGGCCGACAGGCCCCTATGGGCGCGCCAAGTGTGGAGTCCTACTAGGACTCCAAGTCCTAGTAGGAGTCCACCAAAGGGAAGGAGGGAAGAAGGAAGGAGAGGGAGGAGAGAAAGGATAGGGGGGCCGGCCCCCTAGTCCAATTCGGTTTGGGCTAGGGGGGCCGCGCGCCCTGCCTTGCCCTTCCTCCTCTCTTCCACCACTTGGCCCATGAGGCCCAATACTTCTTTCCCGTATTCCTGTATCTCCCCGGTACTCCGAAAAATACCCGAATCACCCAGAACCTTTCCGATGTCCGACTATAGTCGTCCAATATATCGATCTTTACGTCTCTACCAATTCGAGACTCCTCGTAATGTCCCTGATCTCATCCGGGACTCCGAACTACCGTCAGTACATCAAAACACATAACTCATAATATAAATCGTCACCGAACTTTAAGCGTGCGGACCCTACGGGTTCGAGAAGTATGTAGACATGACCGAGACACGTCTCCGGTCAATAACCAGTAGCGGAACCTGGATGCTCATATTGGCTGCCACATATTCTACGAAGATCTTTATTGGTCAAACTGCATAACAACATACTTTGTTCCTTTTTTCGGTATGTTACTTGCCCGAGATTCGATCGTAGGTATCTTAATACCTAGTTCAATCTCATCACCGGCAAGTCTCTTTACTCGTTCCATAATGCATCATCCCGTAACTAACTCATTAGTCACATTGTTTGCAAGGCTTATAGTGATGTGCATTACCGAGAGGGTCCAGAGATACCTCTCCGACAATCAAAGTGACAAATCCTAATCTCAAAATATGCCAACTCAACAAGTACCTTCTAAGACACCTGTAGAGCACCTTTATAATCACCCAGTTACGTTGTGACGTTTGGTAGCACACAAAGTGTTCCTCCGGTAAACGGGAGTTGCATAATCTCATAGTCATAGGAACATGTATAAGTCATGAAGAAAGCAATAACAACATACTAAACGATCAAGTGCTAAGCTAACGGAATGGGTCAAGTCAATCACATCATTCTTCTAATGATGTGATCCCATTGATCAAATGATAACTCATATCTATGGTTAGCAAACTCAACCATCTTTGATCAATGAGCTAGTCAAGTAGAGGCATACTAGTGACACTATGTTTGTCTATGTATTCACACATGTATTATGTTTCCGGTTAATACAATTCTAGCATGAATAATAAACATTTATCATGAAATAAGGAAATAAATAATAACTTTATTATTGCCTCTAGGGCATATTTCCTTCACTTACTACCTTTCGTTCCGCTATATCGGCTAGGGTAGTAAAGGGAGAACTACTGCGATTGTATCCTGGTTCATCCGGATGAGCACCTCAGTAGAGAAAGACGAAAACTGACCATCATGATGCGGCGTGAGCCGGTCAGCTGTTCGTGAGGTTACAAATCTTTAGCGATTTTCTCCGCATTATGCGATGAATCGGTTTTTATCCGACCAAGTGTTTATAGCACCAAGTTCGGACTTCCAAACACTAGGGGCTATGCCTGAATTTTTATTGTCAAACTCCTATGACTAAGTGAGGGTGATAAAGCCACATAGTCCGATTGCCTAGTTCGTTGCGCTAAACACCTCCTTTAAGGACCAAACTTTGGAGTAAAGAGTGTTTAGATTTATCCCAGACACCCCCGTACTACCTACATGGGGGCGGAAGCCGACGAGTCGCCAACTCTCAGATTTAACAATACGGCCGCACATGAGGTAAAATTTTAAATAACATGCATTATATTACATCATGATCTTGTTTCATAGTACAAGACAGGATAACATGAATGTACTCATTCAAAGATAGCATCCTTAGCACATTGCTCCGCCAAAAGGCGGGATCCCTCCATAACATTGTCAAAATACAGTTCGGGTGTGCGGTGCTCCTTGCCCATTGGCAGTCCCTTGGTCACAAGCTTCGCGGAGTCCATCTTCACTCAGTGCATCTTGACTCGGGCGAAGGTCATTCACGCGCCCTCGATGCAGACCAATCACTTGATGGCATCAAGCCGAGGGCAGGCATTGCCCAGCCGCTTCACGAGCCTGAAGTAGCTGTTGAGTATGGCTTCGGCAGGCCATTGTGAATTATTAAATCCTTCATGGCCAGTTCGGCCGCCCTATGCAGTTCGACCAGTTGTTTTAGATGATCGCTAAAGAGCATCGGATGTTCTGGCGCAAGGTATTGCGACCAAAACAGCTTCTCTGTAGAGCTCCCCTCTTTGGCTCGGAAGAACTCCGCAGCGTCTGAAATGCTGCACGGCAGATCCGCAAACGCCCCTGGAGAACTCCAACTCCGGGTCAGTAAGAGGAACCTTTTCTTCACATATTTGCTCTGCATAATAAAGGCCTTACCCGCCGCAATTTTTCTGGCCTCCTGGATTTCCTGGAGGGTGCCCTGGGCTTCAACCCGGGCATCGTGTGCACTTTGGCGGGCCTTGGCAAGTTTGGACTCTTGATCCATAATGTTGCGCCCCAAGGACTCGCATTTCTTGACGACGTCCTGGAGCTCCTGCTGGACCTCACTGACCCTGGCCTCATGCTTTTCTCGGGCGGCTTGTTCCTTGGTCGCTCTCTCCTTGGCCTCGGCCAGCGCCCTCTTGAGGGCCTCCATCTCGGTCGCCGCTCCTAAAAATCAAATGGCACTATGGTTATTACAAATCATCTATCATTTCTGATATACAGAAGGTCATTTACATACCTTGTTTATCCTCTAGCTGGTTTTTCACGCGGCCGAGCTCTTCCTCGGCCCGCTCCAGACTCTGCTTCAGTCCGGAAACCTCAGCAGTATGAGAAGTCGCAACCAGTAACGACGGCTGCTTGTTCACATTGATTCATCTGGTTAGTCTCCTACAAAACTTGTTTGATCCTCTGTCCGGCTTTTCTTTTTGAACACCGAACAGTGTCTCAGGGGCTACTATCTATATGGTGACATTCTTTTTTAAATGCATTGCTTACCTCAAAGCCTGTTAGAAGGCTTGTGCAGGCTTCGGTCAGTCCGCTCTTCGCGGCTGGATCTTTTCAACCACCATACCCTTATGGTACGGTGTTCCTCAACAATGGAAGCGCCTTGTAGCACTTCCAGCAAATTGTCCTGTGCCTCTGGATGGACAGAGGTCACCGGTGGAATAGGCGCGCCTCCTTCTTTCGAAAGAGGCTGCTTGCCTGATTCCGGAGCCGTAGGGGTCTCCGGAGTTGTATTCGGCTGGGGTCCGAACTGAGTATGACCCCCATCGCCAGTCTCCATGGGGATTCGCTCCCCCATGTGTCCGACGGCTGAGGTCTCACCCTCCGGTGCCACCCAGACGGCCTCCTAAACCTCTCCCTGGCCTGGGATCCTTCGGGACAACACCTCGGTGTCCTCCATGGCCTTGGGAGAGGAGGCCACCAGAAGGGTCCCGTTGTCCATCGCCTCCGGGTCTAGCGAATCCCTCGAAGATGAGGATCGCTCGAGGTTGGACCGAGTCGGACTGCAAATACATGATTCAACACGTTAATACTATGAAGTAGTGAGGCCGGATATATGAATGTGTCCGGGTTTTTGAGTACTCACGATTTGGCCACGGGCTTGTCCCTGGGGTGTCACTCTGAGCTGTTGTCGGTGGCCGTTGTGGAGTTGTCCACGAGCTAAGTTTTCCCCTGCTTGGACGCCTCGGCCTCCAGACGCTTGGAGGCCGTACTTTTCTTTCTTCCCTCCTCAGGGGGGAATGACGCTCTTCTTCTTCCTCTTCTTCCTCGTCGTCCTCGGTGGTGGAGGAATGAGTCTTGGGGACGTCCGAAGTGCCCTTATTACGGAGGCCACCTCGGGTCCCCTTGGCTTCTTCTCCGGCGCTTGATAGGGTGCCAGAACCAGCATCTTCATCAGTAGCGGGATTTCTGGGTCTTCGGCCAGCGGAGCTGGACAGTTAATCCGCTCTGCTTTCTTTGTCCAGCCCTGAGAGAATTAGTAGGGAGGCTTAGGCGTCTTCCTAGAGTATGCAAGTAAAGGAAACACCTTGAAAACATGAAAAAACATACCGGACTAGCGGGATGGGCCAAGTCGTGCCCGCGGTCCTTGGTCGTAGCCGGCCGTGTCTCGTTGGCCTTGACAAGCACCTTCCAGATGTCTTCATGCGTAGTGCCGAAGAACTGTAGCAAGGTCTGTTGCTTGGCCGGATCATATTCCCACAAATGGCAAGTCCGGCATTGGCACTAAAGGATCCGGTGAATAAGCATCACCTAGATCACGTTGACAAGCTTGATGTTCTTGTCTGTCACGCTCTTGATGCGCGTCTGAAGCGTTGTCAGCTCGTCCGACGAAGACCAGTCTAGGCCCTTCTCTGGCCAGGAGGTGAGCCGGATTGGGGCTTTGGACCTAAATTTGGGAGCCGTGGCCCAGGTGGCGTCGCGCAGCTCTTTTATATAGAATCATGATTTCTGCCACCCTTTGACGATCTCCACAAAGGAGCCTTCTGGCCATGTGACGTTGGGCATCTTGCTCACCATGGCGCCTCCGCACTCTGCGTGTTGGCCACTCACCACCTTCGGCTTCACATTGAAGATCTTTAGCCATAATCCGAAGTGAGGTGGGATGCGGAGGAAGGCCTCACACATGATGATAAATGCCGAGATGTTGAGGATGGAGTTGGGGGCTAGATCATGAAAATCCAGCCCGTAGTAGAACATGAGTCCGCGGACGAACGGGTGGAGAGGGAATCCCAGCCCGTGGACGAAGTGGGGGATGAACACCACCCTCTCATGGGGCTCCATGTGGGGACGATCTGTCCCTTGGCCGGAAGCCGATGGGCGATTTCCTTGGCCAGATACCCAGCCTCCCGGATCTTCGTAATGTCCTTCTCCTTGACGGAGGAGGCCATCCACTTGCCCTGTGCTCCAGATCCGGACATGGTCGGAGTGCTTTTTTGGGCGGAAAAGATGAGAACTTGGGTGCTGGAGCTCAAGAATGGGGGAGGCACAGAGAGAGAAGGCGTGGGTGAAAGGGATGAATCCTTATCTCTTTATAAAGGCAGTGAATATCAAGCGCCTCCCCACTCGCATTAAAACTCGCCTATTCCCCAAGGGTCGTGCAGATGGCTCAATTAGATTACCCATTCTCGTGTTGATGAGAATCCCGCAATAAGGGGGCACAATCTCTGCTTTGACAAGACGTGCCCAATGGAACCGCATCTCGAAATATGAAGCGGCAGGCTAAAAACTAGTTTGAATAATGGTCGGGTGGCGACATGATGTCACGCTATAAAAAGTTGTGAGCAGATTGGACTTGTGAAATATTATACTCTCTGCGGTTGTGTGTGGTATTGGTTTTGTAGAGCCGGGCACGTTTCTTGTGTTCGAAGACTATTTTGGAGTATTCAGAGGAGGAACCCACCTTGCAATGCCGAAGACAATCTGCACGCCGGACACCTCGTCATTGAAGCCTGGTTCAGCGGCTACCGAGGGAGCCCTAGATAAAGGGGTCCTCGGCCGGCCAGACTACGTAGCATGGGCCAGACTATTGGGCTATGAAAATACAAGACAGAAGACTTCGTCCCGTGTCCGGATGGGACTCTCCTTGGCGTGGAAGGCAAGCTTGGCGTTCGGATATGTAAATTCCTTTCTCTGTAACCGACTTTGTACAACCCTAGCCCCCTCCGGTGTCTATATAAACCGGAAGGCTTAGTCCGTAGAGGCAATCATAATCACATAGGCTAGACTTCTAGGGTTTTAGCCATTACGATCTCGTGGTAGATCAACTCTTGTAATACTCATATTCATCAAGATCAATCAAGCAAGAAGTAGGGTATTACCTCCATAGAGAGGGCCCGAACCTGGGTAAACATCGTGTCCCCCGTCTCCTGTTACCATCGGCCTTAGATGCACAGTTCGGGACCCCCTATCCGAGATCTGTCGGTTTTGACACCGACAGGCGGCGCTTCACTGGAGCTCATGCCAGCGAGGAGGGGTCCTTGGGCGAATCCAGAGGGATAGAAAGAGAGAAGGGGTCAAGGCGCACCTTCCTGTACCCGTGGCTTGATGAGAGATGGCTGGAGCTGCTCGGAACCAAGCTCACAAGCGGTAGCTGCGGTCGGGTTTCGCCGGAGAAGAGGAAGACGATGGAGAGGGGCGGTTCCAGGGCTCCAATGCGTCCAAACGGCACCAGTGGACCTCCAAGGAGTCGCCTGAGGGGTGCATCGAGCTTGAGGGGCACGGGAGTGAGGCTGAGGGGTTGCAGGGATCGCCGACAAGCTCGGGTCGGGGACGGCGGCTAGAGGCCTGCTCGGTCGGGCTGCGGCTATGCTACGGGGTTGTGGAGGTTGGGTGGTTGGTTTGGAGTGCTCGGAGCGTTGGGAGGGGCTCGTATTTATAGCCGGAGGGGGAGAGGGGTACGTGGCTCCGCCGGAGCTCTCTGGAAGCCGGCGAGCGACTACGGAGGGTGCCAGCAAGTGGTGGAATTGCTTAGCGTTCACGCAGGAGTTGTGCGGCTTACGGACAAGCACAGGAAGCAGAGGAGGAATAAGACAGAGGCACGGGCCTCACTATGGCTTTTGGCCGCGACGTGCTCGTGCCCACTGCGCCATCTCCGGCATCGGCGAGCTCTAGGGAGGGGTCAAGGGTGATGAGTCGAAGCTCGTGGCGCAGTGCGGCAGTCGGCGGCGAGCACTAAGACGAGCATGCGTTGAACAGAAGCATGGGCGCAGCGCAGAGTGCATCGAACGAATGCCAGGGCCCGTGTCCTCACGTTGTCACCATGCTAGCATGGTCAAGACGACGCCCACACGCTGCCAAACCATGTCTGGGGTGTTTTTCGTGCAGTGTTAGGTCTAGGAAGGGTGATGGCACACTGCCAGGCCGACCAGATGAGACTTGAGCTTGTTGGCAAGTTTCTGGTCAGAAACTTGGTCGCCAAGTTTGGAGGGCTTGTAGAAGGTGATTAGGTCTGATCTCCCGGGTTTAAGCTTTTCTTAGGAGGGTAATGAGGCTCAAGAAAAATGAGCTCCATTGGATCAAAGAAAAATACACTTGCTGTACAAAGTGCATTTTGAGGCCAGAAGAGAAATGATTTTCTGTAGCAAAAATATTCCAAAAAGTTATGCAATATTTTTGCTCAGGAAGGTGGGCCAAGGTTCAAAGAACATTTGGGAATTTTCTCATGATTTTTGGAGCAATAAAAATGAGGGTTGCTTTGGACTACAAGTTTCTGAAATGAGTTTCATAGAAGAATTTGAATATTTTTCTTTTATGAAAAATATTCCTTGGGTCATTTTGGGATTTTCCAGAGAAAGAATGATGAATGAGAGATAGATGGATCACTTGGGTGAAAGTCAAGGACATGCCCAAGTGTTATGTCCATTTGAATTGATTCTAAAAACCCAAATTCAAAGCAAAGGCAAATGAAGTCCAAAAAAAGAGAGAAGGCAAAATCAAGGTTGTCACAAACCTCCCCCACTTAGGATGAATCTCGTCCTCGAGATTCGGTTGCTCGGGGAAACAGTTCTGGGTAGGCAGTCCTTAAAATTTCTTCTCTTTCCCAGGTTTCTTCTTGCTCGGTGTGATGCTCCCATTGAACCTTGTAAAACCTTATCACTTTGCTGCGAGTGACTCTCTGTGTCTCATCCAATATTCTGATTGGTCTCTCCTCATAGGTTAAATCCTTAGCCAGTTCTATCTCTACCATATCAGTCCTTTTCTCCGGTGGCGAGATACACCTTCTTAACTGTGAGACATGGAACACATTGTGTACCTCTGACAATTCCAGTGGCAATTCCAACTGATAAGCAACTGTTTCGACTCTGGACATGACTGGAAATGGACCAATATACCTAGGTGCCAATTTTCCTCGGGTCTGAAATCTCTCGACTCCTTTCATGGGGGTGACTCGGACATACACATGTTCTCCGGGTTCGAAGCTGATCTGACGGTGCTTTGCATCATAATAACTCTTCTGACGTGACTTGGCCAACTGCAGTCTGTCTCGGATCTCCCTGACTTGCTTCTCAGCCACCATCATCAAATCAGTTCCGAAAATGCGGTTGTCTCCGGTTTGAGACCAGTTTAGCAAGGTGCGGCACTTACGGCCATACAGAGCCTCATAAGGTGACATATTCAAGCTGTTCTGGAAACTGTTGTTGTAGGAAAACTCGGCATAAGGAAGACAATCTTCCCACTTGGGTCCTTGGGCTAAAGCACATGCTCGGAGCATATCTTCGAGTATCGGATTACTCGCTCAGTCTGTCCGTCTGTCTGAGGATGATAGGCAGTGCTGTATTTCAGGGCAGTCCCCAAGGCTTGATGGGGACGTGACCAAAAGGCTGAAGTAAAGAGAGACCCTCGATCCGAAGTAATTGTTTTTGGCACTCCATGCAAACTGACAATTCTGGACACATATAACTGTGCAAGTTGATCGGCTCGATAGGTGGTCCGGATGGGAATGAAGTGGGCCACCTTTGTTAATGTGTCCACTGTGACCCATACTACATCATTGCCTCGGTGAGTCCTTGGTAGACCGGTGATGAAATCCATGCAGACATCATCCCATTTCCATTGCGATACAGGTAGGGGTTGAAGGAGTCCGGCGGGCTTTTGGTCTTCTGCCTTCACTTTGTTGCATATATCACAGCAAGCGACAAAATATGCGATATCTTTCTTCATTCCATCCCCAAAAAAATATCTGATGAAGGTCTTCGTACATTTTGGTACCTCCTCGGTGAATTGAATACGAAGGTTCGTGTGCTTCTGCAATATCTTCTTTCTCAGATCTGCTTGCTCGGGTACGCAAATCCTTGTTTCAGGCATCCACAAAAACCAATATGGTTTCTTCAAATTAAGATCTATCCAGGATTGCATTGCATGGAGTTTGGAATACATTCATCAGTGTCATCAGTCTAAGAGACCAATTCTCATTCATAAGCTTGATTTTGCCAAAGCTTTTGATACTGTTGAGCATGATCCAATTTTGCTTAAGTTGAAGTACAAGGGATTTGATGCAAAATGGATTGGCTGGATTAAAGAGCTCCTTTTTTCTGGATCTTCTTCCATCCTCCTCAATGGTGTACCTGGTAAGAAGTTCATTTGTAAAAGAGGTGTAAGGCAAGGTGATCCTCTGTCACCCCTTCTCTTTGTTATTGCTGCTGATCTGCTTCAATCTGTGGTCAATCAAATGCTCCAGCAAGGACTTCTTTCACTCCCAATACCATCTAATGACCCAGATTTCCCAATAGTCCAATATGCAGATGATACTTTGTTGATTGTTCAAGCTGATGAGGCCCAACTGATAGCTCTCAAGAATATGCCGATTAAGTTCTCTAAATCAACTGGCATAAAAGTTAACTTCCATAAGTCTTGCATCCTATCCATCAATATCACACAGGATGAAGCAAACAGATTAGCTGCAATTTTTGGCTGTTAGGTTGGATCTCTTCCTTTCACCTATCTGGGTTTGCCTGTGGGTACTACTAAACCTAGAGTTTAAGATCTGGTGCCTGTTGTTGACACAGTTGAAAGGAGGCTCTCTACTAGTTCCTCTCTGCTTTCTCAAGGAGCCAGATTACAACTCTTGCAGTCAGTTCTCTCCTCTATGCCCATTTATTTCTTTGCAGCCTTAGCTTACCAGCTGCCATTATTAAACAACTGGAAAGAATAATGAGGCAATGTTTATGGAGAGGAAATTCTGATACCCCAAAAGTCTTTAGTAGCCTGGCCAATGGTTTGTAAGCCAAAGAATAAAAGGGGCATGGGGATCATCAACCTTGAAGTTCAAAATAAGGCTTTGCTCACTAAACATCTGCATAAGTTTTACAACAAAAAAGACATACCTTGGGTCTCCTTGATTTGGGACACTTGCTATAATGGAGTGGTCCCCCATGCCACTGTCCAGTGTGGCTCTTTCTGGTGGAGAGATATCATGAAGCTTAATGAGGTTTACAAAGCACATTCTATTATCACAATCAATGTTGGAAACATCTCTATGTTTTCGCATGATACTTGGAGCTTGGGGGGAAGCCATCTGCCAATTAAGGAGAGATTTCCCAGGCTCTTTTCCTTTACACTTGATGACAAGATTTCTGTCAGGGACTTTATTGAGGATTTTGATATCAGCACATATTTTCAATTACCCCTATCTCATGAAGCAATGGATGAATTGGTTTCCCTTAACTCTGCCTTATCTGGATTACAAAGATATCCCCAGGAACCTGATTCCTGATTATGGATACCTCTAAAGGATCTTACTCTGCTAGGAGGTACTATACTCTGCCCATGCACATCTGCAAGATGATGATCCTTGCAAATGGATTTGGAAGAGCAAGTGCATTATGAAAATCAAGGTTTTTTGCTTGGTTAATGTTGAATGATAGGCTAAACACAAGAGATATGCTTCTGAGAAGGCATTGGAGATCTGAGGAGGATGACAATTTATGCCCTATGTGTGTGGCTCAATTGCATGAAGACAGACATCACCTTTTCTTCAAGTGCACTTTCAGCAACAGAGTCTGGAACTATCTTCAGATTACTTGGTATGCAGGGCTATCTCCTAGAGAATGTATTTTGGATGCCAAGAGGAGTTTTCAGCACCCCTTCTTCTTTAAGGTAGTTTACCTTGCTGCTTGGAGCATCTCGACCACAAGGAATGGCGGAATCTTCAGACACATCAGGCCAACCTTTGGGGGATGGAAGGCCAAGTTCATTCATGACATCACCCTGCATTCCCATAGGATGAAGGCGGCAATCAAACCTCTCCTCCTGCAGTGGATCAATGCCCTGGTGAGGGAGTCCTGGACTAGGGGGTGTCCGGATAGCCGGACTATCAATATCCGCCGGACTCCCAGACTACGAAGATAGAAGATTGAAGACTCCGGCTCGTGTCCGGAAGGTACTTTACTTGGCGTGGAAGGCAGGCTTGGCAATACGGATATGTAGATCTCCTACCATTGTAACCGACTCTGTGTAACCCTAGCCTCTCCGGTGTCTATATAAACCGGAGGGCTGTAGTCCGTAGGACACAACATTACATCTCAACAATCATACCATAGGCTAGCTTCTAGGGTTTAGCCTCATTGATCTCGTGGTAGATCTACTCTTGTACTACCCATATCATCAATATTAATCAAGCAGGACGTAGGGTATTACCTCCATCGAGAGGGCCTCGAACACAGGTAAAACATTGTGTCCCTCGCCTCCTGTTACCATCCGCCTAGACGCACATTCGGGACCCCTACCCGAGATCCGCGGTTTTGACACCGACATTGGTGCTTTCATTGAGAGTTCCTTTGTGTCGCCGCCAATAGGCTCGATGGCATCTTCAACCTTCAACGCTGTCCGTGGTGAGACTTTTCTCCCGGACAGATCTTCAGATTCGGCGGCTTTGTATGCGGGCCAATTCTCTTGGCCATCCGAGCAGATCGAAGCTACGCCCTGGCCGTCAGTCGATTCGAAGTTTAAACTTCACGGCCGATGTCGCGGAGACTTGATCTTCGACGGACTCGAGCCTGACTAAGCGCCGCTGCGCGACGATGGGCATGATCTAGCTCTGCCGCCGAACAGTGCTTTGGTGGCCGCACTCGAATCCGCCCTGGCTACTTACCCGGAGCCGATTGCCCATGACGAGGGTCGATGGATAGACGCCGCCCCGGGGGCTTTAATATCCACGGCGATGGAGCCGAATACCGATTTTGTCCCTTGCGAAACTCGTGATCCCGAAACGCCGGACTCCTTACCGGACTCCGAGCCTCCCGCGCCCCCGCCAATTAATTAGATTAGGCGCGGTTATGGAATTCACCGCCATGACATCTTTCAACACTCGCCTTTTGGCGATATCTTGAATTCTCTGAAGCATCTCTCGCTATCAGGAGAATCCTGGCCGGACTATGGCCAGGACGGTTGGAGTTCGGACAACGAAGAAATTCGGAGCCCACCCACCACCCACTTTGTAGCCACTGTCGAGGATCTAACCGACATGCTAGACTACGACTCCGAGGACATCGACACTATGGGCGATGATGCCGGAGACGATCAGGACCCAGTGCCCATGGGACACTGGAAGGCCACCTCGTCATACGATGTCTACATGGTGGATACCCCAAAAGAAGGGGATGGCGAGAAAGCAGCGGAGGAAGATTCTCTAAAGAAGCAACCCAGATGCCGACGGCGCCGCTCTAAATCCCGCCACAACAAGAATGGAGAATCCGGCACGGGAGATAATAACACTCCGGAGAGTGCCTCAAAGAAGACTCGGCGAAGGAGGATGTAGAAGCAAGCCCTCACGAAAGGGCGGCGGAAGAAAAGGTTGAGGATCACAACTATGTACCTCCCTCCGAGGACGAATCAAGCTCGATGACGACAAACTCAAGAGCCCGTCGAACAAGATCTTTGCAAACGCAGGCTCATCGCTAAAGAAGAAGCTCAAGGAGGAAAAGCGGAAGCTCAACACAGCGGAAGACGCTCCGGATAAGATGGAGCAAAGTGCTCAAAACCGCAGACAAACAAGGCAACAGCCACCAACGAAGAGCTACCAGGCGCAAGCTACTCCCGAATTTGACGAAGAGGCCATAAAGCCTCCACCGTCAAATGGCTCCAGCCAGTCCATCTATGGACCCAAAAGGAAAGCCCCAATAAGCAAAGGAACACGTCAAGTGTCCGACGACAGCAAGCACGCATAAGCACATGGGCGCCAAGACACCCACTATGCTTCACAGATGAAGTCTTTGGAACATGATTTCAAAGATGGTTTAAACCCATCAACATAGAAGCCTACGATGGAACAATAGACCCCGGAGTGCGGATAGAAGACTATATCTGCATATACATATGGCCGGAGGAGACGATCTCCACGCCATAAAATATCTACCCTCAAGCTCAAAGGGCCAGCTCGTCATTGGCTCAAAAGCCTCCCGAGAAAACATGTTGGAAGTTGGGAAGAGCTCGAGGAAGCGTTTAGAGCAAATTTTCAAGGGACTTATGTCCGGCCTCCGGATGCAAACGACCTAAGCCATATAACTCAACAGCCCGGAGAGTCAGCGTGGAAATTCTGGAACAGGTTCCTTACCAAAAAGAACCAAATAGTCGACTGTCCGGACACCGAAGCCTTAGCAGCTTTTAAGCACAATGTCCGAGACGAATGGCTCGCCAGACACCTCGGTCAAGAGAAACCGAGGACAATGACCGCATTAACAAGCCTCATGACCCTTTTAGCAGAGAGGACAGCTGGTTGGCAAGAAGCAAGCACCAGCGACCCAAGTACATCCGAGATAAGAGATGGAACGGAAAATCACGGCGCAGAAAAGATCGGTGCGGAATAAAGAGAAAAGCCCAAAGAGCACGGCAGTCAACGCCGGATTTAAAAGCTCACGGTCAATAATAAAGCTCAACCCATCAAGGACGACAATGACGAACTGTCTAATCTACACAAAATCCTTGGTCGGATCTCATCAAATCCACGGTACCCGGAAAGCTCGCAAATCACGCCCACGAGGATTGTTGGGTTTTCAAACAGTCCGCCGACTAAACGCCGAACGCAAGGGGCTCGACGCGTCAGCTTAAGAAGATAAACCCGCCAAATAGGCACCGGAAAACAAAAGACTTTCCCACAAGGGGTCAAAGCGATAAACTCACTTCATGTGAGGACACGAAAAACAGGCGGCACTTTCTAAAAGAGCTTCGCATGGTCCGCCTCAAAACCATAGAGATTGGATATCAAACCAATCACTTTCGACCACGGGATTATTCCAAAAGTGTTCGAACAAGGACGGACTTCGATATTGAATCCGTAATAGACGGACTACAATTCACAAACGCCCTAATGGACGGAGGCAGTGACTTAAACCTGCTATATTCAAGCACAATCCGTCGGATGGGGATAGACCCTACCAAAATTCGACACGTACCGCACTTCCTTCAAAGGAGTTACGCCCGCCCTTACGCCAAGTGCACAGGCTCGATATTACTCAAGTCGTGTTGGATCACCGAACAATTTCCGACGAGAAAAGTTAATTTTCCATATCATCCCATTTAAAACTGAACATCAAGCACTATTAGGACGAACGGCTTTTGTCCGCTTCAAGGCCATACCGCTTCTACGCTGCCTCTTACACTTAAGATGCCCGGTCCACATGGCACCATTTCAAAGGCGAGGGTCACTTAAAGACCCCGGATTTGGATAGACGAATCCGACTCAAAGAGTTAGGGCTCCCTAGCCGCATACCCTTTCACAAGGGGGCTGCAAGACGACTAACACCGGTTTCATATAAACCTAACCTTAATTATTTACGCTTATTCTTTTGCATTATTTTCGCACGAACTGTTTTTGAAATGTTCCTCTCTTTTCTACAGATGAACAACGTGCGTACCCGTCCAGGATAACGGCACAACGGAGACACAGGCGCAGACGCGCAGAGGGACCCGCCGCAAGGATTCTTTTCGATTAAGACCCTACGTAGACCTTTTTATTTGTCTCTTGTTGTTAAATCGGCCTCGGCTTCTTCCTATAGCCGAGGCGGAACCGACGCTTTGGCATTGGCGCGTCCAAGACAATGCCCGCACACGGACACAAGGGGCTTAGGGTATAATTCTGCCCGTTATCATAAAGTCCGAACACCTCGTGGAGTGTTGGCGCCTCAAGTTGGGCACTATATGCATCAGCTCCGAATCATGTCTTTGGTCAAATGTTGGGTTTGCGGCCACGTGTTTTGTTGCCTTACGCTCAGATCACCCGCTAACGCGGCACCGGAGAACTATGCGACAGTGCCCCGGTTGGCTGGGTGAGCACCTCAAGAGAGAAAGCCAAAACCGATGTCATGATATAGCGAGAGTCCGTCACCACTTGATCGACTACGAATGTTTAGAATTTCGCTTGACGAAGGGCCGCTTCGGTCAGCACATACGCACCCCGAATCCGGAGATGTGCGGTGCCATTAGGGGCTATGTCGTAGCCCCACCCTTGAGCTCCATTGGCTAAGTGAAAGAGATAAAGCATTATAGTCCGGATTGCCTCGTTCGCTACGCTACCACCTCCTTATAATAGGACCGAGACGTCGGATTAAAGTGTGAAAAATCGCTATTTTGCAAACACCCCAGCACCTTGTGCAAGGGGCTGAAGTCAAGATCGCATCTTTCGGGTTATACACAAGTATACGAACGGCCGCAAGGAGAAGTATTACTACTTGGAAGCACAAGTATAAAAAGCATTCATACTATAATCATTCATAAACAAGTTAATGCGCTCAATTGAACGTTACATTCTTCGAGCATCGCGACTCTATTATATGAGTGCCGCGATAACTTCCCGAAATAATGTTCGCAGAAGCGGTTCCCATCGAACCTGGCAGCAACAGCGGTGGCATCCATCTCCGACATCGCGCCTTTACACGGGATGAGCCATCCGCGCCCCGATGCAGGCCAACCGCTTCATCTCCTTGATATGCGGCACCGCCCCAAGGAACTGCTGCAGAGGACAAAATAGCTCGTCGCCTTGGACCTCTCTCGCCACACATGGGCCACGATGTCGACCATAGCCAGCCCGGACAGTCTATTCAGTTCGCCCATTCGCCAACTTGTCCGACAATGAAGAGGGCGATCCGGACTGTGGAATTGAGTCCAATATAGCTCTTCCACCTCGTGATCCCCGGCTCGGAAGTGCTTAACGGCGTCGCCGCACTCGCAGCCAAGTCCATGTAAGGATCCTCCAACTCCACTGCTTTTCAAATTGGGCATACGGCATCCATAAACGGCGGCGCGATAAGAACGGCACGCCGGCCGTGATTTCTCCGGCTTGGCGCAGCCTCGCTCATAGCCGCATTGCAGAGCGGGCATCCTTGGTCTCGGCGGTGGCCTTCTTCCGTCTTCCCGCCCAATAGGCGCCTTTTCAAGAGCCTCGCCACGGTCGGTAGCATCCTTTAATTTCTTGGCCAATCCGCCACCTCCGCCCGCTTAGGCAAAGGCGCAGCCTTTTCGCCTTCAACTCCTCGGCGCCCTCGTGGCAGCCAGACGCTTCCTTCGGCTTGTTCCTTGGCTTGTGCAAGCTCGGCCCAAGTCTCTCCACAGCAGCAAAGACTGCGTCAGATAAACAGATATAACTTATCGAGGAGGGCTTTAACCCACTCAACAAAGCGGCTATGGAGAATTTATTTACCTTGCGACTCGTCAAGTGGCTGATTGACAAGTGCTATGTCAAGATTCGCCATGTCCATTGCCGACTCGATTCGCCAAAACTGATCATCCGCTGGCCTCGACTATCCGCCACCATGTCGAGCGGCGATATTTATTACCCGAGATATTTAGATTTCCGATCCTCGGCGCGCTGTCGCCTTCGACAACCTACCGAGTCTCGGGGCTACTATCTATACAGCGCATCTTTTATATGCACAACTGTTAAAAAGCAAAGGGTACGCTATTTTCAAGATACCTCAAATCCCGCCCGAGAAGCTCATGGCAGCATCACGCAATCCGCCAGCCTTCCAACCACCGCACGCATTAACGCGCGGTGATCTTCAAATGGACGCCCTCTCAAGCAAACTCTTGATTCTCCGCCGGCTCGTGGGTGTTGAACTCTTGACCCCTCCGACTCGGGACGCCCTCCGTGATTTACACTTGGGCTCGCCGCCTCATCTGGCGGCGCGTCGGACGGAGGCGTATTACTCTCCATCATCTCGGAAGAAGATCCCCGAGGACGAACTCATACGAGACGGCCGCAGATCCGAACTGCGATATAAATATTTCGTTACCTCATGTACATAAACGAAGGTACTTTTTATTAAACTTCCTCTTTCATACTCACGGCTCGTTGAGGGCTGGTCCTTGGCGATGATGGCGATCCGAATTCTTTCCGGACGCCGGACCCCGGTGGGGATTTCTTCCCACGCTTAGGGCTGGGGCCTCCGGATCTTGAGGCGGTCCTTTTCCCTCGAAGGAGGGATCCTTGGTTCCCTCCTCTTGATCGCCTTTGGACGAAGTATTAGCTCCTTTATCTCCCGTCGCCCCCCTCGTGGGCGCAACCTCCAACATTCTCGACCAGCACGGGCTCCAAAGGCGGTCTCCGGAGGGGGGCCGACACCTTATCAGCCTTGATCGCGCCACCCATTCCTGTAAAGAATAAACAGGGTCGGGAGATGATCTTTGAAAGGCATACAAGTAGAATATCCGAGCTCGAGCCATTTACCGAGTATCCGGCGATCGCGCTTAAGCCCGCATCCTCGGCGAATCCGGACACGCCACTTGCGGTCCAAGAACAGCTCAGACATCTCCAAGGGTGTCGCACCCATGAAATTTGGAGGATACGAGGTCCCTCCGGATTGAACTCCCATAAACGGAGAGGACGACGCTTGCGGTGGTAGGAGGTGCCTAGTTAACATGACCTCGCATCACCTTGACCAGATCGATCTCCCTTGTTTGGAGGTCCCTAATCCGGCCTGCAAGTGCGGGCACGCCCTGGACGGCCCCAGCTGAGCCCTTGGTTGACCCACGACATCGATTCTTTGTGGAGGTCCCGGCGGAAGGAGGGCGGCGGCTTCGCTTGCGCCCCTTGGAGCGGTGATGTAGAACCACTCCTGCTGCCACAATCCCAGCCTCTTGAAGGAACCTTTGAGCCACGGGCATCGACCTTCTTGCTTATGGTCGCCCGCCAAGACTCGCTTGACGCCCCCCGATCATCTTCGGCTCCACCTTGAATGTTTTCAGCCACAGGCCGAAGTGGGGGATGACGCGGAGGAAGGCTTCACAGACGATAATGAATGCGGAGATATGGAGGATAGACTCCGGAGCCAAGTTGTGGAAGTCCAGCCTGTAGTAGAACAGTAGCCCCCTCACGAAACGATCCGTCGGGAAGCCTAATCCCCGGTGGAGGTGAGATGCGAAAACGACGTATTCGCCGGGCTCGGGGGCTGGCACGGCCTGCCCTGGGGCAGGCAACCTGTGCGAAACTTCATAGGCTGTACTTGGCCTCACGCAACTTCATTATGTCCTCCTCCGTGACGGAGGAGGGCATCCACCGCCCCGAGGTCGGAGCCGACATTGCTACAGATCCGGCGCCGAGTCCAAGCTCTTGGTGTTGGAACCGGGAGCAGAGGAAAGATTCGATGCGAGGTTAAAAGACAAGGACAGGCCTTGGTCCTCTTATAAAGGGAAATAATACCAAGGGCTGTCTCGCGTGACTGCTCGAGATTCCCTTCGATAGAGGCGTGGCGACGGAACGTTGGGTTACCCACGCACGTATTGATGAGGATCCCGAATAAAAGGGAACACGATCTCGCTTGACAGACGCGTGCCAAGGAAGCCGCCGCTAAATGTGCCGAGGCGGAACAATAAAACGATTCAAATGAGGGCTTGGCGGCGGTGTGACATCACGCTGCGTAATACGCCGCCAGATTGAATTAAGTGTGTATTTTATTCTCTTTACGTTGGAATGTGGAAATTATTTTGCAGAGCCGACACTATCTCGTGTTCATTATCTTCTCCGGATTATTCAAGGAGGAACGCGCCTTGCAATGCCGAACATTATGCACGCCGGACTTATCGCCATTGAAGACTGGTTCAGGGCTACCGAGGAGTCTCGACTAGGGGTGTCCGGATAGCGGACTATCAATATCCGCCGGACTCCCTGCATCACGAAGATAGAAGATTGAAGACTCGGCTCGTGTCAGGAAGGTACTTTACTTGGCGTGGAAGGCAGGCTTGGCAATACGGATATGTAGATCTCCTACCATTGTAACCGACTGTAACCCTAGCCTCTCCGGTGTCTATATAAACCGGAGGGCTGTAGTCCGAGGACACAACATTACATCTCAACAATCATACCATAGGCTAGCTTCTAGGTTTAGCCTCATTGATCTCGTGGTAGATCTACTCTTGTACTACCCATATCATCAATATTAATCAAGCGGGACGAGGGTATTACCTCCATCGAGAGGGGCTGAACACAGGTAAAAACATTGTGTCCCTCGTCTCCTGTTACCATCCGCCTAGACGCACAGTTCGGGACCCCCTACCCGAGATCCGCCAGTTTTGACACCGACACCTGGCATGATCTATATGGATTGGACTCTTTTGTACATTTGTAAATATTCCGTTGTACTATCATAGGTAGGTAGTCTAAACTCCTAGATAGTTTTCTTTTAATTTCTTTCTTTCTTGTAAGACTTGGGGCCTTTCTTTCTAATAAAAGTTTGTGGGGCTTTTGCCTCATAGTGTTCAGTCAAAAAAGAAAGGTAAGAAGTTTGAATGGACTAAGGACTGCGAAAGGAGCTTCAACAAGCTAAAAGCCAGACTGATGTCAGCACCAGTATTGACTCTCCCAGACATATACCACAACTTTGATGTATACTGCGAGGCCTCCAGGAAAGGCCTTGGATGTGTACTCATGCAAGATGGCAAGGTTGTGGCCTATGCATCCCGACAGTTACGGCCTCACGAAGGGAACTATCTAACTCATGATTTGGAACTAGCCGCTGTTGTGCATGCTTTGAAAATTTGGAGACACTATCTCATTGTAAAAAGGTGTCAGATATTTACCGACCACAAGAGTCTCAAATATATATTCACTCAACCAGATTTAAACCTTCGCCAGCGAAGATGGCTTTAGTTGGTCAAGGATTATGACCATGGGATAAATTATAATCCGGGTAAAGCCAATGTGGTAGTCGATGCCCTCAGCCGCAAGCCTGCCAATCTAAATGCTATGATGGATTCCTTGCCTCCGGAAATTCGCGACGAGATCGCTCAGCCCAATTTGGTGATAGTCGATGCCAGTCTTGCCAACATATTGGAAGTTGCTCCTACCCTCGAGGAGGAGATTTGCAGAGCCCAGGCAGATGATGTATTGCTGCAATCAGGAAGAATTTGAGGAAAGTATTTGTGAGGGAGATTGGCCTATAATCATTTGGCCCTTTAGGGGACAGAATTTTAGGAATGAGGGTCACTAGGGACCCACTAATACTCTGCAAAGAAATTCTTCCTTCATAGAAATTAGAAATTAATTTTAGGAAGTCTTCCCTAATTATATGCCAACACTTTTTAACAAACAAACTAGTAAATCCATCTGGTCCTGGGGCTCTGTCAAGAGGTAGATGCTTCAATACCTCATTTATTTCCTCATCTGAGAAAGGCTCAGACAAACTCTCAAGCCCAGGGACAGGTTGAATCAGATTCTCAAGATCAAACAACATGTCAATCCCACAAGAAACTCCCATTCTATCTTTATAAGAAGACCACAGAAGGCCAGCCATATCATTGTGGGAGGACAAGGACAAACCATCAGCCTTAATTAAACTGGAGATAGCATTTCTTCTAAATCTCTCAGTTGCCATGGCTTGAAAGAACTTGAAATTTTCTTCCCCAACTTTTATCCATCTAATGGTGCATCTTTGTTTCTAATAAATATACTGAAGATGAAATTTAGGCTTTCTGCCCCTCTTCTTTGCAACAGAAGAAACACTTGTAAAAGGAAGTGTAACTGGCACTTTGTCAACATCCACTGCTTGCATGGGAATGGTGCTAGGCTCATCTCCAAAAGTTAACTTGCGTGCCACTGCCTAGGAGGAGAGGGCAACCGAGGCAAGGACTGATGCTGGCAATTCAACATAGCAGGTGGCCAAGAAAAGGGCAGTTCTTCAGGAAAAGCTTGCAGCCAAGACCTCTTCAGAGAAACACTATCCACCATGATTGGCATCTCTTTGGGCAGAGATGATGTCAGAAAAGAAGGTAGCAAAGACTCAAACGTTCTCTTCCAGATCCTTTCAGGAGGTAAAACCAGAGATCATCTTGAGGAATTTGAATGTGGTATAACCAGTGAACAAAAGAGACACTAAGCTCTCCCTGGCAAGGCCCGTAGAAATTAACCAAAGTCCAAGTTTGGTTATTTTTGGTTGAGGTGAAATTTATGATGATTCCAAAACTCTGCAGCTCAACCAGAGTACCAGATAAAGCAGAAGAACACCATAAGACAATAATTCCTCCAGAAGCACCCACGGAAGGAGAATATGCAAAGTATCAAATCTTTTAGGGCAGAATTTTCTGATAGATCTTTGATCAAAAAAGTCACACTTTGTTTCCTGTAAATAGTCAACAAAACATTGGCTTTCCTCAATTTTGGCTCTCACAGCCCTTTGTCTTATTTCAGAATTCAGTCCTCTGACATTCCAGCATAACACTTTCCAATCCCTATTAATAGGTGCACTCATTATAAAACATTATAAGGTAGGAGGATAAACACAGTATCACATAATAATACTGGCACACAATATAACCATAACAGAACAAAAGATAGATCAGATAATCCTCAGAGCCCATTGAGTAGTCCAACAAGTCTGGTAGATAAAGGGCATGCCTCCCTGAAATATAGCAACAAACTTTACTCATCATTTGGCACATCTTTGCGTTGAGTCTTCTTTGGCTCAGCCATAAGCTGCTCCAGGGTTAATTTCTCAGGTGGGATGCCCAAGGAAGTGCCAAGGTTCTGCATAACCTGGATAGGAGTGGGGGCAGGGCCATCTTCAGACGCCATCGAGCCAGGCTGGTGATCATTTACCTCCTGGAGCTTGGTCTTCTTTGCACGTGGCTGTCTTGGCGGTCGTGGCTTCCCTGGGATTGCAGAAGAGGGCTTGAAGCCTTGCAGCTTAGGAGCACTCCAAGTCATTCTTCTATCAGAGAAGTAAGACCTGGGAGCCACCAGAGATTTAGGATTTCTGCCCCTCTTCTTTGCAACAGAAGAAACACTTGTAAAAGGAAGTGTAACTGGCACTTTGTCAACATCCACAGCTTGCATGGGAATGGTGCTAGGCTCATCTCCAAAAGTCAACTTGCGTGCCACTGGCCTAGGAGGAGAGGGCAACAGAGGCAAGGACTGATGCTAGCAATTCAACAGAGCAGGTGGCCAAGAAAAGGGCAGTTCTTCAGGAAAAGCTTGCAGCCAAGATTTCTTCAGAGAAACACTATCCACCATGATTGGCATCTCTTTGGGCAGAGATGATGTCAGAAAAGAAGGTAGCAAAGACTCAAACGTTCTCTTCGAGATCATTTCAGGGGGTAAAACAGGGCCATACACAAGCCTGGCAGCTCCAACAAATAGGGGTGGCTATAGAGGTGGCTGGTAAGGGATAATGGCAAGATCATTATTTTGCTCAAGTACATCATGATCCTCCACAAGCTGATTCTCATCTCCATCAGCAATATTGACAATCTGAAGATTCTCAGCAAAATTCTCAGTAGCAGGCATAAACTGAGGCTGCAATGGACCAATAGGGCCATCCGCTTCCACTACCTCTTCTTCCAGATTCTGAATAACAGGGCCAACAAGCCCATCTCCCACCTGCACTGGCTCAATCACCTGAGCATGGGCCATTGGGGGCCCATCAACCACAAGCTGGTTATTTTGCTGAGAAGAGTCGTTGGAGCCCATGGAGGGATTTAAAACCATTGAAGCTTGATGTTGCTGAACCTGCGGTTGTACAACAGCAGGCTCCTCCACTGGTGCTTCCCAAGGCTCCCATCTATCTTGTTGCTCAGGCTGCTGCTGCTGTGACTGATCATTATTCTAGGGCTGCGGTATGTCATTCTATCCAAGGGGCGGATATGGTGGCACTGCCCAGAAGTTTTCTGCGGGCTGAAGCTGACTAGGCATTGGATGAGGATTACCATCTATGGGCATGATATCTTCATCTTGGGGAAGTTGTTAAGCAAAAGCAGTGGTGAGAATGTGACAAGAGGCGGTCCAGGAGACAACAACACCTCCAACATTTGCAAACTTTCGAAAAACAACATCTCTTGGCACCAGCAGGTTGTCAGGAAAGGACGCATAGACCAGTGAACGAACAAGACGATCATCCTCATGGTTCCAATAGTGAGATTGACCGAAAGTACCCACAACCTCAGAAAGAATCTCTTCATTATGATAATCTAGGGGGACACCAATAAACATGAGCCACCCAGTTCTATGCCCTTGCAGAGCTCGGAAACCCTCTCCATCATCATGGTTAATGAATCTAACAAAAATCTCCTGACCATGCTGATCTAAACCAAGCGGCCAAGGTGCATGGTTAACTAGAGCACTACGAATAACTGGGTCTTGCATCTGATACAGCCCGACACCCTGGAACCAAGTCTGAGAGGATAATACTGGCAACTGAAGCTCCTCGATGATGAAATCTCTGACCTGCTAGTGGAGGAAAGGCACATCTTCCGGCTGAGGTATGGGCTCAACAATCCCCATGATGTAGGATTCATGGCAGCGGGGAGGGGAGCGGGCCGGAGTGTAGAACGTGCACGGCAGCCACTGCGGTCTAGCATCCACATTGTCATGACCCGCCGGCAAGAAGCGCCGCAGATCGAGCTCGTAGTTTGCCATGGACGGTGGTGGAGGCGGCGGAGCATGGCTATTGGAAGGTGAGCAACTTGACGATGGTGGGGTGGAATAACCAGACTGCAGAGCAAAAGGGGTAGGGTTTTTTTGCAAGGGATCTTTGCACTGTTTGGGAGCACGAAGGGTCCGGTTTATGCCTGAAGGCACGAGGCTCGAAGTTGGTAGTTGGGCTACTACGTTTGGGAACCCAAATCTTTAAATTGGGAGGGGATCGTGTGCAACCCTTTTTGACGTGACCGAGCCGGAAACAACGACGACACCAGACTTTGTTCATGCACCAGTCCAAGTTATGTCCCATGCCCAAACAACATGGGCAATCCCAAAGTTGTGCTACAATTTCCTCGACCACTTCATCTAAACCTTGCAAATCATGAACAATTTCCAAAGGTGACTTACAAGGTGACTCAACCGGGCTACTTGAGTTATCGGGGCCCAATAAGGCATTGGGAGGGGTTGAGCAAGGCTCATCATCATCAGAGTCATCGTCCGAAAGCACTAAGGGTTTTTGCATAGAGCCCATAGAAGGAAACGTGGCAGCAAAAATATTAGGCGAAAAGATTATCCTGCGGTTAATATTAGAAATCGTATCCCAAGAAGGACGGGCAGCTGGTGAAACAGATCCAAACTGTAATCCCAACTCTAACGCCGGTGGAGAAGTCACCCGCGGTGAGCTATCATCTTGCGTAACATGCTCATGGGAAAAAGAGCTGCCATTTGAAACTATCAATTCTTGGGGATCAAGACTGTAACCCGCATCTTGCTGAACTGTACGGATTTATTTAGCAGGAGCATTATAACGATAATCTTTGCATGCATCATAATTAAGAAATGTGGCAAATAGCAAACTCTTGCGAGGATGACGACCATCCTTAGAACGCAAAGAGGAATTCTCAGGGGCATGCAGCATTGCAGCTAGGCCTAGACGTGCCCTATGCTTAGATGGACTAACTAGGATCCATTCATCATTGCATTCAGATTGCCAAGATCTAAACTCCTCAGACCAGTCCGGTCATCCATGACCCCAAAGAAGAAAATGACACTTGAATTGAGGACAGACGTGATTGCGTTGATGCAAGATGAAAAAACCAACCTCTTTGCATGCGACATGAAAGGAGAAAACACGATCACGTAAACTAAAGGAAATATGCCCTAGAGGCAATAATAAAGTTATTATTTATTTCCTTATTTCATGATAAATGTTTATTATTCATGCTAGAATTGTATTAACCGGAAACATAATACATGTGTGAATACATAGACAAACATAGTGTCACTAGTATGCCTCTACTTGACTAGCTTGTTGATCAAAGATGGTTATGTTTCCTAGCCATAGACATGAGTTGTCATTTGATTAACGGGATCACATCATTAGAAGAATGATGTGATTGACTTGACCCATTCTGTTAGCTTAGCATTTGATCGTTTAGTATGTTGCTATTGCTTTCTTCATGACTTATACAAGTTCCTACAACTATGAGATTATGCAACTCCTGCCATCGGAGGAACACTTTGTGTGCTACCAAACATCACAACGAATCGAAAGTGATTATAAAGGAGCTCTACAGTGTCTCCAAAGGTACATGTTGAGTTGGCGATTTCGAGATTAGGTTTTGTCACTCCGATTGCTCGGAGAGGTATCTCTGGGCCCTCTCGGTAATGCACATCACTATAAGCCTTGCAAGCAATGTAGCTAATGAGTTAGTTACGGAATGATGCATTACGAACGAGTAAAGAGACTTGCTTGTAACGAGATTGAACTAGGTATTGAGATACCGACGATCGAATCTCGGGCAAGTAACATACCGATGACAAAGGGAACAACGTATGTTGTTATGCGGTTTGACCGATAAAGATCTTCATAGAATATGTAGGAGCCAATATGAGCATCCAGGTTCCGCTATTGGTTATTGACCGGAAACAGTTCTAGGTCATGTCTACATAGTTCTCGAACCCGTAGGGTCCGCACGCTTAAGGTTTCCTTGATAGTTTTATTATGCGTTTATGAGTTTTGATGTACCGAAGGTTGTTCAGAGTCCCGGATGTGATCACGGACATGACGAGGAGTCTCGAAATGGTCGAGACATAAAGATCGATATATTGGACGACTATATTTGGACACCGGAAAGATTCCGGGTGAGATTGGGACAATACCGGAGCTCCGGGAGGTTATCGGAACAATTGATCTCCTTTATATATGGGGGCAGGGGGCACCTCTAGACACAACAATTGATCTCCAAGATCTCTTAGCCGTGTGCGGTGCCCCCCTCCACCATAGTCCTCGATAATATTGTAGCAGTGCTTAGGCGAAGCCCTGCAACGGTAGAACATCAAGATCGTCACCACGCCATCGTGCTGATGGAACTCTTCCCCGACATTCTACTAGATCGGAGTACGGGGAACGTCATCGAGCTGAACGTGTGCTAGAACTCGAAGGTGTCGTAGTTTCAGTGCTCAATCGATCAGGCCGTGAAGACGTACGACTACATCAACCGTGTTGTTCTAACGCTTCCACTTTCGGTCTACGAGGGTACGTGGACACACTCTCCCCTCTCGTTGCTATGCATCACCATGATCTTGCGTGTGTGTAGGAATTTTTTTTGAAATTACTACGTTCCCCAACAGTGGCATCCGAGCCTGGTTTTATGCGAGATGTTATATGCACGAGTAGAACACAAGTGAGTTGTGGGCGATACAAGTCATACCGCTTACCCAAGATGTGAAAGTGCAACTATCCCTAGGTGGTTTTGGTAATTCATAACAACATATAGCTCATTGAGCTAATGCTATTCCAAGACTATTATTTCAGGAAAGCTCAATGAATGGCATGGCATGGATGATGAAAGTGGATCCCTCAAAATACTAAGGACAAAGGATTGGCTCAAGCTCAAAAGCTCAAGACTCTTCATTTTATATTTTAGTGATCCAAGATCACATTCAGTCTATAGGAAAAGCCAATACTATCAAGAAGGGATGAGGTGTTGCTTAATGAGACTCTTGCTTCATGTGCTTAGTGATATGCTCCAAAATCCTCAGCTACTTTCCCACATCCACAAATGACCTAAACCCAAAGCCAAAATCGGTCACACCGATTTTTCCTATTCGGTGCCACCGATTCCAAAGGTCATAGCCACTGCCACAAACCCTAAGCAAATCGGTCTTACCGATAGGGATCTCATCTCACCGAGATGGGATTGTAATCTCTCTGTTTCCCATCGTAACGTTTCGGTCTAACCGAAGTGAGCGATCGGGATTGCAATGTAAACTCTCTGTTTTCTTTCTGTAACATTTTGGTCTCACCAGAAAGAGAAAATCGGTCCCACCGAGTTTACCTGACCAACTCTCTGGAAAGCTTATTACCAAAATTGGTCTCACCGAGTTTATGTAATCGGTCCTACCGATATTACGTTATGCCCTAACCCTAACCGAATCGGTCTCACCGAGTTGCATGTCAGTCCCACCGAAAATCCTAACGGTCACTAGGTTTACTAAATCGGTCCGACCGAGTCTGTTGAATCGGTCCCACCGAGTTTGGTTAATTGTGTGTAACGGTTAGATTTTGTGTGGAGGCTATATATACCCCTCCACCTCCTCTTCATTCGTGGAGAGAGCCATCAGAACGAACCTACACTTCCAACTTACCATTTCTGAGAGAGAACCACCTACTCATGTGTTGAGGCCAAGATATTTCATTCCTACCATATGAATCTTGATCTCTAGCCTTCCCCAAGTTGCTTTCCACTCAAATCTTCTTTCCACCAGATCCAAAACCTATGAGAGAGAGTTGAGTGTTGGGGAGACTATCATTTGAAGCACAAGAGCAAGGAGTTCATCATCAACGCACCATTTGTTACTTCTTGGAGAGTGGTGTCTCCTATATTGTCTAGGTGTCACTTGGGAGCTTCCGACAAGATTGTGGAGTTGAACCAAGGAGTTTGTAAGGGCAAGGAGATCGCCTACTTCGCGAAGATCTACCGCTAGTGAGGCAAGTCCTTCGTGGGCGACGGCCATGGTGGGATAGACAAGGTTGCTTCTTCGTGGACCCTTCGTGGGTGGAGCCCTCCGTGGACTCGCGCAATTGTTACCCTTCGTGGGTTGAAGTCTTCATCAACGTGGATGTACGATAGCACCACCTATCGAAACCACGCCAAAAACATCCGTGTCTCCAATTGCGTTTGAATCCTCCAAACCCTTCCCTTTACTTTTTGCAAGTTGCATGCTTTAATTTCCGCTGCCTATATACTCTTTGCATGCTTGCTTGAATAGTGTGATGATTGCTTGACTTGTCCTAAATAGCTAAAATCTGCCAAACTCTAAAATTGGGAAAAGGTTAAGTTTTTAATTGGTCAAGTAGTCTAATCACCCCCCCTCTAGACATACTTCAAGGTCCTACAAGTGGTATCAGAGCTTTGGTCTCCATTTGCTTTGATTTCCATAGCTTTTGGTGGTCATAGCCTTGGTTTCACAACCTAGGAGAGTATGGCGTCTAGCGAGGGAAATTATCACCGTAGACGTCCTTACTTTGATGGTACTAATTTTGCTAGTTGGAAGCATAAGATGAAAATGCATATTCTCGGACATAACCCCGCCGTTTGGGCAATTATTTGTATTGGCTTGCAAGGTGAATTCTTTGATGGGAGAGAGCCGAACCGTGAAGCTAATGTGGAAGAATTGAAGATGCTGCAATACAGCACTCAAGCTTGTGATATCATCTTCAATGGATTGTGCCCCGAAGAATTCAAAAAAACCAGCCGTCTTGAGAATGCAAAGGAAATTTGGGATACTTTGATTGATATGCATGAAGGTACCGAATCCGTCAAGGAATCCAAGTTGGATGTGCTCCAAAGTCAGCTTGACAAGTTCAAAATGAAGGATGGTGAAGGTGTCGCTGAAATGTACTCTAGGCTTGCTCTTATCACAAATGAGATTGCCGGCTTAGGGAGTGAAGAGATGACCGACAAATTCATCATCAAGAAGATCCTAAGAGCATTGGATGGAAAGTATGATATCGTGTGCACACTGATCCAGATGATGCCAAACTACAAAGATCTCAAGCCAATGGAAGTCATTGGAAGAATTGTTGCTCATGAGATGTCACTCAAGGATAAGGAGGAACTTCACAACAAGTCAAGTGGTGCTTATAAAGCCTCAAGTGAAGCCCCCACATCATCAAATGAGAAACAAACCTTCAATGAAGAGCTTAATGGTGAAGAACTTCAACAAATTCTACAAGAGTAGAAGCAAGGAAAGAAGCTCCAAGTCAAGGTCTTACAATGACAAAAGATCTTCTAGTCGAGAGCGCAATTACTACAATTGTGGGAGACCCGGACACTATTCCAATGAGTGTACAGCACCCTACAAAAGAAGAGAAGATTCTCCAAGAAGAAGAAGCAAAAGAGAGGAATCACCACCAAGAGAGAGGAGGAGTAGAGATGATCGTAATGAACGAAGACCCTCATGGAGAAGCAAGGATTCGGAAAGGAAAGACAAGTCATCAAAGAGCTACACAAAACGAAGACATCAAGCTCATGTTGGTGAATGGGTATCCGGCTCCGACTCCGACAATCACTCCGAGAGAAGCTATCACTCCGACTCTGAATATACTCAAGATGAAGGTGTTACCGGTCTAGCACTTGTCTCAACCGACTCCTACGACATATTTGATTCACCAAATGAAGGGATTGGAAGATGCTTCATGGCCAAAGGTCCAAAGGTAACACATCCTGAGTATGTTGATTTCAATAGTGATGAAGAGACTTGCTTGTGGATGATGATTTACTTGTTGACAACTCTAGTGATGAATACTATGATGAAACGTCAATTAATCATGCTAATCAAGATAAAACGAATGACAATGATAAGGAGAATATTGAGCTTCTAACTAAAGAACTAAACACTCTTAAGTTGGCTCATGAAACTATCTTCGAAGATCATCGAGAACTTTTGAGGGCTCATGAGAAGTTACGCTTTGAAAAGCTCAATCTTGAGCAAGAGCATGAGTTATTAAAGGCAATCAATGATGATCTCCATAAGAAAAGTTCTTCTTACATTGCCAAGTGTTTACTCTTATCTACTTACATGCCTCAAGTCAAGTCTAGTAACAAGTACAAGAAAGATACTTCCTCTAGTAGTAACAATAATAATGTCAAATCCAATATTGTTGCTTCTAGCAGTTCTCTTGATTCCACTAATGATTCTCTTAGCCAAGTTACACTTGAGCAAGAAAATAGCTTATTGAAGGGAATTATAGAGAAAGGTGTTTACAAGAGCCTTGCCGGGAGTAAGCAATTCGAGGAAATTGTACGCAAGCAAGGACGGCACCGAAAGAATCAAGGTGTTGGTTTTGAACGAAAGTTCAATGCCAATGGAGTTGAGTGGGAAGAAGATCAATACCCCAAGACGAAATTTGTTCCTCAACAAGAGAAGTATGATCCTACTTCCTTCAAGGGAACACAAGCTCAAGATGATCTTCCACCACAAGACCACAAGAACAAAGGCAAGGACAAGCTTCAAGAAGAGATTGATGCATTTGAAGAAGCACCTAAAGCCTCGTTCAAGTGGGTTCCCAAGACTACGTCAAGTTATACCTCATTAAGTACAACTACAACTCCAAGGATTCCCATCAAGATGATGTGGATCCTGAAGAAGAAGAACTAGAGAGTTCTTGAGGGTGACTCCGCCAACATTCTTCACTCATATCATTATGGCAAGAACGGGTGCAATCAACTTCCACATCTTGCACTAGTTCAAGGAGTCACAAACCCTCATGTTGGTAAGGCAAGGGACAAGGTAACCTAATGATTTCATGGACATCATCTTGTGTGTGCATCACTCTATGTCTATGGACATTCTTGTTTGTTCCTTGTGGGACTAACCCATGTAGGTAAGTTGTAAGTGCAACTCACTCCAAAGGATTGCTCCAAATGATCTACATCAACATTGAGCATCCACATCTTCAACACCTACATGAAGTCATCATCGACAAAACCCAAGGTTAGTTCATCCCTCTAAGGGGGGATCTCACATCTAGGGGGAGCTTAACTCTAAGAATTGAGTCAAAGCAACTCTAATGGTGTGAACACATCAATGCATTATGTAAAAGTGGTAACCCCACTTGAGCTTAAACGATGAGTATGACCTATGATCAAATGTTCTCATTTGACTCCTAAGTCAATATACTCATATATAGATGACCTAGTCATCGCCAATTGTTTGATAGATGCTAGTTTTGGTTGTGCATGCTTTCTCACATATTTCATTTGCCATCTTATTGTGTGAGCATGTTGGTGCATATTTTACTCATTCAAGGACATCCACTTGTTGTTTTGATTGTTTGGCTTCTTTTCTTTTTGCCAAGTGGATGGACAAGAATGCCTAAGAACTTTCTCTAGCTATCTATGCTTTTCTCGTCTCAAACTCTATTCATGCTACATCACAAAATTTGATCAAGTCGATTCGAACCACTGTGAGGAGCACTGAGTCCCCGATTCGTCATAGACTTAAACTTCCAAAACCTCTTTGTGATTCTCGGTCTGACCGATTCCTACATTTCGTCCTACCGAGATCATTAAGTTGATCTGAGTTTTCAATCTCGGTGCAACCGATTTGAACTTTTTGGTCACACCGATTTGCTCAGAATCAGACACGTTATGCATCTCGGTGCCACCGAGTTGTTCCACTTGGTCACACCGACAGGGTCGGGCTATATATAGTCACGGGCAAAATTTTGGAAATTTCTCCGAAACCTCTTCGCCCGCGCAATAGCTCGCTCTGCCATCGAAGGTCTCCGGATCGTCTCCTTGTCGCCAGCAGCCTCCTATCGCTGGTCTCCGCCGTCGTCAACGGATTTCGCCCCACCGTTGCCGCCGTAGCAAGTCCACCGCCAAGCTAGGGTATGGACTCGATCTTTGTGCTATCCTCGTCTGATTCCTAGCACATTGTATTTTTATGGATTCTTGCCACGATTGAAACACTCCTATCCAGCCAAAGAAGTCCGTAGAATAGATGAGATTCAAAATTTTTGGGTTAGGTTTCCGCCGAAACCATCTCGGACCAACCGAGTTGAAAAACTCGGTCTCACCGATTTGGCTTATGCCATTGCACTAGTGACTCTCGGTCTGACCGAAAATTACTAATCGGTGCGACCGATTGAAGGATTCTGTGAAACCCTAGCAGTCTCGGTGCCACCGAACTGTGACTCGATCCAACCGAGATCATTAGTTTAGGTTCCAAAACTGCTTCGGTATCACCGAGTTTGAAAATCGGTTGATCCGAAATGCTTTCTGTGGAAAACTAAAACTGAATTTTTGAATCATTCTTTTGCAAAAATCTCTGCATTTTGTGATGCTCATCCATTCTATCTCATCTATAACTCTTCACAAGGTCGCAGATCGGTGTTAGCAAGATGTCGCATCAGAGTGACAATCGAACAGTCAAGAGCAGATTGACATGAGCAAGGGCACTAGTCCCTCAAGCTCTACAGATGAAGGGAGCAGAAGCACTCCTAGCAACCTGCCTAAGGCTGCTACCAGGCAAAGGAGGAAGAGAACTTCAGACTCAAAGGATGAGGACTATAAAGCTGAAGAAGATGAGGCTACTTCCAAGAAAGTAGTGCTCAAGAAGGAATATGGCTCAGCAAAGAATACAAAGCCAGGCCTCAACAAGAAAGTTCCTGCCAAGAGGACACCAATGCCTAAAGCCAAAAGGTCCACTCAAGTGTCAGAACAGACTGAACCCAAAGAGGCACCTGCAAAGAAAGTCACAACTTCCAAATCTCAGAAAGTTCCCACTGGAGAGACTATGAAGTTCACCATAGAATCAGAGGATGAAGGTGCTCAGGACAAGAAGAAGAAGAGAGCAAGAACCACAACTGCCAAGGTCCTTCGAAAGCCATCTATGAGAAGAGATTCTGAAGAGGAAGAAGAGGTTGTTGCACCAGCACCTAAGGCACCAAAGCTTATGGGTGATGCTATAAGGTCAGGGGCTGCAACATCTAAGCCCAAGGAAGCACCCAAAGCTGCCTCCAAGGCCAAACAAGTACCAAAGAGGAATACTAGGAGTATTCCAGCTGCTGAGAAGAACAAGGCCCCAGTGCCAAATGTTGTCAAGAAGAAGATGAAGAAGGACAGTCCTAAGGAAGCTCAAGCCCAAGATACTGACCACAATGATGCCCATCCTGTGGTTGAGGACATGAGGATCAGAAGGACTCTGTGGTTGAGGCTATGGAGGATGGAAGATCCATATGCCTCAAGGAGAAGAACTGCTGTTGACTATGTGTTCCATACAAAGGAATGTATGACTTCTATGAGACAATTACATTGGATAAGAAGCCCATAGTATGTGACATGAGGTGGGTCGACTGGACCTACATCAAGGACAATGAAGAGCACTATCCTGGAGTGCAAGAAAGCTTTGTTGCTTGTGGAGTTGCTGATTTTGTTGAGCAAAAGCTCACTCATTGGAATGATGAGCTTATCATGCAATTCTACTCCACAGCACACTTTTATCCAGATGGAAGAATTGTTTGGATGTCTGAGGGTACAAGGTACCAATCCACTATTGAAGAATGGGCAAGTCTGATAAATGCCCCAAAGGAAAATGAGGATGATCTGGATATCTATGCAAAGAAGAAGATGGATCACAATTCCATGGCACACATGTACAAGGAGATCCCAGACAAGGCAGTTGAGACACACAAGTTTGGATCAGTCCACTTTCTGCTGTCAGGGCTGCCAACTATCAATTGGATTCTGAGGCACACTCTATTGCCCAAGTATGGTAACCACAACATGATCAGAGGACATGCCATCAACATGTTGCATGTGTTTGATGTGCCACAAAAGTGTAAAGTCATGATCCTTATGATTGAAACCATTAAGAGGACTGCAGCAGATCAGAAGAGGAGCTGTGGATATGCACCTCAGATTCAGGAATTGATCAACCAAGATGGGCACAGGGAAATATCAATTGGATAAGGAACATTTTCCACTTTATCTAGACTTTGAGGACAATGAGGTTGTTATGAATGAGAATGATCCGTCATCAGTTCAAGCTCAAGAGAAGAAGGAGAAGGCTGCCAGGATGCCAACTCAAGAGGAGGCATCTGAATATTTCTTGAAGAACAAGCAGGAGCAGCTTGGTTACTTGATAGCATCAACACCGAGGATTGAGAAGGGACTGCCACCTCACTCGTAATTAGGAGAGCTCGAGAGAATCATGGAACTCAAATTCCATGACCTTGATGTCAAAGTGGCGAGATTCAATCATTGTGGAGCAACTGCAGGATGACATGCGGAGAGGCAGGGCAAGACTACCACAAATGTGTTTACCAGAGTGCCCAGAGCCCAGAGGTCGATTGCAAGGCTCGTGATAGACACTAGAGCAACATCATCTCGCACCAGCTACAGCCCCTCACTGCTCCAAAGGCAACCAGCTCCAAAGATCAACTCTAGCACCTCTACTTCAACTCAAGCCTTCGCCTTGAGTTATCAGACACCACCACCAGAAGATCAAGCCTGAGAGTCGATCTAGCACTATGCATTTTCTATGAACTTTTTGGTAACTTGTTGGCAAAGGGGGAGAAAAATTTATAGATCATAGGCTTTGAGAGAGAGTGTTGCTTTTGTTCTCTCTTTCTTTATTTGGTGGTTAAACTTGTTTGCTTTTGATTGCTTGAGATACTATGCTTGTGAGACATTGATGATCATGTGTTTGATCATAAGCTACACTTATGCATGTTTGATATTATCCTATCTATCCTATGTGATCATTCACTTTGCTTGGTGATGAGTGCATGTATTCAATATTTATTATTTTGAGCGCTCCACCAAGATGTATGTGACATGGAAGAGTAACGCATGAGCCTAATTCATTGTGCATTTGCAGTCCAAAGCAAATCTTAAATTATGCCCAAATTTAGGGGGAGCTCTTGCTTATCACATACTTCTCAAAGCGACGATGTTATTCAATCTTATTATCATTTGTCGAAGCTTTGATCTATATGTTGTCATCAATTACCAAAAAGGGGGAGATTGTAACGCCCCGGATACAACTTTCCATATTCATAACTCCGACTCTTGCCATTCCGGCGATGCGATATTTTATTTTTCTTCGTGGTTGGGTTTTTGTCTTTCGTTTTGCATTTTTGTTCATGTCATGCATTTCATCATCGCATCATTCGCATTGCATCGGCATCGTTTTCATAAAACTTGCATCCGTTCGCAGTTGCCCTTTTTTTCTTTGACTGCGTTGGCATTTTGTCGGGCCCTTGTCCTCGCTGACCTCCTCGCACCGCTTGCCCTTGTCGACCTTCCTCGCACCATTTGGACCCCTCTCTTCTCTCTTTCTCCGAGACCACAAAACCCCCTTGTCTTCGCCGACCTCTCTTGCCATTTCGCGGCACCTCTGCAGCGTGTTCGAAACTTGCCCGAACCCGAACCGGTCTGTCGTTACCGTTGGGTCCGGATCATCCCCTAACGTCTACAAAACGTCTCCGTTTTGTTATTTGGGCTCCCTAACTATTTTATTCGGAACCGTCCGATTTAATCGGAGGGACCAAATACCCCTACCAAAAACCCACTTGCCATATTTATAGTCTAACCCTAGACCCTAGCGTGTCCAATCCATCCATCTCCTCCTACCCGCCGCCGCCACTCTCTCATTGGGATCCTCCCAGATCCACCTCGTCTTTAGCCACCGACCAACCAGAGCAGCGCCCGACCTTCTCTGTCCCATCCATCCTCTCGATCCACTCCACCCGAAGCCCATCGGGGCCCGTCCCTCAGCCCGCAGCCCCGAGCTCCCTGCTGCCCCGCTCGATCTGGATCGGGAGGAGTCCCGCCTCGCCCGCATTGTTCGACCGGTCGCCGGACCTCGCCCGCCGCCACAGATGGCGTCGCCGCCGCCTCCTTCTCTTCTTTCCCTCTCCTCCTTCTCTCTTCCTCATCTCCTCTCTCTCTCTCTCTCTCAGGCAGTTCCGCCGCCGCCATGGAGGTCGCGCCACGGCACCGTCGTGTCGGGCGACCCCGAAAGTGCGCCGAGATGCCCTTCCTCCGCTGGCCTCCTTCAAGCGCGCCTGCCTCCTCGCCGCTTCCACATTGACCAGCTCGTCAGTCTCAGGCGCCTGCCGCCGGAGAACGCCGTCAAAGGCTCGGATTCGCGCTTAAGCTCCGACCTCCTCGCCGCGTCGCCCACCGGATCCGCCCGTCCGCCCCATCTCGCCTGCCCGCCGGAGCCCCGCTCCTCCGTCCCCGTCGCCAAGTCCCGCTGCCGCCGAGCCTCTGCGTCGCGCCGCCGTCTCCCCTGTTTCTGCTTCGAGCAGGGGAAAACGCTTCGCTCCCGCTGATCAGCTACTGGCTGCCTCCTCGCCTACCAAGGCCGATTCAGCGCCAGCCAAGAAGGTCTCAGCAAGCTTACCGCCGGCCGATTTCTCCCACCGAACCGGGTTTTGCCCGGGTGAGCAGAGACCCTCCCTCTCTCAGGCACTTTGGGCTGCAGATTCGCCCATGCGTGTTTTTTTTCCTGCCAGCGATTTCAACATTTATCCAGAGATTACTGTTTTTCAGAAAACCCCCTAAGCATCATGCATTTAATAACCCATTAACTGTGCATCGGATTAAAACAAACTTTATATGTAAAATGCTTAGAATTTCATCTAGTTTCATAATATGCTGCTTTCATCCATGTTTAAAATGTTTAAACTGTTGTTTGTTTAAATTTGCTCCAATGCCATGCTAAAATGATTTATTTCATATCTATTTAACCGTTGCTCCGTTTTAAATAAACTTTATATGTAAATGGGGTGAAAAATGCCTAGATTAACATGGTGCACTTTATTTTCCTGTTTAACAACTTTAAAATGTGTTTTAGGGCAGAACAGTACCGAATCCATAATTTGCATATGGGGATTTTCCGGAATTGTTGTTTGTTCTTCCGGCCTCATTTAAACTTGCCTAGTTAGGTAGTTTTGTTTTGCCTCACCTCTTGCCATGTTTAACAACATTTAATATTGATGAGTAGCATAAACGAGAGTGAACTAAATAATTGATGTGGTGTTCCGTCAATATGCAACTCGTTGCATATTGAGCTCCACTTAACTTGTAGTTTTGTGTGTTGCAGTTTGCCATGCCATGCCTCATTAAACCGGACATGCATCATACTTGTTTGTGCATCATGACATGCTTATGCTTGTGTGTTTACTATGTTGTTTGCTTCTTTCCGGTTTGCTTCTCTCGATAGCTTCGGTTTCGTTCCGGAGTTGTGAGGATTCGTTCGACTACGTCCGTTTGTCTTCTTCATGGACTCGTTCTTCTTCCTTGCAGGATTTCAGGCAAGATGACCGCTACCCTGGATCTCACTACTATCATTGCTATGCTAGTTGCCTCGTTCTTTTGCTATGCTGCGCTACCTATTACCTGTTTGTCAAGCCATCCCATATTGCCATGAACCTCTAACCTTTGACACCATTCCTAGCAAACCGTTGTTTGGCTATGTTACCGCTTTTGCTCAGCCTCTCTTATAGCGTTGCTAGTTGCAGGTGAAGTTGAAGACTTTCTCCATGGTGGACAGGGCTTATGTTGGGATATCACAATATCTCTTATATTATTAATGCATCTATATACTTGGTAAAGGGTGGAAGGCTCGGCCTTATGCCCGGTGTTTTGTTCCACTCTTGCCGCCTCTAGTTTCCGCCATACCGTGTTATGTTCCCGGATTTTGCGTTCCTTACGCGGTCGGGTGATTTATGGGACCCCCTTGACAGTTCGCTTTGAATAAAACTTGTCCAGCAAGGCCCAACATTGCCTTTTACCATTTGTCTCACCACCACCTACTTATCCCTTGGGAATAATTAACCCAAGGGTCATCTTTATTACAGCCCCCCCGGGCCAATGCTTGTCTAAGTGTTGGTCCAAACTAGAGCGCTTTGCAGCGCCACCTCAAGGAAACTTGAGGTCTGGTTTTAGTTGTACGGACTGCTCATCCGGTCGTGGCTCGAGACGAGATCTGCGCTGCTACTATCGTGGTGTCGGCACGCAGGGAGGTCTTGCTGGTCTTGTTTTACCATTGTCGAAATGTCTTGATGTACCGGATACCGAGTCCGATCGGAGTGTCTCGGGTGAAGGTCTATTCCTTCGATGATCGCGAGAGCTTGTCATGGGCTGTTGGGACACCCCGCAGGTTTAAACTTTCGAGAGCCGTGCCTGCGGTTATGTGGCGATGGGAATTTGTTAATGTCCGGTTGTAGATAACTTGACACTTGATCCAAATAAAACGCATCAACCGAGTGTGTAGCCGTGATGGTCTCTTCTCGGCGGAGTCCGGGAAGTGAACACGGTTTCTGGGTTATGTTTGATGTAAGTAGGTGTTCAGGATCACCTCTTGATCATTGCTAGCTTCACGTCCGTTCCGCTTGTTCTCTTCTCGCTCTTATTTGCGTTGGTTAGCCACCATACTTGCTTAGTCGCTGCTGCAACCTCACCACTTTACCCCTTCCTTTCCCTTTAAGCTTTGCTAGTCTTGATACCCATGGTAATGGGATTGCTGAGTCCTCGTGGCTCACCAGATACTTCCAAAACCAGCTTGCAGGTGACGCAACCAAGCTCAAGGAGGAGCTCGATGAAGATCTTGCCCCTTTGTGTTGTTTCATTCTAGTTGATCAAGAGTGGAGCCCAGTTTGGGGTCGATCGTGGACCTTTGTCGATTTGGGGTTCTTCTTTTATTTTGGTTCCGTAGTCGGACCTTGTTTGTATCTGGATGATGTAATGCTTTATTCATGTAATTGTGTGAAGTGGCGATTGTAAGCCAACTATGTATCTCTTTCCTTATGTATTACTTGGGTTGTGTGAAGATTACCTCACTTGCGACATTGCTTTCAATGCGGTTATGCCTCTAAGTCGTGCTTCGACACGGGAGATATAGCCGCATCGAGGGCGCTAAGTTGGTAATCGAGCCTTCCCGACCTTAGGAGCCCCACCGCTTGATCATTTTAGTGGCCGAGTTGTGTCTAGAAAAATGTTTTGAGTCATTTAGGATTATATATATCGGAGAGTTAGAATTCTTTTTACTCCCGGTCCTTCGACCTTCCGGTGAGGTATCCCGACGAGAGTTTTGACTCTTCTCTTCCCAAATTTCACTAAAAAATTTTAGGATCACGCTGGTATCTTGGAATCGTTCGATATTCTTATGACGAGAACATTGTTCTTGGTGCCTCCCGACTTTTAGGGTTGTGGCGGTGTCCCGGGAGTTGAGCTCCGAGGTGTTGTCGCCATAATTTTATCGTTGCAGTTCTCGAATACCGAGTTTAGTACGCCGACATCGAAAATCTCTTTTATGCAGTTGTTGGTGAGATAACCCCGCTAACCCAAGATCGAGGTGAGTACGGAGTATTGCCATGACTCGTATAATGGATGCTTTTCAAGGTTGAGGTACACGATTTCAAGGTTTCTTGGTTATGTGTTGACGGATGGATACAAATGGATGTAGGGATTGTTAGTTTGGGTGAGATATATTGCTCCCTATATCCCCGACACCGATTGCATAACCGTAAAGTTTGGGAGTTTCATAGGTGGGAATTCAAGTAGCTCTTAGGATATCTTTCCGACGGATGTATGATATGAAATTGGGGTTCGACGTCTAGTGGTCCGCCTATTCACGGTTGGTTTTACAGTGGTCTCGTTGTGTCTTAAAGAGTCCTTGGCTATGCCGACTCGGGGACACTTCGTATGTCATGTGCACTACCTTGTACATGATGGTGCTGTACGATCGAGCCCGTGTAGGCCCCACCACGAAAACTTCGGACAAAATCTCTATCATATGTTTGTTCCGGCTTATTCTGCAAGCCAATCCTTTGTTTTGCTTTATTTGTGGTATTCGAGTTGCTTCCAAGTCAAATGTTGAATCCATACCTTTCCTAAATGGTGTTCTCATATTGCTATGTGAATACTAATCCTTTTGATCATTGATTTTGTCATGACAACTCCTTTCCAAACGGTGTGCTTCTCTTCAAGTGGATCCCATCATTTTTCCCTTCTGTAAGATCAAATCTAAGTTCTTCTCAACGGTGTTTGTTTCATCCGTCCCAAGTTGCCTTTGTTTTCCCGCCCTCCCACCCCTTTTTCTTCAAGGACACAGATTTCTTAATCAAGTATCCATTTATTCATGTGAAGTCTCTTCATTCTTTTCAATCAATGTTCTTATCCGGTGATCTCTCAAGAAGATGTTCTACTAGTTCGTCATTCCTTATTCCTTTCTCTTCACCGGTGGATTCAAGTCATTTTTGTTGATCATACCTTTTTTCTCATTTCAATGTCTTCTCATACCGGTGCGCCTCATTATCATTCTACTTCTCGTTATTTGTTATTCCGGAGTGCTCAAGATATCTCGAAGATTCGTGTTTCCACTCTGCATTCGTTCAAGCTCTTTCGAGATTGGTATCTCATTCAAGTCATTTAATTCAACCGGTGCAACATCTCTTTTAAATCTTTTCAACGGTGTTTTCTTTTGAGTGGGCCCATAACCCACAGGTATTTTCCCAGGATCTTACCTGACACTTCTATTTTCCCAGAGCTATCCTAAATTCTTCTCCAAGTTTGACGTAAGAATGAGTTATCATCAGTCAAATGCTTTTCTCCAAGATCTTTCAAATTCTTTTCACAGTTGGCTCAACCTCTTCGCTTTTGATTCTTCCGGTGTGCCTCAATAATTCTTGGTGGTGTTTCTCGTTGTCATTCTCATCATGTGAAGACTGAAGAAGGATTTCTCTTAAATCTTGCTCCATTCTCTTCAAGATTCATGGTTCCAGCTTCATGCTTTCCTCATAATTGTTTTGATTGTGACAATTCTTTTCTTACCATCCGGAGTATTTCTAGAGTTGTTTCCATTTCTTTCCTCCGAAGGCCATCATGTCATAATTCTCCATTCTCAGCGTGTAGCTATCGTTCTCCAAATCTTACCGGTGATTCGTTCAAATATCCTCTAATCAGTTCATGATCTCTTCGTTCTCATGTATCTAAATTCCCTCAAGTATCTTCATTCATTTCCAATTCTTCCCAGTGAATTGTGCCTTTGCTACTTTCATTTTCAATTCTTACGGTGGTTCGTTCAAGATTTCACTTCCTTCGTTATCTTATCAATTCATTTGTTGTTCCAATCCTACCGGTGGTTCATTGAAGACCTTCTCAAGTTTTGATATATCTCTTTTAATCCTTTCTACGAGAATAAGTAATATGCCAAATCCGTTGATTGTCATCAATTTAAATGGGTGAAGGATACGCATAACATAATTCTTATTCTTGTTTCATCCAAGTGATTAATCCTTTCCTTCGGAGTTTGTTCAGGAGGAATAAATTCTTGGTTTCAATTGCTCATCCTTCTTTTCTGGAGTTCCAAGTTTTCCGCATTATCTCGTCGCGGAGCTCCATCTAAATCTTTGCAAGGCTACACCTTGTGTTTTCAATTTCTCTTTCTTTTCATTCCTTTTGTTTACCGGAGTTCTTCTTGGAGGCTCTACATGGTGCTTCGTCAAGGATTCTTTTCATTCTTCAATTGTTCATCAAGATTTCTCTCGAAGTTAAGATCCGTCAAGCTATACTCTAAAATAAACATGGTGCTTAACACATGTTTTGTTTTGAGAAGCTCAAGTATTCTTCATCTTGCATTCCAAAGTGCAATTCTTTCTACCTTATCTTTTGAGATGGTGTTATGTCACTCTTGACAATTTCCTTCATGTTTCATGATTCATATGTTGTCAAGAATGAGGTATATTTACATCCATCATTTTCTCTTGGTCAAGAGATCTTTTCAACCGTCAATCTCTTCATTGGAGTTATCTTGGTATAGATTTCACCTAAAGACTTCCCTAAGGAACGTTGCTATTTTGGTGCTTATTAATGACCCAAGTTATCTCTTTTCCATCTTGATGGAACAAGCTTTCATCTCTTCGTTAATCTCAAGCAAGCAATTGTTTCCGTTAGTGGCCGGTTGTCACCTCATAATGTTGAGATGTTTCCATAAGCCCACTACAAACTTATTCTTTTCGTTGTTGGTCTTCCAACAACTCTATTCTAACCTTCTTGCAAGGATGCCTTCCAAATTCAATTGTGGTAGAAGTTGGCATTTTCTTCTCCATTCTGTTATTCCTATGATCTATCTTCTATTCTTTCTTCCGGAGGCATTATGATGTTGCTCTCTTCACTCATCATCATCGATTGTGAGGGTCGTGTTCTTTTCATGCTTATCCATTTAACCGGAGTGTTGTGTCATCTCTTCAAGTTCTTTCATCTCATCAAGTTTTGCCCCCCTTCTCAACCGGACTGCTGTCTGAAATCTTTCTTGCCCCTTGTGCCATTCTTTCAATAGTTCCGGAGGCAGTGTGTTGTTGATTTCATCAAGTATCCTCTCATTTGTCAAGTTCATGTTCAACTCCTTCCATTTACAGTCGGAGTGCTGCCCAAATTATATCATTCTTCCTCTCTCATCTTGTTTTAACCGGAGTGGTTTCGAATTCTATCTTGTCCATTAAACTCTTGATTCAAGTGTTTGCAACCTTCAAGTTCTCGTAATGTTCCATGTTCCTCTTTTCTAACGGGATTGTTTGCAATCTCGTTCATCTCTGTTGTATTGTTTCTTTTAAATTGCTCACCCTCTCAAGGTTCTTTGGTTTCACTCATTGGTCAAAGAAGCAACTTAGTTTTACCTCTTCTCTTCCTCTTCCTTTTCCCTCCGGTGCCATCCTAGATCTCGGGACGAGATCCTCTCGTAGTGGTGGAGTGTTGTAACGCCCCGGATACAACTTTCCATATTCATAACTCCGACTCTTGCCATTCCGGCGATGGGATATTTTATTTTTCTTCGTGGTTGGGTTTTTGTCTTTCGTTTTGCATTTTTGTTCATGTCATGCATTTCATCATCGCATCATTCGCATTGCATCGGCATCGTTTTCATAAAACTTGCATCCGTTCGCAGTTGCCCTTTCTTTCTTTGCCTGCGTTGGCATTTTGTCGGGCCCTTGTCCTCGTTGACCTCCTCAGACCGCTTGCCCTTGTCGACCTTCCTCGCACCATTTGGACCCTCTCTTCTCTTTCTCCGAGACCACAAAACCCCGTTGTCTTCGCCGACCTCTCTTGCCACCTCGCAGCACCCTCTGCAGCGTGTCCAAACTTGCCCGAACCCGAACGGTCTGTCGTTACCATGGTCCGGATCATCCCTAACGTCTACAAAACGTCTCCGTTTTGTTATTTGGGCTCCCTAACTATTTTATTCGAACCGTCCGATTTAATCGGAGGGACCAAATACCCTACCAAAAACCCACTTGCCATATTTATAGTTCAACCCTAGACCCTAGCGTGTCCAATCCATCCATCTCCTCCTACCCGCCGCCGCCACTCTCTCATTGGGATCCTCCCAGATCCACCTCGTCTTTAGCCACCGACCAACCAGAGCAGCGCCCGACCTTCTCTGTCCCATCCATCCTCTCGATCCACTCCACCCGAAGCCCATCGGGGCCCGTCCCTCAGCCCGCAGCCCCGAGCTCCCTGCTGCCCCGCTCGATCTGGATCGGGAGGGAGTCCCGTCCTCGCCGCCGCTGTTCGACCGGTCGCCGGACCTCGCCCCGCCGCCGCAGATGAGCGTCGCCCCGCCTCCTTCTCTTCTTTCCCTCTCCTTCCTCTCTTCCTCATCTCCTCGTCTCCCTCTCTCTCTCTGTGCAGTTCCTCCGCCGCCATGGAGGTCGCGCCACCGGCACCCGTTGTCGGCGACCCCGAGTGCGCCTGAGATGCCCTTCCTCCGCTGGCCTCCTTCAAGCGCCGCCCCTGCCTCCTCGCTCGCTCCACATTGACCAGCTCGTCAGGTCCCGTGCGCCCTGCCTCGCCGGAGAACACCGTCCAGCGCCTGGATCCGCGCCAAGCTCCGACCTCCTCGCCGCGTCGCCCACCGGATCCGCCCGTCCGCCCCATCTCGCCTGCCCGCCGGAGCCCCGCTCCTCCGTCCCCGTCGCCAAGTCCGCTGCCGCCGAGCCTCTGCGTCGCGCCGCTGTCTCCCCCATGCTGCTTCGAGCAGGGAAAACGCCTCGCTCCCCGTTGACGCAGGCGCTGGCTGCCTCCCCGCCGGCCAGCGCCCAGGCCGATTCAGCGCCCGGCAAGAAGGCCTCCAAGCAGCGCCCTGCCGCGGCCTTGACTCTCCCACCGAACCGGGCCTTGGCCTGTGGTGAGCAGACCCTCCCCTCTCAGGCACTTTGGGCGGAGAGATTCGGCCCGATGCGTGTTTTTTTTCCTGCCAGCGTTTTCAACATTTATCCAGAGATTACTGTTTTTCAGAAAACCCCCTAAGCATCATGCATTTAATAACCCATTAACTGTGCATCGGATTAAAACAAACTTTATATGTAAAATGCTTAGAATTTCATCTAGTTTCATAATATGCTGCTTTCATCCATGTTTAAAATGTTTAAACTGTTGTTTGTTTAAATTTGCTCCAATGCCATGCTAAAATGATTTATTTCATATCTATTTAACCGCTGTCTGCGTTTTAAATAAACTTTATATGTAAATGGGGTGGAAAATGCCTAGATTAACATGGTGCACTTTATTTTCCTGTTTAACAACTTTAAAATGTGTTTTAGGGCAGAACAGTACCGAATCCATAATTTGCATATGGGGATTTTCCTAATTGTTGTTTGTTCTTCGGCCTCATTTAAACTTGCCTAGTTAGGTAGTTTTGTTTTGCCTCACCTCTTGCCATGTTTAACAACATTTAATATTGATGAGTAGCATAAACGAGAGTGAACTAAATAATTGATGTGGTGTTCCGTCAATATGCAACTCATTGCATATTGAGCTCCACTTAACTTGTAGTTTTGTGTGTTGCAGTTTGCCATGCCATGCCTCATTAAACGGACATGCATCATACTTGTTTGTGCATCATGACATGCTTATGCTTGTGTGTTTACTATGTTGTTTGCTTCTTTCCGGTTTGCTTCTCTCGATAGCTTCGGTTTCGTTCCGGAGTTGTGAGGATTCGTTCGACTACGTCCGTTTGTCTTCTTCATGGACTCGTTCTTCTTCCTTGCGGGATTTCGTGCAAGATGACCGCTACCTCGATCTCACTACTATCATTGCTATGCTAGTTGCCTCGTTCTTTTGCTATGCTGCGCTACCTATTACCTGTTTGTCAAGCCATCCCATATTGCCATGAACCTCTAACCTTTGACACCATTCCTAGCAAACCGTTGTTTGGCTATGTTACCGCTTTTGCTCAGCCTCTCTTATAGCGTTGCTAGTTGCAGGTGAAGTTGAAGACTTTCTCCATGGTGGGCAGGGCTTATGTTGGGATATCACAATATCTCTTATATTATTAATGCATCTATATACTTGGTAAAGGGTGGAAGGCTCGGCCTTATGCCCGGTGTTTTGTTCCACTCTTGCCGCCCTAGTTTCCGCCATACCGTGTTATGTTCCCGGATTTTATGCTCCTTACGCTGTCGGGTGATTTATGGGACCCCTTGACAGTTCGCTTTGAATAAAACTTGTCCAAAGAAGGCCCAACATTGCCTTTTACCATTTGTCTCACCACCACCTACTTTTCCCTTGGGAGTAATTAACCCAAGGGTCATCTTTATTACAGCCCCCGGCCAATGCTTGTCTAAGTGTTGGTCCAAACTAGAGCGCTTTAGGCGCCACCTCAAGGAAACTTGAGGTCTGGTTTTAGTTGTACGGACTGCTCATCCGGTCGTGGCTCGAGACGAGATACGCGTGGCTACTATCGTGGTGTCGCACGCCGGGAGGTCTTGCTGGTCTTGTTTTACCATTGTCGAAATGTCTTGATGTACCGGATACCGAGTCCGATCGGAGTGTCTCGGTGAAGGTCTATTCTTCGATGATCGCGAGAGCTTGTCATGGGCTTGTTGGGACACCCCGCAGGTTTAAACTTTCGAGAGCCGTGCCGCGGTTATGTGGCGATGGGAATTTGTTAATGTCCGGTTGTAGATAACTTGACACTTGATCCGAAATAAAACGCATCAACCGAGTGTGTAGCCGTGATGGTCTCTTCTCGGAGTCCGGAAGTGAACACGGTTTCGGGTTATGTTTGACGAAGTAGGTGTTCGTGATCACCTCTTGATCATTGCTAGCTTCACGTCCGCTCCGCTTTGTTCTCTTCTCGCTCTTATTTGCATTGGTTAGCCACCATACTTGCTTAGTCGCTGCTGCAACCTCACCACTTTACCCCTTCCTTTCCCTTTAAGCTTTGCTAGTCTTGATACCCATGGTAATGGGATTGCTGAGTCCTCGTGGCTCACCAGATACTTCCAAAACCAGCTTGCAGGTGACGCAACCAAGCTCAAGGAGGAGCTCGATGAAGATCTTGCCCCTTTGTGTTGTTTCATTCTAGTTGATCAGTAGTGGAGCCCAGTTGGGGTCGATCGTGGACCTTTGTCGCATTTGGGGTTCTTCTTTTATTTTGGTTCCGTAGTCGGACCTTGTTTGTATCTGGATGATGTAATGCTTTATTCATGTAATCGTGTGAAGTGGCGATTGTAAGCCAACTATGTATCTCTTTCCCTTATGTATTACTTGGGTTGTGTGAAGATTACCTCACTTGCGACATTGCTTTCAATGCGGTTATGCCTCTAAGTCGTGCTTCGACACGTGGGAGATATAGCCGCATCGAGGGCGTTACAGAGATTGAAAGTGCAACTATCCCTAGGTGGTTTTGGTAATTCATAACAACATATAGCTCATTGAGCTAATGCTATTCCAAGACTATTATTTCTGGAAAGCTCAATGAATGGCATGGCATGGATGATGAAAGTGGATCGCTCAAAATACTAAGGACAAAGGATTGGCTCAAGCTCAAAAGCTCAAGACTCTTCATTTTATATTTTAGTGATCCAAGATCACATTGAGTCTATAGGAAAAGCCAATACTATCAATAAGGGATGAGGTGTTGCTTAATGAGCCTCTTCCTTCATGTGCTTAGTGATATGCTCCAAAATCCTAAGCTACTTTCCCACATCCACAAATGACCTAAACTCAAAGCCAAAATAGGTCACACCGATGTTTCCTATCCGGCGCCACCGATTCCAAAGGTCATAGCCACTGCCACAAACCCTAAGCAAATCGGTCTTACCGATAGGAATCTCGGTCTCACCGAGATGGGATTGTAATCTCTCTGTTTCCCTTCGTAACGTTTCGGTCTAACCGAAGTGAGCGATCGGTCCCACCGAGATTGCAATGTAAACTCTCTGTTTTCTTTTTGTAACATTTTGGTCTCACCGGAAAGAGCAAATCGGTCCCACCGAGTTTACCTGACCAACTCTCTGGAAAGCTTATTACCAAAATCGGTCTCATCGAGTTTGTGTAATCGGTCCTGCCGAGATTACGTTATGCCCTAACCCTAACTGAATCGGTCTCACCGAGTTGCATGTCAGTCCCACCGAAAATCCTAACGGTCACTTGGTTTACTAAATCGGTCCGACCGAGTCAGTTGAATCGGTCCCACCAAGTTTGGTAAATTGTGTGTAACGGTTAGATTTTGTGTGGAGGCTATATATACCCCTCCACCTCCTCTTCATTCGTGGAGAGAGCCATCAGAACAAACCTACACTTCCAACTTACCATTTCTGAGAGAGAACCACCTACTCATGTGTTGAGGCCAAGATATTTCATTCCTACCATATGAATCTTGATCTCTAGCCTTCCCCAAGTTGCTTTCCACTCAAATCTTCTTTCCACCAGATCCAAAACCTATGAGAGAGAGTTGAGTGTTGGGGAGACTATCATTTGAAGCACAAGAGCAAGGAGTTCATCATCAACGCACCATTTGTTACTTCTTGGAGAGTGGTGTCTCGTAGATTGGCTAGGTGTCACTTGGGAGCCTCCGACAAGATTGTGGAGTTGAACCAAGGAGTTTGTAAGGGCAAGGAGATCGCCTACTTCGTGAAGATCTACCGCTAGTGAGGCAAGTCCTTCGTGGGCGACGGCCATGGTGGGATAGACAAGGTTGCTTCTTCGTGGACCCTTCGTGGGTGGAGCCCTCCGTGGACTTGCGCAACCGTTACCCTTCGTGGGTTGAAGTCTCCATCAACATGGATGTACGATAGCACCACCTATCGAAACCATGCCAAAAACATCCATGTCTCCAATTGCGTTTGAATCCTCCAAACCCTTCCCTTTACTTTCTTGCAAGTTGCATGCTTTAATTTCCGCTGCCTATATACTCTTTGCATGCTTGCTTGAATAGTGTGATGATTGCTTGACTTGTCCTAAATAGCTAAAATCTGCCAAACTCTAAAATTGGGAAAAGGTTAAGTTTTTAATTGGTCAAGTAGTCTAATCACCCCCCCCCCTCTAGACATACTTCAAGGTCCTACAACATGTCATACTTTGGTTCGGCGGTATTGTTGGATGAAGCGGCCCGGACCGACATTACGCGTATGCTTACGCGAGACTGGTTCTACCGACGTGCTTTTGCACATTGTGGTGGCGGTGTCGGTTTCTCCAACTTTAGTTGAACCGAGTGTGGCTACGCCCGTCCTTGCGAAGGTTAAAACAACACTAACTTGACGAACTATCATTGTGGTTTTGATGTGTAGGTAAGAAATGGTTCTTGCTCAGCCCGTAGCAGCCACGTAAAACTTGCAACAACAAAGTAGAGGACGTCTAACTTGTTTTTGCAGGGCATGTTGTGATGTGATATGGTCAAGACGTGATGCTATATTTTATTGTATGAGATGATCATGTTTCAGAATCTGAAGTTATCGGCAATCGGCAGGAGCCATATGGTTGTCGCTTTATTGTATGAAATGCAACGCATACTGTAATTGCTTTACTTTATCACTAAGCGGTAGCGATAGTCGAGAAGCAATAGATGGCGAAACGACAACGATGCTACGATGGAGATCAAGGTGTCGCTACCGGTGACGATGGTGATCACGACGACGGTGCTTCGAGATGGAGATCACAAGCACAAGATGATGATGGCCATATCATATCACTTATATTGATTGCATGTGATGTTTATCCTTTATGCATCTTATCTTGCTTTGATTGACGGTAGCATTTTAAGATGATCTCTCACTAATTATCAAGAAGTGTTCTCCCTGAGTATGCACCGTTGCGAAAATTCTTCGTGCTGAGACACCACGTGATGATCGGGTGTGATAGGTTCTACGTTCAAATACAACGGATGCAAAACAGTTGCACACGCGAAATACTCAGGTTAAACTTGACAAGCCTAGCATATACAGATATGGCCTCGGAACACGGAGACCGAAAGGTCGAGCGTGAATCATATAGTAGATATGATTAACATAGTGATGTTTAGCATTGAAAACTACTCCATCTCACGTGATGATCGGACATGGTTTAGTTGATTTGGATCACGTGATCACTTAGACGACTAGAGAGATGTCTGTATAAGTGGGAGTTCTTAAGTAATATGATTAATTGAACTTAAATTTATCATGAACTTAGTCCTGGTAGTATTTTGCTAATTATGTTGTAGATCAATAGCTCACGTTGTTGCTTTCATATGTTTATTTTGATATGTTCCTAGAGAAAATTGTGCTGAAAGATGTTAGTAGCAATGATGCAGATTGGATCCGTGATATGAGGTTTATCCTCATTGCTGCACAGAAGAATAATGTCCTTAATGCACCGCTAGGTGACAGACCTATTGAAGGAGCAGATGCAGACATTACGAACGTTTGGCTAGCTCAATATGATGACTACTTGATAGTTTAGTGCACCATGCTTAACGGCTTAGAATCAGGACTTCAAAGACATTTTGAACGTCATGGACCATATGAGATGTTCTAGGAGTTGAAGTTAATATTTCAAGCAAATACCCGAGTTGAGAGATATGAAGTCTCCAACAAGTTCTATAGCTAAAAGATGGAGGAGAATCGCTCAACTAGTGAGCATGTGCTCGATTGTCAGGTACTGCAATCGCTTGAATCAAGTGGGAGTTAATCTTCCGATAAGATAGTGATTGATGAGTTCTCTAGTCACCATCACCAAGTTACTAGAACTTCGTGATGAACTATAGTATGCAAGGGATGACGAAAACGATTCCCGAGCTCTTCTTGATGTTGAAATCGATGAAGGCAGAAATCAAGAAAGAGCATCAAGTGTTGATGATTGACAAAACCACTAGTTTCAAGAAAAGGGCAAAGGAAAGAAAGGAACTTCAAGTAGAATGACAAGCAAGTTGTCACTCCCGAAGAAGCCCAAAGCTGGACCAAAGCCTGAAACCGAGTGCTTAATCGCAAAGGAAATGGTCACTGGAAGCGGAAATACCCTGAATATTTGGTGGATAAGAAGGATGGCAAATTGAACAATTGTATATTTGATATACAAGTTATTGATGTGTGCCTTACTAGTGTTTATAGTAGCCCCTGAATATTTGATATTCGTTCGGTTGCTAAGATTAGTAACTCGAAACGGGAGTTACAGAATAAACAGAGACTAGTTGAAGGGGAAGTGACGATGAGTATTGGAAGTAGTTCCAAGATTGATATGATCATTATCTCACACTCCCTGTATTTTCAAGATTAGTGTTAAACCTAAATAAATGTTGTTTGGTGTTTGCGTTGAGCATAAATATGATAAGATCATGTTTATTGCGATACGATTATTCATCTAAGATGGAGAATAAATTGTTATTCTGTTTACATGAATAAAACCTTCTATGGTCATACACCCAATGGTGATGGTTTATTGAATCTTGATGATAGTGATACACATATTCATAATGTTAATGCCAAAAGATGCAAAGTTAATAATGATAGTGCAACTTATTTGTGGCACTGCCATTTGGGTCATATCGGTGTAAAGCGCATGAAGAAACTCCATAAAGATGGATTTTCAGAATCACTTGGTTATGAATCATTTGATGCGTGCAAACCGTGCCTATTGGGCAAGATGACTAAAACTTCGTTCTCCGGAACAATGGAACGAGCTAATAACTTATTGGAAATAATACATACCAATGTATGCGGTCCGATGAGTATTGATGCTCGTGGCGAGTATCGTTATTTCCTGACCTTCACAGATGATTTGAGCGGATATGGGTATATCTACTTAATTAAACACAAGTATGAAACATGTGAAAAGTTCAAAGAATTTCAGAGTGGAGAATCATCGTAACAAGAAAATAGAAGTTTTCTACGATATGATCGTGGAGATGAATATTTGAGTTACGAGTTTGGCCTTCAGTTAAAACAATGTGGAATAGTTTCACAAACTCATGCCACCTGGAACACCACAGCGTAACGGTGTGTCCGAACTTCATAACCGCATTTATTTGATATGCTGCGATTAATGATGTCTCTTACCGATTTACCAATATCATTTTGGGGTTATGCATTAGAGATACTACATTCACGTTAAAAAAAGGGCACCATCTAAATCCGTTGAAACGACACCGTATGAACTATGGTTTAGCAATAAACCTAAGCTATCGTTTCTTAAAGTTTGGGGATGTGATGCTTATGTGAAAAAGGTTTTCAACCTGATAAGCTCGAACCCAAATCAGAGAAGTGCGTCTTCATAGAATACCCAAAGGAAACTGTTGGGTACACATTCAATCACAGATCCGAAGGCAAGATATTCGTTGCTAAGAATGGATCCTTTCTAGAGAACAAGTTTCTCTCAAAAGAAGTGAGTGGGAGGAAAGTAGAACTTGATAAGGTAATTGTACCTTCTCCCGAATTGGAAAGTAGTTCATCACAGAAATCAGTTCCAGTGATGCCTACACAGATTAGTGAGGAAGTTAATGATGATGATCATGAAACTTCGGATCAAGTTACTACAAAACCTCGTAGGTCTTCTAGAGTATGGTCGCACTAGAGTGGTACGGTAATCATGTTCTGGAAGTCATGTTACTAGACCATGATGAACCTACGAACTATGAGGAAGCGATGATGAGCCCAGATTCTGCGAAATGGCTTGGCGCCATGAAATCTGAGATGGGATCCATGTATGAGAACAAAGTGTGGACTTTGGTGGAGTTGCCCGATGATCGACAAGCCATATTGTATAAATGGATCTTCAAGAGGAAGAAAGACGTTGATAGTAGTGTTACTATCTACAAAGCTCGACTTGTCGCATAAAGGTTTTTGACAAGTTCAAGGTGTTGACTACAATGAGATTTTCTCAACTATAGCGATGCTTAAGTCTGTCTGAATCATGTTAGCAATTGCCACATTTTATGAAATCTGGCAAATGGATGTCAAAACTGCATTCCTTAATGGTTTTCTTAAAGAAGAGATGTATATGATGCAACTAGAAGGTTTTGTCAATCCTAAAGGTGCTAACAAAATGTGCAAGCTCCAGCGATCCATCTATGGACTGGTGCAAGCATCTCAGAGTTGGAATCTACGCTTTGATAAGTTGATCAAAGCATATAGTTTTATACAGACTTGCGGTGAAGCTGGTATTTACAATAAAGTGAGTGGGAGCACTACCGTCTTTCTGATAAATATATGTGAGTAACATATTGTTGATCAGAAATGATGTAGAATTCTTTTGGAAAGCATAAAGGAGTATTTGAAAGGAGTTCTTTAAAAGAAAGACCTCAGTAAAGCTACTTACATATTGAGCATCAAGATCTATTGAGATAGATCAAGATGCTTGATAAGTTTTTCAATAAGTACATACCTTGTCAAGATTTTGAAGTAGTTAAAAATGGAACAGTCAAAGAAAGAGTTCTTGCCTGTGTTGCAAAGGTGTGAAATTGAGTAAGACTCAAATCCCGACCATGGCAGAAAATAGAAAAGAGAATGAAAGTCATTCCCTATGCCTCAGTCATAGGTTCTATAAAGTATGCTATGCTATGTACCAGACCTATTGTATACCTTGCTCTGTATTTGGCAAAGGAGTACAATAGTGATCTAGGAGTAGATCACTGGACATTGGTCAAGAATATCCTTAGTGAGGACTAAGGAAATATTTCTTGATTATGGAGGTGATAAAAGAGCCCATCGTAAAGAGTTACATCGGTGCAAGCTTTTACACCGATCCAGATGACTCTAAGTCTCAATCTGGATACATATTGAAAGTGGGAGCAATTAGCTAGAGTAGCTCCGTGCAGAGCATTGTAGACATAGAATATTTGCAAAATACATACGGCTCTGAATATGACAGACCCGTTGACTAAGCTTCTCTCACGAGCAAAACATAATCACACCTTAGTACTCTTTGGGTGTTAATCACATAGCAATGTGAACTAGATTATTGACTCTAGTAAACCCTTTGGGTGTTGGTCACATGACGATATGAACTATGGGTGTTAATCATATACATATATGAATATTAGTGTTAAATCACATGGCGATGTGAACTAGATTATTGACACTAGTGCAAGTGGGAGACTGAAGGAAATATGCCATAGAGGCAATAATAAAGTTATTATTTATTTCCTTATTTCATGATAAATGTTTATTATTCATGCTAGAATTGTATTAACCGGAAACATAACACATGTGTGAATACATAGACAAACATAGTGTCACTAGTATGCCTCTACTTGACTAGCTTGTTGATCAAAGATGGTTATGTTTCCTAGCCATAGACATGAGTTGTCATTTGATTAACGGGATCACATCATTAGAAGAATGATGTGATTGACTTGAACCATTCCGTTAGCTTAGCACTTGATCGTTTAGTATGTTCCTATTGCTTTCTTCATGACTTATACAAGTTCCTACAACTATGAGATTATGAAACTCCCATTTACCGGAGGAACACTTTGTGTGCTACCAAACGTCACAACGTAACTGGGTGATTATAAAGGATCTCTACAGGTGTCTCCAAAGGTACATGTTGAGTTGGCGTATTTTGAGATTATGTTTTGTCACTCCGATTGTTGGAGAGGTATCTCCGGGCCCTCTCGGTAATGCACATCACTATAATCCTTGCAAGCAATGTAGCTAATGAGTTAGTTACGGAATGATGCATTATGTAATGAGTAAAGAGACTTGCCGGTAACGAGATTGAACTAGGTATTGAGATACCGACGATCGAATCTCGGGCAAGTGACATACCAATGACAAAGGGAACAACGTATGTTGTTATGCAGTTTAACAGATAAAGATCTTCGTAGAATATGTAGGAGCCAATATGATCATCCAGGTTCCGCTATTGATTATTGATCGGAAACAGTTCTAGGTCATGTCTACATAGTTCTCGAACCCGTAGGGTCCGCACGCTTAAGGTTTCGTTGACAGTTTTATTATGAGTCTATGAGTTTTGATGTACCGAAGGTTGTTCAAAGTCCCGGATGTGATCACGGACATGACGAGGAGTCTCAAAATGGTCGAGACATAAAGATTGATATATTTGACGACTATATTTGGACACCGGAAAGGTTCCGGGTGAGATTGGGACAATACCGGAGCTTCGGGAGGTTATCGGAACCCCCCGGGAGGTATATGCGCCTTATTGGGCCTTAGTGGAAAGGAGGGAGAAGAAGCAAAGGAGGGGGCGCCCCCCCCCCAAGCCCAATCCGAATTGGAAGGGGGGCCGGCCCCCCTTTCCTTCTTCCCTCCCCCCTCTTCCTTCCCTTTCCCTCTCCTAATAGGAAAGGGGGGAGTCCTACTCCTGGTTGGGGTTGGACTCCCCCCTAGGGCGCGCCCACCCCCTTGGCCGGCCCCCTCCTCCACTCCTTTATATACGGGGGAGGGGGGCACCCCATAGACACAACAATTGATCTCTTTATCTCTTAGCCATGTGCGGTGCCCCCCTCCACCATAGTCCTCGATAATATTATAGCGGTGCTTAGGCGAAGTCCTGCGATGGTAGAACATCAAGATCGTCACCACGCCGTCATGCTGATGGAACTCTTCCCCGACATTCTGCTGGATCGGAGTACGGGGAACGTCATCGAGCTGAACATGTGCTAGAACTCAGAGGTGTCGTAGTTTCGGTGCTTGATCGGTCGGGCCGTGAAGACGTACGACTACATCAACCGCGTTGTTCTAACGCTTCCGCTTTCGGTCTACGAGGGTACGTGGACACACTCTCCCCTCTCGTTGCTGTGCATCACCATGATCTTGCATGTGCGTAGGGAAATTTTTGAAATTACTATGTTCCCCAACATAAAGATGATACCTTCAATGAAGAACAATATCCACCAATTGCCGCCTCAAGAGCTAGGGCAACATTCTCCTCAGTAAGGCAGAAATTATGCCTTGCAAAAGAAACCACCATGATGAAGTGACCAGAACCATCAGTGGGGTACACCGTGCGCCTCATGGATCGCCAGATCTCTTGAGAGAGACCCATCACATGAGAGAAATCAAAGCCAGGAGCGATGGAATTCTGGACCGCCATGGAGATGAAACCCCAGGAGGGTAAACCAGAATGCCGGAAAGAATGGGTGGATTGGATGGTGAATTCCACGGTTGGAGGTGGAGATCACCGGAGGGTGGCGGCTAGGGTTACGGTGGGGTGGGAGGGTGGAGCTCTCCATTCTTTTTTCCGAACTCTCAGTCGTTCCTTCTTATCTTTCTTGAGGAGCTCTGTCATTGGCTTGGCAATCTTAGAGAATCCTTTGATAAAGCGGTGGTAGTATACGGTTAATCCAAGGAAACTCCGGATCTCTGATACTATCGTGGGTGCGGTCCAGTCAAGCACATCTTTCACCTTACTTGGGTCCACAACTATCCCTTCTAGTGAAAGAACATGCCCTAAAAACCCAACTTTCTTGAGCCAAAACTCACACTTGCTGAACTTCGCATAAAGCTGATGGTCATGGAGCCTTTGTAAAACTGATCTGAGGTGTTCCTTGTGCTCTTCTTTGCTTTTTGAGTAAATGAGGATGTCATCAATGAATACCACCACAAACTTATCCAAGAAATCCATAAATACCTTATTCATCATATGCATGAAAAAGGCAGGGGCATTGGTGAGACCTAAGGACATGGCGGTATATTCATAAAGACCGTACCGAATATCTTCCTTCTTGATTTTGAGTTGGTGATATCATGGCCTCAAATCAATTTTGGAGAATACTTTTGCCCCACTAAGTTGATCAAACAAATCATCAATCCTTGGAAGTGGATATTTGTTCTTGATGGTAACATCATTCAGCTGTCGGTAGTCCACACACATCCAAAGACTGTCGTCCTTCTTATCCACGAATATTGCGGGTGATCCCCATGGCTAAGAGCTGGGACGGATGTATCCTTTCTGAAGCATCTCATCAAGCTGTTTCTTCAATTCCACTAATTCTGACAAAGGCATCCAGTAATACTTCTTGTATATCGGTGCGGTTCCAGGCACCAGGTTAATTGCAAACTCAAGCTCCCTGTCTGGCGGCATCCATCTGGAAACTCACTGACCACAGGAATCAATTCCAATTCTTCAGCCACAGCCGTGAAAACCATTTCCGTCTTGGGTATACTCTTGTGGGCGTAGAATTTGGTCATTTGACCTTCCTGACTTGTCATGGTGACTTCTCTGATCGCACAGTTGATGCAAACTTGATATTGGATTAACCAATTCATTCCCAAAATAATATCCAATTTGGCAGACTCAATGACTATCAACGATGTTGGAAATCTGACTCCCTTGATATCAATTTCCAAATTACGGCAGACCAGATTGCTTCGGAGCACAGATCCCGGGGATTGCACCATCATACTTTTTCCCAAAATCGAGCAAGGAAATTTGTTTTGGGCAACAAACTCCGCAAAATAAAAGAGTGGGAAGCCCCAGAGTCAACTAAAATTATTGCAGGTATGTTATTAATAGGAAACATACCAATGACGACTTTCATGTCCTCTTGGGCTTCGTTGGCGGAGAGGTGGTGGATTTGTCCTTGGATGGTCCTCTAGGCAGAAAAAGGCTCCAGGTAGTTGACTTGTGGCCAGAATGGAGTGGTTGGCTTGCCGTTCTTGGGGCACTGTCTGGCATACTGTCTGGTTTGCCCACAATTAAAGCAGCAATTCTTGCGCTGATATTCTTCACGTACCGGGCTGGTCACGACATTCTTGGCTTGGGTAGTTGTCTTGTTGACATTCTGCTACCAATTGGGTTTGTACTCAACCTGAGTCTGCTGCCAAGTATGAGCCTTCTGCACTGGTTGCACATCCTTCTTAGGCTCGAATTTGCGCTTGTTGTCATTATTAGCGGGCCTGTTGTTATGCATGAGCTTGTGTTCCCTTTTTGTGATGAGGGCCTTGTCCACCAGAGTTTGGAAATCCTGGAAATCAAACATACTGAGAGTGCATCTGAGGTGTAGGTTCAATTCTCCAAGAAATCTGTCGAGCTTCCTTTCTTCTGTGACCACATCATAAAGAGAATAGCGGGCTAAATGGTTGAACTTGTGCAGGTACTCACTTACTGACAGGCTTCCTTGAGTGAGAGCAAGGAATTCGCGTTGCTTGATTTTCATAATTCTGGCGGGAATATGGTACTTGCGGAAATGATCCTTGAATTTGGTCCAAGTAATCTCTTCGTCCGCATGCCACATAGCCTTAGCATTATCCCACCATATAGCGGCAGCTCCTTCAAGATAATGTGTAGCGAACGAAACCTTGTCACCTTCTTCAGTGCGAGCAATCTCCAGCTTTTTCTCAATAGTCCTTAACCAATCATCGGCTTCCAAAGGATCGATAGCTTGACTGAAACTGGGAGGCTTGGTCCTCTAAAAAGTTGACAGCTTGGAGTAATGACCATTCTGATTTCCATTCTGCCCAACCATAGCTTGCACACTTCTTAATAGCTCAATCAGATTGTTGTTCCTTCTTTCTTCAAACATATGCATGATTTGCTTAGTGGAGGGCGGATGTGGCTATGGAGGAGGTGGTGGCTAGTATGGCTCGGGGGAATGTCCTGCATGTCTTGCTGAGCGACGAACAGGGACATCCTCACAAGCGTGGCTGCTACTGCCTCCCAGTCATCCTATTATTTATTTTCCCAATACGAAGCAACCGAGATGAGAAATATCCAAGCATGGGAGGAAAAGCTAGCGACAATCCTAGAAGAAAACAACAAGAAAAAACCAAGACGAATAAATAAAAAGGTTCCAACATAATTATACATAGACTCAAACATGAAAGATAAACATCATGACGGGTTCACTACCCTCATACATGAAACTAAGCATCATGACACGTACGGCTACATCCATACATCATCCTCATGACGACTGATACTCTAACGATCTAGTGCTCAGCTGGCGCTGCGGTGGGCTCCTCTCCTGAGCCGGACTCAAATCCTGAGCTGATAGTGGATACCTCCAGGTTAAAAGAGACATGACGGCACTGGCTCGAGGACTCTCCCTCAGGGGCAGGTGCGGGCTGAGACCTAAGCATAGGGGTTGCAGGAGTAGCGACACGGGAAGCCCACGCAACAGGGGTACTGCAAGGGGTCACCACCAAAGGGTGAGTGGTACCCGGAGTGGTCACCGAAGTAACCGTGGTAACATAGGCTGGAGGAATGTTTGGAGTGAAACCGACAGTAGGTGGATGGTTCCTATTCCGGGCAGTGGCAAGGGCTATCTGGGCTCGGGTTAGCTCTCGGGCTAACTCATAGATCAAGAGATAACTGGCAGTGATATAGCGGGAAAGGTGGCTAGAAGGACAATCGCACGCCAGATCAATAAGAGGGAAGCAAATACGCCCATTCTCGTGCAGAGACGGGTAGTAGTAGAAACCTGGGTGGGTGTGCATGCGAACCTCGTTGTAGCGCAAGTCTACAAGAGCCTCGATCGCAGCAAACTGGACAGCCTGAGACAACATAGAGCGAAACCACCCTTAGAGGAACGGGTGTAAGCGTCTGAAGGGGAACTATGGTGTGGAGTGACCTCCACATAGTACTCATATAGCGAACCGGCCAGATGCTCCCGATACACCTGATACACTGGATCAGCACCCTCTGGGTAGAGTCGTCACCACACGTTCTGAAGCAGATGCGGCAATGTGTATGGAGCTGGCTCCGGATGGTACATGATCGGAACTGGAGCCATCTACACTCACAACAACCAGACGGTTAGTAATAACAACAAATAAAATGCATGCAATGCAACAATCAATTTCTATGACTACCAGCACTTAGATGAAACTATCTACCGTTCATCTAACGCATTAATGGTCTAGTTTGTCCTACAGTCAGCGCGGCTCTGATACCAAGCATTGTGGCACCCCGGCTCAGAGCAACCAGTTTACCTTGCATTGCCAGCCCAGATATCAAGTCTTCTGGCAACACACAACAACATGGTATGGAAAACAACCGCTTTATTGATGCTAGCGGGAACATAAGTCTGGTATTACATCCAGTTGCGAGGCCAAGCATCATACACGGTGCGGCTGAACAGTATGTACATTATTTAATGAACATGAAGGGGCCTCAATCACATAAACTACGCGGCAGCGGAGCGACGACGAAGTGGAGCTCCATAGCACAGGGACACCAATGTGGACACGATCTAGACGCGGGAAGCTCTCCGATCCGATACGGCTTGCCTGAAATCTGGCATGACATGCCAGGTTAGTACATTGAATGTACTTGCAAGCTCACAACAAACATAAGCATAATGGCAAACAATTCATGACAATTATTCAGATTAATGCAATGCAACTCATGCTACTGGTGCGGTGAAATCAACTTGTGCACCGAGTCTCTCGGACTCTCATACCAGACGGGTTACCTCGTAACCGAATGGTGATCATACCCAGATCACAACCAAAGTTAACACTTTGATGCCAACCACGATCATCTCATGATTCCACAAATCATCATGTAACAAGTGCCAAAACAAATCTTTAGTGTGCAAGATTACTTATTAAAGTCGATTCATGGTGTGACTTACTCACGAGCTGTGTCCATAACTGAGGACGCGACTATCGATAGGTTAAATACACTCTGCAGAGGTAGCGCACTTTACCCACACCACGGAATCCATGGCCTCGACATCCCATTCGGGTGGACCAACGGCATTCCAACGAAACCCTCCCATTGCCATGACACTCCCCCGGCCACTCCGACCAACTCCCCTTTGGGCTAAGTCATGTGTGGCCCCGTGCCTACCAAAGGAATCAATGGCCACCGTCGTGGCAAAAATGGTCCCAAATGGGGACAAGGTACCATAAAAACAAATGGGCACACAAGGTTATGTCTGCTTACCGGGCCAGGGTACAGAACGCCCATAACCTTCCCTCGTTGGAGGCACCGGCGAGAGGCATGACAACAGACCGAATCAAGACCTCCCCATAAAGGTAAATGTGGTCGCACTGGGAAAAACTCGATTCAGTGGCACCATGACTCGATCAACGTTATATTCAATTTGGAATAATATCAGGTTTAACTTGAAAATAAAAAAATCAAGTCATCAGATGCCATGATCATGCAACTATTCGACATGCAAAGCATACCACTCAACATGAACGAATCAACATCATCCAAATGATCTACTTGCACTACTCATCATTAAACCTTACTGGTTCTACTTTACTGGTTTTTGTCATTCGTTATTTTAATTAACTCATGATAAAAATAAATCAATATATCACATAATGAAACTACCATTATTCATAAAAGCATAAACACTTCATTAGAAATTTCTTCTACTGACTAAGACTAGCTCATGAATTCAACCAGTACCTTAACCAAGCATTTCAAGCATGACAAAATAACTAGCACTAAGCAATATTTATTTAAATGATTAAATGCATGAGAAATAACTCATATTCAAGTTGGAAAAATCATAGATATTGAAATGACACCATCCAAATGTTGGTGTGGCTTGCCTTAGTGCAGAGGAGGTTCACACTCCTCCTGGTTATCTACAAGACAAGCTTCTCCCTCTGAAAATATTAAAAAAACAGCAAAACAAAATATCAAAAACCACTCTGAAAATTACCAGAAATTCTAGACAGCAAGGAAAAATCTCTATTTTGGTGTGCTGCTAGATCTCTTCAGAACAAACACAATGCAAAAAGAATCAACTCATTTGGACTTATTTAAAAGTTATCATTGGTCAAAGTTCTGGTCAAAATTTTGAATTAATTTGAATTAAACAGAACACCAGGGGGTGACATCGATGGCCTATTCTCAGAATACGCCTCCACTCGTACCTCTTCGGGAGCGAGTGGAGAGGTTGATAGTGGGCCCTGCTGGTCAGGAGAGAGGGGAGGGGGAAAGAAACAAACCGATGGGAGCGCTTCGTTGGAGCTCACGCCGGCGAGGAGGGGTCCTTGGGCGAATCCAGAGGTATAGAAAGAGAGAGGGGGTCAAGGCGCACCTGCCTGTACCTTTGGCTTTCTGAGAGATGGCCGGAGCAGCTCGCAACCAAGCTCGCAAGCGGCGGCTGCGGTCGGGTTTCGCTGGAGAAGAGGAAGATGACGGAGAGGGGTGGTTCCAGGGGCTCCAATTCATCCAGATGGCACCAGTGGACCTCCAAGGAGTCGCCCAAGGGGTGGATCAAGCTCGAGGGGCACGAGAGTGAGGTAGAGGGGTTGTGGGGATCGCCAGCAAACTCGGGTCAGGGACGGTGGCTAGAGGCCTGCCCGGCCGGGCTGCGGCTATGCTACGGGTTTGTGGAGGTTGTGTGATTGGTTTGGAGTGCTCGGAGCGGTGGGAGGGGCTTGTATTTATAGCTGGAGGGGGAGAGGGGTACGTGGCTCCACCAGAGCTCTTTGGAAGCCGGCGAGCGATGACGAAGGGTGCCAGCAAGGGGTGGAAGTTCTCAACATTCACGCGGGAGCTGTGCGACTTGCGGACGAGCACAGGAAGCAGAGGAGGAAGAAGACAGAGGCACGTGGCGCACTGTGGCTTTTGGCCGCGACATGCATGTGCCCGCTGCGGCGTCTCCAGCGTTAGCGAGCGCCAGGTAGGGGTCAAGGGTGATGAGTCGAAGCTGGTGGCGCGGTGCGGCAGTGGGCGGCGAGCGCTGAGACGAGCATGCATTGAACAGAAGCATGGGCACAGCGCAGAGCGCGTCGAACTGTGCCAGGGCCCGTGTCCTCACGCGGTCACCATACTGGCATGGTCAAGACGACGCCCACGCGCTGCCAAACCATGCCTGTGGTGTTGTTCGTGCAGTGTTAGGTCTAGAAAGGGTGATGGCACACTGCCAGGCTAACATCTCCATAGCCCGTTGATATGCCTAGCTGATGTGAGACCATCTTCTCCTTTTTATCTTCTCCACAACGACCATTCTATTCCACCTATAGTGCTATGTCCATGGCTCACGCTCATGTATTGAGTGAAGATTGAAAAAGTTTGAGAACAAAAGTATGAAACAATTGCTTGGCTTGTCATCGGGGTTGTGCATGATTAAATACTTTGTGTGATGAAGATAGAGCATAACCAGACTATATGATTTTGTAGGGATAGCTTTGTTTGGCCATGTTATTTTGAGAAGACATGATTGCTTTGTTAGTATGCTTGAAGTATTATTGTTTTATGTCAATATTAAACTTTTTTCTTGAATCTTTCGGATCTGACCATTCATGCCACAATAAAGAAAAATACATTTATAAATATGTTTGGTAGCATTCCACATCAAAAATTCTGTTTTTATCATTTACCTACTCAAGGACGAGCGGGAATTAAGCTTGGGGATGCTTGATACGTCTCCAACGTATCTATAATTTTTGATTGTTCCATGTATTATATTATCTGTTTTGGATGTTTAATGGGCTTTAATATGCTCTTTTACATTATTTTTGGGACTTACCTATTAACCGAAGGCCCTGCCCAGTGCCAGTTTTTTTTTGCCTATTTTAGAGTTTTTCAGAAAAGGAATACCAAACGGAGTCCAAACAGAATGAAACCTTCACGATGAACTTTCTTGGACCGAAAGCAAACCAGAAGACTTGGAGATGAAGTCGGAAACATAACAAGGAGGCCGCAAGGTAGGAGGGCGCGCCCGGGGGGGTAGGCATGCCCCCACCCTCGTGGGCCCCTTGTAGCTCCACCGACCTAGTTATTTTGCCTATATATACTCCTATACCCTAAAAACATCAGGGGGAGAAACCTTCTGTACCCATGATATCCAATCTTGGGGCCTTTTCCACCGATCTCCGGAGGGGGATTCGATCATGGAGGGCTTCTACATCAACACCATTACCTCTCCGATGAAGTGTGAGTAGTTTACGACAAACCTTCACATCCATAGTTATTAGCTAGATGGCTTCTTCTCTCTCTTTGATTCTCAATACAAAGTTCTCCTCGATGTTCTTGGAGATCTGTTCGATGTATTATTCTTTTGCGGTGTGTTTGCCGAGATCCGATGAATTGTGGATTTATGATCAAGATTATCTATGAATATTATTTGGTTCTTCTCTGAATTCTTATATGCATGATTTGATATCTTTGCAAGTCTCTTCGAATTATCGGTTTAGTTTGGCCTACTAGATTGATCTTTCTTGCAATGAGAGAAGTGCTTAGCTTTGAGTTCAATCTTCCGGTGTCCTTTTCCAGTGACAGTAGGGGCAGCAAGGCACGTATTGTATTGTTGCCATCGAGGATAAAAAGATGGGGTTTTCATCATATTGCTTGAGTTAATTCCTCTACATCATGTCATCTTGCTTAATGTGTTACTCCGTTCTTATGAACTTAATACTCTTGATGCATGCTGGATAGCGGTTGATGTGTGGAGTAATAGTAGTAGATGCAGGCAAGAATCGGTCTACTTGACACGGACGTGATGCCTATGTTCATGATCATTGCCTTACATGTCATCATAATTATGCGCTTTTCTATCAATTGCTCGGTAGTAATTTGTTCACCCGCCATAATACATGCTATCTCGAGATAAGCCACTAGTGAAACCTATGGCCCCCGGGTCTCTTTTCCATATTATTGAATCTCGTTTACATTTTGACAGTTGCTACCTCTTGAGCACTGCGTTGGATTTCCCCGAAGAGGAGAGGATGATGCAGCAAAGTAGCGTAAGTATTTCCCTCAGTTTTTGAGAACCAAGGTATCAATCCAAGAGGAGACCACGACAAGTCCTCGTACCTACACAAAGCGATAGCTCCTCGCAACCAACGTGATTAGGGGTTGTCAATCCTTCACGGTCACTTACTTAGAGTGAGATCGATAGAGATGATAAATAATATTTTTGGTATTTTTGGTATATAGATGCAAAGTGAAAAGTAAAACGCAAAGTAAAAACAAAGCAAATAATAAAGTAATGGAGATTGATATGATGAGAATAGACCCGGGGGCCATAGGTTTCACTAGTGGCTTCTCTCAAGAGCATAGATATTCTATGGTGGGTGAACAAATTACTGTTGAGCAATTGATAGAATTGAGCATAATTATGAGTATATCTAGGTATGATCATGTATATAGGCATCACGTCCAAGACAAGTAGACCGAAACGATTCTGCATCTACTACTCTTACTCCACTCATCGACCGCTATCCAGCATGCATCTAGAGTATTAAGTTAACAACAGAGTAACGCCTTAAGCAAGATGACATGATGTAGAGGGATAAATTCATGCAATATGATAAAAAACCCATATTGTTATCCTCAATGGCAACAATACAATATGTGCCTTGCTGCCCCTTCTGTCACTGGGAAAGGACACTGCAAGATTGAACCCAAAGCTAAGCACTTTTCCCACTGCAAGAACTACCAATCTAGTTGGCCAAACCAAACGGATAATTCGAAGAGACTTGCAAATATAACTCAATCATACATAAAAGAATTCAGAGAAGATTCAAATATTATTCATAGATAAGCTGGATCATAAACCCACAATTCATCGGTCTCAACAAACACACCGCAAAAAGAAGATTACATCGAGTAGATCTCCATGAGAGAGGGGGAGAACATCGTATTGAGATCCAAAAAGAGAGAAGAAGCCATCTAGCTACTAGCTATGGACCCGAAGGTCTGAAGTAAACTACTCAAACTTCATCGGAGGGGCTATGGTGTTGATGTAGAAGCCCTCCGTGGTGGATGCCCCTCCGTGGAGCTCTAACAGGCCCCAAGATGGGATCTCGTGGATACAAAAGGTTGCGGCGGTGGAATTAGGTTTTGGCTCTGTTCGATCGTTTGGGGTGCGAGGTATATATAGGAGGAAGGAGTACGTCAGGTGGAGCAACAGGGGCCACGAGGCGGGGGCGCCCTAGGGGGCACGCCCCACCCTCGTGACCGCCTCTTTGTTCCTTGGAGCAGGTCCAAGTCTCTTGGATCACGCTCGGTGAGAAAATCACGTTCAAGGTTTCATTCCTTTTGACTCCGTTTGATATTCCGTTTCTTCAAACATCAAGTAGGCAAAACAGCATTTTGGGCTGGGCCTCCGGTTAATAGGTTAGTCCCAAAAATAATATAAAAGTGGAAAATAAAGCCCAATATAGTCCAAAACAGTAGATAAAGTAGCATGGAGCAATCAAAAATTATAGATACGTTGGAGACGTATCGGGCATCCCCAAGCTTAATTCCTGCTCGTCCTCGAGTAGGTAAATGATAAAAAGAGAATTTTTGATGCGGAGTGATACTTTGGCATAATTTCAATGTAAATATTCTTAATTGTGGCATGAATATTCATATCCAAAAGATTCAAGACAAAAGTTCATATTGACATAAAAATAATAATACTTCAAGCATACTAATCAAAGCAATCATGTCTTCTCAAAATAGCATGGCAAAAGAAAGTTCATCCCTACAAAATCATATAGTTAGGCTATGCTTCATTTTCGTCACACAAAGATGTTCCCAACTTCTATACCCCCGATGACAAGCCAAGCAATTGTTTCATACTTAAATAATCTCACACTTTTTCAACCTTCACGCAATACATGAGCGTGAGCCATGGATATAGCACTATGGGTGGAATAGAATATGATGATGGGGATTGTGTGGAGAAGACAAAAAAGGAGAAAGTCTCACGTTGACGAGGATAATCAACGGGCTATGGAGATGCCCATTAATTGATGTCAACATGAGGAGTAGGGATTGCCATGCAACGGATGCACTAGAGCTATGTATGCTCAACAAAATAAAACTAGTGGGTGTGCATCCAACTCGCTTGCTCATGAAGACCTAGGGCATTCGAGGAAGCCCATCGTAGGAATATACAAGCCAAGTTCTATAACGAAAAATTCCCACTAGTATAAAAAAGACAACTTATGAGACTCACTACATGAAGAACAAGGTGCTACTTTGAAGCACAATATATGAGACTCACTACATGAAGAACAAGGTGCTACTTTGAAGCACAAGTGTGGAAAAAGAGATAGTAGCATTGCCCCTTTATTTTTTTTATTTTTTTATTTACCTTTTTTTGGCCTTTCTTTTTTTCCTTTTTTTTGGGACAATGCTCTAATAATGATAATCATCACACTTCTATTGATTACAACATAGGGATTGCAACTCGAAACTAGAACAAGATATGACTCTATATGAATGCCTCCAGCGGTGTACCGGGATGGTGCAATGAATCAAGAGTGACATGTATGAAAAAATAATGCATGGTGGCTTTGCCACAAATACGATGTCAACTACATGATCATGCAATGGCAATATGACAAAAGTAATGTATGTCATGAATATGATGATGGAAGTTGCATGGCAATATATCTTGGAATGGCTATGGAAATGCCATGATAGGTAGGTATGGTGGCTGTTTTGAGGAAGATATAAGGAGGTTTATGTGTGATAGAGTGTATCGTATCGCGGGGTTTGGATGCACCGGCGAAGTTTGCACCAACTCTCAAGGTGAGAAAGGGCAATGCACGGTACCGAAGAGGCTAGCAATGGCGGAAAGGTAAAAGTGCGTATAATCCATGGACTCAATATTAGTCAAAAGAACTCATATACTTATTGCAAAAATTTAGAAGTCATCAAAAATCAAGTACTATGCGCATGCTCCTAGGGGGATACATTTGTAGGAAAAGACCATCGCTCGTCCCCGACCGCCACTCATAAGGATGCACAAGCCAGGTACACTTCATGTTTCAAATTTGTTACACAACTTTAACCATACGTGCATGCTACGGGACTTGCAAACTTCAACACAAGCATTTCTCAAATTCACAATTACTCAACTAGCACGACTTTGATATTATCACCTCCATATCTCAAAACATCAAGCATCAAACTTATCTTAGTATTCAACGCACTCAAAAGAAAGTTTCACATATCTTGAATACCAAGTATATTAATATTAAGCAAATTACCATGATATTAACGACTCTCAAAATAATATAAGTGAAGCATGAGAGATCAATAGTTTCTTTAAAACAAATCCACCACCATGCTCTAAAAGATCTAAGTGAAGCACTAGAGCAAAAATTATCACGCTCAAAAGATATAAGTGAAGCACTATGAGCAAAACTATCAAGCTCAAAAGATATAAGTGAAGCACATAGAGTATTCTAGCAAATTCCAATTCATGTATGGCTCTCTCAAAAGGTGTGTACAGCAAGGATGATTGTGGTAAACTAACAAGCAAAGACGCAAATAATACAAGACGCTCCAAGCAAAACACATATCATGTGGTGAATAAAAATATAGCTCCAAGTAAATTACCGATGGAAGTAGACGAAAGAGGGGATGCCTTCCGGGGCATCCCCAAGCTTTGACTTTTTGGTGTCCTTGGATTATCTTGGGGGTGCCATGGGCATCCCCAAGCTTAGTCTCTTGCCACTCCTTGTTCCATAATCCATCAAAAGAATTCACCCAAAACTTGAAAACTTCACAACACAAAACTCAATAGAAATCTCGTGAGCTCCGTTAGAGAAAGAAAACAAAAGATTACTTAAAGGTACTGTAATGAACTCATTCTTTATTTATATTGGTGTTAAACCTACTGTATTCCAACTTCTCTATGGATTATAAACTATTTTACTAGCCATAGATTCATCAAAATAAGCAAACAACACACGCAAAACAGAATCTGTCAAAAACAGAACAGTCTGTAGTAATCTGTAACTAACGCAAACTTCTGGAACTCTAAAAATCCTACCAAAATAGGAACTCCTGGAAAAATTGTTTATTGAACAGCATAAAAAAGAATCAATGCAAAAGCACATTTCTGTGATTTATCAAAATTATATCCGTGCGCGCAAAGTTTCTGTTTTTCAGCAGAATCAAATCAACTTATCATCGTAGGTTATCCTATAGGTTCTACTTGGCAAAAACACTAATTAAAACATAAAACCACATCTAAACAGAGGCTAGATGGATTATTTATTCCTAAACAGAAGCAAAAGCAAAAACTAAAAATAAAATTGGGTTGCCTCCCAACATCCCTATCGTTTAACGCCCCTAGCTAGGCATAAAAGCAAGGATAGATCTAGGTATTGCCATCTTTGGTAGGCAATCCATAAGTGGCTCTCATGATAGATTCATATGGTAATTTTATTTTATTTCTAGGGAAGTGTTCCATGCCCTTTTTTAAGGGAAATTGGAATCTAATATTCCCTTCTTTCGTATCAATAATTGCACCAATCGTTCTAAGGAAAGGTCTACCAAGAATAATAGGACATGATGGATTGCAATCTATATCAAGAACAATAAAATCTACGGGCACATAATTCCTATTTGCAACAATAATAACATCATTAATTCTTCACATAGGCTTTTTAATAGTGGAATCTGCAAGATGCAAGTTTAGAGAGCAAACATCAAAGTCACGGAAATTTAGCAAATCACACAAAGTTTTGGGAATAGTAGAGACACTAGCACCCAAATCACACAAAGCATGAAACTCATAATCTTCAATTTTAATTTTAATAGTAGGTTCCCACTCATCATAGAGTTTTCTAGGGATAGAAACTTTCAACTCAAGTTTTTCTTCATAAGATTGCATCAAGGCATCAACAATGTGTTCGATAAAGGCCTTATTTTGACTATAAGCATGAGGAGAATCTAGCACGGATTGCAACAAGGAAATACAATCAATTAAAGAGCAATTTTCATAATTAAATTCCTTGAGATCCAAAATAGTGGGTTTAGCAACATCTAGGTTTTTATTTCTTTCAATCCCACATTTATCAATTTCATCATCAAGATCTAGAAACTCCGAATTCTTAGAACGCCTTCTAGGTAAAGGAAGATCATATTCAGTTTCATCAATATTTATATTGCAAAACAAAGATTTAATGGGGGATACATCAATAACTTTTAGATCTTCATCTTGATTTTCATAGGAATTGGAAGAACACGCTTTAATAAAGGCATCTTTGGAAGCACGCATCCTAGCGGTTCTTTCTTTGCACTCATCAATGGAAATTCTCATGGCTTTGAGAGACTCATTGATATCATGCTTAGGAGGAATATATCTAAGCTTTAAAGAATCAATTTCAAGAGAAATTCTATCAACATTCCTAGCCAAATCATCAACTTTAAGCAATTTCTCTTCAAGCAAAGCATTAAAATTCTTTTGTGAATTCATAAACTCTTTAACACTACTCTCAAATTCAGAGGGCATCTTATTAAAATCTCCATAAGAGTTGTTGTAGGAATTTCCATAATTATTAGAAGGATTAGTAGGATAAGGCCTAGGGTTAAAATTCCCTCTATACGCGTTGTTTCCAAAACTATTCCTACCAACAAAATTCACATCCATAGATTCATTATTATTCTCAATCAAAGTAGACAAGGGCATATCATTGGGAGTATTTTTAGTAGCAAACATCTTCATAAGTTCATCCATCTTTTCACTCAAAACATTGATTTCTTCTATAGCATGCACTTTTTTACTAGAAGATCTTTCGGTGTGCCATTGAGAATAATTAGCCATAATATTATCAAGCAATTTGTAGCATCTCCTAACGTAATTTACATAAACGTGCCTCCCGCAGCCGAATCTAAAAGATTTCTAGAAGCAAAATTCAATCTGGCATAAAAAATTTGTATGATCATCCATAAATTCAAACCATGTGTAGGGCAATTGCAAAGCATCAATTTCATTCTTTCCCAAGATTGGGCAACATGCTCATGATCAAGTTGTTTAAAATTCATAATATCGTTCCTAAGAGTGATGATCTTAGCGGGAGGAAAATACTTAGAGATAAAAGCATCTTTGCACTTGTTCCAAGAATCAATATTATTTTTAGGCAAAGACGAAAACCAAACTTTAGCACGATCTCTAAGTGAAAACGGAAATAAGTTCAATTTGACAATATTGTTATCCGTATCTTTTTTCTTTTGCATATCACACAAATCAACAAAATTGTTTAGATGAGCAGCGGCATCTTCACTAGGAAGGCCGGCGAATTGATCTTTCATAACAAGATTCAGCAAAGCGGTATTGATTTCACAAGACTCATCATTATTAAGAGGAGCAATCGGAGTACTAAGGAAATCATTATTATTGGTATTCGAGAAGTCACACAATTGGTATTATCTTGCGCCATGGCAACAAGTAATCCAACACACAAGCAAACAGAAAGGCAACGGGAAAAGGCAAACGGGAAAAAGAGGAGGAGATTGGGAAAGAGAGGGCGAATAAAACGGCAAGGGTGAAGTGGGGGAGAGGAAAACGAGAGGCAAATGGCAAATAATGTAATGCGAGAGATAGGGATTGTGATGGGTACTTGGTATGGTTGACTTGCTCTTGCGTGAGCCTCCCCGGCAACGGCGCCAGAAATTCTTCTTGCTACCTCTTGAGCATGCGTTGGATTTCCCAAGAGGAGAGGATGATGCAGCAAAGTAGCGTAAGTATTTCCCTCGGTTTTAAGAACCAAGGTATCAATCCAAGAGGAGACCACGCACAAGTCCCTCGTACCTACACAAAACGATAGCTCCTCGCAACCAACGCGATTAGGGGTTGTCAATCCCTTCACGGTCACTTACGAGAGTGAGATCTGATAGAGATGATAAATAATATTTTTGGTATATAGATGCAAAGTGAAAAGCAAAAGGCAAAGTAAAAACAAAGCAAATAATAAAGTAATGGAGATTGATATGATGAGAATAGACCCGGGGGCCATAGGTTTCACTAATGGCTTCTCTCAAGGGCATAGATATTCTACGGTGGGTGAACAAATTACTGTTAAGCAATTGATAGAATTGAGCATAATTATGAGTATATCTAGGTATGATCATGTATATAGGCATCACGTCCAAGACAAGTAGACCGAAACGATTATGCATCTACTACTATTACTCCACTCATCGACCGCTGTCCAGCATGCATCTAGAGTATTAAGTTAAAAACAGAGTAACACCTTAAGCAAGATGACATGATGTAGAGGGATAAATTCATGTAATATGATAAAAAAACCATCTTGTTATCCTCAATGGCAACAATACAATACGTGCCTTGCTGCCCCTACATCCTTTGGGAAAGGACACCGCAAGATTGAACCCAAAGCTAAGCACTTCTCCCATTGCAAGAACTACCAATCTAGTCAGCCAAACCAAACGGATAATTCGAAGAGACTTGCAAAGATAACTCAATCATACATAAAGGAATTCAGAGAAGATTCAAATATTATTCATAGATAAGCTGGATCATAAACCCACAATTCATCGGTCTCAACAAACACACCGCAAAAAGAAGATTACATCGAATAGATCTCCACGAGAGAGGGGGAGAACATTGTATTGAGATCCAAAGAGAGAGAAGAAGCCATCTAGCTGCTAGCTATGGACCCGAAGGTCTGAAGTAAACTACTCACACTTCATCGGAGGGGCTATGGTGTTGATATAGAAGCCCTCCATGGTGGATGCCCCCCGTGAGCTCTAACAGGCCCCAAGATGGGATCTCGTGGATCTGAAGGTTGCGGCGGTGGAATTAGGTTTTGGCTCTGTTACGATCGTTTGGGTGCGAGGTATATATAGGAGGAAGGAGTACGTCGGTGGAGCAACAGGGGGGCCACGAGGCGGGCGCGCCCTAGGGGCGCGCCCACCCTCGTGACCGCCTCTTTGTTCCTTGGAGCAGGTCCAAGTCTCTGGATCACGTTCGTGAGAAAATCACATTCCGAAGGTTTCATTCCGTTTGGACTCGTCGATATTCCGTTTCTTGAAACACTAAAATAGGCAAAAAAACAGCAATTCTGGGCTGGGCCTCCGGTTAATAGGTTAGTCCCAAAAATAATATAAAAGTGGAAAATAAAGCCCAATATAGTCCAAAACAGTAGATAAAGTAGCATGGAGCAATCAAAAATTGGAGACGTATCACTAGTTTCTGATCTATTATTTTGCAATCTTTACTTTCCAATCTATATATAAAAAATAGCAAAAATATTTACTTTATTATCTCTATCGGATCTCACTTTTGCGAGTGATCGTGAAGGGATTGACAACCCCTTTATCGCGTTGGTTGCAAGTTCTTGATGGTTTGTGCAGGTATTCGGCGACTTGTGCGTCGTCTCCTACTGGATTGATACCTTGGTTCTCAAAACTGAGGGAAATACTTACACTACTTTGCTGAATCACCCTTTCCACTTCAAGGGAAAACCAATGCAAGCTCAAGAGGTATTAGTATGATGCTATTGTTCTTGCTTAAAAGCTCTTTGCTTGTCTTTCTCTTTTGCTTAAAAGCTTTGTTGACTCTTTCTATTTTGAGCAATTTTTTGGCCACTTATTCAAAACTTCACGAACCAAGATAGCAATTGTGTATATGTGATGACAACCTTGTGACATAAGAGATGATATCAAGATATATGTACCAAGATGATATGGGAAAGATGATCACTAATGTGCATAAGGTTGCCGGCAATACTCAATGGCTAGTCTCGATGGGAAAGATACGCAAAATGGGCTATGGGGTTATCAATGCAATGACAAGGAGTACACAAAGGTGTCGTCAAAGTTATCGTCCTTGCTTACGATCGAGGGTGTCAAGATTGTGAAGTGATCATTGTCAATGTTGATTCCTTGGTGAAGATGGGCGATGGTGATGTCGAGGTGTTAGAGGAAGTGGGGTGGTGGTGGTCGAGATGGATATGTGGTGGCAGTGGCTGAAAACTACAGAAAATGCAGTTTCGGCAGAGTTAGCCAGATGATCCAGGCCAAGAGCCGGACGGACCGGGCGGGTCCGAATGATCCGGGTCAGGGTTTGGATCATCTGGGCAGGTCAACTACGCGCGGGTGAGGCTCGGGATGAGCTCGGAAACAAGGAGAAATTCGAAGATTTTGTGGGTTTTTGATGGAATTCGAGGTGGAGATGGTGGGGAAAAGTGAGATCCACTTGCAACTAGAGAATACACGGATCAAAATCAACAAAACTTCATCACACCAACAAATCACAAAAAATATTGGCGCTATTTTTGTGGGGAATTTTTGAAATTGGGACAAAATCAACAAAATTAGGCTAGAAAACAAAGGGTAGGGGCTCCAAATTCATGATCAACCATGGCTCATGATACCAAGATGATGTAGGGTGGAAACCCTAAGGCCGATATTTCATGAAATGGAGGGGATCCTACGAAGAACACGACGAACACACGAGGAAAAACATCAAATCAACGAGAACAATCACACATGTGCTAGATCCATGAACACAAAGAGTGATACAAGATTCAAACGCAACAAAGGACGATATAAGAGGCGGTAGTTCTTCCCAATCCGGAGATGGGGTCTTGAATCCACGAGGGGATCTTTCTGTGAGGGGCCTTGAATCCACTTGGGATCTTCTCCGCAGAGTCCTTGATCTCCAATGGAGCATGTATCAAGTGGATGAGCAAAGCTCTGTCTCTAAAATGAGTTAATCATTTGCTAACCCTAGAAAAGTGGAGGAGGAGTCATTTATATAGGCTAAGTGGACGAAGGGGTACATGGGCCTCAGCCCAACAGCGCACACAGGCGGGGGTCCAGATGGCCTGGAAGAGGAGCTGGACGATCTGGGCTTCAGGGACCCGGATGATCCAAGAGATGGTCTGGATGGTCCAGACATGGCGAGGAGAGGCAGGTGGCGGCCCGGATGTCCGGAGGAGGGTTCGAACGTCCGGCGGATGATCCGAAACTCCGACCGAATGACCTGGCTTCGTGGTGCAGCTTCAGGTGCTCTCAGGTGGATTAGCCGGATCGTCCGGACCGAGGTTCGGATCATTCGGGCTCTGCCCTGATCATCCGGGACCTCGTCTTGATCGTTCGGCTAGCCTGGGACTTGGTTGATTTCTTCTCTCTCTTCGCGTATGTCTTCCTCTTCCGATCCTCCTTGCTCCTTAGCTTCTCCATGGCTAACTCCTTGGTACCTAAGTATGCAAAGTGTCTTTGTTTGAGGTAGTAGCCATGTCTCGTGTGTTTCAAAGAGGAATTGCGAGAGGAGAGATGTCACCTCGGTTTAGAGAGCTCTCGTACGTGCTCGTGTCATGGGTCCATTTGGCACTCGGTGAGACGATGGTAGGTCCATGGGGATGACCTTGGGATGCTCCGCATCAGTTAGTAAGACATTTGGAATAAGGAATCGCAAACGAAGGATCATGTGCATAAAGATCTTTAACATGCTCAAAGCCAATAACATTCAATTCAAGTTGAGTAACTAACATGCACTTGCAGGAAACAACATCTGCCACAACATTTTCTTTACCCTTAATGTACTTGATCACATAAGGAACAAATTCAAGAAATACACTCCATTTAGCATGTCATTTGTTCAACTTGGTTTGACCTTTAAGGTACTTGAGTGTCTCATGATCGGTATGTATGACAAATTCATGTAGGCGAAGGTAATGCTCCCAAACATGCAATACTCGCACTAAAGCATACAATTCTTTGTCATGGATGGGATAGTTAAGTTGAGCTCCAGAAAGTTTTTCCCTGAAGATGCAATGGGTCGCTTTTCTTGAATCAAAACTCCACCACTACCATTACCACTAGCATCACGATGGACCTCAAAAGTTTTGTTGAAGTTAGGCAATGCAAGAATTGGAGCATGCGTAAGCAAAGATTTGAGCTCATCAAATGCGGTAGATTGAGAGGGTCCCCAAACAAAGGGTGCGTTCTTCTTACTCAAAGCATGTAAGGGTGAGGCAATAGTACTAAAGTCCTTCACAAAGAGATGATAGAAACCAGCAAGACCAAGGAAACTACACACTTGTTGCAAATTAGTGGGTTGTGGCCAAGTTTTAATTGCTTCAAATTTAGACTCATCAACATGAACACCCTTTGAAGACACAACAAAACCCGAGAAAACAAGCTTGTCAACACCAATTTTGCATTTCTCCACATTAGCATAAAGATGCTCTTTTCTAAGGGTTTGCAAAACGGTCCTAAGATGAGTGACATGATCTTTTAGAGATTTGCTAAACACAAGTATATCATCAAAGTAGACCACAAGAAATACGCCAATGTATGGGCGAAGCACATAATGCATGACACACATGAAAGTATCGTGTGCTTTCGATAAACTCATAGGCATAACTAACCACTTGTAAAAGCCAGATTTAGTTTTAAAAGCGGTTTTCCACTCATCGCCTTCTTGAATGCGAATTTGGTAATAGCCACTTTTAAGATCATTTTTTTGAGAAAATGGTGGCGCTGCTAAGCTCATCTAACATATCATCAAGGCATGGAATGGGATGCCTATAGCGAACGGTGATAGCATTTATGGGTCTACAATCGAAACACATGCAAAAACTACCATCTCTTTATGCACAAGAATGACCGGAACAACACAAGGGCTTAAGCTTTCACGTACATGTCCGTTGTCGATGAGTTGTTGTACTTTCCTTTGTATCTCCTTAGTTTCTTTGGGGTTGACACGGTGTGGAGCCTTGTTTGGTAGGGGTGCACCGGGTATGAGGTCGATCCGATGCTCGATGCCTCTTAGTGGAGAAAGGCCGAGAAGTAGCTCATCGGGAAGACATCCGGGAATTCCTGCAACAAATTAGACAACACTTGAGGAAGATTGTTAGAAGTGTTAGTCCTTGCCGCTTCATCTTTGCATAGTAGGACATGGTGTATGACACTAGGTGGGTTCTCACACACTTCTCTCATTTCTCTTTTGGTGGCTAAAAGCACTAAGTTTTTGTCTCTCGGCGTAGAGTCACTCAATTTGGGATTGTGGTGCTCACTCTCTTTGCGGTGGTTCACTCTCTCACTAGTCGCTCCATGATGGGTGGATGCTTGCTTGTCGGCGATCACTTGGCTTGGCAACATAGGTCATAGCACGTACTCTTCCCCCTTCATCTTGAAGCTATAGTGGTTGGTGTGCCCGTTGTGGATGACGCCGCGATCGAATTGCCATGGTCTTCCTAAGAGGAGATGGCACACGGACATAGGAACCACTTCACATTCCAAAGTGTCTTCGTATGTGCCGATCTTGAAGGAAACTTGCATGGTGTGCTCTACTTGAATGGTGTCGGAGTCACTATGACATTGGACCTTGTAGGGGTGAGGATGCTTCATCTTGACCAATTGTAGCTTAGAACATAGCTCTTCACTTGCCAAACTGTGGCAACTTCTTCCGTCTATGATGACCTTCACAAAATGTCCGTTGATGCCCGCTTTGGTGTGGAAGATGTGGCAACGTTGGTCTTCGTATTGTTGGTGTTGAAGCATTAAGACCTTGGATACAACGAGAGCGGGGCTCGAATCATTGTCAAAAGACTTGATCATCTTCATATTCATTCATGCGCTGGTGCATGGCCACGTTCTCAAGGTATTCCATTTCTTATTCACTCATGGAGTCGTATGTGCCTTCATCATTGGCAATCATGGTTCGCTGGTTGAGGCATTGGAAAGACTTGTGTCCTCGGCCGCCACATGTGAAACACTTGAGAGAACTTGTCTTGACGGGATCGTCCGGTGCCACCGATGGTGAGGGAGTTTTGGACTTGTAGTTGCTTTCCTAAGGAAGAGTCAAAGAAGGCGTATCTTGTTTTGAACTTGACTTATCTCCGGTACTTGGTGATGCTCTAGTTGAGGTAGGAGGTGTCGAAGTCGTGGGAGCTTGAGTGTATGAGCCATAGGTCTTGGACGAGTACTTGGCGTATTTGAAGTCATCTTGTACTTGTCGCTTGGCCTTGGTTGCTTGATGAACTAGCTCGAGAAGGTTAGAGTAGAGTTGGAAGTCGGCGATCTTCTTGATTGGGTGGTTGAGGCCGTTGAAGAAGTGTGCCATTGTTTGCTCGTCATCTTCCTTGACAATGGCTCGTATCATTGCAATCTCCATCTCTTGATAGTATTCTTCCACTGTCTTCGTGCCTTGCTTGAGGAGTTGCAACTTCTTGAAGAGATCACGTGTGTAGTGTGTAGGGACGAAGCGAGCTCTCATGACATCCTTCATTTGTGTCCAATGTCGTGATGGGTGGTTGATACGTATCCAACGTATCTATAATTTTTTATTGTTCCATGCTATTATATTATCTATTTTGGATGTTTAATAGGCATTTATATGCTATTTTATATTATTTTTGGGACTAACCTATTAACCAAGAGCCCAGTGGTAGTTTCTGTTTTTTTGTCTATTTTAGAGTTTCGCGGAAAAGGAATACCAAACGGAGTCCAAATGGTATGAAACTTTCACGATGATGTTTCCTGGACCGAAAGGAAACCAGAAGACTTAGAGATGAAGTCGGAGACGTAACAAGGCGACCACGAGGCAGGGGGCGCGCCCAGGGGGTAGGGCGCGCCCCCTACCTCGTGGGCCCCTCGTAGCTCCCCTGACCTAGCTCCTTCGCCTGTATATACTCTTATACCCTAAAAACATCCAAGGAGACACGAAACCACCTTTCCACCGCCGCAACATTCTGTACCCATGAGATCCCATCTAGGGGCCTTTTCCGGCGTCCTGCCGGAGGGGGATTCAATCACGGAGGGCTTCTACATCAACACATTACCTCTCCGATGAAGCGTGAGTAGTTCACCACAGACCTACAGGTCCATAGCTAGTAGCTAGATGGCTTCTTCTCTCTCTTTGATTCTCAATACCATGTTCTCCTCGATGTTCTTGGAGTTCTATTCGATGTAATATTCTTTTACGGAATGTTTGCCGAGATCCGATGAATTTTTGATTTATGATTAGATTATCTATGAATATTATTTGGTTCTTCTCTGAATTCTTATACGCATGATTTGATATCTTTGCAAGTATCTTCGAATTATCGGTTTAGTTTGGCCTACTAGATTGATCTTTCTTGCAATGGGAGAAGTGCTTAGCTTTGGGTTCAATCTTGCGGTGTCCTTTCCCAGTGACAGTAGGGGCAGCAAGGCACGTATTGTATTGTTGCCATCGAGGATAAAAAGATGGGGTTTTCATCATATTGCTTGAGTTAATTCCTCTAATCATGTCATCTTAATTAATGCGTTACTCCGTTCTTTATGAACTTAATACTCTATATGCAGGCAGGAGTCGGTCGATGTGTGGAGTAATAGTAGTAGATGCAGAATCGTTTCGGTCTACTTGACACGGACGTGATGCCTATTAGATATCGTCATAACTATGCGCTTTTCTACCAATTGCTCGGCAATAATTTGTTCACCCACCGTAATATTTGCTATCTTGAGAGAAGCCACTAGTGAAACCTATGGCCCCCGGGTCTCTTTTCCATTATATAAGCTCTCTTTTGGATCTTACTAGTTTCCGATCTACTATTTGCAATCTTTTACTTTCTGATCTATAAACCAAAAATACCAAAATATTTACTTTACCATTTATCTATCTCTATCAGATCTCACTTTTGCAAGTGACCATGAAGGGATTGACAACCCCTTTATCGCGTTGGGTGCAAGTTGTTGATGTTTGTGCAGGTATTTGGTGACTTGTGCGTTGTCTCCTACTGGATTGATACCTTGGTTCTCAAACTGGGGGAAATACTTACGCTACTTTGCTGCATCACCGTTTCCCTCTTCAAGAGAAAAACCAACACAAGCTCAAGAGGTAGCAAGAAGGATTTCTGGCGCCGTTGCCGGGGAGACCTATGCCAAGTCAAGACAAGATTTGATCTCCCGTCAACTTGCCAATTTTTGGCACCGTTCCGGGGAGATCTACGTCAAGTCAAGCCATACCAAGTACCCATCATAAACTCTTCTCCCTTGCATTACATTATTCTCCATTCGCCTCTCGTTTTCCTCTCCCCCACCTCTAAAATGATTTTCTAGAACCTTTGCCTTTTCTTCGCTCCTCTTCCGTTCGTCTTCTTTCTGGTTGCTCGTTTGCTATTGGTTTGTTGCCATCAAGTCTGAAACCTCGGAAGGTTATCATTGAAAATCTTGAGGAAACACTTGAATCTTGTTATTTGAATCATGAAACTGAAACTCCTCCTAATTATAAAACAAAAATCTTTCGTGTGGGGGACGGTAATATTATTGGAAAAAGTGTTATCCAAGAATTCTTTGGTTGCACAGGATCCATGCCTATTAATAAAAAGTCTATTCTTCTTGAGACCAACTGCTATGTTGATGCCATTGTTATGCTTGTTGAGAAATTAGAAAGAAAATTTGTGCATATTCATCCTACTTTGCAAAAGGCGTTTTATGAGCTTCCCAATATTAATCACCAATAGCTAAAAAGATGCCACCATTATCCTTATGCGTGAATTTGATTATATAATAGAAGAAGCTAGGAATATTTTTGCTTTCTATAAAAAGGATGTTGAACACCCTCCGATTATAGATATTCTCTATGGTAAACAAACCATGCGTAGTTTGGAAGCTAGAGATTATCAATCTTATAGTGAAAATCTTAGGAAGAGAGTTCCCTATCCTGAAATATCTCAATCTTTGTACCTTGGGGCTTTTGAGGAGTTTGATTGGATTACTAGAGGAATTTATGTAGGATTCAATAGGGATTGGTTGAAATAAAATGATGACGGAACCTGTTAGAAATGAACTACGCATTTTATATTATGATATATACGGTGATGATCCCGACTATGGGTTTATGAATGTCAAATTACCAATCAAAGTACTTTCCATGATTTAAGTTCATCTTCTAAAAGGTAAATAAAGGAAAGGATAGATTTGCTAAGACAAGTTTTGGAGGATTTGATGAGAAAAGAATTGCATACCAAAGATGGCAATACCTAGATCTATTCGTGTTTTTATGCCTAGCTAAGGGCGTTAAACGATAGCGCCTGTTGGGAGGCAACCCAATTTTATTTTTGTTCTTTGATTTTTTCTCCTGTTTAGTAATAAACTAGCCACCATCCCGTGCAACTGCACGGGCTAGTTGTTTGTATATTGTTACATTATATTAATGAAATTGTAAGAAAAGGTACACTCAACTACAAATTATTTTCCTCGATTAGTTCTTTTAGTTATACTGTTCATGCTTACATACCCTTGTACTACGTGTTCAATCCAGAGTAATTTTTTAAAATATATTGTAAAGTTTTTTATGGCAGACCTCAAATGTTTTAGGATTCCCGAAATATATCACCAATAAGAATTCTTCCGTTATGGCATTCGTCATTTTTCCAAACAACGATATGTATTTCTTGATATATTTTTTCACTCATGTATTTCATGATTTTCATCAACTTGGCAAAACCCGGGATTTGAGATCGCAGAAAATAATATTGAATGAAAACCATTATGGACTCTATGGCAAAATAAAAGCAGAATGAAAATATGTTGTCCTAATACTTCAGTTGGTCAGGATGTAGGATAAATGTTTGGCGACCATGTCATTGAATTACAGAAGTTCGCAGTTGTACTCTCCACCGAATAGATAAGAATTTTAATTTATGACATATAATGTTAGCATTTTTCTTTTCTAAAAAAGTCTGCATTTTTTGTTACAAAGTTGAAAAGTACGTGGAACTTTTTCCATGTGGATAATTTAGTAACATCCTCTGGAGAAAATGTATGAACTGTACATAAATTCTAACATGTTGTATCTACCTAAGTCTACATTATCTCTCTTATTATGGAAAGTCTAAGAAAGATTGACCGTTATAATTTATTTACCCTTTATGTCTGATTTCCTATATAAGTATAAAATGCAGTGAAAAGTTGGACCAAATAGAATAGAGAAAATACTCTTAAGTTAATTTGGAAAAAGTTGACCGAGCAAATATAATAAGGAGATGGGAAAATACAGCTAAATTAATGCTAAGCATCTGTATAAAATTCATGGAAATAACTAATTTATGTACTGTCATATGTAGTGTATTTTTGCAGGCCACAACTGAGTCTGACTCCGCTTAATATTCAGTATGTGTTTGCACTTACTGTGCAGCAGGTGCCGTCGTGGTTCACAGAGAAATAACTTATTAGTTTCAGATGAGGTATGTTGAAATGATAAACTACTGGAATCACTAAAAAAGAGATGGAAACCATGATCTCGACAGGCGACAAAATGATTATCGAATCTCTCAGTCTGCATATATTTTAAAACAGTAAACCTATATACCGGACTGATGCATGTATGCAAGCTCTCTGTATGACATTGACGGATTAGCCAAATTCATTAGTTGGTCGCCGGCTTTGTGGTGGTAGCTACCTTGCGATATGCACCCTCTGGCCTTAGCCTTTTTTTAAACATGGGTTGACTTCACGTGTCTCTTGGAAAATAAAAACCTTAGGTACGACATTAACATATATAGAACTGAAAAGAAATTCGAATCTTTGTCTCACATATAGGCATTTTAATAAACACGTGATTGGCAAGTGCACTGAGTAAAGCTGTAACTCCCATGCCGCATAAAACCCATCCAAATGAAAATGCAAGCATCAAATAAGATTCATTTGCACAATGGGCGAAGATATCCCATATTGCGATCTAATGTTGTAATTAGGAACGTTTTCTATGAGATTTCAGTTAGAGGAAGAGGGAGATTGACAATGTGTATTAGTAAGAGATACCTATACTTGAGCTTACCACAACGTATGTAGATTAGATGGGTTTGTTTCTAACACATCGTCGGCTATAGTCGTCGATGACAATTGTGGTCTAACCATCAGACCACACAAAGACTTGGTGCCACAGCCACCGGTGCTACAGGAGCCAGGACGTGAAGGCCTGCTAATATTTTCCTATGGTTATTTGACTTATGTCCAACATGGGGGGAAGTTGTCTCTGTCAATCCTGTACATAAGGCATCAGCTGCGATCTGGCATCTCTAGACAGCCTTGCTGGGAGGGCAGGAGACAGTGGAGAACGGATTTACGCACATAGCTGCAGCATATTCACCGCAGCCTTGTTGAGACAACCTAGAAACAATGCTACCGATTTTACGTCAAATCAAAATCCTAGAAGGTCTTTACAAAAGTTTGGATCTGTAGTTCAATTCCATCGATCATCCCTAAAAGGACATATGATCTTAACCTTTCCAGGTTGAATCAGCATGGATCAGACGGGGAAAAAAAGAACATGTTGCTTACCTGAGATCAGATCAATGAAACTTGTTGTTGCAAAATATATATCATGCGGCAAAGATACGTTAGGGTGGCAGAGGTGGCTTCTCCACCATCGTGGCACATACCTTGGCTTCCTCCACTATCACAACGTCCATAATGTTACTACTATCCGGAGCACAAACATTGGCTGTTCGTCATCATTGACACTGAAAATTTAAACTGAGCTCGAGTTCTATATAGAAGACCAAACATTCATATGGAAAGAACATAAACCACTCGAGTATTCTTTATGCAAAACAACATGATACCATATCACTGTCTAACTGTTTTAACCCTCAAGATTCCATATCTGTGGTAGATTTATTATCTCAGATAGCTGTTAAACTACTAAAAGAAGAAAGCATGAGGCCAGCCACGTATGGAAGAACGGATCGAACTGAGGATGTTCCATGCTTTCTCATGCATCCCCATACCACCCGAAGACCGCCCATCATAAAGCCATCATTAAGCATAAAGAAACATATAACTATTAAAAATTAGCCAAATTGTCTGCTGAAAGGTAGTGGAAAAGATAGAGAAATCTACAACATAAATTCAGTGTGCTGTTGCTAGAACGTCCATATGAAATTAATACTGCATTTTGGATGCAACCCGTACCTACTACAGTGACAACATCTACAGTGCTTTGAATCAACATAAAGTGAGTAGGAAATTATCAAACTCACTGATGTGAAGTAAAGAACAATATAATCAGTCTGTACAAATGTAGTTTGGGACAAACAGTACATACATGATTATACTAAAGGTTAAACCAAAGTATAATTTATATGCTTCAAGGATATCTCATTACAATTTCAAATTGCCACAAAGTCACGTTGAAGAGCACCTATAGAACTTCCAATAACAAAAAAGTGAATGTACAAAAGGAGTACTTAGTTGGGTAAAAGTTTATCAATAAACAATCACCAGTAAATGTTTTTCTCTTGAATAAATAATTAAATGGTATACTTCAGCCAAACAGAAAATTAGGAGAACCAAAAAGGGAAGAAATTAAAAGATCAATCTTTGTGGAAGATAAAAGATACACTTGTTTCAACTATTACATCTTATTGGCAATGGCTATCCCATGTTGTAGACATCAAACCAACAGAAGGAATTAGGCCATATTAGTGTCACTGCGTCAAGGAGCTTCCTTTTTCCGAATAAGTAGTACAGTATATATGTAATGGGTATTCTGCTTCTAGTGTTTTCTGTATCTCATACAGAGTGGAAGGGTACCGGCGTTGCCTTCTTTTCCGTGGTTGTCTCACATTCTTTCATGTACAATTTCTCTATATACTACCAAAAACATTTATGTGCACATAAATAGAAAAATGGTACAACCTGCTTGATTATTAGGAGGAGGGCTATATTTAGATTTCCAGCTTCCTGATGTAAGAACTACTAAGAAGTTTTTGCATATACAAAAACAAACATATTTAGATGAATTATTCTATACATTAAGTCTAAGGAAGGTCCTAAATTTGAACTGTTTGCTACATATTTCTCACAGTAGGAAAATGGACCAAAGAATACATCCTTGCAGCTAATTTATTAAATCTAGTTCTTTAAATCTGCAGGTCGCTGACTCACACAATCACACTCCAATATTCCATTACACTTACAACTAATCTAGTAATACAAATATACTACTCATTGAGGTATTCACAGTATGATCCAATCATGCAAGAATAGTACACAATGGTCAGCTGTACAAGCAGAACTAATACTTAGGAAAACAAATTGACTCATTTTTTTTTAGATTTTTCTCTGTGGAGAAGAAGAACACACCTCGCACTGCTCTTGCAGATGTAGTTGTTGAACTGCATGGAAGACTCACAACAGAGTACATGGTCGTTGGATTCCCACTAAGACAGCTCAGGCTATCATGCCTACAAATTATCGCTGGCAAATTCCGTACAGGAGCAAAATTGTCCCCAACAGATCCCAGTTCCTCTAGCAACATAGCACATTCATTAAATTACAACACTTTTGTATATGTACTAAAAATCATGTAGATAGAAGACAAAATTGTGAGATTTGGACGAAAGGTTATCTGTGTTTCATCGGTCAGGAGCAATGTTGTGTATCTCTTGCTAAAAATTTACAGATACACCATCAATTTGCAGTACATTAGCTCCTTTGCTTGGCGTCCTCATGAATGACCGACTACAGCTGCTCCGTGATCTGCTTCAAACTGTTCTTAGAACACTCCTCCTCCTGCTAGATCTGATTCATCTGCTGATCCAAAAACACCTCCTTCTCCACTTCATTGTACATGGTGGATTGTTTTTTGGTCGGGGCATGGAAGCTGCGGGCTCAGGGAATTAAAAGGGCATTCTCCTTAGCCGAGATGTGTTGCTGCGTGGTTGGTGTAGTAGAGATTCAAAGGTCGTGGAGGGAGGGATTGGGGAAGAGGCTAGCTGGATATTTTAGATGACTGCTAGGAAAGACTACAGATTGGACGGGAGGAGGAGGAGCAGCGCTAGGGTTCATCGCATTGGTGGGATTGGGTAATAGGTGAAAACTCCAAATTGGACGGGAGGAGGACCGGATGAGGAAGAGGAGCGCTCGGTGCATTGGTAGTTTTTTTCCTCTTTGAGGTGGTTCGTGGAGGGGGGGGGGGAAGGAGACTGTCAGAGATTTTTTTTGCTGAAGATAGTTTAAGGTGGGACAAAAGCAAAGGACTCCTTAGGCACCACATCCGACAGTGGAAAATAGTTAATTTCAAGATCGGTCGGCTAGTTTTGCTTAATTCCAAGGATTAACGTGGAAGCTCGTATGGTGCCTCCAATTAGTAAATATATATAAGATAATTCATCTATCCTCTGGTTAGATGTGGTTTTATGTTTAATTAGTGTTTGTGCCAAGTAGAACCTTTAGGATAGCCTACGGTGATAGTTGTGTTGATCCTGCTGAAAATCAGAAACTTTTGCACTTAGTAAATTAGTTTTGAAAATTCACAGAAACGTTCTTTTGACCTGATTCCTTTTGATTTGGATTGGTACACAAATTGCTCAGGTTTTCCTAATTTTGATAGATTTTTGGAGTTACATAAGTATTCAGGAGTTACAAATTACTACAGATTGTTCTGTTTTTGATAGATTCTGTTTTTCGTGTGTTGTTTGCTTATTTTGATGAATATATGGGTAGTATCAGGGGGTATGAACCATGGAGAAGTTGGAATACAATATATATTACACCAATATAAATAAATAATGAGTTTTCAACAGTACCTTAAAGTGGTAATTTATTTTCTTATACTAACGAAGCTCATGAGATTTTCTGTAGAGTTTTGTGGTGTGAAGTTTTCAAGTTTTGGGTAAGGATTTGATGGACTATGGAATAAGGAGTGGCAAGAGACTAAGCTTGGGGATGCCCATGGCACCCCAAAGGTAATATTCAAGGACAACCAAAAGCCTAAACTTGGGGATGCCCCGGAAGGCATCCCCTCTTTCATCTTCGTCTATCGGTAACTTTACTTGAGGCTATATTTTTATTCACCACATGATATGTGTTTTTCTTGGAGCGTCTTGTATGATTTGAGTCTTTGCTTTTTAGTTTACCACAATCATCGTTGTTGTACACACCTTTTGGGAGAGACACACATGAATCGTGATTTATTAAAATACTCTATGTGCTTCAGTTATATCTTTTGAGCTAGGCAATATTGCTCTAGCACTTCACTTATATCTTTTTAGAGCACGGCGGTGGCTTTATTTTATAGAAATGGTTGAACTCTAATGCTTCACTTATATTATTTTGAGAGTCTTTTAGAACAGCAGTGGTTTGCCTCACTCTTGGCATCACTCGATCACTTGTTCCCACCGAACGAGGACGTAGTCTTGAAACTCGAGGGAGGCCATGGCGATTTTCTTCTCCTCCTCGTAGTTGTGAATATGGAATATCTAGTCGACCTTCAGTTCCCATGAGAGATACTCCTCGGGGTCTTTGCTTCGGAGAACTTGGGCATGGTGAACTTGAGCTTGTCGTAGCGTTGTTCTTCATCATGTGGACGAGGGTGGTGTCACACTTGGCATGGAGGAAGGTCTTCAACTTCACGCTCCTCTTGACGGACTTGCCGATAGACGCAGCATGTGTGCCTGGTTCCTTCGTTCTTGTTGCTCCTCACGGCGAGCGGCTTCCTCTTGAATTTCTTGGTGAAGTGCTTCTTCTTGTTCACGTACTTGCCGGTTGCGTTCAACGACGACTCTAGTGGCCACGCGGAGTGCGCGTTGTGCTTCAAGTGCTTGTTCGTCACGACGCTCTTGTTCTTGTTGGAGTGCGTCGCCCGCTTGAGGTGCTTGACGTTGCGCTTGAGGGGGTTGCTCTTGGTCCATGATGTCTTGTTCTTGGCGTCTTGCTCATTCACATGCTCACACTCGGTCTTGCAAACCATTGCAATGGAATGGATTTTCTTAAGCTTGCCGATCATGAGTGTCGGGGCGTCGAGGGGAACGAGCTCGAGAAGGACTTACATCCGAGGAAGAGTAGGTCAAAGAATGGGGACTCGAGTGACTTCGTCTTGCTGGAGAGGTGGTGGAGGACGCATGGCTCATGATCATGTTGCGAAATTCTTCCATTTGTTTGGAGAGCTTAGCATCGAGGTAGTCCCGATTTCTTGCTTCCGATTCACGTAAGTCGATGGCGAGTTTCTCGATGCGGTCACCCAAAGTTTCACTTTCTTGATGGAGAGCTCGTTGTGCGATGAGGAAGTGATTCTTGGTGACGAAGTCGCGTTTGTCATCTTGATCCTCGAAGAGTGGGTTCACCGAAGAAGTAGTCCTATCCATCATGTGGAAGTGGTGGTGAGTAGGAAAATGAGAGAACAATACCAAAGTTACCTTTTTCGAATATTAAGGATGTATCGAGTATCACTCAACGGAATACTATAATAGTAGAATTGGTACCGAGTTTTGTTTTCTCACACCTATAAGTAAGAGGCTTATGGAGGATCTTGGTTAGGGAGTGGCACAAATAATTCAAGCAAATGTTAGTCAAGATGTCGAAAATGTTGCGATGCACAAATTACAAGTAAGACAAATAGATCAAACCCAAGAATGTCACTAGGAACACACACACGGAAGATACATGGGATCCGCACAACCAAGGAATGAGCTCAAAGAGGTGGAACAACGAGAAATGCTCTTGTTATATGGATACTAGAGAGACGCTAGCTTGATTGCTCTAATGGGCTAGATGCGCTAGTGCACCAACCTAAGAGAGAAACGGGCCGTGTACTATCCCAAGTATGCTTATGTATGTAATGAACCGAGATGATGAAACTAGGAAAAGTGGCTCAATGCTATTGCTTACAAGCTCTTTGCTTCTCTTTTTATTTTGCGTAAAAGTTTTTTTCTATGCCACAATGCTTGATATGTGAGCCGGAATATGAGATAACAAGTGTGATATGCACGGGAGAGACGTAACACTAACGGTGCACTAAAATCATGGCCCGACAATACTCAACTCGTTAGTCTCGATAGGCAAGTAACACAAAAGAGGCTCGAGGCTATCAAGGTAATGGCAAGGAATGATTTTAGGATGTCGTTGAGGTTACCGTCCTTCCTTACGGTAGTATGATGATGAAGTGGTCGAAGTCGATGTGGAGTCCGAGTCGATGGTGAGTGGTGGTGATGATGAAGTCAAGTCACGCCTAAGTAGCCGAAACACCTTAGGACACGTGGACACTGCAACTCCGAAACTTAAACACTCACGATAAGTATTGCGGAAGACCAAATGTGGTGGTGGAATGGCCAAAAGAGGCAAAACTATAGTGGCTGAACAGTTCTGTAAGGCCCGTGCGCACGGGGTTAGTAAAAACCGTGTGCACGGGGTCCCGTGGAGACGGGGTCCCGATGGCCCGTGCGCATGGGGCGTGTTGGGAGCGCAAGAACACCTTCGGATCCGAGAGTTTTGTCAAAATTTTGGCCAAATTCAACGATTGGATGGACGGAGGAGGTGGGTAAGGGGCAGATCCACTTGCCAAACACGAAATTCGTGGGACCAAATCAACAAAACCTCACAAGATCCAACAAATTGCAAGAAACATTTTGGGGCTATTTTTGGTGGGGATTTTCGAATTGGGACAAAAAGCAACAAAATTAGGCTAGAATATGAGGGGTAAGGACTCCAAGATGTGAATCAACCATGACTCGTGATACCAAGATGTTGTAGGGTGAAACCCTAGGTGAGATATTTTCACAGTTGGAGGGGAAAGGATGAATACAAGAACATAAGTGAGAAATTCACTCACACAAAACTCAACTACACATCCACTCGAGTAACAAACACATGAGATCCACAAGCATACAAGAACAATCCAAAGAAACAAGCACAAAGATAAGGTTCTTCCAACTCCTAAGGAGATGAGGTCTTGATGATAGTCTTCTCCAAAGAGGAGGTCTTGAAATCCAGTTGGGATCCTCTCCTAAGAGGCCTTGATCCCCAAGAGGAGTGGTAGAAGGAGCAAAGCTCTATCAATGTCTCACATATACTTTGCTAACCCTAAACATGGCCCTAGGTACGAAATATATAGGTAGGTAGTCGAAGGGGATGAAGTGGAGGCCCAAAATAGCATCTCTCGGTCGGCCATCCCGATGGGCCCGTGCGCACGGGGTAAGTTGGGCCCGTGTGCATGGTACACGCTCGTGTGCACGGGGTGCTACAGCGGCTCGGGCTCGTGCGCACGGGGTGGTGCGTCTCGTTTCTAGTAGCCTCCTGGGCGGCTCGTGCGCATGGGGTCTTGGGGTCCCGTTGATACGTCTCCAACGTATCTATAATTTATGAAGTATTCATGCTGTTACATTATCATTCTTGGATGTTTTAAAATCATTTTATAACAAATTTATATCATCTTTTGGGACTAACCTATTGACCCAGTGCCTAGTGCCAGTTGTTTTTTGCTTGTTTTTTTACATCGCAGGAAATCAAAATGTTCCAAACAGCGCGAAACTTTTTGTGGATCTTTATGGACCAAAAGACATCCAATGGGTTAGAGCAGCACCTGGGGGTGCCCTATGACGCCCGGATAATCAGGCTACAGTAATCCCATGTTAACGATGCCACGTCACCTCGCTTACTGTTGATAAACTCTCGATAGTTCAAAACCGATCCAAATTCAAATTTAATTAGAGGCAAACATCAAAGTTTTCAAACATTAAAAATAAAATGTTCTGGTTGTGCCAAATAATGTTTAGATATTTAAGGTGAAGGAAACACACTTTTACAGAATACATAAATATTTTAAATTGAATTAAAACATAAAAGGAAATAAATAAAAGAAAAGGAATAAAAAAAGAAAACCTAACAAAACTAAAGAGAAAAGGAAACAACTCCCCTCCCCCTGGCCAACTGGGCCAAGGCCCGGCCGACCCAACCGGCCCACCCCACTCCCTATACACCCCCTTCCCAAACCCTAATCCACCAACACACCCCCACTCGCCCCACGCTCCACTCCTCCCCGATTCCCCTGGATCGAGATCGATCCCCCCCCCACACTCTCTCGCACCCCTCCCGCTCGATCTGGAGCCGCCGCCGCCGCCCGTCTCTGGCTCGCCTACCCCTCCCCCCCCGCTCCTCTTCCTCGATCCGATCTGGATCGGGAAGGGGCAATGAGCTCGATGCCCCCTTCATCGACGCCGTCGCCGTACGACACAACCGCCGCCCGAGGACCTTGCCGGAGGCCACCTCGCCGAACCTTCCCTGACGGACTGCCTCCCCGTCGCCTGGTCGTCTCCGACCTCCTCCTCGCGCCCCATTGCCCCAGACCCTACAGCCCCCTGTGAGCCGCCACCCCCTCCTTCCTCTCCCTACTGTCAGACGGTGCCGCCACCGCAAGGCTGGTTGCGCCGTGCCTGCAGCGTGGCCATGCTGTCTTGCCTCCCGCCCCGCCTCCCCACATCAGGCGCGCCCAGCGCCTCGACCTCACCTCCTCCTCCTCTCCGTCTCGCCTTTTCTGCTGTCCGCCAGACACGCCTGCGTGCGGCCTCGTCTCGCCCGAACGGCGACGCTTTACGCCGGGCCGTCGCCTCGCTTTGCCTCGCCGGTGCCTCGCCAAGGGCGTTCGCCGTCGCCAGATGCCTCGGGGCTCCACCTCGTTAGTTATCGCCAGCGCCCGCTAACGGCCGCTCCGTTTGGCCCCTGTGCCACTGAACGTCGGGGCCCACACCCTGGGAAAATTAGAAAAATATATATTAATTAATTAATTAGATAATTAATTAACTTAATTGATCATGTTTAATTAATCTAATTAAACATTAGTTAACCTAATTAACTAAGTAACTAATTAATAAGTTAATTAGGATAATGTGACAATGGCAGACGGGACCTACCCGTCAGTTTGACCGGTCAACGGTCAGCGTTGACCGATGATGTCATGCTGACATCATGCTGACGTCATAATTGAATTTTCTAAATTAGTTAATTCTGTTAATCCTGAAAATGACTTAAATCTTTTTAAATTAATATAAAATAACCTGTAGCCCGGATGGGAAAACTTTGTACATTAAAGTTGCTCAGAACAACAAGACGAATCCGGATACGCAGCCCGTTCATCCGCCACACATCCCTAGCATAGCAAACTTGCAACTTTCCCCTTCTGATTCATCTGTCCGAAAACGCAAAACACCGGGGATACTTTCCCGAATGTTTTTCCCCTTCACCGATATCACGTACTACCGCGTTAGGGCACACCGAACACCGCGTATTGCCTTGTTATGCTTTGTGATGCTTTGTTTGCTCTGTTATTTATTGTGTTCCCTCTCCGTTACTTCTTTCCGGTAGACCCCAAGCCTGCCGGCGACCCCCAGTTCAACTACGGTGTTCACGACCCCTCCTTGCCAGAGCAACCAGGCAAGCCCCCCCCCCCTTGATCACCAGATATCGCCTATTCTTCTCTATACTGCTTGCATTAGAGTAGTGTAGCATGTTACTGTTTGGTTACTCCTATTCATTGCTGTATAGTCTGTCATTACTACTGATCATTGATACCTTACCCGCAATCATAAATGCTTAGTATAGGATGCTAGTTTATCACCATTGGCCCTACATTCCTGTCAGTCTGCCTTGCTATACTATTGGGCCGTGATCACTCGGGAGGTGATCACGGGTATATATTATACATATATACATACTACATATGGTGACTAAAGTCGGGTCCGCTCGAAGAGTACCCGCGAGTGATTCACGGATTGGGGGCTAAAAGGACCTTTGTCCCGACGGCCCTCTGTGTGGATCTTTGTGGCGGAGCGACAGGGCAGGTTGAGACCACCTAGGCGAGAGGTGGGCCTGGCCCTGTTCGGCGTCCGCGATTGCTTCATAATAACACGATTAACGAGATCTTGGTATTTGATCTGAGTCTGGCCATTTGGTCTATACGCACTAACCATCTATGCGGGAGTAGTTATGGGTATCCCGGCGTCGTAGTATCAGCCGAAGCCTTCGTGATGTCAGCGAGTGAGTGGCGCGCGCCGGATTGGACTGGAACGCCACTAGGCTAGGTCTGCTTCCGGCCGCGTTCGCAACGTGCAGGTGTGCAAAGGGCGATGGGCCCAGACCCCTGCGCCATAGGAGTTAGACCGGCGTGCTGACCTCTCTGTTGTGCCTAGGTGGGGCTGCGACGTGTTGATCTTCCGAGGCCGGGCATGACCCGGGAAAGTGTGTCCGGCCAAATGGGATTGAGCGTGTTGGGTTATGTGGCTCACCCCTGCAGGGAAGTTTATCTATTCGAATAGCCGTGTCCCTCGGTAAAAGGACGACCCGGAGTTGTACCTTGACCTTATGACAACTAGAACCGGATACTTAATAAAACACACCCTTCCAAGTGCCAGATACAACCCGGTGATCGCTCTCTAACTGTAGGCGATGAGGAGAGGATCGCGGGTAGGATTATGCTATGCGATGCTACTTGGAGGACTTCAATCTACTCCCTTCTACATCTTTGCAAGACGGAGGCTGCGAAGCGTAGTCTTGACGTGATTAGCTGTCCCCTCTTATTTCGGCATTCTGCATTCGGTCCACCAATATGGCCTTTACACATATACCCATGCATATGTAGTGTAGCTCCTTGCTTGCAGTACTTTAGATGAGTACTCACGGTTGCTTTCTCCCCTTTTCCCCTTTCCTTTCTTTTCGGTTGTCGCAACCAGATGCCGGAGCCCAGAGCAGACGCCACCGTCGCATTTACATTTACTACTACTGGAGGTGCCTACTACTACGTGCGGTGTCGGCGGCGACCACTGGAGTAGTTTAGGAGGATCCAGGCAGAGGCTGCGCCTCTTCGTCGGTATCCCGGTTTGTGCTAGCCATCTTATGGCAACTTGTTTAACTTATGTCCGTACTTAGAATTGTTGCTTCCACGACTCGCCTATGATCGAGCACTTGTATTCGAGCCCTCGAGGCCCCTGGCTTGTATTATGATGCTTGTATGACTTATTTATGTTTTTAGAGTTGTGTTGTGATATCTTCCCGTGAGTCCCTGATCTTGATTGTACACGCTTGCGTGCATGATTAGTGTACGATTGAATCGGGGGCGTCACAAGTTGGTATCAGAGCCGACTGCCTGTAGGAATCCTCTTCCCAACTCCTTGGCCGAAGTAGAGTCTAGACATTGCAAAAACTTTTACTAACTTGGCTGTGCGGCCCATGGGCCCACGTCGCCAACTGGGTGGTATTAGGATCTTTTATTCCTTGACCTATACTCTGGGACTCTAATCTCTCCTCTATTCGGGTTAAATGATTTTACTAAATTTGCTCTAGGTTCTCGAAAATACTTTCTCCCGGAGAGCCCCTCACTCCAGATGATCGCTGCACCAAAAGATTCTGAAGATACTCTTCGAGGTTTTTCCAAGACCCTTGTGCCCATCGACTTTACAATCCCCTACCACCAATATGCCCTTATGGATAACTACCTACAATTGTCGTTCATACAATGCTTCCCAGCTGATCTTGTTATTACAAGATACATCGAAATTCTCTCTATTGTTTCAAGAATACTTTGTGCCTATTACCCTCTACGGATAATTCCTCGCACTTACCGAGTATCCACTCAACCCCACTGATCAAGTGTTTTGCAAAAGACTTCGAAATACCATTCGATCTTCCGAAATTCCTGAGCAGCCTATTGCTCTTGAAATTCTTGCTTGCTTTTATGGTTAATCCCATAAGTCTCGTAATCCTATTGGCATCCCTTGACTTTATCATTTTAAGTCTGTTGATTCAATATGTTGAGGATGCTCGCATTCCTTCGTCGAATCCTGGAATTCATCCTTCCGGCTCAATGTCAGTTTGAACATGAGTTGGTTCTCAACCAATTAAATTGTCGTCGATTGTACCCCTAAGGCTATTCAACTTATCCGCCCGTAATCAGAGCGTTGCTTATGATCCCTTGTCTTGGAATTCATAATTCCTTTACAATTGAGCTTTGAAGTAGTCAGTTGTTTCTATCATCTGATCTCCTTGCATGCTTTCTTCTTCTGGTTGAGTACCAATACTCACATCAGGTTCCTTGTGGTCCGCAAGACCATTTGCTTGGTTATTATCCGACCGTGTCCTTCATTTCCAATAACTTTGAGAGTTTCTCCCCTGATACATAATGCCTTTGGTAAATTATGTCTTCTGCCTTTGGCAAGTTATATCCTATGCCTTGTCAACCATGCTCTGCTTCGAGCACGTGTTAATTAACCCTAAAGTTCATGTTATATGTTCCAAGTTGCCCCGATGGGTTGACCCTATGCTTTCCATAACCTGTGTGAACCCGAAAGTTTTCATGGGTCATACTCCTCTGGTAATTCACCAGGTAGGTTTCCACAATCAATTCATTTTTTTTATCAAAACGAGAAGTGAATGTAAGGTTATGCTATGGAGAAGTGGGAGTCGACCTTGAACTTTGTGTTCATGCCCATGGACCCGAGGTGGAACTTATCATGGAAGCTTCTTGTAGTAATAATAATCACCTTGTGATAACTTCTTCTCTTATCTATGCATGGTCCTTTGCAACCGTGGTTCCGACCATGATTGTTTTTCTTTGGTCCCATTTCTCGGACAAGTTAAATCGCTTGTCTTATGCAGATCAATGTGCCTGCCCCACCCCGATTCTGCTCAACCTTTGAGTATCCCCCTATGGTATCTCAAGAATATTATGGAACTGCATAACTTCTTATGGGTTCTTCATCAACTGTTATTCCTCACTGGTTCCAATTCTCTTGGGTTCGGGGTTGTCGTCAACTAAGAACACCGAATAGTGAATCGAGTCCGCACTCCGACAATAACTCTAAGTGATTTTCGTTGCTTACAAGTTTATTAACCCTTCAAGTCATCCCAAGCCTGATCGGCTATATCATTATCGTACTAATTTTTAACTGTGCTACCTGTCCCTTCTCCCCATAGCAAAATTTTTGACGATGAGCTAAGCTTACGCCCATCTTCCTCATCATATCATTTCTTCTTGAACAACAAACTTGATTTCGAGTTTGTGTCGTACCCTTGGTTCCAATAATCTTTCGCTTCATCATTCCTGTGACTTGATGCCATCACCGGCTGATTACATCTTCATGAAATCTCTCAACAAATGTGTCATGATCATCATCAGCATTCTGAGATCTTCTAGGATATTAGTTGAATTCATGATGAGAAATACCATCCTTGCCCTCGATGAATTTTATTATCATCGACCACTTTATTGCCTTCCCACCAACACAGCTTGTTCGTGTTTGGTGTTATGCCTTGAATTCCCTGCCATCTATCAATTGTTCTTCTTTACTCAGAACATTACCATCTCTTATGTCATCAATGTTGTGAGAATTACACCACCTCTTAAGAATTTGTGATACATGATGCTTCTCATCATCACCATTCTTTGCTTGGTCCCCGTGTTGAGTGAACTTTGTTGTGCAGATTTAATATCTCTAGCAACCCTATTGCTTCAGAGTTATTGGACAATAATTCCAATTTGGTGTGTTAGTTGCTCAATCGCCATTCCGACGTTGGGCGTGCAACCCAGCCCATATTTCGGGTGCACCTTTCAACCCATGTTTATTTGTGTATGTTTTCCTCCAGCATACATCATTAAGTCATTTGATCTGGCTAATGTTATCTCCTTGTTCACATAGTTGTGGAAATCCATCCTTTTTGGAAATCTCGAGGAATTGTCGCTGAGTCCATCAGCCACCCCCTCATCCTCTCCTTGGTTTACTGATGAACTCTTGTTTCGGAACTCGCTTCCATAGTTCATTCCCGAGAATCTTACAATGTCATCCCGTCAATTTGTGTTGCACCTTTTCCTCTCAGACATCCTAAGTCTGAGGTATCCTGACACCAATCAGATCTGAATCTCGGTCAGATATGATGGTTGGAACATATTTCCAGGAGTTATAAACATCTTTACATCACCCGGTAAGGTGATGTCATGCCTAGCACACCTGGTCGGAGGCCCTATTGTTATAGATTCCTTTTCTGCAAGGTTATCCATTCTTCCATGAGGAAATTGTAAGGCTTATTCTACAAGTTGTTCCTGATGGATCCTTCCTTTATCCAAAGTCCGGCCCTTGATTGAAACACCATATCATTGCTACCTCGAAGCATGACTATGATACCCCACTCATCAACAAGAACATTGGAGGCGCGATGCTAAATGTTTCTTGGTCAGTTATCCAAATACCGCTGTCAAGAAATTTCTCTCCCCTTACCTAAAGAGTTTTCTACATTATATCCTATCATGGATATCATGCTCTGCTTGTCCTTGGGAAGGATATACCCTTGAAATATGTGTTTTAACACATTTTCCTTTCCATTGTTCTGTTTAATCTCATAACCATATTTTCCATTCCATTAGTTGGCTTAACGTTTCTTGTGATCTATATGATCTCAGCAATAATATTCTCCTGCATCACCTTGGTGTACAATTCTGTCAACGAGGCCCTGTTACTATTGCTGATGATATTCCGGTAGCCACCGATGAACGAGAACTTTGCCTAATGGTCCGCCTCGTTCAACGAGCAGGAAAATGGTTCTCTTCGTCCCTCGCCCTTGGTACCAACAATGCAGACAACATAACTGACCGGCTATCATCTGACATACCCTGCTATTTTAACCATGCAAGATGTCACCGCTCTCTCTACTTTTAAAACCACATGGTGGGCCTATAACCCATAGGTCCCAGGATCGAAACCTGACTCTCCTGTACACCCATGTTTGCCATAATTATTCCTCGCGTTTGACACCGTATGTAATACATGGTCACCTTCCTAGAGATGAACTATTCTGGTATCAGACGCAATACTTATTCTCATTGCTCTAGACCCCTTTCCCACTTGTTTCAGACATCGAACGATTGTCTATCCGCTTGAGACTTCTTACTGTACCTTCTTGGTGGCTCTCGTTGTGTTTCATTTGACCAACTCGAGAGATACCAATGTGTTCATTCATGGGATAACCCCCCTATGATTACCCATTGTAGCCTTCTATCGTTGTCGAGCTGCCCCATACCTATTCGTAAGTACGATGGAGTACCCGAAGAAAGGACGACAACTTCATCATGGTGACTTGAAGCAGAGAAATGAAGACATCAATGAAAGGGATCCACCTCTTCGAAAGGGCAGCCAAGACCGAGAAGACTCGTTAGTTTTTTTTTTCCGCTACCAACACCTCCCCCCCCTTACTCCACTGCTTAAATCTCGGGACGAGATTTCTTGTAGTGGAAGAGAATTGTGACGCCCGGATAATCAGGCTACAGTAATCCCATGTTAACGATGCCACGTCACCTCGCTTACTGTTGATAAACTCTCGATAGTTCAAAACCGATCCAAATTCAAATTTAATTAGAGGCAAACATCAAAGTTTTCAAACATTAAAAATAAAATGTTCTGGTTGTGCCAAATAATGTTTAGATATTTAAGGTGAAGGAAACACACTTTTAGAGAATACATAAATATTTTAAATTTAATTAAAACATAAAAGGAAATAAATAAAAGAAAAGGAATAAAAAAAGAAAACCTAACAAAACTAAAGAGAAAAGGAAACAACCCCCCTCCCCCTGGCCAACTGGGCCAAGGCCCGGCCGACCCAACAGGCCCACCCCACTCCCTATACACCCCCTGCCCAAACCCTAATCCACCAACACACCCCCACTCCCCCACGCTCCACTCCTCCCCGATTCCCTGGATCGAGATCGATCCCCCACTCTCTCTCGCACCCTCCCGCCGATCTGGAGCCGCCGCCGCCTGCCTCTCGGCTCGCCTACCCCCCGCTCCTCTTCCTCGATCCGATCTGGATCAGGAAGGGGCAATGAGCCTGATGCCCCCTTCATCGACGTCGTCGCCGTACGACACAACCGCCGCCCGAGGACCTCACCGGAGGCCACCTCGCCGAACCTTCCCCGACGGACTGCCTCCCCGTCGCCTGGTCGTCTCCGACCTCCTCCCCGCGCCACGTTGCCCCAGACCCTACGGCCCCTTGTGAGCCGCCACCCCCTCCTTCCTCTCCCTACTCCAGACGGTGCCGCCATCGCCAGATCGGCCGTGCTCGCGCTTCGCTGTGGCTATGCTCAGGCCGCCCCACTCCCCGCTTCCCACATCGCCGCGCCCAGCGTGCCTCGACCCAGCCTCCTCCTCTCCGTCTCACGCGCAGACTGCTGCCGTCTGCCGTGAGACACGCCTGCCGCGGCCTCGCCTCGCCTCGAACGGCGACGCCCTACGCCCGGCCGCCGCCTCGCCTTGCCTCGCCGGTGCCTCGCCAAGGACGTCGCCGTCGTCAAGATGCCCTCGGGCTCCACCTCGTTAGCTATCGCCAGCGCCCGCTAACGGCCGCTCCGCTTGGCCTGTGTACATGAACGCCGGGCCACACACAGGAAAATTAGAAAATATATATTAATTAATTAATTAGATAATTAATTAACTTAATTGATCATGTTTAATTAATCTAATTAAACATTAGTTAACCTAATTAACTAAGTAACTAATTAATAAGTTAATTAGGATAATGTGACAATGGCAGACGGGACCTACCCGTCAGTTTGACCGGTCAACGGTCAGCGTTGACCGATGATGTCATGCTGACATCATGCTGACGTCATAATTGAATTTTCTAAATTAGTTAATTCTGTTAATCCTAAAAATGACTTAAACCTTTTTAGATTAATATAAAATAACCTGGGCTATGGGAAAACTTTGTACATTAAAGTTGCTCAGAACGACAAGACGAATCCGGATACGCAGACCGGTCGTCCGCCACACATCCCTAGCATAGCAAACTTGCAACTTTCCCCTTCCGATTCATATGTCTGAAAACGCAAAACACCGGGGATACTTTCCCGGATGTTTCTCCCCTTCACCGATATCACGTACTACCGCGTTAGGGCACACCGAACACCGCGTATTGCCTTGTTATGCTTTGTGATGCTTTGTTTGCTCATATTTATTGTGTTCCTCTCCGTTACTTCTTTCCGGTAGACCCCAAGACCGCCTGGCGACCCCCAGCTCAACTACGGTGTTCACGACCCCTCCTTGCTGTGAGCAACCAGCAAGCCCCCTTGATCACCAGATATCGCCTATTCTTCTCTATACCGCTTGCATTAGAGTAGTGTAGCATGTTACCGTTCGGTTACTCCTATTACATTGATAGCTCGTCATTGTTGCTACAAATATTGATACCTTACCCGCAATCCTAAATGCTTAGTATAGGATGCTAGTTTATCACCATTGGCCCTACATTCTTGTCACCGCCTTGCTATATTATTGGGTCGTGATCACTCGGGAGGTGATCACGGTATATATTATACATATATACATACTACATGATGGTGACTAAAGTCGGGTCTCGTCAAGAGTACCTGAGTGATTCACGGATTGAAGTGAAAGGACCTTTGTCCCGACGGCCCTCGTGTGGATCTTTGTGGTGGAGCGACAGGCGTGTTGAGACCACCTAGGCGAGAGGTGGGCCCGGCCCGGTCGGCGTCATGGTTGCTTCATAATAACACGATTAACTAGATCTTGGTATTTGATCCGAGTCCGCCATTTGGTCTATACGCACTAACCATCTACGCGGGAGTAGTTATGGGTATCCCGGCGTCGTGGTATCAGCCGAAGCCTTCGTGACGTCAGCGACTGAGTGGCGCGCACCGGATTGGACTGGAACGCCACTAGGCTAGGTCTGCTTCCGGCCGCGTTCGCAACATGCAGGTGTGCAAAGGGCGATGGGCCCAGACCCCTGCGCCATAGGAGTTAGACCGGCGTGCTGACCTCTCTGTTGTGCCTAGGTGGGGCTGCGACGTGTTGATCTTCCGAGGCCGGGCATGACCCAGGAAAGTGTGTCCGGCCAAATGGGATCGAGCGTGTTGGGTTATGTGGTGCACCCCTGCAGGGAAGTTTATCTATTCGAATAGTCGTGTCCCTCGGTAAAAGGACGACCCGGAGTTGTACCTTGACCTTATGACAACTAGAACCGGATACTTAATAAAAACACACCCTTCCAAGTGCCAGATACAACCCGGTGATCGCTCTCTAACAGGGCGACGAGGAGAGGATCGTCGGGTAGGATTATGCTATGCGATGCTACTTGGAGGACTTCAATCTACTCTCTTCTACATGCTGCAAGACGGAGGCTGCCAGAAGCGTAGTCTTCGACAGGATTAGCTATCCCCCTTTTATTCTGGCATTCTATAGTTCAGTCCACCAATATGGCCCTTTACACATATACCCATGCATATGTAGTGTAGCTCCTTGCTTGCGAGTACTTTGGATGAGTACTCACGGTTGCTTTCTCCCTCCTTTTCCCCCTTTCCTTTCTTTCTGGTTGTCGCAACCAGATGCTGGAGCCCACGAGCCAGACGCCACCGTCGATGACGACTACTACACTAGAGGTGCCTACTACTACGTGCGGTGTCAGCCGACGACCACTGTGAGTAGTTTAGGAGGATCCAGTGCGGGAGGCTGCGCCTCTTCGTCGGTATCCCAGTTTGTGCTAGCCATCTTGCAACTTGTTTAACTTATGTCCACTCAGATATTGTTGCTTCCACGACTCGCCTATGATCGAGCACTTGTATTCGAGCCCTCGAGGCCCCTGGCTTGTATTATGATGCTTGTATGACTTATTTATGTTTTTAGAGTTGTGTTGTGATATCTTCCCGTGAGTCCCTGATCTTGATCGTACACGCTTGCGTGCATGATTAGTGTACGATTGAATCGGGGGCGTCACAAGTTGGTATCAGAGCCGACTGCCTGTAGGAATCCTCTTCCCAACTCCTTGGCCGAAGTAGAGTCTAGACGTTGCAAAAACTTTTACTAACTTGGCTGTGCGGCCCATGGGCCCACGTCGCCAACTGGGTGGTATTAGGATCTTTTATTCCTCGACCTATACTCTGGGACTCTAATCTCTCCTCTATTCGGGTTAAATGATTTTACTAAATCTGACTCTAGGTTCTCGAAAATACTTTCTCCCAGAGAGCCCCTCACTCCAGATGATCGCTGCACCAAAAGATTCTGAAGATACTCTTCGAGGTTTTTCCGAGACCCTTGTGCCCATCGACTTTACAATCCCCTACCACCAATATGCCCTTATGGATAACTACCTACAATTGTCGTTCATACAATGCTTCCCAGTTGATCTTGTTATTACAAGATACATCGAAATTCTCTCTATTGTTTCAAGAATACTTTGTGCCTATTACCCCCTACGGATAATTCCTCGCACTTACCGAGTATCCGCTCAACCCCACTGATCAAGTGTTTTGCAAAAGACTTCGAAATACCATTTGATCTTCCGAAATTCCTGAGCAGCCTATTGCTCTTGAAATTGTTGGTTGCTTTTATGGTTAATCCCATAAGTCTCGTAATCCTATTGGCATCCCTTGACTTTATCATTTTAAGTCTGTTGATTCAATATGTTGAGGATGCTCGCATTCCTCTGTCGAATCCTGGAATTCATCCTTCCGGCTCAATGTCAGTTTGAACATGAGTTGGTTCTCAACCAATTAAATTGCCGTCGATTGTACCCCTAAGGCTATTCAACTTATCCGCCCGTAATCGGAGCATTGCTTCTGATCCTTTGTCTTGGAATTCATAATTCCTTTGCAATTGAGCTTTGAAGTAGTCAGTTGTTTCTATCATCTGATCTCCTTGCATGCTTTCTTCTTCTGGTTGAGTACCGATACTCACATCAGGTTCCTTGTGGTCAGCGAGACCATTTGCTTGGTTATTATCCGACCGTGTCAAGCAAAAAGTAAAACCACGGGGTGCATCCGTTTTCTTGCTTGTTTTGGGCCAAGGTCAATGTTAAAAGGTGTCTTCGATATGTCCCTGTGTGCGGGTACTGCACATGTTGATGTGCATGATCTCTATCATAAAATCTTGTGGAGGTTTGATAGATTTTACAGAATTGCATGACAATAGAGGTGGTTGAACTTTAAGGGTGAAGAGGTCTCCATCTAAATTTGCACATTCATTTACTATTGCATGAGACCGATGCATCTACGTGCATCATCTTTTACCTGTCTTCTCTTCTGACATGTATATGCTCGTAAATTTGAGGAAGGAAGCGTTGAGACTGATGCATGCCTCCATGTGATTAAGCTTGTCACGATTAACATAGAGGTGAACTATAAAATCTTGTTGTGTGTGAGAGATGTGGGTGTGCTAGTTGGCACTATCCTAACTAGTGTGTCAAATGCCTAGACAAAGCCATGTGTAGTCTTTCACCCCCACCCCCATCCTAGCAAATCTCATCTAACTCCGCCACTAATTGTCTTTGAGTAAGTCATACATAATGTGTATTTGGCATTTTTAGGGACTTGTTCCTCCTGTTGAAGGACCAACATGTCAGCAAAGTATATATTTTCTCAAAACAATGCTGTGTTGCACCCTACTTCTAAAGGATCTCAAAAACAATCAGCATAACACACACCATTTTCTATTTGCCAACAACATGTTTCCTCCTCCCCATGAGGCGACTTGCGGACGATTAGGTTACCCCCTCACCTCGTCAGCACCGTCCCCTATTTGCCCTGCTTTTGATGGCCTTTGGGTCGCGGAGGTGTCATAGGCCTCACTCCCCCATCACATATGGGAGGGATCCCCGCTCGTGTTCTTGTTAGGTCCAACGTCTTGATTGAGGTCATGTGGCGGCGACGATGTCTCTCAGTACGAATAATGTCTCCCATGGCTAATCTCATTCCAATAGTGTGTTTAGCATCACCGAAAGGCGTGTGGAGGTATGTCTCCGTCGGATAGCACAGGATTCAATCGGTGCTGGTATTCGGTGGATTTGTTTGGATCTAGTATTTGGTCGTGTGGTTACAAGTTTGATCCTTCCAATCTACGATTCTCTTTCATCGGTGATGGTTATTGATCGGGCGCGTTGGTCCTGTGGGGTTGTTAGCACGATGCTTCCCCGACTATCTACCACAACAAGGTTTGCCCCGCTCTAGTGATGGAGGGATGAAGACAACAACACATCTTCGGCTCGCTTCAGTGCTTGTAGCCGTTGCTAGGTGGTCCATGGACTTGGTTGTAATTGTTTTTTACTTCCAGTGTTCCTCGTACTGCTGTGACTGGTTATGACTCCCTCCGTCCCAAATTATTTGTCGTAGAAACGAATGTATCTAGACGTATTTTTAAATCTAGATCCATTTCTCTCTATCTATGCGATGAGTAATTCAGTGCGAAGGGAGTAGTTGCAAAAGAAAAACACCCTAATTGCAATAAAGTAAAATAAAAAAACATACTCTCTTTTTTTAAAAAGGGAGGGTCCTTGCCGTGGGCTATAGCTGGTCAAACAGGCCGTGCTTAGGGCTGCAAGAAAAGCTCGAGGCTCGTGAGCCGCTCGAGATCGACTCGTTTTTTAACTCGGCTCGAGATCGACTCGAAAAGAAACGAGTTGAGTTTGAACAGTTTATGTAGCTCGACCGAAAAACGAGCCGATCTCGAGCCAATGTTGGCTCGCTCGATTTTAGCTCGATAGCTCGATAGAATATCGTTATGCTAAGTAATCATGCCTTATATTAAATGGAAATACGATAATTTAGTACCATCTATGTTGTCCATAATTTTTCTCCATTTTATTTACCAACGAACATGGAAACTTAACTAAGTGCAGAGAAGATTTAGGCCTCATTATGGCACGTGGTCGACTATGTGTTAAATAACCTATATTTTTGGCAAAGTTCCCAAAGATATTCACATTAATTTTTAGTTTTTCATCCATAGATTCATATTTTTACCATCTCATTTAGCTCAAACTAGCTCGAGATCGACTCGAGATCATTATGTCGAGCACAGTCGTGTTCTACTGACTCGATCATGAGCTTCACTCGGTTTGAGCTCGCTCGAATTTTCATATGAGTTGAGTGAGCTAACTCCAACTCGCCGAGCTCGACTCGTTTGCAGTTTCTAGCCGTGTTAATCGGGCCGCCCGTAGCACGCAGAACAACACGACCTGGCATGGCACGGCCCGCTAAACGGGCGACACACGACGCAAAGATACCATGGGCCCGAGGTCAAGACGCGGGCAAGACGGCTATTAGTCGTGCCAGGCCTGTTTATGGCGGGCCGGCCCGTTTGGCCAGCTCTGCCCTGGGCGTTCTTCTAACAATTGTAGGAGACAACAGGGATTGCTTAGCCTATCCATCGTCGCCCATAATAAAGGAAGGGTCGCGCTAACTGCCACACGTGTGGCATGAAGGGAGACGCACCACACGTCTCTAATGTAAACAGATTGCCATGTCATCGCATGCATGCATGAATCTTTTTGGATTTTCAGTTTTTAAAATGTTTTATCTCTTAAACGAAAAATCTGATTGAAAATCCGTTTTCAACATTAAATCCCTCGCGATGAGATCTTCGAAACTAGATCCCATGTTGATATGTTTTGATGAAAAAAAAATTTAGATTAAAAGTTGCCATGTCTATTGCATATGAATTGCCATGATGTTTACACTGAAGTTGCCATGATATGTTTCAGCTATTTTCTTCTACATTTAAAAGTAAATTTTGACATTTATAAAACGGGGAATTAAGAAACTAGACTTGCCATGAACCATAAACTAAAATTGCCATGATACATGCACGTAAAATTGCCATGGTTCATACAAAAAATAATTTTCATGGTCAAAATACTGGAGTTGCCATAATTAAAATACTAAAATTGCCATGATCTACAAACTAAAATTGCCACATGGCAACTTTAGTTTAAGCCCTATGGCAACTGCAGTGTAAACACTGGCAAAATTTTTTTTCGTCGAAACATATCAACATGGGGTCTAGTTTTGAAGATCTCGTCGAGACGGATTTAATGGTGAAAACGGATTTTTAGTTCGATTTTTTATTTAGGAGATACAACATTTTTAAGCCGAAAACCAAAAAAAATTCTGCTGATATCATCTATTCATACATGGCAAAATAAGTGGTGATGGAGGCGTGTGTGCGATGTGCAAACGCCCACACGTGCGGGCGTTAACATTTCCGTAAAGGAAAGGAAAACACGCATATAAGATTCTCAAAAAAAAAAAAAAGGAAAACACCGATATAACGGTGCCGTGAACTAGCCACCCGACCGCGTGGCGGTACGAATCGTCGCCTTGTCACCCAACCATCCCATATCCGACCCCATCCCTTGCCAAACCGTCGAACCCTAGCTCGCCTTCGCCTCCAATCTCCCCACCTCGCCGTCGCCATGGGCAAGAAGCGGAAGCTCGAGCCGAAATCCACCTTGGCAGCAAACTCCCCCGCCGCTAAGGCTCCAGCTGCCGCAAAGATCGCCGAGCCAGCAGCTCCTCCCCCCCAGCCCGAAACCCTAGCCGAGTACTACCCCACTTCCACCCAAACCGTGGCCCAGGAGAGCGGGTCCATCGCTGGGGGCGCGGCGGTGAAGCAGGAGGTGGGCGGCGAGGAGGACGAGTGGGAGGAGGTGGAAGAGGAGGTGGAAGAGGAGGAGGAAGAGGAGGTCGAGGAGGAAGAACAGCAGCAGGCGGAGGAGGGCGACAGCGACCCCGCCTCGATCCAGGCGCTACTGGAGGTGTTCCCCAAGGAGCAGCTCGTCGAGCTGCTCCGCGACGCCGCCGTCCGCCACGGCGACGTGCTCGAGTCCGTCCGCCGAGCGGCCGACGCGGATCCAGCCCAGCGGAAGATCTTCGTCCACGGCCTCGGATGGGACACCACCGTGGACATCCTCACCGAGGCTTTCCGCCCTTATGGTGAGATCGAGGATCTCAAGCTCGTCTCAGACCGTAACACGGGCAAGTGCAAGGGCTACGGGTTCATCCTCTTCAGCCGCCTTTCTGGCGCCCGCGCGGCCCTGCTGGAGCCCCAGAAGAAGATCGGCAACCGCACTACCTCCTGCCAGCTTGCTTCTTTGGGCCCTGTCCCACCTGGCGGTGCGGCCAACAATCCTATGTTGGCTACAGCTCCAGCTCCGGCTCCAGCAGCCTTGATACTACCGCCAGTTTCTGAGTACACACAGCGGAAGATTTTTGTTAGCAATGTTGGCGCAGATATCGACCCACAGAAACTGCTGCAGTTCTTTTCAAAGTATGGTGAAATTGAGGAGGGTCCTCTTGGGCTCGACAAGGCAACCGGGAAGCCCAAGGGTTTTGCTCTGTTTGTTTACAGGACCCTTGAGAGCGCCAAGAAGGCGCTCCAGGAGCCGCACAAGTCATTTGAGGGTGTTATGCTGCACTGCCAGAAGGCAATCGATGGGCCAAAACCCAACAAAGGAGGAGGATATGGTGCCACAACTACAAGTGGGAGGAAGGGCGCTGCTGGCTATGGTGCTAGTAGCCATTCTCTGCCTGGCACTGTTGGTGCTGGTTATGGGATGGCATCTCCAGCGAGCCTGGCTTCAATGCCTGGGTCTGTACCTGGTGGTCCAGGGATGAATCCTGCACTGGGCCAGGCTTTAACAGCTTTCTTGGCCACCCAAGGGGGAGGGTTGGGTCTGAATAACATCCTTGGAGTTGGTCCTAATAGTTCAGGGGTGCCAAATTCAGGGTCTTCTGGAGCTCTTGGTGGTGGCGGTGTACCTGGAATGCCTGGCAGTTATATGGGAGGCTATGGGGGTGGTGGCGGGTATGGTGGTCCACCGGGAGGTCCAGGAAGAAATTACATGGGTCATTAGGTAAGATTTGGTCGGTCGATGTGTCCTAACTGTAGAAGCTACATATAGTTCTGAACTTCTGATATCTGATTTACGTCAAGAAATTACTTTCCTTGTTTTTCTTATCTGTGAAGAAGTTAGCTTTGCATTTACAGTTTTACACTGGTATTAGTCTTGCATTTTTATTTACTTATTCTATCTTTTTTTGTTTCTTCAAACCATTTTTTCTTAGCATAAGCTGAAATACTCTAAGCATATGATAGTTCTAAGTTCTCTAATGTGCATTCTGATGAGATCTAGGATGTGCCTGAATGCATTTGTCTAATTTGCTGCCTTACTGCGGTCCAATATGACAACCTGAACTACAAAATGAAGTTAATGCCTTCTATTAGCTTTTTGAAATTGTAGGTCATCTGTTAAATAAGGAATCAGTACTTCCCGACAAATTGCTTCTTAGTTTAAGTGATGATCCTTCCACATGTATTACATTTGTTGCACAAGAGCTAGCCAAGCTAACATTGATCGACGTTGAGGTTTGAGAAATAAAACTAATATGCTTAAATAGTAATAGGTTGAGGCTAGAAGTGAAGGTGTTGAATATATGGGCTCTGTTTTAGTTTAATGATGCTTGGTTTATGTTTTGTTCGCCTTATTCGATCTGTGGAAATTGGCTAAAAGATTGAAGGCTATGGCCTTGCAGTATCCTTGGATAGGTTTGAATGGGTTTCAGTTTGCAAGCAAAGAATTTTTGGCAGGCCTTATCATTTGTGTCATCTCACAAACATTGTTCCACATGCATATGCACATTATACGTAGCTTGTATGCAGGTTTCAGTGCTTACATTAAAAAATGCTGTCACTTATTTTAATTATTGCAAACCCCAAACTATGAGTTATGCATTTATTTAACAGTTCATTTTCTTTTTTTGCATATTCAAATTTTGTTTAAGAGCTATATCACTTATCTTTATCCATATTGCTATTTGGCAGGATGCTTATAACTATTTTTTTGTGGCCAGATGATTCTACGTGTTCCTGCGCCGCACTTATAAACATGCTGTTTTAGGCTGCTTCTCGCAAGTTGCTTACTCTAGCGGTCAAAGTTTTCATAAGAACTTTGATTTCCTCAATCCTATGTTTTCAAAATTGAACAAATCTATGTACAATTATTTAAATTTTCGAAAAGTTACTATTGTCTTGTGACCCTATTGTAAAAGACTTTCTATCGATTTAAAGCACCATGGAATTTTTACTGCATTTTATACAAGAATTTTCAGTCATTATTTTTGGCCTTTGTTGAAACCCAATTTGTGTTATTAAAAAAAATGCCATTCCCTAATTTTCTTGTCATGCTGATATGTTTCTGACCAGAAATGTTGTGTGGATTTATTTCTGAACAAAAAGTTGAATACTGCTTTGTTTACAAAGTAAGCATTTGTTTATTTTGGCCAAGTTTATCATTATCGTGAGATAAAGTTGGTTAAGGAGAATCTTTGGCAGATCTAGGAAAATATCAATGTTTCGATTTTAGAAAAGAGGCTATTGCATTCTCAAATGCGTTTTTTTGTCTATCTTGTCGGGCAGTCCAATTTTAGTTGTGTTGGTCTGAGGCCATGGGCGTAAGTACTAAACAGAAGACCTTTTAGCAGCGATTTAGACTTTGGCCGTTGACTAATTTTTTGCCTGTGGGCAAGCTAGTAGTTGGAAAGGGCGAAGTAGGGGGAGGGATGTCCTCATCGAAGAGGTAGGGCTGTTGGAAGGGTAGGAGGGGCTGGCTTGATTGAACCCTCACAGGAAGACAAGTGCTCATATTTTGATGTGGAGGACTGCAGCAAAAGGAAGAGGAGGGAAGAAAAGATACAGTTCAAGATGAGGTGAATGGCTACTAAGTTGCTTTACAACCTGGTTAGCACACTGTTATGTTTTTCACTTGTTTCTGCGTGTGATGTTTTTCTTTTGGTTTAGTCCTAGAATAGAACTAGGAGCAGGCTGTAGCACACTCTTATGTGTGTGTTACCAATATGTTTAATTGGAAAACTAGAATAGAACTAGGAGCGGTGATTGGACCAGTTTAAACATTGTGGTGGATTAATGAATAGAATAGGTGCATGATATAATGAATAGAATAGGTGCATGATAATTAGAAGTAACAGGGGTACATGTTCTATTATCTGGCACTTATCCTAGTGCTCCTCACAAATATGCACAACGAACTATTGTTCCATGTGAGTGACAATTATGCTTTTATAAGATACAAGTAACTCACAAATTTCGTTTGATGTTCTGTTTGAGTATTCTTACCTATAAGAGCACATAGCAATTTTTCTGATATAAAGTATCCCTGATGTAATAGATCATAATTCACTAAGCTGCGTGTTATCAGTTATCTGGCCTAAAGTCTTTATCCAACAAGTTGTTGTAAGCTGTGACACGTCATTATCTTTCAATCACACGACATATGTATATAGCATTTGTTGTCAATTCTATCATTGTATTCGGGAACGCCTTGTTGGTTCTGGGGCTGGCCAACCAGCCCACACAGGTTCGATCCTGGGATCGACCTGTTTCACGTGGAGTATGATTGTATGAAGCCCCTCACGTGTATGCCACTCGTGATTGCGATGTGAGTTCGTTTGTAAGTCCAGATGCTACTCCCTCCGTTCCGAAATAGTTGTGTTGTGTTTCTAGAGATTTCAACAAGTGACTACATACGAAGCAAAATGAGTGAATCTACATTTTAAAATATGTCTACATACATCTGTATGTTGAGTCCATTTGAAATGCCTAAAAAGACAAGTATTTGGGAACGGAGGGAGTACATCTGTATGCAGGCCAAGAAAAAAGAAAAATCAAATCAACGTAGTCGTTCAGTCTTATCTATACCGGAGGGGATATGATAAAATTTCCTCATGTAAATCAACGTAGTGTAGTCGCTCAGAGATGGATGGTGCTAAAGAGTAATATAAAGAATGTATAAACTCTGATATGGCTGCGAATTACTCCCTCAAATATATGTCTTTGTCTTTGAAGAGATTCACTATATAAGTAGCAATGAATCTATCTAAACTCTAAAATGCATATATATTCATATGTATGTGATCCATAGTGAAATCGGTATAAAAACTTACATTTTGGAACGGAGAGAATAGTAAATTATTACTCAGTACTATCTATAGATGGGGCCGTCAAAGCATAATTTCAAATAAATGGTAATAAACGACCAACAAATATTTATACAATCTATAGTACCAAAATATAAGATGTTTTTATTGTTCAAGAACTGCAAAATGCCTTATACCCCCTCCGTAAACAAATATAAGAGCGTTTAGATCACTATAGAGGAAGTATTTTGATATAGAGGTAGTACTAAGCATCCAACAAAAATAATGAAATAATACTCAAAATTTTGAAAGCTTCTGGAGCTATAATGTTGGCATCGGCTGGACAATGAGAGCAGTCGTTTATGATAAAAATTCTTATCCTGCTTTTAGGCCCTGTTTGGAACAAAGAAATTTTACAGGAATTTCATAGGAATGAATTCCCATAGGAACCCTTCTTTCACATTTTGGATGATTTTAAATATTTGCTCAAACCTTAAGCTTTCACTTTCTTTGTGAAGTTCCATCTAACATCTCTCTCTCTTTCTCCCTCCCTCCCTCTCCCTCCCTCTCCCATTTCTGCAAATGTGTACTCCCTGTGCCCCCTCCCCACTTTCCTAGTGGATCGATCTTTGTTAGCCATTTCATGTACTTTCCTAATTCGTATTTTACGGCTCAACTTTTTTATCTGTTTAAAGGCCAAGTTTCTTTTGAGCGAACACATTGTATGCCTGTGCATGAATCTCAAACCAAGATACGTGGCAATCTTTATTCGCTCATATGCACCCATCTGAGCGAACTACAGCTGGCGACACTAAACGATTCACTCAGGACGACAATTTGAGCGAAGACATCTTGGTGCCAAATTCTGTTTCCACAGTATGGCAATTTTCACCGGTTCCCTCGGATGTAGCATGGCAATTTTTCTTTTGCCAGCATGACGAATCTGAACCAAGTTAACATTTTCCTTTTTAAGTCGCAATTCTTCAAGAAGCATCATGGCAAGTCCCAAAAACTCACACAATTACTATGCCATGGTATGACAAATTCCTGACAATCTTTCTGCCGGTATGGTATTTTTTCTTTATAACATGACAAATATATCTATTTTGTCATGGCAATTCTCGAGCGTTCGCGCTTGGGTGACCTCGTTAAGGGAACGTCAACGCATTCTTAGGATCCATATATTAAGTAGCACATACACTTAAAAAAACACCCTTACAAAAAAGTACATAAGTTTTTTGGGGTGTCGAAGTCTTATTTCTCATGCATCCATCAACGGTGCGTTGTGAGCAAAGCGCGTTTCCACTTTGGGCTTCCATTTTGGCGAAACAAATTTGTTGAAATCCATGAGCTTGTAGAACCAACTGTCGGGAACTCATTGATGTAGACCTCATTGTCGAAAGCGACCCACTTAGCAGATTCCGTCCTGGAGAAGAAAACGTCGGAGATGGCCTGTACAACATCCTAAGTCCGGCCATATGGGGTAGGGGAACACAAAATCTCGCACGTTCCCCTACAAGCCTGAGACTGGCCAAACATCATCGATCGAAACTTGAGCCTGAATACAAGATGTATAGCCACGGATAGCGCGACCGAGACAAACCTACATGAGAGAAATAACCAGATCTAGGGACACATAATCTTCCACACTCCTCTCAACGAGACGAAGAAGCACCGTCAAAATGAGGACGGGGCAGGGGACTTTATTCCATGATGACGACGAGCCATCGTCTTGCCACCACTAATCGGAGACATACCCCTTCCTTTACTCCTAACTCCGCCTCCACTGGACCGAAGCCGTGGGGTCTCCACCCTCTCCCATCATCGGAGCGACAAACAGAGGGGTAGGGGGGCCTTGGTTTCGACGGGGAGCTACGTTAGATAGGCCGCCGTATCTAGTGGCTGGAGGAGGATGAGGAAAAGAAAGCTTTGGAACACATAGCGCATATATCTGCTTTTATTTTGAGGTTTATTTGAGCATTAACAAAATCATGCTATATGAGATGCATGCCACAAATGTATGTTGACGTTGTATTTCAAAGGAGTTTCTAGTGATATAATTTAACTCATATAATTTTGATCTTGTTGACGATCAAAGTAAATTTTAAAATGGGAATCAAGTTTTATATATCCAGATGGAGTGAATACTCTGTTTATAAGATATTTTGATCCCGCTGTTTTGCATCTTATTTCATAATAAGTTGGCTTTGTGTATTCACAAATGGAAATCTCAGGAGATAAACGATTTTTTTGTCTGCCTGCCCACTTTTGAGTCCTGGCTGGTGTCTTTTTATTTATAATATTTACTTCCTCCTCTCATAATACAAGAGCGCTGGAGTAGAAAACATTCATTTTCGTATAAAACATAAAAATAAAAAAATAAAAACCAGCGTGATTTGATAAGTAGTAGGGGGAAATAAAATAAAGAGTGGAGAGAAGAAAACTTCACTTGAATCAGGAAAGAAGTTCCATAAAAAAAAATCAGGAAAGTAGCGCAAAAGACCGGAGGCAAAAGAAACGGCGACCAGATGGCGGAAGTGAAATCGCCCGCCGGGGACGTCATGGACGCGGCGGCCAGCAGCGCCGGGCAGAGCGCTGCCAGGGTGGCCGATCTGCTCCGTGGGTTCCTCGCGGTGCAGCAGCGCCGCGCCGAGGCTTACTCCAAGCTCCGAAGGTACCGCTGCTGCCCTGCCCGCACCCTCCCTCGCCCCCCTTAACCCTAGCCTGCACTCGAGCACCCCGAAGCAGGAGCGCGGGCCTGGCCGGGGTAGCGGTCCATGGCATAGAGAGCGTCTTCCTCGGCGCCGGGGTGGTTGGGGACGGATCAAACCTGGCGTCGAGGGGAAACACACACACGAATGCAAGGGTTATTGTGGGCAAGTTATATGTTAGATTTACGCGAGAATTTTCTCCATCAATCAAGAAAGAAAATAAGCGAATATAGTTTAGGTGTTGGAAGAGTTTTATGCAATTCTTTATTTTCTTTTCAAGATCACATCTGATGCTCTCTTGAACAGTTTAAATGACTCTGCCACGAGTGTTGTATGGTTGTATTTATGCGTTCTGCACTGTTCCCATCGTCTACGGCCCATCCTACAAGTGGGAGTGGGAGGGACAGTTGGAAAATGTTGTGTGATGTAAATCCGAGAAACTTTTTGTAGCTATTTTTTTTACTGGTTTTGCAATAACCATGCCCATCACTCTGTTTGCAGTAGGCTCTCTTCTGTTGGAAATCTAGATTAGGCCTCATTTTTGTGATCATACAGTAATGCTACAAAAGAAAATATCTCTCTATTTGGACTTAAGCAAGAAAACGAAAAGATAATCTCCATATGTCCTGATAGTAGCATCTTAACATCAATAGTGGAGTTCTGTCTGCCAATGCACACTGCTGATGACTATTCTATAAACCATTGTTGGCGTATGCTGGGCAACTAGAAATTCTAATTGTTTTGCAAGATGCTGGTGTATAACCGTGTATGGTTTAGAACTGTGGTTGTTGCTCTGGCTGTAAAATACACCTGTGCTAGCTGTGCATGCTTAGCTTAGCTTTGGATAGTGGGTTGTAAATATTATATCTGAAGATTATTGCATGAAAACTACCTTCCTATTTAATGATCACTCAAACTATGAAAGTTTTGCAGCGGGTTTTCTGAATATATGGCTAATGGAGGTGAATGTGCTTATCAACAACTATGTGGGAATGTTACAGCCGAATTTAATGATTGCTCAACACAGGTTAAATGCTTTACTCATACATTTTTATCATAAAAGGTGAGATATCTAATATTGCTCACTACAGATTCTTGAAATGGTGTCCCTCCTCTCAAAGCCTAATTTTTGTCGTGGAGATCTTGCCAACTTATTGAAGGATGTGCAAGCATGTGAGAGAGATAAATTGCAGCTGGTATGCTTTCAATAACTCCTGTATTGCTGTATGGACTCCAATATAATTCGATGTTTATAAAAAGCTGTATAAAAACACCAGTATACCAAATTTATGTTTTATGTGATTATGGTGACATTATTTTGTTCTGACCTGACGAAGTTTATTATGGAGATGCAACTGGACAGATGAGAAATTAAAGTTGTCTCTTCTGTGCTGTCATTCTAATCGTTTTACTACATGTCAAGTTTACCGTTTCAACAACAACAAGAAAGCCTTAGAGTCCAAAACAAGTTGGGTAGGCTAGAGTTGAAACCCATAAGATCTCGAAACCAAGTCATGGTTCTGGCATGTGGATAGCTAATTCCACGCACCCGTCCATGGCTAGTTCTTTGGTGATATTCCAGTCCTTCAGATCTCTCTTTACGGACTCCTCCCATGTCAACTTTGGTCTACCCCGACCTCTCTTGACATTATCAGCACGTTTTGACCGTCCGCTATGCTCTGGCGCTTTTGGAGGCCTGCGTTGTATATGCCCGAACCATCTTAGACAATGTTGGACAAGCTTCTCTTCAATTGGTGTTACCCCAACTCTATCATGTATTACCTCTGTCCCAAATTAGTCGTCTTAGATTTGTCTAGATATGGATGTATCCAACACTAAAACGTGTCTAGATACATCCGTATCTAGACAAATCCGAGTCAACTAATTCGGGATGGAGGGAGTATATCATTATTCCGGACCCGATCCTTTCTTGTGTGACCACATATCCATCTCGACATGCGCATCTTTGCTACACCTAATTGTTGGAAATGTCGTCTTTTAGTTGGCCACCATTCAGCGCCATACAATATTGTAAGTTGAATCCATAGAACCCACCTTTTACCTTTAGGCCCTGTTCGGAAGTTTTCCGTCTCTGCGCTTCACCAGCTCCGCGCGTGGAGCGATGCCGAACGGCCCATCTCCACGAAGCCAACTTCAGGAAGCCCAACCTTCCTGCAGTGCAATTCCGTGGAGCAGCGAAAGCGTAACTCCTCCAAACTACGAAGGAGGAGTTGAATGAATTTACACGAGAATGCCATCCTGAAGTGAGTTGCGTTACGTTTCGATTAGAAAAAAACACTTCCCGAGCGAACTAGCAACCTCACGACCCCAGTGTCAGACTAGCCCTTGCCTCTCCTCGCTGGCCCATGCCGCCGAACGCTTGGCCGCTCCCGTGCGAAGCTGGCTTGGGCTGGCTAGCAGAGAAGCTGGCCTCTTTGAGAAGCTAAAGAACTTCCGAACGGGGCCTTAGTGGCACTCTCTTGTCACAGTCTCACAGAAGAAGCCAGAAGCTTGGCGCCACTTCAGCCAGCCATCTTTGATTCGAGGGCTTACATCTTCATCGATACCACCATCCTTCTACAAATTTGATCCCAAATATCTAAAGGTGTCCTTCTGAGGTCCCACCTGCTCATCAAGGTTCACCTCCTCGTGCCTGTAGTACTGAAACTGTACCTCATGTACTCAGCTTTAGTTCTACTAAGCCTAAAACCTTTCAATTCTAAAGTCTGTCTCCACAAAACTTTCTATTAACCCCTGTCCGGCTATCGTTGGCTGGCACCACATCGTCCGCAAAGAGCATACACCATGCGATATCTCCTTGTATATCCCTTGTGAGCTTATCCATCATCACCAACGCAAAAAGATAAGGGAGCTGACCCTTGGAGCAGTCCTGTTTTAATCAGAAAGGCATCGGTGTCGCCATCACCCGTTCGAACACTTGTCACAACATTATTGTACATGTCCTTGATGAGGATAATGTACTTTGTTGGGTCTTTGTGTTTCTCCAAGGCCCACCATATGGCATTCCGCAGTATATTATCCAAGTCAACGAACACCATATGCAGGTCCTTCTTTTACCTTTTTGATTAGGGGAAATTGAATTAGCACCTCAAACCGAAAAGACTTGTCAATTTTCATTTGCAATCATTGTTTGAACCGCAACATCCATCTATGCATCCATTCAGTTGTCTCACAGGGATAAGTTGGTTTGCGCATGATAGTATCTGCTCTAATAGCATAATAACCATTCTGTTATGGTGCTGCTAGAAGGAGGGCGCGAGAGGGCCGGCCGGGGGCCTTTTGCCCACGGCCAGGCAAGAGGGAAGGGATTTCCTTCTTAATTCTTGCTTGATTAGATTGATACATCTCCTGTCCTTATATAGAGAGGTTTACTTGACTCCCAAGCAAGGCTTACTTGACCCCTAAGCAAGCGACCCTTATCTCTAATTAACCCTAAGACTAACGGGCTATACCGTCACCTGTGCCCATTACGCACTCTAACACTACACCCCACCTGGACATGCAGCTAGTCCTCGAGCTGCAGCCTAACCAACTTATAACCATGACTCAACGCAACACAAACCTAACACCTAAAAACAAGCCTTTTACATCTCGGCTTGTGTTATTACTCTCAAACTGAAATAGACTGGGACGCTTTATTTTGGACGTGCACGTGTACAGCCACCTGGATCCCATGGACACCACGTGGACAAAAGGAGTGCATGTGTATGGCTGTTGGTCTGCACTACATAGGGAAGAGTGGAGGGCTTGCGATGGAGAATGTCGAGGAGGGGTGCGCCACCCCAACCGCCGATATCACAGACTTTGAGGTCGCCGCCACGGGAAAACAAGATGCCCGCCGCCGTGGGAAACCAGATGCCCAAGATCCCGACGCGGCGGACGAGATCGAGGTCGCAGATGAAGCGGCAACTTGGAGGAGCGGCAATCGCAGACCACGCATCTCCGCGACACGCCGACGCGCTAGGAGGCAGCGCGGCAGCTGCAGACCTTCGCGCCGCCGACACGTGGCGGTAGCGATCAAGACGAAGCGGTGATCGCGCGGCAGGGACTTGATCTGCTGGATGTGGACGCCGGGATGGCGGCGGCGCCGATGGGAACAAGGTCATCGCAGATCCGTCGTAGGGCATCCCATACCGGGCGGCGGAGCCGACCGGCGGTGGCTGCTGCGGTGTCGCTACGCAAGGCGGCGCAGCGGCTGCTGCTGGTAAAGCGCCGGCGCGGCGGAGGCCGCTAGGAAGGCGGCTGCCATCGCAGCTGTGGCTGGGCGGTGGTGGCGATGGATGGCAGCTGCAGTGGTTCGCGAAGGTCGCTGCGCGGCGGTTGCCACGGCAGCCACGGCGCGCGAGGCGGCGATGGGCGGCGGCGGGGGGCAGCCCGTAGGACCCGCCAAGAACATGTGGATCTCTGGACCGCTGGGTTAGGTCCAGAAGACTTCGAACACCTCCTCCGGGTGAGCACGGCGGGCGGGCGGGCGCGACGGAGGATCCCGGCGCGGGCAGGAGCGGGGCGACGGTCGTGGTGGTCGCCGGAAGCGACGAGGTGACCGGCAGCGGAAGAGACGGGCTTGGCGGCGGTGAAGACATGATCGAACCGAAGCTAGCTGATACCAAATTGTTATGGTGCTGCTAGAAGGAGGGCGCGAGAGGGCCGGCCGGGGGCCTTTTGCCCACGGCCAGGCAAGAGGGAAGGGATTTCCTTCTTAATTCTTGCTTGATTAGATTGATACATCTCCTCTCCTTATATAGAGAGGTTTACTTGACTCCCAAGCAAGGCTTACTTGACCCCTAAGCAAGCGACCCTTATCTCTAATTAACCCTAAGACTAATGGGCTATACCGTCAGCCCAGGCCCATTACGTACTCTAACACATTCCGATCTTGTACTGCGGTAGTACTTCGCCTACTTTACTGATGTTAGTGCTTTAACACATTCTTCTCCATCGGCATTACCTGGATTTAAATTTATACTATGTTTTGCGACAAATGCAACCTCTGTTGTTATCATCATCTTGTATACTGTTTTTGCTGCACTTTTTTAGTCAAAATTTCCCCCAGTCACTTGTCAGCTTGTTCATTATATTTCTGGTTGGTTGGATCAGACAGCTAGGATTCAGGTGTTGAAGAAGGCTGGCCGTCCTTCGGAACGCCTGGTAAACCATGAGCACTGCAGGTCAAGCAGCACATCCCAGCATGTGTGTGCGAACCTCAAGGAGATAACTGAGGCTTCAGGCACTGAGGACGCAGAGGCGGATGCAGAGTACGACGCGGCTCTGAAGGAGGCAATACAGGGCATTCAAGAGGCAGTGACTAGCATAAACGAGCATATGGAGGAAGTGCGGTACGAGATCGACGCCCTCGAGGCTGACACGGTTGATAGCAGGCTGAGTGAAGTCGAGGAAGCGTTCCCGGATGCTCTGTTGATAGAGTAGAAGAGTGATAGGTGCTGAAGTCTTAGGCCAGGGATCGGTTTCCATTTGGAGAGTTAGAGCTGTTTTCATATTGTTTATTTTCGTGACAAGTGAAATTGGATAGCTTGTTTCTACTAACAACAAACAATATTTAGCGTGCTAGCTATTTGAAAGAGGTGATATGAAGATTTTATTTTAGCTGATGTGCGGTGTTGTTATTTCAAATTTTGTCCGGAGCCCTTGCGTGCGCGCTTGACGAGTCCTGTAATCCGGACCTAAACGAGGTCCAACGATGTCTCTTGCTCAACCGAACTGCCCTCTCCTAGACTCCTACCCACTCCACTGCGGCCCGAGCCCGGCTGCCAGCATGCAACCTCCTCCAAGAAGTGCCTCAGCTTCCTGTGCCATTCTTCGGCACCAATAACCAATGGATCATCGTCTCTTTAGAAAATACACGTACCCCCGAGCTCAAGTGCTCTCTAATAAACAGTAAAATCGAAAAATAGTAAAAAAATTCAAAAAGAATCTGAATTTTTTAGTGCAAACTTTGACATATGTTTTCTGTGCTTAAAAATTTTTATCATAAGATGGCATTTCTGGAAGTCGTGGTAAAAAGACAAAATCGATGCTCCCAATATGCTATTTCTGAAAGCATTTTAGAGTGCTGTTTTTTTGCCAAGAATTCTACGAATGTGATTTCGGGATAAAAATTTGCAAGCACTGAGAACATTTGTCTAAGTTTGCACAAAAAAAAAATCATTTTTCTTTTCTTTTTGGAATCCACTGTTCATCCCGAGCTCAAATGAGCTCGGGAGTAGAAGGGGACTTTCGCACCTACGGGCGGTATTCTTCACCCTCTTAGGCTGCATTTGCAATGTTGGAGTTTTGCTACCCATAGGGATTTCTGAACGAAGAACTAGAGCAAGAAGCAGCCTAGCAGCAAACCGATCTAGATCTAACCTAGATCGGGGAGAGAGGGGGCATCAATACGCAAGGGGGTGGGCCATAGGCTTGGGGTATCCTTTGGTGTGCCCCTCCCCACCTAAATATGCAAGGAGGGAGGGGGTCGGCCGACCAGGAGATGGAGTCCTCCTGGGAGCCATCTCTGTTTATTTTAGGGAGCCCTCTCAAGTTGGTTTGCCCTCCAAACTAGGGGACCGGTCGACTTGGGCCCGTTTGGGCTTCTTGCCCCCAGGCAATCTGAGGGTGGCCCAATGGGAACTCGAAAACATTCCATAAGTTTTCGGAACCTTTGGTAAGCTTCTGATACATACGGGACCTTCCAGAACCTCCCGGAACACCTCGAGGATCATCTGAAACTCTTTCGGAACCCTTCTCATTTTCCATCATATCATAGTACTCCTACATGTTGCTAGTCGTTAAACATGTGATCCTACAGGTTCGGTAATATGTGGACATGTCCAGACCACCTTCCGGTCAATAATTATTAGAGGATTTTGGACAACCACATATCAACATCGATCATTATCGAGCGAACCTTTTGTTATCACACACAACTCCCTTTACCTTGCGTTACATTACAAAACCCAATGTGAGACTTTTACAGTATCACTGCAATCAACACCTTGATAACTATACCTAGTTATCCTCGTTACGAGTCTATACTCTTCTCTTGTTTTCATATTTCGATATCCCTGTGACAAACAGCTTAGTCACTATAACTGGCTAGGCAATGCTAGACATCGTAATACCGAGTGGGCCTGGAATGTATCTCTCTATCGCCGGAGGGGCAAATCTCGATCTTAACATACCGAACACCACACCATACTCTTCTGGTGTATCTGAAAGTTGCCTTTATTATTAGCCGGTTATGGAGTAAAGTTTGGAAACCCCAAAGTAACAATCCGGTATCCAAGTCTGCGATATTCCCATGGTCTAAGGGCGTAAGTAAATGTTAGCACTTTATATGAAAATACCAATAACATATTGATGACGTGATACCGTAGTATTTCATAAGTTGGGTCTATCCAACACCATCATTCACTACTGGAATCAGCTACTTTGCCATCTCTGCGACTCTTTGCCGTCCGCTAGTCGACAAGAAGAGTTCTTGCCATCACTATTAAAAGCAGACGGCAAAGAGTCGGCGCGACGGCAAAGAATCTCTTTGCCATCGCCAGCTTCTTTGCCGTCCGCCACCGACGGCAAAGAATCTTTGCCGTCGCTTGCAGACGGCAAAGAGAGAGGTGGCCCCACCCCGCCCGCTTGGAAAAACCTAATCGCCCGCCTTTTTCCGTCCGCCGCATGGACGGCAAAGAGGCAAAAGGGCGGACGGCAAAGGGAGGCGGACGGCAAAGAGTGTGCTACCTAACGGTCCGTGCCCGCCGCTACTCCTTGTTTATTCCTCGCCGACCGCCGCCACCACTTCCCACCCCGCCGCCCGCTTGCCCACCCGCTTGTCCTGCCCTTGCTCGCCGGTCGCCTTCGCTCCACCACCGCCCACCGCCCGCCCGCCGCCCGCCCGCCGTCGCCCCTGCCCGTCGCCGCCACTTCGCCCCCGCCGCCCGCCTCACCATTGCCCGCCCCCCCGCCTGGCCGCCTGCCCCCGCCTCGCCTCGCCGCCTCGCCTCGCGCCTTACGCGCTCCTCCCCTCAGCTCACGCCTCGCCCGGCCTCCTCCACCGGGCCTCCTCCACCGCCCCCCTCCTCCCACAACCACCTGAGTGAGCCCCTCCTTTTTTCTTTTTTTTTTTTTTCCTTTTTAGTTTTAGTTTAGATTTAGATTTAGTTTTAGTTTTAGGTTTAGTTTTAGTTTAGTTTTAGGTTTAGATTTAGTATTTTCTTTTTTTTTCTGTTTTATTAGTTTTAGGTTTATGTTTAGTTTAGATTTAATTTTAGTTTTAGTTTTTGTTTTAGTTTTAGTTTTAGGTTTAGTTTAGTTTGAGGAAAGAAGAAGAATAAGAGAAAAAGAGGAGAGGAGGAGAAGAAGAAGAGGAAAAAGGAAAGGAAGAAGAAGAAGAGAAGAAAAAAGAAGAAGAGGAAGAAGAAGAAGAAAAAGAGGAGAGGAGGAAAAAGGAAAGGAAGAAGAAGAAGAGAAGAAAAAAGAAGAAGAGGAAGAAGAAGAAGAAAAAGAGGACAGGAGGAGAAGAAGAAGAGGAAAAGGAAAGGAGGTCAAGAAGAAGAAGAAGGAAAACCGACATGGCACCCGACCCCGACCCGACCCTAAGACCCGACCCGACACCCCGACCCCGAGACCCCGACCCGACACCGACACGACACCCCGACACCGACACCCTGACACCACACCCACCCTTACCCCGACACCGACACGGCACCCCGACCCCGAAACAACACCCCGACACCGACACGGCACTACCCCGACATCGACACGACACCCGACCCCGACCCAAACAGCACTCGACCCTACACGGCACCCGACACCGACAGGACACCCCGACCACCGACACCTCCCGAAAAGGTGTTCTTTGGCCTTCTAGAGGCCGACGGGGTCATATATTTGTGAATTATTAGTTAGGTCATATATTTTTCGATTTTGTTATGAAAAACATCATATATAATTGTCTTGATCATGTAGTTTTAAATGTGCGATTGTTTCCTCGCTGCGAGGTTTGGTGTTCGACGACCTCGCCGTGCGCTTGACGAGCTCGCGCCTTCGCTCGTGGGTGAGCACAAATGACAAGTCCTCCTCCTCCATTAATTAATTATTTGATCTATTCCGATGAAACTTGATAGCTAGCTATATATGTGTCTTGAATCATCAAGATCGTGAATCAATATGTGTCTCTGCTCGAAAGCATCATAGTTATAAATATGCATGCATTTGCATATTTATAACCTTGATTCTTTCAATTGTCCAACGCTATCCATGGATAGGCCAGTATGTAGATTGGGTTCGTTTTCCCGAGATGCTTTGCTCGGATCCGACGCATATATTTTGTCGATTGCCTCCTGTTGTTCTCCGGCACACATCCTCTCTGCTTATTGCGAGACGTGTATCGAGAACAATGGGAGGTGCCGCCAAATTTTGCGCCGGATCCGAGCATAGCATGGGAAAATGAACCCAATCTACACATACACGGTGGGATTAGGACCTATCATTACCTATTAGAGTGTAGGTTGCGTGGACGTAATAAAATTGACAAAGTAGATCAAGCGATGAATATATACATGGTGAATTACATATATAATTGTTGTGTGTCCAAGAGCTCGAAAGTCAAGATGAGTGACCGTGCGTGGATGTATACCGTCACACCGGTCGTAACAAATGGAGCGCTGAATGGTTCACAAAAACCAAGGGGTTTGTGCAAGCCGCATTGCAAATGGCCAAAGAAAACATGGTGCCCTGCTTCCGGTGCGCAATTGGGAAAAGAAGACGAGAGGCTGAAATGGGCAAACACCGCAGAAGAGTGGTTTTACGCCCGATTATACGGTGTGGACATTTCATGGTGAGTCCGCCAACGTGACCGAGCTGAGGTGGATCGTCGTCGCACCGACGAGCATGGTACCGGATGGGAAACATGGTGCAAGACTATGATGATGCTCGGATTGGACGAGGAGATGGAGGAATCTGCAAAGGCCTTCAATGAAATGTTGGAGTCTTCAAAACGTCCGCTTCCACGAGCACACCGAGCTTTGTCGGTTGGATGCCATATCACAAGTAATGGCTCTGAAGGCTCAGTTCAACTTGGGAAGAGAATGCTATGACGCAATTATGACAGTATTTGGACGCTTTCTACCCAAAGGCCATGTAATGCCTGCAAACCTGTACCGGTCGGACAAAATCCTCCGCAATCAAGATGCCCTATGAGAAGATACATGCCTGTGAGAAAGGATGTGCCTTATTTAGGCTTGAATATGCGGACTTGAACTATTGTCCCATTTGCAAGTCTTCCAGGTATATTGTGGTAGACAACGGTATGGGTGAGAAGACACAGACCAAAATCCCCGTTAATGTTCTTGGTATATGCCAATCGTATCAAGACTTCAACGCCTTTTCATGGTCGAAGAGACGGCCGCATGATGACATGGCACAAAACAGCAAAAGAACCGAACTAGATGCGATGGGAATCGATGATGGTACACACATCGGATCTTTGCTGCGTGGAAAAAGTTTGATGAAATACATCGACAAAGCGGCAGATCCGAGGCATCCTCGAGTCGGAGTCAAGACGGATGGGTTCGATGTGTTTGGTTTGACGGCAGCCCAATACAGCTTGTTGGTCCGTGATTTGTCTTTCCACTCAATCTCCCCGGACAGATTATGCAAAGAAAGAACATTTTCCGACGTTGATAATTCCAGGCCCAACTATCCGGAAAAATATGAATGTGTACATGCAGCCGCTTAAGGACGAATTGCAAGAAGCACAGGATAATGGGTTCAAGACATACGACGCCTATAGCAAACGGAACTTCCTAATGCGTGTATGGTACATGTACTGACGATGACTTGCCGGCGATGCGCTTATTCGTTGGCTGGTGTGTGCATGGAAGGTTCCGTGCCCCACATGCAAGGGAGCTCTTGAGTTTCGTTATTTCGGGCGGTCGCAAGTTTTCTTGCTTCGACATGCATAGACAGTTCTCGGATCCTCGCCATAAGTTCGGGAAAGACAAGAAGAACTTCATCGAGGTAGAGTTGTCAAAACTCGCACCACCGCATTGACAGCCAATGCACTGGATCGATTAAACGCTCTTGAGCGAGATCCAGGCGTCGAGGTACTTCAAGGGTATAATTCTAAGCACGCTGGACTCACAAAACATGCTTATGGGATCTGCCTTACTTTAAAGACCTCCTTTGCCCACACAACATCGACGTGATGCACATCGAGAAGAATATCGCCGAGGCACTTTTTGGTACATTGTTCGCATAGATGGGAAGTCAAAGGATAATATTAAGGCTAGAGTCGATCCGAGGCGCTATGTGATAGGCCGTTACAAAACATGAAAGAACCGAAGGAAAGCGAATCGACGAAGCAAAAAGCATGGTTCAATCTTGGAAGGCCAGCTATGAGGGAAATTATCTTGTGGGTGCAACAGCAGATTGATGTTCTCGATGGGTATGGCGAATCTAAGGAGGGAGCGAATCTTGATAAATTGAAGATATTTGGTCTCAAGAGTCATGATTGGCACATATGGATTGAGCGGTAATGCCGGTGATGTTGCGTGGCTTCATCCACGAGGATGAATGGCTAATCGCGTAACTCAGCTATTTCTTCCGTGTTCTTTGTGCGAAAGAACTATCGCTGGCGTGTTAGAAGAAATGGAAGAGTTGGCGCGGAGTTGATCTCGCAAGTTAGAGAAGATCTTTCCACCGGCTTCTTTAATCCAATGCAGCATTTGATTTTGCATCTCCGACCGAGGCAAGATTGGGTGGGCTGTGCAAAATCGTTGGTGCTACCTAACCGAGAGGATGCGTAAGACGCCGAGAAAAATGTAAAATAAACGTAGAATTGAAGCATCGATGGTGAGGCATTCATCACAGAGGAGGCAACAAACTTCGTAACAGCACACACTGAAGCCAAAATCGTCATTTGCATAATCCAAGCCTCGGTACAATCTCGATGAGCCTAAAAGGGTGGATCCAACCTCAGCCTATTCAAAGGGAATCTCGCACCAGCTAGTGTTTCACATCCAAGATCTTTGGATAACGAAGAATGGCGGACCATTTCGTTGTATATCTTCAACAACTCGATAGAAGTGCGGCCGTACATCGAGTAAGTTCTCGGTACATTGTTTCGCAACTTCTATTTTCTTTGAACTGCTCTTATTTCGGATATGTCATACGATCGATACGCCGCCATATTCTCGTATGGAGCGGAGATCCAAAAGGATTCCGTCAAGAGTATGAGCTTCGCAGCAAGGAGGCAGCTATCCGGTTTCATCTCTTGGTTCAAACAAACGGTAATTTCTATTAGACAATTTCATTTCATTAAGCTAATTTGTGCGTAATGCAACAATCCTTTCATATTAAACTTGTAGGCTAATTCAGAGTCTATGGACGCCGAATTGAGACAAGTCGCTAATGGTTTTGACTATAAGGTCCGTTCATTTGACAAGTACGACATCAACGGGTATCGCTTTCGTACCTATGGCAAAGAGCTATCTATGGCCGACCGAAAGACTACAAATTGTTGTGTATCTGCTATCGGCGAAGGAGGTATCGAGTATTATGGGAGAGTTGAAGCAATTTATGAACTTCTTTTCTATGGTGAAAACCCACCGAATGTCGTAGTCTTCAAATGTTATTGGTTTCAGCCGAAGGAGACTAGAAGGACTCATGAACATATAGGGCTAGTTGAAATCAACCAAAGCACCCATTTAGATGTTCCTGATGTCTATATTACGGCTCAACAGGCAACCCAAGTATTCTATCTACCGTGGGCCTGCCAAACTAATCCAAATCTGAAAGGTTGGGATGTCGTTTATGAAGTGCCGCCACGTGCTAGACTTTCTCCCCCAAAGGAAGAGGATTATGAACCTCACATTAACCCAGACACATATGAAGGAGAATTCTTCCAAGAGACACGTCTTTCCAAAAAGCGTTTCAAGAACCGCTATACTTCACCCCAAAACATGGAAGTAGACAGCGACAGTGAATCCGACATCACCCCAGAGGAGGAACAAGAAGAGCCGGAACAAGAAGAGGTTACTGCTGCGGATGACCTGTCAATGCTTGACCGATTACGTCAAGGTGGCCTTGCACATGTTGATGCCAATGAACAAGAAGAGCCCATCATTGATTATAGTGATGATGATGATTATGCATTTATTGATGATACTGATCGAGATTATTAGTAGTGTCAGGTATTCAATTTTTTTATGTTGTAGATGATACACTTAAGTGAAATACACATATTATTATTCATGTCGGTACTTTTTTTATGTGTTGTACTAATTTCGTTTATTCTTTGTCATGGCAGGTGTTGAAAGATGGTGGGCGCTGGTCGGGAGAGCGCCGAGGCCCCTTCTTCGTCGGTAGCGTGGTGGGAGGTCTTCCATTCCACACGCACCTCTCCGCCGAGCGTTCTTTGGACAAGATGGCGACACCGCCGGGCCCTTCTTCGTCGATCGCGGTGCCCAAAGAGGGACGAGGTAAGAAGAAGAGAGGAGGTGGAGCACGTGGTCGCGGGAGAGGAGGTAGGGTGACTCTTACGGCGCCTTCCTCGCCGCCACCCCACTGTTTCACCCGAGCACGTGATCGCTAGGGTGGACTCGTCGAGGAGGAGGCTACACGGACTCGGTCCACGAGCCTCCAGCCCACGGGTCTTGCCCACGAGCCTCGGGTCGACGGCCTTCGCCCACGAGGCTTGGGCCCACGAGACCCGGAGGAGCACACGTCTGGATGGGGTACTGGTCGGGTCACTGAGGAGCCGGTGGCCATGCTTGATGATGGCGGGAGCCGAGTGGCCATCTTGATGATGGCGGGAGCCGATTGATATTGAGGAGGAGGGGGACAAAGTCTACCAGCGTGGTGCTACACGGCTCCCGTCCGTGCCGGCGACCCGAGAGCAGAGGTGGTTGATTTTCCCTGATGGGGAGAGGTAAGTGCATTTAATCTTTTTGTACCTTCTGCATTCACGTTTCTTGAAATAACTAATGCGTTGGCCTTGTCTGCAGGGGTTGGGACCACCATGAAAGTGTCCGCCGTCCCAACACCGTCCTTGGAGTTCTACTAAAGCAAAACTTTCCGGGGTTTGTCACGTTGCCTGGTGAGGGTCGGCTTCCAGAGGTTGGATTGAGTTGGGACCACTACTTGGCTGCCCGCCCCACGGATGAGATTATCGGCGGTGTCTTGTGCAAGACGAGGCGGACGTGGTGATCGTAAAGTTCGGTAATTTCTCCTTTACACAATTAAAATCTTCAACTAGCTAGTTATTAATTGTACTAATCAATATTGTCTCATTTGATTGCGGACATTCTCTGGTGTGAGGAGGGATACGAGGAGGCGGCAGCAGATGTTATCGACAAGGAGTGCAAAGCGCCTACTTGAACTTACGGCATGAGGTTGGTGCAAGCTGTTCGAGACTACTACGCGGGCGTGGTATCAAGATAACCAAGCATGATTGCGCGATAAGTTCTTGAGTAAGGAGCAAGACATGAAGGTAACTCTTAAGGCCTTGTACTTACTTCCTTCATTTAGTAATTCATAGCCAGTAGCTAGCGCCAAGTTTCTATTTGCTAACTTAGGCCCCTCCGAGATGGTGTGCGGATCGAATGGATTGTTGGGAGGTGTTGGTCAATGCGTGGTGCTCAAAAGAATGGTTTGCCATGCACCAAGAGGCCAAGGACAACGTGCCCAAATGGAAGGTGTGCCACACCATCAAGGCAGCTCCAACTTATTTCAAGACGGCGGAACTGGTATGTGGTTTGCTTCATGATTCATGCAATTCATTCATCATGCTAGCTTTAACCCTTTAATTACTAATTTACTTTGTTTCTCTCTTTCGTGCACGCTACCATAAGGAGGATAAGGTGCCGAGGTGTACGACCTGTATGCCATGGCCCACAAAGGCCCTTACAAGAAAGTCAAGGCATTCTCTCCGTCGACCTCGATGATCCAAAGAACTTCACCAACATCTCATCCCACGAGAAGCTCGTGCAATATAGAGATCAAGGGAAGGCGAGGAAAGGGAAGGACTTCAACCCGAGCAAGGGTCCCATTGATCTGAGCTGCTGATGATATCTGGTCAAGGAGGTACCATGGCGCCTCCGCCATGGGAGATGGACTTATCCGTTGTCCTATGACTCTCCCGGAGATCAAGGCGCGCCAGTCGAGCTCCGCTCCTGAGATAAGGCCTCGTGAACGGCCAGTCCAACTTGCCATCAAGGTTGTTATACTTACTCAGCTATCTTTCTCCATTGCATTGTGTGCGCTTCCATCAATGATTACAAATGGTCATGTGAGTGGTGTTGCAGGCTGCTATTCAGAGTGAGAGAGATAGAACGGAGAAACTTCTGGCGGAGGCGGCGGAGAGGCAGCGGGAGTTGGAGGAGAAGACGACAAAGATGTTGGAGGAGGAGAGGGCACGGAATGACATGCAGGCAAGGGCCATGTACGAGCTCCTTGTGGTAAGTTCATTCTGCAGATTACTTGCTAGTCTTAACATTTGAGTCTCATTACTAACTAGTATGACTCTGTTGAGAAAACCAAATGTGCGATCGTGTGCGAGAAGTCCGGTCGACCGCTCCGCCGATGCCGTGATTGCTCCAGGAGCACGGTGAGTTTAATTTGAATGCACATTACTTGCTAGTCTTAACATTTGCGTGTCATAATGCTAATGAGACATTGAAATGATCTTTGGTGCAGACTTAACTCCGTAAACGATCGCACAATCCTTCTCCACCATCGGCGCGAGCCAGCCCGCTCATTCTCCGACTACCGGCGCGACCCAGCCGCTCCTACACCTCCGTGATCACGGTAAGTTTCTCTAGTGTTTTGCTTAACAAATGCATAAAGACCTAGACTTAGCTTTATTTCCTCCAATATGCTTACCATAATGACCTAGAGTTAGCTTCTTTTCCTCCAAAATGACTCATTTCACCATGGTTAGCTCCAAATGACCCATTTCACCTAGGTTAGCTCCAAAATGACCCATTTCACCTAAGTTAGCTCAAAAACAATCCATTTTACCTTAGTTAGCTCAAAACGTGGCATTTCACCTTAGTTAGCTCATAAACGACCCATTTCAACTAAGTTAGCTCCAAAATGATCAATTTCACCTAGGTTAGCTCATAAACCACCCATTTCACCTAGGTTACCTCATAAGCGACCAATTTCACCTAGGTTAGCTCATAAATGACCCATTTCACCTAGGTTAGCTCATAAACAACCTATTTCACCTAGGTTAGCTCATAAACCACCAATTTCACCTAGGTTTGCTCATAAACCACTCATTTCACCTAACTTAGCTCATAAACCACCCATTTCACCTAGGTTTGCTCATAAACCACTCATTTCACCTAACTTAGCTCATAAACGACCCATTTCACCTAGGTTTGCTCATAAACAACTCATTTCACCTAGGTTTGCTCATAAACCACCCATTTCACCTAGGTTTGCTCATAAGCCACCCATTTCACCTAACTTAGCTCCAAAATGATCCATTTCACCTAGGATAGCTCATAAACTACCCATTTCACCTAGGTTAGCTCATAAACGATACATTTCACCTAAGTTAGCTAATATATGGCATATACTTCTTCTTCTAGTCTTCTTCTTCTATTCTTTTCTTCTAGTCTAATTCTTCTTCTAGTCTTCTTTTTCTAACTTTCTTATTTGTCATTTTGCGTGTTTCATTCACTTCACGGAAGCTTGACTTCCTATGATGGATTGCTTGCTTTTTCCTATTTTTTCCTTTGATGCACTTCTTGTATTCTCGCTTTCGCTTGCTATGATGAAACTTTGCATATTGTAATATGTATGGATCGATGGAACTATGTGCAACCTACTATGTATGTATGGATGGATATATATGTGCTGGATATTTATTATGTTGGATATATATGTGCTGGATACTTATGTGATTGATATATATGTGCTGTGAATTTTTGTTGTGATAAAAGAAAAAGAGGCAGAGAGGGCTTTTGCCGTCATGGTGTGACGACAAAGAACCCTTACCGTCGGTGGCAGACGGCAAAGGTGGCACGTGGCGCCCATTGTGCTTCTGGGATGGACCATTTGGTCAATTTGCCTACCGCGCGGACGGCAAAGAAAAGTCGACGGCAAAGAAAAGCGGACGGCAAAGAAAAGCCGACGGCAAAGGCAAAACGGTGCCGACGATTGTTGACGTCACCTGGCGGACGGCAAAGAGGCCCACAAATTTGCCGTCCGCTGGCGGACGGCAAAGGCCGCCGTTAGCCGCATAACGGAGTAACGCTGGCGGACGTGCAACATTTTGCCGTCCCGCCTCTTTGCCGTCCGCCGCTCTAGGCAAAGAGTTCTTTGCCGTCCGCCGTGAATAGCAGACGGCAAAGGACCTGTTTACCGTCCCTGCCTTTGCCGTCAGTGTTTGCCGTCCGCGGCGGACGGCAAAGTGTTTTGCCGTCAGCCATCCGTGCCTTTGCCGTCCGCCATGGCGGACGGCAAAGTACTGGATTCCTGTAGTGATTAACCTAAAAATGTGTTCTCATTACTTTCAGCATCCTTATTACACTAGCAATGCCCATGGTCTGGTTCACAAAACCAACAATACATAAGCTAGTCCAGAGGCCTGACTAGGGATCTGTTTGGCCTTTATCTTTCTACACATGCAACTAGGTTTTCCTCCGAATCTTACATTCAAGACCCTTGCAATTCTAGCATATAAATATGAACTTAATTATGAAGATGAAAGTAGAATAATAACAACTTTATTATTGCATCTAGGGCATATTTTCAACAAGATGCATGTTCAAATGTTGATACATCAATTTATCTATGTAATGCAATGCAACTATAATGTAATGCGATGTCATGTGTCGTGGCAGTTTTTTTTACTTGGGCGACCTTACCAACGGGTGTGGGACATGCTCGCACTGGCATGGTCTTGCATTAGTGGCGGTTGAGAATATCCACCCATCACGGGTAACATGTATACAAGTGGCGGGTGGTCATCGTCGCTCGCCATCGGTAAGTGGATTACGAGTGGCGGGCAAGCACCCGCCACTAGTAACCAGTTCTGCATTAGTGATTATTTATTGTATTATTGTAAAATATTTATCTGTATAAACATAATAGAATGAAAATTTTCATGCATGTTGGCATATAGATGTTTTTTCCTATGCATGATTGCATGTGCGGCGTTTAGTGCTCGGGATACATGGAGCCCTTTATTTGTCACATTAAAAAAAAAATCATATTTAAAGTTAAAAAAATTGGATCTATACTACATGTGTTTGAACTTTGACAAGAAATACATTGATTTGTGAGGTACATAAAAAGTGAAAATCGTTGGTTTATATAGTGAACCGTGCACAAATTGTTCACTGTTTTCAAAATCACCAATTCTCATGAAAATTTGCATACATCCATATGGCGTTGTGTTTTCGTTTTCAGGATTTGAAACTTTGAAACATTTGTTTTGATTATTTTTAAAATGAGCTCCATGGAGCTTGAGCCCCAAAACTCATCTCTGGTTGAGGTGGACCTTATTCCTATGCACATTGCATATTCAGAGAAATAGGTTAGTGGAGACTAGCTATTTAGATATACTCTTTCAATTCTTTGATGTTCATCCAAGCTGCAACTCATTCGAATTTGCATTTTCGCATGACTCGACAGTGACAGATAGCTATTAAAACTTATGTTGAGGTAGGTTCAAAGGCAACCCGAACCTTTTTACTTTCCATAATTATTGTCATGGTTTTAGCCCAAATTACTTCTTTTGTTTACGAGGAAGTTGGAACAGAAAAAAAATGCTCAACAATACCAACCTTTTTTTTGTGAGAAAGCAATACCAAAGATATCACGCTATCCTCTCTTTTTTAGATTATTATAGCTTCACATGGGTTACAAATCATCATCCACTGGATCGACCCTCGTCCTCAAAGCAGCTTCATGATGTCATCGAATGTTACCACAACATGATACTAACAAAAATGCAAACAAAGGATAGTGACTCCACACCTTACACGGGAGAGATACTTTGTGCATTTTTCAAATGATCTCATGGTTTCACATGATGACATAACATGTACAATTTCTATACATGATGGTTTGCCAACGGCAAAAAGAGGTACGTGTCATGACTCACGTGTGCATATATGTAGTAAAAGTCACATGCTTTTTACATCACAAAATGTAGTAAGTATTTTATTACTTTCAATTTTAAAAACTTTACAAGTGAGATGGGCAGGCTTGATTTTTCAAAAGAAAATAAGACCCTCGAATCAGTAGGAAAAGATCATATTGTGTTTTTATATTATATAAGTAAAGTTTATGTACAAAAAGGCAAAAGGAAACAAAACAAAAGTAGGATGCATAATAGAGTAGAGATACATGAGATGGAGACAAAGATCGACTGGAAAAGACTGGAAAATTTCACATAAATGAAATGAAATAAAAGCAAATATAGATTGTACAGGTATTAAAATGCTAGATTAGGATTTCTTTGTGGGGAGATGCTTTTGCTATGACCCCTATATTTCCTACATTATCAATGGGAAATGCTCTTAGTTCTTGTGTTTGGCCATCTCCAACGTTTGATATTTTCCATTGCCACCCCCACCCCCACCCCACTATGTGAGATTGCTGACTCCGTCACACTGGAACAAGATCTTTGAGATTTCTGCGGCAATTTTCTTTTCTGAAAAGAAGAACTATTCCTAGCCTCTGCATCAGAACGATGTATACATCCATATATTATTAGCAACGCAAAATATGATCTTTAAGATTTCTGCGGCAATTCTTGAAAGGCAAAAAGTGTGATGCGGAAGACCTATCATTTTTTGTCTCCATATGCTCCCGCAGCAATATTTTTTTTTTGAACGGGCCAGCCTTGGCTGGGGTTTCATTGATTAAGCAGGGAGCAGATGACAAAGTGGCAAAGGCGATGATCTTGGGATCAAGGATGAAAACAGAAGAAAAGAAAAAGACTAGGTGCCTGAAGCACCAAGAACTAAAACTACAATCTCATGGGGGATCCCCGAAGGGGCTCTGAATGTGCTTGAAGCCGCCCTGTTGCCAAAGACAGAGTTCTCTCCTGATGTCCTTGATCACATCTTGCGTCATCGCCTCTTTTTTTTCCCCGAAAACGCAGCTGTTGCGTTCCTGCCATACTTTCCAGAGCACCAGCATTATGAGCGACTTGATTCCTTTTGCATGCGCTGGCCGCGTCACTGAGACCATGGCTTCCACCTTTTCTAGGGAGTTGTTTTCATTGGACTCACACGCAATGCTGAGCCCCTGGCAGTGCTGCCAAGAGGACAGATTAGCCCAAATTGTCTTCGCAAAAGGGCAGCTCCAGAACAGGTGATCCGAGGTCTCCAGGTTCCTAAAATAGAGCCGGCAAAAGTAGCAGTTAGGCCAACCCTTACGTTGGAGACGATCGTTGCACCACAGACGGTTTTGGTGAAGGAGCCCCGCAAACATCTTAAGCTTCGCCGGAGCCCAGGCGTTCCAGATCATGGCCTGGAACGTGCCCGACGTCGAGCACAAGAACTGAAGGGCGTAGGCCGAGCGGGAGCTGTACTGGCCTGACCCCTCCGAGTTCTAGCGGATTTGGTCTTGTTCTTCTGTCTGAAGGCTGAGCTGCCGGCGCTGAATGAGTCGATGCAGATCAAGAACCTCGCTGACTAGGTCGTTGTTGTTGCCGTGTGCGAGGTCCAAAACCCAGTGGTCGCCGTTGATAGCTTGTGCCACAGTTCTGCCCTTGCGCCTCGAGTGCTTGAAGAGAGACGGGAAGCAGAACTTCAGCGGCACCGGCCCGAGCCATGAGCAATGCCAGAAGCTCACCGTTTTGCCGTTGCCAACGGCGACAGACGTCGCCGCGTTGAAAAGGGCGTGATCCGAGGCATCGCACGGCGGCTCCGTTCCCACCCAAGGCCTAGTGGGGTTTTTCCAACTGTGCCATAGCCATCTCAGCCGGAGTGCGCGACTGAACTTGGGTAGGTTCAGCACACCGAGCCCGCCGTGCTCGACCGGGGAGCAGACCCGTTCCCAGTTAACATTGCAGCTGCCACCGGAGAGCTCTTGATCCTTTACCCAAAGAAAACGCCGCCTGCATTTGTCAATTTCCTTCAGCAGCTTCTTGGGGACTCGCAGCGCTGTGAGTGCGAAGGTGGGCAGGACCGAGAGGACACAACGAACAAGGATGCGCCTGTCCACCATGGACAACATTCGTCCCTTCCACCCCGCTAGCCGGGCACGGATACGATCGAGGATGAACTGCAGATGAACTAGACGTAGCCGGCCTGTAGTGACTGGTAGACCTAGATATCTAATTGGGAAGTGGGCGATCGGGCCGCGAAACGCCTGAAGAACTAACTCTAGGTCGATGTTGTTGCAGTGGATTGGTGTGGCCGTGGATTTAGCAAGGTTGATCCGGAGGCCCGAGGCGTCGCCGAAGCTTTGAAGGATATGCATCAGGTGATCTATCTCCTCCTTGTCAGGGTTTGCAAAGATAATAGCGTCGTCAGCGTACAAGCTCACTCCGAGTTTGACCTCTCTGCCAGGCACCGACATGATCTCAAGGGCGTCCTCGACAGCTTGGAGAAGGCGGTGGATGGGGTCAATCGCGATTATGAAGAGGAGAGGAGACAGGGGGTCTCCTTGCCTCAGCCCCCGGTGACCCGTTGAGGAGGATGGCCGAGGATGAGGTGGCGAGGAGGAGCGAGATCCAATCCCGCCAGCGTGCACTAAACCCTAGCCTTGAGAGCAACTCTAGGAGATACTCCCAGTCCCAGGAGACATTGTCGAATGCTCTCGAGATGTCTAGCTTAAGGAGAACTGCCGGTGTTTTCCTGCGGTGTAGGCTCTTGACGCAGTTTTGAACGTAGACAAAGCTGTCGTGTAGGCATCTAGTCTTCAGGAAAGCCGTCTGGGCGGGCGAGATGATGGATTGCACTACCAAAGCCTGCCGGAGCGAGAGAACCTTGGAGATCAGCTTCGCAATTGAATGGATCAGGCTGATCGGTCTGTAGTCAGCAATGCAGTCCGCTCCGTCTTTCTTGGGGATGAGCGCGATGATCGCAGAGTTCAGGGCCCCAAAGTTTTGCCCGGCCAGGTGGTAGAACTGCTGAAACGCCTGCATGATATCCTCTTTTATAATGCTCCAGCAACTTCGGAAGAACACCCCGCAGAATCCGTCCGGCCCTGGCGATTTCTCAGCTGGTGAATCCTTAATCGCCGCCCAAACCTCGTCCTCACAAAACGGGTTGTCCATGCCATTTCCATGCACTGAAGGCATATGCAACTCATCCCAGTTGATCGACGTGATTCCAAATTGCTGATAAAGGCGTTCTTTCGATTTTTCTTTAGAGCGAAGTTTGCAAAGTGCCTTCCAGGCATACTCACGATGCAAAGTGCAGGGCGCGCACCTAACTTTCAAACAACGAGTACATGATCTATTTCATACTCCCTTCTTTCTATAACATAGTGTCTAGATTACCAAGCTTATAGAAAAATAGTTACATACACGGGAGGTGCCTTTACTTGTTCACCACGGTCACTTTGGTATTTAAGCTTGCAAAATATATGAAACCGGTGCTACACCTTGTCCGATCATATAAATACGGCGCCTCCTTTCGTATTCTGGCGTACACCATTCCAAGTGGCACTCTAGTGTGGCAGTGACCCACATGTCGGTGGCGGAGAGTAAGGAGAAGCTAGGTGTCTCACGCCCGAGGATTTGTTTTACAAAAAGCACCCTCATATTTTACCCCGCCACATGTGGCACGAAGCACCGTCCTGACGTTTTTACAACTAAAATTGCCATAAAAAAAATAAAACTAAAAAAACTGAAACTTGCCATCAAACAGAAAGTTGGCACTCTTCACAACTAAAGTTGCCATCCTCGGATAACTAAAGTTGCCATCAGAAAATGTCAGGGTGAAATTGCTTCGTGCCATAAATGTAACACTTATCAGAGTCCATATTTTATTAATCACGTAGGAATGCCCTCACCGGCGAAAATAATATGTAAAACAAACTATGTGAACGGATTTTTAACCTGGATGCTCTTGGTTTCTACCAAAACGATTTGGCTACCCAGCCAAACAAAGCTTTGGTTGGAAATTGTAGCTAGAAAGCTATATAGACAACATTGGCGTATTGCCGCTCTGCAATTTTCCTGATGCATTTTTACAGGCTGGTGGATCCCACCTTTTTATTTAGAAAAGGAGGATGATCCCCGGCCTCTGTATCTGGGAGATGAATACGGCCACTTTATTGATTATTCTCGAGGACCTTACAAAGTATTACAACAATGTGGCTGAATCCACCATCTTGGCAACATATGCCACTATTCCTATCCAAAATGATGAAGGGGTGCTAGCTGGGCCACTACCCAAACCACTCACCTAAGCCTAACATCAAAAGCCGGAAGCCGAAACTCATTCGGAAGCCCCAGCCGAGCCACATACCGGGTCTGGGGCACAATCCGGTCAGACGAACTCGTGTGTCGTCGCCACCATCTTCCACCGGTCTTCAGATCATATTGAGGCTTCTACCTTGTCTGGCCACTCTGCCATCGACGTCACCATGATGCCAGACAGCAACCTCCTCCTGCGCGAGCCCATCTCCGAGCATCGGACGCGAGTCTCCACAACGCCATGCCATCGATCTCCGCCGCCATCAATGTGTGAGATGAAACACCGCTCCACCATCCCTCCAGCCAGCACTTGCTCCAAGACGATGCCCCCAGAAGGGAAAGCGATAGAACGCCATCATCATCCGATCCGGAAGACCCAGATATGGGGTTTCCCCCTGAGCATCCCGAACATGATGGCGCAGACTACCGACGATGCCTCAACCATCGGCAGTAGCTCCACCAGACGAGCGCCGCCTACGTCGCCGCAGCCTCCAAGATGAAGCTGACCAGAATGCATATGTCGACACCGAACCGCCGCCACTTCCACCGCCGCTTGAGCAGCCCCCGAGCAACGCCTTCAGGAAGGAGCACACCATCGTGGTGTCGTCGTCGCTTGGAACAGGGGGGGAGGGGGTCTGAGGTTTTCACCTGAGCTCCTGGGAGGGGTGGAAGGAAGGAGGTCCTCTCCGAAGCCTCCAACGAGGGAAGCAACACCCAAAGGCATTGCCATCGGAGTGGCCGCCACGCCGGCCAAGAGATTCCCCCGGAACCCTTCCAGCCACCGGATCTGCAAGGCTAGCACCCAAGAACGGTGACCGAAGCCACCAAGGGCCGGATCTACTGCAGATCGGAGTAGATCGGGGTCGAGGACGAACATCACCATGGCCACCAACATCCAGCGAGGAACCACCGCCGTAGCCGAAGCCCACCACCTCCCGCCATCCACATGGCGTGGAAGTGGCCCACCATCCACGCCGGCGCCGCCGCTGCCAAGCTGCGCCACGTGTTACCAGCCATGGCGCCGCCATGGATCCGAGCCGCAGGCGGGCCGGGAGAGGAGAACTGCGCCACGGGGGGAAGCCCCCGCCGCCGCCGCCACGACGCGGGCTTCGCCCGGTGGTGGCCTCCGGCGGCAGCGAGGGGATTAGCTAGAGAAGGGGGGCCCGGCGGTGGCGCGGTTGGGGGCTGCCGCCCGTGTCGCCTACCCTAGGCGACGCGGGGGCCTGGGCGAGTCGCGGTATCCGGTGGATCCCACCTGTCAGTTTGCTAGAGAATAACAAAGAAAATAATCTGGATGCTGAGTATTTGAACAATGGACCTCCTGGTTAATTGCTTGGACAAGCTAGCCACCTGGCTGAACTATGTTTTTTATCTGACTGGACTATGTTTTGGGCATGACTATTATCTAGTAAGCTATATATAGATGAATTCCACGTATTGCTCTGCAATTTCTTGGTGCGCTCTCTATCGTTATTTTTGTTTCTTTTTCCAATTTCCTGTTTAGTTCTTTTTTTAAACCCCACTTTATTCATTTGTGACAAGTAGTAGATAGTTTGTGAGGATCATTACAATTTCATTTAAAGGCTCCTCAAACCAATTAGAGGTCAAAGAAAATCTACCTAATCTAACAAGCTCATGAGCTACTTTATTTGCTTCCCTATTATAATGCTCAAATGTAGCAGTAACAAAATCACATGCATAATGAAAACAATCCTGGAATATTGCCGCCGCCGCACCCGCCGACTGCCCTCCATCATTCATCGAATCAATCACCTCTATATTGTCCGAGTTTATGATAAGGAGATTGCATCGTCCCTTTGCGCCAGTGTTAGGCCAAATTTGAGTGCTAAAGCCTCCGTCATTAACACATCCGCACAAAAGTCAATTTTCTCATTCCCTCCAGCAATAAACCTACCTCTGTCATCTCTAAGGACCGCTCCCGTCGTACCCCTAAGAAGATCGTGATCAAAAGAAGCATCCACGTTAAGTTTAACAAACCCTCTTGGAGGACATGACCAACTCTCCTTTTTCACAGAAGCTTCGGGGGATAATGCATTAACAAAATTTGTGGTAAAGGCAAGAATCCCCATTGAAATCTGAGATACATTTTGAGTTTTCTCATTGCTCCCGTCTTTCTCACCATAGGTACCAAGCTGAAATAGCAATCATCTCACGCACATTGTGGTTACCCAAAATCCACAAATCTTGGTCTGGTAGGAGTAGTAAGTACTCCAGCACCGTCTCTCCTGCACGGTCAATCTCGCAAGCTTTTTCAATAATATCATCCAGACCTAACCTTCTCCAGACCTCCTTTGCTTTACTACACTGGAAAAGCAGATGTTTTGTATCTTCTAAGCCCTCAGAACAAGTTGAGCATATGGGTGAAACTTTCATATGTTTGTTAGCTAGCATAACCCTGCACGGGATTGTACCATGTAGCGTACGCCATAAGATTTTTTACTTTTTCCGGACAATCTAGTTTCCACATCTTACTCCAAATAGGGTTGTCTGTGATTTGCCCCATCCCATTAGAGTGTTTTAGTTTGCTCCAAACTGATGATCCCACTCCATAGATTAGGCTGACCTAACTGAGAATATACCATTTTTCTTATAATTCCAGGTAATGAAATCTTGCATATCATATTGCGGTAGGGGGATTGAAAGAATCCTTTGTACATCAGTCGACCACATAATTTGCCTAATCAGTTCTTCATCCCAAGTATTAGAAACTGAGTCATGAGATCACCTACCTTAGATAGTAGGTTGCCTTCCTTAGGCGTTATAATTTTCCTAGTGGCAAAGTTTGGGATCCATGCATCTTCCCAAATATTAATATTATGTCCATTCCCCACTCGCCAAATGTAGCCACGGTTCAAAGTATTTGTGCCTGCCATGATACTTTGCCATGTAAAGGAGGAGCCTTTCCTGAGCTTTGCATTTAACAAATCATCATTAGGGTAGTATTTTGCCCTTAGGATAGAAGCGCACAATGAATCAGGATTATCCAGGAGACGCCATGCCTTTTTGGCTAGCAACGCCAAGTTGAAACAGTTAATATCACGAAATCCCATCCATCCTTGATTTTTTGGTACACATAGTTTCCACCAGGACATCCAATGCATCCTGTTTAGTTCTCATGATACACAATTTTTTTTATAAAATTACAATAATTATCAATATACAATTATTTTGTATTTCAAATCTTTAGTCTATTTTCATTATTGTGTACATCTTAAAGAGGTCAACATGACCATTTTCTAAAATATATGTGGATTTAAACAGTTCACTGTGTACTAAAAATCTCTACTACTTAAAAAGAAAGTAAGGTTCACATTTCGGATTTCACCTTTCTTCCCACCACCCATTCATTCAACCTTTCATGTATATGATAATCAATCACCTTAATTTACTTACTTCTAAACCAATTCCACTTTAATTTAATTACCAAACTTCTAATCAAAATATAAGGTAATTCACGGTCAGATTGATGAACATTTATTTACACAATCACATTATTATTGACAGGTAAATCACAACCTAACGTACTAGAATATTTATATCTTGTTGCAACACACTGGCATTGTTCTAGTTACTGTTTAAATTCATATATCTTCTTTCATGACGAGAACCACCCACAATTATTGTATATCTTCGTCATATTTACAAATAAAAAATATTTTAAAAATTGACAACGTGTATTTTGAAAACTGTACAATGTGCATAAGAATTATTGTGTAATGATAATAAATACCAGTATACTAAAACATTCATGTAGAAATGTAAGAATAAATTTACACAAAAACTTTTGAATACACGTTGAATATTTTCTAAAAGCATGTTGAACAATTTTTAAATAGATGTTTCAATTTTTTGAATGCATGCCAAAAAATTTGGATACATGTTTACAATTTTTTTAATGCAAATGTATTTTGTTCTTACATTTCTTTCTATCAAATGGGGAAAAAAAATACCAAAATGAAATATAAACAAAGGTACATGTGAGAGCTATCCAGAAATAAGAGATGAATGTTCCTACAAGACTCCTCAGCGATTTGGATTCTCGACCGTTGGATCTGGTTGCTTGATTGGATCTGGGCCGTCGGATCGAGCCCTTGGAAGACTTCGGCCGTCGGATCTAGGATGAGCACTATAGGAATGAATAGTTACTCCTGTTTCGTGCCACCGCGCGTAAATAGCCTGCCCCGTCGGGGGCATTTTCGTCATTTCACGCACTGGGGGTATAAAAGGGCCGGCTCCCGTGGTGAACCCTGGCCGGCTCCTCTCCCGTTCGCGCTGCCTCCTCCTCCCTACCCGCGTTTCCCTCTCCTCCTCCCCCCCGCCGCCGGCCTCCTCCCCACCTGGGCCTCCCTCCTCCTTCCTCACCGCCGCCCGGCCTCCTCCCCACCCGTGCCTCCCTCTCCTCCAGACCTATCGCCACCCGACCTCTTCCCCTCACGGCCTCCTCCTTCCACCACTCCGATCTGGCGCCGCCCAAACCCTAACGCCCCGGCCCGTCCCTGGCTCCCACGGGCGGGAAGGAGGAATGGCGAGGCGAGGCAAAGGCGGGGGCGTATGGGACGCGGCGCAGGCGGCGTGGCCCAGGGGGTCGGCCTCCTCCCCGACACCTCTCTCTGCCCCCCAGTGCATAGTCGCGCCGCACGTCTCTTCCTCTCCCGCGTCCGTCGATGAATGGGCGTGTCCCTGTAGGAGAGAGAGAGAGAGAGAGAGAGGATGAGGGCCTCTTGCGCTCGCTTGTGACCCTCAACCGTGGCTAGGGTTTTGGGCTGGGCATTGCCTTCGTCGCCGGCGCGGCTCTGGTGGACTCCGGCGGCTCCTCTTCGTCTCCTCCCTCGTCCCCACGCGAGGCAAAGAAGAAACGAAGCACCTCGGCTGACTCCTCGGAGCTCAGGCACTTTCGGCCGCCGGAACCACTTATCCGGTAAGTAACTAGAAAAGTTTGGTCCTTGCTTACCCATATAATCATAGGACAAATATGTCGTGGTTGCAGTTGTTATCCAGGTGATGTTTTTAGGAGCTAGATTAAATTCAGTACAGTGATTCGGTCATCAACTGTGTGAAAATATCTACAGCTTTCTGTTTGAGATGGGGATATTTGCTAGATTAGCAGATGCACATTTGAGTATGATGTTATGTTGTGTTGTTAGCATGTAGAAATATTAGTATAAGCTCCGCAGAGAAGAAAAACCATGAATTTATATGAGCTGGTTATTGATGACCCACAAGTATAGGGGATCTATCATAGTCCTTTCGATAACTAAGAGTGTCGAACACAACGCAGAAGGAAATGATAAGCGGTTTTCAGTAAGGTTTTCTCTGCAAGCACTGAAATAGTAGGTGATAGATGGTTTTGTGATAAGATAAATAGTAACGAGCAAAAAGTAAATAAAGTAAATAAAGTGCAGCAAGGTGGCCCAATCCTTTATGTAGCAAAGGATAAGCCTGGACAAATTCTAATAATGATGAAGGAGCTCCCGAGGACACATTGGGAATTATCGTCAAGCTAGTTTTCATCACGTTCGTAAGATTCGCGTTCGGTACTTTGATAATTTGATATGTGGGTAGACCGACACTTGGGTACTGCCCTAACATGGACAAGCATCCCACTTATGATTAACCCCTATTGCAAGCATCCGCAACTACAAAAAGGAGTATTAAGGTAAACCTAACCACAACATTAAACATATGGGTCCATATCAACCCCTAACGAAGCAACACATAAACTAGGGTTTAAGCTTCTGTCACTCTAGCAACCCACCATCTACTTATTACTTCCCTATGCCTTCCTCTAGGCCCAAATAATGGTAAAGTGTCATGTAGTCGACGTTCACATAACACCACTAGAGGAAAGACAACATACATCTCATCAAAATATCGAATGAATACCAAATTCACATGACTACTAATAGCAAGACTTCACCCATGTCCTCAGGAACAAACGTAACTACTCATAAAGCATATTCATGTTCATAATCAGAGGAGTAATAATATGCATAAAGGATCTGAACATATGATCTTCCACCAAGTAAACCAATTAGCATCAACTACAAGGAGTAATCAACACTACTAGCGACCCACAGGTACCAATTTGTGGTTTTGATACAAGATTGGATACAAGAGATGAACTAGGGTTTTGAGAGGAGATAGTGCTGGTGAAGATGTTGATGGAGATTGACCCCCTCTCGACGAGAGGATCGTTGGTGATGACGTTGGTGATGATTTCCCCCTCCCGGAGGGAAGTGTCCCCGGCAGAACAGCTCCGCCCGAGCCCTAGATTGATTCCGCCAAGGTTCCGCCTCGTGGCGTCGGAGTTTTGTCCCGTAAGCTTGCCCACGATTTTTTCCAGGGTAAAAGTGATGATATAGCAGAAGATGGACGCTGGAGGCCCACAGGGGCCCGGAGATAGGGGGGCGCGCCCTCTGGGGCGCGCCCTATCTCTGGACAGGTGTGGGCCCCTGGCCTATTCTTTCGCTTCATAAATTCTTATTAAATCCAAAAGTTGTTTCGTGGAGTTTCGAACTTTTGGAGTTGTGCGAATAGGTTTCAACGTTTGCTCCTTTTCCAGCCAGAATTCCAGCTGCCGGCATTCCCCCTCTTCATGGTAAACCTTGTAAAATAATAGAGAATAGCCATAAGTATTGAGATATAATGTGTAATAACAGCCCATAATGCAATAAATATTGATATAAAATCATGATGCAAAATGGACGTATCAACTCTCCCAAGCTTAGACCTCGCTTGTCCTCAAGCGGAAGCCAAAATCGAAAAATATGTCCACATGTTTAGAGATAGAGGTGTTGATAAAAATAAAATACGGACATGAGGGCATAATGATCATTCTAATAACATCAACATATATGGATTTTGTCATATGATTTCCTATGCTCAAGTAATAAGCAATTCACAATGTCAAGTATGGTTCAAAAACTTCATTGGGAACTAACAAACTATAATCTCAGTCATTGAAGCAATTGAAATTTATTGTAACATCAAAAAGAGTCAATAATAGAGCTTTTCAGCAAGCTCACATACTCAACTATCTCGTAGTCTCCTATAATTGTTAACACTCACGCAATACTTGTGGTTATAGAGTTTCAGCCGGACACTGAGAAAGATAGGTGCTTAGTGTGTTGCCTCCCAACATATTCACCTTTAGGTGATGTCAACAATAATAGCCTATGCCAACTTACATCTAATTGGATATATGTATCATGATCTTTCAAACACGAAGAGCTTGCCAAAGGATAAAAATAAAAAGGGAAAGGTGAGCATCACCTTGACTCAAGCATAAAGTAAAACATAAAGTAAAAGATAGGCCCTTCGCAGGGGGAAGCAGAGGTTGTCATGCGCATTTAGGGTTGATGCATAAAATCTTAGTGCAAAAGAACGTCACTTTATATTGCCCCTTGTATGTGGACCTTTATTATGCAGTCTGTCGCTTTTATTACTTCCACAACAAGTTCGTACAAAGTTTATTTTCTCTGCACTAATAAGTCATACATATTTAGAGAGCTGTCGGTGTACTAAGGTAGGGGTGCCTCAGTACCCCAACTTGTGCACGGGCGGTTGCAGCTTCCCGCGGCGGGGTTTACCACGTGCTCGCCGAGGACCTTCCTGCTCCATGTCAAGCCATTCAAAGACAAAGTATACAAGACAGAAGATCGAGACCCCGGCAAGCGGAGCTTGCCGGGAAGGCCGTTCCAGGCTCAAGATTACATCACTCACGTAAGCCCCTGGCAAGAGGAGCTCGCCAGGAAGACTAGAAGATTACATCATAGAAGACACGCCTCGGCGCTATATGCGTCCCGGCGAGGGCCCGGGGAGCGACAAGTTACAGAGCCCGGCAAGCTCCCGGGCCCGGCAAGGTCAAGACCCCGGCAAGGTGCTTGCCGGGAGAGTTGCGCTGTGTGCCCGCGCTCTAGCTCATCAGCCCACGCGTGCATACAGGGCCTTTCGAGGACAGCGTGGCGGGTGGCTGTGCAGCACTGGGGACACGGTGGCGCTTCACGGTGGTGGATCCATCGCCGTGGCAGACGGAGACGCAAGGGCGGGAGCTTTTGGGGTCGACGGCGACGGGCATTAAATGCCCTTGTCCCCCACTGTCAAAGTAGGTAGCAACCACTGTTCATGCACTGTAGCTTCACTGTTCCCGCACTGTTCCAACTACCACCTCTTTTACATTTTTACCCCTTTCTCCTACGCTGCCACCTGTTGGCGCCCCCTTCCGACTATAAAAGGGAGGCCCATGCGCACGTAGAAGAGGTTCGGTTCGGTCCATTCGACGCACACAACACTATCATACGCTCGCACTCTCGAGCAAGATCAAATACAAACACAAAGCAGCAGTAGGAGTTTTATCTCTCCGGAGAGCTCCGAAGCTGGGTAAAATCCGCCCGCGTGCTCGCTACGATCTGCTCTCTGTGCTCCCTCCGCCCTCGTACCGCTCAGACAAGGGGCTCCGGCCCCATAGGTGTTCGTGGCGGGCAAATCTCCCCCGACATCTTTGGCGCGCCAGGTAGGGGGCGTCGAGGTTGTGCGGACCTGATCCGGCGTTCACGCGGGCGCGTTCTTCATCAACCTCTCCAGTTTCATCAGCAACTTCATCAACAATCACGCCATGGCCCCGAAGAAGAAGGCTTCGGAGGTTGCAGGCCCGTCTGCGTCTCATCCACCGCCACCGGAGCCAACGGTGGACGGAGGAGACGCCGGCGGAAGGGTGGTCGCCGGCGAGGACACTCGCGGCGCCACCAGATCCAAGGACAAGACGGATGGCCGCGCCTCGGTCTCCGTGGACGCGTCGCGTCCATCTCAGCACACGACAACCCAGCAGCGCCATACCACGGGAGGTGGTATCCGCATGCTGGGGCAAGGACACACCGGAGGCTCGTGGGACGCTTCGGACCACCGTCCGGACACAAGCAAAGCGAAGGCGCCGGGGCAGGACCCTGCTCCTCCTAACATTGTTAGAAGTCCGAGCATATCCCGCTCCTCGCACCGCTCGCCCCCGCTGAAGAAGAAGGCCAAGTCCGGCAAGTGCTCTGGGGCCCACTCCGGCAACCGCGCCTCTTCGGAGTGCTGCGCTGCCGTCGAGGACGTCCCATCGAGCTCCACCGGCAAGTGCGAGGAAACAAAGACAGACCAGCCAAAGATCAAGCCCGGCAAGAGCAGCTCGGTGCTCGCCCGCAAGCGCACCTCTCCGAGAGTCTTTGCGCCGCCGAGGACGTGCCATCGAGCTCCACCGGCCATGAGGGCAAAAAAGCAGCCATTTCAAACTTTTGAGTTATATTCCGAAAATCCGTACCTTGTATGGAAAACACATGCGCCAGGGTCGAATCGTGGCTAAGTTGCGCCTCGATCCATTTGAGTCCGCTAAGCGATGAAGGCGCTGCAACTAGCCCGACAAGCTCTTCTGTCGGAGGCAACACCGCCCGGTGGCTGCTTGATGTTCCGCGACTCAGCAAGTGTGTTTGCGCCGGCAGTTCCTGAAGCGTGAGGGTGAAAACGTACAAGGGAGGAAATCAAGGGAGAAGTGCGGCCTTGCCGGATCGCAGGAGACGGAAAAGCTAAGTCGTCCGAGCTTCTGTGCAGAGCACTCTTTAGTTCCATGCTTTTCTATATTATGTTCCTCGTGCGTTCGTCCTTTGTACGCAATACCAGGCGTGGAGGAACCTACCGTGGTGGCGCACCCTTATCTTGCTTTCGAGCACGCTCAGCGATTTAAGTGAGCTGCGACAAGTGTCGCGCCCTTGTTTCGCGTTTTGATGTCGCTCGGCAAGCTAAGCGTTGCGTTGCGACTAGCATGCAAGGTTGCTGCGGTGAGACCTTGGCAGTGAGCAGCAGCTTCGAGTTCAGCACTCAGCGCTCGCGGCAAGGGCACCTTGCCGGCAAGTTCCCTAGAAGCGTAGGGTAAAAGCGCACAAAGGGTGTAACGTAGCAAGCCCTGCCGTAAGATGCCCTTCGTATGAGAGACTTGTGCGCGGAGGAACCTGCCCGTGGATAGCCGCACCCTTATCTTGTTTTCGAGCACGCTCAACGATTTAAGTGAGCTGCGACAAGTGTCGCGCCCTTGTTTCGTTTTCGAGTCCGCTCAGCAAGCTAAGTGCGTTGCGACTAGCCGCGGCAAGGTTGCTTGCCGGTAAGACCTTGGCCAGCAGGCTGCTTCGAGTTCAGCACTCAGCGCTTGCAGCAAGGGCCCCTTGCCGGCAAGTCCCCTAGCAGCGTAGAGTATAAACATACGAAGGGCAAGGCACGGCATCGTATTGCAAAGTCGCACAGAAAGGATTTATATACATATACATGTAAATAATGAAACTGTTGCAGACCTATCTCAGCTGTTTTCATGGCTGAAATTACAGCGACAAGGAGAAACGAGAAGAGCACACCGGCGCTGGGTCGGCAAGCCGAGTTGCGGGGCTGCGAATCTTGAGATTCATCTCCGGCAAGCCGAGTTCTTTGGGGCTGCGATATCGATAAGTTTTCATCCTCGTCATGCATCCTCTCATGGACCGGGAAAGCGGGGCTGCGTCCTTGAGCGGCGTGTCTTGTAAAACCCGTGCGGCGGAGGAGCGTGTCGTGGCCCGATTGCGCCCTTGGTTTGTTTCGAGCACGCTCAGCGATTTAAGTGAGCTCGACAAGTGTCGCGCCCTTGTTTCGTTTCGAGCCCGCTCAACAATCTAAGTGAGCTGCGACAAGTGTCGCGCCCTTGGTTTGTTTCGAGTCCGCTCAACAAACACAAGGCTTGCAGAATCGCCCGCAAGGTTGCTTGCGGAAGCAACACCGCCGGTGGCTGCTGATGTCCCAAGACTCAGCAAGCGTGTTCGCGCCGCAAGCTCCCGAGGCGTGGGATGGGAACATACAAGGCACGAAGTCAAGTAAAAGACTCGGTCCGACAAGCTTTCCCCTCTTTTCATTAAAAACATCTTAGTTTAGTACAAGTCCATAGAGGATGAAAAACATGATAGAGAGGATTACATATTTTAAATACAACTAAGGCCCAAGGGCTTACGAATTGAAAGATAAGATGCCCGTAATCCCTCTCCTTTTTCTCTGTTCAGGAGTTCAGGAGGTAGGTCAAGGAGGCCCCGGCAAGAGAAGCTTGCCGGGAAGGGCAAAAGGGGCGCCTAGGAGAGCTACGGGCGCTAGAAGACACCAAGAGAACTTCCCGGGGGCCGGCCATGAGCTTGGCGGAGACGGAGGCGCCGGAGGCAGAGCTTGAAGACGAGGTGGTGGGACGTCAGCACGCTGACGAGGGCTCCTCGCCCTCGTACTCCGACATGACGGCCTTGCCGCCACCCCTCTTCTTCTTCCGCAGCCTCCCTACGCCCGGCCGCCCAAGGAGGCGGCCGGGGAGTTCGAAGGCGGCGACCGGATGATGGGGTCGCGGTGGCGCGAGGCAGCATCCGACGCCTAGTCGGACCCGCCATCCTCGTCGTCGCCGCTGTCGCTCCCCTCCTCGTCCTCCCTTCGAAGAGGACCTTCGCTATCGGAGGAGCTGTCCACACAACATCTCGCCGGGTCCCGGAATCCCGAAGACCTTGGCGGCGAGAAGGTCACCTCCATTAACTTGAAATGGAGGGTAAACCCCGCCGTCAAGCTGTGGATGCGCGTGACGTCTTCCACCCTCGATCGAAGTACATCACGCCGGGGCGGAGACACGACACTCACTCGAGTGCCGCTGATCCCACAGCCCCTCATGCGCAACTCCATCACCTCGGGCGGATCCGGTTCCATCGCGCTCGCGAACGGGGCTGGCAGCCGGAGGCGGCGACGAGGCGCTCGGCGCAGCTTGATGAAGAACTCCCAGGGATCGTCTCCAGTATGGACCGCCTCGAGGAAAGGAGCCACCGGAGGGGACGGGGGAGGCACGTCGCCACGACCGCCTCTTCCCCGACCGCCTCGACCGCGCCCTCGGCCTCGTCCGCGGCCTCGCCCCCTCCCTCTCCCCCTCGTGGCCGGCTCCGCCGCCACGGGTGCGGGATAGGGAGAAGTGCGCTGCCTGGAGGCGACCCTCGCTGCCACCGATTGAAGAGCTAGGATTTCCTCCTTCCATGGCGTAAAGAAGAACGGAAGTCAAGGCGAAGGGGAAGAGGAAGTGTGAGACCTTTGTGCTCCCTTTCCGCCCTTTTTAAAGGGCGAGGTGGGGGCTCAACCGCCCTGCCCGGCCAACCGGGAAGCGAGGAGGGCAGAGGAGCGGGGCCGACTCGCCATCTTCGCCCGTGACGGCTCGGTCTCCCACCTTCGCCGCCCACGACCCCTATGCATGAGGGCCGCGTGGCGAAAAAGCGGGGCCGGAGCGACGGGTGAAGTTACCTCGCCCTGCACCACGATCACGGGGGTGGATGCCTTAAAGACCGCACGCGTCGCCCACGTCTCCCACGACGCCGCAATCAACGCGTGCCGTTACGGGAGGGGATGCGGCGGATGCGAAGTGGATTGACGCGCCGTGGGCGCGTGTGCCGTGCTGCTTTTTGGGCCTGCCCAACAGCGCTCGGCACCGTGTGTGGCCCAGGCCGGGGCTCTGTCGGTGTACTAAGGTAGGGGTGCCTCGGTACCCCAACTTGTGCACGGGCGGTTGCAGACTTCAGCGGCGGGGTTTACCACGTGCTCGCCGAGGACCTTCTGCTCCATGTCAAGCCATTCAAAGACAAAGTATACAAGGCGAAGATCGAGACCCGGCAAGCGGAGCTTGCCGGGAAGGTTCGGGCTCAAGATTACATCACTCACGTAAGCCCACGGCAAGAGGAGCTCGCCGGAAGACTAGAAGATTACATCATAGAAGACACGCCTCGGCGCTATATGCGTCGGCGAGGGCCCGGGAGCGACAAGTTCTGAGCCCGCAAGCTCCGGCCCGGCAAAGTCAAGACCCGGCAAGGTGCTTGCCGGGAGAGTTCTGTTGTGTGCCCGCGCCCAGCTCATCAGCCCCAGCGTGCCACAGGGCCTTTCGAGGACGCGTGGCGGGTGGCTGTGCAGCCTGGGGGACACGGTGGCGCTTCACGGTGGTGGATCCATCGCCGTGGCAGACGGAGACGCAAGGGCGGGAGCTTTTGGGGTCGACGGCGACAGGCATTAAATGCCCTTGTCCCCCACTGTCAAAGTAGGTAGCAACCACTGTTCATGCACTGTAGCTTCACTGTTCCCGCACTGTTCCAACTACCACCTCTTTTACATTTTTACCCCTTTCTCCTACGCTGCCACCTGTTGGCGCCCCCTTCCGACTATAAAAGGGAGGCCCATGCGCACGTAGAAGAGGTTCGGTTCGGTCCATTCGACGCACACAACACTATCATACGCTCGCACTCTCGAGCAAGATCAAATACAAACACAAAGCAGCAGTAGGAGTTTTATCTCTCCGGAGAGCTCCGAAGCTGGGTAAAATCCGCCCGCGTGCTCGCTACGATCTGCTCTCTGTGCTCCCTCCGCCCTCGTATCGCTCAGACAAGGGGCTCCGGCCCCATAGGTGTTCGTGGCGGGCAGATCTCCCCCGACATCAGCAATTTTTATTGCTTGCACCGATGACAACTTACTTGAAGGATCTTACTCAATCCATAGGTAGGTATGGTGGACTCTCATGGCAAAACTGGGTTTAAGGATATTTGGAAGCACAAGTAGTATCTCTACTTGGTGCAAGGAATTCGGCTAGCATGACGGGGAAAGTCAAGCTCAACATGTTTGGAAGGTCAATGACAATATACTTTAACTAAGATGTCGGAAAACATAAACCATTACGTTGTCTTCCTTGTACAACGTCAACTCTTTTAACATGTCATACTTAATGAGTGCTTCACAATCATAAAAGATGTCCAAGATAATATATTTATATGTGAACCCCTCTTTCCTTATCACTTCCTATTAATTGCAACGATGACCAAGGCTACGTTCATCAACTCTCAACAATTTTTATGCCTCATACTTTCTATGTGTGAAGTTATCACTATCCATAAGGTCAATATGAACTCTTTTGTTCTTTCTACTTTCTCAAGATCATAGCAACATAGCAAAGCCCTTGACTCAACACTAATCTTTATTATAGATAGCACACGGACTCGATTACATAAAGAGATCACAATGCAAAACTCAAAACTACTTGATATCAAAACTTCAATCTACTAGATTAAGATACTACTAAAAGGATCAAACTAAATAAAGCGGTAAAGATAGGAGTGTGATGGTGATACGATACCGGGGCACCTCCCCCAAGCTTGGCAGTTGCCAAGGGGAGTGCCCATACCCATGTGATTAGTTCTTCGGAGGTGATGGAGGTGGTGATGATGATGGTGGATAATCGCACATCGAGCGTAAAAGCTCCTCCAACTTGCGGATAATGCCCTTGAGCCCGGCAATATGACCCTTTAACAAAATATTCTCGTGTGTGAGATACTTGTTCTGTATGCGGTCTAACTCAATCATCTTGAAAGCTTCAATCTCTGTTGGAGTGAAAAGGTTAGGTAAAGGTTGAGGGATGTCTTCTTCTTTCACCATCGGAGCTTGAACCTCCATGGCCTTCTTGATCCCTACATCCTGGTTGATCTCTTCTGGTTCCTCTCTTTTCAACTCTATCTTCAATAGCCAAGCATCCTTGTCTTTGTTGTTGGAGGAGGGAGAAGTCATGGTGCCCTAAATCTGCAACGGAAACAACTCGAAACGAAAACAGAGGATATTTGCGTGATACGGTGTTCAAAACCTTCGGGAGTATATATAATGAATTTTTACCGACCAAAATACGTAACATATAAGAAAACGGAGTCCGGGAGGCACACAAGGTGCCCACGAGACAGGGGGGCACGCCCTACGAGGGGGGCCTCCTCTCGTGGGAGCCTTGTGTCCCTTCGAACTACTTCTTTCTTCCTAAAATTCTTAAATAATCCAAAACTGATAAAATTGCCATTAGAGTTGTTTTGGAGTCGGTTTACTTACCGTACCACGTACCTATGCCTTTTGGAGCAGGCGTTCGGAAAGTGTCTCTTATGTATTCCTCAGGGGTTATGGTTTCGATAATATTAGTTTCAACATTGATAGGATTACCTGAAATATAATGTTTAATTCTTTGACCGTTCACCACCCTCGGATTTGTGCCTTCGAAGTTGTTGATTTTTATAGCACCAGAATGATAGACCTCCTCGATAACGTAGGGACCTTCCCATTTTGAGAGAAGTTTTCCTGCAAAAAATCTTAAATGAGAGTTGAACAATAACACATAATCTCCTACGTTAAACTCATGCTTTTGTATCCTCTTATCATGCCAGCGTTTGACTTTTTCTTTGAAAAGCTTGGCATTCTCATATGCTTGGGTTCTCCATTCATCAAGTGAGCTAATATCTAACAACCTCTTCTCACCGGCAAGTTTGAAGTCATGATTGAGCTCTTTAATAGCCCAATATGCTTTATGTTCAAGTTCAAGAGGTAAATGACATGCTTTTCCATAAACCATCTTAGAAGGAGACATACCCATAGGATTTTTGTATGCAGTTCTATAGGCCCATAATGCATGATCAAGTTTTTTCGACCAATTCTTTCTAGATCTATTCACAGTCTTTTGCAAAATTAATTTGAGCTCTCTATTGCTCAACTCTACTCGACCACTAGACTGCGGGTGATAAGGAGATGCGATTCTATGATTGACATCATACTTAGCAAGCATCTTACGGAAAGCACCATGAATAAAGTGTGAACCACCATCAGTCATAAGATATCTAGGGACTCCAAACCTCGGAAAAATAACTTCTTTAAGCATTTTAATAGAAGTGTTATGATCAGCACTACTAGTTGGAATAGCTTCTACCCACTTAGTAACGTAATCAACAACAACTAGAATATGTCTATAACCATTGGAGGCAGGAAAAGGTCCCATATAATCAAAGCCCCAAACATCAAACGGTTCAATAACAAGAACATAATTCATAGGCATTTCTTGACGTCTACTGATGTTACCTATTCTTTGACATTCATCACAAGATAAGACAAACTTACGAGCATCTTTGAAAAGAGTAGGCCAATAAAACCAGATTGTAGTACCTTGTGTGCGTTCTATCTCCAGCGTGGTGTCCTCCATAGGATTCAGAGTGACACTTGCGTAGGATTTGTTCATGTTCATGCTCAGGCACACAACGTCTAATAATACCATCTACTCCTTTATAAAGGTGTGGATCATCCCAGAAGTAATGTCTTAAATCATAAAAGAACTTTTTCTTTTGCGGTATGTGAAACTAGGCGGTATATATTTAGCAACAATGTAATTAGCATAATCAGCAGACCAAGGAGCGAGACGAGAAGCATTGACAACCGCTAATTATTCATCGGAAAACTATCATTAATAGGCAGTGGGTCATCAAGAACATTCTCTAACCTAGACAAGTTATGCAGAACGGGTTCTCAGCTCCCTTCTCATCAATAATATGCAAGTCAAATTCTTGGAGCAAGAGAACCCATCTAATGAGTCTAGTCTTAGCATCTTTCTTTTCCATAAGATATTTAATAGCAGCATGATCAGTGTGAATAGTAACTTTGGAATCAACAATATAAGGTCTAAACTTATCACATGCAAACACAACTGCTAAGAACTCTTTTTCAGTAGTAGCATAATTTCTCTGGGCAGTATCAAGAGTCTTACTAGCATACTGGATAACATTCAATTTCTTATCGACTCTTTGCCCTAAAACAAACAGCACCTACAACATAATCACTAGCATCACACATAATTTCAAAAGGTAAATTCCAATCAGGTGGCTGAACAATAGGTGCAGTGATCAAAGCCTTCTTAAGGGTTTCAAATGCTTCTACACAATCATCATCAAAGACAAAAGGAATATCTTTTTGCAATAAATTAGTCAGAGGCCTAGAGATTTTAGAAAAGTCCTTAATGAACCTCCTATAAAAACCGGCATGACCAAGGAAACTTCTTATACCTTTTATGTCCTTGGGACATGGCATCTTTTCAATAGCATCAACTTTGGCTTTATCAACTTCAATACCTCTCTCGGAGATCTTGTGCCCCAAGACAATGCCTTCATTAACCATAAAGTGACACTTTTTCCAATTCAGACGAGACTAGTGTCTTAGCATCTCGCAAAACTCGATCAAGGTTGCTCAAACAATCATCAAAAGAGGATCCATAGATGGAGAAGTCATCCATGAATACCTCACAAATCTTTTCACAAAAATCAGAAAATATAGCTATCATGCATCTTTGAAAGGTAGCAGGTGCATTACATAAACCAAAAGGCATACGTCTATAAGCAAAAGTACCAAAAGGGCAAGTAAAAGTAGTTTTAGATTGATCCTTCGCGGACACAGGTATTTGAGAGAAGCCAGAATAACCATCTAGAAAGCAAAAATGTGTGTGTTTGGATAGCCTTTCTAGCATTTGATCAATAAAAGGTAAAGGGTAATGATCTTTCTTAGTAGCTTTATTTAACTTACGGAAGTCAATTACCATCCTATAGCCTGTAATAATTCTTTGCGGGATCAATTCATCTTTATCATTAGGAACAACGGTAATACCTCCCTTTTTAGGGACACAATGGACAGGGCTTACCCATTCACTATCAGCAACGGGATAAATAATACCTGCCTCAAGGAGTTTTAGAATCTCCTTTCTTACCACTTCCTTCATTTTGGGATTTAATCGTCTTTGAGGATCTCTAACTGGCTTGGCATCTTTCTCCACTGAAATTTTGTGTTGACATAATGTGGGACTAATGCCCTTAAGATCATCCAGAGTATATCCAATATCAGCTCGGTGCTTCTTTAGAGTTTTCAATAATCTTTCTTCTTCTTTCTCTGAAAGGTTAGCACTAATAATAACAGGATATATTTCTTTTTCATCAAGATAAGCATACTTAAGATTATCAGGTAATGGTTTGAGTTCAAACACGGGATCACCCTTGGGTGGAGGGGGATCCCCAAGAATTTCAACGGGAAGGTTATGTTTTAGCATAGGTTCTTGTTTAAGGAACACTTCATCTATTTCTTCCCTTTCCTTCATAAACATATCGTTTTCATGGTCTAACAAATAATGTTCTAACGGATCAGTTGGAGGAACAGCAATGGAAGCAAGACCAATAATCTCATCCTTACTAGGTGGTTCCCTTTCACGAGGTTGTCTACTAAACTTAGCAAAATTGAACTCATGAGACATACCATCTATGCCAATAGTGACGACCTTCCTTTTACAATTAATCTTAGCACTAGCAGTATTCAAGAAGGGTCTACCAAAAATAATGGGACAAAAATCATCTTGTGGGGAAGCAAGAACAAGAAAATCAGTAGGGTATTTAATCTTTCCACACAAGACTTCAACATCTCTAACAATCCCAATAGGTTTAATGGTGTCCCTATTAGGAAGCTTAATAGTAACATCAATATCTTCTAATTCAATAGGTGCAATATCATGCATAATTTCTTTATAAAGATCATAAGGTATCGCACTAGCACTAGCACCCATATCACATAAACCATGATAACAATGATCTCCTATTTTAATAGAAATAACAGGCGTGCCTACAACAGTTCTACCTGTCTTAGTATCGGGTCTGGCAATATTAGCAGTTTCACCCAAGAAAGAGATAACATGCCCATCTAAGTCCTCATCCAAGAGATCTTTAATCATAGCAATACCAGGTTCAACATTAATTTGCTAAGGAGGTGTATAGGTCCTAGTATTACTCTTACGAACAACAGTTGAAGCTTTAACATGATCTTTTATCCTAACAGGAAAAGGAGGTTTTTCGACATAAGCAGTAGGAATAATAGGATCACTATATGTAATAGTCTTTTCTTTGACTGTATTAGGTGCAACTACTTTCACTTCAACAGGAGGATTATATTTAAACCACTTCTCTTTAGGGAGATCAACGTGAGTAGCAAAAGTTTCACAAAAAGTAGCTACTATCTCAGAGTCAAGTCCATACTTAGAGCTAAATCCACGGAAAGCATCGGTATCCATAAAAGATTTAACACAATCAAACTTAGGTGTCATACCTGACTCCTTACCATCGTCGGAACCCCAATCTTCAGAGTTGCGTTTAATTCTTTCCAATAAGTCCCATTTGAAATCAATAGTCTCCAGCATATAGGAACCAACACAGGAAGTATCGAGCAAGTTGCGATTATCAAGAGAAAGCCGAGCATAAAAATTCTGAATAATCATTTCCTGAGAGAGCTCATGATTGGGGCATGAATACAACATTGAATTAAGCCTCCCCCAAGCTTGAGCGATGCTTTATCCTTCGCGAGGCCAGAAATTATATATGTAATTACAATCACGATGAACAAGATGCATAGGATAGAACTTTTGGTGAAATTCCAACTTCAATCGCTTATAATTCCAATATCTCGTATCATCACATAGCCTATACCATGTCATTGCATCTCCCTTCAAAGATAAAGGGAAGACCTTCCTTTTGAAAACATCATCGGGAATACCTGCAAGATTAAATAATCCACAAACTTCATCCAGAAAGATAAGGTGTAGATCGGGATGCAATGTTCCGTCTCCTGCAAAAGGATTAGCTAGCAGTTTTTCTATCATACCTGAAGGAATCTCAAAGTGAATATTTTCATAAAGTTCAGTAGGTTGAGGAGCATCTCTTTGCTCTTCTGGTTGGGGTGAAGATACCCCAAACAAGCCCCTCAAAGGATTAGTTTCCATAGTGACAAGTTACAGAAAATTTCAGCACACTATATAAATGTTTCCTTACCAAGTTCCACTCACCAAAAGTGCTACACTCCCCGGCAACGGCGCCAGAAAAGAGTCTTGATGACCAACAAGTATAGGGGATCTATCATAGTACTTTCGATAAGTAAGAGTGTCAAACCCAACGAGGAGCAGAAGGAAATGATAAGCGGTTTTCAGTAAGGTTTTCTCTGCAAGCACTGAAATAGTAGGTGATAGATGGTTTTGTGATAAGATAAATAGTAACGAGCAAAAAGTAAATAAAGTAAATAAAGTGCAGCAAGGTGGCCCAATCCTTTATGTAGCAAAGGATAAGCCTGGACAAATTCTAATAATGAATAAGGAGCTCCCGAGGACACATTGGGAATTATCATCAAGCTAGTTTTCATCATGTTCGTAAGATTCGCGTACGGTACTTTGATAATTTGATATGTGGGTAGACCGACACTTGGGTACTGCCCTAACATGGACAAGCATCCCACTTATGATTGACCTCTATTGCAAGCATCCGCAACTACAAAAAGGAGTATTAAGGTAAACTTAACCACATCATTAAACATATGGGTCCATATCAACCCCTAACGAAGCAACGCATAAACTAGGGTTTAAGCTTCTGTCACTCTAGCAATCCATCATCTACCAACCGTGCAGGTCGGAGGTGATCCGAACTATGACCAAGCCGACTTGAACCTAAGGGGCCGCGAGCTTAAGGGAAGGAACCTATGAGGTCGAGTCCTAGGACATTGGTCGGATGTGATCCGAGCTGTATTCGGATTGTGGCCGAGTAGACTTGTGGGCTTTAGGGTCCATGCGAGGCCCACGTGTCGAGCTCGCGACGGACGCCTATATAAAGTGGAGGTGCGGCACACTCATGCGGTTGATCGCTTCGGTGCTGCGACTAGGGTTTGCATATATTGCGAATAGCCACCTCCACTCATTGCCGACAGTGTGATCGGACCTAGTAGTCCGCCGCACGGTGTTCCTCCTGCACGCGCGGATACCGTTAGAGGCGGTGCACTTGCGCCGCTCAGGCGAACTTGTACGTGGGATCGGACGACCGACTATTCAAGGGAGATCGGACAAAGAGGAGACGATCCACGCGGACGCGCTGCCCCAACTCTTCTTCCGCTGCACGGCACTGCGCGTCTAGTGGTAACGAACTGTGATCCATCTCCCGTAGCATGTTCTTGGTTGTTCTGCGCGTAGGAAATTTTAATTTGCAGTCGATGCAACCTACCGTAGAACCCAACATATGGTTGAAGTGGTTGACGATGGCTAGGTTCTCAATACCGGTTCCGATCGTTATTGAAGGCTACTATGTGAAAATTAGGATGTGCAAGTTGATGACGGTGACTTTGGTTGTAGTGGTAAGGTATTTAGCCTTCTAAAATGATATGCATCATTGTTAAATGTCAAAATTAGGCAGTTCAACAAGAAACTTGATGGCAACATGCCTCCTAGGAATAATAAGGACATTCTTTATATAGAGGGAAAGCAAAGACATAATTGTTTCTTTTGGTTTATTGTTACTTCTTATATGTTGAGGCGCGAATAAATCATTTATGAAATGCCATAATAAACCTTTTATTTCTTACTATAGAAAGATAAAAGGGTTCACCGTTATGCACAAAATAGTCTGTCTTAAGGATTGACAATTAGGATGGGTAGGCATACTGATAACCCACAAGTATAGGGGATCGCAACAGTTTTCGAGGGTAGAGTATTCAACCCAAATTTATTGATTCGACACAAGGGGAGCCAAAGAATATTCTCAAGTATTAGCAGCTGAGTTGTCAATTCAACCACACCTGGAAACTTAGTATCTGCAGCAAAGTGTTTAGTAGCAAAGTAATATGATAGTGGTGGTAACGGTAGCAAAAGTAAAGACAACAAAAGTAACGTTTTTGGTATTTTGTAGTGATTGTAACAGTAGCAACGGAAAAGTAAATAAGCGTAAACCAGTATATGGAAAACTCGTAGGCACCGGATTAGCGATGGATAATTATGCCGGATGTGGTTCATCATGTAACGGTCATAACATAGGGTGACACAGAACTAGCTCCAGTTCATCAATGTAATGTAGGCATGTATTCCATATATAGTCATACGTGCTTATGGAAAAGAACTTGCATGACATCTTTTGTCCTACCCTCCCATGGCAGCGGGGTCCTATTAGAAACTAAGGGATATTAAGGCCTCCTTTTAATAGAGAACCGGAACAAAGCATTAGCACATAGTGAATACATGAACTCCTCAAACTACGGTCATCACCGGGAGTGGTCCCGATTATTGTCACTTCGGGGTTGCCGGATCATAACACATAGTAGGTGACTATAGACTTGCAAGATAGGATCTAGAACACACATATATTCATGAAAACATAATAGGTTCAGATCTGAAATCATGGCACTCGGGCCCTAGTGACAAGCATTAAGCATAGCAAAGTCATAGCAACATCAATCTCAGAACATAATGGATACTAGGGATCAAACCCTAACAAAACTAACTCGATTACATGATAAATCTCATCCAACCCATCACCATCCAGCAAGCCTACGATGCAATTACTCACGCATGGCGGTGAGCATCATGAAATTGGTGATGGAGGATGGTTGATGATGACGACGGCGACGAATCCCCCTCTCCGGAGCCCCGAACGGACTCCAGATCAGCCCTCCCGAGAGAGATTAGGGCTTGGCGGCGGCTCCGTATCGTAAAACGCGATGAAACTTTCTCTCTGATTTTTTATCCCCGAAAGCCAATATATGGAGTTGGAGTTGGCGTTGGAGGGCCACCAGGGGGCCCATGAGGTAGGGGGGTGCGCCCAGGGGGGAGGGGCGCGCCCCCCACCCTCGTGAACAGGGTGTGGGCCCCATGGCCTTCATCTTTGGCGAGGATTTTTTATTATTTATTCTAAGATATTCCGTGGTGTTTCAGGTCATTCCGAGAACTTTTGTTTTCTGCACATAAAACAACACCATGGCAATTCTGCTGAAAACAGCGTCAGTCCGGGTTAGTTCCATTCAAATCATACAAGTTAGAGTCCAAAATAAGGGCAAAAGTGTTTGGAAAAGTAGATACGACGGAGACGTATCAACTCCCCCAAGCTTAAACCCTTGCTTGTCCTCAAGCAATTCAGTTGACAAACTGAAAGAGAAAAAGAAAAACTTTTACAAACTCTATTTGCTCTTGTTGTTGTAAACATGAAAAGCCAGCATTCAAGTCTCAGCAATTATTATGAACTAACCATACTCACAATAACACGTAGATCTCACAACTACTCATATCAATAATATAATCAGCTAGCGAGCCATAATAATAAAACTCGGATGACAACACTTTCTTAAAATAATCATAACATGATATAACAAAATGGTATCTCGCTAGCCCTTTCTGAGACCGCAAAACATAAATGCAGAGCACCTTTAAAGATCAAGGACTGACTAAACATTGTAATTCATGGTAAAAGAGATCCAGTCAAGTCATACCCAATATAAACCAATAATAATGAATGCAAACAACCAGTGTGCTCTCCAATAGTGCTTTTTAATAAGAAGGGTGATGACTCAACATAAAAGTAAATAGATAGGCCCTTCGCAGAGGGAAGCAGGGATTTGTAGAGGTGCCAGATCTCGATTTTGAAATAGAGATAAATTATATTTTGAGCGGCATACTTTCATTGTCAACATAACAACTAAAAGATGACAATATCTTCCATGCTAAATAGATTATAGGCGGTTCCCAAACAGAATGGTAATGGTTATACTCCCCCTCCTCCACAAGCATCAATCCATGGCTTGCTCGAAACAACGAGTGCCTCCAACATTCAACGGGTCCCAAGGGGAGTTTTGTTTGCAATTATTTTGATTTAGTTTGCATAAAGCATGGGACTGGGCATCCCGGATACCAGCCATTTTCTCGTGAATGAGGAGCGGAGTCCACTCCTCTTGAGAATAACCCGCCTAACACGGAAGATAAGGGCAACTCTAGTTGACACATGAGCTATTCGAGCTTGCAAAACAGAATGTTTATTTGAAGGTTTAGAGTTTGGCACATACAAATTTACTTGGAACGGCAGGTAAATACCGCATATAGGAAGGTATAGTGGACTCATATGGAACAACTTTGGGGTTTAAGGAGTTTGTATGCACAAGCAGTATTCCCGCTTAGTACAGGTGAAGGCTAGCAAAAGACTAGGAAGCGACCAACTGAGAGAGCGACAACAGTTGTAAACATGCATTAAAATTAATTAACACCGAGTACAAGCATGAGTAGGATATAATCCACCATGAACATAAATATCATGAAGGCTATGTTGATTGGATTCAACTACATGCTTGAACATGCGACAAGTCGAGTCACTCAATGCATTTAAAGGAGGATACCATCCCATCATAGCACATCATAATCATTCTAATAACATGTTGGCACGCAAGATAAACCATTATAACTCATAGCTAATCAAGCATGGCACAAGCAACTATAATCTCTAAATGTCATTGCAAATATGTTTACTTCATAATAGCTGAATCAAGAACGATGAATCATCATATTCACAAAAACAAGAGAGGTCGAGTTCATACCAGCTTTTCTCTTCCCAATAAGTCCATCATATATCATCATTATGGCCTTTCACTTGCACGACCGAACGGTGTGAATAATAATAAGAGTGCACGTGCATTGGACTAAGCTGGAATCTGCATGCATTCAACTCAAGAGAGAAGACAAGTAATATGGGCTCTAGGTATAAATAATCGATCATGCATAAAAGAGCCACTAAGCATTTTCAATATGGTCTTCTCGACCCCCAAAGAAAGGAAAATAAAATAAAAACTATTTACATGGGAAATCTCCCAACAAGCAAAAGAAGAACGGGAAATATTTTTGGGTTTATTCTACTACTAGCATGAAAAGTAAACTGACTAATTTTTTTGGTTTTTCTTAAAGTTTATCAAACACACAAGAAGAAAGCAGGAAAAATAAATTTAAACTAGCATGGATATTACAGTGAAAAAGTATGAGCACCGACATCTAGCAATGAGTGTGTGTGAACATAAATGTAATGTCGGTGGGAATACGTACTCCCCCAAGCTTAGGCTTTTGGCCTAAGTTGGTCTATTGCCAGGGATGGCCTGGCGGATATCCATAGGTGAAGCTGGGGTCGCAGTATGACGCAGCGGCTATCGCCGCCTGGGCTGTAGCATGGAGTCGAGCAGCCTCCACTCTCCTTTCGTACTCGTCTGCCTCCTCTCTGGTAATAATATATCTTCCTCTCGCCTGAAAATCAAAGAAGGTAGGAGCAGGAAGAGCAACATGAACCACATGTCATTTGTTAAAGATTAGTCGATACTGGTAAGGTGGTCAAGTCCTCTCAATGAACTAGTGGGAAAACATAGAATCAAGATCTAAATAAGAAGAGGGTAACTCCATATCACCCTCACGAATGTCTACATCAAGAAAATTAGCTAAGCGGGTTGCATAAATTCCTCCAAAGAAATCTCCGCTATGCCTATTCTGATGCAACCTACGAGCTACAATGGCGCCCAAATGATAAGATTGGTCTCCTAACACAGCACTTCTAAGGATGCTGAGATCAGGGGCACACATGTGACATGCTTCATCCTTAGCAGTTATACATCTACCGATGAAGAGAGCAAAGTAATGTATAGCAGGAAATTGAATGCTCCCTATAGTGGCCTGCGCTATATCCCTAGATCCCCCCACAGTTATTCTAGCAAGAAAATCTCTATATTCAGATTTAGGGGGATCCCGGACACTACCCCAAGATGGAAGTTTGCATGCAAGAGTGAAATCCTCTAAGTCCATGGTATAAGATTTGTCATAAAGGTCAAACATGACTGAAGGAGAATTACGCGAAGTTGTAAAATCAAACCTCCCCACAAATGAACTTGTGAGGTCACGATACTGTGGGCATTTATCAGCTTCAAAGTCCTCAAGATCGGCATTACGCAAATATGCGTAGAATTTCTTCTTTAATTCCCACTTGATTCATAAAATTTTCTGAGGGCCATTGACAGGGCCTCATGAGTGCGTCTCTTGGTGGTTCCACGTCAGCATCACGTATTGCAAGCCTAGGGCCTTTCTTACTTGAAGGACCACCTTGAAACATCCTCCTAAACATATTGTTTCCTCTGAAAAATTTCTGAAATTTTTAGTAACTTCAAATAAAAGTGAACCAACTTCAATAAAATTGATAGTAACAACTCCCAGAAGTGCCTAGGGCCTCTATCAAGCATTGAAACTACTTGGAACCATATAAATTTGACATGCAAGCTCAAGAACATGGTCACCTATGCAGCACAAATTTGCAATGAATAAAGCACTAGAACAAAAACTAATTGGACCAATGGAGGAGTCACATACCAAGGAACAATCTCCCCAAGCAGTTTTGCAAGAGGTGCTTTGAGAAAGGAGATCGAAAATCACAGCAACGGGGGCTGGAACTCGTGCTTGAGTTGGTTTTTCGTGTTTGTGTGCGACAGAGGAAGAAGATGGGTGCAGGAATAAGTGGAGGAGGGCCACCATGGGCCCACGAGGCAGGTGGCGCGCCCAGGGGGGAGGGGCGTGCCCTCCACCCTCGTGACCAGGTGGCAGCTCCCCCCGTGGTAATTTTTGCACAGTAAATTCTCAAATATTCCCAAAAAATCATATTAAATTGGCATGGCATTCTGAGGACTTTTATTTTCAGGATATTTTTATAATGCACGGATAAGTCAGGAAATAGACAGAAAAATACGATTTTACTTTATTTCTACTAAATAACAGAAAATATAAAGAGGGTACAGAAGGTTGTGCTTCTAGTTTCATCCATCTCATGATCATCAAAATGAATCCACTAACAAGGTTGATCAAGTCTTGTTAACAAACTCATTCCGAATAATCACGGAACCGGAGAAATTTCGAATGACACTAAGTTACCTCAAAGGGGATATGAAAATCCCCAACAATAAGAATATCATACTTTTTCTTGATAGTAGGGAGAGGAAATTCAAAACCTCCAAATATAATCGATGGAACTTTTCCAATAGAGTTGATACTATAAACTTGAGGTTGTTTCCTCGGAAAATGCACTGTGTGCTCATTGCCATTAACATGAAAAGTGACATTGCCTTTGGTGCAATCAATAACAGCCCTCGCAGTATTAAGGAAAGGTCTTCCAAGAATAATAGACATACTATCATCCTCGGGAATATCAAGAATAACAAAGTCCGTTAAAATAGTAACGCTTTAACTACAACAGCACATCCTCACAAATACCGACAAGTATAGCAGTTGATTTATCGGCCATTTGCAAAGATATTTCAGTAGGTGTCAACTTATTCAAGTCAAGTCTACGATATAAGAGAGAGGCATAACAACGACACGGCTCCAAGATCACATAAAGCAGTTTTAACATAACTTCTTTTAATGGAGCATGGTATAGTAGGCACTCCGGGATCTCCAAGTTTCTTGGGTATTCCACCCTTAAAAGTGTAATTAGCAAGCATGGTGGAAATTTCAGCTTCAGGTATCTTTCTTTTATTAGTAATAATATCCTTCATATATTTAGCATAAGGATTTGTTTTGAGCACATCAGTTAATCGCATACGCAAAAAGATGGGTCTAATCATTTCAGCAAAGCGCTCAAAATCCTCATCATCCTTTTTCTTGGATGGTTTGGGAGGAAAAGGCATGGGTTTCTGAACCCACGGTTCTCTTTCTTTACCATGTTTCCTAGCAACGAAGTCTCTTTTATCATAACGTTGATTCTTTGATTGTGGGTTATCAAGATCAACAACAGGTTCAACTTCTACATCGTTATCATTACTAGGTTGAGCATCAACATGAACATTATCATTAACATTATCACTAGGTTCATGTTCATCACCTGATTGTGTTTCAACATCAGACATAGAGATATCATTTGGATTATCAGGTGGTTCAGCAATAGGTTCACTAGAAGTTTGCACAGTCCTATCATTTTTCTTTTTCTTCCTCTTAGAAGAACTAGGTACATCAATATTATTTCTCTGAGAATCTTGCTCGATTCTCTTAGGGTGGCCTTCAGGATACAAAGGTTCCTGAGTCATTCTACCAGTTCTAGTAGCCACTCTAACAGCATAATCATTTTTCTTACTATTCATTTCATCAAGCACTTCTTTCTGAGCTTTAAGTACTTGTTCTACTTGAGTGGTAACCATAGAAGCATGTTTGCTAACAAGTTTAAGTTCACCTCTAATATCAGCCATATAATCACTCAAGCGTTTAATCATAACGATATTCTGTTTCAATTGTCTACCAAAATAAGCATTAAAGTCATCTTGCTTAAACATAAAGTCATCAAACTCATCCAAGCACTGACTACCAATTTTAGTAGGAGGAACTTCAGCTTTATCATATCTATAGAGAGAATTTACCTTTATTACCGTGTCGGGATATCGGGGGTTCTTGATAAATAAGTAATTGAGATCATATACTTCTTCAACAAAGATGTAAATTAAGACCATGTATTTCTTCAATAGGGGGTAAATTCTTAACATCTTCAGCTTTAATACCTTTTTCTTTCATAGATTTCTTTGCCTCTTGCATATCTTCGGGACCGAGAAATAGAACACCTCTCTTCTTCGGAGTTGGTTTAGGAATAGGCTCAGGAGTTGGCTCAGGAGTTGGCTCAGGAGGTGCCCAATTATTTTCATTAGCCAACATATTATTCAATAGAAGTTCAGAGTCATCCGATATTCTTTCCCTGAAAAGAGAACCAGCACAACTATCCAGGTAATCTCTGGAAGCATCAGTTAGTCCATTATAAAAGATATCAAATATTTCAGGTTTCTTAAGAGGATGATCAGGCAAAACATTAAGTAACTTGAGAAGCCACCCCCAAGCTTGTGGAAGACTCTCTTCTTCAATTTGCACGAAATTGTATATTTCCCTCAAAGCAGCTTGTTTCTTATGAGCAGGGAAATATTTAGCAGAGAAGTGATAAACCATATCCTGGGGACTTTGCACACAAGCAGGATCAAGAGAATTAAACCATTTCTTAGCATCACCCTTTAATGAGAACGGAAATATTTTGAGTATATAAAAGTGGCGCGATCTCAGGTTATTAGTAAACAGGGCAGCTATATCATCTAACTTACGAAGATGTGCCACAACAGTTTGATTCATAGCCATAAAAGGATCGATTCAACCAAAGTAATTATATCCGGATCGACAAAAATATCATAATAATCATAATCAGAACACAGATAGGTGAAGTAGCAAAAGTGGTCGGGTCTCATCCTACCTCTAAAAGATTCTTTACTCCACTTAGTTAGCAACCTCTTATGTTCAAGACTATCCGGCAAGCAACAATAGCTTCAAAAGATTTAGCACTAAAAAGATAACCCTCAGGAATAGAAGGCATAGGTTCATCATCACTAACATCATCGTGTTCAGGTTCAATAATTTCTCTTTCTCTAGACCTAGCAATTTGCTCATCAAGAAATTCACCGAGTGGCACAAGAGTATCAAGCATAGAAGTAGTTTCATCATAAGTATCATGCATAGCGTAGTGGCATCATCAATAACATGCGACATATCAGAATCAATAGCAGTAGTAGGTTTAGGTGTCGCAAACTTACTCATAACAGAAGGAGAATCTAGTGCAGAGCTAGATGGCAGTTCATTACCTCCCCTCGTAGTTGAGGGATAAATTTTTGTTTTAGCGTCTTTCAAGTTCTTCATAGTGTCCAGCAGATATAAATCCCAAGTGACTCGAAGGATAGAGCTATGCTCCCCGACAACGGCGCCAGAAAAAGGTCTTGATAACCCACAAGTATAGGGGATCGCAATAGTTTTCGAGGGTAGAGTATTCAACCCAAATTTATTGACACAAGGGGAGCCAAAGAATATTCTCAAGTATTAGCAGCTGAGTTGTCAATTCAACCACACTTGGAAACTTAGTATCTGCAGAAAAGTGTTTAGTAGCAAAGTAATATGATAGTGGTGGTAACGGTAGCAAAAGTAAAGACATCAAAGGTAATGTTTTTGGTATTTTGTAGTGATTGTAACAGTAGCAAAAGTAAATAAGCATAAACCAGTATATGGAAAACTCGTAGGCACCAGATTAGCGATGGATAATTATGCCGGATGTGGTTCATCATGTAACAGTCATAACATAGGGTGACACTGAACTAGCTCCAGTTCATCAATGTAATGTAGGCATGTATTCCGTATATAGTCATACGTGCTTATGGAAAAGAACTTGCATGACATCTTTTGTCCTACCCTCCCGTGGCAGCGGGTCCTATTGGAAACTAAGGGATATTAAGGCCTCCTTTTAATAGAGAACCGGAACAAAGCATTAGCACATAGTGAATACATGAACTCCTCAAACTACGGTCATCACCGGGAGTGGTCCCGATTATTGTTACTTCGGGGTTGCCGGATCATAACACATAGTAGGTGACTATAGACTTGCAAGATAGGATCTAGAGCACACATATATTTATGAAAACATAATAGGTTCAGATCTGAAATCATGGCACTCGGGCCCTAGTGACAAGCATTAAGCATAGCAAAGTCATAGCAACATCAATATCAGAACATAATGGATACTAGGGATCAAACCCTAACAAAACTAACTCGATTACATGATAAATCTCATCCAACCCATCACCGTCCAGCAAGCCTACGATGCAATTACTCACGCACGGCGGTGAGCATCATGAAATTGGTGATGGAGGATGGTTGATGATGACGACAACGACGAATCCCCCTCTCCGGAGCCCCGAACGGACTCCAGATCAGCCCTCCCGAGAGAGATTTGGGCTTGGCAGCGGCTCCGTATCGTAAAAAGCGATGAAACTTTCTCTCTGATTTTTTTCTCCCCGAAAGCCAATATATGGAGTTGGAGTTGGCGTCGGAGGGCCACCAGGGGGCCAACGAGGTAGGGGCGCCTGTGGGAGGGGCGCCCCACCCTCGTGAACAGGGTGTGGGCCCCCTGGCCTTCATCTTTGGCGAGGATTTTTTATTATTTATTCTAAGATATTCCGTGGAGTTTCAGGTCATTCCGAGAACTTTTGTTTTCTGCACATAAAACAACACCATGGCAATTCTGCTGAAAACAGCGTCAGTCCAGGTTAGTTCCATTCAAATCATACAAGTTAGAGTCCAAAACAAGGGCAAAAGTGTTTGGAAAAGTAGATACGACGGAGACGTATCACATACTCAGCCATGGCACCTTGCTGAATGAAAGTATTACTTAGACTCCTGGTAATATATGCTTCCTTGCATTTGTTGCAATTTTTTCCACTTATGCCTTGCATTTATGGATTTCCCCCCTACGGTGTAAGTTGTAGTTGCTGCTGTATGATGCTTTTGTGACTTAGGGATCGATGCTACTCCCTTTAAGATTGTTGCTTCTTGATTTTTCTTACCAGGGGTTGTCATCTAAAGTTGATTTTTATAGGAATCAGGACCTGTTCTTTTTTCTTCACCAGGAATTGGTTCCTGATTTGGCTGATGATCCTTTTCTTCCTATGGTACACAGGCCGGAGTCTCAGTTTGATCATGTCGTTCTGCAGCTCAAAGGTTGATGACTACCATGAGGCACTGCCCAGTTAAGTCTACCAGGTTGTAAGCTCCTCCATGTTATGTTCCTTCGGTTAATTCCTATACCACCAAATAATTCCTCTCCGTGGCTCACGGTATGGTTGTTGTGTTCGGCTACACAGGGTTGTGATTAGGTTTGCTGTTGTGTTCGTTCCTGTAGTCATTGCTGGGGTTGGCGCTGCTCCTCCTTCGGATTTGGTTGTCCCGTTCGTGTTCATCTCCTTCTCAGGTGATCTTCTTCACCGTCCACATAGAGTATAAAATTTGTTCTTTGTCATAGATTGTTTTTTGTGGAGGCATGTCGTGTTGCTTCCCTGGATATATTCCTTTGGTTGTTTGATTTACTGTTGTGGTACAACTAGCTACTCTGTTATTTCCCTAGACTATTATTGTGCATTGTTCCATGTGATCCTTGAAAATAGACATCTTGGATGGATGCATGTGTGGTCAACGGGGTTTGGTCCAATCATGCTTTTGATATGGAAATTAGGTTCATCCATATATGGAGGGGATACTATTTTAGATAGTTTGATCTCTGTATGCTTTATAATATGAGATGTTGATGGCTTGTATTGTACTGCACATGACTATCAGTATTTCAGTGTTTCTTTACATATGTTTGAAGCAACTATGATTCTAGCTATCCTCATGTTCATGTCATTCCGATTGTTTATATTGTTTGACATGTATTGTTTATAGCCTGTTGCGATAGCATATCTGATTGTTTATATTGTTTGACATGTATACCTTGCACAGAGTCACTTGGTTGTGTGATGCGTTTGTGCTCATCGGCGGGGCGGTGCAAGGCGCAACTCCGACGCGGTTCCTTGCCGGTTGGATGGCATTCAGGCGCAACCCCGGTGCCCACCGAGTGCTACATGGCTGCGCCTGCGCCTCCGGTTGGTCCTCCCCGAGACTGGTTCTTGCCGGATCTGCTGTTGTGCTCATTGATTTGCAGGTATATGTTTGTGCATCCGCTGTTCTTGCCACTGGTTTTTGCTTGTTTCTGATTTTCCCTTTTTTGCCCTGCAGCCTCGTCCGCTCCTGTCTATGCATATTTTGATCTGAGCTGGTTGCATCTTCGTTCACGGATCTTTGGGTCATCTGTAGGTCAACCCCTCTTTTCCACATACTTTTCAATCTTATTTTAGGGCTAGGTGTATGCCGGTATGGCCATGTGGTTTTTTAGGCTTGCTATATTCTGTTTGTCGTGCGTGCTGGTATGCAGGCTGGGAAGTGAGGGCCTTCTGTTGTTTTTCTTGTCTTTGGAAAATGCCAAAAGTGCTACTGCTTGTTATTGCTGGAGCATATATTTATGCCTTTTCTTATTTGTCTCGATCCTTGTAGGGCATGTGATTGCTGCTCCTCTATTGGTGGAGTGTTGCTGTTTTTGTTGCTTCAGGTCTAGCTAGGCTCAAAGGAATGGGCTTTTTGGATCTGTCTTATTTGTCTAGGTTGCATTTTGTTTGAATAAAGGTGATAATTAGGAGTATGATAATTAGGACAAATACGTCGTGCTTACGAGGGGGTTAGTTCTGCCGGGTTCATGTTGATAATTAGGAGTATGATAATTAGGACAAATACATTGTGCTTACGACGGGACAAATACGTTGTTGCATTTTGTTTTGATTTTTCAGGTTCATGTTGATATTGTTCAGTAGTAGTAAATGATATGGCACACTGCTGCACACTTTTGTTTTCTTGATAGTTGGTGTGGATTATTTAATTGCTACTCTTGAATGAGTAGATCGATGTGCTTTCGGCATGACTTTGTTGTCAAGGAGAGGTTTAGACCTGCCAGGTTTCTTGAGGTCATGTGATAATTAGGAGTACCCCATGAGATGCTTTAGTGCTTTGGTGTGGCCCTTATGATGGGTGTTTTTGGATGAATAAATGGATCTGGTGAGAGATGAAGGCTAAAATAGAGTTAGGGGATTTTTGGATCTGCCTTGTGTTTGCGGGTACCTTTGTCCAGGGGAGCGTTGGATCTAGGTAGGTTTTTTCATAGAGTATGGCTTTGTTGTTGAGGAGGGGGGTTAAGCCTGCCAAGTTTCTTGAGGTCATACGATAATTAGGAGTCCCCACTAGATGCTTTGTTGTTTTAGTGTGCCCCTGATTAATGTATGCACAATATATAGTTGTTTGTGGTGGTTTCTATTTTAGTTTACAACAATAACAAAGAGCAATTAGACATGACACTTGTTTCTCAGCCTTGATTGTTTGCTTCCCATGCATGCCTTATAGTCTTAAATCTTACATTCTTGGTTAGGTTCATATTTCTGTGCTCCTGGATGTGCTATACATCACCTCATCCTCTCATTGGCTGCTTCGGTGCCCGTGGCGTTCATGCTCATCGGTGGGACGGTGCAAGGCGCAACTCCACTGCAGCGGCGTGGATGTGCGGTGTAGGAATCGGTTCCTCGCCGGCTGGACGGCGTTCAGGCGCAACCCTGGCGCCCACTAAGTACTGCCTCAGCTACAACCTCCCTCTGTGAGCTCCATCTTCCTCCTGCTCTGCTTCAGCTACTACATGGGACATGGCCAGGGCTACGATGATCAGTTATGGCTGATATAGGCATGCTCTCAAGCAACCGAGGCAATTATTGTGGGTATTAATTTGGATCCCCCTCATTTCTTTGAGCTATTTTGATCACGTTCTTATTTTAGTGGCTCTGTCCTTGGATGGTCATTTCTGAAGAGTGACAACCAGGGCAGTTTCACCCTCATAAGAAGATATTGATCTGGTGATCCATCAAGAAAGAAGAAACAAAGCACCTCACCTGGCTCCTCAGAGCTCAGGCACTTTCGGCCATCGGATCGGTTTCCTAATGCGATTTTGGCTGCCGGATCTCACTCCGGATTGATCTCAGCCGTAGGATCTAGCTAGAGCTCTTGTAGCAATGAATAGTTACTCCCGCGGCAAGATATCTCGTGCCACCGCATTTGAATCACGTGCCCCATCGATCGGAAGCCATTCTTGCTAGGGCGATGATGATTAGCCGTGGCTGAAATAAGTGTGCCTTTGAGCAATCGAGGCACCTGTGGGTATCAAGTTGGATCCTCCCTCTTGTCTCTAGAATCCTTTTGATCTGTGATACTTATTGTTACGTCCTTGGATGGTCGTTCTTGTTGAATGATAATCGGGGCAGCTCCTTTGGATAAACATTGATCTGGTGAAAGAGATGATGGGGGTAGATTATATGATCGAGGAAAGGCGAATATGAGCCCACTATGCATTGAACCTGAACCCTTTTTATTTGTATTTAAAGGTGTTGCTTACTTATGCTCTAGTGTTTATAGCCGTCTTATGTAAAGATTTCTTCTCTCTCATACCTTTGATCTTTTATTGTTTGTTGTTGGTCCTTGATCTAATCTGGTTAAGAGTAAGTTTCACTTTGTTATTCTGGGATAAGAGATGGTTCGGCAATGCTATTGGTTCTTCATGAGGAGTTCAATGGAGGATTTCTGATATTATTTTATTGTTAACGAGTCATGCAAGTAAGCTTTCTTGCAGGTACCCACACTTCTCTCTCCCTCCTGATTAGCCTGATCTCTTTTCTATACATGTCTACAAGTTGTTTGTATGCAAGTTGTGAATTACATATGCTAGATGCTTGATGATAGCCATGGCAGGTTCTTTTCCTAGGGGCATAATGTGCCATGGCATGTTCTTTTCCTGGGGGCATCGAGTTAGTTTGCCAATCAAGGATAGCCAATGATCCATTCTTTAAAAATAATATAATTAGATGCCCTATTCGGCTATATGCTTGATGTTTCTCTTCAATCGTAAAATTATGCTAGATGCTTGATGTTTCTCTTTAATCAGAAAATAGCGTATAAGAAACATTTCTAAGAAATTCTTATCAATGAGAAAGCTAAGGGATATACTGAACCTCAAGATCTATTCTGGACCTGACGTGTTTAGAAACTTGCATTGTTGTTAAAGGAACCTAAATAATTATTTGCGGCTACACATGTCAAGATCCTTTCTCATAACTCTGACGCGTTTAGAAACTTGCATTGCTGTCAAAGGAACCAAAAGAATTATTTGCGGCTACATGTCAGGATGCTTTCTCATAATTCTAACATAATTACCACAGTATTTTATGGGGGGATGGGAGGATATCTGTTGCAGGATGAGCTCGTTATCAAAATCACTACTTGAAGTGGTTCTGAACTAACCGATTAGAGCTTGCTTGCCCTTTAATGATACATGCTTCAAAATAATAATTATTGTTGTAATGTAGAAGGTAAAAGGGAATAAAATGATCTCTTCCATATTCTTCAGAATACATGCTTTAGAACACTGATTATTAGCTATATAATGTCTCTCTTTGCTTTGCTGAATATCTCTTCACATTGATGCAGTAGCTGTGCCAAAACGGATACTCGAGCTCATGAATGTTGAGAAACTCACTAGGGAAAATGTTGCAAGTCACCTACAGGCAAGCCACTTAATTTACCATCTTGTAGTTATCAGTAAATCAGTACCATGTGCACTCCACACTTGCCGAGCGTTATCTGTATTGCAGCCAGCAGCTAGGCATTCAGAGATAGTAGTGCATAGAAAAACTTATAACGATGAGATTATTTTTGTTGTATGTGTCTCTAGGCATTGTATATCCATGAACTTATATTAAGTTCTTCAATGCAATTGATACATGGTTTACTAACATATAATATATGCTGACTGATTAACAGTATTAGAATTGATATGAAAGAAAACCACTACCTAATTAACCTGGAACAAATGTACTTTCAATCTCCGTATAAGGCTGAAGTTTGAAAAAACAAAATTATGTTTGCACTGGTAAACACTGCAGTTTTATGAACAAATCATGAAACAAGTAAATGAGTAATCTGGTAAGAACTGGATAGGACTTCTCTAAATCAGTTGTTTGTTTGTCTAAAGTTATTTCAGACCTGAGAACTTGGGGCTGTTTAGAGTTAGATATTTTGTAAAAGCTTGTCGTGCTGCTGTACTGATATGTCTCCAACGTCTCTATAATTTTTGATTGTTCCATGCTATTATATTACCCGTTTGGATGTTTATGGGCTTTACTTTACACTTTTATATCATTTTTGGGACTAACCTACTAACCGGAGGCCCAGCTCGAATTGCTGTTTTTTTGCCTATTTCAGTGTTTCGAAGAAAAGGAATATCAAACGGAGTCCAAACGGAATGAAACCTTTGGGAGCGATCTTTTTGGAACAAACACAATCCAGGAGACTTGGAGTGGACGTCAAGCAACAGAGGAGGCTGCCACGAGGGTGCCCGACGCGCCCCCTAGGGGTGGGCGCGACCCCACCCTCGTGGGCCCCTCGAGCATCCACCGACCTACTTCTTCCTCCTATATATATCCACATACCCCGAAAACATCCAGGAGCACCAAGAAAACCTAATTCCACCGCCGCAACCTTCTGAATCCGCGAGATCCCATCTTGGAGCCTTCGCCGGCACTCCGCCGGAAGGGGAATCAACCATGGAGGGCCTCTACATCATCTCCAAGGCCTCTCCTATGAGTTGTGAGTAGTTTACCACAGACCTTCGGGTCCATAGTTATTAGCTAGATGGCTTCTTCTCTCTCTTTGAATCTCAATACAAAGTTCTCCTCGATCTTCTTGGAGATCTATTCGATGTAAATCATTTTGTGGTGTGTTTGTCGAGATCCGATGAATTGTGGGTTTATGATCAAGTTTATCTATGAGAAATATTTGAATCTCCTCCAAATTCTTTTATGTGTGATTAAGTTATCTTTGCAAGTCTCTTCGAATTATCAGTTTGGTTTGGCCTACTAGATTGATCTTTCTTGCAATAGGAGAAGTGCTTAGCTTTGGGTTCAATCTTGCGGTGTCCTTTCCTAGTGACAGCAGGGGCAGCAAGGCACGTATTGTATTGTTGCCATCGAGGATAAAAAGATGGGGTTTATATCATATTGCATGAGTTTATCCCTCTACATCATGTCATCTTTCTTAATGCGTTACTCTGTTCTTATTAACTTAATACTCTAGATGCAGGCAGGAGTCGGTCGATGTGTGGAGTAATAGTAGTAGATGCAGAATCGTTTCGATCTACTTGTCACGGACGTGATGCCTATATACATGATCATGCCTAGATAATCTCATAACTATCCTCTTTTCTATCAATTGCTCGACAGTAATTTGTTCACCCACCGTAATACTTATGCTATCTTGAGAGAAGCCACTAGTGAAACCTATGGCCTCCGGGTCTAACTTTTATCATATAAGTTTTCCATCTACTTTTATTTGCATCTTTTACTTTCCAATCTATATCATAAAAATACCAAAAATATTTATCTTATCATATTATCTCTATCAGATCTCACTTTTGCAAGTGGTCGTGAAGGGATTGACAACCCCTTTATTGCGTTGGTTGGGAGGTTCTTGTTTGTTTGTGTAGGTGCGTGGGACTTTTGAGGAGCCTCCTACTAGATTGATACCTTGGTTCTCAAAAACTGAGGGAAATACTCACGCTACTTTGTTGCATCACCCTTTCCTCTTCAAGGAAAACCAACGCAAGCCCAAGACGTAGCAAGAAGGATTTCTGGTGCTGTTGCAGGGGAGGTCTTCGCTCAAGTCAATACATACCAAGTACCCATCACAAACTCATCTCCCTCGCATTGCATTATTTGCCATTTGCCTCTCGTTTTCCTCTCCCCCACTTCACCCTTGCCGCTTTATTTGCCCTCTCTTTCCCAATCTCCTCTCTCTTTCGCTTGCCTTTTTGTTTGCTTGTGTGTTGGATTGCTTGTCACGATGGCGCAAGATAATACTAAATTGTGTGACTTTTCCAATACCAATAATAATGATTTCCTTAGTACTCCGATTTCTCCTCTTAATGATGTTGAGTCTTGTGAAATCAATGCTGCTTTGCTGAATCTTGTTATGAAAGATCAATTCTCCGGCCTTCCTAGTGAAGATGCCGCTACCCATCTAAACAACTTTGTTGATTTGTGTGAGATGCAAAAGAAGAAAAATACAGATAATGATATTGTTAAATTGAAGTTATTTCCGTTTTCACTTAGAGATCGTGCTAAAATTTGGTTTTCGTCTTTGCCTAAGAATAATATTGATTCATGGAATAAGTGCAAATATGCTTTTATCTCTAAGTATTTTCCTGCCGCTAAGATCATCTCTCTTAGGAATGATATTATGAATTTTAAACAACTTGATAATGAGCATGTTGCCCAATCTTAGGAAAGAATGAAATTAATGATTCACAATTGCCCTACTCATGGTTTGAATTTATGGATGATCATACAATTTTTTTATGCCTGATTAAATTTTGCTTCTAGAAATCTTTTAGATTCGGATGCGGGAGGCACTTTTATGGAAATCACCTTAGGATAAGCTACTAAACTCCTTGATAACATTATGGCTAATTATTCTCAATGGCACACCGAAAGATCTACTAGTGAAAAAGTGCATGCTATAGAAGAAATTAATGTTTTGAGTGGAAAGATGGATGAACTTATGAAATTGTTTGCTACTAAGAGTGCTCCTATTGATCCCAATGATATGCCTTTGTCTACTTTGCTTGAGAATAATAATGAATCTATGGATGAGGATTTTGTTGGTAGGAATAATTTTGGTAACAATGCTTATAGAGGAAACTTTAACCCTAGACCGTTCCCTAGCAATTCCTCTAATAATTATGGAAATTTCTACAATAATTCTTATGGTAATAAGATGCCCTCTGATTTTGAGAATAGTGTTAAAGAATTTATGATCTCTCAAAAGAATTTTAATGCTTTGCTGGAAGAAAAATTGCTTAAAGTTGATGATTTGGCTAGGAACGTTGATAGGCTTTCGCTTGATGTTGATTCTTTGAGACTTAGATCTACTCCACCTAAGCATGATATCAATGAGTCTCTCAAAGCCATGAGAATTTCCATTGATGAGTGCAAAGAAAGAAACGCTAGGTTGCATGCTAAGAAAGATTGCTTTGTAAAAGCGTGTTCTTCTAGTTTCCATGAAAATAATGATGAAGATCTAAAAGTTATTTATGTATCCCCTATTAAATCCTTGTTTTGCAATATGAATCTTGATAATGATGGGAGTGGAGATGAGTCAACTTTTGTTAAAATGCGTCCCAATGATTCAGACTTTTTAGATCTTGATGCTAAATTTGGTAAAAGTGGGATTGGAGAGGTCAAGACTTTAAATAACATTGAACCCACTATCTTGGATTTCAAGGAGTTTCATTATGATAATTGTTCTTTAATAGATTGTATTTCCTTGTTGCAATCCATGTTGAATTCTCCTCATGCTTATAGTCAAAATAAAGCTTTTACAAAGCATATTGTTGATGCCTTGATGCAATCTTATGAAGAAAAACTTAATTTGGAAGTTTCTATACCTAGAAAACTTTATGATGAGTGGGCACCTACTATAAAGATTAAAATTAAAGATCACGAGTGCTATGCTTTGTGTGATTTGGGTGCTAGTGTTTCCACGATTCCGAAAACTTTATGTGATATTCTAGGTTTCATGATCTTGATGATTGCTCTTTAAATTTGCACCTTACGGATTCCACCATTAAGAAACCTATGGGAAGGATCAATTATGTTCTTATTGTTGCAAATAGGAATTATGTGCCCGTAGATTTTATCGTTCTTGATATAGATTGCAATCTTTCATGTCCTATTATTCTTGGTAGACCTTTCCTTAGAACGATTGGTGCAATTATTGATATGAAGGAAGGGAATATTAGATTCCAATCTCCATTAAGGAAAGGCATGGAACACTTCCCTAGAAAGAAAGTTAAATTACCTTATGAATCTATCATGCGAGCTACTTATGAATTGAATGCCAAAGATGGCACTACTTAGGTCTATCCTCGCTTTTATGCCTAGCTTGGGGCGTTAAACAATAGCGCTTGTTGGGAGGCAACCCAATTTTATTTTTGTTTCTTGCCTTTTGCTTCTGTTTAGTAACAAATATTTCATATAGCTTCTGTTTAGATGTGTTTTCATGTTTTAATTAGTGTTTGTGCCAAGTAGAACCTATAGGATAACCTACGTGATAGTTAATTTGATTCTGCTAAAAACAGAAACTTTTGCTCGCACAAAAACAATTTTAGTAATTCACAGAAACGTGATTTTGCGTTTATTCTTTTTGCTGTAGATCAATAGAAAATTTTCCCAGGACTACCTATTTTGGTAGGATTTTTAGAGTTCCAGAAGTATTCGAGAGTTACAGATTGCTACAGACTGTTCTGTTTTTCGTGTGTTGTTTGCTTATTTTGATGCATCTAGGGCTAGTATAAAGGGGTATGAACCATAGAGATGTTGGAATACAGTAGGTTTAACACCAATATAAATAAAGAATGAGTTCATTACAGTGCCTTATGTGGTGGTTTTTCTTTCTTGCACTAACGGAGCTTATGAGATTTCCTGTTGAGTTTTGTGTTGTGAAGTTTTCAAGTTTTGGGTAAAGATTTGATGGACTATGGAATAAGGAGTGGCAAGAGCCTAAGCTTGGGGATGACCATGGCACCCCATGATATTCAAGGATAACCAAAAGCCTAAGCTTGGGGATGCCCCGGAAGGCATCCCCTCTTTCGTCTTCGTCTATCGGTAACTTTACTTGGAGCTATATTTTTATTCGCCACATGATATGTGTTTTGCTTGGAGTGTCTTGTATGATATTAGTCTTTGATTTTTAGATTACCATAATCATACTTTCTGTACACACCTTTTGGGAGAAACCCACGTGATTTGGAATTTATTAGAATACTCTATGTGCTTAACTTATATATTTTGAGCTAGATAGTTTTTCTCTAGTGCTTCACTTATATCTTTTAGAGCACGGCGGTGGCTTAATTTTGTAGAAATTGTTGATCTCTCATGCTTCACTTATATTATTTTGAGAGTCTCTTAGAACAGCATGGTATTTGCTATGGTTATAAAATTGGTCCTAGAATGATGGGCATCCAAGTTGGGTAGAATAAAAACTATCATAGAAAGTGAATTGGATGCTATGATCAATTTGATACTTGATAATTGTTTTGAGATATAGAGGTGGTGATATTAGAGTCATGCTAGTTGGGTAATTATGAATTTAAAGAATACTTGTGTTGAAGATCATGATTCCCGTAGCATGCACGTATGGTGAACCACTTTGTGATGAAGTTGGAGCACAATTTTATTTATTGATTGTCTTCCTTATGAGTGGCGGTCGGGGACGAGCGATGGTCTTTTTCTACCAATCTATCCCCATAGGAGCATGCGCGTAGTGCTTTGTTTTTAGTGGCTTGTAGATTTTTGCAATAAGTATATGAGTTATTTATGACTAATGTTGAGTCCATGGATTATAAGCACTCTCACCCTTCCACCATTGCTAGCCTCTCTTGTGCCGCGCAAATTTTGCCGGTACCATACACCCACCATATACCTTCCTCAAAACAGCCACCATACCTACCTATTATGGCATTTCCATAGCCATTCCAAGATATATTGCCATGCAACTTTCCATCGTTCCCTTTATTATGACACACATCATCATTGTCATATTGCTCATTGCATGATAATGTAGTTGACATCGTATTTGTGGCAAGGCCACCTTCATAATTTTTCATACATGTAACTCTTGATTCATTGCATATCCCGGTACACCGCCGGAGGCATTCATATAGAGTCATATCTTGTTCTAAGTATCGAGTTGTAATCTTGAGTTGTAAGTAAATAAAAGTGTGATGATCTTCATTATTAGAGCATTGTCCCAAGTGAGGAAAGGATGATGGAGACTATGATTCCCCCACAAGTCGGGATGAGACTTCGGACTTTAAAAAAAAAAGAGGCCAAAGAGCCCACCAAATAAAAAAAAGAAAGGCCAAATAAAAAAGGGGAGAAAGGCCAAATAAAAAAATGAGAGAAAAAGAGAGAAGGGACAATGCTACTATCCTTTTTACCACACTTGTGCTTCAAAGTAGCACCATGATCTTCATGATAGAGTCTCCTATGTTGTCACTTTCATATACTAGTGGGAATTTTTCATTATAGAACTTGGCTTGTATATTCCAATGATGGGCTTCCTCAAATGCCCTAGGTCTTCGTGAGCAAGCAAGTTGGATGCACACCCACTTAGTTTCTTTTGTTGAGCTTTCATACATTTATAGGTCTAGTGCATCCGTTGCATGGCAATCCCTACTCACTCACATTGATATCTATTAATGGGCATCTCCATAGCCCGTTGATACGCCTAGTTGATGTGAGACTATCTTCCTCCTTTTTGTGTTCTCCACAACCACCATTCTATTCCACATATAGTGCTATGTCCATGGCTCACGCTCATGTATTGCGTGAAAGTTGAAAAAGTTTGAGATTACTAAAGTATGAAACAATTGCTTGGCTTGTCATCGGGGTTGTGCATGATTAAATACTTTCTTTGATGAAGATAGAGCAACAGCCAGACTATATGATTTTGTAGGGATAACTTTCTTTAGCCATATTATTTTGAGAAGACATGATTGCTTAGTCAGTATGCTTGAAGTATTACTATTTCTTATGTCAATATGAACTTTTATTTTGAATCATTTGGATCTGAACATTCATGCCACAATAAAGAAAATAACATTGAGAATTACGCTAGGTAGTATTCCACATCAAAAATTCTGTTTTTATCATTTACCTACTCGAGGACGAGCAGTAATTGAGCTTGGGGATGCTTGATACATCTCCAACCTATCTATAGTTTTTGATTGTTCCATGCTATTATATTACCCATTTTGGATGTTTATGGGCTTTACTTTACACTTTTATATCATTTTTGGGACTAACCTAATAACCGGAGGCCCAGCCCGAATTGCTATTTTTTGCCTATTTCAATGTTTTGAAGAAAAGGAATATCAAACAGAGTCCAAACGGAATGAAACCTTCAGGACCGATCTTTTTGGAACAAATGCAATCCAAGGGACTTGGAGTGGACTTCAAGCAATAGAGGAGGCGGCCACGGGGGTGCCCGGCACGCCCTCTAGGGGTGGGCGCACCCCCCACCTCATGGGCCCCTCGAGCATCCACCGACCTACTTCTTCCTCCTATATATATCCACGTACCCCGAAAACATCCAGGAGCACCAAGAAAACCTAATTCCACCGCCGCAACCTTCTGTATCCGCGAGATCCCATCTTGGAGCCTTCGCCGGCACTCCGCCGGAGGGGAATAGACCACGGAGGGCCTCTAAATCATCTCCAAGGCCTCTCCTATTAGTTGTGAGTAGTTTACCACAGACCTTCGGGTCCATAGTTATTAGCTAGATGGCTTCTTCTCTCTCTTTGAATCTCAATACAAAGTTCTCCTCGATCTTCTTGGAGATCTATTCGATGTAACTCTTTTTGCGGTGTGTTTGTCGAGATCCGATGAATCGTGGGTTTATGATCAAGTTTATCTATGAGAAATATTTGAATCTCCTCCGAATTCTTTTATGTGTGATTAAGTTATCTTTGCAAGTCTCTTCGAATTATAGGTTTGGTTTGGCCTACTAGATTGATCTTTCTTGCAATAGGAGAAGTGCTTAGCTTTGGGTTCAATTTTGCGGTGTCCTTTCCCAGTGACAACAGGGGCAGCAAGGCACGTATTGTATTGTTGACATCGAGGTTAAAAAGATGGGGTTTATATCATATTGCATGAGTTTATCCCTCTACATCATGTCATCTTTCTTAATGCGTTACTCTGTTCTTACGAACTTAATACTCTAGATGCAGGCAGGAGTCGGTCGATGTGTGGAGTAATAGTAGTAGATGCAGAATCGTTTCGATCTACTTGTCATGGACGTGATGCCTATATCATGATCATGCCTAGATAATCTCATAACTATCCGCTTTTCTATCAATTGCTCGATACTAATTTGTTCACCCACCGTAATACTTATGCTATCTTGAGAGAAGCCACTAGTGAAACCTATGGCCCCCGGGTCTAACTTTTATCATATAAGTTTTCCATCTACTTTTATTTGCATCTTTTACTTTCCAATCTATATCATAAAAATACCAAAAATATTTATCTTATCATATTATCTCTATCAGATCTCACTTTCGCAAGTGGCCGTGAAGGGATTGACAACCCCTTTATTGCGTTGGTTGCGAGGTTCTTGTTTGTTTGTGTAGGTGCGTGGGACTTTTGAGGAGCCTCCTACTGGATTGATACCTTGGTTCTCAAAAATTGAGGGAAATACTTACGCTACTTTGCTGCATCACCCTTTCCTCTTCAAGGAAAACCAACGCAAGCTCAAGACATAGCATGTACTATTGACAAGTCACAAATGATTGTTAGATATTTAGATGGATCTGATTGAGTTAACTGCTATAACACTAACTCTAAGTAGCATTATTCCAAGTGAATGTTCGCTGAGCATCATTGCCTTGGTCAAAAATGTTTTGTATTCTCATGAACTGATAAAGACAAAAAAGAATGTGTGCTGCTGTTATGCTCACTGCCCATAATAAGAATCCAGCCATAGTGGGGTGATCACAAATATGAGTTGGGATAGAGAAATCTCCCTTGTATTTCTTCTTATGGACGACCCCCTCAATAGCTCCTTGATGTTTGTCCTACGCTAGTAAGATCTATGACATGTTCATGGCATTGATGCAGAGAAGCTCAATGACAATGGAATATCCCTCTCCATTTTGACATCATACAAGGTGGTATTAATCTTTTATGTGTAAGTATCTACTACACATACTGTCTTTCCTAGGCGTTCTTCTTTTCCATCTGTACTGCCTCACCTACTGTCAAATGTTTGTGCTGGGTTGCTGATTTTTCTGGTGTGGAGTTTTCTTATTTTGGGTTCTTCGTTGTGTTGGTAGGATGTTTGCCGTGAGTTGTTCCTTTGGCACTATCTGTAGGAAGCAGAGCCAAGCGAGGTTCTTATATCTGAGCATATTAATCTCATGCATTAGTTTGTAAGCTATGGGGTTGCAGGCTTAAACTCAAAATTATATTGCAATGTATTAGACTGTACCCTAGAACCTAGGCACAACCATCTATATACATTGTTCTATCTAGCAGATTGGGATCCCCTAATTAACAAGCCCATGATGGCTATGAGCAATTTTTTATATACTCTATGATGGAAGTATCAGTTTGCCTGCCCTTCATTGCACTGGATAATTTTCTGCTTTCAAATTGTTATGACCTTTGATCCATATAACTATAAGTGAATGTTCCATATTTTCAGTTTATGTGCGTGTGCGTGTGCGTGTGCATGCGTGCGTGCGTGCGTGCGTGTGTGTGTGTGTGTGTGTGTGTGTGTGTGTGTGTGTGTGTGTGTGTTCTGATCCATTTTCTACACCTCGACATACATATCATCATGTGTGTGTGCTGCAGCTTGGAAGGGACAAAAGAGGAGGTCGCCTTGAAATTATGGAAGAGCAAGGGAGGCCGGAAGAGTGCATTGCTACACTGCTTCCCTGTTTCTCCTTGCCGCTGCCGACTCGCCTTCGTGCGATGCTATCTCCAGGAACGTGTCTATCGCGAACGAAGAATTTTTAGTAAGCTTCTCAGTATGGTAGCTAGCTAGCCATTTACAGTATTTGCTTAATCTGCTGATGTGTGTTGTTTGTACTTCCTTCCCGGTCTCCTAACTAATCTGCATCGATATTTATTAGTATTTTGTGCTAAAATGTAATTAGTGCCCAACAAACTCTGTTTTTTGTTTCCGTCGTTTCCCTTTGGACCTTCAACATTCCTGAGACTTAGTTGTGCCGGGATGTAGTCAAGGTACCAAATGATTGTATTTGTGGCGTGGTTTCTATTTTTCAGAAAGGCATAAATAGGATCAACTCTTATCTAATCAAATTTTAACCACTTCACATATACATGCTTATTTTTTGCTAATGGTATGTACTGTCGCATCCTTTTACTTCCCTATTTATATTTAACCCAGCATACAGTTCACCTACCGCCTGCCCTCTTATACTTTAGGCTCTCTCTGATTTCATAATAATATGAACTTATGAACTTCTATTATGTTGCAAGATTAGAGAGATTGCTTCTGATTACTTGGAGGATGCATGGATGGGAGAGATTATGGGATGAGGACTGAATTATGTGTAGCTGTGATTTTCTAATTTTGGTCATATGTATCTTACAAGAATTCCAATATATATTTGTGACACCCCAAAATTTTAACCTTGTTTTATTAATTAAAATTTGCTAGGAAACTAAAACTTTTATTTTCTGGATTTTCTCCTGATTTCAGAACCATTCTTTTCTTTATTATTATGAAGTTTTTGCCCCAAGGGAAAAGTTTTCAATCATTGTTGGACTTGTTTACCCTCTCAAATAAAACAATTCCTTTATCAGTAGGATTATTTACATAATTATTTTCCCCTGAGCTTTATTTCTCTAAAATAGTTTTCCATGAGTTTTAAGGTCCCATTTGCACTACAACCATTTGATAAATTTATTTAAAACCCCCACAAAAATTTGGAGATGTCATGTGATGTTTCTAAATCACTTTTATGCAAAAATATATTTCACTCATTGGATATTTTGGGTTCTACACCAAGTTTTCAAATCTGGTCCAGTGGGCAATTTTACACTACAACCTATTTAAATATTTCTTTAAGACTTCTACCAAAATTAGGGGAGGTCAATAGGAGCATGTTATTCATCTTTATGCAAAAACCTATTGATGTTCTTTGAAAATTTTGAGTGAACCAACCTCATCTTCATTCTGGTCCAACTTGAGGATTTGTACTGCAACCATATTTTTACTTCCTCTTCTACCCATGGTTATTTTTCCTACTTGTAGTCCTTCCTACAAAACCCTTAAGTCCAAGAGATTAGACTCATTGGAGCATTTTTGGTACATGATATCATGCCCTTTTCTTTCTGCCCAAAACTGAAGTTTTGCAAAACTTGCACTAGCAAGTTTCTTCTTTTGCCTAGATGACTTTACCACCCTCTTTACCTTCCAAAGAGACCCCAATCTAGAGACTCTGGCCACTCCAAGAAATGCCTAGGTGCCCTGACATTATGACAAACACCTTATGGGCATGATCAGTTTTGACATGATTTTTGGTTTGCACTGAGACCTTGCACCTCTGGACAATCTAGCATGTCCACTAAGCACCTAGACAATCCGAACCTAGGTCTGCTAAGTGCCAGCCTCACCCAAGCCCTGTAGCATGCACTGGCATTTCGTCGAGCACCTGGTGGGCGTGCTCTGGGCGCGCCCAGAGCGCGCGTTTTGCACGTGTCGCGCCCGAGCCGCCGCGCCCCTGGCCTGTTCCCCGAGCTTATCCAAACCCTCTGCCGCCCGCAGCGTAGGGCCAAGCCTCGACCCGTACCCCCTCACGAGCACCACAGCCCCTTGCCACGTCTCCGGCAAGCGAAGCTAGACCTTTGCCGCCCGACATGCCTTTGGTCGGCGCCGCCGAGCCACTCCGCTCCCGGCTTGCCCACAGGCGATGCCGCTCATCCGCTAGCTCCTGCCGCCATCCCCAGCCCCGACACGGTGCCCTGCAAGCTACAGAATGGTGATTGCCGACGATCTTATCCACAGCCGCCGCAAACCGACCTCGTTGCGCTATAAAAGGAGGCCCCCGGGCTCGTCTGGCGACTCAGGCAGCCTCAGGCCACTCTCATGGCACCCCCACAGTCGACAATCGTCAGGGGGAAGCCGTCTTCCCCGACTCCGGCCGGTTCGGCCGCCACCATGTCCCAATCCGTTTCATCGCGAGCCGAGCCCCTCCAGTCCAACCAGTGCCACCAACCTTCTCCCCTCACCCTTGCGGAGCCGCCCAGCACCTCAAACGCGATCCAAAGCCACCGTAGTTCAAACCCCCAAAACTCCCGAAGCCACCGGTCGCCGCGAAGCTCGCCGCCGCTGACTCACTCCGTCCCCGCCGGCAAGTCGACCACCGGAAGGACCGCCCTGATCTTGCGGATCCATCCGTGTCCTTGTATCCCCGTGGGATGCCTCCGTTTGCCGGCGGCGATCGCCGAGCTCCGCCTGCTCGGCGGAGGAGACAGCGCGGCGTGGATGGTCAAACCGACCCGATGGGCAAGCGGGCCCACCGCCAGTGACCCAGCGCCGGTCCATGTTGGATAAGTGAAGGCGTATTCACAGAGTACGTCTTCGACGTGTATTTATCTGAAGCGTTTTTTCTTTTTCTGTTTTATTTAAAAAACCAGAAATTTGACTAAACTTTGACTGGCTATATCTTTTTAAATAAAACTCCAAATGAGTTGATTCTTTTTCCTACCTCTCTCAAATTTAGGCTAGTTTATTTTAAGATTTATTTGAAAATTTTCCAAACAACTTCTTTGCATTGTTTTTTAAGTATGTGTTATTTGAATATTTTCAAAATAGGATTTTTGGAGAAGAAGAAAACTTTCAAAAGTTTTAGGATGCACCCTGCCTCTACACAACTTGAAGGCAAGCATTCTGAACCCTGGCATAATATTTTTGTGTGTTGGTTGACACGATTATAACACCGCCCTAATATGGAGATCTCGTTATTTTATGTGGTGACACGATCATTTGCTTGAATTGCATATTAGTGATTTCCTTGCTGTTGGAAATGAATCTACTTGTGATGGTAATCATTCTCATGTGCCTTGCATGCATGCCGCAAAAGAATCCAGGAAAGCCTCTGCCTTGGGTAGGCGTGAGCTTGTCGCCGGTCTCCGTCGGGACGGTTATGACCGGTATGGCATAGTAAGGTATAATGAGTGGTGATTCGGTTGGTTGAAATATTTTTGTCACACATATCATGAAGGGAATTTATAAACCTCCTGAGTCGGCCGTAGATCGAGTCTTGTTCCAGTAACCCCCATACTTGTTTCGTACTACCACTTACCCCGCCGGGTAAGTGCAGTTCGATAAATTGTCAACCCCTTTCTTGGCACACAATGCATGAGAGGCCATGGTGGAAGATACTGGATGCATCCGGTAGGCAGGCCACCTGGTCCGGGGGCATGGGTGTTTCCGGTTGGGACCGAGAGGGGGGCACCCCTTAGAGCGCGTGTCATAAATTTGATCCCATGCTACGCGAGGTTGTAGCCTCCCCACTTAGAGTTTTACTTGACAGGTGTCGTGGGTGATTCCAGACACCGGTAAGTTAAGCTGGTGTGTGCAAGTCAGGTGTGTTTTCAATTAAAAGACTGTAGACGGAATTAGTCCCGATGGACTAAAGGAATCCGTTGCTCGTGGGTAAAGAGTACACCCTCTGCAGAGTTAATATCTATTCGAATAGCCGTGTCCATGGGTTAGGACTACAGTCTGGGTCGGGTCAAGTGTCGGTCTTAGTGTCGGTCTTCGGAGGAGAAACTACTAAACCAGAACATGGAACATGATCTGTGACTTATGATGATTGTGATTATTATTGTTATGGACTAACACTTTATATTATTGGATTTATCGAGTATCCCTGGGAAGGTTCTACCTCCTGGATATTCACTATGATTGTTTACTTTATAAGCCCTTTATGTGGTGTCGCTCAGACGCCCGACTGTGGCATGCTTGTCGTTTATTTACCTTATAAGCCCTTTATGTGGTGTCGCTCAGACGCCCGACTGTGGCATGCTTGTCGTTTATTTACCTTATAAGCCCTTTATGTGGTGTCGCTCAGACGCCCGACTGTGGCATGCTTGTCGTTTATTTACCTTATAAGCCCTTTATGTGGTGTCGCTCAGACGCCCGACTGTTGCATGCTTGTTATTTACTTTATAAGCCCTTTATGTGGTGTCGCTTAGACGCCCGACTTTGGCATGCTTGTTATTTACTTTATAAGCCCTTTAGGCATGCTCGCATACTGCATATCATGATCCTTTCGGCGTCGCCGGACACCGATCGGTGCATGTTAGTTCTACTCCATTATTGCATATTCATGTTGCATATTAATAACTGCTTGCATGCATCAAGGATTTTATTTTATGGTGGCATTGTGATCATAGTATAATTCAGAGCATGATATCGTTGGTTATATTATACTGTGTTCATAATGTTTGCGAGTACATTCAAAGTACTCACTGGCTTGTCCCTGGCTATTGTCTTTGCAGATTTCTTGCATGGAGTGGGCGTTGCGATGACAGCCCCGGAATCTAAGCAACGGTGATAGCAGCCCCGTGAAGATAGGAGTTAACCTGGTCAGCTGTTCCTATTGGAAAATGGAGTCCCATAGACACCGATGATCCACAGCCCGCTTCCGCCATCAACGACTAGAAGCCACTTGTTGTACTCATAGGCCAGAATGGTCTTGTACTTCATATTTTGTATTTTCCTTGGAATTTCTGTATCAAGTTGGTGCCTCATCAGCTAACAGTAATCCTGGGGCTGGAGAGCACAAGGGCCATTTTCTGGAAATTAATACCCGGAAAACCAGTCGTGACAAACTTGGTATTAGAGCCAGGCTGACCATTGGCTAATCCTATCTTAGCCAGGTCAATAAACCTAGGTTAACCAACCCACCAGACCTTAACCTAGCCCCAGCCAAACTTCTCGTGCAAGATAGCCACGCAGTGACCCCGACACCTCTGGCAGTCGGTGCCCAACCTATCAGTCTAGCCTGTCGATCACGCGCTCGTGAACGAACCCTAAATTGTCTCATTCGCAAGCGTGCGAAGGAAGACTCCGTCCCCTTTTTTCTATAAAAAGGGCACGCTAGCCTCAACACAGCACATCACAAACTCTTTCCCAAACCAAGCCATAATGCGTGACCCCGTCGTGCACACTGAGACCACAACAAACAACCTTGGAGGTTTTGTGACCGTGCTCGCGAACCTCACCCGCCGTGCCTTTGCATTAGAAGAGCCTCCAGAATATGTGGTGTACCAAGGACCCATGGGCGGTGAAAGCCGTCAATTCTGGGCCACCGTGCACATCTATGGTAGGGGTCTATCTCCAGAACACCCCTACAGGTTCACCGGAAGGACAACTTCCTTTGAGCCACAAGCCATCCAACTAGCTGCTCGAGAGGCTGTAGTCAACTCCGACACTTGTCGCCCAGAGTTAACTGCCGCTCGTTCTACTACTACCCAAGCCATGACGGGTATGGTAGGCCACCCCAGGTTGCCAACGGAGATCACGAGACGGATCCTGCTCTGTTGCATCTAGTGTGCTATGTAAGTGCACTAGAGGGTCTATTCGATCAAATCACTCTTGATCTGATCGCAGCTCGTGGAGAACTGATCCGCCGAGCCCCAGCAAGAGGAGAGGATGAGCCCAACACCGACAACCTAGTCGTGTTGTTCGGACAACCGATCGAGTCCTTGAGGATAGCCCCAATTATCAACCAAAATACCTTGATGACCCTAGAAGTGCTTCGTCGCCTTTTGGGAACACACTCCAGCGGGATTGTGGCCAACAATCCCCGAGATGGTCATCATCGCTACCCCGACCCTGCAGCCTCTCAACCCCCTCCAGCTAATCCCGACGGTGAAAACCGCGGAGAAGCCTCGGCGTCCACGAGGCAAGCCCGTTTGGATATTAACGAGGTAGACTAGAATCGCTCGAGTGGTACCGAGTCTTAGAATGTCCTCGCCTTGTAACTTTGTGACCCTGTACCGTCGTACTTAAATGCTGTTTGCTTGTGCGCTCCTGTTTTTAATAGTAGCCATGCATTAGTATGTTGATGTGCGATTGCATTTTTTTAACCCAAGCGTAGCTGCCAAAGACCAACCTCGTCGACACAAGTTTGTACTATGAATAAATCTTTTGGTTCCAGCTAACAGGAAAGATATTTTCAAAACAACTCTTAACAAATCTCGAGGACGAGATTTTTCTTTAAGGGGGGTAGTGTTGTGACACCCCAAAATTTTAACCTTGTTTTATTAACTAAAATTTGCCAGGAAACTGAAACTTTTATTTTCTGGATTTTCTCCTGATTACAGAACCATTCCTTTCTTTATTATTATGAAGTTTTTGCCCCAAGGGAAAAGTTTTCAATCATTGTTGGACTTGTTTACCCTCTCAAATAAAACAATTCTTTTATCAGTAGGATTATTTACATAATTATTTTTCCCTGAGCTTTATTTCTCTAAAATAGTTTTCCATGAGTTTTAAGGTCCCATTTGCACTACAACCATTTGATAAATTTATTAAAAACCCCACCAAAATTTGGAGATGTCATGTGATGTTTCTAAATCACTTTTATGCAAAAATATATTTCACTCATTGGATATTTTGGGTTCTACACCAAGTTTTCAAATCTGGACCAATGGGCAATTTTACACTACAACCTATTTAAATATTTCTTTAAGACTTCTACCAAAATTAGGGGAGGTCAATAGGAGCATGTTATTCATCTTTATGCAAAAACTATTGATGTTCTTTGAAAATTTTGAGTGAACCAACCTCATCTTCATTCTGGTCCAACTTGAGGATTTGTACTGCAACCATATTTTTACTTGCTCTTCTACCCATGGTTATTTTTCCTACTTGTAGTCCTTCCTACAAAACCCTTAAGTCCAAGAGATTGGACTCATTGGAGCATTTTTGGTACATGATATCATGCCCTTTTCTTTCTGTCCAAAACTGAAGTTTTGCAAAACTTGCACTAGCAAGTTTCTTCTTTTGCCCAGATGACTTTACCACCCTCTTCACCTTCTAAAGAGACCCCAATCTAGAGACTTTGGCCACTCCAAGAAATGCCTAGGTGCCCCTGACATTATGACAAACACCTTATGGATTAGTTTTGACATGATTTTTGTTTTGCACTGAGACCTTGCACCTCTGGACAATCTAGCATGTCCACTAAGCACCTAGACGATCCTAACCTAGGTCTGCTAAGTGCCAGCCTCACCCAAGCCCTGTAGCATGCACTGGCATTTCACCGAGCACCTGGTGGGCGTGCTCTGGGCGCGCCCAGAGCGCGCGTTTTGCACGTGCCGCGCCCTTGGCCTGTTCCTCGAGCTTATCCAAACCCTCTACCGCTTGCAGCATAGGGCCAAGCCTCGACCCATACCCCCTCACGAGCACCACAGCCCCTCGCCACATCTCCGGCAAGCCAGAAGGTAGCCGCCATCGCCACCGGTAGCAACACGCTGGCGGGCGCCGCCGAAACCACTCCCGCTCACCGGCTCGCCCACAGGCGGTGCCGCTCGTCCGCTAGCTCCTGCCGCCATCCCCAGCCCCGACACGGTGCCCTGCAAGCTATAGAACGGCGGTCACCGACGATCTTATTCACGGCCGCCGCAAACCGACCTCGTTGCTATAAAAGGAGGCCCTCGGGCTCGTCCGGCGACTCAGGCAGCCTCAGGCCACTCTCATGGCACCCCCACAGTCGGCAATCGTTGGGGGAAGCCGTCTTCCCCGACTCCGGTCGGTTCGGCCGCCGCCATGTCCCAGTCCGTTTCGTCGCGAGCTGAGCCCCTCCAGTCCAACCAGTGCCACCAACCTTCTCCCCTCACCCTTGCGGAGCCGCCCAGCACCTCAAACGCGATCGAAAGCCACCATAGTTCAAACCCCCAAAACTGCCGAAGCCACCGGCCGCCACGAAGCTCGCCACCGATGACTCACTCTGTCCTCGCCGGCAAGTCGACCACCGGAAGGACCGCCCTGATCTTGTGGATCCATCCCTGTCCTTGGATCCCCGTGGGATGCCTCCGTTCGCCGGCGGCGATCGCCGGAGCTCCGCCTCTGTTCGGTCGGAGGAGACGACGCGCGCGTGGACTGGTCAAACCTGACCAGTGGGCTAGGCGGGCCCACCGTCAGTGACCCAGTGCCGGTCCACGCTGGATAAGTGAAGGCATATTCACAGAGTACGTCTTCGACGTGTATTTATCCGGCGTGTTTCTTTTTACATTTTATTTAAAAACCGAAATTTGACTAAACTTTGTTGGCTATATCTTTTTAAATAAAACTCCAAATGAGTTGATTCTTTTTCCCACCTCTCTCAGATTTAGGATAGTTTATTTTAAGATTTATTTGAAAATTTTCCAAACAACTTCTTTGCACTGTTTTTGAAGTATGTGTTATTTGAATATTTTCAAAAAAGGATTTTTGGAGAAAAAGAAAACTTTCAAAAGTTTTAGGATGCACCCTGCCTCTACACAACTTGAAGGCAAGCATTCTGAACGCTGGCATAATATTTCTGTGTGTTGGTTGACACGATTATAACACCGCCCTAATACGGAGATCTCGTTATTTTATGTGGTGACACGATCATTTGCTTGAATTGCATATTAGTGATTTCCTTGTTGTTGGAAATGAATCTCCTTGTGATGGTAATCATTCTCATGTGCCTTGCATGCATGCCGCAAAAGAATCTGGGAAAGCCTCTGCCTTGGGTAGGCGTGAGCTTGTCGCCGGTCTCCGTCGGGACGGTTATGACCGGTATGGCATAGTAAGGTATAATGAGTGGTGATTTGGTTGGTTGAAATATTTTGGTCACACATATCATGCAGGGAATTTATAAACCTCCTGAGTCGGCCATAGATCGAGTCTTGTTCCATAACCCCCATACTTGTTTCGTACTACCACTTGACCTGCCGCGGGTAGGAGTGCGGTTCGATAAATTGTCAACCCTTTCTTGCACACACCGTCTGAGAGGCCATGGTGGAAGATACCGGATGCATCCGGTGGCAGGCCACTGGTCGGGGCATGGGTGTTTCGGTTGGGACGAGAGGGGCACCCTTAAGCGCGCGTCATAAATTTGTTCCCATGCTACGCGAGTTGTAGCCTCCCCTTAGAGTTTTACTTGGCGGTGTTGTGGGTTATTCCGACACCGGTAAGTTAAGCTGGTGTGTGCAAGTCGGTGTGTTTTCAATTAAAAGACCGTGAAGATGGAATTAGTCGATGGACTAAAGGAATCCATTGCTAGTGGGAAAAGAGTACACCCTCTGCAGAGTTAATATCTATTGAATAGCCGTGTCCATGGGTAAGGACTACTGATGCAGGGCGGGTCAAGTGTCGGTCTTAGTGTCGGTCTTGGAGGAGAAACTACTAAACCGAACATGGAACATGATTTGTGACTTATGATGATTGTGATTATTATTGTTATGGACTAACACTTTATATTATTGATTTATTGAGTATCCCTGGGAAGGTTCTACCTCCTGGATATTCACTATGATTGTTTACTTTATAATCCCTTTATGTGGTGTCGCTCAGACTCCCAACTGTGGCATGCTTGTCGTTTATTTACCTTATAAGCCCTTTACGTGGTGTCACTCAGACGCCCGACTGTGGCATGCTTGTCGTTTATTTACCTTATAAGCCCTTTATGTGGTGTCGCCGATACGGCATTCTTGTCGTTTATTTACCTTATAAGCCCTTTATGTGGTGTCGTGGCATGTTACATGCTTGTTATTTACTTTATAAGCCCTTTATGTGGTGTCGCTTAGACGCCCGACTTTGGCATGCTTGTTATTTACTTTATAAGCCCTTTATGTGGTGTCGCTCGGGCCTTGGCGAGGCATGCTCGCATATCATGATCCTTTCGAGGCGTCGCTTCAGACACCGATCGGTGCATGTTAGTTCTACTCCATTATTGCATATTCATGTTGCATATTAATAACCTGCTTACAGGCATCAAGGATTTTATTTTATGACTGTCATTGTGATCATAGTATAATTCAGAGCATGATATCGTTGGTTATATTATACCCATGTTCATAATGTTTGCGAGTACATTAAAAGTACTCACTGGCTTGTCCCTGGCTATTGTCTTGGCCAGATTTCTTGCATGGAGAGGAGCGTTGCGATGACAGCCCTGGAATCTAAGCAACGGTGATAGCAGCCTCGTGAAGATAGGAGTTAACCTGGTTAGCTGTTCCTGTTGGGAAATGGAGTCCCATAGACACCGATGATCCACAGACCGCTTCTGCCATCAACCACTGGAAACCACTTGTTGTACTCATAGTCCAGAATGGTCTTGTACTTCATATTTTGTATTTTACTTGGAATTTCTGTATCAAGTTGGTGCCTCATCAGCTAACAGTAATCCTGGGGCTGGTGAGCACAAGGGCCATTTTCTGGAAATTAATACCCGGAAAACCGGTCGTGACAATATTTTGGTCATCTGTATCATAATAAGGATGCACCTTGAAATATTACAGCTTCCAAGCCCATCATGTTGGAATTTTGTGTAGTTTCTTTTGATGGAAATATTTAGTTTGTTGTGTAATTCTAATGGATGATTATGGACAAGACCTGTAGATATGATGGATGCTCTTATTCCTTCAACTCATTGTCCGTAGATGTAGATGAATGATTGATCATGGCTTTCTTTTGGTATGTCTACATCTCCTATTAAGGATGTACCACTTGCTTCTAATGGACTTTGACGCTTTGGATCCTTTTGTTCTTGCGAACCTTTGGAATATAAACCATATTTTTACTGGGTTGGATATGGCTAGGGCAGATGGGCTTTTGCTCTCTTATGTTCCTGCTCATATTGTTGAAGTTAATGTTAGCTAATTAACTTTTGTAATCATTTGATTGTAGTAGATGCTGCCTTGCTTCTGGGACGGGTTAGCTTTTACAGTCTCATGACTGTTGAACTCGATGATGTTACTCTTTTGGTAGAGTGAATGTTTCTTTTTACTTCTGAATCCGATAATCGGTTGTCGTCGATTGACTTTTCATAGCTTGACCATATCGTTGGGTCCGGCACCCTCGCGCCAAGGCGCGTCCCCGATCTAGTATACAACATTCTAGTTCATGTATGCATGCCCTAAAAAACTCGTGTATGCCAACAAATTAGGATTTCGCCCAGTCGATAGCTTGTGTTGCATAAGAAACGCGCGTTCGTGTCTCAGGATTGATCCTCCATGGTGCTATTTATTTGCCAGTTTATCGGGTTATAATTAAATTAAAGTGTTATGATCATCATTATTAGAGTATTGTCTCAGTGAGGGAAAAAATGATGAAGACTTATGAGTCCGCGAAAAAGTGAAGACAAGGCCCATGAGATTGTTCTAAAAAAAGAGAAAAGAAAAGAAAAAAGAAAAGAAAAGAAGAGAAAAGAGAGAAGTGGAAATGCTACTATTCTTTCACCACACTTGTACTTCAGAGTAGCATCACGTATTTCATATAGATAGTTTACATGATTTTTCACTTTCATTTACATTATAGAACTTGATTGTATATTCCAATGACAAGCTTCCTTAAATGCTCAACGTCTTCATGAGCAAGCAAGTTGAACACACACCCAGTTAGTTTCATATGGAGCACTTTCATACACTTATAGCTCTAGTGCATTCGTTGCATGGCAATCCCTACTCCTTGCATTCATATCGATTGTAAGACTTCTCCATTGTCTAACGATCCACCTCGTTGATGCTAGATCTTATACATTTTCTTCCCTTATAAACCCCATTCATCATTCTCTTTGACACCCAAAGTGCTAAGTCCATGGCTCACGCTCAAGTATTGCATGGGAGTTGAAAAAGCCAAAGCGAGAAAAAGATGAACAATCAAAAATTATAGATACGTCGGAGACATATCAGGACGGACCTGGTCGATGAACGCACACATGCAACTGCCTCCTTATTACACGAAATAAATAATTCCTCCCCCTGACCCACCATCTATATCTTCGCATGCAAAGAAGTGTCTCCTTATTACAAGGGAAAATTGCTTCCTTTCGTTGATAGCTGGGACCCACAAGATACATGGTCGCATGCAAGGAAGTGCCTCATTATTAAGCACAAAAAATGAGCCCCTCTAACAGTTGGGACTCGCCAGGTCAAAGCATACATAGCGTTATCTGTCTATTGCAAAACGTGTATGTACATATTGGTCGATCGGTCTCTCTACAATGATGAACCGTGGCCGAGTAAGGAGCGACACGTGTTGTAGTAGAGCCCCTGACGTAGCATGTGACGCAGTCCTGTCTAAATCGTGTATACGTCCTATTGTAGGGTGAAGACCCTAAGTGGATATCTTTCACGAATTGGAGGGGGATACTCCAAAAAACACGAAGAACAATAAGGGAAATCACAAGAGGAACACTCAAGAACAAGTCCAATCACGCATCCACTAGACTCACAAACACATGAGGTTCACAAGGTACAAGACCAATCAAAGGATAACAAGATACATGGTAAAGTTCATCTCAAATCCAAAGGAGATGAGGTCTTGATGATCTAGATAGATCCCTCCCTCAAGGGGGTCTTGAATCCCTAAGGATCTTCTCCAATGGAGGCCTTGAGCTCCAATGGAGTTTTCTCTCTCTCAAGAGGAATCCCACAAGGGGAGATACATGAGCTAAGCTCTAATGTCTAGATCTATGCTTAGCTTCCCCTAAAAAGGAGGAGAAGGAGGGATATATATAGGTCCAAGGCAAGGAAGGGGTAAGTGAGGGCGAAAGGGTGAGGGAGTCCGGGATTAAGGGGTCCTCGGATAGCCGAACTATATACTTTGGCCGGACTGTTGGACTATGAAGATACAAGATTGAAGACTTCGTCCCGTGTCCGGATGGGACTCTCCTTTGCGTGGAAGGCAAGCTTGGCGATTTGGATATGTAGATCTCCTTCTATGTAACCAACTCTGTGTAACCCTAGCCCCCTCCGGTGTCTATATAAACCGGAGGGTTTAGTCCGTACGACAACAACAATCATAATCATAGGCTAGCTTCTAGGGTTTAGCCTTTACGATCTCGTGGTAGATCAACTCTTGTAATACTCATATCATCAAGATCAATCAAGCAGGATGTAGGGTATTACCTCCATCAAGAGGTCCTGAACCTGGGTAAACATTGTGTCCCCCGCCTCCTGTTACCATTAGCCTTAGACGCACAGTTCGGGACCCCCTACCCGAGATCCGCCGGTTTTGACACCGACATTGGTGCTTTCATTGAGAGTTCCACTATGCCATCGCGATAAGGCTTGATGACTCCTTCAATCATCTTCAACGACACGGTCCAGGGGGAGGTTTTCCTTCCCAGACAGATCTTCATATTCGGCGGCTTCATACTGCGGGCCAACTCGCTTGGCCATCTGGAGCAGATCGTTAGCTACGCCCCTGGCCATCAGGTCAGGTTTGGAAGTTTGAACTATACTACCGACATCCGCGGAGACTTGATCTTCGACGGATTCGAGCCCGTGTCGAGTCGCCGAGCGGTCATAGCGAACATGACTTAGATCATCATCGAGCGGTGTTGGGAGATCGCGCTGCGGCGCCCGAGAATCAATCGAGGCGGATCGTGCCATCCGAGGACGGGTGGATGGACCCCACCACGGAAGCGACACACCCATTGGCCTTGGAGCCGAACACTGACCCCACCTCCTATGAGGCCGGTATCATCGGACCCTCGGAATCGTCTTCGGCTACAGGATCCGAACCGCGTATGTCCGTGCCTATCGAATCTGATTAGGCACCGGTCATGGAGTTCACCTTCGCTGATATCTTTCAGCACTCGTCCTTGGGTGATGTGCTAAATTCACTAAGGTCTCTCTCCTTGTCAGGAGACTCTTGGCCGAACTATGTCCCGCTCGAGTGGGAAGCGGACGACGAAGAAATTCGTTCCCCACCCACCACCCACTTAATAGCCACTATCGATGACTTAACCGACATGCTTGACTTCAACTCCAAAGACATCGACGGTATGGACAACGATGCAGGAGAAGAACAGGAACCACCGCCTATAGGGCGATGGACAGCCACCTCATCATATGAAGTATATATGGTGGACACCCCCAAAGAAAGCAATGGCGATGAGGCAACGGAAGATAATCCCCTAGAGAAGCAATCTAGGCACCGGCGTCATAGGCGCCGCTCCAAGCCCCGCCATAGCAAAAATAGTAATACCGGCACAAGATATGATAAAAATCTGGATGGTGCCGAAGACGAAAACACTCCGGCCCAGCCAGGCTTCGAGCAGGCTGAGCAAGAAGATGTGCAAGCTAGTCCCAAGGAATAGGTAACAGATGGAGAATCAGAGGATGATAATTACATGCCTCTCTCCGAAGACGAAGTGAGCCTTGGTGAAGAAGAATTCATTGTGCCTGAGGATCCCGTTGAGCAGGAGCGTTTCAAGCGCCGGCTTATAGCCACTGCAAAAATCCTGAAGAAAAAACAGCAACCGCTTCAAGCTGATCAAGATTTGCTAACCGATAGATGGACCGAGGTCCTGGCTGCCGAGGAATACGGACTCGAGCGCCCTACCAAAAGTTACCCAAAGCGCATGTTACTACCTCAACTCGAGGAGGAGGCGTTAAAGCCCACACTACCAGTGCATGATGTGGCTGACCGGCCACCTCGTGGCCGAGACAAAGCGGTGTACCAGCCCGAAGTCCAGACCGCACCCCGTCGCCAATCAAACAATAATACTAAGTCCCAGGGTCACACGAAGGACCTGCAAGACGTATTGGAAAACAAAGCCGGACAGTCAAGATCGATCTACGGATCACGGGGGTGCGCCACAACGTGTGACGAGGACCGTCACGCCAGATACAATAAACAAAAGTCTGTCCGGGCCAACTACAACAGGCCAGACTCATTTGAACTACGTCGGGATGTAGCCCGGCATAGAGGCGCTGTCGTGGTACTAAGACTGATAGTAGAATGGGGGGTAGGTATGGAGAGGCAAGATCCTAGCTATGGAGTAGTTGTATACACAAGGGATTTACGAGTTCAGGCCCTTCTCGGAGGAAGTAACAGCCCTATGTCTCAGAGCCCGGAGGCGGTCGACTAAATTATATGTGTATGAGTTACAGGGGTGCGAACCCTTTACACTGAGGAGGGTGGTGGCTTATATAGTGTCTGCCAGACCCCTTCGGCCCTCAGTTATGCAAGATTTAAAGTACATAAAGGACTAGCATTACTGGTAATGCCCTACATAAAGTGTTATCATGGCCATAAAGACTACTTAATTACAGACCGTTTGGATACAGAGTGGCTCTTGAACTGCTGGTGGTCGAGTGAGTCTTCATGGTCGACTGTCTTCGAGTTCATCGAGTGGAATCCCTCTTGGTCGACTGGAAGGCAGCTTATTCTGAAGATGTCCTTGGGGAGGGTACTTTGGACAGGTTCATGACCCTACCCTAGGTACATGACTTCATCATTAGCCCCCGAATGGATCAAGGTTTGAGTGAGGAAGGAGTTGATAATCTTTCCGACCTGTTTTTGTGCTCTGAGTATGTCTCATTCTGGATCAATGTCTTTTTTAGAGATGGCATCAACTTTTCTTTCAATCGCCTTGATCCATTCTTTTCCTCTGTCGAGTGAACTTTTGAACTTGGTAGTTTTCCGAGCGACGGATCGTAGGAAATCTACCGTCTGACAAGTTGCTCTGCTGTTAGCGGATTTAGTGGGATCCGAATTTGGGAAGCGCGCGAAGCAGAGAGGACCGCGGTACTCGGATGGGATAAGACGAAGACGCCTCGATTTCCATGCCACCTTTTTCGCCACGTATCGCGCGCGCGACTGTTTTGGGATTTGACAGGATTGCCCGGGCCTACCTGTCAGCCACTCGGAAGTGCCCTTATATAAGGTGCCGGACGGGGGTTTTTGAACAGTGTATCTCCATTCCCCCCTCCACCTCCCTCAATCCTCACCCGTTGCGCCCGCTTTTTCCTCCGCCCATCCACTCCTCGCACGCCTCGCCGGTGACGATGGTGAAGGATAAGACGGCGGCCTTGGAGCGAGCAAAGAAGGCTACAGCGACAGCGAAAGCAAAGGGGAGAGCGACCAGTCGGGGTGGATCTTCATTGCGGTCCTGCCTGCCGCAAGGTTGGGTCCAAGGAGATTGGATCCCTCGACCATCACCCAGCAGGATCTCGACGATCTAGCCAATGAGGGACTGATCTCCCACGGGTCAGCCAGACATCCGGGGACCGAGTGGCAACCGCAGCCGCTGGAGGGTGAGTGTGTTCTCTTAGCCACTCACATAGATCGTGGATTTTCTCTTCCATCGAGTCTTTTCTTCCGAGGGTTTCTGAACTTCTTTGGGGCACAACTCCACCATTTCACTCCCAATTCCATTGCCTACCTCGCCGCTTTCGTGTCTCTGTGTGAAAACTTCCTGGGTTGTCGGCCGCACTGGGGTCTCTTTAAGCACATATTCACTTGTCGCTCTCAGACGGTGAAAAAGGCGAGTCCGGATGATGAGAGGACCAAGGTTATCCAGATGTGCGGGGGTCTTGGGATCCAAATGAGGAGTAAGAGTGCTTTTCCGGCCATGACCCTTCCCAAGTCGGTTAGAGGGTGGCAGTCGACCTGGTTCTCTTGCCAAGGCAGTCGGCCTTGAGGCGATCGGCCGGTCTCCCTCCGTTTTCCATGGACCGAGTGAACAAGCCATCTTCCCTGAAGGTGCTTCCGGAGGAGAAGGCTCAGGTTAAAATGGAGCGCGTAGTCCAGCTCATTCGGGACGGAGTGACTAGCATGGACCTTCTGGAGGTTTTCCTTCGACGGTGTATCCAACCACTCCAATACCGAGGCCACCCGATGTGGCTGTACTGTGGTACTGAAGATACCACTCGGGTCCATCCAGAAGCGGTCAGTGACGCCACACTAGAGAGGTGGATGACCGCCATCACAGGGAATAAGGATGACCCTCGTGGGGCTAGGAGGATCCCACCACTCGACCATACCTACGAGCCGGACACGGTATGACCACTTATCCCTGGTTGTGGTCCTATTTTATTCATTCCGTTTCACTGGAAATCAGTCGATTGACCTTTGTCTTGTTTTGTTGTCTGTCAGGCCACCACTGAATTGTACTCAATGCCCAATGGGGCGCAGGCACCGACTGAGGAGGAGGAAGGAAGTGGAGGCGAAAGCCCGGAGGAGTGGGATTCGGATGGTGATGACGACGATGAAGATGACGACTCTAATGAGGAGTGAGGGAGTCCTGGACTAGTGGGTGTCCGGATAGCCGGACTATCATCATCGGCCGGACTCCAAGACTATGAAGGTACAAGATTGAAGACTTCGTCCCGTGTCCGGATGGGACTTTCCTTGGCGTGGAAGGCAAGCTTGGCAATACGGATATGTAGATCTCCTACCATTGTAACCGACTCTGTGTAACCCTAGGCCTCTCCGGTGTCTATATAAACCAGAGGGTTTTAATCCGTAGGACGGACAACCATTACAACAATCATACCATAGGCTAGCTTCTAGGGTTTAGCCTCCTTGATCTCGTGGTAGATCCACTCTTGTACTACCCATATCATCAATATTAATCAAGCAGGAGTAGGGTTTTACCTCCATTGAGAGGGCCCGAACACTGGGTAAAACATCGTGTCCTTGTCTCCTGTTACCATCCGCCTAGGCGCACAGATTCGGGACCCCCTACCGAGATCCGCGGTTTTGACACCGACATTGGTGCTTTCATTGAGAGTTCCTCGTGTGCGTCATGATCAGGAAGGATGCCTGTTCCCGTCTTTAAATACGGTACCATCGCCAAAGGAGCTTTGGCCGCCGGCCAAACTATCCGGCTAGGTGGTTTTCTCATGACCGCCTGTTCGGCCACCGCTTCGACGATGGCCTCTCGGGTCATCAAAAGCAATCTTCACGTCAACTCGGAATTCGCCGAGCAGCTGGATCCAATGGAGCTCTCTTCCGTAAACGAGCTCTTGGATCGCATCGCCGCCCTGGGAGTCGCTACAAACTACAATCAGATTGGGCTTAAAACCGATCTGAGAGAGATTAACTCTCCCTAGGTTACCCGCCACGTTGCGGTGGTAGAGGAACAAAACAGCGACTCTTCTTCTATATTAAAAACTAGTTATGTCCGGACTCCCGAACCCTCCATGCCGGATTCACGCGGAGGGACGGACGTCGATCAAGTACTGAACCTAAAGTCAGGCAGCGGACCAGACTCGTCGGACAACGTCCAGCAATCCAAGCTTCCAAATTCGGAAACTTCTCGGCCCTTGAGCCTCAAGATGGGCAGGGTTCCGGACTCAATTCCACCCACCCACCCAAACATATGCGATCTATCTAAATCTGGCAAGATCCCGCTGAAACAGTATATCATTACTGGGCCAGATTCCTCCTGGTTATGGACAGGATAAAGGACTGCCGTGAGGAAAAGGCAATTTCAATTTTCTGCAACAATTGCACTGACAAGGGAATCTTGAACACCGTAAGTCGTCGCGAAATTACATGCTTCGCCGACCTAGCATCCATAGTACGAAAATACTGTGCGATGGAGAGTGTCCGGAAAACCGAAACAAAGTTTTGGGACAATCCGGCTCCGAACACAACCCTAGTCCGAAACAAAAGGGTGCACCATGCTCAGGCACCCACGACAAGAACCAAAAAGCAAAAACCCCATAAAGGGCACGGAACCGTACTGGAGGGATGGCTCAGCGGACCCTGTAAAATTCATAGTGCAGAGGGCGCCACTCCAACTCACAGCCTTCGAGCATGTTGGATACTGCGGCAGGTGGCCAAAAGTGGCGAAGAGCTTCTAGCCCTGGAGACCCACCCCAACAGTACCAGTACGATATTAACAGTCTTCGAGACTTTCGCATCAAATAATATGCGGAAAAGAACAATCCGCAGCCTCGCCGAAGTCTACCAAGTAGCAACAACAAATCCATGGAGCGACACGGCCATCACCTTCAACGCCGGCTGATTTAACCTAAAATTCGAACAGCCCGAGCACCAGCCGCATTGGTCCTCGGTCCAATAGTGGGCGGCTTTCGTCTTACCAAGGTACTCATGGATGGCGACATCGGATTAAACCTCATCTACGAGGAAACCCTTCAAAAATGGAAATAGATGGAGCCGCATTGGCGAAGCAGCACAACCTTTAGAGGAATAATCCTAGCGGGAAGCACCTTTGCACAGGAAAAATCACACTTGATGTGGTGTTCGTCTCATGGGACAATTACAGGTCCGAGGAGGTCACGTTCCAAGTGGCCTGTTCAGCAGCGGATATCACGCTTTATTAGGACGAGAGGCATTCACAATCTTCAAGCCATACCCCATTACGGGTACATGAAGCTTAAAATGCCGGGCCCAATGGAACCATCACCCTTGCCGGTGATCGGACATAGCACTCGGCGCGAAAACAAGACAGCCGCGCATTAGCCCTCGAGGCACTATCCGAAGCCCTAGTAGCGGAGGAACTCATTGCGCTGCGCTCTACGGTGAACAGGGATGATGTGATAATCGATAAGAGATCCAAGTCCACCTCTTTTAAACCAGCGGACGAAATAGTCCAATTCCAGGTCCATCCAACATACCCAACAAGGACGGCCTCCATTGGGGCACAGTTAAACCCGATGTAGACGCCAAGACTACGAGAATTCTTCGGAGAATTGGGACATCTTTGCCTGGCACCCTTCAGATATGCCAGGAATCCCACGCAGATTGGCAGAACACAGCCTAAACATCCTAAAAGGATTCAAGCCAGTCAAACAGGCTCTTCGGCGATTTTCCAAACCCAAAAGACAGGCAATGGGAGAGGAGCTAGCCAAACTATTGGAAGCCGGATTCATCAGAGACATCAAACATCCGGACTGGCTAGCAAACCTGGTAATGGTACCAAAGAAGGACAAGTCCTGGCGCCTATGTGTCGATTTTAAAGACCTCAACAAGGCTTGCCCAAAGGATCCTTTCCCCCTTCCCCGCATCGATCAAATAATCGATGCTACTGCAGGGCATGATTCATTGTGCTTCCTCGACGCATACTCCGGCTACCATCAAATCAAGATGGCGGAGGCGGACCAAGCCGCAACGGCATACATTACTCCATATGGATCATTCTGCTTCAACACGATGCCCTTCGGACTCAAAAACGCCGGCGCAACATATCAGCGCATGATTCAGACATGTCTGGCTACCGGATCGGCAAAACAGTAGAGGCATACGTAGACGACGTGTTCGTCAAAACCAAACACGTCGAAACTCTAGTAGGCGATCTGGCTCACATTCGACAACCTCCGAGCATATGACATTAAGCTGAACCCGAAAAAAATGCGTTTTCGGCGTACCAGCCGGAAAGCTCATGGGCTTCATTGTATCCGGTAGAGGAATTGAAGCAAACCCAGCCAAGATCCGAGCTCTGTCACAGCTGGATATTCCAAAAGACCTCAAACAAATACAAAAATTGACTGGATGCGTGGCGGCTCTAAGCCGCTTCATCTCCCGTTTGGGAGAAAAGGCATTGCCCCTCTATCGCCTCCTCAGGCGCACGAACACTTCAAGTGGGACGGATCGCCATCGCGGACTCGAAGAAATAAAGGCCATATTGGCAACAAATCTGGTCTGGCAGCGCCTAACCTGGGCGAACCAATGTTGTTATATATCGGGGCAACACATCAAGTTATAAGCGCGGTGCTTGTCGTCGAACGAGAAATGAAGGGCATAAATTCCCTCTTCAAAACCAGTGTACTATGTATCCCTTGTCTTAACTCCTGCAAGTCCGGTACCCGCATTATCAAAAGATAGCATACGTGGTGTTCATGGCATCCCGGAAGCTGCGACACTACTTTCAAGAGTGTTCGATATGATGGCCTCGAAGTACCCTCAGCGACATCATAAACAACCGCGACGTGGACGGCAGGATTGCAAAATGGGCCATTGAGCTCTTACCATTTGACATAACCTACAAACCACGGAGAGCTATAAAATCGCAAGTCTTGGCTGACTTCGTCGCGGAATGGGTGAAGTCGAACTCCCTAAAAGTACGGCGCATACTCAATTGGATCATGCATTTCGACGGCTCTAAAATGTTGGCCAGCTTGGGGGCTGGCGTCGTTTTGACGTCCCCAACCGGAGACACAGTCCAATACGTACTTCAAATAATGTACACAGACTCCAACAACACAGCCGAATATGAGGCCCTTTTGCACGGTCTCCGGATGGCAATCTCCATGGTCATTCAACGCCTCGAGGTACGCGGGGATTCAAACCTCGCAATATCACAAGTAAACGGAGACTTCGATGCCAAAGATCCAAAAATGGCAGCCTACCGTAACACCGTCTTAAAAATGTCAGCTCGGTTCGAAGGACTCGAATTCCACCATGTAGCCCGGGATAATAACCAGGCGGCCGACGTGTTGGCACGCATCGGCGCAAAATGCGACGCCGTCCCTCCAATCATCTTCCTGGAGTGGCTCTTTAAGCCATCCGTGGTATGGGAAGAGGAGTCCGGAAACAACAATCCAGAACCAACCGCACCGCCCAACACCGATCATTCTAACACAACCGGTGGCTCAACCAATGACATAACACCTTCCGCCCACGAAATAATGGCAGTCATTGCCCCGTGGATGGAACCATTACTAGCCTACTTAATTAGGCAGGAACTTCCCGAAGACCAAAATGAGGCCCATTTGCATAGTTCGGCGATCTAAAGCCTACAAGGTCCATGAGAACTTTATAAGAAAAGCGCAACCGAGTCCTTCAAAGGTGTATCTTGAAGAGGAAGGCGAAATCTTCCGCTGGAATTCACGCCGGACTAGGCGGACACCACGCCGCAGCCGGGCCCTTGTAGGTAAGGCCTTCCGCATCAGTATTTTATTGGCCGACGGCCCGGCAGATCTCGGGACTTAGTCCAACGATCGTCGGTTGTCAACTCTTTGCTAATCGAGCCACATGCCACCCACCGCCCTCAAAACTATACCCATCACCGACCGTTTATGCAGGGGCTTCTTTATGGTTGGACCCCTTAAAGGGGAGCCCACAAGCAAAAATACCTATTGGTCATGGTGGACAAATTCACCAAATGGATAGAGACCAAGCCAGTTAAAACGGCCGAATCCGGACCTGTGATAGGCTTCATATCCGGGTAGTACACCGTTACGGTGTCCCCACACATCATCGCGATAGCAGCACGAACTTCACGGCCGACGAGGTTAAACTCTGGTGTAAAAATATGGGCATTAAGCTCGACTACGCTTGATCTATCACCCTCAAACCAGCGGTCAAGTTGAGCGAGCAAATGGTCTAATCATGGCGGCATCAAACCCAGATTAGTGCGGTCCTTACGGAATCTAACACGCCTTTGGGTAGAGGAGCTCGACTCCGTACTGGGGCTGCGGACCACGCCAAACCGTACTACGGGTTCACACCATTCTTTATGGTATCGACGCAGAGGCAGTTTTGCCTGCGACATAATTCATGACTCACCTCAAGTGCGCATATGCGAAGAAAGAAGCCGAGTTGGATCGGCAGGACAACTTGGGCGCTTTGGAGGAGGCGCGGCGTGGCCAAGGCTCATTCCGCATTCTATCGGCAGCAGCTCGAAGATATCAAAGCAGAGAGGTACGAGCCAAGACTTACAATGTTGGCGAACTAGTTCTACGCCTGCCGGACAAGAAAAAGGACAAACTCAAGCCCAAATGGGAAGGCCCCTTCATCATCGACCAAGTTTTGACTGGCGGAGCATACCATCTGCGAAATGCATCGGACAACCGACTCGAGCCGAACCCATGGAACACAGCCCGCCTCCGAAGATTCTACGCCTAGCGCCGGACTCAGAGTTCGTCTCCTTCCTCCGTCCACATTTTTACACTTCAGCTGTCTTTTGTTTCTCTCTTTTCTCCCACCTTTTTCATAAAGCCCTTGAGGGCCGATTTGCGCATTGTTCGCACACACTTGATGTGCTACCCGCACTCATTATACCTTGGGGCTTCTTTATAAGCTTACTTATACGGGCTTTATGCCCAACACATGTGTCAAACTTCGCATGTACCTTTTATTCACCATTATATGCATCGATATGACTTAAGTTTTGGCCAAGCTGGGTTGCTGGCTCTGTGCTTACCCTCGTTCGATTGTTTGGCTAGGAGGTAAAGGAGCACCTCTGCGATTACTCTTGCGGGTCGGCCGGATGTGTACCTCGGTGGGTGAAGCGAAAGCTAAGCGTTCTTAAGGGAATATTCGGCGGTGACTTGAAAGATGATTTTTTACCTATTTATTTATCTGCCCCAGATGTTTTCCTGCTCTTTTCGCGATCGGACATGCACTTTAGGGCATGCCTCGAGAAAGGAACCCTTAACGGAACTATTCTCCTGGAAGATGTTTCTTACTAATCATGTAATATAACATAACTAGTTGGGCACTTGTCCGATAAAGCACTAATGACCCCTACGCTGGTCTCCATGCATGCCCAGTTTTTCATAACCGAGAAGGTATTCGACACACTCAGGACTCTAGGGTCCCAAGGTTGAAGCGAAAAGGTCGGCAAAGACAAACGATCTACAATTTGGCTAGAAGGCATTTTACATGTCATTTTAAATACATCTTCAAATCAATCGATGTACTCCTCCTCAATCCCGTCTAACAAGGCTGTCTAATTCTGATCTGTTAGGAATATAGCGACCAACTCTACGGCCGTACATTAAACCACGAGGATCTCTTTCCCATCGGGCCCCACAGTCCGACCTCGGCCATGTGGTTTGGATCCGCCTTCTTGTACAGCGTCTTCACCATGGCCCGAGCCTCCACAGCACCTTGACGGCAGCCGATATCTTCCATAAATGGAAGCTTGCCGTGCTCACCAAGCTTCTCCGCAAGCTCTCCAAGGCCCTCGGTAGGGAGGCGGATGGCCATAAGGCACGGGCAGCGCCACTCATCGCATGGCCGAACACGTTCGGCAGTTGCACCAGCTCGGGAAGTTGGTCACCCGTTGAACGGGCATTTCCTCCATGAGGCGACACAGTGAGCACACCTCTGAGACATATTTACGTCAATTGACTTCCTCGCCGAACTCTTCTTTTCAAAAGAGTTTGCTCAAGCACTACTATAGATGTCGCGGCGGCGCCGATTCTCCTTCACGGGCGGACAACGGGCCCAAACACCTTTTAGCTCTTCTCCAAGCTGGGTGTGGGCATCACAGGTTGTTCCTCTCTGCTGCACCTTCATAAGCACCCTCTTGCGGCCTTGGTGGCCTTGGCTGTTGCTTGTCGAGATCAAGTCCGACAACATCGCAATATTATTGTCGACTTATCATACGCCGCACACTGCTTATCTTTTTGAAATATGTGTTACCGTAGGGGGTCTCGGTGTCTCCTCCTGCGGTGGCTAGCGCGGCCTCAAGTTGGGCCTTGCACCCTTGCAGCTCCTGAGACAATTGGGCATTCTTCTCCGTGAGATCCTGCATATCAAATGATCCTTAAATCAGTTATTTTAACTACTTTAAGTCTCGGGTGCTACTGGCATATAGAACTATTAAAATCCTTTACCCGTATGTCTTTTACATACTGCTCCGTGGCTCTGGTTAAACCATCTTGAGCGGCATGGAGGTGCGTGTCTCCCACGCTAAAGGCATTCAACGCCTCTGGGGAGAAACACGCGTCACGAAGAACTGTCCGGCGGCGCCTATGATTCATGGCGCTCTCCACCTCAGACCTGGTGGCGGACAGCCTGTCGGCATCCTCCGTTGGAGGAGTATCCGGCTCGCGCCTTGCACTCGCCTCCCCGTCCGGACCAGGTGTTGGAGCCTGGCTGGCGGAGGCTTGGTTGGCAACCTCTCCGGGCACAGTCCGGCGAGCGCTCTTTCTCCTGGAAAAGTCATGAGCATTAATACACCTCATAGGAATCTTTTTCCTAAACAACGGTCGCGAGCTATACGGTTGCCGTGACGTTTCGATTCGCACCGCACCCCTCTTCCGCTTTCTTTGGGCTGGGTGACCCTTGTTGGTGACCGCATGAGTTCGACTTCCGCCTTGAAGGCACCTCCTGCAAGACACCGTTGTATACGGTGGTCAGAAATACGCAAGGACAAAGTAATGGTGTCAGGACTCCGGTCATAATTACTTGGGGAGCCGGAGATAAGCCGGGGTAGTCAGCCATAATGGCGACTAGAGCATTGTCCATGCTGAGTTGGTGGAACACCCCGTCAATTAGCTCCACCTTTATGTCCGGATCCTCTTTGGAGGCCGGGTCAAGGGATCTTCTTGGGTCCTCGGGTTGTGGAGCCGGACTGTGTATGCCCTCCACATCCCGACGCAGTTCCTGCGTCAAAATCATAAAGTAAGGCACTTAACTTTGAAAGCACGGGTCGGATGAATAAACGTCCGCTTACCCAGCTCCGAGGGTAATTCATGGAGAACCCATTTAATGGGCTCGTTTGGAGGAATTCCTCCTTCTCCCCATTGTACAGGCCGGACATGATCTTCACCAGATCCGCGGCCGATCCCGGCCCCTTGCGGCCATGGCGGGTGGCATCATTCTCCCCGTTGAAATCCCACATGGGGTGGCCCCTATGTTGGAGCGGCTGCACCCCTCGCATAATGCACGTGGCCACGACTCCAATCATGGTAAATCCGGAATGGGCCAGCAACCTTATCCGGCCCATCAAATAATGGACACTCCTGTCTTCCTCCTGTTGAGGGCTCCGCGGGCGCCAACTTAGGCGTTTCTTCAGAGTAGCCTTGCTGAACTCCGGGAGGCCGATCCGAACTGGGTCCGACAGTGGAGCATCTTCCACATAAAACCATTCCGAGGGCCAGTCTTCGGATGCCTTCTTTGGGGTTCGGATAGATATCCGGTCGGCGATCGCCATATTTCGCTCGCCCACTTGATATATTGACCCCTCGTGAGAACGGGGTATGAGGCAAAATAGTCTCTTCCACAACGCAAAATGGGGCTCGATGCCCAGGAACAGCTCGCAAAGAGCTATGAAACCCGCGATGTGCAGAATAGAGGCGGGCGTGAGGTGATGAAGCTGGAGTCCGTAGAACTCCAGAAGCGCCCGGAAAAACGGATGTATGGGAAATCCGAGACCTCTTATTAGATAAGGGACGAAGCACACCCGCTCTCCTTTGGAGGGACTAGGGGTGGCCTCCGCTTGCTTTCCACCTTTGTAGGTGGCCAGCCCGGCTCGAACTGGGACCATAAAGGCCGGAGGAAGGTATCCCTCCGCTTGGAGCGTCACCAGCTCGATATGCGGGACTGAACATCTCCTCCAATCTCCTGGCTGAGGGCTAGGAGCGTGAGAGGAGGAGCCGCGTCGACGGTCCATGATGGAATGGATTTTTGGTCAGAAGCGCTCCGATGAGTACTCACGGAAGGAAGATGGTGTGATTTGGATCTGGATTCTTGCCTCTCTTATAGGCAGATTATTTGCGCAGCTAGGGGGTAAAATATAAAATACCTGGCCTTTCGCATTAAATGCGACACGTGGAAGAGAAGGCGATCATTGGGCGTGGAAGCCAAGGGCGCAACATTTGTAAGGAAGCGGACACTATTCGGCAAGCACATGGAATTTGGAGGAGAACCCGCCTTGCAACACGAAGACAATATCGCGTCGGACTCGTCATCATTGAAGCTTTGGTTCGGGGCTCTTGAGGAGTCCTAGACTAGGGGTGTCCGGATAGCGGACTATCATCATCGGCGGACTCCAAGACTATGAAGATACAAGATTGAAGACTTCGTCCCGTGTCCGGATGGGACTTTCCTTGGCGTGGAAGGAAAGCTTGGCAATACGGATATGTAGATCTCCTACCATTGTAACTAACTCTGTGTAACCCTAGCCCTCTCCGGTGTCTATATAAACCGGAGGGTTTTAGTCCGTAGGAGAGACAACCATTACAACAATCATACCATAGGCTAGCTTCTAGGGTTTAGCCTCCTTGATCTCATGGTAGATCCACTCTTGTACTACCCATATCATCAATATTAATCAAGCAGGAGTAGGGTTTTACCTCCATCGAGAGGGCCCAAACCTGGGTAAAAACATCGTGTCCCTTGTCTCCTGTTACCATCCGCCTAGACACACAGTTCGGGACCCCCTACCCGAGATCCGCCGGTTTTGACACCGACAAGGAGGAAGAGGAAGAGGAGGAGGAAGTTGCACCTCCCCGTTCTGAAAGACGCTCGAAGCTTGTCCATGACCCTGCGGTTTAATGCGGTAAGAAATTCGCGCTGTCGTCTTGATCGACCAAGCATCCTCGGGACGACTTCTCCGGTGCCGGAGAAAGCGCGAAGCAATCTCGAGTGGCATCGTCGAAGCCAACGAAGGCCTTGCCGAAGATGAAGATGGTTATCCCCACTATCTCAGGGTAATGACGTAACTTGAGTTTTCTTGTTTCACATGGATTTATACTTGGTCGATTCGTGAGCTAACCGACTGACTTCTGGAACTGCAGTGCTGCTACTTTTGATACCTCGACCAGACCTGAGGATCATGAAATGGAGGATGCTGTCACTTCCAACCCTGGTATGGCCTTTGTAACCGTTTTTGATCGGTAGGATCTTCATTTTTAACTTTGAATCTTTTCGGCAGCTCCAACTAACATCATCATTGACCTTCCTGATGACGATGACGAGGAACCACTGAGGCAAAGGAGGAATAGGAAAGCGTCTGCTGGCAAGGCGACTCAGGACGTGTCAGCACCCGAGACATTGGTTGTAGAGGGGGACAACGTCACACGGCCTACCGTATCCTTTGCGGTGCCGCTGACGAGTGCTCGCCCTTCGCCGTCGAGTGCTGCTCAGCCTTCACTTTTCTCGACCCACCACGTCCCAGAATACCAAGCAAGCGCTGCTAAAGAAGCAATACACCAGGCGGGGGTCATGATGGAGCAAGTGAAGGCGATCCGAGACGCCTTGAAGCGGCTTATGGCGCTTGATTCAGCTCTTGAGCAATGTTGAGTTAGTCGGTCACCGCTGTTACGTTAGGATATGATATCTGAAAATCCTTCTTTACGAAAATCTTAGTATCTGCCGTACACTCCTTTGGGTGCGTCGATTGAAATTCGGATTGGTGGGGCACGCGCTGAGTGCACCTTGAGTGTAGTCCCCAAGGCTATGGTGGGATCTTTGGCGATCGACCATAGTCTTTATGTCTTAAGCTTTTTCTTTACTCGATCAGGTCGAATGGATTCATAGACCGGTGGGGGCATGCTGAGTGCACCCACTGGGTGTAGTCCCCGAGACTGTGGTCGATTGCTGGCAGTCGACTACAGTCTGAAGAACACCTCTTTCTCTTTTTTTTGGCTATTTGTTGGTCGACTGATCGACTCTAATTGATAGAACTAGTGGGGGCACGCTGAGTGCACCCACTGGGTGTAGTCCCCGAGACTATGGTCGAATGTTTATATTCGGCTGTAGTCTTAGAAATGCTATGATTTTTCCTTAGTCACTCGAAAGTGAACTGTCTTTGACATTTTTCGATTGGTTCTTCGCAGAAATCTTGCGAGCTTGCAGCTCGTTACACTGAGTTGGAGAACAAGCATATCCAGCTCGAACTTGATCTGAAACTTGTCCAGGAGAACTTCACGAAGGCGAAGGAGGAGGCAAAAGGTATGTTTGGTGAGAACCTCGACGACTGCTTTTGCCTCTTGTCCATTTCAAAATTTGATCTCACTGTGACTTTGCAGACAAACTGAGGGATGCTCTGAAGAAGAAAGACCTTGACTTGGCTGAGATGCAGAAAGCGGCTTTAGAGAAGACCAAGCTCGCAGATGAGAAGCTGGCTTCAATCACCAAGCTTGAAGAGGAAAATACCATTCTGAAAGCTGCTCTTGATGCGGCCAACAAGGAGGTCAGTCGACTGAAAAGTGACAAGATTGCCTTGAGTGACAAGGCCAGTGAATTGGTGGGAAAGAAGAATGATCTGGAGGCTTATCTGGGAGGACTCGCCAAGAAGCTATTCCTCATGGTTGAAGGTAATCTTTTGTATCAAATAGACATTTTAACTATGATCTCACCATCAGACTGCTGTCTTGACTTTGAGGTTGTGCTTGCAGAGTTCTGCCAGAACTTTGAAGAGGAAACTGGTCGACTGGAAACGAACCTAGATCCCATCAATTCTCCTGTGAAGGACGAAGTCGCCATGAATGTGCTCCGACTTGAATCTCGTGTTGCTGCTGTTGTCGACTATCTCGCAAGGCTGAAGGTGGCAACTTCCCGCATCGACACAACACTCTGGCCAGGAGAGACACTTCAGAACGACCTTGAGTCTCTGATGACTCGACTGAACGATGTCCCAAGTCGAGTGCAAGAATGGAAGAAGTCCTCTGCCAGGTGTGGTGTGGATGTTGTTCTGTCTCTGGCCCGTGTTCACTACAAGGAAGCGCGAGAGGACAAGCTGGCAGCCCTCAAGGTGGCCAATACCAAGAAGCATGATTTACGATCCTTCATGGAGACCTTCATCGCCGCTGCCACTCGGATCGCAGATGGAATCGACCTGGACGAATTCGTTGCGCCTTCCAGCCCTCCGCAGGAGGGGTAAAAAACTTCTATGCTTGATACTTTAAATTTGCCTCGGTATGCCGAGTGGTTTTTGTAACCGATAAACTTTAACGGGCTTAGCGCCTGAGCACTTATGGTTCCGTAAGGCAATATCTGAACTTGGATTCGACACTAAATATGTTTGCATCTGGTTTGAAGCATCTTTTGCAGGCTAGGATGAAGCACTTATTGCAATCGACTTGTTCCTCAACATCCTTAGGCGAGCACTGGGCTACAACTAAGCCCCCGAGTGGGAGGTCCGCTCTCCACTCGGTAGGATTTTGAAAAACTTAGGCGAGCACTGAGCTGCAGCTAAGCCCCCGAGTGGGAGGTCTTCTCTCCACTCGGTAGGATTTTCAAAAACTTAGACGAGCACTGGGCTGCAGCTAAGCCCCCGAGTGGGAGGTCTGCTCTCCACTCGGTAGGATTTTCAAAAACTTAGGCGAGCACTGGGCTGCAGCTAAGCCCCCGAGTGGGAGGTCTGCTCTCCACTCGGTAGGATTTTCAAAAACTTAGGTGAGCACTGGGTTGCATCTAAGCTCCCGAGTGGGAGGTCTGCTCTCCACTCGGTAGGATTTTCAAAAACTTAGGCGAGCACTGGGCTGCAGCTAAGCCTCCGAGTGGGAGGTCTGCTCTCCACTCGGTAGGATTTTCAAAAACTTAGGCGAGCACTGGGCTGTAGCTAAGCCCCCGAGTGGGAGGTCTGCTCTCCACTCGGAAGGATATTTGTGGCGTGCCTCTGAAGAAGAAGGCATCAATCGACCTGCACCTCGTCTTCCTTGCGGAGCGCACATTATACTTGTGGCGTAGCTCGGAAGGAGAAGTGGCAGTCGACCTGTACCTCGTCCTCCTTGCGGAGAACACATTATACTTGTGGCATAGCTCGGACGAGGAGGGTAGCAGTCGAGCTGCACCTTGTTTACCTTGCGGAGCGCACGTTATATTTGAACTTAGGCGAGCGCTATGCTGCAACTAAGCCTCCGAGTGGGAGGCTGGCTCACCACTCGGTAGGATTTTATTGAAACTTAGGCGAGTACTTGGACTGCAGCTAAGCCTCCGAGTGGGAGGCTGGCTCACCACTCAGTAGGATTTTATTGAAACTTAGGCGAGTATTGGGACTGCAGCTAAGCCTCCGAGTGGGAGGCTGGCTCACCACTCGGTAGGATTTTATTGAAACTTAGGCGAAACGGATTCGCGGCTAAGCCCCCGAGTGGGAGGCTGGCTCACCACTCGGTAGGTTTTTTACAAACTTAGGCGAAACGGATTCGCAACTAAGCCACCCACTGGGGGGGGGGGATTTTATTGAACAAACAAAAGTAACAACAATTACTGGGAAAACTATAACACTGTTGTCTTTGAAAAATGAACTACAGAAGTGCTTTTATTACATTTCCGAGTGGCTTCTTAAGTGTAAAAGGGGCGGAGCAGCTCCGCGTTCCAAGCTCGGGGCTCGTCGATCTGGTGCTCGACGTTGTAAAGACGGTACGCTCCATTTTGGAGAACCTTGGTGACGATGAAGGGACCTTCCCAAGAAGGAGCGAGCTTGTGTGGTTTCTGCTCACTCGGAGAACCAAATCTCCTTCCTGGAAGGCTCGACTTTTCACGTTTTTGGCGTGGAAGCGACGCAAGTCCTACTGGTAAATGGTCGATCGGATCAAAGCCATCTCCTTTCTTCCTCTAGAAGGTCATTGCGTCTGCCGTGCTTGTTACCTTGACTTGAGCGGTGTAGAGCTTGACTGGGGGCGTTGTGAAGTAGGTCACTCGGCAAGACCGCTTGACTCCGTAGACCAAGAAGAGCGGAGTTCTCGGTCGACCGGTTAGGCGTGGTCCTTAACCCCCAAAGCACTGACGGAAGCTCGTCGACCCATGCACCAGCCGCATGCTTCAGATCACGCATTAATCGGGGTTTCAACCCTTTGAGAATCAAGCCATTGGCTCATTCTGCCTGTCCATTCGACTGAGGATGAGCGACTGAAGCGTAGTCGACTCGTGTGCCCTGGGCCGTGCAGAACGCTTTGAATTCCTCGGAATCGAAGTTTGACCCGTTGTCAGTGATGATGCTGTGTGGGACTCCATATCTGAATATCAACTCTCGATGAAGGCGACGATGAGTGCGGCATCAAGGTTCTTGATGGGTTTAGCCTCAATCCACTTGGTGAACTTGTCATTGCTACGGCACATGGGTGAAACCGCTTCTGCCTGTTCTCAAGGGTCCAACCATATCCAACCCCCATACCGCGAAGGGCCAGACGAGTGGTATGGTCTTTAAAGCTGAAGCGGGCTTGTGTGACATATTGGAGTAAAATTGACATCCCTCACACTTGTCGACTATCTCCTTTGCCATTTCATTCGCTCTTGGCCAGTAAAATCTGGCTCGGCATGCTTTGGCTACGATGGTCCGAGAGGATGCATGATGGCCACAGGTCCCCGAGTGGATGTCATCAAGGATTATTCGACCTTCTTCTGGCGTTATGCATTTCTGACCAACTCCAGTCGCGCTTTCTCTGTACAACTGTCCCCTTATCACGGTAAAGGCTTTAGATCGATGGACGATCTGTCGAGCCTCGTCTTCATCCTCTGGGAGGTCTTTCCTTAAGATATACGTGATATATGGCACTGTCCAATCGGGAGTGATCACCAGAACTTCCATGATCAGGTCGACCCTCGCTTTGGAACTTCAACTACTGATCGGATCCGTGGATGTTTTAGGCTGCGAGCTTCTTCGATAAAAGGATCTTCTTTGGTGATGGAGTATGGATATGCTCGAGAACACATCATCGGGAATGGCTTCTCTCTTGGAACCTATCTTTGCCAAATCATCACCGCTTGATTCTTGATCGGGGTATATGGTGGAGCTCTAACCCTTGAATTTCTTTTCAAGCTTCCTCCTTTGCATTGCGATATCCGATCATGGTGGGCTTCTAACGTCCTCCTTCATCACCGATTGACCACCAAATCTAAGTCGCCATAAACCATAAAGGCTGACGGACGCCGAAAGTGAAATGGCCATGCGCAACCCATAAAAAGTGCTTCATATTCTACTTCATTATTGGAGGAATCAAAGTGGATCTGGAGCACATATCGAGCTTATCTCCTCGGGGAAACCAAAACTACCCAAACACGGAACCATTTAACATCTTAGAGCCATCGAAGAACATGGTCCAATGCTCGAGTGAACTTGAGTCATTTCTTTGTTGTTCAATCCACTCGGCAAGAAATCTGCTATCGCTTGGGACTTAATGGCTTTCTTTGCCTCAAACTTGATATCAAGGGAAGGAGTTCAATCGCCCATTTCGCCACTCGACCGATTGCATCTCTGTTGTGCGAGAATCTCACGGCGATGGGGGCGTTCTTGGCGATCGTAATGGAATGATCGGAGAAATAATGAGCAAGCTTCTGATAATGAGGATATCTTTGCTTCGATGGGGTCAAAACTTCGGAAAGATAATACACTGGGCGCTGAACTTTGAAGGCTTTCCCTTCTTTTTCCCGCTCGACCGTAAGTATTGTACTGACGACTTGTCCTGTGGCTGCAATGTAAAGCAAAAGAGGCTCTTTGCTGATTGGAGCAGCAAGCACCGACTGGGTGGAGAGCAGAGCTTTCAGCTCGGCAAACGCTGCATCGACTTACGAGTCCACTCGAACTTGTGCGCCTTCTTCATCGATCGGTAAAGAGGCAATGCCTTTTCACCGAGGTGAGAGATGAATCGACTTAACGCGGCCAAGCATCCAGTAAGCTTCTGGACATCGTGCACACGCACAGGGCGTTTCATTTGGAGTATGGTGCCAACTTTTTCTGGGTTAGCGTCGATTCCTCATTCTGAAACGAGAAAACCGAGTAACTTTCCACCAGGACTCCAAATGTGCACTTTGATGGATTAAGCTTGATATCATATCTCCTGAGATTGGCAAATGTTTCAGCGAGGTCAGTCAACAGGTCGGAACCCTTTCGTGACTTGATCACAATATCATCCATGTACGCTTCCACATTCTGACTGATTTGAGTGAGTAAACACTTTTGAATCATCCTCATGAACGTGGCTCCGGCATTCTTGAGACCGAATGGCATGGTGACATAGCAGAAGCACCCGAATGGAGTGATGAAAGCTGGTTTGATTTCGTCGGGTCCATACAGACGGATCTGATGGTACCCGGAATAGGCGTCTAAAAAAGACAATCTCTCACATCCCGCAGTCGAGTCGACAATTTGGTCGATGCGAGGGAGAGGAAAATGATCTTTCGAGCAGGCCCGATTAATGTGTTTGAAATCAATGCACATGCGAAGTGACTTGTCCTTCTTGGGGACCATGACAACATTGGCGAGCCACTCGAAGTGGTAAATCTCTCGGATAAACTCCGCTGCCAGGAGCCGAGCCACCTCCTCGCCAATGGCCTTTCTCTTCTGGACGGCGGACCGTCGAAGGTGTTCTTTGACAGGTTTTGCCTTTGGGTCGACTCGTAAACGATGCTCAGCCAGCCCCCTGGGAACACCCGGCATGTCAGTAGGCTTCCATGCAAAGATGTCCCAGTTCTCACGGAGGAACTGGATGAGCGCTTCTTCCTATTTAGAGTTGAGTGTGGTGGAAATATGGGTCGGAGCAGCACTGGGGTCGGTCGAGTGAATGTGAATGGGCTTTGTCTCACTAGATGACTGGAATGCTGACTCCGTGGCGGGCTTCTTGGCCCGCAATAAATCACTCGGATCTGCATTTTTCTTATACTCTTCCAGCTCCACCACTGTTATCTGGGAATTGGCAATCTTTGAGCCCTTCTGAAAGCACTCTTCGGCCTTTTTCTGATTGCCAGTGATGGTGATCATACCCTTGGGGCCAAGCATCTTCAGTTTGAGGTACACGTAACATGGTCGAGCCATGAAACGTGCATAAGCTGGCCTGCCCAAAATAGCGTGATAGGCACTCTGGAAATCCACAACTTCAAATGCCAACTTCTCTTTATGGAAGTGCTTCGAATCGCCGAAAACCACATCTAGAGCTATTTGGCCGAGTGACTTAGCTTTCTTTCCAGGAATGACTCCATGGAAGCTCATGTTGCTAGAACTGAGTCTGGACATTGGAATGCCCATTCCTTTCAGCGTCTCCGCATACAATATATTCAATCCACTGCCACCATCCATCAGCACCTTAGTCAGCCGAGTGCCTTCGACGACCGGGTCGACCACCAAAGCTTGCCTCCCAGGGGTGGCTATGTGTGTAGGATGATCAGACTGGTCGAATGTAATGGCGATGCGAGACCATTCAGATAACTTGGTGTCATGGGAGCGATATATTTACCTCACGGTTGATAACTTTCAACTGACTTTTGCTCTCCACATCAGCAAAAATCATCAGGGTGGAATTGACATGGGGGTATCCTCCATCACTGTCCTCTTTGTCCTCTGCCTTGTCCGACTCATTTTCCTTATCCTTGGGCTGTTTCCCTTGAAACTTCTGAATTAAGAGCCGACACTGGCGAGTGGTATGCTTTGGGTAGATTTAGTTACCCTCTTCGTCTTTCTTCGTGTGGATGTGACATGGCAAATCCATCACGTCGTTTCCTTCCTTATCCTTCACCTTCTTGGGGTTCCAGGATCCTTTGGGCTTCCCTTTGAATTTGCCCTGAGTCACGGCCAGGGCCTCCCCAGGAGCAGCAGGCTCGGCTTTCGCTACGCTTCCGTGGAGTTTCCTTTTCGACCGACTTGGCTTGTACTTGCCACTCCGGAGTCGATCCTCTTCTTCACCATTGGCGTACTTGGTGGCAATCTCCATCATTCGACTCAGGGTCATATCTCCGGTCCGACCAAATTTCAAACTTAACTCTCTGTTCTTGACGCCATCCTTGAAGGCACAGACTGCCTGATGATCAGACACATTCTCCACCGTATGATGCAAAGTGATCCATCTCTGTATGTAATCTCTCAAGGTCTCATTCGACTTTTGCACACAGACCTGCAACTCTGTCAATCCTGCTGGTCGCTTGCAAGTTCCCTCAAATGTCTTGACGAACACTCAGGCAAGATCTTCCCAAGTGTAAATGCTGCTAGGAGCCAACTGATTCAACCAGGCTCTGGCCGAACCCTCCAACATGAGTGGTAGGTGTTTCATAGCCACCTCATCATTGCCACCGCCGATCTGCACGGCCACTCGGTAGTCCTCGAGCCAAGTTTCAGGCTTGGACTTACCGGTGAACTTACTTACCCAGTTGCCAACTTTGAAGTTGGGAGGGATCACCATGGCTCGATGGCTCTGCTGAAACATTCGGTCCCGAAACATGGACTCGGCTGCTGGTGGGCGCATCTCCGTTGTGGCCTTCTCGATGAGCTCTGTTCTGGTCGACCAAGCCTTGCACGATGATGGATCTCGCATCAAAGCCTGGTTCCCTGGGGTCGACCGGGGCTCTCCGCCCAACACTGTGTTGACGCGTGTCATCTTGCTGCCGAGGGGTGTAAGACCCACCCCTTGGGGGAGGAGTGGGCACTCGACGTTGATCATCGCGATCGAATCGTTCATCATACTGATCACGTCGGCCTCCACGTCCCTCACGCCGCGGAGGTGATTTGGGCTATGAGCCAACTGGACTGTATTCGCAGCAACGGATCGACTGTGAATCCTATTGCGCGAGTGTGACACAGCTGAATTCTCGATCCCTGCCCGGAGCAAATCCTGGATCGCATCAAGCCTCTGCCGACCTCGACCGAGAGGGCTGAATTGACTCTCATATACAGACGCAGCTGCTAAATTCTGAATCGGGGTTCGATATACAGAGTTGGTTGCGGAAAGAGTTGGCGTCGGCCGGAGTTGGGTACTTCGTTGCGCGCCGCTCGTCGAGTGCTCGCTGGAGGTTCTCGGTCGAGTGCGTTCACCAAGTTGGGCAAGCAGCGCCTCTTCCAAGGCACGAGCCTCGGGAGTTTCTCTGTGATGGGAGTATGCGGGGCATCCATGTTCGGCGGCGAAGATCTTCCCTTTGCGGAGAAGTGGCGGCTCGGGTTGATATTCCTCGTGGGCTGGCGGGTCGCCTCCGTCGTCTATCCGTCGGTGTGGGGAAGCGGGAGGACTACGAGGCCCATTGACCATCGTAACCTCCGCGCTGGATCATCTTTGTCGCTTTTCGGATGCGATCTCTCACGAACCGGTCGGCGGTCGAAGCAGCCAGAGAGATTCGTCGGGCTCAATTGCCGCGACTTGGGTGGTGGCCGATTGGCGAGCCACTGCGTGTCTCACCCACCGCTGGAGCCTCGACCGACCAGAGCGCTTGCGCTGGCGGGAAACGAGGGAGGAGGGCGACACGAGTCGACATCATCTGGTCGGCGGTTGTCGAGCGGGACGCCGCGGACACACGCCGCAAAAATCGCCGCACCGCGGACGGGAACACGTCAATGTCGAGTGGAGCCTCACGGAGCCAAGCGAGTCGTCGGCGATGAGCGTGGAGCGCCGAGGCGAATCTCGCGACCCTCGACCAGAACTCCGCCGAAACCATGATGAAGGCGATCGAACAATTGCAACTTCTCCAAAAAGTCGCTAAGACACCGCCCCACGGTGGGCGCCAAGCATCATGGTACTAAGACCGACAGAGAATGGGGGTAGGTATGGAGAGGCAAGATCCTAGTTATGGAGTAGTTGTATACACAAGGGATTTACGAGTTCAAGCCCTTCTCGGAGGAAGTAACAGCCCTACGTCTCAAAGCCCGAAGGCGGTCGACTGAATTATATGTGTATGAGTTACGAGTGCGAACCCTTTACCGAGGAGGGGGGTGGCTTATAGTGTCCGCTGACCCTCCGGTCCTCGATTATGCAGGTTTAAAGTACATAAAGGATTGGCGTTCTTAACGCCCTACATAAAGTGTCATCATGGCCATAAAGACTACTTAATTACAGACCGTTTGGATCTGAGTGGCTCTTGAACTCTGGTGGTCGAAAGTGAGTCTTCATGGTCGTTTGTCTTCGAGTTAAATCGAGTGTAATCCCTCTTGGTCGACTAGAAGGTAGCTTCTTCTGAAGATGTCCTTGGGGAGGGTACTTTGGACAGGTTCATGACCCTACCCTAGGTACATGACTTCATCAGGCGCGGCACACCCCCTATGCTTCACTGATGAAGTAATGGATCATGAATTCCCAAAAGGGTTTAAACCCATGAACATTGAATCATATGATGGCACAACAGACCCCGTGGTATGGATTGAAGATTTTCTCCTACACATTCACATGGCCCACAGTGATGACTCACATGCCATCAAGTACCTACCACTTAAGCTTAAAGGACCGGCTTGACATTGGCTAAATAGCCTGCCAGCAAGCTCCATTGGCAGTTGGGAGGACCTGGAAGACGCATTCCTTGACAACTTCCAGGGCACTTACGTGCGACCACCGGATGCTGATGACTTAAGTCACATAACCCAACAGCCCAGAGAGTCAGCCAGGAAGTTCTGGACTAGGTTCCTAACTAAAAAGAACCAAATTGTCGACTATCCGGATGCCGAAGCCTTAGCAGCCTTCAAGCATAACATCCGTGGCGAATGGCTCGCCCGACACCTCGGCCAAGAGAAGCCAAAGTCCATGGCAGCCCTCACGACTCTCATGACCCGCTTTTGCGCGGGCGAGGATAGTTGGCTGGCTCGTAGCAACATCACACCCAAAAACTCCGGCGATTCAGACGCCAGAGATAGCAACGGCAAGCCACGACGCAATAGACACAAGCGTCGCAACAATGGCGACAATGCCGAAGACACAGCAGTCAATGCCAGATTCAGAGGCTTTAAATCCAGACAGCGGAAAAAGCTATTCAAAAGAAACAATCCGGGCTCGTCCAGTTTGGACCGCATACTCGATCGCTCATGTCAAATTCATGGCACCCCCGATAAACCAGCCAACCACACCAACAGAGAATGCTGGGTGTTCAAACAAGCCGACAAGTTGAATGCCGAAAACAAGGAAAAGGGGCTGCATAGCGATGACGACGAGGAGCCCCGGCTGCCGAACACAGGAGGACAGAAGAAATTCCCTCCCCAGGTGAAAACGGTGAATGTGATATACGCAACCCATATCCCCAAACGGGAATGGAAGCGTGCATTAAGGGACGTCTATGCGATGGATCCAGTCGCCCCAAAGTTCAACCCATGGTCCTCTTGTCCGATCACTTTCAAACGCAAGGACCATCCTACCAGTATCCGTCATGGCGGTTCGGCCGCATTGGTCCTTGACCCCATCATCGACGGATTCCATCTCACACGAGTCCTCATGGACGGCGGCAGCAGCATGAACATGCTCTATCAGGATACAGTGTGCAAAATGGGCATTGACCCCTCAAGGATCAAGCCCACAAAAACCACCTTCAAAGGTGTCATACCAGGTGTGGAGGCCTGTTGCACAGGCTCAATCACACTGGAAGTGGTCTTCGGATCTCCGACAATTTCCAAAGCGAGGAGTTAGTCTTCGACATCGTCCCCTTTTGCAGTGGCTATCATGCACTGCTCGGACGAACCGCATTTGCCAGATGCAATGTGGTACCGCATTATGCATACCTCAAGCTCAAAATGCCAGGACCTTGCGGGGTTATAATAGCTAATGGAAACACAGAGCGCTCGCTCCGTATGGAGGAGCACATGGCGGCCCTCGCAGCAGAAGTACAAAACAGCCTTCTTAGGCAAACAGCCAATTCGGCGATAAAGAACCCAGACACCGTCAAGCAAGTCCGGAGTACCCCGCAACAGGATCATCCGGCACGTCCAGAGCTCGACTAGCAATTCGGCCTTTGTCCTAGTCCCAGTCAAGGGCGAAATTTGTGCCATGCATACATAATTACACACTTAAAATACCATGGGCATAGGCGGAGGCACGACTATGACATGGTCCACAATGCGGTTCGACTGCCCCAGGACCCACACATATTTACACCTTTTTTCTTTCAGGTCCCTATCTTCAGGAGGTTCTTCCGATAGACCGTCTATCAGACACATAGCGGGACAGACACACCAAGAAGAAAAGAAGCTCGGGCGCACAAGGGAATTCTCAGGTGGTCTCTGATAACGATCGTTATACCTGTTTTACGTACCGGTACACAGCTCGCTCCTGGTTAGGATGTGTCAAACAGTCCTATTTTGCTTATCCCCCTACTTGTATATGTACGCTTTGACGTATTATTCGAATAACAAGGGAAAACAGTGTACAACGTCATCTTACTATTACATTTATTTACCCCTTTCCTTTACTGCTTATTTATTACACCCGTACATCTTGGTACATCTAGTTTGCCAGGGGCTTCAATGTACCCCATAACATGGCAAGAAAAGTCTGAACACTTTCGATAGTGCGGCACCCCAAACTTATAGCATTATATGCATCAGCTCCGAATCATATCTTGGGTCAATAGTTCGGTTTCCCGGCTCCTATGTTTTGGTACCTTACGTTCCGCTATATCGGCTAAGGTAGCACGGGGAGAACTACTATCATTGTGTTCCGGTTCTTCCGGACGAACACCTCAGTAGAGAAAGCCAAAAACTGACTGTCATGATGAGGCGAGAGCTGGTCGCTGTCGGTGTCAAAACCGGCGAATCTCGGGTAGGGGGTACCAATCTGTGCATCTAAGGCTAATGGTAATAGGAGGCAAGGTACACGATGTTTTACCCAGGTTTGGGCCCTCTCGATGGAGGTAAAACCCTATTTCCTGCTTGATTGATCTTGATCATATGAGTATTACAAGAGTTGATCTACCATGAGATCGTAGAGGCTAAACCCTAGAAGCTAGCCTATGATGATTATGATTGTCCCTCTATGGACTAAACCCTCCAGTTTATATAGACACCGGAGGGGGCTAGGGTTTACACAGAGTCGGTTACAAAGAAGGAAATCTAATATCCGGATCGCCAAGCTTGTCTTCCACGCAAAGGAGAGTCCCATACGGACACAGGACGAAGTCTTGAGTCTTGTATCTTCACGGTTCAACAGTCCAGCCAAAGTATATAGTCCGGCTATGCGGATACCCCCTAATCCAGGACTCCCCGAGTAGCCCTTGAACCAGGATTCAATGACGATGAGTCCGGCGCACAGTTTGTCTTCGGCATTGCAAGACGGTTTCCATCTCTGAATACTCCAAAGTAAACCTCGAACACTTAAATCGTTCTGGCTCTACAAAACGACTTTCACATTCCCCCGTAGAGAGAACGATATTCCACAAATATAATCTGCTGACAACTTTAGATAACGTGACACGGCACCATGGTCGAGTCATTATTGAACCGTCTTCCCACAGCTAGCTACCGCACATATCGCAAGGCGGTTTCCTCGGCAGGTCTTGTCGAAGCAGGGAGCATGTCCCCTTATCACGGGATTCTCATCAATACGGGTACTGGTAACCCAACCGCGCCATCAATCATGGAGCTTGGGAAATAAGCGATTTTCAATGGGCAAGTGGGGAGGCGCACCGTTTTCGTCGCCTCTATAAAGGGATAAGGATTCCCCATTTTTACCCACGCCTTCTTCCTCCTTCGCTTATCCATTCTTTCCCCCTCAAGCTCCAGCGCCCTAGTTCACACCTTCTCTGCACAGCCAAACATGTTCGGAGCAGGAGGCAAGTGGGTGGCCTCCACCATCAAGGAGGAGCATATTACGAAGCTCCGGGCAGTCGGATACTTGGCCACAGACATCGCGCACCGGCTGCCGGATGCAGGGCAGATTATTCCGACTCCGGGACCCCACGAGAGGGTCGTGTTCCTCGCCCACTTCGTCCGGAGACTAGGATTTCCACTTCATCCCTTTGTCCGCGGGCTCATGTTTTACTATGGGCTGGACTTCCATGATCTAGCCCAAATTTCGTCCTCAACATCTCGGCGTTTATCGTCGTGTGCGAGGCCTTTCTCCGCATCAAGCCCAACTTTGGCTTGTGGCTATGAATCTTCTGTGTGAAGCCGAAGATCGTGAGCGGCTAGCAAGCGGAGTGCGGAGGCGCCATGGTGGGCAGGATGCCCAATGTTACCTGGCTTGACGGTTCCTTCGCGGAGACCATGAAAGGGTGGCAATCGGGGTGGTTCTACATCACCGAGCCGCGCGACGCCAACTGGGCAGCGGCCCCCGAGTTTCGATCCAGAATTCATATGCGGCTCACTTCCTGGGAAAAGAAGGGCCTGGCCTGGGGCGAACCTGTGGAGCTGACAGAACTCCAGAACTGCATCAAAAATATGATGGACAAGAAGATCAAGCTTGTTAATGTGGTCCAGGTCATGCTCGTCCGCCGAATCCTTCCGTGCCAAAGACGGGCATTCAATCTGTGGGAGTTCAATCCGGCCGAACACCAGACACTTCAAGAGCTTTACGACACGACGCACAAGGATGCATGGAAGGTGCTATTCAAGGCCTTGGAAATACCTCCTCCCACATCTGAGTACCGCGGACTCCACGTCACGCGGCTCCCCCATCCGGTGAGTTTTCTGAACATCACCAGATGTAGCTTTCTCAGCATACTCATGGGAGGATTTTAAGTCATTGTGTGTATTTAATCAGGATTATGTGGTGATGGCGGAGCAGATTGACTGTCCGACTCCACTGCCAGAAGGTCCAGCAACCGCTCTCTTGACGGAGATGCTAGTCCCGGTGCCTTACAAGGTGCCGGAAAAGAAGGCCGAAAAGAAGGCCCCGGGGACCAGGAAGGGTCTTTGGCGTAAGGTCGTACCGGACGCTTCGTCCGAAGATGATGAGTCACGCTCCTCCCATGAAGGGAGGAGGAAAAGGAAAGGGACGCCCCATCTGGGGAGGCCGAAGGGCCTAAGAGGGCGGCCCAGGGGACCAGGAAGGGTCCCCGGCGCAAAGCCGTCATAGGCTCGTCGTCCGAGGACGACGAGGCAGATTCCTCCCGCGGAGGCGGGGGGAAACACGAGGAAATTCCACCTCCCTCCACTGGGGAGAAAAGGAAAGACACCCCACAGGGGGAGGCTAGGACGCCCAAGAAGGGAAAGGCGTCCATTCCGGACCACTCCACCACGGCTGCCTACAGCGAGGAGGAGTGGCTGCCCAGGGGCAAGCCCCTAGTAAGATCGTAAGTATACGCACTCTGTTGCACTTTAGTGCGAGTTAGCTTCATAGTTTGTTATAACGCCGAACACATATATGCAGTCCAGCCAGGGCCCATCCCGAGGTATCCTCTTCGGATGGGTCTTTGAGCGATTCGGCGATGAATTCGCTCACGACGGCCACCTCCCCTCGGCTTGCAGATGACACGGAGGTGTGGTACCAAAGGGTACCAGAGCAGGGGGAGGCGGATCTGGAGACGTCCCAAGGCGAAATTCCAGACGCCGGGCACAAGGGGAGTAAGATCCCCGTAGATTGTGCTGACGAGAGCCGCAGCAAGTCGGGCTGCCAACCGAACACTGTACCGGAACCTCCAAAGGTTCCGGATTCGGGTAGGTAGCCCCTCGCTAAAGAGGGCGAGCCGGCCGTGCCGATGACTTCCGTTGTGCCATAGGCATCGTATAGTCTGCTGGAAGTGCTTTGCGGCGCTTGCATGGATGAAGAGCACCGTATTCTTATGAGTGCGGTGATTCAGAAGGTTCGGTCCGCCAAAAGCGGATTGATCGAAGCCTGCACCAGCCTCCTGACAGGCTTTGAGGTAAGTTATCCAAAGTGTGTGAAATTATCACCCGATAGACAGTAGCCCCTAATACTCTATTTGGTATTCGGAAAGAAAAGCCAAACGGAGGGTCAACTCTAAACCGCAGGAGTCTAACAATAGGTGTCTATGTGAATAAGCAGGCAGTGCTGCCTGCCGCTGCTGCCCGCACAGCCGATGTCACCGGACTCAAACGGGACCTTGAGCAGGCCAAAGAGGATCTCAGCCTCACAAAGAGGCAGCTCGAAGAGAATAAAGGTGAGTGATACCCTGTTCACATATCACATAGAGGGGAAAAAGTTGGTGACACTAACAAAAAGCGTCATGATTTTGTAAATAGGGGCCACGACCGAAGTGGCGGCCCTGAAGAAAGCGCTATCCGAGGCTGAAGATAAGGCGGCCACGAAGCGCATTGAGCGTGAAAAGCAAGATGCTAGGGTGGGTGAGGTACAACAAGAGGTCCAGGAGCTCGGCAAGAAGTTTGAGTCCTTGGAGCGTGACTTCAAGACGAAAGAGTTTGAGCTTGTGAAGGCCCTTGTGAGCATGAAAGACGCCAAGGCCGAAGCCCAAAAGGCCCAGCAGGAAATTCAGGCGGCCAAGAAGATAGCGGAGGGTAAGACATTCATTATTCAAAGCAAGCATGTGGAGGAGACATTTCTTTTACTTACCCGAATCCGGAGCTCTCTAGGGGCATTCGCAGATCTGCCACGCAGCATATCAGATGTCGCGGAGTTCTACTGTGCCAAAGAGGGGAGCTCAACGGAGAAGCTGTTCTGGTCCCTGTATGCTGGAGCCGAACACCCGATGCCTCTGAGTGACCAATTGAAGCAATTGGTTGAACTCCACAGGGCGGCCGAAGTGGCTATGAAAGATTTCATAGTCCGCAGGTGGCCTGGTGAGCCCTTGCCCGCCAGCTACTTCGGCCTTATAAAGTGGATGGTAAATGCCTGTCCGCAGCTTGAAGTTATCAAGCAATCCGTTTGCATTGAGGGTGCCCGCCGAGCCTTTGCCCGTGCGAAGATGCATTGGGCCAAGCTGGATGCTGAGAAGCTGGTGAAGGATGGACCGTCGGAGGGCAAGGCGCATTGCTATCCCAAGAAATATTATGATGGCGTTATGAAAGGCGCTCGCCTCGTGGCCGATGAATGTACCAAGGACACAATCTTTGAGTGAATGTACTCCTGTCACTTTTGTAATATGAAAACGAATTTGTTTGCGCTATATAGCACTTTGTTGATTTAAAATATTACCTTCTGTGCGACTGTGTATAAAATTCTAAAAGTAGGCTAGTCATCGGCTTTCGCCCCCACGTAACTAGTACTAGGGTGTTCGTGGAAAACCCAAACACTCTTTATCCAAATTTTTGGTCCCTGAAGGAGGTGTTTAGCGCAGCGAACAAGGCAATCAGACTATGCGGCTTTATAACTCTTACTTAGCCATAGAAGTCTACAATTTTAAATTTCGGTGAAGCCCCTAGAATTTGAAAAGCCGAATTGGGGCGCTATATACGCCTAAATCGGACGAGGCCGATTCCTCGCCTAAAGTGGAAAAAATCTTTAAGGATTTTAAGACCTCTCGAACAGCGACCAACTCTCGCCGCATCATGCTAGTCAGTTTTCGGCTTTCTCTACTGAGGTGCTCGTCCGGAAGAACCGGGACACAATCGCAGTAGTTCTCCCTGCGCTACCTTAGCCAATATAACGGAACGTAAGGTACCAAAACAAGGGAGCCAGGCAAACCCAACTATTGACCCAAGACATGATTCGGAGATGATGCATATAATGCTATAAGTTCGGGGTGCCGCTGTGTTGAAAGTGTTCGGACTTATCTTGCCGTATTACGGGGCGTCATGAGAAGCCCTAGGCAAACTGATCGTACCAAAGTGTACAAATTCAATATTAAATAAACATTTTTAGGAAAAGTATGAAGATAGGAATAATAAGCTGACGCTATATATTATCTCCTATTGATAAATAATACGTCCAAGCGTATCTTTATAATTAATGCGTTCAGCAGAAGTAAAGAGGACTATTTGACATGTCCTATCCAAGGGCGGGCCGCATATAGGTATATAAAACAGGTATAACGATCATTAACAGATGCCACCTCGGTATTCCCTTTGTGCGCAAAGCCTATTGCCTCCTTGGTTTTCCCTCCTGTGAGGATTCCGATGATTCGGCTCTCTGAAGAAGCTGCCCGAAAGTAGGGTCCTGAAAGATAAAGGGGGTTATTAAAGTATGTTGCAGCTGAAGCGCACTGTTGACCGCATCACTATTGCGCCTCCGCCTATGCCCATGGTATTGTGAGTGTGTAATTGTGTACGCGCGGCACGAATGCTGCCTGAATGGGGCTGGTGTAACACCCCGAGACCGACGCTCCAGAAGACTTCCAGCTACTCCGAGATTCGTCGTGTGATTTATTTGTTTGATGCATTCTTCATTGCATCATTTGCTTTGCATCATGATCATCATGCCTTGGCTTGCATATTTAAGTTTTATTGCGTGTTCTTGTGTGAACCCCTCTTCTTCTTATCTCCACCTCATCTTTTCACCATGCACCATCACCTTCTCCTTCCTTCCCTTTTCTTACGTTCTTGCAAGTGCCACTTTGCCTCCACCAAAAATGCTCATCTTTTCCCCAAAATTCTAACACCGTGTACCTAGCCTCTCTGCCAAATTTCATCTCTTTTGGAATTGTTTTGGTTAAGGTTTAAAATGGTTCAAGTTTGAATTTAATTCAAACTTGAATTATTTTACGTCCTTTATAAATCTCCAAACTAATTTTATTAAATAGTGAGCATGCTCAGGATCATGAGAATATTTTTATATTTCTCTAGCTCCTCTTCTTTTCCCCTACTCTTTCCTTTTGTATCTCTCGTTCAAGAAATAGAAAAGGAATTTCCTTCTTTCTTTTAATCCAGCCTGCTAGGCCTCCTGGTCTTTTTCCCTCCACCGAAATGGCCCAAGGCCCACCCTTCTAATCCTAACCCTAGGCCTAGCCCGACCCCTGCATCTCCCCCTCGTCCATCCCCAGCGCGCCAACAGTCGTCTCCCCTCCTCTCGCTCGCTCCTCCCTCCTCGCGCCATGCCCTCATGCCTTCTTCTCCCTCGTCTCCCTCCTCGCGCCAGGAAGGGCTTCGCTCGATCCCCAGGCGCAGCCCTCGATGCCCCGCAGCCCTCCTCGCTCGACCCCATCACCAGACCACCGCCGCCGTCGGCCACAGCCCTTACCGCCAAGCCTTCGCCTCCCCCAGCCTCGCCGCCTGCGCCTCCTCCTCTCCTCTGTGGCGCCTGCGCCTCAGCGCCAGAACCCGCCGCCTCGCGCCTCCACCTCGGCGCCGCCCGTCTCCGCTCGCCGCGCCTGCCTCCCCTCCTGCTTCTCCTCGCCCGTGTCGGCAAGAAGCAGCTTGCTGCATCCTCTCGCCCGCCCGCCATGAGGCCATCAAGAACTCCGCGGCCCCGTGCCCCTCTCGCCTTCGCCATCCTCCCATGCGCCTCGCCCGATCCCTCCTGCTCGCTGGCCTGGTCCGCCTGCCGCCATGGCTTTCGCCTCCTGTCGCTGCCGGACGTGTCCGGAGGAGCCCGGACATGTCCGTCCAGTCAACCCCCGGCCCGGTCTGGACCTGCTCTTCGACCCCTCCTGGACCTGCTGCTGCCGCCAAGTCCCGCCTGCCGGAGTCCCTGCAACGGCGACGAGTACCTCTACGATGACCCTGGATGTCTACGAGCTGTGTATCACTACAGCCGGTGTGATTTTGTCAAGTCCGACTACGACGTGCACGACTACATCGCGGTGATACGTGTACGACTTCCGGCGCCGAAGTCCGCGAGTACCACTACGGTTGCGATGTACATCTACACCAAGACTGGACCGACAAGTACCGCGAGAACATTTGTACCTCTACCGTCGCCGTGGATCCGACAAGTACCCCGACGTCGCGTGTACCACTACCGCCGATCCGAACATCTACGGCGTGTACAACTACCGTCGCCACGTGAACAACGACTTCCACTACAGCCTGTGTACCACTACTTCCACTACTTCCACTACATCGCGAGAACATCTACTTCCCTCTACGGAACTCGACCCGCTTCGTAAATGCACACTTCGAAGGTATAACTCCGAGACGACGCCCGTGAACGAATGCATGTGGTGTGAGATGCTCATGTTCGAACCGTGTCCGAATTGTCTTGCACGTTCCGTTCCTCGTTTGCCATGCCGCCGTTTCGTGGGAACCCGGTAGTCGGGAGCACCCCACCATCCTTGCATGACGCGCTCACGCCCACTTCTCGTTTGCATCGGTATCTCCTCAAGCTACCAGAACCGATATGTTGCCGTGGCATCATTTTCGGATATGTTGCCGTGGCACCATTTCCATTTCGCCGCCGTGGCACCCTTTTCGTTTCGCCGCCGTGGCACCCTTTTTGTTCCGCCATGGCTACAAATGCTTCATATCATGCTCATGTCAACATTTTCATAAAATTGCATAAAACTTGCATATGTCATCCGCATCATAATAACAACAATTAAAATGTTTAAAATTGTTGTTGCATTAATTTGCTAAATGACATATGGGGATTTTCCGGAAATGTTGTTTGTTGTTCCGGCCTCATTTAAACTTGCCTAAATTGTTAGTTTAATTATGCTTCACCTCTTGCCATGTTAACCAACATTTAATCTTGTCTTGTTCATAACCGAGAGAGAACTAAATAATTGATGTGGCGTTCCGTCAATATGCAACTCGTTGCATATTGAGCTCCACTTAACTTGTAGTGTTGTTTGTGCATATTGCCATGCCATGCTATTTAAACCGGACATGCATCATACTTGTTTGCGCATCATGCCATGTGTTTATGTGATGGTTGTTTACTATGTTGTTTGTTTCTTTCGGGTTGCTTTCTCTCGTTAGCCGGTTTCGTTCGGAGTTGTGAGGATCCGCTCGACTTCGTTCGCTTGTCTTCTTCATGGAATCGTTCTTCTTCCTTGCGGGATCTCGGGCAAGATGATCATACCTCGAAATCACTACTATCTTTGCTATGCTAGTTTGCTCGCTCTTTTGCTATGCCAATGCTACGATGCCTACCTTTTGCTTGTCGGCCTCCCAAATTGCCATGTCAAACCTCTAACCTTTGACACCATTCCTAGCGAACCGTTGTTTGGCTATGTTACCGCTTTGCTCAGCCCTCTTATAGCGTTGTTAGTTGCGGTGAAGATTGAAGTTTGTTCCTTGTTGGAACTTGGAGATGTTGTTCCTTGTTGGAACATGTTTACTTGTTGGGATATCACAATATCTCTTATATTATTAATGCATCTATATATTTGGTAAAGGGTGGAAGGCTCGGCCTTATGCCAGTGTTTTGTTCCACTCTTGCCGCCCTAGTTTCCGTCATACCGGTGTTATGTTCCCGGATTTTGCGTCCCTTACGCGGTCGGGTGATTTATGGGACCCCCGACAGTTCGCTTTGAATAAAACTTGTCCAGAAGGCCCAACATTGCCTTTTACCATTTGCCTCACCTAGCCCTTTTTTCCTTGGGTTTCGGAGCCCAAGGGTCATCTTTATTTACCCCGGGCCGTGCTCGTTAGAGTGTTGGTCCAAACCGTCGACCGCCGGTGGTGTACTGGGGCAACTCGGGCTGGCCTACGGAAGTTTGGACAATCCGTGTGCCCCGAGAACGAGATATGTGCAGCTCCTATCGATTTGTCGGCACATTCGGGCGGCTTTGCTGGTCTTGTTTTACCATTGTCGAAATGTCTTGATGTACCGGATACCGAGTCTGATCGGAGTGTCTTGGGTGAAGGTCTATTCTTCGATGATCGCGAGAGCTTGTCATGGGCTAAGTTGGGACACCCTGCAGGGTATAAACTTTCGAGAGCCGTGCCAGCGGTTATGTGGCAGATGGGAATTTGTTAATGTCCGTTGTAGAAAACCTGAAGTTGACCTTAATTAAAAACATCAACCGTGTGTGTTACCGTGATGGTCTCTTTCCGGCGGAGTCCGGGAAGTGAACACGGTGTTGGAGTTATGCTTGACGCAGGTTGCTATAGGATCACTTCTTGATCATACTTTTGTCGACCGTGCTTGCCTTCTCTTCTCGCTCTCATTTGCGTAAGTTAGCCACCATTTATGCTAGTCGCTTGCTGCAGCTCCACCTCATGCCTTTACCTTACCCATAAGCTTAAATAGTCTTGATCTCGCGGGTTGAGATTGCTGAGTCCCCGTGGCTCACCAGATACTTCCAAAACCAGTTCGCAGGTGCCTATGTTGCCGAGCAGGTGACGCAATCAAGCTCAAGGAGGAGCTCGATGAAGATCTTGCCCTTTGTGTTGTTTCGCTCTAGTTGATCAGTAGTGGAGCCTAGTTGGGGTCGATCGTGGACCTTTGTCGCATTTGGGGTTCTTCTTTTATTTTGGTTCCGTAGTCGGACCTTGATTGTATCTGGATGATGTAATGCTTTATTCATGTAATTGTGTGAAGTGGCGATTGTAAGCCAACTATGTATCTCTTTCCCTTATGTATTACATGGATTGTGCGAAGATTACCTCACTTGCGACATTGCTTTCAATGCGGTTATGCCTCTAAGTCGTGCTTCGACACGTGGGAGATATAGCCGCATCGAGGGCGCTACAAGTTGGTAATCGAGCCTTCCCGACCTTAGGAGCCCCACCGCTTGATCGCTTTTAGTGGCGAGTTGTGTCTAGAAAATGTTTTGAGTCATTTAGGATTATATATATCGGAGAGTAGGATTCTTTTACTCCCGGTCCTTCGACCTTACGGTGAGGTATCCCGATGTAGAGTTTTGACTCTTCTCTTCTCAAATTTCATTAAAAATTTTAGGATCACGCGGGTATCTTAGAATCGTTCGATGGTTTTATGATGACAACATTGTCTTGGTTGCCTCGACATTTAGGGGTTGTGGCGGTGTCCCGGGAGTTGAGCCCGAGGTGTTGTCGCCATAATGTTATCGTTGCGATTCTCGAATACCGAGTTTAGTACGCCGACATCGAAAATCTCTTTTATGCGCTTGTTGGTGAGATAACCCCGCTAACCCAAAGATCGAGGTGAGTCGGGAGTATTGCCATGACTTGTATAACGGATGCTTTTCAAGGTTGAGGTAGACGATTTCAAGGTTTCTTGGTTATGTGTTGACGGATGGATACACTGGATGTAGGGATTGTTAGTTTGGGTGAGATATATTGCTCCTGTATCCCCAACACCGCATTGCATAACCGAAAGTTTCGGTGTTTATAGGTGGGAATTCAAGTAGCTCTTAGGATATCTTTCCGACGGATGTATGATATGAAATTGGGGTTCGACGTCTAGTGGTCCGCCTATTCACGGTTGGTTTCTGATGGTCTCGTTGTGTCTTAAAGAGTCCTTGGCTATGCCGACTGGGACGCTTCAGTATGTCATGTGCCTTGCCTTGTACATGATGGTGCTGTCTGATTGAGCCGTGTAGGCCCCACCACTAAAACTTCGGACGAAATCTCTATCATATGTTTGTTCCGGCTTATTCTGCAAGCCAGTCCTTTGTTTTGTTTTGAGTTATGGTATTCGAGTTGCTTCAATGTCAAGTGTTGATTCCATACCTTTCCTAAATGGTGTTCTCATACTCCGATGTGAATACCAATCCTTCTCGACAATCGAGATTGTCATGTCAACTCTTTTCCAACCGGTGTGCTTCTCTTCAAGTGGATCCCATCATTTTTTTTCCCATCCGCAAGATCATTTCTAAGTTTTCTCAACGGTGTTTGTTTCATCCGTCCCAAGTTGTCTTTGTTTTTCCCGCCCTCCCACCCTTTTTTCTTCAAGGACTAAGATTTCTTAATCAAGTATCCATTTATTCATGTGAAGTCTCTTCATTCTTTTCCTCAATGTTCTTACCCGGTGGTTCTCAAGAAGATGTTCTACTAGTTTGTCATTCCTCATTCTTTTCTCTTCTCCGGTGCATTAAAGTCAAGTTTTGTTGATCATACCTTTTTCTTCATTTCAATGTCTTCTCATACCGGTGCACCTCATTATCATTCTACTTCTCGCTATTTGTTATTCCGGAGTGCTCAAGATATCTCGAAGATTCGAGTTTCCACTCTGCATTCGTTCAAGCTCTTTCGAGATTGGTATCTCATTCAAGTCATTTAATTCAACCAGTGCAATCTCTCTTCAAATTGTTCAACGGTGTTTTCTTTTGAGTGGGCCCTAACCCACAGGTCTTTTCCCAGGATCTTACCTGACTCTTCTATTTTCCCAGAGCTATCCTAAATTCTTCTCCAAGTTTGACGAAGAATGAGTTATCATCACCAAATGCTTTTCTCCAAGATCTTTCAAATTCTTTTCATAGTTGGCTCAACCTCTTCGCTTTTGATTCTTCCGTGTGCCTCAATAATTCTTGGTGGTGTTTCGTTGTCATTCTCTTCATTTGAAGACCGAAGAAGAGTTTCTCTTTAATCTTGCCCTATTCTCTTCAAGATTCATGGTGCTAGTTTGTTGCCATCCTCTCATAATTGTTTTCGATTGTGAGAATCTTTTTTCACCCATCAGGAGATATTCAAGAGTCTTCTCGGTTTGTCATCCGAGTCCATCAATTCAGGTTTATCCATTCTCAGCAGTCAGTTATCATTCTCCTATCTTGCCGGTGCATCAATCGAATATCCTCTAATCAGTTCTTGATCTCTTTGTTCTCATGTATCTAGTTTGTCTCAAGCACCTTCGTTCATTTGCTAATTCTTACCGGTGATGCACCCCTACTTCGATCATTTTCAATTCTTACGGTGGTTCGTTCAAGATTTCTCTTCCTTCGTCATCGTATCAATTCATTCATTCGTTCATTCGTTGTTTCCAAATCCTACCGGTGGTTCCACCAATACCTTCTCAAGTTTACGCCATATCTCTTTAACCCTTTCTACGAGAATAAGTAGTATGCCAAATCCGTTGTTTGTCATCAATCTAAATTGGTGAAGGATAAGCATAACATAATTCTTATTCTTGTTCATCCAAGTGATTAATTCTTTATTCCGGAGGCCCTTAAAATTCTTGGTTTCAATTGCTTCATCTTTTCTTTTCCGGAGTTTCAACTTTTCCGCTTTATCTCATCGCGAAGCTCCATCTAAATCTGTGCAAGGCTTCACCTTGTGTTTTCAACTTCTCTTTCTTTTTATCATCCTTTTCTAACCGGAGTTCTTCATGGAGTCTCTACATGGTGGTTCGTCAAGGATTCTTTTCATTCTTCAATTGTTCTTCAAGATTTCTTTTGAAGTTAAGATCCGTCAAGCCATACTTCAAAATAAACATGGTGCTCAACACATGTTTTATTTTTGAGGCGCTCAAGTACTCTTTGTCTTGCATTCCGAAGTGCAATTCTCTCTACCTTATCTTTTGAGGTGGTGTTATGTCACTCTTGACAATTTCCTTCATGTTTCATGATTCATATTGTTGTCAAGAATGAGGTATTTTAAATCCATCAGTCTCTTCATTGGAGTTATCTTGGGTTATATTTCACCTAAAGCTTTCCCTAAGGATTGTTGCTATTTATGGTACTTATAAATGACCCAAGTTCTTCATTTGTCCTCCCGGTGAAATAAGTTTCTCGTCTCCTTGTTGATGTCAATCCAATCATTTGTTTCCGTTGGTGGCAGAAGCTCACCTCATAATTTTGAGATGTTTCCATAAGCCCACTACAAACTTATTCTTTTCGTTGTTGATTTTCCAACAACTCCGTTCAATTCTTCTTTGCAAGGATGCCTTCCAAATTCAAAGGTGGTAGAAGTTGTCATTTTCTTCTCCGTCCCTTTATTCCAATGATCTACTTCTATTCTTTCTTACGGAGGCATTGTGATGTTGCTCTTTTCACTCATCATCTCGAATTGTGAGCATCGTGTTCTTTTCATTCTTATCCATTTAACCGGAGTGTTGTGTCATCTCTTCAAGTGTTTTTTCCTTCTATCAAGTTTTCCTTCTTCTTTCACCGGAGTGCTGCCCGAATTCTTCCTCCGTCATCTTGTTTTAACCAGAGTGGTCTCAATTATTTCTTGTCCATTGTACTCGTCATCCATAGCCTTGCAACCTCCAAGGTTCACATGGTGTTCCTTATTTCTATTTGTTCTACCGCAGTGCTCTCAATTGTGTTCAACTCTGTTATGTTCTTATTTACAACTTTTAAACCTCTCAAGGTTCGTGGTTTCACTCGTTCGTCAAAGAAGCAACTTAGTTTTACCTCTTCTCTTTCTCTTCCGTTTTCCCTCCGGTGCCATCCTAGATCTCGGGACGAGATCCTCTCGTAGTGGTGGAGTGTTGTAACACCCCGAGACCGACGCTCCAGAAGACTTCCAGCTACTCCGAGATTCGTCGTGTGATTTATTTGTTTGATGCATTCTTCATTGCATCATTTGCTTTGCATCATGATCATCATGCCTTGGCTTGCATATTTAAGTTTTATTGCGTGTTCTTGTGTGAACCCCTCTTCTTCTTATCTCCACCTCATCTTTTCACCATGCACCATCACCTTCTCCTTCCTTCCCTTTTCTTACGTTCTTGCAAGTGCCACTTTGCCTCCACCAAAAATGCTCATCTTTTCCCCAAAATTCTAACACCGTGTACCTAGCCTCTCTGCCAAATTTCATCTCTTTTGGAATTGTTTTGGTTAAGGTTTAAAATGGTTCAAGTTTGAATTTAATTCAAACTTGAATTATTTTACGTCCTTTATAAATCTCCAAAGTAATTTTATTAAATAGTGAGCATGCTCAGGATCATGAGAATATTTTTATATTTCTCTAGCTCCTCTTCTTTTCCCCTACTCTTTCCTTTTGTATCTCTGTCTCAAGAAATAGAAAAGGAATTTCCTTCTTTTCTTTTTAATCCAGCCTGCTAGGCCTCTGGTCTTTTTTCCCTCCACGAAATGGCCCAAGGCCCACCCTTCTAATCCTAACCCTAGGCCTAGCCCGACCCCCTGCATCTCCCCCTCGTCCATCCCCCAGCGCCGCCAGCGTGCGTCTCCCCCTCCTCTCGCTCGCTCCTCCCTCCTCGCGCCACGCCCTCATGCCTTCTTCTCCCTCGTCTCCCTCCTCGCGCCAGGAAGGGCTTCGCTCGATCCCCAGGCGCAGCCCTCGATGCCCCGCAGCCCTCCTCGCTCGACCCCATCACCAGACCACCGCCGCCGTCGGCCACAGGCCCAGCCGCCCGGCCTTCGCCTCCCCAGCCTCGCCTGGCCCCTCCTCCTCTGCCCGGCGCCTGCGCCTCGGCCAGACCCGCCGCCTCGCAGCTCCACCTCGACGCCGCCCGTCTCCGCTCGCTTCCCCGCCTCCCCTCCTGCTTCTCCTGCTTGCGTCGGCAGCAGCTTCTTGCTGCATCCTCTCGCGCCGCCCGCTCATGAGGCCATCAAGAACTCCGCGGCCCCTGCCCCTCCTCTCGCTTCGCCATCCTCCCATCTGCGCCCGCCTGATCCCTCCTGCTCCGCTGGCCTGGTCCGCCTTGCCGCCATGGCTTTCGCCTCCTCTGTCGCGCCGGACGTGTCCGAGGAGCCCGACATGTCCGTCTGGCCAACCCCCGCCCGGTCCGACCTGCTCTTGACCCTCCTCGACTGCTGCTGCCGCCAAGTCCCGCCTGCCGGAGTCCCTGCAACGGCGACGAGTACCTCTACGATGACCCTGGATGTCTACGAGCTGTGTATGACTACAGCCGGTGTGATTTTGTCAAGTCCGACTACGACGTGCACGACTACATCGCGGTGATACGTGTACGACTTCCGGCGCCGAAGTCCGCGAGTACCACTACGGTTGCGATGTACATCTACACCAAGACTGGACCGACAAGTACCGCGAGAACATTTGTACCTCTACCGTTGCCGTGGATCCGACAAGTACCCCGACGTCGCGTGTACCACTACCGTCGATCCGAACATCTACAAAAACGTGTACAACTACCGTCGCCACGTGAACAACGACTTCCACTACAGCCTGTGTACCACTACTTCCACTACTTCCACTACATCGCGAGAACATCTACTTCCCTCTACGGAACTCGACCCGCTTCGTAAATGCACGCTTCGAAGGTATAACTCCGAGACGACGCCCGTGAACGAATGCATGTGGTGTGAGATGCTCATGTTCGAACCGTGTCCGAATTGTCTTGCACGTTCCGTTCCTCGTTTGCCATGCCGCCGTTTCGTGGGAACCCGGTAGTCGGGAGCACCCCACCATCCTTGCATGACGCGCTCACGCCCACTTCTCGTTTGCATCGGTATCTCCTCAAGCTACCATAACCGATATGTTGCCGTGGCATCATTTTCGGATATGTTGCCGTGGCACCATTTCCATTTCGCCGCCGTGGCACCCTTTTCGTTTCGCCGCCGTGGCACCCTTTTTGTTCCGCCATGGCTACAAATGCTTCATATCATGCTCATGTCAACATTTTCATAAAATTGCATAAAACTTGCATATGTCATCCGCATCATAATAACAACAATTAAAATGTTTAAAATTGTTGTTGCATTAATTTGCTAAATGACATATGGGGATTTTCCGGAAATGTTGTTTGTTGTTCCGGCCTCATTTAAACTTGCCTAAATTGTTAGTTTAATTATGCTTCACCTCTTGCCATGTTAACCAACATTTAATCTTGTCTTGTTCATAACCGAGAGAGAACTAAATAATTGATGTGGCGTTCCGTCAATATGCAACTCGTTGCATATTGAGCTCCACTTAACTTGTAGTGTTGTTTGTGCATATTGCCATGCCATGCTATTTAAACTGGACATGCATCATACTTGTTTGCGCATCATGCCATGTGTTTATGTGATGGTTGTTTACTATGTTGTTTGTTTCTTTCCGGGTTGCTTTCTCTCGTTAGCTTCGGTTTCGTTCCGGAGTTGTGAGGATCCGTTCGACTTCGTTCGTTTGTCTTCTTCATGGAATCGTTCTTCTTCCTTGCGGGATCTCAGGCAAGATGATCATACCCTCGAAATCACTACTATCTTTGCTATGCTAGTTTGCTCGCTCTTTTGCTATGCCAATGCTACGATGCCTACCTTTTGCTTGTCAGCCTCCCAAATTGCCATGTCAAACCTCTAACCTTTGACACCATTCCTAGCGAACCGTTGTTTGGCTATGTTACCGCTTTGCTCAGCCCCTCTTATAGCGTTGTTAGTTGCAGGTGAAGATTGAAGTTTGTTCCTTGTTGGAACTTGGAGATGTTGTTCCTTGTTGGAACATGTTTACTTGTTGGGATATCACAATATCTCTTATATTATTAATGCATCTATATATTTGGTAAAGGGTGGAAGGCTCGGCCTTATGCCTGGTGTTTTGTTCCACTCTTGCCGCCCTAGTTTCCGTCATACCGGTGTTATGTTCCCGGATTTTGCGTCCCTTACGCGGTCGGGTGATTTATGGGACCCCCCTGACAGTTCGCTTTGAATAAAACTTGTCCAGCAAGGCCCAACATTGCCTTTTACCATTTGCCTCACCTAGCCCTTTTTCCCTTGGGTTTCCGGAGCCCAAGGGTCATCTTTATTTACCCCGGGCGGTGCTCGCCAGAGTGTTGGTCCAAACCGTCGACCGCCGGTGGTACCGAGGGCAACTCGGGCTGGCCTACCGAAGTTTGGACAATCCGTGTGCCCCGAGAACGAGATATGTGCAGCTCCTATCAGGATTTGTCGGCACATTCGGGCGGCTTTGCTGGTCTTGTTTTACCATTGTCGAAATGTCTTGATGTACCGGATACCGAGTCGATCGGAGTGTCTTGGGTGAAGGTCTATTCCTTCGATGATTGCGAGAGCTTGTCATGGGCTGTTGGGACACCCTGCAGGTATAAACTTTCGAGAGCCGTGCAGCGGTTATGTGGCAGATGGGAATTTGTTAATGTCCGGTTGTAGAAAACCTGAAGTTGACCTTAATTAAAAAACATCAACCGTGTGTGTTACCGTGATGGTCTCTTTCCGGCGGAGTCCGGGAAGTGAACACGGTGTTGGAGTTATGCTTGACGCAGGTTGCTATAGGATCACTTCTTGATCATACTTTTGTCGACCGTGCTTGCCTTCTCTTCTCGCTCTCATTTGCGTAAGTTAGCCACCATTTATGCTAGTCGCTTGCTGCAGCTCCACCTCATGCCTTTACCTTACCCATAAGCTTAAATAGTCTTGATCTCGCGGGTTGAGATTGCTGAGTCCCTGTGGCTCACCAGATACTTCCAAAACCAGTTTGCAGGTGCCTATGTTGCCAAGCAGGTGACGCAATCAAGCTCAAGGAGGAGCTCGATGAAGATCTTGCCCTTTGTGTTGTTTCGCTCTAGTTGATCAGTAGTGGAGCCTAGTTGGGGTCGATCGTGGACCTTTGTCGCATTTGGGGTTCTTCTTTTATTTTGGTTCCGTAGTCGGACCTTGATTGTATCTGGATGATGTAATGCTTTATTCATGTAATTGTGTGAAGTGGCGATTGTAAGCCAACTATGTATCTCTTTCCCTTATGTATTACATGGATTGTGCGAAGATTACCTCACTTGCGACATTGCTTTCAATGCGGTTATGCCTCTAAGTCGTGCTTCGACACGTGGGAGATATAGCCGCATCGAGGGCGTTACAGCTGGGGTGGAGGCCGGAGTGCTAGTCGCGCTCTTGGCGTGCCTGGCAATCCTGTTGCAGGGTACTCTAGACTCGCTTGACGGTGTTCGGCATTGTTATTGCCGGATTGGAGGTTTGCCGGAGAAGGCTGGTTTGTACTTCTGCCGCGAGGGCTGAAGTATGCTCTTCTGTACGGAGAGAGCGGTCCGTGTTTCCATTGAATGTTATAACCCCGCGAGGTCCTGGCATCTTGAGCTTGAGGTATGCATAGTGTGGTACCGCATTGAATCGAGCGAATGCGGTTCGTCCAAGCAGTGCATGATAGCCACTACGGAAAGGGATGATATCGAAGATTAACTCCTCGCTTCGGAAGTTATCCGGAGATCCGAAGACCACTTCCAGTGTTATGGAGCCCGTGCAACGGGCCTCTACTCCTGGAATTACACCTTTGAAGGTGGTTTTGGTGGGCTTGATCCTTGAAGGGTCGATGCCCATTTTGCGCACTATGTCCTGATAAAGTAGGTTTAGGCTGCTGCCACTGTCCATAAGGACTCGCGTGAGGTGGAATCCGTCGATGATTGGGTCTAGGACCAATGCGGTTGAACTGGCATGACGGATGCTGGTAGGGTGATCCCTACGATCAAAAGTGATCGGACATGCTAACCATGGGTTGGAATTTGTGGCGACTGGCTCCATCGCATAGACGTCCCGTAGTGCTCGCTTTTGTTCCCGTTTCGGAATGTGGGTGGCGTAGATCATGTTAACCTTTTTCACTTGGGGAGGAAATTTCTTCTGTCCCCCCGTGTTCGGACGCAGGGCCCCTTGTCCTTGTTTTCGGCATTTATTTTACCGGCCTGTTTGAACACCAAGCAGTCTCTGTTAGTGTGGTTTGCTGGCTTATCCAGGGTGCCGTGAATTTGGCACGAGCGATCAAGTATGCGGTCCAGAATGGACGGTCCCTGATTGTTTCTTTTGAATGGCTTTTTCCGCTGACCGGATTTTGAGCCACTTAATCCGGCGTTGACTGCCGTGTCTGAAGGAAATATGCCCTAGAGGCAATAATAAAGTTATTATTTATTTCCTTATTTCATGATAAATGTTTATTATTCATGCTAGAATTGTATTAACCGGAAACATAATACATGTGTGAATACATAGACAAACATAGTGTCACTAGTATGCCTCTACTTGACTAGCTCATTTATCAGATATGGTTATGTTTCCTAGCCATGGACAAAAGAGTTGTCATTTAATTAACGGGATCACATCATTAGGAGAATGATGTGATTGACTTGACCCATTCCGGTAGCTTAGCACTTGATCGTTTAGTATTCTGCTATTGCTTTCTTCATGACTTATACATGTTCCCGTAACTATGAGAATTATGCAACTCCCATTTACCGGAGGAACACTTTGGGTACTACCAAACGTCACAACGTAACTGGGTGATTATAAAGGAGTACTACAGGTGTCTCGAAGGTACATGTTGAGTTGGCATATTTCGAGATTAGGTTTTGTCACTCCGATTGTCGGAGAGGTATCTCTTGGGCCCTCTCGGTAATACACATCACTTAAGCCTTGCAAGCATTTCAACTAATGAGTTTGTTGCGAGATGATGTATTACGGAACGAGTAAAGAGACTTGCCGGTAACGAGATTGAACTAGGTATTGGATACCGACGATCGAATCTCGGACAAGTAACATACCGATGACAAAGGGAACAACGTATGTTGTTGTGCGGTTTGACCGATAAAGATCTTCAGAATATGTACGAACCAATATGGGCATCCAGGTCCCGCTATTGGTTATTGACCGAGACGGTCTCGGTCATGTCTACATTGTTCTCGAACCGTAGGGTCCGCACGCTTAAGGTTTCGATGATGCTTATATTATGAGTTTATGTATTTTGATGTACCAAGGTTGTTCGAGTCCCGGATGTGATCACGGACATGACGAGGAGTCTCAAATGGTCGAGACATAAAGATTGATATATTGGACGGATATATTTGGACACCAAAAGGTTCCGGAGAGTTTGGGAATATATCGGAGCTCGGGAGGTTATCGAACCCCGGTAAGTATATGGGCCTTCTTGGGCCTTAGTGGAAGGGAGGAGAAGGAGCAAGGGAGGGGCGCCCCCAAGCCCAATCCGAATTGGGAGGGGGTCGGCCCCCTTTCCTTCTCTCCCCCCTTCCTTCCTACTCCTACTGAATAGGAGGGGGGCCAAACCTACTTGGTGTAGGTTTGCCCCCTATGGCGCCGCCTTCCCTTAGGCGGCCACCTCCTCCCTCCCTCCTTTATATACGGGGCAGGGGGCACCCTAGACACAAGTTGATCATTGAGATCGCTTAGCCGTGTGCGGTGCCCCTCCACGATATTACACCTCGGTCATATTGTAGCGGTGCTTAGGCGAAGCCTCGCGACAGACAACATCAAGATCGTCACCACACCGTCAGGTGTGAGAACTCCTCCCGCGCCTCGCTGGATCGGAGATCGGGGTGCGTCATCGAGCTGTACGTGTGTCAAGAACTCGGAGGTGCCGGAGTAACGGTGCTTGGATCGGTTGGACCGGGAGGACATACGACTACTTCCTCTACGGTGCGTCAACGCTTCCGCTTCGGTCTACGAGTGTACGTAGACAACACTCTCCCCTCTCGTTGCTATGCATCACCATGATCTTGCGTGTGCGTAGGAATTGAAATTACTACGTTCCCCAACAGTGGCATCCGAGCCTAGGTTTTTATGTTTTGATGTTATATGCATGAGTAGAACACAAGTGAGTTGTGGACGATATAAGTCATCGCCTACCAAAGATGTCATACTTTGGTTGGCGGTATTGTTGGATGAAGCGGCCCGGACCGAAATTACGCATACGCTTACGCGAGACTGGTTCTACCGACGTGATTTGCACACAGGTGGCTGGCGGGTGTCAGTTTCTCCAACTTTAGTTGAACCGAGTGTGGCTACGCCCGGTCCTTGCGAAGGTTAAAACGGAGTCTATTTGACAAACTATCATTGTCGTTTTGATGCGTAGGTGAGATTGGTTCTTGCTTAAGCCCGTAGCAGCCACGTAAAACTTGCAACAACAAAGTAGAGGACGTCTAACTTGTTTTTGCAGGGCATGTTGTGAAGTGATATGGTCTAGACGTGATGCTATATTTTATTGTATGAGATGATCATGTTTTGTAACCGGTTATCGGCAATCGGCAGAGCCATATGGTTGTCGCTTATTGTATGAAATGCAAACGCCTGTAATTGCTTTTACTTTATCACTAAGCGGTAGCGATAGTCGAGAAGCAATAGATGGCATAAACGACAACGATGCTACGATGGAGATCAAGGTGTCGCGCCGGTGACGATGGTGATCACGACGGTGCTTCGGAGATGGAGATCACAAGCACAAGATGATGATGGCCATATCATATCACTTATATTGATTGCATGTGATGTTTATCCTTTATGCATCTTATCTTGCTTTGATTGACGGTAGCATTTTAAGATGATCTCTCACGAATTATCAAGAAGCGTTCTCCCTGAGTATGCACTGTTGCGAAAGTTCTTCGTGCTGAGACACCACGTGATGATCGGGTGTGATAGGCTCTACGTTCAAATACAATGGGTGCAAAACAGTTGCACATGCGGAATACTCAGGTTATACTTGACGAGCCTAGCATATACAGATATGGCCTCGGAACACGGAGACCGAAAGGTCGAGCGTGAATCATATACTAGATATGATCAACATAGAGATGCTCACCATTGAAACTACTCCATCTCACGTGATGTTCGGTCATGGTTTAGTTGATTTGGATCACGTGATGACTTAGATGACTAGAGAGATGTCTATCTAAGTGGGAGTTCTTAAGTAATATGATTAATTGAACTTTAATTTATCATGAACTTAGTCCTAGTAGTATTTTGCAAATTATGTTGTAAGATCAATAGCTTGCGTTGTTTCTTTCATATGTTTATTTTGATATGTTCCTAGAGAAAATTGTGTTGAAAAATGTTAGTAGCAATGATGCTTATTTGATCCGTGATCTGAGGTTTATCCTCATTGTTGCACAGAAGAATTATGTCCTTGATGCACCGCTAGGTGACAGACCTATTGCAGGAGCAGATGCAGACGTTATGAATGTTTGGCTAGCTCAATATGATGACTACTTGATAGTTTAGTGCACCATGCTTAACGGCTTAGAATCGGGACTTCAAAGACGTTTTGAACGTCATGGACCATATGAGATGTTCCAGGAGTTGAAGTTAATATTTCCAGCAAATACCCGAGTTGAGAGATATGAAGTCTCCAACAAGTTCTAAAGCTAAAAGATGGAGGAGAATCGCTCAACTAGTGAGCATGTGCTCAGATTGTCAGGTACTTCAATCGCTTGAATCAAGTGGGAGTTAATCTTCCAGATAAGATAGTGATTGACAGAATTCTCTAGTCACCATCACTAAGTTACTAGAACTTCGTGATGAACTATAGTATGCAAGGGATGACGAAAACGATTCCCGAGCTCTCCGTGATTTTGAAATCGACGAAGGTAGAAATCAAGAAAAGACCATCAAGTGTTGATGATTGACAAAACCACTAGTTTCAAGAGAAGGGCAAAGGGAAAGAAAGGGAACTTCAAGTGGAAAGACAAGCAAATTGTCACTCCTACAAGGAAGCCCAAAGCTGGACCATAGCCTGAAACTGAGTGTTTACACTGCAAAGGAAATGGTCACTGGAAGCGGAAATGCCCTGAATATTTGGTGGATAAGAAGGATGGCAAAGTGAACAAGGGTATATTTGATATACAAATTATTGATGTGTGCCTTACTAGTGTTTATAGTAGCCCCTAAGTATTTGATACTTGTTTGGTTGCTAAGATTAGTAACTCAAACAGGAGTTCTGAGAATAAACAGAGACTAGTTGAAGGAAAGTGACGATGAGTGTTGGAAGTAGTTCCAAGATTGATATGATCATCATCGCACACTCCTTATACTTTCGGGATTAGTGTTAAACCTAAATAAATGTTATTTGGCCTTTATGCTGAGCATGAATATGATTTGATCATGTTTATTGCAATACGGTTATTCATTTAAAATCAGAGAATAATTGTTGTTCTGCTTACATGAATAAAACCTTCAATGGTCATACACCCAATGAAAATAGTTTGTTGGATCTCGATCGTAGTGATACACATATTCATAATATTGAGGCCAAAAGATGTAAAGTTAATAATGATAGTGCAACTTATTTGTGGCATCGCCATTTGGGTCATATCGGTGTAAAGCGCATGAAGAAACTCCATAAAGATGGATTTTGGAATCACTTGGTTATGAATCATTTGATGCTTGCGAACCGTGCCTTTTGGGCAAGATGACTAAAACTCCGTTCTTCGAACAATGGAACGAGCTACCGACTTATTGGAAATAATACATACCGATGTATGCGCACCAATGAGTATGAAGGCTCGTGGCAAGTGTCGTTATTTTCGACCTTCACAAGATGATTTGAGCAGATATGGGTATATCTACTTGATGAAACATAAGTCTGAAATAGTTGAAAGGTTCAAAGAATTTTAGAGTGAAGTGGAAAATCATCGTAACAAGAAAATAAAGTTTCGCAATCTGATCGCGGAGAGGAATATTTGAGTTCGAGTTTGGTCTTCAATTAAAACAATGTGGAATAGTTTCACACTCACGCCACGGAACACCACAACGTTATGGTGTGTCCGAACGTCAGAATAAGCACTTTATTGGATATGGTGCGATCTATGATGTCTCTTACTGATTTACCAATATTGTTTTGAGGTTATGCATTAGAGACAGTTGCATTCACATTAAATGGGCACCATCTAAATCCGTTGAGACGACAACATATGAACTGTGGTTTAGAAAGAAACCCAAGTTGTCGTTTCTTAAAGTTTGGGGCTGCGATGCTTATGTGAAAAAGTTTCATTCTGATAAGCTCGAACCCAAATCGGAGAAGTGCGTCTTCATAGAATACCCAAAGGAAATAGTTGGGTACACCTTCTATCACAGATCCGAAGGCAAGATATTCGTTGCTAAAAATGGATCCTTTCTAGAGAAGGAGTTTCTCTCGAAAGAAGTGAGTGGGAGGAAAGTAGAACTTGATGAGGTAATCAGTACTGCTCCCTTATTGAAAGTAGTTCATCACGAAATCTGTTCTGTGACAAATACACCAATTAGTGAGGAAACTAATGATATTGATCATGAAACTTCAGATCAAGTTACTCTGAGAACCTCGTGAGGTCTTCCAGAGTAAGATCCGCACTGAGTGGTGTAGTAATCATGTTCTGGAGGTCATGTTACTAGACCATGATGAACCTACGAACTATGAGGAAGCGATGATGAGCCCAGATTCCGCGAAATGGCTCGAGGCCATAAAATCTGAGATATGATCCATGTATGAGAACAAAGTATGGACTTTGATTGACTTGCTCGATGATCAGCAAGCCATGTTAAATGAATGGATCTTCAAGAGGAAGACGGACACTGATAGTAGTATTACTACCTACCAAGCTCGACTTGTTGCGAAAGGTTTTCAACAAGTTCAAGGTGTTGAATATGATGAGATTTTCTCACTCGTATCGATGCGTAAGTCTGTATGAATCATGTTAGCAATTGCCACATTTTATGAAATCTGGCAAATGGATGTCAAAACTGCATTCCTTAATGGATTTATTAAAGAAGAGTTGTATATGGTGCAACCAGAAGGTTTTGTCAATCCTAAAGGTGCTAACAAAATGTGCAAGCTCCAGCGATCCATCTATGGACTGGTGCAAGCATCTCGGAGTTGGAATATACGCTTTGATAAGTTGATCAAAGCATATAGTTTTATATGGACTTCGATGAAGCCTATATTTACAATAAAGTGAGTGGGAGCAATACAGCCTTTCTGATTAGTATATGTGAGAGACATATTGTTGATCAGAAATGATGTAAAAAATTTCTGCAAAGCATAAAGGAGTGTTTTAAAGGAGTTCTTTAAAAAGAAAAGACCTCAGTAAAAGCTACTTACATATTGAGCATCAAGATCTATTGAGATAGATCAAGACGCTTGATAAGATTTTCAATGAGTACATACCTTGGCAAGATTTTGAAATAGTTCAAAATGGAACAGTCAAAGAAAGAGTTCTTGCCTGTGTTGCAAAGGTATGAAATTGAGTAAGACTCAAATCCCGACCACAGCAGAAAATAGAAAAAGAATGAAAAGTCATTCCCTATGCCTCAGTCATAGGTTCTATAAAGTGTGTTATGCTATGTACCAGACCTATTGTATACCTTGCTCTGAATTTGGCAAGGGAGTACAATAGTGATCTAGGAGTAGATCACTGGACATTGGTCAAAATTATCCTTAGTGGAATAAGGATATGTTTCTCGATTATGGAAGTGACAAAAGGCTCGTCGTAAAGGGTTACGTCGATGCAAGTTTTGACACTGATCTGGATGACTCTAAGTCTCGATCTAGATAGATATTGAAAGTGGGAGCAATTAGCTAGAGTAGCTCCGTGCAGAGCATTGTAGACATAGAACATTGCAAAATACATAATGGATCTGAATGTGAAAGACCCGTTGACTAAGATTCTCTCACAAGCAAAACATGATCACACCTTAGTACTCTTTGGGTGTTAATCACATAACGATGTGAACTAGATTATTGACACTAGTAAACCCTTTGGATGTTGGTCACATGATGATGTGAACTATGGGTGTTAATCATATACAGATATGAATATTGGTGTTAAATCACATGGCGATGTGAACTAGATTATTGACTCTAGTGCAAGTGGGAGACTGAAGGAAATATGCCCTAGAGGCAATAATAAAGTTATTATTTATTTCCTTATTTCATGATAAATGTTTATTATTCATGCTAGAATTGTATTAACCGAAAACATAATACATGTGTGAATACATAGACAAACATAGTGTCACTAGTATGCCTCTACTTGACTAGCTCGTTTATCAGAGATGGTTATGTTTCCTAGCCATGGACAAAAGAGTTGTCATTTGATTAACGGGATCACATCATTAAGAGAATGATGTGATTGACATGACCCATTCCGTTAGCTTAGCACTTGATCGTTTAGTATTCTGCTATTGCTTTCTTCATGACTTATACATGTTCCCGTAACTATGAGAATTATGCAACTCCCGTTTACCGGAGGAACACTTTGGGTACTACCAAATGTCACAATGTAACTGGGTGATTATAAAGGAGTACTACAGGTGTCTCCGAAGGTACATGTTGAGTTGGCATATTTCGAGATTAGGTTTTGTCACTCCGATTGTCGGAGAGGTATCTCTTGGGCCCTCTCGGTAATACACATCACTTAAGCCTTGCAAGCATTTCAACTAATGAGTTAGTTGCGAGATGATGTATTACAGAACGAGTAAAGAGACTTGCCGGTAACGAGATTGAACTAGGTATTGGATACCGACGATCGAATCTCGGACAAGTAACATACCGATGACAAAGGGAACAACGTATGTTGTTATGCGGTTTGACCGATAAAGATCTTCGTAGAATATGTAGGAACCAATATGGGCATCCAGGTCCCGCTATTGGTTATTGACCGGAGACGTGTCTCGGTCATGTCTACATTGTTCTCGAACCGTAGGGTCCACACGCTTAAGGTTTCGATGACAGTTATATTATGAGTTTATGTATTTTGATGTACCGAAGGTTGTTCGGAGTCCCGGATGTGATCACGGACATGACGAGGAGTCTCAAAACGGTCGAGACATATATATTGATATATTGGACGGATATATTTGGACACCGGAAAGGTTTCGAGAGAGTTTGGGAATATACCGGAGCTCCAGGAGGTTATCGGAACCCCCCGGTAAGTATATGGGCCTTACTGGGCCTTAGTGGAAGGGAGGGAGAAGGAGCAAGGGAGGGGGCGCGCCCCCCAAGCCCAATCCAAATTGGGAGGGGGGCCGGCCCCCCCTTTCCTTCTCTCCTCCCCCTCTTCCTTCCTACTCCTACTCCGAATAGGAAAGGGGGCCAAACCTACTTGGAGTAGGTTTGCCCCCCTATGGCGCGCCTTCCCCTTAGGCCGGCCACCTCCTCCCTCCCTCCTTTATATACGGGGGCAGGGGGGCACCCTAGACACAAGTTGATCATTGAGATCGTTCCTTAGCCGTGTGCGGTGCCCCCTCCACGATATTACACCTCGGTCATATTGTAGCGGTGCTTAGGCAAAGCCCTGCGACAGGAGAACATCAAGATCGCCACCACGCCGTCGGCCGACGGAACTCCTCCAGCGCCTCGCTGGATCGGAGATCGGGTGCGCCATCGAGCTGTACATGTGTCAAGAACTCGGAGGTGCCGAGTAACGGTGCTTGGATCGGTTGGACCGAGGACGACGACTACTTCCTCTACGTTGCGCCAACGCTTCGCTTCGGTTCACGAGGGCACGAGACAACACTCTCCCCTCTCGTTGCTATGCATCACCATGATCTTGCGTGTGCGTAGGAATTTTTTTGAAATTACTACGTTCCCCAACAGTGTCTTTAGTGTTGTTGCCATTGTTCTGTCGCTTATGTCTGTTGCGCCGTGGCTTGCCGTTATTGTCGCGGACATTTGAAGTGCCAGAATTTATTGGCATGGTGCTACTGCGAGCCAACCAGCTGTCCTCGCCCGTGCAAAAGCGGGTCATGAGTGTCGTGAGGGCCGCCATGTACTTTGGTTTTTCCTGGCCGAGGTGTCGGGCGAGCCACTCGTCGTGGATATTATGCTTAAAGGCCGCCAGGGCTTCGACGTCTGGACAATCGACAATTCGGTTCTTTTTAGTTAGGAACCGAGTCCAGAATTTCCTGGTTGAGTCTCCGAGCTGTTGGGTAATGTGACTCAAGTCATCAGCATCCGGTGGTCACACGTATGTGCCCTGGAAGTTGTCGAGGAACGCGTCTTCTAGGTTTTCCCAACTGCCGATGGAATTTGCCGGTAGGCTATTTAGCCAGTGCCGGGCCGGTCCTTTGAGTTTAAGGGGAAGATACTTGATGGCGTGTATCGTCACCGCGGGCCATGTGAATGTGGAGAAGGAAATCTTCAATCCATACTGCGGGGTCTGTTGTGCCACCGTATGATTCGATGTTTACGGGTTTAAACCCTTCTAGGAATTCATGATCCATCACTTCGTCAGTGAAGCAGAGGGGGTGTGCGGCGCCTCTATGTCGGGCTATGTGGCTACGCAGTTCGAATGAGTCTGGTTGGCTATGTTCGGCCTGGCCGGACTTATGGATAGTGTATCCGACGTGAAGATCATCGTCACGTGTTGGGGCACGCCCCCGCGATCCGTAGATCAATCTTGGCTGTCCTGCCTTGTTTTCCAGTATGTCTCGCAGGTCCTGCCTATTGCCCCAGGCCGTAGTGTATTGGCGCGGGGGTGCGGGCTGGTATTCGGGCTAATACGCCGTTTTATCCCGCCCACGAGGTGGCCGGTCAGCCTCGTCCTGTGCTTGTAGTATGGGCTCCTCCTTGAGTTGAGGTAGCCACTTGTGCTCTGGATAACCTTTGGTGTGGCGCTCGAGTCCATATTCCTCGGCTGCCAGGACTTCAGTCCATCTATCTGAGAGCAGATCTTGATCAGCTTGGAGCTGCTGCTGCTTCTTTTTCAAGCTCCTCGCAGTGGCCATAAGCCGGCGCTTGAAGCGCTCCTGCTCTACGGGGTCCTTAGGCACGCCGAATTCATCGTCGCCGAGGCTGATCTCGTCTTCGGAGTGGGGCATGTAATTGTCCTCCTTCGGGTATCCATCCGTCGCCTGTTCGTCTGGGCTGATCTGCCCGTCTTCCTGTTCGGCCTGCTCGAAGGCAGGCTGATCAGGGTTGTATTCATCTTCGGCACCATCCGGATTGTTTTCTCCTGTGCCAGTATTGCTGTGGCGGGGCTTGGAGTGGCGCCGATGACGCCCATGCTTTGCTTTCTTCCTTAAGGGGTTATCCTCCATTGCCTCATCGCCATTGGTTTCTTTCAGAGTGTCCACCATATATATATATCATATGAGGAGGTGGCTGTCCAGCGCCCCGTGGGCGGTGGTTCCTGTTCTTCTCCTACATCGTCGTCCACACCGTCGATGTCTTTGGAGTCGAAGTCAAGCACATCGGTCAAATCATCGACCGTGGCAATGAAGTGGGTGGTGGGTGGGCAACGAATTCCCTCGTCACCTACTTCCCACTTGAGCCGGACATAGTTCGGCCAAGAGTCTCCTGAGAAAGAGAGAGACTTTAACGAGTTCAGCATGTCGCCAAAGGGCGAGTGCTGGAAGATATCCGCGGCGGTGAACTCCATTACCGGAGCCCAACCAGATTCGGCGGGCTCGGGGGTGCGCGGACTGGAACCTACAGCCGGACACGAGTCCAGGGGTCTGGAGTCACAGGCTTCCTTGGGGGTGGAGTCTGTGCTCGGCTCTACTGCCGATGAGTGTGCAGCCTCTGGGCGGGGTCCATCCACGCGTCCTCGGACGATGCGATCTGCCCCGGATTTAGGTCCGGAGCTCCTACTGGTGCGATATCCCGAGTATTGTCTGACAACAGGTCTAAGCCGTGCTCGTCGTGACTGTTCGGCGCTCCTGGCGTAGGCCCGAATCCGTCGAAGATCAAGTCTCCGCGGATATCGGCCGTGTAGTTCAAGTTTCCGAACCTGACCTGATGGCCAGGGGCGTAGCTGTTGATCTACTCCAGATGGCCGAGCAAATTGGCCCACAGTGCAAAGCCGCCAAACACGAAGATCTGTCCGGGGAGAAAAGTCTCACCATGGACCAAATTGTTGTTGATGATTGAAGGAGCCATCGAGCCTTGCAGTGACGACACAGAGGAACTCTCAATGAAAGCACCAATGTTGGTGTCAAAACCAGCGGATTTCAGGTAGGGGTCCCGATCTATGCATCTAAGGCTAATGGTAACAGGAGGCAAGGGACACGATGTTTTACCCAGGTTCGGGCCCTCTCGATGGAGGTAAAACCCTACTTCCTGCTTGATTGATCTTGATGATATGAGTATTACAAGAGTTGATCTACCACGAGATCGTAGAGGAACCCTAGAAGCTAGCCTATGATGATTTTGATTGTCCCTCTATGGACTAAACCCTCCGGTTTATATAGACACCGGAGGGGGCTAGGGTTTACACAGAGTCGGTTACAAAGAAGGAAATCTAATATCCGGATCGCCAAGCTTGTCTTCCACGCAAAGGACTGTCCCATCCGGACACGGGACGAAGTCTTGAGTCTTGTATCTTCACGGTTCAACAGTCCGGCCAAAGTATATAGTCCGGCTGTCTGGATACCCCCTAATCCAGGACTCCCTCAGTCGCTGCTCGAGAGGTCTCAAATCCTTAAAAAAAAATTCAGCTTCGGGCAAGGAATCGGCCTTGTCTGATTTAGGCGTATATAGCGCCCCAAGTTCGGCCTTCCGAATACTAGGGGCTTCGCCAAACTTTAAAATTGTAGATTTCTATGGCCAAGTGAGAGTGATAAAGCTGTATAGTCCGATTGCCTTGTTCGCTGCGCTAAACACCTCCTTAAAAGGACCAAATAATTTGGATAAAGAGTGTTTATATTTATCCTGAACACCCTGGTACTAGTTACATGGGGGTAGAAGCCGACGACTGGCCAACTCTCAGAATGTTATAAACGGCTACACAGAAGGTACTATTTTAAATTAACAAGTACCATATAGCGCACATGAACTCGTTTTCATATTACAGGATGATATGAGTACATTCATTCAAATATTACATCCTTAGCACATTCATCTGCCACAAGGCGGGCACCCTTAATGACATTGTCATAGTACTGTTCGGGGTGGCGATGCTCCTTGCCCTTCGGCGGCCCCTCTGTCAGCAGCGTCTCGGCATCCATGTTTGCCCAGTGCACTTTCGCACGGGCTAAGGCCCTGCGTGCACCCTCAATGTAGACGGACTGCTTAACGACTTCAAGCCACGGATAGGCATTTACCATCCGCTTCACAATGCCGAAGTAGCAGCCGGGTAGGGGCTTGCCAGGCCACAGCTGGACTATGAGGTCCTTCATGGCCAGCTCGGCCGCCTTGTGAAGTTCGACCAGTTGCTTCAGCTGGTCGCTCAAAGGCATCGGATGTTCGGCCCCATTATACTGGAACCAAAACAACTTATCCGTCGAGCTCCCTTCCTCAGCCCGGTAGAACTCTGCAGCATCAGAGATGCTGTGCGGCAGATCTGCGAAAGCTCCTGGAGAGCTCCGAATTCGGGTAAGTAAAAGGAAAGTCTCCTTCAGATGCTTGCTTTGCATAATGAATGCCTTACCCGCCGCTATCTTCTTGGCCGCCTCAATCTCCTGGAGGGCCTTCTGGGCTTCGACCTTGGCGTCTTGCACGCTTTGGAGGGCCTTCGCAAGCTCCAACTCTTGAGTCTTGGAGTCATGCTCCAAGGACTCGAATTTTTTGACGAAGTCCTGGAGCTCTTGCTGGACGTCATCAACCCGAGCCTCATGTTTTTTGCGCTCGGTGCGCTCCTTGGCCACTTTGTCTTCGGCCTCAGACAACACCTTCTTAAGGGCCACCACTTCGGTCGTGGACCCTATTATATACATGATGCTTCTATTAGCGTCAACACTTTTTCCTTTATATGACATTCAGACGGGGTATCACTTACCTTTGTTCTCCTCGAGCCGCCTTTTCATGAGGCCGAGCTCTTCCTCGTCCCGCCTCAGGTCCTACTTCAGTTCGGAGACCTCCGCAGTACAGGTGGCAGTGGCCAGCAGCAACGCCTGCTTATTCACATAGACATAATATGATTAAGACCCCTGTGGAGGTTATTTGATCCTCTGTTCGGCCTTTCTTTCCGAACACCAAACAGATCATCAGGGGTACTGTCTACACTGCGATATTTTCTCATAATTTAATTACTTACCTCAAAGCCTGTTAGGAGGCTGGTGCAGGCTTCTGTCAATCCGCTTTTTGCGGGCTGAACCTTTGCAATCACTGTACTCATAAGAGTACAGTGTTCTTCATCAGTGGAAGCGCCTTGAAGCGTTTTCAGCAAGTTGTCCGATGCCTCTGGATGGACAGAGGTCATCGGCACAGGCGGCTCGCCCTCCTTAGCAAGGGGCTACCTGCCTGAAACCAGAACCACGGGAGGTTCCGGCGCAGTATCCGGCTGGGGGCCAAGCTTGCTGTGGCCCCCCTCATCAGAATCCATGGGGATCTTTCCCCCATGTGCCCGGCATCGGGGGTTTCTTCTTGAGGCGCCTCCAGAACTACCACCGCCTGGCCCGGTATCCTCCGAGACAACACTTCGGTGTCGTCCGCGGGCCAGGGAGTGGAGGCCCTCGGGAGCGAATCACTGTTCATCGCCGACGAACTCAAAGACTCACCCGAGGAGGATAGGTCCATGCGGGCTTTGGACGGACCGCACGAACATATCTTAACATGATAAGAAGCCATAAAGCTAAACATGCCTTAAGTATTATGGTATCCAGATACTTACGACTTTGCCAGGACTTGTCCGTAGGTAGCCACTCCTCGTTGCTATAAGCGGCTGTTGTGGAGTGGTCCGGAGGGATGGTCCTTCCCTTCTTGGACCCTTCGTCCTCCCCGGATGGGGCGACCTTCCTTTTCTTCTCCCCCTCGGCTTGTGGGAGGGGTTTTTCCTCTTCCTCCTCCTCGGTTTCATTGGAGGAGTGCGCCTCGGTGTCTTCGGACGATGAGTCCGACACCACCTTGCGCCTGAGACCTTTCCTGGTCCCCATGGCCTTCTTCTCCGGCACCTCATAGGGCGCTGGAAACAGCATCTCCGTTAGGAGAGCCATCGCTGTGTCCTCGGGCAGTGGAGCTGGGCAGTCGATCCGCTTCGCTGTCGCCACCCAGTCCTATTAAGATTGGTGGGAAGGCTCAAATTCCTTTCCCGAATATATTAGGGGAAGGAGCATCTTGTAAAACATAGAAGACTTACCGGATTGGCAGGGCGCTTTGCACTGAGCTCGCGATCTTGGGTAACGGGAGGAGGTATTTCGACGGCCTTGAACATCCCCTTCCAGACGTCCTTGTGCGTCGTGTCAAATAGCTCTCGCAGTGTCTGGTGTTCAGCCGGTTCGAACTCCCACATATTAAATGCCCGTCTTTGGCATGGGAGGATCCGGCGGAAGAGCATGACCTAGACCACGTTGACAAGCTTGATTTTCTTGCTTATCATATTCTTGACGCAATTGTGGAGTCCGGTCAGCTCCGCTGGCTCACCCCAGGCTAAACCCTTCCTTTTCCAGGAGGTAAGCCGCATGGGGATACTAGATCGAAATTCGGGGACTGCCGCCCAGTTGGAGTCGCGTGGCTCGGTGATGTAGAACCACCCCGATTGCCACCCCTTCACGGTCTCCACATAGGAGCCTTCGAGCCAGGTGACGTTGGGCATCTTGCCCACCATGGCGCCTCCGCACTTTGCTTGCTGGCCGACCACTATCTTCGGCTTCACATTGAAGATCTTTAGCCACAGGCCGAAGTGGGGCTTGATGTGGGGGAAAGCCTCGCACACGACGATAAACACCGAGATGTTGAAGATGAAGTTGGGGGGTAGATCATGGAAATCCATCCCATAATAGAACATGATCCCACGGATAAATGGGTGGAGGGGAAATCCCAGTGTGCGGATGAAGTGGGCGAGAAACACAACCCTCTCATGGGGTTCCGGAGTAGGGATGATCTGCCCTACATCCGGGAGCCGGTGCGCGATGTCTGCGGCTAAGTATTCGGCCTCCCGGAGCTTCATGATGTCCTCCTCCGTAACGGAGGAGGCCATCCACTTGCCTCCCGCTCCGGACATGCCTGGAATGGCTTTGCGGAGAAGGTGAGAACTTGGGCGCTGGAGCTCGAGAGTGCGAGAATGGATGAGCAAAGGAGGAAGAAGGCGTGGGTGAAAAAAAGGGGAATCCCTATCTCTTTATAAAGGCGGTAGAAACTGTGCGCCTCCCCACTTGCCCGTTAAAATCGCTTATTCCCCAAGTGCCACGATTGATGGCACAGTTGGGTTACCCACGCCCGTATTGATGAGAATCCGGCGATAAGGGGACATGATCTTTGCTTCGACAAGACGTGTCAAGGAAACCGCCTCGCAATATGTGTAGTAGCTGGTTGTGAAAAATGGTTCGAATAATGACCGGGCCATGGCGTGATGTCACACTATGAAAAGCTGTCAGCAGATTAGATTTGTGGAATATTGTGCTCTCTACGGTGGTATGTGGAATTTGTTTTGCAGAGACGGACATGATCCTCGTGTTCAAAATCTTCTATGGAGTATTCAGAGAAGGAACCCGCCTTGCAATGCCGAAGACAATATGCGCGCCGGACTCATCATCATTGAAGCCTGGTTCAGGGGCTACTGAGGGAGTCCGGGATTAAGGGGTCCTCAGATAGCCGGACTGTATACTTTGGCCGGACTGTTGGACTATGAAGATACAAGATTGAAGAATTTGTCCCGTGTCCGGATGGGACTCTCCTTTGCATGGAAGGCAAGCTTGGCGATTTGGATTTGTAGATCTCCTTCTCTGTAACCGACTCTGCGTAACCCTAGCCCCCTCCGGTGTATATATAAACCAGAGGGTTTAGTCCGTAGGACAACAACAATCATAATCATAGGCTAGCTTCTAGGGTTTAGCCTCTACGATCTCATGGTAGATCAACTCTTGTAATACTCATATCATCAAGATCAATCAAGCAGGAAGTAGGGTATTACCTCCATCGAGAGGGCCCAAACCTGGGTAAACATTGTGTCCCCCTGCCTCCTATTACCATTAGCCTTAGACGCACAGTTCGGGACCCCTACCCGAGATCCGCCGGTTTTGACACTGACAAAGGGTAAAGTTACATGGGCCTTGCCCAAATTCGGCCCGCAGATGCACTACCGGACAATCCGGTACGGGGGGCCGGACAGTGTGGTGGAAACATAAACTTTTGGGCTTCCAGAAATTGTACTACCGGACTGTCCGCTTGGGGGACCGGACTGTCCAGTAGTGCAATTTCTGCACAGAGCAAAACTTCTCTCTAGATGGACCGGACAATCTGATTGGGCGATCGGACAGTCCGGTAGTGCAAATTTTGCACCGTCTTCTTTCAGTCATTGCTTCCAAGCTTCCCGCGCGGACGGTGTAGGCGTACACTTGCGCTTGCACTCCTCCTCATCATCCATGGTGCTCCGATGATACCTATGCATGCACATGAGAGGAGTGTCAAGTAGTATACCATCCTCGATGGGGTGAAGTGAACACGTGTAAAGGAGATGATTCACCTTTGATATGTGAAGTAGATGTCACACGTGTCACTCGCCAAATGGACTCTTGACATTGTGATGTCTATAGGATGCTCCGCATCATCCCCTCCCCCTTGGGAAAGATCCGTCCTCGGATCAAAAAACAAATCACCATGGGAAATACATGGCGCCCTCGTGTAGAAGTGGACGTTCACCAAGTAGTCATCATCTTGAAGCTCATAGTGGCCACTCTCCAATGTTGCACCGTTGTGTGGTTCCTTCAAAAGGAGTAAGTAAAACAAACACTTGGAAAAAGAAATGTGGTTAGTGTTAGTGCAAAACCAAGCATTCATAAAGCGCTTGACAAATGGTCGATTCTAGGCACATCAATTTGACTTAAGATTTCGGCCAAGCTGGGTTGCATGGCTCTTGTGCTTACCCCTACGTCCCCGATTGTTCGGCTAGGTGGAGCGCCTCTGTGATTGTTACTACCGGGTCATCTGAGTTAGTACCTCAGACTGGGTGAAGCCGAAACCTAGCCATCTTAAAGGATATAATTGGTCGACAATGATGGAAGTGAAAATTTTGGTTCATTACACCATAGAGTTCGGGAACTTTCCCCAAACTAAATCCTCAATATTTTTCTCCCACATTGACCAGAGGTGAGATTTCATGATCATGGTCAGCATGACAACCTAAAGAAAGGAACCGATAGCGGGACTATTTTCTTTGGAAGATGTTTCTTACGTTAATAGTAATATAACATATCTCTCCGTGTACCTTTGTTTATAAAACCATATGGCCGGATTGCCTTGTTTGCCGTAAATCTTTGCCCTTATAAAGGCTTTTTAAAGTAGGACAAACACTCCTCGGCTACTGGCCTAGGAGGTTGAAGCCGATGGTCAGTCAACAAAGTTTTGTATAATGCGGATTCGAGCATTAATTAATGATGTAGAGTACTTGGATACACAGAATCATAACACATAATTTGTGATTTTACTCTGGATATCCTTAATTTGGCCACCCATGCCCGCATTAAGGCTCGGGGGCTACTGGGCTTCGGGCTTATTAGTTACTAATATTAAAGGGGCACATCGATCCCCTGATCTGGTGTTGCCACCCGAGTGTCTCGGGGGATACTGCATTGCCTATTCAATGCAGAAAATTCAAAGTGTTTAGTGTTCGGCTTGACCGAACTATGGGCAAAAGCGTCTTTGGACAACGATAGGTACCAACTGGGACTTATCCGGCATCAAGCTAGTATATTACGGCGGCTTCTCAAAACCCTCTCTCAAGGGCCCGTCCGCCGATCATTATCTTTTCTAATGTGCATCTCGGATTTTAGTCCGACACGCACCTTGAGGGCTACTGGCTATATATCTCATCAGCAAATAAAATAAAATCCGCAAACAATCAGCCCAAGGCCAAGGTGGTACACCACCTCGGATGTTGTACGGCATAAAGCTCGGATACAAATGGCTGGCTCCATAGAGGGTATTTCTAGCATTAAGTTCGGCAGAACACCTTCAATTTTTTTGAACCAAGGTGATGTATGACACCTCGGATACAGTCCAACGTTGGAGCTCGGATACAGTCCGACGTTGGAGCTCGGATACAATCCGGCGTTGGAGCTCGGATGCAGTTCGACGTTGGAGTTCGGCTGCAAGAGGATACCTCAGATGTAGTCCGGCACTGGAGCTCAGACGCAAGAGGACACTGCCGCACGGGAACAACTTCAAACCCAAGGTGTGGCATAAAAATAACAAGGCATTGATAAAGGCCGAAAACTTAAAGGGGCTCCTCGGATACCCGACATATAAACTCTTCAGATTCACATCGGCGATCCTCAAGATCAAAGATGAGAAGATTTGTTGAACCAGTTTTCAAGACCGACGACCAAAGATGAAGAACAATTCATAATAATCGAGGAGCGTCCCTGATACGTCTCCAACGTATCTACAATTTATGAAGCATTCATGCTATTATATTATCTGTTTTGAATGTTTATGGGCTTTACTAAGCACTTTTATATCAGTTCTGGGACTAACCTATTAACCGGAGGCCTAGCCCATATTGTCGTTTTCTTGCCTATTTCAGTGTTTCGAAGAAAAGGAATATCAAACGGAGTCCAAATGGAATGAAACATTCGGGAGCATTATTTTTGGAACGGAAGCAATCCAGAGGACTTGGAGTGCAAGTCAGGGAAGTTTCGAGGAGGCCACGAGCCAGGGGGCATGCCCACCCACCTAGGCGCACCCTCCACCCTCGTGGGCCCCTCGTGGCTCCCTCGACCGACTTCTTTCGCCTATATATTCCCATATACCCTAAAAACATTGAAGATAAGAATAGATCGGGAGTTCCGCCGATGCAAGCCTCTGTAGCCACCAAAACCTCTCGGGAGCCTGTTCCGGCGCTTTGCCGGAGGGAGGGATCCCTCACCGGTGGCCATCTTCATCATCCCGGCGCTCTCCATGATGAGGAGGGAGTAGTTCACCCTTGGGGCTGAGGGTATGTACGAGTAGCTATGTGTTTGATCTCTCTCTCTCTCTCGTGTTCTTGACTTCGCACAATCTTGATGTATCGCGAGCTTTGCTACTATAGTTGGATCTTATGATGTTTCTCCCCCTCTACTCTCTTGTAATGGATTGAGTTTTCCCTTTGAAGTTATCTTATCGAATTGAGTCTTTAAGGATTTGAGAACACTTGATGTATGTCTTGCCGTGCTTATCTGTGGTGACAATGGGATATTCACGCGATCTACTTGATGTATGTTTTGGTGATCAACTTGCGGGTTCAATGGACTTATGCATAGGGGTTGGCACACGTTTTCGTCTTGACTCTCCGGTAGAAACTTTGGGGCACTCTTTGAAGTACTTTGTGTTGGTTGAATAGATGAATCTGAGATTGTGTGATGCATATCGTATAATCATACCCGCGGATACTTGAGGTGACATTGGAGTATCTAGGTGACATTAGGGTTTTGGTTGATTTGTATCTTAAGGTGTTATTCTAGTACGAACTCTAGGATAGATTAAACGAAAAAATAGCTTCATGTTATTTTACTACGGACTCTTGAATAGATCGATCAGAAAGGATAACTTTGAGGTGGTTTCGTACCCTACCATAATCTTTTCGTTTGTTCTCCGCTATTAGTGACTTTGGAGTGACTCTTTGTTGCATGTTGAGGGATAGTTATATGATCCAGTTATGTTATAATTATTGAGAGAACTTGCACTAGTGAAAGTATGAACCTTAGGCCTTGTTTCCTACCATTGCAATACCGTTTATGCTCACTTTTATCATTAGTTACCTTGCTGTTTTTATACTTTTAGATTACAAAAACCTATATCTACCATCCATATTGCACTTGTATCACCATATCTTCACCGAACTAGTGCACCTATACAAGTTACCATTGTATTGGCTGTGTTGGCGACACAAGAGACTCTTTGTTATTTGGTTGCAGGGTTGCTTGAGAGAGACCATCTTCATCCTACACCTCCCACGGATTGACAAACCTTAGTTCACCCACTTGAGGGAAATTTGCTACTGTCCTACAAACCTCTGCACTTGGAGGCCCAACAACGTCTACAAGAAGAAGGTTGCGTAGTAGACATCAAGCTCTTTTTTGGCGCCGTTGCCGGGGAGGTGAGTGCTTGAAGGTATATCTTTAGATCTTGCAATCGAATCTTTTTGTTTCTTGTTTTATCACTAGTTTAGTCTATAAAATAAAACTACAAAAAATGGAATTGAGTTCGTCTCATACGCTTCATCTTTTTAATATCTTTCTTGAGAATGATGGAAAGGAAAATTGTGCTCAAGTGCTAGAAGAAGAATGCATTAAAATGTTTGGTACTAGATCTTTGTGTGATGAGCATGATTGCAATGTTGTTAGTATGAATTCCTTGAATATCCATGATGCTAACGATATGCAAAGCCACAAGCTTGGGGAAGCTATGTTCGATGAATATGATATTTTTTGTCCCCCAAGTTTTGATGAGAATATTTGTTATGATGATAGCATGCCTCCCACTTATGATGACTATATTGATGAAAGTGGGTTTGGAAGAGTGTCAAATTTAGGAAGTAGTGATCCCACTATTTTGGAGGATGTTGAATCTTATTGTGATGAATATGAAAGTGTATTTGGAGAGGTTATGACTTTATTTAGTGATGAATCCACTATTTCAGAAGAGGTTCCAATTGATTATGAGAACAAAGTTTCTATCTATGATGATTATTGTGATGACTTGTATGCTATTACGAATAATGATAACCATGAAACTTGTCATCATGATTTTAGTTTTCAATTGGATTATGCCTCACATGACAATTATTTTATTGAGTTTGCTCCCACTACTATTCATGAGAAGAATTTTGCTTATGTGGAGAGTAGTAAATTCTCTATGCTTGTAGATCATGAAAATAATGCTTTAGGTGCTGGTTATATTGTTTAATTCATTCATGATGCTACTGAAAATTATTATGAGGGAGGAGCATATGCTTGTAGGAATTGCAATAATATCAAGTTTCCTCTCTATGTGTTGAAAATCTTGAAGCTATGCTTGTTCTACCTTCCTATGCTAGTTGATTATTGTTCCCATAAGTTGTTTGCTCAAAAAATCCCTATGCATAGGAAGTGGGTTAGACTTAAATGTGCTAGTCATATGCATCATGATGCTCTCTTTATGTTTCAATTCTTATCTTTTATGTGAGCATCATTGTCATCATCATGCCTAGCTAGAAAGGCATTAAAGAAAAGCGCTTGTTGGGAGACAACCCAATATTTATCCTTACTGTTTTTGTGTGTCCACATGATTATGCTACTTTAGTAATCATGTTTTATAGCTTTTGTTTCAATAAAGTGCCAAGTAAGACCTTTAGGATAGCTTACGGTGATAGTTGTGTTGATCCTGCTGAAAATCAGAAACTTTTGCACCCAGTAAATTAGTTTTGATAATTCAAACCTGCTTCTGATCTGATTATTTTTTCTATGGATTGTTACACAAATTTCTTAGGACTTCCTAATTTGGTAGGATTTTTGGAGTTCCATAAGTATACGTTTGATACAGATTACTACAGACTGTTCTGTTTTTGACAGATTCTGTTTTCTATGTGTTGTTTGCTTATTTTGATGAATCTATGAGTAGTATCGGAGGGTATGAATCATAGAGAAGTTGGAATACAGTAGATATTACACCAATATTAATTTAGAATGAGTTCACAACAGTACCTAAGTGGTGGTTTTATTTTCTTATACTAACGGAGCTTACGAGTTTTCTGTTGAGTTTTGTGTTGTGAAGTTTTCAAGTTTTGGGTTAAGATTCGATGGACTATGGAATAAGGAGTGGCAAGAGCCTAAGCTTGGGGATTCCCAAGGCACCCCAAGGTAATATTCAAGGACAACCAAAAGCCTAAGCTTGGGGATGCCCCGGATGGCATCCCCTCTTTCGTCTTCATTCATTGGTAACTTGGAGCTATATTTTTATTCACCACATGATATGTGTTTTGCTTGAAGCATCATTTTATTTTGCTAGCATTTGCTTTCTGTTATTTAGAATAATGTTTTGCATCTATATTTTCCATAAAAATGTCAAGGATAGCCTTTACCATGCTTATTCTGCTAGTATACATGTTGCTGTTTGAAAACAGAAAGTTTACGGCTGTTGCAAAAATTCCCTAGAAAAGTCAGAATGTGATAACTTGTTGAAACCTTTTGCTTAATAAGCTCTGATAAATTTACTACAGCAGGAATTTTCTTGCATAATTTTTGGAGTTAGGGAAGTATTGATACTCTTGCATTCTTTACAGACTGTACTGTTTTGGCACATTGCTGTTATGTTTGCATTGTTTGCATATGTTTACTTGTTTAATGATTCTATTTGAGAATAGGAGTATTAAATATGCAGAGGCATTTAGTATGCAATGTTGAATAATAATTTTAGTGATTTGTTACAGTAGAAAATGATAAGGTTTTGCATTAGTTTATACTAACTTATCTCACGAGTTCTTGTTGAGTTTTATGTGGATGAAGTTTTTGAGAAATAGAGAAGCCATGATATGAGAGGAATTAAGGAGACACAAAAGCTCAAGCTTGGGGATGCCCAAGGCACCCCAAGATAATATTCCAAGAAGTCTCAAGCCTCTAAGCTTGGGGATGCCCCGGTAGGCATCCCACCTCTCTTCTTCAACAATTATCGGTTAGTATCAGTTGAACCTAAGTTTTTGCTTCTTCACATGAGTTGTGCTATCATTGCAATGTCATTTTATTTTCTTTTGCTTGCTGTTTGAATAAAATACCAAGATATGAAATTCTTAAATCAGAGAGAGTCTTCACATGAGCTACATAATTATTTAGCTACTCATTGATCTTCACTTATATCTTTTTGGAGTAGTTTGTCATTTACTCGTGTGCTTCACTTATATCCTATGAGTAAATGGTTGAATGAGTTGAATGCAATAAATCTGAAATTATATATGTTTCATTTACTTATCCCATGGGAAGTAATGACTTCACATCTAAGAAGTAGAGGTTGTAAATTTATTGAAGGTTAGCAAGCATTGTATTGGTCATTTGAACAATTCATGAAAGAATATTGAAGGAAGAGAGACTTCACATATAAATACACTATCTTAGACATCTTCTATGATTGTGAGCCCCATTAATTATTTTCAAACCTGAGCAAATTAGTTGAAGTTGGACAAGGAAGACAACGTAATGAGTTATGCTTGGGTGTATTTGTATAGAAGTTATATTGTTATAGATCCTCCAACATGTGGTTCTTGCTTTTTTAGAATCCTTTGCTAGCCAAAATATCTGTTCTAAGCAGGAATAGTGCTTGTGCATCCAAATCCCTTCTTCCATGAGTGTCCACCATACCTACCTATATGCGGTATTTACCTGCCGTTCCAAGTAAATTTGCATGTGCCAAACTCTAAACCTTCAAATAATAATCTGTTTTGTATGCCCGAATCGCTCATGTAGCGACTAGGGGCTGTCAGTATCTTCCATGCTAGGTGGGTTATTCTCAAGATGAGTGGACTCCGCTCATCATTCACGAGAAAAATGGCTGGTAACCGGGATGCCCAGTCCCATGATCAAAAAGATAGAAGCAAAATAAAATAATTAAAACAAAACTCCCCTAGGACTGTTGTTGGTATGGACGGTACACCATTGTTTTGGATGGCCGTGGAGTGTGATTGTTGGTGGAGGGGGAGTAAAAACTTTACCATTGTGTTTGGGAACCGCCTATAATGTATGTAGTATGGAAGATATTGGGAACTCTTGGTTGTTATGTTGACAATGAAACAATACCTCTTGAATTTTTTTATCTCTATTTCAAAATCAAGCTCTGGCACCTCTGCAAATCCCTGCTTCCCTCTGCGAAGGGCCTATCTTTTACTTTTATTAAAGAGTTAGTAGTATTTTTTCTCATTCCTACCTACTCTTTAGTTGGCAAGCATCATGTGTTGGGGAAAGATCTAAGCATATATGGCCATGCAAATATATTTGATCATGAATTATTATTGTTGACAATTATCTATATGATAAGCGAGTTGGGAGGCGAAACACTATGCCCCTATCTTTCTCTGTGTTCGATGGATGCCATTTGTTCTAAGAATATGCTTTGAGTGGTAGCAATCATGGAAGACTATATGATAGTTGAGTGTGGAGTTTGCTAAATCAAAGCTCTGACATAGACCCTTCTCGAAAATAAGATGAATTGTAATTGTTTGATGACTGAGAATGAAGTTTTCTAGTTTTGAAGAAAGTTTATGGTCTATGCTTTAACATGTGAATAGCTTGTTACTTGATCTTGAGAAGTTTTATGAGATGAATTAATGTTATGACAAATAATCATGCTACAAAAGGTGATTGAAATTATCATTGATCAAACTTGTGCACCTTCTATCATTCACACTTCATAAATTCTTTCTTTTATCATTTACCTACTCGAGGATGAGCAGGAATTAAGCTTGGGGATGCTGATACGTCTCCAACGTATCTATAATTTATGAAGCATTCATGCTATTTTATTATCTGTTTTGAAGGTTTCTGGGCTTTACTAAGCACTTTTATATCATTTTTGGGACTAACCTATTAACCGGAGGCCCAACCCATATTGCTGTTTTCTTGCCTATTTCAGTATTTTGAAGAAAAGGAATATCAAATGGAGTCCAAACTGAATGAAACCTTCAGGAGCATTATTTTTGGAACGGAAGCAATCCAGAGGACTTGGAGTGCAAGTCAGGGAAGTTTCGAGGAGGCCACGAGGCAGGGGGCGCGCCCACCCCCCTGGGCGCGCCCTCCACCCTCGTGGGCCCCTCGTGGATCCCCTGACCGACTTCTTTCGCCTATATATTCCCATATACCCTAAAAACATCGAAGATAAGAATAGATCGGGAATTCCACCAATGCAAGCCTCTGTAGCCACCAAAACCTCTCGGGAGCCCGTTCCGGCGCCCTGCCGGAGGGGGGATCCCTCACCGGTGGCCATCTTCATCATCCTGGCGCTCTCCATGACAAGGAGGGAGTAGTTCACCCTCGGGGCTGAGGGTATGTACCAGTAGCTATGTGTTTGATCTCTCTCTCTCTCTCTCTCGTGTTCTTGACTTCGCACGATCTTGATGTATCGCGAGCTTTGCTACTATAGTTGGATCTTGTGATGTTTCTCCCCCTCTACTCTCTTGTAATGGATTGAGTTTTCCCTTTGAAGTTATCTTATCGGATTGAGTCTTTAAGGATTTGAGAACACTTGATGTATGCTTGCCGTGCTTATCTGTGGTGACAATGGGATATTCACGTGATCTACTTGATGTATGTTTTGGTGATCAACTTGCGGGTTCAATGGACTTAAGCATAGGGGTTGGCACACGTTTTCGTCTTGACTCTCCAGTAGAAACTTTGGGGCGCTCTTTGAAGTACTTTGTGTTGGTTGAATAGATGAAGCTGAGATTATGTGATGCATATCGTATAATCATACCCGCGGATACTTGAGGTGACATTGGAGTATCTAGGTGACATTAGGGTTTCGGTTGATTTGTATCTTAAGGTGTTATTCTAGTACGAACTTTAGGATAGATTGAACGGAAAGAATAGCTTCATGTTATTTTACTACGGACTCTTGAATAGATTGATCAGAAAGGATAACTTTGAGGTGGTTACGTACCCCACCATAATCTTTTCGTTTGTTCTCCACTATTAGTGAATTTAGAGTGACTCTTTGTTGCATGTTGAGGGATAGTTATATGATCCAGTTATGTTATTATTGCTGAGAGAACTTGCACTAGTGAATGTATGAACCTTAGGCCTTGTTTCATACCATTGCAATACCGTTTACGCTCACTTTTATCATTAGTTACCTTGCTGTTTTTATATTTTTAGATTACAAAAACCTATATCTACCATCCATATTGCACTTGTATCACCATCTCTTCGCCGAACTAGTGCACCTATACAATTTACCATTGTATTGGGTGTGTTGGGGACACAAGAGACTCTTTGTTATTTGGTTGCAGGGTTGCTTGAGAGAGACCATCTTCATCCTACGCCTCCCACGGATTGATAAACCTTAGGTCATCCACTTGAGGGAAATTTGCTACTGTCCTACAAACCTCTGCACTTGGAGGCCCAACAACGTCTACGAGAAGAAGGTTGCGTAGTAGACATCAGTCCCCAACTTGAAGACCGGTTCAGTGGGCTACTAACGGTGTCCTGGACTAGCGGGTACTCATCACGTCATCTCCCGACCAATGGGTCGGGCTGACGACCCCCATGGTGGTTCACTAATGGGCCACTTTAGGCAGTCCATGCCGCATACAAGGAAGACTCCACAAGACTTGGTGTGGGAGTCCTGGACTAGGGGGTCCTCGGGCGTCCGGTCTATTGATGTGGGCTGGACTGATGGGCCGTCAAGATACAAGACAGGAGATTATCTCTCGTGTCTGGTGGGGACTCTCACATGCGTGGATGGCAAGTATAGGTGTCCGGATATTTTATTCCTTTCTGTAAAACCGAATTTGTACAACCCTAAGCCCCTCCGGTGTCTATATAAACCGGAGGGTTAGATCGGAGGCAGGATCACAACATTGCTAGGCTAGCTATCTAGGGTTAGCCGAATCGATCTCGAGGTAGATCAACTCTTGTAACCCCTATACCCTCGAATATACTCAAGCAGGAGTAGGGTTTTACCTCCATCAAGAGGGCCCGAACCTGGGTAAATACTATGTCCCTTCTCCATTGTTACAACTGATCCTCAGACGCATAGCTGGGCCCCCCTACCCGAGATCTGCCGATTTTGACACCGACATTGGTGCTTTCATTGGGAGCTGTGCTGTATCATCGACAGAAGGATCGATGGCTCACCTCTTCGTCAACGATGACGCTGCACTCAGGGAGACCTTTCTTCCTGGACATGTTTTTGTGTTCGGTGGCTTTGTGCTTCAGGCCAACTCGATCGGCCGCCTCGAACAGGTTGATAGTTACGCCCCGGCCACCAGATCAGGTTTGGAAACCTGAATTATGTTGCTGACATCCAAGGAGATCTAGTCTTCGATGGGTTTGCAGCCTCGGCCGCCACTCTGTGTCCCCGCCAAGAAGACTCTTTGGATCCACTGCCAGACCTCATCCAGGGGTCAACACCAACACCCACCTCGGCCTTAGATCCGGGGCAGGTCTCATTGTCTGAAGACGGGAACATAAGCCCCGCCGGACTTCTTCCCCTCGTGGAGCTTCCTACCGAAGACCCATATGCAATTTTAGACTTCGCTTTGGGCAACCATACCGAAGAGCCAAGGTCTGCACTTAGTGGGTCCGATTAGGCGCCCCGTGCCAAATTCAGCATGGCAGACCCGCAGTTTCCAGTCCCGCTTCCGCTCCTAGATGAAGCATTGGGTTTGATGCAGTCTTTCGCCATCACAGAGGCTTTACCTCCGAACTGTATCCAGCACGGACTGGGGGCTGAGAGAGGGGAATTTTGCACCCCACCCACCACCCACTTAATAGCCACTGTTGAGGACTTAATCGACATGTTGGACTATGCGTCTGAAGACATTGACAGTATGGATGACGATTGAGGGAGTCCTGGACTAGGGGGTGTCCGGATAGCCGGACTATCATCATCGGCCGGACTCCAAGACTATGAAGATACAAGATTGAAGACTTCGTCCTGTGTCCAGATGGACTTTCCTTGGCGTGGAAGGTAAGCTTGGCAATACGGATATGTAGATCTCCTACCATTGTAACCGACTCTGTGTAACCCTAGCCCTCTCTGGTGTCTATATAAACCGGAGGGTTTTAGTCCATAGGACGGACAACCATTACAAAAATCATACCATAGGCTAGCTTCTAGGGTTTAGCCTCCTTGATCTCGTGGTAGATCCACTCTTGTACTACCCATATCATCAATATTAATCAAGCAGGAGTAGGGTTTTACCTCCATCGAGAGGGCCCGAACCTGGGTAAAAACATCGTGTCCCTTGTCTCCTATTACCATCCGCCTAGACGCACAGTTTGGGAGCCCCTACCCGAGATCCGCCGGTTTTGATACCGAGATTGGTGCTTTCATTGAGAGTTCCTCTGTGCCATCACGATCAGGAAGGATGCCTCTTCCCATCTTTAAAGACGGTACCATCGCCAAAGGAGCTTTGGCCGCCGGCCAAACTATCCGGCTAGGTGGTTTTCTCATGACCGCCTGTTCGGCCACCGCTTCGACGATGGCCTCTCGGGTCATCAAAAGAAATCTTCACGTCAACTCGGAATTCGCCGAGCATCTGGATTCAATGGAGCTCTCTTCCGTAAACGAGCTCTTGGATCGCATCGCCGCCCTGGGAGTCGCTACAGACTACAATCAGATTGGGCTTAAAACCAATCTGAGAGATTAACTCTCCCCAGGTTACCCACCACGTTGCGGTGGTAGAGGAACAAAGCGGCGACTCTTCTTCTGTATGAAAAACTAGTTATGTCCGGACTCCTGAACCCTCCATGCCTGATTCCCGCAGAGGGACGGACGTCGATCAAGTACTGAACCTAATCAGGCAGCGGACCAGACTCGTCGGACAACGTCCAGCAATCCAAGCTTCCAAATTCGGAAACTTCTCGGCCCTTGAGCCTCAAGATGGGCAGGGTTCCGGACTCAATTCCACCCACCCACCCAAACATATGCGATCTATCTCAAATCCGGCAAGAGCCCGCTGAAACAGTACATCATTACTGGGCCAGATTCCTCCTGGTTATGGACAGGATAAAGGACTGCCGTGTGGAAAACACAATTCCAATTTTCTGCAACAATTGCACGGACAAGGGAATCTTGAACACCATAAGTCGTCGCGAAATTACACGCTTCGCCGACCTAGCATCCATAGTACGAAAATATTGTGCGATGGAGAGTGTCCGGAAAACCGAAACTAAGTTTTGGGACAATCCGGCTCCGAACACAACCCTAGTCCAAACAAAAGGGTGCACCATGCTCAGGCACCCAGGACAAGAACCAAAAAGGAAAAACCCCATAAAGGGCACGGAACCGTACTGGAGGGATGGCTCAGCGGACCCTATAAAATTCATAGTGCAGAGGGCGCCACTCCAACTCATAGCCTTCGAGCATGTTGGATACTGCGGCAGGTGACCAAAAGTGGCGAAGAGCTTCTAGCCCCGGAGAACCACCCCAATAGTACCAGTACGGTATTAACAGTCTTCGAGACTTTCGCATCAAATAATATGTGGAAAAGAACAATCCGCAGCCTCGCCGAAGTCTACCCAGTAGCAACAACAAATCCATGGAGCGACACGGCCATCACCTTCAACGCCAGCGACGAACCTAAATTCTGAACAGCCCGAGCACCAGCCGCATTGGTCCTCAGTCCAATAGTGGACGACTTTCGCCTTACCAAGGTACTCATGGATGGCGGCAGCAGTTAAACCTCATCTACGAGGAAACCCTTCAAAAATGGAAATAGTAGGAGCCGCATTGAGCGAAGTAGCACAACCTTTAGAGGAATAATCCCTAGCCGGGAAGCACGCTGCACGGAAAAATCACACTTGATGTGGTGTTCGCTCACGGACAATTACAGTCCGAGGAGGTCACGTTCCAAGTGGCCCGTTCAGCAGCGGATATCACGCTTTATTAGGACGAGAGGCATTCACAATCTTCCAAGCCATACCCCATTACGGGTACATGAAGCTTAAAATGCCGGGCCCAATGGAACCATCACCCTTGCCACGATCCGGACATAGCACTCCTACCGAAAACAAGACAGCGCAGATTAGCCCTCGAGGCACTATCCGAAGCCCTAGTGGTGGAGGAACTCTCTGCGCCAAGCGCTCTCACGGTGAACAGGATGATGTGATACTCGATAAGAGATCCAAGTCCACCTCTTTTAAACCAGCGGACGAAATAGTCGATTCGAGGTCCATCCAACGGACCCAACAAAGACGGCCTCCATTGGGGCGCAGTTAAACCCGATGTAGACGCCGACTACGAGAATTCGCCGGGAGGTGGGACATCTTTGCTCGGCACCCTTCAGATATGCCAGAATCCCCGCAGATTGGCGAACACAGCCTAAACATCCTAAAGGATTCAAGCGATCAAACAGGCTCTTGGCGATTTTCGAAGCCAAAAGACAGCAATGGGAGAGGAGATAGCCAAACTATTGGAAGCCGGATTCATCAGAGACATCAAACATCCGGACTGGCTAGCAAACCTGGTAATGGTACCAAAGAAGGACAAGTCCTGGCGCCTATGTGTTGATTTTAAAGACCTCAACAAGGCTTGCCCAAAGGATCCTTTCCCCCTTCCCCGCATCGATCAAATAATCGATGCTCTTTGCGAACACGATTCATTGTGCTTCCTCGACGCATACTCCGGCTACCATAAAATCAAGATGGCGGAGGCGGACCAAGCCGCAACGGCATTCATTACTCCATACGGACCATTCTGCTTCAACACGATGCCCTTCGGACTCAAAAACGCCGGCGCAACATATCAGCACATGATTCAGACATGTTTGGCTACCCAGATCGGCAAAACAATAGAGGCATACATAGATGATGTGGTCGTCAAAACCAAACACGTCGAAACTCTAGTAGACAATCTGAGGCTCACATTCGACAACCTCCGAGCATATGACATTAAGCTGAACCCGGAAAAATGCGTTTTCGGCGTACCAGCCGGAAAGCTCCTGGGCTTCATTGTATCCGGTAGAGGAATTGAAGCAAACCCAGCCAAGATCCAAGCTCTATCACAGCTGGATATTCCAAAAGACCTCAAACAAATACAAAAATTGACTGGATGCGTGGCGGCTCTAAGCTGCTTCATCTCCCGTTTGGGAGAAAAGTCATTGCCCCTCTATCGCCTCCTCAGGCGCACCGAACACTTCGAGTGGACGGATGCTGCCACTGTCGGACTCGAAGAAATAAAGACCATATTGGCAACAAATCCGGTCCTGGCCGCGCCTAACCTGGGCGAACCAATGTTGTTATATATCGCGGCAACACATCAAGTTGTAAGCGCGGTGCTCGTCGTCAAACGAGAAACAGAAGGGCAGAAATTCCTTCTTCAAAAACCAGTGTACTACGTATCCACTGTCTTAACTCCCTGCAAGTCCCGGTACCCGCATTATCAAAAGAGAGCATACACGGTGTTCATGGCATCCCGGAAGCTGCGACACTACTTTCAAGAGTGTTCGATAACAGTGGCCTCCGAAGTACCCCTCAATGACATCATAAACAACCGCAACGCGACGGGCAGGATTGCAAAATGGGCCATTGAGCTCTTACCATTTGACATAACCTACAAACCATGGCGAGCTATAAAGTCGCAAGTCTTGGCTGACTTCGTCACGGAATGGACTGAAGCCAAACTCCCTAAAGAGTACGGCGCATACTCCAATTGGATCATGCATTTCGACGGCTCTAAAATGTTGGCCGGCTTGGGGGCTGGCGTTGTTTTGACATCCCCAACCGGAGACATAGTCCAATACGTACTTCAAATAATGTACATAGACTCCAACAACGCAGTCGAATACGAGGCCCTTCTGCACGGTCTCCGGATGGCAATCTCCATGGGCATTCAATGCCTCGAGGTACGCGGGGATTCAAACCTCGCAATATCACAAGTAAATGAAGACTTCGATGCCAAAGATCCGAAAATGGCAGCCTACCGTAACGCCGTCTTAAAAATGTCAGCTCGGTTCGAAGGACTCGAATTCCACCATGTAGCCCGGGATAATAACCAGGCGGCCGACGTGTTGGCACGCATCAGTGCAAAACACGACGCCGTCCCTCCAAACATCTTCTTGGTGCAGCTCTTTAAGCCATCCGTAGTATGGGAAGAGGAGTCCGGAAACAACAATCTGGAACCAACCGCACCGCCCAACACCGAACATTCTGACACAATCGGTGGCTCAGCCAATGACATAACACCTTCCGCCCACGAAATAATGGCAGTCATTGCCCCGTGGACGGAACCATTCCTAGCCTACTTAATTAGGCAGGAACTTCCCGAAGACCAAAATGAGGCCCGCTGCATAGTTCGCCAATCTAAAGCCTACGAGGTCCATGAGGGGGAACTTCATAAGAAAAGCGCAACCGGAGTCCTTCAAAGGTGTATCTCCGAAGAGGAAGGGTGAAATCTTCTGGCTGAAATTCACGCCGGACTAGGCAGACACCACGCTGCAGCCCGTGCCCTTGTTGGTAAGGCCTTCCGTACAGGATTTTATTGGCCGACGGCCCGGGTAGATGCTCAGGACTTAGTCCAATGATGCGTCGATTGTCAGCTCTTTGCTAATCAAAGCCACATGCCACCCACTGCCTCAAAACTATACCCATCACCTAGCCGTTTGCGGTCTGGGGGCTTGACATGGTTGGACCCCTTAAAGGGGGAACCCACAAGCAAAAATACCTATTGGTCATGGTGGACAAATTCACCAAATGGATAGAGGCCAAGCCAGTTAAAACGGCCGAATCCGGACCTGTGATAGACTTCATATCCGGGGTAGTACACCGTTACGGTGTCCCCCACAGCATCATCACCGATAATGGCACGAACTTCACGGCCGACGAGGTTAAACTCTGGTGTAAAAATATGGGCATTAAGCTCGACTACGCTTCAGTCTATCACCCTCAAACCAATGGTCAAGTTGAATGAGCAAATGGTCTAATCATGAGCGGCATCAAACCCAGATTAGTGCGGTCCCTTACGGAATCTAACACGCACTGGGTAGAGGAGCTCGACTCCGTACTCTGGGGGCTACGGACCACGCCAAACCGTACTACCGGGTTCACACCATTGTTTATGGTATACGGCGCAGAGGCAGTTTTGCCCTGCGACATAATTCATGACTCACCTCGAGTGCGCATGTACGAAGAAAGAGAAGTCGAGTTGGATCGGCAGGACAGCTTGGACGCATTGGAGGAGGAGCGGCGTGGCCAAGGCTCGTTCCGCATTCTATCGGCAGCAGCTCGAAGATATCAAAGCGAGAGGTACGAGCCAAGACTTACAATGTTGGCGAACTAGTTCTCGCTGCGGACAAGAAAAAGGACAAACTCAAGCCCAAATGGGAAGGCCCTTCATCATCGACCAAGTTCGATTGGCGGAGCATACCGTCTGCGAAACACATCGGACAACCGACTCGAGCGAACCCATGGAGCGCAGCCCGCCTCCTCAAGATTCTCGCCTAGCGCCGGACTCGAGTTCGTCTCCTTCCTCCGTCCACATTTTTACACTTCAGCTGTCTTTTGTTTCTCTCTTTTCTCCACCTTTTTCATAAAGCCCTTGAGGGCCGATTTGCGCATTGTTCGTGACACACTTGATGTGCTACCGCACTCATTATACGTGGGGCTTCTTTAATGAAGCTTACTTATACGGGCTTTATGCCCAACACATGTGTCAAACTTCGCATGTACCTTTTATTCACCGTTATATGCATCGATATGACTTAAGTTTCGCCAAGCTGGGTTGCTGGCTCTGTTCTTACCCCTACGTTCCCGATTGTTCGGCTAGGAGGTAAAGGAGCACCTCTGGGATTACTCTTGCCGGGTCACCGGATGTGTACCTCGGTAGGTGAAGCCAAAAGCTAAGCGTTCTTAAGGGAATATTCATCGGTGACTTGAAAGATGATTTTTTACCTATTTATTTATCTGCCCCGGATGTTTTCCTGCCCTTTCGCGATCAGAACATGCACTTTAGGGCATGCCTCGAGAAAGGAACCCTTAATGAAACTATTCTCCCTAGAAGATGTTTCTTACTAACCATGTAATATAACATAACTAGTTGGGCACTTATGCGATAAAGCACTAATGACCCCTACGCTTTGGTCTCCATGCATGCCTGGTTTTTCATAACCGAGAAGGTATTGGACACTCCTGGACTCTAGGGTCCCGAGGTTGAAGCGAAAAGGTCGGCAAAGACAAGCGATCTACAATCCGGCTAGAAGGCATTTTATATGTCATTTTAAATACATCGTCAAATCATTGTTGTACTCCTCCTCAATCCCATCTAACAGCTGTCTAATTTCTGATCCGTTAGAATACTTAGCGGCCAACTCTACGGCGTACACTAAGCTCACAGGATCTCCTTCCCATCGGGCCCCATAGGTCCGACCTCGGCCATGTGGTTTGGATCCGCCTTCTTGTACCGCGTCTTCACCATGGCCCGAGCCTCCACGGCACCTTGACGGCAGCCGATATCTTCCATAAGCAGGCATACTGAAGCTTCTCCGCAAGCTCTCAAGGCCCTCGGGTAAGGAGATGGATGGCCATAAGGCACGGATAGCGCCACTCATCGCGCTGCCGAACACGTTCGGCAGTTGCACCAGCTCGGAAGTTGTTCACTCGTTGAGCGGGCATTTCCTCGCGAGGCGACTGTGAGCACACCTCTGAGACATATTTACGTCAATTGACTTCCTCGCCGAACTCTTCTTTTCAAAAGAGTTTGCTCAAGCACTTACTATAGATGCCGCGACGAAGCCGCTGATTCTCCTTCACGGAGCCAGACAGCTGGGCCCGAACACCTTTTAGCTCTTCTCCAAGCTGGGTGTGGGCATCCTGGAGTTTGTTCCTCTCCAGCTGCACCTTCATAAGCACCCTCTCGCCGGCCTTCAGCTGGCGTAGTAGCTGTTGCTTGTCCGGATCAAGTCCGGCAACATCTGCCATATTATTGTTAGACTTATACGCACGCTGCACACTGCTTATCTTTTTGAAATATGTGTTACCGGAGGGGGTCTCGGTGTCTCCTCCTGCGGCGGCTAGCGCGGCCTCAAGTTGGGCCTTGCACCCTTGCAGCTCCTGAGACAATTGGGCATTCTTCTCCGTGAGATCCTGCATATCAAATGATCCTTCAATCAGTTATTTTAACTACTTTAAGTCTCGGGGGCTACTGGCATATACAACTTTTAAAATCCTTTACCCGTATGTCTTTTACATACTGCTCCGTGGCTCTGGTTAAACCATCTTGAGCGGCACGGAGGTGCACGTCTCCCGCGCTAAAGGCATTCAACGCCTCTGGGAGAAACACGCGTCACGAAGAACTGTCCGGTGGCGCCTATGATTCATGGCGCTCTCCACCTCAGACCTGGTGGCGGACAGCCTGTCGTCATCCTCCATTGGAGGAGTAACCGGCTCGCGCCTTGCGCTCGCCTCCCCGTCCGGACCAGGTGTTGGAGCCTGGCTGGCGGAGGCTTGGTTGGCAACCTCTCCGGGCACAGTCCGGCGAGCGCTCTTTCTCCTGGAAAAGTCATGAGCATTAATACACCTCCTAGGAATCTTTTTCCTAAACAACGGTCGCGAGCTATACCGTTGCGGTGACGTTTCGATTCGCACCGCACCCCTCTTCCACCTGCTGGGCCGGACTGACCCTTGTTGGTCAGCCGCCCTGGTTCGACTTCCGCCTTGATGGCACCTCTGCAAGACACCGTTGTATACGGTGGTCGAAATCATAAGGAAGAAGTAATGGTGTCAGGACTCCGGTCATAATTACCTAGGGAGCCGGAGATAAGCCGGGGTAGTCAGCCGTAATGGCGACTAGAGCATTGTCCATGCTGAGTTGGTGGAACACCCCGTCAATTAGCTCCACCTTTATGTCCGGATCCTCTTGGAGGCGGGTCAAGGGATCTTCCGGGTCCTCGGGTTGTGGGCGGTTTGTGTATGCCCTCCACATCCCGACGCAGTTCCTGCGTCAAAATCATAAAGTAAGGCACTTAACTTTGAAAGCATGGGTCGGATAAATAAACATCCGCTTACCCAGCTCCGAGGGTTATTCATGGAGAACCCATTCAATGGGCTCGTCTGGAGGAAGTCCTCCTTCTCCCCCTTGTACAGGCCAGACAGGATCTTCACCAGATCCGTGGCTGATCCCGGCCCCTTGCGGCCATGGCGGGTGGCGTCATTCTCCCCGTTGAAATCCCACATGGGATGGCCCCTATATTGGAGCGGCTACACCCCTCGCATAATGCACGTGGCCATGACTCCAATCATGGTCAATCCGGAATGGGATAGCAACCTTATCCGGCCCATCAAATAATGGACGCTCCTGTCTTTCTCCTGTTGAGGGCTCCGCGAGCGCCAACTTAGGCGTTTCTTCAGAGGAGCCTTGCTGAACTCCGGGAGGCCGATCGAGGCGGGTCGGCGGTGGAGCATCTTCCACATAAAACCATTAGAGGGCCAGTCTTGGACGCCTTCTTTGGGTTCCGGATAGATATCCGATCAGCGGCGATCGCCATATTTCGCTCCGCCCACTTGATATATTGACCCCTCGTGAGAGCGGGGTATGAGGCAAAATAGTCTCTTCCACGGCACAAAATGGGGCTCGATGCCCGGGAACAGCTTGCAAGAGCTACGAAACCCGCGATGTGCGAGAATAGAGGCGGGCGTGAGGTGATGAAGTGGAGTCCGTAGAACTCGAAGCCCGAGAGAAGCGGATGTATGGAAAATCCGAGCCCCCTTATTAGATAAGGGACGAAGCACACCCGCTCTCTTTTGGAGAGACTAGGGGTGGCCTCCGCTTGCTTTCCACCTTTGTAGGTGGCCAGCCCGGCTCGAACCGGGACCATAAAGGCCGGAGGAAGGTATCCCTCTGCTTGGAGCGTCACCAACTCGTTGTGCGGGACTGAACATCTCCTCCAATTTCCTGGCTGAGGGCTAGGAGCGCGAGAGGAGGAGCCGCGTCGACGGTCCATGATGGAATGGATTTTTGGTCAGAAGCGCTCCGATGAGTACTCGCGGAAGGAAGATGGTGTGATTTCGATCTGGATTCTTGCCTCTCTTATAGGCAGATTATTTGCGCAGCTAGGGGGTAAAATATAAAAATACCCTGGCCTTTCACATTCGTGCGACATGTGGAAGAGGGCCATTATTGGGCGTGGAAGCCGGACACTATTTAGCAAGCACATGGAATTTGGAGGAGAACCCGCCTTGCAACACCGAAGAAAATATACGCGCTGAACTCGTCATCATTGAAGCCTGGTTAGGAGCTCTTGAGGAGTCTGGACTAGGGGTGTCCGGATATTTGGACTATCATCATCGGCCGGACTCCAAGACTATGAAGTTACAAGATTGAAGACTTCGTCCCGTGTCCGGATGGGACTTTCCTTGGCGTGGAAGGCAAGCTTGGCAATACGGATATGTAGATCTCCTACCATTGTAACCGACTCTGTGTAACCCTAGCCCTCTCCGGTGTCTATATGTGGGGACCCCGACTCATAAGTCGTGATCACCGAATGCACGTGTCTGATGATCCCAGAGATCAATGCTCACTGAACACACAGAAGCTGAATAACAAGAGTCTTACATCCATACATACCATCTTACACAAATTGTGACCATTATGGTCAAGTCTTACATCGATAAAGCCTTAAGGGCTGAACATCAAATGAAACATAAGCAGCGGAAATCGTTGTCGATAAGTAGAACCCATGCCATCAGCCTTTACCCTACAGGCATTCTGACTGGGAAACGTCCTAGTTCGCATGTTCATCTCCAAAGAACTCTTCTTCGAACTCCGGTTCTTCCATGCCTGGTCAATTAAATAACCAGTGGCAAGCCAATGATTACTTTGAATGTACTCGCAAGCAACCCATGTTTTGGTTCAAGGTACAACAATGCATGACATAGGTAAATTTTGCATAAAGCTAGTTTTGAGTGCAATGACATGTTCAACATCCTATAAAGCATGCATCAAGAGAGTTCAAGTAACCATGAGAACTGGTCACGATATCAACATAAATAGAATGGGCACCAACCCATTTATCATAAGCAGTGGGCACCAACCCATCTCAATCGTGTCAAGTCCTTTGACTTGACCCAAGTAATTCATCACCACACTCACACGGTTGAAAACCACGGACATAGTTTAAGCAGCACCGCCTAACCGTCCTTGACCGTGGACACGGCTATTGAATAGTTTTACACTCTGCGGAGGTTGCACACTTTACCCACTAGATCCGGGAACTTCCGTGTCATCCACGACCAGCGGTACCTCAAGTACCGGGGTAAGCACCGATCACTACCTTTCCTAGACGACACTAACATGGAGTCCACTCGATTAGTAGTAATCCCGTGCCCAACATTTCACATCATAAGGTCGTGGAGCCTCGCTCCCATATTCATCACATACCACAAGCACGGGTACCAGCGGTGTGCGGTCTTTGTAAAACACAGACATGGCCGCCCTACCTGGCACGACCCCGTCCCGAGAGAGAGCACCAACTCTCCCCCGTCACTAGTAATGTGGGCCCCAAGCTAGTATCGGTCTAGGTACTCAATAATGCCCTTTCCCATATAAGGGTAGAGTGGTCGCGCATGTAAGGTTGGGACAGTCATCAAATCTTAAATCTAATCCGTTTTCAAAAACAACACACACTTGCCTTGGTACACCACTTCGTCATCAAGTGGTTACCCATCTCATCATCTCCCTCGGGCATAAGGGGCACCCGATGGGGTTTTCGAAAAGTCTTTTGAAAATACTTTGCCTCCATCACCATGCATAAACCCATCCCTTTTTGCGTAGCATCTACATTAGCATCCTATCTACTCCCACCGGCATAACCCTCATAAGAAGGTAGGGCCATGCACAATGCAAGTATCAACGAGGAATGTAACCGAGGCAACCAACCACGTGGTTCACCATGTCATCATGATTCCGATGCAACAAATATAACGAACTATATGGCATGTATAAGAAGGTTTCATAAACATGGTCAAAGGGCTGCTTGCCTTGGTTGGCTTGGTCTTCAAAGTCTTCAGGCCCTGCTCCTCCTTCTTCCTCAGCTACCTCGTCAAATACGGGATCTAACGTCGCAAGAAAATAACGGGAAAATAAGACAATAATAAAAACAGAAAAGTCAAAGTGCTCATAAAAATGTCAACTTATTTTTGTAAAATACTAGGAGGAAAGCTAGGAAGGGGACAATTCTTGGTTTTGGTTCTGGAGTAGCAGAATAGGATATATGGATTTTCAAAGGCATATTTAAATGCTAAAAATCACATTTAAATATTTACAGTGGAGAAAAGGTTGTTGGATTAGAATGAAAGTTGCACCATTAAATAGGTTGCAATATTCTAGGAATTTAGAAATTGGAATTAATTCATTTGGATAAATATTTTGTCCTGTGGAATTTTTGGAAAAGAGACAGAAAAGAAAAAGGAAAAAGGCTCCTGTGCTAGCTGGGCGGAAACGACCCATGAGCAGCGGCCCAGCCAGAGGGCAGCCCAACAAGAGTGCAGCCCGCCAGTTTAAACGTGGAAGCGGGGCCCAGCGCCTTGAGAGAGAGAGAGAAGCGATGGGGTGAGGGGCGGCAGGGAGCCCTTTGTCATCCCTAACCCCGAGTCGAGGGCGGCGTGCTCATCGGCGGCGATGCAAGGCACGGCGAGGTCGGGCGAAACCTTCTTTGGCTCAAAGAACGTGTCGTCGTTCGGGTGGTGGTGGAGATGGCGCGGAGCAGCACTGGTTCGCGGCGATGAGTCACGTGGCGGAGTTGCTTGGTGTCGGCGATTCCGGCCGTTTCGGCTGCAAAAGAGGGGAAAGAGAGAAATGGTCGGCGTGGCAGCGGTTCCGATCGAGAAAAGCGGGGTGGAGGAGGCCTATACGCTGAACGCCCGAGCCGAGCGGCGGTGGCTTCGAGCTCGATCTCGAGCTCGGGCGGTTCTGGAGATGAGTGGGTGGTGCGGGGCGGTTGGGAGTGTGGAGGCGGCGGGGAGGAAGAGAGAGGCTGGGGTCGCCTTATATAGGCTGGCGAGGTCCACCGAGGCATGGCCTCTGGTGCCCATGAGGATCGGCTCGGGTGGTCGTTGGAGGAAGGTTGGAGCCGTCTCTGGCGTTCGTGGGAGTGGAGTAGGCGCCAGGAGAAGGAGAGAGGCGGGAGAGGCTCACGGCAAGGCTCGCGTGTGAGGCCGGGCATTGGCCGAGCAGGCGCGGGCCTGGGCACGCGTCGCAGGAGGTGAAGAGAGGAGAGACAAGGGGCCTGCGGTGGCGTGTCGCGGACGTCGAGGCACATCGACTGGCGTGAGGGGGAGGCACGAGGTGGTCGGGAGGCGCGGTGTCAACGGTCGGCGCTCTGCCAGGCGCTCCAGAGCGCGACTTTGGCCGGCATCCACGGCTTTCCCGCGTCGAGCGCGCGTCCACTTGTGTCTGGGAGCTACAGTGGGTGTGGGCAAAACTAGGAAGGAGCCTTGGATGCTCTGGAGGGCCGAGGGGAGAGAGAGGGGCTGTGAGAGAGAGAGGAAACTGCTGTCCATAGAGGACAAATGTGGTTTCCCCCTTCCTCCTAATTGCTTCCTCGTGCATAAAAGCATCCACGTTGCAGAGGGAAACGAGGAGGGGTTGTGGTAAAAAGATAGGCTCAAGGAGATTAGTGGAAGGGGCTGGAATTAACATTCTAAAATTCCTCCAGAAGGTGTTTGATGATGTTTTGGATAAGTTAAAGACTTCCACTGGCCTTGGTACTCCATAGGGTGAAATGTCACATATAATTAGGGCCTTCCACCCATTTTGAGCTTATTTGGACAAAGTTGCCAATGTAACTTTTGCAAACCCTAGAAATGGGCAGGAATGGATTTGTGTAGATCCAGTGGAGTAGATCCCTTCTCCTTGATGCACCACTTGGTGTGGTGGCCTTATTTGGTCATGTGATCAGGCTCACCAAAGTTGGGGTCTTGGAGAAGAAGTTGGTAGTACAAAGTAGTTCAAATTTGATTCTGGTCAGAGAGGGTTTTGAGGCACTTTGACCAAGATTTCTTCTTCTCCAACCTGTTCCATTTGGTCTAGATGCATCATTAGACCATTGGAGAATGTTCACCAAGTTTGAGAATATTTGGTCATGTTTGGCAATGTAAAGTTGCTCAAACTTCAGAATGGACAGAAATGGTTTTGAGGGGTTTTGATGATGTTATCTTGTTCTCCAAGTCATGAGACTTGGCAAGATCATCTAATATGTCATATGTGACATGGTAGAATTTTCTTGGGATTTTTGGAGAATATTTCCTTTGTAAATATTTCAAAAGCTTGAAATATCCAGGAAGGGTTTTAGAGGGTTTTGACCAATATTTTGAACATGACCATGTGTTGAAACTCTTATATATGGAAAATATATGTCCACTGAGTTTCCCTAATTTTTGTCAGATATTTTTAAAACAATAAAATAATTTTTCCCTATTAAAGACCATTTCTGGCCTTAAGAAAAAGCTTTTAAATAAAATAGTAAAACAACTCTTAAAATTATATTTTTGTGGTTTCTGGGCATCCTATATCTAATAGGAGTCAAATATATTTTTGGAAAGATTTTTACTGCCCTTAATCAAGTACTTGCAGTGCAAACCTCAATTCAGGGGTTTTTGGAAAACTAAATTTAGAAAATACTTTCTGGCCAAATTATTTTTGTAAGAAAATTCCATATTGCACTATACACATGGCATGGTCATTGGGCAGGAGTTTGGGGCAAGGAGATGAAATATAGAGGGTAGAGTAGTTGACTTTAAAGAGCACTTGAAAAGAAGCACAGAGAGAAAACCAACTCCAAATAAAAGCCAAATAATGCAAAAGTTTTTGTTGGTCCAAATTTTCATGCTTTATTAATGAAAATGCAAAGTTACAAAATGCAGGGTGTGACACTATATAAACCGGAGGGTTTTAGTCCGTAGGACGGACAACCATTACAACAATCATACCATATGCTAGCTTCTAGGGTTTAGCCTCCTTGATCTCGTGGTAGATCCACTCTTGTACTACCCATATCATCAATATTAATCAAGCAGGAGTAGGGTTTTACCTCCATCGAGAGGGCCCGAACCTGGGTAAAAACACCGTTTCCCTTGTCTCATGTTACCATCCACCTAGACGCACAGTTCGGGACCCCCTACCCGAAATCCGCCTGTTTTGACACCGACAACGATGCCGACGACGAGCCAAGCCAAGTCCCGCCCGTTACGGGACGTTGGACGGCGACCTCAACCTACGGTGTGTAGATGGTGGACACTCCGAAGAACGACAAGGATAATCCAAGCCCAGATGAGGGGAAACCTGTCTACAAACCACCAAAGCGCCAATGTCAACGGCGCCACTCATGGTCGCGTCAGGCAAAGGATAGCAATACCGGCACCGGAGATAATGAGACTCCAGACGATGCCGAAGATCCCGAATACCCCATCAAGCCCACACCGGAACATGACGAAAGGGAAGAGGGTGAATATAGCCCCGGACACGCCGACAACGAAGATGCGGAGGACAGAAACTACATGCCAGAATCCGTAGAGGAGGTTAGCCTCGGTGACGAAGACTTCATTGTCCTTGAAGAACCCCTTGACCAAGAACGCTTTAAGCGACAACTCATTGCTATAGCCCGGAGCCTGAAGAGGAAGCAGCAGCAGCTCAAAGAAGAGCAAGACACGCTGAATGAAAGGTGGGCAAAGGTCATGGCCGCTAAGGAATACAGCCAAGAGTGACCTGTCAAAAGTTACCCTAGGCGCAAGCTGCTGCCTCAGTTCGATGATGAAGTCCTTGAGCCAATACCGTCGAAATACAATCAGGCAGATCAACCAGACCGACCACCACATGGACGGGACAAAACGACATATCAAGCCGAACACCAACCCACACCCCCTCACCGAAGAGGCAGGGAGACGACAGCCGCGGGATACACGTATGACTTGCAATGTGACCTAGCCAATAAAGCTGGTCAGACCAGATCAATCTACGGATCAAGTGGTCGTGCCCCGGTGTCGGTGTACTAAGGTAGGGGTACCTCAGTACCCCAACTTGTGCACGGGCAGCCGCAGCTCCCCTCAGCTAGATCCACCAAGCGCTGTCGGAATACTCCGGCTCGGACCAAGCCATTCAAGAACAAGTGTACAAGACAGAAGCTTAAGACCCCGGCAAGAGGAGCTTGCCGGGAAGGCCGTTCCAGGCTCAAGACTACCTCACTCACGCAAGTCCTTGGCAAGAGGAGCTCGCCGGGGAGAATAGAAGGTCACATCTCGAAAGACACGCCTCGGCTGTCAGCGCCCGGCGAGGGCCCGAGCGTGACAAGTCATAGAGCCCGACAAGCTCCCGGGCCGGCAAGATCAAGGCCCGGCAAAGTACTTGCCGGAGAGCTGCGACAGCGTGCCGCACTTCAGCTCATCGCCTTGCGCGTCGCCTTGACCTTCTCCGAGCGCGTGGCGGGTGGCTGTCTGCATGCAAGGTGCGGTGGCACTCCACGGTGGTGGATCCATCGCCGTGGCAAGCGGAGAACACAAGGGCGGGAGCTTTTGGGGCGGCGGCGACGGGCATTAATGTTTTGTCCCCTCTGTCAAAAGTAGGTAGGATCCTTTGTTCATACCTGCTTTGTAGCCGCCTTGTTCCCCCTTTGTTCCAACTACCACCTCTTTTACGTTTTACCCCTCTACCCTCGTTGACACTGCCGGTGACCCTTGCCCTATAAAGGAGGCCCATGCACAGCGTAGAGGGGTTCGATCATTGCGACCTTTGGCGAGACTCGACTCTTTCACGACTCAGACGCCTTTCGGGGTAGCTGCTCTCCGAGCTCGGCGCAATACAACACAAAGCAGCGGTAGGGTTTCTGCGACCATCGCGGCCCGGCTGGGTAAAAATCAACAGCGCCAGCGTAACCGCCTCGATCTGCTCTCTGTGCATCCTCCGCCCTCGTGCGAACACACGAAGGGCCGCCCCGGCCCCATAGGTGCCGCGCCACCATCGCGCGCGACATCTTTAACACGCCCGGTAGGGGCGTCGAGGTTGTCGCGGACCTGATCCGCCCGTGCGGCTGCGCTCTTCATCAACCTCTCCGGTTTAAATCGGCGACTTCGCCGACAATTGCGCCATGGCCCGAAGGCGAGAGCCGAGGGTCGCAGACCCATCTCCGTCTTCTCCACCGCCACCGAGCCAGCGGTGGGTGGGGAAACGCCGATGGAAGGATGGGCGCCCGCGAGGCGCTCGCGGCGTCACGAGATCGAAGGCAGGACGGTGACCGCACCCGGTCTCCGTGGATCCGCGTCCCCACAGCATCGGCAACCCAGCAGCGCCGTGCCACGGAGGATGGTACTTTCGCGTCTTTGGGGCGAAACGTGCCGAGGCTCGCGGGATGCTCGGACCGCTGTCCATGCATGAGCAAAAGCGAGAGTGCGAGGGAGGACTCTGCTCCTCCTATCGCTACTAAGTCGAGCATGTTCGTACCTCGCGCCGCTCGCCCCGCTCCCCCTGCGCCCGGCAAGCGTATCTCCTGGGCGCCATCTTGTAAATCGAGGCCGCGCCATCGAGCTCTAAGTCCGGCAAGGGCGGCTCAGTACTCACTCCGGCAAGTACAGCCCCTCGGGCGCTATAAGCCCGGCGAGAACAGCTACGGTGCTCGTTCGTGGCGCACCTCCAGTGCTGCGCCCGTCGACGGCGCCATTGAGCTCCATCCACAAGAGCGAGACACAAGAAGAAGAAAAGCTAAGTCGCTCGCGCTTCGTGCGAGCATTTCTTGTTCCATGCTTTTATCATTATATCCCTCTCGCGTTTGTCGCGTGCGTAAACTTGTCTTGTTGAGGAGCACTGCACGTGAGCAGTCGCACCTTACTTTGCTTGAACACGCTCAGCGAGTTAAGAGTGGATCGCGACCAACCAGCGCCCTCGTTTCGTTTGAGTCTGTTCGAGAAGTCAGCGTCGCGAACTAGACACGGCAAGGTTGCTTGCGGAGCGGCCGCCACGGCCGGGCTGCTGATGTCCCGTACTCAGCAAGCGCGTTGAGCACCGACAAGTTCCTAGAAGCGCGGGGTGAAAGCGCACAATGGATCTGAGCGGAGGGTATAGCGTAGCAAGCTTTGCCGTGAGATGTCCTTGGTATGGGAGACTTGTCGCGAGAGGAGCCAAGCCGTGGTCGATTATGCGTGCTTGTTTTGTTTCGAGTCCGCTCAACAAACACAAGTGTGCTGCTGCACCCTTATCTTGCTTCGAGCTTGCTCAGCAAGGTAAGCGTCGCAAATGACCGGCGAGGTTGTTTGCGGGGCGACACCACCGGCGGGCTGTCGCGGCAAGCGTGTTCGCCCGGCAAGCTCCCGAGCGCGAGAGAACAAACATACGAAGGATAAAGCTCGGCATCGTATTGCGTAGTCAAGACTTATATACGCATACATGTGCGCTTGGCAGTTGCATATATACATCAGCTGTTTTTACATGACTGCGATTGCAGCGACAGGGAGGAACCGAGAGGCCACACCAGCACCTAAGGTCCGGCAAGTCCGGGTCGCCGGGAGCTGCGGGCGCCAAGATCCTTCCTCGACAAGCCAGCCTCGCTGGGGGCTGCGAGCACCAAGATTCGTCTCCGGCAAGCCAGAGTTGCTGGGGGCTGCAGTATCAGCTAAGTTTTTCATCCCTCGTCATGCATCCTCCTATGGACCGGGAGATGCGGGGCTGCATCTTTGAACGAGCGTGTCTTGTAAAAACCCGTACGTGGAGGAACCAAGTTGTGGCCCAGTTGCGTACTTGGTTTGTTTCCGAGTCCGCTCAACAAACCCAAGTGTGCCGCTGCACCCTTATCTTGCTTTCGAGCATGCTCAGCAAGTTAAGCGTCATGAATCGGCCCGCAAGGTTGCTTGTCGGAAGCGATACCACCGGCGGGCTGTCCATGATTTGCTAAGCGTGTTCGCCCGGCAAGCTCCCGATAGCGTAAGAACACACAAAACGCAGATCAAGTAAAAGACTCGATCCGGCAAGCTTTCCCTCTTTTTTCATTAAAAACATCCAGTTTAGTACAAGTCCATAGAGGATGAAAAACATGATAGAGAGGATTACAAGTTCTTAAATGCAGCTAATGCCCGAGGGCTTACAATTTAAAAAGATAAGGTGCCCGTGATCCCTCTCCTGTTTCTCTGTTAGGGGAGTTCAGGAGGTAGGTCAAGGAGCCCCGGCAAGATAAGCTTGCCGGGAGAGGAGACCCGGCAAGAGGAGCTTGTCGGGAAGAGGCGAAGGAGTGCCTAGAAGGCGTGGCGGTGGCGCCGCCGTGCGCCGCAGGCTGCGCAGGTGGCGGGCATGGGAGCGCATGCCGGAGAGCAGCGACAAGTCCCTGAAGCCCGAGAGCCACAGGCGCGAAGACCCCAAGAGAACACCCGGGAGCCGGCCGGGAGCTTGGCGGGTCGGGGCGTCGGAGGCAGAGCTTGAAGGCGGAGTGGTGGGACATCGGCACGAGGGCACCTCGCCCTCGTACTCGACTTAACGGCCTTGCCGACCGTCCCCTCTTCCTCTTCTGCTGCCTCTCACGCCACCGCCAAGGAGGCGGCCGGGGAGTTCGAGCCCGCAACCTGGAAGATGGGGTTGCCGGTGGCGCTGAGGCAGCGGTGTCCGGCGCCTAGTCGGGCCCGCCATCCCCCGTCGCCGCTGTCGCTCTCCTCCTCGTCACTTTCGCTCGGGAGGAGCCTTCGCTATCCGAGGAGCTGTCCACACAGCAGCGCACCGGGTTCCATAGTCGCCAAGACCTTGACGGCGAGGAGGTCACCATCCAATAACTTGAAATGGAGGGTGAACCCGCCGTCAAGCTATGGATCCGGCGAATGTCTTCCACCCTCGGTCGAAGAACATCACGCGGGGCTGGGGACACGACACTCACCCGAAAGTGCCGCTGATCCCGCACCCCTCATGCGTAACTCCATCACGTCGGGTGGATCCGGTCCCATCAGCGTCCGCAAAGCGGGACCGGCAGCCGGAGGCGACAATGGGCTTCGGCGAAGCTTGATGAAGAACTCCTCAGGTGCGTCTCGGTATGGACCGCGCCGTGGTCGAGACGCCGGGAGACGGGGGCACGTCGCCACGCCGCCTCTCCCGACCGCCTCGGCCACGCCCTCGGCCTCGTCTGACCCGCCCCTCCCTCTCCCTCTCGTGGCGGCTCTACCGCCACGGGGGGCGGGATGGGAGTGATACGCTGCCTAGAAGCAACCAGCGCCGCCACCGTCGAAGAGCGGGATTCCTCCTTCCATAGCGGCAAGAAGAACAGAAGACGAAGCGAAGGAGAAGTGGATGAGTGTGGCGTTGTGCACCCCTTCCGCCCTATTTAAAGGGGCGAGGTGGGGACTCAACCGCCCTTCGACCAATCAGAAGCGAGGAGGCGGAGGGCGGGGCCGACTCTCTCCTCTCCGCCCCGTGACGGCTCGGTCTCCCACCTTCGCCGCCAATGACCCCCATGCATGAGGGCCGCGTGGCGAAAAAGCGGAGCCGGAGCGACGGGTGAAGCGACCCCGCTCTGCGCCACGATCACGGGGTGGATGCCTTAAAGGCTGCATCGCCCCACGCCTCCCACGACGCCGCAATCGACGCGTGCCGTTGGGAAGCGGCGGATGCGTAGCAGATCGTCGCGCCATGGGGCGTGCCGTGCCTTTGCCTTGGGCCTGGCCCAACAGCGCTCGGCACCGTGTATGGCCCAGCCGGGGGCTCTGTCGGTGTACTAAGGTAGGGGTACCTCAAGACCCCAACTCTGTGCACGGCAGCCAGCTCCCCTCGGCTAGATCCACTAAACGCTTGTCGGAGGCCACTCCGCCTCGCACCAAGCCATTCAAGAACAAGTGTACAAGACAGAAGCTTAAGACCCCGGCAAGAGGAGCTTGCCGGGAAGGCCGTTCCAGGCTCAAGACTACCTCACTCACGCAAGTCCTTGGCAAGAGGAGCTCGCCGGGGAGAATAGAAGGTCACATCTCGAAAGACACGCCTCGGCGCTGTACGCGCCCCGGCGAGGGCCCGGGCAGCGGCAAGTCATAGAGCCCGACAAGCTCCCGGGCCCGGCAAGATCAAGGCCCCGGCAAAGTACTTGCCGGGAGAGCTGCGACGCGTGCCCGCACTTCAGCTCATCTGCCCACGCGTCGCCTTCAGCCTTCTCCAGAGACGCGTGGCGGGTGGCTGTGCTGCATGCAAGGTGCGGTGGCACTCCACGGTGGTGGCTCCATCGCCGTGGCAAACGGAGACGCAAGGGCGGGAGCTTTTGGGGCGACGGCGACGGGCATTTAATGCTTTTGTCCCCCTCTGTCAAAAGTAGGTAGGATCCACTTTGTTCATACTGCTGTAGCCCGACTTTGTTCCCCCAGACCGTTCCAACTACCACCTCTTTTACGTTTTACCCCTCTACCCTCGTTGACACCTGTCGGTGACCCTTGCCCTATAAAAGGAGGCCCATGCACAACGAGAGGGGGTTCCGATCATTTGCGACACTGGCGAGACTCGACTCTTTCACGACTCCTTGCGACGGGGTAGCTGCTCTCCGTGCTCCCCGGCGCAATACAACACAAAGCAGCGGTAGGGTTTTACGCGACCATCGCGTCCGAAGCTGGGTAAAAATCAACAGCGCCTTGTAACCGCCTCGATCTGCTCTCTGTGCATCCTCCGCCCTCGTACCGAACACACGAAGGGTCCGTCCCCGGCGGCCCCATAGGTGCCGCGCCACCCATCGCGCGCGACACCCGGCGTGAGATAATGGCCATGAAGCCCGGCCTGATGACCGTTACTATGTTCAGGATCAGTACCGAACTCAGATGTCAACCGATCTACGCCACGACATTGCGTGATCCAGAGGGGCTGCACCCCCCTATGCTTCACTGATGAGGTTATGGAACACCAATTTCCGGAAGGGTATAACCCGTAAACATCGAACCATACGATGGTATGACGGATCTAGCCGTCTAGATTGAAGATTTTCTTCTCCACATTCATATCGCTCGAGGAGATGATCTCCATGCCATTAAATATCTCCCTCTAAAGCTAAAAGGACCAGCACGACATTGGCTAAATAGCCTCCCAGAAAACTCCATTGGAACCTGGGAAGACTTGGAAGATGCTTTTAGGGCTATCTTCCAGGGCACTTATGTCCGACCACCGGATGCTGACGACTTGAGTCATATAATCTAGCAGCCAGGCGAATCGGCCTGCAAGCTTTGGAATCGGTTCTTAACTAAAAAGAAATAGATCGTAGTCGGTCCGGACACCAAAGCCTTAGAGGCCTTTAAGCGTAGCGTCTGTGACGAATGGCTCGCCCGAAACCTTGGGCAGGAAAAGCTGAAGACTACGGCAGCCTTAACGACACTAATGACCCGCTTCTGTGCGGGCAAAGACAGCTGGTTGGCTCGTAGAAACAACAACTCGGGTGACCCCGACACCTCTGAGGTGCGGGACGGCAATGGTAAACCTCGCCCCAATAAAAACAAACGTCGGAATGACATCAACAACAACACAGACAATACGGCAGTCAATGCCAGATTCAGCGGTCCTAAGTCCGGTCAGTGGAAGAAACCTTTCAAGGGCAACAAAGATGGGCCATCTAGCTTGGATAAAATAATTGAGAGACCCTGTCAGATTCATGGCACACCTGATAAGCCTGTGAACTACACCAACAGGAATTGTTGGGTTTTCAAACAGGCCGGTAAGTTCAATACCAAACACAAGGGGAAAGGTCCTCCAAGCGAAGATGATGATGAACCCCGTCAGCCGAACACCGGGGGTCAGAAGCAATTTCCCCCAGAGGTCAAGACAGTGAACATGATATATGTCACTCATATCCCCAAAAGGGAGCGCAAACGCGCATTACGGGATGTCTATGCCATAGAGCCTATCACTCCCAAGTTTAACCCATGGTCAACCTGTCTGATCACCTTTGATCGCAGGGACCACCCAACTAGTATCCGTCACGGGGGTTCGGCCGCCCTAGTTCTTGATCCAATCATTGATGGATACCACCTCACTAGATTCCTTACGGATGGAGGAAGCAGTCTCAGCTTGATCTATCAAGATACAGTCGGTAAGATGGGAATCGACCCATCATGAATCAAGCCTTGTAACACCACCTTCAAAGGTGTGATACCAGGAGTGGAGGCCCGTTGTACGGGCTCAATCACACTGGAGGTAGTATTCGGCTCCCCAGATAACTTTCGCAGCGAAGAGTTAATCTTCGACATCGTCCCTAAGGGAGTCCTGGATTAAGGGGTCCTCGGACAGCCGGACTATATACTTTGGCCGGACTGTTGGACTATGAAGATACAAGATTGAAGACTTCGTCCCATGTCCGGATGGGATTCTCCTTTGCGTGGAAGGCAAGCTTGGATATTCGGATATGTAGATTTCCTTCTCTATAACTGACTCTGTGTAACCCTAGCCCCCTATGGTGTCTATACAAACCGGAGGGTTTAGTCCAGAGGGGAGGATCATCATCAACAATCATAATCATAGGCTAGCTTCTAGGGTTTAGCCTCTACGATCTCATGGTAGATCAACTCTTGTAATACTCATATCATCAAGATCAATCAAGCAGGAAGTAGGTAATTACCTCCATCAAGAGGGCCCGAACCTGGGTAAAACATCGTGTCCCCTGCCTCCTGTTACCATTAGCTTTAGACACACAGTTCAGGACCCCCCTACCCGAGATCCGCCGGTTTTGACACCGACATTGGTGCTTTCATTGAGAGTTCCACTATGCCATCATGGTAAGTCTTGATGGCCCCTTCGATCATCTTCAACGATGCGGTCCAGGGGAAGGTTTTCCTTCCCGGACAGATCTTCGTATTCGGCGGCTTCAGATCTGCGGGTCGACTCGCCGCCATCCGAGCAGATCGACAGCTACGCCCCTGGCCATCAGGTTAGGTTTGGAAGCTTAAACTACACTGCCAACATCCGCGGAGACTTGATCTTCGACTGATTCGAGGCCATGACAGGTGCGCCGAACAGTTACGACGGACATGACTTTGATCTGCCGTCGGACAGTATTCGGGAGATCGCACCCGCGTTGGCGCCAGGAATCAATCCGGAGCAGATCGTGCTTTCCAAGGACGGGTGGATGGACCCCGCCACGGAGGCCGCACACCCATCGGCGTCGGAGCCAAACACTGATCACACCTCCTGTGAGGTTGGTGACATTGGACTCCCGGACTCTTCCCCGGTTGCAGGATCCGAACCGCGTGCATCCGTGCCTTTCGAAACAGATTGGGCACCCATCATGGAGTTCACCGCCGCGGATATTTTTCACCACTCACCCTTGGGTGATGTGCTGAACTCATTAAGGTCTCTGTCCTTGTCAGAAGATTCTTGGCCGAACTATGTCCGGCTCGAGTGGGAAGCGGACAGCGAAGAAATTTGTTCCCCACCCACCATCCACTTCATAGCCACTGTCGATGACTTAACCGACACACTCGATTTCGACTCCGAAGACGTCGACGGTATTTACGACGAAACATGAGAAGAACAGGAACCACCGCCCACTGGGCGCTGGACTGCCACCTCATCATACGATATATACATGGTGGACACACCAAAAGAAGGCGATGGTGACAATACCACGAAGGATAATCCCCTCGATAAGCCACCAAAGCGGTGCCGTAGACGCCGCTCTAAGTACCGCCACAGTAAAAACAACGACAACAACACAAAAAATAATAATACCCCGGTTGATTCCAAAGGAAACGACGACCTCATGGACCTAGCGATGGAGCAGGATGAGCCAGGGGACGGTGAAAATAGTCCGGAGCCGATGTTAGACAACGCCGAACCCGAGGGTAAAATTCAACAACCTGTCTCCGGAGAGGAGAACAGCCCGGACGATGATGCACTCATCATCCCAAAAAAACTCTTGGAACAAGAGAACCTCCATAGAAGGCTTATCGCCACCGCGAGGAGCCTAAAGAGGCAAAAGCAAAGGCTTAAGGCCGCGCAGGATACACTCAACCACAGGAGGAACAACATGCTCGACACTGGAGAAAAATACTGCAACGATCGCCACACAAAGAGCTATCCAAAGCGTAAGCTGCTGCCCGAATTCGACGACGAGGCCGTAGAGCCCACCCAAATTAAAACGCGATCGATCAACCAGATCGATCACCGCCCAAGGCCGTGATAAGACGGCTAATGATGCCGCTCACAAGTCAGCACACGATTTACATGAGCTCCTGGACAGAAAGTCCGGTATGGCCAGATCCATCTACGGATCTAGGAAGCGCGCTCCAGCACGAGATCAGAACTACCGAAACGATCAGATCGATCGAATACCAGCTTGGAATCAGAACCGAACACAACAACCGTCGACAGCATGCCACAACCAACCAGATACAGGGGTGCCGCACACCCCCAGTGCTTCACCGATGAGGTGCTGGATCATGAATTTTCGGAAGGATTTAAACCCATGAATATAGAGGCATACGACGGAACTACATACCCTGGGGTCTGGATCGAGGACTTTACCCTTCATATCCATATGGCTCGCGGAGACGATCTCCACGCCATCAAAAATCTACCCCTCAAATTAAAGGGACCAGCTCGGCACTGGTTGAAAAGCCTTCCTGAAAACTCAATTGGAAGTTGGGAAGAGTTCAAGGATGCTTTCAGGGCCAATTTTCAAGGGACTTATGTCCGGCCTACGGACGCTGATGACGTAAGTCATATAATTCAACAGCCCGGAGAGTCAGCCCGAAAGCTCTGGAATAGGTTTCTTACTAAGAAAAATCGAATAGTCGACTACCCGGACGCCGAGGCTTTAGAGGCCTTCAAACATAGTATCCGGGACGAATGGCTTGCCAGACACCTCAGCCAAGAAAAACCGAGGACGATGGCAGCCTTAACAAGCCTAATGACCTGCTTTTGCGCGGGCGAGGACAGCTGGCTGGCCCGTAGCGGCACCAGCGACCCAAGCACATCCGAAGTCAGGGATGGCAACGGGAAGCCACGAAGCAACAAAAACAAGTGTCGAAACAATACTGACAGCCCAGAGAATACGACAGTCAATGCCGGATTCAGGGTCTCTCGACCTGGTCAATGGAAGAAGCAATTTAAAGGCAGCAGAGATGGACCGTCTAGCCTAAACAAGATTCTAGACAAATTGTGTCAGATTCACGGCACCCCCGAAAAGCCTGCGAACCACACCCACAGAGAGTGTTGGGTTTTTAAACAGGCCGTCAAGCTGAACACCGAACAAAAGGGGGGGGGGGAGACGCCAAGTGAGGACGAGGATGAGCCTCGTCAGCCGAACACTGGAGGACAGAAAAAAATCCCACCAGAAGTCAAAACAGTAAATATGATTTACGTAACTCACATTCCAAAGAGAGTGCGCAAACGTGCACTCAGAGACGTATACGCTTTTGAGCCCGTTGCCCCCAAATTTAATCCCTGGTCGGCCTGCCCGATCACCTTCGATCGCAGGGACCATCCGACTAGTGTCCGGCACGGAGCATCGGCTGCCTTGGTGCTCGACCCAATAATTGACGGATACCATCTCAGACGAGTCCTCATGGACGGCGGCAGTAGTCTAAACCTGATATATCAGGACACTGTCCGCAAAATGGGGATAGACCCTTCAAGAATCAGCCTCAGTAACACTACCTTCAAAGGAGTAATACCAGGTGAGGGAGTCCTGGACTAGGGGGTGTCCGGATAGCCGGACTATCATCATCGGCCGGACTCCAAGACTATGAAGATACAAGATTTAAGACTTCATCCCGTGTCCAGATGGGACTTTCCTTGGCGTGGAAGGCAAGCTTGGCAATACGGATATGTAGATCTCCTACCGTTGTAACCGACTGTGTGTAATCCTAGCCCTCTCCGGTGTCTATATAAACCGGAGGGTTTTAGTCCGTAGGAGGGACAACCATTACAACAATCATACCATAGTCTAGCTTCTAGGGTTTAGCCTCCTTGATCTCGTGGTAGATCCACTCTTGTACTACCCATATCATCAATATTAATCAAGCAGGAGTAGGGTTTTACCTCCATCGAGAGGGCCCAACACAGGGTAAAACATCGTGTCCCTTGTCTCCTGTTACCATCCGCCTAGACGCTGATTCGGGACCCCTACCGAGATCTCGCGGTTTGACACCGACATTGGTGCTTTAATTGAGAGTTCCTCGTGTCGTCACCGATAGGCTTGATGGCTCCTTCGATCATCAACAACAACGCAGTCCGTGGTGAGACTTTTCTCCCGGATAGATCTTCATATTGGCGGCTTTGCTGCGGGCAATTCGCTGGCCATCTAGAGCAGATCGAAGCTTCGCCCCGGCGTCAGTCGATTTGGAAATCTAAACTTCACGGGTGACATCCGCGGAGACTTGATCTTCGACAGATTCAAGCCACATCGGAAGCGCCGCCAGACCGTCACGATGGGCATGATTTAGCTCTCTCACGGACGGTGCCTCGAGGTCCGCACATGAGTCGCTCCGACCCTTAGTTCGGAGCCGACCCACTGAACCGAGGACGGGTGGCTAGACACCGCCTCGGGGGCTGCAACCTCTACGGCGATGGAGCCGAATACTGACCTTGTCCCTTGTAAAGCTCGTGACTCCGAGGTGCCGGACTCCTCGCCGGACTCCGAACCTCCTGTGCCCCTACCAATCGAATCCGATTGGGCGCCGATCATGGAGTTCACCGCCGCGGACATCTTTCAGCACTCACCCTTTGGCGACATCCTGAATTCGCTAAAGTATCTCTCGTTATCAGGAGAGCCCTGGCCGGACTGCGGTCAGGACGGTTGGGATGCGGACGACAAAGAAATTCAAAGCCCACCCACCACCCACTTTGTAGCCACTGTCGACGATCTAACCGACATGCTAGATTATGACTCTGAAGACATCGATGGTATGGACGACGATGCCGGAGATGACCAAGAACCAGCGCCTACGGGGCACTGGAAGACCACCTCGTCATACAACATATACATGGTGGACATCCCAAAGGATGGGAACGGCAAGGATGCAGCGGAGGAAGGCTCCTCCAAGAAACAGCCCAAGCGCCGGCGTCAGCGGCGTCGCTCTAAATCCCGCCACAGCAAGAATGGAGATTCCGGCACCGGAGATAATAACACCCCAGAGAGTGCCGAAGACAACCCCCTCCACAAAGATTCAGCACAGGAAGATGGAGAAGCCAGCTCTCACGAGAGAGCGGCAGACGAAGAGGTAGAGGATGATAATTACATGCCTCCCTCCGGAGACGAGGCAAGCCTCAACGACGACGAATTCATCGTGCCCGAGGATCCCGCCGAACAATAGCGTTTTAAACGCAGGCTAATGGCCGCGGCGAACAACCTAAAGAAAAAGCAGCAACAGCTTCTAGCTGATCAAGACCTGCTGGCCGACAGATGGACCGAAGTCCTCGCGGCCGAAGAGCATGAACTCGAACGCCCCTCCAAAAGCTACCCAAAACGCAAGTTGCTCCCCCGATTAGAGGAGGAGGCATATAAACCTTCATCACCATCGCACAATACGGCAGACCGACCACCTCGTGGCCGCGACAGAGAGGCCTCTAGACCCTCCGCCAGAACCGTACCCCGGCACCGCTCGAAAAGTATGAAGCCACGGGGGAATGTGCCGGACTTGCGAGACATATTGGAGGACAAGGCAAGACAATCAAGATCGATCTACGGATCACGTGGGCGCCCCACGATGTGCGACGACTACCGTCGCGCCGGATACAGCAACTCCGGCCGGGCCGAACACAGTAGACAAAGCTCGCTTGAGCTACGTTGTGATATTGCCCAATATAGAGGCGCCGCACACCCACTATGCTTCACAGATGAAGTAATGGATCATCAAATCCCTGAAGGGTTTAAACCTGTGAACATTGAATCCTACGATGGCACAACAGACCCCGCGGTTTGGATAGAAGACTATCTCCTTCATATCCACATGGCCCGCGGTGACGATCTTCACGCCATCAAATATCTCCCACTCAAGCTTAAAGGACCAGCTCGGCATTGGCTTAACAGCTTGCCAACAAAGTCAATTGGGTGTTGGGAGGACCCGGAAGCCGCATTCTTGACAACTTCCGGGGCACATATGTGCGACCACCGAGGGAGCCGATGACCTAAGCCACATAATTCAGCAGCCGGACGAATTGGCGGACAGTTCGGACACGGTTCTTAACAAAGAAAAATCAAATCGCCGACTTTCCGGATGCGGAGGCCCTCGCAGCCTTCAAACATAACATCCATGACGAGTGGCTGGCCCAGCACCTAGGACGGAAAAGCCGAAATCCATGGCAGCCCTCACATCGCGATGACCCACTTACATGAGAGGACAGCTGGCTAGCCCGCATAACAACCTCAACAAAAATTCCGGCAGTCCGGATAACAAGGACCGCAATGGCAGGTCGCGTCGCAACAAAAACAAATGCCGCGTTAATGGCGATAACACTAAGGATCGACGATCGACACGGATTTAGAGGCTCAAACCCGGTCGTGGAAAAAGCCATTGAAAGAACTACTCCGGGTCCGTCCAATTTGGACCGAATACTCGACCGCTCGTGCCAGATACACGGCAGCCCCGAAAAGCCAGCCAATCACACCAACATGGATTGTTGGGTATTCAAGCAGGCAGGTAAGTTAATCGCCGAAAACAATGACAAGGGGCTGCACAGCGACGACGAGGAAGAGACCCGGCCGCCGAACAATAGAGGACAGAAGGGTTTCCGCCCACAAGTGCGGACGGTAAACATGATATACGCAACCCACATACCCAAGAGGGAGCGGAAGCGTGCACTTAGGGACGTATATGCAATGGAGCCAGTCGCCCTGAAGTTCAATCCATGGTCCTCTTGCCCGATCACTTTTGATCGAAGGGACCACCCCACCAGTATCCGCCATGGAGGATTCGCCGCACTAGTTTCAGACCCAATCGTCAATGGATTTCACCTCACCAGAGTCCTGATGGACGGCGGCAGCAGCCTGAACCTGCTTTATCAGAATACAGTGCACAAGATGGGCATAGACCCCTCAAGGATTAAACCTACAAAGACGACCTTCAAAGGCGTCATACCAGGTGTAGAGGCCAATTGTACAGGCTCAGTCACACTAGAAGTGGTCTTCGGATCCCTGGATAACTTCTGAAGTGAGGAGTTAATCTTCGACATAGTCCCGTTCTGCAGCGGCTATCACGCTCTGCACGGACGGACCGCGTTTGCAAAGTTCAATGCGGTGCCGCATTACACATACCTCAAGCTCAAGATGCCAGGCCCTCGAGGAGTCATCACGGTCAACGAAAACACTGAATGCTCCCTCCGAACAGAGGAACACACAGCGGCTCTCGCGGCAGAAGTACAGAGCAGCCTCTTAAGGCAATTTCCGAGTCCGACCGTTAAGCGACCGGACACGACCAAACGCGCCCGGAGTAACCTACAACAAGACCACCTGGCACGTTCCGAGCACGCGTAGCAATGCGGCCCCAACCCCAGCCCCTGCCAAATTGCAAGACTGGTCCTTCACGTACATCATTAAGCTCTGGAGATACCATGGGCATAGGGGGAGGGGCACGGCCACCATAGGCCCAGAATGCGGCTTAACCGCACCAGGGGCTCCCAAGTGTGCGGCTCTTTTTATTTTTCCTTTTTCTTACGCACATGACTCCGTTCACCAGAGGCCCTGTCCGGCAGTAGACCTGCCGAACACACGATGCAACAGCCAGGGGAGAAGAAGGGCTACGGCGAGTATCCAGGTGGTCTCCATTACGAGCATTAAATCTGTTTTCATACACCATTCCGCAGCCTACCCCTGGAGGGGGACATGCTTATGTTGGGGAACGTTGCAGAAAATTAAAAATTTTCCTACGGTTTCACCAAGATCCATCTATGAGTTCATCTAAGCAATGAGTCAAGGGAGTGATATTGCATCTAGATACCACTTGTAGATCGCGTGCGGAAGCATTCAAGGGATGGGTGCTGATGGAGTCGTACTCGCCGTGATTCAGATCACCGATGACCAAGTGCTAAACGGAAAGCACCTCCGCGTTCAACACACGCACGGGACGGGAGACGTCTCCTCCTTCTTGATCTAGCAAGGGGGAAGGAGAGGTTGATGATGATCCAGCAGCACGACGGCGTGGTGGTGGATGCAGCAGAACTCCGGCAGGGCTTCGCCAAGCTGCTGCGGGAGGAGGACGAGGTGTAGCAGGGGGAGGGAGGCGCCAATGCACAGGGTGCGGCTTCCCTCCCCCTTGCCCTCCTTTATATAGGCCCCCAGGGGGGCGCCAGCCCTGGGAGATCCAATCTCCCAAGGGGGCGGTGGCCAGGGGGGTTGAAGTGCCCCCCAAGGCAAGTGGGGCGCCCCCCCACCCTTGGGTTTCAACCCTAGGCGCAGGGGGTGGGCCAAGGGGGGCGCACCACCCCACTATGGGATGGTTCCCCTCCCCACTTCAGCCCTTGGGGTCCTTCGGGATGGGTGGCCCCACCCGATGGACCCCGGGACCTCCGGTGGTCAGACAACACCGGTGACCCGAAACTTTCCCGATGGCCGAAACAACACTTCCTATATATAATTCTTCACCTCCGGACCATTCCGGAACTCCTCGTGTCGTCCGGGATCTCATCCAGGACTCCGAACAACATTCGGTATGCTGCATACTCATATTCATACAACCCTAGCGTCACCGAACCGTAAGTGTGTAGACCCTACGGGTTCGGGAGACACGTAGTCATGACCGAGACGACTCTCGGGCAATAACCAACAGCGGGATCTGGATACCCATGTAGGCTCCCACATGCTCCTCGATGATCTCATCGGATGAACCATGATGTCGATGATTAAACAACCCCATATTCAATTCCCTTTGTCAATCGGTACGTTACTTGCCCGAGACTTGATCGTCGGTATCCCAATACCTCGTTCAGTCTCGTTATCGGCAAGACACTTTACTCGTACCGTAATGCATGATCCCGTGACCAACTACTTGGTCACTTTGAGCTCATTATGATGATGCATTACCGAGTGGGCGCAGAGATACCTCTCCGTCATACGGAGTGACAAATCCCAGTCTCGATCCGTGTCAACCCAATAGACACTTTCGGAGATACCTGTAGTGCACCTTTATAGTCACCCAGTGTAATGCCCCGGATTCGATGCGCCAGGTGTCTGCCAGTTATTCGCCGTCTTTGCCATGTCATGTGCTTGTGTGTTGCACTTTGCCATGTCATCATATGCATTTCATATCATGTCATCATGTGCATTGCATTTGCATACGTGTTCGTCTCATGCATCCGAGCATTTTCCCCGTTGTCCGTTTTGCAATCCGACACTCCTATGTCCTCCGGGGTTTCCCTTTTGCCTCTTCTCTTGTGCGGGTATTAAACATTCTCGGAATGGCCCGAGGTTTGCCAAGCAGCCTTGGTATAGCACCGGTAGACCGCCTGTCAAGTTTCGTGACATTTGGAGGTCGCTTGGTACTCCAACGGTTAACCGGGTAACCACAAAGCCTCTTTTGTTTGCAGCCTAACACCCCTTCCAAAGTGGCCCAAAACCCATCTAACTCCCCTCCATGCTCTCGGTCGTTCGATCACGATCGCTTGGCCGAAAACCGCACCTCATTTGGACACACCTAGCTCCCTCCACCTATAAAAACGTCTTCCCCTCTCCATTTTCGGATCATTCCCCCCCCCCCCCGAAACCCTAGCTTTTCCCTCTCCGCCGCCGAACGCGTCCGCCCCCGGCCGGACACGTCCAGCCAGCCATGTTGCCCGACAATTGGGCGCGTGACACGTCACCCCGCCGCCGCCCACGCCCAACCGAGGCGCCACCTGTCCCGCAGCCGCCGCGCGCCGCGCCGCGGTGCCGGATCGGGCCGCGAGCCAGCGCCCGCCCGCCCGCGCCGAGCCCGCCTCCCTCGCCCCTGCGGCCGCCCCGCCGCCGCCGCCGCCGCAGCGCCGCCGCTGCTCGCCCGCGCGCCGTTACCCGCCACCGCCGCCCGGGACGCGCGCCCGCGCCTCCGTCATCGTCCTCCGGCGCCCGGCCGGCCGCGCCGCCGACCGGCGCCTCGCCCGCGCGCCCGCCGGCCCCAACCCAGCGCCGCCTCCCGGCGCCTCGCCGCGCCGCCGCCCGCCAGCGGCTTCGCCCTTGCGCGCCGCCCTCAGCCGCCTCTACGCCACGCCGCCCGCCGCCGTCCTCGCCCAGCGCCGCCCGCGAATGCTCCGCCGCCGCCCATCGCCCGAATCCGGCCATGAAGCCCGAGCTCCGGCGGATCCGCCAGCTGGCGACAACCTCGCCGGAGAACCGCCCGCTGCTGTCGTCAGGTCCGCCCGGCCCGATCCGCGGGCCCGCGCCCGGATCCATCTCGCCCGACCCGATCCGCTTTGACCCCGCGAGGTGATTTTCCCACTAAGTCCCAGATTTTTGCATTATCATGCCATGTTCATGCCATCACATCTCTGCATCCGTAGCTCCGATTCGTGCGTATAATATGTCAAATTGTTCGCCTCGACGAGTACTTCATTTGGTTCCATTGCATCATTTTCATTTAAGCTCATCTTGATGCCCAAAATGCTGTTGGAAGAGTGCATGTTAATGTTAATCTGCTGAAACTGTTATAACTTGCTCATTTGTCATTTTTGCCATGATTGATGTGTGCATCCTATGAGGTTGATGTCTACATGTGTTTTGATCTATGCTATGCCATCTTTCCAGTGGTGTCAACCATGTATTTTTGTGAGTTGTGTGCTGAGTGCATCGAGCTTGTTAAGGAGGGTACTTGCTGTTGCTGTTTTGCTTGGCAGATTCTGTTATATTTTGTTGCTATGTAAACATGCTTCTACAAGTCATTTCGTGCATAATCTGGAGATGTCCTATAAACATGTTTTGATCTACATGCCATGATCTATCTATTCATGCCCTTGGTTGCAATTATATCCTGCTGGAACATGTTGTTATCTTGCTCCAAAGTGGCTTGAAAATGTTGTTGTCAACCTGTTAACATTAAGTTCAATGTTTCCATGATGGTTTACTAGTGATCTATGCATCCTATGAACTTGTTCTTGCCACGCTTAGCTTCACAAACATGCCTTCTTACTGTTGGTTGCCTTGCCATGCCATGTAATGCTCTGTGGTGAGTGGTTCAAGCTCACCAACATGCCTACTTATTGTTGTTCGTGCCATGTATGAATCTGTAATATAACTTGCCATGTTTACATGGGTGCCATCATATTTTCCGTGCCCTTTTGGCTCATGGTCAGTAAGGGACTTTTGATCTATGCAATTAGTAGATTCATGCCATGCCTTTGTTTGCCATGATAAGTTCCTGTAACATGTTGTTTGATAGCTCTAAACATTGCAACCTGATGTTATTTCTGCAAAGTCTGAAACTGTTATTATTTGCAATCTTACCATGTGTTTTGGAGCATGTTCTAGTGATTTTTGGAGATAGCTTAGTTTTCATGTTTTGTAGTGCTTTACGTGTACTTCATGCCCATGCCTTTTGTTATTATGTTGGGGTGCTGTAGCATATTGTTTTGATGCTTGCAATATGCCTAGTTGCTGTTTTGGACAGATTGTTGTTATGACTTGTATAGAGTGTATGTGTTGCATCGTTGCTCCGTTTTGGGTGTGCTTTATATGAAACTTGCTTGATTTTGCATGTAGTTTCATATTACCATGTTGCATCCTTGTTTTGGTGTGTTTGCTTGATGTTTGGGGGCATTTTGCATCAATGCCATGCTTAACTTGTTTTGCTCATATCTTCTCGGCCGTAGCTCCGAATCTAATGAAATTTATATGTAACTTGACTAGAATTTCGTGTAGATCCTCTTGGTGCTTTTTAACTTGCTGTTTAACAAATTTAACATAAGGTTTCTTAAGTTCTGGACCAATTTCGAAATATGCATATGAGGACTTACCAGATTTGTTATATGTTGTTTCCGGCCTCATTTAAACTTGCCTTGATGTATTGTTCTTGTTTGCATCATCTCTTGCCATGAGTAGCTTCATGTAGCCTTTTCATGCATCATGCCTTGCCATGTGTGGTGTGTTTACCATGTTGTGTGCTTCTTCTCGATAGTTCATGTTTCGTTGCGATCGTGAGGATTCGTTCGTCTACGTGTGGTTCGTCTTCGTGGCTTCATCTTCTTCATGGACTCGTTCTTCTTCCTAGCGGGATTTCAGGCAAGATGACCGCTACCCTGGATCTCACTACTATCATTGCTATGCTAATTGCTTCGTTCTATCGCTATGCTGCGCTACCTATTAGTTTTTTATCAAGCCATCCCATATTGCCATGAACCTCTAACCTTTGACACATTTCCTATGCAAACCGTTGTTTGGCTATGTTACCGCTTTTGCTCAGCCCCTCTTATAGCTATGCTAGTTGCAGGTGAAGTTGAAGATTGCTCCATGATGGACAGGGTTATGTTGGGATGTCACAATATCTCTTATATTATTAATGCATCTATATACTTGGTAAAGGGTGGAAGGCTCGGCCTTATGCCTGGTGTTTTGTTCCACTCTTGCCGCCCTAGTTTCCTTCATACCGGTGTTATGTTCCCGGATTTTGCGTTCCTAACGCGGTCGGGTGATTTATGGGACCCCCCTGACAGTTCGCTTTGAATAAAACTTGTCCAGCAAGGCCCAACCTTGGTTTTACCATTTGCCTCACCACCACCTATACCCTTCCCTTGGGTCGGCCAACCCAAGGGTTATCTTTATTTTAGCCCCCCCGGGCCAGTGCTTGTCTAAGTGTTGGTCCAAAACGAGCAACCTGCGAGGCCACCTCGGGGCAACTCGACGTCTGGTTTTACTCGTAGCTTGACTTATCCGGTGTTGCCCTGAGAACGAGATATGTGTAGCTCCTATCGGGATTGTCGGCACATCGGGAGGCTTTGCTGGTCTTGTTTTACCATTGTCGAAATGTCTTGTAAACCGGGATTCCGAGACTGATCGGGTCTTCCTGGGAGAAGGTCTATTCCTTCGTTGATCGCGAGAGCTTGTCATGGGCTAAGTTGGGACACCCCTGCAAGGTATAAACTTTCGAGAGCCGTGCCCGCGGTTATGTGGCAGATGGGAATTTGTTAATGTCCGGTTGTAGATAACTTGACACCAGATCCGAATTAAAACGCATCAACCGCGTGTGTAGCCGTGATGGTCTCTTCTCGCGGAGTCCGGAAGTGAACACGGTTTGTGTGTTATGTTTGGCGTAAGTAGGTGTTCGGGATCACCTCTTGATCTTTGCTAGCTTCACGACGTTCCGCTTGTTTCTCTTCTCGCTCTCATTTGCGTATGTTAGCCACCATATCATGCTTAGTCATTCTTTGCAACCTCACCACTTTACCCCTTCCTTTCCCATTAAGCTTTGCTAGTCTTGATACCCATGGTAATGGGATTCTGAGTCCTCGTGGCTCCTGATTACTACAACAACAGTTGCGGTACAGGTTATGCAATGATCATGACGCGAGAGCGATGCTTGCTTGCGTTGAGTTCTTCTTCTGCTTCTTCTTCGATCAGGGGATAGGTTCCAGGTCGGCAGCCTGGGCTAGCAGGGTGGATATTGTTTGAGTTTCTGTTTGTGGTTCATCCGTAGTCGGATGTTGATCTTATGGATGATGTATTGTTGTATTCATGTGGCACTGTATGCCTCTTGTATGTATCCCCATCTATTATGTAATGTTGATGTAATGATATCCTCCTTGCAAAAGCGTTTCAATATGCGGGTCTATCCTTGGTGGGACCTTCGAGTTCCTTTTGGATAGGGTCGCATATTGGGCGTGACAAGTTGGTATCAGAGCCTCGACCGACCTTAGGAGCCCCCTTGATTGATCGTGTAGTTTGGCTGCTGTCGAGTCTAGAAGAAAACTATTTTCGGAGTCTAGTTATATCGAAGATTAGGAATTCTTTTTACTCCTCTGCCCCCTTCGTCGCTCTGGTGAGGAATCTTGACGTAGGTGTTTTGAACTACTCCTCTTCCCCTTCAAATTTTTCTTTAGGATCACGCGGTTAGTTTTCGTTCGTTGTCCATTCTCTTTTGTCCGGCGCTTTCCTCGTCAAGCTGATTCGAACCTCTTTGTCTTTGGGAGATCAATCCTCAGCTCTTTTCGATCGATGTTGTTTCCCTGTCCGAAGTTGTCCTAGTTTTTCCCACCCACCCACCCTTTTTTCTTCTCAGAGCCGGAGTCCGTAATCGAGTATCCATCCTTCTCGTGCGAAGTCTTTGCTTTCTTTCGTTAATGATTTCAACCGGTGCGTTCTCTTCAAGTTAGTCGTCGATTTCCCCTTCCAGTTGCCTGTGTTTTTCCCGCCCTCCCACCCTTTCTCTTCCCGGAGTTTGAGTCTCTTTCGACCATCAATTTCATTCGTGCGGAGCTTCTTTAGTCTTCCCTCAATTATTTCAACCGGTGAATTCTCGTCTCGTTCGTCATTCTTCATCTCTTTTTCTTTCCGGTGGATTTCAACTCAATTTTCTCAGTTCAATCACATTCTTTTCCTTGGATCAAGTGTTTTCCCTGCTCGTTCGCCTATCGCCATTCATTCATTCCGGAGTGCTCAAGACATCTCAAGAGATTCATCTGTGTTCGAATTAATTCGAGGTTGTCACCTCATTCAAATATTTCAATTGTTCTGGTGCATCATCTATCTTTTCAACAATCCTTTCCAACGGTGTTTTCTTTTAGTGGGCCCTAAACCACAGGTCTTTTCCCAGGATCTTACCTGACTCTTCTAATTTCCCCGGAGTTATTCTCAATTCTTTTCAAGTGTGGCGTAAGAATGGATTTCATCAGTCACATGCCTTCTCCAAGATCGCTTTCAAATTCTCTTCATCGTCGGCTCAACCTCTTTGCTTTTCATTCTTCCTGAGTGTCTCAACAATTTCGGTGGTGTTTCTCGTCGTCTTTCTCAGCTTTGAAGACCGAAGAAGAGTTTTTCCTCTAAATCTTGTCCGTTCTCCCGGAGTTTCGTGGTTCTAGCTTCATGTTATCCTCTCAAATTATTCCGTTTGTCAGATATTCTTTCTTATCCATTCAGAGTATGTCAGGAGTTGTTTTCCCGTTTCTTTTCACCGGAGGCCATCATTCCAGTTATCGTTCTCTATTTATCCCGGTGATTCAGTCTCTTTCATCAGTCATGTTCGAATTCTAACGGTGGTTCGTTCAAGATTCTTTTTCTTTGTTTATCATATTAATCCATTCGTTCGTTTCAATCCTACCGGTGGTTCATGAAGACCTTCTCAAGTTTGCGATATGTCACTTCTCAATCCTTTTTCAAGAAGAATAAGTAGTATGCAAAATCCATTGCTTGTCATCAATTTAATTTGATGAAGGATAAACATACAATAAATCTTATTCTTATTTCATCCAAGTGATTAATCCCTTCCTTCAGAGTTTGTTCTTGTTGAATAAATCTAGTTTCAAGTGTTTTCATCTTTTCTTTTCCGGAGTTCAAATTTCCTCTGCCATCTCGTCGGAACCTTCATCTAAATCATTGCAAGGCTCATCTTATTCTTTCATCCTTCATTTCTATCTCAGCATCCTTTTGTCACCGGAGTTCGTCATGGTGGTTCTTCATGATTTAATGCATTCTTCAAGAGTTCATCAAGTATCATTCCATCCTCTCTAGCTCGTGTTCTATCCTTTCTTTGTTCAGTTAGAGTTCTGCCTAAATCCTTTCAGTCTTATTCGTTTCTTTTCTCATTCTAACCATTCCGGTTAGAACGAGTGATTTCATAGTCTATCTGATTCCGTGAGCTTTCGATTCTCGTCATTCTCGTCGTTCCTCTCTTCTTCTCGAGTGCTCTCTATTCTTTGCTTCTTCTTTTGATTTCTTGTTTCACCTCATTCCTTTTCCCTTCCATCTCGGTCCTAAGATCTCGGGATGAGATCTCTTGTTAGTGGAGGAGTGTTGTAACGCCCCGGATTCGATGCGCCAGGTGTCTGCCAGTTATTCGCCGTCTTTGCCATGTCATGTGCTTGCGTGTTGCACTTTGCCATGTCATCATATGCATTTCATATCATGTCATCATGTGCATTGCATTCGCATACGTGTTCGTCTCATGCATCCGAGCATTTTCCCCGTTGTCCGTTTTGCAATCCGGCACTCCTATGTCCTCTGGCGTTTCCCTTTTGCCTCTTCTCTTGTGCGGGTATTAAACATTCTCAGAATGGCCCGAGGTTTGCCAAGCGGCCTTGGTATAGCACCGGTAGACAGCCTGTCAAGTTTCGTGCCATTTGGAGGTCGTTTGGTACTCCAACGGTTAACCGGTAACCGCAAAGCCTCTTTTGTTTGCAGCCCAACACCCCTTCCAAAGTGGCCCAAAACCCATCTAACTCCCCTTCATTCTCTCGGTCGTTCGATCACGATCACGTAGCCGAAAACCACACCTCATTTGGACATTCCTAGCTCCCTCCACCTATAAAAACGTCATCCCCTCTCCATTTTCGGATCATTTCCCCCCTGAAACCCTAGCTTTTCCCTCTCCGCCGCCGGACGCGTCCGCCCCCGGCCGGACACGTCCAGCCAGCCACGTCGCCCGACCAATGGGCGCGTGACACGTCACCCCGCCTCCGCCCACGCTCAACCGGAGCGCGCCACCTGCCGCCGCCGCCTACCGCCGCTGCGGCCATGGAAACCGGATCGAGCCCAGCGAGCCGCGCGCAAGGCCCGCCAGCGAGCCCGCCTTCCTCGCCCTGCGGCCGCCGCCGCCTTGCCGCCCTCCGCCGCGCGCGTTAGTCGCCGCCGCCGCCTCCGGACGCGCGCGCCCGCGCCTCCGTCACCGTCCTCGGACCGCGCGCGCGCGCCTCTGTCACCGTCCTCGGCGCCCGGCCGCCTACTTTGCCGGCGGCGCCACCTTCGCGGCCGGCGACCTCAACCCAGCGCGCCGCCTCTCGAGTGCCTCGCCCGCGCCGCCGCCCAGGCGAATCGCCGCCCGCGTGCCGCCCGCCAGCGGCTTCGCCCGCCTTCGCCCGCCAGCGGCTTCGCCCTTAGCCGCCGCCCGCGAGCCGCCTCTACCGCCGCGCGCCGCGCGCCATCTCGCCCAGCGCCGCCCGCGAATGCTCCGCCGCCGCCCATCGCCCGAATCCGGCGCGAGAGCGAGCTCGCCGGATCCGCCGCCATTGGCGACAACCTCGCCGGAGAACCGCCGCGCTTCGCGCCCGAGCCCGCCTACCGCCCTGCGCCGCCGCCGCCTCGCCGCCCTGGCTGCGCCGCCCTCCGCCGCCCGCGCCCGTTGCGCTTGTCGCCGCCGCCTCCGGACCGCGTGCCGCGCCTCCATCACCGTCCTCGGCGCCCGCCGCCGCGCGCTGCTGGCGCCACCTTCCGCGCCGCCGGCGCCCCAACCCAGCGCGCGCCTCGAAGCGCCTCGCCGCGCCGTCGCCCGCCGGCGAAGCTTCGCCTTGCGCGCCGCCGCCGATCGCCTCTCTGCAGATGCCGCCCGCGCGCCGTCCTCGCCCAGCGCCGCCCAGAATGCTCGCCGCCGCCCATCACCAGATCCGGCGCGGAGAGCGAGCCCGCCGGATCCGCCGCCCCGCTGGCAACAACCTCGCCGGAGAACCGCCACCGCTGCCGCTCGGGTCAGCCCCGGCCCGATCCGCGGTCCCGCGCCCGGATCCATCTCGCCCGACCCGATCCGCTTTGACCCCGCGAGGTGATTTTCCCACTAAGTCCCAGATTTTTGCATTACCATGTTCATGCCATCACATCTCTGCATCCGTAGCTCCGATTCGTGCGTATAATATGTCAAATTGTTCGTCTCGACGAGTACTTCATTTTGTTCCATTGCATCATTTTCATTTGAGCTCATCTTGATGCCCGAAATGCTGTTGGAAGAGTGCATGTTAATGTTAATCTGCTGAAACTGTTATAACTTGCTCATTTGTCATTTTTGCCATGATTGATGTGTGCATCCTATGAGGTTGACGTCTACATGTGTTTTGATCTATGCTATGCCATATTTCCAGTGGTGTCAACCATGTATTTTTGTGAGTTGTGTGCTGAGTGCATCGAGCTTTTTAAGGAGGGTACTTGCTGTTGCTGTTTCGCTTGGCAGATTCAGTTATATTTTGTTGCTATGTAAACATGCTTCTACAAGTCATTTCGTGCATAATCTGGAGATGTCCTATAAACATGTTTTATCTACATGTCATCATCTATCCATTCATGCCCTTGGTTGCAATTATATCCTGCTAGAACATGTTGTTATCTTGCTCCAAAGTTGCTTGAAAATGTTGCTGTCAACCTGTTAACATTAAGTTCAATGTTTCCATGATGGTTTACTAGTGATCCATGCATCCTATGAACTTGTTCTTGCCATTCTTAGCTTCACAAACATGCCTTCTTACTGTTGGTTGCCTTGCCATGCCATGTAATGCTCTGTGGTGAGTGGTTCAAGCTCACCAACATGCCTACTTATTGTTGTTCCTGCCATGTATGAATCTGTAATATAACTTGCCATGTTTACATGGGTGCCATCATATTTTCCGTGCCCTTTTGGCTCATGGTCAGTAAGGGACTTTTGATCTATGCACTTAGTAGATTCATGCCATGACTTTTTTTGCCATGATAAGTTCCTGTAACATGTTGTTTGATAGCTCTAAACATTGCAACCTGATGTTATTTCTGCAAAGTCTGAAACTGTTATTATTTGTAATGTTACCATGTGTTTTGGAGCATGTTCTAGTGATTTCTGGAGATAGCTCAGTGTTCATGTTTTGTAGTGCTTTATGTGTACTTCATGCCCATGCCTTTTGTTATTATGTTGGGGTGCTGTAGCATATTGTTTTGATGCTTGCAATATGCCTAGTTGCTGTTTTGGACAGATTGTTGTTATGACTTGTATAGAGTGTATGTGTTGCACCGTTGCTCCGTTTTGAGTGTGCTTTATATGAAACTTGCTTGATTTTGCATGTAGTTTCATATTACCATGTTGCATCCTTGTTTTGGTGTGTTTGCTTGATGTTTGGGTGCATTTTGCATCAATGCCATGCTTAACTTGTTTTGCTCATATCTTTTAGGCCGTAGCTCCGAATCTAATGAAATTTATATGTAACTTGACTAGAATTTCGTGTAGATCCTCTTGGTGCTTTTTAACTTGCTGTTTAACAACTTGAACATAAGGTTTCTTCAGTTCTGGACCAATTTCGAAATATGCATATGAGGACTTACCGGATTTGTTATATGTTGTTTCCGGCCTCATTTAAACTTGCCTTGATGTATTGTTCTTGTTTGCATCATCTCTTGCCATGAGTAGCTTCATGTAGCCTTTTCATGCATCATGTTTGATTGTGCATCATGCCTTGCCATGTGTGGTGTGTTTACCATGTTGTGTGCTTCTTCTCGATAGTTCCCGTTTCGTTGCGATCGTGAGGATTCGTTCGTCTACGTGTGGTTCGTCTTCGTGGCTTCATCTTCTTCATGGACTCGTTCTTCTTCCTAGCGGGATTTCAGGCAAGATGACCGCTACCCTGGATCTCACTGCTATCATCGCTATGCTAGTTGCTTCGTTCTATCGCTATGCTGCGCTACCTATTACTTGTTTATCAAGCCATCCCATATTGCCATGAACCTCTAATCTTTGACACATTTCCTATGCAAACCGTTGTTTGGCTATGTTACCGCTTTTGCTCAGCCCCTCTTATAGCGTTGCTAGTTGCAGGTGAAGTTGAAGATTGCTCCATGATGGACAGGGTTATGTTGGGATGTCACAATATCTCTTATATTATTAATGCATCTATATACTTGGTAAAGGGTGGAAGGCTCGGCCTTATGCCTGGTGTTTTGTTCCACTCTTGCCACCCTAGTTTCCGTCATACCGGTGTTATGTTCCCGGATTTTGCGTTCCTAACGCGGTCGGGTGATTTATGGGACCCCCCTGACAGTTCGCTTTGAATAAAACTTGTCCAGCAAGGCCCAACCTTGGTTTTACCATTTGCCTCACCACCACCTATACCCTTCCCTTGGGTCGGCCAACCCAAGGGTCATCTTTATTTTAGCCCCCCCCCCCCGGGCCAGTGCTTGTCTAAGTGTTGGCAACCTGCGGGGCCACCCCGGGGCAACTCGACGTCTGATTTTACTCGTATCTTGACTTATCCGGTGTTGCCCTGAGAACGAGATATTTGCAGCTCCTATCGGGATTGTCGGCGCATCGGGAGGCTTTGCTGGTCTTGTTTTACCATTGTCGAAATGTCTTGTAAACCGGGATTCCGAGACTGATTGGGTCTTCCTGGGAGAAGGTCTATTCCTTCGTTGATCGCGAGAGCTTGTCATGGGCTAAGTTGGGACACCCCTGCAGGGTATGAACTTTTGAGAGCCGTGCCCGCGGTTATGTGGCAGATGGGAATTTGTTAATGTCCGGTTGTAGATAACTTGACACCAGATCCGAATTAAAACGCATCAACCGCGTGTGTAGCCGTGACGGTCTCTTCTCGGCGGAGTCCGGGAAGTGAACACGGTTTGTGTGTTATGTTTGACGTAAGTAGGTGTTCAGGATCACCTCTTGATCATTGCTAGCTTCACGACCGTTCCGCTTGTTTCTCTTCTCGCTCTCATTTGCGTATGTTAGCCACCATATCATGCTTAGTCATTTGCTGCAACCTCACCACTTTACCCCTTCCTTTCCCATTAAGCTTTGCTAGTCTTGATACCCATGGTAATGGGATTGCTGAGTCCTCGTGGCTCACAGATTACTACAACAATAGTTGCAGGTACAGGTTATGCGATGATCATGACGCGAGAGCGATGCTTGCTTGCGTTGAGTTCTTCTTCTGCTTTTTCTTCGATCAGGGGATAGGTTCCAGGTCGGCAGCCTGGGCTAGCAGGGTGTATATTGTTTGAGTTTCTGTTTGTGGTTATCCGTAGTCGGATGTTGATCTTATGGATGATGTATTGTTGTATTCATGTGGCACTGTATGCCTCTTGTATGTATCCCCATCTATTATGTAATGTTGATGTAATGATATCCACCTTGCAAAAGCGTTTCAATATGCGGGTCTATTCTTGGTGGGACCTTCGAGTTCCTTTTGGATAGGGTCGCATATTGGGCGTGACACCCAGTTACGTTGTGACGTTTGGTACACCCAAATCACTCCTACGGCATCCGGGAGTTACACGATCTCATGGTCTATGGAAAAGATACTTGACATTGGAAAAGCTCTAGCAAACGAACTACACGATCTTGTGCTATGCTTAGGATTGGGTCTTGTCCATCACATCATTCTCCTAATGATGTGATCCCGTTATCAACGACATCCAATGTCCATAGCCAGGAAACCATGACTATCTATTGATCAACGAGCTAGTCAACTAGAGGCTTACTAGGGACATATTATGGTCTATGTATTCACACGTGTATTATGATTTCCGGATAATACAGTTATAGCATGAATAAAGACAATTATCATGAACAAGGAAATATAATAATAATCCTTTCATTATTGCCTCTAGGGCATATTTCCAACAGTCTCCCACTTGCACTAGAGTCAATAATCTAGTTACATTGTGATGAATCGAACACCCATAGAGTTACGGTGTTGATCATGTTTTGCTTTCATGAGAGAGGTTTAGTCAGCGGATCTGCGACATTCAGATCCGTATGTACTTTGCAAATATCTATGTCTCCATCTTGAACATTTTCACGGATGGAGTTGAAGCGACGCTTGATGTGCTGGTCTTCTTGTGAAACCCGGGTTCCTTGGCAAGGGCAATAGCTCGGTGTTGTCACAGAAGAGTTTGATCGGCCCGACGCATTGGGTATGACTCCTAGGTCGGTGATGAACTCCTTCACCCAAATTGCTTCATGCGCTGCCTCCGAGGCTGCCATGTACTCTGCTTCACATGTAGATCCCGCCACAACGCTCGCTTGCACTGCACCAGCCATTGCTCCACCATTCAACATATACACGTATCCGGTTTGTGACTTAGAGTCATCGGATCTGCGTCGAAGCTAAGCGTCGGCGTAACCCTTCTGACGAGCTCTTCGTCACCTCCATAAACGAGAAACATGTCCTTTGTCCTTTTCGGTACTTCAGGGATATTCTTGACCGCTGTCCGGTGTTCCTTGCGGGATTACTTTGGTACCTTCCTACCAAACTTACGGCAAGGTTTACATCAGTCTGGTACACAACATGGCATACATAATAGATCCTATGGCTGAAGCATAGGGATGACACTCATCTCTTCTTTATCTTTTGCCGTGGTCGGGGATTGAGCTGAGCTCAATCTCACACCTTGCAACACAGGCAAGAACCCTTTCTTGGACTGATCCATTTTGAACTTCTTCAAAATCTTATCAAGGTATGTGCTTTGTGAAAGACCTATGAGGCGTCTCGATCTATCTCTATAGATCTTGATGCCTAATGTATAAGCAGCTTCTCCCAGGTCCTTCATTGAAAAACACTTATTCAAGTAGGCCTTAATGTTGTCCAAAAGTTCTATATCATTTCCCATCAAGAGTATGTCATCTACATATAATGTGAGAAAAGCTACAGAGCTCCCACTCACTTTCTTGTAAACGCAGGCTTCTCCATAAGTCTGCATAAACCCAAACGCTTTGATCATCTCATCAAAGCGAATGTTCCAACTCCGAGATGCTTGCACCAGCCCATAAATGGATCGCTGGAGCTTGCACACTTTGTTAGCATTATTAGGATCGACAAAACCTTCCGGCTGCATCATATACAGCTCTTCCTTAAGATGTCCGTTAAGGAATGCCGTTTTGACATCCATCTGCCATATCTCATAATCATAGTATGCGGCAATTGCTAACATGATTCAGACGGACTTCAGCTTCGCTACGGGAGAGAATGTCTCGTCGTAGTCAATCCCTTGAACTTGTCGATAACCCTTAGCGACAAGTCTAGCTTTATAGATGGTAACATTTCCATCCGCGTCTGTCTTCTTCTTAAAGATCCATTTGTTTTCTATCGCTCGCCGATCATCGGGCAAGTCTGTCAAAGTCCATACTTTGTTTTCATACATGGATTCTATCTCGGATTTCATGGCTTCAAGCCATTTGTTGGAATTTGGGCCCGCCATCACTTCTTCATAGTTCGAAGGTTCACCGTTGTCTAACAATATGATTTCCAGGACAGGGTTGCCGTACCACTCTGGTGCGGAATGTGTCCTTGTGGACCTACGAAGTTCAGTAGCAACTTGATCCGAAGTACCTTGATCATCATCATTATTTTCCTCTTGATTGGTGTAGGCATCACAGAACATTTTCTGAGCTGCACTACTTTCCCGTTCGAGAGTACTTCATCGAGTTCTACTTTCCTCCCACTTACTTCTTTCGAGAGAAACTCTTTTTCCAGAAAGGATCCGTTCTTGGCAACAAAGATCTTGCCCTCGGATCTTAAGTAGAAGGTATACCCAATGGTTTCCTTAGGGTATCCTATGAAGACGCATTTTTCCGACTTGGGTTCGAGCTTTTCAGGTTGAAGTTTCTTGACATAAGCATCGCATCCCCAAACTTTTAGAAACGACAACTTAGGTTTCTTCCCAAACCATAATTCATACGGTGTCGTCTCAACGGATTTAGACGGTGCCCTATTTAAAGTGAATGTAGCTGTCTCTAGAGCGTATCCCCAAAATGATAGCGGTAAATTGGTAAGAGACATCATAGACCGCACCATATCCAATAGAGTGCGATTACGACGTTCGGACACACCATTTCGCTGAGGTGTTCCAGGCGGCGTGAGTTGTGAAACGATTCCACATTTCCTTAAGTGTGTGCCAAATTCGTGACTTAAATATTCTCCTCCACGATCTGATCGTAGGAACTTTATCTTTCGGTCACGTTGATTCTCTACCTCATTCTGAAATTCCTTGAACTTTTCAAAGGTCTCGGACTTGTGTTTCATTAAGTAGACATACCCATATCTACTCAAGTCATCGGAGAGTGAGAACATAACGATATCCTCCATGAGCCTCAACGCTCATTGGACCGCACACATCGGTATGTATGATTTCCAACAAGTTGGTTGCTCGCTCCATTGTTAGGAGAAGCGAGTCTTGGTCATTTTGCCCATGAGGCATGGTTCGCATGTGTCAAATGATTCATAATCGAGAGACTCTAAAAGTCCATCAGCATGGAGCTTCTTCATGCGCTTGACACTAATGTGACCAAGGCGGTAGTGCCACAAGTATGTGGGACTATCGTTATCAACTTTACATCTTTTGGTATTCACACTATGAATATGTGTAATATTATGCTCGAGATTCATTGAGAATAAACCATTGACCATCGGAGCATGACCATAAAACATATCTCTCATATAAATAGAACAACCATTATTCTCGGATTTAAATGAGTAGCAGTCGGTGTCAAAACCGGCGGATCTCGGGTAGGGGGTCCCGAACTGTGCGTCTAGGCGGATGGTAACAGGAGACGAGGGACACGATGTTTTACCCAGGTTCGGGCCCTCTTGATGGAGGTAAAACCCTACGTCCTGCTTGATTAATATTGATGATGTGTATTACAAGAGTGGATCTACCACAAGATCAAGGAGGCTAAACCCTAGAAGCTAACCTATGGTATGATTGTTGTAATGGATGTTGTGTCCTACGGACTAAAGCCCTCCGGTTTATATAGACACCGGAGAGGGCTAGGGTTACAGTAGTCGATTCTGATGGTAGGAGATCTACATATCCGTATTGCCAAGCTTGCCTTCCACGCCCAGGAAAGTCCCATTCGGACATGGGACGGAGTCTTCAATCTTGTATCTTCGTAGTCTTGGAGTCCGACGGACGATGATAGTCCGGCTGTCCGGACACCCCCTAGTCCAGGACTCCCTCAGTAGCCCCTGAACCTGGCTTCAATGACGATGAGTCCGGCGCGCATAATGTTCGGCATTGCAAGGCGGGTTCCTCCTCCGAATAATCCATAGAAGATTGTGAACACCAGGATAGTGTCCGGCTCTGCAAAATAAATTCCACATTCCATCATAGAGAGAATAATAGGTACACAAGTTCAATCTACTAACGTATTTTGCGGCATGACGTCACACCACTACCAAGCCTTTACTTGAATCGTTTTTATTATACCACCTCAGCGCGTTTAGCGAAGCGGTTTTCTTGGCACGTCTTGTCGAGGCAGAGACCGTGTTCCCCTTATTCCGAGATTCTCATCAATACGGACGTGGGTAACCCAACCGCGCCCGTCGCCACGCCTCCTCTATCGAAGGTGAGTCCCGAACGGTCACGGAGACGGCTCTTGGTATTCTCCCTCTTTATAATAGGACCAAGGCTCGTTTCTTTTCTTCAATCTTCCATCGAATCCTCTCCTTGCTCCAAGTTCCAACACCCAGAGCCCCAGATTCGAGCGCTCCGGACCTTCAACAATGTTCGGCTCCGACCTTCAGGGCCGGTGGATGCCCTCCTCCATCACAGAGGAGGATGTGCTAAAGCTGCGAGTGGCCAAGTACCTGTCCTACGAGATTTCACACAGGTTGCCTGCCGAAGGGCAGGCCATCCCTACCCCCGAGCCCGGCGAGCATGCCGTCTTTGTATCCCACCTCCGTCGGGGTTTAGGCTTCCCGACGGATCCTTTTGTGAGAGGGCTCATGTTCTATTATGGGTTGGAATTCCATGACTTGGCCCCGGAGTCCATCCTCCATATTTTCGCATTTATTGTCGTCTGTGAAGCCTTCCTCCACGTCACCCCCCACTTCGGATTGTGGCTGAAGACCTTCAATGTGGAGCCGAAGATGATCGGGGGTCGTCAAGCAGAGTGGGGCGGGGTGGCCATAAGCAGGAGGGCCGATGCCCCGTGGCCCGAGGGCTCCTTCCAAGAGGAGCTCGGCTTGTGGCAGAGGGAGTGGTTCTATATCACCGCTTCGAAGGGCAGCAGGCAGAAGCCGCCGCCTCCATTCCGCTCGGGACCTCCACGACGGTTTATGTCGTGGGTCAACAAAGGGCTCAACTGGGGGCCGTCAAAAGACGTGCCCCTATTGCAGGGCCGGATTCGAGACCTCCAGGCGAGGGAGATCGATCTGGTCGCTGTGATGCAGGTTATGCTAATTAGGCGTCTCCTGCCCTGCAAACGCCGTCCTCTCCAGCTATGGGAGTTCAATCCGGAGGGACCGCGGATTCTCCAACACTTCATGGGTACGACACCCATGTAGATGTGCAAGTTGTTATTCGGATCACAGGCGGTGTGCCCGGAATTGACCGAGGATGCCGGCCTAAGCTGCAATCGCCCGGATACTCAAGTAAGTAGCTCAGTGTTCGGACGCACCATTTGTTTGCCTTTCTACAATTCTCCTTTTAACCCGTTATCCTTCAACAGGAGTGGATAGCGCAAGCAAAGCTGACACGGTGTCCGCCCCCCCAGAGACGCGCGGAGCCGTCTTTGGCTGGTCGAATGTTGGAGGCTGCGCCTTCAAAAGAGGGCGAAGGGGAAAATAGAGGAGCTACCGCCTCGCCCAAGGGGGCGCTTGAAGAAGGGGGGATTGAGAATCCCTCCCTCCAGGGGGAGAAGAGGACCGCCTCCGAAGACCCGGAGGCCAAAGCCCCTAAGCGGGGGAAGAAATCTTCACCAGAGGGTCCTGCGTTCAGGGAGGTCCCGGGTGCACAATCTTCTCTAAAGAATCAGCCCTCCAGCGAGCCGTGAGTAGAAAAAGGGGAGTTTGTTAATAAGAAACATCCCTATTTGTGCTTCTGAGGATAACCGAAATTTTTACCTTGTAGTTCGGATCTCCGACCTTCTCAGATGAGCTCGTCTTCGGGGGATCTTCGTCCGGAGATGATGGAGAGCGAGACGCCTCCGTCTGCTGCGCCGTCGGATAGGGCGGACGAGCCTGAAGTGTCATCACGGAGGTATCCCGAGCCAGACAGAGCCGAAGAGTTGGCGCCGACTAGTGTTCGCCGGGAGCTGAAGGATCTGCTTGAGAGGGCGTCCATCTCGAGAAGATCACCGTGCATTGATGAGCATGGTGATTGGAAGGATTTCGTCGCCCGAAGAGGATTGCATAATGCCATCGAGTTTCTTTGGCGGGGTTTGAGGTGCGTAAAAGCGCGCACCTTTTGACAGTTTTGCACATGAAAGTCGCCTGTATAGATAGTAGCCCCGAGACTCGGTATGTTGTCGAAAGCGGCGGCGTCGAGGATCAAAATCGCAGTATTGATTGTCGCCTTTCCTATGCAGGTGGCGGATGGTCGAGGGCTAGCGGACTGATGGAGTTGCTGAATTAATGCGGCAACTTCGATGTTGCGGATCGACATCGCGCTAGTCAACAAGCGACTTGACGAGTCGCAAGGTAAGTTGTTTCTCCGCATGATCACCTATTAAAGGAGCCAAAACCCACCTCTTACAATATTTGAGCTTAGACGCAGATGGTGCTGCTGCTGTGGAAACCTTGGGCAGAACTTGCTCAAGCCAAGGAGCAAGCGGAAAAATGTCTGGCTGCCTCGAGGCGGCCGAGGAGTTAGAAGCCGAAAGGGTTGCACACTGCCGAAGCAGGGAAGAGATGGCCGAACTAGCCGTTAAATTGAAGGATGCTACCGACCGCAATGAGGCTCTTGAAAAGGAGCGCCTGTCGGAGCGAGAAGACCTGGGGAAGGCCACCGCCGAAGCCAAGGATGCCCGTTCTGCAATGCGGGCTATAAAGGAGGAGCTGCGTCAGGCCGGAGACATTGTGGCTGGCAAGCCTTTTCTGCTGCACCGCAGGTTTACGGATCCAAAGTATGCTCAGCTTGGCTAGCTATGGGGCCCGGAGGATCCATATATGGACTTAGCGGCGAGTGCGGCAGATGCCGTTGCGCACTTCCGGAGTCAGAAGTATCATAAGATGGAAGAGATGTTTTGGTCTCAATTCCATAGTCCGGATCGTTCACTTTCGCTGACCGATCGTTTGGCCGAATGGGCTGAGCTGAATAGGTTGTCCGGGCTTGCCATGACGGATATCATGACTCATGTCTGGCCGGAGAGGCCCGAGCCGAAGAGCTATTTTGACTTATTGCAGCAGTTTCTTGGGGCGGTGCCGCATATCAAGGCGATGAAGCGGTCGGCCTGCATAGAGGGTGCGCGGATGGCCCTTGCCCGTGTGAAGACACATTGGACAGAGATGGATGCCACCGCTATTGCAACCCCGGGTTCAGACGAAAGTCGGTTACCCGCCGAGCACTATTTTGGGGAAGTTATGTGTGGTGCTCGTGTAATAGAGTCGCAATGCTCGAAAAATGTCACGTTCAAATGAACGTTTTATTTTGTAAAACAATGGTTATGATGTAATCGCTTTTTATACTTGTGCGTTCAAGTATTGAAATATCTCCTATGCGGCCGTTTATGTATACGTGTGTATAACCTGAAAGATGGCAGTTGTCGGCTTCAGCCCCCACGCACAAGGTGCGGGGGTGTTCGCAAAAATAGCGCATTTTCACACTTAATCCGACGTCTCGGTCCTGTTTAAGGAGGTGGTAGCGTAGCGAACGAGGCAACCGGACTATAATGCTTTATCACTTTCACTTAGCCATTGGAGTTCAAGGGTGGGGCTACGATATAGCCCCTGGGGGCACCGCGCTCTCCGAATTCGGGGCGTGTATGTGTCTGACCGGGAAACGGTCCTTCGTCAAAGCGGAGGAATTCTAAACATTCCGGTGGTCGATCGAGTGGTTGACCAGTCTCTCGCTGTATCATGACAGTCAGTTTTCGGCTTTCTCTACTGAGGTGCTCGCCCGGCGGCGGGCACAACTGTCGCATAGTTCTCCGGTGCGCGTTAGCCGATGATACGGAGCGTAAGGCAGCAAAACACGAGAGCCGGGCAAACCCAACATTTGACCAAAGACATGATTCGGAGCTGATGCATATAAGGCCTAACTCGAGACGCCGAACACTCCCTAAGGTGTTCGGTCTTTATAATAATGGGCAGAACAATGCCCTAAGCCCCTAGTGTCCAGGTACGGGCGAGGTATTCTGACGCGGCCGATGCCAAAACGTCAGTCTCCTCTCTGGTTATCATGAAAAACCAGGGGATTATAGCAACAAGAGACAGTAAAAAAGGTTTACGCAGGGTCTTAATCTGAAAAGAATCCTAGCAACGGGTCCCTACTGCACGTTTGCGCCTGTGTCTCCGTTGTGCCGTTATCCTGGACGGGTGTGCACGGTGTTCATCTGTAAAAAGAGAGGAACTTAATTTGAAAGAAATCATGCGAAAAGTGCATAAAAATTAAAATATTTAGAAATTAATAAAGCTGAACCTATATTAGCTCATTGTTGCTTATATGCCCAGCCCCTTGTGAAGGGGTGTGCGGCTGGGGAGCCCCTAGCTTATTTATACCGGACTTGTCTAGCCGTGTCCGGGGTCTTTGAATGACCCTCTTAATGAAATGATGCCTCGTGGACCGGGCATTTTGAGTGTAAGGGACGCGTAATGTGGTATTGCGTTAAAGCGGACGAAAGCTTCACGTCCCAATAGTGCTTGATAGCTACTTTTGAATGGGGCGACATGAAAGATTAGCTTTTCGCGTCAGAAGTTGTCCGGTGACCCGAACACAACTTCCAGTAGTAAGGAGCCTATGCACTTGGCGTAAGGGCCTGGCGTCACTCCTTTAAAGGAACTGCGGCTATGTCGAATTTTAGTAAGGTCTATCCCCAGCTTGTGGATTGTGTTCGGATATAGCAGGTTTAAATCGCTGCCGCCGTCCATCAGGACTTGTGTAAATTGTAGTCCGTCGATTATAGGATCCAAGATCAGGGTAGTCCATCCTGCATTTTGAACACTTCTGGAATAATCCAGGTGGTCAAAAGTGATTGGTTTTGACATCCAATCTCGAGGTTCCGCTGGGGTGGACCGTGCGAGACCCATCTTAGCGGGTGCCGCATTATCTTTCCGTATTATCACATGAAGTGAGTGTACTGCTTTGACTTCTTGTGGGAAAGTCTTTTGTTTTCCGGTGCCCTGCTGGTGGGGCTCGTCGTCGTCCTCGCTTGGTGTGTCAAGCCCCTTGTGTTCGGCGTTGAGTCGGCCGGACTGTTTGAAAACCCAACAATCTCGGTGGGTGTGGTTTGCAGGCCTTCCGGAGGTACTGTGGATTTGACATATCCGATCCAAAATTTTCTTTAAGTTGGATAACTCGTCACTGTTGTCCTTAAGAGGCAGTGTTTTGTTGTTTGGCCGCGAGCTTTTGAATCCGGCGTTGACTGTAGTGCTCTTTGGGCTTTTCTCTTTATTCCAGCGCTGATCTTTTCTGCGACGTGATTTTCTGTTTCCATCTCTAATCTCGGATGTACTTGGGTCGCTGGTGCTGCATCTTGCTAGCCAGCTGTCTTCCCCCGCGCAAAAGCGGGTCATGAGGCTTGTTAGCGCGGACATTGTCCTCGGCTTCTCTTGGCGAGGTGTCAGCGAGCCATTAAATCTCGGACGTTGTGTTTAAAAGCTGCTAAGGCTTCAGCGTCCGGACAGTCGACTATTTGGTTCTTTTTAGTAAGGAACCTGTTCCAAAATTTGCGCGCTGACTCTCCGGGCTGTTGAATTATATGACTTAAATCATCTGCATCCGGAGGGCGGACATAAGTCCCTTGAAAATTTGCTCTAAACGCGTCCTCAAGCTCTTCCCATCTTCCAACAGTGTTTTCTGGGAGGCTTTTGAGCCAATGCCGAGCTGGCCCTTTGAGCTTGAGGGGTAGATATTTTATGGCGTGGAGGTCATCTCCTCTAGCCATGTGTATGTGTAGTATATAATCCTTTATCCGACTCTGAGTGCATTGTTCGTCGTAGGCCTCTATGTTTATGGGTTTAAACCCTGCTTTGGAATTCATGATCCAGCACCTCATTAGTGAAACATAGTGGGTGTCTTGGCGCCCCATATTTGGGTGTACCGCCGTCTTCGAACACTTGGCATGTTGTGTTGCTTCCTGGGGCCCTCTTTTTTGGCCCGTAAATGGACCTGGCCGGGCCATCTGTTTTCCCAGGATCATAGGTCGGCTTGTGTGCGGCGCCGCTTGTAGCTTTTAGCCTATCATCTGGCCGTCTATCCGGCCAGGTGGCCTCTTTATTTTTTGACTGTGGGGGCTCTATGGCTTCCTCGTCAAATTCTGGCAGCAGCTTGCGCTTCGGGTAGCTCTTTGATTGATGGCCATTGCCGTATTTGTCTGCGGTTTTGAGCACTTTGCTCCACCTCATTCTGAGTATGTCTTCCGCTGTTTTGAGCTTCCGTTTTTCCTTCTTCAGACTTCTTGCGATGGCGGCGAGTCTTTTGCGAAGGCTCTTATTCTCGGCGGTGTGTCGGCGTGAGGTCGTCTAGACTGTTGGTTTCGCGGGCATGGATTCATTATCCGATTCGCCCTGTTCGGACGGTTGCTTGGCTGCTTGTTAAATAAATCCTTTGGTTTGCCTGCTCTATTTACGGGTCATTGGGGCGCTTTGTTGATGTCGGCGGGACTTAGGGCGGCGTTTGCGTCGCTGTTTTGGTTGTTTATCGGCGGGATTATCCTTTGCCGTGCCCCGTTGGTCCTCGTTATCGCTTCCTTTTGGGGTATCCACCATATATATATCATGGGTTGGGGTGGCCTTCCAGTGCTCTGTGAGCGCTGGTTCTTGATTGTCTCCGGCATCGTCGTCCATACCGTCGATGTCTTCGGAGTCGTAGTCTAGCATGTCGGTTAGATTGTCGACAGTGGCTACAAAGTGGGTGGTGGGTGGGCTTTGAATTTCTTCGTCGTCCGCATCCCAACCATCCTGGCCATAATCTGGCCAGGGCTCTCCGGATAGCGAGAGATGCTTTAGCGAATTTAGGATGTCGCCAAAGGGTGAGTGCTGAAAGATGTCCGCAGCGGTGAACTCCATGATCGGCGCCCAATCGGGTTCGATTGGCAGGGGCGCAGGAGGTGCGGAGTCTAGCAGGGAGTCCGACACCTCGGAGTCACGAGTTTTATAGGGGACAAGGTCAGTGTTCGGCTCCATCGCCGCGGATGTTGTAGTTCCCGAGGCGGTGTCCAGCCACTCGTCCTCGATCTTCGCGATCGGCTCCGAACTATGGGTCGGAGCGGATTCATGTGCGGCCTCCAAGGCGCTATCCGGCGGCAGAGTTAGGTCATGCCCATCGTGACAGTGCGGCGCGCATGGCTGTGGCTCGGATCCATCGAACATCAAGTCTCCGTGGATATCCGCCGTGAAGTTTAGGCTTCCAAATCTGACCTGACGGCTAGGGGCGTAGCTTTCGATCTGCTCCAGACGGCCAAGTGAATTGGCCTGCAGTGCGAAGCCGTCGAACACGAAGATCTGTCTGGGGAGAAAAGTCTCACCCTGGACGGCGTTGTTGATTGGAGAAGCCATCAAGCCTATCGGCGACGACACAGAGGAACTCTCAATGAAAGCACCAATGTCGGTGTCAAAACCGGCGGATCTCGGGTAGGGGGTCCCGAACTGTGCGTCTAGGCGGATGGTAACAGGAGGCGAGGGACACGATGTTTTACCTGTGTTCGGGCCCTCTTGATGGAGGTAAAACCATCGTCTGCTTGATTAATATTGATGATGTGTATTACAAGAGTGGATCTACCACGAGATCAAGGAGGCTAAACCTAGAAGCTAGCCTATGGTATGATTGTTGTAATGGATGTTGTGTCCTCACGGACTAAAGCCCTCCGGTTTATATAGACACCGAGAGGGCTAGGGTTACCAGAGTCGGTTACAATGGTAGGACATCTACATATCCGTATTGCCAAGCTTGCCTTCCACGCCCAGAAAGTCCCATCCGGACACGGGACGAGTCTTCAATCTTGTATCTTCGTAGTCTTGGAGTCCGTGGACGATGATAGTCCGGCTGTCGGACACCCCTAGTCCAGGACTCCCTCATTAGCCATCTCATATTAAACGAGATCCCGATACAATGTTCATGCTCAAACTTGGCACTAAATAACAATTATTGAGGTTTAAAACTAATCCGTAGGTAAATGTAGAGGTAGCGTGCCGACGGCGATCACATCGACCTGGAACCATTCCGACGCGATCGTCACCTTGTCCTTCGCCGGATCTCCGTTTATTCCGCAGCTCCTGCTTTGTCGATTACAAATATGAGCAACGACACGGTATCAAATACCGGGAGTTACTACGAGTCTTGGTAAGGTACACATCAATTACATGTATATCAAATATACCTTTGGTGTTACCGGCCTTCTTATCCGCTAAGTATTTGGGGCAGTTCCGCTTCAAAGTGACCCTTCCTTGCAATAAAAACACTCGATCTCGGGCTTGGGTCCATTCTTTGACTTCTTCCGATGGCGGCTTATCGGGCGCGCAACATCCTTGCCGTCTTTCTTGAAGTTCTTCTTGCCCTTGCCCTTCTTGAACTTAGTGGTCTTATTGACCATCAACACTTGATGTTCTTTCTTGATTTCAACCTCGGCTGACTTGACATTGAAAATACTTGAGAATGGTCTTCACCATCCCGTGCATATTGTAGTTCATCACAAAGCTCTTGTAGCTTGGTGGGAGCGATGAAGGATTCATCAATGACCGCCTCGTCGGGGAGGTTAATGTCCGATTAGGTCGGCGATTGTGCAACCAGACATTTTGAGTATGTGCTCATTGACGAACTATTTTCCTCCATCTTACAACTATAGAACTTGTCGAGACTTCATATCTCTCGACCGGGCATGAGCTTGGAAAACTAGTTTCAGCTCCTCGAACATCTCATATGCTCCGTGTTGCTCAAAAGCGCTTTTGGAGCCCGGTTCTAAGTTGTAAAGCATGCCGCCTTGAGCGAGGAGTAATCATCAGCGCGAGACTACCAAGCGTTCATAACGTCTTGGTTCTCTGGGACGGGAGCGTCACCTAGCGGTCCTTCTAGGACATATTGTTTCCTGGTAGCTGTGAGGATGATCCTCAGGTTCCGGACCCAGTCCATATATTTGCTGCCATCATCTTTCAGCTTGGTTTTCTCTAGGAATGCATTCAAGTTCATGTTGACATGAGCGTTGGCCATTTGATCTACAAGACATATTTGCAAAGGTTTTAGACTAAGTTCATGATAATTAAGTTCATCTAATCAAATTATTACAATGAACTCCCACTCAGATTAGACATCCCTCTAGTCATCTAAGTGTTACACGATCCGAGTCGACTAGGCCGTGTCCGATCATCACGTGAGACGGACTAGTCATCGTCGGTGAACATCTTCATGTTGATCGTATATTCCATCGACTCGTGTTCGACCTTCGGTCTCTGTGTTCGAGGCCATATGCGTACATGCTAGGCTCGTCAAGTTAACCCTAAGTGTTTTGCATGTGTAAAACTGTCTTACACCCGTTGTATGTGAACGTAAGGATCTATCACACCCGATCATCACGTGGTGCTTCGAAACGACGGACTTTAGCAACGGTGCACAGTTAGTGGACAGTTCTTGAAATTGTTGTAAGGGATCATCTTATATACTACCGTCGTTCTAAGTAAACAAGATGCATAAACATAATAAACATCACATGCAATTATATAGTAGTGACATGATATGGCCAATATCATATAGCTCCATTGATCTCCATCTTCGGGGCTCCATGATCATGTTGTAACCGGCATGACACCATGATCTCCATCATCGTGTCTTCATGAAGTTGTCACGCCAACGACTACTTCTACTTCTATGGCTAACGCGTTTAGCAATAAAGTAAAGTAATTTACATGGCGTTCTTCAATGACATGCAGGTCATACAAAAAATAAAGACAACTCCTATGGCTCCTGACGGTTGTCATACTCATCGACATGCAAGTCGTGATTCCTATTACAAGAACATGATCTCATACATCACAATATATCATTCATCATTCATCACAACTTCTGGCCATATCACATCACATGACAATTGCTACAAAAACAAGTTAGAAGTCCTCTAATTGTTGTTGCATCTTTTACGTGGCTGCAATTGGGTTCTAGCAAGAACGTTTTCTTACCTACGAATAACCACAACGTGATTTTGTCAACTTCTATTTACCCTTCATAAGGACCCTTTTCATCGAATCCGCTCCAACTAAATTGGAGAGATAGACACCCGCCAGCCACCTTATGCAACTAGTGCATGTCAGTCGGTGGAACCGGTCTCACGTAAGCGTACGTGTAAGGTTGGTTCGGGCCGCTTCATCCCACAATACCGCTGAAGCAAGATAAGACTAGTAGCGGCAAGCAAGTTGACAAGATCTACGCCCACAACAAAATTGTGTTCTACTCGTGCAATAGAGAATTACGCATAGACCTAGCTCATGATGCCTTTGTTGGGGAGCGTTGCGAGAAAATTAAAATTTTTCCTACGGTTTCACCAAGATCCATCTATGAGTTCATCTAAGCAACGAGTCAAGGGTGAGATTGCATCTACATACCACTTGTAGATCGCGTGCGGAAGCGTTCAAGGGATGGGTGATGATGGAGTCGTACTCGCCGTAATTCAGATCACCGATGACCAAGTCTGAGCGGACAACACCTCCACGTTCAACACTGCGCGCGGGATGGGAGGCGTCTCCTCCTTCTTGATCCAGCAAGGGGAAGGAGAGGTTGATGATGATCAGCAGACGACAGGCGTGGTGGTGGAAGCAGCGAGAACTCGGCGGGGCCGCCAAGCTGCTGCGGGAGGAGGACGAGGTGTAGCAGGGGGAGGGAGGCGCCAATGCACAGGGTGCGGCTACCCTCCCCCTTGCCCTCCTTTATATAGGCCCCCAGGGGGGCGCCGGCCCTGGGAGATCCAATCTCCCAAGGGGGCGGCGGCCAGGGGGTTGAAGTGCCCCCCAAGGCAAGTGGGGTGCCCCCCCACCCTAGGGTTTCAACCCTAGGCGCAGGGGGTGGGCCAAGGGGGGCGCACCAGCCCACTATGGGCTGGTTCCCCTCCCCACTTAAGCCCTTGGGGCCATCCGGGATGGGTGGCCCCACTCGGTGGACCCCCGGGACCCTCCCGGTGGTCTCGGTACAATACCGGGTGACCCCAAAACTTTCCCGATGGCCGAAACAGCACTTCCTATATATGATTCTTCACCTCCGGACCATTCCGGAACTCCTCGTGACGTACGGGATCTCATCCGAGACTCCGAACAACATTCAGTATGCTGCATACTCATATTCATACAACCCTAGCGTCACCGAACCTTAAGTGTGTAGACCCTACGGGTTCGGGAGACACGCAGTCATGACCGAGATGACTCTCGGGCAATAACCAACAGCGGGATCTGGATACCCATGTTGGCTCCCACATGCTCCTCGATGATCTCATCGGATGAACCACGATGTCGAGGATTAAACAACCCCGTTTTCAATTCCCTTTGTCAATCGGTACGTTACTTGCCCGAGACTCGATCGTCGGTATCCCAATACCTCGTTCAGTCTCGTTACCGGCAAGTCACTTTAATCGTACCGTAATGCATGATCCGTGACCAACCACTTGGTCACTTTGAGCTCATTATGATCATGCATTACCGAGTGGGCCAGAGATACCTCTCCGTCATACGGAGTGACAAATCGATCTCGATCCGTGTCAACCCAAGACACTTTCGGAGATACGTAGTGCACCTTTATAGTCACCCGGTTATGTTGTGGCGTTTGGTACACCAAAGCACTCCTCGGCATCCAGGAGTTACGATCTCATGGTCTAAGGAAAAGATACTTGACATTGGAAAAGCTCTAGCAAACAAACTACACGATCTTGTGCTATGCTTAGGATTGGGTCTTGTCCATCACATCATTCTCCTAATGATGTGATCCCATTATCAACGACATCCAATGTCCAAAGCTAGGAAACCATGACTATCTATTGATCAACGAGCTAGTCAACTAGAGGCTTACTAGGGACATATTATGGTCTATGTATTCACACGTGTATTACGATTTCCGGATAATACAGTTATAGCATGAATAAAGACAATTATCATGAACAAGGAAATATAATAATAATCCTTTTATTATTGCCTCTAGGGCATATTTCCAACAGTTTAATAGTCTTACCCTTTGCTTACTGCACTATTTGTATAGTTCTGCATTCATCGCAGAATTCCTTGAATAAACAATGCATCACTTTTCGCTTATAATTGCATTTCTTTCTTATATATATGTTCATTTATGACATTTTGCATCCGTACACTTTGGTACGGCCGAATACACCAGGGGCTTAAGTTCCCCACATTATGGTGTGATAAGTCCGAACACTTTCACAAGTGCGGCACCCCGAACTTAAAGCATTATATGCATCGGCTCCGAATCATGTCTTGGGTCAATAGTTGGGTTTGCCCGGCTCCCATGTTTTGGTACCTTACGTTCCGTTTTATCGGCTAAGGTAGCACTTGGAGAACCACTGCGATTGCCCCGGTTTAGCGAGGCGGCGCCTCGATGGAAAGCTAAAACTGACCGTCATGATAAGGCGAGAGCTGGTCGCTGTTCGAGAGGTCTTTTCGAGTCCCTAAAGACTTATGCCGCTTAGAGCGAGGAACCGGCTTTGTCCGGCCCAGGCGTGGATAGCGCCCCGAACTCTGTCTTTCGAACAATAGGGGCTTCGCCGAAGTTTAAAATTATAGAATTCTATGGCTAAGTGAGAGTGTTCAAGCATTATAAGTCCGGTTGCCTCGTTCGTTGTGTTGAGCGCCTCCCTAGATGGACCCAACAATGGGAACAAGAGCGCTCAAGTTTATCCCGAACACCCCAGCACTCGTGGCATGGGGGCTGAAGCCAATGACTTGCCATCTCTCAGATTTGATAAATGGCCGCATAGAAGGTAATATTTTAAACTAATAAGCGTTGCTTAGCGCATATGAACAACGTTTTCAGCGCACAGGATAACACATTGCGAGTCTACTCAAATATTACATCTTTGGAGCACTCACCCGCAATCATGCGGGCACCCTTCAGGACACTCTTATAATACATTTTGGGCGTGCGATACTCCTTGCCCGCTGGCGGCGCGTCCATCAGAAGCTTCTTAGCGTCCATCCTGCCCCAGTGCACTTTTGCACGGGCAAGGGCCCGACGGGCACCTTAAATGTAGGCGGAGTGCTTGACGACTTCCACCCAGGACACGCATCCACCGGCCGCCACACCGGGCGAAGTAGCTCGGGCATGGCCTCCTTGAGCCACTGGCCGAACTATGAGGCCCTTCATGGCCTGTTCGGCTACCTTGTGGAGCTCGACCAGCTGCTTTAGCTGGTCGCTAAGGGGCACCGGATGTCCGGCCTCGACATCTTGAGACCAGAAGACCTTCTTCGTCGAGCTCCCCTCCTCGGCTTTGGTAGAAAGCGGCAGCATCGGACCGCTGCAAGGCAGATCTACAAGCGCTCCGGAGAGCTCGAATCGGGTAAGTAACGGGTAATTCACATTCACATGCTTGCTTTGCATGAAAAATGCCTTACCCGCCGCTATTTTCTTCACCGCCTCAATTTCCTGGAGGGCCTTGTGGGCTTTGGCCTTAGCGGCTTTGGCACTCTCAAGAGCCGATGCAAGCTCAGACTCTCGAGTCTTCGAGTCGCGCTCAAAACTCTCATGCTTTTCCACGAGAGCCTGGAGCTCTTGCTGCACCTCCGCCACCCGTGCCTCCTGCTTCTCTCGCTCGGCTCGTTCCGCGGCCGCATTGCGTTCGATCGCGGACACGACCTCCTTCAGGGTCGCCACCTCGTTCGTGGCCCCTGGAGTACCCACGTTATCCTTGTTATTTCTCTTGCAACCAAAATCCTTTTCTGTAAGGTACAAACTTAATACGGTGTTACTCACCTTCCTTGTCCTCGAGTTGCTTCTTGGCACGGCCGAGCTCACTCTCGGACCGCTCGAGGTTCTGCATCAAAGCATCGACCTCCGCAGTCAGTGCGGCAGAGGTCAGCAGCGCAACCTACAATCCCATATTGACATATTTTTTAGACCTCCTGCGTACATCTTTTTAGATCCTCAGTCTGGCTTTTCTTTCCGAACACCGAACAGAGCATCAGGGGCTACTGTCTATGTGGTATTATATTACATATTTTAAAATTTCTTACCTCAAAGCCTGTTAGAAGGCTGCTGCGAGCTTCAGTCAGCCCGCTCTTGGCGAAGCTGAACCTTCGAATCACCACACTCATGATAGTGCGGTGTTCTTCCTCGATGGAAGCACCGTTGAGCGCCTCCAACAAGTTATCCGGCGCCTCCGGTTGGACGGAGGCCGCCGGTGTCACAGTCTTGCCCTTCTTACGAAGGGGCCGCCTGCCGGACTCCGGAACCACTGCAGGTTCAGTGCGGAGTCGGTCTGAAGTCCGGGAGGTTGCCACGAGGCACCTCGGAGCCTCCCCTCTGGCGGGTCCCCTCTTGGGATCCCACCTCGGCGTCAGCATCACGAGGGTGGGCGGTGGGAAGGAATCCATATCCGGCGTAGCCAAGGACCCGCTTCGACAAAGCGGGAAGATCGTCCTTGGCGGATTACAGGTTGTATGCGGCATTAGAAGGACACCACGGAAAAAAAAAGAAATTGTAAATCATCCGAGAATTCGGACACTTACGATCTTGCGGGGCTTGGCCCTTGAGGCCACTCCTCGTCGCCGTCGTCGGCGTTGGCGGAGCGAGTCCGGAGGAAGGTCCGTCCTTTCTTGGACCCTTGATGCGCCCTCGTTGGGAGGCCTTCCTCTACTTCTCTCCCCGGCTGAGAGAGGCCTATTCTCCTTCTCCTCGGGGAGAGTCCGCCTCGAGTCATCGGACGATGAGTCCGATACCACTGGCGCCGAGGAACTCCTTGGTCCCGTGGCCTTTTCTTGGCCTTCTTCTCCGGCACCACGTAAAGTGCGGGACCAGCCCCCGTCAAGCGGGTGTCCGCTGGGTCTTCGGAAGAGGCGGACAGTTGACCTATCCGGACGTCTTCTGCCAGTCCTGTTAAAGGCATCGGGAGTTTAGATCCCACATAGAGTCAAACTATGAAAGAAATGAGTGTCCCATAAAGGATAGCATTGCTTACCTCGTCAGCCGGGCGCTGCGTGCTGAATCAGCGATCTTCAGTTGCGGATGCAGGGGCTTCTCCGCCCTTGAACAGCACCCTCCAGGCAGCTTCGTACGTCGTGTCGAAGAGCCCGACCCTCTCATGGGGCCTGGGGGTGGGGATGAGCTGCCCCTCGTCGGGCAGCCAGTGCGCGATGTCGCCGGACAGGTATCCGGCGCCGCGCAGCTTCTCGATGTGCCCCTCCTTAACGGAGGAGGCCATCCACTTGCCTCCCGCTCCGGACATGGCTGGAGAAGTTTGAGGCGAGATGTGCGGACTTGGGCGCTGGAGCTCGTGTGCGCGGAGATGGACAAGCAAAGGAGGAATAAGGCGTAGGTAAAAAAGGTGGATCCTTATCCCCTTATATATGGGTGGACGAAGACTATGCGTCCCCACCGGCCTGGTAAAACTCGCTTATCTCCCAAGCGCCACAATCAATGGCGCGGTTGGGTTACCCACGTCCGTATTGATGGGAATCCCGGAATAAGTTGAACACGATCTCTGCTTCGACAAGACGTGCCAAGGAAACCGCTTCGCTAAACGCGCTGAGGTAGTATAATAAAAACGATTCAAGTAAAGGCTTGGTAGTGGTGTGACATCACGCCACAGAATACGTCAGCAGATTGAACTTGTGTACATATTATTCTCTCTACGGTGGTATGTGGAATTTATTTTCTGAGCGGACAATATCTGGTGTTCACAATCTTCTATGAATTATTGGAGGAGGAACCCGCCTTGCAATGCGAAGACAATATCGCGCCGACTAAAGTCGTCATTGAAGCCTTGTTAGGGAGCTCTTGAGGAGTCTGGACTAGGGGTGTCGGATAGCGGACTATCATCATCGGCGGACTCCAAGACTATGAAGATACAAGATTGAAGACTTCGTCCCGTGTCTGGATGGGACTTTCCTTGGCGTGGAAGGCAAGCTTGGCAATACGGATATGGAGATCTCCTACCGTTGTAACCGACTCTGTGTAACCCTAGCCCTCTCCGGTGTCTATATAAACCGGAGGGTTTTAGTCCGTAGGAGGGACAACCATTACAACAAGCATACCATAGGCTAGCTTCTAGGGTTTAGCCTCCTTGATCTCGTGGTAGATCCACTCTTGTACTACCCATATCATCAATATTAATCAAGCTGGAGTAGGGTTTTACCTCCATCGAGAGGGCACGAACACAGGTAAAAACATCGTGTCCCTTGTCTCTGTTACCATCCGCCTAGGACTGCAGTTCGGGACCCCCTACCCGACATCCACGGTTTGACACCGACACCGGCGTGGGGGCCCTTGTCACGGGCTCTCTAGTACTAGAGGTTGTATTTGGTTCCCCGACAACGAGCGAGAATTAACCTTCGACATCGCTCCATTACGGGTGACTATCACGTACTACTCGGACGAACGGCCTTCGCTCGTTTTAACACAGTACCACATTACGCCTACCTCAAACTTAAGATGCTCGGTCCACGCGGCGTCATCACAGTTAGCGGAAACACGGAGCGTTCGCTACACGCGGAAGAATATGTGGTGGCTCTAGCAGCCGAACACTGAGTGGTCCCCCCAACCAGGACTAATGGCCGGTCGTCAAGACCACGGACATGGTTAGACGAGTCCGGCGCTCCACCTAATGTAACATCCCAGTTGGGATTTCCCCACAAAAGATGCTAGGGGCTGCTTGCAAAAAGAGCCCGTAGTTTGGCTCGACACTATCAATAAAAATAGCATATTGCATTTTCATGATTCATTCGGATTAATGAACACCTCGCACAAACTTTTTCACCTGTGTTTCTTCTTTTATAGACGACCATCATGCTACACCCTTCCAGGATATGACACAATGGAGATAAAGGCGTAGACGTGCAGCAGAGACCCGCACAAAGGTTTCTTTTTAGATTAAGACCCTGCATAAACCTTTTTAACATCTCTTGTTGCTTCTTCCACTCCGGAAACTTCATACAATTGGGAGGGATACTGGTGTTTTCGGCATTTTTTTCACACCAGACTAATGCTCATACCTGGAAACTCGGGGCTTATTGTTAAGGGCGTTATTCAGCCCAGTACACACTATGAAGTCCAAATACCTTAGGGAGTGTTCGGCGTCGCGAGTTTGGCCTTATATGCATCAGCGCCGAATCATGTCTTTGGTCAAATGTTGGGTTTGCCCGGCTCCCGTGTTTTGATATGTTACATCCCGTTCTATCAGCTAAGGCGACATCGGGAGAACTACTGCGATTGTGCTCCAGTTCACCTGGATGAGCACCTCAGTAGAGAAAGCCGAAAACTGACTATCATGATACAACGTGAGACTGGTCAACCACTCGATGACCCAGTGGAATCTTCACGATTCCTCTGCATTAATCAAGGACCAGTTTCCCGATCACGTACATACGCGCACCATATTCGGCTGAACGCGAAAGTACCAGGGGCTATATAGTAGCCCCACCATCAAACTCCTATGGCTAAGTGAAAGTGTTAAAGCTATATAGTCCGATTGCCTGGTTCGCTGCGCCATCACCTCCTTAACGGACCAAGACGTTGGATCAAGTGTGACTACGCGTTTTCACGAACACCCCTGCATTATATGCGTGGGGACTGAAGCCGACGACTGCAAACTTTCAGGATATATACATACATAAACGACCGCACATGAGGCCTTATAATACTTTCGGGCAAAAGTATAAAAACAGCCCTTATAATCAAAGTAGGATTGTCTTTGCAATTGGGATACATGTCATTCGAACATGGCACTCTTTGAGCACTGAGCCTCTATTAAACCGGCGCCTTCTAAGTCTTCTTCGAAATAGTGCTCGGCCGGGTCCTGGCCGTCCGCCGCACTTTGGGTTGCAATAGCGGTGGCTTCCATCCTAGCCCAGTATGTTTTAACACGGGCAAGAGCCATCCGCGCACCCTCTATGCACGCCAACCTCTTCACAGCATCGATATGCGACACAGCACCAAGGAATTGTTGCACCAATACAAAATAGCTGTCCGGCCTTGGACCTTGTGGCCAAAGATGATCCACGACAGACCTCATAGCAAGCCCGGACAACCTGTGGAGTTCGGCCCATGCGGCCATCTTTTCATTCAATGGCAGCGGACGCGTAGGTGCAGTGAACTGCGACCAGAATAGCCTCCCAACCTTATGGTCCTTCCAATCTTTGTAAAACTCGGATGCATCAGCAGCACTCTTTGCAGTCGCATGTGCGTCGCGCCTCCTAGCCCGATCGAGAGGGGCATGCCGGATCTCTGAATTTCATCCACAATAGATAGGGCTTTCCAGCCACGATATCTCCGGCTTCACGAAGCTCCTCCCTCATCCCCCTCATTTCAGAGCGGGTTTCCTTGGCTGCCTCTAGGGCCTTCTTCAGGTCAGCTGCTTTTGCGTCGGTTGGCGGCATCTTCCAGCTCGGTAGCCATCTGAGTTATCTTTTCTTCTCTCCGGCGACGAGCAGCCTGTTCGGCTTTTAACTCCTCGACTGCCTTCAGAGCGGCCGCATCACTTACCCGGGCTTGCTCCTTGGCTCAGGCAAGCTCCGCCCGAAGGGTCTCCACGGCAGCAGCTCCATCTGCAGTAACAACATATTATAATCTTGCTCCTCTTAATGGATTTGCTGACAAGCCGAATACACATACCCTGGGCCTCGTCAAGCCGCTTGTTAACAAGCGTGATGTCGGCATCGGCCATGTCTAGCTGCCGCTTTAGTTCGGCAAAATCAGCAGATCGGTCTGCTGCTGAACCCTCTACCACCTGCACATAAAGTAGCGCAATTGTTAACAGAGATTATGATCCTCTGTCCGCCACGTTGATGGCAACCAGAGTCTCAGGGGCTACTATCTATATAGAGCACACTTAGCATGTGCGGAAACATCAAAAATACACTTTTTGCGTACCTCAAAGCCTCTTAGTAGACTTGTAAAAGCTTTATTCAAACCGCTTTTCGCGGATGAAATTCTCTCAACTACCGTGCCCATTAGAGCACGATGCGTCTCGGAGACGGCCGCTCGCTCCAGAAGGCCCATTAGTGTGTCCGGCTGTGCACTGGACAATCCCGGACTCCTCCTGAAGCTCTCCTTGGGAGCCGGATACTTCAGACTCCGGGCAACCGAGGTGTCAACTTCTGGCCTTGGTGGATCCGGAGAAATCCTCCGTGAGGACACTTTGGGGTTGTCCGCCCCATGTGACGGGGAGGCAGGGGGAGGCGACTCGCTCTCCATCATCTCCGGAGGAAGATCCCCCGAGGATGAAATCTGTGAAGAAGGGCTACAAGCCGGACTGCAACAAATATGTTTTGGTCATTATTCTGAGAGACAAAACAGGATATGCTTATCAAAGTACTCTTTCACTTATGGTTCGGTGGAGGACCGGCCCCCTAACAAGGTTTTCTTCCCTCGTTTAGAAGCTTCCGTTTCCAAATCCTCGGAGGCGCCCCTTTTCTTACCTTGGGGAGAGGGGATTTTAGATTCCCCTTCCCGATTATCCTCCTTCGCGAAGGCACCTACTCCTCCAATCTGGATGCGTAAAAAATGAGGCCCGTCTGTGGCTTCTCTATTCCTCCCCTCATCTTCGCCTGATGGCACCGGATACGGCGTGCGGTCAAGCATCCTGCTCAACAAAGGATTCGGTGAGCCTTCGGGAAGAGGGGACGGACACCTAATCCTCTCCGCCTTCTTCAGCTAGTCCTGGCAGAAGAACATTTTTTAGAATGATGTTATAATAAGTATAAAGGATGGTGTGTTCGGCAGCAGAAGTATTTACCGGGGTATCCGGGCGGTTACAATTGAGACCCACATCCTCGGTGGTGTCCGGACACTTTATTCATGATCCGAAGAATAACTCGTACATCTCTTTGAGCGTCATCCCAAAGATTTGTTGAACAGATCACGGTCCTTCCGGGTTGAACTCCCACATATGGAGAGGACGACGTTGGTAGGGCAGGACTCGATGAACCAGCATCACTTGCATTACCCTGGGAAGACTGATGTCCCTCTTGAGAAGGTCTCGGATGCGGCTCTATAATGTCGGCACGTCATTTGCCGGCCCCTAGTCTAGCCCTTTGTTGACCCATGACGCCAGTTGTGGTGGAGGGCCCGGGCGGAATGCTAGAGCAGCCGCCCACTTTGTACCTCGGGGAGCGGTGATGTAAAACCACTCCCGCTGCCATAAATCAAAAGTCTCCACGAAAGAGCCCTTTGGCCATGGGGCATCGGCGTCTTTGCTTATTATAGCACCTCCGCACTCCGCGAGACGCCCGTCGATCACCCTCGGCCTCACATTGAAGGTATTGAGCCATAGGCCGAAGTGGTGGGTGATGCGGAGGAAGGCTTCACACACGACGATAAACGACAAGATGTGAAGAACGGAATCTAGAGCTAGATCATGGAAATCTAGCCCGTAATAGAACATGAGCCCTCTTACGAAGGGATCAATGCTAAAACCTAGCCCTCGGAGAAAGTGGGAGATAAAGACAACGCTCTCGTTGGGCTCGGGAGTGGGGACGACCTGCCCTGGAGCAGGTAGCCTATGCGAAATCTCGGTGGTGAGATACCTGGCGTCCCTAAACTTTCGGATGTCCTCCTCTGTGATGGAGGAGGCCATCCACCGGCCTTGATTGGATCTGGACATGGTTGAAAGACCGAGATGCTTTAGTTGAGCCTTGGGTGTTGGAACTCAAGGTGCGGGGAAGGATCGGCGTGGAACGAAAAGGTCCGGCCTTGGCCCCCTTTATAAAGAGGACGAATATCAAGCGTTCCCCGCGTGACTGTTTGGGACTTGCCTAAAATCGAGGAGTCATATTAAACAAACACGGTTGGGTTACCCACACAATCCCGTGATAAGGGGGGACACGATCTCTACTTCGACAAGACGTGCCAGTAAAACCGCCTCGCATCGCGTGTAGTGGCTGGTTAAGAAAACGCTTCGAATAATGACCGAACCATGGTGTGATGTCATGCTGTAAAAAGCTGTCAGTGGATTAGATTTGTGGAATATTATACTCTCTACGGTGGTATGTGGAATTTGTTTTGCAGAGCCGGACACGACCCTTGTGTCCTAAATCTTCTATGGAGTATTCGGAGAAGGAACCCGCCTTGCAATGCCGAAAACAATCTGCGCGCCAGACTCATTGTCATTGAAGCCTGGTTCAGGGGCTACTGAGGGAGTCTGGATTAATCGGTCCTTGGACAACCGGACTATATACTTTGGCCAGACTGTTGGACTATGAAGATACAAGATTGAAGACTTCGTCCTGTGTCCAAATGGGATTCTCCTTTGCGTGGAAGGCAAGCTTTGATATTCGGATATGTAGATTTCCTTCTCTGTAACCGACTCTGTGTAACCCTAGCCCCCTCCGATGTCTATATAAGCCGAAGGGTTTAGTCCGTAGGGGAGGATCATCATCAACAATCACAATCATAGGCTAGCTTCTAGGGTTTAGCCTCTACGATCTCATGGTAGATCAACTCTTGTAATACTCATATCATCAAGATCAATCAAGCAGGAAGTAGGCTATTACCTCCCATCGAGAGGGCCCGAACCTGGGTAAAACATCGTGTCCCCTGCCTCCTATTACCATTAGCCTTAGACGCAAAGTTCGGGACCCCCTACCGAAGATCCGCCGGTTTTCACACTGACAGCCCCTTTCCGGAGTGGCTACCTTGCACTGCTCGAACGAACTGCTTTCGCCCGCTTTAACGCAATCCTGCACTATGCATACTTGAAGCTCAAAATGCCTGGACCTCGTGGCGTTATTACAGTCAATGCTAATATGGAGCGCTCACTCCATACTGAAGAGCACACCGCGGCCCTTGCGGTCGAAGTGTATAGCGGCCTTATCAAGCCGAACAGCTCACCAGCCAATAAAGCCAATGACGTATCCAAACGAGTCCGGTCCGCGCATAATCGTGATAAGTCAACGGATCCGGACCTTGATTAGCACTTCGGCCTCTGCCGATCGCCCCATCAGGTCGCGGCTTACGTACCGCGCGTACATAATTACGCACTAAAAATACCTTGGGTGGTACTGGAGGCACACTGCGGAATAGGTCCATTACACTGCTTGACCATAATTGGACCGCATATATCCTTTTCCTTTTAGCGCAGGTTCATCAAGAGCCCTACTTACAAGATGGTTGTCGCAGGAGATCCTTTTAAGGCCAGCACATCCCAACCATCAAACACTCCTCTCAACGGACTCACTACTAAGGAGAAAAGGCGCAGACGTGCGGCAGGGCATCATTGGAGTTTCTATACTGAACTATGATTTTTAGGCCATGTATTAGACTTTCCCTTATGTAAATTCTTTTCTTTTTCCGTAGGTAGGTAATATGACCTTAATATTGAACGACATTGCCTATCATCGACATATCAATAAAGATATAAGGGGCATAGATGATTATCACCTTCTTGGTTGGGTGTTAGATTTTTTTCCTTGTCATCTGTACTATTCCTTATGTTCGACTGACTTACGTGGTTTGACACGGTCTTCATACTAGGGGGTGTATTCGGCCCCGCTAAATTGTTAAGTCCGAACACCCATAGGGAACTCTTCGGCGTCCCGGGTATTGCATTATATGCATCTTCTCTGAATCATGTCTTTGGTCTATAGTTGGGTTGCTCGGCTCCTGTGTTTTCCACCTTATGTTCCACAAAGTTCGGCTAAGGTAGTAAAGGTAGAACTACTATGATTGTATTTCCGGTTCATCCGGTCAAGTACCTCAGTAGAGAAAGCCGAAAACTTACTGTCATGATAAGCGAGAGCGGGTCAATGATCCGGCGACTTAGTGTTATACTACGAATCATTCGCGATTTATGCCGTGTCATATGAGGGGCTGGGTTTTTGACCAGCCGCGTTGCAAAGGCGCCATATTCCGGATTTTCGATCATGCAACAAGGGGCTAGTACTTAGCGCCACCAATGGATTCTTATGGCAGGTGAAAGTACTAAAGCCGCATAGTCTAATTGCCTAGTTCACTTTGCAAGACGCCTCGTACATTGGACCAAGACGTTGGATTAAGTGCGGTCATGCGATCCCGAACACCCCTATAATATCTATGTGGGGGCTGAAGCCGACGATTGGTAAACTTTTAGACATATAAGCAGCAAAACAGGAGGATAAACTAAATCATAAATATCATACACCATGAGTTCGTTACATCACTCTTACAACCGGACACAACTACTCAAATATTATGTCCTTGGAGCACTGGCCTTCTACAATACGGGCTCCCTCGAGGACCTCGTCGAAGTACCTCTCTGGCCGCGGCGCTCCTTGCCCTCGGGTTGCCCTGCGGTGGCGATCTCGGTGTCTTTCATCTTTGCCCACTGAACCTTCACATGGGAAAAGGCCATCCGTGCACCCTCAATACGGGATGACCGCTTAAGGGCATCAATCCAAGGAAGCGCCTCCACCAACCTCTTGACGAGCCCGAACTGGCTGTTGGGTATGGCTTCGGCCGGCCACAATCGGACTATTATGTCCTTCATGGCCAGGCCGGCCACCCTATGCAGCTCGGACAGCTGCTTCATCTGGTCGCTCAGGGGCACTGGAAGCTCTAGCACAAGGTACTGCGACCAGAACAGATTCTCCGTTGAGCTCCCCTCTTCATCCCAGAAGAATGCAGAGGCGTTCGCAATGCTCCTTGGCAAGTCATCAAAGGCGCCTGGAGAACTCCGAACTTAGGTTAGTAAAATATATCTTCTATTGGCATACCTACTCTGCATAATAAAGGCCTTACCAGCTGCAATCCGCCTTGCCTCTTGGATCTCCTAGCGAGCGTCCTGGGCATCAGCCAGGGCTTTCTTCAGGCTCTCACGTGCTTTGGTGAGCTCAAAGGCCTGTTCCAAACTCGTCTGCTCCAAGGACTCGCATCTAGCAATGGCGTCCTTGAGCTCGTTTTCAACCTCACCCACCCGTGCCTCATGTTGTTGGCGGGTGGTCTGCTCCTCCTCTAAGCTTTTAGCTGCATTGTCTACGGCCGCCTTGCTCGCCTCCGCCTCCTTCTTGGCTTCGATGACGGCGCTTTTGAGGGACTCAACCTCATCGGCACCAACTACGAGCATAGTTAAAACATTTTTAGTCTGTTTCAAACGACTAACACATATACAATTGGAGATATATATACTTAATGCACGCATACCTTGAGTCTCCTCAAACCTCTTATTAATGCGGACGACCTCTTCATCGGCCAGCCGCAACTTCCGAGTAAGTTCAGAAACTTCGACAGACTAGGCGCACACCGCCAGTAGGGAAGCCTGTTGTACAATAGAGTGTCACCTCTTCCGAACACTATGTGATCCTCTGTCTGGCTTCACCAAAGCCGGACAGAGTCTCAGGGGCTACTATCTATACACAGGCATATTCCTTTATTAAAATTGGTTAGAAAATTACATTGCATACCTCGAAGGCTATTAATAGGCTGGTAAAAGCTTCGTTCAGCCCACTCTTGGCAGACTGAATCTTCTCAACCACCATACGCATCAGGGTATGCTGGTCCTCCACGATGGAAGCATGACGAAGTGCTTCCGCCAAAGTATCCGCCACCTCCAGATTGATGGAGGCCACCTGTGGAGTTGACGCTCCTTCCTCCTTCAAAGGAGGTTGCTTCCCTGATTCCGAAGCCGCATGGGTCTCCGGAACAGTGTTCGGCTGGGGGGCGGATTGGTCATGGACCCCGTCATCAGTCTCCATGGGGGTTGATCCCCAACCCTCTAGCGCCGTATTGACGACCTCTTGCATGTCTCCATGGCCCAGAGAGGTTCTTCAGTACATGGTTTCGGTGTCGTCCATAGCAGTTGGCGGAGAGGCCTGCGGAGGCATCTCGCTTTCCACCATCCCCGCCTCCAGCGAGTTCCCCGGAGATGATAGTTAGGGGAGATCGTGGGCCGGGTTGAAGCGTACAACATAAATATATTAAAAACCACAATCATAAACGCCGATATATGTAAGGCATCCTTGGATACTTACGAATCAGTTAGGGGCTTCGACCTGGGGCACCGCTCGGGGATGCCTTCGGCATCCGAATCTGAGTCGTCTGAGAGGGATATCTTCCCCCTCTTGGATGCCTCCGCCTCCGGGTCTTCGGAGGCCGCTCGTTTCTTCCTCCTCCCCTTAGGGGAAGAGTCGCTCTCTTCTTCCTCCTCCTTTTCGTCTTCATCTCCCTCGTGAGAGGAGAGGGCTTCGGAATCCCTGGACATAGCGTCTGAGGGACCTTTACGGCGGGGGCAGCTCTTGGCCTCCTTGCCCTTCTTCTTGGCTTTCTTCTCTGGCGCCTGGTACGACACCGGAGCCAGCATCCTTGTCAGCAAAGGATCAGCCGGGTTTTCAGGCAGCGGAGCCGGACACTTGATCCTTTCTGCCTTCTTCGTCAAGCCCTCATTAAAGGACAAAAATCTCAAAACACGCCTATGATTTCTAAACAAGTTATGTTTGGAAAATAATATACTTACCGGGGAAGTTGGGTGAGCGCACTCGAGGCTGATGTCGTCGGTCGTCTCCGACCATGACTTATGGGCCTTGAAAAGTAGCCTCCAAATATCTTCGTGCATCGTGCCGAAGAATTGATGCAGGGTCTGCGGCCCTTCTGGATTGAACTCCCACATATGGAGATGCCAGCGTTGGCAGGGAAGGGTCCGGTGGAATAGCATCACCTGAACCACGTCAGTGAGGCTAGTGTTCTTTTCTATCATATTCTCGATGCGCTTTTGCAGCATCAATAATTCCTCGGTCAAGTCCCAGTCCGGACCCTTGTTGATCCACGACGCTAGCCGCATTGGGGGTCCGGATCTAAACTCAGGGGTGGCCACCCAATTGGCGCCGCGAGGTTCGGTGATGTAGAACCACTCCCGCTGCCATATCTTCATAGTTTCCACGAAGGCCCATTTGGGCTAGGTGACATTGGGGAGATTGCTCGCCATTGTGCCTCCACAGTCCGCATGCTTCCCGTCCACCACCTTTGGCTTCAAGTTGAAGACTTTGAGCCAAAAGCCGAAGTGGGGGGAATGCAGAGGAGCACCTCGCACACGACTATGAATGCCGAGATGTGGAGGAAGGAGTTTGGGGCTACATCATGGAAATCTAGCCTGTAATAGAACATGAGGCTGCGGACAAAAGGGTGAAGTGGAAACCCTAGTCCGTGGAGGAAGTCGGGGATAAACACCACCCTTTCGGCGGGCTCCGAAGTGGGGATGACCTGTTTCTTGGCAGGGAGCCTGTACGCAACATCCATGCTCACGTACCCGCCTCCTGGAGCTCCTTGATGTCCTTCTCCCTCACAGAGGAGGCCACCCACTTGCCTTGAAAACAGGACCCGGACATGGCAGGAGAGGTTGGTGGCAGTGGTGAAGATCGAAGCTTGGGCATTGGAGCTCAGAGAAGAGAAGGTTGAGGAAGGAGGAAGGCGTGGGGTGGGAAAGACGGATCTCCGTTTGCTTATGTAGGCTATGAATGCCAAGCGCCCACCCCCTAGCCTTAAAACCTTGCCTGTTCCCTATGTGGGTATGTGTTGGGGAACGTAGTAATTTCAAAAAATTTCCTACGCACACGCAAGATCATGGTGATGCATAGCAACGAGAGGGGAGAGTGTTGTCTCGTACCCTCGTAGGCCGAAGCGAAGCGTTGATGCAACGTAGAGGAAGTAGTCGTCGTCCTCCGGTCCGACCGATCCAAGCACCGTTACTCCGGCACCTCCGAGTTCTTGACACGCGTACAGCTCGATGGCGCACCTCGATCTCCAATCCATAGAGGCTCCAGGGGAGTTACGTCGGCCGACGGCGTGGTGGCGATCTTGATGTTCTCTGTCGCGAGGCTTCGCCTAAGCACCGCTACAATATGATCGAGGTGTAATATCGTGGAGGGGCACCGCACACGGCTAAGGAACAATCAATGATCAACTTGTATGTCCTAGGGTGCCCCTTACCCCGTATATAAAGGAGGGAGGGAGGAGGTGGCCGGCCTCAAGGGGGGCGCCATAGGGAGGAAACCTACTCCAAGTAGGTTTCCTCTCTTTCCTTATCTTATTTGGAGGGAAGGAAGGAGTACTAGTATTAGGAAGTAGTACTAGTAGTAGGAAGGAAGAGAGGGGAAGGAGAAAGGAAAGGGGGGCCCCCTCCCCTGGTCGGATTGGGCTTGGGCGCGCCCCCCCCTGCTCCTTCTCTTCCTCCTACATGGGCCCAATAAGGCCCATATACCTCCCGGGGGGTTCCGGTAACCTCCCGGAGCTCCAAACTTCTCCGGAACCTTTCCGGTGTCCAAATATATCCGTCCAATATATCAATCTTTATGTCTCGACCATTTCGAGACTCCTCATCATGTCCGTGATCATATCCGGGACTCCGAACAACCTTCGGTACATCAAAATACATAAACTCATAATATAACTGTCATCAAAACCTTAAGCGTGCGGACCCTACGGTTCGAGAACAATGTAGACATGACCGAGACATGTCTCCGGTCAATAACCAATAGCGGGACCTGGATGCCCATATTGGTTCCTACATATTCTACGAAGATCTTTATCGGTCAAACCGCACAACAACATAGGTTGTTCCCTTTGTCATCGGTATGTTACTTGCCGAGATTCGATCGTCGGTATCAATACCTAGTTCAATCTCGTTACGGCAAGTCTCTTTACTCGTTCCGTAATACATCATCTCACAACTAACTCATTAGTTGAAATGCTTGCAAGGCTTAAGTGATGTGTATTACCGAGAGGGCCAGAGATACCTCTCCGACATTGGAGTGACAAATCCTAATCTCGAAATCGCCAACTCAACAAGTACCTTCGGAGACACTGTAGAGCACCTTTATAATCACCCGATTCACGTTGTGACGTTTGGTAGCACACAAAGTGTTCCTCCGGTAAATGGGAGTTGCATAATCTCATAGTCATAGGAACATGTATAAGTCATGAAGGAAGCAATAGCAACATACTAAGCGATCGTGTGCTAAGCTAACGGAATGGGTCATGTCAATCAGATCATTCAACTAATGATGTGACCTTGTTAATCAAATAACAACTCCTTGTTCATGGTTAGGAAACATAACCATCTTTGATTAACAAGCTAGTCAAATAGAGGCATACTAGTGACACTCTGTTTGTCTATATATTCACACATGTATTATGTTTCCGGTTAATACAATTCTAGCATGAATAATAAACATTTATCATGATATGAGGAAATAATAACTTTATTATTGCCTCTAGGGCATATTTCCTTTAGTCTCCCACTTGCACTAGAGTCAATAATCTAGATTACAATAATGATTCTAACACCCATGGAGTCTTGGTGTTGATCATGTTTTGCTCGTGGAAGAGGCTTAGTCAGCGGTGCGCAACATTCAGATCCGTATGTATCTTGCAAATCTCTATGTCTCCCACGGACTAGATCCGGATGGAATTGAAGCGTCTCTTGATGTGCTTGGTTCTCTTGTGAAATCTGGATTCCTTCGCTAAGGCAATCGCTCGATATTGTCACAAAAGATTTTCATTGGACCCGATGCACTAGGTATGACACCTAGATCGGATATGAACTCCTTCATCCAGACTCCTTCATTGGCTGCTTCGAAGCAGCTATGTATTCCGCTTCACATGTAGATCCCGCCACGACGCTTTGCTTTGAACTGCACCAACTGACAGCTCCACCGTTTAATGTAAACACGTATCCGGTTTGCGATTTAGAATCGTCCGGATCGGTGTCAAAGCTTGCATCAACGTAACCATTTACGATGAGCTCTTTGTCACCTCCATATCGAGAAACATATCCTTAGTCCTTTTAGGTATTTCGGGATGTTCTTGACCGCTGTCCGATGATCCACTCTGGATTACTTTGGTACCTCCTGCTAGACTTATAGCAAGGCACACATCAGGTCTGGTACACGACATTGCATACATGATAGAGCCTATGGCTGAAGCATAGGAACACTTTTCATTTTCTCTCTATCTTCTGCGTTGGTCGGGCTTTGAGTCTTACTCAACTTCACACCTTGCAATCGTGCAAGAACCCTTTCTTTGCTTGATCCATTTTGAACTTCTTCAAAACTTTGTCAAGGTATGTGCTTTGTGAAAGTCAATTAAGCGTCTTGATCTATCTCTATAGATCTTAATGCCCAATATGTAAGCAGCTTCACGAGGTCTTTCATTGAAAAACTTTTATTCAAGTATCCCTTTATGCTATCCAGAAATTCTATATCATTTCCAATCAATAATATGTCATCCACATATAATATTAGAAATGCTCTGAGCTCCCACTCACTTTCTTGTAAATCTGAGGCTTCTCCAAAAGTGCATATAAAACCAAATGCTTTGATCACACTATCAAAGCGTTTATTCCAACTCGAGAGGCTTGCACCAGTCCATAAATGGAGCGTTGGAGCTTGCACACTTTGTTAGCTCCTTTGGATCGATAAAACCTTCGGTTGCATCATATACAACTCTTCTTCGAAATCCATTCAGGAATGCAGGTTTTACATCCATTTGCCAAATTTCATAATCATAAAATGCGGCAATTGCTAACATGATTCGGACAGACTTAAGCATCGCTTCTGGTGAGAAGGTCTCATCGTAGTCAACCCCTTGAACTTGTCGAAAACCTTTTGCAACAAGTCGAGCTTTGTAAACGATAACATTACCGTCGCGTCGGTCTTCTTCTTGAAGATCCATTTATTCTCAATTGCTTGCCGACCATCGGGCAAGTCAACCAAAGTCCATACTTTGTTCTCATACATGGATCCCATCTCAGATTTCATGGCTTCAAGCCATTTTATGGAATCTGGGCTCACCATCGCTTCTTCATAGTTGGTAGGTTCATCATGATCTAGTAGCATGACTTCCGAATAGGATTACCGTACCACTCAGTGCGGATCTTACTCTGTTCGACCTCGTGGTTCGTATTAACTTGATCTGAAGTTCTATGATCATTATCATCAACTTCCTCACTAGTTGGTTTTGGCGTCACGAAACCGGTTCTGTGATGTATTATTTTCCAACAAGGGAGTAGGTACGATTACCTCATCAAGTTCTACTTTCCTCCCACTCACTTCTTTCGAGAGAAACTCCTTCTCTAGAAAGGATCCATTCTTAACAACGAATGTCTTGCCTTCGGATCTGTGATAGAAGGTGTACCCAACTGTCTCCTTTGGGTATCCTATGAAGACACATTTCTCGATTTGGGTTCGAGCTTATCAGGTTGAAGCTTTTTCACATAAGCATCGCAACCCCAAACTTTAAGAAAGCGACAACTTTGGTTTCTTGCCAAACCATAGTTCATAAGGTGTCGTCTCAGCGGATTTCGATGGTGCCCTATTTAACGTGAATGTGGCCGTCTCTAAAGCATAACCCCAAAGCGATAGTGGTAAATCTGTAAGAGACATCATAGACCGCACCATATCAAGTAAAATACGATTCTGACGTTCGGACACACCATTACTGTTGTGGTGTTCGGGTGGCGTGAGTTGCAAAACTATTCCACATTGTTTTAAGTGTAGACCAAACTCGTAACTCAAATATTCTCCTCCACGATCAGATCGTAGAAACTTTATTTTCTTGTTACGATGATTTTCAACTTCACTCTGAAATTCTTTGAACTTTTCAAATGTTTCAGACTTATGCTTCATTAAGTAGATATACCCATATCTGCTTAAATCATCTGTGAAGGTGAGAAAATAACGATATCCGCCACGAGCCTCAACATTCATCGGACCACATACATACGTATGTATGATTTCCAACAAATCTGTTGCTCTCTCCATAGTACGGAGAAGCGGCGTTTTAGTCATCTTGCCCATGAGGCATGGTTCACAAGTACCAAGTGATTCATAATCAAGTGGTTCCAAAAGTCCATCGGTATGGAGTTTCTTCATGCGCTTTATACCGATATGACCCAAGCGGCGATTGCCACAAATAAGTTGCACTATCATTATCAACTCTGCATCTTTTGGTTTCAACACTATGAATATGTGTATCACTACTATCGAGATTCATCAAAATAGACCACTCTTCAAGGGTGCATGACCATAAAAGATATTACTCATATAAATAGAACAACCATTATTCTCGATTTAAATGAATAACCGTCTCGCATCAAACAAGATCCAGATATAATGTTCATGCTCAACTTTGGCACCAAATAACAATTATTTAGGTCTAATACTAATCCGAAGGTAGATGTAGAGGTAGCGTGCCGACCGCGATCACATCGACTTTGGAACCATTTCCCACGCATCGTCACCTCGTCCTTTGCGGTGTTAAGCAATCCGTAGTCCTGTTTGAGTTGCAAATATTAGCAGCAGAACCGATTATCAAATACCAGTGCTCTGCGAGCTCTAGTAAGGTACACATCAATAACATGTATATCACATATACCTTTGTTCACCTTGCCATCCTTCTTATCCGCCAAATACTTGGGGAAGTTCCGCTTCGATGACGATCTGCTTGCGGTAGAAGCACTCGATTTCAGGCTTAGGTCCGACTTGGGTTTCTTCTCTTGAGCAGCAACTTGTTTGCTGTTCTTCTTGAAGTTCCTTCTTCTTCCCTTTGCCCTTTTCTTGAAACTAGTGGTCTTGTTAACCATCAACACTTGATGCTCTTTCTTGATTTCTACCTCCGCAGCCTTTAGCATTGCGAAGAGCTCGGGAATCGTCTTATCCATCCCTTGCATATTATAGTTCATCATGAAGCTCTTGTAGCTTGGTGGAAGTGATTGGAGAATTCATCAATGGCGCTATCATCCGGAAGAGTAACTCCCGGTTGAATCAAGTGATTACAATACCCGGACATCTTGAGTATGTGCTCCTTGTGAACTATTCTCCTCCATCTTGCAGCTATAGAACTTATTGGAGACTTCATATCTCTTAATCCGGGCATTCTTCTGGAATGTCAACTTCAACTCCTGGAACATCTCATATGCTCCATGACGTTCAAAACGTCGTTGAAGTCCCGGTTCTAAGCCGTAAAGCATGGCACATTGAACTATCGAGTAGTCATCAGCTTTGCTCTGCCAGACGTTCTTAACGTCGTCAGTTGCATCAGCAGCAGGCCTGGCACCAACCGGTGCTTCTAGGACGTAATTTTTCTGTGCAGCAATGAGGATAATCCTCAAGTTACCGACCCAGTCCGCGTAGTTACTACCATCATCTTTCAACTTAGCTTTCTCAAGGAACGCATTAAAATTCAACGGAACAACAGCACGGGCCATCTATCTACAAACAACATAGACAAGCAAGATACTATCAGGTACTAAGTTCATGATAAATTTTAGTTCAATTAATCATATTACTTAAGAACTCCCACTTAGGCAGACATCTCTCTAGTCATCTAAGTGATCACGTGATCCAAATCAACTAAACCATAACCGATCATCACGTGAGATGGAGTAGTTTTCAATGGTGAACATCTTATGTTGATCATATCTACTATATGATTCACGCTCGACCTTTCGGTCTCCGTGTTCGAGGCCATATCTGCATATGCTAGGCTCCTCAAGTTTAACTGAGTATTCTGCGTGTGCAAAACTGGCTTGCACCCGTTGTAGATGGACGTGAGAGCTTATCACACCCGATCATCACGTGGTGTGCGGGCACGACGAACTTTGGCAGCGGTGCATACTCGGGAGAACACTACTTGATAATTTTTTAGTGAGAGATCATCTTAAAATGCTACCATCAATCAAAGCAAGATAAGATGCATAAAGGATAAACATCACATGCAATCAATATAAGTGATATGATATGGCCATCATCTTCTTGTGCTTGTGATCTCCATCTCAAGCACCATCATGATCACCATCGTCACCGGTAGCGACACCTTGATCTCCATCGTAGCATCATTGTCGTTTCGCCATCTATTGCTTCTCGACTATCGCTACCGCTTAGTGATAAAGTAAAGCAATTACGAGGCGTTTGCATTTCATACAATAAGCGACAACCATATGGCTCCTGCCGGTTGCCGATAACCGGTTACAAAACATGATCATCTCATACAATAAAATATAGCATCATGTCTTGGCCATATCACATCACAACATGCCTGCAAAAACAAGTTAGGCGTCCTCTACTTTGTTGTTGCAAGTTTTACGTGGCTGCTACGGGCTTAAGCAAGAACCAATCTCACCTCGCATCAAAACCACAGCGATAGTTTGTCAAGTTGATGCTGTTTTAACCTTCGCAAGGACCGGGCGTAGCACTTTTCGGTTCAACTAAAGTTGAGAAAGCGGCACCGCTAGTCACCGTGTGCAAAGCACGGCGGTAAAACCAGTCTCGCGTAAGCGTCTGGCGTAATGTCGGTCGGGCGCTTCATCCAACAATACCGCCGAACCAAAGTATGACATTTGGTAAGCGGTATGACTTATATCGCCCACAACTCACTTGTGTTCTACTAGTGCATATAACATCAAACCATAAAACCTAGGCTCGGATGCCTTTGTTGGGGAGCGTAGTAATTTCAAAAATTTCCACGCGCACGCAAGATCATGGTGATGCATAGCAACGAGAGGGAGAGTGTTGTCTCGTACCCTCGTGAGACCCAAGCGGAAGCATTGATGCAGCGTAGAGGAAGTAGTCGTCGTCCTCCGGTCCGACCGATCCAAGCACCGTTACTCGGCACCTCCGAGTTCTTGACACGCGTACAGCTCGATGGCGCACCCTCGATCTCCAATCGAGTAGAGGCTCAGGGGAGTTCCACAAGCCGACGGCGTGGTGGCGATCTTGATGTTCTCTGTCGCGGGGCTTCGCCTAAGCACCGCTACAATATGATCGAGGTGTAATATCGTGGAGGGGCACCGCACACGGCTAAGGGCGATCAATGATCAACTTGTGTGTCCTAGGGTGCCCCTTACCCCGTATATAAAGGAGGAAGGAGGAGGTGGCCGGCCTCAAGGGGCGCGCCATGGGGAGGAAACCTACTCCAAGTAGGTTTCCCTCTCTTTCCTTATCTTATTTGGAGGGAAGGAAGGAGTACTAGTATTAGGAAGTAGTACTAGTAGTAGGAAGGAAGAGGGGAAGGAGAAAGGAAAGGGGGCGGCCCCTCCCCAGTCGGATTGGGCTTGGGGGGCCCCCCCCTTGCTCCTTCTCTCTTCCTCCTACATGGGCCCAATAAGGCCCATATACCTCCCGGGGTTCGGTAACCTCCGGAGCTCCAAACTTCTCCGGAACCTTTCCGATGTCCAAATATATCCGTCCAATATATCAATCTTTATGTCTCGACCATTTCGAGACTCCTCGTCATGTCCGTGATCATATCCGGGACTCTGAACAACCTTCGGTACATCAAAATACAATAACCAATAGCGGGACCTGGATGCCCATATTGGTTCCTACATATTCTACGAAGATCTTTATCGGTCAAACCGCACAACAACATACGTTGTTCCCTTTGTCATCGGTATGTTACTTGCCCGAGATTCGATCGTCGGTATCCAATACCTAGTTCAATCTCGTTACCGGCAAGTCTCTTTACTTGTTCCGTAATACATCATCTCACAACTAACTCATTAGTTGAAATGCTTGCAAGGCTTAAGTGATGTGTATTACCGAGAGGGCCCAGAGATACCTCTCCGACATTGGAGTGACAAATCCTAATCTCAAAAATCGCCAACTCAACAAGTACCTTCGGAGACACCTGTAGAGCACCTTTATAATCACCCGATTCGTTGTGACGTTTGGTAGCACACAAAGTGTTCCTCCGTAAGCAGGAGTTGCATAATCTCATAGTCATAGGAACATGTATAAGTCATGAAGGAAGCAATAGCAACATACTAAACGATCGTGTGCTAAGCTAACGGAATGGGTCATGTCAATCAGATCATTCAACTAATGATGCGACCTTGTTAATCAAATAACAACTCCTTGTTCATGGTTAGGAAACATAACCATCTTTGATTAACAAGCTAGTCAAGTAGAGGCATACTAGTGACACTCTGTTTGTCTATATATTCACACATGTATTATGTTTCCGGTTAATACAATTCTAGCATGAATAATAAACATTTATCATGATATGAGGAAATAATAACTTTATTATTGCCTCTAGGGCATATTTCCTTCAGTATGTGCCACGGTCGGTTGGATTACCCAAATACCACTGATATGCAATCCCGTATTAAGTGGGCATGATCTCTTTTTTGACAGGACGTGCCAATGAGGCGTGGCCTCAAAACACGAAACACGGGGTGTGAAAACGGTTCAAAGCGCCGAAGGGTCAAGCCTGACGCTTCATCGAAAAAGTTGTCAGTAAAAGACACTATTCTTGTTTTTTATATCCTGCCTTCGCGACTAAGGGTTGTGCTCATTATGAAAAGCCGGATACAATTATTTTACAGAGGAAAGCCAATATGTATTCTTTAAAGAACCTGCCTTGCAATGCCGAAGACAATCTGAGCATCGAATATATCATCATTGAAGACATGTTCAGGGGCTACTATGGGAGTCCTGGACTAGGGGGTCCTCGGGCGTCCGGCCTATTGATGTGGGCCGGACTGATGGCCGTCAAGATACAAGACAAAAGATTATCGTGTCCGGTGTGGAATCTCACATGCGTGGATGGCAAGTATAGATGTCCGGATATTTTATTCCTTTCTGTAAAACTGACTTTGTACAACCCTGAGCCCCTCTGGTGTCTATATAAACCGGAGGGTTAGATCGGAGGCAGGATCACAACATTGCTAAGCTAGCTATTTTGGGTTAGCCGAATAGATACCGAGGTAGAGCAACTCTTGTAACCCCTATAGCCTCAAATATAATCAAGCGGGAGTAGGGTTTTACCTCCATCAAGAGGGCCCGAACCTGGGTAAATACTGTATCCCTTCTCCATTGTTACATTGATCCTCAGACGCACAGCTTGGGCCCCCCTACCGGAGATCTGCCAGTTTTGACACCGACACTTGGCGCTCAAGCCAAGGACTCTCCTAAAACCCTAGGACTCCGGTGTGTTATAAATCAAGGCCAGGCTAGTTAATAGACAATCTAATATTCATTAGAACAATCTCGTGGTAGATACATGTACTCTATACTACACCCATATGAATACGATCAAAAGCAGGATGTAGGGTATTATCTCTTTGAGAGAGCCCGAACTTGGGTAAAACCCTGTGTCCATGTTACCATCGCTCCAAGACGCCTAGCTTAGGACCCCTAATACGAGATTTGTCGGATTTCACACAGACATCAAGCTCAGCAAAGTTCAATATCCTGTGATTGAAAATCCAATTCTTGTCGAACAAAATCCTGGCATAATACGCATCTTGTTCTTCAGTCCAAAACCTTGGTGACAGTGAAGTTCTCTCTCCTTCATAAGGGCTGGTCCCAAAGAATGCTAGCTATGAAAGATGAAGTTGCTCATTGAATGCAGGACCATTTGGGCCAATTTCTGCAAGGAACATGGGAAATGATTCTTGGGGATTTTTTTGTACTTCTTCATCGCTCATTTCCATGGGCCGAACATCATCAGATGTTGGCATATCTTAATCGATTGGCTTGAGTGGAGAAAGGGGTCTTTTCAACTTTTCTAGCGTAGATACCATAGGAGCACTGGTCTTACCTTCATTTTCTTTCACTGAAACTCCTTTAACGTTTTTTGACTTTCAGGCACTAGGGTCTTTTCTTTCGGTTCACTTTCAATAGACAGAGGCACAACAACCTCTTTGGCACTTGGGTCACAACTGCTTCTCTTTTGGTCTCCTGGGGCACAACAGGTGGTAAAACTTATTCGTGGGCCATGGGCTCTTCATATCTCTTTTCTTGCTCTTCTAGCTAGGAAGTAGTAGAACAGGAGCAGGATCAACCTCCATCTGGGTAGGGGCACCAGATGAGGTGATCGGGGTGGTATTTCCTCGGGAAGCATTTTTCTCCCCATCAACCTTATCATCCTCCTTGTCGGATCTGGAGGGCTCAACTTGCATATCCTTCGGTGGCGATGGAACTGCATTCTCAACCTCAATCTCTTCATCAATTTTCTCTAGGGCTTGCTGCTCGGGCAAGACATTTTCCTCGCCTGTCTTGTTCAAAAAGATATCCACCACATCAGATTCTTGGGCAATTGAGGTAGGAATGCTAACTACCGTAGGCTTAGCTTGTTGCATGGGGTCATCCTCGTGAAGAGGGGATGGTGGAATCTGCTACAAAGGAGCACTTGAGTCGATAGGTGCATCAGTTGCAACATTTTGAATAAGGCGATTTGAGATTGCCTTCAGTTTGCTGGCTCTTCCCTTTGCCTTCTAACAATTTTCTTCTTTTATTCTTCGTTGAGCAAGATCTGCTTGACGTTTAACCTCATCATTCCTTTGATCACACAGCTGAGAAACATCCATCTTCGGCTGTGAATGCCACTCAATCTTATTGTTCTCATAATAGTGAGAGCTTTAGTGAGCTCAAGAATTTCCTTCTTCAGCCCCTTCTTTTCAGATTTAGTGCTGGCATCTCTCCTCATTTGCTCAAGGGTTTTCTTGTCCTCGACATCTTGGTTTAGTTCCTTGGTAATCTCTCCCAGCTCAGCAAAGTGTTTTGTTACCACCTTGGTAACGTCATCAGGAAGACCCAAAATGCTCAAATCGGTTGATTTTGCATTGTAGGCAGCACTTTCAATGAGATCAATCATAAGACCAAAGCCATATTTCTGTTGCTCTGTGGAAGCAGGAACACTAGATTTTGCTTTCTTGACTGAAGCAAAAGCTTTCTCTTCGGGCTGCAACTTTCTCTTCGCAGACGGGGCAACAAAACCCGAAGGTTTATCTGAGACTGGAGTTGTGCAATTCTTCGTGACATTCTCACCAGAGGTGAAACTTTCGGTAGAGAGGGAGTATATATGGCTTGTCAAGAATATCTTGTTGATCATACATTGGTATTTTTTCGGGAGCATCTTCATCGAAGGACTCATCGGACGAGGCAGAAGCCGCCTTCTTGGATTTTCTGGCAACTGATTTCTTTCTAGAGGCTCAAGGGGAAACTGACTTCCTTGCCTTTCTTTCCTTTTGGGCAGAGGCCCTATCCTTCTTCTCTTGAACATCTTGCTGGGTCAACTCAATGTTTCTCTGCTCAACTTGATTTTTCTTTGCAGCCTTGGCATCGCGCTTGGCCTTGGCCTTGGCTCTCTTTTCCACTTCTTCGGAAAAATCAACAGTTATTTTCAGTGAGTCGGCGTGAGCATTTGCGGGAGGAGGTTGAGGGAGTCCTGGATTAAGGGGTCCTCGGACAGCCGGACTATTAACATGGGCCGGACTGTTGGGCTATGAAGATACAAGATAGAAGACTTCCTCCCGTGTCCGGATGGGACTCTCCTTTGCATGAATGGCAAGCTTGGTGATTCGGATGTGTAGATTCCTTTCTGTATAACCGACTTTGTATAACCCTAGTCCCCTCCGGTGTCTATATAAACTGGAGGGTTTAGTCCATAGGGCAGAACCATAATCACATAGGCTAGACTTCTAGGGTTTAGCCATTACGATCTCGTGGTAGATCAAATCTTGTAATACTCATATTCATCAAGATCAATCAAGCAGGAAGTAGGGTATTACCTCCATAGAGAGGTCCCGAACCTGGGTAAACATCGTGTCCCCTGCCTCCTGTTACTATCAACCTTAGACGCACAGTTCGGGACCCCCTACCCGAGATCCGCCATCTTGGACACCGACATTGGTGCTTTCATTGAGAGTTCCCCTGCGTTGTCATCAAAAGGTTTGATGGCTCCATTAATCATCTGCAATAAAATAGTCCGGAGGAAGATTTTCCTCCCCGGATAGATCTTCGTGTTCGGCGGCTTTGCACTGCGGGCCAACTAGCTCAGCCATCTAGAGCTGATCGACAGCTATGCCCCTGGCCATCATGTCAGATTTGGAAGCTTGAATTATGTTGTCGATATCCGTGGAGACTTGATCTTCACCTGATTCGAGCACACGATAGCCTCTCCCTGCCACCATGATGGACATGACATAAATCTGTCATCGGACCGTGCCCCGGAAATAGCACCTGTAACTGCTCTGGCCTTAGATCCGGAGTATATCTCACTGTCCAAGGATGGGAAGCTCAACCCCGTCATGGAAGCTATAGACTCGGCGGCGTTAGAGCCACACACAGACCCAACCTCGAGCGGGGCCTGTGTCAACGGAACCTCGGATTTGTCTTCGGCCTTAGGTCCCGAACCGCGTGCATCCGCGCATATCGAACTTGATCATGCGCCAATCATTGAGTTCAGCTTCAGGGACATCTTTTGGCACTCACCTTTAGGAAGTGTGCTAATTTAAAGCCCTCTCCTTGTCAAAAGACTCATGGCCGAAATATATCCGATTTGAATGGGAAGCCGATGACAAATTTCGCTTCCCACCCACCACCCACTTCATTTCCACTGTCGAAGACTTAACCGACACGCTCGATTATGGCTCCGAAGATATCGACGGTATGGACGACGATGCTGGAGAGGAGCAAGCACAAAAGCCACTGCCCATAGGGCGGTGGACGGCTACATCCTCATACGATATATACATGGTGGATACACTTAAAGTGAAGGAGGCCGACGGCAACAATGATATGCCTGTCGATGAACCTCCCAAGCATCAGTGTCAGAAGCACTGATCTTGATCCATCAAAGGGAAAAACAACAACATTAACACTGACAACGGTGATAATCCGGACCAAGCTGAGGACCCCGCAGACCCAGTGTTGGAGCTGGACATGCGAGAGGACGGAGAACATAGTCCGGGGATGTTGTCTGACCACAACGATGCCGAAGATAGCAATTATCAACCTGTCATCAAAGAGGAGGTCAGCCTGGGCAACGATGAATTCGTCGTCCTAGAGGAACCCTTAGAACAAGAACGCCTCCATCAAAGGCTTATCGCCACTGCAAGGAGCCCGAAGAAGCAGAAGCAGCGGTTCAAAGCCGCATAGGATACACCCAATAACAGATGGAACAAAGTGCTAGACGCTGAGGAAAAATATGGTTGTAATCGCCAAACAAGGGGCTATCCTAAGCGTAAACTGCTGCCCGAATTCAACGACGAGGCTATCGCGCCTATACCACCGATAAACAATACGGCCGACAAGCCGGACCGACCACCTCATGGACGAGACAAAGTGGCTAGCAATGCCGTACACAAGCCACCATCCCCTCCCCGAAAAGGAAAGGAGGTCGCGGCTCAAGATCAAAAACACGATCTACGTGAGGACCTCAAAAAAAAGGCTGGTAAGGCCAAATCCATCTACGGATCTCAGGACCGTGCCCCCACACAGGATTGTAGCTATCAAGCCAAATATGCCGGTCATATACCAGTTTGGAGTCGATACTGAACATCACAACCGTCGAACCCACGCCACGACATAGTTAAATACAGGGGTGCTGCGCACCCCCTGTGCTTCACCGATGAGGTGCTGGATCATGAATTCCCAGAGCGGTTTAAACTCATGAACATCGAGGCATACGATGGAACGACGGATCCTGCGGTCTAGATAGAAGACTTTATTCTACACATCCACATGGCTCTCGGAGATGATATCCACGCCATTAAATACTTACCCCTCAAGCTGAAAGGACCAACTCGGCATTGGCTGAAAAGCCTTGTCGGTGTCAAAACCGGCGGATCTCGGGTAGGGGGTCCCGAACTGTGCGTCTAGGCGGATGGTAACAGGAGACAAGGGACACGATGTTTTTACCCAGGTTCGGGCCCTCTCGATGGAGGTAAAACCCTACTCCTGCTTGATTGATATTGATGATATGGGTAGTACAAGAGTGGATCTACCACGAGATCAAGGAGGCTAAACCCTAGAAGCTAGCCTATGGTATGATTGTTGTAATGGTTGTTCGTCCTACGGACTAAACCCTCCGGTTTATATAGACACCGGAGAGGGCTAGGGTTACACGGAGTTGGTTACAATGGTAGGAGATCTACATATCCATATCGCCAAGCTTGCCTTCCACGCCAAGGAAAGTCCCATCCGGACACGGGACGAAGTCTTCAATCTTGTATCTTCATAGTCTTGGAGTCCGGCCGATGATGATAGTCCGGCTATCCGGACACCCCCTAGTCCAGGACTCCCTCAGTAGCCCCTGAACCAGGCTTCAATGACGATGAGTCCGACGTTCATATTGTTCGGCATTGCAAGGCGGGTTCCTCCTCCGAATAATTCATAGAAGATTGTGAACACCAGGATAGTGTCCGGCTCTGCAAAATAAATTCCACATACCACCATAGAGAGAATAATATGTACACAAGTTCAATCTGCTGACGTATTTAGTGGCATGACATCACGCCACTACCAAGCCTTTACTTGAATCGTTTTTATTATACCACCTCAGCGCGTTTAGCGAAGTGGTTTCCTTGGCACGTCTTGTCGAAGCGAGATCGTGTTCCCCTTATTCGGGATTCCCATCAATACGGACGTGGGTATCCCAACGCGCCATTGATTGTGGCGCTTGGGAGATAAGCGAGTTTTACCGGGCTGGTGGGGCGCATAGTCTTCGTCCGCCCATATATAAGGGATAAGGATCCACCTTTTTACCTCGCCTTCTTCCTCCTTTGCTTATCCATCTCCCTTTTCGAGCTCCAGCGCCCAAGTCCGCACATCTCGTCTCAACCTTCTCCAGCCATGTCCGGGCGGGAGGCAAGTGGATGGCCTCCTCCGTTCTGAGAGGGCACATCGAGAAGCTGCGGCGCGGATACCTATCGGCGACATCGCACACGGCTGCCCGACGAGGCGCAGCTCATCCCCACCCGGGCCTCATGAGAGGTTGTATTCCTTCCCCACTTCCTCCATGGACTGGGCTTCCCGCCGTCCCTTCGTTCGGGGCTCATGTACTACTACGGCACTGGACTTCCACGATCTGGCGCCAAACTTCATCCTCAACATCTCGGCGTTTTATCGTGGTGTGCGAAACCTTCCTCTACATCCAGCCCCACTTGACTTGTGGCTAAAACCTTCAATGTTAAGCGAAGGTGGTGAAGGCGTCAAGCGGAGTCGCGTGGGCGCCATGGTGGGCAAAATGCCCAACGTCATCTGGCTCGAGGTGCCTTCGTGGAGTCCGTCAAAGGGTGGCAATCGGGATGGTTCTACATCACCGAGCCGTGTGACCCTAAATGGTGGCGGCCCCGAGTTCAGATCTGGTACCCTATGCAGCTCACCTCACGGAAAGAGAAGGGCTTGCTATGGGGTAGTTCGGAGGAGCTGACGGACTCGATCTGTCTCCAGACCACTGGTGAACAAGAAGCTTAAGCTTGTCAGCGTGATCGAGTCATGCTCGTCGCGGATTCTCCCCCCGACAGCGGGCCTTCAATTTGCGGGAGTTCGATCCGGCGCAGCACGGACCCTGGCGAGGCTCTTGACCTGACGTACAAAGCTGCACAGAGGTGCTGTTCAAGGCGGAGAAGCCCGCGTCCATGGCGAAGATCGCGGATTCAGCCACGAAGCGCCCGGCGGCGAGAGTAAGCTTTGCTATCCTTTATGGGACACTTATTTCTTTCATAGTTTGAATCTATGCGGGATCTAAAACTCCCAATGCCTTTAACAGGACTGGCGAAGTCGTCCGGACAGGTTATTGTCGGCTCCCTTCGAAGACCCGGCGGACACCCGTTTGGCGGGGCTGCTGGTTCGACCCCTTTACGTGGTGCCGGAAGAAGGCCACGGGAACCGAAGGAGTTCCGGCGCTAAATGGTATCGGACTCATCGTCCGATGGCTCGGCGGACTCCTCCCTCGAGCGAGGAGGAGAAAGAGGACTCTCCCCCAGGGGAGAGAGGAAGAGGAAGGCTTCCCCCAGCGAGGGAGGCGAAGGGTCAGAAGGAAGGACCCTTCCTCCGGACTACTCTGCCAACACCGGCGGCGGCGGCGGTGGCCCTCAAGGCCAAGCCCCGGCGAGATCGGAAGTATCCAGTTCTGAATGATTTATAATTTCTCTTTTTTGCCACATGGTGTCCTTCTAATGCCGCATACAACCTGTAGTCCGCCGAGGGCGATCTTCCGTTCCTCGGCGGGTCCTTGGCTCCGTCGGATGTGGATTACATTCGACCGCCTCCACCCTCGTGACGCTGAGGACGCCGAGGTGGGATCGAGGAGGACCCGCTGGAGGAGGCTCGGAGGTGCCACAAGGCAACCTCCCGGACTTCGCACCGGAACCTGCGGTGGTTCCGGAGTCCGGCAGGCGGCCCCTTTGTAAGAAGGGGAAGACCGTGACACCGGAAGCCTCCATCCAACCGGAGGCGCCGGACAACTTGTTGGAGTCTCTCAACGGCACTTCCATCAAGGAAGAACACCGCACTATCATGAGTGCGGTGATTCAGAAGGTTCATCTCGCCAAGAGCTGGCTGACCGAAGCCTGTAGCAGCCTTCTAACAGGCTTTGAGGTAAGAAATTTTTAAAATATGTAATGTAATACCGCATAGACAGTAGCCCTGATGCTCGGTTCGGTGTTGGAAGAAAAGCGGATGAGGATCTAAAAAGATATCGCAGGAGTTCTAAAAATTATGCCAATATGGGATTGCAGGCTGCTTGCTGCTTGACCTCTGCCGCACTAAGCTGCGGAGGTCGATGCTTTGAAGCAGAACCTCGGCGGTCAAGAACAAGCTCAGCCTTGCCAAGAAGCAGCTCGAGGACAAAAAGGTGAGTAACACCGTATTAAATTTGTACCTTCTGAAAAGGATTTGGTTGCAAAAGAAATAACAAGGACTGTAGGGGCCACGAGCGAGTGGCGACCTGAAGGAGGCCGTGTCCGTGGTCGGCGTAATGCGGCCGCGAGCAGCGGAGCGAGAGAAGCGAGGCGTGGGTGGTGGAGGTGCGGCAAGAGCTCCGGGCTCGTGGAAAAGCATGAGAGTTTGGACGCGACTCGAAGACTCGAGAGTCGAGCTTGCCTCGGCTCTTGAGAGTGCCAAAGCAGCAAGGCGAAGCCCATAAGGCCCTCCGGAGATTGAGGCGGTGAAGAAAATAGCGGCGGGTAAGGCAGTTTTCATGCAAAGCAAGCATGTGAATGTGAATTACATTACTTACCCGAGTCGGAGCTCTCGGGGCGCTTGCAGATCTGCCTCGTGGCGTGTCGATCTGCCGCATTCTACCGGGCGAGGAGGAGCTTAACGAAGAAGGTCTTACGGTCTCGGTATCTTTGAGGCGGACATCAGTGCCTTAGTGACCAGGTGAAGCAGCTGGTCGAGCTCCTAAGGTAGCCGGCGAGGCCATGAAGGGCCATGCACAGGAGCTACTTTGGTGCAGTGCGTGGCTGGTGGATCGTGTGTCCTGGGTGGAAGTCATCAAGCGCTCCCCTTGTATTGAAGGTGCCCGTCGGGCCTTGCCCATAAAAGTGCCTTTGGGGCAGGCTGGATCTTTGAGAAGCTTCGGACAGACGCGCGGCCGGCGAGCAAGGAGTATCGCCGCCCGAAATGTATTATAAGAGCGTCCTGAAGGGTGCCCGCAAGATTGCGGATGAGTGCTCCAAAGATGTAATATTTGAGTAGACTCGCAATGTGTTATCCTTTGCGCTGAAAACTTTGTTCATATCGCTAAGCAAGCGCTTATTAATTTAAAATATTACCTTACGTGCGGCCGTTTATCAAATCGAGAGATGGCAAGTCGTTGGCTTCAGCCCCCATGCCACAGTCTTTGGGGTGTTGGGATAAACTTGGCGCTCTTGTTCCCATTTTGGGTCCATCTAGGAGGCGCTCAACACGACGAACAAGGCAACCGGACCTATAATGGTTGAACACTCTCCTTAGCCATAGAATTCTATAATTTTAAATTTGGTGAAGCCCCTAGTGTTCGGGAGACCGAGTTGAGGCGCTATCACGCTGGGCGGGCAAAGCGGTTCCTCGCTCTAAGCGGCATAAGTCTTTAGGGACTCGAAAAGACCTCTCGAACAGCGACCAGCTCTCGCCTTATCATGACGGTTAGTTTTAGCTTTCTCCAGGCGCTCGCCCAGCTCAGCCGAGGCGCAATCGCAGTGGTTCTTCGATGCTACCTTAGCTGATAGAGCGGGCGTAAGGTACCAAAACATGGGAGCCGGGCAAACCCAACTATTGACCCAAGACATGATTGAACCGATGCATATAGTGCTATAAGTTGAGGTGCCGCACTTGTGAAAGTGTTGGACTTATAACACCATAATGCGGGGAACATAAGCCCCTGGTGTATTCGGTCGTACCAAAGTGTACGGATGCAAAATGTCATAAATGAGCATGTATGTAAAAAAGGAATGCAATTACAAGCAAAAAGTGATGCATTGTTTATTCAAGGAATTCTGCCATGAGTGCAGAACAATACAAATAGTGCGGTAAGCAAGGGATTGGACTATTAGACATGTCCCCCTCCAGGGGTAGGCTGCGGAATGGTGTATTAAACAGATTTAATGCTCATAATGGAGACCACCTGAGTGTTCATCGTAGCCATTGTCCTTCCCTGGCTGTTGCATCGTGAGTTCTGCAGGTCCACTGCCGGACAGGGCCTCTAGTGAACGGAGTCATGTGGGAAAAAAAAGAAAAACAAAAAGAGCGACACACTTGGGAGCCCCCGGTGTGGTTAAGCCGCACTCTAGGCCTGTCGTGGTCGTGCCCCTCCCCCTATGCCCATGGTATCTCCAGAGCATAATGATGTACGCGAAGGGCTAGTCTTGCAATCATGCAGGGGCTGGGGTTGGGGCCGCATTGCTACCCGTGCTCGGAACGTGCCGGGTGGTCTTGATGTATGTTACTCCGGGCGCGTTTGGCCATGTCCGGTTGTTTAACGGCGGACTCGAAAATTGCCTTAGAGGCTGCTTTGTACTTCAGCTGCGAGAGCGTGTGTGTTCCTCCGTTCGGAGGGCGTTGATGTTTCCGTTGACCGTGATGACTCCACGAGGGCTGGCATCTTGAGCTTGAGGTATGCATAATGCGGCACGCGTTGAACTTTAAAGCAGCGGTTCGTCCGAAAGCGAGCGTGATAGCCGCTGCGGAGCGGGACTATGTCGAAGATTAACTCCTCGCTTCGAAATTATCCGGGGATCGAAGACCACTTCGGTGTGGTGAGCTGTACAATTGACCTCAACACCTGGTATGACGCCTTTGAAGGTCATCTTTGTAGGTTTAATCCTTGAGGGGTCTATGCCCATCTTGCGCACTGTATCTTGATAAAGCAGGTTCAGGCTGTTGCCGCCGTCCATCAGGACTCTAGTGAGGTGAAATCCATCGATGATTGGGTCTAAAATCAATGGGGCGAATCCGCCATGGCGGATACTGGTGGGGTGGTCCCTTCGATCGAAAGTGATCGGGCAAGAGGACCATGGATTGATCTTCGGAGCGACTGGCTCCATCGCATATACGTCCCTAAGTGCACGCTTCCGCTCCCTCTTGGGTATGTGGGTTGCGTATATCATGTTCTCGTCCGCACTTGTGGGGAAAACCATACATCCTCTCTTGTTTGGCGGCGGATCTCTTCCTCGTCATCACTATGCAGCCCCTTGTCATTATTTTGACAATTAACTTGCTGCTGTGAACACCCAACAATCCCTGTTGGTGTGATTAGCTAACTTTCGAAGTGCCATGTATCTGGCAAGAGCGGTCGAGTATTCAGTCCAAATTGGACGGACCCGGAGTAGGTCTTTTAAATGGCTTTTTCCGCTGACCGGGTTTAGAGCCTCTGAATCCGGCGTTGACTGCCGTATCCTCAGTGTTATCGCCGTTAACGTGGCGTTTGATTTTGTTACGACGCGACCTGCCATTGCGGTCCTTGTTGTCCGGACTGCCAAATTTTTTGCTGAGGTTGTTGCTGCGGGCTAGCCAGCTGTCCTCCCCCGCATAGAAGCGGGTCATGAGTGATGTGAGGGCTGCCATGGATTTCGGCTTTTCCTGCCATAGGTGTCGGGCCAGCCACTCGTCGCGGATGTTATGTTTGAAGGCTGCGAGGGCCTCTGCATCCGGACAGTCGACGATTTGATTTTTCTTTGTTAGAACCGTGTCGAACTGTCGGCGATTCATCGGCTGCTAAATTATGTGGCTTAGGTCATCGGCGTCTGGTGGTCGCACATATGTGCCACGGAAGTTGTAGAAATCGGCTTCGAGGTCCTCCCAACACCAATTGACTCTGGCGGCAAGCTATTAAGCCAATGCTGAGCTGGTCCTTTAAGCTTGAGTGGGAGATACTTGATGGCGTGGAGATCGTCACCGCGGGCCATATGGATATGAAGGAGATAATCTTCGATCCAAACCGCGGGGTCTGTTGTGCCATCGTAGGATTCAATGTTCACGGGTTTAAACCCTTCAGGGATTTGATGATCCATTACTTCATCTGTGAAGCATAGTGGGTGTGCGGCGCCTCTATACTGGGCAATATTGCGACGTAGCTAAAGAGAGCTTTGTCTGCTGTGTTCGGCCCGACCGCAGTTGCTGTATCCGACGCGATGGTACTCGTCGTGGATCGTGGGGCGCCCACGTGATCCGTAGATAGATCTTGATTGTCTTGCCTTGTTCTCCAATATGTCTCGCAAGTCCGGCGCATTCCCCGTGGCCGGCGCTTTTCGAGTGGTCTTAGAGTGCGGTTACGGTGGAGGCCTAGATGCCTCTCTGTCGCGGCCACGAGGTGGTCGGTCTGCCGTATTGTGCGCTGGTGATGAAGGTTTATATGCCTCCTCCTCTAATCGGGGGAGCAACTTGCGTTTTGGGTAGCATTTGGAGGGGCGTTCGAGTTCATGCTCTTCGGCCGCGAGGACCTCGGTCCATTTGTCGGCCAGCAGGTCTTGATCAGCTCAAAGCTGTTGCTGCTTCTTTAGGCTGTTCGCCGTGGCCATTAGTCTGCGTTTAAAACGCTCTTGTTCGACGGGATCCTCGGGCACGACGAATTCGTCGTCGTTGAGGCTTGCGTCGTCTCCGGAGGGAGGCATGTAATTATCATCCTCTACCTCCTCGTCTACCGCTCTCTCTTGAGGGCTGGCTTCTCCGTCCTCCTGTGCTGAACCTTACTGGAGGGGGTTGTCTTCGACACTCTCTGGGGTGTTATTGTCTCCGGTGCCGGAATCTCCATTCTTGCTGTGGCGGGATTTAGAGCGGCGCCGCTGACGTCGGCGCTTGGGCTGTTTCTTAGAGGAATCTGCCTCCGCTGCTTCTTCGCCGTTCTCGTCCTTTGGGATGTCCACCATGTATATGTCGTATGACGAGGTGGTCTTCCAGTGCCTCGTAGGCGCTGGTTCTTGAGTAAATCTCGGCATCGTCATCCATACCGTCGATGTCTTGGTCGTAGTCTAGCATGTCGGTTAGATCATCGGCAGTGGCTACAAAGTGGGTGGAGAATGGGCTTTGAATTTCTTCGTCGTCCGCATCCTAACCATCGACGCATGATCGGCGGGGCTCCCGATAACGAGAGATACTTTAGCGAATTCAGGATGTCGCCAAAGGCGAGTCTTTGAAAGATGTCATGGTGAACTCCATGATCGGCGCGCCCAATCGGATTCGATTGGCAGCGCGCAGGAGGTTGAGTCGGCGAGGAGTCCGGCACCTCGAGTCACGAGCTTTGCAAGGACAAGGTCGAGATTCGGCTCCATCGCCATAGAAGTTGCAGCCCCGAGGCGGTGTCCAGCCACCTGTCCTTGATCTGCGGTCGGCTCGAACCAGGGTCGAGCGGACTCATGTCGGACCTCGAGTCTTGTCGGTGGCGAGCTAAATCATGCCCATCGTGATAAGGCGGCGTGCTTTCTGGTGTGGCTCGAATCCATCGAAGATCAAGTCTCTGCGGATGTCAGCCGTGAAGTTTAGGCTTCCAAATCTAACCTGATGGCCAGGGGCGTAGCTTTCGATCTGCTCCAGATGGCCAAGCGAGTTGGCCCTAGTGCAAAGCCGCCGAACATGAAGATCTGTCTGGGGAGAAAAGTCTCACCCAGGACTGCGTTGTTGTTTGAAGAAGCCATCAAGCCTATCGGTGACGACACAGAGGAACTCTCAATGAAAGCACCAATGTCGGTGTCAAAACCGGCGGATCTCGGGTAGGGGGTCCCGAACTGTGCGTCTAGGCGGATGGTAATAGGAGTAAGGGACACGATGTTTTTACCCAGGTTCGGGCCCTCTCAATGGAGGTAAAACCCTACTCCTGCTTGATTGATATTGATGACATGGGTAGTACAAGAGTGGATCTACCACAAGATCAAGGAGGCTAAACCCTAGAAGCTAGCCTATGGTATGATTGTTGTAATGGTTGTTCGTCCTACGGACTAAACCCTCCGGTTTATATAGACACCGGAGAGGGCTAGGGTTACATAGAGTCGGTTACAATGGTAGGAGATCTACATATCTGTGTCGCCAAGCTTGCCTTCCACGCCAAGGAAAGTCCCATCCAGACACGGGACGAAGTCTTCAATCTTGTATCTTCATAGTCTTGGAGTCCGACCGATGATGATAGTCCGGCTATCCGGACACCCCCTAGTCCAGGACTCCCTCAAGCCTCCTAGAAAATTCCATTAGAAGTTGGGAAGAACTTGAGGATGCTTTTCGGCCCAATTTTCAAGGGACCTATGTCCGCCCCACGGACACTGACGATCTAAGTCACATAATCCAACTACCCGGGGAATCAGCCCGTAAGCTTTGGAATCGGTTTCTCACTAAGAAGAACCAAATCATTGATTGCCCGGACGCCGAAGCCTTAGCGGCCTTCAAGCACAGTGTCCGGGACGAATGGCTAGCTAGACACCTCGGCCAGGAAAAACCAAGGACGATGAGAACCCTAACTACACTCATGACCCGTTTTTGCGCGGGCGAGGACAACTGGTTAGCCCGTAGCAGCACCAGCGAGCCTGGCACATCCGAAGTCAGGGATGGCACTGGAAAGCCGCGACATAACAAAAACAAACGTCGAAACAATGAGGGAAGCCCAGATGATACGGCGGTAAACACCGGATTTAGTGGCCCCAGACCCGGTCAATGGAAGAAGCCATTTAAAGGCAACAAGGACGGTCCTTCCAACCTGGACAAAATATTAGACATGCCCTGCCAGATTCATGGCACCCCCGCTAAACCTGTGAACCATACCAACCGCAGTTGTTGGGTCTTCAAGCAGGCCAGCAAGCTCACCGCCGAACACAAGGGGAAGGGGCCTCAGAGCGAAGACAAGGAGGAATCTCGCCAGCCGAACACAGGGGGACAAAAGAAATTTCCACCGGAGAACAAATAGTTAACATGATCTATGCCACTCATATCCCAAAGAGGGAGCGCAAACACGCACTCTGAGATGTCTATGCCGTTGAGCCTGTCGCCCCCAAATTCAATCCTTGGTCGGCCTGCCAGGTCACCTTTGATCGCAGGGATCATCCGACTAGTATCTGTCATGGGGGTTTGGCTGCCCTAGTGCTCGATCCAATAATCGATGGATACCATCTTACTCGAGTCCTTATGGAATGGCTGACAGCGATCTCAATTTGATATATCGGGACCTTTATGCGCAAAATGGGGATTGACCCATCAAGAATCAAGCCAAGCAACACGACCTTTAAAGGAGTTATACCAGGCGTAGAAGCCTAATGCACGGGCTCTTTAACATTGGAGGTCGTATTTGGCTCTCCCGATAACTTTCGAAGCAAAGAGCTAATCTTTGATATAGCTCCGTTCTGAAGTGGCAATCATGCACTACTCGGAAGAACGGCCTTCACCCGCTTTAATGTAGTCCCGTATTATGCCTATTGAAAGCTCAAAATGCCTGGACCGCGTGGCATCATTACGGTCAATGGAAATATGGAGCGCTCTCTTCGTACGGAGAAAGACACTACGGCTTTAGCAACCGAAGCCCAAAACGGCCTATTCAAGCTGAACAGATCATGGGTCGTTAAGACCGCACACACAGCTAAACGTGTCCGGATTACACCTCAGTGCGGTAGCTCAGACAACCTAAGCTCGATTAGCAGTTACGCCCCCATCGACTGCCCCATAATGTGATAGCATACATGCCTCGTGTACACAAGTACACCCTTAAAATTCCTTGGGCGGTGCTGGGGCACACTACACACAAATAGTCCATAGTTCGGCTCGACCCTATTCGGACTCTACGGTTATCTTCCAAGTTTCATTAAACGAACCACCTTTATGCACGGCCACACTAGATTTCCTTTTCAAGGTTTTTTCTTTTTTTACAGATGGCCATCACACTCCACCCGTCAAGGACACAGCACAAGGAGAAAACGGCGCAGACGTGCAGCAGGGCCCCGCACTAAAGTTTCTTTTTAGATTAAGACCCTGTGTAAACCTTTTTATCTCTTTTTGTTTTATACTTTTTTGACATGGAAAATGTCGAAGGAAGCTATCGGCATTATCTTTAAGTACACGGCTCGCCGTACTAAAGGTGGATATTATAGAAGCAGCTTGGTTCATATTGTGTTTGGAGTTTTATTCTCTCACCACCTGCGACTCTCTCCCCATGTCAGATCGCCACACGTGCCTTGACACCTGGGTCCATTACCAGGTGCTGTATTCGGTCCGGTATACTTTGAAAAGTCCAAACACATATAGGGAGTGTCCGGCGTCGTGAGTTTGGCCTTATATGCATCAACTCCGAATCATGTCTTTGGTCAATAGTGGGGTTGACCGGCTCCTGTGCTTGCTACCTTACGTTCCGCTCTATCGGCTAAGGTAGTAAAGCGAGAACTACTGCGATTGTGTCCCGATTCGTTCGGATGAGCACCTCAGTAGAGAAAGCCAAAAACTGACTGTCATGATGCGGCGAGAGCTGGTCAACCACTCGATGACTCATCGGAATCTTCGCGATTCCTTCCGTATTACACGACGGACCATTCTCCCGGTCATGTATGTCAAATGCGCCGTATTCAGATAACCGCGCACATACCAGGGGCTATATCATAGACCCAACTCCTATGGCTAAGTGAAAGTGTTAAAGCCCTATAGTCCAATTGCCTGGTTCGCCGCATTGACACCTCCTTAAAATGGACCAAGACGTTGGGTCAAGAGTGATCAAGTGCTTTTCCGAACAACCCCACATTATACGTGAGGGGGCAGAAGCCGACGACTGGCAAACTTTCAGATTATATAAAAAAACGTCCGCACAGGAGGCACCAAAAACTTTTTAGGCAAAAGTATAAAAACATAGCCTTAAATATATCATAATATTGTTTTTACAATTTCGAACCACCTCACTCGAACATTATATCTTTTGAGCACTGACCCTCTATCAAGAGGGCACCCCCTAGGACATCCTCAAAATAATGCTCTGGCGGGTAATGGTCCTTACCCTCGGGTGGACCTTTCGCTACAATATCGGTGGCCTTTATCTTTGTCCAACATGTCTTGACGCGGGCAAAGGCCATCCGTGCACCTTCTATGCACGTTGATCGCTTCACAACGTTGATACGTGGCACCGTATCAACAAGTCGCTGCACCAAACCAAAATAACTATTTGGACTTGGCTCAGTCGGCCACAGCCGGACTACGATATTCTTCATGGCAGATCCGGATAGCTTGTGGAGCTCGGCCCACAGGGCCATTTGTTCGTTCAACAACAATGGACGCTTTGGCATGCTGAATTGCAACCAGAAAAGCTTTTCCGTCGCATGTCCTTCTTGCGATTGGAAAAACTGCGTTGCATCGGAGACACTCTTCGGCAAGTCCAAAAATGCGTCTGGAGAACTCCACATCTGATTAAGCGGGGCATACTTCGGATCGCCAAATTTAGTTTGCAATAAGAAGGACTTACCAGCCGTGACCTCCCCAGCTTGTCGGATCTCCTCCTGAGCCGCTCTAGACTCAGACCATGCTTACCGCGCCTCTTGTAAGGCCTTGTCAAGATCAACCGTTTTGATTTTGTTATCTCTCTCGAGGAAGTCACATCGGCTAGCGGCATCCTTTAGCTTAAGCGCCATAGTAGATATTCTCTCTTCGCACTAGCGCCGAGCAGCCTGTTCGGCCTTCAATTCAGTAGCTGCCTTTTCGGCAGCCGCATTACTCATCCTGGCCTGCTCTCTGGCCCGGGCAAGCTCAGCTCGAAGGGTCTCAACCGCGGCGGCACTATCTTCAGTTATGCATATTTCGGTATACAATTTCTCAGCAACATGCTCATATCATAATAATTGCATATACTTAGTGCCTTAAAGACATACCTTGCGCCTCGTCGAGCCGCCTGTTCATAAGCGTGATGTCATAATCCACCACATCAACTTTCTGCTTCAGATATTCAGTCTCTGTAGCTCGGGTAGTCGCCACGGATGTAACATCCTGTGTTTCAATTAGTCAGATCATTTCATGGGCATATATTTCTTGATCCTCTGATCGCCTCCCTTTGGACGCCAACAAGAGTCTTAGGGGCTACTATCTATACACAAGCACATTTTGCGTTTATAACACAATTAAAAACATTACATTACGTACCTCAAAGACTCTTAGTAGGCTCATACAGGCTTCACTTAATCCGCTTTACGCGGACCGAACCCTCTCAACCACCGTACCCATCAAAGTACGATGATCCTCTGAGACGGACGCATGACACAATGCATCCATCAAGGTATCTGGCGCCTCCGGATCCGAAGCAGATTGCGCCATCCCTCGGAAATCGGATAGTCCAGGGCCTTTATTGTTGGTCTCTATAGGGGCCGCACACCCTGAACCTTGGACGGCCAAAGTATTGCCTTCGGGCCCGGTCTTCACTGTCCCTGGAACCGCTTGTTGATCGGGAGAGGTCCTTCGGAATGACACCTTGGCATCGTCTGCCCTATCGGGCAGGGAGATCTGTGGAGGCGTCTCGCTCTCCATCCTCTCCGGAAGAAGATCCCCCGAGGAGGAGGACTATTGAGGAAGGCTGTAAGCCGGATTTCAAACATATACTTTAATTGTTACCCTTACAACTAGGAAAGAACGGGATATGTTTAAAACACCCTTGTTCACTTATGATTCAGCTAAGGGCCTATGTTTACGAAGAGGCTGCGTGTTAACGTCACCTCCCGAACCTTAACCCCCTGACAGGGATATCTTCCCCCGCTTAGAAGCTTCTATCTCCAAGTCTTCGGAGGCGGTCCTCTTCTTCCCTTGAGGAGAAGGAGTGTCAGTTTTCCCCTCCCTTCCATCTTTGGAAGTGGGAGTCCCAATCTCCCCGGACAAGGCGCCTAGTATGCCTCTAGAATGAAGGCCACCTTGGGCCTCCTCGCCCTCCTCCTTGTCTTCCCTCGCCGGCAGTTGGTAGGGTGCCGGAGCCAGCATCCTTGTTAACACCGGACCAGCTGAGTCTTCGGGAAGAGGGGCCGAACACCTAATTCTCTATTCCTTCTTTATCCATCCCTGGCCGAGTATGATTTTCTCAATATATTGTCATGAGATATTTGACTAAACTGTGTTCGGAAGTCGAGTACTTACTGAGGTATCCGGATGGTTGCAGTCAAGGCCGGTGTCCACTGTAGTATCCGGCCACTGTTTTCGCGTCCCAAATAATGATTTCCACAATCCTCTAAGTGTTGTGCCGGAGAAGTGCTGAAGGGTTCGTGGTCCTTCCAGATTAAACTCCCACATATGGAGAGGCCGTCGCTGGCATGGTAGGACCCACTATCGGTGTCAAAACCGGCGGATCTCGGGTAGGGGGTCCTGAACTGTGCGTCTAAGGCTAATGGTAACAGGAGGCAGGGGACACGATGTTTTACCCAGGTTCGGGCCCTCTCGATGGAGGTAATACCCTACTTCCTGCTTGATTGATCTTGATGATATGAGTATTACAAGAGTTGATATACCACGAGATCGTAGAGGCTAAACCCTAGACGCTAGCCTATGATTATGATTGTTGATGATGATCCTCTCCTACGGACTAAACCCTCCAGTTTATATACACACCGGAGGGGGCTAGGGTTACACAGAGTCGGTTACAGAGAAGGAAATCTACATATCCGAATATCCAAGCTTGCCTTCCACACAAAGGATAATCCCATCCGGACACGGGACGAAGTCTTCAATCTCGTATCTTCATAGTCCAACAGTCCGGCCAAAGTATATAGTCCGGCTGTCCGAGGACCCCTTAATCCAGGACTCCCTCAGTAGCCCTTGAACCAAGCTTCAATGACGATGAGTCCGGCGCATAGATTGTTTTCGACATTGCAAGGCGGGTTCCTTCTCCGAATACTCCATAGAAGATTTAGGACACAAGGGTCGTGTCCAGCTCTGCAAAACAAATTCCACATACCACCGCAGAGAGTATAATATTCCACAAATCTAATATGCTGACAGCTTTTTACAGCATGACATCACACCATGGTTCGGTCATTATTCGAAGCGTTTTCATAACCAGCCACTACACGCGCTGCGAGGCGGTTTTACTGGCACGTCTTGTCGAAGCAGAGATCGTGTCCCCCCCTTATCACGGGATTGCGTGGGTAACCCAACCGTGTTTGTTTAATATGACTCCTCGATTTTAGGCAAGTCCCAAACGGTCACGCGGGGGACGCTTGATATTCGTCCTCTTTATAAAGGGGGCCAAGGCCTGTCCTTTTCTTTCCGCGCTCGATCCTTCCCCTCTCGCACCTCGAGTTCCAACACCCAAGGCTCAAGCTAAAGCACCTCGGTCTTTCGACCATGTCCGGATCAAATCAAGGCCGGTGGATGGCCTCCTCTGTCACAGAGGATGACATCCGGAAGCTTAGGGAGGCCAGGTATCTCACCACCAAGATTCCGCATAGGCTACCTGCTCCATGGCAGGTCGTCCCCACTCCCGAGCCCAACGAGAGCGTTGTCTTTATCTCCCACTTTCTCCGAGGGCTACGTTTTAGTGTTGATCCCTTCGTAAGAGGGCTCATGTTCTATTAAGGGCTCGATTTCCATGATCTAGCTTCGGACTCCGTTCTTCACATCTCGTCGTTTATCATCGTGTGTGAAGCCTTCCTCCGCATCACCCCCCACCTCGGCCTATGGCTCAAGACCTTCAATGTGAGGCCGAGGGTGATCGACGGGTGTCACATGGAGTGCGGAGGCGCTATAATAAGCAAAGGCGCCGACGCCCCATGGCCAAAGGGCTCTTTTGTGGAGACTTCTGATTTATGGCAGCGGGAGTGGTTTTACATCACCGATCCCCGAGGTACAAAGTGGGCGGCTGCTCCAGCATTCCGCCCGGGCCCTCCACCACAACTGGTGTCATGGGTCAACAAAGGGATGGACTGGGGACCGGCAAATATGTGCCGACATTACAGAGCCGCATTCGAGACCTTCTCAAGAGGGACATCAGTCTTCCTAGGGTAATGCAAGTGATGCTGGTTCGTCGAGTCCTGCCCTGCCAACTTCGTCCTCTCCGTATGTGGGAGTTCAACCCGGAAGGAGCATGAACTGTTCAACAATTCTTTGGCATGACGCTCAAAGAGATGTACGAGTTATTCTTCGGATCACGAATAAAGTGTCCGGACACCACCGAGGATGTGGGTCTCAATTGTAACCGCCCGGATACCCCGATAGATACTTCTGCTGCCGAACACACCATCCTTTATACTTATTATAACATCATTCCAAAAAATGTTCTTCTGCCAGGACTGGCTGAAGAAGGCGGGGAGGATTAGGTGTCCGGCCCCTCTTCCCGAAGGCTCGCCAAATCCTTTGTTGAGCAGGATGCTTGACCGCGCGCCGTATCCGATGCCATCAGGCGAAGACGACGGGGAGTAATAGAGAAGCCACAGACGGGCCTCATTTTTTACGCATCCAGATTGGAGGAGTAGGTGCCTCCACGAAGGAGGATAATCGGGGAGGGCAATCTAAAATCCCCTCTCTCCAAGGTAAGAAAAGGGGCGCCTCCGAGGATTTGGAAATGGAAGCTTCTAAACAAGGGAAGAAAACCTCGTTAGGGGGCCGGTCCTCCACCGAACCGTAAGTGAAAGAGTACTTTGATAAGCATATCTTGTTTTGTCTCTGAGAATAATGACCAAAACATATTCGTTGCAGGCCGGCTTGTAGCCCTTCTTCACAGAATTTGTCCTCGGGGGATCTTCCTCCGGAGATGACGGAGAGCGAGTCGCCTCCCCCTGCCTCCCCGTCACATGGGGCGGACGACCCCAAAGTGTCGTCACAGAGGATTTCTCCGGATCCACCAAGGCCAGAAGTTGACACCTCAGTTGCTCGGAGTCTGAAGTATCCGGCTCCCAAGGAGAGCTTTAGGAGGAGTCCGGTATTGTCCGGCGCACAGCCGGACACACTAATGGGCCTTCTGGAGCGAGCGGCCGTCTCCGAGACGCATCATGCTCTAATGGGCACAGTAGTTGAGAGGATTTCATCCGGGAAAAGTGGTTTGAATAAAGCTTTTACAAGTCTACTGAGAGGCTTTGAGGTACGCAAAAAGTGTATTTTTGATGATTCCGCACATGCTAAGTGTGCTCTATATAGATAGTAGCCCCTGAGACTCTGGTTGCCATCAACATGGCAGACAGAGGATCATAATCTCTGTTAATAATTGCGCTGCTTTATGTGCAGGTGGCAGAGGGTTCGGCAGCAGACCGATCTGGTAATTTTGCCGAACTAAAGCGGCAGCTAGATGTGGCCGATGCTGACATCACACTTGTTAACAAGCGGCTAGACGAGGCCCAGGGTATGTGTATTCGGATTGTCAGCAAATCCTTTAAGAGGAGCATGATTATAATATGCTATTGCTGTAGATGGAGCTGCTGTCGTGGAGACCCTTCGGGCGGAGCTTGCCCGAGCCAAGGAGCAAGCCCGGATAAGTGATGCGGCCGCTCTGAAGGCAGTCGAGGAGTTAAAAGCCGAACAGGCTGCTCGTCGTCGAAGCGAAGAAAAGATAGCTCAGATGGCTACCGAGCTGGAAGATGTCGCCAACCTCCGCGAGCTCCTTGAAAAGGAAAATCAAGCAAAAGCAGCTGACCTGAAGAAGGCCCTAGAGGCAGCCAAGGAAACCCGCTCTGAAATGAGGGGGATGAGGGAGGAGCTTCATGAAGCCAGAGATATCGTGGCTGGAAAGCCCTATCTGTTGCGGATGAAATTCGGAGATCCAAAGTATGCCCCTCTGGATTAGTTGTGGAGTGCGGCGAACGCATATGCAGACCTGGCAAAGAGTGCTGCTGATGCACCTGAGTTTTACAAAGATCGGAAGGACCATAAGGCTGAGAGGCTATTCTGGTCGCAGTTCAGTGCCCCGACGCATCCGCTGCCATTGAATGAAAAGATGGCCACATGGGCCGAACTCCACAGGTTGTCCGGGCTTGCTATGAGGTCTGTCGTGGATCATCTTTGGCCACAAGGGCCAAGGCCGGACAGCTATTTTGGATTGGTGCAACAATTCCTTAGTGTTGTGTCGCGTATCGATGCTGTGAAGAGGTTGGCGTGCATACAGGGTGCGCGGATGGCTCTTGCCCGTGTTAAAACATACTGGGCTAGGATGAAAGCCACCGCTATTGCAACCCAGAGTGCGGCGGACGACCAGGACCTGGCCAAGCACTATTTCGAAGAAGTCTTAGAAGGCTCCCATTTAATAGAGGCTCAGTGCTCAAAGAGTGCCATGTTCGAATGACATGTATCGCGATTGCAAAGACAATGCTATTTTGATTATAAGGGTTGTTTTTTATACTTTTGCACGAAAGTTTTATAATGCCTCATGTGCGGCCGTTTATGTATGTATATATCCTGAAAGTTTGCAGTCGTCGGCTTCAATCCCCACGCATATAATGCAGGGGTGTTCGAGAAAACACGTAGTCACACTTGATCCAACGTCTTGGTCCATTAAGGAGGTGATGGCGCAGTGAACCAGGCAATCAGACTATATAGCTTTAACACTTTCACTTAGCCATAGGAGTTTGACGGTGGGGCTACTATATAGCCCCTGGTACTTTCGCGTTCAGCCGGGCGTATGTACGTGACCGGGAAACCGGTCCTTCATTAATGCGGAGGAATCATGAAGATTCCGCTAGGTCATCGAGTGGTTGACCAGTCCCACGCTGTATCATGACAGTCAGTTTTCGGCTTTCTCTACTGAGGTGCTCGTCCAGGTGAACCGGGGCACAATCGCAGTAGTTCTCCCGGTGCCGCCTTAGCCGATAGAATAGAATGTAAGGTAGCAAAACACGGGAGCCGGGAAAACCCAACATTTGACATGATTCGGAGCTGATGCATATAAGGCCAAACTCGCGACGCCGAACACTCCCTAAGGTATTCGGACTTTATAGTGTGTACTAGGCTCAATAACGCCCTTAACAATAAGCCCTAAGTTTCCAGGTATGAGCAGTAGTCTGGAGTGACAAAAATGCCAAAAACACCAGTATCCCTCCCCGTTGTATGAAGTTTCCGGAGGGGAAGAAGCAACAAGAGATGTTAAAAAGGTTTACGCAGGGTCTTAATCTAAAACGAAACCTTTGTGTGGGTCCCTGCTGCACGTCTGCGCCTTTATCTCTGTTGTGTCATATCCTGGAAGGGTGTAGCATGATGGTCGTCTGTAAAAGAAGAAACCTAGGTGAAAAATGTCGTGTGAGGTGTTCGTTAATCCGAATGAATCATGAAAATGCAATATGCTATTTTTATTGATAGCGTCGAGCCGAACTACGGGCTCTTTTTGCGAGCAGCCCCTAGCATCTTTTGTGGGGAAATCCCAACTGGGCTGTTACATTAGGTGGAGCACCGGACTCGTTTAACCGTGTCCGTGGTCTTGATGACCGGCCATTAGTCCTGGTTGGGGGGACCGCTCAGTGTTCGGCTGCTAGAGGCGCCACATATTCTTCCGCGCGTAGGAAACACTTCGTGTTTCCGCTAACTATGATGACGCCACGTGGACCGGGCATCTTAAGTTTGAGGTAGGTGTAATGCGGTATTGCGTTAAAACAAGCGAAGGCCGTTCGTCTGAGTAGTGTGTGATAGCCACTCCGGAATGCAGCGATGTCGAAGGTTAATTCCTCGCTTCTGAAGTTGTGGGGGGAACCAAATACAACCTCTAGTACTAGAGAGCCCGTACAGTAGGCCTCCATGCCTGGTATTACTCCTTTAAAGGTAGTGTTACTGAGGCTGATTCTTGAAGGGTCAATCCCCATTTGGCGGACAGTGTCATGATATATCGGGTTTAGACTACTGCCGCCGTCCATGAGGACATGTGCGATATGTTATCCGTCAATTATTGGGTCGAGCACCAAGGCAGCCGATCCTCCGTGCCGGACACTAGTCAGATGGTCCCTGCGATCGAAGGTGATCGGGCAGGCCGACCAGGGATTAAATTTGGGGGCAACAGGCTCAAAAATGTATACGTCTCTGAGTGCGCGTTTGCGTGCTCTCTTTGGACTGTGAGTTACGTAAATCATATTTACTGTTTTGACTTCTGGTGGGAATTTTTTCTGTCCTCCAGTGTTTGGGTGACGAGGCTCATCCTCGTCCTCACTTGGCGTCTCCCCCCTTTTGTTCGGCGTTCAGCTTGCCGGCCTGTTTAAAAACCCAACACTCTCTGTGGGTGTGGTTTGCAGGCTTTTCGGGGGTGCCATGAATCTGACACAATTTGTCTAGAATCTTGTTTAGGTTGGACGGTCCATCTCTGCTACCATTAAATGGCTTTTTTCGTTGACCAGGTCGAGAGCCCCTGGATCCGGCATTGAGTATCGTATTCTCTGGGCTGTCAGTGTTGTTTCGACGCTGTTTTTGTTGCGTCGCGGCTTCCCGTTGCCATCCCTGACTTCGCATGTGCTTGGGTCACTAGTGCCGCTACGGGCCAGCCAGCTGTCCTCGCCCACGCAAAAGCGGGTCATTAGGCTTGTTAAGGCTGCCATCGTCCTCGGTTTTTCTTGGCCGAGGTGTCTGGCAAGCCATTCGTCCTGGATACCGTGTTTGAAGGCTGCTAATGCCTCGGCGTCTGGGCAGTCGACTATTTGATTTTTCTTACTAAGAAACCTGTTCCAGAGCTTTCGGGCTGACTCTCCGGGCTGTTGGATAGCTCTTTGTGTGGTGATCATTGCCGTATTTTTCTCCAGTGTCGAGCACTTTGTTCCACCTGCAGTTGAGTGTATCCTGCGCGGTCTTAAGCCTTTGCTTTTGTTCCTTTAGGCTCCTCGCGGTGGCGATAAGCCTTCTATGGAGGTTCTCTTGTTCCAGGAGTTTTTCTGGGATGATGAGTGCATCATCGCCTGGACTGTTCTCCTCTCTGGAGACAGGTTGTTTAATTTTACCCTCGGGATCGGCGTTGTCTGAGGTCGGCTTCGGACTGTTTTCACCGTCCCCTGGCTCATCCTGCTCCATCGCTGGGTCCGTGGGGTCGTTGTTTCCTTTGGAATCAACCAGGGTATTATTATTTTTTGCGCTGTTGTCGGTGTTTTTACTGTGGCGGGATTTAGAGCGGCGTCTACGGCGCTGCTTTGGTGGCTTATCGAGGGGATTATCCCTCGCTGTATCGTCACCCTCGCCTTCTTTGGGTGTGTCCACCATGTATATATCATATGATGAGGTGGTAGTCCAGCGCCCAGTGGGCGGTGGTTCCTGTTCTTCTCCTATGTTGTCGTAAATACCATCGACGTCTTCGGAGTCGAAATGGAGCGTGTCGGTTAACTCATCGATAGTGGCTATGAAGTGGGTGGTGGGTGGGGAACGAATTTCTTCGTCGTCCGCTTCCCACTCGAGCCGGACATAGTTCGGCCACAAATCCTATGACAAGGACAGAGACCCTAATGAGTTCAGCACATCACCCAAGGGCGAGTGGTGAAAAATATCCGTGGCAGTGAACTCCATGATGGGTGCCCAATCTGATTCGATAGGCACGGATGCACGCGGCTCGGATCCTGCAACCGGGGAAGAGTCCGGGGGTCCGATGGCACAAACCTCACAGGAGGCGGGTTCTGTGTTCGGCTCCGACACCAATGAGTGTGCGGCCTCCGTGGCGGGGTCCATCCACCCGTCCTCGGAAGGCATGATCTGCTCCGGATTGATTCCCGGCGCCAACGCGGGTGCGATCTCCCGAATACTGTCCGACGGCAGATCAAAGTCATGTCCGTCGCGACTGTTCGACGCACCTGTCATGGGCTCGAATCCGTCGAAGATCAAGTCTCCACGGATGTTGGCAGTGTAGTTTAAGCTTCCAAACCTAATCTGATGGCCAGGTGCGTAGCTGTCGATCTACTCCAGATGGCCGAGCGAGTTGGCCCGCAGTACGAAGCCGCCGAACATGAAGATCTGTCCGGGAAGGAAAACCTCCCCCTAGACCGCATCGCTGAAGATGATCGTGTTGGGGAACGTAGTAATTTCAAAAAATTTCCTACGCACACGCAAGATCATGGTGATGCATAGCAACGAGAGGGGATAGTGTTGTCTACATACCCTCGTAGACCGAAGCGGAAGCGTTGACGCAACGTAGAGGAAGTAGTCATACGTCCTCCTGTTCCAACCGATCCAAGCACCATTACTCCGGCACCTCCGAGTTCTTGACACACGTACAGCTCGATGACGCTCCCCGATCTCCGATCCAGCAGAGGCGCGGGGAGGAGTTCCATCAGCATGATGGCGTGGTGACGATCTTGATGTTCTCCTGTCGCAGGGCTTCGCCTAAGCACCGCTACAATATGACCGAGGTGTAATATCGTGGAGGGGGGCACCGCACACGGCTAAGGAACGATCTCAATGATCAACTTGTGTGTCTAGGGTGCCCCCTACCCCCGTATATAAAGAAGGGAGGGAGGAGGTGGCCGGCCCAAGGGGGAGGCGCGCCATAGGGGGGAAACCTACCTGGAGTAGGTTTCCCCTTCCTTTTCCTAATCCAAGAGGGAGGGGGAAGGAAGGAGTAGGAGAGGGGGAAGGCAAGGGGGGCGCCGCCCCCCCCCCTTCCTTGTCCTATTCGGACTCAAGGGGAGGGGGCGCGCCACCTTTGCTGGCTGGCCCTTCTCTTTCTCCAATAGGGCCCATCAAGGCCCATTACTTCCCGGGTGGTTCCGGTAACCCTCCGGTACTCCGGTTTTCTCCAGAAACTTCCGGAACCTTTCCGGTGTCCGAATATAGTCGTCCAATATATCAATCTTTATGTCTCGACCATTCCGAGACTCCTCGTCATGTCCGTGATCACATCCAGGACTCCGAACAAACTTTGGAACATCAAAATACATAAACTCATAATATAACTGTCATCGAAACCTTAAGCGTGCGGACCCTACGGTTCGAGAACAATGTAGACATGACCGAGACACGTCTCCGGTCAATAAACAATAGAGGGACCTGGATGCCCATATTGGTTCCTACATATTCTACGAAGATCTTTATCGGTCAAACCGCACAACAACATACGTTGTTCCCTTTGTCATCGGTATGTTACTTGCCCGAGATTTGATCGTCCGTATCCAATACATAGTTCAATCTCGTTACCGGCAAGTCTCTTTACTCGTTCCGTAATACGTCATCTCATAACTAACTCATTAGTCACATGCTTGCAAGGCTTAGGTGATGAGTATTACCGAGAGGGCCCAGAGATACCTCTCCGACAATCGGCGTGACAAATCCTAATCTCGAATTATGCCAACTCAACATGTACCTTCGGAAACACCTACAGAGTACCTTTATAATCACCCAGTAACGTTGTGACGTTTGGTAGCACACAAAGTGTTCTTCCGGTAAACGGGAGTTGCACAATCTCATAGTTGCAGGAACTTTGTATAAGTCATGAAGAAAGCAATAGCAGTATACTAAACGATCAAGTGCTAGGCAAACAAAATGGGTCATGTCAATCGCATCATTCTCCTAATGATGTGATCCCACTAATCAAATGACAACACATGTCTATGGTCAGGAAACATAACCATCTTTGATTAATGAGCTAGTCAAGTAGAGGCATACTAGTGACTATAGTTTTGTCTATGTATTCACACATGTATCATGTTTCCGGATAATACAATTCTAGCATGAATAATAAACATTTATCATGATATGAGGAAATAAATAATAACTTTATTATTGCCTCTAGGGCATATTTCCTTCAGTCTCCCACTTGCACTAGAGTCAATAATCTAGATTACATAGTAATGATTCTAACACCCATGGAGTCTTGGTGCTGATCATGTTTTGCTCGTGAGAGAGGCTTAGTCAACGGTGCGCAACATTCAGATCCGTATGTATCTTGCAAATCTCTATGTCTCCCACTTGGACTTGGTCCCGAATGGAATTGAAGCGTCTCTTGATGTGCTTGGTCCTCTTGTGAAATCTGGATTCCTTTGCCAAAGCAATTGCACCAGTATTGTCACAGAAGATCTTCATTGGTCCCGATGCACTAGGTATGACACCTAGATCGGAAATGAACTCCTTCATCCAGACTCCTTCATTTGCTGCTTCAGAAGCAGCTATGTACTCCGCTTCACATGTAGATCCCGCCACGACGCTTTGTTTAGAACTGCACCAACTTACAGCTCCACCGTTTAATAGAAATACGTATCCGGTTTGCGATTTAGAATCGTCCGGATCAGTGTCAAAGCTTGCATTGACGTAACCATTTACGACTAGTTCTTTGTCACCTCCATATACGAGAAACATATCCTTAGTCCTTTTCGGTATTTCGGGATGTTCTTGACCGCTGTCCGATGACCCTCTGGATTACTTTGGTACCTTCCTGCCAAGCTTATTGCTAAGCATACGTCAGGTCTGGTACACAGCATTGCATACATGATAGAGCCTATGGCTGAAGCATAGGGAACATTTTTCATTTTCTCTCTATCTTCTGCTGTGGTCGGGCATTTGAGTTTGACTCAACTTCACACCTTGCAGCACAGGTAAGAATCCTTTCTTTGCCTGATCCATATTGAACTTTTTCAAAATCTTGTCAAGGTATGTGCTTTGTGAAAGTCCTATTAAGCGTCTTGATCTATCTCTATAGATCTTGATGCCCAATATGTAAGCAGCTTCACCGAGGTCTTTCATTGAAATTTTTTTATTCAAGTATCCCTTTATGCTATCCAAAAATTCTATATCATTTCCAATTAATAATATGTCATCAACATATAAAACTAGAAATGCTACAGAGCTCCCACTCACTTTCTTGTAAATACAAAGCTTCTCCAAAAGTCAGATAAAACCATATGCTTTGATCACACTGTCAAAGCGTTTATTCCAACTCCGAGATGCTTGCACCAGTCCATAAATGGAACATTGGAGCTTGCACACTTTGTCAGCACCTTTTGGATCAACAAAACCTTCCGGCTGCATCATATACAACTCTTCTTCTAGAAATCCATTCAAGAATGCAGTTTTGACATCCATTTGCCAAATTTCATAATCATGAAATGCAGCAATATCCGACATGATTTGGACAGACTTAAGCATCGCTACGGGTGAGAAAGTCTCATCGTAGTCAACCCCTTGAACTTGTCGAAAACCTTTCATAACAAGTCGAGCTTTATAGACAGTAACATTACCATCAACGTCAGTCTTCTTCTTAAAGATCCATTTATTCTCAATGGCTTGCCGATCATCGGGCAAGTCAACCAAAGTCCATACTTTGTTTTCATACATGGATCCCATCTCAGATTTCATGGCCTCTAGCCATTTTGCGGAATCTGGGCTCATCATCGCTTCCTCATAGTTCGTAGGTTCATCATGGTCAAGTAACATGACTTCCAGAATAGGATTACCGTACCACTCTGGTGCGGATCTTACTCTGGTAGACCTATGAGGTTTAGCAGATACTTGATCTGAAGTTTCATGATCAATATCATTAGCTTCCTCACTAATTGGTGTAGTTGTCACGGGAACCGGTTCTCGTGATGAACTACCTTCCAACAAGGAAGTAGATACAGTTATCTCATCAAGTTCTACTTTCCTCCCACTCACTTCTTTCGAGAGAAACTCCTTCTCTAGAAAGGATCCATTCTTAGCAACGAATGTCTTGCCTTCAGATCTGTGATAGAAGGTGTACCCAACAGTCTCTTTTGGGTATCCTATGAAGACACATTTCTCCGATATGGGTTCAAGCTTATCTGGTTGAAGTTTCTTCACATAAGCATCGCAGCCCCAAACTTTAAGAAACGACAACTTTGGTTTCTTGCCAAACCATAGTTCATAAGGCGTCGTCTCAACGGATTTTGATGGTGCACTATTTAACGTGAATGCGGCCGTCTCTAAAGCATAACCCCAAAATGATAGCGGTAAATCGGTAAGATACATCATAGATCGCACCATATCAAGTAAAGTACGATTACGACGTTCGGACACACCATTTCGTTGTGGTGTTCCAGGTGGCGTGAGTTGCGAAACTATTCCGCATTGTTTCAAATGTAAGCCAAACTCGTAACTCAAATATTCTCCTCCACGATCAGATCGTAGAAACTTTATTTTCTTGTTACGATGATTTTCTACTTCACTCTAAAATTCTTTGAACTTTTCAAATGTTTCAGACTTGTGTTTCATTAAGTAGATATACCCATATCTGCTCAAATCATCAGTGAATGTGAGAAAATAATGATATCCACCACGAGCCTCAACATTCATTGGGCCACATACATCTGTATGTATGATTTCCAACAAATCTGTTGCTCTCTCCATAGATCCGGAGAATGGAGTTTTAGTCATCTTGCCCATGAGGCACGGTTCGCAAGTACCAAGTGATTCATAATCAAGTGATTCCAGAAGTCCATCAGTATGGAGTTTCTTCATACGTTTTACACCGATATGACCCAAACGACAGTGCCACAAATAAGTTGCACTATCATTATCAACTCTGCATCTTTTGGCTTCAACATTATGAATATGTGTATTACTACTATCGAGATTTAATAAAAATAGACCACTCTTCAAGGGCGCATGACCATAAAAGATATTACTCATATAAATAGAACAACCATTATTCTCTGATTTAAATGAATAACCGTCTCGCATCAAACAAGATCCAGATATAATGTTCATGCTCAACGCAGGCACCAAATAACAATTATTCAGGTCTAAAACTAATCCCGATGGTAGATGTAGAGGTAGCATGCCGACGGCGATCACATCGACTTTGGAACCGTTTCCCACGCGCATCGTCACCTCGTCCTTGGCTAGTGCTCGCTTATTCTGTAGTCCCAGTTTCGAGTTGCAAATATTAGCAACAGAACCAGTATCAAATACCCAGGTGCTACTACCAGCTCTAGTTAGGTACACATTAATAACATGTATATCACATATACCTTTGTTTACTTTGCCATCCTTCTTATCCGCCAAATACTTGGGGCAGTTCCGCTTCCAAAGTGTCGACCGCTTAAGAGAAGCACTCGATTTGTGCTTAGGTCGGACTTGGGTTTCTTCTCTTGAGCAACAACTTGCTTGCTGTTCTTTTGAAGTTCCTTCTTCTTCCCTTTGCCCTTCTTCTTGAAACTAGTGGTCTTGTTGACCATCAACACTTGATGCTCCTTCTTGATTTCTACCTCCGCTGCTTTTAGCATCGCGAAGAGCTCGAATAGTCTTGTTCATCCCTTGCATATTATAGTTCATCACGAAGCTCTTGTAGCTTGGTGGCGTGATTGAAGAATTCATCAATGACACTATCATCGGAAGATTAACTCCCGGTTGAATCAAGTGATTGTCATACCCAGACATTTCGAGTATATGTTCACTGACAGATCTATTCTCCTCCATCTTGCAGCTATAGAACTTATTGGAGACTTCATATCTCTCAATCCGGGCATTTGCTTGAAATATTAACTTCAACTCTTGGAACATCTCATATGCTCCATGACGTTCAAAATGTCGTTGAAGACCCGGTTCTAAGCCGTAAAGCATGGCACACTCGAACTATAGAGCAGTCATCGACTTTGCTCGCCAGACGTTTAACGCCGTCGGTTACATCAAGCAGAGTTGGCACCCAGAGGTGCTTCCAGGACATAACTCTTCAGGCAGCAATGAGGATAATCCTCGAGTTACGGACCCGATCCGTGTAATTGCTACCATCATCTTTAAACTTTCCTTTCTCAAGGAACGCATTAAAATTCAACGGAACAACAACACGAGCCATCTATCTACAAACAAACATAGACAAGCAAGATACTATCAGGTACTAAGTTCATGATAAATTTAAGTTCAATTAATCATATTACTTAAGAACTCCCACTTAGACACACATCTCTCTAGTCATCTAAGTGATCACGTGATCCAAATCAACTAAACCATAACCGATCATCACGTGAGATGGAGTAGTTTTCAATGGTGAACATCATTATGTTGATCATATCTACTATATGATTCACGCTCGACCTTTCGGTCTCCGTGTTCCGAGGCCATATCTGCATATGCTAGGCTCGTCAAGTTTAACCCGAGTATTCTGCGTGTGCAAAACTGGCTTGCACCGTTGTAGATGGACGAGAGCTTATCACACCCGATCATCACGTGGTGTCTCGGCACGACGAACTTTGGCAACGGTGCATACTCAGGGAGAACACTTCTTGATAATTTTAGTGAGAGATCATCTTAAAATGCTACCGTCAATCAAAGCAAGATAAGATGCATAAAGGATAAACATGACATGCAATCAATATAAGTGATATGATATGGCCATCATCATCTTGTGCTTGTGATCTCCATCTCCGAAGCACCGCCGTGATCACCATCGTCACCGGCGCGACACCTTGATCTCCATCATAGCATTGTTGTCGTTTACGCCATCTATTGCTTCTACGACTATCACTACCGCTTAGTGATAAAGTAAAGCAATTACAGGGCATTTGCATTTCATACAATAAAGCGACAACCATATGGCTCTTGCCAGTTGCCGATAACTTCGGTTACAAAACATGATCATCTCATACAATAAAATATAGCATCACGTCTTGAATATATCACATCACAACATGCCCTGCAAAAACAAGTTAGACGTCCTCTACTTTGTTGTTGCAAATTTTATGTGGCTGCTACGGGCTTAGTAAGAACCGTTCTTACCTACACATCAAAACCACAACGACAGTTTGTCAAATAGACTCCATTTTAACCTTCACAAGGACCGGGCGTAGGCACACTCGGTTCAACTAAAGTGAGAGAGACAGACACCCGCCAGCCACCTTTAAGCACGAGTGCTCTTAACGGTGAAACCAGTCTCGCGTAAGCATACGCGTAATGTCGGTCCGGGCCGCTTCATCTTACAATACCGCTGAACCAAAGTATGACATGCTGGTAGGCAGTATGACTTATATCATGGACAACTCACTTGTGTTCTACTCGTGCATATAACATCAACGCATAAAACCTAGGCTCGGATGCCACTGTTGGGGAACGTAGTAATTTCAAAAAAATTCCTACGCACACGCAAGATCATGGTGATGCATAGCAACGAGAGGGAGAGTGTTGTCTCACGCCCTCGTGAGACCGAAGCGAAGCGTTGACGCAACGTAGAGGAAGTAGTCGACGTCCTCCCGGTCCAACCGATCCAAGCACCGTTACTCGGCACCTCCGAAGTTCTTGACACACGCATCAGCTCGATGACGCTCCCGATCTCCGATCCAGCAGAGGAGCGGGAGGAGTTCACAAGACGACGGCGTGGTGACGATCTTGATGTTCTCTGTCGCAGGCTTCGCCTAAGCACCGCTACAATATGACCGAGGTGTAATATCGTGGAGGGGGGCACCGCACACGGCTAAGGAACGATCTCAATGATCAACTTGTGTGTCTAAGGTGCCCCCCTACCCCCGTATAAAAAGGAGGGAGGGAGGAGGTGGCCGGCCCAAGGGGGAGGCGCGCCATAGGGGGGAAACCTACTCCAAGTAGGTTTCCCCTTCCTTTTCCTAATCCAAGAGGGAGGGGGAAGGAAGGAGTAGGAGAGGGGGAAGGCAAGGGGGGCGCCGCCCCCCCTTCCTTGTCCTATTCGGACTCAAGGGGAGGGGGTGCGCCACTTGCCCTGGCCGGCCCCTCTCTTTCTCCAATAGGGCCCATCAAGGCCCATTACTTCCCGGGAGTGTTCCGGTAACCCTCCGGTACTCCGGTTTTCTCCGGAAACTTCCAGAACCTTTCCGGTGTCCGAATATAGTCGTCCAATATATCAATCTTTATGTCTCGACCATTCCGAGACTCCTCGTCATGTCCGTGATCACATCCGGGACTCTGAACAAACTTCGATACATCAAAATACATAAACTCATAATATAACTGTCATCAAAACCTTAAGCGTGCGGACCCTACGGTTCGAGAACAATGTAGACATGACCGAGACACGTCTTCGGTCAATAACCAATAGCGGGACCTGGATGCCCATATTGGTTCCTACATATTCTACGAAGATCTTTATCGGTCAAACCGCACAACAACATACGTTGTTCCCTTTGTCATCGGTATGTTACTTGCCCGAGATTTGATCGTCGGTATCCAATACCTAGTTCAATCTCGTTACCGGCAAGTCTCTTTACTCGTTCCGTAATAAGTCATCTCATAACTAACTCATTAGTCACATGCTTGCAAGGCTTAGGTGATGAGTATTACCGAGAGGGCCCAGAGATACCTCTCCGACAATCGGAGTGACAAATCCTATTCTCGAATTATGCCAACTCAACATGTGCCTTCGGAAACACCTGTAGAGTACCTTTATAATCACCCAGTTACGTTGTGACATTTGGTAGCACACAAAGTGTTCTTCCGGTAAATGGGAGTTGCACAATCTCATAGTTGCAGGAACTTTGTATAAGTCATGAAGAAAGCAATAGCAGTATACTAAACGATCAAGTGCTAGGCTAACAAAATGGGTCATGTCAATCACATCATTCTCCTAATGATGTGATCCCACTAATCAAATGACAACACATGTCTATGGTCAGGAAACATAACCATCTTTGATTAATGAGATAGTCAAGTAGAGGCATACTAGTGACTATAGTTTTGTCTATGTATTCACACGCGTATCATGTTTCCGGATAATAGAATTCTAGCATGAATAATAAACATTTATCATGATATGAGGAAATAAATAATAACTTTATTATTGCCTCTAGGGCATATTTCCTTCAGATCGAAGGGGCCATCAAGCCTTATAGCGACGACACAGTGGAACTCTCAATGAAAGCACCAATGTCGGTGTCAAAACCGGCGGATCTCGGGTAGGGGGTCCCGAACTGTGCGTCTAAGGCTAATAGTAACAGGAGGCAGGGGACACGATGTTTTACGCAGGTTCGGGCCCTCTCGATGGAGGTAATACCCTACTTCCTGCTTGATTGATCTTGATGATATGAGTATTACAAGAGTTGTTCTACCACGAGATCGTAGAGGCTAAACCCTAGAAGGTAGCCTATGATTATGATTGTTGATGATGATCCTCTCCTACGGACTAAACCCTCCGGTTTATATAGACACCGGAGGGGGCTAGGGTTACATAGAGTCGGTTACAGAGAAGGAAATCTACATATTCGAATATCCAAGCTTGCCTTCCACGCAAAGGAGAATCCCATCCGAACACGGGACGAAGTCTTCAATCTTGTATCTTCATAGTCCAACAGTCCGGCCAAAGTATATAGTCCGGTTGTCCCAGGACCCCTTAATCCAGGACTCCCTCACCCGCCGGACCAGCATTACTTCGATTACGTTGATGAGACTGGTGTCCTTTTCAATGAGGCTCCGAATGCGGCTTTGCAGCATCTGCACTTCATCAATGGATCCCCAGTCCAGCCCCTTATTAATCCATGATGCAAGCAGTAACGGAGGGCCGGATCGAAATGCAGGTGTAGCTGCCCACCTGGTACCACGGGGTTCGGTGATGTAGAACCACTCCGGCTACCAAAGGTCAGAAGTTTTTGTGAAGGAGCCCTTTGGCCAAGTAGTCTTGTCGAGCTTGCTCACCGCAGCACCCCTACACTCCGCCTGTTTCCCGTCGACTATCTTTGACTTCACACTGAAGGTCTTGAGCCATAAGCCAAAGTGTGGGGAAATACGGAGGAAGGCCTCGCATATGATAATGAATGCCGAGACGTGAAGAAAAGAGTCCGGAGCTAGATCGTGAAAATCTAGCCCGTAATAAAACATGAGCCCTCGAACGAAGGGACGAAGAGCAAACCCTAGCCCTCGGAGGAAGTGGGAGATGAATACGACTCTCTCGCCGGATCTGGGGGTAGGAATAACCTGCCCTTGAGTAGGAAGCCTGTGGGGGATTTCCGCGGTCAGGTATCTTGCCTCCCGGAGCTTCACAATATCCTCCTCTATGATGGAGGAAGCCACCCACCAGCCTTGAGGGTTGGGTCTGGACATGACTGGGAGGCGTGAAGTGATTAGCTTGAACCTTGGGTGTTGGAACTCGAGGTAGGAGAGGTTGATGGAAGGCTTGGCATAAAGGAAGAAGGACGAGTGTTGACCCCTTTATAAAGGAGATGAATATCAAACGCCCCTCCTAGGCCTTGAAACATGCTTATTCCCAAGGAATCATGCCAACAGAACGTTTGGGTTATTAATGCCCGTATTGATGAGAATCCCGCAATAAGGGGACACGATCTCTGCTTTGACAAGACGTGCCAATGAAACCGCACCTCCAAATATGGAGCAGCGGACTAAAAAAACAGTTCGAGTAAAGGCCGGGCGGTGACGTGATGTCTTGCTACTAAAAGTTGTCAGCGGATTGGACTCGTGAAATATTATACTCTCTACGATTGTGTGGTATTTGTTTTGCAGTCGGACACGTTTTCTGTGTTCAAAGACTATTTTGGAGTATTCGGAGAAGGAACCCGTGTTGCAATGCCGAAGACAATCTGTGCACCGGACACCTCGTCATTGAAGCCTAGTTCAGGGGCTACTGAGGGAGTCCTAGATTAAGGGGTCCTCGGACAGTCGGACTACTAACATGGTCTGGATTGTTGGGCTATGAAGATACAAGACAGAAGACTTCCTCCCATGTTCGAATGGGACTCTCCTTTGCATGGATGGCAAGCTTGGTGATTCGGATGTGTAGATTCCTTTCTCTGTAACCGACTTTGTATAACCCTAGTCCCCTCTGCTGTCTTTATAAACCAGAGGGTTTAGTCCATAGGGCAGAATCATAATCACATAGGCTAGACTTCTAGGGTTTAGCCATTATGATCTCGTGGTAGATCAACTCTTGTAATACTCATATTCATCAAGATCAATCAAGTAGGAAGTAGGGTATTACCTCCACAGAGAGGGTCCGAAGCTGGGTAAACATCGTGCCCCCTGCCTCCTGTTACCATCAGCCTTAGACGCACAGTTCGGGACCCCTACCCGAGATCCGACGGTTTTGACACCGACAGAGGTGGCCTGACTTTTTCATCATCTGGACCGAGGCAACCTTCAACTATGCAGTCATTCCAGGGTGGAGTGAATGCGAACAAGATTTGATATTTCCTTCACACATTCTCATGATTGAACCATTTCTTCACCTAGTACCGACAAATCCTTTGCAACCTGTTATTCCTCTCGGTTGCGGTTTCAACTCCAGGTGGAGTTTTTTAAGTCTCGGGATCAAACATCTCTGATGCGGTGTTCCTTTCTTTACCACGACCACCCTTCTCGGGATTTCCATTAGAAAATGAAGTCTTTGAATTGTACCTTAGGTGTCTTAGAAGAATTTCCTCCACCAGTCCACTTGACTAGTTCAGCCACGAACGGTTGCGGAGGCATTTCTCCTTCTGACCCAGACTGCTCTTTCAAACTTTGAGCCATGACCAATCCTGAGAGGAAAACAAAACAATGCAGGGGGAAACATGAAAGGGGTCACAAACATGCATAGAAGCATTTTTTACTAAAAATGGAAAGTTTTTTGGAGGTAGCAAAGGAGTCCATGGCATACATATTTGGAAGATATCATTGACAGAATTGGAACATGCCATATAAGGCAGAGTAACAACTGTCTAATCTTTCGAAATAGTACTTATGAACCCTAGATCCAAAATGGCTAGTACGAGGTAAAACTACAAAGTGTACTAGTCATAACTTAGGGAACCCTAAAGATCTACTGCAAGGAAAATAAAACAAGAGAAATACGCGTCAGTAAGAACATGGCATACTTATTTGGAAGATATCATTGACAGAATTGCAACATGCCATATAAGGCAGAGTAAAAACTGTCTAATCTTTCAAAATAGTACTTATGAACCCTAGATCCAAGATGGCTAGTACGAGGTAAAACTACAAACTGTACTAGTCATAACTTAGGGAACCCTAAAGATCTACTGCAAGGAAAATAAAACAAGAGAAATACGCATCAGTAAGAACAGCCCTAGAATAGAGAAATAGACAAGGCTAGCTCTAGATCCATGTGCCTAACTTGGCAGCAAGGATCAGCTACGACAATGCAGAGGAGAGGATGTACCGCACTAACGTGACCAATGACAGCGAGGCTTCACCAGAGTTGCACGGCAAGGCGCGTCGACAACGTTGCTTCGAGCTTGGGCTCGGAAGGAGAGCGAGAGAGGGTTTGAGGATGAACTGAGGGAGAACCGAGGAAGGAGACGCCTGGAGGGGTATTTATATAGTCGTAGACGGAACCGCTTCCTTCGAAATCTATGGCTGAAAAGAACGGGACGTTTCACATTCAACGAACGAGATCAAGATCGTGATATCATGGGCACGTGTCAACCATTTCCTGCGAAAATCTCGGAAATTGAATGGAAGGCCGAAGGGTTTGAAGAAGGGCAAGAGCCAAAATATATAAATATTTCATTCACGACCAAGGACATAGGATTAAAATTTTCTTCAGATCAAATAGCATGTTTATGACGGACAACAAAGATTTGACGAGTAAGAGTAGAGGGATAATCGGGTCCGAATCAAAACACTCAGCCAAACAAAAGAAAACACAAAACTAATGAGATCTGAGTGAGTTGACATTCATACAAAACACAGACACAATGAAAGATAAAGAGGCGAAAGAAAAACACAGTGAACTAGAACCAACAATATATATCATAGGATAAAGGATAAGCGAGAGGAATTCCTGAGATAGTATCTGCAAGAAAGGGTTAGTTCTTTTTCACAACCCACACTTGTGTGGGCAATGAGGATATCATTTTCTTTGTTTGAGTAGGAACATTCTTACGTTGAGATCTGTAAGACACTTGTGCACTTCGAGAGTAACCATATGAATAAGCATTGAAGTTATCTCCAGACACATGAGTATAATGATTTGAGGAGGTGCGCATGTACTGCTTCTGTCAAAGGTTTGATTGATTCCCATTCGAGAATTTTTCAGCGTCATTCTTCAAATGATAACCATTATCTCGAGGAGAATTGCTCTGCATATTCAAGTTAGTAGTGACATATAGATTTTCAATGATATGCTTCTTCGCCCAGATTTGCTTCTTGGGTGAACCATACATGCAGTTAGTCCCAACATATCAAGCAAAAACCTTACCGTTCTGTTGTTTGAAAATTTTGTAATTCAAGTCATCTAACTCATCAGAGAAAATAGTAATTGGAGTATCATATCCTAACAGAATTGCAGGTTCGAGAGTTTTGCTCTTAGCAAGAACCCAACTCGTTCGTGGATATAGTTCGGGAGTCCAGTAGGTTCCATCAACATTGAGTTCCTTTTGAAACCCAATCCTTTTTCAAGGATTTCTATGTGGTATTGACTTCTTGAGCACATCACAAAGAGTTTGATGCCCTTTGAGGCTCTTTAGCATTCATGTCTTAAGCAAGTTCTTTAATCTGCAATTTTCATCAGAAATGGCAACAAAATCCTCCGGAGAGGGGTTATACATATCATTCATAGTAGTTGCAATATTCTCGACGTTAGCACAAGAAGTTTCAGCATGTGAATCAGCATGGCTGCATTCTAGGCATTTTAAGAAAGGGGTCACAAAATCATCAGGAAGACGATTGGATTGCTCGGTGAAGAGAGAAGCTTTTTCTAATGCCAATTCATTGTGAGACTCTTTCAGTGACACGAGTTCTTGATTCTTGTTAAGGAGTTCATCTGACAAACTCTCGTAGTCAACTGTAAGGGGATCATATCGATTGGTAAGATCATCAATAGTTGAAGAAATAGCATCTTGTTCTTCGATCAACTTTTGATTCTTCTCCATCTATTCGACCAGCAATCCTTCAGTTTTCCTAAGATTTCTCTCAAGCATTTCAATCTCATCTTGTTGAAATTTTGCGTTCTTAACAAGTTTAGCATAGGTAATGTATTCAGGAGAATATTCATTCATGGATTTTTGGTGTTTTGCTGAAACCTAATCTTTAGATGATTTTGCCATGAGACATAATGCAATTGTTTCATCATCACTTGAAGCATCATCATCAATATCTGATTCGAGTGAATTCGTAGATGATTCATAGGCAATGAAGGCATTGCTCCTTCCTATCCTTCTGTGAAGATCTTCATCGTCTGATTCAGATTCGGAATCATCTTTGGAATCCATTCTCATTTTAGTGTAGACTCTGTTCAGCTGAGAGATTTTCTTCATGTTTGATTCGATAGTACCTTTGGCTTGAACGTCAGTGACTGGTCTTGTCGAAGAGGATGATGGAGATTCATTCTTCTTTGGGAGCTTATTATGATGGTCCATTCGAGTGAATCCATTGCAGTGAAGGTATTTCCATATGTTGCTTGGCTTTTCCTACTAGGGGCAATCAGTTATGAGGTGACCAAATTGTTTGCAGTTGAAGCACTTCATTTCTTTTGGAGGTAATCTTCTCAAAGATTCATGCACGTCAAAGTCATCATCATTTGTGAGGCATTGTTTTTTTTCTTGTGAGATCACCTAGCCTTTCTGTGAGCATTTCAAGTTCTCTTGTGATAGTGTGTTGATTTTCAATATCTTCTTCTTTTGAGCTTCCATAGTGAGAGAGCATTTCCCCTTCACCTTCTGAAGAAGATTCTTGATCTGCATTTTCAAGCTCCATCTTTTCTTTGTGAAGGGACAACAACATCATGATCTCAACATAGTGAAGTTCTTTATAGTCTGGTCTTTGCTTGATTTCAGCTACGATAGGATCAAAGGTTGCATCAAGAGAACTTAGAAGCTTGTTGATCACATCTCTATCGGTGATGTCAATTACTCCTCACTGATGAAGTCTTTTGACAATGTTTGTCAATCGATCAGTGAGTTCCATAGCACTTTCTTTACGCAGACTTCTGAACCCAGTAAACATGGCACGAAGCATTTGAGTGTGGGATCTGTTTTGGCGATGAATTCTTCATGAGCAAGTTTGATGGCATCTCAAAGTTGCTTTGTAGTGTCGAGCTTTTGGAATCGGAGGAAAATGTCTTTTGACAGACTGCAATAGATGATATCTTTTGCTTGAGCATCCAACTACAGATTTGCTTTATCATCAAAATTTGGATCATCTGGTTGCTGAATGGTGTGTCCATTTTACACAATCTGCCACAGATCAAAATTGAGAGCTTAAATTCTGATTCTCATTCTTTCCTTCCAGTAGAGATAGTCATTTCCATCGAAGATAGGAAACCTTTCAGAGTGCGAGGATCTACTTGCATACGACATACTCAAAACTCCAAGGATGTTACACCTTTAATAAGCAGAGACAGGGAGAACCTGCTCTGATACCAATTGTTAGGACCAAGAGTATATCGACCAGAGGGGGTTGCTACCTCTTGAGCTTGTGTTGGTTTTTCCCCTGAAGAGGAAAGGGTGATGCAGCAAAGTAGAGTAAGTATTTCCCTCAGTATGAGAACCAAGGTATCAATCCAGTAGGAGACAATGCACAAGTCACCGAATACCTGCACAAACAATCAACAACTTGCACCCAACGCGTTAAAGGGGTTGTCAATCCCTTCATGGTTACTTGCAAAAGTGAGATCTGATAGAGATAGATAAACGGTAAAGTAAATACTTTTGGTTTATACATCGGAAGTAAAAGATTGCAAAATAGTAGATCAGAAAATAGTATGATATAAAAGAGAACTTATATGATGGAAAAGAGACCTGGGGCCATAGGTTTCACTAGTGGCTTCTCTCAAGATAGCAAATATTATGGTGGGTGAACAAATTATTGCCGAGCAATTGATAGAAAAGCGCAAGTTATGACGATATCTAAGGCAATGATCATGAAAATAGGCATCACGTCCGTGTCAAGTAGTCCGAAATGATTCTGCATCTACTACTATTACTCCACACATCGACCGCTATCGAGCATGCACCGAGTATTAAGTTCATAAAGAACGGAGTAACGCATTAAGTAAGATGACATGATGTAGAGAAATTAACTCAAGCAATATGATGAAAACCCCATCTTTTTATCCTCGATGGCAACAATACAATATGTGCCTTGCTGCCCCTACTGTCACTGGGAAAGGACACCGCAAGATTGAACCCAAAGCTAAGCACTTCTCCCATTGCAAGAAAAACTAAACTAGTAGGCCAAACTAAACCGATAGTTCGAAGAGACTTGCAAAGATATCAAATCATGCATATAAAAATTCAGAGAAGAATCAAATAATATTCATAGATAATCTGATAGTAAATCCACAATTCTTCAGATCTCGGCAAACACACCGCAAAAGAATATTACATCGAATAGATCTCCATGAACATCGAGGAGAACATGGTATTGAGAATCAAAGAGAGAGAAGAAGCCAGCTGGCTACTAGCTATGGACCCGTAGGTCTGTGGTAAACTACTCACGCTTCATCGGAAGGGTAACGTTGTTGATATAGAAGCCCTCCATGATCGAATACCCTCCGGCAGTTGTCGGTGTCAAAACCGGCGGATCTCAGGTAGGGGGTCCCGAACTGTGCGTCTAAGGTTGATGGTAACAGGAGACAGGGGACATGATGTTTACCCAGGTTTGGGCCCTATCTATGGAGGTAATACCCTACTTCCTGCTTGATTCATCTTGATAAATATGAGTATTACAAGAGTTGATCTACCACGAGATTGTAATGGCTAAAACTATAGAAGTCTAGCCATTATGATTATGATTCTGCCCTATGGACTAAACCCTCCGGTTTATATAGACACCGGAGGGGGCTAGGGTTATACAAAGTCGGTTACAGAGAAAGGAATCTTCATATCCGGTTGCCAAGCTTGCCTTCCACGCCAAGGAGAGTCCCATCCAGACACGGTAGAGAGTCTTCGATCTTGTATCTTCATAGCCCATCAGTCCGGCCCATGTCAATAGTCTGGATGCCCGAGGACCCCTTAATCCAGGACTCCCTTAGTAGCCCCTGAACCAGGCTTCAATGATGAGGTGTCCAGCACGCAGATTATCTTCGGCATTGCAAGGTGGGTTCCTTGTCTGGATACTCCAAAATAGTCTTTGAACACAAGAATCATGTCTGGCTCTGCAAAACAAATTCCACACACAACCGTAGAGAGTATAATATTTCACGACTCCAATCCGCTGACAACTTTTCATAGTGTGACATCACGTCGCAGCCCGGCCTTTATTTCAAACCGTTTTTAGACGTGGTTTCATTGGCACATCTTGTCAAAGCAAAGATCATGTCCCCTTATTGTGGGATTCTCATCGATATGGGCTTGGGTAACCCAACTGTTCCGTTGGCATGGTTCCTTGGGAATAGACAGGTTTTAAGGCATAGGAGGGGGCTTTTAATATTCATCGCCTTTATAAAGGGGCTAGGACCCGTCTTCTCTCCTTTGCGCGAATCCTTTCCTGAACCTCTGGCACCTCGAGTTCATGCACCCAAGGTTCAATTTAATCGCTTCGCGCTTCCCGGTCATGTCTGAACCCAGCCCTCAAGGCCGGTGGGTGGCTTCCTCTGTCACTGAGGAGGATATCGTGAAGCTCCGGGAGGCAAGATACCTGACCGCGGAAATCCCCCACAGGCTTCCTGCTCAAGGGCAGATTATTCCTACTCCCAGATCTGGCGAGAGGGTCATATTCATCTCCCACTTCCTCCGAGGACTAGGGTTCATTCTTCATCCCTTCGTTCGAGAGCTCAGGTTCTATTACAGGCTAGATTTTCACGATCTAGCTCCGGACTCCTTTCTTCTCGTCTCGGCGTTCATCATCACATGCGAGGCCTTCCTTCATATTCCCCCACACTTCGGCTTGTGGCTCAAGACCTTTAATGTGAAGATGAAGGTAGTCGATGGGGAACAAGCGGAGTACGGTGGTGCTGCAGTGAGCAAACTCACCAATACTCCTTGGCCAAAGGGCTCCTTCACAGAAACTTCCGACCTAAGGCAGCGGTAGTGGTTTTACATCACTGAACCCCGTGATACCAAGTGGGCAGCTACACCTGCATTCCGATCTGGCTCTCCATTACATCTTGCATCATGGATTAATAAGGGGCTGGACTAGGGATCAATTGATGAAATGCGGACGCTACAAAGCCGCATTCGGAGCCTCATTGAAAAGGACACTGGTATTATCAACATAATCCAAGTAATGCTAGTCTGTCGGGTCCTACCGTGCTAGCGACGACCTCTCCGCGTGTGGGAGTTCAATCCGGAAGGACCACGAATCCTTCAACACTTCTATGGCATGACGCTCGGAGGAATGTGGAAATTATTCTTCGGGACACGAAAGCAGTGGCCAGATACTCCGAGGACATCGGCCTTGACTGCAACCATCCGGATACCCCGGTAGGCACTCGACTCCTGAACACAGCTTATTTAAATTTCCCGTAGCAATATACTGAGAAAACCATACTCGGCCAGGGCTGGATAAATAAGGCGGAGAGGATTAGGTGTTCGTCCCCTCTTCCCGAAGACTCAGCTAATCCGGTGTTAACAAGGATGCTGGCTCTGGCACCATATCAAGTGCCGGCGAGGGAAGACAAGGAGGAGAGTAAGAAGGCCCAGGGTGGCGCCCATTCTAGAGGTATACCAGACACCTCGTCCGGGAAGATTGGAACTCCCTCTTCCGAAGATGGAAGGGAAGGAGAAAATGACATCCTTTCTCCTCATGGGAAGAAGAGGACCACCTCCGAAGACTTGAAGATAAAGGCTTCTAAGCGAGGGTTATATCCCTGTCAGGAGGTTCTTGTTCAGGAGGCAACATTGTCACGCAATCCCTCCGTAAGGGCAGGCCCTTGGCTGAATCATAAGTGAACAAGGGTGTTTTAAACATATCCCGTCCTTTCTTAGCTGTGAGGGTAATATTTAAAATATATGTTTGCAGTCCGGCATGCAGCCTTCCTCCACAGTCCTCGTCTTCGGGGGATCTTCTTTCGGAGATGATGGAGAGCGAGGTGCCTCCGCCGATCTCCCTGCCCAATAGGGCAGACGACTCCGAGGTGTCATCCCGGAGGATCTCTTCCGATCAACAAATGGTAAGAGGGACAATGAAGAGTAGGCCCGAAGGTAACACTTCGGCCGTCCAGGGTCCTGGGTGTGCGGCCACTATGGGGACCAACAATAAAGACCCCGATGTCGGTGTCAAAACTGGTGGATCTCGGGTAGGGTGTCCCGAACTGTGCGTCTAAGGCTAATGGTAACAGGAGGCGGGGGACACTATGTTTACCCAGGTTCGGGCCCTCTCGACGGAGGTAATACCCTACTTCCTGCTTGATTGATCTTGATGATATGAGTATTACAAGAGTTGATCTACCACAAGATCGTAGAGGCTAAACCCTAGAAGCTAGCCTATGATTATGATTGTTGTTGTCCTACGGGCTAAACCCTTCGGTTTATATAGACACCGGAGCGGGCTAGGGTTACACAGAGTCGGTTACAGAGCAGGAGATCTATATATCCGAATTGCCAAGCTTGCCTTCCACGCAAAGGAGAGTCCCACCCGAACACGGGACGAAGTCTTCAATCTGTATCTTCATAGTCCATCAGTCCGGCACAAGTACATAGTCTGGCTGTCCGAGGACCCCTTAATCCCGGACTCCCTCAGTAGCCCCTGAACCAGGGTTCAATGACGATGAGTCCGACGCGCATATCGTCTTCGGCATAGCAAGGCGGGTTCCTTCTTCGAATACTCCATAGAAGATTTGGAACACGAGGATCATGTCCGGCTCTGCAAAACAAATTCCACATACTACCGTAGAGAGCACAATATTCCAAAAAACTAATCTGCTAACAACCTTTCATAGCGTGACATCACGCCATGGCCCGGTCATTATTCGAACCATTTTTCTCAACCAGCCACTACACGTGTTGCGAGGCAGTTTTATTGGCATGTCTTGTCAAAGCAGAGATCGTGTTCCCCTTATCAGGGGATTCTCATCAATATAGGTGTGGGTAACCGAACCGCACTTGTTTAATATGACTCCCCGATTTAGGCAAGTTCCAAATGGCCACGCGGGGGACGCTTGATATTCTTCCTCTTTATAAGGGGGCCAAGGTCTGTCCTTTTCTTCCCATGCTCGATCCTTCCCTTCCCCCACCTCGAGTTCCAACATCCAAGGCTCAAGCTAAGCGCTTCGGACCTTCAACCATGTCCGGATCCAACCTTGAAGGCCGGTGGATGGCCTCCTCTGTCACAGAGGAGGACATCAAGAAGCTTAGGGAGGCCAGGTATCTCACCGCCAAAATCCCGCACAGGCTGCCTAGTTAAGGGCAGGTCATCCCCACTCCCGAACCCAACGAGAGTGTCGTATTTATTTCCCACTTCCTCCGAGGGCTAGGTTTTAGTCTTGATCCCTTTGTAAGGGGGCTCATGTTCTATTACGGGCTAGATTTCCATGATCTAGCTCCGGATTCCATCCTTCACATCTCGTCGTTTATCGTTGTGTGTGAAGCCTTCCTCTGCATCACCCCCCACTTAGGCCTATGGCTCAAGACCTTCAATGTGAGGCCGAAGATGATTGACGGGCGTCACGCAAAGTGCGGAGGTGCTATAATAAGCAAAGGCGCCGATGCTCCATGGCCAAAGGGTTCCTTCACGGAAGTTTCCGACTTATGGCAACTGGAGTGGTTTTACATCACAACTCCCCGAGGTACAAAGCGGGCGGCCACTCTAGCATTTTGCTCGGGCCGTCCGCCTCAACTGGCGTCATGGGTCAACAAGGGGCTGGACTGGGGGCCAGTTAACGACATGCTGACACTGCAATGCCGCATCCGAGACCTCCTTAAGAGGGATGTCAGCCTTGTCAAGGTAATGCAAGTAATGCTGGCTCGTCGGGTCCTGCCATGCCAACGTCGATCTCTCCGTATGTGGGAGTTCAACCCGGAAGGACTGCAAACTATTCAACAATTCTTCGGCGTGACGCTCGAAGAGATGTATGGATTGTTCTTCGGATCACGAATAAAGTGTCCGGACACCACCGAGGATGCGGGTCTCAACTGCAACCGTCCGGATACCCAAGTAAGTAATTCCGCTACCAAACATGCCGTCCTTTATGTTTGTTACAACATCATTCTGAAAAATTGCTCTCTGCCAGGACTGGATAAGAAAGGCGGAGAGGATCAGGTGTTCGGCCCCCTTCCCGAAGGCTCGCCAGATCCTTTATTAACCAGGATGCTTGAGCACGCACCGTATCAGGTGCCATCAGGAGAAGATGAGGGGAGGAATAGAGAAGCCACCGGCGGGCTTCATACTTTACACATCCAAATCGAGGGAGTAAGTGCCTCCGCGAAGGAGGATAATCGGGGAGGTGAATCTAAAATCCCCTCTCATGGGAAGAAAAGGGCCGCCTCTGAAGACTTGGAAATGGAGGTTTCCAAACAAGGGAATAAACCCTCGCCAGGGGGCCCTGCCCCAGAGGGCGTCCTTACCACACAACGCCCGCAAGGGGGCCAACCCTCAATCGAGCTGTAAGTAAAAAAAGTACTTTGGTAAATATATCCTGTTTTATCTCTAAGAATAATAACCAAGACATATATCTTGCAGTCCGGCTTGTAGCCCTTCTCCACAGAGTTCATCTTCGGGGGATCTTCTTCCGGAGATGATGGAGAGTGAAACGCCTCCTCCTGCCTCCCGGCCACATGGGGCGGACGACCCCGAGATGTCGTCACGGAGGATTTCTCCTGATCTGCCAAGGCCAGAAGTTAACACTCCGGCTGCCCGGAGTCCGGAGTATTCGGCCCCCAACGAGAGCAACAAAAAGAGTCTGGGGCTGTCCGGCACACGACCGGACGTACTGATGGGTCTTCTGGAGCGAGCGGCTATCATAGAGGCGCATCATACCTTAATGGGTGCGGTGGTTGAGAGGATTTCATCCGCCAAAAGCGGTTTGAAAGAAGCTTTTACGAGCCTGCTAAGAGGCTTTCAGGTAGACAAAATAATATATGTATTTTTGGCGGTATCGCACACGCTAGTTGTGCTCTGTATATATAGTAGCCCCTGAGACTCTGGTTGCCGTCGAGAGGCGGCAAACAGAGGATCGTAGTCCCAGGTAATGATCGCGCTGCTTTTAGGTGCAGGTAGTGGAGGGTCCGGCGGCTGACCGGACTGCTGGTTTTGCCGAACTAAAGCGGCAGCTTGACGTGGTAGATGCCGACATCGTGCTTGTGAACATGCGGCTTGACGAGGCACAGGGTATGTATCTTCGGCTTATCAGCAAATATTAAGAGGGGCATGATGCTAGTATTTATAATATGTTGTGACTGCAGATGGAGCTACCGTTGTCGGTGTCAAAACCGGCGGATCTCGGGTAGGGGGTCCCGATCTGTGCGTCAAGGTTGATGGTAACAAGAAGTAAGGGACACAGATGTTTACCCAGGTTCGGGCCCTCTCGATGGAGGTAAAACCCTACTTCCTGCTTGATTAATATTGATGATATGGGTAGTACAAGAGTAGATCTACCACGAGATCGTAGAGGCTAAACCCTAAGAGCTAGCCTATGATGGTATGATTGTAAATGTGATCGGCCTTCTAAGGACCAACCTATCCGGTTTATGTAGACACCAGAGAGGGCTAGGGTTTACATGGAGTCGGTTGCAAGGAAGGAAATATAATATCCGGATCACCAAGCTTGCCTTCCACACCAAGGAAAGTCCCATCCGGACACGGGCTGAAGTCTTGAGTCTTGTATCTTCACGCTTCAATAGTCCGGACGTTGTACAGAATCCGGCTGTCCGGATACCCCCTAATCCAGGAATCCCTCAGTAGCCCCTGAACCAGGCTTCAATGACGATGAGTCCGGCGTGCAATATTGTCTTCGACATTGCAAGGCCGGTTCCTTCTCCGAATACTTCAAAGTGGTTATTGAACACGTAGACCATGTCCGAATCCGCAAGATGATCTTCGTATGGTACAGATCTGATTTGCTGGCAATATTCGGGCATCGTGCCCTTGCATCGTGGCTCGGTCCAACATGAACCGACGTTTCCTACCCCACAACGACTCGTGTTACGAGGCGGTTTTATTGGCACGCCCCGTCGAGGCATAGATCGTGTCCCTTTTGTTACGGGATTTTCCATCAATATGAGTGGGCGTGACCCCACGATGGCTGTTGGTATTACCCCGTTTGTTTTTAGATAACCCTCAAATGGTCACACCGGGGACTCTTGATATTCACCATCTTTATAAAGGGCTCGAGACCTATGCCTATTTTTCACCTTCATCGCGCCTTCTCGCACCTCGAGTTCTAACACCTAAAACCTAAGCTCCACCCCTCTGAAATCCTCCAATATGTCCGGATTTGATCCTCAAGGCCGGTGGGTCGCCTCCTCGATTGAGGAGAAGGACATTGCAAAGCTTAGGGAGGTCGGATACCTAACCACAGATATCCAGCACAGGCTTCCTGCTCCAGGGCAAGTCATCCCCACGCCGGAGCCCAACAAGTGTGTTGTTTTTGTCCCACACTTCCTCCATGGTTTGGGTCTCACCCTCGATCCTTTCGTGAGGGGGCTCATGTTCTATTATGGGTTGGATTTTCATGATCTGGCTCCGGACGCTATCCTCCATATCTCGTCGTTCATTATCGTGTGCGAGGCTTTTCTCCACATCACCCCGCACTTCGGCCTATGGCTCAAGACCTTTAATGTGAAGCCGAAGATGATCGCGGGGCAACATGTGGAGTGCGGAGGTGTCGTAATAAGCAGAAACGCCGACGCCCCATGGCCGGAGGGTTCTTTTCCAGAAGTATCCGATGTATGGCAACGGAGGTGGTTTTATGTCATGGCTCCCAGAGGCACCAAGTGGGCGGCTGCCCCCGAGTTTCGCTCGGGCCCTCCGTCACAATTGGCGTCTTGGACAGACGTAGGGCAGAATTGGGGACCCGCTGGTGATATACCAGTAGAATCGCATCCGGGAGCTTCTTGGAAGGAACGTTAATCTTGTGAGCATAGTGCAAGTGATGTTGATCCAGCGAATGTTGCCGTGCCAACGCCGGCCTCTCCGCATGTGGGAATTCAATCCGGAGGGTCCGCGGACCATCAAGCACTTCTTCGGCCTGAAGCTCGAAGAGATGTGCAAATTATTCTTCGGACATAAAGTAACGTGTCCGGACACCACCGAGGATGTGGGCCTAAGCTGCAATTGCCTAGACACTCGAGTAAGTAGCCTTGATACCGGACACCCTGTTTTGTATTTATCATGATTGTTTATTCTGAAAATCATCCGCGTCCAGGAATGGCTCAGCAAGGCGGAGAGAATCAGGTGTCCGACGCCACTTCCCGAAGGCTCGCCTGCTCCCACCATGGCCAAGATGCTTGATCGGGTACTCAGCAGGATGCCCTCGGGGAAAGGCGAGGGGAGGGATGGAAAATCCGAACCCCACACGCTACGCATCCGAACCGGGGGAGTTGCTACCTCCCCCAAGGAGGATAGTCGGGGGGAGAGGTCAAGGCCTCCTCCCAGCGTGGGAAGAAGAGGGCCGCCTCCGAAGATTTGGAGGCAGAGATGCCCAAATTGGGGGAAAAGGCATCCCTAGGGGGCCTTGCCCCGACAGGCACCCTCACCGCACCATGCCCTCCAATGGGCCAGCCCTCTACCGAGCTGTGAGTCAATCTACAATCCGAAGGTACTGCATTTCTCCTTGGTTAGTAACCAGGATTCAAATTTTTGCAGTCCGGCCAGCAACTCCTCTCAACAGGGTTCGTCATCGGGAGACCTTCCTCCGAAGATGATGGAGAGCGATACCCCACCCCCTTCTCCGACTCATGAAGCGGGTGACACCGAGGTGTCGTCACGGAGGAGTCTGGATCTGCGAATCCGCGGTCAATCGTCACCGCCTGCTACTGGAGCACTTGGCTAGAACGTAGGCGTGCGAGGTGTCCGGGCGATTCGATGTCCGCCGGACGCATTAACGGGCTTCTTTGGAGCGGCTACGCCTCGGGGATCACCACACATGAATGAGCGCGGTGCTTAAGAAGATTTCATCCGCTACGAGCGGTTTGAATGAAGCATTCACAAGCCTGCTCAGAGGCTTTGAGGTATGTAATGGAGAATCCACCGATTCTTTAATTGTGAGGCACGCGCTAGGTGTGCTCCATATAGACAGTAGCCTCTAAGACTCTGGTTGCCCGCCTTAGGCGGCAAATGGGGGATCATAAACCAAAGATTTATGTTGAAAATATGTGCAGGTACCTGTGGGTCCGGCCGTCGGCCCGTCCATTGAAGTGGCCGAACTGACGAGGCAAATTGGTTCGGTTGATGCCGATATCACTCTGATGAATGAGCGGCTGGATAAATCGCAAGGTATGCGTCCTGTCTTTCCTACATAGATTTTTTTAAAGTGGCATATAGTAATGTAATATGTTGGGACTGCAAATGCTGCTGCTGGCGTCGAGGCCCTGAGGGCGGAACTTGCTCTAGCCAAGGAACAAGCTCGGGTGAGCCATGCGGCTGCCATAAAGGCGGTCGAGGAATTGAGAGCCGAACAGGCTGCTCATCGCCGAAGTGAGGAAAAGGTAGCCAAAATGGCTATCGAGTTAAAGAATGCCGCTGACCGGTATGAGCTCCTGAGGAAGGAGCATGAGGATAAATCGGCTGACCTGAGCAAGGCACTTAATGCCACCAAGGAAATACGGACCGATCTCAGAAGTGCGCGGGAGGAGCTTCAACAAGCTGGTAAGATCGCGACTGGAGGCTCCTATTTGCTGCGGACGAAGTTCTTTGACCCGAAGTATGCTCCCCTAGATGGACACTGGAGCTCGCCAAATGCATACGCGGACCTGGCGAAGAGTACGGCTAATGCTGTGGAGTTCTTCAAAGATCAGGGTGAGAAGGAGGTGGAGAAGCTTTTCTGGTCGCTGTTCAATGCTCCCACCGGCCCGCTGCCGTTAAGTAATAGGATGGCCGCTGAGGGAGTCCTGGACTAGGGGGTGTCCGGATAGCCGGACTATCATCATCGGCCGGACTCCAAGACTATGAAGATACAAGATTGAAGACTTCGCCCCGTGTCCGGATGGGACTTTCCTTGGTGTGGAAGGCAAGCTTGGCAATACGGATATGTATATCTCCTATCGTTGTAACCGACTCTGTGTAACCCTAGCCCTCTCCGGTGTCTATATAAACCGGAGGGTTTTAGTCCGTAGGATGAACAACCATTACAATAATCATACCATAGGCTAGCTTCTAGGGTTTAGCCTCCTTGATCTTGTGGTAGATCCACTCTTGTACTACCCATATCATCAATATTAATCAAGCAGGAGTAGGGTTTTACCTCCATCGAGAGGGCCCGAACCTAGGTAAAAACACCGTGTCCCTTTTCTCCTGTTACCATACGCCTAGACGCACAGTTCGGGACCCCCTACCCGAGATCCGCCGGTTTTGACACCGACATTGGTGCTTTCATTGAGAGTTCCTCTGTGTCGTCACTGATAGGTTTGATGGATCCTTCGATCATCAACAACGACGCAGTCCAGGGTGAGACTTTTCTCAACGGACAGATCTTTGTATTCGGCAACTTGGCACTGCGGGCCAATTCGCTTGGCCATCTGGAGCAAATTGAAAGCTACGCCCCTGGCCGTCAGGTCAGATTTGGAAGTCTAAACTTCACGGCTGACATCAGCGGAGACTTGATTTTCGACGGACTCGAGCCACAGCCGGGCGCGCTGCACTGTCACGATGGGCATGATTTAGCTCTGCTGCCGGACAGTGCCCTGGAGGCCGCACGTGAGTCCGCTCCGACCCTTAGTTCGGAGCCGACCGCGCAGATCAAGGACGGGTGGCTAGACACCACCTCGGGGGCGGCAACCTCTATGGCGATGGAGCCGAATACTGACCTTGTCCCTTGTAAAGCTCATGACTCCGAGGTGCCAGACTCCTCGCCGGACTCCGAACCTCCTGCGCCCCTACCAATCGAATCCGATTGGGCGCCGATCGTGGAGTTCACCGCCGCGGACATCTTTTAGCACTCACCCTTTGGCGACATCCTGAATTCGCTAAAGTATCTCTCGTTATCAGGAGAGCCCTGGCTGGACTGCGGTCAGGACGGTTGGGATGCGGACGACGAAGAAATTCAAAGCCCACCCACCACCCACTTTGTAGCCACTTTCGACGATCTAACCGACACACTATATTACGACTTCGAAGACATCGACGGTATGGACGACGATGCCGGAGAGGACCAAGAACCAGCGCCTACGAGGCACTGGAAAGCCACCTCAACTCATGACATATACATGGTGGACACACCAAAAGGAAGCGATAACGAGGAACAACGGTTCGCGGCGAAGGATAATCCCCCCGAAAAACAACCAAAACGGCGACGCAAGCGCCGCCCGAAGTCCCGCCTCGATAACGACAGCACCCATAATGACCCATTCGTAGAGCATGGCAAACCAGTGGACGACGAACATGCAACCAAGCAACCATCCGAACAGGATGAATCGGATAATAAACCCATCCTCGATGAAAACAACAGTCCAGACGACCTCACGATGGACACATCACCGAAGCATAAGAACCTTCACAAAAGGCTCGTCGCCACTGCAAGAAGCTTGAAGAAGCAGAAACGGAAGCTCAAACCAGCGGAAGACGTACTCAGAATGAGGTGGAGCAAAGTACTCAAAACCGCAGACAAATACGGCAATAGTCACCAAGCAAAGAGCTACCCGAAGCACAAGCTGCTGCCCGAATTCGACGAGGAGGCCATAGAGCCACCACAATCAAAAAGCAAAGAGGCCGCCTGGCTAGATAGACGACCAGATGACATGCCAAGAGCGGCAAGCGGCGCCGCGCACAAGCCAGCACATGACACACATAAAGATCCTCGCAAAAACGATGGCCCGGTCAGGTCCATTTATGGGCCAAAAAGAGGGCCCCAGGAAGCAACACAACACGCTGAGTGTTCGAAGATAACGGCACACCTAAATCTGGGCGCCAGACACCCACTATGTTTCACCGATGAGGTGCTGGATCATGAATTTCAGTGAGATTCAAGCCCGTAAACATAGAGGCATCTGACGGAACAACGAGACTCTTGAGTGCGGATTGAGGATTACATCCTACACATACATATGGCTAGAGGAGACGATCTCCACGCCATAAAATACCTACCCCTCAAGCTCAAAGGGCCAGCTCGGCATTGGCTCAAAAGCCTCCCAGAAAACACAATTGGAAGTTGGGAAGAGCTCGAGGACGCATTTAGAGCAAAATTTTAGGGGACTTATGTCCGCCCTCCGGATGCAGACGATTTAAGTCACATAACTCAACAACCCGGAGAGTCAGCGCGCAAATTCTGGAACAAGTTCCTCACTAAAAAGAACCAAATAGTCGACTATCCGGACGCCGAAGCCTTAGCAGCTTTTAGACATAACGTCCGAGACGAATGGCTCGCCAGACACCTCGGCCAGGAAAAGCCAAGAACAATGGCCGCGCTAACAAGCCTCATGACCCGCTTTTGCGCGGGGGAAGATAGCTGGCTGGCAAGATGCAGCACCAGCGACCCGAGTACATCCGAGATCAGAGATGGAAATGGAAAATCACGACGCAGAAAAGATCAGCGCCGAAATAAGGAAAATGGCCCAAAGTACACAACGGTCAACGCCGGATTCAAAAGCTCTCGGCCGAACCGCAAAACACTGCCGCTTAAGGACAACAGTGACGAGCTATCCAACCTAAACAAAATCTTGGATAGGATATGCCAAATTCACAGTACCCCCGGGAAGCCTGTAAACCACACCCACAGAGATTGTCGGGTTTTCAAGCAGTCCGGCCGACTTAACGCCAAACACAAGGGGCTCGACACACCGAGCGAGGGCGATGACGAACCCCACAAGAAGAGCGCCGGACAACAAAAGAACTTCCCACAACAGGTCAAAACAGTGAATTCACTCCAAGTGATAACAAGGAAAAATAGGGCGGCACCTACCAAAGCGCATGCCGCACGGTCCACCCCAGCGGAATCCTGAGATTGGATATCAAAACCAATTACTTTCGACCGTCTGGATTACTCCAGAAGTATTCGAAACGCAGGATGGACTTCTCTGATATTGGATCCTATAATCGACGGACTACAATTTACACAAGTCCTAATGGATAGCGGTAGCAATTTAAACCTGCTGTATCCAGACACAATCCGCAAGTTGGGGATAGACCCTACTAAAATTCGCCATAGCCGCACTTCCTTCAAAGGAGTGACGCCAGGCCCTCACGCCAAGTCCATGGGCTCCTTACTACTAGAAGTTGTGTTTGGATCACCCGACAACTTCCGTCGCGAAAAGCTAATCTTCCATGTCGCCCCATTTGAAAGTAGCCATCAAGCACTATTGGGACGTGAAGCTTTCGCCCGCTTTAATGCAATACCGCACTACGCGTCTCTTACACTTAAAATTTCCGGTCCACGCGGCATCATCTCCTTACAAGGTCACTCAAGACCCCGGACACGGCTAGGTGAGTCCGGCACAAATAAACTAGGGGCTTCCTAGCCGCATACCCCTTCACAAGGGGCTGTGCGTATGAACAATAAGAGCCAATAAAAGCTCAACTTTATTCATTTATTCATACTCTGTTTTAAATACATTTTTCACACGATTTCTTTTCAAACTAAGTTCCTCTCTTTTACAGATGAACAACATGCTACACCCGTCCAGGATACAAAGACAACGGAGACGGTAGCAGAGCGTGCAGCGAGGACCCGTTGCAAGGATTCTTTTCAGATTAAGACCCTGCGTAAACCTTTCTTACTGTCTCTTGTTGATACACATCCCCCGGGTTTTTTTATATAACCAAGGAGGAGGCTGGCGTTTTGGCATCGGTCGCATCAGAAATTCTCGCCCGTACCTGGACACTAGGGGCTTAGGGCATTGTTCTGTCCGTTATCATAAAGACCGAATACCTTAGGGAGTGTTCGACATCTCGAGTTAGGGCTTATATGCATCAGCTCCGAATCATGTCTTTGGTCAAATGTTGGGTTTGCCCAGCTCCTTTGTTTTGCTGCCTTACATTCCGTATCATCGGCTAATGCGGCACCAGGAGAACTATTGCGATTGTGCCCCGGTTCGGCCGGGCGAGCACCTCAGTAGAGAAAGCCTGGTCAACCACTCGATCGACTACCGGAATGTCTATAATTCCTCCGCTTTGACAAAGGACCGTTTCCCAGTCAGGCACATACGCGCCCCGAATTCGGAAAGCGCGGTGCCCCTAGGGGCTATGTCGTAGCCCCACCTTCGAACTCCTATGGCTAAGTGAAAGTGATGAAGCATTATAGTCCGGTTGCCTCGTTTGCTACGCTATCACCTCCTTCACAGGACCAAGACGTTGGATTAAGTGTGAAAATGTGCTATTTTGCAAACACCCCCGCACCATGTGCGTGGGGGCTGAAGCCGAAGACTGCCATCTTTCAGGTTATACACAAGTATATATTAACGGCCGCATAGGAGACATTTCAATACTTGAACGCACAACCATAAAAAGCACTCATATTATGAATATCGTTTTACAAACCATAAAGATCATTTGAAAATGACATTTTTTGAGCACTGCGACTCTATTACACGAGCACCCTGCAGGACTTCCCCAAAATAGTGCTCGGCGGGTAACCGGCTCCCGTCCGAACCCCTGGTTGCAACATCGATGGCATCCATCTCCGTCCAGTATGTCTTCACACGGGCGAGGGCCATCCGTGCACCCTCTATGCATGCCGACTGCTTCATCACCTTGATATGCGACACTGCCCCAAGGAATTGCTGCAATAAGCCAAAATAACTCTTCGGCTTGGGCCTATTCGGCCACAGATGAGTCACTACATCCGTCATGGCAAATCCGGACAATCTATTCAGCTCAGCCCACTCAGCCAACCGATCGGTCAACGGAAGTGAACGCTCCGGACTGTGGAATTGAGACCAAAAAAGCTCTTCCATCTCGTGATCCTTTTGACTTGAAGTGCACAATCGCATCCGCCCTTTTCGCCGCCAAATCCAGATAAGGATCCTCCGGACCCCACACTGGCCAAGCTAAGCATACTCTCGATCAGTGAACTTCTGCTTGGCAGAAAGGGCTTGCCAGCCGCAATGTCTCCGGCCTGACGCAGCTCCTCCTTTATAGCCCTCATTGCAGAATGGGCATCCTTGGCTTCGGCGGTGGCCTTCTTCAAGTCTTCTTGCTCGGCTCGGCTTTCTATTTCAAGAACCTCATAGCGGTCGGTAACATCCTTCAGCTTCATGGCCATTCCGGCCATCTCCTCCCTGCTTCGGCAGTGAGGAGTCCTTTCGGCTTCTAGCTCTTCGGCTGCCTTCGAGGCAGCCGCATCACTCCTTGTGGCCTGCTCCTTGGCTCGAGCAAGCTCTGCCCGAAGGTCCTCCATAGCAGCGGAACAATCTGCATTAAGCATACATGTTGTAAGGAATGGGCATCAGCTCCCTTACTAGGTGACCACGGAGAAACAACCTACCTTGTGACTCGTCAAGTCGTTTATTGACCAGCGCAATGTCCGCATCCGCAACGTCGAGTTGCCGCTATAGTTCGGCAACTCCATCAGTCCAGCTGGCCACCGGACTACCCGCCACCTGTGTAGGAAAGGCGAGAATTAATACCTGAGATTATGATCCTCGGCACGCTGTCTCTTTCGACAACATACCGAGTCTTAGGGGCACCTATCTATATAGGGCGCACTTTATGTGCAAAACTGTCAAAGGGTATGTCATTTTTACGTACCTCAAACCCCGCCATCAAACTTCTGACGGCATCACGCAACCCGCCCTCGGCGGATGAAATTCTTTCAATCACCGTTCATCAATGTATGGTGACCTTCTGAGATAGACGCCCTCTCGAGCAGATCCTTCAACTCCCCCGGCCGTACACCAGTTGGTGTCGAACTCTCCGGCCCTGCCGGACTCAGGAATACTGTGGGGACCCCGACTTGCAAGTCGTGATCGCCGAATGCACGTGTACAGTGATCCCAGAGATCAATGCTCACTGAACACACAGAAGCTGAATAACAAGAGTCTTACATCCATACATACCGTCTTACACAAATAGTGACCATCATGGTCAAGTCTTACATCGATAAAGCCTTAAGGGCTGAACATCAAATGAAACATAGCGGCGAAATCATCATCGATAAGTAGAACCCATGCCATCTGCCTTAACCCTACGGGCATTCTCGATTGGGAAGCGTCCTAGTTTGCATGATCGTCTCCAAAGAACTCTTCTTGAACTCCGGTTCTTCCATGCCCGGTCAATTAAATAACCAGTGGCAAGCCAATGAGTACTTTGAATGTACTCGCAAGCAACCCATGATTTGGTTCAAGGTACGGTAGTGCATGACATAGGTATAGTTTTGCATAAAGCTAGTTTTGAGTGCAGGACATGTTCAACATCCTATAAAGCATGCATCAAGAGAATTCCAGTAACCATGAGAACTGGTCACAGATATCAATATAAATAGAATGGGCACCAACCCATTTACCATAAACGGAGTGGGCACCAACCCATCTCAATCGTGTCAAGTCCTGGACTTGATCCATAACAACACCATCATCTCACACACACCGGGTTTGAAAACAAGTGGACGTAGCCCAAGAGCGGTTACCCAACTATCCATGACCGTGGACACGGCTATTCGAATAGTTTTACACTCTGCAGAGGTTGCACACTTTACCCACTAGATCCGAGGAACTTCCGTGTCAAACCACGACCCGCGGTACCTCAAGTACCCGGGGTAAGCACCCGATCATTACCTTTCCCTAGACGACACTAACATGGAGTCCACTCGATTGGTAGTAACCCCCGTGCCAAACATTTCACATCATAAAGTCGCGGAGCCTTGCTCCCATATTCATCACATACCACAAGCACGGGGTACCAACGGTGTGTCCGGTGCCCTGTGAAAACAGTCATGGCCGCCCTACCTGGCACGACCCCGTCCCAAGAGAGAGCACCAACTCTCCCCCGTCACTAGTAATGCGGGCTCCAAGCTAGTATCGGTCTAGGTACTCAACAATGCCCTTTCCCATATAAGGGTAGAGTGGTCGTGCATGTAAGGTTGGAATAACGGTCGCAACTCCGACCAATCCGTTTTGAAAACCACACACCCTTTGCTTGGCACACCACTTCGTCATCAAGTGGTCACCCATCTCATCATCTCCCTCGGGCATAAGTGGCACCCGATGGGGTTTTCGAAAATACCTTTGAAATCACTTTGCCTCCCTCATTATGCACAAACCCATCCCATTTGCGTAGCACCTACATTTGCATCCTAGCTACTCCCACCGCATAACCCTCATAAAAGGTAGGGCCATGCACCATGCAAGTATCAACGAGGGATGTAATCTTGGCAACCACCCACGTGGTTCACCATATCGTCATGATTCCAATGCATCATCGATAAAGAGCTAAAAATGACATGCATATAAAAGGGGCATCATAGTCATGGTCAAAGGGCTGCTTGCCTTGGTTGGCTTGGTCTTCAAAGTCTTCCGGCACTGCTCCTCCTTCTTCCTCAGCTACTTCGTCGAATACGGGATCTAACGTTGCAAGAAAACAATGGAAAAATAAGGCAATAATAAAAACAGAAAAGTCAAAGTGCTCTGAAAAATGTCAACTTAATTTTGTAAAATACTAGGAGGAAAACTAGGAAGGGGGCAACTTTTGGTTTTGGTTCTGGAGTAGCAAAATAGGAGTTATGGATTTTCAAGGGTTCATTTAAATGCTAAAAATAACATTTAAATATTTACAGAAAGGAAAAGGTGATTGGATCTGAGTGAAAGTTGCACCAATAAATAGATTGCAATATTCTAGGAATTTAGAAATTGGAATCAAAGCATTTGGATTATTATTTTGCCCTGTGGAATTTTTTGAAGTTTCACAGAAAAAGAAAAAGGGAAACGGCGCTGTGCCACTGGGCCAGAGAGGCCACAGCAGCAGCAGGCCCAGGGGGAAACCCCAGCCCACGCGGCCGCCACGTCGAAGGCGTAAAGGCCGAATCGCCTTCGCCGACGGCGGGTTTCAGGCTACACAAGACGTTTAAACCTGACGGTGGATCCCACCCGCCGGCGTGCGTGAGGTCGACAGCCGCCCCACGGCGGCCGTCGTCTACCTCCGCCAGAGGCGACGCGAGCTTCGCCGGGCGGCGATCAGGCACGGAAGTGGAGCGGAGACTACCGTTGGATTCAGGAGGAGTCGCGGATCCGGTGGTGGTGGAGATGGTCGCCGGGGTGGCCTGCCACGCCGGCGACGAGGTCCCATGGCGGAGGTGCTTGGCGCCGGTGGCTCGGCCGTCCCAGCTGCAAAACGAGGGGAAAGCGAGGGAAGACATCGGTGAGGTGAGGAGGCCGAATCGAGGAGAAACGGGCGGAGGAGGTGCTGACTGCAGATCGACGGCGACCGAGGCGGCGGAGCTCGAGCTCGATCTCGAGCTCGGGCGGCTCTGGAGCGAAGGGGTGGATTCGAGGTGGATTAGGTGTGTGGGAGAGCGGCGGGAAGGAAAAGGAGGGCTGGAGTGCCTTAAATAGGCCGGCCATGGTTCACCGTGGGCGTGGCCTCTGGCACCAGGGGATCTGCTCTGGGGCCATTGGGGAGAGATTGGAGCTGTCCACGGCGCGTGGGAGTGGAGTAGGGCGCCAGGAGGAGGAGAGAGAGCGAGGGAGGAGGGCCTGGCGTCTCAGCGTGTGAGGCCAGCCATTGGCCGAGCCGGGCGGCGTCGCACGCCGCTGCAGGAGGGGAGAGAGAGGGGAGACAGAGGGGCGGCACGGCGGCGTGTAGCAGACGCCGAGGCACATCACCGCGATGGGAAGGCACGGCGGTCGGGTGTCGCATGGCGCCAACGGTCGGCGCTCTGGCAGCGCTCAGGCGCGACTTTGGCCGGCATCCGCGGTTTTTCCATGGCCGCAAGCGCCCTTTGCGTCTGGAAGCTACACTGACGGCAGGGACAAGACCAGAGAAAGGCCTGGATGCCCAGGGTGCGAAGGGAGAGAGAAGCTGGGAGAGAGGAGAGAAAATGTTGTCAGAGAGGACAAACTTGATTCCCCTTCCTCCACATTGTTTCTTGGGTAGAAAGTGTCTAGATGATGAGGGAAGTGAGGAGGGTTGTGGCAAAGAGATTAACTCATGGAGATTAGTGAAAGTGGCAAAAGAGGCCTTTTAGTATTTTGCCAGAAGGTGTTTGATGGAGTTTTGGTTAAGTTAATGATCCTCACTGGCCAAGATACTCCAAGGGGTGAAATGTCACATATATTTAGGGCCTTCCACCCATTTTGAGCTCATTTGGACAAAGTTGCCAATGCAGCTTTTGCAAACCCTAGAAATGGGCAGAAATGGGTTTGTGTAGATCCGATGGACTAAATCATTTCTCCTTGATGTGCCACTTGGTGTGGTAGCCTTATTTGGTCACATGATCAGGTTCACCAAAGTTGGGGTCTTGGAGAAAAAGTTGGTAGTGCAAAGTGGTTCAAACTTGATTTTGGTCAGAGAGGGTTTTGAGGCACTTTGACCAAGATTTCCTCTTCTCCAACCTGTGCCATTTGGTCCAGTTGCATCATTAGACCAATGAAGCATGTCCACCAAGTTTGAGCACATTTGGACATACTTGGCAATGTAAAGTTGATCAAACTTTAGATTGGACAGAAATGGTTTTGAGGGGTTTTGATGGTGTTATCTTGTTCTCCAAGTCATGAGACTTGGCAAGATCAACAGATATGTCATATGTGACATGATAGAATTTTCCTGGAATTTTGGAGAATATTTCCTTTGTAAATATTTCAAAAGCTTGAAATATCGAGAAAGGGTTTTAGAGGATTTGACCAATATTTTGAACATGACCATGTGTTGAAACTCTTATATATGGACAATATATGTCCTATGAGCTTCTCTAAATTTTGTCAAATATTTTTGAAACAGAAAAATAATTATTTCCTATTAAAGACCATTTCTGGCCTTAAGAAAAAGCCTTTAAATAAAATAGAACAGTAACTTTTAAAATTATACTTTTGTGGTTCTGGGCATCCTATATCTAATAGGAGTCAAATATATTTTTGGAAAGATTTTTACTGCCCTTAATCAAGTACTTGCAAAGTGCAAACCTCAATTCAGGGTTTTGGAAAACTAATTTTAGAAAATACTTTCGCCAAATTATTTTTGTAGGAAAATCCCATATAGCACTATTCACATGGCATGGTCATTGGTCGGGAGCTTGGGGTAGGGAGATGAAGTATAGAGGGTAGAGTAGTTGACTTCAAGAAGCACTTGAAAAGAAACACGAGAGAAAACCAACTCCAAATAAAAGCCAAATAATGCAAAAGTTTTTGTTGGTCCAAATTTTCATGCTTTATTGATAAAATGAAATGTTACAAAATGCAGGTGTGACAGACCTACCCCCTTACAAGAATCTAGTCCCGAGATTCCTAAACTAAACTTGAAAGAGGTACGGAAATTCGGATCTAAGGTAGTCTTCACGCTCCCAAGTTATACCTTGGTATGATTGCTCCATTGGACTTTGAAGTACTTGATGGTGCGGCTTGAGTGTGTCGTTCAGCCTCATCGAGAATGCAGATGGGCCGCTCACGATCGTCAAATCAGGTTGAAGATCAATGGCTTGGTGATTGGCGTCTTTGTAGAGGTCGGGCTTATGCGGAACTTGGAGACACTTCGGAGTTGTGACCGTGGAACACGTTGTGCACATCAGAAAGTTCAGGTGGAAGTTCCAACTGGTAAGCCACTTCTCCTCGTCGCTCAGTGATCTTGAAGGGGCCAATGTATCTCGGTGCGAGCTTTCCTTTGACATGAAAGCGCTGGGCTCCTTTGAGAGGGGTGACCCGGAGATAGACATGGTCTCCAACTCGGAAGTTTATGTCTCTGCGACGTGAGTCTGCATAGCTCTTCTGCCTTGACTTGGCAGACTTCAGACGCTCTCGGACAAGCTGGACTTGCTCTTCTGCTTCACGAAGGATATCAGGCCCAAAGACAAGTCCTTCTCCGGCCTCCGACCAGTTGAGAGGTGTACGGCACTTCCGCCGTATAACACTTCAAATGGTGCCATCCGAGGCTGGCACGATAACTGTTGTTGTAAGAGAACTTCGGCGAAGGGAGGCAATCTTCCCACTTAGCTCCATAAGCTAAGACACAGGCTCGGAGCATGTCTTGAGTATTTGATTCACTTTCTCGGTCGACCTCCGGTCTGTGGGTGGAAGCATCTTTGAAGGACAACTTGGTCCCCATGGCCTCCTGGAATTTCTTCCAAAACCTTGAGGTGAACTGGGTTCCTCGATCGACACAATCTCCTTGGGAACACCATGAAGGCTCACGACTCGGTTGATGTAGAGGCGGCTAACTGGTTCCCCTTGTAGGTTGTCTTGACAGAATGAAGTGGGCCACCTTGGTCAAATGGTCAACTATGACCCAGATGGAGTCATGTCCCTTGTTTGACCTAGGTAGTCCAGTGATGAAATCCATTCCGACTTTATCCCATTTCCACTCGGGAACCTTGAGTGGTTGGAGTAATCCAGCAGGTCGCTGATGTTCAGCCTTGACCCTCTGGCATACGTCACATTTTGCAACATAGGTGGCAATCTCCCTTTTCATCCCGTGCCACCAAAATCTTTCCTTCAGGTCTTGATACATCTTGGTGCCTCCAGGGTGGATGGAATATGGGCTGTCATGAGCTTCTTGCAAGATCAGGTTCTTGAGCTCAACCTTGTTGGGCACGCAGATGCGATTCCCAAACCACACAATTCCTTCCTCATCCTCTGTGAATCCTGAGGCCTTGCCTGCCTTGATCTTCCTCTTGATGCCTTCAATACTCTCATGCCCCTTCTGAGCTTTCTTGATATCATCCATCAAGGTAGGCTTAACTTCGAGGTTGGCCAAGAATCCTGGTGCAACCGGCCCAACCCGAAGCTTTCAAGTTCTTCATACAAAGGCGGGTAGCTTGTGCTTTAGCATAGCATTCAAGGAGCAAGCCTTCTGCTCAATGCATCTGCTACCACATTAGCCTTTCCAGGGTGGTATTGAACACTGAGGTCATAATCTTTTATCAACTCCAGCCATCTTCTCTGCCTCATGTTCAATTCCCTCTGAGTGAAAATATACTTCAGACTTTTGTGATCCGTGTATATCTCACATCGCTTCCCCAAAAGGTAATGTCGCCAAGTTTTCAGAGCATGAACCACTGCTGCTAGCTCAAGGTCATGAGTAGCGTAGTTCTCTTCGTGAGGTCGTAGTTGCCTTGAAAGGTAGGCCACGACTCGCCTTCTTGCATCGAACACCTCCCATCCGATTCTTGGCGCATCACAATATATCACAAACTCCTTGTGTATATCTGGTGTGGCGAAGCTGGAGCGGTGGTTAGCTTCTTCTTCAGCTCTGGAAGCTCTCTTCGCGCCGGCGTCCATTGAACTTCTTGTCCTTCTTCAAGAGCTGAGTCATGGGTGGGCAATGCTTGAGAATCCTTCAACGAACTTGCGGTAGTATCCCGCGAGTCGAGGAAGCTTCGACTTCCTTCACATTGCTCGGGATTGCCATTCATCCACGGCTTCAATCTTAGCAGGTCGATTGACAATCCCTCTTGGTTAGAACATGACCCAGAATCCAACTTCACGCAGCCGTAATTCACACTTGCTGAACTTGGCATACAGTTGGTGCTCTCGAAGCTTGTCTAGGACCATCCTCAAGTGTTGCTCGTGCTCTTCTTCCGACTTCGAGAAGACAAGAATGTCATCAATGAAGACAACGACGAACTTGTCCAAATATTCCATGAAGACCTTATTCATGAGATACATGAAGTAAGTGGGGCATTGGTCAATCAAAGGACATGACCGTGCATTCATCTGAGCCATATCTGTTTCTGAATGCCGTCTTGAATATCTTGGGGTCCGATCTTGATTGGTAGTACCCAGATCTGAGGTCGATCTTGGAGAACACCTTGGCCCCATTGAGTTGATCAAACAGATCTTCAATCTTGGGAAGTGGGTACTTGTTCTTGATTGTAACCTCATTGAGGGAGCGGTAGTCAATGCATAAGCGGATGGTACCGTCCTTCTTTGCCACAAAGTAAGCAAGCGATCCCCAAGGGAGGCACTAGGCGGATAAATCCTTCCTCAACTGCTCTTCCACTGCTTCTTCAATTCGCTAACTCCTCCGATCCCATTCTATAAGGCTTCTTATAGATGGGTCCTGCTCCGGGTATGAGCTCGATGACGAACTCAATGTCCCGATCAGGAGGCATTCCTGGTAGCTCGTCAGGAAAAACATCGGGATACTCGCATACTACTGGCACTTGTTCCAATCCAACTTCAGTCAGACAGTTGACTTGGTTGGCTTGAGCGGGAGAGGGACTGGAGGCAAATCTGACTTCGACTCCTCGGTCATTGGTCATAGTGACCGCCCGGTTGGCGCAATCAATCAAGCCTTGGTGCTTCTGAGCCAATCCATTCCCAAGATCACATCAAGCCTTGTGATTTTAGGATGATAAGGTCTGCTAGGAAGTCTACCCGTTAATGGTAATCCCGACTCCTTTACATCCTATCTTGGCTCTCATCTACGCTCGGGGTTTGTACCACCATAGGGTTGTTTAGGGTGTAGGGTCATGCCACTCTTTAATGCAAAACTTTGGGTGACAAAAGAATCGTGGCTCCGAATCAAACAAAAGCGATTCTTGGTGCTGAATTGACAAGGCGTACCAAAGACGACGTCCGGTCTTCTGGGCTTCTTCCGCAGTGACATGATTCACACGACCCTGCCATTGTTGGGCAAGTTGCGGGGCTTGGTTCCTCGGTGGCATACCACGGCCTTGTCTCGGTTCTGCGCATTGGGGCGTGAGGCGTCGGGCTTCTTGTTGGGGCAATTCTTGAGTAGTGCCTGGCTGTCCACATCGAAACAAGTGACTTGATTGGGGACGACGCCTTGCCGGCATTGTTATTGGGGTTGTTGTAAGCTGGCACAGGGGTTGGCATACTTGAGGTGGATAGTTGGTGCGAGGTGCAGGAGCTCTTGGCTGCCGATAGGTTGGCTTGGCGGGGCTGGCTGCCACGGACGAGGCTTCGTTCTTGGAGCTACCCTTGCCGATCATCTTGCGCTTCGAGTGTCATCCAAGGCACGTCGCTTGTCCTCAAGCATGAGCGCCTTGTTCACCAGATCAGGAAAGGTCGGGCAGTCACACACAACAAGCGAGTATTGCAGAGTCTGGTTAAGGCCTTCCATGAAGCGCTCCCGCTTGGCAGCATCAGTGCTGACATCTTCAGGGGCATACCTTGAGAGAACACTGAACTTCTGCATGTACTCCTTGACAGTGCTGCTACCTTGCTTCAGGGCTCGGAACTCGCGCTTCTTGATGGCCATGAGTCCAGAAGGGATGTGGGCCTTGCGGAATTCCGTCTTGAAGGTGTTCCAAGTGATATCTTGCTCAACATGCATAGCCTTGAATCCATCCCACCAAGCTCTGGCAGTCCCCCCGAGACAGTGGGCAGCATACGCCACTTTGTCACGGTCCTCAGTGCATCCGACTAGTGCCAGCAGATCCTCAATGGTGCGGACCCGATCGTCGCATCCGAGGGTTCAGCATCTCGATGAAAGTGGGTGGTGCATGCTTCTTGAACTCCACCGGTGTGGAGCGTCCATGGCCGTGCCCATCCGGGCGGTTGACACTGAGCAATCATCTGGAGGGCTGCGGTGTTGGCTTGGCGCTCCTCTCGAAAAGCTTGGAGAAGCTGAGCCATATCCATGCTTGGAGGAGGTGGTGGTGGTGGAGTCGTCCCTGGGCTTGGTCTGGCTGGCTCCGGCCTCAGCAGAACCTCCGACTTCTTGCGGCTGGGTAGAGGTACCGATCGTGTTACAACAGCATCTGTTGGAGTGGTCAAGGTCTCATGATAGGGAACAACAATGAGGGAAAGCAGTAGAGATGGAATGCCTAGTAAGGGGTGGTGTGACACAATTTTAGTAAAGCAAAGGCGGAAGGGCCAAACTCATGCATTAAACCAAATGGGAAATGTAGTGGTTTACAAGTTCCCAAGGAAAGTACGACTTCATCAAAGCAAGTTGAAAGCAAACACAACATAACATGGTTTCATAAGAACCATTACAAAGACTCGACTTACATAAAAGGGGTACACGACCTATCCTACCATAGGCTACGAGCTAGCCTATCCTAGTCTGAGCGGGTCTAAGTGGTGGAATGCTCGGTCGGGTATTCGGCTCCTCTGGGTCTTCCTCCTCATCATCATCTGTCTCGGTCTCCTCATCGCTCGAGGAAGTGGAGGAGTGAAGGAGCTGAACACGGCGCTGCTTTCTGGTGGCGTCTTGAAGAGGTTTCGGTACTCCTTTGCCGTCATCTGGCGTGGCTGAGGTGCTCCTCGGCAGCTGCGACCTGTGGGGTCGTCCGCCTCGAAGCTACATGGGCTGTCCAGGTGCTCCATCCTTCTTGATCCTGTCCGCCTTAAATGCTCTAACTATGCGGAGGAGCTCCTTGGTCTCATGGAGTTCCTTCGAAGCTCCGTCGACTCGAGGCAGTCTGTGCGCGGTGTCGGCACACAAGCTGAAATAGGTGCAGGCGGAGAGGAAGTCCCTCGCCCAAGGGTGGTGCTGGTCGCTGCTCTCGTCGTCACCTTCCTTACGATAAGGCAGGTAAGCAGTGGCTGGCTCTCTTGCCATCTCTGGCAGGAGATCCCGGAGGCAGTCGGTGCCTTGAGGGCAGCATCTCCACGGCGCGAAGCGGTGTCGCCATCTGGGGTCCCTCAAAGAACCAGCTCGTCGGGCGTCATTCGCCCTCACGACTACCTCCACGTGATACTCCTTCTTGGTCTTTGTCACCCGGTGCTCGTGGTAGGAGAAGGTGGGGACTCGAGTGAACCGGCACTTCCCGAGGCTATCCTCAAGAAGCACGGAAACCCGGTGGTCGGAAGTCCTCTGCACGCGCGCCATCTACAAAAAGTGGAAGGGAAGGGTCGATAAAGGAATGTGCCCTGTGTTTGGGATGCTAACATAAAACATAGGTATATGGGTAATCTAGGGATAGTCTCGCTCTAACTAACGTCCATGCTAACTAAGGCTTCCTACAACGGTCGGGATGGCTCGATACCAGCTCTGTGGGGACCCGACTTGCAAGTCGTGATCACCGAATGCTGCGTGTCAATGATCCCGAGATCAATGCTCACTTGAACACACGTAAGCTGAATAACAAGAGTCTTACATCCATACATACCGTCTTACACAAATAGTGACCATCATGGTCAAGTCTTACATCGATAAAGCCTTAAGGGCTGAACATCAAATGAAACATAGCAGCGGAAATCATCATCGATAAGTAGAACCCATGCCATCCGCCTTAACCCTACGGGCATTACATTTGGGAAGCGTCCTAGTTCGCATGATCGTCTCCAAAGAACTCTTCTTGAACTCCGGTTCTTCCATGCCTGGTCAATTAAATAACCGGTGGCAAGCCAATGAGTACTTTGAATGTACTACTTAAGCAACCCATGATTTGGTTCAAGGTGCGGTAATGCATGACATAGGTAAAGTTTTGCATAAAGCTAGTTTTGAGTGCAGGACATGTTCAACATCCTATAAAGCATGCATCAAGAGAATTCCAAGAACCATGAGAACTGGTCACAGATATCAACATAAATAGAATGGGCACCAACCCATTTATCATAAGCGGAGTGGGCACCAACCCATCTCAATCGTGTCAAGTCTGGACTTGATCCATAACAACACCATCATCTCACACACGGGTTTGAAAACAAGTGGGCGTAGCCCAAGAGCGGTTACCCAAGCTGTCCATGACCGTGGACACGGCTATTGAATAGTTTTACACTCTGCAGAGGTTGCACACTTTACCCACTAGATCCGGGAACTTCCGTGTCAAACCACGACCAGCGGTACCTCAAGTACCGGGGTAAGCACCGATCATTACCTTTCCCTAGACGACACTAACATGGAGTCCACTCGATTAGTAGTAACCCCGTGCCAAACATTTCACATCATAAAGTCATGGAGCCTTGCTCCCATATTCATCACATACCACAAGCACGGGTACCAGCGGTGTGTCCGGTGCCTCGTGAAAACAGTCATGGCCGCCCTACCTAGCACGACCCCGTCCCAAGAGAGAGCACCAACTCTCCCCCGTCACTAGTAATGCGGGCTCCAAGCTAGTATCGGTCTAGGTACTCAACAATGCCCTTTCCCATATAAGGGTAGAGTGGTCGTGCATGTAAGGTTGGAATAACGGTCGCAACTCCGACCAATCCGTTTTGAAAACCACACACCCTTTGCTTGGCACACCACTTCGTCATCAAGTGGTCACCCATCTCATCATCTCCCTCGGGCATAAGTGGCACCCGATGGGGTTTTCGAAAATACCTTTGAAATCACTTTGCCTCCCTCATTATGCACAAACCCGTCCCATTTGCGTAGCACCTACATTTGCATCCTAGCTACTCCCACCGGCATAACCCTCGTAAAAAGGTAGGGCCATGCACCATGCAAGTATCAACGAGGGATGTAATCTTGGCAACCACCCACGTGGTTCACCATATCGTCATGATTCCAATGCATCATCGATAAAGAGCTAAAAATGACATGCATATAAAAGGGGCATCATAGTCATGGTCAAAGGGCTGCTTGCCTTGGTTGGCTTGGTCTTCAAAGTCTTCCACCTTGCTCCTCCTTCTTCCTCGGCTACCTCGTCGAATCACGGATCTAACGTTGCAAGAAAACAATGGAAAAATAAGGCAATAATAAAAACAGAAAAGTCAAAGTGCTCTGAAAAATGTCAACTTAATTTTGTAAAATACTAGGAGGAAAACTAGGGAGGGGGCAACTTTTGGTTTTGGTTCTGGAGTAGCAAAATAGGAGTTATGGATTTTCAAGGGCTCATTTAAATGCCAAAAACCACATTTAAATATTTACGAAAGGAAAAGGTGATTGGATCTGAGTGAAAGTTGCACCATTAAATAGATTGCAATATTCTAGGAATTTAGAAATTGGAATCAAAGCATTTGGATTATTATTTTGCCTGTGGAATTTTGGAAGTTTCACGAGAAAAAGAAAAGGGAACGGCGCTGTGCATCGGGCCGAGAGGCCACAGCAGAAGCAGGCCTGTGGGGAAACCCCAGCCCACGCGCCGCCACGTCGAGGCGTAAAGGCGAATCGCCTTCGCCGACGGCGGGTTTGGCACACACAAGACGTTTAAACTCGACGGTGGATCCCACCCGTCGTATGCGTGAGGTCGACAGCCGGCCCCACGGCGGTCGTCGTCTACCTCCGCCGAGGCGACGCGAAGCTCGCCGGCGGCGATACAGGCACGGAAGTGGAGCGGAGACTACCGTTGGATTCAGGAGGGAGTCGCGGATCCGGTGGTGGTGGAGATGGTCGCCGGGTGGCTGCCGCCCGGCGACGAGGTCCCATGGGAGGTGCTTGGGCGCCGGTGGCTCGGCCGTTCAACTGCAAAACGAGGGGAAAGCGAGGGAAGACATCGGAGGTGAGGGGAGGCCGAATCGAGGGAGAACGGGCGGAGGAGGTCTCAGATCGCAGACGACGGCGCGACCGAGGCGGCGGAGCTCGAGCTCGATCTCGAGCTCAGGCGGCTCTGGAGCGAAGGGGGTGGATCCAGGGGTGGATTAGGTGTGTGGGAGAGCGACAGGAAGGAAGAGGAGGGCTCGGGAGTGCCTTAAATAGGCTGGCCACGGTTCACCGTGGGCGTGGCCTCTGGCACCCATGGATCTGCCTGGGGCCATTGGGGAGAGATTGAGCTGTCCACGGCGCTCGTGGGAGTGGAGTAGGGCGCCAGGAGAAGGAGAGAGAGCGAGGAGGGCCTGGCGTCCGCGCGTGTGAGGCCAGCCATTGGCCGAGCCGGGCGGCGTCGGGCACGCGCTGCAGGAGGGGAGAGAGGGGGAGACAGAGGGGGCGGCACGGCGGCGTGTAGCAGACGTCGAGGCACATCAGCCGGCGCGATGGGAAGGCACGGCGGTCGGGTGTCGCGGGCGCCAACGATCGGCGCTCTGGCAGCGCCCAGAGCGACTTTGGCCGGCATCCGCGGTTTTTCATGGCCTTGTGAAGCGTCCTTTTGCGTCTGGAAGCTACAGCAGCAGGGGACAAGACCAGAGAAAGGCCTGGGATGCCCTGGGGTGCAGAAGGGAGAGAGAGAAGCTGGGAGAGAGGAGAGAAAATGTTGTCCAGAGAGGACAAACTTGATTCCCCCCTTCCTCCACATTGTTTCTTCGGGTAAGAAAGTGTCTAGATGACAGAGGGAAGTGAGGAGGGGTTGTGGCAAGGAGATTAACTCATGGAGATTAGTGAAAGTGGCAAAAAGAGGCCTTTTAGTATTTTGCCAGAAGGTGTTTGATGGAGTTTTGGTTAAGTTAATGATCCTCACTGGCCAAGATACTCCAAGGGGTGAAATGTCACATATATTTAGGGCCTTCCACCCATTTTGAGCTCATTTGGACAAAGTTGCCAATGCAGCTTTTGCAAACCCTAGAAATGGGCAGAAATGGGTTTGTGTAGATCCGATGGACTAAATCATTTCTCCTTGATGTGCCACTTGGTGTGGTAGCCTTATTTGGTCACATGATCAGGCTCACCAAAGTTGGGGTCTTGGAGAAAAAGTTGGTAGTGCAAAGTGGTTCAAACTTGATTTTGGTCAGAGAGGGTTTTGAGGCACTTTGACCAAGATTTCCTCTTCTCCAACCTGTGCCATTTGGTCCAGTTGCATCATTAGACCAATGAAGCATGTCCACCAAGTTTGAGCACATTTGGACATACTTGGCAATGTAAAGTTGATCAAACTTTAGATTGGACAGAAATGGTTTTGAGGGGTTTTGATGGTGTTATCTTGTTCTCCAAGTCATGAGACTTGGCAAGATCAACAGATATGTCATATGTGACATGATAGAATTTTCCTGGAATTTTGGAGAATATTTCCTTTGTAAATATTTCAAAAGCTTGAAATATCCAGAAAGGGTTTTAGAGGGGTTTGACCAATATTTTGAACATGACCATGTGTTGAAACTCTTATATATGGACAATATATGTCCTATGAGCTTCTCTAAATTTTGTCAAATATTTTTGAAACAGAAAAATAATTATTTCCTATTAAAGACCATTTCTGGCCTTAAGAAAAAGCCTTTAAATAAAATAGAACAGTAACTTTTAAAATTATACTTTTGTGGTTCCTGGGCATCCTATATCTAATAGGAGTCAAATATATTTTTGGAAAGATTTTACTGCCCTTAATCAAGTACTTGCAGTGCAAACCTCAATTCAGGGGTTTTTGGAAAACTAATTTTAGAAAATACTTTCTGGCCAAATTATTTTTGTAGGAAAATCCCATATAGCACTATTCACATGGCATGGTCATTGGTCAGGAGCTTGGGGTAGGGAGATGAAGTATAGAGGGTAGAGTAGTTGACTTCAAGAAGCACTTGAAAAGAAACACAGAGAGAAAACCAACTCCAAATAAAAGCCAAATAATGCAAAAGTTTTTGTTGGTCCAAATTTTCATGCTTTATTGATAAAAATGAAATGTTACAAAATGCAGGGTGTGACAAATACCCTCCGCGACGACACCTCAGGGTCGTCCGCCCCGCCTGACGGTGCGGTAGATGGAGGCGTCTCGCTCTACATCTTCTCCGGATGAAGGTCCCCCGAAGACGAGCTCAGCTGAGAAGGACGGAGATCCGAACTACAAGGTAAGAACTTCGGTTATCCTCAGAAGCAAAGGAGGGATGTCCCTTATTACAAAACTCCCCCTTTTCTACTTACGGCTCGCTGGAGGGCTGATTCCTTACGGGAGATAGTGCAGCCGGGGCTTCCCCAGGCGCAGGACCCTCTGGTGAAGATCTCTTCCCCCGCTTTGAGGCCTTGGCCTCCGGGTCTTCGGGAGCGGTCCTCTTCTCCCCTTGGAAGGAGGGATTCTCGATCCCCCCTTTCTCGAAAGCCTCCTAGGTAGAGGCAGTAGTTTCTCTGTTTTCCCCTTCGCCTTCCTCTGAAGGCGCAACCTCCAGCATCTTGACCAACACGGGATCCGGCGCGGTCTCCGGGAGGGGGGCCGGACACCGTATCAGTTTTGCTTGCGCTATCCACTCCTATTCAAAGGACGATTGGTTAAAAGGCAAATCCAAGATATGCAAACGAATGGTATGTCCGGACATGGAGATACTTACTTGAGTATCCGGGCGATTGCAGCTTAGGCCGGTATCCTCGGTTAATTCCGGACACACCTCATGTGATCCGAAGAACAATTTGTACATCTCCGCGGGTGTCGTACCCATGAAGTGTTGGAGAGCTCGTGGTCCCTCCGGATTGAACTCCCACAGGCGGAGAGGGCGATGTTTGCAGGGCAGAAGACGCCTAATCAGCATAACCTGCGTCACCACGACCAGATTGATCTCCCTCCCTTGGAGGTCTCAAATCCGGCCCTGCAATAGGGGTACATCCTTGGTAGGCCCCCAGTCAAGCCCTTTGCTGACCCATGACATCATCCGCTGTGGAGGACCCGGGCAAAAAACGGGCGGCGGCCTCTGCCTGCTGCCCCTGGGAGCGGTAATATAGAACCACTCCTGCTTCCATAAGCCGAGCTCCTCCTGAAAAGAGCCCTCGGGCCATGGAGGATCGGCCCTCTTGTTTATTACCGCCCTGCCGCACTCTACTTGACGCCCATCAATCATCTTCGGCTCCACGTTGAAGGTTTTGAGCCACAAACCGAAGTGAGGTGTAGTGCGGAGGAAGGCCTCGCGGACGACAATAAACGATGAGATATGGAGGATGGAATCCAGAGCCAAGTCATGGAATTCCAGCCCATAGTAAAACGTGAGCCCTCTCACAAAAGGATCCATCGGGAAGCCTAAACCCCGACGGAGGTGGAACACGACGCTCTCGCCGGGATCGGGAGTAGGAATGACTTGCCCTTTGGCAGGCAACCTATGCGAAATCTCGTAGGTCAGGTACCTGGCTTCTCTTAGCTTTAGCACGTCCTCTTCCATGACGGAGGAGGGCATCCACTGGCCCTGTAGGTCGGAGCCGGACATTGTTGAAGGTCCGAAGCGCTCGAATCTGGAGCTCTGGGTGTTGGAACTCGGGGCGAGGGGCAGATTCGATTGAGAATTGAAGAAAAGAAACGAGCCTTGGTCTCATTATAAAGAGGGAGAATACCAAGAGCCGTCCCCGGGACCGTTTGGAACTCACCTTCGATGGAGGAGGCGTGGCAACGGGCACGGTTGTTACCCACGTCCGTATTGATGGGAATCCCGGAATAAGGGGAACATGATCTCTGCTTCGACAAGACGTATCAAGGAAACCGCTTAAGCTAAGCGTCTTGAGGTGGTATAATAAAACGATTCAAGTAAAGGCTTGGTAGTGGTGTGACGTCACGCCACAAAATACGTCAGCAGATTGAACTTGTGTACATATTATTCTCTCTACGGTGGTATGTGGAATTTATTTTCTGAGCGGACACTATCCTGGTGTTCACAATCTTCTATGAATTATTCGAGGAGGAACCCGCCTTGCAATGCCGAAGACAATATGCGCCCGGACTCGTCGTCATTGAAGCATGGTTCGAGGGCTCTTGAGGAGTCTGGACTAGGGGTGTCCGGATAGCGGACTATCATCATCGGCCGGACTCCAAGACTATGAAGATACAAGATTGAAGACTTCGTCCGTGTCCGGATGGGACTTTCCTTGGCGTGGAAGGCAAGCTTGGCAATACAGATATGTAGATCTCCTACCATTGTAACCGACTCGTGTAACCCTAGCCCTCTCGGTGTCTATATAAACCAGAGGGTTTTAGTCCGTAGGACGAACAACCATTACAACAATCATACCATAGGCTAGCTTCTAGGGTTTAGCCTCCTTGATCTCGTGGTAGATCCACTCTTGTACTACCCATATCATGAATATTAATCAAGCAGGAGTAGGGTTTTACCTCCATCGAGAGGGCCCAAACCTGGGTAAAAACATCGTGTCCCTTGTCTCCTGTTACCATCCGCCTAGACGCACAGCTCGGGACCCCCTACCCGAGATCCACCGGTTTTGACACCGACACCCGCTGTAGCAGAGCTTCACAGGCTGTCCGGTCTTGCAATGCGGTCTGTAATAGACCATCTTTGGCCGAAGGGGCCTAAGCCGGATAGTTACTTTGGTTTGGTGCAACAGTTCCTCAGGGCCGTGCCTCGGATCGATGCGATGAGGAGGTCAGCATGCATAGAAGGTGCGCGGATGGCCCTTGCCCGCGTTAAAGCGTATTGGACAGATATGGATGCCACTATGGTAGCGTCTCAGGATCCGGTGGGGGGCCAGTATCCGGCCGGGCACTACTTGGTGCAGGTCACGGAGGGTGCCCGCCTGATAGAGGCGCAGTGCCCGAAGAATTTCCTCTTCGAGTGATGATTCAAATCATTGTAAAAACATTTCGATTAGAAGGTTATATTTATAGTTTTTGTCTGAAAATATGATTGTGTCCCCTGTGCGGCCATTTATATATAGTTATATATGTGTGGGTAATCGGAAAGATAGCAGTCGTTGGCTTCAGCCCCCACGCATAAAATGCGGGGGTATTCGTGAAAAAATGTGCTTGATCACTCTTTATCCAATGTCTTGGTCCGGCAAGGAGGTGATTGCACGTCGAACGAGGCAACCGGACTATATAGTTGTAACACTTTCGCTTAGCCGCAGGATTCTAGCGTTGGGGCTACTATGTAGCCCTTGGTACCTTCGTGTGCATCCGAATACGGGCGCGTGTGTACCTGGCCGGGAAATGTCCCTTCGTTAATGCGGAGGAATCCTAGAGATTCTAGTGAGTCGTCGAGTGGTTGACCAGTCTCTCTCTATATCATGACGGTCAGTTTTCGGCTTTCTCTACTGAGGAGCTCATCCGGAATAACCAGGGCACAATCGCAGTAGTTCTCCTTGGGCCACCTTATCCGATTATGATGGAACGTAAGGCGGCAAACCCAGGAGCCGGGCAAACCCAACATTTGACCAAAGACATGATTCGGAGCTGATGCATATAAGGCCAAACTCGTGACACCGAACACTCCCAAAGGTATTCGGACTTTATAACCGATGATGAGCTCAAGAATTCCCATTCATTATAAACCCTGTATTTCCAGGTATGTGCGTTAATCTGTCGTGGCGAAATGCCAAAAACGGCAGTATCCTCTGTGGGTATGGAACCAATGGGATGATGAAACAACAAGAGGCAATAGAAAAGGTTTACACAGGGCCTTAATCTAAAAAGAAACCTGTTGAACGGGGCCCTGCTGCACGTCTGCGCCTTTGTCTCCGTTGTGCCGCATCCTGGAAGGGTATCGCGTGAAAGTTGTCTGTAGAAAAGGGAATCTCATAGTAGAGTGCAACGTAAGTATGCGATGGATAGTAGAAAATATAAGAGGCTGGCCTGCCAATAAGGTTGAGCCGAGTGTGGAGCTTTATTATTAGCCCCTGGTGTCCACTATAGGATTACATATACAGTGCCCTGGTTTAATATGGGCTGCCAGACTCGTCTAACCGTGTCCGTGGTCTTAACGACCCGGTATATTTTTGTTAGAGGCCGCTTATAGTCCGGCCGTTAAGGCCGTCGCGTACTCCTCTGCGCGCGAAAAGTGCTCTATTATTCCGCTAACGGTGATGACACCGCGAGGACCGGGCATCTTAATTGTAAGGTAGCCATAGTGCGGCAATGTGTTGAAGCGGGCAAAGGCCGTTCTTCCAAGCAATGCTTGATAGCTGCTTTGCAAGGGTGCGATGATGAAGACTAGTTCTTCGCTTCTGGAGTTGCCCGGAGAGCCGAATGTTACCTCCAGTATGACGGAGACCCTGCTGCAGGCTTCAACGCCTGGTATCACCCCTTCATAGGTGGTGCTGATCTTGCTGATTCTGGATGAGTCTATCCCCATCCTGCGGATAGAGTCATCATATATTAAATTGAGACTGATGACGCTGTCCATGAGGACATGAGTGAGATAATATCCGTCGATTATTGGGTCAAGTACCAAGGCGTTTGATCCTTCGCGCCAAATACTAGTTCGGCCGTCCAGGCGGTCGAAAGTGATCGAACAAGACATCCAGTAGTTAGGTATGGGTACGATGGGATCTATATCGCGCGCGTCTTTATGGGCGCGTTCGTGCCTCCCCAAGGATGTGCGAGTCGTGTGGATCATTGTCGGTGTCAAAACCGGCGGATCTCAGGTAGGGGGTCCCGAACTGTGCGTCTAGGCGGATGGTAACAGGAGACAAGGGACACGATGTTTTTGCCTGTGTTCGCCCTCTCGATGGAGGTAAAACCCTACTCCTGCTTGATTAATATTGATGATATGGGTAGTACAAGAGTGGATCTACCACGAGATCAAGGAGGCTAAACCCTAGAAGCTAGCCTATGGTATGATTGTTGTAATGGTTGTCCGTCCTACGGACTAAAATCCTCCGGTTTATATAGACATCGGAGAGGGCTAGGGTTACACAGAGTCGGTTACAATGGTAGGAGATCTACATACCAGACATTGCAAGCTTGCCTTCCACGCCAAGGAAAGTCCCATCCGGACACGGGACGAAGTCTTCAATCTTGTATCTTCATAGTATTGGAGTCCGGCCGATGATGATAGTCCGCTATCCGACACACCCTAGTCCAGACTCCTCGAGAGCTTTTAACCAGGCTACAATGACGATTTAGTCGCGCCAGATATTGTCTTCGGCGTTGCAAGGCGGGTTCTCCTCCAAATTCCATGTGCTTGCCGAATAGTGTCCGGCTTCCTTACAAATGTTGCGCTCCTTGGCTTCCACGCCCAATAATGGCCCTCTTCCACGTGTCACATGAATGCGAAAGGCCAGGGTATTTTTATATTTTACCCCCTAGCTGCGCAAATAATCTGCCTATAAGAGAGGCAAGAATCCAGATCCAAATCACACCATCTTCCTTCCGCGAGTACTCATCGGAGCGCTTCTGACCAAAAATCCATTCCATCATGGACCGTCGACGCGGCTCCTCCTCTCACGCTCCTAGCCCTCAGCCAGGAGATTGGAGGAGATGTTCAGGCCCGCACAACGAGCTGGTGACACTCCAAGCGGAGGGATACCTTCCTCCGGCCTTTATGGTCCCGGCCAAGCCGGGCTGGCTACCTACAAAGGTGGAAGCAAGCGGAGGCCACCCCTAGTCCCTCCAAAGGAGAGTGGGTGCTGCCGTCCCTTATCTAATAAGGGGCTGGATTTCGTGATACATCCGCTTTCTCCGAGGGCTTCGGAGTTCTACGGACTCGGCTTCATCACCTCACGCGCCTCTATTCTGCACATCGCGGGTTTCGTAGCTCTTTGCGAGTTGTTCCTGGGCATCGAGCCCCATTTTGCGCTGTGGAAGAGACTATTTTGCTTCATACCCCGTTCTCACGAGGGGTCAATATATCAAGTGGGCGGACCCAAAATATGGCGCATCGCCGGGACCGGATATCTATTCGGAACCCCAAAGAAGGCGTCCGAAGACTGGCCCTCGGAATGGTTTTATGTGGAAGATGCTCCACTACCGGACCCAGTTCGGATCGGCCTCCCGGAGTTCAGCAAGGCTCCTCTGAAGAAACGCCTTGTTGGCGCTCATGAGCCCTCAACAGGAGGAAGACAGGAGTGTCCATTATTTGATGGGCTGGATAAGTTTGCTGGCCCATTCCGGATTGACCATGATTGGAGTCATGGCCACGTGCATTATGCGAGGGGTGCAGCTGCTCCAATATAGGGGCCACCCCATGTGGGATTTCAACAGGGAGAATGACGCCACCCGCCATGGCCGCAAGGGGCCGGGATCAGCCCCGGATCTGGTGAAGATCCTGTCCGGCCTGTACAAGGGGAAGAAGGAGGACTTCCTCCAAACGAGCCCATTGAATGGGTTCTCCATGAATAACCCTCGGAGCTGGGTAAGCGGACGTTTATTCATCCGACCCGTGCTTTCAAAGTTAAGTGCCTTACTTTATGATTTTGACGCAGGAACTGCATCGGGATGTGGAGGGCATACAGTCCGCCCACAACCCGAGGACCCGGAAGATCCCTTGACCCGCCTCCAAGAGGATCCGGACATAAAGGTGGAGCTAATTGACGGGTGTTCCACCAACTCAGCATGGACAATGCTCTAGTCGCCATTACGGTGACTACCCGGCTTATCTCCGCCCCTAGGTAATTATGACCAGAGTCCCCGACACCATTACTTCGCCCCTTGCGTATTTCGACCACCGATACAATGGTGTCTTGCAGGAGGTGCCTTCAAGGCGGGAAGCCGAACCCGCGGCGGCTGACCAACAAGGGTCAGTCCAGCCCAGCAGGCGGAAGAGGGGTGCGGTGCGAATCGAAACGTCCCCGCAACGGTATAGCTCGCGACCGTTGTTTAGGAAAAAGATTCCTAGGAGGTGTATTAATGCTCATGACTTTTCCAGGAGAAAGAGCGCTCGTCGGACTGTGCCCGGAGAGGTTGCCAACCAAGCCTTCGCCAGCCAGGCTCCAACACCTGGTCAGGAGGGGGAGGCGAGCGCAAGGCGCGAGCCGGATACTCCTCCAACGGAGGATGCCGACAGGCTGTTCGCCACCAGCTCTGAGGTGGAGAGTGCAATGAATCATAGGCGGTGCTGGACAGTTCTTCGTGACGCGTGTTTCTCCCCAGAGGCATTGAATGCCTTTAGCACGGGAGACGCGCACCTCCGTGCCGCTCAAGATGGTTTAACCAGAGCCATGGAGCAGTATGTAAAAGACATACGGGTAAAGGATTTTAATAGTTGTATATGCCAGTAGCCCCCGAGACTTAAAGTAGTTAAAATAACTGATTTAAGGATCACTTGATATGCAGGATCTCACGGAGAAGAATGCCCAATTGTCTCAGGAGCTGCAAGGGTGCAAGGCCCAACTTGAGGCCGCGCTAGCTGCCCCAGGAGGAGACACCGAGACCCCCTCCGGTAACACATATTTCAAAAAGATAAGCAGTGTGCGGCGTGCGTATAAGTCTGACAATAATATTGCAGATGTTGCCGGACTTGATCCGGACAAGAAACAACTACTGTGCCAGCTGAAGGCCGGCGAGAGGGTGCTTAGGAAGGTGCAGCAGGAGAGGAACAAACTCCAGCATGCCCACACCCAGCTTGGAGAAGAGCTAAAAGGTGTTCGGGCCCAGCTGTCTAGCTCCGTGAAGGAGAATCAGCGGCTTCGTCGCGGCATCTATAGTAAGTGCTTGAGCAAACTCTTTTGAAAAGAAGAGTTCGGCGAGGAAGTCAATTGACAGAAATATGTCTGTAGGTATGCTCACAGGTCGCCCTGCGGAGGAAATGCCCAGTTCAACGGGTGACCAACTTCCCAAGATGGTGCAACTGCTCGAACGTGTTTGGCAGGCGATGAGTGGCGTCGTCCAGGCCTTATGGCCATCCGTCTCCCTACCCGAGGGCCTTGGAGAGCTTGCGAAGAAGCTTCAGGGAGCATGGCAGTGCTTCCGTTTATGGAAGATATCGGCCTGCCGTGAAGGTGCCAGGGAGGCCTGGGCCATGGTGAAGACGCGGTACAAGAAGGCGGATCCAAACCACATGGCCGAGGTCGGACCTGTGGGGCCCGATGGGAGGGAGATCCTCGTGAGCTTAGTATACGCCAGTAGAGTTGGCCGCTAAGTATTCCTAACGGACTCAGAAATTAGACAGCCTATTAGACGGGATTGAGGAGGAGTACAATCACCGATTTGACGATGTATTTAAAATGACATGTAAAATGCCTTCTAGCCGGATTGTAGATCGCTTGTCTTGCCGACCTTTTCGCTTCAACCTCGACCCTAGAGTCCGGAGGTGTCCGAATACCTTCTCTGTTATGAGAAAACGGGGCATGCATGGAGACCAAGCGAGGGGTCATTAGTGCTTTATCGCATAAGTGCCAACTAGTTATGTTATATTACATGGTTAGTAAGAAACATCTTCCAGGAGAATAGTTCCGTTAAGGGTTCCTTTCTCGGGAGGCATGCCCTAAAGTGCATGTCCGGACTGCATAAAAGAGCAGGAAAACATCCGGGGCAGATAAATAAAGAGGTAAAAATCATTTTCAAGTCACCGATCAATATTCCCTTAAGAATGCTAGCTTTGCTTCAACCAGTCCGAGGTACACATCCGCTGACCCGCAAGAGTAATCGCAGAGGTGCTCCTTTACCTCCTAGCCGAACAATCGGGAACGAGGGGTAAGCACAGAGCCAGCAACCCAGCTTGGTCAAAACTTAAGTCATATCGATGCATATAATGGTGAATAAAAGGTACATGCGGAAGTTTGACATGTGTTGGGCATAAAGCCCAGATAAGTAAGCTTCGCTAAAGAAGCCCCTGTATAATGAGTGCGGTAGAACATCAAGTGTGTGTAACAATGCGCAAATCGCCCTCAAGGGTTTTATGAAAAAGGTGGGAGAAAAGAGAGAAATAAAAGACAACTGAAGTGTAAAAATGTGGACGGAGGAAGGAGACGAACTCTCAGTCCAGCGCTAGGCGTAGAATCTTTGGAGGCGGGCTGCATTCCATGGGTTCGGCTCGAGTCGGTTGTCTCGACATGCGCTTTCAGAGCGGTATGCTCCGCCACGTAACTTGGTCGATGATGAAGGGGCCTTCCCATTTGGGCTTGAGTTTGTCCTTTTTCTTGTCCGGCAGGCGTAGAACTAGTTCGCCAACATTGTAAGTCTTGGCTCGTACCTCTCTGCTATGATATCTTCGAGCCTGTTGCTGATACAATGCGGAACGAGCCTTGGCCACGTCGCGCTCCTCCTCCAATGCTTCCAAGCTGTCCTGCTGATCTAGCTCGGCTTATCTTTCTTCGTACATGCGCACTCGAGGTGAGTCATGAATTATGTCGCAGGGCAAAACTGCCACTGCGCCGTATACCATAAAGAATGGTGTGAACCCGGTAGTACGGTTTGGCGTGGTCCGCAGCCCCCAGAGTACGGAGTCGAGCTCCTCTACCCAGTGCGTGTTAGATTCCGTAAGGGACCGCACTAATCTGGGTTTGATGCCGCTCATGATTAGACCATTTGCTCGTTCAACTTGACCGTTGGATTGAGGGTGATAGACTGAAGCGTAGTTGATCTTAATGCCCATATTTTTACACCAGAGTTTAACCTCGTCGGCCATGAAGTTCGTGCCGTTATCGGTGATGATGCTGTGGGGGACATCGTAACGGTGTACTACCCCGGATATGAAGTCTATCACAGGTCCGGATTCGGCCGTTTTAACTGGCTTGGCCTCTATCCATTTGGTGAATTTGTCCACCATGACCAATAGGTATTTTTGCTTGTGGGTTCCCCCTTTAAGGGGTCCAACCATGTCAATCCCCTGTAACGCAAACGCCGGTGATGGGTATAGTTTTGAGGGCGGTGGGTGGCATGTGGCTCTGATTAGCAAAGACCTGACAACCGACGCATCGTTGGACTAAGTCCTAAGCATCTGCCCGGGCCGGCGGCCAATAAAATCCTGTATGGAAGGCCTTACCTACAAGGGCCCGGGCTGCAGCATGGTGTCCGCCTAGTCCGGCGTGAATTTCAGCCAGAAGATTTCGCCCTTCCTCTTCGGAGATACACCTTTGAAGGACTCCGGTTGCGCTTTTCTTATAAAGTTCCCCCTCATGGACCTTGTAGGCTTTAGATCGCCGAACTATGCAGCGGGCCTCATTTTGGTCTTCGGGAAGTTCCTGCCTAATTAAGTAGGCTAGGAATGGTTCCGTCCACGGGGCAATGACTGCCATTATTTCGTGGACGGAAGGTGTTATGTCATTGGCTGAGCCACCGGTTGTGTGAGAATGTTCGGTGTTGGGCGGTGCGGTTGGTTCCGGATTGTTGTTTCCGGACTCCTCTTCCCATACTACGGATGGCTTAAAGAGCCGCTCCAGGAAGATGTTTGGAGGGACGGCGTCGCGTTTTGCGCCGATGCGTGCCAACACGTCGGCCGCCTGGTTATTATCCCGAAATACATGGTGGAATTTGAGTCCTTCGAACCGAGCTGACATTTTTAAGACGGCATTACGGTAGGCTGCCATTTTCGGATCTTTGGCATCGAAGTCTCCGTTTACTTGTGATATTGCAAGATTTGAATCCCCGCGTAACTCGAGGCGTTGAATGCCCATGGAGATTGCCATCCGGAGACCGTGCAAAAGGGCCTCGTATTCGGCTGCGTTGTTGGAGTCTGTGTACATTATTTGAAGTACGTATTGGACTGTGTCTCCGGTTGGGGACGTCAAAACGACGCCAGCCCCCAAGCCGACCAACATTTTAGAGCCGTCGAAATGCATGATCCAATTGGAGTATGCGCCGTACTCTTTAGGGAGTTCGGCTTCAGTCCATTCCGCGACGAAGTCAGCCAAGACTTGCGACTTTATAGCTCGCCGTGGTTTGTAGGTTATGTCAAATGGTAAGAGCTCAATGGCCCATTTTGCAATCCTGCCCGTCGCGTCGCGGTTGTTTATGATGTCGTTGAGGGGTACTTTGGAGGCCACTATTATCGAACACTCTTGAAAGTAGTGTCGCAGCTTCCGGGATGCCATGAACACCGCGTATGCTATCTTTTGATAATGCGGGTACCGGGACTTGCAGGGAGTTAAGACAGTGGATACGTAGTACACTGGTTTTTGAAGAGGGAATTTATGCCCTTCTGTTTCTCGTTCGACGACGAGCACCGCGCGCCACAACTTGATGTGTTGCCGCGATATATAACAACATTGGTTCACCCAGGTTAGGCGCGGCCAGGACCGGATTTGTTGCCAATATGGCCTTTATTTCTTCGAGTCCGGCAGTGGCAGCATCCGTCCACTCGAAGTGTTCGGTGCGCCTGAGGAGGCGATAGAGGGGCAATGCCTTTTCTCCCAAACGGGAGATGAAGCGGCTTAGAGCCGCCACACATCCAGTCAATTTTTGTATTTGTTTGAGGTCTTTTGGAATATCCAGCTGTGACAGAGCTCGGATCTTGGCTGGGTTTGCTTCAATTCCTCTACCGGATACAATGAAGCCCAGGAGCTTTCCGGCTGGTACGCCGAAAACGCATTTTTCCGGGTTCAGCTTAATGTCATATGCTCGGAGGTTGTCGAATGTGAGCCTCAAATCATCTACTAGAGTTTCAACGTGTTTGGTTTTGACAACCACGTCGTCTACGTATGCCTCTACTGTTTTGCCGATCTGGGTAGCCAGACATGTCTGAATCATGCGCTGATATGTTCTTACCGGCGTTTTGAGTCCAAGGGCATCGTGTTGAAGCGTAATGGTCCGTATGGGGTAATGAATGCCGTTATGGCTTGGTCCGCCTCCGCCATCTTGATTTGATGGTAGCCGGAGTATGCGCCGAGGAAACACAATGAATCGTGTTCTCGCAAAGAGCATCGATTATTTGATCGATGCGGGAAGGGGAAAGGATCCTTTGGGCAAGCCTTGTTGAGGTCTTTAAAATCGACACATAGGCGCCAGGACTTGTCCTTCTTTGGTACCATTACCAGGTTTGCTAGCCAGTCCGGATGTTTGATGTCTCTGATGAATCCGGCTTCCAATAGTTTGGCTAGCTCCTCTCCCATTGCCTGTCTTTTGGGTTCGGAAAATCGCCGAAGAGCCTGTTTGACTGGCTTGAATCCTTTTAGGATATTTAGGTTGTGTTCTGCCAATCTGCGTGGGATTCCTGGCATATCTGAAGAGTGCCAGGCAAAGATGTCCCAATTCTCCCGGCGAATTTCGTAGAGGGCGCCTACATCGGGGTTTAAATGTGCCCCAATGGAGGCCGTCTTTGTTGGGTCCGTTGGATGGACTTGGAATTTGACTATTTCGTTCGCTGGTTTAAAAGAGGTGGACTTGGATCTCTTATCGAGTATCACATCATCCCTGTTCACCGTAGAGCGCAGCGCAGTGAGTTCCCCCGCCGCTAGGGCTTCGGATAGTGCCTCGAGGGCTAATGCGGCTGTCTTGTTTTCGGCGGAGTGCTATGTCCGGATCGCTGGCAAGGGTGATGGTTCCATTGGGCCCGGGCATTTTAAGCTTCATGTACCCGTAATGGGGTATGGCTTGGAAGATTGTGAATGCCTCTCGTCCTAATAAAGCGTGATATCCGCTGCTGAACGGGGCCACTTGGAACGTGACCTCCTCGGACTCAGTAATTGTCTCGCAAGTTTAACACCACATCAAGTGTGATTTTTCCTGTGCAGCGTGCTTCCCGGCTAGGGATTATTCCTCTAAAGGTTGTGCTACTTCGCTCAATGCGGCTCCAGTCTATTTCCATTTTTTGAAGGGTTTCCTCGTAGATGAGGTTTAATCCGCTGCCGCCATCCATGAGTACCTTGGTAAGACGAAAGCCGTCCACTATTGGACTGAGGACCAATGCGGCTGGTGCTCGGGCTGTTCTTAATTTAGGTTCGTCGCTGGCGTTGAAGGTGATGGCCGTGTCGCTCCATGGATTTGTTGTTGCTACTTGGTAGACTTCGGCGAGGCTGCGGATTGTTCTTTTCTGCATATTATTTGATGCGAAAGTCTCGAAGACTGTTAATACCGTACTAGTACTGTTGGGGTGGGTCTCCGGGGCTAGAAGCTCTTCGCCACTTTTGGCCACTTGCCGCAGTATCCAACATGCTCGAAGGCTATGAGTTGGAGTGGCGCCCTCTGCACTATGAATTTTACAGGGTCCGCTGAGCCATCCCTCAAGTACGGTTCCATGCCCTTTATGGGGTTTTTGCTTTTTGGTTCTTGTCCTGGGTGCCTGAGCATGGTGCAGCCTTTTGTTTCGGACTAGGGTTGTGTTCGGAGCCGGATTGTCCCAAAACTTAGTTTCGGTTTTCCGGACACTCTCCATCGCACAATATTTTCGTACTATGGATGCTAGGTCTGCGAAGCGTGTAATTTCGCGACGACTTACGGCGTTCAAGATTCCCTTGTCTGTGCAATTGTTGCAGAAAATTGAAATTGCGTTTCCCTCACGGCAGTCCTTTATCCTATCCATAACCAGGAGGAATCTGGCCCAGTAATGATGTATTGTTCCAGTCGTTCGTCCTACGGACTAAAACCCTCCGGTTTATATAGACACCGGAGAGGGCTAGGGTTACACAGAGTCGGTTACAATGGTAGGAGATCTACATATCCGCATTGCCAAGCTTGCGTTCCACGCCAAGGAAAGTCTCATCCGGACACGGGACGAAGTCTTCAGTCTTGTATCTTCATAGTCTTGGAGTCCGGCCGATGATGATAGTCCGGCTATCCGGACACCCCCTAGTCCAGGACTCCCTCAATCATGTTCAGTGTTTTGACCTCTGGCGGGAATTTTTTCTGCCCCCCAGTGTTCGACTGGCGAGGTTCATCCTCGTCCTCACTTGGTGTTTCCCTTTCCTTGTGTTCGGCGTTTAGTTTGTCGGCCTGCTTGAAGACCCAGCACTCTTTGTGCGTGTGGTTCACAGGTTTGTCGGAGGTGCCATGAATTTGGCATAGTCTATCCAGAACTCTGTTCAGACCGGACGGTCCTTCTTTACTGCCTTTAGATTGCTTATTTTGCTGGTTAGGTCGAGAGCCCCTGAATCCAGCATTAACCGTTGTGTTGTCCGGGCTATCTTCCTTGTTTTGGCGTTTATTTTTATTACGTCGTGGCTTCCCGTTGCCATCCCTTATTTCGGATGTGCTGGGGTTGCTGGTGCCTTTACGGGCTAGCCAGCTATCTTCTCCCGCGCAAAAGCGGGTCATAAGGCTTGTTACGGCTGCCATTGTCCTTGGCTTTTCTTGGCCGAGGTGTCTGGCGAGCCACTCGTCACGGATGCTGTGTTTGAATGCCGCTAAGGCTTCGGCATCCAAACAGTCAACGATTTGATTTTTCTTAGTGAGGACTCTCCAGGTTGTTGGATTACGTGACTTAAATCGTCAGCATCCGGAGGCTGGACATAAGTCCCTTGAAAATTGGCCCTGAAAGCGTCCTCTAGTTCCTCCCAGCTCCCGATTGAATTTTCAGGGAGGGTTTTCAACCAGTGTCGGGCTGGTCCCTTCAGTTTGAGGGGAGGGTATTTGATGGCGTGGAGGTCATCTCCACGAGCCATGTGTATGTGGAGGATAAAGTCCTCGATACAGACCCCTGGGTTTGTCGTTCCATCGTATGCCTCTATGTTTACAGATTTAAAGCCCTGTGGGAATTCTTGGTCCAGTACTTCATCAGTAAAGCACAAGGGGTGAGAAGCCCCTCTGTATCTGGACGCGATGTGGCATGCCGTCTGCTGTTGTTGTGTTCGGTGTTTATTCCGAACTGGTGTTTGGTTGTCATAATTGTTTTGATGACCATAGTCCCTCGCCGGGGTGTGTCCTTTAGATCCGTAGATGGACCTAGCTGCGCCAGCTTTATTTTCCAGAATATCTTGCAGGTCGTGCCTGTTGCCCTGAGACATAGTGTATTGGCGTGGGGGTGCGGGTTGGTATCCGGGCTGGTATCCCGTTTTATCCCGCCCGCGGGGTGGCCGGTCAGCCGTTTGGCGTTCGAGTCCATATTCCTCGGCTGCCAGGACTTTAGTCCATCTATCTATGAGCAGGTCTTGACCGGCTTGGAGTTGCTGCTGCTTCTTCTTCACGCTCCTCGCAGTGGCTATAAGCCTACGCTTGAAGCGCTCCTGCTCTACGGGATCCTCAGGCACGCCGAATTCGTCATCACCGAGGCTGATCTCGTCTTCGGAGGGGGGCATGTAGCTGTCCTCCTCCGGGTATGCGTCAGTCGCCTGTTCTTCTGGGTTGACCTGCTCATCTTCCTGTTCGGCCTGCTCGAAGGTGGGCTGGTCAGGGTCATATTCTTCCTCGGCGCCATCCGGATTATTTTCGTATCCGGGGCCAGTGTTGCTATGGCGGGGCTTGGAGCGGCACCGACGACGCCCATTCTTTGATTTTCTTCCCGAGGGGTTGTCCTCCGTTGCCTCGTCGCCATTAGTTTCCTTCGGAGTGTCCACCATATATATATCATATGAGGAGGTGGTCGTCCAACGCCCGGTGAGCGGTGGCTCCTGTCATTATCCTACATCGTCGTCCATACCGTCGATGTCTTCGGAGTCGAAGTCAAGCACGTCGGTTAGATCATCGATCGTGGCAATGAAGTGGCTGGAGGGGGCAACGAATTGCGTCGTTGTCTGCTTCCCGGTCGAGCCGGACATAGTTCGGCCCGGTGTCTCCTGACAAGGAGAGAGAGACTTCAATAAGTCCAGCATGTCACTGAAGGGCGAGTGCTGAAAGAAGTCCGCCGCGGTGAACTCCATCACCGGAGCCCAACCAGGATGGCACGCGGATTGGAACCTGCATCTGGATATGAACTGGGTCCGAGTCCTGTGCCCTCGTGAGGTGAGACTGTGGTTCGCCCATCGCTGATGAGGGTATGGCCTGCGGGGCGGGGTCCAGCCCTCCGTCCTTGGGCGAAGCAACCTGCCCCAGATTTAGATCTGAGGCTTCTGCCGGGGTGATATCCCGAGTAACGTCTGACAGCAGGTCTAAGCCGTGCTCATCATGACTGTCTGGCGCTCCTGGCGCTGGCCCGAATCCGTCGAAGATCAAGTCTCCGCGCATATCCGTCCTGTAGTTCAGGTTTCCGAACCGGATTTGATGGCCGGGGGCATAGCTATCGATCTGCTCCAGGCGGCCAAGCGAATGGGCCCGCAGCGCGAAACCGCCGAACACGAAGATCTGTCCGGGGAGGAAAGTCTCACCCTGGACAATGTCGGTGATGACGATTGAACGATCCATCGAGCCTGATAGGGACGGCACAGAGGAACTCTCAATGAAAGCACCAATGTCGGTGTCAAAACCGGCGGATCTCGGGTAGGGGGTCCCGATCTGTGCGTCAAGGCTGATGGTAACAAGAAGTATGGGACACAAATGTTTAACCAGGTTCGGGCCCTCTCGATGGAGGTAAAACCCTACTTCCTGCTTGATTAATATTGATGATATGGGTAGTACAAGAGTAGATCTACCACGAGATCGTAGAGGCTAAAACCTAGGAGCTACCCTATGATGGTATGATTGTAAATGTGATCGGCCTTCTAAGGACCAACCTCTCTGGTTTATATAGACATCGGAGAGGGCTAGGGTTTACATGGAGTCGATTACAAGGAAGGAAATATAATATCCGGATCACCAAGCTTGCCTTCCACGCCAAGGAAAGTCCCATCCGGACACAGGCCGAAGTCTTGAGTCTTGTATCTTCACGCTTCAATAGTCCGGACGTTGTACACAATCCGGCTGTCCGAATACCCCCTAATCCAGGAATCCCTCAGCCGCCACGGAGACCCTTCGGGCAGAACTTACCCGAGCCATGGAACAAGCCAGAATAAGTGATGCGGCCGCCCAGAAGGCGGTCGAAGAGTTATGAGCCGAACAGGCTGCTCATCGCAAGAGCGAAGAAAAAATAGCCAAGATGGTTGTTGAGCTGAAAGATGTTGCAGGCCGCTATGAGATCCTCAAAAAGGAAAGCCAAGTGAAAGTAGCTGACCTGAAGAAGGCCCTGGAGGCAGCCAAGGAAACCCTCTCTAAAATTAGAGGGATAAGGGAGGAGCTTCGTGAAGCCAGAGATATCACGGCTGGGAGGCCATTTTTGTTGCGGATGAAGTTCGGAGATCCGAATTATGCCCCTCTGAACAAGTTATGGAGTGTTGTAGACGCGTATGCGGACTTGGCAAAGAGTGTTGCTGATGCGACTGAGTTTTACAAAGATCAGAAAGATCATAAGGTAGAAAGGTTGTTCTGGTCGCAGTTCAGTGCCCCGACGCGTCCGCTACCGTTGAATGAGAAAATGGCCGCATGGGCCGAGCTCCATAGGTTGTTCAAGCTTGCTATGAAGTCTGTCGTGGATCATCTTTGGCCGAGGGGACCAAGGCCCGACAGTTATTTTGGTTTGGTGCAACAATTCCTTGGTGCTGTGTCGCATATCGACGCTGTGAAGAGGTTGGCGTGCATAGAGGGTGCGCGGATGGCTCTTGCCCGTGTTAAAACATATTGGGCAGGGATGGAGGCCACCGCTATTGCAACCCGCGGTCCGGCGGTAGGCCAGGACCTGGCCGAGCACTATTTCGAAGAAGTCCTAGAAGGTGCCCGTTTAATAGAGGCTCACTTCTTGAAGAGTACCATGTTCGAGTGACATGTATCTGAATTGTAAAAACAATGCTATTTTGATTATAAAGGCTGTCTTTATACTTTTGCTCGAAAGTATTGTAGTGCCTCCTGTGCGGCCATTTATGTATGTATATAACCTGAAAGTTTGCAGTCGTCGGCTTCAGCCCCCACGCATATAATGCGGGGGTGTTCGAGAAAGCGCGTAATCACACTTGATCCAACGTCTTGGTCCGTTTAAGGAGGTGATAGTGCGGCGAACCAGACAATTGGACTATATAGCTTTAACACTTTCACGTAGCCATAGGAGTTTGACGGCGGGGCTACTATATAGCCCCTAGTACTTCCGCACTCATCCAAATACGGTGCGCGTTTGTACATGACCGAGAAACTAGTCCTTCGTTAATGCGGAGGAATCGCGAAGATTCCGCTAAGTCATCGAGTGGTTGACCAGTCTCGCGCTATATCATGACACCGGCCGCTTTCATCGAGGTGCTCATCCAGATGAACCAGGGCACAATCGTAGTAGTTCTCCTGGTGCCACCTTAGCCGATAGAGCGGAACGTAAGGTAGCAAAACACGGGAGCCGGGCAAACCCAACTATTGACCAAAGAAATGATTCGGAGCTGATGCATATAAGGCCAAACTCGCGACGCCGAACACTCCCTAAGGTATTCGGACTTTACAACATATACTGGGCTGAGTAACGCCCTTGATAATGAGCCCTGAGTTTCCAGGTACGTGCATTGGTCTGGCATGGCGAAATGCCAATAAAGCCAGTATCGATCTTGGTTGTGTTAAGTGTCCGGAGGGAAAGAGGCAACAAGAGACATTAAAAAAGGTTTACGCATGGGTCTTAATCTAAAAAGAAACGTTTGAGCGGGGCCCTGCTGCACGTCTGCGCCTTTGTCTCCATTGTGCTGTATCCTAGAAGGCTGTAGCACGATGATCATCTGTAAAAAGGAAAACCCAGGTGAAAGACTTCGTGTGAAAAAGTTGTTTATTCTGGATGAACCATGAAAATGCAATCTGTTATTGTATTAATAGGGTCAAGCCGAACTATGGGCTTCTTTTACATGCGTGCAGCCCCTAGCGCCATCTATGGGGGTATATCCATCGTCCCCAGCTCAGGTTTATCTGAGCTGTTACAACAGGTGGTGCGTCGGACTCACCTAACCGTGTCCGCGGTCTTGACGACCGATCATTTATTCTGCTTGGAGAGGCCGTTCAGTGTTCGGCTGCTAGGGACGCCACATATTCTTTCACATGTAAAGAATGCTCTGTATTTCCGCTAACTGTAATGACGCCACGTGGACCGGGCATCTTAAGTTTGAGATAAGCATAGTGCAGTACCGTATTAAAACGAGCTAAGGCCGTTCTTCCAAGTAGTGCGTGATAGCCACTTCGGAATGGAGCGATGTCGAAGATTAATTCTTCGCTTCTAATGTTGTCGGGAGAACCTAATACAACCTCTAGTACTAGAGAGCCTGTGCAGTGGGCCTCTACGCCTGGTATTACTCCTTTGAAGGTAGTATTACTTTGGCTGATTCTTGACGGGTCTATCCCCATTTTGTGGACAGTGTCCTGATATATTAGATTAAGACTACTGCCGCCGTCCATGAGGACTCGGGTGAGATGGTATCCGTCAATTATTGGGTCGAGCACCAAGGCAGCCGATCCTCTGTGCCGAATACTAGTGGGATGATCCCTGCGATCAAAAGTGATCAGGCAGGCCGACCAGGGATTGAATTTGGGGGCGATGGGCTCTACAGCGTATACGTCTCAGAGTGCACGTTTGCGCCTTCTCTTTGGTATGTGATTTGCGTAAATCATATTCACTATTTTGACTTCTGGTGGGAATTTTTCTATCCCCCCACTGTTCGGCTGGCGAGGCTCCTCCTCGTCTTCACTTGGCGTCTCCCTCCCTTTGTGTTCGGCGTTTAGCTTGCCGGTCTTCTTGAAAACATAGCACTCTCTGTGGGTGTGATTTAGAGGTTTTTCGGGGGTGCCATGAATCTGACATAATTTATCTAGAATCTTATTTAGGTTGGACGGTCCATCTCTGCTGCCTATAAATGGCTTCTTCTATTGACCGGGTCAAGAGCCCCTGAATCCGGCATTGACCGCCCTGTTATTTGGGCTGTCCTCATTGTTTCGACGCTTGTTTTTATTGCGTCGCGGCTTCCCGTTGCCATCCGTGACTTCGGATGTGCCTGGGTCGCTGTGCTGCTACGGGCCAGCCAACTGTCCTCGCCCGCGCAAAAGCGGGTCATAAGGCTTGTTAAGGCTGCCATTGTCCTCGGCTTTTCCTGCCTGAGGTGTCTAGCAAGCCATTCGTCCCGGGCTCTGTGCTTGAAAGTCGCTAAGGCTTCGGCATCCGGGCATTCGACGATTTGATTCTTCTTAGTGAGAAATCTGTTCCAAAGCTTTTGGGCTGACTCTTCGGGTTGTTGAATTATGTGACTTAAATCGTCTGCATCCGTCGGACATAGGTCCCTTGAAAATTGGCCCTAAAAGCATCGTCAAGTACTTCCCAACTTCCAATTGAGTTTTCGGGGAGGCTTTTTAACCAGTGTCGAGCTGGTCCTTTCAACTTGAGGGGCAGGTATTTCATGGCGTGGAGATCATCTCCGCGAGCCATGTGGATGTGAAGGATAAAGTCCTCAATCTAGGCCCCAGGGTCTGTCGTTTCGCCGTATGCCTCTATGTTAACGGGTTTGAATCCATCTGGAAATTCATGATCTAGCACCTCATCGGTGAAGCATAAGGGGTGCGCGGCACCCCTGTATTTGGATGTATCATGGCATCCTGTCGACGGTTGTTGTGTTCGGTGTTGATTCCGAGCTAGTATTCGATCAATATGATCATTTTGGTGGCTGTGATCCTGTGCCGGAGCATGCTTCCTAGATCCATAGATGGACCTGGTCATACCGGATTTTTTTCCAGGAGCTCACGTAAATCGTGTGCGGACTTGTGTGCGGCATCATTAGCTACCCTATCGCGGCCACGGGGTGGTCGGTCCGGCTGATCGGCCATTTTATTTTTCGGCTGGATGGACTCTATAGCCTCGTCGTCGAATTCGGGCAGCAGCTTGCGCTTTGGGTAGTTCTTTGTGTGGCGATCACCACCGTATTTTTCTTCAGTGTCGAGCACTTTGTTGCATCTACGGTTGAGCGTATCATGCGCGGCCTTAAGCCTTTGCTTCTGCTTCTTCAAGCTCCTCGCAGTGGCAAGAAGCCTTCTTTGGGGGTTCTCTTGTTCCAAGTGTTTTTCCGGATGATGAGTGCATCGTCGTCCGGACTGTTCTCCTCTTCGGAGACAGGTTGATGAATTTTACCCTCGGGATCGGCGTCATCGGACGTCGGCTCCGGACTATGTTCGTTTCCTTGGGAGTCGACCGGGGTATTATTCTTTCTTGTGCTGTTATCACTGTTTTTACTGTGGTGGGATTTAGAGCGGCGCCTATGTCGTCGCTTTGGTTGCTGCTTGATGGCATTGTCCTCCGTTGCGTCCTCGCCAGTGCTTTCTTTTGGGGTGTCCACCATGTATATATCATATGATGAGGTGGCTGTCCAGCACCCCATGGTGTCGTGCGCGATGGGTGGACGACACCTATGGGGCCACCGGGGACGGCCCCTTCGTGTGTTCGGTACGAGGGCGGAGGATGCACAGAGAGCAGATCGAGGCGATGCTTGTGGCGATTTTACCCAGCTGGACGCGATGGTCGCAGAAACCCTACTGCTGCTTTGTGTTGTATTGCGCCGGAGCCCGGAGAGCAGCTACCCCGAGCGTGAGAGTTATGAAGAGTCCAACCCCCACGTTGTGCATGGGCCTCCTTTATGGGGCAAGGGTCACCGACTGTGTCAACGAGGGTAGAGGGGTAAAATGTAAAAGAGGTGGTAGTTGGAACAAGCAAGGAACAAGTGCAGCTACGAAGGCTTGAACAAAGGATTCTACCTACTTTTGACAGAGGGGACAAGAGCATTTAATGCCGTCACCGTCGCCCCAAAAGCTCCCCGCCTGCGTCTCCGTTTGCCACGGCGATGAAGCCACCACCGTGGAGTGCCACCGCACCCTTCATGCAAGATGACCATCCGCCACGCGCCTCCGGAGAGGGCTGAAGGCGACGCAGGCGATGAGCTGGAGTGCGGCACGCATCGCAGCTCCCGGCAAGTACCTTGCCGGGTCTTGATCTTGGGGCCCGGAGCTTGCCGGGCTTGTAACTTGTCGCTCCCGGGCCCTTGCCGACGGCGATAGCGCCGAGGCGGTCTTCCGTGATGTGATCTTCTAGTCTCCCTCGCAGCCCCTCTCGCCAGGACTTGCATGAGCGGTGTAGTCTCGAGCTCGAACGGCCTTCCCGGCAAGCTCCTCTTGCCGGGTCTTAACCTTCTGTCTTGTACACTTTGTTCTTGAATGGCTTGGTATGGAGCGGAATGGTCTCCGCAAGCATTTGGTGGATCCAGCTACGGAAGGCGCGATCGCCCGTGCACGTTGGGGTACCGAGGTACCCCTACCTTAGTACACCGACAGAGCCCCGGCCTGGGCCACACACAGTGCCGAAAGGCTGTTGGGCCAGGCCCAAAACAAGGCATCGGGCACGCGGGCCCATGGCGCGTCGAATCTGCTTCTGATCCGCCTTCTTCAAATGGCAGGCGCCGATTGCGGCGTCGTGGGAGACGTGGGCGGCGATGCAGCCTTTAAGGCATCCACCCCGTGATCGTGGCGCAGAGCGGGGTCGCTTCACCCGTCGCTCCGGCTCCACCTTTTCGCCACGCGGCCCTCATGCATGGGGGTCGTGGGCGGCGAAGGTGGGAGGCCGAGCCGTCCACGGAGGAGGAGGACGAGTCGGCCCCGCTCCTCTGGCCTCCTTGCTTCCTGATTGGTTGAGCGGGGCGGTTGAGCCCCCACCTCGCCCCTTTAAAAGGGGCGGAAGGGGAGCACAATGGCCACACTCATCCTCTTCCCCCTTCGTCTTCTGTTCTTCTTGCCGCCATGGAAGGAGGGAATCCCGGCTCTTCGACGGTGGCGGCGAGGGTTGCTTCTAGGCAGCGCACCACTCCCCATCCTGCTCCCGTGGCGGCGGAGCCGGCTCCGAGAGGGAGAGGGAGGGGGCGTGGCCGTGGACGAGGCCGAGGGCGTGGCCGAGGCGGCCGGGGGAGAGGCGGTCGTGGTGACGTGCCTCCTCCATCTCCCCCGGCGTCTCCTGACCACGGCGCGGTCCACACCGGAGATGACCCCTGGGAGTTCTTCATCAAGCTTCGCGGGCGCCTCGTCGCCGCCTCCGGCTGCCGGGTCCCGCTTATGGACGCGATGGGACCGGATCCACCCGACGTGATGGAGCTACGCATGAGGGGCTGCGGATCAGCGGCACTCGGGTGAGTGTCGTGTCCCCAGCCCCGGCGTGATGTTCTTCGACCGAGGGTGGAAGACATTCGCCCGATCCATAGCTTGACGGCGGGTTCACCCTCCATTTCAAGTTAATGGATGGTGACCTCCTCGCCGCCAAGGTCTTGGCGACTATGGAACCCGGGTGCGCTGCTGTGTGGACAGCTCCTGATAGCTAAGGCTCCTCCCGAGCGAGAGTGACGAGGAGGAGAGCGACAGCGGCGGCGAGGGGATGGCGGGCCCGACTAGGCGCCGGACACCGCTGCCTCAAGGCCACCGGCAACCCCATCTTCTGGGTTGCTTGCCTCCTGAACTCCCCGGGCCGCTTTCTTGGCGGCTGGCGAGGGAGGCTGCGGAAGAGGAAGAGGGGAGGACGGGCAAGGCCGTTAAATCGAGTACGAGGGCGAGGTGCCCTCGTGCGATGTCCCACCACCCCGCCTTCAAGCTCGCTCCGACGCCCCGACTCCGCCAAGCTCTGGCCGGCCTCCGGGTGTTCTCTTGGTGTCTTGGCGCCCAGGCTCTCGGGCATGCGCTCCCCATGCCCGCCACCTTATGCAGCTCAGGCACGGGCGGCGCCACCGCCACGCCTCCTAGGCTCCTTTCGCCCTTCCCGACAAGCTCCTCTTGTCGGGCCTCCTCTCCCGGCAGGCTTATCTTGCCGGGGCTCTTGACCTACCTCCGAACTCCCGAACAGAGAAACAGAGAGGGATCACGGCACCTTATCTTTTAAATTGTAAGCCCCGGGCATTAGCTGCATTTAAGAACTTGTAATCCTCTCTATCATGTTTTTCATCCTCTATGGACTTGTACTAAATTGGATGTTTTAATGAAAAGAGGGAAAGCTTGCCGGATCGAGTCTTTTACTTGACTGCGTGCCTTGTGTGTTCTTACGCTTATCGGGAGCTTGTCGGGCGTAACACGCTGTCGATCGCGGGACAGCCAGCTGGCGGTGTCGCTTCAAGCAAGCAACCTCGCCCGCCGCTTATGACGCTTAACTTGTCGAGCAGGCTCGAAAGCAAGATAAGGGTGCAGCGGCACACTTGTGTTTGTTGAGCGGACTCGAAACAAACCAAGCACGCATAATCGGGCCACGACTCGGCTCCTCCACGCACGGTTTTTGACAAGACACGCTGCTCAAAGACGCAGCCCCGCATCTCCGGTCCATAGGAGGATGCATGACGAGGATGAAAACTTATCCGACATCGCAGTTCCCAAAGAACTCCAGCTTGCCGGAGATTTAATCTTGGTGCTTGCAGCCCCAGCGAGGCGGGCTCGCCGAAGAAGAACCTTGGCACCCGCAGCCCCCGGCGACCCTGGCTTGCCGGGCCCCAGGTGCTGGTGTGATCTTTCGGTTCCTCCTTGTCGCTGCAATTGCAGTCATAAAAACAGCTGAGGTAGATATGCAACTGCTCCATGCATATGTATGTGTATATAAATCCTGACTATGCAATATGATGCCGAGCCTTGTCTTGTGCTCTACGCTCTCGGGGAGCTTGTCGGGGCGAACACGCTTGCCGCGGGACAGCCCGCTGGCGGTGTTGCTTCCGGCAAACAACCTTGCCGGGCCAGTTGCGACGCTTAACTTGCTGAGCAGGCTCGAAAGCAAGATAAGGGTGCAGCAGCACACTTGTGTTTGTTGAGCGGACTCGGAAACAAAACAAGCACGCGAATCGGGCCACGACTTGGCTCCTCTCGCGACAAGCCTCTCATACGAAGGACACCTCACGGCAGGGCTTGCCACGTTACACCCTCTACTTTACGCCCTTTGTGCGCTTTCACCCTACGCTTCTAGGGAACTTGCCGGCGCTTAACGCGCTTGCTGAGTATGGGACATCAGCAGCCCGCTGGCTGGCGTCGCTTCCGGCAAGCAACCTTGCCGCGTCTAGCTCGCGACGCACTTAACTTGCTGAGCAGACTCGAAACGAAACAAGGGCGCGAAGCTGGTCGCGGCTCACTTTCTACTCGTTGAGTGTGTTCGAAGCAAAGTAAGGGTGCGGCTATTCACAAGCAGGCTCCTCAGCGCACAGGTTTTGTGCACAAACGACGAACGCGAGAGGGATATAACGAATAAAAGCGTGGAATTAAGGAGTGCTCTGCACGAAGGCTCGAGCGACTTAGCTTTTCTTTTTCTTGCTTCTTTGCACTTGCTGGTGGAACTCAATGGCGCGTCCTCGACGACAGCGCGGCACTCCGGGGAGGCGCGTTTGCCGGAACGAGCACCAGTGCTATCCTCGCCGGGCTTATAGCGTCCCGAGGAGCTGCGCTTGCCGGAGCGAGCGCCAGAGCCGTCCTCGCCGGACTTAGAGCTCGATGGTGCGTCCTCGTCGACAGCGTAGCGCTCCAGGGAGATGCGCTTGCCGGCACGGAGGGGAGCGGGAGCAAGCGGCGCGAGGAACAGGACATGCTCGGACTCCTAGTAGCGATAGGAGGAGCAAGGCCCTGCTCCGGCACTTTCGCTTTGCTCATGCATGGACAGCAGTCCGGAGCATCCCGCGAGCCTCCGGCTTATCCTTGCCCCAGCAGGCGGATACCACCTCTCGTGGTATGGCGCTGCTGGGTCACCGTGTGCCGAGATGGATGTGGATCTGCGGAGACCGAGGCGCGGTCATCCGTCCTGTCCCTGGATCTGGTGGCGCCGCGAGTACTCTCGCCAGCGTCCACCCTATCAACGGCGTCTCCGCCGCTGGCTCCAGCTCGATGGCGGCGTGAGACGCAGACGCAGTTCTGCAACCCTTGAGGCCCTCGTCTTGGGGCCATGGCGTGGTGTCGGCGAAGCCGTTGATTAAACTGGAGAGGTTGATGAAAAGCGCGGCCGCGAACGCCGGATCAGTCCGCGACAACCTCGACGCCTTTACCGGGCGCGCCAAAGATGTCGCGGCGCGATGGGTGGGCGACACCTATGGGGCGCGCGGGGCGGCCCTTCGTGTGTTGATGAGGGCGGAGGATGCACAGAGAGCAGATCGAGGCGATGCGCGCGGGCGATTTTTTACCCAGCTTCGGGCCGCGATGGTCGCGTAAAACCCTACTGCTGCTTTGTGTTGTATTGCGCTCGGGAGCCCGGAGAGCAGCTACCCCGAGCGTGAGAGTTGCAAAAGAGTCCAACCCCCTCTACGTTGTGCATGGGCCTCCTTTTATAGGGCAAGGGGTCACCGACAGGTGTCAACGTAGGGTAGAGGGGTAAAAATGTAAAAGAGGTGGTAGTTGGAGCAAAGCGGAACAGTGCAGCTACGATTGCTTGAACAATGGATTCTACCTACTTTTGTGAGAGGGGACAAGAGCATTTAATGCCCGTCGCCATCGCCCCAAAAGCTCCCGCTATGCGTCTCCGTTTGCCACGGCGATGAAGCCACCACCGTGGAGTGCCACCGCACCCTTCATGTAGCACAGACCATCCGCCACGCGTCTCTGGAGAGGGTCAAGGCGACGTGGGCAGATGAGCTGGAGGCGGGCACGCATCGCAGCTCCCGGCAAGTACCTTGCCGGGTCTTGATCTTGCGGGCCCGGAGCTTGCCGGCTTGTAACTTGTCGCCTCCCGGGCCCTTGACGGCGTATAAGCGCCGAGGCGTGTCTTCGTGATGTGATCTTCTAGTCTCCCGGCGAGCCCCTCTCGCTAGGGACTTGCATGAGCGGTGTAGTCTCGAGCCTGGAACGGCCTTCCCGGCAAGCTCCTCTTGCCGGGGTCTTAACCTTCTGTCTTGTACACTTTGTTCTTGAATGGCTTGGTATGGAGCGGGAATGGTCTCCGGCAAGCATTTGGTGGATCCAGCTACGGGAAGCTGCGACTGCCCGTGCACAAGTTGGGGTACTGAGGTACCCCTACCTTAGTACACCGACACATGGGTGGTGGTTCCTGTTCGTCCCCGGCATCGTCGTCCATACCATCGATGTCTTCGAGTCGAAGTCGAGCGTGTCGGTTAAGTCATCAACAGTGGCTATGAAGTGGGTGGTGGGTGGGGAACGAATTTCTTCATCGTGCGCTTCCCACTCGAGCCGGACATAGTTCGGCCAAGAGTCTCATGACAGAGAGAGAGAGAGAGACTTTAATGAATTTAGCACGTCACCCAAGGGTGAGTGCTGAAAGATATTCGCAGAGGTAAACTCCATGACCAATGACCAATCAGATTCGATAGGCACGGACGTACGCGGTTCGGATCCTATGGCCGGAGACGAGTCTGAGGGTCCGATGACACAGACATATTTAGAGGTGAAGTCTGTGTCCGGCTCCAGCGCCGATGAGTGTGTGGCCTCCGTGGCGGGGTCCATCCACCCGTCTTCGAATGGCGCGATCTGCTCCAGATTAAGGGCTAGGGTGGATGCAGGCGCGCTCTCCCAAACACCGCCCGACGATAGATCTAAGTCATGCTCGTCGTGACTGTTCAGCGCTCTTGACATGGGCTCGAATCCGTCGAAGATCAAGTCTCCACGGATGTCGGCAGTATAGTTCAAGCTTCCAAACCTGACCTGATGACTAGGGGCGTAGCTATCGATCTGCTCCACATGGCCAAGCAAGTTGGCCTGCAGTACGAAGCCACCGAATACGAAGATCTGTCCGGGGAGGAAAACCTCACCCTGGACCGCATCGTTGAAGATGATTGAAGGAGCCATCAAGCCTTATCGTGACAACACAATGGAACTCTCAATGAAAGCACCAATGTCGGGGTCAAAACAGGCGGATCTCGGGTAGGGGGTCCCAAACTGTGCGTCTAAGGCTAATGGTAACAGGAGGCGGGGGACACGATGTTTACCCAGGTTCGGGCCCTCTTGATGGAGGTAATACCCTACTTCCTGCTTGATTGATCTTGATGATATGAGTATTACAAGAGTTGATCTACCACGAGATCGTAGAGGCTAAACCCTAGATGCTAGCCTATGATTATGATTGTTGTTGTCCTACGGACTAAACCCTCCGGTTTATATAGACACCAGAGGGGGCTTGGGTTACACAGAGTCGGTTACAGAGAAGGAGATCTATATATCCGAATTGCCTTGCCTTCCACGCAAAGGAGAGTCCCACCCGGACACGGGACAAAGTCTTCAATCTTGTATCTTCATAGTCCAACAATCCGTCCAAAGTATATAGTCCGGCTGTCCGAGGACCCCTTAATCCTGGACTCCCTCACCCGGACTATCCGATTTACAGCCTGAGACGACTCTAAGGTCGAGTAAACATATTCCTTTGATGGGAGTCCGTACCCCTACAGCCGCTTCCGAGGATCCGGAGGCGCCGGATACATTGATGGACATATTGCAGCATGCGCCCATCTCAGAGGAACATCGTACCTTGATGGGTACGGTGGTTGAGAGGGTTCTGTCCATGAAAAGCGGATTGAATGAAGCCTTTATGGGCCTGCTAAGAGGCTTCGAGGTACGTAATGTAATATTTTCAGTTGTGTTATAACGCAAAAATGCGCCTATGTATACATAGTAGCCCCTGAGACTCTGGGTGGCATCAGAAGGGAGGCGATCAGAGGATCAAAAAAGATATGCCCAGGAAATAATCTGACTAATTGGAACACAGGCTACTACGTCCCTGGCGACTGCCCAAGCTACAAAGGTTGCAGATCTGAAGCAGAAACTTTACGTGGCGGATGATGACATCACGCTTATTAACAGGCGGCTCGACGAGGCACAAGGTATGTTTTTGGGCAGTCAGTATATTCAAGTACTATTATATGAGCATGACGCTGAGAATTGTATACTCAGATATGCATAACTGCAGATAGTGCCGCTGCAGTTGAGACCCTTCGGGCTGAGCTTGCCAGCGCCAAGGAGCAAGCCAGGATGAGTAATGCGGCTGCCGAAAAGGCAGCTGCTGAATTAAAGGCCGAACAGGCTGCTCGATGCCAGTGCGAGGAGAAAATAGCTACTATGTCGCTTGAGCTAAAGGATGCCACTAGCCGATGCGAATTTCTTGAGAAAGATAACAAAACCAAAGCGGCCAATCTTGACAAGGCCTTACAAGAGGCGAGGGAAGCACGGTCAGAGTCTGGAGCGGCTCGGGAGGAGACCCGACAAGCTGGAGAGATCGTGGCTGGTAAGCCCTTGTTATTACAAACTAAATTCGGTGATCCGAAGTATGCCCCGCTTAATCAGATGTGGAGTTCTCTAGACAAATTTATGGACTTGCCGAAGAGTGTCTCCTATGCGATGCAGTTTTTCCAAGTGCGAGAAGGACATGCGATGGAAAAGCTTTTCTGGTCGCAATTCAGCATGCCAAAGCGTCCGCCGTTGTTAAACGAACAGATGGCCTAGTGGGCTGAGCTCTAGAAGATATTCGGATCTGCCATGAAGGACGTCGTGGTCCGGCTGTGGCCGACTGAGCCAATTCTGAATAGTTATTTCTGTTTGGTGCAGCGACTTGTTGATGCAGTGCCACGTATCGACGCTGTTAAGCGGTTATCATGCATAGAAGGTGCATAGATGGCCCTTGCCCACATCAAGACATACTGGGCAAAGATGAAGGCCACCGATGTTGCAGCAAAAAGTCCACCCGAGGGCAAGGACCATCACACGCCAGAGCAATATTTTGAGGATGTCCTAGATGGTGCCCGCTTGATAGAGGGTCAGTGCTTGAAAGATATCATGTTCGAGTGAGATGTACCGAAATTGTAAAAACAATATTATGATATACTAAGGCTATGTTTTATACTTTTTGCCTAAAAAGTTTTTGGTACCTCCTGTGCGGCTGGTTTTTGTATAATCTAAAAGTTTACCAGCCGTCGGCTTCGGGCCCCTCGCATAAAGTGCGGGGGTGTTCAGAAGAGCAATTGATCACTCTTGACCCAACGTCTTGGTCCTTTAAGGAGGTGTCAATGCGGCGAACCAGGCAATCGAACTATAGGGCTTTAACACTTTCACTTAGCCATAGGAGTTTGACGGTGGGTCTATGATATAGCCCCTAGTATGTACGTGGTTATCCGAATATGGTGCGTTTACACACGTGACCAAAAAAACGGTCCTTCGTGTAATATGAAAGGAATCGCGAAGATTCCGGTGAGTCATTGAGTGGTTGACCAGCTCTCACCGCATCATGACAGTTAGTTTTCGGCTTTCTCTACTGAGGTGCTCATCCGGACGAGCCATGATACAATCGCAGTAGTTCTCCCTTTACTACCCTAGCCGATAGAGCGGAACGTAAGGTAGTAAGCACAGGAGCCGGGCAACCCAACTATTGACCAAAGACATGATTCGGAGCTGATGCATATAAGGCCAAACTCGTGACGCCGAAGTGTGCTTTAAAGCTATTCGGACTTGTCGGCAACTCATATGTTGCCATATCGAGCCCCTGGCAATATATGCCGGGGGTAGAAAGCTGAGAAAAAGGGTACTTTACAGGTTTAAAATAAGGAGTGCGGTCTACAAAAAACATTTGGACCTCCTGTCGCACGTCTGCGCTGCCTTGCCTTTGTTAAAGGACTTCTCAGTAAATATAGTCACCTATGGTAAAAGATAAAAAAACTTTAGAAAAAGAAAAAGACTATGAGAGTGCAGATAGTGTTATAGGTCTGTCCGCGTTGTGCCTCCGCCGGTGACAAGGGTATTTTAAGTGTGTAATTATGTGCGCGGGACAGACTTTGCGACTATATGGGGCGGACGGCGGAGGCCGAACTGCTAATTCAGCTGTGAGATTGATTGGTCCTGTCTAATGGAGACCGGCGGCTTGATGGCCGACGAAATGTGCGGCTTGATAAGGCCGCTTTGTACTTCGGTCGCAGTAGCCGTAGTATGTTCCTCTGTACGGAGGGAGCATTCCGTATATCCGTTTATCATGATGGTGCCGCGTGGACCGGGCATCTTAAGTTGGACATAGGTGTAATGTGGGACCGCATTAAAGCGAGCCAAAGCGGTACGCCCGAGTAATGCATGGCAGCTACTGCGGAGCGGGACAATATCGAAGGTTAAGCTTTCACTTCGAAAGTTGTTCGGCGAGCCGAAGACGACTTCCAATATAATCGTGCCCGTGAAGTGGGCTTCTACGCTGGATATTGTTCCCTTGAAGTTAGTTGTGGCGGGCCTGATTCTTGAAGGATGAATGCCCATTTTGCGGACAGTGTCTTGGTAGACTAGATTAAGGCTATTGCCTCTCTCCATAAGGATTTCGTGAGATGAAACCCATTGATAATTGGATCGAGGATGAGATCCGTCGGACCTCCATGAAGGATACTTGCTGGGTGGTGATGTCTACTACACAACCTTCTTCTTGTAGATGTTGTTGAGCCTGCAAGTGCACAGGTTTGTAGGACAGTAGCAAATTTCCCTCAAGTGGATGACCTAAGGTTTATCAATCCGTGGGAGGTGTAGGATGAAGATGGTCTCTCTCAAACAACCCTGCAACCAAATAAGAAAGAGTCTCTTGTGTCCCGAACACACCCTATACAATGGTAAATTGTATAGGTGCACTAGTTCGGCGAAGAGATGGTGATACAAGTGCAATATGGATAGTAGATGAAGGTTTTTGTAATCTGAAAATATAAAAACAGCAAGGTAACTAATGATAAAAGTCAGCGTAAACGGTATTGCAATGGTAGGAAACAAGGCATAGGGTTCGTACTTTCACTAGTGCAAGTTCTCTCAACAATAATAACATAAATAGATAATATAACAATCCATAAACATGCAACAAATAGTCACTCCAAAGCGACTAAGAGCGAGGAACAAACGGAGAGATTATGGTAGGGTATGAAACCACCTCAAAGTTATTGTCGGTGTCAAAACTGGCGGATCTCGGGTAGGGGGTCCCGAACTGTGCGTCTAGGCGGATGGTAACAGGAGACAAGGGACACGATGTTTTTACCAAGGTTCGGGCCCTCTTGATGGAGGTAAAACCCTACTCCTGCTTGATTGATATTGATGATATGTGTAGTACAAGAGTGGATCTACCACGAGATCAAGGAGGCTAAACCCTAGAAGCTAGCCTATGGTATGATTGTCGTTCGTCCTACGGACTAAAACCCTCCGGTTTATATAGAAACCGGAGAGGGCTAGGGTTACACAGAGTCGGTTACAATGGTAGGAGATCTACATATCTGTATTGCCAAGCTTGCTTTCCACGCCAAGGAAAGTCCCATCCGGACACGGGACGAAGTCTTCAATCTTGTATCTTCATAGTCTTGGAGTCCGGCCAATGATGATAGTTCGGCTATCCGGACACCCCCTAGAACAGGACTCCCTCAGTAGCCCCTGAACCAGGCTTCAATGACGACGAGTCCGGCGCGCATATTGTCTTCGGCAATGCAAGGCGGGTTCCTCCTCCGAATAATTCATAGAAGATTGTGAACACCAGGATAGTGTCCGGCTCTGCAAAATAAATTCCACATACCACCATAGAGAAAATAATATTTACATAGTTCAATCTGCTGACGTATTTCGTGGCGTGACGTCACACCACGGCCAAGCCTTTATTCGAATCGTTTTTATTATTCCACCTCAGCGCGTTTAGCGAAGCAGTTTCCTTGGCACGTCTTGTCGAAGCAGAGATCGTGTCCCCTTATTCCGGGATTCTCATCAATACGAACGTGGGTAATGCAACCGCGCCCATTGCCCCGCCCCCTCCATCGAAGGCGAGTTCCAAATGGTCACGGGGACGGCTCTTGGTATTCTCCCTCTTTATAATGAGACCAAGGCATGTTCCTTTTTTCAATCCTCAATAGAATCCGCCCCTCGCCCCGAGTTCTATCACCCAAGGCTCCAGATTCGGGCGCTTCGGACCTTCGACAATGTCCGGCTCCGACCTACAGGGCCGGTGGATGTCCTCTTCCGTCACGGAAGAGGATGTGCTAAAGCTGAGAGACGCCAGGTACCTAACCTACGAGATTTCGCATAGGTTGCCTTCCCAAGGGCATGTCATTCCCACTCCCGAGCCTGGTGAGAGCGTCGTGTTCGTGTCTCACCTCCGTCGGGGTTTAGGCTTCCCGATGGATCGCTTCGTGAGAGGGCTCATGTTTTACTATGGGCTGGAATTCCACGACTTGGCTCCGGAGTCCATCCTCCACATCTCATCGTTCATTGTTGTCTGCGAAGCCTTCCTCTGCACCACCCCTCACTTTGGATTGTGGCTCAAGACCTTGACGTGGGCGAAGATGATCGGCGTGGCGATCACGGAGGCGGTTATAAGTAAGAGGGCCGATGCTCCATGTCGAGGCTCTTTCAAGAGGAGCTCGGCATGTGGCAACAGGTGGTTCTATATCACCGCCCGTGGGCAGTGAGGCAGAGGCCGCCGCCCGCCTTCGCTCGGGCCCTCCACAGCTGCGGCGTCATGGGTCGACAAAGGGCTTGGTGGGGGCCGTCAAGGACATACCAATATTGCAGGGCCGGATTCGAGACCTCCAAGAGAGGGAGATCAATCTGGTCGTAGTGACGCAGGTTATGCTGATTCGGCGTCTTCTGCCCTGCAAACGTCGCCCCCTCCGCCTGTGGGAATTCAATCCCGAGGGACCGCAAGCTCTTCAACACCTCATGGGTACGACATCTGTGGAGATGTACAAACTGTTCTTCGAATCACAAGAGATGTGTCCGGACTCGACCGAGGACGCCGGCCTAAGCTGCAATCGCCTGGATACTCAAGTAAGTAGTCCTGTGTCTGGTCATACCGTCTGTTTATTTATCATGGATTTGCCTTTTAACCAGCTATCCCTTGAACAGAGTGGATAAGCGCAAGCAAAACGTCACGGTGTCCGCCCCCCCCTCCGGAGACCACGCGGATCTGTGTTAGTCAAGATGCTGGAGGTTGCGCCTTCAGACGAGGGCAAAGGGGAAAACAGGAAAACTAGCGCCTCTGCTAAGGAGGCTCTCAAGAAAGGGGGGATCGAGAATCCCTCCATCCAGGGGAGAAGAGGACCGCTTCCGAAGATCCGGAGGCCAAGGCCTCAAAGCGGGAGAAGAAATCTTCACCGGAGGGTCCTGCGCCAGGAGAAGCCCCGGCCGCACTATTTCCCCAAGGGAATCAGCCCTCTAGCGAGCCATAAGTAGAAAAAGGGGAGTTTTGTAATAAGGGGACATCCCTGTTTTTATTTCTGAGGATAACCGAAGTTCTTACCTTGTAGTTCGAATCTCAGCCCTTCTGAGCAGAGCTCATCTTCGGGGGACCTTCGTCCGGAGATGATGGAGAGTGAAATGTCTCCATCTGCCGCGCCGTTAGGCGGGGCGGACGACCCTGAGGTGTCGTCACGGAGGTTCTCCCCGAATCCGGCGGGGCCGGAGAGTTCGGCACCAACTGGTACACGGTCGGAGGAACTGAAGGATCTGCTCGAGAGGGCATCTATCTCAGAAGATCACCGTACATTAATGAGTACGGTGATTGAAAGGATCTCATCCGCTGAGAGCGGGTTGCATGAGGCCGTCGAAGTTCTTGGCGACGGGTTTGTGGTACGCAAAAATGACATACCTTTTGACAGTTTTGCACATAGAGTTCGCCCTGTATAGATAGTAGCCCCTGAGACTCGGTATGTTGTCGGAAGCGACAGCGTGCCAAGGATCATAATCTCAGTTATAAAATGTCGCCTTTCCTATGCAGGTGGCGGGACATTCGGTGGCCAGCCGGACTGATAGAGTTGCCGAACTGAAGCGTCAACTCGACGTTGCGGATGCGGACATCGCGCTGGTCAATAAACGACTTGACGAGTCACAAGGTAGGTGGTTTCTCCGCGGTCACCTGGTAAGGGAGCTGATGCCCACACCTTACAACATGCATGCTTGATGCAGATGGCGCCGCTGCTATGGAGGACCTTCGGGCAGAGCTTGCTCGAGCCAAGGAGCAAGCCAGAAAAAGTGATGCGGCTGCCTCGAAGGCGGCCAAGGAGCTAAAAGCCGAAAAGGCTGCTCACTGCCGAAGCAGGGAGGAGATGGCCGGAATGGCCGTGAAACTGAAAGATGCTACCAACCGCTATGAGGTTCTTGAAAGAGAACGCCGAGCGGAGCAAGAGGACCCGAAGAAGGCCACCGCCGAAGCCAAGGATGCCCGTTCTGCAATGCGGGCTATAAAGGAGGAGTAGCGTCAGGCCGGAGACATTGCTGCTGGAAAGCCCTTTCTGCTGCGTAGGAAGTTCACGGATCCAAAGTATGCTCCGTTGGGCCAGTTGTGGGGTGCGGAGGATCCTTATCTGAATTTGGCGGCGAATGCGGCAGACGCAGTCGTGCACTTCCGAAGCCAAAAGGATCACGACATGGAAGAGCTTTTTGGTCTCAATTCCATAGTCCGGAGCGTCCCCTTCCGTTGACCGACCGGTTGGCTGAGTGGGCTGAGCTGAATAGGCTGTACGGACTTGCCATGAAGGATGTCGTGGCTCATCTGTGGCCGGAAAGGCCCAAGCGGAAGAGTTATATTGGCTTAGTGCAGCAATTCCTTGATGCGGTGACGCATATCAAGGCGATGAAGCGGTCGGCATGCGTAGAGGATGCACGGATGGCTCTCGCCCGTGTCAAAACATACTAGGCAGAGATGGATGCCACCGACATTGCGTCCCGGGATTCGGATAGAAGCCGATTACCCGCCGAGCACTATTTTGAGGAAGTCCTGTGGGGCGCTCGTTTAGTAGAGTCGCAGTGCTTGAAAAACGTTATGTTCAAATGATATGTATGATTTGTAAAACCATTTATGATATAAGGGCTTTTCATACTTGTGCGTTCAAGTATTGAAAATATCTCCTGTGCGGCCGTTGATGTATATGTATATATAACTTGAAAGATGGCAGTCTTCGGCTTCAGCCCCCACGCACATGGTGCGGGGGTGTTTGCAAAAAAGCGCATTTTCACACTTAATCCAACGTCTTGGTCCTGTAAAGGAGGTGGTAGCGTAGCAAACTAGGCAACCGGACTATAATGCTTTATCACTATCACTTAGCCATAGGAGTTCGAAGGTGGGGCCACGATATAGCCCCTGGGGGCACCACGCTCTCCAAATTCGGGGCGCATGTGTGCCTGACCGGGAAACGGTCCTTCGTCAAAGCGGAGGAATTCTAGACATTCTGGTAGTCGATCGAGTGGTTGACCAGTCTCTCGCTATATCATGACAGTCAATTTTCGGCTTTCTCTACTGAGGTGCTCGCCCGGCCGAACCGGGGCACAATCGCAGTAGTTCTCCTGGTGCCGCGTTAGCCAATAGAGCAGAACGTAAGGCAGCAAAACACAGGAGTCGGGCAAACCCAACATTTCACCAAAGACATGATTCGGAGCTGATGCATATAAGGCCTAACTCGAGACGCCGAACACTCCCTGAGGTATTCGGTCTTTATGATAACGGGCAGAATAATGCCCTAAGCCCCTAGTGTCCAGGTACGCGCGAAAACTTCTGACACGGCCGATGCCAAAACGCCAACCTCCTTCTCGGTTATGGTAAGAAACCGGGGGATGTGTGTCAACAAGAGACAGTAAAAAAGGTTTACGCAGGGTCTTAATCTAAAAAGAATCCTTGTAACAGGTCCCTGCTGCACGTCTGCGCCTGTGTCTCCGTTGTGCTGTATCCTGGACGGGTGTACCACGTTGTTCATCTATAAAAAAGAGAGGAACTTAGTTTGGAAAAATATTGTGCGAAAAATGTATTTAGAACATAGTATGATTTAAAAGATGAATAAAGTTGAGCTTTATTGGCTCTCATTGTTCATGCATGCAGCCCCTCGTAAAGGGGTATGCGGCTAGGGAGCCCCTTGTTTATTTATGCCGGACCCGCCTAACCGTGTCCGGGGTCTGAATGACCTGTTTTTAGGGGCTTTGATTAGCAAGGCCCGATTAGTGTGTGGCTGTCAAGGCAGTCTCACGTTCTTCCACGGTCGAGGAACACTCGAAGTTTCCCTTCAATGAGATGATACCGTGTGGACTGGGCATTTTAAGTGTAAGAGACGTGTAATGCGGTATTGCGTTAAAGCGGGCGAAAGCTTTGCGTCCCAATAGTGCTTGATGGCTACTTTTGAATGGGGGCGATATGGAAGATTAGCTTTTCGCGACGGAAGTTGTCGGATAATCCGAACACAACCTCTAGTAGTAAAGAGCCCGTACAATTGGCATAAGGGCCTGGCGTTACTCCTTTAAAGGAAGTGCTGCTATGGCGAATTTTGGTAGGGTCTATCCCATGCTACGGATGGTGTCCTGGTATAGCAGGTTTATATCACTGCCGCCATCCATTAGGACTTGTGTAAATTGTAGTCTGTCGATTATGGGCTCCAATATCAAAGCAGTCCTTCCTGCGTTTTGAATACTTCTAGAGTAATCCTGCTGGTCGAAAGTAATTGGTTTTGACATCCAATTTCGGGACTCTGCTGGGGTGGACCGTGCGGCGCGTATTTTAGTAGGTGCCGCACTATTTTTCCTTGTTATCACTTGAAGTGAGTTCACTGTTTTGACTTCTTATGGGAAAGTCTTCTATTTTCCGACGCTCTGCTTGTGGGGTTCGTCATCGTCTTCGCTTGGTGTGTCGGGCCCCTTGTGTTCGGCGTTAAGTCGGTCGGACTGCTTGAAGACCCAACAATCTCTGTGGGTATGGTTTGCAGGCTTCCCGGGGGTACTGTGGATTTGACATATCCTATCCAAGATTTTGTTTAGGTTGGATAGCTCATCACTGTTGTCCTTAAGAGGCAGTGTTTTGTTGTTCGGCCGAGAGCTTTTGAACCCGGCGTTGACCGCCGTGCTCTTTGGGCCATTTTCCTTATTCCGGCGCTGATCTTTTCTGCGTCGTGATTTCCCATTTCCATCCCTGACCTTGGATGTACTCGGGTCGCTGGTGCTGCATCTTGCCAGCCAGCTATCTTCCCCTGCACAAAAGCGGGTCATGAGGCTTGTTAGCGCAGCCATTGTTCTTGGTTTTTCCTGGCCGAGGTGTCTGGCAAGCCATTCGTCTCGGACGTTATATTTAAAGGCTACTAAGGCTTCGGCGTCCGGACAGTCGACTATTTGGTTCTTTTTGGTGAGGAACCTGTTCCAGGATTTGCGTGCTGAATCTCCGGGCTGTTGAGTTATGTGACTTAAATCGTCTGCATCCGGAGGGCGGACATAAGTCCCCTGAAAATTTGCTCGAAACGCATCTTCGAGCTCTTCCCAACTTCCAATGGTATTTTCTGGGAGGCTTTTGAGCCAATGCCGAGCTGGCCCTTTGAGTTTGAGGGGCAGGTATTTTATGGCATGGAGATCATCTCCTCTAGCCATATGTATGTGTAGGATATAATCCTCAATCCAGACTCCGGGGTTTGTTGTTCCGTCGTATGCCTCTATGTTTACGGGCTTGAATCCCGCTGGAAATTCATGATCCAGTACCTCATCGGTGAAACATAGGGGGTATGCGGCGCCCCTGTATTTAGGTGTACCGTTATTTTTGGACACTCCACGTGTTGTGTTGCTCCTTGGAGCCTTCTTTCTTGGCCTATAGATGGATCTGGCCGGGCCATCCTTTTTGCGAGGATCCTTATGTGGATCGTGTGCCGGCTTGTGTGCAGCGCCGCTTGCCGCTCTTAGCCTGTCATCTGGTCGTTTATCCGGCCAGGCGGCCTCTTTGTTTTTTGACTGTGGGGGCTCTACGGCCTCCTCGTCGAACTTGGGCAACAGCCTGCGCTTCGGGTAGCTCTTTGCTTGGTGACTATCGCCGTATTTATCTGCGGTCTTGAGTACTTTGCTCCATCTCATTCTGAGTATGTATTCCGCTGTTTTGAGCTTCCGCTTCTGCTTCTTCAAACTTCTTGCAGTGGTGACGAGCCGTTTGTGGAGGTTCATATGCTCCGATGATGTGTCCGGCATGAGATCATCTGGACTGTTGTTTTTGCCGGGGATGGGTTGCTCGTCCAATTCATCCTGTTCGGATGGTTGCTTGGTGGCATGTTCGTCGTCCACTGGTTCGCCCTGCTCTACGGCTAGGTCTGTATGGGTGCTGTTGTTATCGAGGCTAGACTTCGAGCGGCGCTTGCGTCGCCGTCTTGGCTGTTTTACGGGGGAATTATCTTTCGCCGCGTCCCATTGTTCCTCGTTATCGCTTCCTTTTGGTGTATCCACCATGTATACATCGTGAGTTGAGGTGGTTTTCCAGTGTCCTATGGGTGCTGGTTCTTGGTCGTCTCCGGCACCGTCGTCCATACCGTCGATGTCTTCGGAGTCGAAGTCTAGCATGTCGGTCAGGTCGTCGACAGTGGCTACAAAGTGGGTGGTGGGTGGGCTTTGAATTTCTTTGTCGTCCGCATCCCAACCGTCCTGACCATAGTCCGGCCAGGGCTCTCCTGATAACGAGAGATACTTTAGCGAATTCAGGATGTCGCCAAAAGGTGAGTGCTGAAAGATGTCTGCAGTGGTGAACTCCATGATCGGCGCCCAATCGGATTTGATCGGTAGGGGCACGGGAGGTTCGGAGTCCGGCGAGGGATCCGGTGCCTCGGAGTCACGAGCTTCACAAAGGATAGGGTTGGTATTCGGCTCCATCGCCATAGAGGTAGCAGCCCCCGAGGCGGTGTCTAGCCACCTATCCTCGATCTGCGCAGTCGGCTCCGAATTAAGGGTCGGAGTGGACTTTTGTGCGGCCTCCGGGGCACTGTCCGGTAGCAGAGCTAAATCATGCCCATCGTGACAGTGCGGCGCGCACGACTGTGGCTCAGATCCGTCAAAGATCGAGTCTCCGCAGATGTTGGCCGTGAAGTTCAAACTTCCAAATCTGACCTGATGGCCAGAGGCGTAGCTTTCAATCTGCTCCAGATGGCCAAGCGAATTGGCCCGCAGTGCAAAGCCACCGAATACAAAGATCTGTCCGGGGAGAAAAATCTCGCCCTAGACCGCGTCATTGTTGACGATCGAAGGAGCCATCGGGCCTATCAGCGACGACACAGAGGAACTCTCAATGAAAGCACCAATGTCGGTATCAAAACCAGCGGATCTCGGGTAGGGGGTCCCGAACTGTGCGTCTAGGCGGATGGTAAGAGGAGACAAGGGACACGATGTTTTTACCCAGGTTCGGGCCCTCTCGATGGAGGTAAAACCCTACTCCTGCTTGATTGATATTGATGATATGGGTAGTACAAGAGTGGATCTACCACGAGATCAAGGAGGCTAAACCCTAGAAGCTAGCCTATGGTATGATTGTTGTAATGGTTGTTCGTCCTACGGACTAAAACCCTCCGGTTTATATAGACACCGGAGAGGGCTAGGGTTACACAGAGTCGGTTACAATGGTAGGAGATCTACATATCCGAATTGCCAATCTTGCCTTCCACGCCAAGGAAAGTCCCATCCGGACACGGGACAAAGTCTTCAATCTTGTATCTTCATAGTCTTGGAGTCAGGCCAATGATGATAGTTTGGCTATCCGGACACCCCCTAGTCCAAGACTCCCTCAGTTATTCTTTCGGATCAATCTATTCAAAATTTTGTACTAGAATAACACCTTAAGACACATATCAACCAAAACCCTAATGTCACCTAGATACTCCATTGTCACCTCAAGTATCCGTGGGCATGATTATACAATATGCATCACACAATCTCAGATTCATCCAACCAACACAAAGTACTTCAAAGAGTGCCCCAAAGTTTCTACCGAAGATTCAAGAAAACGTGTGCCAACCCCTATGCATAGGTTCATGGGCGGAACCCGCAAGTTGGTCACCAAAACATACATCAAGTGGCACGTGATATCCCATTGTCACCACAGATAAACACGGCAAGACATACATCAAGTGTTCTCAAATAAAGACTCAATCCGATAAGATAAGATAACTTCAAGAGGGAAACTCAATTCATCACAAGAGAGTAGAGGGGGGAGAAACATCATAAGACCCAACTATAATAACAAAGCTCGCAATACATCAAGATCGTGCCATAGAGAGAACATGAGAGAGAGAGAGAGATCAAACACATAGCTACTGGTACATACCCTCAGCCCCGAGGGTGAACTACTCCCTCCTCGTCATGGATAGCGCCAGGATGATGAAGATGGCCACCGGTGATGGGTTCCCCCTCCGGCAGGGTGCCGACACGGGCTCCCGAGAGGTTTTTGGTGGCTACAGAGGCTTGCAGCGGTAGAACTCCCGATCTATCTTCTCCGTGGATGTGTTTAGGGTACGTGGGACTATATAGGCGAAAGATGTCGGTCGAGGGGTGCTCGAGGGGCCCACGAGACAGGGGGGCGTGTCCAGTAAGGGGGGCGCCCTCCTATCTTCTGGCCTCCTCGAGGATCTTCTGACATGAACTCCAAGTCTCCAGGATCATATTCTTCCAAAAAATCACGCTGCCGAAGGTTTCATTCCATTTGGACTCCGTTTGTTATTCCTTTTCTTCGAAATACTAAAACAGGCAATAAAATAGCAATATGGGTTGGGCCTCCGGTTAATAGGTTAGTCCCAAAAGTAATATAAAAGTGTATAATAAAGCCCGTAATCATTCAAAACAGATAATAAAATAGCATGAATGCTTCATAAATTATAGATACGTTGGAGCGTATCGGCATCTAAGCTTAATTCCTACTCGTCCTCGAGTAGGTAAATGATAAAAGAAAGAATTTATGAAGTGTGAATGCTAGAAGGTGCACAAGTTTGATCAATGATAATTTCAATCACCTTTTCTAGCATGATAATATGTCATAACAGTAGTTCATCTCATAAAACTTCTCACGATCAAGTAACAAGCAATTCACATGTCAAAGCATAGACCATAAACTTTCTTCAAAACTAGCAAACTTCATTCTCAGTCATCAAACAATTGCAATTCATCTTATTTTTAGGAATAGCAAACTCCACATACTCAACTATCATATAGTCTTCTACAATTGCTATCACTCACGCGATACTAATGGTTATGGAGTTTCAATTGGACACTGAGAAAGATAGGGGCTTATAGTGTTGCCTTCCAACGTATTCACCTTTGGGTGATGTCAACAATAATAGTTCATGCTAACTTACATCCAATTGGATATATATATATATATATTAGGATCTTCCCAATACAAGGTGCTTGCCAAAGGATAAAATGAAAAAGGGAAAGGTGAAGATCACCTTGACTCTTGCATAAAAGTAAAAGACATAAAGTAAAAGATAGGCCCTTCGCAGAGGGAAGCAGAGGTTGTCATGCGCTTTTAGGGTTGGATGCACAAAATCTTAATGCGAATGAACGTCACTTTATATTACCACTTGTATATGGACCTTTATTATGCAGTCCGTCGCTTTTATTGCTTCGATAACAAGATCGTATAAAGCTATTTTCTTCACACCAAAAGATCATACATATTTAGAGAGCAATTTTTATTGCTTGCACCGATGACAACTTACTTGAAGGATCTTACTCAATCCATAGGTAGGTATGGTGGAATCTCATGGAAAAACTGGGTTTAAGGATATTTGGAAGCACAAGTAGTATCTCTACTTGGTGCAAGGAATTTTGGCTAGCATGAGGGGGAAAGGCAAGCTCAACATGTTTGAATGACCCATGACAATATACTTTAACTGAGATGTGCGAAAACATAGCCCATTACATTGTCTTCCTTGTCCAACATCAAATCTTTAGCATGTCATACTTAATGAGTGCTCACAATTATAAAAGATGTCTAAGATAGTATATTTATATGTGAAATCTCTCTTCCTTCAATATTCTTTCATGAATTGTTCAAATGACCAATATGATGCTTGCTAACCTTCAATAAATTTACAACCTCTATATCTTAGATGTGAAGTCATTACTCCCCATGGGATAAGCAAATGAGGCATATATAATTTCAGATTTATGACATTCAACTCATTCAACCATTTACTCATAGGATAGAAGTGAAGCACACGAGTAAATGACAAACTACTCCAAAAACATATAAGTGAAGATCAATGAGTAGCTAAATAATTATGTAACTATGCGAAGACTCTCTATCATTTAAGAGTTTCAGATCTTGGTATTGTATTCAAATAGCAAGCAAAACAAAATAAAATGACATTGCAAGGATAGCACAACTCATGTGAAGAAGCAAAAACTTAGGCTCAACCGATACTAACCGATAGTTGTTGGAGAAGAAAGGTGGGATGCCTACCGGGGCATACCCAAGCTTAGATGCTTGAGACTTCTTGAAATGTTATCTTGGGGTTCCTTGGGCATCCCCAAGCTTGAACTTTTGTGTCTCCTTAATTCCTCTCATATCATGGTTTCTCTTTTTATCAAAAGCTTCGTCCACACCAAACTCAACAAGAACTCGTGAGATAGGTTAGTATAAACCAATGCAAAACCTTATCATTTTCTACTGTAACAAATCACTAAAATTATTATTCAACATTGCATACTAAATGCCTCTACATATTTAATACTCCTATCCTCAAATAGAATCATTAAACCAGCAAACATATGCAAACAATGCAAACATAACAGCAATCTGCCAAAACAGTATAGTCTGTAAAGAATGCAAGAGTATCAATACTTCCTAACTCCAACAATTATGAGAAAAATACTACACCGTGGAAGATTTATCAGAGCTCAATATGCAAAAAAGTTTCAACATTATACCATTCTCTGACTTTTCTAGGGAATTTTTGCAACAACGGTAAACTTTCTGTTTTCAAACAGCAACATGTATACTAGCAAAATAAGCATGGCAAAGGCTATCCTTGACATTTTTCTTGAAAATAAAGATGCTAAACATTATTCTAAATGTAAGTGCATCTAGTGCCCCTTAGTGATTTTGGTGTATTGAAGACTTATAGGTTAAGGGACTGATGCGTTTGTGAGTGTACACAGGTCTATAAGTTTATGAGGAGTTTGATATTTACAGAGAAAGTCGACCCCTAAAAATGAAGTTCTTCGACTGAAGACTTTGATATTCTGAAGACTTTCTGAAGACTTTGAAAGTGAAGAAATTGATGTGACCTTGAAGACTTGATATTCATTTGAGGAACGTGAAGCGTGAAACTTTTGTTTTCGTAGTTTCATTTTCTCTTTCTTGAGTCATAGGAAACACCGTACTGTTAAAGGGGGTCGAGGAAATACTAAGGAAAAATTTCGATGTGATGCTCAACTCAAAATCCTAGACCTACTAATCCCTTCGAGTGAAGCCATTGGAAATCTCATACAGTCCAGTCAATTTCTTTGACAGAGACGCAGTTCTTACAGTCCTTGAGGACTTTACTCGATCGAGGAGTTAGGAATTCGCCAAGGCGAATTGCCTACGATGAGGAACATGATAGCCCCGAGGAATTTGAGAGTCAAATTTCCGACCGTTCTTTGTCTTGCCACGGCTGTCCCAAAATATCTTATCCACCTAACGGTCATATCATTGAAGGGCATTTATGTCTTATCATGTCGGGCTTCTCCTAGGCTATAAATAGCCGCCCCTACAACCACTAGCTGGTTGGCTACTCCGAGAGAACTTGACACATGTCATTTGAGAGCAACCCATCCTCAGAGGACTTTGAGCGAAAATCATCAAGTGAGGAAAATCCCAAAACCAAACCCCATAAACCCAAAGTGATTGAGCATCACGAAGAAATTGATCTGCGTGGATCCGACGCTTGTTACCTTTGAAGATCTGTGCTTCTTCCAGACGGTTAGGCGTCAAGGTCTAGAGCATCCAAGAGGAATTGTGGATCGTCGAGTGACCAAGTCTGTGAAGGTTTGGAAGTCACCAAGACTTACAACGAGTGATTGGACGAGGCCTGCGTGGTCTTAGTTCAAGGAGAATACGGTGAGGACTGGGTGTCTGAGTTGCGGTTCGATGATTGGGTGTCCGGACTGCGTGTCCTTGAGTTTAAATACTCGGCCGCTCCAACAGACGCATAACCGAGACAGCAGTTGGAACTGGTTTACCAAATCATTGTCTTCACCAACTAATGGTTCTATTTCCTCAACCCTTTCATTTCCTCATTCTTGTGTTGAGTGTTTGTTCATATCTCGTGCTTGAAGACTTTGGTGAAGACTTTCTCAAATTCCTCTGTTCAATTTCTTGATCTGTTTGTCTTCATCTTGTGTTATCATGTGATTCGCTTTACGTACTCTGTGCTTGTCTTCATTTCATCATGATGACCATGCTTGTATTCTGTTATGCTTACTTCTGAGTACTTATTCTGCTGCAAGTAGTTCTTCGCTAAGGAATTTCCTCACCAGCAAATTCCTAAGTGAAGAATTCATAAAAATCGCCTATTCACCCCCCTCTAGTCGATATAACGCACTTTCAATTGGTATCAGAGCGAGGTACTCCTTGTTACGTGTGATTTTGGTTTAACCGCTTTGGAGTTTTAGTTATGTCGACCGCAGTATGATCAAGGTCTCGGCTGGGTGTCCTACCTTTGATGGGACGGACTACCCCTCTTTGGAAGAACAAGATGCGAATGCATCTTGAGGCAATTGATAACGATCTACGGTATGTTGTGGAAAATGGTGTTCCTCTCGTCTCACCCTCCTTTGAATGCTACCGATGTGAAGAGATTCAAGCAACTCGATTCTCAAGCGAAGAATATCATATGTGGCCATCTGAGCAAAGGACAGTATGGAAGAGTGAGTGCTTTGGAAACTGCTAAGCTTATCTGGGATAGGCTGTCCAAAGTGAATGAAGGAGTCTCAACACAGCGTGACTCTCGAGTTGACGTTCTTCGGAATCTCTTCAACCGCTTCAAAAGACTCGACAATGAAAATGTCCAACAAACCTTTGATCGCCTCATCGACATCTCAAATGAGCTTCAAGCCCTCGGTGCCTTGACATCACCGATCATGAGGTGGTGAAGAAGCTGTTGAGATCGCTTGATTCCTCATTTGATACTCTGGGACTGATGATACAAGAACGTGCTGATTACAAGTCTCTTGATCCTGCCGATATCCTCGAAGGCTAAATACTCACGACTTCGACTTGCTGTCAAAAGAGAGATCTCTATGGTTCAAACTATGGCAAACCACGTGCCTCAAGGCCAAGGCTGTGTCGACGACTGAATGTGAGGATTCGGTAGTAGCCTTGGTGATCTCAAGAATTGAGCCAGGAGCTAGCACTGCTCGTGAAGAAATTCCAGAAGTTCTCAAGACGTGGTCGCTTTGGAAAATCCTCAAGAAGCAATGATTCATCATCCAGTGACTATAAGAGAAGGTTGTGCCACAAATGTAAGAAACCTGGTCACTATATTCAAGATTGTCCTCAGTGGGAAAAGGAAATGAAGAAGAAGAAATACAAGGATTACAGTTCTGATGATGCAAAGAAGAAGAAGAAATCATCAAAATCTTCGTCATCAAAATCCTCGAAGTATTCATCTCACAAGAAGAGCAGCTCCAAGAAGGCTCGGGCATTCATTGGCAAGGAAATGGACTCTGAAGCTGAATATGAGGAAAATGAGGAAGATGAGGCGTCTGAAGAATCTGAATCTGGTGTGGCAAGTCTGGCCGTCGCTACTGCTTTCGTCAGCAAGTCCATCTTCAACACTGAAGAAACTGACCCCACCGACAAGCCCGATGAAGATAATGATGGCTACGCTCCCACCTATTGCTTCATGGCGAAAGGTGCTAAGGTACTCAAATACAACTCCTCTGAATCTAGTGAAAATGAATCTGATGAGGATCTCAAGCCCAGCTACTCTAAACTTGCTAAGATTGTTGTAAAACAACAACGGGCTTTTGAAAAAGTTCAAAACATGCTAGACAAAAGTGATGATATGTTGGGTGAAGAAATGGATCGCACTAAAGCCCTGACTGAAAATCTTCAGAGACTTCAGTCTAGGTTTGATAACCTTCAAAGTCATCATAACACTCTCTTGTCTGATCATGAGAAACTTTCTTATGAATTTCTTCAAGAAAAGCAAGATCACGAGAAGCTTTCCTCTGAATCTCTTCAAAGAAAGGAAGATCTTGAAAAGCTAAGAGTGTGTTATGAAGATCTTAAGAAGGAGCGCGATTCATTACTAGCTCCACAAATCAGCGCTTCTCAGGAAGAATTTGTTCCTCCATGCTTAAAGTGCATTGAACGTGAATCTGCTACTTCTTCACCTGAATGTTAAAATGCTTCAACTGTTACAAATTCCTCATCTGCCTCTGCTATCATTAATTCCTCATCTGAGGACATTGCTAGTATCACTGACAATGTAGGGCTGAAGGAACTGTACATGACAGGCATGTACAAAAGCCTCAAAGGGCATCAGACTCTATGTGATGTGCTTAAAAAGCAGATCCTCAACAGAAACCCTAGAAAAGAGGGTATTGCCTTTGAGAGGAAACTCAATCTTGATGGAACATATTGGAAGCCCGAGCGGTACCCCAAAACATCATGGGTTCTTTGCAAAGGGACCTCCAGTTGATCCATCTAACTTATCTGGCTTTACATGTGAATCTCCTCATTCTTCTGATGAGTCATTTGACTCCAACTATAAACCGGTCAAAAATCAGAATGGTGAAGTATTTGCTAGATATGTTGGCACTAACTGCAGGAACGGTTCCCCTATGAAGAAAATCTGGGTTGAAAGTCTTCAGGTGAATGTCCTCATGACACCACCTGTGAAGAACAGGAACCCCAGATCAACTTCTTCATATGGACCAACTTCTTCATATGGATCCAAGTCCTCATACGGATAAAATTCCTCACATGGATCAAATTCCTCAAAAGGATCAAAGTCCTCATATGATTATCATCGTGCTAACAACTCTGTCTCGCAGGGTAGAGCTAAGGGCTATGAATATGTGCATTATTCTTCAAACTATTATGTTCATAAGTCCTCGAAGAATTTCTCTGCTTATTCATATGCTTACCCTAACCCCTCTTATGTGAAACAAAATGGTTTGGCATCTTTGCCACCATTCTCACATGGTGCTCGCAGAATGATGAACTCTTTGCCACCCCTTCAGATGTGGGTGGTGAAGAAAAAGAACTAATCTCTTCGCAGGTCAGGTCTCCGGGCGTGCTTTAACGTCTGAAGAATTTTTTGGGGACTGACGAAATTGCCTGAAAGGACGCAGGCGAATCATGATGAAATGAACTTTCATTTCACACGTCCTCATACTGCTATATCAGTTTACTGCTTGATGAAATTCATCTGATGAATTTGATATCATATTCTTCACTGATGAAGCATATGAGATTATAAGCTACACTAATTCATCTGCAAGATGATCAACCCAAAACTACTGAATGGGTCCTCGATAGTGGATGTACGAATCACATGACTGGTGACAAGAATCTATTGATGGATGCTCCCTTATCACCGTCACCTCTGAAGCATATCATCTTTGCTGACAAAGGCAAAAGTCAGGTATTGGGTCTTGGTAAGGTTGCAATCTCTAAGGATAAACACATGGACAAAGTCATGCTTGTTGAGTCCTTAGGATACAATCTCATGTCAGTCTTAATGCTTTGTGATCTTGATATAGTTGTTGTCTTTGGCAAGTATCGTTGTGTTGTGATTATGGAAGCTGACAATTCCAAAGTCTTCGAAGGCTTTAGGAGAGGAGATTTGTATATTTTTGATTTCTCTACAGGACCACAACCAGCCATGTGTCTACTTCCAAAAGCTTCAGAAGGCTGGCTATGGCATCAACGACTTGGTCACGCAGGCATGAGGAATTTGCACACGCTTGCGAAGAAGAAGCATGTCATTGGCATTGAGAATGTCAAATTCCTCAAGGATCACTTATGCGAAGCCTGTGAAGCTGGAAAAATGACCAAGGCCAAGCATCCAGCAAAGACTATCATGACCACTACTCGTCCATTCGAATTGCTTCACATGGACCTCTTCGGACCTAATCATTATTCAGCAGTCACTAATGATGCATCTCTATATGGTTTTGTCATTGTTGATGATTACTCTTGATATACATGGGTACACATTGTTACTTACAAACATGAAGTGCAGGAAGTCTTCAAACGATTTTCCGCGAGGGCTTCAACCAACTTTGGTGTGAAGATCAAGCACATCAGAAGTGACAATGGAACTGAGTTCAAGAATTCCGGTCTTGATGCCTATCTTGATGAACTTGGTATTACTCATGAGTTATCTGCTCCCTATACTACTCAGCAAAATGGCGTCGTGGAGCGCAAGAACAGAACTCTTGTGAGATGGCTCGCACTATGCTTGATGAATACAAAACGCCTCAGCGTTTTTGGATTGATGCAATTGATACTGCATGCCATATCATCAACAGAGTATATCTTCACAAATTCTTCAAGAAGACGGCCTATGAACTCCTCACTGACAAGAAACCCAATGTGAGTTATTTCAAAGTCTTCGGTGCTAAATGTTGGATTAGAGATCCTCACCACAACTCTAAATTTGCACGAAAGCACATGAAGGTTTTATGCTTGGTTACGGAAGGACTCGCACACCTACAGAGTCTTCAACATTGTTCTTCACAAGATTGTTGACACTGTAGATGTGCGGTTCGATGAAACTAATGGCTCGCAAAGAGAGCACCTACCTTTTGTGTTAGATGAACCAGGACCTGAAGTTTCCACCAAGTTCAAGGCAACTGAGGATGTCATTCCTACTGAAGAATCTGCTGAAGAATTCATCCCTGTTCATGAAGAACGTCGAGCTGATGCACCTGAAGAACATGATGAGGAAAATGGTGCTGAAGAAAATGCTGATCAAATTCCTTAGCGACAACCAGCTCATCCTCGCGTTGGAAAAGAAGTGCAAGTGGAGAAGATCATCGATGACATTAGCGCACCAGGTCCTCTCACACGCTCAAAAGCTTCACATTTATCTAACTTTTGTGGGCACTATGCTTTTGTCTCTATCACAGAGTCCACTAAGGTAGATGAAGCATTTCGGGCGGTGGATTCAGGCTATGCAAGAAGAATTACATCAGTTCGAGCTTAACAATGTCTGGGAATTGGTCAATCGCCCAGATCCTCGCAAGCATAATATCATTGGCACAAAGTGGATCTACCGCAACAAGCAAGATGAAAATGGCCTTGTGGTGAGGAATAAGGCACGACTAGTAGCTCAAGGCTACACACAGGTTGAAGGAATTGATTTCGATGAAACTTTTGCACCTGTTGCTAGACTTGAGGCTATTCACATATTACTTGCCTATGCTAGCCATCATGATATCATCTTATATCAAATGGATGTGAAAAGTGCATTCCTCAATGGTAAGCTTGAGGAAGAAGTATATGTTGCTCAACCCCCAGGTTTTGAAGATCCAAAGAATCCTGACAAAGTCTTTAGACTCAATAAGGCTCTCTATGGCCTCAAGCAAGCCCCTCGGGCATGGTATGATACATTGAAGGAATTCTTCGTGAAGAATGGCTTCACACCCGGTTCACTCGACCCTACTCTCTTTACTAAATGTTATGATGGTGAACTGTTTGTGTGCCAAATATATGTTGATGATATTATCTTTGGCTGTACTAACCAACGTTATAGTGATGAATTTGCCTATATGATGAGTGAAGAATATCAAATGTCTATGATGGGGAGTTGAAATTCTTCTTAGGTCCTCAAATTAAATCGCAAGCAATGACATATTCATATCTCAGAGAAATACCTCAAAGATGTCTTGAGGAAATTCGGCATGCAAGATTGCAAAGGCGTCAAAATTCCTATGCCCACAAATGGCCATCTATGCACTAATGAAAATGGTATTGACTTCGATCACAAGGTATACCGCTCCATGATTGGTTCTTTATTGTACTTATGTGCATCTAGGCCAGATATAATGCTTAGTGTTTGCATGTGTGCCCGATTTCAAGCTGCACCGAAGGAATCACACCATAAGGCTGTGAAGCATATTCTTCGATATCTAGCTCACACACCAACACTAGGATTATGGTACCCCAAGGGCTCTGCTTTTGATCTCATTGGATATTTTGACTCTGACTATGCCGGTGATCATGTGGACCGCAAGTCAACATCTGGTACTTGTCATTTCCTCGGACGATCTTTGGTCTGTTGGTCCTCGAAGAAAGCAGAGCTGCGTATCACCGCTCTCATCGCTGAAGCTGAATACATTGCTGCTGGCTCTTCTTTGTGCTCAACTGCTTTGGATGAAGCAAACCCTCAAGGACTATGGCATCGACGTGAAGAATGTGCCTCTCCTCTGTGACAATGAGAGTGCCATCAAGATTGCTCACAACCCAGTTCAGCACTCGAAGGCAAAGCACATTCAGATTCGTCATCATTTTCTTCGTGATCATGTGTTGAAGGGCGACATCTCCATCGAGCACGTGAAGACTGAAGAACAGCTAGCTGATATCTTCACTAAGCCCTTGGATGAGAAGAGATTTAGCAAGTTGCGGTGTGAGCTAAATATCTTAGAGTCTTCGAATGTTCTTTGAAAAGGACACACATCCTAACACTTATGCAAAATTGATGACTTAGATGTGCAACACATGAAGAAATGTTCTTCTTCAATCAATGAAGAATAACACTCTAAGTGTGAAGAAATTAATGAAAAATTTGATTCTCAGAACCCTACGACAATTGTACGCGGTGTCTGAAATCATCATTCTTATACGGTGGGTCACGCCACCACAAAAAGTTGAAAATCTTCAATTTGAGTTTTTCCTCATTTTTGAAATTCTTCAGTTTTTCAAATTCTTCAACTTTGCAAAACGTTCACTGTTTCCGTCGTTTTTCTTCATTGGCTATATATATATATGAGTTTATGTCCTCTACAACATTCACTTATGGCTAATTCTTCAAGATGCTTTTTCTGCTAAGTGAATGCGATCGGACCCTTCCCCCTCTATGCTATACTCAACCCAATCAATTCACAAATTCTTCATGTGCGTTCTATTTGAAACTCGTTCAAAGTCTTCACTGTGTCCTTGTCAGCTGAAGAAATTGAGAACGAAACTTTAAAACAAATCTTATCCAGATTTTCGGTTTTGCCGCTAAAACCATTCCGCATCCCACGATGCATTATTATATTCACCCACGATCTTACACGACCTCATCTGCACAGTACGTGGGTGACACATGTCGCGAGAAGGAGAAAGGGCAGGGGCATGTTCGTCCCAAAATCTTCGGGCGAACAGTTTTTACCGTGGCTATAAATACTCCTCTCCCCTTCCTCACTTCATTTACTCCGCTCGGTCGCTGTCTCTCGCTCGAGCTCCTCAAACCCTAGCGCCGCCGCTACTCCATCATCGCCGGTGAGGAAGAGCTTCACTGCCTCGACCTCGTTGCCGTCATACTCGCGCCGGTTGCGGAAATCTTCACTCCGCCGCCGCCGTAGCTGTTTCCCTCTACCAAGTTAGGGCGTGGGAGATCTAACTTGACGAACTTCACCTCTGTTCATCTCAGTTCGTCGTGTTCTTTAGTTCGGGTAATTAAAAGTTACTTTTATTACTCACTTTGATTCTCAAGCTTTCCTGAAAATCTTCAAAGGTGTTTTATTCTTCAAATCTTCACATATGAACACCTCACACACTGTATGCTCTTGATTCATTTCTCTAAGCACTCATTTTCTTCAAGTTTCCTCAATTGTGTGGATCTTTGATCTGTACAACTCTAGAACCTAAGACAAGAACGCTTAGTGAAATTCCTCAAGGCACAACTGGTCAAATTCCTCAAAACTTGTCTTTTTGAAAAACCTTCTGAGAACGCATATGACCTCTCCAAATTCCTCGCACCTACACTATGTTCACAGGTACTCATGTCCGCTGCTGAATCACTAGGTTCTCATCAACTTAACTCATTTGCAGCGTTCCTCAAAGAAAAACTGCATACTTCTTCAGAGTGCTCAATTGTTCAAATTTCTCATCTGAAGAATATGGCCGAAGGAAAGAGACCGCAGAAAGGAGGAAAGAAACCTGAGGTCATGACTGCTTTCGAGATCCCTGATGACATATACAAGGATTATTGCACACCTGATGAAGCCAAATTTGGCAAAGAGAACAAAAATCAGCGCAAGGTGCACATTCAGAGGATTGAACGAAGATGGGCAAGAGAATGGAGGGAGTACAGATATGTAACTCCGAAGTACATGAATAAATTCGCTTTAAATCCTCCATGCCCAAGAGCTCCATTGGCACCTGGCCAAGTAGCTGATCCCACCAGCATCAAGCGTGGTGAGGACTTTCCTGAAGAATGGGCTAGGCGCCAAGCTAAATTGGCAAGGCAAGCCAAGGAGGCAGTGAGGAAATTCAATGAGGATTCTGCTACTGCTGCTGCTACTGAGGCCTCGGTCAAGCTGAGGAAATCAATGCCAAAGAAGCTGGCTCGTAAGCCAAGTGCTTCACCAACAGCGCCCTCACGGCCAAGTTTCTCAGCTATGCCCTCACGCAAATTCCTCAGACCGCTACTGCTCCACCAAAGTCCTCAACTCCTATGCATCTGGCTACATGCCAAAGGACTACTGGTTTCTCAATTGCTTCTGGTGTCTCAGCAAGTTCCTCAGCTGCACCAATGTCCTCATCAGGTCCCACACCCTTGAAGAGTAAAGCAACAGCTGGACGCGGTCCTCGGTCAAGTCCAAGAAAGAAACAGGTTGCATTCCAAGTGCCCTCTAATGATGAAGCCTCTGATGATGAACTTGCAGAAATCATCAGAGACAGACAACTGAAGGCCGCTAGAGCCAAAGGCACCTCTGTGCCACTGCTTTTGGATCCGAAGAAAATCCTCGATTACATTGATCTCTGGCACAAGGATCCAAACACTCCAATGCCTGATCTGCCTCTGACTCCTGGTCAAAGTCACATGCTGACCCATTTCATCACTCAATAGAAATGGAAATTTGAGAAGGCACGTGAAATCAAGAAAGCTCAATACAGGAAGGAGAAGCTCCTGAAGAAAAATGTTGTCAGAATGACACCTGAGGAACTTCTCCAGGCTCAATCTGAAATCCAAGCCCTCAGCAAAGACTTCGATGCATACTCTGCTGATTGGCAAGGAGCCAAAGTGAGATTCGTCAATCTGACAAAGAAAATGAAAAATGATGCTACCTCATCGCAGCAAGAAAATCTTCAGGCTGCAGACTCTGCTCAGCCTGCTAAAGAACATGCCAGCACCGCTAATGACTTTTAGCCTGCTGAAGAAAATGTAAGTTCCAGGGCTGATGACTCCATTCCAGCCGCTGAAGAAATTGCGTGGCATCCACTAGTGGTGCGCTCAAGAAAGCGAAGAGACCAGGCAAGCTGCATCGATTGCGCTGGAGAAAATCAACCAGATTCCACAGCTCCTCCCGCGCCTACACCAACTCCAATTCTTCCTTCTGCCTATGAAGTGAAGAAGACCAAGGCTGCAGAGCGAGCTGCAGTGAAGAAAAGGAAGGCATCAGCTGCGTCAAATTCTTCGGCTGCGAAGAAAATGAAGCCAATGACCAGCTCAATTGAAAATCCGATTTATGTTGTTCCAATTTCCTCCATGTCATCAAAGGAAATTGTTCCTTATGGAGAAGACTATAAGATCCAAGTGGATCTGATGAAGAAAATCATTCTGCTGCAACGTCAGAGCAGCTTGATGATGAAATTGAAGTGGACGCAATCCCTTCAACGCCAGTCATTTCCTCACCAATGCCTCAGTTCACAGCTGAAGAGGCTGGTGTTGAGGAAATTGAAGATGAAGATGTGGATATTGGATGCACCACACCAGTGATGAATGATGACTTTTGGGAAAGTCAGCATCCCAGTACTCCTCCATTCACACCTATCCAACAGATTCCTCAGTCCCCGGCAACAACAGTTCAGATGGCTCTAAAGAAACTCATCCCACTCCTTCTGTTCATGAAGATATTCCAGCCACTAGTGCTGATGAACCTGCTGCTGCTGATCCTCAAGTTGCACAAGAAGAGGAACCAGAAATTCCTCAGCCTGAAGAACCTGAGCTCGCGATTCCTGAGGTTGTGCTGCAAATTACTGACACTCCTCTGCCCAAACTGAAGAATCCGTTCTCAAGCAAGCAAAAGTTCAATGCTGAAGACTTCTTTTCTGAGCATGTGTTCTTCACTGACTATAATCCATATGACTCTGCTCGCATAAGGAAGAGGCGTTTCTGGACTGCTAGTCAAGCCAACTTCTATTCCTTAGTGCTATTTGACAAGGACAAAATCTTAGATCATGAACATATTCCTCATGTGGATATGGAATCTCTGCCATGCTTCAAGCCAGTCCTCAGTGTTATTCACGATGCAGGATTACTCAATTTCAGCACTGACATCTGTGATTGGAATGAAGAACTCATTCTTCAATTCTACGCTACACTGCATATCATCGGAGACGCTGAGGATGGCAATTCATGGGTGCTGGATTGGATGACTGAAAACACTCATTATAAGGCACCGACAACTGAATTGCTTCATGTCCTTCCTCTTGATCCACCCCATGACAGTGCACGTTGCATCTACAATGACCCTGAACTGACAAATCACTATATGCAAGTGCTCATGAAGCCTTTGAAGCCTGGGCAGGCCCCACGAACCAAATTCCTCGTCAAGGAATTACTCTATGTGCCTCGGACTGTCTATCGCATTCTGACGAAGACAATGAGTCCTATAAAAGGCCACGACTCAAATGATGAAGAAGTCGTTGGCATCATGAAGAATATGCTTTTCAACATCATTCATGGCGTTCCCGTCAACTTCCATGATTTCTTCATGAGGACTCTGGCTAATGTTGCTATGTCACCATTCGAGCTGAAGCCCTATGCGCCTTGGATTATGAGATTCATAAGGGCAAGATCTTCACTGAATTACAAAGCTGACACTCTGAACCACGGTAGCTATTTGCCTCCCATTGAAGTCGTCAAACGGCTAGTTTCATCATCCGATGATAAAGGCAAGGCAACTGCTGTGATCGATGAAGGCGTTCGTCCATTGGATGGTCAATTTCGTCTGGCTACATCTTACTCTACCAATGACGACTCTGCCACACATGACACTGCCGCAAATACCTCAGCCAAGCAAAATCCTCAAGCCACAGCACCCAGGGTGATGACTGACCGTGAGTTACTCCTCATTCTCCATTAGAAGGTTGATCGCAATCACAAATGGGTAAAGCGTCAGTTAGGTGCAATTCTTCACAACATGACCTCAACACATAATGAAGTGAAGAAAAACCACTACTACCTTCATGAAACCCTCAACCGCACCTGGGTTGTTCTCACTCATGTTTACAGCACTGAAGAATTAAAGACTATGGGTCTTAAGGAAGAATTTGACTGGTCTGCACCTCCTCCGAAGAAATTCAAGAGGGTCAAAGTTCCTCCACTGGTGGCCAGCTCTTATTCTTCATCGCATGACACTGACGAGTATGAAGATTTGGACGACGCTGCGGCAGGCCCTGCTACAACAAACAACCTCAACAACGCTAGCGCTCCTCCATCGACTTGAAATTCTTCAGGGGCGTTAGTCCTCAGTTTCGATCCTTTTGGTCATTTGATGACAAAGGGGGAGAAATCTGAGTTAGTCTTCAAACGGGTCTATAGGCGTTTTTTTAAGTTGCAACTCTCATTCTTCCGAAACTCTTATTGGATCGAGTTGTCATCTTAAACCCGATGGTGCTCTGATACTTTTGGATGGTGCTTTTGTTGCACTATGCTCCGATACTTTTGATGTTTTCGGCATGCTTATTCCTCGCTAATATTATTGCACGCATGCTGAATTTCATCAGGCACCATATTTCATCATGCATTTCAAATTCTTTATATTATATATCAAATGCGTGTATGAATTACAAGATATAGGGGGACATCTCCATGATTCAATTCTTAAAATGTGCATTGCCTCAAAAGCAAATTCCTCACTATGCACATCTTCAGGGGGAGTTCTTCTATATCTTGCAATCAAATTCCTCAATATCAGTATTTACAATTCATATATTTATCCCCGTTGAAAACTTAACCTATGTTGTCATCAATCACCAAAAAGGGGGAGATTGTAAGTGCATCTAGTGCCCCTTAGTGATTTTGGTGTATTGAAGACTTATAGGTTAAGGGATTGATGTGTTTGTGAGTGTACACAGGTCTATAAGTCTATGAGGAGTTTGATATTTACAGAGAAAGTCGACCCCCAAAAATGAAGTTCTTCGCTCAAGACTTTGATATTCTGAAGACTTTCTGAAGACTTTGAAAGTGAAGAAATTGGTGTGACCTTGAAGACCTGATATTCATTTGAGGAACGTGAAGTGTGAAGACTTTTGTTTTTGTAGTTTCATTTTCTCTTTCTTGAGTCATAGGAAACACCGTACTGTTAAAGGGGGTCGAGGAAATACTAAGGAAAAATTTCCATGTGATGCTCAACTCAAAATCCTACACCTACCAATCCCTTCGAGTGAAGCCATTGGAAATCTCATATAGTTCATTGAATTTCTTTAGCGATGAGACGCAGTTCTTCAGTCCTCGAGGACTTTGCTCGATCGAGGAGTTAGGAATTCGCCGGTCTGAATTGCCTACACTGTGAGGAACATGATAGCCCCGAGGAATTTGAGAGTCAAATTTCCGACCGTTCTTTGTCTTCTTACCGCTGTCCCAAAATATCTTATCCACCTAACGGTCATATCATTGAAGGGCATTTATGTCTTATCATGTCGGGCTGCTCCTAGGCTATAAATAGCCGCCCCTACAACCACTAGCTGGTTGGCTGCTCGAGAGAACTTGACACTTGTCATTTGAGAGCAACCCATCCTCCGAGGACTTTGGCGAAAATCATCAAGTGAGGAAAATCCCAAAACCAAACCCCGAAACCCAAAGTGATTGATCATCATGAAGAAATTGATCTGCGTGGATCCGACGCTTGTTACCTTTGAAGACTGTGCTTCTTCCAGACGGTTAGGCGTCAAGGTCTAGAGCATCCAAGAGGAATTGTGGATCGCCGAGTGACCAAGTCTGTGAAGGTTGGAAGTCACCAAGACTTACCACGAGTGATTGGACGAGGCTGCGTGGTCTTAGTTCAAGGAGAATACTGTGAGGACTGGGTGTCTGAGTTGCGGCTCGCTGATCGGGTGTCCGGACTGCGTGTCCTCGAGTTTAAATACTCGGCCGCTCCAACCAGACGTATAACCGAGACAGGGAGTTGGAACTGGTTTACCAAATCATTGTCTTCACCAAATAATCGGTTCTATTTCCTCAACCCTTTCATTTCCTCATTACTGTGTTGAGTGTTTGTTCATATTTGTGCTTGAAGACTTTGACTGAAGACTTTCTCAAATTCCTCAGTTCAATTTCTTCAGTCTGTTTGTCTTCATCTTGTGTTATCATGTGATTACGCTTTCTGTACTCTGTGCTTGTCTTCATTTCATCATGATGACCATGCTTGTATTCTGTTATGCTTACTTCTGAGTACTTATTCCGCTGCAAGTAGTTCTTCGCTAAGGAATTTCCTCACCAGCAAATTCCTCAGTGAAGAATTCATAAAAATCGCCTATTCACCACCCCTCTAGTCGATATAACACACTTTCACTAAATAACCGCAAGCAAATACTAACAAAATAAAATGACGCTCCAAGCAAAACACATATCATGTGGTGAATAAAAATATAGCTCCAAGTAAAGTTACCGATGAACGAAGATGAAAGAGGGGATGCCATCTGGGGCATCCCCAAGCTTAGGCTCTTGGTTGTCCTTGAATATTACCTTGGGGTGCCTTGGTCATCCCCAAGCTTAGGCTCTTGCCACTCCTTATTCCATAGTCCATCGAATCTTTACCCAAAACTTGATAACATCACAACACAAAACTCAACAGAAAACTCGTAAGCTCCGTTAGTATAAGAAAATAAAACCACCACTTAGGTACTGTAATGAACTCATTATAAATTCATATTGGTGTAATATCTACTGTAATCCAACTTATATATGGTTCATACCCTTTGATACTACTCATAGATTCATCAAAATAAGCAAACAACACATAGAAAACAGAATCTGTCAAAAACAGAACTGTCTGTAGTAATCTGTATCAAACGTATACTTCTAGAACTTCAAAAATCCTACCAAATTAGGAAGTCCTAAGAAATTTGTGTAACAATCCAGAGCATAAGGAGAGATATCAAGAGCATGTTTATGTGAATTAACAAAACTAATTTACTGGGTGCAAAAATTTCTGATTTTCAGCAGGATCAACACAACTATCACCGTAAGCTATCCTAAAGGTCTTACTTGGCACTTTATTACAACAAAAGCTATAAAACATGATTATTACAGTAGCATAATCATGTGGACACACAAAAACAGTAAGGATAGGTATTGGGTTGTCTCCCAACAAGCGCTTTTCTTTAATGCCTTTCTAGCTAGGGAAAACTTTGTTTTTGCCACTCTAGTTTTTGCCAACTTTGCTTATGCCACTTTAGAATTTGACATTTCACTTTTGCCACTCTTAGCTTTTGACAATGTATCACTTTTGCCATTTTGTGGCAAAAGCAAAAGTTTTGGAGTGGCAATTGTGATACATGTCAAAAGCTAAGGGTGGCAAAAGTGAAATGAAAAATTATCGTTTTTGCCACGGAATGGCATTTGTGATGTATTGTCAAAAGCTAAGAGTGGCAAAAGTGAGATGTCAAATTCTAGAGTGGCATAAGCAAAGTTGGCAAAAACTAGAGTGGCAAAAACAAAGTTTTCCCTTCTAGCTAGGCATGATGATGACAATGATGCTCACATAAAAGATAGCGATTGAGACATAACGAGAGCATCATGAAGCATATGACTAGCACATTTAAGCCTAACCCACTTCCTATGCATAGGGATTTTGTGATCAAACAACTTATGGGAACAATAATCAACTAGCATAGGAAGGTAAAACAAGCATAACTTCAAGACTTACAACACATAGAGAGGAAACTTGACATTATTGCAATTCCTACAAGCATATGTTCCTCCTCCATAATAATTTTCAGTAGCATCATGAATGAATTCAACAATATAACCAGCACCTAAAGCATTCTTTTCATGATCTACAAGCATAGAAAATTTACTACTCTCCACATAAGCAAATTTCTTCTCATGAATAGTAGTGGGAGCAAACTCAACAAAATAATTATCATGTGAGGCATAATCCAATTGAAAACTAAAATCATGATGACAAGTTTCGTGGTTATTATTATTCCTAATAGCATACAAGTCATCACAATAATCATCATAGATAGCAACTTCATTCTCATAATTAATTGGAACCTCTTCCAAAATAGTGGAACCATCACTAAATAAAGTTGACACTCTTCCAAATCCACTTTCATGTTCATCACAATAAGATTCAACATCCTCAAAAATAGTGGGATCACTACTTCATAAAGTTGACACTCTTCCAAACCCACTTTCATCAATATAATCATCATAAATAGGAGGCACGCTTTCATCATAATAAATATTCTCATCAAAACTTGGAGGACTAAAAATATCATATATATCAAACACAGCTTCCCCAAGCTTGTGGCTTTGCATATCATTAGCATCATGGGTATTCAAGGAATTCATACTAACAACATTGCAATCATGCTCATAATTCAAAGAATTAGTATCAAACATTCTATAGATTTCATCTTCTAGCACTTGAGCACAATTTTCCTTTTCGTCAAACTCACGAAAGATGTTAAAAAGATGAAGCGTATGAGACAAACTTAATTCCATTTTTTTAGTTTTCTTCTATAAACTAAAGTAATGATAAAACAAGAAACAAAAAGATTCGATTGCAAGATCTAAAGATATACCCTCAAGCACTCACCTCCCCGGCAACGGCGCTAGAAAAGAGCTTAGTTGACGGGGTGTGAGTGTCACTTACCTAGCCTCCCCAGCAACGGAGCCAGAAAAGAGCTTGATGTCTACTACACAACCTTCTTCTTCTAGATGTTGTTGGGCCTGCAAATGCACAGGTTTGTAGGACAGTAGCAAATTTCCCTCAAGTGGATGACCTAAGGTTTATCAATCCGTGGGAGGCGTAGGATGAAGATGGTCCCTCTCAAACAACCCCGCAACCAAATAACAAAGAATCTCTTGTGTCCCCAACACACCCAATACAATGGTAAATTGTATAGGTGCACTAGTTCGGCGAAGAGATGGTGATACAAGTGCAATATGGATAGTAGATGAAGGTTTTTGTAATCTGAAAATATAAAAACAGCAAGGTAACTAATGATAAAATTGAGCGTAAACGGTATTGCAATGGTAGGAAACAAGGCATAGGGTTCATACTTTCACTAGTGCAAGTTTTCTCAATAATAATAACATAGATAGATCATATAACAATCCCTCAACATGCAACAAAGAGTCACTCCAAAGCCACTAAGAGCGGAGAACAAACGAAGAGATTATGGTAGGGTACGAAACCACCTCAAAGTTATTCTTTCGGATCAATCATTCAAGAGTTCGTACTAGAATAACACCTTAAGACATAAATCAACCAAAACCCTAATGTCACCTAGATACTCCATTGTCACCTCAAGTATCCATGGGCATGATTATATGATATGCATCACACAATCTCAGATTCATCCAACCAACACAAAGTACTTCAAAGAGTGCCCCAAAGTTTCTACCAAAGAGTCAAGAAAACGTGTGCCAACCCATATGCATAGGTTCATGGGCGGAACCCGCAAGTTGGTCAGCAAAACATACATCAAGTGGCACGTGGTATCCCATTGTCACCACAGATAAACAGGGCAAGACATACATCAAGTGTTCTCAAATAAAGACTCAATCCGATAAGATAAGATAACTTCAAGAGGGAAACTCAATTCATCACAAGAGAGTAGAGGGGGAGAAACATCATAAGACCCAACTATAATAGCAAAGCTCGCGATACATCAAGATCGTGCCATAGGGAGAACACGAGAGAGAGAGAGAGAGAGAGAGAGAGAGAGAGAGAGAAAGAGAGAGAGATCAAACACATAGCTACTGGTACATACCCTCAGCCCCGAGGGTGAACTACTCCCTCCTCGTCATGGATAGCGCCGGGATGATGAAGATGGCCACCGATGATGGGTTCCCCCTCCGGCAGGGTGCCGGAATGGGCTCCCGAGAGGTTTCTGGTGGCTACAGAGGCTTGTGGTGGAACTCCCGATCTATCTTCTCCGTGGATGTTTTTAGGGTACGTGGGACTATATAGGCGAAAGATGTCGGTCGAGGGGTGCTCGAGGGGCCCATGAGACAGTTGGGCGTGTCCAGTAAGGGGGGCACCCTCCTATCTCCTGGCCTCCTCGAGGATCTTCTAACATGAACTCCAAGTCTCCAGGATCATATTCTTCCAAAAAAATCATGCTGCCGAAGGTTTCATTCCGTTTGGACTCCGTTTGATATTCCTTTTCTTCGAAATACTAAAACAGGCAATAAAACAACAATATGGGCTGGGCCTCCGGTTAATAGGTTAGTCCCAAAAGTAATATAAAAATGTATAATAAAGCCCGTAATCATTCAAAACAGATAATAAAATAGCATGAATGCTTCATAAATTATAGATACGTTGGAGACGTATCAGGTGGTCCTTGCGATCAAAAGTGATCGGGCGGGCCACCCATTGGCTTACTTTTGGGGCGGCTAGCTCTATGGCGCCGACATCCCGTAGCACGCGCATGCGGACCCCTATAGGGGTGTGCATCACACATACCATGTTCACTGTCTGTACTTCGAGGGGGGAGTGCTTCTGACACCCGGTGTTCGGCTGGCGAGTCTCTTCGTCATCGCTGTCACTGGGCGGCCCCTTCACCTTGTGTTCGGCATTAAGCTTGCTGACTTGTTTAAAAACCCAACAGCTCCTGTTGGTGTGATTGGCTAGTTTAACGGGGGTGCCATGAATGTGGTAGGGCCGATCCAGTATCTTGTCTAAATTGGATGGTCCGTCTCTGTTTGCCTCAAATGGCTTTTGCCGTCGACCGGGTTTGGAACCACTGAATCCGGCGTTGACCATCATGTCTTGCGTTCCTTCATTGTTATTGCGACGCTTGTGTTTATTGTGTCGTGGCTTGTCGTTGCCATCTCAAACTTCGATAGTATCCAGATCATCGATGTTGTTGCTTCTACGAGCGAGCCAGCTGTCTTCTCCCATGCAAAAACGGGTCATTAGAGTGGTAAGGGAAGCCATGGATCTTGGTTTTTCTTGACCGAGGTGGCGGGCAAGCCACTCATCTTGGACCCTATGTTTAAAGGCTGCGAGGGCTTCGGTGTCTGGACAGTCGACAACTTGGTTCTTTTTGATTAAGAACCTAGTCCAGAGCTTCCTGGCAGACTCCCCGGGCTGCTGGATGATGTGACTTAGGTCATTGGCATCCGGAAGCCGAATATATGTACCTTGGAAGTTATTGCGGAAGGCGTCTTCCAAGTCTTCCCAGTTGCCGATGGAGTTCTCAGGGAGGCTGTTCAGTCAGTGCCGTGTTGTCCCCTTTAGTTTTAGTGGGAGGTATTTGATGGTTTGGAGGTTATCACCGCGGGCCAAGTGGATATGGAGGAGGAAATCTTCAATACATACTGCGGAGTCTGTTGTTCCATCGTATGATTCGATATTCATGGGTTTAAACCCTTCCGGGAATTTGTGTTCCATTACTTCATTAGTGAAGCAAAGGGGGTGTGCGGCGCCTCTATATCGAGCCAAGTCGCGACGTAGCTCGGATGGAGTTCGTCTGCGGTTTTCGGCCCGGACGTGATTATGTTTGTCGCGTCCGGCCGGATAGCCGTCATCATGCCTCGGGGCACGCCCCTGCGATCCATAGGTCGATCTGGTCTGGCCTGCTCTGTTTTCCTAGTCATGTCGCAGGTCATATGTGTATCCCCGAGCTGTTGTGTCTCTGTTTTTACGGCAAGGTAGTGCAGGCTGGTGTTCGGCTCGAGTTGCCGTTTTGTCCCAGCCATGTGGTGGTCGGTCAGCCGCATTATGCGCTGGTAGGACGAGCTCCAGCGCCTCGTCATCGAATTGGGGTAACAATTTGTGCTTCAGGTAATTTTTGGTTGGGCGCTTGAGGTCGTACTCTTCGGCTTCTAGGACATTAGCCCATCTATCATTGAGTAGATCTTGATCAGCTTGAAGCTACTGCTGCTTCTTTTTCAGGCTCCTTGAAGTGGCTATTAGATGATGTTTGAAGCGCTCCTTCTCAAGAGGTTCCTCTGGCACGATAAAATCCTCGTTGCCAAGGCTCACTTCATCCTCGGTGAGCGGAAGGTAGTTGCTGTCCTACGAGTCTTCGTTCGTGGCCTGTTCATCAGGGCTAACTCACACATCTTCACGTTCGTCTTGTTCGAAGGTTGGCTCAACGGGGTCTTCGTTGTCTTCGGCATCGTCCGGAGTATTATTTTCTCCTGTGCCGGTATTGCTGTTTTTTCCACGACGTGGTTTAGAGCGGCACCGCTGACGCCGGCGCTTTGTCTGTATCTCAGGAGTTTTATCCTCGACTGGATCCTTTTCATTGTCGCCGTTATTCTCTTTAGGTGCATCCACCATGTACACATCATACGAAGAGGTGGCCGTCCCATGTCCGGTAAACGGCGGGTTTTGGGTCTCCTCTTCTCCGGCATCGTCGTCCATACCATCGATGTCTTCGGAGTCATAATCGAGCATGTCTGTTAAGTCCTCGACATTGGCTATAAAGTGGGTGGTGGGTGGGACGTAAACTCCCATGCTCTCAGCCCCTAGTCTGGGCTGAGCATAGTTCGGGCGTTGCTCCTCTGTAATGATGAGGAATCGCATCAAGTCCAGGGCCTCACTTAAAGGCGAGGTTTGGCCCGAGAGAAGGGAGTCCGTGGAGTGCGGCAAGAAGGAGACTTCTTGGCCGAACTCGCACAATGTTGGCTCCGAAGATTTGGAGCCAGTGTCCGGAGGAGGGTTCAGCTTCATGATGGTTGCCAGTGACACTACTTCCTCCGACTCTCCCACGACGGTCCTAAAAGCCGCAGGTAGCCCGGCGAGCTCAGGGAGCTCGTCTTCGGACCTAGCGATGCGCTCCGGATCTAAGGCTAGAGCAGGAGTTGGGGGCGCGAATCCTTGTCGGATATTAGCGACATAGTCCACATTCCAAAAACTAATCTGGTGACCTCGGGCGTAGCTGTCGATCTGCTCTAGACGGCCAAGTGAGTTGGCCAGCAGTGCGAAGCTGCTGAACACAAAGATCTGGCCGGGGAGGAAAACCTCCCTCAGGGACGCATTGTTGTAGATGATTGACGGAGCCATCAAACCTTTTGGTGATGACACAGCGAAACTCTCAATGAAAGCACCAATATCGGTGTCAAAACTGGCGGATCTCGGGTAGGGGGTCCCGAACTGTGCGTCTAAGGTTGATGGTAGCAGGAGACGGGGGACACGATGTTTACCCAGGTTCGGGCCCTCTCTATGGAGGTAATACCGTACTTCCTGTTGGATTGATCTTTATGAATATGAGTATTACAAGAGTTGATCTACCACGAGATCGTAATGGCTAAAACCCTAGAAGTCTAGCATGTATGATTATGATTCTTCCCTACGGACTAAACCCTCCGGTTTATATAGACACCGGAGGGGACTAGGGTTATACAAAGTCGGTTACAGAGAAAGGAATCTTCGTATCTGGTCGCCAAGCTTGCCTTCCACGCCAAGGAGAGTCCCATCCGGACACGGGAGAGAGTCTTCGATCTTGTATCTTCACAGCCCATCAGTCCGGCCCATGTCAATAGTCCGGACGCCCAAGGACCCCTTAATCCAGGACTCCCTCAGCAGGACGTCGGAAAAGGCCCCTAGATGGGAAAGGTACATAAGGTTGTGGCGGTGGAAAAGTGGTTTCGTGGCTCCCCCGAATGTTTTTGGGGTATAAGAGTATATACACGCGAAGGAACTAGGCCAGGAGACCCACGAGGGGACCACGAGGCAGGCCCTGGGCGTGCCCTCCACCCTCGTGGCCGCCTCGTTGAGTCTCCAACTTCATCTCCACGTGTCCTAGTTTGCTTCTAGTCCAAGAAAGATCATCGCGAAAGTTTCATTCCATTTGGACTATGTCTGGTATTCCTTTTCTGCGAAACTCTAAAACAGGCAAAAAACAAAAACTAGCACTGGGCTCTCGGTTAATAGGTTAGTCCCAAAAATAATATAAAATAGCATATAAATGCCTATTAAACATCCACAACAGATAATATAATAGCATGGAACAATCAAACATTATAGATACGTTGGGGACGTATCAAGCATCCCCAAGCTTAATTCCTGCTCATCCTCGAGTAGGTAAATGATAAAAACAGAATTTTTGATGTGGAATGCTACCTAACATATTTATCCATGTAATTCTTTATTGTGGCATGAATGTTCAGATCCAAAAGATTCAAAACAAAAGTTTAATAATGACTTAAAAACAATAATACTTCAAGCATACTAACAAGGCAATTATGTCTTCTCAAAATAACATGGCCAAAGAAAGCTTATCCCTACAAAATCATATAGTCTGGCTATGCTCCATCTTCTCCACACAAAATATTCAAGTCATGCACAACCCCGGTTTCAGCCAAGCAATTGCTTCATACTTTAGTATTCTCAAACTTTTTCAACTTCCACACAGTACATGTGCGTGAGCCATGGACATAGCACTATAGGTGGAATATAATGGTGATTGTGGAGAAGACAAAAAGATGGAGATAGTCTCACATCAACTAGGCATATCAACGGGATATGGAGATTCCCATCAATAGATATCAATGTGAGTGAGTAGGGATTGCCATGCAACGGATGCACTAGAGCTATAAGTGTATGAAAGCTCAAAAAGAAACTAAGTGGGTGTGCATCCAACTTGCTTGCTCATGAAGACCTAGACCATGCAACTTGCTTTCCCATCGTTGGAATATACAAGCCAAGTTCTATAATGAAAAAATCCCACTAGCATATGAAAGTGACAAACTAACAAACTCTCTATCATGAATATCATGGTGCTACTTTGAAGCACAAGTGTGGGAAAAGGATAGTAACATTGCCCCTTCTCTCTTTTTCTCTCATTTTTTATTTTCTCTTTTTTTCTTTTTTTTCTTGGCTTCTTTGGCCACCTTTTTTTCTTTTCTCTTTTTTTCTTTATTTCCTCACATGGGACAATGCTCTAATAATGATGATCATCACACTTCTATTTACTTACAACTTGAAAAAATTACAACTCAATGCTTAGAACAAAATATGACTCTATGTGAATGCCTCCGCCAGTGTACCGGGGTGTGCAATGAATAAAGAGTGACATGTATGAAAGAATTATGAATGGTGGCCATGCCACAAATACGATGTCAACTACATGATCATGCAAAGCAATATGACAATGATGAAGCGTGTCATAATAAACGGAACGGTGGAAAGCTGCATGGCAATATATCTCGGAATGGCTATGGAAATTCCATAATAGGTAGGTATGGTGGCTGTTTTGAGGAAGGTATATGGTGGGTGTATGGCACCGTGAAAGTTCTTGTGCACAAGAGAGGCTAGCAATGGTGGAAGGGTGAGAGTGCGTATAATCCATGGACTCAACATTAGTCATAAAGAACTCACATACTTATTGCAAAAATCCGTAAGTCATCGAAACCAAGCTCTACGCGCATGCTCCTAGGGGAAGGGTTGGTAGGAGTTAACCATCGCGCGATCCCGACCTCCACACAAAGGATGACAATCAAAGAAATACTTCATGCTCCAAATTTGTTACACAACGGTTCACCATACGTGCATGCTACGGGGCTCACAAACCTCAACACAAGTATTTCTCAAATTCACAATTACTCCACTAGCATGACTCTAATATCACCATCTTCATATCTCAAAACAATCATAAAGAATCAAACTTCTCATAGTATTCAATGCACTTCATATGAAAGTTTTTATTATGTCCCTCGTGCATGCCCATCATATTAGGACTAAATTTATAACCAAAGAAAATTACCATGCTGTTCTAAAATACTCTCAAAAATAATATAAGTGAAGCATGAGAGTTCATAAATTTCTGTAAAATAAAGCCACGGCCGTGCTCTAAAAAGATATAAGTGAAGTACTAGAGCAATATTGTCTAGCTCAAAAGATATAAGTGAAGCACATAGAGTATTCTAATAAATCACGATTCATGCGTGTCTGTTCCAAAAGGTGTGTACAGCAAGGATGGTTGTGGTAAAATAAAAAGCAAAGACTAAAATCATACAAGACGCTCCAAGCAAAACACATATCATGTGGTGAATAAAAATATAGCCTCAAGTAAAGTTACCGATAGACGAAGACGAAAGAGGGGATGCCTTCCGGGGCATCCCCAAGCTTAGGCTTTTGGTTGTCCTTGAATATTACCTTGGGGTGCCTTGGGAATCCCCAAGCATAGGCTCTTTCCACTCCTTATTCCATAGTCAATCAAATCCTTACCCAAAACATGAAAGCTTCACAACACAGAACTCAACAGAAAATCACATGAGCTCCGTTAGTATAAGAAAATAAACCACCACTTTAAGGTAGTATTTCAAACTCATTCCTTATTTATATTTATGTAATATCTACTGTATTACAACTTTTACATGGTTCATACCCGCCGATACTAGCCATAGATTCATCAAAATAAGCAAACAACACGCAAAAAACAGAATCTGTCAAAAACAGAACAGTCTGTAGTAATCTGTAACTCTTGAATACTTCTGTAACTCCAAAACTCCTGATAAATTAGGGAAACCTGTGAAATTTGTTTATAAATCCACAGAAAAAAGAATTAGATCAAAATCGCGTTTATGTGAATTATGAAAATTGTTTTTCTGGGTGCAAAAGTTTCTGATTTTCAGCAGGATCAACACAACTGTCACCGTAACTATCCTAAAGGTTTAACTTGGCACAAACACTAATTAAAACATAAAGCGACATCTAAACAGAGGCTAGATGAATTATTTATTACTAAACAGGGAAAAAAATCAAAGAACCAAAATAAAATTGGGTTGCCTCCCAACAAGCACTATTGTTTAACCCCCTTAGCTAGGCGTTGATAAATTTAATGATGCTCACACGAACGACAAGAATTGAAGCGCAAAGAGAGCATCATAAAACACGTGACAAACACATCTAAGTTTAACATACTTCCTATGCATAGTAATTTTATAGGAAAACAAATTATCAAGACAAGCAAGATCTAGCATATGCAAGGAAGAAGAAAGAAACACTAGCAATCTCAACATGACGAGAGAAAATTTAGTAACATGAGAATTTCTACAACCATATTTTCCTCTCTCATAATAATTACATGTACGATGATAAGCAAATTCAACAATATAGCTATCACATAACATATTCTCGACACGATCCACATGCATGCAAAGTTGGTACTCTTCCAAAATAGTGGGATTAACATTAACTAAAGTCATGACCTCTCCAAACCCACTTTTATCAAATATTTCACAAGAATGAACATTCTCCAAATATGTGGGATCTAAAGTTGACACTCTTCCAAACCCACTTTGAATATATTGAAAACACTATTATCAATCTAGTATTCATCATGGGGCTTAAATAAATTTTCAAGATAATAGTGTCGGGGAAACGGATCCACGGACACCTATGGGGCCGGCGGACCGAGCCCCTTTTGGTTCGGCGGGGGGCGGAGATCGCACGAAGAGCGGATCGAGGCGAAGCGCACGAGCGATTTACCCAGCTTCGGAGCTCTCCGGAGAGATAATACTCCTACTGCTGCTTGTCTGATTGTATTGAGTTCTTGCTCGGGAGCGCTGAGTGCTACAGTACACCTTAGCTACTAACGAGATCGAGCGTGAGTGATTTCTGGTTTCCACCCCCCCCCCTACGGATGCTCGTTTCTGGAATTTCTTCATCTGGTGTTGGCGTCCACTCTGCTATGAACTCTGCCAATGCTCGGCTCTGGATAGTTGAAGTGCTCTCAAACTTGAGGCCAAAGCTTGACAGTTCCAGTGCCCACTCGACAATCCTGCCTGTTGCTTCTGGATTCTGCAGTATCCTCTTCAGCGGAAAACGAGTGATGACTGTGATCTCATGTGCTTGGAAGTAATGGCGCAGCTTTCTCGAGGCCATGAGAAGGCCGAAAAGCAATTTCTGCACACCTGAGTACCTCGACCTAGCCCCCTGCAGAAGGGAACTGACAAAATAAACTGGGCGCTGCACCATTTTCTTCTGCATCTCCATACGCGCCTGCACAGATCCTCCCTTGTCGGGATCAGAGCTTGCCGGTGAAGCCCCCTGCTTGTCGTTGGATGTATCTGCCGTGGCAGCTGGCTCATCATCCGCCTCCCTCTCCGCTACTAACGCAGCACTAACCACTTGATTGGTTGCCGCTATATACAGCAGCAACTTCTCTTGTGGCTTAGGTGCGACAAGTGTTGGAGTGGAGGACAAGTATCTCTTCAAGTCCTGCAGCGCAGCCTCCGCTTCCGGAGTCCATTTCATTGGACCTGCCTTTTTCAATATTTTGAAAAATGGCAGTAGCGCTTAGCGAACTTGGAGATAAACTCTTGAGAGCAGCCACGCAACCGCAAGCCTTCGTACATCCTTGACGCGCTTCGGTGCTTCAATCTGCTCAATGGCCTTGATCTTGTCAGATTGGCTTCAGGTTCCCGAGAGACGAAGAACCCGAGAAGCTTGCCGGAGGGAACTCCAAACACGCACTTCTCGGGGTTAAGCTTGAGGTTGATCTTGCGCAGATTTGCAAAGGTTTCATCTAAATCTTGAATCAGAGTTGCCCTGTCCTTGCTCTTGACCACTATGTCATCCATGTAGGCTTCCACATTTCTGTGCATCTGTGGCTCAAAAGCGTCATGGACTGCCCTTGCAAATGTTGAACCAGCATTCTTTAATCCGAAAGGCATCCGTACAAAACAGTATGTGCCACATGGAGTGATGAATGCGGTCTTCTCCTCATCCTCTTCTGCCATGAAGATCTGATGGTATCCTGAGTATGCGTCAAGAAATGAAAGCAAGTCACATCCAGCTGTGGAGTCAACAATCTGGTCAATGCGCGGCAAGGGAAATGGGTCTTTGGGACAAGCTTTATTAACATCTGTAAAGTCGATACATAGCCTCCATTTCCCGTTTGCCTTGCGCACGACTACAGGATTGGCCAACCACGTAGGATGGAGCACTCCTCTGACAAGGCCTGCTGCTTCCAACTTCTTGATTTCTTCTGCGATGAATTCTTGGTGCTCCACTGCTTGTTTCCTGACCTTCTGCTTGACGGGCCACGCATGAGGACAGACGGCAAGATGGTGCTTGAATACTTTCCTGGGAACACCGGGGATGTCAGACGGTTGCCATGCAAACACGTCGACGTTCGCCCACAGGAAAGCAACGAGCGCGCTTTCCTATTTAGGGTCGAGAGTGGCACTGATGGTGAAGGTACCACCAGTGCCGTCCTCCTTGGCGGACACCTTCTTGGTCTCTGGTGAAGCTGCCATTGTCTTCTTACATTTGCCGGTGGAGCTCGATGGTGCGTCCTCGACGGTAGCGCAGCACTCCGAGGAGGTGCGCTTGCCGGAGTGGGCATCAGAACTCTTGCCGGACTTGGCCTTCTTCTTCCCCCCGCGAGCTTCAGCGGCAAGTGACTTGTGATCTGTTGCGGCTGCTGCTTCCCGGTAGATCTTGTCGGTGCAGATAAGAGCATCCTTCTTGTCGCCAGGGATAGAGATGACACTTATCGGGCCTGGCATCTTCAGCATGTTGTAGGCATAGTGAGAGGCTGCCATGAATTTGGCGAGTGCTGGACGGCCGAGTATCCCATTATAAGGCAATGGAAAGTCAGCAACGTCAAAAGTGACCCTCTCAGTCCTGAAGTTCAACTCGCTGCCAAATGTCACCGGCAACATGATCTTTCCCTTCGGCTTGCTCCTTCCCGGATTGATTCCTTGGAATGTGCCGGTCTCTTCGAGCTCGCTGTCAGGGATCTGGAGCTTCTGGAGTACCGCGGAGGAGATCGGGTTCAAGCCGGCCCCGCCGTCATCTAGCATCTTAGTGACCTTGAGGTTGCGGATAGTTGGTGAAACCAACATCGGCAAGCACCCGACCGCAGTTATGCGATCAGGGTGGTCCTCAATATCAAAGATGATAGGCATGCTGGACCATTTTAGAGGCTTGCGTGACTCGACGGGTGGTTCTGCCGCATTGACTTCCCGCACCCACTGCTTGAGCTGGCGGTGTGAAGTATGCAGAGAAGCACCACCGTCAATGCACAGGACCTCTGTGGCTTTCTGGAACTCCTGCTCGTCGGCCTCATCATCATCCATATCTTCATCGTCGTTGTCATCTTCGTCCTTGTCGCGGCCGCGGGGAGGTATGTCTCCTTGCCGCTGCTTGGCCTTGCCGCGTCCTCCTCCTCGGCCGGGACGTTTCTTGCCGGATCCTCCAGTACCTTCTTGGGCCTTCTCCTTGTCGCGTCGCTCGTACTCAGCCTTTTGCTGCTCGACAAGCTGCTCGACCTTCTTGCAGCTCTGGAGATCATGGCCCTTGGTGCGGTGGATCTTGCAGTACTGCTTGTAGGTGCCGTCCTGCCTGTCAGCGACCGCCACAGCCTCGCCGGAGGTACCAGCTTTGGCTTTCTCGGCGCCACCTCCGTTGCCGGACTGCTCAATAACTAGCATGTCTTTGGCTTTCCTCTTCCTGTTGTTCCGCCGCCGGTTTCTCTTTGCCGGGGCAGCATCTTCGCTGTCAGATCCTCCTGCTTCTGCATTCTCTCCGGGGAGTCTCCTCCCTTCTTCAGCACGTGCACACTTGTCGGCCAGGGCATATAGCTCACTGACGTCTCTGATCTTGCACATCGCCATCTCCTCGCGCATCCTGCGGTTATGCACGTTCTGATGGAACGCGCTGATGACCGCGGCGGGGTGGACATCTGGGATGTTGTGCTGTACACTGCTGAATCTCTGAATGTACTTGCGCAGGGACTCTCCTTCCTTCTGGACGAGTATATGAAGGTCGCTCTCTTGGCCATGTGGTTTGTGGCCGCCTGTAAAGGCGCCGACAAACTGATGGCATAGATCTACCCATGAGGATATGGAGTTGTCCGGCAAGTGCATGAGCCAGGATCTGACATTGGGCTTGAGCACCAGCGGGAAGTAGTTGGCAAGGATCTTGTCGTTCCGTCCCCCGGCAGCTTGCACCGCAATGGTGTAGATGCTGAGGAACTCCGACGGATGCGTCTTGCCGTCGTACTTCTCTGGTACGTCTGGCTTGAAATTCTTCGTGCTGGGCCACTGGACTTGCCGCAGCTCTCGAGTGAACGCAGGGCAACCTACCGCGTACGGCAAGTCGCCTGGCTCCCCTGGCGCATGCATGTCGACAGTGAGCCCAGCGCGCTAGTCCGATTGACGCCGCACTTCTCTTCGGCGCTCGATGCGAGTACGAGCGTCTTCTTGCTGTCGTTCATGAAGAACTTGGCGCTGATCGCGACGAGCTCGAGGATCAGATGATGCGGTGGAGTCGCTGTCGAGGTTGACCCGGCGAGTCGGGATCTTGGCCTTCGGGGTGGAGAGTGCACGATGGTTGCACCCCCACCGGTCTTCTCGCCATTGGCTCGTGCCTGGCAATCTTGCCGCGGCTGTGATGTACCCGGCTGCCGTGGAGTGTCACCGTTGGCGAAGCCGATGAGACTCTGAATGGTGGCCCTCCATTCGTCAATCTTGTCCACCGTTGGAGGGTAATCCAGGAGCAGTTGAGCTCGCCCTAAAGCTTCTGCTGGAGTGGTGGGTGGAATTGGCGAACGGTGCGAGGAGCGGGATATGCTCGGACTTCTAACTATGTTAGAAGGAGCGGTATTCCGTCCAGGCGACCGTGCCTTGCTCGTGCCAACATGTTGGTGTGCATGCTGGTCTTGAGCACCCCGAGATCCACCAGCTCGATCTTGGTCAAACGAACGTATGGTACCGCGAGTACCATGACGTTGTCGGTCCTGCGCCTCCTGGGACGGGCGCGGCGCATGTACGGACGCCGAGGTCTGCGGGGCCTTGTCTTTGGACCTGGCAGCACCATGAGCTCCCTCGTCGACGCCCGTTCTTCCGTCGGCGTCCACCCCACCACCCGTTTGCTCCAGTGGTGGTGGGATCGACGTGGACGGAGCAGCCACCTCCGAAGCCTTCTTCTTCGGTGGCATGTCGATGAAGAAGATGAAGATGTAGCTCGCGTGAACACCGGATCAGGTTCAGACAACCTCGACGCCCCTACCTGGCGCGCCATAGATGTCGGGGAAACGGATCCACGGACACCTATGGGGCCGGCGGACCGAGCCCCTTTCGGTTCGGCGGGGGGCGGAGATCGCACGAAGAGCGGATCGAGGTGAAGCGCACGAGCGATTTACCCAGCTTCGGAGCTCTCCGGAGAGATAATACTCCTACTGCTGCTTGTCTGATTGTATTGAGTTCTTGCTCGGGAGCACTGAGTGCTACAGTACACCTTATCTACTAACGAGACCGAGCGTGAGTGTTTTCTGGTTTCCACCCCCCCTACGTTGCGCATGGGCCTCCTTTTATATGCTCAAGGGGTCACCGACAGGTGGCAACGCGGACAAGGGCAAAAATGGAAAAGGAATTGTGGTTGGTACAACTACTTGTACAGTGTATCATACCTAACCCTGACGGCAGGGGACAAAGGCATTAAATGCCCGTCTGTGTCGCCCAAACAGTGCATAAAAAAGGGACCGTCAGGGGCGCCACCGCTGGCCACGATGGCAATCTTGTCAGCGCCGCTTGCCACCTCGCACCGCTGGCTGCACAGCCTCTTGCCACACGCACCTGGAAATGTCCCATGGCAACACGTCGGTGGATGTGCTGGAGCGTGGGTACAGAGTGGTAGCCTGCCGCGGCAAGCGCCTTGCCGCGGTCGTTGTCTTGTCGCGTCCGGAAGCTTGTCGCTCACCGGGCCTTGCCGGGACGCGTGGCGTGTCGCGGCAAGTTCCTTGAAATGCCTTGGTTGGCCTTCCCGGCAAGCTCTTCTTGCTGGGGTCTTGTCTCCTTGGCTTAAACACTTTGTTCTTGAATGGCTCCTAAAGGAACCACGGAGGACCTTGGCGGTCACTCGGCAAGCCTTGCCGCGGGGCGCTGCGACTGCCCGTGCACAAGTTCGGGATACTAGGGTACCCCTACTTTAGTACACCCACAGGAGCCCCCAGGCCTGGGCCACACACGGTGCCGAGCGCTGTTGGGCTAGGCCCAAAACAGGGCACGGGCACGCGCGGCCTGGGTTACGCCGTATCTTACTCCGTATCCACCACGCCCTCCCCTAACGGCACGCGTTGAATGCGGCGTTGTGGGAGAGATCGTGGGTGGTTTCTTTATTCGGAAAGGCGGAACGTCCGCCCCCTCCCTCTTTATAAGCAGGGGAAACAGGGGCAGTTCCCCCATCTCGCCAGTTGTTGTCCCAATCTCAGAAATCTCCGCCGCTCCCCCCTTCTTCCAAAGCCGAAAGAGAGCGGCGCTCCGCCCCCCATCGCCACCAGCACCACCAACGCCGTCGATCTCCCCCACTACCTCCGCCATGGCTCCGAAAGCCGGCAAGGGGAAGGCTGTGAAGTCGGCCGAGGCGCTGCGGCTCGAGGCGCTGCGAAAGGAGCGGGCAACCTTCCTCCCCGAGCTCACCGCGAAGGAGCTGAGGGAGTACTACTACCTCTTCTGGTCGACGGAGACGCGAGCGCATCCGCGCACGAAGGTACTCTCCGCCGCCGCTTCGGAATGGGCTCCGAATGGATATCCCTTCTTCGCACTGTTCTTCTACTGCGGGCTCTGCCCGCCCTTCTCTGAATTCTTCTGCGATATTATGAACACCTACGGGTTCCACCTCCTTGACTTCACCCCCAACGCTGTTCTGACCATGGCAGTTTTCGCACATCTCTGCAAAAACTTTGTCGGAGTCCACCCAAACGTAGCTCTTTTTCGCCACTTCTTTATGCCCCGGGTTGAGAGAGGGGAGCCCTTATCCGGCGGAATCGCCTGGATCTCGAGAGCCGGCAAGAAGGAAGCCTATCTGGAGGGAGAGCTCCGCAGCAAATGGGAGGAATGGAGAGCGGAATGGTGCTGGATTGTCGAGGAGAATCCGCGGCCATTTACCGCCCAGCGCCAAGCCCCAGTAGTGCGCGGCAACGATTGGAGCAGTGTGGCCCCGGAAGACGATAGGCTGAAGATTGCCGCCACCCGGATCTTGCACCTCAGCCTTGCCGGGCTCACTGTAGGCGCCGTAGGCGCAGATTTTCTTCGCCGCCGCATCACCCCCCTGCAAGAGAGGAGGAGACCCGCCTGGGAGTTCGGGGGTCCGGCGGACATCATGAGGCTGCGCCCGGGCCTCAATTTCAGCTTCACTATCTTGGAACTGGACGCGATGCTCAAGGAATTGTTCAAGCACGACCCTCAACATCCCGAGTGGTTCAGGTTGCCGAAGGGTGTCGTTCCGCTGTGCAACAACTCCTCACTCGACCGCATCCGTGCCATGATGCCGCTGTGCGATTCACATGGAATTGTCCCAACTTGGCAAGAGCCTGTGGACGACGTCGTGCAGGAGTTCTTTGACGGCTTGGTGGAGGTGCTGGTCCGCGCCGATGAACACCCGCGACACCACCGAAGCGGAGATGCAGCGCATCGCCACTAGGGCGGAAGAGGCGGCGGCAGCCGCTACCGCGGGCGAGTTTGGATTCACCATGGAGGAGGCCGAGGCAGCAGAGGCGGCAAGCCTTCCCGAGCGAGAGTGGCTTGTCGGCGAGGAAGAGCTTACCGGGGAGGAAGAGCTTGCCGGGCCTGACGCCGAGTCGAGCGAGCCCGCCGAGGGTGCGAGCGGCTCGCCATCTTCAGGCATCTTGCCGCAAGCAGAGCCCCCAGTGCAGCCCCCAGCTCCACCAAGAAGGCGTCTCCGCAAGGCCGGGGACGTAGCAGGGTGGCAGCTGAGTCAACAGCCGTCGCGCCGCGCGACACGCTCCACCGCGACGAGCACTGTTGCTGCAGGAGCGCCTCACGCCGCTGCGGCAACTGGAGCGGGGTCCTCCCGGACCACCGCTTCTGCTCCTGCCGCTGCCCCCGCCAAGCGGTCAAGGGAACCCACTCCTCCGCCTCGTCGCGCCGAAGGTAGGCCGGACTTCGACCTCTCCGCGCTCAGCTCCGACGAAGAAGAAGAAGAGTAAGATTCTTTGCTGCACTTTTTTTCTTCAATTCTTGCTGTTTTGTCTTGTATCTAATTTGCTTTACTCTGAACCCATTCCTTTTCAGGACTCTGGCCCAGAGAGCGGCGAAGAGAGCCATGGTCCCGGTGATTGTCATCGAGGACGAACCCACCGCGACAGCAGGGAGTGCGCCCGAGACCACCTTGCCGGACCCGGCAATCATTCCCCAAAGCAGCCCCCAGCGCAGCCCCCAGCGTAAGTACATGGTCTACTTTCCGCTGTTAGGCACGCATGAGTGCTCTTTCTTTGCTGATATCTGACTCTTGGTTTGTGTAGGAGCAGAGCAGCCTCAGCAGGAGCACCCGGAAGCCGCCCCCGACGTGCTATCTGCTTCGACTACACCGCCAAGGGGTGGCTCCCCGACAAGGGAGAAGTCTCCGGCAAGGGAGAGTTCTCCGGCAAGGGAGAGCACCAGCGATCCACCGGTGGTGGAGACCATGACTGTAGAGCCCAGTACAGGTAATCCTCCTGCCCTAAAAACTTCCCTTGGGTTCCTCTTCTTCTGATTTTCTTTTTTGGATATTTGCTTGACTTTTCTCCCTCTTCCGGCTGTCAGATCCATCCACCATGGAGCCGATGGAGACCGAGGTTGCCGGCGAGGAGAACGCGCGCGGCAATACCAACGACGCCGCCGCCACCGAAGAAGAGGCCAGCGCCGCTGATCGTGCCGGCGAAGAGGCCGCCAAAGATGCCGCTGCAGGAGCCGGCGAGGGATCTGGCGATCGCACTGACGGCCCTGAGGCCGCAGGAGCGTCAGGCGCTACGCCGACCGCCGATCCCTCTGCTACTACCACAGCGCCGGGCTCCGAAGAGCCCCAGCCCAGTGCCTATTTGAAGGCCGGCGATGGCGTCTTCATCAAGATCCCCTGGGCGTCAAGCTCCAGGGCGCCGGTCGAAGGAGAAGTCTTTGACGGAGAGGTGCTCGCCTCCGCTGGGCTGACGCTGGTTGACGCGCCGAGCAGCAGCAGCGGCGAGCCCGAGGAGGAACAACTGCTGCGTAGGATGCTGTCGCTCTACCGCGCTCGGCAAGCCAAGGTGGAATCCCGAGAAGCGCTTGTCGCGAAGGCGGGAGTGGACATCGAGAAGCGCGCGGAAGAGCTCCGGGAACGCAATCAGGAAAATCTCTGATCCCTGGCAAAGGAGCGGGAGCAACTCGTCGAGGCGCGGAAAGCCTTCCTCCTTGAGAAGGCCGAAGCTGAAGAGCAACAGCGGCTTGCCGCCGAGGAGCTGTTTGCGCGGGAGGGCGAGTTGGCGCAGCGGAAGGTGAACCTGGACAGCCACGAGGAGGAGCTTGCCGCGCGCGAGCAAACATTTGGTGGGGCTCTCAAGGAAGCAGAGGACGCTGCCGCAGCTGCCGAGGCCACCAAGAAGGAGCTGGAGACGAAGGTGGCGCAGCTGGAGGCCGATCTCAAGGCGAGCGATGAAGAGCTTGCCGCGCTCAAGCGCAAGCGTGAGAAGGACGCCTACACCCTTGGCGAGCTGCAGGGTAGTCTCGCCGAGAAGGGAGAAGAGCTTAGCGCCGCCAAGGACTCCAACGCAGATCTTGAGTTGAAGCTGGCTACTTTAACCAAGACGCTGGACGGCGCCAGGGAGCAGGAGGTGGCCTTGAAGGAGGAAATAAAGGCCAATGAAGCGCTGCTGACGAGGGCCGCCGAGACCCAGAACACTTTTAGGGAGACTATGGAACTCTGGACAGAGGGTCTCATGAACATCGCCGCAATCATTGACGGGAAGCTGGCGCAGCTAGGGATGGAGGATCTCGGGTACTCCCCCGACGAGAACCTCCAACCCAGCGCCAAGCTCACCTTGTTCTTCAATGGCGTGGCGACGGCCCTCCAGCGACGCCGGGAGAGGATCCCAAAGCAGCTGGCCGATGAGTCGCGCCAGATCTGTGCGGGGGTTCTTCAAAAGGTGTTGGTGAAGGTGGCCTTTCGCAACCCGGGCCTCAACCTCACCAACGTCCTCAGGAAGCTGCCGGCGGATGCTGATCTGGAAGCGCTCAAGGCCCTTGTCGCACCCATTGTGGACAAGGTGAACGAGGTCAAGAGGGTTGATGGCGATCGCGTAGATTAGGCCGCCCGTTTTCTCCTTTTCTTGTCGCTGCTGGTCATGTTACGAGAACAATCTATTAGAGCTGCGACAAGCTATCTTGTAATATAACTTTATTTTGGGTATTGATTGCTATGTTATTTCCTTTACTTGATTCCTTCCTTTGTATGTTTTTGCCCTACGCTTTTAGGGAACTTGCCGGTGCAGGCACCATAGCCGCGAGCGCTGAGTGCGGGACGTCAGCAGCCTGCTGGTGGTGCCGCTACCGACAAGAAACCTTGTCGCAACTAGTCGCAGCCCACTTAAGTTGTTGAGCGGACTCGAAACAAAGTAAGGGCGCAACTAGCTACGAGTTGGTTCCTCCGCGCACAGGTTTTCCATACAAAGCACGGTCGTTCGAGGAAGATAACTTAAAAATTTTAAAACTGATTGCTCAAACTTTTGGCAACTTAGCTTTTCTGTCGTTTGCGTCCCGGTAAGGCGAATCTTCCTTGAACGATGCCTGGTCCACACCATTATCTTCTCCTCTCCCCCCTCCCCGGCAAACTTGCGGGCGAGGGAACCTTGCTTTTTTTGAGAAAAAGAAAGAAGAGAAAATAAAGATATGGAGCCCCATGGCTCATTATTGCTTACCGGGGGTCGGCGCTGCACAAAGTGTCAGATAACACATGCAAAAAATAGAAAGCATGAAATTGACAATACGTGCAGAGCACATGAGCTTTATTTATGCATGGGGTCTGCGCCCGGCTTTGTACAAAGGATTACATGCAACAGCGGCAAGACTTGTACAAAAAGGTGGTTGCCGGAACAGGTTCCGGCAACCGCGCCTTACGGGTAAAACTTACGAAGATGCTCAATGTTCCAGGAGTTGCTCACCGGAAAGCCATCTTCGGTCTCAAGGTGGACGGCGCTAGGCCTAGTGACTCGTTTCACCCCGTAAGGGCCTTCCCACTACGGCGTCAACTTGTTGGAATTCTTGGCGGACTGAACACGCCGAAGAACAAGGTCGCCTTCCTCGAGACTTCTGGCATTACCTTTGTGGCTATGGTAGCGACGCAAAGCTTGCTGGTATCGAGCAGCTCGTACAGCGGCCTGAAGACGGTCTTCCTCAAGGAGCAGCGCGTCATCTTGTCGCAGCTACTCTTGCTCAAGCTCATCATAAGCGAGCACTCGAGGCGACCCGTATACGAGTTCCGTGGGGAGAACTGCCTCTGCTCCATAGACTAGAGCGAAAGGTGTCTGGCCAGTGGCTCAATTTGGCGTCGTCCTGATCGACCAAAGAACCACCGGCAGCTCCTCAATCCAGTTCCTTCCGCACTTGTGCAGCCTGTCGAAAGTCCTGGTCTTGAGCCCGCGCAGCACTTCAGCATTTGCCCTCTCCGCTTGACCGTTGCTTCTCGGGTGAGCAACAGAAGCGAAGCAGACCTTGGCGCCAAGATCTTGGATGTACTGCATGAAGGTGCGGCTCGTGAATTGCGTGTCGTTGTCGGTGATGATCCTGTTAGGGACCCCGAAGCGGCAAACAATCGACCTGAAGAACTTGACCGCTGACTGTGCTGTCACCTTCCTCACTGCTTCCACTTCTGGCCACTTTATGAACTTGTCGATGGCAATGTACAAGTACTCAAAGCCCCCGACAGCTCGGGGAAAGGGGTCGAGGATGTCGAGCCCCCAGACCGAAAATGGCTAGGATAAAGGGATCGTCTGGAGAGCTTGAGCTGGCTGGTGTATCTGCTTGGAATGGAACTGGCACGCTTCACACTTGGTTATTTGTGCGGTTGCATCGTGGAGGGCTGTCGGCCAAAAGAAACCTTGCCGGAATGCTTTGCCGGCAAGCGCTCTTGCGCCAATGTGGTGGCCACATATGCCTCCATGTATCTCTGCCAACAGTTTTTGTCCATCTTCCCGGTGAATACATTTCAATTTCACACCGTTGAGTCTTCTTCTGTACAGTGTGTTGTCAACAAACTGGTACATACTTGACTGCCGGGCTACTCTTTCCGACTCTTCTTACTCTTCGGGAAGTTCTCCTCTCTGAAGGAAACGGACAATCTGCTGTGCTCATGCTGGAGCTTGCGGCTAGACAACAAGGACTAAAGGCACATATGCTGCTGCGGGAACATCCGCTTCTACGGCGAGAACCTGCGGCTCAGCCGGAGCTTGACGTTCCCCGGCAAGCTTGCCGGAGCAAAACTTGTCGGGAGCGTCTGCTTCAACGGAACAAACCCTAGGGCTTGCCGGAGCAGACTGCTCCTAAGCACTCTTGGTGTTGATCTTGGGGACCTTCTTGGCGGTGGCTTCGGGGAGCTCTGCCAGAAAATAGTCACCAGAGATCAACTTCCTCTTCTTGCTTTGTCCAGTTGATGGTGTTACAGACGGTTGAGTCAGTTTGAGCACAAAGATCCCTGGTTCCACAGGCAACTTAAGTGCGGCGCACTTTGACAGGCCATCGGCAATGTCGTTCTGAGCTCTTGGAATATGTTCCATTTGTAGGCCGTCAAAGTGCTCTTCTAACTTTCTCACTTCATCAACGTAAGCTTCCGTCAACGGACTCTGATAATTCTTGTTCACTTGGCGGACGACAAGCTGCGAGTCACCCCTGACAATGAGCTTCTTGATCCCAAGGTCTGCTGCGATCCTGAGACCGGCAAGCAAACCCTCATACTCTGCGGCATTGTTTGTTGCTTGCTCCATGGGAAAGTGCATCTGGACTACGTGACTTGAGGTGCTCTCCGTTGGCGCGACAAGCACACGCCAAGACCGGGCGCCTTGCAGCGAGAAGGCACCATCAAAGTACATGAGCCACTCTTTGCCTGCTTCTTTGACGGGGATGCTCGTTTCTGGAATTTCTTCATCTGGTGTTGGCATCCACTCTGCTATGAACTCTGCCAATGCTCGGATCTGGATAGTTGAAGTGCTCTCAAATTTGAGGCCAAAGCTTGATAGTTCCAGTGCCCACTCGACAATCTTGCCTGTTGCTTCTGGATTCTGCAGTATCCTCTTCAGCGGAAAACGAGTGACGACTGTGATCTCATGTGCTTGGAAGTAATGGCGCAGCATTCTCAAGGCCATGAGAAGGCCGAAAAGCAATTTCTGCACACCTGAGTACCTCGACCTAGCCCCCTGCAGAAGGGAACTGACAAACTAAACTGGGCGCTGCACCATTTTCTTCTGCATCTCCTTACGCGCCTGCACAGATCCTCCCTTGTCGGGATCAGAGCTTGCCGGTGAAGCCCCCTGCTTGTCGTTGGATGTATCTGCCGTGGCAGCTGGCTCATCATCCGCCTCCCTCTCCACTACTAATGCAGCACTAACCACTTGATTGGTTGTCGCTATATACAGCAGCAACTTCTCTTGTGGCTTAGGTGCGACAAGTGTTGGAGTGGAGGACAGGTATCTCTTCAAGTCCTGCAGCGCAGCCTCCGCTTCCGGAGTCCATTTCATTGGACCTGCCTTTTTCAATATTTTGAAAAATGGCAGGGCGCGTTCAGCAGACTTAGAGATAAACCTGCTGAGAGCAGCCACGCAACCGGCAAGCCTTCGTACATCCTTGACGCGCTTCGGTGCTTCAATCTGCTCAATGGCCTTGATCTTGTCGGGATTGGCTTCAGTTCCCCGCTGAGACACGAAGAACCCGAGAAGCTTGCCGAAGGGAACTCCAAACACACACTTCTCGGGGTTAAGCTTGAGGTTGATCTTGCGCAGATTTGCAAAGGTTTCATCTAAATCTTGAATCAGAGTTGCCCTGTCCTTGCTCTTGACCACTATGTCATCCATGTAGGCTTCCACATTTCTGTGCATCTGTGGCTCAAAAGCGTCATGGACTGCCCTTGCAAATGTTGAACCAGCATTCTTTAATCCGAAAGGCATCCGTACAAAACAGTATGTGCCACATGGAGTGATGAATGCGGTCTTCTCCTCATCCTCTTCTGCCATGAAGATCTGATGGTATCCTGAGTATGCGTCAAGAAATGATAGCAAGTCACATCCAGCTGTGGAGTCAACAATCTGGTCAATGCGCGGCAAGGGAAATGGGTCTTTGGGACAAGCTTTATTAACATCGGTAAAGTCGATACGAAGCCTCCATTTCCCGTTTGCCTTGCGCACGACTACAGGATTGGCCAACCACGTAGGATGGAGCACTCCTCTGACAAGGCCTGCTGCTTCCAACTTCTTGATTTCTTCGCAATGAATTCTTAGCGCCCATTGCTTGTTTCGACCTTCGCTTGACGGGCGCGCGATGAGGACAGACGGCAAGATGGTGCTCGATTACTTTCACAGGAACACGGGGATGTCGACGGTTGCCATGCAAACACGCCGACGTTCGCCCGCGAGAAAGCAACGCGCGCTTCCTATTTTGGGTCGAGAGTGGGCGATGGTGAAGGTACCACCGTGCCGTCCTCCTTGGCGGACACCTTCTTGGTCTCTGGTGAAGCTGCCATTGTCTTCTTACATTTGCCGGTGGAGCTCGATGGTGCGTCCTCTACGGTAGCGCAGCACTCCGAGGAGGTGCGCTTGCCGGAGTGGGCATCAGAACTCTTGCCGGACTTGGCCTTCTTCTTCCCCCTGGGAGATTCAGCGGCAAGTGACTTGTGATCTGTTGTGGCTGCTGCTTCCCGGTAGATCTTGTCGGTGCAGATGAGAGCATCCTTCTTGTCGCCAGGGACAGAGATGACACTTATCGGGCCTGGCATCTTCAGCATGTTGTAGGCATAGTGAGAGGCTGCCATGAATTTGGCGAGTCTTTGGACGGCCGAGTATCCCATTATAAGGCAATGGAAAGTCGCAACGTCAAAAGTGACCCTCTCGATCCTGAAGTTCAACTCACGCCAAATGTCACCGCAACGTGATCTTTCCCTTCGGCTTGCTCCTTCCCGGATTGATTCCTTGGAATGTGCCGGTCTCTTCGAGCTCGTTGTCAGGGATCTGGAGCTTCTGGAGTACCGCGGAGGAGATCGGGTTCAAGCCGGCCCCGCCGTCATCTAGCATCTTAGTGACCTTGAGGTTGCGGATAGTTGGTGAAACCAACATCGGCAAGCACCCGACCGCAGTTATGCGATCAGGGTGGTCCTCAATATCAAAGATGATAGGCATGCTGGACCATTTTAGAGGCTTGCGTGACTCGACGGGTGGTTCTGCCGCATTGACTTCCCACACCCACTGCTTGAGCTGGCGGTGTGAAGTATGCAGAGAAGCACCACCGTCAACGCACAGGACCTCTGTGGCTTTCTGGAACTCCTACTCGTCGGCCTCATCATCATCCATATCTTCATCGTCGTTGTCATCTTCGTCCTTGTCGCGGCCGCGGGGAGGTCTGTCTCCTTGCCGCTGCTTGGCCTTGCCGCGGCGTCCTCCTTGGCCGAGACGTTTCTTGCCGGATCCTCCAGTACCTTCTTGGGCCTTCTCCTTGTCGCGTCGCTCGTACTCAGCCTTTTGCTGCTCGACAAGCTGCTCGACCTTCTTGCAGCTCTGGAGATCATGGCCCTTGGTGCGGTGGATCTTGCAGTACTGCTTGTTGGTGCCGTCCTGCCTGTCGGCGACCGCCACAGCCTCACCGGAGGTACCAGCTTCGGCTTTCTCGGTGCCACCTTCGTTGCCGGACTGCTCAACAACTAGCACGTCTTTGCCTTTCCTCTTCCTGTTGTTCCGCCGCCGGTTTCTCTTTGCCGGGGCAGCATCTTTCGCCGCCGATCCTCCCGCTTCAGATTCTCTCCGGGGAGTCTCCTCCCTTCTTCAACACGTGCACACTTGTCGGCCAGGGCATATAGCTCACTGACGTCTCTGATCTTGCACATCGCCATCTCCTCCCGCATCCTGCGGTTATGCACGTTCTGATGGAACGCGCTGATGACCGCGGCGGGGTGGACATCTGGGATGTTGTGTTGTACACTGTTGAATCTCTGAATGTACTTGCGCAGGGACTCTCCTTCCTTCTGGACGAGTATATGAAGGTCGCTCTCTTGGCCATGAGGTTTATGGCCGCCTGTAAAGGCGCCGACAAACTGATGGCATAGATCTACCCATGAGGATATGGAGTTGTCCGGCAAGTGCATGAGCCAGGATCTGACATTGGGCTTGAGCACCAGCGGGAAGTAGTTGGCAAGGATCTTGTCATTCCGTCGCCCGGCAGCTTGCACCGCAATGGTGTAGATGCTGAGGAACTCCGACGGATGCGTCTTGCCGTCGTACTTCTCTGGTACGTATGGCTTGAAATTCTTCGTGCTGGGCCACTGGACTTGCAGCAGCTCTCGAGTGAACACAGGGCAACCTACCGCGTACGGCAAGTCGCCTGGCTCCCCTGGCGCATGCATGTCGACAGTGAGCCCAGCGCGCTGGTCCGATTGACGCCGCGCTTCTCTTCGGCGCTCGATGCGAGTACGAGCGTCTTCTTGCTGTCTTCGTGAAGAACTTGGCGCTGATCGCGACGAGCTCGAGGATCAGATGATGCGGTGGAGTCGCTGTCGAGGTTGACCCGGCGAGTCGGTGATCTTGGCCTTCGGGGTGGAGAGTGCACGGTGGTTGCACCCCCACCGGTCTTGTCGCCATCGGCTCGTGCCTGGCAATCTTGCCGCGGCTGCGATGTACCCGGCTGCCGTGGAGTGTCGCCGTTGGCGAAGCCAATGAGACTCTGAATGGTGGCCCTCCATTCGTCAATCTTGTCCGCCGTTGGAGGGTAATCCAGCAGCAGTTGAGCTCGCGCTAAAGCTTCTGCTGGAGTGGTGGGTGGCATTGGCGAACGGTGCGAGGAGCGGGATATGCTCGGACTTCTAACTATGTTAGAAGGAGCAGTATTCCGTCCAGGCGACCGTGCCTTGCTCGTGCCAACATGTTGGCGTGCATGCTGGTCTTGAGCACCCCGAGATCCACCAGCTCGATCTTGGTCAAACGAACGTATGGTACCGCGAGTACCATGATGTTGTCGGTCCTGCGCCTCCTGGGACGGGCGCGGTGCATGTACGGACGCCGAGGTCTGCGGGGCCTTGTCTTTGGACCTGGCAGCACCATGAGCTCCCTCGTTGACACCCGTTCTTCCGCCGGTGTCCACCCCACCACCCGTTTGCTCCGGTGGTGGTGGGATCAACGTGGACGGAGCAGCCACCTCCAAAGCCTTCTTCTTCGGTGGCATGTCGATGAAGAAGATGAAGATGTAGCTCGCGTGAACACCGGATCAGGTTCACACAACCTCGACGCCCCCTACCTGGCGCGCCATAGATGTCGGGGAAACGGATCCACGGACACCTATGGGGCCGGCGGACCGAGCCCCTTTCGATTTGGCAGGGGGCGGAGATCGCACGAAGAGCGGATCGAGGCGAAGCGCACGAGTGATTTACCCAGCTTCGGAGCTCTCCGGAGAGATAATACTCCTACTGCTGCTTGTCTGATTGTATCGAGTTCTTGCTCGGGAGCGCTGAGTGCTACAGTACACCTTAGCTACTAATGAGACCGAGCGTGAGTGTTTTCTGGTTTCCACCCCCCCTACGTTGCGCATGGGCCTCCTTTTATATGCTCAAGGGGTCACCGACAGGTGGCAACGCAGACAAGGGCAAAAATGGAAAAGGAATTGTGGTTGGTACAACTACTTGTACAGTGTATCATACCTAACCCTGACGGCAGGGGACAAAGGCATTAAATGCCCGTCTATGTCGCCCAAACAGTGCATAAAAGGGACCGTCAGGGGTGCTACCGCTTGCCACGATGGCAATCTTGTCACCGCCGCTTGCCACCTCGCACCGCTGGCTGCACAGCCTCTTGCCACGCGCACCTGGAAAGGTCCCATGGCGACACGTTGGTGGATGTGCTGGGCGTGGAGTACAGTGGTAACTGCGCTGCAAGCGCCTTGTCATGATCGTTGTCTTGTCGCGCCCGGAAGCTTGTCGCTCACCGGGCCTTGCTGGGACGCATGGCGTGTCGCGGCAAGTTCCTTGAAATGCCTTGGTTGGCCTTCCCGGCAAGCTCCTCTTGCCAGGGTCTTGTCTCCTTGGCTTAAACACTTTGTTCTTGAATGGCTCCTAAAGGAACCACGGAGGACCTTGGCGGTCACCCGGCAAGCCTTGCCGCGGGGTGCTGCGACTGCCCGTGCACAAGTTCGGGATACTAGGGTACCCCTACATTAGTACACCGACACATAGGAAGAATCACCCCAATCATGATCATTGCAACAAGTAGTAAACATAGCACAACTATCATCCCCAAGCTTAAGGTTTTGCATATCATTAACATAATTTACATTAACAGAATTTATAGTAAAATCATTGCAATCATGCTTTTTATTCAAGGAGATATCGTGAATCTCTTCATAAATTTCTTCATCACAATTTTCAGATTCACGAATTTCAAGCAAAACCTCATAAAGATAATATTGTGCACTCAAATCACTAGAAATTGGTTCCTCATAATTGGATCTCTTAAAAAGATTAGCAAGTGGATGAGTATCCATAAACTTTTAGCATGCAAGCAAAAGGAAGGCACATGGTAACACAAGCAAACAAAAGATCGAATGGAAAGAAGGCGGAGAAAAGGCAAATCTTTTCAAAAATCGTTTTAAAGGTGGGGGAGAGGAAAACGAGAGGCTAATGGCAACTAATGTAATGCAAGACATGAGAGTTTATGATATGTACTTGGTATGTCTTGACTTGGCGTAGATCTCCTCGGCAACGGCGCCAGAAATTCTTCCTTCTACCTCTTGAGTTTGCGTTGGTTTTTCCCTTGAAGAGGAAAGGGTAATGCAGCAAAGTAGAGTAAGTATTTCCCTCAGTTTGAGAACCAAGGTATCAATCCAGTAGGAGACAACGCACAAGTCACCAAATACCTACACAAACAATCAACAACTTGCACTCAACGTGATAAAGGGGTTGTCAATCCCTTCACAGCTACTTGCAAAAGTGAGATCTGATAGAGATAGATAAATGGTAAAGTAAATATTTTTGGTTTATAGATCGAAAAGTAAAAGATTGCAAAATAGTAGATCAGAAACTAGTATGATGTAAAAGAGAACTTATATGATGGAAAAGAGACCCGAGGGCCATAGATTTCACTAGTGGCTTCTCTCAAGATAGCAAATTTTACGGTGGGTGAACAAATTATTGCCGAGCAATTGATAGAAAAGCGCAAAGTTATGACGATATCAAGGCAATGATCATGAACATAGGCATCACGTCCGTGTCAAGTAGACCGAAATGATTCTGCATATACTACTGTTACTCCACACATCGACCGCTATCCAGCATGCATCTAGAGTATTAAGTTCATAAAGAACAGAGTAACGCATTAAGTAAGATGACATAATGTAGAGGAATTAACTCAAGCAATATGATGAAAACCCCATCTTTTTATCCTTGATGGCAATAATACAATACGTTCCTTGCTGCCCCTACTGTCACTGGGAAAGGACACCGCAAGATTGAACCCAAAGCTAAGCACTTCTCCATTGCAGGAAAAACCAATCTAGTGGGCCAAACTAAACCGATAATTGGAAGAGACTTGCATAGATATCAAATCATGCATATAAGAATTCAGAGAAGACTCAAATAATATTCATAGATAATCTGATCATAAATCCACAATTCATCGGATCTCGGCAAACACACCACAAAAGAATATTACATTGAATAGATCTCCAAGAACATCAAGGAGAACATGGTATTGAGAATCAAAGAGAGATAGAAGAAGCCATCTAACTACTAGCTATGGACCCATAGGTCTGTGGTAAACTACTCACGCTTCATCCGAAGGGTAATGCTGTTGATGTAGAAGCCCTCCATGATCAAATCCCCCTCCGGCAGGACGCTGGAAAAGTCCCCTAGATGGGATCTCATGGGTACAGAGGGTTGCGGTGGTGGGAAAATGGTTTTGTGGGTCCCCAGGATGTTTTTGGGTTATAAGAGTATATATAGGCGAAGGAACTAGGTCAGGAGACCCACAAGGGGCCCACGAGGTAGGGGGCGCGCCCTACCCCCTGGGCACGCCCTCCACCCTCGTGTCTGCCTCGTTGAGTCTCAAACTTTATCTTCAAGTCTCCTGGTTTGCTTCTGGCCAAGAAAGATCATCACGAAAGTTTCATTCCGTTTGGACTCCGTTTGGTATATCTTTTGTGTGAAACTCTAAAACAGGCAAAAAAAACAGAAACTGGCACTGGGCTCTCGGTTAATAGGTTAGCCCAAAATAATATAAAATAGCATATAAATGCCTATTAACAGAATGTTTTGAAACCAATCCCAATCACAGCAACAGAATAATGGAAAGGGGAAAATGAACTAAATCAATCTTCATCTTCAGAAGCATACTCTTCGATGAAAGAAGTGATAACAGTACGAGCTTGGGAAATCATGGGTTTAACTATGATTCAAGTAATGCAACATGCAAACAAATACAGTAGAATAAGACACAACATGAAACGGGTGGTGAGAGATATGCAAGAAGGTTCACCGAGGTGAAATGAGGATGGCTACACAGAATGATGAAAATGCAACGGAATGAGATACGAAGATTAACTCAACTGAATGACATCGGAGGCAGATCAAAAAGTAAGAATACAACAAGTGATAATGATCAGGTAAACTATCGACACAGAGCACGAATGTAAACTGCTGAAGGAATTGCAATAAAGTAGATTGAACCAGTGGTGCTCAATGGTGACAGAGAGATTTGTAGACCAGTTCACCCTTATGCCAAAGGGTTGCATCTGGTTGGAGGGGTTGTGACTTAACACGGAAGATATACTCTCTTCACCCTATTCTCCTTCAACTCGAAGCTAATCAGACTCTAGTTGATTTCGCTCATAGTAGATCCTTGTCAGTGATCTCCAAACCTTCGCGACTTTCGTAGACCACAATCACTCTTGGTTGCTGAAGATCTAGCTTGGTGAAGACAATAACTCTTCAACAGTCGGGCGTAAATCTGTCTAGAGAGTGCACAACTCTCAAGAGTAATAGGTAGAAGAACTCTGACTCAGAACTACAATGATTCTAAACCACTGTTTAAGTTTGGGCTCTTGATTTTTCTCTCAGTGGATCTTAAACTCAAATCACTCGGAGAGGGGTTGCTCAAATCAATCTTCTTAGAAATCTCAAGCGGAGCAGCCAATGGACAACGTTGGAGCGGGGTGGCTATTTATAGCCGCAGCCTTCCCAGGTGGGAAATGACCAAATTGGACACGAGGAGCAGCCAATGACTGAACAACATGAGTCTAACGGTCGGAAATTTGAGCACAATGGTAACATTACTTGCAGAGCAAGTAATGCTAACTCCTTAGTCCAAAGATATCTCTTGCAGCACGAAGAACAATGTCTACTATTGCCAGGTAATCATTCGGAGCATAAAGAGATTTCTCTCGCATCTTTCATAGGTTTTGGGCTAAGCATCACAGTGGATCTAAGCTAGGAGAACCTATACCCCTCTTAATAGTACGAAGGTCCTATGACTCAAATGAACCAAAGAAGACGAAAAGAATACTACGGCTTCAATTTGTCTTCGACTTCAGTTAGCTGCAATCAATTTCTTCGGACGACAGTACCAAACCAAATGCTTTGCTTCAGCTTGAAACTTTCAAGGGGTTAATTCTTTCAAAGCAATGTTCTCGTATACATATCTTCAACAAATGTAGCTCATTCTTCTTTGCAATGCAGATGGGTATGGGCACTTCCCTTGACTTGTGCCAAGCTTGGGGGGTGCCCCGGTATCGTATCACCACAACTTTTATTTCATTCACCTATCTTAGTTCGATCCTTAGTTATTTCATGATTTAGTTGAATAAAAGTTTAGTATGATCTATTTTTGAGTGCTAGTTTCATGATCTATCTATCTATGTAATCGATTTGAGAGTTATATAATAAAGAGTAGTTTGAGTTTTTACTTCTTACTTTTATGTTTCAATCCTAGCAATGAAAATAATGAAAAAGATCATATGCTAATCTTATGGAAAGTAATGACATTACATAAGGAAAAGTATAAGTGGTAAAATTTATTGAAAGTTGACAAATATAGCATTGGTCAATGATGCAATTCATGAAAAAATTAACAAGGGAAGAGAAGATTCACATGCAAATATACTATCCTGGACATCTTTTATGATTGTGAACCCCCATTAAGTGTTTTATGCCAAATTGTGGATGTTGGACAAGGAACACAACGTAATGAATTATGTTTACTTATATTCACATAGAAGTTATATTGTCATAGATCCTCCAACATGTGGTGCTTGCCCAATATCTTTGCTAGCCAAAAATCTGCACCAAGTAGAGATACTACTTGTGCATCCAAAAACCATAAACCCAGTATCATGTCATGAGAGTCCACTATACATACCTATGAATTGAATAAGATCCTTCAAGTAAGTTGTCATGGGTGCATAGCAATAAATTTTTCTCCTAAATATGTTTGATCTTTTATTGTAAGGGAAAAAAGCATTGTACAAACTTGTGATGGCAAAGTAATAAAAGCCACAGACTGCATATTAAAGGTTGCTATCATAAGGGGCAATAGAACCTGACATTCCTTTGCATTAAGAGATTCTGCATCCAAAAAGAAAAAGCGCATGACAACCTCTACTTCCCTCTGCGAAGGGCCTATCTTTTACTTTTATGTATTTACTTTTCATGCAAGAGTCAATAGTGTTCTCCTCTATGCCATTTTTTATCTTTCTCTTTTGTAAGCATCATGTGGTGGGGAAATATCTGAGCACATATACCCAGGTGGATATAAGTGATCATTAGTTATTATTGTTGACATCACCCCTGAGGTGAATAAGTTGGGAGGCAAAATTATAAGCCCATGTCTTTCTATGTGTCTGGCTGAAACTTTTTGCTCCATATATATGTTGTGAGTGTTAGCAATCATATAAGACTAAATGATGGTTGAATATTTTGACTTGCTATAAAGCTCCGACATGAGACCCTTCCTGAAAATATGATGAATCGCAATTGCATTGTTGACTGAGAACATAGTTTGTCAGTTTTCAAGAAAGTTTATGCCTTATACTTCGTTGTTGTGATGAATTATCCCTTGCTCATGAGAAGTTATATGATAATGAATATTGCCGTTATGTTAATGACCATGATGCTTCTATATTTGTATTTTATTTTTATCAACACCTCTCTCTCTCTCTCTCTCTCTCTCTAAGCATGTGGTCATGATTATCGATTTCGGCTTTCACTTCAGGACAAGCGAGGTCTAAGCTTGGGAGAGGTGATACATCCATTTTGCATCATGTTTTTATGTTGATATTTATTGCATTATGGACTCTTATTTCACTTTATAATAAAAAAATTATGTCTATTCTCTCTTATTTTGCAAGTTTCACATAAAGAGGGAGATTGCCGGCAACTAGAATTCTAGACCGGAAACGGCTATATCGGAGGCATTTTCTGGACATCTCCAAATGAGCTAAAAATTGACAGAGAATTATTTTGAAATATATTAAAATTATTGGCGAAAGAAGTACCAGAGGGGGACCCACCAGGCAGCCACAAGCCAAGAGGTGTGCCCCACCCCTGTGGGCACGCCCCTAGGGCTTGTGGTGATCCTGGCAGGCCTCCGGGGCCCATCTTCTAGTATTTAACCCCATTTTCCCTAGAAAAAAAATCAAGAGAATGTTTTCGGGATGAAGCGCCGCCATCTCGAGGCAGAACCCGGGCAGGAGCACTTTTGCTCTCTGGCCGAGCGATTTCGCCAAGGAAACTTCCCTCCAGGAGGGGGAAATCGAAGCCATCATCATCACCAACGATCCTCTCATCATGGGAGGACCAATCTTCATCAACATCTTCACCAGCGTCATCTCATCTCAAACCCTAGTCCATCTCTTGTATTCAATATTTGTCTCAAAACCTCAGATTGGTACCTGTGGGTTGCTAGTAGTGTTGATTACATCTTGTAGCTGACGCTAGTTGGTTTATTTGGTGGAAGATCATATGTTCAGATCCATGATGCTATTCAATACCCCTCTGATCTTGAACACAAATATGTTTTGTGAGTAGTTACGTTTGTTCTTGAGGACATGGGACAAGTCTTGTCATAAGTAATCATGTGAATTTGGTATTCGTTCGGTATTTTGATGATAGGTATGTTGTTGTTTCCCTTAGTGGTGTTATATGCATGTCAACTACATGACACTTCACCATCTTTGGGCCTAAGGGAAAGCATTGTGGAGTAGTTATTATATGATGGGTTGCTAGAGTGACAGAAGCTTAAATCCTAGTTTATGCGCTATTCCGTAAGGGACTGATTTGGATCCATATGTTTCATGCTGTGGTTAGATTATTCTTAATTCTTTGCTCATAGTTGCAGATGCTTGCGAGAGGGGGTAATCATAAGTGGGAGGTTTGTTCAAGTAAGAATAGCACCCAAGCATCGGTCCACCCAAATATCAATTTATCAAAGTAATGAACATGAATCAAACAAACATGATGAAAGTGACTAGATGAAATTCTTGTGTGCCCTCAAGAACGCTTTGCTTATTATAAGAGACCTTTCCGGCCTGTCCTTGATACTTCTCCAACGTATCTATAATTTTTGATTGTTGCATGTTGTTATATTATCATTTTTGGATGTTTTATAATCATTTTATATCATTTTTTGGTACTAACCTATTGACATAGTGCCCAGTGCCAGTTGTTGTTTTCTGCATGTTCTTTACATCGCGGGAAATCAATATCAAACGGAGTCCAAATGCAACGAAACTCTTGGAGGATTTTTTTGGGCCAGAAGAAAGCCAATGGGCCAAGGAAGAACCTGGGGGCTGCTCGAGGAGAGCAGCTCCCACTAGGGCACGCCAGGAGGCCCAGGCGCGCCCTGGTGGGTTGGGCCCACCTCGGGTGCCCCCTGAACCGCCTCTTTGCTCTATAATTACCCAAATATTCTAGAAACCCTAGGGGAGTCGACAAAAATCAATTCCAGCCACCGCAGAGTCCAAAACCACCAGATCCAATCTAGACACCGTCATGGAGGGGTTCATGACTTCCATTGGTGCCTATCCTATGATGCGTGAGTAGTTCTTTGTAGACTTATGGGTCCATAGTTAGTAGCTAGATGGCTTCCTATCTCTCTCTCTCTCTCTCTCTCTCTCCATTATCAATACAATGGTCTCCTGGAGATCCATATGATGTAAGTTCTTTTGGTGGTGTGTTTGTTGGGATCCGATGAACTTTGAGTTTATGATCGGATCTATGTTTTTATCCATGAAAGTTCTTTGAGTCTTCTTTGATCTCTTATATGCATGATTGCTTATAGCCTCGTATTTCTTCTCCGATATTTGGGTTTTGTTTGGCCAACTTGATCTATTTATCTTGCAATGGGAAGAGGTGCTTTGTAGTGGGTTCGATCTTACAGTGCTTGATCCCAGTGACAGAAGGGGAACCAACACGTATGTATCATTGCTACTAAGGATAACAAGATGAGATCTATATCTCCGCAATAGATAAATGGATCTCGTCTACATCATCATCATTCTTGTTGCATTACTCCGTTTTCTCGTGACTTAATACACTAGATGCATGCTGGATAGCGGTCGATGTGTGGAGTAATAGTAGTAGATGCAGGCAGGAGTCGGTCTACTAATCTTGGACGTGATGCCTATATAATGATCATTGCCTAGATATCGTCATGATTATTTCAAGTTCTATCAATTGCCCAACAGTAATTGTTTTCCCACCGTTTGCTATTTTTCTCGAGAGAAGCCACTAGTGAAACCTACAGCCCCGGGTCTCTTTTCATCATATTTGCCTTTGCGATCTATTTTCTCTTGCATTTATTTTCAGATCTATTAAACCAAAAATACAAAAATACCTTGCTGAAATTTATTTGTTCCGCGATCTATTTATCCTATCTACCACTTTTACCTCCTGTTTTTTGCCTATTTTGAGGCGCCGTTCCCGGAAGGGATTGACAACCCCTTTAACACGTCGGGTTGCGAGTATTTGTTATTTGTGTGCAGGTGCTGTTTACGTGGTGTTAGGAGGTTCTCCTACTGGTTCGACATCACTGAGGGAAATACCTATCGTCGCTATACTGCATCATCCCTTCCTCTTTGGGGAAATATCGACGTAGTTCTAGTAGACATCAAAAGGAATTTCTGGCGCCGTTGCTGGGGAGGATCTTCAACATCAACCAGGTTCCTAATCACAAATCTCATCTCCTCGCAATTTACATTATTTTCCATTTTCCCCTCGTTTTCCTCTCCCCCACTTCACAAAAATTTGCTGTTTTTATTCGCCCTCTTTTTTGTTCACCATTTTCTCGTCAGATCTGTTTTTCGTGTGCAATCTTGCTTACCACCTTTTGTTGCTATGGATTTCTCTTCTTCTATTGCGTTCACCCCCAAGAACGAGGTTTTCAACTTGAAACAAAGGGGAGGAGAAAATTTAAAAGATGCTTGGTATAGGATTTGCAATGCTCATAATAGATCTATCAGCAAGCAATCTACCATTGTTCTTCTTTGTTGTTTTTATGTGGGCATTACCAGTTGGTATAGATTCGTCCTTGATACGATTACCGGTGGGAATTTCTTGATGTGTCCTACTCTTGATGCTTTTAATACTTTGGGAAATTTAGTGGGTTCACTACCACTCGTATCAAGACTTTGGGAAATAATATTGACTCTCGAGCATGTTATGGAAAGACTAGATGCTATTGAAAAGACTGGATGCTATTGAAAATTTGGATAGAAAAATGCAAAGTTATGCAACTAAAGTTGGGTCAAAAGCGGGAGACAATTTTAAGTTGCTAAAATAAAAAGGAAATATAATTCATGAAAGAATTGAAGAAAGCCCGTCTAGGATTTATAAACTAGAAGAATTTTTTTCTAATCTAGGTACGGCTTTTGCTTCCGCTAAAACTCCCGTAAAAATTAGTAAGACTACTCAAGTCACTAAAAACAAGGGTGCATCTTCTAGCAACGATAAATAAGATCTTAAGATGATTAGTATCCATCTGTGACGCCCGGATATTTAAGCTATAGTAATACCCTGCTAATGATGCCACGTCACCACGATCCCTGTTGCTAATCTCGCGTTAGTTGAGAACCGATCCAAATTCAAATTTGAAGTAAAGGCAAACATCAAAAGTTTTTCAAACATTAAAACTAAAATGTTTGAGAGGTGACATATAAAGCATAGGTAATTATGGTGATGAATCCACATTTGTATAAAATATGTAAATGCTCCAAAATAACTAGAACATTGGCTATAACACTTAAATTAGTGCCTTTTGTAAATATTAAATTGTTAAACTATTTTATTTGGGGGGCCCAACCTTTTTGTGGCAGAGGGCTAGACCATAACACTAATTTAGGAGTTAAATATAGTATTTTATAAGATTATAATAAATCAAAAACTAAGGTAAAACAGAAAAGGAAAATAAGTAAAAGAAAAAACACAAATAAACAAAAATCAAAAGACATAAAAAGAAACCCCCTGCTGGGACGTAGCCCAGCTGGCCACCAGGCCAACAACCGGCCGGCCCAGCCCCTGGCCTATACCCCTTGGGGCACTGAACACTATCCCCATGACCACCAATTCCCCCCCCCCCACGAAAACCTCTCGCTCCCCTCACCATCCCTCGCTCTGTCGCACGCCCAGAGGCGAGAAGCCTCATGCCCGACCCTCCCTCATGGCCTCTCCTCCCTCCGTTCTCTCCTGCTCCACCCGTCGTCGACCCTGCTGCCACACTGACGACTAGCTCGCCTCCCTGTCCAGCCTCGACCGGTGCCCGCCTCCGCCGCCACTACCGCGTCGGTGCCACGCGGTCTCAGTCGCGTCCGCCGCGGCTCCTCGCGGCCCCGGCGAGCAAGCCCGTGCCCGAGGGCTGCCGCCACCGCCATGCAGCTTCTCCGTCGTCCCCGCGCCATGCCTCCCCAAGCCTTTGCTCTGCCTAGCGCCTGCCGGCCCGTCCGGCCGTCGGACCTCACCGGCAGGGTCCATCCGGCCTCCCCGAACCCTCCTCTGCAACGATGTGAGCATCCGGCTCCCCCTGGCCTCTCCCATCTCCTCCTAGTGCTCTCCAGCGCCATTTGCCGCTAGCTCCACCGTAGGCGTCGCCTTTTGTCGCCCTCGACGCAGTTTCGGCCGCTCCTAGCTCCAGATGACGGCACGGCTCGATGCGGCGCATCGCGCTTGTCCGTTTTGATGCCCGGGCTAGCCCTTTCGGTCACTGGAGCCGCCAGCTCCGTGCGCCTCGCCGTCCTCCGAACATACGCGCACGCATGTTCTAACACTAGGTTAACCCACTAACGTGGGGGCCCACCCGGTTTAACCATTCCCTTAACCACCTAATTAGAAGCTAATAAGCTGTTTAGTTGAGTAACTAAAAATGACATGTGGACCCATTTCATTTAAAAGCATGTTTAAAAATATCTAAGTCAATGACATGTGCCCCCCCACTTAATCTGTTAAATTAATTAAACTGTTAATTTACCCTGTCTCTGTGACAGCTGGGTCCCACCAGCCAGTTTGACCAGTCAACGTTGACCTAGTCAACTGCTGACTGGACTATTGACTTTGACCCTGACCCCACCCGTCATACACTGTGGCTGGCACTGCATTATGTGGCAAAAGTATTTATTGATTAAATTTGGAATATAATAAATCCATAAATTGAATACACCTTTGAAAATTAATATAAAATAATTTGTAGCTCGGATGAAAATACTTTGTACATGAATGTTACTCAGAACGACGAGATGAATCCGAATACGTAGCCCGGTTGTCCGCCACACATCCCTAGCATAGCGAACACACAACTTCCCCCCTCCGGTTCATCTGTCCGAAAATGTGAAACACCGGGGATACTTTCCCGGATGTTTCACCCCTTCGTCGGTATCACCTACTACCGCGTTAGGGCACACCTAGCGCCGCTCATTGTCATGTCTTGCATCATCATGCTTATGATTGCATTATATTTATTGTTTATTCCCCCTCTTCTCTCCGGTAGACATCGAGACCGACGCTGCTGCTGCCCCATTCGACTACGGAGTTGACGACCCCTCCTTCTTGCCAGAGCAACCAGGAAAGCCCCCCCCCCCTTGATCACCGGATATAGCCTATTCTTCCCTCTACTGCTTGCATTAGAGTAGTGTAGCATGATATTGTTTGGGTTAATCCTTTTCTGTTGCATAGCTTGTCATTGTTGCTACAGTTGTTGATACCTTACCGCAATCCTAAATGCTTATATAAGATGCTAGTTTATCATCTATGGCCCTACATTCTTGTCCGTCTGCCTTGCTATAATATCGTGCCGTGATCACTCGGGAGGTGATCACGTGTATATACTATACATACATACATACTATGTGATGCATGTGGTGACTAATTTCAGGTTGGCTCGTTGAGTACCCGTGGTTGATTCACTAATTGGGGGCTGAAACGACATGCTTTCTCGACGGCCCTCTGAGTGGATCTTTGTGGCGGAGCGACAGGGCAGGATGAGACCACCTAGGTGAGAGGTGGGCCTGGCCCTGGTCGGCGTCCGCGGTTACTTCAAAGTAACACGCTTAACGAGATCTTAGTATTTGATCTGAGTTGGTTCGTTGACCTTATACGCACTAACCTCCACGTGGGACAAGATATGGGCAACCGGCATCGTGGTATCAGCCGAAGCCTTCTAGACGTCAGCGACTGAGCGGCGTGCGCTGGATTGGACTGGAATGCCTGGTGTTGTATTAGGGAGGCTAGATCTATTTCCAGCCGCCCACGGAACGTGCAGGTGTGCAATGGGCAATGAGTCCAGACCCCCGTGCGCTTAGGATTTAGACCGGCATGCTGACCTGTCTGTTAGGCCTAGGTAGGGCTGCGACATGTTGATCTCCCGAGGCCGGACATGACCCAGGAAAGTGTGCCCGGCCAAAGGGATCGAGCGTGTCGGGAAATGTGGTGCACCCCTATAGGGAAGTTGATCTATTCGAATAGCCATGTCCACGGTAACAGGTGACACGGAGTGGTACCTTGACCTTATGACAACTAGAACCGGATACTTAATAAAACACACCCAGACAAGTTCCATAGACAACTCGGTGATCGCTTTTCCACGGGGCAACTAGGGGAGGATCGCCGGGTAGGATTATGCTATGCGATGATACTTGGAGAACTTAAATCTACTCTCTTCTACATGCTGCAAGATGAAGGCTGCCAGAAGCGTAGTCTTTGATAGGACTAGCTATCTCCCTCTTATTATGGCATTCTGTAGTTCAGTCCACCGATGTTGCCTCTTTACACATATACCCATGCATATGTAGTGTAGATCCTTGCTTGCGAGTACTTTGGATGAGTACTCACGGTTGCTTTGCTCCCTCCCTCCCCCCTTTTTCCTCTTCTTCTCGGATGTCGCAACCAGATGTTCGAGCCCAGAAGCCAGGCGCCACCGTCAATGATGACTCCTGCTACACTAGAGGTGCCTACTACTACGTGCAGGCCGCTGACGATGACCAGGAGTAGTTTAGGAGGATCCCAGGAAGGAGCCCTGCGCCTCTTTTGATCTGTATCCCAGTTTGTGCTAGCCATCTTATGGCAAATTGTTTAACTTATGTCTATACTCAGATATTGTTGCTTCCACTGACTCGTTTATGTTCGAGCACTTGTATTCGAGCCCTCGAGGCCCCTAGCTTTAATATGATGCTTGTATGACTTATTTTTACTTTTAGGGTTGTGTTGTGATATCTTCCCGTGAGTCCCTGATCTTGATCACACACATTTGTGTGCATGATTAGTGTACGATTGAATCAGGGGCGTCACAAGTTGGTATCAGAGCCGACTGCCTGTAGGAATCCCCCTTTCACACTCCTTGGCCGAAGTCGAGTCTAGTCACTACAAAACTTTTACTAACATGGTTGTGTGTCTTACGGGCCCATGTTGCCATTTGGGTGGTATTAGGATCTTTTACTACTCGACCTTTACTCTGGGACTCTGATCTCTCCTCTATTCGGGTGAAATGATTTTACTAACGCTGACTCTAGGTTCTCGTAACTATTTCCTCCTGGAGAGCCCTCGCTCCAGATGATTGCTTAGTGCACCAGAAGATTTCGAAGATACTCTACGATGTTCTCCTGAGGCACTTGTGTCCACCGCCCTTACAAACTCCCTACCACTGTTATATCCTTATGGATAACTGTATACACCTGCCATTCTTACATCCAATCCCATTGATCTTGTTATTACAAGATGCTCCGAACTGCTCTCTGTTGCTCCGGGTATCCTTTGAGCTTACTGCCTTGCAGTTCTTACCACATGAATACACGCTACGGATAATCTCTCGCACTTATCGAGTATCCGCTCATCCTTAGTTGATCCATGTAATTCACAAAAATTCTTCAAAATGCTATTCGACCTTCTAAAAATCCTCAGCACCTTATTGCTACTGAAGTTCTTACCTTCCTGCATTATGGTTAATTGAGCAGGTTCTCGACCAATCAAATTGTCGTCGATTGTACCCCTAAGACTACTCAACTTATCCATCCCTAATCAGAGTGTTGCTTCTGCTCCCTTGACTGGGAATTCATAATTCTTGTGCAATTGAGCTTTGAGTTAGTCGGTTGTTTCTATAATATGGCCCCCTTGCATTCTTTCTTCTTTTGGTTGAGTACCGATGCTCACATCAGATCCCTTGTGGACCACCAGTTCCTTTATTGGATTTTATCCAACAACGTCCTTTGTATCCAATAACTTTGTGAGTCTTTTTCGGACACATAATGCCTTTGGTAAATTGTATCCTCTACCTTGTCGAACATGCTCTGCTTTTGAGCTTCTGTTATTTACTCCTGAAGTTTGTGGTATATGTTTCTAAGAGGCCCTGATGGGTTGAACCTATGCTTTTTCTAATCTGTGTGAACCCAGAAACTACTACAGGTCATACTCTACTGATGTTATGTCAGATAAAATTTCAACACTACAACTTCGTCGAAGGTGGGAAGTGAGTGAAAGGTTATGCATTAGAGAAGTGGGAGTCGACCTTGAACTTTGTGTTCGTGCCCATGGACATGATTTGGATCCTACCATGGAAGCTTCTTGTAATAATAACTATTTCCTTGATAAATATCATCTGGTATCTGTGAATTGATCCTTTGCAACCGTGGCTTTGACCATGATTGCTCTTCTTTGATCCATTTCTCGGACAAGTTGAAGCACTTGTCTTCTACAGATCAATGCTCCTACCCAACCTCTATTATGATCTACCTTCGAGTATTACCCCTGGTATCTTGAGGATATCATGCCATTGAACTACATCTTATGAACTTTTGATGAAGTACTAACTTTCCCTGTCATTGTCACTTCATGGGTTTTGGGTTGTTTGTGAACCGAGAACACCGATAAGTGAATCGATTTTGCACTCTGATTCAATAACTCTAAGTAATTTTTGTTGCTTACGAGTTTAATAATCCTTCAAGTCATTCCTAGCCTGATCGGCTATATCCTTATCGTACTAAATTTAACTGTGCTATCTGGTCCTTCTTGCCGGAGCACAATTTTCGACGATGAACTAAACTTATGTCGATTTTCCTCGTCATATCATTTTGCCTTGAACAACAAGCTTGATTCCGAGTTTGTGTCGTACCCGTGGTTCCAATAACCTTTCGCTTCGGCATTACTTTAACTTGATGTCATCGCCGATCGGTTACATCTTCTTGAAACCTCTCGACAAATTTGATGTGATCATCATCAACATTTTGAATTCTTCTAGGGTATCAATTGAATTCATGATGGTAAGTGCCATCCTCGTCCCTTGGTAATTTGAGTTACCATCGACAACACGCTTACCTTCCTTTCATCACAAACTTGTTCATGTTAAAGATGCAACTTGCTATCCAGTTCGTATTATGTTCTACCTTGAAGTATTACTGTCCTTTATGTCAAGGACGTTGAAAGGATTTCTCCACCTATTAATAATTCTTGGTATAGTAATACTTCTCACCATCACCATTCTTTCTTGGTCACCATGTTGATTCTAGCTGGGATACCAAAAGGTGAACATTGTGTTGTTTCGATTCTTCCCTTCTAGAAACCCTATTGCTTTGAAGTTAATGGTCGACCGTTCATTCTTAGACTATTGGTCATTGAATCACCATTCTAACATTGATCATGCTACCTATGCCCATATTTCGGGCGCACCTTTCAACAAATGTTTAATTGTGTATGTTTTCATCGAGTATACATCATTAAGTCATTTGATCTGGCAAATGTTATCTCTTTGTTCACATAATTGGAGAAATCCATCTTGTTGGGATTCTCGATAAATTGTTGCTGAGTCCATCGGCCACATCCTCATCTTCTCCTTGGTTAATGATGAGGTCTTGATTCTGAACTTGCTTCCATAGCTCATTTCCTGATGAATCCTTGAGTATCCAAAGTCTGACCTTTACATGATGGTTGTGTCAATGTTATCACAAAGCATGACTGTGGCACTCGGACCTCAACAAGAGCATTGGAAGTGTAATACTAAATGTTTCTTGATCAGTTATCCAAACACCGTTGTATGGGTACATATCACGATTCCTCTTACCCCTTTTATACAAATGGTCATGTCCTTGATCTCCTATCCCATATATTAGGCCCTGCTTATTCTTGGGAAGGATATACACCTATTACTTGTGTTTAAACAAATTTTCCCTTCCATTGTTTTGTTTAGACTGATAATCACCCTCTCCTTTCCGTTGGTTTGTTTAACCTTCTTGAGGTCTACATATAATCTAAGTAGCAATAATTCTCTGCTTATGTAAACACCTTGGTGTACAACTCTTTCAGTAAGACCCTGTTACTATTGTTGATAACATTCCGACAACCACCGATGGACGAGAACCTTGCCTATTGGTCCGTGATACGTCCATTTTGCATCATGCTTTTATATCAATATTTATTGCATTATGGGCTGTTATTACACATTATATCTCAATACTTATGGCTATTCTCTCTTATTTTACAAGGTTTACCATGAAGAGGGGGAATACCGGCATCTGGAATTCTGGCTAGAAAAGGAGTAAAACATTGGAAACCTATTCTGCACTGCTCCAAAATTCCTGAAACACCATGAAACATGTTTTTGGAATCAATAAGAATTATTGGGCAAAAGAAATACACCAGGGGGCCCACACCCTGTCCAGGAGATTGGAGGGCACCCCCCCTACTGGGCGCGCCCCCTATCTCCTGGGCCCCCTGGTGGGCCCGTAGTGTCCATCTTCTGCTATATTAGAGCTTTTACCCTAGAAAAATCGTGGGCAAGCTTACAGGACGAAACTCCGCCGCCACGAGGCGGAACCTTGGCGGAATCAATCTACGGCTCCGGCGGAGCTGTTCTGTCGAGGACACTTCCCGCCGGGAGGGGGAAATCATCACAAACGTCATCACCAACGATCCTCTCATCGGGAGGGGGTCAATCTCCATCAACATCTTCACCAGCACCATCTCCTCTGAAAACCCTAGTTCATCTCTTGTACCCAATCTTGTGTCAAAACCACAAATTGGTACCTGTGGGTTGCTAGTAGTGTTGATTACTCCTTGTAGTTGATGCTAATTGGTTTACTTGGTGGAAGATCATATGTTCAGATCCTTTATGCATATTATTACTCCTCTGATTATGAACATGAATATGCTTTGTGAGTAGTTACGTTTGTTCCTGAGGACATGGGTAAAGTCTTGCTATAGTCATGTGAATTTGGTATTCGTTCGATATTTTGATGAGATGTATGTTGTCTTTTCCTCTAGTGGTGTTATGTGAACATCGACTACATGACACTTCACCTTTATTTGGGCCTAGAGGAAGGCATAGGGAAGTAATAAGTAGATGATGGGTTGCTAGAGTGACAGAAGCTTAAACCCTAGTTTATGTGTTGTTTCTTAGGGGCTGATTTGGATCCATTTGTTTAATGTTGTGGTTAGGTTTACCTTAATACTTCTTTTGTAGTTGCGGATGCTTTCAATAGGGGTTAATCATAAGTGGGATGCTTGTCTAAGTAAGGGCAGTACCCAAGCGCCGGTCCACCCACATATCAAATTATCAAAGTACCGAACCCGAATCATATGAACGTGATGAAAACTAGCTTGACGATAATTCCCATGTGTCCTCGGGAGCTCCTTTCTCATTATTAGAAATTGTCCAGGCTTATCCTTTGCTACATAAAGGATTGGGCCACCTTGCTGCACTTTATTTACTTTATTTACTTGTTACTTGTTACTATTTATCTTATCACAAAACTATCTATCACCTACAATTTCAGTGCTTGCAGAGAAAACCTTACCGAAAACCGCTTATCATTTCCTTCTGCTCCTTGTTGGGTTCGACACTCTTACTTATCGAAAGGACTACGATAGATCCCCTACACTTGTGGGTCATCAAGAATCTTTTCTGGCGCCGTTGCCAGGGAGTGTAGCGCTTTTGGTGAGTGGAACTTGGTAAGGAAACATTTATATAGTGTGCTAAAATTTTCTGTTACTTGTCACTATGGAAACTAATCCTTTGAGGGGCTTGTTCGGGGTATCTTCACCCCGACTAGAAGAGCAAAGAGTTGCTCCTCAACCTACTGAAATTTATGAAAATATTTACTTTGAGATTCCTTCAGGTATGATAGAGAAACTGCTAGCTAATCCATTTGCAGGAGATGGAACATTGCATCCCGATTTACACCTTATGTTTGTGGATGAAGTTTGTGGATTATTTAAGCTTGCAGGTATTCCCGATGATGTTGTCAAAAGGAAGGTCTTCCCTTTATCTTTGAAGGGAGATGCATTGACATGGTATAGGCTATGTGATGATACGAGATCTTGGAATTATAAGCGATTGAAGTTGGAATTTCACTAGAAGTTCTATCCAATGCATCTTGTTCATCGTGATCGTAATTACATATATAATTTCTGGCCTCACAAATGAGAAAGCATCTCTCAAGCTTGGGGAGGCTTAAGTCAATGTTATATTCATGCCCCAATCATGAGCTCTCTTGGGAAATGATTATTCAGAACTTTTATGCTCGGTTTTCTCTTGATAATCGCAACCTGCTCGATACTTCCTGTGCTGATTCTTAGATGCTGAAGACTATTGATTGGGACTTATTGGAAAGAATTAAACACAACTCTAAAGATTGGGGTTCCGACGATGGTAAGGAGTCAGGTATGACACCTAAGTTCGTTTGTGTTAAATCTTTTATGGATACCGATGCTTTTCGTGGATTTAGCGCTAAGTATGGACTTGACTCTGAGATAGTAGCTTCTTTCTGTGAATCTTTTGCTACTCACATTGATCTCCCTAAAGAGAAGTGGTTTAAATATAATCCTCCTGTTGAAGTGAAAGTAGTTACACCTATTACAGTTGAAGAAAAGACTGTCACCTATAGCGATCCTATTGTTCCTACTTATGTTGAGAAACCTCCCTTTTTTGTTAGGATAAAGGATCATGCTAAAGCTTCGACTGTTGTTCGTAAGAGTAATACTAGGACTTATACACCTCCTGAACAAAGTAATGTTGAACCTAGTATTGCTATGGTTAAAGGTCTCTTGGATGATGATTTAGATCGGCATGTTATTTATTTTTCTGGCGAGACTGCTAATATTGCTAGACCAGATACTAAGATACATAGACCTGTCGTAGGCATGCCTGTTATTTCTGTTAAAATAGGAGATCATTGTTATCATGGCTTATGTGATATGGGTGCTAGTGCTAGTGCAATACCTTATACCTTATATCAAGAAATTATGCATGACATTGCACCCACTGAATTAGAAGACATTGATGTTACTATTAAGCTTACTAATAGGGATACCATTAAACCCTTTGGGATTGTTAGAGATGTTGAAGTCTTGTGTGGAAAGGTTAAATACCCTGCTAATTTTCTTGTTATTGGTTCCCCACAAGATGATTTTTGTCCCATTATTTTTGGTAGACCCTTCTTGAATACAGCTAGTGCTGTGATTGATTGTGAAAAAGATACTGTCACCGTTGGCATAGATGGTATGTCTCATGAGTTTAATTTTGCTAAGTTTCGTAGACAACCTCGTGATAGGGAACCATCTAGTAAGGATGAGATTATTGGTCTTGCTTCCATTGCCGTGCCTCCTACTGATCCATTAGAACAATATTTGCTAGACCATGAAAATGATATGTTTATGAAGGAAAGAAGGGAAATAGATGAAGTTTTCCTTCAAAAGGAACCTATGCTGAAACATAACCTTCCCGTTGAAATTCGTGGGGATCCTCCTCCACCCAAGGGTGATCCTGTGTTTGAACTCAAACCATTACCTGATAATCTTAAGTATGCTTATCTTGATGAAAAGAAAATATATCCTGTTATTATTAGTGCTAACCTTTCAGAGCAAGAAGAAAGCTTATTGAAAAATCTGAAGAAGCACCGAGCAGCTATTGGATATACTCTGGATGATCTTAAGGGCGTTAGTCCCACGTTATGCCAACAGAAAATTAAATTGGAGGACGATGCCAAACCAGTTAGAGATCCTCAATGACGACTAAATCCCAAGATGAAAGAAGTGGTAAGAAAGGAGATACTAAAGCTCCTTGAGGCAGGTATTATTTATCCCGTTGCTGATAGTGAATGGGTAGGCCCTGTCCATTGTGTTCCTAAAAATGGAGGTATTACCGTTGTTCCTAATGATAAAGATGAATTGATCCCGCAAAGAATTATTACAAGTTATAGGATGGTAATTGATTTCCGTAAGTTAAATAAAGCTACTAAGAAAGATCATTACCCTTTACCTTTTACTGATCAAATGCTAGAAAGACTATCCAAACACACTCATTTCTGCTTTCTAGATGGTTATTCTGGTTTCTCTCGAGATACTGTGTCGTGAAGGATCAATCTAAAACTACTTTTACTTGCCCTTTTGGTACTTTTGCTTATAGACGTATGCCTTTTGGTTTATGTAATGCACCTGCTACCTTTCAAAGATGCATGATGCCTATATTCTATGATTTTTGTGAAAAGATTTGTGAGGTATTCATGGATGATTTCTCCGTTAATGGATCCTCTTTTGATGATTGTTTACGCAACCTTGATCGAGTTTTGCAGAGATGCGAAGACACTAGTCTCATCCTTAATTGGGAAAAGTGTCACTTTATGGTTAATGAAGGCATTGTCTTGGGGCATAATATCTCCGAGAGAGGTATTGAAGTTGATAAAGCCAAGGTTGATGCTATTGAAAAGATGTCGTGTCCCAAGGACATAAAAGGTATAAGAAGTTTCCTTGGTCATGCCGGTTTTTATAGGAGGTTCATTAAGGACGTTTCTAAAATCTCTAGGCCTCTGACAAATTTATTGCAAAAAGATATTCCTTTTGTCTTTGATGATGATTGTGTAGAACCATTTGAAATACTTAAGAAAGCTTTGATCACTTACCTATTATTCAGCCACCTGATTGGAATTTACCTTTTGAAATTATGTGTGATGTTAGCGATTATGCTGTAGGTGTTGTTCTAGGGCAAAGAGTCGAGAAGAAATTGAATGTTATCCAGTATGCTAGTAAGACTCTTGATACTGCCCAGAAAAATTATGCTACTACTGAAAAAGAATTCTTAGCAGTTGTGTTTGCATGTGATAAGTTTAGACCTTATATTGTTGATTCCAAAGTTACTATTCACACTAATCATCCTGCTATTAAATATCTTATGGAAAAGAAAGATGATAAGCCTAGACTCATTAGATGGGTTCTCTTGCTGCAAGAATTTGATTTGCATATTATTGATAGAAAGGGAGCTGAGAACCCCGTTGCAGACAACTTGTCTAGGTTAGAGAATGTTCTTGATGACCCACTGCCTATTGATGATATATTTCCTGATGAACAATTAGCGGTCATTAATGCTTCTCGTACTGCTCCTTGGTATGCTGATTATGCTAATTACATTGTTGCTAAATTTATACTGCCTAGTTTCACATACCAGCAAAAGAAAAAGTTCTTTTATGATTTAAGACATTACTTTTGGGATGACCCACACCTTTATAAAGAAGGAGTAGATGGTGTTATTAGACGTTGTGTGCCTGAGCATGAATAGGAACAGATCCTACGCAAGTGTCACTCTGAATCCTATGGAGGACATCACGCTGGAGATAGAACTGCACACAAGGTACTATAGTCTGGTTTTTATTGGCCTGCTCTCTTCAAAGATGCTCGTAAGTTTGTCTTATCTTGTGATGAATGCCAAAGAATAGGTAACATTAGTAGACTTCAAGAAATGCCTATGAATTATTCTCTTGTTATTGAACCGTTTGATGTTTGGGGCTTTGATTATATGGGACCTTTTCTTGCCTCTAATGGTTATACTCATATTTTATTTGCTGTTGATTATGTTACTAAGTGGGTAGAAGCTATTCCAACTAGTAGTGCTGATCATAACACTTCTATTAAAATGCTTAAAGAAGTTATTTTTCCGAGGTTTGGAGTCCCTAGATATCTTATGACTGATGGTGGTTCACATTTTATTCATGGTGCTTTCCGTAAGATGCTTGCTAAGTGTGATGTCAATCATAGAATCGCATCTCCTTATCATCCATGATCTAGTGGTCAAGTAGAGTTGAGCAATAGAGAGCTCAAATTAATTTTGCAAAAGACGTGAATAGATCTAGAAAGAATTGGTCCAAAAACTTGATGATGCATTATGGGCCTATAGAACTGCATACAAAAATCCTATGGGTATGTCTCCATATAAGACGGTTTATGGAAAAGCATGTCATTTACCTCTTGAACTTGAACATAAGGCATATTGGGCTATTAAAGAGCTCAACTATGACTTCAAACTTGCCAGTGAGAAGAGGTTGTTTGATATTAGCTCACTTGATGAATGGAGAACTCAAGCCTATGAGAATGCCAAGCTATTCAAAGCAAAAGTCAAACGCTGGCATGATAAGAGGATACAAAAGCGTGAGTTTAACGTAGGAGATTATGTGTTATTATTCAACTCTCGTTTAAGATTTTTTGCAGGAAGACTTCTCTCTAAATGGGAAGGTCCTTACGTTATCGAGGAGGTCTATCGTTCTAGTGCCATAAAAATCAATAACTTCGAAGGCACAAGTCCGAGGGCGGTAAACGGTCAAAGAACTAAACATTAGATTTCAGGTAATCCTATCAATGTTGAAACTAATATTGTTGAAACCGTAACCCCGGAGGAATACATAAGGGACACTTTCCAGAACGTTCCAGACTCGAAAAGGAATAGGTATGTGGTACGGTAAGTAAACTGACTCCAAAACAACTTCAATGGCAATTTTTATCAGTTTTGGAATATTTAAGAATTTTCGGAAGAAAGAAGTAGTCCGAAAGGGACACGAGGCCTCCACGAGTGGGCGCCCTCTTGGCGCGCCCCTGTCTCGTGGACACCTCGTGTGCCTCCCGGACTCCTTTTTCTTGCACGTTACGTATTTTGGTCGGTAAAAATTCATTATATATACTCCCGAAGGTTTTGACCACCGTATCACGCAATTATCCTCTATTTTCGTTTCGAGCTGTTTTTGTTTCAGATCTAGAGCATCATGTCGTCTCCAAGCGCTCCCAAGGACAAGTTTTTCGAGAGGGTTATCAACCCCTATCTTGTGGAGGTGCTGCAATACCCTCAAACCATTGAGATGCATGAGGGGGTGCTGCACATCCGCGACATGGAGGGAAAAAGGCGTACCGAAAGCGTGGAGACAAAGCTCGAAGCCGTGGAGCAGCAAGTTTTCAAGTGCCAAGGGATGGTGGAGCGTGGACCCAACGCCAACCAGATGATCACGGAGTTCACCAACAACCACAAGCTGGATGCCAAAGTCATTGGGGAGACCATCTTCAAGCTTCAAGAGAAAATCGAGCACCTCCAAGCCCAGATCTATGACCTGCAAAACCAGAACTGTGAGTATGAATATAGATTCAAGAGGATGAGTTTGGCTGCAGATTTAAGGATCCCAGAGACTCGATCATCCTTCTATGATGGAGAGCCTATGCCTTGGAAGACGGATGACAAGCCCACGTAATCAACAACTCCTACTTCACCACCTCCGAGGACATAATCACATGGGTATGGGCACTCCCCTTGGCAACTGCCAAGCTTGGGGGAGGTGCCCCGGTATCGTATCACCATCACACTCCTATCTTTACTGTTTTATTTAGTTTGATCCTTTTTAGTAGTATCTTGATCTAGTAGATTGAAGTTTTGATATCAAGTAGTTTTGAGATTTGCTTTGTGATCTCTTTCTGTAATCGAGTCCGTGAGTTATCTATAATAAAGATTAGTGTTGAGTCAAGGGCTTTGCTATGTTGCTATGATCTTGAGAAAGTAGAAAGAACAAAAGGGTTCATATTGATCTTATGAATAGTGATGACTTCACACATAGAAAGTATGAGGCATAAAAAAATCTTGAGAGTTGATAAACTTAGCCTTGGTCATCATTGCAATTAATAGGAAGTGATAAGGAAAGAGGGGTTCACATATAAATATATTATCTTGGACACCTTTTATAATTGGGAGCACTCATTAAGTATGACATGCTAAAAGAGTTGGCGTTGGACAAGGAAGACAACGTAATGGTTTTTGTTTTCCGACATCTCAGTTAAAGTATATTATCATGACCTTCCAAACATGTTGAGCTTGCCTTTCCCCCTCATGCTAGCCAAATTCCTTGCACCAAGTAGAGATACTACTTGTGCTTCCAAATATCCTTAAACCCAATTTTGCCATGAGAGCCGCCATACCTACCTATGGATTGAGTAAGATCCTTCAAGTAAGTTGTCATGTTACAAGCAATAAAAAACGCTATCTAAATATGTATGACTTATTAGTGCAGAGAAAATAAGCTTTGTACGATCTTGTTGTGGAAGTAATAAAAGCGACGGACTGCATAATAAAGGTCCACATACAAGGGGCAATATAAAGTGACGTTCTTCTGCATTAAGATTTTGTGCATCAACCCTAAACGCACATGACAACCTCTGCTTCCCTCTGCGAAGGGCCTATCTTTTACTTTATGTTTTTACTTTATGCTTGAGTCAAGGTGATCCACACCTTTCCCTTTTTCATTTTATCCTTTGGCAAGCTCCTTGTGTTTGAAAGATCATGATATATATATATATATATATATATATATATATATATATATATATATATATATATATATATATATATATATATATATATATATATCAATTGGATGTAAGTTAGCATGGGCTATTATTGTTGACATCACCTAAAGGTGAATACGTTGGGAGGCAACACAATAAGCCCCTATCTTTCTCGGTGTCCATTGAAACTCCATAACCACAAGTATTGCGTGAGTGTTAGCAATTATAGAAGACTACAAGATAGTTGAGTATGTGAACTTCTGAAAAGCTCTATTGTTGACTCTTTTCGATGTTATGATAAATTGCAATTGCTTCAATGGTGAGATTATAGTTTATTAGTTCCCAATGAAGTTTTTGAACCATACTTGAAATTGTGAATTGATTGTTACTTGAGCATAAGAAATCATATGATAAAATTTATATATGTTGTTGTTATAAGAACGATCATGATGCCCTCATGTCCGTATTTTATTTTTATCGACACCTCTATCTCTAAACATGTGGGCATATTTTTCGATTTGGCTTCGCTTGAGGACAAGCGAGGTCTAAGCTTGGGGAGTTGATCGTCCATTTTGCATCATGCTTTTATATCAATATTTATTGCATTATGGGTTGTTATTACACATTATATCTCAATACTTATGGCTATTCTCTCTTATTTTACAAGGTTTACCATGAAGAGGGGAATCTGGCATTTGGAATTCGGGTGGAAAAGGAGCAAAACATTGAAAACCTATTCTGCACTGCTCCAAAAATCCTGAAACTCCACGAAATATGTTTTTGGAATTAATAAGAATTATTGGGCGAAAGAAATACACCAAGGGGCCCACACCCTGTCCAGGAGAGTGGAGGGCGCCCCCCTACAGGGCGCGCCCCCTATCTCCTGGGCCCCCTGGTGGGCCCCCGGTGTCCAACTTCTGCTATATTAGAGCTTTTACCCTGGAAAAAATCGTGGGCATGCTTACGGGACGAAACTCCGCCGCCATGAGGCGGAACCTTGGCGGAATCAATCTAGGGCTCCGGCGGAGCTATTCTGCCGGGGACACTTCCCTCCGGGAGGGGGAAATCATCACCAATGTCATCACCAATGATCCTCTCATCGGGAGGGGGTCAATCTCCATCAACATCTTCACCAGCACCATCTCCTCTCAAAACGCTAGTTCATCTCTTGTATCCAATCTTGTATCAAAACCACAAATTGGTACCTGTGGGTTGCTAGTAGTGTTGATTACTCCTTGTAGTTGATGCTAACTGGTTTACTTGGTGGAAGATCATATGTTTAGATCCTTTATGCATATTATTACTCCTATGATTATGAACATGAATATGCTTTGTGAGTAGTTACGTTTGTTCCTGAGGACATGGGTGAAGTCTTGCTATTAGTAGTCATGTGAATTTGGTATTCGTTCGATATTTTGATGAGATGTATGTTGTCTTTTCCTCTATTGGTGCTATGTGAACGTCGACTACATGACACTTCACCATTATTTGGGCCTAGAGGAAGGCATAGGGAAGTAATAAGTAGATGATGGATTGCTAGAGTGACAGAAGCTTAAACCCTAGTTTACGCGTTGCTTCGTTAGGGGCTGATTTGGATCCATCTGTTTAATGTTATGGTTAGGTTTACCTTAATACTTCTCTTTTAGTTGTGGACGCTTGCAATAGGGGTTAATTATAAGTGGGATGATTGTCCAAGTAAGGGCAGTACCCAAGCACCGGTCCACCCACATATCAAATTATCAAAGTACCGAACGCGAATCATATGAACGTGATGAAAACTAGCTTGACGATAATTCCCTTGTGTCCTCGGGAGCTCCTTTCTCATTATTAGAAATTGTCCAGGCTTATCCTTTGATACATAAAGGATTGGGCCACCTTGCTGCACTTTATTTACTTTATTTACTTGTTACTTGTTACTATTTATCTTATCACAAAACTATCTATCACCTACAATTTCAGTGCTTGCAGAAAAAACCTTACCGAAAACCGCTTATCATTTCCTTCTGATCCTCGTTGGGTTTGACACTCTTACTTATTGAAAGGACTACGATAGATCCCCTACACTTGTGGGTCATCAGTCCGCCTCGTTTAACGAGCAGGAGAATGGTTCTCTTCGTCCCTTGCCCTTGGTACCAATGTTGTTACCAACATAACAGACAGGCTATTCTCTGACCTGTCTTGCTATCATGACCGTGCAAGATGTCAGTGTCCTTCCTACTTTTAACCCACATGGTGGGCCCATAACCCAAAATTCCATAGGATCGAAACCTGACTCTCTTGTTGTCGGTGTACTAAAGTAGGGGTACCTTAGTATCCCGAACTTGTGCATGGGCAGTCGCAGCGTCCCGCGGCAAGGCTTGCCGGGCGTCCACCAAGAGCCTTCGCTATTCCTATTACTGCCATTCAAGAACAAAGTGTTTAACTGAGAAGACAAGGCCCCGGCAAGAGGAGCTTGCCGGAAGGATGAACCCGGCAAGAGGAGCTTGCCGGGAAGGCCAACCAAGGCATTTCAAGAGAATTGCCGCGACGCGCCCCGCGTCCCGGCAAGACCCGGCGAGCGACAAGCTTGCGGGCGCGACAAGACAACGACCGCGGCAAGGCGCTTGCCGCGGTGAAGCCACCACTCTGCGCCCACACTCCAGCGCATTCGACGACGTGTCGCCGCAGGATCGTTCCTGGCGCACGTGGCGAGTAGCTGTGCAGCCAAGCGGTGCGAGGTGGCAAGTGGAGATGACGAGTAGGCCATCGTGGCAATCGGTGGCGCCCCTAACGGTCGTTTCTTGCACTGTTTGGGCGACCGGACGGGCATTAAATGCCCTTGTCCCCTACCGTCAGAGTTAGGTAGGGGGCACTGTTGATAGCGGTTGTACCAACCCCTATTTGTACTTTTTTACCCCTCTCTGCGTTGCCACCTGTCGGTGACCCCTTTAACCTATAAAAGGAGGCCCATGCGCACGTAGAAGGGGTTCGACTCATTTGACACTACAACACACCCACGCTCTCGAGCAAGAACATAATAGAAACACAAAGCAGCAGTAGGAGTTTTATCTCTCTGGAGAGCTCCGAAGCTGGGTAAAATCCCTCGCGTGCTTCACCTCGATCTGCTCTTCGTGCGCCCTCCGCTCCCTGCCGGACCGAAAAGGGGCCCTGCCCCATAGGTGCTTGTTTCCCACGACATCTTTGGCGCGCCAGGTAGGCGGCGTCGAGGTTGTGCGAACCTGATCCGGCGTCTGCGCGTGCTACATCATCATCTTTATCGAGATGCCACCGAAGAAGAAGGCTTCGGAGGTGGCCGCTTCATCCACGTCGATCCCACCGCCGCTGGAGCAAACGGGCGGTGGGGTAGACGCCGGCGGAGGAACGGGCGCCGACGGGGGGACTCACATCGTCACCAGATCTAAGGACAAGGCCCCGCAGACCTCGGCGTCCGTACATGCGCCGCGCCCCTCTCAGGAGGCGCAGGATCGAGAACGCCATGGTCCTCCTGGCACCGTTCTCGCGTTGGAGCAAGGTCAAGCCGGCGGATCGCGGGACGCTCAAGGCCAACATGCACGCCAACACGTTGGCGCGAGCGCGGCACGGTCGCCTGGATGAGATGTTGCTCCTTCTAACACTGTTAGAAGTTTGAGCATATCCCGATCCTCGCGTCATTCGCCCCCGCCGCCGAAAACCCCAGAAGAAGCGTTGGCTCGAGCCCAACTGCTACTAGACTATCCTCCAGCGCCGAACAAGATCGACGACTGGAGGATCACCATCCAGAGCCTCATCGGTTTCGCCAACGGCGACAAGCCCCGGCAACCAAGCTCGTCGAAGCCGCGGCAAGACGCCCAGGCGCAAGCTGGTGGCGACAAGACTGGTGGGGGTGCCACCACCGTGCACTCCCCGCCCCGAAGGCCAAGATCGCCGACTCGCCGGGCTAACCTCGACACCGACTCCACCGCGTCGTCGGACCCGCGAGCTCGTCGCGATCAACGCCAAGTTCTCCAAGAACGACGACAAGAAGACACTCGTACCCGCATCGAGCGTCGAAGAGAAGCGCGGCGTCAGTCAGACCAGCGCGCTGGGCCCACTATCGATATGCATGCACCAGGGGAACCAGGCGACTTGCCGTACGCGGTAGGTTGCCCTGCGTTCACTCGTGAGCTGCGGCAGGTCGATGGCCGATACCAAGAACTTCAAACCAGGCGTGCGAGAAATGCGATGGCGGGATACATCTGTCGGAGTTCCTCGGCATCTACACCATTGCGGTGCAGGCTGCGGGGACGCGACGAGAAGATCCTCGCCAACTACTTCCCGCTGGTGCTCAAGCCCAACGTCAGATCTTGGCTCATGCACTTGCGGACAACTCCATGTCCTCATGGGCGGATCTGTGCCATCGGTTTGTCGGCGCCTTCACGGTGCCACAAGCCCCATGGCGAAGCGATCTTCATCTGCCGCCCGAAGGAAGGAGAACCCTGCGCAAGTTCATACAGAGATTCAGCCAGTGCGGCGCAACATCGAGCGTCCACCCTGCGCGGTTATCGGCGCATTCCATCGAACGTCGCGTAATCGCGGGATGAGGAGGAGATGGCGATGTGCAAAATCGAGATGTCGGCGAGCTATATGCTCACGGCCGACAAGTGTGCGCGTCTTTGAAGGGGAGGAAACTCCCGGAGAACGCAGGAGCGAAGGATCGGCGGTGAGGACGCCACTCCGGCAAAGAAGAACCGGAGGCGGAATAACAGAAAGAGGAAGGCTAAGGATGTGCTAGTTGTCGAGCAGTCCGGCAACGGAGGCGGCGCCGAGAAGGCCAAAGCTGGTGACTCCGGCGAAGTTGTGGTGGCCGCCGACAAGCAGGACGGCTCCGGCAAGCAGTACTGCAAGATCCACCGCACCAAGGGCCATGATCTCGGGCCTGCAATAAGGTTGAGCAGCTTGTTGAGCTGCGAAAGCTGAATCGGCGCGCGACAAGGAGAAGGCCCAAGAAGGTGGAGGAGGATCCGCAAGAAGCGCCCCGCTTGGGGGGCGTCGCGGCAAGGCCAAGCAGCGGCAAGGAGACAGGCCTCCCCGCGGCCGCGACAAGGATGAGGATGAGGACGAAGACGATGAGATGGATGAGGATGAGACCGACGAGCAGGAGTTCCAGAAGGCAACAGAGGTTTTGTGCATTGACGGCGGTGCTTCTCTGCACACCTCGCACCGCCAGCTCAAACAGTGGGTGCGGGAAGTGAACGCAGCAGAACCATCCGTTGAGTCGCGCAAGCCCCTGAAGTGGTCCAGCACGCCCATCATCTTTGACGTTGAGGATCACCCTGATCGCATAACTGCGGTCGGGTGCTTGCTGATGTTGGTTTCGCCAACAATCCGCAACCTCAAGGTCACGAAGATGCTGGTTGACGGCGGGGCCGGCTTGAATCTGATCTCTTCCGCGGTGCTCAAGAAGCTCGGATCCCGACAATGAGCTCGAAGAGACTGGTACCTTTCAAGGAATCAACCCGGGAAGGAGCAAGCCGAAGGGGAAGATCACACTGCCAGTGACATTTGGCAGCGAGCTGAACTTCAGGACAGAGAAGGTCACCTTTGACGTTGCTGATTTCCCATTGCCCTACAATGGGATACTTGGCCGTCCAGCGCTCGCCAAGTTCATGGCAGCCTCTCACTACGCCTATAACGTGCTCAAGATGCCCGGTCCGATAAGTGTCATTTCTATCCCTGGCGACAAGAAAGATGCACTTATCTGTACCGACAAGATCTACCGGGAAGCAGCAGCCGCAGCAGATCGCAAGACACTTGCCACTGAAGCTCCCAGGGGGAAGAAGAAGACCAGGTCCAGCAAGAGTAGCTCTGATGCCCACTCCGGCAAGCGCACCTCTTCGGGGTGCTGCGCTACCGTCGAGGACGCACCATCGAGCTCCACCGGCAAGTGCAAGAAGGCAAAGACAGCTTCACCGAAACCAAGAAAGTGGCCGCCAAGGAGAGCGGCTGGTGGTACCTTCACCATCGGTGCACGCTTGACCCTAAATAGGAAAGCGCGCTCGTTGCTTTCCTGCGGGCGAATGTCGATGTGTTTGCATGGCAACCATCTGACATCCCCGGTGTTCCCAAGAAAGTAATTGAGCACCACCTTGCCGTCTGCCCTCACGCGCGGCCCGTCAAGCAGAGTCAGGAAACAAGCAGTGGAACGCCAAGAGTTCATTGCAGAGGAGATCAAGAAGTTGGAAGCAGCAGGCCTTATTCGAGGAGTACTCCATCTAACGTGGTTAGCCAATCCAGTAGTCGTGCGCAAGGCGAACGGGAAGTGGAGGCCTTGTATTGACTTCACTGATGTTAATAAAGCTTGTCCCAAAGATACATTTTCCTTGCCGCTCATTGACCAGATTGTCGACTCCACGGCTGGATGTGATTTGCTTTCATTTCTTGATGCATACTCAGGATACCATCAGATCTTCATGGCAGAAGAAGATGAAGAGAAGACTGCATTCATTACTCCATGTGGCACGTACTGCTTCGTGCGAATGCCTTTCGGACTAAAAAATGCTGGTTCAACGTTTGCAAGGGTAGTCAGTCATGTCTTTGAGCCACAGTTGCACAGAAATGTAGAAGCTTACATGGATGATATAGTGGTCAAGAGCAAGGACAAAGCAACTTTGATCCAAGATTTAGATGAGACTTTTGCAAATCTGTGCAAGATCAATCTCAAGTTGAATCCCGAGAAGTGCGTGTTTGGAGTTCCTTCCGGCAAGCTTCTCGGGTTCTTTGTATCTCAACGGGGGATCGAAGCCAATCCTGACAAGATCAAGGCCATTGAGCAGATCGAAGCACCGAAGCGCGTCAGGGACGTGCGAAGGCTTGCCGGCTGCGTTGCTGCTCTCAGTAGGTTCATCTCTAAGTCGCTAAGAGCGCATACCGCCATTTTCAAAATTTTGAAAAAGGCAGGTCAATGAAATGGACTCGGAGCGGAGGCTGCGCTCTGAGACTTGAAGAGATACCTATCCTCCACTCAATACTTATCGCACCTAAGCCACAAGAGAAGTTCTTTGCTATATTTAGCGGCAACCAATCAAATGGTTAGTGCTGTGTTAGTAGCGGAGAGGAGGCGGATGATGAGCCGACAACGCTGCAAGCGAGTCAGCGACAAGCGGGGCTTCCCGTTAAGCTCTGGTCCCGACAAGGATGGATCTGTGCAACCACGGAAGAGAACACGAAGAAGATGGTGCGCGCCCAGTTTATTTTGTCGGTTCCCTTCTGCAGGGGCTAGGTCAAGGTACTCGGTGTGCGAAGTTGCTTTTCGGCCTTCTCATGGCCTCGAGGAAGCTGCGCCATTATTTTCAAGCACACAAGATCTGGTGTCACTCGCTTTCCGTTGAAAAGGATATTGCGAATCCGAAGCAGCAGGCAGGATTGTCGAGTGGGCCTTTGGGCTGTCGAGCTTTGGCCTCAAGTTTGAAAGTACTTAAACTATCGAGCCGAGCATTGGCAGAATTCATAGAGTGGGCGCCAACACGATGAAAAAACTCAGGAGGCGAGGATCCCCATCAAGGAAGCAAACAAAGAATGGATCATGTACTTTGATGGTGCCTTCTCGCTGCAAAGCGCCGGTGCAGTGTGTTACTTATCGCACCATTGGAGAGCACCTCAAGTCGTGATCCAAATGCACTTTCCCAAGGAGCAAGCAACAAACAATCTGCGAGTATGAAGGCTTGCTTGCGGGATCATGGCGGACCTTGGGATCAAGAAGCTCATTATCGGGGTGACTCACGACTTGTCATCCGCCAAGTGAACAAAGATTATCAGAGTCCGTTGATGGAAGCCTACATTGATGAAGTGAGGAAGTTGGAAGAGCATTTTGACGGCCTACAAATGGAACATGTTCCAAGAGCTCAAATGACATTGCAGATGGTGCTGTCAAAATCGCCGCACTCAAGTTGCTGTGGAACCAGGGATCTTTGTGCTCAAGCTAACTCAACCATCGTGACACCATCAAGCTGGACGAGAACAAGAAGAGGAAGTTGGTTCTTGGCGACTACTTTCGTGAGCTCCCGAAGCCGCCGTCAAGAAGGTCCCCAAAATCAACACAAAAGCGCTGAGGAGCGATCTGCTCCGACAAGCCCTAGGGTTTGTTTCGTTGAAGCGAGGCGCTCCCGACAAGTTTTGCTCGGCAATCTTGCCGGGAACATCAAGCTCGGCTGAATCGCAGATTCTTGCCGTGAAGCGAATGTTCCCAGCAGCATTTGCGCCTTTAGTCCTTGTCGTTGAGCCACAAGCTCCGGCATGGGCACAACTGATCGTCCATTTCCTTCAAATAGGAGAACTTCCCGAAGAGCAAGAAGAAGCAGAGAGAGTAGCCCGGCAATCAAGTATGTACCAGTTTGTCGATGACATACTATCTGAAGAAGATTCAGCGGAGTGAAATTGAAGTGTATTCCTCGGGAAGAAGGACAGCTGACTGTTGGCGGAGATACATGGAGGCATATGTGGTCATCACATTGGCGCAAAACACTTAAGCAAAGCCTTCCGGCAAGGTTTCTTTTTGACAACCCTCCGAGATGCAAGCGCACAAGTAACCAAGTGTGAAGCGTGCGGTTCCACTCCAGCGGATACATCAACCAGCTCAAGCTCTCCGGCGATCCCTTTGTCACTGGCCATTTTTGATGCAGGGGCTCGATATCCTCGGCCCCTTTCACGAGCTATCGGGGCTTTGAGTACTTATGCGTGGCGATCGACAAGTTCACAAAGTGGCCGGAAGTGGAAGCAGTGAGGAAGGCGATAGCACAGTCAACAGTCAAGTTCTTCAGGTCGATTGTTTGCCGTTTTGGAGTCCCTAACAGGATCATCACCGACAATGGCACACAGTTCACGAGCCGCACCTTCATGCGATCGTCCAAGATCTTGGCGCCAAGATCTGCCGCTTCGCATTGCTCACCCGAGAAGCAACGGTCAAGCGGAGAGGGTGAACGCTGAAGTGCTGCGCGGGCTCAAGACCAGAACTTTTGACAGGCTACACAAGTGCGGAAGAAATTGGATCGAGGAGCTGCCAGTGGTTCTTTGGTCGATCAGGATGACACAAATCGAGCCAGCGGCGGACACCTTTTGCTCTTGTCTACGGAGGCGAGGCGGTTCTCCCCACGGAACTTCGTATACGGATCGCCTCGATTGCTCGCTTATGATGAGCTTGAGCAAGAGCAGCTACGGCAAGATGGCGCTGCTCCTCGAGGAAGACCGTCTTGAGCTGCTCAGACGAGCTGCTCGCTACCCGACAAGCTTTGCGCCGCCACCATAGCCGCAAAGTTAATGCGGAAGCTTCGAGGAAGGCGACCTTGTTCTTGACACGTTCAATCCGCCAAGAATTCCAACAAGTTGGCCTTGAAGTGGGAAGGCCCTTATCGGGTAAAGCGAGTCACTAGGCTGGCGCTGTCATGCTTTGAGACCGAAGATGGCTTTCCGGTGAGCAACTCTGGAACATAGAGCATCTTCGTAAGTTTTATCCGTGAAAGCGCGGTTGCGGAACCTCTGTTCCGGCAACCACCTTTTGTACAAGCCTTGCCGCTGTTGCATGTAACCCTTTGTACAAAGCCGGGCGCAGATCCTGTGCATAAATAAAGATCATATGCTATGCAAAAGTTGTCAAATTTCATGCCTTTTTCTTTTTCGCATGTATAAACTGACATCTTGTGCAGCACTAGCCCCCGGTAAGCAATAACGAGCCTTAAGGCTCCATATCTTTATTTTCTCTTCTTTCTTTCTCTTAAAGAAGATTCCTCCGCCCACAAGTTCACGGGGAGGAGAAGATAATAGCGTGGACTAGGCGTCGTTCAAAGAAGTATAGTCTTGCCGGAACGCGGACGACAGAAAAGCTAAGTTGCCAAAGTTTGAGCACAATCAGTTTTTAAATTTCTTAAGTTATATTCCTTGAGCGACCATGCTTTGTATGGAAAACACAGCTTGTGAGAGGAACGGCTCGTGGCTAGTTAGCCCTTACTTTGTTTGAGTCCGCTCAACAATGAAAGTGTCTTGCGACTAGTCGACAAGGTTTCTTGCGGAGGCAACACCGCCAAAGAGGCTCTTGATGTTCCGCACTCAGCGCCCATGGCAAGGGTGCATCTGCCGCAAGTTCCCTAAAAGCGTAGGGTAAAAACATACAAGGGAAGGAATCGAGTAAAGGAGATAACATAGCAAGCATTGCCCAGAATAAAGTTATATTACAAAAGTAACTTGGCGGCCTCGACTAAATTGTTCTCATAACTTAAATAACAGCGACAAGGAAGGGAGAAGAACGGTGGCCTAATCCACGCGCTCGCCATCGATCCTCCTGACTTCATTCACCTTGTCCACAATGGGTGCGACAATGGCTTTGAGCTCTTCAAGATCAGCACCCGCCGGCAGCTTCTTGAGGACGTGGGTGAGGTCGAGGCCCGGGTTGCGGAAGAGTATCTTCACCAACACCTTCTCTAAGACCTTGGCGCAGATTGCGCGCTACTCGTCAGCCAACTTCTTTGGGAACCTTTCCCGGAGCTGTTGGAGAGTCGTCGCCACACCCTTGAAGAAAAGAGTAAGCTTGGCGCTGGGCTGGAGGTTCTCGTCAGAGGAGTACCCGAAGCCCGCCAAGTCCAGTTGAGCCAGCTCCTCGTCGATGGTTGCAGCAATGTTGACGAGGCCCTCCGTCCAGAGCTCCACCGTGGCCCTGAAGGTGTTTTGAGTCTCGTCGGCCCTCGTTAGCAGCTCCTCGTTGCCCTTGATCTCTTGCTTCAAGTCTTCCTCCCTCTTCTTGGCGCCGTCTAGCGTCTCCGTCAAGGTGGCCAGCTTCAGCTCCAAGTCAGCATTTGAGTCCTTGACGGCGTTCAGTTCCTTGCCCTTGTCGGCGAGTTGGACTTGCAGATCGCCATGAGCAAGGGCATCCTTCTCGCGTTCGCGCTGGAGTGCGGAAAGTTCCTCATTTTTCCCTTTCGGATCAGCCTCCAGCTGCGTCACCTTCACCTCCAATTCCTTCTTGGCGGCCTCGGCGGCTGCGGTAGCGTCCTTTACCTCCTTGAGCGCCCCGCCAAGTGATTGCTCGCGTGCAGCGAGCTCCTCCTCGTAGCTATCCAGATTGACTTTCCGCTGCGTCAGTTCACCCTCTCGGATGGACACCTCCTCAGCGGCAAGCCTCTGTTGCTCCTCAGCCTCTGCCTTCTCAAGGATGAAGGCCTTCCGGGCTTCGACAAGCTGCGCCCTCTCCTCCGCAATGGACCGAAGGGCCTCTTGGTTGCGGCTCTGGAGCTCCTCCCCATGCTTCTCTATGTCAACTCCCGCCCGTGCGACAAGCGCTTCCCGGGACTCGGTTTAAGCTTGCCGGGCACGGTAGAGCGACACCGGCTTCGGGCAGTTGCTCCTCCTCGGACTTCGCTGCTACTGCTGCTTGGTGCGTCAACCACTGACAGCCCGGCGGAGGCGAGCACCTCTCCGTCAAAAGACTCTCCCTCGATCGGCGCCCTGGAGCTCGACGCCCAGGGAAGATGGATGAAAACACCCTCGCCGGCCTTCAAGTAGGCGCCGGGCTGGGGCTCCTCGGAGCCTGGTGCTGCATCAGCGGCAGAGGGGTCGGCGGTCGGTGTAGCGCCTTGTGCTCCTGCGCCCTCCGGGTCGTTAGTACGATCGCCGGACCCCTCGCCAGCTCCTGCGCCAGCAGCCTTGGCGGCCTCTTCGCCGGCGGGATCGTCAGCGCCGGCCTCTTCCTCGGCGGCGGCATCTTCAGTGTTGCCGCGTGCGTCCTCCTCGCCGGTGGCCTCAGTCTCCATCGGGTCGGTGGGAGGGGGATCTGAAGATGGGAAGAGGAAGAAAAAATCAAGCAAATATCCAAAAAGAAGACCAGATGAAGAACCCAAGGGAAAATTTCCGACAAGGAGGGTTACCTGTGCTGGGCTCTGTGACCATGGGCTCCACCACCGAAGGCTCACTGGTTCCGTCCCTTGCCGGGGACCTCTCCCTTGCCGGAGAGCGCTCCCTTGTCGGAGAATCGCCCCTTGGCGGCGTAGTTGAAGCAGACAACACCTCTGGAGCGGCTTCTGGTTGCTCCTGATGGGCTTGCTCTGCTCCTACACAAGCAAGTCAGCAATCAAGATATCAGCAAAGAAAGAGCACCGAGCCGCCCCACAATAGGGCGAAGAAATACTTACGCTGGGGGCTGTGCTGGGGGCTGCTTCGAGGAGATGGTACCGGGTCCGTCAAGGTGGTCTCGGACGTGTCCTCTGCCATCACAGCAGGATCGTCCTCGATGACAACTACGGGGACCTTGGCCCTCTTCGCCGCTCTCTCGGCCAGAGTCCTGAAATGGGATAAGGATTGAGAGGGAAGCAGATCAGATGCAAGATAAGAAACAACAGAGATCGAAGAAATACAAGCACAACAAGGAGAAAGTCTTACTCCTCCTCCTCTTCTTCCTCCTCGTCGGAGCTCAGCGCGGAGAGGTCGAAATCTGGTACCCTTTCTGCGGTGAGGCGGAGGTAGGCTCCTTGGGCGCTTGCGGATCTTTGCTGGCGAGGATCGGCGTGGCGGCTCGAAGACCCAGCCCCAGTTGCCGGCGCAGCATGAGATGCTCCCGCGGCAACGGTACTTGCCACGGTGGAGCGTGCCCCGCGGCGCTGCGGCTGTTGGCCCGTCTGCCGCCCTGTTGTGTCTCCGGCCCTGCGAAGACGCCTCCTTGTTTGAGCTGGGGGCTGCACTGAGGGCCCCGTCTGCGGCAAGCTGCTCGAAGATGGTTGGCCACTTGCGCCCCCGGCAGGCTCGCTTGCCTCGGCTTCGGGCTCCTCCTCGCCAGCGACCTCCCCGCCAAGGTCCTCTCGGTCGGCAAGGCTTGCCGCCTCGGCCGCCTCTGCCTCCTCCAACGTGAAGCCAAACTCACCCGCGGCGGCGGCTGCTGCCGCCTCTTCGGCCCTGGTGGCGATGTACCGCATCTCGTCGTCGGTGGTGTCGCGGGTGAGGAGCCTCTGCTCGTCGGCACGGACTGCTACCTCCACCAAGCTGTCGAAGAATTGCCGCACTACGTCGTCGGCGGGCTCCTTCCAAGTTGGGATAATCCCATGCGAGTCGCACTCCGGCATCATTGCACGGATGCGATCAAGCTGGGAGTTGTTGCACAGTGGGATGACGCCCTGCGGCAGCCTGAACCACTCCGGATGGTTGGCGTCGTGCTTGAATAGCTCCTTGAGCATCCCGTCAAGCTCCAGAACTGTGAAGTTGAAGTTGAGGCCTGGTCGCAGCCTCATGATATCCGTCGGGCCGCCAAACAGCCAGGCAGTCCTCCTCCTCTCTTGCAGAGGGGCGATGCAACGATGAAGGAAATCCGCGCCGACGGCCCCTACTATGAGCCCGGCAAGCCTGAGCCGCAGGATTCGGGTGGTGGCGATCTTCAGCTTGGCATCGTCCGTGACGAGCGCTCGATCGCCGCCACGCACTACCCGGGTCTGGCGCAAGTTGGTGAATGGCTGCGGATTGGCGTCAACAATCCAACACCACTCCGCCCTCCACTCGTCCCATTTGCTGCGGAGCTCCCCCTCCAGATACACCTCCTTCATGCTGACTCGTGAGATCCAGGCGATCCCGCCAGCTAAGGGCTCTCCTTTCTCGGCTCGGGGGATGAAATAGTGGCGAAAAAGAGCAACATTTGGCTGGATACCAACGAAGTTCTCGCAGAGATGTGCGAAAACCGCCATTGTCAGAACGGCGTTGGGAGTGAAGTCAAGGAGATGAAACCCGTAGGTATTCATGATATCACGAAGAAATCGAGAAAAAGGTGGGGCGAGCCCGAGAGAAGAACAAAGGAAAGAGGTAGTACCCTTTTGGGCACCGCTTCGAAGTAGAAGCCTCGGCGGAGAGAACCGGCGTGCGCGGATGCGCCCGCGTCTCCGTCGACCAGAAGAGGTAGAACTCCTCTCGCAGCGCCTTCGGGGTGAGCTCGGGGGAGGGAGCGCTCGCTCCTTGCGCAGCGCCTCAAGCCGCAACACCTCGGCCGACTTCGTGCTCTTGCCGGTCTTCGGAGCCATGGCGGAGGCGGTGGGGGCCGCGAGCGTTAGGGAGCGGCGGCGGCGGCGGCGGGCGCTGCTCTCTTCGGCAGGAAGCAGAGGGGAGCGGCAGAGCTTTTTGAGGAAGAAACCGCAAGTGGCGAAGGTGGGAGAACGGCCCCTGTTTCCTCTGCTTATAAAGGGGAGAGGCGAACGTTACGCCTTTCTTGATTTAAGAATTGCCCACGATCTCTCCCACGACGTCGCGTTTGACGCGTGCCATTACGGGAGGGCGCGGTGGATACGGAGTTAGATTTGGTATGGACCCAGGCCGCGCGTGCCCGTGCCCTGTTTTGGGCCTGGCCCAACAGCACTCGGCACCGTGTATGGCCCAGGCCCGGGGGCTCCTGTCGGTGTACTAAAGTAGGGGTACCTTAGTATCCCGAACTTGTGCCTGAGCGATCGCGGCGTCAGCGGCAAGGCTTGCAAGGCGTCCGCCAAGAGCCTTCGCTATTCCTATTACTGCCATTCAAGAACAAAGTGTTTAGCGAGAAGACAAGGCCACGGCAAGAGGAGCTTGCCGGGAAGGACAAGACCCGGCAAGAGGAGCTTGCGGGAAGAATAACAAGGCATTTCAAAGAGACTTGCCGCGGCGCGCCAGCGTCCGGCAAGACCCGGCGGCGACAAGCTTGCGGGCGCGACAAGACAACGACGCGGCAAAGGCGCTTGCGTGGCGGTTACCACTCTGCGCCCACGCTCCAAGCGCATTCGACGACGTGTCGCCGCGGGATCGTTCTGGCGCCGCGTGGCGAGTAGTTTGTGCAGCCAAGCGGTGCGGTGGCAAGTGGAGATGTGAGTAGGCCATCGTGGCGTCGGTGGCGCCCCTAACGGTCGTTTCTTGCCTTTGTTTGGGCGACCGGACAGGCATTAAATGCCCTTGTCCCCTGCCGTCGAGTTAGGTAGGGGCTTTGTTGATAGCGGTTGTACCAACCCCTATTTTTACTTTTTACCCCTCTGCGTTGCCACTGCCGGTGACCCTTTAACCTATAACGGGAGGCCCATGCGCATGTAGAAGGGGTTCGACTCGTCGAAACTACAACACACCCGCTCTCGAGCAAGAACGAATAGAAACACAAAGCAGCGGTGAGGAGTTTTATCTCTCGGAGAGCTCGAAGCTGGGTAAAATCCTCGCGTTGCCGCCTCGATCCGCTCTTCAATCGCCCTCCGCTCCTGCCCGGACGAAAAGGGCCCTGCCCCATAGGTGCTCGTTTCCCATGACACTTATACACCCCCTGTTTGCCATAGTTATTCCCCGTGTTTGACCAGGTCATCTTCCTAGAGATGACCTATTTTGGAATCAGACACAATACTTATTCCCACTGCTCTAAACCCCTTTTCAGGCCCTATTACAGGCGTCGAATAATTTCCTATACGCTTGAAACTTCTATTTTTCACCTTCTTACTTTGCTCTCAATAATTTCTAATTCTCAATTCGAGAGTTACTTTCCACCACCTTCCCCGATATTATCTACCAGATAAGCAACCTTGTAGAGGTTCGTCCTTTCGAAGCTACCCCTTACCCTTTCCGTAACTACGATGAAGACCCCGAAGAAAGGATGCGTACTACATCATGATGACCTGAAGCAGAGAAATGAAGACATCAACATAATGGATCGACCGCTTCGAGAAGAGAAACCAAGATTGAGAACGCTTGTTAGAATTTCGTAACAAAATCCCTTTCCCCTCACTTCCCCTCTTAAATCTCGGGACGAGATTTCTTGTAGTGGAGGAGAATTGTGATGCCCAGATATTTAAGCTACAGTAATACCCTGCTAATGATGCCACATCACCACGATCCCTGTTGCTAATCTAGCGTTAGTTGAGAACCGATCCAAATTCAAATTTGAAGTAAAGGCAAACATCAAAAGTTTTTCAAACATTAAAACTAAAATGTTCGAGAGGTGACATATAATGCATAGGTAATTATGGTGATGAAGCCACATTTGTATAAAATATGTAAATGCTCCAAAATAACTAAAACATTGGCTATAACACTTAAATTAGTGCCTTTTGTAAATATTAAATTGTTAAACTATTTTATTATGGGGGCCCAACCTTTTTGTGGCAGAGGGCTAGACCTTGACACTAATTTAGGAGTTAAATACAGTCTTTTATAAGACTATAATAAATCAAAAAGTAAGGTAAAACAGAAAAGGAAAATATGTAAAAGAAAAAACACAAATAAACAAAAACCAAAAGACATAAAAAGAACCCCCCCCCCTGCTGGGCCGTAGCCCAGCTGGCCACCAGGCCAACAACCGGCCGGCCCAGCCCCTGGCGTATACCCCCTGGGGGCACCGAACCCTATCCCCATGACCACCACTTCCCCCCATGAACTCCTCTCTCTCCCCTCAACATCCCTCGCGCCGCCACACGCCCAGAGGTGAGAAGCCTCATGCCCGACCCTCTTAGCTCCAGACAACGGCACGTCTCGACGCGGCGCATCATGCTTGTCCGTTTTGACGCCCAGGCTGGCCCTTTTGGTAACCGGAGCCGTTGGCTCCGCGCGCGCTGTCGTCCTCTGACACTGGGTTGACCCACTGACATGTGGGCCCGCCCAGTTTAACCATTCCCTTAACCACCTAATTAGAAGCTCATAAAACTGTTTAGTTGAGTAATTGAAAATGACATGTGGACCAATTTCATTTGAAAGCCTGTTTAAAAATATCTAAGTCAATGACATGTGGCCCCCCACTTAATTTGTTAAATCAATTAAACTGTTAATTTATCATGTCTCTATGACAGTTGGGTCCCACCACCAGTTTGACCAGTCAACGTTGACCTAGTCTACTTCTGACTGGACTATTGACTTTGACCCTGACCCCACCCGTCATACACTGTGGCTGGCACTGCATTATGTGGAAAAAGTATTTACTGATTAAATTTGGAATATAGATAAATCCATAAATTGAATAAACCTTTGAAAATTAATATAAAATAATCCGTAGCTCGGATGAAAATACTTTGTACATGAAAGTTCCTCAGAACAACGAGGCGAATCCGAATACGTAGCCCGTTCATCCGCCCCACATCCCTAGCATAGCGAACACACAACTTTCCCCCTACGGTTCATGTGTCCGAAAACATGAAACACCGGGGATACTTTCCCGGATGTTTCCCCCCTTCATCGGTATCACCTACTACCGCGTTAGGGCACACCTAACACCGCGCTCATTATCATGTCTTGCATCGTCATGCTTATGATTGCATTATATTTATTGTTTCATCCCCCTCTTCTCTCCGGTAGACACCGAGACCGCCGCTGCCGCTGCCCCATTCGACTACGGAGTTGACGACCCCTCCTTCTTGCCAGAGCAACCAGGCAAGCCCCCCCCCCCCTTTGATCACCAGATATTGCCTATTCTTCCCTCTACTGCTTGCATTAGAGTAGTGTAGCATGTTACTATTTTGGTTAATCCTATTCTGTTGCATAGCCTATTATTGTTGCTACAGTTGTTGATACCTTAACGCAATCCTAAATGCTTAGTAGGATGCTAGTTTATCATCTGTGGCCCTACATTCTTGTCCGTCTGTCTTGCTATACTATCGGGCAATGATCACTCGGGAGGTGATCACAGGTATATACTATACATACATACATACTATGTGATGCATGTGGTGACTAAATTCGGGTCGGCTCATTGAGTACCCACGGTTGATTCATGGATTGGGGGATGAAAGGACATACTTTCCCGATGGACCTCTGAGTGGATCTTTGTGGCGGAGCGACAGGGCAGGATGAGACCACCTAGGTGAGAGGTGGGCCTGGCCCTGGTCGGCGTTCACGGTTACTTCAAAATAACACGCTTAACGAGATATTGGTATTTGATTTGAGTTGGGTTGTTGACCTTATACGCACTAACCGCCACGTGGGACAAGATACGGGGCAACCGGCATCGTGGTATGAGCCGAAGCCTTCTGGACGTCAGCGACTGAGCGGCACGCGCCGGATTGGACTGGAACGCCTACTCTTGTATTAGGGAGGCTAGGTATGTTTTCGGCAGCCCACGCAACGTGCAGGTGTGCAATGGGCGATGGACCCAGACCCCTACGCGCTTAGGATTTAGACCGACGTGTTTACCTCTCCGTTAGGCCTAGGTAGGGTTGGGACGTGTTGATCTCCCGAGGCTAGACATGACCCCGAAAAGTGTGCCCGGCCAGAGAGATCGAGCGTGTCGGGAAATGTGGTGCACACCTGCAGGGAAGTTGATCTATTCGAATAGTCGTGTTCACGGTAACAGGCGACCCGGAGTGGTACCTTGACCTTATGACAACTAGAACCCGATACTTAATAAAACACACCCAGACAAGTTCTAGAGACAACCCGGTGATTGCATTTCCACAGGGCGACGAGGGGAGGATCACCGAGTAGGATTATGATATGCGATCATACTTGGAGAACTTAAATCTACTCTCTTCTACATGCTGCAGGATGGAGGCTGCCAGAAGCGTAGTCTTTGCTAGGACTAGCTATCTCCCTCTTATTCTAGCATTCTGCAGTTCAGTCCATTGATGTTGCCTCTTTACACATATACCCATCATATGTAGTGTAGATCCTTGCTTGTGAGTGCTTTGGATGAGTACCCACGGTTGCTTTGCTCCCTCTTTTCCCCCATTTTTCCTCTTCTTCTTGGATGTCGCAACCAGATGTTGGAGCCCTGGAGCCAGACGCCACCATTGACGATGACTCCTACTACACTAGAGGTGCCTACAACTACGTGCAGGCCGCTGACGACGACCAGGAGTAGTTTAGTAGGATCCCAGGCAGGAGGCATGTGCCTCTTTTGATCTGTATCCCAGTTTGTGCTAGCCATCTTATGGCAACTTGTTTAACTTATGTCTGTACTCAGATATTGTTGCTTCCACAGACTCGTTTATGTTCAAGCACTTGTATTTGAGGCCTCGAGGCCCCTGGCTTGTAATATGATGCTTGTATGACTTATTTTTACTTTTAGAGTTGTGTTGTGATATCTTCCCGTGAGTCCCTGATCTTGATCGTACACATTTGCGTGCATGATTAGTGTATGATTGAATCGGGGGCGTCCATCCCAACTTTATTGAAGCCATAAGAGATACTTTTTGCTAAAATAAGTTTTTCAATCTCATGCCCAGAAGTATTGTAGATGAGAATTTATATGCAAAATCCTTGAAAAATCCTAAGTGTTCGATCAAAGAATTGGACAAAGATGACAAAACATAGATCCTACGCGTTATGCCTAGCTAGGGGCGTAAAATGGTAGCGCTTGTTGGGAGGCAAGCCAATGAATAAAATTTATTTTAGATTTTTATGCTCTTGAGTGTTAGCACAATTATTCTACTGTTATGATTGTGTTTTTTTATATTAGTTAGTGTTTGTGCCAAGCAAGACCTTTGGGAAGACTTGGGTGAAAGTTTATTTGATCTTGCTGAAAAACAGAAACTTTTGCACTCACGAGATTATTTCTCATTTTTAACATAAGAGTGATTTTAAGTTGATTCATTTCTCAGAGGATTAATAGACAAATTACTCACGTCCACCAAATTATTTCATAATTCTTAGAGTTACAGAAGTATTCGAAATATAAAGATTGCTACATACTATTCTGTTTTTAACAGATTCTGTTTTCTTAGCGTTGTGTGCTTGTTTTGATGATTCTATGATTTTATTTGATGAGTTTTTGCCGTAGAAAGTTGGAATACAGTAGAAATGATGCAAAAACAAAATAAGAATAGGTTTGTTACAGTACTTATAGTAGTGGTTTGGTTTCTTATACTAACGGATCTCACGGAGGTTTTGTTGAGTTTTGTGTGATTGAAGTTTACAAGTTTTGGGTTATCTTACCATGGATGAAGGAATAAGGATAAGCACAAGGCTAAGCTTAGGGATCCACGAGGCACCCCAAGATAATATCCAAAGAAGTAGCAAGCAACTAAGCTTGGGGATGCCCCCGAGTGGCATCCCCGCTTTCTTCTAACAACCATCGGTATTTTACTTGAAACTATATTTTTATTCATCACATGATATGAGTTTTACTTGGAGCGTCTTGTATGATATGAGTCTTTGCTTGTTTTGCTTTGTGTTTTAAGTGCTGAATCCTTGCTGGACAACGCCCTTTTGAGAAAGCCAAAAATTATGCTATGCTTGCTCCTATGCTTCACTTAAATTTTTAGAGCCATGGATTTGCTCTAGTACTTCACTTATATCTTTTTTAGCACGGTGTGCTTTGTTAATTTTGAAAAATTCTCTCATGCTTGACTTAGATTTGTTTGGGAGTAAGTAAATTTTTAATAAATTCTCTCTTGCTTCACTAAGATTATTTTGAGAGAAAGAAAAAAATCATGCTCATGATCTTCACTTATATTTGTTTGAGCTTATCAAAAGCAACATATGAAAATAGTCCCAAAGTGATAGATATCCAAGGTGGATATAATAAAAACTTTCATGAAGATCATTGGACAAAATAAACTTGATTCTTAGTAATGGTTTTGAGATATGAAGATATGATATGTGAGTCATGTTGATGAGTAATTGTGCTTTACTAAGAATATTGATGTTAAGGTTTGTGATTCCCTATGCAAGCACGAAAGTCAATAGTTATGCAATGAAATTTATATCCTACTTATGGTGCATTATTCGGTGTTACTTATGCTTAATGCTTGGGTACGAGATTTTTTGCTTTTTGGTTGGTCGCTTCTCAATATTTTTGCTAGCCTTCCTTTTGCACTAAGTATGATCACTACTTGTGCATCCAAAACCCTTTAAACCAGTTTTGCCATATGAGTCAACCATACCTACCTATGTGCGGTATTTCCATGCCGTTCTAAGCAAATTTGCATGTGCCATCTCTAATGTTCAAAATAAATTTCTCTTTTGTGTGCTCTACTACTCGCGAAGCGGTAAAGGGTAGCCAATATTTTCCATGCTAGATGTGTTATTCTCACGATGAGTGTTTATTCACTTGTCATTGCACGAGAGTACGGCAAAAGTACTAGGCATGCCCAGTCCCGAAATAAATAATGAATTTTCTTTATGTTGTCAAATAATAAATTCCTTGGGAAGTGTTGGTATGGAGGGCACCCGTGGATACGATTAGACATGGAAAGTGAAAGTTATGGTGGAAAAAGGAATAAACTTTATTTTTTGTTTGGGAACCGCCTATGATGTATCTAGCATGGAAAGTGTTGGGATGCTCCAAGTCGTTTTTGTTGGTAGGAAAAGTATGCCTCTCAAAAAAACATCTCTCAATTTAAGCTTTGAGCTCCGGCACCTCTACAAATCACTACTTCCCTCCGCGAAGGGACTTTCTTTTACTTACGCAATTTTTATTTTGAATTTGAGTCGCCATCTTATCTTATAAATCACCAACTAAGGGGCACTATGATCGTATTTGAGAATTCGGTGTAGCTAATATTCGAGTGTGTTTCATGAATGGATCAATGATTGAGCATGATGGGCTAGGGATAACTTGCTTTTGTGTTGACATTTTGAAAGACATGGTTGTTTGTTAGTATGCTTGAGTATTAAAGTCTTCATGTCAAAACTAGACTATTGCTTTGAATCATATAAAAGTCCATATGTCCATGCTATAAAGAAAAGAATATGATGAACATGTTAGGCAGCATTCCATATCAAAAGTTCTATTTTTATCATTTATCTACTCGAGGACGAGCAGGAATTAAGCTTGGGGGTGTTGATACGTCTCCAAGGTATCTATAATTTTTGATTGTTCCATGTTGTTATATTATCATTCTTGGACGTTTTACAATCATTTTATAGTCATTCTATATCATTTTTGGTACTAACCTATTGACATAGTCTTTGATGCGCAGTGCCAATTGTTGTTTTCTGCATGTTTTTTACATCGCAGGAAATCAATATCAAACGGAGTCCAAACGCAACGAAACTCCTGCAGGATTTTTTTTGGCCAGAAGAAAGCCAGTGGGCAAAGGAAGCACCTGTGGGGCTGCTCGAGGGGAGCAGCACCCACCAGGGCACGCTAGGAGGCCCAGGCACGCCCTGATGGGTTGTGCCCACCTCGGGTGCCCCCTGAACCGCCTCTTTGCTCTATAAATACCCAAATATTCCTGAAACCCTAGGGGAGTCGACAAAAATCAATTCCAGCCGCCGCAGAGTCTAGAACCACCAGATCCAAACTAGAAACCGTCATGGAGGGGTTCGCCACTTCCATTGGTGCCTCTCCTATGATTCGTGAGTAGTTCTCTGTAGACCTACGGGTCCATAGTTAGTAGCTAGATGGCTTCCTCTCTCTCTCTCTCTCTCTCTCTCTCTTGATTATCAATACAATGGTCTCTTGGAGATCCATATGATGTAAGTCCTTTTGGTGGTGTGTTTGTTGGGATCCGATGAACTTTGAGTTTATGATCAGATCTATGTTTTTATCCAGGAAAGTTATTTGAGTCTTCTTTGATCTCTTATATGCATGATTGCTTATAACCCCGTATTTCTTCTCCGATATTTGGGCTTTGTTTGGCCAACTTGATCTATTTATCTTGCAATGGGAAGAGGTGCTTTGTAGTGGGTTCGATCTTACGGTGCTTGATCCCAGTGGCAGAAGGGGAACCGACACGTATGTATCGTTGCTACTAAGGATAACAAGATGAGATCTATATCTCCGCAATAGATAAACGGATCTCGTCTACATCATGTCATCGTTCTTATTGCATTACTTCGTTTTCTCATGAACTTAATACACTGGATGCATGTTGGATAGCGGTCGATGTGTGGAGTAATAGTAGTAGATGCAGGCAGGAGTCGGTCTACTAATCTTGGACATGATGCCTATATAATGATCATTGCCTGGATATCGTCATGATTATTTCAAGTTCTATCAATTGCCCAACAGTAATTTTTTTCCACCATTTGCTATTTTTCTCGAGAGAAGCCACTAGTGAAACCTACGACCCTCGGATCTCTTTTCATCATATTTGCCTTTGCGATCTATTTTCTCTTGCATTTATTTTCAGATCTATTAAACCAAAAATACAAAAATACCTTGCTGCAATTTATTTGTTCCGCGATCCATTTATCCTATCTACCACTTTTACCTCATGTCTTTTTTCGTATCTTGAGGCGCCGTACCCGGAAGGGACTGACAACCCCTTTAACACGTCGGGTTGCGAGTATTTGTTACTTGTGTGCAGTTGCTGTTTACGTGGTGTGAGGAGGTTCTCCTACTGGTTCAATAACCTTAGTCTCATCACTAAGGGAAATACCTACTGTCGCTATACTGCATCATCCCTTCCTCTTTGGTGAAATACCGACGTAGTTCTAGCAGACATCAGTCCTTTGCTACAAAAACGATTGGGCTACCTTGTTGCACCTTTGTTACTGTTAATATTACTTGCCCGTTACAAATTACCTTGCTATCAAACTATCTGTTACCGACCATTTCAGTGCCTGCAGAAAATACCTTGCTGAAAACCGCTTGTCATTTCCTTTTGCTCCTCGTTGGGTTCAACACTCTTACTTATCAAAAGGACTACGATTGATCCCCTAAACTTGTGGGTCATCATCATCACACACGCTTTTACTACTAGAACCGTTTGTAAAGTTCCATGACCCATTTAGCAGGTTTATTAGTTTACTATTAATAATTCCAGTATTAAGCAAATTCACATTTCATATCGAATAGTTGTTTGCCAATTTCATATTAGGCACGTAAATATATTTTAACATCACAGTATTATAACTACATGAAAACAACACTGTACAACATATAGCTAGTTCACCTTCATAAGCACATTATTAGAAAAATATATTCGTTTCCCTAATTGACTGATGCATGATTAGCCAAGTTCGTCTTCTCCACCACTGCTTTCAATTTAGTAAGAACCTGTTTTGCATTGGCCAACTGGGAAAGTGCCTCCTCCTTCGCCAACACCATCTTAGCAAAGTCTAATTTAAAAAATCTGAGCTCATTCTCCATCCTATTCTTTTTTTCCTGTATCTTAAAATATTCTTCGGCATTGACAACACTTTCTCTAAGCCTATCTCTGTTCTCTTTCTTATACATTCTCTAGAGCTTTGCAAGGAACATCTTCAAAGATTGTGGCCACTCTTGATCAACCCACTCCAGGTAAGAACACTTTCGTTATCCTATAATATTTAAGTAACAATTGTAGGGAAAATGGGTTTCTCGCAACATAGAAAATCACCACGTGCATAATTTGAAAAACTGAAGAAACACGTTAATTATGACATATCTTCTCAAAAAATATCAATGTGTAAATGAATTAATTTCTACTGAGATAACAACCAAATTCAGAAACATCACAAGCTATAATTAACTGCAACAACGCTACAACTTCTTAGTCATGTATTATAAATAACAAATTGAACATTTTATGAGGAAGCTAAATATAATTGCAACAACATAGCGATAGTGTTTGGATGACATCAAATTGATACTAACAGGTGTGTACATGCACAAATTTACTAACATAGAACTAATAACACTAAGGTCGCCCACTATGTATGCCAAAACCGGTGTCAAAACAACTGTTGCTACATTTGGCATTGGTGCCTTGCACTACCGAGCCGATGCCAGAGGAAAACTTTAGGGAACCGGACTCCGGAGCACCTAGTTGCTTCGATGCCCAGTTCCTTCATGCCAAAAAGTTTTAGTATTTTACTACTTGGTTGCTCGGATGTGTGGAGCAAAGTTGGCTGCACAAACTACTGAAGCGGTGCCAAATAATTTTCTGGGGGCACCGCTGATGAGATGGCAACATTTTTAGATACTAGGTAGAAACTGTGACACTATCTTAATCACATCCAGAATAACATAGCACAATGATAGTGTTTGAATCACATCTAACAAATGATTTGTAACAACAAAAGTGGGACTAACCAACCTTCTCTGCACATGCCAGAAACTTCCTCCCACTGTCCACAGATTCAAACGCAACTAACTTCATGCATGGAGATTGATGGTGACAACAAGCAAGCAGACCTTCAGCCACCCTGCTCAATACATTGCAAGTGATGGTCCTAGGATGCTACAAGACGAAGAAATGACTCAAGTGGGCCACCAGGTTAAAAATCCTTTATTCCAAATCATGACCCGAGAGACAGGAGAGAGGCATACCCGGCTAGTGAAAGAGTCATCGGAGGAGGAGGAACCACTAGAGAGGTCATTGAAGAAGACCATAGTGACCGCGACGGTCAGATGCGAGACATTGAGAATGAGGAAGCAAGTGAGGAAGTGGCTATAGCTTGGGAAGGAAGGAAGGAGGAAACAGGGGGAATGTGACTTGTGGTCGGGGAGAAAAAAGGGGAGGGGGAGAGTTAGATATTTTGGCGGTAGGCCAAAAATTTTGAAAGGTGAAGGGAAACTTTGTGCGCGGTGCTGATGACCCACAAGTATAGGGGATCAATCATAGTCCTTTCAATAAGTAAGATTGTCGAACCCAACAAGGAGCAAAAGGAAATGACAAGCGGTTTTCAGCAAGGTATTTTCTACAAGCCCTGAAATTGTTGGTTACAGATAGTTTGATAGCAAGGTAATTTGTAATGGGAAAGTAATAATAATGGTAACAAAGGTGCAGCAAGGTAGCCCAATCCTTTTTGTAGCAAAGGACAGGCCGGAAAGGTCTCTTATAATAAGTAAAGCATTCTTGAGGACACGCGAGAATTTCACCTAGTCACTTTCATAATGTTTATTTGATTCACGTTTGTTACTTTGATAATTTGATATGTGGGTAGACCGGTGCTTGGGTGTTGTTCTTACTTAAACAAACCTCCCACTTATGATTACCCCCTCTCACAAGCATCCACAACTACGAAAGAAGAATTAAGAATAATCTAACCATAGCATGAAACATATGGATCCAAATCATTCCCTTATGAAATAGCGCATAAACTAGGGTATAAGCTTCTGTCACTCTAGCAACCCATCATCTAATAAATACTCCACGATGTTTTCCCTTAGGCCAAAAGATGGTGAAGTGTCATGTAGTCGACGTTCACATAACACCACTAAGAGAAACAACAACATACATATCATCAAAATACGGAACAAATACCAAATTCGCATGATTACTTTTGACAATACTTCTCCCATGTCCTCAAGAACAAACGAAACTACTCACGACACATATTTATGTTCAAGATCACAGGGGTATTGAATAGCATAATGGATCTGGACATATGATCATCCACCAAATAAACCAACTAGCATCAACTACAAGATGTAATCAATACTACTAGCAACCCATAGGTACAGATGTGAGGTTTTGAGACAAAGATTGAATACAAGAGATGGACTTGGGTTTGAGATGAGATGGTGTTGGCAAAGATTTTGATGAAGATGGGTCCCCCATGATGAGAGGATCGTTGGTGATGATGATGGCTTCGATTTCCCCTCCCAAAGGGAAGTTTCCCCAACAGAATCACTCCGCCGGAGAGCAAAAGTGCTCCTGCCCAGGTTCTGCCTCGAGATGGCGGCGCTTCACCCTGAAAACCTTCTCTTGATTTTTCTATGGAAAATGGGGTTATATACTAGAAGATGGGTCCTGGAGGCCTTCCAGGATCACCACAAGCCCTGGGGGCGCGGGGGTGGGGAGCGCCCCTGGGCTTGTGGCTGCCTGGTGGGTCCCCCTATGGTACTTCTTTCGCCAATCATTTTAATATATTCCAAAATAATTCTCCATCAATTTTCAGCTCATTTGGAGATGTTCGGAAAAATGCCTCCGATATAGCCCTTTCTGGTCCAGAATTCCAGCTGCCGGCAATCTCCCTCTTTCTATGAAACTTGCAAAATAAGAGAGAAAAGACACAATAATTGTATCATAAAGTGAAATAACAGTCCATAATGCAATAAATATTAACATAAAAACATGATGCAAAATGGACGTATCACATGGATAGCCCAATGCCATACCATTTTCTTCATCGAATCGTGTGTCATATATTTGAATAAAGCAAACGGTTAATGGAGGCAGAGCGTGTGTGATGGTAACACCTATCACACATGAGGCTATACAGAAAATTGTGTGTGATGTAGATACGAACGAAAATGTTTGTGTGGGATTCACTATGTGGGATGCGCAGACGAACGAAACGTTTGTCTGGGATTCACTATGTGGAATGTACATATGAACGGAAACGTTTGTCTAGGATTCACTGTGTAGGATGTACATGCAAACGGGAACGTCTCTCTGAGATTCACTGTGTGGGATGTACTTGCGAACGGAAACAGTTGGGCATGTATAATTGTATTCGATGGCTAGCCCGATCACACACGAGCTCATTTTGCCCAGCGTGTGTGACCGGTGGGCCTATCCCCGACGGTTTATGGGTCGTGTGGGAAGGACCCCCCCTATCGCCTACACAGGCAAGGCGGCAGTTTAAAACTCCATCGCAGAAAGGGGTTAAAAACCATTTGTACAACAGCTCATTGTACGGGTGAAATCCAAATAAGACAAAGGAAGTAAGAAATTTGAACATCAATGCCCACAACTTCTTTGTGTTCTACTCATGCATATACATTTACGCATAGACCTAGCTCTGATACCACTAATGGGGAACGTTGCATGAAATAAAAAAATCCTACGAAATACCCAAGATCTATCTATGGAGATGCAAAACAACGAGAGGCGAGTGAGTATACATACCCTTGTAGACCGAAAGTGTTAGCATCGTAACGCGGTTGATGTAGTCGTACTCTTCACGATTGAATCCAATCTACTGTTGAACGAACGGCACCTCTGAGTTTAGCACACGTACGGCTTAGTGATGTCCTCTCCTTGATTCAGCAAGCGAGGGAGAGGAGGTAGATGAGAAAGCATTTGCGCAAGGTGGAGGAGGTGTAACGGGAGGGAGACGGGCAAGGACGGAAGGGTCGCTGCCCCCAACGTCTCCCCACCTTTGTATAGGCATGGAGGGGGCTGGTGGCTTGCCCTCCAAGCCCCTAGGGTCGTTGGCCTAGGGGGAGGAGGAAATCCCTCCTTTTCTTCCCCATTGATCGCTATCCCCCTTTTTAGGGATCCCGATCTTATTCCTTTGGAATATGATACTATTCCTTTTAAGGTAGGATCTTAGGTGTGGGGCCTTTCCCCACTACCCACATTCATGTGGGTATCCCATTGCATGTGGGCCCCACTCTGGAACTTTCTAGAACCTTCCCGGTACAATACCGAAAAACCCAAACATTTTCCGGAACCCTAAATATGACTTCCCATGTATAAACATTTCCCTTTGGACCATTCCGGTGCTCCTCGTGAGGTCCCGGATCTCATACGAGGCTCCGAACAACCTTTGTACTTCACGATATTAATATTTCATTACTACCCTAGCGCTATCAAACGTTAAGTGTGCAACCCTACGGGTTCGGGAATCATGTAGTCATGACCGAGACCCCTCTCCGGTTAATAACCAATAGTGGGACCTCTAACCAATAGCGGGACCTCTATGCGCGGATCGGTTCCTGCATATTCCACAAATATCTTTGTCGATTGAACCATGATGTCAAGGATTCAGTTAATCCCGTATGTAGTTTGCTTTGTCCGGCAATATGTTACTTGCCCAAGATTCGATCATCGGTATCTCCATACCTAGTTTAATCTCGTTACCAGCAAGTCTCTTTACTCGTTCCATAATACAAGATCTCGTGACTAAACTCATTAGTCACATGCTCGCAAGCTTCTTGTGATGTTGTATTACAGAGAGGGCCCAGAGATATCTCTCTGTCACATGGAGCAACAAATCCTAGTCTCGATCCATGCAACCCAATAAACACCTTCGAAGATACCTGTAGAGCACCTTTATGATCACCCAGTTACGAAGTGATGTTTGATAGCACACAAAGTATTCCTCCGATATCCAAGAGTGGCATGATCTCATGGTCTCAGGAATTGATACTTGACATGAACAAAGTTGTAGCAAATAACTAAACGATCTGATGCTAAGCTTACTGTTGGGTTTGTCCATCAAATCATTCACCTAATGATGTGATCCCATTATAAAATGACAACTCATGTCTATGGTTAGGAAACCATAACCATCTTTGATCATCGAGCTAGTCTAGGGACACGGTGTAGTTTATGTATTCACACATGTATTTAAGTTTTCGGTCAATACAATTCTAGCATGAATAATAAACATTTATCATGAACGAGAAATATGATAATAACCATTTTATTATTGCCTCTAGGGCATATTTCCAACATGGCAACTAGCCACCTCCACTTATTGCCGGTTGTGTGATCGGACCTAGCAGTCCGACGCACGATGTTCCTCCTGCACGTGTGGATATTGTTAGAGGCGATGCACTTGCGCCACTCCGGTGAACCTGTTCATGGGATCTTATCGGCTACATGGGAGATCAACGAGGAGGAGACGACTCCGGAGACGCGCTGCCCCAACTCTACTTCCACTGCACGGCACTGCGCGTCTAGTGGTAATGATTCGTGATCCATCTCCCATAGCATGCCTCTGGATGTTCTGCGGGTAGGAAATTTTAATTTGCAGTTGACGCACCCTACCGTAGATCTCAACATGGCTTACACATGGGAGCCCGACCTCGGTATCTATAAGGGGCCCACTTGGACCAAGGCAAGAAGGAAGACCTAGGAGGCGTTGGTGGCCTTCGTGCCCTCCACGACTAGAGGGCGGCGGCACCCTAGATCGCATCAACCGCCATGTAAACCCTAGACCTCTACTACCTATATAAAGAAAGGTCTAGGGTCCTCATCCCATCTATCACCAGATAGGCAAACTCTTGGTAGCAATCTCATACACCATTCTAACCCCTCGCATGAGGTATCCATCCACCATGAATAAGTAAAACCAGCAGGACGTAGGGTATTACTCTCTGGAGGCCTGAACCTGGATAAACCCCTTGTGCGACCTCTGATCCGTGACTTCTAGCCATGCTCGAAACCGAACAAAGGGATCTGATGGTATTTTGCACAATCATGCATAAGGAGGCAGACGCTGTGGTGTCAAATGCAACAACGAAGGAGTTGAAGACGTTGATTCCTGGCCCAGTCAAAGGCGCTATGTCAGTGGACATACTGCGCTTGGCCAAGGATCAGGCCGAATCCGGCGATGCTAGTCAGAGACAAAAATGGGTTAGAGTACACGTAGTACAAGGCTCGTCAAGACCAGCCGGTCGCTGCGGTGGCGTCAGAGGACGACCACAATGAGGTGTACATGGTGGTCAAGGCACCGACGCCAAGCAACCATGCAAGACCCATCGTTTTGGATGAAGACGACGAAGAGGAGAATGGGATGGTGCGGTGGAGGCGGTGGTGGAAGACAACAAGAAGGCTACGACCACCCGCCGGTCAAAACGCCTCCAAGGTCGCCGCGTCTAGGATAGGTGCTTCTAAGGTAGATTTACCCCATTCCACAACCTCCTTGTACTAAAAAAAATCACCGTATGAACCATAGAATCCATCGGTTCTCTAACGAATCAAGTGCAAGTCCAATTCCCCAACTCCCTTTGTATTGAATCTTCCCCCTAACGCTCGGATCGAGTCCAAAAATCCAATCAAAATCGCGAATCGAATGCAGTAAATCAAAGAAAGAGGGCAAGGGCTTACCGCCATTGCCGATGTCCTGCCAGTGCGCCGGTGAAGCCGGTGATCGCCTTGTAGTCCGTTGCTCCGTTGCTCACCACCGCCAATGTGAGAGTGGGGAGTGTTGAGTATGTGTGTTATGTGCATATTGTGTATTGAGCTCGCCTCCTAGTTCCTTGTATAGTTGAGGTCCGTGGCCCACCTTTGTAAATCATATATACGTGCCTATGCACCACGAGCAATACATCGTGCAATTCACATATTCTACATGGTATCAGATGTTTAGGTTCTAAACCCTAGCCTTCCGCCACCACCATGCCGCCACCGCCCGTGTGCGCCTCCCGTGCCGGCTACCGCCGCCGCACGCCTCCTCTGCGCCGCCGCCACCGTCCCTGCCGCAGCCGCTGCTGCTCCCTCGCCCGATCACTCCTCCGGATCATTGAACCGAGCTCGTTAGGGCAGCCCGCCCGCGCGTCGATCTCCCGCATCGCTAGCCAGCCTGCCCGTGCGTCGATCTCCCGCGCCAGCCGCCCGCATCGCTGCATCCATCCCGCATCGCCAGCCCACATGCACGCGCATCGATCTCCCGCGCCAACCGCCCGCATCGCTGCATCTACCCCGCATCGCCAGCCAGCCCGCATCGCTGCATCGATCCACCAGCCCGCCCGCGCGTCGCCTAACTCGCTAGCCACCATCGCTTGCCCGCATCGCCGCAGTCGCCCGAACCGCTCGATCCCGCATCGCCACCTGCCCGTGCGCCACTCCCGGCCATGCATCACATCGCCTACCACCAGCCGCGTCGCCAACCACGAGCCGCCTCGCTAGCCGCCATCTCCTACACGCCTCCCGTGCCGACCGCCGCCGCCCAGCCGCCGCTGTCGGAACATCGATGGCGTCAACCTGCCCGTCCGCTGCCGGCGCCCTCCGTCGTCGCCCCACCACCGGCGCCCTCCTGCGTGGCCCCCCACGCAACTATTCCCACGTACGAGGCATATTGGGCTCCGCCCACGTACGGGTCTCCTGGGTACTAGTGGGTGTCGGATTTCGGGTTCCGCAAGCCCTTGAGAGGTTCGAACTCTGGGGTGCGTGCGGAGATCTCAACCTACTCAACCTGCCTACTCGCCATCCTCACAGCCTAGCGCGTCGAGCTCGAAGGGATAGAGAGACACAACAGTTTATCCTGGTTCGGGCCACCTTGCGGTGTAATACCCTACTCCAGTTTTGTGGTGGATTGCGTCGAGGGGCTGAGGATGAACTAGTACAGTGGATGAACAGCCTCAGGAGGTGAGGTGTTCTTGAGCTCAAGTGAGCTGGAGAAGGAGGAATGGCTTCGCTCCGTTCAGATTCATCCCTTCCCTTCTATGGTGGTGGCTAAGTCCTATTTATAGTGGCCTTGGTCCTCTTCCCAAATATTGGCGGGAAGGGATCCCACAACGGCCAGATTCGAAGGGGGACAACAAGTACATCCTATCCTGACTAAAGCAGTCTTCGCCTACAAAAGCCTCTGGTCGTGATGCTGCGGTGGACTCGGCCATGACCTCCACTCTGCCATCCTGGTGGTCTTGGTCTTGTTGCACCAGAATGGAAACCTTTGGTTGATTCCTCAGGACTTCGCGCCTGCGGCTTGCCTCCTTTGCACGAACGAGGAAACTGGTACTCTGCACCCGCTGGCGTCCACCTAGACTTGATCGTCATGGCTCACGTCAGCTGAGTCTCATGAGGTGCACCTTGCATAGAAATCTTTGCTCCTCGGGAGCTAGCCTGAGGAGGCCGATCCCCTTGGAGGTCTTGGTGTCGTCTGCCTCGCGAGGCTTGGCCCCTCGCGAGGGTCTTGAGTTGTCTATGCTGAAGTTGGGTCGTACCAAGCCGACAATGGAGCCATGCCATAGGCCGCAGGCAGGCAAGTCTGGGTACCCCTGTATCCAGAACGCCGACAGTAGGCCCCGGGCCCAAGGCGCGCTCGAACTTGGCTTCTTGGCGAAGCCAAAGGGAAAGTGTGGAGCGCCACGGGCCCTAAGCGCCTACAGCCTTGGACGACACCTGGCAATTGATGGGACGTGGGTGTCTCCACTTCCTCACGCTGCCTTGAAATCCGTTTGACTTGACGAGTCGATGCTGCATGCAGAGGATCATCATTGCGCGAAGTCGTGGAGGCCGATGGTTGGCCTCCCTCTGGCTATAAAGGAGGGGAGGGGCATAGCCCCCCTCACTCCTCTCTTCCTCCATCTTCTCGCCGCTCGTCCCTTTCCATTCTCCATCTTGATGTTGCTTCCATGGCGCCGATCAGGAGGTTTTCTGTGGCCGAAAAGGGAAAAGCCCCTCAGGAGGGGCCTGATCCACTTCCGCCGAAGAAGCTGTTCTGCCGTCCTTGCGATGCTGGCGTGAGGCAGGAGGTGTCCAGGCCTTGGAAAGCAAGGCCTCCGCCTGGCTTCCCCCTTCCCCTATACGCCTGGGTGCAGGATGGCGACACACGCTATCGAGCAATCCCAGGTGGCGGAGGATGAGCCATTGTCATCCTGCCTGCTGAGCTGCGGACCCACGCCGAGGGTAGCTCACGCGAGTTCATGGTGTGGGTAGCGATACCACCCGCCTCGTGGATCCGGCTCCCGAGGTTCTTTGTCGACGAGCTGCCGCCGAGGGGGCCGCTCGAGATGTGGATGCAGCACGCCGGGTGCTGCAGCCTGGCCACCGGGGCTGAGGTTGAGGTGGTGCCCCTTGGCGACGTCTTCATGACCCGCAGATGGGGCGAGTTCGCCTGAGCCTGCTGCGCGGAGGGGGGTCTTGCGATCCATTTTGAGTACGACGGCGCCTCGACTCTGTTCTTCAAGGTCTTCGACGAGGAAGGTCGGAGGCTGGAGTGCGGCCCAGGAGGAAGCAGCCTACAAGGCACGGCCGTGGGTGCTGGTCATGTCTCCGCCCCCACCGGCGTCTCCTCCAGTAGCAGCGACGATTCCAGGGAATCCAGCGAATCTCCGGAGTCCAGCGACGACAGCTACATGCCGCCAATCTCCCGCCGTGGCCGAAGTGCGGCAGCAGCAGCTGCCCGGCTTCGCCAGTGATGTGTGCCGACCTGGTTCCTTAAAGCCTTTTCTTCTTTTGTTTCCCTACACTGAATTAGGACTAGCCCTGCGAGGGCATGTAAGAACCAAAATGTTTCAATTCCAACGTTGTTCTTCTTGTCTATATGATGAAATCACGTATCCCAATCTAGCATGGTTCCCCACCCTTTCCTCCCCTTAGGTAGCGTAGCGCTCTACACCGATGGGACCCAGTCCCTAGGCAGGCTCCAGTCGTCGCTGGTATGCCAGGTCATGAAGCCGTGGTCAAGGCCAGGAGGTGAGCAGCCCGAGGTCCGGTGAGAGCTCATGAGGCACGATGCTCACGAGGTGCCCCTTGGCATGCAAGCAGTTGCCCAAGAAACGGAAAGGGTAGTGAAACCGCCGGAGCGGGACTGTCAGAGTCGAGTGATCGGGTTGCGAGACTTATGCCGTCATGTCAGCGACTTATCTTTTAGCAAACCTGAAGCGATTCCTCTGGGTTGTGCCCATTCGTGCCTTCGCGGTAGCGTCACTTGGTAGGGCACGCAATGTTCATTCCCTTCCCTCGCTTGTCTGGGTGCTCTACGTCCTTGGGTCCCGGCCCTTGCTACCTCTTGAGCATGCGTTGGTTTTCCCTTGAAGAGGAAAGGGTGATGCAGCAAAGTAGCATAAGTATTTCCCTCAACTTTTGAGAACCAAGGTATCAATCCAGTAGGAGGCTACACTCAAATCCCTCGTACCTGCACAAAAAAATAAGAACCTTGCAACCAACGCGATAAAGGGGTTGTCAATCCCTTCACGGCCACTTGCAAAAGTAAGATCTAATAGAGATAATAAGATAAATATTTTTGGTATTTTTATGATATAGATTAGAAAGTAAAGATTGCAAAATAAAATAGATCGGAAACTTATATGATGGAAAATAGACCCGGGGGCCATAGGTTTCACTAGTGGCTTCTCTCAATATAGCATAAGTATTATGGTGGGTGAACAAATTACTGTCGAGCAATTGATAGAAAAGTGCATAGTTATGAGAATATCTACGCATGATCATGTATATAGGCATCACGTCCGTGAGAAGTAGATCGAAACGATTCTGCATCTACTACTATTACTCCACACATTGACCGCTATCCAGCATGCATCTAGAGTATTAAGTTCATAAGAACAGAGTAACGCATTAGGCAAGATGACATGATGTAGAGGGATAAACTCAAGCAATATGATATAAACCCCATCTTTTTATCCTCGATGGCAACAATACAATACGTGCCTTGCTGCCCTAACATCCTTTGGGAAAGGACACCGCAAGATTGAACCCAAAGCTAAGCACTTCTCCCATTGCAAGAAAGATCAATCTACTAGGCCAAACCAAATTGATAATTCGAAGAGACTTGCAAAGATAACAAATCATACATAAAATAATTCAGAGGAGATTCAAATATTGTTCATAGATAATCTTTATCATAAACCCACAATTCATCGGATCTCGACAAACACACCGCAAAAAGAATTACATCGAATAGATCTCCAAGAAGATCGAGGAGAACTTTGTATTGAGATCCAAAGAGAGAGAAGAAGCCATCTAGCTAATAACTATGGACCCAAAGGTCTGTGGTAAACTACTCACACTTCATCAGAGAGGCTATGGTGTTGATGTAGAAGCCCTCCGTGATAAATTACCCCTCCGGCGGAGCACCGGAAAAGGCCCCAAGGTGGGATCTCATGGGTAGAGAAGGTTGCGGTGGTGGAAATAGGGTTTCGTGGTTCTCCTGGATGTTTTCAAGGCATATGAGTATATATAGGTGAAGGCAGTCGGTCAGGGGAGCCACAAAGGGCCCATGAGGGTGGGGGCTTGCCTACCCCCCTGGGCACGCCCTCCTACCTCGTGTCCGCCTCGTTTATTCCTTGACATCCACTCCAAGTCTCCTAGTTTGCGTTTGTTCCAAAAATAACTCTCCCGAAGGTTTCATTCCGTTTGGACTCCGTTTGATATTCCTTTTCTGCGAAACACTGAAATAGGAAAAAAAAACAACAATTTTGGCTGGGCCTCCAGTTAATAGGTTAGTCCCAAAAATAATATTAAAGTGCATAGTAAAGCCCATTAAACATCCAAAACAGGTAATATAATAGCATGGAACAATCAAAAATTATAGATACGTTGGAGACGTATCAAGCATCCCCAAGCTTAATTCCTGCTCGTCCTCGAGTAGGTAAATGATAAAAACAGAATTTTTGATGTGGAATGCTACCTAGCATAATTCTCAATGTAATTTTCTTTATTGTGGCATGAATGTTCAGATCCAAAAGATTCAAGATAAAAGTTTAATATTGACATAAAAATAGTAATACTTCAAGCATACTAACAAAGTAATCATGTCTTATCAAAATAACATAGCCAAAGAAAGCTTATCTCTACAAAATCATATAGTTAGGCCATGCTTCATTTTCATCACACAAAATACTCCCATCATGCACAACCCCGGTTTCAGCCAAGCAATTGGTTCATACTTTTTAACGCGCTTCAGCCTTTTCAACCCTCACGCAATACATGAGTGTAAGCCATGGATATAGCACTATGGATGGAGTAGAGTATGATGATAGGGATTATGTGAGAAGACAAAAAAGGAGAAAGTCTCATATTGACGCGGCTAATCAACGGGCTATGGAGATGCCCATCAATTGATGTCAATACAAGGAGTAAGGATTGCCATGCAACGGATGCACTAGAGCTATAAATGTATGAAAGCTCAACAAAAAGAAACTAAGTGGGTGTGCATCCAACTTGCTTGCTCACGAAGACCTAGGGCATTTTGGGGAAGCCCATCATTGGAATATACAAGCCAAGTTCTATAATGAAAAATTCCCACTAGTATATGAAAGTGACAAAATAAGAGACTCTCTATCATGAAGATCATGGTGCTACTTTGAAGCACAAGTGTGGTAAAAGGATAGTAACATTGTCCCTTCTCTCTTTTTCTCTCATTTTTATATTTGGGCTTCTTTGGCCTCTTTTTTTTATTTGGGCTTCTTTGGCATCTTTTATTTTTCATAAAGTCCTGAGTCTCATCCCGACTTGTGGGGGAATCATAGTCTCCATCATCCTTTCCTCACTTTGGACAATGCTCTAATAATGAAGATCGTCACACTTTTATTTATTTACAACTCAAGAATTACAACTCAATACTTAGGACAAAATATGACTCTATGTGAATGCCTCCGGCGGTGTACCGAGATATGCAATGAATCAAGAGCGACATGTATGAAAGAATTATAAAGGTGTCTTTGCCACAAATATGATGTCAACTACATGATCATGCAAAAGCAATATGACAATGATGGAACATGTCATAATAAACGGAACGGTGGAAAGTTGCATGGCAATATATCTCAGAATGGCTATGGAGATGCCATAATAGGTAGGTATGGTGGCTGTTTGAGGAAGATATAAGGAGGTTTATGTGTGATAGAGCGTATCGTATCACAGGGTTTGGATGCACCGGCGCAGTTTGCACCAACTCTCAAGGTGAGAAAGGGCAATGCACGGTACCGTAGAGGCTAGCAAATTGCGGAAGGGTAAGAGTGCGTATAATCCATGGACTCACATTAGTCATAAAGAACTCATATACTTATTGCAAACATTTATTAGCCCTCAAAGCAAAGTACTACTACGCATGCTCCTAGGTGAAGGGTTGGTAGGAGTTAACCATCGCGCGATCCCGACCTCTACTCATAAGGAAGCCAATCAAAGAACACCCCATGCTTCAAATTTGTCACACAAACGTTCACCATACGTGCATGCTACGGGACTTGCCAACTCTAACACAAGTATTTCTCAATTTCATAATTACCCAACTAGCATGACTCTAACATTACCACCTTTATATCTCAAAACAATTATCAAGTATCAAATTTATCATAGTGTTTAATGCACTCTATATGAAAGTTTTAATTATACCTATCTTGGATGCTCATCATATTAGGACTAATTTCATAACCCAAGCAAGTACCATGCTGTTCTAAAAGACTCTCAAAATAATATAAGTGAAGCATGAGAGATCAATAATTTCTACAAAATAAAACCACCGCCGTGCTCTAAAAAGATATAAGTGAAGCACTAGAACAAAATTGTCTAGCTCAAAAGATATAAGTGAAGCACATAGAGTATTCTAATAAATTCCAATTCATGTGTGTATCTCCCAAAAGGTGTGTAAAGCAAGGATTATTGTGGTAAACTAAAAATCAAACACTCAAATCATACAAGACGCTCCAAGCAAAAAACATATCATGTGGTGAATAAAAATATAGCCTCAAGTAAAGTTATCGATAGACGAAGACGAAAGAGGGGATGCCTTCCGGGGCATACCAAGCTTAGGATTTTCATTGTCCTTGAATTTTACCTTGGGGTGCCTTGGGAATTCCCAAGCTTAGGCTCTTGCCACTCCTTATTCCATAATCCATCAAATCTTTACCCAAAACTTGAAAACTTCACAACACAAAACTCAACAGAAAACCTCATGAGCTCCGTTAGTGCAAGAAACAAACCACCACTTTAAGGTACTGTAATTAACTCATTATTTATTTATATTGGTGTTAAACCTAATGTATTCCAATTTCTCTATGGTTCGTACCCCCCGATACTAGCCATAGATTCATCAAAATAAGCAAACAACACACGAAAAACAGAATCTGTCAAAAACAGAACAGTCTGTAGTAATCTATAACTTTCGAATACTTATGGAACCCCAAACATTCTACCAAAATAGTGAGTCATAGGCAATTTGTCTATTAATTTTCTTCAGAAAGAATCAACTGAAAATCATGTTTCTGTGATTTATTAAAATTATTCTCGTGCGCGCAAAAGTTTCTGTTTTTCAGCAAGATCAAATTAACTATCACCCAAGATGATCCTATAGGTTCTACTTGGCACAAACACTAATTAAAACATAAAACCACATCTAAACATAGTCCAGGTATATTATTTATTACTAAACAGGAGCGAAAAGTAAAGACCAAAAATAAAATTGGGTTGCCTCCCAACAAGCGCTATCATTTAACGCCCCTAGCTAGGCATAAAAGCGAGAATAGATCTAAGTATTGCCATCTTTGGTATTCAATTCATAGGTAGCTCTCATAATAGATTCATAAGGTAATTTGGTTTTCTTCCAAGGAAAGTGTTCCATGCCTTTCCTTAATGGAAATTGGAATCTAATATTTCCTTCTTTCATATCAATAATTGCACCAGTCGTTCTAAGGAAAGGTCTACCAAGAATAATAGGACATGAAAGATTGCAATCTATATCAAGAAAAACACAATCTACGGGCACATAATTCCTATTTGCAACAATAAGAACATCATTAATCCTTCCCATAGGTTTCTTAATGGTGTAATCCGCAAGGTGCAAGTTTAAAGAGCAATCATCAAATTCACGGAAACCTAACACATCACACAAAGTTTTTGGAATCGTGGAAACACTAGCACCCAAATCACACATAGCATAGCATTCATGATCTTTAATTTTAATTTTAATAGTACGTTCCCACTCATCATGAAGTTTTCCAGGGATAGAAACTTCTAATTCAAGTTTTTCTTCATAAGATTGCATTAAAGCATCAACGATATGTTTAGTAAAAGCTTTATTTTGACTATAAGCATAAGGAGAATTTAACACGGATTGCAACAAGGAAATACAATCTATTAAAGAACAATTATCATAATTCAGTTCCTTGAAATCCAAAATAGTGGGTTCATTGCTATGTAAAGTTTTGACCTTTTCACTCCCACTTTTACCAATTTTTGCATCAAGATCTAAAAACTCTGAATCATTGGGACGTCTCTTAACTAAAGTTGACTTATCTCAAGTCCCATCATTATCAAGATTCAAATTGCAAAACAAAGATTTAATAGAGGACACATCAATCACTTTTAGATCTTCATCATTATTTCCTTCTAACCCTTCTGGTTTGGCGGCCATCTTATTAACTAAGGTGGCTTGCTGATACGTCCATTTTGCATCATGCTTTTATATCGATATTTATTGCATTATGGGCTGTTTTTTCACGTTATGTCACAATACTTATGGCTATTCTCTCTTATTTTACAAGGTTTACATGAAGAGGGAGAATGCCGGCAACTGGGATTCTGGGCTGGAAAAGGAGCAAATATTGGAAACCTATTTTGCACAGCTCCAAAGTCCTAAAACTCCACGAAAGTTATTTTTGGAATTAATAAGAATTATTGAGCAAAAGAAGTACCATAGGGGCCCACACCCTGGCCACAAGGGTGGGGGTGCGCCCCCTGCCTCGTGGGCCCCCTGGTGGCCCTCCGGTGCCCATCTTCTGCTATATGAAGTCTTTTACCCTAAAAAACATCAGAAGCAAGCTTACGGGACGAAACTCGGCCGCCACGAGACGGAACCTTGGCGGAACCAATTAGAGCTCCGGTGGAGCTGTTCTGCCGGGGAAACTTCCCTCCGGGAGAGGGAAATCATCACCATCGTCATTACCAATGATCCTCTCATCGGGAGGGGGTCAATATCCGTCAACATCTTCACCAGCATCATCTCCTCTCAAACCCTAGTTCATCTCTTGTATCCAATCTTTGTACCAAAACCTTAGATTGGTACCTATGGGTTGCTAGTAGTGTTGATTACTCCTTGTAGTTGATGCTAGTTGGTTTATTTGGTGGAAGATCATATGTTCAGATCCTTAATGCATATTAATACCCCTCTCATTATGAACATGAATATGCTTTGTGAGTAGTTACGTTTGTTCCTGAGGACATGGGTGAAGTTTTGCTATTAGTAGTCATGTGAATTTGGTATTTGTTCGATATTTTGATGGGATGTATGTTGTCTTTCCTCTAGTGGTGTTATGTGAACGTCGACTACACGACACTTCACCATTATTTGGGCCTAGAGGAAGGCATTGGGTTGCTAGAGTGACAGAAGCTTAAACCCTAGTTTATGCGTTGCTTCGTAAGGGGCTGATTTGGATCCATATGTCTCATGTTGTGGTTAGGTTTACCTTAATACTTCTTTTGTAATTGCGGATGCTTGCAATAGGGGTTAATCATAAGTGGGATGCTTGTCTAAGAAAGGACAGCACCCAAGCACTGGTCCACCCACATATCAAATTATCAAAGTAACGAACGTGAATCATATGAGCATGATGAAAACTAGCTTGACGATAATTCCCATGTGTCCTTGGGAGCGCTTTTCTCATTATAAGAATTTTTCCAGGCTTGTCCTTTGCTACAAAAGGGATTGGGCCACCTTGCTGCACTTTATTTACTTTCATTGCTTGTTACCCGTTACAAATTATCTTATCACAAAACTATCAGTTACCTACAATTTCAGTGCTTGCAGAGAATACCTTACTGAAAACCGCTTGTCATTTCCTTCTGCTCCTCATTGGGTTCGACACTCTTACTTATCGAAAGGACTACGATAGATCCCCTATACTTGTGGGTCATCAAGACTCTTTTCTAGCACCGTTGCCGGGGAGTGAAGCGCCTTTGGTGAGTGGAACTTGGTAAGGAAACATTTATATAGTGTGCTGAAATTTACGGTCACTTGTTACTATGGAAACTAATCCTTTGAGGGGCTTGTTCGGGGCATCTTCGCCCCGACCAGTAGAGCAAAGAGTTGCTCCTCAACCAACTAAACCTACTGAAAATGTTGACTTTGAAATTCCTTTGGGTATGATAGAGAAACTGCTAGCTAATCCCTTTGCAGGAGATGGAACATTGCATCCCAATTTACACCTTATCTACGTGGATGAAGTTTGTGGATTATTTAAGCTTGCAGGTATGCCCGATAATGTTGTCAAGAGGAAGGTCTTCCCTTTATCTATGAAGGGAGACGCATTGACATGGTATAGGCTATGTGATGATACGGGATCTTGGGACTATAAACGATTAAAATTGGAATTTCACCCGAAGTTTATCCTATGCATCTTGTTCATCGTGATCGTAATTATATATATAATTTTTGACCTCACAAAGAAGAAAGCATTGCTCAAGCTTGGGGGGAGGCTTAAGTCAATGTTATATTCATGCCCCAATCATGAGCTCTGAAGAGAAATGATTATTCAAAACTTTTATGCTCGGCTTTCTCTCAATGATCGCACCATGCTCGATACTTCTTGTGTTGGTTCTTATATGCTGAAGACTATTGAATTCAAGTGGGACTTATTGGAAAGAATTAAATGCAACTCTGAAGATTGGGGTTCCGACGATTGTAAGGAGTTAGGTATGACACCTAAGTTTGATTGTGTTAAATCATTTATGGATACCGATGCTTTTTGTGGATTTAGCACTAAATAGGGACTTGACTCTGAGATAGTAGCTTTTTTGTGAATCATTTGCTACTCACATTGATCTCCCTAAGGAGAAGTGGTTTAAATATAATCCACCCATTGAAGTAAAAGTAGTTGCACCTGTTACAGTTGAAGAAAAGATTATCACTTATAATGATCCTATTGTTCCTACTACTTATGTTGAGAAACCACCTTTCCCTATTAGGATAAAGGATCATGCTAAAGCTTCAACTGTGGCTCATAAGAGTAATACTAGAACATATACACCTCCTGAGCAAATTAAAGTTGAACCTAGTATTTCTACGGTTAAAGATCTCTTGGCCGATAATATTGATGGGCATGTTATTTACTTCTGTGATGGAATTGCTAATATTGCTAGACCCGATGCTAAGATACATAGACTTGTTGTAGGCATGCATGTTATTTCTGTTAAAATAGGAGATCATTGTTATCATGGCTTATGTAATATGGGTGCTAGTGCTAGTGCAATACCTTTTTCCTTATATGAAGAAATTATGCATGATATTGCACCTGCTGAGTTAGAAGATATCGATGTTACAATTAAGCTTGCCAATAGAGATACTATTTCACCATTTGGGATTGTTAGAGATGTTGAAGTCTTGTGTGGGAAAGTTAAATATCCTGCTGATTTTCTTGTTCTTGGTTCCCCACAAGATAGCTTTTGTCCCATTATATTTGGTAGACCCTTCTTGAATACTGTCAGTGCTAGGATAGATTGTGAAAAGGATGTTGTTACTATTGGTTTGGGGGATACGACACATGAGTTTAATTTTGCTAAATTTCATAGACAATCCCATGATAAAGAATTACCTAGTAAGGATGAAATAATTGGTCTTGCTTCTATTACCGTGCCTCCTACTGATCCTTTAGAACAATATTTGCTAGACCATGAAAATGATATGTTTATGAATGAAAGAAGGGAAATAGATGAAATATTCTTTAAACAGGGTCCTATTTTGAAACACAACTTGCCTGTTGAAATCCTAGGGGATCCCCCTCCACCCAAGGGTGATTCGGTGTTTGAGCTTAAACCATTACCTGATACTCTTAAATATGCTTATCTTGATGAAAAGAAGATATATCCTGTTATTATTAGTGCTAACCTTTCAGAGCAGGAAGAGGAAAGATTATTGAAAACTCTGAAGAAGCACTGTGCTGCTATTGGATATACTCTTCATGATCTTAAGGGAATTAGTCCCACTCTATGCCAACACAAAATTAAATTGGACGAAGATGCCAAACCAGCTAGAGATCATCAACAGCGGTTAAATCCTAAGATGAAAGAAGTGGTAAGAAAGGAAATACTAAAGCTCCTCGAAGCTGGTATAATTTATCCCATTGCTGATAGTGAGTGGGTAAGACATGTCCATTGTGTCCCTAAGAAGGGAGGTATTATTGTCGTCCCTAATGATAAAGATGAATTGATCCCGCAAAGAATTATCATAGGTTATCGGATGGTAATTGATTTTCGTAAATTAAATAAGGCTACTAAGAAAGATCATTACCCTTTACCTTTTATTGATCAAATGCTAGAAAGACTATCCAAACATACACATTTCTGCTTTCTAGATGGTTATTCTGGTTTCTCTCAAATACGTGTGTCAGCGGACGATCAAGCAAAGACTACTTTTACTTGCCCTTTCGGTACTTTTGCTTATAGACGTATGCCCTTTGGTTTATGTAATGCACCTGCTACCTTTCAAAGATGTATGATGGCTATATTCTCTGACTTTTGTGAAAAGATTTGTGAGGTATTCATGGATGATTTCTCCATTTATGGATCCTCTTTTGATGATTGCTTGAGTAACCTTGATCAAGTTTTGCAGAGATGTGAAGACACTAGTCTCATCTTGAATTGGGAGAAGTGCCACTTTATGGTTAATGAAGGCTTTGTCTTGGGGCATAAGATTTCTGAAAGAGGTATTGAAGTTGATAAAGCTAAGTTTGATGCTATTGAAAAGATGCCATGTCCCAAGGACATTAAAGGTATAAGAAGTTTCCTTGGTCATGCCGGTTTTTATAGGAGGTTCATTAAGGACTTTTCTATAATCTCTAGGCCTCTGACTAATTTATCGCAAAAAGATATTCCTTTCGTCTTTGATGATGATTGTGTAGAAGCATTTGAAATACTTAAGAAAGCTTTGATTTCTGCACCTATTGTTCAGCCACCTGATTGGAATTTACCCTTTGAAATTATGTGTGATGCTAGCGATTATGCTGTAGGTGTTGTTCTAGGGCAAAGAGTTGATAAGAAACTAAATGTTATTCAATATGCTAGTAAAACTCTAGACACTGCCCAGAGAAATTATGCTACTACTGAAAAAGAATTCTTGGCAGTTGTATTTGCTTGTGATAAGTTCAGACCTTATATTGTTGACTCTAAAGTAACTATTCACACTGACCATGCTGCTATTAAATATCTTATGGAAAAGAAAGATGCTAAACCTAGACTTATTAGATGGGTTCTCTTGCTACAAGAATTTGATTTGCATATTATTGATAGAAAGGGAGCTGAGAACCCTGTTGCAGACAACTTGTCTAGGTTAGAGAATGTTCTTGATGACCCACTACCTATTGATGACAGCTTTCTTGATGAACAATTAGCTATCATAAATGCTTCTCGTACTGCTCCATGGTATGTTGATTATGCTAATTACATTGTTGCTAAACTTATACCACCTAGTTTCACATACCAGCAAATGAAAAGGTTCTTTTATGATTTAAGACATTATTTCTAGGAGGACCCACACCTTTATAGAGAAGGAGTTGATGGTGTTATTAGACGTTGTGTACCTGAGCATGAACAGGAACATATCCTACGCAAGTGTCACTCTGAGGCATATGGAGGACACCACGCTGGAGACAGAACTACACATAAGGTATTGCAATCCAGTTTTTATTGGCTTACTCTCTTCAAGGATGCCCGTAAGTTTGTCTTGTCTTGTGATGAATGTCAAAGAATTGGTAATATTAGTAGACATCAAGAAATGCCTATGAATTATTCTTTTGTTATTGAACCATTTGATGTTTGGGGCTTTGATTATATGGGACCTTTTCCTGCCTCTAATGGATATACACATATTTTAGTTGTTGTTGATTATGTTACTAAGTGGGTAGAAGCTATTCCAACTAGTAGTGCTGATCATAACACCTCTATTAAAATTCTTAAAGAAGTGATTTTTCTGAGGTTTGGAGTTCCTAGATACTTAATGAATGATGGTGGTTCACATTTTATTCATGGTGCTTTTCGTAAAATGCTTGCTAAGTATGATGTTAATCATAGAATTGCATCTCCATATCACCCATAGTCTAGTGGTCAAGTAGAACTTAGCAATAGAGAGCTCAAATTAATTTTGTAAAAGACTGTTAATAGATCTAGAAAGAATTGGTCCAAGAAACTTGATGATGCATTATGGGCCTATAGAACTGCATATAAGAATCCTATGGGTATGTCTCCATATAAAATGGTTTATGGAAAAGCATGTCGTTTACCTCTCGAACTTGAACATAAGGTATATTGGACTATTAAAGAGCTCACTTATGATTTCAAACTTGCCGGTGAGAAGAGGTTATTTGATATTAGCTCACTTGATGAATGGAGAACCCAGGTTTATGAGAATGCCAAGTTGTTTAAAGAAAAAGTTAAAAGATGGCATGACAAAAGGATACAAAAGCGTGAGTTTAATGAGGTGATTATGTGTTGTTATTCAACTCTCATTTAACATTTTTTGCAGGAAAACTTCTCTCTAAATGGGAAGGCCCTTACATTATCAAGGAGGTCTATCGTCCGGTGCCATAAAAATCAACAACTTCGAAGGCACAAATCCGAAGGTGGTGAATGGCCAAAGAATCAAACATTATATCTCAGGTAATCCTATAAATGTTGAAACTAATATTATTGAAACCGCAACCCCGGAGGAATACATAAGGGACACTTTCCAGAACATTTCAGACTCCGAAAAGGAATAGGTATGTGGTACGGTAAGTAAACCGACTCCAAAACAGTTCTAATAGCAAATTTTCTCCGTTTTTGAATATTTAAGAAAATAGGAAAATAAGAAGTAGTCCGGGAAGGACACGAGGCGTCCACGAGGGTGGAGGGTGCGCCCTACCCTACTGGGCGTGCCCCTGCCTTGTGGGCACCTCGTGTGCTCTCCGGACTCCGTTTTATTGCACGATACTTCTTTGTCGGTAAAAATTTATTATATAATCTCTCGAAGGTTTTGACCACCGTATTATGCAAATATCATGTGTCTTTGTTTCAAGTTGTTTTCTGTCAGATTTATCAAGGCCAAGCATCATGACGTCACCCTCCTCCAACAATGAAGACAAGGATGCTTGGCTATTGAAGATAGAGCTAAAGAGAGAGGAACCTGAGGAGATCAAAAAGGATGATGGGATCTAGAAGGCCATGGAGGATCAAGCTCCGGTGGCAGAAGAAGAAAACATCCTTCAACCTCTTCCTAACCTGTTTACCCCAACTGAGATTGAAGCTTTCAAGATGAATGAGTTAGCTCGCATACAAAATAAGTATCTCACACAGGAAAATATTTTGTTGAAGGATCATATCGTCGCACTCAAGGGAATTATCCGCAAATTGGAGTAGCTTTTACGCTCGATGTGTGATTCTCCATCATCATCATCACCACCTTCATCACCTCCGAGGACATAATCACATGGGTATGGGAACTCCACTTGGCAACTGCCAAGCTTGGGGGAGTTGCCCCTGTATTGTATCACCATCACATTCCTATCTTTACCGTTTTACTTTGTTCGATCCTTTTAGTAATATCTTGATCTAGTAGAATAAAGTTTTGGTATTAATTAGTTTTGAGTTTTGCTTTGTGATCCCTCTATGTAATCGAGTCTGTGAGCTATATATAATAAACATTAGTGTTGAGTCAAGGGCTTTTCTATCTTGCTATGATCTTGAGAAAATAGAAAGAATCAAAAGAAATAAAAGAGTTCATATTGATCTTATGGAGAGTAATGACTTCACATATAAAGCATATGAGGCTTAAAAGTTGTTGAGAGTTGGCAAACATAGTTTTGGTCATCGTTGTAATTAATAGGAAGTAATAAAGAAAGAGAGGTTCTCACATATAAATACACTATCTTGGACATCTTCTATGATTGTGAGCACTCATTAAGGTATGACATGCTAAAGAGTTGATGTTGGACAAGGAAGATGAAGGAAATATGCCCTAGAGGCAATAATAAGTTTATTGTTTATTTCCTTATTTCATGATAAATGTTTATTATTCATGCTAGAATTGTATTAACCGGAACCATGATACATGTGTGAATACATAGACAAACAGAGTGTCACTAGTATGCCTCTACTTGACTAGGTCGTTGAATCAGAGATGGTTAAGTTTCCTAGCCATAGACATGAGTTGTCATTTGATTAACGGGATCACATCATTAGGAGAATGATGTGATTGACTTGACCCATTCCGTTAGCTTAGCACTTGATCGTTTAGTATGTTGCTATAGCTTTCTTCATGACTTATACATGTTCCCATGACTATGAGATTATGCAACTCCCATTTTTGGAGGAACACTTTGTGTGCTACCAAAGCGTCACAACGAATCGGGTGATTATAAAGGTGCTCTCTGGTGTCTCCGAAGGTACTTGTTGAGTTGGCGATTTGAGATTAGGATTTGTCACTCCGATTGTCGGAGAGGTATCTCTGGGCCCTCTCGGTAATGCACATCACTATAAGCCTTGCAAGCAATGTGACTAATGAGTTAGTTGCGGGATGATGCATTACATAACGAGTAAAGAGACTTGCCGGTAACGAGATTGAACTAGGTATTGAGATACCTACGATCGAATCTCGGGCAAGTAACATACCGATGACAAAGGGAACAACGTATGTTGTTATGCGATTTGACCGATAAAGATCTTCGTAGAATATGTGGGAGCCAATATGAGCATCCAGGTTCCGCTATTGGTTATTGACCGGAGACGTGTCTCGGTCATGTATACATAGTTCTCGAACCCGTAGGGCCTGCACGCTTAACGTTCGGTGACGATTTATACTATGAGTTATGTGTTTTGATGTACTGAAGGTAGTTCAGAGTCCCGGATGGAATCGGGGACATGACAAGGAGTCTCGAAATGGTCGAGATGTAAAGATCGATATATTGGACGACTATATTCGGACATCGGAAAGGTTCCGAGTGATTCGGGTATTTATCGGAGTACTGGAGAGTTACGGGAATTCGTCGGGGAGTAGATGGGCCTTATTGGGCTTTAGGGGAAAGAGAGAAGGGAGGCTGCGCGCCCCCCAAGGCCTACTCCGAATTGGACTAAGGGGAGGGGCGGCGCCACCTCCTTCCTTCTCTTCTCTTTTCCCTTTCCTTCTCTCCTACTCCTACTACATGGAAGGGGGGAATCCTACTCCCGGTGGGAGTAGGACTCCCCTTGGGGCGCGCCTAGGTGGGCCGGCCTCTCCCCCCTCCACTCCTTTATATACGTGGCCAGGGGGCACCCCATAGACACACAAGTTGATCTGTTGATCTCTCCCAGCCGTGTGCGATGCCTCCCTCCACCATATTCCACCTCGGTAATATCATAGCGGTGCTTAGGCGAAGCCCTGCATCGGTAGCATCATCAACACCGTCATCACGCCGTCGTGCTGACAGAACTCTCCCGCAAAGCTCTGCTGGATCGGAGTTCGTGGGACGTCATCGAGCTGAACATGTGCTGAACTCGGAGGTGGCGTACGTTCGGTACTTGGATCGGTCGGATCATGAAGACATACGACTACATTAACCGCATTGTGCTAACGCTTCCGCTTTCAGTCTATAAGGGTACATGGACAACACTCTCCCCTCTCGTTTCTATGCATCACCATGATCTTACGTGTGCGTAGGAATTTTTTTGAAATTACTACGTTCCCCAACAGTGGTATCAGAGCCAGGTTTATGCGTAGATGTTATATGCACGAGTAGAACACAAGTGAGTTGTGGGCGATACAAGTCATACTGCTTACCAGCATGTCATACTTTGGTTCGGCGGTATTGTTGGATCAAGCGGCCCTGACCGACATTACACGTACACTTACGCGAGACTGGTTCTACCGACGTGCTTTGCACATAGGTGGCTGGCGGGTGTCAGTTTCTCCAACTTTAGTTGAACCGAGTGTGGCTACGCCCGGTCCTTGAGAAGGTTAAAACAGCACTAACTTGATGAAATATCATTGTGGTTTTGGTGCGTAGGTAAGAACGGTTCTTGCTCAGCCCATAGCAGCCACGTAAAACTTGCAACAACAAAGTAGAGGACGTCTAACTTGTTTTTGCAGGGAAGGTTGTGATATGATATGGTCAAGAAATGATGCTAAATTTTATTGTATGAGTTGATCATGTTTTGTAACAGAGTTATCGACAACTGGCAGGAGCCATATGGTTGTCGCTTTATTGTATGCAATGCAATCGCCCTGTAATTGCTTTACTTTATCACTAAACGGTAGCGATAGTCGTAGAAGCAATAGTTGGCGAGACGACAACGATGCTATGATGGAGATCAAGGTGTCGCGCCGGTGACAATGATGATCATGATGGTGCTTCGGAGATGGAGATCACAAGCACAAGATGATGATGGCCATATCATATCACTTATATTGATTGCATGTGATGTTTATCGTTTATGCATCTTATTTTGCTTTGATTGGCGGTAGCATTATAAGATGATCTCTCACTAAATTTCAAGGTAAAAGTGTTCTCCCTGAGTACGCACCGTTGCCAAAGTTCGTCGTGCCGAGACACCATGTGATGATCGGGTGTGATAAGCTCTACGTTCATCTACAACGGGTGCAAGCTAGTTTTGCACACGTAGAATACTCGGGTTAAACTTGACGAGTCTAACATATGCAGATATGGCCTCGAATCACTGGAGACTAAAAGGTCGAGCGTGAATCATATAATAGATATGATCAACATAGTGATGTTCACCATTGAAAACTACTCCATCTCACGTGATGATCGGACATGGTTTAGTTGATTTGGATCACGTGATCACTTAGATGATTAGAGGGATGTCTATCTAAGTGAGAGTTCTTAAGTAATATGATTAATTGAACTTTAATTTATCATGAACTAGTCCTGATAGTATTTTGCAAATTATGTTGTAGATCAATAGCTCGCGTTGTTGCTTCCCTATGTTTTATATGTGTTCCTATAGAAAACTAAGCTGAAAAATGATAGTAGCAATGATGCAGACTGGGTCCGTCATCTGAGGTTTATCCTCATTGCTGCATAGAAGAATTATGTCCTTAATGCACCGCTATGTGACAGACCTATTGCAGGAGAAGATGCAGACGTTATGAACGTTTGGCTAGCTCAATATGATGACTACTTGATAGTTTAGTGCACCATGCTTAACGGCTTAGAATCGGGACTTCAAAGACGTTTTGAACGTCATGGACCATATGAGATGTTTCAAGAGTTGAAGTTAATATTTCAACCAAATACCCGAGTTGAGAGATATGAAGTCTCCAACAAGTTCTATATCGAAAAGATGGAGGAGAATTTCTCAACTAGTGAGCATGTGCTCAGATTGTCTGGGTACTACGATCGCTTGAATCAAGTGGGAGTTAATATTCTAAATAAGATAGTGATTGACAGAGTTCTCTAGTCACCATCACCAAGTTGCTAGAGCTTCGTGATGAACTATAGTATGCAAGGGATGACGAAAACGATTCCTGAGCTCTTCGTGATGTTGAAATCGACGAAGGTAGAAATCAAGAAAGAGCATCAAATGTTGATGATTGACAAGACCACTAGTTTCAAGAAAAAGGGCAAAGGGAAAGAAATGGAACTTCAAGTAGAATGACAAGCAAGTTGTCACTCCCGCGAGGAAGCCCAAAGCTGGACCAAAGCCTGAAACTGAGTGCTTCCACTGCAAAGGAATTGGTCACTCGAAGCAGAAATGCCCTGAATATTTGGTGGATAAGAAGGATGGCAAAGTGAACAAGGGTATATTTGATATACAGGTTATTGATGTGTACCTTACTAGTGTTTATAGTAGCCCTTGAGTATTTGATACTTGTTCGGTTGCTAAAAAAATAAGTAACTCGAAACAGGAGTTACAGAATAAACAGAGACTAGTTGAGGGTGAAGTGACGATGTGTGTTGGAAGTGGCTCCAAGATTGATATGATCATCATCGCACACTCCCTATACTTTAGGGATTAGTGTTAAACCTAAATAAATGTTATTTGGCGTTTGCGTTGAGCATGAATATGATTTGATCATGTTTATTGCAATACGGTTATTCATTTAAAGTCAGAGAATAATTGTTGTTCTGTTTACATGAATAAAACCTTCAATGGTCATACACCCAATGAAAATAGTTTGTTGGATCTCGATCGTAGTAATACACATATTCATAATATTGATGCCAAAAGATGCAAAGTTAATAATGATAGTGCAACTTATTTGTGGCACTGACGTTTGGGTCATATCGATGTAAAGCACATGAAGAAACTCCATAAAGATGGATTTTTGGAATCACTTGGTTATGAATCATTTGATGCTTGCGAACCGTGCCTTTTGGGCAAAATGACTAAAACTCCGTTCTCCGGAACAATGGAACGAGCTACTAACTTGTTGGAAATAATACATACCGATGTATGTGCTCCAATGAGTGTTGATGCTCGTGGCAGGTATCATTATTTTCTGACCTTCACAAACGATTTGAGCAGATATAAGTATATCTACTTAATGAAGCACAACTCTGAAAAATTTGAAAATCTCAAAGAATTACAAAAGTGAAGTGGAGAATCATTGTTACAAGAAAATAAAGTTTCTACGATCTGATCGTGGAGGAGAATATTTGAGTTACGAGTTTGGTCTACATTTGAAACAATGCGGAATAGTTTCGCAACTCACGCCACCTGGAACACCACAGCGTAATGGTGTGTCCGAACGTCGTAATCATACTTTACTAGATATGGTACGATCTATGATGTCTCTTACCGATTTACCACTATCGTTTTGGGGTTATGCATTAGAGACAGCTGCATTCACTTTAAATAGGGCACCATCAAAATCCGTTGAGACGACACCTTATGAACTGTGGTTTGGCAAGAAACCAAAGTTTTCATTTCTTAAAGTTTGGGGTTGTGATGCTTATGTGAAAAAGTATCAACCTGATAAGCTCGAACCCAAACCGGAGAAGTGTGTCTTCATAGAATACCCAAAGGAAACTGTTGGGTACACCTTCTATCACAGATCTGAAGGCAAGATATTCATTGCTAAGATGGATCCTTTCTAGAGAAGGAGTTTCTCTCGAAAGAAGTGAGTGGGAGGAAAGTAGAGCTTGATAAGGTAATTGTACCTTCTCTCGAATTGGAAAGTAGTTCATCACAGAAATCAGTTCCAGTGATTCCTACACTAATTAGTGAGGAAGCTAATGATGATGATCATGAAACTTCAGATTAAGTTACTACAGAACCTTGTAGGTCTTCCAAAGTACAGATCGCACCAGAGTGTTATGGTAATCCTGTTCTAGAAGTCATGTTACTAGACCATGATGAACCTACAAACTAATAGGAAAAGATGATGAGCCCAGATTCCGAGAAATGGCTTGAAGGCCATGAAATCTGAGATGGGATCCATGTATGAGAACAAAGTGTGGACTTCGGTGGAATTTCCCAATGATCGGCAAGCCATAGAAAATAAATGGATCTTCAAGAGGAAGACAGACGCTGATAGTAGTGTTACTATCTACAAAGCTCGACTTGTTGCAAAACGTTTTTTGACAAGTTCAAGGTGTTGAATACGATGAGATTTTCTCACTCGTATCGATGCTTAAGTCTGTCCGAATCTTGTTAGCAATTGCCAAATTTTATGAAATCTGGCAAATGGATGTAAAAACTGCATTCCTTAATGGATTTATTAAATAAGATTTGTATATGATGCAACCAGAAGGTTTTGTCAATCCTAAAGGTGCTAACAAAGTGTGCAAGCTCCAGTGATCCATCTATGGACGGGTGCAAGCATCTTAGAGTTGGAATATACGTTTTGATAAGTTGATCAAAGCATATAGTTTTATACGGACTTGCGGTGACGCTTGTATTTACAAGAAAGTGAGTGGGAGCACTACAGCCTTTCTGATAAGTATATGTGAATAACATATTGTTGATCGGAAATGAGGTAGAATTTTCTGGAAAGCATAAAGGTGTGTTTGAAAGGAGTTTTTCAAAAGAAAGACCTCAGTAAAGCTACTTACATATTGAGCATCACGATCTATTGAGATAGATCAAGACACTTGATAAGTTTTTTCAATGAGTACATACCTTGACAAGTTTTTGAAGTAGTTCAAAATGGAACAGTCAAAGAAATAGTTCTTGCGTGTGTTGCAAAGGTGTGAAATTGAGTAAGACTCAAATCTCGACCACAGCAGAAAATAGAAAGAGAATGAAAGTCATTCCCTATGCCTCAGTCATAGGTTCTATAAAGTATGCCATGCTATGGACCAGACCAATTGTATACCCTACCCTGAGTTTGGCAAGGGAGTACAATAGTGATCTAGGAGTGGATCACTGGACATTGGTCAAAATTATCCTTAGTGGAATAGGGATATGTTTCTCGATTATGGAGGTGACAAAAGGTTCGTCGTAAAGGGTTACGTCGATGCAAGTTTTGACACTAATCCAAATGACTCTAAGTCTCAATCTGGATACATATTGAGAGTGGGAGAAATTAGCTAGAGTAGCTCCAGGCAGAGCATTGTAGACATAGAATATTTACAAAATACATACGGCTCTGAATGTGACAGACCCGTTGACTAAACTTCTCTCACGAGCAAAACATGATCATACCATAGTACTCTTTGGGTGTTAATCACATAGCGATGTGAACTAGATTATTGACTCTAGTAAACCCTTTGGGTGTTGGTCACATGACGATGTGAACTATGGGTGTTTATCATATACAGATATTAATATTGGTGTTAAATCACATGATGATGTGAACTAGATTATTGACTCTAGTGCAAGTGTGAGACTGAAGGAAATATGCCCTAGACGCAATAATAAAGTTATTGTTTATTTCCTTATTTCATGATAAATGTTTATTATTCATGCTAGAATTGTATTAACCGGAAACTTGATACATGTGTGAATACATAGACAAACAGAGTGTCACTAGTATGCCTCTACTTGACTAGCTCGTTGAATCAAGGATGGTTAAGTTTCCTAGCCATAGACATGAGTTGTCATTTGATTAACGGGATCACATCATTAGGAGAATGATGTGACTGACTTGACCCATTCCGTTAGCTTAGCACTTGATCGTTTAGTATGTTGTTATCGCTTTCTTCATGACTTATACATGTTCCTATGACTATGAGATTATGCAACTCCCGTTTACCAGAGGAACACTTTGTGTGCTACCAAACGTCACAACGTAACTGGGTGATTATAAATGTGCTCTATAGGTGTCTCCGAAGGTACTTGTTGAGTTGGCGTATTTCGATATTAGGATTTGTCACTCCGATTGTCAAAGAGGTATCTCTGGGCCCTCTCGATAATACACATCACTATAAGCCTTGCAAGCAATGTGACTAATGAGTTAGTTGCGGGATGATGCATTACATAACGAGTAAAGAGACTTGCCGGTAACGAGATTGAACTAGGTATTGAGATACCGACGATCGAATCTCGGGCAAGTAACATACCGATGACAAAGGGAACAACGTATGTTGTTATGCGGTTTGACCGATAAAGATCTTCGTAGAATATGTGGGAGCCAATATGAGTATCTAGGTTCTGCTATTGGTTATTGACCGGAGACGTGTCTCGGTCATGTCTACATAGTTCTCGAACCCATAGGGTCCGCATGCTTAACGTTCAGTGACGATTTATATTATGAGTTATGTGTTTTGATGTACCAAAAGTAGTTTGGAGTCCCATATGGGATCGGGGACATGACGAGGAGTCTCGAAATGGTCGAGACGTAAAGATCGATATATTGGATGACTATATTCGGACATCGGAAAGGTTCCGAGTGATTCGGGTATTTATTGGAGTACCGGAGAGTTACGGGAATTCGCCGGGGAGTAGATGGGCCTTATTGGGCTTTAGGGGAAAGAGAGAGGGGAGGCTGCACGCACCCCCAAGGCCTAGTCCGAATTGGACTAAGGGGAGGGGCGGCGCCCCCTCCTTCCTTCTCTTCTCTTTTCCCTTTCCTTCTCTCCTACTCCCACTACATGGAAGGGGGGATCCTACTCCCGGTGGGAGTAGGACTCCCCTTGGGGCGCGCCTAGGAGGGCCGGCCTCTCCCTCTCCTCCACTCCTTTATATACGTGGCCAGGGGCACCCCATTGACACACAGGTTGATCTGTTGATCTCTCCCAGTCGTGTGCGGTGCCCCCCTCCACCATATTCCACCTCGGTAATATCGTAGCGGTGCTTAGGCGAAGCCCTGCGTCGGTAGCATCATCAACACCTTCATCACACCGTCGTGCTGGCGGAACTCACCCGAAAAGCTCTGCTGGATCGGAGTTCGTGGGACATCATCGAGCTGAATGTGTGCTGAACTCGGAGGTGCCGTACGTTCGGTACTTGGATCGGTCGGATCGTGAAGACGTACGACTACATCAACCGCGTTGTGCTAATGCTTCCGCTTTCGGTCTACAAGGGTACATGGACAACACTCTCCCCTCTCGTTGCTATGCATCACCATGATCTTGCGTCTGCGTAGGATTTTTTTTTGAAATTACTACGTTCCCCAACCAAAGACAATGTAATGGTTTATGTTTTCTCACATCTCAGTTAAAGTATATTGTCATGGATCATTCAAACATGTTGAGCTTGCCTTTCCCCCTCATGCTAGCCAAATTCCTTGCACCAAGTAGAAATACTACTTGTGCTTCCAAATATCCTTAAACCCAGTTTTACCATGAGAGTCCACCATACCTACCTATGGATTGAGTAAGATCCTTCAAGTAAGTTGTCATGTTGCAAGCAATAAAAATTGCTCTGTAAATATGTATGACTTATTAGTGCAAAGAAAATAAGTTTTATACGATCGTGTGATATGGAAGTATAAAAGCGATGGACTGCATAATAAAGGTTCATATCATAAGTGGCAATATAAAGTGACATTATTTTGCATTAAGATGTCGTGCATCCAACCAAAAAGCACATGAAAACCTCTGCTTCCCTTTGTGAAGGGCCTATCTTTTACTTTATGTCTTTTACTTTATGCAAGAGTCAAGGTGATCCTCACCTTTCCCTTTTCCATTTTATCCTTTGGCAAGCACCTCGTGTTGGAAAGATCTGATATATATATATATATATATATATATATATATATATATATATATATATATATATATATATATATATATATATATATCCAATTGGATGTAAGTTAGCATGAACTATTATTGTTGACATTACCCTTGAGGTAAAACGTTGGGAGGCAACACAATAAGCCCCTATCTTTCTCTATGTCTGATTAAAACTCCAGAACCATAAGTACTGCGTGAGTGTTAGCAATTGTGAAAGACTAAATGATAGTTGAGTATGTGGACTTGCTGACAAGCTCTATTCTTGACTCTTTTCGATGTTATGATAAATTGCAATTGCTTCAATGACTGAGATGATTATAGTTTGTTAGTTCTCATTGAAGTTTCTGAATCATACTTGACATTGTGAATAGATTGTTATTTGAGCATAAGAAATCATATGACAAATTATATATATGTTGCTATTATAAGAATGATCATGATGCCCTCATGTCCGTATTTTATTTTTATCGACACCTTTATCTCTAAACATGTGGACATATTTTTCGATATCGGCTTCCGCTTGAGGACAAGCGAGGTCTAAGCTTGGGGAAGTTGATACGTCCATTTTGCATCATGCTTTTATATCGATATTTATTGCATTATGGGCTGTTATTTCATGTTATGTCACAATAATTATGGCTATTCTCTTTTATTTTACAAGGTTTACATGAAGAGGGAGAATGTCGGCAACTGGGATTCTGGGCTGGAAAAGGAGCAAATATTGGAAACCTATTCTGCACATCTCCAAAAGTCCTGAAACTCCACAAAAGTTATTTTTGGAATTAATAAGAATTATTGAGCGAAAAAAGTACCATAGGGGGCCCACACCCTGGCCATGAGGGTGGGGGCGCGCCCACCCTTACAAGGCGCGCCCCCTGCCTCGTGGGCCCCCTGGTGGCCCTCCAGTGCCCATCTTCTGCTATATGAAGTCTTTTACCCTGAAAAAAATCAGAAGCAAGCTTACGGGACGATACTCCGCCGCCACGAGGCGGAACCTTGGCGGAACCAATATAGAGCTCGGGCGGAGCTGTTCTACCGGGGAAACTTCCCTTCGGGAGGGGGAAATCATCACCAACGATCCTCTCATCGGGAGGGGGTCAATCTCCATCAACATCTTCACCAGCACCATCTCCTCTCAAACCCTAGTTCATCTCTTGTATCCAATCTTTGTACCAAAACCTCAGATTGGTACCTGTGGGTTGCTAGTAGTGTTGATTACTCCTTGTAGTTGATGCTAGTTGGTTTATTTGGTGGAAGATCATATGTTCAGATCCTTAATGCGTATTAATACCCCTCTGATTATGAACATGAATATGCTTTTTGAGTAATTACGTTTGTTCCTGAGGACATGTGTGAAGTCTTGTTATTAGTAGTCATGTGAATTTGGTATACGTTCGATATTTTGATGAGATGTATGTTGTCTTTCCTCGAGTGGTGTTATGTGAACGTCGACTACATGACACTTCACCATTATTTGGGCCTAGAGGAAGACATTGGGGAGTAATAAGTAGATGATGGGTTGCTAGAGTGACAGAAGCTTAAACCCTGGTTTATGCGTTGCTTCGTAAGGGGCTGATTTGGATCCATATGTCTCATGTTGTGGTTAGGTTTACCTTAATACTTCTTTTGTAGTAGCGGATGCTTGCAATAGGGGTTAATCATAAGTGGGATGCTTGTCCAAGAAAGGACAGCACCCAAGCACCGGTCCACCCACATATCAAATTATCAAAGTAACGAACGCGAATCATATGATCGTGATGAAAACTAGCTTGACGATAATTCCCATGTGTCCTCGGGAGCTCTTTTCTCATTATAAGAATTTGTCCAGGCTTGTCCTTTGCTACAAAAGAGATTGGGCCACCTTGCTGCACTTTATTTACTTTCATTGCTTGTTACCCGTTACAAATTATCTTATCACAAAACTATCAGTTACCTACAATTTCAGTGCTTGCAGAGAATACCTTACTGAAAACCGCTTGTCATTTCCTTCTGCTCCTCGTTGGGTTCGACACTCTTACTTACCGAAAGGACTACGATACATCCCTTATACTTGTGGGTCATCACTTGCTTATCCGAAATTTGGGCTATTAAGTTTTCAAGACAAGCAAACTGAGATTTCAACCATAAAGTTCCTTAGACATATCATCATGCTCTTTATTCATGTATTCCATGAAGCTTTTTTGCTCTTTAAACTCGTTTCTAAAGAAGTTATTATGCTCAAATTGTAAAGTCATAAAGCTTCTAATGTTGTTTTTGATTTCTTCCAGCCTTCTAAGGTGAGGATCAACGTTTTTAGATGAGGCCATCAGGGCAAATAGGCACACAAGAAGCAAGCGAAAAAGAGGCGAATGGGGAGAAGAGAGCGAATAAGACGGCAAGGGTGAAGTGGGGGAGAGGAAAACGAGAGGCAAATGGCAAATAATATAATGCGAGGGATAAGGGTTTGTGATGGGTACTTGGTATGTCTTGACTTGTGCTTAGACCTCCCCGGCAACGGCGCCAGAAATTGGCAAGTTGACGGGAGATCAAATCTTGTCTTGACTTGGCGTAAGTCTCCCCGGCAACGGCGCCAGATATCCTTCTTGCTACCTCTTGAGCATGCATTGGTTTTCCCTTGAAGAGGAAAGGGTGATGCAGCAAACTAGCGTAAGTATTTCCCTCAGTTTTTGAGAACCAAGGTATCAATCCAGTAGGAGGCTACACTCAAATCCCTCGTACCTGCACAAACAATAAAGAACCTTGCAACCAACGCGATAAAGGGGTTATCAATCCCTTCACGGACACTTGCAAAAGTGAGATCTGGTAGAGATAATAAGATAATTTTTTTTGGTATTTTTAGATTGGAAAGTAAAGATTGCAAAATAAAATAGATCGGAAACTTATATGATGGAAAATAGACCTGGGGGCCATAGGTTTCACTAGTGGCTTCTCTCAAGATAGCATAAGTATTACGGTGCGTGAACAAATTACTATCGAGCAATTGATAGAAAAGTGCATATTTATGAGAATATCTAGGCATGATCATGTATATAGGCATCACGTCTGTGACAAGTAGATCGAAATGATTCTGCATCTACTACTATTACTCCACACATCGACCGCTATCCAGCATGCATCTAGAGTATTAAGTTCATAAGAACAGAGTAACGCATTAGGCAAGATGACATGATGAAGAGGGATAAACTCAAGCAATATGATATAAACCCCATCTTTTTATCCTCGATGGCAACAATACAATACATGCCTTGCTGCCCCTGCTGTCACTGGGAAAGGACAACGCAAGATTGAACCAAAGCTGAGCACTTCTCCCATTGCAAGAAAGATCAATCTAGTAGGCCAAACCAAACTGATAATTCGAAGAGACTTGCAAAGATAACAAATCATACATAAAAGAATTCAGAGGAGATTCAAATATTGTTCATAGATAATCTTTATCATAAACCCACAATTCATCGGATCTCGACAAACACACCGCAAAAAAATTACATCGAATAGATCTCCAAGAAGATCGACGAGAACTTTGTATTGAGATCCAAAGAGAGAGAAGAAGCCATCTAGCTAATAACTATGGACCCGAAGGTCTGCGGTAAACTACTCACACTTCATCAGAGAGGCTATGGTGTTGATGTAGAAGCCCTCCGTGATCGATTCCCTCTCCGGCGGAGCACCGGAAAAGGCCCCAAGATGGATCTCACGGGTACAGAAGGTTGCGGCGGTGGAAATAGGTTTTCGTGCTGATCCTGGATGTTTTCAGGGTATATGAGTATATATAGGCGAAGGAAGTCGGTCAGGGGAGCCACGAAGGGCCCATGAGGGTGGGGGCGCGCCTACCCCCCTAGGCGCGCCCTCCTACCTCGTGGCTGCCTCGTTTGTTCCTTGGCATCCACTCCAAGTCTCCTGGTTTGCGTTTGTTCCAAAAATAACTCTGTCGAAGGTTTCACTCCGTTTGGACTCCGTTTGATATTCCTTTTCTGCGAAACACTAAAATAGGCAAAAAAACAGCAATTTGGGTTGGGCCTCCGGTTAATAGGTTAGTCCCAGAAATAATGTGAAAGTGCATAGTAAAGCCCATTAAACATCCAGAACAGGTAATATAATAGCATGGAACAATAAAAAATTATAGATACTTTGAAGACGTATCAGCCCTCGAGCAGGCTCAGCCGCCGCTGGTATGCCAGGTCGCGATGCTGTGGTCAAGGCCAGGGGGTGAGGGCTGGAGATCCAGTAGGAGCTCCCGGGGCGCGATGCTCAGGTGCTCCCCCTTTAAAGTGCAAGCGACTCGTGAGAGAAGGTGGTGACCACCGGGGCCCGCCCGCGGCTAGGCCTCAGGTGTACCTGCGTGTTAGATTATGGAGGAGAATGCAACTCCCTATGGTGTTGGCCGCCTACCCTTGAATCTTTCATGAAAAGACGAAGGCACCGAGGACCTGGTGAGGTGGCATCCGCGAGGCGGGTCGCGAGCCAGAGCTCGGTCCTCGAGTTTATCAGCGTCGCTGGGATGGACCCGAGCGCAAGCGCCGTGCCAGCGTGAGTCTCCGTTGCAGGATGAGCACAGGACGAGTCGGAAATGTAGGGAGACCGCAAGGCGGATAGGACTCGAAGCAAGCAAGTGATGGTAATAAAACAGCTAATGAGAGATGGTTAGGCAATTCTGATGAATGCAAGAAGGATACACGCCACAGGGATGGACCCGCGCAACTTGGGGATAGTGCAGCCCGAGAGGCGCCCCCGAACTGAACGAACTAAAAGATGTCACCTGGCACCGTTGCTGAAGAGATGTCGGGGTAGCAGAAGATGCATGTTGCTGAAGTCATTCCTCATGAGCCGCCTTGGCCCTGAGCCTCGGGAGGCTCGGGGGGCCTGGCGGGCTCCTGAGGATCCATCTCCATATCCACCAGGATCACCTGGTGCCTAGCCTCCCGAGCCGCTAGGATGTCCCGCATGCGACGCTGAAATGCCACAGCCGCGCTCGGCAAGCCGAATGTCATGCGAACGTAACTGTGAGGGGACCCTCGCATCAACCGACACGGGACGGCCAGAAGAGCTCCCGAGATGCGGCCCTGTTGAGCCCTGGGATGTCGATGCAGATGCGGAACTCCTTACCCTCTCCAGGGCAAGGAGCCACGCCCGACGGTGGGCGGCGATTACCCTGCAGAGCCCTTGCCTCCTGAATCTCCTTGACTGCCTTGCTGATGAAGTCCTGAGCGCCTAACGCCTCACGCCCTGTGCCTTCTCCTGGGAAGCGTGCGCTGAAGCATGCCTCCACATGGTGCCCGAGCGCCTCCCTTGTGACGTTGGCTAGGTCTGAGGCCCTCTAGAGGACAGCCCTCGAGCCCAACCTGAGAGGGGCGTCGGGCGCGCCTTCCTATGCGATAGGTGAAGGCGCCCCATCCATGGACGCGAGGCTCAACGCGGAACTATCGGGCGATGCCCCCTCGTGAGATACCTGGCCCAGTAGCAGCTTCTTTGTCTTTGGGGCAACTTCAGGAGGGATGACATCGCCCTCGTCTTCAGGGTTCTCAACCGCTGCAGCTTGGTAGGCACGCTCGAGAGAGCACACCGCGTCCTTTTCCTCGCAGGCGACCGTGATGATGTCGCCGCTCCCTAGAATCTTGAGGACGTTGTAGCCGTGGTGCGTCGCCGCCATGAACTTGGCCAGTGTTGGCACTACAAAAAAGACACATCCGTGACATTTTGGGTCGAACGAAAAAAAATTCTGTCATACATATGACACTTCTATGACGATAATTGTGACAAAACCCGGTATCATCATAGATGTGGTGGGCTCCTACTTCTATGACAAAAAATCATGACAGAAAATAGGCTTTTCGTCCTGGGCGGGCCGGAGACGCAGCTGCATGACATTTTGGGCCTTCCATGATGGAAAAAACCATGGTAGAAGCAAGGGGGAGGAAAATTTCGGGGAGTTGCCGGTTACGGTGGGAGGTCGGGGGCCGATCGATGCGCGTTTCTCTCGTACACGTACGCGTGTGTGTGCGAGGCATTGGCTCTAACTGACCCCGAGCGAGGTGTTGGGCACTAACTGGACCCGAGAGATTGCACTGCAGGCTACACGTTACTGAACCCGAGCGATCGATCGATGGTCGTTAATCGAACCCGATCGAGCGATTCTTCGCTATCGCCGCTAATCAAGCCGATCGATTGGATGAACAGTGAGCATTGCGGGGGTTGGATGAGCGATGGAGGTGGCATTGCCTCTGGATGAACAAGACCCGTGGTGTGGAGGGCTGGATGAACGATGAGCGGTGGAGAGGTGGCCGTGGAGGGTGGTTGAACAGACCCGTGGTGTGGAGGGCTGGATGAGCGATGACGATGGAGGGGTGCCCGTGGAGGGGTAGTTGAACAGTAGCTGGTGGAGTAGCGCGTGGTGGAGGCTGGATGAACAGGAGTCCGTGGAGGCTGGAGGAGGTCGACAGTAGCCCGTGGAGGCTGGAGGAGGTTGACGGTGGAGATGAACAGATATCCGTGGAGTCTGCTTTTGGCACGCCACACCCCTCCCGATGAACAAGACCCCTGTTTCGACCGTAGTGCTCCAACACAAGTCTGTTTCGTCCGTTTTGCGGTACGCCACACCCCTCCCGATCAACAGGACCCCCGTTTCGACCGTAGGAGGTCCGTTTCGTCCGTTTTGCGGTACGCCACACCCCTCCCGATCAACAGGACCCCCGTTTCGACCGTAGGAGGTTCGTTTCCTCCGTTTTATGGTACGCCACACCCCTCCCTATCAACAGGACCCCGTTTCGAACGTAGGAGGTCCGTTTCCTCTGTTGTGCGGTACGCCAGGCCTCGTTTCCATCCCTGTTCTGTCCAAGCCCTCCCGATGAACACGACCACACATTCTGTTCCGACCCAGCCGGTTGGCTCACACGCGTTCCGTTGCCTCCCGATGAACACGACGCATTCCGTTGCCTCCCGATGAACACGACGACAATGTTGTTTCTCCGTTCCGACCCAGCCATGTACACGAGCCCTGGCCGTACGTACACATACGTGGCCGTGTTTTCTTTCTTGCACCCTGGGTGATGTACGTGCGTGTACATGCTACATGCGCACCTCTACTACGACACGTACGCGCCTCTACTACGACACGTGCGCGCCTCTACATCGACCAGTATATATGTACGTACACGTTCGCGACCAGAATGACAATGCTACGTACGCTTCGACTAGGTGGGTCCCGACTGTCGGGCACTTCCTTGACCGCGAAGATGTAGTTGGTGGGTCCCAATGATGGGGCAAATCGCTTTGGGTTTTGTTTCTAACGCACTTCCTTGCGGCGAAGATGTAGCTAGTGGGTCCCAGCGGTCGGGGCGAATCGTTTTTTGCCCGGACGCACTTCCTAAGCGTGCGAAGGTGTAGTGGTGGGTCCCAGCAATCGGGGCGAATCGTTTTTTTGCGGACGCACTTCTTTGCGTGCGAAGATGTAGTAGTGGGTCCCAAAGAGTGGGGAATGTTTTTTTCGCAAAATACAGTGGCCCGTCCGGTGGGTCCCCGCTGTCAGGTGGAGGAATAATTATTTTCCGCATAATAAGGAGGCACTTCCTTGCTGCGGCCATGGACCCAGCTGTCAGCCTCTCCACGTACAGTCCACGTCCGATGGAAGTCGTTCCTTGACCACGTTGACCACGCCGCGCCGAGAGCACCAGGGCGGTGGACGACGGCGAGGCCTAGGAAGGGGATGATGTGGAGCCGGGGAAGACGAGGCAGTGGAAGCTCGCGCGGAGAGGAGTACGAGGGTTCGCTGGTTCGGCTGTGGTGTGAGGCTGCCGTCGCCAGAGGGCCCGGGGCCGTGGAAATAGTAGAGGCGGTGAGGCCTCCGCAGCAGAAGACATCCCGCCACGGAGGCAGGAGCATGCGCACGACCGGGCGTATTGCTTTGGGCGGTGGAGCAAGAAGACCAGAGGTTGAAGAAGCACTACGGCCGTTGGATGGACATTGTACGGCCACTGGAGCTAGAATCGTTTATATTGACTAAGTTGACAAAGCCCTCCGTCCCCGTCAACTTAGTAGGCCCACAAGTCAACCTCCCACCAAGGTGGGTCCCAGCTAGCAGGGGGTATTCATTTTTTTGTGCGTAATAAGGAGGCACTTTTGGTGGGTCCGAGCTGACAGCAGGGGGAACATTTTTTTCACGAAATACAGTGGCCCGTCGGGTGGGTCCTAGCAGTCAGGGGCAAACGTTTTTTTCATGAAATACTGGTGGCCCGTTCGGTGGGTCCCTACTGTCACGTGGAGGAATAATTATTTTCCACGTAATAAGGAGGCACTTCCTTGCGGCTGCCGTGGACCCAGCTGTCAGCCTCTCCACGTACAGTATTCTTCCGATGGAATTCGGTCGTTGACCACATTGACCACGCCGCGCCGAGAGCACCACGGTGGTGGACGACGGCGAGGCCTAGGAAGGGGATGACGCGGGGCTGGGGAAGACGTGGCAGTGGATGCCCACGTGGAGAGGAGTACGAGGGTTCACTGGTTCGGCTGTGCTACCATCGCCGCAGAATAACAGGGGGTGTGGGTGAGTGGAGTGGAGGGATGGCCTGGCCAGCGGTGGGAGTAGTATGGGGGCGGTGAGGCCTCCGCGGCAGCACAGCCGGCCACGGAAGGCAAGAGCAGACGGCACGACCGGCGCTGTTTTGGGCGGCTGGAGCAAAAAGACCAGAGGTTGAAGAAGCACTACAGCCGTTGGATGGACCTCGTACGGTCAGTCGAGCTAGAATCGTGCATATTGACTAAGTTGACAAAGCCCTTCGTCCCCGTCAACTTAGTAGGCCCACTATACTAGGTCCCAGCTAGCAGGGGGTATTCATTTTTTTGTGCGTAATAAGGAGGCACTTCCTTGCGTGCGAAGATATAGCTGGTGGGTCCGAGCTGTCAGCGGCGTTAACGTTTTTTTCGCGAAATACAGAGGCTCTTTCGGTGGGTCCCAGATGTCAGGCGGAGGAATCATTATTTTGCGCGTAATAAGGAGGCATTTCCTTGCGTGCGGCCGTGGACCCAGCTGTCGGCCTCTCCACATACAGTCCACTTCAGATGCATCTCAGTCATTGACCACATTGACCAGGCCGCGCCGAGAGCACCAGTCGTTGGACGATGGCGAGGCCTAGGAAGGGAACGACACAGAGGCAGGGAAGACTCGGCAGTTGTTTCACACACGGAGGGGACTACGATTGTACAAGGGTTTATTGGTTCGTCTGCCGTCGCCGGAGAATAACAGCAGGTGTGGGACTATGGGTGGGTAGAGGGATGGCTAGGCCAGCGATGGGAGTATGGTGGGGTGATGAGGCTGCTGGCAAAGACAGCCGGCTCATGAGGAGGAGGGAGCAGCAGTCCCTTGCACTTGTTTGAGCGGATGGAGCAGGAAGAGCAGAGATTGAAGAAGCATGGCGGTCAAACGAGTGCACTCGAATCATCTCCCTATTTGTACTAGCTTCACATGCTTCGTGCGTCGTGCGGGTGTTTTTACTGTAGCCATCTTGTACTACGTAACTAGCACCTCGAATCCTCGATACTAGTAGTACTATATAGTAAGTAGTAGGAGTAGTAGGGTGGCATGGGCCAGAACAAGCATTGACGTCCAGGAGTAGGGCACATGCCACCAGCACGACTTCCATCTGACACCATATTTCTTGGAGTTGGTGCTAGAGCAATCTCTTCAACCTCATCGTTTCTCTAACTCAGCCATCGCACGACGGGCGAGGTGGGGGTTTGCCGATAGTCGGTTTCCTTAACTGCGGTCCCACTTGTAAGGCCAACTGCAACGCACAACCCCAAACGGACCTCCGTTTTGCACGAACTCCAACGATAATTTTGAATAGAAAAGCAAGACCTGAGAAAACAAGAACCACAAGAATACATTTTACTACTCCTGTAAGTTGGATTAGTGCCTTCTCGATGCATTCATTGTTGATCTGCGGAGGCTCGATCTTGCGTGCTTCTTTCTTCTTCGAGTGTAAAGAAGTAGACATCGCTTCCTCGCATCTAGTCTCATGTCTAGACTCTATTCTAGTACTCCCTCCGGACCGTTTTTCTCTGCGTCTAAGCAGCAACGCGCATACCAAGTAGGAGTATCAACAAGTGCACTAATCTCATCTATAGCCTTCGTGCTAGCTAAAAGTGATAGAACATCTACTAAATTGCGCTCTATCAATATATGGATGTACTCTTCTTCCCAATACAAAAACTTGCATCCATTCTACTCCCTCCGTTGCACAATACATGCCTTCTATTTGTCAAAATATATATGTATCTAGACATGTTTTAGTATATAGGTAGATCCATTTTTGGACAAATGGAAGTCAAGTATTCTAGAACGCAGGGAGTACACAATAAATTTTTTAAGTTAGCACAACTAGTCTAATCCGAGAGCACAACCGAAGATTTGGTCGGGTTCTTCCTCCTTTTGCCGACACGTGGGACATCCAGCATCTAGGTCGTGTCATGAAAGAAAATAGAGTGGTAGTTGAAGCCATGAGATGTGCATCTTGGGTTAAACTGTAAATAGAATCTTACTACTCTTGAGTAACTCCAAAAGCAGCCACCGAAGATCTTTCTTGGATTTGTTTTTCATCACCAGCACGTCGAGGTGAAAGATGTGCAGGTTCAGTGGGTCCACTTGCGTTTTCACTAACATGTGGGACCGCATGTGAGCAAACAGACGATGGGCTCCACGCGTCCACTGGCTGGCTAAGAAGAGAGATAGAGGAGGGCTGAGCACGAACTACAGGAAATTTGTTCTACGTACCTCGATATAGGCTCGATATAGTGGGGTGGCATGGGCCATAACTAGCATTCACGTCTAGCAGTACGGCACACACCACCCACACGAGTCCTGTCTGACACCAATTTTCTTGGAGTCCGTGCTACAACCATCTCTTCTCCATCCTGTTTTCTTAGCCATCGCGCGGTGGCCGGGGTGGGGGTTTGCCGATAGTCGGTTTGCTCAACTGCGGTCCCACTTGTAAGTGAAAATGCAACACCGCACGCATTCCCACTTGAGTGGTGTGCCGGATCAACCATGTGGGGGTGCGACGCGAACACGGCAGGCTTTTCCTTTTGAACTCGTAACTTGTAAAATTTGGTTCTGCTCCATGGCGCGATCGATAGATAGAAAATAATGATTTAGCCTAGAGTAATGAGAAGTTTGGTTCTGGCGCCGTTCACGCATGGAGTACGTACGAAAATTATGAAGTTGATGCGAAAGGTAAGATAATTACTGTAGTATCATATACTACTACATGGATTTGACGAAAAGATAAAAATACATACGGATCCATCAATGACATCCTCACGCCCTAGTGCGCCGGGTCACCAACCGACGTGTGAGGAGCAGCGGCATTGGCGGCGAGTGATAACCCGCAAGTATACGGGATAGTTGTAGCCTCTTTCGATAAGTAAGAGTGTCGAACCCAACGAGGAGCAAAAGGTAGAACAAATACTCTCTCAAGTCCTATCTGCCACTGATACGACTCTACGCACGCTTGACATTCGCTTTACCTAGAACAAGTATGAAACTAGAAGTACTTTGAAGGTGTGAAAGGATAGGTTTGCAAGATAATAAAGAACACGTAAATAAAAAGTAGGGTGTCGGTGTCAAAACCGGCGGATCTCAGGTAGGGGGTCCCGAACTGTGCGTCTAGGCGGATGGTAACAGGAGACAAGGGACACGATGTTTTACCTGTGTTCGCCCTCTCGATGGAGGTAAAACCCTACTCCGCTTGATTGATATTGATGATATGGGTAGTACAAGAGTGGATCTACCACGAGATCAAGGAGGCTAAACCCTAGAAGCTAGCCTATGGTATGATTGTTGTTTCGTCCTATGGACTAAAACCCTCCGGTTTATATAGACACCGGAGAGGGCTAGGGTTACAGTCGGTTACAATGGTAGGAGATCTACATATCCAGACGCCAAGCTTGCCTTCCACGCCAAGGAAAGTCCCATCCGGACACGGGATGAAGTATTCAATCTTGTATCTTCATAGTCTTGGAGTCCGCCGATGATGATAGTTCGCTATCCGGACACCCCTAGTCCAGATTCCTCAAGAGCCCTGAACCAGGCTTCAATGACGACGAGTCCGGCGCGCATATTGTCTTCGGCATTGCAAGGCGGGTTCCTCCTCCGAATAATTCATAGAAGATTGTGAACACCGGATAGTGGCCGGCTCTGCAAAATAAATTCCACATACCACTGTAGAGAGAATAATATTCACACAAGTTCAATCTGCTCACGTATCTTGTGGCGTGACGTCACACCACTACCAAGCCTTTACTCGAATCATTTTTATTATACCACCTCAGTGTGTTTTAGCGAAGCGGTTTCCTTGGCACGTCTTGTCGAAGCAGAGATCGTGTTCCCCTTATTCCGAGATTCCCATCAATATGGACGTGGGTAACCCAACCGCGCCATTGATTGTGGCGCTTGGGAGATAAGCGAGTTTTACCAGGCCGGTGGGGACGCATAGTTTTCGTCCGCCCATATATAAGGGCATAAGGATCCACCTTTTTTACCTACGCATTCTTCCTCCTTTGCTTATCCATCTCCACGCACTCGAGCTCCAGCGCCCAAGTCCGCACATCTCACCTCGACCTTCTCCAGCCATGTCCGGAGCGGGAGGCAAGTGGATGGCCTCCTCCGTTACGGAGGGGCACATCAAGAGGCTGCGCAGCACCGGATATCTGTCCAGCGACATCGCGCACCGGCTCCCCGACGAGGGGCAGCTCATCCCCACCCCCGGGCCCCATGAGAGGGTGGTATTCCTTCCCCATTTCCTCCGCGGACTGGGCTTCCCACTCCACCCCTTTGTCCGGGGGCTCATGTTCTACTATGGCCTGGATTTCCACGATCTGGCTCCTAATTTCATCCTCAATATCTCAGTGTTTATCGTCGTGTGCGAGGCCTTCCTCTGCAACCAGCCCCACTTCTGCTTGTGGCTAAAGACCTTCAATGTCAAGCCGAAGGTTGTGAAGGGCAGCCAAGCGGAGTGCGGAGGCGCCATGGTGGGCAAAATGCCCAACGTTACTTGGCTCGAGGGCGCCTTCGTGGAAACCATCAAAGGGTGGCAATCGGGGTGGTTCTACATCCCCGAGCCGCGTGACCCTAAATGGGCAGCAGCCCCCGAATTCATATCTGGCATCCCCATGCGGCTCACTTCCTAGAAGGAGAAGGGCCTGCAGTGGGGCAATTCGGAAGAGCTGACCGGACTCCAATCCTGTCTCCAAACCCTGGTGAACAAGAAGCTCAAGCTTGTCAACATAATCCAGGTCATGCTCATCCGCCGGATTCTCCCCTGCAAACAGCGGGACTTCAATTTGTGGGAGTTCGATCCGCACAAAGACAAAGTCTCGCGGCCTCTTCGACACTACGTACGAAGATGCCTGGAGGGTGTTGTTCAAGGGCGGCGAGGCCCCCGCATCCGCTACCGAAGATCGCGGATTCAGCTCGCAGCGTCCGGCTGGCGAGGTAAGCCATGTTATCATTTATGGGACGCTTGCTTTTCATGTTTTGACTTTATGCGGGATCTAAACTCCCGATACCTTTAACAGGCCTAGCAGAAGACGTCCGGACAGGTCAACTGTTCGGCTCCCCTTCCAGAAGACCCAGTGGATGCCCGTCTAACAGGGCTGCTGGTTCCGGCACTTTACGTGGTGCCGGAGAAGAAGGCCAAGAAGAAGGCCACGGGAACCCGGAGGAGTTCCTGGCGCCAGGTGTTATCGGATTCATCGTCCGATGACTCTGAGGCAGACTCCTCCCATGAGGACGAGGAGGAGAAGAAGAGGCCTCTCCCGCCGGGAGAGAAGAGGAAGGCCTCCCAACGAGGGAGGCCGAAGGGTCCAAGAAGCGGCGACCCTTCCTCGACTGTTCCGCCAACGCCGGCGATGGCGACGAGGAGGCCCTCAAGGGCCAAGCCCTGGCGAGATCGTAAGTATCCGGACTCGAATAACTTCATGATTTTTTTTTCGCCACGGTGTCTTTTCGATGCCGCATACAACCTCGCAGTCCGCCTAAGGACGATCTTCCCGCTTTGTCGGCGGGTCCTTGGGTACGCCGGATGTGGATAGTACTTCACTTCCAACCGCCCTCCCCCCGTGACACCGACGACGCCGAGGTGGGATCCAGAGGACCCACCGGAGGAGGAGTCCCAAGGTACCACAGGCAACCTCCGGACTTCGCATCGACTCCGCACCGAAACTGCAGTGGTTCCGGAGTTCGGCGGGCGCCCTTCGTAAGAAGGGCAAGATCATGACGCGCCGCCTCCGCCCAACCGAGGCGCCGGATAACTTGCCGGAGGCGCCAACGGCGCTTCCATCGAGGAACACCGCCTTGTCATGAGTGCGGTGATTGAAGGTTCACTTGCCAAAAGCGGGCTGACCGAGGCCTGCAGCAGCCTTCTAACAGGCTTTGAGGTAAGAGTTTAAAAATATGTAATATAATACCGCATAGACAGTAGCCCCTGATGCTCGGTTTGGTGTTCGTAAAGAAAAGCCGGACTGAGGATCTAAAAAGATATGCGCAGGAGTCTTAAAAATATCTCAATATGGGATTGCAGGCTGCGCTGCTGACCTCTGTCGCACTGACTCCGGAGGTCAATGCTTTGAAGCAAAGCCTTGAGCGGTCCGAGAGCGAGCTCGGCCGTGCCAAGAAGCAGCTCGAGGACAAGGAAGGTGAGTAATACCTTATTAAAGTTGTACCTTACAGAAAAGGATTTGGTTGCAAGAGAAATGAGAAGGATAAGTGGGTACTCCAGGGGCCATGAACGAGGTGGCGACCCTGAAAGAGGCGGTGTCCGCGGCCGAACGTAATGCGGCCGTGGAGCGGGCTGGGCGAGAGAAGCAGGAGGCGCGGGTGGCGGAGGTACAGCAAGAGCTCCAGGCTCTCGTGGAAAAGCATGAGAGTTTGGAGCGCGACTCGAAGACTCGAGAGTCCGAGCTTGCATCGGCTCTTGAGAGTGCCAAAGCCGCTAAGGCCGAAGCCCACAAGGCCCTCCAGGAAATCGAGGCGTTGAAGAAAATAGCGGCGGGTAAGGCATTTTTCATGCAAAGCAAGCATGTGAATGTGAATTACCTATTACTTACCCGAATTCGGAGCTCTCCAGGAGCGTTCCCAGATCTGCCCCGCAGCGTGTCCAATGCTGCCGCTTTCTATAGGGCCGAGGAGGGGAGCTCGACGGAGAAGGTCTTCTGGTCTTTGTATGCTGAGGCCGGACATCCGGTGCCCCTTAGCGACCAACTGAAGCAGCTGGTCGAGCTCCACAAGGTGGCCGAACAGGCCATGAAGGGCCTCATAGTTTGGCTGTGGCCCAAGGAGGCCATGCCTGGGAGCTACTTCGGCCTGGTGCGGCGGCTGGTGGATGCTTGTCCGTGGGTTGAAGTCATCAAGCACTCCGCCTGCATTGAAGGTGCCCGTCGGGCCCTTGCCCGTGCTAAGGTGCACTTGGGCAAGATGGATGCTGAGAAGCTTGTGACGGACGCACCACCGCCAGGCAAGGAGTATCGCAAGCCCGAGATGTATTACAAGGGTGTCCTGAAGGGTGCCCGCATTATTGCGGGTGAGTGCTCCAAAGATGTAATATTTGAGTAGACTCGCATTTTGTTATCCTGTGCGCTGAAAACTTTGTTCATATGCGCTAAGCAACGCTTGTTAATTTAAAATATTACCTGCTGTGCGGCCGTTTATCAAATCTGAGAGATGGCAAGTCGTCGGCTTCAGCCCCCATGCCACGAGTGCTGGGGTGTTCGGGATAAATTTGAGCACTCTTGTTCCCATTTTTGGTCCATCTAGGGAGGCGCTCAACACAACGAATGAGGCAACCGGACTTATAATGCTTGAACACTCACACTTAGCCATAGAATTCTATAATTTTAAATTTTGGCGAAGCCCCTAATGTTCGGAAGGCCGAATTCTGGGCGCTATCCATGCCTGGGCCAGACAAAGCCGGTTCCTCGCTCTAAGCGGCATAAGTCTTTAGGGACTCGAAAAAACCTCTCGAACAGTGACCAGCTCTCGCCTCATCATGACGGTCAGTTTTAGCTTTCTCCACTAAGGCGCTTGCCCAGCTCAACCGGGGCGCAATCGCAGTGGCTCTCCCAGCGCTACCTTAGCCGATACAACCGAATGTAAGGTACCAAAACATGGGAGCCAGGCAAACCCAACTATTGACCCAAGACATGATTCGGAGCCGATGCATATAATGCTATAAGTTCGGGGTGCCGCACTTGTGAAAGTGTTCGGACTTATCACACCATAATGTGGGGAACTTAAGCCCTGGTGTATTTAGCCGCACTAAAGTGTACGGATGCAACATGTCATAAATGAACATATGTATAAGAAAAGAATGCAATTATAAGCTTAAAAGCGATGCATTGTTTATTCAAGAAATACTGCCATGAATGCGAGCGATACAAATAGTGCGGTAAGCAAGGGATGGGACTATTAAACATGTCCCCTCCGTGGGTAGGCTGCGGAATGGTGTATAAAACAGATTTAATGCTCGTAATGGAGACCACCTGGATACTCGTCGTAGCCTTTCTCCTTCCCTGGCTGTTGCATCGTGACTTTGGCAGGTCTACTGCCGGACAGGGCCTCTGGTGAACGGAGTCCTGTGGATAAGAAAAAAAGAAAAGGAAAAAAAGGATGACACACTTGGGAGCCCTGGTGTGGTTAAGCCGCGATACGGGCTGTCGTGCTCGTGCCCCTCCCCCTATGCCCATGGTATCTCCAGAGCGTAATGATGTACGCGAAGGACCAGTCTTGCAATTTTGCAAGGGCTGTGGTTGGGGCCATATTGCTACGCGTGCTCGGAACGTGCCAGGTGGTCTTGTTGTAGGTTACTCCGCGCGCGTTTAGCCGTGTCCGGTCGCTTAACGGCCGGACTCGAGAATTGCCTTAAGAGGCTGCACTGTACTTCTGCCACAAGAGCCAATGTATGTTCCTCCGTTCGGAGAGAGCGTTCAGTGTTTCCGTTGACCGTGATGACTCCTCGAGGGCCTGGCATCTTGAGCTTGAGGTATGCGTAGTGCGGCACCGCGTTGAACTTTGCAAACGCGGTCCGCCCGAGCAGAGCATGATAGCCGCTGCGGAACGGAACTATGTCGAAGGTTAACTCCTTGCTTCGGAAGTTATCTGGGGATCCGAAGACCACTTCCAGTGTAACTGAGCCCGTACAATTGGCCTCTACACCTGGTATGACGCCTTTGAAGGTCGCCTTTGTGGGTTTAATCCTTGAGGGGTCTATGCCCATATTGCGCACTGTATCCTGATAAAGAAGGTTCAGGCTGCTGCCGCCATCCATCAGGACTCTGGTGAGGTGAAATCCATCGACGATTGGGTCTAAAACCAATGCGGCGAATCCGCCGTGGCGGATGCTGGTGGGGTGGTCCCTTCGATCAAAAGTGACCGGGCAGGAGGACCATGGGTTGAACTTTGGGGCGACTGGCTCTATCGCGTATACGTCCCTGAGTGCACGCTTCCGCTCCCTCTTGGGTATGTGGGTTGCGTATATCATGTTCACCATCCGCACTTGTGGGGGGAAACCTTTCTGTCCTCTATTGTTTGGCGGTCGGGTATCTTCCTTGTCATCGCTATGCAGCCTCTTGTCATTGTTTTCGGCAATTAGCTTGCCTGCCTGCTTGAATACCCAACAGTCCCTGTTGGTGTGATTAGCTGGCTTTTCGGGGGGGGCGTGTATCTGGCACGAGCGGTCGAGTATTCGGTCCAAATTGGACGGACCCGGATAGTTCTTTTGAATGGCTTTTTCCGCTGACCGGGTTTGGAGCCTCTGAATCCGGCATTGACTGTCGTATCCTCAGTATTGTCGCCGTTGATGCGGCGTTTGTGCTTGTTGCGACGAGACCCGCCGTTGCGGTCCTTGGTATCCGGACTGCCAGAATTTTTGCTGAGGTTGTTGCTGCGGGCTAGCCAGCTGTCTTATCCCGCGCAGAAGCGGGTCATGAGTGATGTGAGGGCTGCCATGGATTTCGGCTTTTACTGTCCCAGGTGCCGGGCAAGCCACTCGTCGCGGATGTTATGTTTGAAGGCCGCGAGGGCCTCCGCATCCGGACAGTCGACGATTTGATTTTTCTTAGTTAAGAACCGTGTCCAAAATTGTCTGGCCGATTCGTTTGGCTGCTGAATTATGTGGCTTAGGTCGTCAGCGTCTGGTGGTCGCACATACGTGCCCTGAAAGTTATCAAGGAATGCGGCTTCCAGGTCCTCCCAACACCCAATTGATTCTGCTGGCAAGCTGTTAAGCCAATGCCGAGCTGGTCCTTTAAGCTTGAGTGGGAGGTATTTGATGGCATGAAGATCATCACCGCGGGCCATGTGGATATGAAGGAGATAGTCTTCAATCCAAACCGCGGGGTCTGTTGTGCCATCATAGGATTCAATATTCACGGGTTTAAACCCTTCGGGGATTTGATGATCCATTACTTCATCTGGGAAGCATACTGGGTGTGCGGCGCCTCTGTATTGGGCTATATCACGACGTAGCTCAAACGAGCTTTGTCTACTGTGGTCGGCCCGGCCGGACTTGTTATGTCCGGCGCGACGGTTGTCGTCGCGTGTCATGGGGCGCCCACGCGATCCGTAGATCGATCTTGATTGTATTGCCTTATCCTCCAATATATCTCGCAAGTCCGTAGCGTTCCCCTGTGGCTTTGTGCTTTTCGAGCGATGCCGGGGTACGGTTCTAGTGGAGGGCCTAGAGGCCTCTCTGTTGCGGCTACGAGGTGGTCGGTCAGCCGTATTGTGCGCTGGTGATGTAGGTTTATATGCCTCCTCCTCTAATTGGGGGGCAACTTGCATTTGGGGTAGCTTTTGGAGGGGCGTTCGAGTTCATGCTCTTCGGCCGCAAGGACTTCAGTCCATCTATCGGCTAGCAGATCTTGATCAGCTCTAAGCTGTTGCTGCTTTTTCTTGAGGCTGTTTGCCGTGGCCATAAGCCTGCATTTAAAACGCTCTTGTTCGACGGGATCCTCAGGCACGACGAATTCGTCGTCGTCGAGGCTTGCCTCGTCTCCAGAGGGAGGCATGTAATTATCATCCTCTACCTCTTTGTCTGCCGCTCTCTCATGAGGGCTGGCTTCTTAAATCCTCTGTCTTTGAATCTTCTTTGGAGGGGTTGTCTTCGCACCTTTATGCAGGGTGTTTTATCTCCGTGCCGAATCTCCATTCTTCTTTGTGGCGGGACTTAGAGCGGCGCCACGACGCCGGGCGCTTAGGCTGTTTCTTGGAGGGTCTTCCTCCATTGTTCCTTGCCAGCCCCATCCTTTGGGATATCCACCATGTATATGTCATATGACGAGGTGGCTTTCCAAAGCTTGATGAGGAGCTGGTTCTTGGTAAATCTCCGGCATCGTCGTCCATACCGTCGATGTCTTCGGAGTCGAAGTCTAGCATGTCGGTTAGATCGTCGACAGTGGCTACTAAGTGGGTGGTGGGTGGGCTTTGAATTTCTTCATCGTCCGCATCCCAACCGTCCTGACCACAGTTTGGCAAGGGCTCTCCTGATAACGAGAGATACTTCAGCGAATTCAGGATGTCGCCGAAAGGTGAGTGTTGAAAGATGTCCGCGGCGGTGAACTCCATGATCGGCGCCCAATCGGATTCGATTGGAGGGGGCGCGGGAGGTTCGGAGTCCGGCGAGGAGTCCGGCACCTCGGAGTCACGAGCTTTACAAGGGACAAGGTCAGTATTCGGCTCCATCGCCGTAGAGGTAGCAGCCCCCGAGGCGGTGTCTAGCCACCCGTCCTCGATCTGCGCAGCCAGCTCCTAATTGAGGGTCGGAGCGGACTCGTGTGCGGCCTCCAGGGCACTGTCCGGCAGCAGAGCTAAATCATGCCCATCGTGACAGTGCGGCGCGCTCGGCTGTGGCTCGAATCCATCGAAGATCAAGTCTCTGCGGATGTCAGCCGTGAAATCAGACTTCCAAATCGACCGACGGCGGGCGTAGCTTCGATCTGCTCCGGATGGCTGCTTAATTGGCCCATAGTGCAAAAGCCCGAATCACGAAGATCTGTCCGGGAGAAAAGTCTCACCTGGACTGCATCGTTGTTGTTGATGATCGAAGGAGCCATCGAGCCTATCGGTGACGATACGGAGGAACTCTCAATGAAAGCACCAATGTCGGTGTCAAACAGCGGATCTCGGGTAGGGGGTCCCGGCTGTGCGTCTAGGCGGATGGTAACAGAGACAAGGGACACGATGTTTTTACCTGTGTTGGGCCCTCTCGATGGAGGTAAAACCCTACTCCTGCTTGACTGATATTGATGATATGGGTAGTAAAAGAGTGGATCTACCACGAGATCAAGGAGGCTGAACCCTAGAAGCTAGCCTATGGTATGATTGTTGTTCTGTCCTATGGACTAAAACCCTCCGGTTTATATAGACACCGGAGAGGGCTAGGGTTACACAGAGTCGGTTACAATGGTAGGAGATCTACATATTCGTATCACCAAGCTTGCCTTCCATACCAAGGAAAGTCCCATCCGGGCATGGGACGAAGTCTTCAATCTTGTATCTTCATAGTCTTGGAGTCCGGCCGATGATGATAGTTCGGCTATCCGGACACCCCCTAGTCCAGGACTCCCTCATAGGGGCTGTTAGATAAAGATGCAATAAAGTAAATATAGCGAGTGTGGAAAAGTGGTGGTAGGAGTTCTGGAATTGTCCCTAAGCAATTGACTACGTTACTAGACCGGTAATCGCTATCGCAATTCTATTTGAGGGAGAGGCATAAGCTAACATACTTTCTCTACTTGGATCATATGCACTTATGATTGGAACTCTAGCAAGCATCCAACTACTAAAGATTCATTAAGGTAAAACCCAACCATAGCATTAAAGCATCAAGTCCCCTTTTATCCCATACGCAAACAACCTACTTACTCGGGTCTGCTTCACACCACGCCACCCACCATAAGCAAATCATAAACATATTGCAAACCCTACAGCTGAATCCCTCACGCTATGCCGACACGGAGGGCACAATAGGACAGCACCAATAATAAAACATGCAACTCAAACCAATCATAGCAATTCATCAATCACCGATAGGACAACGAAAATCTACTCATACATCATAGGATGGCAACACATCATTGGAAAATAATATGAAGCATAAAGCACCATGTTCAAGTAGAGGGTACAGCGGGTTGCGGGAGAGTGGACTGCTGTAGATAGAAGGGAGAAGGTGATGGAGATGTTGGTGAAGATGACGGCGGTGTTGGTGAAGATCGCGGTGATGATGATGGCCCCCGGCGGCGTTCCGGCGCCACCGGAAGCAAGGGGGAGAGAGCCCCCCTTCTTCTTCTTCTTCTTCTTCCTTGACCTTCTCCCTAGATGGGAGAAGGGTTTCCCCTCTGGTCCTTGGCTCCCATGGCTTGGGAGGGGCGAGAGCCCCTCCGAGATTGGATCTATCTCTCTGTTTCTGCGTTCTCTTCTCGCTCTGTTTCACCGTTTCGCGTATATATGGAGATTCGTAACTCCGATTAGCCTGAAACCTTCGCCATGATTTTTTTCCGAATATTAGCTTTCTTGTGGCAAAAGAAGAGCATCAACCGCCTTACGGTGGGCTCACGAGGGTAGGGGGCGCACCCAGGGGGGCAGGCGCGCCCCCTGCCTCGTGACCACCTCGGACACTGGTTCACGTTGATTTTTCTTCCGGAATTTTCCATATTTTCCAAAAATAAGCTCCGTCCGTTTTTATCCCGTTTGGACTCCGTTTGATATGGATATTCTGCGAAACATAAAACATGCAATGACAGAACCGCACTGGCAATCGGATCAATAAGTTAGTCCCAAAATAATATAAAAGTTGCCAAAAAGTATATGAAAGTGAATAATATTGGCATGGAACAATCAAAAAATATAGATACGATGGAGACGTATCAGCATCCCCAAGCTTAATTCCTGCTCGTCCTCGAGTAGGTAAATGATAAAAAAGAATAATTTTTGATGTGGAATGCTACCTAGCATAATCTTGATCATATGTCTAATCATGGCATGAATATTAAGACATGAGTGATTCAAAGCAATAGTCTATCATTTGACATAAAAACAATAATACTTCAAGCGTACCAATAAAGCAATCATGTCTTTTCAAAACAACAAGGCCAAGGCAAGCTTATCCCTACAAAATCATACAGTTTGGCCATGCTTCATTTTCGTCACACAAAATGCCCCCATTATGCACAACCCCGATGACAAGCCGAGCAATTGGTTCATACTTTTTAACGCGCTTCAGCTTTTTCAACCCTCACGCAATACATGAGCGCAAGCCATGGATATAGCACTATAGGTGGAATAGAATATAATGATGGAGGTTATGTGGAGAAGACAAAAAAGGAGAAAGTCTCACATTGACATGGCTAATCAACGGGCTATGGAGATGCCCATCAATTGATGTCAATGCGAGGAGTAGGGATTGCCATGCAACGGATGCACTAGAGCTATAAGTGTATGAAAGCTCAAACTGAAAACTAAGTGGGTGTGCATCCAACTTGCTTGCTCATGAAGACCTCGGGCATTTGAGGAAGCCCATCATCGGAATATACAAGCCAAGTTCTTTAATGAAAATTCCCACTAGCATATGAAAGTGACAACATAGGAGACAATCTATATGAAGAACATGGTGCTACTTTGAAGCACAAGATATGAGCCTCACTACATGAAGAACATGGTGCTACTTTGAAGCACAAGTGTGGAAAAAGAGATAGTAACATTGCCCCCTTTTTTTGGTGGGCTTCTTTGGCCCCCTTTTTTTATTTAGGCTTCTTTGGCCTTTCCCTTTTTTTCATGGGGCAATACTCTATAATGATGATCATCACACTTTTATTTACTTACAACTCAACATTACAACTCGATACTAGAACAAAGATATGACTCTATATGAATGCTTCCGGCGGTGTACCGGGATGTGCAATGATCTAGTGTAGCAATGACATCAAAAAACAGACAAGCCATGAAAACATCATGCTAGCTATCTTACGATCATGCAAAGCAATATGACAATGAATGCTCAAGTCATGAATATGATGATGATGGAAGTTGCATGGCAATATATCTCGGAATGGCTATGGAAATGCCATGATAGGTAGGTATGGTGGCTGTTTTGAGGAAGATATAATGAGGCTTATGTGTGATAGAGCGATTGTATCACGGGTTTGGATGCACCGTGAAGTTTGCACCAACTCTTGAGGTGAGAAAGGGCAATGCACGGTACCGAAGAGGCTAGCAATGATGGAAAGGTAAAAGTGTGTATAATCCATGGACTCACATTAGTCATAAAGAACTCATATACTTATTGCAAAAGTTTATTAGCCCTTGAAGCAAAGTATTACTACGCATGCCCCTAGGGGGATACATTGGTAGGAAAAGACCATTGCTCGTCCCCGACCGCCACTCATAAGGAAGACAATCAAAGAAACACCCAATGCTTCAAATTTGTCACACAACGGTTACCATACGTGCATGCTACGGGACTTGCAAACCTCAACACAAGTGTCTCTACAATCCACAACCACCGACTAGCATAACTCTAATGTCACCATCTTTATATCGTAAAACTATTGCAAGGAATCAAACATCTCATATTCAGCGATCTACAAGTTTACGTAGGATTTTATGACTAACCATGTGAATGACCAATTCCTGTCATCTCTCTAAATTGATATAAGTGAATCAAGAGAGTTTAATTCTTTCTACAAAAGATATGCCCATGCTCTAACAATTATAAGTGAAGCAAAAGAGCATTCTACAAATGGCAGTTTTCTATGTAAAGAGAAACAGGCAATCCAACTTCAAATGATATAAGTGAAGCACATGAAGCATTCTATAAAGCCACACTCAAAAGATTTAAGTGAAGTGCAATGAGCATTCTATAAATCAACCAAGTACTATCACATAACAGCATGGTGCATAAAAGAAAAATAAAAACTTAATTGCAAAAGACGCTCCAAGACTTGCATATAATGCATGAACGAAACGAATCCGAAACATACCGATACTTGTTGAAGAAAGAGGGGATGCCTCCCCAGCATCCCCAAGCTTAGATGCTTGAGTCGCCTTGAATATTTACTTGGGGTGCCTCGGGCATCCCCAAGCTTGAGCTCTTGCCTCTCTTCCTTCTTCTCACATCGAAACATCCTCGATTAGACACTACATCCACACAAAACTTCAACAGAAAACTCGGTAAGATCCGTTAGTATGATAAAGCAAATCACCACTCTAAGTACTGTAGCAAACCAATTCATATTTTGTTTTTGCATTGTTTCTACTGTAATATAACTTTTCCACGGCATAATCCACTAATATAAATTGATAGGTTCATCAAAACAAGCAAATTATGCATCAAAAACAGAATCTGTCAAAAACAGTACAGCCTGTAGCAATCTGAACATACACCATACTTTTGGTACCCCAAAAATTCCACCAAAATTAGGAAAAATAAAAAAGTTGTACAGAAAGACAGTGCAAAAGGAATCAGAACCAATTGATGTTCCAGTTAAAAATGTAAAATCGCGCACTACAGACAAAGTTTATGCCCTGCACCGTACAAACCAACAAGCATTGTAAACATCCTAAAGGCAAACCTTGGCACATTATTTTTATAATACAATGGAATTGTACAAGGGGATAATTATTTTTATTGAAAAGTTTCTGTAATTAAGATTCACAAAGTTCCCATGGGCATGAACAAAGTTCAAGGACGTCTCCCACTTTCACAATGCTCGTCTCTCTCACTTTCACTTCTCTTTTTGAAAAGTTTTGGGTTCCCCTCTTTATTTTTGTTGTTTTTAAACTATATGAAAGCACTCAACAGAAATAAATGACTCTCTAAAACTTCTAGGTTGTCTCCCTGGCAGCGCTTTCTTTAAAGCCATTAAGCTAGGCATTTAGTGCTCAAGTAATGAATCCACCCGGATCCCAAGGTATATCAAAGCCAATTTTAATTAACAATGATTTGTAGTTTAGTAGTGAGCACAAAGTAACATATATCAACCAACAACGAAGTCAACTCTCTTCCTATGCATCGGCATGTCATAAAAGAACAGTTCATGCACACCAAGTAAAGGCCAATGCATAGTATAAATAGTTTCTTGCAATTCTATCGTGTTGGAAACATAGAGAGGTGGAGATATAGTTCCTCTCTCATAATAATTGCAAGTAGGAGCAGCAAGCACATGCATATTATATTCATCAAAATCATCATGTGCAATGGTAAAAGGCAACCCATCAATATAATCCTTAATAAGCACAAACTTCTCCGATATAGTGTAGTTTGGAGAATTCAAAAAGATAATAGGACTATCATGCATGGGTGCAATAGCAACAATTTCATGTTTAGCATAAGGAACTATAGCAAGTTCATCTCCATAAGCATAATTCATATTGGCATCTTGGCCACAAGTATAGCAAGCATCATCAAAAAGGGATATTTCAAGAGAATCAACGGGATCATAACAATCATCATAGCAATCATCCTTCAGTAAGCACGAAGGGGAATTCAATAATGTATGAGTTGGAGGGTTACTCTCATTAGAAGGTGGGCACGGGTAGCTAATCCGCTCTTCCTCCTTTTGTTCTTTGCTCTCCTCATCAGCTTTTTCATCCAATGAGCTCACTGTTTCATCAATTTTTTCTTCCATAGCTTCCTGCAAAATATTAGTCTCTTCTTGGACAGCGGAGACTTTCTCAATAAATGCATTAATATAATATTGTATTCATAATTTTCATAGCAATATTTAAGTATAGCAAGATTTTCAGGCCTATAAGCATCATCATCTAAAGCTTCATACTTTTCAAACAAAGATTCAATTTCATAAGCAGCCTTAAAAGCAACAAATTCTTCTATTTGTTCCACATCATAGTGATCATATATACCATTAGCATAAGAAGCTAAGGTTTAATTATCATTAAATTTGCATGAAAAGGGAAGGTGTGGAGCCTCCATCCTAGAGCAACAAATAATATCATAACTCAAGCATAAATTCCAGGCATACCAACGCAACATAATAAATTGATCCCATAATAGTTTCCCTTTTTGTGTCGAGCGATAATCCCTAAAGTATTCACGTTGATCCAACGTGTCTCCCATTATAAAGTTGAATGGGGTTTTCTCAGGATTATCAAAGTAGTATATAATATCTCTCGCATAATGAGAATCGAGGGTTTTAGGAGTTACCCCATCCTCATGAGTAGCAAGTACAACTAATTTTTTTGGTCTTTTGCGTTCCATATCCATAACTAAAGATAGAGAACAACTAAGAACAGCAAATAAAAATTATTTAGTGATAAAGCAAACAAGCATACACGAGAATATTCACCCCACGCTATGACTCCCCGGCAACGGCACCAGAAAAAGGTCTTGATAACCCGCAAGTATACGGGATAGTTGCAGCCTCTTTCGATAAGTAAGAGTGTCGAACCCAACGAGGAGCTAAAGGTAGAACAAATACTCTCTCAAGTCCTATCGGCCACTGATACGACTCTACGCACGCTTGACGTTCGCTTTACCTAGAACAAGTATGAAACTAGAAGTACTTTGAAGGTGTGAAAGGATAGGTTTGCAAGATAATAAAGAACACGTAAATAAAAAGTAGGGGTTGTTTAGATAAAGATGCAATAAAGTAAATATAGCGAGTGTGGAAAAGTGGTGGTAGGAGTTCTGGAATTGTCCCTAAGCAATTGACTACGTTACTAGACCGGTAATCGCTATCGCAATTCTATTTGAGGGAGAGGCATAAGCTAACATACTTTCTCTACTTGGATCATATGCACTTATGATTGGAACTCTAGCAAGCATCCAACTACTAAAGATTCATTAAGGTAAAACCCAACCATAGCATTAAAGCATCAAGTCCCCTTTTATCCCATACGCAAACAACCTACTTACTCGGGTGTCTCGTGCTTCACACCACGCCACCCACCATAAGCAAATCATAAACATATTGCAAACCCTACAGCGGGAATCCCTCACGCTTGCGCGACACGGAGGGCACAATAGGACAGCACCAATAATAAAACATGCAACTCAAACCAATCATAGCAATTCATCAATCACTGATAGGACAACGAAAATCTACTCAGACATCATAGGATGGCAACACATCATTGGAAAATAATATGAAGCATAAAGCACCATGTTCAAGTAGAGGGTACAGCGGGTTGCGGGAGAGTGGACCGCTATAGATAGAAGGGGGAAGGTGATGGAGATGTTGGTGAAGATGACAGCGGTGTTGGTGAAGATCGCGGTGATGATGATGGCCCCCGGCGGCGTTCCGGTGCCACCGGAAGCAAGAGGGAGAGAGCCCCCCCTTCTTCTTCTTCTTCCTTGACCTTCTCCCTACATGGGAGAAGGGTTTCCCCTCTGGTCCTTGGCTCCCATGGCTTGGAAGGGGCGAGAGCCCCTCCGAGACTGGATCTATCTCTCTATTTCTGCGTTCTCTTCTGACTCTGTTTCACCGTTTCGCGTATATATGGAGATCTGTAACTCCGATTGGCCTGAAACCTTCGCCGTGATTTTTTTCTGAATATTAGCTTTCTTGCGGCAAAAGAAGAGCATCAACCGCCATATGGTGGGCTCACGAGGGTAGGGGCGCGCCCCCTGCCTCGTGACCACCTCGGAGACTGGTTCGCGTTGATTTTTCTTCCGGAATTTTCCATATTTTCCAAAAATAAGCTCCGTCCGTTTTTATCCCATTTGGACTCCGCTTGATATGGATATTCTCACGAAACATAAAACATGCAATGCATATGAACTCGCCATTGAGCAATCGGATCAATAAGTTAGTCCCAAACATAATATAAAAAGTTGCCAAAAAGTATATGAAAGTGAATAATATTGGCATGGAACAATCAAAAAATTTAGATACGACGGAGACGTATCAGCGAGCTCAACGTGCTTTTGAACAGTGTCGTCCAAGGTTGCCCTACGGTCCAAGAAGGCCAGCGTCCTATCGTCCTCCTCTTGAATGTAGTAGTCCTTGTGGACGATTTGCGCGTAGACGTGGGTGATTATGTCGATGGTGTCTTGCTGCGTCAGGCGCTGCGCGGCGAGCGCAACCTTGAGGTGGACATTCTTCGGCGCGACGGCGGGTAGTCGCGGGGCCACCAGTGCGTCGAAGAGGTTGTCACCATAGTGGCCGTTGAGGGTGGCGGGCATCACAGAGCCTGGGGGCGTTGGCTGGAGGCTTACGTCAAAGTCGTCCGCGAGCTTCTTGACAACGGTGAACTTGTCAAGGAAACAGACAAGGACCTCGTCGAACAAGGAGAGGAAGCTGTCTCCAAGCGGCCCCTCGCCCTGGCAGCCTCAAGCAATACTACCTGGAGACGTTCCTTGTTGCCGGGCCGTAGGCCGGCGTCGTGGACCATCTGGCATAGCCTGCTGATGCTCGCGCTCATCGCCTCCATGAGTCTAGCTTAGCTTCTAGTCAACTGATCTTGCGATTCGACTGATCACTCTTGCCCTTGGTTAGCGTGCGTAGGTGCGTAGGATTTCGTACTACTCCTCAGCCCTCTACTGCACCTGCCTTTGGCTATATGATAGGTGGGCCAACCACCCCCTGGGCCCACGTGTCATTCACCCAAAGGCAGTTGTCGTAAGTCAATGAAGCTGCATCCCCCTCCGTGTCGGTGCAGTATAGTCATCTCACCAGACCTCTAGTTGGGGCCAAACGAGAGAAGTTTGATGTTTACTAGTTTATTGGTCCCCTTTGCATTTTGCGCCAAGTTTTGACCTTTGATTTAACTAATAAAATGTTAATGCATGTAAACAAAAATGTTGTGTAAGTCACATTACAAAAACCAAATAATCCCAAAACACTTAGGCACGGTGCATTAACTCCCTCCTTGTTTCTTATTTCGTGACATATCAACCAATGAGAGATGTGGGTCGTGCATGCTTTCAATGACTTGAGACTACCAAACATGACATGCAGTGTTTAGTTCATTGCATGTAATCCTATTAGTACTCTAGTTAGCAAAAAAACATTAAGTTCTCTCACGATAGGAATAAAACACCATGTATTTATTTACGAGGGAGTAGTACATTTTTGTGACATGCATTACTAGATATTGCTAGTCAAATACTAAAATCCAGATGGACGTGGTAGTACTCCTAAATCCAGACGGTGGTGCTACTAGTACTAGTAGTAGTACTACCAATGTAGTAGTAGGAGTACTAGCCTTCTGACTACCCGCTGGTCAAATTATTCCGTGCTGCTCCTCACAGTGAAGTGACAAGACCCTGCGCCGGAGATGACACCTGAGTATAGGCGCCGTGTTCGGCATACCATAGTCAGCCTCACCGTTTGCAGTCACTATCATCATGGCTGAGTATAGGCGCCATGTTCGACATAATTTCCCATGCGTAGATGCCCATGCATTGCACGGAACACCAAGATTGGGGGTGGACGGCTCGGGCAACGGCCATCGCGCCAGATTTTTCCACGACCTTCTAGATGTGGTGGGAAGGAGATAAGGCTGATTGTGAGAGACAAGGAGTTGTTTGTAAATAGGGAACAAGTGCGGGCATCTTTTTGCAAAAATGGAGAAGCTTGGTTTATATGCGTCAGATCTAGATCCGATGGCTATTGGTGAAAGATGGGAGGCACAACATCATCACCAACTCAGGACCTGTTTGATTCGCAGGATTTTGAAAACGCAGGAATAGGACACAGCAATATTACAAGTTTCAAACTTATATTACAAATGTTAGGAGTAATGCTGCACCTAGGAAGAGGGAATTACTAGGAAGATTACGTAAGAACTTTCGTTACTTTAGGTGGATGCAGCATTATCATACAAACTAAAATCCACCGCCCTGACAAGTCACTAATGGGCAAATAAGTTTTTGAGTCTCTGGCCACTTGATGTTTCAAAAACAAATTTAGCTTCTGCAGAGACTTTGTCATTTGGGCTTAGATGCTTGCGGTGATCAGCACGCCATTCATTGTTGCGCCAGAGAACGCCAAACCTCATTACCTTGAGCACACTTGCCTCCAGAACAAAGAACTTGGCCAATTTAATCTCAGATGTGCTGCCTCGGTAGTCGATCAAATCAATTTCTGTAAGATGGAGATCAAGGCATTCTATGAGATTGTTATAGTACAGCACATTTTTCACTTTCGGGTCTTTTTTTATCTGCAAAAGAAGAGAACATATTAGAGCAGCTGGCTGCATAAGATTGCCGTGTCATCAAGAGGTACCAATATCATTCGCTCATACGATAGGATTGGCTGGCTAGTGATATTTTCTCTCTCTCTCTCTCTCTCTCTCTCTCTCTCTCTCTCTCTCTGTTTCCTCTCATTTAACTAGCAGCACGTGAAGAGCTTGGGCATTTGTTTCCTTCCACTATGTGGCCGATGCCATATTTCGCAAAAGTATGCCACATAATACGCATCGATGTCGAATCAAAAGATTTTGGCACCGCTCTCGCGATGTGAGAGAGTTGGCACCGCTGTGCACACAGACCCACATGTATAAACAAATCAATCAAACCAACTACACCAGCCTCTCACTCTCCCAAACAAGTGCTTTTTTATTGCCTCAGTCCTCTCTCTCTCCCACGCGGTGTTTTTTCATTGCGTGAGTTAATTTGGCACCAGAGCAAAGTAGGTGATCCAGATTGGGGCACCAGGTGAGCAATGGAGGGGCATCGATGCCAAATGCATCACAAGTGAATTTGGCACATGTTTTGGCCTACATAGCCCACTTTTGTACTCCGTCCGTCCCAAAATTCTTGTCTTAAATTTGTCTAAATACGGATGTATCTAGTTACATTTTAGTGTTAGATACATCCGTATCTAAACAAATGTAGGACAAGAATTTTGGGACGGAGGGAATACTACCTCGTATTTAGTATAAAATTTTGACCATAGATTTACCTAAGAAAATGCCAATGTATATCACTAAAAATTACACCATTTGAAATTATGTTCAAATACGAATCCAACGATATAGTTCTAAGTGACATGCATTAACATTTTGTCAGTTAAATCTATGGTCAAATTTTGATACTACAAAATTGGAAGAGTAAACCAGGACGGAGGTAGTACTTGCTCTTAGGGTAACCATAGAGTTACTGGAGTAGTCTAAGTTACTTTCCACTATGACTAGCCTAGGCTACTATAGTAGTACAACATAAAAACGATGCAGGTGATCACGTGAGAAAAAATACTAAAACATTTCTTTCGTGCAAAGGCGTAGATGCAGTTTTGAACACTACACTTGTCATCGTAATTTGGGGAAATTACGAAAAAATTGAGCTACGTTGTGATTACCGTTTACTTATAGGAAAGAAGTTTCACCTCGATGAGTAGCTTCTCTGCGCACGGAAAGCATGTAAGGAATCCAACAACTTGATCCAGATGGGGCGATAGATTTTAGTGCTAAGATCTTCACCGCGCATGGATCTGGTCAAGCTTAGGAATCATTTTTGGAAGACGGTCAGAATACATCAAGAAGAAATTTAAAATGTGAATTTCAAGAAGACGGAGAAGAAGATGAGTATTGTACCGAACGATTACGGATCCAATAAAGAGTTCGGAGAATTTGGCGACGAGTACACCAACGCTGTCAATTTCAAAAGGCCAATGACCCTAATTTTTGTTGGACCTTCTAGATCCGATACGAGCAATCTCTCAAGGAAAGGCGCATTCTCAATGACCATAACGTGGAACAGCTGGAGTGATCTCTTCCAAATTGATGTCTTGTTGCAGGGCCAGCAAGACACATAAATCCATCGGAGATTCATCGAGGCAATGTGGAGGCTAATGAACTCGTGGATCTGCTTAAGACGAAGGTACTTGAGCACAGTACAGCTGCGGAGCAGGTGCTCCATAGCCTTCTTCGAGATGACAACGTCGAAGAGGTCGAGCTGCTTGAGTTGAGGGAGAAGAAGGGCGGGCGCGGCATTAATCTGGGGAAGATAGCAGGAGCTGAAGCTGGTGTGGCGCAGCGTTGGCGTGAGGCGGAGCGCGGACGGCGGCAGAGAGCGACATTGTCCAGCTTCAAAGCTGAGCTCCTCGAACTGATCTAGGGCGGGGGATAAGAACCACTCGTCGAACTTGGGTTGGGCCTTGCAGTTGGCACTAAACATGCGGATGTCAAGGCGTCTGGCTGGCCCAGGGTGTGATGAAAGGATCTTGGAGACTGCGGCCATGCGTTTGCAATCCCCGTCGCAGAGGCAGCTGTCGACGGTGAGGTTGAGAGGGACGCAGCGCCAGAGGGGGCGCCACCGCCGGGAGAGTAGGGCGGTCCGCATGGCAGATTTGGTGGGGAGGAGGCCGATGATGACGAGCAGCATGTCGTCGGGGAGGCTGCTGATGAAGTCCAGGCTCGCCGGATGCGGTTTTGGGTCGAGCCGCCTCCGCTTGTTGGCTGCCTCGCCGTCCATCTCAACCGGCAGCGACGCCGGTGTACACGTGTGCTGGTGTGTGTTGTGTGCTGGGTGTGCGCGAGTGTGTCCTTCTGTGCATGCCGCCACACAGTGGTGAATTGTGCACGAGTGCGTCCTTTGCGCGCAAGAAGTTTGTCCTCAATGCACCCTCAATTTACTAGCGTGCGGGGTGCTACCCCGAGTGGTTTCAACTTTGTTTACTTCACCGCGTGTCAGATGGGCCTCTAGTTTACTTATTTTCACCCACTGCCACATGGGCCCGCACACCAAGATACAGAACACGAGCTGACAACGCATCATGTGGATTGGTTAACCGGTCAGTTAAACAATATACGGAGCTATATGCTGACACGGTGAGCGTATGATCCGTCGGTATAGAGAGTTCGAGTGAGAGGGGAGGCCCGTGAGAGAGAGAGAGAGAGAGAGAGAGAGAGCTACTCCCTCCGTTCGATAATGTAGTTCCAACATTTTTTTTAAGTCAAACTTTTGAAACTTTGACCAAGTTTATAAAGAAATTACTTATATCTACAATACCAAAGATAAATGATAGTATGAAGTAAGTACATGTTGTGATGAATCTAATGATCGTTCCAGATGTAAATGTTTTTCTCCACATATACCTGGTCAAACTTTTCTGAGGTTTGACTTTTCAAAACATCCATATGCTTATGGATGTGACAGAGTCCCTAACGAGAGAGAGAGAGAGAGAGAGAGAGAGAGTGAAAAAAGTGTGTGTGCATGTGTGAAAGAGACATGGACAACACACGATAAAAGTAGAGAGAAAGCGTGTGTGTCTTATGCAAACATATCACACATGCATCTTCGACAACGGAGGCAAGGTGAGGAGATAGTGTGTGGTTGTTTGGAACCGAGAGAGGAAGACCCCTAGCACGTGGCCAAGAGGGTTGTGACAAACAAGGGAGAGAGGTCGAGAGAGACGTACGGAGAAAATGCAGACATGGGGAGCAGAGAGTGTATGTTTGTCATAGAGAGATCCCCTGGAGATCGTGATGGGACTACATGGGTGGGAGATCGAGTGACAAGGTGTGTGCGCGATAGAAGATGCCTCGAGAGATATCGAGATAGACGTATGGATGGAAGGAGACAATACGTGTGTTCCTGATGGCTAGTAAGAGATAATCATACTTAGGAGGGGGGAGTGCTTGCGCCTATGGCCCTGTTTGGGTACTCTAACTCAGTTAGAGGTTACAGTTAGATTCTAACCTTGAACTAACCCTGAACTAACTCTAAGTAAAGAGGTGTTTGGATGGCAGGGTTAGATGGAGCGCGGATACGGTGAGGCACCTTCACGGACGGTGCGAGAGGGAGGGAGGGAGAGGACGAGAAGCTTCGAGGAAGTGGGGAGGGATCTGCTGCGGGGAGAGCGAGAGAAGAAAGTGTTTATTAGTGGTCCCGAGAAGAACTAACCCAAATAAGCACCTCTTGGATGGGTTAGTTTTTTTGGATGGGTTAGATGCATCTAACCCAAACTAACCCTCCTGTTTGGATATTTTTGGGTTAGTTGACTCCAAACTAACCCAAACTAACTCTAACCCATGGATCCAAACAGAGCCTGTGATGGAGTGAGGGATTATGGTACTTAGGGGGGTGCATGTCACATGGAGAGAGAACAAGGGCGGAGAGTGTTGGATGGGTCTATATGTATAGCGCGAGCGAGACATGTGTATGTGTGAACCAGGGAGTTATAAGGCCAGTTTGGCTTGCGTCCTGAGCATCTTTTGCGTGGCCTAGGGTTGTGGCTGGATTTCATGCACGCTTGTTTGGTTGCTACCCTGTGAAAAAGAAAGCCCGCCTGGGCTGGGTTCCCTTAGCACTTTAATTAGCCTGGCTGAACTCCAGACACTGCAAGTAGCCTGGCCCAAGCGACCGATTTCGAACGCCTGGCCATGCCTGGTCATGCAGCCACGAGGCTAACAGCAACATGGATGGATATTAGCATTAAATAATTGATACATGGATTTATTGATGGGACGTTGATGCTTTGCCTAGCCCAGGCATGAACCAAATGCTTCAGCACCACACATGCCTGGCCACGCAGAAATTTTTACATCTCACGTCCACACCAGGCAGTACCGGCCATCAAGGCATGAGGGTCAGGTCACGAACCAACTGACCAATAAAGTTTGAGAGAGATTGAGGAGCCCCGATAAGGCTGAGTGGTGCGCCGATAGCTGAGAGGGGAAAGAGATATTCCATCCGCCGATAATGCAAAGGTATGTAAAATTTTAGAAGTCAAACTTTGGAAACTTTGATCAGGTTTACGCAAATGTTATTTATATCTACAATACCAAAGATACATCATACAAAACTACATCTCATGGTGAAAATCTAATGGTATATGTTTGTCGTACTAGATGTAATTCTTTTTCTCCACGTACATGGTCAAACTTTGTGATGTTTGACTTTTCAATAAATCTATATGCTATGGACGGAGGAGAGTGCCTCAGTCGAGACAGATCAAGTGCGTGTGAAGGAGAATGAGTAAGTGTGCAAAAAGAGTATGTGTGTGGAAGAGAAAGTGACAACAAACGATAAATTAGAGAGAGTGTGTGTTTTTTGTTTCTTATGCGAACATATCACGCATGCATATCCGAGATGGAAAAGCGAGGCGAGGAGATACACGAAGATAGCTAGTGTGTGATTGTTTGCAACGGAGAGAGACACCCCTGTAGCACATGTCCAATAGAGGTCTGGCCAACAAGGAAAAAAGGTCGAGAGGGACACATGGATAGTATGGACGCACGGGCAGGGAGAGAGTGTGTGTTTGTGATAGAGAGATCCCCTCGAGATCGTGAGGGGACTATATGGGTGGGAGATCGAGGGAGTGTGTGCTCGATAGAAAGATGCCCCGAGAGAAATCGAGATAGACCAAGCACATGTTTGTGATGGAGACTAAGATTAGCTAGTCATATACATATAGGGGGGACTGCGTGTGCCTACAATTGAGTGAGAGACCATCATACTTGGCTAGCTAGGCATGAGATTGTGTGTGTGTGTGCATGTGAGATGGAGAGAGAACGAGGGAGAGAGATAGAGTTTTAGATGGGCCTATCGAAAAGCAGTGAGATATGCATGTATGTGTGACCTGTGGATGGAGAGTTTGAGAGAGGGGGAAGAGCTCCGAGACAACATAGTGGTGTGTGAGAGAGTTACGGGCAAAGAGCCAAGGAATTTGTGTGCGTACGATGAGTGCACCCAAGATATCTAGCTTGGACTAGCTAGAGTATCATACATAGTAAAAGTAGAGAGACCTATAGATGGTGTATATTTGCATGCGAACTAGAAAGACCCCCCCACACACACACACAAGAGAGAGAGAGAGAGAGAGAGAGAGAGAGAGAGAGAGAGAGAGAGAGAGAGAGAGAGAGAGAGAGAGAGAGAGAGAGATGGAGAGAAAGGGAGAGGGACCAACAAGGTTTTTGTGTCGGATGCGTGCGACAGAATTGAAGATTGTCGGCGAGAGAGTGTGAAAGAGAGAGAGAACAGGAGTTCGGGAGAGGGGGAGGTCGCATTTTATGCATCAAAGACTGATATAAACCATGTTTCGATATAAACTTGCATTTATATATTTTAATTGGAGAACATGTTGTCTGCAATCCACACATGAACGGATATATGCGTATATCAAACAAGTTCATTAATTTGACTTTCAACATGTTCATGGAGTACTATAATACTGTACAACATGCTACTCGATTGAGGTGTTCAATTTTGGATTTGGTTCACTATTTTGACCTACTGAACGAGCTAGTTCATTGGTTCGAGATATTTCATTTTGGGTTTGATTCGCGTTTTTGAGTGGGCCAACTATTTGTCATATAGTAAATCGCTAGCAATGAGCATGTAAAAACACATTACTCCCGAGCATCATCTCTCCATCTAAAAAAGAAGTGGCAAACTAATATTTCAAAATTTGATTGGAATCGACTTGGTAAGGTAGACGTGGATGCTCGTTCTCCCAAAATTTGAACGAACCGTTAAACATCCTCTCTGCTCGGTGGAATTCGCCGAGCAAATAAATGGGAGACGCGAAATTACCGTCCTATGTGGGACACGCATCAATTGGCCCGTTGTACATCGAGGGTAGGTTCATAACTTCATCCAAGCGCGCCTTCTCCTCGGCCGAAATGACATGTGCCGAATAATTCATAAACCATGGTCGGCAAAACACGCTCTCGCTCAAGTAGCTCGCATACCACTATTTCAAACACACTCCTCGCTGAAATCGCTATGCCCACTATAGTTCAAAACACGCCTCCGCCTCAAATCACTCCCGCCCACTATTTGGGGAGAAGCAAAGTTACTCTACTATCCCCGACCTCAAGACACGCACCCAAGCCGAGAAGCCTATAGGCAAGGGTAGAACTCAGACTCCCCTCACTTCATACAAATGCGTCCGTAAGACATGGTTCCACTCCTCCCAATCCCCCGCCGCCCCCATTCATACATCGTGGGCGCCAAATCACCTTCTCTCCGGGAAGCTCCCTTCTCCCGAGCCGCGAAACCTCAGCCCCACCTCCATGGCACCCCCCACCGCACCAATTTCACAGCCGCCCTCCTCCCTCATGCCAGAGACGCTATCCAATTGCCGTGGTGCACTGGGCCGTGTGCCTCTTACTCCATGTTGCTGGTGCTGCCTCAACGACGGCCGCGTGAACCATACCGGAGCCGATTCACCCCCGCTGTTGTTCACGGCACCAGAGCGGCTCCAATTTCGGATTCGTCTAGAGTCCTGGCGCTGCTTCTGCGTAGCCGTCGACCGTCGCGACATCTCTTTCTCGCCGCCGATCGCCATCCGCAATCGCGGCCGGCCTCACCGACTCGGCACCTGGACCTGCTTACTTCACCATGCCGCCAGATAGGTCGCACCTCATCTCAAATCACTTTATTTAGGCGCCGCTTGTCTGAATTTTTATTCGCGCCAATTGATTCCCAATGGGAAGCAGCACCGAGGCGGCGGAGCTCCTAGGCTTCCGGTTGGGTGGTGTCTAATGTAAGGGTGAGGGACCGCAAGTTCGCCGCGGAAGCAGCGCTTAGATGGCTATCTTTAGAGTTGCGTGGGTTGAAGGTACCGCCGCCGGATCTGGATGACGGGAGTCTTTGTGGATTGGCCCGGGCGGCGAACCACGGCAAAGGGGGCGGGAGCGGGTTTTGGCCGGGCCACGGATGGCGGAGGCAGGCTGTTTCACCGCTGGTCGCTGGCTCCTCGGGAAGATTCCAACAGTGTCACCGGGAGGCACAAGACGGCCATCAAGCCATCCGCGAGATCGGACAAGACCAAAATAAAATAAAATTGTGTGACTCAATTTAGTCTTCATCAACAGACGTGACCACTCTCGTCTTTTCTTTGTTGATCTCTTAGTGTATTTCTTCGCACTCAAAGAGATATGTCGTTCTTAACATTATGCGTTATCTGCATCTTCGCACACACCGCCTTCGACTCACCTCGGCTGCTCCAACAAGGGAAGCATACACCGTAAGGAGCTACAGTCCCCACTCAGCAGTTCCTGATCGAATGCGCGTTCCCGACATGCACACCACAACAACTGCAGGCCATCGACAAGTCAAGACATGATGCTCACTCCTATGGATGGCAGCCGATAGGTTGTACCTCATCTTACTTGTGTGCAACATTTATGGCTTTGTTATTCATCTAAGCATGGAAAATAGATCATCACATTTCACTGTATATTCATGCTGATCTCTTACGGGTCTTGTTCAGGAGTTCACGCTGTTCCATAGTTCAGCTAAGAAACTTTTTCTTTAGGTAACGCTGTTCCATAGTTATCATCCATCAGCCAATGCTATCCCACAGGCTGGTGATTATAGTATTATACCACTTATAGTATTACCTATGTTGTTCTTTAATACTTTTGTGTGCCATCTAGTTAATCTCGAGTACAAACGATACATATTCTGTAGCTTTCATCTGTGCTCTCCCTTTAGTTTATGAGACCTGTTGCTGCTAGTTAACCCCAATCCTACTTGTAACGCCCTCGATGCGGCTATATCTCCCACGTGTCGAAGCACGACTTAGAGTCATAACCGCATTGAGAGCAATGTCGCAAGTGAGGTAATCTTCACACATCCCAAGTAATGCATAAGGGAAAGAGATACATAGTTGGCTTACAATCGCCACTTCACACAATTACTTGAATAAAGCATTACATCATCCAGATACAATCAAGGTCCGACTACGGAACAAAAATAAAAGAAGAACCCCAAATGCGACAAAGGTCCCCGATCGACCCCAACTGGGCTCCACTACTGATCAACTAGAACGAAACAACACAAAGGGCAAGATCTTCAACGAGCTCCTCCTTGAGCTTGGTTGCGCACACCGCCGGTAACATAGGCACCGCAAACGGGTTTTGAAGTATCCGTGAGCCACGAGGACTCAGCAATCCCATTACCATGGGTATCAAGACTAGCAAAGCTCAATGGGAAAGGAAGGGGTAAAGTGGTGAGGTTGCAAAGCGACTAAGCATATATGGTGGCTAACATACGCAAATGAGAGCGAGAAGAGAAACAAAGGAACGGTCGTCAACTAGCAATGATCAAGAGGTGATCCGAACACCTACTTACATCAATCATAACACGTAAACCGTGTTCACTTCCGGACTCCGCCGAGAAGAGACCATCACGGCTACACACTCGGTTGATGCGTTTTAATTCGGATCAAGTGTCAAGTTATCTACAACCGCACATTAACAAATTCCCATCGCCACATAATCGCGGCACGGCTCTCGAAAGTTTATACCTGCAGGGGTGTCCCAACTTAGCCCATGACAAGCTCTCGTGATCATCGAAGGAATAGACCTTCACCCGAGACACTCCGATCGACTCGGTATCCCAGACATCAAGACATTTCGACAATGGTAAAACAAGACCAGCAAAACCTCCCGGCGTGCCGACATCCCGATAGTAGCCGCACAGATCTCGCCTCGAGCCACGACCGGATGAGCTAAGCGCATGTGTACCGACGTAACCCAAGTTGCCAAGGGATGGTCCCAAGACGGTGCTCTAGTTTGGACCAACGCTAGACAAGCAATCGCCCGGGGCTATAATAAAGATGACCCTTGGGTTAATTACTCCCAAGGGAAAAGTAGGTGGTGGTGAGGCAAATGGTAAAAGTCAATGTTGGGCCTTGTTGGACAAGTTTTATTCAAAGCGAACCGTCGGGGGTCCTATAAATCACCCGACAGCGTTAGGAACGCAAAATCCGGGAACATAACACCGTATGACGGAAACTAGGGCGGCAAGAGTGGAACAAAACACCATGCATAAGGCCGAGCCTTCCACCCTTTACCAAATATATAGATGCATTAATAATATAAGAGATATTGTGATATCCCAACCAAAATCCTGTCCACCATGGAGAAATCTTCAACTTCACCTGCAGCTAGCAACGCTATAAGAGGGGCTGAGCAAAGCGGTAACATAGCCAAACAACGGTTTGCATAGGAATGGTGTCAAAGGTTAGAGGTTCATGGCAATATGGGATGGCTGGACAAACAGGTAATAGGTATCACAGCATAGCGAAAGAACGAGGCAACTAGTATAGCAATGATAGTAGTGAGATCCAGGGTAGCGGTCATCTTGCCTGAAATCCCGCTAGGAAGAAGAACGAGTCCATGAAGAAGACAAACGGACGAAGTCGAACGAATCCTCACAACTCCGGAATGAAACCAAAGCTAACGAGAGAAGCAAACCGGAAAGAAGCAAACAACATGGTAAACACACAAGCATAAACATGTCATGATGCACAAACAAGTATGATGCATGTCCGGTTTAAAGAGGCATGTCATGGCAAAATGCAACAAACAATACTACAAGTTAAGTGGAGCTCAATATGCAACGAGTTGCATATTGACGAAACACCACATGCAATTATTTAGTTCGCTATCGTTTATGTACACAACAATGTTAAATGTTGTTAAATATGTCAAGGGGTGTAACAAAAGTAAACTAAATATTTAGTCAAGTTTAAATGAGGCCGGAACAACAAACAATAATTCCGGAAAATCCTCATGTGCAATTTATGAATTTGGTACTGTTCTGCCCTAAACACCATTTTAATGTTGTTAAACAGGAAAATAAAGTGGACCATGTTAATCTAGGCATTTTTCCACCCCATTTACATATAAAGAACATTTAAATCTGAGCTACGGTTAATTAGTTATGAAATAAATCATTTTAGCATGGCATAGGAGCAAATTAATGTAAACAACATTTTAAACATATTAACATGAGATGAAAGTGGCATATTGTGAAACTAGATAAAATTCTAAGCATTTTACATGTTCAAATCATTTTAAACCGATGCACCAATTGTGAGTTATTAAATGCATGATGTTTGAGGGTCTTCTGTAAAACAGTTAATCCTCGGATAAATAGACAAATTCGCAGAACGGAAAAAAAACTACTCTAGGCCGAATCTGGCTGGGCCAGCTGTGCACAGGAGGGGGATCTGGAGGGGGCTGCTCACCCATGGGCTAGGCCCAGTCGGTGGTGGATCGGGCCGGCGGGGTTCTGGGCCGGGGCCCACGACAGGGCGCAGAGGCGCGGTCCTCCCGATCCGATCGGGACCGAGAAGAGTGGCGGCGGCGCGCCGGTGCTCCGGCGAGCAGGCGACGGCGGGGCGAACGGAGGACGACGGAGGGGTGGTCCGGCGAGGACGCCGAGGTCAGGAACGGGCCAGTCCAGCCTCGGGGATCCCAGATCCGGCGACGGGGCGTCCTGCGGGGCTCCAAGGGCGGCGGCTGAGGAGATCCGGCGGCGGGGTTCACGGAGATGGCGACGGCGGAGCTCCATGGCGGCGGCGGCGGTTCTGCGAGAAGGGAGCAGCCATGGCCGCGGGTGAGAGAGGGAAAAGCAGGAAGGGGAGGCAGAGGCAGAGGGAGGCGCGACCTGGGAGGTCGCCGGCGGCGAGGCGCTGGTCGCCGGCGGGGAGGCGGGGAGAGCTGCGCCGGCGGGGTCGGCGGCGCTGACCACGGGCGCTGGGCCGGAGGGCTCGATCCGGCCCGCGGCGCGCGCGGGATGGCGGTGGGTGACGTGGCAGCACGCCATCGCTGCGGGCGGCGGCGGGATTCGCCCGCAGATGGGGCGGACGTGTCCGTGGCGCCATGAGGGCGATTTTTAGGGTTAGGGGGAAATGATCCGGAAATGGAGAGGGGGAGACGTTTTTATAGCTAGAGGGAGCTAGGAGAGTCGAAATGAGGAGCGGTTTTCGGCCACGCGATCGTGATCGAACGACCGAGAGCATGGAGGGGAGTCAGATGGATTTTGGGCCACTTTAGAAGGGGTGTTGGGCTGCACACAAAAGAGGGCTTTACGGTTTCCCGGTTAACCGTTGGAGTACCAAACGATCTCCAAATGGCACGAAACTTGACAGGCGGTCTACCGGTGCTATACCAAGGCCACTTGGCAAGACTCGGTCCATTCCGAGAAAGTATAATACCCGCTCACAACAGAAGAGAAGAAGGGGACGCCGGAGGACATAGGAGTGTCGGATTGCAAAACGGACAACGGCGAAAAGGCTCGGATGCATGAGACGAACATGTATGCAAAATGAGATGCACATGATGACATGATAAAATGCAAATGATGACATGGCAAAGAGCAACACGCAAGCACATGACATGGCAACGACGGCGAATAACTGACAGACACCTGGCGCAACGGATCCGGGGCGTTACAACACTCCACCACTACGAGAGGATCTCGTCCCGAGATCTAGGATGGCACCGGAGGGAAAAGGAAGAGGAAGATAAGCGGTAAAACTAAGTTGCTTCTTCGACCAATGAGTGAAACCAAAGAACCTTGAGAGGTTGAACAAAAAGAAAGAAAACAACAAAGATGAACAAAGTTGAAAGCACTCTGTTAGAAAAGAGGAACATGGGATACGACGAGAACCAAGAGGTTTAGTGATAAGATAGATATTGAAACCACTCCGGTTAAAACTAGATAGAGAAGGAGAATGATATAATTTGGGCAGCACTCCGACTGAAAGAAGAAGGAAAACTTGATAAGATGAAAAGAACTTGAAGAGATGACACAACACTCCGGTTAAATGGATAAGCACGAAAAACATGATCCTCACAATTCGAGATGATGAGTGAAAAGAGCAACATCATAATGCCTCCGGAAGAAAGAATAGAAGATAGATCACTAGAATAACAGAATGTAGGAGAAAATGCAAACTTCTGCCAGAAATGAGCTCGGAAAGCACCCTTCGAAGAAGGTTATAACGGAGTTGTTGGAAAATCAACAACGAAAAGAATAAGCTTGTGGCGGGCTTATGAAAACATCTCAAAATTATGAGGTGAGCTTCTGCCACCAACGGAAACAATTGCTTGCTTGAGATCAACGAAGAGATGAAAATTGCTTTCGCCGAGAGGATAGGAGAAAACTTGGATCATTGATAAGCACCAAAATAGCAACATTCCTTAGGGAAGGCTTTAGGTGAAATCTATACCAAGATAACTCCAATGAAGAGATTGACGGTTGAAAAGATCTCTTGAACAAAGAGAAAAAGATGGATTTAAATATCTCATTCTTGACAACAAGAATAACCAAGGGAAATTGTCAAGAGTGACATAACACCATCTCAAAAGATAAGATAGAAGGAATTGCACTTTGGAATGGAAGATGAAGAATACTTGAACTCCCCAAAACAAAACATGTGTTGAGCACCATGTTTATTTTGAAGTATTGCTTGACGGATCATAACTTCGAGAGAAACCTTGAAGAACAATTGAAGAATGAAGAGAATCCTTGATGAACCACCATGTTGAGCCTCCATAAAGAACTCCAGTAAACAAAAGGAATGAAAAGAAAGAGAAATTAAAAACACAAGGTGAATCCTTGCAATGATTTAGATGGAGCTTCGCGATGATATAACCAAGAGAACTTGGAACTCCGAAAAAAAAGATGATCTTAGAACCGAGAATGTGATATGATGACCAACTCCGGAAATAAAGATGAATCACTTGTAATCAAGAATTTATTCATCATGAATAATCTCCGTAAAAAGAATTGAGTCACCTTAAGGAAATAAGAATAAGATTTATTGTATGCTATCCTTCATCAAATTTAATTGATGACAAGCAACGGATTTGGCATGCCACTTATTCTCGTAGAAAGGATTAAAAGAGATATATCAAAACTTGAGAAGGTCTTCATGAACCACTGGTAGGATAGGAAAGAACGAATGAATTGATATGATAATGAAGGAAGTGAAATCTTGCACGAACCACCGTAAGAATTGAAAATGAACATAGCAAAGGCACAATTCACCGGGAAGAATTAGAAAACGAATGAAGATACTTGAGGGGATTTAGATACAAGAGAACGAAGAGATCATGAGCTGATTAGAGGGTATTTGAACGAATCACCGGTAAGATTTTGAGAACGATAGCTACACGCTGAGAATGAAGAATTATGACATGATGGACTTCGGAGGAAAGAAATAGAAACAACTCATGAAATGCTCCGGATGGTCAGAAAAGAATTGTCACAATCAAAAAAATTATGAGGATGGCATCAAGCTTGCACCATGAATCTTGAAGAGAATAAAGCAAGATTAAAGAGAAACTCTTCTTCAGTCTTCAAATGATGAGAATGACAACGAGAAACACCACCAAGAATTATTGAGGCACACCGGAAGAATCAAAAGCGAAGAGGTTGAGTCAACTATGAAAAGAATTTGAAAGATCTTGGAGAAAAGCATTTGACTGATGAAAATTCATTCTTACGTCAAACTCTGAAAAGAATTTGGGATAGCTCCGGAATAATTAGAAGAGTCAGGTAAGATCCTGGGAAAAGACCTGTGGGTTAGGGCCCACTCAAAAGAAAACACCGTTGAACAATTGATTGAAAGAGGGGATTGCACCGGTTGAATTAAATGACTTGAATGGGATAGCAACCTCGAAATATCTTGAAGGGATTGATAATGGAGACACAAGTCTTGTGAGATATCTTCAGCACTCCAGAACAAATGAATAGGAAGAAGTGAATGATTAAGAGGTGCATCGGTATCAGAAAGCATTAGAAACTAGGAAAGGAATATGATGAATATCGAAAGCTTGAATAGGATCCACCGGAGAAGAAACAACAATGAAGGATGATGAACTTGAAACTGTTGAGCATCTTCATGGGAAATCACCGGATAAGAACATTGATTGAAAAGAATGAAGAGACTTCACATGAATAAATGGATACTTGATTCAGATATCTGGGTCCTTGAAGAAAAGGGTGGGAGGGCGGGAAAACAAAGGCGACTTGGGGACGGATGAAACGGATACCATTGAGAAAACTTAGAATTGATCTCACAAACGTTGAAATGATCGGATCCACTTGAAGAGAAGCACACCGGTTGGAAAGAATTGTCATGAAAACCTCAATGATCAAAAAGGATTAGCACTCCCATAGAAATATGAGAACACCGCTTAGGAAAGGTATGGATTCAACATTTGACTTCGAAGCAACTCGAATACCACGAAAAAAACAAAGGATTTGGCTTGCAGAATAAGCCGGAACAAATACATATGATAGAGATTTACCCAATCCCATATCATGCATCTGTCGAAAATATATTCTAGGAGCTACTTGAATTCCCACCTATAAAACTCCCGAAACTTTCTGGTTATGCAATCTGGTGTTGGGGATACAGGGGAAGCAATATATCTCACCCAAACTAACAATACCTACATCCAAGTCAGATCCATCCGTCAACACATAACCAAGAAACCTTCGAAATCGTGGTACCTCAACCTTCAAAAGCATCCGTTATATGAAGTCATGGCAATACTCCGTACTCACCTCAAGATCGGGTTAGCGGGTTATCTCACCAACAACGCATAAAAGAGATTTTCGATGTCGGCGATTAAACTCGGTATTCCAGAATCTGCAACGATAAAATTATGACGACAACACCTCGAGCTCAACTCCCGGACACCTCCACTAAAAAAAACCCTGCTGACGGGAGGCACCAAGACAATGTTGTCATGATAAAACCATCGGAACGATTCTAAGATACCCGCGTGATCCTAAAAAAAATTAGTGAAATTTGAGAAGAGAAGAGTCAAAACTCTACGTCAGAGACCTCACCGTAAGCAGCGAAGGACTAAGGAGTAAAAAGAATTCCTAACTCTCCGATATATATAATCCTAAATGACTCAAAACATTTTTCTAGACACAACTCGCCGCTAAAAACGATCAAGCGGTGGGGCTCCTAAGGTCGGGAAGGCTCGATATTAACTTGTAACGCCTCGATGCGGCTATATCTCCCACGTGTCGAAGCACGACTTAGAGGCATAACCGCATTGAGAGCAATGTCGCAAGTGAGGTAATCTTCACACATCCCAAGTAATGCATAAGGGAAAGAGATACATAGTTGGCTTACAATCGCCACTTCACACAATTACTTGAATAAAGCATTACATCATCCAGATACAATCAAGGTCCGACTATGGAACCAAAATAAAAGAAGAACCCCAAATGCGACAAAGGTCCCCGATCGACCCCAACTGGCTCCACTACTGATCAACTAGAACGAAACAACACAAAGGGCAAGATCTTCAACGAGCTCCTCCTTGAGCTTGGTTGCGCCACCGCCGGTAACATAGGCACCGCAAACTGGGTTTTGAAGTATCCGTGAGCCACGAGGACTCAGCAATCCCAATACCATGGGTATCAAGACTTGCAAAGCTCAATGGGAAAGGAAGGGGTAAAGTGTTGAGGTTGCAGCAGCGACTAAGCATATATGGTGGCTAACATATGCAAATGAGAGCGAGAAGAGAAACAAAGGAACGGTCGTCAACTAGCAATGATCAAGAGGTGATCCCGAACACCTACTTACGCCAATCATAACACGAAACCGTGTTCACTTCCGGACCACGAGAAGAGACCATCGTGGCTACACACTCGGTTGATGCGCTTTAATTCGGATCAAGTGTCAAGTTATCTACAACCGACATTAACAAATTCCCATCTGCCACATAACCGCGGCACGGCTCTCGAAAGTTTATACCCGCAGGGTGTCCCAACTTAGCCCATGACAAGCTCTCGCGATCATCGGCGAATAGACCTTCACCCGAGACACTCCGATCGACTCGGTATCCCAGACATCAAGACATTTCGACAATGGTAAAACAAGACCAGCAAAACCTCCCGGCGGCCGACATCCCGATAGTACCCATGCGTATCTCGCCTCGTGCCACGACCGGATGAGCTAAGCGACAGTACCGACGTAACCCAAGTTGCTAAGGGATGGTCCCAAGCACGGTGCTCTAGTTTGGACCAACGCTTAGACAAGCACTGGCCCGGGGGGGCTATAATAAATATGACCCTTGGGTTAATTACTCCCAAGGGAAAAGTAGGTGGTGGTGAGGCAAATGGTAAAAGTCAATGTTGGGCCTTGCTGGACAAGTTTAATTCAAAGCGAACTGTCAGGGGGGTCCCATAAATCACCCGACCACGTTAGGAACGCAAAATCCGGGAACATAACACCGGTATGACGGAAACTAGGGCGGCAAGAGTGGAACAAAACAACAGGCATAAGGCCGAGCCTTCCACCCTTTACCAAATATATAGATGCATTAATAATATAAGAGATATTGTGATATCCCAACCAAAATCCTGTCCACCATGGAGAAATCTTCAACTTCACCTGCAGCTAGCAACGCTATAAGAGGGGCTGAGCAAAGCGGTAACATAGCCAAACAACGGTTTGCATAGGAATGGTGTCAAAGGTTAGAGGTTCATGGCAATATGGGATGGCTGGACAAACAGTAATAGGTAGCGCAAAGATAGCGAAAGAACGAGGCAACTAGTATAGCAATGATAGTAGTGAGATCCAGGGTAGCGGTCATCTTGCCTGAAATCCCGCTAGGAAGAACGAGTCCATGAAGAAGACAAACGGACGAAGTCGAACGAATCCTCACAACTCCGGAAAGAAACCGAAGCTAACGAGAGAAGCAAACCGGAAAGAAGCAAACAACATGGTAAACACACAAGCATAAACATGTCATGATGCACAAACAAGTATGATGCATGTCCGGTTTAAAGAGACATGTCATGGCAAAATGCAACAAACAATACTACAAGTTAAGTGGAGCTCAATATGCAACGAGTTGCATATTGACGAAACACCACATGCAATTATTTAGTTCGCTCTCGTTTATGTACACAACAATGTTAAATGTTGTTAAATATGTCAAGGGGTGTAACAAAAGTAAACTAAATATTTAGTCAAGTTTAAATGAGGCCGGAACAACAAACAATAATTCCGGAAAATCCTCATGTGCAATTTATGAATTTGGTACTGTTCTGCCCTAAACACCATTTTAATGTTGTTAAACAGGAAAATAAAGTGGACCATGTTAATCTAGGCATTTTTCCACCCCATTTACATATAAAGAACATTTAAATCCGAGCTACGGTTAATTAGTTATGAAATAAATCATTTTAGCATGGCATAGGAGCAAATTAATGTAAACAACATTTTAAACATATTAACATGAGATGAAAGTGGCATATTGTGAAACTAGATAAAATTCTAAGCATTTTACATGTTCAAATCATTTTAAACCGATGCACCAATTGTGAGTTATTAAATGCATGATGTTTGAGGGTCTTCAGAAAGCAGTTAATCCTGATAAATAGACAAATTCGCAGAACGGAAAAAAACTACTCGGGCCGAATCTGGCCGGGCCACCAGTGCATGTGAGGGGATCTGGAGGGGGCTGCTCACCCATGGGCTAGGCCCAGTCGGTGGTGGATCGGGCCGGTGGGGTTCTGGGCCGGGGCCCACGACAGGGCGCAGAGGCGCGGTCCTCCCGATCCGATCGGGACCGAGAAGAGTGGCGGCGGCGCGCCGGTGCTCCGGCGAGCAGGCGACGGCGGGGCGAACGGAGGACGACGGAGGGGTGGTCCGGCAAGGACGCCGAGGTCAGGAACGGGCCAGTCCGGCCTCGGGGATCCCAGATCCGGCGACGGGGCGTCCTCCGGGGCTCCAAGGGCGGTGGCTGAGGAGATCCGGCGGCGGGGTTCACGGAGACGGCGACGGCGGAGCTCCATGGCGGCGGGCGGCGGTTCTGCGAGAAGGAGCAGCCATGGCATGGTGAGAGAGGGAAAAGGTGAAGGGGAGGCAGAGGCAGAGGGAGGCGCGACTGGGAGGTCGCCGGCGGCGAGGCGCCGGTCGCCGCCGGCGGGAGGCGGGGAGAGCTGCGCGGCTGGGGTCGGCGGCGCTGACTACGGGCGCTGTGGCAGGAGGGCTCGATCCGGCCCCGGCGCCGCGCGCGGGATGGCGGCGGGTGACGTGGCAGCACGCCATTGGCTGCGGGCGGCGGCGGGATTCGTCCGGCAGTGGGCGGACGTGTCCGGTGGCGCCGCGAGGGCGATTTTTAGGGTTAGGGGGAAATGATCCGGAAATGGAGAGGGGGAGACGTTTTCATAGCTAGAGGGAGCTAGGAGAGTCCAAATGAGGAGCGGTTTTCGGCCACGCGATCATGATCGAACAACCGAGAGCATGGAGGGGAGTTAGATGGGTTTTGGGCCACTTTGGAAGGGGTGTTGGGCTGCACACAAAAGAGGGCTTTACGGTTTCCCGGTTAACCGTTGGAGTACCAAACGATCTCCAAATGGCACGAAACTTGACAGGCGGTCTACCGGTGCTATACCAAGGCCACTTGGCAAGACTCGGTCCATTCCGAGAAAGTTTAATACCCGCTCACAACAGAAGAGAAGAAGGGGACGCCGAAGGACATAGGAGTGTCGGATTGCAAAACGGACAACGGGGAAAAGGCTCGGATGCATGAGACGAACATGTATGCAAAATGAGATGCACATGATGACATGATAAAATGCAAATGATGACATGGCAAAGAGCAACACGCAAGCACATGACATGGCAACGACGGCGAATAACTGACAGACACCTGGCGCAACGGATCCGGGGCGTTACACTACTATTTATGTCGTCTCCTACAGGCACTCATTACATAAATCTAACTACTAGTTGTCTTCCATGCATGTCAGATATAATTGCACACACTGATATATCCACAAGAACCTCACGGAGCAATGTAAAGGCCAATAAACTTGATGTCAATGATACCCAATATGATGGAACATGTAAAGGCAGTTCTTTAGAAGACTTGCAGAAAGATGATGAATCCTCTTCACCCCACAAGGTCCTTGCTCTAACTTGGCCTGTGATATGGGTACAACATGCATATAATGTCCTGGAGTGTATCTACTCTGTTGTAATGCCATGTGCTTAGCATGCTGATCATGCATGTAAATATGTCATGCCTTCCTGTTTTTCAGTACCTATTCCATTCATGATAACATGTTTTCAAATTCAAGTAATGTCATTCTACTCTATCGCAATGCCATCTGCTTAATTTGGACATCATGCTTCTAAATATCTTATGCATTGTTATTCATCAATATGTACTTCATCTGTCTGCCATACCATGTTTTTTTACATTGAAGTGTTGTTCTAGTGCTCTGTTGCAATGCCATGTTATTTTCCCAATCATACACGTGTATGTTGCCTTAGTTATTTCTGTACGTATTCCGCTAGCATATAGTTTTACATTCAACTGGTGTTTTTTTGCTGTGTTGTCCTGTCGTATCCCTAGCTCTTACACCATACTCCCTCCGTCCGGATTACATGTTGCCGAAATGGATAAAAAAGGACGTATCTAGAACTGAAATACGCCTAGACCCATCCATTTTTTCCGGATGGAGGGAATACATGTCGATATGTCATGCCTTTCTATTCTTCAGTACCTATTCCATCTCTCTGCTGTCGCATGTTTTATAATTAAAGCACCATTCTTCTATACAAGGCATGCAAGGGGAAGATGACTATGTTAGAATCTGAAGGGTTACAAACAAGGCCTTTGCAAAAGATCCAAACGCCAGGAGATAATAAACCAACTCCAGTTTTTATAGATATCGCCCAAAGATAGAGAAACCCAACTCCTATCGATAATAAGCGATTCCAAAGTGGCCAAGGAACTAGTCCGCTCTAGTCCAAAGAAAAGAATGTCAACTCCATTCTAAGAAGCGCAAGCGTATCCTCGCATCATGAAATTTTATAGCATTCGATCATATTTTCTACATGTTTCTTACCCATCTCTCTTTTAGAAAATAAGGTTAAACGATAGAAGACTTCCTCCATTGGGATCGTATTCGAGGAAAATATCTTGCGGGGATTCTCTATGCTCCAATGCTGATGTAAGTACCTGTTGTATATCACTATATTTTCACATCAATATGTATTTTGTTAATCGGTGTGAATCTAACATTTATCTGATCTAAATTAGTTGTAGCAAAATGTTAAAGGCGCCAATGTTGATTTTTGTAAGGAAAACTGCCTAGTAGTTTTGCATACTGAGCTGCATGAATGTACTATCTCATATCACGCACATTACCGAATTGTAGTGCTTCTCTGGCTGCCCATTCATTCATTGTGTCAATGTTGCTTTCATACTACCTTACCTGGCTGATGATAGTTGTGCCATATTGTGTTAATTTGGTGTAGGCTGGTTGCCCAAATGTTCGTTGTGTCAATGTTGCTTTCCTATTATCTGACTTGGCCAATGATAGCAATGCTAGTGTGTTAATTTTGTGCAGGGTGCTGAAGATAAGAAGACAAACTCTGAAAACAGCAAGGCAACCCCATTGTTTCTTTCCAAATAAATCTAGGCAAGGTAATATGGCAATAACTCATGATTAACTGCTTGGTTCCGCCCTAATTTATGTTATGATGCAAAGGTCGAGACACTCTCCACTATCAATAATACAAGCTCGCCAAAATCGCATCTGAATCCCTCCGTCTCAATGCAATGGAATAAATGTATGTTTGTGAACCAATTAATGGTGAAGCAATGATGGAAATGGTGGATGAATCGAGGTGCAGAGTCGCATGCGACACAACAACCGATCAATGTTTTCAGAGAGAGCAGTAGCAAAGCGTAAAGAACTTGCCCACATGCTTATGGACGCCATCTGGCCGAGGTTGCAAATTGTGACGTTGTAGATGGTTAGGTTCTCGCTTATTTATTTGCACCGCATCAACCTTTGATTGCCCAAAGGATGTAATTTCTGTAATATATGCCGGATGTGCAACGTTATTCCCTCGTATGCCGCACCTTTGCTTGATCGGTTTTGGTCCTGCCCATAATTGCTCGTCGTAATGGGCTCAAATTATCTAATTTGGCCTAAAGACATGTATGAACTTTAGTAGGCCCATTAAGTTAATGGGCCACATTAGGCCGAAGTTAATGGTCGGCCCTCTTACCTCCCGGTCGTTAAACAGCCGACATCGAAGCGGGCAACAGTGGCCCTAATTTATTTCACGGGCCGTTAACAGGCCGTTACTAAGTTTGGGCTACATATGGCCCAAATATACTGTAGGCCTTTACCAGGCCGACAGAGACAGCAGGCTTGTACTGGACCATGAAGACCATGGGCCGCTAAGAGGCCGAAAGTCAGGTAGTATTGTAAATGGCCCAACTGTGTTGTGGGCCTTTAGCAGACCGAAAGAGAAACCGGGCTGGTATTGGACCATGAAGGGCATGGGCCGTTAAAAGGCCAAAACTAAGGTCCGACTACAAATGGCCCAACTCATTTATGGTCCGTTAACAGGCCGAAAGGCACACAGGGCCGGGAATTGGCCTAACACTTAAATGGGTTGCTAAAAGGCCAAAACTCAGGTCCTACTACAAATGGCCCAACTGATTTATGGGCCGTCAACAGGCTGAAAGTGACACCGGGCCAGAAATTGGCCCAACACTTAAATGGGCCGCTAAAAGGCCGAAACTCAGGTCCGACAACAAATGGCCCATCAGATTTATGGGTCGTCAATAGGCTGAAAGACACACCGAGCCGGAAATTAGCCCAACATTTAAGTGGGTCGCTAAAAGGCCGAAAGATGTACATCCTGAAAATTGGCCCATCCATTAAATGGGCCGTTAACAGGCCGAAATCTCATCGGGCCGATATTGAGCCCAAATATATAGCGGGCTATTAACGGGCTTGAACTGACGATGGGCCGCAATGGTGTCAAATCTTTAACGGGCCGTTGACGGGCCGAATTGGCACATCTCATATGAGCCGTGGGCTTAAATGGACCTGACACAAGTAGGCCTTATATGGGTTGGCCTGCTAATTTTTACTGGGCCGGCCTTTTTCACCAGAATGGGCCACTGTCGGGCCGTGCCACGTGTCGACCTATCATAGGCGCCTCCTATCCAATGAGTGGATGACATCTATCCCAACGGTGAGGCAACACGTGTTTCCTACGGCCAATGATGATTTTACACGTGGAAAATCCCCATTGGTCCAGGTTGTTAACGGGTTACCGGATCCAAAACCGGACCCGATACCTTAACGGCGTTCCGTTATGGTGGATGCCACGTGTCGGTCACCCTTGACGAAAGCACTTCTGTGACACACGATTTATTGTCATGGAAGTGGACACTTCCGTGATGATAATTTTGGTAATGTCATGGAACACTTCTACGACAACACAGGTATGACTATCTTGATTCTGTCATAAAATCGTCATGGATGTACATGCATGACAAAAAATGTGACCTATTGTGACAAACACGTATCATCATGGAAGTGTAATTTTTTTGTAGTGTGGGTACCCGAGGATGGCGTTGTATGGCAAGCGAATGTCGGCAACGTCGAAGTCAATGAGCTTGGTGTGGTAGTTGTCATGCTTGCCGAAGGTGACAAGAAGGTGGACTTACCCTATCGGATGCGTGGAGCCGTCGGTCACTCCTGAGAAGGGCTTGGTAGGCTGAAGCTGGTGGTATGGCACTTGGAGCCTGTTGAACATATGGACAAAGAGAACATTGACCCTGCTCCGCCATCGATGAGGGTCTTGGTGACAAGTACGTTGCTGATGATGGGCGAGCAGAGCATTGGGAGCGCGCCAGTTGTGGCCGCGCACTTGAGCTGGTCGGAGGAGTTGAAGGTGATGGCATACTTGGACCACCTGAGTGGGCGTGTCGCCTCGAGCTTGGGGAGCGCTGCGTTCACCTCGCGCGCGAACTGCTTGAAGATGCGGTGAGAGGCCGGGGCCTGGGAGCCGTCCAAGATGCAGGCGATGGCACGAGGCTCCTAGAAGCCCCCAGCCCCTCGTCCTGGTGGTGATCTTCGTTCCTTCTCGGTGGTGGAGGCAGTGGAGGAAGACCAGCGTTGCCCTGAGGCCGATCCTCGCGAGGCTGGTCCCTCTAGGCGCCCTCGTGAGGCTGGCCCTGCCAGTGGTCCTCCCGAGGTTGGTTGCGCCACTCCTAGTGATGGTCGCGGCCATCTCAGCGTCCTCCACCTCGGCCACCTCCACGACCATAGCCTCGATCGTTGCACTCAGGGCGTCGACCGAGGCACCTATCGCGGAGGGCTCTGAGCTCTTGGCAGTCGTTAGTGTTGTGGTCGTGCACGTTGTGGAAGACGTACAACGGTCGGCTGCCCTTGGATGACTCGGGGTGATCACAGCCGCGCTTCATCTCTGGTTCGGCTGCAAGCACCGCCGACCCCTTACGCTTCATGTCCTTGACCCTGGCCTTCTTCTCTTTTGGGTCAGCATCAGGGAGATCGAGGAGGGGGAGGCGTCCCTCCTCGGCCCTCACGCATTTGTTCGCCATGTTGAACATCTCCAGGGCTGTGCAGAGGTCTTCATGTATGGAGAGATCCTCCTTCATCTTGATGTCGCGGACGCCGTCAGTAAACGCTGAGATGATGGCCTCATCCGACACCTTGGGGATCTTGAGGTGAACGTTGTTGAAGTGCTGGATGTACTTATGCAGGGTCTCTCCTGGCTGCTGCTTGATGCGTCACAGGTCACCCGCGGCCGGCGGGCGATCGCGAGTGCCCTGGAAGTTGGCGATGAAGCGGTCGCGCATCTCATCCCAGGAGGAGACAGACCCCACGGGGAGGTTCAGGAGCCAGGAGCGTGCACCAGCTTTGAGGGCCATGGGAAACTAGTTCGCCATGATCTTCTCGTCGCCGCTAGCCGCCTCGATGCTCAGTTTGTAGAGTTGCAGAAACTCGGCGGGGTCGGCGGTGCCGTCATAGCATGGGGGCAGGTCAAGCTTGAACTTTCCCGGCCATACGACGTTGGGCAGCTCCGGGGTGAACGCGTGACACCCTGTTGTGGTCACAGGAGCCCGTCAGGGTGGTGGAGCCTGGTCTTGGTGCTCGCGCGCCGCCACAACCACAGACGGCACATGGTCTTGATGTGGAGGTGCTGGAAGCGCACATGCATCTTCTTGGGGCCGCTGCACCACTTGACAACTCGCTTCTTCACGCGCAGGCGCCCTGGCGCTGCGGGTCGCTGATACGTCTCCAACGTATCTATAATTTTTGATTGCTCCATGCTACTTTATCTACTGTTTTGGACTATACTGGGCTTTATTTTCCACTTTTATATTATTTTTGGGACTAACCTATTAACCGGAGGCCCAACCCAGAATTGCTGTTTTTTGCCTTTTTCAGTTTTTTGAAGAAACAGAATATCAAACGGAGTCCAAACGGAATGAAACCTTCAGGATCGTGATTTTCCAACCGAACATGATCCAGGAGACTTGGACCCTACTCCAAGAAGTCTCCAAGGAGGTCACGAGGGTGGAGGGCGCGCCCCCCTGGGCGCGCCTCCCTACCTCGTGGGCCCCTCGGAGCTCCACCGACGTACTCCTTCCTCCTATATATACCTATGTATCCCCGAACGATCAGAACAGGAGCCAAAAACCTAATTCCACCGCCGCAACCTTCTGTATCCACGAGATCCCATCTTGGGGCCTGTTCGAGTTCACGAGGGGGCATCCACCACAGAGGGCTTCTACATCATCACCATAGCCCATCCGATGAAGTGTGAGTAGTTTACTTCAGACCTTCAGGTCCATAGCTAGTAGCTAGATGGCTTGTTCTCTATTTTTGGATCTCAATACAATGTTCTCCCCCTCTCTCGTGGAGATCTATTCTATGTAATCTTCTTTTTGCGGTGTGTTTGTTGAGACCGATGAATTGTGGGTTTATGATCCAGTATTATCTATGGAAAATATTTGATTCTTCCCTAAATTCTTTTATGTATGATTGAGTTATCTGTGCAAGTATCTTCGAATTATCCTTTCTGGTTTGGCCAACTAGATTGGTAGTTCTTGCAATGGGAGAAGTGCTTAGCTTTGGGTTCAATCTTGCGGTGTCCTTACCCAAAGGATGTAAAGGGTTGCAAGGCACGATTGTATTGTTGCCATCGAGGATAACAAGATGGGGTTTTATCATATTGCATGAATTTATCCTCTACATCATGTCATCTTGCTTACGACGCTACTCTGCTTTTTAACTTAATACTCTAGATGCATGCTAGATAGCGGTCGATGAGTGGAGTAATAGTAGTAGATGCGTAATCGCTTAGATCTACTTGTTTTGGACGTGATGCCTATATACATGATCATTGCCTAGATATACTCATAACTATGCTCAATTCTATCAATTGCTCAACAATAATTTGTTCACCCACCGTAGAATACTTATGCTCTTGAGAGAAGCCACTAGTGAAACCTATGGTCCCCGGGTCTATTCTCATCATATCAATCTATATCACTTTATTTACTTGCTTTGTTTTTACTTTGCCTTTACGTTTTACTTTGCATCTATCTATCAAAATACCAAAAATATTATCTCTATCGATCTCACTCGTAAGTGACCGTGAAGGGATTGACAACCCCTAAGCGTTGGTTGCGAGTTGCTATCGTTTTGTGTAGGTACGAGGGACTTGTGCGTGGTCTCCTACTGGATTGATACCTTGGTTCTAAAAAACTGAGGAAAATACTTACGCTACTTTACTGCATCATCCTCTCCTCTTCGGGGAAATCCAACGCTGTGCTCAAGAGGTAGCAAGAAGAATTTCTGGCACTGTTGCCGGGGAGGCTCACGCAAGCAAGTCAACCATACCAAGTACCGATCGCAATCCCTATCTCTCGCATTACATTATTTGCCATTTGCCTCTCATTTTCCTCTCCCCCACTTCACCCTTGCCGTTTTATTCGCCCTTCTTCCATTCAATCTTATGTTTGCTTGTACCTTCTTTTTGCTTGCATCTTCGCTTGCTAAAAGTTTATGGATCCTCATGGCTTGCCAATCTTTTTAAGAGATCCAATTATGATGAACCAATTGCTAGTGAGTTTTGTGCACTAGATTATCTTTATGAAGTTTTGCTTGAAATTCGTGAATCTAGAAATTGTGATGAAGTACTTTATGAGGAGATTCATGATAACTCTTTGAATAAAAAGCATGATTGCAATGATGTTACTATAAGTTCTCTTGATGTCAATTGTGCTAATAATATGCAAAACCCTAAGCTTGGGGATGCTAGTTTTGCTATGTCTACTACTTGTTGCCATGATCATGATTGGGGTGATTCTTCTTATGATCTTGAAAATTTATTTAAGACCCATGATGAATATGAGATTGATAATAGTGTTTGCAATAATTTTGAAAGTGGGTTTGGAAGAGTGTCAACTTTAGATCCCACATATTTGGAGAATGTTCAATCTTATGGTATTTTTGATAAAAGTGGGTTTGGAGAGGTCATGACTTTAGTTAATGTTAATCCCACTATTTTGGAAGAGTGTCAACTTCGCATGCATGTGGATCGTGTTGGAAATATTTTATGTGATAGTTATTTTGTTGAATTTTCTTACGATCCTACATGTAATTATTATGAGAGAGGAAAATATGGTTGTAGAAACTCTTCATGTTGAGATTGCTATCATCTCTTTGTTCTTCCTTGCATATGCTAGTTTTTGTTTGCCTTGCAAATTTATTTGCTTATAATATGCCTATGCATAGGAAGTATGTTAGACTTAGATGTGTTTGTCACGTGTTTCATGATGCTCTCTTTGCACTTCAAATCTTGTCTTTCTTGTGAGCATCATTAAAATTCTCAATGCCTAGGTAGGGGCGTTAAACGATAGCGCTTGTTGGGAGGCAACCCAATTTTATTTTGTGTTTTTTGTTTTTGCTTCTGTTTTGGAATAAATAATCCATCTACCTTCTGTTTGGATGTGATTTTATGTTTTAATTAGTGTTTGTGCCAAGTAGAACCTATAGGATAACCTACGATGATAGTTGATTTGATTCTGCTGAAAAACAGAAACTTTGCGCGCACGAATTTAGTTATGATAAATCACAGGAACGTACTTTTGCGTTCATTCTTTTTGCTGCTGATCAATAAACAAATTGTCCAGGACTTCCTATTTTGGTAGAATTTTTATAGTTCCATAAGTTTGCGTTAGTTACAGATTGCTACAGACTGTTCTGTTTTTGACAGATTCTGTTTTTCGTGTGTTGTTTGCTTATTTTGATGAATCTATGGCTAGTAAATTAGTTTATAAACCATAGAGAAGTTGGACTACAGTAGGTTTAACACCAATATAAATAAAAAATGAGTTCATTACAGTACCTTGAAGTAGTCTTTTGTTTTCTTTCTCTAACGGAGCTCACGAGATTTCTGTTGAGTTTTGTGTTGTGAAGTTTTCAAGTTTTGGGTGAATTCTTTTGATGGATTATGGAACAAGGAGTGGCAAGAGCCTAAGCTTGGGGATGCCCATGGCACCCCAAAGATAATCCAAGGACACCAAAAATTCAAAGCTTGGGGATGCCCCGGAAGGCATCCCCTCTTTCGTCCACTTCCATCGGTAATTTACTTGGAGCTATATTTTTATTCACCAACATGATATGTGTTTTGCTTGGAGCATCTTGTATTATTTGTGTCTTTGCTTGTTAGTATACCACAATCATCCTTGATGTACACATATTTTGATAGAGCCATACATGATTTGGAATTTTTTAGAATACTCTATGTGCTTCACTTATATCTTTTGAGCTTGATAGTTTTGCTCATAGTACTTCACTTATATCTTTTGAGCGTGATAATTTTTGCTCTAGTGCTTCACTTAGATATTTTAGAGCACGGTGGTGGATTTGTTTTAAAGAAACTATTGATCTCTCATGCTTCACTTAGATTATTTTGAGAGTCTTTAATAGCATGGCAATTTGCTTAATGTTAATATACTTGGTGTTCAAGATATGTGAAACTTTCTTTTGAGTGAATTGAATACTAAGATAAGTTTGATGCTTGATAACTGTTTTGAGATATGGAGGTGATAATATCAAAGTCGTGCTAGTTGGGTGATTATAAATTTGAGAAATACTTGTGTTGAAGTTTTCAAATCCCGTAGCATGCATGTATGGTTAAAGTTGTGTAACAAATTTGAAACATGAAGTGTACCTGGCTTGTGCATCCTTATGAGTGGTGGTCGGGGATGAGCGATCGTCTTTTCCTACCAATCTATCCCCCTAGGAGCATGCATGTAGTACTTGAATTTTTGATGATTTCTAAATTTTTGCAATAAGTATATGAGTTCTTTTGACTAATGTTGAGTCCATGGATTATACGCACTCTCACCTTTCCGCCTTTGCTAGCCTCTTCGGTACCGTGCATTGCCCTTTCTCACCTTGAGAGTTGGCGCAAACTTTGCCGGTGCATCCAAACCCCGTGATATGATATACTCTATCACACATAAACCTCCTTATATCTTCCTCAAAACAGCCACCATACCTACCTATCATGGCATTTCTATAGCCATTCCGAGATATATTGCCATGCAACTTCCATCATCATCATCATGACATATATTACTTTTGTCATATTGCCATTGCATGATCATGTAGTTGACATCGTATTTGTGGCAAAAGCCACCATGCATTATTTTCCATACATGTCACTCTTGATTCATTGCACCATCCCAGTACACCGCCGGAGGCATTCATATAAAGTCATATCTTGTTCTAAGTTTCGAGTTGTAATCCTTGTGTTGTAATCAATAGAAGTGTGATGATCATCATTATTAGAGCATTGCCCAAATAAAAAAAAAGAGAAAGGCCAAAAAAAGAGAGAAAGGCCCAAAAAAAGAAAAAAGAAAGAAAGGGCAATGCTACTATCTCTTTTTTTCCACACTTGTGCTTCAAAGTAGCACCTTGTTCTTCATGTAGTGAGTCTCATATATTGTGCTTCAAAGTAGCACCTTGTTCTTCATGTAGTGAGTCTCATATATTGTGCTTCAAAGTAGCACCTTGTTCCTCATGTAGTGAGTCTCATAAGTTGTCTTTTCATACTAGTGGGAATATTTTTCATTATAGAACTTGGCTTGTATATTCCTACGATGGGCTTCCTCAAATGCCCTAGGTCTTCTTGAGCAAGCAAGTTGGATGCACACCCACTAGTTTTCTTTTGTTGAGCATTCATAGCTCTAGTGCATCCGTTGCATGGCAATCCCTACTCACTCACATCGATATCTATTGATGGGCATCTCCATAGCCCGTTGATACGCCTAGTTGATGTGAGACTTTCTCCTTTTTTGTCTTCTCCACACAATCCCCATCATCATATTCTATTCATCCCATAGTGCTATATCCATGGCTCACGCTCATGTATTGCGTGAAGGTTGAAAAAGTTTGAGATTATTTAAGTATGAAACAATTGTTTGGCTTGTCATCGGGGGTATAGAAGTTGGGAACATCTTTGTGTGACGGAAATGAAGCATAGCCTAACTATATGATTTTGTAGGGATGAACTTTCTTTTGCCGTGTTATTTTGAGAAGACATGATTGCTTTGATTAGTATGCTTGAAGTATTATTATTTTTTGTCAATATGAACTTTTGTCTTGAATCTTTCGGATCTGAATATTCATATCACAATTAAGAAGATTTACATTGAAATTATGCCAAAGTATCACTCCGCATCAAAAATTCTTTTTTATCATTTACCTACTCGAGGACGAGCAGGAATTAAGCTTGGGGATGCCTAATACGCTCCAACGTATCTATAATTTTTGATTGCTCCATGCTACTTTATCTACTGTTTTGGACTATATTGGGCTTTATTTTCCACTTTTATATTATTTTTGGGACTAACCTATTAACCGGAGGCCCAGCCCAGAATTGTTGTTTTTTGCCTTTTTCAGTATTTCGAAGAAACAGAATATCAAACGGAGTCCAAACGGAATGAAACCTTTGGGATCGTGATTTTCCAACCGAACGTGATCCAGGAGACTTGGACCCTACTCCAAGAAGTCTCCGAGGAGGTCACGAGGGTGGAGGGCGCCTCCCCTGGGCGCGCCCCCTACCTCATGGGCCCCTCAGAGCTCCACCGACGTACTACTTCCTCCTATATATACCTACGTATCCCCGAACGATCAGAACAGGAGCCAAAAACCTAATTCCACCCCCGCAACCTTCTGAATCCACGAGATCCCATCTTTGGGCCTGTTCCCGAGCTTCGCCGGAGGGGGCATCCACCACAGAGGGCTTCTACATCATCACCATAGCCCATCCGATGAAGTGTGAGTAGTTTACTTCAGACCTTCAGGTCCATAGCTAGTAGCTAGATGGCTTCTTCTCTCTTTTTGGATCTCAATACAATGTTCTCCCCCTCTCTCGTGGAGATCTATTCGATGTAATCTTCTTTTTGCGGTGTGTTTGTTGAGACCGATGAATTGTGGGTTTATGATCTAGTATTATCTATGGAAAATATTTGATTCTTCTCTGAATTCTTTTATGTATGATTGAGTTATCTTTGCAAGTCTCTTCGAATTATCCTTTTTGGTTTGGCCAACTAGATTGGTAGTTCTTGCAATGGGAGAAGTGCTAAGCTTTGGGTTCAATCTTATGTGTCCTTACCCAAAGGATGTAAAGGGTTGTAAGGCACGATTGTATTGTTGCCATCGAGGATAACAAGATGGTTTTTTTTTATCATATTGCATGAATTTATCCCTCTACATCATGTCATCTTGCTTACGGCGTTACTCTGTTTTTAACTTAATACTCTAGATGCATGCTGGATAGCGGTCGATGAGTGGAGTATAGTAGTAGATGCGTAATCGCTTCGATCTACTTGTTTTGGACGTGATGCCTATATACATGATCATTTCCTAGATATACTCATAACTATGCTCAATTCATCAATTGCTCAACAAGAATTTGTTCACCCACCGTAGAATACTTATGCTCTTGAGAGAAGCCACTAGTGAAACCTATGGCCCCCGGGTCTATTCTCATCATATCAATCTATATCACTTTATTTACTTGCTTTGTTTTTACTTTGCCCTTTACTTTTTACTTTGCATCTATCTATCAAAAGTACCAAAAATATTATCTCTATCAGATCTCACTCTCGTAAGTGACCGTGAAGGGATTGACAACCCCTAAGCTTTGGTTGCGAGTTGCTATCGTTTTGTGTAGGTACGAGGGACTTGTGCGTGGTCTCCTATTGGATTGATACCTTCGTTCTCAAAAACTGAGGGAAATACTTACGCTACTTTACTGCATCATCCTCTCCTCTTCGGGGAAATCCAACACAGTGCTCAAGAGGTAGTAGTCGCACCATTGTGCTGCCCATCGGTTCGATGATGGCACCCTGGACTGGAGGTGGTGGAGGCGCCCCGTGAGCCACGTCACTCGCAGCAGGCGGCTGCTGAGGCAGTGAGCGGGCCGGCGCAACAGAGTCCCCAGCGGCGCTGACGAGCTCGGCGATGCACTCGAGCCGCTCCTCGTAGAAGTTATTGGCTGGGCGGTAGGGAAGGAGCTCCTGCGCCATGAGCAGAGCAGCCTGCGCGTCCGCCGAGCCGCGACGCACGTGGGAGGACGAAGCGGCTGGAGTCAGCAACGGAGTGGCGGTGCACCCGTCGCGATGCACGGAGGGGTGCAACGATGAAGCTTGCTGCTTGTGGCACGCAGGGCCCGTGGCGACATTGGCCGCTGCTGACGGAGGACGACGAGGACAACCGTCGCCCGCCGGTGCCGTCTGAGAGACGTGGGCGGTAACGACGGCCCGATGCTGAGTGCAAGCCTGGTGTGCGTCAGCCATGGGGGCGTCGGAGTAGCGGTGGATCAATCGACGGAAGAGAAGATCCGACGCACCCCTACGTGGCACGCCAAATGTCGGATTTCGGGTTCCGCAAACCCTCGAGAGGTTTGAACTCTGGGGTGCATGCGGGGATCTCAACCTACCCAACCTGCCTACTCGCGATCCTCACAGCCTAGCGTGTCGAAATCGAAGGGACAGAGAGACACAACAATTTATCCTAGTTTGGGACACATTTCGGTGTAATACCCTACTCCAGCTTCGTGGTGGATTGCCTCGAGGGGCTGAGGATGAACTAGTACAGCGGATGAACAGCCTCAGGAGGTGAGGTGTTCTTGAGCTCAAGTGCGCTGGTGAAGGAGGAATGGCTTCGCTCTGTTCGGATTCATCCCTCCCCTTCTATGGTGGTGGCTAAGTCCTATTTATAGTGGCCTTGGTCCTCTTCCCAAATATTGGCGGGAAGGGATCCCACAACAGCCAGATTTGAAGGGGGACAACAAGTACATCCTATCCTGACTAAAGCGGTCTTAGCCTACAGAAGCCTCTAGTCGTGACGCTGCGATGGGCTCGGTGATGACCTCCGTCCTGCCGTCCTGGCGGTCTTGGTCTTGTTGCACCAGAATGGAAACCTTTGGCTGATTCCTCAGGACTCCGCACCTGCTGCTTGCCTCCTTTGCACCAAAGAGGAAACTGGTACTCTGTGCCCGCTGGCGCCCGCCTGGCCTTGATCATCATGGCTCACGTTAGCTGAGCCTCATGAGGTGCACCTTGCATAGAAATCTCCGCTCCTCGGGAGCCAGCCTGAGGAGGCCGATCACATTGGAGGTCTTGGTGTCGTCCGCCTCGCGAGGCTTGGCCCCTCGCGAGGGTCTTGAGTTGTTGATGCTGAAGCTGGGCCGTACCAAGCCGCTGTTGGAGCCGCGCCATGGGCCACAGGCAGGCAAATCTGTCAGCGGGTCAGCAGGTTTTTTCGGCGGACCATCCGGCCTAGCCAGCACTGCAGTTGCCGCCGGGGCTGCTATCCATACCGCATGGGCCTCCCGCGCCTCATGCATACTATGTGGCTCCGCAGTCGTATTGAGAGTACCCACCACCGCAGCTGAGCGGCGGTTATGGCTTCCCCATGGCGTCTCCGTCCCCCTCGCCGACCCTGCCACCGGCACCCTGGGACCCGGTGCTCCTCACCAGGCTGCATGTCGCTCCTACGCCGAACAACTGCACTGGAGGTGGTGATTGGTACATGGACACTGGTGCTACGGCTCACATGTTTGCTCATCCTGGTAACCTTGCCTCCTTCACTCATGTCTCCACCGACCGCCGTATCATTGTCGGTGACGGTTCCACACTTCCTATCACACATGTTGGGCACACTTCTTTTCCTTCTACTTCTACGTCTTTATCTTTGTTTAACATACTTGTGTCTCCTCATCTTATTAAGAATCTTATCTCCGTTCGTTATTTCACTCGTGAAAATCATGTCACTATTGAATTTGACGAGTTTGGTTTTAGTGTCAAGGACGCTCGAACCAGGATGGTACTTCACCGATGTGATAGCCCCGACGAGCTCTATCCGGTGCATTCGCCCTCATCCATCACCACCGCACCGGTCGCTCTCTCCGCTGGAGTTGATCTCTGGCATGCTCGCTTCACCCCAACCCCATCACACTTCGTCACATTCTTAGGAGTTTTAGTTTCAGTTGCAACAAGATCAAGGATCACACTTGTCATACCTGTCGAGTCGGCAAACACGTTCGCCTCTCGTTTAATAACTCCATCACTATAGCTTCTTTTCCTTTTCAGTTGATTCATAGCGATGTGTGGACGTGGACCTCTCCGGTTCCTAGTAACTCGGGCTACTTATATTATCTAGTTATCCTTGATGATTATTCTCATTATTTGTGGACTTTTCCTTTGCGCATAAAATCGGATGCACTCTCTACCTTGACGGCTTTTTACTCCTATGTCCACACGCAGTTTGGGCGTCCCATCCATGCGCTTCAGATGGACAATGGAAAAGAGTTTGACAACCTCCCTTTCCACACTTTTTTGGCACATCACGGCACCATTTTCCGCCTCACATGCCCTTATACTTCACAATAGAATGGTCGAGCCAAACGCGTCCTTCGCACTCTGAACGACTGCGTTCGCATGCACCTGTTCCATGCTAATGTGCCACCTTGTTTCTGGCCAAACGCACTCGCTACTGCTTCACTTCTCCTTAACCTTCGACCCTGCCGTCCACGGTGGAACTATGCACCTCACCATCTTCTCTTCGGTACGCCCCCGTCTTATGATGGCTTGCGTATTTTCGGGTGCCTTTGCTATCCTAGCACTACGGACTCCGCTCCTCACAAACTCGCACCTCATTCTGTCGCTTGCATCTTCATCGGCTACCCCTCCAACTCCAAGGGATATCGGTGCTACGATCCCGTCTGCCACCGTGTGTTCACTTCCCGGCACGTTTACTTTGATGAGCATGTGTTTTCGTTTTAGCAGCTACCCCCGGCAGTTCCTCCCGCCGCCGGTGACGCGGGCTCTTCCACGACTCTCCCAGGGCGCTCGCGTGCCTGAAAGTGCAACTAATCCCCGGGTGGTTTTGGTAATTAATAACAACATATATATCATTGAACTAACAGTTACTTGAGAATCATTTCAGAGAGTTCAATGATATGGGTATGGCAAGGACTGAAGAAGTGGACCCCTCAAAATGCTAAGGCAAGCATTGGCAAAAGCTCAAGACTCCATTTTTGGTTTAGTGATCCAAGATCACATTGAGTCCATAGGAAAAGCCAATACTATTAAAAGGGATGAGGTTATGATGATGATCCGTTGCTCAAGTGCTTAGTGATACATCTCCTAAACTATCGCAACTTTCACCGCCATATACACTCATAAGTAGTCTCGGTCCCACCGATATTCCAAACTCACCACACCGAGATGAACCACCTCACCATAAGCCAAACCCTAGAAAACTCGGATTTTCCGATTTCAACTCGGTCTCACGAAACATGAGTTGCCAAGCTTCTGTGACCTTCTGTCATCAAATCGGTGTCACCGAGATGATGAAGTCGGTCCCACCGAAACTGGCATGCTCTTGTCATTGCACGAATCGGTCTAACCGAGATTGTATTTTCGGTCCCACCGAAAATCCCAACGTTCACATTATTTGAACTATCGGTCTCACCGAGTTGTCCACTTCGGTCCCACCGAGATTGCTCAAATGTGTGTAACGGTTGGATTTTGTGTGGAGGCTATAAATACCCCTCCACCCCCTCTTCATTCGTGGAGAGAGCCATCAGAAAGAACTACCACTCCTACTTTACATTTCTGAGAAGAGAACTACCTACCCTTGTGTTGAGATCAAGTTACTCCACTCCCACCATATGAAGCTTGATCTCTAGCCTTCCCAAGTTGCTTTCCACTCAATCCTTTCTTCCACCACAGCCAAATCAGTGAGGAGAGTTGAGTGTTGGGGAGATTATCATTTGAAGCACAAGAGCAAGGAGTTCATCATCATATACAACATCTATTACCTTTTGGAGGGTGGTGCCTCCTAGATTGGTTAGGTGTCGCTTGGGAGCCTCCCACGAGATGTGGAGTTGAACCAAGAAGTTTGTAAGGGCAAGGAGATCGCCTACTGTGAAGATCTACCCGAGTAAGGCTAGTCCTCCGTGGGCGAGGCCATGATGGAATAGACAAGGTTGCTTCTTCGTGGACCCTTCGTCGGTGGAGCCCTCCGTGGACTCGCGCAGCTGTTACCCTCCGTGGGTTGAAGTCTCCATCAACGTGGAAGTACGATAGCACCACCTATCGGAACCACGAGAAAAATCACCGCGTCTCCGAAATTGCATTTGCTCTTCTCCACCTCTCTTTACTACCTGTGCAATTTACTTTCCGCTGCCTATACTCTAGAATTGCATGTGTAGGGTGATGCTTGACTTGATCATAATTGTGAATCTGCCAAAAACTGTTCTTTGTCAAAAGGCAGAATTTTTATATTGTCAAGTAGTCTAATCACCCCCTCTAGACATACTTTCGATCCTACAAGTGGTATCGAGCTTTGGTCTCCATTGTATTGGTTTCCATTGCATTGACTCCATAAGCTTGGTTTCACAACCTAGGAGAGTATGGCGCCTAGTGAGGGTAATTTTCAGAGAGGTCCTTACTTTGATGGTACAAATTTTGCTAGTTGGAAGCATAAAATGAAAATGCATATTCTTGGCCATAACCCACCGCATGGGGCATTATTTGTGTTGGTATGCAAGGTGAATTCTTCGAGGAAGGAAAAGTTTCGGATCATGGGTCTACAACGGAAGAATTGCGGATGTTGCAAAACAATGCTCAAGCTTGTGACATTCTCTTCAATGCCTTGTGTCCCGAGGAGTTCAACAAAATCAGCCGCCTTGAGAATGCAAAAGAGATTTGGGATACTTTGGTTGAAATGCACGAAGGTACCGAGTCCGTGAAGGAATCAAAGCTAGACATTCTTCAAGGTCAACTTGACAAGTTCAAGATGAAGGATGGTGAAGGAGTCGCTGAAATGTACTCTAGGCTTGCTCTCATCACAAATGAGATTGCCGGCTTAGGAAGCAAAGAAATGACCGATCGATTCATCATCAAGAAGATTCTCGAGCTTTGGATGGAAAGTATGACACCGTGTGCACTTTGATCCAAATGATGCCAAACTACAAGAATCTCAAGCCAACCGAAGTCATTGGAAGAATTGTTGCTCATGAGATGACACTTAAGGATAAGGAAGAGCTTCACAACAAGTCAAGTGGTGCTTACAAAGCTACAAGTGATCCTCCCACAACCTCAAGTGACAAGTTAGTTTCCAATGAAGAGATAAGCCTAATGGTCAAGAACTTCAACAAATTCTACAAGAATAGAGGCAAAGAGAGAAGCTCAAAGTCTAGATCATATGATGAAAAGAGATCTTCTAGTCGTGATCGAAACTGCTACAATTGTGGAAGACCCGGACACTACTCAAATGAGTGTACGGCTCCCCACAAGAGAAGAGAAGAATCTCCAAGAAGAAGAAGCTCAAGAGATGAGTCACCTCGAAAGAGAGAAGGAGCAGAGATGATCGTTATGAACGAAGACCCTCTCGGAGAAGCAAGGATTCGGAGAGGAAAGACAAGTCATCAAGGAGCTACACAAGAAGAAAACATCAAGCTCATGTAGGTGAATGGGTCTCCGGCCCGACTCAGACAATCAATCCGAAGGAAGCTATCACTCCAACTCCGACTACACCAAGATGAAGGTGTTGCCGGTCTTGCTCTCAGATCCTCCAACTCCAACTCCTACGACTTATTTGATTCACCAAATGAGGGAATTGGAAGATGCTTCATGGCTAAAGGCCCCAAGGTATCACACCCTGAATTCATTGACTTTGATAGTGATGAGGATGACTTGCTTGGTGAAGATGAGCTCTTGCTTGATAAATCCAAAGGAGCCTAATAACGATGAACATGCTAGTAGTCTTTATAGTCGAGAAGAGTCGAATGACAATGCTATGAAGGAGATTGAGCGTCTAACTAAAGAACTAAACACTCTTAAGTTAGCTCATGAAACAACTCAAGAAGATCATAGAGAGCTCCTAAGATCTCATGAGAAGCTACGCTTCGAGAAGCTCACACTAGAGCAAGAACATGAGTTTCTAAAAGCAATCAATGACGATCTTCGAAAGAAGAGTTCTTCATATCTTGCCAAACGACTTCTCTTGTCTAATTTCTTGCCACCCATTACGAATAAGCATGACAAGCATAAGAAAAATTCTTCCTCTAGTAGTAACAATAACCATGCTAAATCCAATGTTGCTTCTAGTAGTTCTCTTGATTCCACTAACAATGTATCAAGCCAAGTTACACTTGAGCAAGAAAATAGTTTATTGAAAGGTATCATAGAGAAAGGTGTCTACAAGAGCCTTGCCGGAAGCAAGAACTTTGAGGAAATTGTTCGCAAGCAAGGAAGGCACCGGAAGAATCAAGGAATTGGTTTTGAGCGAAAGTTCAACGCCGAAGGTGTTGAATGGGAAGAAGGTCGATATCCTACTCCACAGTTTGTTCCTCAAAAGGAGAAGTATGATCCTACTTCTTCCAATGTGGAACAAGCTCAAAATGACCTTCCACCACAAGACCACAAGCTAAAAGGCAAGGACAAGCTTCAAGAGGAGATTGACGCATTTGTTGAAGCACCTCAAGCCATGGTCAAGTGGGTTCCCAAGGAAACGTCAAGTTCTACTTCGTCAAGCTCAACTACAACCCCAAGGATTCCCATCAAGATGATGTGGATCCCGAAGAAGAAGAACTAGAAAGTTCTTGAGGGTGACTCCACCAACATACTTCACTCACATTCATTTTGGCAAAAACTTGTGCAATCAACTTCCACATTATGCACTAGTTCATGGAGTCACAAACCCTCTTGTTGGTAAGTCAAGGGACAAGGTAATCATTGCTTTCATGGACATCATCTATTGTGAACTTCAATCTATGTCCATGGATATCCTTGTTTGTTCCTTGTGGGACTAAACCATGTAGGTATTGAAAGTGCCCGAATCCAAAGGATTGCTCCCAACTCTTGATGATCTCCATCAACATTGAGCATCCACATCTTCAACATCTACATGAAGTCTTCTACGACAACCCAAGGTTAGTTTGACCCTTTAAAAGGGTTCTCACATCTAGGGGAGCTTTGCTCTAAAAATTGAGCTAAAGCATCTTCAAATGATGTGAACACATCAATGCTTTATGTAAAAGTGGTAACCCCACTTGTGCTTAAACGATGAGTATGACCTATGATCAAATGTTCTCATTTGGCTCCTAAGTCAATATACTCATATAAAGATGACCTAGTCATCGACAAATTGTGTGTTAGTTGCTAGAGTTTTGATTGTGCATGTTTGACACATATTTCATTTGCTATCTTATTGTGTGAGCATGTTGGATGCATGATTTTATCCATTCGAGGACATCCATTTGTTGCTTTGGTCGTTTTGATTTTTTCGACCAAATGGATGGACAAGAATGCCTAAGTACCTCCCTAGCTATCTATGCTTTCTTGTCTCAAATTCTATTCATGCTTACATCACAAATTTTGAACAAGTCATTTTCGGACCCTCCGGTGAGGAGCACTGAGCCACCGATCCGTCAAGGGCTAATTTCCAAAACCTTCTAATTGATTTCGGTCGGACTAACTCACTCAAACTCGGTCGAACCGAAAGCATTTAGATCGATCTAGGTTTTCACCTCGGTGAAACCGAAGTTGTGATTTTCGGCGTGATCAAGTGCATAATCGCTTAGCAGTTATCCATCTCAGTGCCACCGAAGTTTTACAACTCGGTCCCACCGACAAATGACAAGGGGTATATATATTCCAAGGGCGCGCTGATTCCTCCTTCAAACGTTTCGCCCCCACACCCTTTGCTGCCGCTTTGGTCTCCGGATCGTCGCTGTCAGGCACCTCGCCGCAGTCTCGTCGCCGCCAACGGACATCTCCTCCGCGCCGTTGCCGCCAGAGAAAAACTCCACCAAGTTAGGGTGAGTTTTGATCCCACTCGTGCTCCCATCTCCGATTCAATGCACGCTTGATTGCCTAGTATCTTGCCACGATTGAAATCCTCCTGCATACACCGATTAGTTCGTTTGGACTAGATTTGAGTAAAAGTTTTAGGTTAGGTTTCCGCCGAACACATCTCGGTGAGACCGATTTTATATTTTCGTGTGACCGATTTGGCCTATGGCCATTCAGATCGCACCTTCGGTCCAACCGAAGTTGTGCAAAATCGGTGTGACCGAAATGAAAATCTGTGAAACCCTAGTGTTTTCAAGAGATCAAACCCACTTCGTCCAACCGAAAGTGGTGTGACAAGCTCTGTTTAACACTTCGGATTCACGAATCTTAAACTTCGATCGACCAAATGTCTTCTCGTGAAAACCTAATACTAGAATTTGAACTCATTTTTTTGCAAAACTTGCGAGTTTGTGATGACTCTTCTTCTCTGCCTACACCTTATCTATTCACAGGTTGTCACCATGTCGATGCGGTGGGACAAATGAATAGGTCAGAGACACCCATTGCAGACATTCCAGAGGCAGGCACTAGTCCTGATCCTAGCAGCTCATCTGATGATGGTGAGAGGAGTACACCAAGTGGCTTGCCTCCTGCAGCCACCAGAGCTAGAAAGAAGAGGAATTCAGATGATGAAGATTCAGATTTTGTTATTGAGGAAGAGGTGACCTCAAAGCCTAAAAGGAAAGTTGTTGCCAAAGAGCAACAAGGTCAACAATCTAAGAAGGGCACCAGCAAAGTCAAGCAATCAACTGTTGCTAAGAAGCTGAATTTGGGAGAGGCAGCTGCAAGCAAAGTGAAGAAAACCTCCAAGAGAAAGAGGATAGTGCATGATGCAGCAGAAGAGGATGAGGATGAGGAAGCACCCCAGCCTCCTCGTGGCCAAGCTCATGGGTGATGCCATTAAGGCTGGAGCCACATCAAAGCCCAAGAAATCTGCTCCACTAAGGCAGCTCCAAAGAAAGCCTCGCCGCCAAGCCCAAGAAGACCGTCAGAACATTCCAGCGTCTGAAAAGAACAAGGATGATGTGCCACCGGTGAGTCGATGATGAAGGACCAGTTTTCTTTAAACTTCGCCCAAAAGCGCCACTCCATGATGATGCTCATCCTCAAGCCGAGGATATGAAGGCAAGGAAAGATAGAGGTCTTAGGCTATGGAGACAAATCGACCCATATGCCGTGAGGAGAAGAACCGCCAGAGACCCCAGATTTCACACCAAAGAGCAGCAGGACTTCTATGAGACCGTCTTGATGGACAAGAAGCCCATAGTCGCAGACACCGATACGTTATTTGGAAGTACATTGACAAATAAGAGCACAGAGATTTCTTTCCACATGTGCATGAAAGTTTCACCGCATGTGGTATTGCAGACTTTGTAGGTCGAAATTGACCCGGTTGGAACGATGAGATGATTATGCAATTCTATGCCATGACTCACTTCTACCCCGATGGAAAGATTACGTGGATGGTCAAGGTCAAAGATTTTCTTCTTCGTTGAAGAATGGGCAGAAATTTCAATGCTCCAAAGGCAACGAGATGATGATATTGATGTATATGGGATTCCAAAGAAGAATCATGAATCCATGAAGAACATGTACAAAGAGATTCCGGCAAAGGATTTGGGAACTGGAAGCTCGCTCATCTACTATCTCCGTGCAGGCTTACCTACCACTAATACCATTTTGAGGCATACCTTGATGCCCAAATCTGGAGATGATCGCATGATCAGAGGATACTCTATCAACATGCTGCACATACTTGATGAGAAAGCACCTTTCAAGGTGATGGACTTGATGGTAGAGACCATTAAGAGGACCTGCGGTGACCGTAAAAGGTCATGTGGATTTGCCCCGCAGATTCAGATGCTTATCAATGCCAAGTTTGGCACGGGCACATTCTTGTTGGATAGAGAACATTTACCGCTGCAGCCAGAGCATGAAGACAATGTTGTTGTGATGGATGAGGAGGATCCGACATCTGTTGAAGGTCAAGCCAAGATCGAAGCGCTAAGAAAGCCAAAGTCGATAAGGAAGCAAAGAAGAAGCAGCAGCAGCCTAAACCAAAGAGTTTGGAGAGCGATTCTTGAAGCTACCTAAAGGATTGAACAACGCTCGCCAGATTGTACAGCCTCGGGAGAGCCTAGAGAGGATTGTTGAGGACAAGATCCATGCTCGGACGTGAAGCCGATCAAGTACAAGTGACCGCCAACAAGCTCGAGGCGACATTGAGGAAGCAAAGCGGAGAAGGAAGAGCTTATGCGTGAGATGCAGGATGACTTAGTCCAGATTTTCAAGAACAGATCGCTCCGTTCCCACAGACCCGATCACCGCTATTCCAAAGGGTCGACACCAGACTACAGCTTCAAAGACTCCCACAGTTCAAAGATTACTCCAACTCCAGCTCCAAAGGACTACTCCTCCAAAGATGGACATCACCAAGTCTTCGCCGGTGTCATATCCACTCCGACATCAACCCAGACGGGAGCCGCCAGCAGAGTCCACAGTGACGCTTAGCTCTATGCTTTTTCGAACTTTTTGGTAACTTGTTGCCAAAGGGGGAGAAATTGTATAGATCATAGGACTTCGAGAGAGAGAGTGTTGTAGTGCTGTCGTCGCTTTTGCTCTTTCATTCTTTTGCGGTTTCTTTGAGATACTTTTGGTTTTCGAGACATTCAGTGTGTTTGATACTCCGTTTGATTCTACCTTAATGAGTGCTTGGTCGTACTATGCTTTAATGTGTGCTTAATGCTTATCATATGCCATTCCTATCTCGTATGACCATTTACTCATGTCTTGGTGATTGGGTGCATGCTGTTCATTCTTATCATTTTGTGCCCTCCACCAAGATGTATGTGACATGAAAGAGTGACCCATGATCCTAATCGATTGTGCATTTGCATTCAAACGCAAATCTTAAATAATGCACAAATTTAGGGGGAGCTCTTGCTTATCACATACTTCTCAAAGCGATTTATATTATTCATTGATTATATCCTTTGTCGAAGCTTTGATCTATATGTTGTCATCAATTACCAAAAGGGGAGATTGAAAGTGCAACTAATCCCGGGTGGTTTTGGTAATTAATAACAACATATATATCATTGAACTAATAGTTACTTGAGAATCATTTCAGAGAGTTCAATGATATGGGTATGGCAAGGACTCAAGAAGTGGACCCTCAAAATGCTAAGGCAAGCATTGGCAAAAGCTCAAGACTCCATTTTTGGTTTAGTGATCCAAGATCACATTGAGTCCATAGGAAAAGCCAATACTATTAAAAGGGATGAGGTTATGATGATGATCCGTTGCTCAAGTGCTTAGTGATACATCTCCTAAACTATCAGCAACTTTCACCGCCATATACACTCATAAGTAGTCTCGGTCCCACCGATATTCCAAACTCACCACACCGAGATGAACCACCTCAGCCATAAGCCAAACCCTAGAAAACTCGGATTTTCCGATTCTGAACTCGGTCTCACCGAAACATGAGTTGCCAAGCTTCTGTAACCTTCTGTCATCAAATCGGTGTCACCGAGATGATGAAGTCGGTCCCACCGAAACTGGCATGCTCTTGTCATTGCACGAATCGGTCTAATCGAGATTGTATTTTCGGTCCCACCGAAAATCCCAACGTTCACATTATTTGAACTATCGGTCTCACCGAGTTGTCCACTTCGGTCCCACCGAGATTGCTCAAATGTGTGTAACGGTTGGATTTTGTGTGGAGGCTATAAATACCCCTCCACCCCCTCTTCATTCGTGGAGAGAGCCATCAGAAAGAACTACCACTCCTACCTTACATTTCTGAGAAGAGAACTACCTACCCTTGTGTTGAGATCAAGTTGCTCCACTCCCACCATATGAAGCTTGATCTCTAGCCTTCCCAAGTTGCTTTCCACTCAATCCTTTCTTCCACCACAGCCAAATCAGTGAGGAGAGTTGAGTGTTGGGGAGATTATCATTTGAAGCACAAGAGCAAGGAGTTCATCATCATCTACAACATCTATTACCTTTTGGAGGGTGGTGCCTCCTAGGTTGGTTAGGTGTCGCTTGGGAGTCTCCGTCGAGATGTGGAGTTGAACCAAGAAGTTTGTAAGGGCAAGGAGATCGCCTACTTCGTGAAGATCTACCCCGAGTAAGGCTAGTCCTCCGTGGGCGTAGGCCATGATGGAATAGACAAGGTTGCTTCTTCGTGGACCCTTCGTGGGTGGAGCCTCTGTGGACTCTCGCAGCCTGCTACCCTCCGTGGGTTGAAGTCTCCATCAACGTGGAAGTACGATAGCACCACCTATCGGAACCACGAGAAAAATCACGCGTCTCCAAAATTGCGCTTGCTCTTCTCCACCTCTCTTTACTACATGTGCAATTTACTTTCCGCTGCCTATACTCTAGAATTGCATGTGTAGGATGATGCTTGACTTGATCATAATTGTGAATCTGCCAAAAACTGTTCTTTGTCAAAAGGCAGAATTTTTATATTGTCAAGTAGTCTAATCACCCCCCCTCTAGACATACTTTCGATCCTATAGTGCCTCTCTTGGCCCGCCCCTGGCTTTGAGGCGCCCCCCCCGCATGTGGTGCTTCCTATAGCCGCGGCGCTGGCGCCCTAGGCCCCTCGGCTCCCCCGGCGCCTATGGCCGATCCAGTCACCTGGGCCTGTACGGGCGTTTTTCGCCCGAGCTCACGCTACGCCTCGGATGACTATGTCCATGCGGCGTCTACCTCTGAGACGTCGCCGTTGCCATCCTCCATTCGAGCCGCTCTTCGTGACCCGCTCTGGATGGCTGCAATGCAAGAGGAGTTTGACGCCCTGTTGCGCAACCGGACGTGGCAGCTTGTTCCCCGTCCCCGGCACGCCAACGTGATTACCGGGAAGTGGGTCTTTAAATACAAGCTCCGTCCTGATGGTACCCTTGATCGCTACAAAGTGCGTTGGGTCGTTCATGGCTTCCGACAGCGTGCTGGCATCAACTTCACCGACACCTTTGCTCCGGTCGTCAAGTCCGGCATGATACACACGGTTCTCCACCTTGCGGTCTCCCGTGCTTGGCCGGTGCACCAGATGGACGTCTTCAACGCCTTCCTCCATGGTCACCTCGAGGAGCAGGCCTTCTGCCAGCAGCCCAACAGGTTTGTTGACCCGACGCTTCCCTACCACGTGTGCCTGCTTTCACGGTCCTTGTACAGACTCAAGCAGGCTATGCGCGCTTGGTACCAGCTCATCGCGGCGTTTCTCCACCATCTTGGGTTCCGCTCTACCCCGCTCGGACGCCTTGCTCTTTGTCTACCATCAGGGCTCTGACACGGCCTACTTGCTGCTCTATGTCGATGACATCATCCTGACGGCATGTACTGCTGGTCTCCTCAGTCAGCTCATGGTCGTCTTCGCGCTGAGTTTGCCATCGAGGACTTGGGTCCTTTGCACTACTTCCTCGGTGTCGAGGTGGTGCGCCATTCGGATTGCTTCTTCCTTCATCAACGGAAGTACGCTCATGAGCTCCTGGAGCACGCCGGCATGCTTAACTGCAAGCCCGCTGCTACGCCTGTTGATACGAAGGCCAAGCTTTCTGCCATGGATGGTTCTCCTGCTTCGGATGTTGCTTTCTATCGGTCTATCGTTGGTGCTCTCCAGTACCTCACTCTGACTCGACCGGAGATCCAGTATGCCGTGCATCAGGCGTGTCTTCATATGCATGCTCCTTGAGACGTTCACTGGGCTGCCGTCAAGCGAATTCTCCGCTATATCTGTGGCACTATGGATCTTGGCGTCACGCTTCACGCCTCCGCCGACACCGCCCTCACCGCCTACTCCGATGCAGATCGGGCAGGCTGCCTCGACACTCGCCGCCCACCGGGCTATTGTATCTACCTTGAACCCTCACTTATCTCGTGGTCGTCCAAGCGGCAACCTACGGTCTCTCGTTCCAGTGCTGAGGCTGAGTATCATGCGGTGGCCAACACCGTCGCTGAGTGTTCGTGGCTTCGCCAGCTGCTTCAGGAGCTCTCTTGCCCCGTTGATCGTGCCACGATGGTCTACTGCGTTAAAAAAACATCTCGGTGGTCTACCTCTCCGCTAACCCGGTGCATCATCGACGGACCAAGCATATTAAGTTGGATATTCATTTTGTTCGGGAACAGGTGGCCATTGGCCATATTCGTGTTTTACACGTCCATACTTCCTAACAATTTACCAATATCATGACCAAGGGCTTGCCTACGGCGCCATTTGAGGAGTTCCGGTCCAGTCTTTGCGTCAGCCCGGTGCCGCTTCAAACTGCGTGGGGGGGGGGGTGTTGAGTATATGTGTTATGTGCATATTATGTATTGAGCCCGCCTCCTAGTTCCTTGTATAGTTGAGGTCTGTGAACCACCTTTGTACATCATATATACGTGCCTATGCACGAAGAGCAATACATTGTGCAATTCACATATTCTACAGGGAGCGGGAGAGAGAGGTGAGGGTAATTATGCCGCCTCTTCGGGAAACAACGCGACTTCTCGAGACCGTCCCCTCGCGTGCAGCCTCCGCCACGCACGTGCCACAAGGTGCATCCCTCGGGCCTGGCTGTGGAAAACAACTGATTAGCCAGACCCAGAGGTGCTTAAAGGCTCATGCGGACCAGTTTTTTATGCGACCAATCAATCAAACTAATCAAATTCTTCCTAAGAGTTCCTGGATGGGATGGACGTGGGCAACCAAACGCGTTTGGTGTCTCTTTTTTTGGTTTGCATCGAGCATTTGGTGTCTCTTAGGCCTTGTACAATGCTAGGTGCTTAGGGAGATGCTTAGAAAAATAAACCGGGTTTTTCTGAAGCACCAGTGCTTATTTCTATAGGAGAGACGCCTAACTAAGCGTCTACCCTGTACAAATAAGCACCGGTGCTTAGAAAAAGTCTGGTTTATTTCTCTAAGCACCTCCCCTAAGCATCTTGCATTGTACAAGGCCTTAGACCTCTTCCAATGCAAAGGTGCTTAGATGAGGTGCTAAGTGCATTAAATATCTTAGCAACTCAACTCCTCAATGCATAAAGTGCTTAACTTGTTGTTGCTAAACACACTTTATTTAATGAGTTAGCACCTAAAGTCTTTCATGCATTGATCAAATTGTTTCATTTAAGTGGTTTGCGTAGGTTCTCGTGCTTAGCATTATTTTTTTATGGGGTCACCAAAGTAATCTCTCCCCTCCTTAAATATTGTGCCATGTCATTTTTTCGCTCATGTGGCATGCTTAGCACCTGCCCACGGAGCACTGGAAAGGGCCTTAAAAAAATGTAGTCGTCGTTTTGACAGATCCATGCTCGTTTTCCACGCATCTGCGACGCTATTGCTGTCATCACTACTCAGTCAGTAGTCACTACGAGTGCCGTGCCACTGCCAATTCCCGTTGCCACCGCGGGGTTTAACAACTCCTGCTCCCCTTATCCCCTCCCTCCTCTCCATCCCCACTCCCAAATTCGTCCGATTCCCGCGGGCTCGCAGATCCAGGCAGCCTCCCACCGCCGAACCACCACCCGATGAGCCACCGGCGAGTTGAGGCATGCGACTCCTGGCGCCCGCCGCCCGCGCCCGCGCACGCGCCTGCTCTCCTCCTCCGCGCGGGTAACCCGTGGGGCCGCTCCTACCCGCCCTGCGCCTTCGCGTCTCTCTCCGTCCGTGAGGGCGGGGCGGCCGCCGTCAAGGCAGAGGATGTGGGAGAGGAGAAGGAGAGAACGCTTGCTCAGGTGGCAGCGGAGGTCTCCGGGACGAAGGGCAAGATGCCGCCGGTGGCGCAGCTGCTGAAGCACCCCCTGGCGCTGCTGGCGCTGGTGCCCAGCAGCGTCGCGCTCTTCGCGGCCGGCGCCGGGGCGGGCGCCGTCGCCAAGACGGTTACCGCGCCGCTCGACCGCGTCAAGCTCCTCATGCAGGCACGGCCTTCTGACCCCGCGGTTCATGCTGCCTGGGTGTGTAACTGATGTTTCTGACCCGCGTTTCTTCTCTTCTTCTCCCAGACACATAGCGTGCGGATGGCGGGTGAAAGCACTAAGGGAATTGGATTCGTGCAGGTAACAATGCTACATTCTCTTTGGCTCCGTTCCGTTTTGTGTTGCAAATAAAAAACGATGCAAAACATGTGAATTTTGATATGATAATCAATGCATAAATTTAGAACTGCAGCTCAAAGAAAATTTAGGGTTAAGTGAAATCCATCGTTGATTATTTTTCAGAACATCCTTTTCTTGAATGTTCTTCTATACACCTGCAGTCTATGTTACCTGAATAATAATGGATCAGGAATAACCAAAACAAAAAGACCTTATCTGAACTATAAAGAAGTGTAGGTAACTTAAGATGAAGGGCTAAGATAAAAAGGTCCTTAGTGGGAGATAACAGTTAGAAACTTCAGAATCACCAAGTCTTGTTTTGCTTTATTTGGCAAGAGCTTGAGCTGTTTCTCCATCCTTTATTTTGCACTTGTATCTATGATGTTGTCAATTATTAATAGATTTGAGATGCTTGATTGACTAACTGGATAAGCTTAACCATGGAATTACCTGGTTTCCATACCCTCTGTGTCAGGTCATTTTCATTTTCTTTAATACTGATATACGAATATTAACCATTCTGTTGGTTGGATGCATTTTAGAGTTGACAGTCATAAAATAGGGGAGAAAGGGCGATAGCTTTCTTTTAATGCCTTGCCGATGATACTTGCATTCACATATAAAGGAAATCATGTAACCCGATGCACCTCCAATTGTGTAGGCTATGGCAGAGATAGGGAAGGAAGAGGGTATAAAGGGTTACTGGAAGGGCAATCTTCCACAGGTGCTTGATATTACCCATCTTGCAAATTGTAATTTTGAGGCTCGTGCATGGTTTATCTTGCGTTCCCGTGCTGACTTGTTTCTTCTGCATAAACTCCTCCAGGTTATCCGCATAATTCCATACAGCGCAGTGCAACTTTTCTCATATGAAGTTTACAAGGTCATAACATCTCCTTGCTACCAATAGTCACCTAATCTATTTTATGTTCTTGTGATTGTGAATGTGAGTGTTGTGTTCCTTTTTATTATTCTACAACTTCAATTCAATGTTTTCAGAAAGTATTCCGGAGAAAGGATGGAGAACTTACTGTATTTGGGAGACTTGCGGCTGGGGCTTGTGCGGGCATGACTTCTACACTTGTAATTTATTTATTTATCTAACTTTCTAGCAAATGGCTGTGTTTCCATTCATTCTTATTCTGGCCTGAACTTTCTATTTGTACTTGCTGATAGGTGACTTACCCACTCGATGTCCTCCGGCTTAGGCTAGCAGTTCAATCTGGACATAGCACTATGTCACAGGTAATAACTATTACAAACACAAATTTCTGTATTTCGAAACTGGCATTTCATGATGACTAATTTTGTAGGTTGCTCTGAACATGCTGAGAGAAGAAGGGCTAGCTTCCTTCTATGGGGGCCTTGGTCCATCTCTTATAGGAATTGCACCTTACATTGCTGTAAACTTCTGTGTTTTTGACCTGTGAGATCCTTTCTACTGTATCTTCAATTCTTCATAGTGTATGGTATATAAAATGGTCTCAGATTTCAATATTTGTCTCACGTTTTTATATATCCAAATCATCGTTTCTGTATCGAAGAATGAAGAAATCCGTACCGGAGAAGTACAAGAGTAGACCAGAGACTTCTCTAGCAACTGCTCTTCTTTCAGCAACATTTGCAACCTTGATGTGCTATCCGTTGGACACTGTTAGGAGGCAGATGCAAATGAAAGGCACACCATATAATACAATTTTTGATGCCATTCCAGGTAGCCGAGTGAATTTCGCTACCCTTGCATATGCGGCATAGCAATGCAGCATCTTTTGCTTAGTTCTACATAGCCACCTCAGTGTGTACAATGTTATTTGCCACTTTTAACCATTCTATGTACTCATTAGCAGCTTGATCTTGTTCATTATTGACCAAATTGAAGCATTTTTGAGTTTTTTAATGCGAAATGCAGGCATTGTGGAGCGTGATGGTCTAGTTGGGCTATACAGAGGTTTTGTGCCAAACGCGTTGAAAAATCTACCAAATAGCAGGTGCTACTTTTATTACCATGTCTGTGAAAATATTTAATTTGAATTACGGCAACACTGATAGCTAGCATCATGCTTAACTTGCCATAAAAATTATGTTCTCTCACAAGTTTGTTATGTCATGCAGCATTAAACTCACCGCATTCGACACAATGAAGATCCTGATATCTACTGGGCAAAAGGAACTGGAAAAAATAATGCAAGAAAATCAGGAGAAAACAAGCTAGGAAAATAGCGTTGCACAACCTTAAGGCTCGGGGAGCTGGCATGCTACCCCTTTACATGCTCCAATTTTCGATGAATCTCACTTTCCCAGGCCATATTATAGAGTTTAGATAGGCACATATTTGATGTTCCCTTACAAGTTGGTCCTAACTTACAGTGGTTTTTGTATACCTTGCTGCCTGCTGAAGATCGAGGCATTAGAATCAAGCAGGGCAATTAGTTGTTTTTCTTAGTGGCGGCGTGGCTTTAGCTAGCGTTAGTACAAGCATTCACCTTACCTGATATTTATTCAAGTGGAAACATAGATTGACCTCAAGCTCTCCAGAAAGTTTATCCCTATGTTTTATAGACAGATCTATGAAATACAATGGAGAGCTTGGATACCGTCCTCTAACAGGTACACCCTGAGCATAATACACCCTTGTTCCACCGGTCTTGTATGCCGAAAGCTTTAGATTCGCCGATGAATGATTCTTAGCTTCATTTTGGGCACCACCTCGTTTGTAGTTTGTTTCTCTTTCAGCTTGAGCTGCATGGCCTTATGCACCATCAGGTGATGAAATGGAAATAAGGAAATGCAGTTTAGGGAGAGGAGGGTATTTCTGTTTTTTTGTATGTCGATGAGAATTGAAGTATTTGTTTGTCCTTCTTCAAGACCTAGAATAAAATGAGTTTGGACAAATTGTGTACTGCTATTCCATGATCTAAATATGCTTTTGTGCCTTGTACTGATGCATCATGTGCATGTCAATTGTCATGGTGAAATTGCATTCCAGATCATATTATGAAATGGGGGTTCTATACTGCTGGAATTGGATGCCAGTTGACTGGATGATCTGGAATAAATCTCTCAGGCCTCAGTCCCACCTGACGATGTGCGCTCGAACACTGGTGACAGGCTAGTGAGGCCGTGGTTCCATGGATCTGGACAGCGTGTTAGAGCATCTCCAGTAGTTCGTCCAAATGGGTTGTTATGAGATAAAGACAACATGAGGTGAAAAACGCTCTTCAGCAGATTGTCTATAGGACAATACATTTGATCAGTTGTCCTTGTCCCTAGCACCTTAGAGAGACTAAGCCATCGTCGAAAAGTCTGAAATAAATTCAGATGTCAAGTCTAAGTCTAGTACTTGAACCCTGGTGGGCTATCCTCCTAACTATCCAATCACAAGTTGGTTCGCGCGTTTTTGCTTTGTATTGTCTATATTTTGTACACACAGTTTCAATCGTTATAAGATATTGCAAAAATATACTCCCTCCGTTCGGAATTACTTGTCAAAATGGATGTATCTAGAACTAAAATACATCTAGGTACATCCATTTTTCCGACAAGTATTTCCGGACGGAGGGAGTAGGAGAGAGAATATAAACATCCTATATATAGACCATTTGCTTGACAATCTTTTTAGACCATTGTCTATATGAAATTTCAGACAGCCACATTTAGACCATCTGCCGGAGATGCTCTAAAGAGTGTGTTGTCCATCGTTTCGTCCTCTTTTCTTTGCAGTGGTTCGAATAATCTTCTTCGTGTGGCTTCCTTAGGTTAATGGTGTTTTGTTGGTGTGCTGGAAGGGTTGGCGGCAGATCAAATGGTGCTCAGCTCAATGCAATGCATGGTGGCATTTCATAAAATTCCAAAATGGTGTCAAACTTGCATCACATATCGTAAAAGCAGAAATTGCACAGCTCATGGTTCACCTCATTATTCAGTACAGCATCGGTACCCATTGCTTGCAGAAAGAGAAGGGAAGGGATTTCCTGTCTCTAAGCCTGCAGCAGCTCGAGCCGGCGGAGGCGCTGGACCTCCTTGCCGAGGACGCTGCATCGCACCATGCTGCCGGCGGTGCGCCACAGCAGCTGGAGGTCGGCCCAGGGCTCGCCGGGCGCCATCCGCTTGTGCAGGTAGCAGTCGAACGTCCGGCGCTGCACGTGCTCGTCCGCGCACATCTCCACCAGCGCCTCGCGCCCGGCGTTGTCGCCGTAAAACACGCGCTGCAGCAGGTCCAGGAACCGGAACGTCAGCAGGAACTCGTCGTCCCACCGCCGCAGGTACCCGCGCCTGATCCCACCCTCCGTCACCGCGCCCGTCAGCCGCCACTCCTTGGCCATCGCCTGCCCGCACAGCCGCCCGGACTTGGCCGCGAAGTAGATGCCCTCGCCGGAGCACCGGGTCACGTACCCCGCCGCGTCGCCCACCAGGGCCACGCGCCCCACCACGCGCCGTGGCCGCGGGTGCTCCGGGATCGGGTGCGCCTCCACCTTGATCACGCGGCCCCCGGCGATCTTGGGGCCCGCCCGCGCCCGGATGCCCGACTGTAGCTTCTTGATCTCCGGCTTGGCGGCCACGGTGCCGGTCCCGACGGCCACGTGGTCGCACTTGGGGAACACCCAGCCGTAGAAGTCCGGGGACACGTCCCCGCCCACGTACATCTCCGCGAGGTCGTCGTAGTACTCCATGGCCTTGTCGGGGAGCCGGATGCGCTCCTGGAACGCGATGGCCGTCGAGTAGTCGCCCGCGCCGACCTCCCGGGCGACCCGGCTGTTCGCGCCGTCCGCGCCCACGACGGCGTCGACCTCAAGGACGCTCCGAGTGGGCGAGGGGCCGTCGCCGGACGAGATGTAGTGGACGAGGTACGGGTCGGTGGGGCCCGTGGGGAGGGACAGCGAGGTGACGAGGCCCGGGACGAGGGTGGCGCCGGCGTCGGCGGCGCGGGTGCGGAGGAAGGAGTCGAGCACCTCGCGGCGGAGCATGGGGATATGGGCGCCGGGAGGGAGCGACCGCCCGAAGTCGGCGGCGAGGTTGGAGGGGGAGAGGACGCGCATGCGAGTGACGCGGCGGTCGACGAGCCCCAGCGGGATGGCAAACTCGTCGAGCATGCAGAGCGGGATGGCGCCGCCGCAGGGCTTGGCCCCCGCGGGACTGCGCTCCAGGAGGAACGCCTGGGCGCCTGCGGAAGCCAGCGCCTCGGCCGCTGACGCACCGGCCGGGCCGCCGCCCACCACGGCCACGCGCAGAGGGCGCGCAGGGGCGGAGTGGGAGGAAGAGTAGGAGCAGGAGATGGAGAGGCGAGCTGGGGAGTGGCAGACTGCGGCGGCCATGGCGGCCATGGTTTCCTTGGCCTGTGGGCGAATGTGGGTATGAGATTTGGGTGCTTTGGTGGGTTGGAGTGTAGTGTAGCCACACTGACCGTCAAGGGCGATGAATCTAGGGCCCAGTTGGCGCTATGATTTGAAAACTAAAATTGGACCCGCATGTTAGGCCATGTACAATAGGAGATGTTTAGGAAGGTGCTTAAAAAATAAACCGTGTTTTTCTGAAGCACCGATGACTATTTTTACAGGAGAGCCGCTGATTTATCTCTACTCTTAATGGAGCAGTTGGCAGTCTCGCTTTCAGGGTTTTTTTCGTCCCACCACTTTCGTCCGTTTTTTTCTAGGTTAATCGTCATAGATTTTTTTCGATGCCGGTTTCGTATTCACCGGTTTATTTACCTCTTAGCTCTTTTCCTTGCAAATCAGCACTTTCCAAACGTGCACGCAATCACGGATCTAAATTTACTAACTTATCCAAATCAACCGATACCTTCCATTATTGCAAATGGAGCAGTTGGTAGTCTCGCTTCCAGGTTTTTTTCGTCCCACCACTTTCATCCGGGTTTTTTCTAGGTTAATCGTCGTAGATTTTTTTCGATGCTGGTTTCGTATTCACCGGTTTATTTACCCCTTAGCTCTTTCCTTGCAAATCAGCACTTTCCAAACGTGCACGCAATCACGGATCTAAATTTACTAACTTATTCAAATCAACCGATACCTTCCATTATTGCAAATTTCTTTAGGAAACAAATAATAGATTTTAAGGAAACAAATAAAAGATTTTAAAGACGCATCATACTTTACTAACAATCACTAAAAATCAAATCTAAATTAATTAACCTTACCTTAAATCACTCAACCAATTTAATTAGAAAACATTTTCTTTCCTAATCGCACCCGCTTAGTGTGCACATAACAATCCAAGTAATTAGAGTTACATGATTGAATCCATTTATTTAGAGCGCATACCTCGCCTGTGTTTTTTTTTCGCCCCACCACTTTCGTCCGGTTTTTTCTAGGTTAATCGTCAGAGATTTTTTTCGATGTTTGGTTTCTTATTCACCGTTTATTTACCCTCGGCTCTTTCCTTGCAAATCAGCACTTTCCAAACGTGCACGCAATCACGGATCTAAATTTACTAACTTATCCAAATCAACCGATACCTTCCATTATTGCAAATTTCTTTAGGAAACAAATAATAGATTTTAAGGAAGCAAATAAAAGATTTTAAAGACGATCATATTTTACTAACAATCACTAAAAATCAAATCTAAATTAATTAACCTTACCTTAAATCACTCAATCACTTTAATTAGAAAAGATTTTCTTTCCTAATCGCACCCGCTTAGTGTGCACATAACAATCCGAAGTAATTAGAGTCACATGATTGAATCCATTTATTTAGAGCGACATGATTGAATTCATTTATTAACAATAATCCTCACCAAAAGTGCGTTTAGCAATTTTAGAGGGCGGACCTAAACTCTGCCATCCGCTCGCCCGCGTTTGTTTAGGTACAGGAAAAAATGGCATAATATATGGAAACAACATGATCGGGGCGGCGGTGCAATCTTCGAGGATAGGGATCGGAGGAGAAGGATTGGCTGGCAAAGATGATCGGGTAGCTTCCATGTCCATGCCGTCCTCGCGATGCCACCTACCAAATCAACGCTGCTCCTCGCCGTCACCGAGGCGACGCCGCCGTCCTCCTACCCACGGTCACTGCCGCGTGTGGCTGGCGCGGAGGAGTAGCGATGGGGCCGAGGTCCTTCATCCGCTCCGGATGAAGGCCATGATTCGCCGAGGTCGTTCTCGCCTCCTACACTCGTGGTGTGTCGCCGAGATCGAGGCGAGCATGAGGAGCTGTGGCCACCGCCATGGTCACCCCATCGCTACTCCTAATGGAGCACGCCGTCGCCGCCCTCTACACTTGTGGAGATCATCTGTTGCTCTTGGTCGCGTGGTGACCAGATCTTGCCAATGTGTCCTCCCCGACGACCTCCTCTTTGCGGTTGGCGGCATGGATCTCGCCATCGCTGCCCTCAACTTCTCTCGCCTCGAGCTCGACGGTCACCACCATGGATCCCCGGTGGAGGGTCACGTGAACCAGCCGTCCTCCCATCTTCGCCTGCCAAGAAGGTGACATGGCTCTCTCAGACACGAAGAGTGGAGTTCACCAAGTACTTATATACTTGGCCTCATCACGATCCATGTACATGGAGAAGAACAGCAACCGCTCATTCATGCTTCGCTCCACTCCTTTGCGCTACATTCGGAGGTGACATTTTCCTATCTCTATGTTGTAACAAGCCCTCTTTGCTGCATAGTTAATGGATTTTTATTTAAATTTATCGCTGCTTAGTGCTTTGTTGCAATTGTTCACCCAAGATTCTTATATATAATCTGAGCGTATGTAGGCATACTTAGCTTTGCTATTCCATTTTTTCTCGGCGCATAGAAATAAGAGTATTGTCCGTGTTAGGTATTCAATTGAGTATGGTATTTGGATTGCTATCGTAATGTCTTTTCTATGCAAGTGATTTTCACATCTGGTTATAATATTTGTGAAGACGTGCATTGCACGTGCACTTGAAGCGGGCATGTGGCCTGCTACCGACGGTGCCGACGCCGACCGAGCCACCTCGTCGCGTATTCTTGAGCTGTGGCTGGTCGATTTACATGAAATTAATTCCCTCGATTACGGTGGCAAATATAATACACATAATCCATATTGTTATGCACTAGCGTGTATGTGTGAAATAGATGGATTATGGTCCCATACCCAATAAGATGGATATGTGTGTGTGTTAGAGAGAGAGGGAGAGGGGGATAGAGAGTGAGGAAGAGAGAGGGAGAGTGTGTGCTGTGTGTGTGAGGATTTGATGGTAAAAAAGGTCGCCAATGTCGTAATATTGAACTCTTAAAGTTAATGTGGCCCCGTTGCAACGCACCGGTGTTCTTCTAGTTTCTGTAGAGACACCGGTGTTTAAAAAAAATCTGATTTATTTCTCTAAACACGTCCCCTAAGCACCTTGTATTGTACAAGACACAGTAAGACAACTAGACAAGAAATAGGATGCCTTAAAACATCAGCTTCCTGTATTATAGGCAATAAATAAGAGGAAGTGACAATGACACGTCCCTTAAATACATTTAGCGGATCTTAATAAAGAAACATTTAGCTTAAGAGGAAGGGACAATGACACGTCTCCGTCTACTTCCAATCACCCATACCAAATAAATGCATGTTAAATAATCAGTGAGTATCGAGCATATCGTACTCTTTGTGTTCTGAAATAATAGAAGTCTAGATTTGTTCTAAGTTAAACTTATTTACATACATATTGTAGGACGTTGCTATCTCGTGTGCTGCAACGCCCGATTTTTGACATGTCACACTTGTCCTTTTTAACAAGTCTACGATATAGTTTGATGTAAATCCAGGGCCCACCCGTTGAAATGGGGGGGAGAGAGAGAGAGAGAGAATGCCCTTCTGGCCCCATATACTGCTGAAGATGTACGTAAGGCTCTTTTTGTTTTTTGAAAGATCCGGGGTTTCCGGCTTCATTGATTTAGAAGAAAGCAGCGGGAGAACATGGGGTGATCAAGTGATCATGGGTACAGTTTAAGAAAAGGAACTTGGACTGCAGGGCGCCCTGCATTTGTTGGGGAACGTAGTAATTTCAAAAATTTTCCTACGCACACTCAAGATCATGGTGATGTATAGCAACGAGAGGGGAGAGTGTTGTCTACATACCCTTGTTGATTCGGCGAAGCGATCACAACGTAGAGGAAGTAGTCGACGCTCTCCTCGCGATCCGACCGATCCCGCGCCGCATACTCGGCGCCTGAGTTCTTGACACACGACAGCTCGATGACGCCCTCAGACTCGATCCAGCCGAGTGTCGAGGAGAGTTTCACAAGACGACGGCGTGGCAGGACGATCTTGATGTTTCACGGCGCAGGCTTCGCTTAAGCTTCATGACGGTATAACCGAGGTGGAATATGGTGGAGGGGGCACCGACACGGCTAAGGAACGATCCGTAGATCTAACGTGTGTGTTCTAGGGTGCCCCCGCCCAGATATAAAGGAGCAAGGGGAGGGGCTGGCGGCCAAGGAGGCGCGCTAAGGAGTCCTACTCCCTCGGGAGTAGGATTCCCCCAATCCTAGTTGGACTAGGATTCCTGAGGGGGAAAGAGAGAGGGGGCCGACCCCTTTCCTAGTCCTAGTAGGACTAGGGAAGGGGGGGCCATGCCACCTAGGGCTGGCCCTTCTCCTTTCCACTAAGGCCCACTATGGCCCATTTACCTCCCGGGGTTCCAGTAACCTCCGGTACTCAGATAGAATTCTGTTTTACCTGGAACCATTCGAACTCCAAACATAGGCTTCCAATATATCAATCTTTATGTCTCGACCATTTCGAGACTCCTCGTCATGTCCGTGATCACATCCGGGACTCAACTTCTTCGGTACATCAAAATACATAAACTCATAATAAGCGCCATCGAAACCTTAAGCGTGCGGACCCTACGGTTCGAGAACAATGTAGACATGACCTAGAACTATTCACGGTCAATAACCAACAGCGGGACCTGGATGCCCATATTGGTTCCTACATATTCCACGAAGATCTTTATCGGTCAGACCGCATAACAACATACGTTGTTCCTTTGTCATCGGTATGTTACTTGCCCGAGATTCGATCGTCGGTATCCAATACCTAGTTCAATCTCGTTACGGCAAGTCTCTTTACTCGTTCCGTAATACATCATTTCACAACTAACTCATTAGTTGTAGTGCTCGCAAGGCTTCAAATGATGTGCATTACCGAGAGGGCCCAGAGATACCTCTCCGACAATCGGAGTGACAAAACCTAATCTCAAATACGCCAACCCAACATCCGCCTTTGGAGACACTGTAGTACTCCTTTATAATCACCCGATTCGTTGTGACGCTTGGTAGCACCCAAAGTGTTCCTCCGTAAACGGAGTTGCATAATCTCATAGTTACAGGAACATGTATATGTCATGGATAAAAGCAGTAGCAACATACTAAACGATCGTGTGCTAAGCTAATGGAATGGGTCATGTCAATCAAATCATTCTCCTAATGATGTGACCTTGTTAATCAAATAACAACTCTTTGTTCATGGTCAGGAAACGTAACCATCTTTGATTAACAAGCTAGTCTAGTAGAGGCATACTAGTGACATGTTGTTTGTTTATGCATTCACACATGTATCATGTTTCCGGTTAATACAATTCTAGCATGAATGATAAACATTTATCATGAAATAAGGAAATAAATAATAACTTTATTATTGCCTCTAGGGCATATTTCCTTCAGTCTCCCACTTGCACTAGAGTCAATAATCTAGATTACATAGTAATGATTCTAACACCCATGGAGTCTTGGTGCTGATCATGTTTTGCTCGTGGAAGAGGCTTAGTCAACGGTCTCGCAACATTCAGATCCGTATGTATCTTGCAAATCTCTATGTCTCCCACGGACTAAGTCCCGGATGGAATTGAAGCGTCTCTTGATGTGCTTGGTCCTCTTGTGAAATCTGGATTCCTTCGCTAAGGCAATTGCTCCAAGATTGTCACGAAGATTTTCATTGGACCCGATGCACTAGGTATGACACCTAGATCGGATATGAACTCCTTCATCCGCACTCCTTCATTAGCTGCTTCGAAGCTGCTATGTACTCCGCTTCACATGTAGATCCCGCCACGACGCTTTGTTTAGAATCGCACCAACCGACAGCTCCTCCGCTTAGTGTAAATACGTATCCGGTCTGCGATTTAGAATCGTCTCGGATCGTGTCAAAGCTTGCATCAACGTAACCGTTCACGATGAGCTCTTTGTCACCTCCATATACGAGAAACATATCCTTAGTCCTTTTCGTATTTCAGATGTTCTTGACACGCTGTCGATGATCCACTCTCGATTACTTTGGTACCTCCTGCTAGGCTTATAGCAAGGCACACATCAGTCTGGTACACAGCATTGCATACATGATAGAGCCTATGGCTGAAGCATAGGAACATCTTTCATTTTCTCTCTATCTTCTGCAGTGGTCGGGCATTGAGTCTTACTCAACTTCACACCTTGTAACACGTGCAAGAACCCTTTCTTTGCTTGATCCATTTTGAACTTCTTCAAAATTTTGTCAAGGTATGTGCTTTGTGAAAGTCCAATTAAGCGCCTTGATCTATCTCTATAGATCTTAATGCCCAATATGTAAGCAGCTTCACCGAGGTCTTTCATTGAAAAACTCTTATTCAAGTATCCCTTTATGCTATCCAGAATTCTATATCATTTCCGATCAGCAATATGTCATCCACATATAATATCGTAAATGCTACAGAGCTCCCACTCACTTTCTTGTAAATACAAAGCTTCTCCAAAAGTGCAGACAAACCCAAATGCTTTGATCACACTATCAAAGCGCTTATTCCAACTCCGAGATGCTTGCACCAGTCCATAGATGGATCATTGGAGCTTGCACACTTTGTTAGCTCCTTTGGATCGATAAAACCTTCGGTTGCATCATATACAACTCTTCTTCCGTAAATCCATTCAGAATGCAGTCTTTACATCCATTTGCCAAATTTCATAATCATAAAATGCGCAATTGCTAACATGATTCGGACGGACTTAAGCATCGCTACGGGTGAGAAGGTCTCATCGTAGTCAATCCCTTGAACTTGTCGAAAACCTTTTGCGACAAGTCGAGCTTTATAGACGAGAATATTACCGTCTGTCGGTCTTCTTCTTGAAGATCCACTTGTTTTCTATTGCTTGCCTACCTCGGGCAAGTCAACCAAAGTCCATACTTTGTTTTCATACATGGATCCCATCTCGATTTCATGGCCTCAAGCCATTTTGCGAATCTGGGCTCACCATCGCTTCTTCATAGTTCGAGGTTCATCATGATCTAGTAGCATGACTTCCGAGCAGGATTGCCGTATTCACTCAGTGCGGATCTTACTCTGGTTGATCTACGAGGTTACTCAGAGTAACTTGATCTCAAGTTTCATGATCAACATCATCAACTTCCTCACTACTTGGTGTAGGTGTCTCGTAAACCGGTTTCGCGATTTAACTACTTTCAAGTAAGGGAGACGGTACTATTACCTCATCAAGTTCCACTTTCCTCCCACTCACTTCTTTCGAGAGAAACTCCTTCTCTAGAAAGGATCCATTCTTAGCAACGAATGTCTTGCCTTCGGATCTGTGATAGAAGGTGTACCCAACTGTCTCCTTTGGGTATCCTATGAAGATGCATTCGATTTGGGTTCGAGCTTATCGGGTTGAAGCTTTTTCACATAAGCATCGCATCCCCAAACTTTAAGAAACGACAACTTTGGTTTCTTGCCAAACCATAGTTCATAAGGTGTCGTCTCAACGGATTTCGACGGTGTTCTATTCAGGTGAATGCGGCCGCCTCTAGAGCATAACCCCAAAACGATAGCGGTAAATCTGAAGAGACATCATAGATCGCACCATATCTAGTAAAGTGCGACACGACGTTCGGACACACCATTACGCTGTGGTGTTCCGGAGGCGAAGTTTGTAAACTATTCCGCATTGTTTCAAATGTAGACCAAACTCAGAACTCAAATATTCACCTCCACGATCGGATCGTAGAAACTTAATTTTCTTGTTACGATGATTTTCAACTTCACTCTGAAATTCTTTGAACTTTTCAAACGTTTAGGACTTATGTTTCATTAAGTAGATATACCCATATCCGCTTAAGTCATCTGTGAAGGTGAGAAAATAACGATATCCGCCACGAGCCTCAACATTCATCGGACCACATACATCTCAGATGTATGATTTCCAACAAATCTGTTGCTCTCTCCATAGTACGGAGAACGGTGTTCTAGTCATCTTGCCCATGAGGCACGGTTCATAAGTGCCAAGTGATTCATAATCAAGTGACTCCAAAAGTCCATCAAGATGGAGTTTCTTCATGCGCTTTATACCGATATGACCTAAACGGCAAGTGCCACAAATAAGTTGCACTATCATTATCAACTCTGCATCTTTTGGTTTCAACATTATGAATATGTGTATCACTACTATCGAGATTCATCAAAATAGACCATTCCTCATGGGTGCATGACCATAAAAGATATTACTCATATAAATAGAACAACCATTATTCTCTCGATTTAAATGAATAACCGTCTTGCATCAAACAAGATCCAGATATAATGTTCATGCTCAACGCAGCACCAAATAACAATTATTTAGGTCTAAAACTAATCCCGAAGGTAGATGTAGAGGTAGCGTGCCGACCGCGATCACATCGACTTTGGAACCATTTCCCACGCCAAGATCGTCACCTCGCCCTTTGCCGAGTTAAGCAATCAGTAGTCCTGCTTTGAGTTGCAAATATTAGCAATGTAACCAAGATCAAATACCAGTGCTATCTGCGAGCTCTAGTAAGGTACACATCAATAACATGTATATCACATATACCTTTGTTCACCTTGCCATCCTTCTTATCCGCCAAATACTTGGGGCGGTTCCGCTCAAAGGACTACCGCTTGCGGTAGAAGCACTCGGCCAGGCTTAGGTCCAGACTTGGGTTTCTTCTCTGAGCAAAGAACTTGCTTGCTGTTCTTCTTGAAGTTCCCTTCTTCTTCCCTTTACCTTTCTTCTTGAAACTAGTGGTCTTATTGACCATCAACACTTGATGCTCCTTCTTGATTTCTACCTCCGCAGCCTTTAGCATTGCGAAGAGCTCGAGCATAGTCTTTACTAACCCTTGCATATTATAGTTCATCACGAAGCCTTTGTAGCTTGGTGGCGTGATTGAAGAATTCATCAATGACACAATCATCCGGAAGATTAACTCCCAATTGTGTCAAGTGATTGTAGTACCCGGACATTACGAGTATATGCTCACTAATGTAACTGTTCTCCTCCATCTTGCAGCTATAGAACTTATTGGAGACTTCATATCTCTCAATCCGGGCATTCATTGGAATATCAACTTCAACTCTGGAACATCTCATATGCTCCATGACGCTCAAAACGTCGTTGAAGTCCCGGTTCTAAGCCGTAAAGCATGGCACATCTTGAACTATAGAGTAGTCATCGCTTTGCTCGCCAGACGTTCTTAACGCCGTCGGCCACATCAAGAAGAGTTCTGGCACCTAGCGGTGCATCCAGACGTAACTCTTACGGCAGAATGAGGATAATCTCAAAGTTACGGACCAAATCCGTGTAATTGCTACCATCATCTTTCAACTTTGCTTTCTCAAGGAACGCATTAAAATTTAACGGAACAACAAAGACGAGCCATCTATCTACAATCAAACATAAACAAGCAAGATACTATCAGTACTAAGTTCATGATAAATTTAAGTTCAATTAATCATATTACTTAAGAACTCCCACTTAGAAAGACATCTCTCTAGTCATCTAAGTGATCACGTGATCCAAATCAACTAAACCATAACCGATCATCACGTGAAATGGAGTAGTTTTCAATGGTGAACATCTTATGTTGATCATATCTACTATATGATTCACGCCGACCTTTCGGTCTCCGTGTTCCGAGGTCATATCTGCATATGCTAGGCTCGTCAAGTTTAACCCGAGTATTCTGCGTGTGCAAAACTGGCTTGCACCCGTTGTAGATGGACGAGAGCTTATCACACCCGATCATCACGTGGTGTCCAGGCACGACGAACTTTGGCAACGGTGCATACTGGGAGAACACTTCTTGATAATTTAGTGAGAGATCATCTTATAATGCTACCGTCAATCAAAGCAAGATAAGATGCATAAAAGGATAAACATCACATGCAAATCAATATAAGTGATATGATATGGTCATCATCATCTTGTGCTTCATGATCTCCATCTTGCAGCACCACCATGATCACCATCGCCACCGGCGCGACACCTTGATCTCCATCGTAGCATCGTTGTCGCCTCGCCAAACTTATGCTTCTACGACTATCGCTACCACTTAGTGATAAAGTAAAGCATTACAGTAGCGATTGCATTGCATACAATAAAGCGACAACCATATGGCTCCTGCCGATTGCCGATAACCGGTTACAAAACATGATCATCTCATACAATAAAATATATCATCACGCCTTGACCATATCACATCACAACATGCCTGCAAAAACAAGTTAGACGTCCTCTACTTTGTTGTTGCAAATTTTACGTGGCTGCTACGGGCTTAAGCAAGAACCAATCTCACCCACGCATCAAAACCACAACGATACTTCGTCAAATAGACTCGCTTTTAACCTTCTCAAGGACCGGGCGTAGCCACACTCGGTTCAACTAAAGTGAGAGAGACAGCACCCACCGGTCACCTTTAAGCAACGAGTGCTCGCAGCGGTGAAACCAGTCTCGCAGAAGCGCACGCGTAATGTCGGTCAGGCCGCTTCATCTCACAATACCGCTGAACCAAAGTATGACATGCTGGTAGGTAGTATGACTTGTATCGCCCACAACTCACTTGTGTTCTACTCGTGCAAAACATCAAACCATAGAAAAACCTAGGCTCGATACCATTGTTGGGGAACGAGTAATTTCAAAAATTTCCACGCACACTCAAGATCATGGTGATGTATAGCAACGAGGGGAGAGTGTTGTCTACATACCCTTGTAGACCCGGCGGAAGCGATCACAACGTAGAGGAAGTAGTCGACGTTCTCCTCGCGATCCGACCGATCCCGGCGCCGTTACTCGGCGCCCCGAGTTCTTGACACACGTACAGCTCGATGACGTCCCTCAGACTCGATCCAGCCGAGTGTCGAGGGAGAGTTTCACAAGACGACGGCGCAGGACGATCTTGATGTTTCACGGCGCAGGGCTTCGCTTAAGCTTCATGACAGTATAACCGAGGTGGAATATGGTGGAGGGGGCACCGACACGGCTAAGGAACGATCCGTAGATCTAACTTGTGTGTTCTAGGGTGCCCCCCAGATATAAAGGAGCAAGGGGAGGGGCTGGCCGGCCAAGGGAGGCGCGCTAAGGAGTCCTACTCCCTCGGGAGTAGGATTCCCCAATCCTAGTTGGACTAGGATTCCGGAGGAAAGAGAGAGAGGGGTCGCCCCTTCCTAGTCCTAGTAGGACTAGGGAAGGGGAGGCCGCCACCTAGGGCTGGCCCTTCTCCTTTCCACTAAGGCCCACTATGGCCCATTTACCTCCCGGGGTTCCAGTAACCTCCTAAGATTCGGTAGAATTCTGTTTTCGCCGGAACCATTCCAACTCCAAACATAGGCTTCAATATATCAATCTTTATGTCTCGACCATTTCGAGACTCCTCGTCATGTCCGTGATCACATCCGGACTCGAACTTCTTCGGTACATCAAAATACATAAACTCATAATAACCATCATCGAAACCTTAAGCGTGCGGACCCTACGGTTCGAGAACAATGTAGACATGACCTAGAACTATTCACGGTCAATAACCAACAGCGGACCTGGATGCCCATATTGGTTCCTACATATTCCACTAAGATCTTTATCGGTCAGACCGCATAACAACATACGTTATTCCCTTTGTCATCGGTATGTTACTTGCCCGAGATTCGATCGTCGGTATCCAATACCTAGTTCAATCTCGTTATCGCAAGTCTCTTTACTCGTTCCGTAATACATCATTTCACAACTAACTCATTAGTTGTAGTGCTTGCAAGGCTTGATGATGTGCATTACCGAGAGGGCCCAGAGATACCTCTCCGACAATCGGAGTGACAAAACCTAATCTCGAAATACGCCAACCCAACATCTGCCTTTGGAGACACTGTAGTACTCCTTTATAATCACCCGATTACGTTGTGACGCTTGGTAGCACCAAAGTGTTCCTCCGTAAACGGAGTTGCATAATCTCATAGTTACAGGAACATGTATATGTCATGGATAAAAGCAGTAGCAACATACTAAACGATCGTGTGCTAAGCTAATGGAATGGGTCATGTCAATCAAATCATTCTCCTAATGATGTGACCATGTTAATCAAATAACAACTCTTTGTTCATGGTCAGGAAACGTAACCATCTTTGATTAACAAGCTAGTCTAGTAGAGGCATACTAGTGACATGTTGTTTGTTTATGCATTCACACATGTATCATGTTTCCGGTTAATACAATTCTAGCATGAATGATAAACATTTATCATGAAATAAGGAAATAAATAATAACTTTATTATTGCCTCTAGGGCATATTTCCTTCAGCATTGCCCTTTGTCTAATTTCTCGCTATTTGATCCCCGAAGGGGGGCTCTAGGCATTTTGCTCCCGCCATTCTCCATAGTTCGAGCGTGTTTCTGATAGCATGCAATACATCGTCAGCACTGGGCAGTTTTCGGTTGAAAACGCATGCATTTCTCTCCTTCCATATCTCCCAGGCGATCATCATCATCATCGTCTTCAGGCCTCTCCTGCACTCTGATGGGGCAAGCTGGACAGTTTTTTTCCAGTGCCTCAGCGACGAGTGACCCGGTGTTCTTGCAAGCTGCAGCACAGACATCCGCTCCAGAGGATGCTTTCTCCCAAACCGTCTGCCATGAGTGGGCAATCTCGAAGAGGTGAGTGGAGCATTCTAGATTCCTGAAACAGAGGGCACAGAAGTAGCCATTTGGCCAGCCTCGCCGTTGCAGCCGGTCGTTGCACCAGAGTCTGTCATGTAGGAGCAAACAAGCAAAGATCTTGACAGTTCCGGGAGCCCAAACCTTCCATATTGCCGCCTTTATTCCTGGGTTAGGAGCTTCTGCAGCCTGCAGGTTGTAAGCAGCACTGGCGGTATAGCAGTTTCCTCCCCCCCCCGCAACCCAGGTGATTGAGTCTTCCTCCGTTGTTAGTGCGACATTGGCCCTGTTAATCTTCCTCCACATCTGTAGATACTGAATCACCAGTTCGTCCGTGTTGCCGTGTTGCAGGTCTTGAATCCATTTGTCATTTGTCAGGGCCTCTTTGACAGTTTTGTTCTTTCCTCGAGAGTGCAGGAAGAGAGCTGGGAACTCTTTGCACAGCAGCGCTGATCCCAACCAAGAACTAGTCCAGAAGCTTGCTGTGTTTCCGTTTCCCAGCTGCACAGAGGTGGCCGCTGCAAATAGCATGCGATCGTTGTGGTCGCATGGAACAGGGAAGCTCATCATGGCCTAAGCTGTTGCTGCCATGAGAGCCATAGCCACCGCATCCGTAGGGCCCTGCCGAAGTGATGGAGGTCAAGGATGCCGAGCCCTCCTTTGTCCACCGGCCGGCAAACCTTATCCCAAGCCACCTTGCATTTGGCTCTGGTGATTTTCTCGTCATGCGCCCAGAGGAATTGCCTGCGAGCCTTGTCCACCTCCGCTAGGATTTTCTTGGGCACTTTGAGGACTGTCAGAGCGAAGACAGGAAGTGCAGTTAGAACCGCGCGCACGAGGACTCGCCTGCCTGCCATGCTCATGAGCCGGCCTTTCCATCCTGCCAGCCTGGCGCGGATGCGGTCGATTAGGAATTGGAAGTGCACCAGCCGTAATCCTCTCGGGGAAATGGGCAGGCCAAGGTATGTTGTTGGGAAGGAGGCTTGCTGTCCTCCAAAGCTGGCGAGCACCTCTGACAGCTGAATGTCATTGCAGTTTATTGGGATCACCGAAGATTTGGCCTGGTTCATTTTGAGCCCCGTGCACTCGCCAAATAATTTCAACAAGAGCAGCAGTGTTTCCACTTCCTCCTTCTCAGGGTTTGCAAAGATCACAGCGTCGTCGGCGTACAGGCTGACTCTCATGCTAATCCCTCGGCCTGGCAGTGGTGCCATCACTCCCTCCTCTGCAGCGTCCGCGAGCAGGTGGTGCAGCGGGTCGATGGCCATGATGAACAGCAGTGGGGAGAGGGGATCGCCTTGCCTGAAACCACACCCGTGGATTATTTGCGGCCCTGGTACTCCGTTTAGCATGCAAGAGGATGAGGCCGAAGATAGCAGCAGCGCAATCCAGTCACGCCATCTTGGGGGGAAGCCCATCCGCTCCATTAGCTCGAACAAGTACTCCCATGAGACTGAGTCGAATGCTTTTGCTATGTCCAACTTGAAAAACAGCGCCTTCTTCTTCATGCGCTGCAGCATTTTCACTGAACTTTGAACATACTGGAAGCTATCATGGATGCATTTTCCTTTTTGGAATGCCGTCTGCGCTGGAGAGATGATCTGACAGAGTGCCCCCGACAGTCTAGATGCGAGCACTTTCGCTATTAGCTTTGCCATTGAGTGAATGAGGCTGATCGGCCGAAAGTGACCCACTTCAGAAGCTCCATCCTTCTTGGGTAGTAGCACTATGAGGGCAGTGTTGAGACTTGCAAAGTTTTGCCCAGCTAGGTGGTAGAACTTATCAAAAACGGCCATGACATCCTCTTTGATTATATGCCAGCAAGATCTGAAAAAGTGTCCATTGAAGCCGTCCGGACCCAGAGCTTTATCTGCTGGGGAGTCAATGATCGCTGCCCATACTTCAGCATGCGAGAAGGGAGCGTCCAAACCCTGGGGGTTTATCATCGGGACGTTTAACCTGTCCCAGTTGAGTGTTTTTTGACGCGGATCCTGCCGGCCCAGGCTGTTTTGGAAATGATCATGGATCAGCTTCTCTTTGTCCTCGTGCTCATACGCCACTGTGCTGCCACTGAACAGGGAGTGTATGTAATTTTTCCTGCGTCTTGCCCTCATCTTGGCGTGGAAGAACTTCGTGCTTGCATCTCCAGCACGCAGCCAGGTGATCCTTGAGGCTTGCCTTTTCCGTGCTCTCTCGATGGCTGCCAACCCTAGGACCTTGAGTTTCAGTTGCTTTCTTAGGTTGATCTCAGCTGTCGTCAGTCTTCTGCTCTCCTGTGCTAGATCGAGCAAATGGATCACTTCGTTTGCTATGTGAAACTGCATGGTTGCCCTCCCAAAAGTGGCCCTGCTCCATATCTTCAAGTCCACTGCCGTCCTCTCAAGCTTCTTCTTCATCCTGACGAAAGGGCAGTCATGGTGCACGGGCCGTTGCCACGCTCGTAGAACTGTTTCCGTGAAGCGGGGGAAGCATGGCCAGAAGCTTTTGAACCTGAACCTCGCCTGTCTGTATGGCTTGCTAGCAGCTGTTAGGTAGAGCGGGCAATGGTCTGAAAAGGATGTAGAAGCGGCCACTAAGATGTGATCAGGGTGCAGTTCCTCCCAGTGTTCGTTGCAGAAGATTTTGTCGATGCTGCACAGTGTTGGTGCTTCTCTTTCGTTGCTCCAGGTGAAACGGCGATTCTTGCATTTTATTTCCCTGAGCCCCGCTTGATCGATGGCCCTTCTGAACTTTCCGATCATTCTTCTGTTGATGTTTGCATTGTTTTTGTCTGCAGCCTGGTAGATCATGTTAAAATCACCGTTGATCATCCAAGGTTCTGCCGTGGATGGAGCTGTCGCCGTGATTTCAGCCAAGAAGCAATCCTTTAGTGCGTCGTCTGTTGGCCCATACACCGCGGTGATCCAAAAGTGCAGCCCCGAGTGAAGCTTGAGGACCCTAGCCGTAATGGAGAATCTACCTATACTATGAGAAACTACGTCGACTACCGTTTTGTCCCAAAAGATGGCCGCACCCCCCCTTGTACCTACCGCGGGGAGGACGACACATCCCTGCAACGAGGAGCCACCGATCTCCCTAGCTAATGCCGTCGACCACACCTCTATCTTGGTCTCCTGGAGACAGAGCATTGCTAGTCTATGCGCGGTGGCCACGCCGTTGATCGCGGTGCGCTTTGCAGGGTAGTTCAGGCCCCTGACATTCCACGACATGAAGTTCATGGCGTTGTCACTCATCTAATAACCAATCGTTGCTCCGCCAGCTGAAGAAACTACTAATGCAGGGACGATACACCAACACATACAACCTGGGGTAGCGACGGCCACCAATAGGCCCAAAACCCCGTCGCCACGCAGCTAACCACGTCTTCAAAGAAACTAACATGAGAACTAAACCTAACTCAAGCCGGTTGAAGACCAGCCGCTGGCGAAACCTAGCTACGACTGAAACTGCTGACAACACTACGCTTGCATGGCCTCCTCGGCCTCTGCCAGGCCCGCCATGCCCGCCGCGATCTTGAGCGCGCCCTGATCGAGGCCAGTGAGCTTAGCAATGGCAGCGATGTCACCCTCCGACAGAGGCTCTTGGAAGCGCTTCATGATCTGGGTGGCCGCTTTTGGCGTCATCTTGTCCTTTGGGCCGAGCCCGCCAAGCTCCTGGATGAGGCGCAACACCGCCCTCTGTGCCACAGGGGTGGTGATGCCGGCCGCGGCTTGACGGGCGCTCTGACGAGAGGGAGCCGAGGATGTCCTGGACTTGGGCGGAGCCTGGTGGCGAGGGCGCGGCGGCTGGCTTGGGAGGATGGGAGCGGGCACAGCCTGGAACAGCTCGGTTGCTTGATCATTGCGGCCGTGGAGCACCATCTCGCCCACCTGCTGGGTCACCGCCTCCAGCTGGAAACCCACCGTGGCTGCTGCAGGGGAGTTGATGCAGGGCAGCAGACATGGCAGCATCTCCGGCTCTCGAGCCCGCAGCGTGGCTCGGTTGGGAGGTGGGGAGCGGCCACCGTCTTCAAACGCAAGCGGGGTTTGGAGGGCTTCAATCATCGCGTTCTCCACTTCCAGCTGCATGCAGTCCGTGCGTGGAGGGGGGGAAAGGGCGCGCCCCGAGTCGAAGAAGGAGAAGAACTGGGCCACCGGGTCCGCCTCTGCCGTCGCAGCCGGCGTCGGGCGGAGCTGCTTGGGCGGCGTGGTGCGCAGAGCGCTGCTGTTGGAGCTCATCCCCACTTCCTTGCGTCCCACGGAGCGACGCCGTCCAACCGGGGTGCGACTGCGCTGGCGATACACACCGTTGATGACGCCGTCGCCCCCGCTCCCTGCGCGGCAGCCATGCCCCTGCAGTCGATCTTTCCATGAACGCCTGGAGCCTCCGCTACCACCATCACCGCCGTGGTCCCGATCGGCGCCACCAAGGATTGGCCCGCACCCGGCCGGGCTGACGCGCGGCGTGGAGCTACGCGCCCGGCCCTGGCCGTCTTCCACGTGGGCGACCCAGGTGCCCGGCTCGATGCGGGGGAGGGGGCGGTCGTCGCTGTCGTCCGAAGAAGGCAGGCCGCTCTGGCCCGAGTGGGAGGAGCGCAGCGACAGGGGGGACCAGTCCTCGAGCAGGTCGACGTGGATGAGCGTGTCGTAGCGACGCGCCCCAGGAGGCGGGGGGACGCGGCGGTCGTCGGGGGCGAAGCCGAGGATCTCATCAGAGCGGCCGGCGCCACGCTTGAGCACCCAGAGGGCACGCCTGGTCGGGATCTGGGCGACGTCCCAGACCCAGAGCCAGCATGCGAAGGTCTTGGTGTGCCCCCTCTCGAGAGTGCGCGAGTCCAGCCGGTCGACGCGGCCAATGTCGCCAAGGGCCTCCTCGGCGCCCTGCAGGGTCCAGAATTGCATCGGCAGGTCTTCGATCACCACGCGTACGTGGTGGTTGAACTTGAGGATAGCAGCGTGGTCGTCTTCATTCCATGCCCTGATGAAGTACTTGCACCCGTCGACCTTGATGACGGCGCGCCGCACCGCGTTATCCCGGTGCGCGGGGAGGTCGAAGTGGACGAGGAAATCTTCAGGCTGGTGCGCCGTTACGCGCAGCTGATGCGGGCCGGTGGAGAGTTGCTCGAAGATCACCCTGCCGACGGCCGCTAGGGTGGTGGAGTGCGAGCGGTCGGCAGCGGTGAGGGTGACGGCGTGCTGGCGCAGAATGTGCTCCTCGAGCTCGGTACTGGGTGGCCACGACCACCCGGTGGTTTCGCGCCGCTGGCGGGTCGCACAGGAGCAGGCGGTTCATGTCGCGGTGGGGGGCGCCATTGAAGATGAGACGGTCCTCGACCGGCGCAGTGGCAGCGAGCAGCTTCAGTGATCACGAGCAGACCCCTGTGTCCCCTGTTCGAGGATTTTGCGGGCACTCTTTCCGTAATGCCCAAACAAGGCTTGCAGATGATGCAATGGAGGGATCACGATACTACCCGGCGATGAAGCTCACTGAGGCAGCGGAAGCACTTGCCTTTGAAAAGGCTTAAGAAGGCCTCCCTGCCCTCTCCCCCACCCGCAGTGAATGAACCGCGGCGGTCCAAGCGCGGTCGCTGGAGGCGCCTCCTATGGTCCGACGAGCTGGAGCAGGGCCTCCCCTTCTTCCGGGAGCGGACCTCCGTCCATCCATCATCCGTCGCTCCGGCCTGGCCCGAAGAGGAAACAGGGGCGGGGGATTCGCGGCGGACAACCAGGGATTTAAGGCGCACCGGCCCCCCGCAGGGAGAACCGCAAGGATCCGGCGGTCCCAGCGACGCACCAGCCTTGAGGCGGCCGCCCCCGTGCAGGATTCGCGGCTTTGAGGCCGGATCTGACGCAGCAGCCGTCAAGGCCGCGAAACGCGGGGAAGGGGCGGGCGAGGGTCCGACGGACCGAGGCGCGCCTCAAAGAAAGCCGCTGGGGCCCAGGCGAGGGGGCTAGGGCTACCGGCGGAGGGACTGACAGCCATAATGGTCGGATCTGGTGGCCGCCGCGGCCGGAGCGGCACGCGGCGCAAGGGAGAGGTGGGAGGGGAGCGCTGGCTGACTTGCCTTTCGCCGTAAGGCTCTTTTTGAGATTGGCGATTTAAAGGTAGTCGGTCCGGATGGCCTCCATGCTATTTTTTACAAAAGATTTTGGCACAGGTTGGGTCATTATTTGGTCGAGGAGGTCTTACGAGCGGTAAATACCTGTTCTATCCCCTCTGGATGGAATGACACTGTGATTGTGATGATTCCGAAGGTTAATTCTCCGGAAAAGGTTACCCAAATTAGGCCTATTAATTTGTGTAATGTGGTGTACAAAGTCATTGCAAAGATTGTGGCAACTCGTCAGAAGGCATTTCTTCCAGAAATTATTAGTTTGACCCAGAGTGCTTTTGTCCTCGGGAGAATGATTACAGACGATGTCTTAGTGGCCTACGAGTGCTTCCATACAATAAAAAAAGAGACAAGGAAAAGAAGGTTTATGCGCAATCAAACTTGACATGCATAAAGCTTATGATAGAGTTGAGTGGCCTTTTTGAAGAGGATTATGCTTAAATTGGGTTTTCGGGAGAACTGGATAAATCTGATTATGCAATATGTTTCCACTGTGGAATACCGGGTCCGGGTTAATGCGGAGAAAAGTCAAAGTTTCAAGCCTACGAGAGGTCTACGACAAGGAGACTCCTTATCCCCTTATTTATTCCTATTATGTACGAAGGGTCTTACGGCTCTTTTGACGCATGCGGAGGAGATTGGGTCAATTGTGGGAGTGAAAGTTTGTAGAGATACTCCTCCAATCACCAACCTACTTTTTGCCGACGATTCATTGATCCTCATGAAGGCAAATTTGGAAAATGCGAAGTCCTTAAAGTCAATTTGGATTTGTATTGTGTTGCTTCGGGGCAAATGGTGAGTGTCGAAAAGTCTAGTATCTTCTTTATTCCCAATACGGGCGCAGAGGTTAGAGAACAAATGTGTACCACTCTCGATATTTTGACGGAGGCACTTAATGACAAATACTTAGGTTTGCCAGCAAATGTGGGTCTGGATAAAACTGTTTGTTTCCAGTATTTGATTGACCGTATTATAACGAAAATCACTGGTTGGAAGGAAAAATTATTATCCGTTGGAGGGAAGGAAATTCTTCTCGAATCTGTCGTTCAAGCCATACCCACCTATGCAATGTCGTTCTTTAAAATTCCTAAAAAGATTTGCAAAGGAATTATTGACGCGATGTCGCATTTTTGGTCTGGAGACGAGGACAACCAAAAGAGGATGCATTGGATGGCTTGGTGGAAAATGTGTGTCCCAAAGAATAAAGGGGGATGGGCTTTCGAGATATCCACTGTTTTAATCTGGCAATGCTGGGAAAGCAGGCTTGGCGGTTAATCGAGAACCCTGGACCCCTTAGTGCTATTATTTTGAGAGTGAAGTACTTTCCTGACGGGGATTTACTGAACGCACAGTTGAAAAAGGGATCTTCGTTCACCTAGCTGAGTATCATGGCGGGAGTGAATTCTCTGAAACATGGGTATATATGGAGAGTGGGAAATGGTCAGAATATTGATATTTGGGAGGAGCTTGGATCCCAAATTGTGCAGATAGAAAAGTCATCACGCCAAAAGGGAACCATCTAATCTCTCGGGTTGCAGATTTTATTGACCCTGTTTCTAATGAGTGGGATGTGGAACTGGTTAGACAAACTCTTTGGCCCATTGACGCACGATGAGTACTTGCTATCCCTCTCTCTTACCATGATATGCCGGATTTTGTTGCATGGAGCTATACAAAAATGGTATGTTCTCACATCGTATTTTGTGGAATGGGAACATAAACACGGTAGAAAAAAATACGACATGGGAATGGTCCGGGAAGAACAAATGCAAATCCTATTTGGCAGAAGATTTGGAAGCTCCCGTGTCCGGCTAAGGTGAAAATCTTTATTTGGCGTACACTGCATGGGACACTTCCGTGTCGTGTTATGCTTGCCAATAGACATATCAAGATATCGCCTCAATGTCGTGTTTGCTCTTCTAATCCAGAAGATATGTTATTTCTCTGCCACAAAGCAAGAGAGGTTTGAAGAAGGCTGGGTTTGAACGAAATCATTATGAAAGCCTGTGAAATTGATCGAGCGGGTGAGACGGCTCTGGAGTTCTTACTTCTTATGCCAGAATAGGATTTGACCTCAGTGGCGACTAGGAATGTTCGAGAGATGATTGCCATTACTACCTGGTACCTCTGGTGGGAAAGACGTAAATTGGTCCATGAGGAATCAACCCAGAGCGTCTCTCAGATATCAATGGGGATCCGTGCAATTACAACAAATTTTTTTACTGCTTGCTCTCCAAAAGCGACCATAAAAAGGGGGGTTGGACCCGACCTCCTATGGGTTTTGTAAAACTTAATGTTGATGCTTCGTTTGATCATGATGAGCTCAAGGGCACTGCCGGGGCGGTATTCAGGGATGACAGAGGCAAATTCATTGCAGGGGGATGGAAAAATAGACTGGTGCGCAGTTGTCCTCGCAGCTGAACCTTTGGCACTCCGATACGGGTTATCCCTGGCGCAGAGAATAGGGTGCAACCGTCTAGTTATCAATTCTGACAATCTGAAGGTCATCGAGACAATGTATAATGAAGGAGGTCATGCGAGCGCAACGGTGGTGATTTCTTATCATATCGCTTGTGATTTTCCTATTTCTAGGTTTGAACATTGTAATAGAGAATCAAATAAGGTAGCTCACGAACTAGCTAGGTTAGCGAGATTTTATGCGACTTATGAGTGATTAGAGGAATCGCTGAATGAAATTGTAAATTTCCTCACAGACGATGTATCTATTTTATCTAATGAATAAAGTGGGTGGTGTTTTGTTGAGAGAGAGATAGATAGATAGATAGATAGATAGATAGATAGATAGAGTAGGAGTTGAAGGGTCCAGCGTTGTACACACCCATGTGGGTTGATGTGTTAATGTGGGTGGGCGCATCTGTCCTTGGCTTTCGACAGCCTGAGGAAACGAGATCGCTCGTTGCAATGCTCGCTTGCGAAGGAGCATTTCCGCATATTGTATGGGAAATTAGAGAAAAGAAAGACTTGAGACTGACTGTAAGTTGATTGGTTTTTTCATTGTGTAGATCACTTCCAATGGCCAGGATCGCATCTTCAGTGTTCATCTTCTTCCTCCTGCGCCGCCTCCCAACCTGGCCCCATCTGCCGGTCTCCTCCCCTCCCCCCTGACCGGCATGCATTGCTGCACGCCACCTCGCCCTCCCCTTGACCACTTATCATCGACGTGCTTGCCACCACCCAAGGCCACCCTTCTAAGCCCCCTTCACCGACCTCCTATTTCGGCATCGGCGTCCCCCTTGTTAACCTGCTTCCTCGCCTCCTCCTAGGACACCGCAGCTCGCTGCTGCTCACAACGTCGTTCCCTTCTCTAGTGAGGTCCTGGTTCGACCTTGAGCTCCCCCATGGCCTCCTTCCTTCGAAGGCTAAATCGACTTATGCCAAAAAAATGTCAAGTGATGTGGAAAGAGTTTGACAGTGATAAACAGGTTCCAGATGCAGGAAAAATTTGAAGGCTACTTTATGGCAGTTCCGAGTTTGCACGCGGGCTCTAGAGCCTCCATGATTTTTAGTGACCGCCTCCATAACGATTTTGGTGATCTATATTTTGCATGTTCTATTAGAGTTGCTCCTATGTGTCACTGTTGCATGCTAATGAGTGAGAGGAGGGAACTTCCGCATGGGAAGGCATCCATGCCAGTGGCAGAGCGTGAAACAAATTGAAGAACGGGCCATTTATTCAGGCCTGCCTGCCTGATTGCATGTTAGATACTGAAGAAATGTCTCAACCATCTAACAATAATTTTAGTCTCTTATGTTCCTACAAATATTTTTCTCGAGCTAGCTATTGCTATCGGTTGCTATCACTGTAATGAACAAGGCAATCACAATAGGAAACTGAAATGTTTGTTAAATTTGTAATATCTTATTATCCACCAATGTCAATAAGTAGTAGGCACATGATACCTCTCTACTAATGGTTGTTCACAGGTGAAACTAGAATGCTGAGAACATTATGGAACAACCATAGACACATGCCCGCCCAGTTGATAATTGCACAAGAAACGGAACACATCTCCGATCATTTTACTGAAAAAAGTAGGCACAAACCACAAAAATGATGCATAGTTCTCTTGCATGTTACTCCCTCCGTTTGGACGAAGGGAGTACTTTTTACAATTGAACTATAAATTATTCATGCAAAACATAATAAACTTTATACGTAACTACAATTTTCACATTTTTTAAATAAACATTAACTTTATTGATTAGAGATAATTATTACATCGTCAATCAGGAAATGTACAATATCCCTCATAGGCTCCTCAAACCAGTCCTTTGTGACTGAAAATTTCACTAGCCTGGTAAGTTCATGAGCCACCTTATTTGCTTCTCTATTACAATGTTTAAACCTAACAAAAGGAAAATCACAAGCTATAAAATACTCCCTCCGTCTCATAATGTAAGACGTTTTTTGACACTACACTAGTGTAAAAAAGTGTCTTACATTATGGGACGGAGGGAGTAGCAGTCATCAAACACTGTTGCCGCCGCCGGTCCCACCGAATGTCCCCCATTCTTCATTATTTCAATCACCTCCATATTGTCAGAGTTAACAACAAGACGATTGCACCCCGCCTTTTGTGCTAGGAATAGGCCAAACCTTAGAGCCAACGCTTCTGCTGTTAATACATTGGCACACCAATCAATCCTCCAGTTTTCACCAATGATGAATCTTCCATTATCATCTATGAGACTAGCCCCAACAGTGCCCCTAAGTAAATCATGGTCAAAAGAGGCGTCAACATTAAGTTTAACAAAACCAATAGGCGGTCTGCTCCAACCCCCTGTTTTACTAGTTGCCTTGGAAGTATGCATTAATATAGTTAGCCGTTATAGCCCGGGCACCCATGGAAGTTTGGAGTGCGTCTTAGAATCTTTCCTTCATGAAACAATTTGCGTCTATCCCACCATAAATACCAAGCTGTAACCGCGATAAGTTCACTTGTTGTTAACTCTGACAAGTACCACATTATGATTCTAACTACTATTATTAAATGTTAATCCTGCATATTATTATGAATTCCCTCAACATCACACTAGGTATCATCTGCAGTAGTTTGTAGCAGAACCTTAGCCGTCCCATCCTAAGTTTTCGAAGATGCATATAGCAGTTACCAGCCTACGAACCCAACAGCAACAAAGTAAGGCAATCAATCAAGCCTTAGGAAGGCAGACATAGTGAACAGGCTATTTGAAACAAGATGCAGCAGGTTCATGACATTTTCTGAAACAAGCAGAGCTAAATAGACGAAACATTCAGCTGACACTTCCATGTTATGGTACAAATTTACACCCCGAAAAAAGAGATGGGCATCCTGATTCTCTTTCTCTTGTCACGGAACAATACATGTGTTTAAGCTGTTTCTCTACCAGGTGTCCACCAGCACATGCCATCACGTTGCATAACACACATTCCACAATGGCAGTTGTCAACGGAACAGCCAGGTGTGGGTCAGGTAAGCATGGTGGCTACTGGAACCTCTAGCTGACATCTCATGGAGTCACAGCTTCTGCCTTCCTACATCTGTATCTACAGAAACATCTAACTTGTCAACAGAATGAATGCATTCTGTGTAATGGCAACTGAACTTAATTGTAAGGCAAATCGAAAAATACTGCACTTTTAAGAACAGAATAACATATTGTACCTCAAATCCCTACTGATGCTTGTGGGTTAGTTTCATTGCCACCATCCATTGGCATTCCCCTGTAAAGAAGTTTGGCACACAACTCATAAAGAGAGGGAGAGAATGAGGGAGGGAGGGCAGGGGAGGGAGGGGAAGGAAGGGAGATCATACTGTTCTTTAGCTTCAAGTTTAAGCAGATCAATTTGATTCTGCAGATCAACACAGGCGGCTTGAATAGCTATGTTTTTCTGACACAGTTCCTGCCATTCTACTGTCAAGGCATGGAGTTGTCCACCAGTGTTTTGCTGATCAAAAACAGAATATCACTTGCCTGTGCGGTATGGTCATGCTGACTCAGATTTAGGACGGGAGTTGAACAGTATGTTACCTGATGAAATTTCCTCTCACGGTTGACAGTTTCTATCTTTTCATTGTATTCCAGAGTCATTTTTTGTGTCCTACAAAGTACCACGTTATCACATACTTCAAGCATTATAACTAGTATATCTACTTTTTAGAGACCATGTACCCATGCACAATAATAAAGCATACGCATGACATGAATACATTTAAGTGCTTCAGAATCCAGGGGATGCCTAAGCTACATGAACACTGATGCATCACACACGTGAGACAGCTTGAAACACAATGGTTTTGCGTCACCTTCAATGTAGGATAGTAATGATGACAAAGTCCACAAACCGAACAGTGTCAAATGAAATGCAAGGAAAACAGGACAAGATGCAAGTGATACAGCACTGTCAAGGACATATGGACAGAACAAATTACCTAGACAAAACTGATTCCATTTTTCTGTTCTGGAGCTTCCAAACCTCAACACCGTGCTTCAGCATAAGCTCCAGATTCTCAATCCTGTAACACTAACTTCGTTTCAAAAAACAATAGAAGTATGTTTGACAATAATAGCAGACCATAGATGATAAGAACCATATGCGTATGGTGAAACACAAAAATACCTAAATAAAGTGCATACTACAATTGAGGCTAAGAAATTCAAAGCCTATGCCGATCATAACTATAAAGCAAAATCGGAGAATGCATTGTCTACAATGTGGTTATTATTGTCTACAACTACGAGCACTACGCTACCTCCCATTCTAATGATGATTACTATGGTACGTATAAGAGAATCAGCTCTTGCATAACAATAACAATTTACTTGTCATTTCAAACAGACTGCGGAACTCTTTGTTAAAGAGTCTGTCTTTTTGAATTTGATTTTTATTTGATCATAATATTTGGAAACCTATACTCTTCACGGTATTGAAAGCTTACAGACTATAACTGTGAATGGAACAACATTGGTATAATTACTGAAAAGACAGACAGCAGGACATGCCACAGCAAGACACTCGCCAATGTGATGTTGTCATGATCTGGTGCATCAAAGTGCAATCTACTGCTTGAACTATGGCGGTCATTTGTAGTTCAGTATCACGTGGGTTTAGCTTCTTACTCAATGCAATTTTGGATGGGAAAAGTTTCATAAATGTCCTGACCACAGACCCAAAGAAATCCCTATGGGAGCTATTTTGCTTTAATACAACTTTATAATAACATTCATATTCATAACTTAAAAATGTTACAAACAGACTGCCATAGTGGCCACTTAGAGCTATCAGTGTGTATGTCTATTATAGCAATGTCGATTCAGAACACATGATTCCTCAAATGCAAATATGCATAAGCAGCCTTACCGCACAATTTGATGCTGCAGCTGGCTCTGGGCATTCCGTAAAGCCTGCCTCCAAGCAACAACATCATTCCTCTTGTTCGCTGGGGGTGGCTCCAAACCGTAGCGGGACATCTCTATGGTAGCAGGTGGCTTGCCAGCTCTAACACGTTCGTACTCTTTCGCAAGCATAGGATGATTCTAAAACAAAAATGCTAAATGAGAACATGACATATTTTACATTCAAACAACAAATCCAAATAATCAAAACAAGCAAGAAGTAGGTCCAGTGTTTTACATTATATGCATACAAGAAAAACGCTGATAATTTAAAATGTACATACAAACGCATCTATTGTGCAACAAATTTACAGTTTATCAACACTTGTTTGTGTCAAGTAACATCAAATATGCAATTTACGTTGGACATGTCCATTCATGTATGTATACTAAACACTCGACTACTCAGCTTACTTAACTGCTAACACATATAAGGTGTTGCAAACAAATGAAGAAAAAACCTAACTACACACACTAATAGTTGTGTTCAGAGACACATCCAAACATATCATAACTGCTCGATCAGGTCCAACATAGATGTAGTTCCTAGCTGGTTTTTAGTTTGCAAATACTTCCAGCTGTTCATTAGGCAACAGTTCCACCAAATTTGTGTTTTAGTTGCTTACTGGCACTGGCATTAGAGAGTGTGGCCCATGACTGACAGAGGAGAAACTTTCTAAAAAAACATGGTACAAACTCCCTATGTTCTATGTGCATGGAGCTAATACAACATCTATTTTAGATAGTAAGAACTCTGCAATTCAAAGTGAGAATGTCTTTTCAATCTAGCTGTCGTTCAGCTACGTGCGAGGTTTTTCTGTAATAAATTGCTCAGTGTATGCTCCAAGCACTAAAATTTACCACCTCTAGTCATACAATTGAATGTCTAAATAGCGTGTTACTCTTGGTGCAGATTACTTGTAATTTTAGCTTCATGCATACAGCAGAAGCGATGAGCTGAGGGTACAAGATTTTGAAATTGTTGCACCTACTTACAATACAATACAGTACTAATTTATATAACACCGAGGACAAGAAGTGCATGCTTTCAGCTTAGTGGACGTGTGCAACTATAATAATACTCCCTCTGTAAACTAATATAAGAGTGTTTAGATCACTACTTTAGTATTCTAAACGCTCTTATATTAGTTTACGGAGGGAGTAATATTTTAAGCAGGGTCAGCCTTTTCTCCGGCCATTACAATATGAAAGAAATGAACTTCATAGCTAAACAACGTGACATCCTACACTAGAGTCCGAAAATTCAACAGCAATCTTCATCAAACAATACAGCAAAATTACTTCTTTTTTTACACAAATCAATTAGAATTAGGCAGCATTCATAGTGTTGTGCTTTAATGTTCAACAGCAAAAGGTGCATATTTCATCTTCAATGGTTCAACGTTGATCCCATCAAAACAGCTATTCACTGTTGATAGGGAAAACATCCAGCGGTAATTTGCTCTTCAAATCAAATTTGTGAAGTAATTTTCAACTAAATTGTCTGATACAGGTTTATAGCAGTCCAGAGTGATTGGTTGATGAAAATTGAGAACGTAAGATATCCTTAAGCATACACCAACCATATAAGACTGAACCAACATAGTTGAGTCCTTTCTTCAGGGTAACTGAATGTGGTATTCCGCAATGTTGTTCCCCGGGTACACATCCGACAGGGAAAATTTATTTCAGACCAGTTCTACCTACAACTCCCAATTCCATATGACAACCTATCAGCCTACAGCTCTCACTTGCATATGACAACGTACTAGCTTACAACTCCCAATTGCATACGGGAACCTCTTAGCCTACAACTCCCAATTGCACATGGCAACCTCTTAGCCTACAGCTCCCAATAGCATATGGCAACCTCTTGGCCTACAGCTCCCAATTGCATACGGCAACCTCTTAGCCTACTCCCAATTGCATATATAGTTCTCGAAAGAGCTATTTCCCAGCTAAAGTCGTGATGATGCAGGAATAATTTGTAAACAACCTAAACATCAATTATGTCGAAACTCCAAAAGCTAAAATAAAAAAGAAATAAAACCTCAGTGCATCCCTTCTAAGTAGTATACAAGTATAAATCTTCGACGGCTTGGCCCTAATTGTCTCCTCAGACCGCTAAGCGTTGGATCAGCGTCCTAAAAACAGCGCAAGAACCCACCTCGAATCCAATGATGGGAACGGGGGGCAAGTCACGGAGGAAGTCGGCGGGCTTGCGGTGAGCGCGGCGCATCTCCTCCTCGACGAGGCGGTCAACCTCGCGCTTCACCGCCGGGTCGCCGTAGTCCCCATCGATGTAGGGCAGCGCGTCCACCGTCTCAGCGTCCGGAGGCGGGCGCCAAGGCACACCCGCAGACTCGGACGGTGGCGCCTCCAGCATAAGCACCTCCCTCGTCGCCGACGAGGCCATCACGGCGGCCGCGCGTGAGCAGGTAGCCGCGAGCCAGAGAGAGAGGGAGAGAGGGAGCGGGCGCGGTGTAGGTTAGGGCGTCGCCCCGGGGATTAATGGGGCTGGAGGAAGAAGCTCAACGCGCATGGGCCGCTTTGCGTTTTGGGCTACGTAGGTCATTAAATGCTCTCAACATCAACAGAGAGCGAGCAGAGAGACGCGCGTTCGTGGGTACCACTCGGCGGCGTTTAAGGCCCAGTTCTTTGGGCGGCTTTTCCATAAGCCGTTCTTAAGAAGCTCTTTCATATTTTCTTTCGCTTCTCAACTACTACCTCCGTCCTGGTTTATAGGTCCCCTTTGTAGTTTGTGCCAAATTTTGACTAAAGATTTAACTAACAAAATGTTAATGCATGTCAAAAAAATTATCTCATTGGATTCGTATTTGAACATAGTTTTCAAAAATATAATGTTTGGTGACATGCGTGAACATCTTGTTAGTTTAATCTATGGTCAAAATTTGGCACGAAATACAATGGGGACCAATAAACCCGGACAGAGGTAGTAGTAAGAGATAAAGTCCACTAAAAAAATAGTAAGGGATAAACGACCACGTGACACATGTGGTAAGCAATCCAAACAGTTAAAAAAAATAAGAAATAAACAAGCTTAGATTAAAAGAAAAATCTCGCAGAAAAAAAGATTAAAAAATAAAAAATGTTCATGTTTTAATAGTTTATAATTTTTTTAAATATCGTGATTTTTAAAGTGAATGTGATAAAAATAAAAACACGAAAACCAAACAAGACCGAGCAAAACCTAGCGGAAAAACATAGAAAAAATAAAACAAATAAAAACTACCCTGGAAAAACCAACCTTCTAGAAGGCTCTCGAGACGGTGGGGAAAATCTACGTGTGCCGGCCCACATAGGACACTATTGCCTCGGGCTATGAGCCTACATACTGCTTAAGGCGCCAAATTGGAAATTGCAACCAAGCGAGCAGAGACGCGTTCACGCACACAACATGACTAGGCTCTGGCTCACAACCTCTTTTCTCTTACTCACAATCATGAAGCCTTTCACGCTTCGGCCCGTCCATGAGCTTTTGGGTTTCCGTCTCTCGCCATCTGTAACGATGGTGGCACTGGTTGGGAGCCATCATCCTATGCTACATAGACTCATATGTCATGTGCTCGCCCCATGCAGCAGTGAACTAGTGATCGCAGCGCTAGTCGCACCCAACGACAACCGACTCGGGTGTTGCCATAACGTGATGGCGACTCTTGTGGAGAAGTATTTGAGACTCCCAACATCACTTGACCAGTCGATAGATTCCCAATTCGAACATATTGTCACCAAGATAAAAAAAAGATAAGGAATGGAGGGTACTAAGTAGTGAAGGGAGAGAAGTTCTGGTAAAATCAATGTGCCAAGCATACTCGATAAGATTTTTTTAAGTTGTTCATGAAGATGTGCTAGAAGATTATTGTCGGTACTAAAACCATCTAATCTCGGGTAGGGGGTCCCGAGCTGTGGATCTGAGAACGATGGGTAACAGGAGACAAGGGAAACAATGTTTACCCAGGTTCGGGCCCTCTCGAAGAGGTAAAATCCTACGTCTTGCTTTGATTGTATTGATGATGGAGTATCGAGTACAAGACGGTCTACCTCAAGATCGTATGTTGTGTTCTAAACGCTAAGACTGGTAATTGTGATTGTGTCCCCATGGACTAAAACCCCACGATTTATATATGCATCGAGGGTATCTAGGGTTACATATGGTCGGTAGGCAATTAGGAATAAACATGCCGACGGTTGGAGTTGTCCTTGAAGTACACGCCAAGTCTTCGGTAGTGTCTGTCCTGATCACACCCGGACTCAAGGCTTCTGGAGTCCTTCCTTGTTGAGACCGGCAGACCGTAAGGTCGGCCCATGGACTGTGGGCCACATAGGCAGGTACCCTCTAGTCCAGAACACCGCCAGTAGCCCCTGAACTTGTCTTTGAAGCCGAGGACATAAATCCCATCCGCGGACTAATGTTTCTGGCTTAAAGTCTTCGGCTTGGCGAGCGAGTTCTTTCTCTAGCTGGCTTTAATGTAGGGGATAATTGATTTTATACCCCTAGTTGGGTCACACTCGACTGGTTTACCCCTAGTTTCCGAAAACACTTGTTCCTGCCCAAACCACTTTGCTTCTCTTATGCTTTTGCCCTTTGACCATTTGACCATCACTTTGAAAACTTCATAAAAAATTCATACTAACTCAAAAAAATTCAAATAAGATATCAAAATGTTCAGAAAAGCATCAGCTATATGTGCATGTCATTTGCATTCATGGAAAAAGTGTTGGCCAGGCCCCATCTTAGTTTTAGCTCATATGACCTTAGCATGAATAGTAAAATCTAAAAAAAATCTAAAAATTCTAAAAAAATTGGAGGCAAACTTCGACCAATGTTTTGAGTGGTTGCCAAGTTTCATAAGGGAATGACATTCGTGGAAGTCGTGGCACAAAAACTAAATTTTGGAGCATTGATTTTTGTTTTTTTGCCACGACTTCCATGAATGTCATTCCCATATGAAACTTGGCAAGCACTCAAAACATTGGTCAAAGTTAGCCACCAATTTTTTTTAGAATTTTTAGAATTTTTTTAGACTTTACTATTCATGCTAAGGTCATATGTGCTAAAACTAAGATGGGGATTAGCCAACACTTTTTTCATGAATGCAAATGACATGCACATATAGGTGATGCTTTGCTGAACATTTTGATATCTTATTTGAATTTTTCTGAGTTAGTATGATTTTTTTATGAAGTTTTCAAAGTGTTGGTCAAATGGTCAAAGGGTAAAAGCATAAGAGGAGCAAAGTGGTTTGGGCAGGAACAAGTGTTTTCGGAAATTAGGGGTAAACCTGCCGAGTGGGACACAACTAAGGGCACCAAATTAATTATCCCTTAATGTAGATATGAGATCTTTCTTATTCAAAGCAATTTTCGAGCTTCCCCTTAACGGGATTGCCCACTGACCACATGTTGAAAGCGTAGGTTTACTCCCAGAGGGGGGTGAACGGGAGATTTTCAGACATTCATGAAACTCTAATGAATTTGAAAAAGATCAGAGTGAAGGAATAGAAACAAGAGCGAGAATAATTCATCGCAGAAACATGGAGCATGCATACAAGATACATACAAGTGAAAAAGAATGTAATCATACGAGCATATAAGCATATAGAAGATGAACCGAAGAAATAAGAAACAACATGATGAAGTCTTCAGTTCAAATTCTTCATAAAGTAGATCACAAATTCTTCAGCAGAGGAATAACTAAAATTAAAGGGTGAGGAATTTGAAACCAGGTATGCTTGGTGATGACACGATGATTTGGTCGACCAGTTCCAGTTGTTGTATAAACTGTACGTCTTGTTGAGGGGACTGAGATTGAACTCAGAAGACACTAAGTCTTCAATGTATTCCTCTTGAGCTAAGGTCACAGTAGACCTCGCCCAATCACTCATGGTAAGTATTCAAGGCAGACTTCCAAAACCTTCACAAACTTGTTCAGCACCCTTAAAAGCAACGAATTCTTCTATTCGTTCCACATCACAGTAATCATATATACCATTAGCATAAGAAGCCAAGGCTTATCATTAAATTACATGAAAAGAGAAGGTGTGGATCGAGCCTTCATCCTAGCACTACTGGTCGTTGGATATCATCTACAATGCACCAGATTTTCCCACACGTACAATCTAAAAGACTCCATGGTTGAACTTCAGCATAATGCACAAACCTCAAAACACAAGCACTTCTCCTTTGTTCTAGAATCTTCCGTATCATAATTGTCGGGGGGGAGGATCTGCCCGCCACGAACACCTATGGGGCCGGGCCCTTCGTCTGTCTTGACGAGGCGGAGGGAGCCTGAGAGCAGATCGAGGCGATGCACGCTGGCGGATTTTACCCGGCCGGAGCTCTCCGAGAGATAAGACTCCTACCGCTGCTTTGTGTTTGTATTTTGCTCGGGAGCTTGAAGAGCTACTGATGGCGGCTACCCGAGCGAGAGTTGCAAGGATTGAACCCCTCCACGTTGTGCATGGGCCTCCTTTTATAGTGCAAGGGTCACCGACAGTGTCAGCGAGGAGAAAGGGGTAAAATGTAAAAGAGGTGGTAGTTGGAACAGTGCGGGAACAGTGGAGCTACAGCGCTTGAACAGTGGTTTCTACCTACTTTTGACAGAGGGGGACAAGGGCATTTATTGCCCGTCGCCGTCGACCCCAAAAGCTCCCGCCCTTGCGTCTCCGTCTGCCACGGCGATGGATCCATCACCGTGAAGTGCCACCGTGTCCCCAGCTGCGCAGACCATCCGCCACGCGTCCTCGAAAGGCCCCTGTATGACGTGGGCAGATGAGCCGAGCGCTGGTACCTGGCGCAGCTCTCCGGCAAGTACCTTGCCGGGTCTTGATCTTCGGGCCCGGAGCTTGTCGGGCTCAGAACTTGCCGCTCCCGGGCCCTCGCCGACGCATGTAGCGCCGAGGCGTGTCTTCTATGATGTAATCTTCTAGTCTTCTGGCAAGCTCCTCTTGCCGGGGCCTTGCGTGAGTGATATATCTTGAGCACAGGGGCGGCCTTCCGGCAAGCTCCTCTTGCCGGGTCTCGATCTTCTGTCTTGTATACTTTGTTCTTGAATGGCTTGATATGGAGCGGGGAGGTCCCGGCGAGCTCATGGTAAACCCCGCCGCTGGAAGTCAGAATCGCCCGTGCACAAGTTGGGGTACCGAGGTACCCCTACCTTAGTACACCGACAGAGCCCGAACTGGGCCACACATGGTGCCGAGCGCTGTTGGGCCAGCCCAAAAGCAGTCTGCACGGCACATGCGCCCACGGCGCGTCGAATCCACTTCCGCCTCCGCCGCCTCCTCCCGTAGAACGGCACGCGTCGATTGCGGCGTCGTGGGAGGCGTGGGCGGCGATGCATCTTTAAGGCATCCACCCGTGATCGTGGTGCAGGCGAGGTCACCTCACCCGCCGCTCGGCTCCGCCTTTCGCCACGCTGCCCTCATGCACGGGAGTCGTGGGCGGAAGGTGGGAGACCGAGCCGTCTCGGGCGGAGATGGAGAGTCGGCCCCGCTCCTCTGCCCTCCTCGCTTCCTGATTGGTCGGGCAGGGCGGTTGAGTCCCCACCTCGCCCTTTAAAAAGGGCGGTAGGGGAGCACAATGGCCTAACTCATCCTCTTCTCTCTTCGTCTTCATCTTCTGTTCTTCTTTCCGCCATGGAAGGAGGAAATCCCAGCTCTTCGACGGTGGCAGCGAGGGTCGCCTCCAGGCAGCGCACCTCTCCCTATCCCGCTCCCGTGGTGGCGGAGCCGGCCACGAGGGGGAGAGGGAGGGGACGAGGCCGCGGACGAGGCCGGGGGCGTGGTCGAGGCGGCTGGGGGAGAGGCGGTCGTGGCGACGCGCCTCCCCCATCTCCTCCGGCGGCTCCTGTCCTCGAGGCGGTCCATACCGGAGATGATCCCGGGAGTTCTTCATCAAGCTTCGCGGCGCCTCGTCGCCGCCTCCGGTTGCGGCCCGTTCGCGGCGCAATGGGACCGGATCCGCCGAGGTGATGGAGTTGCGCATGAGGGGTGTGGGATCAGCGGCACTTTCGGGTGAGTGTCGTGTCCCCAGCCCGGCGTGATGTTCTTCGACCGAGGGTGGAAGACGTTCGCCAGATCCATAGCTTGACGGCGGGGTTTACCCTCCATTTCAAGTTAATGGAGGCGACCTTCTCGCCGTCAAGGTCTTCGGGACTCCGGGACCGGGCGAGATCTTGTGTGGACAGCTCCTCCGGCAACAAGGTCCCTCCTCGAGCGAGAGGACGAGGAGGGGAGCGGCAGCGGCGACGAGGGGATGGCGGGTCCGACTAGGCGTCGGACGCCGTCTCATAGCCACCGGCGACCCCACAATCCGGGTCGCTGCCTTGAACTCCGGGGCCGTCTCCTTGGGCGGTGGCGAGGGAGGCTGCGGAAGAGGAAGAGGGGTGGCGGCAAGGCCGTCATGTCGAGCACGAGGGCGAGGTGCCCTCGTCGGCAGGCCGACGCCCCACCACCCGCCTTCAAGCTCGCCTCCGACGCTTCGTCTCGCCAAGCTCTGGCGGCTCCGGGTGTTCTCTTGGTGTCTTCGGCACCGTAGCTCACCTAGGCGCTCCTTTCGCCCTTCCCGGCAAGCTTCTCTTGCCGGGGCCTCCTTGACCTACCTCCTGAACTCCTGAACAGAGAAACAGGAGAGGGATCACGGGCATCTTATCTTTTAATTTGTAAGCCCTCGGGCCTTAGCTGCGTTTAAAAACTTGTAATCCTCTCTATCATGTTTTTCATCCTCTATGGACTTGTATTAAACTAGGATGTTTTTAATGAAAAGAGGGGAAAGCTTGCCGGACCGAGTCTTTTACTTGACTTCGTGCCTTGTATGTTCCTACCCTACGCTGTCGGGGAGCTTGCCGGCGCGAACACGCTTGCTGAGTGCGGGACATCAGCAGCCCGCTGGCTGGTGTTGCCTCCGGCAAGCAACCTTGCCGGGCCAGTTGCAGCGCACTTGTGTTTGTTGAGCGTACTCGAAAACGTAACAAGGGCGCGAAACTTGTCGCAGCTCACTTAAATCGTTGAGTGTGCTCGGAAACAAACCAAGGGCGCAACTGGGCCACGACTTGGCTCCTCCTGCGCACGGGTTTTACAAGGCACGCTCGTTCAAAGACGCAGCCCCGCTTTCCCCGGTCCATAAGAGGATGCATGACGAGGATGAAAACTTATCGATATCGCAGCCCCAAAGAACTCGGCTTGCGGAGGCGAATCTTAGTATTCGCAGCCCAAAGAACGCTGGCTTGCTGGGAAGGAATCTTGGCACTCGCAGCCCCCGGCAACCCTGGCTTGCCGGGGCCCAGGTGCTGGTGCGCTCTTCTGGTTTCTCCTTGTTGCTGCAATTTCAGCCATGAAAACAGCTGAGATAGATCTGCAACAGCTTCATCATGTACATGTATATGTATATAAATCTTTTCTATGTGACTCTGCAATACGATGCCGCGCTTTGCCCTTCGTATGTTTGCACTCTACGTTCTCGGGGAGCCTGCCGGCGCGAACACGCTTGTTGAAGCGGAACATCAGCAGCCAGCTGGCTGGTGTTGCTTCGGCAAGCAACCTTGTTGGTCACAGAAGCGCTTGTGTTTGCCGAGCGGACTCGGAAACAAGGCAAGGGCGCAGCTGGACCACGACTTGGCTCCTCTCGCGCACAAGTCTCTCATACGAAGGACATCTCACGGCAGGGCTTGCCACGTTACACCCTCTACTTTACACCCTTTGTGCGCTTTTACCCTATGCTTCTAGGGAGCTTGCCGGTGCTTAACACACTTGCTGAAAAGCGGAACATCAAGAGCCCGCTGGCTGGTGTTGCTTCCGCAAGCAACCTGCTGCGTCTAGTCGCGGACGACTTATCTTGCCGAGCGGACTCAAAACTAAACAAAGGCGCGAAGCTTGTCGCGCTCACTTTTAACTCGTTGAGTGTGCTCGAAGCAAGGTAAGGGTGCGGCTATCCACGGGCGAGCTCCTCCGCGCACATGTGTTTTGCGTACAAAGGACTAACGCACGAGGGATATAACATAAAAAGCATGGGATTAAGGAGTGCTCGCACATAGGCTCGAACAACTTAGCTTTTCTATTTCTTGTTTCCCGACTTGCGGTGGAGCTCGATGGCGCTTCCTCGGCGGCAGCGCAGCACTCCGGGGAGATCGTTTGCGGAACGAGCACGAGCTGTCCTTGCGGATTTGAGCGCTCGAGGAGCTGCGCTTGTCGGATTGAGCACGAGCTGTCCTTGCGGACTTGGAGCTCGATGGGCGTCCTCGACGACGGCGTAAGCGCTCGAGGAGACGCGCTTGCTAGAGTGGAGGGAAGCGGGGCGAGCGGCGCGAGGAATGGGATATGCTCGGACTCCTAACGGCGGCAGAGGAGCAGGATCCCGCCAGCACTTTCGCTTTGCTCATGCAGACGGTGGTCGGAGCATCCCGCGAGCCTCCGGCTTGTTCTTGCTCCAAGAAGCGGATACCACCTCCGTGGTATGGCGCTGCTTTGGGTTGTTGTCTTGAGATGGACGCGGCGCGTCCACGGAGACCGAGGCGCGGTCATCCGCCTTGTCCTTGGATCTGGTGGCGCCGCGAGTGTCCTTGCCGGCGACCACCCTTTCGACGGCGTCCCCTCCGCCCACCGCTGGCTCCGGTGGCAGCGGGTGAGATGCAGACGGGTCTGCAACCCTTGAAGCCCTCGTCTTCGGGGCCATGACGCAGTTGTCGATGAAGTTGCCGACGAAACTTGGAGAGGTTGGTGAAGAACGCGCCCGCGCGAACACCGGATCAGGTCCGCACAACCTCGACGCCCCCTACCTGGCGCGCCAAAGATGTCGGGGGGGAGGATCTGCCCGCCACGAACACCTATGGGGCCGGGGCCCCTTCGTCTGTGCGGTACGAGGGCGGAGGGAGCACAGAGAGCAGATCGAGGCGATGCACGCGGGCGGATTTTACCCAGCTTCGGAGCTCTCCGAAGAGATAAGACTCCTACTGCTGCTTTGTGTTTGTATTTTGCTCGGGAGCTTGAAGAGCTACAGTAGCGGCTACCCGAGCGCGAGAGTTGCAAAGGATTCGAACCCCCTCCACGTTGTGCATGGGCCTCCTTTTATAGTGCAAGGGTCACCGACAGTGTCAGCGAGGAGAAAGGGGTAAAAATGTAAAAGAGGTGGTAGTTGGAACAGTGCGGGAACAGTGGAGCTACAGCGCTTGAACAGTGGTTTCTACCTACTTTTGACAGAGGGGGACAAGGGCATTTATTGCCCGTCGCCGTCGACCCCAAAAGCTCCCGCCCTTGCGTCTCCGTCTGCCACGGCGATGGATCCATCACCGTGAAGTGCCACCGTGTCCCCCAGGCTGCGCAGCCATCCGCCACGCGTCCCTGGAAAGGCCCTGTATGCACGCTGTGGGCAGATGAGCTGAGCGCTGGCACAGGCGCAGCTCTCCGGCAAGTACCTTGCCGGGTCTTGATCTTGCCGGCCCGGAGCTTGTCGGGCTCAGAACTTGCCGCTCCCGGGCCCTCGCCGACGCATGTAGCGCCGAGGCGTGTCTTCTATGATGTAATCTTCTAGTCTTCCTGGCAAGCTCCTCTTGCCAGGGCCTTGCGTGAGTGATATATCTTGAGCCTGGGACGGCCTTCCCGGCAAGCTCCTCTTGCCGGGGTCTCGATCTTCTGTCTTGTATACTTTGTTCTTGAATGGCTTGATATGGAGCAGGGAGGTCCCCAAGCGAGCTCATGGTAAACCCCGCTGGAAGTCAGAATCTGCCGTGCACAAGTTGGGGTACTGAGGTACCCCTACCTTAGTACACCGACAATAATTGTCCAATTTTTCTTTCTACATGAATTGCATTGTTTTTACTTTATGCTTTACAACGCACAATTCCATGAATCTTAAAATAGATTAGCTTTTTAAGAAAAACTAATTGATTTTGAATGAGATGAACTATAAGAATTAAATGAACATCTACATCATGCATATATGACTCAAAGCTTACATGCTATAATGTGATATTTATTTAAAATTTGGTTGCCAAATCTCATACGTGCAATGCACGTGTACCTTACTAGTCTAAATGGTGCTTGTGTGTGTGTGTGTGTTGTGCGTGTTAAACACATTGTACATAGTATCATACATGGTTTAGATTCCGAACATATAGCTAGAGCATACATGTACTATGATTTGAATTCAACATAAAATGGATACATATATTTGAATTTGAGATCGTATGTATATGTAGTTCGTATTTATATAGGAATTTACTACTCATATATTGATGTCATGTGTTGTGAAGATAATATTTAGATGGTTGTATAACTAACCCGAGTACAATCCCATTCAAACATGGAAAATGTACTCAAATTTAGTCCATATGCTAGACAACACAAATTGTTTTTTTATTCTTAATGGAAGTGCAAATTGATTTGGTATTGTACACGTTATGTTTGTTGTCCTGATTTTTTTAGTTTTTTTTGTTGTATTTGAATGCATTTCTGGTAATATAGTAAATTGGGACATGGCTCTCTCTAGTGATGAGCTGCGAATTGTCTTTTTTTAGTACACGTTAAGCTTGTTCTCCCGAAATTTCAAGCCGCGCCTTGTTATGCCGAAATTTCAAGATAGCATCTCTATCTATCGTGCTGCGAAACTCCCGCCTCTTTAACCCGCGCCTTGTTACCCCAAAATATTTAAGATATATCTTTGTCTCATTGTGCTCCGAAAACTCCCTCCATCTCAACCTGTGCCTTGCTATCCCAAAATTACAACGCGCATGAAAACTCCCACATCCTATGAAATCCCGACATGCAAAATGCCCATGATACCCCTGAACCGAAAGAACCACCTAGCCCAAATCGATAGGGGTACTTTCATAACTTACACCACATTTCAGACAAGCGCGTCCCTAAGCCATGGTTCACCTCTCCCGTGCCATCTGCCGACCCATTCGTACACCGAGGCCGCGAAAACCCGAGAAGCCCCACACCCTCCTCCATTCGCTACCCAGCCGGAGCCTCTTCCCCGATGACACCGTCCATAGCAACACCTCGACGTCCCTCATCCACCGCACCAGATGAGGATTCGTCGTCGATCTCGTTGTCCCGCCAGTTCAGCCACCCCGTCCTCCACCTCCAAGGAGCTGCCCCGACGTTCCCCTCGTCTTTCGCGCCACCTCCATTTCCACACTGCCGTCTTCACCTGCACCACCGAAAGAGCATCATCATCACCGATTCCTCAAATGAAGGTGAGGCCTAATCGGCGCCACCAAAGAGGTTCCACACTAATCGCTGCATTTTCTTCTTGATTCGATCTCACGGTGCTGCCGGCGCTCGGTCCCGAGCCGACATGGCACGGCTCCATCCACGGTGTCACCGGCCACTTCCTCCACGATGTCGCTCCATCGGTGGCGATGTCCACATCAGTAGGAGTTGCTGCTGCTTTGGCTCTCGCTCGCGCTGCTTCTTTGCTCTTTCTCTCGGTCCCCTGCATGGTCTGCTCATGCTCTTGCTCTTGCTCACACTGCTGCTCTCGCTCTTGCTCTTCCTTGCGTTGTTGCTCTACTCTTGCATGCGCTGTTGCTGCACGAGCAGCAGATCCTGCTCTCCCTCGAGCCCCTGCAAATGCTACCCGAGATGCTGCTACATGACCAGCTTCCCCGGCTCTCGCACGCGCTGCTGCTGCTGCTACTGCTTTTCTGCTACTAGTGCATTCAGTTTCGACAGTAAAATTCAGTTTCGACAACAAAATTCAGTTTCGACAGTTAAATTCAGTTTCGACAGTTAAGTTCAGAGATGAGCGGCTGATGTATTTTACATCTAGCACTTTGTGGTTATATATTTTACGTCATCTATTGCAGATGCTATTAGAATTCCACTCAGGTTAACGTTGTCTCTCTTGTCCTGCTTCAACCTCACCGTCGTACAACTTATTGAAGCTACTCCAATGACGAAACCCTCCATCACAGCGGAGCAGTACCTCGGGCTCCATCTCCAGACGCCTAAGATCTTCTTCCCCTCCTTCAATAGCCAAATCAGCCAGAGCATCCTCACCGACCAACCCAATCACGCTGAGATCGACATGGCTTCACCAAAGAGGTTGTACACTTGTTGCATCGCTTTTTTACTCTACATGTTATATATATTGTCCACTGAGCACACGTAGTAATGTGAAATACGATTAGTTTCTCCTACTATATGACAAGTAGTGAGGTACCAGGCAACTTAGCTATCCGTGATGGACTCTCTTGAACACCATCATTATTTATCTCTGCGCGTTTGAGCTGTGCATTTGTAGATGGGCCTGGGAGTTGAGCTAGTAGGGCAGTGGCCTGGGTCCAAAGTAGTAGAAGTAGCACAAAACATTTTTTGAGTGTAGGCTTTTCCCTACCTCAAGCCTACCTACTAGAATCACCAGTGCTTGAAAGGAAAAGTGAGGGGAAAACATAGGAATTGGAAAGTTTCATATGGTACTACTATTCAAGCATTTGGTTCAAAGGAATGGAGCAAAGGAAAATTGTAGGATTTGTTCCTTTAGTGTCTCCTTGAAAGAAAAACCATAGGAATTTTAATATCCACTTGTCCTCCTTTTCAAATTCCTATTCATAAAGCACAAGGCTAAGAGATAGTAGCATAATAGCATTATAACCGTACATTTTCTTATGGTTTGACTTAATCTCACCATGCTTCTTTACATCATGTGATCTTCCAATTCTTGTGAACCAAACACCCAGATTGGCAGAAATCCTATGTTTTTAAATTCTCGGTTTTGCATGTGCATTCCTATCCTATTCCTGTGTATTTCCTATCCCTGCATTGTTAGAATCCTCAAATTCAAACAAGCCCTTACACAATTACTTCTGTTACAGATATGTGTCAAAGAAAACCTTGTGTGGTTTGTCCCGCTGAGGGAGTCCTAGATTAGGGGGTCCTCGGACAGCCGGACTATATACTTTGGCCGGACTGTTGGACTATGAAGATACAAGATTGAAGACTTCGTCCCGTGTCCGGGTGGGACTCTCCTTTGTGTGGAAGGCAAGCTTGGCAATTCGGATATGTAGATCATGTCGTGGAAATATCACGTCAGATGTCCTAGCAGAAGGACTTAGTCGTGGAGCCATCGCAATGAGGTTAGCCTGAAGGGGTTAAACCGGACAGGGGACACGAGAGTTATACTAGTTCAGCCCCTTCGATGAAGGTAAAAGCCTATGTCTAGTTTGTGATGGGATTATTGGGGTTTCGATGACTAGGGAGCCAATACGCTAGCCTGGGTCTCGAGTTGTTGTCTGTTGTCCCTGAACCGCCGCCGGGTCGTCCCTTTATATACACAGGTTGACGCCGATCGGTTTACAGAGTCTCGAGGCCGACTTATACAAGTGTTCGGCTCGGTCCCTCCCTTTTCCTAACTTACGATACAAGTATACAATTATGGCGGTTTACCACTATGGGCCCTAATCCGCCTCTGGGCTTGGGCCTCTAAGCTTCATCAATAAAGAGCCATCTTCTTATCTTCATGGACTTCGGTATGGTTGATCGTGAACCGGCACCTCCTGGGCGGTTTATACTCAGTAGTTATATCCTCAACATTAGGCCCCAGATTGATTTGAACCTGTTCATGTCAATCTTCAATACTTAGAAAAATTCCACGGGCATCTTCTGATGATTCTTGTAAACCGCCATGTTGTCATTTCCCTATAAATTTTGGTGAACCGCCGTGACGTCATCTTCTGTCACTGCAGTAAATGGTCATGATGTCATATTCTGCATAAAAAGATACCCTTCATTAATTACATCCCGAAGATCGAGGCAACAACTGCGCCCCCTTTCGCCGCTTCAGGCTCCTTGATTTTCGCGTCTGTCGTTTGTCCCCTTTTCTTTATAAATAGAGCCGAGGGGTCTTTCCATTTCCCCCCTTGCCTCTCGTCTTCCTCCTCGTGACCCGAAGAACTCCAGCGCCGCCGCCGCTGCCATCAGACCTCGAATCTGCACCAACCTTGGCCGCTGCATCACCCTGTTCGGACCAGAGCTCCTGCGACACTCCGCCGCTGCTGTGTGGTCCCAGTAAATCTTCCTTCCCCTAACCCTAGATCTCCATTAGTACTTCGTGTTCTTCCCTGTTCATCGGCGTTCGTCAATACTGGTTCACTTTTCCCTTGGCATCGCTACTGAATCTTAGCTAGGCCCGATTGTTTTCTTTTGCAGCTAGATCTATAACTTTAGGCTGCCGCACCACAGCATCTTGCTGTTCCTGAAAAAACTCCACCTGGATCTTCTCTGTTCTTCGTAGCGCCATTGTAGGGCTCAGTAAAAGTTTCTTTTATTAACCTCGGTAGATCCAAAATTATACTGCCATATTGTGAAACATGTTTCTTTAAACACTTAGTAGATTTCAGCTCTGCCTCTTCTGTTTGGGGGCGGTTTAACTTTCAATAGTTGGTAATCCGCCATATCCATTAGCCCTCACTTAAACCGCCATCTTATCTTGAATAGAAAACTCCGGTTTAACTCACATATATGCCTTCACCAAATTCCCCGGTTTAACACCGATTAGTACACATCAACCATCCATCGTAAACCGGCCTTTATTTTTCCTTTTATAGTTTGTTTCCAAGATGACCAAGCAATTCGCCGCTTGCAACTGGGTTCCTTCCCGAATTACGGAAACGCGGATCAATGGATATGTTGTAACCGACGCTTTAGCCTCAAAAAATGTCCTTCATTGGCGAGTTCCTGGCCCTGAGTGCCCTCCTGAGCCTCAAGATGGCGAAGTAATTGTATTTATGCAACACTTAGACCGGGGATTCAGCCCTCCCGGATCAAAGTTCTTCCGAGATGTCCTTGCTAGCTTTCAACTCCATCCTCAGGACATTGGACCAAATTCTGTGTCCAACATATGCAATTTTCAAGTGTTCTGCGAAGTTTACCTTCAAGAAGAACCAACTGTTGAGCTCTTCCGGGATTTCTTCCATTTAAACCGCCGGACTGAGTTCTCTGACAACCCCAATACTGAACTTGGTGGGGTTTCAATCCAAAAAAAAAGGAAGTTGATTTCCCTCATGCTAAGCACCACAACCACCCTAAAGATTGGAACCAAACATGGTTTTACTGTAAAAATACTGCCCCTACCGGAGAAAATCCTTTGCCGGGTTACCGCGCTCACCGGCTTAGCAATGGCCATCCCCTTCCTCAACGGCTCACTATCAAGGAACGACAGGCTTATGCACCTCAACTCGCCAAGCTCCGGGCTCTCCTAGCCAACGGTTTGACTGGTGTCGACCTCGTTCGCTGCTGGGTTGCGTGGCATGTTCTTCCTTTAAGCCGCCGCTCCAGATTGATGCACGAGTATACCAGCGATGCCAAGGATCCTCAGCGGTTTAATGAGATAGAAATGACTGATGATGAAGTCACATAATCTGTGAAGAAGATGCTAGACGAACCGATCGCTGCATGCAGCCAAACCGGGATGGCCCCCTTTTACACCGCCAACAAACCGCCAGCGGTAAAGATTTTAACCTTGTGCTTTCTTGATCCGCCTCCGCTTTAACATTGTTCTAACAAAACCTGTGTTTAAATTTTATAGGCCAATAGCTCCTTCTGGAAAAGGAAAGCTTCAGACAAACCGGCAAGGGCTCCTCGTGCAAAGAGCAAAGTTATAAAAAGAGCAACCAAGAAGAAAACCGGTGAAACTGCTGATCCACCCGAAGATATTGAAGATTCGGATCAAGAGGTAGAACTTGACTCCCTTGGCTCCTTTTTCATACACCTTATTAACAATGACTATTATCAGGATGATGCGGAAGCCAGCCGCGCTGATCATGTTGAGGTAATCTCCCTTTCCTCTGGTTCAGAAATTTCGTCGTGTAGTTCGGAAAGTAAAACGCTCTCACCCACTTGCTCATCTGGATCCACAATTTTCTTTGAAGACACAGCAACAAGAAGGTCGTCGCACAACCCGGCACAGTGGTCAACAGGTCACTTCCTCTGGTTTACCAGACACTCCACCCCGGAAGCATCATCCGGAGGTCTCTTCTTCTTTTAATAAGCCTTGTCCCTTGGCGGGTTGCTTACCCACTTAATCCGTCTGACTCGAATTATCTGGTGTCCTCTAATTCCTCTGCTGGCGGTTCATCAACCACTCAGCTGCCTCCTCTTAAAACCGCCCCCGGGTAAGTATACTGCCCTTGAACTTTTTCCTTCGTGTATCGGTTTACCATACTAATCTTCTGTTTTGATCTTATAGTGCCAAGGGCCGGTTGAGCAAGAAGGCCAAGACCAGTGAACCTACTGGTGAAGTTGAACCGGAGAAGACTCCAGAAGACACCAGTGGAGACCCTGATGTTGTTATGGATGACTCTGCCCCACCGGATCCAGCCACTGATGCTAATCCGCCGGAAGCTGACCCGGCTACACATGTTGATACATCAAGTCCACATGCCACACCTCCAAGTCCAGTTCCTGATCCGCTGAATTCAGCTGCTAATCCACCAAGCCCTGCTGCTAATCCGCCGAGCCCAGCCAAAGATAATGTCAATCCCCCAAGCCCATCAAAAGGTGGCGATGATGTTATTATCACTGGCACTGCTTATACCGCCCCAGGCAATCCAGTTGCTTTAACGAAACATACCGCCAAGGATGAATTTGCTGCTATGGGCAAGGGGAAAGAGAAGACCGATTTGTCGAGCTATGTTAATCTTTCTGCTCAGGATCTTCATTCTAGATTCATGAACCGGCTTTACACAAGCCGAGATTATGAGGCCGGTTTGGTGAATCTGATGAAGGAACACTATGAGGTAATCTTCCAAACACTTTCATCCTTATTCTGTTCATTCACTGTATTGTAGCCCCCAAGGGCCGGTTTATCTCTTGAAGATAAACCGGGACTTTAAAGATAAAGAACACTTCGACTGAGTAGCCCCCAAGGGCCGGTTTACCTTTTGAAGAGAATCCGGGACTTTTATATTCCATACTGTATTTTGTTAACTTCCCTTGCCTGTGTATTTTCTTGATCAAACACACATTAGCCCCCAAGTGCCAAGATTAAAACTTGTATTGATCCTTGGGACTTCAAACAATTAGTAGTAAAGAAGCAATCCGCATTAGCCCCCAAATGCTAAGTGTATAACTGGTTATATGCTTGGGACTTTAAAATATTTAACCTGCTCCTCATCGGATTGTGGCAGGCTGATATAAATCACCAAGGCTCTCAAATTGCTGATCTTCAAGAGAATATCAAGTCTCAACAAGCAGAGACTTCCAAGGCTAAAGAGGAGCTGAAAGGCGCTTTAACAGCTATGGAACAACTGAAGGACAATTTCAAGACTGAGCGTGCCAATTGGGAAACTGAAAAGACTGCACTGTTGAAGTGAGCTGAAGACGCCGAGTCAGCTCTTAAACCGGTGGCGGAAGAGTTAACTGGGTTGAAGCGCCAAGTAAATGCCATGACTTCTGCAATATTTGGAAATACTCTTGCTAAGATTTCTTGAATAACCATCTGTGAAATTTGCCGGTTTAACATCAAAATCTTAAACCGTTGTAGGTGGCCGCATTGCTCATCTGGGCTCTGACATGCGGATGAAGTTGAAGGCAGCATATACTCTGATAGAGAAACTGTGTACCGGTGCCCAACAGGTTATCTGTGCAGCCTCCTACAACAATCTGGCCCCAACATTGATCAAGGACACTCTAGCAAGGTTATCCATGACGCCGGCGCAGATAGAAGAGATGAAGCGATCCACTGCCAGGGCTGGCGCTTTGTTGGCACTTACCCAAGCCAAAGCATGGATAGCTGACCTGGACCCGGTTGATATTGCCAAGGGCTTTCCTAGTGAACAAGAGAACGGGGCAGAGTTTGATAACGAAGCCCTCAAAGTTGTGACAAGGGAGATGCACCCTCTGGCAAGTCAATTGGCGGCAGAGGCTAATTTGACTGTTCATTGGTCCTTCTACGACGCCAAGAACCAACGGATTAACACTGTTGTGGAAGAAGTGCAAAATCTTATCCCGCCAATCCGTAAGCACACTTACGCCCCTGACGTTGATCCATCCGAACTTATAAGTGAAGAGGCTGTCTTTCAAGCTTTAACCTGGATTGACTGGACCACCGTTGACTTCTAGCCACTGGATGGGGAGGAGGAGGCTGAACCGACGCCAGATGATCCATCAACTTCACGTCAACATGTTGATGAGTCTTGATCCGGCAGTTGGGTTGATGTTTCATAAACTTTGTTCTGTGGAAAGAACAATCCCTTATTTTGGGATTTAAAGCGCCTTGTAATAGGCTAGTTGAAATACTGTGATCTGCTGCCATCGTGCACCGAGATATGACTTTGTTTGATCCGCCATGATAATTACAGTACTTGCTTATGTACCTTTATAATATTATGCTGTCCTTATATCTACATAACAAAAAATCTGTCCGGGCGGTTTACCGCTGGACGGGTCATAATGCCCAATACATAACCTGGTAGGTAACCAAGGCTGTAAAAATAGCAAAAAATACATCATACCTGTGATATGAAATTATGTTGTTGGTTTACCAACTTATTGGTAGTAAGGGTGAATACCCAATTTTCACCATGCAATGCTGGTATTGTAAGAAGTAAAACCGGGTTGTGATGAACACCGGATGATCATACTGGCGACAGGTAGTCAAAGCCAGACTGGATTGAAAGATGCCAGTTCACCATTGATTATATGCTTGAACAGATGATAACTGTAAGCCGCACCGGGTTAAAAAACACCGGGTTGTAATGAAGACATATAGCCTAGCCGGATCAAGAGATGCCAGTTTACCTTAAAAGGTGACCAAATAAAGATAAAACTTTCAAAAGCAAAGCAAATAAAAACTTGTAGTCGAGGCTTTTCGAGGGCTGCCAGGCCCAAATTCGAGGCTTTTCGTGGGCTGCCAGGCCGCTGAGTTAAACCATTTGACAAAGCCTTTTAAGATGGGCCTCCAACTACCAATCGTCGTTTTAACTTTGAAAAGTTCAAGGTCTCAATGAGAGTAACTGTCAAACGTTCGGCAGGTCATGCCAGGATTACCTAGATAGGAGTGGCTTACTTGATGAAGGCAGGTTAACCCAGGGTTTTAGGTGAATACACCAGGCTTCCAAGCCGTGGGTCGATACCCGGTTACAAGGTTCCTTTCAAACTCTTTTTTACTTTACACAAAGAGCCCCCAAGTAACTTTGTGAGCTGTGCTCAATGGGTGCCTATGTTTGAGTCATGCTAGTAGCAACAGATCTCTCTTTGGCCCCTTGGGTGTGAAGCTCCCAAGCTGTATGATGGCATAATAGCCAGTTTAATGGACAAGATGAGTCATCGCTTTGAAAGCAGAAGCCCCCGTGTAACCAAGAAATATTGGAAGAACGACAGAGGCCCTGCTTGTAGCAAGGATGCCAGTTTATTATATTGATCATAATATATACATTGTCACAATATGTACATAAGAAGAGCCTATAACTCAAGTGTAGTACGACCGAAGGAGAGCTATGTTCCACGGCCGCCGGGTCTCCTCCTCAAAAGTGCGTGAGTCTTCTCGAACGTCAATGAGGTAGTATGATCTGTTGTGCAGATTCTTGCTGACCACAAAGGGCCCTTCCCAAGGTGGGGATAACTTGTGCATGTCAGTCTGATCCTGAATGAGCCGGAGCACTAAGTCGCCTTCTTGAAAGGTTCTTGTTTTAACCCGGCGGCTGTGATAACGCCACAGGTCTTGCTGGTAAACCGTCGAATGAGCCAAAGCCATATCTCGCTTCTCATCTCACAGGTCCAGTGCTTCTTGACGTGCTTGATCGTTGTCCGCTTGAACATAATTGGCAACTCGAGGCGAGTCATGACGAATATCACTGGGGAGTACCGCCTCTGCTCCGTAAACCATGAAGAAAGGCGTATAACCTGTAGACCGGTTTGGGGTGGTGTTTATGCTCCATAACACAGATGGTAGTTCTTCCACCCAGCAACCCGGCGTCCGCTTCAAAGGGACCATAAGCCGGGGCTTTATACCCTTTAGAATTTCCTGGTTAGCTCGTTTAGTTGACCATTGGATTGGGGATGCGCGACAGATGCTACATCAAGCCGGATGTGCTCTCGTTGGCAAAAATCCTCCATCTCGCCTTTAGATAGGTTCGTGCCATTATCTGTGATAATGCTATGTAGAAAACCGAAACGGAAGATCACCTTTTTGATGAACTGAACCGCCGTGGCTGCATCACACTTGCCCACTGGCTCCGCTTCAACCCATTTAGTGAACTTGTCAACCGCCACCAACAGGTGGGTCTTCTTATCTTTTGATCGCTTGAAAGGCCCTACCATGTCAAGCCCCCAAGTTGCAAATGGCCAGGTGATAGGAATCATCCATAGCTCATGAGCTGGCACATGAGCTCGTCTTGAGAATTTTTGACAGCCGTCGCACCGCCTGACCAAGTCCTCAGCATCAGCATGAGCTGTCAACCAATAGAAACCGTGACGAAAAGCTTTAGCAACCAAGGATTTTGAACCGGCGTGATGACCACAGTCTCCTTCGTGGATCTCACATAAAATCTCATGGCCTTCTTTAGGAGAAACACAGCGCTAGAACGCCCCAGAAATGCTGCAGTGGTGTAACTCGTCATTGTGAACAACCATGGACTTGGACCGCCGGACGATCTGTCTGGCCAAAATTTCATCATCGGGTAGCTCGCCCCACTTTATATACGTCAAGTATGGAACTGTCCAATCCGGAATGATACGTAAAGCGGCCACCAACTGTGCCTCCGGATCAGGAACATCGAGGTCCTCCTCTGTGGGCAGCTGAACGGACGGGTTATGCAAGACGTTCAAAAAGGTATTGGGCGGCACCGGTTTACGCTGAGATCCTAGCCGGCTTAAAGTGTCGGCTGCCTCGTTTTTGCACCGATCAATGTGCTCCACTTGATATCCCTTAAAGTAGCCAGCCACAATGTCCACCTCGCGCCGGTAAGCCGCCATGAGTGGATCCTTGGAATCCCAAGCACCAAACTTCTTTGGGCTACCAAGTCCGAGTCTCCAAAGCATCGTACACGGCTTAAGTTCATCTCCTTAGCCACTCGAAGACCATGGAGTAAAGCTTCATACTCAGCTGCATTGTTAGTACAAGGGAACATTAAGCAAAGAACATAATGAATTTTATCACCTCGAGGGGAAGTAAGGCCAACTCCAGCTCCCGAGCCCTCCAATTGCCTGGACCCGTCAAAGTGGATAGTCCAGTATGTACTGTCCGGTTTGTCTTCTGGTGCCTGCAACTCGGTCCATTCATTGATGAAATCCACAAGAGCATGAGATTTGATGGCTGTGCGAGGCATATACTTCAAACCGTGTGGTCCAAGCTCAAAAGCCCACTTAGCAACCCGGCCAGTTGCCTCCCTGTTCTGGATTATATCCCCCAAAGGAGCAGAACTGTCCACTGTGATGGGATGACCTTGAAAGTACTGTTTAAGCTTGCGAGTTGCCATGAACACCCCATACACCAGCTTCTGCCAATGCGGATACCTTTGCTTTGACTCAGTGAGCACTTTGCTGATATAGTAAACCGGCCTTTGAACCGGGTACTCCTTCCCAGCCTCCTTGCGCTCCACCACAATGGCAACACTGACAGCCCTAGCACCGGATTAGCCAACCACATACGCCAAGTGCCGTTTTTCTTAAGTACCAGCACCGGATTAGCCAACCACTCTGGGTGAAACACTTCGACAATAAAACCAGCAGCCAATAAACGGGCTACCTCTTCTCTAATGGCCTTGCGTCGTTCCTCGTTGAAGCAGCGAAGGAACTGTTTGACCGGTTTAAACTTGGGATCAATATTGAGAGTGTGCTCAGCGAGTTCCCTCGGTACACCTGGCATGTCAGAAGGCTTCCATGCAAAAATGTCCCGATTCTCACGGATGAACTCGATGAGCGCGCTTTCCTATTTCGGATCCAGACTTGTGTTGATACTAAACTGCTTGGATGAGTCGCCAGGAACGAAATCAACATGTTTAGTTTCATCAACCGGTTTGAACTTCAGGGTCGGATCATGTTCTGTAGAAGGCTTCTTCAAGGAAGTCATGTCTGCCGGATCAACATTGTCCTTATAGAACTTTAAGTCCTCTGTTGCACAAACCGATTCAGCATATGCCGCATCTCCTTCCTCACACTCCAGACCAATCTTATGGCTGCCATGAACCGTAATGGTCCCTTTGTGACCTGGCATCTTGAGCTGCAGATAAACATAACACGGCCTTGCCATGAACTTAGCATAAACCGGCTGTCCAAATAAAGCATGGTACGGAATTCTGATTTTGACCACTTCAAAGGTCAGTGTCTCGGACCTTGAGTCATGATCATCTCCAAAAACCACCTCCAGAGCTATCTTACCAACTGGGTAAGCCGATTTACCAGGCACCACTCCGTGAAAAATGGTATTTGACGGTCTAAGATTCTATATCATCAACCCCATACTGTTGGAAGGTTTCATAGTACAAGATATTGATACTGCTCCCTCCGTCCATGAGTACCTTGGTGAACTTATATCCTCCCACTTGAGGCGCAACCACCAAAGCCAGGTGACCCGGATTGTCAACCCGGGGCGGGTGATCCTCCCTGCTCCAGACAATGGGCTGCTCAGACCAGCGTAGATAACGGGGCACCGCCGGTTCAACAGAGTTCACTGCCCTTTTATGGAGCTTCTGGTCGCGCTTGCACAAGCTAGTAGTGAAGACATGATCTTCGTCGCCGCTTAAGCGCTTTGGGTTGCTCTGATAACCCGACTGCTGTTGATTCCCCTGATTACCCTATTGATGGTTACCACTCTGGTTGTTCTGACTGCCCTGATTATTCTAAAATCCTGAGCTTGAATCGCCACCACCGTAACCCGGCCCATGGAATCCTGGACCGGAACCACCAGATGGACCCTGATCATACCGAAAAAGATCAGAATTTTTGAACTCCCTCATGATGTGGCAATCCTTCCAAAGGTGTGTGGCCGGAGCCTCCTTTGTCCCGTGCTTTGGTCAGGGCTGGTTTAACAGGCGTTCCAGATTCATTCCTCCATCGCGCTGGGGAGGTTTACCCCTACGACGCTGCATATTACCCTGCACGTTGGTGTTAGCCACAAAATCAGAATTATCCGCTTTACGCTTACCACTGTTTCCCTGGCTCGCCTGATTATGCTATCCTTTTGAACCGGCATTCTTCTTTCCTTTCTCCTGTTTCTCTTCATCAGAATCAGGGTCCTTAGTTGTAACACCCCGGATACAACTCTCCATATTCATAACTCCAACTCTTGCCTTTTTTCGGAGATGCCATATGATTTTCCTTCGTGGTTGGGTTTTTGTTTTTGTTTTGCATTTTGTTCTTGTCATGCATTTCATCATCGCATCATTCGCATTGCATCGGCACTCGTTGCCGTCATTGTTTTTAAAACTTGCATCCGCTTCGTAGTTGCGCGTTCCCCTTGCTTTGGTTGACCGTTCGAGACCAACCAGATTTTGTTTCCCTCTTGCCGGCTTTCCTAACCTCTCGCGACATCCCAGAAACCTCTGCAGCGTCCAAATCTTTCCCGAACCCGACCGGGCTGTCGTCACCGATGGATCCGGATCATCCCCAAACATCTATAAAACATCCCGTTTTCTTATTTGGACTCCCTAGCCTATTTTTCCCGGTGTCCGATTTGATCGGAGGGTTCAAGATCTGTTTCCCTACCTATTTAAATAGATCAACGCCTAACCCTAAAAATCTAGGGACCTTGTCCCATCCATCCCATCCCCACGCCGCCGCCACTCTCCTTGTTATCAGCGTCGAACCAACTAACCGCCCTCCTCGTTTTTTTCCCCGATCCAATCAAATCCATCCCCTCCTCCCGATCCAAAAATTCACCAACCACATCCAGCCCGAAGCTGCCTCCTCCTTCCTCGCGTTTGAACCCGAGGTCCCAGCGCCATGCTCCTCTCTCGCCAAGCAACAAGAGCGCAGGAGAAACCCGCGCGCCCGCTCCCTTCCTGCCAAAGAAGAAGGCGCCCGCCGTGGTTCATGCCACCTCCACCTCCGCTTCCCCGCTCCTCCCGCCTGCGATCGACCTCGCCGCTGCTGCAGTCGCCGCCGGCGACCTCCAGGTCGCCCTGCCGCCTCCCCTCCCCTCTTTCTCTGAGCTCTCTCTGCTCCCTAACCTCCCTCTCTCTCTTCCATCACATGCCGCCATGGATGTCGGCTCCGTCGAGCTATCGCCGCCCTAAGCTCGGCCTTGGGTCAGATCCGGCTGGGAAACAGGACCCCGCCAACCTCCCGTGGCCGGATCCACCGCTCCGTGTCCTTCTCCGTGCCTCCTCGCCGGCTAGCTCGCCGGGGTGCCCCGTGACCATGGCCTCGGTCGACCACCTGTGCGGGAGAGACAACGAGCGCCGTCTCCTCCCTGCCATGGATGGGCCCCTCAAACCCAGACCCAGCCACGCCCTTCGGCCGGCCCAGCAACCGGCCTGCCCGGCCTCCTCCACCGTCCGGGCCAAGGCCCATGGGTGAGCCGCCCCTCCAGTTCCCCTGTTCTTATTGGGCCAGCAAGTTTCAGCCCTGGATGTTTTTTTCCCAGATCTGCGAATTTGCTAATTATCCGAGGAATTCTGATTTTTGAAAAGACCCTCATGTTCATGCATTTAATAACTCACAAATGGTGCATCATATTAAAATGATTTAAACATGTAAAATGCTTAGAATTTTGTGTAGATTAATAATATGCCATTTTCATCCATGTTTAAAATATTTAAAATGTTGTTTGTTTAAATTTGCTCAAATGCATGTTAAAATGATTTATTTCATAACTAAATAACCGTTGCTCCGTTTTAAATAAACTATATATGTAAATGGGGTGGAAAAATGCCTAGATTAACATGGTGCACTTTATTTTCCTGTTTAACAACAATAAAATATGGTTTAGGGCAGAACAGTACCAAATTTGAATATTGCTCATGGGGATTTTCCAGAATTGTTGTTTGTTGTTCCGGCCTCATTTAAACTTGCCTAAATAGATAGTTTTATTATGCTTCACCCCTTGCCATGTTTAACAACATTTAATATTGTTGAGTAGCTTATAACGAGATCAAACTAAATAATTGCATGTGGTGAAGCCATCAATATGCAACTCGTTGCATATTGAGCTCCACTTAATTTGTAGTTTTGTTTGTTGCACTTTGCCATGCCATGCCTCATTTAAACCGGACACGCATCATACTTGTTTGTGCATCATGCCATGATTATGCGATGGTTGTTTACTATGTTGTTTGCTTCTTTCCGGTTTGCTTCTTTCGTTAGCTTCGGTTTCGTTCCGGAGTTGTGAGGATTCGTTCGACTACTCCCGTTCGTCTTCTTCATGGACTCGTTCTTCTTCCTTGCGGGATTTCAGGCAAGATGACCATTACCCTGGATCTCACGACTATCATTGTTATGCTAGTTGCTTCGTTCTATCGCTATGCTGCGTTACCTATCATTTGCTCTTCAAGCCTCCCAAATTGCCATGAACCTCTAACCTTTGACACCCTTCCTAGCAAACCGTTGCTTGGCTATGTTACCGCTTTGCTCAGCCCCTCTTATAGCGTTGCTGGTTGCAGGTGAAGTTGAAGATTTCTCCATGGTGGACAGGATTTTGGTTGGGATATCACAATATCTCTTATATTATTAATGCATCTATATATTTGGTAAAGGGTGGAAGGCTCGGCTTTATGCCTGGTGTTTTGTTCCACTCTTGCCGCCCTAGTTTCCGTCATACCGGTGTTATGTTCCTGGATTTTGCGTTCCTAACGCGGTCGGGTGATTTATGGGACCCCCTGACAGTTCGCTTTGAATAAGACTCCTCCAGCAAGGCCCAACATTGGTTTTACCATTTGCCTGACCTATTACCTTTTTACCCTTGGGAGTCGTGCATCCCAAGGGTCATCTTTATTTTAGCCCCTCTGGGCCAATGCTTGTCTAAGTGTTGGTCCAAACTAGAGCCACTTGCAGCGCCACCTCGGGGAAACTTGAGGGCTGGTTCTAGTTGTACGTAGTGCTCATCCGGTCAAGGCTCGAGGCGAGATCTGCGGCTACTATCAGGATGTCGGCACGCCGGGAGGTCTTGCTGGTCTTGTTTTACCATTGTCGAAATGTCTTGATGTACCGGGATACCGAGTCTGATCGGCGTGTCTTGGGAGAAGGTCTATTCCTTCGTTGATCGCGAGAGCTTGTCATGGGCTAAGTTGGGACACCCCTGCAGGGTATAAACTTTTGAGAGCCGTGCCCGCGGTTATGTGGCAGATGGGAATTTGTTAATATCCGGTTGTAGATAACTTGACACCAGATCCGAATTAAAACGCATCAACCGAGTGTGTAGCCGTGATGGTCTCTTCTCGACGGAGTCCGGGAAGTGAACACGGTTTCTGGGTTATGTTTGACGTAAGTAGGTGTTCAGGATCACCTCTTGATCATTGCTAGCTTCACGACCGTTCCGCTTGTTCTCTTCTCGCTCTTATTTGCGTATGTTAGCCACCATATTATGCTTAGCCGCTGCTGCAACCTCACCATTTTACCCCTTCCTTTCCCATTAAGCTTTGCTAGTCTTGATACCCATGGTAATGGGATTGCTGAGTCCTCGTGGCTCACCAGATACTTCCAAAACCAGTTTGCGGTGCCTATGTTACCGGCGGTGGCGCAACTAAGCTCAAGGAGGAGCTCGATGAAGATCTTGCCCTTTGTGTTGTTTCGTTCTAGTTGATCAGTAGTGGAGCCCAGTTGGGGTTGATCGGGGACCTTTGTCGCATTTGGGGTTCTTCTTTTGTTTTGGTTCCGTAGTCGGACCTTGATTGTATCTAGATGATGTAATGCTTTATTCATGTATTTGTGTGAAGTGGCGATTGTAAGCCAACTATGTATCTTTTTCCCTTATGTATTACATGGGTTGTTTCAAGATTACCTCACTTGTGACATTGCTTTCAATGCGGTTATGCCTCTAAGTCGTGCTTCGACACGTGGGAGATATAGCCGCATCGAGGGCGTTACAAGTTGGTAATCAGAGCCTTCCCCGACCTTAGGAGCCCCACTGCTTGATCGTTTTAGCAGCCGAGTTGTGTCTAGAAAAATGTTTTGAGTCATTTAGGATTATATATATCGGAGAGTTAGGAATTCTTTTTACTCCTCAGTCCCTTCGTCGCTCTTTTGAGGTCTCCTGAAGTAGAAGTTTTGACTTTTCTCTCCTCAAATTTCAATAAATTTTTTTTTAGGATCACGCGGGTATCTTGGAATCATTCCGATGGTTTTATGATGAGAACATTGTCTTGGTGCCTCCTGTCGGGGTTTAGTGGAAGTGTCCGGGGAGTTGAGCTCGAGGTGTTGTCGTCATAATTTTATCGTTGCAGTTCTGGAATACCGAGTTTAATACGCCGACATCGAAAATCTCTTTTATGCGCTTGTTGGTGAGATAACCCGATAACCCAAAGATCGAGGTGAGTACGGGAGTATTGCCATGACTCGTATAACGGATGCTTTTGAAGGTTGAGGTACACGATTTCCAAAGGTTTCTTGGTTATGTGTTGACGGATGGATACAATTTGGATGTAGGGATTGTTAGTTTGGGTGAGATATATTGCTTCCCCTGTATCCCCAACACCAGATTGCATAACCAGAAAGTTTCGGGAGTTTATAGGTGGGAATTCAAGTAGCTCCTAGAATATCTTTCCGATAAATGCATGATATGGGATTGGGTAAATCTCTATCATATGTATTTGTTCCGGCTTATTCTGCAAGCCAAATCCTTTGTTTTGTGTTACTTGTGGTATTCGAGTTGCTTCGAAGTCAAATGTTGAATCCATACCTTTCCTAAATAGTGTTCTCATATTTCTATGTGAATACTAATCCTTCTTGATCATTGAGGTTGTCATGTTAATTCTTTTCCAACCGGCGTGTTTCTCTTCAAGTGGATCCGATCATTTCAACATTTGCGAGATTAATTCTAAGTTTTCTCAACAGTGTTTGTTTCATCCATCCCAAGTTGTCTTTGTTTTCCTGCCCTCCCACCCTTTTTCTTCAAGGACACAGATTTCTTAATCAAGTATCCATTTATTCATGTGAAGTCTCTTCATTCTCTTCATGGTTCTAGCTTGATGCCATCCTCTCATAATTGTTTTCGATTGTGAGAATTCTTTTCTTACCATCCGGAGCATTTCATGAGTTGTTTCCATTTCTTTCCTCCGAAGGCCATCATGCCATAATTCTTCATTCTCAGTGTGTAGCTATCGTTCTCCAAATCTTATCAATGAATCGTTCAAATATCCTCTAATCAGTTCATGATCTCTTCGTTCTCAGGTATCTAAATCCCCTCAAGTATCTTCATTCGTTTTCCAATTCTTCCCGGTGATTTGTGCCTTTGCTATGTTCATTTTCAATTTTTTACGGTGGTCCGTTCAAGATTCCTCTCCCTTTATTACCATATCATTTCATTCGTCCTTTCCAATCCTCTCGATGATTCATTGAAGACTTCTTCAAGTTGGCGCTATATCCCTCTTCAATCCTTGCAAAAGAATAAGTAGTGTGCCAAATCCGTTGCTTGTCATCTATTTAAATTGGTGAAGGATAGGCATAACGTAATTCTTATTATTGTTTCATCCAAGTGATTAATTGTTTCCTTTGGAGTTTGTTCTTGAGGAATAAATTCTCGGTTCTAAGATCATCTTTTCAATTCGGAGTTCCAAGCTCTCTCGGGTATATCATCACGAAACTCCACCTAAATTATTGCAAGGCTTCACCTTGTGTTTTCAACTTCTCTTTTTTTATCATCCTTTTATTACCAGATTTCTTCATGGGGGCTCTACATGGTGGTTCTTCAAGGATTCTTTTCATTCCTCAATTGTTCTTCAAGTTTTCTCTTGGAGTTAAGATCCGCCAAGCTATACTCTAAAATAAACATGGTGCTCAACACATGTTTTGTTTTGAGGCGCTCAAGTATTCTTTATCTTGCATTTTAAAGTGCAATTTTTTCAACCGTATCATTCGAGGTGGTATTATGTCATTCTTGATAATTTGAGTTCATGTCTCATGATTCACATGTTGTTAAGAATGAGATATTTAAATCCATCATTTTCTCTTCGTTCAAGAGATCTTTTCAACCAATCCATCTCTCCGTTGGAGTCATCTTGTGTCATATCTGTAACGCCCTCGATGCGGCTATATCTCCCACGTGTCGAAGCACGACTTAGAGGCATAACCGCATTGAAAGCAATGTCGCAAGTGAGGTAATCTTCGCACAATCCATGTAATACATAAGGGAAAAGGTACATAGTTGGCTTACAGTCGCCACTTCACACAATTACATGAATAAAGCATTACATCATCCAGATACAATCAAGGTCCGACTACGGAACCAAAATAAAAGAAGAACACCCCACATGCAACACAGATCCCGATCGCCTAAGCTGGCTCCACTACTAATCGTCGGAAAGGAAACATAGTATCGACCAAGAGCCTCATCATATTCCCACCTCAGCTCGGTTGTGCCATCAGTGGCTGGCATCACCGGTACTGCATCTGTTTGGTAGAATCTGTGAGCCACGAGGGACTCAGCAATCTCACACCCGCGAGATCAAGACTATTTAAGCTTAAGGGAAGGCTGGTGTCAAAAAGGAGGAGCTGCTGCAAGCGACTAGCATATATGGTGGCTACATCGCAAAAGAGAGCGGGAAGAGAAGCAAAGGCGCGGTCGTGAAGCTATTAGCGATCAAGAAGTGATCCTGACTACTTACGTCAAGCATAACTCCAACACCGTGTTCACTTCCCGGACTCCGCCGAGAAGAGACCATCACGGTTACATACACGGTTGATGTATTTTAATTAAGGTCAACTTCGAGTTTTCTACAACGGACATTAACAAATTCCCATCGGCCTCATAACATGCAGGCACGGCTTTGAAAGATAATACCTGCGGGGTGTCCCAACTTAGCCCATAACAAGCTCTCACGGTCAACGAAGGAATAAACCTTCACCCAAGACACTCGATCGGACTCGGTATCCGGTACATCAAGACATTTCGACAATGGTAAAACTAAACCAGCAAGACCTCCATTGTGTGCCGACAAATCCCGATAGGAGCTGCACATATCTCGTTCTCGTGGCACACCGGATAAGCTAAGCGTCACGGTACAAGCGTAATCCAAGTTGCCAAGGAATGGTCCCAGACGGTGCTCTAGTTTGGACCAACACTCGGAGGAGCACCGCCGGGGGTAAATAAAGATGACCCTCGGGCTCGCGAAAACCCAAGGGAAAAAGGGTATAGGTGGCAAATGGTAAAACCAAGGTTGGGCCTTCTTTGGAGGAGTTTTATTCAAAGCGAACTGTCAAGGGGTCCCATAAATCACCCGACCAGCGTAAGGAGCGCAAAATCAAGGAACATAACACGGTATGACGGAAACTAGGGTGGCAAGAGTGGAACAAAACACGGGCATAAGGCCGAGCCTTCCACCCTTTACCAAGTATATAGATGCATTAATTAAACAATAGATATTGTGATATCCCAAAATATCCGTGTTCCAACAAGGAACAAACTTCATCTTCACTGCAACTAGCAACGCTATAAGAGAAATTTGAGCAAAGCGGTAACATAGCCAAACAACGGTTTGCTAGGACATGGGTGGTTAGAGGTTGACATGGCAATATGGGTGGCATGATATAGCAAATGGTAGGTATCGCAGCATAGGCATAGCAAAAGAGCGAGCATCTAGCAAGCAAAGATAGAAGTGATATCGAAGGTATGGTCATCTTGCCTGTAAGGTTCTCAGAGTTGTCGAAGACTTGATCCTCGTAGGCGTTCTCAACAGGTTCCTCGTTCACGTACTCGTCTCCCGGCTCTACCCAAAGCAAGAACACAAGCAACGGAACCACAATCAAAACAAGGAACAATTCACAAGCAATATGATGCAAAACATGACATGCGATGCGAGATGTTATATGCAATGCATATGTATGCTCCGGAAGGAAAATGATGATCCGGGCATCAACTTGGCAAAACAAGTATGCCACTGGAAAGATGAGATGATTTCGGTTGAAATCGATATAAAGACCACCGGAATCGGATGCACGGTTTGCAAATGACAAGCAAAACAAGAATGACGCAAAACTGCGTTTAACAGCCCGATGCTACTTAGCACGCAACACGAAACTATGCTACAGCACCCCAACATAAAAACAAAGCATATGGCAGCGAACTACAGGAGATGCTTAACAAAAGAGGAACACTGGGTTACGGCTAAATCACATCATAACATGTTCAAACAAGCATGGTGAAAGTGCTCAAAATATCAGGTTCACAGACTTAGTGAAAATACTAACATGCGAGGAATTAACATCGAGGAAGGCATGTTTAGAGCAAGCAAACAACATGCTACAGGAACTTATAATAGCAAAGCAAGGCATGACATGATTCTACTCAAAGCTTATTTCAATAGTCCCTTACTGACCATAAGCCAAAAGGACTCTAAGAAATGATGGCACCCATGTAAACATTGCAAGTTTTATTACAGATTTCAGACTTAGTGAAATATCAGGACATGGCAAAAACAGATTCAACATGGCATGTTCGTGAGCTCGATGCACTCACTACAGAGCATCTCATGATAAACTAAGCATACACCCATCAAGAAGACATGGCATAGGAGCTATACATGGCAAGAACAACATCATAGCATACACGGATCAACTACACCGACCTCGTGAAAATTGAATCTCATGCAAACAGTCTGCTAGGAAACATTTTCAAGCAAAAGTAGAGCACGAAAATGACATGCTAGACTACTCCATAAATGCCAACAAAGGCATGGATGGATAGAGCACATCCATATGTTCAAAACACCCTTAATGATCATGCTCAAAAAGGGCATAGATCTCTCTGTAACAACATGAACATATGGCATAAAATTATCAGCAGGACAAGACTTAGTGAAATCACTAAGTTCCTGAAATCAGCAACATCATCATCCCTACTTTGCATGCTTGTTCTAGTCAACACATAGCTCACAAAAATATATGGCAAACACCCCTGGAAAGATGGCATGGCAATGTTCAACTCACATGTAGGACTCAAATTCATAGGGTGCACACATAATTCATGGCAAAAATGACAAAAGAGCTCGAGCTGATAAGATTCTGAAACTAACGATCTGAAGCTATCTTCCAACAGCATTTCGGGCATCAAGATGAGTTCAAATGCAAATAATGCAATGGAATGAAATGATGTACTCTTCGAGGCGAACAATGTGACATATTATACACCCAAAACGGAGCCACGGTTGCGGAGATGTGATGCGTTGAAAATGCAAAGAAATTACCACAGAAAAGACTTGGACGAATTTTGGGGGAAGAAGTCAACCTAGGTGCAGGCTGGATCCAGATCGGATCGGGTCTTCGAGGTCGCCGGGGGGGCGAGGCAGGCGTCCGTGGTGGCGGTGGCGGCGCGGCGGGCCGGTGGCGGGCGGCCTAATGGTGTGGCGTGCGGTGGCCATGTGTGTGTGTGCGGGCGGCGATGTGGGCGGCGGCGGCGGCATGTGGGCGGTGTGCGGCGGTGGCGGCAAGTGCAAGGGGGGTGTGCGGGCGGAAGCGGGCGAGGGCGAGGCCAGGATGGCAGGCGGGCGGTGCGGCAGGCGGCGTGGAGGCGGCGGCAGCTGGCCATGGGGTGGCGGGTGCTGGCGGCGGGCGCTGGGCATGAGGCGCCACGTGGCGGCGCGGGCGACCGGGACGTGTCCGTCGCGGCCGGACGTGTCCGTGGCGGCGGAGGAGCTGCTAGGGTTTCACCGGGATTTCGGGAGGGTCTATTTATAGAGGTAGAGGGAGCTAGGAGTGTCCAAATGGGGTGTAGTTTTTACCACACGATCGTGATCGAACGACCGAGGGCATGGAGGGAGTTAGATGGGTTATTGGGCTGTCTTGGAGGTTGTTGGGCTGCAACTCAAAAGAGGCCTTTCTTGAGCGCGGTTAACCGTTGGAGTATCAAACGAACTCCAAATGACCGAAACTTGACAGGTGGTCTACGGTGCTATACCAGGCCACTTGGCAAGGCTCGGTCCATTCGAGAATGTTCCACACCCGCACACGGAAAAAGAACAAGAGGGACGCCGGGAACATAGGAGTGTCGGATTGCAAAAGCGGACAACGGGAATATGCTCGGAATCATGAGGCGAACACGTATGCAAATGAGATGCACATGATGACATGATATGAGATGCATGACATGGACAAAATGCAAAACGAAAACAAAACCCAACCACGGAGGGAATATCATAGCCCATATCCGAAAATGGCAAGAGTTGGAGTTACAAATATGGAAAGATACATCCGGGGTGTTACAACACTCCACCACTACAAGAGGATCTCGTCCCGAGATCTAGGACTGAAAGAACTCCGGATATTCGGAACGGAGGTGATCCTCGCGCTCCCAGGTGGCTTCTCGGTCGGAATGGTGTGACCACTTTACTTTCAGGAATTTGATTGACTTGTTGCGAGTCTTGCGCTCGGTTTCTTCGAGAATAGCAACGGGGTGCTCATGATAAGAAAGATCTTCTTGGAGGTCAATTTCTTCAAAGTTGATAGTCGCGCCAGAATCTTGAAGCACTTGCGGAGCTGTGACACGTGAAACACATCGTGCACGTTTGCAAAGTTGGATGGAAGCTCAAGTTGATAGGCGAGATCGCCTCTTTTGCCAATGATCTTGAAAGGACCCACGTATCTAGGGGCAAGCTTCCTTTGATACCGGGCGGCGAGTGCCTTTCATTGAGAGACGCGGAGGTAGACATGGTCTCCGATTTCAAAAGCCACATCACGGTGCTTGTCATCATAATAGCCCTTACAGGCGCGATTATGCGGCTTTGACATTCTCACGAATGACTTTGCACATTTCTTCGCTTCGTGATCAAGTCGTTGCCAAGAAGTTGGCGTTCACTGTCTCGGACCAATTGAGAGGAGTCGACACTTTCGCCATAGAGAATTTCGAATGGGGCCTTGCCGAACTTGCTTGGAAGCTGTTGTTGTAAGAGAACTTCGGCATATGGAAGACACTCTTCCCACTTCATGCCAAAGGAAATGACACAAGCCCTGAGCATATCTTCAAGGATTTGATTGACTCGCTCGACTTGGCCACTAGTTTGAGGATGAAAAGCTGTGCTGAAACGAATGTTGGTGCCCATGGCCTTCTGAAAAGAATCCCAGAACTTAGAAGTGAAGATACTTCCACGGTCTGAAGATATCAATTGTGGAATACCGTGCAAGGAGACAATTCTAGCGGTGTATAGCTCTGCCAGCTGAGCTGCTGTGATAGATTCTTTGACAGGAAGAAAATGAGCCACTTTAGTAAGCTTGTCAATGACAACAAAGATAGCATCATTTCCACGCTTGGACTTAGGAAAGCCAGTCACGAAGTCCATCTAAATGTGATCAAATTTCCATTCTGGAATAGCAAGAGGTTGGAGGAGACCAGCTGGTCTTTGGTGTTCTGCTTTCACCCTTCTACAGACATCACATTCATTCACGAATTGAGCAATTTCTCGCTTCATTCGAGTCCACCAATCTGTTGCTTGAGGTCATGGTACATCTTCGTACTTCCGGATGAATGGATAGGAGGAATTGTGTGCCTCATTCATGATGACTTTTCTCAGATCGCCTTTAGGAACCACAATACGATCCTCGAAGAAAAGAGTGTCTTTGTCATCCAAGCGATAGCACTTGTATTTGGAAATGCCCTTGTCAATACCACGTTTCACTTTCTTCACCATGGCATCTAGGAGTTGTGCCTCACGAATTTGATCTTCCAAAGTAGGAGAGACTATGAGGTTGGCAAGAAAGCCTTGAGGAACAACTTGAAGATTCAGCTTGCGGAAAGCTTCACAAAGATCCGGTTGGAAAGGCTTGAGAATTAAGCTGTTGCAATAAGCCTTTCTGCTCAAAGCATCTACAATCACATTCGCCTTGCCAGGAGTATATTCAATACTTGGATTGTACTCTTGAATCATTTCGACCCATCGAGTTTGCCTGAGGTTGAGGTTTGGTTGAGTGAAGATATACTTGAGACTCTTGTGATCGGTGAAAATGTCCACTTTCCTTCCCAACAAGAGATGTCTCCATGTTATCAATGCATGGACAACTGCCGCCAACTCAAGATCGTGAGTGGGGTAGTTCTTTTCGTTGGGCTTCAACTGGCGAGAGGTATAGGCCACAACTTTCTTCTCTTGCATTAACACAGCACCGAGACCTTGCAAGGAAGCATCACAGAAAACTTCGAATGGCTTGGATTCATCGGGAGGAGTCAAGGCAGAGCTGTAACTAGCTTCTCTTTGAGGGTGTTGAAAGCGACATCACACTCAAAGGCCCGGACATACTTGACATGCTTCTGGAGGAGGTTGGAAAGAGGCTTTGCAATCTTGGAGAAATTCTCAACGAATCTCCGGCAATAGCTTGCAAGACCGAGAAAACTGCGGAGCTGCTTGACATTTGAGGAGGTTCCCAATTCACAATTGAAGACACCTTCTCGGGATTAACAGCGATGCCCTTGGCGGAGATGATATGACCAAGATAAAGAACTTCATCAAGCCAGAACTCACATTTGGAAAACTTCAGCATAGAATTGATGCTCTCGAGCTTGTCGAGCACCAATCGCAAATGTTTGGCATGATCCGCTTGTTCTTGGAGAAGACCAAAATATCATCGAGATACACCAAGGCGAAATCATTTGTGTAGGGGTTGAAGATAAAGTTCATCATGCGAGAGAAAGTTGGAGGAGCATTGACAAGGCGAAAGACATGATAGTATATTCATAAGAACCAAAGCTTGTTCGAATTTGTCTTGGGAATATCTTGTTCACGAATCTGAATCGATGATAACCCATACGGAGGTCAAGCTTGGAGAATACTTTAGCACCTTTGAGTTGCTCGAATAGCTCATTGATGTTGGGAAGTGGATACTTGTTCTTGATTGTCTTCTTGTTCAATGGACGGTAATCAACACAAAGTCGGTCCGTGCCATCCTTCTTACGGACAAAAGAACTCCACATCCCCATGGAGATGAACTCGGTCCGATCAAACCCGGATGCTCTTGTTCATCGAGCTGCTTCTTCAATTCTTTCAGCTCCTTGGGTCCAAGCTTGTAAGGGCGCTTGCAAGCGGGTTGATGCGGGCTCAAGATCAATAACGAATTCGGTGGCCGATGAGGAGGCATACCGGAAGTTCTTACGGAAAGACATCTTGGTACTCACAAGCGACTGGAATTTGCGAGATAGCATCCAACTCGCCCTTCTCATTGAGAGAAAACGACCGAATGGTTTCATCACGAGCGGCATAGATGATAATATCCTCAGAAGGGTGTGTCAATTGAATTTGTCTGGCAGCACAATCAAGTTGAGCCTTGTCTTTGAAAGCCGATCCATCCGAGAATTAGATCGATATCCGAGTCACCAAGAACAAATGGTTTAGATAGAAATCTGTAGTCGCCCATCTTGATAGAAACATCCGGAATCCTTGTGGTAGCCCTCATAGAAGAGGCCGGAGAAACAACTCCCATGGGTTTTCCAACATTTCGAAATGAAATCATGCTTATGCGACAAATGATCTAGACATGAAACAATGCGATGCACCGGTATCAAATAATACTTTTGCAGGAATATCATTAACTGGAAGATTACCCATGATCACATCTGAAGAATCCTCTGCTTGAGCTGCATTCATCATGTTCACCTTTGCAGACTTGGGATTATGCTTGACCCTTTGCATTGCTTGAAGACCTCACGGGGAGGAGGAGGAAGGCGCCTTTGGTTATGGCATTTGTTAGCATAGTGACCTTTCTGCTGGCACTTGTTGCGGGTCACCTCGAGAGCGGACGGTGATAAGGAGCATTTGACCTTGGAGCTTGAGGCTGAGACTTGTTACAGTAGCTTGGGTTGGGTGGGTGGGAAGATCCACGACCACGAGTTCTTCTGGCGATAAGGCCGACGGAACGGAGGAGGAGGAAGGTAGAACTTTTGCTGCTTTGTTGCCACTTGAGAGGAAGAAGAAGACTGAATCTGCATCCTGTTTCTCTTCTTTGAAGCCTCACATTTGAGGTGAGCACCTTCTAGCTTGAGTGCCATATTATAGAATTGATCAAACCGAGTAGGCTCGGAAAGAACAAGAGATAACTGCAGATCCTCTCTAAGGCCACCTCTGAATCGATAGATCATACTTTTCTCATCAGAACGTCTTGTTTAGCGAATCGAGCAAGTTTCAAAGCTGTATGTTGTATTCGTACATCGACATGTTTCCTTGCTTGAGATTGCGGAACTCCTCACGCTTCTCTCAACAACCTTTGGTAGGAATGTGGTGAGCTTTAAAGTCCCGATGTAAATCAGTCCAAGTAATCACTCGACCACCTCTAGAATCCTTGTATTCTTGGAACCAATCATTTGCACGATCCTTGAGCTGAAAAGACGCGAACTTGACGTAGTCCTCGTGTTCGACATTGCTGCATTGAAATGCTTGTTGATATCCACGAGCCAATCGTCGGCGTCTGTGGCCTCGGCACGAGAGTGAAAGACTTTGGCTGGTTTGCAAGGAATTGGTTGAGGTAGGAAAGCGTGGCTGATGGAAGAACTGCCCTTGACCTTGATTCCCTTGGTTGCCTTGGCCTTGGTTACGCTCTTGTATCAATTTGGATCAACAAGCGGCGTTGGCGTTAGTGGTTGCCATCAAAGTTTGCCATGCCTCCGGAGGCGGAGGTGGAGGTGGAGGGTTCGCTCGACTCCCATCACTGCGTTCCGGATTACTCGCGTTGGCGGAGCCATCTGAAGAGGGTGACATCCGTTAGCATCTTGATAGCAGATAGACAAGTAGAATCAACGGATAGAAATTGCAACATATAGTCTTCACAATAAACATTCGAACAGGGATGAACGAATGAATTCCAAAGTAAACATCACGTCCATTAAGGTGAGAAGCCACTTGATAAGAGATATTGATGAATGAAAATAAAAACAAGGTATGAATGGAACAAATATGTGGTAAGGATTACCCAATCACAAACCAAATATCCGCGGAAGAAATGCTAGAGCTACTTGAATCCCACCTATAAACTCCGAAACTTTCCGGTTATGCAATCGGTGTTGGGGATACAGGGAGCAATATATATCTCACCCAAGCTAACAATCCCTACATCCAAATTGTATCCATCCTTCAACACATAACCAAGAAACCTTCGAAATCGTGTACCTCAACCTTGAAAAGCATCCGTTATATGAGTCATGGCAATACTCCCGTACTCACCACAAGATTGGGTTAGCGGGTTATCTCACCAACAACTGCATAAAAGAGATTTTCGATGTCGGTATTAAACTCGGTATTCCAGGCTCGCAACGATAAAATTATGACGACAACACCTCGAGCTCAACTCCGGGACACCGCCACAACCCCTAAATGTCGAGGCAACCAAGACAATGTTGTCATCATAAAACCATCGAACGATTCTAAGATACCAGCGTGATCCTAAAATTTTTTAGTGAAATTTGAGAAGAGAAGAGTCAAAACTCTACGTCGGGATACCTCACCGGAAGGTCGAAGGACCGGGAGTAAAAGAATTCCTAAACTCTCCGATATATATAATCCTAAATGACTCAAAACATTTTTCTAGACACAACTCGCCACTAAAAGCGATCAAGCGTTGGGGCTCCTAAGGTCGGGATGGCTCGATTACCAACTTAGCGCCCTCGATGCGGCTATATCTCCCACGTGTCGAAGCACGACTTAGAGGCATAACCGCATTGAAAGCAATGTCGCAAGTGAGGTAATCTTCGCACAATCCATGTAATACATAAGGAAAAGGTACATAGTTGGCTTACAGTCGCCACTTCACACAATTACATGAATAAAGCATTACATCATCCAGATACAATCAAGGTCCGACTACGGAACCAAAATAAAAGAAGAACACCCCACATGCAACACAGATCCCGATCGCTAACTGGCTCCACTACTAATCGTCGGAAAGGAAACATAGTATCGACCAAGGGCCTCATCATATTCCCACTTCAGCTCAGTTGCGCCATCAGCGCTGGCATCACCGGTACCTGCATCTGTTTTGGTAGAATCATGAGCCACGGGGACTCAAACAATCTCACACGCGAGATCAAGACTATTTAAGCTTAAGGAAGGCTGGTGTCAAAAGGAGGAGCTGCTGCAAGTTTACTAGCATATATGGTGGCTACATCGCAAAAGAGAGCGAGAAGAGAAGCAAGGCGCGGTCGTGAAGCTATTAGCGATCAAGAAGTGATCCTGACTACTTACGTCAAGCATAACTCCAACACCGTGTTCACTTCCCGGACTCCGCCGAGAAGAGACCATCACGGTTACATACACGGTTGATGTATTTTAATTAAGGTCAACTTCGGTTTTCTACAACCGGACATTAACAAATTCCCATCTGCCTCATAACCGCGGGCACGGCTTTCGAAAGATAATACCCTGCAGGGGTGTCCCAACTTAGCCCATAACAAGCTCTCACGGTCAACGAAGGAATAAACCTTCACCCAAGACACTCCGATCAGACTCGGTATCCCGGTACATCAAGACATTTCGACAATGGTAAAACTAAACCAGCAAGACCTCCCGCTGTGCCGACAAATCCCGATAGGAGCTGCACATATCTCGTTCTCAGGGCACACCGGATAAGCTAAGCGTACAGGTACCGACGTAATCCAAGTTGCCAAGGAATGGTCCCGCACGGTGCTCTAGTTTGGACCAACACTCAGAGGAGCACTGGCCCGGGGGGGTAAATAAAGATGACCCTCGGGCTCGCGAAAACCCAAGGGAAAAAGGGTATAGGTGGCAAATGGTAAAACCAAGGTTGGGCCTTGCTGGAGGAGTTTTATTCAAAGCGAACTGTCAAGGGGGTCCCATAAATCACCCGACCGCGTAAGGAACGCAAAATCAAGGAACATAACACCGGTATGACGGAAACTAGGGTGGCAAGAGTGGAACAAAACACCGGGCATAAGACCGAGCCTTCCACCCTTTACCAAGTATATAGATGCATTAATTAAACAATAGATATTGTGATATCCCAAAATATCCGTGTTCCAACAAGGAACAAACTTCATCTTCACCTGCAACTAGCAACGCTATAAGAGGGGCTGAGCAAAGCGGTAACATAGCCAAACAACGGTTTGCTAGGACATGGGTGGTTAGAGGTTGACATGGCAATATGGGTGGCATGATATAGCAAGTGGTAGGTATCGCAGCATAGGCATAGCAAAAGAGCGAGCATCTAGCAAGCAAAGATAGAAGTGATATCGAAGGTATGGTCATCTTGCCTGTAAGGTTCTCAGAGTTGTCGAAGACTTGATCCTCGTAGGCGTTCTCAACAGGTTCCTCGTTCACGTACTCGTCTCCCGGCTCTACCCAAAGCAAGAACACAAGCAATGGAACCACAATCAAAACAAGGAACAATGCACAAGCAATATGATGCAAAACATGACATGCGATGCGAGATGTTATATGCAATGCATATGTATGCTCCGGAAGGAAAATGATGAACCGGGCATCAACTTGGCAAAACAAGTATGCCACTGGAAAGATGAGATGATTTCGGTTGAAATCGATATAAAGACCACCGGAATCGGATGCACGGTTTGCAAATGACAAGCAAAACAAGAATGACGCAAAACTGCGTTTAACAGCCCGATGCTACTTAGCACGCAACACGAAACTATGCTACAGCACCCCAACATAAAAACAAAGCATATGGCAGCGAACTACAGGAGATGCTTAACAAAAGAGGAACACTGGGTTTCGGGCATCAAGATGAGCTCAAATGCAAATGATGCAATGGAATGAAATGATGTACTCTTCCAAATGGAGCCACGGTTGCGGAGATGTGATGCGTTGAAAATGCAAGGAAATTACCACAGGAAAAGACTTAGACGAATTTGGGGGAAGAAGTCAACCTAGGTGCAGGCTGGATCCAGATCGGATCGGGTCTTCGAGGTCGCCGGGAGGGGACGAGGCAGGCGTCGGGCGGCGTGGCGGGCGGGGCGGCGGGCGTGCTGGCGACGCGGCGCTTGGCGGCGGCGCGGCAAGCGGCGAAGGGCGCGGGCGCGAGGCGGGCGCGGCGGCGGCGGGCGGTGGCCTGGCGGCGGCATCAAGGGGCGGCGGCGGGTGGGCAAGTGCGTGTGTGTGGTGGGCGGAGGAGGCTGGCGGCGGTGTGTGGTCATGGTGGTGTGGCATGGAGGAGGGCGACCTGGGCAGACGGGCTGGCTGCGGCGGGCTGCATGCGGCGCTGGCGCGAGGCGCCACGTGGCGGCGGCGGGCGATTCCGGACGTGTCCGCTGCGGCCGGACGTGTCCGATGGCGGAGAGGGAGAAGCTGCTAGGGTTTCACCGGGATTTGGGGAGGGTCTATTTATAGAGGTAGAGGGAGCTAGGAGTGTCCAAATGGGGTGTAGTTTTCGCCCACACGATCGTGATCGAACGACCGAGGGCATGGAGGGGAGTTAGATGGGTTATTGGGCTGTCTTGGAGGGTTGTTGGGCTGCAACTCAAAAGAGGCCTTTGCGAGAGCGTGGTTAACCGTTGGAGTATCAAACGAACTCCAAATGACCCGAAACTTGACAGGTGGTCTACCGGTGCTATACCAGGGCCACTTGGCAAGGCTCGGTCCATTCCGAGAATGTTCCACACCCGCACACGGAAAAAGAACAAGAGGGGACGCCGGGGAACATAGGAGTGTCGGATTGCAAAACGGACAACGGGGAATATGCTCGGAATCATGAGACGAACACGTATGCAAATGAGATGCACATGATGACATGATATGAGATGCATGACATGGACAAAATGCAAAACGAAAACAAAACCCAACCACAGAGGGAATATCATAGCACATATCCGAAAATGGCAAGAGTTGGAGTTACAAATATGGAAAGATACATCCGGGGTGTTACAATATCTCACCTACAGCCTTCCCTAAGGAATGTAGCTATTTGTGGTGCTTATCAATGATCCAAGTTATATCTCTATCATCTTGGTGAAGCAGTTTTCATCTATTTCTTTGATCTCAAGCAAGCAATTATTTTTCGTTAGTGGCAGAATTTCACCTCTTAGTCTTGAGATGTTTTCCATAAGCCCACTACAAGCTTATTCGTTTCGTTGTTGGTTTTCCGACAACTCCGTTCTAGCATTTCTTATAAGCGTGCTCTTTCAAGATCTTGTTTCTCTCCGTGCATTCCATTCCATTCTTTCATTTCTTCCGGAGGCATTGTGATGTTGCTCTCGTTGACCCATCATCTCGTTATGTCAAGATCATGTTATTCTCTTGCTTATCCATTTACTTAGGAGTGTTGTGTTCTAATTCAAGTTCTTTCATGTTATCAAGTTTTGCCACTCTTTTCAACTTTGAGTCTTTGTCTCAAATCCTTCTTACCCATTGTGCCATTCTTTCAACAGTTACGGAGGCGATGTGTTGTTGATTTCATCAAGTATCATCCCATCTTCTCAAGTTCATGTTCTATTCCTTCCATGTTCAACCGGAGTGCTGCCCGAATTTTTCCTCTCTCATCTTGTTTTAACCGGAGTGGTTACGAATTCTATCTTGTCCATTAAACTCTTGATTCATGTCTTTGCAACCTTCAAGTTCTCGTAATACTCCTTGTTCCTCTTTTCTACCAGATTGTTTGCAATCTCGTTCATCTCTTTTGTACTCTTTCTTTTAAATTGCTCAACCTCTCAAGGTTCGTGGTTTCACACGTTCGTCAAAGAAGCAACTTAGTTTTACCTCTTCTCTTCCTCTTCCTTTTCCCTCCGGTGCCATCCTAGATCTCGGGACGAGATCCTCTCGTAGTGGTGGAGTGTTGTAACACCCTGGATACAACTTTCCATATTCATAACTCCAACTCTTGCCTTTTTCCGGAGATGCCATATGATTTTCCTTCGTGGTTGGGTTTTTGTTTTTGTTTTGCATTTTGTTCTTGTCATGCATTTCATCATCGCATCATTCGCATTGCATCGGCTTTTCGTTGCCGTCATTGTTTTAAAACTTGCATCCGCTTCAGTAGTTGCCGCGTTCCCCTTGCTTTGGTTGACCGTTACGAGACCAACAAGATTTTGTTTCCCTCTTGCTGGTTTTCCTAACCTCTCGCACATCCATAAACCTCTCAAGCGTCCGAAATCTTTCGAACCCGACCGGGCTGTCGTCACCGATGGATCCGGATCATCCCCAAACATCTATAAAACATCCCCGTTTTCTTATTTGGACTCCCTAGCCTATTTTTCCCGACCGTCCGATTTCGATCGGAGGGTTCAAGATCTGTTTCCCTACCTATTTAAATAGATCAACGCCTAACCCTAAAAATCTAGGGACCTTGTCCCATCCATCCCATCCCCACGCCGCCGCCACTCTCCTTGTTATCAGCGTCGAACCAACCAGCCGCCCTCCTTGTTTTTTCCCCCGATCCAATCAAGTCCATCCCCTCCTCCCGATCCAAAAATTCACCAACCACATCCAGCCCGAAGCTGCCTCCTCCTTCCTCGCGTTTGAACCCGAGGTCCCAGCGTTGTGCTCCTCTCTCGCCAAGAAGAACAACAGCGCAGCCCGAGGAGCCCCGTGACGCGCCGCCTTCCTTCCGCCAGCGGTGTGCCCCACCGTGGATTACGTGCCGCCTCCACCTCCGCGCCGCGCTCCTCCCGCTGCGACCGACCTACGCCTGCTGCTGCGATCGCCCGGCGACCTCTGTGTCGCCTGCCGCCTCCCTCCCTCTTTCTCCGAGCTCTCTCTGCTCCCTAACCTCCCTCTCTCTCTTCCATCACATGCCGCCATGGATGTCGGCTCCGTCGAGCCATCGCCGCCCCTAAGCTCGGCCTTGGGTCGATCCGGTGGGAAGCAGACCCGCCAACCTCCCGTGGCCGGATCCACCGCTCCGTGTCCTTCTCCGCGCCTCCTCGCCGGCTAGCTCGCTGGAGTGCCCCGTGATCATGGCCTCGGTCGACCACCTGTGCGGGAGAGACAACGAGCGTCGTCTCCTCCCTGCCCTGGATGGGCCCCTCAAACCCAGACCCAGCCATGCCCTTCGGCCGGCCCAGCAACCGGCCTGCCCGGCCTCCTCCACCGTCCGAGCCAAGGCCCATGGGTGAGCCGCCCCTCCAGTTCCCCTGTTCCTATTGGGCCAACAAGTTTCAGCCCTGGATGTTTTTTTCCCAGATCTGCAAATTTGCTAATTATCCAGGGAATTACAGATTTGCAGAAAAGACCCTCATGTTCATGCATTTAATAACTCACAAATGGTGCATCATATTAAAATGATTTAAACATGTAAAATGCTTAGAATTTTGTGTAGATTAATAATATGCCATTTTCATCCATGTTTAAAATATTTAAAATGTTGTTTGTTTAAATTTGCTCAAATGCATGTTAAAATGATTTATTTCATAACTAAATAACCGTTGCTCCATTTTAAATAAACATTATATGTAAATGGGGTGGAAAAATGCCTAGATTAACATGGTGCACTTTATTTTCCTGTTTAACAACAATAAAATATGGTTTAGGGCAGAACAGTACCAAATTTGAATATTGCTCATGGGGATTTTCCGGAATTGTTGTTTGTTGTTCCGGCCTCATTTAAACTTGCCTAAATAGATAGTTTTATTATGCTTCACCCCTTGCCATGTTTAACAACATTTAATATTGTTGAGTAGCTTATAACGACATCAAACTAAATAATTGCATGTGGTGTTTCGTCAATATGCAACTCGTTGCATATTGAGCTCCACTTAATTTGTAGTTTTGTTTGTTGCACTTTGTCATGCCATGCCTCATTTAAACCGGACACGCATCATACTTGTTTGTGCATCATGCCATGATTATGCGATGGTTGTTTACTATGTTGTTCGCTTCTTTCCGGTTTGCTTCTTTCGTTAGCTTCGGTTTCGTTCCGGAGTTGTGAGGATTCGTTCGACTACTCCCGTTCGTCTTCTTCATGGACTCGTTCTTCTTCCTTGTGGGATTTCAGGCAAGATGACCGTTACCCTGGATCTCACGACTATCATTGCTATGCTAGTTGCTTCGTTCTATCGCTATGCTGCGTTGCCTATCATTTGCTCTTCAAGCCTCCCAAATTGCCATGAACCTCTAACCTTTGACACCCTTCCTAGCAAACCGTTGCTTGGCTATGTTACCGCTTTGCTCAGCCCCTCTTATTGCGTTGCTAGTTGCAGGTGAAGTTGAGGATTTCTCCATGGTGGACAGGATTTTGGTTGGGATATCACAATATCTCTTATATTATTAATGCATTTATATATTTGGTAAAGGGTGGAAGGCTCGGCCTTATGCCTGGTGTTTTGTTCCACTCTTGCCGCCCTAGTTTCCGTCATACCGGTGTTATGTTCCCGGATTTTGCGTTCCTAACGCGGTCGGGTGATTTATGGGACCCCCCTGACAGTTCGCTTTGAATAAGACTCCTCCAGCAAGGCCCAACATTGGTTTTACCATTTGCCTCACCTATTACCTTTTTTCCCTTGGGAGTCGCGCATCCCAAGGGTCATCTTTATTTTAGCCCCCCCGGGCCAATGCTTGTCTAAGTGTTGGTCCAAACTAGAAACCACTTGCGGCGCCACCTCGGGAAACTTGAGGGCTGGTTCTAGTTATGCGTAGTGCTCATCCGGTCGTGGCACGAGGCGAGATACGCGGCTACTATCGGGATGTCGACGCCGGGAGGTCTTGCTGGTCTTGTTTTACCATTGTCGAAATGTCTTGATGTACGGGATACCGAGTCCGATCGGCGTGTCTTGGGAGAAGGTCTATTCCTTCGTTGATCGCGAGAGCTTGTCATGGGCTAAGTTGGGACACCCTGAGGGTATAAACTTTCGAGAGCCATGCCCGCGGTTATGTGGCAGATGGGAATTTGTTAATGTCGGTTGTAGATAACTTGACACCAGATCCGAATTAAAACGCATCAACCGAGTGTGTAGCCGTGATGGTCTCTTCTCGGAGTCCGGAAGTGAACACGGTTTACGGGTTATGTTTGGCGTAAGTAGGTGTTCAGGATCACCTCTTGATCATTGCTAGCTTCACGACCGTTCGCTTGTTCTCTTCTCGCTCTTATTTGCGTATGTTAGCCACCATATTATGTAGCGCTGCTGCAACCTCACCATTTACCCCTTCCTTTCCCATTAAGCTTTGCTAGTCTTGATACCCATGGTAATGGGATTCTTTGAGTCCTCGTGGCTCACGGATACTTCAAAACCAGTTTGCGGTGCCTATGTTATCGGCGGTGTGCGCAACCAAGCTCAAGGAGGAGGTCGATGAAGATCTTGCCCTTTGTGTTGTTTCGTTCTAGTTGATCAGTAGTGGAGCCCAGTTGGGGTCGATCGGGGACCTTTGTCGCATTTGGGGTTCTTCTTTTGTTTTGGTTCCGTAGTCGGACCTTGATTGTATCTGGATGATGTAATGCTTTATTCATGTATTTGTCTGAAGTGGCGATTGTAAGCTAACTATGTATCTCTTTCCCTTATGTATTACATGGGTTATGTGAAGATTACCTCACTTGCGACATTGCTTTCAATGCGGTTATGCCTCTAAGTCGTGCTTCGACACGTGGGAGATATAGCCGCATCGGGGGCGTTACATTAGTGTTATCAGAATCAGCATACTTAACCAGAGCCGCCATAATTGTTCCCATACCATTACAGTGGCGCTTGAGTCGTCCCAACTTCATTTTCAATGACTTAAACCGGCAATTACGCTCCAATGTTACGATCGCCGTGTCAGCATTGATACGGTCCGACGAATGCAAAACTTCCAAAACTCGGCGCACCCAATGAGTCGTTGACTCATTCTCTCCTTGGACACAGGCATCTAAATCCACAATGGACATAGGTTGTTTGCACGTATCTTTTAAGTTTGCTATGAACTTGGCCTTCAATTAGTCCCATGATCCGATGGATTTGGCGGGCAAGCTTTTTAACCAAGTGTGGGCCGTTCCTTCCAACATCATGGTGAAGTATTTTGCACATGCCGCTTCATCTACATCCAGCATCTCCATTGCCATCTCATAACTTTCAACCCACGCCTCGGGGGGCTGATCAGCGGTGTAATTAGGCACCTTGCGCGGCCCTTTGAAATCCTTAGGCAGCCGCACATTACGGAGAGCCGGGATGAGGCACGACACTCCCCAAGAGCTGAAGGCAAGCCCTGTCCCTCGATCTATTGACGATGTTGGTCGAACCGGGGCAGGTTGATGATGACCCGCGTACTGTGCCGCTAAGGCGGCCTCCCTTCGCGCTCTGCCATTGTCCACTACGTCCTGAGCATTCCAACCACCGTTCGCCGGATTAGCCCCTCGAGGCACATCTCGACGCCGCGCACTGCTTGACACGGTCGGTTCGTCCATGTGCCTGCTATAACTCTTGCTCGGACGGGGGGTTAAATGTATTCTTTCTCAGCTGTAGGAATAAGCCTGTTGCTGAACAACGACAGTTTGAAGAAGATCCCTGGCCCGTCGGGTCTCGATCGCTGCCAAGGAATCACCCTCCATCGGAATAGCCGCCAAACATGACGCTGCTGCAATCATGTTATCCAAAGGACTGGAAAAGTGACCCGGCAGTGTTGTGACATACTGTGGCGGGTTGTCCGTCCGTCGAGGCGGGTCCATCACCCGTGGCTGATCCTGCGCCGCCCCCGGTGCCTCGGTCCGGTTTACTCCTGCCGGATTGCTAGGCCCAACTCCTGGTGTGTTGAAGAGATTCAAACCCTCGTAAATTTGCGGCAGTCAAGATCGGTACTTCCTTCTCATAACCTCGTTTGATGCGTTCTGATCCAACGTAAGCCGGTAATTCTGCGCCTGGATTTCCTGTGATCGGGCATCTAAGCGGCCCGTTCTTCATCCATCCTGGCCTCCTCAGCCGCGAGGTCCGCCTTAGCCTGAACTATCTGATCCTTTAGCTTCGCAACATCCGCATTGTGCTGAACCTGAGTCTCCGGAGTTACTGCTGTGGTCAGTAGTGCCGTCCAATCGTCCAGTAAACCGGCAAGAACTTGAGTCGGCCGGCGCACCGGTCCTCCTGCCGCGGCTACCGATCCGGAGACCATTGTTGCTGTAGATGAAGATTGCACGGTGGGCTGCATATAGGCCACGAAGATCGCAACCCGGTTTGGCGGTTCAAGGGGATCCGGAATACTGTCACCATCGGAGTATCCCTCAAACCGGCCATCGTGCAGTTGGTATAGTGACTCGGTTTCACCAATGGACGGTTCACCATCCGAGTAGACGGCCGTCTCACCATCGGATACCGGTTCAGATTCTGCTCCGTGAATGAATCCTATGAACGCACGCTTCACGGTAGGCCGAACCCGGGCAGGACTTGCACGCTGAGCCGTCTCGACGAGGTCGGTGGAGATGTCCGGCTCATGGCCGGGCTCGCTTATCTTGCCGATGAAAACGTGAATTCCGCCAAAGGGGACCCGGTACCCGTACTTGATTGAGCCGTCCTCGGGGCCCCAGCCTGCATCGTCGATGTAGAGCTTGCCGTGACGACTTTTGGTCATCCGGCTGACCACGTACCCCTTGAGTCCTTCAAAGCCACCCTTCAAGAACTCAAAACCATCGTGTGATAGCCCCACGGTGGGTGCCAACTGTCGTGGAAATATCACGTCAGATGTCCTAGTAGAAGGACCTAGTCGTGGAGCCATCGCAATGAGGTTAGCCTGAAGGGGTTAAACCGGACAGGGGACATGAGAGTTATACTAGTTCGGCCCCTTCGATGAAGGTAAAAGCCTACGTCTAGTTTGTGATGGGATTATTGGGGTTTCGATGACCAGGGAGCCAATACGCTAGCCTGGGTCTCGAGTTATTGTCTGTTGTCCCTGAACCGCCGCCGGGTCGTCCCTTTATATACGAGTTGGCCTTGGCGGTTTCTGAGTCCCGAGGCCGACTTATACAAGTGTTCGGCTCGGTCCCTCCCTTTTCCTAACTTACAATACAAGTATACAACTATGGCGGTTTACCACTATGGGCCCTAATCCGCCTCTGGGCTTGGGCCTCTAAGCTTCATCAGTAAAGCGCCATCTTGTTATCTATATGGACTTCAGTATGGTTGATCGTGAACCGGCCCCTCCTGGGCAGTTTATACTCAGTAGTTATATCCTCAACAGATCTCCTTCTCAATAATCGACTTTGTGTAACCCTAGCCCCCTCCGGTGTCTATATAAACCGGAGGGTTTAGTCCGTAGGACGAGAACAATCATAATCATAGGCTAGCTTCTAGGGTTTAGCCTCTACGATCTCGTGGTAGATCAACTCTTGTAATACTCATATCAAGATCAATCAAGCAGGAAGTAGGGTATTACCTCCATCGAGAGGGCCCGGACCTGGGTAAACATCATGTCCCCCGCCTCCTGTTACCATTAGCCTTAGACGCACAGTTCGGGACCCCCTACCCGAGATCCGCCGGTTTTGACACCGACGTTGGTGCTTTTATTGAGAGTTCCACTATGTCATCACGATAAGGCTTGATGGCTCCTTCAATCATCTGCAACGCTGCAATCTAGGGTGAGGTTTTCCTCCCCGGACAGATCTTCGTATTCGGCGGATCCGCACTGCGGGCCAACTCGATTGGCCATCTGGAGCAGATCGATAGCTACACCCTAGGCCATCAGTTCAGGTTTGGAAGCCTGAACTACACCGCCGACATCCGTGGAGACTTGATCTTCGACGGATTCGAGCCCATGACAGGTGTGCCGAACCGTCACGAGGAGCATGACCTAGATCTGCCAACGGACGGTGTTCGGAAGATCACACCTGCGGCTGCCCTGGCTCTTAATCCGGAGCAGATCATGCCATCTAAGGACGGATGGATGGACCCCGCCCCGGAGGCCACACACTCAGCAGCGTTAGAGCCGAACACAGACTTCACCTCCTATGAGGCCTGTGTCATCAGACCCTTGGACTCGTCTCCGGCCATCGGCTCCGAACCGCGTGCGTCCGTGCCTATCGAATCTGACTGGGCACCGATCATGGAGTTTTCCTCCGCGGATATCTTTCAGCACTAACCCTTGGGCGACGTGCTAAATTCACTGAAATCTCTCTACTTGTTAGGAGACTCTTGGCCGAACTATGTGCGGCTGGAGTGGGAAGCGGACGACGAAGAAATTCGTTCCCCACCCACCACCCACTTAATAGCCACTGTCGACGACTTAACCAACATGCTTGATTTCGACTCCGAAGACATCGACGGTATGGACGACGATGCTGGAGAGGAACATGAACCGCCGCCCATGTATATTGGACAGCCACCTCATCATATGATATATATATATATATATATATATATATATATATGGTGGACACACCCAAAGAAAGCCATGGCGATGAGGCAATGGAGGATAATGCCCTTGAAAATCAATCTAAGCACCGGCGTCATCGGCGCCGCTCTAAGCCCCGTCACATCAAAAATAGCGATACTGGCACAGGAGACAATAACGCTTCGGATAATGCCGAGGACGAAAACAATCCCGCCGAGCCAGGCTTCGAGCAGGCCAATCAGGAGGATGGGCAAGTTAGCCCTAAGGAACAGGCAATGGACGGAGAATCAGTGGACGACAATTACATGCCCCTCTCCGAAGACGAGGTGAGCCTCAGCGACGAAGAATTCATCGTGCCAGAGGGTCCCGTAGAGTAGGAGCGCTTCAAGCGCCGTCTTATAGCCACTGCAAAAAGCCTAAAGAAAAAGAAGCAGCAGCTTCAAGCTGAGCAAGATCTGGCAACTGATAGATGGACTGAGGTCCTGGCAGCCGAGGAATACGGACTCGAGAACCCTACCAAAAGTTACCCAAAGCGCAGGTTGCTACCTCAACTCGAAGAGGAGGCATTAAAGCCTACACTACCAGCGCATGATGCGGCTGACCGGCCACCTCGTGGTCGAGACAAAGCGGCATATCATCCCGGAGTCCAGCCCGCACCCTAGCGCCAAGCAAGCAAAAACACAAAGGCCCGGGGCTACACGCATGACCTGCGAGATAAATTGGAAAAAAAGTAGGTCAATCAAAATTGATCTATGGATCACGGGAGTGTGCCCCAACGCGCGACGATGACCATCATGCCGGATATACTAAAGACAAATCCGGCCGGCCCGAGTACAGCAGACCAGACTCATTTGAACTGCGTCGTGATGTAGCCCGGCATAGAGGCGCCGCACACCCCCTATGCTTCACTGATGAAGTAATGGATCATGAATTCCCAGAAGGGTTTAAACCCGTGAATATTGAATCGTACAATGGTACAACAAACCCCGCGGTATGGATTGAAGATTTCTTTCTCCACATTCACATGGCCCGCGGGGACGATCTACACGCCATCAAATACCTCCCACTAAAACTCAAGGGACCGGCCCGGCATTGGCTGAACAGTTTGCCGGCAAACTCCATTGGAAGTTGGGAGAACTCGCGCGACGCATTCTGGATAACTTCGGGGCACTTACGTCGCGACCTTCGGATCTTGATGATTTAAGTCACATAACCCAATGATAACCCACAAGTATAGGGGATCGCAACAGCTTTCGAGGGTAGAGTATTCAACCCAAATTTATTGATTCGACACAGGGGAGCCAAAGAATATTCTTGAGTATTAGCAGTTGAGTTGTCAATTCAACCACACCTGGATAACTTAGTATCTGCAGCAAAGTGTTTAGTAGCAAAAGTGGTATGATAATAAAGGTAGCGGTAGCAACAGGAAAGATAAATGTTTTTGGGTTTTTGTAGTAGTTGTAACAGTAGCAATGGAAAAGTAAATAAGCGAAGAACAATATGTGAAAAGCTCGTAGGCAATGGATTAGTGATGGATAATTATGTCGGATGTGATTCCTCATGCAATAGTTATAACATAGGGTGATATAGAACTAGCTCCAGTTCATCAATGTAATGTAGGCATGTATTCCGTAAATAGTCATACATGCTTATGAAAAAGAACTTGCATGACATCTTTTGTCCTACCCTCCCGTGTTCAGCGGGGTCCTTACGGAAACTAAGGGATATTAAGGCCTCCTTTTAATAGAGAACTGGAACAAAGCATTAGCACATGGTGAATACATGAACTCCTCAAACTACGGTCATCACCGAGAAGTATCCTGATTATTGTCACTTCGGGGTTGTCGGATCATAACACATAATAGGTGACTATAGACTTGCAAGATAGGATCAAGAACACACATATATTCATGAAAACATGATAGGTTCAGATCTGAAATCATGGCACTCGGGCCCTAGTGACAAGCATTAAGCATAGCAAAGTCATATCAACATCAATCTCAGAACATAGTGGATACTAGGGATCAAACACTAACAAAACTAACTTAATTACATGGTAAATCTCATCCAACCCATCACCGTCCAGCAAGCCTACGATGGAATTACTCACACACAACGGTGAACATCATGAAATTGGTGATGGAAGATGGTTGATGATGACGACGGCGACGAATCCCCCTCTCCGGAGGCCCGAACGGACTCCAAATCAGCCCTCCCGAGAGAGATTAGGGCTTGGCGGCGGCTCCGTGTCGTAAAACGTGATGAAACTTTCTCCTTGATTTTTTCTCCCCGAGACGGTATATATGGAGTTGGAGTTGAGGTCGGGAGGTGTCCAGGGGGCCCACGAGATAGGAGGGCGCGCCCTAGGGGGGGCCCTGTCTCGTGGATGGCCCGTGGGCCCACTGGCCTTCATTCTTTCGCCAAAAATTCTTATTAATTCTGTAAGTGCCTCCGTGGATTTCCAGGACATTCCGAGAACTTTTCTTTTCTATACATAAAACAACATCATGGCAGTTCTGCTGAAAACAACGTCGGTCCGGGTTAGTTTCATCAAATCATGCAAGTTAGAGTCCAAAACAAGGGCAAAAGTGTTTGGAAAAGTAGTCACCCAACAGCCCGGAGAGTCAGCCAGGAAATTCTGGACTCGATTTCTAACTAAAAAGAACCAAATTGTCGACTGTCCGGATGCCGAAGGCCTGGCGGCTTTTAAGCATTACATCCGTGACGAGTGGCTTGCCCGACATCTTGGCCAAGAAAAACCAAAGTCCATGGCAGCCCTCACGACACTCATGACCCGCTTTTGTGCGGGCGAGGATAGCTGGTTGGCTCGTAGGAACAGAATAACAAGCAATCCTGGCACATCAAAGGCCAGAGATAGCAACGACAAGCCCCGACGCAACAAACACAAGCGTTGGAATAATGGCGATAACGCCGAAGACACGGCCGTCAATGCCGGATTCAGTGGCTCTAAGTCCGGTCAGCGGAAAAAGCCATTCAAAAAGAACAATATGGGCCTGTCCAGTCTAGACCGCATACTCGACCGTCCATGCCAAATTCATGGCACCCCAGGAACACCAGCCAATAATACCAACAGAGGATGCTGGGTCTTCAAACAAGCCGGTAGGTCAGGTGGCGAATTCAAGGAGAAGGGGTCTCAAAGCGACGATGACGACGAGGATCCCCGATCCTCGAATACAGGAGTGCAAAAGAAATTTCCCCTGCAAATCAAAATGGTGAACATGATAAACGCCACTCACATTCCCAAGCTGGAACAGATGTGCACTCTTAGGGATGTCGACTTAACGGAACCAGACGCCCCACAATATAAACTATGGCCGATCACCTTCGACCGCACGAATTGTCCGGTTAATACGAATCAGGGCAATTCAGCCGCACTAGTCCTCAACCCAATAATTGACGGGTTCCACCTCACACGAGTCCTTATGGACGGAGGTAGCAGTCTAAACCTGCTGTATCAGGACACAGTGCACAAGATGGGTATTGATCTTTCGATAATCAAGCCCACTCAAACCACCTTTGAAGGTATTATACCAGGTGCGGAGGCTCGTTGTACAGGCTCCATCGCTCTTGAGGTAGTCTCCGGATCACCGGACAATTACCGTACCGAAGAGTTAATCTTCGACATCATCCCCTTTCGCAGTGATTATCAGGCACTGATCGGACGAATCGCGATCGCTCGTTTCAATGCGGTGCCACATTATGCCTACCGTAAGCTCAAGTTGCTCGGTCCGCGCGGCGTCATCACGGTTAATAGCAAGGCGGAACTCCCCCTCGCTGCCGAAGAGAATACCGCCGCTTTAACAGCAGAAGCAACGAGTGGCATCTTTCAATCGAACCTCGAGTCGACGGCCAAGCTCCCGGACACTGCCAAAGGAGTCTGAACTACTCCGCGGCAGGATAGCCCGGCTCGTCCGGAGCTCAATTAAACACTTTGGCAAAAGCTAGGACAGGCCACATACTGCGGCTCAACCGCTCTGTGGCACACAAACATTTCTTGCATTTTCTTTGCAGGTTCACCTTTGCGTAGGCCAGGACTGGCGACATGGAAACAACTCGAACACGCAAGGGAATCCTTAGATATTCCCCTCGATGACCATCCGACTACACTCCGGATCCGCACACAGCTTCCTCCCGCCTGGTCTCAGCAGGTTCCGCAGTCATATTATTTCTTTTTATCACATTACCTGTACTCATGCGCATCGACGTACTATTCAAATACAACATGTGGATTTATATGACGCTTATCTGCTGTTATTTCTTATTGAAACTCTTTTGTCAAATGGCATTTGTACACTGCGATATGCCTTAATATGCCAGGGGCTTCATTGTACCCATAATACGGCAATAAAGTCTAAACACCTTCACGGTCGTTCGGCACCCCGAACTTATAGCATTATATGCATCAGCTCCAAATCATGTCTTGGGTCAATAGTTGGGTTTGCCTGGCTCCCATGTTTTGCTTCCTTACGTTCCACTATATCGGCTAAGGCGGCATAGGGAGAACTACTGCGATTGTGTCCCGGTTCTTCCGGACGAGCACCTCAGTAGAGAAAGCCGAAAACTGGCTGTCATGATACGACGAGAGCTGGTCAGCTGTTCGAGAGGTTGTAAAATCTTTAAGGATTTCTTCCGCATAATGCCATAACTAATGCAGCGTGCGATGGATCGGCTTTTCTTCCGATCAGGTGCTTATAGAGCCCCTCATGCGGTCTTCCGAACACCAGGGGCTGCGCCTACCTTCCTTGCGTCAAGCTCCTATGGCTAAATGAGAGTGATAAAGCCCTATAGTCCGATTGCCTGGTTCGTTGTGCTGAACACCTCCTTCAAGGACCCAAAACTGGGATAAAGAGTGCTTAGGTTTATCCCGAACACCCCAGTACTTCCTACGTGGGGGTAGAAGCCGATGACTGGCCAACTCTCAGGATTAATATATAAAACGGCCGCGCAGGAGGGAAAACTTTCAAATAACAGGCAATAAATAATAGAAATGACCTTGTTTAACATTACAAAGGACAACATGACTGTATTCATGGAAATATAATGTCCTTGGTGCATTGCTTCACCGCAAGGCGGGATCCTTTCAGGACACTATCATAATATAACTCATGCTTGTGGTGCTCCTTCCCCTCCGGCGGTCCCTCGGTCATCAGCTTTTCAGCGTCCATCTTCCCCCAGTGCACCTTTGCACGGGCAAAGGCCATTCGCGCACCCTCCATACAGACCGACCGCTTGATGACGTCAAGTCGAGGGCAGGCACTCACAAGCCGCTTCACGAGCCCGAAGTAGCTGCTTGGAATCGGCTCGGCGGGCCATAGCCAGATAATTAAATCCTTCATGGCTAGTTCAGCCGCCTTATGCAGTTCGATTAGCTGCTTCAGCTGATCGGCAAATGGCACCGGATACACCAGCGCCAGATACTGCGACCAGAAGAGTTTCTCTGCAGTGATCCTTTCTTCAGCTCGATAAAACTGTGTGGCGTCAGATATGTTGCGTGGCAGCTCTGCAAATACCCCTGGAAAAAATCAGAATTCAAACTAGAAACATGATTTTCTCTTCAAAAACTTGCTTTACATAGAAAAAGCCTTACCGGCCGTGATCTTCCTCGCCTCCTGAATTTTCTGCAGGGCGCCTTGGGTGTCCGCCCGGGCATCGCGTGCGGCTTGATGAGCCTTGGTTATTTTGGATTATTTCTTCGTTAAGCCCTGCTCCAAGGTCTCGCATTTCTTCACGGTCTCTTGAAGCTCTTGCTCAGCTTCAATAACCCTGGCCTCGTGCTTCTCACAAAGAGCCTGCTCTGCGGCTGCCTTCTTCTCGGCCTCGTCCACAGCCTTCTTAAGTGCCTCGACTTTGGTCATCGCCCCTAGAGCAAATCATGAAACATATTTTTATCATACTAAAAATTCATTCACACTGAAAGCGAGCATGGTTTGTGCATACCTTGTTTATCCTCCAACTGCCTTTTCAACTGGCCAAGTTCTTCTTTGGCCCGCTCCAGACTTTGATTCAGTCCGGAGACTTACGCAGTATGAGAGGCGGCAGTCGCTACAGACGCATGCTTATAAAAGAAGAGAGATAGATGCCATCAAGTGAGTCTCGTGCGAACATAAATTTGATCCTCTGTCCGGTTCGTCCTTTCACCGAACCGTGTATCAGGGGCTACTATCTATACCATGACACTCTTCGAAACCTCATAAAACATACCTCAAAGCCTCTTATAAGGCTGATGCAGGCTTCATTCAGTCCACTCCCAGCGGACTGAATCTTCTCAATCATCGTACCCATAAGGGTATGGTGTTCTTCAACGATGGAGGCGCTCTTCAGTGCCGCCAGTAAAGTATCCGGCACCTCTGGTTGGACAAAGGTTGCCAACGGAACAGGCGCACCTCCAGTCGAGGGATGCTACTTGCGTGATTCTGGAACCATACCGGTCTTTGGAATTGTGTCTGGCCGGCGGCCAAAATCGGGATAGCCCCCGCCATCGACGTCCATGGGAGCCTTTTCTCCTGTTTGTCCAGCCCCAGAAGTTTGACCTTCTGGTACCGCCTTGATGATCTTTTCCCCCCTTCTTGGCCTGGGTCCCTTTGTGACGATACCTCGGTGCCGTTCACGTGTTTCGGGGATGGGGCCTTCGGGGGCGTCTCGCTGTCCATAGCATCCAAACCCAATAAATCCTCTGATGAGGATCGTTCGATGCGGGACCTCGCCGGACTGCAAAAAAGTATGGCTCAATGATTAAAACATAGATGCCATAGTGAGTCCGAATGCGTAAATGTGTTTGGATTTTATATACTCACGAGTTCACCAGGGGCTGGGCCCTGGGGTCCAACTCCGGGCTGCTGTCGGCGGCGGCGGTGGACTCCTCCGGAAGAGGAGTTTTTCCCCTCTTAGGCGACTCGGCCTCCAAGGATGTGGAGGCTGTCCTTTTCTTTCTTCCCCCCGCTGGGGATTCATATTCCTCCTCCTCCTCGTCCTCTTCGGAGAAAGAACGGGCACTGGAGTCTTCGGATATTGTGTCCGAGGCGCCACAGCGACGGAGGCCGCCCTTGGTCTTTTTGGCCTCCTTCTCGGCCTTCTTCTTCGGCGCCTTGTAAGGCGCTGGGACCAGCATCTTCGTCAGAAGAGGGCCGGCCGGGTCTTCTGGCAGTGGGGCCAGACAGTAGATCCGCCCCGCCTTCTTTGTCCAGCCCTAGGAGAGTTGTGGAAAACACATTAAGCATTTCCCTTGGGTTATGCAAATAAAACATATAATGACTTACCGAACTTGCAGGGCGGGACAGTGGGTACCCGTGGTCCTCGGCTGAGTCTGGCCATGATTTGCTGGACTTGAAAAGCACCTTCTAGATGTCTTTGTGCAAAGAGCCAAAGAGCTCTTGCAGGGTCTGGTGCTTGGCCAGGTCGAATTCCCATAAATTGCAAGCCCGGTGTTGACAAGGAAGGATCCGGCGAACTAACATCACCTGGACTACATTGACAAGTTTGATATTCTTGTCTTCCATATCCTTGACGCGCGTCTGGAGCGCCGACAGCTTGTTGGGCGAAGACCAGTTCAGGCCCTTCTTGAGCCAGGATGTAAGCCGCAGGGGGCTCCGGATCGGAATTCGGGAGCAGCGGCCCATTCCGTGCCGCGCGGCTCAGTGATGTAAAACCACTACTGCTGCCACTCTTTGACGGAATCATTGAAAGTACCTGTTGGCCATGTGATGTTGGGCATCTTGCTCACCATGGCGCCTCCGCACTCGGTGTGCTCACCACTCACTACCTTGGGCTTCACGTTAAAGATCTTCAGCCATAAGCCGAAGTGTGGCGAGATGCGGAGAAAGGCCTCGCACACGACGATGAATGTCGAGATGTTGAGGAAGGAATTGGGGGATAGATCATGAAAATCGATCCCGTAATAATACATGATGCCGCGAACGAATGGGTGGAGGGGAAACCCCAGCCCGCGGACAAAATGAGGGAGGAATACAACCCTCTTGTGGGGTTCCGGAGTAGGGACGATATGTCCTGCCGTCGGAAGACGGTGGCTGATTTTCTTGGCGAGATACCCAGCCTCCCGAAGCTTTTTGATATCCTTCTCCAGGACGGTAGAGGCCATCCACCTGCCTCCTGTTCCGGATCCGGACATTTTCAGAAGGCCTTTGTGGGTGGAGAAGACGAACACTTGGGCGCTGGGGCTCGAGCGAGGGGGAATGCATGAGCAGAGGAAGAAGAAGGCGTGGGTGAAAAAGGGGAGTCCTTATCTCCTTATAAAGGCAACAGGGATCCTGCACCTCCCCACTTGCCCGGTAAACTCGCTTATTCCCCAAGCGCCGCGTTGATGGCGTGGTTGGGTTACCCACACCCGTATTGATGAGAATCCCAAGATAGGGGGACATGATCCCTGCTTAGACAAGATGTGCCAATAAAACCGCCTCGCAATGTGCGCAGTAGCAGGTTGGGAAAGAATGGTTCGTATAATGACCGGGCCGCGGCGTGATGTCACGCTACGAAAAATTGCTAGCAGATTAGATTTGGGGAATATTGTGCTCTCTACGGTGGTATAAAGAAATTATTTTGCAGAGCCGGACACGATCCTCATATTCAAGATCTTCTATGGAGTATTCAGAGAAGGAACCCGCCTTGCAATGCCGAAGACAATCTGCGTGCCGGACTCATCGTCATTGAAGCCTGGTTCAGGGGCTACTGAGGGAGTCCTGGATTAGGGGGTCCTCGGATAGCCGGACTATATACTTTGGCCGGACTGTTGGACTATGAAGATACAAGATTGAAGACTTAGTCCCGTGTCCAGGTGGGACTCTCCTTTGCATGGAAGGCAAGCTTGGCAATTCAGATATGTAGATCTCCTTCTCTGTAACCGACTCTGTGTAACCCTAGCCCCCTCCGGTGTCTATATAAATCGGAGGGTTTAGTCCATAGGACAAGAACAATCATAATCATAGGCTAGCTTCTAGGGTTTAGCCTCTACGATCTCGTGGTAGATCAACTCTTGTAATACTCATATCATCAAGATCAATCAAGCAGGAAGTAGGGTATTACCTCCATCGAGAGGGCCCGAACACAGGTAAACATCATGTCCCCGCCTCCTATTACCATTAGCCTTAGACGTACAGTTCGGGACCCCCTACCCGAGATCCGCCGGTTTTGACACCGACACCCGCTCCTACTGCATTGTGTTCCACCCCAGCTTAGCTGCTCCAACAGTGGAAGGGTTCACCAAAGCAGGGATCCGCCCTCCAGACTGTCTTTTGCCACCTCAGATCTTCTTCCCCGTCGCCGGCAGCCACGACAACTGCATTACCATCATCAACTGAGCAGATGACCTTGAGGACTACACGGGTCCGAAAGAGGTGTCGCACTCTTTCGTGTCTGCTTACGTTATGCATCGCTTAATATGATGACATGCTACTTTATCATCCTGTTCACCTATTAGACTCTGAGTCAGGTCCAAACTAATGCTCAAACTTGAGTTTTTAAATGGTTGTGGGCTACATATTGGGGGCAGCAATCAATACTATCCGTCTACTATCTGGTTAATCTCGGGTGTCTACTATGAGTTTCATGTTGGGTGGAAACAAATATTAAAGGAGCCATTATCTGTATTTTTAACTAAAGCTATTATCTGCCTGCTATCATTGGTTTTGGGTCTATCCACAGTTTGCTACCATCACTCTAGATTTGTGCATGCACTCCTTACATAATCTCACTATGTTTTATTCCTATGCATGTCAATTATTGTACACAATGGAACTGAACATGTAGAGCAAAAGAGACGAGCCTTGCATGGCAATAAAATTTCATGCAGACGTCGCTCCATGGTGGGCGCAAAGGAAGCCCCCCTCCACCCATTTCGGATTGTAATCAAGAGGAAGATAACTGTTCTGTGGGGGATTCAGAAGGAGAAAACCACTCCTATTTACCCCCTAAGGTCTTCGCTCTAACTTGGCATGCTGATGTTGGTAATATCATGCATATGGTGCCTTGCATTGCTTACTTTATACATCAAATATGTCATCTGCTTAGTTTAGACATGCTTTGTGTGAATGCCATCTATTTAGTTTCTTTATTGTATATATCGTGCAATGCCATCTTGTTTAGCCAGGCATCATATATGTGAATTTTGCAATGCCACCCTGGTTAGCCAGTCATCTTATATGTGAATTATATCATGCCATCATTTTTTATTACATATTTAATTTGTCAACAATTTTAGTACATTCAATTACTCTTCCTGTGCATCAGCCATTCGACGCGGTCATGCTAAAATCTGGAGTGGAAACAAGGTCTTCAGAGCAGACAATGCTATCTGACGAAGCGCATGTCTTGCTAGTTACGAATAGTTCCTCAGAGGAGGATTCAGAGACAGATGACCAGTCCTATCCCCCCCCCGAGGTGCATGTCTAACTTGGCAGGGTTATATTGCTCATATCGTGCATATGGTGTCTTGCATTGGCATGTCATTTGCTTAGTTTAGACATGCTTTATGTGAATGCCATCTGTTTAGTGCCTAGTTACCATGTATGTGAATTTTGCAATGCCATCTTGTTGCAAGACATTATATATGTGAAGTATGGAATGCTATCTTGTTGCAAGGAATTATATATGTGAATTATGCAATGCCATGCTGTTTAGCCAAGCGTCATATATGTGAATTATATCATGTTGTCCTTTTTTTGTATTACTCATTGCATTTGTCGACAACATTTGTATATTCAACTGCTCTTCCTGTGCATCAGCCATTTGAAGTGGTGATGGAAGTATCTGGAGTGAAAACAAGGTCTTCAGAGTAGACAATGCTACTCGCCAAGCAGATATCTTGCGATTCTGAATAGCTCCTCAGAGGAGGATTCAGAGGCAGATGACCAGTCCTATTATCCCGTTGAGGTGTATGCTCAAACTTAGCAAGCTTATATTACTCATATCATGCATATGTTGTCTTGCAATGCTTAGTTTTTACATCATATACACAATATTGAATGCCATCTCCTTAGTCGACACATCATATATGCGATCGCCCTCTGCTCACTTGCTTAGTATATAAATCATATATTTGAATTATATCATGCCATGATGTTTACATAGACAGCATGTATCTGAATTATGACATGCCAACCACTTTAATAGACACATCGTATAATTATATCATGTCATCATGTTTACATAGTCATCATATTTTGAAGTATGTCATTCTATCCTGTTTAGTTAGCCATCATACATGTGAAATTGTGTCATGCTATCCTGTTTAATTATCCATCATATATGTGAAATTATGTCATGCTATTCCAATTGGTTACAAAACATAAATGTGAATTATTTCATGCATGCCCTGTTTTCGTACCTACTATCCATTGCATCTGTCTATCTTACAATGTCTGTACATTCAATTACTTTTCTTGTATATCAGCCATTTAAATTGGAGGGGGTGATGGCAGTATTCGTGGGAGTAAAAACACGGTCTTCGGAAAAGATCGTGCTACATGTTGATGCAGATAGAACCACGGTTGTACTTGCCCAAGAACCAGCCCCACCACACATAACCCAAACTCATGCAGATTGTACTCCTACCCGATTGGATAGAGAACCAGCTAAACCCTTTCTAACCCCAACCCCAACAGATAGTAACCCAGTTCCAGTTGACACAACACCGTCTTCACCACAGAGCACCCAAACACGAGCAGTTAGTAAGGCAACTACAGCGCCCAAAACATGAGGACCACCACTCCGAACCCCAAGTCAACACTTAAAGCAAAAGAAGAATTGTTCTCAGGTCAGGTTCCGTAGCTATGGTTCATACTCCTTTGCTCTTGCATCACTATATTTACGCATACCAACTAATTTCGAATTTGAAGGATGCAACTGAAACTCCAATGGTGCGATAGGTATGTTCTAAACCTGTTTCTTTAACTTGTTTGCCGTTGTAACTTGCTTTATGTTGATTTCAGTTTCAATTGAATAAACGGTTATGTTCTCATGCCATGCACATTGCAAGTGTTGTTATTGCTGTGTAGTTTCCCACACTTATATTCTGCCTATGCTTATTTGTCTTAAATACATATGATTTGAACTGTCTCTATCTTGATATGGGAACATAAACTAGAATGATATAGACCATACAGTGACCATACTACATAGATATATGTTTGTTTCATGTTGTTATCCTGTCGACCTAACTACTGAACTGGTTTATCAAAATGAGTTTCATATACAACATGGTAAACCTGTGATGTGTATGTTTGTTTCTCATTTAGAATGTGGATAAAATATTGGAGAAGAGTACCCCATTATGCAATGGTAAAGGAAGTAATGCAGATAAGGTTCAAGATAGTGAGACATCCCTGTTGGTCTCCAAGAAAGCTGATAAAAACTATATTGAAGACACCGAGACAACCCCAAAGTCCTTTCTTGATGTAGTGTTTGAGTTACTGGCCACTACTGCTGGCACCAGCTCTTCGAACTCGCTGCCTGAATCAGTTTGGCTTCTTGAGTCTCAACTTCAAGTTGAAAGACATCGATCAGATGTTTTGTGGCAGGAAGCTGAAGGACTAAGGAAGTCCATGCAGAATTCAGCTGCATACTTTCTGGTGCAGCAACAAGCGCTGGAGGATTTAAGCGCCAAACAAGAGAAAGTTAATAAGCTTGCTAAGCGTCTTGTTAGCATTATGGGTACCCAGGATATTGTTTCTTGAGCTCTTCTGAAGTGGTTTTAGTTCTGGACTTATTTTGCTGCGGCGTTTATTTGCACCGATCACCAACTTTGACTACCAGTGTATGTGATATGCTGCTTTGTTCCCTATATTTGCACTGGTGGTGAACTTTGGTGTCTAGTGGATGTAATATGTATAATAGCTGTGATAGCCTAGCGTAAGTTGCTTGCTTATTTATTTCCTTGGTGTCTTGTTTATTTGTTTGCTTGTATTCAGTGCAGTTCTTTTTCCACGGTTTGCTAGTGGTCGCATGATAACCCACAAGAATAGGGGATCGCAACAGTTTTTGAGGGTAGATTATTCAACCCAAATTTATTTATTCGACACAAGGAGAGCCAAAGAATATTCTCAAGTATTAGCAGTTGAGTTGTCAATTCAACCACACCTGGATAACTTAGTATCTGCAGCAAAGTATTTAGTAGCAAAGTAGTATGGAAATAATGGTAACAGTGGCAAAAGTAATAGTGTAACACCCCAGATGTAACTTTCCATATTTGTAACTCCAACTCTTGCCATTTTCGGATATGTGCTATGATATTTCCCTCCGTGGTTGGGTTTTGTTTTCGTTTTGCATTTTGTCCATGTCATGCATCTCATATCATGTCATCATGTGCATCTCATTTGCATACGTGTTCGTCTCATGCATCCGAGCATTTTCCCCGTTGTCCGTTTTGCAATCCGGCACTCCTATGTTCCCCGGCGTCCCCTTTTGTCCATTTTTCCGTGTGCGGGTGTTGAACATTCTCGGAATGGACCGAGCCTTGCCAAGTGGCCCTGGGATATCACCGGTAGACCACCTGTCAAGTTTCGGGTCATTTGGAGCTCGTTTGGTACTCCAACGGTTAACCGCTCTCTCGCAAAGGCCTCTTTTAAGTTGCAGCCCAACACCCCTCCAAAACAGCCCAATAACCCATCTAACTCCCTTCCATGCTCTCGGTCGTTCGATCGCGATCATGTGGGCGAAAACTACACCCCATTTGGACTCTCCTAGCTCCCTCTATGCCTATTTAAAGACCCCTCCCCCGAAATCCGGATGAAACCCTAGCCCCCTCTTCCTCCGCGCGCCGGACACGTCCGCCCGGCACGGACCGTCCGCCCTCGCCGCCCGGACGAATCAGCGGCTGCTGCGTGGGCACCGCCGCTGCCCCGCCGCCCGGCGCGCCGAACCCCAGGCGAGGCCCAGCGCCTCCGCGCCGCGCGCGCACGCGCCGCCCCCGCCGCCGCCATGTCGCCGCCGCCCACCGCAGCGCCGCCGCCGCCGCCGCCGCCCGCCGCCACCGCCGCCCACCGCGCCGCCGACATCGCCGTCCACCGCCCCCACGCCATCAAGAAGACCGCCCGATCACAGCAACGACCTCGCCTCACGGATCCGCGGCCGCCCGCCGCCCGGCCGTCCCGACCCCGCCGGCGATCTCCTCCTCCGGCCCGACCCCAACTCCGGCGACCTTGAGCAGCACTCCGGCGAGATCCGATCTACAGGAAACTCCACGGTTGACTTTTTCCCCGACCCCCGAATCCACTAAGTCCTAAATCTGTGTTAATTTTGTTGCATTTTCATCGCATCACATCTCCGCAACCGTGGCTCCGTTTTGGGCGTATAATATAGAATTGTTCGTCTCGAAGAGTACATCATTTCATTCCATTGAATCATTTGCATTTGAGCTCATCTTGATGCCCGAAATGCTGTTGGAAGAGGGCTTCAGATCGTTAGTTCCAGAATCTTATCAGCACGAGCTCTTTTGTCATTTTTGTCATGATTTATGTGTGCACCCTATGAACTTGAGTCCTACATGTGAGTTGAACTATGCCATGCCATCTTTCCAGGGGTGTTTGCCATGTATTTTTGTGAGTTATGTGTTGACTAGAACAAGCATGCAAAGTAGGGATGATGATGTTGTTGATTTCAGAACTTAGTGTTTTCACTAAGTCTTGTCCTCTTTGTTATTTTTATGCCATATGTTCATGTTGTTACAGAGAGATCCTTGCCATTTTTGAGCATGATCAGTAAGGGTGTTTTGAACATATGGATGTTCTCTATCCATCCATGCCTTTTGTGGCATTTATGGAGTATTCTAGCATGTCATTTTGTGCTCTACTTTTGCTTGAAAATGTTTCTGACAGATTGTTTGCATGAGATTCAATTTTCACGAGGTCGTAGTAGTTGATCCGTATGCTATGATGTTGTTCTTGCCATGTATAGTTTCTATGCCATGTCTTGTTGATGGGTGTATGCTTAGTTTATCTTGAGATGCTCTGTAGTGAGTGCATCGAGCTCACTTAACATGCCTACTGTTATCTGTTTTTGCCATGCCCAGTTTTTCTCGCTAAGTCTGAAATCTGTAATAAAACTTGCAATGTTTACATGGGTGCCATCATTTCTTAAGGTCCTTTTGGCTTATGGTCAGAAGGGACTATTGATATACGCTTTGAGTAGAATCATGTCATGCCTTATTTTGCTATTATAAGTTCCTGTAGCATGTTGTTTGCTTGCTCTAAACATGCCTTCCTCGATGTTAATTCTGGCATGTTAGTATTTTCACCAAGTCTGTGAACTCGATATTTTTAGCACTTTCACCATGCTTGTTTGATCATGTTATGATGTGATTTAGTCGTAGCTCAGTGTTCCTCTTTTGTTAAGCATCTCCTGTAGATCACTGCCATATGCTTTGTTTGTATGTTGGGGTGCTGTAGCATAGTTTCTTGTTGCGTGCTAAGCAGCATCGGGCTGTTAAACGCAGAATTGCGTCATTCTTGTTTTGCTTGTCATTTGCAAACCGTGCATCCGATTCCGGTGATCTTTATATCGATTTCAACCGAAATCATCTCATATTTCCAGCGGCATACTTGGTTTGCCAAGTTGATGCCCGGTTCATCATTTTCCTTCCGGAGCACACATATGCATTGCATATCACATCTCGCATAGCATGTCATGTATTGCATCATATTGCTTGTGCATTGTTCCTTGTTTGATTGTGGTTCCGTTGCTTGTGTTCTTGCTTTAGGTAGAGCCGGGAGACGAGTACGTAAACGAGGAACCTGTTGAGAACGCCTACGAGGATCAAGCCTTCGACAACTCTGAGAACCTTGCAGGCAAGATGACCATACCTTCGATATCACTTCTATCTTTGCTTGCTAGATGCTCGCTCTTTTGCTATGCCTATGCTGCGATACCTACCACTTGCTATATCATGTCACCCACATTGCCATGTCAAACCTCTAACCACCTATGTCCTAGCAAACCGTTGATTGGCTATATTACCGCTTTGCTCAACCCCTCTTATAGCGTTGCTAGTTGCAGGTGAAGATGAAGTTTGTTCCTTGTTGGAACACAGATACTTTGGGATATCACAATATCTATTGTTTTAATTAATGCATCTATATACTTGGTAAAGGGTGGAAGGCTCGGCCTTATGCCTGGTGATTTGTTCCACTCTTGCCACCCTAGTTTCCGTTATACCGGTGTTATGTTCCTTGATTTTGCGTTCCTTACGCGGTCGGGTGATTTATGGGACCCCCTTGACAGTTCACTTTGAATAAAACTCTTCCAAAGAAGGCCCAACCTTGGTTTTACCATTTGCCACCTACACCCCTTTTTCCCTTGGGTTTTCGCGAGTCCGAGGGTCATCTTTATTTTAGCCCCCGGGCGGTGCTCCTTCGAGTGTTGGTCCGAACCGAGCAACTGCTTGGGGCCACCACGGGGAAACTCGAGGCCTGGTTTTACTCATAGCTTGACTTATCCGGATGTGCCCTGAGAACGAGATATGTGCAGCTCCTATCGGGATTTGTCGGCACATTCGGGCGGCTTTGCTGGTCTAGTTTTACCATTGTCGAAATGTCTTGATGTACCGGGATACCGAGTCTGATCGGAGTGTCTTGGGAGAAGGTTTATTCCTTCGTTGACCGTGAGAGCTTGTGATGGGCTAAGTTGGGACACCCCTGCAGGGTATTATCTTTCGAAAGCCGTGCCCGCGGTTATGAGGCAGATGGGAATTTGTTAATATCCGGTTGTAGAAAACCCGAAGTTGATCTTAATTAAAATACATCAACCGTGTATGTAACCGTGATGGTCTCTTCTCGGCGGAGTCCGGGAAGTGAACACGGTGTTGGAGTTATGTTTGACATAAGTAGTTCAGGATCACTTCTTGATCGCTACTAGCTTCACGACCATGCTTTGCTTCTCTTCTCGCTCTCTTTTGCGATGTAGCCACCATATATGCTAGTCGCTGTCGCAGCTCCTCCTTTTACACCAGCCTTCCCTTGCTTAAATAGTCTTGATCTCGCTGGTGTGAGATTGCTGAGTCCCCATGGCTCACAGATTCTACCAAAATAGATGCAGTACGGTGATGCGGTAGCAGAGGGCTTAGCCCGAGCTGAAGTGGGAATTTGATGAGGCCCTTGGTCGTTACTATGTTTCATTTCAGACGATTAGTAGTGGAGCCAGTTAGGGCGATCGGGGATCTGTGTTGCATTTGGGGTATTCTTCTTTTATTTTGGTTCCGTAGTCGGACCTTGAGTGTAAACTGAATGATGGATGTTAATTTATGTTTTGTGTGAAGTGGCATTGTAAGCCAACTATGTATCTTTTCCTTATGTATTACATGGTTTGTGCGAAGATTACCTCACTTGCGACATTGCTTTCAATGCGGTTATGCCTCTAAGTCGTGCTCGACACGTGGGAGATATAGCCGCATCGAGGGTGTTACAAGTTGGTAATCGAGCCATCCCGACCTTAGAAGCCCCACCGCTTGATCGCTTTTAGCGGCGAGTTGTGTCTAGAAAAATGTTTTGCGTCATTTAGGATTATATATATCGGAGAGTTAGGAATTTTTTTACTCCTCGGTCCTTCGCCGCTCTGGTGAGGTCTCCCGACGAGAGTTTTGACTCTTCTCTTCTTAAATTTCACTAAAAAAATTTTAGGATCATGCGGGTATCTTAGAATCGTTCGATGGTTTTATGATGACAACATTGTCTTGGTGCCTCCGTCGCCAGGGTTTTTTAGTGGAGGTGTCCCGGGAGTTGAGCTCGAGGTGTTGTCGCCATAATTTTATCGTTGCAGTTCGGAATACCGAGTTTAGTACGCCGACATCGAAAAACTCTTTTATGCGATCCGTTGGTGAGATAACCCGCTAACTTGATCTTGTGGTGAGTACGGAGTATTGCCATGACTCGATAACGGATGCTTTTCAAGGTTGAGGTACACGATTTCGAAGGTTTCTTGGTTATGTGTTGAAGGATGGATACACTGGATGTAGGGATTGTTAGTTTGGGTGAGATATATTGCTTCCCTGTATCCCCAACACTGATTGCATAACCGGAAAGTTTCGGAGTTTATAGGTGGGATTCAAGTAGCTCTAGCATTTCTTCCGCAGATATTTGGTTTGTGATTGGGTAATCCTTACCACATATTTGTTCCATTCATACCTTGTTTTTATTTTCATTCATCAATCTCTTATCAAGTGGCTTCTCACCTTAATGGTCGTGATGTTTACTTTGGAATTCATTCGCTCATCCTGTTCAATGTTTATTGTGAAGACTATATGTTGCAATTTCTATCCGCTGATTCAACTTGTCTATCTGCTCTATCAAGATGCTAACGGATGTCACCCTCTTCAGATGGCTCCGCCAAGCGCCGTAATCCGGAACGCAGTGATGGGAGTCAGCGTAACCTCCACCTCCACCTCCACCTCCGCCTCCGGAGGCATGGCAAACTTTGATGGCAACCACTAACGCCAACGCCGCTTGTTGATCCAGTGATGCAAGAGCGTAACCAAGGCCAAGGCAATCAAGGGAATCAAGGTCAAGGGCAGTTCTATCATCAGCCACGCTTCCTACCCTCAACCAGTTCCTTGCAAACCAGCCAAAGTCTTTCACTCATCGTGCCGAGGCCACAGACGCCGACGATTGGCTCGTGGATATCAACAAGCATTTGAATGCAGCAATGTCGGACACGAGGACTACGTCAAGTTCGCGTCTTTTCAGCTCAAGGATCAGCAACTGATTGGTTCCAAACAATACAAGGATTCCAGAGGTGGTCGAGTGATTACTTGGACTGATTTTGCCGGGACTTTAAAGCTCACCACATTCCTACCGGTGTTGTTGAGAGCAAGCGTGAGGAGTTCCGCAATCTCAAACAAGGAAACATGTCGATGTATGAATACAACATACAGATTTGAAACTTGCTCGCTTCGCTAAACAAGACGTTCTCGATGAGAAAAGTATGATCTATCAGTTCAGAGGTGGTCTTAGAGAGGATCTGCAGTTAGCTCTTGTTCTTTTTGAGCCTACTCAGTTTGATCAATTCTACAATATGGCACTCAAGCTAGAAGGTGCTCAGCTCAAGTGTGAGGCTTCAAAGAAGAGAAACAGAGATGCAGTTCAGTCTTCTTCTTCCTCTCAAGTGGCAGCAAAGCAGCAAAAGTTCTACCTTCCTCCTCCTCCGTTCCGTCGGCCTTATCGCCAGAAGAACTCGGTGGTCGTGGATCTTCCCACCCACCCAACCCAAGCTACTGAACAAGTCTCAGCCTCAAGCTCCAAGGTCAAATGCTCCTTATCACCGTCCGCTCTCAGAGGTGACCTGCAACAAGTGCCAGCAGAAGGGTCACTATGCGAACAAATGCCATAACCAAAGGCGCCTTCCTCCTCCTCCTCCTGTGAGGTCTTCAAGCAATGCAGTGGTCAAGCATAATCCCAAGTCTGCAAAGGTGAACATGATGAATGCAGCGCAAGCAGAGGATTCTTTTGACGTGATAATGGGTAATCTCTCAGTTAATGATATTCCTGCAAAAGTCTTATTTGATACTGGTGCATCGCATTGTTTCATGTCAAGGTCGTTCTTCGCAAAGAATGATTTTACTTGGTCTTACTTGGATAAACCTTTGGGTGTTGTTTCTCCGGGGAAGTCAATGAGAGCCAACTCATTAGTTCATGATGTCTCTATCAAGATGGGCGACTATAAGTTTCTATCTAAACCATTTGTTCTTGGTGACCCGGATATTGATCTAATTCTCGGTATGGACTGGCTTTCTAAACACAAAGCTCAACTTGATTGTGCTGCCAGGCAGATTCAATTGACACACCCTTCTGAGGATGTTATCATCTATGCCGCTCGTGATGAAACCATTCGGTTGTTTTCTCTCAATGAGAAGGGCGAGTTGGATGCTATCTCACAAATTCCAGTCGTTTGTGAGTACCAAGATGTTTTTCCAAAAGAGCTTCCGGGTATGCCTCCTCATCGGCCAGTCAAATTCGTTATTGATCTTGAGCCTGGCACTGAACCCGTTTGCAAGCGTCCTTACAAGCTTGGACCCAAGGAGCTGAAAGAATTGAAGAAGCAGCTCGATGAACAAGAGCGTCTGGGTTTGATCAGACCGAGTTCATCTCCATGGGGATGTGGAGTTCTTTTGTCCGAGAAGAAGGATGGCACGGACCGACTTTGTGTTGATTACCATCCATTGAACAAGAAGACAATCAAGAACAAGTATCCACTTCCCAACATCAATGAGCTATTCGAGCAACTCAAAGGTGCTAAAGTATTCTCCAAGCTTGACCTTCAGATGGGTTATCATCAGATTCGCATTCGTGAACAAGATATTCCCAAGACAAAGATTCGAACAAGCTTTGGTTCTTATGAATATACTGTCATGTCTTTCGCCTTGTCAATGCTCCTCCAACTTTCTCTCGCATGATAAACTTTATCTTCAACCCCTACACCAATGATTTCGTCTTGGTGTATCTCGATGATATTTTGGTCTTCTCCAAGAACAAGCGAGGATCATGCCAAACATTTGCGATTGGTGCTCGACAAGCTCAGAGAGCATCAATTCTATGCTAAGTTTTCCAAATGTGAGTTCGGCTTGATGAAGTTCTTTATCTTGGTCATATCATCTCCGCCAAGGAATTGCTGTTAATCCGCGAAGGTTTCTGCGGTTCGATTGGGAACCTCCTCGAATGTCAAGCAGCTCCGCAGATTTTCTTGGTCTTGCAAGCTATTGTCAAGATTCATTGAGAACTTCTCTAAGATTGCAAAGCCTCTTTCCAACCTCCTCCGAAGCATGTCAAGTATGTCCGACGCCTTTGAGTGTGACGTCGCTTTCAACACCCTCAAAGAGAAGCTAGTCACAGCTCTGCCTTGACTCCTCTGATGAATCCAAGCCATTCAAGTTTTCGTGATGCTTCCTTGCAAGGTCTCGGTGCTGTGTTAATGCAAGAGAAGAAAGTTGTGGCCTATACCTCTCGTCGGTTGAAGCCCAACGAAAAGAACTACCCCACTCACGTTCTCGAGTTGGCGGCGATTGTCCATGCATTGATAACATGGAGACATCTCTTGTTGGGAAGGAAAGTGGACATTTTCACCGATCACAAGAGTCTCAAGTATATCTTCACTCAACCAAACCTCAACCTCGAGCAAACTCGATGGGTCGAAATGATTCAAGAGTACAATCCAAGTATTGAATATACTCTGGCAAGGCGAATGTGATTGCAGATGCTCGAGCAGTAAATGCTTATTGCAATGATCTAATTCTCAAGCCCTTCCAACCGGATCTTTGTGAAGCTTTCGCAAGCTGAATCTTCAAGTTGTTCCTCAAGGTTTTCTTGCCAACCTCATAGTCTCTCCTACTTTGGAAGATCAAATTCGTGAGGCACAACTCCTGGATGCCATGGTGAAGAAGGTGAAACGTGGTATTGACAAGGGCATTTCTAAATACAAGTGCTATCGCTTGGATGACAAAGACACTCTTTTCTTCGAGGATCAAATTGTGGTTCCTAAAGGCGATCTGAGAAAAGTCATCATGAATGAGCCACACAATTCTCTCCTATCCATTCATCCTGGAAGTACGAAGATGTACCATGACCTCAAGCAGTCATATTGGTGGACTCGAATGAAGCGAGAAATTGCTCAATTCGTGAATGAATGTGATGTCTGCAGAAGGGTGAAAGCAGAACACCAAAGACCAGCTGGTCTCCTCCAACCTCTTGCTATTCCGGAATGGAAGTTTGATCATATCGAGATGGACTTCGTGATGGATTTCCTAAGTCCAAGTGTGGAAATGATGCTATCTTCGTTGTCATTGACAAGCTTACTAAAGTGGCTCATTTTCTTCCTGTCAAAGAATCTATCACAGCAGCTCGGTGGCAGAGCTATACACCTCCGAATTGTCTCCTTGCACGGTATTCCACAATTGATCTCTTTGGACCGTGGAAGCATCTTCACTTCTAAGTTCGGGACTCCTTTCGAAGGCCATGGGCACCAACATTCGTTTCAAAGACAGCTTTCCATCCTCAAACAAGTGGCCAAGTCGAGCGAGTCAATCAAATCCTTGAAGATATGCTCGGGGCTTGTGTCATTTCCTTTGGCATGAAGTGGGAAGAATGTCTTCCATATGCCGAAGTTCTCCTACAACAACAGCTTCCAAGCGAGTTCGGGCAAGGCCCCATTCGAAATTCTCTATGGCGTAAAGTGCGTACTCCTCTCAATTGGTCCGAGATGTGAACGCCAACTTCTTGGCAACGACTTGATCACGAAGTCAAGAAATGTGCAAAGTCATTCGTGAGAATCTCAAAGCGCATAATCGCGCGGTAAGGGCTATTATGATGACAAGCACCGTGATGTAGCTTTTGAAATCGGAGACCATGTCTACCTCCGTCTCTCCAATGAAAGGCACTCGCCGCTTCGTATCAAAGGGAAGCTTGCCCCTAGATACGTGGGTCCTTTCAAGATCATTGGCAAAAGAGGCGATCTCGCCTATCAACTTGAGCTTCCATCCAACTTTGCAAACGCACGATGTGTTTCACGTGTCACAGCTCCGCAAGTGCTTCAAGATTCTGAACGCACTATCAACTTTGAAGAAATTGACCTCTAAGAAGATCTCTCTTATCATGAGCACCCGCTGCTATTCTTGAAGAAACCGAGCGCAAGACTCGCAACAAGTCAATCAAATTTCGAAAGTAAAGTGGTCACATCATTCCGACCGAGAAGCCACCGGGAGCGCGAGGATCACCTCCGTTCGAATATTCGAGTTCTTTCAGTCCTAGATCTCGGACGAGATCCTCTTGTAGTGGTGGAGTGTTGTAACACCCGGATGTAACTTTCCATATTTGTAACTCCAACTCTTGCCATTTTCGGATATGTGCTATGATATTTCCCTCCGTGGTTGGGTTTTGTTTTCATTTTGCATTTTGTCCATGTCATGCATCTCATATCATGTCATCATGTGCATCTCATTTGCATACGTGTTCGCCTCATGCATCTGAGCATTTTCCCCGTTGTCCGTTTTGCAATCCGGCACTCCTATGTTCCCCGGCGTCCCCTTTTGTTCATTTTTCCGTGTGCGGGTGTTGAACATTCTCGGAATGGACCGAGCCTTGCCAAGTGGCCCTGGGATATCACCGGTAGACCACCTGTCAAGTTTCGGGTCATTTGGAGCTCGTTTGGTACTCCAACGGTTAACCGCTCTATCGCAAAGGCCTCTTTTAAGTTGCAGCCCAACACCCCTCCAAAACAGCCCAATAACCCATCTAACTCCCTTCCATGCTCTCGGTCGTTCGATCACGATCGTGTGGGCGAAAACTACACCCCATTTGGACTCTCCTAGCTCCCTCTATGCCTATTTAAAGACCCTCCCCGAATCCGGATGAAACCCTAGCCCCTCTTCCTCCGCGCACGGACACGTCCGCCCGGCGCCGGACACGTCCGCCCGCCGCCCGGACGAATCAGCGGCTGCCTGCGTGGGCACCGCTGCCGCTGCCGCCCGGCCAAGCGCCACCCATGAGGCCCCAAGCCCTCCGCCCAGCGCCTCGCCGCGCCTCACATGCGCCGCCGCCGCCGCCGCCGCCTTGGCCGCCACGCTGCCCGCCACACTGGCCCATCACCGCACGCCCCGCGCCACGCAGCGCCGCCGGCCATGCAGCAGCGACCTCGGCCTGCCGGATCCGGCAGCAGGCCGCCGCCTGCCGTCCCGACCCGGCGATCTCCTCCTCCGCCCGACCCCAACTCCCGCGACCTCGAAAGCAGCACTCGGCGAGATCCGATCTACAGGAAACTCCACGGTTGACTTTTTCCCCGACCCCCGAATCCACTAAGTCCTAAATCTGTGTTAATTTTGTTGCATTTTCATCGCATCACATCTCCGCAACCGTGGCTTCTTTTTGGGCGTATAATATACAAAATTGTTCGTCTCGAAGAGTACATCATTTCATTCCATTGCATCATTTGCATTTGAGCGCATCTTGATGCCCGAAATGCTGTTGGAAGAGGGCTTCAGAACGTTAGTTCCAGAATCTTATCAGCACGAGCTCTTTTGTCATTTTTGCCATGATTTATGTGTGCACCCTATGAACTTGAGTCCTACATGTGAGTTGAACTATGCCATGCCATCCTTCCAGGGGTGTTTGCCATGTATTTTTGTGAGTTATGTGTTGACTAGAACAAGCATGCAAAGTAGGGATGATGATGTTGCTGATTTCAGGAACTTAGTGTTTTCACTAAGTCTTGTCCTGCTGTTATTTTTATGCCATATGTTCATGTTGTTACAGAGAGATCCTTGCCATTTTTGAGCATGATCAGTAAGGGTGTTTTGAACATATGGATGTTCTCTATCCATCCATGCCTTTTGTGGCATTTATGGAGTATTCTAGCATGTCATTTTTGTGCTCTACTTTTGCTTGAAAATGTTTCCTGACAGATTGTTTGCATGAGATTCAATTTTCACGAGGTCGTTGTAGTTGATCCGTGTATGCTATGATGTTGTTCTTGCCATGTATAGTTTCTATGCCATGTCTTGTTGATGGGTGTATGCTTAGTTTATCTTGAGATGCTCTGTAGTGAGTGCATCGAGCTCACGAACATGCCTACTCGTTATCTGTTTTTGCCATGCCCAGTTTTTCTGCTAAGTCTGAAATCTGTAATAAAACTTGCAATGTTTACATGGGTGCCATCATTTCTTAAGGTCCTTTTTGGCTTATGGTCAGTAAGGGACTATTGATATATGCTTTGAGTAGAATCATGTCATGCCTTGTATTGCTATTATAAGTTCCTGTAGCATGTTGTTTGCTTGCTCTAAACATGCCTTCCTCGATGTTAATTCTCGCATGTTAGTATTTTCACCAAGTCTGTGAACTCGATATTTTTAGCACTTTCACCATGCTTGTTTGATCATGTTATGATGTGATTTAGCCGTAGCTCAGTGTTCCTCTTTTGTTAAGCATCTCCTGTAGATCGCTGCCATATGCTTTGTTTGTATGTTGGGGTCTTTGTAGCATAGTTTCTTGTTGCGTGCTAAGCAAAGTCGGGTACGTTAAACGCAGAATTGCGTCATTCTTGTTTTGCTTGTCATTTGCAAACCGTGCATCCGATTCCGGTGATCTTTATATCGATTTCAACTGAAATCATCTCATATTTCCAGCGGCATACTTGGTTTGCCAAGTTGATGCCCGGTTCATCATTTTCCTTCCGGAGCACACATATGCATTGCATATCACATCTCGCATAGCATGTCATGTATTGCATCATATTGCTTGTGCATTGTTCCTTGTTTGATTGTGGTTCCGTTGCTTGTGTTCTTGCTTTGGGTAGAGCCGGGAGACGAGTACGTAAACGAGGAACCTGTTGAGAACGCCTACGAGGATCAAGCCTTCGACAACTCTGAGAACCTTGCAGGCAAGATGACCATACCTTCGATATCACTTCTATCTTTGCTTGCTAGATGCTCGCTCTTTTGCTATGCCTATGCTGCGATACCTACCACTTGCTATATCATGTCACCCACATTGCCATGTCAAACCTCTAACCACCCATGTCCTAGCAAACCGTTGATTGGCTATGTTACCGCTTTGCTCAGCCCCTCTTATAGCGTTGCTAGTTGCAGGTGAAGATGAAGTTTGTTCCTTGTTGGAACACAGATACTTTGGGATATCACAATATCTATTGTTTTAATTAATGCATCTATATACTTGGTAAAGGGTGGAAGGCTCGGCCTTATGCCTGGTGATTTGTTCCACTATTGCCACCCTAGTTTCCGTTATACGGTGTTATGTTCCTTGATTTTATGCTCCTTACGGCGGTCGGGTGATTTATGGGACCCCTTTGACAGTTCGCTTTGAATAAAACTCTTCCAAAGAAGGCCCAACCTTGGTTTTACCATTTGCCACCTACACCCTTTTTTCCTTGGGTTTTCACGAGCCCGAGGGTCATCTTTATTTTAGCCCCCGGCCGGTGCTCCTTCGAGTGTTGGTCCGAACCGAAGCAACTTCTTGGGGCCACCACGGGGAAACTCGAGGCCTGGTTTTACTCGTAGCTTGACTTATCCGGATGTGCCCTGAGAACGAGATATGTGCAGCTCCTATCGGGATTTGTCGGCACATTCGGGCGGCTTTGCTGGTCTAGTTTTACCATTGTCGAAATGTCTTGATGTACCGGGATACCGAGTCGATCGGAGTGTCTTGGGAGAAGGTTTATTCCTTCGCTGACCGTGAGAGCTTGTGATGCGCTTGTTGGGACACCCTGCAGGTATTATCTTTCAAAGCCGTGCCCGCGGTTATGAGGCAGATGGGAATTTGTTAATGTCCGGTTGTAGAAAACCCGAAGTTGATCTTAATTAAAATACCTCAACCGTGTATGTAACCGTGATGGTCTCTTCTCGGCAGAGTCCGGGAAGTGAACACGGTGTTGGAGTTATGTTTGACGTAAGTAGTTCAGGATCACTTCTTGATCGCTACTAGCTTCACGACCCTGCTTTGCTTCTCTTCTCGCTCTCTTTTGCGATGTAGCCACCATATATGCTAGTCGCTTGCTGCAGCTCCTCCTTTTTACACAAGCCTTCCCTTAAGCTTAAATAGTCTTGATCTCGCGGGTGTGAGATTGCCGAGTCCCCGTGGGTCACAGATTCTACCAAAACAGATGCAGGTACCGGTGATGCCAGCGCAGAGGGCGCAACTGAGCTGAAGTGGGAATTTGATGAGGCCCTTGGTCGTTACTATGTTTCATTTCTAGACGATTAGTAGTGGAGCCCAGTTGGGGCGATCGGGGATCTGTGTTGCATTTGGGGTATTCTTCTTTTATTTTGGTTCCGTAGTCGGACCTTGAGTGTAAACTGAATGATGGATGTTAATTTATGTTTTGTGTGAAGTAGCGACTATAAGCCAACTATGTATCTTTTCCCTTATGTATTACATGGTTTGTGCGAAGATTACCTCACTTGCGACATTGCTTTCAATGCGGTTATGCCTCTAAGTCGTGCTTCGACACGTGGGAGATATAGCCGCATCGAGGGCGTTACAAATAGTAGCAGTTTTGTAGTAATTGTAACAGTAGCAACGGTAAGGTAAATAAGCAAACGCAGTATATGAAAAGCTCATAGGCATTGCATCAGTGATGGATAATTATGTCGGAAGCGATTCCTCATGTAATAGTTATAACATAGGGTGACAGAGTGTTGGGGAACGTAGTAATTTCAAAATTTTCCTACGCACACGCAAGATCATGGTGATGGCATAGCAACGAGAGGGGAGAGTGTTGTCCACGTACCCTCGTAGACCGTAAGCGGAAGCGTTATGACAACGCGGTTGATGTAGTCGTACGTCTTCACGATCCGACCGATCCAAGTACCTAACGTACGGCACCTCCGAGTTCAGCACACGTTCAGCTCGATGACGATCCCGGACTCGATCCAGCAAAGTGTCGGGATGAGTTCCATCAAGACGACGGTGTGGTGACGATGATGATGTTCTACGGCGCAGGCTTTGCCTAAACTCATGACGATATGACCGTGGTGGAATATGGTGGAGGGGCACCGCACACGGCTAAGGAACGATCCGTAGATCAACTTGTGTGTTCTCATGTGCCCCCTACCCCAGATATAAAGGAGGGAGGGGGAGGGCCGGCCAAGGAGGGCGCACCAGGAGGAGTCCTACTCCCACCGGAGTAGGATTCCCCTTCCAAGTAGTAGGAGTAGGAGTCAAGGAAAGGGGAGGAGAAGAGAAGGAAGGAGGCGCAGCCTCCCCTAGTCCATTCGGACTAGGCCTTGGGGCGCCCAACCTCTCCTCTCTCTTTCCCTAAAGCTCAAGAAGGCCCATATACTCCCGGCGAATTTCCGTAACTCTCCCAGCTTGAAAAATACCGAATCACTCAGAACCTTTCCGAACTCCGAATATAGTCGCCCAATATATCGATCTTTACGTCTCGACCATTTCAAGACTCCTCGTCATGTCCCCGATCTCATCCGGGACTCCGAACTCCTTCGGTACATCAAAACTCATAAACTCATAATATAACTGTCATCAAAACCTTAAGCGTGCGGACCCTACGGGTTCGAGAACTATGTAGACATGACCTATAACTATTCTCGGTCAATAACCAATAGCGGAACCTGGATGCTCATATTGGCTCCTACATATTCTACAAAGATCTTTATCGGTCAAACCGCATAACAACATACTTTGTTCCCTTTGTCATCGGTATGTTACTTGCCCGAGATTTGATCGTCGGTATCCAATACCTAGTTCAATCTCGTTACCGGCAAGTCTCTTTTACTCGTTACGTAATGCATCATTCCGTAACTAACTCATTAGCTTCATTGCTTGCAAGGCTTATAGTGATGTGCATTACCGAGAGGGCCCAGAGATACCTCTTCGACAATCGGAGTGACAAAACCTAATCTCGAAATACGCCAACCCAAGAAGTAGAGGCATACTAGTGACACTATGTTTGTCTATGTATTCACACATGTGTTATGTTTCCGGTTAATACAATTCTAGCATGAATAATAAACATTTATCATGATATGAGGAAATAAATAATAACTTTATTATTGCCTCTAGGGCATATTTCCTTCAGTCTCCCACTTGTACTAGAGTCAATAATCTAGTTCACATTGCCATGTGATTTAACACCAATATTCATATCTATATATGATTTACACCCATAGTTCACATCGTCATGTGACCAACACCCAAAGGGTTTACTAGAGTCAATAATCTAGTTCACATCGCTTATGTGATTAACACCCAAAGAGTACTAAGGTGTGATCATGTTTTGCTCGTGAGAGAAGCTTAGTCAACAGGTCCGTCACATTCAGAGCCGTATGTATTTTGCAAATTATCTATGTCTACAATGCTCTTTACGGAGCTACTCTAGCTAATTGCTCCCACTTTCAATATGTATCCAGATTGAGACTTAGAGTCATCTGGATCGGTGTAAAAGCTTGCACCGATGTAACTCTTTATGACGGGCTCTTTTATCACCTCCATAATCGAGAAATATTTCCGTAGTCCTCACTAAGGATATTCTTGACCAATGTCCAGTGATCTACTCCTAGATCACTATTGTACTCCCTTGCCAAATTAAGAGCAAGGTATAAAATAGGTCTGGTACATATCATAGCATACTTTATAGAACCTATGACTGAGGCATAGGGAATGACTTTCATTCTCTTTTCTATTTTCTGTCGTGGTCGGGCTTTGAGTCTTACTCAATTTCACACCTTGTAACTGTTGGGGAACGTAGTAATTTCAAAATTTTCCTACGCACACGCAAGATCATGGTGATGCATAGCAACGAGAGGGGAGAGTGTTGTCTACGCACCCTCGTGAGACCAAGCGAAGCGATCACAACGTAGAGGAAGTAGTCAGACGTTCTCCTCGCGATCCGACCGATCCGGTGCGTTATTCGGCGCCCCGAGTTCTTGACACACGCACAGCTCGATGACGACCCTCGACTCGATCCAGCCGAGTGTCGAGGGAGATTTCTGTCAAGACGACGGCGTGGACGATCTTGATGTTCTATCGGCGCAGGGCTTCGCCTAAGCTTCGCGACGATATGACCGAGGTGGAATATGGTGGAGGGGGGCACCGCACACGGCTAAGGAACGATCCGTAGATCAAACTTGTGTGTTCTAGGGTGCCCCTCTGCCCCCGTATATAAAGGAGGGAGGGAGGAGGTGCGGCCGGCCCAAGGGAGGCGCGCCGGAGGAGTCCTACTCCCACCGGGAGTAGGACTCCCCCCTTCCTAGTTGGAGTAGGATTGGGGGGAGGGAAGAGAAAGGGGCGCCGCCTCCTTGTCCTATTCGGACTAGGGGAGGGGGGCTGCCTGCCCTGGCCGGCCCCTCTTCCTTTCCCTCATGGCCCACTAAGGCCCATTAACCCCCGGGAGGGTTCCGGTAACCCCCCGGTACTCCGGTAAAATCCCGATTTCACCCGGAACCATTCCGAACTTGAAAGTGCAACTAATCCCCGGGTGGTTTTGGTAATTAATAACAACATATATATCATTGAACTAATCATTTCTTGAGAATATTTCAGAAAGTTCAGTGATATGGGTATGGCAATGACTGATGATGTGGACCCCTCAAAATGCTAAGGAAAACATTGGCAAAAAGCTCAAGACTCCATTTTTGGTTTAGTGATCCAAGATCACATTGAGTCCATAGGAAAGCCAATACTATTAAAAGGGGATGAGGTTATGATGATGATCTGGTTGCTCTAAGTGCTTAGTGATTTATCTCTCAAACTATCAGCAATCTTTCATTCCAACATAAACTCATAAGTAATCTCGGTCCCACCGATTCCAAACCCACCACACCGAGATGAACCACCTCATCCATATAGCCAAACCCTAAGAATTTCGGATTTTCCGATTCCAAACTCGGTCATACGAAATTGGTGTTGCTAAGCTTCAGAACCTTCAGACTCAAATCGGTGTCACCGAGATGAGAAAGTCGGTCCCACCGAGATTGGCAAACCCTAGACTTTGGAAGAATCGGACTAACCGAGATTGTATTTTCGGTCCCACGAAAATCCCAACGCTCACAAGATTTGAACTTTCGGTCCCACCGAGTTGTCAACTTCGGTCCGACCGAGATTGGTCAAATGTGTGTAACGGTTGGATTTTGTGTGGAGGCTATAAATACCCTCCACCTCCTCTTCATTCGTGGAGAGAGCCATCGAAAGAACTACCACTCCTACCTTACATTTCGAGAAGAAAACTACCTACCCTTGTGTTGAGATCAAGTTGCTCCACTCCCACCATATGAAACTTGATTTCTAGCCTTCCCAAGTTGCTTTCCACTCAATCCTTTCTTCTACCACAGCCAAATCAGTGAGGAGAGTTGAGTGTTGGGGAGATTATCATTTGAAGCACAAGAGCTAGGAGTTCATCATCACCAACCCCATCTATTACCTTTTGGAGGGTGGTGCCTCCTAGATTGGTTAGGTGTCGCTTGGGAGCCTCCGTCATGATGTGGAGTTGAACCAAGGAGTTTGTAAGGGCAAGGAGATCGCCTACTTCGTGAAGATCTACCCCGAGTAAGGCTAGTCCTCCGTGGGCGTAAGCCATGATGGCATAGACAAGGTTGCTTCTTCGTGGACCCTTCGTGGGTGGAGCCCTCCGTGGACTCTCGCAGCCGTTACCCTCCGTGGGTTGAAGTCTCCATCAACGTGGATTGACGATAGCACCACCTATCGGAACCACGAGAAAAACTCCGTGTCTCCAAATTGCGTTTGCTCTTCTCCACCTCTCATTTACTATACGTGCAATTTACTTTCCGCTGCCACAACTCTAGAATTGCATGTGTAGGGTGATACTTGACTTGGTTATCATTGTGAACTTGCTAAAAACTTGCCCTAATCAAAAGGATAAAATTTTAAGTTGTCAAGTAGTCTAATCACCCCCCCTCTAGACATACTTCCGATCCTACAAGTGGTATCAGAGCTTTGGTCTCCATTGGATTGGTTTCATTGCATTGACTCCATAAGCTTGGTTTCACAACCTAGGAGAGTATGGCGCCTAGTGAGGGTAATTTCCGAGAGGTCCTTACTTTGATGGTTCAAACTTTGCTAGTTGGAAGCATAAAATGAAAATGCATATTCTTGGACATAACCCCGCCGCATGGGGCATTATTTGTGTTGGCTTGCAAGGTGAGTTCTTCGAGGAAGGAAAAGTTCGGATCGCGAAGCTCTGCGGATGAGTTGCGGATGTTACGAACAATGCTCAAGCTTGTGACATTCTCTTCAATGCTTTGTGTCCCGAGGAGTTCAACAAGATCAGCCGCCTTGAGAATGCAAAAGAGATTTGGGATACTTTGGTCGAAATGCACGAAGGTACCGAGTCCGTGAAGGAATCAAAGCTAGATGTTCTTCAAGGTCACTTGACAAGTTCAAGATGAAGGAAGGTGAAGGAGTCGCTGAAATGTACTCTAGGCTTGCTCTCATCACCAATGAGATGGCAGGCTTAGGAAGTGAAGAAATGACCGACCGATTCATCATCAAGAAGATTCTCGAGCTTTGGATGGAAAGTATGACACCGTGTGCACTTTGATCCAAATGATGCCAAACTACAAAGATCTCAAGCCTACCAAGTCATTGGAAGGATTGTTGCTCATGAGATGACACTTAAAGATAAGGAAGAGCTTCACAACAAGTCAAGTGGTGCTTACAAAGCTGCAGTTGAAGCTCCCACAACCTCAAGTGACAAGCTAGTTTCCAATGAAGAGATAAGCCTAATGGTGAAGAACTTCAACAAATTCTACAAGAGTAGAAGCAAGGAAAGAAGCTCAAAGTCTAGATCATATGATGAAAAGAGATCTTCTAGTCGTGATCGAAACTGCTATAATTGTGGAAGACCGGACACTACTCAAATGAGTGTTCGACTCCCCACAAGAGAAGAGAAGAATCTCCAAGAAGAAGAAGCTCAAGAGAAGAGTCGCCGAAAAGAGAGAAGGAGTAGAGATGATCGTTATGAACGAAGATCCTCTCGGAGAAGCAAGGATTCGGAAAGGAAAGACAAGTCATCAAGGAGCTACACAAGAAGAAAACATCAAGCTCATGTTGGTGAATGGGTTTCGGCCCGACTCCGACAATCACTCGAAAGAAGCTATCACTCCAACTCCGAATATAGTCAAGATGAAGGTGTTGCGGTCTTGCTCTCGTGTCCTCCAACTCCAACTCCTATGACATATTTGATTCACCAAATGAGGGAATTGGAAGATGCTTCATGGCAAAAGGCCCCAAGGTATCACACCCTGAGTTTATTGACTTTGATAGTGATGAGGATGACTTGCTTGGTGAAGATGAGCTTTTACATGATAAATCTAGTGAGCTTAGTAATGATGAACATGCTAGTAGTCTTTATAGTCGAGAAGAGTCGAATGACAATGCTATGAAGGAGATTGAGCGCCTAACTAAAGAACTAAACACTCTTAAGTTAGCTCATGAAACAACTCAAGAAGATCATAGAGAGCTCCTAAGATCTCATGAGAAGCTACGCTCGAGAAGCTCAATCTAGAGCAAGAACATGAGTTTCTAAAAGCTATCAATGACGATCTTCAAAGAAGAGTTCTTCATATCTTGCCAAACGACTTCTCTTGTCTAATTTCTTGCCACCTATCAAAACTAAGCATGACAAGCATAAGAAAAATTCTTCATCTAGTAGTAACAATAATCATGCTAAATCAAATGTTGTTACTTCTAGTAATTCTCTTGATTCCACTAACAATGTTTCAAGCCAAGTTTCACTTGAGCAAGAAAATAGTCTATTGAAAGGGATTATAGAGAAAGGTGTCTACAAGAGCCTTGCCGGAAGCAAGAGCTTTGAGGAAATTGTTCGCAAGCAAGGAAGACAGGAAGAATCAAGGAATTGGTTTTGAGCGAAAGTTCAACGCCGAGGGTGTTGAATGGGAAGAAGGTCAATATCCCACTCCAAAGTTTGTTTCTCAAGAGGAGAAGTATGATCCTACTTCTTCCAATGTGGAACAAACTCAAGATGACCTTCCACCACAAGACCACAAGCTAAAAGGCAAGGACAAGCTTCAAGAGGAGATTGATGCATTTATTGAAGCACCCAAGGCCATGGTCAAGTGGGTTCCCAAGGCAACTTCAAGTTCTACATTGACAAGCTCAACTACTACACCAAGGATTCCCATCAAGATGATGTGGATCCCGAAGAAGAAGAAGAACTAGAGAGTTCTTGAGGGTGACTCCGCCAATATACTTCACTCACATTCATTTTGGCAAGGACTTGTGCAATCAACTTCCACATCTTGCACTAGTTCATGGAGTCACAAACCCTCATGTTGGTAAGTCAAGGGACAAGGTAATCATTGCTTTCATGGACATCATCTATTGTGTACTTCAATCTATGTCCATGGATATTTTTGTTTGTTCCTTGTGGGACTAACCCATGTAGGTATTGAAAGTGCCCGAATCCAAAGGATTGCTCCCAACTCTTGGTGATCTTCATCAACATTGAGCATCCACATCTTCAACATCTACATGAAGTCTTCAACGACAACCCAAGGTTAGTTTGACCCTTTAAAAGGGGTTCTCACATCAAGGGGGAGCTTTGTTCTAAAGAAATGAGCCAAAGCATCTTCTAATGATGTGAACACATTAATGCTTTATGGAAAAGTGGTAACCCCACTTGTGCTTAAACGATGAGTATGACCTATGATCAAATGTTCTCATTTGACTCCTAAGTCAATATACTCATATATAGATGACCTAGTCATCGCCAAATTGTGTGCTAGCTGTTAGTGTTTTGTTTGTGCATGTTTGACACATATTTCATTTGCTATCTTATTGTGTGAGCATGTTGGATGCATGATTTTATCCATTCGAGGACATCCATTTGTTGCTTTGGTCTTTTGGTTTTTTTTACCAAATGGATGGACAAGAATGCCTAAGTTCCTCCCCTAGCTATCTATGCTTTCTTGTCTCAAACTCCATTCATGCTTATATCACAAACTTTGAACAAGACTTTTTCGGACAGACCGAGTGAGGAGCACTCGGAGCCACCGATCCGTCAAAAGCCTAACTTCCAAAACCTTCTAAGTACTTTCGGTTAAACCGATATACTCAAATCGGATGCATCAAATCACTTGGATTGATCTAGGTTTTCACCTCGGTGAAACCGAAGTTACAAATTTCGGCGTGATCAAGTGAGTAATCGCACGCAGCTAACCATCTCGGTCCCACCGAAGTTTTCAAACTTCGGTCCCACCGACACCGAAGGTATATATACCCGAGGACAGCGCGCGTTGATTACTTCTTCAAAACGCTCCGCCCTCAAACCCTTCGCTGCCGTCGCCGTGGTCTCCGGATCGTCTCCGCCTTCACCTGTGCGCCCTCGCCGCGGGTCTCCATCGCCGTCAACGGACAATCTCATTGCGCCGTTGCCGCCATTGTGAAGCTCCACCAGATTGGGTGAGTTTCATCCCTCTCGTGCTCCAACCGCTGATTCTATGCACGATAGGTTTTGCCTAGTTTCTTGCCAAGATTGAAATCTTCCTATCCAGCAGATTAGATCATAGAACAAAATTCGAGTGAAAATTTTAGGGTTAGGTTTCCACGAACACATCTCGGTGTGACCGATTCTACATTCTCGGATCGACCGATTTGGCCTCTGGCCACAGACCGCACTTTTCGGTTAAACCGAGTTGTGCAAATCGGTAAGACCGAAGTGAGGATTTAGTGAAACCCTAGTGCTCTCGGCTAGACCGAAACCCATTTCGTCCAACCGAAAGTGGAGTGTATGGTTAGGTTTAGACACTTCGGATTCACGAATTTTAGACTCGGTCGACCGAAATGTATTCTGTGAAAACCTAAGACTAAAGTTTGAACTCATTCTTTTGCAAAATCCTCTGCAGTTTGTGATAACTCTTCTATTACGCCTATACCTATTCTATTCACAAAGTTGTCGGTCATGTCCGATGCAAGTGACAGCGAACAGTCTGAATTACCAGTTGAGATTCGAGGCGGTGACAAGTCTGAAGCAAGCAGTTTTTCAGATGATGAGAGAGAAGCACTCCAAGTGGATCTGCTGCACTGCCACGTGGGCAGGAAGAAGAGGAATTCTGATGAGGAAGACTTTGACTTTGTTGCAGATGAGGAGATAACTTCTAAGCCAAAAAGGCAAGTGGTTGCCAAGGGCTATCAAGGGCAACATCAAAGAAAGGCACCAAGCAAGGTGAAGAAATCCACAGCTGCAAAGAAGCTGAGCATGGAAGAAGAAACCTCCAAAGAAGATCAAGAAAACTTCCAAGAGGAAGAGGCTAGTTCATGAAGAAGTCGATGATGATGATTCAGATGAGGAAGCACCCAGCCTCCTCGAAGCGAAGTTGATGGGAGATGCCATCGAGCAGGAGCACCCACAAAAGCTAAGCCATCAGCTCCAGCAAAGGCAGCCCAAGCCAAACCTCTTTGCCAAGCCAAAGAAAACTGTGAGGAACATACACGCTTCAGAGAAGAAGAAGGACAATGTGCCACTGCAGAATCGATGATGAGGCTCATGTTTTGCTAAAGCTCGATGAAACTGCCATTCATAATGATGCTCATCCTCGAGCTGAAAATATGAAGGAAAGGAAGGATAAAGGGCTCGAGCTATGGAGGCAAGTTGATCCATATGCCACCAGAGAAGGACATTTGTTGACCCAAGGTTCCACACCGAGAGCAACAAGATTTCTATGAGACAGTGCTCATGGACAAGAAGCCAATTGTTGCTGACACCAGATATGTAGACTGGGATTACATCGACAGTGAAGAGCACAGAGACTATTTCCCACATGTGCATGAGAGCTTCACTGCTTGTGGGATTGCAGAGTTTGTTGGTCAGAAATTGACTGCTTGGAATGATGAGATGATCATGCAGTTCTATGCCACCGCACACTTCTATCCAGATGGCAGAATTGTATGGATGACAGAAGGACAGAGATTCCATTCAACTGTTGAAGAATGGAGAGCGTTGCTGAATGCACCAGTATCAAAGGATGATGATGTTGATGTCTATGGCATTCCAAAGAAGAATCACGAGTCTATGAAGAACATGTACAATGAGGTACCTGAGAAGGATGTTGAGATATGGAAGCTTGGATCAGTTTATTATCTTCAGGCAGGTCTCCCAACCACCAACACCATTCTGAGGCATACTTTGATGCCCAAGTCAGGAGACCACCGCATGATAAGAGGGTATTCTATCAACATGCTGCACATTCTAGATCAGAAGACACCTTTTAAGGTGATGGACCTGATAGTAGAGACTATCAAGAGGACAAGCAGCAGACTGTAAGAGGTCGTGTGGGTTTGCTCCGCATATTCAGATGCTCATTAATGCCAAGTTTGGCACGGACACCTACCTGTTGGATAGACCCCACTTGCCACTGCAGCCTGAACATGAAGATAATGAAGTTGTGATGACTGAGGATGCTCCCACATCTGTCGAAGGACATGCTAAGTCCGAAAGCTGCCAAACAAGCTAAAGCTGAGAAGGAAGCAGAAGAAAGCCCAAGAGCGTTGGAGAACAACTTCTTGAAGCCACTCGGAGAATTGAGCTACGCCTGCCAAGATAGTGCGATCTCGGAGAGCCTTGAGAGGATAGTTGAAGACAAGTTCCATGCTCTGGATGTCAAGTCGATCAAGTGCAGGTCACCGTCAACAAGCTTGAGGCAGACATTGAGGAAGCTAAGAAGGAGAAGGCAGAACTCATGAGGGAGATGGAAGATGATCTAGTCCAGGATGACTATGAGCAGCCTGCTGCAGTGCCCACAAAGCCCAGATCAGCTGCTATTCCAAAGGGCAGACCCAGTGGCTACTACATCAGCACCTCCTACAGCTCCGTCAGTTCCAGCACCAGCTCCAGTATCCACTCCTCCAGCTCCACAGACTTCAGCAGAAGCTTTTGCAGATGCAGCTATCTCCACTCCATCGACGCAGACAGGAGCCGCCAGCAGAGTCCCGAGTGACGATTAGCTCTATACCTTTCGAACTTTTTGGTAACTTGTTGCCAAAGGGGGAGAAATTGTATAGATCATAGGGCTTCGAGAGAGAGAGTGCTCGTTTTTGCTCTTTCGTTTGCGGTTTTCCTTGAGATACTTTTGAGTTCTTTGAGACATTTCGTGTGTTTGATACTACGTTTGTTTCTATCTTGATGAGTGCTTGATCATACTATGCTTAATGTGTGCTTATTGCTTATCATATTCCATTCATATCTTGTATGATCACTTACTCATGTCTTGGTGATTGGGTGCATGTTATTCATTCTTATCATTTTGTGCGCTCCACCAAGATGTATGTGACATGGAAGAGTGACCCATGATCCTAATCGATTGTGCATTTGCATTCAAACGCAAATCTTAAATAATGCACAAATTTAGGGGGAGCTCTTGCTTATCACATACTTCTCAAAGCGACGATGTTATTCATTGATTATATCATTTGTCGAAGCTTTGATCTATATGTTGTCATCAATTACCAAAAAGGGGGAGATTGAAAGTGCAACTAATCCCCGGGTGGTTTTGGTAATTAATAACAACATATATATCATTGAACTAATCATTTCTTGAGAATATTTCAGAAAGTTCATTGATATGGGTATGGCAATGACTGATGATGTGGACCCTCAAAATGCTAAGGAAAACATTGGCAAAAGCTCAAGACTCCATTTTTGGTTTAGTGATCCAAGATCACATTGAGTCCATAGGAAAGCCAATACTATTAAAAGGGATGAGGTTATGATGATGATCTGGTTGCTCTAAGTGCTTAGTGATTTATCTCTCAAACTATCAGCAATCTTTCATTCCAACATAAACTCATAAGTAATCTCGGTCCCACCGATTCCAAACCACCACACCGAGATGAACCACCTCACCATATAGCCAAACCCTAAGAATTTCGGATTTTCCGATTCCAAACTCGGTCATACGAAATTGGTGTTGCCAAGCTTCTGTAACCTTCTGTACTCAAATCGGTGTCACCGAGATGAGAAAGTCGGTCCCACCGAGATTGGCAAACCCTAGACTTTGGAAGAATCGGACTAACCGAGATTGTATTTTCGGTCCCACCAAAAATCCCAACGTTCACAAGATTTGAACTTTCGGTCCCACCGAGTTGTCAACTTCGGTCTGACCGAGATTGGTCAAATGTGTGTAACGGTTGGATTTTGTGTGGAGGCTATAAATACCCCTCCACCTCCTCTTCATTCGTGGAGAGAGCCATCGAAAGAACTACCACTCCTACCTTACATTTCGAGAAGAAAACTACCTACCCTTGTGTTGAGATCAAGTTGCTCCACTCCCACCATATGAAACTTGATTTCTAGCCTTCCCAAGTTGCTTTCCACTCAATCCTTTCTTCTACCACAGCCAAATCAGTGAGGAGAGTTGAGTGTTGGGGAGATTATCATTTGAAGCACAAGAGCTAGGAGTTCATCATCACCAACCCCATCTATTACCTTTTGGAGGGTGGTGCCTCCTAGATTGGTTAGGTGTCGCTTGGGAGCCTCCGTCATGATGTGGAGTTGAACCAAGGAGTTTGTAAGGGCAAGGAGATCGCCTACTTCGTGAAGATCTACCCCGAGTAAGGCTAGTCCTCCGTGGGTGTAAGCCATGATGGCATAGACAAGGTTGCTTCTTCGTGGACCCTTCGTGGGTGGAGCCCTCCGTGGACTCTCGCAGCCGTTACCCTCCGTGGGTTGAAGTCTCCATCAACGTGGATTGACGATAGCACCACCTATCGGAACCACGAGAAAGACTCCGTGTCTCCAAATTGCGTTTGCTCTTCTCCACCTCTCATTTACTATACGTGCAATTTACTTTCCGCTGCCACAACTCTAGAATTGCATGTGTAGGGTGATACTTGACTTGGTTATCATTGTGAACTTGCTAAAAACTTGCCCTAATCAAAAGGATAAATTTTCAAGTTGTCAAGTAGTCTAATCACCCCCCCTCTAGACATACTTCCGATCCTACAGAACTCCAAATATAGGCTTCCAATATATCAATCTTTATGTCTCGACCATTTCGAGACTCCTCATCATGTCCGTGATCACATCCGGGACTCCGAACTTCTTCGGTACATCAAAATACATAAACTCATAATATAACTGTCATCGAAACCTTAAGCGTGCGGACCCTACGGTTCGAGAACAATGTAGACATGACCGAGACACGTCTCCGGTCAATAACCAATAGCGGGACCTGGATGCCCATATTGGCTCCTACATATTCTACGAAGATCTTTATCGGTCAGACCGCATAACAACATACGTTGTTCCCTTTGTCATCGGTATGTTACTTGCCCGAGATTCGATCGTCGGTATCCAATACCTAGTTCAATCTCGTTACCGGCAAGTCTCTTTACTCGTTCCGTAATACTTCATCTCACAGCTAACTCATTAGCTGTAGTGCTTGCAAGGCTTCAGTGATGTGTATTACCGAGAGGGCCCAGAGATACCTCTCTGACAATCGGAGTGACAAAACCTAATCTCGAAATACGCCAACCCAACATCTGCCTTTGGAGACACCTGTAGTACTCCTTTATAATCACCCAGTTACGTTGTGACGTTTGGTAGCACCAAAGTGTTCCTCCGTAAACGGAGTTGCATAATCTCATAGTTACAGGAACATGTATATGTCATGGATAAAAGCAGTAGCAACATACTAAACGATCGTGTGCTAAGCTAATGGAATGGGTCATGTCAATCGATCATTCTACTAATGATGTGACCTTGTTAATCAAATAACAACTCCTTGTTCATGGTCAGGAAACATAACCATCTTTGATTAACAAGCTAGTCTAGTAGAGGCATACTAGTGACATCTTGTTTGTCTATGCATTCACACATGTATCATGTTTCCGGTTAATACAATTCTAGCATGAATGATAAACATTTATCATGAAATAAGGAAATAAATAATAACTTTATTATTGCCTCTAGGGCATATTTCCTTGATCTCCCACTTGCACTAGAGTCAATAATCTAGATTACATAGTAATGATTCTAACACCCATGGAGTCTTGGTGCTGATCATGTTTTGCTCGTGGAAGAGGCTTAGTCAACGGGTCTGCAACATTCAGATCCGTATGTATCCTGCAAATCTCTATGTCTCCCACCTGGACTAAGTCCCGGATGGAATTGAAGCATCTCTTGATGTGCTTGGTCCTCTTGTGAAATCTGGATTCCTTCGCTAAGGCAATTGCTCCATTATTGTCACAGAAGATTTTCATTGGACCCGATGCACTAGGTATGACACCTAGATCGGATATGAACTCCTTCATCCAGACTCCTTCATTAGCTGCTTCCGAAGCTGCTATGTACTCCGCTTCACATGTAGATCCCGCTACGACGCTTTGTTTAGAACTCGCACCAACCGACAGCTCCTCCGTTTAGTGTAAATACGTATCCGTCTGCGATTTAGAATCGTCCGGATCGGTGTCAAAGCTTGCATCAACGTAACTGCCACGATGAGCTCTTTGTCACCTCCATATACGAGAAACATATCCTTAGTCCTTTTCGGTATTTCAGATGTTCTTGACCGCTGTCCGATGATCCACTCTGGATTACTTTGGTACCTCCTGCTAGGCTTATAGCAAGGCACACATCAGGTCTGGTACACAGCATTGCATACATGATAGAGCCTATGGCTGAAGCATAGGAACATCTTTCATTTCTCTCTATCTTCTGCAGTGGTCGGGCATTGAGTCTTACTCAATTTCACACCTTGTAACACAGGCAAGAACCCTTTCTTTGCTTGATCCATTTTGAACTTCTTCAAAATTTTGTCAAGGTATGTGCTTTGTGAAAGTCCAATTAAGCGCCTTGATCTATCTCTATAGATCTTAATGCCCAATATGTAAGCAGCTTCACCGAGGTCTTTCATTGAAAAACTCTTATTCAAGTATCCCTTTATGCTATCCAGAAATTCTATATCATTTCCGATCAGCAATATGTCATCTACATATAATATCAGAAATGCTACAGAGCTCCCACTCACTTTCTTGTAAATCAGGCTTCTCCAAAAGTCTCAGATGAACCCAAATGCTTTGATCACACTATCAAAGCGTTTATTCCAACTCCGAGATGCTTGCACCAGTCCATAGATGGATCATTGGAGCTTGCATACTTTGTTAGCTCCCTTTGGATCGATAAAACCTTCGTTGCATCATATACAACTCTTCTTCCGTAAATCCATTCAGAATGCAGTTTTTACATCCATTTGCCAAATTTCATAATCATAAAATGCGGCAATCGCTAACATGATTCGGACAGACTTAAGCATCACTACGGGTGAGAAGGTCTCATCGTAGTCAATCCCTTGAACTTGTCGAAAACCCTTTGCGACAAGTCGAGCTTTGTAGACAGTAACATTACCGTCGGCGTCAGTCTTCTTCTTGAAGATCCACTTGTTTTCTATTGCTTGCCTACCCTCGGGCAAGTCAACCAAAGTCCATACTTTGTTTTCATACATGGATCCCATCTCAGATTTCATGGCCTCAAGCCATTTTGCAGAATCTGGGCTCACCATCGCTTCTTCATAGTTCGTAGGTTCATCATGATCTAGTAGCATGATTTCCGAACAGGATTACCGTACCACTCAGTGCGGATCTTACTCTGGTTGATCTACGAGGTTACAGAGTAACTTGATCCAAGTTTCATGATCAACATCATCAACTTCCTCACTACTTGGTGTAGATGTCTCGTAAACGGTTTCTGCGACAAACTACTTTCAAGTAAGGAGAAGGTAAAATTACCTCATCAAGTTCTACTTTCCTCCCACTCACTTCTTTCGAGAGAAACTCCTTCTCTAGAAAGGATCCATTTTGGCAACAAATGTCTTGCCTTCGGATCTGTGATAGAAGGTGTACCCAACTGTCTCCTTTGGGTATCCTATGAAGACACATTTCTCGATTTGGGTTCGAGCTTATCGGGTTGAAGCTTTTTCACATAAGCATCGCATCCCCAAACTTTAAGAAACGACAACTTTGGTTTCTTGCTAAACCACAGTTCATAAGGTGTCGTCTCAACGGATTTTGACGGTGTTCTATTCAGTGTGAATCGGCCGTCTCTAGAGCATAACCCCAAAACGATAGCGGTAAATCTGTAAGAGACATCATAGATCGCACCATATCTAGTAAAGCACGATTCGACGTTCGGACACACCATTACTGTTGTGGTGTTCGGGTGGCGTAAGTTCTGTAAACTATTCCACATTGTTTCAAATGTAGACCAAACTCGTAACTCAAATATTCACCTCCACGATCGGATCGCAGAAATTTAATTTTCTTATTACGATGATTTTCAACTTCACTCTGAAATTCTTTGAACTTTTCAAATGTTTCAGACTTATGTTTCATTAAGTAGATATACCCATATCCGCTTAAGTCATCTGTGAAGGTGAGAAAATAATGATATCCGCCACGAGCCTCAACATTCATCGGACCACATACATCAGTATGTATGATTTCCAACAAATCTGTTGCTCTCTCCATAGTACCGAGAACGGGTTCTAGTCATCTTGCCCATGAGGCACGGTTACAAGTGCCAAGTGATTCATAATCAAGTGACTCCAAAAGTCCATCAAGATGGAGTTTCTTCATGCGCTTTACACCGATATGACCTAAACGGCAAGTGCCACAAATAAGTTGCACTATCATTATCAACTCTGCATCTTTTGGTTTCAACATTATGAATATGTGTATCACTACTATCAAGATTCATCAAAAATAGACCACTCTTCAAGGGTGCATGACCATAAAAGATATTACTCATATAAATAGAACAACCATTATTCTCGATTTAAATGAATAACCGTCTCGCATCAAACAAGATCCAGATATAATGTTCATGCTCAACGCAGCACCAAATAACAATTATTTAGGTCTAAAACTAATCCCGAAGGTAGATGTAGAGGTAGCGTGCCGACCGCGATCACATCGACTTTGGAACCATTTCCCACGCGCATCGTCACCTCGTCCTTTGCCAGTGTTCGCTTAATCCGTAGTCCTGCTTTGAGTTGCAAATATTAGCAATGTAACCAGTATCAAATACCAGTGCTCTGCGAGCTCTAGTAAGGTACACATCAATAACATTTATATCACATATACCTTTGTTCACCTTGCCATCCTTCTTATCCGCCAAATACTTGGGGCAGTTCCGCTTCGGTGACCAGTCCGCTTGCAAGAGAAGCACTCAATTTCAGGCTTAGGTCCAGACTTGGGTTTCTTCTCTGAGCAAAGAACTTGCTTGCTGTTCTTCTTGAAGTTCCTTCTTCTTTCCTTTGCCTTTCTTCTTGAAACTAGTGGTCTTATTGACCATCAACACTTGATGCTCCTTCTTGATTTCTACCTCCGCAGCCTTTAGCATTGCGAAGAGCTCGGTATAGTCTTTACTAACCCTTGCATATTATAGTTCATCACGAAGCCTTTGTAGCTTGGTGGCGTGATTGAAGAATTACATCAATGACACAATCATCCGTAAGATTAACTCCCAATTGTGTCAAGTGATTGTAGTACCCGGACATTACGAGTATGTGCTCACTAATGTAACTATTCTCCTCCATCTTGCAGCTATAGAACTTATTGGAGACTTCATATCTCTCAATCCGGGCATTCTGTTGAATATTAACTTCAACTCTGGAACATCTCATATGCTCCATGACGCTCAAAACGTCGTTGAAGTCCCGGTTCTAAGCCGTAAAGCATGGCACATCGAACTATAGAGTAGTCATCAGCTTTGCTCGCCAGACGCTCATAACATCGGTGTTGCTCCAAAGAAGCAGGTTCGCACCCAGCGGTGCATCCGGGGCGTAACTCTTACATGCAGCAATGAGGATAATCCTCAAGTTACGGACCCAATCCGTGTAATTGCTACCATCATCTTTCAACTTTGCTTTCTCAAGGAACGCATTAAAATTCAACGGAACAACAAAGACGAGCCATCTATCTACAATCAAACATAAACAAGCAAGGTACTATCGGTACTAAGTTCATGATAAATTTAAGTTCAATTAATCATATTACTTAAGAACTCCCACTTAGCGAGACATCTCTCTAGTCATCTAAGTGATCACGTGATCCAAATCAACTAAACCATAACCGATCATCACGTGAAATGGAGTAGTTTTCAATGGTGAACATCTTATGTTGATCATATCTACTATATGATTCACGCCGACCTTTCGGTCTCCGTGTTCGAGGCCATATCTGCATATGCTAGGCTCGTCAAGTATAACCCGAGTATTCTGCGTGTGCAAAACTGGCTTGCACCCGTTGTAGATGGACGTAGAGCTTATCACACCCGATCATCACGTGGTGTCTGGGCACGACGAACTTTGGCAACGGTGCATACTCAGGGAGAACACTTCTTGATAATTTAGTGAGAGATCATCTTATAATGCTACCGTCAATCAAAGCAAGATAAGATGCATAAAGGATAAACATCACATGCAAATCAATATAAGTGATATGATATGGTCATCATCATCTTGTGCTTCACGATCTCCATCTCTGCAGCACCATCATGATCACCATCGTCACCGGCGCGACACCTTGATCTCCATCGTAGCATCGTTGTCGTCTCGCCAATCTTTATGCTTCTACGACTATCGCTACCGCTTAGTGATAAAGTAAAGCATTACAGGGCGATTGCATTGCATACAATAAAGCGACAACCATATGGCTCCAGCCAGTTGCCGATAACTTCGGTTATAAAACATGATCATCTCATACAATAAAATATAGCATCATGTCTTGACCATATCACATCACAACATGCCCTGCAAAAACAAGTTAGACGTCCTCTACTTTGTTGTTGCAAATTTTACGTGGCTGCTACGGGATTAAGCAAGAACCAGTCTCACCCACGCATCAAAACCACAACGATATTTCGTCAAATAGACTCGTTTAACCTTCTCAAGGACCGGCGTAGCCACACTCAGTTCAACTAAAGTGAGAGAGACAGACACCCGCCGGTCACCTTTAAGCAACGAGTGCTCGTGGCGGTGAAACCAGTCTCGCGTAAGCGTCGCGTAATGTCGGTCCGGCCGCTTCATCTCACAATACCGCTGAACCAAAGTATGACATGCTGGTAGGTAGTATGACTTGTATCGCCCACAACTCACTTGTGTTCTACTCGTGCAAAATATCAAACCATAGAAAAACCTAGGCTCGGATGCCTTTGTTGGGGAACGAGTAATTTCAAAATTTTCCTACGCACACGCAAGATCATGGTGATGCATAGCAACGAGAGGGAGAGTGTTGTCACGCCCTCGTGAGACCGAAGCGAAGCGATCACAACGTAGAGGAAGTAGTCATACGTTCTCCTCGCGATCCGACCGATCCGGCGCCGTTACTCGGCGCCCCGAGTTCTTGACACACGACAGCTCGATGACGTCCCTCGTACTCGAGCCAGCCGAGTGTCGAGGGAGAGTTCGTCAAGACGATGGCGTGGTGACGATCTTGATGTTCTACCGGCGCAGGGCTTCGCCTAAGCTTCGCGACGATATGACCGAGGTGGAATATGGTGGAGGGGGGCACCGCACACGGCTAAGGAACGATCCGTAGATCAAACTTGTGTGTTCTAGGGTGCCCCTGCCCCCGTATATAAAGGAGGGAGGGGGGAGGTGCGGCCGGCCCAAGGGAGGCGCGCCGGAGGAGTCCTACTCCCACCGGGAGTAGGACTCCCCCCCTTTCCTAGTTGGAGTAGGATTGGGGGGGGAGGGAAGAGGAAAGGGCGCCGCCCCCCCTCCTTGTCCTATTCGGACTAGGGGGGAGGGGGCGCGCGGCCTGCCCTGGCCGGCCCCTCTTCCTTTCCCTCATGGCCCACTAAGGCCCATTAACCCCCGGGAGGGTTCCGGTAACCCCCCGGTACTCTGGTAAAATCCCGATTTCACCCGGAACCATTCCGAACTCCAAATATAGGCTTCCAATATATCAATCTTTATGTCTCAACCATTTCGAGACTCCTCGTCATGTCCGTGATCACATCCGGGACTCCGAACTTCTTCGGTACATCAAAATACATAAACTCATAATATAACTGTCATCGCAACCTTAAGCGTGCGGACCCTACGGTTCGAGAACAATGTAGACATGACCGAGACACGTCTCCGGTCAATAACCAATAGCGGGACCTGGATGCCCATATTGGCTCCTACATATTCTACGAAGATCTTTATCGGTCAGACCGCATAACAACATACGTTGTTCCCTTTGTCATCGGTATGTTACTTGCCCGAGATTCGATCGTCGGTATCCAATACCTAGTTCAATCTCGTTACGCAAGTCTCTTTACTCGTTCCGTAATACTTCATCTCACAGCTAACTCATTAGCTGTAGTGCTTGCAAGGCTTCAATGATGTGTATTACCGAGAGGGCCGAGATACCTCTCCAACAATCGGAGTGACAAAACCTAATCTCAAATCGCCAACCCAACATCGCCTTTGGAGACACTGTAGTACTCCTTTATAATCACCCGATTACGTTGTGACGTTTGGTAGCACCCAAAGTGTTCCTCCGGTAAACGGGAGTTGCATAATCTCATAGTTACAGGAACATGTATATGTCATGGATAAAAGCAGTAGCAACATACTAAACGATCGTGTGCTAAGCTAATGGAATGGGTCATGTCAATCAGATCATTCTACTAATGATGTGACCTTGTTAATCAAATAACAACTCCTTGTTCATGGTCAGGAAACATAACCATCTTTGATTAACAAGCTAGTCTAGTAGAGGCATACTAGTGACATCTTGTTTGTCTATGCATTCACACATGTATCATGTTTCCGGTTAATACAATTCTAGCATGAATGATAAACATTTATCATGAAATAAGGAAATAAATAATAACTTTATTATTGCCTCTAGGGCATATTTCCTTCAGTAACACAGGCAAGAACTCTTTCTTTGACTGTTCCATTTTGAACTACTTCAAAATCTTTGTCAAGGTATGTACTTATTGAAAAAACTTATCAAGCGTCTTGATCTATCTCTATAGATCTTGATGCTCAATATGTAAGCAGCTTTACCAAGGTCTTTCTTTGAAAAACTCCTGTCAAACACTCCTTTATGCTTTGCAGAATAATTCTACATTATTTCCGATCAACAATATGTCATCCACATATACTTATCAAAAATGCTGTAGTGCTCCCACTTACTTTCTTGTAAATACAGGCCTTTCCAAAAGTCTGTATAAAACCATATGCTTTGATCAACTCATCAAAGCGTATATTCCAACTCCGAGATGCTTGCACCAGTCCATTGATGGATTGCTGGAGCTTGCACACTTTGTTAGCATCTTTAGGATTGACAAAACCTTCTGGTTGCATCATATACAACTATTCTTTAATAAATCCATTAAGGAATGCAGTTTTGACATCCATTTGCCAGATTTCATAAAATGTGGCAATTGCTAACATGATTCGGACAGACTTAAGCATCGATACGAGTGAGAAAATCTCATTGTATTCAACATCTTGAACTTGTCGAAAAACCTTTTTGCGACAAGTCGAGCTTTGTAGATAGTAACACTACTATTAACGTCCGTCTTCCTCTTGAAGATCCATTTATTTTCTATGGCTTGCCGATCATCGGGCAAGTCCACCAAAGTCCACACTTTGTTCTCATACATGGATCCTATCTTAGATTTCATGGCCTTTAGCCATTTCGCGGAATCTGGGCTCATCATCGCTTCCTCATAGTTCGTAGGTTTATCATGGTCTAGTAACATGACTTTCAGAACAGGATTACCATACCACTCTGGTGTGGACCGTACTCTGGAAGACCTACGAGGTTCTGTAGTAACTTGATCTGAAGTTTCATGATCATCATCATTAGCTTCCTCACTAATTGGTGTAGGAATCACTGGAACTGATTTCAGTGATGAACTATTTTCCAATCCGGGAGAAGGTACAGTTACCTCATCAAGTTCTAATTTCCTCCCACTCACTTCTTTCGAGAGAAACTCCCTCTCTAGAAAGGATCCATTTTTAGCAACGAATATCTTGCCTTCGGATCTGTGATAGAAGGTGTACCCAACAGTTTCCTTTGGGTATTCTATGAAGATGCACTTCTCCGATTTGGGTTTGAGCTTATCAGGATGAAACTTTTTCACATAAGCATCGTATCCCCAAACTTTAAGAAACGACAACTTGGGTTTCTTGCTAAACCACAGTTCATATGGTGTCGTCTCAATGGATTTAGATGGTGCCCTTTTAACGTGAATGCAGCTGTCTCTAATGCATAACCCCAAAACGACAATGGTAAATCAATAAGAGACATCATAGATCGCACCATATCCAATAAAGTGCGATTCTGACGTTCGGACACACCATAACGTTGTGGTGTTCGGTGGCGTGAGCTGTGAAACTATTCCACATTGTTTTAATTGAAGACCAAACTCGTAACTCAAATATTCGTCTCCGCGATCGATCGCAGAAACTTTATTTTCTTGTTACGATGATTTTCCACTTCACTCTGAAATTCTTTGAACCTTTCAACTATTTCAGACTTATGTTTCATCAAGTAGATATACCCATATCTGCTCAAATCATCTTGTGAAGGTCAAAAATAACGATACTTGCCACGAGCATCAACACTCATTGGATCGCATACATCGATATGTATTATTTCCAATAAGTCAAGTAGCTTGTTCCATTGTTCCGAGAACGGAGTTTTAGTCATCTTGCCCAAAAGGCACGGTTCATAAGCATCAAATGATTCATAACCAAGTGATTCCAAAAATCCATCTTTATGGAGTTTCTTCATGCGCTTTACACCGATATGACCCAAACGGCGGTGCCACAAATAAGTTGCACTATCATTATTAACTCTTCATCTTTTGGCATCAATATTATGAATATGTGTATCACTACGATCGAGATCCAACAAACTATGTTCATTGGGTGTATGACCATCGAAGGTCTTATTCATGTAAACAGAATAACAATTTATTCTCTAACTTTAAATGAATAACCGTATCGCAATAAACATGATCAAATCATATTCGTGCTCAACGCAAACGCCAAATAACATTTATTTAGGTTTAACACTAATCTCGAAAGTATAGGGAGTGTGCGATGATGATCATATCAATCTTGGAACTACTTCCAACACTCATCGTCACTTCACCCTTCAACTAGTCTCTGTTTATTCTGTAACTCCTGTTTCGAGTTACTAATCTTAGCAACTGAACAAGTATCAAATACTCAAGGTCTACTATAAACACTAGTAAGGCACACATCAATAACCTGTATATAAAATATACCCTTGTTCACTTTGCCATCCTTCTTATCCACCAAATATTCAGGGCATTTCCGCTTCCAGTGACCATTTCCTTTGCAGTGTAAGCACTCAGTTTCAGGCTTTCGTACAGCTTTGGTATTCTTCACGGGAGTGACAACTTGTTTGCCATTCTACTTGAAGTTTCCCTTTCCTTCCCTTTGCCCTTTTCTTGAAACTAGTGGTCTTGTCAATCATCAACACTTGATGCTCTTTCTTGATTTCTACCTTCGTCGATTTCAACATCACGAAGAGCTCGGGAATCGTTTTCGTCATCCCTTGCATACTATAGTTCATCATGAAGTTCTAGTAACTTAGTGATGGTGACTAGAGAATTCTGTTAGTCACTATCTTATCTGGAAGGTTAACTCCCACTTGATTCAAGCGATTGAAGTACCCAGACAATCTGAGCACATGCTCACTAGTTGAGCGATTCTCCTCCATCTTTTAGCTATAGAACTTGTTGGAGACTTCATATCTCTCAACTCGGGTATTTTCTTGAAATACTAACTTCAATTCCTGGAACATCTCATATGGTCCATGACGTTCAAAACATCTTTGAAGTCCCGATTCTAAGCCGTTAAGCATGGTGCACTAAACTATCAAGTACTCATCATATTGAGCTAGCCAAACGTTCATACCGTCTGCATTTGATCCTGCAATAGGTTTGTCACCCAGCGGTGCATCAAGGACATAATTCTTCTATGCAGCAATGAGGATAAACCTCAGATCACGGATCCAATCCGCATCATTGCTACTAACATCTTTCAACACAGTTTTCTCTAGGAACATATCAAAATAAACATATGAAAGCAACAACGCGAGCTATTGATCTGCAACATAATTTGCAAAATACTACCAGGACTAAGTTCATGATAAATTTAAGTTCAATTAATCATATTACTTAAGAACTCCCACTTAGATAGACATCCCTCTAATCCTCTAAGTGATTACGTGATCCATATCAACTACACCATGTCCGATCGTCACGTGAGATGGAGTAGTTTCAACGGTGAACATCAATATGTTGATCATATCTACTATATGATTCACACTCGACCTTTCGGTCTCCGTGTTCCGAGGCCATATCTGTTATATGGTAGGCTCGTCAAGTTTAACTTGAGTATTCCGCATGTGCAACTGTTTTGCACCCGTTGTATTTGAACGTAGAGCCTATCACACCCGATCATCACGTGGTGTCTCAGCACGAAGAACTTTCGCAATGGTGCATACTCAGGGAGAACACTTCTTGATAATTTAGTGAGAGATCATCTTAAAATGCTACCGTCAATCAAAGCAAGATAAGATGCATAAAGGATAAACATCACATGCAATCAATATAAGTGATATGATATGGCCATCATCATCTTGTGCTTGTGATCTCCATCTCCAAAGCACCGTCGTGATCACCATCATCACCGGCGCGACACCTTGATCTCCATCGTAGCATCGTTGTCATTACGCCATCTATTGCTTGTACGACTATTGCTACCTCTTAGTGATAAAGTAAAGCAATTACAGGGCGTTTGCATTTCATACAATAAAGCGACAACCATATGGCTCTCTGCCATTGCCGATAACCGGTTACAAAACATGATCATCTCATACAATAAAATATAGCGTCACGTCTTGACCATATCACATCACAACATGCCCTGCAAAAACAAGTTAGACGTCCTCTACTTTGTTGTTGCAAATTTTACGTGGCTGCTACGGGCTGAGCAAGAACTGTTCTTACCTACGCATCAAAACCACAATGATAGTTCGTCAAGTTAGTGTTGTTTTAACCTTTGCAAGGACCGGGCGTAGCCACACTCGATTCAGCTAAAGTGAGAGAGACAGACACCCGCCAACCACCTTTAAGCACGAGTGCTCATAACGGTGAAACCAGTCTCGCGTAAGCGTACGCGTAATGTCGGTCCGGGCCGCTTCATCTCACAATACCGCCGAACCAAAGTATGACATGCTGGTAAGTAGTATGACTTGTATCGCCCACAACTCACTTGTGTTCTACTCGTGCATATGACATCTACGCATAAAACCAGGCTCGGATGCCACTGTTGGGGAACGTAGTAATTTCAAAATTTTCCTACGCACACGCAAGATCATGGTGATGGCATAGCAACGAGAGGGGAGAGTGTTGTCCACGTACCCTCGTAGACCGTAAGCGGAAGCGTTATGACAATGCGGTTGATGTAGTCGTACATCTTCACGATCCGACCGATCCAAGTACCGAACGTACGGCACCTCCGAGTTCAGCACACGTTCAGCTCGATGACGATCCCCGGACTCCGATCCAGCAAAGTGTCGGGGATGAGTTCCGTCAGCACGACGGCGTGGTGATGATGATGATGTTCTACCGGCGCAGGGCTTCGCCTAAACTCCGCGACGATATGACCGAGGTGGAATATGGTGGAGGGGGGCACCGCACACGGCTAAGGAATGATCCGTAGATCAACTTGTGTGTTCTGGGGTTCCCCCTGCCCTCGTATATAAAGGAGGGAGGGGGGAGGTGCGGCCGGCCAAGGAGGGCGCGCCAAGGAGGAGTCCTACTCCCACCGGGAGTAGGATTCCCCCCTTCCAAGTAGTAGGAGTAGGAGTCAAGGAAAGGGGGAAGAGAAGAGAAGGAAGGAGGCGCAGCCCCTCCCCTAGTCCATTCGGACTAGGCCTTGGGGGGCGCCCAACCTCTCTCTCTCTTTCCCCTAAAGCCCAATAAGGCCCATATACTCCCCGGTGAATTCCCGTAACTCTCCGGTACTCCGAAAAATACCCGAATCACTCGGAACCTTTCCGAACTCCAAATATAGTCATCCAATATATCGATCTTTACATCTCAACCATTTAGAGACTCCTCGTCATGTCCCCGATCTCATCCGGGACTCCGAAATCCTTCGGTACATCAAAACTCATAAACTCATAATATAACTGTCATCGAAACCTTAAGCGTGCGGACCCTACGGGTTCGAGAACTATGTAGACATGACCTAGAACTATTCTCGGTCAATAACCAATAGCGGAACCTGGATGCTCATATTGGCTCCTACATATTCTACGAAGATCTTTATCGGTCAAACCGCATAACAACATACTTTGTTCCCTTTGTCATCGGTATGTTACTTGCCCGAGATTTGATCGTCGGTATCCAATACCTAGTTCAATCTCGTTACCGGCAAGTCTCTTTTACTCGTTACATAATGCATCATTCCGTAACTAACTCATTAGCTACATTGCTTGCAAGGCTTATAGTGATGTGCATTACCGAGAGGGCCCAGAGATACCTCTCCGACAATCGGAGTGACAAAACCTAATCTCGAAATACGCCAACCCAACATGTACCTTTGGAGACACCTGTAGTACTCCTTTATAATCACCCAGTTATGTTGTGACATTTGGTAGCACCCAAAGTGTTCCTCCGGTAAACGGGAGTTGCATAATCTCATAGTTACAGGAACATGTATAAGTCATGAAGAAAGCAATAGCAACATACTAAATGATCAAGTGCTAGGCTAACAGAATGGGTCATGTCAATCACATCATTCTCCTAATGATGTGATCCCGTTAATCAAATGACAACTCTTTTGTCCATGGCTAGGAAACATAACCATCTTTGATAAACGAGCTAGTCAAGTAGAGGCATACTAGTGACACTATGTTTGTCTATGTATTCACACATGTATTATGTTTCCGGTTAATACAATTCTAGCATGAATAATAAACATTTATCATGATATGAGGAAATAAATAATAACTTTATTATTGCCTCTAGGGCATATTTCCTTCATAGAGAACTAGCTCTAGTTCATCAATGTAATGTAGGCATGTATTCTGAATATAGTCACACGTGCTTATGGAAAAGGACTAGCATGACATCTTTTATCCTACCCTCCCATAGCAGGGGTCCTAATGGAAACTAAGGGATATTAAGGCCTCCTTTTAATAGAGTACCGGACCAAAGCATTAGCACTTAGTGAATACATGAACTCCTCAAACTACGGTCATCACCGAGAAGCAGTGGCGGAGCTTCTTGGAGTGCAACCTGGGCCACCGCCCCCCGAGCCCTGAAGAAATCCCTCACTACCCCTAGGTATTTGGGCCATAAGAACAGGAAAATAAGGCCAGACCTCATAATTTAGCCCCCCCTCAGCCCATTGCCCCTCCAGAATTTTGGCCCAAGCTCCGCCACTGCCGAGAAGTATCCTGATTATTGTCACTTCGGGGTTGTTGGATCATAACACATAATAGGTGACTATAGACTTGCAAGATAGGATCAAGAACTCACATATATTCATGAAAACATAATAGTTTCAGATCTGAAATCATGGTACTCGAGCCCTAGTGACAAGCATTAAGCATCGCAAAGTCATAGCAACATCAATCTCAGAACATAGTGGATACTAGGGATCAAACCCTAACAAAACTAACTTGATTAGATGGTAAATCTCATCCAACCCATCACCGTCCAGCAAGCCTACGATGGAGTTACTCACGCATGGCGGTGAGCTTCATGAAATTGGTGATGGAGGATGGTTCATGATGACGACGGCGATGGATCCCCCTCTCCGAAGCCCCGAACGGACTCCAGATCATCCCTCCCAAGAGAGATTAGGGCTTGGCGGCGGCTCCGTATCGTAAAACGCGATGAAACTTTCTCTCTGACTTTTTTCTCCGCGAAAGCAAATATATGGAGTTGGAGTTGAGGTCGGTGGAAGTCCAGGGGGCCCACGAGGCAGGGGGCACGCCCTAGGGGAGGGGGCGTGCGCCCCACCCTTGTGAACAGGGTGTGGGCCCCATGACGCTGATTCTTTCGCCAGTATTTTTTATTAATTCTGAAAAGTTGCTCCATGGATTTTCAGGTCATTCCGAGAACTTTTATTTCTGCACAAAAATAACACCATGGCAGTTCTGTTGAAAACAGCGTCAGTCCGGGTTAGTTCCATTCAAATCATGCAAGTTAGAGTCCAAAACAAGGGCAAAAGTGTTTGGAAAAGTAGATACGACGGAGAGTATCAACTCCCCCAAGCTTAAACCTTTGCTTGTCCTCGAGCAATTCAGTTGACAAACTGAAAGTGATAAAGAAAAACTTTTACAAACTCTGTTCGCTCTTGTCATTGTAAATATGTAAAGCCAGCATTCAAGTTTTCAGCAAAGATTATGAACTAACCATATTCACAATAACACTCAGGTCTCATGTTTGCTCATATCAATGGCATAATCAACTAGCGAGCAATAATAATAAAACTCAGATGACTACACTTTCTCAAAACAATCATAATATGATATAACAAGATGGTATCTCGCTAGCCCTTTCTGAGACCACAAAACATAAATGCAGAGCACCTTTAAAGATCAAGGACTGACTAAACAATGTAATTCATGGTAAAAGAGATCCAGTCATAGTCATACCCAATATAAACTAATAGTAATGCATGCAAGTGACAACGGTGCTCTCCAACGGGTGCTTTTTAATAAGAGGGTGATGACTCAACATAAAAGTAAATAGGTAGGCCCTTCACAGAGGGAAGCAGGGATTTGTAGAGGTGCCACAACTCGATTTTGAAATAGAGATGAATAACATTTTGAGCGGTATACTTTCACTGTCAACACAACAACTATGAGATCTCGATATCTTCCATGCTACACACATTATAGGCGGTTCCCAAGCAGAATGGTAAAGTTTATACCCCCCCACCACCAACAAGCATCAATCCATGGCTTGCCCGAAACAACGGGTGCCTCCAACTAGCAACAATCCTGGGGGAGTTTTGTTTAATTATTTTGATTTGATTTGAGCATGGGACCGGGCATCCCGGTTACCAGCCATTTTCTCGTGAATGAGGAGCGGAGTCCACTCCTCTTGAGAATAACCCGCCTAGCATGGAAGATACAGACATCCCTAGTTGATACATGAGCTGCTTGAGCATACAAAACAGAATTTCATTTGAAAGTTTGGAGTTTGGCACATACAAATTTACTTGGAACGACAGGTAAATACCGCATATAGGAAGGTATGGTGGACTCATATGGAATAACTTTGGGGTTTATGGAGTTTGGATGCACAAGCAATATTCCTGCTTAGAACAGGTGAAGGCTAGCAAAAGACTGGGAAGCGACCAACTGAGAGAGCGACAACAATCATGAACATGCACTAAAATTAATCAACACCGAGTGCAAGCATGAGTAGGATATAATCCACCATGAACATAAATATCGTGAAGGCTATGTTGATTTTTTTTCAACTACATGCGTGAACATGTGCCAAGTCAAGTCACTCGAATCATTCAAAGGAGGATACCACCCTATCATAACGCATCACAACCATTTTAATAGCATGTTGGCACGCAAGGTAAACCATTATAAGCTCCTAGCTAGTTAAGCATGGCATAAGCAACTATAATCTCTAATTGTCATTGCAAACATGTTTATTCATAATAGGCTGAATCAGGAACGATGAACTAATCATATTTACAAAAACAAGAGAGGTCGAGTTCATACCAGCTTCTCTCATCTCAATCAGTCCATCATATATCGTCATTATTGCCTTTCACTTGCACGACCGAATGGGGTGGATAATAATAATAGTGCACGTGCATTAGACTAAGCGGGAATCTGCAAGCATTCAATTCAAGGGAGAAGACAAGGTAATATGGGATCTTGGTTAAATCAACAATCATGCATATTGAAGCCACTAAACATTTTCATTATGGTCTTCTTCTCTCGACCCCCAAAGGAAAGAAAAGAAATAAAACTATTTACACAAGAAAGCTCCCAACAAGCAAAAGAAGAACGAGAAATCTTTTGGGATTTATTTTAGTTACTACTACAAGCATGGAAAGTAAGCTAACTATTTTTTTTGGTTTTTCTTAAGGTTTATCAAACACACAAGAAGAAAGCTAGAAAAAGAAATTAAACTAGCATGGATAGTACAATGAAAGAGTATGAGCACCGACAACTAGAATGAGTGTGTGAACATGAATGTAATGTCGGTGAGAAATACGTACTCCCCCAAGCTTAGGCTTTTGTCCTAAGTTGGTCTATGGCCATGGGTAGCCTCGACCGATATCCGGAAGTTATGGCGGGTCAGATCTTGAGATGCAGCAGCCATTGTCTCTTGGGCTGCAGCATGGCGGCGAGCTGCCTCCGTCCTCCTCTTGTACTCGGTTGCCTCCTCCCTAGTTATAATATATCTTCTTTTTGCCTGATAATCAAAAAGGGCAGGAGCAGGGAGAGTAATATGGACAGCGCGATGTCTGTCAAAGATTAGTCGATACTGGAGGAATTTTTCATTCCTTTCAAGAAAATGATGACTAACCATGGCATTATAATCTAAATAAGCGGGAGGCAACTCCCTATCATCTTCATGTGGAGGTATACCAAGATAATTAGCCACACGGGTCACATAAATCCCTCCAAACAAATCTCCAACTAAACCATTATTATGCAACCTACGTGCAACAATTGCGCCCAAGTTGTATGTTTGTCACCGAATACAGCACTCTTGAGAACACAAAGATCAGGAACACACATGTGACATGCTTCATCTTTACCATTAATGCATCTACCAATGAAGAGAGCAAAATAATGTATAGCAGGAAAGTGAATGCTCCCTATGGTAGCTTGTGCTATTTCTCTAGATTCTCCCACAGTGATACTAGCAAGAAAATCTTTATATTCAGATTTACGAGGTTCATTAATACTGCCCCACTGAGGGAGTTTACAAGCAGTAGTGAAATCTTGTAAGTCCATGGTATATGATTTATCATAAATATCAAACAGGACATTGGAGAATTACGTGAAGATGTAAATTTAAACCTTCTCACGAATGAATCAGTCAAATAGTAGTACTGAGGGCACTTATCATGCATGAAGTCCTCAAGATCGGCATTACGCACATATGCATCAAATTCATCCTTGATGCCTGCATTAACCATAAACTCCTCTGACGGCCATTCACAAGGCTGCACGTCATCTTCCCTTGGTGGTTCATCGTCCGGTTCACGCATTGCGAGCCTGGGTCCTTTCTTTCTTGAAGAACCACCTTGGTACATTTTCCTAGACATATTTCTTCCTCTGAAAAATTTCAGAAATTTTTAGTAACTCAAAATAAAGTTGAATCAAACTCAACAAAACTGATAGCAACTACTCCCACAAGTGCCTAGAGCTTGTATCATGCATTAGAATTACTCGGGACCTCATAAATTTGACATGCAAGCTCAAGAACAGGGTCACCTAGGCAGCAAAAATTTGCAATGAATAAAGCACTAGAACAAAAACTAATTGGACCATTGGAGGAGTCACATACCAAGGAACAATCCCCCAAAGCAGCTTTGTGAATGGAGCTTTGAGCAAGGAGATCGAAAATGGCAGCAAAGTGAGTAGAACTCGTGCTTGAGCTGGATGGTAATTTTTTTGGGAGGAAGATGAAGTGTGTGGGTGCAGGAATAAGTGGAGGGGGGCCACCGTGGGCCCACGAGGCAGGGGGCACGCCTTGTAGGGGTGGGCGCACCCTGGACCCTCGTGGCCGGGTGCCAGTTCCCCCTGCTGTGTTTTCAGTGCCAAATATTCTCGAATATTCCAGAAAAAATCATACTAAATTTTTTGCAGGGCATTTGGAGAACTTTTATTTCGGGGTATTTTTTATTGCAAGGATAATTCAGAAAACAGACAGAATATACTATTTTTGCTTTATTTATTCTAAATAACAGAAAGTAAAAGGAGGGTACAGAAGGTTGTGCCTTCTAACTTCACCCATCTCATGATCATCAAAAGGAATCCACTAACAAGGTTGATCAAGTCTTGTTAACAAACTCATTCCGAATAACATGGAACCAGAGAAATTTCGAATAGCACTAGGTTACCTCAACGGGGATATGAACATCCCCAATAATAAGAATATCATATTTCTTCTTGACAGCAGGAAGAGGAAATTCAAAACCTCCAATAATGATAGTTGGAATTTTTCCAATAGAATTGATGCTATGAACTTGAGGTTGTTTCCTCGGAAAGTGTACCGTATGCTCATTACCGTTACATGAAAAGTGACATTGCCTTTGTTACTATCAATAACAGCCCCTGCAGTATTCAAAAAGGGTCTACCAAGGATAATCGACATACTATCGTCCTCAGAAATATCAAGAATAACAAAGTCCGTTAAGATAGTAACGTTTGCAACCACAACAGGCACATCCTCACAAATACCGACAGGTATAGCAGTTGATTTATCGGCCATTTGCAAAGATATTTCAGTAGGTGTCAACTTATTCAATTCAAGTCTACGATATAAAGAGAGAGGCATAACACTAACACCGGCTCCAAGATCACATAAAGCAGTTTTAACATAGTTTCTTTTAATGGAGCATGGTATACTTGGTACTCCGGGATCTCTAAGTTTCTTTGGTATTCCACCTTTAAAAGTGTAATTAGCAAGCATGGTGGAAATTTCAGCTTCCGGTATCTTTCTTTTATTAGTAATGATATCCTTCATGTATTTAGCATAAGGATTCACTTTAAGCATATCAGTTAAGCGCATACATAAGAAGATAGGTCTAATCATTTCAGCAAAGCGCTCAAAATCCTCATCATCCTTTTTATTGGATGGCTTAGGAGGAAAAGGCATGGGTTCCTGAACCCATGGTTCTATTTCTTTACCATGCTTCCTAGCAACAAAAACCTTTCTTATCATAACGTTGATTCTTTGATTGTGGGTTATCAAGATCAATAACAGGTTCAATCTCTACATCATTATTATTGCTAGGTTGAGCATCAACATGAACATTATCATTAACATTATCACTAGGTTCATGTTCATCACCAGATTGTGTTTCAGCATCAGAAATAGAAATATCATTGGGATTCTCAGGTGTGTCTACAACAGGTTCACTAGAAGCATGCAAATTCCTATCATTTTTCTTTTTCTTCTTTTTAGAAGGACTAGGTGCATCTACATTATTTCTCTGAGAATCTTGCTCAATTCTCTTAGGGTGGCCTTCAGGATACAAAGGTTCCTGAGTCATTTTACCAGTTCTAGTAGCCACTCTAACAGCAAAATCATGTTTATTATTTAATTCATCGAGCAAATCACTTTGAGCTTTAAGTACTTGTTCTGCTTGAGTGGTAACCATAGACGCATATTTACTGATGAGTTTAAGTTCACCTTTAACTCTAGCCATATAATCACTCAAGCGTCCCATCATGTAAGCATTGCTCTTTAATTATCTACCAACATAAGCATTGAAATTTTCTTGTCTAGCCATAAAGTCATCAAATTCATCCAAGCATTGTCTAGCAAACTTAGTAGACGAGATTTCAACCTTATCATATCTATAGAGAGAATTTACCTTTACTACCTGTGTCGGGTTATCAAGACAATGTGTTTCTTCAATAGGTGGTATATTAAGACCATGTGTTTCTTCAACAGGAGGTAACTTCTTAACATCTTCAGCTTTAATACCTTTTTCTTTCATAGATTTCTTTGCCTCTTGCATATCTTCTGGACTAAGAAATAGAACACCCCTCTTCTTCGGAGTTGGTTTAGGAGTTAGCTCAGGAGTTGGCTCAGGCATTGGCTCAGGAATTGGTTCAGGAAGCGTCCAATTATTTTCATTAGTCAACATATTATTCAATAACAATTCAGCTTGATCGACTGTTCTTTCCCTGAAAACACAACCAGCACAATGATACGTCCATTTTGCATCATGCTTTTATATCAATATTTATTGCATTATGGGCTGTTATTACACATTATATCTCAATACTTATGGCTATTCTCTCTTATTCTACAAGGTTTACCATGAGGAGGGGGAATGCCGACACCTGGAATTCTGGCTGGAAAAGGAGCAAATGTTGGAAACCTATTCTGTACAACTCCAAAAGTCCTGAAACTCCACGAAACATCCTTTTGGATTTAATAAGAATTATTGAGCGAAAGAAATACACCAGGGGCCCACACCCTGGCCAGGAGATAGGAGGGCGCCCCCCCCTATAGGGCACCCCCTATCTCCTGGGCCCCCTGGTGGGCCTCCGGTGTCCATCTTCTGCTATATCAGAGCTTTTACCCTGGAAAAAATCGTGGGCAAGCTTACGGGACGGAACTCCACCACCACAAGGCGGAACCTTGGCGGAACCAATCTAGGGCTCTGGCGGAGCTGTTCTGCCGGGGACACTTCCCTCCGGGAGGGGGAAATCATCACCAATGTCATCACCAACGATCCTCTCATTGGGAGGGGGTCAATCTCCATCAACATCTTCACCAGCACCATCTCCTCTCAAAACCCTAGTTCATCTCTTGTATCCAATCTTATATCAAAACCACAAATTGGTACCTATGGGTTGCTAGTAGTGTTGATTACTCCTTGTAGTTGATGCTAGTTGGTTTACTTGGTGGAAGATCATATGTTCATATCCTTTATGCATATTATACTCCACTGATTATGAACATGAATATGCTTTGTGAGTAGTTACGTTTGTTCCTGAGGACATGGGTGAAGTCTTGCTATTAGTAGTCATGTGAATTTGGTATTCGTTCGACATTTTGATGAGATGTATGTTATCTTTTCCTCTAGTGGTGTTATGTGAACGTCGACTACATGACACTTCACCATTATTTGGGCCTATAGGAAGGCATGGGGAAGTAATAAGTAGATGATGGGTTGCTAGAGTGACAGAAGCTTAAACCCTAGTTTATGCGTTGCTTCGTTAGGGGCTGATTTGGATCCATATGTTTAATGATGTCGTTAGGTTTACCTTAATACTTCTTTTGTAGTTGCGGACGCTTGCAATAGGGGTTAATCATAAGTGGGATGCTTGTCCACGTAAGGGCAGTACCCAAGTACCGGTCCACCCACATATCAAATTATCGAAGTACCGAACGCGAATCATATGAACGTGATGAAAACTAGCTTGACGATAATGCCCATGTGTTCTTGGGAGCTCCTTTCTCATTATTAGAAATTGTCCAGGCTTATCCTTTGCTACATAAAGGATTGGGACACCTTGCTTCACTTTACTTATTTTATTTACTTATTACTCATTACTATTTATCTTATCGCAAAACTATCTATCACCTACAATTTCAGTGCTTGCAGAGAAAACCTTACTGAAAACCGCTTATCATTTCCTTCTGCTCCTCGTTGGGTTCGACACTCTTACTTATCGGAAGGACTACGATTGATCCCCTACACTTGTGGGTCCTCAAGACTCTTTTCTGGCGCCGTTGCCGGGGAGTGTAGCGCTTTTGGTGAGTGGAACTTGGTAAGGAAACATTTATATAGTGTGCTGAAATTTTCTATTACTTGTCACTATGGAAACTAATCCTTTGAGGGGCTTGTTTGGGGTATCTTCACCCCAACCAGAAGAGCAAAGAGTTACTCCTCAACCTACTGAACTTTATGAAAATATTTACTTTGAGATTCCTTCGGGTATGATAGAGAAACTGCTAGCTAATCCATTTGCAGGAGACGGAACATTGCATCCCGATTTACACCTTATCTTTGTGGATGAAGTTTGTGGATTATTTAAGCTTGCAGGTATTCCTGATGATGTTGTCAAAAGGAAGGTCTTCCCTTTATCTTTGAAGGGAGATGCATTGACATGGTATAGGCTATGTGATGATACGAGATCTTGGAATTATAAGTGTCTGAAGCTGGAATTTCACCAGAAGTTCTACCCTATGCACCTTGTTCATCGTGATCGTAATTACATATATAATTTCTGGCCTCGCGAAGGAGAAAGCATCGCTCAAGCTTGGGGGAGGCTTAAGTCAATGTTATATTCATGCCCCAATCATGAGCTCTCTCGGGAAATGATTATTCAGAACTTTTATGCTCGGCTTTCTCTTGATAATCGCAACCTGCTCGATACTTCCTGTGTTGGTTCTTATATGCTGAAGACTATTGATTTCAAATGGGACTTATTGGAAAGAATTAAATGCAACTCTGAAGATTGGGGTTCCGACGATGGTAAGGAGTCAGGTATGACACCTAAGTTCGATTGTGTTAAATCTTTTATGGATACCGATCCTTTTCGTGGATTTAGCGCTAAGTATGGACTTGACTCTGAGATAGTAGCTACTTTCTGTGAATCTTTTGCTACTCACGTTGATCTCCCTAAAGAGAAGTGGTTTAAATATAATCCTCCTGTTGAAGTGAAAGTAGTTGCACCTATTACAGTCGAAGAAAAGACTATTACCTATAGTAATCCTATTGTTCCTACTGCTTATGTTGAAAAACCTCCTTTTCCTGTTAGGATAAAAGATCATGCTAAAGCTTCAATGTTGTTCGTAAGAGTAATACTAGGACTTATACACCTCCTGAGCAAATTAATGTTGAACCTAGTATTGCTATGGTTAAAGATCTCTTGGATGAGGATTTAGATGGGCATGTTATTTATTTCTGTGGTGAGACTGCTAATATTGCTAGGCCAGATACTAAGACATGTAGACCTGTCGTAGGAATGCCTGTTATTTCTGTTAAAATGGGAGATCATTGTTATCATGGCTTATGTGATATGGGTGCTAGTGCGAGTGCAATACCTTATTCCTTATATCAAGAAATTATGCATGACATTGCACCCATTGAATTAGAAGACATTGATGTTACTATTAAGCTTGCTAATAGGGATACCATTAAACCCTTTGGGATTGTTAGAGATGTTGAAGTTTTGTGTGGGAAGGTTAAATACCCTGCTGATTTTCTTGTTCTTGGTTCCCCACAAGATGATTTTTGTCCCATTATTTTTGGTAGACCCTTCTTGAATACAGCAAGTGCTAAGATTAATTGTGAAAAGAATATTGTCACTGTTGGCATAGATGGTATGTCTCATGAGTTTAATTTTGCTAAGTTTAGTAGACAACCTCGTGATAGGGAACCACCTACTAAGGATGAAATTATTGGTGTTGCTTCCATTGTTGTTCCTCCAACTAATCTGTTAGAACAATATTTGCTAGACCATGAGAACGATATGTTTATGAAGGAAAGAGAGGAAATAGATGAAGTGTTCCTTAAACAGGAACCTATGCTGAAATATAACCTTCCCGTTGAAATTCTTGGGGATCCCCCTCCACCCAAGGGTGATCCCATGTTTGAACTCAAACCATTACCTGGTAATCTTAAGTATGCTTATCTTGATGAAAAAGAAATATATCCTGTTGTTATTAGTGCTAACCTTTCAGAGAAAGAAGAAGAAAGATTATTGAAAACTCTGAAGAAGCACCGAGCAGCTATTGGATATACTTTGGATGATCTTAAGGGCATTAGTCCCACATTATGCCAACACAAAATTACAGTGGAGAAAGATGCTAAACCAGTTAGAGATCCTCAAAGACGATTAAATCCCAAGATGAAGGAAGTGGTAAGAAAGGAGATACTAAAGCTCCTTGAGGCAGGTATTATTTATCCCGTTGCTGATAGTGAATGGGTAAGCCCTGTCCATTGTGTTCCTAAAAAGGGAGGTATTACGGTTGTTCCTAATGATAAAGATGAATTGATCCCGCAAAGGATTATTACAGGTTATAGGATGGTAATTGATTTCCGTAAGTTAAATAAAGCTAATAAGAAAGATCATTACCCTTTACCTTTTATTGATCAAATGCTAGAAAGACTATCCAAACACACACATTTCTGCTTTCTAGACGGTTATTCTGGTTTCTCTCGGATACCTGTGTTAGCGAAGGATCAATCTAAAACTACTTTTACTTGCCCTTTTGGTACATTTGCTTATAGACGCATGCCTTTTGGTTTATGTAATGCACCTGCTACCTTTCAAAGATGCATGATGGCTATATTCTCTGATTTTTGTGAAAAGATTTGTGAGGTATTCATGGATGATTTCTCAGTTTATGGATCCTCTTTTGATGATTGTTTGAGCAACCTTGATCGAGTTTTGCAGAGATGCAAAGACACTAGTCTCGTCCTGAATTGGGAAAAGTGTCATTTTATGGTTAATGAAGGCATTGTCTTGGGGCATAAGATCTCCGAGAGAGGTATTGAAGTTGATAAAGCCAAAGTTGATGCTATTGAAAAGATGCCATGTCCCAAGGACATAAAAGGTATAAGAAGTTTCCTTGGTCATGCTGGTTTTTATAGGAGGTTCATTAAGGACTTTTCTAAAATCTCTAGGCCTCTGACTAATTTATTGCAAAAAGATATTCCTTTTGTCTTTGATGATGATTGTGTAGAAGCATTCGAAACACTTAAGAAAGCTTTGATCACTGCACCTATTGTTCAGCCACCTGATTGGAATTTACCTTTTGAAATTATATGTGATGCTACTGATTTTGCTGTAGGTGTTGTTCTAGGGCAAAGAGTCGATAAGAAATTGAATGTTTATCCAGTATGCTAGTAAGACTCTTGATACTGCCCAGAGAAATTATGCTACTACTGAAAAAGAGTTTTTAGCAGTTGTGTTTGCATGTGATAAGTTTAGACCTTATATTGTTGATTCCAAAGTTACTATTCACATTGATCATGCTGCTATTAAATATCTTATGAAAAAGAAAGATGCTAAGCCTAGACTCATTAGATGGGTTCTCTTGCTCCAAGAATTTGACTTGCATATTATTGATAGAAAGGGAGCTGATAACCCCGTTGCAGATAACTTGTCTAGGTTAGATAATGTTCTTGATGACCCACTGCCTATTAATGATAGCTTTCCTGATGAACAATTAGCGGTCGTTAATGCTTCTCGTACTGCTCCTTGGTATGCTGATTATGCTAATTACATTGTTGCTAAATTTATACCGCCTAGTTTCACATACCAGCAAAAGAAAAGGTTCTTTTATGATTTAAGACATTACTTCTGGGATGATCCACACCTTTATAAAGAAGGAGTAGATGGTGTTATTAGACGTTGTGTGCCTGAGCATGAACAGGAACAGATCCTACGCAAGTGTCACCCTGAATCCTATGAAGGACACCACGCTGGAGATAGAACTGCACACAAGGTACTACAATCTGGTTTTTATTGGCCTACTCTCTTCAAAGATGCTCGTAAGTTTGTCTTATCTTGTGATGAATGTCAAAGAATAGGTAACATTAGTAGACATCAAGAAATGCCTATGAATTATTCTCTTGTTATTGAACCGTTTGATGTTTGGGGCTTTGATTATATGGGACCTTTTCCTGCCTCTAATGGTTATACACATATTTTAGTTGCTGTTGATTATGTTACTAAGTGGGTAGAAGCTATTCCAACTAGTAGTGCTGATCATAACACTTCTATTAAAATGCTTAAAGAAGTTATTTTTCCGAGGTTTGGAGTCCCTAGATATCTTATGACTGATGGTGGTTCACATTTTATTCATGGTGCTTTCTGTAAGATGCTTGCTAAGTATGATGTCAATCATAGAATCGCATCTTCTTATCATCCGCGGTCTAGTGGTCAAGTAGAATTGAGCAATAGAGAGCTCAAATTAATTTTGCAAAAGACTGTGAATAGATCTAGAAAGAATTGGTCCAAAAAACTTGATGATGCATTATGGGCCTATAGAACTGAATACAAAAATCCTATGGGTATGTCTCCATATAAGATGGTTTATGGAAAAGCGTGTCATTTACCTCTTGAACTTGAACATAAGGCATATTGTTCTATTAAGGAGCTCAACTATGACTTCAAACTGGCCGGTGAGAAGAGGTTACTTGATATTAGCTCACTTGACGAATGGAGAACCCAGGCGTATGAGAATGCCAAGCTATTCAGAGAAAAAGTCAAACGCTGGCATGATAAGAGGATACAAAAGCGTGAGTTTAACGTAGGAGATTATGTGTTATTATTCAACTCTCGTTTAAGATTTTTTGCAGGAAAACTTCTCTCTAAATGGGAAGGTCCTTACGTTATCATGGAGGTCTATCATTCTGGTGCCATAAAAATCAACAACTTCGGAGGCACGAGTCCAAGGGTGGTAAACGGTCAAAGAATTAAACATTATATTTCAGGTAATCCTATCAATGTTGAAACTAATATTATTGAAACCGTAACCCCTGAGGAATACATAAGGGACACTTTCGAGCGTTCTGGACTCGAAAAGGTATAGGTATGTGGTACGGTAAGTAAACCGACTCCAAAACAACTCCAATGGCAATTTTTATCTGTTTTGGAATATTTAAGAATTTTAGGAAGAAAGAAGTAGTCTGAAAGGGACACGAGGCCCCCACGAGAGTGGAGGGCGCCCCCCTATAGGGCGCGCCCCCCTGTCTCGTGGGCACCTCGTGTGCCTCCCGAACTTCGTTTGCACATTACGTATTTTGGTCGGTAAAAATTCATTATATATACTCCCGAAGGTTTTGACCACCGTATCATGCAAATATCCTCTGTTTTTGTTTCGAGCTGTTTCTGTTTCACATCTAGAGCATCATGGCGTCTCCAAGCGCTCCCAAGGACAATTTTTTCGAGAGGGTTATCAACCCCTATCTCGCGGAGGTGCTGCAACACCCTCAAACCATTGAGATGCGTGAGGGGGTGCTGCACATCCGCGATGTGGAGGGACCAAGGCGTACCAGGAGCGTGGAGACAAAGCTCGAAGCCGTGGAGCAGCAAGTTTTCAAGTGTCAAGGGATGGTGGAGCATGGACTCAACGCCAACCAGATGATGATCACGGAGTTCACCAATAACCACAAGCTGGATGCCAAAGTCATTGGGGAGAACATCTTCAAGCTTCAAGAGAAAATCGAGCACCTCCAAGCCCAGATCTATGACCTGCAAAACCAGAACTATGAGTATGAATATAGATTCAAGAGGATGAGTTTGGCTGCAGATTTAAAGATCCCGGAGACTCGATCATTCTTCTATGATGGAGAGCCTATGCCTAGGAAGACGGACGACAAGCCTACATCATCAACAACTCCTACTTCACCACCTCCGAGGACATAATCACATGGGTATGGGCACTCCCCTTGGCAACTGCCAAGATTGGGGGAGGTGCCCCAGTATCGTATCACCATCACACTCCTATCTTTACCGCTTTATTTAGTTCGATCCTTTTAGTAGTATCTTGATCTAGTAGATTGAAGTTTTGATATCAAGTAGTTTGAGTTTTGCTTTGTGATCTCTTTTTGTAATTGAGTCCGTGAGCTATCTATAATAAAGATTAGTGTTGAGTCAAGGGCTTTGCTATGTTGCTATGATCTTGAGAAAGTAGAAAGAATAAAAGAGTTCATATTGATCTTGTGGATAGTGGTAAATTCACACATAGAAAGTATGAGGCATAAAAATTGTTGAGAGTTGATGAACATAGTTTTGGTCATCGTTGCAATTAATAGGAAGTGATAAGGAAAGAGGGGTTCACATACAAATATATTATCTTGGACACCTTTTTATAATTGGGAGCACTCATTAGGTATGACATGCTAAAAGAGTTGACGTTGGACAAGGAAGACAACGTAATAGTTTATGTTTTCCGACATCCTAGTTAAAGTATATTGTCATTGACCTTCCAAACATGTTGAGCTTGCCTTTCCCCCTCATGCTAGCCAAACTCCTTGCACCAAGTAGAGATACTACTTGTGCTTCCAAATATCCTTAAACCCAGTTTTGCCATGAGAGTCCACCATACCTACCTATGGATTGAGTAAGATCCTTCAAGTAAGTTGTCATGTTGCAAGCAATAAAAAATTGCTATCTAAATATGTATGACTTATTAATGCAGAGAAAATAAGCTTTGTACGAACTTGTTGTGGAAGTAATAAAAGCGGCGGACTGCATAATAAAGGTCCACATACAAGGGGCAATATAAAGTGACGTTCTTTTGCATTAAGAGTTTGTGCATCAACCCTAAACGCACATGACAACTTCTGCTTCCCTCCACGAAGGGCCTATCTTTTACTTTATGTTTTTACTTTATGCTTGAGTCAAGGTGATCCCCAACTTTCCCTTTTTCATTTTTTCCTTTGGCAAGCTCCTCGTGTTTGAAAGATCATGATATATATATATATATATCCAATTGGATGTAAGTTAGCATGGGCTATTATTGTTGACATCACGTAAAGGTGAATACATTGGGAGGCAACACAATAAGCCCCTATCTTTCTCGGTGTCCGGCTGAAACTCCATAACCACAAGTACTGCGTGAGTGTTAGAAATTGTAGAAGACTACGAGATAGTTGAGTATGTGAGCTTGCTGAAAAGCTCTATTGTTGACTCTTAGTGATGTTACGATAAATTGCAATTGCTTCAATGACTGAGATCATAGTTTGTTAGTTCCCAATGAAGTTTTTGAACCATACTTGACATTGTGAATTGCTTGTTACTTGAGCATAAGAAATCATATGATGAAATCTATATATGTTGCTGTTATAAGAATGATCATGATGCCCTCATGTCCGTATTTTATTTTTGTCGACACCTCTATCTCTAAACATGTGGACATATTTTTCGATTTCGGCTTCCGCTTGAGGACAAGCGAGGTCTAAGCTTGGGGGAGTTGATACATCCATTTTGCATCATGCTTTTATATCAATATTTATTGCATTATGAGCTGTTATTACACATTATATCTCAATACTTATGGCTATTCTCTCTTATTTTACAAGGTTTACCATGAAGAGGGGGAATGCCGGCAACTGGAATTCTGGCTGGAAAAGGAGCAAACGTTGGAAACCTATTTTGTACAACTCCAAAAGTCCTGAAAATCCACGAAACATCTTTTTGGATTTAATAAGAATTATTGAGAAAAAGAAATACACCAAGGGGCCCACACCCCGGCCAGGAGACAGGAGGGCCCCCCTATAGGGCGCGCCCCCTATCTCCTGGGCCCCCTGGTGGGCCTTTGTTGGGGAACGTAGTAATTTCAAAAAAATTCCTACGCACACGCAAGATCATGGTGATGATATAGCAACGAGAGGGGAGAGTTGTGTCTACGCCCTCGTGAGACCAAGCGAAGCGTTGACGCAACGTAGAGGAAGTAGTCGTACGTCCTCCCGGTCCAACCGATCCAAGCACCGTTACTCCGGTACCTCCGAGTTCTTGACACACGTACAGCTCGATGACGCACCCTCGATCTCCGATCTAGCAGAGGCGCCGAGGGGGAGTTCTGTCAGCATGACGGCGTGGTGACGATCTTGATGTTCACCTGTCGCAGGGCTTCGCCTAAGCACCGCTACAATATGACCGCGGTGTAATATCGTGGAGGGGGGCACCGCACACGGCTAAGGAATGATCAATGATCAACTTGTGTGTTCTAGGGTGCCCCTACCCCCGTATATAAAGGAGGGAGGGAGGAGGTGGCCGACCCAAGGGGGGGCGCGCCATAGGAGGAGGAAACCTACTCGAAGTAGGTTTCCCCTCTTTTTCCTAATCCAAGTTGGAAGGGGAAGGAAGGAGTACTAGTAGTAAGAAGGAAGAGGGGGAAGGAGAAAGGAAAGGGGGGGCCGGCCCCCCTCCCCAATTCGGATTGGGCTTGGGGGGGCGCGCCCCCTTCCCTTGCTCCTTCTCCCTTCCTTCCACTTGGGCCCAATAAGGCCCATATACTTACCGGGGGGTTCCGGTAACCTCCCGGAGCTCCGGTATATTCCCAAACTCTCCCGGAACCTTTCCGGTGTCCAAATATATCCGTCCAATATATCAATCTTTATGTCTCGACCATTTCGAGACTCCTCGTCATGTCCGTGATCACATCCGGGACTCCGAACAACCTTCGGTACATCAAAATACATAAACTCATAATATAACTGTCATCGAAACCTTAAGCGTGCGGACCCTACGGTTCGAGAACAATGTAGACATGACCGAGACACGTCTCTGGTCAATAACCAATAGCGGGACCTGGATGCCCATATTGGTTCCTACATATTCTACGAAGATCTTTATCGGTCAAACCGCATAACAACATACTTTGTTCCCTTTGTCATCGGTATGTTACTTGCCCGAGATTTGATCGTCGGTATCCAATACCTAGTTCAATCTCGTTACCGACAAGTCTCTTTACTCGTTCAGAATACGTCATCTCATAACTAACTCATTAGTTACATGCTTGCAAGGCTTAAGTGATGAGTATTACCGAGAGGGCCCAGAGATACCTCTCCGACAATCGGAGTGACAAATCCTAATCTCAATTATGCCAACTCAACATGAACCTTCGGAAACACTGTAGAGCACCTTTACAATCACCCGATTCGTTGTGACGTTTGGTAGCACACAAAGTGTTCTTCCGGTAAACGGGAGTTGCACAATCTCATAGTTGCAGGAACTTTGTATAAGTCATGAAGAAAGCAATAGCAGTATACTAAACGATCAAGTGCTAGGCTAACAAAATGGGTCATGTCAATCACATCATTCTTCTAATGATGTGATCCCACTAATCAAATGACAACACATGTCTATGGTCAGGAAACATAACCATCTTTGATTAATGAGCTAGTCAAGTAGAGGCATACTAGTGACCATAGTTTTGTCTATGTATTCACACATGTATTATGTTTCGGTTAATACAATTCTAGCATGAATAATAAACATTTATCATGATATGAGGAAATAAATAATAACTTTATTATTGCCTCTAGGGCATATTTCCTTCATCTCCCACTTGCACTAGAGTCAATAATCAAGATTACATAGTAATGATTCTAACACCCATGGAGTCTTGGTGCTGATCATGTTTTGCTCGTGAGAGAGGCTTAGTCAACGGGTGCGCAACATTCGATCCGTATGTATCTTGCAAATCTCTATGTCTCCCACTTGGACTTGGTCCCGAATGCAATTGAAGCGTCTCTTGATGTGCTTGGTCCTCTTGTGAAATCTGGATTCCTTTGCCATGGCAATTGCACGATATTGTCACGAAGATCTTCATTGGTCCCGATGCACTAGGTATGACACCTAGATCGGAAATGAACTCCTTCATCCAGACTCCTTCATTTGCTGCTTGAAGCAGCTATGTACTCGCTTCACATGTAGATCCCGCCACGACGCTTTGTTTAGAACTGCACCAACTTACAGCTCCACCGTTTAATAAAAACACGTATCCGGTTTGCGATTTAGAATCGTCCGGATCAGTGTCAAAGCTTGCATCGACGTAACCATTTACGACTAGCTCTTTGTCACCTCCATATCGAGAAACATATCCTTAGTCCTTTTAGGTATTTCGGGATGTTCTTGACCGTTGTCGATGATCCACTCTGGATTACTTTGGTACCTCCCTGCTAAGCTTATTGTTAAGCATACGTCCAGTCTGGTACACAGACTTGCATACATGATAGAGCCTATGGCTGAAGCATAGGAGCATTTTTCATTTCTCTCTATCTTCTCATTGTGGTCGGGCATTGAGTTCGACTCAACTTCACACCTTGTAGCACTGGCAAGAAACCTTTCTTTGCCTGATCCATATTGAACTTTTTCAATATTTTGTCAAGGTATGTGCTTTGTGAAAGTCCTATTAAGCGTCTTGATCTATCTCTATAGATCTTGATGCCTAATATGTAAGCAGCTTCACCGAGGTCTTTCATCGAAAAACTTTTATTCAAGTATCCCTTTATGCTATTCAGAAATTCTATATCATTTCCAATTAATAATATGTCATCAACATATAAAACTAGAAATGCTCTGAGCTCCCACTCACTTTCTTGTAAATCTGAGCTTCTCCAAAAGTCTCAGTATAAAACCATATGCTTTGATCACACTATCAAAACGTTTATTCCAACTCCGAGATGCTTGCACCAGTCCATAAATGGAACGCTGGAGCTTGCACACTTTGTCAGCACCTTTTGGATCAACAAAACCTTCCGGGTGCATCATATACAACTCTTCTTCTAGAAATCCATTCAAGAATGCAGTCTTGACATCCATTTGCCAAATTTCATAATCATGAAATGCAGTAATAGCCAACATGATTCGGACAGACTTAAGCATCGCTATGGGTGAGAAAGTCTCATCGTAGTCAACCCCTTGAACTTGTCGAAAACCTTTCACAACAAGTCGAGCTTTATAGACAGTAACATTACCATCAACGTCAGTCTTCTTCTTAAAGATCCATTTATTCTCAATGGCTTGCCGATCATCGGGCAAGTCAACCAAAGTCCACACTTTGTTTTCATACATGGATCCTATCTCAGATTTCATGGCCTCTAGCCATTTAGCGGAATCTGGGCTCATCATCGCTTCCTCATAGTTCGTAGGTTCATCATGGTCAAGTAACATGACTTCCGAATAGGATTACCGTACCACTCAGTGCGGATCTTACTCTCGTAGACCCCACGAGGTTCAGAGAAACTTGTTTCAAGTTTCATGATCAATATCATTAGCTTCCTCACTAATTGGTGTGGTTGTCACGGAACCGGTTCTCGTGATGAACTACCTTCCAATAAGGGAGTAGATACTGATTATCTCATCAAGTTCTACTTTCCTCCCACTCACTTCTTTCGAGAGAAACTCCTTCTCCAGAAAGGATCCATTCTTAGCAACGAATGTTTTGCCTTCGGATCTGTGATAGAAGGTGTACCCAACAGTCTCTTTTGGGTATCCTATGAAGACACATTTCTCCGATTTGGGTTCGAGCTTATCTGGTTGAAGTTTCTTCACATAAGCATCGCAGCCCCAAACTTTAAGAAACGACAACTTTGGTTTCTTGCCAAACCACAGTTCATAATGCGTCGTCTCAACGGATTTTGATGGTGCCCTATTTAACGTGAATGCGGCCGTCTCTAAAGCATAACCCCAAAATGATAGCGGTAAATCGGTAAGAGACATCATAGATCGCACCATATCAAGTAAAGTATGATTATGACGTTCGGACACACCATTTCGTTGTGGTGTTCCAGGTGGCGTGAGTTGCGAAACTATTCCGCATTGTTTCAAATGTAAACCAAACTCGTAACTCAAATATTCTCCTCCACGATCAGATCGCAGAAATTTTATTTTCTTGTTACGATGATTTTCTACTTCACTCTGAAATTCTTTGAACTTTTCAAATGTTTCAGACTTGTGTTTCATTAAGTAGATATACCCATATCTGCTCAAATCATCTGTGAAGGTGAGAAAATAACGATATCCGCCACGAGCCTCAACATTCATCGGGCCACATACATCTGTATGTATGATTTCCAACAAATCTGTTGCTCTCTCCATAGTTCCGGAGAACGGTGTTTTAGTCATCTTGCCCATGAGGCACGGTTCATAAGTACCAAGTGATTCATAATCAAGTGATTCCGAAGTCCATCAGTATGGAGTTTCTTCATGCGTTTTACACCGATATGACCTAAATGGCAATGCCACAAATAAGTTGCACTCTCATTATCAACTCTGCATCTTTTGGCTTCAACATTATGAATATGTGTATCACTACTATCGAGATTCAATAAAAATAGACCACTCTTCAAGGGTGCATGACCATAAAAGATATTACTCATATAAATAGAACAACCATTATTCTCTGATTTAAATGAATAACCGTCTCGCATCAAACAAGATCCAGATATAATGTTCATGCTCAACGCAGGCACCAAATAACAATTATTTAGGTATAAAACTAATCCCGATGGTAGATGTAGAGGTAGCGTGCCGACGGCGATCACATCGACTTTGGAACCGTTTCCCACCCGCATCGTCACCTCGTCCTTGGCGGTGCTCGCTTATTCCGTAGTCCTGTTTGAGTTGCAAATATTAGCAAGAACCAGTATCAAATACCAGTGCTACTACGAGCTCTAGTTAGGTACACATCAATAACATGTATATCACATATACCTTTGTTCACTTTGCCATCCTTCTTATCCGCCAAATACTTGGGGCAGTTCCGCTTCCAGTGACTAGTCTGCTTGCAGTAGAAGCACTCAGTTTCAGGCTTAGGTCCAGATTTGGGTTTCTTCTCTTGAGCAGCAACTTGCTTGCCGTTCTTTTTTAAGTTCCCCTTCATCTTCCCTTTGCCCTTCTTCTTGAAACTAGTGGTCTTGTTGACCATCAACACTTGATGCTCCTTCTTGATTTCTACCTCCGCGGCTTTCAGCATCGCGAAGAGCTCGGGAATAGTCTTGTTCATCCCTTGCATATTATAGTTCATCACAAAGCTCTTGTAGCTTGGTGGCGATGATTGAAGAATTTCATCAATGACACTATCATCGGAAGATTAACTCCCGGTTGAATCAAGTGATTGTTATACCCGACATTACGAGTATATGTTCACCGTGAACTATTCTCCTCCATCTTGCAGCTATAGAACTTATTGGAGACTTCATATCTCTCAATCCGGGCATTTGCTTGAAATATTAACTTCAACTCTGGAACATCTCATATGCTCCATGACATTCAAAACGTCGTTGAAGACCGGTTCTAAGCCGTAAAGCATGGCACACTGAACTATAGAGTAGTCATCAGCTTTGCTCGCGAGACGTTCTTAACGTCGTCGGCCAGCATCGATGGCAGCCTGGCACCCAGCGGTGCTTCCGGGACGTAACTCTTACGTGCAGCAATGAGGATAATCCTCGAGTTACGGACCCGATCCGTGTAATTGCTACCATCATCTTTCAACTTTGCTTTCTCAAGGAACGCATTAAAATTCAACGGAACAACAGCACGAGCCATCTATCTACAAACAAACATAGACAAGCAAGATACTATCAGGTACTAAGTTCATGATAAATTTAAGTTCAATTAATCATATTACTTAAGAACTCCCACTTAGACAGACATCCCTCTAGTCATCTAAGTGATCACGTGATCCAAATCAACTAAACCATAACCGATCATCACGTGAGATGGAGTAGTTTTCAATGGTGAACATCATTATGTTGATCATATCTACTATATGATTCACGCTCGACCTTTCGGTCTCCGTGTCCCGAGGCCATATCTGCATATGCTAGGCTCGTCAAGTTTAACCTGAGTATTCTGCGTGTGCAAAACTGGCTTGCACCCGTTGTAGATGGACGTAGAGCTTATCACACCCGATCACAACGTGGTGTCTTAGCACGACGAACTTTGGCAACGGTGCATACTCAGGGAGAACACTTCTTGATAATTTTAGTGATAGATCATCTTAAAATGCTACCGTCAATCAAAGCAAGATAAGATGCATAAAGGATAAACATCACATGCAATCAATATAAGTGATATAATATGGCCATCATCATCTTGTGCTTGTGATCTCCATCTCCGAAGCACCGTCGTGATCACCATCATCACCGGCGCGACACCTTGATCTCCATCGTAGCATCGTTGTCGTTTACGCCATCTATTGCTTCTACGACTATCGCTACCGCTTAGTGATAAAGTAAAGCGATTATGAGCGCTTGCATTTCATACAATAAAGCGACAACCATATGGCTCCTGCCGATTGCCGATAACCGGTTACAAAACATGATCATCTCATACAATAAAATATAGCATCACGTCTTGGCCATATCACATCACAACATGCCCTGCAAAAACAAGTTAGACGTCCTCTACTTTGTTGTTGCAAATTTTACGTGGCTGCTACGGGCATAGCAAGAACCGTTCTTACCTACGCATCAAAACAACAATGATAGTTTGTCAAATAGACTCCGTTTTAACCTTCACAAGGACCGGGCATAGCCACACTCGGTTCAACTAAAGTTGGAGAAACAGACACCCGCTAGTCACCTGTGTGCAAAGCACGGCGGTAAAACCAGTCTCGCGTAAGCGTACACGTAATGTCGGTCCGGGCCGCTTCATCCAACAATACCGCTGAACCAAAGTATGACATGCTGGTAGGCAGTATGACTTATATCGTCCACAACTCACTTGTGTTCTACTCGTGCATATAACATCAACGCATAAAACCTAGGCTCGGATGCCACTGTTGGGGAACGTAGTAACTTCAAAAAATTTCCTACGCACACGCAAGATCATGGTGATGATATAGCAACGAGAGGGGAGAGTGTTGTCTACGTACCCTCGTAGACCGAAGCGGAAGCGTTGACGCAACATAGAGGAAGTAGTCGTACATCCTCCCAGTCCAACCGATCCAAGCACCGTTACTCCGGTACCTCCGAGTTCTTGACACACGTACAGCTCGATGACGCACCCTCGATCTCCCATCCAGCAGAGGCGCCGAGGGGGAGTTCTGTCAGCACGACGGCATGGTGACGATCTTGATGTTCTCCTGTCGCAGGGCTTCGCCTAAGCACCGCTACAATATGACCGAGGTGTAATATCATGGAGGGGGGCACCGCACACGGCTAAGGAACGATCAATGATCAACTTGTGTGTTCTAGGGTGCCCCCTACCCCCGTATATAAAGGAGGGAGGGAGGAGGTGGCCGGCCCAAGGGGGGGTGCCATAGGAGGAGGAAACCTACTCCAAGTAGGTTTCCCCTCTTTTTCCTAATCCAAGTTGGAGGGGGAAGGAAGGAGTACTAGTAGTAAGAAGGAAGAGGGGGAAGGAGAAAGGAAAGGGGGGCCGGCCCCCCTCCCCAATTCGGATTGGGCTTGGGGGGGGCCTTCCCTTGCTCCTTCTCCCTTCCCTCCACTTGGGGCCCAATAAGGCCCATATACTTACCGGGGGGTTCCGGTAACCTCCCGGAGCTCCGGTATATTCTCAAACTCTCCCGGAACCTTTCCGGTGTCCAAATATATCCGTCCAATATATCAATCTTTATGTCTCGACCATTTCGAGACTCCTCGTCATGTCCATGATCACATCCGGGACTCCGAACAACCTTCGGTACATCAAAATACATAAACTCATAATATAACTATCATCGAAACCTTAAGCGTGCGGACCCTACGGTTCGAGAACAATGTAGACATGACCGAGACACGTCTCTGGTCAATAACCAATAGCGGGACCTGGATGCCCATATTGGTTCCTACATATTCTACGAAGATCTTTATCGGTCAAACCGCATAACAACATACTTTGTTCCCTTTGTCATCGGTATATTACTTGCCCGAGATTTGATCGTCGGTATCCAATACCTAGTTCAATCTCGTTACGCAAGTCTCTTTACTCGCTCATGAATACGTCATCTCATAACTAACTCATTAGTTACATGCTTGCAAGGCTTAAGTGATGAGTATTACCGAGAGGGCCCAGAGATACCTCTCCGACAATCGGAGTGACAAATCCTAATCTCGAATTATGCCAACTCAACATGAACCTTCGGAAACACCAGAGAGCACCTTTATAATCACCCGATTCTGTTGTGGACGTTTGGTAGCACACAAAGTGTTCTTCCGTAAACGGAGTTGCACAATCTCATAGTTGCAGGAACTTTGTATAAGTCATGAAGAAAGCAATAGCAGTATACTAAGCGATCAAGTGCTAGGCTAACAAAATGGGTCATGTCAATCACATCATTCTTCTAATGATGTGATCCCACTAATCAAATGACAACACATGTCTATGGTCAGGAAACATAACCATCTTTGATTAATGAGCTAGTCAAGTAGAGGCATACTAGTGACCATAGTTTTGTCTATGTATTCACACATGTATTATGTTTCCGGTTAATACAATTCTAGCATGAATAATAAACATTTATCATGATATGAGGAAATAAATAATAACTTTATTATTGCCTCTAGGGCATATTTCCTTCAGCCTTCGGTGTCCATCTTCTGCTATATCAGAGCTTTTACCCTAGAAACAATCGTGGGCAAGCTTACGGGACGAAACTCCGCCGCCACGAGGCGGAACCTTGGCGGAACCAATCTAGGGCTCTGGCGGAGCTGTTCTGCTGGGGACACTTCCCTCCGGGAGGGGGAAACCATCACCAACGTCATCACCAACGATCCTCTCATCGGGAGGGGGTCAATCTCCATCAACATCTTCACCAGCACCATCTCCTCTCAAAACCCTAGTTCATCTGTTGTATCCAATCTTGTATCAAAACCACAAATTGGTACCTGTGGGTTGCTAGTAGTGTTGATTACTCCTTGTAGTTGATGCTAATTGGTTTACTTGGTGGAAGATCATATGTTCAGATTCTTTATGCATATTATTACTCCTCTGATTATGAACATGAATATGCTTTGTGAGTAGTTACGTTTGTTCCTGAGGACATGGGTGAAGTCTTGCTATTAGTAGTCATGTGAATTTGGTATTTGTTCGACATTTTGATGAGATCTATGTTGTCTTTTCCTCTAGTGGTGTTATGTGAACGTCGACTACATGACACTTCACCATTATTTGGGCCTAGAGGAAGGCATGGGGAAGTAATAAGTAGATGATGGGTTGCTAGAGTGACAAAAGCTTAAACCCTAGTTTATGTGTTGCTTCGTTAGGGGCTGATTTGGATCATATGTTTAATGTTGTGGTTAGGTTTACCTTAATACTTCTTTTGAAGTTGCAGACGCTTGCAATAGGGGTTAATCATAAGTGGGATGCTTGTCCAAGTATGGGCAGTACCCAAGTACCGGTCCACCCACATATCAAATTATCAAAGTACCAAACGCGAATCATATGAACGTGATGAAAACTAGCTTGACGATAATTCCCATGTGTCCTCGGGAGCTCCTTTCTCATTATTAGAAATTGTCCAGGCCTATCCTTTGCTACATAAAGGATTGGGCCACCTTGCTGCACTTTACTTATTTTATTTACTTATTACTCGTTACTATTTATCTTATCACAAAACTATCTATCATCTACAATTTCAGTGCTTGCAGAGAAAACCTTACTGAAAACCGCTTATCACTTCCTTCTGCTCCTCGTTGGGGTCGACACTCTTACTTATCGAAAGGACTACGATTTATTCCCTACACTTGTGGGTCATCACACAACTATCCAAGTGGTCCTTGGAAGCATCAGTTAGTCCATTATAAAAGATATCAAGTATTTTTTTTCTTAAGAGGATGATCAGGCAAAGCATTAAGTAATCGGAGAAGCCTCCCCCAAGCTTGTGGGAGACTCTCTTCTTCGATTTGCACAAAATTATATATTTCCCTCAAGGCAGCTTGTTTCTTATGAGCAGGGAAATATTTAGCAGAGAAGTAATAAATCATATCCTGGGGACTACGCACACAACCAGGATCAAGAGAGTTAAACCAAGTTTTAGCATCACCCTTTAATGAGAATGGAAAGATCTTAAGAATATAATAGTAGCGATATTTCTCATCATTTGTGAACAGGGTGGCTATATCATTTAATTTAGTAAGATGTGCCACAACAGTTTCAGATTCATAGCCATAAAAAGGATCAGATTCAACCAAAGTAATTATCTCAGGATCGACAGAGAATTCATAATCCTTATCAGTGACAAAGATATGTGAAGTAGCAAAAGCAGGGTCATATTTCACTCTAGCATTCAGAGTTTTCTGTTTCAGTTTAGCTAATAATTTCTTCAGATCAGATCTATCATTGCAAGCAAGAAAATCTCTAGCAGTTTCTTCATCCATAACATAACCCTCAGGAACAACATGCAATTCATACTTAGGGGGAGAACCTTCATCATCACTATCTTCAATAATTTCATTTTCAATGATTTCATTCTCTCTAGCCCTAGCAAGTTGTTCATCAAGAAATTCACCTAATGGCATAGTAGTATCAAGCATAGAAGTAGTTTACTCATAAGCATCATGCATAGTAGAAGTGGCATCATCAATAACATGCGACATATCAGAATTAATAGCAGAAGCAGGTTTAGGTGTCGCAAGCTTACTCACAACAGAAGGAGAATCTAGTGCTGTGTGGCCCAGGCCCGGGGGCTCCTGTCGGTGTACTAAGGTAGGGGTACCTCAGTACCCCAACTTGTGCACGGGCAGTTGCAGCTCCCCGCGGCTGGATCTACTACGCTTGCGGAGACCATTCTGCTCCATATCAAGCCATTCAAGAACAAAGTGTACAAGACAGAAGGTCAAGACCCGGCAAGAGGAGCTTGCGGGAAGGCCGCCCCGAGCTCAAGATTACATCACTCACGCGAGGCCTGGCGAGAGGAGCTCGCCGGGGAGACTAGAAGACTACATCAGAGAAAGCACGCCTCGGCGTTATACGCGTCCCGGCGAGGGCCCGGAGAGCGGCAAGTTACAAAGCCCGACAAGCTTCCGGGTGCAGCAAGATCAAGACCCGGCAAGATACTTGCCGGAGAGCTGCTGCTGTGTGCCCGCGACTCCAGCTCATCCGCCCACGCGTCGCCTTGAGCCTTCTCCAGAGACGCGTGGCGGATGGCTGTGCAGCCTAGGGGGTGCGGTGGCACTCCACGGTGGTGGATCCATCGCCGTGGCAGACGGAGACGCACGGGCGGGAGCTTTTGGGGCGACGGCGACGGGCATTAAATGCCCTTGTCCTCCTCTGTCAAAAGTAGGTAGAATCCACTGTTCAAGCACTGAACGTCGTCTTCCCGCCGCTGCTCGGCGTGCAGGAACTCTGGGGCAAATATTTCTGTTACAGGAAGAAGACCACGGCGCATCCCCGGACCAGGGCCCATCCGGCCGCCACCATGGACAACTATCCTGGCGGGTACTATTTCTTCGCAGCCTTCTTCCACTGCGGTCTTTGCCCCCCTTTTTCTGATTTCTTCTGCGACATTATGCACACATACGGCTTCCACCTTCTTGATTTCACCCCCAATGCCGTCCTCACAATGGCGGTTTTCGCACATATGTGCGAAAACTTCATAGGATATACCCAAGCGTAGCGCTGTTCGGGCACTTCTTTACTCCTAGAGCAGAGCCGGCCCCCCCTCCGGAGGGATTTCTTGGGTTTTAAATGCGAACTTGAAGGAGTCGTGCTTGCCGGGGAGCTCGCGGCAAGTGGGAGGAGTGGCGTGCCGACCGGTGTTGGGTCGTTGAAGGCGAGCCGCAGCCCTTCACCGCGCCGTGCTGCGCGCCCATCGTCTTGGCAGAGACCGGAGCGAGCTGGACTCGGATGATATCAAGCTCGGCGCCGCCCTCGTCCGGATTCATCGTCTTGAGCAGCAAATCTAACGTTGTTGAGGTAGGCGCGAGACTTCCTCCGCCGCCGCGTGCCCCTCTCCAAGACAGAAAAGGCCGGCTGGGAGTGCGGCGCGCGGGGATATAATGAGGCTGCGCCCGGGCTGAACTTCAACTTCACGACGCTGAGCTGAGGGGATGGTCAGGGAACTCTTCAAGCACGACCGGACCATCCAGAGTGGTTCAGACCTTCCCGGGGAGTGGTGCCCCTCTGCAACAGCACAGCTCGGGATCGCCTCCTCGCCTTGATGCCCGCGTGCGACTCGCACGGCGTGGAGCGTACATGGATTCCGCCCGAGCCAATAGACGTCCTCAACTTCTTCGACACCCTTGAAGAGGTGGCGAAGAACAAGGACGAGACCCGGGGGCTGACACGGGACACCACGGACCAGGAGCTCGCGTACATAGCTTCTCGGGCCGAAGAGGCCGCTGCAGCCGCAGCGGCAGGAAAGTTCGGCTGTACGCCCGAGGAGGCTGAGGCTGCGGAGGAGTCCTACCAAGCGGAGGCGGCGGAGATCTGCAGACTGCTGCGACTTCCTCCCGACGCGCTTGCCGGGGTTCCCTCTCTGAGGCACTCCGGGATCCCCGGAATCGCAGCCGAGGCCGCGGCGAGAGGTGGCGCTGCCGGAGGGAGCAGAGGCGCCGCAAGGAGCGGAGGCGCCGGAGGGAGCGGAGACGCCAGAGGAAAAGGGGTCGCAGCGCAGGGCGCTGGGTCTGGCGAGCCAGCCGGCGAGGAGGGGGAGGAGGATGTCGCGGCCGCCGAGGATGCCGGCGGGTCCACGGACCTTTACGCCGACGACCTCTCCTCGTCGTCGGAGACCTCCCCGCCCCGGGCGAGCCCCAAGCGTTCTCCACCGAAGCGCCTCCGCAAGGCGGCGACGGAAGCGAGCACTCAGGCCCCCCGGCAACTACCGGCTCGCCGGGCAGCGCAAGCTTCCCGGGGGAGCCGGACCGCGCCGGGGGCGACAGGCGCACCAGCCACGGCGGAAGCAACCCGCGCGCAGGCCACAGCAAAGGCGCCTCGCAGGCCGGCGCCGAGCGGACAGGGGTCTTCTCGGGCGGGCGGCGGCTCCGCCCGCTTCTCGGTCCCGGCCGCCACAGGCTGGGTCTTCGCAGCCCCAGCCCCGAGGACCGCCAAGCGCCGAGAGGGCGCCGCCTCTGCTCCTCGCGCCGACGCGACCCTGTGGAGTATGATTTTTCCGCCTTGGCGGGGACGACGAGGAGGAACAGGAGTAAGTACCCAAGATCGTCATCTTCTTAAATTTTGCCTTGATTATTGTTGAGGCTAATCTTGTTCTTTGTGTTGACTTCAGGACCTTGACCGAGCGGGCGGCGAAGAAAGCCAAGGTGCCCGTGGTCGAGGTCGCGGACGACTCGCCCGTCGAGGCGACCGGGACGCGCGGATCAAGCTTGCGGACCCAGCGCTGTCGAGGAGCAACCCAGCGCAGCCCCCAGCGTAAGTCTGGGTTCTGCACTTTCGCTCGCCGGTCGTGTTTGAAGGTTTTGGTCTTGTGCTAATATCTTGACGTGTTTGTCTTGACTTGTGCAGAGATGGAGCCGCAGCGGCAGGAGCATCCGGAGGTCGCCCTCGAGGGCGGCAGTCCCTCCATCCCGCCAAGGTTGGACTCCCGGCAAGGAGAGCGTCCGCCAAGGGCGGATACTCCGCCAAGGGCGAGTACCCCGCCAAGAGCGAGCAGCCCGGCGAGGGCGGCCACTCCGCCAAGGGATAGTTCCCCGGCAAGGGAGCCCGCCGCTGACGACGCCCGCCAAGGTAAGTTCTGCAACTTTGTCTTCTTGGCGTCGTCTCTTTTTGGATATTTGCTTGAACTTCTTTTGCTTTTTCTTCTTCTTCTAGATCCTCCTCCCCCCGAGCAGATGGAGACGGAGGTCGTCATTGAGGAGGGGGAGGACGTGCAGGGTGGCGGCGGCGACGCCCCTGTCGTCGAGGACGCGGCGGGAGCCGCCGAGCCACATGTGCCAGAGACCGCTCCGGTCGCAGACGCAGCGGCCGAAGGGGGAAATGGCGACCGCACCACCGGCCCGGAGGCGGCGGGAGCATCAAGTGCTGCGCCGGTCACCGACCCCTTCGCCGGAGAGGAGCGGTCCGGCTACTACCTGGAAGCCCCCAACGGTGTCTATATCCAGGTGCCGTGGGGTTCCTCGTCGCGAGCTCCCGCGGAGGGCGAGGCCTTCGATGGTGAGATCCTCGCCTCCGCGGGTTTGAAGGTCGTCGAGGGGCCCGGCGGAAGCGGCGGGCCCGACGAGGAGAAGCTGCTTCACCAGCTCCTGGCCCTTTACCGGGCCAGACAGGCGAAGCTCGCTTCCCGGGAGGCCCTCGCCGCCAAGGCCGCCGAGGAGATGGAGAAAGCGGCGGAGCTCAGCGCCGCTAATCAGGCTGCTCTCCGCGAGTGGCGGAGAAGCGCGAGCGACTTCGCGGAGAGTATGAAGAGTGGTTCTTTGGAGAAGGCGAGGCGAAGAGCAGCAACGGCTCGCCGGGGTAGAGCTGTCCCGGCGAGAAGGAGAACTCATCCAGCGGAAGGTCAACCTCGACGCTCACGAGGAAGACCTTGCCGCTCGGGAATGGGCCCTTGGCGGGGAACTGAAGGAGGCGAAAGACGCCGCGGTTGCCGCGGAGACCGCCAAGGAGGAGCTTGCCGCCAAGGTCGCGATGCTGGAGGAGTTGCTGAAGGCGAATGCGGAGAAGATCGCCGCGCTCATCACGGAGCGCGAGAAGGATGCCCACACCAGCTCAGAACTCCAGGCGCGTCTTTCCAAGCAAGGTGACGAGTTGAAGGCCGCCAAGGATTCCGTCGTGGACCTTGAGCTGCAAGTTTCTGCGCTGAGGGACTCGCTCGACGCTGCCCGGGATCGGGAAACCAAGCTGAAGGAAGAACTCCGCGAGGAGCGATCCTTGGTGGCCAGCGCCAACAAAGCAGCCGAGGACTTCCGCCGTATCGTCGAGATATGGACCGAGGACTTGGTATCTTCTGCGTCCGCCATCGACCAGGAGCTGCTGGCGCTGAAGCTGGAGCATCTCATCTACTCCCCGGATCCAAACCTTGCTCACAGCGCCAAGCTCAGCCTCTTCTTCAGGGGGATCGCGCCAGCTCTTGCAAATCTGCGGAAGAAGATCCCCGCGCAGCTCGCCGAGGAGACGCGCCGGCTGTGCGCGGGAACCATGGAGCGCGTGCTGACGAAGATCGTCTACCGCAACCCCGGCGTAAACCTCACCAACGTTCTTCGCAGCTTGCCGGCCGACGCGAACATGGAGGCTTTGAAGGAGCAGGTCGCCCACATCATCGCCAAAGTGAACAAGATCTCCAGGATGGAGGGCGACCGCGTAGACTAGGCCTCCCTTATCTTTATCTCTTTTAGTTGCTGCATAGGGTGTTATGAACTCATCAGTTATCGCGACAAGTTATTCCTTGTAAGATATTACCTTTATTTTGATCAGCAGATGCAGTGTTATCTCCTTGTTTTGATCCTCAACTTCGCATGCTTCAACTTTATGCTTCTAGGAGTTTTGCCTGCGAGGAGCCCATGCCGCGAGTGCTGAGTGTCGAACTCGAAGCAGCCCGCTGGCCAAGGTCTTACCGGCAAGCAACCTTGCCGTGGCTTGTTGCAACGCACCCAGCTTGCTGAGCGGACTCGAAAACGAAACAAGGGCGCAACACTTTGTCGCAGCTCACTTAAATCGTTGAGCGTGCTCGAAAACAAGATAAGGGTGCGGCTATCCACGGGTAGGTTCCTCCGAGCACAAGTTTTCCATACGAAGCGTGGTTGTTCAAGGAAGGCAACTTAAAATTTTAAAATTTTGAGCTGCTCAAATCCCGATAACTTAGCTTTCGTGATCTATGCACTTTCCGGCAAGCTTCTCTTTCTTGAACAGCACTTGGTTCATCCTCCATCTCCTTCCCCCCCGGCAAACTTGTGCACGAGGAACGTTTCTTTTGCTTAAGAGACAAGGAATGAGAAGAAGGAAAAAGCATATGGCCTTTCGGCGTGCTATTGCTTGCCGGATATGCGTGTCGTACGAAAGATGCCAAATAACTCATGCAAATAGGAAAGAAGAGCATGTGAAAAGGCAAATATCACAAAACACGGAAACTTTACTGCTGCACGGGGTTTGCGCCCGGCTTTGTACAAAGGGTTACATGCAACAGCGGCAAAGCTTTGTACAAAAGGTGGTTGCCGGAGCGGATCACGGCAACCGCGCCTTATGGGTAAAACTTGCGAAGATGCTCTATGTTCCAGAGTTGCTCCTTTGGTAAGCCTTCTTCGGTCTCGGCGGACAGCGCCGGGCCTCGTGACTTGTCTCACCCGATAAGGGCCTTCCCACTTGGCGTCAACTTGTTGGAATTCTTGGCGGACTGAACACGCGAAGAACAAGGTCGCCTTCCTCGAGACTCTGGCTTTGACCTTGCGGCTATGGTAGCGGCGCAAGGCTTGCTGGTATCGAGCAGCTCGTCTGACAGCACGAGACGTCCCTCCTCAAGGAGCAATCGTCATCTTGCCGCAATTGCACTTGCTCGAGCTCATCATAGCGAGCACTCGAGGAGATCCGTATACGAGTTCCGTGGGGAGAACTGCTTCGCTCCATAGACTAGAGCAAAGGGTGTCCGTCCGGTGGCTCGATTTGGTGTCGTTCGATTGACCAAAGAGCCGCGGCAGCTCCTCTATCAATTTCTTCCGCACTGCGCAGCTGTCGAAAGTTCTTGTCTTGAGTCCGCGCAGCACTTCAGATTGGCCCTTTCGCTTGACCGTTGCTCCTTGGGTGAGCAAGCGAAGTTTAAACAGACCTTGGCGCCAAGGTCTTGGGCGTGTGCATGAAGGTGCGGCTAGTGAATTGTGTACCGTTGTCGGTGATAATCCTGTTAGGGATCCAAGCGGCACACAATCGACCAAGAACTTGACCGATGTTGGTTGTCACCTTTCTCACTGGCTCCACTTCGGCCACTTTGTGAACTTGTCGATTACTACGTACAAGTACTCAAAGCCCCGACAAAGACGGGGAAGGGGCCGAGAATATCGAGCCCCAGCACGAGAAGGGCCAGGATAAAGGGATTGTTTGGAGAGCTTGAGCTGGTGATGAATCTGCTTTGCATGGGCCGCACGCTTCACACTTGGTTACTAGTGTAGTTGCATCTTGGAGGGCTTCTTGCCAAAGAACCCTTGCGGAAAGCTTTCCCGCAAGCGCCCTGCGCCAATGTGGTGGCCACATATGCCTCCGTGTATCTCTCGCTAACAGCTTCGTCCATCTTCCCGGAGATGCACCTCAGCTGACACCATTGAGCCTTCTTACATGCAGCTCGTTATCCACGAACTGGTACATACTTGACTGTCTGGTTATCTTTTCTATTTCTTCTGGGTCGTCGGGAAGTTCTCCATTTTGCAGAAAGCGGACGATCTGCTGTGCCCATGCCGGAGCTCGGGGCTCAACGGCAAGGACTAAAGGCATGAAGGCCGCTGCGGGAACCTCAGCTTCCACGGCAAGGATCTCTGGCTCTGCCGGTGCTGAAGGTCCCCCGGCAAGCTTGCCGGGGCAAGGCTTGTCGGGAACACTTGCTTCAACCGCACAGATCCGAGGATCTGCAGGAGCAAACTGTTCCTCAGCGTTCTGGCTGTTGATCTTGGGGACTTTGGCGGCGGTCTCAGGGAGATCCGCCGGCAAGTAGTCGCCGGAGACCAATTTTCTCTTCTTGGACTGCCCAATTGATGGTGTGACGGAGGGTTGAGTCAGCTTGAGCAAGAAGGTCCCTGGTTCCTGAGTAACTTCATCGAAGCACACTTTGAAAGGCCATCTGCGATTTCATTCTGAGCTCTCGGGACATGCTCCATCTGCAAACCTTCAAAGCGCTCCTCAAGCTTCCTCACTTCATCTACATAAGCTTCCATCAAAGGGCTCTGATAGCTCTTGTTAACTTGTCGGACCACCTGGCGAGAATCTCCCGACAATCAACTTTCGATCCCAAGTTGGCCGCAATCACGAGGTGGCGAGCAAACCTTCATATTCAGCGGTGTTGTTTGTCGCTTGCTCCCTTGGGAAGTGCATCTGGATAACATACTTGAGGTGCTCTCCGGTGGGCGCGATGAGTACCACCTTGCACCGGCGCCTGCAGCGAGAAGGCACCATCAAAGTACATTACCCATTCACTTGTTGCTTCTCGTGACGGGTGCACTTGTTTCTTGGACTTCTTCATCGGTGTTGGGGTCCATTCGCTATGAATTCTGCCAAAGCCCGGCTCAGTATGGTGGAAGTACTTTCAAACTTGAGTCCAAAGCTCGACAGCTCCAAAGTGCCCACTCGGCGATCCTGCCTGTTGCTTCGGGTTGTGCAATATCCTCTTGATGAAGCAGTGATCCTTTGTTATCTTGTGTGCTGGAAGTAATGGCGCAGCTTTCTCGAGGCCATGAGGAGGCCGAAAAGTAGCTTTTGCACACAGAGTATCTTGATCTAGCCCCACGGAAGGGAGCTTACAAAATACACTGGGCGCTGCACCATCTTTTTCCGCACCTCATCCTGTCCCTGCGCAGAGTTGTCCTTGTTGGGGCCAGAGTTTGTCGAAGCAGCCCCCTGCTTGTCGCTGGACTCGCTTGCCGGTGGTGCAGCCTCCTCGTCGGGCTCCCTCTCCGCTACTAGCGCGGCACTAACCACTTGGTTGGTTGCCGCTAGGTACAACAGCAACTTCTCCTGTGGTCTAGGTGCGACAAGTATTGGGGTGGAGGACAGGTATCATTTCAAATCTTGCAGCGCTGCCTCCGCTTCCGGAGTCCACTTCATGGGGCCTGCTTTCTTCAAGATTTTGAAGAAAGGTAGGGCGCGCTCTGCAGACTTTGAAATGAACCTACTGAGGGCAGCCACGCAACCTGCGAGCCTTCTGACATCCTTGACTCGCTTCGGGGCTTCGATCTGCTCGATGGCTTTAATCTTGTCGGGGTTGGCTTCAATCCCTCTCTGTGACACAAAGAACCCGAGAAGCTTGCCGGAGGGAACTCCAAAGACGCACTTCTCAGGGTTCAACTTTAGCTGTATCTTGCGCAGGTTCTGAAATGTCTCTTCCAAATCTTGAATCAGCGTATCCCTGCTCTTGCTCTTCACCACGATATCATCCATGTAAGCCTCTACATTTCTGTGGATCTGTGGCTCAAAAGCAGTATACACTACCCTTGCAAATGTCGAGCCTGCATTCTTCAGTCCAAATGGCATGCGTATGAAGCAATAGGTGCCACATGGAGTGATAAACGCAGTCTTCTCTTCATCCTCTTTGGCCATAAAGATCTGGTGATAGCCCGAGTATGCATCAAGAAAGCAGAGTAGCTCACACCCGGCAGTGGAGTCAACAATCTGGTCAATGCGCGGCAAGGGGAATGGATCCTTGGGACATGCTTTATTTACGTCGGTGAAGTCTATACACAGCCTCCACTTCCCATTAGCCTTGCGTACGACGACTGGGTTTGCTAGCCACGTCGGATGGATTACACCTCTAACTAGGCCCGCTGCTTCTAGCTTCTTGATTTCTTCGTTGATGAATTCTTGGCGCTCCACGGCTTGCTTCCTCACTTTTTGCTTGATGGGTCGCAAGATGGGGCAAACGGCAAGCTTGTGCTCAATTACCTTCACAGGAACACGGGGATGTCGGATGGTTGCCATGCAAACACATCGGCGTTCGCCGCGAGGAAGGCAACGAGCGCCGCTTTCCTATTTTGTCAAGTGCAATCGATGGTAAAGGTACCACCGATGCCGTCCTCCTTGGCGGACACCTTCTTGGTTGCCGCGAGCGCCATTCCCTTTACTCTTGCCGGTGGAGCTCGACGGGACGTCCTCGACAGCAGCGCAACACTCCGAAGAGGTGCGGTTGCCGGAATGGGCCCCGGAGCACTTGCCGGACTTAGTCCTCGTCTTCTTCCCCCCGAGAGCTTCAGCGGCAAGTGTATTCTTGTCGGCCGCTGCTGCCGCATCCCGGTAGATCTTGTCGGTGCAGATAAGCGCATCTTTCTTGTCGCCATGGACAGTGATGACGCTTATCGGTCCCGGCATCTTGAGTACGTTGTAAGCATAATGGGAAGCCGCCATGAACTTGGCGAGGGCAGGACGGCCGAGTATTCCGTTGTATGGTAGCGGAATATCGGCGACGTCGAAAGTGATGCGCTCAGTCCTGAAATTGAGCTCCCCGCCAAAGGTCACCGCAGAGTGATCTTTCCCTTGGGCTTACTCCGCCCGGGTTGATTCCTTGAAAGAACCGGTCTCTTCGAGCTCGTCATCCGGGATTTGGAGCTTCTCGATCACAAGAGAGGAGATCAAGTTCAGCCGCCCCGCCGTCAACCAATATTTTGGTGACCTTGAGGTTGCGGATGGTGGGTGAAACCAGCATCGGCAAGCACCGACCGCTGATGGTGCGGTCGGGGTGATCCTCAAGATCAAAAATGATGGGCGTGCGGACCATTTGAGAACTGCTTGGCGACTCCATGGGCGGATTCTGCTGCGTTCACCTCACGCACCCACTGTTTTAGCTGGCGGCGGGAGGTGTGCAGAGAGGCGCCGCCGTCGACGCACAGGACCTCCGTGGCCTTCTGGAACTCCTGCTCACTGTCATCCTCATCCTCCATGTCTTCGTCGTCATCTTCATCCTTGTCGCGGCTCCGGGGAGGTCGATCACCTTGTCGCCGCTTGGCCTTGCCGAAGCGTCCTCCTTGGCCATTGAACGGCCGTTTCTTGCTCGGTTCTCCTCCGCCGCCTTGGGCCCTCTCCTTGTCGCGCCTCTCGTACTCAGCTTTTTGCTGCTCGACGAGATAGTCGACGCGCTTGCAGTTGTAGAGATCGTGGCCCTTGGTGCGGTGGATTTTGCGAGATTGCTTGCGGTGCCGCCCGCTTGTCGGCTGCCGCTTCATAGGCAGGCTCCTTGCGGGAGTCGCTGTGTTTGCTTGGCGGGAGCCTCCTTGCCGGACCTCTCGACGGCAAGCACCTCTTCCTTGTTCTTCTTCTGATTGTTCCGCCGTCGGCGCTTCTTTGCCGGGGCGGCGTCGTCGGAGTCGCTTCCTCCTGCGCCAGCATCCTCCCCGGGGAGCCTCCTTCCTTCTTCCGCGCGTGCGCATTTATCAGCCAGAGCATAGAGCTCGCTGACATCCCGAATCTTGGTCATCGCCATCTCTTCACGCATGCGGCGGTTACGCGACGTTCGGTGGAAGCACCGATAACTTGTGGCGAGGTGGACATCGAGGATGTTGTGCTGCACACGGCTGAAGCGTTGGATATATTTTGCGCAGGGTTCTCCTTCCTTCGGGCCAAAATGTGGAGATCGCTCTCTGGCCGTGGGGTTTGTGGCCGCCCGTGAAGGCGCCAACAAACCGATGGCAAAGGTCCGCCAAGAAGAGATGGAGCCTTCCGGCAAGTGCATAAGCCAAGAACGAACGCTCGCCTAAGCACGAAGCGGGAAGTAGTTTGCCGAATCTTCTCGTCGCGCCCCGCAGCTCGCACGGCGATGGTGTATATCTTGAGGAATTCGAGGGTGCGTCTTGCCGTCGTACTTCTCCGTGCGTCGGGCTTGAAGTTCTTCATCTTTGGAGCCACCGACGCGCCGCAGCTCACGGGTGAACGCAGGGCAGCTGCGCGACTGACAAGTCGCTGGCTTTCGGGCGGCGCTGTAGCGTCGGCAGTGCTTCCAGCTCTCTGGTCCGATTGTCGCCGAAGTCTCGGCGGCGCTCGATCGTGGTCCGAGCGTCCTCTTGTCGCCGATCGTCGAGGACCTGGCGTTGATCCCGACGAGCCCGCGGATCCGACGATGCCGTGGAGCCGTCGTCGGCGTTGTTCCGGCGGGGCGGCGTCTTTCGCTTCCGCGTTGGGGAGTGCACGGTGGGTGCACCCCCGGCGGTCTTGTCGCCGCCGGCCTTCGTCTTCTCGGCTTGCCGCGGCCGTGAGGCCACCGGCTGCCGTGGAGAGTCGTTGTTGGCGAAGGCGACCAGGCTCCGGATGGTAGCCCTCCAGTCTTCGGCTTTGTCCGCGGCTGGAGGGAAGTCGAGGAGCATTTGCGCTCTTATGAGCGCTTCGCGGAGTGGAGGGGCGGGAGCGGCAAGGCGGGAGCGGACGCGCCGGACTCTAACAGTGTTAGAAGGAGCGGGTCCTGCCGGCGCCTTTGCTTTGCCCGTGTTCGGGCGGGGTCCGGAACATCCGCGAGCCTCCGGCGTGTTTCGCCCAAGAAAGCGGATACCACCTCCGTGGTATGGCGCTGCTGGGTCGTCGTGCGCTGAGATGGACGTGGATCCACGGAGACCGAGGCGCGGTCATCCGCCCTGTCCCTGGATCTGGTGGCGCCGCGAGTGCCCTCGCCGGTGTCCACCCTTCCGCTGGCGTCTCCTCCACCTACCGTTGGTTCCGGTGGCGGCGGGTGAGACGCAGACGGGTCTGCGACCCTCGAAGCTCTCGTCTTCGGGGCCATGACGCAGTTGTCGATGAGGTCGCCGATAAAACTGGAGAGGTTGATGAAGAACGCGCCCGCGCGAACGCCGGATCAGGTCCGCACAACCTCGAAGCTCCCCTACCTGGCGCGCCAAAGATGTCGGGGACGGAGCGGATGCTGGCCCGCCCGCCGCGAGCACCTATGGGGCCGGGGCCCCTTCGTGAGTGCGGTACGAGGGCGGAGGAGGCACAGAGAGTAGATCGAGGCGATGCACGCGGCGGGAGTTTTACCCGGCCGGGCGCGATGGACGCAGAAACCCTCTGCTGCTTTGTGTTGTATTGTGCTCGGGAGCTTGGGAGCTCTGAGAGCAGCTACACCGAGCGTGGGAGTTGCAAATGAGTCGAACCTCCTCTACGTTGTGCATGGGCCTCCTTTTATATGCAAGGGGTCACCGACAGGTGTCAAGCGGAGAGAGGGTAAAAATGTAAAAGAGGTGGTAGTTGGAGCAGCAAGGGAACAAGTGCAGCCACGATTGCTTGAATAGTGGATTCTACCTACTTTTGACAGAGGGGGACAAGGGCATTTAATGCCCGTCGCCGTCGCCCCAAAAGCTCCCGCCCGTGCGTCTCCGTCTGCCACGGCGATGGATCCACCATCGTGGAGTGCCACCGCACCCCCTAGGCTGCACAGCCATCCGCCACGCGTCTCTGGAGAAGGCTCAAGGCGACGCGTGGGCAGATGAGCTGGAGTGCGGGCACACAGCGCAGCTCTCCCGGCAAGTATCTTGCCGGGGTCTTGATCTTGCCGGACCCGGAAGCTTGTCGGGCTTTGTAACTTGCCGCTCTCCGGGCCCTCGCTGGACGCGATAACGCCGAGGCGTGCTTTCTCGATGTAGTCTTCTAGTCTCCCGGCGAGCTCCTCTCGCCAGGCCTCGCGTGAGTGATGTAATCTTGAGCACTGGACGGCCTTCCCGGCAAGCTCCTCTTGCCGGGTCTTGACCTTCTGTCTTGTACACTTTGTTCTTGAATGGCTTGATATGGAGCAGAATGGTCTCCGCAAGCGTGTAGTAGATCCGGCCAGCGGGGAGTCTGAATCGCCGTGCACAAGTTAGTACCGAGGTACCCCTACCTTAGTACACCGACAAGTGCAGAGCTAGATGGCAGTTCCTTACCTCCCCTCGTAGTTGAGGGATAAATCTTAGTTCTTTCATCTTCCAAGTTCCTCATAGTCACCAGCAGATATAAATCCCAAGTGACTCAAAGAATAGAGCAATGCTCCCCGGCAACGGCGCTAGAAAATAGTCTTGATAACCCACAAGTATAGGGGATCACAATAGTTTTCGATGGTAGAGTATTCAACCCAAATTTATTGATTCGACACAAGGGGAGCCAAAGAATATTCTCAAGTATTAGCAGTTGAGTTGTCAATTCAACCACCCCTGGATAACTTAGTATCTGCAGCAAAGTACTTAGTAGCAAAGTACTATGGAAGTAACGGTAACAGTGGCAAAAGTAATAGTAGCAGTTTTGTAGTAATTGTAACAGTAGCAACGGTAAGGTGAATAAGCAAAGAGCAGTATATGAAAAGCTTGTAGGCATTGGATCAGTGATGGATAATTATGTCGAATGCGATTCCTCATGTAATAGTTATAACATAGGGTGACACAGAACTAGCTCTAGTTCATCAATGTAATGTAGGCATGTATTCCGAATATAGTCATACATGCTTATGGAAAAGAACTTGCATGACATCTTTTGTCCTACCCTCCCGTGGCAGCGGGGTCCTAATGGAAACTAAGGGATATTAAGGCCTCCTTTTAATAGAGAATCAGACCCAAGCATTAGCACTTACTGAATACATGAACTCCTCAAACTACGGTCATCACCGAGAAGTATCCCGATTATTGTCACTTCGGGGTTGTCGAATTATAACACATAATAGGTGACTATAGACTTGCAAGATAGGATCAAGAACTCACATATATTCATGAAAACATAATAGGTTCAGATCTGAAATCATCGCACTCGAGCCCTAGTGACAAGCATTAAGCATAGCAAGGTCATAGCAACATCAATCTCAGAACATCGTGGATACTAGGGATCAAACCCTAACAAAACTAACTTGATTAGATGGTAAATCTCAGCCAACCCATCACCGCCCAGCAAGCCTATGATGGAATTACTCATGCATGATCGTGAGCATCATGAAATTGGTGATGGAGGATGGTTGATGATGACGACGGCGACGAATCCCCCTCTCCGGAGCCCCGAACGGACTCCAGATCAGCCCTCCCAAGAGAGATTAGGGCTTGGAGGCGGCTCCGTATCGTAAAACGCGATGAAACTTTCTCTCTGATTTTTTTCTCCACGAAAGCAAATATATGGAGTTGGAGTTGAGGTCGGTGGATGTCTAGGAGGCCCACGAGGCAGGGGGTGCGCCCTAGGGGAGGGGGCGCGCCCCTCACCCTCGTGGACAAGGTGTGGGCTCCCTGACGCTGATTCTTTCACTAGTATTTTTTATTAATTCTGAAAAGTTGCTCAGTGGATTTTTAGTTCATTTTGAGAACTTTTATTTCTGCACAAAAATAACACCATGGCAGTTCTGCTAAAAACAACGTCAGTCCGGGTTAGTTCCATTCAAATCATGCAAGTTAGAGTCCAAAACAAGGGCAAAAGTGTTTGGAAAAGTAGATACGACGGAGACGTATCACCGCAATAACCTATTTTTTAAAACTAGGCCACAATAACCATGGGCTACATATTTACTATAGTGACCATGGGCCTCCAACGGGCCGTAGAAACAATGGGCCTTCTACGGGGCATAGCATCAATGGGCCTTCTACGGGCCGTATGATCGATTGGCCAAACATGGGCCAATAACGGACCGCATTATGGGTCGTAAGCGGGCTAGAGTTGGAATCGTCCGTTCATGGGCCGACCATAACGGGCCATCGTTAATCGGCCATATTTTATGACACTATGAAAATGGCCCAATGGATTAACTGGCCACAAACGAGCCGACTATAACCACGGGCTGAATTTCGCCCACAAGCAGAAAAGGCCAGTGACGGGCCCTAAGTAACCAAATGCTGGAAATGAGCCCAAGAATAAATGGGCCCTAAGAAGGCCGAAAGTTAGCACGGGCTAGAATCGGCCTAATGGATTAATGGGCCGTTAATGGGTATAAAGTGATACACTGTTCATTACTGGCCATTTTCACCATGGGCCGTTAATGGGCCAAGAGTTATAAAGGGCCTCATATGGGCCGAAAGATGCCATGGGCCATACATGGGTCGGAAGTTACAATGGGCTGGAATCATATTGGTCAGCCCAGATGACGCTACCGGGCCTAATTTGGATAGGCCGTAACGGGTCGTGACTTAGCGGGCTGTAAAATGGGCTATATGCGAACAAGCCATTAACAGGCTTTCCATGGGCCGGCCCGCTACCTTTGGACCAAGTCAAACGGACCGGCCTTTTCACCGGAATGGGCCTCTATTGGGTTATGCCACGTGTCGACGTATCATAGGCGCCTTCGGTCCAATGAGTGGATGACATCTGTCCCAACGGTGAGCTGACACGTGGTTCCTTTGGCCATTGATAATTTTACACGCGGAAAATCCCCATTGGTCTGGGCTGTTAACGGGTTATCGGATCCAAACCGGAACCCAATAGCTTAACAGCGACCCATTACGGTGGATGCCACATGTCGGTTATCCTTGACGAGAGCAATTCTATGATGCGTGATTTATCGTCATGGAAGTGGACACTTCCGTGATGATAATTTTGGTAATGTCATGGAACACTTCTACGACGGCACAGGTATGACTATCTTGATTTTTTCATAAAATCATCATGGATGTACATGCATGACAGAAAACGTGACCTAATGTGACAAACACGTATCATCACGGAAGTGTATTTTTTTGTAGTGTTGGTGCCTCTTTGATGATTCGTGAGTAGTTCATTGTAGACCTAGGGCCCGTAGTTAGTAGCTAGATGGCTTCCTCTCTCTCTCTCGCTCTCTCTCTCTCTCTCTCTCTCTCTCTCTCTCTCTCTCTCTCTCTCTCTCTCTCTCTCTCGGTTCTCAATACAACGGTCTCTTGGAGATCTATTTGATGTAACTCTTTTTGCGGTGTGTTTGTTGGGATCCGATGAACTTTGAGTTTATGATCAAATCTATGTTTTTATTAGTCTTTTGATCTCTTATATGCATGATTAATTATAGCCTCGTATTTCTTCTTCGAACCTATGGTTTAGTTTGGCCAACTAGATCAATTTTTCTTGCCATGGGAAGAGGTGCTTTGTGATGGGTTCGATCTTACGGTGCTTGATCCCAGTGATAGAAGGGGAGCCGACCTGTATGTATTGTTGCCATTAAGGATAACAAGTAGGGGTCTATTTCTACATAAATAGATCTTGTCTACATCATGTCATCGTTCTTATTGCATTACTCCGTTTCTCCATGAACTTAATATACTAGATGCATGCTAGATAGCGGTCGATGTGTGGAGTAATAGTAGTAGATGCAGACAGGAGTCGGTCTACTAATCTTGGACGTGATGCCTATATAGTGGTCATTGCCTGGATATCGTCATGATTATTTGAAGTTCTATCAATTGCCCAATAGTAATTTGTTTACCCACCATATGCTATTTTTCTCGAGAGAAGCCACTAGTGAACTCCACGGCCCCCGGGTCTCTTCTTTATCATATTGGCCTTTGAGATCTATTTTTATTCGCTCTTATTTTCAGATCTATTAATCCAAAATGCAAGAATACCTTTCTGCAATTTTTATTTATTTATTTTATCACACGTTCCCGCGAGATCTATTTATCCAATCTACTACAATTTTACCTATCTTTTTACCCGTGAGGGATTGACAACCCCTCTCTTACGTCGGGTTGCAAGTATTTATTCTTTGTGTGCAGGAGCTATTTACGTGGTGTTGTGTGGTTCTCCTACTGGTTCGATAAACTTGGTCTCATCACTTAGGGAAATACCTACCGTTGCTATGCTGCATCATCCCTTCCTCTTTGGGGAAATACCGACGTAGTTCAAGCAAACATCAAAAGGAATTTCTGGCGCCATTGCCAGGGAGACATCATCAACATCTACTAGGTTCCTAATCACAAATCTCATCACCTTGCAATTTACATTAGTTGCCTCTCATTTTTCTCTCCCCCACTTCACAAAATTTGTCATTTTATTCGCCCTCTTTTTCGTTCGTTGTTTTTCTCGTCAGATCTGTTTTTGAGAGCAATCTTGTTGACCACCTTTTGACGTTATGGAAAGTTTTTCCTCTATTGCATGCACTCCCGAGAACGAGGTCCTCAACTTTAAAAAAAGGGGAGGGGAGAACTTAAAAGATGCTTGGTATAGGATTTGCAACGCTCATAATAGATCTATCCTAAACAAACTACCGTTATCTTCTTCGCTATTTTATGTGGGTATCACCACTTGGTATATATTCGTCCTTGGTACGATTACCGGTGGAAATTTCTTGATGTGTCCCTCTCTTGATGCTTTTAATGCTATGGGAAATTTAGTGGGTTCACCACCGCTTTTGATTAATGAAACAACTTTGACTCTCGAGCATGTTATGGAAAGACTAGATGCTATTGAAAAGAAAATGCTTATCGAAGAACATTTTGAAAACTTGGATAAGAAGATGCATAATTTTGCTACTAAAATTGGGTCAAAGGCAGGACAAGTTTTTAAGTTGTTAAAAGAAAAGGGGACCGTAACTCATGAAAGAATTGAAGAAAGCCCGCGGATTTATAAATTGGAAGAAATCTTTAGTAATCTAAGCACGGCTTTTGCTTCCACCAAAACTATCGAAAAAACTCCGTTAAAAATTGGCAAGATTTCTCAAGCCCCTAAAAACAAGGGTGCAACTTCCAATAGCAACAGAGAAGATCTTAAGATGATTAGTATTCACCCGAATTTTGTTGAAGTTACAAGAGACACTTTGTGCAAGAATGAGTTCCTTAAACTTGTTCCAAGGAGTATTGTCATTGAAAACTTGTATGCTAAATCTTTGAATAATCCCAAGTGTTTGATCGAAGAGTTGGAAATTAAAGATGACAACACTTAGATCTTTGTATTATGCCTAGCTAGGGGCGTAAAACGATAGCACTCGTTGGGAGGCAACCCAACTTGTATCTTTTTGCTTTTTCATTTTCTTGTTATTTTCAATAAAATACCCAATTATGCCTCTGTTTAGATGTCTTTTTGTGGTTTAAGTTAGTGTTTGTGCCAAGCAAAGCCTTTGGGATAATTTGGGAGATAGTTGATTTGATCTTGTTCAAAAACAGAAACTTTTGCACTCAGAAAAATAATTTTAATAAATCATATAAACGTGATTTTGTTCTGAATTTTTTTACAAAATATTGATATAAAAATTTCCCACGTTTTCCTAATTTTGCAGAATTTTTGGAGTTACAGAAGTATATGAAGTTCCCTGATTACTCTAGATTGTTCTGGTTTTGACAGATTCTGTTTTCGTTGTGTTATGTGCTTGTTTTGATGATTCTATGGCTTCCTTTGAAGATTTTTTGTCATGGAAAAGTTAAAATACAGTGGATATAATACAATAAAAAATATGAATGGGTTTACAACAGTACTTAAAGTAGTGATTTGCTTTCTTATACTAACGGATCTCATGAAGGTTTTGTTGAGTTTTGTGTGAATTAAGCTTGGGGATGCCCGCGAGTGGCATCCCCTCTTTCTTCTAACAACCATCGGTATTTTACTTGGAGATATATTTTTATTCGTCACATATTATGAGTTTTTCTTGGAGCGTCTTGTATAATACAAATCTTTTCTTATTTTACTTTGTGTTTTAAGTCATCTATATTTGCTGGATACACCTAGTTGAGGGAGCCAAAATTATGCTATGACTTGTTAGAGTTGCTCTCCATGCTTCACTTAAATCTTTATGAGCCATGGAATTGCTCTAATTCTTCACTTATATATTTTTTAGCACGGTGTGCTTTACTATTTTTGAAGAAATGCTCTCATGCTTCACTTAGATTTATTTGAGAGTTAGTAAATTTTTGAAGAGATTCTCTCTTGCTTCACTTAAATTATTTTGAGAGAAGAAATTTTTTTATGCTCATGTTCTTCACTTAGATTTGTTTGAGCTATCAAAAGCAACATATGAAATTAGTCTTAAAGTGATAGATATTCAAGAGGGATATAATAAAAACTTTCATGAAGATCATTGAACAAAATAAACTTGATTCTTTGTAATGGTTTTGAGATATAATGATAGTGATATGTGAGTCATGTTGATGAGTAATTATGCTTTAGTAAGAATATTGGTGTTAAGGTTTGTCATTCCCTATGCAAGCATGAAAGTCAATAGTTATGCAATGAAATTACATCCTACTTGTGGTGCATTATTCAGTGTTAGTTATGCCTATTGCTTGCTTATGAGATTTTTCGTTTCTTGGTTGGATGCTTCCCAATCTTTTGCTAGCCTTCATTTGCACTAAGTATGATCACTACTTGTGCATCCAAAATCCTTTAAACTAGTTTTTGCCACATGAGTCCACTATACATACCTATATGCGGTATTCTTTTGCCGTTCTAAGCAAATTTGTATGTGCCATCTCTAATTTTCAAAATAAATTTCTCTTTTGTGTGCTCGTACCGCTCATGAAACGGTAGGGGTGGCTAATATATTTCCATGCTAGATGTGTTATTCTCAAGATGAGTGTTTATTCACTTGTCATTGCACGAGAGTACGACAAAGGTATTAGGGATGCCCAGTCCCGAAATAAAAAATGAATTTACTTTATGTTGTCAAATAATAAATTCCTTGGGAAGTGTTGGTATGGAAGGCACCCGTGGATACGGTAAGCCAGGGAAAGTGAAAGTATGGTGGAAAAAGGAATAAAGTTCATTTTTTGTTTGGGAACCGCCTATGATATATCTAGCATGGAAAGTATTGGTAACTACTCGATCGTTTTCGTTGACAGGAAAAGCATGCCACCCAAAATGATTTTATCTATCTTTTTTCTTTGAACTCTGGCACCTCTACAAATCCCTACTTCCCTCTGTGGAAGGGCCTTTTGATGTCTTCTAGAACTACATCAGTATTTCCCCAAAGAGGAAGGGATGATGCTGTATAGCGATGGTAGGTATTTCTCTCAGTGATGAGACCAAGGTTATCGAACCAGTAGGAGAACCTCCTCACACCACGTAAACAACACCTGCACACAAATAACAAATACTCGCAACCCGACGTGTTAAAGGGGTTGTCAATCCCTTTCGGGTATGGCGCCTCAAGTAGGCAAATAACGTGAGGTAAAAAGTGGTAGATAGGATAAATAGACCGCGAAACAAATAAATTGTAGCAAGGTATTTTTGTATTTTCGGTTTAATAGATCTAAAAATAAATGCAAGAGAAAATAGATCGCAAAGGCAAATATGATGAAAAGAGACCCGGGGCCGTAGGTTTCACTAGTGGCTTCTCTCGAGAAAAATAGCAAACAGTGGGAAAACAATTACTGTTGGGCAATTGATAGAACTTCAGATAATCATGATGATATCCAGGCAATGATCATCATCTAGGCATCACGTCCAAGATTAGTAGACCGACTCCTGCTTCATCTACTACTATTACTCCACACATCGCCCGCTATCCAGCATGCATCTAGCGTATTAAGTTCATGAGAAAACTGAGTAATGCAATAAGAACGATGACATGATGTAGACGAGATCCGTTTATCTATTGTGGCAGATATAGATCTCATCTTGTTATCCTTAGGCACAATGATACATACATGTTGGTTCCCTTTCTGTCACTGGGATCAAGCACCATAAGATCGAACCCACTACAAAGCACCTCTTCCCATTGCAAGATAAATAGATCAAGTTGGCCAAACAAAACCCAAATATCGGAGAAGACATATGAGGCTATAAGCAATCATGCATATAAGAGATCAAAGAAGACTCAAATAACTTTCATGGATAAAAACATAGATCTGATCATAAACTCAAAGTTTATCGGATCCCAACAAACACCCCACCAAAAGACTTACATCATATGGATCTCCAAGAGACCATTGTATTGATAATCAAGAGAGAGAGAGGAAGCCATCTAGCTACTAACTACGGACCCGTAGGTCCACAAAGGACTACTCACGCATCATAGGAGAGGCACCAATGGAAGTGGTGAACCCCTCCATGACGGTGTCTAGATTGGATTTTGGTGGTTCTGGACTCCGTGGTGGCTGGATCAATATTTCCCTGACCCCCTAGGGTTTCTGGAATATTTGGGTATTTATAGAGCAAAGAGGCAGTTTGGGGGGCACCCAAGGTGGGCACAACCCCCAGGGCGCGCCTGGGCCTCCTGGCACGCCCTGGTGGGTGCTGCTCACCTCAAGCAGCCCCTCAGGTGCTTCCTTGGCCCATTGTCTTTCTTATGGCCCAAAAAAACATCCTCCAGGAGTTGCGTTGCATTTGGACTCCATTTGATATTGATTTCATGCGGTGTAAAAACATGCAGAAAACAACAACTAGCACTGGGCACTATGTCAATAGGTTAGTACCAAAATATGATATAAAATGACTTTAAAACATCCAAGAATGATAATATAACAGCATGGAACAATCAAAAATTATAGATACATTGGAGACGTATCACCTTTCTATTTACTTTATGCAATTTTCACTTTACTTGAGTCTCCATCTTCTCTTATAAAGCACCAACTAAGGGGCACTATGATCGTACTTGAGCATTGGGTGTAGCTAATATGCGAGTGTGTTTCATGAATGGATCAATGATTGAGCATAATGGGCTAGGGATAACTTGCTTTAGTGTTGATATTTTGAAAGAGATGGTTGCTTGTTGATATGCTTGAGTATTAAAGTTTTCATGTCAAAACTAGACTATTGCTTTGAACCATATAAAAGTCCTAATGTCCATGCTACAAAGAAAAAAATATGTGATGAACATGTTAGGCAGCATTCCACATCAAAAATTCTGTTTTTATCATTTACCTACTCGAGGACGAGCAGGAATTAAGCTTGGGGATGCTGATATGTGTCCAATGTATTTATAATTTTTGATTGTTCCATGCTGTTATATTATCATTCTTGGATGTTTAACAATCATTTTAGGGATTCTTATTTCTGTGCCCCTGGTTCCTTAGCTCTACTCATTCATCCCCACTCTGTTAACTTTTGCTCACTTTTCCCCACTCCCTTGCCCGAAACCCTCAGAACAGGTTATAACGGACGTTGCCATCGGGTCAATGCCTTTGATCGTTAGCTGATGAGTGGGGCCGCGTATATGTGGGCGCATGCGAGACCGCGGTCATGGGGTAGCACATGTCCATGGACATGCCCGAAACGTCCCATCATATAAAGAGGGCAACCACCTCCATCGCCCCTACCATTTACCCCCAAATCCCCTCCCTGCCGCTTCGTCTTCCTCTCCCCCACCTGCGTCGTCTCACTCTCCTTGACTGCCTCCACCGCATCGTCTCGCTCTCCCCCACCGCATCCTCTTCCTCACCTTCATCACCTCCATCTGTAAGATGGCCGACACTCGTGGCGACGTCGGTGCAGCGGCCAGAGATGTGGTGGAGCTGCAGGGTCCAGGCGCGGCGACCGCGGATGTCGGCGGCGTCCATGGTAGTGCGGGGAAAGTTGCAACCGCTGCGGATGTGGCGGGCTCCACCTCATCGCTGCAGAAGGTGAAGGCGTCGAGCGGCGTAGTCAATCCAGATGCCCCCATTGCGCCGCCTGCCGTGGAGGAGCGGGTATTTCCACTTGCTTAGCTTGTAGAGTTAATTGCTCCCTAGTTGCATTAGTTAGATTGTGATTCATACGGTAGTTCAGATGTTTAGAGTAGTTGGTTTGACGGATGGGCGGGTTTTTTTGTAGGGTATGGGTTGGGGGGATGGGGGTTTTTGGACTAGGGTTTGTTGGATAAATTCATTGCAAAAATGCTATGTTGTGAACTATGATTTTAGGTGCTACAATGATTGGGGTTTTTAGATTTGTTTTTAGATTTGGATAAAATCATTGCAAAAATGCTACATGTTGTGAATAGATTAGGGTTTTAATGCTATGATGCTTATTAGATTTGTTTTTAGTGCTCACAGATTGGGGTTTTTATTGCTAGATGTTTTTGAATGCTACTCAGATTGGGGTTTTGAATGTCATATGCCCAAATGGAATCCATTGATTAAGAAGTTATAATTTTGATTCAATGTGTGTAAATTTGTCATATTGGTGTTTTTCATTCATTAGTATATAAATTTGATATATTAGCTTTGTTCTTCAATGTGTGTGCATGACCAATGATCAATGTGTTATTTGAATGTCATATTGGGGTTTTTGATCAATGTGTGTACAAATCTAATACATTGTTATACTAGTGATGGATGTGGTTTTTGAATGCATAGAGCTAAGGGGCACAGAAATAAAAAAACCCCACTTCTAAAACATTTATGATATTGGGAGTATATTAGCCCTATGATCAATGTGTCATGTGTGCATATCTAAATTTTCAATTGGCTACTAGTGATGGATGTAATTGTATATTCAGGAGGATGATGGTTGGGGGGGAGGAAGAGGAAGCTGGCCGACTACGACCCGTACGAGGGGGAGTTTAGTGACGATTCTGAATATGAGGTAAGCATATCCCTTGTTCATTTAGTTCCTTTGACATGGTGTATATGAATCTAATGCAGTTCATTCATGTGTGCAGTATGATTCTGGAGATGATGTGTACAAGGGCAACATCGCGTCCTTGACAGCCAAGGAGGTGGAGAAGATCAAGGCCAAGGGAGTTGGTTCCTTCTACAACAGCAAGTTTAAGAAGTTGCACTGCCCCTACCGCACCACCAAGCCAAAGCCAATGGATGGCCGCTTCGATCACCTTCGGTCTCATGCTGAGGATGTGGCGATTCGCGGGGAGGACTACATGATCAGGGGGAAGCATGCCGCCCTCACGAAGGCCCTGACTCCGGCGTGATGTGATCGATGATGTGATGTTGTATTAGTTTTAGTTTGGTTTGTTGAACTGTTGGGTTACTTTTGGTTTGTTGAACTGAATGTCCTTGGTTATGGTCTGTTGAACTGAATTTGGTTATGCTAGTAATCTGGTTATGCTATCTATATTTGTCTGTCCTTAAATTTGCATGTGGTATATTTGTCTGTCCTGAATCTATGGTTAGTTATGTTTAGATGTTGTGAACTATGATCTTAGGTGCTGGAATAATCACACATGTTGTGTAGGAAATCAAATGCATGCTCCAAATGAGATCATGTAAACCTTGGCAAACCTGGACAGTACAAATTCAAGAAAATGCAAAACAAGTAAAACCTTGGCAAACTATCTATGTTTGTGTAGGAGATCATGTGTGCAAAATTTGAAGTGATTTAGACGAGGTCAAATAAATTTGAATTTGAGAAAATGTGCTCCAAATGAGCTCCCAGGCTAGGGTAAATAGCCCATTTGTAATCAAGTTTTTTTGAACCTACTTTAAATGAGCCAAATGTTTTTTTATTAACACATATTCACTTTCCATAGTGTAGATTCGAAGTCTCACTATTTTTTGAATTAATCTTCATATTTTTACATTTTCTTATGCTTTAATATAAAAACTATTAAAAACACATTTTGAAATATGAAAATGGAAAACTAACTTCAGATCCTTCTTATTCACTTTAAAATAAAGCTTTAGTGATTTTTTTGTTTTTTTATTTTTTTTTCAAAAAACAGAAGGTAACACCACCTCCTCTCCTTGAACTCTATGAAATCATGTACATGATAGCTCATATGTGTGAAGGTTTTCTCATGAAAATGACCATAGACCAAGTTTATGATTTTTGGTTGGTAACATGTCACATAAGACAACATTGTGCGCATGTTTTATATTTTATGATTTTTTTTACAATTAATGTTGCTCATTTGACCTTGATTGTGCCATCTAGGGTTTTTTCTTGAAAATGACACAGACCAAGTTTAGTATTTTTCCTTGTTAGTTTGTCTTAAAAAATGACGAACGGCGAAGGTTTTATATTTTTTCGATTTTTTAAAATTAGTTATGCTCAGTCAAAGCCATCGAAACCCCGTTGACCAGCTCAAAACCCCTCTAAATCCCGCGGGGTTTCGCCTAACCCTAGCTCCCAACATCAGCCGTCCGATCATACCCTCGCGCCAAGCGACAACCCTCAGATCTGGCCTTCTCGAAGGAACTAGGTGGGCTGCCTGTGTGCAGGCTCCGCGCCATTGGATCACAAGGATGGCTCCGCATCGTTGGATCGTGGGGCGATCCGCGAGAGGCGATCCTATTGGTTGTGCTCGGCTGCTCGCCCACCATTGACTCCGTGAAAAAAAAACGTTGTTATTGGGCCCAAAAGGAAACCAAGCTCTGGTTGGGCCGTCGAATTGCGTTGTTTTTTCTTTTTGCATTGTTTGCTCTGTTTTTTGTGAACATGCTGGCTCTGTATTTTTGCATCGTTTGATCTATTTTTTGTGAACATGCTTGCTCTATATTTTTGCATCGTTTGAAATCAATTGACATTGCATAGCAAATGACCAATTTTTAAGGGCCAAATTTATTTTTATCATGCAAAATGGCCACAAACTAATCAAAAATTGTCTCTTTTTGTTCATATAATATATATGACCACGGTTTCCCATGTGTTCAATTAGCTTCTTTTTCTTCTGCCTCTGCCAAATGACCATGTGTGCAATTTATTTTTATCATGCAAAATGGCCACAAACTATTCACACGGCCAAATAACACGTAGCACTACGGCTATTTAAGCCACCCTCTGCCTCCGCCATCCCTCATCCATCTCCCTTCTTGCTCTTCGACCCCTTCTCCGTCTTCTGCACATCCGTCAGCCATGCAGTACACCGGACCAACCTACCGCTTCCCACCCACTGTGCTAGAGAGGCTCTACCCTACCGGCGTGTACGTTGATCGCACACTACGTGTGTGGGCGATATCAAGGCTGAGGACCACAAGGAACTTCACCGAGTTCTTCCTCGCGTCCGGCTACCACCACCTCCCGAGGGGATCACCAACGATGTTCTGCGTCAAGGAGGTCATCCAAAACCGGGTGGTGGTTGCTCTCCTTGCCCACTTCACCAACACATTCGACGCCTTCTACCTCCTCGGCCGTGTGTTTTGGTGTGGCTCCGAGTTCATCGCTTTCACCACCCATAACAGGTTCATGGAGTACAACAACATCTTCCCCACCGCGACGCGCATGCACACTCTTCCGTACCCCATCGACAACGCCCTGGAGGAGCAGTGAAAAGGGCACCCGGAGGAGGAGCGAGGTGGAGAAGGCGGCGGCTAGGGTTCTAAACCCTCTATCTTTTTTAGTCTATGTTATGTTAAGTTGTAATTGAACTATGTTGGAGTTGCTATGGGCTTGTTGGCCCTTTTATTAATTTCTATTATTAAGTTTTATATCTATTCTATTACTAAGTTCTTCCTAGTTTGAGATATTTGATCGTGTTTTGGGCTTGTTGGCCCTATATTGGGACTACATATTTGTTTATTATTTTCTTAGAGAGCTCAACTTGTTAGTAGGGTTCCCTTGTTAGTAACCACCTAGTGCATGCAAGCAAGATTTGTTAGTAGGGATGAATGAGTACAACTAAGCAAAGGAGTGACTCTTTTTACACAAGCCACAAATATGTAGCCACCTAGCTAGAAGAGACGAACCAACGGCAGTGACCATCGCTGCATCCGTGGCGGCTGGCGTGCAAGAAAGCTGCTCGGTCAGTGCATCATGGCGGACGCATCAGCGCATGCAGGCTCGGTCGGCGCATGCAGGCTCGGTTGGCGCATCGTGGCATCGGCGCATGCAGGCTCGGTCAGCGCATCGTGGGATCGTGGCATCGGCACATGCAGGCTCGATCAACGCATGCAGGCAGGCTTTGTTGGGTGCATGCATAGCAGGCTTCCGTCCTGGCGGCGCGCGCAGACGTTTAATGCAAGGGACGGCCCAACGGAACCACGGCCCAATGGTCAAATAGTGACACCACCCAACGCAGCCCCACTTGTCAGGTCGAATGGACGACACAGTCCAGCATGGCCCCACTAGTCAGAGTTAACGGTCAAGCCTTTGACCCGACAACAACGTCCGTTGTGCCTAGTTATGAGGGTTTCTGGCAAGGGAGTGGGGAAAATTGAGCAAACGTTAAGAGCGCGGGGATGAATGAGTAGAGCTAAGGAACCAGGGGCACAGATATAAAAAACCCATCATTTTATAGCAACTTTATATCATTTTTCGGAACTAACCTATTGACATAGTGCCAAGTGCCAGTTGATGTTTTCTGCTTGTTTTTTACATCGCAGGAAATCAATATCAACCAGATTCCAAATGCAGTGAAACTTTTTGTGGATTTTCTTGGACCAGAAGACATCCAGTGGGCCAAAGAAGTACCGAAGAGGGGGGCCGAGGTGAGCACAAGACACCAGGGCATGCCTGGGGGCACAGGCGCACCCTGATGGGTTGTGCCCACCTCGGTGACCACTCGCACCACCCCTTTTCTCTATAAATACCCCAATATTCCAGAAACCCTAGGGGAATCGACGAAAATCAATTCCAGCCGTCGCAAGCTCCAGAACCACTAGATCCAATCTAGACACTATCTCGGAGGGGGTTCATCATCCGTATTGGTGCCTCTCCGATGATGCAAGAGCAGTTCATTGTAGACCTACGGGTCCATAGTTAGTAGCTAGATGGCTTTCTCTCTCTCTCTCTCTCTCTCTCTCTATCTATCTCTATCTCTCTCTCTCTCTCTCTCTCTCTCTCTTGGTTATCAATAAAATGGTCTCTTGGAGATCTATTTGATGTAACTCTTTTTGCGGTGTGTTTGTTGGGATCTGATGAACTTTGAGTTTATGATCAGATCTATGTTTTTATCCATGAAAGTTATTTGAGTCTTTTGATCTCTTATATGCATGATTACTTATAGCCTCGTATTTCTTCTTCAAATCTTTGGTTTAGTTAGGCCAACTAGATCAATTTTTCTTGCCATTGGAAGAGGTGCTTTATGATGGGTTCGATCTTGTGGTGTCCTCTCCTAGTGACAGAAGGGGCAGCGAGACACGTATGTATCGTTGCTATTAAGGATAACAAGATGGGGTCTATTTCTACATAAATAGATCTTGTCTACATCATGTCATCGTTCTTATTGCATTACTCCATTTCTCTATGAACTTAATACACTAGATGCATGCTGGATAGCGGTCGATGTGTGGAGTAATAGTAGTAGATGCAGGCAGGAGTCGGTCTACTAATCTTGGACATGATGCCTATATAATGATCATTGCCTGGATATCGTCATGATTATTTGAAGTTCTATCAATTGCCCAACAGTAATTTGTTTACCAAACGTATGCTATTTTTCTCGAGAGAAGCCACTAGTGAACTCCACGGCCCCCGGGTCTCTTCTTTATCATATTGGCCTTCGAGATCTATTTTTATTCGCTCTTATTTTCAGATCTATTTATGCAAAAATACAAAAATACCTTGCTGCAATTTTTATTTATTTATTTTATCTTGCGTTCCCGCGAGATCTATTTATCCAATCTACTACAATTTTACTTATGTTTTTACCCGTGAGGGATTGACAACCCCTCTCTTACGTCGGGTTGCAAGTATTTGTTCTTTGTGTGCAGGAGCTGTTTACTTGGTGTTGCGTGGTTCTCCTACTGGTTCGATAACCTTGATCTCATCATTGAGGGAAATACCTACCGTTGTTGTGTTGCATCATCCCTTCCTCTTTGGGGAAATACCGACGTAGTTCTAGCAAACATCATGTAACAGTAACAGCAGTAGTAGTAACTTAGCAGTAACAATATGTGGAAAATTCGTAGGCATTGATCGTTGAATTCGTTGGATCATATTCATCATATAACAGTCATAACCTACGGCGGTACAAAACTAGTTCCAGTTCATAAATATAGTGTAGGCATGTATTTCATAAATAGTCGTACATGCTTATCGAAATAACTTGCATGACATCTTTTGTCCTACCCTCCCGTGGCAGCGGAGTCCATAAGGAAACTGTCGTGGATTTAACACGGCAGATGCCCTAGCAAAAGTACTTAGGTGTGGAGCCATCGCAGCTAGGTTAGCTTAAAGGGGTTGAACGGGACAAAGGACACGGAGAGTTTACCCAGGTTCGCCCCTCTCAATGAGGTAAAAGTCTACTCCTGCTTTTGGTTGTATTGGTTGTGTATCGATTACTAGGGAGCGAATATGCTTGACCTAGTACTCGATCAATTGTTTCTTAAGTTAACCCGCCGCCAGGTCACACCTTTATATATAGGTTGATGCCCGGCGGCTTACAGAGTCCCGGTCGGCTCACACAAACATGACCGGCTCGGTTTCTAACTAAACTTGCCTTACAAAACAAGTTATCTCTTGACGGTTCAAACATTTAGGCCTTGAGTCGCCTCCGGGCCTTGAGCCGCCTCCAGGCCTTGGGCCTTCAACAAGCTTGATCGACGAACCGCCAACTTCATGCTTAAGTCGCCAATGGCATGACCCGGCCCCTCCTGGGCGGGTCATACCTAGTAGTTATATCCCCAAAATAGGCCCCATGTTGATTTGAACTCGTTCGCATCAATCTTCATTGCTTGACTTAGTAGATTCTTCTTTTATCAACTTTTACCAACTCACTGTAACTCGCCATGACGTCACATCACCGAACTGTGGTAACCCGCCATGACATCACGCGCATTAATTACGCACAAGGCCCAGGATATCTCAACGAATCATTATCTTAATGGACCTCCCACAAATCGAGGCGTCCACATAGCCACATAATCATTTTTTGGTCTCCTCGATTCCCATGCACGCCATCTATCCACCTTATAAATAGGGGTAGGGGGTCCTCCTTTTCACTTTTTACCCCTGCCCTCACATCTTCTTCTTCCTCCTCGCGCCGACCAGCATAGCCCGAGCTCCGCCGCCGCTGTCTCCAGCGCCCTCAACTCCGGCCGCTGCATCAGCCTGACTGTCCAGAGATCGCAACGCTCCTCCGATGTTCATCATCACGAATAGGTACCCTTTCTGCTTCATATCAGATCTGCACTAGGGTTCCCATCGTTCATCAGAATTCTTCGGTGTTCATCAAAACTTCTCCACTGTACCCTTTTCAATGATTGGTTTTATCCAACCATAGTATAAACTTGGTGCGGCAGTAGTTTTAGCCCCTGTTTCAAAACATAGATTCGTTCCGCCCCCTGGGACGCAAATCCCAACTCGTGTGTTCTTCCGCCGTTGTAACTAGGTTAAAAATTATTTTTCATTTTTGAACTGCTGTAGATTCAAAATCGCAAAACCAATCTGTGTAACCTGTTTACTTAACACTTAGCAAAATTTCAGCTCTACTCCAGATTTGTAGTCATTAACCCCTCATGGAGGTTTAAAAGACAACTTGTAACCTGCCAAATACCTGTTGGCTTAACTTTGAATCATTTTAACCGCCAATGTAATGTGCTGACATAACCCGGCTATTCCTTGCCGGTTTAATCATACCAATCTTTATAACACTTATCCTTGTATATCAACCAGTCTTGCCTTGCATACCTGCCCTCAAATCACTCGCCGGCTTGACATCATATTCTTAACCCAGTAATACCTTTTCTTCTAGGCTTTTCATCAATGAAAATGAAAAAACTATTACTTCGTGCAACTGGGTTGTCTCCACTGTCACGGAGGAAGCTCTGAATGACCATGTCAAAGTGGGCGTCTTAGCCCCAAAAGAGGATATCCATTGGAGGGTTCTTGGAGATGAAGCCAAACCCGCCCCCGAAGAGGGTGAAGTTGTAGTTTTCACTGATCACATGCTTTGTGGGTTCACCCCACCCGGCTCAAGATTCTTTTGTGACATGCTGCATTTTTTCAAACCCATCCTCAAGACATCAGGCCCAACTTTGTTTCAAACATCTGCAACTTTCAAGTGTTTTGCAAAGTGTACCTCCAAGAAGAGCCCACTCTAGAACTGTTCAAGGATTCTACTACTTAAACCGGCAGACCAAGTTCACCGACGGGCCTAGCTTAGAACTAGGCGGCATTTCCATTCAGAGGCGGAAAGAAGCCACCTTCCCTACTGCCTCACTTCCCAGTCATCCTAAGGACTGGAACTAGACGTGGTTTTACTATCAAGACACGTCTCCAGTAGGCGAAAATCCTTTGCCGGGTTTTCGTGAAACCCGGCTTAGCAACAGACACCATCTCCCAGAGCAGATCAGCATAGAAGCACGGGCCAAATATATGCCCATTTTCTCCAAGATTAGGGCCTTAATGGCCAATGGTTTGACTGGAATCGACCTAGTGCGATGCTGGGTCGCATGGAGGATCTTTCCCTTAAGCCGCCGACCTGGCTTAATGTGTGAGTATACTGGTAGCATGAAAGATCCCCAATGCCAATGCCAAATAGAAATGGATGATGACGCAATCAATACAATGACCAAGTCCCTGCTTAATGAGAGTTGGAAGGATTGCGGCAAGACCGGGTTAGCTTCTTTTTGCACCCTCAACAAAGCTCCAGATGTAAGTACTTTAAACAATTTTCCCATTTATTCATTATCTATCAATCTACTTTCTCATTCTTACTTTGAATTTCTATAGGCTAACTCCTCGTTTTGGAAGAAGAAACTCTAGGATAAGCCGGCAAAAAAGGTCAGGATAAAGAACAAGGCTGTCAAGAAGCCTGCCAAGAAGAAAACCAACATCTCAGAGCAGCTTTCTTTGGATGATGATGAGTCGGAGGTAGAACTTGACTCCCTTGGCTCATTTTTTAATCATCTTATTGACACTGATTACCATCAAGACAAAGCGGAAGCCAGCAACGCAGATAGCGAAGAGGTAACTATCCTTTCCTCCGACTTAGAGCCTCTACCAAAACAGAAAACTCGACAAACGAGCCAGAAAGTAAGGTTTTCTCACCCTTTAGCTTACTTGGATCCCAACTTTATTTTGAAGAAGCAGCAGCATGAGGTTCGCTGCATGGCCCGAAATAGCGGCGGTGGGATTCTCTCCTCCGGCTTACCCAACAGGCCGGCTCTTCGCAAACGCCGAGCAGAGGTTTCACAGCTTTCCGACTTAGCTTTTCCAAAGGCGGATCTTGTTCGACAACCCCTTAACTTTTCTGATTCAAACTATCAGGGTACTTCAAATTCTTCTTCTGGCGACTCAATGGGAACTCATATACGGGCTTTCAAGATTGCCCCTGGGTAACAATTCTTACCTTCATTGTTCTAACTTTGTAAACATGTATATTGATCTCTTCATTTTTCCTTTGTCAGCGGAATGGCCAAGCCAAGCAAGAAGGAAAAAATAAATAAGCCAGTTGAGGACCCCAAGGAGCATGAGCCGGAACATCAACTGCCTGAGTTTGAAGCCTCTGTTCAGAATCTTGAAAACCTTGTTGATGAGCCGCTACCAGTAATTCCAGAGGCCTCTGTGGACCCCATGAATATTGATTCATCAGATGCTAAACCGCCAAGCCCTACCAAGCCTGCTGAAGAAGATGAAGATGTTGTGGTCACTGGCGCCATGTACAATGAACCGGGGAATCCCGCAGTGCTAGCCAAACATTCCGCTAAGGAAGAATTTTTAGCTGCTAATAAGGGCAAGTGGAAGCTGGACTTGGAGAGTTATGCTCAATTTAATGCTTAGGAGATTCACACGGGTTATCTGAACCGCCTTCATACCAGCCGTGACTTTGAAGCCGACTTACTCAATCTTATGAAGGAGCGCTTTGAGGTAAGCACGAACAAAGCCTTCTCATAGAATTATATATCTGTCAGCCGTCAAGTCTACTGAATTTGAAAGAAGTGAATATGCTGTAGACTTTAAAAAGCCTTTTCGATCTTGTAGCTATAGCATTGCAATTTGTAACTGTTGAACCATAACATGTAGCCCCCAAGGGCTGGCTTAAAATTGGAAAGTTAAGCCGGGTCTTCAAACTGTAGTACAACAATCCACATATGTAGCCCCCAAGGGCCGGCTTAAGCTGCATAGCTAAGCTGGGACTTATTATCATATTAATGAACAAATCCAAATATGTAGCCCCCAAGGGCCGACTTAATCTTCATAGCTAAGCCAGTTCATTAAAGATTTGCCTTAAAAAAGCAACGTGCATTAGCCCCCAAGTGCCAAGTAAAATACTTGTATTATGCTTGGGACTTCAAAGAAGATGGTCATAATACTGCATGTCTCTGTATATTGCAGGCTGGATTAAGTATGAAAGAATCTCAAGTCACTGATGTGCGGCAGAATATCAAGTACCAACAATCTGAAACTTCCAAAGCCAAATCAGAATTGAAAACCGCTTTGGATAACATTGAAAAGCTGAAAAGGATTTCAGTGATGAGAGAGCCAGCTGGGAGACCGAGAAGGCGGCTCTATTAAAGAGAGCTGAAGATGCTGAGCCTACTCTTAAGCCGGTGACTGACGAGTTATCCTGCTTAAAGCATCAAATCAATAGCATGACAGCTGCTATCTTTGGTACGTAACATTGTTCCTTAATCTTCTAGCACCAATGTTTAACAATCATGAGCCGGTTCATCAATATTTTTACCAATGCAGGCTCCAGAAGTTCCAAGCTGGGTCAAGACATGCGCATCAAGCTGAAAGCTACATATACCCTGGTGGAGCAGTTGTATACTGGTGCTCAATAGGCGATTTCTGCTGCCTCGCACAAAAAACAACCTCCTTCACTCATCAAGGAAGTGCTGGAAAAATTATCGGTGCTGCCACAAAGAGTCAAAGAGCTGAAGCTATCAACTGCTCGAGCCGGTGCCATCACCGCACTAAGCCAGGAAAAAGCATGGCAAGCAGAGCTTGACCCGAAAGAGTTAGCCACCGGCTGCCCAAGCCTCAAAGAAGACAGGTCTCCCTTAAAAGCACAAGATTTCGCCAAGTGCATAAAAGAAATGCGCTCTTTGGGAAGCCAGCTTGCAAAAGAAACTGACTTGTCAAAATACCAGGCGACTTATACCAAGGAGAACTCAAGAGTGCCAGCGCTGGTTCATGAGGCCACAGACCTTATCCCGCCAACACGCAAGCATACATTCTCCCCTGATATTGACCCGTCAAGCCTTATAGATGATGAGGTTGTATTCAGAGCTTTGACTGGGATCAACTAGGCTACATCTGACTTCCTGCCAATGGGTGAAGAAGAAGAAGATGAACCGGTGCAGGATGACCTAGAGTCTTCAACACGCCCAGATCAAGAAAACTGACCCCTTATGGTGGCTTGCCAACTACATGATGGCACTTTTTTCTCCAAAACACTTAATCATTTGGGCTTCATGGTAGCCTTGTAATAGGCTAGTTGAGAAAAATGATCTGCCATGCCATCGTGCATGTTTTGATGTTTTGAACATGTTAAACCATCAGTCTGATGTATGAAGATCCACTTTTTATGCTTCCTCATATTGATTCATCAAACGGGTCATAACAAATAATGTTGTGCTGCCTGCACATGCCCAAATAAATAGCATGTCCCTGGCGGTTTACCTCAGGGAGGGTTATAATGCTCAACACAATATGTTCTGATGACTTAAAAGTCTTATAACTAGGGCGGGTTATCAAAACCTCGCATATTCATATGACAAGTAAAACATACCTGTGAAATTGGTTCATACTACTGGCTTAAATCGACATATCCGGTGAGGATGACAGTTCAGTGGCTTAGAGCACATAACTCCAAGTGCACAATCCAAATATGCTGGCGACTGATCATCCAAAGCCAGAACGGTTATAAAAACCCCTGATATGCTCAAATATGAGCCATAGTGATTAAGGCTACGTGGCCTGAATTGTTGGAAACCATATGTCAATATGGTATAAGGATATAAACCGCAACAACGTCTAGAGAAAACAACAAATCATAAAACCAAGGCTTTCATAGGCTGCCAAGCCTCAATAGCAAGTGTTGTTCATGGGCTGCACAGCCACTAAGTTTATCCTTCACTCAAACCTGTAAGCCGGGCCTCACATGACCAACTGCCGTTTTAACTTTGGACAAGTTCAGGGTCTTTAGAAGATTGACTGTCAAAATTACGGTGGGTCATTCCAGGACTACCTGGGTGGAGTGGTAGACATACAAGGTGGAATAAACCGGAATTTGGTGTTTTACACCTAGCGTACAAGACAATCAAAAGGGTAAATAAAGCTATGTTCATTGAACAGGTAACCCCCGATTGACATATATTAAACCCTCAAGGCAGGATACCTATGTTTGAACTGTGCACTACAACAAGTTCTCGTTGGTAATCTTTATCTTGGGAAATAAGCCCCCAAGTGATTTGCAACAAGGCGCACAAGCTGAATCAATAGGGTAGTCATAGCTATGCTCAATGAGCAGGAAGCCACCAAGGAATTTTTAACAAGGCATGCAAGCCGGATCAAGAGGGTAGACATAGCTATGCTCAATGGGCAGGAAGCCCCCAAGTGATCTTATGAATTGACAATAAAGACTCAGATACTCAGAAATGAAATGACAGAGGCCGTGAATTATCAGCGATGCCGGCTTTATTATACTTGATCGTAATATATACATGGATGAAAAATATGTACAACACAAGAGCCAGTGGCTTGGGTGTAATAAGGCCGAAGATGAGTAATGTTCCAAGGCGGGTCTCCTCCTCCGATGTGCATGAGTACTTGTGGTGTCGAATATCAATGAGGTAGTATGACCCATTGTTCAAGTTTTTACTGACCATGAAAGGCCCTTCCCAATGTGGGGATAATTTGTGCATATCTGTCTGATCCTGGATGAGCTGGAGCACCAAGTCACCTTCTTGAAAGGTCCGGGTCTTAACCCGGCGGCTATGATAACAGCGCAGATCTTGTTGGTATATTGTCGAATGAGCCACCGCAAGGTCACGTTCTTCATGCAACAAATCGAGAGCATCTTGACGCGCTTTTACATTATCAGTTTCAACATAAGCCACCACACAGGGCGAGTCATGACGGATGTCACTGGGAAGAACCACCTCTGCTCTATAAACCATGAAGAAAGGCGTATAACCCGTGGACCTATTGGGGTAGTATTGATACTCCAAAGCACTGAGGGTAACTCTTCAACCCAACAACCCGACGTCCTCTACAAAGGGACCATAAGCCGGGGTTTTATACCTCTCAAGATTTCTGGATTGGCCCTTTCAGCTTGACCATTGGACTGGGGGTGAGCCACTGATGAAACATCAAGACGAATATGCTCTTGTTGACACAATTCTTTCATAGCGCCCTTAGACAGGTTAGTGCCATTATCCGTTATGATGCTATGAGGATAGCCAAAATGGAATATCTGCTTTTTAATGAATTGAACTGTTGTTGCTGCATCACACTTGCTGACCGGCTCTGCCTCAACCCACTTTGTGAACTTGTGAACTGCCACCAAAAGGTGGGTCTTTTTGTCCTTGGATCTCTTAAAAGGTCCAACCATATCCAGCCCCCAGACTGCAAACGGCCAAGTAATTGGAATCATCCTCAATTCTTGAGCCGGCACATGGGCCCGTTTTGAAATTTTCTGACGGCCATCGCACTTGCTAACAAGATCTTCCGCATCAGCTTGAGCCGTCAACCAATAAAACCCATGAAGAAAAGCCTTAGCAACAAGAGACTTAGAGCCGGCATGATGGCCGCAATCTCCTTCATGAATCTCCCTTAAAATCTCATGGCCCTCCTCAGGAGAGATACATTGCTGAAACACCCCTGTAACACTGCATCGGTGTAACTGGCCATTGACAATGGTCATTGACTCAGACCTCCGGGTTATTTGCCTGGCCAAAGTTTCATCATCAGGTAATTGACCCCGGGTCATATAAGCCAAATATGGAGTTATCCAATCAGGAATAGTGTGAAGAGCCGCCACCAACTGTGCCTCCGGGTCAAGGATAGCAAGATCCTCTTCTGTAGGCAATTTAACTGAAGGATTATTCAGAACATCAAGAAAAACATTAGGTGGTACCGGTTTACGCTGGGACCCCAGCCGACTTAAAGTATCAGCCGCCTCATTTTTCCTGTGATCAATATGTTCCACCTGATAACCCTTGAAATGACCAGCAATATCATCAACCGCTCGGCGATAAGCCGCCTTGAGCGGGTCTTTGGAATCCCAAGTTCCCGAGACTTGCTGAACCACCAGATCTGAATCGCCAAAACACCTGACCCGCCTTAGGTTTGTCTCCTTAGCCATCCGAAGACCATGGAGTAAAGCCTCATATTCAGCTGCATTGTTAGTGCAAGGAAACATCAGCCTTAAGACATAACAAAACTTATCACCTCGCGGGGAAGTCAAAATAACTCCATCCCCCGAGCCTTCCAACTGCTTGGATCCATCAAAATCAATAGTCCAATATGCATTATCTGACTTATCCTCAGGCATCTGCAACTCTGTCCAGTCATTGATGAAATTAACAAGGGCCTGAGACTTAATGGTTGTTCGAGGCACATATTTCAAACCATGGGGTTCAAGTTCATTGTCCCACTTAGCCACCCTACCTGTAGCTTCTCTGTTTTGAATAATATCCCCAAGAGGAGCAGAATTGACCATAGTGATGGGATGACCAAAGAAATAATGCTTCAACTTGAGACTAACCATGAACACTGCATAGACTAGCATTTGCTAATGTGGGTATCTCTGCTTAGACTCAATTAACACCTCACTTACATAGTAAACCGGCCTTTGAACCGGATATTCCTTGCCTGACTCCTTCCTCTCCACAACAACTGCCACACTGACAGCTCTGCTGTTAGCAGCCACATATAACAGCAAGTTCTCCTTATCAATAGGAGCTGCAAGAACCAGCGGCTTAGCCAACTATTTTTTAAGTGCCTCAAACGCCTCGTTGGCAGCATCACTCCAGACAAAGTGATCTGTCTTCTTCATAATCTGGTACAGAGGAATAGCCTTTTCCCCCAGACGACTTATGAACCGACTTAAGGCCACAATATGACCCGCCAGACGCTGAACATCATTAACACACGCCGGGTTAGCCAAGGAAGTGATAGCCTTGATCTTCTCCGGGTTAGCTTCAATACCTCTCTCAGAGACCAGAAAACCCAAAAGCTTGCCCGCTCACACACCAAAAACACATTTATCCAGGTTAAGCATCATCTTGTAAACCCGGAGATTGTCAAAGGTCTCCTTCAGATCATCTATCAAGGTCTCCTTCTTCCTGGATTTCACAATGATATCATCCACATAAGCATGAACATTGCGTCCAATCTGGTCGTGGAGACAATTCTGAACACAATGCTGATAAGTCGCCTGGGCACTCTTGAGCCCAAAAGGCATAGACACATAGCAGAAGGCTCCAAAGGGAGTGATGAAGGATGTCTTCTCCTGGTCCTTAAATGCAATGTTGATCTGATGATAACCAGAATAAGCATCTAGAAAACTCAAACGCTCACAACCCGCCGTAGCATCAATGATCTAATCAATACGAGGGAGAGCAAAAGGATCAGTCGGGCAAGCCTTGTTAAGGTCCGTGTAATCCATGCACATACGCCAAGTGCCGTTTTTCTTAAGCACCAACACCGGGTTAGCCAACCATTCAAGATGAAAAACTTCAACAATAAACCCAGCCGCCAAGAGCCGGGCTACTTCTTCACCAATGGCCTTAGGCCTTTCTTCATTAAAACAAAGAAGGAATTGTTTGACCGGTTTAAACTTCGAATCAATATTAAGAGTGTGCTCAGTGAGTTCCCTCAGTACACCTGGCATGTCAGAAGGCTTCCATGCAAAGATGTCCCGGTTCTCACAGATGAATTCGATGAGCATGCTTTCCTATTTCAGATCCATGTTAGCACTGATGATGAACTGCTTGCATGAGTCGCCAGGGACGAAGTCAACCAGTTTAGTGTCTGTCGGATTTAGGGTTCCGGCAAAACCCTTTAGGTTCGAATACTGGGGTGCGCATGAAGATTCCCTCCTACTGAATCTCGCTCTCAGCCTCGCCGCGATCACTAAGCTTAGCTCGACGAACTCACAACACAAGAGACACAAGATTTATACACGTTTGGGCCACCGTTGTGGTGTAATACCCTACTCCTATGTGGTGGTGGTGGATTGCCTCTAGGGCTGATGATGAACTGTACAAGGGAAGAACAGCCTCTTGAGGAGAGGTGTTCTTGTGCTTGGTGGTTTGCTCGGGGAGGAATCGATCGATCCCCTTCTACTGTGATGGCTAGTCCTATTTATAGAGGCCCTAGTCCTCTCCCCAAATATTGAGCGGGAAGGGATCCAACAACGGCCATTTTGAAAGGGGACAACTAGTATAAGCTATCCTGACTAAAGGTGGTCTTCGCATGTCAAAGGCACTGGTGGTGACGCCACCTTGGGCTCCATGATGACCTCCATCTTGCCGCCTTGCTGGTCTTGGTCTTGTTGCACCGATATGGAAACCTTTGCCTAATGCCTCGGTACTCCGCGCCTGCGCTTGCCCCCTTAGCACCAAAGGGGAAACGAGGACAAGTCACGCCTTGGCGCCCACCGACCTTGGTCGTCATGGCTTGCGCCACAGAACCGAGGAGTCCAGACTAGGGGTGTCCGGATAGCGAACTATCATCCTCGGCGGACTCACGGACTATGAAGATACAAGATTGAAGACTTCGTCCCGTGTCCGGATGGGACTTTCCTTGGCGTGGAAGGCAAGCTTGGCGATACGGATATGTAGATCTCCTACCATTGTAACCGACTCTGTGTAACCCTAACCCTCTTCGGTGCCTATATAAACCGGATGGTTTTAGTCCGTAGGACGAACAACAATCATACCATAGGCTAGCTTATAGGGTTTAGCCTCTCTAATCTCGTGGTAGATCTACTCTTGTACTACCTGAAGGAAATATGCCCTAGAGGCAATAATAAAGTTATTATTTATTTCCTTATATCATGATAAAATGTTTATTATTCATGCTAAAATTGTATTAACCGGAAACATAATACATGTGTGAATACATAGACAAACATAGTGTCACTAGTATGCCTCTACTTGACTAGCTCATTTATCAAAGATGGTTATGTTTCCTAGCCATGGACAAAAGAGTTGTCATTTGATTAACGGGATCACATCATTAGGAGAATGATGTGATTGACATGACCCATTCCGTTAGCCTAGCACTTGATCATTTAGTATGTTGCTATTGCTTTCTTCATGACTTATACATGTTCCTGTAACTATGAGATTATGTAACTCCTGTTTACGGAGGAACACTTTGGTGCTACCAAACGCCACAAGTAATCGGGTGATTATAAAGGAGTACTACAGGTGTCTCCAAAGGTACATGTTGGGTAGGCATATTTCGAGATTAGGTTTTGTCACTCCGATTGTCGGAGAGGTATCTCTGGGCCCTCTCGGTAATGCACATCACTATAAGCCTTGCAAGCAATGTGACTAATGAGTTAGTTATGGATGATGCATTACATAACGAGTAAAGAGACTTGCGTAACGAGATTGAACTAGGTATTGGATACCGACGATCGAATCTCGGGCAAGTAACATACCGATGACAAAGGGAACAACGTATGTTGTTATGCGGTTTGACCGATAAAGATCTTCGTAGAATATGTAGGAGCCAATATGGGCATCCAGGTCCCGCTATTGGTTATTGACAGAGAATAGTTCTGGGTCATGTCTACATAGTTCTCGAACCCGTAGGGTCAACACGCTTAAGGTTTCGATGACAGTTATATTATGAGTTTATGAGTTTTGATGTACCGAAGGAGTTCGGAGTCCCGGATGAGATTGGGGACATGACGAGGAGTCTCGAAATGGTCGAGACGTAAAGATCAATATATTGGACGACTATATTCGGAGTTCGGAAAGGTTCCGAGTGATTCGGGTATTTTCGGGCGGGGAGTTACGGGAATATGAGGAAGAAGCAATGGGCCTCATGGGCCAAGTGGTGGAAGAGAGGAGGCAGGGCGCGCAGCCCCCCTAGCCCAAACCGAATTGGACTAGGGGGGCGGCCCCCCTTTCCTACTCTTCCTCCCTCTCCTTCCTTCTCCTACTCCTTCCCTTCCTTCCCTCTCCTAGTGGGACTAGGAAGGAGGAGTCCTACTCCGGTGGGAGTAGGACTCCTCCCTAGCGCCCTCCTTGGCCGACCGCCTCCCCTTGCTCCTTTATATACGGAGGCGGGGGCACCCCAGACACACAAGTTGATCTACGGATCATTCCTTAGCCGCAGCGGTGCCCCCTTCCACCATATTCCACCTCGGTCATATCGTCATGAGTTTAGGTGAAGCCTGCGCCGTAGAACATCATCATCGCCACCACGCCGTCAGGTCGATGTAACTCATCTCCGGAGCTTTGCTGGATCGGAGCTCGAGATCGCCATCGAGCTGAACGTGTGCTGAACTCGGAGGTGCCGACGCTCGGTGCTTGTATCGGTCGGATCGTGAAGACGACGACTACATCAACGCGTTGCAGTTAACGCCCGCTTATGGTCTACGAGGGTACATGGACGAACACTCTCCCCTCTCGTTGCTATGCCATCACCATGATCTTGCGTGTGCGTAGGAAATTTTTTGAAATTACTACGTTCCCCAACACTACCCGTATCATCAATATCAATCAAGCAGGAGTAGGGTTTTACCTCCATCGAGAGGGCCCGAACCTGGGTAAAAACATCGTGTCCCTTGTCTCCTATTACCATCCGCCTAGACGCACAGTTCGGGACCCCCTACCCAAGATCCGCCGGTTTTGACACCGACAGGAACCTCACGAGGTACCCCTTGCCTTGATCTCTTCGCCCTCTCGCGAGCCTGCCTGGTGAGGCTGCTCTTGAGGAGGCCTTGTGTCGTCCACCTCACGAGGCTTGGCCCCTCGCGAGGGTCTTGAGCGTTGGTTGACGAAGACGTCTTGGAGCCCTTTGGTGGAGCCACGCCCTGGCCGCAGCGAGCAAGTATGGGGACCCTTGTTCCCAGAATGCCGACAGTAGCCCCCGGGCCCAAGGCGCGCTCGGACTTGGCTTAGCGGTGAAGCCAAAGGGCAACTGCGGAGCGCCGCGGGCCCCAACAACCTGTGGCCTTGGTCGACGTGTGGCGATTGATTGGACGTGGGCGTCTCCACTTCCCCACGGTGCCTCGGCAACTGCCCGACTTGACGAGTCCCTGCTGCATGCAAAAAGGGCTATCATTACCTGTTATCGTGGAGGTTGACGGTTGGCCTCCCTTGGGTTATAAATGAGGAGGGGTGAGAGCTGTAGGACCTTGAAGTATGTCTAAAGGGGGGTGATTAGACTACTTGACCAATAAAAGCTATGCCTTTTCCCAATTTTAGAGTTTGGTAGATTTTAGCTACTTTAGGACAAGTCAAGCAGTCATCACACTATTCAAGCAAGCATGCAAAGAGTATATAGGTAGCGGAAATTAAAGCATGCAACTTGCAAGAAAGTAAAGGGAAGGGTTTGGAGGATTCAAACGCAATTGGAGACACGGATGTTTTTGGCGTGGTTCCGATAGGTGGTGCTATCGTACATCCACGTTGATGGAGACTTCAACCCACGAAGGGTAACGGTTGCGGGAGTCCACGGAGGGCTCCACCCACGAAGGGTCCATGAAGAAGCAACCTTGTCTATCCCACCATGGCCATCGCCCACGAAGGACTTGCCTCACTAGCGGTAGATCTTCACGAAGTAGGCAATCTCCTTGCCCTTACAAACTCCTTGGTTCAACTCCACAATCTTGTCGGAGGCTCCCAAGTGACACCTAGCCAATCTAGGAGACACCACTCTCGAAGAAGTAACAAATGGTGCGTTGATGATGAACTCCTTGCTCTTGTGCTTCAAATGATAGTCTCCCCAACACTCAACTCCCTCTCATAGGTTTTGGATCTGGTGGAAAGAAGATTTGAGTGGAAAGCAACTTGGGGAAGGCTAGAGATCAAGATTCATATGGTAGGAATGGAATATCTTGGCCTCAATACATGAGTAGGTGGTTCTCTCTAAATGGTAAGTTGGAAGTGTAGGTTCGCTCGATGGCTCTCTCCACTAATGAAGAGGAGGTGGAGGGTATATATAGCCTCCACACAAAATATAACCGTTACACACAATTTACCAAACTCGGTGGGACCGATTCAAAAGACTCGGTTGGACCGATTTAGTAAACCTAGTGACCGTTAGTGATTTTCGTGGGACCGACATGCATCTCGGTGAGACCGATTCGGTTAGGGTTAGGCATAACGTAATCTCGGTAAGACCGATTAAACAAACTTCGGTGAGACCGACGGTAATAAGCTTTCCAGAGAGTTGGTCGTAAACTCGGTGGGACCGATTTGCTCTTTTCGGTGAGACCGAAATGTTACAAAAAGGAAACAGAGAGTTTACATTGCAATCTCGGTGGGACCGATCGCTCACTTCAGTTAGACAGAAACGTTATGAAGGGAAACAGAGAGATTACAATCCCATCTCGGTGAGACCGAGATCCCTATCGGTAAGACCGATTTTCTTAGGGTTTGTGGCAGTGGCTATGACTTTTGGAATCGGTGGCGCCGGATAGGAAGATTCGGTGTGACCGATTTTGGCTTTGGGTTTAGGTCATTTGTGGATGTGGGAAAGTAGTTGAGGGTTTTGGAGCATATCACTAAGCACATGAAGCAAGAGGCTCATTAAGCAACACCTCATCCCTCCTTGATAGTATTGGCTCAATGCGATCTTGGATCACTAAAATATAAAATGAAGAGTCTTGAGCTTTTGAGCTTGAACCAATCCTTTGTCCTTAGTATTTTGAGGGATCCACTTTCATCATCCATGCCATGCCATTCATTGAGCTTTCCTGAAATAATAGTCTTGGAATAGCATTAGCTCAATGAGCTATATGTTGTTATGAATTACCAAAACCACCTAGGGATAGTTGCACTTTCAAGAGCCCCCGTCGCCCATCTCTTGCCATTCCGCCGCTTCTCCTCCCTAAACCGTTGCTTGTAGCGCCCCCATGGTGCCTGCGAAGAGGTTTTCGGCCGCGGAGAAGGGGAAGGCTCGCCAGGGAGGGCCCGGCTCTCCTCCGCCCAAGTGTGGATGCGGTCGCCCTTGCAAGCACCCCGCGACCCCCGCCGCGGCTCCCTGCGGCCACGGCGGTGGCCCTTCACGTGGTGGGGGCCGCCCATGTCGAGGCAGCCCGATTGGTGTAGGAAGGCGTGCTGTGGCTGCGTGGCCTCCCCGGCCGCACTTCCACTCGGCGGAGGTGCTGCCGGAATTCGTCGTGTGGTCAGAAAACCCGGCCGACAACTGGCTTCAGCTCCCGTGCTTCTTCGTCGGCGAGCTGCCACCACTGCCCAGTGGGCTCAGTTGCAAAGGACGGCTGCACAAAGAGGCCTCCTGGGTCGCGGTGGAGGTCCCCATCGCCGGCAACGCAGGCTTGGCCCGAGGCTGGGAGACGTTTGCCCCCGCGCGCGGTCTGGGCAGGCGGTGCACCCTCCACTTCAGGTAAGATGGTGTGACAGCCTGATTTTTTGGCCCTTTCTTTTTCTTTTGTTTTTCCGAGGTTTTTGCGTGAATTTTCTTTTTCCGTGGCTTTGTGGTCTGGAAACTGAAGAAGATGCCCTCTTCTTTGCTTCCAGAGTGGCTTGTCATTCCCAAATCTTTCCCTAGACCCTGTCATTTTCATCCTAGCGCAAATCCCAATATTCTTTTTATAGGGAATATTCCTTTTCTATTAAAGGAATAACTCCAATTGCCCCTGGTTGTGAAGCAACCTATATTTCCATCACTCCAAAAATTTCCAAATAATTCTCATAAATTGTTTGGGTCATATCTTGATCAAATATGGCAAAACTTTTCATTGCCATGTTCAAAAATAATCCTCCAATAATTCATTTCCTATTCTACCCTGAATGGCACTTTGTGAAGGAAGTGTCATTTATATTTATCCTATTGACTCCCAACTTTTTGCGCATGTTTATATGTCCAAATAATTGCCTCATGCACAAGTTCAAATTTATTTGCCTAGCCAATCTTTCTCAGTGAATTTTCAAAGTTTTTGTCAAACAGAAGGCTTTGTGAAGGAAGTACTAGCTAGGAGTACCCGAATGATTTGAAATTTTGCACACTCCATATTGTGCTCATATTAACCCCCTCCACCCATTTGCAGCCCCATCCAATTATCTATGTGAGCACAGGAGCAAATCTTTGTTTCTGGCAAAATCTTTGTTTCTGGCAATTCTCTCTACGGTGGTATGTGGAACTTATTTTGCAGAGCCGGACACTATCCTGGTGTTCAAAATCTTCTATGAAGTATTCGGAGGAGGAACCCGCCTTGCAATGCCGAAGACAATATGCGCGCCTGACTCATCGTCATTGAAGCTTGGTTCAGGGGCTACTCAGGGAGTCCCGGACTAGGGGGTGTCCGGATAGCCGAACTATCATCCTCGGCCGGACTACTGGACTATGAAGATACAAGATTGAAGACTTCGTCCCGTGTCCGGATGGGACTTTCCTTGGCGTGGAAGGCAAGCTTGGCGATACGGATATGTAGATCTCCTACCATTGTAACCGACTCTGTGTAACCCTAACACTCTTTGGTGCCAATATAAACCAGAGGGTTTTAGTCCGTAGGACGAACAACAATCATACCATAGGCTAGCTTATAGGGTTTAGCCTCTCTGATCTCGTGGTAGATCTACTCTTGTACTACCCATATCATCAATATCAATCAAGCAGGAGTAGGGTTTTACCTCCATCGAAAGGGCCCGAACCTAGGTAAAAACATCGTGTCCCTTGTCTCCTGTTACCATCTGCCTAGATGCACAGTTCGGGACCCCCTACCCGAGATCCGCCGGTTTTGACACTGACATTGGTGCTTTCATTGAGAGTTCCTCTGTGTCGCCATCTTTAGGCCCGATGGCTCCTTCGATCATTAACAACGATGCGGTCCTGGGTGAGGCTTTTCTCCCCGGATAGATCTTCGTATTCGGCGGCTTTGCACTGCGGGCCAATTCGCTTGGCCATCTGGAGCAGATCGAAAGCTACGCCCCTGGCCATCAGGTCAGATTTGGAAGTTTAAACTACACGGCGAACACCCGCGGAGATTTGATCTTCGATGGGTTCGAGCCACAGCCAAGCGCGCCGCACTGTCACGATGGGCGTGATCTAGCTCTGCCGCCGAACAGTGCCCTGGAGGCTGCACTAGTGTCCGCTCCGACCCTTAGCTCGGAGCCGACTACGCCAATCAAGGACGGGTGGCAGGACACTGCCTCGGGGGCTACGATCTCTACGGCGATTGAGCCGAACACCACCCCTGTCCTTTGCGAAGCCCGTGACTCTAAGGTGCCGGACTCCAAACCTGCCGCGCCCCGGCCAATCGAATCCGATTGGGCGCAGATCATGGAGTTCACTGCTACGGACATCTTTCAGCACTTGCCCTTTGGCGACATCCTAAATTCACTAAAGTATCTCTCTCTATCAGGAGAGTCCTGGCCGGACTACGATTAGGAAGGTTGGGACACGGACGACGAAGGAATTCGAAGCCCACCCACCACCCACTTCGTAGCCACGGTCGAAAGTTTAAACGATGTCCTCGACTTCGATTCCAAAGACATCGACGGTATGGACGACGATGTAGAAGACAAACATGAACCAGCACCTATAGGGCATTGGACAGCCACCTCATCTCACGATGTATACATGGTGGACACACCTAAAGGAAGCGACGACGAGGAACAACGGGACGCCACGATGGATCATCCCCTCGAAAAGCAGTCAAAACGGCGACGTAAGCGCCGCTCAAAATCCCGCCTCGACACAGAACGCAGCCATACAGACCCAGCCATAGAGCAGGGCGAACTGGTGGACGACAAACATGCTATCGAGCAACCGTCAGAACAGGACAATCCGGATAAACAACCCGTCCCCGGTGAAGATAACGGTCCGGTCGATCTCACGCCGGACAAGTTACAGGAGCAGAAGAACCTCCATAAAAGGCTCGTCGCCACTGCACGTAGCCTGAAGAAGCAGAAGCAGAAGCTCAAAACAGCGGAAGATGCGCTCAGAATCAGATGGAGCAAAGTACTCAACACCGCAGACAAATACGGCGACAGTCGCCAAACAAAGAGCTACCCGAAGCGAAAACTACTGCCAGAATTTGATGAGGAGGCCGTAGAGCCACCACAATCAAAGAACAAGGAGACCACCCGGTCGGATAGACGACCCCATGGCAAACGTAGAGCGGCAAACGGCACCGCACACAAGCCGGCACGCGATCTGCACACGGATTCGCATCAAAAAGATGGCCCAGTTAGATCCATCTACGGGCCAAGAAAGCAAGCTCTAGTAAGCAATGCAACACGTCAAATATCCGAATATTACGGTACACCTAAATATAGGGGTGCCGCACACCCCCTATGTTTCACCGATGAGGTTCTGGATCATGAATTTCCAACGGGATTCAAGCCCGTAAACATAGAGGCACATGACGGAACAACAGACCCTGGAGTCTAGATTGAGGATTACATCCTCCACATACACATGGCCAGAGGAGATGACCTCCACGCCATAAAATATTTACCCCTCAAGCTCAAAGGGCCAGCCCGGCATTGGCTCAAAAGCCTCCCCGAAAACACCATTGGAAGTTGGGAAGGGCTCGAGGATGCTTTTCGGGCAAATTTTCAAGGGACCTATGTCCGACCTCCGGATGCAGACGATTTAAGTCACATAACTCAACAACCCGGAGAGTCAGCCCAAAAATTCTGGAACAGACTCCTTACTAAAAAGAACCAAATAGTTGACTGTCCGAACGCCGAAGCCTTAGCAGCTTTCAAACACAACGTCCGAGGCGAATGGCTTGCCAGACACCTCGGCCAAGAAAAGCCAAGAACAATGGCTGCATTAACAAGCCTCATGACCCGCTTTTGCACGGGAGAGGATAGCTGGCTGGCAAGATGCAGTACCAGTGACCCAAGTACATCCGAAGTTAGGGATGGAAATGGGAAACCACGACGCAGCAAGGACCAGCGCCGGACCAAGGGCAACATCCCGAAGAGCACGGCAGTCAATGCCGGATTCAAAAGCTCACGGCAGAATCATAAAAAACTGCCCCCTAAGGATAACAGGGATGAGCTACCTAACTTCAAAAATCTTGGACAAGGTATGCCAAATCCACAGTACCCCCGGGAAGCCTGCAAATCATACCCACAGAGATTGTTGGGTCTTCAAGCAGTCCGGCAAACTCAACACCGAACACAAGGGGCTCGACACACCAAGCGAGGACGATGACGAACCCCACAAGCAGAGCACCAGAAAACGAAAGAATTTCCCACAAGAAGTCAAAACAGTAAACTCACTTTACGTGACAAAAGGGAAAAACAGAATGGCGCCCATAGAGATACGCGCCATACGGCCTATCCCAGAGGAGTACCGCCACTAGTTGTCAAAACCAATCACCTTCGACCATCAGGATTACTCTAGAAGTATTTGGAATGTAGGATGGACTGCCTTGATATTAGATCCGATAATCGACGGACTCCAATTTACACAAGTCCTAATGGACGACGGCAGTGATCTAAACCTGCTATATCAGGACACAATCCGCAAAATGGGGATAGACCAAACCAAAATTCGCCATAGCAACACTTCCTTTCAAGGGGTAATGCCAGGCCAATATGCCCATTGTACGGGCTCTCTATTGCTAGAAGTTGTGTTCGGCTCAGCCGACAACTTCCGCCGCGAAAAGTTAACCTTCCACCTCGCCCCATTTACAAGTAGCTATCAAGCACTACTGGGGCGCGAAGCTTTTGCCCGCTTTAACGCAATACCACATTATGCATCCCTCACACTTAAAATGCCCGATCCACGAGGCATCATCTCCTTAAAGGGAAATATCGAGTGTTCCTCGAGCGCGGAAGATTGTGTGACTGCCTCAACAGCCACACACTAAACCGGCTTCACTAATTCAAGCACCCAAACAGGTTGTTCAGACCCCGGACACGGTTAGACGAGTCCGGCGTAAACATACAGGGGCTTACCAGCCGCACACTCTCTCACTAGGGGCTCCGCGCATATACAACAAGAGACAATAAAGCTCAATTTTATTCATTTTTTGAAACGTACTTTGTTTATTTAATATAACGTACATTTTCGCACGATCTTTTTCAACTAAGTTTCTCTCTTTTACGGATGAACACCGTGCGACACCCGTCTAGGATACGGCACAACGGAGACACTGGTGCAGACGTGCAGTAGGGACCCGTTGCAAGGATTCTTTTCAGATTAAGACCCTGCGTAAACCTTTTTTACTGTCTCTTGTTGATACACATCCCCTGGTTTCTTACTATAACCGAGGAGGAGGCTGGCGTTTTGGCATAGGCCACGTCAGAATTTTGCGCGTACCTGGACACCAGGGGCTTATTACCAAGGGCGTTGTGCGGCCTGTTTTCATAAAGACCGAATACCTTAGGGAGTGTTCGGCGTCTCGAGTTAGGCCTTATATGCATCACCTCCGAATCATGTCTTTGGTCAAATGTTGGGTTTGCCCGGCTCCTGTGTTTAGCTGCCTTACGTTCTGCTCTATCGGCTAACGCGGCACCAGGAGAACTACTGCGATTGTGCCCCGGTTCGGCCAGGCGAGCACCTCAGTAGAGAAAGCCGAAAACTGACTGTTATGATATAGCGTGAGACTGGTCAACCACTCGATGACCCGCCGGAATCTATAGGATTCCTCCGCATTGACGAAGGGTCCTTTCCCGGTCAGGCACATACGTGCCCCGAATTCGGGTGAGCGCGGTGCCTCTAGGGGCTATATAGTAGTCCCATTGTCAAACTCCTATGGCTAAGTGAAAGTGATAAAGCATTACAATCCGGTTGCCTAGTTTGCTACGCTACCACCTCCTTTATAGGACCAAGACGTTGGATCAAGTGTGAAAATGCGCCTTTTGCAAACACCCCCGCATTATATGCGCGGGGGCTGAAGTCGAAGACTGCCATCTTTCAGATTATATACACATATACATTAACGGCCGCATAGGAGGTATTTTATTTCTTGAAAGCACAAGTATAAAAAGCTTATATATTTCATCGAAACATTGTCTCACAATAATACATGTTATTCGAACATAATATCCTTCGAGCACTGCGTCTCTATTAAACAAGCGCCCGGCAGAACTTCCTGAAAATAGTGCTCGACAGGTACTCGGCTTCCGTACGAATCTTGGGTTGCAACATCGGTGGCCTTCATCTCCGCCCAGTATGTCTTGACACGGGCAAGAGCCATCCGCACACCCTCTATGCATGCCGACCTCCTCATTGCATTGATATGCGGCACCGCACCAAGGAACTGATGCACCAAGCCAAAATAACTCTTTGGCTCAGGCCTCTTCGGCCACAAAAGACTCACGACATCCTTCATGGCAAGTCCGGATAACCTATTCAGCTCCGCCCATTCAGCCAAGCGATCGGTTAATGAAAGTGGGCGCTCTGGACTATGGAATTGCGACCAAAAAACCTTTCCCGTTTTGTGATCCTCTTGATCTCAGAAGTGTTCGGCCGCGTCCGCCGCACTTGCTGCCAAGTCCAGATAAGCATCTTCTGCACTCCACAGCCGGTCCAACTGAGCATAATTAGGGTCCAGGAATTTCCTCCGCAGCAGAAAGGGCTTTCCAGCCGCGATCTCTCCGGCCTGACGCAGCTCCTCCTTCATAGCTCTCATCACAGAGCGATCATCCTTGGCCTCGGCAGTGGCTTCTTCAGGTCCTCTCGTACCGCCCGATCTTCTTCTTCAAGAAGCTTGCAGCGGTCGGCAGCATTCTTCAACTCCACGGCCATCTTGGCCATCTCCTTCTTGCTTTGGCAGTGAGCAGCCTGTTCGGCTTTTAGCTCTTTGGCCGCCTTTAAGGCAGCCGCGTCACTCTTTCTGGCCTGCTCCTTGGCTTGAGCGAGCTCCGCCCGCAGGTTCTCCATGGCAGCGGCACCATCTGCGTCAAGCATACTTGTTGTAAGGCACGGGCATCAAGCTCCCTTACCAGGTGTCCGCGGGGAAATTGCATACCTTGGGACTCGTCAAGTCGCCTATTGACAAGCGCGATGTCGACATCCGCCACGTCAAGTTGCCGCTTTAATTCGGCAAAATCATCAGTCCGGTGAGCCACCGGACCCTTCGCCGGTTGCATAGGAAGGGCGACACATTATACCTGGGATTATGATGCTCGGCGCTGTCATTTTTGACAACACAACGAGCCTCAGGGGCTACTATCTACACAGGGCGCATTTTATATGCCGAACTGTCAAAAGGTACATCATTTTGCGTACCTCAAAACCTGTCTGTAAACTTCCGACGGCTTCATGCAATCCGCTCTCAGCGGATGAAATCCTTTCAATCACCGTACTCATTAACGCACGGTAATCTTTTGAGATAAACGCTCGCCCGAGCAGATCCTTCAGCTCCCCTGACCGTACACCATATGGTGCCGGACTCGTCCGATGGCCTTTTTTGAAGGCCGGACGCGGAGGGCTTGGAGGGGACATACGACTAGCTTCCAGCCCCGCCGGACTCAGAGAAACCCTCCGTGACGACACCTCAGGGTCGCCCGCCTCGTAAGATGGTACGACAGGGGGAGGCGTTTCGCTCTCTATCATCTCAAGACGAAGATCCCCTGAAGATGAGCTCTGCTGAGAAGGGCTGAGATCCAAACTACAAGGTAAAATTTTGGTTATCAGAAATAGGGTAGGGATATCCTTTATTTTAATAAACACTCCCCTTTTTACTTACGGCTCAGTGGAGGGATGATCCCCTTGGGGGCATAATGCGGCCGAGGCATCTCTCGGCGCCGGACCCTCTGACGAAGATTTCTTCCCCCGCTTTGAGACCATGATCTCCGGGTCTTCGGAGGCGGTCCTCTTCTTCCCTTGGATGGAGGGATTCTTGATCCCTCCTTTCCTGGCAGCCTCCTTCGCGGAGGCGGTAGCTTCCTTGTTCCCCCCTTCACCTTCTTCCAAAGGCGCAGCTTCCAGCATCCTGGTTAACACAGGATCCGACGTGGTCTCAGGGAGGGAGGATGGACACCTGATTAACATTGCTTTCGCTATCCACTCCTGTTCAAGGGACAGCTCTTTTAAAGGGCAAGTTTGTGATAAATATAGGATAGCATGTCCGGGTACAGGGCTACTTACTTGAGTATCCGGGCGATTGCAACTCAGACCTGCGTCCTCGGTCAAGTCCGGACACATCTCTTGTGATCCGAAGAAAAGCTTGTACATCTCCATGGGCGTCGCGCCCATAAAATGTTGGAGAGCTCGTGGTCCCTCGGGTTAAACTCCCACAGGCGGAGGGCGGCGTCTGCAGGCAGGATGCATTTAATCAGCATGACCTGCGCTACTATGACCAAAGTGATCTCTCTCTCTAGGAGGTCTCGAATGCGGCCCTGCAGCAAGGGCACGTCCTTGGACGGCCCCCAGTCAAGCCCTTTATTGACCCATGACGCCAGCCGTGGTGGAGGACCCAAGCGAAAGGCAGGTGGCACCACCCATTTGGTGCCCCTGGGAGCTGTGATATAAAACCACTCTTGTTGCCATAAACTGAGCTCCTCTTGAAAAGAGCCCTCGGGCCACGGAGCATCAGCATTCTTGCTTATAACAGCCCCTCCGCACTCTGCCTGTTGCCCCTTGATCATCTTCGGCTCCACTGTGAATGTCTTGAGCCACAATCTGAAGTGAGGGGTAATGCGGAGGAAGGCTTCGCACACGACAATGAACGATGAGATGTGGAGGATGGACTCCAGATCCAAGTCGTGAAATTCCAACCCATAGTAAAACAGGAGCCCCCTCATGAAGGGGTCCGTCGGGAAGCTTAACCCCTGAAGGAAGTGAGACGCGAACACCACGCTTTCACCAGGCTTGGGAGTGGGAATAACCTGCCCTTGGGCAGGCAGCCTATGCGAAATTTCACCGGTTAGATACCTGGGCTCTCTTAGCTTTAACACATCTTCCGTAATGGAGGAAGGCATCCACCGGCCTTGCAGGTTGGAGCCAGACATCATCGAAGGTCCGAAGCGCCTGAATCTGGAGCTTTGGGTGTTGGAACTCAAGGCGAGGGGCGGATTCGATTGAGATTGAAAGAAGGGAGTGGAGCCTTGGTCTCTTTATAAAGAGGTTGAATACCAAGAGCATCCCCCGTGATCGTTTGGGACTGGCCTTCGATAGAGGAGGCGTGCCAACGGGCATGGTTGGGCTACCCACGCCCATATTGATGAGAATCCCGGAATAAGGGAGCACGATCTCTGCTTTGACAAGACGTGCCAAGGAAACCGCCTCGCTAAACGCGCTGAGGCGGAACAGTAAAAACGATTCGGATAAAGGCTTGGCCGTGGTGTGATGTCACGCCACGGAATACGTAAGCAGATTGAACTTGTGTAAATATTATTCTCTCTACGGTGGTATGTGGAACTTATTTTGCAGAGCCGGATACTATCCTGGTGTTCAAAATCTTCTATGAAGTATTCGGAGGAGGAACCCGCCTTGCAATGCCGAAGACAATATGCGCGCCGGACTCATCGTCATTGAAGCCTGGTTCAGGGGCTACTAAGGGAGTCCCGGACTAGGGGTGTCCGGATAGCCGAACTATCATCCTCGGCCGGACTCCTAGACTATGAAGATACAAGATTGAAGACTTCGTCCCGTGTCCGGATGGGACTTTCCTTGGCGTGGAAGGCAAGCTTGGCGATATGGATATGTAGATCTCCTACCATTGTAACCGACTCTGTGTAACCCTAACCCTCTTCAGTGCCTATATAAACCGGAGGGTTTTAGTCCGTAGGACGAACAACAATCATACCATAGGCTAGCTTCTAGGGTTTAGCCTCTATGATCTCGTGGTAGATCTACTCTTGTACTACCCATATCATCAATATCAATCAAGCAAGAGTAGGGTTTTACCTCCATCGAGAGGGCCCGAACCTAGGTAAAAACATCATGTCCCTTGTCTCCTGTTACCATCCGCCTAGACGCACAGTTCGGGATCCCCTACCCGAGATCCGCCGGTTTTGACACCAACAGGAACCTCACGAGGTACCCCTTGCCTTGATCTCTTCGCCCTCTCGCGAGCCTGCCTGGTGAGGCCGCTCTTGAGGAGGCCTTGTGTCGTCCGCCTCACGAGGCTTGGCCCCTCGCGAGGGTCTTGAGTGTTGGTTGACGAAGACAGTCCGTACTGGGCCACTGGTGGAGCCACGCCGCGGGCCGCAGGCAGGCAAGTATGGGGACCCTTGTTCCCAGAATGCCGACAGTAGCCCCCGGGCCCAAGGCGCGCTCGGACTTGGCTTAGCGGTGAAGCCAAAGGGCAACTGCGGAGCGCCGCGGGCCCCAACAACCTATGGCCTTGGTCGACGTGTGGCGATTGATTGGACGTGGGCGTCTCCGCTTCCCCACGCTGCCTTGGCAACTACCCGACTTGACGAGTCCCTGCTGCATGCAAAAAGGGCTATCATTACCTGTGATCGTGGAGGTTGACGGTTGGCCTCCCTTGGGTTATAAATGAGGAGGGGTGAGAGCTGTAGGACCTTGAAGTATGTCTAGAGGGGGGTGATTAGACTACTTGACCAATAAAAGCTATGCCTTTTTCCAATTTTAGAGTTTGGCAGATTTTAGCTACTTTAGGACAAGTCAAGCAATCATCACACTATTCAAGCAAGCATGCAAAGAGTATATAGGCAGCGGAAATTAAAGCATGCAACTTGCAAGAAAGTAAAGGGAAGGGTTTGGAGGATTCAAACGCAATTGGAGACACGGATGTTTTTGGCGTGGTTCCGATAGGTGGTGCTATCGTACATCCACGTTGATGGAGACTTCAACCCACGAAGGGTAATGGTTGCGCAAGTCCACGGAGGGCTCCACCCACGAAGGGTACATGAAGAACCAACCTTGTCTATCCCACCATGGCCGTCGCCCATGAAGGACTTGCCTCACTAGCGGTAGATCTTCACGAAGTAGGCGATCTGCTTGCCCTTACAAACTCCTTGGTTCAACTCCACAATCTTGTCGGAGGCTCCCAAGCGACACCTAGCCAATCTAGGAGACACCACTCTCGAAGAAGTAACAAATGGTGCATTGATGATGAACCCCTTGCTCTTGTGCTTCAAATGATAGTCTCCCCAACACTCAACTCCCTCTCATAGGTTTTGGATCTGGTGGAAAGAAGATTTGAGTGGAAAGCAACTTGGGGAAGGCTAGAGATCAAGATTCATATGGTAGGAATGGAATATCTTGGCCTCAACACATGAGTAGGTGGTTCTCTCTTAGAAATGGTAAGTTGGAAGTGTAGGCTCGTTCTGATGGCTCTCTCCATGAATGAAGAGGAGGTGGAGGGGTATATATAGCCCCCACACAAAATATAACCGTTACACACAATTTACCAAACTCGGTGGGACCGATTCAAAAGACTCGGTTGGACCGATTTAGTAAACCTAGTGACCGTTAGTGATTTTCGGTGGGACCGACATGCATGTCGGTGAGACCGATTCGGTTAGGGTTAGGGCATAACGTAATCTCGGTAAGACCGATTACACAAACTCGGTGAGACCGATTTGGTAATAAGCTTTCCGAGAGTTGGTCCGGGTAAACTTCGGTGGGACCGATTTTCTCTTTTCGGTGAGACCAAAATGTTACAAAAAGGAAACAGAGAGTTTACATTGCAATCTCGGTGGGACCGATCGCTCACTTTGGTTAGACCGAAACATTACGAAGGGAAACAGAGAGATTACAATCCCATCTCGGTGAGACAGAGATCCCTATCGGTAAGACCAATTTGCTTAGGGTTTGTGGCAGTGCTTATGACTTTTGGAATCGGTGGCGCCGGATAGGGAGAATCGGTGTGACCGATTTTGGCTTTGGGTTTAGGTCATTTGTGGATGTGGGAAAGTAGTTGAGGGTTTTGGAGCATATCACTAAGCACACGAAGCAAGAGGCTCATTAAGCAACACCTCATCCCTCCTTGATAGTATTGGCTTTTCCTATAGACTCAATGCGATCTTGGATCACTAAAATATAAAATGAAGAGTCTTGAGCTTTTGAGCTTGTCCTTTGTCCTTAGTATTTTGAGGGATCCACTTTCATCATCCATGCCATGCCATTCATTGAGCTTTCCTGAAATAATAGTCTTGGAATAGCATTAGCTCAATGAGCTATATGTTGTTATGAATTACCAAAACCACCTAGGGATAGTTGCACTTTCAAGAGCCCCCGTCGCCCATCTCTTGCCATTCCGCTCGCTTCTCCTCCCTCGCTCCGTTGCTTGTAGCGCCGCCATGGTGCCTGCGAAGAGGTTTTCGGCCGCGGAGAAGGGGAAGGCTCGCCAGGGAGGGCCCGGCTCTCCTCCGCCCAAGTGTGGACGCGGTCACCCTTGCAAGCACCCCACGACCCCCGCCGAGGCTCCCTACAGCCACGGCGGTGGCCCTTCACGTGGTGGGGGCCGCCCATGTCGAGGCAGCCCGATTGGTGTAGGAAGGCGTGTTGTGGCTGCGCGGCCTCCCCGGCTGTGCTTCCACTCGGCGGAGGTGCTGCCGAAATTCGTCGTGTGGTTGGAAAACCCGGACGACAACTGGCTTCAGCTCCCGCGCTTCTTCGTCGGCGAGCTGCCAGCCGCTGGCCCAGGTGGGCTCTGGTTGCAGGCGGACGGCTCCTACAGCAGGGCCTCCTCGGTCGCGGTGGAGGTCTCCATTGCCGGCAACGCAGCCTTGGCCCGAGGCTGGGAGACGTTTGCCCCCGCGCGCGGTCTGGGCAGGCGGTGCACCCTCCACTTCAGGTAAGATGGTGTGACAGCCTGATTTTTTGGCTCTTTCTTTTTCTTTTGTTTTTCCGAGGTTTTTGCCTGAGTTTTCTTTTTCCGTGGCTTTGTGGTCTGGAAACTAAAGAAGATGCCCTCTTCTTTGCTTTCAGAGTGGCTTGTCATTCCCAAATCTTTCCCTAGACCCTGTCATTTTCATCCTAGCGCAAATCCCAATATTCTTTTTATAGGGAATATTCCTTTTCTATTAAAGGAATAACTCCAATTGCCCGTGGTTGTGAAGCAACCTATATTTCCATCACTCCAAAAATTTCCAAATAATTCTCATAAATTTTTTGGGTCATATCTGGATCAAATATGGCAAAACTTTTCATTGCCATGTTCAAAAATAATCCTCCAATAATTCATTTCCTATTCTGCCCTGAATGGCACTTTGTGAAGGAAGTGTCATTTATATTTATCCTATTGACTCCCAACCTTTTTGCGCATGTTTATATGTCTAAATAATTGCCTCATGCACAAGTTAAAATTTACTTGATTAGCCAATCTTTCTCAGTGAATTTTCAAAGTTTTTGTCAAACAGAAGGCTTTGTGAAGGAAGTACTAGCTATGAGTACCCGAATGATTTGAAATTTTGCACACTCCATAATGTGCTCATATTAACCCCCTCCAGACATTTGCAGCCCCATCCAATTATCTATGTGAGCACAGGAGCAAATCTTTGTTTCTGGCAAAATTTTCAGGTTGTGAAGCAAGTATATTTTATATTTCTTAAAAAATTCCGATAAATTACCAGATCATTCTTATACCCATAAAACATCTCTCCACCAATTTTGGCATCATTTCATTGATCGATTTGACCACCATGAATATTCCCAGTTTCTGGTCAGCAGAGATGTTTGTTAAGCAAGTGCTATTTTGGTTTGTCCATTTGGCGTGAGCTTTTTACAACATCTTAATATGACCAAACGACTAAGCCTTGCCCAATTTTATCTCAAGTTGACACTCCATGTGAGTGCATCTTAATGATCTTCATTTCTGGACCAAGTATGCAATTGTGAAGCAACTGCAGTAAATCTTGATCCTTTTACCCTCCAAACCTTCAGGATGAAAGTCCTTCGAAGATAAACCTCCCAGACAAGTTAGTTTCTGATTTACCTAGCTGGTTTAACCACAACAAGTTATAAACACCTTCTTACTAATTTACTTTTGGAGCTAAGTGCAAAACTCTTCTTTGCCCATGGACCGATTTGTTTCCTCATTTTGACTAAGGGCACGAAGGTATATCCACTGGACATGGTTGGCCACGCAAAAGAGCGCCGCTTGCGTCAATGCGCGTGGTGATCACGCTTGCGCCATGGTTGCAGGCGTGCTCTGGCTTGTTCCGGCCACTATGCTCGTCTCCTACCTCCTCGTATCGACCTCCATCCATGTCCTGGAGCTCCCCCGTGATGCCCTGCATCTCCCTGCATCGGTGCGTTGTCGTGGTTCGCCATAAATGCGCCGCTAGAATAGTGCCCGTGCCGTGCCCAGCCTCTGACCTCCATTAGAGCACTGATCAAGCTCGCTTGTGAGCTCAAGATCCTTCCCCTCGGCTATATAAGCATGCCCCGAGCCCTCACGCAGCTCACCCATCTCCCCCTCGCCTCATTTGCCTTCTGGAATCGCCCCATATCGCCGGAGTCCGCCGTTTTCCTCCATGGCCGCCTCGGCTTCGGCATGATTCCGGCCAAGCCAAGCCTCATCTCGCCTCCCTGGCCTGTCCACCGCACTTCCCACTCCTCTGCGGTTTTCCCCACCCCACTCATTCGACCCGGAGTACCTCCGCCACACCTCCCTTGCACGGCCGTCGCCTCCGCCATTCGGCCACCTCATCGTCCGACTGTCTCGAGCCTCCTCGTGCTTCCCCGACTCCACCAAGGTCTTCCCCTCGTCCCCACCGAGCCGCCCAACCCTTTTCCCCTCGCGGAGTGTCCACATCACCGGCGAACCTCGTCGCCCGAGCCCTCTGTACCCCTCCTCGTCGCGCGACCTCCCTCCTCTCCACTCCACCCGGCACCGGCCGACCCTCTGAGCAGGTGCGGCCTGGCCCTCGGTCCCACCAGTGTGCTCGTCCGGGCCGGAGCTCGCGGGCGGCCCGCCCCATCGTCGGCCTCGCTCTGTCCTCGCTCCTCTGTTCCCGATCGGGGCGGGGAGAGGAGGAAGAAGACGAGCGCGCATGGAACCCATCCCCTGCGCGTGGACCCCCCCGGTCAGCCTCTCAGCGTTGAGCAAGTCCGGCCCCGCCACTGCCACGTCACGTAAGTGGAAACGGGTTTTCCCAAAGTACGTTTTCCTGTTCTGAAAGCGTATTTCCTTATATGCGTTTCTGCCTTATCCACTCAGGTACCCGTTGGTGATAAATTTTTCACAGATTAGTCCCTGCTCTTCCACCCTTCACAACTTTTCAACTGTAACTCCGTTTGAGGTGAATCCAACACTCACTTCTTTGTTTCGTCGAGCCCTTTCTATTGGTGTCACTTTCATTATGTTTGCGCATACTGAAAATGACCATTTTGCCACTACCCTTAATCAGCCCCCTCCGAGAGAAAACGTTTTTCGGCAAATCTTTCCGCGGCCGCACTTCTCCCCGGTGCCTTCTTCATCCCCAGGCAAGCCACAATACCCACTTGCATGATAGCCATGCAGTAGCCATGGTTTTCAACTTGAACCTTTATTAAATGTTTTCTTGTTGAAAAGATGGTTATCGTTGTTCCGGTGATGTTCAGATTTGCATGTTCACTTTTGTGATATGTTCTCTTATACACTGTGATCATGTTATACCTGCTAGTATTATCTTTCATATGTTTATGCTTGTTAGTAGTACATGTTGATGTTGGAGATGGTCATGCTAGTCAGTATGCGATGATCAGTGGATATGATTTATTGTTGTTGTGGTGGGAAGTTATGTGATACTCTCATCATGATGTTCATATCATGTTCATGCATTTTTATCATGGCTCGGCTTATTTGCATTCAAGTTAACCGGATTAAATTGAACTTGAACAACTGTTGGCTGAGTCATGGTGCCGCTGAATCGATGCTGACCAGTGCAACCACGCTTATCGGTATGGGACGGTCCTAACTGGGTCTATTGTCGTGCCTCTCGTCGGTGCCTCCAACGAGGGAAGGTTATGGGCGTGCTATACGCTAGCCCGGTAGGCAAGCATAACCTTGTGTGCCCGTTGTTGCTGTTATGTGAACGTGTCCCAGAGTGGGACGGGCCACGACGGTGGTCGTTGAGGTGTTTGGAGGTAGACACGGGGCCACCGATGATTTAGCCTAGAGGGGAGTAAGTCGGAGTGGCCGGGAGAGTGTCATGGCAGTAGAACGGTTTTGTCGGAACGCTGTTGGTCCACCCGAATGGGAGTGCGAGGCCATGGGTTCCGTAGTGTGGGTACAGTGTACTAACCTCTGCAGAGTGTATATTAATCTATCGATAGCCGCGCCCGCGGATAAGGGCCCAGGTCGAAAGAAGGTCACACCATGAGTCAACAGTAATAAGAATAATGTGCTTAATAAGAGTGAGATAAGTTGGTTGTGATCGCCGTAAGGATCACGGGCCATGTAGTAGTCGGGTGGTGATCGCCGTAAGGATCACGGGCCAAGTGTTGATCAGGTGGTGATCGCCGTAAGGATCACAATGGTATCGAGGATACCGAGTTGTTGTATATTCGTGATGTTGTACGAGAATCGTGGGTAAAGGTCAAGATCCTTGTGGTCATTTACCGATTACTACGATATTGTTTATACCAAGCTTGATTTGATCCTAAGATGATCGTGTGATGTTCGAGGTTGGTAAGTGATGCATGTGTGGGTTACGAGGTAGCCCAAGCAGGATAAGTGGTGCATATAGTGGTTTCATGTTGCATGCTAGTATTGTCAGATCAATATGTTCAGGTTGAGTTTGTTGTATCATGTTTATGTTGGTCATGCCATGTTGCTATGATGATATTATGATAATACCTGCTTAACCTGTAATTGCTATGTTGTTGTTTCTCTTGAATGCTTCTGGATTATTGTGAGCTTGCAAGTACATTCAATGTACTGACCTGGCGTGTCATGCCAGCTTGCAGGTCATTCCGGATTTGATTGCTTGTTTGCAGTGGAATCCTCGTTTGCGAGCTAGGATAAACGTTCCAGCCAGAGTCCCTGCGGAGTGGAGTTCACCACCGTCTTCGTTGTTCCGCTGCTAGAGTTATTCCACTTCTTCGAGTTGTTCTGCTGCTTGCATAGAGCAACTGAGGATGGCGTAGTGTCGCCGTACCGATGTTATTCATTGTAATATCGGCAACCTTGTATTCATATTCGTGTAATAATAAAGAGCTGATTTGTTCTATGCTAAGCAGTGTCATATTCCAGAAGACTTCTCCTCGATCTCTGGGCTGGAATATGGGGCGTTCCGGTTTTCTCTGAGCCGGGGTGCCACAGGCTTGGTATCAGAGCAGGTTTGGGTGTAGGACGCTGAAAGATCGAGGATGCCGCCTAGAGGGGGGTGAATAGGCGCTTTAAAATAATTACGGTTTAGGCTTGAACAAATGCGGAATAAACCTAACGGTTAATTTGTCAAGCACAAAACCTAAAACAACTAGGCTCACCTATGTGCACCAACAACTTATGCTAAGCAAGATAAGCAACTATGTGATAGCAAGATATATGACAAAGAACAATATGGCTATCACAAAGTAAAGTGCATAAGTAAAGGGCTCGGGTAAGAGATAACCGATGCACGCGGAGACGACGATGTATCCCGAAGTTCACACCCTTGCAGATGCTAATCTCCGTTTGGAGCGGTGTGGAGGCACAATGCTCCCCAAGAAGCCACTAGGGCCACCGTAATCTCCTCACTCCCTCGCACAATGCAAGATGCCGTGATTCCACTAAGGGACCCTTGAGGCGGTCACGAACCGTACAAATGGCAACCCTTGGGGCGGTCACCGAACCCGTACACTTTGGCAACCCTTGGGGCGGTCACGGAACCGTCAAGATGCTCAGGCGATCTCCACAACCTAATTGGAGACCCGACGCTTGCGGAGCTTTACACCACAATGATTGAGCTCTGAACACCACCAACCGTCTAGGGCGCCCAAGCACCCAAGAGGAACAAGCTCAAGGGCACCAAGCACCCAAGAGTAATAAGCTTCTCAAACTTCACTTCCACGTATCACCGTGGAGAACTCAAACCGATGCACCAAATGCAATGGCAAGGGCACACGGAGTGCCAAGTCCTTCTCTCTCAAATCCCACGAAGCAACTAATGCTAGGGAGGAAAATGAGAGGAAGAACAAGAAGGAGAACACCAAGAACTCCAAGATCAAGATCAAGGGTTCCCCTCACATAGAGGAGAAAGTGATTGGTGGAAATGTGGATCTAGATATCTCTCTCTTTCCCTCAAAACTAGCAAGAATCCATGGAGGGATTGAGAGTTAGCAAGCTCGAAGAAGGTCAACAATGGGGAAGAACACGAGCTCAAAGGATAAGGTTCAATGGGAAGAAGACCCTTTTATAGGACCTCCCGAATCCAACCGTTATGTGTTCAGGTCGTGCACAAGCGGTACTACCGCTTGGAGGAGCGGTACTACCGCTTAGCACGCTCAAAACAGCCCAAACGAGAGAGAAAACACGAGTTTTTGGTCCGGGGCGGTACTACCGCTTAGGAGCCACGGTAGTACTGCTCTGGAGCGGTAGTACTGCTCAGGAGCCGCGGTAGTACCGCTCTAGAGCGGTAGTAAAAAATTACATCCGCTCTAGTCGCGGTAGTACTGCTGCAGCCTTCACCAAAACAGCCACAACTTTTGCAAACGGACTCCGAATTCGATGAAACCAAGTTTGTTGGAAAGCTAGCGACAAGGGCTAACACAATCTTGAATGAAATACCAATAATAAGCAAATTAGAAAAGGCCCAAAAGAAAATGGTGAGAACCCTTCCTCGGAGAAGACCGGTAAAACCTCCAACACCGAAAACATCATAGAAGACGCATGCAAACTCCGTTTTCGATGAACTCAAGCTTGTCATAAAGATGACCATAAGCTCTAAGACTCACAAAGAGAATCAAACAAGGACCAAGAAACATGATGCAAGGATGCAATGGTTTGAGCTCTCGACGAACGATATGATCAAGCTACTCACTTGAGAGCCCCCCTTGATAGTACGGCTATCGATCCTATAACCCGGTCTCCCAACTACCACCATGAGACCAATAAAATAGAAAACCTATCAAGGGCAAACATTTGCCTTGCACATGGTCCACTTGAGCTAGATGATGACGATCTTGACTCCCTCAAGTTGGACCACCTTTCTTGATTGCATTGGCTCGATGAAGACTAGATGATTGCTCCCCCATAGTCACTATGGGTGAGCGACTCTTCGGCACATCTTCACAAGTCCATTGACACCACAATGGATGGCAAGATTCAAACTTGATTGCTCCCCCATACTCCATTATGGGTGAGCCACTCTTTGTGTTGCTCCACTTGAACTTGCACACTGCAAACTTGATGGCGATCACCACTTGATGTCATCCTCCATGGGTTGTATGGGATCTTCCTCTTGGACGCAAGACCATGGAAACATACCTAACCCCACAAAGAACTCTCACGTAGACCATGGGTTAGTACACAAAGCGTAATGGACAATGCTTACCATACCATGGGAACACTTGGTCCCACTCGGTACATCTTCTATGCTTTGTGAGTTGATCAACTTGATTCACTCTTGACTTAGTCTTGATCACCCTTGAATCTTTCCAACTCTCTTCATTTGGATGATGTATTGAAGGTAAATATGAATGATCACACAATCTTCTTCTTCAAGACATGCTTGCAATAAGCTCAACACTCACATGACCAATCTTTGGATAATTCCTTAATAGCACCTTGGTCAACCCATAAACTCCTTGAAACCAACACATGGACTTCAAGAAATGCCTATGGAAACATCCTTCAAATATAACTCGATGCAACCATTAGTCCATAGAGAATGTCATCAATTACCAAAACCACACATGGGGGCACCGCATGTCCTTTCAATCTCCCCCATTTTGGTAATTGATGACAATCACTTTCAAGAGAGTTTATATAAGGAATTATGCATCACAATGCAATGCAACAACCAATGATGCAGGAGAATGAGATGCAAATGCTTAGGACCAAAACCAAAGCAAGGAGAAAACTCAGAAGACTTCTCCACAAAACTCTCTGAAACTCCTCCCCCATTGGCATCGATTGCCAAAATGGGTGAAAAGCTGAGAAGGCCAAAATAAAAGGTGTTCCTCCATAAATTGTGTATTTCTCAACAAGAGAGTGGAATGCAATACACATATCCAACTGCCAATACTTGGAGGAAGACAAACTATATCGAGGCCCAAAGATTGCAACAAAAATATATGACACAAAGACATAACAAAGAGAGACACAAGCAATCAGAAGATACCAATTGAAGAAAGCAATCAACGGATATCAATTGAACCAACTAGACCAATGATCCTACATGCCACAAGAAAAAAGATATTATGATAAACGCAAAGGAGTGTTCTAAAGAAACTAGAGAAGCTCCCCATGATTTGTGCACACATAAGAATTTTTGTATTTGAATACAAAGTGCACAAAATAGGATCATAGCTCCCCCAAAATCAATAGAAACTCACATCCAGCGCAAGTGAGCATATAGGAAACAAAGCCTAGCGCTTGCAACAAGCACATGGTTGAGCAACATGTAAAAGAGGCAACTTAAGAATAGGCTCAACCAAAATGATGTGTGTGAGTCATGGCGAAGCACTTGAGAGGACTAAAAATAGGATGAGCATTAAGCATCAACATAGTCTTGAAATAATGAGGCACACGGTGCAAGGCCTATCATTCCCACACACACAACTAGCAAATGGGTTCACAAGCTTACTAATAAGTATATAAAGAACTTATGCTTGTGACAACCCGTGGTGAAGATAGAAGATGAAAGCCTCATCAAGACGAGGGATGCCAATTAAGATGGCAAAAGCCTTGTAAAGATAAGCATGAAGAAAATAATCTTCACCACACAAGAGTGCATAAAGATGCAACGATAGAGGACACGCACTCAAGGCAAAAGCTTTCACGGAGCCACCAAAGAAATAACATAAGAAAGGCAAGGTGGACGTGAAAGAAAGGATATCAACTAGAGATGTAATTTCTCTCAAGTGTATAAGGTTCTATGTAGACGAAATCATGATGATATATATATCTACAAAGAAGGATGTACACCCGAAATAGTTACATCACGAAGGAACAAGATATCCACAAGGAAGTCATAAATATACCAATAAGATATTTGCTTGAAAGCATATCACTTGGCTAGATATGGTCTTATTGTATATAAATGAAGTCCAAACACACATCCATCAAGGGCATCACAACTAGCAACAGAGAACATCGTTGGGATGCTTTGAGAAAGGAAACAAGTGTCACAAGATATGAAATGAATATCATGCCAAGATACAGCCTACACAAGGTTGAATGCAAGAGAGGAAAGCATGAATAGATACTTGTTACCGAGATATCATTGAAAGGATGTAGTAGATACCAATTGAAGGTAGATAGTAGTTCATTGATCATCCTAGCTTGACTCCAATATGCACATGGTGACAACACCTTCCTTGTGAGTGAGCCGAGCATCCAATGCATCTCAAATGTTCCTAGAAGAACAACACAAACTAAGCGGTACCCAAACTCATCGGGACCAAATAGTTAGAAACACCAATACATAGGACAAACTCCACATAAATATGTGCATATAGATATGAAAATGAATTTCATGCACATCTCATCCAAATTGAGACTAGGTGGAGTTTCCCTATATATTGAGTCAAAGAAAGAAAGCATGCCAAATGAAATACATGAAGTAAACATGCATGCTCAAGACTTTCAAAACCGAAACCAAAAGACAAAGAAATTCCAAGTGAAAAGGATACTAAATGGAGAAATCATCACTTGGAAGATATCATTAAAGATACATCAAGGAATGAGATATCCATTGATACACACTAAACTAAAGATGTCAAACTCCCAAAGAGAGGATGGTTTCAAACAAACCAAGCCCTCAACAAAGTTTCATGATGGCACAAAGTACCAAAAAGAAATGGCTTGCCTTCCACCAAAACACACTTGATAAGGATCACAAGAAGAGTGTTTTGAAGAAAATAGAATAGCTCCCCCACGAGTTGTGCATTATATAGGATTTGTATTTGAATACAAAATGCACAAGGTGGGATCACTGCTTTCCCTATATCTAGAAAACACTAGACAAGAACAAGAAATAAACAAGATCCACAAGTGGTATGGAAGACAACGGGAGTTGACACAATCCTTGGCAAGAGAAGAGGCAAGTAAAATAAAAGCCAATGTAAAGATGATCAATAAATTCTACCACACATAAATGACTACCAATTGTCAAAAGACAAGAAGTAGATGGAAAGAATTCGGTGGTAGATAGCAAGGATATCCAACATCATCTTCACACCACACACAAGCAGATTGCAACTTGTAGAGCTAACATGCCACCTAGGAACAAGATAATCTACAATATCAACACTAGGTGACAATATCTCAAATGTACACATTTTCTAGGCTAGTAATATACATAGCACATTACTCCCCCATAATGTGATACCAATGAAGAAAACTTAACAAGAGGCAATAAGAGGATCCAACAAGAGATAATGAATGGACAATTTAGAATTTGAATTTCTCATGAGAAGACATACCACATAGTGACTAGATAATCTTGTAATATCAATACTAGATGGTATTCCTCATGTACACACACTTATAGGAGTGTGAGGTGCACAAAGCACATCACTCCCCAATAATGGGATATTCCATTAATCTCTCACAAGAGCCAACTAAGATACAAAGAAGATGCACAAAGGCTCAACACACAACTCACACATTACATGAAGTGCACACCAACATACATAAGCAAGTTGGAAGCGTAACATATACAAACACATGCAAGGAACAAAACCAAAACATGCAAGGGGCAAGTAACTTTCAAAGTAAACAATTTAAGTACAAGTTACGCAAGGAGGCACATTGGATATAAGATAGAAACTTGATAATCCAGTTGACTTGGCTTGTGACAAAAGAATGATGAAGTCCCTTAATTCTTCATAATGTAGCCAAGTCTCCAATGCCCTCCAAAAACACCTATTGATCAAGTTTGAGCTTGTTGGTCCCCAACCAAGTTGGGTCCTAAGAGGTTAGTCACAATAGGCTTGGCTACCCAAATGGTTCTTTTCTTGACACCACTTTGAGTACCAACAAACTTGGCAAACACATTGCCAACCTTATCCTTCCCAAGAGAATAGATATCATCAATAACAATTGGGTTGGATAAGTTACCACTAGTGCATGAAGAAGCGGCGTGACCTTTCTCACGACATAAGTAGCAACGTCTACTCTTCACTTTCTTCTCACTTGATTTTTCCACAAGAGAAGCATTAGCTTGAGTCTTCTTGGGAAGTGGCATTTCTTCAACTTGAGGTTGAGCATGAGATTGAACTTGTGCCCTCTTCCTTGTTGCTTGACACTAATGGCCTTCTTCTTCAATGGGCAAGATCTAACATGATGCCCTTCTACTTTGCACTTGAAGCAAACAATCTTGGCGAATTCTTGACTTGTTCTTGGCCCTTCTTTTTGTTCATGTTGGACTTCTTCTTCTTATTGGAGTTGAATCCAAGTCCACCTTTGTCATTGGGGATTTTTGCACACTCAAGATATTGTTGAGTCGGATTTCCTTCATGACACTTTTCAAGTCTTTCTTCAAAGAAGTGACTTGGGCCTTGAGCTCTTTGATTTCCTCTACATGGTTAGTCTCAACACAAGTACTAGAGGAAGTATAAGCTTCATCGTTAGAGCAACAAGGCAAGGAAAGCAATTCATCACAAGATGTACCAAAATTGTGAGTAGATGAATTACAAGGACTAGCACATGGCAATATACTATTTTGACTAGAAGTAGTGATTTTGACTAGAAGTAGTGCTAGTATCCACATGAGGCTCACTAGATGTTACCTTAGCAATCATGGCCTCATGAGATATCTTTAGCACACTATGGGATACTAGAAGATCATCATGAGAGCTTCAGAGCTTTTCATGACTTTCTTCCAATTTCCCATAATTGCAAGATAGCACCTCAAGATCCTTCCCCTCGGCTATATAAGCATGCCCCGAGCCCTCACGCAGCTCACCCATCTCCCCCTCGCCTCATTTGCCTTCTGGAATCGCCCCATCTCGCCGGAGTCCGCCGTTTTCCTCCATGGCCGCCTCGGCTTCGGCATGATTCCGGCCAAGCCAAGCCTCATCTCGCCTCCCTGGCCTGTCCACCGCACTTCCCACACCTCTGCGGTTTGCCCCACCCCACTCATTCGACCCCGGAGTACCTCTGGCCACACCTCCCCTTGCACGGCCGTCGCCTCCGCCATTCGGCCACCTCATCGTCCGACCGTCTCGAGCCTCCTCGTGCTTCCCCGACTCCACCAAGGTCTTCCCCTCGTCCCACTGAGCCGCCCAACCCTTTTCCCCCTCGCCGGAGTGTCCACATCACCGGCGAACCTCGTCGCCCGAGCCCTCTGTACCCCTCCTCGTCGCCGCGACCTCCCCTCCTCTCCACTCCACCCCGGCACCGACTGACCCTCTGAACGGGTGCGGCCTGGCCCCGCGGTCCCACCGGTGTGCTCGTCCGGGCCGGAGCTCGCCGGAGCGGCCCGCCCCATCGTCGGCCTCGCTCCTGTCCTCGCTCCTCTGTTCCCGATCGGGGGCAGGGAGAGGAGGAAGAAGACGAGCGCGCCTGGACCCCATCCCCTGCGCGTGGACCCCTCCGGTCAGCCTCTCAGCGTTGACCAGCCCCGGCCCCACCACTGCCACGTCACGTAAGTGGAAACGGGTTTTCCTGTCGTACGTTTTCTGATTCTAAAAGCGTATTTCCTTATATGCGTTTTTGCCTATCCACTCAGGGACCCGTTGGTGATAAATTTTTCACAGATTAGTCCCTGCTCTTCCACCCTTCACAACTTCTCAACCGTAACTCCGTTTGAGGTGAATCCAATGCTCACTTCTTCGTTTCGTCGAGACCTTTCTGTTGGTGTCACTTTCATTACGTTTCGGCATACTTAAAATGACCATTTTGACCCTGCCCTTAATCAACCCCTCCGAGAGAGAACGTTTTCCGGCAAATCTTTCCGCGGCCGCACTTCTCCCCGGTGCCTTCTTCATCCCCAGTCAAGCCACAATACCCACTTGCATGATAGCCATGCAGTAGCCATGGTTTTCAACTTGAACCTTTATTAAATGTTTGCTTGTTGAAAAGATGGTTATCGTTGTTCCGGTGATGTTCAGATTTGCATGTTCACTTTTGTGCTATGTTGTCTTATACACTGTGATCGTGTTATACCTGCTAGTATTATCTTTCATATGTTTATGCTTGTTAGTAGTACATGTTGATGTTGGAGATGGTCATGCTAGTCAGTATGCGATGATCAGTGGATATGATTTATTGTTGTTATGGTGGAAAGTTATGTCATACTCTCATGATGATGTTGATATCATGTTCATGCATTTTATCATGGCTCAGCTTATTTGCATTCAAGTTAACCGGATTAAATTGAACTTGAACAACTGTTGGCTGAGTCATGGTGCCGCTGAATCGATGCTGACCAGTGCAACCACGCTTACCGGTATGGGCGTGCTGTACCCTGGCCCGGTAGGCAAGCATAACCTTGTGTGCCCGTTGTTGTTGTTATGTGCACGTGTCCCCGAGTGGGACGGGCCACAACGGTGGTCGTTGAGGTGTCTGGAGGTAGACACGGGGCCTCCCATGATTTAGCCCAAAGGGGAGTAAGTCGGAGTGGCCGGGAGAGAGTCATGGTAGTAGGACGGTTTTGTCGGAACACTGTTGGTCCACCCGAATGGGAGTGCGAGGCCATGGGTTCCGTAGTGTGGGCACAGTGTACTAACCTCTGCAGAGTGTATATTAATCTATCGATAGCCACGCCCGCGGATAAGGGCCCAGGTCGAGAGAAGGTCACACCATGAGTCAACAGTAATAAGAATAATGTGCTTAATAACAATGAGATAAGTTGGTTGTGCTCGCTGTAAGGATCACGGACCATGTAGTGGTCGGGTGGTGATCGCCGTAAGGATCACGGGCAAGTGTTGGTCGCGTGGTGATCGCCGTAAGGATCACAATGGTATCGAGGATACCGAGTTGTTGTATATTCGTGATGTTGTACGAGAATCGTGGGTAAAGGTCAAGCTCCTTGTGGTCATTTACCGATTACTACGATATTGTTTATACTAAGCTTGATTTGATCCTGAGATGATCGTGTGATGTCCGAGGTTGGTAAGTGATGCATGTGTGGGTTACGAGGTAGCCCGAGCAGGATAAGTGGTGCATATAGTGGTTTCATGTTGCATGCTAGTATTGTCGGATCAATATGTTCAGGTTGAGTTAGCTGTATCATGTTTATGTTGGTCATGCCATGTTGCTATGATGATATTATGATAATTCCTGCTTAACCTGTAATTGCTATGTTGTTGTTTGTCTTGAATGCTTCTGGATTATTGTGAGCTTGCAAGTACATTCAATGTCTTGACTGGCGTGTCATGCCGACTTGCGTGTCATTCGGTTTGATTCCTTGTTTGCCGTGGAGTCCTCGTTTGCGAGCTAGGATAAAAGTTCCAGCCAGAGTCCCTGCGGAGTGGAGTTCACCACCGTCTTCGTTGTTCCGCTGCTAGAGTTATTCCGCTGCTTCGAGTTGTTCTGCTGCTTGCATAGAGCAACTGAGGATGGCGTAGTGTCGCCGTACTGATGTTATTCATTGGAATATTGGCAACCTTGTATTCATATTCGTCTAATAATAAAGAGCTAGTTTGTTCTATGCTAAGCAGTGTCGTATTCCAGAAGACTTCTCCTTTATCTCTGGGCTAGAATACGGGGCATTCCGGTTTTCTCTGAGCCGGGGTGCCACGGATGGCGACGCAACCCTCTACATGAGGGTGTTCGGAGAGGATGGCCGCCGCATTGGGTGCTGCCCTGAAGACAACGATGGCGATGAGGTGCTCGGTCCTGGCGACGGTCGTGACGAGGGTGAAGGCGAACTCGCTCCCAGCGGTGACCGCGACTCATCAAGCTATGGCGGCTCCTCCTCCGGCGACAGCTCCTCCAGCGGCGGCTATGATCGACCGCAACACCGCTATGTCCGCCTTGAGGGCGGCAGCAGGGCGTCCCGTCGCTGCGCTTCGGTGAAGCGCGAGGTGGGGTCTGGCTGAGCTCAGGAGGTCGCCGTAGATCCCTCCTCGTGAACTGCTGCATGGCGCGTGCTGCTTTTGTTTTGTTTTCCTTCCTTCATGCATAGAGAGAGACAAGTATGGGGCCCCATGGGGGCGTGCAACAAACTATGATTTCCTAGTTAAAATGCTACATTTATTGTTCCTGTGCTGTGTCATGGTGTCGTTGTTGTACGTTGGCGTGTAGGAACAACTTAGCTTGGTACGTTTGAAGTAGTTTCCGCCTCGCGAGGAGCCCGCCTCAGGCCTTGCCGGGCGCCTTAAGAGCTGCCAAAAACTCGTTAAGATACTATCATTTTTCAAACCCTGTTTGCAAGGGCCGACGGCCGTGGCCCGACGCTTTGTGTCATGGTACCCGAGGGGCACGGACTGAGAGGGGTGCTTCCACTGCGAAATCAAACGAGAGAGCCTCACGAAAATCAGAAGAGAAAGGGCTCACGAGGGCACCCGCACAGCCCCCTCGCGAGGCTTGAGAGAGAGAGTAAGTCAGAAAAAGAGCTGAAGACAGAAAACGAAGGCAGAAGATGATGGAACAGAACCGGCAAAGAACACCAGAAGCAACTTTAATCAAGGTTCAAACAAGGAAGAGCGAGCCAACTACAGAAAGCAAATGAAAAGCCGCCCCTGGAACCTAGTCTAGTCCTCAAGTCTTCTCACCAGCGCGGAGCTAAGTGCTGCTACTGGGCGTGGGAGGGAGCCCCCGAGGCCCAAGGGCGGCAATCCTGAGACTCCGGGGCGTGTACAACTGTCGGCGTTTGTAACACCCTGGTGTAATGATGCTACAGTAACCCCTGGGATTAAGTTAATCTTTTTGCTAAGCATGTGCCTGATCATTGTTGTCTCATGTTCTTTCAAATTCCACTTGAATTCAAATTCAAATTCTGTGTGAAATTCAAAATGCTTAGACATGAACACAAAAATGTTCATCATGTGCCAAATAATCCACAACTAATATTGGTGGTGAACCAACATTTTTTTTTGCAAAAGTTTTAAGTGGCCTAAGCTACTTAAAGCAGGGACCTAAGCAATAAATTAAATGCCCTTTTTAATTTATAAAATTGGCAACTATTCCAAAAGCCTCCCACCCTTTTTGTGGTAGTGCAATATACTTCTTTGAAATTATTTTGGCCAGTGTCATAATTTTGCAAAGTCAATAGTGGCTAAAAGCAAATGCAAAAGCTGCAAAAAAAAGAAAAGAAAAGGAGAAAAAAAAAAAAGCAGAGGGGAGAGAAAGCCCCTGCCCCACTTGGGCTTCGGCCCACCCGCGCTAGCTGGCCCAGCTAGGCCGGCCCATGCCCCCTCCCCGGTCGCTCTCCCCTCCTTCCTGTTCCCTCGGTGCGCACCGCTACAGCGGCTCGTCGCCGCCCGACCACCTCGCCGGCAATGCCGCGGGTGGATAAGAGCCCCCCCTCTGGCTCCTCGGGTCCTCCCCCACCTACCTCCACCCACTCCCCTCGCCCACTCGGCCTCTTCCTCTCCCCCTCGTTCCCCATAGACGCCCGAGCGCCATCGCCACCGTTCTCCGTCGTTGTCGCGGCCACCGCCGGCCCCGCACACGCTGACCCTGTCGGTGAGCTCCGTCGGGGTCGACTCCTTCGACTGGTGGTCAGAGCTGGAGCTGGGAGGCACCGCAGCACCGGATCCCCTTCATCCCCAACTCCGACTGGCGTCGTTCTTCACCGACTCCGGCAACGCCCTCTGCTGCTACTAACCCTTCCACGGGCCACCTTGAGCCGCTGCGGTGAGATCCATCTCTCCTCCTCTCCTTTCTGCTCTCTACAAGCTCGGGGCGACTGGTTCCGCCATGGCCGATCCCAGCTCCACCGACGAGCTCGTTGCCGTCGTTTTGATCGTCGACACGCTCGCCCGAGCTCACAGTTGTGCTCCTGGGGTTCCCAGGAGCCCAATGCGCACGCGCACGCTCCCTCCCGTGCCTCCTAGCGTCGTCCCTGATGAGCGCCCGAACGCATCACCGCGGAGCTCGCCGCCGGCGAGGCTCCGGTGACCTTTTGGTCACGGGCTCAAGCCCGTTGGACTCGTCGCACCACAGGGATCCTCCCCAGCCTTTCCTTTCGCTCCGTAGCATGCTGCTTCGCCATCCCCGTCACACGTCGATGCCATATAGCCGCCACGACTCAACGCCGGCGGCCCTGCCGACCTCCCCTGCTCGTTCTTCCGCCACCAACCGATGCGGGGTGGAGTAACCGTTCGAACGCAGCAAGAACCGCGCTAAACGGTGCCCCGTAGCGGTTTTCCGAGCATCTCCGGCGAGCTCGCCACCGCAGGAGGCCACCGGAGCAACTCCGGCGCCGTTTCCGGCGTCGCTGACGTGGCTGTCCACGTGGACCTCCCCACAGCCACTGCCACTGGGCCCCATGGGTCCCGTTGACCCGGTCAAATGCTGACTGGGCAACGCCCTGTCACTGCCTATGGGCCCCGCGTGGGCCCCATTGACTAGTCAACTGGTCTGTTGACCACTGACGCAGGGCTGACGCCAGCATGACGTCATATTTCTTTTTTCTGATGAATTTAGTAATTAACACAAATTCAGAATATTGTAAAACTTTAAAAAATCATAGAAAATAAACCGTAGCTCGGATGAAAATGTTTTCTACATGAAAGTTGCTCAGAAAAACATGAAGAATCCGGATACGCGGTCCATTCATCTGTCACATGCCCCTAGCATGCTGAACATGGAACTTTCCCCCTCCGGTCATATCACATGCGACGCAGTCGAACAGGAAAACATTCGATTAGTTTTCCCTTCTCCTATACCGTGTAGCCTTACGTTAGGTCACACCCGGCACAGCTTATTTCCATGTTATGCTTTGTGATGCTATGCCTGCTTTATATTTACTGTTTCTTCCCGCTCTTCTCTCTGGTAGACCCCGAGACCGATGCCGCCCCTGTGATCGACTACGTCGACGACGACCCCTTCTTGCCAGAGCAACCAGGCAAGCCCCCCCTTTGATCATCCCGATATCGCCTATTCCATTTTCTCATGCTTGCATTAGATTTTGTTACTGTTATTGTTTGCTCCTATTCTGCTGCATAGCCTGTTTATTGTAACCTGCTATTGTTACCTACCTGCTTATCCTAAACTGCTTAGTATAGGTTGGTTAGTGATCCATCAGTGACCCCCACCTTGTCCTTGTTGCCCCTGCTTCATCATAGAAGACCCGATCAACGGGATCGAAGACCAGACCCCGGCACCGCACATCACTTTCCCCTTAGTTGTTCGACACTACTAGGTTACTATCGAGTGCCGAGGGTGACACCTCTCTGACGCCGATGTTAACCCGAAAGTGTAGTTATTGATTCGTGGTCGCCGAGGGTGATTTCCTCTTTAACCACTTCCGATATGACTCTGTCGTGCAACCCCTCAAGTGTGAACCTCGGGGGTGATTCCTCTTATGTTCACCTTGATGATTACATCGAGTGGAATTCACCGGGGGTGATTCCTTGGGTTTTCCCCTTGATGTTTGGACACACGGATACTTGGACTTTACAACTGTTACTTGGAAGGGCGGGTCGACCCTGAGGGGTACCATGAGTGATGTGGAGTCGGGTTGACACGGAAGGTGCCAGCGAGATAATTAGGCGTGGCGGGCATTCCTAGCCCTTGCCGCAAGTCCTCGAGGCAGGCAACGGGTCACATCTTCGTGAGTCTCTGCTTGTTACGCGTGCTCCTAATCCACTACGATTTGGATATTTGATCCGAGGGCCTCGGCTGATAGCACTAACCATCATGTGGGCATAGTATGGGCGTTCAAGCGTCGTATTCATCACCGAAGCTTAATAGGCGTCGGCGAGTGGCGGCGCCGGGTTGGACTGGTAGCTCCTACCTTTTCAAGGAGGTAGCTAGGTCGCTCACCGGCCGCGTCAGCATAGCGTCTTGAGGAGTTCGAGGAGATGGCCCATGACCCGGGGCATAGGTCTAGTCCGCGTCTTGACTTCTCTGTTAAGTCTAGGTCGGGTTGCGGCGTATTGTTTGGCTGAGGCCGGGCATGACCCAGGAAAGTGTGTCCGGCCAGAGTTAAGCGAGCGTGGTGGGTAAGTTGGTGCACCCCTGCAGGGAAGAACTAATCTATGCATAGCCTGTCCTACGGTAACGGACACTTGGAGTTGTATCCCGATCGATACAACTAGAACTGGATACTTGTGATGAAAATTGGATGGTGATGATAATTGGTTTGTGATGACAATTGGATAGTATGGCTCTGGGATTTCTTTCTCGCAGGGAGTCGAGAAAGGATCTCTGGCCGAGGTTGATAACACTACTACTACTTTACTTTATGCTACTCTACTCCCTCCTGTTTTCTGCAAGATGGTGGTTTCCAGAAGATGCTAGTCTTCGATAGGACTAGACCTTCTCTCTGTTCTGGCATTTCTACAGCCCAGTCCACATATACAGCCTTCCTTTGATAATGTTGCATATTAGTGTAGATCCTTGCTTGCGAGTACTTTGGATGAGTACTCACGGTTGCTTTGCTCCCCTTTTCCCCCCTTTCTTCTTCTTTCCGGTTGATGCAACCAGATGTCGGAGTCCAGGAGCCAGATGCCACCGTCGATGCCTACTACTACGTGAAGACCGCCGACAACCAGGAGTAGTTAGGAGGCTCCCAGGCAGGAGGCCTTGCCTTTTCGATCAATGTTGCTTTTGAGCTAGCCTTCTTAAGGCAAAACTTGTTTAACTTATGTCTGTACTCAGATATTGTTGCTTCCGCTGACTCGTTTGTATTCAAGCTGATGTATTCGAGCCCTGAGGCCCCTAGCTTGTAATATAAAGCTTGTATTATTTTATTTTGTGTCTAGAGTTGTGTTGTGGTATCTTCCCGTGAGTCCTTGATCTTGATCGTACACATTTGTGTGTATGATTAGTGTACGATTGAATCGAGGGCGTTACAGCGTTCTGAGAATGGGGGTCCCCAGACTTGCCTGCCTGCGGCCCGCAACGTGGCTCCACCAGTGGCCCAGTACGACCCGTATTCATCAACCAACACTCAATACCCTCATGAGGGACCAAGCCTCGCGGGGCGTATGACGACCAAGGCGGCCTCACCAGGCGGGCTCGCGAGGAGGCGGAGAGATCATGGCAAGGGCTACCTCGCGAGGTTCCCGTGACGCAAGCCATGACGACCAAGGCCAGGCGGGCGCCAGCGCGTGCAGTGTCCTCGTTTCCCCATTGGTGCTAAGGGGGCAAGCGCAGGCTCTGAGTACCGAGGCATCAGGCAAAGGTTTCCATATCGATGCAACAATACCAACACCAGCAGGATGGCAGGACGGAGGTCATCGCAGAGCCCAAGACGGCGTCACCACCAGCGCCTTTGGCAGACGAAGACCACCTTTAGTCAGGATAGCTTGTACGAGCTATCCCCTTTCAAAATGGCCGCTATTGGATCCCTTCCCACTCAATATTTGGGGAGAGGACCAGGGCCTATATAAATAGGACTAGCCACCACAGTAGAAGGCACGGATCAATTCCTCCCCGAGCAACCACACAAGCACAAGAACACCTCTCCTCGCGAGGTTGTTCTTCCCTTGTACTGTTCATCTTCAGCCCAAGAGGCAATCCACCACTACCACACAAGAATAGGGTATTACACCACAACGGTGGCCCGAACCTGTAAAAATCTCGTGTCTCTTGTGCTGTGAGTTCGTTGAGTTAGCTTAGAAATCGTGCCGAGGCTGAGGGCGTGTTTCGGTAGGGGGAAATCTTCATGCGCACCCTAGTGTTCGAACCTTAAGGGTTTTGTCGGAACCCGATATCTAACATTTGGCGCGCCAGGTAGGGGTGCATCGGAGCTCTTCCTTCTGTCGACCTGCACTACACCAACACCGCACTTCGCCCTCATGGCGGACATTGCGCTTCCGGCTCTGTCGACTGGCGCAAGTGCTGAGGCCAGGGGGCTCCGAGCCTTGGTCCCCGCCTTGCGGCAGGTGCAGTGGCCGCACAAGTTCAAGCCAGAGATGCCGCCGTGGTACGACGGCGCGACGGACCCGGTGGTTTTCCTGCCAGCGTACGAGGAGGCCATCCTCGAGGCCGGGGCGATGACAAGGTCATGGCCAACTGGTTTTCCATGGCCCTTACTGGTGTCCCGCACACATGGTTGCTCAACCTGCCGACTTCTTCCGTGGCCTCCGGGGAGGAGCTGCGCGACCTCTTCCTCGCCCACTACGCGGCGCCGGTGCCCCCGGTCATCGCAGCGCTCCTGGGCGGCTTGCAGGCGCCACCCTTGGACCACCACGCCAAGCCGTTCTTTCGCCATATCAGCACCACCCTCACGTGGCAAGGATCTCCCCCGGGTTGGGTGGCGCCCAAGGCCAACCTGACCTTCAACTCGGAAGATCACCCCATCAACACCGCCTGCTCGGGTGCGCTCCCAATGCTCCGCACGCCCACAATCTGCCAGGTGGCCGTCACCAAAACCCTCATCGACGGTGGTGCCGGCCTCAACGTGCTCTCAGTGGAGACCTTCAGCCTCCTCCATGTATCGCTGGAGCGGCTCCGACCTAGCAAGCCCTTCTCGGGCGTCGGGGGCGGTTCCTCCAGTTCCCTGGGGCAGATCCGCCTTCCTGTGACCTTCGGCACCCACGACAACTACCGCACAGAGCTGGTCGACTTCGACGTTGCTCACATCTGCCTCCCTACAACGCCAACCTCGGATACCCTGCCTTGGCTCAGTTCATTGCAGCAACCCATCCGGCCTACAACCTCCGGAAGATGCAGGCCACGCCAGCGCACCCACCCTCGTCGAGCACCTGGTGTACTTCGTCAGCACGGTGCTACGGGATGCAAGGTCACGGTACCCCATGCCTCAGTAGCTCTTACTCGCGCTCTTGGTGGCCTCGTGTAAGCTGCAACACTACTTTCAAGGTCACCCCATCAAGGTCGTCTCGGCCTACCCACTGGAAAGAGTACTCAGAAGCCCCAACTCCGCTGGGAGAGTCGCCGAGTGGAACGTCGAGCTGCAAGCGTTTCAGTTGGAGTTCATCACAACTAGGGTCATCAAAGGGGCCACCCTTGCTTATTTCGTGGCTGAATGGATGGACGCGCCAGGGCTCAAGCTAGGCGAGGACCGCTCTCTCCCCCCAGGAAGTGAGGCACCAGATGGCTGGGTCATGTATGTCGATGGTGCCTTCTCGCGGCAGAGCGCGGGGGCTGGCGCAGTGCTGATATCACCCACTTAGGACAAGCTCTACTACGCCGTACAGCTCTGTTTCCAATAGGGCGAAAAGGTCTCCAACAACATAGCAGAATACGAGGGCCTCATAGCAGGCCTGAAAGATGCAGCAGTACTGGGAGTGAAGCGCCTCAGCATCAAGGGCGATTCACAAGCTCCTCGTCAACTTCTCCAACAAGGTGTATGAGCCGAAGGACGAGCACATGGAAGCATATCTCGCAGAAGTACGCAAGAAGGAGAGGCAGTTCCGGGGGCTGGAGTTGCAGCATGTGCCCCGCGGCACCAACCAAGAGGCCGATGACATCGCCAGGAGGGCATCCAGACGGCTGCCTCAAGAGCCTGGCACTTTCAAGGAACGACTCTTCATGCCGTCGGCGGCACCACCACTTTCAAGGACGGCACAACCTCGGGAAGAACTCCCTCAGCCACCTGCCACAGGAGCCCCGACCTGTGGCCCGACCTTGGGAGCGCGTCTACTCTTGGCGCTGGAGCCTCAGGAGGTGTGCTGGACCAAGGAATTCAAGGAATACCTGACACAAGGGACGGTAACGGAGACGGAGGAGGACACGGAGCGCGTGGCCCGGCAGGCCACGACCTACTGCATCCAAGACGGTGAGTTGTACCGGAAGTGGCCGAATGACATTTCTCTGTGTTGCATCTCCAGGGAACATGGGAAAGAGCTGCTGGCCGACATACAGGGCGGAGATTGCGGACACCACTCGTCGTCACGGACCCTCGTCGGCAAGGCATTTTGCAGCGGGTTCTACTGGCCTACGGCACTCAAGGACGCAACCGAGCTGGTGAAGTCCTGCGAAGCCTGCCAATTCCACGCCAAGCAGATCCATCAGCCAGCACAGGGCCTGCAGACCATCCTGCTCTCGTGGCCGTTCGCGGTCTGGGGGCTGGATATCTTGGGCCCATTCCCCCGAGCGCCTGGGGGCTACCGCTACCTCTACGTCGCCATCAACAAGTTCACCAAATGGGCGGAGGTGGAGGCCGTCCGCACCATCCGAGCCAGTTCCGCGGTCAAGTTCATCAAGGGCCTCGTGAGCCAGTTTGGGGTCCCTAACCACATCATCACTGACAACGGTTCATAGTTCACCAGCAATCTCTTCAAAACGTATTGTGCTAACCTTGGAACGCAGATCTGCTACGCTTTGGTGGCACACCCCCAAAGCAACGGCCAGGCCGAACGCGCCAACGCGGAGGTCCTGAGGGGCCTCAAGACCAGGACCTTCAAGAAGAAGCTGGATGCCTGCGGCAGGGGCTGGCACGACGAGCTCCAGTCCATGTTGTGGTCCATCTGCACTACCGCCACCAAGCCAACGGGCGAGACCCTGTTCTTCCTCGTCTACGGAGCAGAAGCGGTTCTCCCTCGCGAGGTCAGGTGTCGCTCTGCACGGGTCCTGGCGTTTGATGAGGCGCAGCAAGACGCCATGTGGGGGATGGACCTCGTGTTGGAGGAGGAACGCAGCCGTGAAGCCACGCTACGGGCGGCAAGGTACCAGCATTCACTACGGCGGTATCACTGTCGCAGCATCCACCCCAAGATGCTCAAGGTAGGTGACCTCGTACTGAGGCGGGTGCTCTCCAGGGCCCGTTCAAGGTCGTCCATGTCTCCGGCCTCACACCGCACGCTTGGAGACTCGGGATGGGGTGCCCATCCCGAATGCCTGGAACATCCAGCACCTCCGGAAGTTCTACCCCTGAAGAAATGCCCGGTGCCTGTGAAGAACGCGGGGCAGACGACGCAAGGCCTCCTTAGGGGCGGCCTCACCAGGTGGGCTCGCGAGGAGGCAGAGAGATCCAGGCAAGGGGTACCTCGTGATGTTCCCGTGGCGCAAGCCATGACGACCAAGGCCAGGCAGGCGCCAGCGCGTGCAGTGTCCTCGTTTCCCCTTTGGTGCTAAGGGGGCAAGCGCATGCGTGAAGTACCGAGGCATCAGGCAAAGGTTTCCATATCGGTGCAACAAGACCAAGACCAGCAGGACGACAGGATGGAGGTCATCACGGAGCCCAAGACGGCGTCACCACCAGCGCCTTTGGCAGACGAAGACCACCTTTTGCCAAGATAGCTTGTACTAGCTGTCCCCTTTCGAAATGGCCGCTGTTGGATCCCTTCCCGCTCAATATTTGGGGAGAGGACCAGGGCCTCTATAAATAGGACTAGCCACCACAGTAGAAGGCACAGATCAATTCCTCCCCGAGCAACCACACAAGCACAAGAACACCTCTCCTCGCGAGGCTGTTCTTCCCTTGTGCTGTTCATCATCAGCCCAAGAGGCAATCCACCACTACCACACAGGAGTAGGGTATTACACCACAACGGTGTCCTGAACCTGTATAAATCTCATGTCTCTTGTGCTATGAGTTCGTTGAGTTAGCTTAGTGATCGCGGCGAGGCTGAGGGCGTGTTTCGGTAGGGGAAATCTTCGTGCACACCCGAGTGTTTGAACCTTAAGGGTTTTGCGGAAACCCGATATCAGACAATAGCCCGACTCATTATTACGTGAGAGTGTCACGGGCGGCGAGCTTCACAGGCACTGGTCTTCTTCACAGGCACAAGGCCTTTCTTTAGGGGTCATAGGCGGCGAGCTTCATAGGCACTGGGCCTTCTTCACAGGCACCGGACCTTTCTTCAGGGGTAGAACTTTCGGAGGTGCTGGATGTTCCAGGCGTTCGGGATGGGTACCCCGTCCTAGGTCTCCAGGCGCGCGGCGCCAGGCCTGGAGACGTGGATGACCTTGAACGGGCCCTCCCACATGGGTGAGAGCTTATGCAGCCCTTCCCTGGAGCGCACCCGCCTCAGGACGAGGTCACCTACCTTGAGCGTCCTGGGGCGGATGCTGCGACAGTGATACCGCCGTAGCATGGCTTCATGGTGGCGTTCCTCCCCCAGCACGAGGTCCATCCCCCGCATGGCGTCCTGCTGCGCCTCATCAAATGTCAGGACCCACGCGGAGCGACGCCTGACCTCGTGAGGGAGAACCGCTTCTGCTCCGTAGACGAGGAAGAACGGGGTCTCGCCCGTTGGCTTGGTGGCAGTAGTGCGGACGGACCACAGCACAGACTGGAGCTCGTCATGCCAGCCCCTGCCGTAGGCCTCCAGCTTCTTCTTGAAGATCCTGGTCTTGAGACCCCTCAGGACCTCCATGTTGGCGCGTTCGGCCTGACCGTTCCTCCGGGGGTGCGCCACTGAAGCATAGCAGATCTGCGTTCCAAGGTTAGCACAATACGTCTTGAAGAGATTGCTAGTGAACTGCGAATCGTTGTCGTTGATGATGTGGTTAGGGACCCCAAAACGGCTCACGAGGCCCTTGATGAACTTGACTGCAGAGCTGGCTGGGATGGTGCGGACAACTTCCACCTCCGTCCACTTGGTGAACTTGTCGATGGCGACATAGAGGCAGCGGTAGCCCCCAGGCGCTCGAGGGAATGGGCCCAAGATATCCAGCCCCCAGACCGCGAACGACCATGAGAGCGGGATGGTTTGTATGCCCTGAGCTGGCTGATGGATCTGCTTGGCATGGAATTGGCAGGCCGCAGGACTTCACCAGCTCAGTCGCGTCGTTGAGTGTCGTAGACCAATAGAATCTGCTGCAAAATGCCTTGCGGACGAGGGTCTGTGACGACGAGTGGTGTCCGCAATCTCCATCATGTATGTCGGCCAGCAACTCCTTCCACTGTTCCCTGGAGATGCAACGTAAGAAAACGTCATTCGGCCGCTTTTGGTATAACTCACCGTCTTGGATCCAGTAGGCCGTGGCCTGCCTGGCCACGCGCTCCGCATCCTCCTCCTTCTCCGGCAGCGTCCCTTGCGTCAGGTATTCCTTGAATTCCTTGGTCCAGCATCCCTCTTGAGGCTCCAGCACCAAGAGTAGGCGCGCTCTCGAGGTCGGGCCACAGGCCGGGGCTCCTGTGGCAGGTGGCTGAGGGAGTTCTTCCCGAGGCTGTACCATTCTTGAAAATGGTGGTGCCACCGATGGCCTGAAGAGTCGTTCCTCGAAAACGCCAAGCTCCTGAGGCAGCCATTTGGACGCCCTCCTAGCAATGTCATCAGCCTCTTGGTTGGTGCCACGAGGCACATGCTGCAACTCCAGCGCCCATAACTGCTTCTCCATCTTGTGTACTTCCACGAGATATGCTTCCATGTGCTCGTCCTTTGGCTCGTACACCTTGTTGGAGAAGTTGACGAGGAGTTGTGAATCGCCCTTGATGACGAGGCGCTTCACTCCCAGTACTACTGTAGCTTTCAGGCCAGCTATGAGGCCCTCGTACTCTGCTATGTTGTTGGAGACCTTCTCGCCCTGCTGGAAGCAGAGCTGTATGACGTAGTAGAGCTTGTCCTGAGTGGGTGATATAAGCACTACACCAGCCCCCGCGCCCTGCCGCGAGAAGGCACCATCGAAATACATGACCCAGCCATCTGGTGCCTCACTTCCTGGGGAGAGAGAGTGATCCTCGCCCACCTTGAGCCCTGGCGCGTCCATCCATTCAGCCACGAAATCAGCAAGGGCGGCCCCTTTGATGACCCTGGATGTGCTGAACTCCAACTGAAATGCCTGCAACTCGATGTTCCATTTGGCGACTCTCCCAGCGAAGTTGGGGCTCCTGAGTACCCTTTCCAACGGGTAGGCCGAGACGACCTTGATGGGGTGACCTTGAAAGTAGTGCTGCAGTTTGCGCGAGGCCACCAAGAGCGCGAGTAATAGCTTCTGAGGCATGGGGTACTGTGCCCTTGCATCCCGCAACACCATGCTAACGAAGTATACCGGATGCTTGACGAGGATGGGTGCGTTGATGTCGGCGCTCTGGGAACGGGGGTCCCCAGACTTGCTTACCTGCCGCCTGCGGCGTGGCTCCACCAGTGGCCCAGTACGGCCCGCCTTCATCAACCAACACTCGAGACCCTCGCGAGGGGCCAAGCCTCGCAGGGCGGACGACACAAGGCCTCCTCAGGAGCGGCCTCACCAGGCAGGCTCGCAAGGAGGCGAAGAGATCAAGGCAAGGGGTACCTCATGAGGTTCCCGTGATGCAAGCCATGGCGACCAAGGCCAGGCGGGCGCCAGCCCGCGCAGTGTCCTCATTTCCCCTTTGGTTCTAAGGGGGCAAGCATAGGCGCGGAGTACCAAGGCATCAGGCAAGCGTTTCCATATCGATGCAATAAGACCAAGACCAGCAGGATGGCAGGACGGAGGTCACCGTGGAGCCGAAGACGGCGTCACCACCAGCGCCTTTGGCAGGCGAAGACTACCTTTAGTCAGGATAGCTTGTACTAGCTGTCCCCTTTCAAAATGGCCGTTGTTGGATCCCTTCCCGCTCAATATTTGGGGAGAGACCAGGGCCTCTATAAATAGGGCTAGCCACCATAGTAGGAGGAGGGAGATTGAGTTCATCTACACACTATGCCAGCTAAAGAACACCCCTCCTCGTGAGGCTATTCTTACCTTGTATTGTTCATCATCAGCCCAAGAGGCAATCCACCACCACCACACAGGAGTAGGGTATTAGAGCATCTCCAGCCGCGCCCCCAACAAGGCCCCCCGGGCGACATTTCGGCCGCCGACGCCAAAAAATCGGCCCAGTCGCGCCCCCAAGGGCCCATTTTTCACCGGCTCGGGCCAAAATTGGCGCCGGCGGAACCAACCCGAACCCGGCGCACTGGGGGGCGCTCGGGGGCATCGGGCGAATTGTTTTTGGCATGAAAGAGCCACGGGCCCTCCTTGCCAGCGACTCGTCTCTCTTCTTGCCGCTTCGTCTTCCTCATCGCCTCGTTTCCCGCAACGAATCAATGCCAAAGCTGCCGCGCACTGCCGCGCGCTGCCGCACCGGTCAGCCTCCATTGATGCCTCACGGGCGGCTCAGTGAAGACCGGACGACGCGCGTCCCCTCGCCCGCCATGCGTATACGCGGCGGCCACGCGTACGCGCGGCGCCTCGGCCTATATAAGTCGACCCCCGGCGTGCCAGTGACACGCACAGAGTCTCCACCGTCGATGCGCCATTTCTCCCCCTTCTTCCCTCTCCTCTCGCCGTCTCCAGTTAGCATGGCCGAGTGCTACCCAGGCGACGGTGCGGCGGCGAACGGCTTCGGCCGCCGCCACCTTCACGAGGATGAAGCTTGGCTCCTCTTCGAGGCTGAGTACCCGGTCCTGCCGGACATGCGGGTGCCCGGGGCATGGAGAATCAGCGCCGGCGGGTCCCGGTGCCACCACTGCCCGCCGGCACGGCGCGGCTTGCGGAGATCGCGCGTATCCGCGCCTCCCTGACACGGGAGGCGAGGAAAGGACCACGGTATGTCCCCGACTGCCCGCTCTGGGAGCCATACTTCCGCCGCAACGCCGAACAGCTCGAAGCCACCAACGGTGTCGTGCCCTCCGGAAGGCTCAACTCCGAGGGGCGGCGCCGGTGGTGGGGCGTGCCCGGCCGCACGCTGGAGGCTGTCCTCGAGTACATCGAGGGCGGCAACACACCGAGGCTCGAGTACCCTGCTCCCCCGTCCTTCTCTCGCCGACGTGGGAGCTCGTGGACGCCGAGGTGCATGGAGCCCGGGGCGTCCTCCTCCTCGTTCGGCCGCTCGTACGGCTCTTCCTGCCTCCTCCCCGTCAAGCCGGAGCCCGAGGACACGCCTGTCAGGCGCCGCACCCGCAGCTCTGGCGTCCGCATCGGCGACTCCACCCCCCTGGCCACCTCGTCCTCGTCGCTCCCAAGCCGGAGCCCGGCCTCCCCGAGGAGTACGAGGAGATAGCCTGGCGCGGCTTCTCCGATAAGGAGGCCCTATAGTGGGCGCGGGACGACTACCTCCGCGACGAGATGGTCCAGCAGCGACCGACCCTGGAGGAGATAGCCGCCAGCAAACGTGGGCGCGAGGACGAGCACGGCGCTGTGATCCTCGACAGCGACGATGACGAGGACGCCCCCGAACCGTCCAACGCGCCGCGCCAACCGGGGAAGGGTTGCAGCAGGGACGGCGGCCGCGGCGGAGGCGGCGCCGACGATGACAACGGCAGCGGCGGCGGCGGCGGTGGCGACTACTGCGGTTCTCTGACATGTAGAACTGCAAAAGCGATGGCGGCGAGGAGGCGGCGAGCAGCCTAGTAGCTTTTTTTTCTTTTTTTGTAAAATATTTTTAAATATGAACGAAACTCGCCAAAGTTTGGTTGAATTTGTCGTGTTTGTGCCATAATTCAAATTTTCAAAAAAACATGGGCGCCATGACCGGGGGGCATCACGCCCCTAGCGCGCGGTTTAGCGCCGGTGCACCCCCAGGGGGCGATTTTTAGCGCCTCCTGGGGGGCCAACGGCTGGAGATGCTCTTACACCACAATGGTGGCCCGAACCTGTATAAATCTTGTGTCTCTTGTGCTGTGAGTTTGTTGAGATAGCTTAGTGATCACGGCGAGGCTGAGGGCGTGTTTCGGTAGGGGGAAATCTTCGTGTGCACCCCAGTGATTGAACCTTAAGGGTTTTGCCGGAACCCGATATCCGACATTTGGCGCGCCAGTTAGGGGTGCACCAAAGTCTTCCTTCCGTTGATCCACGTCCCATCGCTTCGTCGCATCCATGTCGGATGCCCGCCGAGCCTGCGCTGAGCGCCGGGCCGCTCTTGCCGCACGCGTCGCCCAGACGGCTCCTATCGACGGACCTCCTCGTCATTCTCCGTCGCCTGCCGCCAACGCCGTCACCGGTCCAGCGAGGAACGAGCAGTAAGCATCCTTGTTGCACCCCTCGGTGCGGCGGGAAGGCCGCACCACCACTCCGTCACTGACCCCAGCTGGCTCGTCGTCCCACGCTCGTCGCGCCCCCACGGACGTGCAAGCCGTGCTACTTCTGGCGCGTGAGCTCCTGCATTACCGCCCCGTCGACGACCTCTATGAAGAATGGCTCGCTCGCATCACCGAGCTCGTCAGTGCTGCAGGGGGCTCTCCCGCGCCGTCCCTCTCGCTGCCTCGCCCTCCGCCAGGTACGGGCGACGCGGCTCATGGAGCGCCTCCACCACCTCTGCCCCAAGACGGCGGCCTGGCTACAAGGCGCGCGGCTCCTAGACATGACCCACCGCATCCAGCGCCCGCGCGACAAGAAAGAAGCTGCCAAGAAATCCCTAGGCCTCAAGAAGGCGCCCCCGTGCTCCCTACACCGGCGCAACAAGACCGCGTACTGCCCCTGGCGGCCCTGCGCGGGTACCATCAAGAGCAAGCTCCGCGTCAGCAAAGGGCCCCGGTGACCACAGCAGGTTGCTATGCCTTCACCCCCGAGCTGCATAGCGTTGCCTGGCCGGGTAAGTTCAAGCCGGACCTGCCTCCTTGCTACGACGGCACCTCCGATCCTGCGGAGTTCTTGCAGCTCTACAAGCTGAGCATCAAGGCGGCCAACGGAGACGAGAAGGTCATGGCGAACTGGTTTCCCCTGGCGCTCAAGGATGGCGCCCGCTCGTGGCTCGCGAACCTGCCTCCCGGCTCGATCTCATCCTGGGACGAGATGCGCGGCCGCTTCATCACCAACTTCCACGACACTCGCAACCGTCCCCCGGCCGCGGGAGACCTGGGCCGCATCAAGCAACAGCCTGGGGAGACCCTGCAGAAATACATCCAGCACTTCAACAACGTCCGCCTCAAGATCCCCAAGGTGACGGACGAGGCCATCATCTCAACGTTCTCTGATGGCATCCGTGATGTCAAGATGAAGGAGGAGCTCGCCATCCACGGGGAGTTGTGCACATCCATGGAGCTGCTCAACCTGGCGACCAAGTGTGCAAGAGCTGAGGAGGGACGCCTCTCCCACCTTGAGCTCCCTGCTGCCGACCCAGAAGAAAAGAAGATCAAGGCCAAGGACGTGAAGCACAAGGGATTAGCCGTGCTCGCGGTAGAGCCAGACACAAAGTGCGGCAGGGACCAGCCGTAGTCGTCCAAGGGCAGCTGACCGTTCTGCGCCTACCACAACCTCCACACCCACAACACCAACTGAAAGTGCAACTATCCCTGGGTGGTTTTGGTAATTCCTAACAACATATAGCTCATTGAGCTAATGCTATTTCAAGATAAATATTTCAGGAAAGCTCAATGATTGGCATGGCATGGATGAGAAAAGTGGATCCCTCAAAATGCTAAGGACAAAAGAATTGGCTCAAGCTCAAAGCACAAGACTCTACATTTTCTATTTTAGAGATCCAAGATCACATTGAGTCTATAGGAAAAGCCAATACTATTAAGGAGGGATGAGGTGTTGCTTAATGAGTTTCTTGCTCAAACTGCTTAGTGATATGCTCCAAAGCCCTCAACTACTTTCTCACGTCCACATATGACCCAAACCAAAAGTCAAACTCGACCCCACCTAAACCATCTATCCGGCGCCACCGAGTTCAGATGTCATAGCCACAACCACAAACCCTAGACTTTTCGATCTCACTGATAGGGATCTCGGCCTCACCAAGATGGGATTGCAATCTCTCTATTTCCCTTCATAACGTTTCGATCAAACCAAGATGAGCGATCGGTCCCACCGAGATTGCAATGCAAACTCACTATTTCCCTTTCGTAACGTTTCGGTCTAACCGAGATGAGCGAATCGGTCCCACCGAGTTTGCCTGACCAACCCTCTGTGTGTCTATTACAAAAATCGGTCTCACTGAGTTTGTGAATCGGTGTCACCGAGATTACGTTATGCCCTAACCCTAACCATATCGGTCCCACCGAGTTGACATGTCGGTCCCACCAAAAATCCTAACGGTCACATTATTTACTAAATTGGTCCGACCGAGTTTCAGGATTCGGTCCCACCGAGTTTGGTAAGTTGTGTGTAATGTTTAGATTTTGTGTGGAGGCTATATATACCCCTCCACCCACTCTTCATTCATGGAGAGAGCCATCAGAACATGCCTACACTTCCAACATACATTTTTTGAGAGAGAACCACCTACACTTGTGTTGAGGTCAAGATATTCCATTCCTACCACATAAATCTTGATCTCTAGCCTTCCCAAGTTGCTTTCCACTCAAATCTTCTTTCCACCAAATCCAAATCCTGTGAGAGAGAGTTGAGTGTTGGGGAGACTATCATTTGAAGCACAAGAGCAAGGAGTTCATCATCAACACACCATTTGTTACTTCTCGGAGAGTGGTGTCTCCTAGATTGGCTAGGTGTCACTTGGGAGCCTCCTTCAAGATTGTGGAGTTGAACCAAGGAGTTTGTAAGGGCAAGGAGATCGCCTACTTCGTGAAGATCTACCCTAGTGAGGCAAGTCCTTCGTGGGGGACGGCCATGGTGGGATAGACAAGGTTCCTTCTTCGTGGACCCTTCGTGGGTGGAGCCCTTCGTGGACTTGCACAACCGTTGCCCTGTCTCCATCAATGTGATGTACGATAGCACCACCTATCGGAACCACGTCTAAAAAAATCTCTGTGTCAACATTGCATTTGCTCCCTCAAACTCCTCCCTTTACCTTCATATGCAATTGTTTTACATTCGGCTGCTATACTCTTAGAATTGCATGTGTAGGTTGATTGCTTGAATTGTGCTAAGTTGCTAAAATCTGCCAAGAACTAAAATTGGGAAAAGGCTAGATTTTTATTCGGTCAAGTAGTCTAATCATCCCCCCCTCGAGACATACTTTTGGTATCAGAGCTTTGGTCTCCATTTGTTTTGATATCCATAGCTTTTGGTGGTCATAGCCTTGGTTTCACAACCTAGGAGAGTATGGCGTCTAGCGAGGGAAATTACCACCGTAGAGGTCCTTACTTTGATGGTACTAATTTTGCTAGTTGGAAGCATAAGATGAAAAGCATATTCTTGGACATAACCCCGCCGTTTGGGCTATTGCTTGTATTGGATTGCAAGGTGAATTCTTTGATGGGAGAGAACTGAACCGTGAAGCTACCGCGGAAGAGTTGAAGATGCTGCAAAATACAATGCTCAAGCTTGTGATATCCTCTTCAATGGATTGTGCCCCGAAGAATTCAACAAAATCAGCCGTCTTGAGAATGCAAATGAAATTTGGGATACTTTGATTGACATGCACAAAGGTACCGACTCTGTCAAGGAATCCAAATTGGATGTGCTTCAAAGTCAACTTGACAAGTTCAAAATGAAGGATGGTGAAGGCATCGCCGAGATGTACTCTTGGCTTGGTCTCATAACAACTGAGATTGCCGGCTTAGGAAGTGAAGAGATGACCGACAAATTCATCATCAAGAAGATCCTAAAAGCCTTGGATGGAAAATATGATACTGTGTGCACATTGATCCAAATGATGCCCAATTACAAAGATCTCAAGCCAATGGAATACATTGGAAGAATTGTTGCTCATGAGATATCACTCAAGGATAAGGAGGAGCTCCACAACAAGTCAAGTTGTGCTTACAAAGCCTCAGAAGCTCCCACATCATCAAGTGAAAAACAAACCTTCAATGAAGAATTGAGCCTAATGGTGAAGAACTTCAACAAGAGTAGAAGCAAGGAAAGAAGTTCCAAGTCAAGGTCCTACAATGACAAAAGATCTTCTAGTCGTGAGCGTAATTGCTACAATTGTGGAAGACCCGGACACTATTCCAATGAGTGTATGGCTCCCTACAAAAGAAGAGAAGATTCTCCAAAAATAAGGAGTAGAAGAGAAGAATCACCATCAATAGGAAGAAGGAGTAGAGATGATCGTTATGAACGAAGAACATCCCAGAGAAACAAGGATTCAGAAAGGAAGGACAAGTCATCAAGGAGCTACACAAAATGAAGAGATCAAGCTCATGTTGGTGAATGGGTATCCGGCTCCGACTCCGACAATCACTGCGAGAGAAGTTATCACTCCGACTCTGAATATACTCAAGATGAAGGTGTTGCCGGTCTAGCACTTGTGTCAACCAACTCCTACGACATATTTGACTCACCAAATGAAGGGATTGGAAGATGCTTCATGACTAAAGGCCCAAAGGTATCACACCCCGAGTATGTTGATTTCAATAGTGATGAAGATGACTTGTTAGGTGATGATGATTTACTTGTTGACAACTCTAGTAATGAATGCTATGATGAAACGTCAATTAATCATGCTAATCAAGATAAAACGAATGACAATGATACAGAGAAGATTGAGCATCTAACTAAAGAACTAAACACTCTTAAGTTAGCTCATGAAACTATCTTGGAAGGTCATCGAGAACTTTTAAAGACTCATGAGAAGTTAACCTTTGAAAAGCTCAACTTTGAGCAAGAACATGAGTTTTTAAAGGCAATCAATGATGATCTTCGCAAGAAAAGTTCTTCTTACATTGCCAAGCATTTACTCTTATCTACTTACATGCCACAAGTCAAGTCTAGTAACAAGAACAAGAAAGATTCTTCTTCTAGTAGTAACAATAATCATGCTAAATCCAATGTTGTTGCTTCTAGTAGTTCTCTTGATTCCACTAATGATTCTCTTAGCCAAGTTACACTTGAGCAAGAAAATAGCTTATTGAAGGGAATTATAGAGAAAGGTGTTTACAAGAGTCTTGCCAGAAGTAAGCAATTCGGGGAAATTGTACGCAAGCATGGAAGGCACCGGAAGAATCAAGGTGTTGGTTTTGAACGAAAGTTCAATGCCAATGGAGTTGAGTGGGAAGAAGATCAATACCCCAAGACGAAGTTTGTTCCTTCACAAGAGAAGTATGATCCTACTTGTTTCAAAGGGACACAAGCTCAACATGATCTTCCCCCACAAGACCACAAGCAAAAAGGCAAGGACAAGCTTCAAGAGGAGATTGATGCATTTGAGGAAGCTCCTAAGGCCTTGGTCAAGTGGGTTCCCAAGACTACATCAAGTTCTAGTTCATCGAGTACAACTACAACTCCAAGGATTTCCATCAAGATGATGTGGATCCCAAAGAAGAAGAACTAGAGAGTTCTTGAGGGTGACTCCACCAACGTACTTCACTCATATCATTTTGGCAAGGACAAGTGCAATCAACTTCCACATATTGTACTAGTTCAAGGAGTCAGAAACCCTCTTGTTGGTAAGACGTAACCTAATGCTTTCATGGACATCATCTTGCGTATGCATCACTCTATGTATATGGATATCCTTGTTTGTTCCTTCTGGGACTTAACCCGTGTAGGTATTGAAAGTGCAACTCACTCCAATGGATTGCTCCAAATGATCTACATCAACATTGAGCATCCACATCTTCAACACCTACATGAAGTCATCGTCGAAAAAACCCAAGGTTAGTTCATCCCTCTTAGGGGGAATCTCACATCTAGGGGGAGCTTTACTCTAAGAATTGAGTTAAAGCAACTCAAATGGTGTGAACACAACAATGCTTTATGTAAAAGTGGTAACCCCACTTATGCTTAAACGATGAGTATGACCTATGATCAAATGTTCTCATTTGACTCCTAAGTCAATATACTCATATATAGATGACCTAGTCATCGCCAATTATTGCTAGAATTGGTTGTGCATGCTTTGCCACATATTTCTTTGCCACTTTATTGTGTGAGCATGTTGGTTGCATATTTTACTCATTCAAAGACATCCACTTGTTGTTTTGATTGTTTGGTTTCTTTTCTTTTGCCAAGTGGATGGACAAGAATGCCTAAGAACCTTCTCTAGCTATCTATGCTTTTCTTGTCTCAAACTCTATTCATGGTACATCACAAAGTTTGATCAAGTCAGATTCGAACCACTCTGTGTGAGGATCACTCAGAGTCCCCGATTCGTCATAGACTTAAACTTCCAGAACCTCTTTGTGCATTTCGGTCTGGCCGATTCTCCCTTTTCGGTCACACCGAGATCACTCAGTTGATCTAGGTTTTCAACCTCGGTGCAACCGGTTAGAAATTTTCGGTCACACCGAGTTGCAGTAACTGCTTGCAGTTTTGCATCTCGATGCCACCGAGTTGTTCCACTCGGTCACACCGACAGGGATCGTCCTCCTCGCATAGCTTGCTCATAGCCTGCTCTGTCTCCTCGGGTCTCCGGATCGTCCTTCTTATCGCCAGCGACCTCCCGCCGCTGGTCTCCGCCGCCGTCAACGGCATTCTGTCCCGCCGTTGCCGCCGGAGCAAGTTCACCGCCGAACTAGGGTATGAACTTGAAACTTTGTGCTATCCTTAACTCCGATTCCTAGCACATTGCTTTGCCATGAATCTTGCCATGTTTGAAATCATTCTATCCAGCGAAAGCACTCCGTAGATTAGATTTGATTTGAAAATTTAGGGTTAGGTTTCCGCCGAATTCATCTCAGACCGACCGAGTTGTAGAAATCAGTCTCACTGATTTGGCTTAGGGAATTGCACATGTGATTTTCGGTCTGACCGAGAATTGCAAATCTGTGTGTCTGAGATCGATTCTTTGTGAAACCCTAGCAGTCTTGGTGCCACCGAACTATGACTCGATTCACTAGTTTAGGTTCCAAAAGCTGCTTCGGTATCACCGAGTTTACAAATCGGTAGCTCTGAAATGCTTTCGGTGGAAAACTAAAACTAAGTTTTTGATTCAATTATTTTGCAAAAACCTTTGTGCTTTGTGATGCTCATCCACTCTACCTCATCTACATCTATTCACAGGGTCTGCTCTCAATGAGTTTGCAATATGTCTGATCAAAGTGACAGCCAGAAGATGTCAGAGGAGCAAGCTCAGATGCGTGAGGGCACTAGTCCCTCAAGCAGTTATGATGAGGGCAGCAGGAGCACACCCAACAATTTGCCAAAAGCAGCCACCAGGACAAGGAAGAAGAAAACCTCAGATTCTGAAGATGAGGACTATATTGCTGTTGAGGATGAGGCCACTTCTAAGAAGAAGGTGCTGAAAAAGGAGTATGGCACAACTGCTACCACAAAGCAGGCATGAACAGAAAGGCATCTCCCAAGAGAGTGCCCACATCCAAACCTAGGAAGGTTGCCAGTGGTGAAACCATGAAGTTCACCATTGAGTCTGATGAAGAAGCTGCTGGCCAAGATAAGAAGAAGAGGGTCAGAACCACTACTACCAAAGTACTTGGCAAGCCCTCTATGAGGAGAGATTCTGATGAGGAAGAAGAAGAGGAAGAGGATGCTGCACCAGCTCCTAAAGCTCAGAAGCTAATGTGAGATGCAATTAAGTCAGGGGATGCTCCATCTAAGCCCAAAGCTGCTCCCAAGGCTGCTGCTCCAGCACCAAAGCCTAAACCCAAGAGGAACACCAGAAGTATACCTGCATCAGAGAAGAACAAGGCCCCGGTGCCTGAAGCTGCTGAAGAAGAAGATGATTCTCTTGTTCTGAGTTGAAGCCCAAGATTCCTGACCACAATGATGCTCATCCAGTTGCTGAAGACATGCATATCAGAAAGGATGCTGGACTGAGATTGTGGAGACAGTCAGATCCTTATGCTGTAAGGAGAAGGACATCAGTTGACTACAGATTCCACACAAAGGAGCAACATGATTTCTATGAGACAATTTTGCTTGACAAGAAGCCCATTGTGTGTGACATGAGATGGATCAACTGGGACTACATCAAGAAGAATGAAGCTCACTATTCAGGAGTATATGACAGCTTCAAGTCTTGTGGAGTAGATGACTTTGTTGCCCAGAAGCTCACCAAGTGGAATGATGAGCTCATCGTGCAATTTTACTCCATAGCTCACTTCTACCCAGATGGGAAGATTGTCTGGATGTCTGAAGGTACTAGGTATCAATCCATAGTTGAAGAATGGGCTGAGTTGATCAATGCTCCAAAAGAATCTGAAGATGACTTGGATGTATCTGCAGAGAAAAAAAACCACAACTCTATGGCTCACATGTACAGAGAGATCCCAGATAAAGCTTTGGAAACTCACAAGCTTGGATCTGTACACTTCTTGTTGTCTGGTCTGCCTACAATCAACTGGATCCTTAGGCACACATTGCTTCCTAAGTCAGGAGATCACATGATGATTAGAGGTCATGCTATCAACTTGCTGCACTTGTTTGATATACCTCAAAAAATCAAAGTCATGAGCTTGATTGTGGAAACAATCAAGAGAACAGCAGCTGATCAGAAGAGAAGTTGTGGGTATGCTCCATATCTTTTTGGATAAGGAGCATCTACCCTTATACCCTGAATTTGAACATAACATTGTTGAGATGAATGAGGAGGAACCATCATCTGTGCAAGCACATGAAAAGAGAGAGAAAGCAAGGGCAGAGAAAGCTGCAAAGATGCCAACTGCTGAAGAGGCGTCTCAAGTGTTTCTGAAGAGCAAGCAAGACCAGCTTGGCTACTTGATTGCCTCCACCTTGAGGATTGAGAAGGGCTTGGCCACCCTGACTCAAAACCAGGAGAGCTTGGAGAGAATCATAGAGCAGAAGTTTTATGCATTTGATGTGAAGGTCACAGAAATCCAAACTGTAGTTGAGCAACTTCAGGAGGATGTGGAGGAGAAGAAGGGCAAGTCTACCACGGATGCATTTGCTAGAGTGCCCAGAGGATAGAGATCGATGCGATTACTGTTCCAAACACGAGCTACATCTTACACAGACTGCTGCCTGACCTTAGTGCCACCAGCTCTAGCAGCCACTCCACCAGCTCCAGCTACATCAACTGATGCTTTCGTCCTTGGAGTCATCTCTACACCACCTCATGAATACCAAGCCTGAGAGTCTATTAGCACTATGCATTTTTGAACTTTTTAGTAACTTGTTGCGAAAGGGGGAGAAAAGTGTATAGATCATAGGATTCGAGAGAGAGAGTTGCTTTTTATCTCTCTTGCTTTTGGTGGTTGAACTTCTTTATTTTTGTGTGTGTTTGCTTGATACATTATGCTTTTGTGAGATACTTGGATGATCATGTGTTTCATCATATGCTACCTTAATGCTTGTTGGATGATATTATCTCTTATATCCTTATGTGATCATTCACTTTGCTTGGTGATGAGTGCATGTGTTTAATTATCATCATTTTGAGCGCTCCACCAAGATGTATGTGACATGGAAAAGTGACCCATGATCCTAACTCATTGTGCATTTGCAGTCCAAAGCAAATTTTAAATAGTGCACAAATTTAGGGGGAGCTCTTGCTTTTCACATACTTCTCAAAGCGACAATGTCTTTCAGTCTTATTATGATTTGTCGGAGCTTTGATCTATATGTTGTCATCAATTACTAAAAAGGGGGAGATTGAAAGTGCAACTATCCCTGGGTGGTTTTGGTAATTCCTAACAACATATACCTCATTGAGCTAATGCTATTTCAAGATAAATATTTCAGGAAAGCTCAATGATTGGCATGGCATGGATGAGAAAAGTGGATCCCTCAAAATGTTAAGGACAAAAGGATTGGCTCAAGCTCAAAGCACAAGACTCTACATTTTCTATTTTAGTGATCCAAGATCATATTGAGTCTATAGGAAAAGCCAATACTATCAAGGAGGGATGAGGTGTAGCTTAATGAGTTTCTTGCTCAAAGTGCTTAGTGATATGCTCCAAAGCCCTCAACTACTTTCCCACATCCACATATGTCCCAAACCAAGAGTCAAACTCGGCCCCAGAAACCATCTATCCGGCGCCACCGAGTTCTCATGACATAGCCACTGCCACAAACCCTAGTCTTTTCGGTCTCACCGATAGGGATTTCAGTCTCACCGAGATGGGATTGCAATCTCTCTGTTTCCCTTCATAAAGTTTCGGTCAAACCGAGATGAGCGATAGGTCCCACTAAGATTGTAATGCAAACTCACTGTTTCCCTTTCGTAACATTTCGGTCCATCCGAGATGAGTGAATCGGTCCAGCCGAGTTTGCCTGACCAACCCTTTGTGTGTCCATTACCAAAATCGGTCTCACCGAGTTTGTGTAATCGGTCTCACCGAGATTACGTTATGCCCTAACCCTAACCATATCGGTCCCACCGAGTTGATATGTCGGTCCCACCGAAAATCCTAACGGTCACATTATTTCCTAAATGGGTCCTGTCAGTGTCAAAACCGGCGGATCTCGGGTAGGGGGTTCCGAACTGTGCGTCTAGGCGGATGGTAACAGGAGACAAGGGACACGATGTTTTACCCAGGTTTGGGCCCTCTCGATGGAGGTAAAACCCTACGTCCTGCTTGATTAATATTGATGATATGGGTAGTACAAGAGTGGATCTACCACGAGATCAAGGAGGCTAAACCCTAAAGCTAGCCTATGGTATGATTGTTGTAATGTATGTTGTATCCTACGGACTAAAGCCCTCCAGTTTATAGACACCGGAGGAGGCTAGGGTTACATAGAGTCAGTTACAATGGTAGGAGATCTACATATCCGTATTGCCAAGCTTGCCTTCCACGCCAAGGAAAGTCCCATCCGGACACGGGACGGAGTCTTCAATCTTGTATCTTCGTAGTCTTGGAGTCCGGCGGACGATGATAGTCCGCTGTCCGGACACCCCTAGTCGAGACTCCTCGGTAGCCCCTGAACCGGGCTTCAATGACGATAAGTCCGGCGCATTATGTTCGGCATTGCAAGGCGGGTTCCTTCCTTGAATAATCCAGAGAAGATCATGAACACCAGGATAGTGTCCGGCTCTGCAAAATAAATTCCACATTCCTCCGTAGAGAGAATAAAATGTACACAAGTCCAATCTGGCGGCGTATTATGCGGCATGACATCACACCGCTACCAAGCTTTTACTTGAATCGTTTTTATTATACCACCTCGTACGTTTAGCAAAGCGGTTTCCTTGCACGTCTGTCAAGTAGAGGTCGTGTTCCCTTATTCCGGATTCTCATCAATACGGACGTGGGTAACCCAACGCGCCATTGATGGTGGCGCTTGGGAGATAAGCGAGTTTTACCAGGCTGGTGGGGGACGCATAGTCTCCGTCTGCCTATATATAAGGGATAAGGATTTACCTTCTCACCTACGCCTTCTTCCTCCTTTGCTTATCCATCTCCGCGCACTCAAGATCCAACGCTCAAGCTCGCGCATCTCGCCTCGACCTTCTCCGACCATGTCTGGAGCGGGAGGCAAATGGTTGGCCTCCACCGTTAAGGAGGAGCACATCACCAAGCTGCGCAGCGCCGAATACCTTTCCGGCGACATCGCGCATCGGCTGCCCGACGAGGGGCAGCCCATCCCCACCCCCGGGCCCCATGAGAGGGTCGTTTTCCTCTCCCACTTCCTCCGCGGACTGGGCTTTCCTCTTCACCCTTTTGTCCGGGGGCTCATGTTTTACTACGGCCTGGATTTCCACGATCTGGCGCCGAACTTCATCCTCAACATCTCGGCGTTTATCGTCGTGTGCGAGGCCTTCCTCTGCATCCGGCCCCACTTCGGCATGTGGCTCAAGACCTTCAACGTCAAGCCGAAGGTTGTGAAGGGCACACAAGCGGAATGCGGAGGCGCCATGTTGGGCAAGTTGCCCAACGTCCTTTGGCTCGAAGGGGCCTTCGTGGACTCCATCAAGGGATGGCAATCGGGGTGGTTCTACATCACCGAGCCGCACGAACCCACGTGGGCGGCGGCCCCCGAGTTTAGATCTGGCATCCCCCGCAGCTCACCTCCGGAAAGAAGGGCTTGTTGTGGGGCAATCCGAAGGAGCGGACGGGACTCGAGCACTGTATCCGTAAGCTGGTGAGCAATAAGCTCGGGCTCGTCGGCGTGGTCCAAGTCATGCTCATCCGCCGGATTCTCCCATGCCAAGAACGGGCATTCAATCTGTGGTAGTTCAATCTGGAACAGCACCAGGCGCTAAGCGGGCTCTTCGACATGACGTACGAAGGCGCCTGGAGGGTGCTGTTTAAGGGCGCTGAAGCCCCCGCATCCACGACAGAAGATCGCGGATTTCGCTCGAAGCATCCAGCTGACGAGGTAAGTGATTCAACCCCTTTACGGGACACTTGTGGTAAATAGATTGATTCTAGGAGGGTCTCAATCTTTCTTTTCCTTTGGCAGGAATGGATGGAGAAGGCCGAGCAGCTCATCTGTCCGGCTCCCATGCCAGAAGACCCAGTGAACGCCCGTCTAGCAGGGCTGCTGGTTCCGGCACCGCACATGGTGCCGGAGAAGAAGGCCAAGAAAGCGGCCACGGGGACTCGAAAGAGTTCCGTGTCGAGCGTCCGACGACGAGGCGGACTCCTCCCCAAGACGAGGAGGAGGAAGAAGACTCTCTCCGGAGGAGGAGAGGAAGAGGAAGGCTTCCCCAATAGGGGAGGCGAAGGGTCAAGAGGGGAGAACTATTCCCGGACAGTTCCGCCAACACCATCGTGGCGGGAGGAGTGGCCTTCAAGGGCGGGCCTCCAGCGAGATCGTAAATATCCGGATCCACGATATGCAATTTCTTTCGTGTCACCTAGTGTCCTACTAATGCCGCATCTTGTCCATGATCCGCCGATGATGATCTCCCGCTTCATCGGCGGGTCATTGGCCCCGTCGGATGTGGATTCACTTCCACGCCTCTACCCCCGTCTTGGCCGATGAGGACGCCGAGGTGGGATCCGAGAGGACCCATCGGTGGAGGCTCGGGCGCCGCCAGCAGCCTCCGGACTTTGCGCCGGACTCTACGCCGGAACTGCAGCGGTTCGAGTCCGCAGCGCGCCCTTCAAAGAAGGGCAAGATCTGTGACACCGGCGGCCTCCGCCCAACCGAGGCGCCGGACAACTTGTTGGAGCAGCTTAAAGGCGCTTCCATCGAGGAAGAACACCGCACTATCATGAGTGCGGTGATTCCTAAAGTTCAGCTCGCCAAGAGCGGGCTGACCAAGCTCGCAGCAGCCTTCTAACGAGCTTTGAGGTAAGAAGTTATAATTATGTAATGTAATACAGCATAGACAAGTAGCCTCGATGCTCGGTTCGGTGTTCGGAAAGAAAAGCGGTGAGGATCTAAGAAGATATCTGTGAGGTTGCTTAAAATATGTCAATATGGGTTTGCAGGCTGCTGCTGCTGACCTCTGCCCGCCTTGTTGCGGAGGTCGGTGCGTTGAAGCAGAGGCTCGGCGGTCGAGCAAGAGCTCGGCCATGCCAAGAAGCTCGAGGACAAAGAAGGTGAGTAACACCACTTTGAATAGTTACCTTCTGAGAAAAGGATTTTGGTTGCAATAAAATTAACAAGGATAATATGGGTATTGCGGGGGCCACGAGCGAGGTGGCAGCCCGAAGGAGGCTGTGTCCGCAGCGAGCCTTGATCAGGCGTCAAGTGAAAGCAGGCAGAGCGAGAAAAGCAGGAGGCACGGGTGGCGGAAGTGCGGCAAGAGCTCCGAGGCTCTCATGGAGAAGCATGAGAGCTTGGGCGTGACTCAAGACTCGGGAGTCGAGCTTGCCTCGCTCTCGAAAGTGCCAAGTCCGCCAAGGCCAAGGCCCGTAAGGCCCTTCAGGAGGTTGAAGATGTAAAGAAGATAGCGGCGGGTAAGGCATTTTTCATGCAAAGCAAGCATGTTAATGTAAACTACCTGACACTTACCCGCATTCGGAGCTCTCGAGGCGTTTGCGGATCTGCCGCGTAGTGTGTCGATGCGCCGCATTCTATCATGGCGAGGAGGAGCTCGACGGAGAAGGTCTTCGGTCTCGAGACGCCGAGGCCGCCATCCAGTGCCCCGGCGACCGGTGAAGCGGTGGTCGAACTCCACAAGGTAGCCGAGGAGGCCATGAAGGGGCTTATAGTCGGTTGTGGCTCGGACAGGCCATGCACAGGAGCTACGCCGGCCTCAGGCGGCGGCTGGTGGATCGTGCCCTTGGTGGAGGTCATCAAGCGCTCCGCCTGTATTGAAGGTGCTCGTCGGGCCCTTGCCCGCACAAAGGTGCACTGGGGCAGGCTGGATGCGGAGAAGCTTCTCACTGACCCGCCGCCACCGGGCAAGGAGTATCGTACGACCGAAATGTATTATAAAACTGTCCTGAAGGGAGCCCGCGATGTGCGGATGAATGCCCCGAGATGTAATTTTGAGTAAACTTCGCTATGTATTATCCTGTGCGCTGAAAACTTTGTTCATATGCGCATTAAGCAACGCTTGTTTAATTTAAAATATTACCTTCTATGCGGCCGTTTATAAAATCTGAGAGATGGCAAGTCATTGGCTTCAGCCCCGAGCCATGAGTCTTTGGGGTGTTGGGATAAACTTGAGCACTCTTGTTCCCATTTTGGGTCCATCTAGGGAGGCGCTCAACACAACGAACAAGGCAACCGGACTTATAATGCTTGAACACTCTCACTTAGCCATAGAATTCTATAATTTTAAATTTCTGCGAAGCCCGTGGTATTCGGAAGATCGAATCCGGGGCGCTATCCACGCCTTCGTCGGACATGTATCCGGAACTTCGCTCGAAGTGGCGTGAGTCTTTAAGGACTCGAAAAGACCTCTCGAACAGCGACCAGTCTCTCGCCTTATCATGCCGGTCAGTTTAGCTTTCTCCGAGGCGCTTGCCGGCTCAACCGGGCGCAATCGCAGTGGTTCTCCCAGTGCCACATTAGCCGGCGAGCGGGCGTAAGGCACCAAAAGCGTGGGGCCAGGCAAACCCAACTATTGACCCAAGACATGATTCGAGCCGATTCATATAATGCTATAAGTTCGGGGTGCCGCACTTGTGAAAGTGTTCGGACTTATCACACCATAATGTGGGGAACATAAGCCCCTGGTGTATTAGACCGTACCAAAATATACGGGTGCAAGATGTCATGTAATGAACATATATATAAAAAGTAATGTAGTTGCAGTCGAAAAGTGTTGTATTATTTATTAAAGGAAGTCTGCTATGAGTGCGGACTGATACAAACAGTGCGGTAAGCAAGGGATTTGGACTAATTAATCATGTCCCCCTCCAGGGATGGGCTGCGGACTTGGTGTATATAATTGAATTTAATGCTCGTAATTGAGACCACCTGAGTGTTCGTCGCAGCCTTCTTTCTTCCCTAGCTGTTGCATCGTGAGTTCGGCCGGTTCACCGCCAGACAGGGCCTCTGGTTAACGGAGTCCTGTGTATACAAAGAAGGAAAATAATAATAATAAAAATAAAAAAGGGGGGCACACTTGCGAGCCCCTGGTGTGGTCGAGCCGCACTCTGGGTCCATTGTGATCGTGCCCCTTCCCCTGCGCCCATGGTATCTCCAAAGCGTAATGATGTACGCGGAGGGTTGTTCTTGCAATCATGCGAGGGCGGGGGTTAGGGCTGCATTGCTACGCGTGCTCTGATCGTGCCAGGTGGTCTTGGTTGGTATTGCTTTGGGCGCGTTTTGCTGTATCCGGCCGTTTAACGGCCGGACTCGAAAATTGCCTTAAAAGGGTGCTGTGTACTTCTACCGCGAGAGCCGCTGTATGTTCCTTCGTTTGGAGGGAGCGTTCCGTGTTTCCGTTGACCGTGATGACTCCACGAGGGCCTGGCATCTTGAGCTTGAGGTATGCATAATGCGGCACCGCGTTGAACTTTGCAAACGCGGTTCGTCCGAGCAGGGCGTGATAGCCGCTGCAAAATGGGACTATGTCGAAGATTAGCTCTTCTCTCCGGAAAATATTCGGGGATCCGAAGACCACTTCCAGTGTGACTGAGCTCGTACAATTGGCTTCCACACCTGGTATGACACCTTTAAAGGTTGTCTTTGTAGGTTTAATCCTTGAGGGGTCTATGCCCATTTTTCGCACTGTATCCTGGTAAAGCAGGTTCAGGCTACTACTGCCGTCCATCAGGACTCTCGTGAGGTGAAATTCATCGATGATTGGGTCTAAAACCAATGCGGCGAATCCGCCATGGCGTATGCTGGTCGGATGGTCTCTTCGATCGAAAGTGATCGGACAAGAGGACCATGGATTGAACTTCGGGGCGACTGGCTCCATCGCATAGACGTCCCTTAGTGCGCGCTTCCTCTCCCTCTTGGGTATATGGGTTGCGTAAATCATGTTCACCATCCGCACTTGTGGGGGAAAACCCTTCTATCCTCTATTGTTCGTGGTCGGGTCTCTTCCTCGTCATCATTGTTTAGCCCTTGTCATTGTTTTCGCAATTAACTTGCCTTTGCTTGAACACCCAGCAATCTCTGTTGGTGTGATTGGCTAACTTTCGGGGTGCCATGTATCTGGCATAAGCGGTCGAGTATTCGGTCCAAGTTGGACGGACCCTGAGTGGTTCTTTTGAATGGCTTCTTCCGCTGACCGGGTTTAGAGCCTCGAAATCCGGCGTTGACTGTCGTATCCTCCTTATCCTCGCCGTTACGCGGCGTTTATTTTGTTTCGGCGTGACTGCCGTTGTGGTCCTTAGTATCCGGACTGCCGAATTTTTATTGAGGTTATTGCTGCGAGCTAGCCAGCTATCCTCTCCAGCATAAGCGGGTCATTAATGATGTGAGTGCTGCCATGGATTTCGGCTTTTCCTGTCCCAGGTGTCGGGCTAGCCACTCATCGCGGATGTTATGTTTGAAGGCTGCGAGGGCCTCTGCATCCGAACGATCGGCGATTTGGTTTTCTTTGTCAAGAACCGTGTCGTAATTGTCCGGCGATTCCTCTGGCTGCTGAATTATGTGGCTTAGGTCATCGGCGTCGGTGGCCGCTTTATCGTGTTCACAGAAATTGTCGAGAATGCGGCTTCGTGTCTTCCCAACACCCAATTGACTATGCGGGCAAGCTGTTAAGCCAATGCCGAGCTGGTCCTTTAAGTTTGAGTGGGAGGTACTTGATGGCATGGAGATCGACGCCGCGGGCCATATGGATGTGAAGGAGATAATCTTCAATCCAAACCGCGGGGTCTATTGTACCGTCGTAGGATTCGATGTTTACGGGTTTAAACCCTTCAGGGATTTGATGATCCATTACTTCGTCAGTGAAGCATAGCGGGTGTGCGGCGCCTCTATATTGAGCAATATCACGACGCAGCTCGAGAGAGCGTTGTCTGCTGTATTCGGCCCGGCCGGGGTTATTGTATCCGGCGCGACGGTATTCGTCATGGGTCATGGGGCGCCCTCGTGATCCGTAGATGGATCTGGATTGTCTTTCTTTGTCCTCCAATACGTCTCGCAAGTCCGGCGCTTTCCCTCTTGGCTTCGTACTTTTGGAGCGATGCCGGGGTACGGTCTTTGTGGAGGGTCTGGATGCCTCTCTGTCGCGACCACGGGGTGGTCGGTCGTCCATATCATGCACTGGTGATGAAGGTATGTATGCTTCCTCCTCTAATCGGGGGAGCAACTTGCGTCTGGGGTAGCTTTTGGAGGGGCGTTCGAGTTTAAACTCTTCGGCCGCGAGGACCTCGGTCCATTGATCGGCCAGCAGGTCCTGATCAACTTGAAGCTGCTGCTGCTTTTTCTTTAGGCTATTTGCCGTGGCGATAAGCCTGCGTTTAAAACGCTCTTGTTCGACGGGATCCTCGGGCATGACGAATTCGTCGTCGTTGAGGCTTGCCTCGTCTTCGGAGGGAGGTATATAGTTATAATCCTCGACCTCTTCATCTGCCGCCCTCTCGTGGGGGCTTGCCTGCGTCCTCTGCGCTGAGTCTTCTTTGGAGGGATTATCTTGGCACTCTCGGGGTATTATTATCTCTGTGCGGAATCTCCATTCTTCTTTGTGGCGGGATTTAGGCGGCGCCCGGCGCTTGGCGCTTGGGCTATTTCTTTAAGGAATCTGCCTCTGCTACTTCTTCGCCGTCCCGTCCTTTGGGGTGTCCACCATGTATATGTCGTATGTGAGGTGGTCTTCGATTGCCTCTGAGGCCTTTGGTTCTGATAAATCTCTGCATCGTCGTCCATAGCGTCGATGTTTTCGGAGTCGTAGTCTAGCATGTCGGTAAGATCGTCGACAGTGGCTACCAAGTGGGTGGTGGGTGGGCTCTGAATTTCTTCGTCGTCCGTATCCCAACCATCCTGGCCATAGTCCGGCCAGGACTCTCCCGATAGCGAGAGATGCTTTAGCGAATTTAGGATGTCGCCAAAGGGCGAGTATTGGAAGATGTCCGCGGCGGTGAATTCCATAACCGGCGCCCAACCCGATTCGATTGGTAGGGGCGCGGGAGGTCCGGAGTCCGGCAAGGAGTCGGCACCTCGGAATCCACAGTTCGCGAGGACAAGGTTAGTGTTCGCTCCATCGCCGTGGAAGTTGAAGCCCCGAGGTGGTGTCTATCCACGGTCCTCGATCTGGCGTCGGCTCCGGACTAGGGGCAAGCGGATTCGTGTCAGCGGCCACCAAGGCCTTGTTGGCGAGCTAGATCATGCCCATCGCCACAGATCTGGCGCGCTTGGCTTTGGCTCGAGCCCATCGAAGATCAAGTCCCGCGGATGTCGGTTTGTGAAGTTTAGGCTTCGAATTTGACACGATGGCAGGGGCGTAGCTTCGATCTGCTCCGGATGGCCAAGTGAATTAGCCCGCGGTGCGAAGCCACGAATCTGAAGATGCGTGCGGGAGAAAAGTCTCACCCTAGACAGGCGTTGTTGATTGGAGCGCCATCTAGCCTATCGGTGGCGACACGGAGGAACTCTCAATGAAAGCACCAATATCGGTGTCAAAACCGGCGAGATCTCGAGTAGGGGTCGAGCTGTGCGTCTAGGCGGATGGTAACAAGAGACAAGGGACACGATGTTTTACCGAGTTGGGCCCTCTCGATGGAGGTAAAACCCTACGTCTGCTTGATTCATATTGATGATATGGGTACTACAAGAGTGGATCTACCACGAGATCAAGGAGGCTAAACCCTAAAGCTAGCCTATGGTATGATTGTTGTAATGTATGTTGTGTCCTCACGGACTAAAGCCCTCCGGTTTATATAGACACGGAGGAGGCTAGGAGATTACAGTCGGTTACAATGGTAGGAGATCTACATATCCGTATTCCCAAGCTTGCCTTCCACGCCAAGGAAAGTCCCATCCGGACACGGGACGGAGTCTTCAATCTTGTATCTTCGTAGTCTTGGAGTCCGGCGGACAATGATAGTCCGGCTGTCCGGACACCCCCTAGTCCAGGACTCCCTCAGGTCCTGAGGGAGTCCCGGATTATGGGGTGTCCGAATAGCCGAACTATCACCTTTGGCCGGACTCCTGGACTATGAAGATACAAGAATGAAGACTTCGTCCCGTGTCCGGATGGGACTTTCCTTGGCGTGGAAGGCAAGCTTAGCGATACGGATATGTAGATCTCCTACCATTGTAACCGACTCTGTGTAACCCTAACACTCTTTGGTGCCAATATAAACCAGAGGGTTTTAGTCCGTAGGACGAACAACAATCATACCATAGGGTAGCTTCTAGGGTTTAGCCTCTCGATCTCGTGGTAGATCTACTCTTGTACTACCCATATCATCAATATTAATCAAGCAGAGAGGGTTTTACCTCCATCGAGAGGGCCCAACCTGGGTAAAACATCGATCCCTTGTCTCCTCGTTACCATCCGCCTAGAAGCTTCGGGACCCCTACCCGAGATCTTTTGACACCGACATTGGTGCTTTCATTGAGAGGTGCCATCGCCATCGGGAAGGATGCCCGCCCCGCCTCTTTAAAGACGGCTTTGTTGCTAAAGGAGCTTTGGCTATCGGCCAAACTCTCCGGATAGGCGGTTTCCTTATGACCGCTCGTTCGCCGCCGCCGCCGACGATGACTTCTCGGGTCGCCGAAAGCAATCTTCACGATTACTCGGAACTCACCGGCGGTTAGATCGATGGAGCTCTCTTCCTTAAAGCGAGCTCTTAGATCGCGCGCGCCTCTAGGAGTCGCTCTGGACTATGATCGATTGGGCTTAAACCCGATCTCGAGAGAGATTAACTCTCCCGGGTTACCCACCATGTTCTTTGTGGTAGAGGAACAATCGGCGACCCTTCTTCTATCCTAAGGACTAGCTATGTCGGATTCTGATCCCTCCATCTTGGATTCCTTGGAGAGGATAGCGTCCTCAAGCCACGAACCTAAAGTCAGGCAGCGGGCTAGATTCATTGGACAACATCCAAGAACTCAAGCTTCCAAGTTCGGAAACTTCTTGGCCCCTGAGTTTTAGATTGTACGGGGTTCCGAATTTAATTCCACCCGCCCACCCAAACACAAGCGATCTATCCCAAATCCGCAAGAGCCATGAAGCGATACACCATTCTTGGGCGATTCCTCTTGGTCATAAACAGGATAAAGGATTGCCGTGAGGAGGACGCAATTTCATTCTTCTGTGATAATTGCACGGACAAGGGAATCCTCAACGCCGTAAGTCGTCGTGAAATTACACGCTTCGCTGACTTGGCGTCCATAGTACGAAAGTACTGTGCGATGGAAAGCGCCTGGAAAACCGAAATCAATTTTTGGGACAATCCGGCCCTGAATACAACCCCAGTCCAAAATAAAAGGGTGCATCATTGCCAGGCACCTGGGTTAAATACCAAAAAGCAAAAACCCTCTATAGGAAATGGAACCGTATTGGAAGGATGGCTCAATGGACCCTGCAAAATTCATAGTACAGAGGGCGCCACTCCAACTCATAGCCTTAGAGCATGTTGGATACTACGGCAGGTGGCCAAAAGTGGCGAAGAGCTTCTAACTCCAGAGCACCAGCCCAAGGATACGGTATGGTATTAACAGTCTTGAGACTTTCACATCAAATAATATCTTGAAGCGAACACTCCATGAGCTTGCGAAGTCTACCAAGTAGCAACAATAGATCCATGGGTGACACGGCTATTACCTTTAATGCCGCCGACGAACCTAAATTCCAAACAGCCCGAGCACCGGCCGCATTGGTCCTCGGTCCAATAGTGGGCTGGCTTTCGCCTTACCAAAGGTACTCATGGACGGTGGCGCAGATTGAACCTCATTTACGAGAAACCCTCGGAAAAATGGAAATAGACTGGAGCCGCATTGGTGAAGCAGCACAACCTTTAGAGGAATAATCCCGGTCGGGAAGCATCTTTGTCTGGGAAAAATCACACTGGATGTGGTGTTCGGCATGCCGGATAATTACAGGTCCGAGGAGGTCACGTTCCAAGTGGCCCCGTTCAGCAGCGGATATCACGCTCTATTAGGGCGAGAGGCATTCACAATTTTTCAAGCTATACCCCATTACGGGTACATGAAGCTCAAAATGCCTGGGCCCAACGGAATCATCACTCTTGCTAGTGACCCGGACATAGCACTCCGCGTCGAAAATAAGACAGCCGCACTGGCCCTTGAGGCACTATCCAAAGCCCTAGCGGCCGAGGAACTCACTGCGTTGCGCTCCACGGTGAATAGGGACGAAGTGATACTCGATAAGAGATCCAAGTCCACCTCCTTTAAACCAGCGGACAAAATAGTCAAATTCCAAGTCCATCCAACGGACCCTACAAAAACGGCCTCCATCGGGGCACAACTAAACCCTGATGTACACGCCGCACTACGAGAATTCCTACGCGAAAATTGGGACATCTTTGCCTGGCACCCTTCAGACATGCCAGGAATCCCACGCCGGCTGGCCGAGCACAGGCTAAACATCCTAAAAGGATTCAAGCCAGTCAAATAGGCTCTTCAGCATTTCTCTGAACCCAAGAGACAGGCCATGGGAGAGGAGCTAGCCACATTATTGGAGGCTGGATTCATCAGAGATATAAAACATCTGTACTGGCTAGCAAACCTGGTGATGGTACCAAAGAAGGACAAATCCTGGCGCCTATGCGTCGATTTTAAGGACCTCAACAAGGCTTGCCCAAAGGATCCCTTCCCCCTCCCCCGCATCGATCAAATTATTGACGCTACCACAGGACACGATTCATTGTGTTTCCTTGACGCATAGTCCGGCTACCACCAAATTAAGATGGCAGAGCCCGACCAGGCCACAACGGCATTCATCACCCCATACGGCCCATTCTGCTTCAACACAATGCCCTTTGGGCTCAAAAACGCTGGTGCAACATATCAGCGCATGATTCAGACATGTCTGGCAAACCAGATCGGCAAAACAGTGGAGGCATACGTAGACAATGTGGTCGTCAAAACCAAGCATGTCGAAACTCTAGTAGACGATTTGAGGCTCACGTTCGATAATCTCCGAACATATGACATTAAGCTTAACCCGGAAACATGTGTTTTTGGCGTACCAGCCGGAAAGCTCTTGGGCTTCATTGTATCAGGTAGAGGAATTGAAGCAAACCCAGCCAAGATCCGAGCTCTGTCACAATTGGATATCCCAAAGGACCTCAACCAAATACAAAAATTGACGGGATGCGTGGCGGCTTTAAGCCACTTTATCTCCCATTTAGGAGAAAAGGCATTACCCCTTTATCGCCTCCTCCGATGCACCGAACACTTCGAGTGGACGGATGCCGCCACGGCTGGGCTCGAAGAAATAAAAGCCATATTGGCAACAAACCCGGTCCTCGACGTGCCCAACATAGGCGAACCAATGCTATTACATATCGCGGCAACTCATCAAGTGGTGAGCGCGGTGCTCGTTGTCGAACGAGAAACGGACGGACACAAGTTCCCCCTTCAAAAACTAGTTTACTACGTGTCCACTATCCTAACTCCATGCAAGTCACGGTGCCCGCATTATCAAAAGATAGCGTACGCGGTGTTCATGGCATCCCGGAAGCTGCAACACTACTTTCAAGAGTGTTCGATAACAGTAGCCTCCGAAGTACCTCTTAATGACATTATAAACAACCGCGACGCGATGGGCCGGCTTGCCAAATGGGCCATTGAGCTCCTCCCGTTCGACATAACCTATAAGCCACGACGAGCTATTAAGTCGCAAGTTTTGGCCGACTTCGTCGCCGAATGGACTGAAGCCGAAATCCCTAAAGAGTACGGCGCATATTCCAACTGGATCATGCACTTCGACGGCTCCAAAATGTTGGCTGGTCTAGGGGCTGGCGTCGTTCTGACGTCCCCAACCGGAGATACGGTTCAATACGTACTCCAGATAATGTATACGGACTCCAACAACGCAGCCGAATACGAGGCCCTTCTACACGGCCTCCGGATGGCAGTCTCCATGGGCATTCAACGCCTAGAGGTGCCCGGGGATTCGAACCTCGCGATATCCCGAATAAATGGAGACTTCGATGCCAAGGATCTGAAAATGGCAGCTTATCACAATGCCGTCCTAAAAATGTCAGCTCGGTTTGAGGGGCTCGAATTTCACCATATAGCCCGGGATAACAACCACGCAGCAGACGTATTGGCACGCATTGGCGCAAAGCGTGATGTCGTCCCTCCAAACATCTTCCTGGAGAGGCTGTTCAAGCCATCCGTACTATGGGAGGGGGAATCCGGGAATAACAACCCGGACCCAACCGCACTGCCCGACACCGAACATTCTGACACAATTGGTGGTTCTGCCAACGTAGTAACATCCTCAGCCCATGTAATAATGGCAGTCATTGCCCTATGGACGGAACCATTCCTAGCCTACCTAACCAGGAAGGAACTTCCAGAGGACCAAAACGAGGCCCGCTGCATAGTGCGGCGATCTAAAGCCTATAAGGTCCATGAGGGAGAGCTTTACAAGAAAAGCACAACCGGAGTCCTTCAAAGGTGTATCTCCGAAGAGGAAGGGAGGAACCTTCTGGCTGAAATTCATGCCAGACTCGGTGGGCACCACGCCGCAGCCCGGGCCCTTGTAGGCAAGGCCTTCCGTACAGGATTTTATTGGCCGACGGCCCGGGCAGATGCTCAGGACTTAGTCCAACGATGCGTAGGTTGCCAGCTCTTTGCTAATCAAAGCCGCATGCCACCCACCGCCCTCAAAACTATACCCATAACCTGGCCCTTCGCGGTCTGGGGGCTTGACATGGTTGGACCCCTTAAAGGAGGAACCCACAAGCAAAAATACCTCTGGTCATGGTGGATAAATTCACCAAATGGATAGAGGCCAAACACTGTTAAGGCGGTCGAATCCGGACGGTGATAGACTTCATATCGGGGTGCGTACACCGTTACGGCGTCCCCATAGCATCATCGCGATAGCGACCACGAACTTTACGGCCGACGAGGTTAAACTCGGTGCAAAACATGGACATCAAGCTCGACTATGCTCCAGTCTATCACCCTCAAACTAACGGTCAAGTCGAGCGAGCAAATGGTCTAATCATGAGTGGCATCAAACCCAGATTAGTGCGGTCCCTCAAGGAATCTAACACGCACTGGGTAGAGGAGCTTGACTCCATACTCTGGGGGCTGCGAACCACTCCGAATCGCACCACCGGATTTACACCATTCTTTATGGTATACGGCGCAGAGGCAACTCTGCCCTGTGACATAATTCATGACTCACCTCGCGTGCGCATGTATGAAGAAAGAGAAGCTGAGCTCGATCGGCAGGACAGTTTGGACGCATTGAAGGAGGAGCGTGACGTGGCGAAAGCCCGTTCTGCATTCTATCAACAACAAGCTCGAAGATATCAAAGTAGAGAAGTACGGACCAAAACTTACAACGTTGGCGAGTTAGTTCTACGCCTGCCGGACAAGAAAAAGGACAAACTCAAGCCCAAATGGGAAGGTCCCTTTATCATCTACCAAGTCGACGGTGGAGCGTCTGCGTCTGCGAGATGCATCGGATAACCGACTCGAGCCGAACCCATGGAACGCAGCCCGTCTCCGAAGATTCTACGCCTAGCACCGGATTCTGAGTTCGTCTCCTTCCTCCGTCTATATTTTACATATTAGTTGTCTTCTATTTCTCTCCTTCTCCCTCCTTCCCTATGACAGCCTTTGAAAGCTTGTTTGCACATTGTTCGCATACACTTGACGCGCTATCCGCGCTCATTATACCTGGGGGCTTCTTTAACATAAGCTTATTTATACGGGCTTCATGCCCAACACATGTGTCACAATTCCGCATGTACCTTTTATTCACCATTATATGCATCGATATGACTTAAGTTTTGGCCAAGATGGGTTGCCTGGCTCCTGTGCTTACCCCTCGTTCCCGATTGTTCGGCTAGGCGGTAAAGGAGCACCTCTGCGATTATTCTTGCTGGTCGGCCGGATGTGTACTTCAGGTGGGTGAAGCCGAAAGCTAGCGTTCTTAAGGGAATATTCGGTCGGTGAACTAAAAGGCGATTTCTTATATATTTATTTATCTGCCCCAGATGTTTTTACGCTTTTTTGAGTCCGGACATGCACTTTAGGGCATGCCTCCGAGAAAGGAACCCCTAACGGAACTATTCTCCTGGAAGATGTTTCTTACTAACCATGTAATATAACATAACTAGTTGGGCACTTGTGCGATAAAGCACTAATGACCCCTCGCTTTGGTCTCCACGCATGCCCGGTTCTTATATAACCGCGAGGGTATTGGACACACTCCAGACTATTGGGTCCTGAGGTTGAAGCAAAAAGGTCCGCTATGACAAAAGATCTACAATCCAGCTAGAAGGCATTTTACATGTCATCTTAAATTACATAGTCAACTTGACTGGGCATATTCCTCTTCAATGCCATCCAGCAGGTTGTCTAGTTTACAGTCCTGTTGGGAATACTTTGCGGCCAATTCTACTTGGTCATACACTAAGCTCACAGGGATCTCCTTCCCATCGGGCCCCGCAGGTCCGACCTCGGCCATGTGGTTTGGGTCAGCCTTCGTGTACCGCGTCTTCACCATGGCCCAGGCCTCCCTGGCGCCTTGACGGCAGGCCGATATCTTCCATAGGCGAAAGCACTGCCGCGCTCCCTAAAGCCTCTCTACAAGCTCTCCAAGGCCTTCGGGCAGGGAGACAGATGGCCACAAGGCCTGGGCGACGCCTTTCATCACCTGCCAAACTCGTTCGTGCAGTTGCAAGAGCTCGGGAAGAAGGTCACCCGTAGAACCAGGCATTTCCTCTGCAGGACGGCCTGTGAGCATACCTACAGACATAACTCTGTTAGTCGACTTCCTCGCCGAACTCTTTTTCAAAGTTTGTTCAAGCACTTACTAAAAATGCCGCGTCGAAGCCGTCGATTCTCCTTAACGGAGTCAGATAGCTGGGCACAAACATCCTTTAGTTCCTCACAGAGCTAGGTGTTGGCATCTTGGAGATTATTTTTCTCCTGCCTCACCCTTGTAAGCACATTCTCGCCGGCCTTTAACCGGCGCATGAGCTGTTGCTTGTCCGGATCTATCCCGTCGCCATCTGCAATATTATTGTCAGACTTATACACACGCCGCACTTCACAAATTACTTATCTTTTGAAGCATATATTACCAGAGGGGGTCTCTTTGGCTTCCCCCGCTGCGACTAGTGCGGCCTCAAGTTGGGCTTTGCACTTCTCCAGCTCCTGGGACAGTTGGGTATTCTTTTCTGTAAGATCCTGCACAATAAATGATCCTTAAATCAGTTATTCTAACTATTTCAAGTCTCGGGGGCTACTGGCGTATATAACTGTCAAATTTTCTCACCCGTATGTCTTTTACATACTGCTATGTGGCTCTGGCTAGACCATTTTGAGCGGCACAGAGGTGCGCATCTCCCGAATTAAAGGCATCCAATGCCTCTGGGGAGAAACATGCGTCACGAAGAACTGTCCGGCGGCGCCTGTGATTCATGGCACTCTCCACCTCGGAATTGGTGGCAGATAACCTATCGGCATCCTCTGTCGGAGGAACATCCGACGCACGCCTCGTGTTCGCCTCCTCTTCTGGACCTGGCGTTGGAGCCTGGCGAGCGGAGGATTGATTGGCAACCTCTCCGGATACAGTTTGGCGAGCGCTCTTCTTCCTGAAAAGGCACGAGCATTAGTATGCCTCCCGGGAATTAAGCCTGGGAGTAAGGTGACACGCCATACCATTACGCCGGAGTTTCGATCCGGACTGCACTTCTTTAGCTTTCTTTGGCCGTCTTTGCCCCTTGTTGGCTAGCGCCGTGAGCTCGGCCTTCCGCCTCAAGGGCGCCCCTGCGAAACGCCATTGGTATACGGTGATCAAAAATAAGCACGGATGGGTCATTCTCAAAGTGTTGGGACTTTGGTCTCAGTTACCTGTGAGGCTGGAAGTATTCCGGGGTAATCGGCCGTAATGGCGACCAAGGCATTATCGATGCTCAGTTGGTGAAATACCCTATCAATCAGCTCCACCGATATGTCCGGATCCTCTTGGGAGGCCAGGTCGAGGAACCGTTCTGGATCCTCGGGTTGTGGAGGCGGGCTGTTTATATCCCTTATGGCCTGGCGCAGTTCCTGCGTCGAAATCGCAAAATGAGATACTTGACTATGGGAATATGGATCGGATGGGCAAAAAGAAATGTCCGCTTACCTAGCTTGGAGGATTGTACATAGAAAATCCGTCTTGTGGATTGACGCGGAGAAATTCCTCCTCTTCTCCTTTGTACAATGCGGACAAGATCTTCATCAGATCAGCGACCGATCCCGGCCCCTTACGGCCGCAGCGGGTGGCATCATCCTCCCCGTTGAAGTCCCACATGGGGTGGCCTCTATACTGGAGCGGCTGCACCCCCCACATAATGCATGTGGCCATGACCCCGATCATGGTTAGTCCAGAATGAGCTAACAACCTTATTCGGCTCATTAGGTAAAGGACGTCCCTGTCATTTTCCTTCTGAGGGCTCCGTGGATGCCAGCTTAGGCGTTTCTTCAAAGGAGCGTTATTGAACTCAGGGAGGCCGATCCGAACAGGGTCCGGCAGGGGGACATCTTCTATATAAAACCATTCGAAGGCGGTCTTGGACGCCCTCTTCGGGGTTCCGGATAGATATCCGGTCCCGGCGATGCGCCATAGTTCAGCTCCGCCCACTTGATATATTGACCCCTCTTGAGAACGGGGCACAAGGCAGAACAACTTCTTCCACAGCGCAAAATGAGCCTTGATGCCCAAAAACAGCTCGCAAAGGGCCACGAAGCCCGCAATATGCAAAGTGGAGGCAGGCGTAAGGTTGTGCAACTAGAGGCCGTAGAACTCCAGGAGCCCCCGGAGAAACGGATGAATTGGAAATCTGAGCCCTCTTATCAAATAAGAGACAAGGCATACCCGCTCTCCTTTGGAGGGGCTGGGGACGCTCTCCGCTTGCTTTCCGCCCTTATAGGTGGCGAGTCCAGCTCAAACCGGAACCATGAAGGCTGGGGGAAGAAATCCCTTGGTTTGGAGCGTCACCAACTCGCTGTACGGGACAAAGCATCTCTCCCAATCTCCAGGCCGAGGGCTGGGAGGGCGAGAGGAGGAGCCGCGTCGACTGTCCATGACGGAATGGATTTCTGTCGGATGCGCTCTGATGAATGCTCATGAAGGGGGGATGGTGTGATTCGGATCTAGATCCTCGTCTCTTTTATAGGCAGCTCATTTGCGCAGCTAGGGGGGTAAAAGTAAAAATACCCTGGCTTTTCGCATTCGTTCAACACGTGGAAGATGGCCATTATTGGGCGTGGAAGCCTAGGAGCGCAATATTTATAAGGAGCCGAACGCTATTCAACAGGTACACAGGATTTGGAGAAGAACCCGCCTTGCAATGCCGAAGACAATCTATGCACCGGACTCATCGCCATCGAAGCCTGGTTCGGGGGCTATTGAGGGAGTCCCGGATTAGGGGGTGTCCGGATAGCCGAACTATCACCTTTGGCCGGACTCCTGGACTATGAAGATACAAGATTGAAGACTTCGTCCCGTGTCCGGATGGGACTTTCCTTGGCGTGGAAGGCAAGCTTGGCGATACGGATATGTAGATCTCCTACCATTGTAACTGACTCTGTGTAACCCTAACCCTCTTCGTTGCCTATATAAACCGGAGGGTTTTAGTCCGTAGGACGAACAACAATCATACCATAGGCTAGCTTCTAGGGTTTAGCCTCTCTGATCTCGTGGTAGATCTACTCTTGTACTACCCATATCATCAATATTAATCAAGCAGGAGTAGGGCTTTACCTCCATCGAGAGGGCCCAAACCTGGGTAAAAACATCATGTCCCTTGTCTCCTGTTACCATCCGCCTAGACGCATAGTTCGGGACCCCCTACCCGAGATCCGCCGGTTTTGACACCGACAGGTCCGACCGAGTTTCAGGATTCTGTCCCACCGAGTTTGGTAAGTTGTGTGTAACGGTTAGATTTTGTGTGGAGGCTATATATACCCCTCCACCCACTCTTCATTTGTGGAGAGAGCCATCAGAACATGCCTACACTTCCAACACACATTTTCTGAGAGAGAACCACCTACACTTGTGTTGAGCTCAAGATATTCCATTCCTACAAATCTTCTTTCCACCAAATCCAAATCCTGTGAGAGAGAGTTGAGTGTTGGGGAGACTATCATTTGAAGCACAAGAGCAAGGAGTTCATCATCAACACACCATTTGTTACTTCTTGGAGAGTGGTGTCTCCTAGATTGGCTAGGTGTCACTTGGGAGCCTCCGTCAAGATTGTGGAGTTGAACCAAGGAGTTTGTAAGGGAAAGGAGATCGCCTACTTTGTGAAGATATACCCTAGTGAGGCAAGTCCTTCATGGGAGATCGAAATGATTTGAACTGTTTCAAAGACCCAACATGCATTTTTTTGCATTGGGCTCTTTCATAAACTGAGTTAAAGATCAGTTAGTCCACCATACTTTTTCTTTACGGAGAGATAATGAGATGGCTCCCTGTGCTCTGTGGCCATGGTGGGATAGACAAGGTTGCTTCTTCGTGGACTCTTCGTGGATGGAGCCCTCCGTGGACTCGTGCAACCGTTACCCTTGGTGGGTTGAAGTCTCCATCAACGTGGATGTACGATAGCACCACCTATCGGCACCACAGCTAAAAAATCTCCGTGTCAACATTGCGTTTGCTCCCTCAAACTCCTCCCTTTACCTTCATATGCAATTGTTTTACATTCCGCTGCTATACTCTTAGAATTGCATTTCTAGGTTGATTGCTTGACTTGTGCTAAGTTGCTAAAATCTGCCAAGAACTAAAACTGGGAAAAGGCTAGATTTTTATTTGGTCAAGTAGTCTAATCACCCCCCTCTAGACATACTTTCGATCCTACACAACTCACCAGACTTTACACCAGGCAAACGAACCTCGTGTCGTGTTGGTGTCGTGTGCGGCACGCACATTAACCAAAACCTCGCGCCTCCAGCTTAGCCTCCGTGTTTTAAACTTCTCAATCTCAAGGCCAAGGAGCAACGTGAATCCTATGATAGAGCCAATCAGATGGTTGAGAACACTACAATTCGTAGCTACAGATGCGTGTGTGACTCCCAGATGTAGAGGCCGGGGGTCATCGTCCTCCTTTTCAAGAAAAAACTGATGCATGTGTGAGAGGACGAGTACATGCGTGAACCTCTTCTCTTCCTGTATAACGTACTAAACTCAGAGTACAAGTGTATGTGGGTGGCATCGACCTAGGGAGCTAGAGATGGTGCGTGCAAGAAGTCCCGAGAGATAGGTTTAATGCGTCTGAAATAAAGACTAGCCTATAGCTCGCCACACGGCTATTCCTGTCGAGCGCCCCAATAACCATAAGATATGTATCCGACGGTGCCAGTTATTGCACGTACACAGGAGTAGAAAAAGAACTACTACCATGGCATATGCTACACCACGACCGAGAACACGTGTCCACGTTACGCCATCCGGGAATAGTGCCGCACTCCGAAACTAGAACCGTCAATAAATTTTGAGCTTGCATCTCGTCACATTCCAAATTACTACTGCTACCATGCTATATTGCAAACATGTTCACACCGATCACAACCTAAACGGTTTCCCACTTAGGAGTGTATTAGTACTTGGTTATAAATACTATTATGCCAAGATGACTGCACATTCCTCCTCAACTCCTCATCCACAAAAACAAACAAGTCATTCAACATCCTTCCCTTGCATCTGCCATGGCAGGCGTGAGTTCTGGGTCGAGAGATTACCACCAGGGAGAGGCGAGCATGGAAGCGGAAGCATGAGAAATGTCCCGCCTCGCTGCGAAAGCAGCGGACATGTCCCGCCACGCGGAGGTCCTGTCGCGTCGCCGAAGCAGCACGGAGGTCCTGCCACGCTGTCGATGCAGCAGACTGGTCCGGCCACGTCACGGAAGCAGCAGAGATGTCCCGCCGCGCCGCGAATGCAACAGAGATGTCCCGCCACGCCGCGTCGGCCTGGGAAAATGTCTCGCGGGCAGGCGACGACTCTTACAGGCGCGTGCATGCGATCGTCCATAGCCAAATGGATCAGATCTCCGGCTTGGCGAGGTTGCATGACGACATGAAAGCCTCGTTTGAACAGGCTACTGGCGTCATACGACAACTAAGGGAGGGCAATGAGAGGCTCCGGGCCGAGCGCGACCTGCTGAGGTAGAAGATCGTCCGAAGTGCAGACCAGCAGGAGGAGTCCAGTGCCTTATTGAAGAGGACCGGCATCATCGTCAAGAAACTTATGGACGAGAATGACATGCTCCGCATCGAGCGCCAAAGGCCGGTGGAGGAATCCGTGGATGCTCTCAAGCAGCGTCTTGAGGACACAAAAGAGCTCATCGCTGCTTGCCGCGGAGACTAGTAACTGTGGCCTGCAGCAACGCATCAAGAAAGTAGAGATCAACGAGCCAAATCCTTGTCTTCCTTCTTCTTTTGCCCTTGTGTATTTCAGGCGTAGCCGCATGTGGCTTTTTTAATTATCTTCCTAATTATGTCAGATAATTATTATCCACTGTCGTCGTCCTTATATATTCATCATTCTTGCTATAAGTCGCAGTAGATGCTACATCGGATCTTACATCAAGATCCGTGCTTTCAGATTTTCTTTTTTCTCTCTTAAATCAAAGTCGAGTGAGACATAGCCACGCCATTAAACAGAGGCTCGGGCGCCATTAATGGAGACCTTGGGAGAGAGGTGGACGGCAGATGGAGGTCAAAGGGCTCTCCTCCCGATAAGCACGCGCAGGGTCTGATCGCACGCCTCTCGTACTCTAGTAGCTACCCTGCATGGTGCCTCCTAGCTAATAAAAAAATGGGACGCATGGCGGCACGTAAATGGTAGTAAATAGAACGCCCACGGTTTCAATAATACTTGTGTTTCCGATTGTAACGTGACAACACTTGTTCCAAAATGACTTTGTTGATTGTTAATGTGTGCGCCTTCGCAAATCGGACTGCAAAATTACCACAACATGTTGGTGCCATGTCATGGCGCCAAGCCAAGTTTCATTATTTTCATGCGTGTTTTGGATTTATAGGAATTAAAAAAACAAAGTTTCTCAATGTTTTCAGCCCAGCCACGACACCCAGAATTTTGAATTTCATTCCCATTTCTTGCATGGAACCTAGAAATTTACTCGAGGACACACATGTGATTTTTCAACCAACTTTGGTGCACTGGAGCATGTGCTTGTATTTCAAATTTGAATTATGCACACAAAGGTGACACGTTCCCTCTCAGAACCACGAGCCTTCTTGAGGGAAGCTCCGGTTTGCAAGAAGCTTATACCAAAATTTGTTCCTATTCAGCCAATTTTTTTTACCACATCATGGTACTACCATGACATGACACTATGCCAAGTTTCATGATTTTCAGGCGTGTTTTGGATTTACAAGAATTTTAAAACCAAGTTTCTCAATGTTCTCGGGCGAGCCATGATGCCCAGATGTTTGAATTTTATTCCCATTTCTTGCATGGGACCTAGAAATTCACCCGAGGACACAAATGTGATTTTTCAACAAACTTTGGTGCATAGGAGCATGTGCTTGTAGTTCAAATTTGAATTATGCACACTAAATGACCAGAAACTCAATTAATGTATAAAAAAGGCCAAATGAACCCGGAATAATACCAAAATTTAACAGGGCACTCATGTAGTTCTATGTTGCCTTTGTAAAGAAACTCAAGGGGGGACAGTGTATATGGTTTCGCACTCAAAGGTGGCACGTTCCCTCTCAGAACCACGAGCCTTCTTGAGAGAAGCTTCGGTTTGCAAGAAGCTTATACCAAAATCTGTTCCTATTCGGCCAATTTTTTTACCACAGCATGGTAGTACCATGACATGACACCATGCCAAGTTTCATGATTTTTAGACGTGTTTTGGATTTACAAGAATTTTAAAACCAAGTTTCTCAATGTGATTTTTCAACCAACTTTGGTGCACCGGAGCATGTGCCTGCAGTTCAAATTTGGATTATGCACATTAAAAGTCTAGAAACTTAATTAATGTATAAAAAGGCCAAACGAACCCGAAATAGTTCCAAAATTTAACAGGGCACTCATATAGTTCTATGTTGCCTCTATAAGGAAAATCAGGGGGGAGGCAGCGTATATCGTTTCGCACACAAAGGTGACATGTTCCCTCTCGGAACCACGAGGCTTGTTGAGAGAATCTCCGGTTTTGCAAGAAGCTTATACCAAAACTTGTCCCAATTCAGCCAAAAATTATACATATGAAGACTGGGTTTAGATTATCCCGAACATCTCTCTACCTAGACCAATAATGTACTATGATCTGAATTCAACATAAAATGGATACACATATTTGAATTGGAGATCATATGGCACATGTAGTTCATAGTGAAATATGATTACTGCTATATGCATGTTTTTTGTTATCAAGATAATATTTAAATTATTGTATAACTTGACAACAGTCGTATTCAAATAAGGAAAATTGATTCAAATTTAGTCCATATGGTAGACGACAATATATATGTTCACATGGTGGAGTAAAATGTTCAAATATGATGGAAGATCAAAATGTACGACTACATCAATTATAAACCGCAAGGTCACCTAACGATATATTCGAATTCAACATAACATGGATTCAAAAATTGAAATTCAAGATCCTGGCATTTGTAATCATATAAAAAGGGACATTACTCTTTCTTTTGGTGGGAATTGATTTGTTTTTGTTGTTGTTGAGGGAAGTGCGAATTGATTTGGGTCTTGTCAGGTAATCTTGTTCTCCCGATTTTTTTTACATTTTTCTTGTAGTTTTTTCAATGGCATCTATAGCAATATAGTAAAAGGGGACATGACTCTCTTGTGTCTTGTATGAATTGTTTTTTTACACATTAAGTTTGTTCTACCGAACAAGGAATCCGCACCTTGTTATCCCGAAATTTTCAAGCTCGAGTATCTTTTGTCTCACCTGCTTTGAAACTCCCGCATCTTCAACCTGCGCCTCCCCTTGTTATCCTGAAATTTCGACGCGCGCGAAAACTCCCTCTTCATCCGAAATCGGTCCCGCAGCCTAGACACGTGAAATTCCCCTTCTACCCCTCAGCCAGAAATGAAGCTCCACGTCGCGGTGTCAAAACCGGTGGGGGTACGCTGGTAACTTACCCTACATTTCGGACAAGCGCATCCCTAAGCCATGGCTCCCCCCTCCCTTCCCCTTCATCCCCCCATTCGTACATCGAGGCCACCAAAACCTGCGAAACCCCACGCTCCTCCGTCGGCCTCCCGACCGCCGCCCAGCCGGAGACTCTTCCCTGACTACGTCGTCCACCACAACAGCTCACCGTTCCTCATCCACCACACCGGATGAGGATCCATCATCGGTCTTGTCGTCCACCGGGTCAGCCGCGCCATCCTCCACCTCCAAGGAGCTGCCCCGATGTTCGCCTTGTCTATCGCGCCACTTAAATCCCCACAGCGTCGTCTTGACCTGCCCCACCGGAACCGCAACACCCTCACCAATTCCTCCGATGAAGCCGAGGCCAACTCGGCGCCACCAAGGAGGTTCTGCACTCACCGCTGCATTTTATCTTTTATTCGATCTCACGGGGGTGCCGGTGCTCGATACCGAGCAGCCATGGTGGGTCTCCATCGAAAACACTGTCGCCGGCCACATCATCCACGGCGTCTCTCCCCCATGTCGTTGCTTCCTCGACGGCGACTTCCACACCGGCACTAGCTGCAACTGCTCCAGCTCTCGCTTCGCCTTCGCGGCTCTGTTCTTCTTTGTCTACCGGGCTGCTGTGACCGCTCTTCCTTTCTCTCGTCTTGCTTCTGCTCTCTCGCTATTCTTTGTCGGTCATGCTGCTGCTCCGCTCTTGCTCTAGTTCGTATTGCTGCTCTGCTCTTGCTCTCGCTCATGCTGTTGCTACTGCTGCACGACCTCCGGCAGCTAGAGGAGTTGCTGCTTTAGACTGCTTCTCTGCTACTGGTACTCGAATGCCCTAAACATCTATTGCAATGCTCTGCTGCCAGTTCAATCAGTTTTGACAGTAAAATTCAGTTTTGACTGTAAAGTTCAGTTTCTTCAGTTAAGTCCAGAGTGAACAGTACTTACAGCATCTGTCAGAGCGGCCGTGGCGCGGCTGATGCGTTTTACATCTAGCACTTTTTTGGTGATGTATTTTACATCATCTATTGCAGATGATATTAGAGTCCCACTTCAGATTAATGTTGTCTGTCTTGTCCTGCTTCAGCCTTGCCGCCGTACACCTCACCGGAGCTACTCCGATGACGGAACCGTCCATCACAGTGGAGCAGTACCCTCGGCGCCATTTCCCGAGGCCTCAGATCTTCTTCCCCACCTCCGACAGTCACACCAGCATCACCATCCTCCACGTCCATCCCAATGATGCTGAGGTCAACAAGGCTATGTCAAAGAGGTTGTACACTCATCGCATCACTTTGTTACTCTGCATTCATGTCGATCCCTCCGGGGTCCTTTGCTATGGTACTACTATTCATGCATTTGGTTAGAAGGAGTGGAGCAAAGCAAAACTGGAGGATTTTTTCCTTTGGTGTCTCTTTCGAAGAAAAAATGTAGGAATTTTAATATTCACTTGGAAGTCCTTTTCAAATTAATACGCATGAAGAACAGAACTAATTGCATTACTGGCATAATAGGATTCTTATTTTTTCATTTTTCACGTGGTTTGACTTTAATTTGACCATGTTTCTCCATTCTTGTGTTCTTACAATTCATGTGAACCAAACACCCAGGTTGACTGAAATCCTATGCTTCCAAATGCTCTGTTTTGCACGCGCATTCCTATCCTATTCCTGTGTTTTTCCTGTGCCTGCGTTTATAGAACCTCCAATTCTAAGGAGCCCTCACAGATTTACTTCATTTTCAGATAGGCGTCAAAGAAAACTCTATGTGTTATGTCCTCCTCCTCCTGCCGTGCTGTCATCCACCCCACCTGAGGTGCACCATCGACAGAAGCATTCACTGCAACAAAGATCCCCCATGCAAACTTTCTTTCGCCGCCTCAGATCATCTTCCCCGTTGCCGGCAGCCATGCCAACTGCATTACCATCATCGACTGAGCAGATGAACCTGATGACTACACAGTTCCAGAAGAGAGGTCGCAGTCTTTTGTGTTTGCTTATGTTATACATCGGTTATTATTACCTGCTACTTTATCGTTCAAACTTGAGTTTTAATATGCTCGTGGGTCTCATATCGAGGTAGCAACAAATAGTATATGTCTACTATCTGGTTCATCTGGGGTCTTCTATGTGGTTCATGTTGGGTGGGCAACAAACAATAGATGATCCATTGTCTATCTTTTTAAACTGAAGCTATAATCTACCTGCTATCATTAGTTTTGGATCCATCCACTCGTTTGCTACCACCAGTCTTGATTTTTGCATGCAACCCTTAGGCCTTATGAAATCTAACTATTTTTTTATTATGCATGTCAGATATTGTACACAATCGTACTGAACATGTAGAGAAAAAGAGAAGACCATTGCATGGGAATATAATGTCATGCAGACGCCGATCCATGGTGGGCGAAGTGGGGCCCCCCTCCCGCGTTTCCAGATTGTATTCCAGAGGAAGATAACTGTTCAGATGGGGATTCAGAAGGAGCCGATCACGCTTGTTTACCACCTGAGGTTTTTGCTCTAACCTGGCATGCTGATGTTGGTCATATCATGCATATGGCGCCTCGCATTGCTTACATTATACATCTTATATGTCATCAGCTTAGTTTAGATTTGCTTTGTGTGAATTCCACCTATTTGGTTTCTATATGATACTCCCACCATTTCTAAATATTTGTCTTTTTAGAGATTTCAATAAGTGACTACATACGAAACAAAATGAGTGAATCTACACTCTAAAATATGTCTATATACATCCGTATGTGGTAGTCCATTTGAAATCTCTAAAAAGACAAATATTTAGGAACGGAGGGAGTATATGGGAATTATGCAATGCCATCTTCTTTAGCCAGGCATCATATACGTGAATCATGCAATGCCATCCTGTTTAGCCAGTCATCGTATATGTGAATCGTGCCATATTTTTTTTCATAATGTATTCCATTTGTCAATAATGTTTATACATTCATCTACTCTTCCTGTGCATCAGCCATTTGAGTCGGTCATGGGAAAATCTGGAGTGAAAACAAGGTCTTCTGAGTAGTCAGTGCTACCTATCGATGCAGATTTCTTGCTGGTTACAGATAGCTCCTCAGAGGAGGATTCAGAGACAGATAACCAGTCGATCCCCGAGGTGCATGCTCTAACTTGGCAGGGTTATATTGCTCATATCATGCATATGGTGTCTTGCATTGCCATGCCATCTGCTTAGATTAGACATGCTTTGTGTGAATGCCTCCTGTTTGATTTCTATATCAGATATGTGAATTGTGCAATGCCATGTTTTTTAGCCAGTTATCATATGTGTGAATTATGCACCGCCATGTAGCCAGGCATCATATATGTGAATTATCTCATGCCATCTTTTTTTCATTACGTATCCCATTTGTCGACAATCTGTGTATATTGAACTACTCTTCATGTGTATCAGCCATTTGAGCCGGTTATGGAAAAATATGGAGTGAAAACAAGGTCTTGAGCGAGTGCAATGGTTCTGTTGAAGCATATATCCGGATGGTTCTGAGGAGCTCCTCGGAGGAGGATTGAGACAGATGACCAGTCCTATATCCACCGAGGTGTATGCTCTAAGTTGCAATGTTTATATTTCTCATATCATGCATATGGTGTCTTGCATTGCTTAGTTTAGACATCATATGCACAATATTGAATTCCATCTGCTTAGTTTAGAGATCATACATGCGAGTGCCAGCTGCTTAGTATATGAATAAATTATGTCAATTATATCATGCCATCCTGTATACTTAGACAACATGTATGTGAATTATTTCATCCCAACCTATTTTAGAAAGATATCATATAGTTTTGTCATGTCATCCTGTTTAGATACTCATAATATGTTGAATTATGCCATCATATCCTGCTAAGTTATCCATCATATATCTGATACTGTGTCATGCTATCATGTTTAGTTAGGCATCAAATTGTGTCATGCTGTCATATTTGGTTAGACAACATATATGTGAATTACCACATCTGTCTATCATACAATGTCTGTACGTTCAAATTCTTTTCTTGTTTATTAGCAATTTGAATTGGAGGGGGTGATGGCAGTATCTAAGGGAGCAAAAACCTGTTCTTCATAAAAGACAGGGCTACCCGTCGATGCAGATAGAACCATGGTTGTACTGGCCCACAAACTAGCCCCACCACACATAATCGAGACTCTTCCAGATTGCACATGTACACTGTTGGGCAGAGAACCAGCTACAACCATCTAACCGCAACCCCAGCGGATAGTAACCCACTTCTAGTTGACAAAGCACCATGTCCACCACAGAGTACCCCCACATGAGTAGTTTGTAAAGCAACTATAGTGCCCAAAGCACGAAGACCACCACAGCTAACCCAAACTCCACGTTTAAAGCAGAAGAGCAACTGTTCTTAGGTCAGATTCCGTAGCTATGGTCCATAATCCTTTCCTGTTGCATCACTGTATTTACTCATACCAACTAATTTCGAATTTGAAGGATCCAACTGAAACTCCAATGGTGCAACATGTATGTTTTAAACCTATTTCTTTAACTGGATTGATGTTCTAACTTCTTGCTCTATGTTGATTTCAATTTAAGTTGTATAAACAGTTATGTTCTCATGTGATGCACATTACAAGTGTTGCCAATGCTGTGTAGTTTCTCACACTTATATTCTGTCTATGCTGTTGTGTCTTAAAAATATATGAGTTGAACTGTGTCTCTATCTTGATTAGGCAACATAAACTAGAATGATATGGACAATATAGTGACCATAGTACGTAGATATATGTTTGTTTCATGTTGTTATCCTGTCCACCTTACTACTGAACCGGTTTACCAAAATGAGTTTTGTATACTACATGCTAAACATGTGATGTGTCTGCTTGTTTCTCTTGTAGTATGCAAACAAAATATTGGAGAAGAGCACCCCACTATGCAATGGTAGAGAAAGTAATGCAGATAAGGTTCAAGATAGTGAGACAACCTTGTTGGTCTCCAAGAAAGGTGATAAAAATGATCTTGTAGACAGTGAGAAAACCCCACAGTCCTGCGTTGATGTAGTGTTCGAGTTACTGGCCAGTACCTCTGGCACAAGCTCTTCGAACTAGCTACCTAAATCACTTCGACTTCTTCAGTCTTAGCTACAAGCTGAAAGGCATCAGTCAGCTATGCGACGGCAAGAAATCGAAGGACTCAGGAAGTCCCTGCAGAATTCAGATGCGTACTTGTCGGCGTTCTGGGAACGGGGTCCCAGACTTGCTCTGCGGCTGCGCCTGCGTGGCTCGAGGTGGCCCAAGACGCCCGTCTTCATCAACCCAAGTTCAAGACCCTCGTGAGGGGCCAAGCCTCGTGGGGCGGACGACAAAGGCTTCCTTAGGGGCGGCCTCACCAGGCAGGCTCGCGAGGAGGCGGAGAGATCAAGGCAAGGAGTACCTCGCGAGGTGCTCGTGACGCAAGCCATGATGATCAAGACCAGGCGGGTGCCAGCCTGCGCAGTATCCTTGTTTCCAATTTGGTGCAAAGGGGGAAAGCGCAGGTGCGGAGTACCGAGGCATCAGGCAAAGGTTTCCATATCGGTGCAATGAGACAAGACCAGCAGAGCGGCAGGACTTAGATCACCGTGGAGCCCAAGACAGCTTCATCACCAGTGCCTTTGGCAGTCGAAGACCAACTTTAGTCAGGATAGCTTGTACTAGCTGTCCCCCTTCAAAATGGTCGTTGTTGGCTCCCTTCATGCTCAATATTTGGGAAGAGGACCAGGGGCCTCTATATATAGAGATAGCCACCACAGTGGAGATCATCTCATCGAGATCCGGTCGAATCCTTCCCTGGTAGAACACCGCGCCAGCTCAAGAACACCCCTCGCGAGGCTGTTCTTCCTCTGTACTGTTCATCATCAGCCCCAGAGGCAATCCACCACACCACACACAGGATTTGGGTATTACACCACAACGGTGGCCCTAACAAGTATAAACCTCATGTCCCTTGTGTTGTTCATCGTGCTTGCTTCGAACCGGGGCGAGGTTTTGGGGCGTGGATCGGTAGGGAGAAGATCTTCATGAGCACCCCAGAGTTCGAACCTTAAGGGTTTTGCCAGAACCCGATATCCGACATTTGGCGCGCCAGGTAGGGGTGCGTCGGAATCTTCTTTCCGCTGTTCTCCGTTCCATTGCTTCTTCGCATCCATGGCAGACACTCGCCGAGCTCGCGCCGAGTGCAGGGCTGCTCTCACTGCCCGCGTCACCCAGACGGCTCCCGTCGGTGGGCCTCCTTGTCATTCTTCGTCGCCTGCCTCCAACGCCGCCACCGGCCCGGCGGGGAACAAGCAACAAGTATCTTCGCTGCATCCCTCGGTGCGGCGGGAAGGCTGCATCGCCACTCCATCGCTAACTCCAGCCTGTTCGTCGTCTCACGCTCATCACGCTCCCACGGACGCGCAGGCCGCATTGCTCCTGGCACGTGAGCTCCTGCACTACCGCCCTATCGACGACCTCTATGAGGAGTGGCTCGCCCGCATCACCGAGCTCATCAGCGCCGCAGGGGGCTCTCCTGCGCCTTTCCTCTCACTGCCTCACCCGCCGTCCTGCATGGGCGATGCGGCTCAAGGGGTGCCTCTGCCACCTCCTCCCCAAGAAGGCACCCTGGCCCCAAGGCGCGTGGCCCCTAGACGAGACCCATCGTGTCCAGCGCCCGTGCGACAAGAAAGGAGCTGCCAAGAAATCCCACGGCCCCAAGAAGGCGCTCGCGTTCTCCCTGCTCCAGCACGGCAAGACTGCATCCCTGCACCAGCACGTCAAGACCCCGTGCTGCCCCTGGCGGCGACACGCGAGAACCATTAGGAGCAAGCCCCGCGTCTGCAAAAGGCTCCGGTGGCCACGGCAGGCTGACGTGCCTTCACCACCAGCTGCGTAGCGTCGCCTGGCTAGGCAAGTTCAAGCCGGACCAGCCTCCTCGCTACGACGGCACTGCCGACACCGCGGAGTTCCTGCAGCTCTACGAGCTGGGCATCGAGGTGGCCAATGGAGACGAAAATGTCATGGCGAACTGGTTTCCCATGGCGCTCAAGGATGGTGCCCGCACCTGGCTCCTGAACCTACCTCCCGGCTCGATCTCCTCTTGGGACGAGATGCGCAGCCGTTTCATCGCCAACTTCTAGGGCACTCGCGACTGTCCTCCGGTCGTGGGTGACCTGCGCCGCATTAAACATCAGCCTGGAGAGACCCTGCAGAAGTACATCCAGCACTTCAATAGCGCTCGCCTTAAGATTCCCAAGGTGACTGAGGAGGCCATCATCTCAGCATTCTTTGATGGCGTCTGCGATGTCAAGATGAAGGAGGAGCTTGCCATCCACGAGGATCTGTGCACATCTCTGGAGCTGTTCAACCTGGCAGCCAAGTGCGCAAGAGCTGAGGAGGGGCGCCTCTCCCTCCTCGAGCTTCCAGCCGCTGACCAGGAAGAGAAGAAAGCCAAGGCCAAGGACGTGAAGCGCAAAGGAGCAGCTGTGCTCGCAGTGGAACCAGACACAAAAAGGGACCAGCCAGAGTCGTCCAAGGGCAACCAATTCTGTGCCTACCACAACCTCTACACCCACAACACCAACGAATGCCAAGAGTTCAGAGCCGTTCGAGAAGGACGCATCGGTCGACGCCCCGAGCGCAATGACCGGGCCTATGGCCAAGGAGGAAGAGGTGGAGGACGATGGGACGACCGAGGCCCTCGCCAGGAGTGGCGTGACCGCCCTCGCGAGGATCGCTGGCAGGACCAGCCTCATGAGGGGGCTTGGACGGATCAGCCTCGCGAGGATCGCCCGCAGGGCAACCCAGGCCTTCCTCCTCTGCCACCACCGCCAAGAAGGAAATATGACCACCACCAGGACGAGGGGGCTGGGGGGCCTCCAGGAGCCACGTGCTATCGCTTGCATCTTGGGCGGAGCCCAGGCCCCAGCCTCTCAGCGTATCTTCAAGCAGTTTGCTCGTGAGGTGAATGCAGTCCTCCCCAAGCTCGAGGCCACGCGCCCTCTCAGGTGGTCCACGTGCGCCATCACTTTCGGCTAGGCAGATCAACTCAAGTGTGCGGCCACAGCCGGCATCCTCCCAATGCTCTGCTCCCCAGTCATCAGCAACGTGCAAGTTACCAGGACCCTCATTTATGGCGTAGAAGGACTCAACATCCTTTCCGTCGAGATGTTCAACAACCTTCAAGTGCCTTATGACCAACTTCAGCCAACCAAGCCTTTCTCAGGAGTTACTGATGCCTCCACTACTTCGATAGGGCAGGTTCGCCTTCCTGTCACTTTCGGGAAGCGCAAGAACTACCGCACCGAGCTCATTGACTTCGAAGTTGCCCACATTCGCCTTGCCATATAACACCATCCTCGAGTATCCAGCCCTGGCCAAGTTCATGGCAGTGACCCACCCTGGTTATAATGTCCTCAAGATGCCGGGAAGTGGCGGAATCATCACAGTCCCCTGCAAAGAGAAGGATGAGGTGTGCTCTCTCGAGCGCGCCTTCCAAGCTGCATCGATCGAGGACCCAGACAGCAAGAGCGAGAACCCTCCTGAGGCAGTTCGTAAGAAGAAGATGACATCGCCCAGCTCAAGGCCTTAGGAGGTTGGCATCTCCGGGGGTGCTGCATCAGGATCCGCGCCCGTGCAAGGGGCGCCTCCCTCCATCGCATAGGAAGGCGCACTCGACGCCCTCCTCGGGCAGGGCTCGGGGGCTCTCTTCTGGAGGGCCTCAGACTTTGCCAAGATCACGGGGGAGGCGCTCGAGTACCACTTGGAGGCGTGCTTTGTGGCACGTTTGCCTCAGGAAGGCACAGGGCAAGGAGGGCCCAACCCTCAGGAGTTCATCACCAAGGCCACTCAGGAACTTCAAGAATCAAGAGTCATACGCGGCGATCGCCACCTACCTGGCGTAGCTCCCCATCCAGGCAAGGATGGCGGGCTGCGCCTCTGCATCGACTACCCAGGGCTCAGCCAAGTCGCGTCTCAGGAGCACTTCCGGCCTTCGCGCATGGGACGCTGCGAGGGTCTGCCGCACAACTATGTTCGCATGCCTTTCAGTCTGCCGAACACGGCTGCCACTCACCAGCGTCATCTGCGGAGCATTCTGGCAGCTCAGGAGGCCTGACAGCACGCGATCCTGGCGGAGATGGAGATGGTCCTCGAGGAACCGCTTGGACCCCCAGAGCCTCCCGAGGCTCAGGGCCGCGGTGGCTCGTGAGGGTCGGCCTTATCACCACGCGTCTTCAGCTACTTCAACACCCCCTCTACAACGGTACCAGGTGACATCTTTCGAGTTCATTTCAGCTGGGAGCGCCCTCAGGGCTGCATTATTCCCAGGTCGCGTGGGTTTGTCCCTGCGGCATGTATCCCTTTTGCTTATATCTTTAGTTTACCTTGCTGGGGGCGCCCCTTGGGTTGCATCATCCCCAAGCTGCTCGGGCCTAACCCGGTGGCATGAATCCTTCCTGCATCTATCTAAGCTGAATTTCCTTTCATGCTTAACCTGCCTGTGATAATCGCCTACTCGATTGACACCTACCTTTGGAGCCGCTCGCGCTGGCACGACGCTTGTGCATGGGTCCGTCCCTGCAACGTCGATAAATCTGAATGGTCGAGCTCTAGCCCGCGGCAGCCCCGCAAGCGTCACCTCACCAGGCCCTCAGTGCCCTCACCACTCTCTCGGAGTGACCAATGGCCGGCCGGCAATCGTAATGGCAACCCGTGCTCTTTTCGTGTTGGTTTACAGGGACTTCCAGAGGACTAAAACGGGAGGCATCGCGAGCTCTCTTTCTCTCTTGCTCGTGTGATCTTCTTGCGCGTTAAAAGGGGGGCTCCTGAGCATTGCGACTCAGGAGCTCTTACTGGCTCTCCAGCCCTCACCCCCTGGCCTTGTCCACGGCATCACGACCTGGCATACCAGCGGCGGCTGAGCTCGCTCGAGGGCCGGGACCTGAGGACGTAGAGCACGAAGGACAGTGTAGGGAGGAGAGGGGAAGCTCGTGAAGGCATAACCCAATTGCATCCCAGCTGCGGACGCGTAAGTTCGGCGCCTCGCGAATGAACAACTCCCTACTTTCGAGATAAGTCTCACCCCTAGAATAGCTAATTGATGCGACACAAAACCTCCATTTGATGCGGCTTTGTAACGGCGACGTTGCCTTCCTTTCTCACCTTTTGGCGGCTGCTTGAGCGCTAAAGGGGACCTCCCGAGCATCGCGCCTCAGTGGCTCTTACTGGACCTCAGGCCGCTCACCTCCTGGCCTTGACCACGGCATCGCGACCTGGCATACTAGCGACGGCTGAAGCCTGCCTAGGGACCAGGACCTGTCAACATAGAGCACCAAGTTGTCACGAGGTTAGAAAGGGGGAGCCAAGCCGGAACAAGGCATGCATTTGCACCGCTTCATAATAAGGATAACATCAACAAACGACATTGCGGACCCTTTACATGCCCCCACGGGGTATTTTCTCATGTCCTCGCAGGGAACAAAAGGTGCGAATCCTAAGGAGCCCTAACTACACGCGCCCCCATAATTGACGCCATCGTCAACAGTGGGCCATGGGAGGCCGGCGCCAACCCCGTCCAGATCAGCCGCGTCGGCGGCCTAATGCAGCCGCCTTGCTCCGGGCACGACGCGAGCTCGGGGGCACGTAGCTGTCGTTGCTCGTCTCCGGAGTCACGAGGAGCTCGGGAGAGTCCCTGGACTCCCAAGCATCGCCACTGCTGCAAGAGGAGCCATCGGGGAAGCGGGTGGCAGGCCTAGCCCTTGCCACATCGATGTCCTGGCTGCCTCCTCTGGGTCAGCACTCCAGCCAGTGGCCTTCTGCATCGAAGACCTTGAAGAGCATCAAATAGGCGCCATCGTATTCAAAATGAATCACGAGGGCACCCTCTGTTCGGCAGATCTTGGCGATCTCGCCCCGGCCTCGGGTCATGTAGATCTTGCCTGGAGCGACGACTTCTACCTCCGCTCCGGTCGCCGGAGTACCGCAGTCGGCGTGCTGCAACCAAAGCTTGAGAGGCCCCCTCGGCGGCATCTCGAAGGCAAAGAATGGAGCGAAGCGAATCCAAGAGCTTGGAGGCACGGCGGCATGGAGCACAAGTTCACGAGAGGAGTCCGCGGCGCGTGGACTCCAGGAGCAACGACGCGTATCGCCATGGCTCGTCGGCCTCGCTGACGGTGCGGGCGGCATCGCCCGACGTCTCCTTCTCCAGGGCCCTCGGCCCGGGCGTACAGGGGTATTAAGAACCCAGGAGGTGGCTGCTCGCACCAAGGCATCGTCATCTCCGACCACGCAACTTCGTCACGGCGGCCGGGGACCGGCCGTTTCTTTGGTAGGAGCGGGTCAGGCCCCTCTCGGGGGGCCTTTCCTTTCTCCTTGGCTGAGAACCGGTGGATCGGTGCTATTGGCGTCGAGAGTAGAGGAGAAGCAAGGGAGAAGAAGCAGGCGGAACAAGAAGAGATGGGCAACTGGGGCTCACGCCTCTTCATACTTATAGTCCAGAGGAGGCCAACCGTCGACCTCCACGATTGCAGGTAATTATGACTCTTTTGCATGCAGCAGGGACTCATCAAATCGGGCAATTATCAAGGCAGCATGGGGAAGCGGAGACACCCATGTCCAATCAACCGCCATGCGGCGACCAAGGCCGCAGGCTGTTGGGGCCCGCGGCGCTCCGCACTTGCCCTTTGGCTTCGCTGCTAAGCCAAGTCCGAGTGCGCCTTGGGCCTGGGGGCTACTGTCGGTGTTCTGGGAACGGGGGTCCCCAGAGTTGCCTGCCTGTGGCCTGCAGAGCAGGGACTCATCAAATCAGGCAATTGCCGAGGCAACATGGGGAAGCGGAGACGCCCACGTCCAATCAACCACCACGCGGCGACCAAGGCTGCAGGCTGTTGGGGCCCACGGCGCTCCGCACTTGCCCTTTGGCTTTGCTGCTAAGCCAAGTCCGAGTGTGCCTTGGGCCCGGAGGCTACTGTCGGCGTTCTGGGAACGGGGGTCCCCAGAGTTACCTGCCTGCGGCCTGCAGCGTGGCTCGAGGGGTGGCCCAGTATGGCCCGTCTTCATCAACCCAAGTCCAAGACCCTCGCGAGGGGCAAAGCCTCGTGGGGCGGACGACACAAGGCTTCCTCAAGGGCGGCCTCACCAGGCAGGCTCGCGAGGAGGCGGAGAGATCAAGACAAGGAGTACCTCGCGAGGTGCTCGTGACGCAAGCCATGACGATCAAGACCAAAGGGCGCCACCTCGCAGATGTCCTCGTTCCTCTTGATTGCAAAGGGGCAAGCGTAGGCGCGGAGTACCGAGGCATCAGACAAAGGTTTCCATAGCGGTGCAACGAGACCAAGGCCAGCAGAGCGGCAGGACGGAGATCACCGTGGAGCCCAAGACAGCGTCATCTCCAGTGCCTTTGGCAGTCGAAGACCAACTTTAGTCAGGATAGCTTGTACTAGCTGTCCCCCTTCAAAATGGCCGTTGTTGGCTCCTTTCTCGCTCAATATTTGGGAAGAGGACCAGGGCCTCTATATATAGAGATAGCCACCATAGTAGAGATCATCTCATGGAGATCCGATCGAATCCTCCCCTGGTAGAACACCGCGCCAGCTCTAGAACACCCCTCGCACGGCTGTTCTTCCTCTGTACTGTTCCTCATCAGCCCCAGAGGCAATCCACCACACCACACACTAGATTAGGGTATTACACCACAACGGTGGCCTGAACCAGTATAAACCTCGTGTCCCTTGTGTTGTTCATCGTGCTTGCTTAGAATTGTGGCGAGGTTTTGAGGCGTGGATCGGTAGGGAGAAGATCTTCGTGAGCACCCCAGAGTTCGAACCTTAAGGGTTTTGCCGGAACCCGATATCCGACAGTACTTTCTTGTGCAACAGCAAGCGCTGGAGGATTTAAGCGCCAAACAAGAGAAATTTAATAAGCTTGCTAAGCATCTTGCCAGCATTATGGGTACCCAGGATATTGTTTCTTGAGCTCTTGTGAAGTGGTTTCAGTTCTTGACTTGTTTTGTTGCAGCGTTTATATGCTGCTTTGTTCCCTATATTTGCACTGGTGGTGAACTTTGATGCCCAGTGGATGTAATATGTGTAATAGCCGTGATAGCCTAGCATAAGTTGCTTGCTTATTTATTTCCTTGTTGTCTTGTTTATTTTTTTGCTTGTAGTCAGTGCAGTTCTTTTTCCGTGGTTTGCTAGTGGCCGCAATAACCTATTTTTTAAAACTAGGCCACAATAACCATGGGCTACATATTTACTATAGTGACACTGGGCCTCATACCGTCCGTAGAAACAATGGGCCTTCTACGGGCCGTAGACACAATGGGCCTTCTACGGGCCGTATCATCAATGGGCCTTATATGGGTCGTATGATCGATTGGCCAAACATGGGCCAATAATAGACTGCATTATGGCCGTAAACGGGGTAGAGTTGGAATCGTCCGTTCATGGGCCGACCATAACGGGTCGTCGTTAATAGGCTGTATTTGACAATGCTATGAAAACGGCCCAACGTATTAACGGGCCACAAACGGGCCGACTGTAACAACATGCCGAATTTGGCCCACAAGCAGAAAATGACAGTAACGGGCCGTAAGTAACCGAATTCTGGAAATGAGCCCAAGAGTAAATGGGCCCTGAGAAGGCCGAAAGATAACATGGGCTAGAAACGGCCCAATGGAATAATGGGCCGTTAATGGGTCTAAAGTGATACATTGTTCATTATGGGCCAGTTTCACCACGGGTCGTTAATGGGCCAAGAATTACAAAGAGCCTCATATGGGCCGAAAGACGTCATGGGCCATACATGGGCCGGAAGTTAAAACGGGCTAGAATCATATTGGACGGCCCAGATGACGCTACTGGGCCTAATTCGGATAGGCCGTAATGAGCCCTGTGTTAGCGGGCTGTAAATGGGCTATATGCTAACAGGCCGTTGACAGGCTTTCCGTGGGCAGGCCCGCCACCTTTTGACCAAGTCAAACGGGCCGGCCTTTTCACAGGAATGGGCCTCTGTTGGGTCATGCCATGTGTCGATGTATCATAGGCGCCTTCGGTCCAATGAGTGGATGACATCTGTCCCAACGGTGAGACGACACATGTTTCCTCTAGCCAATGATGATTTTGCACGTGGAAAATCCCCATTGGTCGGGGCTATTAACGGGTTATCGGATCCAAAACCGGAACCGATAGCTTAACGGCGTTCCGTTACGGTGGATGCTGCTACGTCTTGAGCTTGCGTTGGTTTTCCTCGAAGAGGAGAGGGTGATGCAGCAATAGTAGCGTAAGTATTTCCCTCAGTTTTTGAGAACCAAGGTATCAATCCAAGAGGAGGCTCCTCAAAAGTCCCTCGCACCTACACAAACAATCGAGAACTCGCAACCAACGCGATAAAGGGTTGTCAATCCTTCACGGCCACTTCGAAAGTGAGATCTAATAAAGATAGTAAGAGAAGATAAATATATTTTTGATATTTTATAATATAGATGCAAAAAGTAAAGATGCAAATAAAAGTAGATTGGAAGAAAATATGATAAGAGATAGACCCGGGGGCTTTAGGTTTCACTAGTGGCTTCTCTCAAGATAGCATAAGTATTACGGTGGGTGAACAAACTACTGTCGAGCAATTGATAGAAAAGCGAATAGTTATGAGATTATATAGGCATGATCATGTATATAGGCATCACGTCCGCAACAAGTAGACCGACTCCTGCCTGCATCTACTACTATTACTCCACAGATCGACCGACTCCTACCTGCATCTAGAGTATTAAGTTCATAACAACAGAGTAACGCATTAAGCAAGATGACATGATGTAGAGGGATAAACTCAAGCAATATGATATAAACCCCATCTTGTTATCCTCGATGGCAACAATACAATACGTGCCTTGCAACCCTTTACATCCTTTGGGTAAGGACACCGCAAGATTGAACCCAAAGCTAAGCACTTCTCCCATGGCAAGAAAGATCAATCTAGTAGGCCAAACCAAACTGATAATTCGAAGAGACTTGCAAAGATAACTCAATCATACATAAAAGAATTCAGAGAAGATTCAAATATTATTCATAGATAAACTTGATCATAAACCCACAATTCATCGGATCTCGACAAACACACCGCAAAAAGAGTTTACATCGAATAGATCTCCACAAGAGAGGGGGAGAACATTGTATTGAGATCCAAAAAGAGAGAAGAAGCCAACTAGCTAATAACTATGGACCCGTAGGTCTATGGTAAACTACTCACAACTCATGGAGGGGCAAGGATGTTGATGTAGAGGCCCTCCATGGTCGATTCCCCCTCCGGCAGAACGCCGACAAAGGCTCCAAGATGAGATCTTGCAGATACATAAGGTTACGGTGGTGGAAATTGTGTTTTGTCTGCCCCCCGGATGTTTTCGGGGTACATATGTATATATAGGAGGAAGAAGTACGTCGGTGGCTGCCTGGGGGGCCCACGAGACAGGGGCGCACCCTACAGGGGGGCGCCCTCCTATCTCGTGGGAGCCTCGGCTGCTTCTTGACTTGCACTCCAAGTCCTCTAGATCACGTTCGTTCCAAAATCACGCTGCCGAAGGTTTCATTCCGTTTGGACTCCGTTTGATATTCCTTTTATTCGAAATACTGAAATAGGCAAAAAAACAACAATATGGGATGGGCCTCCGGTTAGTAGGTTAGTCCCAAAAATGATATAAATGTGTAAAATAAAGCCCATAAACATCCAAAAGAGGTAATATAATAGCATGGAACAATCAAAAATTATACATACGTTGGAGACGTACCAAGCATCCCCAAGCTTAATTCCTGCTCGTCCTCGAGTAGGTAAATGATAAAAAAGAAATTTTTTTATGTGGAATGCTACCTAGCATAATTCTCAATGTAATTTTCTTTATTGTGGCATGAATGTTCAGATCCAAGTGATTCAAAATAAAAGTTCATATTGATAAAATAAATAGTAATACTTGAAGCATACTAATCAAAGTAAATCAAAGTAATCATGTCTTCTCAAAATAACATGGCAAAAGAAAGTTCATCCCTACAAAATCATATAGTTAGGCTATGCTTCATTTTCGTCACACAAAGATGTTCCCAACTTCTACACCCCCGATGACAAGCGAAGCAATTGTTTCATACTTAAATAATCTCAAACTTTTTCAACCTTCACGCAATACATGAGCGTGAGCCATGGATATAGCACTATGGGTGGAATAGAATATGATGATGGGGATTGTGTGGAGAAGACAAAAAAGGAGAAAGTCTCACATTGATGAGGATAGTCAACGGGCTATGGAGATTCCCATCAATTGATGTCAACATGAGGAGTAGGGATTGCCATGCAACGGATGCACTAGAGCTACAAATGAATGCTCAACAAAAGAAAACTAGTGGGTGTGCATCCAACTTGCTTGCTCACGAAGACCTAGGGCAGTTGAGGAAGCCCATCGTAGGAATATACAAGCCAAGTTCTATAATGAAAAATTCCCACTAGTATGAAAAAGACAACTTATGAGACTCACTATATGAAAAACATGGTGCTACTTTGAAGCACAATATATGAGACTCACTACATGAAGAACAAGGTGCTACTTTAAGCACAAGTGTGGAAAAAGAGATAGTAACATTGCCCTTTTTATTTTATTTTCTTTTTTTGGGCCTTTCTTTTTTTCTTTTGGACTTTCTTCTTTTTTTTTTCTTTGGGCAATGCTCTAATAATGATGATCATCACACTTCTATTGATTACAACATATGAATTACAACTCGAAACTAGAACAAGATATGACTCTGTATGAATGCCTCTGGCGGTGTACCGGGATGGTGCAATGAATCAAGAGTGACATGTATGAAACATAATGCATGGTGGCTTTGCCACAAATACGATGTCAACTACATGATCATGCAATGGCAATATGACAAAAGTAATGTATGTCATGATGATGATGAACGGAACGGTGGAAAGTTGCATGGCAATATATCTCGGAATGGCTATGGAAATACCATAATAGGTAGGTATGGTGGCTGTTTTGAGGAAGATATAAGGAGGTTTATGTGTGATAGAGCGATCGTATCACGGGTTTGATGCACCGAAGTTTGCACCAACTCTCAAGGTGAGAAAGGGCAATGCATGGTATCAAGAGGCTAGCAATGGCGGAAAGGTAAAAGTGCGTATAATCCATGGACTCAACATTAGTCAAAAGAACTCATATACTTATTGCAAAAATTTAGAAGTCATCAAAAATCAAGTACTACGCGCATGCTCCTAGGGGGATAGATTGGTAGGAAAAGACCATCGCTCGTCCCCAACCGTCACTCATAAGGATGCACAAGCCAGGTACACTTCATGTTTCAAATTTGTTACACAACTTCAACCATACGTGCATGCTACGGGACTTGCTAACTTCAACACAAGCATTCTTTGAGTTCATAATCACCCAACTAGCATGACTTTAATATCACTACCTCCCTATCTCAAAACAATTATCAAGTAAAAAATTGATCATAGCATCCAATTCACTTCCTATGATAGTTTTTATTATACCCAACTTGGATGCCTACCATTCTAGGACCAATTTTATAACCATAGCAAATACCATGCTGTTCTAAAAGACTCTCAAAATAATATAAGTGAAGCATGAGAGACTAGTAATTTCTTCAAAATTAAGACACCATCGTGCTAAAAGATATAAGTGAAGCACTAGAGCAAAAAATATCAAGCTCAAAAGATATAAGTGAAGCACATAGAGTAGCAAATTCTAATCAAATAGGCTTCTCCCAAAAGGTGTGTACAGCAAGGATGATTGTGGTAAACTAAAAAGCAAAGAATAATATAATACACGACGCTCCAAGCAAAACACATATCATGTGGCGAATAAAAATATATCTCCAAGTAAAGTTACCAATGAACGAAGACGAAAGAGGGGATGCCTTCCCGGGGCATCCCCAAGCTTAGGCTTTTGGCTATTCTTGAATATCTTGGGGTTCCTTGGGCATCCCCAAGCTTAGGCTCTTGCCACCCTTTATTCTATAGTCCATAAAACTTGAAAACTTCACAACACAAAACTCAACAGGAAATCTTATAAGCTCCGTTAGTGAAAGAAAACCAAACCACCACATAAGGTACTGTAATGAACTCATTCTTTATTTATTTTGGTGTTAAAACTACTGTATTCCAACTTCTCCATGGTTTATAAACTATTTTACTAGCCATAGATGCATCAAAATAAGCAATCAACACACGAAAAACAGAATATGTGAAAAACAGAACAGTCTGTAGCTATCTGTAAATAACGCAAACTTCTGGAACTCTAAAAATCCTACCAAAATAGGAAGTCCTGGAAATTTTGTTTATTGAACAGAAGCAAAAAGAATCAACGCAAAAGGACGTTCCTGTGATTTAACAAAATTATACTCGTGCGTGCAAAGTTTCTGTTTTTTCAGCAGAATCAAATCAACTATCATCATAGGTTATCGTATAGGTTCTACTTGGCACAAACACTAATTAAAAGATAAAAACACATCTAAACAGAAGGTAGATTCAAGATTTATTACTAAACAGGAGCAAAAACAAAAAACATAAAGAAAATTGGGTTGCCTCCCAACTAGCGCTATCGTTTAACGCCCCTAGCTAGGCATAGATAGATCTAACGAGTGCCCTTTTTGGCACTAAATTCATAAGTAGCACGCATGATAGATTCATAAGGTAATTTGACTTTCTTTCTTTGAAAGTGCCCCATGCCTTTCTTTAATGGAAATTGGAATCTAATATTCCCTTCCTTCATATCAATAATCGCACCAATCGTTCTAAGGAAAGGTCTACCAAGAATAATAGGGCAAGAAAGATTGCAATCTATATCAAGAACGATAAAATCTATGGGCACCAAATTTCTATTCGCAACAATAAGAACATCATTGATCCTTCCCATAGGCTTTTTAATGGTGGAATCCACAAGGTGCAAATTTAAAGAGCAATCATCAAGATCATGGAAACCTAGAATATCGCATAAAGTTTTTGGAATCGTGGAAACACTAGCACCCAAATCACACAAAGCAAAACAATCATGATATTTAATTCTAATATTTATAGTTAGTTCCCACTCATCATTAAGTTTTCTAGGTATAGAAACTTCCAAATTAAGTTTTTCATCATAAGGTTGCATCAAGGCATCAACGATATGTTTGGTAAAAGCTTTATTTTGACTATAAGCATGAGGAGAATTAACAACGGATTGCAACAAGGAAATGCAACCTTTTAAAGAACAATTATCATAATAAAATTCCTTGAAATCCGAGATAGTGGGTTCAATACTATTTGAAATTGAGGACTCTCCAATCCCTCTTTTACCAAATGTAGCATCAAGATCAAAAGACTCCGAATTTTTGGGACGCCTTCTAGGCAAAGTTGATTCATCATCAGTCCCATAATCATCAAAATTCATATTGCAAAACATAGATCTAATAGGAAACGCATCAATAACTTTAAGATCCTCATCATTATTTTCATGGAAACTAGAAGAACACGCTTTTATAAAGCTATCATTTTTAGCACGCAATCTAGCGGTTCTTTCCTTGCACTCGTCAATGGAAATTCTCATTACTTTGAGAGACTCATTGATATAATGCTTGGGAGAAGAAGATCTAAGTTTAAGAGAATCAACATCAAGCGAAAGTCTATCAACGTTCCTAGCCGAATCATCAACTTTAAGCAATTTTTCTTCAAGCAAAGCATTAAAATTCTTTTGAGAAATCATAAATTCTTTCACACTATTCTCAAAATCAGAGGGAATCTTATTAAAATTACCATAAGCATTATTGTAGGAATTTCCATAATTATTAGAGGAATTACTAGGGAACGGCCTATCATTAAAGTTTCCTCTATAAGCATTGTTTCCAAAACTATTCCTACCAACAAAATTCACATCCATAGATTCATTATTATTCTCAATCAAGGAAGACAAAGGCATATCATTGGGATCAAGAGGAGTATTTTGAGTAGCAAACAATTTCATAAGTTCATCCATCTTTCCACTCAAAACATTGATTTCTTCTATTCATGCACTTTTTTACTAGAAGATCTTTCGGTGTGCCATTGAGAATAATTAGCCATAATATTATCAAGAAGTTTTGTAGCATCTCCTAACGTGATTTCCATAAACGTGCCTCCCGCGGCCGAATCTAAGAGATTTCTAGAAGCAAAGTTCAAACTGGCATAAAAAATTTGTATGATCATCCATAAATTCAAACCATGAGTATGGCAATTGCGAAGCATCAATTTCATTCTTTCCCAAGATTGGGAAACATGCTCATGATCAAGTTGTTTAAAATTCATGATATCGTTCCTAAGAGTGATAATCTTAGCGGGAGGAAAATACTTAGAGATAAAAGCATCTTTGCACTTGTTCCAAGAATCAATACTATTTTTAGGCAAAGACGAAAACCAAACTTTAGCATGATCTCTAAGAGAAAATAGAAATAACTTCAATTTGACAATATTGTTATCTATATCTTTCTTCTTTTGCATATCACACAAATCAACAAAGTTGTTTAGATGAGTAGTAGCATCTTCACTAGGAAGGCCGGCGAATTGATCTTTCATAACAAGATTCAGCAAAGCAGTATTGATTTCACAAGACTCAACATCATTAAGAGGAGCAATCGGAGTACTAAGGAAATCATTGTTATTGGTATTCGAGAAATCACACAATTTGGGTATTATCTTGTGCCATGGCAACAAGTAATCCTACACACAAGCAAACAGAAAAAGACAAGCGAAAAGAGAGGAGGAGATTGGGAAAGAGAGGGCGAATGAAACGGCAAAGGTGAAGTGGGGGAGAGGAAAACGAGAGGCAAATGGCAAATAATGTAAATGCGAGGAAGATGGGTTTGTGATAGGTACTTGGTATGTCTTGACTTGAGCGAAGACCTCCCCGATAACGGTGATAGAAATCCTTCTTGCTACGTCTTGAGCTTGCGTTGGTTTTCCTCAAAGAGGAGAGGGTGATGCAGCAATAGTAGCGTAAGTATTTCCCTCAGTTTCTGAGAACCAAGGTATCAATCCAGTAGGAGGATCCTCAAAAGTCCCACGCACCTACACAAACAAACTGAGAACTCGCAACCAACGCGATAAAGGGGTTGTCAATCCCTTCACGGCCACTTGCGAAAGTGAGATCTAATAAAGATAGTAAGAGAAGATAAATATATTTTTGATATTTTATAATATAGATGCAAAAAGTAAAGATGAAAATAAAAGTAGATTGGAAGCAAATATGATAAGAGATAGACCCGGGGGCCATAGGCTTCACTAGTGGCTTCTCTCAAGATAGCATAAGTATTACGGTGGGTGAACAAACTACTGTCGAGCAATTGATAGAAAAGCGAATAGTTATGAGATTATATAGGCATGATCATGTATATAGGCATCACGTCCGCAACAAGTAGACCGACTCCTGCCTGCATCTACTACTATTACTCCACAGATCGACCGACTCCTACCTGCATCTAGAGTATTAAGTTCATAACAACAGAGTAACGATTAAGCAAGATGACATGATGTAGAGGGATAAACTCAAGCAATATGATATAAACCCCATCTTGTTATCCTCGATGGCAACAATACAATACGTGCCTTGCAACCCTTTACATCCTTTGGGTAAGGACACCGCAAGATTGAACCCAAAGCTAAGCACTTCTCCCATGGCAAGAAAGATCAATCTAGTAGGCCAAACCAAACTGATAATTCAAGAGACTTGCAAAGATAACTCAATCATACATAAAAGAATTCAGAGAAGATTCAAATATTATTCATAGATAAACTTGATCATAAACCCACAATTCATCGGATCTCGACAAACACACCGCAAAAAGAGTTTACATCGAATAGATCTCCACAAGAGAGGGGGAGAACATTGTATTGAGATCCAAAAAGAGAGAAGAAGCCAACTAGCTAATAACTATGGACCTGTAGGTCTATGGTAAACTACTCACAACTCATGGAGGGGCAAGGATGTTGATGTAGAGGCCCTCCATGGTCGATTCCCCCTCCGGCAGAACGCCAGCAAAGGCTCCAAGATGAGATCTCGCGGATACAGAAGGTTACAGTGGTGGAAATTGTGTTTCGTTTCCCCCCTGATGTTTTTGGGGTATGTAGGTATATATAGGAGGAAGAAGTACGTCGGTGGCCGCCCGAGGGGCCCACGAGACAGGGGGCGTGCCCTATAGGGGGGCGCCCTCCTATCTCGTGGGAGCCTCGGCTGCTTTTTGACTTGCACTCCAAGTCCTCTGGATCACGTTCGTTCCAAAAATCACGCTCCGGAAGGTTTCATTCCGTTTGGACTCCGTTTGATATTCCTTTTATTCGAAATACTGAAATAGGCAAAAAAATAGCAATATGGGCTGGGCCTCCGGTTAGTAGGTTAGTCCCAAAAATGATATAAATGTGAAAAATAAAGCCCATAAACATCCAAAAGAGGTAATATAATAGCATGGAACAATCAAAAATTATAGATACGTTGGAGACGTTTCAGATGCCACATGTCAGTCACCCTTGACGAAAGCACTTCTATGACGCGCGATTTATTGTCATGGAAGTGGACGCATCTGTGATGATAATTTTGGTAATGTCATGGAACACTTCTACGACAGCACAAGTATGACTATCTTGATTTTTTCATAAAGTCGTCATGGATGTACATGCATGACAGAAAATGTGACCAACTTGACAAACACGTATCATCACGGAAGTGTATTTTTTTGTAGTGCCACTAAAGGAAGAAACAACATACATATCATCAAAATATCGAACGATACGAACTTCACATGATTACTTATAACAAGACTTCTCCCATGTCCTCAAGAACAAAAGTACTACTCACAAATCATACTCATGTTCAAGATCAGAGGGGTATTGAATATCATTAAGGATCTGAACATATGATCTTCCACCAAATAAACCAACTTGCATCAACTACCAGATGTAATCAACACTACTAGCAACCCACATGTACCAATCTGAGGTTTAGGGACAAATATTGAATACAAGATATGAACTAGGGTTTGAGACGAGGTGGTGCTGGTAAAGAAGTCGATGAAGATCGGTCCTCGCACGATGAGAGGATCACTGGTGATGTCGATGGCTTCGATTTCCCCCTCCTGGAGGGAAGTATCCCCGGCGGAATCGCTCAGCCGAAGAGCAGAAGTGCTCCTGCCCAGGTTCCATCTCGAGACGGTGGTGCTTCACCCCCAAAGTCTTCTCCCTATTTTCCTAGGGAAAATGGCTTCATCTAGCAGAACATGGGCACCGGAGGCCTGCCAAGGGCCCCACAAGCTTGGGGGAGGGGGCAGGCTTGTGGCTTTCTAGTGGGTCCCCTCCTGGTGTTTCTTTCGCCAATATTTTTTATACACAAAACAATTCTCTATAAATTTGTAGGTCATTTGGAATTGTGCAGAATGGCTTCTCTATTGTAGCCCTTTTCGGTCCAGAATCCCACCTGCCGGCAATCTCCCTCTTCATGTGAAACTTGCAAAATAAGAGAGAAAATGCATAAGAATTGCATCATAAAGTGCAATAAAATTCCAAAATACAATAAATAACAGTACAAAAACATGATGCAAAATGGACGTATTAGTAGCACAGTAGCAATAGTAATAGGAACAGGAACATTGGCAATTTGTAGTGATTGTAACAGCACTAGCAACGAAAATAACTTAGTAAAGACTAATATGAGAAAAGTGTAGCCATTGGATTAGCGATGTATATTTGTGTTGGATGGCATTCATCATATAACATTCACAACCTAAATCAATATGCAATAGCTCCAATTCATCAATGTAATGTAGGCATGTATTCCCTATATAGTCATACGTGCTTATAATAAGAACTTGCATGACATCTTTTTTCCTACCCTCCTGTGGCAGCGTGGCCCATAAGGAAATCTAAGGGATATTAAGGCCTCCTTTTAATAGAGAACCGCATTAGCACTTATTGAATGCATGAACTTCTCATACTACGGTAATCACTGGAAAGAATCCCAATTATTTTCACCTTGGGGTATGCGGATCATAACACATAATAGGTGCCTAGCTACAACTTGCAAGATAGGATAAAGAACTCAATTATATTCATGAAAACATAAAAGGTTTCAGATCTGAAATCATGGCACTTGGTCCCTAATGACAAGCATTAAGCATAGCAAAGTCATAGCAACATAAATCTCAGAACATAGTGGATACTAGGGATCAAGCCCTAACAAATTGACTCGATTACATGACAAATCTCATCTAACTCCATCACCGTGCAGCAAACCTACGAAGGAACTATTCACTCCCAGCGGTGAGCATAATGGAATTGTCGATGGAGAAGGGTTTATGATGACGATGCCGATGATTTCCACCCTCCGGAGCCCCAGATGGTCTCCAGATCAGCCCTCGCGATGAAGAACAGGAGGTTGCGGCGGCTCTGTATCGTAAAACACGATGATTACTTCTCTCTTATTTTTTTTCTCTCTGTGAAATGGTACTTATAGAGTTAACTTAGGGAAATGGGGGCTCCAAGGACCCACAAGCTCACTAGGCACGCCCCCTGAGCTTGTGGCTCCTGGGTGGACCCCTCCAGTAGCTCTCTTCGCCAATATTTTTTATATATTTTGGAAATATTCTTCGTAAATTTTTAGCCCAATCCAAGAACTTTTATTTCTGCACAAAAATAACACCACGGCAATTTTGCTGAATACAACGTCAGTCCGGGTTAGTTCCATTCAAATCATGCAATTAGGGACCAAAACAAGAGCAAAAGTGTTTGGAAAAGTATATATGTTTGGGACATATCAAAGATGGCAAGGAATCCCCCTCTCCAGAGCCCCGAGCAGACTCCAGATCAGCCCTCCTGATGAAGAACAGGAGGTGGAGGCGGCTCCTTATAGTAAAACGCGATGAAACTTATTCTCTTATTATTCATGGGGAGACGGTATTTATATACTTGAGATTAGGGTTAGCGGAGCCACGTGGGCCCCACAAGGTAACATGGCATGCCCTGTTGCCTTGTGGGAAACTGGTGGCCCCCCTCCGGTGGATCTTTGCTCCAGTATTTTTTATATATTCAATAAAAAATCTACAAAAAGTTCCGTCCAATTCCAAGAACTTTTATTTCTACACAAAAAACAACACCATGGTAGTTCTGCTGAAAACGACATCAGTCCGGGTTAGCTTCATTCAAATCATGCAAATTAGATTCCAAAACAAGAGCAAAAGTGTTTGGAAAAGTAGATACGATGGATACGTATCAATAGTCTTCAAAGCTAACAGACGTCAGATCACACATATTAAACTCTTTAGTGCTGCTCAATTATTTTGGCTCTGGTTGGGTTTTCCTCACTTGGGTTTCTCGCAGTCATCGGAGGAAGAGTGGCTCTCAAATGACAAGTGTCAATCTCTCCCTAGAGCAACCAACCAACAAGTGGTTATGGGGGCGGCTATTTATAGCCAGGGCCCAGGGGCCACCAATATCGATGCTAAACCCGACATTACTAAACAGTATAACTCAGTGACCTACGAGCCTCCACAGTGATTCGGAGCCCCCCATCGTCAGATCATTGTATGAACATCCAAGAGTTGAGCTCGGTCATCTGCCAGGTTTGTTACACTAAGCCATTCAACATCGTGATCTTGAGTAACCGTTTTGTGGGCCGCTGCTCCGCGGAATGAGCTGTGCTTTGTGTGGGTAATCGGGCCATGTAGGTTAAAGGCTCAGGAGGTCCAGTGGAACGTGCAAAGTCTTCCCTCCTTCATCCCTTTGTTTCTCGTCAGCCCTATCCCAAGTTGCTCCTCTGTTCCTCCACGTTGTGCCGCCGCCATCGTGCGTCCTTGCGCTGAGATTATACTGCACATCTCTGGGTCGGTGCCTTCTACTATTCCTCCGCAGCCCCCACATGGTGGATCCCTTCTTTCCGATGTCATGTCTTGCTCCATGGCGGCTCTAGCGGCAGCATGCACCGTCGACGTCCATTCCCTGTTGTCCTCCGCTGGTGTTCTCCTCCATGGCCTTTGGTGTTATTTGTTCATTGAGAGTTTCCTCTCAACAAAGTAGCTAGCTGATTTCTTGTATCTGCATTGGCTTTTCCCCGAAGAGGAGAGGATAATGCAACACAACAACAGTAAGTTTTCCCACAGTTATGAAACCAAGGTTATAATACAGTAGGGGAACCAAGCAACACTGTGTAAATAGCACCTGCCACAAACAACAAAAACTAGCAACCCAACGCATAAGAGGGGTTGTCAATCCCTCCTCAGTATTGGTAGCTAGATTAAATTGTATGAGATTGGATAAATAGATCTAGCAAAAACACAAAATAAAATAAATAAAGAAAAATTGCAGCAAGGTATTTTTGGTTTAAATATGATAGGAAATAGACCCAGGGGCCGTAGATTTCTCTAGAGGCTTCTCTCAAGAAAATAACATATGGTGGGTAAACAAATTACTGTTGGGAAATTGACAAAGGAGCAAATAATTATGATGATATCCAGGAAATGATCATGTATATAGGCATAATGTCCAAGATTAGTAGACCAACTCCTGTCTGAGTCTACTACTATAACTCCACACAACGACCTCTATCCAGCATGTATCTAGTGTATTAAGTTCATGGGAAAACGGAGTAATGCAATAAGAACTATGACATGATGTAGACACGATCTATTCATGTAGGAATAGACCCCATCTTTTTATCCTTAATCGCAATGATACATGCGTGCCATATCTCCTTCTGTCACTGAGATTGAGCACTGCAAGATCGAACCCATCACAAAGCACCTCTTCCCATGGCAAGAAAAATCAATCTAGTTGGCCAGACCAAACCAAAGTTTTGGAGAAGAAGCATGAGGCTATAACAATCATGCATAAAAGAGTTCAACAAAGACTCAAATAATATTCATGGATAGATATGATCATAAACTCACAATTCGTCGGATCCCAACAAACACATCATAAAAAAAAGAGTTACATCAAATAGATCTCCAAGAACATCGAGGAGAACATTGTATTGAAGATCAAAAAGAGAGAATAAGCCATCTAGCTACTACCTACGGATCCATAGGTCTATGGTAAACTACTCACACATCATCGGAGGGGCAAGAGTGATGATGAAGAACCCCCTCCGTGATTGTTGACTGTAGGATCAAAAGTATGTCTAGAGGGGGGGTGATTAGACAACTTGACCAAATAAAAACTTAACCTTTTCCCAATTTTAGTTCTTGGCAGATTTTAGCAACTTAGCACAAGTCAAGCAATCTCAATACAATTCAAGCAAGCATGTAAAGAGTATATGAGCAGTGAAAAGTAAAGCATGCAACTTGCGAGAAAAAAGATGGGAGGAGTTTGGAGGGAGCAAACGCAATGTTGATACGGAGATTTTTGGCGTGGTTCTGATAGGTGGTGCTATCGTACATCCACGTTAGACTTCAACCCACGAAGTGTAATGGTTGCACGAGTCCATGGAGGGCCCCACCCACGAAGGGTCCACGAAGAAGCAACCTTGTCTATCCCACCATGGCCATCGCCCATGAATGACTTGCCTCACTAGGGTAGATCTTCACGAAGTAGGCGATCTCCTTGCCCTTACAAACTCCCTGGTTCAACTCCACAATCTTGACGGAGGCTCCCAAGTGACACCTAGCCAATCTAGGAGACACCACTCTCCAAGAAGTAACAAATGGTGTGTTGATGATGAACTCCTTGCTCTTGTGATTCAAATGATAGTCTCCCCAACACTCAACTCTCTCTCACAGATTTGGCTATGGTGGAAAGATGATTTGAGTGGAAAGCAACTTGTGGAAGGCCAGAGATCAAGACTCTCTTGTGGTTGGATTAGTATATCTTGTTCTCAACACATGAGTAGGTGGTTCTCTCTCAGAAAATGAATGTTGGAAGTGTAGGCATGTTCTGATGGCTCTCTCCATGAATGAAGACTGGCTGGACGGGTATATATAGCCTCCACACAAAATCTAACTGTTACACACAAATTCCCAAACTCGGTGAGACCAAATGGTAAAACTCGGTCAGACCGATTCAGGTCAAAATATGAACGTTATGCTTTTTGGTGGGACCGACACAGTCATCTCGGTGGGACCGATATGCTAGGGTTAGGGCATAACATAAACTCGATGTGACCGATTACATAAAGTCGGTGGGACCGATTTCAGTAATAGGCACATAGAGAGTTGGTCAGGCAAACTCGATGGGACCAATTCGCTCTCTTTGGTGGGACCAAAGTGTTACGAAGAGGAAACAGTGAATTTGCATTGCAGACTCGGTGGGACTGATTCACTCATTTTGGTGGGACCGAAATGTTACAAAAAGGAAACAATGAGTTTGCAATCCCATCTTGGTGAGACCGAGATCCCTATCGGTGAGACCGAAGTGACTAGGGTTTGTGGTAGTGGCTATGTCAAATGAAACTCGGTGGCGCTGGATGGATCAGATCGGTGGGGCCGAATTTGACTTTTAGGTTTAGGACATATGTGGAAATGAGAAAGTGGTTGAGGGTTTTGGAGCATGTCACTAAGCATTTTGAGCAAGTAAGCCATTAAGCAACACCTCATCCCCATTTAATAGTATTGAGTTTCCTGTGGACTCAATGTGATCTTGGATCACTTAAATCAAAATGTAGAGTCTTGAGCTTGTTGCCAATATGTGTCCTTAGCATTTTGAGGGGTCCACATCTCTAGTCCATGCCATGCCAATCATTGAACTTTCTGAAATAATCATCTTGAAAGAGCATTAGTTCAATGAACTGTATGTTGTTAAGAATTACCAAAACCACCCAGGTATTAGTTGCACTTTCAATCTCCCCCTTTTTGGTAATTGATGACAACATATAGATCAAAGCTTCGACAAATGATAATAAGAGTGAAATACATCGTCGCTTTGAGAAGTATGTGATAAGTAAGGGCTCCCCCTAAATTTGTGCATTATTTAAAATTTGCTTTTGAATGCAAATCACAAATAAATAGGATCATGGGTTACTCTTTCATGTCACATACATCTTGGTGGAGCTCTCAAAATGATAAGTAATAAGAACAAGCACTCATCACCAAGGCAAAGTGAATGATCATATAAGAGATAGATAATGTCATCATCCAAGCACAAGCATTAAGCATAATATGATCAAGCACATGATCACATAAAGTATCTCACACAAGCAAACAAGGCAAATGAGTAGCAAAAAGAAGCAAATCTCTCTCTCATCGAAGCCTATGATCTATACACTTTCTCCCCCTTTGGCAACAAGTTACCAAAAAGCTTGAAAATGCATAGTGCTATGCGTATCTCTAGGCTTGATCTTCAGGAGGAGGTGTTGAGATGAATCCAAGGACAAAAGCATCAGTGGAAGATGTTGGAGCTTGTGGAGTTGCCACTGGAGGGGCAACTGGAGTTGTGGGAGCTGTGCCTGCAGGTGCTGAAGCTGTTGCTCTTGTGTCTCGCACTAGCACTGCTGCAGACCTCTATCCTCTAGGCACTCCGTGGAACACATGTGTAGTTGCTTTGCCCTTCCTCTCCTCTGCTTCTTCCTGGAGCTCTTCAACTGCTGTGTGAATCTCAGTCACCTTAAAGTCAAGATCATAGAATTTGGTTTCAATGATCTTCTCCAAGCTCTCTTGGGTGTGAGTCAGGGTGGCTAGTCCTTTCTCAATTCTCAAGGTTGCTTGAATCAGAAATCCAAGCTGGTCTTGCTTTGACTTGAGGAACACTTCTGAAGCTTTTGCTGCACTGGGCATCTTTGCTGCTTTCTCTACTTTGGCTTTCTGTCTCTTTTCTTGTGCCTCTAGGGAAGTTGGATCCTCAGCTGTCATGACAACAGTGTTTTCCTCGAAGTCTGGCAGCAAAGGCAGATGCTCTTTGTCCAACAAGTACACTCCCTTGGGCATCTTGAAGTTGATCAGCATTTGAATGTGTGGAGCATACCCACATGACCTTTTCTGGTCAGCGGCTGTCCTCTTGATTGTCTCTACAATCAGACTCATGACCTTGAACTTTTGTGGCAAATCAAACATCTGAAGAAGATTGATGGAATGGCCTCTGATCATCCTGTGATCTCCTGATTCGGGAAACAAAGTGTGCCCGTACCCTTTGTTGTAGTAGCATTTGATGTGCGATGCTATAACTGTGTCGTGTTTACTTATTTCAATTATGCAAAAATGTATTGTTCAATAGGGCTATGTGATGTTTAAGTACGAATTGTCCACTTCAGTTTCATGAATGGCTATATTTGGTTGTTTATAGTGAGTAGATGCCTTGTTTATCTGTGTTAGGTTGTTAGGTTAGTTGCAGCGAGCATTTTTCCAGTTATCGAGCTGATGCCTTGTTTATATGTACTTTGTCTTAGTTTGGCTGCAGTGAGCATTTGTCCAGTTATCAAGCAGATGCCTTGTTTATCTGTATTTGGTTGTTAGGTTGCTTTTTTAGCATTTGTCCAGTTTTCAAGCAGATGCCTTATTTATCCATATTTGCTTGTTAGGTTAGTTGCAGTGAGCATTTGTCCAATTCTCAAGCATATGCCTTGTTTATCTATATTTGCTTGTTAGGTTGGTTCGAGTGAGACTCTGTCCAGTTTTCAATGGCTATATTTGGTTGTTATACTGATCATTTATGTCTTGTTTATTTCAGCCATTCACAATGTGTTGTTCATTATGTGCAAGTCGGAACTGTGCCACTCGATTGCATCAATACCAGTTTGAATGGCTATATTTGGTTCCAGTTATGCCTGGTGTAGTTAACACACGCCCTTTATTTCAGTTTTACACATTTATCCAGTGATGTTTAAGCATTACCTACGTTCTATTCATTTTCAACAATACTAGTTTGAATTGCAATATTTGATGGTCATTAAGCTTCTTTGTCGATAACATTGCCTTCCATTTTATATATGCTTTAACAGCATGCTGAAACCAACACATTCAAGCTATCATTTGGAGATGATATTGTTTACCTTTGCTATATTTGTTTGATGTTAAGGTTGCCGTACTTATCATGCCTTTCCACTACTTATGCAGGACAACAACGGGAGTGGCCACCATTTTCCACCGAGGTTAGCTTCATAACTCGGCTTGTACTCCCCCGTCGTTCCATAATGTAGTGCATATAGATCCAGGCCTGGACACTTGTTAGCTTCTAATATTGACTTGTTGCTTGTAGGTACATATGCCCTTGGCAAGGATCCACGCATCGACCCTTTTTGCGTAATGGGGCAATGAGATATTCATGATCAAGCATCAAGTGAGGAAACTAACAAGGATTATTAGCAAAAATATACGAATGGTGGCAAGCAAATTATTTGTTTATGCTCTATCCAACACAACAGTGAGCTGTAGGATGGTAACTACAAACTTTGCAGCCTTCTTTTTTTACTGCCCATAATGAGTTGTTACACAACAATGTCTGAATCTTTCTCGTTCGCAGTGGTTTCCGAAGCAGTTCACTCAAGATTACCTCGCAAAGTACATGATTGGTGGACACACAATGAAGGTTAAAGTATTTTATCCAGACTACAATGAGCATCGAGAAGTCGTAATGAAGACAGTGAAGGATGGACGGGCAACCATCACAAGGGGTTGGCCTAGAGTCGTGCGTGCATTACACATGGAGGAGGGCACAATATGGGCATTCCGCTTCAGCTTCTCCAGCAACCAGAATGTCTTTCGCCTCTCTTTTTACAGTCTTTAGTACAACTGTGGTTCATCATTCTTTACTTGGTGCTTCTGTAGTTCTTCAGTATATGTACCTCTGCATCGAATTATGCATTCGTGGTTGAACCTATATTTGTAATAAACCTGGTTGGATATGAAATAAGTGATTGCCTACTTTCAAATTCAAAAGGTGATTTTTAAATTAGGGATTAATTAGGGATTACACTCCACACGGTTTGCAAAAGCGAAATGTCTATGATAAACGTGGAGATAGGACATGTTTCTAGGATCCACTATGTGTGCGATCAATCTCTACTGCACACACGATCAGCCAGCAAAAATGTATGCGATCAATCTCCACTGCACACACGATCAGTCAAGAAAAAACGTGTGCGATTAACAACAGCATCGCACACATTTCTTTCTTATTAAATGTTTGCGATAGTCACCTTATCACACACTCTTCAAAATTATTGACTGTTTGTGATGTTGTGTGCATCGCAAACATTTGGTACTTCTTGGATTAACTGTTTGGGCTATACATACTAATGGAAACGTATTCCTTGATGGATTGTGTGGAATGTACATACGAATGAAAACGTTTAGCGGGGGCTGACTGTGTGGGATGTACTTACGACCGGAAACGACTTCGCCTGTATAGTTATTTTTTTAGCACTAATGTACGTATAACCGTATTTGCTCGCTCGCCGGTCGCACACTCGTTTTGCCGAGCGTGTGTGTGCCAGGAGGGCATATCCCAGACGGTTTCTGGGTCGTGTGGGAAGGGTCCCCTATCGCCCACACTCACTTGGCGACGGTTCCAAATGCCGTCACGGAAAGGGGTTTAAAACCGTTTGTATAGCACCGACGCGTACCAGTGTACATCCAATGCACAAGTATGATAATAGAGCTCCTCAGTTGGTGCTTTATAAGAGAATATGGAGACTCAAATAAAAAAATAAAAATTGCATAAAAGTAAATAGATAGGCCCTTCGTAGAGGGAAGCAGAGATTTGTAGAGGTGCCAGAGCTCAAATCTTAAATTGAGAGATAAAATTATTTTGAGGCATTATTTTCCCGTCAACAAAAACGACCGAGAATTTCCAATACTTTCCTTGCTAGATACATCATAGGTGGTTCCCAAACATAAAATAAAGTTTATTTCCTTTTCCACCATCCTTTCACAATCCATGGCTAGCTGTATCCATGGGTGTCTTCCATACCAACACTTTTCAAGAAATTTATTATTGACAACATAAAGTAAATTTCTTTTTCAATTCGGGATTGGGCATCCCTATTACCTGCCACACTCTCGTGCAATGACAAGTGAATAAACACTCACCTTGAGAATAATAGATCTTGCATGGAGAATAGCAACCACCCCCTGCCGCTTCATGAGCCGTACAACACACAAAAAGGAAATTCATTTTGATAAATAGAGTTGGCACATACACATTTACTTGGAACGGCATGGAAATACTGCATATAGGTAGGTTTGGTGGACTCATTTGACACAACTTGGTTTAAGGAGTTTGGATGCACAAGCAGTATTCCCACTTAATACAAGGGAATGCTAGCAAATAGATTGAGAAGCAACCAACCAAGAAACAAAAATGATCATAAACGAGAATTAAGCATAACTAACACTAAATAATGCATCACAAGTAGGATGTAACTTCATCGCATAACTATTGACTTTCGTGCTTGCATAGGGAATCACAAACCTTAACACCAATATTCTTACCGAAGCATAACTACTCACCAATATAACTCACATATTACTATCTCCATATCGCAAAACTATTGCAAGGAATCAAATTTTAATATCCAATGAACTTCATGATAGTTTTTATTATCCATCTAGAATATCTATCACTTTGGGACTATTTTCATGTATTACGATTGCTTATAATAGGCTCTCAAACAAATTTAAGTGGAGAACAAGAGCACAAATATTTCTTCGAAATTTTCATCTCTCAAAATAATATAAGTGAAGCATGAGAGGACATTTCTTCAAAATTGTACTAACTCTCAAAATAATCTAACTGAAGCATGAGAGCTTTTCTTCAAAAATTAAACAACCACTGTGCTAAAAAAGATATAAGTGAAGCACTAGAGAAATTCCATAGCTCAAAAAATTCAAGTGAAGCACATAGAGCAATTCTAACAAATCATGGCATCATTATGGCTCTCTCAAATAGGTGTGTCCAGCAAGGATGATTGTGACAAACTAAAAATCAAAACAAGCAAAGACTCATATAATACAAGACACTCCAAGCAAAACTCATGATATGTGACGAATAAAAATATAGCTCCAAGAAAAATTACCGATGGTCGTTAGAAGAAAGAGGGGATACCTTCCGGGCATCCCCAAGCTTAGTTGCTTGGTTATCCTTGAATATTACCTTGCGTGCCATGGGCATCCCCAAGCTTAGGCTCTTTTCACTCCTTATTCCTTCATCCATCGTGATCTCATCCAAAACTTGAAAAATTCAATCACACAAAACTTAACAAAAACCTTGTATTGAAGATCAAAAAGAGAGAAGAAGCCACCTAGATACTGCCTACGGATATGTAGGTTTGTGGTAAACTGCTCACGCATCGTCGGAGGGGCAAGGGTAATGATGAAGAACCCCTCCATGATCGTTGACCCCTCTAGGAGAGTGCCGGAGAAGGCCTCTAGATTGGATCTCGTGGTTCTGGAACTTGTGGCGGTTGAAATTGTGTTTCCTCGACTCCCCTATGGTTTTTGGGATTTTAGAGTATTTGTAGAGGCGAAGGTCGGTGGATAAGCCTCCTGTGGTCCCCACAACCCACCAGGGCACACCTGGGCCTTCTGGCGCGCCCTGGTGTCTAGTGGGCTCCACGAGCCTCCTCTGGTGCACTTCCTTAGCTCCCTAGGTGTCTTCTGTCCAAAAAAAAAAGCTCCAAAATTTTTCGTGGCATTTGGACTTCATTTGGTATTGATATTCCGCAAAGTAAAAAACAAGTAGAAAACAACAAATGGCGCTGGGCACTATGTCAATATGTTAGTCCCAAAAAATGATATAAAGTTGCTAGTAAATGAGTATAAAACATCCAAAAATGATACTTCAATAACATGGAACAATAAAAAAATTATTGATACGTTGGAGATGTATCACTAGCGTTCTTGGCTGCCCCATGAGATCAATGAACAAAAACAACAAAGATCAAGAGCTCCAAGATTATAAGACAATCTCCATCTTCTCTACTAGATTCTGGTTGCCGATGTTTCTATCATGCATGATAAGGCAAGATTTGCTTACCAGTTCTGATGCATGTTTTATGTACCAGTTTTGGTGTTAGGAAGCGAAATCATCACTTTACCTAAATCCAAAAGGACCGACTATTTATTTCGTGCTCTACGGGGAAGATTTCGGTTGTGATTAGTCCATTATTTCAAGGTTGCATCGGTTGAGGTAAAATCTTCGTATGCAGAAACAATTGTGCAAATATTCCTCTACTATGCTTCTAGATGATGTAGCTTTGAAGGACGTGTTTCTTTTGGTCCTTAAGCTTTTCCAACTGTGGTAATTATAACTCGTGTTTACTCGTGAGAGCTTATTAGTTATTACCGGCCTTATAAGGGTGTGTTTTTCATTGCCGATTTAATTCAGCAACCTTGAAACTTGAAAGGATCTTATCTTGGTATCGTGCTCTAATTTTTGTTTAAAACAGCCATGGGAGGAATGGCAATAGAGGCTTCTTAGCTTCATGCTAAGCACTATGATTTTAATATAACTGAGTTCCTCTAAGTTATCTCTCTACCAGCTTTTTCTTATCTTCACATTTGGAGGCTATATGAACATTTCTGTTTTGCTGTATAGATTTCATATCCTAATTGCAATCTGCAGGAACTAACATGAACAGACGATAGTGAGGAGTTTTCGGTTCCATAGAGCGTCCGGACAAAGTCATGGCAAGTGATCTGAAGTCACATGTGCACATGTACAAACTGGAGCCCTTTAATTCAGAACACATTGCAAACCGAGAAAATTCTCGAAGCCTGGATTGTCTACGATCTTATTATTTTTTAATTTTTCATTCATACAAACTCGCTATAGAAACTTATCTTGCATAAGTCTGGAGAGGCGGTAGATCCGGAGTCATGGTATGCTCAGTTTTGAACAGAAACATTTTAAACACCACGATAATATGTATGTATCATTAGTGTAACCCATTTGAACCGACAGTTTTGTAAAATCGGAATATCCTCTAGCTTGAACAAAACATATATTTCTTTCCTTAATCTACATCACTGACGCAAGCAATTTCGGAAGATATTTTCTGAAATCTAATGTCTACGTATTTTCAGGTAATTGTATTATTTAAATCTTCTAGTTTTCTTTTGTTTTGCCTTATAATGGACGGGCGCGACAACACACGCTTTTTATGTTCTTATCTCGAGGTAGGAGTCCTAAGTTAGGTGTATTAGAGCGATGGTAACATGGACAAATGATTTTTATCCAGGTTCGGGCTCTCTTGAAGAGATAATTCCCCATATCCTGCTTTTGATTGTATTGATATGGGGGTACAGTACATAGTACATGTATCTACCACGGGATTGTTGATCTAAGCTGTAATCTCATAATGTGTTGACTAGTCTAGCCCATTAGTGAACCGCCATAGGGGTCTTCGGCCCGACCCACTTGGTCGAGAGACGACGTGGTGAGTACACTCTAGTCCAGTACACCGTTATATAAGAATATGGTATGCATATGTGCATTCATAGGGATGAATATATGTGCCTGTACGTGGGCATCTGTGATTGCTTAGTGTTAAAAAAAGAATCCATCGTGTGAAATACAACAGTGGGCATGCCCTTTAATTAGATTTTGTGAATATTTAATGTACATCCTTCCCCGCAAAAAGAATGTACATTCATTTACCTTAAAATTTGCTTTGGATTTTTATTGTTTTATTTTATTGTTGAGAAATACACTGTAGACGCAGACGTTCACAAACACTCATGCACACTCATCCGATGAAGGCACACATGCACAACCTACCTCTACGGGTACCTCGGAGACTGAGCCAGCATATCTTTAGAGCAACGAAGTTGCCAAAGACGCTTCGTAGTTGACAGGCATATTATCTACTCCCATCGCTGAAATAGTAGCATAAGAAAAACCAAAATAAAATCATGAAAATTCAACTACCCATGTCAGATTTTATCACAAAGAATCTAGCGATCTAAGCTTAGTTATTTTTTCCAAAATTGTTTATAAGCACACGGTTCTGAATATTGACTGCACATTGATTTAGCCATGTTTGTATTGGGCACCAGGTGAAACCTTAGGCCCGGTTCGCTGGCCAGGTGGTAGTATCGTCCCCACGTTGAAGGTGATGCCTGGGTGCCCATGGTAGCTACCAGGGTTGAAGCCGGAGGTGGTGGTCACATTGGTATCTACGAGAAGGATTTTAGCAATGTGTCTATGGTTATAGATTTTCACGGTGCAATTACTCTGTCGTTAGTATCTGTTGGATGACGTCTTCTCGAGTCTGATTGATTTCTACTGTTCACTCGTCGACTTTTAGGCGCTAAGGATGGATGGCGCGTTGACCCAGCCTGGCTGAAGTCGAGGCGTGCTTTCAAGGTGTTCTGTTTTGGTCGCGATGCGGTCTTTAAGGTTCGAGTCTTGTTTGTTTTTAAGTTGCTCACTGAAGGGGTCATGTGGTTTTGAGCTTAGAATCTTGCCTCCTCGCCATATATTGCTTGAGGTTCGACTAGGCGAGTTATTTTATTGTTGTAAGTATGGTGTTGTGCACGCCAAAAGACGTTGTATGAGTCGCCTTACTTTTTTTATATGATATTGATCTCTCTCTTTAATGTATCCTTGAAAATAAATATCAGACGGTCTTTAAAATCCCTTTGTCGAATGATCAAGGGCATATGCTTCTTTTCCATATGATAGGCATAGACTTTGCGAAAGAAACGTCAAGCGGATCCTTATAGGTATAGGTGTGCATAGGTGTGCGTGCGTGCGTTCATGAGTGAGTATATGTGCGTATGTGAGCATCCGAATATGTACTAGTGTGTTAAGAATAGAGAAATGTTTCTTGACCTTTTTTTGGACTTTTATACCTTGCAAGTCCTTGTGGCACATCTCTCGCTAAAAGAAAAATCTGGAGGAGCATCCCCTGGCGAGTGGCGACCACCTCCTACTGAAACCGACGCGCGGCGCCCCCACGGCCGCTGCGGCAGACACCTGACGGCTGACGCGCCAACGCCTGGCTGGTGCTCCTTCCGCACGGTGGCGAGGCGACTTTCCGCCCCTCCGCCCGGTCTCGCACGCCCCGCGTACGCCGCTTCCCCCTCCCCCGCTCCGCTTTATCCCTCCTCCGCCTACCCCACTAGGCCACTACTGCTCGGCTCTCTCAGCTGCTCCACATTTCCTCCACGGCTGCTCCTCACGGGGGATCCTTCCGAGAACTTGCGGTGCCTAGCGAGCGATCTCGCCGTGTGGTGGCGCCCGTCCTCGCCGGCGCCGAGAAGCGGGATCCTGATTCCCGAGGTGCGTGGCCGCCGCCTGCATCCCGGTCCCTCCTGTTTTACTGGTTCAGGCAGACACGCCAACTGTTGTTGTGTGCTCTTTGGTTTTTTATAGAGGCCGGTTCGATCGATTGTAGTTTTCTCGAGTTCTAGATCCCTCGTCGGCGCTTGTCTGGTGTTGTTTTGGGCGACTGGATGTGAGGAAATTTGGTAGATTTCGATCTGCCCCCCCTGGAATTCTAGCGATTTTCCCGCTGGTTACCCTCCTGGAAGATGGGAACCGCAGGTAGTTTGTTCGCCTTGGCTTGATCTCGACCTGTTTGTTCTTCAGCCCACGTAAAGCTGTGTGTAGCATCAGTAGATCCAGTTCTGCAGGGGTGAAAGGGACAACTGATCGTATCTAAATATTTCAGTGTTAGCGCGTCTTGATCGTTAGGTGTTCCATCAGGCACCAGTATTATAATCGACGCTACAGTGGAATTAGTGCCTTGCGCTTATAGGTTCCTCTCCTCCCATTTCCTTTCGCCAAAAAAAAGGTTCCTCCCATTTCAGAGGTTCCCATGGTTTGCGGCTCATCCTGTTAATTTCCTCTCTTTTTTTCATCGGCTCTTGGAGCTGTGCGTTTTTTTATTATGAATTTCTTAGTTTTTCTTGTTCTAGCTACAAACTACCAAATTTTGTTAGTTTTGTACTACGTTGTTACCTGAATTTTTAGTTATGTCACACTCCTTCCATCACACTGGCTTACTGAGTTGTCATTCTGTTCCTTCGCCAGTTTTCTTCCCATATGAAGATGGAGATAATTTATGGGCATTCATCCGTGTGATAATATTTTTTGCAGGTGTTTCAGTTACATATCTGATAAGAGTCGTCCCCCTTTAGTTAGCAAAATGTCATTTCTATGGAAGTCAAGCAATGGTGGTACAACGGAGAAAACCTTGACCTTGGAAGAACAGCAAGAGAAAGTAAGATGCTACTCTTCAACTTTAGAGCTCTATTTGTCTCAACTGAAGTACTTAATCTTAAGGCCATTTGGCTGTTCTATTTACCGAGCAGATAAATGAGGTACGAAAGCAACTTGAAGAACCCTCGTCGCTAGCAATACAGGGTTTCCTTTCGGATGCCTCGATACTGAGATTCCTTCGAGCTAGAAACTGGAATGTGCAGAAATCGAGTAAAATGCTGAAATCAGCTGTGAAGTGGCGAGCAGCATACAAGCCAGAAATGATTTCCTGGGTATGTCTGGTTTAACCAATTCTTATGTTCATGTTCGATTGTAGATTCATGCGTTTATTGGCAAAACAAAAAAGCAGTGTAATTAAGACATCGACGAGAAATTGGAAGAGCAGGTAGTACTCGAAGAAGCATGCAGAGTAAGTTTACTGTAGGAGGAATAAGCTTGTCAGTGACAGTAACACACCACTGTGCTGATTGAATGATATCGGTATTAATGAACTGTTGGCTGAAAACATTATAATGCAAAAGAAGATTGTTCTTGATACTTCAGAAGCTACTTGTATTTCCTGGTTTTCAAGGTAATATAAGCTTTTCATCCTTTCAATATCCAGGAAGAAATTGCACATGAAGCAGAGACTGGAAAGATATATAGGGCTGACTACAAGGACAAACTTGGAAGAACTGTTCTTGTTCTGAGGCCAGGCTTAGAGGTTAGCTCATTCACTGCAGCGCAAATATCTGGAAATAATTTCATCATAAGATTCTTAAGATGTATATTCTATATTTGCATAAAGAAACATGATTATATATATTCATATGCATATACCTCTCGCATAATAATCTTTGGAATCATATTGGAGTTGCTTGATCTGAATAAATCGTAATAGTGTGAAAGCGACATAGCAACTGCGAACCACAATTAGAGCAACTCTAGCAGATCCACTATATCCTCGCCGGCCTGTATAATTCTGGCGGTTTTACAGTTTTTCGCATTTTTCGGCCCGAACACGCCTGCTAAAAGTCCACCAGCCCATAATTTTTTTACAGGCGGCCCGCAAATCTGCCCATCCGCTCTTTATGTACGGGGTCGGGGGCTTTTTAGGGTTTGCGTCCTGGATAAGCTCCGCCGCCTTTGTCGTCTCCTTTCCTTTCTCCGGTGAGCAATTAGCCGCGCGTTTCTTTTCCTTTCTCACCGATCCATGGTCGGTGGTGCTTGCGCGCGTTGCGTCCATGTGGGATTGCCGCCGCGCAAGCTCGCCTGGCACAGCGCGGAGGCTGGCAGCTCTAGCCGGTCCACCGTCAAGCTGTGGTGTTCCAAGCAGGTGGCGAACGCGACCACCTCTCCCGCAGCGGCGGGCGGAGCGCGTGGGCCGGTTTCAACGAGCTCCACGAGGTGCTTTTCCCGCACACCATGAGGTGTCGGGAGGCGGATGCGGAGCTCCTCGCCGCGGAGCGCGCGGTGGCAGCTGGAGAAGAAGGCACCGCCGACAGGCTTGCGCCACAAAGGAGGACCACGCCTACGCCCACGCTTGCCGCAAGTCGGTAGAGAAGTTCTACCTCGGCCTTGACGACTGAGCCGGCCTTCCCTAGGTTTAATTTGTAGTTTGATCTATGTTTTAAGCTATGTATGAACTCCGGTTGTGTTGTGAAATTTGTAGCGCGAATTAGTTTTTAAATTTGCAGTACGGACTATAGCGGATCTATTCTGCCGGGACCTTCTAGTTCCCGCAAAATCGTTTTAGGGGGAACCCTAAAACTATTTTGCAGTACCGATAGGGATGAAAATGGAGTGGAAAGTTTCCGCTTTTCCGGGCCAAAAATGGAAACAGAGAGGAAATATGAAAACGAAAATGGAAATTTGCAAAACGGAAATGGAAATGGATTTTTTTATGCGGAAACGGAAACAAAAACAGAACGGTGTTTTCCGGTGGAACAGACGTGGAAACGGAACTCTCCGTTTTCGTAAATATGGAATTTCCGTTTCTACTATAGGTAGCCCAACTACCAAAGAACACACAATGACACAATGGGTAGAATGAGCAGAATTGATCATCTAAGGACCATCTTTTACTACCATACACGTACTCAACTAGACCCTATACGGGATTGTCATGTACTACTACAATACTATCCTATGTTGCTAACATAACCATATTATTTTGTAGTCATGTTAACAATTCCATAAATTTATTTGTTTTTTGTTTATATTTCTCTACGATTCAAGGAGATTTTAAGTTCTGGTCAACAAACCGTTTTGTTTCCGTGTCCGCTCTGTATTCGCTCTGTGTCTGTTTCTGGTAGTATTTGTTTTCGTATTCGTTTCCGGGGTTTCTGTATTCGTTTCCGCTTCTGCAAAAAAAAAAAATATGAAAACAAATATGGTAGCACCCAGTTCCGTCCGTTTCCGCGCCGTTTTCATCCCTAAGTACCGATTTATACAGGATTTGCTAGAGTTGCTCTTGTGGAGCTATCATGTTAAGTTGTTAACCCTGCTGGTATGAGCTCCAGATTGATCTATCAACCTTTAAGAAGTTCAAAATTCATACTCAAATACCCGACCATTTTGAGGAGATACAAAGATAGTTTCACGTTTGTTTGTGAATCATACATGTTTTCATTCTTCGCAATATGCATGAATCTTGGGAAGCAATTTTTGTTTACCTTTTCTGTTTTTGTTTTATGCCTATTTTACTTTATTGTGTAAATTATGGGGATGCCTCTGTTTGTTCGTTTTCTAGTTTTGTGTTGACTCTCAATCGACATCACTCTGGAAGTCTGGAGTCTGGACTACACAAGTCTGTGGTTCAAATGTGAAGTACTGTAGCTTCGTTTGTTCTAACTGTGCTTGCTTAATGTTGAAATATAACAGAACACTACCTCGGGGAAGGAACAAATTAAGTATCTTGTTTACTCTCTGGAGAAAGCGATTATGAATCTGACGGATGATCAGGAGAAGATGGTGTGGATGATAGACTTCCAGGGCTGGACCATGGGAAGCACACCGCTCAAGGTGACCCGGGAGACCGTGAGTGTCTTGCAAGACTGTTATCCCGAGAGATTGGGACTTGCAATCCTTTACAATCCTCCTAGATTATTTGAGTCTTTCTATAAGGTGAGCAGTTGCACAACCTCAATCATTACTCTGTGAACAACATTTCTGCCTTTTGTTTTCCACACTCAAGAAAAAAAGGTGCTATTGTGCCAGTATTCGACAATTCTTTGCTGTATTGCTAATTCTCTAGTCAGATCACAGCTCTTTAGCTATCCCACCAATTTGTCTTTTTTTTTTGAGAAATACAAATTTGTATTTTCTAATTTATGTTAGCTGTATTGCTTCCTGATATTTGGCAGTCTCCTCTAATATATCTGTTTTAGCGTGAATCAACCGTTAAAAAACCCATTGTGGTGTGCTATGTTCCCTGATACAAAACCCAAACTCTGGAAGCACTTATAAACCCAAACATGGGCACGTTGGAAATATCATTACTGAGTCAGATTTGTCGGTCTCATTTTCTCTTGGATACTCCCTCCGTCCGGAAATACTTGTCGGAGAAATGGATGAAAATGGATATACATCCATTTTCATCCATTTCTCCGACAAGTATTTCCGGACGGAGGGAGCAGATTGCAGTGGTTATTCCAGGTAAAAAAGAATGACTGCACTGGTAATTGTTAGTCTTTATTGAGCTACTATATTTGTTGTAAGATCAAACTGCCTAACTTACAAAAACCAATGGCAGATAGTGAAGCCATTCTTGGACCATGAGACTAGCAAGAAGGTGAAGTTTGTGTACTCCAATGATAAGGAGAGCCAGAAGATAATGGCAGAGGTCTTCGACATGGACAAGCTCGACTCGGCATTCGGAGGAAGGAATCTAGCCACCTTTGAATACAGCAGCTACGCAGAACAAATGAAAGAGGATGACAAGAAGATGCAATCTAATGATGCGGGCTCTGACGCTTCAAGCGAGGCTTCCTTCTACAGCGGAACAGATTCCCCGAAGCACGAAGATGGAGAGCACGGCGCGATGAAGAAGGCCTGCGCCACTTAACTGCTAATAGTTGCTCTATTTGAGAGATCTGTAGTAAGAATATACACAATCATCTAGCTAGACCTTTTGCGCTAGTGTTTATCCTTTTGTCGGTCACATTTTCGGGTCCAAGACTTGGAATGTTCTCTGTCCGTGGTATCATAGAAGATCAGGAAGAGAAGCTTGGGCCAGAACGTGTGATGCATTGACATCTAGCAAGTAACATAAATGAGAAATATTACCAGGGCTGTCCTGTTGCAGGCGCTTCTATACGAAATAATTTGATGTTCAGCTCATGTGTTCCATGAGCAGACTAACCGATGCACTTTACTACTTGAGTGTTGTTCTGGTTTAGACTACCCACAGTGGGAGTAACATAGTTGGTAACATAACACATATTTAGACAAAATAGATGATGTGGCAAGTAATTAATGAAGAAAGAGAGTCATGTGGTAACATAGCTAATTACTAGTAATGTGAGTAACAATCACACGTATCAAGGCAAGATAAGTCTACAACCTAATAAATGAAGTGTTGTATGACACCACATATATGTTACTTCCCACTAGAGCGATGCTATGCATATGATGGTGTGCGAATGATTTGCGAACGATAATGTGTATCAATCCGTCCATGCACATGAATAAAGTGCAGTTGACGGCTGGTTTCATCATCGTTCGGTTGTCGTGCATGGTTTGTCGTCCGCACAACACTTTTCTTCCCACTATAAAGATAGTAATATAGACTACTCCCTCCGTCTCAATTTACAAGTCCTACGCATATACCTAGGTTGTCAATTTTATCACCCTAATATAAACTATATAACACAAAAATTATATCTTTTGAAAATAGAACATATGAAGTTTATATTGGTATATTTTTTGTAATATATGACCTGTATTAGGTTGGTCAAATTGACGACCTAAGGGTACGTGCAAATTGAGAGAGAGGAAGTAGTAACGTATGCATGTTACTAGTCTAAATTATTGCCTATTGTGATGGATGTTACTTTGTGCGGCTGATGACAAGTATTGAAATTAGCTACTCTGAATTAATTGATGCCGCTGCGGTCAATTAATTAATTGGTATAGGAGGGAGTAGTATTTTCATGAACCAGGATATCTGGCATTCTGGCTGGCTTCTTCCAAAGAGTAGGAACAGGTTGCCCAATACCTTAATTTTTTTTTGAAACAAGTCCCAATACCTTAAATTGACCAGTAGGCCATCTTAACACGCGTGGATATGTGTAGCGGCAGCTATTTTTGATGATTTCTACAATCTGGCTTGCGAGTTCTCTCGAACTTATTTTAACCGTTGTAACAGATTAGCAAATGCAGTAGCTCATGAGCTAGCTAGTATGGCTATGAAAAGGATGGCTATGAGAGCACATTCTTCTCTGTGGGTGGATGATGCCCCGCCAGAGATTGTCCCTCTCTAGAGATTGTCCCTCTCTTGTTGAATGATGTAACAATTATCAAAAGCTAATAAAGGGAGGGAAGTATTTAAAAAAAACATGCGTTGATATTTTCGATTTCTTTTTATAGGGATGGGTGGATATTTTAGATGCATTTTCTCATATGATGGACTCTGAAAAGTCGCATACCTAGTGGGCTGAGGCCATTGAGTTTTCAGTGAGATTAATTGACTTATCTATAAACAATGTTAACAAAATTAAGAGGGCCTTTCTTTGGACCGGCAAAAAATATCATGGGTGGGAAATGCAGAGCAACTAACTAAAGGTTAGCCTAAGTAAAACAAAGGTTAGCCTTCGATTCAAAAAGAAAGAAACCACAAGTTAGCTCCCCAAGTGTCGTGGAATTAACACGTCAGATGTCCTTAGTGTCAGGACTTAGTCGCGAGGCCAACACATCTATGTGGTAGCTTAAGAGGGGTTGAGCGGAATCGAGAGACGCAACACAAGACAGGATTTATCTGACTTGGGCCCCGGAAACATCATCCGGTAAAAACCTTACATGCTGTTTGAGGCTAGGTCTCATTATCATCACGAGGGAGTCGCCGTAAACCGGCTCTCCTCTTTGTGTCTAGCCTTAGAGATTGTTTCTGGTTGCTTGTAGCTTCTAACTTGTCCCTCTTTGGGGAGCCCTGCCCCTCCTTATATATGTTGAAGGGGCGGTTTACATGTGGAGTCCAATTAGGATTAGGACTACTCTATCTCTAATACAAACCGGATACAAGTCCTGGTCTTAACTCCTTGTAAGGAAAATATTCCTTTCCTCTTAAACCGGCCCACAATGATTGAACCGGCCTTCATGAACCGCCAGACGGGCCACCGGGTCTTGTTGCTCCTCCGCCCCGCCGGATTACCAATGAATCAGAATCGTGCAGTGCATGCAAGTCACCGGTGAATCGCCAAGTCCGGCCGGTTTATCCTTCCGGCCGGTTTACGCCGCGGGGCATATCCCCGACATTAGCCCCCAAGTTTAGCTTGGATTTATCCATGGTAAACTTATGCTGCAAAATAAACACCAGAACAATTCTGACAGGTTGTGCTCCGGGTTAAGAATTCTTGTGGACCGACACTGATCATCCTTAAGTCCTTGTTATTTCCTCCTTCTAGAAAATCCGGGTCAATAACCAGCTTCATACTCAAATTGCTGACGTTGGTTTCTCATAGAAAAATATTGTGAAGAATAATCCACTTGAGTCGGCTTCCAATGACTTAACAGAAATAATGGTCCTTGAAATCCTCATCTGATCTTCAGCCGGGTTAAGAATGTAGAACTTGCCGGTTTATAAATATTGATGGTACCGGACCATAACTGTTTGTTAACATCAGCTTTTGAAAATATACCTCTTATATGCCTATCAATTGTAGCCCTCAAATCTTACGAAGGTAACGTAGTAACAGCTTAAGATTTGCTTCAATATGAATGTCACAATCTTGAAGAAATCCAGGTTGTTCATCTCAATCACTAGTCAGAATTGAGTATTCCCCATATGTAGCCCCCAAGTGCCGGGTTGTCATGCTTGCAGTAACCTGGGACTTGTAATTTCCTGATGCTCATAAAAACTTCAACCAGTGTAGCCCCCAAGGGCCGGTTCATTATGCAATAATGAGCAGGGACTTTGTAAATATAATCATGTAATCTTTGAACATCAACGGTGTAGCCCCCAAGGGCCGGCTCAGTAAGATAATATTGGGCTGGGACTTTGATATATACTTCAATGAAAATAACATCATATGATATAACCCCCATCACGGGGCTTGAATCCACGTCCACAAGGTTAAGAGCCTTGTGCTTTACCAACTGAGCAATGTACCCTTCAATATAATGGATAAAAAGCTTTGTACCTTGAATTGTTGACAGGAGCAATTGGTAGCCCCCAAGGGCCGGCTCATTATAATGTGATGAGTCGGGTCTTCAATAATATGAGCAAAAAATGACTTTGCATTAGCCCCCAAGTGTCATGGTGCATGCTTGCAGCGACATGAGACTTGCATATTTGATGTAATCTCAATTTGAATAATGTAGCCCCCAAGTGCCGGGCTGTAAGCCTGCATCGACTCGGGACTATTCCTTCCATTGCAGAATAAATCATATCCATCGACAAAATAATATCCATTGCGCTAAAGCGACTTTGAAAACCTCAATCAAAATACTGGTTATTGATAACCATAATAAAAATCCGGCCATGTTGGCTATTAAAGACTTGAATAATATAATCCGGTATAAAACCTCAATCATTCAATATCATCATGAAAATCCAGCCAAGTTTGGCTATTTTGAATAATATAACTCAATGATTTATAAGCACATGATTCCAATGGCGCAATCCAAATATGCACTGGCAACTTATCGTCCAAAGCCAGGCCGGGTTAACAAACACCGGATAATTTCTCATCATATACTGGCGACTTATCGTCTTAAAGCCAGGCCGGTTTAATAAACACCGGATAATTTATCATCATGCTTTATTCAACTTGTTTCTGTGACATTGAATAACATCATTGGTTTACCAACTTTTTGTAGTAAGGGTGATAACCCCAATCTTGAGTAATGATAACTCCTTTCATACTGTGACGGTTTATGATAAAACCGTACCGGGTTGTGATAAACACCGGTTTAACCATATATAATGCTGACGACTTATAGTTGAAACCAGACCGGGCTGATAATCTCCGGATTATAACTTGATCGAGCACTGACAACTCATAATTGAAAGTCGAGCCGGGCTGATGAACGCCGGTTTACTCCATAATAGGATGATAATAGAAAATCAAAAATCAACCGGGCAAATAATCTCCGGATTAATGGGGAATCAAATCCATCGGCTGAACCGGAAAAAGGGTGTTTGTTGACATAAAAGAAATCCAACAAAAACAAAGAACAAACAAGCCATGAAAATAACATGGAAGCAAAGGCAATGATAAAAACCGTTTGCAAAAATATGCTATACTGAGTTGATCAGATGGTGTTACCATGGTCGGACAGGACCAAGCCCCCAATAGGTGTGGCGATGGTTCAAGTCAGCCAAGTCCCCAAATGATTCGTGCATATATGCCAGATCAAGAGGCGTGGCAATGGTTCGGGTTCGACCAAGCCCCCAAGTGATTTTGTGGCCTTAGGCCGATCAAGAGGCGTGACTGGTTCAGACTTGACCATGTCCCCAAGTGATCTGGTGGCTGTCGCCTATCAAGAGGTGTCGCGTTGGTTCGGACACGACCAAGGCCCCAAGTGATATATAAAAAGCAAATGTCAAGGGGTAAACCGGAGGCCGCTTTAAGACAGAACCTCCGTGTAACCATGCATGATGTAAAAAAGAACAGAGATCCCGCTTTATGAAGCAGAAGCCCCCATGTGATCAATATGTTAGGCCAATAAGGTAGGATATCCATGTTTGAACCGCGCATCATGGCAGCAGGTCCTCTTTGACACCCTTTAACTTTTTGCAAGAGATAAATCCTTCTTGAGCCGGACGTTAAACCGGATATTGAGAGCTTCAAAGCTTTGTGGGAGACATCTTTCCCTTGAACCGGATTTTAAACCGGAATCTTCATTTTCAGCCGGAAATTTTCTGACGGCCTTTAAACTCGAACTTGCGAGAAGTTAATTCCTTTTTGAACCGGAAATTCTTAAACCGGAGTTGAGAGCTTCAGTGAGACTGGCTTCTCTTGAGCCGGATTCTAAACCGGAATCTTTTCTGATGACCCGGAACTTCTTCATTGAGCCGGGTTTTTGTAATTGTCATATACTTTCTAAGCCGGAAGTTTTCGACGGCCTTCAAATCTTGATAGCCTCCGGGATCGGGTTATATTTCCTCCATTGTCTGGGGTTTTAAATTTGCTGGCCGGCAAGACTTGTTGCGTCATATCATCGTAGCCCCCGAGTCTCAAGGTGACTCGAAGAGTTGGCTTGAGATTCTCCATATTTGACCGTCATATAAACCGGCATAACTTGTATATCATTGGCATTGATAGCGCGATGTGAATCCATAGAATGTTGAGGTGACTGCGGCGGGTTATAAATAATCCCGTATGATCCATGTCAGCAACTCGGCCAATGGTTCATCGCAGCTGGTTGTTGATGCTTAAACAAACTCCAGTGGCGTCTGTTATAAACGGGAGCTGATATCATTAATTGATTCAGATTTTGTTGGAATAAACCAGACCGCAGGGCGGCGGTCTACAAACGTCCATTGGGCAGCTTGTATGAGCGGGTGCGACCCTGATATGCCGATATGTATTGGTCTGCAAGGGCAGCAGCTTGGGTGCTTCTATTGAGTGGCACGGCAAGGACAAATTTCCGCAATATAACATCATTTGGAAATAAATAATTGCCCTGCATACAAAAAAGATACAAACCAAAGTAATTGTTTCTTTGACGAAAACAATATTGCGCTAATAAAATAGATTTAGAAGGATATCACCTGATTATTAGTTTTTTACAACGGATCATCTGTCCGTAGATAATTTTGCAGTACTGTTACTGAATTCCCTTTGATCCATATATGTATCCAAAGCACATTTATGTTGATGCTGTCGATCTTCTTTTTCATTTGATCTCCGCATGGGTCGTAGTAGTACTCTGTAATACTAACTGATTTTGCTTCCATGCATGTGTATGGGAGTCAAACAAATAGTTTAACCCTCTCTCTTCAAACAACGTATTCACGTTTCCTCCCAATGGTGTCAACTTATGTCTGAAGCTTGACAAACAGATTCGGACTGCAGGCGTCTGGTGTTGGGGTCTCTGCAGCAAAGCGCCTGCAACACCTTCTTCTGAAGCAAACAGAACAACCTAAACCATCGGCTCTGATCGGCAAAGGTAAAGCCGTCGGCGAGTCTTCTTAAGCAGTGGCAGAGGCGGTAAGTGAAAGCAGTTGGTGTGTGTCCGGCTTAAAGAGGAATGAGGCCGGGTTGGCAGAGATGGGTCACGGTGGCGAAACAAACCGGCAGCAAAAAGGTGAAAGCCTAGACAAAGCGGCGACAGCCTAGAGCAAAGATGAGAGGGGGCGGCTCAACGCAATGGGTCACAGCGGAGGCAACCCGGAGGTGTGGTGGTTTGAAGCAGAGGCGACCGCTCGCGGCGGCTCACCACGACTCAGAGTAGCTGCGGCGAAGTCCGATGACAGAGAGCGGCCGGCTGGCAACGGAGTTCGAGGCGAACGGCGGCTCAGCGAGGAATAGCACAGGGGCGGCACTCAAGATGGCGCGAGGCTGCGGCGGTTCAAGACCGCAGTGGCACGTGAGGGCAAGGGAGCCCAAGGCCAGGGGGATGGTTGACGCGGTGCTTTGGAGACGGCGGGAGAGGCTCGGCGACTCTGGAGCGGGCCACTCGGAGGCGGCGGTGGTTCTGCCGGTTTACAGCGCGGTGGCTGAGAGGAGCCCCCAAGTTCGAGGCGAACGGGTTGACGAAGTGGGCCACGGCGGATCGAGCGAAGACGGGTCCTCGACCACAGAGGCAACAATCATGAGCTCCCAATTCAGGGCGGCTCGGACGGCCGTGATTTGGGCGATGGTGGTGACTGAGCGCAGAGGCGGATTCGGGGAGGCAGCATGATGCCGTCGCAGCTTGTAGCCACGAGGCGAGTCAACGGCGGAGCCCGAGTTCGCGGAGACGACCGCTTCCGGGTCATGACCGGATCCATTGTTTCACGTCCGTGCCCTCCTTCTAGCGCCATAAAATCTTTCTTCTTTCTTTCTTTTTCTTTCGGTAATTGAGAAACCAACAGCTCCACGTATACTGATACTAGTTGCTTGTTGGACAGATTACTCCTCAAAATCTGAGCTTTTACGTGGACAGCACTAAAATACTCAGTGGATCTAAAACAACAGTAGCCGCAGAGTAGTACTATAATGACATTGGCTCAGGGTTTGTCCTAGGTCTTTGATGCACGCGTATACGGCCATATGTACGAGCGCCCGGATGATTACAAGTGCGCGTTTGTGCTATTGGTGATCCGGCCATTGATGCATTGGCGCAGCAACGAAGATCGACTTTCTCTTGTCTCGATGTATCACAGATCGCGGCGGCGGGTGCGCAAACACAACCCTAGTTTCCCTTGATCTCAAACTTGTATACACTGGCTCCAAACTTAATCATGTTCCTGATCACAAAACAACAAATTTGCCAGCTCTTCTTCATCTGATAAATTGCGAGCTTCTCGATCCCTAGAAGAGATCCCTCCAAGAACTCAACACCACCGTGCGCTTGCCCCACGGTGGGCGCCAACTGTCGTGGAATTAACACGTCAGATGTTTTTAGTGTCAGGACTTAGTCGCGAGGCCAACACATCTATGTGGTAGCTTGAGAGGGGTTGAGCGGAATCGAGACGCATAACACAAGACAGATTTATCTGACGGCCCCGGAAACATCATCCGTAAAAACCCTACATGCTGTTTGAGGCTAGGTCTCATTATCATCACGAGGAGTCGCCAGTAAACCGCTCTCCTCTTTGTGTCTAGCCTTAGAGATTGTTTCGTTGCTTGTAGCTTCTAACTTGTCCCTCTTTGGGGAGCTCTGCCCCTCCTTATATATGTTGAAGGGGCGGTTTACATGTGGAGTCCAATTAGGATTAGGACTACTCTATCTCTAATACAAACCGGATACAAGTCCTGGTCTTAACTCCTTGTAAGGCAAATATTCCTTTCCTCTTAAACCGCCCACAATGATTGAACGGCCTTCATGAACCGCCAGACGGGCCACCGGTCTTGTTGCTCCTCGCCCGCCGCCGGATTACCAATGAATCAGAATCGTCTGTGCATGCGTGTCACCGATGAATCGCCAAGTCCGGTCGGTTTATCCTTCCGGCCGGTTTACGCCGCGGGGCATATCCCCGACACCAAGGGTTACTTTTGTCGTCTGGGAGCGCGTCAAATGGTGCGTCCAGCCATCGTCATGTGTCGCGTGTTGGGTGCTTCCTCTGTACCTTTTTTTTCTACACGCGTTTTTGAGTTTTAGATGTTTTTTTGGAGGGGGGAGAGGGTTTATGTTTTTGGCTGTTTCTTTTTAGGTTTTGGAGGAAGAAAATGCTTTTTTTAACACATTTGTGCTTTCATGAGTAGCATGGTTGTGTTTCTCATGGAAGCACAAATTTGTTTTCCCGAGAAGCGCAACCTGTGCCTTCACAAGAGGCAAATCTTCTAGGAAAAGTACATATTTGCTTCCACGAGAAGCATAACTGTGCTTCTACTCGAAAAGGAAAAAAGCACAACATTGCTTCCACGAGAAGCAAAAAACCCAGAAAAAAAGGGACTGCTGTACCTAGAAACAAGGGCACCTTCAAACGACAACATGGACTTACTAAAGGTAACACGGACGTGGATTTTTGTTCATTAGCATACACTTTCTCTTCATAATGAGAAACCGACAACCCTAGGGCTTAGAGCATTAAATTCAATATGGTTGCGTAGGAAGTCCTCATGACCGTAATAACGCTCCGCCAATTTCAACAACATACAAAGAGATGTTAAAGAAAATTGTTAAGACAGCCCGCAGGCAAAACCATATAAACCGTGCCTGGGCAGAAAGAAAACAACAAAGCATTCAACGACGATGAAAAATTATGTGCATGAAACAACAACGGTGAAAACGTAAAACTAACGTCGGGTAGCCTGGTAAAGGAGGACTTAGACCACGAAGATCGATCGTAGATGCCTCAACCATCAACCACCTCAATGCCCACAAAACCTAACCCTAATCCTAGATACAACATGAAATTTACGCCGGAGTGCCACACGGAGAAGATGGGAATCCACGGCCTCACCGGCGGAGGGAGGGAGCAGGACATTAGGCCTCCAATATCGCCTACCCCACTAGCAGTAGGGAACGAAAGCGGTTCCTTGGGAGTCTCATCAATGCTAAGGTTGCCCTAAAGCCAAACATTCCTTTAACTGGCATCAATGCCAGAAATGTACATACTCCTGGTCGGTCTCAGGCAGCACCAGATTTCCCTTTTAATTCATCTTCTTTTAGAACAGACTCCCCATCTAATTCGCGCCGACTGGAATTGGAACGCCGAAGTCCGAAGAACAACCACCATTCCCGCGGGTTCCAGGTAGACGATCACAGGGTATGGAGGCGCAGCATTTCTCAGCAACTCCGGCAATCAACTCCCGGCGCGGCTCGCGTGGCACATGGGCGACCCATCCCTAGTGCTGCCTTTCAAGGAACAGCAACCGGCTGGAAGTGGAACGCCCCGGAGAAGACAAGAGAGATCGGATCCGTTCGCGTCGCCGGGATTTGGATTTGGGAGGAGGTGCTGCTGACCGCTGAGGCGCCTGTGCGTGGCGGCCGCGCGGCCACGTTGGTTGCAACTGTGCGCAAGCTTCGGCGTATGCTTGTGTTTTTGGTGCCATCCGGCGGGAGCAGCAGCAACTGGGATTGATAGATTGTTTCTCGTTGTTGTCGTGCGGCTCCTCCATACCTGGTACACGCTGGTCGTGACACTTGGTCACCTTATCCTGTGCTGGAAGCCTGGAACACATTTGTCCTGATCTAGGCAGGCCATGTACAATGCAATGCACTGCCTAGGACGAAGCACTGGGGAATCCATTTTCTAGGACGAGCACGCATTGAGTATTTTATTCTTTATTTTTGAGGGGAAGGGCCGGGGTATTTAGTTGTATAGTTTTGCTAATTCATACTTGGCTGGAATTTTTGCATATACAGGTCATCTGAAATTGCACATTTTTTTACCCGTGACACCCAACCTTTGCAACGATACAATATCAAGAACTAGTCGAAACATCGAGGATATGCGCACAATCAAAAAAGATTAAAGAAGAAGAAGAAGAGGTAGAAGCAAAGAAGACGCACAACGAACAACTTGCAAAAGACCGGCAGTAATGTAGTGGTCACATGTGAGGAGAGGTGTTAGTTGTTAGATTTTGAAAACCACATGCAAATTATAATAGACAATCACCTGATTATATTGGCCATGTGTCTCTTTTCGAGTAGTCAGGCAGTGCCTGTCACCGGCAGGTGAAGCCTCCGGCAACTGCTGCGCACTACGTCTCATGCGGGGACATCAAGCCATGCCTGCTACTGGCACGTGCTGCACAATGGCTCTGGCAGAGGTCTCATGTCTAGCCTGTTGCTGCTGGATCGAAGGTGGTGCGACAGTGGCGGGAGGTAGGCGGTATGGGACGTCTGTCTCTGGTGTCTTCTCCAGAGTATCCAGTTATCGAGGCGTCGGTACCAGGATAAGGGATGATGGTACATACGGCTTCAACGACGACTTTATGCACTCCGGTGGAAACACAAGATCTATGATCAGACTATGTCGACGCGCGTCTGCTTTGTGTCCTTGCTGAAGGTGGTGGATTGAAGCTTGGCTTTGGGGATGAGAATCCATAGTTCAACCTTGTGTTAGACTCGCCATCATCGGCGCACGTGCGGCAGTTCCTGTTGAAGGCGTGGCCTAAGAATTGTGTATTTTTCGTTTTGCTGTCATCTTATAACATAGGGTTAGTGGTTATCTGATGAAGTTACTGTAGCTAGAGGTTATCTAATGGAGTTACTGTCGCGAGAGGCATGCGGCCTCGGGTTTTTGATGTTGTTTGGCTGCTCAATTTTGCATTCTAATATATGGCTATATGCATCGTTCTGATGTAGAGGCCGAGGGTTATCCTCATTTTTGTAAAAAAAACTGGTTATATTGGCCATTTGGTGTGATGCACAAAGATTTTTAATTTTCGTTTCCCAAAAAGTGTCACTGCCTTTGTTAACTTTGTTGTATTCCTCCTCATTATGCCACAAACTAGAGCCTAAGATTGTGACCATGTACATTGGTGGTTGTCGGGAAGGATGTGAAATAAAGAGAATTAATATTGATGTGATCTAACCTACTACGGGGGTGAAGGAGCGAGGGACCCGCCTGGATTGAAAGGTGCGCTCCCCCTCCTGCACGCGCCGTCGGCCACCAATCTCCGTCGCCTGACCGCCCGGTCAGCGGCGCTACCTCACCTGCGGCATGGGTCGCGCCCGCTCCCCGCGCCCCCCTCTTCAACCCGCTCCAGCTCGCGGGATAGCGTGGGATGGGGCCACTCCGCGCCCATCCCAGATCCCGTTCTGCCCAGCGGTCCATCGGCAGATCCGGGCACTCCGGCGTCCCCCGGCTCTCCAGCGCCTCTCCATGCCCCTCCGCCGCGAATCCTGCTGCGGGGCAAGAGCTCCAACGCCGCGGCCGCCTCCGCTCCTCCGGATAATGAAGCGCATCGCCATTTTGGGCAGCCCCGCCTCAAGTCCATTGTTGTTAGGCCGCCCCCTCCTTCTTCGGGCCAGGCTGATGGATGGACACAGGTCCAGTCCCGCAACGCGCGCCGGGCCAGTGCGCGCGCCCATGCCGGTGGACGGCCGCGCCGACGTCAATGCCACCGGCCTGCCTTCATTGTTGCCGCTGGTGCCGGGCGAGAGGCCTTCTTAAGGCGTTTCAAGGGGCTCTGCTTCCGATGTCTAAGCTCTGAACATCGCCGCGTAGATTGCCGCGATCCTATCCACTGCATTGGGTGCAAGCTCCCCGGCCACATCGCCCACGACTACCCAAAAAATCCATGCAACTCCCAGAGCAGTAGGTCGTCTGCAGTAGTGCGCGGGGCCGTCGCCCGCGGCCCAGTCCGCTCCCGCCTCCGCTTCCCTTCGCCTCCGGCACCCGAGCCGACCATGGACAGCTGCCGCCACACCGACCCCTCCAGGCGCCCGAGGAACAGCCACAAGGTCGTCATCGAGACGCCGACAATGGAGCACCAGACCACTTTCCTCCATCGCCACACCGTTCTCCTGACCGCTCAGGGGGAGCGGCACGCGGCGAATCCCATGTCGGTGGGGCGCGCGTTCGACGCCGCGCTCCGCACGCCGGCGCACCTGCTGCGTGTCACGAGCCACGATCCGAAGGACTTCCTAGTGCTGTTCGAGCTGCCCGCCCACCACGACAACGCCGTCCGCCTCGGTTCCCTCTCCGTCGACGGTGTCACCTTCACCATCAAGCCGTGGCACGAGGATGACCACGTCGTGCACCAGGACTTCATGCTGCACGTGCGCGTGGTCAGAGAGAAGATGTCGCTGCAGATGTGGTCGCTGGAGGGCGCAGTGGAGGTGCTCGGTGTAAACTGCATCATCGACTGCCTCGACACCCGCACGCACGAGCGCGGACACACCCGGACGTCCGCGTGCTGGGTGTGGGTGTGGGATGTCGCCTTCATCTCCACCAAGCAAACATCTGGCGGGCCGCGTGTGACAGCCTGATTTTTGGCCCTTTCTTTTTCTTTTGTTTTTCCGAGGTTTTTGCGTGAGTTTTTCTTTTTCGTGGCTTTGTGGCCTGGAAACTGAAGAAGATGACCTCTTCTTTGCTTCCAGAGTGGCTTGTCATTCCCAAATACTTCCCTAGACCCTTTCATTTTCATCCTAGCCCATATCCCAATATTCTTTTTATAGGGAATATTCCTTTTCTATTAAAGGAATAACTCAAATTACCCTAGGTTGTGAAGCAAGCTATAATTCCATCACTCCAAAATTTCCCAAATAATTTTCATAAATTGTTTGGGTCATATCTTGATCAAATATGGCAAAACTTTTCACTACCACGTTCAAAAATAATTCCCCAATATTCCTTTTTCTATTCTGCCCTGAATGGCACTTTGTGAAGGAAGTGTCATTTATATTTTTCCTAGTGGCTCCCAACCTTTTTGGTCATGTATATATGACCAAATAGTTGCCCCATGCACAATTCAAATTCATTTGCCTAGCCAATCTTCCTCTATGAATTTTCAAAGTTTCTGTCAAACAGAAGGCTTTGTGAAGGAAGTACTAGCTAGGGGTACCCAAATGAGCTGAACTTTTGCACACTCCTTAATGTGCTCATTTTAACCCCTTCCACCCATTTGCAGCCCCATCCAATTATCTATGTGAGCACAGAAGCAAATATTTGTTTCTGGCAATATTTTCAGGTTGTGAAGCAAGTATATTTTATATTGCTTCAAAAATCCTGATAAATTACCAGATCATTATTATACCCATAAAACCTATCTCAACTCAATTTGGCATCATTTCATTGAGCCATTTGATCACCAATATTATTTCAAGTTTCTGGTCAGCAAAGATGTTTGTGAAGCAAGTACCATTTTGGCTTTGCCAAATGGTATGATACTTGGTGAGCAACTTCATATGACCAAATGATCAAGCCTTGCCCAATTTGAGCTCAAGTGAACACTCCATGTGAGTGCATCTTGTTGATCTAGTTTCTGGACCATTTTGGTCAGTTGTGAAGCAACTGAAGTAAATATGGGTCCATTTACCCTCAAAACCTCCAGGATCATAGTCCCTCCATAGCTAAACACTCCAGACAACATATTTGGCCCATAGCATATCCCTGTTGATCACATTGAGCTGATAAAGTTTACTGCAGTAACTTTAGAGCTCACTAACCTTTTAACCACAGACGTTTTCACCAAACTACCACCTCAGTTGAAACCCACCTTCGACGGACTTACCACTAGACAACATTTGCCAGCCATTTGGCCCCTCTTGATGCCAGTGCACGTGGTGACCACGACAATGGCGTGCCTGTGCATGCGCTCTGTGTGTAGTGGCCGCGTCCAGTGGCTGTTTGTGCTGGACCCCCTCCCCCTCTCGCTGTCTTTGCACTCGTGAGCATGTCCCTTGGCTTCCTCTCATCGTCGCCGTTCCCCTGGACCCCTCTCCCCCTCCGTCCTCTTCCTCACAGACGCTTGCCGCCGAACGCCCACGAGAGCACAGTGGCGTTTTGGCTCTGTTCGTCGCCGTCGTCTTCCTCCCTGCGTCCCTCGGCCTCTTCTACCCCGTGAGTTCCTCCCTGTGCGTCGCCTTCGCCTTCGCCCGAGCCCATGCACGAGCACACACGTCCCTGGCGCCGTCCATGCGTCCGCGGCGGTGCCAGCTCGGCCACCTCGCCCCGCGGCTATAAATAGCCATCCCCCGAGCCTCCCGAGCTCACCTCTGGCCTCGCCTCTCTCCCAGCTCCCTCCCCGTCCACTCGCTCGAGCTCCAAGAGCTCCTGAGCCCGCCCTTGCCGCCATGGCTGCAGCCTCTGCCCCTCTTCAATTCGGGCAAGACGAGCCTTCCCTTCCGCTCTGCCCCCACCAGTAGCCTCCCCGGAGTCCAGCTACTCGCCCCAACTCCTTTCCCCTCGCCGGAGTGCCCTACAGCCCCGTAGCCAAATCCCACCCGAAGCCATCTCCGTCGGAGTCTGCTCCCTCATCGCTCCGGTCCTCCTTGGCGTCCGTGCCCAGGCGGGATGGATGCGGCGCCTCTCCCCGATCTCTCCGGTGCCCGTAGCCTCGCCGGAGGCGGTCTGTGGCACCGGAGCACGCCGGTGTTGGGGAACGTAGTAATTTCAAAAAATTTCCTACGCACACGCAAGATCATGGTGATGCATAGCAACGAGAGGGGAGAGTGTTGTCTACGCACCCTCGTGAGACCAGGCGGAAGCGATCACAACGTAGAGAGGAAGTAGTCGACGTTCTCCTCGCGATCCAACCGATCCCGGCGCCGTTACTCGGCGCCTCGAAGTTCTTGACACACGTACAGCTCGGTGGCGCTCCTCGGGCTCCGATCCGGCAAAGCTCCGGAGAGAGAGTTCCGTCACAAGACGACGTGGCAGGACGATCTTGATATTCTATCGGCGAGGGCTTCGCCTAAGCTTTGCTACAATATGACCGAGGTGGATTATGGTGGAGGGGGCACCGACACGGCTAAGGAACGATCTCAAGGATCAACTTGTGTGTTCTAGGGTCCCCCGCCTGTATATAAAGGAGCAAGGGGAGGGCCGGCCGGCCCTAGGAGGCGCGCCAAGGGGGGGAAGTCCTCCTCCTAGTGGGAGTAGGACTCCCTTTCCTAGTCCAACTAGGAAGGAGGAAGGGGAAGGAAGGAGAGGAGAGGGAGAGGGAAGGGGGCGCGCCCTCCTTGTCCTATTCGGACTCCCCATGGGGGGCGCCACCTCTGGTGCAGCCCTCTCTCTCCCTCTTGGCCCATTAAGGCCCATTACTTCCCGGGGTTCCGGTAACCTCCCGGCACTCGATTTTCTCCGAAACTTCCGGAACCTTTCGGTGTCCGAATATAACCGCCCAATATATTAATCTTTATGTCTCGACCATTTCGAGACTCCTCGTCATGTCCGTGATCACATCCGGACTCCGAACTCCTTGGTACATCAAAATACACAAACTCATAATATAACCGTCATCGAAACCTTAAGCGTGCGGACCCTACGATTCGAGAACAATGTAGACATGACCGAGATATGTCTCCGTCAATAACCAATAGCGGGACACGGATGCCCATATTGGCTCCTACATATTCTACGAAGATCTTTATCGGTCGACCGCATAACAACATACGTTGTTCCTTTGTCATCGGTATGTTACTTGCCCGCGATTCGATCGTCGGTATCCAATACCTAGTTCAATCTCGTTCTACGGCAAGTCTCTTTACTCGTTCAGTAATACATCATCTTACTGACTAACTCATTAGTTGTAATGCTTGCAAGGCTTAAGTGATGTGCATTACCGAGAGGGCCCAGAGATACCTCTCCGACAATCGGAGTGACAAATCCTAATCTCAAATACGCCAACCCAACATCGCCTTTGGAGACACCGTAGTACTCCTTTATAATCACCCGATTCGTTGTGACGTTTGGTAGTACCAAAGTGTTCCTCCGTAAACGGAGTTGCATAATCTCATAGTTATAGGAACATGTATAAGTCATGGATAAAAGCAATAGCAACATACTAAACGATCGTGTGCTAAGCTAATGGAATGGGTCATGTCAATCGATCATTCAACTAATGATGTGACCTTGTTAATCAAATGACAACTCCTTTGTCTATGGTTAGGAAACTTAACCATCTTTGATTAACAAGCTAGTCAAGTAGAGGCATACTAGTGACACTCTGTTTGTCTATATATTCACACATGTATTATGTTTCCGGTTAATACAATTCTAGCATGAATAATAAACATTTATCATGAAATAAGGAAATAAATAATAACTTTATTATTGCCTCTAGGGCATATTTCCTTCAGCCGGTCCTCCTCTGCCTCGCAGGGAGGCTTGAGGTGGACGACGACCTTGGGCCAGGCGGGCCCCATCTCCACGCAGCCCCACCCGTCGGCGAGCGGGCATTGACCCGGGCTGCCCACGTGGATAAGTGATGGGCCCCATAGCCCGTGGGACCCGCCCGTCATCCTCCCAGCCTGCCGGCCCCGCGTTGACCTAGGTACGCTGACGTGGATAAGTGGAGACGTAATCCACTGATTACGTCTTTGCTTTCCGAAATCGTATTTCTGAAAACCCGTTTCTGCCTTATCCACTCAGGGACTTGGTTGTGATGTTATTTTTGCAGAAAAGTCCTTGAACTTCAACCCCTCATAACTTTTTATCCGTAACTCCAAATGAGGTGATTCCAAAGCCCACTTCTTCGTTTCGTCGAGCCCGTTCTGTTGGTTTCATTTTCACTATGGTTTGACACTGTGGAAATGACCATTATGCCCTTGCACTTATTCAGCCCCCTCCGAGAGAGAACGTTTTCCGGCGATTCGTTCCGCGAGTTTCTCGCACTTCTCCCTAGTGATTTCTTCCACCCAAGCAAGCCACAATACCCACTTTCATGATAGTCATGCAGTAGCCATGGTTTTCAACTTAAATCTTTATTAAATGTTTGCTTGTTGAAAAGATGGTTATCGTTGTTCCGGTGATGTTTAGATTTGCATGTTCACTTTTGTGCTATGTTGTTTTGTACTCTGTTATCATGTCCTACCTGCTAGTATTTCCTTTCATATGTTTATGCTTGCTCGTAGTACATGTTGATGTTGGTGATGGTCATGCTAGTCAGTATGCCATGCTCAGTGGATATGATTTATTGTTGATATGGTGGATAGTCATGTGATACCCTCATGATTATGTTGATATCATGTTCATGCATTTTATCATGGCTCAACATATTTGCATTCAAGTTAACCGGACTAATATGAACTTGAACAACTGTTGGCTGAGTCATGGTGCCGCTGAAACGATGCTGACCAGTGCAACCACGCTTACCGGTATGGGACGGTCCTAACTGGGTCTATTGTCGTGCCTCTCGCTGGTGCCTCCAATGAGGGAAGGTTATTGGCGCGCACTACCCTGATCAGGTAGGCGGACATAAGCCTTGTGTGCCTGTTGATGAGTTTATGGATCCGGGTCCCCGTGTGGGATCGTTTATGTTTGGGCCACGACGGTGGTCGTTGAGGTGTCTTGAGGTAGACACGGGGCCACCCATGACTTAGCCCAGAGGGTAGTGAGTCGGCGTGGCCGGGAGAGTGTCATGGCAGTAGGACGGTTTTATCGGAACGCCGTTGGTCCACCCAAATGGGAGTGCGAGGCCATGGATTCCGTAGTGTGGGTACAGTGTACTAACCTCTACATAGTGTATATTAAATGTATCGATAGCCGCGCCAGCGGATAAGGGCCCAGGTCGAAAGTAGGTCACACCGTGAGTCAACAGTAATAAGAATAATGTGCTTAATAACAATGCGATAAGTTGGTTGTGATCGCCGTAAGGATCACGGGCCATTTAGTGGTCGGGTTGTGATCGCCGTAAGGATCACGGGCCATTTATTTGGTCGGGTTGTGATTGCTGTAAGGATCACGGGCCAAGTGTTGTTCAGGTTGTGATCGCCGTAAGGATCACGGGCCAAGTGTTGGTTGGGTTGTGATTGCCGTAAGGATCACGTGCCAAGTGTTGGTCGGGTTGTGATCGCCGTAAGGATCACGGTGGTATCGAGGATACCGAGCTGTGTATATTCATGATGTTGTGCGAGAATTGTGGGTAAAGATCAAGCTCCTTGTGGTCATTTAATCATCTCTACGGTATTGTTCATACCAAGCTTTATTTGATCCTGAGATGATCGTGTGATGTCCGAGGTTGGTAAGTCATGCCTATGTTGGTTACGAGGTAACTCGAGCAGAATAAGTGGTGCATATAGTGTCATCATGTTGCATGCTAGCATTGTTGGATTAATATGTTCATGATGGGTTAATTGTATCATATTCATGCTATATTATTCTGATGATATCATGTTAAATTATGCTTAACCTGTAATTGCCATGCTGTTGTTTGTCTTGAATGCTTTTGGTTATTCTGAGCTTGCAGGTACATTCAATGTACTGACCTGGCGTGTCATGCCAGTTTGCAGGTCATGCTGGATTTGATTGCTTGCTTGCCGTGGTTTCCGTTCGTGCGAGCTAGGATAAGTGTTCCAGCCAGAGTCCCTGCAGAGTGGAGTTCACCACCATCGTCGTTGTTCCGCTGCTAGAGTTATTCCGCTGCTTCGAGTTATTCTGCTGCTTGCATAGAGCAACCGAGGATGGCGTAGTGTCGCCGTACCGATGTTATTCATTGTAATATCGGAGACCTTGTATTCATATTCGTGTAATAATAGAAGGCTGGTTTGTTCTATGCTAAGCAGTGCCGTATTGCAGAAGACTTCTCCTCGATCTCTGGGCTAGAGTATGGGGCGTTCGGGTTTTCTCTGAGCCGGGGTGCCACAGGCTTGGTATTAGAGCAGGTCTGGCTGTAGGACGCCCTTGACCGCACGAACGTTAGAAAGCATTAGTATAGACCCCAGTTGGTTTGTTGCACTTGATTGCTGCATTTGTTTGTCGCATAGCATGCATGTAGATTATTATTTAGTCTCTAACGGTTTATCTGGTGAGTGTAGCTGGCATCGGTTTGGATCCACTACAGCTCAACCTTTGCATTTCTCCCGTTCCTTTTTCTTTCAGTGATTGGTGTCATTTCTGTCCCAACAGAGTGATGCGAAGAGATCCCGACACCGTTTGCAAAAATGGTGCTCAGGTATCACGTCGATGTCTTTCTTTCAGTCCCGTCTATCATTTCGGTGATGGACATGTTTCTATCCCGGATCTTTCATTTTGTCATGTTGGCAACCCTTAATGATCTTAGTTATCAAGAAAAGGGCAATGTCCGCAGCCTCAGTTTTTCCCCGCAATCCTATTTCTTGGACGAGTACGGATCTTTTTCCGTCCGCTTGATAATAATGTGGTTGCGACTTTCGTGTCCCACTTCATGATTACCGAGTGCGTCCACGCCTCCGAGCTAGTCCAGGTTGCTATCTGGCTAAGCTAGCACTTGGTGTAGCGCTGTTTACACCAATTCTTCCACACATGGATATAATTTTCGTGCACGCCGCCACAACATATTAGACCGCAATACCGGAGTTTCCGCAAGATTAGTGTGCTTAGGTGTGCATGCATATTATTGTGTGAGTAGCAGTAATATGTGATGATTGCTTGATTAATTATATTAGTAGAATGCTTGTGTGCTTTTGTTTTAGTCTTTCTGTTGTTTCTTTTTTTGGGCCTTTGGTGTTACAATTTTCCCCTATTAAAGTTGCTCGTCAACCGACACTGGACCCGAAGAGTCAGCACGAAATGCATATATTTGGAAACTCATCTAAACAGAATGGAATTATTAGTTGACTGTAGTGAAATTGGGAATATCTTGTCTAGATGCAAAAGAAATCCTGGATGAACCATCAGTATCAAGTTTGCATTAGCGTGCACTCATCACAACAAAATTATTAAATCCCCAAGAAGATAAATTGTGTGCAAGGTTGGCAGAATATTATCAAAGGTATGGATCAGATACAAGTTTAATTTTTCGTTGAGGATGATTTTGGAACTCGATGTACCTGGAAGCAAGCAAAAATATGGCATGTACTCGGAAAGGAGAATAGTCCTGCAAAACCCCGTTTCATGCAAGAAATCAATAGCAAAAATATTCAGATGGTTATCACAATAAGAAGCTTCTGGTGTAAGCAACCCAATCTTCCCTCGCAAGATACCCGAGAGGCTTCCAAGGCAAGATTCATCTATCTTCCTTAGTATGATACGTGGATGATTCCCCATGCAAGGTACCCTGTCTTCTTCAGTAAGCAACCGCAAAAGATTCCGGCATAAGGTACTGAGTCTTTCCCCAGCAAAGTCTTTAAGGGGGTAAGCTTCTGAAGCACGATACCCAGTCTTCTTCAACAAGCTGTCCGATGAAAGTTTCGAGCACAAGCCAGCAAATCTTCCTCAATAAGACATTGGTACAAGGTAGTACACTGTGAATTGATAGCATATGGCAGTGAATCCCAAGAATCAGATCCACAACATTTAGGTCAGAATCAAGAATCAGCCAGAATACACGTCTGTCTCGGAATCAGGTCCTCATATATATGCAATGAGCATACCACCAAGATCTTACAAGTCACTCGGATGAGGATCTGACAACCACGTGAGGATGGTTACAAGAATAAAGCTAGTATACACCACAATGTGACAAAGGATTATGAGGATTGACGACATCAATGAGCTCAATACAAGTACCCGTGAACCTGGAAAATGATCCTGATGAGCCCTTGTCCCCTTTTCTCCAATGACGGCACCACGCCTGTGATCTGAGCTGTTTCTAACTATCTGGGGTGGATGCCGATTTTTATTTCTCTCTTCAACGAATGTCACGAGTCTGAGCTGCTTTTCGACCGTCTCATACAGCTGTTGAATTTATTTTTGTGACAGTAGCCCTATAGCTGCTTTTTGGCTATTTTAGGGAGCTGCCACCTTATTCTTATCGACCCGGTCTCATGCTATGAGCTGCTTTTCAGCCGTCCTGAGCCATGGTTGAGTTATTTCAGTAATGTCCCAGATCTGAGTTGTAAAGACCGTTCTGGTGGCTACTGATTTATTTGCCGGTTTCTTGCAAGGGTTTCGGATGATCATTTCCCAATGATCAAAACTTGAGAGGTGTTGAACCTGCCATTTAATGGTTATCCTGTCAAAAAGATGAGGACTACAATTGCTGAGAAATTGCACCGACAGTACCTATGGTCGTACAAAGAAACAATATGGCCCAGCTCTTTCAGCCAAGGATCCTGACCAAGAAAACAATAATGAAGAAGCAAGACCAGTGATGCAGGTATGAAAATTGTACACGACCCCCATGGTGCAGATCCCCCGGACAGTCTAAGTCAGCATTGATCCACATGGATATGCCTACAGCATGAGTAATCGGCATGAGGAATAACAGTCTGGAAGCATGAGTCCTCACTTATATGAATCATCATGAATAGCCTGTCGTGAACAAATTTTTTCCATCAGAACCACCGTCAGTCAAGTCTGCAGATATTATCATACATGCCAAACCCTTTATGCTGGCCGCGACAGGAGACAATCAAATATTTGGAATGAATCTGAGGCTCAAGAGAGTGAAGTCAGTCAGAATAATTCAGAAACTTCTGCGATGAGTCAGAATCTGCCAGGAAACGGTTATGTTTTAACTCACTGTTTGGAACCCAAAGGACCTGCATTTAGTGGAGAAACCCAATGCAATGAGTCAGAGCTTGAGTTTTCATCAGAAAATTCTGATCGTCATTACATGAAAGGTTGTCAGTGCCGGATGACACACCCAGCGGAAATCACTTTTGGATTGGTGAGACAGACATATATTTCAGTCGTGATAATTAAATCACACTCAGCTAGTCAGCAGATCTAAAAAGAAATTGGAGCCTATATAAGAATGAGCAGGCCAGGTAAGATCTGTCAGAATGTGGATACAGTCAATAAATCTACCCCAGGGCCAGTCGGATAAAAATTTAGTGGGAACAACAATAAAGGAAAAAGGATACCCGTGTTGGAAACGGTTTCCTTAAGTCAGAATATTCATACTTGTTCCCTGAGCAACCAAATCTCGAGGGCGAGATTTCTTTAAGGGGGTAAGGTTTGTGACAACCTGATTTTTGGCCCTTTCTTTTTCTTTTGTTTTTCCGAGGTCTTTGCCTGAGTTTTTCTTTTTCGTGGCTTTGTGGTCTGGAAACTGAAGAAGATGACCTCTTCTTTGCTTCTAGAGTGGCTTGTCATTCCCAAATCCTTCCCTAGACCCTGTCATTTTCATCCTAGCCCATATCCCAATATTCTTTTTATAGGAAATATTCCTTTTTCTGTTAAAGGAATAACTCAAATTGCCCTAGGTTGTGAAGCAACGTATATTTCCATCACTCCAAAAATTCCCAAATAATTCTCATAAATTGTTTGGGTCATATCTTGATCAAATATGGCAAAACTTTTCATTGCCATGTTCAAAAATAATTCCCCAATATTCCTTTTTCTATTCTGCCCTGAATGGCACTTTGTGAAGGAAGTGTCATTTATATTTTTCCTAGTGGCTCCCAACCTTTTTGGTCATGTATATATGACCAAATAGTTTCCCCATGCACAATTCAAATTTATTTGCCTAGCCAATCTTCCTCTGTGAATTTTCAAAGTTTCTGTTAAATAGAAGGCTTTGTGAAGGAAGTACTAGCTAGGGGTACCCAAATGAGCTGAACTTTTGCACACTCCTTAATGTGATCATTTTAACCCCTTCCACCCATTTGCAGCCCCATCCAATTATCTATGTGAGCACAGGAGCAAATCTTTCTTTCTGGCAATATTTTCAGGTTGTGAAGCAAGTATATTTTATATTGCTTCAAAAATCCTGATAAATTACCAGATCATTCTATACCCATAAAACCTCTCTCAACCCAATTTGGCATCATTTCATTGAGCCATTTGATCACCAATATTATTTCAAGTTTTTGGTCAGCAGAGATGTTTGTGAAGAAAGTACCATTTTGGCTTTGCCAAATGGTAGGATACTTGGTGAGCATATTCATATGACCAAATGATCAAGCCTTGCCCAATTTGAGCTCAAGTGAACACTCCATGTGAGTGCATCTTGTTGATCTAGTTTCTGGACCATTTTGGTCAGTTGTGAAGCAACTGCAGTAAATATGGGTCCATTTACCCTCAACACCTCCAGGATCATAGTCCCTCCATAGCTAAACACCCCAGACAACTTATTTGGCCCATATCATATCCCTGTTGATCACATTGAGCTGATAAAGTTTACTGCAATAAACTTTAGAGCTCACTAACCTTTTAATCACAGACGTTTTCACCAAACTACCACCTCAGTTGAAACCCACCTTCGACGGACTTACCACTAGACAACATTTGCCAGCCATTTGGCCCCTCTTGATGCCAGTGCACGTGGTGACCATGACAATGGCGTGCCTGTGCTTGCGCTCTGTGTGCAGTGGCTGCGTCCAGTGGCTGTTTGTGCTGGATCCCCTCCCCCTCTCGCTGTCTTCGCGCTCGTGAGCATGTCCCTTGGCTTCCTCTCATCATCGCCGTTCCCCTGGACCCCTCTCCCCCTCCGTCCTCTTCCTCACCGATGCTCGCCGCCGAATGCCCACGAGAGCACAGTGGCATTTTGGCTCAGTTTGTCGCCGTCATCTTCCTCCCTGCGTCCTGATAACCCACTAGTATAGGGGATCGCAACAGTTTTCGAGGGTATAGTATTCAACCCAAATTTATCTATTTGACACAAGGGGAGACAAAGAATATTCTCAAGTATTAGCAGCTGAGTTGTCAATTCAACCACACCTGGAAACTTAGTATCTGCAGCAAAGTGTTTAGTAGCAAAGTAATATGATAGTAGTGGTAACGGTAACAAAAGTAAAGACATCAAAAGTAATGTTTTTGGTATTTTGTAGTGATTGTAACAGTAGCAACGGAAAAGTAAATAAGCGAGAACCAGTATATGGAAAACTCGTAGGCACCGAATTAGCGATGGATAATTATGCCGGGTGCGGTTCGTCATGTAACAGTCATAACATAGGGTGACACAGAACTAGCTCCAGTTCATCAATGTAATGTAGGCATGTATTCCTTATATAGTCATACGTGCTTATGGAAAATAACTTGCATGACACTGTCCTACCCTTTCGTGGCAGCGAGGTCCTATTGGAAACTAAGGGATATTAAGGCCTCCTTTTAATAGAGAACCGGAACAAAGCATTAGCACATAGTGAATACATGAACTCCTCAAACTATGGTCATCACCGGGAGTGGTCCCGATTATTGTCACTTCGGGGTTGCCGGATCATAACACATAGTAGGTGACTATAGACTTGCAAGATAGGATCAAGAACACACATATATTCATGAAAACATAATAGGTTCAGATCTGAAATCATGGCACTCGGCCCTAGTGAAAAGCATTAAGCATAGCAAAGTCATAGCAACATCAATCTCAGAACATAATGGATACTAGGGATCAAACCCTAACAAAACTAACTCGATTACATGATAAATCTCATCCAACCCATCACCGTCGAGCAAGCCTACGATGAAATTACTCACGCACGGCGGTGATCATCATGAAATTGGTGATGGAGGATGGTTGATGATGACGACGGTGACGAATCCCCCTCTCCAGAGCCCTGAACGGACTCCAGATCACCCCTCCTGAGAGAGATTAGGGCTTGGCGGCGGCTCCGTATCGTAAAACGCGATGATTTCTTCTCTCTGATTTTTTCTCCCCGAAAGCCAATATATGGAGTTGGAGTTGGCGTCGGAGGGCCACCAGGGGGCCCATGAGGTAGGGGGCGCGCCCAGGGGGGCGCGCCCCCACCCTCGTGGACAGGGTGTGGGCCCCCTGGTCTTCATCTTTTGTGAGGATTTTTTATTGTTTTTTCTAAGGTGTTCCGTGGAGTTTCAGGTCATTCCGAGAACTTTTATTTTCTGCACATAAAACAACACCATGGCAATTCTGCTGAAAACAGCGTTAGTCCGGGTTAGTTCCATTCAAATTATACAAGTTAGAGTCCAAAACAAGGGCAAAAGTGTTTGGAAAAGTAGATACGACTGAGACGTATCAAATCCCCCAAGCTTAAACCCTTGCCTGTCCTCAAGCAATTCAGTTGACAAACTGAAAGAGAAAAAGAAAAACTTTTACAAACTCTGTTTGCTCTTGTTGTTGTAACATGAAAAGCCAGCATTCAAGTTTCAGCAAATATTATGAACTAACCATACTCACAATAACACATAGGTCTCACAATTACTCATATCAATAGCATAAAGCTAGCGAGCTATAATAATAAAACTCGGATGACAACACTTTCTCAAAATAATCATAACATGATATAACAAAATGATATCTCGTTAGCCCTTTCTGAGACCGCAAAACATAAATGCAGAGCACCTTTAAAGATCAAGGGTTGACTAAACATTGTAATTCATGGTAAAAGAGATCCAATCAAGTCATACCCAATATAAACCAATAATAATGAATGCAAACGATAGTGTGCTCTCCAGCGGGTGCTTTTTAATAAGAAGGGTGATGACTCAACATAAAAGTAAATAGATAGGCCCTTCGCAAAGGGAAGCAGGGATTTGTAGAGGTGCCAGAGCTCGGTTTTGAAATAGAGATAAATTATATTTTGATCGACATACTTTCATTGTCAACATAACAGCTAAAAGACGACGATATCTTCCATGCTAAACAGATTAGGCGGTTCCCAAACAGAATGGTAAAGTTTATACTCCCCCTCCTCCACAAGCATCAATCCATGGCTTGCTCGAAACAACGAGTGCCTCCAACATTCAATGGGTCCCTGGGGGAGTTTTGTTTGCAGTTATTTTAATTTAGTTTGCACGAAGCATGGGACTGGGCATCCCGGATACCAGCCATTTTCTCGTGAATGAGGAGCGGAGTCCACTCCTCTTGAGAATAACCCACCTAACATGGAAGATAAGGGCAGCTCTAGTTGACATATGAGCTATTCGAGCATGCAAAACAGAATGTTTATTTGAAGATTTAGAGTTTGGCACATACAAATTTACTTGGAACGGCAGGTAAATACCGCATATAGGAAGGTATAGTGGACTCATATGGAATAACTTTGGGGTTTAAGGAGTTTGGATGCACAAGCAGTATTCCCGCTTAGTACAGGTGAAGGCTAGCAAAAGACTGGAAAGCGACCAACTGAGAGAGCGATAACAATCGTAAACATGCATTAAAATTAATTCACACCGAGTACAAGCATGAGTAGGATATAATCTACCATGAACATAAATATCATGAAGGCTATGTTGATTTGATTCAACTACATGCGTGAACATGTGCCAAGTCGAGTCACTCAATTCATTTAAAGGAGGATACCATCCCATCATACCACATCATAATCATTCTAATAGCATGTTGGCACGCAAGGTAAACCATTATAACTCATAGCTAATCAAGCATGGCACAAGCTACTATAATCTCTAAATGTCATTGCAAATATGTTTACTTCATAATAGCTGACTCAGGAATGACGAATCATCATATTTACAAAAACAAGATAGGTCAAGTTCATACCAGCTTTTCTCATTCCAATAAGTCCATCATAAATCATAATTATTGCCTTTCACTTGCACGACCGAACGGTGTGTATAATAATAAGAGTGCAGGTGCATTGGACTAAGCTGGAATCTGCAAGCATTCAACTCAAGAGAGAAGACAAGTAATATGGTCTCTAAGTTAAATAAACAATCATGCATGTAAGAGCCACTAAGCATTTTCAATATAGTCTTCTCGAGCCCCAAAGAAAGGAAAAGAAATAAAAACTATTTACACGGGAAAGCTCCCAACAAGCAAGAGAAGAACGAGAAATATTTTTGGGTTTTCTTTTTAATTACTACAGCAAAGAAATAAACTACTACTAATTTTTTGGTTTTTTTCTTAAGGTTTATCAAACACACAAGAAGAAAGCAGGAAAAAAGAAAATAAACTAGCATGGATATTACAGTGAAAGAGTATGAGCTCCGACATCTAGCAATGAGTGTGTGTGAACATGAATGTAATGTTGGTGGGAAATACGTACTCCCCCAAGCTTAGGCTTTTGGCCTAAGTTGGTCTATTGCCAGGGATAGCCTGGCGGATACCCGTAGGTGAAGCTGGGGTCATACTGTGATGCAGCGGCTATCGCTGCCTGAGCTGTAGCATGGAGTCGAGCAGCCTCCGCTCTCCTCTCGTACTCATCTGCCTCCTCTCTGGTAATAATATATCTTCATTTTGTCCGAAAATCAAAGAAGGTAGGAGCAGGAAGAGCAATATGGACTACACGACGTTTGTTAAAGATTAGTCGATACTGGAGAGGTGGTTCAGTCCTCTCAACAAACTGGTGGGAAACCATAGAATCAAAATCTAAATAAGAGGGGGGCAACTCCATATCACCCTCATGAATGTCTATCTCAAGAAAATTAGCTAAGCAGGTTGCATAAATTCCTCCAAAGAAATCTCCATTATGTCTATTCTGATGCAACCTGCGAGCTACAATGGCTCCCATATGATAAGATTGGTCTCCTAACACAGCACTCCTGAGAATGCTGAGATCAGGAACACACATGTGACATGCTTCATCCTTAGCATTTATGCATCTACCTATGAAGAGAGCAAAATAATGTATAGCAGGGAAGTGAACGCTCCCTATAGTGGCTTGTGTTATATCTCTAGATTCCCCCACAGTTATTCTAGCAAGAAAGTCTCTATATTCAGATTTAGGGGGATCCCTGACATTACCCCAAGATGGAAGTTTGCAAGCAGAAGTGAAACCCTCTAAGTACATGGTATAAGATTTGTCATAAAGGTCAAACATGAGTGAAGGAGAATTACGCCAAGATGAAAACTCAAACCTCCTCACAAATGAACTTGTGAGATCATGATCTTCGGGGCATTTGTCGACTTCAAAGTCCTCAAGACCGGCGTTACTCAAATATGCACTAAATTCTTCTTTGATTCCCACTTGATTCATAAAATTTTCCGAAGGCCATTCACAGGGCCTCACAGGGGCGTCTCTTGGTGGTTCCTCGTCAGCATCACGTATTGCAAGCCTGGGACCTTGCTTCCTTGAAGGACCACCTTGGAACATCCTCCTCAACATATTGTTTCCTCTGAAAAATTTCTGAAATTTTTAGTAACTTCAAATAAAAGTGAACCAACTTCAATAAAATTGATAGCAACAACTCCCATAAGTGCCTAGAGCCTATATAAAGCATTGGAACTACTTGGAACCATATAAATTTGACATGCAAGCTCAAGAACATGGTCACCTATGCAACACAAATTTGCAATGAATAAAGCACTAGAACAAAAACTAATTGGACCATGGAGGAGTCACATACCAAGGAACAATCTCCCCAAGCAGTTTTGCGAGAGGTGCTTTGAGCAAGGAGATCGAAAATCACAGCAACGGGGGCTGGAACTCGTGCTTGAGTTGGTTTTTCGTGTTTGTGTGAGGCAGAGGAAGAAGATGGGTGCAGGGATAAGTGGAGGAGGGCCACCGTGGGCCACGAGGCAGGGGGCGCGCCCAGGGCGTAGGGCGCGCCCTCCACCCTCGTGGCCAGGTGGCAACTCCCCCCGTGGTAATTTTTGCACAGTAAATTCTCAAATATTCATGAAAAAACCATATTAAATTGGCATGGCATTCTGAGGACTTTTATTTTTAGGGTATTTTTATATTGCACGGATAAGTCAGGAGACAGAAAAAAAAATACTATTTTACTTTATTTCTACTAAATAACAAAAAATATAAAGAGGGTACAGAAGGTTGTGCTTCTAGTTTCATCCATCTCGTGATCATCAAAATGAACCCACTAACAAGGTTGATCAAGTCTTGTTAACAAACTCATTCCGAATAATCACGGAACTGGAGAAATTTCGAATAACACTAAGTTACCTCAACGGGGATATGAAAATACCCAACAATAAGAATATCATACTTTTTCTTGACAGTAGGGAGAGGGAATTCAAAACCTCCAAATATAATCGATGGAATTTTTCCAATAGAATTGATACTATAAACTTGAGGTTGTTTTCTCGGAAAGTGTACCGTGTGCTCATTGCCATTAACATGAAAAGTGACATTGCCTTTGTTGCAATCAATAACAGCCCCTGTAGTATTAAGGAAAGGTCTTCCAAGAATAATAGACATACTATCATCCTCGGGAATATCAAGAATAACAATGTCCGTTAAAATAATAACGTTTGCAACCACAACAGGCACATCCTCACAAATACCGACAGGTATAGCAGTTGATTTATCAGCCATTTGCAAAGATATTTTAGTAGGTGTCAACTTATTCAAGTCAAGTCTACGATATAAAGAGAGAGGCATAAGACTAACACCGGCTCCAAGATCACATAAAGCAGTTTTAACACAATTTCTCTTAATGGAGCATGGTATAGTAGGTACTCCTGGATCTCCAAGTTTCTTTGGTATTCCACCCTTAAAAGTATAATTAGCAAGCATGGTGGAAATTCCAGCTTCAGGTATCTTTCTTTTATTAGTAATGATATCCTTCATATACTTAGCATAAGGATTTGTTTTGAGCACATCAGTCAATCGCATACGCAAAAAGATGGGTCTAATCATTTCAGCAAAGCGCTCAAAATCCTCATCATCCTTCTTCTTGGATGGTTTCGGAGGAAAAGGCATGGGTTTCTGAACCCATGGTTCCTTTTCTTTACCACGTTTCCTAGCAATGAAGTCTCTTTTATCATAACGTTGATTCTTTGATTGTGGGTTATCAAGATCAATAGCAGGTTCAACTTCTACATCATTATCATTACTAGGTTGAGCATCAACATGAACATTATCATTAACATTATCACTAGGTTCATGTTCATCACCTGATTGTGTTTCAACATCAGAAATAGAGATATCATTTGGATTCTCAGGTGGTTTAGCAATAGGTTCACTAGAAGTTTGCAAAGTCCTATCATTTTTCTTTTTCTTCCTCTTAGAAGAACTAGGTACATCAATATTATTTCTCTGAGAATCTTGCTCGATTCTCTTAGGGTGGCCTTCAGGATACAAAGGTTCCCGAGTCATTCTACCAGTTCTAGTAGCCACTCTAACAGCATAATCATTTTTCTTAATATTCATTTCATCAAGCACTTCTTTCTGAGCTTTAAGTACTTGTTCTACTTGAGTGGTAACCATAGAAGCATGTTTGCTGACAAGTTTAAGTTCACCTCTAATATCAGCCATATAATCACCCAAGCATCTAATCATAAAGGTATTCTGTTTTAATTGTCTACCAAAATAAGCATTAAAGTCATCTTGCTTAAACATAAAGTCATTAAACTCATCCAAGCACTGACTAGCAATTTTAGTAGGAGGGACTTCAGCTTTATCATATCTATAGAGAGAATTTACCTTTACTACCTGTGTCGGGATATCGGGAGGTTCTTCGGTAAATAAGTAATTGAGATCATATACTTCTTCAACAGGCGGTAAATTAAGACCATGTATTTCTTCAATAGGAGGTAAATTCTTAACATCTTCAGCTTTAATTCCTTTTTCTTTCATAGATTTCTTTGCCTCTTGCATATCTTCGGGACTGAGAAATAGAACACCTCTCTTCTTCGGAGTTGGTTTAGGAATAGGCTTAGTAATTGGCTCTGGAACTGGCTCAAGAGTTGGCTCAGGAGGTGCCCAATTATTTTCATTTGCCAACATATTATTCAATAGAATTTCAGCTTCATCCAGTGTTCTTTCCCTGAAAAGAGAACCAGCACAACTATCCAGGTAATCTCTGGAAGCATTAGTTAGTCCATTATAAAAGATATCAAATATTTCAGGTTTCTTAAGAGGATGATCAGGCAAAGCATTAAGTAACTTGAGAAGCCTCCCCCAAGCTTGTGGGAGACTCTCTTCTTCAATTTGCACGAAGTTGTATATTTCCCTCAAGGCAGCTTGTTTCTTATGAGCAGGGAAATATTTAGCAGAGAAGTAGTAAATCATATCCCGGGGACTTTGCACACAACCAGGATTAAGAGAATTAAACCATATCTTAGCATCACCCATTATTGAGAACGAAAATATTTTGAGTAAATAAAGGTAGCGTGATCTCTCATTATTAGTAAACAGGGCAGCTATGTCATTTAACTTAGTAAGATGTGCCACAACAGTTCCAGATTCATAGCCATAAAAAGGATCAGATTCAACCAAAGTAATTATATCTAGATCAACAGAAAAATAATAATAATCCATATCGGGAACACAAATAGGTGAAGTGGCAAAAGCAGGGTCGAGTCTCATTCTATCTCTAAAAGATTCTTTACTCCATTTAACTAGCAACCTCTTAAGTTCATATCTATCCTGGCAAGCAAGAATAGCTTCAGAAGATTCTACATCAAAAAGATAACCCTCAGGAATAGCAGGCATATTCTCATCATCACTAACATCATCGTATTTAGGTTCAATAATTTCTCTTTCTCTAAACCTAGCAATTTGCTCATCGAGAAATTCACCAAGGGGCACAGTAGTATCAAGCATAGAAGTAGTTTCATCATAAGTATCATGCATAGCAGAAGTGGCATCATCAATAACATGCGACATATCAGAATGAATAGCAGTAAAAGGTTTAGGTGTCGCAAGTTTACTTATAACAGAAGGAGAATCTAGTGCAAGGCTAGATGGCAGTTCCTTACCTCCCCTCGTAGTTGAGGGCAAAATAGTAGTTCGATCGTCTTTCAAGTTCTTCATAGTGTCCAGCAGATATAAATCCCAAGTGACTCAAAGAATAGAGCTATGCTCCCCGGCAACGGCGCCAGAAAAAGGTCTTGATAACCCACAAGTATAGGGGATCATAGCAGTTTTCGAGAGTAGAGTATTCAACCCAAATTTATTGATTCGACACAAGGGAGCCAAAGAATATTCTCAAGTATTAGCAGCTGAGTTGTCAATTCAACCATACCGAAACTTAGTATCTGCAGCAAAGTGTTTAGTAGCAAAGTAATATGATAGTAGTGGTAACGGTAACAAAAGTAAAGACAACAAAAGTAATGTTTTTGGTATTTTGTAGTGATTATAATAAAGAGTAATGGAAAAGTAAATAAGCGAGAACCAATTATATGGAAAACTCGTAGGCACCGGATTAGCGATGGATAATTATGCGGATGCGGTTCGTCATGTAATAGTCATAACATAGGGTGACATGTAACTAGCTCCAGTTCATCAATGTAATGTAGGCATGTATTCCGTATATAGTAAATGCGTGCTTATGGAAAAGAACTTGCATGGCATCTTTTGTCCTACCCTCCCGTGGCAGCGGGTCCTATTGGAAACTAAGGGATATTAAGGCCTCCTTTTAATAGAGAACCAGAACAAAGCATTAGCACATAGTGAATACATGAACTCCTCAAACTATGGTCATCACCAGGAGTGGTCCCGATTATTGTCACTTCGGGGTTGCCGGATCATAACACATATTAGGTGACTATAGACTTGCAAGATAGGATCAAGAACACACATATATTCATGAAAATATAATAGGTTAAGATCTGAAATCATGGCACTCGGGCCCTAGTGACAAGCATTAAGCATAGCAAAGTCATAGCAACATCAATCTCAGAACATAATGGATACTAGGGATCAAACCCTAACAAAACTAACTCGATTACATGATAAATCTCATCCAACCCATCACCGTCCAGCAAGCCTACGATGCAATTACTCACGCACGGCGATGAGAATCATGAAATTGGTGATGGAGGATGGTTGATGATGACGACGGCGACGAATCCCCCTCTCCGAAGCCCCGAACGGACTCCAGATCAGCCCTCCCGAGAGAGATTAGGGCTTGGCGGCGGCTCCGTATCGTAAAACGCGATGATTTCTTCTCTGTGATTTTTTTCTCCCCGAAAGCCAATATATGGAGTTGGAGTTGGCGTCGGAGGGCCACCAGGGGGCCGACGAGGTAGGGGGGCGCGCCCAGGGGGGTGCCCCCCACCGTCGTGGACAGGGTGTGGGCCCCCTGGTCTTCATCTTTTGCGAGGATTTTTTATTGTTTTTTCTAAGGTGTTCCGTGGAGTTTCAGGTCATTCCGAGAACTTTTATTTTCTGCACATAAAACAACACCATGGCAATTCTGCTGAAAACAGCGTCAGTCCGGGTTAGTTCCATTCAAATTATACAAGTTAGAGTCCAAAACAAGGGCAAAAGTGTTTGGAAAAGTAGATACGACGGAGACGTATCACATCCCTCGACCTCTTCTACCCCGTGAGTTCCTCCCTGTCCATCGCCTCGCCTTCCCTCGAGCCCATGCGCGAGCACACGCGTCCCCGGCATCGTCCACGCGTCCGCCGCGGTGCCAGTTCGGCCATCTCACCCCGTGGCTATAAATAGCCGTCCCCCGAGCCTCCCGAGCTCACCTCTGGCCTCGCCTCTCTCCCATCTCCCTCCCCGTCCACTCGCTTGAGCTCCAAGAGCTCCTGAGCCCTCCCTTGCCTCCATGGACGCCGCCTCTGCCCCTCTTCGATTCGGGCAAGCCGAGCCCTTCCCCTCCGCTCTGCCCCCACCATTAGCCTCCCCGGAGTCCAGCTACTCGCCCCAACTCCTTTCCCCTCGCTGGTGTGCCGTGTAGCCCCGTAGCCAAATCCCACCCGAAGCCATCTCCGCTGGAGTCCGCTCCCTCATCGCTCTGGTCCTCCTCGGCGTCCATGCCCAGGCGGGATGGATGCGGCGCCTCTCCCCGATCTCTTCGGTGCCCGTAGCCTCGCCGGAGGCGGTCTGTGGCGCCGGAGCTCATCGCCGGAGCACGCCGGTCCTCCTCTGCCTCGCGGGGAGGCTTGAGGTGGACGACGACCTCGGGCCAGGCGGGCCCCATCTCCACGCAGCCCCACCCGTCGGCGAGCGGGCATTGACCCGGGCTACCCACGTGGATAAGTGACGGGCCCCACAGCCTGTGGGACCCGCCCGTCAGCCTCCCAGCCCGCCGGCCCCGCGTCGACCCAGGTACGCTGATGAGGATAAGTGGAGACGTAATCCACTGATTACATCTTCGCTTTCCGAAATCGTATTTCTGCAAACCCGTTTCTGCCTTATCCACTCAGGGACTTGGTTGTGATGTTATTTTTACAGAAAAGTCCCTGAACTTCAACCCCTCACAACTTTTTATCTGTAACTCCAAATGAGGTGATTCCAAAGCCCACTTCTTTGTTTCGTCAAGCCCGTTCTGTTGGTTTTATTTTCACTATGGTTTGATCCTGTGAAAATGACCATTATGCCCTTTCCCTTATTCAGCCCCCTCCGAGAGAGAACATTTTCCGGCGATTTGTTCCGCGAGTTTCTCGCACTTCTCCCCGGTGATTTCTTCCACCTAGGCAAGCCACAATACCCACTTGCATGATAGTCATGCAGTAGCCATGGTTTTCAACTTAAATCTTTATTAAATGTTTGCTTGTTGAAAAGATGGTTATCGTTGTTCCGGTGATGTTTAGATTTGCATGTTCACTTTTGTGCTATGTTGTTTTGTACTCTGTTATCATGTCCTACCTGCTAGTATTTCCTTTCATATGTTTATGCTTTCTAGTAGTACATGTTGATGTTGGTGATGGTCATGCTAGTCAGTATGCCATGCTTAGTGGATATGATTTATTGTTGATATGGTGGATAGTCATGTGATACCCTTATGATTATGTTGATATCATGTTCATGCATTTTATCATGGCTCAGCATATTTGCATTCAAGTTAAATGGACTAAATTGAACTTGAACAACTGTTGGCTGAGTCATGGTGCCACTAAAACGATGCTGACCAGTGCAACCATGCTTACCGGTATGGGACGGTCCTAACTGGGTCTATTGTCGTGCCTCTCGCCGGTGCCTCCAATGAGGGAAGGTTATGGGTGCGCGCTACCCTGATCAATTAGGCGGGCATAAGCCTTGTGTGCCCGTTGATGAGTTTATGGATCCAGGTCCCCGTGTGGGATCGTTTATGTTTGGGCCACGACGGTGGTCGTTGAGGTGTCTTGAGGTAGACACGGGTCCACCCATGACTTAGCCCAGAGGGGAGTGAGTCAGAGTGGCCGGGAGAGTGTCATGGCAGTAGGATGGTTTGGTAGGAACGCCGTTGGTCCACCCGAATGGGATTGCGAGGCCATGGGTTCTATAGTGTGGGTACAGTGTACTAACCTCTACAGAGTGTATATTAAATCTATCGATAGCCGCGCCCGCGGATAAGGGCCCAGGTCGAAAGTAGGTCACACCGTGAGTCAACAGTAATAAGAATAATGTGCTTAATAACAATGTGATAAGTTGGTTGTGATCGCTGTAAGGATCACGGGCCATTTAGTGGTCGGGTTGTGATCGCCGTAAGGATCACGGGCCATTTATTGGTCGGGATGTGATCACCGTAAGGATCACGGGCCAAGTGTTGGTCGGGTTGTGATTGTCGTAAGGATCACGGGCCAAGTGTTGGTCGGGTTGTGATCGCCGTAAGGATCACGGGACAAGTGTTGGTTGGGTTGTGATCGCCGTAAGGATCACGGTGGTATCGAGGATACCGAGCTGTGTATATTCATGATGTTGTGCGAGAATCGTGGGTAAAGATCAAGCTCCTTGTGGTCATTTAATGATCGCTACGGTATTGTTCATACCAAGCTTGATTTGAATCTAGGATGATCGTGTGATGTCCGAGGTTGGTAAGTGATGCCTATATTGGTTACGAGGTAACCCGAGCAGAATAAGTGGTGCATATAGTGTCATCATGTTGCATGCTAGTATTGTTGGATTAATATGTTCATGATGGGTTAGCTGTATCATGTTCATGCTATATTATTCTGATGATATCATGTTAAATTATGCTTAACCTGTAATTGCCATGCTGTTGTTTGTCTTGAATGCTTTTGGTTATTCTGAGCTTGCAAGTACATTCAATGTACTGACCTGGCGTGTGCCAGTTTGCAGGTCATGCCGGATTTGATTGCTTGCTTGTCGTGGTTTCCGTTCGTGCGAGCTAGGATAAGCGTTCTAGCCAGAGTCCCTGCGGAGTGGAGTTCACCACCGTCGTCGTTGTTCTGCTGCTAGAGTTATTCCGCTGCTTCGAGTTGTTCTGCTGCTTGCATAGAGCAACTGAGGATGGCGTAGTGTCGCCGTACCGATGTTATTCATTGTAATATCGGAGACCTTGTATTCATATTCGTGTAATAATAGAAGGCTGATTTGTTCTATGCTAAGCAGTGTCGTATTCCAGAAGACTTCTCCTCGATCTCTGGGCTGGAATACGAGGCGTTCCGGTTTTCTCTGAGCCGGGGTGCCACACTGCTGATAACCCACAAGTGTATGTGAAAGTGCAACTAATCCCCGGGTGGTTTTGGTAATTAATAACAACATATATATCATTGAACTAATAGTTTCTTGAGTATCATTTCAGAAAGTTCAGTGATATGGGTATGGCAATGACTGAAGAAGTGGACCCCTCAAATGCTAAGGCAAGCATTGGCAAAAGCTCAAGACTCCATTTTTGGTTTAGTGATCCAAGATCACATTGAGTCTATAGGAAAGCCAATACTATTAAAAGGGGATGAGGTTATGATAATGATCTGGTTGCTCAAAGTGCTTAGTGATATATCTCCTAAACTATCGCAATCTTTCATTCCAACATACACTCATAAGTAATCTCGGTCCCACCGATTCCATAAACTCAGTCACACCGAGATGAACCACCTCACCATATAGCCAAACCCTAGAAATCTCGGATTTTCCGATTCCAAACTCGGTCTCACGAAACTAGTGTTGCCAAGCTTCAGAACATACGTCATCAAATCGGTGTCACCGAGATGATAAAGTCGGTCCCACGAGATTGGCAAACCCTAGTATTTGGAAGAATCGGACTCACCGAGATTGTATTTTGGTCCCACGAAAATCCCAACGTTCACAAGATTTGAACTTTCGGTCTCACCGAGTTGTCAACTTCGGTCCGACCGAGATTGGTCAAATGTGTGTAACAGTTGGATTTTGTGTGGAGGCTATAAATACCCTCCACCTCCTCTTCATTCATGGAGAGAGCCATCGAAAGAACTACCACTCCTACCTTACATTTACGAGAAGAAAACTACCTACCCTTGTGTTGAGATCAAGTTGCTCCACTCCCACCATATGAAACTTGATTTCTAGCCTTCCCAAGTTGCTTTCCACTCAATCCTTTCTTCCACCACAGCCAAATCAGTGAGGAGAGTTGAGTGTTGGGGAGATTATCATTTGAAGCACAAGAGCAAGGAGTTCATCATCACCAACACCATCTATTACCTTTTGGAGGTGGTGCCTCCTAGATTGGTTAGGTGTCGCTTGGGAGCCTCCGTCAAGATGTGGAGTTGAACCAAGAAGTTTGTAAGGGCAAGGAGATCGCCTACTTCGTGAAGATCTACCCCGAGTAAGGCTAGTCCTCCGTGGGCGTATGCCATGATGGCATAGACAAGGTTGCTTCTTCGTGGACCCTTCGTGGGTGGAGCCCTCCGTGGACTCTCGCCGTTACCCTCCGTGGGTTGAAGTCTCCATCAACGTGGATTGACGATAGCACCACCTATCGGAACCACGAGAAAAATCTCCGTGTCTCCAAATTGCGTTTGCTCTTCTCCACCTCTCTTTACTACATGTGCAATTTACTTTCCGCTGCCAATACTCTAGAATTGCATGTGTAGGGTGATACTTGACTTGATCATCATTGTGAACTTGCCAAAACTTGTCTTAATCAAAAGGCTGAATTTTTATATTGTCAAGTAGTCTAATCACCCCCTCTAGACATACTTTCGATCCTACAAGTGGTATCGAGCTTTGGTCTCCATTGTATTGGTTTCCATTGCATTGGACTCCATAAGCTTGGTTTCACAACCTAGGAGAGTATGGCGTCTAGTGAGGTAATTTTCGTAGAGGTCCTTACTTTGATGGTTCAAATTTTGCTAGTTGGAAGCATAAAATGAAAATGCATATTCTTGGACATAACCCCACGCATGGGGCATTATTTGTGTTGGCTTGCAAGGTGAGTTCTTGAGGAAGGAAAAGTTCGGATCGTGAAGCTACTGGTGATGAATTGCGGATGTTGCGTAACAATGCTCAAGCTTGTGACATTCTCTTCAATGCTTTGTGTCGAGGAGTTCAACAAAATCAGCCGTCTTGAGAATGCAAAAGAGATTTGGGATACTTTGGTCGAAATGCACAAAGGTACCAAGTCCGTGAAGGAATCAAAGCTAGATGTTCTTCAAGGTCAACTTGACAAGTTCAAGATGAAGGAAGGTGAAGGAGTCGCTGAAATGTACTCTAGGCTTGCTCTCATCACAAATGAGATTGCCGGCTTAGGAAGCGAAGAAATGACCGACCGATTCATCATCAAGAAGATTCTCAGAGCTTTGGATGGAAAGTATGACACCGTGTGCACTTTGATCCAAATGATGCCAAACTACAAGAATCTCAAGCCTACCGAAGTCATTGGAAGAATTGTTGCTCATGAGATGACACTTAAAGATAAGGAAGAGCTTCACAACAAGTCAAGTGGTGCTTACAAAGCTACTAGTGATGCTCCCACAACCTCAAGTGACAAGTTAGTTTCCAATGAAGAGATAAGCCTAATGGTGAAGAACTTCAACAAATTCTACAAGAGTAGAAGCAAGGAAAGAAGCTCAAAGTCTAGATCATATGATGAAAAGAGATCTTCTAGTCGTGATCGAAGCTGCTACAATTGTGGAAGACCGGACACTACTCAAATGAGTGTTCGGCTCCCCACAAGAGAAGAGAAGAATCTCCAAGAAGAAGAAGCTCAAGAGAAGAGTCTCCTCGAAAGAGAGGAGTAGAGATGATCGTTATGAGCGAAGATCCTCTCGGAGAAGCAAGGATTCGGAAAGGAAAGACAAGTCATCAAGGAGCTACACAAGAAGAAAACATCAAGCTCATGTAGGTGAATGGGTCTCGGCCCGACTCCGACAATCACTCGAAAGAAGCTATCACTCCAACTCCGAATCTGATCAAGATGAAGGTGTTGCGGTCTTGCTCTCGTGTCCTCCAACTCCAACTCCTATGACTTATTTGATTCACCAAATGAGGGAATTGGAAGATGCTTCATGGCTAAAGGCCCCAAGGTATCACACCCTGAATTTATTGACTTTGATAGTGATGAGGATGACTTGCTTGGTGAAGATGAGCTTTTACATGATAAATCTAGTGAGCCTAGTAATGATGAACATGCTAGTAGTCTTTATAGTCGAGAAGATTCGAATGACAATGCTATGAAGGAGATTGAGAGTCTAACTAAAGAACTAAACACTCTTAAGTTAGCTCATGAAACAACTCAAGAAGATCATAGAGAGCTCCTAAGATCTCATGAGAAGCTACGCTTCGAGAAGCTCAATCTAGAGCAAGAACATGAGTTTCTAAAAGCAATCAATGACGATCTTCGAAAGATGAGTTCTTCATATCTTGCCAAACGACTTCTCTTATCTAATTTTTTGCCACCTATTAAAACTAAGCATGACAAGCATAAGAAAAATTCTTCATCTAGTAGTAACAATAACCATGCTAAATCCAATATTGTTGCTTCTAGTAATTCTCTTGATTCCACTAACAATGTTTCAAGCCAAGTTACACTTGAGCAAGAAAATAGTTTATTGAAAGGGATTATAGAGAAAGGTGTCTACAAGAGCCTTGCGGAAGCAAGAACTTTGAGGAAATTGTTACTTAAGCAAGGAAGGCACCGGAAGAATCAAGGAATTGGTTTTGAGCGAAAGTTCAACGCCGAGGGTGTTGAATGGGAAGAAGGTCAATATCCCACTCCAAAGTTTGTTTCTCAAAAGGAGAAGTATGATCCTACTTCTTCCAATGTGGAACAAGCTCAAGATGACCTTCCACCACAAGACCACAAGCAAAAGGCAAGGACAAGCTTCAAGAGGAGATTGATGCATTTATTGAAGCACCTAAAGCCATGGTCAAGTGGGTTCCCAAGGAAGCGTCAAGTTCTACTTCGTCAAGCTCAACTACAACCCCAAGGATTCCCATCAAGATGATGTGGATCGAAGAAGAAGAACTAGAGAGTTCTTGAGGGTGACTCCGCCAACATACTTCACTCACATTCATTTTGGCAAGAACTTGTGCAATCAACTTCCACATCTTGCACTAGTTCATGGAGTCACAAACCCTCTTGTTGGTAAGTCAAGGGACAAGGTAATCATTGCTTTCATGGACATCATCTATTGTATACTTCAATCTATGTCCATGGATATCCTTGTTTGTTCCTTGTGGGACTAACCCATGTAGGTATTGAAAGTGCCCGAATCCAAAGGATTGCTCCCAACTCTTGATGATCTTCATCAACATTGAGCATCCACATCTTCAACATCTACATGAAGTCTTCTCGACAACCCAAGGTTAGTTTGACCCTTTAAAAGGGTTCTCACATCTAGGGGAGCTTTGCTCTAAAGAATTGAGCTAAAGCATCTTCAAATGATGTGAACACATTAATGCTTTATGTAAAAGTGGTAACCCCACTTGTGCTTAAACGATGAGTATGACCTATGATCAAATGTTCTCATTTGACTCCTAAGTCAATATACTCATATAAAGATGACCTAGTCATCGACAAATTGTGTGATAGTAGCTAGTGTTTTGTTTGTGCATGTTTGACACATATTTCATTTGCTATCTTATTATGTGAGCATGTTGGATGCATGATTTTATCCATTCGAGGACATCCATTTGTTGCTTTGGTCTTTTGGATTTCCTTTTTGACCAAATGGATGGACAAGAATGCCTAAGTTCCTCCCCTAGCTATCTATGCTTTCTTGTCTCAAATTCTATTCATGCTTATATCACAAACTTTGAACAAGTCATTTTCGGACACACCGAGTGAGGAGCACTCGGAGCCACCGATCCGTCAAAGACTAAACTTCCAAAACCTTCTAAGTATTTTCGGTCAGACCAACCCACTCAAACTCGGACAGACCGAAAGCACTTGGATTGATCTAGGTTTTCACCTCGGTGAAACCGAGTTGCAAATTTCGGCGTGATCAAGTGTGTGCTGCTTGCGATTATCCATCTCGGTGCCACCGAAGTTTACAACTCGGTCCCACCGACAACAAAAGGGTATATATATCTGAGGGCAGCGCACGTTGATTCCTTCTTCAAAACGCCTCGGCCCCAAACCCTTTGCTGCCGTCGCCGTGGTCTCCGGATCGTCTCCGTCGTCGCCTGTGCGCCCTCGCCGCGGGTCTCCGTCGCCGTCAACGGACATTCTCTCCGTGCCGTTGCCGCCGTAGAGGAACTCCACCAAGTTAGGGTGAGTTTCGATCCCTCTCGTGTTTCAACCTCCGATTCTATGCACGATTGGTTTGCCTAGTTTCTTGCCACGTTTGAGATCTTCCTATCCAGCAGATTAGTTCTTAGAACGAAATTCGAGTAAAAGTTTTAGGGTTAGGTTTCCGCCGAACACATCTCGGTGAGACCGATTCTACATTCTCGGTATGACCGATTTGGCCTCTGGCCATTGCACTGCACTTTTCGGTCCAACCGAGTTGTGCAAATCGGTGTGACCGAAATGAGGATTTAGTGAAACCCTAGTGTTCTCGGCTAGACCGAAACCCATTTCGGTCCAACCGAAAGTGGTGTGAATGGTTCTGTTTAGACACTTCGGATTCACCGAATTTTAGCCTCGGTCTGACCGAAATGCATTCTGTGAAAACCTAAAACTGAAATTTGAACTCATTTTTTTGCAAAATCTTCGCAGTTTGTGATAACTCTTCTATTCTCGCCTACACCTAATCTATTCACGGGTTGTCGGCCATGTCGGATGCGGTGACAGCGAGCAGTCTGAATCACCAATTGCTGAGATTCGAGCGGGCACTAGTCCCGAGGCCAGCAGCTTTTCGGATGATGGTGAAAGGAGCACACCAAGTGGTTTGCCTCCTGCTGCCACGGGGCGGAAGAAGAAGAATTCTGATGAAGAAGATTCTAATTTCATAGCTGAGGAAGAGATCTCCTCTAAGCCAAAGAGGAAAGTTGTTTCCAAAGAGCATCAAGGGCAGCAAACCAAGAAAGGCACCAGTAAAGTGAATAAGTCCACTGTTGCCAAGAAGCTGAGCATGGAAGAGAAACTTGAGCAAAGTGAAGAAAACTTCCAAGAGGAAGAGAATTGTGCATGATGAAGCAGCGGATGATGATGATTCGATGAGGAAGCACCCCACCTCCTCGAAGCCTAAGTTGATGGGTGATGCCATCGAGGCAGGAGCACCTTCAAAGTCTAAGCCATCTGCTCCGGCAAAGGCAGCTCAAGCCAAGCCTTCTTTGCCAAGCCCAAGAAAAGCTGTCAGAACATCCCAGCTTGAGAGAAGAAGAAAGACAATGTGCCACCGGTGAGTCGGATGATGAGGCACTGTGTTCTTGAAACTCCGTCGAAATTGCCAATTCACAATGATGCTCATCCTCGAGCTGAAAACATGAAGGAAAGAAAGGATAAAGGTCTCGGGCTATGGAGACAAGCTGATCCATATCTTTGTGAGGAGAAGAACTGCTTGTAGACCCAAGGTTCCACACGAGAGCAGCAGGACTTCTATGAGGCTGTGCTTATGGACAAGAAGCCCATTGTTGCAGACACTCGCTATGTTGGTCGGGCATATATTGATTGTGAAAACACAGAGACTTCTTTCCACATGTGCATGAGAGCTTTCTTGCATGTGGTGTTGCTGAGTTCGTTGGTCGGTTTATGATTGGAATGATGAGATGATCATGCAATTCTATGCCCTTGCTCATTTCTATCGGATGGTAAAATCACATGGATGGTGAAGGCCGAGAGATTCTCTTCTCTTGTTGAAGAATGGGCAGCACTTGCTGAATGCTCCGATGACCAAGAGAAGATGATGTTGATGTCTATGGTATTCCCAAGAAAAACCATGAGTCTATGAAGAACATGTACAATGAGGTACCAGCTAAGGATGTAGAAATCTGGAAGCTCGGCTCGATGTATCATCTCGAGCAGGTCTACCTACCACAAACACAATTCGAGGCATACCTTGATGCCCAAGTCTAGAGATCATCGCATGATAAGAGGCTATTCTATCAACATGCTGCATATACTTGATCAGAAGGCACCTTTAAAGGTGATGGACCTGATAGTTGAGACTATCAAGAGGACTGCAGCAGACTGAAGAGGTCATGTGGATTTGCCCGCACATTGGATGCTTATCAATGCCAAGTTTGGCACGGGCACCTACTTGTTGGAAAGACCACACTTGCCACTGCAGCCTGAGCATGAGGACAATGAAGTTGTGATGGATGAGGAGGACCCCACGTCTGTTGAAGGTCAAGCAAAGTCTGAAGCTGCCAAACAAGCCAAAGCTGAGAAGGAAGCAGCAGCAGCAGCAGCTAAACCCAAGAGTGTTGGAGAGCAGCTCCTTGAAGCTACCCGGAGGATTGAACAACGCTGGCCAGCATTGTGCGATCTCGGGAGAGTCTTGAGAGGATTGTTGAAGACAAGTTCCATGCTCTGGATGTCAAGTGACTGAAGTGCAAGTCACTGTCAACAAGCTTGAGGCAGATATCGAGGAAGCCAAGAAGGAGAAGGAAGAGCTCATGCGTGAGATGCAGGATGACCTAGTCCAGATGATTATGAACAGCTGCTCCGGTTCCCACAAGACCCAGATCAGCTGCTATTCGATGGAGACACGGGACTACAGCCTCGGCACCTCCACAGCTCCATCGGCCCGGCTCAGCTCGGTGACCACTCCTCCGGCTCCACAGACATCGGTGAAGCCTTTGCAGATGCAGCCATCTCAACTCCATCAACCTGCAGAGAGGAGCCGCCGGCAGAGTCCCTAGTGACGTTTAGCTCTATACCTTTCGAACTTTTGGTAACTTGTTGCCAAAGGGGAGAAATTGTATAGATCATAGGACTTCGAGAGAGAGTGCTCGCTTTTGCTCTTTCGTTTATTTGCGGTCTTTTGAGATACTTTTGAGATTTTGAGACATTCCGTGTGTTTGATACTACGTTTGCTCTACTTTGATGAGTGCTTGATCATACTATGCCTTAATGTGTGCTTAATGCTTATCATATGCTATTCATATCTTGTATGATCATTTACTCATGTCTTGGTGATTGGGTGCATGCTATTCATTCTTATCATTTTGTGCGCTCCACCAAGATGTATGTGACATGGAAGAGTGACCCATGATCCTAATCGATTGTGCATTTGCATTCAAGCGCAAATCTTAAATAATGCACAAATTTAGGGGAGCTCTTGCTTATCACATACTTCTCAAAGCGACGATATTATTCATTGATTATATCTTTGTCGAAGCTTTGATCTATATGTTGTCATCAATTACCAAAAGGGGAGATTGAAAGTGCAACTAATCCCGGGTGGTTTTGGTAATTAATAACAACATATATATCATTGAACTAATAGTTTCTTGAGTATCATTTGAGAAAGTTCATTGATATGGGTATGGCAATGGTGAAGAAGTGGACCCTCAAATGCTAAGGCAAGCATTGGCAAAAGCTCAAGACTCCATTTTTGGTTTAGTGATCCAAGATCACATTGAGTCTATAGGAAAGCCAATACTATTAAAGGGATGAGGTTATGATAATGATCTGGTTGCTCAAAGTGCTTAGTGATATATCTCCTAAACTATCAGCAATCTTTCATTCCAACATACACTCATAAGTAATCTCGGTCCCACCGATTCCATAAACTTCAGTCACACCGAGATGAACCACCTCACCATATAGCCAAACCCTAGAAATCTCGGATTTTCCGATTCCAAACTCGGTCTCACGAAACTAGTGTTGCCAAGCTTCAGAACATACGTCATCAAATCGGTGTCACCGAGATGATAAAGTCGGTCCCACCGAGATTGGCAAACCCTAGTATTTGGAAGAATCGGACTCACCGAGATTGTATTTTGGTCCCACGAAAATCCCAACGTTCACAAGATTTGAACTTTCGGTCTCACCGAGTTGTCAACTTCGGTCCGACCGAGATTGGTCAAATGTGTGTAGCAGTTGGATTTTGTGTGGAGGCTATAAATACCCTCCACCTCCTCTTCATTCGTGGAGAGAGCCATCGAAAGAACTACCACTCCTACCTTACATTTACGAGAAGAAAACTACCTACCCTTGTGTTGAGATCAAGTTGCTCCACTCCCACCATATGAAACTTGATTTCTAGCCTTCCCAAGTTGCTTTCCACTCAATCCTTTCTTCCACCATAGCCAAATCGGTGAGGAGAGTTGAGTGTTGGGGAGATTATCATTTGAAGCACAAGAGCAAGGAGTTCATCATCACCAACACCATCTATTACCTTTTGGAGGTGGTGCCTCCTAGATTGGTTAGGTGTCGCTTGGGAGCCTCCGTCAAGATGTGGAGTTGAACCAAGAAGTTTGTAAGGGAAGGAGATCGCCTACTTCGTGAAGATCTACCCGAGTAAGGCTAGTCCTCCGTGGGCGTATGCCATGATGGCATAGACAAGGTTGCTTCTTCGTGGACCCTTCGTGGGTGGAGCCCTCCGTGGACTCTCATGGCCGTTACCCTCCGTGGGTTGAAGTCTCCATCAGCGTGGATTGGCGATAGCACCACCTATCGGAACCACGAGAAAAATCTCCGTGTCTCCAAATTGCGTTTGCTCTTCTCCACCTCTCTTTACTACATGTGCAATTTACTTTCCGCTGCCAATACTCTAGAATTGCATGTGTAGGGTGATACTTGACTTGATCATCATTGTGAACTTGCCAAAAACTTGTCTTAATCAAAAGGCTGAATTTTTATATTGTCAAGTAGTCTAATCACCCCCCCTCTAGACATACTTTCGATCCTACAGTATGGGATCACAACAGCTTTCGAGGGTAAAGTATTCAACCCAAATTTATTGATTCGACACAAGGGGAGCGAAAGAATATTATTGAGTATTAGCAGTCGAGTTGTCAATTCAACCGCACCTGGATAACTTAGTATCTGCAGCAAAGTATTTAGTAGCAAAGTAGTATGATAATAAAGGTAACGGTGGCAAAAGTAAAGATAATAGTTTTTGGGTTTTTTTGTAGTAGTTGTAACAGTAGCAACGGAAAAGTAAATAAGCGAAGAACAATATGTGAAAAGATCGCAGGCAATGGATCAGTGATGGATAATTATGCCGGATGCGATTCCTCATGTAATAGCTATAACATAGGGTGACACAGGACTAGCTCCAGTTCAGCAATGTAATGTAGGCATGTATTCCATAAATAGCCATACATGCTTATGGAAAAGAACTTGCGTGACATCTTTTGTCCTACCCTCCCGTGGCAGCGGGGTCCTAGCGGAAACTAAGGGATATTAAGGCCTCCTTTTAATAGAGAGCCGGAACAAAGCATTAGCACATAGTGAATACATGAACTCCTCAAACTAGGGTCATCACCGAGAAGTATCCCGATTATTGTCACTTTGGGGTTGTCGGATCATAACACATAATAGGTGACTATAGACTTGCAAGATAGGATCAAGGACACACATATATTCATGAAAACATAATAGGTTCAGATCTGAAATCATGGCACTCAGGCCCTAGGGACAAGCATTAAGCATAGCAAAGTCATAGCAACATCAATCTCAGAACATAGTGGATACTAGGGATCAAACCCTAACAAAACTAACTTGATTACATGGTAAATCTCATCCAACCCATCACCGTCCAACAAGCCTACGATGGAATTACTCACGCACGGCGGTGAGCATCATGAAATTGGTGATGGAGGATGGTTGATGATGATGACGGCGACGAATCCCCCTCTCCGGAGTCTCGAACGGACTCCACATCAGCCCTCCCGAGAGAGATTAGGGCTTTGCGGCGGCTCCATGTCGTAAAGCGCGATGAAACTTTCTCTTTGATTTTTTTCTCCCCGAACGTGAATATATGGAGTTGGAGTTGAGGTCGGTGCAGGTCCAGGGGGACCACGAGATAGGGGGGCGCGCCCAGGGGGAGGGGGCGCGCCCCCTGTCTCGTGGACAAGGTGTCGGCCCCCTGGTCTTTCGCCAATATTTTTTATATTTTCCAAAAAGTGCCTCCATGGATTTTCAGGACATTCCGAGAAATTTTCTTTTCTACACATAAAACAACAACATGGCAGTTCTGTTGAAAACAGCGTCAGTCCGGGTTAGTTTCATTCAAATCATGCAAGTTAGAGTCCAAAACAAGGGCAAAAGTGTTTGGAAAAGTAGATACGTTGGAGACGTATCAACCGCGTGCGGCGCAGGCCGCGTTGAGACCATGCTCGGCGCCTCTCCTCCAAGCCGTGAGGTCGCACAACCACCCAGTGTCAGGCAGCACCAGCTGCTCATCCACGTCGACCGCGTGGAAGACTGGTCCACCGCGTCGGCCCGCTCCTCCCACTCCGGCCAGAGCGGTCTCCCTTCCTCCGGCTCCGACGACGACCGCCCATGCCCAACGACCTGGACTGGCACATGGACGATGCACATGGAAGACGTCCAAGGCCAGCCCAGGCGCCACCCATCCGTGGTCTCGCTGGCAGGCTGCGGCGGCCTGCAGCTCGGGCCGCGCCGCGACCACGGCGACCAAGATGGAGTGCACGGCCGTCGCTCTTGGAAGGACGCCCTCCTGTGGCGTGCGCATAGCGAGAAGGAAGCGAAGGAGGCAACGCTCACGCCCCGACCAGCAGAGAAGCGAGACACTTCTCGGCGGCGCCGGCAGACAAGGGCGGGCGCCGTGAGCATCGCTCCAACGGCAGCAACCTCAAGGCCACGCCACCGCTCTCGCTGCTTACGGGGCTGGGCGGCACTAACATGGGGATCGTCGCCCCTCCGCCACCCGCTGGCCCTACATCGCCTGTGTCTGCCTTCTTCGCCACGGCGGACTCCGTCCCCCCCCCCACCGCCACCGCTCGCCATCGACATCGGCAACAACCAGCAAGAGATCGATCAGGTCATCGCTGATGCGCTCGCCGCCCCACTGGAGTTCTCCTCCGAGCCCGTCGTGGAAGCCTGTCGTGCACCTCCCTCATCCGTATCCACTACTGTCCACGTTGGCGCCATGACACAGCAGGTCATGCAGCTCCAGCTTGGCAGCGGGGATGGGCACGCGGGGCCAAGCAGCAGCCTGTTCTCCAAACCTTCGGCGCCTCTCATCACTGCTCTACCGGCCCGCCGCACCCCGACACCTTCCAAGACTCGCACCAGCGCTACACCGACCAGGCAGAGCGCACGACAGGCGGCTGCGGGCCACAAGGCACCTATGGCACAGCGCGCCTCTCTGCTTATGGTCAAGCAGCTCGGCCTACTCGGCCCCAAGGAAGCCATGACTGCAAAAGCTGCTGAGGCCCTCATCAAGCGCTTCGACGAGCCCCTCTTTGATGAAGACATCGCCATCATCGCCAAGCTCACCCGCCTCAATCCGGAGGCGCTTCGCATCGCAGGTGCCATGGCCGGCCCTGATGCTGTTGCTGACAACCCAGTTTAGTTATGATAGGTCCTCTATCTATTAGTATTTGTCTTCGGCAGCGATTGGCCTTAAGCCAATTCAAGTTAGGATCAATGTCGTCTGTCAGTAGCTCCTGTCATAGGTTTAGCTTGCTCGCTACGCGCCAGAGAATTCAGGGGCCTATTGGTGGTCTCTGGCGCCCCCCTGTTATGCGGAATGTGTATCAGTTTCTTCCTTCAATCAATAGAAATCTTCAGTTGCTAGAGAAGTTTTGTGTGCCCAATGATTAACACAAATTTATCTGTTTTGAGCTGGAATGTTAGGGGATTGAATTCACCGGCCAGGCGTTTTGCTATGCACGAACTTGCAGCAGCTCACAGGCCTACCATCCTCTGTCTCCAGGAGATGAAGCTTGAAACCTGGTCAGCAGAAGCTGCTCGCGAGATCAGCGGCACCGCCATGGAAGGGTGCGCGGTCCTGCCTGCTGCTGGCACAAGGGGAGGCGTGGCAATATTTTGGAACACACGGCTAGTTGACATTGCCACACATTCAGTTGGCTGTTTCTCAATCACGGCAAAGGTCTCAGCGGTTCAGTGCAGTTCATCGTTCTGGCTGACGACTGTCTACGGGCCAGCCGACGACGCCCGCAAGGAGGCCTTCTTGGCAGAGCTAATCAAGGCCGCCCCGCCTAGTGGAGAACTGTGGCTGATTATTGGTGATTTCAACGTCATCTACGAAGCCAGAGACAAAGCAACCTCAACTTGAACAGAAGAGTTATGGGACAATTCAGAAGAGCCATTGACTCTGCTTGCCTAAAGGAAATAAAGTGCAAGAACAGGCGTTTCACCTGGTCAAATGAGAGGGAGAGCCCGACTCTTGTCAGCATCGACAAAATCTTCTGCAATTCTGAATGGGACGCCCTCTTCCCAAACCACATGCTGATGGTTGCTTCCACGGCCTGCTCCGATCATTGCCCCCTGCTACTCGCCAACGCTGTACCTCCTGCACTCCGGCCCTCTTTCAAGTTTGAATCTTTATGGACGCGTTTCCCGCGCTTTCAGGAGACTATGGAACGAGCTGGGCAGCGCGCAGTGGCCACCTCCTACGCCATCGCCACGATCAAGCTCAAGCTCAAGCGCATCGCGTTCGACCTCAGAATCTGGGCCAGGTCTCTCTTCAGCGACGCCAAGGTTCAGTTACACCTGGTCGCGGAAATCATCCTTCGCCTAGATATTGCCCAGGAAAAGCGACACCTCACACCTGCTGAATTCCATCTCCGAAAGCAACTGAAGCAAAGATTGGTTGGCCTTGCAGCAATCGAGCGTGTGCGCAAAATACATGCGTCCAGGATCACTTGGCTCAAGGCAGGGGATGCAAAAACTGCATTCTTTCAAGCCAAGATCAACTCCCACAGAAGGAAGAACTTCATTCATTCTCTGCAAACCAGTTCTTCCACGGCCACCTCGCACACCGACAAAGCTGATGTTGCATACATGCACTTCACCTCCCTCCTAGGCACCAAGGAAACTAGGAGCTGCTCCATTAACTTGGAGGCGATCGATCTTCCATGCGTTCAAAATGCTGGGTTGAATAACCCCTTCACTGAGCCTGAAGTGTGGGCTGCCATCCTCGCCTCTCCAGTTGACAAAGCACCAGGGCCGGAAGGATTCTCGGGTGCCTTCTTCAGAGCCTGCTGGAGCACAATCAAGCACGATGTCATGGCAGTCTTCGATCACTTCTACAGGCTGGCCCGGGGAAACTTCTCTGACCTAAACTTGGCCATGATCGCCTTGCTGCCAAAGAAAGACGATGCAATGGGCATGGGGGATTTCGGGCCCATAAGCCTCATCCACTCCATCGCCAAGCTTATAGCCAAGGTGCTCTCAATGAGACTGGCTGCTGTCATTGACACGATCATCTCCCCCGCGCAATCCGCATTCCAGAGGGCCAAATGCATCCACGACAGCTTTCTCTTCATCCAGAATAGTGTTTGTGCTGTCCATCGCCGCAAAACATCCACCCTCCTGCTGAAATTAGATATAGCAAAGCCATTTGACAGTGTTTCATGGGAATATATCTTAGAGCTGCTAGAAAAAATGGGTTTTCCGGCACGTTGGAGGGACTGGGTTTCCCTGCTCCTCTCAACCTCGTCATCAGTTTGTCTGCTCAATGGCGTTCCAGGCTGCCCCATTGAGCATCAACGCGGCCGGCGGCAGGGCGACCCGCTCTCCCCTCTCTTGTTCATCCTCTGCATCGACCCCCCGCATAGACGTCTAGAAGCTGCAACTAGAGACGACCTACTCCAACCAATCCCCGGAAGAACATTGCGCATGCGCACTAGCCTGTACGCTGATGATGCAGTCATCTTCATCAACCCCGTGCGCCAGGAGATCGACGAGCTGCTGCACATCCTTCATCTCTTTGGAGAGGCAACCGGGCTGCGCGTCAACTTAGAAAAATCATCAGCCATTCCGATTGCGTGCGATGAAATCGACCTGCACACGGTTCTGCAAAATTTTGGGGGGGCGATCGCGTCCTTGCCAATCAGATACCTCGGCCTGCCAATCACTAGGGTAGGCTCAGATTAGTGCACCTCCAATTCATCCTCGATAGGATCCGCACACGCCTTGTAGGCTGGAAAGGAGGCTGATGCCCTTCGCCGGCAGACGCGTCCTGGTTTGCTGTGTTTTCTCAGCGATGCCCACCTTCACCATCACGGTGTTGCGGGCGCCCAAAAAGTTCTACAAGGAAGTGGACAAGGCAAGAAGACAGTTCCTCTGGGCGCAAAACGAAGTGGCCACTGGTGGAAAGTGCAAGGTGCGATGGTAGGCGGTGACCACACCAGTGCGTGCAGGGGGCCTGGGCATCCATGATCTGCCAAAGTTTGCCCGGGCTCTTTGCCTACGATGGCTATGGCTAGCATGGACGCAGCCTTCCCGCCCTTGGGTTGGCACCGGCACTCCCTGCGACGACGCCGATCGCACTCTGTTCGCTGCCTGCACGTACGTCACCGTCGGGGACGACTCAACGACTTCCTTCTGGCTCTCTTCCTGGCTCAACGGCAGACAGCTATGTCAGGCATACCCAACAGTGTTCGCTCACTCCGTCCGCAAGAACAGATTTGTCCAAGAAGCCCTGCATCAAGACCGATGGGTCCTTGACCTACGCCATGGTGACCACAGCAGCATCATGCACATGGTGCTGCAGCTTGCTAGGGAGATCAGAAGTACTGGCATCACGCTGGAGGCTGGAAGGGCTGACACTATCGCTTGGACCCTGGGAAACTCCGGCAAGTACTCCACACGCTGCGCCTATGACGTCTAGTTCGAAGACCGCCCGACACTCAACTTCACAACGACCATCTGGAAGGTTTGGGCCCCTGACAAGATGAAAGTCCTTCTCTATCTGCTACACTTAGATCGTTTCTGGTGCAACGACAGACTCCAGAGACGTGGATGGACCAACACTACAAAAAAAATACACTTCAGTGATTACGTGTTTGTCACAGTAGGTCGCATTTTTTGTCATGCATGTACATCCATGACAAATTTATGACAGAATCAAGATAGTCATACCTGTGCTGTCGTAGAAGTGTTTCATGACATTACCAAAATTATCATCACGGAAGTGTCCACTTCCATGACGATAAATCACGCGTCACGGAAGTGATTTCGTCAAGGGTGACCGACACGTGGAATCCACCGTAACGGAACGCCGTTAAGCTATCGGGTCGGATTTTGGATCCGATAACCCGTTAACAGCCCCGACCAATGGGAAATTTCCACGTGTAAACTTCTAATTGGCCGAAGGGAACACCTGTCAGCTCGTCAGTGGGCCAGATGTCGCCCGTCCATTGGAGGAGACATGCCTATGATACGTCGACACGTGGCTGGGCCCAACAGAGGCCCATATAGGTTAAGAAGGCCATCCCAGTCAAAGGCCCGTAGAACTTAATCAGGTACTAGTGGGCCAGCCCAATAACAGCCTGCTTAATAAAGGCCCATTTACGGCCCGAAGCCAGATCTGGCCCGTTAATTGTTCGCCCAATATTTGGGCCCGTTTACGGACCGAAGCCAGATCTGGCCCGTTAATTGTTCGCCCAATATTTGGGCCCATTTGCGCCGGGCGAATCGGCCCATTAATTGTTAGCGAATATTTGGGCCCAACTACTGCCAGATGACTTTCGGCTGTTAGAGGCTGATGTAGACATGGGCCCATTTCAGCCGGTGTGACTTTCGGCACAGGAATGCCCGTGCTTGCCATGGGCCATATCGGTCCGACGGGACATCGGGCCCACTAACGGCCCGTGCTAAAGGTGGCAACAGTTAAGCCAGCGTGACTTTGGTCTGTTAAAGCACTGTCGCGTAATTTGGCCCGTTGATGCTGTGACTAAGCTTTGACCTCTTAAATACCGATGATATCGATGGGCCAACTAAGGCCGAGATATGTTTCGCCTAATGTGATCCGTGAGCTAAGCGGGCCTAAAACGGCCGATCTACATTTCGACCTCTTGAAGGCCCGTCGACGACTTGATGAAAATTGAGGCCCAACATGCATTTTGTCCTGCTAAAGGCCTGTGGTTTCATCTCGGCCGTAACAAGCCAGTACAATATTCGGCCTGTTAATGGCCCAACGCTACCTGGGCCAAACTAAGCGCTGGGTCAATAAAAGGCCCAACTAAAATATAGGCCGGTGTAAGTTTGGGCCTGGCGCAATGTGTGAAGGCCCCAATCATTCGGTCCCAAGAAAGACGAGTCGGCCCAATTGTGGCCGCTAAAACCTGGCCCGTTAGAGTCGAATGTTTCGACCCGGTCGACTACATCTGATTTTTTTTCAGATAGCGAATGATGGCAGTAACTAGTAGGAATTAAGAACAAACCTACTCTATACAATAAAGAAATTACGGCATAGTAACTAAGAATAAACCTACACTATACAATAAAGGATTTAAGGTATATTACATCCATTGGGCATCGAAGTTCGCCACCAGTGATCATAAAGTGCAACGAAGAAGCGGATTACAAAAACTGGGCACCATTGCAGCATAACAAAATAATACTGAACCGAGACCACTTCCAAGACAGTTCAAGAAAGGTTAGCCTTGCGGGGGAACTGCTATGCAAGCTGCTGAGCAAGGCTGTGAGACCGGCCTAGCATGTCGGTCATAGCTTCCAGGTGTAGCTGTTTAGCGATGAGGTTCTCATTGGTGTTCTCCACAATCTTTCTTAGAATGGGACTTCAAGTCGAAGTAGAGTTGCGAGAATACCTTTCGCTAGAACTTGGGGATGAAGAAGTCGAACCGATTGCACAACGAATTCAGTGAGCTTGTCTCATTTGTTAGTCTCAAGTAACGTGAACACTGCATCAAGACAAGACTTTGGGGTTGTCTCGCTATCTTCAAGATGTTTTGCCTTCTTTTTTTGCAATATATGTTGGGTTTGTCTCACAGCCTTTAGCAGACTTGTGCATGCCATCAGGCATATCACCCTGAAACAAAGCAGAGAGATGACAGGTTTTGCACGTGTCGGCGTGCAGGAGCGGGGTCCCAGACTTGCACGCTGCGGCTTCTTGGCGTGGCTCAAGTGGGGGCCCAATGCAGCCCAGCTTCATCAGCTCAAGCTCAAGACCCTCGGGAGGGGCCAAGCCTCGTGGGGCAGACGACAGGGAGTTTCCTCAGGAGCAACCTCCTCAGACAGGCTCGCGAGGAGGCGGAGAGATCAAGGCAGGGCACCTCCCGAGGGGCCCGTGACGCAAGCCATGACGATCGAGGACCAGGCGGGCGCCAGGCGGGCGCCGGCCTGCGCAGTGTCCTTGTTTCCCTTTCGGTGCAAAGGGGCAAGCACAGGCCAAGGCAACAGGCAAAGGTTACCGTTTTGGTGCAACAAGACCAAGACCAGCAGAACAGCAGGATGGAGGTCATCGTGGAGCCCAGGGCGGCGTCACCGTCAGAACCTTTGGCAGCCGAAGACCAACTTTAGTCAGGATAAGTGTACCAGATGTTCCCCTTCAAAACGGCCCCTTGTTGGCGCCCTTCCCGCTCATTATTTGGGGTGAGGCCCAGGGCCTCCACCTATAAATAGGACTAGCCACCCACAGGATAGGGCGGGGAAAAGAGACATGAAAGGGATCTAGAGCACGGAGAGATCAACCAGAGAGAGAGAGAGAGAAAAGCGACTGAACGCACTCAACCAGTTCATCGCACCAGCTCAAGAACAGCCCCTCGCGAGGCTATTCTTGCTTTGTACTGTTCATCATCAGCCCCTGAGGCAATCCACCACACCACACACTGGAGCAGGGTATTACACCACAATGGTGGCCTGAACCAGTATAAATCTTGTGTCCCTTGTGTGTTCATCTTTCTTACTTAGATCTTTGCGAGACTTCGAGACGTGAGCTGGTAGGGGAGAGATCTTCATGCGCACCCCGGTGTTCGAACCTCAAGGGTCTGCCGGAATCCGAAATCCGACATTTGGCGCGCTAGGTAGGGGTGCGCCGGAATCTTTCTTCCGCTGGTCGTGTCTGATCTCCCGCCGCGACCATGGCTGATGCTCGCCGAGCCCGCGTCAAGCGTCGGGCTGCTCTCGCCACCCGCATCGCCCAGACGGCGCCCATCGGTGGACGCCCCTGTCGTTCTCCGTCGCCTGCCGCCAATGCCACCACCGGCCCGGCGGGGAACGAGCAGCGAGCCTCGCCCTGCATCGCCGGTGCGGGCAGCGATGGCCGCCGCCACCCCCAGATGACTCGGCCGGTTTGTGCGTCCCACGCCGTCGTGCCCCCGGACGCCAAGCGCCGCCATGCTGCTCCTGGCCCGTGAGCTCCTGCACTAGCGCCCCGTCGACAACCTCTACGAGGATTGGCTCGCCCGCATCACCGAGCTCGTCAGCGCCGCAGGGGGCTCTCCCATGCCATCCCTCTTGCTGCCTTGCACTCCATCCTACGCAGGAGGCGAGGAGCAGGAGGTGCCTCCACCACCTCCTCCCCAAGAAGGCGTCCTGGCTCCAAGGCGCGCGGCCCCGGGTCGAGGCTCGCCGCGTCCGGCGCCTGCGCGACAAGAAAGGAGCTGCCAAGAAATCCCTCGCCCCAAGAAGGTGCTCGCGTGCTCCCAGCACCGGTGCACCATGACCGCATCCCTGCACCGCCATGTCAAGATCGGTGTTGCTCGGCGTGTGTGCTGGAATCCCGAGGCAAGCCCACCTCGTGAGAGCTCCGGTACACTGCAGGCTGCTGCCGACTTTCACCTCCGAGCTACATAGCGTCGCGTGTCTGGCAAGTTCAAGCGGACACTGCCTCCGTGCTCTGACAGCCTTTGTGGACCCGGAGTTCCTCCGGTTTCTCTGAGTTGGGCATCGAGGCTGCCAACGGAGACGAAAAGGTCATGGCGAATTGGTTTCCCATGGAACTCAATGACGACGCCCGCACCTGGTTCCTGAACCTGGCCCCAGGCACGATCTCCTCCTGGGACGAGATGTGCACCCGCTTCATCGCCAACTTCCAAGGTACTCGCGACCGGCCCCCGGCCATGAGTGACCTGCGCCGCATCAAGCAACAGCCGGGAGAGACCCCACAGAAATACATCCAGCGCTTCAACAACGCCCGCCTCAAGATTCCCAAGGTGACTAAGGAGGCCATCATTTCAGCCTTCTCCGACGGCGTGCGTGACATCAAGATGAAAAGAGGAGCTAGCAATACATGAAGACACATGCACACCTTTGGAGCTGTTCAACTTTGGCTACCAAGTGCTTGAGAGGTGAGGAAGGGCACCTCTCCTTCTCGAGCTCCCCTGCCGACCTAGAAGAGAAGAAGCCCAAGGTCAGGGCGTGAAGCGCAAGGGGATCTTGTGTCATGCAAAGCCAGACACCAAGCGAGGAAGGGATAAACCTAAGTCATCTAAGGGCAGCCGGTACTGCGTGTACCACGACCTCCACACCCACAACACCAATGAATGTCAGGAGCTTAGGGCCGTGCGAGATGGACGTATCGGCCGGCCTTGCCATGACGACGGGGCTATGGCCGAGGAGGAGGAAGAGGTGGAGGACGATGGGAAGACCGTGGCCCTCGCCAAGGGTGGCATGACCGGCCTCGCGAAGACCGCTGGCAGGACCAGCCTCGCGAGGGAGGTTGGAGGGATCAGCCTCGTGAGGACCACCCTCAAGGCAACGCAGGCCTCCCTCCTCTGCCACCACCACTAAGGAGGAATGAAGACCATCACCAGGACGAGGGGCTGGGGGCTTCCAGGAGCCACGCACAATCGCTTGCATCCTGGGAGGCGCTCAGGCCCCAGCCTCTCAGCGCATCTTCAAGCAGTTTGCTCGCGAGGTGAATGGAGTCCTCCCCAAGCTTGAGGCCACGCGCCCACTTAGGTGGTCCACGTGCGCTATCACGTTCAGTTCAGCGGATCAGCTCAAGTGTGCGGCAATGGCCGGGGTCCTCCCGATGGTTTGTTCCCCAGTCATCAGGAATGTGCAAGTCACCAGGACCCTCATCGATGGCGGGGCTGGGCTCAACGTCCTGTCCGTCGAGATGTTCAACAATCTCCAAGTGCCATACGATCAGCTTAAGCTAACCAAGCCTTTCTCAGGAGTCACTAATGGTTCCACTGTTCCAATAGGGCAAGTTCGTCTTCCCGTCACCTTTGGGCAGCGCAAGAATTACCGCACCAAGCTCATTGACTTCGACGTCGCTCACATCCGCTTGCCATACAATGCCATCCTCAGGTACCCAGCTCTGGCCAAGTTCATGGCAGTGACTCACCATAGCTACAATGTCCTCAAGATGCCAGGAAGCGGTGGAATCATCACAGTGCCTTGTGAGGAAAGGGATGCAGTGTGTTCTCTTGAGCGTGCCTTCCAGGCCGCGACAATCGAAGACCCAGATCACAGGAGCGGGAGGCTCCCCGAGGCAGTTCCTAAGAAGAAGAAGGCTTCACCTGGCCCAAAAACTCACGAGGCAGGCCCGTCCGGAGGCGTTGCGTCAGGATCCGCGCCCGACCAAGGGGCGCCACCCTCTGTCGCATAGGAAGGCGCGCCCAGCGCCCTCCTTGGGCAGGGCTCGGAGGCTCTCTCCTGGAGGGCCACCGACCTCGCCAAGGTCACGAGGGAGGCGCTCGGGCACCACTTCGAGGCATGCTTCAAGGCATGTTTCCCTCAGGAAGGTATAAGGCAAGGAGGGCAAAACCCCCAGGAGTTCATCGCGAGGAACATTCAGGAGCTACAGGAGTCCAGAGTCATGCGTGGCAGTCGCCGCCTACCCATTGCAGCCCCACATCCCGGCGAGGATGGTGGGCTGCGTGTCTGCATCGACATACCGGGGCTCAACCGAGCCGCGTCTCAGGAGCGCCTCTGGCCTTCATGCGTGGGGCGCTGTGAGGGTCCGCCTCACAGCTACGTTCGCATGCCCTTCGGCCTGCCGAACGCGGCTGTTGCCCACCAGCGCCTGATGAGGAGCATCCTGGAAGCTCAGTTGGCCAGGCACCACACGTTCCTGGAGGAGATGGAGATGGACCTTGAGGATCCGCCCGGACCCTCAGAGCCTCCCGAGGCTCAGGGCTCCGAGGGCTCGTGAGGGTTGGCTGCTTCACCGCGTGTCGACAGCTACTCCGACACTCGCTCTGCAATGGTATGAGGTGACATCTTTTCAAGTTTTATCTTCAGCTGGGAGCGCCCGCAGGGCCGCATCATTCCTAGGTCGTGTGGGTCCATCCCTGCGACATGTGTCCGTTTTGCTTATGTTTTTCATCTGCTTTGTTGGGGGCACCCCTCGGGCTGCATTATCCCCAGGCCGCTCGGGCCAGACCCAGTGGCGTTTAATTGCATGCATCTATCTAAATGAATTTGCTCCTTCGCGCTTAACATGCTATACTTAATCGTCTGCTCGATTAACGCCTACCTTTGGCGCCGCTCGCTCTGGCACGGCACTTGCGCATGGGTCTGTCCCTGCAACGTCGAAAAATCTGAGTGGCTGAGCTCTGGTCACGGCAACCCCGCAAGGTGCCACCTCACCAGGCCCTCAGTGCCCCAATCACTCCCTCGGAGTGACCGATGGTTAGCTGATAACCGAGACAACAGGCCTTGTTTCCCCTCGTGGTTGGTGTGCAGGACCCACTCCAGGAGTAACGCTGGTGGCATCGCGAGACTTCTTCTCCTCTTCGGCACGACCCGCTTGCATGTTAAAAGGGGGGCGCTTGAGCATCGCGACTCATGGGCTCTTACTGGCTCTCCAGCCCTCACTTCCTGGCCTTGACCCACGGCATCGCGACCTGTCATACCAGCAGCGGCTGAGCTCGCTTGGGGCCGGGACCTGAGGACGTAGAGCATTAAGGGAAGCACGGGGGAGAGGGAAGAAGCTCGCGAGCGCCTAACCCAGCAGCACCTCAGTTGCCGTCGCGCAAGCCCGACGCCTCAACGGAAGCTACCCCAAGCCTACGAGATAAGTCACGCGAAAACTGATCCGACTCAGTGCTTAACCCTCGCCTACTGCAGCTCTGTCACGGCAACGCTGCTTGCCTTTCTCGCCCATCGGAGGCTGCTTGAGCGCTAAAGGGGACCTCCTGAGCATCGCGACTCAGGGGCTCTTACTGGACCTCGGGCCGCTCACCTCCTGGCCTTGACCACGACATCGCGACCTGGCATACCAGCGACGGCTGAAGCCTGCCTGGGGACCGAGACCTGTCAATGTAGAGCACCAAGCCCTCGTGAGGAAAGAAAGGGGAGCCGAGCCGGGACAGGACAAGCACCTCGCATCGATTCATACTAGGGATACAATATTTACAAAAGATATGGCCCGCGCCTTATATACCCCCGCGGGGTGGTACTTCGATTCCTCACAGGGAACAAAGGGAGCTAATCCTAAAGAGCGCTGACTACACGCACATCCGCAAGAGACGCCATCATCAACAGTGGGCTGCAGCACGGCGCCAACCCCTCTGGTCGGTGGTGTCGGCGGCGGACGAGCCCGCCACTGCTGGCCTGACGCGAGCTCGGGGGCTCATAGCTGTCGTCGCTTGTCTCCGGGGTCGCGAGGAGCTCGGCAGAGTCGTTGGATCCTCTGGCACCTCCGCTATCGCCTGAGGAGCTACTGGGGAAGCGATGGGCGAGCCTAGTCCTCGCCACGGCAGGGCCCCGTCCGCCTTTCTCAGGGCATCATTCCAGCCGGCGTCCTTCCACGCCGAAGACTTGAAGAACATCAGGGAGGAGCCATCGTACTTGAGGTGGATCACAAGGGCGCCACCTGTCCTGCAGACCCGGGCGATCTCGCCCCAGCCACGGGTCATGTAGACCTTGCCCGGAGGCGGTGACCTCGACCTCCGCTACAGTCGTAGGGGTGCTGCAGTCAGCGTGCTGCAGCCAGAGCTCGATAGCCCCCCTCGGCGGGATCTCGAAGGAGAAGGAGGGAGGAAGGCGAATCCAAGATCGAGGAGGCATGGCAGCGTGGAGCACAAGCTCGCGGGAGGAGCCCTCAGCGTGGACTCCAAGAGGAATGACGCGCACCGCCGTGACCCGCCGGCATCTATGGCGGCATCACCAGTGTCGCTTGGCGCTTTCTTCACCAGGGCCCTTGATCCAAGCATACAAGGGCAGAGGGAACCCCGGCGGTGGCTGCTCGTACCAGGGCCACGATATCTCCAGCCGCGCACCCTCGTCTCGGCGGCAGAGGACTAACCGCTTCTTCGGCGGAAGTGGGTCAGGACCCTCTCGGGGGGCCTTTCCCTTCTCTTCGGCAGAGAACTGGCGGATGGGTGCCATCAGCGTGAGACGGAACAATGGAGAAGATGAAGAAGAGGAGGAGTAGCAGAGGAAGATGAACTGGAATGGCTCGCGCCGTTCCGTACTTATAGCCGGAGGAGGCGACCATCGGCCTCCACAATCGCGGTAATCATGACCCGTTTTGCATGCGAGGACTTGTCAAGTCGTCCGGTTCTTTGAGGCATCATGGGGAAGCGAGCGCCACGTCTAATCAACGCCACTGGCGCCCAAAACCATGAGTTGTTGGGGCCCATGATTGCCGCAATTGCGCATTGCTTCTCTGCTAAGCCAAGACCGGCGCGCCTTGGGCCGGGGCTCTTGTCGGCGTTGCAGGAGCAGGGGTCCCCAGACTTGCACTGCTGCTGCTGGCGTGGCTCAAGTGGGGTCCCAATGCATCCCAGCTTCATCAGCTCAAGCTCAAGACCCTCACAAGGGGCCAAGCCTCGCGGGGCGGACGACAGGGAGCTTCCTCAGGAGCAGCCTCCTCAGGCAGGCTCGCGAGGAGACGGAGAGATCAAGGCAGGGCACCTCCAGAGGGGCCCGTGACGCAAGCCATGACGAACAAGGACCAGGCGGGTGCCAGGCGGGCGCCGGCCTGCACAGTGTCCTTGTTTCCCTTTCGGTGCAAAGGGGGCAAGCACAGGCCAAGGCAGCAGGCAAAGGTTACCCTTTTGGTGCAACAAGACCAAGACCAACAGAACGGCAGGATGGAGGTCATCGTGGAGCCCAAGGCGGCGTCAACGTCAGAACCTTTGGTAGCCGAAGACCAACTTTAGTCAGGATAAGTGTACCAGATGTTCCCCTTCAAAATGGCCAATTGTTGGCGCCCTTCCCGCTCATTATTTGGGGTGAGGCCCAGGGCCTCCGCCTATAAATAGGACTAGCCACCCACAGGATAGGGCGGGGAAAAGAGACATGAAAGGGATCTAGAGCACGGAGAGATCAACCAGAGAGAGAGAGAGAGAGAGGGAGAAAAGTGACTGAACGCACTCAAGCAGTTCATCGCACTAGCTCAAGAACAGCCCCTCGCGAGGCTGTTCTTGTTTATTACTGTTCATCATCAGCCCCTGAGGCAATCCACCACACCACACACTGGAGTAGGGTATTACACCACAATGGTGGCCTGAACCAGTATAAATCTTGTGTCCCTTATGTGTTCATCTTTCTTACTTAGATCTTTGGGAGACTTCGAGACGTGAGCTGGTAGGGGAGAGATCTTCGTGCGCACCCCAGTGTTTGAACCTCAAGGGTCTGCCGGAACCCGAAATCCGACAACACGTGTATAAATAAAGATGATAGCTGTTCAGTCAATTCTATCCAATTTCAAATTAGAAAATAAAGAGTAAGTTCAAAATATCAATAGCATAATTTGGCATTGTTCATTATGCGAGGAGCTTCACCACACTACTGGATTACCATGTCAACATAACAAGCATAGATGAAGGGCAAAGAAAATCATTGTATCTATTTTGGATGATGTGCATGGCATGTTGTTCATATCATCAGCCATATCAGTAATATAAAACAAGAGATGACAAGGTGCAAACGTGGGCTGCTTCACCACACACTGGATTGTAGATCCACAAAACCAAGCATACATATAGGGAGTATTAAGCAATGTGCATGGTATGAATAAGGAATTTGGTTTTACAAGTAAAACTTAGAACTTACAGTTCTTACGAACATGCATTTTGGTAGAAACAGCAAACTAAACAGTAGTAAACGATAGGGAGTATGAGCAAATTAAACAGCAGTCGAGGATAAAGGCTTTAGAAGGATTGACTTACATTAACAGTTAACACCGACTTTATAATGCCCTTCTCCATGTCAAGGGAAGGATAACTCAAGAATTTTAGCACATAATCTTCTTCATAAGCATTGCCTGTACTCTACATTTTGTAGAGAGTAATTATAGATATGATAATACTAGAAGGGCTAGAGGATAATGAAGATAAGATGCAGATTGATGCTACATAATCAACTACCAATCCCTGGAAGTACAAGCGTTACAGGACAAAATGTACTGACAAGAGCAATGGGCTACACTTCTGCACTAGCATTGTCTGTGTAATCTACTTGTTGGTAAGATTAAATATAGATCTGATTTTTTTAGTAAATGGTGGGTGTCGGTGTCAAAACCGGCGGATCTCGGGTAGGGGGTCCCGAACTGTGCGTCTAGGCGGATGGTAACAGGAGACGAGGACACGATGTTTTTACCGAGTTCGGGCCCTCTCGATGGAGGTAAAACCCTACGTCTGCTTGATTAATATTGATGATATGGGTAGTACAAGAGTAGATCTACCACGAGATCAAGGAGGCTAAACCTAGAAGCTAGCCTATGGTATGATTGTTGTAATGTATGTTGTCCCTACGGACTAAAGCCCTCCGGTTTATATAGACACCGGAGGAGGCTAGGGTTACAGTCGGTTACAATGGTAGGAGATCTACATATCCGTATTGCCAAGCTTGCCTTCCACGCCAAGGAAAGTCCCATCCGGACACGAGCGAGTCTTCAATCTTGTATCTTTGTAGTCTTGGAGTCCGGCGGATAACGATAGTCCGCTGTCCGGACACCCCTAGTCCAGGACTCCTCGGTAGCCTGAACCGGTCTTCAATGACGATAAGTCCGTAGCGCATAATGTTTGGCATTGCAAGGCGGGTTCCTCCTTTGAATAATCCAGAGAAGATCATGAACACCAGGATAGTGTCGGCTCGCAAAATAAATTCCACATTCCACCGTAGAGAGAATAAAATATACACTAGCTCAATCTGGCGGCGTATTATGCGGCGTGACATCACACCGCTACCAAGCCTTTGTTTGAATTGTTTTTACTATACCACCTCAGACGTTTAGTGAGCGGTTTCCTGGCAGCGCGTCTGTCAAGCGAGAGATCGTGTTCCCCTTATTCCGGATCCTCATCAATACGGACATGGGTAACCCAACCGCGCCATTGATGGTGGCGCTTGGGAGATAAGTGAGTTTTACCAGGCGGTGGGGGCGCATAGTTTTAAATCCGCCTATATATAAGGGATAAGATTCACCTTCTCACCTCGCCTTCTTCCTCCTTTGCCTATCCATCTCCAGCGACTCAAGCTCCAACGCCCAAGCTTGCGCATCTCGCCTCGACCGTCTCCCAATATGTCGGGAGGGGAGGTAAATGGCTAGCCTCCACCGCTAAGGAGGAGGACATCACCAAGCTTCTTGTGCGCGGATATCTTTCCAAGCGATATCGCGCGATCGGCTGCCCGATGAGGGGCAGCTCATCCCTACCCCTGGGCCTCATGAGAGGGTCGTCTTCCTCCCCCACTTCCTCCGCGGACTGGGCTTTCCGCTCCATCCATTCGTCCGGGGGCTCATGTTTTACTACGGCCTGGATTTCCACGATCTAGCGCTGAACTTCATCCTCAACATCTCGGTGTTTATCGTCGTGTGCGAGGCCTTCCTCTACATCCGGCCCCACTTCGGCCTGTGGCTCAAGACCTTCAACGTCAAGCCGAAGGTTGTGAAGGGCACGCAAGCGGAATGCGGAGGCGCCATGTTGGGCAAATTGCCCAACGTCCTTTGGCTTGAAGGGGCCTTTGTGGACTCCGTCGAGGGGTGGCAATCGGGGTGGTTCTATATCACCGAGCCGCGCAAGCCCACATGGGCGGCGGCCCCCGAGTTTAGATCTGGCATCCCCACGCAGCTCACCTCCTGGAAAGAGAAGGGCTTGCAGTGGGGCAATCCGGTGGAGGTGGCGGGACTCGAGCACAGATCCGAAGATGGTGAGCAATGGGCTCAGGCTCGTCGACGTGGTCCAAGTAATGCTCATCCGGCGGATCCTCCCATGCCAAGAACGGGCATTCAATTTGTGGGAGTTCAATCCGGAACAGCACCAGGCGCTAAGGGGGCTCTTCGATACAACATACGAAGGCGCCTGGAGGGTGCTGTTCAAGGGCGCCGAAGCCCCCGCATCCGCGACGGAAGATCGCGGATTCAGCTCGCAGTATCCAACTAACGAGGTAAGTGATTCAACCCCATCACGGGACACTTGTGATAATTAAATTGACTCTTAGTGGGGTTTCATTCTGCCTCTTCCTTTGACAGGAATGGATGGAGAAGGCCAAGCTGCTTATCAGCCCGGCTCCCATGCCAGAAGACCAGTGGGCCTTGCGCGAGGCTGCTGGTTCCGGCACCGCATGTGGTGCCGGAGAAGAAGGCCAAGAAGGTGGCCGTGGGGACTCGAAAGAGTTCCCGCAATCAGGCGTCTGACGACGCGGACTCCTCCCCCGAAGACGAGGAGGAGGAGTATTCTCTCCCGGAGGAGGGAGAGAAGAAGAGGAAGGCTTCCCGATCGGGAGGCGAAGGGTCCAAGAGGGGAGAACTTTCCTCGACAGTTCGCCAACACCAGCGTTGACGAGGATGAGTGGCCTCAAGGGCCAAAGCGCTCGCAAGATCGTAAGTATCCGGATCATTTATATGCCGATCTTTTATGTCACGTAGTATCCTTCTAACGCCGCATTCTGCCCGTAGTCCAGCCGATGACGATCTCCCCGACTCATCGAGCGGGTCGTTGGCCTTGTCGGATGTGAATTCCATCCCGACGGCCTCTACCCCACGCGCTGACGAGGACGCCGAGGTGGGATCCCGCAGAGGGACCCATCAGAGGAGGCTCGGAGGCGCCCGCCGCAGCCTCTCGAACTTTGTGCGGACTCTACATCGAACCCGCAGTGGTTCCAGTCCGCAAGCGCCCTTCGAAAGAAGGGCAAGACCGTGCGGACGGCGGCCTCCGCCCAACCGGAGGTGCAGGATAACTTGTTGGAGGCGCTTAAAGGCGCTTCTATCGAGGAAGATCACCGCCCTATCATGAGTGCGGTGATCCAAAAGGTTCAGCTTCGCCAAAAGCGGGCTGACCGAAGCTCGCAGCAGCCTTTTAACAGCTTTGAGGTAAGAAGTTAAAATCATGTAATGTAATACCGCATAGACGAGAGCCTCGATGCTCGGTTCGGTGTTCGGAAAGAAAAGCCGACCGAGGATCTAACAAGATATCTTGCAGGTTGCTAAAAATATGTCAATATGGGTTTGCAGGCTGCGCTGCTGGCCTCTCGCCGCATTAACGGCGGAGGTCGATGTGTTGAAGCAGGATCTCGAGCGGTCCGAAAGCGAGAGCTCGCCATCTTGAAGAAGCAGCTCGAGGACAAAGAAGGTGAGTAACACTACTTTGAATAGGTACCTTCTGTAAAAGGATTTTGGTTGCAATAAAATTAACAAGGATAATATGTTTATTGCAGGGGCCACTAACGAGGTGGCAGCCACGAAGGATGCTGTGTCCGTGGCGAGAATAATCTGCGGCCATGAACAGGTTGAGCGAGAAAAACAAGAGGCACGGGTGGCGGAAGTTGGCAAGAGCTCCGTGCTCTCATGAAAAAGCATGAGAGTTTGAGCGTGACTCAAGACTCGAGAGTCCGAGCTTGCCTCGCCTCGAAAGTGCTAAGTCCGCCAAGGCCGAGGCCCATAAGGCCCTTCAGAGGTTGAATATATAAAGAAAATAGCGGCGGTAAGGCATTTTTCATGCGAGCAAGCATGTTAATGTAAATTACCGATACTTACCCGCATTCGAGCTCTCGAGGCGTTTGCAGATCACTGCCAGAGGCGTCCGATGCCGCCGCATTTTATCGTGGTGAGGAGGGAAGTCTTCGTCTCAAGATCTTCGAGGCCGGACACCAGTGCCCCCAAGCGACCAAATGAAGCAGCTGGTCGAACTCCACAAGGTAGTGAAGAGGCCATGAAGGGCCTTATAGTCCGTGTGGCTCGGACGGAGCCATGCCTGGAGCTACTTTGGCCTCGTCGGCGGCGGCTGGTGGATGCATGCCCTGGTGGATGTCATCAAGCGCTCTGCTGTATTGAAGGCGCCGCGGGCTCTTGCCCGCACAAAGGTGCAATGGGGCAGGTTGATGCGGAGAAGCTCACGGACCCACCGTCGCGGCAAGGAGTATCGCGACGCCCGAGATGTATTATAAAACTGTCTGAAGGGAGCCCATAATATTGCGGATGAGTGCCCCAAATGTAATTTTTGAGTGAATTTGCTATGTATTATCCTCGCGCTGAAACTTTGTTCATGTGCGTGTTAAGCAACGCTTGTTTAATTTAAAATATTACCTTCAGGCGGCCGCTTATAAAATCGAGAGATGGCAAGTCGTTGGCTTCAGCCCCCAAGCCACGAAAGTCTTTGGGGTGTTCGGATAACTTGAGCACTCTTGTTCCCATTGTTGGGTCCATCGAGGGAGGCGCTCAACACAACGAACAAGGCAACCGGACTTATAATGCTTGAACACTCTCACTTAGCCATAGAATTCTATAATTTTCAATTTCGGCGAAGCCCCTGGTATTCGGAAGACCGAATCCGGGGCGCTATCCACGCCTTCATCGGACATTGTCCGGACCTTCGCTCGAAGTGGCGTGAGTCTTTAGGACCCGAAAAACCTCTCGAACAGCGACCGATCTCTCGCCTTATCATGCCGTCAGTTTTAGCTTTCTCATCGAGGCGCCGCCTGCTCAACCGGGCGCAATCGCAGTGGTTCTCCAGTGCCACCTTAGCCGACGGAACGGAACGTAAGGCACCAAAACGTGGAGCCGGGCAAACCCAACTATTGACCCAAGACATGATTTGGAGCCGATTCATATAATGCTATAAGTTCGGGTGCCGACTTGTGAAAGTGTTCGGACTTATCACACCATGGGATGGGGATCATAAGCCCCGGTGTATTAGGCCGCACTCAAAATATCTGGTATAAGATGTCATATAATGAGCATATATATATAAAAGGTAATGCAATTGTGATCAACAAGGTGCTGCATTATTTATGAAAGGTAATGCAATTGCTAGTAGAGCGGACTGATACAAATAGTGCGGTAAGCAAGGGATTTGGACTAAATAAACATGTCCCCCTCCAGGGATGAGCTGCAGACTTGGTGTATATAGTCGAATTTAATGCTCGTAATTGAGACCACCTGAGTGTTCGTCGCGACCTTCTTTAGTCCCTGACTGTTGCATCATGAGTCCGGCAGGTTCGCCGCCGGACAGGGCTTCTGGTTAACAGAGTCCTGTGTACATAAAGGAAGAAGAAGAATAAAATAAAAGAAGGGGGGCACACTTGCGAGCCCCCGGTGTGGTCGAACCGCACTCTGGGTCCGTTGCGATCGTGCCCCCTCCCCAGTGCCCATGATATCTCCAAGGCGTAATGATGTACGCGGAGTGTTATTCTTGCGATCATGCGCGGGCGAGGGTTGGGGCCGCATTACTACGCTGCGGCTCGATCGCGCCAGTGGTCTTGGTTGGCATTGCTCGGTGGCGCTTTTGCTGTATCTCGCCTTTAACCGCGGACTTGAGAATTGCCTTAGAAGGCTGCTCGTATTACGCGCCGCGAGAGTGTATGTTCCTCCGCTCGGAGGAGCGCCCGTATTCCCATTGACCGTGATGACTCCACGAGGGCCTGGTATCTTGAGCTTTAGGTATGCATAATGCGGCACGCGTTGAATTTTGCAAACGTGGTTCGTCCGAAAGCAGAGCGTGATAGCCGCTGAAAACGGGACTATGTTGAAGATTAACTCTTCGCCCGAAATTATCCGGGATTCAAGACCACTTCGCAGGATCGAGCCTGTCATATTGGCCTCCACTCTGGTATGACACCTTTAAAGGTTGTCTTTGTAGGCTTAATCCTTGATGGGTCTATGCCCATTTTACGACCGTATCCCCGATAAAGCAGGGTTCAGCACGCCGCCGCCCATCGGGACTCTCATGAGGTGAAATCCATCGACGATGGGGTCTAAAACCAATGCGCGAATCCGCCATGGCGTATGTTGGTCGGATGGTCTCTTCGATCGAAAGTGATCGGACAAGAGGACCATGGATTGAACTTTGGGGCGACTGGCTCCATCACATAGACGTCCCTTAGTGCGCGTTTCCTTTCCCTCTTGGGTATGTGGGTCGCGATATCATATTCACCGTCCGCACTTGTGGGGAAAACCCTTCGTCCTCTGTTGTTCGGGCGGTCGGGTCTCTTCCTCGTCGCCGCTATTTAGCCCTTGTCATTGTTTTCGCAATTAACTTGCCGGCTCTTGAACACCCAGCAATCTCTATTGGTGTGGTTAGCTGGCTTTCATAGGTGCCATGTATCTGGCATAAGCGGTCGAGTATTCGGTCCAGATTGGACGGACCCGGAGTGGTTCTTTTGAATGGCTTCTTCCGCTGACCGGGTTTAGAGCCTCGGAATCCGGCATTGACTACCGTATCCTCCTTATCGTCGCCGTTAATGTGGCGCTTGTTTTTGTTTCGACGTGACCTGCCCTTGTTGTCCTTGGTATCCGGACTGCCAGAATTTTTGCGGAGGTTGTTGCTACGGGCTAGCCAGCTGTCCTCTCCCGCGAAAAAGCGGGTCATTAACGATGTGAGGGCTGCTATGAATTTCGGCTTTTCCTGCCCTAGGTGCCGGGCTAACCATTCGTCCCGGATGTTATGTTTGAAGGCTGCAAGGGCCTCTGCATCTGGACAGTCGACGATTTGGTTTTTCTTTGTCAAGAACCGTGTCGTAATTGTCCGCCGATTCGTCTGGCTGCTGAATGATGTGGCTTAGGTCATCGGCGTCGGTGGTCGCATATACGCGCCACGGAAGTTGTCGAGGAATGCGGCTTCCGTGTCTTCCCAAAGACCCAATCGACTCTCGGGCAAGCTGTTTAGCCAATGCCGAGCTGGTCCTTTAAGCTTGAGGGGAGATACTTGATGGCATGGAGATCATCGCCCGGGCCATATGGATGTGGAGAAGATAGTCTTCGATCCAAACCGCTGGTCTGTTGTGCCATCGTAAGATTCGATGTTTACGCGTTTAAACCCTTCGGGATCTGATGATCCATTACTCGTCGCTGAAGCATAGAGGTGTGCGGCGCTCAGATTGAGCAATGTCGCGACGCAGCTCGAGAGAGCGCCGTCTGCTGTGTTCGCCCGGCGGGTTATTGTATCCGCGCGACGATATCCGCTAGGGTCGAGGGCGCCCACGTGATCCGTAAATGGATCTGGATTGCCTTGCTTTGTCCTCCAATATGTCTCGCAAGTCCGGGCGCGCTCCCTCTTGGCTTGCACTTTTGGAGCGATGCCGGGTACGGTCTTGGCTGGGGCCCGATGCCTCTTCGTCACGACCACGGGTGGTCGGTCACCATATCGCGCTGGTGATGGAGGTATGTATGCTTCCTCCTCTAATCGGGGAGCAGCTTGCGCCTTGGGTAACTTTTGAGGGGCGCTCGAGTTTATACTCTTGACGCGAGGACCTCGGTCCATCGATCGGCAGCAGGTCCTGATCAGCTTGAGCTGTTGCTGCTTTTCTTTAGGCTGTTTGTTGTGGCGCTAAGCCTGCGCTTGAAGCGCTCTTGTTCGACGAGATCTCGAGTGCAGCGAATTCATCATCGCTGAGGCTTGCTTCGCCTTCGGAGGGAGGCATATAGTTATGATCCTCAACCTCTTAAATGCGCGCCCTCTCATGAGGGCTTGCTTCTTCATCCTCTGCGCTGAGTCTAGCTGGAGGGATTGTCTTCGCGCCTCGAGTATTATTATCTCCCTGTGCGGAATCTCCATTCTTCTTGTGGCGGGATTTAGAGCGGCGCCGGCGACGTTTGGCTGCTGCTTTAGAGAGTCCTCGCCGCGCTTCTTCGCCATCCCCGTCTTTTGGGGTGTCCACCATATATATGTCGATGACGAGGTGGTCTTCAGTGCCTCGTGTAGGCGCTGGCTCTGTTGCCTCCGACATCGTCGTCCATAGCGTCGATGTCGTCGGAGTCGTAGTCTAGCATGTCGGTTAGATCATCGACAGTGGCTACAAAGTGGGTGGTGGGTGGGCTCTGAATTTCTTCGTTGTCCGTACCCCAGCCATCCTGTCCATAGTCCGGCCAGGACTCTCCTGATAACGAGAGGTGCTTTAGTGAATTCAGGATATCGCCAAAAGGCGAGTATTGAAAGATGTCCACGGTGGTGAATTCCATAACCGGTGCCCAATCCGGATCGATTGGTAGGGGCACGGAGGTTGAGTCCGGAGGAGTCCGCGCCGGAATCACGAGTCTCGCAGGGACAAGATTAGTGTTCGCTCCATCGCCGTGGATGTTGAAGCCCCTGTGGCGTCTCATCCACCGCCCTCAATCTGGGCGATCGCCGGGCTAATGGTCAAGCGGATCCGCAGTCGGCCACCAAGGCACCGCTCGCGGCAGAGCTAGATCATGCCCATTGTCACAAAGGCGGCGCTCGGTGTGGCTCGAGTCCGTCAAGATCAAGTCTCCGCGGATATCGGCCGTGAAGTTCAAGCTTCCAAATCTGACTCGACGGCCGGGCGAAGCTTCGATCTGCTCCAGATGGCCAAGTGAATTGCCCGCAGCGGAAGCCGCCGAATCTGAAGATCTGTCCGGGAGAAAAGTCTCACCACGACAGCGTCGTTGGTTGAAGATGCCATCAAGCCTATCGGCGACGACACAAAGGAACTCTCAATGAAAGCACCAATGTCGGTGTCAAAACCGCGGATCTCGGGTAGGGGTCCCAACTGCGCCTAGGCGGATGGTAACAGGAGACGAGGGACATGATGTTTTTACCTGTGTTCGGGCCCTCTCGATGGAGGTAAAACCCTCACGCCCCGCTTGATTAATATTGATGATATGGGTAGTACAAGAGTAGATCTACCACGAGATCAAGGAGGCTAAACCCTAGAAGCAAGCCTATGGTATGATTGTTGTAATGTATGTTGTCCCCACGGACTAAAGCCCTCCGGTTTATATAGACACCGAGGAGGCTAGGGTTACACAGAGTCGGTTACAATGGTAGGAGATCTACATATCCGTATTGCCAAGCTTGCCTTCCACGCCAAGGAAAGTCCCATCCGGACACGAGCCGGAGTCTTCAATCTTGTATCTTCGTAGTCTTGGAGTCCGGGGGATAACGATAGTCCGGCTGTCCAGACACCCCCTAGTCCAGGACTCCCTCAGTGGGCGAGGGAGATAAGATGCAGAATGCTACAAAATGAACCAATCCCTCTTCCCATAATACAAGAGTGTTTTGAACACTGGTGTACTGTACAAAACGTTCTTATATTATGGGACGGAGGGAGTAGCTGTTGATGTAAGTATAGTGATAGACCACGTTCAGTCCTTACAAGAGGACTGTAGAGCTAAACCTCTTCAAAAGCATTGGGTTGATTCAAAATTTGTGTAAGAGTCCATACGGATCTTATAGTGTCCACCAAATGGACGATTACGAGGCTAACATGTGCAGTGATGCTACATAATCAAACAGCTATGAAAGTAAGTATGGTCATATAGGGAAAGAGGTACTCACAAGAGCAATGCAGTGTGCAGTATAGTTGCGAGATTCTGTGGTCCCTTGAGAATGAATGTTCTTCTGCTAACATTTTTCGTACAAGTGAGACATTAAGGCAAATGCAGAAATGTAGTTCAAATTGTGATGTGATATCATAGACAGTACCTTACGCTACAGCCGAGACCAATGTGTAACAAGATTATTCCAGTCACCGTCGGATAAATGTAGCACCGGAGACTTTACAGAAATTTCGTTCAAAGGCTTGCCATCGAAGTGCTCTTGCCTCAGGTAGGAACGATACTTCATCAACGAGTGCTTGAAAAGCGCAATCAACTCTTGCTCGTCATCACAATCCAGCTTGCTCCTCACCTATTTAAAAGAATGAAATCTTGTGTCTTCTGTCAGCAGAAACATATGCAGTAATGACCATGAATAACATTAGTACATTACTTACGCGTAAGTTGCGGAGGAAGACTGGAAATTGTTCTGTGTCTACGGTATAATCTTTCCATGAAGGAAAGATGCGCACAAAGTTCCTGACAACAACATAAGCTTCGTCTTCTAAACTGGGAAGAAATGGAACAGGGGTACTATTTGCTGCAATTGGGGCTCTCTCTGGTTCGAAAAGGGATTTGGCAACTGGATTTGGTGTACTCTTTGCTGGAATGGGGGTTTTGCATCGTACAACTGGTGCTATGTCAACTAGCATAATCATACTATTTGCTGTAGTTGGGGTCTGCTGAGTTGGGGCATCAGAAATGACCAGTGTAGTAGGGCTAGAGTCTGCTAGAGTTGGGGTATTTTGTGGTCAGGTGATATTGCAACTACACCTAATGGGCTATTTGATTTATCAGTGCCACTACCTTTTCCAAATACATTGCTTGTGCTCCTCCATGATCAGCAATCGCCTCTTCCTTTGAGCGTCGATACACAAGAACAACATTTGAATGGATAAATATGGTATGATGACCGATGGAATATGTATTGAAAATGGATAGGCAAGGCGATTCACATACACGATGTGTAAACTAAGCTAATGGCAGTTCAACAAAGTAGAAGCAATGCAAAGCATCGCTTGCAAGATATGTGCGAGCAATGTAACCTTGGAAAGTTAGAGCAAGTACCTTGATGGGTGAATAAGATAGGAATTTTCCTCGACTCCTCCACTAGGGAGCTACATTGACTTAGGTCTCCCTCTAGCTCGTAATCCTTGTTAGGATCATATTACGAGCATGAATCTATAGGTGGAGAGCGTTTGCATTGCATTGCATCCAGACTTGATTTCAGTCCCTTAATGCCAAGTTTGACAGCCATGGCATTGTTACGCTTTTATTCTTTTCTTGCACAAGCTCATAATCATTATGATGCTGTTCGAATCTGAGATTCATGAAAACATAAAAAGTAGTCGATTATCTATGGAATGCATTGCGGATTCAACTCGGAGAGTGTCTCCCTATAAACCCCTGCATATGCAAAGTTCACCTCCCCAACCGTGCTGACCAGACCACACACAAAAATACAAACCACTTATGTCTCTATAACAGGCAGGCACACATTTCAAAACTGAAGTAGGAACATTAGAATCATATGAAATTCATATTTGAACAAATAAACTAAGCAATTATGAGTGGCGTAATGTTTAGCTTCAAGGGTGGAGTGTTGGTAGTGCGACACAAAGCAAGTAGGCAGATTGTATTCCATGTAAAAGATCGAAACCTATGTAAAAGCTGGAAATGACACTTTCTTTCTATACAATGCAGTGTTCGTTACCCACACATGATGGAAGAGATCACATAGAGAAATACTATTCACTCATGTCTACGGTTCCAGTATTTAGAAACAAGGTGGTCCACCCTTAAAGAATATTGACAACAAATATGACAAGGCAAGCATAGATGTAGTGAATCAATCATTTACTTGTGAGCTTATTAGGACAAGTATGCAGAATTGTAACTCCAGTAAGAGACCGTCCAAAATCTGAATGAAGAAGTTTGTCTAGCACTTATTGTTTTCAACTAATCAACGTGAATAATTGGATATTATATCGAATGAGTAAGAAAGACAAGTAAAATTGTCAACAAACCTGGCTTGCAGTAGTAATCTGGGTCAATGTCACTACGACCAACAATCCAAAATGACTAGTTTCTGTTCCGAGGGCCGGAATTTTGAAAACCCTGTGAACTTTAGAGGTACTAAAGATTACCGAAATACATCTAAACCATTAAGTGTAGGTAGCACTGAGCACACAACAAACCCTAATGACAGTCCTGCCTAATGAGTAATGAATCAATTACAAAATGGGTGATGAGGAGTGGCTGCTGAGTGTTGAGGACGATCTCGGGATAAATCGGGTTGGCTTGGTGGGTGCAGCACGCTGAGCCTCGAACGGATTGGGAAGGTAGGCACGGCGGGCGCCAGCGGCAGCGATGACGCTGTTGGGAAGCGGCTCCTGGCCTCTGTTAGTCGGCGTCTCCTCCTAGAGTCATGCCGTCTGGGGACGGACAAGTCGCCGGCGAGGCATGCGGCTGGGGGCGAGTAGAGATCGAAAGCGCGCAGCAGAACAGAGGGGAATCGGGGCCTGGGACGACCCAAAATCCCAGGGTGGGCCGGCCCACCATGGGCACCCTATAGAGATACACACCAGAGCGGTGAACATGCATTTTCGAAACTAATTTAGGAACATTTAGCTGACCAATTAAACAACTCAGTTTGAATAATATCAGATTCATATTTGAACATCTAAGCTTGTTTAGCTTGATGGGTGGAGCAGTGTTATTATGACACGAAGCATGTATTCTGATCTTATAGTGATCATAAAAGGGGGAAACTCTAAGCATATTTTTTGGCAAAAGAGGGTTTCCCCTCCGATTTCTATTAAAGAAACCACCACGGAACCAACATGATCAATTAAACCCTAAGCATGATCAATTAAGCCGTATTATGGTTGTGCCATGGCAGATTTGAAGCTGCAAACTGGAGAAATGATATTTAGCATCCATTGTTTTCTTCGAACTAAGAACTAAATTCTAAGAGCTGAAAAGAAAGTAGAGTAACCAAGTTAAGATCTATTTTCTAGTTGAGATAAAAAAGTTGAGGAGATATGAAGTACCACCTCTCTTGCGGCGCCGTGTAGGCATCGGGGGTGCGATGGCTGTCGGTGGCGTTGAAGCAGATCTGCGACAGTAGACGGGTGCATCGGGGGATAAGTCCCGTTGCGGTGGAAGAGAAGGTCGTGTGAGCGGCCCCGGCAAAGAGGACGACAACGCCGATGAAGCAAGAGGACGCGATGCAAGGCTATTGGTCCGTCGCGGTGGATGAGAAACGTCCATCTCTAGCAGTGGACGAGGCGGTCTTGGTAGGCGCTCCGGCATGGTGGAGGACGGTGGCGATGTATGTGGTGGAGGACGGCGGCGATGGATGGGGTGGCGGACGGAGGCTGGTGTGGGGATGGGGTGTTCTAGCGCGGACGTTGTATGAATGGGAAAATGGAGGGAGAGGTACGGGGAACCATGTTTTTGGGATGTGCTTGTGTGAAATATGGGAAAGTTACGAACTTAGCCCCCATTTAAAATTTGGACATCTCGTCGGTTGGGGATAGGACAGTAATCTCGCATCTAGCCAATATTTGCCTAGAGCGATTTCGGGCGAGGAGAGGGTGGTTGGCGCCCATGGTTGGCGGCCACGGTGTATGAACAGGGCTGACAGGTAGGGCGGTTGTGTCACGTCTGAGTGAAGTTACAAACCTGCCCCTATTGAAAATATTTGCCTACATCGATTTCGGCCGAGCCGAGTTTGTTTGCCGCCCACCGTGTATGAATGGGGAATGGAGGAAGAAACAGAAGTCTTTCGGATGAGCTTGAATCAAATGTGTTTTGCCGCCCATGTTTGACGCCCACTGTGTCGAAATGGGCTCAGAGGCGGTCGTGTCACATCTAATTGAAGTTACTAACCTACCCCTATTTAGAGCAGTGGAAATCGGGCCGATGGATTGTCCGTGTAATGGGTAGACAGTAATTTCCATCTCCCAAACACGGCTTCGGGCAGCCGACGTGGGAGTGTACATTTTGCTGCTTCTTTCGAATTTTGGGACAATAAGCATCCACGTTTACCCTGGCAACTAAATTCGTATCCATTTTGTATTCCTATATGAATCTTTATAAATCATTCTATGTGTTTTTATATATCTTCAAAAGGACAACAACGATGTATTCCACTATCATATATGAATATGATTTACAAATGCCGATACTCAAACTCAGAAACTAGAATCCAGTTTAAGGTGAATTCGAATATTTGAACACTTCATGTCCAACTCAAATGTCACACGCAGCATAATGTGTACTCCCATTTAGATATGTACACAAGCGATGTATCAAGATTCAAACACTGAGTCAATCAACCAAGAATGTACAGAACTAACAGACATATAAACACTTATAGAGTATATGGATCAATAATATAAACTAACACACATAAGTCAGGCCGCTGTACTTTTTTTGCAACAACAACATCCTTTTTTTAGCCAGCATCTTGGCCCTTTCTGATGCGTGCCACTCGTGGTCCATATATACTACTACTATTGCTGAATGCACATTCAGCCCGATTGGCATATTTGTAGGTCTGGCACAACAATCCAAATGAAATGTCTCTGAGTCTTATCAATTAATACAGACTTGTGCTCAAATAAAATTACAAACCAAAAAACAAAAAAAAACAATCATTACATGATCTCTAAAACAAATGGTTTGATTGATTACATGAACAGACAACACAAAGGTTATTCAACTATTGAAAGAACATTTCACCTATGATTTACCAAGTAGGAATTTAATTTCCTTTTTTCCTTCAGACCTTAACAATCTAGTCGATCTCAGCTAGCTTCGCTTTTGAAATCCACCAAATATTTAATGGTTGTCTTGAGTATCGCTTGTGATTGTGCTGTTTGCTTCCTCAACATGTCAACTTCATCTCTAAGTGCGTATGTAATCTCTTTCTACCACTAGTTTAGCCTCTAGAGCATCAGCAGTTGGCAATTCATAATGCACGATTGGGCGGTGCCCATCTTTGTGGGATGATGCAACATCCATGGGGACCTCGCTCTTTGATCTTGGGCTAACCTGTTTTGCCATTAAAGTTCGATTGATTCGAGAAAAGTTGAAGTTAGCAAAACATCTCAATCGGGAGTTATACCAACAAACCAGCTTAAACAAACAAGGAATTAAAGAGTTTCAATTGATGCTGAAAAGTAGTTATTAACATCATTGTAACTCCGCTGTTGCAAAGAAACAAAGCAGTTAAACAAACAAGTAGATATTTAAGTTAAGGCAAACAGTAATTCTTAACAAGAAGTATCAAACACATAGATATGCGCAGATCTACAATATGATTAACGAGCTGTGCCATTATGTAATCAATAGCAAACTAAATTAAGCCAAGCAACGAATTGAACAATTTTGCAATAAGTGGCTAACTAAAATTCCAAGAAGGTGTAATCGAACTTACGCTAGTTCTTTGTACAGCACACCGCAACTTCTTTTTTCGCTACAAGGTTGTACAAAGGAGTCCATGACATCAATTGCTTGGATACGCAGTCCTAATACTTCTTTCTTCCCACACTGCATGGGTAAGTCGAATGGTTAATCTGGTAAGATGGTGCGTCCCTGATATGTTATATGAGGACGTGTAGTCAGACTAATTGTAGCCAAACAGATCACACTGGCTTTTACTGTATATTTTATGTGATTGTGTTTGGCATATCGAGATCGAAGCAATCTACAATAGGATGAAATGACTGGCATCCTTCACATTATTGGCAAACTTAGTTCATAGAAACAAGCAATTCAACCATTCTGTGGGTAAATCAAAAGCGCCATTGGAATATTTTTCACTATCCAATCATAGACGCAAAAAGGGGCGACGCCACCATAGGGGCTAGTATGGGCGGCCGCCTCAGGTGGCTGGAAAGTGTGCACCTAGTTTGAGTCATCCAGGTTGGCCCACGCTAGTTTTGTTCGTCCCAACGCACGAAAGCGAGCAATGTAAAAATGAAGAAAAATGTTTCAATTTGGATGGGCCAATAACATAAGTGCAAGGCAGGCCCTATAGCAGGCTCGCAGCCAAAACGAGCGCCTCCCATATCGATCGACAGCAGGAAAAATCCCAATTCATTCGCTCCAGTCTCCAGTCTGGTTTGCTCCTAACCTAGCCATCGCTGGACAGACCGACACAACACTTCCTCGCACCCTCGTTGGAGGGCGGTCGCTGGGCTTCAAGCGAACAGAAGGACAAGAAGATGAAGATCCAACCCTGGGTGTAGCCTGCGTGGGAGGCAAAGTGGCGGCAGACGGCATGGCATCGAGCTTAAGCAAACGGACGATCAAGCTTGCAAGAGTAGCATGCGCAACGAGCAGGTACATCACATCCCCGATTATATCTAATTCAACTTTTCAATTTCGCCAATAGTTAAACCGACGGTGTTGTAAAACTGCTTGTATGTAGGGAATCTATGAAAAATGAAACCAATTTCTACTTATTTTATAACTCCCCAATCAATACCGATCCGATGAATCTAATGTATCTAATCAAGTTTCGGTGCAAACATACAAGCTCATGTTGTTCTTGAGCTCAAGTGTCTAATGAATGATCGCTAATGAAGGATTTGATGCAAACATTTTACATGCTCCGGTGATGAACATATAGTGTCTAATGAGGGATCTAATGCAAGCATTTTGCAAGCTCATTGAAGGATTTAGTGTCTAATGATGATCTACTATGTTGAGAGAGATAGAGATTTGCGTGCATTGATGACAAGCAAATAATAGTGCATTTTCATAGCTTGAGGAAACGCCGAGGCCATCTACCGTAAAGTCGCCGATCATGACAACATAGCATAAATACTTTTCTAATCTGTTGTTTGAAACTATTGGCATACTTGTGCAGGATAGATATATTGATATGCAGTTTATGACCGGTTATACATGCAATTACACTTCGATATTTTCAGCCGGAGAACAAATAATTCAAGCAGTGCATGCACTATGTTTGTAGTCCTTGTACACCATGTTGCATTTTGTGTTTTTTTGTGCTTGCATCATTTAGTGTTTATAATCTGAACTACTTTGGATCATTAGCTGGTTTTCAAAGTGCATGTAGCTTCACATTTCTCAAGTTATGTTGATTTCTGGAGTGCAAGTGCCTTCGTATTTTTTAAGTTAAATGTTCGCCCCTGGTAACTTGAATCCGTCGATCAGCCACTACACACAATTCATACACGAATGCCAGTATGAATTAAATGAAATGCAGGGACTTGCGCTTGGGATGTTCCATGTACAAGTCCATGTTACCACTTGCTTGGATGTGCAGCCCTTGTGCTCCTTGCATCCCCCTCTGCATTTTTGACACGGCGAATGGTTGATCAAATAAGAGGAATCGACCTTGATGTTGTACCGGAGGACAGATACTTACAAGGTTATACGGGTGTGCAGGATGTGTACCAGATCCCGTAGCGCCGTCATGCTTCGCTAAAAAATGGATTTGCTTGTTTTAGAAGATATCTCCAGAAGAAATAAGAGTTAAAATTAGAGTTGCATAGGCGTGTAAGCTAAGAGAGCAGTGAAAGGATATCCAAACATCGTCGGAACAGTGCACAAGGGAGTGATGTGTGGATACCTAGTTCGGCCGGCGTTTGGGCATGCTCGCCTAGCTAGAGTGCGGGTCACTTCAGAGCCGTTGAGGGTGATGCACTGGCGTTGGCTGGCCGCGCACGGATGCAGATCTTGAGTGGCAGCGGAGTGATATAATGCGGTGGACGAGACCATTGGTGAAGCCCGAGCGGCCTCGGGGGGCGGAGGTGCGACGATGTGCTCGGTGAAGTAGCCCGGGTGAGCTGGGAGACGACGTCGGTGAAGCGCACCTGATGTGGTGGAACTCGGTGTCTGTGAGGCACGTCGGTTGCGGCGGCCGACGTTGTCGGTGGACCACTCGGTGCGGTGGACGAGGGCGTAGATGAGGTAGCTCCGGTGCGGTGGTGAAGCACGACCGTCGTCTTCATCATCGTCGTCCGGCACAGAGGTGGGGAACGGTGGGGAAAGAGATGAGACGAGGGGCGATTCGAGGGATGGCGGCGAATTAGGGATTTGAGCAATCTGGACACGGAAGGGGACGGTGGAGAAGAGAGATTTTGCAGGGCTGGAATTGGGGCCGCCAGATATTTCAATCCGAAACGTGGAAGCGCGAACTTATATTGTCGTCGTCCTTTTTTTGGGGGAGGGGGGTGGCTGGGTGCTACGCGTCCGTCCGACACACGCGACCACCCCGACAGGACTATGCTTCGGTGCCTTAAGGCACCTGTCTTTGTGTCCATGACATGTGGGCCCAACAGGTGGCTAGCCCACATGTCAGTCACCCAAGGCGATTGCCTTTAAGGCACCAAGCAAGGTCCACCCCGACAGACCACTGGTGCGCCTGGTGCGCCTACATTTGAGAATGCAAACGAATCTTCTTTCATTTGCAAACGAATCTGTATGTATTACCATGCCCGTGTTTTCCTTGCAATAATTAGTCATTCGAAACGAGATACTCCATCCGTTCACTTTTGTAAGTCGTTTCAGACAACTTAAAATGAACTGTTTTGCACATTGTCTGAAATGTCTTCAAGGTCTTATAAAAGTGAACATACGGAGTACTATAAATTAATTAATGAGGAGTTATTTGAAAAAAAATCAAAATGGTACCCACGCTAACGTGGATTAGAGTGTGTCATATAATTAGTTATTTGAATTAGAGTGTGTGTCACGTAGTTAGTTATTTGAATTAGAGTGTGTGTCATGTGTCGATCTCCAATTCTAACATGGATTTCGCATTTCACTGTATCCACGCTACTTTTTTTAATACAAATTCATATGTATATGATGAACACCATGGTAGTGAGAAAACTTTTGGATGGATTCAAACATATGACCTACAAAATAGCACAACAAATTGAGTCAATGTCAACTTTTTGAAACTTAGTATGGCACGAATTCGAAATAATTGCCCGTATGCCTGGTCCTCATTTCAAATCTTACAATGTACACCGAATTGAAACATCGATATTAAGTCTCATACTATATACATTCAAATGTTGTTTTTAGCCCCCCCCCAGCACAAACGCTACATACTTCCTGTGTCGGTCAATATTCCTCTCCTAACCACCTTAGGAAGCTATCGGTTTCCAACACACGTTCATTCTTTCTCTCCATGTTTCGATCTCTAAGTCTCTCAACTACACAACCCCTTTTTCCACTCCTGTTACCAAATGTATTTACCTCACACACCCTCCATTGCACCCCATGCCGAGCTCTCTCTCCCCCCTCTCCCTCTCACTCTCTCGCGCTAAATACATGCATTGCCTATCTAGCCCCCCAACCTCTCATGCGCACGCACGCACGTTGTATATCTAGGTCACTTCCTCGAGACTGTCTCACTCTTTCTTCCGCACTACGGGCCACACTCGCTCAATCTAGCTCTCTTTATCTGAGTCTCGTTTAACCTCGTTTTCTTTCACACACAAATGATATATCTCCCTGTTCGGGCCTCGATCAATACACTCTATACTCTCTCACGCAGACTGTCTATCTAGGTCAGTCCATCCAAGCCGCCGCCACTCTTTTGACCTCATGGTGGGCCACGCTCACTCAATATCTCTCTCTCTCTCTCTATCTATCTATCTATCTATCTATCTATCTATCTATCTATCTATCTATCTATCTATCTCTCTCTCTGTATGTCTCGATTGGCCTCGCTCTTTCCCGGAAAAAACGATATATCACCATGTTTGAGCCCAATTCGACCTATTCACATTGTATACTCTCTCACGCACATCATCTATCTAGGTCAATCTCTCCAACCCGTCTCACTCTTTCGATCGCACGGCGACCCTATGTGACCGGCTGACTTTGCTTCCTCCCACGCACAAAATATATCTACACGTCTGTGACTGGATCATCTCTCAAGCTCTATCTTACAACCCTCACCCTTGCCAAAAGCTCAATCGGACAATATCTCTCCGGAGCATATATATTTGTTCAATGAATGTCGGACCACACTCACTTTGTCTCTCTATCTATATGTCTCTCGATTGACCTTGCTTTCTCACACCGTATATTCCACGCGTTGAAGCTACTACCTCTCCATCCCTCGCAAAGCCGGAGCTATTTATGTTGCGAGGGGCACTCCAACCTTGGATTAATTTGTGTAGGCATTTATTCCGGTCGGTTTAGATTATATTTTCATAGCATTTGGCCCACAACTACTCCAAACACCGTTGCAACCCACGCAACTCCCCGAGTTGATTTCCCTCTGGCTCGGTCATCGCTCTCTCGCACGTCCTTTCTCGCCTTCGACGTCGCACCATGGTATTATTAAAAAACTGCGTTGTTCTCTTTAATTATTATAAATAAGCTACAAAATTACACACCGATAGTCCACTTGGAATGGAACAAATTTCGACCCACAAATTAAACTGCTACAAACTACACACCGAGGGGCCCACATGTCATGAGACAAATTTGGACCCATATACAAATTAAAAAATAAAGGACGATAATCGAACATGCGACCAGCCGGCAACATATACGTAGAATAGCAATGTTTGTTGTACCCCTTTGTTCACATAATGTTTTTATATTACCACAGCCTAATTAATGGATAACATGTAATATTATTTTTAGTACTATTCGCCTTCACTTACTGGTGGGTTCCATGTGTTCTCTCTCTCTCCTCCCCTTCTGCATTTAGACGCACGGGCAAACAAGAAGAACTCGCGGGCAATGTTGCCGTTGACCATATCTGGACGCATTCACAAGTCACGGCACTAGTTTCACGTACTAGCAGCAATAGTCAGTATGTACATGCAATGCACCTTAATTTGGAAGTATATTAAGTGCATGCGGATATTAACTACTAGGATATTATTTGCGTGTTGTCATGTGATTAGCACTATTTTTTGCATGAAATTAACTGCACGCTAAATGTGTTGAGCGCTCGACATTGAAGCAGTCTAGGTCGTTGGATGACAAGGAATACATGTGGCTTGATGACGTTTTATATTTAATTTGATATGGCTCTAGCAGAACATTCAATCGATCAAACCATACATTTCGTTCAGTTTGACTCCGACTTTAAATTATACGACGATTGATATAAAATAAACGGAAATGATAAACGTTCGGATTTTAAGCATGGCAATCGAACGTTTTCATGGCAAATTTAGATTACGCGCGGCGGCGGGGCGTCTCGCGGTGGGAAGCGGCTCTCTGCGTGCTCGTGTGTCGTCGGGCCATCGACCGACGGCGACGGCGGCGTCTTGCGCCGTTTTGGCATACTCTCGACGTTGGCCTAGCTTCAAGGAAGGCCAAAATGTTCGACTTCAAGCGAAGTCAATGGCGGGAGGAGGCGATGGCGTTGTGCAAGGAAGTGGTCGACGGCGCCATCCATGCCGCCGAGGGGCACCGCACCAGCTGGGACAAAGCGCCGCTAACGGCGCTGGCGGAGACATTCGTGTGCACGGCACCGCTGCGGCACGCACATCACAGCACGCCAGATGGCGATGCGGTGGCAGGTGCACGCGGCTTGCAGGCGTCGCAGCGTCGGCTGCAGCTCGCGCGCATGTTGGCGCAGTGCATGGGCGCGTGAAAGTCGGCGGGAACCCTGTGGAACCCCGTGGCATCAAACTCGGCGACAATGTGCGGCTCCAAGCCCATCAATGCCACAGCGATGGGCGCTGGCTCAGTTGGGGCGACGGGAGCCGGAACGGGAGCGGGGACAGGCGCGGGGTCTTCCCGCAAGGCTAGTTCAAGCTCGTCCCAAAGCGCCTTATGTTCTTGAGACTCCGGCTGGGTGTCTTCCTCATGAAACTGGAACACTAAGGGCAGACCATCGTGATGCGGCATGGCGACGTTTAGGTCGAGGCTAGTTGGAGGTAGACGCAGGAGAATCGAGAGAGAGAGAGAGGATTGTAGCGATACGGGTAGTGCGGGGTTGATTTTAAATCGCGGCGCCGGCGACATTAAAAGTGGGAGCAGTTGGGACGACGGTGGGCGGCGGAGTTTAGTCAATGGGCTCGCCCCGGTGAGTTCAAGACTGTGTCTCGCCAAGACGCCTCGACGACGGCCGGCGCAGCGATCGCTCAAGACGCCTCCCGTCGACTCACACGCTTGCTCGGACGGCACCTGCCAATGAGAAGCGGGGACTCGTGGCGGCACGTAAACGCCCACGGTTTCAGTAGTGAAAGCGTTCACCTTAACGTGACAGGTCTTTGTTCCAAAATACCTTGGCTCTTCATTTGTGCAACTTGTCATAAGCAACTTGTCTCGAATTGAAGAAAAAACTTATGAAGTAATATTTGTGCCATGTCACGTGACCATGCTCAATTTCAAGAATTTATGCTCACTTTTGGATTTTCTGAAATTTAAGATCCAGGATTCGGAACAATATCATAACCTGCATCATGGAATAAATTTTCAAGCCGTACATCTGTCCTATTGTATTTCTTAAGAAAGGATTTGGTCAAACATTTTGCTTATTTAAACCTCCTTTCCGGTTTATAGGGCTCAGTTCAAAAATCTCACCAACCAAGGTAGATGGTGAGTGGTGGAACAATTGTTGTAGTTTGCAAAACCACTCAATTAATGCGCTTGTTTTCCTCAAAAATTGTGTTTACGAATGCATTAATTAATTGCAATGCATGCATGCAGAAAGTACATGCATTTGGTCAATTTTCTCTTAATACTTGCATGTAATGATTTATTGCACCTTGAAATCTGAACATGTGATGGGGAACAACCAAATTGAGACTTATAAAATGGGAAAACTAAAATTTTGAGATAAGCCCTATAAACCGGAAAGGATGGAGTAAAAGGATAATCCCTCTGTACCAGTGCATTGCTTGATATATTAACTCAAGTACTAGGCACGAACAAACGGGCTCAATTCTGTGCTCATCCTGGTGTAGTAGTAGTAGTAGTACTAGGCAATGCAGTTGACGGGTGACCTTGACGAGCGGCGACCGAGGGAATTGAACCGTGCTCGGCACGGTAGGTAACGTTGTCTAGTTACTAAAGCATCCCTCCGTTGTTCATTGGTAGTCATTATGGACCGTGGACATGAGGGGAATTTCCTAGGGCTGGAATTCTGGCCACCAGATATTTTGACTTGAAACGCTGAGGCTCGATTGGTTGGGGTTGCCTAATGTGCGTACCACGCACACCACCGAAGGACACGAGCCCCTTTTTTTAGGATTAACACAAGCCAAGGTCTGGATGGTACACCGTTGGGTCCTACCATTCGAGAATACAAAAGGAACCTCTTAAATTGCCGAACGAATCTATGTTTATTACAATACTCGTATTTTCCTTGCAAATACAAATCTCAACTTGGTAATTGATTTATGATGAGTTGTTGAATTAGAGTGAGTTTGTGATATAGTGATTTCAACGTGGATTTCACATTTCATGGTATCCCTAGTAAGTTTTCCAATGCAAATTCAAATTTAAAAGATGAACAATATGGAGGTGAGAAAACTTTGTATGTATCAAGCATATGACCACACACACACACACACACACACACAAAGAGAGACACACACGCACGAACACAACAACAATCCAATAAGTATAGTGCATCTATTTTTCCAAACCATGCATGTATGACACGAATTCAAAAATACTCCTTCTATTCCTAAATATTAGTCTTTTAGAGAGTTCAACAAGTGACTACATACGAAGCAAAATGAGTGAATCTAGACTCTAAAATATGTATATATACATCCGTATGTGCCAGTCCATTTGAAGCCTCTAAAAAGACTAATATTTAGGAACGAAGGGAGTAAAACGTAAGACATCCATGGTCCTCAGTTCAATATTTAAAATGAACATGAAACTGAAACATGAATATTAAGTCTAGCACTATAGTACATGCAAATGTTGTGTTTAGGCGGAGCTATGATTGTCGGGGGTCAACCCCTCGACCTTAGATAAAATTGTGGAGCTCTGTTTAGGGTTGTTTAGATTATATTTGTCCCCACCCTCCCAACCACCGATTGGTTGTGCACCCCCCACCCCTCCTCCCCGGGAGTATCATGTGCCCCATACCTTAGATGCTATATGCCGATACGAGTTGCTTGGAGCTTGTAGATCTAAGATATAGCAACTCACATGATGTGTCTTAATTTTTTTGCAGGAAATCTTGATGAGTTTGAGAATTGCACACAATTTGTACAAAAACTACTTAGATGCCCTTTGATCCCATATCCAACAACCTCGAAGCTCGTATCACCGTAGCATCTAAGATGAAGGAGGACATCATATTCTCTTGTATGTAAGAATATCATGTGCTACCACACCTTAGGTGCTTTGGTGATACAAGCTCTTCGGAGGCGTTGGATTTGTGACCCAACACCTACTCGGTGGTTCGAATGGTTTTTTGCAGAAAAGCCCCAAAAGAGTTTGGCCACTGCTTACAAGCACAAAGACTGCTCAGATGCCATTGGATCTCAGATCAAACGACCTCCAAGCTCGTATCACCGTAGCATCCAAGCTGCGATAGCACCTTATGTTTTCTCGCACGGGAGAGTATGAGGTGCTCCCGCACCGTAGATTCTATGGTGATACGAGTTCACTGAGATCTAATGGCCCACAGTAGGAGGATTGAACGTTTTTTCAATATACGGCTGATAGAGTTTGAGAAATGCGCAGAAAGTACAAGTACTACGCATGTGCCATCTGATCACTGATCATACGACCTAGATGCTCATATCACCGTAGCAGGTAATTAAGCTATGAGGAGCACCTAATATGAGCACCGGGGAGCCGTTGGATCGAAGATGCAGCCGCACACACGAGGCCTGAATGTTTTATTTGCAAAAAAAAACCTTTGGAGAGTTTGGAAATTGCGCATAATTACAAAGACTACTCCCAAGGCATTGGATCTCACTTCCAACGGTGTAAAAACTCGTATCACCATAGTATCTAAGCTGCAGTGTGGATGTGATATTCTATGCCGCTGTCATTTTTGTTTGTAAACTTGCAAAATACGTGTAACTCGTGCCGTTACTTGTCTAACCGCGCAAAGTGTTTGTTCAAAAAAACCATCCTACACTGAAATATCGGAACAACACACGGGGGTCCCACTTGTCATTAATCAAATTTGGACCTAAAACTAACAAATCTGAAAGACGAGATTTGAACTGGCAACCTAGACTACAAAGCGTAAGTCGATAGCCTGAAAAAACGACCGGTTGTTGGCTTTGTCCCATAACCTGATTTTATACAGTACTTGAGTTGAGTAGAGTAGAGGGAGTGCCTCGTCAACACATGCATGACCGTTGTCTCACTTACTAGTGGGTCCCAGGTCTGCGATCTCAATCTCTCTTCTCTCCATCGTCTAACCTTTGCACGGGCACACACGAAGAGCGGCGCTAGCTTGCCGTGGTGTTATTACAACTAAAAAAAAGCTTGAAAAATAGAAGAATCACCTAGAACAAGAGACGTTGTGGCTGGTCGAGACGGAGCTAACCGTGCCACGTTTGCATGATGAAGCTGTGTGGCTAGTGGGGTGTTTTCGACCGACTGGCTGGGTCCCGAGGTCGAACCATAGGTACTACGCCTGATACAGTATATTTATACACGCACATTTTTCCTCCGTGCCGAGACGTGGCACACCCTACCGCGCGGTTTCGGGGTCCTCCCGGGAGGTGCACGCATATATTCTTCCTGACGTGGGACGCCCTACCGCGCGTTTTCTGGGTCCTCCTCAGTCATAGCGCCGAAGCAAGTAAATGAGTCGTCAAATCACGAAAGACCACCTTTCCCGCCGAGTAGATCAGTGAAGCACGGTGGCTAGCTAGTTGGGCTAGTTCGACCGATTAGCTAGGCCGCCACCACATTTGTTTTTTCACCCCTTTTTATCTACTTGCCGGCAGGTAAATTTAAATATCCACCGCGGCGTTGCTCTGGTGTTTGGGTGCGGCAGGATTTTTAATTTTTTGATTGACGGGAGCAGGCGCGGCAGGATTTTTAATTTTGATTGACGGGAGCAGGCGCGGCAGCAATTAGTCATGATGACTCCGCCTGTAAAACCCACTGCTCCCTGATGTGAGAAGTCGTCGACTGGTGTTTACCGTGGTGAAAACCAAAAGATTCCCCACTCCTCGGCTGGCTCCCTCCGCCTTCTCATAGATTGCATTGCCTTTCAGCCGTTTTGCCCCCTTTGCTTCCTCTCCCCATTGCTTCTACTTGGTGCCATGGCGGCACAACAGATCATGGAGTCCGAGGTGAGGCGCCTGACACAGGAGCTCCATGCCAAGGATGCGGAGCTCAGGGCCAAGGATGTGGAGCTCCGTGAGCTCAAGGAGGAGAGGAGTGCCATGCTCCTACGTTATGTGTGGGAGTTCACAGAGCTTCAAAAGCGGCAAGCGTCCACCACAAAGATGCTCGAGGCGTCGGCGGCGTTGCTGCAGAAAGCGGGAGATACGATAGGCCGTCAGGGGAGCCGGCTGGAGCGTGAGCGGGCGATCGTGACGAGGTCCAGGCTCGCCTCAGCCACTTGGTGAACCAAGTTGCCATGCATGTGTTGCGGCTGCGCGCTGCCTACCGTCGTGCCAGCGCAGCGATGCCAGCCATCGGGCTAAACCCGTTTGACCACCCGGTTGACTTCAACAAGCTGCGGCTTCCTGACCTGGTCTCCTTCTTCACCTATATATCCGAGGAGCTGAGCCGTCTCCGCGCGATGGTGGGGGCTCAGCTGGACAAGGAGGGGTTGCGGGCTGCCGTCGCCGTTGCCGGGCGAATCCTTTCAGGGCTCCGTTACCGGTATCCATTCGTGCCATTGGACGCCGTCTTTGACGAGCTGGCTCCCATCGATCGGGAGCGGGCTCTGCGGGAGGTTGCACCCTGCATCACCAATGTCATGCACCTCGAGAAGTAGAGGGACTTCGGTGGTGTTTAGGCACCCTCTACATGGGCATGTCCATGTCTCGGCGCAACATGACCGTTGGATCAAACTCAGACGGTGCAGATCAGTCACTGTAGCACAAAGCGTGTGGGTGTGTTTGCTTGCATTCTCATCTCAATATGGTTGTTTCCTCTTCGTGTATTTTTGTCAACCTACTAGTGTGGACTCATGCACCCTTCATGCACTCTGCCAAACACCCAAAAGTGGGTCGAGAAGGGAACTTTTGCTCCCATCCCATGCACCTTTCATACACCCTGTCTAACACTATAGGATGTGCTTCACATGGTTCATGTTTCGTGGAGTACTGTAGCACCGTACTCTCCTTGCTTATTTGTGGACCTAGTTCATTAACATTGATCTCACCGCTCATTCTCAACGGACAATCGAAAAAGTGGTACTATGTTACATATAGGAGTAGTTGACATCGCGACAACATCATTTGTTATCGTCATATCTTACTACACTAGCAACAAGATTGTGTAGTACTGACGTTTGAACCACTGCACATGCCTAGTAGTAGGAGCACTGTGTATGTTCATGTGGCTGCCATGTTTCGCACTCCTACGTCGTAAGAGTGGAAACGCTTGCTGTAATCATTTTTTCTTCAGAATGAAAAACAGTGGACACGCTCTACCGTGCGGATCCTCCTCCAGGCATGCACTAAATTACTCACTTTCGCCGACGTGCGGGGCAGCCAGCACCTGGGTTCACCAGCCATGCACTAAATTACTCCATAGTAGAGTGATGGTAGACTACCCCGATCGAACCGCCGCAGTAATGCCCAGTGAGCCGTCAAATCACAAAACCCCCTCCTTTCCAAAGAAGAAGTTGACCAGACGAAGCAGCCATCATTTCACTCTTCTCTCTCGGCTTCCTCTCTTGAAGAAAACCCCCACTCGCCTCGCTTCTCCCTCATCTCGCTCCTCCTTTCACTCTTCTCTCTCAGCTTCCTCTCTTGATGGACGCCGAGCACCGCCGACGTGATGTCTATGGCTCGCCAAAACCGCCGAGGCTCATGGTACGAAGAAGCGCTTAGCACCCGCCGAGACTACCACAGACAAGCTCAAAGCCATCGCCTGCAAGCCCCCTCTCCGGATCCCTCATTAAGCAAGTCCGTAATGTCTCTTGTTGACAATCTTTTCTCGATCTTGATCGTGTTTTTCATCTAACACGCAGTACTAGTCTTGGTAGTACAACTTTTCGGGTGATCTTGCATGTGATTTTAGTGTTCCAAATGACGGTTCTAAATTCCTCTTTTGACCAAAACATGCGAGAGGTTGACACTGATTTCTTATAGATTACTTTCAACTATCTCCCTCTGTCCCAAATTTCTTGTCTGAGATTTGTCTAGATACGGATGTATCTAATACTAAAATGTGACTTGATACATCCGTATCTAGACAAATCTAAGACAAGAATTTTGGGATGGAGGGAGTACTTTATGAACATCAATGCTACCTTTTAAGAGGGTATATTTGCCTCAGTAACTTGTGTTATGGATATTGCATGTAATCTCTCTGCTCTCATGCCTTTGAAGACATGTTCTACTATCTTTGTTCACTCATTTCTGTGCGTATATGTAGTCATATATGGAGTATAATATCGAAAATCATCTTATATTTCTGAACGGAGGTAGTAATAAAATATGGTTTCTGTTTGAATTAGAACCAGGTCCGCGGTGGAGATGAAGTTCTCAAAGTCATGCCGTGAACTGGAAGACCACGATGATGAGTTCTCTTCTTTGAACTATCCATCTGTTGTGTCCTTGTCGCCACATGTTCTGAACTAGTGTTTTCCTGTAGCATTGTTGTCAGGCGTGTTCTCGAGGCTGTACTTGACCACAACAATATCCTGGCTGTGCCTTCGATTACGAAGGGTGTGGTTCTTGTAAAGATTCCCAACAAATCTGATGCGGCTTGTCTTCATCATCATGTTTATGAGTGGAAAGACCACTCTGTTAGGTTCTCCAAGGTTGAAAAGATGGTGATGGTGCATGTAGACATCTCACACAAAGTCCATGGCCTAGTCAGTTATGCGGGGTTCATCCTGTAGGTCGGTGGCAAGAAATAGTCTGCAGAGTTTAGTTAGTGCAACTTTGTTTGTCTGTAGTAAGTACTATTGTTTAGTACTTGATTTGTGTTTGTGAACCCTGTATTGTTTATTAGTACTGCCGCTTTTGGTGTGTGGTCAGTCCTGAGAACGGTCTATGTTAATGTCTGTCCACTCAATTCATCTGTACATTTCAAATATCCAGATCATATTTTTGTGAGGACGGTTTATCGATTATGGTTACACTCCAATATCTGTATGCATTGCAGGGTTTATCGCACCCACAGGATTTCCAGTCCCATGGTTGTTCGGTCCATACGATTTGTCACGACCTTTGGACTGTCCTGCTTGTGGGAGTAGGCGGGGCCCCTGCATGCCACAAGAAGCTGGACGATCAATCTTCTGTTTAGTACTTCAACATAGTGATTTCCTGGTAAGGATTCACTCGTGTCACATCAAGTAAATCTTATTGATTTACTGTCTAAATCTTATTGATTTAATGTCATGTTTTCTTTCTTTTCCTGCAATTTTACGATGCAGGTTTTGCCATGTGACATTCATCACGAATAAACCGTTTGGTTTGCTCTATGATGGCTATTTTTGCAGGTTTCACTTCTTATGTCGTGGTCAAGCTTGAAGGCATTGTCCATCACTTATATTACTGGAAAAAATTGGACCAGTCTGTTGTCTGAGTACAAGCTGAATCCCTATGATGAACTGCAGTTTGGTTTAACAAAAACACCACAATTAGTCCTTCTCGCATTTAAAAGAAATGAAGAAAAAAACTGGATCACGGTCACGAATCCTAGTCAAGTTAGAAAGCTGATCATAGCAGACCAGACATGATCGCCGCTGTCTCGCACAGATCGAGCACCGGGAGTTGCTCTAGCACTGACAGCGGCAGCAGCTCAGTCTGATCCAGATGAGGATTGGGCACCGACGCGTCGTGAATCGATCACCGATCTACGGAGGATCGGACATCGACACCGCACCAGCTCTACAAGGAGCACCATCTCCGCAGCAAAGAGCAACCGGCACTGCACGAACACTTGCACATGCATCTGGTCCGGCCCGTGCAGTTCCACCGGCAACAGACTGGGCTGCAGTTCGCACTTCATATACCAAAGTCCTTACAAAAACCGACATGTCCACCCTCTTGGTAAGCATTGGCCGCCCAAGTGCTGCGTTCTTTTTTCTTTCCATGTTGTTTCACATGATTCACTGTGTTGATCTAACTGTTTGGGTATGTCTTCTTGTTTGCAAACAGAGAATTCCTAGAGTAACAAGGGAGTCGTTCAATAATCCGGGCGACCGCGGCCAAGTTTCTCTTACCATGCGCAGCCTTGGTGTGAATGAACCTGCTCAATATACCATAAGTACAAAGGATGGTCGCATGATGATTGATGCTAAAGGATGGTCAAGGTTCTAATCTAAATCATATCTTGCGGTACAGGATGATGTCAAAATCAAACTTTCTCGGCAACTGCTGAACTGATCTATCCTCCGAGAGATTTTGATGTAATAATCTAGCATGGTGAAACAAGTGTCCTGTGTGTATAAGTAGTACGACGATATTGTTTATCACATGGTATATCGTTGATAGAATTGCAACTCTGATTGCTGGTTAGGAACTGTTGTTCGATTTCATTCCAACAGCTGTCGTGCTTTATTCAATTTTGTGTATTCGCCTTGCGACAACATCTAAAACCAGCGCAGTACCGATCGCTTGCAATATGAAAAGTGCTGAGGTAGAACACATGGCCCCCCAAACATGCAGGGTCGGCCTGCGGCCCAAAGTCCAGAACCGTGAGCCTATCTGAGTATTATATTCTCAGCTGAACCCCCATAAAAAGAGTTGAACCCCTATAATGCCCGTGCGTTGGAGAGGGAGTATATTTCTCGGCAAGGTGAGCCTGTGATATAAAAGATTTGTATATTTCTTTACAAAGGGAGTATCTCTCTGTCAAAAAATACATTTATGTGTAACTAGTTACTCCTGTCTTTCTACTTCCTTTCGCTGATATGTGGGGCAACCGGCAATGGGGTCCACGTGCCATATGCATAAATTAGAGTGCACAACTTCACGGTAGACACACCCTGGTCGTAGTGCCGCAGTAATGCCCAATGAGCCGTCAAATCACAACCCCCCTTTCCAGCTTTAGAAGTAAGCTGGACGGACGAAGCGGCAATATTTCACTAGGCCTGAACCCCCTTCTCCCTCGTCTACTTATTCAGAGAAAACCCCCGCTCGACGATTGCATAGGTTTTTCTCATGGAGAACCAGGTACGAATTCTTTATCCGTCCCCGATAAATCCAGGTCCCTTGGTCGCAGGTAATCCTAGGATGGCAGCCGCACCGTTGATGCATTTTTGTTCGTACTGAATCTATTGTGTTTCAGTTGCAGTGCCCAAAGTGTGAGTACCCTACAGATTTCTTCGCCCTCGGTGAGACGCCACACTTGTTCCTTCTCATCCTAACACAGTATATTGAAATGCGCATAGTATGTTCCTAGAATCCTCTTCTCTATCCGGGAGGGTGGGTTTTTTTTGAACATGTTGTGTTCTCATATTATTTTTCCTGCAGTGTATTATTTGCTCTGCCAGAACACATGTACTTAAGATGCTCGGCCTTGCCATAACTGAATACACTAGTTTAATGGTCACAGTGAAGACAAGCCATGGATATTACTTCTGAGTTGGGTTCATGAACCAAGAAGATCGCTGCTTTTTTTATGGCCAAACTTGGATAAACTTTCTCAAGTGTTACGGACTGAAAGTTGGCGCACGAATGTTGATGGAAATAGCAGAACCTGGTCTCATCTTCACTGCGATCTTCCACCCCGACGTCGTTCCAATTGTTCATCCATGTTAGTTTTGTATCCGGTTCTTGCTTGTTGCCTCGATTACTTCTTAATCCACCTATTCTGTCTAACTAATCACAATTTAACTTTAGAAGTAGCAACGAATCTCTCACGAAGATGCTACTTCTAACTAATATTTTCCTATAATTGGTGCCACGTGTAGGTTTTTTCAGAGTTAAGCAGTCTGCTCGTTTGTTACTCTGTAATAACTCGGCTATTACTAATGGCACCGAAGTTGACTGGATTGATCGTCTTGAGGTCCTTGTGGGGCGTTTCAATGGTGGAAGTGTCAGGACCCTGACTCAATGCCACATCGATCTAGCATGTAACACCTCATATCACTTTGCGGCCTCACGCACGGTATTCCCACGGGTGTCGCCTTACCTTTGCCCGGGACCGTTTGAGCCTTTTGGCACACGATATGATAGTGTCGCTAGCATCCATATGATAAGGAGCCCGGCTGACATGGCTAGTCGTAAACCCAAAGTGGCACAAACTTATAGGGACAGCATTCATGACCCAAAGATCGAACGTGTAGGTCATCAGCGAGTGAATCCAGGGTGTAGCACTGGCTAGCAGGACTCCGGTGAACCGGGCTTTAGCGGGCTAACAGGACTCCGGTATTCATCGCATGACATTTCCCCGAAGGGACAGACACAAGAACGAAGAAGGACACATGCCGGCCAGCCAAAGTGTTCCGGAGCAGTAGCAAGCTACCATGGCTCAGTGGAAGCACTAGGAGACATTTCCCGGTAAGAGAGGCTACTAAGGATAAATAACTAGATAGTCAGATCCCACACATACCAAGCATTTCAATAACATACACACAATATGCTCGATATGTGCAAATACAACATGGCATCACAACATGACTCTACAACTCAAGTATTTTATTCAATAGGCTCCGAGGAGCGAGATATTACAAACATGGGTCTCATGACCTAGCATTCAGAGCATACAAGTCAAAGCACAAGCGAAGCTCAACATGTCCGAGTACGACATCTACAAATGAAAAGGCCGAGAAGCCCGACTATCTACTAGATCTCGCCGAGGGCACAAGATCGTAGCTGAGGTAACAAGCTAAACGTCAAGTCCAAAGCGGAACTACTAGCGAGACTGAAGTCTCTCTACAAAAACATAAAATAGGCAAACGTGAGTACAAATGTACCCAAAGAAGACTTACATCGTAACTAACTACATATGCATCATTGTCAACAAGGGGATGGCGGGGTTTAAGCGCAGAAGCCAGCTTTGACTCGGTGGCTATCCTAAACTACGATCGCAAGTAACTCTTTGAGGTGGCGCACACGAGTCCACATATTCACCATATCAATACACCACTATGGATCCGCTCCGCCTCCCTACGAGGACGCCATCCATAGCACTCACGCTTATCTTGCGATTTTAGAGTATCCACTTTCACTTGTCTATGAACTGCACAGCAACCCGAAGTCCTTTACGCGGACACGGCTATTCAATAGATCATATTAACCTGCAGGGTGTACTTCTTCACACACGCCTCGCCACTTACCGCCACGCACACCTCGTGTATCTCGGCAACCTTCAAGCGGAAGCTTTGGCGAGGAGTTGGCCACGACCCGACTAACCACACAAGTCTCTCGCCCGGGTTTATCGCCTATTCGGGTTCCATCCGCAAGGAGATTCGCCGGTGTCGCCACGGCCCCAAACGATGTGTGCAGGGTTCCCAAGCCCACCATCCGGTGCCACTTGGTACACCGGCCATCAGTGTTTAGTCTGTCCCAAGCCCACTGCACGGGTGCCACTTGGTAGACTACTAACACTACCTAGAAACACCAGAAACTAGTTGCGACTCCTGGACAGAGATCAAGTTGATTAATAAGCCAAGAGGGGCCGAGTTACCGGAACCCAATGTGTGGTAGTAGCTGTTCATGGATCACAAACACAGAACTCAGTTCCTGAGAACGGTTTCAATGAGACAACCCACATTGTACTCCTACATGGCCTCTCACCGCTACGTTTACCAAATCGTGTTCACACACTTAGCTCACACACAATAGGACATGTTCACACACCTCTAATTCATTCCCGATGAATCAGACCTGACTCAACTCTAAGCAGTAGCAGGCTTGACAAACAAGCATGAATGAGTAGGCACAATAGGGCTCAAACAACTCCTACTCATGCTAGTGGGTTTCATCTATTTACTGTGGCAATGACAGGTCATGCATAGGATAAAGGAGTTCAGCTACCGCAGCAAGTAACAGATGAATCGTTGTTGTCCTAATGCAGTAAAAGAGAGGAGGAGCGAGAGAGTAGGATTGTATCGGAATGAACAAGGGGGGTTTGCTTGCCTGGCACTTCTGAAGAAAGCATTGAGTCTTCATCAGTGTCAACGATCACAACGTCGGTACAACGTCTACCGAGGGGGAACAACACCGGCAAACAGAGAAGAAACACGATCAATGCAATGCACAATATGATGCATGCTAGGACATGGCAATATAAGTGTCTTGGCCTGATGCAACTGGAGCCAGATGGGTTTGAACCATTTTGAATCAAAGATTCAAGTTTCAAGCTCATGCATGGTCATTATTAGTGCTTTATCTTGTTCTGCACTAAACAGCAGGTTAACTTGCTTAAACATGCATGAAACTACTACAGATGGATAGATTGGATTTTTCTGATAATTTTTCACATATAACTTGTTTAATTTGGAGTTACGGTTGAATTACTATGAATTTCTGAAGTTTGCAACATTTTTTGGAATTTTCTATATAAGAATAAATCCAGAAAATAAGTTACTGCTTCAGCATGAGAAAGGTATGACGTCAGCAGGTCAACTGGGTCGGCCAGGTCAAACCTGACCTGTGGGACCCATACGTCAGTGTCACAGGGCTATTTAGGTCGCTGACATGTGGGACCAGTCAACGCTGACTTGGCCAACACTACTAGAAAAAGGCCTACTAATGGCGCACCGGTTTTGCCTACTAATGGCGCACCACCGGTGCGCCATTAGTACCACGCCATTAGTATTTATTACTAATGGCGCACCAGGCAGTGCGCCATTAGTATAGGCCACGGTGCGCCATTAGTATAGGCCACCGGTGCACCATTAGTATAGGCCACCGGCGCCATTAGTATTTTTGAATTTTTGAATTTTGAATCTGGATCTGGATCGGATCGTGATTTTTGCCCATTTTTGCTCGTTTTTTTGCTCGTTTTTGGCACGACATTATTTCAAATTTTATTCCTGTTTTGGATCTTGTAACGTTCTTTGCCGTGTTCTTTTGCCGGAGAGGAGTTATTTGGAGAGGAGTTCACGGAGAGGAGTTCACGGAGAGGAGGAGGAGGAGGTCACCAGAGAGGCGCTCGCCTACATCGCCGGAGAGGAGGAGGAGGAGGAGGTCGCTGGAGAGGAGTTCACCGGAGCATCGGAGAGGAGGAAGGAGAAACCATGAGGGGATGGGAGGAGAGGAGGGAGGAGGAGCTCACCGGAGAGGAGGGAGGAGGAGCTCACCAGAGAGGGGGGAGGAGGAGCTCACCGGAGAGGAGAGAGAAGAAACCATGAGGGGAGGGGAGGGGAGGAGAGGAGGGAGGAGGAGGTCGCCGGATAGGAGGAGGAGGTCGCCGGAGAGGAGGAGGGTAGTATGGTGGAGGCGAGAAGGGAAGATGGAGTGGAGGAGAGGAGGAGATGGGGTGTAGGAGAGGTGGAATGAAGAGATAAGGAGGAGAGGACCACGACCAGCCATATATACGGCATTCTAATGGCGCACCGCGGGCAGGTGCGCCATTAGTAATTTTTTTATTTTTTTATTTATTTTGAATTTTGAAGGCGGGAAGATAGTAATGGCGCACCATGGGCAGGTGCGCCATTAGTAATTTTTTTATTTTTTGACTTATTTTGAATTTTGAAGGAGGGAAGATACTAATGGCGCACCATGGGCAGGTGCGCCATTAGTAACTTTTATTTTTATTTTTTTTGACTTATTTTGAATTTTGAAGGCGGGAAGATAGTAATGGCGCACCATGGGTAGGTGCGCCATTAGTAAGTTTGAATTTTTTTGAATTTTTTTGCCTCTCCGGATCTTAAAAGCCCCGTATCTTTTTTTCTGTTAGGTTTTTGAGGATTTTGAAAATGTTTAACGGGGTGCGCCATTAGTAAATTTGGATGTAACTTTTTGAGTAGATGATTTTTCATATAAAAAACTTTTTCATCCGAGTTAGTATGCAAAAGTTATGCCCAACTTTACAAATTCTCGCGAGATTTTGCAAATGAAGTCGAAATTCATATTTCCAAATTTTCCCAACAACTAGACCACATATCACATGGGAAACTTATTTTCTTTTATTTTTTTGACATTTTCATCATTTTCGTTTATTTTTTTTTAAACTGAAAAGGCGATCCACACGGGGGGTGCATTCGGTGGAAGTGGTGGCCAAGTTACTAATGGCGCACCGTGGCATGGTGCGCCATTACTAGTTCAACTAGTAATGGTGCACCACTCCCACGGTGCGCCATTAGTAGTTTTGAATTTTTTTTAAAAAAATATTTTTACTAATGGCGCACCGTGGATGTGGTGCGCCATTAGTATTTGAACACTAATGGCGTACCAACACATGGTGCGCCATTAGTATATAGTAATGGCGCACCACTCCCACGGTGCGCCATTAGTGTCAATTCCATCTATAGCCCTTTTCCTAGTAGTGCAAAGTCAAACTGACACGTGGGGTCCGCAAGATTAACACTAATCTAAATAGGAAATAAAGCTGGAGTTAATTAGGGAGTGGGGTCCATGTGTCAGTGCCTTAGGGGGTTGGTTAGCAGGGTGATTAGGCCCTAATGGCGGCGCCACGTCAGCACGCCGGATTGTCGCCGGCGACGACCACAACCGCGGCAGGAGCTCGCTGGAGTGGTGCTACGGGCGGTGTTGGGCAAAGCCAAGGGCACCAGAGGGTTTCCCTTGCCCGCGCGCATCCAGGGGAGGCACGCGGGAGGCGCGGGGTGGCCGGAGTCGACGGCACCGACCAACAGAGCAGTGTCGGAGTTCAGATGTCGATGGATTCGACGTCGCAGGGCACAACAGGAGCAACATATGGCCTCTACAGCCCCGTGGTGACGCGCTGAGCGCGGTGATGCGCTCGGTTTCGAGTTCGAGTGGAAGTGGCCTCGGCAGCGAGGAGCTCAGGCGGCGGCGCGTGCGGGCGAGCGCGGTGTGGCGGCTACGGCGTGCAGCAGAGCAAATGGGGAGGGGGAGAAGGAGCAGGAGCTCATGTCGAGTGCAGAGGGTGTCGAAACGGGCTCGGTGAAGGATTGGAGTTGGCGGGGCGGCGAAGTCGATCTCGCCGTCGGGAGGTTGAAGACGAGCCCGGTGAGCACGTTCGAGGGCTTCTGGCGGGGCGTGGCTCGGTGAGGGGGTCGAGGACGAATTGGCGGAGCTTCTGGGCTGCTCGGGAGGACGAGGGAGAGGCGTTGGCTGCGGTGGTACTCGTCGGCGGCGGCGGCAGCGCTCGGACTGCGCGCGAGGGGGAGAGACAGGGGAGGGGATAGAGCACGGGAAGAGTGGGGAGAGGTGCAAGGGAAGCAAGAGACCGCGTGGCGCTCGGGGCTGGTTCCAGAAGCGGCGGAAGCAGGAGGTGGCTCGGGCGCGTGCCGGCGCGCGGTGGCCACATGCCTCGCGTCCTTCTGGCGCGAGGTGGGAGACGGTGGCAGCTCTGGTGGGCTGGGCCAGGTAAGTGGCCGCCAGGTAGGTTTGGGCCAGGTAGGTTTCCTTGCTCTGTTTTATTTCTGTTCTGTTTTCCTTTATTATTCATTTTGCCACTGTTTTGAACTCCAAACAAATTGAAAACAGTGACAATATTCCTCTGAATATTCTATATTGCACAATGGGACTATCCAAAGGCACATAAATTATTTCAGAGTTATCTGAAATTATATTCCACATATTAAGAATATAAAACCAAATCCAAATACAATATTGATTTAAATTCAATGCCCAAAATAATTCCTTAAAAATGTTCGTTATTTTTGGTTTGGAACAAAGCCCTTGCCAAAAATACCAAATATCAATAAGGATCATTTTGGTTTCATTGAATGCAAATTTTAGTTGAACCTAGTTGATTCAAGTGGTGCTAGGGTTTGAACATCCCCATTTCAAAATTAAGCAAAATTTAAATATGATGCACACATGAAGCTAGCCTAGTGCAATACCAGAAGCTAGGGATGTGACAACTCGCCTCACTAAACAAGAATCTCATCCGAGATTCAAGCGTAGGGTAGGATGAAGGGGAATAAACTAACATAATCTTCATGATCCAAGTGGCACTTCATCAGAATGTTTGAATCGATCACCATCTTTGACCCGATATCTTCCTCTGAGAACTCCAACTGACATGACAAGAAGAGGAAAGGAAAACTCTTGAAGAATCGATCTTCTCGAAGACCGAACAACTCAGGATCAACTCATGGGATGAGACATTGACACATCTCTCGAGCTGAGACACGAAGCATACATCTGAAGAAATGGAGTGAGACAGATGACGAAGGCTCGCTAGGTAGACAACAATTCCAGACTTAAGAATGTGGTGATTGGTTGTCAACGTAGCGAGGAGTTGAATTGCCATGATAGCATAACGGGGCACCTTAGGGAAGGTGACTCGTAGGAATATCCCTTAAGTGGCAAAAAGAATTACCTTTGATTCAGAGATCATCGAAACTCTTCTCACCAGCCTAAGGCAATTTACAATTGATCATTTGAAAGAGCTCGAAGGAATGGCATACTCGGACTAGGATGGATGATGTGGACTACCTTGTTGAAGACAACGCAATGGATGACTTCTACTTATCATCGGAAATGGATGGGACCCATGACAAGTCCACTTTTAAAGATGACCTTGGACAGCAACCGCTGAGAAGGGCAGCCCATGGGAAATTAGCACAATGGCGGTGCAAGCTGGGAACAAAATGCAACTATTGGGAATGTTCCAACCATCATATCTTCCTGAGATTCAGATCTGGTTGGTGTCAGAATATTCCAGACTCATCAAGTCTAGAAGGAAAAAATGAAAGTTTGCAACACAAATCGACGAGATGGCGTTGCGAGATTCTCAGGTAATGGACTATGGTAGTAAGCTCCAAAACATGAGCGGGTTCTGCTACACACATGTGAACATGATGTCCCAGACAAACATGATCACATGGTAGTCTTACAATAAAACACTTCCGAGTTCTGGTAGGGAACCATCATTTAGGATATCGAAATCTTGTGCATGAACTAGTATTTGCACAGCAACTCCTTTTCCTTGAACAAATCAGTCAGTGGCTTGGTGTGCTATGAAATTCATATGGAATGAAGATGATCAGTCTAATAGACCACAGAATACTTCGCACGAGCATAACTGACTTGGGATGATTCCAGAGGAGGTAAAAATATACTTTCTCAAATTCACGGCGGCAACTTGCATCAAATGCACATGAATTAGAGGAAGTCACTTCTTTCATCCAAGCATAAGCTTCATGAACGGAACACGAAGGCATTGCTTACAAAAGTTTCCAACACTAACTTGATGTTCAACATGTGTCATGGGGGAGACAAAATGCGGCTTATGGGCTCAACAGCAACTCATCGGAATTTCCATATCACTGGACTTTTGCCATCATGTGAACACGGTGATAGTGTTGGTCAGACCAAAAGATGTAATGGTGTATGCTCGAGGGATCAACCACGAGTATGACAACATTACGAATATCGTTGGTTCTGATTTGATTTGACGATAGCCCATAATCAAATTAAGGATTGGATAAGATATAGCACCGACAACTGATCACGAGGATCAATCGATGAAGATATCATCTTTCTTCAACAAACACACAAACGCAAGGATATCCCTTTGGAAATGAACTAAGCGTGACAAGCTTTCATCTTCCAACTCTCCAAGTTGTTGTCTAGCTCAACCAACTAGCTCAGGGGTATCCAACACAGATTCTTGGAGACTGGGCGGCTTGGAGGAAAACCAACATGATCACGAACTCAACATAGCGGTCAGGTGAAACCTGGTCATACTTCCGAGAAGATATACGGAACATCACAAACCACCGATATGTTACTAAGCTCGAGAACAATCTTGCTTTTCAGGGCAAGACGATGTGACCAAACAAGAGAGGGATTGATGCAATCCTAACTCTTGATCGAAGGGTGCACCAGGAAAAATGGACTAGGTAGCACGATCAGTCTTAGAATGATAATTCAATAACCAGCACACTAAGAATGAGAGTATTGTCCATTAACTACCAAGCAACGGAGTTGCTACGATTTTGCACATCATGATTCACTTGTCGGTATTCCGGTCACAGCAACACGGGAACCGAGGAATGAACAACGATGGCAAGAGGTATCACTGTATCAAGAATTCATAAGATGGTGTGCAATTCCCATGACATTCTTGACATAAGACGGTAATACTTCAGGGTAGAACAGAATCAAAAGCTGGATTGGCATTTTGATCTGCGAAATACAACTACTTTGACCCAATCCTAGATATGGATGACGTACTGGAGTTTGTTTCTCCTAGTCATTCTGAAATAGAATGGCTTGACGGACCACAAGGATAATAAGTATCGATGAACACGATTGCCAACTACTCCTTACTATCAATTGATAGACGAGGGCCAGAAAACAACTAAAGAGGGACAACTCAAAGGAACATACGATTTTCTGAGTTCTGGATGCATAGACTAGCATGTCGAACGAGTTCAACATATTTCTTCCGGATAACCCATGTAGAAAGGTAGAACTGACAGTGTCACAATTATGAATGGAGAACTCCTCAAGAGTACTCTGATTGTGAGCTTTTGGTTCAAAGAAATTCTGCGTTAATGGTTCATGGTATTTGGAAGAAGGAAATACCACGGACCTTGAGGACTATCGCAAAGGTTACTAATATCCTAAAGGTACGAGCAACACTATCAACACGAGGTAAGTAGAGTGAATCTTGGGTCAAGAATCCCGGAATAGAATGCCTACTAACTAAGTGGCATCATGGGATGCTTTTGAGAATGATGGCCAGAATCATCACACTGGGAACACAAAACATGGCTAGATTACCTGGTGATCCTCTAAGACACCTAGGGTCATAATACTAGCTCCAACATATATGTCAAGGCAACATAGTACCTCAACTCAGCAATTTAGTGTGGTTAACCTGGCCTAAAAGACATCAGAATGAAAAGAAGGGATTTGCAAATGCATCAGACTATTTAGAAACCTGGGATGACTCAGACAGCATAACGGCTTTAAATGCTCGAAAAGATTTGAGACATCCTGCAAATGGTGGCATAACCACTCAACATCACCATATCAAGGTTCTGAGACCAGCTATCAACATACGGAAGTAGTAGGAACTGAACCGAGGCTTAAGTCCAACAATTCTGTAAGTCTACGGATTAGAAACACGTGATCCTAATAGAAAGAAGAGATAGCCTAGTTCCTTAACCCCGTAGGAAAGATAAGATGACTCAGATCAGAGGGCATGAGGTATAAGGAGTAAAAAGAGCCTTACGTTCCATCCCACATTCAATTCCCCTACATATAACTAAAGCATTTCTAGACTCAACTTCGACCAGTTTGGCTTGGTAATCCTACAGGCAGTCAAGCTCTGATACCAAAGCTGTCAGGACCCTGACTCAATGCGACATCGATCTAGCATGTAACACCTCATATCACTTTGCGGCCTCACGCACGGTATTCCCACAGGTGTCGCCTTACCTTTGCCCGGGACCATTTGCGCCTTTTGGCACACGTATATGATAGTGTCGCTAGCATCCGTATGATAAGGAGCCCGGGCTGACATAGCTAGTCGTAAACCCAAAGTGGCACGAACTTATAAGGACAGGCATCCATGACCCAGCATCGAACGTGTAGGTCATCAGCGAGTGAATCCACGGTGTAGCACTGGCTAGCAGGACTCCGGTGAACCGGCAGAAGCGGCTAACAGACTCGGTATTTATCGCATGACATTTCCCCGAAGGGACAGACACAGGAACGAAGAAGGACACATGTCGGCCAGCCTAACTGTTCCGGAGCAGTAGCAAGCTACCATGGCTCAGTGGAAGCACTAGGAGACATTTCCTGGTAAGAGAGGCTACTAAGGATAAACAACTAGATAGTCAGATCCCACACATACCAAGCATTTCAATAACATACACACAATATGCTCGATATGTGCAAATACAACATGGCATCACAACATGACTCTACAACTCAAGTATTTTATTCAATAGGCTCTGAGGAGCGAGATATTACAAACATGGGTCTCATGACCTAGCATTCAGAGCATACAAGTCAAAGCACAAGCGGAAGCTCAACATGTCTGAGTACAGACATCTACAAATGAAAAAGGCTGAGAAGCCTGACTATCTACTAGATCCTGCCGAGGGCACAAGATCGTAGCTGAGGTAACAAGCTAAACGTCGAAGTCCAGGCGGAACTACTAGCGAGACTGAAGTCTCTCTACAAAAACATAAAATAGGCAAACGTGAGTACAAATGTACCCAGCAAGACTTACATCAGAGCTAACTACATATGCATCATTATCAACATGGGGATGGCGGGGTTTAACTGCAGCAAGCCAGCTTTGACTCGGTGGCTATCCTAAAATACGACTGCAAGTAACTCTTTGAGGTGGCGCACACGAGTCCACATATTCACCATATCAATACACCACTATGGATCCGCTCCCGTCTCCCTACGAGGACGCCATCCATAGCACTCACGCTTATCTTGCGCATTTTAGAGTATCCACTTTCACTTCTCTATGAACTGTACAGGCAACCCAGAAGTCCTTTACCGCGGACACGGCTATTCGAATAGATCATATTAACCCTGCAGGGGTGTACTTCTTCACACACGCTCTCGCCACTTACCGCCACGTACACCTCGTGTATCTCAAAGAACCTTCAAGCGGAAGCTTTGGCGAGGAGTCGGCCATGACCGACTAACCACACAAGTCTCTCGTCGTGTTTATCGCCTATTCGGGTTCCATCCGCAAGGTCCGGCTGGGTGTTGCTCACGCCCCAAACGATGTGTGCAGGGTTCCCAAGCCCACCATCCGGTGCCACTTGGTACACCGGCCATGTGTTTAGTCTCGTCCCAAGCCCACTGCAGGGTGCCACTTGGTAGACTACTAACACTACCTACAAACACCAGAAACTAGTTGCGACTCCTGGACAGAGATCAGCTTGATTAATAAGTCGAGAGGGGCCGAGTTACCGGAACCCAATGTGTGGTAGTAGCTGTTCATGGATCAACAAACACAAAACTCAGTTCCTGAGGACGGTTTCAATGAGACAACCCACCATGTACTCCTACATGGCCTCTCACCGCTACGTTTACCAAATCGTGTTCACACACTTAGCTCACACACAATAGGACATGTTCACACACCTCTAATTCATTCCCGATGAATCAGACCTGACTCAACTCGAAGCAGTAGCAAGCATGAATGAGTAGGCACAACAGGGCTCAAACAACTCCTACTCATGCTAGTGGGTTTCATCTATTTACTGTGGCAATGACAGGTCATGCAGAGGATAAAGGGGTTCAGCTACCGCAGCAAGTAACAGATGAATCGTTGTTGTCCTAATGCAGTAAAAGAGACCAGGAGCAAGAGAGTAGGATTGTATCGGAATGAACAAGGGGGGTTTGCTTGCCTGGCACTTCTGAAGATAGCATTGTGTCTTCATCAGTGTCAACGATCACAACGTTGGTACAACGTCTACCGAGGGGGAACAACACCGGCAAACAGAGAAGAAACACGATCAATGCAATGCACAATATGATGCATGCTATGATGTGGCAATATGAGTGTGTTGGCCTGATGCAACTACAACCAGATGGGTTTGAACCATTTTGAATCAAAGATTCAAGTTTCAAGCTCATGCATGGTCATTATTAGTGCTTTATCTTGTTCTGCACTAAACAGCAGGTTAACTTGCTTAAACATGCATGAAACTAGTACAGATGGATAGATTGGATTTTTCTGATAATTTTTCATATATAACTTGTTTAATTTGGAGTTACGGTTGAACTACTATGAATTTTTGAAGTTTGCAACATTTTCTGGAATTTTCTATATAAGAATAAATCCAGAAAATAAGTTACTGCGTCAGCATGACATAGGTATGACGTCAGCAGGTCAACTGGGTCGGCCAGGTCAAACCTGACCTGTGGGACCCATACGTCAGTGTCACAGGGCTGTTTAGGTCGCTGACATGTGGGACCAGTCAACGCTGACTTGGCCAAAGTCAAACTGACACGTGGGGTCCGCAAGATTAACACTAATCTAAACAGGAAATAAAGCTAGAGTTAATTAGGGAGTGGGGTCCATGTGTCAGTGCCTTATGGGGGTTGGTTAGCAGGGTGATTAGGCCCTAATGGTGGCGCCACGTCAGCACGCCGGATTGTCGCCGGCGACGACCACAACCGCGGCAGGAGCTCGCCGGAGTGGTGCTACGGCGGTGTTGGGCAAAGACAAGGGCACTAGAGGGTTTCCCTTGCCCGCGCGCATCCAGGGGAGGCACGCGGGAGGCGCGGGGTGGCCGGAGTCGACGGCACCGACCAACAGAGCGGTGCCGGAGTTCGGACGTTGATGGATTCGACGCCGCAGGGCACAACAGGAGCTACATATGGCTGCTACGGCCCCGTGGTGACGCGCTGAGCGCGGTGATGCGCTCGGTTTCGAGTTCGAGTGGAAGTGGCCTCGGCAGCGAGGAGCTCAGGCGGCGGCGCGTGCGGGCGAGTGCGGTGTGGCGGCTACGGCGTGCAACAGAGCAAATGGGGAGGGGGAGAAGGAGCAGGAGCTCACATCGAGTGCAGAGGGCGTCGAAACGGGCTCGGTGAAGGATTGAAGTTGGCGGGGCGGCGAAGTCGATCTCGCCGTCGGGAGGTTGAAGACTAGCCAGGTGAGGACGTTCGGGCGCTTCTGGCGGGGCGTGGCTCGGTGAGGGGGTCGAGGACGAAGTGGCGGAGCTTCTGGGCTGCTCGGGAGGACGAGGGAGAGGCGTTGGCTGCAGTGGTGCTCGTCGGCGGCGGCGGCAGCGCTCGGACTACGCGCGAGGGGGAGAGACATGGGAGGGGATAGAGCACGGGGAGAGTGGGGAGAGGTGCAAGGGAAGCAGGAGACCGCGTGGCGCATGGGGCTGGTTCCAGAAGCGGCGGAAGCAGGAGGTGGCTCGGGCGCGTGCCGGCGCGCGGTGGCCACACGCCTCGCTTCCTTCTGGCGCGAGGTGGGAGACGGTGGCGGCTCTGGTGGGCTGGGCCAGGTAAGTGGCCGCCAGGTAGGTTTGGGCCAGGTAGGTTTCCCTGCTCTGTTTTATTTCTGTTCTGTTTTCCTTTATTAATTCATTTTGCCACTGTTTTGAACTCCAAACAAATTGAAAACAGTGACAACATTCCTCTGAATATTTTATATTGCACAATGGGACTATCCAAAGGCACATAAATTATTTCAAAGTTATCTGAAATTATATTCCACATATTAAGAATATAAAACCAAATCCAAATACAATATTGATTTAAATTCAATGCCCAAAATAATTCCTTAAAAATGTTCATTATTTTTGGTTTGGAACAAAGCCCTTGCCAAAAATACCAAATATCAATAAGGATCATTTTGGTTTCATTGAATGCAAATTTTAGTTGAACCTAGTTGATTCAAGTGGTGCTAGGGTTTGAACATCCCCATTTCAAAATTAAGCAAAATTTAAATATGATGCACACATGAAGCTAGCCTAGTGCAATACCAGAAGCTAGGGATGTGACAGGAAGGCCACGTGGGATATGTGTGCCACTGCTGCACTCGTTGAACAGGTCCAACTATGTCGAGAAACTTATGGTACGAGCTGTTTTCTGTTATATATGTTGTTCATAAACTATTGCTTATACACTTTTACAACTGTGATCTTCTTGAAACAGAACTGCCGAAGTTCTATTGTTCCTATCTGAGATGCTCGACCATGGTCGGGTGAGACTTGCGCTTGGTCACAACTTGATGGTTATGTCGACCTACTCAATTCCCTTGGAGGTGAAAAGATACTTATTCATGGGTGGTCTCAAATAATGAAGGCTCGTCCATCTTGGAGAATAGGATGTAAGATTATGTTCATGCTTTTCCATGGCTCTAAGCGAATATCCTGTTTATTGACCACGTTGCGAGATGAAGCCGCTTTCGAGAAGGTTGTGGATCGTGGGGTGGCGCTGGGACTTGTCACAGGGCTTGGCGGCCTCACCCTTGGTTAATCAGAGGCAAAGTAGCCTTGCTCGAGGCGTGCTTTGTACGGTTGAACTGTATAAGTACTCATCTTGCTTTCAGCTTTGGTTGTTAAGTGCCCTCCTGGTTTCAGATTAAGGTTGTTAAGTACTCTGCTACTTTTCTGATCTGTCGTGTTTCTTGATCTTGTCTTCCTCCACCGCCAAAACCAAACCAGCGCCCGGTATGGGCCGCTCGCTTCCGCCTCCCACGGTGGCTGCGCCTCAATGCACATCGCCGCCCCACCGTCTCCTAAATCGTTAACGCTGACATCCTCCGCGCGCTTTGGTGCGCTCGCCGCGGCGCCACCCTCTCGCATTGTCAACATGGTCAACAAACAACAGGAATCGGTAGAAGTACGTGGAGAGGATGACAGTAGGGGCCCACCACGTCAGCGTATGGAAAAATAAAATGCTTCCTCCTAGTGTTTTCCTCACATCTGGGACCCACGACATTGTGAGCGTATATAGTCAATAGACAAGAGAACAACACAAGATCGGCTGACACCTGGGATGTAGCTACTCGAGCAGTATTTTTTGTTTGGTATTGTTGAGACGGAGCAGGGTTTGAACTGGGCTGTGGCCCGTCTAGCCCAGGCTTATATTTTGTGTTCACCATGTGACCAGCCCAGCTATTTTTTCTTTGTGAAAATGAGCCGAGTTTATTTTTTCTGAAGAATACCCAATCCAGGCCTACTTATTTTTCTACGCCCTGATGGGCTGCAACTCTTTCAAGATGCCTGCAAATCTTGAAAGTAATATGAAATGGGTTGTAAATATAAAAACATATGACAAATTGGCAATTACTTTATAATTTCTGATTTTTTCACATTTTCAGATTCCTATTTCACTGGGCATTAACCTAATTTAAATATATCTTCAAAGTACTTTAAATCTGGCTCGACATTTCGGTATTAAAAATAGTTTGGAACCCACGAAATATGCAAAATTGGCCCCGCCAACTAAAAATGACTGCAATAAATTGCATAAGAAGTTGCCATGAGCTATATACAAATTATTAAAAAGGGAGTGGTCTGACTTGTGGGCTGTTTAGTTGACGCAGATGCAAGATTTTTTAGTTATTATATACCACATCAACAAACGATTATAGCGAGACGAACCGCTGGATGTCAATCCAACGGCCGACGTGTTTCTTCAATCTCGATCTTCTTGCTCCACCGCCAAAGCAGGCCCAAGGGACCGCTACTCCGCCTCCGTGGCGGTTGTCTTCTTGCTGCGTGAGCCTCGGCGCCCTACTACTCCCACCGCTGGCGGGGCATCCTCTACTCACCCACACCCCTGTTATTCTGCGGCGGCGGCAGCCTCACATCGCAGCCGAACCGGTGAACCTCGACTCCTCTCCGCTGGCTTCCACTGTCGCACCTTCCCCGGCTCCGCGTCGTCCCCTTCCTAGGCCTCGCCGTCGTCCACCGCCGTGGTGCTCTCGGCGCGGCGTGGTCAATGTGGTCAACGACTGACTTCCATCAGAAGAGTACAGTACGTGGAGAGGCTGACAACTGGGTCCACGGCAGCCGCAAGGACGTGCCTCCTTATTACGCGGAAAATAATTATTGCTCCACCTGACAGCAGGGACCCACCGGACAGGCCACCAGTATTTCGCGAAAAAAATGTTTCCCCTGACTGCTGGGACCCACAGGATGGACCACCTTATTTCATGAAAAAACGTTCCCCCCACTGTCAGCTCGGACCCACCGGAAGTGCCTCCTTCTTACGCACAAAAAAAATGAATACCCCCTGCTAGCTGGGACCAACCTTGGTGGGAGGCTGACTTGTGGGCCTACTAAGTTGACTGGGACGGAGGCCTTTGTCAACTTTAGTCAATAATGAATGATTCTAGCTCCAATGGCCGTACGATGTCCATCCAACGACCGTAGTGCTTCTTCAACCTCTGGTCTTCTTGCTCCAGTCGCCCAAAGAAGCGCCAGTCGTGCCGCCTGCTCCTGCCGCCCGTGGCCGGCTGTGATGCCACGGAGGCCTCACCGCCCCCTACTACTCCCACCGCCAGCCAGGCCATCCCTCTACGCACCCACACCCTGTGTTATTCTGCGGCGACGGCAGCCTCACACCGCAGCCGAACGAGTGAACCCTCATACTCCTCTACGCGTGGGCATCCACTGACGCGTCTTCCCCAGCTACGCGTCGTCCCCTTACAAGGCCTCGCCGTCGTCCATCGCCCTGGTGCTCTCGGCGTGGCGTGGTCAACGTGGTCAAGGAATGGCTTCCATCGGACGTGGACTGTACGTGGAGAGGCTGACAGCTGGGTCCACGGCCATAGCAAGGAAGTGCCTCCTTCTTACGCGCAAAATAATTATTCCTCCACCTGACAGCGGGGACCCACCGGACGGGCCACCGTATTTCACGAAAAAAACGTTTCCCCCTGTCTGCTGGGACCCACCAGCTACATCTTCGCACGCAAGGAAGTGCGTCCGAAAAAAACGATTCGCCCCCCTGACTGCTGGGACCCACCAGCTACATCTTCGCACGCAAGGAAGTGCGTCCGGGCAAAAAAAAGATTCACCCCCTAACTGCTGGGACTCACCAGCTACATCTTCGCATGCAAGGAAGTGCGTCCGGGCAAAAAAACAAAACGATTCGCCCCCCTGACTGCTGGGACCCACTAGCTACATCTTCGCAGGCAAGGACGTGCGTGACAGTCGGGACCCACCTGGTCGAAGCGTACGTAGCGTTGTCATTCTGGTCGCGAACGTGTACGTACATACTGGTCGATGTAGAGGCGCGCACGTGTCGTAGTAGAGGCGCGCACGTGTCGTAGTAGAGGCGCGTACGTAGCATGTACACGTACGTATAGCGGCGATGGTGCAAGAAAGAAAATACGTGCAGGGTCTCGAACGCCTACTCGCGCATACGTACGTGGCTGGGTCGGAACAGAGAAACAACGTCGTCGTCGTGTTCATGGGGAGCCAACCGGCTGGGTCAGAACGGAATGCGTGGTCGTGTTGATCGGGAGGGCTTGGACGGAACAGGCGATGGAAACGAGGCCTGGCGTACCGCACAACGAAGGAAACAGCCTTGTGTTCGACCGGCCACGTTCGAAACGGGATCCTGTTGACCGGGAGGGGCCTGGCGTACCGCAAAACAGAGCAAACGGACCTCCTACGGTCGAAACGGGGGTCCTGTTGATCGGGAGGGGTGTGGCGTACCGCAAAATGGACGAAATGGACCTCTACGGTCGAAACGGGGTCATGTTGATCGGGAGGGGTGTGGCGTACCGCAAAACGGACGAAACAGACCTCCTACGGTCGAAACGGGGGTCCTGTTCATCGGGAGGGTGTGGTGTACCGCAAAACGGGACTCCACGGGATACTGTTCATCTCCACCGTCAACCTCCTCCAGCCTCCACGGGCTACCATCGACCTCCTCCAGCCTCCACGGGCTCCTGTTCATCCAGCCTCCATCGTGCACTACTCCACCGTCTACTGTTCAACCACCCCTCCACGGGCACCCCTCCATCGTCTATTGTTCATCCAGCCCTCCACACCATGGGGTCCTGTTCAACCACCCCTCCACGGGCACCCCTCCATCGTCTACTGTTCATCCAGCCCTCCACACCACGGAGTCCTGTTCATCCAGAGGCAATGCCATCGCCTTCGCTCATCCAACCCCCCGCAACACTCACTGCTCATCCCAGAGGCAGATCGATCGGCTTGATTAGCAAAGAGAACGGCGAATCGCCGATCGGGTTCGATTAACGACCATCGATCGATCGCTCGGGTTCGAGAACGCATAGCTGCGGTCAATCGCCGGGTTTAGTTAGAGCCCAATGCCTCGCCGAGTTCGATTAGAGCGAATACCTCACACGCAGCAGCGTATGTGTATGAGAGAAACGCGCATCGCTCGGCCCCCGACCTCCCACCGTAACCGGCAACTCCTCGAAATTTTCCTCCCCCTCGCTTCTACCACGGTTTTTTCTGTCATAGACAGCCCAAAGAATGTCATGCAGCTACGTCTCCAGCCAGCCCAGCACGAAAAGCCCATTTTCTGTCATGATTTTTTGTCATAGAAGTAGGAGCCCGCCACATCTATGATGATACCGGGTTTTGTCACAATTATCGTCATAGAAGTGTCATATGTATGACAGAAAAAGTTTTCGTTCGGCCCAAAATGTCACGGATGTGTCTTTTTTTGTAGTGCAACAACTACTTCTGTCAGCTATGTCTCCGCAACCTCGAGACTTCGTTGCATTTGTTCTGGGAGTGCACCGTTGCCATTCAGGTCTGGAACGAGGTGGCAACCTGGCTTGGTTGCCACTCCTTGAGCCATTCCACCTGGAGCACGAGGAGATCCACCACCGAGAGGGTTCGTTTGATCACCGACGGAGCCACCCCAGGCACGAGGAAGGGTACCAGATCATTGCTCACATTGGTGGCTTGGCAAATCTGGCTAGAGCGAAACACGTGCACCTTCATAGGAAAAGCACCATGCGCCCGCAGCATCACTGTGGCATGTTGCCGCGACATGGAGCAGTGGAGGATCACCAGAGCCAAATGCATAGCGCACCCCTTTGGGGATGTGCCGTGAAAATAACGAAATCAGGCCCTCCTCGCCAGCTTATACACTCGTTAGGCTGGCTATGTACTCTCTTCTCCAATCCACCGATCACTTGATCAGACTATGTATTTTTCCCGCTCTCTTCTGCTTATGAAATGAAAGCCAGAAATGGCCACTTTAAAAAAAAGGAGCGAGGGACATGAAACCAAAGCAGTAGTCGTGGCAATGGGTAAGAACTAGTTTTGTAGGAAAAAAATACTTGACATGCGTTAACTATTTCCTCCATTGCAAATAATTTAAATTTTAGGTTTGTCATAAGCAAATGCCTTTAAGTTTGACCACACTGATAGAAAAATGTGTCAACATGCACAAAACCAAATTACTTCCTTTTTGTGGCAAAAAATAGCTCTACTATAAACATATTTTTGTATATAACTAAAATTTAAGATATCCGTATATTTTCCACAATGGTCAAGTTTTTTGTGAATGGAGATGGAGATATCTTTTATTTGAAGGGTGCAATCCGAATAGAGTCAACAATCTCCTTCGAACCCAAACGCAGCCAACCTTCCATGCGGGGGAGGGGGAGGAGGTGCGATCACCCTAGTCTAGTTAGGCAATGGCTTACATTTCATCTCTTTCCTAACAACTTCTATCTTATGCCCCTCCCAGAATGATGGGTGCGTTTGATTTCACTGAAGAGAGCGCGCAACCGTCATGCGGTTCGTAGAAGTGTCTTCACTCATGTCGACAACAACTTAGCAATCCGTCTCAGGGATTAAGGGAGTGTGGCTTCACTCCAGCGTGAGGGCGATGCCTCCAAACACATAGAAACTTCACCTTTAAGAGCACTAGAGCATGTGATCAGGTACCAGTAGGAAGAGAAAATGGTGTGGCCCTCTTCATCTCGAAGTATCATTCCTGCACCCCCATTATCGTCACTCTACGAGAAAGCTCCATCGACATTTAGTTTCATCTACCCAGGTGGTGGGGTAGCCACTTGGTTGGATGGTTGGGTTCTCCTTCACATGTGATAATGGGATCGGTGTTGCACCAATGTGGATCGACATATTCCCTTTCCCGAAGTCTCCTTGCAGGAATTTTTGAATACTGAGAAGGGAGACGAAATAGCTCTGAAGGGATCGTCGACAGGCCTTAGTGTGTGGTGTTGGATTCTCATGTATGACCTCACTGCGAACATGCCAGCACTGCTAGAGGAGCATTAGGAGGCGTCGGTTTTTGTTCTCCTGTATGATGACGAGGACTCCCAATAACCTCTCTGAGTTGGTGTTGACGATCTTGCCGGTGTCGGGAAGCACCCAGACCTTTGCATGGCGTGCCAAAGCGCCCTAGTCGTCAGACACCTGCAAAAAGCATGGAATGTGTATTCCCGTTTGTTTGCACATATAGGAAAAAAGTAGAACTTAAAGATGTTTGATAAATTTAGGATAAAACTTAGAGCTTCAGTTAGTTTGAAATGGAGGATCTGGTTTGTGTAAGGAGGAGACTAAAGCATGTCTTCACAGTAGCGTAATTATGCATTTATGCAGCAAGGCAATGTGGAATGTGTAATTTGATGTCGACCATGGAATGTTCGGTCCTCTATCATGTAATAAGATAGCCCATGTCCTAGTTGGAATTGTCATAAGTCAGTGCTACTGTTTGACCAAGTGGCTTGAAAAGTAAAAAAAATCCCCAAAGGAGCATAGCCCCTTACACATGTCGGTTATTACACGCTTGGCAATGTATGCACGCCTGGTCGAATTGCCCTGTATCTCGTGCTAGCAAAGATACTTTGTCAAATCTATCGTCCAGGCGACCCTGACTCATGTTATGAGCTGCTTTCAGTTCCCAATATCCACTTGTGAGCAATTCTGACCGATTATTGCGGATCAGTGGTGGGCGTATGAGGACGGAAAGAAGAAGTTGCACTGGCGGTCTTGGTAGTGGCTGGCGACTCCTAAGGCTCTCAGCGGTATGGCGTTCCACGACATGGCCTTGTTCAACTAGACCATGCTCGGGCAGCAGGGCTGGCAGATTCTCTCTTTGTCGGATTCCATGTGAACACGAGTTCTCAAGGGTAGGTACTTCCCTCAAGGTGATTTTTGGCATGCCGAGGCCCCACGATCAACTTCTTATACTTGGCTCGATATCCTGTTTGTCAAGAGCTTGTCAAACGTGGTGTCCAATGGTGATGTAGGGCGGAATCCTAAGGGGCCAATCTTTCATGTTTGGAGTGGATCCTACGGGGAAACACGAAGAACGCGCGGAAGAACACAAGGGAAATCATGGGGAGAAACGAGAGAAACACTCAACCGACAAGTGATTGATCACACAAGGGCTAAATCACCGAAAGCACAAGGTAACACATGATCCAAAGTCAACAAAGGGAAGATACAAGAGTAACCGTTCTTCTCCGTGACGAGGTCTTGATTGTCTTCTCCGGATGGAGGCCTTGAATCAGAATGGATCTTCTCCAAAGAGGCACGGTCCCTTGATGACCCACAAGTATAGGGGATCTATCGTAGTCCTTTCAATAAGTAAGAGTGTCGAACCCAACGAGGAGCAGAAGGAAATGGTAAGTGGTTTTCAGCTAGGTATTCTCTGCAAGTACTGAAATAAGTGGTAACAGATAGTTTTGTGATAAGATAAATTGTAACGAGCAACAAGTAACAAAAGTAAATAAAGTGCAGCAAGGTGGCCCAATCCTTTTTGTAGCAAAGGACAAGCCTGGACAAACTCTTATAATAGGAAAAGCACTCCCGAGGACACATGGGGATATCGTCAAGCTAGTTTTCATCACGCTCATATGATTCGCGTTCGGTACTTTGATAATTTGATATGTGGGTGGACCGGTGCTTGGGTGCTGTTCTTACTTGAACAAGCATCCAACTTATGATTAACCTCTATTGCAAGCATCCGCAACTACAACAAAAGTATTAAGGTAAACCTAACCATAGCATGAAACATATGGATCCAAATCAGCCCCTTATGAAGCAACGCATAAACTAGGGTTTAAGCTTCTGTCACTCTAGCAACCCATCATCTACTTATTACTTCCCAATGCCTTCCTCTAGGCCCAAATAATGGTGAAGTGTTATGTAGTCGACGTTCACATAACACCACTAGAGGTTATACAACATACATCTTATCAAAATATCGAACGAATACCAAATTCACATGACTACTAATAGCAAGACTTCTCCCTTGTCCTCACGAACAAACGTAACTACTCACAAAGCATATTCATGTTCATAATCAGAGGGGTAATAATGTACATAAAGGATCTGAACATATGATCTTCCACCAAATAAACTAACTAGCATCAACTATAAGGAGTAATCAACACTACTAGCAACCTACTAGCACCAATCCCGGACTTGGAGACAAGAATTGGATACAAGGGATGAACTAGGGTTTGGAGATGAGATGGTGCTGGTGAAGATGTTGATGGAGATTGCCCTCTCTCGATGAGAGGAGCGTTGGTGATGACGCTGGTGATGATTTCCCCCTCCCGGACGGAAGTGTCCCCGGCAGAACAGCTCTGCCGGAGCCCTAGATTGGTTCTGCCAAGGTTCCGCCTCGTGGCGGCGGAGTCTCGTCCTAAAAAGTTGCCTGCTATTTTTTTTCTCATCGAAAGACTTCATATAGGAGAAGATGGACGTCGGAGAGCCACCAGGGGGCCCACGCGCCCCCACCCTCGTGAGCAGGGTGTGGCCCCCCTGGCCTTCATGTTTGGCGACGATTTTTCTTTATTTATTTTAAGACATTCCGTGGAGTTTCAGGACTTTTGGAGTTGCGCAGAATAGTCCTTCAATATTTGCTCCTTTTCCAGCCCAGAATTCCAACTGTCGGCATTCTCCCTCTTCATGTAAACCTTGTAAAATAAGAGAGAATAGCCATTAGTATTGTGACATAACGTGTAATAACAGCCCATAATGCAATCAATATTGATATAAAAGCTTGATGCAAAATGGACGTATCAACTCCCCCAAGGTTAGACTTCGCTTGTCCTCAAGCGAAAAGCCGATAACAATAAATATGTCCTCATGTTTAGAGGTAGAGGCGTCGATAAAAAAATAAAATAGGAACATGAAGACATCATGATTATTTCATAACAGCAACATATAAAGATTTTGTCGTATGATACTCAAGTCAAATGATGATCTTTTCACAAAGCCAAAGTATGAATCAGAAACCTTATGGAGCACCAACAAATTATACCGTCAATCATTGAAACAATTGCAATTTATCATAACATTGGAAAGAGTCTATGTCAGAGCTTAGAAGCAAGTCCACATACTCAACTATCACTTAGTCCTTCGTAATTGCTAACACTCACGCAATACTTGTGGTTACGGAGTTTTAATCGGACACAGAGAAAGATAGGGGCTTATAGTTTTGCCCCACAACCTTTTACCTCAAGGGTAATGTCAACAATAATAATTCATGCTCCCCCACATCCAATTAGATATATATATCATGTTCTTTCCAACATGTTGAGCTTGCCAAAGGATAAAATAAAAAGGGAAAGGTGAAGATCACCGTGACTCTTGCATAAGGTAGAGGATAATAATAAAATATAGGCCCTTCGCAGAGGGAAGCAGAGGTTGTCATGCGCGTTTAGGGTTGGTGCACAAAATCTTAATGCAAAAGAACGTCACTTTATATTGCCCCTTGTATGTGAACCTTTATTATGCAGTCCGTCGCTTTTATTGCGTCCACAACAAGTTCGTACAAAGTTTATTTTCTCCGCACTAATAAGTCATACATATTTAGAGAGCAATTTTTATTGCTTGCACCGATGACAACTTACTTGAAGGATCTTACTCAATCCATAGGTAGATATGGTGGACTCTCATGGCAAAACTGGTTTAAGGGTATTGGGAAGCACAAGTAGTATTTCTACTTGGTGCTAAGAATTTGGCTAGCATGAGGGGGAAAGGCAAGCTCAACACGGTAGAGGATCCATGACAACGTACTTTATCTTAGATGTAAGAAAACATAACTCACTATGTTGTTTTCCTTGTCCAACATCAACTCTTTAGCATGTCATATTTTAATGAGTGCTCCCAATCATAAAAGATGTCAATGATAATATATCTATATGTGAAACCTCTCTTTCCTTATTACTTCCTATTAATTGCAATGATGACCAAAGCTATATTTATCAACTCCCAACAACTTTTAATCATCATACTCTTTCTATGTGGAGTCATTACTTTCAATAAGATAAATATGAACTCTTTGATTCTTTTTATTCCTTTTCTTCTAATCACCCAAGACCATGGCAAAATACTCAAGCCCTTGACTCAACACTAATCTTTATTATATCGCTCACGGACTTGATTACAAGGAAGGATCATAAAGCAAAACTCAAAACTAGATCATGCCATGACTTTATTCTACTAAATCAAGATACTACTAATAGGATCGAACTAAGAAAAACGGTAAAGATAGGAGTTGTGATGGTGATACGATACCAGGGCACCTCCCCCAAGCTTGGCAGTTGCCAAGGGGAGTTGCCCATACCCATGTGTTATGTCTCCTTCCTTGTTATTGGCGGTGGAGGTGTTGATGATGATGCAAGCTTGTCGTCCAGCTTCCATGGCATAAGCTCACCATCATAGAAGGATGATCGAGTCTCCGGAATCCTCAAATCTGCAGCCAAACTCATCCTTTTGAATCTATATTCATACTCACAGTTTTGGTTTTGCAGATCATAGATTTGGGCTTGGAGGTGCTCGATCTTCTCATGTAGCTTGAAGATGGCTTCCTCGGTCTTCTTGGCATCCGGCTCATAGTTATTGGTGAACTCCGCGAGCATCTTGTGGGTAGCGTTGATTCCACGCTCCACCATCCCCTAGCACTTGAAAACTTGTTGCACCATTGCTTTGAGCCTCAACTCCACGCTTTCGGTTCCCTTTGGTCCCTCAACATCGCGGATGTGCAGCAACCCATCACGCATCTCAATGGTTTGAGGGTGTCACAGCACCTCCGCGAGGTAAGGGTTGATCACCTTCTCGAAGAACTTGTCCTTGGAAGCACTTGGGGTTGTCATGATGATCTAGACCTGTCAGAAAAACAGCTCGAAACAAGAATAGGGGAGATTTGTGTGATATGAGAGTCAAAACCTTCGGGAGTATATATAATGAATTTTTACCGACCAAAATACGTATCGTGCAAGGAAACGGAGTCTGGAGGGCACACGAGGTGCTCACGAGGTAGGGGGCACACGAGGTGCTCACGAGGTATGGGGGCGCTACTTATTTTTCTATATTTCTAAATATTCCAAAACAGAGAAATATTGCCTTAAAAATTGTTTTGGAGTCGGTTTACTTACCGTACCACATACCTATTCCTTTTCGGAGTCTGGAACGTTCTGGAAAGTGTCCTTTATGTATTCCTCCGGGGTTACGGTTTCAATAATATTAGTTTCAACATTTATAGGATTACTTGAGATATAGTGTTTGATCCTTTGACCGTTTACCACCTTCAGATTTGTGCTTGCGAAGTTGTTGATTTTTATGGCACCGGAACGATAGACCTCCTCGATAACGTAAGGACCTTCCCATTTGGAGAGAAGTTTTCCTGCAAAAAATCTTAAACGAGAGTTGTATAGCAATACATAATCACCTACATTAAACTCATGTTTTTGTATCCTTTTGTCATGCCATCTTTTAACCTTTTCTTTGAACAACTTGGCATTTTCATAAGCTTGGGTTCTCCATTCATCAAGTGAGCTAATATCAAATAACCTCTTCTCGCCGGCAAGTTTGAAATCATAGTTGAGCTCTTTAATAGCCCAGTATGCCTTATGTTCTAGTTCGAGAGGTAAGTGACATGCTTTTCCATAAACCATTTTATACGGAGACATACCCATAGGATTCTTATATGCAGTTCTATAGGCCCATAATGCATCATCAAGTTTTTTGGACCAATTATTTCTAGACCTATTGACAGTCTTTTGCAAAATTAATTTGAGCTCTCTATTGCTCAATTCTACCTGACCACTAGACTGCGGGTGATATGGAGATGCAGTTCTATGATTAACGTCATATTTAGCAAGCATCTTATGGAAAGCACCATGAATAAAGTGTGAACCACCATCAGTCATTAAATATCTAGGGACTCCAAACCTCGGGAAAATAACTTCCTTAAGCATTTTAATAGAAGTGTTATGATCAACACTACTAGTTGGAATAGCTTCTACCCACTTAGTAACGTAATCGACAGCAACTAAAATATGAGTATATCCATTAGAGGCACGAAAAGGTCCCATATAATCAAAGCCCCAAACATCAAATGGTTCAATAACAAGTGAATAATTCATAGGCATTTCTTGACGTCTACTAATATTACCAATTCTTTGACATTCATCGCAAGACAAAACAAACTTACGGGCATCCTTGAAGAGAGTAGGCCAATAAAAACCGGATTGCAATACCTTATGTGCAGTTCTATCTCCAGCGTGGTGTCCTCCATAAGCTTCGGAGTGACACTTGCGTAGGATCTATTCCTGTTCATGCTCAGGTACACAACGTCTAATAACACCATCTACTCCTTTATAAAGATGTGGGTCATCCCAAAAGTAATGTCGCAAATCATAGAAAAACTTTTTCTTTTGTTGGTATGTGAAGCTAGGTGGTATAAATATAGCAACAATATAATTAGCATAATCAACATACCATGGAGTGCTACGGGAAGTGCTTATGACATTTAATTGTTCATCAGGAAAGCTATCATCAATAGGTAGTGGGTCATCAAGAACATTCTCTAACCTAGACAAGTTGTCTGCAACGGGGTTCTCAGCTCCTTCTCTATCAACTATATGTAAATCAAATTCTTGCAGCAAGAGAACCCATCTAATAAGTCGAGGTTTTGCATCTTTCTTTTCCATAAGATATTTAATAGCAGCGTGATCTGTGTGAATAGTTACTTTAGAATCAACAATATAGGGTCTGAATTTATCACAAGCAAATACAACTGCTAAAAGTTCCTTTTCGGTAGTAGCATAATTTCTTTGAGCATTGTCTAGAGTCTTCACTACAAAAAAATACACTTTCGTGATGATACGTGTTTGTCACAGTGGGTCGCATTTTTTGTCATGCATGTACATCCATGACAAAATTATGACAGAATCAAGATAGTCATACCTGTGCTGTCGTAGAAGTGTTCCATGACATTACCAAAATTATCATCACGGAAGTGTCCACTTCCATGATGATAAATCATGCGTCACGGAAGTGCTTTCGTCAAGGGTGACCGACACATGGCATCCACCGTAATGGAACGTCGTTAAGCTATCGGGTCGGATTTTGGATCCGATAACCCGTTAACAGCCACAACCAATGCCGATTTTCCATGTGTAAAATTCTCATTGGTGGCGGATCACGTGTCGACTCTGCGTTGCACAGTGTCACTCATCCAACGGTCGAGATGGGCCTATGATATGTTGACCGTGGAGCGGCCCAAAAGTGGCCCACAAAGTTTAAATGGGCCGGCCCAACCGAAGGCCCATAAGATTTAGCAGACCATAATGGGCCGGCCCAGCTAAAGGCCCACCAAATTTAGCGGACCATAATGGGCCGGCCCAGATAAAGGCCCACAAGATTTTGTGGACCACAATGGGCCGGCCCAGCTAAAGGCCCACAAGATTCTGCAGACCATAATGGGCCGACCCAGCTAAAGGCCCAACATTCTCTGTCAAATCGGCCCGTCAACGGCCTGGTCTAAACTTGTCATCAATGCGGCCCATGGTCACTTCTGGCCCGTTAACAGTCCGCTAAGTAATTGGGCCGAATTACGGCCCGGTGTATTTCCGGCCTGTTAAAGGTCCGGCTTCATTTGGGCCCATTTACAGGCCATCAAAACTTTCGGCCCATAAACGACCGTGAAGGATTTGGGTCATATTCGGCCATGTCTGTCATTCGGCCTGCTAGAGGCCCACTATAGATTTGGCCCACTTTCGGCCTGTTGTCATTTTCGGCCCGTTAACGCCGGACGTAAACCATGGGCCATATGTGGCCCAACATCATATCGGGCCCATTAACGGCCCATATAAAAATGACGATAATCTAACCCGACCGAAGTTTCGTCCTGTTAAAGGCCCGTGTATTAGGTCGACGCATTTAGGGCCTGTCTGAATTTTGGCCTGTCAAATATCCGCATCGTAAATGGGCCACCATTTCGGCCTACTAAGTCCAGTGGGTTATTTGGCACAATCAGGGACCAATCTCACTTTCGGTCTATTAAAGGCCCATGTTTTTTATGGGCTCGACATATTTACACCTATAAACAGCCTACTTTTACTGAGGGCCCAAATTATGTTTAGGCCTGTTAAAGGCCCACTATGGGCACAGGCCCACCAGAAAAATTTGAAAGCTTATGCTAATTTAAGCCCAGATATTTTTAGTGGGCTACATGCCAATTTCGGCCCGTAATCGTTTTTAGCCCAATTGGAATGGGCCTGACGAATGTTGGCATGTTGGGCTCCTATGAAGCTTTCGTCCGAATACATTACTAAGATAAACCTACACTATACAAAAATAGCGTCATAATTACTACAGCCTGTGGCAGCATCATAAATGTTGTATCACAACAAAATAAATTCCAATCATACAACAAAAGGCCTGTTGGCTTAAAGTTTATAGTCCTTCCAGATAAAAGCATCATCAGATGTATAGAAGCACAGATCATTTGACCTGAGTGCTAATGTTTCAGGCTGTAGAATCTGATGGAGCAGCACAATCTCCACCTTTTTCCGCCATTGCTCTTCAACAACGAAGCGAATGTCTTATAGTCTGGTTTCAAAACCATTCATATCTTGACGGCATTTCTCAACCACTATTCTTGTTTCCGAAACAACGTCCATTAGGGGTTGGACTTGTGTCTAGAGCACAGATATATCACTCTGTCTAGCAGGAAGATTTTGTTCAGTAGGCGATTTGGACGAGGTTACCTTGACAACCAACCCAGAATTACGCAGGAAAGTGCTTTTTGCCTTTGTTAGTGGAGAGATCTTGGCCGACTGCAGCAAGAGGTGACATTGTGCCTGTAGTAGCCTCATCACCTTCAGGTGGTTGTGGCTGTTCAATCATTTGTTCATAGCTTCCTGAAAGTTTGAACTTGTAGATTAGTGTACCAGTGAGTTACTAATGAGACAAAAACAAACAAAGTAGGTTAAACGTTTATACATAACTTATTTTGGTGAACTACTGTAATACATTAGCATGTATTGTAGTGCCAACTACATAATAAAATCACTTTCGGAACATATGTCCATGTGGCATGCCTACTGTATTGTCTATTTCCTCACATTCGTTGACATCTAAGGATAAAGAGACATGGTTTAAAGTAGGATGAACATAGTATGACCTCATTCATATCATGGGCAAATAGATATAAAACAAACATGCTATTTTATCATTGTGTGCGCACGTGAACATAACAACTAGATTACAGATCAAGACCAAAAGAATATCCTTCATCTCTTTTAAACCATGTAAGGTGAAATGATACGTTAAGACAACTGTGTATAAAAGTGAACAGAGTAACTAACATTGGCTGCAAACCAAGTAGTTAAATGAAGACATCATAGTACCAATCAGTTCAAGGCAGGAGGAGTAAGGACTTACAACAGCGGCTTGAAGGCGGTGTGCTCATGCCCTTCATCTTTCTGGTGTGGCAATCCTTGAAGATTTACCTTTGCATTGGTTCGAGTTCTTTTTGGTCCGCACGGGCTTTCCTTGTATTTGTAACAAGTCAATATAGATACGATAATATGGCACAAAAGAAGAAGGAAGTAGCAGCTATTTACAAGAGCCTCGCGATTGTGCAATAAAGCTACGAGATCTGTTATGCATTGGAATTTCACTTTAGAGCGGTTGGTTTTGTTCTTCAAACAGTTAGCCTAGAAGAAGATACACTTGTAAGGCACATACATAAATACAAGTTCAATATGTGGTCGATCAAATACATATAGCCTACGATACTTTGGATCGGACCGGTGTTTAACAAGGGCTGTCCGGTCTTCATCTGTAATATATTCCTTTGGAGATGTTTGGGCGATTTCATTGTTAGCCTTGCCTTCAAAGTGAGATTTTCTAAGGTGGTACCGATCTTGTCATGCAGCGGACTAAAAACATGAGTGCATGCTTGTTTAGTTGCATCATCTTTCGGATCCAACTTGAACCTCATCTGTTGGAAAAAGAATGTGAGTCTTATTAGGAGGAAGCTAGAAAGTATGGGACAGAGCAAGACAATATTACTAATTGCGATGAATAACATTACTTACAGATAAATGGTCAATGAAGGTGTTAAACTGGGTATTGTCTTTCTCATTCCTGTACTGGATCCACGTTGGGAGGATACGCACATGACACCTAACAGCAATGGCTGCCTCTGGTACTAACTTGGCTGACTCTGTAGCATCACGTGGCCTTTTTAAACCTGCCTCAAAATGGATCTCCATTCTTCCTCTTTTAGATTTTGTTAATCTGTCAAGCATTATCCCCGATGTCTGTTTCCGCTTGCGCCGTGGTGCTAGTTCAACAACGAATATGGAAAGTGTTAGTGTACATCAAACTGTGAGAGTACATATAAAGGAGCATGCAAGCGCAACTTGACTCGGTCAGTACCGTCTTGGTGTTGATGCTCATGAGGTTCATCTGATCTTGCCAAGTCTTGTTGTGTCAGCGATTAGCCGGAAGTAGTGTTAGGTGTGAAGGCAGCTTGGGAACCGGCGATTCGAGCAAGCGAACAAGTGGCTGGTTGAGATCTTTGGTACACTTAAAGCGGATGTTGCAGCTGGTGGAGCAGGTGATACTGTGTTTGTAGATTTAGCCGGTGGACTTGGACCTTCTACTACACTATAAGTACCAGCAGAATCTCGACGGCAGAGCCTTTTCCGTTTCACCCGACGAGTAACAACACTCCCTACTATATTATTTTCCTTGCTATTTTTTGACTTTGCCATGTCAAGTTGTACCCATAACACAAAAGAATAAAATCACTCTTCAGAACTCATTGGTGCATGATACAGACAAGCAATACTTTGATGTAAGACGACTATATGAGGATGGAATATGTAAGAAAAACATGAAGGCATGACATATTCACAGCTACGATGTGCAAACTAAGCAGAAGGATTTTCAAGAAAATAGAAGTAATGCAAGCTAGACACCATATGAAAGATGCAACCAATATTACTCTGCCAAGTTAAAAGTGTCTTGTCATAAGTGGCAATTCGAAAAATTAGAAGCAGTACAACATAGAAATCAATGCAAGATGCAACCACTATCAAACTGCCATGTTAAAAGCGTCCAATCATGAGTTACTGATGCGGGATACACAACAACAGTACTTTGATGTAAGAACATGGTATGATAGATAGATGCAGTGTATTCTAGACACAGAAAGCCATGTCATATGCACATGTATAACATATAAACTCAGCATGTGCAATTTAATCAAAATAGAAGAAATACAGGCTAGACAACATATGCAACATGAAACCTATTATCACACTGTCAACTTAGAGCAAGCACCTGTGATGGTGGAGTGCGGGAGATGAACTCATCATGTAGACTTGGGACTTCAACTTCATTAGCAGTAGTAGTGGCAAATCTAGAGAGTCTCTGTTTGCGTCGGTGCGGAGTACCACCAACATCCCCTAACTTACTCTTTTCCTTCCTATTTTCTGATATTGCCTTATGAAGTCAAAACCACAAGAAGATGAATAAAATTAGCTCTGCATAACTGGTTGATGCATGATACAGACGAACATTACTTTGATGTAAGGCAAGCGCAGGAGGATGGAATATATACAAAAAAGACAGCGTTTCATATTCACACGTATGATAGGAGGATGGAATATGTATGAAAAAACAGTAAGTGGAAGGCATTTCAACAAAATTAGAAGAAATGAAAGCTAGGTACCATATGAACACGCAACCAATATCACTCTATCAGGTAAAAAGTGTCTCGTCGTAAGTGCCATTTCAAGAAATTAGAAGCAGTACAAGCTAGAAGACAATGCAAGATGCAACCTACATCACAGTCCCAAGTTAAATGTGTCTTATGGGTAAGTGATCGTTGCAGCTATAAGTTGTAAGCTACGCAGATGCAATTCAACATAGTCAGAAGCAATACAAACTAGACATCATACAGAAAACACAACTACGTATAACAGTTCTAAGTAAGAGCAAGCACCTGTGATGGTGGAGTAGGGGAGATGTGCTCATCGTGTACACGTATGTTCTAGAAACAGGAACACGCGTCATATTCACAGGCATTATGTGTAAAGTAAGCAGATGCAATTCAAGTTAGAAGCAATACAAGCTAGACATCATACGCAACATGCAACCACATATAATAGTGTCAAGTTAGAGCAAGCACTTGTGATGGTGGAGTAGGGGAGATGTGCTCATCATCTACACAGCTACGTTGACTGTGCAGCCTTGTGTTGTCTTGCGAATCTTGTTGGGAGGATGGCGGAATAGAATCTGTAGAGACCCCCTGTTTGAGTTTCTCCGAAGGACCACCATCATCCACTGCCGGACTAATTTCCTTCAGTTGTAATGATTTTGCATTGTGAAGTCAAATCGATAAGAAAAAGGAATAAAATTCGCTCTTCAGAACTCATTCATGCATGATACTAACGAACACTACTCGGATGAAAGGCAAACACATGATTCGAGGATGGGATATGTATGAAAAACAGGATGGTGTGACATATTCACACCTATGATGTGGTAACTAAGCAGAAGGCATTTCAACAAATTAGAAGCAATGCAAGCTAGACACCATATGAAAAATGCAACCAATATCACTCTGCCAAGTTCAAACTGTGTGGCGTTTCTACAAATTACAAGCAGTATATGCTAGAAATCATATGCAAGACACAACCAATATCACAGTGGCGACTTAAAGGTGCCTTATCATAAGTGACTGATGCGGGATATGCAAGAATAGTAGTCTGATGTAGAAACAGGAACACATGTCATATTCACAGGCATTATGTGTAAAGTAAGCAGATGCAATTCAACAAAGTTAGAAGCAATACAAGCTAGACACCATACGCAACATGTAACCACATATAATAGTGCCAAGTTAGAGCAAGCACCTGTGATGGTGGAGTAGGGGAGATGTGCTCATCATCTACACAGCTACGTTGATTGTCTAGCCTTGTGTTGTCTTGCGAATCTTGTTGGGAGGATGGCGGAGTAGAATCTGTAGAGAACCTCCGTTTCAGTTGCTCGGAAGGACCACCATCATCCAATGCCTTGCCAATTTCCTTTAGCTTTATTTATTTTGCATTGTGAGGTCATACCGACAAGAAAAAGGAATATCATTCGCTCTTCAGAACTCATTCATGCATGATACTGACAACACTACTCTGATGAAAGGCAAAGTCATGATACGAGGATGGAATATGTACGAAAAAATGGACGGCTTGACATATTCACACCTATGATGTGGTAACTAAGCAGAAGGTGCGTCAACAAATTAGAAACACTGCAAGACACCATATGGAAGGTGCAATCAATATCACTCTGCCAAGTTAAAACTGTCTCGTCATATGTGGCGTTCATCAAACTAGAAGCAGTACATGCTAGAAATCATATTCAAGACACAAACCAATATCACACTGCCAACTTAAAGGTGTCCCATCATAAGTGGTGATGCGGGATACACAAGAAGAGTAGTTTCATGTAAGAACATGGTGTGATAGACAGATATAGTATGTACCAAAAAGCAGGAAAGTGTGTCATATTCACATGTATCATGTGTAAGCTAAGCAGATGATTTACACTAATTAGGAGCAATCTGAGCTAGACACCATAGGCAACATGCAACCAGATATCACACTGCCAAGTTAGAGCAAGCACCTTGGATGGTGGAGTAGGGAGCGGAGACTTGGACCATGTAATGCACTATCAGTACAAAGAGAATCGATACAGATGCTCTATTTACGTTGCTGAAGAGGACCACCATCATCGCCTTCCTTACTCTTTTCCTTCCTCTTTCTTGATTTTGCCTTGTCAAGTCAAACCCACAAGAAAAAGGAATAAAATTTGCTCTTCAGAACTTATTGATGCATGATACTGACGAACACTACTTTCATGTAAGGCAGCCGCATGATAGGAGGATGGAATATGTATGAAAAACAGGACGGCATGACATATTGACATGTATGATGTATAAAGTGTAAACTAAGCACAAGGTGCTTGAACTTGTTAGAATCGATGCAAGCTAGAAACCATATGAAAGATGAAACCAATATCACTCTGCCAAATTAAAAGGGTGCCCTAACAAATGTATTTGACCAAATTAGAAGCAATACATGGCAACAGGCTAGAAACAATATGCAATATGCAACGAATAATAAAGGTGACTCATCGTAAGTAATTGATGCAGGATACAGAAGAGAGGTAGTTTCATGTAAGAACAAGGTTAACACATAGATGTAGTGTGTACCAAAAATAGGAAGGCATGTCATATTCACAGGTATAGTGTGTAAACTAAGCAGATGCAATTTACCCTAATTAGAAGCATTACAAGCTAGACACCGTATGCAACATGCAACCACATATCACTGCTGCGAAGTTGGAGCAAGCACTGTGATGGTGGTGTAGGGAAGTGTTGTCTTCAGGTACAGAGCAACGTTCAATATCTTCATTTTTTCTTGCTGTTTCTTGAGAATCATGTGGAGAGGATGAAATTGCATTCTTTATAAGAGTATTGCGTCTCATATTAACCCACGCACGTGACTGTCTCATCATAAGCGATAGACGCAGGATACACAAGAACAATAGTTTGATGTAAGAACATGGTGTGATAGGCAGATGTAGTATGTACCAAAAATAGGAAGGCGTGTCATATTCACATGTATAATGTGTAAGCTAAGGAGATGCAATTTAACAAATTAGAAGCATTGATGAGGGATACACAAGAGAAGTAGTTTGATGTAAGAACATGGTTAATAGAAAGACATAGTATGTACCAAAAACAGGAAGGCATGTCATATTCACACGTATAATGTGTTAACTAAGCAGATGCAATTTACCCTAATTAGAAGCATTACAAGGTAGACACCATATGCAACATGCAACCACATATCACACTGCCAAGTAAGAGCAAGCACCTGCGATGGTGGTGTGGGGGAATTGCGGTGATCAACTAGAGAGCTACGTTGACTATCTTCATTTAGCCTTGCTGTTTCTTGACAATCATGTGGGGAGGATGACATTGCACTCTTTAAATGAGTAGGGCGTCTCACGGTAACCCACCCGGATGACTGTCTCATCATAAGTGATTGACGAGGGATACAAAAGAGCATTAGTTTGATGTACGAACATGGTTAATAGACATATGTAGTATGTATCAAAAACAGGAAGGCATGTCATTATCAAAGGTATAATGTGTAAAGTAAGCAGATGCAATTTAACCAAATTGGAAGCAATACAAGCTAGACACCATATGCAACATGCAACCATATTTGACAGCGCGAAGTTAAAGCAAGCACCTGGGATGGTTGTGTGTGGCAATTGAAACGCTTACTGCCACACACAACCACACACAACCACATAAGCAGTAAGCGTTTCAACTGCAGAGCTACTTTTACTGTCTCCAACTGCTGATACTGCACCCATTAGAGCGTTGAAATGCTTACTGCTTATCTTTGAATTACACTGGAGCGACTTATGTCTTTTCTTTTCTGCATTCATCAACACTGCGTTAGAGTCTGAAATACACATGCATAAAAAACAATAGTGTGAGTATGGGTGAAGTGCGTGCACAATTAGTACAGTGTAAAGGTAGCAGATAGCAGGTCGGTGAGAAATAAATGACGGGAGACATATGATAGCTCTACAACATGCATGGCACACTCAATTACTACAGGATTCTATGAAAATAACAGTCAACTGAAAGCAAATAGGTCAGTCCATTTTTTCTGCACCGTCCGATGTACAAAGAACGGGGAGATCGCCTTCATCTACCTCCTGCCAGTCAATGTTGACGATATTCCTCGAAACGCCAACGACCATCGGCCCAGTATTCCTCCCCTGCCTGCGCCCTCCCCTTGACCTCACTGCACCGCCGTGCTTGGCACCGCCCCCCCTTCCCCCCGACCATCCATTCAAGCCCCGCTGACCTCCAGATCGGGCGCAAGCAGCTCCTGCGCCTCCACCCCTATGATAGACACCGATGCGCCGCTTCCTCGGGGAACAGGCGGACTAGGTGCTCCACTCGCCTAAGCGGGTGCTGCTTCTTTTAATTGCGGTTTGACTGACCTTGAATTGAAATCCAGACGGGCTACCAACCCCTAGCAAAGGTGAAATAGTAAAAGGGAGGAAACCTTGTGCATTTAGTATCACGAAGAAGATGCAGTAAGAAGCACTCAACTAGTTTCTTTTGTGGGATGAATACGATGTGAGCGGAGACGTAAGATTTGCGAATAAGGGAAGAGAGTACCTCTTTTTCTTTGGCGATCTTGTGTCCTTCTTCTATTTTTTCGACGATCTTGTTTTTCGCCGGAAACTAGAAGTTGTGGAGGATGGTGCAGCCTTGGACGAACCCATGGCCAAGTTGTTGAATGTGGTGCGGTGGCCGTCTGTCGGCGGCGGGGAAGCAGATCCGAGGCAGCGAACGACGGCATAGCGGGAACAGCTCCGGTGCGGTGGACGGTTGCGATAGTGGGCCGCAGCAGTGAGGCGCAGGACGGCGTGGTCGGAGTGGTTCTGGTACGGCGCACGTCGGTGTCGGCATCATGGAGGAAGCTCTGCCTCGGCTTCAGTTGCTAAATCCTTGAGGGCATTGCGGTTGCGGTTGCGTTGGACGACGACGTCGGGGTATCGGCTCCGGCGTGATGGAGGAGGGCGGCGGTGGATTGGCGCTATGGGGTGGAGGGCGGAGGAGGTTGGGGTTTGCGGGTGGTGGAAGGCGTTTTGCGCCCACGGAGTATGAATGGGGAAGCAGAGGGAGGCGGGGAACTAAGGGGAACAATGTTTGGTTTGAGGCGCTTGTTTGAAATTTGGGGAAGTTACAAACTTTGTCCCCATCTAAAATTCGGACATATTGCGGGTTGGGGTAGGACAGTCATGTCAGTGTCCCAAATGTGGGCGGGATAGATTTGACGGCGCATGGGTGTTTAGGCGCCCACGGTGTATGAATGCTTCTCGGGCGGTTGAGGCTGGCATCTTGGTGAAGTTACAAACCTACCCGGTTTAGACCTTTGGACATCGGGCGATAGGCTACGGGCGAGTCGGGACACTAATTTCTTACCACCAAACCATTAGTCTCGCGGTTTGGGTGACGAGAGGCCTATTTGGTAACCGTTCAATATTTGGGAGCAGAAGCATTAACGTTTTCGGTTCTCTTGAATTGAACTTTTAGGATTTGTCAAACTTCACAAATCTTTACTCTTGAAAATCCTAAAGCTACCATTATTTTGGAATGGAGGGGGTACATTTTAATATACATTGTACACGAGTATATATTAAAAAATATGCAACTTACCTCGGTTCATGCATGGTTCTAGGTATAATCTCCTTGCTTGCAAAAAAAAAGTTAGATATGCGTATGAATATATATACCATGTTCAAACTCACAACAAAGATTGATGCCCCCTTTTACATCTGATTTACAAATGCCATTATCTCGGGTTCAAATAGATGAATGCGCTTCCTATGAATTCGAATCTTTGAAACCCCCTTTATGTTGAATTCGACATGTATTTTATTTCGTAGCTAGCAATTTGGAATGTATCCATGCAAGTGACAAATGTATAAAGTGCTTCACACTAACAACATGGAGTGCACTAATTAATGCTTATATATGAATTGCAAAAGCATCCATTGCCTGTATTTCAAACCGCTCTCACTCTATGGATCGATAATATGAAATAAACACATGCACATGCTAGAATAGAGTATGGGTGTCTGATAGACCGATTTTCATACATACGCAATTTTGCAAAATTCATGATCTCATCCAAAAATAATAATGCCATTTATATTTTAATTTAATGCGTAGAACCGCCTTTTACACGTAGATATCTCTCTATCTAACACATCAGTGCACACACTTTATATGCATCGGCATTTCTCTTTCACACATGCTCACTATCTCTCTCAGGGTGTCGGGGTGTCTGACGCACATGCTCTCTCTGTTTCTCTGTCTCTCTTTCTGACTACTATGTACCACTCTTTTCACTAATCTCAATTGGAAAACACTATTTATCTCACATGCATATATACACATGCACGGTCTCTACTAGCCCTCTATACGCACATATATGTGCCTACGTGTCTCCCGCACGCACATTATCTTTAGGCCTCTCTACACATTGCCCCCGACACACCTCTCTAATAGTAGTTGGCGAGATATGATTTCATCATATCATTGAAGAGGATATCCGGCTGTTAGGCTGGATGGTATCTGAGGCAAAGTTTTACCCTAGTTGGATCGGACCCTTGCAGTTGAAGAAAGAGCCTACTCCTGGTACTATTTATTAGTGTTAGGGGTGTGTACAAAGTACACGTGAATACCAGGCATTGTGCATGAGTGTATACTATCGATGAACTAGCCCCCAAGATTGTATAACATACTAAGGGCCTAGGGTTACAAATCATATATAGTCGGCTTATCACCAGTGGGGATAGAGTCCTCCACGACTCTGGTAGCTTCGTGTTGTATGCCGTGTCCTCCACATGGGTCTCCGTATAACACGTCTCGGTCCAACCTATATGTGGCGCAGGATGGAACCGACCCATGAGTCTTCATGTTGACCCACCACAACTAGAAATGATGTGCCCACCACACCACACACACAATTGTCCACTAAGAAAATAAGCATATACAATAGTACAACGGTATCTAGCTCACGATACGTCTCCATATTTTATTGATGACACTGACGGACTTTGCATTTGATGCGTGCTCCGTATTTTGTTGACGACACTTACGGTCATTGTATTTGAAGCAAAAGCACGATATGGTCACTGGACTTCAGAATAAGCTCATCACGGTCACCACATACATTTTGTTGTGCTAACCAACATGTGGTTGGATGGTTAGAGGACAGTGGTTTCTCGAGCCCACCAAGGTTAAAGTCCCGGTGTTCACATTTATCTTGTGTTAATTTCAGTATTTTCCGGCGATGTACGTTCAGTGGGAGGAGACGTTCCACTCGACTACGAGGCACCTATGGTGACTTTGTAAAATCTCAAGATCATATATGCTGGCCCACTCTCTCGAAGGTGCGGCGGTGGACCGGCGGTGGGGAGTGGTTTTGGGGAGGGCGGGCCGGCCGCGGGTGGCGAGGGCGGGCGGTTCGGCCGGTGGTGGCTGGCAGCTTGGGGGGGGGGTGGAGTTTGATGATAAACTGGAGGCCCTTGATTTCGTATCCAACGGCTGGAAAATCTAATGACGAGAGATGAAAAAGTCGATCGGTGACGTGTAGCCTCACCCGCTGCGTACACATGCACGCAGCAAGACACGCATACGCATGTAGGCGTGTAACAACGACTGCGTACACAACGCATACACGCACGCATGCCGGCGTGCAACACTGACACGTACACATGCACTCACGAACACACGCACGTACGGACCCATGCATGCAACACTGAAACGCACCCTTGCATGTACGCACCCATGCATGCAACACTGAAACACACCCTTGCACGCACGCAACACTCGCACGCCTGCATGCACACAGCACACGACGCAAGACACACGCTTAACTACATGAAAAAGATGGCGTCACACTCAATGAACAATCATCGGTTTATGAAATGCCCGCTTCTGACCGCCCTGGCCCACCAAAGGTTCCTCTGCAGTGTGCTGCCTACGTTGGGTCACTGACATGCAGGCCATGCACCCAAAGATCCCACACGTCAGTGGAAGAACGGCACGGTGTCCTAGATCAGAGTCGAGGGCGCCACTCGCGGCACGCCCGGCTGAACACGCCTCCGTGCCGCATTCAAACGCCTCCATGAAACCCGCCCGTGTGGAAGCCGAGAAACCCACTCTGGACACACGTCCGTTCATGACCGGGCCGGCGTTAAACGCAACGCCGGCCGTGCTCCTCCCGTCCGCCGTCAATTTAATCTCCTATTTAAACGAGGCCAAACGCCGGCCAAGAATCGCACACCTCCGCCGCTCCCCTATCTCCTCCACCATTTTGTCCACTCTTAGAATGGCTTACGAAGAGTAGTTATTCCGCATCCAACCGGCTGGGTAGCCCGCCGGATACGAGCTATGCAGCTCGTTGATCCACCTCCCTTCCCTCACCCGACGGAGCCAGTTGCCGCCCCAAGCCGGCGCGCAGTTCAGCAACTCGCCGCTCCAGGCCAGCTCGACGAGGAGCGGCACACGGGCATCATTGCTGCCGTCCACGCCGCCGCCTCGTACTGCGTCTCCCGTTTATGTGGCTGAGACTCCCATGCCGGCGGCCGTGCCATGCAAGCAGCGACAGAAGCCGGGTGCACGGAGAGCGACGAGTCAGCGGCCAGCACCTCTGCGTCCGCCGCCATCATCGAGGAGAAGTAGAACATGGGAGGCCGCCGCCGCTTGGGTCCCATGAAGGCCACCGCGGAGGCGACGCCGGCGTACACAGCAGGTGTCTTGCCGGACCCTTTTGTTGCGAGGACCTTCGTCGACCCCGCATGGGCTCCACGAAAGAGGTCAATGTTAGGATGAACTCGAGCCGGTGCCGGCCATGGCGAAGTAGTGGCCGGTGATGAACTCGAACGGTGCGGCCACCATCATCTTGGCACCAGCCAATGATATCAGTTAGGCGGTGGGGAAGCGAGCCGTCCTTTGCGCTGAAGCATATACCTCTGGGGCTCCTGGCAGTCCGGTGATCATGCTGCCGGACATGAGGAACACAAATCGATCGGCGGGCGACCATTTAGGCCATGTATTATATACCTGTGCTGTCCAGAACTAGCACCGCGTAGTTCATTTGAATGTAATGAAATCCGTCATGTTTGTGTGAAAATCCGGTATTTTGTATGATTTCCATCGTTGTTTATATGAAATACTCCGGTGGTTGCGTGAATGAGTATCAGTTTGTCTACGTGTTTGCATGAATTTCGTCCGGTTGGTTGAGTTGCTGTCATAATGTGTGCGGCTACGGTTGGATGGCGTAATTTGCGGATCGTCGGTCGGTCTGCGGGCGGCTCGGGCGGCGTTGTGGGACAAAAAAACACAGCTCGTGCGAGCTCGTCTCCAACATGCGCGCTGGAGGATGCATGACAGCATGAGCACCCGAGCCGTTCCTCGTTCATCGGTGGCAAAGGCATCGGTGGACAAAAGGGTCGCCAATATTTTGGCTACCCCGGGCAAGATCCAAACAACCCCTCCCAACAGATTCAAATCCCTTGTTCGCCGTAGAATTTTGCCATGTTTTGTTTTCATGGACTAGCAAGATGCCCGTGCATTGCACGGAACATCAAGATGCATTTTTTTACAAACTCCAGCAAGCATGCAAGGGATAATTAGTACCACGAGGCAAACACCATTAATATTGCATCGATTAGTGTTAGTGGCCTTGTATATCTGCAAATTGTAATTTTTATAGTTGCCCGTTGTATATAAAAATGGAGGGAGAAATATGAGAGATTAGGTGAGGAGGAGTGGGGCGTGGTGCCGTGGTGGTGACTGGTGGTCGGACTGGGCGGAGGCATGGGGATGGACGGCGCATTATGTCTAGGTTTGTATCTCTCACACACACCCACGTAGGTGGGGGACGTGCACGAAGAGAAGAGGTGCACGCACGGCGCAGGTACTCCCGTATCTTTCCCAACCACACCCGCGCGGGTACACGGTGGAGCTCATTTCTGTATGAAAAAGGCAACCACGTGGTAATTTGGCACGTGTATTGGTTGTCCACTTGGTGGAGGGAGGATCGTCTGCCACGGGTGAACAAACAAATTTCGACTTGACGCGTTATGTTAAATTAAAAAAGAGGCAAACCATGTGGGGCCTACCTTAGAGGCAAGGCTCTATACTTTGGAGTACTTTTGATGTGTCCGTCAACTCATGAGCGAGGGAAATTTGCTTAATCGCCGTCTCCCCCACCCAGGCGTGGTGGCTCGCAGGATGAGGTGAAGCTGGAGTACTAATGTGCGCCTTCGCCCGCTCCCTCGCCATGCAGCTTGGTGGCTCACAACCACGAGGAGAAAATTTTACTACTCCCTCCGTTTACTCCTCGTCCCTACTACGTACTTTGGTTAGTACTCCCTCTATTTACTTATAAAAGGCCACTATAAAAAAATACATTTTGCATCTATACAAGGCCACAAATAGTAATCGAGACAAAAGTTACTACTCCCTCCTTTCCAGTTTATAGCTCAATTTCAAAATCTCTCCAACCAAGGTAGACGGTGAGTGGTCGAATTAATTTCGTAGTTTGCACAGTACGCTCGTTTTTCTCAAGAAGTTATGTTTACCGAGGCATTACTTAGAACGAATGCATGAATGACCACTAAATTTCCATGAACTTGTACATGCATTGGTTAGTTTCCTATTGACACTGCTTGCGTCGGGTGATCTAACGCACCTATAAACCCTGGTGGGTACGTACTCCGTAAAAACAGATTTTTCCAAAACTAAGTCACTCCCTTTCATGAATTCTGTAGTATACTCCTCCGTCGACGCTCCCTTTCATGAATTTTGTACTTCCTGTCGCCGACATGTGGGACATATAGCAACCGGGTCGACGTGTCAAGCACGAAATAACAGTGCAGAACAGCAGGGGGACGCACCCCACTCGTATCGGCCCAGTGTTAGTAATGAGCAATGAGACGTCAAATCACAATGCCGCACCTTCCCAGACGGACAAAGCAACCATTATTTCACACTTCGGTTCGACATCATCTCAAACCATGTACTAGTATTGCTTCTGCCTCAAGAGGGACATGCGCAACGCCTTGGTACATCATGACACGTGGGACCGCATGACATGCCATGCTCCCCTGCCGATCGCTGGGTAAAATCACCTCATTTTTACTATACTTCCTCCGGATCGGTTTACTACATGGCATGCACGTCGTTCTAGGTTGAGAATTTAACTCGCTATATATATGTGATGAACAGTACGCTAGCCTTTTAAAAAATATATACTTTTGTACAGTAGTACTCCACTATCGATGGATTGCGCCATGGAGCAAAAATTGAAATTTAAAAAAAAAGGTGATACATATAGAGAGCGCTCGTCGCCAAATTATGCATATAGTACTATTAAAAAAGCTAGTACGTGCTTAATTGGGGTGCTAAATTCTATTAAAGAAATACTAGTACTAGCATGTACATACTGAAGAGTTAAAGTAACGAGAAGAAACATAACATAGTTCTGCTGGGGGCTCAGCACAACACACCCCTCAAATTAAACTAAGCACACCTGAAATTAAACTATGCAACTAATCCGGTAGACATTGCATTAGAAGTTTAGAACCGCCATGAGCAACGACACTGCCACCTTACTCGGAGTCCTCGTCCACGTCCTCGACTTTGTCCTTGTCCCTCTTCCTCTTGGCCGATACTTCTTTGCTTGAACCGCCAACTTGGCTGTTGCTCTTCATCCAACCCTTGTAGATATTGAAACAAAGGTAGCCATCCATTGCAGCGTACTGGATGTGCTCTATATCTAGTACATTCTGCTGCCATGCATGACGATGAAACATGTAATGAGTTTTCTCCAGTTTGCGGTACGAAGGATGAACCATGGCTCCTGCCAGGGTCATCATTGAGGGCTGACAAGAGGGCACCAGCTAATTCTTCTGGAGGTCAAAGGGGTTGCTTACAACGAGGCCTATCCGACGCAGGACTTCTTTGTCGTTCTTAAAGTCTACAGTAACGAATTTGACTATTTTGTCCTCGAGGAAGTTCTTAAAATCCTGGCACTCAACGTCGGCATGGCATATGTGGTAGACCAAGCAAACATTATGTACGCAAACTTGTATAACGGCGGGCTTCTTCCTCTCTTCGTCCTTTAGATCCTTCTCACGTCCCACGACTGTGGTGTACTCAACATCTAGCCAAGCGACCCACTCATCATGTGAGTTTTCGAACATGCGTCTGAAGCGAGAAAGGCATCCTTTCATCGTTGCGGAAGTACGCGTGTAGATGACGTCGAACTCATCGCCGGTGATGGTTCTAACCTTGTACTCACCGCCGATCGGGGAGATTTGGATTTGGGAGGAGGGTTAGGATTAGTGGAACTGCCGTAATGTGAATGGACGGGACAACTAGGAGCGAACCACCATAGTATTAAAGGACGTGCGGGAAAGAGTAGGAGCGAACTGCCCGGCGTCGAACAGCGGGGTAGTGGCTTTCCATTCTCCCATGATACGGGCTTCCGAGAGCCCTTGGATCTGAGATCGAACGGTTGCATGGCGTGATCCTAGACCTATGGGTGAATATCCTATCCTGGAGGGTTATTCTTAAAATTTTCAGCAACTTAGCATGCGACCATTTGATCTCAGATCCAAGGGCTGCCAGCAGCCCGTATCATGGTCGCGCCTACCACGACCGTCGCGTCGCTCGTGTAGTCGCGCCCTTGGAGATTTAACACGATGCATTAGGCTATCTGATGTTGGCATGTCATACACAGTGGCGAATGAACTGGGCAGGCTTTAATAGGCTTGAGCCTGCCCTCCACCAATGAAAAAACGAAATTAATAGTTAATAGTACATGTTCCTAGTAGTATTATGGCAAATTCTAGCCTTCTTTGAACAAAAGAATTGAGACTTGGTGGCTCTTTCTTCACGCCATTGACTATGAGCCTGCCCTTGATTTTCCTCCAAGATTCGCCACTGGTCATACATAGTCATTACTTAGTCACTCATACTACAACAAGGTTGGCTATAAGTGTTTTTTTTTTACTCCTATCTATCTCTTTCTTCGTACTCCCTCCGTCCCATAATATAAGAACGTTTTTGACACTAGCTAGTGTAGTGTCAAAAACGTTCTTATATAATGGGACACAGGGAGTACTAGTATTTATTGCATTTGCCAAGGAGTGACCTCTTCCAATGAAATGGTGTTGCTAAGTTTGCTTCATTTAATTAGCTATAGACTCAAAATTGTCTTTTCACCTAGGTACACGCGCTTAGCACCGTTTCTTCCTTGGGTCACCAAACTAGTCTCTCTCTTCTTGATTAACTTGCCACATCAGACTTTATGCCTATGTGGCAAGCTTAAGCACCTGTAGGAGCAAGTAAGTACAATACTCCCTCCGTCTAGGTGAGTAAGTCATCTTAGGCTGTGCACCGTGACCAAGCAGGAGGAGAAAACGGGAAACATTAACATTTATTTGCTAATTAATAGTATTGCATGCAATGAACTAACCACTGCATGTCGTGTTTGGTAGTCTCAAGTCATTAAAAGCATGCACACCCTTTATCTCTTATTGGTTGATATGTCAAGAAACAAGAAACGAGGTAGAAGTTAATGCATTGCGCCTAAGTGTTTTGGGATTATATGATTTTCGTAAGATGACTTACACACCTAGATGGAGGGTGCGCTTTACATGGCATTTTTGCATATGTGGAGGAAAGAGAGGCAAGGAAAAAGTGGAGAAGTGGGCTCTCATGCAAGAGCCAGCCTCTACTACTACATGGTGGAGCATTGGGAGAGGCACCTATATGGAGGTGGTCAGGAATCGGGAGACTCACGCCGATCGTAGCGCCGCAGTTAAAATGATAATGGCAAGTCAAATCACGGGGACCACCTGTCCAGTAGTAACTCGCTGTCAAATCACACAGCCCTACGTTTGCAGCAGCCTACTCCCTCATCTTCTCGCATCTCTGTCGAACCGAGTAGGCGGAACTGTCCCACCGCCTACCGGGCAGGAAAAGCCCCGCCCTTGACTTTTAAATACAACTACTCCCTCCGTCGGATGCGTTTGGTTGAAGGTATCATATGAATGGATTGGGACCATTCAATTTTTTTGGGATTGAACCATTCAATTCATGTGTTTGGCTGAATATAAGAGATGAGCTAATTATTTAAGACGGGACCACCAGTCATGCTCACATAGTCATGCATGCAAAGGGTGGCCATTTGATTCGACCGATTTGGTTGGGTGGAATGGTTCAGCATCTTCAAGGCATATTCTCTTTTCTTGACTCGAACCATTCATGTGCTTTATAACCAAACATGTCTATTTTCTGAACGATCCCAACCCATTCATGACCACCCTTGCAACCAAACGCATGTCATCTTACGAAAACCAAATAATCACACAATACTAAGGCGCAGTGCATTAACTTCTACCTCGTTTCTTGTTTCTTCACATACAACCAATAAGAATCCAATGATATACTTTTTGTGACACAGTAACTCATATTTAGTTAGTCAAATGGATGACCTAGAACTACGTGCAGGCCCTATAAACCGAGACGCCTACAAATAAAAAACGAGACGGAGAGGGTAGTTCAGCACGTATCTTTTTAGATCAATATAGTCGGGATTCACCAAGGAGCAAAACCAAGTGGTAGGCTGCTCCTGTCGTGTTGGCGTAACAACTCAAGCGAGGTCATCCGCACATGAAATGGCGACACATAACAGACCCCTTTGGCGGACATGTGGCTCATCCACCATCTTGTTCCACGTGCGATGCACCAAATTACGATTCGAACAGCGGTTGGAATTGAGGCACCCGGTCGAGCGCCGCAATAGTAGAAAATGGCGATGAGGGTCAAATCACAAAGTCCCACCTTTCCGCATTAATTTGGACGGACGAAGCAACCATCATTTCACTCTAGCGCAAGAGCATAAAGAAAAAAGAAAACAATGATGCGTGCGGCAGCTACCTAGGGCACCCAGGGTAGGGGTCTCCACTCTGAGATCCTTTTTTGAAAGCGCCTCCACTACAAATTGGCTTCTCCCTCGTCCTCTTGAAGAAAACTGATGATGCGTGCAGCGGTAGGGTTTGTAGGAGTACTACGGCGTGCGGGGCCACGTCATAGTAAACGGGTTCGAGTGATCGAGTCGGCGCCTTAAATATGTGTGGGCGCTTGGTTTCTGAGGAACGAGGCAGCATTTTGGGTTCGGGGACGGTGGAGATATAGCACGTCTGAAAAATTGTGGGCGTAGGTTCGACCGAAAGGCAATGATGCATGGGCCCTGTATTTTGATATACCCGGGGCCGCGTGAAATTTGCTACTCTACTCAAAACTAGTAAGGTACACATGTATTGAGCATGAGATTTGAAACCAAATTATGAATAAATACACACTATAGCATGTAAAGCTTTGAGTCATATATGCATGATGTAGATGTTCGTTTAGTTCTTATAGTTCATCTCATTCAAAATCAATTAGTTTTATAAAAATGTTAAGATTCATGGGGTTGTGCATTGTAAATCATAAAGTAAAAAACAAATAATGGCAATTCATTTAGAAAAAAAATCAATTATGATACAGAAGATTCTAGAACAAAGGAGAAGTGCTTGTGTTTTGAGGATTGTGCATTATGCTTAAGTTCAACCATGGAGTCTTCTAAATTGTACATGTGGCAGATCTGGTGGAATGTTGATGATATCCAACGGCCAGTAGTGCTCGGATTTGCCCATCTCTGCACTATCGGGTTAGCTTCATCCAGCGACCATCTTTCAAAGTTATTGGAACACTATATAGTTCTTGTGCCATAGTTGCATGTTTTGGAAAAAAGCTACTAGTGGGTTGTACTATCTATTTAGGAATAGAAGATGCATACGTGGAAGTTGTAGGGAAAGAGATGACATGGAGCTTCTCAAATTCCTATGAGTAGGGATTGGAAAAGAGATGTCATTTGGTTCACATCATAGGAACTTTTCTATTGAATCTAGAGATGACATGTATCTCAATTCCTATGAGGAGGGATTAGTAAAGAGATGTAATTTGGTTCATATCATAGGAACTTTTCTATTGAATATATGCTAATGTTTATTTTCCTTTGAAATTAAGAGAGTATAGGAATCCATTCATATGAACCAAGTGGCTCTAAAGCTATAGAAATGATATCATGTTTATTTCCTTTGAAATGTAGAGTATATGAATCTATTCCTATGAACCAATTGGCTCTAAAGGAAAAAATCCTATAAAAATCATATCATATAGAGTTCCTATGATATTCCTCGACACTAAAGGATGGTTGAAATTGCTGCAGGTGATGCGATGGTCTTTCTATGTAGACTCCTCACCCATCTTTATAGTTACCTATCGAAGATGAATGAAATGATATATACAGGGTATTCTACATGTGCAATTTGTTACACAAAAACTCGGTAAAATTTTGCGAGGTTCTAATTTTCAATAAAGCTATATGCACTGCATTTCGGAACGGAGGGAGCACACGGCAGTTGCTAACACTCATGTGGAAGATTTGTGTGTAGGAGGAGTGGCTGTTCTGTTAAATGGCATGGCAAAACTGACACTGCCGGATGCCAATCTAACGGTTCTTACGGCGTTCATCAGGAAAAGGCTTGTGGCGAACGTTTGTCAGATAATGATTTACGGACACATGCATTGCATTGATACGTGCCCCCCCTCTCTCTCTCACGCACACGCACCCTCACGAGTCACGACTCTCCCGAGTCCTCTCATAGACTCGCACGTCGCACCCATCCTCTATCTGCAGGTAGACGTCACACACATATGTGCTCTTCACACCCTACCCTCAGAACTTCTAAAAAACAAAAGACGGCTCGCACATTTTATTTTAGCTCACACGTCATACACTTATACTATTACTCTTGCGGCGAACATTCTTTGGGCATAGTATATATTGTACTCTCTCGAAGAGAAGCGGTGCACGCACGCACTAGTTCTCTCACACCCACTCGTGGGTACACGTAGGAGCGCATTTTTTTGAAGCCGGTACAACAAAATCACTCCACTATATACAAAAGCAGGAGCCTTAGCGCTTGCTTTACTAGGGTTCCTCTCGTTCACTCTCTCATGCTCTCCAGATCTAAGCAAGACATAGGTGGCCACACTCTCTCTCTCAGCTCACGGTTGGTCACAAATCCGGCCGGACAACCTCGACCGGGGCAGGGGGGTGTAGGTGCATCGTTCACGCTGTCGTCAGCGGCGAGGGAGGAGACCAAAGGCTGCCCGCGCGTCCCGATCAGCGGGCGTGTCGTTCTCTCCGAGAGAGTGCCAGCTCGGGAGGGCCTCCGACCCCTTCTTCCTCCCTGCGGTATTGTGGCCAAGATGCGGCCTCCCGACGCCGTCTTTGCCACATGCCGACGACCCTCAGGTATATATTCCTTCGAAACCTGTCTTGCTCTACTGCCCCAGCTCTTCCCCCTTTGTGTGGATCCTTTTCTACTTCCGTCCGCTGTTACAAAGCCACCTAGACTTCTACTATTATTAGAAGTAAAGCTAGTTCATACAATGAACTCAAAGCGTTGGTTCAAACAGGGAAGAAAGTGGGAAAGCTGTAGCATGATTCTAGGACTTGGTTCTAAGAGGAAACGGGGGAAAGTAGTAATATGTGTCACTGTTTAAATAACCATATTTCTTATTTGCGCAATCAGGGATGTCTGTCTCCATATCATTTCGGGATGTTTGTCTCCGTATAGTTTCTATCCGCGCAATCAAAAGCACACACCTCAGTTTTAGTACAACTGCGCAAAATGAGATGGCTATCCCTCGTTGCCGTCGTCTAACCTCCCGTCTTCAAGGTATCACTACATTGGTAGTAACTAAGGTAGAATTACCAACGTAATCTAAAAGATGCTAATTCGTATGTTTTACTTCCTGATTGCAGTGCAGGGACGAGTGAAAACAACTGCATCCTAGTCCGGAATGCACTTTCTACTAGTTCATTCATGGACCGAGGACTAGCTGGCACAGCTGCACAGCGGTTTTTTGGACAGGTGCACGGAGAAGAGGCATTGTGGTCTGCTTATTTTTGCAAATAGCAGTGCTTAAATTTAGTGGAATACACAAGCATTTCAGATGGTTAGTACCTTTGCATGGTTCGATTCAGCATTCATTGAGACCACAATTATAATTGGTTATTACGGAATGAGAGAACCTAACCTGGATGGTGGCAACAAGAAAAACGAGTGAACTCCGGAAATTTAAGCTGCCGGGAGCCCTTTGCTCGAGAGAAGCCTTGCTTGTTTTTCCTGATTTGTAAACCTTCTCACAACTTTGTCTTTTGCTGTGAACTAGTATATGTTTGTTATGTTCTATGAATCATTGAGATGTATAAAATTGCTTAACTAATGCTTTTCAAGATTTTTATGAAGGCGAGTATAATTGTGAGTGTTCCACATGAGTATTTGGACTAGCGTGTGAGCGTTTGGAATTTATTACATTGTGGCCACAATTAAGCTGCATGAACCCTTCGTAACAAGATACATAGTAGTTGCTTATATGTCGACATGACAGATTGTTGATTGTTAGCTGGTCGATAGCCTAGTGTTGAAGCGAGTTGAGCCAATGTGCCGTGTTTTTCTGGCTGCTTACAAGTGGGGTAGCACCAACAGTGTTTACAAGTACTTATGTATACGTCGGCGCACGGTTCTCGAACGAGTGCTCTATTTCATCAAAACACACACTGCTCGTATGATAAACCGTGACAACTTATGTATTACCATGCCATATTCATGAAAAAACTAGTGAGGACGCATCTGTTTCGACAACAATTACGATGGTTCTCACATGATTCACGGGCACACAAAAGTAGCAGCAATTCCCATAGACAGATTCAAACAGAGCACTAGCCAGAGGGGTCGATAACAGGCAAGGTTCGGATAATTAGACACAATCCAAACTACTATTAAACACTAGCTGGGGCAACTACATGCCTCGATCTAATTTGGGCTGGACACAAGACGGACCTTGCCATGAACATCATCAAGGACGTCCCGCAGCAGTTCAATCCTGTGAACCTTCATGAAGACAACCTTGTGGCTTTGCCATTGATAAACTTGTTTGTGGAGGCATGCCATGCCATCTTCCTGCGTAAGCTTGACAAGAACAGTATGCCTCACAAACGAAGGAGTAGCTTTGAACTTCTTGTGCTTCAGTACACCCTGGACAACACACCTGACAACAGTGAGGCTGGAATACAACTCTTCATTGGTATAACCACAAATGGCTTCTAGGATCCAACAGCCTAAGAACTCCGTTTTCCCAGTGTGTATATTCAGGTCGTCCGCCTCATACCGAGTGACGTGCACAACCACACAATCCTTGTCTGCATCAGGGCTCTAATTGAAACAGAAACAAATTTTGAATTACTTTTCAGTATAAGAACCACAAGTTATTTAAACCACTATGTATAGCATGGCATCGAAGCTAATAAAATTTTGCATTATTAATCACCACATAGTTCCTGTTCTAAAAAAAATCACCACATACTTATATGAAAAACCACAATCGAGATCGGCAAAGAAGGAAATCACCTTGGGCAGCTCAGCGGGGGGGACACATCCTCGAAGGGGGAAAACTGCTCCTGTAGTTCCATGGGGGTTGTAACCTCAAACGGGGCGTTGACCATCTCAGTAGTGGCCGTGAGCGTATCTGGGGTCGGCTCGATGGTTGCCTCCATCTTCTTGGAGCTCTCTGTCTCGTGGGGATCAGCCTCCCGCATCTGCTCCAATGTCGACAGATCTTTGCCTGGTTCTCCTTGGTCCATCATGAAACTGACGAATACTTGGAGACCACTGAAAGGAAAACACAATCGCAATGACAATGAAACAAAAAAGAGAGTGAGGATCGGTTACTGCTTTGCAAAAGTTCTTTTTTTTCTCTGAACGAAAATATACCAACATCACGGATCTGCTTACCTTCCCTTCGTTGGGAGAGAAGAACAGTGGCAGATGCGAGTGTTGTCTTTCTTGAAGATGGTGAGGGAGAAGGGGATTCAGTGAGGAGTGAAATGATGGTTGCTTCGTCCGTCAAACTTAGACTGCGGGGAGGTGGGCTTTTGTGATACGACGGCTCGTTACTGCCGCGCTACGACCGGGGTGACTCTCCGCCTGCATACTTCCTACTAATTTGATGGAAGGCATTTGGGACCGCACGCTGCATGGCCCGCATGTCGGTGAACAAAAGTATAACGACATTCAGTAGAGGGAGACGTTTCAATGACCTAGGAGGAGCCAGAAGCGGTAGAGTGTCTCCACTGTACTAGTAGTAATTGTTTTTCTAGGTAGTTGTAGAGTGTCTCCACTTTACTAGTAGTAATTGTTTCTCTGGGCCCAAGACAAAACAGCCAATCCACACTAGTAAATAGTAAAATCAATTCAAAAGGCGCTACCCACACCCAAAGACACCCCCCACAAAAAACACAGGTGCTCTTCTTCCTCCTCGCTCCCACCCACCTCACGTCGGCTCATTCCTCTGAAAACCCAGCTCCCTTCTTCCTCACTCCTCTGAAAACCCCAGCTCCCCTTCTTTCTTCGCTCGCACTACAACTAGGCTCGTCATTCGTTACTCTGCTCAAATCCGTGAGCGTGACGCGACGCCCTTGAGGAATATGGAGTCGGCTGACCCCAGCGCCAAGAAGATGAGGCTCCCGCCAGCGGCAACGCCTGTTGTAGATCCCGCACCCGGTAGCGCGGGGAGAAGCGATGACCCTGCCCCCACCGAATCCCAGGAACCCGTAGAATCTTGGGTGGACCGTATCAGCGATCTCCCGGACGTTGTCCTTGGGGAGATCATCTCGCTTCTCCCCACCAAGGATTGCTGCCGCACCCAAGTCCTCTCAATTTGGTGGCACCCTCTATGGCGCGCCGTGCCCCTTAATGTCAACTGTCGTCAGCTATCTCTCTTCAATGATTTTGAAATTCCCAGAGCCATCATCTCCTCCCACCAGGGGTCCATTCAAAGCCTCTGCATCCCGTCATGCTACCTGAGCAAGCATACCATGCCCTGCACGATGGACGCCTGGCTAAAATCCCCTGAATTCACAAAACTACAGCTGCTTGAGTTCTACTATTCCCCTGGAAATCACATACCACATACAGAACGCCATGAACTTGTGCCCTCAGCACTGATGACCATCTCGCGGTTTTCCTCCTCTCTCCACACCGCCAACTTTGCGTTGTGCTACCTTCCAGACAATCTGGTACTAAACCTTCGACTCCCATTTCTCAAGAAACTTTCACTTGTGCGGGTTCGTATATTGGAGGCCTCATTGCACAGCATCATCCACTCTAGTTGCCCTGCGCTGGAGTGCTTGGTGCTTGTTTTCACAGTTAGAATCGGTTGTCTCCAAATAAAGTCGCCTAACCTTGTAAGAATTGGAATTTCTTTTGACGGAAGGCAGCTCATCATCCAAGATGCCCCTTCACTTCAAAGGTTGATCGTTGATTCTAGTTATTCACCGTTGCAAATAACCGTCCTCTCTGCGCCTAAATTGGAGACCTTGGGTGTAATACATGATCTCTGTGCTCATTTCAATATGTTGTTTGGCTCCACAGTTCTTCAAGTACTTTATATTATCATCTACACTTGTAACCATATGCTGCATTTTAAATTTCTACACATAATTTATATATCATATTGGAGTACACATTTTGTACTAATATTATGTTCTATGCTCAATGAAGAGTTTCTCCGTGGATGGCCTATCAATGGTGCTAGATTCTGTCAAGATCTTATATATCCAAATGAATAGTTTTGATCTGAACAAGATTATTGGCTTGCTACAATTCTTTCCATGTCTGGAGAAGTTGTATATAAAGGTGATAATTTCACGCACATTGGAAGCCCGCATATACTGTACTAGAATTAACCGTTCAGCTGTTGCTCTTTCGACACTCTTCTTTTAGACCTTAACTGTTTTCCATTTTCATGTCTATTTAGGCAACAGGACGGGGTAAGAAAGTTATAACCAATCGGTGGATTCGTAAGCATCGGGATTTTCTCACTTCTCATGAGATTTGATTGAAGACAATAAAGCTAGAACGATATGTAGCCAACCGTGCAAACACAAGATTTGTCACATTCTTCCTGCTGAATGCGAGGTTACTATTGTCCATCAGGCTTAAGTTTATCAGCAGCATGGTTTTGACGGATGGGTATGTCGAAGAGCAAAAAAAGGAGTTTCAAGTGGGCAAAAGAGCTTCTGAATGTGCCGGGCTTCTATTTACAACATATTGTGGTCATAATCCAGTATATTTTATGATCCAGGATGTTCATTCTATGGACCCGACCGATCCATTTGACTGTGACTGCCGAAAACAGTGCTGGAGTTAGATGTTGTTGCCCTTTTCAATCTGGTTTTTTTGTAAACCTGATGAACAATCAACCCTCGTGCTTTTGTACAGTTTGTAAGCTGGAGTTAGATGTTCCTGCCCTTTTCAACTCGGCTGTGACTGTCATATTTTCTGAAACAAGGCAAATGGCTTGCCATTCGTTTAATTTAGAGTGAAATATTGTAACAAATCACAACCAGGGGAAATAACATCACTCACGCCGGCTGCTTGAGCTCACTGTGTATTACAGAAGCCAAGTGACTTGCCCCCACCACCCCCACTAGTCAACCCTCGTACTCCCCTCCGCCTGCGACTGGACCGGCGCATCTTCAACAGCTCCTGTTCGTTCCGTCCGAGGCCTCGCCGTTGTCCTCCGCCTTGCGGCCTTGGTTCACTCGCCGTGCGTGGTGCGCCGCCCTCTTGCGTTGTCAACGTCGTCAACAACCGAGAGGAACAAGGAGATGACTGTACGTGGAGAGGATGACAGTAGGGACCCACCAACATCATGGCAGTACGCAAGCAAGTGCCTCTATAGTACAAGCCCAAAAATATGGTTCCTCCTAATGGTTGGACATCTGGGGCTCACGCCATCGTCAGCGTAGTCAATAAGCGAGAGAATTACACTACGGCGGTGACACGGGGACCCGACAAGTCGCGTAGTTTTTTTTGAGGAACAAGCAGTTTTTTAGACAATGAGGAACAAGCGGTTGTTATTTATACTAGTTTTAGCGACGGATCGGGGTAACAACGGGGCTGTCTTGGGGTGTGGCCCGTCTAGCGAGGTTTTACTTATGTTTACCACATCATGAGCCCAGTTGTGTTTTTTTCTTGCTGAAAATGGCTAGCCCAGTTCTATTTTTTTTAAGAAATACCCAACAAGGCCTACTTGCTTTATCGGCCATGCTGGGCTGCAAATGTTTCAAGACGAGGAGAGTTTCATTCGGTTTGCCCAGAAATGGCCTATACATTTTTAAAATACATCAAATGGGGAATTAGTTTCGTTTTTTTCATTACAAGATCTTAAATTCCATTGATTTTTATGCGTGGACAATTATTTTGATTTTATATTTATATAAATTATTTTTCAAAATAGTTTGAATGTGAATCAATATTTATGGATTAAAAACAATTGACCGCACCGAAATATGCAAAATTTCGTATACTTTTTAACCGTGGCCACAATATGGGGTGTAATGCTAACAAAAAGAAGATGGGCTCCAAAAAAATCTTAAGAATTAGCAAATGGGTTGTACATTATTAGAAATAATGGCGGATGGGTTGTATCTTTGTTTTCCACAGATTTGAGGCTGACTTGTGCGCCTACTACGAGTTGACGCGTATGCTTTCATAAAAAAGGTTGGCCGACATGCACAGCATACTGTCAACTTAGTCAACATACGAGAGCAGTGACTGTTGGATATCCATCCAACGGCTGTCGTGCTTCTTCAATCTTTGTTCTTCATGCTCCAGCCGCTCAAACAAGCGCCGGCGGGACTGCCTGCTCCCTCCTCCTGCGGCCGGCTATGCTACCGCGTAGGCCTCACGGCCCGACCGTACTCCCATCGCTGGCCTAGCCATCCCTCTACTCACCCACACATGTTGTTATTCTCTGGCGACGGCAGACGAACCAGTAAACCCTCGTACTCCTCTGCGTGGGAAACAACTGCCGAGTATTCCCGGGCTTCGTGTCGTTCCCTTCCTAGGCCTCGCCGTCGTCCACCGCCCTGGTGCTCTCAGCGCGACCTGGTCAACGTGGTCAATGAACGACATCCATTGGAAGTGGACTGTACGTGGAGAGGCTGATAGTTGGGTCCATGGCCGCACGCAAGGAAATGCCTCCTTATTACGCGCAAAATAATGATTCCTCCACCTGACAGCTAGGACCCACAGGAAGGGCCTCTGTATTTCGCGAAAAACGTTCCCCCGTGATGGTCGGACCCACCAGCTATATCTTCGCACGCAAGGAAGTGCTTCCTTATTACGCCCAAAAAAATGAATACCGCCTGCTAGCTGGGACCCACCATATTGTTGGGCTGACTTGTGGGCCTACTAAGTTGACGGGGATGGAGGGCTTTGTCAACTTAGTCAATACTCCAGTGACCGTATGATGTCCATCCAACGGCCATACGGCTTCTTCAACCTCTGGTCTTCTTGCTCCAGCCGCCCAAAGCAGCGCCGGTCGTCGTGCCTTGACACCGCCTCCGTGGCGGTGTGCTACCGCCTGCTCCTGCCTCCAGTGGCCCGGCTCCGCGTCGTCCCCTTCCTTGGCCTCGCCGTCGTCCACCGCCGTGGTGCTCTTGGCGCGGCGTGGTCAATGTGGTCGACGACCGACTTCCATCGGAAGAGTACTGTACGTGGAGAGGCTGACAGCTGGGTCCACGGCAGCCGCAAGGAAGTGCCTCCTTATTACGCGGAAAATAATTATTCCTCCACCTGACAGCGGGGACCCACCGGACGGGCCACCAGTATTTTGCGAAATAAATCATTTCCCCCTGACTGCTGGGACCCACTGGACGGGCCACCGTATTTCGCGAAAAAAACGTTCCCCCCGCTGTCAGCTCGCACCCACCGGAAGTGCCTCCTTATTACGCACAAAAAATGCATACTCCCCCGGCTAGCTGTGACCCACCTTGGTGGGAGGCTATCTTGTGGGCCTACTAAGTTGACGGGGCCGAAGGGCTTTGTCAACTTAGTCAATATGAACGATTCTAGCTCTAGTGACCGTACGATGTCCATATAACGGCCGTAGTGCTTCTTCAACCTCTGGTCTTCTTGCTCCAGCCGCCCAAAGCAGCACCGGTCGTGTCGCATGCTCCTGCCTCCCGTGGTCGGCTGTGCTGCCGCGGAGGCCTCACCGCCCCCTACTATTCCCACCACTAGCCAGGCCCTGCGGCGACGGCCCTCGTACTCCTCTCCACGCGGGCTTCCACTGCCGCGTCTTCCCCGGCTCCGTGTCATCCCCTTCCTAGGCCTCGTCGTCATCCACCCCCTTGGTGCTCTCCGCGCGGCGTGGTCAACATGGTCAAGGAACGACTTCCATCGGAAGAGTACTGTACGTGGAGAGGCTGACAGCTGGATCCACGGCCACAGCCTAGTTTTTTTGTGATTTGCCAATTAAGTCGCTTTGCCAGGCCTGTTGGGCTGCAAATCTTTCAAGACGAGGAGAGTTTTTCATTTGGCTGGCCAAGAAAATGGCCCATCAGTAATGAGAAATGGGCTGTACATTTTAAAAACACATCAAACCGGCAATTAGTTTCAAATATATTTTTTTCATTTCAAGATTTTAAATTACATTAATTGTTATGCGTGGAGAATTTGTTGGGTTTTATATTGATATACATTTATTTTTAAAATCAGTTTGAATGTGAGTCGAAATTTCAGGATTAAAAACAGTTCGGACCGCACCGAAATATGCAAAATTTCGTATATTTTTTTAACCATGGCCACAATATGGGCTGTAATGCTAACAAAAAGAATATGGGCTCCAAAAAAACTTAAGAATTAGCAAATGGGTCGTAAATTATTAGAAATAATGGCAGATGGGTTGTATGTTGTTTTCCATGATTTGAGGCTTTCCTAAAAAGGTTGGCCTTTAGCGGTGGCGGTTGGATGTCCATCCAACGGTCGTCGTCTTCTTCAATCTCTGCTCTTCTGCTCCGGCCGCTCAAACAAGCGCCAACAGGATCGTTGCTCCTCCTCCTCCCCATGACCGGGTTTGTCTTGCCGCTTGCAGCCTCACCGCCCCACCGTACTCCCATCGCTGGCCTAGCCATCCCTCTACTCACCCACACCTCTCGTTATTCTCCGCGACGGGCGAACAAGTAAACCCTCGTTCAGTCGTACTCCCCTCCGCATGGGAAACAACTGCTGAGTCTTCCCTGCCTCCATGTCGTTCCCTTCCTAGGCCTCGCCGTCGTCCATCGCCCTGGTGCTCTCGGCGCGGCCTGGTCAACATGGTCAACGACCGACATGCATTGAAGTGGATATGACGTGGAGAGGCCGATACCTGGGTCCACGCCCACGCAAGGAAATGCCTCCTTATTACACGCAAAATAATGATTCCTCCACCTGACATCGGGGACCCACCGAAAGGGCCTCAGTATTTCGCGAAAAAAACGTTACCGCCGCTGACAACACGGACCCACCAGCTATATTTTCGCACGCAAGGAAGTGCCTCCTTATTACGCACAAAAAAATGAATACTCCCCCTGTTAGCTGGGACCCAGTATAGTGGCAGGCTGACTTGTGGGCCTGCTAAGTTGACGGGGATGGAGGGCTTTGTCAACTTAGTCAATATGCACCATTCTAGCTCCAGTGACCGTACGATGTCCATCCAACGACCGTAGTGCTTCTTCAACCTCTGGTCTTCTTGCTCCACCCGCCCAAACTAGCGTCGCTCGTGCCTCGTGCTCCTGCCTCCCGTGGCCGGCTGCGATGCGGTGGAGGCCTCACCGCCCCCTACTACTCCCACCGCTGGCCAGGCCATCCCTCTACTCACCCACACACCCTGTTATTCTGCGGTGACGGCAGCCTATAACACCCTCGATGCGGCTATATCTCCCACGTGTCGAAGCACGACTTAGAGGCATAACCGCATTGAAAGCAATGTCGCAAGTGAGGTAATCTTCACACAACCCAAGTAATACATAAGGGAAAGAGATACATAGTTGGCTTACAATCGCCACTTCACACAATTACATGAATAAAGCATTACATCAACCAGATACAATCAAGGTCCAACTACGGAACGAAAATAAAAGAAGAACCCCAAATCGACAAAGGTCCCCGATCGACCCCTAACTGGGCTCCACTCTTGATCAACTAGAGCGAAACAACACAAAGGGCAAGATCTTCAACGAGCTCCTCCTTGAGCTTGGTTGCGTCACCGCTTTCGGTAACATAGGCACGCAAACTGGTTTTGGAAGTATCTGGTGAGCCACGAGAACTCAGCAATCCCATTACCATGGGTATCAAGACTAGCAAAGCTTAATGGGAAAGGAAGTGGTAAAGTGGTGAGGTTGCAGCAGCGGCTAAGCATATATGGTGGCTAACATACGCAAATGAGAGCGAGAAGAGAAACAAGCGGAATGGTCGTCAACTAGCAATGATCAAGAGGTGATCCTGAACACCTACTTACGTCGAACATAACACAGGAACCGTGTTCACTTCCGGACTCCGAGAAGAGACCATCACGGCTACACACTCGGTTGATGCGTTTTAATTCGGATCAAGTGTCAAGTTATCTACAACCGGACATTAACAAATTCCCATCGCCACATAACCGCGGCACGGCTCTCGAAAGTTTAAACCTGCGGGGTGTCCCAACAGCCCATGACAAGCTCTCGCGATCATCGAAGGAATAGACCTTCACCCAAGACACTCCGATCAGACTCGGTATCCCGGTACATCAAGACATTTCGACAATGGTAAAACAAGACCAGCAAAGCCGCCCGATGCGCCGACAATCCCGATAGGAGCTGCACATATCTCGTTCTCAGGGCAACACCGGATAAGCGAAGCGTATAGGTACCGACGTAACCCAAGTTGCCAAGGGATGGTCCCGCACGGTGCTCTAGTTTGGACCAACGCTTAGACAAGCACTGGCCCGGGGGGGCTATAATAAAGATGACCCTTGGTTAATTACTCCCAAGGGAAAAGTAGGTGGTGGTGAGGCAAATGGTAAAAGGCAATGTTGGGCCTTGCTGGACAAGTTTTATTCAAAGCGAACTGTCGGGGGTCCCATAAATCACCCGACCGCGTAGGAGCGCAAAATCCGGAACATAACACCGGTATGATGAAACTAGGCGGCAAGAGTGGAACAAAACACGGGCATAAGGCCGAGCCTTCCACCCTTTACCAAGTATATAGATGCATTAATAATATAAGAGATATTGTGATATCCCAACCAAAACCCTGTCCACCATGGAGAAATCTTCAACTTCACCCGCAACTAGCAACGCTATAAGAGGGCTGAGCAAAGCGGTAACATAGCCAAACAACGGTTTGCTAGGAATGGTGTCAAAGGTTAGAGGTTCATGGCAATTTGGGATGGCTTGACAAGCAGGTAATAGGTAGCGCAGACATAGCGATAGAACGAAGCAACTAGCATGGCAATGATAGTAGTGAGATCGAGGTAGCGGTCATCTTGCACGAAATCCCGCAAGGAAGAAGAACGAGTCCATGAAGAAGACAAGCGGACGTAGTCGAGCGAATCCTCACAATCGCAACATTACCGGGTCTAAGAAGCAACACCGGAAAGAAACAAACAACATGGTAAACACACAAGCATAAATATGGCATGATGCACAATCAAGTATGATGCATGTCCGGTTTAAAGAGGCATGGCATGGCATGGCAAAGTCGACAAACAACACTACAAATTAAGTGGAGCTCAATATGCAACGAGTTGCATATTGATGAACACCACATCCGAAAGTTATTTAGTTCACTCGTTTAGGTACACAACAATGTTAAATGTTGTTAAACATGTCAAGGGGTGAAGCAAAAGAAAACTACCTATCTAGGCAAGTTTAAATGAGGCGGAAACAACGAACAACAAGTCCGGAAAATCCTCATGAGCATATTATGAATTTGGTACTGTTCTGCCCTAAAACATATTTTAAAGTTGTTAAACAGGAAAATAAAGTGGACCATGTTAATCTAGGCATTTTTCCACCCCATTTACATATAAAGTTTATTAAAAACCGAGCTACGGTTATTTAGTTATGAATTAAATCATTTAACATGGCATTTATGCAAATTTAAATAAACAGCAAGTTAAACATTTTTAACATAGATGAAAATGGCATATTATGAAACTAGAAGAAAAATAAGCATTTTTCATATATAATGTTTTTACATAAGATGCATAGTTTGTGAGTTATTATATGCATGAAGCATGAGGGTTTTTCTGTAAAACTGGTAAATCCTGGGATAATACTAAAATCACAGCGCAGGAAAAAAAATAACACGGGCCAAAACTGAAACTGTAGGCTGGCCCAACTGGAGAAAAAAAACAAAGGAGGGGCGCTAGGGGTGGCCTCACCCATGGGCTCGGCCCAGGTCAGAGGAGGAGCGGGCCGGGGAGGCCGCGAGGTCGGGTTGGGCAGCCGGGCGGAGCGCCGGGCGGCGCTGGCCGCCCATCCGGGCAGCCCATCCGAGGCGGAGCACGACGGCGCCGGGCGGTGATCGGGCGGCGGATGGCGGCGTGCGGAAAGGCCGAGGAGCGCCGATCCGGCGCTGGCTCCCGGATCTGGCCGGACTCGGCCTGGCGGCGCCGGAGGCGCAGAGGCGGCCGGGCGACGGAGGAGGCGGTGGCGCGGCGGCGGCGCCGGCCGAGGACGGTGCTGATTCGGCGAGGCGGCGGGAGGCGAGGCGGCGGGCGGAGGCGGCGCAGCCGAAGCGGCGGAGGTCGGCAGAGGCTGGCCGGGGCGGCGCGGAGCTGCCGAGGAACTGCGCGGGCGGCGGGTACGGCAATGGCAACAGGCCGGGCCGACGGCGAGGTCCGGCGGCGAACGGCTTGCGCAGACGGGCGCAGTAGGACGGCGGCGCAAGCTGCCCGCCAAAGCGCTGGCTGGAAGGGTTCGAGGGTTCGCATGGTGGGGGGCGGCGGAAGACAGTGTGTGTCGCAGAACGGTTGACGCGGCGTCATGGGTTTCGTTTCGTCCGGGCGGCGGACATGTCCGTGGCGGCGGGCGATTTTAGGGTTTCGGGGAAAATTGATCCAAAAATGGAGAGGGAGAGCGTTTTATAGGTGGAGGGAGCTAGGAGAGTCCAAATGAGGTGCGGTTTTCGGCCACGCGATCGTGATCGAACGACCGAGAGCATGGAGAGGAGTTTGCTGGGCTTTGGGCCACTTTGGAAGGGGTGTTGGGCTGCAACAAAAGATGGCTTTACGGTTACCCGGTTAACCGTTGGAGTATCAAACGACCTCCAAATGGCACGAAACTTGACAGGCGGTCTACCGGTACTATACCAAGGCCGCTTGGCAAACCTAGGCCATTCCGAGAAAGTTTAATACCCGCATACGAAAAGAGAGAAGAGGGGACGCCGGATGACATAGGAGTGCGGATTGCAAAAGCGGACAACGGGAAAAGGCTCGGATGCATGAGGCGAACACGTATGCAAAATGAAATGCACATGATGACATGATATGAAATGCATATGATGACATGGCAAATGCAACACGCAAGCAAATGACATGGCAACAACGGCAAATAACTGGCGGACACCTGGCGCATCGGATCCGGGGCGTTACAACACTCCACCACTACGAGAGGATCTCGTCCCGAGATCTAGGATGGCACCGGAGGGAAAACGGAAGAGGAAGAGGTAAAACAAAGTTGCTTCTTTGACAAACGAGTGAAACCAATGAACCTTGAGAGGTTGAGCAAATTGAAGGAAAGAATACAAAGGAGATGAACGAGATTGCAAACAATCCGTTAGAAAAGAGGAGCAAGGAATATTACGAGAACTTGACGGTTGCAAAGACACAAATCAAGAGTTTAATGGACAAGATAGAATTCTAAACCACTCCGGTTAAAACAAGATGGGAGAGGAAGAAGATTGAAATAATTTGGGCAGCACTCCGACTGTACATGGAAGGAGTTGAACATGAACTTGACAAGATGAGAGGATACTTGATGAAATCAACAACACACTGCCTCCGGAACTATTGAAAGAATGGCACAAGGGGCAAGAAAGATTTCAGACAGCAGTCCGGTTGAGAAGGGGGGCAAAACTTGATAAGATGAGAGAACTCGAATGAAACACGACACTCCGGCTAAACGGATAAGCAAGGAAAATTACATGATATATACAAAATGAGATGATGGGTCGAAGAGAGTAACATCACAATGCCTCTGGAACAAAAGAATAGAAGATAGATCACTAGAATAACAGAATGTAGGAGAAAATGCAAACTTCTGCCCCAAATGAGCTTGGAAAGCATCCTTGCAAAGAAGAATTGAACGGAGTTGTTGGAAAACCAACAACGAAAAGAATAAGCTCGTGGCGGGCTTATGAAAACATCTCAAAATTATGAGGTGAGCTTCTGCCACCAACGGAAACAAATGATTGGATTGATATCAACAAGGAGACGAGAAACTTATATCACCGGGAGGACAAATGAAGAACTTGGGTCATTTATAAGCACCATAAATAGCAACAATCCTTAGGGAAAGCTTTAGGTGAAATATAACCCAAGATAACTCCAATGAAGAGACTGATGGATTTAAAATACCTCATTCTTGACAACATGTGACTCATGAAACATGAAGGAAATTGTCAAGAGTGACATAACACCACCTCAAAAGATAAGGTAGAAAGAATTGCACTTCGGAATGCAAGACAAAGAATACTTGAACTACTCAAAACAAAACATGCGTTGAGCACCATGTTTATTTTAGAGTATAGCTTGGCGGGTCATAACTTCAAGAGAAATCTTGAAGAACAATTGAACAATGAAAGAATCCTTGACGAACCACCGTAAGAATTGAAAATGAAAGTAGCAAAGGCTCAATTCATCTGGAAGAATTGGAAAACGAATGAAGATACTTGAGGGGATTTAAATACATGAGAACGAAGAGAACATGAACTGATTAGAGGATATTTGAACGAATCACCGGTAAGATTTGGAGAACGATAGCTACACGCTGAGAATGAAGAATTATGCTATGATGGCCTTCGGAAGAAAGAAATGGAAACAACTCAAGAAATACTCCGGATGGTAAGAAAAGAATTCTCACAATCGAAAACAATTATGAGAGGATGGCAACAAGCTAGCACCATGAATCTTGAAGAGAATAGAGCAAGATTAAAGAGAAACTCTTCTTCGGTCTTCAAATGATGAGAATGATGATGGGAACCACCCTGAATTGTGGAGATACTCCGGGAGAATGAAAAACAAAGAGGTTGAGCCAACAAGGAAAAATAATTTGAAATCGATCTTGGAAAACATCTGACTGATGAAATTCATTCTTACGTCAAACTTCGAAAAGAATTAGGAATGGCTCCGGAATAATTAGAAGAGTCAGGTAAGATCCTGGGAAAAGACCTGTGGGTTAGGGCCCACTCAAAAGAACACCGTTGAAAATGATTTTAAAGAGAAATTGCACCGGTTGAATTAAATGGCTTGAATGAGATAACAACCTCGAAATATCTTGAAGGGATTGAGAATGGAAACGCAAGTCTTGTGAGATATCTTTAGTACTCCGGATACGAATAGAGAGAGGTGAACGATTATGGGATGCACCGGCATGGAATAGCATTTGAAACGAGGAAAGGGATATGAACAACACCGAAAGCTTGAGTTGGATCCACCGGAGAAGAAACAACAATGGAGGATGATGAACTTGAAACTATTGAGCATCTTCATGGGAAAACACCGGATAAGAACATTGATTGAAAAGAGTGAAGTGACTTCACATGAATAAATGGATACTTGATAAAGAAATCTGTGTCCTTGAAGAAAAAGGGGTGGGTGGGCGGGAAAAACAAAGGCAACTTGGAGACGGATGAAACAAACACCGTAGAGAAGAAATGATAATTGGTCTTGCTGATGTTGAAGTGATCTGATCCACTTGAAGAGAAACACGCCGGTTGAAAAGGATGGACATGACAATCTCGATTGTCGAGAAGGATTGGTATTCACATCAGAGTATGAGAACACCATTTCGGAAAGGTATGGAATCAACACTTGACATCGAAGCAACTCGAATACCATAAATAAAACAAAACAAAGGATTTGGCTTGCAGAATAAGCCGGAACAAATACATATGATAGAGATTTACCCAATCCCATATCATGCATCTGTCGGAAAGATACTCTAGGAGCTACTTGAATTCCCACCTATAAAACTCCCGAAACTTTCTGGTTATGCAATCTGTTGTTGGGGATACAGGGGAAGCAATATATGTCACCCAAACTAACAATACCTACATCCAAGCTGTATCCATCCTTCAACACATAACCAAGAAACCTTCGGAAATCGTCTACCTCGACCTTCGAAAAGCATCCGTTATACAAGTCATGGCAATACTCCCGTACTCACCTCAGTACTGGGTTAGCGGGGTTATCTCACCAGCAACTGCATTAAAGAGATTTTCGATGTCGGCGTACTAAACTCAGGTATTCCAGAACTACAACGATAAAATTATGATGACAACACCTCAGAGCTCAACTCCCCGGGACACCTCCACTAAAAAACCCCGCCGACGGAGGCACCAAGACAATGTTGTCATCATAAAACCATCGAACGATTCTAAGATACCCGCGTGATCCTAAAAAAAATTTAGTGAAATTTGAGAAGAGAAGAGTCAAAACTCTACGTCAGGATACCTCACCAGAGCGACGAAGGGACTGAGGAGTAAAAAGAACTCCTAACTCTCCGATATATATAATCCTAAATGACTCAAAACATTTTTCTAGACACAACTCGGCCGCTAAAAACGATCAAGCAGTGGGGCTCCTAAGGTCGGATGGCTCTGATTACCAACTTATCACGCCCTCGATGCGGCTATATCTCCCACGTGTCGAAGCACGACTTAGAGGCATAACCGCATTGAAAGCAATGTCGCAAGTGAGGTAATCTTCACACAACCCAAGTAATACATAAGGGAAAGAGATACATAGTTGGCTTACAATCGCCACTTCACACAATTACATGAATAAAGCATTACATCAACCAGATACAATCAAGGTCCGACTACGGAACCAAAATAAAAGAAGAACCCCAAATCGACAAATGTCCCCGATCGACCCCAACCTGGGCTCCACTCTCGATCAACTAGAACGAAACAACACAAAGGGCAAGATCTTCAACGAGCTCCTCCTTGAGCTTGGTTCGTCACCTTTCGGTAACATAGGCACCGCAAACTGGTTTTGGAAGTATCCGGTGAGCCACGAGGACTCGGCAATCCCATTACCATGGGTATCAAGACTAGCAAAGCTTAATGGGAAAGGAAGGGGTAAAGTGGTGAGGTTGCAGCAGCGGCTAAGCATATATGGTGGCTAACATACGCAAATGAGAGCGAGAAGAGAAACAAGCGGAACGGTCGTCAACTAGCAATGATCAAGAGGTGATCCTGAACACCTACTTACGTCGAACATAACACAGGAACCGTGTTCACTTCCGGGACTCCGCCGAGAAGAGACCATCACGGCTACACACTCGGTTGATGCGTTTTAATTCGGATCAAGTGTCAAGTTATCTACAACCGGACATTAACAAATTCCCATCGCCACATAACCGCGGGCACGGCTCTCGAAAGTTTAAACCTGCAGGGTGTCCCAACAGCCCATGACAAGCTCTCGCGATCATCGAAGGAATAGACCTTCACCCAAGACACTCCGATCGACTCGGTATCCGGTACATCAAGACATTTCGACAATGGTAAAACAAGACCAGCAAAGCCGCCCGATGCGCCGACAATCCCGATAGGAGCTGCACATATCTCGTTCTCGTGGCAACACCGGATAAGCGAAGCGTCTGGTACCGACGTAACCCAAGTTGCCAAGGGATGGTCCCAAGACGGTGCTCTAGTTTGGACCAACGCTTAGACAAGCAACGCCCGGGGGCTATAATAAAGATGACCCTTGGTTAATTACTCCCAAGGGAAAAGTAGGTGGTGGTGAGGCAAATGGTAAAAGGCAATGTTGGGCCTTGCTGGACAAGTTTTATTCAAAGCGAACTGTCAGGGGGTCCCATAAATCACCCGACCGCGTAAGGAACGCAAAATCCGGGAACATAACACCAGTATGACTGAAACTAGGGCGGCAAGAGTGGAACAAAACACCAGGCATAAGGCCGAGCCTTCCACCCTTTACCAAGTATATAGATGCATTAATAATATAAGAGATATTGTGATATCCCAACCAAAACCCTGTCCACCATGGAGAAATCTTCAACTTCACCTGCAACTAGCAACGCTATAAGAGGGGCTGAGCAAAGCGGTAACATAGCCAAACAACGGTTTGCTAGGAATGGTGTCAAAGGTTAGAGGTTCATGGCAATTTGGGATGGCTTGACAAACAGGTAATAGGTAGCGCAGCATAGCGATAGAACAAAGCAACTAACATGGCAATGATAGTAGTGAGATCCAGGGTAGCGGTCATCTTGCCTGAAATCCCGCAAGGAAGAAGAACGAGTCCATGAAGAAGACAAACGGACGTAGTCGAACGAATCCTCACAATCGCAACATTACCGGGTCTAAGAAGCAACACCGGAAAGAAACAAACAACATGGTAAACACACAAGCATAAATATGGCATGATGCACAATCAAGTATGATGCATGTCCGGTTTAAAGAGGCATGGCATGGCATGGCAAAGTGCGACAAACAACACTACAAATTAAGTGGAGCTCAATATGCAACGAGTTGCATATTGACGGAACACCACATCCGAGTTATTTAGTTCACTCTCGTTTAGGTACACAACAATGTTAAATGTTGTTAAACATGTCAAGGGGGTGAAGCAAAAGAAAACTACCTATCTAGGCAAGTTTAAATGAGGCCGGAAACAACGAACAACAAGTCCGGAAAATCCTCATGAGCATATTATGAATTTGGTACTGTTCTGCCCTAAAACATATTTTAAAGTTGTTAAACAGGAAAATAAAGTGGACCATGTTAATCTAGGCATTTTTCCACCCCATTTACATATAAAGTTTATTAAAAACCGAGCTACGGTTATTTAGTTATGAATTAAATCATTTAACATGGCATTTATGCAAATTTAAATAAACAGCAAGTTAAACATTTTTAACATAGATGAAAATGGCATATTATGAAACTAGATGAAAAACTAAGCATTTTCATATATAATGTTTTTACATAAGATGCATAGTTTGTGAGTTATTATATGCATGAAGCATGAGGGTTTTTTCAGAAAGCTGGTAAATCACAGGACAATACTAAAATCACAGCAGCAAAAAAAAATAACACGGGCCAAATGGCTGTAGGCTGGCCCAACTGGAGAAAAAAAACAAAGGAGGGCGTTGGGGTGGCCTCACCCATGGGCTCGGCCCAGTCGAGGAGGAGCGGGCCGGGAGGCCGCGAGGTCGGGCTGGGCAGGCGGCCCAGGCTGGCTGGGCGAGGCGCTCTTTGGGCAGCCCATCCGGATGCACTCCGCCGAGGCGGAGCACGACGGCGCCGCGGCGCTGGCGCGCGGCGGGCGGCGCGTGGAAAAGGCCGGAGCGCCGATCCGCGCTGGCTCCGGATCTGGCCGGACTCAAGATGGCGGCGCCGGAGGCGCAGAGGCGGCCGGGCGACGGAGGAGGCGGCACCGCGGCGGCGCATGGCGCTGGCGCCGGACGGTGTGTTGCCGGGCGGCGGCGGGAGGAGGTCTGCCTGGCGGGGCAGGCGGGCGCTGCCGAAAGGCGGAGGTCGGCAGAATCAGGGCCGGCAGGAAAGGGCGGAGCTGCCGGGAGGAACTGGCGGGCGGCGGGTGTGGCGGCGGGCTGGGCCGACGGCGACGTCCGGCGGCGAACGGCGGCGGCGCAGACGGGCGCAGGTATGGCGGCGGCGGCGGCGGCAGGCGTGGGCAGCGAAAGAACTGGCGGGCCCGCCGCACGGCGGCGGCAGCGGAAGACAGGTGTCGCGCAGCGGTTGGACGCGGGCGGCGGGTTTCGTCCGGAGGCGGGCGGACATGTCCGGTGGCGGGGGGCGATTTTTAGGGTTTCGGGGGAAAATTGATCCGAAAAATGGAGAGGGGGAGACGTTTTTATAGGTGGAGGGAGCTAGGAGAGTCCAAATGAGGTGCGGTTTTCGGCCACGTGATCGTGATCGAACGACCGAGAGCATAGAGAGGAGTTTGCTGGGCTTTGGGCCACTTTGGAAGGGGTGTTGGGCTGCAACAAAAGATGGCTTTACGGTTACCCGGTTAACCGTTGGAGTATCAAACGACCTCCAAATGGCACGAAACTTGACAGGCGGTCTACCGGTACTATACCAAGGCCGCTTGGCAAACCTCGGCCATTCCGAGAAAGTTTAATACCCGCACACGAAAAGAGAGAAGAGGGGGGACGCCGGATGACGTAGGAGTGCCGGATTGCAAAACGGACAACGGGAAAAAGGCTCAGATGCATGAGACGAACACGTATGCAAAATGAAATGCACATGATGACATGATATGAAATGCATATGATGACATGGCAAATGCAACACGCAAGCAAATGACATGGCAACAACGGCAAATAACTGGCGGACACCTGGCGCATCGGATCCGGGGCGTTACACAGCCTCACACCGCAGCGAACCAGTGAACCCTCGTACTCCTCTACGCGTGGGCATCCACTGCAGCGTCTTCCCCGGCTCCGCGTCGCCCCCTTCCTAGGCCCTGCCGTCGTCCACCGCCCTAGTGCTCTCGGCACGGTGTGGTCAACGTGGTTAAGGAACGGCTTCCATCGGACGTGGACTGTACATGGAGAGGCTGACAGCTGGGTCCACGGCCACATCAAGGAAGTGCCTCATTACGCGCAAAATAATTATTCCTCCACCTGACAGCGGGGACCCACCGGACGGGCCACCATATTTCGCGAAAAAACGTTTCCCCCCTGACTGCTGGAACCCACCAGCTACACCTTCGCACGCAAGGAAGTGCGTCCGGGCAAAAAAAACCAATTCGCCCCCCTGACTGCTAGGACCCACCAGCTACATCTTCGCACGCAAGGAAGTGCGTCCGGGCAAAAAAATGATTCGCCCCCCTGACTGCTGGAACCCACCAGCTACATCTTCACACGCAAGGAAGTGCTTGACAGTCAGGACCCACCTGGTCGAAGCGTACATAGCGTTGTCATTCTGGTCGCGAACGTGTACGTACATACTGGTCGATGTAGAGGCGCACACGTGTCGTAGATGTAGAGGCGCACACGTGTCGTAGTAGAGGCGCGCACGTAGCATGTACACGTACGTACAGCGGCGAGGGTGCAAGAAAGAAAATACGGCCACGTACGTACATAGGGCAGGGTCTCTAACGCCTATCGCGCATACATACATGACTGGGTCGGAACGGAGAAATAGCGTCGTCGTCGTGTTCATGGGAAGCCAACCGGCTGGGTCGGAACAAAATGCGTGGTCGTGTTCATCGGGAAAGCTTGGACGGAACAGGCGATGGAAACGAGGCCTGGTGTACCGCACAATGGAGGAAACGGACCTCCTACGGTCGAAACGGGGGTCCTGTTGATCGGGAGGGGTGTGGCGTACCGCAAAACGGAGGAAACAGACCTCCTACGGTCGAAACGGGGGTCCTGTTGATCGGGAGGGTGTAGCGTATCGCAAAATGGGATTTAAACGGACCTCCTACGGTCGGGGTCCTGTTGATCGGGAGGGTGTGGCGTCTGCAAAGCGGAGGAAAGCGGACCTCCCACGATCGAAATGGGGGTCTGTTGATCGGGAGGGTGTGGCGCCGCAAAAGCATTTAAGCAGACCTCCTATGGTCGAAACGGGGTCCCGTTCATCGGGAGGGGTGTGGCATACCGCTAAACGGAACTCCACGGGATACTGTTCATCTCCACCGTCGACCTCCTCCAGCCTCCACGGGCTACCGTCGACCTCCTCGAGCCTCCACGGGCTCCTGTTCATCCAGCCTCCACCGCGCGCTACTCCACCGGCTCTTGTTCAACCACCCTCCACGGGCACCCTCCACCGTCTCTGTTCATCCAGCCCTCCACACCATGGGGTCCTGTTCAACCACCCCTCCACGGCTACCCCTCCACCATCTACTGTTCATCCAGCCCTCCACACCACGGGTTCTGTTCATCCGAAGCAACGCCTTGCGCCATTGCTCATCCAACCCCTCCCCCCCGCAACGCCATCGCTCATCAAGAGGCGGCATCGATCGGTTTGATTAGCAGCGCAGAGCGAAGAATTGCTCCATCGGGTTCAGTTAACAGCCATCGATCGATCGCTCGGGTTCAGTAACGCGTAGCCTGCAGCGCAATCGCTCGGGTTCAGTTAGAGCCCAACGCCTCGCTCGGGTTCAGTTAGAGCCAATTCCTCGCACACACGCGCGTACGTACGAGAGAAACGCGCATCGCTCTCCCACCGTAACCGGCAACTCCTCGAAATTTTCCTCCCCCTCGCTTCTACCACGGTTTTTGCCGTCATGGACGGCCCAAAGAATGTCATGCAGCTGCGTCTCCGGCCCGCCCAGGACGAAAAGCCCATTTTCTGTCATGATTTTTTGTCATAGAAGTAGGAGCCCACCACATCTATGATGATACCGGGTTTTGTCACAATTACCGTCATAGAAGTGTCATATGTATGATAAAAAAAATTCGTTCGGCCCAAAATGTCACGGATGTGTATTTTTTTGTAGTGCTTACTAGCATAATAGATAACATTCAATTTCTTATCAACTCTTTACCCTAGAATAGCACCTACAGCATAATCACTAGCATCACACATAATTTCAAAGGGTAAATTCCAATCAAGTGGCTGAACAACAGGTGCAGAGACTAATGCTTTCTTAAGTATTTCAAATGCTTCTACACAATCATCATCAAAGACAAATGGTTCATCTTTTTGTAATAAATTGGTCAAAGGCCAAGAGATTTTTGAGAAGTCCTTAATGAACCTTCTGTAAAATCCGGCGTGACCAAGGAAACTTCTTATACCTTTGATGTCCTTTGGACATGGCATCTTTTCAATAGCATCAACCTTGGCTTTATCAACTTCAATACCTCTTTCAAAAACTTTATGCCCCAAGACAATACCTTCATTCACCATAAAGTGGCACTTTTCCCATTTCAAGACAAGATTAGTTTCTTCGCATCTCTGCAACACTCGAGCAAGATTGCTCAAGCAATCATCAAAAGAGGAACCATAGACAGAAAAGTCATCCATGAAAACCTCACAAATTTTCTCGCAAAAGTCAGAGAATATAGCCATCATGCATCTTTGAAAGGTAGCAGGTGCATTACATAAACTGAAAGGCATACGTCTATAAGCAAAAGTACCAAAAGGGCATGTAAAAGTAGTCTTTGATTGATCTTTAGCCGACACAGGTATTTGAGAAAAACCAGAGTAACCATCGAGAAAGCAATAATGTGTTTGTTTACATAATCTTTCTAGCATTTGATCAATAAAAGGTAAGGGGTAATTATCTTTCTTAGTAGCCTTCTTTAATTTGCAGAAATCAATTACCATCCTATACCCTGTGATAATTCTTTGCGGAATCAATTCATCTTTATCATTAGGGACAACAGTAATACCTCCCTTCTTACGGACACAATGGACAGGACTTACCCATCGACTATCAAAGAACGGGATAAATTATACCTGCCTCCGAAGCTTGAGTATTTCCTTTCTTACCACTTATTTCATTTTAGGATTCAAACGTCGTTGAGGATCACAAACTGGTTTGGCATCGACTTCCAAACTTATTTTATGTTGACATAGAGTGGGGTGATGCCCTTAAGATCATCCGAGTGTATCCAATAGCGCACGGTGCTTCTTGAGTTTTCAATAATCTTTCCTCTTCATGCTCGAAAGGTTAGCGCTAATAATGACAGGATATATTTTCTTTTCATCAAGATAAGCATATTTAAGATTATCAGGCAACGGTTTAAGCTCAAACACGGGATCACCCTTGGGTGGAGGAGAATCCCCTAGGATTTCAACAGGCAAATTGTGTTGCAGAATAGGTTCCTGTTTAAAGAATACTTCATCTATTTCCCTTCTTTCATTCATGAACATATCATTTTCATGGTTTAGCAAATGGTGTTCTAAAGGATCACTAGGAGGTACGGCAATAGAAGCAAGACCAATAATTTCATCCTTACTTGGCAATTCTTCCTCACGATGTTGTTTACTAAATTTAGAGAAATTAAACTCATGAACCGTATCATCCAAGCCAACAGTAACAACATTCCTTTTGCGGTCTATCGTAGCATTAACAGTATTCAAGACGGGTCTACCAAATATAATGAGACAAAAGCTATCTTGTGGAGAACCAAGAACAAGAAAATCAGCGGAATATTTGGTTTTCCCACACAAGACTTCAACATCTCTAACAATTCCCACTGGTGAAATAGTATCTCTATTGGCAAGTTTAATTGTGACATCAATTTCTTCTAACTCAGCAGGTGCAATCTCATGCATAATTTCTTTGTATAATTCAATGGGTATAACACTAGCACTAGCACCCATATCACATAAGCCATGATAACAATGATCTCCTATTTTAACAGAAATAACAGGCATGCCTACCACAGGTCTATGTTTATCTCTATCACAGGGTTTAGCAATTCTAGCAGTTTCACCAGAGAAATGAATAACATGCCCATCAATATTATCAGACAAGAGATCTTTAACAATATCAATATTAGGTTCTACTTTGACTTGCTCAGGTGCTGTATAAGTCCTAGTATTACTTTTACGAACAATAGTTGAAGCTTTAGCATGATCCTTCATTCTAATAGGGAAACGTGGTTTCTCAACATAAGAAGTGGGAACAATAGGATCATTGTAAGTGACAGTCTTTTCTTCAACTTTAATAGGTGCAGCTACTTTTACTTCTATGGGAGGATGATATTTAAACCACTTCTCCTTGGGGAGATCAACATAAGTAGCAAAAGATTCACAGAAAGAAGCTACTATCTCAGAGTCAAGTCCATATTTAGTGCTAAACTTACGGAAAATATCGGTATCCATAAAAGACTTAACACAATCAAACTTAGGTGTCATACTTGACTCCTTACCGTCGTCGAGGTCCCAATCTTCAGAGTTGCGTTTAATTCTATCCAATAAATTCCATCTAAATTCAATAGGCTTCATCATAAAAGAGCCAGCACAAGAAGTATCGAGCATGGTGCGATTGTTACCAGAAAGCCGAGCATAAAAACTATGCATAATCACTTCTTTCGCGAGCTCATGATTGGGGCATGAATATAACATTGATTTAAGCCTCCCCCAAGCTTGAGCGATGCTTTCTCCTTCGCGAGGCCAAAAATTATATATATAATTGCGATCACGATGAACAAGATGCATAGGGTAATACTTTTGATGAAATTCCAATTTCAATCTTTTATAGTTCCATGATCGCATATCAACACATAGCCTATACCATGTCAATGCGTCTCCCTCCAAAGATAAAGGGAAAGCCTTATTCTTAACAACATCATCGGGTATACCTGCAAGCTTAAATAGTCCACAAATACCATCCACGTAGCGTAGATGTTCGTCAGGATGCTTTGTTCCATCTCCTGCAAAAGTGTTATCCAGCAGTTTTTCCATCATACCCGAAGGAATCTGAAAAGGAGTTTCATTTTCAGAGGTTCATGGGTTCGAGAGGTTCGAGAGGTTGAGGAGCAACTCTTGGCTCAACGGACGGGGTGAAGATACCCGAACAAGCCCCTCAAATAATTACTTTCCATAGTAACAAGTGATGTAAAATTTCAGCACACTAAATAAATTTTTCCTTACCAAATTCCACCTACCAAAGGCGCTTCACTCCCCGACAACGGCGCCAGAAAAGAGTCTTGATGACCCACAAGTATAGGGGATCTATCGTAGTCCTTTCGATAAGTAAGAGTGTCGAACCCAATGAGGAGCAGAAGGAAATGATAAGCGGTTTTCAGCAAGGTATTCTCTGCAAGTACTGAAATAAGTGGTAACAGATAGTTTTGTGATAAGATAAATTGTAACGATCAACAAGTAACAAAAGTAAATAAAGTGCAGCAAGGTGGCCCAATCCTTTTTGTATCAAAGGACAAGCCTGTACAAACTCTTATAATAGGAAAAGCGCTCCCGAGGACACATGGGGATATCGTCAAGCTAGTTTTCATCACGCTCATATGATTCGCGTTTGGTACTTTGATAATTTGATATGTGGGTGGACCGGTGCTTGGGTGGTGTTCTTACTTGAACAAGCATCCCACTTATGATTAACCTCTATTGCAAGCATCCGCAACTACAACAAAAGTATTAAGGTAAACCTAACCATAGCATGAAACATATGTATCCAAATCAGCCCCTTACGAAGCAACGCATAAACTAGGGTTTAAGCTTCTGTCACTCTAGCAACCCATCATCTACTTATTACTTCCCAATGCCTTCCTCTAGGCCCAAATAATGGTTAAGTGTTATGTAGTCGACGTTCACATAACACCACTAGAGGTTAGACAACATACATCTTATCAAAATATCGAACAAATACCAAATTCACATGACTACTAATAGCAAGACTTCTCCCTTGTCCTCAGGAACAAACGTAACTACTCACAAAGCATATTCATGTTCATGATCAGAGGGGTAATAATGTGCATAAAGGATCTGAACATATGATCTTCCACCAAATAAACCAACTAGCGTCAACTACAAGGAGTAATCAACACTACTAGCAACCTACTAGCACCAATCCCAGACTTGGAGACAAGAATTGGATACAAGAGATGAACTAGGGTTTGGAGATGAGATGGTGCTGGTGAAGATGTTGATGGAGATTGCCCTCTCCCGATGAGAGGAGCATTGGTGATGACGATGGTGATGATTTCCCCCTCCCGGAGGGAAGTGTCCCCGGCAGAACAGCTCTGCCGGAGCCCTAGATTGACTCCGCCGAGGTTCCGCCTCGTGGCGGCGGAGTCTCGTCCCGAAATGTTGCCTGCTATTTTTTTCTCATTGAAAGACTTCATATAGGAGAAGATGGACGTCGGAGAGACACCAGGGGGCCCACGAGGTAGGGGGCGCGCCCAGGGGGGGTGCCCCCCCACCCTCGTGAGCAGGGTGTGGACCCCCTGGCCTTCATCTTTGGCGATGATTTTTCTTTATTTTTATTCAGTTGTGCAGAATAGTCCTTCAATATTTGCTCCTTTTCCAGCCCAGAATTCCAGCTGCCGGCATTCTCCCTCTTCATGTAAACCTTGTAAAATAAGAGAGAATAGCCATAAGTATTGTGACATAACATGAAATAACAGCCCATAATGCAATAAATATTGACATAAAAGCATGATGCAAAATGGACGTATCATCCCTCACGTGGAGTAGATCCGGTACGGATGAGCAATGCTTTATCTCAAACGAGCTATCACAATGCTCCCCTAGCTAGGAGATGGGAGAGACCTATTTATAGTCGTAGTACAAATGGGGGTCAAAGTGAAGGGGTACAAGGGCATCAGCCCGAGGCTGCGGTCACTCAGGCATCAAATGTACGGTCTCTATTGGTCGTCCGGTCGCTCGCGGAGGTCCGGACGTCCGGTAGGATCGGACATCCGCTGTTTTGACTCGGGTGCAGGTTTGTCGAACGTCCGATGGCTTCGGTCTTCCGTTAATTTCCTCTCGGGTGCCCAGTTGTCGGACGTCCGGGGCGGCCGGTCGTCCGGACTGGGTCGGTCGTCCGGTGCCTGGAGCTTTGACTGGCCTTCCTTCTCTCGGCTGTAGCAACCTTTAGGGGTCGGACGTCCGGGCTCGGCCGGTCGTCCGGTGCCTGTAGCTTCCCAAGTAGCTCTTCTTCTTGATGTTCATGCTTGGTGCCCTTGCCACCTTGTCCATTGGGTATAGCAGTCCCGTGGCTCTTCTCAAAGTACCTGATCACACACAGAGTCTCCGTATGAGGTAGTAGCCAAGTCTCGTGAGTAGAGAGAGGGAGTTCGGAGAGGAGCGAGTTCACCTTATCTTCAATAGCCTTTGCTCTAGCTCTTGTCATGTGTCCAAGTGGTGTTGAGGGAGATGTAGGTACGTCCATGGGGATGAGCGAGGGATGCTCCGCATCATCTACCCCCTGGGAAATATCCGACCTCGGATCAAGTGTTTCATCACCATGGTATGGCGCGAGGTCCTTGACGTTGAAGATGTCGCTCACATTGCACTTGCCTCGTGGGAGGTCTATCCTGTAGGCATTGTCGTTGTAGCATGCTAGCACCTTGAAGGGCCATCGGCTCGAGGGAGAAGTTTGGACTTGCGTTCATTGGGGAAGCGGTCCTTGCGAAGGTGTAGCCACACGAGATCGCCAATGTTGAAGATCATGGGTTGCTTGTTGACGTTGAGCTTGGTCGCTAGTCGTTGTACTAGCGCTCGATGGTGTGCCTTGTATCCTCATGCATCTTCTTGATGTAGCTTGCCCGTGCACTCGCATCCATGTTGGTGCGCTCTAGTAGAGGAATAGGTAGAATGTCCAATGGTGACAACGGGTTGAAGCCGTAGACGATCTCGAAGTGGGACTTGTCGGTAGTTGAATGTCTTGCACGGTTGTAGGCGTACACGGCGATGGGTAGACATGCCTCCCACTCCCTGATGTTCTTCTTGATCAACACGCGAAGTAGAGTGGAGAGTGTCCGGTTTGTCACCTTCGTTTGGCCGTCGGTTTGAGGATGGTATGCGGATGAGAACAAGAGCTTGATTCCGAGCTTGGCGCATAAGGTCTTCCAAAAGTAACTCAATAACTTGACGTCACGATCGGAGACGATTGTCTTTGGTACTCCATGGAGTCGCAAGATTTCCCTACAAAAGAGATTTGCAATGTGTGAAGCATCGCCTATCTTGTTGCAAGGAATGAAATGTGCTATCTTAGAAAATCGGTCCACAACAACAAGCACGGAATCCTTTCCATTTTGAGTTCTAGGCAAACCAAGTACAAAATCCATGCTAATGTCTTCCCAAGGTTGATAAGGAATAGGAAGAGGCATGTAAAGACCATGGGATTGAGCTTTAGACTTAGCTTTGCGACATGTAGAGCATCGCTTGGTGAAACGTGAGACGTCGCAGAACATCTTGGGCCAAAATTAGTTCTTGGAGAGCGTGGAGAATGTCTTGTCGCGTCCAAAACGTCCCATGAGTCCGCCTCCATGAGCCTCTAGCAAAAGTAGCAAACGAAGAGAAGACTCGGGAATGCATAGTTTGTTAGCTCTCATAAGATAACCATCCTTGATGTAATATTGTTCCCAAGATGTATGCGTCAAACATTTAGCATAAGGAGTAGTAAAAGATGGATCATTAGCATACAAGTCTTTTATGTGATCAAAGCCAATAACATTCAACTCAAGTTTAGTGACAAGCGTGCATATGCGTGAAAGTGCATCCGCAACTACATTTTCCTTACCCTTAATGTACTTGATCACATAGGGGAAAGATTCAATAAATTCACTCCATTTGGCATTACGCTTGTACAACTTAGTTTGACCTTTTAAGTACTTAAGCGTTTCATGATCGGTATGGATGACAAACTCATCAGGTCTAAGATAATGTTCCCAAACATGTAGCACATGCACTAAAGCATACAATTCTTTGTCATAGATGGGGTAGTTAAGTTGAGCATCGGAGAGTTTTTCACTAAAATATGCAATGGCTCGTTTTTCTTGCATCAAAACTCCGCCAATTCCGGTACCACTTGCATCACAATGAACCTCAAAAGTTTTCTCAAAGTTGGGCAACAAGAATCGGAGCATGAGTAAGCAAAGATTTGAGCTCATCAAAAGCGGTGGATTGCAAAGATCCCCAAACAAAAGGAGCATTCTTCTTACTCAAAGCGTGCAAAGGAGCGGCAATAGTGCTAAAGTCTTTCACAAAGCGACGATAAAAACCCGCAAGACCAAGAAAGCTACGCACTTGTTGCAAAGTGGTGGGTTGGGGCCAAGTTTTAATTGCTTCAATTTTAGATCCATCAACATGGACACCCTTGGAAGAGACAACAAAACCCAAGAAAATGAGTTTGTCAACACCAAACGTGCATTTTTTCAAGTTGGCATAAAGACATTCCTTGCGAAGGGTTTGCAAAACAGCCCTAACATGATTAAGATGCTCTTTCATGGATTTGCTAAAAACAAGAATGTCATCAAAGTAAACCACAACAAAGACTCCAATATAAGGGCGAAGCACATAATGCATGAGTCGCATGAAAGTACCGGGAGCTTCCGATAAACCCATAGGCATAACTAGCCACTCATATAAGCCAAATTTGGTTTTGAAAGCATTTTTCCATTCATCACCCTCTTGTATGCGGATTTGATAATAGCCACTTTTAAGATCAATTTTTGAGAAAAAGGCGGCACCGCTAAGTTCATCAAGCATATCATCTAGGCAAGGAATGGGATGCCTATAGAGAACGGTAATAGCATTTATAGGTCTACAATCGGAACACATGCGGAAACTTCCATCTTGCTTAGGCACAAGTATAACGGGAATGGCACAAGGACTTAAGCTTTCACGTACATGACCGTTGTCGATTATTTGTTGTACTTGCCATTGGATCCCCTTAGTTTCTTCGGGGTTGACGCGTATGGAGCTTTGTTTGGGAGAGGCGCTCCGGGGATGAGGTCGATTCGATTCTCAATGCCTCGTAGAGGAGGTAGACCCGGAGGTAGCTCATCGGGGAAAACATCTTGGAATTCCTGCAAAAGAGATTGAAACACTAAAGGTAGCTCATGAGAGGTGTTAGTTTTTGGTTCCCCATCCTTGCACACAAGAACAAAGTGCATAACACTCGATGGGTTCTCACACACTTCTCTCATCTCACTTTTTGTGGCAAATAGGATTAGGTTTTTCTCTCTATGCGAAGAGGCGCTCGAGTTTGGCTTGCGGCTCTCACTCACTTTATGGTGGATCACTTTCTCACTCTTCTCTCCACGATGTGTGGCTTGCTTGTCGGCTATCACTTGACTAGGAGACATTGGTCGTAGCACATACTCCTTCCCTTTCATCTTGAAGCTATAGTGATTGGTACGCCAATTGTGGATGACACCACGGTCAAATTGCCATGGTCGACCAAGAAGGAGGTGGCAAACGGTCATTGGGACCACATCACACTCCAAAGTGTCCTCATATGCACCAATTTTGAAGGAGACTTGGAACATATGCTCAACTCGTATAGTGCCGGAGTCACTTAGCCATTGAACCTTGTAGGGGTGCGGGTGCTTCCTCTTGACCAATTAAAGCTTGGAGCATAGTTCTTCACTTGCCAAGTTGTGACAACTACCTCCATCGATGATGACCCTAACGGACTATCCATTGATGCCGGCCTTTGTGTGGAAGATGTGGCATCTTTTGTCTTCTTCTTGTTGATGTTGAAGAGTCAAGACCTTGGAGACAACGAGAGCAGGGCTCGGATCCTCATCACAAAAGACTTGATCATCTTCATCCTCGTTCACGCGCTGGTGCATGGCCACTTGCTCAAGAGCTTCCATCTCCTCATCACTCATGGAGTCATAGGTGCCATCGTCGTTGAGGATCATGGTGCGCTTGTTTGTGCATTCATAGGACTTGTGGCCTCGACCACCGCAAGTGAAACACTTGAAGGAGCTTGTCTTGATCGTCTCATCGGTCGGAGTAGATGATGAAGCACGCGGCTTGAAGTTGCTTGTAGTAGGAGGAAGACAACTTGAACTTGAAGAAGTTTTCTTGTAACTTGGCTTGTCGTCATTGCTTGGAGAAGGCTTGGTTGATGTAGAGGTTGGAGGAGTTGTTGAAACTTGGTTGTTGGAGAAGCCGTAGGTCTTGGATGAGTACTTGGAATACTTGAAGTCATCTTGCACTTGACGTTCCGCCTTTGTAGCTTGATGTACGAGCTCAATGAGGTTGGAGTAGGGTTAGAAGTCGGCGATCTTCTTGATGGGATGATTGAGTCCATTCAAGAATCGTGCCATTGTTTGCTCATCATCTTCCGTGACATTGGCTCGAATCATGGCTATCTCCATTTCCTTGTAGTATTCTTCAACACTCTTTGTTCCTTGCTTGAGGAGTTGTAGCTTCTTGAAAAGATCGCGGTTGTAGTAGGTGGGCACAAAACGTGCTCGCATGACTTCCTTCATTTGAGCCCAAGTGATGATAGGTGGTTCACCTCTTGCTTCACGGCGCTCAAGGACTTGTTCCCACCATATGAGCACATAGTCTTGGAACTCAAGTGATGCCATAGCAATCTTCTTCTCTTCCTCATAGTTGTGCAAACGAAAGATTTTGTCGACCTTCAATGCCCATGAAAGGTACTCTTTGGGATCATTGCTTCCATTGAACTTGGGCATTGTGAATTTGAGCTTGCCATAGCGTTGTTCTTCATTGTGTTGTTGGCGATGGTGATGATGACGCCCTTGACGTGGAGGGTAGTCATCCTCGTGTTGCTCTTGGCGTGGAGGAAGTCCATGATCAACTTGCTCTTGTTGAACTTGAGGTCTAAGTGGAGCTTGACGAGCTTGTGAAGGAGCTTGAGGAACTTGACGTTGCACTCGCGGTTGGTAGTTCCTCTCTTGGATTTCTTCACGAAGGGCTTCCTCTTGATTGCGCCCTCCACGATTGCGGTTGGCGATGGCTCGACTTGATTCTTGAAGGGCATGTTGCGCCTCAAGAGCTTGCGCTTCACATAGTAGTTGTTGTTGAAGACGTTGAGCCTCGGCGTCTTGTTGCTCTTGGTGTAGACGCGATCGTTCTTCTTCTTGGCACCGTAGTCGTTGTCGTTCTTGAGCTTGAGCAAAAGCAACTTGGTTTGAGTGAGGACGAGGGACTTGCTCATCGACTTGCTCTTGTGAATGCTTGTCGTCTAGCGGGTTGCGAGATGCATGACGGTCTTGACGCGTGGCTCGTCGAAGAGTGTTCGATGACGGTGTACTTGAGCCGGAGAAGGAGTCGTCGGAGTGTCAACTTGAGTGGCTCCGTGTTGAGTGTGAACAAGTTGAAGGAGGCTGGTTCACCAACAAGGCGCAGATCTCATCCATCCTTGTATCGTTCTCTTGCTTGTGCACGTCGAGCTTGTTGTCGAAGTAGTCCTTGGTAAGTTGCTCGGAGAGTCGCAAGTCGGTGGCGAGGTTGTCGATGCGTTCGTTCATAGCTTGTTGCTCTTGATGCAACGCTCGTTGTGCCCCAAAGAGGTGGCTCTTGGTGACGTATGATGACATGTCGTCGTCTTGCTCGATGAAGAGTGGGTTGGTAGAAGTACTTGGCCTATCCATCATTCCAAGCAAAATGTGAGTGGTAGAAAGAGAAGAACTTATACCAATGTACCTTGACCGATGTTGACGATGAATCAAGTTCACTCAAATGCGGACAATGAAATAGCACTATTGGTACCAATCCTTGTCGGTTCTCACACCTACACAAGTAAAAGCTTATGGTGGAGCTTGGTTAGGATGGTGGCACAAAATTTGATGCAATTGTAAGTGAGCTTCAATAATGTTGGAAAAGATTCACAAATTTGCAAATGCAACAAGTAGACCAAGCAAATAATGGTACACGGAAACACACACACAAATAGATAAATGGGATTGTGCAAACCAAAAGTGAGCCAAAATGTGGAATCCACGAAAATGCTCTTGTTGCACAATGCACGAGAGATGCTAGCACGATTGCACAATAGGCGGATACGGAACTTGTGCACAACCTGCTAGGCAAAAATGCAACGATCTCGATCCCAAGTATGCTATATGTATGGTATTTCGGTGCTATGATCCAAGATGATCCAATATGACAATCTTAGTGTAGTATGATGCTATGGTTCTTGCTCATAAGCTCTTTGCTTATCTTTCCTCTTTGCTTAAAAGCTTGGGTGGCTCTTTCACTTTTGAGCTCTTTTCTCATGCAAAACTTCACGAACCAAGATAGCAATTGTGTATGCTATGACAATTTTGTGACACACAAGTTGATGCCAAGATATTCACCACTATGGTATGGTATGTATGCTATGGAGTATGATCACTAATGTGCACAAGTCACGTTGCCGGCAATACTCAATGGCTAGTCTCGATGGGTAAGCTACACAAAAGTAAGGCGATGTGGGTATCAATGCAATTGCAAGGTATGACAAAGATGTCGTCGAGGTTACCGTCCTTGGCAATGATGAGACCCTTGCGAAGATGAACGCGGTGATGATGGTGTCCAACCGTACCTATATAGCCGAAACACAATAGGACACGGGAGCCACAACTCAAAATCTCAAAGACCAAAACGTGTCCAAATCGTCATAGGAGGTAGTGGGGGATGATGGTGGTGTATGTGTGTTTGGAAGATGTGGTGGAAGGTGAGGATGTGGTGGTGGCCGAACTGAACAAGATTCAGTTTCGTCAGAGTTACACGGACGTCCGGGTGGTCACGGTCGTCCGATCGTCGGACGTCCGGCAGGGTCCGGTCGTCCGTAACCTGGGCGAAAATCGGGCACGGGATGAACAGCACGATTTCGGGGAGGAAGAAGATGATGATGTTGAAATCGAGCGGATTTGTGGATGGAAAAGGGTGGGAAGGGAGGGAAAAGCTAGATCCACACGTGGCAACACAAATCCATGGACCAAAACCAACAAAATTTCAACTCACCAACAAATCACAAAAAAAATTGGGGCTATTTTTGGTGGGGAATTTTCGGATTTAGGAAGAAAACAACAAAATCAAGCTAGAAAACACGGGGTAGGGGCTCCAAAAACGTGATCAACATGGCTCATGATACCAAGATGATGTAGGGCAGAACCCTATGGGGCCGATCTTTCACGTTTGGAGTGGATCCTACGGGGAAACTCGAAGAACGCGCGGAAGAACACAAGGGAAATCACGGGGAGAAACGAGAGAAACACTCAACCGACAAGTGATTGATCACACAAGGGCTAGATCACCGAAAGCACAAGGTAACACATGATCCAAAGTCAACAAAGGGAAGATACAAGAGTAACCGTTCTTCTCCGTGAGGAGGTCTTGATTGTCTTCTCCGGATGGAGGCCTTGAATCCGAATGGATCTTCTCCGAAGAGGCACGGTCCCTCACGTGGAGTAGATCTGGTACGGATGAGCAATGCTCTATCTCAAACGAGCTATCACAATGCTCCCCTAGCTAGGAGATGGGAGAGACCTATTTATAGTCGTAGTACAAATGGGGGTCAAAGTGAACGGGTACAAGGGCATCAGCCCGAGGCTGCGGTCACTCAGGCGTCGGATGTCCGGTCTCTACCGGTCGTCCGGCCGCTCGCGGAGGTCCGGACGTCCGGTAGGATCGGACATCCGCTGTTTTGGCTCGGGTGCAGGTTTGTCGGACGTCCGGTGGCTTCGGTCTTCCGTTAATTTCCTCTCGGGTGCCCAGTTGCCGGACGTCCGGGTCCGCTCGCTGGGAGTCGCCGGTCGTCCGGACTGGGTCGGTCGTCCGGTGCCTGGAGCTTTGGTTGGCCTTCCTTCTCTCGGCTGTAGCAACCTTCAGGGGTCGGACGTCCGGGCCCGGCCGGTCGTCCGGTGCCTGTAGCTTCCCAAGTAGCTCTTCTTCTTGATGTTCATGCTTGGTGTCCTTGCCACCTTGGCCATTGGGTATAGTTGTCCCGTGGCTCTCCTCCAAGTACCTGATCACACACAGAGTCTTCGTATGAGGTAGTAGCCAAGTCTCGTGAGTAGAGAGAGGGAGTTCGGAGAGGAGCGAGTTCACCTTATCTTCAATAGCCTTTGCTCTAGCTCTTGACATTGGTCCAAGTGGTGTTGAGGGAGATGTAGGTACGTCCATGGGAATGAGCGAGGGATGCTCCTCATCAAATGGGGCATTGGCGACGATACAAGGTTTAATCATCGGTGACCATTGGATTCCCTCCATGCCACCACACCTGCTCCAACCGGTCTCCCCGATCCTGATGAATGCTACTGTTCAGTGCCTCCTGGACGGTGATCTTGGCACCTGGAATGAGGACACTGTTTGCGCTTTCTTCTTTCCATGCAGATATTGCTTATGAGATTATGCAGCTTCCTGTTAGCCGACATGGAGGTGACGATTATGCTAGATGGCCTCACACCAAGTTTGGCTAGTACTCGGTTCGGTCGACCTACAATCTGGCTCGATCTACATAGTTCTAGCAAGCTCAGAGCGCTAATGGTCACGGCATGGCATGGACTATGTTGCTGCAGAAAGGAGCCGGAAGGCCATTTGGTCAATCAAGGCAGCGAACACGATGAAAGTGGTCATGTGGAGGTTTGCACATGATTGTTTTCCCTCAGGTGTCCAATTCCAGCGCCACCATGTTTCAACGTCGGACATGTGTTGTTTTCGACCATGTTCCAACTCATGGTAATTAGATATTAGGGATCGTAAGAGATGTTATATTGTATATATGCATGAACGTGTACTATATGTAGTAGCGGCGAATAGATATACGAAACCTTGTTGCTCGACCAAGCACGGAGAAAGACATGTCACTTCTCTATATTCATGACGATGTTGTGTAATGGTTCCTTCATTGCTATATGTAGTAGCTAGCGTCAGGTTGAATGGAAAACATAAAATGGAAATGAAAACCCTAAATGTAAAAGAGTTGAATGGTAAACACAAAAAAGAAAAGGGAAACACAAAATGAAACCCCTAAACCCTAAACCCCTCCTTTAAAAATACCTAAACCCCAGCGCTCGGCTGAGCCTGACGCGTGACGACCTTTTAGTCCCGGTTGGTGTTACCAATCGGGACTAAAGGTCCTCTTGCCTGAGCGCCCCACAACGGCCACGTGGAGCCCCTTTAGTCCCGGTTCGTAACACGACCGAGACTAAAGGGGGGGGGGCCTTTAGTCCCGATTCCTGAGTCCTGGTTGCACAACCAGGACTAAAGGCCCTTACGAACCGAAACTAATGTCCCGTTTTCTACTAGTGGCGACGGGACAAAGAGTATCGAGCATTCCCTTTTGTTATGTCAGTTTGTTCGGGAGGTCTGGGTGCAGGTGAAGCAATCCTTTGGTGTTAAGCTATGTCATTCGAATTTTACTTCACCAAGGGAATGGCTATTCGACTTCCTCTTGCAGGTCAACGATCTGGTAGCCACGGTGATGACTGTGACTATCAGGCACATCCAGGAGGCGCACAATTTAGCTAGGAATAATGAGGAGGAGCCTCATCCACGTCTTACAACCTTCAAGATCATGACTTATGTAGACCTGATTGTGCAGCACTTCTTAAAACCATTTCCTGAGCATAGACGTGAGACCCTGCTTCAAGCACTTCGTGGTCTCCGCCATCGTCAGGTACCTTATATTTCATGTCTGATGCTGCCATTTTCCCCAATCTAGGCAAGTTGGGTGCACGTGTTGTCACACCGAATCAAAGACGGTCAGTGTGTTGTGGCATATGATGTGAATCTTTCTATAGGACTCCTGCTCTGGAATGGCCCTTCGTCATGCGGTGTATCTTGCACGGGATGAAGGTTGCAGCTTGGTGATCTTCGCTTCAGATTGCTTCTCGTTGGTGCAGCGACTAAATTCTTCTTTGTGATCGCTCGATGGTGGGATCAATGGTGGCAGACATCAAGCATGCAACTTCGGGCTTTTCTTCTGTGATATTTAAGCATATTCGTCGGCAGTTTAATGTTTTAGCTCATACTCTTGCCAAGTCTTGTATGAACTCTAGTGGTCTTTGTGTTTCCTGCTCTAATTCATATTGTATCTAGGAGACGCTTGGTAACTATGTTGCTTGATTAACAAAGACGACGTTTTCTCTCAAAAAAAAAAAAAAACTCCCGGCGCATGTGTCAGTTAAAGAGCGTGAATCCGCACTATTTCATGAACCACATTGTGTGCGAGAAGGCAAGGCGCAAGTTGGTGAGTTGGCCCATCTCGTACCTGCAAGCGTCGCAATACAGCCCAAAAGGGGTTCATCCGCCGTCGTCCCGTCGCACTCGCACAACGTCGCGCGCATCATTTCCAGTTATGCACGCACATGACATAATGCATGCCTAGCGTGTCTGATGTAACTGGACATGGGCGTGGCAGGAAAATGCCCCGGCCCGAACGTTCGTTGCATCACTACTTTAGCAGCAGCATCAGGCTGGCGCTACAGCAAACTCGCCTCCACTCCACGCTCGACGTTCCAACATGATCAAGCAACCGAGCTGGGCACCCATCGCGCCGTCCCGTCCCGTCACATCACATGCGACCACGCTAGCTGGTTCGTTCGTTTTAAGCTGCTACTGCTAGTAGCTGTTGAACCTTCTCAATCAAGCGTGCGATCTGTCTAAAAATTGTCCCACAAGCTGAAAGTGATCGCTGACATAACACACATTAAGATCGATACATCAGACTTGCGGCGGCACGTTTTACTTCAGGATAGTATAATCATATACATATAGGAGTAACTAATTACAGTAGCTGACGACGTCATAGTCATGCACGCACGCGCGCAAGTGTACGTGCCAACGACACCTTGTACGTACCTGGAACAAACAAGAGAATTATGTACCGTACTGTACTTTCGTATAGGCTAATAGTAATAGGCGCCAGACGGGGAGCGCGCGCATCGATCACGTCCGCACCGGCATGTGGACGCGGCCGTTGTGGTACCGCGCGACGCCGCCGCTTTCCAGCCCCATCGCCGTCTTGTTAGCCGGGACCGCCGGCGGGCGGGCCACACGGACCGGGGTCGGCCCAACGCTGACGGCCTTCTCGCACCGGCAGCTGTCCAAGAACCCGCCGCCTTTCTTGCGGCCGGCGCTTCGGGACATGGCGGCGGTGAAGCCGTCGTGGCCGGCGGCGGACCCCGGCGGGACGAAGCGAAACTCGTCGACGCCGCACGCGGATGCCGCGCTCGAGAAGTTGGCCATGCTGCCGGCGTCGTAGGCGACGCCCTCGGCCGTGGCCACGCTCCACACCACGCTCGCCTCGCTTGGCGCGTACATGCACTCGCTCAGCGCTGGCTCCGCGGCGGCGGCGGCGTACGCCAGGTCGTCGTCCCCGGAGTTGCGCCGGCTGCTGCGCCCGCGGTACGTGGTCGGATACGACGATGACGCCGCGAAGCTCTCCAGGTCGAACAGGTCCGAGCTCGCGTCGCTCATCGCGTCATCGTCCGTCGCCGCCACGACCGCCGGCGCGCGCAGAAAGCCGGCCGCGGCAAGGGGCGGCGGAGGGTCCACGAGCACCACCGAGTCCTCGTCGATGGGACGGAACACCTCCAGCGACTCGCGCGGCGGCTCGTCGATGACGCTGCTGCTGATGGCCTTCGACGGGCTGATCACCGGGAAGGTGAATCCGCCAGAGCTCACGACGCGGCGGCCGACGTCGGGCGGGAAAGCGGGAAACGAAGCGTTTACGCCGTTATTTTGCGCCGGGGCGAGGATGTTGTTGTTGGCGCGAAGCGGGAACGCGCAGCTCCCCGTCGTAAAAATCTTCATCACGCCGGGCTCGTCGTTTGGAGACGGAGGAGGCAGCCCGTTGGCCTTAAAGACGGCGCTCTCCTCCCCGGCGTCGAACCTCGCGTGAATCCTCGGGGTCGTCGGCTGGGAGGCGATGTCGACGGTGACCGCCTTCCTGCCGGCGCAGGGGCAGTCCCGGCTGAAGATCCCCCAGCGTTGCCCGAAGGCGCCGGCGGCAGGCTTCTTGCCGCCGCGGTGATACCGATCGTCCCTCGTATCTAGGACGACGACGCCGGTGACGCCACCGCCATAGCCCTTGTCGTGCTGCCTAGCCGCGGACGGCGACTGGTTGCTGGCGAGCAGCCCGGAGCGGCTGTTCCAGCTGGCCTCCGACGACGCCGCGGTGCGGCCGCTCTGGCTTGCCGCCGCGTCCACGGCAGCGAGGGGCAGCTGGCGCGGCGGGTGGTCCGCATGGACCGCGGCGGCGCTGTACTTGACGGCGTCCGCGGCGTTGAAGTAGCGCTCGGCCGTGAAGATGTCGAGCTCCCGCTCGGCGCCGCCCGAGCGCCGGCTAGCAGCCGCGGGCTGCAGGTGGCCAGAGAGGAAGAGAGGCCGCGCCGGCGCCACTCTGTAGCGGTCCATGTATAGAGGAGGAGAGATAAGACGCCACGCTCGGGTCACTCGTTCAGTGTGCGCGAGAGAGTTGGCGGAGAGGGGCTGGTTGGGTGGAGGAATTTGTAGGGGCGGGAGCGCGGGCAGAGCCAAGGCGCGACAGGCTGGGCTAGACGGCGACGGCGCGCGGGCGCACCAGAGCGTGCCGAGACGCTACTGCTTCCGCTTCCGCTACGGGCGGGGAGGTGTAAGCGTCCGTGTCGCGTTCAAAAATGTGTGTGGGTGGCGTCGCGCGGCAGGCAAGTGCGGGCGAGCGACGGCATGTGAGCCGGGAGGAGAGGTGCTGTGCGCCAGCGGCCAACTGCAGCTCGGGGACGGGGGGGTGGGCACCAAGACTGTGCCGTGCCGAGTGGTACATGCAGTCTTTTCGTTTTCGCGCCATCCTCTGCTCTCATCATCCCGCCTCACTCTCTCATCGCCCAATTCTGCGTGTTCTTCCTTTTCTCTGGGAGCGTGCAGGACATTTTTCACGCACTCTTCCAGGTTGAAATCCGCGTGCACGAGCAGACCCCGAAACTGATTGCAATGGAGCTTCGGATAGTTCATGGCAAGCATTGGATGCATCCCACATCGCCAAGTGCAATGCATCATCATCGACAGGCGGAGTGCGTTTCCACACGAATGATGAGTTCCATGCCATCCAAAACTAAGCGCGATGATCCAATGAACGATACAAGATACAGATACGTAGCTGCATGCAGTGTACTCACCAGGAAACGGCCAGGATCTACTACGTGGCGTCCAAACGAACCACTACAACCGAATCGGCAACAGCATCAGCGATGACAATATATACCATCCACTCAACAAGCAATCGCTTATCTAATTCTATCAAATGCCATTGCCAAACTAGACCACGATTTTTTTTCGAAATGGGGGCATGAGATTTGCCTCATCAATTAAACAAGGAAAGAATAGAGTTTAGAGTTTTACAACACCCACAAGTATGGCATGGCAATTACTCGCCCACAAGAATATCTCCTAATTTCTTTGTGCCCGCGGTCACCCAAAGCTTGGCCTCGTCGACGATGACGGTGAGAAGGATGGTCGTTGACGCACTCTTATGGCGGAATACCCGTGCATTTTCTTTTATTCTAAATGGTCCATGAGACAAGCATTGTGAGAGAGGTCAAAGCTTGTCGGTTCTCTTGTCCCACCATTAGTAGACCGATTCATCCATGTGCCACTCGTATGTATCAATGTGCGCGAGACCAAGCCTCTCAATGAGAGACTTCCATATCCGAATTGTAAAACGGCACTTGAAGAAAATGTGGGCACCTTTTTCTTGCTCCCTATTGCAAAGTATGCATAGGCCACGATTTGGCCAACCTCGTCGCTGTAAACGATCAGCAGTTCAAATCCTATTTTGCATTGCCAACCACGCAAAGAATTTAACCTTTAAAGGTGCCCATGCCTTCCAAACCATACGGTCCAAGGGAGAAAGAGTAAGTCTAGGAAGACCACGATTTTCAAATCAAAGCAACGTAACAAGTAAAGGATTAGGGATGCCATATGCATGCCACACTCCAATGGTTAGGATTTTTCCATCAGGTTTCACTTAATGGCACGAATTCTAAGGAATTACATCGATATGGACACAATCCTAAGGAATTTAGTACGTACATACCTTCCTGTGAAAGAAATGACATACATAAGGGGAAAAAATCTATGGAAAATCCTCCAAAAAGTTAAGAAACCAAAGGCCCGGTGTTTCAAACTTTAGAGCAAGCACATCTAGAACAATGGTAAATACGACTGAAGCTATCAAATCACGAACAACTACATTTATACATACTCATGTCCTATCAAATATAATTCAATGTTGAACAATCATAGACCAACGCATGCTTGCATTTTGCAGAAGAAAATAGCTGAACCTCCGGGCTGGTTTAAGCTGGTTCACAACACTGCAATACTTATTTTAATACAAAAAATTAACACAGGATAGAGGGCATAACCTATACATAGAGATAGATACCAACAAAAACCAAGTGAAAGGAGCACATGTCAGTTAAAACATCCTTCTGCATGAAATCTTACATTTACATCCTTCATAAGGTGGCACAGATTTCTTAGAGCAGTACAATTCAGTAGCTGGCCGGCTGCGCTAGTAAATTACAATGGCGAGGAGCCTCTGCTCTTGTGCATGTCATCGGGAGAAGCAGGGCGGGCAAAGGAGGGCGATGACATGGCGGCATGACAGGACGACGAAACCAGTTGTGCAAGGGCTGGTATTGTACCAGCTGCAGATAGAATTAAAACTTTAGCTCATCGAACGTATAGAAATGAGTAATGGCAGTGGCAGAGCAAAGATCATAGATTTAAATGCTGTAATATGTGTGTTGCAGAAGAATTTGTAACTTAATCTAAAGATGAAACATAATCTAACCAACATGGCAACACTACATAGAACAAGTAATCTCAATAACCCTCTGCAATAAAAAGCTGCTATACTATTCCAATGTACATCCTATGTACCTGAACAGTACCATTGTTGCTATACTATTCCAATGTTATTACTAGAGTAATTGCTGTAAATGCACTAATTAGTCCTCACATTAAATCTGCAGTTCAAATGCAAATATTCCAAATATAACAATTAACCAATCTGTGAGTTGGTTTGGAAATGCATATCAATTCCAGGATCACATCAATAAACAAAACACATGTTCCTCTTAAAACGAATTAGCTAACATAGAATATGCAAAAAAAAATCGGGTGCAGATAAGTACTAATACATCATATATTATTATAAGATAGACATGTTCCTCAAAAACGTTACTGCACATAAAAGCAACCTACAGAAAACCGACGCAGCCCAGTTTGAAACACCTTCAATACCACCTCCCCTGGTCATCTACATGGCTTTGTCTGTGTCCTCGCATCTAGTTTGAACTTTAAACCTTCTGGTTTATAAAGGGTGGTCTGGATTGGACAGGACAAGGTTCTCCTCACTTGCTTAATGAGCAGACCAATATCATATTGCACTTCATAAGTACTCCAAAATAAAGGAAAATACTATTATAAACACCAAAATAACAAACTGTGTAGTTCACAGGATAAATTTGCATGCTTTGTGCTAGACTAGTATCTGATGAAGGTTATGCAGGTGCACAGCTATAGGCCAGTACGCAGGGCTCATACTCGATACGCCCACAGCTATGCAGCTCCGGCCAACACTCATTGGCAGCTACGCCAGTTAGGATCTAGTTTCCCTCCTGTGTAAACTTTGTTTGGACGTACTCATCTACTATCACATGTTGTACTCTGTATTGGTGTGAATGAATGCAAACCAGTGAAAAGGTAATGTGGGGTTCAATTCAGTCCAGAAGCCTTCATGACAATGAAACTTCATAAAAGCATTTGCTTTGGAATCCCCAAAAGGTACAAGCGTGTTTTATAGCCAATAGAGCATGGCTAATAGTGTAGTCAGCTGCTGGCTATATTAAGTTGCCATGTCATGTAAAGCTATCATTTGCAATCACTCATATAAAAAGGTTGGCTACAAGCGTAATACTTTTTTCACCTTCTCTCTTTCTCTTTCTTCATATTTATTGCTGTTGCCTAGGAGCACGTGTATAGGCAGGCTCTTGCATGAGATCCCATTCCTCTTGCTTTTTCATGTCACACTCCTCCACATAAGCAAATATGCCATGTAACCAGGCTACAAGCCTGTTATTATACTTGCTCATAGGCAGGCTAAGTGAAACATCACTAGTGACAAAAACTGTCAAGTGGAGCCAAGGAATGAAAACTGTTCCAATGCAGAACATCTCTATAAATTACTTGTAATGATGTCCAGTGAAATACAGAAAATAATCTACCAACCATGACATCAAGGAAATAATAATCAGTTTTGCTAGAACTCATCTAGATGAGATATAATTTGGTCTCATTCATCTTTTATAGTCATTGGATGTGATGCTATAAGATGCGTGTGTGCTGACCAGAGTTATATTTGTTCTTGTTTTCAAAGTGAATGAGACCAAATTATATCTCATCTAGATGAGTTCTAGGTACTCCCAATAATAATAGAACAGATTTTTAGATAGCAGAATTACAAGCATAAAATAGATAAATATATTAAAATACAGAAGAGTATTGCTTCACCTGCTAATCCAGCACACGCAGAAGAGAATACAACAACTGGAGGGGCCTGCAGGAGGAAAAGGGTCAGACCAATGGACCTCATCAGACTGAACAAAAATAGCATCCCAATGCAATCTTTGCACCAAAAATTCTCAAAGAAAGGAATAAAAGGCGATAAACTCTCTTGGGATGCAACTGTAGCTGGCTGTACACTTAAGCAATGCTAATCTGGGGAACCCGTCCCAGTAATAAAAACTTGCTGATGTACGGAATGGTATGAAACTCAGCACATTGGCACAGTGAATATTCAGTGCTATGTTTACATACCAGACTACACGACTGATGCGTGCTTAAAGAAATTTCAAGAAAATTAGAGCTTGATGACACCAAAAAAAAAAAAACCCGTCAATTGTCCCAACATAGCTGGTTCCCAGCCTGGGTAAAGAAGGAGGATTGTGATGCTATCCACGAGCCAGAACCATGACTAGGTTTCGAGATCTTATGGGTTCAACTCTAGCCTACCGCAACTTGTTTGGGAATGAAAAGATTTGTTGTTGTTGTAGGTTCGAATGTTGTCACTGTGAATTGTTTGGGCAGTGGATGACCATTAGAGCATATAAATGTGCCCATCAAGTGATAAAAAGAACATCTTATAGCTGCATCATTCCAAATAATTCATGCTAAAAAGAACATGCATAAGATAATATCAACATATGAAAAAGGAAAAATGGACACTGTACTTACACCAACAAGAAAATGCATCCACATTGGCCCTTTTATGTAACGCCGAACAACAGGCATAGCTACATAAAAAAATCCAAAGTTAATGCTAATCTGAAGATAACATTATTATTTATAATTGTATAATAGCATAATTTAAAAAATGGCATAAAAAGCTAAGCGATTTCATTCTAGATCCCTTTGCAACAAAATACCAAGCAGGTAAATCCACTTCATGTAAATACAGTTGAGCCAATATAATGAGTATTGTGGGGATAAAAAAATCCATGCATGTAGGCATGGTACAGGGAGGTGCTTTACAAGAACATTAATAATCATTTTTGATACAGCAACAAGGTACATGCATATCTGAATATTTTCACGAGATTTGAAATGATATTGAGGATCCTATAAGATGATATCTGAATATTTTCACGAGATTTGAAATGCTATTGCGGATCCTATAAGATGAATGACAGGTATTATAATGCAAACTAGCAACACATCTCACAAGTTACAACCAGACAAACAAGGTGGTGTGCTGCATAAGAAGTTATAGAATCTCAAACTGAACACTATATATAATTCATCCAACACATGATGAAGAAAGCAAAACTATTTCTTACAACATATGAAACCAATTGTCACGCAAATACACCAGCATGCCTTAAGTAACTGAAAATTTAGAAGAGCTGGATGTATCAATCACTCATTGACCAAAATGCTAGCCAGCATACCATGATTAAACGCATAAAATGCGCCTGCAGTACCCCCAACAGCGGAACCAATCTGTTCCAATATGGCCATATTTATATATTAGTACACGGGTAGAAAGCAGAAAACAAAAGGCAATGCTTGGAAAGTTTCCAGTTTGGACTAAAAAGACGAATAACTTGCACTAGTGGGCGGTAAAAGGCGATGGAACAAACCATTGAGAAGCTATCTCGAACCAATGGAGTCACGGTCCAGCTGCTAGTTTCCTTCATCAACATAAAAACATGCATTAGCGCAATTGACCACATAAGTTGCCTTAGAAGGAAGCTATAACAGTATAAGCTCGCATCAGTACAAGCAGACAAGAACAGCACAAGAACAGCACAAAAATGCATCAGTTACATCAGTCCAAAAATAATAATACAACACTACCAAAATTTGTGTTTGATTAGCAAACACAAACATAGCTGAACACGAACCAGCATACAAGCAATAGTCACACTATAATTGGGGTGCAAACCTAGACGAAGATTCAACACTACCAAAATCTACAAAGGGATGGAAAACAATAGCGGCGGCGGCGGCGGCGGCGGAAGAGGATGTGAAGGGGGAGAAGGCCGTCACCGTACCATGTCCTTGGAGAGGGGCCCTGCGCAGTGGTGGCACCTCTTGGGTAGCTCCGGGGCGGCGTGCTCCGACATGGCGCCCCAGAGAGATGAGAGATGGTCCGCCGGGTGGATGGATCCGCCCCGAGCTAGCGGGAGGAAGGGAATTCCGCTCTGTCTGACCTGTCGCCGCAGCCGCAGGAAACAAAACCGAACAAGCCTCACTTGGTTAAAACCCTTCGATTTTGGAGCGGCCACGATTCGACCACCTCCTAGCCGCAGCCGTCCGATTTCTTCTTTCTTCGCCTCCAAGTCGTCATTCTTCGTCCTTAGCCGGATCGGGCCAGGCCAGTTGCGACAGTCAAGCCAGCCTGTCATGTTAATGGGCCAGGCTGATCTTGTCGTCACTAGACAAACAGCTCTGAGCATTGTCTCAAAAAAAAAAAAAGAAGCTCTGAGCATGCTGAACATGCAGTATCAACATGGTTGGATTGCTAGAGACATTTGCTGTTAGAGAAGCTCTTTCCCTGGCTAAGGATTTGAACCTGAAACGTATATATGTTGCATCAGACTGCTTGGGGGTTATCAACGACATCAATCAACGAGCTGGAGAAAGAAACGAAGCAATCATAGCAGAAATAGTTGAGAGATCGAGTTTATTTCAGTCCTGTACTTTTGTTCATGAGCGTAGGAACTTTAACTTTCAAGCGCAAAATTCGTATGTAATTTAGCTATAGGTCATCACTTATGGCTGAGTAATCCCGCGACCAGCTTGTACCTTTGAACATTATCCAATAAATAGATGCGAGATTTCTCGAAAAAAAAATGATTGGATAGATAGAAGGATAGTGGTATTCACAGTCCATCAGAAAGTTATGTGCTCGCATTTATCCTGAATTTATTTTAAGATTTTCGGCGATGCGTGTTTAGTGGGAGAGGCGCTCCCGTCAAGGCCACTGTAGTGACTTCGTCAATCTCAAAATGGTATCCCGGCTCAGACCCTCGAAGGTGCTCATAGGATATAATATGTGTGTTTGAGTGTATGCACGTATATATGAGCGCCTATGTATGTAGTGTGTTCTAGAAAAAACCTCTGAGCATGTATCCCCTAAAAATCAGTTGCACAAGGTTCCGGTCCATTCAATGTCTTATTTTTTAGAATGAGAGGGATTTCTTCCCAAGAGTGACGTTTTGGCTCCTTGGTGTAGATATACCTATTATGAAATACATATAAAAACACATTTCAAAATGTTAAAAAAATTGAGAAAAAATCCTACGTGTACATCCGAGCATCCTATGTCCGCACACAAAATTTGGGTGAAAAAGGACATTTTTTTGTGGCATGTATGAAAAAGATAAAAAAAAATGCCTCGTGAATAGCTGTAATAAAGCATCGAAAAATGTCTTCTTTTACACAAGCCACAAAAATATACCTTTTCATCAAAACTTGGTGCACGCACATATAATGTCGGGATTTGCACGTGGGATTTTTCTCAAATTTTTTAAAACTTTTTAAAAAGTGTATTTAGACAATGGGTGCATATATACCTGTGAGCCAAAATGAATTTCCGATTTCTTCCCCGATTTCATTGACTAAACCAACAATTTGGCTACTACCCAAACACAGCAAAACCACCAACAAGGTTCCAAACCCCCCCTCATCTCAACAAGAGAAGCAAGGGAAAAACGTGTGGCTAGATCTAGAACATGCAAGGACACTGGATAGAAAAACGCAGAACTTCACACATCTGGGGGCTGGCACCCCAGCTTTCACAGCCACGGGAGCTAAAACTTCCAACACCCCAACTTTCAATGTCTTGTTTTAAACTGTCGAGGGGTTTGTGTGAACACCTCACATCTATGATCAAAGCCTTTTGGTGGGGAGTAAAAGAGGTGAGCGCAACCCATACTGGGGACACGGTGAGCATGTCTAGGGGTCAGAGTTTCAAGGACTTCAAAATTTTCAATCTTGCGCTTCTTGCGAGATAGGCTTGGAGAATCCTAGAGAACCCATACTCATTAAGTGCAGGAATACTGAAGGCAATGTACTTCCGAGAAGTTCATTTTTTGAATGCAACACTTGGGACTCATCCATCACAGATTTGGAGTGCAATCATTAAGGGGCGTGATACCCTTAAATAAGGGCTGATTAGGCGAATTGGCAATGGTACAACCACTGAAATATGGAACTTCAAATGGATCCCAAGACAGGAAAATATGTGCCCAATCATCTCGTTGTGATTCACCCACCGCACCTTGTTTCAGAACTATTTGACATCCCGAACACGAGATGGAACAACGAGGTTATCAGGTAAGTCTTTCTACCATATGATGCTTTGTCAATTATGCATATTCCTATTTGTACCCGCAATGTGGAGGATTTATGGTCTTGGAACTTTGAGAAATCAGGAATCTTTTTGGTACGGTCGGTGTATAGGATGATTGTGGCAACAAAAAAGTGTTGCCAAGATTGGCTTGATGAGCGGTCGGGCTCCTCTAATAATGCAACAAATGAGAAGTCTTGGACCACTCTTTGAAACGTCTAGTACCAGCAAATGAGATTGGACTAACATTCATTACCCATTGAGGATGTTCGAACACATAAAAATGTGTCTGACATAGATGGATGTTCAGTTTGTGGCATGCGTGACTCTTGGAGGCAAAGTCTTATTGAGTGCTCAATGGCGAGATGTGTGTGGGCATTAATTGACCTGGAGCTTTTTGACCAGATGATGGCCATGGCTGAACCTTATTCTATAAAGTGCATGTTTACTTTGATGGATGTGCTTTCACCTGATTGGTTCACCCAGTTGACGGCAAACCTATGGGGGATATGGATTGCGAGACGTAAACTGATTCACGAAGGCATTAATCAAAGCCATTTGTCAACACATCTCTTTATCACAAGTTTTATGTCTGAGCTTTAGTAAGTTCACCGTCCAGCGCCACATGAAATAACAGTGCCCTCAGACGGAAATGCTCAGGTTCGGTGGTTGCCTCCTCCGCTGGGCTCAATCAAAATTAATGTTGATGCGGGTGTTGGCCACAATTCGGGAGCAGCAGCTATAGTTTGTCGCGACAGGGATGGCGGCTACTTAGGCTCTGATACGTCTCCAACGTATCTATAATTTTTTATTGTTCCATGCTATTATATTATCTGTTTTGGATGTTCTATATGCATTAATATGCTATTTTTTCCTTGTTTTTGAGCTTCGCAAAGAAGGGATACCAAATGGAGTCCAAACTGAATAAAACCTTCGTGATGATTTTTCATGGACCAGAAGACACCCAGGAGACTTGGAGATCAAGTCGGAAGAGCCACGATGCGGCCACAAGGGGGGAGGGCGCGCTCAGGGGGATAGGGCGTGCCCCCCTGCCTTGTGCCCCCCCCCCCCCCGTGACTCCACCGACCTACTTCTTTGTCCTATATATTCCCAAATATCCCCAAACCACAAGAGGCATCCACGAAAACACTTCTCCACAGCCGCAACCTTTAGTACCCATGAGATCCCATCTAGGGGCCTTTTCCGGTACCCTGCCAGAGGGGGATTTGATCACGGAGGGCTTCTACATCAACTCTATTGCCCTTCCGATGAAGCGTGAATAGTTTACCTCAGACCTACAGGTCCATAACTAGTAGCTAGATGGCTTCTTCTCTCTCTTTGATTCTCAATACCATGTTCTCCTTAATGTTCTTGGAGATCTATCCGATGTAATCTTCTTTTGTGGTGTGTTTGTCGAGATCCAATGAATTGTGGATTTATGATCAGCTTATCTATAAATATTATTTGAATCTTCTCTAAATTCTTATATGCATGATCTGATATCTTTGTAATTTCTTTGAACTACCAGTTTAGTTTGGCCAACTAGATTGGTTTTTCTTGCAATGGGAGAAGTGCTTAGCTTTGGGTTCAATCTTAAGATGTCCTTTCCCAGTGAGAGTAGGGGCAGCAAGACACGTATTATATTGTTGCCATCGAGGATAAAAAGATGGGGTTTACATCATATTGCTTGTGTTTATTCCTCTACATCATGTCATCTTACTTAATGCGTTACTCTGTTCTTCATGAACTTAATACTCTAGATGCAGGCAGGAGTCGATCGATGTGTGGAGTAATAGTAGTAGATGCGGGCAGGATTCGGTCTACTTGACACGGACGTGATGCCTATATTTCATAATCATTGCCTTAGATATCGTCATAACTTTGCGCTTTTCTATCAATTGCTCGACAGTAATTTGTTCACCCACCATATTATTTGCTATCTTGAGAGAAGCCTCTAGTGAAACCTATGGCCCCCGGATCTATTTTCCATCATATAAGTTTCTGATCTACTATTTTGCAATCTTTTACTTTCCGATCTATAAACCAAAAATACCAAAAATATTTACTTTATCTTTTCTTTAGTTTCATCTATCTCTATCAGATCTCACTTTTGCAAGTAACCGTAAAGGGATTGACAACCCCTTTATCGCGTTGGGTGCAAGTTGTTTGATTGTTTGTGCATGTCTTGGTGATTTGTGTGTTGTCTCCTACTGGTTTGATACCTTGGTTCTCTAACTGAGGGAAATACTTATCTCTACTTTGCTACATCACCCTTTCCTCTTCAAGGGAAAAACCAACGCAAGCTTAAGAAGTAGCAGGAAGAATTTCTGGCGCCGTTGTCGGGGAGATCTATACCAAGTCAAGACATACCAAGTACCCATCATAAAACTCTCATCTCTTGCATTACATTATTCGCCATTGCCTCTCATTTTCCTGTCCCCCACTTCTAAAACGATTTTCAAAAAGATTCATCTTTTTCGTCGCCCCTCTTCCGTTCGTCTTTTCATTTGCTTTTTGTGTGCCTGTGTGTTGGATTGCTTGCTTTGTCATGATGGCTCAAGAGAATACCAAATTGTGTGATTTTTACAACATCAATAATAATGATTTTATTAATACTCCGATTGCTCTCGCCACTAGTGTGGAATCTTATAAAATTAATGTTGCTTTGTTGAATCTTGTTATGAAAGATCAATTTTCCGGCCTTCCTAGTGAAGATGCCGCATCCCATCTAAATAGTTCGTTGAGTTGTGCGACATGCAAAATAAGAAAGATGTGGATAATGATATTGTTAAATTGAAGCTATTTCCGTTTTCACTTAGAGATCGTGCTAAAACTTGGTTTTCATCTTTGCCTAAAAATAGTATTGATTCATGGAATAAGTGTAAAGATGCTTTTATTTCCAAGTATTTTCCTCCCGCTAAGATCATCTCCCTTAGGAACGATATTATGAATTTTAAGCAAATTGATCAAGAACATGTTGCACAATCTTTGGAGAGGATGAAACTGATGATACAAAATTGCCCTACTCATGGTTTGAATTTGTGGATGATTATACAAAGATTTTATGCCGGATTGAATTTTGCTTCTTAGATTCGGCTGCGGGAGGCACTTTTATGGAAATACTTTAGGAGAAGCTACTAAACTCCTAGATAATATTATGGTTAATTATTGTCAATGGCACACCGAAAGATCTTCCTCTAGTAAAAAATGTGCATGCAACTGGAGAGATTAATGTTTTTAGTGGAAAGATGGATGAACATATGAAATTATTTGCTAGCAAGAGTGCTTCTATTGATCCTAATGATATGCCTTTGTCTACTTTGATTGAGAATAATAATGAATCTATGGATGTGAATTTTGTTGGTAGGAACAATTTTGGTAATAATGCGTATAGAGGTAATTTTAATTCTAGGCCGTTTCCTAGAAATTCCTCTAATAATGATGTAACTCATACAACAATTCTTATGGCAATTATAATAAGATGTCCTCTGATTTTGAGAATAGTGTTAAAGAAATTATGATTTCGCAAAAGAGTTTCAATGCTTTGGTTGAAGAAAAAATGCTTAAGATTGATGATTTGGCTAGGAACTTGGATAGAATTTATCTTGATGTTGATTCTTTGAAAATTAGATCTATTCCCCCAAACATGATATCAATGAATCTCTAAAGGCTATGAAAGAACCGCTAAGAAAGAACCGCTAAGATGCGTGCTAAGCGAGATTGGTTTGTAAAAGCGTGTTCTTCTAGTTTTCGTGAAAATAATGATGAAGATCTTAAAGTGATTGATGTGACTCCTATTGAATCTTTGTTTTCCAATATAAATATTGATAAAGATGGGACTGGAGATGAGTCAACTTTAGTTAAAAGGCGTCCCAATGATTCTGAGTTTTTAGATCTTGATGCAAAAATTGATAAAAGTGGGATTAGAGAGGTCAAAACTTTAAGTAGCAATGAACCCACTCTTTTGGATTTCAAGAAATTTAATTATGATAATTATTATTTAATAGATTGTATTTCCTTGTTGCAATCCATGTTGAATTATCCTCATGCTTATAATCAAAACAAAGCTTTTACTAAACATATTGTTGATGCTATGATGAAATCTTTTAAAGAAAAGCTTGAATTGGAAGTTTCTATCCCTAGAAAACTTTATGATGAGAGGTAACCTACTATTAAGATTAAGATTAAAGATTATGACTGCCATGCTTTGTGTGATTTGGGTGCTAGTGTTTCCATGATTCCAAAAACTTTATGTGATGTGTTAGGTTTCCGTGAATTTTGATGATTGTTTTTTAAATTTGCATTTTGCGGATTCAACTATTAAGAAACCTATGCGAAGGATTAATGATGTTCTTATTTTTGCAAATAGGAATTATGTGCCCGTAGATTTCATTGTTATTGATATAGATTGCAATTCTACATGTCCTATTATTCTTGGTAGACCTTTCCTTAGAATGATTGGTGCAATTATTGATATGAAAGAAGGAAACATTAGATTTCAATTTACGCTAAGGAAGGGCATGGAACACTTTCCTAGAAAGAAAATTAAGTTGCCATATGAATCTATTATGAGATCTACTTATGGATTGCATACCAAAGATGACAATACCTAGATCTATTCGTGTTTTTATGCCTAGCTAAGGGCGTTAAACAATAGCGCTTGTTGGGAGGCAACCCAACTTTATGTTTTGTTCTTTGCTTTTTGATCATGTTTTGCTCTAATAATTCATCTAGACTCTGGTTAGATGTGGTTTTGTGTTTTAGTTAGTGTTTGTGCGAAGTAAGACCTTTGGGATGGCTTACGGTGATAATTGTTTTGATCTTGCTGAAAAACAGAAATTTTTGCGCCCAGGAAAATAATCTTCATAATTCGCAGAAACGTGATTTTGATCTGATCCATTTTGCACAAGATTGGTACACAAATTGCCCAGGTTGTCCTAATTTTTAGAATTTTTGGAGTTACAAAAGTATTCTAAGTTTTCAGATTGCTACAGACTGTTCTGTTTTTGACAGATTCTGTTTTCTATGTGTTGTTTGCCTATTTTGATGAATCTATGGGGTATGAACCATGGGAAAGTTGGAATACAGTATATATTACACCAATATAAGTAAATAATGAGTTCACAACAGTACCAAAAGTGGTGATTTATTTTCTTATACTAACGAAGCTTATGAGATTTTCTGTTGAGTTTTGTACCGTGAAGTTTTCAAGTTTTGGGTATGGATTTGATGGACTATGGAATAAGGAGAAGCAAGAGCCTAAGCTTGGGGATGCTCGAGGTGTTGAGGAACGTAGTAATTTCAAAAAATTCCTACGCACACGCAAGATCATGGTGATGATATAGCAACGAGGGGAGAGTGTTGTCTACGTACCCTCGTAGACCGAAGCGGAAGCGTTGACGCAACGTAGAGGAAGTAGTCGTACGTCCTCCCGGTCCAACCGATCCAAGCACCGTTACTCCGGCACCTCCGAGTTCTTGACACACGTACAGCTCGATGGCGCACCCTCGATCTCCAATCCAAGAGAGGCGCCGAGGGGAGTTCCGTCGACGACGGCGTGGTGATGATCTTGATGTTCTCGATCGCAGGCTTCGCCTAAGCACCGCTACAATATGATCGAGGTGTAATATCGTGGAGGGGGCACCGCACACGGCTAAGGAACGATCAATGATCAACTTGTGTGTTCTAGGGTGCCCCCCTACCCCCGTATATAAAGGAGGGAGGGAGGAGGTGGCGGCCCAAGGGGGGGGGCGCCATAGGAGGAGGAAACCTACTCCAAGTAGGTTTCCCTCTTTCCTAATCCATGTTGGAGGGAAGGAAGGAGTACTAGTAGTAGGAAGGAAGAGGGGAAGGAGAAAGGAAGGGGGCCCGCCCCTTCCCCAGTCGGATTGGGCTTGGGGGTGCGCCTCCTTGCTCCTTCTCCTTCCTCCCACTTGGGCCCAATAAGGCCCATATACTTACCGGGGTTCGGTAACCTCCCGAGCTCCAGATATTCCCAAACTCTCTGGAACCTTTCGGTGTCCAAATATATCCGTCCAATATATCAATCTTTATGTCTCGACCATTTAGAGACTCCTCGTCATGTCCGTGATCACATCCGGACTCGAACAACCTTGGTACATCAAAATACATAAACTCATAATATAAGCATCGCATCGAAACCTTAAGCGTGCGGACCCTACGGTTCGAGAACGATGTAGACATGATCGAGACACGTCTCGGTCAATAACCAATAGCGGGACCTGGATGCCCATATTGGTTCCTACATATTCTACGAAGATCTTTATCGGTCAAACCGCACAACAACATACGTTGTTCCCTTTGTCATCGGTATGTTACTTACCCGAGATTTGATCGTCGGTATCCAATACCTAGTTCAATCTCGTTACTGGTAAGTCTCTTTACTCGTTCCGTAATACGTCATCTCATAACTAACTCATTAGCTACATGCTTGCAAGGCTTAGGTGATGAGTATTACCGAGAGGGCCCAGAGATACCTCTCCGACAATCGGAGTGACAAATCCTAATCTCGAATTATGCCAACTCAACATGTACCTTCGGAAACACCTATAGTACTCCTTTATAATCACCCGCCACGTTGTGACGTTTGGTAGTACCAAAGTGTTCCTCCGTAAACGGAGTTACACAATTCTCATAGTTACAAGAACATGTATAAGTCATGAAGGAAGCAATAGCAGAATACTAAACGATCAAGTGCTAAGCTAACGGGATGGGTCATGTCAATCAAATCATTCTCCTAATGATGTGATCCCATTTAATCAAATGACAACACATGTCTATGGTTAGGAAACATAACCATCTTTGATTAATGAGCTAGTCAAGTAGAGGCATACTAGTGACTATATGTTTGTCTATGTATTCACACATGTATCATGTTTCCGGTTAATACAATTCTAGCATGAATAATAAACATTTATCATGATATGAGGAAATAAATAATAACTTTATTATTGCCTCTAGGGCATATTTCCTTGAGTCTCCCACTTGCACTAGAGTCAATAATCTAGATTACATAGTAATGATTCTAACACCCATGGAGTCTTGGTGCTGATCATGTTTTGCTCGTGAGAGAGGCTTAGTCAACGGGTCTGCAACATTCAGATCCGTATGTATCTTGCAAATCTCTATGTCTCCCACTTGGACTTGGTCCCGAATGGAATTGAAGCGTCTCTTGATGTGCTTGGTCCTCTTGTGAAATCTGGATTCCTTTGCCAAGGCAATTGCACCAGTATTGTCACAGAAGATCTTCATTGGTCCCGATGCACTAGGTATGACACCTAGATCGGAAATGAACTCCTTCATCCAGACTCCTTCATTTGCTGCTTCAGAAGCAGCTTTGTACTCCGCTTCACATGTAGATCCCGCTACGACGCTTTGTTTAGAACTGCACCAACTCACAACTCCACCGTTAATATAAACACGTATCCGGTTTGCGATTTAGAATCGTCCGGATCAGTGTCAAAGCTTGCATCGACGTAACCATTTACGACTAGCTCTTTGTCACCTCCATATCGAGAAACATATCCTTAGTCCTTTTCGGTATTTCAGATGTTCTTGACCGCTGTCGATGATCCACTCTGGATTACTTTGGTACCTACCGCCAAGCTTATTGCTAAGCATACGTCGTGTCCGGTACACAACATTGCATACATGATAGAGCCTATGGCTGAAGCATAGGAACACCTTTCATTTTCTCTCTATCTTCTGCTGTGGTCGGGCATTGAGTTTGACTCAACTTCACACCTTGTAGCACGTGCAAGAATCTTTTCTTTGCTCGATCCATTTTGAACTTTTTCAAAATTTTGTCAAGGTATGTGCTTTGTGAAAGTCCTATTAAGCGTCTTGATCTATCTCTATAGATCTTGATGCCCAATATGTAAGCAGCTTCACCAAGGTCTTTCATTGAAAAACTTTTATTCAAGTATCCCTTTATGCTATCCAGAAATTCTATATCATTTCCAATTAATAATATGTCATCAACATATAAAACTAGAAATGCTCTGAGCTCCCACTCACTTTCTTGTAAATACTGGGCTTCTCCAAAAGTGCAGATAAAACCATATGCTTTGATCACCTTTGTCAAAGCGTTTATTCCAACTCCGAGATGCTTGCACCAGTCCATAAATGGAACGTTGGAGCTTGCACACTTTGTTAGCACCTTTTGGATCAACAAAACCTTCAGCTGCATCATATACAACTCTTCTTCTAGAAATCCATTCAAGAATGCAGTCTTGACATCCATTTGCCAAATTTCATAATCATGAAATGCAGCAATAGCTAACATGATTCGGACAGACTTAAGCATCGCTACGGGTGAGAAAGTCTCATCATAGTCAACCCCTTGAACTTGTCGAAAACCTTTCGCAACAAGTCGAGCTTTGTAGATAGTAACATTACCATCAGCGTCAGTCTTCTTCTTAAAGATCCATTTATTCTCAATGGCTTGTCGATCATTGGGCAAGTCAACCAAAGTCCATACTTTGTTTTCATACATGGATCCCATCTCAGATTTCATGGCTTCTAGCCATTTTGCGGAATCTGGGCTCATCATCGCTTCCTCATTGTTCATAGGTTCATCATGGTCAAGTAACATGACTTCCAGAATAGGATTACCGTACCACTCTGGTGCGGATCTTACTCTGGTAGACCTACGAGGTTCAGTAGAAACTTGATCTAAAGTTTCATGATCAATATCATTAGCTTCCTCACTAATTGGTGTAGTTGTCACAAGAACCGGTTCTTGTGATGAACTACCTTCCAAAAAGGGAGTAGATACAGTTATCTCATCAAGTTCTACTTTCCTCCCACTCACTTCTTTCGACAGAAACTCCTTCTCTAGAAAGGATCCGAATTTAGCAACGAAAATCTTGCCCTCAGATCTGTGATAGAAGGTGTACCCAATATTCTCCTTTGGGTATCCTATGAAGACACATTTCTCCGATTTGGGTTCGAGCTTATCTGGTTGAAGTTTCTTCACATAAGCATCGCAGCCCAAACTTTAAGAAACGACAACTTTGGTTTCTTGCCAAACCATAGTTCATAAGGCGTCGTCTCAACGGACTTTGATGGTGCCCTATTTAACGTGAATGCGTCCGTCTCCAAAGCATAACCCCAAAACGATAGCAGTAAATCAGTAAGAGACATCATAGATCGTACCATATCAAGTAAAGTACGATTACGATGTTCGGACACACCATTTCGTTGTGGTGTTCCAGGTGGCGTGAGTTGCGAAACTATTCTGCATTGTTTCAAATGTAAACCAAACTCGTAACTCAAATATTCTCCTCCACGATCAGATCGTAGAAACTTTATTTTCTTGTTACGATGATTTTCTACTTCACTCTGAAATTCTTTGAACTTTTCAAATGTTTCAGACTTGTGCTTCATCAAGTAGATATACCCATATCTGCTCAAATCATCTGTGAAGGTGAGAAAATAACGATATCCGCCACGAGCCTTAACATTCATCGGGCTACATACATCTGTATATATGATTTCCAACAAATCTGTTGCTCTCTCCATAGATCCGGAGAACGGTGTTTTGGTCATCTTGCCCATGAGGCACGGTTCGCAAGTACCAAGTGATTCATAATCAAGTGATTCCAGAAGTCCATCAGTATGGAGTTTCTTCATGCGTTTTACACCGATATGACCTAAACGGTAGTGCCACAAATATGTTGCACTATCATTATCAACTCTGCATCTTTTGGCTTCAACATTATGAATATGTGTATCACTACTATCGAGATTCAATAAAAATAGACCACTCTTCAAGGGTGCATGACCATAAAAGATATTACTCATATAAATAGAACAACCATTATTCTCTGATTTAAATGAATAACCGTCTCGCATCAAACAAGATCCAGATATAATGTTCATGCTCAACGCAGGCACCAAATAACAATTATTCAGGTCTAAAACTAATCCCGATGGTAGATGTAGAGGTAGCGTGCCGACCGCGATCACATCGACTTTGGAACCATTTCCCACGCGCATCGTCACCTCGTCCTTAGCTAATCTTCGCTAATCCGTAGTCCCTGCTTTGAGTTGCAAATGTTAGCAATGTAACCAAGATATCAAATACCAGTGCTACTACGAGCATTAGTAAGGTACACATCAATAACATGTATATCACATATACCTTTGTTCACTTTGCCATCCTTCTTATCCGCCAAATACTTGGGGCAGTTCCGCTTCAATGTCCATCGCTTAAGAGAAGCACTCGATTTTAGGCTTAGGTCCAGACTTGGGTTTCTTCTCTTGAGCAAAGCAACTTGTTTGTGTTCTTTTGAAGTTCCTTCTTCTTCCCTTTGCCCTTCTTCTTGAAACTAGTGGTCTTGTTGACCATCAACACTTGATGTTCCTTCTTGATTTCTACCTCCGCTGCTTTCAAAGATCGCGAAGAGCTCGAATAGTCTTGTTCATCCCTTGCATATTGTAGTTCATCACAAAGCTCTTGTAGCTTGGTGGCGTGATTGGAGAATTCATCAATGTCGCTATCATCCGGAAGATTAACTCCCAGTTGAATCAAGTGATTATTATACCCGGACATTTTGAGTATATGCTCACCGATGTAATCTGTTCTCCTCCATCTTGCAACATAGAACTTATTGGAGACTTCATATCTCTCAATCCGGGCATTTGCTTGAAATATTAACTTCAACTCTGGAACATCTCATATGCTCCATGACGCTCAAAACGTCGTTGAAGACCGGTTCTAAGTCGTAAAGCATGGCACATCGAACTATAGAGTAGTCATCGACTTTGCTCGCCAGACGTTCTTAACGTCGTTAGTTGCATTAGCAGCAGGCGACACCCAGTGGTGCTTCCAGACGTAACTCTTACGTGCAGCAATGAGGATAATCCTCGAGTTACGGACCCGATCCGTGTAATTGCTACCATCATCTTTCAACTTTGCTTTCTCAAGGAACGCATTAAAATTCAACGAAACAACAAAGACGAGCCATCTATCTACAAACAAACATAGACAAGCAAAATACTATCGGTACTAAGTTCATGATAAATTTAAGTTCAACTAATCATATTACTAAAGAACTCCCACTTAGAGACACATCTCTAGTCATCTAAGTGATCACGTGATCCAAATCAATTAAACCGTGTCCGATCATCACGTGAGATGGAGTAGTTTCAATGGTGAACATCTCTATGTTGATCATATCTACTATATGATTCACGCCGACCTTTCGGTCTCCGTGTTCCGAGGCCATATCTCGTATATGCTAGGCTCGTCAAGTATAACTCGAGTATTCGCGTGTGCAACTGTTTTGCACCGTTGTATTTGAACGTAGAGCCTATCACACCCGATCATCACGTGGTGTCTCAAAGACGAAGAACTTTCGCAAGCGGTGCATACTCGGGAGAACACTTCTTGATAATTAGTGAGAGATCATCTTAAAATGCTACCGTCAATCAAAGCAAGATAAGATGCATAAAGGATAAACATCACATGCAATCAATATAAGTGATATGATATGGCCATCATCATCTTGTGCTTGTGATCTCCATCTCCAAGCACCGTCGTGATCACCATCGTCACCGCGCGACACCTTGATCTCCATCGTAGCATCGTTGTCGTTACGCCATCTATTGCTTCTCGACTATCGCTACCGCTTAGGATAAAGTAAAGCAATTACAGGCGCTTGCATTTCATACAATAAGCGACAACCATATGGCTCCTGCCGATTGCCGATAACTTCGGTCACAAAACATGATCATCTCATACAATAAAATATAGCATCATGTCTTGGCCATATCACATCACAACATGCCCTGCAAAAACAAGTTAGACGTCCTCTACTTTGTTGTTGTAAATTTTACGTGGCTGCTACGGGCTTAGCAAGAACCGTTCTTACCTACGCATCAAAACCATAATGATAGTTTGTCAAATAGACTCCATTTTAACCTTCACAAGGACCGGGCGTAGCCACACTCGACTCAACTAAAGTTGGAGAAACAGACACCCGCTAGTCACCTGTGTGCAAAGCACGGCGGTAAAACCAGTCTCGCGTAAGCGTACGCGTAATGTCGGTCCAGGCCGCTTCATCCAACAATACCGCTGAACCAAAGTATGACATGCTGGTAGGCAGTATGACTTATATCGTCCACAACTCACTTGTGTTCTACTCATGCATATAACATCAATGCACAAAACCTAGGCTCGGATGCCACTGTTGAGGAACGTAGTAATTTCAAAAAATTTCCTACGCACACGCAAGATCATGGTGATGATATAGCAACGAGGGGAGAGTGTTGTCACGCCCTCGTAGACCAAAGCGGAGCGTTGACGCAACGTAGAGGAAGTAGTCGACGTCCTCCGGTCCAACCGATCCAAGCACCGTTACTCGGCACCTCCGAGTTCTTGACACACGACAGCTCGATGACGCACCCTCGATCTCCAATCCAAGAGAGGCGCCGAGGGGAGTTCCAAGACGACGGCGTGGTGACGATCTTGATGTTCTCGGTCGCGAGGCTTCGCCGAGCACCGCTACAATATGATCGAGGTGTAATATCGTGGAGGGGCACCGCACACGGCTAAGGAACGATCAATGATCAACTTGTGTGTTCTAGGGTGCCCCCTACCCCCGTATATAAAGGAGGGAGGGAGGAGGTGGCCGACCCAAGGGGGGGGGCATAGGAGGAGGAAACCTACTCCAAGTAGGTTTCCCCTCTTTTTCCTAATCCATGTTGGAGGGGGAAGGAAGGAGTACTATTAGTAGGAAGGAAGAGGGGAAGGAGAAAGGAAAGGGGGCCGCCCCTTCCCCAATCGGATTGGGCTTGGGGGCGCCCCCTTTGCTCCTTCTCCTTCCTCCCACTTGGGCCCAATAAGGCCCATATACTTACCGGGGTTCGGTAACCTCCCGAACTCAGATATTCCCAAACTCTCCGGAACCTTTCGGTGTCCAAATATATCCGTCCAATATATCAATCTTTATGTCTCGACCATTTCGAGACTCCTCGTCATGTCCGTGATCACATCCGGACTCGAACAACCTTCGTACATCAAAATACATAAACTCATAATATAAGCATCATCGAAACCTTAAGCGTGCGGACCCTACGGTTCGAGAACGATGTAGACATGATCGAGACACGTCTCGGTCAATAACCAATAGCGGGACCCGGATGCCCATATTGGTTCCTACATATTCTACGAAGATCTTTATCAGTCAAACCGCACAACAACATACGTTGTTCCTTTGTCATCGGTATGTTACTTACCCGAGATTTGATCGTCGGTATCCAATACCTAGTTCAATCTCGTTACCGGTAAGTCTCTTTACTCGTTCCGTAATACGTCATCTCATAACTAACTCATTAGTTACATGCTTGCAAGGCTTAGGTGATGAGTATTACCGAGAGGGCCCAGAGATACCTCTCCGACAATCGGAGTGACAAATCCTAATCTCAAATTATGCAACCTCAACATGTACCTTCGGAAACACCTATAGTACTCCTTTATAATCACCCAGTTACGTTGTGACGTTTGGTAGTACCCAAAGTGTTCCTCCGGTAAACGGGAGTTACACAATTCTCATAGTTACAAGAACATGTATAAGTCATGAAGGAAGCAATAGCAGAATACTAAACGATCAAGTGCTAAGCTAACGGGATGGGTCATGTCAATCAAATCATTCTCCTAATGATGTGATCCCATTTAATCAAATGACAACACATGTCTATGGTTAGGAAACATAACCATCTTTGATTAATGAGCTAGTCAAGTAGAGGCATACTAGTGACTATATGTTTGTCTATGTATTCACACATGTATCATGTTTCCGGTTAATACAATTCTAGCATGAATAATAAACATTTATCATGATATGAGGAAATAAATAATAACTTTATTATTGCCTCTAGGGCATATTTCCTTCAGTCTCCCACTTGCACTAGAGTCAATAATCTAGATTACATAGTAATGATTCTAACACCCATGGAGTCTTGGTGCTAATCATGTTTTGCTCATGAGAGAGGCTTAGTCAACGGGTCTGCAACATTCAGATCCGTATGTATCTTGCAAATCTCTATGTCTCCCACTTGGACTTGGTCCCGAATGGAATTGAAGCGTCTCTTGATGTGCTTGGTCCTCTTGTGAAATCTGGATTCCTTTGCCAAGGCAATTGCACCAGTATTGTCACAGAAGATCTTCATTGGTCCCGATGCACTAGGTATGACACCTAGATCGGAAATGAACTCCTTCATCCAGACTCCTTCATTTGTTGCTTCAGAAGCAGCTATGTACTCCGCTTCACATGTAGATCCCGCCACGACGCTTTGTTTAGAACCGCACCAACTCACAGCTCCACCGCTTAATATAAACACGATCCGGTTTGCGATTTAGAATCGTCCGGATCGGTGTCAAAGCTTGCATCGACGTAACCATTTACGACTAGCTCTTTGTCACCTCCATATACGAGAAACATATCCTTAGTCCTTTTTCGTATTTCAGATGTTCTTGACCGCTGTCCGATGATCCACTCTGGATTACTTTGGTACCTACTTGCCAAGCTTATTGCTAAGTATACGTCAGTGCGGTACACAAGATTGCATACATGATAGAGCCTATGGTGAAGCATAGGAACACCTTTCATTTTCTCTCTATCTTCTCATTGTGGTCGGGCATTGAGTTTGACTCAACTTCACACCTTGTAGCACGTGCAAGAATCCTTTCTTTGCTCGATCCATTTTGAACTTTTTCAAAATTTTGTCAAGGTATGTGCTTTGTGAAAGTCCTATTAAGCGCCTTGATCTATCTCTATAGATCTTGATGCCCAATATGTAAGCAGCTTCACCGAGGTCTTTCATTGAAAAACTTTTATTCAAGTATCCCTTTATGCTGTCCAGAAATTCTATATCATTTCCAATTAATAATATGTCATCAACATATAAAACTAGAAATGCTACTGAGCTCCCACTCACTTTCTTGTAAATACTGAGCTTCTCCAAAAGTCTCAGATAAAACCATATGCTTTGATCACCTTTGTCAAAGCGTTTATTCCAACTCCGAGATGCTTGCACCAGTCCATAAATGGAACGCTGGAGCTTGCACACTTTGTTAGCACCTTTTGGATCAACAAAACCTTCAGCTGCATCATATACAACTCTTCTTCTAGAAATCCATTCAAGAATGCAGTCTTGACATCCATTTGCCAAATTTCATAATCATGAAATGCAGCAATAGCTAACATGATTGGACAGACTTAAGCATCGCCACGGGTGAGAAAGTCTCATCGTAGTCAACCCCTTGAACTTGTCGAAAACCTTTCGCAACAAGTCGAGCTTTGTAGACGAGAACATTACCATCGCGTCGGTCTTCTTCTTAAAGATCCATTTATTCTCAATGGCTTCTCGATCATTGGGCAAGTCAACCAAAGTCCATACTTTGTATTCATACATGGATCCCATCTCGATTTCATGGCTTCTAGCCATTTTATGAATCTGGGCTCATCATCGCTTCCTCATAGTTCGTAGGTTCATCATGGTCAAGTAACATGACTTCCGAATAGGATTACCGCACCACTCAGTGCGGATCTTACTCGTAGACCCACGAGGTTCAAGAGAAACTTGATCTCAAGTTTCATGATCAATATCATTAGCTTCCTCACTAATTGGTGTAGTTGTCACAGGAACCGGTTCTTGTGATGAACTACCTTCCAAAAAGGGAGTAGATACAGTTATCTCATCAAGTTCTACTTTCCTCCCACTCACTTCTTTCGAGAGAAACTCCTTCTCTAGAAAGGATCCGAATTTAGCAACGAAAATCTTGCCCTAGATCTGTGATAGAAGGTGTACCCAATAGTCTCCTTTGGGTATCCTATGAAGACACATTTCTCCGATTTGGGTTCGAGCTTATCTGGTTGAAGTTTCTTCACATAAGCATCATAGCCCCAAACTTTAAGAAACGACAACTTTGGTTTCTTGCCAAACCATAGTTCATAAGGCGTCGTCTCAACGGACTTTGATGGTGCCCTATTTAACGTGAATGCGTCCGTCTCTAAAGCATAACCCCAAAACGATAGCGGTAAATCAGTAAGAGACATCATAGATCGTACCATATCAAGTAAAGTACGATTCTGACGCTCGGACACACCATTTTGTTGTGGTGTTCGGTGGCGTGAGTTGCTAAACTATTCCGCATTGTTTCAAATGTAAACCAAACTCGTAACTCAAATATTCTCCTCCACGATCAGATCGTAGAAACTTTATTTTCTTGTTACGATGATTTTCTACTTCACTCTGAAATTCTTTGAACTTTTCAAATGTTTCAGACTTGTGCTTCATTAAGTAGATATACCCATATCTGCTCAAATCATCTGTGAAGGTGAGAAAATAACGATATCCGCCACGAGCCTCAACATTCATCGGGCCATATACATCTGTATGTATGATTTCCAACAAATCTGTTGCTCTCTCCATAGATCCGGAGAACGGTGTTTTGGTCATCTTGCCCATGAGGCACGGTTCGCACGTACCAAGTGATTCATAATCAAGTGATTCCAGAAGTCCATCAGTATGGAGTTTCTTCATGCGTTTTACACCGATATGACCTAAACGGTAGTGCCACAAATATGTTGCACTATCATTATCAACTCTGCATCTTTTGGCTTCAACATTATGAATATGTGTATCACTACTATCGAGATTCAATAAAAAATAGACCACTCTTCAAGGGTGCATGACCATAAAAGATATTACTCATATAAATAGAACAACCATTATTGTCTGATTTAAATGAATAACCGTCTTGCATCAAACAAGATCCAGATATAATGTTCATGCTCAACGCAGGCACCAAATAACAATTATTCAGGTCTAAAACTAATCCCGATGGTAGATGTAGAGGTAGCGTGCCGACCGCGATCACATCGACTTTGGAACCATTTCCCACGCGCATCGTCACCTCGTCCTTAGCTAATCTTCGCTAATCCATAGTCCTGTTTGAGTTGCAAATGTTAGCAATGAACCAAGATCAAATACCAGTGCTCTGCGAGCATTAGTAAGGTACACATCAATAACATGTATATCACATATACCTTTGTTCACTTTGCCATCCTTCTTATCCGCCAAATACTTGGGGCAGTTCCGCTTCGGTGTCGATCGCTTGCAAGAGAAGCACTCGGCCAGTGCTTAGGTCCGGACTTGGGTTTCTTCTCTTGAGCAGCAACTTGTTTGTTGTTCTTTTGAAGTTCCTTCTTCTTCCCTTTGCCCTTCTTCTTGAAACTAGTGGTCTTGTTGACCATCAACACTTGATGCTCCTTCTTGATTTCTACCTCCATGCTTTCAAAGATCGCCAAGAGCTCGGGAATAGTCTTGTTCATCCCTTGCATATTATAGTTCATCACAAAGCTCTTGTAGCTTGGTGGCGTGATTGGAGAATTTCATCAATGACGCTATCATCCGGAAGATTAACTCCCAGTTGAATCAAGTGATTATTATACCCGGACATTTTGAGTATATGCTCTTGTGAACTGTTCTCCTCCATCTTGCAGTTGTAGAACTTATTGGAGACTTCATATCTCTCAATCCGGGCATTTGCTTGAAATATTAACTTCAACTCCTAGAACATCTCATATGCTCCATGACGCTCAAAACGTCGTTGAAGACCCGGTTCTAAGCCGTAAAGCATGGCACATCTGAACTATAGAGTAGTCATCACTTTGCTCGCCAGACGTTCTTAACGTCGTTAGTTGCATCAAGAAGCGAGTTCGGCACCCAGCGGTGCTTCCAGGATGTAACTCTTACGTGCAGCAATGAGGATAATGCTCAGTTACGGACCCGATCCGTGTAATTGCTACCATCATCTTTCAACTTTGCTTTCTCAAGGAACGCATTAAAATTCAACGGAACAACAACACGAGCCATCTATCTACAAACAAACATAGACAAGCAAAATACTATCAGGTACTAAGTTCATGATAAATTTAAGTTCAATTAATCATATTACTAAAGAACTCCGACTTAGACAGACATCTCTCTAGTCATCTAAGTGATCACGTGATCCAAATCAATTAAACCATGTCCGATCATCACGTAGGAGCATGTGCGTAGTACTTTGTTTCAATGACTAATAGATTTTAGCAATAAGTATGTGAGTTGTTTATGACTAATGTTGAGTCCATGGATTATACACACTCTCACCCTTCCACCATTGCTAGCTTCTCTAGTACCCCGCAAATTTCACCGGTACCATACACCCACCATATACCTTCCTCAAAACAGCCACCATACCTACCTCTTATGCCATTTCCATAGCCATTCCGAGATATATTGCCATGCAACTTTCCATCGTTCCATTTATTATGAAATGCTTCATCATTGTCATATTGCTTTGCATGATCATGTAGTTGACATCGTATTTGTGGCAAAGCCACCTTTCATAATTCTTTCATACATGTCACCCTTGAGTCATTGCACATCCGGATACACCGCCGGAGGCATTCATATAGAGTCATATTTTTGTTCTAAGCATCGAGTTGTAATTCTTGAGTTGTAAGTAAATAGAAGTGTGATGATCATCATTGTTAGAGCACTGTCCCATGTGAGAAAAAAAAGGAGAGGCCAAAGAAGCCAAACAAAAAATGAGAGAAAAAGAGAGAAGGGGCAATGTTACTATCCTTTTTCCACACTTGTGCTTCAAAGTAGCACCATGATCTTCATGATAGAGAGTCTCCTATTTTGTCACTTTCAAATACTAGTGGGAATTTTTCATTATAGAACTTGGCTTGTATATTCCAACGATGGGCTTCCTCAAATCGCCCTAGGTCTTCATGAGCAAGCAAGTTGGATGCACACCCACTTAGTTTTTCTTTTTGAGCTTTCGTAAACTTATAGCTCTAGTGCATCCGTTGCATGGCAATCCCTACTCACTCACATTGATATCTATTGATGGGCATCTCCATAGCCCATTGATACGCCTAGTTTATGTGAGACTATCTCCCCCTTTTTGTCTTCTCGACAACCACCATATTCTATTCCACCTATAGTGCTATGTCCATGGCTCATGCTCATGTACTGCATGAAAGTTGAAAAGGTTTGAGAACACCAAAAGTATGAAACAATTGCTTGGCTTGTCATCGGGGTTGTGCATTATTTGAATATTTTGTGTGATGAAGATGGAGCATAGCCAGACTATATGATTTTGTAGGGATAACTTTCTTTGGCCATGTTATTTTGAGAAGACATAATTGCCTTGTTAGTATGCTTGAAGTATTATTGTTTTTATGTCAATATTAAAATTTTGTTTTGAATCTTATGGATCTGAACATTTATGCCACAATAAAGAAGAATTACATGGATGAATATGTTAGGTGGAATTCCACATCAAAAATTCTGTTTTTATCATTTACCTACTCGAGGACGAGCAGGAATTAAGCCTGGGGATGCTTGATATGTCTCCAACATATCTATAATTTTTGATTGTTCCATGCTATTATGTTATTTGTTTTGGATATTTTATATGCATTAATATTCTATTTTATATTATTTTGGGACTAACCTATTAACCTAGAGCCCAGTGCCAGTTTCTGTTTTTTCCTTGTTTTTGAGCTCCGGAGAGAAGGAATACCAAATGGAGTCCAAACGGAATAAAACCTTCGCGATGATTTTTCTTGGACCAAAAGACACCCAAGAGACTTGGAGATCAAGTCGGAAGAGCCACAAGGTGGCCACAAGGGGGGAGGGTGCGCCCCCTGCCTCGTGGGCCTCCCGTGACTCCATCGACCTACTTCTTCATCCTATATATTCAAAAATATACCCAAACCATGAGAGGCATTCATGAAAACACTTTTCCACCGCCGCAACCTTCTGTACCCGTGAGTTCCCAGCTAGGGGCCTTTTCCGGCACCCTGCCTGATGCGTCTCCGTCGTATCTATAATTTTTTATTGTTCCATGCCAATATTATACAACTTTCATATACTTTTGGCAACTTTTTATATTATTTTTGGGACTAACATATTGATCCAAAGGCCGGTGCTAGTTCTCTCATTGCATGTTTTATGTTTCGTAGAAACCCCATATCAAACGGAGTCCAAACGGGATAAAAACGGACGTAGAATATTTTTGGAATATTTATGATTTTTGGGAGGAAAAATCAACGCGAGACGGTGCCCGAGGGGGCCACGAGGCAGGGGGCGCCCCCTGACCCTCGTGGGCACCCCGTAAGGCGTTTGACGCTCTTGTTTTGCCGCAAGAAAGCTAATTTTTGGAGAAAAATTTGGGCGAAAGTTTCAACCCAATCGGAGTTACGGATCTCTGGATATAAAAGAAACGGTGAAAGGGCAAAATCTGGGAGCGCAGAAAAAGAGAGAGACAGAGAGACATATCCAATCTCGGAGGGGCTCCCACCCTCCCGTTGTTGGGGAACGTAGTAATAATTCAAAATTTTCCTACGTGTCACCAAAATCAATCTAGGAGATGCTAGCAACGAGAGAGAGGGAGTGCATCTTCATACCTCTTGATGATCGCGCAAACGGAAGCGTTACAAGAACACAGTTGATGGAGTCATACTCGCGGCGATTAAAATCGTGGAAGATCCGATCTAGCGTTGAACGGACGGCGCCTTCGCGTTCAACACACATACAGCCCGGGGACGTCTCCTCCTTCTTGATCCATAAAGGGGAGAAGAGAAGTTGAGGGAGAGCTCCGGAAGCACGACGGCGTGGTGGTGGAGCTTGTGGTATTCCTACAGGGCTTCGCCAAGCACTACGGAGGAGGAGGAAGAGTTGGAGGAGGGAGGGGTTGCACCAGGGAAGGTGTGCGGCTGCCCTCTCTCTCCCTCACTATATATCGGGGGAAGGGGGGGAGGAGGAGGCGCCCTAGGGTTTCCCTAGGGGAGGGGCGGCGGCCACAGGGGAAACCCTAGATGGGTTTGGGCGCCCCCACCCCTAGGAAACTTGCCCCCCTTCCCGGGAGGGGTGGCTGCCCTAGGGGAGGCGCCCCCACCTCTCCATGTTATGTGAGATGGGGTGGGAGGGGCGCTCAACCCCTTAGTGGGCTGATGTGCCCCCTCCCCTTGGCCCATAAGGCCCCCAACGCTTGCCGGGGCCTCCGAAACCCCTTTCGGACACGCTGGTCGTCACCCGGTACCCCTGGAACAATTCTGGACTCCAATACCCTTCGTCCAATATATCGATCTTCACCTCCGGACCATTCCGGAGTTCCTCGTCACGTCCGAGATCTCATCCGGGACTTCGAACAACCTTCAGTAACCACATACTATTTCCCATAACAACTCTAGCGTCATCGAACCTTAAGTGTGTAGACCCTACGGGTTCGGGAACAATGCAGACATGACCGAGACACCTCTCCGGCCAATAACCAACAGCGGGATCTGGATACCCATATTGGCTCCCACATGTTCCACGATGATCTCATCGGATGAACCAAAATGTCGGGGATTCAATCAATCCCGTATTCAATTCCCTTTGTCTATCGATATGTTACTTGCCCGAGATTCGATCGTCGGTATCCCTATACCTTGTTCAATCTCGTTACCGGCAAGTCACTTTACTCGTTCCATAGTGCATGATCCCATGACTAACTACTTAGTCACATTGAGCTCATTACGATGATGCATTACCGAGTGGGCCCAGAGATACCTCTCCGTCATACGGAGTGACAAATCCCAGTCTCGATTCGTGCCGACCCAACAGACACTTTTGGAGATACCTGTAGTGCACCTTTACAGCCACCCATTTTACGTTGTGATGTTTGGTACACCCAAAGCATTCCTACGGTATCTAGGAGTTGCACAATCTCATGGTCTAAGGAAATGATACTTGACATTAGAAAAGCTCTTAGCAAACCAACTACACGATCTTGTGCTATGCTTAGGATTGGGTCTTGTCCATCACATCATTCTCCTAATGATGTGATTCCGTTATCAATGACATCCAATGTACATGGTCAGGAAACCATAACCATCTATTGATCAACGAGCTAGTCAACTAGAGGCTCACTAGGGACATGTTGTGGTCTATATATTGACACATTTATTACGGTTTCCAGTTAATACAATTATAGCATGAACAATAGACAATTATCATGAACAAGGAAATACAATAATAACCATTTTATTATTGCCTCTAGGGCATATTTCCAACAGTCTCCACTTGCACTAGAGTCAATAATCTAGTTCACATCACTAAGTGATTGTAATGAATCCAACACCCATGGTGTTTGATCATATCTTGCTTGTGAGAGAGGTTATTAGTCAACGGGTCTGAACCTTTCAGATCCGTGTGTGCTTTACAAATATCTATATCATCTTGCAAATGCAGCTAGCACGCGCTATTTGAAGCTATTCCAAATAACTGCTCTACTATATGAATCCGGTTTACTACCCAGAGTCATCCAGATTAGTGTCAAAGTTTGCATCGACGTAACCCTTTACGACGAACTCTTTTACCACCTCCATAATCGAGAAAATTCCTCAGTCCACTAGTTACTAAGGATAAATTTGATCATTGTCTTGTGATCCATTCTCGATCACTGGTACCCCTTGACCGACTCATGGCAAGTCACACTTGATCTTGTACACAAAGATATCATACTATAGAGCCTACGCCTAAAGCATAGGGATGACCTTCGTCCTTTCTCTCTCTTCGTCGTGGTCGGTCTTGAGTCTTACTCAATACTCACACCTTATAACACAGCCAAGAACTCCTTCTTTGCCGATCTATTTTGAACTCCTTCAAAATCTTGTCACGGTATGTGTTCATTTGAAAGTACTATTAAGCGTTTTTGATCTATTCTTATAGATCTTGATGCTCAATGTTCAAGTAGCTTAATCCAGGTTTTCCATTGAAAAACACTTTTCAAATAACCCTATATGCTTTCCAGAAATTCTACATCATTTCTGATAAACAATATGTTAACAACATATACTCATAAGAAATTCTATAGTGCTCCCACTCACTTCTTTGGAATCACAAGTTTCTCATAAACTTTGTATAAACCCAAAATCTTTGATCATCTCATCAAAGCGTATATTCCAACTCCGAGATGCTTACTCCAGTCCTTAGAAGGATTGCTGGAGCTTTGCATACTTGTTAGCATCTTTCAGGATTGACAAAACCTTCTGGTTATATCACATACAACCTTTCCTCAAGAAAATCGTCGAGGAAACAATGTTTTGACATCCTATCTGCAAGATTTCATAAATAATGCAGTAACTGCTAATATAATTCCAACAAACTCTTAGCATCGCTACGAGTGAGAAAGTCTCATCGTAGTCAACTCCTTGAACTTGTCGGAAAACATCTTAGCGACAAGTCGAGCTTTCTTAATGGTGACACTTACCATCATTTTTCGTCTTCCTTTTAAAATCCATATGTACCCAATAGGCTTACGACCATCAAGTAGTTCTTCCAAAGTCTACACTTTGTTTTCATACATGGATCCTCTCTTGAATTTTATGGCCTCGAGCCATTCATCGAAATCCGGGCCCACCATCGCTTCTCCTTTGCTCGTAGGTTCATTGTTGTCTAGCAACATGACCTCCAAGACAGGATTACTGTACCACTCTAAAGTAGTACGCATCCTTGTCGACCTACGAGGATTGGTAGTGACTTGATCCGAAGTTTCATGATCACTATCATCAGCTTCCACTTCAATTGGTGTAGGCGCCACAGGAACGACTTCCTGTGCCTTGCTCCACACTGGTTGAGGTGACGGTTCAATAACCTCATCAAGTCTCCACCATCCTCCCACTCAATTCTTTCGAGAGAAATTTTCCTCGAGAAAGGACTCGTTTCTAGAAACAATCACTTTTGCTTCCAGATCTGAAATAGGAGGTATACCCAACTGTTTTGGGTGTCCTATGAAGATGCATTTATCCGCTTTGGGTTCGAGCTTATCAGGCTAAAACTTTTCACATAAGCGTCGCAGCCCCAAACTTTTAAGAAATGACAGCTTATGTTTCTCTAAACCATAGTTCATACGGTGTCATCTCAACGGAATTACGTGGTGCCCTATTTAAAGTGAATGCGGTTGTCTCTAATGCCTAACCCATAAACGATAGTGGTAATTCGATAAGAGACATCATGGTATGCACCATATCCAATAGGTTGCAGCTATGATGTTCGGACACACCATCACACTATGGTGTTCCAGGCGGTATTAGTTGTGAAACAATTTCCACAATGTCTTAATTGTGTACCAAACACGTAACTCAGATATTCATCTCTATGATCATATCATAGACATTTTATCCTCTTGTCACGATGATCTTCAACTTCACTCTGAAATTACTTGAACCTTTCAATAATTCAGACTTGTGTTTCATCAAGTAAATATACTTAGAATCTACTCAAATCATCTGTGAAGTAAGAGCATAACGATATTCACTGCGTGCCTCAGCACTCATTGGACTGCACACATCAAAATGTATTACTTCCAATAAGTTGCTCTTTTGTTCCATCTCACTGAAAACGAGGCCTTTCATTCATCTTGCCCATGTGGTATGATTTGCATGTCTCAAGTGATTAAAAATCAAGTGAGTCCAAACGATCCATCTGCATGGAGTTTCTTCATGCGTATACACTAATAGACATGGTTCACATGTCTCAATCTTTTCAAAAATGAGTGAGTCCAAAGATCCATCAACATGGAGCTTCTTCATGCGTTTTATACCAATATGAATCAAATGGCAGTGCCACAAGTATGTGGTACTATCATTACTATCTTATATCTTTTGGTATGAACATGTGTATCACTACGATCGAGATTTAATAAACCATTCATTTTAGGTGCAAGACCATTGAAGGTATTATTCAAATAAACAGAGTAACTATTATTCTCCTTAAATGAATAACCGTATTGCGATAAACATAATCCAATCATGTCTATGCTCAACGCAAACACCAAATAACAATTATTTAGGTTTAGCACCAATCCCGATGGTTGAGGGAGCGTACGATGTTTGATCACATCAACCTTGGAAACACTTCCAACACATATTGTCATATCACCTTTGGCTAGTCTCCGTTTATTCCGTAGCCTTTTATTTCGAGTTACTAACACTTAGTAAACGAACCGGTATCTAATACCCTGGTGCTACTAGGAGTACTAGTAAAGTACACATTAATATAATATATATCCAATATACTTCTGTCGACCTTGCCAGCCTTCTCATCTACCAAGTATCTAGGGTAGTTCTGCTTCAGTGACCGTTCCCCTCATTATAGAAGCACTGAGTCTCAAGTTTGGATTCAACCTTGGGTTTCTTCACTAGAGCAGCAACTGATTTGCCGTTTCATGAAGTATCCCTTCTTGCACTTGCCCTTCTTGAAACTAGTGGTTTTACTAACCATCAACAATTGACGCTCCTATTTGATTTCTACTTTAGTGGTGTTAAACGTCGCGAATAGCTCAAGGATCATCATATCTATCCCTGATTTGTTATAGTTCATCACGAAGCTCTAGTAGCTTGGTGGCAGTGACTTTGGAGAACCATCACTATATCATCTGGAAGATTAACTCCCACTCTATTCAAGCAATTGTAGTACTCAGACAATTTGAGCACATGCTCAACGATTGAGCTTTTCTCCCTTAGTTTGCAGGCTTAAGAAACTTTTCGGAGGTTTCATACCTCTTGACATGGGCACTAGCCTGAAATCCCAATTTCAGTCCTTGGAACATCTCATATGTTCTGTGATGTTTCAGAACGTCTTTGGTGCCTCAATTCTAAACCGTTTAGCATTACGCACTGAACTATCACGTAGTCATCAAAACGTGTATGTCAGATGTTCGCAACATCCACAGACGACGCTCGAGGTTCAGCACACCGAGCGTTGCATTAAGGACATAATCCTTCTGTGCAGCATTGAGGACAATCCTCAGTATATGGACCCAGTCCGCATAATTGCTACTGTCAACTTTCAACTAATTTTTTTCTCTAGGAATATATCTAAAAGAGTAGAACTAAAGCATAAGCTACGACATATTTGCAAAGACCTTTTGACTATGTTCATGATAATTAAGTTCATCTGATCAAATTATTTAATGAACTCCCACTCAGATAGACATCCCTCTAGTCATCTAAGTGATACATGATCCGAGTCAACTAGGCCGTGTCCTATCATCACGTGAGACGGACTAGTCATCATTGGCGAAGATCTCCATGTTGATCGTATCTACTATACGACTCATGTTCGACCTTTCGGTCTCTCGTGTTTCGAGGCCATGTCTGTACATGCTAGGCTCATCATGTCAACCTAAGTGTTTTGCATGTGTAAATCTGGCTTACACCCGTTGTATGCGAACATTAGAATCTATCACACCCGATCATCATGTGGTGCTTCGAAACAACGAACTTTCGGACGGTGCACAGTTAGGGGGAACACTTTCTTGAAATTTTTAAGTGAGGGATCATCTTATTTATGCTACCGCCGTTCTAAGAAAATAAGATGTAAATATGACAAACATCACATGCAAATCATAAAGTGACATGATATGGCCAATATCATCTTGCACCTTTGATCTCCATCTTTGAGGTGTGATATGTCTCCAACGTATCTACTTTTCCAAACACTTTTGCCCTTGTTTTGGACTCTAACTTGCATGATTTGAATGAAACCAACCCGGATCGACGCTGTTTTCAGCAGAAGCGCCATGGTGTTGTTTATTGTGCGAAAATGAAGTTCTCGGAATGACACGAAAATCCACGGAGATAACTTTTGGAAAATATAAAAATATGGCGAAGAATCAAGGCCAGGGCCCACACCTGTCCCACGAGGGTGGGGCGCCCGACGGGCGTGCCCCTGTCTCGTGGGCCCCCTGATGCTCCACCGACCTTAACTCCAACTCTATATATTCCGTTTCGTGGAGAAAAAAACCAGAGAGAAAAAGTTTCATCGCGTTTTACGATACGGAGCCGCCGCCAAGCCCTAATCTCTCTCGGGAGGGCTAGTCCGGAGTCCGTTCGGGGCTCCGGAGAGGGGGGATTCGTCGCCGTCGTCATCATCAACTATCCTCCATCACCAATTTCGTGATGTTCACCACCGTGCGTGAGTAATTCCATCGTAGGCTTGCTGGACGGTGATGAGTTGGATGAGATTTACCATGTAATCAAGTTAGTTTTTTAGGGTTTGATCCCTAGTATCCACTATGTTCTAAGATTGATGTTGCTATGACTTTGCTATGCTTAATGCTTGTCACTAGGGCCCGAGTGCCATGATTTCAGATCTGAACCTATTATGTTTTCATGAATATATGTGAGTTATTGATCCTATCTTGCAAGTCTATAGTCACCTATTATCTGTTATGATCCGACAACCCCGAAGTGACAATAATCGGGATACTTCTCGGTGATGACCGTAGTTTGAGGAGTTCATGTATTCACTATGTGCTAATGCTTTGTTCCGGTTCTCTATTAAAAGGAGGCCTTAATATCCCTTAGTTTCCACTAGGACCCCGCTGCCACGAAGGGTAGGACAAAAGATGCCATGCAAGTTCTTTTCCATAAGCACGTATGACTATATTCGGAATACATGCCTACATTACATTGATGAACTGGAGCTAGTTCTGTGTCACCCTATGTTATAGCTATTACATGAGGAATCGCATCCGACATAATTATCCATCACTGATCCAATGCCTATGAGCTTTTCACATATTGTGCTTCACTTATTTACTTTTCCGTTGCTACTGTTATAGTTACTACAAAACTGCTATCTTTACTTTTGCCACTGTTACCATTATTATCATGCTACTTTGCTACTAAATACTTTGCTGCAGATACTAAGTTATCTAGGTGTGGTTGAATTGACAACTCAACTGCTAATACTTAAGAATATTCTTTGGCTCCCCTTGTGTCGAATCAATAAATTTGGGTTGAATACTCTACCCTCGAAAGCTGTTGCGATCCCCTACACTTGTGGGTTATCAAGACTAATCTATGGCACCATTGTCGGGGAGCATAGCTCTATTCTTTGAGTCACTTGGGATTTATATCTGTTGATCACTATGAGGAACTTGAAAGACGAAAGAACAAAGATTTTTCCCTCAACTACGAGGGAGGTAAGGAAGCGCCATCTAGCTCGCACTAGATTCTCCTTCATTTTGAGTAAGCTTGCGACACCTAAACCTCGCTATCGCTATGAATTCTGATATGTCGCATGTTATTGATGATGCCACTTCTGCTATGCACGATAATTATGATGAAACTACTACTATGCGTGATACTACTTTGCCATTAGGTGAATTTCTTGATGAACAACTTGCTAGGGTTAGAGAGAACGAAATTATTAATGATGATATTCTTGATGACAGTGATGATGAAAGTTCTCCCTCTGATTATGAATTGCCTGTTGTTCCCGAGGGTTATGTTATGGATGAGGAAGCTGCTAGAGCTATTTTTGCTTGCAAAGATAGATATGATCTTAAGAAGTTATTAGCTAAATGGAAGTAGCAATCTCTTAATGCTAGAATGAAACCTGACCCTGCTTTTGCTACTTCACCCATCTGTGTTACTGATAAGGATTATGAATTCTCTGTTGATCCTGAGATAATTACTTTGGTTGAATCTGATCCTTTTTATGGCTATGAATCTGAAACTGTTGTGGCACATCATACCAAGTTAAATGATATAGCCACCCTGTTTACTAATGATGAGAAGTCTCGCTATTATTATATCCTTAAGATATTTCCTTTCTCATTAAAGGGTGATACTAAAACTTGGTTTAATTCTCTTGATCCTGGTTGTGTGCGTAGTCCCCAGGATATGATTTATTACTTCTCTGCTAAATATTTCCCTGCTCATAAGAAACAAGCTGCCTTGCGGGAAATATATATTTTTGTGCAAATCAAAGAAGAGAGTCTCCCACAAGCTTGGGGGAGGCTTCTCCGATTACTTAATGCTTTGCCTGATCATCCTCTTAAGAAAAATGAAATACTTGATATCTTTTATAATGGACTAACCGATGCTTCCAAGGACTACTTGGATAGTTGTGCTGGTTGTGTTTTCAGGGAAAGAACAGTCGACCAAGCTGAATTACTATTGAAATAATATGTTGACTAATGAAAATAATTGGACTCTTCCTGAGCCAATTCCCGAGGCAATTCCTGAGCCAATTGAGCCAACTCCTGAGCCTATTCCTAAACCAACTCCGAAGAAGAGGGGAATTCTATTTCTCAGTCCTGAAGATGTGCAAGAGGCAAAGAAATCAATGAAAGAAAAAGGTATAAAAGCTGAAGATGTTAAGAATTTACCACCTATTGAGGAAATACATGGTCTTAATTTACCGCTTGTTGAAGAAATACATTGTCTTGATAACCCGACACAGATAGTAAAGGTAAATTCTCTCTATAGATATGATAAAGTTGAAATCCTGTCTACTATATTTCATAGCCCATGCTTAGATGAATTTGATGACTTTATGGCTAGACAAGAAAGTTTTAATGCTTATGTTAGTAGAGAATTAAAGAATAATGCTTTCGAAATAGGACGCTTGAGTGATTATATGGCTAGAGTTAAAGGTGAACTTAAACTCATTAGCAAATATGCTTCTATGGTTAGCACTCAAGCTGAGCAAGTACTTAAAGCTCAAAGTGATTTGCTCGATGAATTAAAATAATAAACATGACTTTGCTGTTAGAGTGGCTACTAGAACTGGTAGAATGACTCAGGAACCTTTGTACCCTGAAGGCCACCCTAAGAGAATCGAGCAAGATTCTTAGAGAAATAATTTAGAGGCACCTAGTTCTTGTCAGGACCCCGACTCAATGCCACATCGATCTAGCATGTAACACCTCATATCACTTTGCGGCCTCACGCACGGTATCCCCACGGGTGTCGCCTTACCTTTGCCCGGGACCGTTTAGCCTTTTGGCACACGATATGATAGTGTCGCTAGCATCCATATGATAAGGAGCCCGGTGACATGGCTAGTCGTAAACCCAAAGTGGCACAAACTTACGAGGACAGCATCCATGACCCAAAGATCGAACGTGTCGGTCATCACGAGTAAATCCAGTGTGTAGACTGGGCTAACAGACTCGTGAACCGGGCAGAGCGGGTTAACAGACTCGGTATTCATCGCGTGACATTTCCCGAAGGGGATGAATACAGAACGAAGAAGGACACATGCCGCCAGCCTAAGTGTTCCGAGCAAAGTAGCAAGCTACTGTGGCTCGATGGAAGCACTAGGAGACATTTCCGTAAGAGAGGCTACTAAGGATAAACAACTAGATAGTCGATCCCACACATAGCAATACACATTACACGACGCATAACATGCAAGTATGTGCTGTACAACATGGCATCACAAAGATAACTCAACAACTCATATAGATAAGGCTCAAAGAGCCATCATAGCATTTATTGCAAGCAGGGGTCACAAGACCCATCATACGAGCATACAAGCAACAAGCGGAAGCATTACATGTGCAGGTACAGACATCTACAAATGAAAAAGGTGAAGAGCCCGACTAACTACAACATCCGATCAAGATCATAGCTGAGGTACAAGCTACTCGTCAAGTCCACGAGAACACTAGTAAGACCAAGTCTCGCTGCAAAAACATAAATAAAGCAACATGAGTACAAAGGTACTCAACAAGACTTACATCAGATCCTATCATACATGCATTTGTATCAAGAGGGTAATGTGGGGTTTAGTTGCAGCAAGCCAGCTTTGACTCTGTGGCTATCCTGTTCTACGACTACCAGAACTTCTTTGAGGTGATATGGCGCACACGAGTCCACTAATCACCACACAATACACTACCATGGATTCATCCTCGTCTCCTTACGAGGAGGCCATCCATAGCACTCACACTTGTCTTGAGCATTTTATAGTATCCACTTCAAGTTGTCTATGTACCATGTAAGCATCCAAGAAGTCCATATCCATGACCCGGCTATTCAATAGATCATGTTAACCTGCAGGGTGTACTTCTTCACACACGCTCTCGCCACTTACCACCATGTACACGTCGTGTATCTCGGCAACCTTCAAGCGGAAGCTTTGGCGAGGAGTCGGCCACGACCGACTAACCACACAAGACTCTAGTCCGGGTTTATCGCCTATTCGGGTTCCATCCGCAAGGAGATCCGCCGGGTGTCGCCACGGCCCCAAACGATGTGAGCAGGGTTCCCAAGCCCACCATCCGGTGCCACTTGGTACACCGTGCCATTGTGCCTAGTCTGTCCCAAGCCCACTGGCGGGTGCCACTTGGTAGACTACTAACACTACCTACAAACACGTAAACTAGTTGCAACTCACCGGACAGAGACCAAGTTGGTTAATAAGTCGAGAGGGCACTTAAGCATTCCAATGTGTGGTAGTAGCTAATCATTGGACAACATACACAGAACTCAGTGCTTAAGGACGGTTCCAGTGAGACAACCCACCATGTACTCCTACATGGCCTCTCACCGCTACCTTTACCAAATCGTGTTCACACACTTAACTCTCAGCACCAGAACAAATCATGACACTCAGATTCATTCCCAATGAATCAGACCTGACACAACTCTAAGCAATAGCAGGCATAGCATGGTAGGAACAAAACATGGGCTCAATCAACTCCTACACATGCTAGTGGGTTTCAACTATTTACTGTGGCAATGACAGTCATGCAGAGGAATGGGTTCAACTACCGCAAAGACAAAGTAGCAGATGAATCGTTGTTGTCCTAATGCAATAACCGAGAGCAGGAGCGAGAGAGTAGGATTGTATCGGAATGAACAAGGGGTTTGCTTGCTCGGTAGATCAACAAGGAGGCTTCGCCGTGAGACAGTACTGAAGCGGACTCGGGCGGGACCTATCGAGAAGGAACAGTGCCAACAATCAATAAACAATCATATGCAACAATATGATGCATGAACATGGCATGAATATGTGATGCTGTTTGAGCTAATGCAGCTAGCATTCATTTGCTTGAAGTCCATTTGAATCAAGAATTCAAATGCAACTCCAAGCTAAGTCTTTATAAATGCCATTTATGTGTTTTCACCTATACAGTATGTATAAGTTGGTTTGTCATGCATGAAACTAGTACAGATGGAAAGATTGCATTTTTCTGATAATTTTTCATATATAAATTATTTCAATCTGAGCTACGGTTGAATTGATATGAATTTTTGAAGTTTTGAACATTTTCTGGGATTTCCTGTTTAAAAATAATTCCAGAAAATAAATAATAGCGTCAGCATGACGTCAGCGTGACGTCATCGGGTCAACGGCCAGCCAGGGTCAAACCTGACGCGCGGGGTCCACACGTCAGTGACTAACTAACTAATCTAAGTTAATTAGTGTTAAACTACTGCTAACTAAAATGTCAATGAAGTTAATTAAACTTAATTAAAAACTAAACTAGGATTAGCTGGGGCCTGGGCCCACTTGTCAGCGACCCAGGGGAGGTCAAACCCCTGGTCAACAGGGCCTAACCAGCCGGCGGCTCGTCGCCGGTGGCAACAGACGCGGCGGAGGGCTGCGGGATCCTCGCTCCGGCGACCACTCGCGCGGCGAAGAGCACCTACTGAAGTTTTGTGCTCGCGCAAGATCGATGGTGCCCTCCGTTTCACCGGAGACGGCCTATATCGTCGGCGGCGACCACTTGGGCGGCGACCGGAGTTCGGCGAGGAGGGGAGAAGGCGCTGCGGTGCACGGCAGGGGCCGGGGTTGGTCGCGTTCGTCTCCTGGAGACGTGATGACCGCGGTGGCGTGCTCGGTTGCGTGTGCCCGATGGTGTGGCTGCGGTGGCGACATGGCCGGCGGCGAGGAGCTACGGCCGTGGTGGGGAACGGGAGCTACGGTGCGAGAACGGAGAAACGGAGAGAGGGGGACGGGGCAGGAGCTCACTGCGGTTCTGGTGGCGTCTTCAGCGAGCTCGGGGAAGACCGGACGGTGACGTGCGGGCGGTGGAGATCCACGGCGGCCGGCGATGAAGAAGACGACGGGGACGGCGTTGCAGGGCGCTCCAGCTTGTTTGGCTCGTCGGAGAGGATGAGGGAGACGCAGCGGAACTTCTGGGCACGACGGAGGGACGAGAGGACGGCTATGGCCGCGGCAACGGCGAGCGGCGGCGACGATGGCGCTCGGTCGTCGCGCGAGAGAGCGAGGGAGAGGAGGGAAAAGGCACGGGAGAGTGAGAGGGTCTGGGGGGGGGGGGTGCGTGGCGACGTCCGGGGCGTCCAGGGTGACGAGAGGGGGAAGCAGGAGGTGGCGGGGAACGTGGCGCGGCTGCGGCATGCCGGCCACGCAGCTGCTTTGGGCGAGGGGGAGGAAGACGACAGAGGCGCCAGTGGGATGGGATGCTGCTGGGCTGGCCACTTGGGCCGCTAGGTGGCTGCACAGGGAGGTAAGCGCCAGGTAAGTTTTTCCCGTTTATTTCTTTTTCTATTCTTCTGACATTTGTTTGGTTTAAATAAAATACTAAACCATTTTATTTTCTTATGCCAATTTTGTAGGAACTGGTGGCATTATTCCAGAGCTCCTCAACTACTGACATAATTTTTGGACAACATTATATATATATAACAATATATATCCAAAGCAAATAACTATGCCTTAAATCCAAATGCCCAAAATAAATACTCATGAGCTCCCAAAAATATTGGTTTGATTTTTATCTCTGTCCAGTATTTTCAGAGGGCAACATGAGCATTTTCTTGGACCCTTTTGGAGCAATTTTTATTTGGGTCATTTTTAAAAATGATTCTGAGGGTTTCTCAAATCCTCATTTCAAATTTAAATGAAATTTAAACATGATGCACACATGACTAGCTAGCCTTGAGCATACGAGAACTAGGGATGTGACAACTCGCCCCCACTTGAAAGAATCTCGTCCCGAGATTCAGGGGTCGACGGAAAGAAAGCGGGGTACTCCAGTCGAAGACGATCTTCTCGCTCCCAAGTAGCTTCTCTCTCGGAATGATGAGACCACTGAACTTTGAGAAACTTGATGTTATGACGTCGAGTGACACGCTCTGCTTGATCAAGAATGCGAACTGGATACTCTCAATATGTGAGGTTATCTTGGAGATCAAGCGTTTCGTGGTCCACTCCACGGATGGGATCCGAGAAGCAACGCCTGAGTTGAGAGACGTGGAAGACATCATGGACTCGGGAAAGATGTGGGGGTAGTTCCAACTGGTAGGCAACCTCTCCTCGAATAGCGAGAATGCGAAAGGGACCAATGTAACGAGGAGCCAACTTGCCCTTGATACCGAAACGATGGGTGCCCTTCAAAGGAGTAACCCGAAGGTAAGGTTTGTCGCCAACTTCATAAGTCATATCCTTATGATGACGATCATACTGGCTCTTTTGACGAGACTGGGCTGTTTTTAAATTCTCACGAATGATGCGAACTTGCTCTTCTGCCTCCTGGATCATGTCCGGTCCAAAGAATTGTCTTTCACCGGTTTCTGACCAGTTCAAAGGTGTTCGACATCTTCGTCCATAGAGTATCTCAAAAGGAGCTTTCTTGAGACTGGATTGATAACTATTGTTATAAGCAAACTCAGCAAAATAAGACATTTCTCCCAATCCATACCGAATGAGATAACGCAAGCTCTAAGCATGTCTTCGAGAATTTGGTTGACCCGTTCCACCTGACCACTTGATTGAGGGTGGAAAGCGGTACTGAAGGAAAGATGGGTTCCCATGGCAGTTTGGAAACTCTGCCAGAAATGAGAAGTGAAAAGACTACCACGGTCTGAATTGATCTCTAGTGGAACACCATGTAGTGAAACTATTTGAGAAATATATAAGTCAGCGAGCTGACTAGCGGTGATATTCTCTCGAACAGGAAGGAAGTGCGCCACTTTGGATAGACGATCAATGACTACGAAGATAGCATTATTCCCTTTCTTGGTCCCGGGAAAGCCGGTGATGAAGTCCATGCCAACTTTATCCCATTTCCACTCAGGAATAGCTAAAGGCTGAAGGGTGCCAAAGGCCTTTGATGCTCGCTTAACGCGACGACAAACGCCACGATTAGCGATAAACCGAGCAATTTCTCTCTTCATCCTAGTCCACCGGAACCTCTGGCGCGAGGTCCCGATACATCTTAGTACTACGGGATGAATCGTGAGAGGGGATTCATGCGCCTCCTTAAGAATCAGTTGTCGCAGATGTTGATTCTTGGGAACCACCAAGCGATTCCCAAAGAAAACAACACCACGATCATCCATAGAGAAACATCCACCAACTCCCTTCTTAATGTTTCTCTTGATGCGAATAACACCCCTATCAAACTTCTGGCCAGTAATGATCTGATCCTCGAGGGTAGGTTTCGCCACCAAGGTAGAAAGGAATCCGTGAGGAGCAATGTAAAGGTTAAGCCTACAGAATTCCTCATGGAGAAGTGATTGGCCTTGCTGCAACATGAGATTGTTGCAATAGGATTTACGACTTAGCGCATCAGCCATGACATTAGCTTTGCCTGGGGTGTAGGTAATCCCTAGATCATAATCTGAGATCAACTCCAACCAACGTCTTTGCCTAAGGTTCAGATCTGGTTGGGTGAAGATATACTTGAGACTCTGGTGATCGGTGTAGATCTCGCAACGTTTACCAAGGAGGTAATGTCGCTGTGTCTTGAGTGCATAGACTACGGTACGCAAGCTCTAGATCATGTGTAGGATAATTCTCCTCATGTGGATGCAATCGACGAGATGCATAGGCAATCACATGACGATCCTGCATAAGAATGCAACCTAGTCCCTGTCGTGAGGCGCCGCAAGAGATAATAAAATCTTTAGTGAAATCCGTGGCACAAGTATGGGAGCAGAAGTCAGCGTCTTTTCGGTTCTGAAAGTCAGACTCACACTATGGGGACCACTCAAACTTTTTATCTTTCTTGAGAAGTTCCGTGAGGGGTTTAGCTACTTTGGAGAAGTTTTCAACAAAGCGGCGACAATAGCTGGCTAGACCAAGGAAACTCCTAACTTGTTTAACGTTTTCAGGTGGAGTCCAATCAAGAACGGCCTTAACTCTCTCGGGATTGACAGCAATGCCCTTACCAGAGATTACGTGGCCCAGATAGGTCACTTCTGGCAACCAGAATTCACACTTGGAGAACTTGGCATAAAGGCGGTGCTCTCTGAGTTTTTCTAACACAAGTCTAAGATGTTCGGCATGCTCTTCCTCGTTCTTCGAGTAAATAAGAATATCATCGAGATAAACCATGACAAATTTATCTAGGTACTCCATGAAGATCGAGTTCATCAAGCGGGAGAATGTGGATGGAGCATTGGTTAGACCAAAGGACATGACAGTGTACTCTTACTGGCCATAACGAGTGACAAAGGCTGTCTTGGGGATGTCCCCGTTTCTAATCTTGATTTGGTGGTAGCCTAACCTCAAATCCATCTTGGAGAAGACTGAGGATCTAGCGAGCTGATCGTACAGATCGTTGATCCTGGGGAGTGGATACTTGTTCTTTATCGTGACCAAATTAACGGGACGATAATCTACAACCATCCGGTCTGTACCATCCTTCTTCTTGACGAAAAGGACGGGGCAAGCCCAAGGAGAAGAACTAGGACGGATGAAACCCTTTTGCAAGGACTCATCAAGTTGTTTCTTAAGCTCGGCTAGTTCTAAGGGTGCCATCTTGTAAGGTCTCCTAGAGATTGGAGCAGTTCACGGATAAGATCTATGAGCGAACTCTACATCTCTATCGTGGAATACTGGCAGTTCCTCTCCGAAAGACATCCGGAAAGTCATGGACTACGGGATATCTTCAAGGTCCGGAAGAGGGCTGGCATTAAGAGAATAGAGTTGGCGCTTTGCAACTCTGGTGGAGATAAAGTGACTATCTTACCGAGATGGGTGTGTAAGCTGAACAGACTGGTGTAACAATCAATCTTGGCATAATGAGTGTCATCGGTCCATACCCAAGATGATGTTAATATCTGTAGACTTGAGGGCTATAAGTGATGCGAGGAATACAAGTTTGTCAACAAGGATTTCGTTACCATGGCTTACACTAGAAGTTTGCCATTTGGATCCAGGAGTTTGAATGACTAGTGGAGATGGCATATCACAAAATGACATGTTGTGCAAGTTAGCATAGCTTTCAGAAATGAAGGAGTGAGACGCTCCAGTATCGAACAGAACCGATGCGGGATGACAGTTGACAAGGAGTGTACCAAGAACGACATCTGGATCATCATGAGCGTTTCTGGCTGAGACGTGATGCACGCGTCCACGTTCAGTGGGAGCTGACTTGACACGGATCATCTTGCATGGTGGCTTAACACAGCCAACAGACTTCTCGGGCTGGGGTGGAGCATAGCTAGTCTGAGAGCAGTCACGTGCATAGTGTCCTGGCTTCCGCATGTGAAGCAAGTCCACGGTTGGACGTGGACCCAGACCGACAAGCGGTCTACCAAGAGAGCTGGGTGGAACATACTACTGAGCTGGGAAGGCACCACATAGGATGGTCTTGGTGAATATCCGGAAGGAAGAGCGGATTTTGGAACCCAAATCCGGCGCTTCTGAGAACTAGAACCGGAGGAAGATCCCAAATCACGGGTGTGCTTACGAGACTCCTCGTAAGTGAGCTGAGCTGTCTCTGCATTAATGGCCTTGTTCACAAGAGCTTGGAACGTATCACAATGATGCAAGTGGAGATCACGACGCAACTTGGGGTTGAGACCCTTTCGGAACCTAGCCTGCTTCTTGGTGTCCGTGGACACCTCTTCTGAAGCATAGCAAGCGAGGTTCTCAAACTCTCTACTGTAGGCATCAACAGCCATCTTACCCTGGGTGAAACTACAGAACTCTTCTCTCTTGCGATCGATGAGGGCTTCAGGAATGTGATGCTCGCGAAAAGCCTCAGTGAAATCCCTCCAGGTAGGAATCTGGCCAGCTGGAAGCATAGCCTCATAGTTCTGCCACCAAAGACTAGCAGGACCTTCTAGGTGGTATGTAACATAGGTGACCTTGTCATCTTCAGCTACGTTCGCGGAACGCAGCTTATGAGTGATGCTATGGAGCCAGTCATCTGCATCGAGTGGCTCAATAGAATGATGAAAGGTAGGTGGGTGCAAGCGAATGAAGTCATGAATGGTTGCAGACCCTTTGAACTGACGTGCGGTGTTCTCCTAGATACGTGCCAACAAGCGGTTAGACTCACGCTTGTTTCTCTCCATCTCTAACATGAACTCTGTCAACGAAGGCTGGTCGGGAGGATCCTCATCCCTACCATCTCCGTGGATCTGGCTATGAACAATAGAACTTCGCTTAACTGATGTCATCCTGAGAAACGAAACCAAGGACGGAATCAGCATCATCTATAGACTATAGAATGTAGGACAAGGAAATTAGTAACTCTCGAACTCCTAGGGCAATTCCGCAAGATAACGGCGATAGAAATGCTCGTAATGAGACATCCTGCTAAAATGGGGTAGTAACATACTCAACATCATCACTCAAGGTTCTGAGATAGTACTAAAAAGGCTACACCAGAAGTACTCGAAAACTGGGATATGACTCTGATCAACCAATCCTAAGGTACTACGGAGTAGTAACACGTGATCTGATAGATGTAAGAGAAAGCCTAGTCCCTTAACCCCGCAGAAAGATAGGATGACTCGGATCGAAGGCCATGAGGTATAAGGAGTAAAAAGAGCCTTACGTTCCTTCCCACAATCAATTCCCTTACATAACTAAAGAATTTCTAGACTCAACTTCACCGGTTTGGCTTGGTAATCCCACAGCATCAAAGCTCGATACCAAAGCTGTCAGACCCGACTCAATGCCACATCGATCTAGCATGTAACACCTCATATCACTTTGCGGCCTCACGCACGGTATCCCCACGGTGTCGCCTTACCTTTGCGGGACCGTTTATGCCTTTTGGCACACGATATGATAGTGTCGCTAGCATCCATATGATAAGGAGCCCGGCTGACATGGCTAGTCGTAAACCCAAAGTGGCACAAACTTATAGGGACAGCATCCATGACCCAAAGATCGAACGTGTCGGTCATCGGCCGAGTGAATCCAGTGTAGCTTTGGGCTAACAGACTCGGTGAATCGGGTCAGAAGGGCTAACAGACTCGATATTCATCGCGTGACATTTCCCGAAGGATGCAGACACAGAACGAAGAAGGACACATGCCGCCAGCCTAAGTGTTCCGGAGCGGTAGCAAGCTACCAGGCTCATGGAAGCACTAGGAGACATTTCCGAAGAGAGGCTACTAAGGATAAACAACTAGATAGTCGATCCCACACATAGCAATACACATTACACGACGCATAACATGCAAGTATGTGCTGTACAACATGGCATCACAGCATAACTCAACAACTCATATAGATAAGGCTCAAAGAGCCATCATAGCATTTATTGCAAACAGGGGTCACAAGACCCATCATACAGAGCATACAAGCAACAAGCGGAAGCATTACATGTCTGGGTACAGACATCTACAAATGAAAAAGGCTGAAGAGCCTGACTAACTACAACATCCGATCAAGATCATAGCTGAGGTACAAGCTACTCGTCGAAGTCCACGAGAACACTAGTAAGACCGAAGTCTCTGCTGCAAAAACATAAATAAAGCAACATGAGTACAAAGGTACTCAACAAGACTTACATCAGATCCTATCATACATGCATTTGTATCAAGAGGGTAATGTGGGGTTTAGTTGCAGCAAGCCAGCTTTGACTCTGTGGCTATCCTGTTCTCACGACTACTGTGAACTTCTTTGAGGTGATATGGCGCACACGAGTCCACTAATCACCACACAATACACTACCATGGATTCATCCTCGTCTCCTTACGAGGAGGCCATCCATAGCACTCACACTTGTCTTGAGCATTTTATAGTATCCACTTCAAGTTGTCTATGTACCATGTAAGCATCCAAGAAGTCCATATCCGCGGACCCGGCTATTCGAATAGATCATGTTAACCCTGCAGGGGTGTACTTCTTCACACACGCCTCGCCACTTACCACCATGTACACGTCGTGTATCTCGGCAACCTTCAAGCGAAGCTTTGGCGAGGAGTCGGCCACGACCGACTAACCACACAAGACTCTAGTCCGTGTTTATCGCCTATTCGGTTCCATCCGCAAGGAGATCCGCCGGGTGTCGCCACGGCCCCAAACGATGTGAGCAGGGTTCCCAAGCCCACCATCCGGTGCCACTTGGTACACCGTACATCTGTGCCTAGTCTGTCCCAAGCCCACTGGCCGGGTGCCACTTGGTAGACTACTAACACTACCTACAAACACGTAAACTAGTTGCAACTCCCGGACAGAGACCAAGTTGGTTAATAAGTCGAGAGGGGCACTTAAGCATTCCAATGTGTGGTAGTAGCTAATCATTGGACAACATACACAGAACTCAGTGCTTAAGGACGGTTCCAGTGATACAACCCACCATGTACTCCTACATGGCCTCTCACCGCTACCTTTACCAAATCGTGTTCACACACTTAACTCTCAGCACCAGAACAAATCATGACACTCAAATTCATTCCCAATGAATCAGACCTGACACAACTCTAAGCAATAGCAGGCATAGCATGGTAGGAACAAAACATGGGCTCAATCAACTCCTACACATGCTAGTGGGTTTCAACTATTTACTGTGGCAATGGCAGGTCATGCAGAGGAATGGGTTCAACTACCGCAGCACAAAGTAGCAGATGAATCGTTGTTGTCCTAATGCAATAACTGAGAGCAGGAGCGGGAGAGTAGGATTGTATCGAATAAACAAGGGGTTTGCTTGCCGGTAGATCAACAAGGAGGCTTCGCTTCAGAGAGCAGTACTGAACGGACTCGAGCAGACCTATCGAGAAGGAACGGTGCCAACAATCAATAAACAATCATATGCAACAATATGATGCATGAACATGGCATGAATATGTGATGCTGTTTGAGCTAATGCAGCTAGCATTCATTTGCTTGAAGTCCATTTGAATCAAGAATTCAAATGCAACTCCAAGCTAAGTCTTTATAAATGCCATTTATGTGTTTTCACCTATACAGTATGTATAAGTTGGTTTGTCATGCATGAAACTAGTACAGATGGAAAGATTGCATTTTTCTGATAATTTTTCATATATAAATTATTTCAATCTGAGCTACGGTTGAATTGATATGAATTTTTGAAGTTTTGAACATTTTCTGGGATTTCCTGTTTAAAAATAATTCCAGAAAATAAATAATAGCGTCAGCATGACGTCAGCGTGACTTCATCGGGTCAACGGCCAGCCAGGGTCAAACCTGACGCGCGGGGTCCACACGTCAGTGACTAACTAACTAATCTAAGTTAATTAGTGTTAAACTACTGCTAACTAAAATGTCAATGAAGTTAATTAAACTTAATTAAAAACTAAACTAGGATTAGCTGGGGCCTGGGCCCACTTGTCAGCGACCCAGGGGAGGTCAAACCCCTGGTCAACAGGGCCTAACCAGCCGGCGGCTCGTCGCCGGTGGCAACAGACGCGGCGGAGGGCTGTGGGATCCTCGCTCCGGCGACCACTCGCGCGGCGAAGAGCACCTACGCGAAGCCCAGGCTCGCGCGCATCCAGTGGTGCCCTCCGTTTCACCGGAGACGGCCTATATCGCCGGGCGGCGACCACTTGGCGGCGCACGGAGTTCGGGCGAGGAGGGGAGAAGGCGCTGCGGTGCACGAGGCGAGGGTTGGTCGCGTTCGTCTCTCGGAGACGTGATGACCATGATGGCGTGCTCGATTGCGTGTGCCCGATGGTGTGGCTGCGGTGGCGACATGGCGGGCGGCGAGGAGCTACGGCCGTGGTGGGGAACGGGAGCTACGGCGCGAGAACGGAGAAACGGAGAGAGGGGGACGGGGCAGGAGCTCACTACGGTTCCGGTGGCGTCTTCAGCGAGCTCGGGGAAGACCGGACGGCGACGTGCGGGCGGTGGAGATCCACGGCGGCCGGCGATGAAGAAGACGAGGGGACGGCGTTGCAGGGCGCTCCAGCTTGTTTGGCTCGTCGGAGAGGACGAGGGAGACGCAGCGGAACTTCTGGGCACGACGGAGGGGCGAGGGGACGGCTATGGCCGCGGCAACGGCGAGCGGCGGCGACGATGGCGCTCGGTCGTCGCGCGAGAGAGCGAGGGAGAGGAGGGAAAAGGCATGGGAGAGTGAGAGGGTCCGGGGTGCGTGCGACGTCCGGCGCAAGGCGTCGGGAGATGGGGAAGCAGGAGGTGGCGGGGAACGTGGCGCGGCTGCGGCATGCCGGCCACACAGCTGCTTTGGGCGAGGGGGAGGAAGACGACAGAGGCGCCAGTGGGCTGGGCTGCTGCTGGGCTGGCCACTTGGGCTGCCAGGTGGCTGCACAGGGAGGTAAGCGCCAGGTAAGTTTTTCCTGTTTATTTCTTTTTCTATTCTTCTGACATTTGTTTGGTTTAAATAAAATACTAAACCATTTTATTTTCTTATGCCAATTTTTGTAGGAACTGGTGGCATTATTCCAGAGCTCCTCAACTACTGACATAATTTTTGGACAACATTTTATATATATAACAATATATATCCAAAGCAAATAACTATGCATTAAATCCAAATGCCCAAAATAAATACTCATGAGCTCCCAAAAATATTGGTTTGATTTTTATCTCTGTCCAGTATTTTCAGAGGGCAACATGAGCATTTTCTTGGACCCTTTTGGAGCAATTTTTATTTGGGTCATTTCTAAAAATGATTCTGAGGGTTTCTCAAATCCTCATTTCAAATTTAAATGAAATTTAAACATGACGCACACATGACTAGCTAGCCTTGAGCATACCAGAACTAGGGATGTGACAGTTCTTCCAAAAAGAAGAAAAAGAAAAACGATAGGACTTTGCATGCTTCTAATGAACCTGTTGTAGACACACCTGAGAATCCCAATGATATTTCTATTTCTGATGCTGAAACACAATCAGGTGACGAACATGAACCTAGTGATAATGTTAATGATAGTGTTCATGTTGATGCTCAATCTAGCAAAAATAATGATGTAGAGATTGAACCTGCTATTGATCTTGATAACCCACAACCAAAGAATCAACGTTATGATAAGAGATATTTTGTTGCTAGGAAGCACGGTAAAGAAAGAGAACCATGGGTTCACAAACCCATGCCCTTTCCTCCTAAACCATCCAAGACAAAGAATGATGAGGATTTTGAGTGCTTTGCTGAAATGATTAGACCTATCTTCTTATGTATGCGCTTAACTGATATGCTTAAATTAAATCCTTATGCTAAGTATATGAAATATATCATTAAGAATAAAAGAAAGATACCGGAAGCTGAAATTTCCACCATGCTTGCTAATTACACTTTTAAGGATGGAATACCAAAGAAACTTGGAGATCCAGGGGTACCGACTATACCATGCTCCATTAAAAGAAACTATGTTAAAAGTGCTTTGTGTGATCTTGGAGCCGGTGTTAGTGTTATGCCTCTCTCTTTATATCGTAGACTTGAATTGAATAAGTTGACACCTAATGAAATATCTTTGCAAATGGCTGATAAACCAACTGCCATACCTGTCGGTATTTGTGAGGATGTGCCTGTTGTGGTTGCAAAAGTCACCATCTTAACGGACTTTGTTATTCTTGATATTCTCGAGGACGATAGTATGTTAATTATCCTTGGTAGACCATTTTTGAATACTGCAAGGGCTGTTTTTGATTGCAACAAAGGCAATGCCACGTTTCATGTTAATGGTAATGAGCATACGGTACACTTTCCGAGGAAACAACCTCAAGTTCATAGCATCAATTCTATTGGAAAAAGTCCAACTATCATTATTTGAGGTTTTGAATTTCCTCTTCCTACTGTAAAAAAAAGTATGATATTCTTATTGTTGGGGATGTTCATATCCCCGTTGAGGTAACCTAGTGTTATTCGAAATTTCTCTGGTTCCGTGTTATTCGGAATGAGCTTGTTAACAAGACTTGATCGACCTTGTTAGTGGATTCGTTTTGATGATCATGAGATGGATGAAAATAGAAGGCACAACCTTCTGTAACCTCTTTTTACTTTCTGTTATTTAGAATAAATAAAGCAAAAATAGTATTATTTGTCTGTTTTCTGAATTATCTGTGCAATAGAAAAACATCCCAAAAATAAAAGTGCTCCAAATGCCCTGCAAATTTAGTATAATTTTTATGGAATATTTGAGGATTTTAGGCACTGAAAACACCGCGGGGGGAGGGGCGAGGGGGGAAGCACCTAGCCACGAGGGTGGAGGGCGCGCCCACACCCCCTGGGCGCGTCCCCCTGTCTCATGGGCCCATGGTGCCTCCTCCACTTATTCCTGCATGCCTTGCTAAACATTTTGAGATACCTATTAGGCACTATGAGAAAGAGGAGACAATATTGCCTCCTTACCTTTTAGATTACAGGAGCATGGTAGCACATGAGTTTATTGTTCACAATGATGATAAGATGCTCCTGTATAACCTGAGATTTAATAAGAAACACAATGAGATTATTACCCTGCCTGCGCCTCTGTTGTTTGATTTGACTGCAGTTAATTATCTTGTCTCGCCGGAAGCGGTGTACGCCCATCGAGGCCAGACATCCGCTCCAGAGCCTGAGCTAGAACCTCCACTGGACTCTTATCATCCATTATCTTATCAGGGGATCCGGAGGAGATCACTAGTCAGTGGTATCCTGATTACACTCCTCAGTACACCGGGGAAAGTAGCCGCGGTCATTGGCAATAAACCAACTTAGGCCAAAAGCCTAAGCTTGGGGGAGTACGTATTTCTCACCGACTTTACATTCATGTTCACACACTTATTCTAGTTGTCGGTGCTCATACTCTTTCATTGTATTATCCATGCTAGTTTAATTTTCTTTTTCTAGCTTTCTTCTTGTGTGTTTGATAACCCTTAAGAAAAACAAAAAAAATTAGTTAGTTTAATTTCCATGCTTGTAGTAGTAATAAAAATGAAAACCCAAAAAGATTTCTCGTTCTTCTTTTACTTGTTGGGAGCTTTCCCGTGTAAATAGTTTTATTTTCTTTTCTTTCCTTTGGGGGTCGAGAGTATAAGACCATATTGAAAATGTTTAGTGGCTCTCATATGCATGATTGTTGATTTAACTTAGAGCCCTTATTACTTTGTCTTCTCTCTTGAGTTGAATGCTTGCAGATTCCAGCTTAGTCCAATGCACGTGCACTATTATTATTATACACACCGTTCGGTCATGCAAGTGAAAGGCAATAATGATGATATATGATGGACTGATTGAGATGAGAGAAGTTGGGATGAACTCGACCTCTTTTGTTGTTGTAAATATGATGAGTTCATCGTTCCTGATTCAGCTGATTATGAAGTAAACATATTTGCAATGACACTTAGAGATTATAGTTGCTTGTGCCATGCTTAATTAGCTATGAGTTATAATGGTTTGCCTTGCGTGCCAACATGCTATTAAAATGATTATGATGTGGTATGATGGGATGATATCCTCCTTTGAATAAATTGAGTGAATCGACTTGGCACATGTTCACGCATGTAGTTGAAACAAATCAACATAGCCTTCACGATATTTATGTTCACGGTGGATTATATCCTACTCATGCTTGTACTTGGTGTAAATTAATTTTAATGCATGTTCATGACTGTTGTCGCTCTCTCAGTTGGTCGCTTCCCAGTCTTTTGCTAGCCTTCACTTGTACTAAGCGGGAATACTGCTTGTGCATCCAAACTGCATGACCATACCTTCCTATATGCGGTATCTACCTGCCGTTCCAAGTAAATTTGTATGTGCTAAACTCCAAACCTTCAAATGAAATTCTATTTTGTATGCTCGAGCAGCTCATGTTTCAACTAGGGTTGTCTGTATCTTCCATGCTAGGTGGGTTATTCTCAAGAGGAGTGGACTCTGCTCCTCATTCATGAGAAAATGGCTGGTAACCGGGATGCCCAGTCCCATGATCAAAAAGATCAAAGCAAATCAATATAATTAAACAAAACTCCCCAGGGCTGTTGTTAGTTGGAGGCACTCGTTGTTTCGAGCAAGCCATGGATTGATGCTTGTTGGTGGTAGGGGAGTATAAACTTTTACCATTCTGTTTGGGAACCGCCTATAATGTATGTAGTATGGAAGATATCGCCATCTCATAGTTGTTGCGTTGACAGTGAAAGTATGCCGCTCAAAATGTTATTCATCTCTATTTTAAAATCGAGCTCTGGCACCTCTACAAATCCCTGCTTCCCTCTGCGAAGGGCCTATCTATTTACTTTTATGTTGAGTCATCACCCTCTTATTAAAAAGCACCCACTGGAGAGCACACTGTCATTTGCATTCATTAATATTAGTTTATATTGGGTATGACTTGACTGGATCTCTTTTAGCATGAATTACAATGTTTAGTTAGTCCTTGATCTTTAAAGGTGCTCTGCGTTTATGTTTTGCGGTCTCAGAAAGGACTAGCGAGATACCATTTTGTTATATCATATTATGATTGTTTTGAGAAAGTGTTGTCATCCGAGTTTTATTATTATTGCTCGCTAGCTGATTATGCCATTGATATGAGTAAATGTGAGACCTAAGTGTTATTGTGAGTATGGTTAGTTCATAATCTTTGCTGAAAACTTGAATGCTGGCTTTACATATTTACAACAACAAGAGCAAATAGAGTTTCTAAAAGTTTTTCTTTATCACTTTCAGTTTATCAACTGAATTGCTTGAGGACAAGCAAAGGTTTAAGCTTGGGGGAGTTGATACGTCTCCAACGTATCTACTTTTACAAACACTTTTGCCCTTGTTTTGGACTCTAATTTGCATGATTTGAATGAAACTAACCCGGACTGACGCTGTTTTCATCAGAACTGCCATGGTGTTGTTTATTGTGCGTAAAATGTAAGTTCTCGGAATGACCTGAAAATCCACGGAGATAACTTTTGGAAAATATAATAAATCGGCGAAGAATCAAGGCCGGGGCCCACACTGTCCACGAGGGTGGGGGGCGCCTCCCCCGGGACGCCTCGCCTCGTGGGCCCCCTGATGCTCCACCGACCTCAACTCCAACTCTATGTATTCCGTTTCGTGGAGAAAAAAATTAGAGAGAAAGTTTCATCGCGTTTTACGATACGGAGCCGCCGCCAAGCCCTAATCTCTCTTGGGAGGGCTGATCTAGAGTCCGTTCGGGGCTCCGGAGAGGGGGATTCGTCGCCGTCGTCATCATCAACTATCCTCCATCACTAATTTCATGATGCTCACCACCGTGCGTGAGTAATTCCATCATAGGCTTGCTGGACGTTGATGGGTTGGATGAGATTTACCATGTAATCAAGTTAGTTTTGTTAGGGTTTGATCCCTAGTATCCACTATGTTCTGAGATTGATGTTGCTATGACTTTGCTATGCTTAATGCTTGTCACTAGGGCCTGAGTGCCATGATTTCAGATCTGAACCTATTATGTTTTCATGAATATATGTGAGTTCTTTATCCTATCTTGCAAGTCTATAGTCACCTATTATGTGTTATGATCCGACAACCCCAAAGTGACAATAATCGGGATACTTCTCGGTAATGACCGTAGTTTGAGGACTTCATGTATTCACTATGTGCTAATGCTTTGTTCTGGTTCTCTAATAAAAGGAGGCCTTAATATCCCTTAGTTTCCACTAGGACCCCGCGGCCACGGGAGGGTAGGACAAAAGATTTCATGCAAGTTCTTTTCCATAAGCACGTATGACTATATTCGGAATACATGCTTACATTACATTGATGAACTGGAGCTAGTTCTGTGTCACCCTATCTTATAGCTATTACATGAGGAATCGCATCCGACATAATTACCCATCACTGATCCAATGCCTACGAGCTTTTCACATATTGTGCTTCGCTTATTTACTTTTCCGTTGCTACTGTTACAATTACTACAAAACTGTTGTCTTTACTTTGGCCACTGTTGCCATTATTATCATACCACTTTGCTACTAAATACTTTGCTGCAGATACTAAGTTATCCAGGTGTGGTTGAATTGACAACTCAACTGCTAATACTTAAGAATATTCTTTGGATCCCCTTGTGTCGAATCAATAAATTTGGGTTGAATACTCTACCCTCGAAAGCTGTTGCGATCCCTACACTTGTGGGTTATCAAGGCGCGGCATGATCACCTTCATCACCGGCATGACACCATGATCTCCATCATCCTGTCTTCATGAAGTTGTCTCGCCAACTATTACTTCGACTACTATGGCTAACGGTTAGCAATAAAGTAAAGTAATTACATGGCATTCTCAATGACACGCAAGTCATACAATAAATTAAGACAACTCCTATATTCTCGCCGTTGTCATACTCATCGACATGCAAGTCATGATTCCTATTACAAGAACATGATCAATCTCATACATCACATATATTATTCATCACATTCTTTTGGCCATATCACATCACATAGCATACCCTACAAAAACAAGTTAGACGTCCTCTAATTGTTGTTGCATGTTTATGTGGCTGCTAAGGGTTTCTAGCAAGAACGTTTCTTACCTACGCAAAAGCCACAATGGTGATATGCTAATTGCTATTTACCCTTCATAAGGACCCTTTTCATCAAATCCAATCCGACTAAAGTGGGAGAGACTGTCACCCGCTAGCCACCTTATGCAACAAGTGCATGTCAGTCGGTGGAACCTGTCTCACGTAAGCGTATGTGTAAGGTCGGTCCGGGCCGCTTCATCCCACAATGCCGCTGAACCAAGATATGACTAGTAACGGTAAGAAAATTGAACAAACCATCGCCCACAACTACTTGTGTTCTACTCGTGCATAGAATCTACGCATAGACCTAGCTCACGATGCCACAGTTGGGGAACGTAGTAATAATTCAAAATTTTCCTACGTGTCACCAAGATCAATCTAGGAGATGCTAGCAACGAGAGAGAGGGAGTGCATGTTCATACCTCTTGAAGATCGCACAAACGGAAGCGTTACAAGAACGCGGTTGATGGAGTCGTACTCGCAGCGATTCAAATCATGGAAGATCCGATCTAGCGCCAAACAGACGGCGCCTCTGCGTTCAACACACATACAGCCCGGGGACGTCTCCTCCTTCTTGATCTAGCAAGGGGAGAAGAGAAGTTGAGGGAGAGCTCTGGCAGCACGACGGCGTGGTGGTGGAGCTGGTGGTATTCCTGCAGGGCTTCGCCAAGCACTACGGAGGAGGAGGAAGAGTTGGAGGAGGGAGGGGCTGCGCCAGGGAAGGGGTGCGGCTGCCCTCTCTCTCCCTCACTATATATAGGGGGAAGGGGGGAGGAGGAGGCGCCCTAGGGTTTCCCTAGGGGAGGGGCGGCGGCCACAGGGGAAACCCTAGATGGGTTTGGGCGCCCCCACCCCTAGGAAACTTGCCCCCCTTCCCGGGAGGGGTGGCTGCCCTAGGGAGGCGCCCCACCTCTCCATGTTATGTGAGATGGGGTGGAGGGCGCTCAACCCCTTAGTGGGCTGATGTGCCCCTCCCTTGGCCCATAAGGCCCCTAACGCTGCCGGGCCTCCAAACCCCTTTCGGACACGCTGGTCGCCACCCGCACTTCTCGAACAATTCTGGACTCCAATACCCTTCGTCCAATATATCGATCTTCACCTCCGGACCATTCCGGAGTTCCTCGTCACGTCCGAGATCTCATCCGGGACTTCGAACAACCTTCAGTAACCACATACTATTTCCCATAACAACTCTAGCGTCATCGAACCTTAAGTGTGTAGACCCTACGGGTTCGGGAACAATGCAGACATGACCGAGACACCTCTCCGGCCAATAACCAACAGAGGGATCTGGATACCCATATTGGCTCCCACATGTTCCACGATGATCTCATCGGATGAACCAAAATGTCGGGGATTCAATCAATCCCGTATTCAATTCCCTTTGTCTATCGATATGTTACTTGCCCGAGATTCGATCGTCGGTATCCCTATACCTTGTTCAATCTCGTTACCGGCAAGTCACTTTACTCGTTCCATAGTGCATGATCCCATGACTAACTACTTAGTCACATTGAGCTCATTATGATGATGCATTACCGAGTGGGCCCAGAGATACCTCTCAGTCATACGGAGTGACAAATTCCAGTCTCGATTCGTGCCGACCCAATAGACACTTTTGGAGATACCTGTAGTGCACCTTTATAGTCACCCAGTTACGTTGTGACGTTTGGTACACCCAGAGCATTCCTACGGTATCCGGGAGTTGCACAATCTCATGGTCTAAGTAAATGATACTTGACATTAGAAAAGCTCTTAGCAAACAAACTACACGATCTTGTGGTATGCTTAGGATTGGGTCTTGTCCATCACATCATTCTCCTAATGATGTGATCCCGTTATCAATGACATCCAATGTCCATGGTCAGGAAACCATAACCATCTATTGATCAATGAGCTAGTCAACTAGAGGCTCACTAGGGACATGTTGTGGTCTATGTATTCACACATGTATTATGGTTTCCAGTTAATACAATTATAGCATGAACAATAGACAATTCTCTTGAATAAGGAAATACAATAATAACCATTTTATTATTGCCTCTAGGGCATATTTCCAACACCCGTGCCATGGGAGTCAAGGACCAGGGGGAAACCCTTCTCCCATCTAGGGAGAAGGTCAAGGAAGAAGAAGAAGAAGGGGGGCTCTCTCCCCCTTGCTTCCGGTGGTGCCGGAACGCTGCCGGGGGCCATCATCATCACCGCGATCTACACCAACACCTCCATCATCTTCACCAACATCTGCATCACCTTCCCCCATTGATATTCAGCAGTCCACTCTCCCGCAACCCGCTGTACCCTCTACTTGAACATGGTGCTTTATGCTTCATATTATTATCCAATGATGTGTTGCCATCCTATGATGTCTGAGTAGATTTTCATTGTCCTACCGGTGGTTGATGAATTGCTATGATTGGTTTAATTTGCTTGTGGTTATGTTGCTGTCCTATTGTGCCCTACGTGTTGCGCAAGCGTGAGGGATTCCCGCTGTAGGGTGTTGCAATATGTTCATGATTCGCTTATAGTGGGTTGCTTGAGTGACAGAAGCATAAACCCGAGTAAGGGGGTTGTAGCGTATGGGATAAAGGGGACTTGATACTTTAATGCTATGGTTGGGTTTTACCTTAATGATCTTTAGTAGTTGCGGCTGCTTGCTAGAGTTCCAATCATAAGTGCATATGATGCAAGAAGAGAAAGTATGTTAGCTTAGGCCTTTCCCACATAAAACTTGTTATCGGTCTAGTAAAGTAGTCAATTGCTTAGGGACAATTTCACAACTCCTACCACCACTTTTCCACACTCGCTATATTTACTTTATTGCTTCTTTATCTAAACAACCCCTAGTTTATATTTACATGCTCTTTATTATCTTGCAAACCTATCCAACAACACCTACAAAGTACTTATAGTTTCATACTTGTTCTAGGTAAAGCAAACGTCAAGCGTGTGTAGAGTTGTATCGGTGGTCGATAGAACTTGAGGGAATAATTGTTCTACCTTTAGCTCCTCATTGGGTTCGACACTCTTACTTATCGAAAGAGGCTACAATTGATCCCCTACACTTGTGGGTTATCAAGACCTTTTTCTGGCGTCGTTGCTGGGGAGCCATAGCATGGGGTGAATATCCTCGTGTGTGCTTGTTAGCTTTATCACTAAGTAGATTTTATTTGTTGTTCTAAGTTGTTCTCTATCTTTAGCTATGGATATGGAACACGAAATACCAAAAAAAATTAGGTGTACTTGCTACTTATGCAGATGGGGAACCTCCTAAAACCCTCGATGCTCATTATGTGAAAGATATTATGTACTACTTTGATAATCCTGAGAAAACCCCATTCAATTATGTTATGGGAGACACGTTGGATCAACGTGAATACTTTAGGGATTATCGCTTGACTCAAAAAGGGAAACTATTATGGGATCAAATTCATATGTTGCATTGGTATGATCGTCAACTATGCTTGAGATATGATTATACTTGTTGCTCTAGGATGAAGGCTCTGTCGGCGTTGCTCGGGAACGGGGTCCCAGACTTGCTCGCTGCTGCCCTGGCGTGGCTCAAAGGGGCCCAGACAGCCCATCTTCATCAACGCAAGCTCAAGACCCTCGCGAGGGGCCAAGCCTCGCGGGGAGGACGGCAAGGAGCTTCCTCAGGCACGGCCTCGTCAGGCTGGCTCATGAGGAGGCGGAGAGTTCAAGGCAGGGTACCTCGCGAGGTGCCCATGACGCAAGCCATGACGACCAGGAGTGCCAGTCGGGCGCCAGCCCACGCAGTGTCCTCCTTTCCTCTTTGGTGCAAAGGGAGCAAGCGCAGGCGAGAGCATCAAGCAAAGGCATCCATTTCGGTGCAACAAGACCAAGACTAGCCCAACGGCCAGAAGGAAGTGATTGTGGAGTCCAAGCCGGCGTCATCACCAGAGCCTTTGACAGGCGAGGACCAACTTTAGTCAGGATAAGTGTACCCGTTGTTCCCCTTCAAAATGGCCAATTGTTGGCGCCCTTCCCGCTCAATATTTGGGAAGAGGCCCAGGGCCTTTGCCTATAAATAGGACTAGCCACCCCCAGGGTAGAGGCATCTGGATCCTCACCAAGAAACCAGTAGATAGAGCGATTGAACTCCTCCTAGCAGTTCATCTCACCAGCCAAGAACAGACCCTCGCGAGGCTGTTCTTCCTTGTATTGTTCCTCATCAGCCCAAGAGGCAATCCACCACACCACACACTAGAGTAGGGTATTACACCACAATGGTGGCCTGAACCAGTATAAATCTTGTGTCTCTTGTGCTGTTCAGTTTAGTAGTTTAGGTCCCAGCGATTCGGCGAGGTGCGAGACGGTAGAGGGTTGAATCTCCGCGCGCACCCCAGAGTTCGAACCTCAAGGGTCTGCCGGAACCCGAAATCCGACAAGCTCCACACCTTTCCTTTTCGTGCAAATTTAATGATAATAAAACCTTGGCTTCTTATGCTAATGGTATATATGATTACTATGATGTGGAACAAAAATAGAAGAATTTGTTGCTTTTATGGGTGCTTACGAAATTGAATCTTTGTTTAAAACGTGTGAAAATCTTGATGATGCTATTTACATACCTGAAAATTTTGCTATACTTAAATATTGCTATGAAAATTATGAATATAATGCCAATATTGATGCATTTATTGAGGAAGTCTCCTCTGTCCAAGAAGAGACTAATATTTTGCAGGAGTCTATGGAGGAAGAAATTGATGAAACTGTGAGCTCATTGGATGAAAAAGATGATGAGGAGAGCGAAGAACAAAAGGAGGAAGAGCAGATTAGCTACCCGTGCCCACCTTCTAATGAGAGTAACTCTTCAACTCATACATTGTTTAATTCCCCTTCATGCTTACCGAAGGATGATTGCTATGATGATTGTCATGATCCCATTGATTCTTTTGAAATATCCCTTTTTGATGAACTTGATGCTTGCTATGCTTGTTGCCAAGATGCCAATATGAATTATGCTTATGGATATGAACTTGCTATAGTTTCTTATGTTAAACATGAAATTGTTGCTATTGCACCCACGCATGATAGTCCTATTATCTTTTTGAATTCTCCAAACTACACTATATCGGAGAAGTTTGTGCTTATTAAGGATTATATCGATGGGTTGCCTTTTATTACTACACATGATGATTTTGATGGATATAATATGCATGTGCTTGCTGCTCCTACTTGCAATTATTATGAGATAGGAACTTTATCTCCACCTCTCTATGTTTCCAACACGATAAAATTGCAAGAAACTGTTTATACTATGCATTGGCCTTTACTTGGTGTGCATGAATTGTTCTTTTATGACATGCCAATGCATAGGAAGAGAGTTAGACCTCGTTGTTGCTTCATATATGTTACTTTGTGCTCACTACTAAATTACAAATCATTGTTAATTAAAGTTGGCTTTGATATACCTTGGGATCCGGTTGGATCCATTACTTGAGCACTATATGCCTAGCTTAATGGCTTTAAAGAAAGCGCTGCCAGGGAGACAACCCGGAAGTTTTAGAGAGTCATTTATTTCTGTTGAGTGCTTTTATATAGTTTAAAAAACCAAAAAAATAAAGAGAGGAACCCAAAACTTTTCAAAAAGGAAAGTGCAAGTGAGAAAGACAAGCATTGTTGAAGTGGGGGAGCTCCTTGAACTTTGTTCATGCTAACGGAAACTTTGTGAATCTTAATTACAGAAACTTTTCATTAAAAATAATTACCCCCTTGTACAATTCCATTGTATTATAAAAATAATGTGCCAAGGTTTGCCTTTAGGATGTTTACAATGCTTGTTGGTTTGTACGGTGCAGGACAGAAACTTTGGCTGTAGCGCGCGATTTTACTTTGATTACTGGAACGTCAAACGGTTCTGAAACTTTTTGCACTGTCTTGCTGTACAATTTTTTTATTTTTTATAATTTTGGTAGAATTTTTGGGGTACCATAAGTATGGTGAATGTTCAGATTGCTACATACTGTTCTGTTTTTGACAGATTCTGTTTTTGATGCATAGTTTACTTGTTTTGATGAAACTATCAATTTCTATTAGTGGATTAAGCCATGGAAAAGTTATATTACAGTAGACACAATGCAAAAACAAAATATGGATTGGTTTGCAATAGTACCTAGAGTAGTGATTTGCTTTATTATACTAACGGATCTTACCGAGTTTTCTGTTGAAGTTTTGTGTGGATGAAGTGTTTGATCGAGAAGGTCTCAATATGAGGAAAAGGAGGAGAGGCAAGAGCTCAAGCTTGGGGATGCCCAAGGCACCCCAAGTAAATATTCAAGGAGACTCAAGTGTCTAAGCTTGGGGATGCCCCGGAAGGCATCCCCTCTTTCTTCAACAAGTATCAATATGTTTTCAGATTCGTTTCGTTCATGCGATATGTGCAAGTCTTGGAGCGTATTTTGAATTTAGTTTTCACTTTTCTTTTATGCACCATGCTGGTATGAGATAGTCCTTGGTTGATTTATAGAATTCTCATTGCACTTCACTTATATCTTTTGAGTATGGCTTTATAGAATGCTTCATGTGCTTCACTTATATCATTTGAAGTTTGGATTGCCTGTTTCTCTTCACATAGAAAACCGCCATTTGTAGAATGCTCTTTTGCTTCACTTATATTTGTTAGAGCGTGGGCATATATTTTGTAGAAATAATTAAACTCTCTTGCTTCACTTATATCTATTTAGAGAGATGATAGGAATTGGTCAATCACATGGTTAGTCATAAAATCCTACATAAACTTGTAGATCGCTGAATATGATATGTTTGATTCCTTGCAATAGTTTTGCGATATGAAGATGGTGATATTAGAGTCATGCTAGTGGGTAGTTGTGGATTAGTAGAAATACTTGTGTTGAGGTTTGTGATTCCCGTAGCATGCACGTATGGTGAACCGTTATGTAACGAAGTTGGAGCATGAGATATTTTTTGATTGCCATCCTTTGTGTGGAGGTCGGGGGCGCGCGATGGTTAACTCCTACCAACCTCCCCCATAGGAGTATGCGTGTAGTACTTTGTTTCAAGGGCTAATAATTTTTTGCAATAAGTATGTGAGTTCTTTATGACTAATGTTGAGTCCATGGATTATACGCACTCTCACCCTTCCATCATTGCTAGCCTCTTCGGTACCGTGCATTGCCCTTTCTCACCTCGAGAGTTGGTGCAAACTTCGCCGGTACATACAAACCCCATGATATGATATGCTCTATCACACATAAGCCTCCTTATATCTCCTCAAAACAGCCACCATACCTACCTATCATGGCATTTCCATAGCCATTCCGAGATATATTGCCATGCAACTTCCATCATCATCATATACATGACTTGAGCAATCATTGTCATATTGTTTTGCATGATCGTAAGATATCTAGCATGATGTTTTCATGGCTTGTCCATTTTTTGATGTCATTGCTACGCTAGATCATTGCACTTCCCGGTACACTGCCGGAGGCATTCATATAGAGTCATATCTTTGTTATAGTATTGAGTTGTAATATTGAGTTGTAAGTAAATAAAGTGTGATGAAAAATGGGTTTGTCTCTCGTCACACCATCTCACACAAGGCCGCCGTGGCCTCTCTCTCTCAACGTTGGTCAGTGATCCGGCCGCATCCCGTCCGCCGGCGGAAAGGGAGGATGTGCATCGTCTCTCCATTCGACGGTGTTGAGGCAGCTCGTTCCGATCTGCGGTACCCGCCGTTCTCTCTGACCAAGCTCCGGCGCGGTAGGGCCTTCGCCACTTGCTCGCTGCCACAGTATGGGCAGATCCCGGCCGCGGCGCCTCCTAGTAACATCCCAACGACCCTCGTGTACAACTTCCTCCGCCTTGCTCCATCGCCCATCTTCCCACGTTGTTGCATGTGGATCTTCTTTAGTTGTTTGCTTAAATCGTATCTCGCCAACGACTTTCCATCTTGCAATCTCGTCCTCAAACCATTTTTGATAAACCAGCATGTGCTATCTTTCCCTTTTACATGGAACATGCTTCTTTTTGTCGACGATGTGTCTTCAACTCGTGTCATTGGGCAGTAATTGTTTCCTTTCGACCTCCTTTTGCAAACAGGGCTATCCATTTTCACTCGTTGTTATTATGACCTTTTGGTGAACTCGCACAAATCACTTTCTCAAGAGTGTTTTGTGCAGTTCCGCCAAAATGTCACACGGGCAATGTTTTTACATTTCGTGGTAATCATGGAAAGGGAGATTGGTTTTGCTATTCTCCTCATACAACTCCGTGCCTAATCTTCTCCAACAAGAAGTTAGTCCTAAAGAGAGATCGTAGAGGTGATCGACTTCTATTTATGTGTGCTATGTTTCATCATCTAGTTCCACTATTATTGTAATCACACTGACTGGATATCTTTGCAAACAGGGATGGTACGCCCGATTATAGTGGAGCTGCACAAAATGATCGGATTGTGGTGTCCTTCATACACCTCTTTTTTGGCTACAGAGCTGGGTGAAACTAGCTGCCAAGCAATGAACACTGTGCCAAGGAAATGGAGCCATGCCTATGAACAACATCGATCAATTATATATATTTTTCTTTATTTGTACACCTTCTCACAACTTTGTCTTCAGTTGTGATGTGAATATTGGCGCTGATCTGCGAACCATTGAGATGCATTATCCATGGTAGTTTCATTTGTATTTGATGGAATGTTGTAACGAGATAATCTCGAGGCAAGACACATGAATCCTAAGTTGAAACCTTTTTTTCTCAAGGAACCAAAGTTGAAACCTTCATAGCATCACAAAGACAATTTCATTAAAATTATGCGACATATAAACAAATCTCAAGGATTGATAGCAATGCCGTAAACAATTCAACTTCGTTTCGCCAACATGTTGACATCCTTCATCCGCTCCACCTGCCATGCAACAATATTGAGTGCACAACACAACTTCAAGGAAAGATTCACCCCGGTCGTTGCTCCGCAGTAGTAATGACTAGTGAGCAGTCAAATCACAAAGCCCCACCTTCACCACAGTAAGTTGCTCGGACGAAGCAACCATCATTTCTCTATTCCTTGAATCCGCTGGTACTCCCATATTACCACAATAATAAGTTGCTCGGGCGAATCAACCATCACTATATCCGCTCACGTGTGATGACCACAGGAGCTATCCATTCAGATTGCATGTTAAAAAAATAAAGGTCGATAACTAATGCGCAAACTTTCAAAAAAACTAATGCGGCACCTCGGGCCAATGCGGCCAGATCGCATTTTGCACGAGAAATTACACACCATGTTTCGTTGACATGTGGTCCCGTTCCAACATATCAGTGAGACGACGGCGAGTAGCAGGAGTATTTCTGAACCGACGTGTAGGCCGGGGCACCCCTTCGTGAACCGTGGCAAACTGGCAACCGTCCACCGACTCTTCGCCTTTCCCTCTCGATTTGGAACTGCTATCACACGCCCTTCCTCTCCCTCCTCCATTTTCCTTCAGCCCTTCACCCTTTCTTCTGCCATTGTTCGATCGCCTTCTCCATGGAGGGAACAGGACGGAAACCACCCCATTATTCTTGCCCCGATCTGAAAGATGACGTGGTGGAGGAACTCATTGATCGATGCGACGTCATCACCTCGGCTAGCATGGCAGGTTCGTTCAAGTCCATTCTTGACTCAACTAATAACATCATTACAAGGAACCCAAGAGTCAAGGAGCGGTTTGATCTCCCCTATCTTCTTATTTGGACCTCGATGATCGGGCGCCACACGATGGAGGCCTCGCCTGTGCAAGTTGTTGCCGCTGATAATGATAGGTATGATGTTAAGATGCCATCGCTGAGGGCAAGGCTTGGGCAAGCGCAAATGGAGATTGGGTTGTTTACATTGGGTCCAATCTGCGAGTGGGAACTTGTGAATGTGTACACTCGTGACCGGTTCCACTTCCAAAATCTCAGCAGATCGCCCAGAGGTTGAGCACACCGGTATTGTACGCGACGCTCAAATACAATCATGGTGACTGTCTTCTACGGAAGATAGCAATTTCTCGAGTTCCCAACCGCTCTTAGAATTACAACAACTATGAAGTTGTTGCTATCTTCGACAAGCTAGTTGCCGTCCTTGGTGGTTTGACTTGATGGATATTTCTCAAAAAGCAGTTTCTGTACACGCATGAGTACTATGATGCAATTCAATACGAGGGCCTTGTGTTTGCTGCCACCACTCGTGGCACTGTTTTTGCATGGAATCGTTATGATCTCGGTACATTTGTCTTCCACCGTAATTATAATTGTTTCATCCACATGCATGCGGGTTAGCAAGTTTCCCTTTACTAATTAACCTTCTTCTTGTGTTTCCAAGGTCATGTGAACATTCCACCACCTATACTTGAAAATTTTTATAACCAAGGGGGAGATGACGATGGTGATGATCACGAGCATGAGGACGAGCAGCGCCCATATACTCTTTGGCGCCTGGCAACTAATTCCAATGGATCACCTCTTCTCGTGTGTATACAGCCCACTGATGATGTTACTGCTAAGGAAGCAGGTGTAGTCTCCCATGGTCGCACTCTCCGGACCTATTCCAACACCTGTTGCATGGTATTCAGGGTGGATACTAGTGTGCTAGCGCCAACACCTTCTCCCTGGTACAGAACTGATAGTCTTGGAGAAAACTCGCTCTTCCTTGGACAAAACTATCCGATGATGGTGAAAGGCGATCCAACTGCTGTTAACACAACATTACTAGCACCATTTATGAGAAGCAACTGCGTCTATACCTCGGACATTAGCGTGGTTCCCTACCCTAGTACTGATATAGTAGGCCGCTTCAGCCTGGATGATCAGTCCTGCGTTGGTCTCGAGATCGACAATAGATGGCCCGTCCCAGAGAATCACTTCTGGTTCAAAGAAAGCGTTTCCAACGCCGAGGAATGGTTGAGTTGAAGTTCATTTCATTGCTTGTTATTTGTTGTGTGGTGAAAACTTTAGTATTTATAATGTATCCTTGTTATCGATGTGGGTTGATGACCTGTTGTATGTAATAAAATGATATGCCTGTGATAAACTTACTAAATTTATGAATGGCTTTCGAGTTGCTTCTGTGAGTGAGTGGTGCGACGAGGCAAAAAAATATTTTCCGAATACATAATTGTACGTGCATTGCAACAGGTTATCGGATGAGGCCAATCAACAATAGTAGTACACTATTTGTACTAGCTTCACATGCTTTGTGCGTCGTGCGGGTGTTTTTACTATAGCCATATTGTACGGAACCAGCACCTCGAATCCTCGATACTAGTACTATATAGTAAGTAGTAGGAGTAGTAGGGTGGCATGGGCCAGAACAAGCATTCACGTCCAGGAGTACGGCACACGCCACCAACACGACTTCCATCTGACACCATATTTCTTGGAGTCCGTGCTAGAGCAATCTCTTCAACCTCATCGTTTCTCTAACTCAGCCATCACGCGGCGGGCAAGGTGGGGGTTTGCCGATAGTCGGTTTCCTCAACTGCGGTCCCACTTGTAAGGCCAACTCCAACGCTCTATCAATATATGGATGTACTCTTCTTCCCAATACAAAAACTTGCATCCATTCTACTCCCTCCATTGCACAATACATGCCTTCTATTTGTCAAAATGTATATGTATCTAGACATGTTTTTGTATATAGGTACATCCATTTTTGGACAAATGGAAGTCAAGTATTTTGGAACGGAGGGAGTACACAATAAAATTAAGTTAGCACAACTAGTCTAATCCGAGAGCACAACCGAAGATTTGGTCGGGTTCTTCCTCCTTTTGCCGACACGGGACATCCAAAGATCCGTGTCATGTCATGAAAGAAAATAGAGTGGTAGTTGAAGCCACTTAAATGTGCATCTTGGGTTAAATCAGAATAGAATCTTACTACTCTTGAGTAACTCCAAAATCGGCCACCAAAGATCTTTCTTGGATTTGTTTTTCATCACCAGCACGTCGAGGTGAAAGATGTGCAGGTTCAGTGGGTCCGCTTGTGTTTCCACCGACATGTGGGACCGCATGTGAGCAAATAGACGATGGGCTCCACGCGTCCACTGGCTGGCTGAGAAGAGAGATATAGGAGGGCTGAGCACAGACTGTAGGAAATTTGTTCTACGTAACCAGCACCTTGATATTCACGTGTGGTTGTTTCTAGAATAAAAAAGGAGGTACCCCTACTTTTGTTACTCCCACTACGCCTAGCCTAAGGTTAGTAGGTGACCTTGCGCTTGGCTCTTCGCCTCTTCCGGAAGTCGATGGTTCTACAGTAGTGCTTCTGGCAATCTGACACCAAATGAACTGCTGCACGTCCACCGCTAGTAAGCAAAATTTTCTCCTCATGCTGCGAGCCACCACGCACGTGTTGGCGAGGGAGAAGGCGTAATCAAGCTTCTCGTCGTTCTGCGAGTTGACGGGACACATCAAAGTTATTTACTAGTAGTACATACTCTCTCCAAAAAACGGCTGACCATGTCATTGCTACCATCCCGTGCTCCGTCGTTGAGTACGTGCACTATTCACATGCCATCGAGGAGAAAAAAATATTATGAGGTGCCATCGGCGCACGACTCACTTACTAAAAAGGGTGTCCCCCGCTTCCCATGACGACGACTCACTTACGCACCGCTTATCGATTATCTCCATTTTCTTGCATGACACGTGCACCTTGATGCTAGATGTCTCGCATGTTGGGAAAAGGATGAACAAAGCTCACGTAAAAGAAAAGAGTTGAAGAGCATAGATTCCCGACGACCGAGGAGGAGCAAGGAACCTCGCGATGGAGCGCGTCGCAAGGAACCTTATGCGTTTTCCCTGCTTTTTGCCGCCGCCCACCTAAAAACAACTAAAAGAACATGAACTTTTCGCTAGCCACTAGAAATGGTACATCAGGATGCTAAGTTGAAGATGTTTTACACTCCCTCCGTTCCCAAATACAAGTCTTTTTAGATATTTCAATAAGGGACTACATACGAAACAATATGAGTGAATCTACACTCTAAAATATGTCTGCGTACATCCGTATGTTGTAGTCTATTTGAAATGGCTAGAAATACTTATATTTAGGAACGGAGGGAGTAGTTTATATTTAATTATTGATAACCACGCAACAAGCCATGTGACGGTGCCCTGGACTAGGGGGTACTCACCACGTCATCTCCCGATCTATTAGATTGGGCCGAGGACCCCCATGGCCGTATACTCATGGGCCAGTTCGGACAGCTGCCGCATACAAGGAAGATTCCACAAGACTTGGTGATCAAGACAAGGACTCCTCCCCCACCGGCGTATTCGGCTAGGACTCTTGTTATCCTAGGCCTCTGGTGCATTATATAAACCGGGGCCAGGCTAGTCGAGACACAACCATTACAACAATCATACCATAGGCTACCTTCTAGAGTTTAGACTCTCTGATCTCGTGGTAGATCAACTCTTGTACTACCCATATCATCAATATCAATCAAGCAGGAGTAGGGTTTTACCTCTATCGAGAGGGCCCGAACCTGGGTAAAAACATTGTGTCCCTTGCCTCCTGTTACCATTGATCCTAAGACGCACTGCTTGGGACCCCCTACCCGAGATCCACCGGTTTTGACATCGACATTGGTGCTTTCATTGAGAGTTCCACTGTGTGATCGATAAAAGGATCGATGGCTCGCCTGCAGATCAACTTCGACTTCAGCATCTTCGTCACCAGCTCGATTGGTCACCTTGGTTCGACCAAGAATTGCGCCCCGTGTTCGGATCACCATATTCGGACGAGGGCCTTCATCAAACATCAACTCCGATCTCTATCAAGATCACGGAGGAATCATCCATGGAGCTCGGGGGCTCAACATCAACATTGCCCTCTAGCGACCGTGCTGTTTTTCTGGACAGCGAACTCGTATCTGCTACCACCACCTCTTCGAGTATCGCTTTGACGATCTCTTTGGTAGAATTGTGCGGAATTGAGTCTACAACAACCCTTGAAAATTTCGTCGAGTTTCGATGGAGGAATCTCTGGCAATCCACGATATACCGGAGCACTGTCAAATCTGGATGGGAATTTAGATGTGTTTAGGGCGTGGTGTCCAGCTTCTAGCTCGGACGTCCTTTGGAAGATCCAACCGTTGATCGGCTGCGTAATTCCTATATCTACCACGCGTCCAAATTTCAGCTCGATCCGACCATCCAAACTCTGGGAACCTTCCGATTAGTGCATCACTTTTCGGATCTGTTTTCTGCGCGAGAACGAATCCGACCCGAATTCATCTTTTTTATGAACGGGATTTCGGACATCCTTTTTGAAGGAAGTTTTGTATGGGATATTGTGTATTATTCCCGAACACATCCCACTAACTTTAAAATCTTTTGAACATGATATTCAGCATCATGCTAGTGTCAAACCAGTCCAGCAATATTGCTCCACGGCTGCCGACCTGCGCTAGACACGTCGTCACTTTGTTGAGCCGAGCTCAACTTCTTCGGATCATCATCTCGGCAAGCCGAACAAGAGTCCGGCATCGCGAAGGACAAATCATCACCAACATCGCCGCCCCACGGATTACACGGAGCGGGCATACCAGCATCGCTGCACGGTCGCTTCATCAAGCCGGCATGGACCACGTCACAACCTGCATCGGCAGGGCTGCACTATTGCTTCTTCAAGCTGGTGTCCATCACGCCGACCTACTTCGACATCTCGGCTGGACCGGGGGCTTCGCCATCTCTTCATCAACCTACTCCGGACACTTCGGCATCACTAGCCGACCAGCTCCGTCACGTTAGCTGGGCCGAGGGCTTTGCCTCGGCGAGCCAACCTTTACCAGCATTGCCATGCCGTCGTTTTATCGCCCATCAGGCAATGGGTGTGCGGAGCGAGTCCCAATTTTGGGAATCACCTTCCTTCGGATTGCTACAACAAATAAACCAGGTGCTATCAATCCCTAATATTTTTTGCTTGTTTGGGTTCATTTTTCCGAAGAATTATTACTCTGGTTTGTCCATCATATGTACACAGGTATATTAAATGGTGGCCGCATTCACGACAGTCGCATGGTGGTTCGGTCAGTTTCCGTACATAGTCCGGCGAACGCCACATCCGGAGCTCGGACCGACCTGCGAATTCAGGATTTGCCACGCCTTTACCGCATCACGCCGACGCCCTGCATCGACATTGACTTCGGCGCTAGGCCATATTTCTTTTATTACTCACTTTGCATAAATTATTCATTATGCAATGATTTTTTTATTATCATTATTATTATTATCTCCCGTTTGCACTATTTTTTGTGCACAGGAAAATGATCTGGGGACTTCGGCGTCACTCTGCCGGTCTGCATCGACCGTGCTATGTCACCACTTCGGCGTGTCGAGCCCTCCGCTCCGCCACCTCGGGACCGGCTTGGGGGATAGAACCTTGTCCCGCATCAAGCTCAGACTGCGAACACATTAACCAGCTAAGTCGCTTTCATGCTCAAAGCTTTAATTTCTAACTTGTGTTCGGTTCGACCAAGCGTTATACTTTTTTGGAAAAAAAGTTGCTTGTATTTTTTTTTCTTGTCCAAACTTTGTTCACATACTTGACGCGCTACCCGCTACCATTATATTCGGGGCTTCTTTAATGAAGCTTATTAATATGGGCTTTATGCCCAACACATGTGTCACACTTCCGCATGTACCTTTTATTCACCATTATATGCATCGATATGACTTAAGTTTTGGCCAAGCTTAGGTTGCTCGGCTCTGTGCTTACCCTCACGCTCCCGATTGTTCGGCTAGGTGGTAAAGGGAGCACCTCTGCGATTGTTACTGCCGGGTCAGCCGAATGTGTACCTCAGACTGGGTGAAGCCAAAAGCTAGTGTTCTTAAGGGAATACTCGGTCGGTGAACTAAAAGATGATTTCTTACCTATTTATTTACCTGCCCCCAGATGTTTTTCTGCTCTTTTCGCAGTCCGGACATGCACTTTAGGGCATGCCTCCCAGGGAAAGGAACCCCTAACGGAACTATTCTCCCTGGAAGATGTTTCTTACTAACAATGTAATATAACATAACTAGTTGGGCACTTGTCTAATAAAGCACTAATGCCCCTACGCCTGGTCTCCATGCATGCCCCGGTTTTTATAACCGCGAGGGTATTCGGACACACTCCGGATTATTGGGTCCAGAGGTTGAAGCGAAAAGGTCTGCTACAACAAACGATCTACAATCCGGCTAGAAGGCATTCTACATGTCACCTTACATTATATAGTCAACTTTTACCCAAGTCACTTGGGGGCTCTTATGTTTATTTGAGCCGTTTCATACTAAGTGTTTTTCTTCTTAGTCGTTGCAAAGTTATTATTATTTATCACTCCTTTTTTCGACACGAGTGTGCGGTCACTAGCCGGGGAGCCTAATTTCTCTCTCAAAAGCCGCTAGAGTTTAGTTTGCTAAACTGGCCTGATGAGAAGTACTCCGCCCTCGGGATAGGAGGTTGAAGCCATAGGCTGACTCGCTCGAAGTCTTGAGATAGGGTGTATCATGTTAAAGCACGACATAAGCACTTCTTTTTTCTAAGACCAATTTTCGGGTTGGCACCGAACACTTGATATTGTTCGGACTTCATGTTTTTACTGACGTTTCTTGGTTTTCCAAGCTTTTTGGCACTTTTAAACTATTTGTGCTTTTTCAAAGACAAGTCTCGCAGGCAATGCCGACACCTTTATAGATTCGCAAAATATTCTCGGATATTGCTATATATGCATCAGTTTCAAATTGTGTCTTCGGTCAATAGTTGGGTTGCCCGGCTCCTGCACTTGCTTCCTACGTTCCGCTTTTTTCGGCTAGGCGTGCAAAGGGAGAACCATTGCGATCGTGCTTCCAGCTCACACGGTTAAGCACCTTAGTGGAGAAAGCCGAAAACTGACTGTCACAATAAGCGTAAACTGGTCAGTGATCCGATGACTGTGTTAAATAATAGGCCGTTCATAACATTGGCCGAAGTGTTTACAGCTTGACCTTGACTGTCGCCGAACACTACCTGGGGCTATTAACTAGCCTCCCAAACTAAATCCTCGATATTTCACTCTTACATTGGAGCTGAGGTTTTATGATCATGCTTAGCATGACAACCCAAAGAAAGGAACCGATAGAGGGACTATTTTCTTTGGAAGACATTTCTTCTGTTAAACAGTAATATAAAATATCTCTCCGCGTACCTTTGTTTATAGAACCGTATGGCCAGATTGCCTTGTTTGTTGTAAATCTTTGCCCCCATAAAGGCTTTATAAAGTAAGACAAACACTCCTCGACTATTGGCCGAGGAGGTGGAAGCCGATGGTCGGTCAACAAAGTTTTGTACAATGCGGATCCGAGCATTAAATGACGTAAAGTACTTGGATACATAGAGTCATTACACACAATTTGTGATTTTACTATGGATATCGATCCTTAATTCGGCCACCCGTGCCCGCATTAAGGCTCGGGGGCTACTGAGCTTCGGGCTTATTATCTAAACATATTAAAGGGGCACATTGATCCCCTGATCTGGCGATGCCACCCGACAAGTGTCTCGGGGGCTACTGCATTGCTTGTCCAATGCAGAAAATTTTAAGTGCAATATAGTTTCCGAGGAGATTTTGATCCTCAGGTTGGTCGGCCGCACCCAACCCGAGTCTCGAGGACTGAGCATGCCGCTTTTTGTGTCCCGAAGTATTCTGCCGAGCTAGGACTTGATCCTTAGACCAATTTTGCAAATCAACCTGAGTCTCAGCAGCTATGGGGATCAGCGGTCTTATGTCATCCTTCATGGGCATCTCGGGTTTTAGACCGATACCCACCTTGAGGGCTACTGGCTATGTATCTCGGCAGAGAATAAATTGCACCAACAAAAAATATTGACAAAAATCGCCCACATTCGGGTGGTGCACCACCTCGAAGCGATCCGCATAAAGCTCAAGCGTTAGTGGCTGGCTCCATAGAGGGCATTTCCGCATTAAGCTCGCTAAACTCCTTCAAACTTCTTTGAACCAAGGTGATTTACTTACACCCGGATAAGTCGGCGTTGGAGCTCTGATACATAGTCCGCGTTGGAGCTCGGATAGATAGTCCGCGTTAGAGCCGGAAGCAGTCCCGCATTGGTGCTCGGCTGCAAAAACACTCGAATGCAGTCCGGCGTTAGAGCTCGGACGAAGAGGGAACTGCCTCCCGAACAACTTCAAACCTGAGGTGTGGCATAAAAATAACAAGGCATTGATAAAGGCCGAAACTTAAAGGCTCGATACCCGACGTGTAAACCCGTCGAATGCATTTCGCGATCCTCAAGATCAAGATAAAGAAGATTCGTTGAACCAGTTTTCAAGACCGACAACCGAAGATGAAGAACAGTTCGGAAGAATCGAGGAGCGTCCCTAACTTGAAGACCGGTTCAGGGGGCAACTGACGGTGTCCTGGACTATGGGGTACTCACCACGTCATCTCCCGATCTATTAGATTGGGCCGAGGACCCCCATGGTCGTATACTCATGGGCCAGTTCGGACAACTGCCGCATACAAGGAAGATTCCACAAGACTTGGCGATCAAGACAAGGACTCCTCCCCCACCAGCGTATTCGGCTAGGACTCTTGTTATCCTAGGCCTCTGGTGCATTATATAAACCGGGGCCAGGCTAGTCGATACACAACCATTACAACAATCATACCATAGGCTACCTTCTAGAGTTTAGCCTCTCTGATCTCGTGGTAGATCAACTCTTGTACTACCCATATCATCAATATCAATCAAGCAGGAGTAGGGTTTTACCTCCATCGAGAGGGCCCGAACCTGGGTAAAAACATCGTGTCCCTTGCCTCCTGTTACCATTGATCCTAAGACGCACTGCTTGGGACCCCCTACCCGAGATCCGCCGGTTTTGACACCGTCACCATGCATGTACAGGACGCATGCAGCCACGCATGTACACAAGCCAACACACTAACTCCATCCGATCCAACTCATGCACATACACGCACAACATGGAGCACACAACACACGTACACAAGACGTGCATGCACACACGCTCGGCCGCAGAATGCACGTGAATAACACATGCATGCGCACACACTCGGCTGCATGGAGGCGTGCGCCATCCGCGACGACGTCCGGTTCATCGTGCTACGGCGAAGCTCGCATGCAACGGCGCATACGCATCTCTTGCAGCACCTCTTTGCCGTCGTTGCTCAACTACTAGTCTGAGACAAAGACGACTGCAGCCTCGGCCTTAGAGCTAGCACCGATGGAAAAACACGCACGCTGCACGCACACGAGCACATACGGAGTGCCCCACAACGTGGTGGTGGTGCGTCCCCAGTCGCCTCTACTCCTTCTAGGCACGTTGTCTATCAAGGCGGCTGCATGCTAATGATGATGTGGGTGAGATCTTCTAGGACTCAGATGACGACGAGGAAAATTATGAGACACAAGGTGACGTACACCGTCAAGGTCCACGGTCAAGGGGGTGCTAGTAAGTGCTTAGATGTGCTTAGAGCAAATACAATAGAGCTGAGTCAGCATGCTATAAGGAATAAACTATAGTATATTTCTGCTTAGTTGGAGGAAAGAGAAGAGGAGAGAGAAGGTAAGCGGGCTCTTCGTGAAGAGCCAGCTCTAGCACATGCTCCTAGGCACTTTGTGAGAATGAAAGGTGGGCCACAGAACAAAAAAGTAGTAGTACACTCTTTTGATCTACTATTGTACATGTTGACTATAAGATGGGCTGTAGACGACATGGCACTGGCTTATAGCCAGCAGCTGACTATACTATTAATGCTCTTTAGATGAGGTGCTAAGTGCATTAAATGTCTTAGTAACTCAAGTCTTCAATGCATAGGTGCTTAATTTATTGGTGCCACATCATATTTTATGCCTACGTGGGTGCTTAGCAGCTATACATGGTGGAGCTTTGGGAGAGGCCAAGGCTGGTCATAGTGGGGAGTAACTTGTATCAGAACATATTACTATGTTACTCTAAACATCTATAAACCGAAAGGAGGGAGTAGTAACATAGACTAGTGTCATATGCAGAGTATGGGAGCACATGATATTTCCCCGTCCGGACCGATCCCAAGTTGGCTTCTCACCTTCTTGGCCCAACAAACCCTCCCTCCCTCCCAAGCACTTCCCGCCTGGCGCCACCGAGCCCACCGCCCACATTTATGGCAAGTCGTATGACGCGACCTCTCACTGCTTCCGCCGTTGAAGCGGCGTGCCGACCGAGGGCATCGCCCGCTGCACGCCCGACATTTCAGACTACACAGTGGATAGTAACTTTTAGAGCAAGTACTACAATTAGATGACATAAGCAAGCTATAAGGATTTAAATATAGTATTTGTGCTTAGTTGAAGGAGAGAGAAGAGGAGAGAGAAGAAAAGCGGATTGTAAACGTGTAGCCGATTGTACTCCAACATACTTTGTGAGACAAAAGGTGGGGCCATTATTAATGATATTGTATTTATACTAAAGGACTAAAGGACGCCTTAATTACTCTGTTTCTTAGACAAACCTTGGCGTGGCTATTATTGACTTTTTTGAGCTATTATTGACTTGGATGTGGGGTTTGGGGGCCAAAGGCCTACTATTATATCAAGACGATCAGGACGCCTTCGATTTAATCGTGACACTAATCATGCACGCAAACGTGTATGATCAAGATCGAGGACTCACGGAAGATATCACAACACAACTCTAAAAACATAAATAAGTCATACAAGCATCATAATACAAGCCAGGGCCTCGAGGGCTCGAATACAAGTGCTCGATCATAGACGAGTCGCCGAAGCAACAATATCTGAGTACGCACATAAGTTAAACAAGTTTGCCTTAAGAAGGCTAGCACAAAGCCGATACAGACGAAGAGGCGCAGCCTCTGCCTCGATCCTCCTAAACTACTCCCGGTCGCCGCCGTGACACCGCACGTAGTAGTAGGCACCTCCCAGTAGTAGTCGCCGCCGACGGTGGCGTCGCTCTGGGTTCCAAGATCTGGTTGCGACAACCGTAAAGAAGGAAAGGGGAAAGGGGGAGAAAGCAACCGTGAGTACTCATCCAAAGTACTCGCAAGCAAGGAACTACACTACATATGCATGGGTATATGTGTAAGGAGGCCATATGAGTGGGTGAACTGCAGAATGCCGTAATAAGAGGGGATAGCTAATCCTATCAAGACTACGCTCGCAGCCTCTGCCTTGCAAAGGTAGAAGAGAGTAGACCAAGTCCTCCAAGTAGCATCGCCAAGTAGCATCTCCAAGTAGCATCTCCAATAGCATCGCATAGTATAAACCTACCCGCGATCCTCCCTCGCCGCCCGTGGAAAAGCGATCACCGGGTTGTTCGTGGAACTTGGAAGGGTGTGTTTTATTAAGTATCCGGTTCTAGTTGTCATAAGGTCAAGGTACAACTCCAAGTCGTCTGTTATCAAGATCACGGCTATTCAATAGATTAACTTCACTGCAGGGTGCACCACATAACCCAACACGCTTGATCCCATTTGGCCGACACACTTTCCGGTCATGCCCGCCTCGAAGATCAACACGCCGCAGCCCCACCTAGGCACAACAGAGAGGTCAACACGCCGGTCTAAATCCTATGCGCGCAGGGTCTGGGCCCATCGCCTCGAAAGCACACACCGCACGCTATGCGACGCGCCGGTGAGCGACCTAGCAACCTCCATTACAAAGGAAGTTGCGTTAACGCAGTCCAACCCGGCGCTACCGCCTCGTCGCTGACGCCAAGAAGGCTTCGGCCGATACCACGACGCCGGATACCCATAACTACTCCCACGAGATGGTTAGTGCGATAGACCAAATGGCCGCACTCGATCAAATACCAAGATCTCGTTAAGCGTGTTAAGTATCCGCATGAACGCCGAACAGGCCAGCCCACCTGCCTCCTAGGTGGTCTCAACCTGCCCTGCCGCTCCGCTTCAAAGTAACAATCGGGGCCGTCGGGAACCTGTGCCCACCTCTACCGGGATGGAGCCACTGTCCTTTCAGCCCCCTCATCGTAATCACTTATGGTACTCCTCGTGACCCGACTTTAGTCACCATCTGTATAGTATGTATGTATGTAGTATATACCGTGATAACCTCCCAAGTGATCACGGCACGATAGTATAGCAAGGCGATCGACAAGAGTGTAGGGCCAATGATGATAAACTAGCATCCTATACTAAGCATTTAGGATCATGCGGGTAAGGTATCAATGATTGTAGCAACAATGACAAAGCTATGCAATGTAATAGGAGTAATCAAGCAAGAATATGCTACACTACTCTAATGCAAGCAGATAGAGAAGAATAGGCGATATCCGGTGATCAAAGGGGGCTTGCTGGTTGCTCGAGACAAGGAGGGGCCATCTTCGTGTAGTCGAACACACGGACATCGGCACCGGTCTCGAGTCTACCGGAAAGAAGTAACGGAGGGGGGAACACAATAAATAATGAGCAATCAAATGTAACATAAAGCAAGACGCTGCAATAAGCGGTGCTAGGGGTGACCTAACGAGTGGTAGGTGATACTGGCGGGGAAACATCCGGAAAGTATTCGGTGTTCCGTGTTTTCAGACAGATAAACCGAGGTGAAATGTTGCAGGTTCACTATGCTAGGGACGCGTGGCGGATGAACGGGCTGCGATCCGATCCGCCTCGCCGCTCGAGCAACTTTCATGTTGAAAATAATTTAATCCGAGTTACGGATTAAAAGATATGATTTTCTAAAGATTTTAATAATTTGTGGAATTTAATTAATTATTTAATTTAATTCGAAAATGAATTAATGACATCAGCATGATGTCATGCTGACGTCAGCAGTCAACGGAGTTGATCGGTCAACTGACGATGGGTCCCACCGTCGCTGACACATGTTAATTAACCAGTTTATTTAATCTAATCAAAATTAATTAGGGTGGGCTCCTTTGCCATACTAATTAACTAATCAAAGTTAATTAGATAACTAATGTTTATTTAGTTCGCTTAGTTGTTTGTTTAATTAATCCTAATTAATTTAATTAACTAATTAATTAATATTTTAATTACTTATTATCAATTTTTTTCTCTTTTTTATATAAAATCATTCTAGGGGTTGGGCCCCATTGTAAGTGGTTTCAGCCACCTCCCTCCCTGCACCTAACGCACGCAGGGAGGGGCCGGGCGCGATGGCGGACTGCCCCGACGAGGCCATGGTCGAGGCCGACAGTGGGGTAGGCGGAGCAAGGCGCGACCCTGGACAGGAGCAACGCCGGCGAGGCGCGGCACGCCTAGGCACGTCCAAAGCGCAGCAGCGGTGCGGTGTGGACACGGCCGGCAGCTGCACGGGAGCGCTGGGTGCGGCTCCGAAGCGGCGCGACGAAAGCGTAGGGCCGTGGACGGAGCAGCGCGCGCGGCGCACGTAGAGGAGGCCGGGGCGTCGCGAACGGCGCCGGCGACAGAGGGAAGGAAGGAGAGAAGGGGTCCTCACCCCACGTTGCAGGGGAACGGGCGGCTTTGGGGAGGTGGACGGGGACGCGAGATCCGGCGATGCGGTGACGGGGAGGCAGTCCGGCGGGGAGGTCCGGCGAAGGCGCTCCGGGACGTCGGCGTTGGGGGTGGTGGGGCGATGGCGCGCGATGGGTCGAGGGCATGGTCGCTTCGATCCAGATCTCTCGGGCGGGGCTGCGGGACCTCGCCGACGAGGTCCGGCGACGGGGCCAGTGCGGCACCGGGCGGCTACAGGCGATGGGGTCGGGGTCGAGGCGGTGATGGCGGGGCGGCGCCAGGAGGCCGATCGGGGAGGGGGGTTGAGGAGGCGACGAAGAGGCGACCGCGGAGATGGGCGGCGACGGCGTCGGGGGCGCCAGAGGCGCGACCCAGATCCGGTCGAGGAAGAAGCGGTCCGGTGCGGGCGGTCTAGGACGGGGAGGTCGAGGTGGAGAGCGACGGTGGCGGCTCCCGCGACGCGGTCTCGGGCGGCGGCATTTGGGGCCAATTCCCCCGATCCAATCGGGGGCAGGGGAGGGGGAGATGGATCGTGGTGTGGGGGAAGTGGGGGAGTGCGCTAGGGTTCGGGGGAGTGGGTGTGAGGATAAGGGAGTGGGGTGGGCGCGCGGTTGGGCCAGTGGGCGGTCGGGTGGCTCGAGGCCACGGGCCACGGCCCAGTGAAGGGGGGTCTGTTGTTTTACTTTTGTTTTGTTTTCCCTTTCATTTTTTTATTTATTTATTTTCCTTTCTGTTTTATTCAATTTAAAATATTTATGCATTTTCTAAAAATGTGTTTACTTCACCATAATTATCTATGCAATATTTGACACGGTTCGAACATTTTTGTTTTAAAGTTTGAAAACTTTGTTTGTTTACCAAAATTCAAGTTTGAATTTAATCGCTTTTGAACTAACGCGAGATTAGCGGCAAGAACGGAGGTGACATGGCGCCATTAGCGAGAGGTTCTTGTAGCTTGATTATCCAAGGCCACAATTCTCCTCCACTACAAGAAATCTCGCCCGAGATTTAAGAGGGGAGTAAGGGGAAAGTTCGTTACGGTATTCTAACGGATCTTCTCGGTCTTGGTTGCTTTTCTCGGCGGTCGATCCATTATGTTGATGTCTTCATTTCTCTACTTCGTGCCATCATGATGTAGTACACATCCTTTCTTCGAACTCCATCGTACTTACGAAAGAATAAGGGGGTTATTCCAGGGGAACAGACATCTGTAAGGCTGACTATCTAGTCGATAACATCGGGGAAGGTGGCGGAAAGTAACTCTCGAATTGAAACTTAGAAAATATCGAGAGCAAAGTAAGGCGGTATCATGGAAAGTTTCAAGCGGCAGAATGTTCGATGCTGTTATAGGGCATGAAAGGGGTTCAAAGCAACGGGAATAAGTATTGTGTCTGATATCAGACTTGAAGTTGGCTCGTGAATTACATACGAGGCCACGGACGAGGAATAACTTTGACATCAGGTTGTACAGGAGAGTCAGGTTTCGATCCTGTGGAACTGTGGGTTATGGGGCCACCATGTGGGTCAAAGTAGAAAGGGGACTGACAACTTGCACGATCACAATAGCAAGACATGTCAGAGGGTAGCCTTTCAGTTATGTCGGCAACAACAATGATACCAAGGTTGAGGGACGAAGAGAACCATTTTCCTGCTCATTGAACGAGGCGGACCAATAGGCAAAGTTCTCGTCCATCGGTGGTTACCGGAATGCTATCGACAAATGCACAGGGTCTTACTGACACGGTTGTACACCAAGGTGTTTACATAAGTAGACGAATATTACTGCTTAGACCATATGGATCACTAGGAAGATTCAACAATTCAATGGAAAGGAAATTGTGTTTTAAACACATTATTCAGGGGTATATCCTTCGCTAAGGACAAACAGAGCATGATATCCACCACAGGATATAATGTAGAAAACCCTTTAGGAAAGGGGGAGAAAGTTCATGACATTACCCATACAACGGTGTTTGGATAAATGAGCAGGAAACATTTAGCATTGGGCTTCAAATGTTCTTGTTGAAAATCGGAGTACCATAGAGATGCTTCGAGATAGCATTGACATGGTCTTCAAGCAAAGGTCGGACTTTGGATACACAAAGGATCCATCAGGAACAACTTGTAGAATTAGTTTTACAATTTCCTCATGAAAGAATTGGTAACATTGCTAAAGAGGATACTATAACAATAGGTCCTCCGATCAAGTATGCTAGGCATGCCATCACCTTGCCGGGTCATACAAGGACCAATGTTATAACTCTTGGAAATATGCTCCAACCATCATATCCGACCGGGGTTCAGATCTGATTGGTGTTAGGATACCTCAGACTCAGGATGCCCGAGAAGAAAAGGCGAAAACAAATTGACGAGATGACATGGCAAGATTCTCGAAATGTAAAATGGGAGCGAGTCCCAAACAAGAGTTCCTCATTTAAACCAAAGAGAGGATAACAGTAGCTGATGGAGCCAAAGGACAATCCTCGAGATTTCCAAATGATGGATTTCCATAGTTGTGTGAACAAGGAGATAACATTTGCGGATCAAATGATATAACGAGGTATGCTCGAGGAAAACATACCCAATTAAACATCAATTGAAAGTTGCAACCGAAATGTGGGCTTATAGTAGCATGATCAACGTTAGAATGGTGGTTCAGCAACTGATAGGCTAAGAATGAATTATCGATCAGTAACTTCAAAGCAATAGGATTGCTAGAAGTGCAGAATCAAAACAACCCCGTTCACTTGTGGGTACCCCAGTTGGAATCAACACGAGGACCAAGAAAGAATGGTGATGGTGAGAAGTATCATTATAGCAAGAATTTCTTAAGAGGTGGAGCAATCCTCACAACATTCTTGACATCAAAGATGGTAGTACTCGGCGGTAGATCATAACATAAGTTGGATAGTAAGGAACTCAAGGTACAACACAAAACAAGAACAAGTTTTGTGTTGGTGGGAATGCAATAATGTTGTGGATGATAACCCAATTCATCGAGGGCAAAGGATGCTATTTCTCATCAAGAATTCGATAGATATCTTGGAAGACCTCAGAATGTTGATGATGATCACGACAATTTGTTGTCGAGAGGATCCACAAAGAAGCAATTGAACAGCGACTGCATCAAGCAAAAGGACTGATGCAACAAAGGATTATTGGAGCCATAGATACGACACAAACTTGGGGTCAAGTTTGTTGTTCGAGGTGAAACGGTAAGACAAGGAAGATCAACGTAAGATTAGCTCGTCATCAAAAATTGTGCTCCGAGAAGAAGGACCAGGTAGCATAGTTAAAAGTTTGCACGATAATGATATAGCCGATCAGGCTAGCAATGACTTGAAGGATTAATAAACTCATAAGCAATGAAGAATACTTAGAGTTATTAAATCGGCGCGGAATTGATTCACTTATCGGTGTTCTTGGTTGACAACAACCCAAGACTCCGTGAAATTTGGAATCGGTGAGAAATAACAGTTGATGAAGAACCCATAAGAAGTTATGTAGTTCCGTGATAATCTCGAGATACCGGGGGTAATACTCGACTACGATCAAAGTAGAGGTTGGATGGGGTAATGCTCGCGAAGACAAGAACTTACACTTGCACGAGAAATGGTATTTAAAGAGGAACATGGTCGAATCCACGATCGCAAAAGGCCAGATCCCAGATATAATATGAACTTATACCAAAGGAATAATTAATTTAAGAGAAGCTTTAATGATACGATCTACATCATGTCCATGGGCATGAACACAAAGTTCAAGGTCGACTCCCACTTCTCTAATGCATAACCTTTCATTCACTTCTCCTTTTCGAAGAAGTTGTAATGTTGACATTTTTATCTAGCAAAATACCAGAAGAGTATGACTCGTGAAAACTTTCGAGTTCACACATATTAAGGAAGGTATAGGTTCAACCCGTCAGGGTATCGTGGAAACATATACCACAAGCTTCAATAGTAAATACCACCAGCTCAAAAGCGAGCATGGTTGCTGTGCAGTGATACAATTTACCAAAGGCACTATGTATCGTGGGAAGAACTCACAAGGTGATTGACTATAAAGGACATTGTCGGATAACAATCCAACAATGGATCGGGTGATCCACAACGAAGCTGATGTGAGTATCAAGACTCCATCGAGGAAGAAAGAAGGCACGAGCATCATATTATAGAACATCAGAATAACTCGATGCTTAGATAACAAAGGTATTACGATTTCCAAAACAAAGGATCAAAAGCAGTCGCTCTGATCAAGGATGGATAAGTTGGATAGACCAGAGGCACAATTGGCGATAAATAGTTTGGTCGAGAACCAGCTCATGTTCAAAAATGATGTCTGAGCCGGAAAGATAATTTAGAAGGGTTGATAGATGATTCTGTGCATTCGCACACAGGTTGAATCAATAGGATCAAGATGACGGTGTCAAAAGATACTAGTGTATATTGCCAGATATATGGGAAGCATCCATAATGCTAGTAGACAAGTATTTGCAAAGCAATAAAGCTGCTAACGATTTTCGGAGGATTGAATAGTATTTCGAAGACCAATGTGAAACACATGAAGCAAGTGGGGTTGAACGGATACTCAATAAGGGAGAGAAATTAATCATAGGGGTATTCCGGTGGCAAGGAACTACTAGGCAGTAGGCACAAAGTATTCTCGGAATAATAGAGAAAACTTCGGGGTATCTTGTACTAATAAGATCAATGGGGGATGATCGTATGAATGGCAAGTGTAAGTAGTTATCCATAAGGATGTTTCGGTGGTAGGGAATTTCAAACGCGATAGGCACAAGGTCTCGAGAGAATATCGGAGAGTATCTTCTTCTTCAGTGCAAAGAAAGGTCATTGGTAACAAGGGGCTCTCCGGGAGAAAGTACTTGCGAGAACCTAAAGTTAGTTTTGTTTTTAGCAAAATCATTTAACCCGAATAGAAGAGAGCTTAGAGTCCCAGAGTAAAGATCAAGGAATAAAAGATCCTAATACCACCCAAATGGCGACGTGGGCCTATAGGCCACACAGCCATGTTAGTAAAGGTTTTGCAATGACTAGACTCAACTTCGCCAAGGAGTTGGAAAGGATTCCTACAGCAATGGCTCGATACCAACTCAGACGCCCCGATTTAATCAGACACTAATCATGCACGCAAACGTGCGATCAAGATCGAGGACTCACGGAAGATATCACAACACAACTCTAAAAACATAAATAAGTCATACAAGCATCATAATACAAGCCGGGGCCTCGAGGGCTCGAATACAAGTGCTCGATCATAGACGAAGTCGTGGAAGCAACAATATCTGAGTACGACATAAGTTAAACAAGTTTGCCTTAAGAAGGCTAGCACAAACTGGGATACAGACGAAGAGGCGCAGCCTCCCGCCAGGATCCTCCTAAACTACTCCCGGTCGCCGTCAAGCTGCACTGCATGTAGTAGTAGGCACCTCCAGTAGTAGTCGCCGCCGACGGTGGCGTCTGCCCTGGGTTCCAAAGATCTGGTTGCGACAACCGTAAAGAAGGGAAAGGGGAAAGGGGGAGAAAGCAACCGTGAGTACTCATCCAAAGTACTGCAAGCAAGGAACTACACTACATATGCATGGGTATATGTGTAAGGAGGCCATATGAGTGGACTGAACTGCAGAATGCCGTAATAAGAGGGGATAGCTAATCCTATCAAAGACTACGCTCGCAGCCTCCGCCTTGCAAGAGGTAGAAGAGAGTAGATCAAGTCCTCCAAGTAGCATCGCCAAGTAGCATCTCCAAGTAGCATCTCCAATAGCATCGCATAGTATAAACCTACCCGCGATCCTCCTCGCCGCCCGTGGAAAAGCGATCACGGGTTGTTCGTGGAACTTGGAAGGGTGTGTTTTATTAAGTATCCGGTTCTAGTTGTCATAAGGTCAAGGTACAACTCCAAGTCGCCCTGTTATCAAGATCACGGCTATTCAATAGATTAACTTCCTGCAGGGTGCACCACATAACCCAACACGCTTGATCCCATTTGGCCGACACACTTTCTCGGTCATGCCCGCCTCGGAAGATCAACACGCCGCAGCCCCACCTAGGCACAACAGAGAGGTCAACACGCCGCCTAAATCCTATGCGCCATAGGGTCCGGGCCCATCGCCTCGAAAGCACACCTCGCACGCTATGCGACGTGACGGTGAGCGCACCTAGCAACCTCCATTACAAAGGAAGTTGCGTTAACGCAGTCCAACCCGGGCGCGCCGCCCGCTGTTGACGCCAAGAAGGTTTCGCCGATACCACGACGTCGGGATACCCATAACTACTCCCACGTAGATGGTTAGTGCGTATAGACCAAATGGCCGACTCGGATCAAATACCAAGATCTCGTTAAGCGTGTTAAGTATCCGCGAACGCCGATCAGGCCAGCCCACTGCCTCCTAGGTGGTCTCAACCTGCCTGCCGCTCCGCTAAAGTAACAATGGGGCCGTCGGGAACCCAGCCCACCTCACCGGATGGAGCCACCGTCCTTTCGGCCCCTCATCGTAATCACTTGCGGGTACTCCTCGAAGTGACCCGACTTTAGTCACCATCTGATAGTATGTATGTATGTAGTATACCCGTGATCACCTCCCAAGTGATCACGGCCCGATAGTATAGCAAGGCGGTCGACAAGAGTGTAGGGCCAATGATGATAAACTAGCATCCTATACTAAGCATTTAGGATTGCGGGTAAGGTATCAATGATTGTAGCAAAATGAAGCTATGCAATGTAATAGGAGTAATCAAGCAAGAATATGCTACACTACTCTAATGCAAGCAAGATAGAGAAGAATAGGCGATATCTGGTGATCAAAGGGGGCTTGCTGGTTGCTCGAGACAAGGAGGGGCCATCTTCGTGTAGTCGAACACACGGACATCGGCACCGGTCTCGAGTCTCTAGGAAAGAAGTAACGGAGGGGAACACAATAAATAATGAGCAATCAAATGTAACATAAAGCAAGACGCGCAATAAGCGATGCTAGGGGTGACCTAACGTAGTGGTAGGTGATACCGCGGAAGGGGGGAAACATCCGGGAAAGTATTCCCGGTGTTCCGTGTTTTCAGACAGATAAACCGGAGGTGAAATGTTGCAGGTTCACTATGCTAGGGACGCGTGGCGGATGAACGGGCTGCGATCCGATCCGCCTCGTCGTTCTGAGCAACTTTCATGTTGAAAATAATTTAATCCGAGTTACGGATTAAAAGATATGATTTTCTAAAGATTTTAATAATTTGTGGAATTTAATTAATTATTTAATTTAATTCGAAAATGAATTAATGACATCAGCATGATGTCATGCTGACGTCAGCAGTCAACGGAGTTGACTGGTCAACCTGACCAGTGGGTCCCACTGGTCAGTGACACATGTTAATTAACCAGTTTATTTAATCTAATCAAAATTAATTAGGGGTGGGCCCCACTGTCATACTAATTAACCAATCAGGTTAATTAGATAACTAATGTTTATTTAGTTCAGTTAGTTGTTTGTTTAATTAATCCTAATTAATTTAATTAACTAATTAATTAATATTTTTAATTACTTATTATCAATTTTTTTTTCTTTTTTTATATAAAATCATTCTAGGGGGGTTGGGCCCCATTGCAGTGGCTCAGCCACCTCCCTCCTGGGCACGAACGCACGCAGGGAGGGGCCGGGCGCTGGTGGCCGGACCTTGCCCCGACGAGGCCATGGTCGAGGCCGGCAGTGGGGTAGGTGGAGCAAGGCGCGACCGACAGAGCAACGGCGGCCAGGCGCAGACGCCAGGCACGCCTAAAGCGCAGCGGGCGGTGCGGTGTCAACACTGATGGCGAGCTGCATGGGAGCGCTGGGTGCGGCTCGAAGCGGCGCGACGAGCAGAGGGCCGTGGACGGAGCAGCGGCGCGGCGGCGCACGTAGAGGAGGCCGGCGCCGCGAACGGCGCCGACGACAGAGGGAAGGAAGGAGAGAAGGTCTCACCCCACGTTGCGGGAACGGCGGCTTTGGGGAGGTGGACGGGGACGCGAGATCCGGCGATGCGGTGACGGGGAGGCAGTCCGGCGGGGAGGTCCGGCGAAGGCGCTCCGGGACGTCGGCGTTGGGGGTGGTGGGGCGATGGCGCGCGATGGGTCGAGGGCATGGTTGCCCCTGATCCAGATCCTCTCGGGGCGGGGCCGTCGGGACCCTGCCGACGAGGTCCGGCGACGGGGCCAGTGCGGCAACGGGCGGCTACAGGCGATGGGGTCGGGGTCGAGGCGGTGATGGCGGGGCGGCGCCAGGAGGCCGATCGGGGAGGGGGGTTGAGGAGGCGACGAAGAGGCGACCGTGGAGATGGGCGGCGACGGCGTCGGGGACGCCAGAGGCGCGACCCAGATCCGGTCGAGGAAGAAGCGGTCCGGTGCGGGCGGTCTAGGACGGGGAGGTCGAGGTGGAGAGCGACGGTGGCGGCTCCCGCGACGCGGTCTCGGGCGGCGGCATTTGGGGCCAATTCCCCCGATCCAATCGGGGGCAGGGGAGGGGGAGATGGATCGTGGTGTGGGGGAAGTGGGGGTGTGAGGATAAGGGAGTGGGGGTGGGGCGCGGCCGGTTGGGCCAGGTGGGCCGGTCGGGTGGCCTGGAGGCCAGCTGGGCCACGGCCCAGCGGGATGGGGGTCTGTTGTTTTACTTTTGTTTTGTTTTCCCTTTCATTTTTTATTTATTTATTTTCCTTTCTGTTTTATTCAATTTAAAATATTTATGCATTTTCTAAAAATGTGTTTACTTCACCATAATTATCTATGCAATATTTGACACGGTTCGAACATTTTTGTTTTAAAGTTTGAAAACTTTGTTTGTTTACCAAAAATTCAAGTTTGAATTCGAATCGTTTTGAACTAACGCGAGATTAGCGATAGTAACGGAGGTGACATGGCGTCATTAGCAGAGGTTACTGTAGCTTGATTATCCGGGCGTCACAACGACCGACCTGACATGCTCTACCCTAGCCGCCGCTGTATCATATGGTTTCACACCGTTCCAGATCTTAGCGCCACCACGCAATTCTTCTCGAGCCCTCCTTCCGGCGTGCACCGCGAGAAGGGACATCAGTCCTCTGAACCCCACCTTTCGTGATCCTGTATCGGAGAGGGGCGATCAGGTTTTTTGGGAGCACACTCCTGTGACTGCTGCCACCGGCGACTTCCTCAACGACAACCTTCTTCCCCGACCTCGGTAACCTCTTCATCAACGACATGAGTGACAACATCAACCACATTGGTTCTGCTCCCGCTGTACAGTATGTGAATCTGTCCTTGTCGGTATCAAAACCGGCGGATCTCGGGTAGGGGGTCCCAAACTGTGCGTCTAGGCAGATGGTAACAGGAGACAAGGGACACGATGTTTGTACCCAGGTTCGGGCCCTCTCGATGGAGGTAAAACCCTACTCCTGCTTGATTAATATTGATGATATGGGTAGTACAAGAGTAGATCCACCACGAGATCAGAGAGGATAAACCCTAGAAGCTAGCCTATGGTATGATTGTTGTTCGTCCTACGGACTAAAACCCTCCGGTTTATATAGGCACCGAAGAGGGTTAGGGTTACATAGAGTCGGTCACAATGGTAGGAGATCTACATATCCGTATTGCCAAGCTTGCCTTCCACGCCAAGGAAAGTCCATCCGGACACGGGACGAAGTCTTCAATCTTGTATCTTCATAGTCCAGGAGTCCGGCGAAAGGCTATAGTCCAGCCATCCGGACACCCCCTAATCCAGGACTCCCTCAGTAGCCCCTGAACTAGGCTTCAATGACGACAAGTCCGGCGCGCATATTGTCGTCGGCATTGCAAGGCAGATTCCTCCTCCGAATACTTCATAGAAGATTTTGAACACAAGGATAGTGTCCGGCTCTGCAAAATAAGTTCCACATACCACCATAGAGAGAATAATATTTACACAACTTCAATCTGCTGACGTATTCCATGGCGTGACATCACACCACGGCCAAGCCTTTATTCGAATCGTTTTTACTGTTCCACCTCAGCGCATTTAGTGAGGTGGTTTCCTTGGCATGTCTTGTCAAAGTAGAGATTGTCTCCCCTTATTCCGGCATTCTCATTAATACGGGCGTGGGTAACCCAGTCGTGCCCGTCGGTATGTCTCCTCTATCAAAGGCGAGTCCCGAACGGTCACGGGGAAGGCTCTTGGTATTCAACCTCTTTATAAAGAGACCAAGGATCCACTCCTTTCTTTCAATCTCAAACGAATCCGCCCCTTGCCTCGAGTTCCAACACCCAAAGCTCACCCAAAGCTCCAGATTCAGGTGCTTCGGACCTTTGATGATGTCCGGCTCTGACCTGCAAGGCCGGTGGATTCCTTCCTCCGTTATGAAAGAAGACGTGCTAAAGCTAAGAGATGCCAGGTATATAACCGGCGAAATTTTGCATAGGCTACTTGCCCAAGGGCAGGTTATTCCCACTCCCAAGCCTGGCGAAAGTGTAGTGTTCGCGTCTCACTTTCTTCGAGGGGTAGGTTTCACAATGGACCCCTTCGTGAGGGGGCTCATGTTTTATTATGGGTTGGAATTTCCTGACTTGGATCCGGAGTCCATCCTCCACATCTCATCGTTCGTTGTTGTATGCGAAGCCTTCCTCCGCATTACCCCTCACTTTGGATTATGGCTCAAGACCTTCAAAGTGGAGCCGAAGATGATCAAGGGGCAGCAGGCAGAGTGCGGAGGGGCTGTTATAAGCAAGAATGCCGATGCTCCGTGGCCCGAGGGCTCTTTTCAAGAGGAGCTCGGCTTATGGCAACAAGAGTGGTTTTATATCACAGCTCCGAGGGGCACCAAATGGGTGGCGCCACCTGCCTTTCGCTTGGGTCCTCCACCGCGGCTGGCGTCATGGGTCAATAAAGGACTTGACTGGGGGCCGTCCAAGGACGTGCCCTTGTTGTAGGGCCGCATTCAAGATCTCCTAGAGAGAGAGAGATCACTCTGGTCGTAGTGGCGCAGGTCATGCTGATTCGTCACACCCTGCCCTGCAAACGTCGCCCCCTCCGCCTGTGGGAATTTAACCCGGAGGGACCACGAGCTCTCCAACATTTTATGGGCGCGACGCCCATGGAGATGTACAACCTTTTCTTCGGATCACAAGCGATGTGTCCGGACTTGACCGAGGACGCAGGTCTGAACTGCAATCGCCCGGATACTCAAGTAAGTAGCCCTGTACCCGGACACGCTATCCCATATTTATCATGAATTCACCCTCAAAAGAGCCGTCCCTTGAACATGAGTGGATAGCGAAAGCAAAGTTAGTCAGGTGTCCAGCCCCCCTCCCTGAAACCACGCCAGATCCCGTGTTAACCAGGATGCTAGAGGTTGCGCCTTCGGAAGAAGTTGAAGGGGGGAACAAGGAAGCTACCGCCTCCGCGAAATAGGCTGTCGGGAAAGGAGGGATCGAGAATCCCTCAATCCAAGGGAAGAAGAGGACCGCCTCTGAAGACCCGAAGACCATGGTCTTAAAGCGGGGGAAGAAATCTTCGTCAGAGGATCCTGCGCCGAGAGATGCCTCGGCCGCATTATGCCTTCAAGGGGATCAGCCCTCCACCGAGCTGTAAGTAAAAAGGGGAGTTTTTTAAAATAAAGATATCCCTGCCCTATTTCTGATGAAGATAACCGAAGTTTTACCTTGTAGTTCGGATCTCAGCCCTTCTCAGCAGAGCTCATCTTCGGGGGATCTTCGTCCAGTGATGATAGAGAGTGAAACGCCTCCCCCTGCCGTACCGTCTTGCGAGGCGGGCGACCCTGAGGTGTCGTCGCGGAGGGTTTCTCCGAGTCCGGCAGGGCCGGAAGGCAGTCGTATTTCCCCTCAAAGCCCTCCGTGTCCGGCCTTCGAAAAAGGCCATCGGACGAGTCCGGCACCACCTGGTGTACGGTCGGAGGAGCTGAAGGATCTGCTCGGGCGAGCGTCTATCTCAGAAGATCACCGTGCGTTAATGGGTACGGTGATTGAAAGGATTTCATCCGCTGAGAGCGGTTTGCACGAAGCCGTCAGAAGTTTACTGACAGGTTTAGAGGTACGCAAAATGATGTACCTTCTGACAGTTCCGCATATAAAATGTGCCCTATGTAGATAGTAGCCCCTGAGGCTCGGTGTGTTGTCAAAAATGACAGCGCGCCGAGGATCATAATCCTAGGTATAATGTGTCGCCCATCCTATGTAGGTGGCGAAGGGTCCGGTGGCTAGCCGGACTGATGCATTTGCCGAACTAAAGCGGCAACTTGATGTGTCGGATGCCGACATCGCGCTTGTCAATAAGCGACTTGACAAGTCACAAGGTATACAATTTCTCCGCGGACACCTGGTAAGGGAGCTTGATGCCCGTGCCTTACAACATGTATGCTTGATGCAGATGGTGCCGCCGCCATGGAGAAACTTCGAGCGGAGCTCGCCCGAGCCAAGGAGCAGGCCAGAAAGAGTGATGCGGCTGCCTTAAAGGCGGCCGAAGAGCTAAAAGCCGAACAGGCTGCTCACTGCCGAAGCAAGAAGGAAATGGCCGAGATGGCCGTGAAGTTGAAGAATGCTGCCGACTGCTGCAAGCTTATTGAAAAAGAAGATCGAGCGGTGCAAGAGGACCTGAAGAAGGCCACTACCGAGGCCAAGGATGCTCTCTCTGTGATGAGAGCTATGAAGGAGGAGCTGCGTCAGGCCGGAGATATCGTGGCTGGAAAGCCCTTTCTGCTGCGGAGGAAATTCATGGATCCTAATTATGCTCAGTTGGACCGGCTGTGGAGTGCGGAGGATGCTTATCTGGACTTGGCGGCAAGTGCCGCGGACGCGGCCGAACACTTCCGAGATCAAAAAGATCACAGAATGGAAAAGGTTTTTTGGTCGCAGTTCCATAATCCAGAGCGCCCACTTCCATTAACCGATCACTTGGCGGAATGGGCGGAGCTGAATAGGTTATCTAGACTTGCCTTGAAGGATGTCGTGAGTCTTTTGTGGCCGAAAAGGCCCAAGCCGAAGAGTTATTTTGGCTTGGTGCAACAGTTCCTTGGTGCGGTGCCGCATATCAATGCAATGAGGAGGTCGGCATGCATAGAGGGTGCGCGGTTGGCTCTTGCCGTGTCAAGACATATCGGGCGGAGATGAAGGCCACCGATGTTGCATCCCAAGATTGGACGGAAGCCGAGTATTGCCGAGCACTATTTTCGGGAAGTTCTCGCAGGCGCTCGCTTAATAGAGACGCAAAGGCTCGAAGGATATTATGTTGAATAACATGTATTATTGTGAAACAATGTATCGATGGAATATAAAAGCTTTTTATACTTGTGCCTTTCAAGAATTAAAATACCTCCTGTGCGGCTGCTAATGTATATGTATATATAACCTGAAAGATGGCAGTCTTCGGCTTCAGCCCCCCATGCGGGGGTGTTTGCAAAAGGCGCATTTTCACACTTGATCCAACATCTTGGTCCTATAAAGGAGGTGGTAGCGCAGCAAACTAGGCAACCAGACTATAATGCTTTATCACTTTCACTTAGCCATAGGAGTTTGACAGTGGGGCTACTATATAGCCCCTAGGGGCACCGCGCTCGCCCGAATTTGGGGCGCGTATGTGCCTGACCGGGAAACGACCCTTCGTCAATGTTGAGGAATCCTATAGATTCCGGCGGGTCATCGAGTGGTTGACCAGTCTCATGCTATATCATGATGATCGGTTTTGGCTTTCTCTCGAGGTGCTCTTTGGCGAACGAGGGCACAATCACAGTAGTTCTCCTGGTGCCGCCTTAGCCGATAGAGCGGAACATAAGGCAGCAAAACACAGGAGCCGGGCAAACCCAACATTTGACCAAAGACATGATTCGGAGCTGATGCATATAAGGCCTAACTCGAGACGCCGAACACTCCCTAAGGTATTCGGTCTTTATGAAAACGGGCCAAACAACGCCCTTGGTAATAAGCCCCTAGTGTCTAGGTACGCGCAAAATTCTGACGTGGCCCATGCCAAACGCCAGCCTCCTCCTCGGTTCAAGAAACCAGGGGATGTGTATCAACAAGAGACAGTAAAAAAGGTTTACGCAGGGTCTTAATCTGAAAAGAATCCTTGTCACGGGTCCCTACTGCACGTCTGCACCTGTGTCTCCATTGTGCCGTATCCTGGACGGGTGTAGCACGGTGTTCATCTGTAAAAGAGAGGAACTTAGTTGAAAAAGATCGTGTGAAAGTGTACGTTATATTAAATAAACAAAGTATGATTCAAAAAATGAATAAGATTGATCTTTATTGTCTCTTGTTGTACAGGCGTGGAGCCCCTAGTGCGGGGGTATGCGGCTAGTAAGCCCTTGTATGTTTACGCCGGACTCGTCTAACCATTTCTGGGGTCTGGACGACCTGTTTAGGTGCATTGATTAGCAAAGCCGGTTTAGTGTGTGGCTGTCGAGGCAGTCACACAATCTTCCGCGCTCGAGGAACACTCGATATTTCCCTTTAAGGAGATGATGCCTCGCGGACCGGGCATTTTAAGTGTAAGGGATGCATAATGTGGTATTGCGATAAAGCGGGCGAAAGCTTCGCGTCCCAGTAGTACATGGTAGCTACTTGTAAATGGGGCGAGGTGGAAGGTTAACTTTTCGTGGCGGAAGTTGTCGGGTGAGCCGAACACAACTTCTAGCAGTAGAGAGCCCGTACAATGGGCATATGGGCCTGGCATTACCCCTTGAAAGGAAGTGTTGCTATGGCGAATTTTGGTTGGGTCTATCCCCATTTTGCGGATTGTGTCCTGGTATAGTAGGTTTAGATCACTGCCGCCGTCCATTAGGACTTGTGCAAATTGGAGTCCGCCAATTATCGGTTCTAATATCAAGGCAGTCCATCCTGCATTCCGGATACCTCTAGAGTAATCCTGATGGTCGAAGGTGATTGGATTTAACAACCAGTGGCGGGACTCCTCTGGGATAGGCCGTATGGCATGTACCTCTATGGGCGCCGCTCTATTTTTCCCTTTTGTCACGTGAAGTGAGTTAATTGTTTTGACTTCTTGTGGGAAATTCTTTTGTTTTCCGGAGCTCTGCTTGTGGGGTTCGTCATCGTCCTCGCTTGGTGTGTCGAGCCCCTTGTGTTCGGCGTTGAGTTTGCCGGACTGCTTGAAGACCCAACAATCTCCGTGGGTATGGTTTGCAGGCTTCCCGGGAGTACTATGGATTTGGCATATCTTGTCCAAGATTTTGTTTAAGTTAGATAGCTCGTCCCTATTATCCTTAAGGGGCAGTTTTTTATGATTATGCCGAGAGCTTTTGAATCCGGCTTTGATTGCCGTGCTCTTTAGGCTGTTTCCCTTGGTCCGGCGCTGGTCCTTGCTGCGTCGCGGTTTCCCGTTTCCATCCCTGACTTCGGATGTACTTGGGTCGCTGGTACTGCATCTTGCTAGCCAGCTATCCTCTCCCGTGCAAAAGCGGGTCATGAGGCTTGTTAATGCGACCATTGTTCTTGGCTTTTCTTGGCCGAGGTGTCTGGCGAGCCATTCGTCTCGAATGTTGTGTTTGAAAGCTACTAAGGCTTCGGCGTCCGGACAGTTGACTATTTGGTTCTTTTTAGCAAGGAATCTGTTCCAGAATTTTCGGGCTGACTCTCCGGGTTGTTGAGTTATGTGACTTAAATCGTCCGCATCCGGAGGTCGGACATAGGTCCCTTGAAATTTGCGAAAAGCATCCTCGAGCTCTTCCCAACTTCAATGGTGTTTTCGGGAGGCTTTTGAGCCAATGCCGGGCTGGCCCTTTCAGCTTGAGGGGTAAGTATTTTATGGCGTGGAGGTCATCTCCTCTGGCCATGTGTATGTGTAGGATGTAATCCTCAATCCAGACTCCGGGGTCTGTTGTTCCGTCGTATGCCTCTATGTTTACGGGCTTGAATCCCGCTGGAAATTCATAATCCAAAACCTCATCGGTGAAACATAGGGGGTGTGCGGCACCCCTATATTTAGGTGTATCGTAATATTCGGATACTTGATGTGTTGCATTGCTTACTAGAGCTTGCTTTCTTGGCCCGTAGATAGATCTAACTGGGCCATCTTTTTTATGCGAATCCGTGTGCGGATCGCGTGCCGGCTTGTGTGCAGTGCCGTTTGCCGCTCTATGTTTGCCATGGGGTCGTCTATCCGACCGGGTGGTTTCCTTGTTCTTTGATTGGGGGGGCTCTACGGCCTCCTCATCAAATTCGGGCAGTAGTTTTCGTTTCGGGTAGCTCTTTGTTCGGCGACTATCACCATATTTGTCTGCGGTGTTGAGTACTTTGCTCCATCGATTCTCGAGCGCATCTTCGCGGTTTTGAGCTTCGCTTCGCTCTTTCAGCTACGCATGATGGCGAGCCTTTTGTGGAGGTTCTTCGCTCCAAAGAACTTGTCCGGCGTGAGATCGTTCGATTGTTATCTTCTCCGGGACGGATTGTTTATCTATATTGTCCTGCTTTCGAGGCGGTCGCCGATAGCATGTTAAATAAATCCACCGTTCGCCCTGCTCCGTGGCTGGAGTGCAGTATGGCTCTTTGTCTTTGTCAAGGCGGGATTTTGAGCGGCGCTTACGTCGCCGTTTTGACTGCTTTTCGAGGGAATGATCCCTCATGGCGTCCCGTTGTTCCTCGTTGTCGCTTCCTTTAGGTGTGTCCACCATGTATACATCGTGAGATGAGGTGGCTGTCCAGTGCCTTATAGGTGCTGGTTCATGCTTATCTCCTACATCTTCGTCCATACCGTCGATGTCTTCAGAGTCGAAATCGAGCACGTCGTTTAAACTTTTGATAGTGGCTACGAAGTGGGTGGTGGGTGGGCTTTGAATTTCTTCGTCGTCCGCATCCCAACCTTGCTGACCATAGTCCGGCCAGGGCTCTCCTGATAAAGAGAGAGACTTCAGTAAATTCAGGATGTCGCCAAAGGGCGAGTGTTGAAAGATGTCCGCGGTGGTGAACTCCATGATCGGCGCCCGATCGGATTCGATTGGCAGGAGCGCGGAAGGTTCGGAGTCCAGAGAGGAGTCCGGCACCTTGGAGTCACGATCTTCGCAAAGGACAGGGATGGTGTTCGGCTCAATCGCCATAGAGATCACAGCCCCCGAGGCGGTGTCCAGCCACCCGTCCTCGATCGGCGCAGTCGGCTCTGAGCTAAGGGTCGGAGTGGACACTGGTGCGGCCTCCAGGGCACTGTCCGGCGGCAGAGCTAGATCAAGCCCATCGTGACAGTGCAGCGCGCTTGGCTGTGGCTTGAACCCGTCGAAGATCAAGTCTCCACGGACGTCAGCCGTATAGTTCGAACTTCCAAATCTGACCTGATGGCTAGGGGCGTAGCTTTCAATCTGCTCCAGATGGCCAAGCGAATTGGCCCGAAGTGCAAAGCCGCCGAATATGAAGATCAGTCCGGGGAGAAAAGTCTCACCCTGGACCGCATCGTTGTTGATGATCGGAGGAGCCATTGGGCCTAAAGATGACGACACAGAGGAACTCTCAATGAAAGCACCAATGTTGGTATCAAAACCGGCGGATCTCGGGTAGGGGGTCCCGAACTGTGCGTCTAGGCGGATGGTAACATGAGACAAGGGACACGATGTTTTTACCCAGGTTTGGGCCCTCTCGATGGAGGTAAAACCCTACTCCTTCTTGATTAATATTGATGATATGGGTAGTACAAGAGTAGATCCACCAGGAGATCAGAGAGGCTAAACCCTAGAAGCTAGCCTATGGTATGATTGTTGTTCGTCCTACGGACTAAAACCCTCCGGTTTATATAGGCACCGAAGAGGGTTAGGGTTACACAGAGTCGGTCACAATGGTAGGAGATCTACATATCCGTATCGCCAAGCTTGCCTTCCACGTCAAGGAAAGTCCCATCCGGACACGGGACGAAGTCTTCAATCTTGTATCTTCGTAGTCCAGGAGTCCGGCCAAAGGCTATAGTCCGGCCATCCGGACACCCCCTAATCCAGGACTCCCTCAGTCCTCCTGGTTTAGTCCGCATCATTACTTTGATGTTTGCAAATGTTGTCATGATCTATTTACTGCTGATTCAGATTAAATCTCATACTAAATTGCTCATATATTCAACAATCCAATCCAAAAACCTTATCACAGGCAATTTACTCCGAGTGGTTTTGCTGCGCTTTTGAAGCTGCCTACTTTTAAGGGGGTGCAATATAAAAGGTGGCGCACAAGAGCAGTATATTGGTTTCAGATCATGTACTGCTATGACGCCACTAAGGGTAAGCCTGAGGGGGATCTTAATCCTACACAGCAGGAAGCTTTTTCAGAACATGGATACCCTCTTCAAAGCCGCCCTACTGAGTGTTCTTTATGATTCCATTGTGGATTCATCTATGTCATTTGACAGCGGCAAAGACATGTGGGCTGCGCTCGAGGCCACGTTTGGGCCCTCGGGCGCTGGCAACAAGTTATACGCCATGGAGCAATTCTGTGACTACAAGATGACTGATGAGCGCTCTATTGTTCAGCAGACTCATGAGATACAGTCACTCTCTAAGGAACTTGAGTACTTTAAGTGTGTGTTGTCGGACAAATTTGTTGCTGTGACCATCATTGCCAAGCTTCCACCTTCGTGGAACGATTTTGCTACTTCTCTGAAAAACAAGACACATGAGTTTTCTGTTTTGGATCTCATTAGCACTCTTGATTTTGAGGAGAAGGCGAGAGCAAAAGACACACATGCTCGGGTCGCCGAGGGAGCTTCTAGTGCCCACATGGTACACGAGAAGAACTTCTAGCCCAACCAGCCCCAAAACAACAAGAACAAATCTCAGGGGAAAGGCAAGTTTGATGCAAAGAACAAGCCGTCACATTCTACCAACTTCAAGAAGAATTCTCATAATAGGAAGGGATACAAACCTCAATTTTGGTAGCACCGCACAAAATTTATATGGCTGCATCTACCTGCTGTCAGCTAACCTCATGGTGCTCCAGGTATTCCTACATTCGTAACTAGGTACAATGACCACCGTAAGATGAAATTAGCTTATTCGTACATTGACTTGCTGAATGCAGTGCGGAACGATCCTGTCATGTGTGGAGGAGCAAACACGCAGTGCAGCCGAAGGTGGAAATCAACCAAGGACTTATGAAATTATATGTAATCTTCCTCAGGCAGGTCAGTATCCCCTTCGTCCAGATGATCGTGTTTTGTCATGCCGAGCTATTGATATGTGCTACTGTTTTGCAACACCGTTTAAGTATAGCTACTGTTTTCATATCTTTTCAGATTCAGGACAATGAATATGATATCAGGGGAACTGCACAATATGGACCCATGTTGAGTCATCTCTATTGCCTCATGTGTTTGCTGCAAATGTGTGAGCATCAATTGTAAGATGAGGTAGCTAGCTAGCTGTGGAGTTGCCAACATGCTCAAAGTGCTCGCAACATTGAGAAGAAACAAGCATGCCCAGGAAATTAATGCGTGCGCAGGGAGGCCCTTTGCTCAGAGAAGCATCGATCGATTTTCTTTATTTCCACACCTTCTCACAGCTTTGTATATTGGTTATAGTATGGTGAATCATTGAGATGCATAGACATGCTGAAATTTTGTTCTTCTGAATGTTAGTTTAATGTGAGTGTCTGCATCCAGTACCACATCCTCTAATTTGGTGGATGCACATAGAGAAAATAAATCTCCTTAATTTACTCCATAACCACCCTATTAAATAGGCCTAGTAACAAACCAGGCGCATGCAGTGGCTGGCGGGCACATGCATCCTGCATGCATGGCCAGTCAACCAAGCCCATGAGCCAACTCCAATGCAGCAACGCAAAAGAAGAGAGCGGTTCTTGGGAAAAAGTGAGTAGTTAGTGTAGCGGGCCTTATAAACACGAACTGCTCGCTCTCCCGCTTCCGTCTCCCCACCCAATTCCCCCCGCTCCCCAATCTTCCTCACTCGTCCAGTAAACCCCGCTCACCTTCTTCCTCACTCATATAGAAAATGCCTGCTCCTCTTCTTCCACTCCTACAGAAATCCCCAGCCCTCCTTCTTCCCCACTCGCACTGCCACTAGGCTCATCTCTGGCTACTCTGCTCAAACCCGTGAGCTCGGCACGGCGCCCACAAGGAAAATGGAGTCGGCTGGCCCCAACGCCAAGAAGATGAGGCTCCCACCAGCGGCGACGCCGGTTGTAGATCACGCACCCGGTAGCGCGGGGAGAAGCGGCGAGCCCCCCCCCCACCCGAATCTGAGGAACCGGTAGAATCTCTGGTGGACTGCATCAACGATCTCCTGGGCATCATCCTTGAGGAGATCATCTCGCTTCTCCCTACCAAGGAGTGCTGCCGCACACAAGTCCTCTCAACTCGGTGGCGCCCTCTATGGCGCATCGCGCCCCTCAATCTCGACTATCGTCAGATATCTGTCCTTCCTAAATTTGATCTCATCAGAGCCACCGTCTCTTCCCACCAGCAGGGCCCCATTCAATGCCTCTGCATCCCGACAAGCTACCTGCTATCCATATCCGGCAAGGTGGACGCTTGGCTGACATCCCCTGAATTTGGAAAACTCTAGCAGTTTGAGTTCTACCATTACCAAGAAAGTTTCATACCACGAACATACCAAGAATTCGTGCCCACACCACCGTTGTCCATCTCGCGGTTTTCCTCCTCTCTCCACACGGCCACCTTCGCCCGGTGCCATCTACCAGACGATCTAGTACAAATGCTTCAACTCCCCTTTGCTAAAAAACTTTCGCTTGTGGTGGTTTATCCGTCGGAGGCCTCATGCAAGACAAGATCATCCACTCCACCTGCCACGCCTAGAGCGCTTCTTCGATTGTTTTGGGAATAGAAATCGGTATCAGTTGTCTCCAAATAAAGTCGCCTCACCTTAAAAGCATCGGAATTTGTTTTAAAGGATAGCAGCTCATCATCGAAGATGACCCTTCACTTGAAAGGTTACTCCTTCATAATTGTTATACACCTTCAGAAATAACTGTCGTCTCTGCGCCCAAACTGGAGACCTTGGGTGTAATTTGTGACCCGTTTAATAATCACAAGGAGTTGGTGTTTGGCTCCTCACTTTTTCAAGTACCGTATATTATCATCTACACATTTGTAATCATATGCTGCATTTTTCATTTGTGCGCATAAGTTTTATATCATCTTGGAGTACACTTTGGGTACTAATATTATGTTATATGCTCAATGAAGAGTTCGTCCATTGATAGCCTATCAATGCTGCTGGATTCTGTCAAGATCATATATATCAGAATGTATAGTTTTGATCTGGACATAATTATTGGCTTGCTGCGATGCTTTCGATCTCTGGAGAACTTATACATAGCGGTGATGATTTCATGCACATTGAAAGCGCACATATATTGTACTAGAATTAACTGTTCAGCTATCATTCTTTCGACATACTCTTTTTCAGACCTTAAGTGTTTTCAATCTTCATGTCTACTTAGGGAGAACCACATGGAGAAAAACATATAACCAATCGTTGGCGTAATAAGCACAAGGATTTTCTTAGTTATCATGACATTTGTCTGAGGACAATAACAATGGGACGATATGCATCCAACCAGGCAAACAGAAGCTTTGTCACATTCTTCCTGTTGAACGCGAGGTTACTATTGTCCATGAGGTTACTATTGTCACATTCTTCCTGTTGGATTAGATGTTACTATCATGTTAAATCTGGGTTTTGTCTAAAAATTTGATGAACAATTAATCCTTGGGCTTTTTGTACCATTTGTATGCTTGACTTGCATGTTGTTGCCCTCGTACTCCCCTCCACTTGCCACTACACTGCCGCATCTTCCATGGCTGCTGTTCGTTCCCGTCCAAGGCCTTGCCGTCGTTCTCCGCCTTGGTTAGCTCACTGTGCCCGCTGCCGTCTGGCGTTGTCAACATGGTCAACAACCAAGAGGAATCAAGAGATGACTGTACGTGGATAGGTGTGAGAGGGACCCACCAGGTCATTGCATTTATAGCAAGGTGCCTCGTTATTACAAGCCAAAAAAATACTTCCTCCTAATTGTTTGACAACTAGGTTCCACGCCATTGTCAATGTAGTCAATAAACGAGCAAATTACACAACAAGCGGATAACACCAGGGACCCGGCAGCTCGCCCAGTTGTTTTTCAGTTTCAGAGACGGAGCTCAACTGCGCGCTGTGCGGGGGCTGTGGCTAGTCTAGCCCATGCTTACGCTTTTATTAAGCACATGACGAGCCCAGTTGATATATTTTTTCTTTCTGAAATTGGCTAGCCCAGTTCTTTTTTTGGAGAATACCAAAACCGAGGCCTACTTGCTTTTCTTAGCCCTGCTGGGCTGCAAATCTTTCAAGACAAGGAGGGATATGAAATGGGCTTCCCTAGAAAACGGGCTATAAGTTGTAAGAAATGGGCTGTAAATTTTTAAACCAAAGCCAACAGGCAATTGCATTAAAATATCATTTTTTCAGGATTTCTCTACTCTCTACTCTTATAAAAACCAAAGCCAACTGGCAATTACATTAAAATATCATCTTTTCTCCCACAAGATAAACTACTCATACAAATGCATCTTCATGTTCCGTGCAACGAACAGGCATCTTGCTAGTTAAGATTCTAAATTTCATTCATTTTTTTGCGGAGAATTGTTTTTTGAATTTTACTTTGATATAATTTTTTGAAAACAATTTTTAACGTGACTCAAAATTTCGTGATTAAAAGATTTTGGACCCCACCGAAATGCAAAATTTTGTTGAATTTTTTAGCAGTGCCCAGAATATATGGTCTGTAATGCTAATAAAAAGAATATGGGCTTCAAATATCCTTAAGAATTAGCAAATGGGCTGTAAATTATTGAAAATAATGGCTAATGGGATGTATGTTGTTTTCCACAGATTAGGAGGCTGACTTCTAGGCCTACTAGGTTGACGATGACGCTGTCCTAATTTTTTTTACGCGTACGCAAGGCTTTGTCAACTTAGTCAACACACAGCAGTGACTGTTGGATGTCCATCCAATGACTGCCGTGCTTCTTCAATCTCTAATCTTCCTGCTCCAGCCGCCCAAACCAGCACCGGCGGGACTGCCTGCTTCCTCCTCCCATGGCTGGTTGTGCTGCCGCCAGGCCATCCCTCTAACCACCCACACATCCTAATATTTTCCGGCGACGTTAGCCTCACCCCGCAGCCGACCAGTCAGCGCTCGTTCTCCCCTCAGCGCGGGCATCCGCAGCGGTGGCTTCGCCAGCTCCGGGTGGTTCTCTTCCTGGGCCTCGCCCTCATCCACCGCGTTTGTGCTCTCTGCGCGGCGAGGTCAACATGGTCAACAATCAACAGCCATCGGAAGAGGCTGACAGTAGGGGCCCACACAGGAAAATGCCTCCTTATTACGCGCAAAATAATGATTCCTCCACCTAATAGCTGGGACCCACCGGAAGGGTCTCTGTATTTCGCGAAAAAAACGTTCCCCACGCTGTCAGCTCGGACCCACCGGAAATGCCTCCTTATTACGCACAAAAAAATGAATACTCCTCCTGCTAGCTGGGACTCACCTTGGTGGGAGGCTAACTTGTGGGCCTAGTAAGTTTACGGGGACGGAGGGCTTTGTCAACTTAGTCAATATGAATGACTCTAGCTCCAGTGACCGTACGATGTACATCCAACGGCCGTAGTGCTTCTTCAACCTCTGGTCTTCGTGCTCCAGCCGCCCAAAGCAGCGCCGGTCGTGTCGCGTGCTCCTGCCTCCTGTGGCCGGCTGTGATGCCGCGGAGGCCTCACCACCCCCTACTACTCGCACCGCTGGCCAGGCCATCCCTCTAATCACCCACACCCCATGTTATTCTGCGGCGACGGCAGCCTGACCCTCATACTCCTCTTCGCGTGGGCATCCACTGCTGCGTCTTCCCCGGCTCCGCGTCGTCCCCTTCCTAGGCCTCGCCGTCGTCCACCGCCGTGGTGCTCTTGGTGCAGCGTGGTCAATGTGGTCGACGACCGACTTCCATCGAAGAGAAAATCTTGGCGGAGAGGTCGACACTGGGTCCACGGCGGCCGCAAGGAAGTGCCTCCTTATTACACGCAAAATAATTATTCCTCCACCTGACAACAGGGACCACCGGACGGGCCACCAGTATTTCGCGAAAAAAACGTTTCCCCCCTGACTGCTGAGACCCACCAGCTACATCTTCGCACGCAAGGAAGTGCGTCCATGCAAAAAAAACAAAACGATTCGCCCCCTGACTGCTGGGACCCACCAGCTACATCTTCGCAGGCAAGGAAGTGTCTGACAGTCGGGACCCACCTGGTTGAAGCGTACGCTGCATTGTCATTCTGGTTGTGAACGTGTACATACATATATACTGTTCGATGTAGAGGTGCGCACGTGTCGTAGTAGAGACACGTACGTGTCATAGTAGAGGCGCGCACGTAGCATGTACACGTACGTACAGCGGCCAGGGTGCAAGAAAGAAAATACGGCCACGTACGTACATACAGGCGGGGTCTCGAACGCCTACTCACGCATACGTACGGCCAGGGCTCGTGTACATGGCTGGGTTGGAACGGAGAAGCAGCGTCGTCGTCATGTTCATGGGGAGGCAACGGCATGCGCCGTGTTCATGGGGAGGCAACGGAATGCGTCGTGTTCATCGAGAGGCAACGGAACGCATGGGAGCCAACCGGCTGGGTCGGAACGGAATGCGTGGTCGTGTTCATCGGGAGGGTTTGGACGGAACAAGCGATGGAAACGAGGCCTGGTGTACCGCACAACGGAGGAAACAGACATCCTACGTTCGGAATGGGGTCCTGTTGATCGGAAGGGGTGTGGCGTACCGCAAAACAGAGGAAACAGACCTCCTACGATCGAAACGGGGGTCCTGTTGATCGGGAGGGGTGTGGCATACTGCAAAACAGAGGAAACGGACCTCTTACGGTCGAAACGGGGGTCCTGTTGATCGGGAGCGTTGTGGCGTACCGCAAAACGGACGAAACGGACCTCCTACGGTCGAAACGGGGTCTGTTCATCGGGAGGGTGTGGCGACGCAAAAGCAGGACTCCACGGATACTGTTCATCTCCACCGTCGACCTCCTCCAGCCTCCACAGGCTACCGTCGACCTCCTCCAGCCTCCATGGGCTCCTGTTCATCCAGCCTCCACCGCGCGCTACTCCACCGGCTACTGTTCAACCACCCCTCCACCGTCTACTATTCATCCAGCCCTCCACACCATGGGGTCATGTTCAACCACCCCTCCACGGGCACCCCTCCACGGGCACCCCTCCATCATCTACTGTTCATCCAGCCCTCTACACCACGGGGTCCTGTTCATCTAGAGGCAATGCCACCGCTCACTGTTCATCCAAACCCCGCAACGCCCTTTGCTCATCCAATCGATCGACTTGATTAGCGGCGAGAGCGAAGAATCGCCGATCGGGTTCAGCTAACAGCCATCGATCGATCGCCGGGTTCGGGAACGATGAGCGTAGCTGCGGTAATCGCTTGGGTTCGATTAGAGCCCAACGCCTCGCTCGGGTTCAGTTAGAGCCAACGCCTCACACACACGCACGTACGTGTCCGAGAGAAACGCCCATCGCTCGGCCCCCGACCTCCCACCGTAACCGGCAACTCCCCAAAATTTTCCTCCCCCTCGCTTCTAGCACGGTTTTTTCCGTCATGGACGACCCAAAGAATGTCATGCAACTGCATCTCCGGCCCGCCCAGCACAAAAAGCCCATTTTTTGTCATGATTTTTTGTCATAGAAGTAGGAGCCCACCACATCTATGATGATACCGGGTTTTGTCACAATTATCATCATAGAAGTGTCATATGTATGACAGAAAAAAAATTCATTCGGCCCAAAATGTCACAAATGTGTCTTTTTTTTGTAGTGTAGGAGTTAACCATCGCGCGATCCTGACCTCCACTCATAAGGAAGGCAATTAAAAGAGCACCTCATGCAACAAATTTGTCAAACAACTTTTACCATACGTGCATGCTACGGGACTTGCCAACTTCAACACAAGTATTTCTCAATTTCATAATTACCCACTAGCATGACTCTAACATTACTACCTCTATATCTTAAAACAATTATCAAGCATCAAATTGATCATAGCATCCAATTCACTTCCTATGATAGTTTTTATTATACCCAACTTGGATGCCTACCATTCTAGGACCAATTTTTATAACCATAGCAAATACCATGCTATTCTAAAAGACTCTCAAAATAATATAAGTGAAGCATGAGAGACTAGCAATTTCTTCAAAATTAAGCCACTACCGTGCTCTAAAAGATATAAGTGAAGCACTAGAGCAAAAACTATCAAGCTCAAAATATATAAGTGAAGCACATACAGTATTCTAGCAAATTCTAATCAAGTGGGCTTCTCCCAAAAGGTGTGTACAGCAAGGATGATTGTGGTAAACTAAAAAGCAAAGACTAATATAATACACGACGCTCCAAGCAAAACACATATCACGTGGTGAATAAAAATATAGCTCCAAGTTACCAATGAACGAAGACGAAAGAGGGGATGCCTTCCGGGGGCATCCCCAAGCTTAGGCTTTTGGATATTCTTGAATATCTTGGGGTGCCTTGGGCATACCCAAGCTTAGGCTCTTGCCACTCCTTATTCCATAGTCCATCAAAGCTTTACCCAAAACTTGAAAACTTCACAACACAAAACTCAACAAGAAATCTTATAAGCTCCGTTAGTGAAAGAAAACAAAACCACCATATAAGATACTGTATGAACTAATTCTTTATTTATTTTGGTGTTAAACCTACTGTATTACAACTTATCTATGGTTTATAAACTATTTTACTAGCCATAGATGCATCAAAATAAGCAAACAACACACGAAAAACAGAATCTGTCAAAAACAGAACAGTCTGTAGCAATCTGTAACTAACTCAAACTTCTGGAACTCTAAAAATCCTATTAAAATGGGAAGTCCTGGAAAATTTGTCTATCCAAAAGCAGCAAAAAGAATAAACGCAAAAGAATGTTTCTGTGATTTAACAAAACTAAATTTGTGTGTGCAAAGTTTCTGTTTTTCAGCAGGATCAAATCAACTATCATCATAGGTTATCCTATAGGTTTTACTTGGCACAAACACTAATTAAAAGATAAAAACACATCTAAACAGAAGATAGATGCAAAATTTATTACTAAACAGGAACAAAAAGAAAAAACACAAATAAAATTGGGTTGCCTCCCAGCTAGCGCTATCGTTTAACGCCCCTGGCTAGGCATAAAAGTGAAGATAGATCTAAGTGGTGCCATCTTTGGCACTCAATTCATAAGTAGCTCGCATGATAGATTCATAAGGTAATTTGACTTTCTTTATTGGAAAGTGCGCCCTGCCTTTCCTTAATGGAAACTGGAATCTAATATTCCCTTCCTTCATATCAATAATCGCACCGATCGTTCTAAGGAAAGGTCTACCAACAATAATAGGGCAAGAAAGATTGCAATCCATATCAAGAACGATAAAATCTACGGGCACCAAATTTCTATTTGCAACAATGAGAACATCATCGATCCTTCCCATTGGCTTTTTAATGGTGGAATCCGCAAGGTGCAAATTTAAAGAGTAATCATCAAGATCATGGAAACCTAGAATATCACATAAAGTTTTGGGAATCGTGGAAACACTAGAACCCAAATCACACAAAGCAAAACACTCATGATCTTTAATTCTAATCTTTATAGTAGGTTCCCACTCATCATTAAGTTTTCTAGGTATAGAAACTTCCAAATTAAGTTTTTCATCAAAAGATTGCATCAAGGCATCAACGATATGTTTGGTAAAAGCTTTATTTTGACTATAAGCATGAGGAGAATTAACAACGGATTGCAACAAGGAAATACAACCTTCTAAAGAACAATTATCATAATTAAATTCCTTGAAATCCGAGATAGTGGGTTCAATACTATTTAAAGTCATGACCTCTCCAATCCCACTTTTACCAAATTTAGCATCAAGATCTAAAAACTCCGAATTCTTCGGACGCCTTCAAACTAAAGTTGACTCATCTCCAGTCCCATTATTATCAAGATTCATATTGCAAAACAAAGATCTAATAGGAGACACATCAATAACTTTAAGATCTTCATCATTATTTTCATCTAACTTTTTTGGTTTGGCAGCCATCTTATTGACTAAGGTAGCTTGCTTATTAGAAATTTGGGCTAGAGCATTCTCAAGCCGGGTAATTTGAGAGATCACACCATAAAATTCTTTAGACATATCATCAAGATCCTTATTCATAAACCGCAAAAAGACCTTTTTGTTCTTTAAGCTCTTTTCTGAAGAAATTATTATGCTCAAATTGCAAATTCATAAAGCTTCTAATGTTTGATTTAATCTCTTCGATCCTTCTAAGAATGTGGTCGGTACTCTTAGGCAAAGCCATAAGGAAAAATAGGCACACAAGCAAACAGAAAAAGGCAAGCGGAAAAGAGAGAGAGATTGGGAAAGAGAGGGCAAATAAAATAGCAAGGGTGAAGTGGGGGAGAGGAAAACGAGAGGCAAATGGCAAATAATGTAAATGCGAGGGAGATGAGTTTGTGATGGGTACTTGGTATGTCTTGACTTGAGCGAAGACCTCCCCGACAACGGCGCCAAAAATCCTTCTTGCTACGTCTTGAGCTTGCCTTGGTTTTTCTTGAAGAGGAACGGGTGATGCATCAATAGTAGCGTAAGTATTTCCCTCAGTTTTTGAGAACCAAGGTATCAATCCAGTAGGAGGCTCCTCAAAAGTCCCACGCACCTACACAAACAAACGAAGAACTCGCAACCAATGCAATAAAGGGGTTGTCAATCCCTTTACGCCACTTCATGTAAAGTGAGATCTGATAGACATAATATGATAAGATAAATATATTTTGGTATTTTATAATATAGATGCAAAAGTAAAGATGCAAATAAAAGTAGATTGAAAGCTTATATGATAAAAGATAGAGCCGGGGCCATAGGTTTCACTAGTGGCTTCTCTCAAGATAGCATAAGTATTACGGTGGGTGAACAAATTATCATGAAAGCAATTGATAGAAAAGCTTAATAATTATGAGATTATCCAGGCATGATCATGTATATAGGCATCACATCCGCGATAAGTAGACCGACTCGCCTTCATCTACTACTATTACTCCACACATCAACCGCTATCCAAAGATGCATCTAGAGTATTAAGTTCATAAGAACACAAGAACACATTAAGAAAGATGACATGATGTAGAGGGATAAACTCAAGCAATATGATATAAACCCCATCTTTTATCCTCGATGGCAACAATACAATACGTGCCTTGCAACCCTTTCTGTCACTGGGTAAGGACACCGCAAGATTGAACCGAAAGCTAAGCACTTCTCCCATGGCAAGAAAGATCAATCTAGTAGGCCAAACCAAACTGAAAATTCGAAGACTTGCAAAGATTACTCAATCATACATAAAAGAATTCAGAGGAGATTCAAATATTTCTCATAGATAAACTTGATCATAAACCCACAATTCATCGGATCTCGACAAACACACCGCAAAAAGAGTTTACATCGAATAGATCTCCACAAGAGAGGGGGGAAAACATTGTATTGAGATCCAAAAGGAGAAAAGAAGCCATCTAGCTAATAACTATGGACCCGAAGGTCTGTGGTAAACTACTCACAACTCATCAGAGGGGCTATGGTGTTGATGTAGAAGCCCTCCATGGTTGATTCCCCCTCCGGCGGAGCGCCGACGAAGGCTCCAAGATGGGATCTCACGGATCTGTAAGGTTACGGCGGTGGAAATTGTTTTTCGTTGGCTCCCTGGATGTTTTTGGGGTACGTGGGTATATATAGGAGGAAGAAGTACGTCGGTGGCCGCTCGAGGGGCCCAGGAGATAGGGGGCGCGCCTAGGAGGGGTGAGCGCGCTCCTATCACCTGGCCGCCTCGTTTGCTTCTTGACTTGCACTCCAAGTTCTTCGGATAATGTTCGTTCCAAAAATCACGCTCCCGAAGGTTTCATTCTGTTTGGACTCTGTTTGATATTCCTTTTCTTCAAAATACTGAAATAGACAAAAAAACAGCAATACGGGCCGGGCCTCCGGTTAGTAGGTTAGTCCCAAAAATGATATAAATGTGTAAAATAAAGCCCATAAACATCCAAAAGGTGTAATATAATAGCATGGAGCAATCAAAAATTATAGATACGCTGGAGATGTATCACTGGTGTGCTGCTTGTCGCACCCACCGAAGAGCACCTCAAGTATGTCATCCAGATGCACCTCCTCCGGGAGATGCAACTAACAACACCGCCGAGTACGAGGGTTTGCTTGCCGGTCTCAGGATCGCGGCGGACCTCGGAGTCAAAAAGCTCATCGTCAGGGGCGACTCATAGCTCGTCGTCTGATGGATCAACAAAGATTATCAAAGCCCGTTGATGGAAGCTTACGTAGATGAGGTGAGGAAACTGGAGGAGCGCTTTGACTGTATACAAGCGGAGCATGTCCCTTGGACGGAGAACAACATCGCCGACTACCTGTCAAAGCGCGCTGCCCTCAAGCTACCTGTGGAACCAGGTACTTTTGTGCTTCAGTTAACGCAACCATCCGTCGAGCCGTCAACCGGGCAGAACAAGCGGAGGAAGCTAGGCTCCGGCAAGTACTTCCCCACCGAGCTCCTCGGAGCCGCCGGTGAAGATTGTGACATGGATGCCGATCCTACCGCGGGGCAACCGACTCCGGCAGGACCTCAGGTCATGGCCGTAGAGACGGCCGCTCCCGTGGCAGAAGAGATGCCTTTGGTCCTTGTCGTCGAGCCACAGGCTCCGGCATGGGCGCATCACACCGTCCATTTCCTCCAGAAAGGAGAGCTTCCTGAGGAGCAAGAAGAGGCAGAAAGAGTAGCCCGCCGGTCTGCTCTATACCAATTCGTTGATAACGTATTGTACAGAAAAAGACCGAATGGGGTGAAATTAAAGTGCATCACCCGGGAGGAAGGACTAAAGCTGTTGGCAGAGATACAAGGAGGCATATGTGGCTCCCACATAGGGTCGTGGGCCCTTGCCGGCAAGGCTTTCCGGCAAGGTTTCTTCTGGCCCACCGCCCTCCAGGATGCGACAACACTAGTAACGAAGTGTGAAGCATGCCAGTTCCATTCGAAGAAGCTTCATCAACTAGCTCAAGCCCTTCAAACTATCCCTCTCTCCTGGCCCTTCTCGGTCTGGGGGCTCGACATATTGGGCCCTTCCCCCATGCTGTCGGGGGCTTTGAGTACTTGTACGTTGCAATCGACAAGTTCAAAAGTGGCCAGAGGTGGAAGCAGTGAGGAAGGTGATGGCGCAGTCAGCCATCAAGTTCTTCAAAGGACTAGTGTGCCGTTTTGGGGTACCCAACAGGATCATCACCGACAACGGCACACAGTTCAAAAGCCATGCCTTCATGCAATACATTGAGGATCTCGGCAGGAGGGTCTATTTTGCTTCCGTGGCACATCCACGGAGCAACCGCCAAGCGGAGAGAGCAAATGCTGAAGTTCTGCGAGGCTTAAGAACGAAGACTTTTGACAGACTGCGCCAGAGTGGAAGACGCTGGATTGATGAGTTGCCGGTGGTTCTTTGGTCGATCGGAACGACGCCAAATCGAGCCACCGACCAGATACATTGCCCTGGTCTACGGGCAGAAGCAGTTCTCCCCACGGAACTCATATACGGGTCACCTTGAGTGCTCGCTTATGATGAGCTTGAGCAAGAGCAATTGCGGCAAGATGACGCGATGCTCCTTGAGGAAGATCGTCTCTGGGCGGCTGTGAGAGCAGCATGCTACCAGCAAGCCTTGCACCGCTACCATAGCCGCAAGGTTCATGCCCGGAGCTTTGAGGAAGGCGACCTTGTTCTTTGGCACGTTCAGTTGGCCAAGAATTCCAACAAGTTGACGCCAAAGTGGGAAGGCCCTTATCAGGTAACACGAGTCACCAGGCCCGGTGCAGTCCAGCTGGAGACCGAAGATGCCATTCCAGTGAGAAACTCCTGGAACATCGAGCATCTCCGCAAGTTTTACCCATAAGGCGCGGCTGCCGGGCCTCCTGGCATGCCACCCTTTTGTACAAGCCTTGCCAGCAAGGCATGTAACCCTTTGTACAAAGCCAGGCGTAGACCCTGAGCATAAATAAATGAAGCGCTGGCGCCCTAAGTCGTAGCATGCATGCTAGGTCGAGTCTCTTCCTTGGTTAGGGTTGATAGTGCTTGGCGGCGGCTAACCCCTAGCTTAGAGGTCGAGTGCGCGTCTCTCTGTTCTTCTCTGTCTTCTTTGGTTCGTAGGGCACATAAGTATTCTTGCCGAGCTATTTTGGAAGAAAGGGGACGGACCGGCGTCCGGGCCCCGGCAAGCCAAAGTTGCCGGGGGCTGCAGATCCAGATAAGTCTTCTATCCTCTATCATGCATTTCGTTATGGACTGGGATATGTGAAACCTTGTTTTTATCCCTAGGCTACCGTTCTCCCCTCTATTTGTACCCTAGGACTATCTCTTGGGGCCGAATCTGGTCGTAGTCGCGGGAGCAAGAAATGAAACGAGGAGCCTAAGCCCACCTCATCCCTGACTCCGCCAAGGGCGTGAGAAAGGTCGAGTGAAGTGGGGGGACGGCAAGGCCTGTTGCCGGGCGAGAAAACGTTTATCTTAAAAAATAACAAGGATTCACTCATCGTGGGTTCCACCCATGAACGAAAAAACCGGCAAACATCCCTTTTTCATTAAAAAACATCCCGTACAGGTACAGTTCATACGAAATGAAAAACATGAGCAAGGGGATTACAAGTTCCAAAATTAACAAAGGCCCGAAGGCTTACAAGGCTAAAGAGAGATAAGGCGCCCGTAATCCCTTTCTTGTCTCTCTCCTGAGGAAATGAAACAAGAAAGCAGAAGGGCAAAAGGGGTGCCTAGGCGAGCTACGAGCGGCAGAAAGCACCAAGAGAACATCTTGGTGGCCGTCCAAAGGCTGGATGGTGATGGTGGCGCCAGAGGAAGACCTCGAAGACAAGGCGGCAGGACGTCAATACGCGACGAAGGCGTCGCTGCCCGCGTACTCCGACTTGACGGCCTTGCCGCCCGCCCTCTTTCTCTTCTGCAGCCTCCCGACACCAGCCGCCCAAGGAGACGACCCCGAGATGTTCAAGGAACCGGCGACATGGATGATGGGGTCGCCGGTGCCGCCCGGAGCGGCGCCCGACGCCTAGTCGGACACGTCATCCTGCCTACCGCTCCCCTTGTCGTCGCTGCCGTTGTCTTCCTCACCACTCTCTCTCAAGGAGGGATCTTCATCGTCAGAAGAGCTCTCCACGCAGCACCTTACGCGAGTCCCTAAGTGCCCGAAGATCTTGACGGAGAGCAGGCCACTCTCCATTAGTTTGAAATGGAGAGTGAGCCCCTCTGTCAAGCTGTGGATGCGGGTGAAAGTTTTTCACCCTCAGCGAAGATACATGACGTGAGGGGCGTGGAACTCGACGTTGGCCCATGTGCTGCTGTTCCCGCAACCCCTCATATGCAGCCGCAACGCCTGTGGCGGATTCTGCTCCATCTCCCGCGCAAATGGAGTCGGGAGGCGAAGACGACGGCGCGGCGGCTGGAGCAGCCTGATGAAGAATTCACAAGGGTTGTCCCCGACATGTCCCTCCACCGGAGGAGGGGCCGCTGGCGGAGGCGAGGCCGATCTGCCGCCCCGTCCCCCTCTCCCTCGAGCGCCATGACGGCCTCGACCTCGCCCCCTCCCCCTCCCTCTAACGGTCGGCTCTGCAGCTACGAGCTCATGGGGAGGAGCAATGCGTTGTCTAGCCAAGACACTCGCCGCCACCGATGAAGCGTCGCCACGCCCCCTCGCCATGACAGAAGGAAGGAAGAAGCAAGAATGAGGAGAGGCAGATGACGAGGGATTGAGGGGCGCCGTTCCTCCCGCTCCCTCTTTATAAAGGGGCGGGGGCGAGGCTCGGCCGCCCCTCTCGGCCAATCTGGCCCGTCGAAGTGACAGTAGGCGGGGCCGTTGACCACTCTCCCCGCTCCATTGAAGGCATGTGGGAATCGACCCACGCGCGCGCGCGACTTCCCGCATCCTGCGCGCCTGTCATTCGCTCTGCATCGTGCATGCAGTGAACGTGGCGCAAGGGATGGGCGCAGTGGGACACGTGGAGCGACGGTTCCCAAGTGAGGGCAGTAAATGAGCAGCGGCCCTGCGGTCTCAAAGAGACACGCAAGCCGCCTCTTTACTATCCACCACAAGATGACGCCAGCATGCTTCCGTCACGCACGCGCGCGCGACCCCCACGTCGCGCGTTCAACGCGGGTCATGAGGAAGCGCAGCAGACGGAACAGTTACCACGGTAAAATCCGCCCCGCCTGCCCGTTCACCGTTCTGGGCCTGGCCCAACAACGTGTCGCGCTTATGTATGGCCCAGGCCCGGCGGTTCCTGTCGATGTACAAAAGTACAGTCTCTCCTTTTGACCCCTTTACTTGTGCATGGGCAGTCAGAGCCACGTGCCATGGCAACACATAGCAGGGCAAAGGAGGGAAGCCGGAGAGAAGCCGAAGGCTCGAGACAAGCAAGGTAACATCAAGGACCAAGGCCACAAAGTGCAGATGGACGAAGCAAGTTTCCCCGGCAAGACCCTTGCCGGGGACAACCTCAGCAGCCCCAGCAAGGCCCTTGCCGGGGCAGCTCACCCACACCGGCAGAGCGGTCACCCTTGAACCCATGACCTCTAATGTCAACAACCACGTTGGACCAGGGCTCGGGAGGCACCTCCATGGTGGCATGCAGATCTTTGTGAAGACATAAAATGCTCAAGATCAGATGGGGGTTGAGAGGCAACAATCCTCACCAAGATCCTTACCGAAGAAACCCAGAAGACCCCCAGCAAGATCCTTGTCGGGGATGCCAGCGCACCACGGCAAGACCCTTGCCTGGCCACCTGGCAAGACCCTTGCCGGGCCACCCGTCAAGACCCGTGCCGGGCCACCCGACAAGACCCTTGCCAGGGGCGACAGTAGGGCCACTGCCAGGCCCGTGCCAACCATGTCCCCGCCGCCGTTTGCATACAGCTGCCAGCCCAACCAGCTGGGTAGGCACCTGTGTGGCCACATGCAGCTTCCAGGCCAACTCAGCACACACCTGCGTGGCAGCATGCAGATCTTCATGGAGGCTCCACCATCGCGCCACCTCAGCTGCTTGCCTGCCTACATGGCACCGCATGCATCGCTGGCCAGGGCGAGTGTCGAAGCGAGGAGGAGCGGCGACAGATGGGACATGCCTCGCTCCCGTCCCCGATAAAGTGAAGGGACACCTAAGCCATGCATTAAATACATCTTGTCCTGTAATGTGAGCGATAAGCTCACAATACTGTAGGTTCTTTCCACCTCCTGTGTGCCACTGTAGCAGCCCCTTTTGCCTATAAAAGGAGGCCCAAGGGATACAGGAAAAGGATTCGGCTCTTTCGAACCACGCATCACCCGTAGCTAGTTCAAGAGCTCAAGAACACTCAATACATCCACCAAGCAGGACTAGGATTTTATGCATCCTCGCGGCCTGAACCTGGGTAAACGATCCTCGTGTCAATTACTAATCCTGCTCTTCTCACAACCCCGCGCCTCGCAACCGTAGTAGGGATTCTTGTTATCCCATATGTGTCATTTCCCACCGACATGTAATTATGTCGGATGCGGTTCATCGTGTAACAGTTATAACATAGGGTGACACAGAACTAGCTCCAGTTCATCAATGTAATGTAGGCATGTATTCCGGATATAGTCATACGTGCTTATGGAAAAGAACTTGCATGACATCTTTTGTCCTACCCTCCTGTTGCAGCGGGGTCCTAATGGAAACTAAGGGATATTAAGGCCTCCTTTTAATAGAGAACCAGACTAAAGCATTAGCACTTAGTGAAGACACAAACTCCTCAAACTACGGTCATCATCAAGAAGTATCCCGATTATTATCACTTCGGGGTTGTCAGATCATAACACATAAGGTGTCTATAGACTTGCAAGATAGGATCAAGAACTCACATATATTCATGAAAACATAATAGGTTCAGATCTGAAATCATGGCACTTGGGCCCTAGTAACAAGCATTAAGCATAGCAAAGTCATAGCAACATCAATCTCAGAACATAGTGGATATTAGGGATCAAACCCTAACAAAACTAACTTGATTACATGGTAAATCTCATCCAACCCATCACCGTCCAGCAAGCCTACGATGGAATTACTCACGCACGGCGGTGAGCATCATGAAATTGGTGATGGAGGATGGTTGATGATGACGACGGCGATGAAACCCCCTCTCCGGAGCGCCAAATGGACTCCAGATCAGCCCTCCCGAGAGAGATTAGGGCTTGGCGACGGCTCTGTATCGTAAAATGCGATGAAACTTTCTCTCTGATTTTTTTCTCTGTGTGAAACCAAATATATAGAGATGGAGTTGAGGTCGGTGGCCATCCAGGGGGCCCACGAGGCAGGGGGCACGCCAAGGGGGAGGGGGCGCACCCCCACCCTCATGGACAGGGTGTGGGCCCCCTGGCCTTGATTCTTTCGCCAGTATTTTTTATATTTTCCAAAAAGTTCCTCCGTGGATTTTCAGGTCATTCTGAGAACTTTTTATTTCTGCACAAAAATAACGCCATGGCAGTTCTGCTGAAAACAACGTCAGTCTGGGTTAGTTTCATTCAAATCATGCAAGTTAGAGTCCAAAACAAGGGAAAAAGTGTTTGGAAAAGTAGATACATTGGAGACGTATCACACACGACTAAGACAATGTTTTGTTGTGCTAGGTGCCCCCCTCCCACATATATATATATATAGGTGGGGGCAGAGGGAGCAGCCAGGAGGGCGCCCCAAGTAGGCTGAATCCTACTAGGGGTCCCTTCCCAAGTGGCGCCCCCTTCCCAAGGGGAGGGAAAGGTAGAGGAGGGAGGCGCCCCCCCTTTCCTTTCTCCCATGAGAGGGGAAGGCAGGTGGGGCTAGCCCTCCCCCTTTCCTTCCCTAGGGCTGGACGACCAGGGAGAGGGGCCCACCAGCCCCATGTGGGCATGTTTATCCTTCCCTTGGCCCATTAAGCACATATACCTACCGGGGGGTGTCCAGAACCTCTTTCGGTGTCCCGATGGCTACCCGGTGCATCCCGGAACTCTTCCGGTGTCCAAATACCGTTGCCCTATCTATCAATTTTTACCTCTCAACCATTTCGTGACTCCTCGTCCTTACTGTGATCTCATCCGGGACTCCGAACAACATCCGGTCACCAAATCATATAACTCATATAATACTATATCATCAACGAATGTTAAGCGTGCGGACCCTACGGGTTCGAGAACTATGTAGACATGACCGAGACACCTCTTTGGTTAGTAACCAATAGCGTAACCTGGATGCCCATATTGGCTCCTACATACTCTATGAAGATCTTTATCGGTCGAACGGTTATGACAACATACGTAATTCCCTTTGTCCATTGGTATGTTACTTGCCCGAGATTCGATCACCGGTATCTTCATACCTAGTTCAATCCCGTTACTGCAAGTCTCTTTACTCATTATGTAATACATCACCTCGTAACTAACTCCTTAGTTATTTGCTTGCAAGCTTATGATGTGTATTACCAAGAGGGCCCAGAGATACCTCTCCGATACTCGGAGTGACAAATCCTAATCTCAATCTATGCCAACTCAACAAACACCTTTGGAGATACCTGTAGAGCATCTTTATGATCACCTAGTTACATTGTGATGTTTGATAGCACACAAGGTATTCCTCCGGTATCCGTGAGTTGCATAATCTCATAGTCGAAGGAATATGTATTTGACATGAAGAAAGCAATAGCAAGAAAATGAATGATCATTATGCTAAGATAACATATGGTTCTTGTCCATCACATCATTATCTTAATTATGTGATCCCGTTATAAAATGAGAACACATGTCTATGGTTAGGAAACCTTAACCATCTTTGCTCAACGAGCTAGTCTAGTAGAGGCTTACTAGGGACACAATATTTGTTTATGTATTCACACATGTATTTAAATTTCCGATCAATACAATTCTAGCATGAATAAGAAACCTTTATCATGAATAAGGAAATATAAAATAAAAACTTTATTATGGCCTCTAGGTCATATTTCCTTCAAGTTGCTGCTCCCGTGAAGAAGCCTAAAGTTGGACCCAAGCCTGAAACTAAGTGCTTCTACTGCAAAGGGAATGGTCACTAAAAGAGGAACTGCCCCAAATACTTGGCGGATAAGAAGGATGGCAAAGTGAACAAAGGTATATTTGGTATACATGTTATTGATGTGCACCTTATTAATGCTTGTAGTAGCGCCTGGTTATTTGATACTGGTTTGGTTGCTCATATTTGTAACTCGAAACAGGAGCTGTGGAATAAACAAAGATTGGCTAAGGACGAGGTGATGATGCACGTCGGGAATGATTCCAAAGTTGATGTGATCGACGTCGGCACTCTACCTCTAGATATACCTTTGGGATTAGTTTTAGACCTCAATAATTGTTATTTGGTGCCAGTGTTGAGCATGAATATTATATCTGGATCTTGTTTATTGCGAGACGATTATTCATTTTAGTTAGAGAATAATGGTTGTTCTATTTATATGAGTAATATCTTTTATGGTCATGCACCCTTGATGAATGGTCTATTCTTGTTGAATCTCGATCATAGTGATACACATATTCATAATATTAATGCCAAAAGATGCAAAGTTGATAATGATAGTGCAACATACTTGTGGCACTGTCATTTAGGTCATATTGGTGTAAAGCGCATGAAGAAACTCCATGCGAAAGGACTTTTGGAATCACTTGATTATGAATCATTCAATACTTATGAACCATGCCTCATGGGTAAGATCACTAAAACTCCATTCTCCGGAATAATGGAGCGAGCTAATGACTTACTGGAAATAATACATACGGATGTATGCGGTCGGATGAGTGTTGAAGCACGCGGCGGGTATCATTATTTTCTGACCTTCACAAATGATTTGAGTAGGTATGGATATATCTACTTGATGAAACACAAGTATGAAACATTTGAAAAGTTCAAAGAATTTCAGAGTGTAGTGGAGAATCATCGTAACAAGAAAATAAAGTTTCTACAATCTGATCGCGGAGGCGAATATTGAGTTACAAGTTTGGATTTCATTTAAAATGGTGTGGAATTTTTTCACAACTCACGCCACCTAGAACACCACAGCGTAATGGTGTGTCCGAACGTCGTAACCGTACTTTATTAGATATGGTGCATTCTTTGATGTCTCTTACCGATTTACCACTATTGTTTTGGGATTACGCATTAGAGATAGATGTATTGACGTTAAATAGGGAACCGTCTAAATCCATTGAGATGACACCGTATGAACAATGGTTTGGCAAGAAACCTAAGCTGTCGTTTCTAAAAGTTTGGGGATGCGACACTTATGTCAAAAGGCTTCAGCCTGATAAGCTCGAACCCAAATCAGAGAAGTGCGTCTTCATAGGATACCTAAGGAAACGATTGGCAAAATCTTTGTTGCCAAGAACGGGTCCTTTCTAGAGAAGGAGTTTCTCTAGAAAGAAGTGAGTGGGAGAAAGTAGAACTTGATGAGGTAATTTACCTTCTCTTGAACTGGAAAGTAGCACATCAAAGAAAACCGTTCCCGTGATGCCTATACCAACTAGAGAGGAAGATAATGATGATGATCATGAAACTTTGGATCAAGTTACTACTGGACCTCATAGGTCGACCAGAACACGTTCCAGACCAGAGTGGTATGGTAATCCTGTCCTGGAAGTCATGTTATTAGACCATGGTGAACCTACAAACTATGAAGAAGCTATGATGCGCCCAGATTCTGAAAAATGGCTTGAGGCCATGAAATCTGAGATAGGATCCATGTATGAGAACAAAGTATGGACTTTGGTGGACTTGCCCGATGATCGGCAAGCCATTGAGAATAAATGGATCTTCAAGAAGAAGACAGACGCTGATGGTAATGTCGCTGTCTACAAAGCTAGACTTGTCGCAAAAGGTTTTCAACAAGTTCAAGAGGTTTGCTACGATGAGACTTTCTCACCCGTAGCAATGCTTAAGTCTATCCGAATCATGTTAGCAATTGCCGCATTTTATAATTATGAAATCTGGCAAATGGACGTCAAAATGGCATTACTTAATGGATTTCTTAAAGAAGAGTTGTATATGATGCAACCAGAAGGTTTTGCCGATCCTAAAGGTGCTAACAAAGTGTGCAAGCTCCAGTGATACATCTATGGACTGGTGCAAGCATCTCGGAGTTGGAATATATGCTTTGATAATGTGATCAAAGCATATGGTTTTATACAGACTTATGGTGAAGCCTGTATTTACAAGTGAGTGGGAGCTCTATAGCATTTCTGATATTATATGTGGATGACATATGTTGAATGGAAATGATATAGAATTTCTGGATAGCATAAAAGGATACTTGAATAAGATTTTTTTTCGTTGAAAGACCTCCGTGAAGCTACTTATATATTGGGCATCAAGATCTATAGGGATAGATCAAGACACTTAATAGAACTTTCACAAAGCACATACCATGACAAAGTTTTGAAGAAGTTCAAAAGGGATCAGTCAAAGAAAGGGTTCTTGCCCGTGTTACAAGGTGTGAAATTGAGTCAGACTCAAAGCCCGATCACGACAGAAGATAGAGAGAAAATGGATGTCATTCCCTATGCCTCAGCCATAGGTTCTATCATGTATGCTATGTTGTGTACTAGACCTGATGTGTGCCTTGCCATAAGTTTGGCAGGGAGGTACCAAAGTAATCCAGGAGTGGATCACTTGATAGTGGTCAAGAACATCCTAAAGTACCTGAAAAGGACCAAGGATGTGTTTCTTGTTTATGGAGGTGACGAAGAGCTCGTCGTAAATGGTTACGTTGATGCTAGCTTCGAGACTGATGTAGATGACTCTAAATCACAAACCAGATACATATTTGTATTGAATGGTGGAGCTGTCAGTTGGTGCAGTTCCAAGCAGAGTGTCGTGTCGGATCTACGTGTGAAGCGGAGTACATAGCTGCTTCGGAAGCAGCACATGAAGGAGTCTGGATGAAGGAGTTCATATCCGATCTGGGTGTAATACCTAGTGCGTTGGGTCCAATGAAAATCTCTGGGGACAGAACTGGAGAAATTTCCTTAGCGAAGGAATCCAGGTTTCACAAGAGAACCAAACACACCAAGAGACGCTTCAACTCCATTTGTGAAAAGGTCAAGGATGGAGACATAGAAATTTGCAAAATACATAGGGATTTGAATGTAGAAGACCCGTCGACTAAGCCTCTTCCGCAAGCAAAACATGATCAACACCAAGACTCCATGGGTGTTAGATTCATTACAATGTAATCTAGATTATTGACCCTAGTGCAAGTGGGAGACTTGTGGAAATATGCCCTAAAGGCAATAATACAGTTGTTATTATTATTCATCCTAGAATTTTATTGATCGGAAACTTAAATACATGTGTGGATACACAAACAAATACTGTGTCCCTAGTAAGCCTCTACTAGACTAGCTCATTGATCAAAGATGGTTAAGGTTTCATAACCATGGACATGTGTTGTCCCTTGATAACGGGATCACATCATTAGGAGAATGATGTGATGGACAAGACCCATCCGCTATATTAGCATAATGATCGTTCAGTTTATTACTATTGCTTTCTTCATGTCAAATACATATTCCTTTGACTATGAGATTATGCAACTCACATATATCGGAGGAATACCTTGTGTGCTATCAAACATCACAACGTAACTGGGTGATCATAAAGATGCTCTATAGGGAGAGGGCACCACACAAACCCACGACAATCTCTTAGTCGTGTGCGGTGCCCCTCTCCACAGTTTAGTCCTCCGTCTAGTTTTCTGTAGTGCACAGCAAAGCCCTGCGGGAACAAGTTAACCACCACTGTCACCACACCGTGGTGCTGCCGGAACTCATCTACTACTTCGCCCGTCTTGCTAGATCAAGAAGGTGATGACGTCATCGAGCTGAATGTGTGCTGAACGCGGAGGTGTGGTACGTTCGGTACTTGATCGGTTGGATCGCGAAGGTGTACGACTACATCAACCGCGTTGTTAAACACTTTCGCTTATAGTCTACGAGGGTATGTAGACATACTCTCCCCTCTCGTTGCTATGCATCTCCATGGATAGATCTTGCGTGTGCATATAAATTTGTTTGGTTGTCCATGCAACATTCCCCAAAATACCGCTCGAGAGAGCGGTACTATCGCTTAGCACGGTCAAAACATCCCAACAAGACAGAAAAAGTTCTGCCAAAGAGGTTCTACCTCTTATAAGAGGTACTATCGGTCGGGGAGGTAGTACTTCTTATAAGAGGTACTACCACTAGGGGAGGTACTATCGCTTATAAGAGGTACTACCGCGAAATTCATGACGAGTTCCAGAAGCATAAATATGAACGGAAGTAGCTGACCGATAGTACCACTTGTAAGCGGTACTACCTCTCTACTACCATTTATAAGAGGTAATACCCCTCGGGGAGCAGTACTACCGCTTAGAGCTGAAAAACTGCCCAAGCAAAATAGAAGGATGCTCCAATACTAAAACTGTTATAACTACTACAAATGGAATCTGAAATCAGCAAACTCAAGCTTGTTGGATAGATGAAAGAAAGTACTATCCAAGAGATGCAAGTCCTCGAAACTCACATTGATGGAACCAGCATTGTGTTGGAATTGATCTATGTTGTAGTGGACTAGCAAACCATGATGACCTGCTGACATTAGATCCATGCAATATTCATGTGACTCGCAGCAACTGGAGCTGCACTCATCAAACTATTCGCCAACCAAAAATGGATGGCCATGGACGTAATTGCGTGCTTCAAGTACGTCTGCTTTACCTTTAGCAAGCAACAATTCTACCTTTTCATCATCCATGCCGCCAGAAATAATATTACTCCCCGATTTGAACAACTACTGTTAATTTGGTTCTGGGCGATGAGTGCTTTAAGTAAGAGGCAATCATTCTCTTTCCTCTTCACTCTCCCGCCGCGCTTCCTCGCGGGTGTAGCCTTTTAGCCACTTCCTTCTTGGTACTTGAAGCATTTCTGGCAGAACATCTGGTTGGCTGCAAGGTAGATTGCCAAGCAAATGGTGAAGCTTCGACGGACTGCTTAGCAGATAGTTTGTCTATACCGGACCACTAAGCTGGCGGTGCTGCTGTGACGGACTGCTGGGTTGTAGGAACGGAGACATCAGACTGATGACCATGCGTTGAAGCTATGTCGGGTTTCTGCTCAGGTGGTGCCAACTTGTTGGTGTGCTGAGGAGGCCATGCCAACATGTTGGTTTGCTGAGCAGAAAGTGCTGACGCATTGGTATGTTGATCACGCGACTGCGGATCGATGGATTGATGAGCAGTCGGTTCTGGACCTATAGACTGCTTAGCAGGCGGTTCTGAAGCATCAGACTGCTTAGTAGTCCGTTCCACCAGATTGGTCTGCTGAGCATGTGCTGCAGTGGGTTTCCCCCCGCTGCTTCAGCGGCCGGCATCTGAACCGGTGGTGCGTCTTCAGCAGTTGTAGGCCTTGCCACTGGCTGCTTTGGGGTGGAGGATGACATGGCCTATACGCCATAAAGTCGGGTCAGCTGATCACAGGTTGGTGCATCAGCAGTCAGATTACGAGTATTATGTTCTTTGGGGTAAGCACGCGAGAGCTGTTGTGGCAAGGAGAGCGCCACCGGTTGAGGGGTGACATTTGTTGCTCTTGGCGGGGCTTCAGTGATCTCATTGATGAACTCTATTTCCTTTCGTGGCCACTGGATGTGATGTAACAGTGTTTCTCCCAAGGTCATTTGCTCATCAAAGTCTCCTAGGACAATCTTCAGGGAAAATTCATTGAATCCAGGCTTTAATTCAGTCACGTAGCACTTTACATAGCCCGGCTTCAATGGCACATTGTCCAACAAGAGGCCATCTTCCAAGAAGGATGGGCAAACCCAGGCTGTTGCACATTTTAATGTACCTTCATAATGTGTAAGCACGCCCTTCAGTCTATCTTTCATTCCAGATAGATCAGATATAGCATCATCATGAGCAGTTGCAGTCCCAGTGTCGATGAGGTCAGCTGATGCACAACTACTCTTGTGCAGTGTTGTCGCGCAATAAGCAGCATCCTCCATGCCTCCCTCCCCTCCCATCTACTGGCTATCTGTCAGTGTCAGAGTCTTCTGCATCATCATTGACTCCTCAATATCCTTTCGAACAGCTGGATACATGTCCTTCCTCAACCTTTCATACAATGCATTCTGCTTCATTTCACTCCTCGCTTTTTTCATGTCGAGCCTCTCTTCTTTGCTGAGTGTAAAAGCCCCCTTGTGCGGGACATTAACACATATACCCCTTGCATGGCCAGGGGGCTCTCTTGTTTCTAGAGCAACGGACAAAATGTACATGGCCCTGAGTTCCTGTAGAACCTTCCAGGGATCTTGGAAGCCTCTAACATCACTGATACAGTTCTTCATCATGTGAGTTTTTAAAGTAATAAGTTTCATCATCACGCCTCCTTGCACGTGCCCGCAAGTAGTCTCTGGCGTGTTCGCCCCTGATTTTACTAAAGGCCGGTTTCCCACCCGCCGCTACTACTTATTTGTCCTCCTGGTCCCATATCAGTTTCATGTCATAGTATCCTGCCACACCCATACGGTGTGTGTGTGTGTTCTTGTTTTGAAGTTCTGATTGCTTGAAACTCTTCTCAGCAAACTCTTTAGTTGCCCTGACCCTTTTGAATTCTGCCCAGTCTGCCATTGTAATTTGGGGGTATGCGGGGATTTGGTCCTTGCCTTCACTCAAGTACTTCTTGCACAACACGTGCTTCCAGTTTCTCCAAGCATCCCTAGCCTTCTTTAGTGCAGCGTGTTCCACCTGCATTCTCCATTGCTCTGGAACGTTGAAGTGATCCATGATCTCCTGGACTATCCGTTGCCGCGTTTCTGTGTCACCCTTCCGAAACCCTAGCAGATTAATGTTGAGCCTTGCCCTGCCAACATATTCACACACACACTCCTGAACCTCGTGAATGCTTTATCTGGTTTATTTGGATCCCAAGACTTTAAATTGATCTCTGTTACTTCATATACACCTTTAGGATGGTGTGTGTGGGCTTCCTTGGAGAGCTCCTCTGTGTCCTGACCGGAAGGGTAATTGCTGCAGCTCTATCCCATTCAAGATTACTTGATCCCTCACCATCTGCTGAAGATCTAGGGTTGTCGGAATCAGATGAAGATACATCGCCTGAAGCATGAGTGCTGTCGCTGCTAATCGGCATGTACAGAGAACACATGCGGAACTCAGAAAAGGAGGATAAGCATAAAACTAACAACTTGGTATCAAGCTTTCTGAACATGTCATGCAATAATTTATAAAATGTACAACTAATTTGTTAAGTTTGTGTGACTCGGGCGCCCGCGATCCGTAAATCGGCAGTAACTTATTGGAACAAATACAACTTATATGTACTAGTTAGGAAGGTAGATAATGGACATATATACCCTCTCCGTTATTTTATAGCCAATTTGGGAACATACAAAATGAAATAAGAAGAGGGATTGCGAGGAAATATGCCTCACCGCGATGGAGAGTAGTAACTAACAGGATTCTTAATGCAAACCCGGTCGGACAACAGGAGAGGCAAGGGTTACATCATCGATATGCTCAAGGGTGGCTGGCGTGCAAACAAAGACGGCGAGGTGCGAGCAGCCGCGTATTGGGAACGACAGTGGAGGTAGGCTTGATGCCGAAGAGTGGGCACACGACCAGGGTGACCATGTCGGCGTCGGATAGGGTCCTGTTGTGGATCTGAGGGAGGGGGAGCTGGCAATGGACATTGAGTGGACTAGTTGAGTGAAAAGCGGGCGGGCGGTGGGGGGTGTTGGCGGCCTAGGTGAAAAGGGTGAAAAATTTCCCTGGTCACCGCGCGGAAAGGCCTTTCCAAACGGTTGCCTCTAAGTGCTCGTGTGCACAAAGAGAATAATTTCATTTGAAATGAAGACGTACTAATTTTGAAATAAAGATGTGAGTTCATTGTTTCGCCTCTAAATTTTCCCCACGTTAAGCAATCACCATTATACGACGGGTTTGATTTGCCGGCACATTTCAGGTCTCGTGTGCTATATGTAAGATATTTTTTACCATTTACCGTGAATTCTGGCATATAAATCAATTCCTAGCCGGACTGCATTTCCTATGGAAAGGGATGAGGATTGCCGTTCGATCTGGGAGCATCCAATGGTGCAGATGTACGATCCGTGGGGTTTGGGTTCTGGCCAATCAGAACGCACGACTCAGATCGCGCGCAGCAAAGGGGGGCATCGGTCATGGTTTGGTAGGCACACGACTTTCATGAGTGAACTGTGTGCTATTTGAAAACATTTACATGAACTAACAACATATTTTTGTTTGAATAAAAACAAGAGTTCATCGTTTCGCCTCCAAATTGTTTTCCACGGTAAGAAATCACCATTAAACCCTATGGTTTGATTTTCTCGTGCATTTGAGGTATCGTTTGCTATATTTGAGTCCTTTGCTATAGTCGCTACTACACGTGGGTGCTAGCTAGCTAGCAAGATCATTTGTGTGTCGCTTTGGGAGTTTTCATTCATTATTAGAGAAACGGGAAAAAATTCAAACAATTCGGCCATAGGATGCGGCCAGAGGCATATGCCTTGTTGGTATTCTAATTACAGAAAATACATATAGAGTCCGGAAATAAAAAAAATCAGTGTGTCACCGTGCCGTGTTCTCAGGATCACATGGATTTTTTTGGATGGCACGAGTTTTGATGCTCACACCTTCCAAATCGGAGCATCTCACAAGAAGGATCATAGTTTCCAAAAGGAGACGCGGCACTTCGGACTCCAATCGTCAGTGACTACATCGTTCCGCTTTGAATTATTTTCACAGTAAACAATCGCGTATATACCCTAGGTTCAATTTTCTGGCCCATTTCAGGGCTCCTTGCTATATTCAAGTCACATTTTTGCACTTACCTTGCATTTAGTGCATATAATTAAATTCAAAGCCGTTCTACAACTACATCTGGGTGTTAGTTAGCAAACAAGGTGTACAAATCATTTATGTGTTGCTTTGCGAGTTTTCATCCATTGTCTGAGAAACGTGGAGAAGTTTCAAACATTTCAGCCGCGAGGTGCGGCCACCGGCGTAGGCCTAGTTGGTATTTTAGTTACTGGAAATTCAGATGGAGTCCAGACTTCATCAAAATTGGTGTGTGCCCGTGGCGTGCTCTCACGACCCCGGGGAAATGTTTTGGTAAAGTTTGGCACAGGTTTTGATGATCGCTCCTTCCAAACAGGAGCATCTCACATGAAGGACCATGGTTTCCAAAAGGAGACGTGTCAATTCAAACTCCAGTGGTCGGTGACTTCATCGTTTGGCCTCATAAAATTTCCACGGTATGCATTCACCATTATACCACGGGTTTGATTTTCTAACGCATTTCAGGTATCGTTTGCTATATTTAAGACATTTTTTAAATTCAACGTCCAATTCATGGTTATAAATAAAATCACAACCGGAAGTGCATGTGCTGTTGAAAGGGATGAGGATCGCCGTTCGATCAAGGAGAATCCAACAGTGCAGACGTATGATCTGTGGGGTTTGGGTTCTGACCAATCAGAATGCACGAGTCAGATCGCGCGCGTGGCAGAGGGGGGGGGTGCATCGGCCACAATATAGTGGAAACACAGCTTTCGTGAGTGAACCGTGTGCTATTTGAAAACATTTACATTAACTAACGTAATTTTTTTGAATGAAAACATGAGTTCATCGTTTCGCCTCCAATTTTTTTCATTGTAAGAAATCACGATTGTACCCTATGGTTCGATTTTCTGGTACATTTTACTAGGCGGCAGGCCTCGCTAGCAATATCAAACTTTGAATATGCAAAAAAAGAGATCTTGTTTGTGTGTGTGTGTGTGTGTCTGTGTATATATGTATGTATGTATGTATGTATGTATGTATGTACTTATGTATGTATGTATGTATATACAGTCGCAACTACATGTGCGTGTTAGCAAGATCATTTGTGTGTCGCTTTGCGAGTTTTCATTCATTGTGCGAGAAGCGGGGAAAAACTTCAAATAGTTCGGCCGCAGGACGCGGCCAGAGGCATAGGCCTTATTGGTATTTTAATTTCAGAAAATGCATATAGAGTCTGGAAAATGACGAAAATCGTTGTGTCACTATGGCGTGCTCTCACGATCGCATGGAAAATTTTTGGTAAAGTTTGGCACAAGTTTTGGTGCTCTCACCTTCCATACCAGAGCATCTCACAAGAAGGATCATAGTTCCAAAAGGAGATGCGACACTTCGGACTACAAATCGCCAGTTACTAGCTGCATCGTTCCACCTCGAAAAAAAGTCATGGTAAACAATCGCGTATATACCCTTGGTTTGATTTTCTGACCCATTTCAGGTTGTTTGCTATGTTTAAGTCATTCTTTGCACTTACCTTGCATTTTAGTCCATATAAATTTAAAAACCCTACTACAACTACATGTTGGTGTTTTAGTTAGGCTATACTTAGGCTACTCATAGTGGAGAGTGTCATATACTAGTATCATGCATATATATGATACTAGTGTATGATACTACCTTTAAAGGTAGTATGATACTACCTTTAATTATCATAGATCATATTTATTTCCATGGATGACACAAATTAGCATCGCATTTAACATGATACGATATCTACTTATATGTTACTCTAACCCTCTCTATATTTAATTTTTTGCCACATCAGCATGCTTGCTATTTCCGAGTGCATGATATCGTCTACTATGATACCACCACTATGGCCAGCCTTATATAGTGGGGAGTATCATATATTATAGTATCATGCATATGATACTAGTGTATGATACTATGTACGTACCTTCATAGTGCATATATAGTATCGTAGAGTAGTATATATCATAGATGACCATATTTATGGCCATGCATGACACAAAGTAGTATATCATATATTATATATGTTACTGTATCTACCTATGTTACTACTTCTTTGCCACATCATCATATTTCTATTCCCGAGTGCATGATACCGGCTATGATACCCCCACTATTGCCACCCTAAGGCTGGTCGTAATGGGAGTATCAAGCGGTATCATGCATGCCAACTAGACTTTTTGAATGATGTGGCACACAGTTAAATGAGGAAAGAGAGGGTGTGGTATCATATCATGATACCGTATCATATTAAATGTTGTACTACTTTGTGTCATGCATGGCAATTAATAAGGCAATCTAAGATACTAACTTATGATACTATGAGCGCATTACGGAGGTAGTATCGATCATATACTAGTATCATGCATATATATATGATACAAGCTAGTCTATGATATAGTAGCTACCTCACTAATGCATAGTATCGTAGAGTAGTATCATGTAGTACTTTATTTATTGTCATGCATGATACATAGTAGTATAACATTTATTATGATATGGTTTCATGATATGATAGTTAACCCTCTTTTTCTTCATTGAATTCTATGATAGCTCATCAAAATTGCCTAGTTGGCATGCATGATACTAGCTACGATATCCATTACGATCAGCCTAGCAAAGAAGGTGTACAGATCATTTGTGCGTTGCTTTGTGAGTTTTCATCCATTTGTTCGAGAAGCAGGGAGAAGTTTCAAACATTTCGGCTGCGAGATGCGGCCACTAGCGTAGGCCTAGTTGGTATTTTAATTACATGAAATTCAGATGGAGTCTAAACATCATCAAAATCGATGTGTGCCCGTGGCGTGCTCTTACAACCTCGCGGAAAAAAATTGGTGAAGTTTGGCACAAGATTTGACGATCGCTCCTTCCAAACCGGAGCATATCACATGAAGGATCATGGTTCTAAAAGGAGACGTGTCAATTCAAACCCCTGTGGCCAGTGACTTCATCGTTTGGCCTCATAAAAATTTTGGCAATCACCATTATACCACGGGTTTTATTTTCTGGCGCATTTCAGGTATCGTTAGCTATATTTAAGACATTTTTAAGTTTAACGTGCATTTTGTGCATAAAAATAAAATTACAACCGGAACTGCATGTGTTGTCGAAAGGGATGAGGATTTTTGTTCGATCTGGGAGCATCCAATGGTGCAGGCATAAGATCCGTGGGGTTTGGGTTCTGGCCAATCAGAAAGCACGACTCAGATCATGGGCGAGGTTTGGTCGGCACCCGACTTTCATCAACGAACCATGTGCTATTCGCAAACCAGATTGCATATTTTTTTCACACATACTGTAGTGAGATCAATTGAGTGTGCAACCTCTATGATATAATAATAATAACAAAAAACAGTTCATATTCATTGCCTAAGCTGATAGCATATCAAGGTCAACATATTAACGGTTCTTACATCAACAGAAAACCGGGCATAACTCACAAATTCAGTACACCCAATAGTTCTAAATTGAACGAATTAAGTTCTAGGGTAGGCATAAATACTAGTCTTACGGCTTAATTCCCATGTACATGGGGGATCTGGGATCATTATGTTGACCCCGAATGAACTTGGGTTTTCTGATGATTTTACGCTTCTTTGTTACACGGGTGCGTGATCCCTTGGCTGGCAACTCATCAAATTCATCGTACTCATCTCATCGGCAACATCGTCGAGACCCAGTACACTCCTCTTCCCATGCATCACTACATGGCAGTTCTTACGCAAAGTGTCTTCCGCAAAGAAAATCTAGTAGCATCGCTGGCAAGAATGAACGGGTCCGTGTGATATGCCATCGTTGTCCTGTTAACACAGGTCTTCCTGTAATCATCAACATTTACTTTACCAAGAGGGATCCATGCGCGCCTGAATAATGCCACCTTAACTTTCACATAGTTAAGCTCCCAAATCTCTTTGATGGTTCCATAGTATACCCTTTTATCAGCTTCATCTGTAGTCATGCATTCTATTCGAACAGAGTTGTTCTGATATGAGGTCTTCTCACCACATTCCTCAGTGTAGAACGTGTATCCATTTATGTCATATGCTTGGTACGTCAACACCATAGGCGATGGCTTTTGTGCCAACCACGTAGCAATGTCATCGATGGATCCTTGTGCCAAACGCTTCTTCAGCCATTCGGCGTAGTTCTTAGTATGCTCCTTCATCTCCACATCTGATGAAGGCACCATTGGTAAGAAGCTTTGGCGTATCTCCACCAAGTTTTCTTCGGCATAAGCGCTTAGAACTGGGTTGTTAAGCAGTATCATCAAATGGGCTTTCTCTGCCAATTCTCCGGGTGCAGCCATTTGCGTGCCAACAAGGACCGGCTTACCTTTCATCCTTCCCTCGTGGAGAGAGAGGGGCAAACCTATAGGTCATTGTTTCATGTATTCGGAGCAAAAATGAACCACCTCCTCCTTGGTATAACCTTTTAGGATGCTTGCCTATGGATGGTTTCGGTTTTGACAAAACCGCTTCAGTATTCCCATGAACCGCTCGAAGGGATACATGTTGCGAAGAAACACAGGACCACAATACTTTATCTCGTCGACAAGGTGCATAGTGAGATGGACCATGACATCAAAGAATGACGATGGGAAAAACATCTCTAGGTTGGACAATATTCTTGCAATATCATCTTGCATATGATCCAGCTCTTCAGGACATACAACTTTCTGCCATAGTTGGTTGAAGAAATCACAGAGCTCAATGAGTGTGATCCTTGTATCTTTGTCCATCAGATTCCTCATGGCCACCGAGAGGATTTGTGTCAACATTACATGGCAATCATGTGACTTCATGTGTCCCAACTTCAATTTACCTGAGCTCACATCCATGAGACTTCTGATGTTTGCGGAATAGGAAGAGGGTGTCTTAACTGACAACAAATAGGTGAAGAACTGTGTTGCTTCTTTTGTTCTGAAATTGTAACTCTGACGAGCTTTGATGAATTTATCATCATCTTCTGCTTCACTCTTGTGTTTTGATTGATCAGCAAGCATATCGAGCCGTGAACCCTCACCATCCTTTCTTTTACCTTTATTCTTGAGCAGAGTACCAAGGATGCTTTCACATACGTTCTTCTCTACATGCATGACATTGATCCAGTGACGTACACGTAGAATCTCCCAGTAAGGTAATTCCCAGAACACCGATTTCTTCTTAAACACTTGACCCTTGGGTGTTTGTTTCACCGTCAAAGCGTGATTCTTTCCAAGCACAACATTAATTTGTTTAGCCATGTTGTTGACCACCTCCCTATCAAAGGGTCTTGGGCCCACACCTACCTCTGTCGTACCATCAAATTTACCTTTCATCTTTCTATATGGGTGATTTTTCCGTAAGAACCTACGATGACGCAAATACATGGTTTTGCGCGAGTTGGGAAGTCTTCTGTTAGCTATCCTATCCATGCATGTGACACACCCTACATCTCCCTTTGTTTTCAACCCCGATATGTTGCCTAATGCCGGCATATCTTGAATGGTGTGCACCAGCATCACATGTAGATCGAAAATCTCCTTTCTGTAAGCATCATAACATTTTACAATAGGTGCATCTATTCACACTGTTAGCAGTTCTTCTACCAGTAGCTGAAAGTAAATTTAGATGTCATTTCCAAGTTGCTTCAGGCCTTGGATAATCATTGACATCATAATTTATTTTTTCTCCATACACAACCAAGGAGCTAGGTTATATATGCACAGAAGCACCGACCGTGTGCTGTGATTGGTGCTCATATCGCCAAAAGAATTCATCCCACCAGTACACTCCCCGAGCCTTATACTTCTAGGATCCTTGGCAATGTCTTCAAACTTGTTGTCGATTAATTCCCACCGAGCCCCATCTTTCGGTTGCCTCATATACTTATCTGCAATTCGCTCATCATGATGCCACCGCAACCTCTTTGCCTCTCTAGGGTTTGCAAACAAACGCCTCAACCTTGGAATTAAAGGAAAGTACCAAACAACCTTGAATGGGATCCTGTCTTGATCTCATCGTCCAATTTGTACTTGTCCTCTGCTCTCATGTGCTTGTATCATGCATGCTTGCATTTGGGACATGCACGCAAATCTTTGTACTCACCACGGTACAATATACAATCATTCACACAAGCGTGTATCTTTTGTACTTCAAGTTCCAATGGGCAAACAATTTTCTTAGCTTCATTCGTGCTTCTAGGGAGCACATTATCTTCCGAAAGAATTTCTTTCTTGGAGCCTGCATCATTGGTTGGCAGATCCTTGTACCCAATCATATCCTTTTTTGGGCCCTCGAAATTTGCAATCATAGCAGCAAAATCTGGCATATCAAGATCATTGTCATCTGCATTGACGTCTTGGTTTCCCAGTGGGTGTTTCGGCCTTTTGCTATTCCATTGGTAGCTTGACGCCTTTGCCCCGATGTTAGATTCAACATCCATGTGAAACTAATCAGGGTTTGGCATCTCGCAGCCCTGGGTATCTTCATCCATGACCTCCTCTTCACCGTGTTTGGTCCAACATGTATATCCATCCATGAATCCCTGAGAGACTAAGTGCCACTGTACATCTACAACTTCATGTGACTCTCTATTGGCACAATCAGTACATGGACACATGATGTAATCCGCATCACTAGTTCTCCTCTTTGTACTTTCAGCCAAATTCATGAACTCTGTCATGCCACTGATAAAATCTGTGGTTTTCCGATTCTTCATCCACTGAGATCGTTCCATCTGCACCACACGAATGGTAATTAAAAACAAAACAACAACATTAATACACGGATTAACTGCTGCCCAATGACGTGTGCACAAATCACAAGGCTTTATTTTCATAATTAATAAGGGTGCTCCATATTGTTATCTAGACGTGCAATGACAAAAATTAATGGCCAGTCAAATTACATGCAGAGTACTAGTACAACACTACCCTTAGGAATTGAATACCTTAAATAAGCCACTCACGAAAAGAATACCTTAATTAATTAGCCGCGCGGCGACCTCCACCCGGTAGACAGAGAAGCGCGATGTGGCGGCATGTCGAGACAGCAGGGTCAAGGAGCAAAGCTTAGTGTGGCTGCCGCCTGAAGTTCGACCTCCACTATCCCGCCATCGACCGCGATGGATGTGGCCGAATCACGCCGCCGCCGACCTCGATGGTTGAGCTCCTCCTATCTTCTTCCGCACACCGAGGATTGACCTCCTATGATGCTGTCACCGCCCATCGACCGAGGATTAACCTCTTCTTTGGTAGCCGCTGCGTACGCTGCCGCCACCATCTCTATATGCAGACCGACTATTTTTTGACGGATATCCGTAGAGCGGCTGTTTGCACGGTATCACTGTAACTCAATTATATGTACAGGGTAGTACATTGCATACGGTTATGTAACGGCAACCGCGTCTCACCTACGTTGTCTTCTCACACGGTTTGGTGCGGAAATCGTGTGTGACGTTGTAATATCTAACACAAATGACATGTATAAACAGTGTGCCGTATACTCCAACATATAGTGCCATAAGTAGTCCCCGACCGTTAGCTTATCCTCACAGTTTCCATTTCCCCCAAATCCCTACATAGCCTCCAAATTCCATCGTGTGGAGTTGACATTGGGGGAATGCGTACGAGTGGTGCTGATGGTTTCGGTGAGGCTGCTCCTGCTCGTATCGCCGCCACGACGACAATCTCCGTCGAGCACTTGCCTAAGGTCATCAGAAGGCAGGTGTACTACAGATTGCTACCTCTTGAGCACTGCGTTGGATTTCCCCGAAGAGGAGAGGATGATGCAGCAAAGTAGCGTAAGTATTTCCCTCAGTTTTTGAGAACCAAGGTATCAATCCAGTAGGAGACCATGCACAAGTCCCTCGTACCTACACAAAACGATAGCTACTCGCAACTAATGCGATAGGGGTTGTCAATCCCTTCACGGTCACTTACGAGGGTGAGATCTGATAGAGATGATAAATAATATTTTTGGTATTTTTGATATATAGATGCAAAGTGAAAAGTAAAAGGCAAAGTAAAAACAAAGCAAGTAATAAAGTGATAGAGATTGATATGGATAGAATAGACCCAGGGGCCATAGGTTTCACTAGTGGCTTCTCTCAAGAACATAGATATTCTACGGTGGGTGAACAAATTACTGTTGAGCAATTGACAGAACTGAGCATAGTTATGAGTATATCTAGGTATGATCATGTATATAGGCATCACGTCCAAAACAAGTAGATCGAAACGATTTTGCATCTACTACTATTACTCCACTCATCGACCGCTATCCAGCATGCATCTAGAGTATTAAGTTAAAAACAGAGTAACGCCTTAAGCAAGATGACATGGTGTAGAGGGATAAATTCATGCAATATGATAAAAAACCCATCTTGTTATCCTCGATGGCAACAATACAATACGTGCCTTGCTGCCCCTTCTGTCACTGGGAAAGGACACCGCAAGATTGAACCCAAAGCTAAGCACTTCTCCCATTGCAAGAACTACCAATCTAGTTGACCAAACCAAAAGTATAATTCGAAGAGACTTGCAAAGATAACTCAATCGTACATAAAAGAATTCAGAGAAGATTCAAATATTATTCATAGATAAGCTGGATTATAAACCCACAATTCATCGGTCTCAACAAACACACCGCAAAAAGAAGATTATCGAATAGATCTCCACGAGACAGGGGGAGAACATTGTATTGAGATCCAAAAAGAGAGAAGAAGCCATCTAGCTACTAGCTATGGACCCGAAGGTCTGAAGTAAACTACTCACACTTCATCGGAGGGGCTATGGTGTTGATGTAGAAGCCCTCCGTGGTGGATGCCCCCTCCGGCAGAGCTCCAAAACAGGCCCCAAGATGGGATCTCGTGGATACAGAAAGTTGCAGCGGTGGAATTAGGTTTTTGGCTTCGTATTTGATCTGTCGGGGGTACGTAGGTATATATAGGAGGAAGGAGTACGTCGGTGGAGCAACAGGGGTCCCACGAGGTAGGGGGGCGTGCCCTAGGGAGGGGGGCGCCCCCCACCCTCGTGACCGCCTCTGTTGTTCCTTGGAGCAGGGTCCAAGTCTCCTGGATCACGTTTGGTGAGAAAATCACGTTCCCAAAGGTTTCGTTCCGTTTGGACTCCGTTTGATATTCCGTTTCTTCGAAACACTGAAATAGGCAAAAAAATAGCAATTCTGGGCTGGGCCTCCGGTTAATAGGTTAGTCCCAAAAATAACATAAAAGTGGAAAATAAAGCCCAATATAGTCCAAAACAGTAGATAAAGTAGCATGGAGCAATCAAAAATTATAGATACATTGGAGACGTATCAGGCATCCCCAAGCTTAATTCCTGCTCGTCCTCGAGTAGGTAAATGATAAAAAAGAATTTTTGATGCGGAGTGATACTTTGGCATAATTTCAATGTAAATCTTCTTAATTGTGGCATGAATATTTAGACCCGAAAGATTCAAGACAAAAGTTCATATTGATATAAAAAATGATAATACTTCAAGCATACTAATCAAACCAACCATGTCTTCTCAAAATAGCATGGCTAAAGAAAGTTATCCCTACAAAATCATATAGTCTGGCTGCTGCTCTATCTTCATCACACAAAGTATTTAATAATGCACAACCCTGATGACAAGCCAAGCAATTATTTCATACTTTAATAATCTCAAACTCTTTCAACTTTCACACAATACATGAGCATGAGCCATGGACATAGCACTATAGGTGGAATAGAATGGTGGTTGTGGAGAAGACAAAAAAGGAGAAGATAGTCTCACATCAACTAGACGTATCAACGGGCTATGGAGATGCCCATCAATAGATATCAATGTGCGTGAGTAGGGATTGCCATGCAACGGATGCACTAGAGCTATAAGTATATGAAAGCTCAACAAAAGAAACTAAGTGGGTGTGCATCCAACTTGCTTGCTCATGAAGACCTAGGGCATTTTGAGTAAGCCCATCATTGGAATATACAAGCCAAGTTCTATAATGAAAAATGCCCACTAGTATATGAAAGTGACATCATAGGAGATTCTCTATCATGAAGATCACGGTGCTACTCTGAAGCACAAGTGTGGTAAAAGGATAGTAGCATTGCCCCTTCTCTCTTTTTCTCTCACTTTTTTTATTTCGTCCGGAGTCTCATCCCGATTTATGGGGGAATCATAGTCTCCATCATCCTTTCCTCACTGGGACAATGCTCTAATAATGATGATCATCACACTTTTATTTTTCTTACAACTCAACAATTACAACTCGATACTTAGAACAAAATATGACTCTATATGAATGCCTTCGGCGGTGTACCGGGATGTGCAATGACTCATGAGCGACATGTATGAAAGAATTATGAACGGTGGCTTTGCCACAAATACAATGCCAACTACATGATCATGCTAGCAATATGACAATGACGGAGCGTGTCATATGAACGGAACGGTGGAAAGTTGCATGGCAATATATCTTGAATTGGCTATGGTAATGCCATAAAAGGTAGGTATGGTGGCTGTTTTGAGGAAGGTATATGGTGGGTGTATGGTACCGGCAAAAGTTGCGCGGCACAAGAGAGGCTAGCAATAATGGAAGGGTGAAAGGGTGCGTATAATCCATGGACTCAACATTAATCAAAAGAACTCATGCGCTTGTTGCAAAAATTTAGAAGTCATCAAAAACTAAAGCACTACGTGCATGCTCCTAGGGGGATAGATTGGTAGGAAAAGACCATCGCTCGTCCCCGACCGCCACTCATAAGGAAGACAATCAATAAATAAAATTGTGCTCCACATCACAAAGCGATTCACCATACGTGCATGCTACGGGAATCACAAACTTCAACACAAGCATTCTTTAAATTCATAATCACCCAACTAGCATTACTTTGATATTATCACCTCCACATCTCAAAACAATTATCAAGCATCAAACTTATCTTAGTATTCAACGCACTCAAAAGAAAGTTTCACATATCTTGAATACCAAGTATATTAACATTAAGCAAATTACCATGCTATTAACGACTCTCAAAATAATCTAAGTGAAGCATGAGAGATCAATAGTTTCTTTAAAACAAATCCACCACTGTGCTCTAAAAGATCTAAGTGAAGTACTAGAGCAAAAATTATCACGCTCAAAAGATATAAGTGAAGCACTATGAGCAAAACTATCAAGCTCAAAAGATATAAGTGAAGCACAAAGAGTATTCTAGCAAATTCCAATTAATGTATGGCTCTCTCAAAAGGTGTGTACAGCAAGGATGATTGTGGTAAACTAACAAGCAAAGACGCAAATGATACAAGACGCTCCAAGCAAAACACATAACATGTGGTGAATAAAAATATAGCTCCAAGTAAATTACCGATGGAAGTAGACGAAAGAGGGGATGCCTTCCGGGGCATCCCCAAGCCTTGAATTTTTGGTGTCCTTGGATTATCTTGGGTGTGCCATGGGCATCCCCAAGCTTAGACTCTTTCCACTCCTTGTTCCATAATCCATCAAAAGAATTCACCCAAAACTTGAAAACTTCACAACACAAAACTCAATAGAAATCGCATGAGCTCTGTTAGAGAAAGAAAACAAAAGACTACTTCAAGGTACTGTAATGAAATCATTCTTTATTTATATTGGTGTTAAACCTACAGTATTCCAACTTCTCTATGTATCATAAACTATTTTACTAGCCATAGATTCATCAAAATAAGCAAACAACACACGCAAAACAGAATCTGTCAAAAACAGAACAGTCTGTAGCAATCTGTAACTAACGGAAACTTCTGGAACTCTAAAAATTCTGACAAAATAGGAAGTCCTGGACAATTTTCTTATTGAACAGCAGCAAAAAGAATCAACACAAAAGCACGTTCCTGTGATTTAACAAAATTATATTCCTGCGTGCAAAGTTTCTGTTTTTCAGCAGAATCAAATCAACTATCATCGTAGGTTATCCTATAGGTTCTACTTGGCACAAACACTAATTAAAACATAAAACCACATCCAAACAGAGGCTAGATGGATTATTTATTCCTAAACAGAAGCAAAAACAAAAAAATAAAATTGGGTTACCTCCCAACAAGCGCTATCGTTTAACGCCCCTAGCTAGGCATAAAAGCAAGGATAGATCTAGGTAGTGCCGTAGTAATAAGATAGATCGGTGAAAGTCATTTCATATTCTCTACGTTCGGCAGCAAGTTTTCTTTGAGGCAAGCAAAAGGAATCAACAGGGCTAAATTTAATAGGGCAAAAATCCCCAAGATCAATTTTTGGAGGTATAGGTTCCTCTTTCGGCCCTTCATAATGCACAACCAATTCATCATTATAAGCGTTCTTTTGACAGAACCTTGTGAGTCTATACTCAAGAGAGTATCCTAACTCATTATTTCGAATAGCCAAATCATCATTAAGTTCAGAGATCCTATCAATTAAAATGTTGGTTGGCACCTTTTTCTAAGGTTTTCATTGAAAGCAACATAGTCAAGAGATTGAAAACGCATAATTTCTTCTTGATCAAAGAGGATAGATTCTATGGGAGGACGGCCGGCGTCCACCCTATAATGCGCAAATATTTATTTGGCCTCTTTTATTATAAATCTGAATTCATAAGCCAAAAAGATAGTAGCAGCACACTTAACAGAGGAGTGTTCGATATTAGAAAATTCTAGGAAAATCCTTTGTATAGAAGGGTGCATATGCATAAATTGCCTTTCAAGTTCAACGATAAGCATGGCAATGGTGTCCGCAAGACTACTAGTTCTATGAAGAATAGAACTGCCCATAGAGGGCAAAGCATCGACACAAGTAAAGAAATCTTGAATAACTCCTTTTCCAATAATATTACCACTACCGATTCGAAATCTTTTTGTATGATAAGTAGGGGATTCTTCAGCAGGAGGTTCAGAATTTTCCATGATATTATTATCGCCCATGTTGGCAATAATTTCCCCAATTTCAGACATAACGACAAACAAGCAAACTAACACATGAGCAAAACAACGGACGAGAAAAAGGCAAACGGGAAGGAGAGAAGGAGATTGGGAAAGAGAGGGTGAGTAAAACGACAAGGGTGGAGTGGGGGAGAGGAAAATGAGAGGCAAATAATGTAATACTAGAGATAGGGATTGTGATGGGTACTTGGTATGGTTGACTTGCTTGCGTGAGCCTCCCCGGCAACGGCGCCAGAAATTCTTCTTGCTACCTCTTGAGCACTGCGTTGGATTTCCCCGAAGAGGAGAGGATGATGCAGCAAAGTAGCGTAAGTATTTCCGTCAGTTTTTGAGAACCAAGGTATCAATCTAGTAGGAGATCACACACAAGTCCCTCGTACCTACACAAAACGATAGCTACTCGCAACCAACGCGATTAGGGGTTGTCAATCCCTTCACGGTCACTTATGAGGGTGAGATATGATAGAGATGATAAATAATATTTTTGGTATTTTTGATATATAGATGCAAAGTGAAAAGTAAAAGGCAAAGTAAAAACAAAGCGAGTAATAAAGTGTTAGAGATTGATATGATGAGAATAGACCAGGGGGCCATAGGTTTGACTAGTGGCTTCTCTCAACAGCATAGATATTCTACGGTGGGTGAACAAATTACTATTGAGCAATTGACAGAATTGAGCATAGTTATGAGTATATCTAGGTATGATCATGTATATAGGCATCACGTCCAAAACAAGTAGATCGAAACGATTACGCATCTACTACTATTACTCCACTCATCGATCGCTATCCAAAGATGCATCTAGAGTATTAAGTTAAAACAGAGTAACGCCTTAAGCAAGATGACATGATGTAGAGAGATAAATTCATGCAATATGATAAAACCCCATCTTGTTATCCTCGATGGCAACAATACAATACGTGCCTTGCTGCCATACATCCTTTGGGAAAGGACACCGCAAGATTGAACCCAAAGCTAAGCACTTCTCCCATTGCAAGAACTACCAATCTAGTTGGCCAAACCAAAAGGATAATTCGAAGAGACTTGCAAAGATAACTCAATCATACATAAAAGAATTCAGAGAAGATTCAAATATTATTCATAGATAAGCTGGATCATAAACCCACAATTCATCGGTCTCAACAAACACACCGCAAAAAGAAGATTACATCGAATAGATCTCCACGAGAGAGGGGGAGAACATTGTATTGAGATCCAAAAAGAGAGAAGAAGCCATCTAGCTACTAGCTATGGACCTGAAGGTCTGAAGTAAACTACTCACACTTCATCGGAGGGGCTATGGTGTTGATGTAGAAGCCCTCCATGGTGGATGCCCCCTCCGGCAGAGCTCCGAAACAGGCCCCAAGATGGGATCTCGTGGATATAGAAATTTGCGGTGGTGGAAATAGGTTTTTGGCTCCGTATTTGATCTTTCGGGGGTACGTAGGTATATATAGGAGGAACGAGTACGTCGGTGGAGCAACAGGGGGCCCACGAGGTAGGGGGCGCGCCCTAGGGGGGGGGGCGCCCCCCGCCCTCGGGACCGCCTCTGTTGTTCCTTGGAGCACGGTCCAAGTCTCCTGAATCACGTTCGGTGAGAAAATCACGTTCCCGAAGGTTTCATTCCGTTTGGACTCCGTTTGATATTCCTTTTTCTTCGAAACACTGAAATAGGCAAAAAAACAGCAATTCTGGGCTGGGCCTCCGGTTAATAGGTTAGTCCCAAAAATAATATAAAAGTGGAAAATAAAGCCCAATATAGTCCAAAACAGTAGATAAAGTAGCATGGAGCAATCAAAAATTATAGATACGTTGGAGATGTTTCACAGATCTGAATCATCCTGTCAGGTTCTAATCTATCCCGATATTTTTTAGCATATCCAAAGTAGCTCCTTGCTGAATCTGTCCTGAATGAACCCCTCCCCCAGGAAAGCGACCTGCCGCCAGATTCGGAGCATGACTCTAGACTCCTGCAACACGAGTTCGACTCCAAGTTTTGCACCACCGAGAAGTACTAAAAGATGAGTTGTGTGCACGGGCACACTCCTGCTCGACGTGTACGCACGGAGGGATTCGACATTGGTAGGCGATTTCTCAGTTGCCCCTTAGAGGTTAGTGCTAAGTTCATCATTTTACTTGAGTTAATGCCACCACTCATCCTGAATACTGTTTAACATTGGCAGGGATATGAGGCTTGTGCCTTTGTTAACTGGTTGGATGAAGAATGGCACGGCAGGGCTTGGAGTGTTATCACCAAGCTCGTAGAAGATAAGGTAAAGCTGAAGAAGAAACTGGATGATCTGGAATATACAATTAGTACGATGAAGCAAGAAAGAATCAATCACAGCTAACAGATGTAAGCAAGAGACAAGAAGGAACTAGCATGTGTAGTTGTGGTTGTCGCATTAGCCATGTTCTATGTGCTGTTTGGAATGATGATTAGGGGTTTTGTTTGACAGTATTGCTAAAGCACATCTAGATGTGCTCTAAGTAATGCACATCTAGGTCCTATGCCATTGATGTTATGCGAAGATTCGTGCAAATATTTTTCTTTGTCTTTTTCTTTTCCTTTCTAGTTTGATTATTACTGACTTTATCAACAAGAAGAGCTCAATGTATTGCTTGCTAACTGTCCTACTTCATTCGTACCGGTACCGGTGCATAATCCCAAAGCTCGTTCCTTGTTTTTGTCCTAGAAAAGGAAACCAGCCAAATAACCAATAGGAGTCCTGCGCAACCCCGGGAATTTGGAGCGACTGGGTACCAATAATTGCGGTTGATTATATCAGCGGTTAGATAATACGTCAACCCCGCTTCAATCCCCAAGCAAAAAGAAACCCCCGCTTCAATTGGCAGTTCCTCTTCTCTGCATACCCCGCTTAAGTGTCCACCATCTTCATCGTCCCTGGCAGGCCGCGCTACACACTGGCACACACTCTGCAGCCATGTTGAGCGACAGCAAGGACGGTAGTTCGGCCAGCAGTCTGGCGCCCGATGATAGGTCAACATTGGAATCATCTCGCTCATCTTCCATGAGTCCGGCGTCGAGCCCGGACCTTGATTATATCCATTTCATGGAAGGGACGCTGCCTCCGGAGTTGTCAGATGACAACCAGACGAATGAGGAGCCGTTGGAGGACGAAGATGAGGATGACAATGAAGATGAGGAGGAATGGTCGAATGAGGAGGAGGACGACGATGATAGCAACGACGATGATGACGACGGCGTCGATGAAAAGCCAATGATCAGCGGCAAGAAGCGTCCTCGCCAAGACGATGTCGCGGGGCCATCCAAAAACAACAACAAGAAGAAGAAGGACTAAATTAAGCAGGCTGTATATATCTTTGTTTCCGTTCGTTCATATTAATTTGTTATCTCTATTTATCCTGTCAATCTCACACAGGCAGTTAGTAATATGTATTCGACAGAGATCTTCTATATTATCGCCCACAGGTTGGTTTGTTGAATTGTGTACCCTGGCGAGCACACAATTCACAAAAACAGACCGTATGGGCTGCCTATAATGATTGCACACAATTCTGATTATTGGCCTGTTTGCCGGGTATCACACACATCTTGTTATGCCGAATTGTTTGTGTTCACCTCAATCATCGCAAACGGTTCATCAAAGCGAACTGTGTGCCGTATATCGCACACACCTTGATCTGGTTACCCGTTTCTGTTGTTCTATCTCATCACAAATAGTTCGTATGGATCAGCCGTATGCCCCACATCGCACACGCAACTAAAATCTGAATCGTGTTTGATGTATCATTCATCGCAAACGTTTTGCATCTTTTTTATGTTTTTTTACATTACCGTTTGCGATTAATTCATCGGACACAGTTTCGTCAAAGGGTCTCTGATCGTAGTGTCGTGTTAGCAGCATCCTGCAGTAGTGAGTGTAAGTCTTGCTACTTCTTCAGTACACTATAGCAAATCATCATTTGCCATCCTCGCAGGCAAGGCACACTAGTAGAAAATAGGGCACCAGTCCCGGTTCTAGAGGGCCTTTAGTCCCCGTTCTGCAACAAGACAAAACAATCGGGACTAATACCCATTACTTTTAGTCCTGGTTGGCTTACGAACCGAGACTAAAGGAGCTCCACGTGGCCACTATGGGGCGCCCAGGCAAGAGGACCTTTAGTCCCGGTTGGGGTTTTTGTTTTTTTAAAGGAGGGGTTTAGGGGTTTTGGAGGGTTTAGGGGTTTTTATATTGTGTTTCCCCCTTTTATTTTTTTGTTTACCCTTCAATTCTTTTACATTTAGGGTTTCATTTTATTTAATTTTTTCCATTCAACTCGACGCTAGCTACTACATATAGGAATGAAGGAACCATTACACAAGATCTTCATGAACATATATATAGAGAGAAGTGACCTCTCTTTCTCTGTGCTTGGTCGAACAACAAGTTTTCGTATATCTATCTGACGCTACTACATATATACAATCTAACATCTCTTATGATCCCTGACATCATCTAGCACCAAAATCGCATTGAAGTTCCATATGGTATTCTCCCTTTTCATGTATGGCGTGGTCAAGAAAGAATCCTACCAATTCCTCTTGATTGCTCTTATGTGATCATGTGGTAGGAGTTCGTCCCGCATCTGCCAGATCTAATTTAAAGAAAAGGGTCAATACATATATATGAATGAAACTCAACACAATTGATGGTAATAAATTAAAATTGTGAATATTGTTTACTTACTTGAAATTGTTGGTTAGAGAGAAGCCCCGCTCAGAGGTCGAGTGGCGAATGAACTCGTAAACGTAGTATCCACATAGACTATTCCCGGGTGCCTGCAACAAGCACTTTACGAGAATATAGTTCAGTCAAAATGATAATCAAGCATGATAATGGTATTGATGAAACTAGAATCAATGAGAGATGCGTGGAACTAGCTAGTACTACTTACTTTGGGGTGTGTAAATCACAACTCCTTCTTCAGACCCAGAACCATTCCGGTGAAATTTTTCCAAACCCTATCGGGCAAAGAAAATGATTACTTGATATCAGGAAATGAACAAAATTTGCCGATATGGTGCGATAATGATTGAACTTACTTCTGGAGCATTTCACTCATGTCTGAATAATCCTTAGGCTCTTTACGTCTCGAACCTAAGACAATTACTACTCCCCCGTTAAGCTTAATGGATAGAAGAATAAAGTGGAAGTTGCGCACGCATAACTCATCAATTACAGTACTTAACCTCGAGTAAGCGAAACCGAATATGCACAAGATAGTAACACTCACTTGAAGTTGTATGGAAAGAGTATTTCCCTTTTGTTTTGATGTCGAAGGAACGCTTTTAGCAAGTTTTTCTCACTATCTTTGGCTCTGTTTTGTATCGTCCATTCATTTACGGTATTTGGGCTAATGACCCCAATATCATAGATTTGTCTTCCTTTGCATTTGACGATCTTCAATCTGCATAATATAGTGAGGATAATTATATATACATGCAATGAACGAGCTAAGCTACAGACTTAATTATAGAAATAATACTTACAGACAGTAGCAAGTGATGAGTTGTTTGTCGATGGCGTGTTGATTGAATAATTGAAATAATTCCACAAATTCAACTGGCATCAAGTCGACTCCAATGAAGTCGTGCTCATCTTTAATTCCCACCAACATACTGTCGGTCTCATCCTTGCTGCAGGTTTCCAAGTGCCAGTCATGCAATCTTCACATCATCATTGGTAGATGCGGGAGCTGATCAGGTTTGACGAGAGGTTTCTCGTGCTTGTATCTAAAAGGCGCTACTACCTCAGCGATTTCAAACTGTACATCATCGCCCACGTAATCACCAAGCGTCGTACCGGACGCTAGCCCCGGTAATTCGCGATATCGCTAGACATCTTGAGCTGAGGGCACGATTGCTTCTCCTGGAACTTTTTCCCTGGGATATTTATTATTCCCTTTATATTGGACGAGAAGACTGACTGGACCTTCATACTGAGAAGGCATTCAAGAAGATTTCCTTCTCTTCTTTGGCAAGAGCATAGCTGGCAACACATTGATGCTGCTTTGGTGCATGTCATATTTTTCGTGCACACATTGCTGGTCCTCCCATGCCTCTGCTGTATCTTTTGTCTTCCCATACACGCCCAAGAAGCCTAGCAGGTTCATGCAAAGATTCTTTGTCACATGCATCACGTTGATTGTAGAGCGGACCTCTAGGGCTTTCCAATAGGTTAGCTCCCAAAATATAGATTTCTTTTTCCACATGGGTGCACGTCCCTCAACGTTATTCGAAACAGATTGTCCACCAGGACCCTTCCAAAGATTACTTGTAAATCCTTGACCATATCAAGTATGACATCACCAATATGGAGGACGGGCTTCTTCCGGAGATCTGTCTCACCTTTGAAATGCTTGCCTTTCTTGCTTAAGAGATGGTTGGTCGGAAGAAATCGACGATGTCGCAGGTACACATTCTTCCAGCATTTGTCCAAATATATACTTTGGTATCATCTAAACAGTGCGTGCATGCGTGGTATCCCTTGTTTGTCTGTCCTGAAAGGTTACTAAGGGCAGACCAATCATTGATGGTTACAAACAACAACGCATGTAGGTCAAATTCCTTCTATTTGTGTTCATTCCACACACGTACACCTTTTCCATTCCACAGCTGTAAATTTTTTTCAACTAATGGCCTTAGGTACATATCGATGTTGCTGCCGTGTTGCCTCAGCCACTTCGAGAAATTTATGCAGGCCCTTAATATACTCGGAGGTGCGTCGGTCACCGTACATCAATTGCCGGTTCATCTGCGTGCATTACATAATTAAGTGTATCAAAAACCATTACAGAACATCATGAATAGAGAAGTGACCAAATTAATACAAGTTCATCATCACATTAAACCAAAGTACAGTAGTGATCAAATGTTATTATTGAAAAAATAAATACATAAAGTTCATACATAGTTCTCATAGAACAACATAGAACTCTCTAAATCATCTAACTAAAACATACGTTGAAACTAACATACAACTATATAAAATATTTAAATGCAACAACAAATGCAATCATAATCGCAACTAAGGTAACAATTGATCCAACACCATAATGATATCAAGCCTCATTATCAATGGCATAATTTTTTATCTTTCTAATCTTCAAGCGCATTGCATCCATCTTGATCTTGTGATCATCAATGACATCAATTTCATCTTCTCCTCCTCAATTATTTTCAATTTTTCTTTCAAATACTCGTTTTCTTTTTCAACTAAATTTAACCTCTCGACAAGAGGGTCGGTTGGAATTTCCGGTTCAGATACCTCCTAGATAAAAACATCTATGTCACGTTGGTAGGCATAATTGTCATAAACACTAAATGAAACAAATAGTTATAAAAGATAATATACCACATCCAAATCATAGACCAGACGAGGGCCGACGGGGCGGATACCAAAACCATGTCACTATGTAATAACAAACAATAATAAAAGTAAGAAATTTATGCAAGTATTATTTAAATCATACAAGTAAGAATTTTTTTTTCTTTTAAAAAGAAGATAAGAACAAGAAGCTCACCACGGTGGTGCCGGCGACGAGATCGGCACGGGCGATCGACGACGGTGAGGACGGGGACGGGACGGGACGGGCCGCCAAACCTAGACAAATCTTGGGGAAAATGGAGTTTGGAGGTCGAGCTTGGAGAGGAGAAATCTTAAGCGTGACACGGACATTTCATCGAACACCTCATGTGCATAGGAGGTGAGAGCAGAGCAACACAGTTCTCCCACATGTCGGTCGGCCAAAAAACAGAGGAGTGAGTGGGCAGGGGCGAGCATATATATATAGGCATCTCTTTAGTCCCGGTTGGTGGCTAGAACCGGGACATAAGGCTAACCTTTAGTCCCGGCTCCAGCCACCAACCGGGACTAAAGGAGCCGCGCCAGGAGCGGGGACCTTTAGTCCCGGTTCGTGTCTGGAACCGGGAGCTCAACCCCTTTAGTCCCAGTTGGTGGCTGGAACCGGAACTAAATGGGTCAGATGAATCGGGACTGGTGCCTGCCGAGGCCTGGCCAGCGTCCTGGCCTCACGAACTGGGACTGATGCACCCATTAGTCCGGGTTCGTGACACGACCAGGACTAATGCGATTATCTGGCCTGGACCAAAGCCATGTTTTCTACTAGTGGCAGTGTTCAAGGGGGTGGTTGTCACTCTTAGTCTACGCAGTAGGCCTTGCACTCGCCATTTGCCACAACACCACCACCGCGAACCCCGATTCGGCTACGCTCACTGCTATACGCCTGTCTTCCGCTCATAGGCTGTGGCCCAGACTACCTTAGGCCCACTAATTCACCCAATTGAGTTACGCGCTCATACCACTCTGTTCGGCTGACTGTTCAGCGTTTGTCGTTGCTGTCCCTACAGGTGCAGCCGTACTGACACTGCCCAGACATGTCGAACCGGCCGTGACGATAGAGGCGGAGGGAAATTTCCTCTCAGGTGCTAGTGCGGCAATCGAGAAATATGGAACATGGATTTGCGGGATCCGATGGCTAACGACCGCAAACCCCTGCAAGCCTCTTCTCAAGCAGCCGTCCCTGCAACTATCAACGAGAAAGAGAGTAAATTGCAAAAAACCACCACAATTGGGGACCCTAAATCAAAAAACCACCACCATTCATTTTTTTCAAAAAACCACAAACATTGTGCTGACAGTTTCAGAAAACACCGATTGGCTGATTAAAGCGGTTTGAGTGGAAACCGGATGCCTGGGTCGTGCTGTATGTGATGACATGGCAATAGGAAAACGGAAGAAGATGACGCTAAGCCACCCAATCAACCTCTCCTCTTCCTCCCTGAGTGGTGTTGGCATTTCGCCGAACACCAAGCAGGCACACGCCACAAGTGCTACTCCGTTGCTGCTGCAGTAGCCGGCGACCGGCGGCAGGCAGTCAGGCACACACATCTATGCCTGGAGCCGCAGTGCTCGCGCGCGGCGACCTGACCGCCTCCAGGAACACCCACGCACTGGCGATCGACGAACTTGTACGGTGTTGCGGCTCACCGGAGAACGACAAGCTTGGACGGCTTCGAGAATGCGACGACAGAGGCGCGCACCAAATACTCAGCCTCTCTAATGCCCGGCGACGGCAGATGCGTGCATCAAATCCACCGGAGCATGCTCCTTGCGCGCACGTCCGAAGCTCCAGGGTCGCGCTCAACGTCACCATCGTCACCGCCACGGCCAACTGACATCCCCGGGCAAGCTGTTGAAAATATGAGCAATTTCCCAAATGATTTTATTAACAGAAATACTAGATAAAGCATGACTAAAATAGTAGAGATAAAGCAAGTCATGCGTTCTGACAGAGTGAAGGTAAATAGCTTCTGCATATATGAACCGTAGCCTAACATATCTATAGCATACAGTAGAACTAGTTGCATATATGAAGTAGAATCTAACATATGTAGGGCAAGTACTAGTAGAGGTAACTGTGGCAGGACATGTGATAGAACATGTGACAGAAAGAAGAAGACATACGGGACAGCAGCAGCAGTAGCACTGGACTTGGGATCGGTGTCCTCGCCAGCCATGTCGTCGAGGAGGTTGTCGACGTCGGGGAAGAAGTCGTCGTCGGGGAAGTAGTCGTCGGCGACCGGATCGTCCGTGATGAAGCAGCCAGTAGTCGCGCAGAACGCTCCCCAAAACCTTATCACCCTTCTCCAGACAGGACTCAAAAGGTGCGGTTCGGAGGCCTCTGTCCCGACTTCGTGGTGCACGCCGCAAGCCGGGATGAGGAAGACAACAGCGAGTCAAAGTGCTCAGAACTTGTGGCGAGAGGAGGAAGAGATTCAGTGCGTCTCTCGAGAGGAGCGACCTCCCTTTATAGGCGCAAGAGAAGGAGGCGAGAGGTTGCGTCGGGAGTGAAGGAATGCGGAGACGAACGAGCAGACAGCAGCCAAGAGGCGTGCCGTTTGGATTCAATGTCCACTACAGAAAAAATGTTTCAGCTTCCGAGTGACCTTTCGCATATCCGTAGTGCGTGGCAAAAATTTAGACATCGGCTCGGCTCATTCCCGCAACCCGCGGCGCGGCGCGTCGTGACTTGACGTGACGAGGCGAGGCGAGGCGAGGCGTGGCGTGGCGAGGCGGGCGGCGGAGGAGGAGCGCGCGTGGATGTCCCTCTTGTTCTCATGCTCGTACTAGTAGGGAAAGAACCTCCCTTATAAGGAGGTCCAACTCCCACTAGACTAGCAATGTGGGACTAAACTTTAGTAGTATCCCTTGCCTTGCACAAATGGGCTAAGTGGGCCTCTAGGATTTATTAGGAATTTCTGGAATAGTTATTGGGCTGCCCAATATAGACTAAATTCCAGCAATCCCCACCAGATCCCGTGAGGCACACGAAATTTGCCTTTGGTTCCAAAACACTGTTTTATATACCGGTACTGCAGTGGAGACTGTTAAGTTGAACTTCCACCTAGAACTCTATGCTACGCTAGTAAGCAACTTGAATAGTGGACTGGGCCTTGAACTGCAAGTTTTCTGCGAATCTAGCTTCACATAAAGCCTTGACCGATACGTGGCTACCGTGGGTCTTCCCCGCGGGTGGAACTTATGCGTCATACTCCGTGACCTTTCATAGGTTTACTAGAGAGAACCCTACTCTCATAGATTGCGACGTTTGACAATCAGACTCATATAGGTGTGTTCTTCAAAAGATGTTCTGCAGGATAACATCTCTGCTTAAATAAGCCACTTAGAACACATTAAGATATACATCAACCTGCCATGCAGATTAGGAGAGTATTGCATCTTCATGGAGTGGTATTGTGAATAGTAAGGATACTCTCCTCTCAGTTGACCAACAGCTTGTCTTCCACATCTAATTCACGGGATCTCCGATCACAAAGAATAGGTTACCACCGTGAACAACTCATATTGTGGGTCTCATACCCATCTCCTCGATGCATTATCTATCACATTACGTGATAAACCCTTAGTAAAAGGATCGCCAGATTTTTAGACGTTTGGATATAATCCAATGCAATAACTCGGAGTTTCTCATTTTCTGACAGACTTTAACCTTCTCTCGAACGTGTCTTGATGACTTCATGTTATCCTTAGAGCTGTTCACTTTCGTGATCACAGTTTGATTGTCACAGTTCATAAGGATACCCGTACAGGTTTCTCAACAACCGCAAGTCATTCAAGAGCCGTGAAGCCAATCTGCTTCAACCGTAGCTGTATCTAGTCTTTGTGAGTTCTGCTTCCATTGTTGACCTCGTTAAGATGGTTTGCTTGCAAGACTTCAAGAAACAGCGCCACCTCCATGAGTGAACACATATCCGCTCGTGGCCTTTATCTCATCAAGATCGAGATCCAGTTTGAGTCACTATACCCTTCAAGCACCTTTGGGTGCCCGGTGTAGTGAATTCCATAATTTGCGATGCCTTTCAAATAACGCAAAACTCTCTCTAGAGCTTTCGAATGCACATCTCCGGTTTTGAGACAAACCGGCTCAGCTTGCTAACAGAAAAGAGATGTCAGTCTTGTAGCAGCTAAGTACATAAGCGAGCCAATAACTGAGAATACTTCAATTGATCTCTAGCAATTCTTGATTCTTTTGAAGCAAAGACGCTAGCATCATATGGTGTTGGAGAGGGCTTGCGGTCACTATAGCCAAAGCGACTCAAGATCTTTTCCACATAGTGAGATTGAAGCAATGTAATCCCACCATCATCATCTCTCAACAACTTGATGTTGAGAATGACATCACCACTCCTAAATCCTTCATCTCAAAACAGCGAGATAGGAAATCCTTGACCTCCTTAATAACATTCAGATTTGTTCAAAATCAGTATGTCATCAACATACAAGCAAAGCATAACTCCCTCGCCCCCACCATGGCGATAGTACACACATTTGTAAACCGTTCACAACAAAGCTGCAGGTGTTAAAGTTCTTTCGAACTTCTCATGCCATTGTTTGGGTGCTTGCTTGAGTCCATACAAAGACTTGACAACTTGCACACTTTCCTTCCCGCCATCTATTACAAACCCATCTGGTTGTTCCATATAAATTTCCTCATCCAACTCTCCATTTAGGAAAGCAGTCTTAACATCCATTTGATGAACGAGAAGACCATGTGAGGCAGCTAGTGAAAGTAGAACACGAATAGTGGTCGGTCGAGCCACAGTGAGTAAGTATCAAAGAAGTCTTCACCTTCCTTTTGGGTATAACCCTTAGCCACGAGCCGAGCCTTGTACTTTTCAATAGTACCATCGGGCCTAAGCTTCTTCTTGAATACCCATTTGCATCCTATAGGTTTGCACCCATAAGGACGATCAGTTATCTCCCAAGTTTCATTCGCCAAGATGGAATCCATCTCGCCATTTAACTGCTTCCTTCCTCAGAAGTCGGATCTTCGATGCATAGGCCTCTGAAATAGAACTGGAGTGTCATCTATGAGATACACAAGAAAATCATCACCAAAGGACTTTGCAGTCCTCATCTCTTGCTCCTAGTAGGAACTTTATTGTTTTCCTCCACAGACTTTCAAAGTGTTCCATCGAAATGGCAGGTTCAATAATTGAAACTGGTTCTGATTCGATGAACTAGGCATCTCCGATTAGATGAGGTAGCCATATCCTTCATGGGAAAGATATCTTCAAAGAAAGTCGATCATTCGACTCCATGATCGTACCAACGTGCATGTCGGTACCTCAGATTTTACAACCAAGAATCTATAGCCAATGCTATGAAAAGCATATCCCAAGAAAACACAATCCACAGTCTTTGGTCCAAGCTTCCGCTTCTTTGGAATTGGAACATTGACTTTCGCCAAACAACCCCATGTTCGCAGATAAGAGAGTTTTAACCTTTTATTCTCCCATTCCTCGAATGGAGTTATTTCTTTGTTCTTTGTGGGGACTCAATTTAGGACATGACATGCTGTCAATATCGCCTCCCCCCACCATGCCTTGAGAGACCCGATGTGTCTAACATGGCATTAACCAAATCGATTAGAGTACGGTTCTTTCTTTCGCCACCCCATTTGGTGAGGTGAGTAGGGAGGCGTCCTCTCATGGATTATACCATGTTCCGCACAAAAGCATCAAATTCATTGGAAAAATACTCTCCACCACGGTCGGACCTAAGCCTCTTGATTTTCCGATCAAGTTGGTTTTCCACTTCAGCTTTATAGATTTTGAAAAAGTTCGAAGCCTCATCCTTAGATTTCAAAAGATACACACAGCAGTATCTAGTGGAGTCGTCAATTAACGTCATGAAATATTTCTTTCCACCTTTTGTCAAAACACCATTCATTTCACATAGATCTGAATGTATAAGTTCTAGTGGTGCAAGATTTCTCGTCTCCTTGATCACGTGAGATTTACGAGGTTGCTTAGCTTGCACACACACTTGACACTTAGATCCCTTAACGGTGGTGAAACTAGGGATTAAGTTCAACTTAAGCTAGTCGCGACATGCAACCAAAGTTAACATGACAAAGTCATGAATGCCACACATTTGATTCACTATTGTTGCAAATATGATTAACAACTTTATTGCAAACGTCTGATAAGGATAAACGAAACAGGCCTCCTGACTCATAGCCTTTACCGACAAAGGTTCCATACTTGGATATTACAAATTTATTCGACTCAAAGACAAGCTTGTAGCCATCTCTACACAGAAGAGATCCGCTAACAAGATTTTTATTGACGGAGGGGACATAATGCATGTTCTTCAGCCGCACGATCTTCCCCAAAGTAAACTTCAGATCGACCGTGCCAACACCACGAACAGAAGCACTTGAACCGTTGCCCATCAGCACGGTTGAAGTCCCTGTGGTCTGATAAGACGAAAACATGGAAATATCACCGCATACATGCACATTAGCACCCGTGTCAATCAACCAATCAGAGAATGACATCTTGAAAGAATAGTGGGAAATATACCATACCCAGCATCCTTCATGTCAATGTCTCCGATGACAACATTAGCGGTCTTGCCGCCTTTCCCAGGATGACACTTGTCATAGCGATTGGGGCAACTAGGAGCCCAATGATCAGGATCTCCACACACATGACAAGCACCTTTCTTCTTGCCATTCTTCTTCTTGAAGTTCGTGTGTTGCACAGCCTTGTTCTTCCCATCAAACTTTCCTTTACCATCAAACTTGCCCTTGTTCTTGAACTTGTGGGGCTGGAAGTTCTGCTTTTGTACCACATTGGCACTAGATCCTCCCTCAATACCTCGAGCACGTGTGTCCTTTGCTCTCGCCTTTTCTTCCACATCAAGAGTGCCAATGAGATCCGGGACGGAAAACTCCTGCCTCTTATGCTTGAAGAGTAGCAAAGTTCCTCCATGAAGGAGGAAGCTTAGTGATGATACCCCGCAACAAACTTGTCCGTAGCGCATAACCAAGTGCTCAAGTTCTCTAGCAAACGATCAGATCTCATGAGCTTGCTCAACCACGGGCGCTCTTCACCATCCTGTAATCATAGAATTGCTCCATGATGTACAGCTCGGTGCCAAAGATCCGAGACCCCAAACTTGGCCTCGAGTGCATCCCACATATCTTTTCCATTATCAATTGACGATAAGCATCAACTATGTTCTCTCCAAGAACACTCAAGAGAGCAGCCTTAAACAGAGTATCCATTTTCTGAAAAGCTTGTGCTTGTTGAGCATCAAGCTCTCCTTCAGGTTTGCCAAGCGTGGCGTCATAGCAACTCATGGTTTGAAACCATAAGACTGCTCTCACGCGCCACCTCTTATAGTGAATACCGTCAAACATAGGAGGTCTCATGGAAGCAGCAAAACCATTCGAGGTAAATTGCCTATTATAAGGTTTTTGGATTGTTGAAAATATGAGCAATTTCCCAAATGATTTTATTAACAGAAATACTAGATAAAGCATGACTACAATAGTAGAGATAAAGCAAGTCATGCGTTCTGACAGAGTGAAGGTAAATAGCTTCTGCATATATGAACCGTAGCCTAACATATCTATAGCAGACAGTAGAACTAGTTGCATATATGAAGTAGAATCTAACATATGTAGGGCAAGTACTAGTAGAGGTAATCGTGGCGGGACATGTGATAGAACATGTGATGAAAAGAAGAAGACATACGGGACAGCAGCAGCAGTAGACTTGGACTTGGGATCGGTGTCCTCGCCACCATGTCGCCGAGGAGGTTGTCGACGTCGGGAAGTAGTCGTCGGCGACCCGATCGTCCGTGATGAAGCAGCCAGAGTCGTCGCAGAGCGCTCCCAAAAACCTTATCACCCTTCTCCCGTACAGGACTCAAAAGGTGCGGTTCCGGAGGCCTACTGTCCCGACTCGCGGTGCACGCCGCAAGCCGGGATGAGGAAGACGAGAGGAGCGACCTCCCTTTTATAGGCGCAAGAGAAGGAGGCGAGAGGTTGCGTCGGGAGCTGAAGGGAATGCGGGAGACGAAACGAACAGACAGCAGCCGAAGAGGCGTGCCGTTCGGATTCAATGTCCACTACAGAAAAAATGTTTCAGCTTCCGAGTGACCTCCGTGAGGCGAGGTGAGGCGAGGCGAGCGGCGGAGGAGCGCGCGTGGATGTCCCTCTTGTTCTCGTGCTCGTACTAGTAGGGAAAGAACCTCCCTTATAAGGAGGTCCAACTCCCACTAGACTAGCAATGTGGGACTAAACTTTAGTAGTATCCCTTTCCTTGCACAAATGGCCTAAGTGGGCCTCTAGGATTTATTAGGAATTTCTGAAATAGTTATTGGGCTGGCCAATATAGACTAAATTCCAGCACAAGCCACATTGTCCAGATGCTCCGCCATGCCACGCTCGACCTCGTGGTCAAAGGAATCGCGCCGGGAAGCCCTCAAGATGACGCCAAGGTCCTCTCTTCCCCGACCACGACCGTCAGCCTCCGCGCCCGATCTCCGTCCATGTGATTCAGGTGAGCCACAACTGTCTGCGGCAGGATGAATCCGACATGTGCGGGCCTTGGAGCTTGGCAGGATGATGCCGGAGAGGCACAGAGCGAGGGCGGCGATGCACGGACCTCCACCGCGACCCGCGGCTGCTGCTGGACTCGACACCTTCAACTGGTTCATATGGAAGATACACTGGAGGGCCGCAGGCGACGGAGGAGGCTGCTGTCCTAGACAGCGCCGCCGCCGCCTCCCCGGAGCGCGTGGACGGGAGCACGGCCCTGTCATTTAGCCCAAGGAGGAAGAAGGGGTGAGAGTGTGGACAAGAGTATGACGGGTGGGCCCTTGACAGCGGAGACAAACGGTGTCAGCTTTCACATGCCATGTCATCACTTACAGCGGGACCCACTAGTCAGTTTTCGCATCAATCGTTGCTTACCGTGCATTTAGTGTTTTCTGAAAACTGCCAGCACAATGTTGGTGTTTTTTTTAAATAAAACGAATGGTGGTGGTTTTCTGAATTAGGGTCCTCAATTGTGGTGGTTTTTTGCAATTTACTCCATCAAATAGAACATGCCACTGTAGGAGAAGCTAGTAATAGTAAATAAAGCAAGAAAAATCTAGAAGACAGACAAGAACTCAATCTATAGCATTTTGTTGACTTTGAACTGAAACTAGATACACATCCATCGCATTCAGTAATGTTTACACACGATGGAGGCAACCAGAAGTCTTAAAAAAGAGAGGCTTGCACTGTTGCTGTAGGTAAATACCACAGAAGTAGCGAACAACTGGGATATGCTGATCCTCGACCTAGCAACAAGAGAGCCACAACTACGCAAGGTATCATGTAATGCGTGTAGGCTAAGTCTTCATTGCAGTTGCTTCCCTGTGATAACAAAGTCAAGGTGAGCATAAGGAGCAACTTCTATACAACTTTCTTTTCCAAAATAAAAATAAAAGTAGAACAAAGGTCCCCTCTTTTTTTCATAAATTTATGGAACCAGAACCCACCTCACATTCAACTAGAGTTTAGATCATCCTTCATATACAATAAAACTTAAGAAGGAAAAAAAATATCACTCACTTGCACTCTAAAACTTCTTATATAAGAAATGATTTTTTATCTTTCACAGGACTAGGAGAACACGGAAAATTTACCTTAAAGCATTCTCAATGTCAACGGCTTTGGGGTCCAACTTTAGGCCTTCTGCGAAAGCCTCACATGCTTTTTCGTAGTCCTATAAGTAAACAGCACCAATGAATTCCATGATCGTACAAGATTGAACATAACTACTTTGTTGTTTTGTTACCTTCATACGCATAAAAGCAGCCCCTTGTCGATAGCAGGCTTTTGGCCAGTTGGGTCGCATCATTCTACACAAAGTAGCATCTTTGAGAGCCATAGGTCCATTTTCCAAGCGCAACAAACAGAGACTCCTATTTGCTAGCAGGGTTGCATAATCATCTGAGCTAGGGCCAAGTTCCATTGCCTGCATTACAGCAATTACATTCCTTTTTGCCATACCAAAACAGAGTTCCGGCAGTAAAAACAAAAAACAACACTGCAGGCAATGTAATTGGCATTTTTTTAGTAACTGAAGTAGAGCCTCGACCATTTTTTTTGATTAATATTCAAAGCAGCCTTCAAGCAAGTTGCGTAATTGGCAATTTTTAAATCAAACAGCCTTCAATAAATAAAGATTAAGCACAGTAACTTACAACAGTATACATTTCTGCTGCCATCATATATTCACTTCTCTTAAAAGCCTCAGCAGCTTTTAATTTCAATTCAGCTCTTTTCTTCTGACACTTAAGTTTATCCTGATTACAAAAACATCCAAAGGTCAAAACAAATATGTCAAACTAATACTGACAAGAAGCTGTATTTGGACACTTTGCACATAAATTTCAGTTGTTATCATTTATCAATATCATTAATTCATTACCAAGGATAAGCATATGCCATAAGAACGGGCGATTAATAGCAACTATAAATAATTCTCCCATTTCCCGGACTTATATACACTTGCGGTGCACCCTAACCTTAGGGTGGCAGAGGCTTTGGCTTCCCCACAGGCCATAGCCTTCTGCAGCAACCTAAATGTACCGGAAGCAGCAAGGTGGGGTATCTTGCTGGAGCTGGTTTCTCCCGTTGCGCTGACAAACGAGCCAGACAGGGTGTCATGGCATCTAAACGCCTCCGGGAAGTTTTCGGTCAAGTCCTTATACAACCAACTTTGCCAAGGGACGGCACGGAGGGAGGTGAAGGGACTCTGGCAAGCGCGCGTTTCGCTAAAGATCAAAGTTTTTCTTTGGCAAATGTTCCGGGATCGCCTCCCCACGTCCCTGAACATTGCAAAAAGAAATGGCCCGGCAACGGGTCCTTGTGCTTTATGTGGGAACCCCGAGAACACAAACCACGTCTTCTTTCTTTGCCCTTTAGCTAGGTTTGCTTGGAGCGCTGTGCGCGAGGCAGCCGGAGTCCCATGGGACCCGCGCTCCTCTTCCAAACTTGTGGGACTTCTGGACTCGGTTCAGGGTCAACACAAGCTCGTGCTGTGGACTAGTGTAGGGGCCATGTTATGGTCCTTGGCTCACCCGCAACAAATTTACCATTGAGGGATCTTTCCCATCACACCCAGGTAATATCATATGCAAATGTTCTATCCTACTGCAGCAGTGGAGTCTGTTGGCGAAGTGGAAGGACTCTGAGATGATGAAGCAAGCGCAAGATCGAGTTCACCTGGTCTATGTGGCGGCTAGGGAGCCGGCGACACCTCCCTGACGTAGGGAGTGATCTTTTGTTTTGTTTCCGCGAGCCTGCGCTCCAGTCCATGGGCTTCGGCCTTGTATCGTGCTCCCCGCCCGGCTTCGAACCCTTCCTGACTTAGTCGCTAGCTCTGCCTGTGGCGTATGCTTTTGGTCTGTCCGTGTAATGACCGTCCGTTATGCTACTCTGCATGTTCTGTCGTGGGCGTTATTAATTTAAAGCCGGACGCTCCCAGCGTCTTCGTTCTAAAATAAATAAATAAATAAATAATTATCCCTTCATTTCACCCAGGGCATCTCTAGCCGGTCCCTTATAATTTAGCCCCACCAATAGCGGGATGGCCGTTTTGGCTTAGAGGAGCATATGCTCCTGGATGAACAGTAAATTCAGAAATAATAATAACAAATGTTAAAATTCTGAATTTTTTTGTACATGTTCATGTTAGTGTAACAAGTTTGCTTGACAATTTTCATGATGAACGGAATAGCAGTGCTTCGTCGGTCAAAAAAAATTAAGTAATAACATTTGGCGTTCGTCTTGTTTTTTTTTTGCACAGGTCAAAATGCCTAATCTTTCCCCCTAAAAATTTGCCAGTAGCATTTGCGTGTGATGATGTACATATTGACTTTTTTTTCAAAATTTTGACATTTGCTAAAAGTATTTTTGACACGTAGGAGCATACGCTCCAAAGCCCGAATTGGATTTCTGCTCAAAAGCTCCTTACACTCTTTATATTTGATCCGCTAATGAAAAATGATTCCTAGCCGAACCCTTAAAACTTAAATCCCTAAAAATAACTATCGCCAATTCTTCTAAGTTTTTGTGTATGTACTACATTTCAACTACATATTTGCACACACATTAAATCCAAACTTTATAATCAAAGTTCACAAAATTCATGAATATTAGAAAATTAAAGTTCACAACAAATTATTCGGATTCAAACACGCAAGGGTCCAAATGAAGTAAAGGACATGATAGAAGCACAACAATCAACTGGTGCTATGGAGTATCCACCGATGCTAAACAAGATCATCTTGGAGCTAGGTATGAATTTTTTGGTTCTCGATGCTTCGATGCGCTGCGAGGAATCAATGCATGTTGTTTGCATCGTGTTCCGGCTCAACAGGATCCCATTGGTGATGTACAGAAAGTTCTCTGGCATGGCTCTCTCATCTTCAATGATCATGTTATGCGAGATGATGCAACATGTCATTATTTGCCATAGGACCAGTGGGTTCGAATACTCGGCAGGGCCATGAACAATGGCAAAGCGCTTCTGAAGCACACAAAAATCTCTCTCAACATCCTTGCAGACTATTCACGCATTGCAAAGTGGGATCTCTTAATGCCTTTAGGTCGCTTGGTTGTCTTCACAAATGTGGCCCATGGAAGATAGATGCCATCTGCAAGGTAGTAACCCATTGTGTACTGACGGTCATCATTGACAACATAGTTGCAGGGAGGAGCATCTCCAGCAAAAAGCCTTCCAAATAGTGATAATCTCGACAACACATTCAGATCATTATGAGAGCCAGGCAATCCAAAGTATGAATGCCAAATCCATAGATCATCCAATGCAACTGCCTCAAGAACAATTGTTGGATCTTTTGGATGCCCTTTGTACTGAACATTTCATCCCACAAGACAATTCTTCTATGTCCAGTGCATGCAATCAATTGATCCAAGCATACCATGCCATCCATGTTTTTCACTCAAAGCCAAAAGCCTCTCGGCATCTTCATCATTGGGAGCCCTCAAGTACTCGGTCCCATCTCAATCATGGCTCGTGTGTATCTTTGAATGGCCTACAAGATTGAATCTTCCCTGATGCGTACATAGTCAATAATGGCATCGGCCCAACACCCATATGTAAGCACTCAAACAGACGGACACACTTCATTAATGGGTCACACTTATCTCCCCTGATGCATACCTCCTCAATTTAAACCATTCATCATGCTTTTCCACAGCTCTTGCAATGGTGAGGAAGAGACGTCGGTGCATCCAAAACCACAGAAGAAAATACTTCTCCGGGTAGGTTGCATTAGGATTGAAATAATCCTTCATAAGCTTCTCATGGCCCTCTGCTCTATCTCGATTGATGCACAAGCGGCCAAACTATGATCCTAGTCTCGGTCTCCGAAAGTCATTATTAACAATCACCATAATGGCGATTTCGAAATCATCATCTTCTTCCTCCTCTTCCGACAAAGAGTCGTCGAATACCATCTCCCTCAACCTCTTCATCTACCCTATGCAATATTCTGGGTTGAATTTGATTGCAAAAACAACAACACATAATGAAAATAGCTATAGAAAGCGCACCTAAGCAATTCGTCGAACACCTTTCCGGCGGAGAAGGTTAGAGCTTCGACTGGCGGAGTTGATTGAATCCGAAGCTAGGGGTGGACGAGAAGCAACGCAGTAGATGGCCGCAGTCGACGGCGGTCCTCAAATCAAACTCCTCGGGCGATGACAAAGCTCGCCGGTTGCCTACAAAGATCGGCGGTCTTGGCGCAATAACGGCGCCACAAAGCTCCTCGGCAGGCGTTCTACATCATATCTGTCATCCGCCGGCTTCGATTTGGAACAAACGAAGCATGTCTGGTTGTTTTTTAGGCCACGGGATAAAGGCGGCAGCAGCGGAGATATCTGTCTATTCCGGCGACTGGCGGGTGGATCAGTGCGGAGGTTGCAGGGTGTCAGCGGGCCTGCGGGTGGACGCCAGAGGCAACACCGGCGTCAATGCGGTGCGAGCCGGGAGGGGGGGGGGAGGGCCAAAATTTATCATGATAAGTGGTGCCGGTCGAGTATATTTGAGGGCCTAAAGAGCCAGTGCTTAAAGATTATAAGGAGTTAAGCCGGATAAGAGTTCGGCTAGGTGTGGTTTTACTCCTCAAAATAAAAAATATAACGAGTTAACGCCTTTTAAGGGATCGGCTAGAGATGCCTTAAAACTGTCACATGCCTTGAAATCTCTGCTTAAAATAATTGTCCACAGCCAAAATCAAGTGTATATTTAATACAGTGTTTCGAAGACCTTGTATACCATTATTTACACTTGGCGACGAGGTCGGATGGCTCCCGCGTGCGCTGGCTCTGGCGACGCCCCCGTCGCCTCGGCAGCCGCCGCGCGCCGCCATCGCCATCGCCTCCTCGCCCAAGAACCCGCACGCCGGCTCCTCCTCGCCAGCCCCCGCCGTCGCCTCTGGCTGCCCTCGCGTGTGTCTGGGCCGACCTCGCCGAGGAGGCCGGCGTTTGCTGGCCGCCCGTCGCTGCCGCGACCGCATCCTCCTCGCCCCTGTCAAGCCACCTCCGCCCGTCCCAGCCGGGCGCCCGACTCCTGGGGTGGGAGTCCGCCCCATGGGACCGAAGCGGCGCCTCCGATGGCCTTCGGCGCGACCGTCGCCTAGGGCAAAGGAACCGCCTTTGGGTCTCGGGCCTCCCGGCGGCGTCGTGCTCATGGTGGGAGTCGCCGGCAGCAGCCTGACATGTCGGCGCTTCGCCTCTGGCGGTCCCTGCGCTGCCGACGCCCGCCTCCGCTCCGGCCGGCCCGTCGCCGCGGGCGGCTTCGCGCTCTCGGGCATCTTGTCCCGAAAGCCCCTTCCGCCCCTTCATCTCCGCCTTGGGCTGCTCCCTCCTTGTCTTGACCGGTGGCGTGCCGTGCCTGCCGCCCCCGGGCGGCGACCTCATGGCGGCGCTGGGAAACCTCGTGCCCGGTGGTTGCCCCAGCCGAATTTGGGCCGCTCTGCTCTCGGGCGGCACAGGATCCATCCTGGTGGGCCTCCCCTCGGGCTGTCGGCCGCTGGGCCCCCAGGTGGGACGCGGGCCGCCAGTCATTGCGTGGGCCGGCCGCCTAGTCCCGCCGCGCCCAATGCGGCTTGGCCCGCCCGGCGCTCGATTTGGCCTCCAGTAGGGTTTCCCCGAGCCGCTCGTGCCCCGCCCGTCGCCCCCCACCCTACCGCTCCACCAGCCGCCTCCCTCGTCCCCTCCGGCCGTCGCCCCCCCTCGCCTCCCCCTCCGCCGCCGGTCATGCCCCGGGAATGGGGTGATGCCGACCCCCGCCTGAAGCGCCGGGCGGACGACCGCCGCGACCCCAGCGCTCTTCCCGGCGGCCTCGCGGGAGGCTGACCTCATGATCAGCTCTCCTCCCGCCCGCCCGCCGCTTCGCCGCGCCACGACTCTCGGGACTCCCGTCGCTCCCCTCCCCGCCATGCTCGCCGCTCCCCGTCGCGGGAGGACCGCTCCCACTCTCCGGCTCATCGGGACCCTCCTCGTGGGGATTCTCGGGACCGTGCCGACTCGCCTGGCCCCGCCCGCGGCCGGTCTCCGACCCGGCGCTCGCCTGCCCGTGATGGTCGTGGCTATCGCCGGTCCTCTCCCCCGCGTCAGGCTCCCCCCGCCTCCGATTCCACATCCCCTGACAACCGCCGCTACCAGCCTCCGCGCGCCCAAGCAGCCTTCCCGCCCTCCAACGGCGGCAACGGGAACCGTGGGCGCCCGAGCGCTAAGAAGAAGAAGAAGGGGCCTCCTCGCCCCCATCCTGCCGCCCCCTCCACCGCCGTGGTGACTCCGGCCTCGGGTGCCGTCGCCGCCTCCGAGGGCCCCTCGTGCTTCAACTGCGGCATGTCAGGCCAACCCACCGACCTGTTACCTCTGCAAGGAGGCCGGGCATCCCGCGGTTCTCTGTACGAAGCGCCCGGTCACGGAGGAGATCATGATGTACGGCCACGACATCGAGGACATGGGCTTCTTCCACATCGAGGTGCCGGAGCTGCCGCCCCCTCCCCCTCGCTCCTGGCCCTTGTGACGGTCGTGGGGGAGGGCGTCGCCACTCCGGCTCTGATCGAGGCCGAGCTCAACCACCTCTGCCGATGCAAGTGGGATTGGCAGGTGAACTCCACCGCGCCCAACGCCTTCTCGGTGATCTTCCTCGACGCCATGAGCATGGGCTTCTGCACCCGCAGCGACAACATCAGCTTGGCCCTCAACGGGATTGTGGTGAACGTGTCTGAGTCGAGGTGGGATCCCAAGGCCGTGGTGGTCCTGGACACTGCTTGGCTCCTCATCGCCGGCCTCCCTGACGTGGCCCGGTTTGAGCGGGTCATTCGCAGTATGTCCAAGATCCTCAAGGTGGTGGTGGTCGACGAGCTCTCTCTGCGCAAGGAGGAGGAGGTCCGGGTCAAGGTGAAATGCCTCGACGCCTCCAAGCTCCACACCACGCTTCGGGTCTTCTTCAACGACGACGGCTATGACCTCACCATCTGCCCCGAGCCGCCGAACCATATCGGACGACCCTGCCTCTCCGCTGATAGCCTACAGGGGGGCGGGCACGAGGATGCCGATGGCACCCATCACCGTCGCCCCCGCCACTCCCGCTTCGACGACAATGAGGAGGACGACGACCTCTCTGAGCGCTCCCGCTCTCCGTCTCGTGAGCCGGCCAACCCCCCCTTGGGCCGCGGCGGCTCTGGACAGGGCCGCACCCGGGTTTCCGATGCGGACCTCGCGGTGGCCCTTCAGCTGGCCGCACCCCCCGTGGCGCCCTCTCCCCCTGCCTCGGAGTCGGTCAGTGACATCTCGAGTGTGGGCCTGCTCGTCGTCCTCCCGTCTTCGCCCCGCTCTCCGTCCGCCGACTCTGCTCGCCGCCCCTCTCCGGTGGGCCCGGAACCTCCGTCCCCCCGGCTCCGACCCCCCCGGTCCTCACGGGTGGTGACGGCGGTACCCCCCCTCGGAGAGCCCTCTCCGGTGCCCCCGCCCGCGGGGGAAGCGCCGGGCGACACCCTGGAGCTTGTCCCCCCGCTCCCCCGCTGGTGGCCTCCGACGCCCAACCCACCTCCCCGGCCTCCCCGGCTTCGGCGGTGGCCGTGGTCGTCACCACGCCAGGCTCCGCGGTCCCTCCTTCAACGGTGGCGTACGCCAGGCGGCCCCCCTCCTCCTCGACGCCGGTGACTGCGTCTCGCCGCAGCGCCCGCCTCGATGCGGCTCGCCCGACCGACGCTTCGGCCCCGTCCATCACCGAGCGGGCTGAGATCCAGGCGGCTGCACGGAACCTCGAGTCAGGTGTGGATCCCGCCCTTCCCAGTTCTTCCTGTTGTTCCTTTTCCGCGCTTGAGGCCGTCCCTCTTCGACACCTAGCCAAGGTGGCCACTGACTCAGCCATCGTCTTCAGGGGAAAGTGGGTCCTCCCTTAGAACAGATCGCGGCCATTAGGGCTCGCTAGATCCTTGATGGCAAGTTGGCTGAGACTCGAGCTCGCCTGCGTAGGACCCCTGAGGGGCAGACTGCACGTATTGCTGGTCTGCCCCCTCCGGTGGTCGACGGGGCCATTCGTGGGCGCACTCGGTCCCGCACCGCTGCTCTCCGCGCTCAAAGCGCATCTCGTGTTCTGGGGTCAAGCAGCCCCCGATGGGGGTTTAGATGCGGGCCCTTTTTTGGAACATTCGCGGCTTCGGCCATGATGGCCGTCGCCGCCAACTCGTCGAGTACGTACGCGACGAACACATTGACATCATTGCGATCCAGGAAACCATGCGTACTGAGTTCTCCCTTCATGAGCTTGATTGCCTCAGCCCCCACCTTTTCGCCTGGCACTGGCTCCCTTCTAGTGGGACCATAGGCCACTCCGGTGGCATCCTTTTAGGGGTTAAGTGTGATATCCTGGCTTATTAGGGATGATAGACTACTCATATCAATAAGGAATTCCTTCTTTTCTGGAAGCCCATTCGGACAGAACTGCAAAGTTAAGCGTGCTCAGCTTGGAGTAGTCTCAGGATGGGTGACCGACCGGGAAGTTGCTCCCGGGTGCGCATGAGTGAGGACAAAGTGCGCAGAAAAGACTAGTATTGATCTGTGGGGCCAGTCTAGATCCCGCCAGGAGTAACGACCACCGGCGGGTGTGTCCGGGGCGTTACAAGTTGGTAATCAGAGCCTTCCCCGACCTTAGGAGCCCCACTGCTTGATCGTTTTAGCGGCCGAGTTGTGTCTAGAAAAAAAAAGTTTTGAGTCATTTAGGATAATATATATCGGAGAGTTTAGGAATTCTTTTTACTCCCGGTCCTTCGACCTTACGGTGAGGTATCCGACGAGAGTTTTGACTCTTCTCTTCTTAAATTTCACTAAATTTTTTTTAGGATCACGCGGGTATCTTGGAATCGTTCCGATATTCTTATGACGAGAACATTGTCTTGGTTGCCTCCTGACATTTAGGGGTTGTGGCAGCGTCCCGGGGAGTTGAGCTCCGAGGTGTTGTCGTCATAATTTTATCGTTGCAGATTCTGGAATACCGAGATTAATGCGCCGACATCGAAAATCTCTTTTATGCAGTTGTTGGTGAGATAACCCGCTAACCCAAAGATCGAGGTGAGTACGGGAGTATTTCCATGACTTGTATAACGGATGTTTTTCGAAGGTTGAGGTAGACGATTTCCGAAGGTTTCTTGGTTATGTGTTGACGGATGGATACAGCTGGATGTAGGGATTGTTAGTTTGTGTGAGATATATTGCTCCCCTGTATCCCCAACACCAGATTGCATAACCGGAAAATTTCGGGAGTTTCATAGGTGGGAATTCAAGTAGCTCCTAGGATATCTTTCCGACGGATGTATGATATGAAATTGGGGTTCGACGTCTAGTGGTCCGCCTATTCACGGTTGGTTTCTGATGGTCTCGTTGTGTCTTAAAGAGTCCTTGGCCATGCCGACTGGGACGCTTCAGTATGTCATGTGCCTTGCCTTGTACATGATGGTGCTGTACGATTGAGCCCGTGTAGGCCCCACCACGAAAACTTGGACGAAATCTCTATCATATGTTTGTTCCGCTTATTCGCAAGCAAGTCCTTTGTTTTTGTTTTGAGTTGTGGTATTCGAGTTGCTTCAATGCCAAGTGTTGATTCCATACCTTTTCAAAATGGTGTTCTCATACTCCGATGTGAATACCAATCCTTCTCGACAATCGAGATTGTCATGTCAATCCTTTTCTACCGGCGTGTTTCTCTTCAAGTGGATCCGATCACTTCAACATCAGCAAGACCAATTATCATTTATTCTCAACGGTGTTTGTTTCATCCGTCTCCAAGTTGCCTTTGTTTTTCCGCCCACCCACCCTTTTTCTTCAAGGACTCAGATTTCTTAATCAAGCATCCATTTATTCGTGTGAAGTTTCTCCATTCTTTTCCGTCAATGTTCTTACCCGGTGGTTTTCAAGAAGATGTTCTACTAGTTCGTCATTCCTCATTCCTTCCTCTTCTCCGGTGATTTCAAGTCAAGTTTGTTGATCATACCTTTTTCCTCATTTCAATGTCTTCTCATACCGGTGCACCTCATTATCATTCTACTTCTCGCTATTTGTTATTCCGGGAGTGCTTAAGATATCTCGAAGATTCGTGTTTTCACTCTACAGTCGTTCAAGCTCTTTCGAGATTGTTATCTCATTCAAGCCATTTAATTCAACCGGTACAATCTCTCTTTAATATCATTCTCAACGGTGTTTTCTTGTGAGTGGGCCCTAACCCACAGGTCTTTTCCCAGGATCTTACCTGACTCTTCTATATTCCCAGTGCTATCCTAAATTCTTTTCCAAGTTTGACGTAAGAATGAGTTATCATCAGTCAAATACTTTTCTCCAAGATCTTTCAAATTCTTTTCATCTTTGGCTCAACCTTTCCTCTTTTAATTGTCCCGGAGTATCTCATACAATTCATGGTGGTTCTCATCTTCATTCTCGACATGTGAAGACCGAAGAAGAGTTTCTCTTTAATCTTGCTCTATTCTCTTCAAGATTCATGGTGCTAGCTTGTAGCCATCCTCTCATAATTGTTTCGATTGTGAGAATCTTTTCACCCATCCGGAGCATTTTAGGAGTCTTTTCAGTTTCATTCTTTGAAGCCCATCTTCTCAGTATTATTCATTCAAGCTTTCAGCTCTCGTTCTCCAAATCATACCAGTGCATCATTCAAGTATTCTCTAATCAGCTAGTGATCTATTCGTTCATTTGTATTTAAATTCCCTCAAGTATCTTCATTCGTTTTCCAATTCTTCCCGGTGAATTGTGCCTTTGCTACGTTCATTTTCAATTCTTAGGGTGGTTCGTGCAAGATCTCTCTTCCTTGTTCATCATATCAATTCATTTGTTGTTCCAATCCTACCGGTGGTTCGTTGAAGACCTTCTCAAGTTTTGATATATCTCTCTTAATTATTTCTACGAGAATAAGTAGTATGCCAAATCCGTTGATTGTCATCAATTTAAATTGGTGAAGGATACTCATAACATAATTCTTGTTCTTGTTTCATCCAAGTGATTAATTCCTTCTTTCGGAGTTTGTTCACGATGAATAAATTCTTGTTTACAAGTGATTCATCTTTCTTTCCGGAGTTGTTCATCATATCACATTCTTGGTTCGAGATGCTTCATCTTTTCTTTTCCGGAGTCCAAGCTCTAATTATCACGGGGATCCATCTAAATCATTGCAAGGATTCACCTTGTGTTTTCAATTTCTCTTTCTTTTCATTCCTTTTGTTTACCGGAGTTCTTCATGGAGTTTCTTCATGGTGGTTCCTCAAGGATTCTTTTCATTCTTCAATTGTTCTTCAAGATTTCTCTTGAAGTTATGACCCGCCAAGCCATACTTCAAAATAAACATGGTGCTCAACACATGTTTTGTTTTGAGGAGTTCAAGCTTTCTTCATATGGTAATCCGGAGTGCAATTCTTTTTACCATATTTTGGAGGTGGTATTATGTCATCCTTGATAATTTGAGTTCATGTTTCATGATTCCCATGTTGTCAAGAATGAGGTATTTTAAATCCATCAATCCCTTTGTTGGAGTTATCTTGTGTCAGATTTCACCTAAAGCCTTTCCTAAGGGATGTTGCTATTTGTGGTGTTTATCTATGATCCAAGTTGTCTCTCTATCACCTCGGTGGAAGAAGCTTTCATCTCTTTGGTGCTCTCAATTAATTCAATGGTTTCCATTTGTGGCCGGTTGTCACCTCATAATCTTGAGATGTTTTCCATAAGCCCACTACTAGCTTATTTGTTTCGTCGTTGATTTTCCAACAACTCCGTTCGATTCTTCTTTGCAAGGATGCCTTCCAAATTCAATTGTGGCAGAAGTTGGCATTTTCTACTTCATTTGGTTATTCCAATGATCTATCTTCTATTCTTTCTTCCGGAGGCATTGTGATGTTGCCCTCTTCACGCATCACCTCGTTTTGTGAGGATCGTGTTCTTTTCATGCTTATCCATTTAACCGGTGTGTTGTATCATCTCTTCAATATCTTTTAATCTTATCAAGTTTTCTTCTCTTTTCAACCGGAGTGCTGTCTGAAATCCCTCTTACCCATTGCAGTGTGTTGTAGGTTTCATCAAGTATCCTCTCATCTTGTCAAGTTCATGTTCAATTCCTTCCATTTATAGTCGGAGTGCTGCCCAAATTGTTTCAATCTTCTTCCTCTCCCTTCTTGTTTTAACCGCAGTGGTTTTGAATTCTATCCTGTCCATTAAACTTTTGGTTCATGTATTTGCAACCTCTTGGTTCTCGTTGTATACCTTATTCCCCTTTTCCAACGGAGTGTTTCAACTTTGCTCATCTTCGTTATTTTCTTCCTTTCATTTTGCTCAACCTCTCAAGGTTCGTGGTTTCACTCGTTCGTCAAAGAAGCAACTTAGTTTTACCTCTCCTCTTCCTCTTCCGTTTTCCCTCCGGTGCCATCCTAGATCTCGGGACGAGATCCTCTCGTAGTGGTGGAGTGTTGTAACACCCCGGATCCGATGCGCCAGGTGTCCGTCAGTTATTCGCCTTCGTTGCCATGTCATTTGCTTGCGTGTGGTACTTTGCCATGTCATCATTTGCATTTTATCATGTCATCATGTGCATTTCATTTTGCATACATGTCCGTCTCATGCATCTGAGCATTTTCCCCGTTGTCCGTTTTGCAATCCGGCACTCCTATGTCCTCCGGTGTTCCTTCTTCCCTCTTTTTCGTAATGCGGGTATTAAACCTTCTCGGAATGGCCGAGGTTTGCCAAGCGGCCTTGGTATAGCACCGTGAACCGCTGTCAAGTTTCGTGCCATTTGGAGGTCGTTTGGTACTCAACGGTTAACCGGTAACCGAAAGCCTTCTTTTGTTGCAGCCCAACACCCCTTCCAAAGTGGCCCAAAACCCACCAAACTCCCCTCCATGCTCTCGGTCGTTCGATCACGATCGCGTGGCCGAAAACCACACCTCATTTGGACTCTCCTAGCTTCCTCTACCTATTTATATGTGTGCCTCCCGATTTTTCGCGGTCAAACCCTAGCCCGCTCCGCCTCACACGGACATGTCCAACCCCGCGGACATGTCCAGCGGCGCGTCACCCCGCCAATCTGGCCTGCCACGTCATCGGCGCCGCCCGCGTCCAACCGCGCCCGCCACGTCGCCTCGCGCCTCGCCGCCGGCCGGCCGCGGGCCAGCGTCATGCCTGCATGCCTCCGCGCCGCCGCCGCCCGCGCGCCTCTCGCGCTGCGCCGCCGCCGCTCTCCGCCGCCGGTCCCGCCGCCCGGCAAACGCTGCGCGCCGCCAGCGTCCGCCGTCGCGCCCGCGCCGGCGCTGCTCTACGCCGCCGCCATGCGCGCCATCGCTGCGCCATCGCCGTCGCCACGCTGCGCCGCCGCCTCGCCTGCCGCCCGGCTGGCTGCCGCTGCGTCTGCCTCGCCGCCGCCGCCCGCCGCCTCGCTCGCCCGACGCCTTCGCCGCCGCCGCCGCTTCGCGCCATGCGAAACTCCGGCGACTCGGCTCTCCTCCCGCGTCGTTCGCGGGATCCGGCGGATCCGGCGAGATCGGTCCGGATCCGTCATCTCCGACCATCCCCCTCCTCCTCGGCCTCAACTCTGGCGAGTCTCCGGCGAGCTCACGCCGCGCTTTGAAATCCGTGCGTCAGGTTGACCCCCTCCAAATCTCTAAGTCCCCAGGATTCTATTATTTTCGTGCATTTTCATAGCATCACATCTCCGCACCCGTGGCTCCGTTTTGCGCGTATAATATGTCAAATTGTTCGTCTCGACGAGTACATCATTTCATTCCATTGCATCATTTGCATTTGAGCTCATCTTGATGGCCTAAATGCTGTTGGAAGTAGGCTTCAGATCGTTAGTTCCAGAATCTTATCAGCTCGAGCTCTTTTGTCATTTTTGCCATGATTTATGTGTGCATCCTATGAGTATGAGCTCTACATGAATGTTGGACTTTGTCATGCCATCTTTCCAGGGGTGTTGACCATGTCTTTTTGTGAGTTGTGTGCTGAGTGTACCAAGCTTGTAAAGTAGGGTAGTTGCTGTTACTGTTTTCCTGGCAGATTCTGTTATAATTTGATGCTATGTTAACATGCTTCTAGTAATCATTCTATGCATAATCTGGAGATGCTCTATAAACATGATTTGATATACATGTCTTGCTCTATCCATTCATGCCCTTGGTTGCATTTATAGCCTGCTGGAACATGTTCATTTCTTGCTCCAAAGTTGCTTGAAAATGTTTTCCTGGCAGATTGTTTGCATGAGATTCAATTTTCACGAGGTCGTTGTAGTTGATCCGTGTATGCTATGACCTTGCTCTTGACATGCTTAGCTTCATAATCATGCCTTCTTACTGTTGGTTGCCTTGCCATGCCATGTATTGCTCTGTAGTGAGTGCATCAAGCTCACGAACATGCCTACTCGTTAACTGTTTTTGCCATGTCCTGATATTTCACTAAGTCTGAAATCTGTAATAAAACTTGCAATGATTACATGGGTGCCATCATTTCTTAAGGTCCTTTTTGGCTTATGGTCAGTAAGGGTCTATTGAAATATGCTTTGAGTAGAATCATGTCATGCCTTGCTTTGCTATTATAAGTTCCTGTAGCATGTTGTTTGCTTGCTCTAAACATGCCTTCCTGATGTTAATTCCTGCCATGTTAGTATTTTCACTAAGTCTGTGAACCTGATATTTTGAGCACTTTCTCCATGCTTGTTTGAACATGTTATGATGTGATTTAGCCGTAGCTCAGTGCTCCTCTATTGTTAAGCATCTCCTGTAGTTCGTTGTCATATGCTTTGTTTTTATGTTGGGGTGCTGTAGCATAGTTTCGTGTTGCGTGCTAAGTAGCATCGGGCTGTTAAACGCAGATTTGCATCATTCTTGTTTTGCTTGTCATTTGCAAACCGTGCATCCGATTCCGGTGATCTTTATATCGATTTCAACCGAAATCATCTCATCTTTCCAGCGGCATACTTGGTTTGCCAAGTTGATGCCCGGTTCATCATTTTCCTTCCGGAGCATACCTATGCATTGCATATCACATCTCGCATAGCATGTCATGTATTGCATCATATTGCTTGTGCATTGTTCCTTGTTTGATTGTGGTTCCGTTGCTTGTGTTCTTGCTTTGGGTAGAGCCGGGAGACGAGTACGTGAACGAGGAACCTGTTGAGAATGCCTACGAGGATCCAGCCTTCGACAACTCTGAGAACCTTGCAGGCAAGATGATCATACCCTCGAAATCACTACTATCTTTGCTACGCTAGTTTGCTCGCTCTTTTGCTATGCCAATGCTACGATGCCTACCATTTGCTTGTCAGCCGCCCAAATTGCCATGTCAAACCTCTAACCTTTTGACACCATTCCTAGCAAACCGTTGTTTGGCTATGTTACCGCTTTGCTCAGCCCCTCTTATAGCATTGTTAGTTGCAGGTGAAGATTGAAGTTTGTTCCTTGTTGGAACATGGAGATGATGTTCCTTGTTGGAACATATTTACTTGTTGGGATATCACAATATATCTTATTTAATTAATGCATCTATATACTTGGTAAAGGGTGGAAGGCTCGGCCTTATGCCTGGTGTTTTGTTCCACTCTTGCCGCCCTAGTTTCCGTCATATCGGTGTTATGTTCCCGGATTTTGCGTCCCTTACACGGTTGGGCTATAATGGAACCCTTGACATTCGCCTTAAGTAAAGCTTCTCCAAAGAATGCCCAACATTGGTTTTACCATTTGCCTCACCTAGCCTTTTCTTTCCCTTGGGTTCTGCAGACTCAAGGGTCATCTTTATTTTAACCCCCCGGGCGGTGCTCCTCCGAGTGTTGGTCCGAACCGAGCTACTCATGGGCCACCTCGGGAAACTTGAGGGTTGGTTTTACTCGTAGCTAGTCTCATCCGAGTGTGCCCCGAGAAAGAGATATGTGCAGCTCCTATCGGGATTTGTCGGCACATTCGGGCGGTGTTGTTGGTTTAGTTTTACGTTGTCGAAATGTCTTGTTGTACCGGATACCGAGTCGATCGGAGTGTCTTGGGTGGAGGTCTATTCCTCCGTTGACCGTGAGAGCTTGTCATGGGCTAAGTTGGGACACCCCGCAGGTATAAACTTTCGAAAGCCGTGCCTGCGGTTATGTGGCGATGGGAATTTGTTAATGTCCGGTTGTAGAAAACCTGAAGTTGACCTTAATTAAAATACATCAACCGTGTGTGTTACCGTGATGGTCTCTTTCCGGCGGAGTCCGGGAAGTGAACACGGTGTTGGAGTTATGATTGACGCAGGTTGTTATAGGATCACTTCTTGATCATACTTTTGACGACCGTGCTTTGCTTTCTCTTCTCGCTCTCATTTGCGTATGTTAGCCTCTGTATATGCTAGTCGCTTGCTGCAGCTCCACCTCATGCCTTTACCTTACCCATAAGCTTAAATAGTCTTGATCTCGTGGGTGCGAGATTGCTGAGTCCTCGTGACTCACCAGATACTTCCAAAACCAGTTTGCAGGTGACGCAACCAAGCTCAAGGAGGAGCTCGATGAAGATCTTGTTCATTGTGATGTTTCGTTTCAGTTGGTCAGTAGTGGAGCCCAGTTGGGGTCGATCAGGGTCCTTTGTCGCATTTGGGGTTATTCTTTTATTTTGGTTCCGTAGTCGGACCTTGATTGTATCTGGTTGATGTAATGCTTTATTCATGTAATTGTGTGAAGTGGCGATTGTAAGCCAACTATGTATCTCTTTTTCCCTTATGTATTAAATGGGTTGTGTGAAGATTACCTCACTTGCGACATTGCTTTCAATGCGGTTATGCCTCTAAGTCGTGCTTCGACACGTGGGAGATATAGCCGCATCGAGGGCGTTACAAGTTGATCTCCATGTTCCAACAAGCATGGAGAAAGTGCTCAAAATATCAGGTTCACAGACTTAGTGAAAATACTAACATGGCAGGAATTAACATCAGGAAGGCATGTTTAGAGCAAGCAAACAACATGCTACAGGAACTTATAATAGCAAAGCAAGGCATGACATGATTCTACTCAAAGCATATTTCAATAGACCCTTACTGACCATAAGCCAAAAAGGACCTTAAGAAATGATGGCACCCATGTAATCATTGCAAGTTTTATTACAGATTTCAGACTTAGTGAAATATCGGGACATGGCAAAAACAGTTATCTAGTAGGCATGTTCGTGAGCTTGATGCACTCACTACAGAGCAATACATGGCATGGCAAGGCAACCAACAGTAAGAAGGCATGATTATGAAGCTAAGCATGTCAAGAGCAAGGTCATAGCATACACGGATCAACTACAACGACCTCGTGAAAATTGAATCTCATGCAAACAATCTGCCGGAAAACATTTTCAAGCAACTTTGGAGCAAGAAATGAACATGTTCCAGCAGGCTATAAATGCAACCAAGGGCATGAATGGATAGAGCAAGACATGTATATCAAATCATGTTTATAGAGCATCTCCAGATTATGCATAGAATGATTACTAGAAGCATGTTAACATAGCATCAAATTATAACAGAATCTGCCAGAAAAAAAGAATAACAGCAACTACCCTACTTTACAAGCTTGGTACACTCAGCACACAACTCACAAAAGACATGGTCAACACCCCTGAAAGATGGCATGACAAAGTCCAACATTCATGTAGAGCTCATACTCATAGGATGCACACATAAATCATGGCAAAATGACAAAAGAGCTCGAGTGATAAGATTCTCGAACTAACGATCTGAAGCCTACTTCCAACAGCATTTAGGCCATCAAGATGAGCTCAAATGCAAATGATGCAATGGAACGAAATGATGTACTCGTCGAGGCGAACAATTTGACATATTATACGCAGAAAACGGAGCCACGGGTGCGGAGATGTGATGCTATGAAAATGCACGAAAATAATAGAATCTCGGGACTTAGAGATTTGAGGGGTCAACCCGACGACGGATTTCAAAGCGCGGCGTGAGCTCGCGGAGACTCGCCGGAGTTGAGGCCGAGGAGGAGGGGATGGTCGAAGATGACGGATCGGACCGATTCGCCGGATCCGCCGGATCCCCATGTAACGGCGCGGAGAGAGAGCCGAGCTCACGGAGCTGGCTGGCGGCATGGCTGGCCAAGGCGCTGGAAGGCGGCCGGGCGAGGGCGAGCGGCGGCGGCCGAGGCAGACGCTACATGGCTGCCAGCCGGGCAGGGCGAGGCGGCGGCGCAGGCGGGCGACGGGCGGCGGCGATGGCGGCGGCGGCAGGCGGCGGCATGGCGCGGCGGCGGACGCTGGCGCGGGCGCAGCGTTTGCCGGGCGGCGGACCGGCGGCGAGAGAGCGGCGGCGGCGCATCTGCGAGGGCGAGGGCGGCGGCGGCGCTGGGTTCGACGCTGGCCGCGGCCGGGCGGCGGCGGAGGCGCGCGGCGACGTGGCGGGCGGGTTGACGCGGGCGGCGCCGATGACGTGGCAGCCAGATTGGCCGGGTGACGCGCTGGACATGTCCGGCGGGTTGGACATGTCCCGGCATGGCGGTGAGCGGGCTAGGGTTTGACTGCGCAAAAAATCGGGAGGCACACATATAAATAGGTAGAGGAAGCTAGGAGAGTCCAAATGAGGTGTGGAGTTGCCACGCGATCGTGATCGAACGACCGAGAGCATGGAGGGGAGTTTGGTGGGTTTTGGGCCACTTTGGAAGGGTGTTGGGCTGCAACAAAGAAGGCTTTATGTTACCTTGCTAACTGTTGAGTACCAAACGACCTCCAAATGGCACGAACTTGACAGCGGTTCACGGTGCTATACCAAGGCCGCTTGGCAAACCTCGGCCATTCCGAGAAGGTTTAATACCCGCATACCTAAAAGAGGGAAGAAGGAACACCGAGGACATAGGAGTGCCGGATTGCAAAACGGACAACGGGGAAAATGCTCAGATGCATGAGACGGACATGTATGCAAAATGAAATGCACATGATGACATGATAAAATGCAAATGATGACATGGCAAAGTACCACACGCAAGCAAATGACATGGCAACGAAGGAGAATAACTGACGGACACCTGGCGCATCGGATCCGGGGTGTTACAGATAAATTGGTACCATTGTCAGTAATGATACTGTGTGGAAAGCCAAACAGGAAGATCACCTTTTTGATGAACTGCACTGCTGTTGCTGCATCACACTTGGCCGACAGCTCGCTTCAACCCACTTGGTAAATTTGTCAACTGCCACCAAAAGGTGGGTTTTCTTATCCTTTGATCTTTTAAAAGGTCCAACCATATCCAGCCCCCAAGTTGCAAACGGCCATGTTATTGGGATCATCCTCAACTCTTGAGCCGGCACATGAGCACGTCTTGAAAATTTCTGACATCCATCACACCGTTTAACCAAGTCCTCCGCATCGGCGTCTTGTTTGTCAACCAAGTAAAACCCGTGATTTAAACGCCTTTGCTACCAGAGACTTTGAACCGGCGTGGTGTCCACAATCCCCTTCATGGATTTGTCTTAAGATTTCACAACCTTCCTCAGGAGAAACACAACGTTGAAACGCCCCTGATATACTGCAATGATGTAACTCACCATTGAGAATTGTCATAGACTTGGATCGCCGGACTATCTGTCTGGCCAGAATCTCATCTTCTGGCAACTCCCCTCAGGTCATGTATGCAAGAAAAGGAACCGTCCAATCCGAATAGCATGTAATGCTGCTACTAATCGAGCCTCCGGATCGGGAATAGCCAAATCCGCTTCACAGGAACCGGGTCGACGGGTTGTGCAATCGCCCAAAAGACATTAGGCGGGACCGGTTTGCGCGAGAACCCAACCGGCTTAAAGCGTCCGCCGCTTCATTCTTCGGCGGTCCACATGATCCACCGATAACCCTTGAAGCAACCCGCAATATTATCCACTTCCGCCGATATGCAGCCATGAGCGGGTCCTTAGAATCCCAAGTGCCAGACACCTGCTGAGCCACAAAGTCCGAGTCACCAAAGCACTTAACCCGACTTAAGTTCATCTCTTTAGCCATCCGGAGACCATGGAGCAAGGCTTCAGACTCAGCTGCATTATTAGTACAAGGGAACATTAAGTGGAGAACATAACAAAACTTATCACCTCGTGGGGAAGTTAAGACGACTCCGCCCCGAGCCTTCCAACCGCTGGATCCATCGAAATGAATAGTCAATATGTGTGATCCGGCTTCTCCTCTGGCGCTTGTAACTCCGCCCAATCATTAATGAAATCGACGAGTGCTTGAGACTTCACCGCCGTCCGAGGTACATACTTGATCCATGTGGCCCAAGCTCTATAGCCCACTTTATAATCCGATCGCCTCCGGTTCAGATGATATCACCCAAGGGAGCTGAACTGACCACTGTGATGGGGTGCCCTTGAAAATACCGCTTCAATTTCCGGCTGGCCATGAAAACACCATATACTAGTTTCTGCCAATGCGGATACCTTTGCTTGGACTCAATGAGCACCTCGCTGATATAATAAACCGGCCGCTGAACCGGATACTCCTTGCCCGCCTCCTTGCGTTCCACCACAATAGCCACGCTAACTGCTCGAGCATTAGCTGCTACATATATCATTAGTGGCTCCTTGTCAACCGGAGCTGCAAGAACGGCGGTTGGCTAATCGCCGCTTTAGATCCTCAAATGCTTCATCGCAATTTGGACTCATTTAAATTATCTGTCTTCCTCAAAGATTTGGTACAAAGGGAGGCCTTCTCTCCGAGGCGGTGATAAACCGGCTCGGTCTTGGCGATTTCGCCCGCCAAACGCTGAACATCATTGATACACTTCGGTTTAGCCAGGGAAGTAATAGCCTTAATTTTCTCCGGATTAGCCTCAATTCCTCTGTTAGACACCAGAAATCCCAATAACTTGCCCGCCGAAACACCAAAAATACACTTGGCCGGATTAAGCATCATCTTGTAAATGCGCAAGTTGTCAAAGGTTTCCTTCAAATCATCCACCAGCGTCTCCTTTTGCCTTGATTTTACTACAATATCATCCACATAGGCATGCACATTGCGGCCGATCTGTTTGTGCAGGCAATTCTGTACGCACCGCTGATAGGTAGCCTGAGCACTTTTGAGCCCGAAGGGCATAGACACTATAGCGAAGGCTCCAAAGGGAGTGATAAACGCTGTTTCTCCTGGTCCTTAACCGCCATTTTGATCGATGATATCAAAATATGCATCCAAAAACTCAAGCGCTCACAACCTGCCGTGGCATCAATGATCGATCAATGCGGGGAGGGCAAAAGGATTATTTGGACAGGCCTTATTAAGATCTCGTAATCCACGCACATACGCCAAGTGCCATTTTTCTTAAGAACCAAGACCGGATTAGCAAGCCACCCGGATGAAACACCTCAATGATAAAGCCACTGCTAAAAGCACGGCCACTTCCTCTCAATGGCTGCGTCTTTCTTCCTTAAACCGGCGGAGGAATTGTTTCACCGGTTTATACTTAGGATCCACGTTAAGAGTGTGCTCAGCGAGTTCCCTCGGTACACCTGGCATGTCAGATGGCTTCCATGCAAAGACATCCCGATTCTCACAGATGAACTCAATGAGCGCGCTTTCCTATTTGGGATCCAGGTTGGCACTGACAGTGAACTGCTTGGACGAATCGCCTGGCACGAAGTCAACAAGCTTAGTCTCTGCTGCCGATTTAAACTTTAGATCCGAGTCATGCTCAGAGTCGGCTTCTTCAAAGGGTCATATCTGCGGATCAACATTGTCCTTATAGAACTTCAACTCCTCCGTAGCGCACGACCGATTACGCATAAGTCGCATCACCTTCCTCACATTCCAAAGCGACTCTGCGGCTCCCATGAACCATTATCGTTCCTTTGTAACCCGGCATTTTGAGCTGTAAGTAGATATAACAAGGTCGCGCCATGAACTTAGCATAAGCCGGCCGCCCAAACAAGGCATGATACGGGCTCCGGATCTTCACCACCTCAAAGGTTAGTTTTTCAGACCGGGAATCGTGCTCGTCCCCAAAAGCCACATCTAGGGCTATCTTACCAACAGGATAGGCAGATTTGCCCGGTACCACACCATGGAACACCGTATTAGACGGTCTGAGATCCTTGTCTGTTAGACCCATGTGGCGGAACGTCTCATAGTATAGTATGTTAATACTGCTTCCTCCATCCATAAGCACTTTAGTGAATTTATAACCCCCCACCTGGGGGTCTACCACTAATGCTAGCTGGCCCGGATTATCAACCCGGGGAGGATGATCCTCTCTGCTCCACATGATAGGCTGCTCCGACCAGCGTAAGTAACGTGGCAAAGCCGGTTCAACAGAGTTCACTGCTCGCTTGTGGAGTTTTCGGTCGCGCTTATCCAAGCTAGTCGTGAAAACATGATATTGCCCATTGTTCAACTGCTTTGGTTGGCTCTAGTAACCCGACTGCTGTTGCTGCGCTGCTGCTGGCGTTCGATCATTTCGGTTATTGTGACCGCCGATTAAGACCTGAACCGAAGCTCCATCGTGACCCGCCCATGGAAACGGATCTGAACGCCACGACCCCTGGTCATACGGAAGGCATTAGAGTTTTGAACCCTGCATAATATAACAATCTTTCCAAAGGTGGTTAGCCGGCGACTCCTTCGTCCCGTGCTGTGGGCAAGGCTGATTCAACAAGTAATTCAAACGGCTTGCGTTAGGATTGGGACCCCCATTACGATTTGCCGCTTTACCTCTGCGCCGCTGCCCCCTATCCTCTGCATTAGTATTGGCCACAAAGTCCATGTTGCCATCCGCTTTACGTTTGCCTCCGTTTCCGTGACCCGCCGGTTTGTACTGTTGCCCCTTGGAGTTGCCATTCTTCTTTCCCTTCCCTGCCTCATCATCATCAGCCTCGGGATCCTTGGTATTGTCCGAATCAGCATACTTCACCAAAGCGGCCATGAGGGTTCCCATGTCATTACAGAACCGCTTCATGCGCCTAATTTCAATTTCAAAGGCTCAAACCGGCGATTGCCTTCGTGGTTAAGATTGCGAGTCGGCGTTAATCTGTCGATGAGAGCAAAATCTCCAAGCGGCGTACTCCAACGGGTTGTTGATTCCTTCCTCTCGGACACAAGCCGCCGTGTCTACTATGGACTTGGGCTGCTTACATGTATCCTTGAAATTCGGATAAACCGGCCCGCAATCGGGCCCATGAGCTGATAGAGTTGGGCGGTAGGCTCTTCAACCAAGTACGAGCCGTGCCTTCAAGCATCATGGTGAAGTATTTTGCACACTTGATCTCATCCACGTCTAGCATCTCCATGGCCATCTCATAACTTTCTACCCACTTGAGGGACAAATCGGCGGTGTAATTTGGTACCTTGCGCGGACCCTTGAAATCTTTAGGCGGCGCACATTGCATAAAGCGAGGATCAAACAAGGCACCCCTAAAGCGGATGTGACTCTCGGTCCGCAAAGGTGGTAGGGCGGATGGTGTAAGTTGACTGCGTCATCCAGGCCGCTAATTCGCCTCCCTCCGTGCGGGCTCGGTCCACCACCTCCCCGAGCATCACGGACGCCCATTGCCGGGTTATTGCCACGGGCGCTTCACGGTCCCGCGCATTGCTTGATATGGCGGTTCATCCAGCGCTGCTATAGCTCCGGCTTGGGACGGGCGTAGAATGAATCCGATCACGGCTATCTGAATATGCTTCTCGCTGAATCGGCCAGTCCGAGAAGCTCCTTAACCCGGCGCGTCTCTACCGCTATGGGGTCCCTTCGACGGGATAGCCTCCATCGCGGCGGCTGCAACAAGGTTGTCCATAGGGTTAGAATAATGACACAGGAGTGTTCGAACGGTGGAGGAACCACAATGTTCTGCCGAGGAGGCTCCGTCCAGCGGTTGGACCGTCGCCCCAGCCTGGTGCCTCAATCCGGTTTGCCTCCTGTGCTTTGCGGCGGATTCTGGGCCCAGCTCCCGGTGCGAAAAGAGGTTTCGGGTCAAACCCTAATGGCGGCGTGATCTATACTTCCGCTTCAACACCTCTGCGGCGCTTTTCTGGTCAAGCATGAGTTTGTAGGCTGGGCATCAGAGCGGCCCGCTCGCAGCCATCGCTCCTTTTACGCGCGAGATCCGCTTTGGCCTGCGTGATTTGCTCTTTCACTTTCGCAATCTCTGCATTATGGGCCTCCTGATCCGTCGGATTGTCCTCTGCCATAAGCGCAGCTAGTGCATCAAACAGATCTGATAGAACTTGAACCGGCGGGCGCTCAAGGCCTCCTGCCCCTGCTGCCGCTGCCGCTGCTGATCCGGAAAGCATCGCTGCGGCGGTCGAAGAATGATTCGCCGCCTGCGTACCGGCCATGAATATTCCAATCCGGTTGATCTGGCCTGGGGGGTCCGGAATACTGTCGCCATCGGAACAGCCCCGATCATATCGTCCTGTAACTGGTACAATGACTCAGTCTCTCCTGTTGAAGATTCATCGCCGGAATAGACGACGGTCTCACTACCGTGTTCTGAACCGTCCTCGCGTTCTCCTCCGTGGACGACTCCAACGAAGACACGCTTCATGGCTGGTTTAACCTGGGTAGGTCTCGCACGCTGAGCCGTCTCGGCGAGGTCGGTGCGGATGTCGGCTCAGCCCGAGCTCACCGATCTTGCCGATGAAAGCGTGTATGCCACCAAAGGGACCCGGTACCGATACTCGATCGAATCGGCCTCGGGACCCCATCTGCGTCGTCGATGTAGATCCGGCGCGGCGACTCTTGGTCATCCGCCCGCGACGTAGCTTCGAGTCCTTGAGCTTGCCCTCCAAGATCGTCAAACCATCGTGCGATAGCCCGACGGTGGGCGCTAAGCGTAAATGGATTTGTCACGGCGGATGTCCTAGCGAAGGACTTAGTCGTGGAGCCATCGCTACGGGTTTACTTGAAGGGGTTAAAGCGGACACAAAGACACGAGGGTTTTTATACTAGTTAGGCCCCTTCGATGAAGGTAAAAGCCTACGTCTAGTTGTGATGGAATTGATGTGGTCTCGATGGCTAGGGTGCAAACAAGCTTCGCCTAGGCTCGAGTTGTGGTTGTCTGTCCTTGAACCGTCGCCGGGTCGTCCCCTTATATACACGGGTGACGCCCGTCGGTTCATAGAGTCCCAACCGGTTCATACTCGTATCCTGGTTGGTATCTCTCTATTCCTAACTTACAACACAAGTTATACAACAGGCCGGTTTACGGCTACAAGTTCTAAACCGACTACAGGCCTTGGGCCTTTCTCTGCTTATACCACTAACGGAGTTAACCCGGCCCAGACTGCCGGTTTACACCAAGTGGTAATATCCCCAACAGTACCCTCCCGTACATATGCAAGCCAATCTCCACTCACACCGAGCCTAACCTATGAAACAGTGGGCAGGGGGAGAATTAGGAAATGGACAGTGGGCAGGCACACCATTATCACCAACTCTGCTTTTTATAAGAGTATATATCCTGCTAGTATAAGAGTACTAGCAAGATGCACATGCATTACACGGAACATCAAGATGCATTTCTATACCCCTATATAGTGTGCGAATAACTTTGAAAGATGGTCGCTGGATGAAGCTAATCCGGCAGTGAAGAGATGGCAAATCCGAGCACTACTGGCCATTGGATATCATCAACATTCCACCAAATTCTGCCACATGTACAATTTAGAAGACTCCATGGTTGAACTTAAGCATAATGCACAAACCTCGAAACACAAGCACTTCTCCTTTGTTCTAGAATCTTTCATATCATAGTTGCCCAAACTTTTTTTTCTAAATGAATTGCCATTATTTTTTTTTTACTTTATGCTTTACAATGCACAACCCCATGAATCTCAACATTTTTAAAAAACTAATTGATTTTGAATGAGATGAACTATAAGAACTAAACGAACATCTACATCATGCATATATGACTCAAAGATTTACATGCTATAGTGTGTATTTATTCATAATTTGGTTTCCAAATCTCATGCATTCAATGCATGTGTACCTTACTAGTGTATGAGTAGTTTATCTTGTGGGAGAAAGGATGAACGAGGGAATGCCTTATTTGCAAATGTGGAGAGGGTGTGGGTATCTTTTTGCAAAATTGCCATAGTTTCCTTCCTATCCGTCAGATATAAACCAGACGGTCTATACTGCAGGATGGCATGCACACCATCATCAACAACTCTGTTTTTTTTATAAAAGTAGAGTGGAGATAGAGATAGAGAAGACTACTACCAATGTGCTGGCCCGTGGGTTGCAATGGATCCAAAGTAGTAGAATAATACTTGTTCACGACCTTGAAATATAAACACTCTAGTTTTGATATACATGTGTTAGCAGACATGACAGCTTGTCCATGGAAGTTGAACCACGGCGACCATCATGTTTCTTGTGTCTACCCCTGCCACACCCACACGCGATTCCCACGACGCAGCTCCATCCCACGGCACGACGTCCCCCGACATGCGCCTCATCCCTCTCGGCCCCATCGCTCCTCTGCCTTTGTGTGCATGACATGCGGGCCACAGTTCAGCCAGCTGAACTGCGGCGACCATCAACTTTCTACCACAGCCACACCCGATTGGACGCGGTTTGCCTGCTCTGCTCCTGTGCTCTGATCCGTACTCTCACACCATCGAATTTTCATCCAGCGGCTGTGGCACATTCCGTCCCAGGCATCAATCCTAAGCTGGAGTACTTCTGTTCTACCGGTAGTACCCGCCGGTGTGGCCATCTACGCCTCGTAACGCCCCAACGCCCAGCTGTGGCACTCTAGCCACAGCCACGCCACCATCGGCCGGTTCATCTCAAACAATTGAGTCACGAACCATGCTACCACCATGAGAATGACATGTGGGCTAGCCGCATTTAAGGTCCGCATGTCATTGACTCATAGGCCGGTGCACTAAGCCACTGAAGCTTGGTCTTGTGGGCTCCGAGACGGAAATGTAACTCCTGCGGCAGGCCTTGTGGTGCTCCCGCAGTACGAGCTTGTGCCAAACCTGGAATTTGTGTCTTACTACTACCAACTAGTAAGGTACACGTGCATTGCACGCATGAGATTCTGGTGGTTTGTGCATTATGCTTAAGTTCAACAATGGAGTCTTCTAGATTCTACATGTGGCAGAATCTGGTGGAATGTAGATGATATCCAATGGCCAGTGGTGCATGGATTTGCCATCTTTGTACCGTTGGATTGGCTTCATCCAACGACCAACTTTCAAAGTTATTCACACACTATATAGGGGTATAGATATAGATGTGCCGGCCCGTGCGTTGCAATGGATCCAAACTATATCTATTTAGTGGAGTGCAATGTAAACACATTATCTATTTATTTTTGTCTAACCTTTCGTAGCCATGCAACCAAGCCACATAAGCTTCATGGGTGCCCCCACATCTTATTCATACTACATTGACTGAAAAAAAGATAAATCACCCAAAACAAGATCTTCCCACTTTTTGTTCCTACGATGTTGTGTCGTGCACGTACCTAGTTGTATAGTGGTAGTACTAGTTGTATAGTACAAACTTGGTACTAGTAGGAGTAGTAGTACGGAATGCTCCTACTCTATCAACGAGCCCCATCCGACACCAAATTTCTTGGCTTCCATGCTACAGCTAGATCTTCCCCTTGTTTCGTTTTCCAACCCGGCGGCAGGCGGGGTGCGGTTTGCCAATAGTCGGTTTGCTCAACGGCGGTCCCACATGAAAGTGAAAATGCTAGGCAACACGCCTTCCCTAAGCTATGTGGCGTGCTGGACAGGCCGTGGAGTACTCCCGATTCCCGGGCATGTGGGGGTGCGACGTGAATGCGGCATGCCTTTTACTTTTGCTAGCAATGTGCCCATGCGTTGCGATGGATCCAAAGTAGTAGAATAGTAGTACTTGTTCATAAACTTGAAAGAAATCACTCTTCTTTTGATATACTCCTAATATATTACTTTTCACTCAAAATATACTTCTTAGGCTGTTTTGATGAGGTGAGGAAGGGATGTGGTTGCTTTCAAGATAATAAGGGGTTTTTTGCGAATTGGAGCAGAGAAGTGGGATATTGTTGCAAAAATGCCACAACTTACCTCACAGTCGTTAGATGCAGATCTAATGGTTAGAAATGATGGATGGTAGACACACCACAATCACCAACTGAGTCTTTTATAGGAGTAGGAGTATAGAAACATGTATAAATTGTAACATTTCGTTGTGCTCCTTGGCACGATCGATAGATAGAAATAACGGTTGGAAACGCTAGGGCGGGGCTATTTCTGCCAGGTAACCAGGGTCGTAGTAGCTAGGTTGGCGCATCATCGGTTTGGTCACATGCGGTCCGACATGTTCTAGTCACTACAAAAAAAAGACACATTCGTGACATTTTGGGACGAACGGAAAAAATTCTGTCATACTTATCACACTTCTATGACGATAATTGTGACAAAACCCGGTATCATCATGGATGTGGTGGGCTCCTACTTCTATGACAAAAAATCATCACAGAAAATGGGCTTTTCGTCATGGGCGGGCCGGAGACGCACCTGCATGAAATTCTTTGGGCCGTCCATGACGGAAAAAATCGTGGTAGAAGCGAGGGCGAGGAAAATATCGGGGAGTTCCCTGTTACGGTGGGTGGTCGGGGCCGAGCGATGCGCGTTTCTCTCGTAATGTACGCGTGTGGGTGCGAGGCGTTGGGCTCTAACTGAACCCGTGCGGCGTCGCCGCGAATCCAAGTGATTGCGCTGCGAGTTCGTGTTCTGAGAACCCGGCGATCAGCGATTCCTCTGCTCTCGCCGCTAATCGAAGCCGATTGATGCTGCCTCTGGATGAACAGTGAGCGTTGCTTGGGGGTTTGGATGAACAGTTCCCAGTGGGAGTGGATGAACAGGACCCCGTGGTGTTGCCTCTGGATGAACATGACCCCGATCGATCGAGCCGGTTGGGGCTGGATGAACAGGACCCCGTGGAGGGCTGGATGAACAGGATGACCCCGTGGAGGGCTGGATGAATAGTAGATGATGGAAGGGTGGATGAACAGTAGCCTGTGGAGGGGTGGTTGAACAGGAGCCCGTGGAGAGGGCTAGTTGAACAGTAGCCGGTGGAGTAGCGCGCGGTGGAGGCTGGATGAATAGGAGCCCGTGGATGAGCAGTCGCTGGTGGAGACTGGGGGAGGTCGACGGTGGATGAACAGTAGCCCATGGAGGCTGGAGGAGGTCGACGGTGGAGATGAACAGTATCCCGTGGAGTCCTGTTTTGCGGTACGCCACACCCCTCCCGATGAATAGGATCCCCGTTTCGACCGTAGCGCTCCAACACAAGTCCGCTTCCTCCGTTTTGCGGTACGCCACACCCCTCCCGATCAATAGGACCCCGTTTCGACCATAGGAGGTCCAACACAAGTTAGTTTCCTCCGTTTTGCGGTATGCCAGACCCCTCCCGATGAATAGGATCCCGTTTCGAACGTGGCCAGTCGAACACAAGGCCGTTTCCTCCATTCTGCGGTACGCCAGGCCTCGTTTCCATCGGCTGTTCTGTCCAAGCCGGTTGGCTCCCACGCGTTCCATTGCCTCCCGATGAACAAGACGCATTCTGTTGCCTCCCGATGAACACGACGCATTCCGTTGCCTCCCCATGAACACGACGACGATGCAGTTTCTTCGTTCTGACCCAGCCATGTATCGAGCCCCGGCGTGCGTATAAAGCGAAAGCAGCGTTGAAACCCGCCGGATGTACATACGTGGCCGTATTTTCTTTCTTGCAGACTGACCGTTGTACATACGTGTACATGCTACGTGCGCGCCTCTACATCGACCAGTATGTACGTACACTATCACGACCAGAATGACAACGCTATGTACGCTTCGACTAGGTGAGTCCCGACTGTCAGGCACTTCCTTGCGTGCGAAGATGTAGCTGGTGGGTCCCATAAGTCAGGGGGAGAATCATTTTTTTTTGCCCGGACGCACTTCCTTGTGTGCGAAGATGTAACTGGTGGGTCTCAACAGTCAGGGAGGAAACATTTTTTCGCAAAATACGATGGCCCATCCGATGGGTCCTCGCTGTCAGGTGGAGGAATAATTATTTTTCGCGTAATAAGGAGGCACTTCCTTGCGGCCGCCGTGGACCCAGCTATAATCCTCTCCATGTACAGTACTCTTCCGATGCAAGTCGTTCCTTAACCACGTCGACCACGCCGCGCGGAGAGCACCAGGGCGGTGGACGTCAGCGAGGCCTAGGAAGGGGACGACGCGGAGCCGAGGAAAACGCAGCAGCGGAAGCCCGCGCGGAGAGGAGTATGAGGGTTCACTGGTTCGGCTGCGGTGTGAGGCTGCCGTCGCCCCAGGGCCTGGCCAGCGGTGGGAATAGTAGGGGGCGGTGAGGCCTCATGGCAAAGACAAAGCCGCCACGAGAGGCGGGGAGCATGTGGCATGACCGGCGCTGGTTTGGGTAATTTGGAGCAAGAAGACCAGAGGTTGAAGAAGCACTACGGCCATTGGATGGACATCGTACGGTCACTGGAGCTAGAATTGTTCATATTGACTAAGTTGACAAAGCCCTCCGTCCCCGTCAACTTAGTAGGCCCACAAGCCAGCCTCCCACCAAGGAGGGCCCCAGCTGGCAGGGGGAGTATTCATTTTTCTTGTGCGTAATAAGGGGCACTTCCTTGCGTGCGAAGATAGCTGGTGGGTCTGACCTGTTAGCGGGGGGCGTGTTTTTTTCGTGAAATATAGAGGCCCTTCCGGTGGGTCCCAGATGTCAGGTGGAGGAATCATTATTTTGCGCGTAATAAGGAGGCATTTCCTTGTGTGCGGCCGTGGACCCAGCTGTCTGCCTCTCCACGCACAATCTACTTCCGATGGTGTCGTTCATTGACCACGTTGACCACGCCGCGCCGAGCGCATCCAAGGTGGTGGACGACGGCGAGGCCCCGGACAACAACGAGCCGGAGATGGGAAGATGCGGGAGTATAGTCGCAGGCAGAGAGGTGTACGAGGGTTAACTGGTTCAGGTGCGATGTGCTTCGGCAGTCGATGGAGAAGAACAGGAGGTGTGGAGGGATGGAGGGATGGCCTGGCCAACGGTGGAGTAGCGCTTCACGGCGAAGCGTGCTAAGCAGAGCTGCTAGCAGCAGGAGGCGGGAGGTGGTCCCGACAGTGCTGGAGGAAGAAGACGAGAGATTGAAGATGGATGCCGGTTGTTGGATATAAATCCAGCGGCTAACGATGTCAGAATCATTTGTTGGCTAAGTTGACAACGACTTGCGTTGGCTTCGACCTATTGGCCCAGAATTTACACTAAATTTGATCTCTTTTTTTTGAATTACAGTCCATTAGCTGGGCTGGGTGAACAAATAATGTAGCGTCCGTGCGGCCCATTTTTTTTCCTAAAAAATTATAGGCCATTTGCACTTTCTCGAAATACACGATTTTGCTGGGCTGATTCTAATTATAATGTTGGGTTGGCCCAACAATGTTATCAAAAAATAAACAGGGGCTGAGCATTTTGTTATAAATATATTAAATAATAAGTGATTTATTATTACATTCGTCCTTAAATCTTACCAAGCTTTTGTACACAATCACTAGGATTTTCATGCCAAAACAATCCAGGATTTTATTGTTAAGAAATTATTTTTATAAGTTAATAAGGCGTGGGATATTGTTTTCTTACATATGTAAGTATCTGTTAAATATATGATGACAATATAAATAATATATATTAACATATAAAATAATTTAAATATATATAATATAGTTAGAAGGGAAACATAAGTTGGATCAGGCGTTCTTATTCTTATATAGAAAAATAGAACAGAGCTCTGCGTTTTCTTCAAAAAAAAAATACATAAATTGGGTTGCCGATATTTCAGGAAAAATAAAACCTCGGACGGGAGGTCCATAGGCCGGTCGATACATGACGACCCTCAAGAAAATACAAACAGGCCTATGGACCTCCCATCCAAGGTCGTGGGCTGCACATGTTAAAAAAGAAAGCCTAGACGGGGTAGCCCAAAACCCAGCTGATACTTGCTACCCGAGTGATAATAAATGATACCTGCCAGCACCCTAGCTTCGTTGTAAATTTATCTCCTATGGTAACTACGTTGAAGCACCTAAAAAATGTAACTATGTTGACAAACCCGTGGGCCCCAACGTCAGTATAGCATTAGGAGGAAGTATTTTTTTGATGAGGCACTTGCTTGCGTACGGCCATAGACCTGGCGGGTCCCGACTGTCTACCTCTCCACGTACAGCCCTCTCCATATTCCTCTCATTTGTTCAGCATGTTCACAATGGTAGACAGTGGCAGCGCGGCGAGTGCACAAAGGCGCAGGAGGGGATCCGACCACCTGAGGAAGTGCCTTATTATTAACGAAACTACTGAACTAGCCTAGTGGCCAAGTGACACTACCCAATAGCTGTTCCGCCCGGATTCAATTCCACCTGTGCAGGGAAAATATCTCCAATTTTTTTGCCTCTGCCTTTATTGACATGTGGGTCCCCATTGTCATGTACACACACCACGTACAACACTTGCCAAAACTTCATCCCTCGTTTTCTCGGTGTTTCGCACACTCGACATTGTGTGGGCATTTTGAAAATAGCATATCTTTTTGACTGTGCATCATATGAAGATGTGCTATGCATGAATGTTGATCACCATGATGTTAACTGGTTGGTAGTTCCATTTTCGACCATGAATAAAACTTCCAACATGATGTTAACCCTGTTTGAAAAGGCCGTGTTAATATAATGCTCTGCCTCTGAAAGTTGCGTTTCTTATCTGGCCCGAACTTGCGCTTTCTTATCTGGCTGAAACTTGCGTTTCTTCTCGAGAATCACATTATCGCACTTTTATACTCCTATGAAACTACATTTTTAAGTGCTCAAGATAGATCTCTAGAATTCATAAAATACTTCATATGCTCAATACTGCAAATCTGAAATTCAAAAGACATTCATATCTGAAAGTACTCTCAAAATACACAACACAAAACACAATTCACAACCTGCAAATACTGACAACCCTAAGCTCCTCCTGACAATTCACAACATGCCCGACTATTGGGCTGGGGGGCAGTCCCCTCCTATCCCTCGGCGGCATATAGCCGCCCCGTGAGACGATGTGAACGGCGAGGGAGAGGATGGCGGGGAAGCGTCATCGGGCCAACTGCTTTTCTCCTCTTGTAGTTCGGTTCGGTCGACGAAGACTCCACCGGCTCGCTCTGGAATGACACCCTCACAAACGGCACCCTGTAGATTCTCGACCCTTCAATCTCTAGTGGATGCTCCATCTGGGATCGATACTCCCACCACCGCTCCCCCATGATCGGATTCGGTGAATCTTTTTGCTCCATGGCCTAGAGAAGCAGCTCTATGTACTCCCGCGACTCCCTCCAGGAGTATCGTCGCCTTTTCACTCTGTTGCATATATTTGGCCATGGATGTCGTCATCGCCGCTAGTTGGTCCTTGTTGTCAAACCAAGACCATATCTCCAGCATCCTAGCTAGCTTTACACGGTCGCCGTCTGCGATCCTCACGTATCGGTTGTACTCCTCCATCGATCTACTTATCCACAGCACCTTCACTCGCCGGCGGTGGTTTTTGAATGGAAGAGGAGAGGAGCAGCGCTGGTTTTGGATTAGAACGAGAGAGGAGCGATGCTGGTTTTTGGATTGGAACAGGAGAGGAGGGGCGGTGGTTTTGAAATGGAAGAGGAGAGGAGCGGCGCTGGATTTAGATTGGAACATGAGAGGAGCGGCGGTGGTTTAAGAGGAGAAGGGCGGAAGAGCGGCGCTGGTCTTGGAAGTATTTTTTTTGTTTTGCCTATTTTGGGTCAAAGTTTGACCACGTACTATATTTGACAAGCAAAATGTGAATGCATGTCACCAAAAATTGTATCGTTTGGTTCGTATCTGAATGTACTTTCAAATTATATTATTTTGGCAATGTATAACATATATTTTATTTGCGAAAATCATGGTCAATTATGACCCAGAATAAAAGGGAGACTAGTTAATGTGGGGTCGCTTTCTTAATTGAAGGGTAAATTGATTTTGATTTTGATCCAGTCACAGCACGCCGACCCTCTCGGCCAATCCTAAATCGTTGTTGCACGCTCCTCTCCCTCTTCTCCATTGCAAAACCACCTCCTCTCCTCTCCATCATCTCCATTCCAAAACCACCGTCTCGCCTCTCCCTCTTCTCCATTGCAAAATCACCTCCTCTCCTCTCCATCATCTCCATTCCAAAACCATTGTCTCGCCTCTCCCTCTTCTCTATTGCAAGACCACCGTCTCTCCTCCCATCTTCCAAAGCTAGCACCGGACCACTCAAAAGGACATCTATGGAGAGGATTCAGCAGCGAATCAGGAAGATCGCCGGTGGCGACCAGGCAAAGTTAGCCAGGTTGAAAGAGATCCTTACTTTGTTTGACAATGAGTGGGAGATTTCGAGGACGGTGAGGGCCATGTGGCAATGTATGCAAAAGAGCGACACAACGGTGATGAGGGTAGCGATGTACATGTACTCCTCGGCGGCAGTCACGCCGCAGTCCTCCGAGTTCATTGAGTATCTCCTCTAGGCGATGGAGCAGACAGATTCGCCCGAGGTGATAGTCAGGCGGAGGTGGTGGGCGTACAGGTTGAAGGTAGAGCACCCAGAGGATAACGAATCGATCGAGTATGGTGTGCCATTCGTGAGGGTGCAGAGCCAGCCGGAGCCACAGGAGTATTCGTTCTCCCACCACAAGAGGAGGCCAGAGGGCGCGACGTCGCTTCCCCACCGTTCTCCACGGTTCCCTCAAAGCTCGCCTCATTTCAACGGCGGTGGTACGGTTTAAGGTAAGCTTCGCACTAACCTAATCTTCCACCTGCTCATGCTTACAATCAGTGTGACTGCTAATGAAAATCAAGCTTACAATCAGTCTCCGAGTACTACGCCAATCACCCTAAAATAGCTCTGGCCCTTTGGGTCAAAGTTCTGACACATGTACAAATAAAGAAAAATAGGTTGGTGCTTCTTTCAGAAAAGTGTACTCCCTAGAAAACTGCCAATATAAGCTACTAGTATTTGGTTAAGAGGATTTGCTACCGAGAAAGATCCGTCCACAGAGAGCGCCACGCATCCCACTGGTGGTGGTGGATGCCAATGCGTGCATGGAGCATGGTTGGTGTCGGTAATTTTTACTTGGCACACCTCACACTCTGCATATATGCCGGTTCCATATGTACATTTGTGCAGTTCCACCAAAATGCAGCTGAATAACCCTGTTTGCACAGATAATGAAAAAGCATGATTACATTATAGTGGCACTAGTTGATGAAACACACAAAATAAATAGTAGAAAATATTGTGATAGTATCATAGTATGCAATGCTGCGAGGGTGAGATGGGCCCTGCGATGCCTCATGCGATACGCCTCATACTGGAAATCGTCCCAAGTCTCTCAGATACACCTTCTGCCAGTGATGAACATCAATGTACAACGGTAGTACAAGGAGACGCATTGAGACATTCAAATCTCTAATTTTGTGCAGATCAACTAAAATTAAGCACCCTAGTTTGCAGGTTCGGTTAAACATTAACAATTGGACTAGTTGATGAAACATACATTAACAAATAGAAGCACTTTCTTTATCTACATTGGAAATGAAATGATAGAGAGGACACTCTCTCTATTTTAACTATATTATTACTTCATTTTATCAGTGACACTAGGGTCGAGCAAGTGGCAAATGAGGTGTACCGTGCATCGCAAGGATGGAGGCCGGGGGTGCTTAGACTGGGATGCTGAAGCTGGCTCTTTCAGTCACCAACATGGATGATTCCATTCATGGGACCTTTTGGTGCAGTTCACCTAAAATGAAGCAATGTCCCATGAGCTAGCAGCTTCTTCTTCATTTCTTAAGAAAAGGGCTCTAGTCCCGGTTCCATTTCCATCAGAAAAGGAAACCCACAGAGCTTCTTCTTCATTAGTTGCAATAAAATTGAGCAACATCAAGGTTGGTTGCGAAGCTCCTGGAATGTTCAACTATAATGTGGATATCATTTGTGCAGTTCAACTAAGATCAAGCGTGAAATGTATATCTCTGTTTGCACAAAAAAGGTGGAAAGGAGGGTGACTAACAAGTGATGAAACATGCATCAAATGAAAAGAAGCATGTTCCTTATCTGAATGGCAATCCTACAAGGACAGTAGCAATTTCTAAAGCAGCAGCATTGCTAGATATTAGTGTGGGCATTAGGATTAACTATGACAACCGTTAAATACGCCGTTACTTTAATGGTGCCATTGCTTCATTTTACCAGCAACATTACATTAACAGCTGCAACTGAGTCAGTATTTGGGCACGGGGGAGTAGGCGGACCAGGACAGTTGCATTTCTAACGAAAGGAAGAAACTTATCTTAATGGGAAATTTAGCAGGACATGTAAAAAAGTGCCATTGATTCATATTACTGGAGGCATTACGTTGAAAATAACATTGGTTTAACGTGTCCTTACTTTTAACAAAGGTCTGTTGCTACATTTTACCGGTGGCATTACATAAGAGTGGCTCGGGCGACAAACATCGAGCAGGATATCCGGGTTGGTCCCATTGTTGTTTGTATAGCCACCTTTTCTTCGTGTGAGGCTAGCAAATCTAGTCTGGACTTACTCATTGACTTGTCCCCGATCCCCACTTTCTTTCCTTTTTCAACCAATAGATCGGGTTTATATTGAGTTTGTCTTGCATTTCCTTTATTTCCTATTAGACCTAGAGACCCGGTTGGATAGCAGGTCTCGCTACTTTTTCGCCCCATTATTTCCTCTTTCGACCAAGTCCTAGATTCAGGTAACAAATCTTCCCCCACCCCACCCCCTTTCTTCCTTGTTTGAACCAAGTAGTACTAGATTCGAGTGCATGAACTAGTTTTATGTAATAGCCTGGCTTATTAGGGATGATAGACTACTCATATCAATAAGGAATTCCTTCTTTTTCGAGATCCCATTCGGACAGAACTCCAAAGTTAAGCGTGCTCAGCTTGGAGTAGTTTCAGGATGGGTGACCCGACCGAAGTTGCTCCGGAGTGCACGCAGTGAGGACAAAGTGCGAGAAAAGACTAGTATTGATCTGTGGGGCGATCTAGATCCCGCCAGAGTGCGACCACCGGCGGGTGTGTCCGGCGTTACAAGTTGGTATCGAGCCGACCCTCGCGGTTACGGATGTTTGCTAACAGGTGCACGGTCATGTTGTTCATGGCGTTTGTGACCCGTCGTGGCACACGGCATGGCACATGTACGGATGGATGCACGCAGACGTATGTGCCAAGAGGAGCGTTCACGTGCCCGACGAGGACGTCGATTCCTCCGAGTGGGGGTGTATGTAATAGCTTTGGCTTATTAGGGATGATAGACTACTCATATCAATAAGGAATTCCTTCTTTTCCGAGATCCCATTGGACGAGAACTCCAAAGTTAAGCGTGCTCGGCTTGGAGTAGTTTAGGGATGGGTGACCGCCGGGAAGTTGCTCCGGAGTGCGCCGCAGTGAGGACAAAGTGCAGAAAAGACTAGTATTGATCTGTGGGGCCAGTCTAGATCCCGCCAGGAGTAACGACCACCGGCGGGTGTGTCCGGGGCGTTACATTTTACCTCTTAACCATAAAAATTTAGGTGGTTTTCGAACAGCCGACCGATCCTATCTATAAGGGGCCTGAGAAATAGTCAAAGAAAAAAATGCAGCGACGTCAAGAACTCGGGAAGTAGAGCAAGGCCGGTTTCGAAGGAAGTTATACATGAGGGTCGCCGGGATGTCTCTAGGTGGGCGGCGGGAGGCTGGATCTGCCCATACTACGGCAGCGAGGAAGAAGGGGTCGGAGGCCCTCCCTCGCCAGCAGTGCTTGGGAGAGAACGGCAAGGCACGCTGATCGGGACGCGCCGGCAGTGGGTAAGAGCCGTTGCCGAGGACGACCGCGTGAACGTTGCACCTTCTCACCTTCCCCAGCGGAGAGGATCCGGCTGGATCTGTGACCAGCGGTGAGTAGAGAGAGAGTGTGTGGCCACCACTGTCGTGTTTAGATCTGGAGAGGACGAGACAGTGTGAGGAGAGTAACACTAGCAAGCAAGCGCGGAGGCTCCTGCCTATATAGTGGATTACTACTTTTCTTTTGTCTACCGGAGTCGGCTTGACCTCGTCAATTACTGTCGAGAAGTCTTCATGCACGTGGCCCGGAGGCACAGTTGTTGTCATTTTGTTCTGAAGCACCGGATTATAACATATAACATGAAAAAATGCCACATGACAAGAAATCATAACCTCACTGCCAAAGGAGACAACAAGAATCCCAACAGACAAACTAGACGAGGATCAAAGCTCAAATTAAAGATAAACTCGTAGAAAAAGGGGTCTGTTGATATATGTCCTAATTAACATAGCCGGCTTGACCTAGATGGCAGCCGAGTAGTCTTCGTGCATGTGCCCCCAATGAGTAGCCCAACTCAGTTGTCGCTGCTAACCCTCGCAGTGATCCGAAGCACATGACACCTAATTTTGCGAGATGACAAGAAACCTTTTTTAGATTTCTCACCAGAACTACAGCCCTGTACAACACAGCCTGCACGATATGTAGACGATAGCCAATCCAGGCGCGTCTACTGGAGTCCGTGTCTTGCAAGGATCGTCCAGGCACCAACGTAGGTACAATACTTCTCTAGTACTATCACTCGTCTCTCTCTTCTATTAAGTCACCCGACTTGCGGGGCCGGGGTGTGTGCCTATGGTCGGTTCTCAATTGCGGTCCCACATGTGTGTGCAAACATAATATGACGCGTGTTCCATTTGGAGAGCAGCGTGCCAGACCGAACGACCGTCTGGGGTGCGACGCGAACGCGACGGGCGTGCTGTATACTCCGTACATGTGTACGGCCGTTTTCTTGAGGCTTTGCTCCATGGCGCAATCCATGGATACAAAATTAGTAGTATACTACCTCCGTCTGGAAATACTTGTCCTCAAAATGGATAAAATGAATGTATCTATAACTAAAATAAGTCTAGATACAACCATTTCGAGGACAAGTATTTTCGGACGGAGGTAGTACTATTTAAAAGTCGAGGGCGGGGCTTTTCCTGCGCGGTAGGCGGGGCTGTTCCACCTAGTCGGTTCGACAGAGACGCGAGAAGATGAGGGAGTAGGCTGATGCAAACGTAGGGCTATGTGATTTGACAGCTAGTTACTACTGGACAGGTGGGGCCCCATGATTTGACTTGCCATTATCATTTTAATGGCGGCCCTACGAGCGGTGTGAGTCTCCTGATTCCTAACCACCTCCATACAGGTGCCTCTCCCAATGCTCCACCATGTAGTAGAGGCTAGCTCTTGCATGAGAGCCCACTTCTCCACTTTTTCCTTGCCACTTTCCTCCACATATGCAAAAATGCCACGTAAAGCAGGCTTTATAGCCCACTATTGTACTTACTTGCTCCTACAGGTGCTAAGCTTGCCACATAGTGTCAGCACCCCGACTCAATGCCACACCGATCTAGCATGTAACACCTCATATCACTTTGCGGCCTCACGCATGGTATTCCCACGGGTGTCGCCTTACCAGGCCCGGGACCGTTTGCGCCTTTTGGCACACGTATATGATAGTGTCGCTAGCATCCATATGACAAGGAGCCCGGGCTGAAATGGCTAGTCGTGAACCCAAAGTGGCACTAACTTACAGGAACAAGCATACATGACCCAGCAACGAATGTGTCAGTCATCAGCGAGTGAATCTGGGACGTAGCAACTAGGCTAGCAGGACTCCGGTAAACCGGGCTGTAGCAGGCTAACAGGACTCCGGTAGACACAGCGTGACATTTCCCACGAAGGACACATGCCGGCCAGCCTAAGTGTTCCAGAGCAGTAGCAAGCTACCAAGGCTTGGTGGATGCACTAGGAGACATTTCCCAGTAAGAGAGGCTACCAAGGATAAACAACTAGGTTGTCAGATCCCACACATATCAAGCATTTCAATAACATACACACAATATGCTCGATATGTGCAAATACAACATGGAATCACAACATGACTCTACGACTCAAGTATTTTATTCAATAGGCTCCGAGGAGCGAGATATTACAAACATGGGTCTCACGACCCAACATTCAGAGCATACAAGTCAAAGCACAAACGGAAGCTTAACATGTCTGGGTACAGACATCTACAAATGAAAAAGGCTGAGAAGCCTGACTATCTACTAGATCCTACCGAGGGCACAAGATTGTAGCTGAGGTAACAAGCTAAACGTCGAAGTCCACGCGGAACTACTAGCGAGATTGAAGTCTCTCTACAAAAACGTAAAAATAGGCAAACGTGAGTACATATGTACCCAGCAAGACTTACATCAGAACTAACTACATATGCATCATTATCAACAAAGGGGGTGGTGGAGTTTAACTGCAGCAAGCCAGCTTTGACTCGGTGGCTAACCTGAACTACCACTGCAAGTAACTCTTTTGAGGTGGCGCACACGAGTCCACATATTCACCATATCAATACACTACTATGGATCCGCTCCCGTCTCCCTACGAGAACGCCATCCATAGCACTCACACTTATCTTGCGCATTTTAGAGTATCCACTTTCACTTGTCTATGAACTGTACGGGCAACCCAGAAGTCCTTTGCCGCGGACACGGCTATTCAAATAGATGATGTTAACCCTACAGGGGTGTACTTCTTCACACACGCTCTCGCCACTTACCGTCATGTACACCTCGTGTATCTTGGCAACCTTCAAGCGGAAGCCTAGCGAGGGAGTCGGCCATGGCCTGACTAACCACACAAGTCTCTCATCCAGGTTTATCGCCTATTCGGGTTCCATCCGCAAGGAGATCCGGCCGGGGTGTCGCTCACGGACCCAAACGATGTGAGCAGGGTTCCCAAGCACACCTCGACGAGTGGATCTACGCTTGGTACACCGTGCCACGGTGCCTAGTCTGTCCCAAGCCCACCTGTACCGGGTGCCACTAGGTAGACTACTAACACTACCTACAAACACAAGAAACTAGTTGCAACTCCTGGACAGAGATCGAGTTGATTAATAAGCCGAGAGAGTCAATTAAGGATCCCAATGTGTGGTAGTAACTGTTCATGGATCACAAACACAGAACTCGGTTCCTGAGGACGGCTGCAATGAGACAACCCACCATGTACTCCTACATGGCCTCTCACCGCTACCTTTACCAAATCGTGTTCACACACTTAGCTCACACACAGTAGGACATGTTTACACACCTCCGATTCATTCCCGATGAATCAGACCTGACTCAACTCTAAGAAGTAGCAGGCATGACAAACAAGCATGAACGAGTAGGCACATCAGGGCTCAAAACAACTCCTACTCATGCTAGTGGGTTTCATCTATTTACTATGGCAATGACAGGTCATGCAGAGGATAAGGGGTTCAACTACCGCAGCAAGTAACAGATGTATCGTTGTTGTCCTAATGCAATAAAAGAAAGCAAGAGCGAGAGAGTGGGATTGTATCGGAATGAACAAGGGGTTTTTGCTTGCCTGGCACTTCTGAAGATAGTATAGCTCTTCATCGGTGTCATCGATCACATCGCCGGTACACGTCTACTGAGAGGGGACAGGCACCGACAAACAAAGAAGAAACACAATCAATGCAATGCACAATATGCCGCATGCTCATGACATTGCAATATGAGTGTGTTGGCCTAATGCAACTACAATCACATGGATTTGGGTCATTTTGAACCAAAGATTAAATCCCAAACTCAAATTATGAATTTAAATAGTACCTTATCATGTTTTGCACTAAACTGCAAGGTTAAGTTGTTTAAACATGCATGAAAACGGTACAGATGGATAGACTGGATTTTTCTGATAATTTTTCATATATAAATTATTTCATTTGGAGCTACGGTTGAATTTCTAAGATTTTTAGAAGTTTAGGACATTTTCTGGAATTTCCTGAAATAAAAATAATCTAGAAAATGAGTTATGGCGTCAGCACTACGTCGTTGTGACGTCAGCAGGTCAACTAGGCAGGTCCAGGTCAAACCTGACCTATGGGTCCCGTGTGTCAGTGTCATAACAAACTTAACAGAGTTAGTTAGTGTTAGGTTAAGCACTATTCTAGGTTAATTAGTTCTAAACTAACCTAACTAATAATTAACAAGGGCGGCCCACACGTCAGTGGGTCAGGGGGAAGTCAAACCCCGGTCAAGCAGGGTCAAACCCGCCGGACTTGGTCCACGGCTCGTCGTCGGTGAAGCCCGAGACGGCGGAGGGGCTCGGAAATTGCCCATGGTCGACCAAATCCACCGCGGTTTGGTCCTACGCGTAGCTGGGGCTCGCGCGCATCCGATAGGCCAAGCGGGAGGGGCTGGGGTGGTATGTGTCGACGGTGGAGAGCACGAATGCGGCGGCCGGAGTTCGGGGTTGGTGTGGGTTAGTGCTAGGAAGCACGGGAGGGGAAGCTACTAGTGGCTACAGACTCCTGGAGCTGCGCTGAGGACGGCAGTGTGCTCGGCTTTGAGCCACTATGGCTCTGGCCACGACGGCGACGAGGCACGGCGGCAGCGAGCTTTGGCCATGGTGGAAGACAGAGCTAGGGGACGAAAACGGAGGGGGCAAGCAAAGGAGAAACAGCAGGAGCTCACAGCGGATCCGTAGGGATGGTTAGTGGCTCGGGGACGCTCGGGAGGCGACAGATCGACGACGACGTTCTTCGGTGGCCGACGAGGGAAACGGTGGCGATGGCGGCGTTGCGGTGCGTCCGGGGCCTCGTGGCTCGTCGAGGAGGTCGTTGACGTCGAGACGGAGCTCACAGGCATGGTGAGGGGTCGAGGGGGAGGCGGTGGCCGCGGTAGCAACAAGCGGCGGCGACGGTGGCGCTCGGGTGAGCTCGGGGAAGGGGCTAGAGGGAGAGAGAGAGAACAGAGAGTGAGGGGAGAGGCAGAGGGGGCTGCGGGGCGTCTCCAGATGCGTCGGGGGCGCCTCGGTGGCAAGAAGTAGGTGGAGCTCGGGCGCGCGCGCTGTCGACACGCCTCTGCCTACTGGCAGAGGTTGAAGACAACCGCTTTAGGCAAGTGGGCTGGGCCGCCAGGTGGGTTGCCAGGTGGGTTTCCCTCTCTCTCAGTTTTCTGTTTTTGTTTTTCTATTTTTCTGTAACTACTGGGCTTTATTAAAAATACCAAAACGTTTCCAAAAATCCTGAAAATATTTGTGGGCTCTATTTGGAATATTCCCAACAGCCCTCACTTAAGTTCAGAATTAATTGAGCATTTAAAATATTATATAGCATTTAAATGTCCAGTTGCAAATAGCATATGATTTAATCCAGAGCCCAAATATGTCATGGAAAAATGTGCAACACCTCTGGTTAATGTTTCCAGCATTCTCCAGAAATGATGAACATTTTTGAAAGCCATTTGGATTCACCGAGAATATTTTAGTTGAACCTAGTGGATTCCTTTGATGCTAGGGTTTAGGCAATCCCCATTTCAGGTTTAACTGAAATTTAAACATGATGCAACACAAGACTAGCTAACCCAGAGCAGACCAGAACTAGGGATGTGACAACTCACCCCCACTAAACAAGAATCTCATCCTGAGATTCAAGATGTGAGGTAGGAGACAGAGGGGACACAAAGCCACACCATCTTCACGATCTGAATTGCACTTCATAGGAGCGTCGATTCAATGCATCATCCTGGTCTTGACAACTCTGCTTTCGAGATCTTCATCAAACACGAGGGCAGAGACAACTCTACAATGATGGATCATCTTAATGATCACAAGATCAACTCACGGAATGAGACAGTGAAACATCTCTTGAGCTGAGAGGCAAAACACACCCTGGAAAAAGCGGAAGAACAATTTGACAAGGGTTTCAAAGTAGCGAGGAAAAATTGCCATGATTCTATAACGGGGCACCTCAGGGAAGGTGACTCGTAGAATTATTTCCTTAAGTGGAAAAAAGAATTACCTTTGATTCAGATATCATTGAAACTCCTAATACCAGCCTATGGCAAATCACAGTCGATCATTTGAAGGAGTCCGAAAGAATGACATACCCGGGCTAGAATGGATGATGTGGACTACCTTGTTGAAGACAACACAAGGGATGATTTTTCTTATCATCAGAAATGGATGGAACCCATGGTAGAATGGCACATTGGTGGTGCAAGCTGGGAACGAAATGCAAATGCTGGGAATGATTCTTGTAACTGGGGAGGAACCCCATCAGTAGAGAGTGAATCCACTATTAGAAAAGCTATAGCATAACCGAGGAAACTGAGAGCAATCCCAGTTAGTGCCGATGATAACACCTAGCACTTGTACGTGCTCTCAAGAACTTGAGCATTTCCATATTCATCAAGGTTTACCAATATCCGTGTCAAGGATCCTGGCAACACAACGTACTACCATGATGAACATCGATGGACGATGCAGATGCAAAGGAAGATAACCTTCTCAGATTTCACCTTAGCGGAGCCAAGGAAGCAAAATCTAGATGATCGATCGAGAGACATTTCGCACTCCGCTTCTAATGTTCTCCTTGATGTGTTAGCGTAATCCATTCATAGATATGTTTGGTATCTTGAACATCAAGTAAAGGTCGGAATTCGGGAGCACAAGAATCCATAAGGAACAACTACTGGAGTAAACCCTATGAGATCCTTATGGGGAGGTGGCCAACTTCCTCAAACAAGATACTACAATAATAGGTCTTCCGGCTGGGTGTCTTGGCCACGACATCCACTTTACCGGATTACAAGAGACCAATATTATAGTTCTTGGGAAATGTTCCAACCATCATATCTGCCTGAGATTCAGATCTGGTTGGTGTCAAAATAATCCAGACTCATCGAGTCTAGAAAGAAAAATGAAAGTTTGCAACACAAATCGACGAGATGACGTTGCAAGATTCTCGGGAAATGAACTACGATAGCAAGCTCCAAAACATGAGCTGGTTCTGCTACAAACATGTGAACACGTTGTCCTAGACAAGCATGACCACATAGTAGTCTTATAATAAAACACTACCGATTCAGGTGGGGAACCCTCATCGAGGATGTCGAAGTCTTTACGCAAGTCCATGGATTAGATCCCAAGCATAGACTTCTCTTCCTTGAACAAGTCAATCAGTGGCTTGGTGTGCTAGGAACACATATAGAATGGAGGCGGCCAACCTACCAAACCATAGAGTACTTCGCACATGTGCATGACCAACTTGGGACGATTCCAGAGGAAGAAAAACAATCCTTCTCAGATCAACAGCGGCAACTTACATCAAGTGCACGTGAATTAGAGGGAGTCGCTCCTTTCATCCAAGCATATGCTTCATGAACGGGACATGAAGATAGTGCTTATAAAGTTTCCAATACCAGCTAGATGTTCAACACAAATCATGGAGAAGATAACAATGTTGCTGATGGGCTCAACAACAATTCATCCAGGTTTCCATATAAATGGAATTCCATAATTATGTGAACACGGTGATAGCATTGGTCAGACCCAAAAGATGTAATGGTATATGCTCGAGGGAACAACCACGAGTAAGACAACATTACGAACATCGTTGGTTCTGATTTCATTTGAGGATAGCCCATACCCAAATCAAAGATTTGTTAAGATGATAGGTCCAGTAACTGATCACGAGGGTCAATCGATGAAGATACCATCTTTCTTCAACATGCATACAAGATATCCCATAAAATGAACTAAGTCAGACAAGCTTTTATCTTCCAACTCTCCAAGTTGTTGTTTAGCTTAACCAACTAGCTCAGGGGTATCCAACGCAGATTCTGGAGAAAGGGTGGTTTCGAAAACCAACTTGATCACGAGCTCAACATAACGGTCGGGTGACAACCTGGTAATACTTCCGAGAAGATATTCGGAAAATCACGAACCACCAATATGTTATTAAGCTCGAGAACAATCTTGCCTTTCATAGCAAGACGATATGATCAAATGAGCGAGGATTTGGCACAATCCTAACTCATTGATCGAGTAGTGCACCAGAAATAAGGTCTAGGTAGCACAATCAAGGTTGTCATAATCGCGATTTTCAATCGGATCGGAGCTCCAATGGTAGGATCGCAAATCATAGAATCTTCACTATCTAGATCGTAGAAACGTAGATTCTATGAACTAAAATCGTAGAATCATAGGCGTTAGTTTGGATCGTAAAGTCGTAGAATCGCATAACAGAATCGCGATTCTGACAACCTTGAGCACAATCTATCTTAGAATGATGATTCAATACCAACACGCTAAGAATGAGATTATTGTCCATTAACTAGCAAGCAACACAGTTGCTAGGAGTATTGATTTCACACATCACGATTCACTTGTCGGTGTTCCGGTTACAATAACACGGAACCAAGGATTGAATAATGATGGTGAGAAGTATCACTTTATCAAGAGTTCATAGGATGGTGTGCAATTCCCATGATATTCTTAATATAAAAATGGTAATTCTCCAAGGTAGAACAGAACAAAAACTGGATTAGTATTTGATCTGCGGAACACAACTGCTTTGACCCAATCCTGGATGTGGATGAGGTACTGGAGTTTGTTTCTCCTAGTCATTCCAGAATAGAATGCCTTGACGGACCACAAGAATAGTATGCATCAATAGCACGGGTGCACGACTACTCTTGACTATCAATTGATAGACGAGGCCAAAAAAACAACTAAAGAGGGACAACTCAAAAGAACATATGATTTTCCGAGTTGTGGATGCATGGATTAGCATGTCGGACGAGTTCAACATATTTCTTCCGGATAACCCATGCAGAAAAGGTAGAACTGGCAGAGTAACAACATAGAATCGAGAACTCGTCAAGAGCACTCTAGTTGTGATCTTTTGGTTCAAAAGAACTTCTGCCAAGAATGGTTCATGGTATTTGGAAGAAGGAAATACCACGAACCTCGAGGACTAACGCAAAGGTTACCAATAACCTAAAGGAACTAGCAAACACTATAAACATGAAGTAAGTAGGGTGAATCTCGGGTTCAAAACCCAAGGAGTAGAATACCTACTACTAAGTGCCATCACGGGATGCTTTCGAGAATGATGGCCAGAATCATCACACGGGTAACACAGAGCATGGCTGGATTACTAGGTGATACTCTAGACACCTAGAGTCATAAAAATAGCTCCAACATAAATGTCGAGGCAATAGAATACCTCAAATCAACAATTAGTGTGTTTAACCTGGCCTAAAGGAACATCAAAACCAGAGGGAAAGGATTTTGCAAACGCACCAGATTGTTTAGAAACCTGGGACGACTCGGACAGCATAACGGTTGTAAAGGCTCGAAAATATTTGAGACAAGCTACAAAAGTGGTGGCATAACCACTCGATCATCATAATAATAAGGTTCTGAGATCAATTGTCAACACACAGAAGTAGTAGAGACTGGACTGAGGATTAAATCCATTAATCCTATAAGACTACGGATTAGTAACACGTGATCCTGATAGATAGACAAGAAGCCTAGTTCTTAAACCCCGTAGAAAAGAAGAGGTTGACTCAGATCAGAAGGGCATAAGGTAAAGGAGTAAAAAGAGCCTTACGTTCCCATCCCACAATCAATTCCCCTGCATATAACTAAAGCATTTCTAGACTCAACTTCGACCAGTTTGGCTTGGTAATCCTACAGGCAGTTAGGCTCTGATACCAAATCTGTCAGGACCCGGACTCAATGCCACACCGATCTAGCATGTAACACCTCATATCACTTTGCGGCCTCACGCACGGTATTCCCACAGGTGTCGCCTTACCAGGCCCAGGACCGTTTGCACCTTTTCGCACACGTATATGATAGTGTCGCTAGCATCCATATGACAAGGAGCCCGGGCTGACATGGCTAGTCGTGAACCCAAAGTGGCACTAACTTACAGGAACAGCATACATGACCAAAGAACGAGCGTGTCGGTCATGGCCGAGTGAATCGAGGCTAAAGCAAGCGGGCTAGCAGGACTCAAAGAATCGGGCTATAGCAGCTAACAGACTCCGTGAGACACAAAGATGACATTTCCGGAAGGGATGATACAGAACGAAGAAGGACACATGCCGCTTGACCTAAGTATTTGGAGCAAGTAGCAAGCTACCAAGGCTCGATGGAAGCACTAGGAGACATTTCCCGGTAAGAGAGGCTACCAAGGATAAACAACTAGGTTGTCAGATCCCACACATATCAAGCATTTCAATAACATACACACAATATGCTCGATATGTGCAAATACAACATGGAATCACAACATGACTCTACAACTCAAGTATTTTATTCAATAGGCTCCGAGGAGCGAGATATTACAAACATGGGTCTCACGACCCAACATTGAAACATACAAGTCAAAGCACAAACGGAAGCTTAACATGTCCAGTACAGACATCTACAAGTGAAAAAGGCCGAGAAGCCCGACTATCTACTAGATCTCCGCCGAGGGCACAAGATCGTAGCTGAGGTAACAAGCTAAACGTCAAGTCCACGTGGAACTACTAGCGAGACCAAGTCTCTCTGCAAAAACGTAAAATAGGCTTAACGTGAGTACAAATGTACCCAGCAAGACTTACATCGTAACTAACTACATATGCATCATTATCAACAAAGGGGTGGTGGAGTTTAACTGCACAAGCCAGCTTTGACTCCGTGGCTAACTTTGAACTACGATCGCAAGTAACTCTTTTGAGGTGGCGCACACGAGTCCACATATTCACCATATCAATACACCACTATGGATCCGCTCCCGTCTCCCTACGAGAACGCCATCCATAGCACTCACACTTATCTTGGGCATTTTAGAGTATCCACTTTCACTTGTCTATGAACTGTATAGGCAACCCAGAAGTCCTTTACCGCGGACACAGCTATTCAAATAGATGATGTTAACCCTACAGGGGTGTACTTCACACATGCTCTCGCCACTTACCGCCATGTACACCTCGTGTATCTCGGCAACCTTCAAGCAGAAGCCTGGCGAGGCAGTCGGCCACGACCTGACTAACCACACAAGTCTCTCATCCAGGTTTATCGCCTATTCGGGTTCCATCCGCAAGGAGATCCGGTCGGGGTGTTGTTCACGGCCCCGAACGATGTGAGCAGGGTTCCCAAGCCCACCTCGACGGGTGGATCTACGCTTGTTACACCGTGCCATGGTGCCTAGTCTGTCCCAAGCCCACCTGTATCGTGTGCCACTTGGTAGACTACTAACACTACCTACAAACACCAGAAACTAGTTGCAACTCCTGGACAGAGATCGAGTTCACTACTAGGGAAAAGGCTATACACAGAATCTTAGCAAAGAATGAGGGCTAAAACCCTCGCCATCGCTACTTACTAGCAGCAAGAGGTTTTAAACCTCGCTACTACTAAGTTGATAGCAGCAGCGCGGGTTTGTAACCACTACAAGAAAATTGAGATATTGTGACGAAAATCCTCGTGACAATGGTGGACAACGTCACACAAATACGTAATGCGTGATGTTTTCCTAGGTAGCGTCACTGATTACTACAACTCGGTGACAATAAACGTCACTTAATCGCTTCGGCTCATGAGTGCACCTGGCTACCAATTTCTAAGATAGTTTGGTAATTTCGATGACGAACCTACTAGAGTCAGTGGCGGAGCCAGGGGGACGAGCAGGGGCCAGGCCCCCCCCCCAACGATCGACAATTGTTTTACTACGCACGAGGTAATTAGCGATAGGATTGGGTTAACGCAGGTATTTGGCCCCCCTAACTCAAACAGAAAGAGTAAAATATGTGAAAGGAAAGGGCCCATAATAGAGCCCAATCACAGTTATGGCCTCCGCCCTCTTCCTAGTTCCTACTACTAGCCCATGTTGCCTCAAAAAAATATACTACTAGCCCATGGCGTAATTTCCCTGGCCCCCGATGTGATTAGCGCGTGATTTGAGGGTATTAGCGCTGGGCGCTGGCGGCTGCCGCTGCCTCTTGCGCTCCCTGCCCATGAGTAGAGATTTGAGTCCGATTAATCAACAGACACCGGCTCCATGAGGAGCGACCTGCAGATTACTCCTGTCAATTCTCTAGCGTCCCAGTCAACCAGCCAAGGTTAGCATCAATACTTCTATATCCAATTTTCGTTAATTTAATGGTGATTTACAATGCTAATTCCTTTTAAATTTCTTTTGTTGATCTGCTTAGCGCTTATAAAAGAAAAGCACTGCCAAACATCACAAAATATTAATTAAATTTTTATGCATGTTGTTTTGAGCTCTTTACCTACTAATTATGTTAATGGGGCTAATGGGCAAGTTATCAATCCCGGTCCAATTGAATCCGTCTGCTGAATTGCATGATAATCTACACTGAGAAGGGAATTATCTAGGAATCAGGACATCTTCTGATGAAATTATTAGTAATTTTGATCTTATTGGAAATTGTAGGGTAAACTTTAACTAATACAAATTTAACACGTCAATATAGTATTGCAGTAAAAAAATCATTGAGTTCTTTTTTCTTGTATCAAGTTCACTTGGCCCCCCCTATACCCAAATCCTGGCTCCGCCCCTGACTAGAGTCATCGAATATGAATGTGTGAGGATCACTTTTCTGTCATGTAACGTCTAGCAATGGGACCTGCCATAGTGGTTGACGGGTTAACGAGTGGTATGACCCGCTTAATAGTGTTGACAGTAGGATCCATCATAGTTTTTTGACAGTCTGCTTACCAATATAATTACGTTGTTCTATCTAAAATAGACGGGTAATGGCCAGGGGAAAACTAATTTTGTTCCGTCTAACATAAATATGTAGTGGTTGAGGGAAAAAAAACTGAATCCTTCATTCATGAGCTCTTATTTCGTTCTATCAGGAAAAAAATGGAAATATGAGTTGGCGGAAAAAAGTTTGGTACAGGGAGTTTGAACCTGGGATCATTATGGTCTCAAATAACGGTGTTGAAAATAAGCTAGAGTTTAGATGTTACCGTAAATTATGCTAAAATATAATTATTATGTTCTTTTTTTGTACACATATTTATTATGTTCTTGGACGATATTCTTGTAGCATTTAGCAAGTTAGTTATTTCTTCGCGCCGGGGCGTGTGTGACTCGATCTGTAGGTTAGTTATTTCTTACCGAGCCGTATGTGATCGATCTGTTCGTTTATTCTGTGTTCTAGATGGCGTCGCTCGGTTAGTACCTTCGTATGTTTTTGTTTGAGGCAAAGTAACTTCGTATGTGACGGGTATACACCACAGCATGTGGCCTGGTTTTTCTTTTTCTTTTTGAGAATTAGCATGCGCCCCTTTTTTCAGAGTTTTCTACGTGGGCTAAAGCCCGCTCAACCCCGCCTATAAGCAGCGAATTTTTTCCCCTCGACCACCTCCTCCTTCCCGAGCGAAACCCTACCTATCCGATCTGGCTCTCTCTCGCTCATGTGGCGGCAGCGGTAGATCGGAGGCAACAAAGCGCGACGGCGGCGGCAGGAGTAGCTGCTCTCCTCTCCCTCTCCCTCTCCTGTCGAGTTCCTTCAGGGCATCCCGCTGCGGAAGTTGCTCGTTCGTCGAGGGCGGACATGGCGCCGGCGGCAGAACCTGCGTCTTGGCGTGGCGGACTAGGATCGATCAAGCGGCGGCCCAGCCAGTGTGCGTGTCATCCATTCCCAGTGTGATTGCTTGCATGCGTCTTCCGATCCCTATTGCAGGATTGAACCCTGTATCTCTGGTGCCATTCGTCTATACACTTCTCAATTCCATCGGTGCAAGTGAGGGAGAGGAGGAGACATTGTGATATGGGTATTTGGTTATGGCTTCCCGGAGTGAAACCCCCGGTTCGCCTACGATACCCGCACCAGCCCCTTATCAGTGGCTACCGCCACAGGGTACGTTTAACTAATTAGTTGGGCCGCTGTCGTCTGACCTTCCGTACTAGTGAGATACATCTTTTTGACCCTCTGTTTCTTCTTCTTCTTGGGTTTTGTCCATCAGGTTGACATGGAGCACAGGTCACAGGGGCACACCAGAGTTCCGGAGAAGACCGTCAAGCTCGACCAGCAACCTGGGTTAACATGTGTACGACGCTCAACTCTCTGCTCTCAGTTTAGATGAACCGCTTACATGCCAGTTTAGATGAACCGCTTACATGCGGGGATTGGTTCAGATATCCGTTTTGTTCTGTTCCTCACTGTGAGTTCTTATTGGTCAATTGTGAGATGCTTCTATATTACTCCCTCCGTCCCAAAATAAGTGACTCGACTTTGTACTAAAGTTAGTACAAAGTCGAGTCATTTATTTTGAGACGGAGGGAGTAGTAAATCTATTAAAGTTAGCTGCAGCAAAATATTTTCATTATGCTGATTCTCCCGCAGTATTGCTATGTTAATTTGTAGTTCCGAGCTCGTGGCAACTTTTTTAAAGGAGTGTGAGTAGATTTGCAAGTGAATTAATGTTGTAGAACTGCAGTGGGAGTTTTATGAGAGATTCAACATGATTTTGGCAAATTACTAATGGAGAACTAATTCACTGGAGTCCTTTGTGGCAATCAGAAGTGATACTGACTCTATGGTAATGCAGATAACTGTCCAAGCAAGCTGAGACTACATCTAAAGATGAAAGCCTAAATGAGCTCTTTTACCATAGCGTAATTGTAATTAATTTCTTTTGAGATGGAACTGTCTTATTGATCACACTTCTAATCAGCGTGTGCCAAAGACAACAGCTAAGTTTCTCAAAAGTTCTTCATTCTTTCTTCCCTGTTCTAGGCTGCTTGAAGGTTTCTTCCTTTCGAGGCTTTGTTGAATATACTGTTTTTTTGCACCATTTTAATTTGTGAAGGAGTACCTACTACAAATGCTAATTTGCTCCTCTTGGGATTTCAAACTTTGGGTTCTGCTATCATTTATGTATGTCCTATTAATTCCAATACTTGTCTTACTTTGTGATGCATTCATACATGTTTATTCCAATCTATTATTTCAGATGACCTTTGTTGCTCACAACTACGACATGTTTAGTTCTGTTCATATCACTTAATAGAAAAGTACTAACATGTATTTTTTTTGTTTAAGATTCCAACGTAGAGCTCTAGTTATAACTTGCATATGTCCTCTGTTGCAATAGTAGATGGTTTTCTGTAACTCATTCAAACTAATATTTATGTATTTGTTTCTAATAGGCTGATTCGTAAGTCATGTTTCAAGAAGTTGATATGAACAAAGGAGGATCAGACCAACTCTACCTGCCTTCAAGAAGTCACGAGAAGTGGCATCCAACAAAGGTTCCATGTTTTGATGAAGGTGGGAGAGTGTCAAACCAAAAAATTCTCTATTGTTGACCTCCAAAATTAGAAAGGATGTTGTATCAGATGATTATGTACCTTGGGTTATTTTGGAATGGGCATGTAAGTGATGTGTAATATGCCCCCTGCTTAAGACTAGTTGGCTTGTAACGTGATGAGAAAATTGGTCAATGGAAAGATGGCCTTAAAACTTTAAAACTGCCACAAGCACACTACGCGTTTTGAATCAGTCCAGGCCAAAGCAATATTAGAGCAAGAACCTATAAAGAAAATAATTCTTAAAAGGCTAGCAAAAATGGCAATTGCTTCACAAAAAGCGTGGGCTGGATCAACCTCTATTATGTTGCAAATTGGCTATGGCCCACCAAAAATTAGAATCAAAAATAGATAATGGGTTGAATTATTGGGCTTGGCCCATTTGGAAACCAAGTGTGCACTAGCCCACCAAAAATCTAGTGACGACATCTTCGTCGCCGAAGGTCCCATATCCGGTGACGTTTTTTGCACGCCGCGTCACTAGGAATAATCTGTGACGGGGATTCTGTGACGAAGCTGGTGACGCATGAAAAATGTCACCCATTAGTATTTTGTGACGTTTTTAGCTATTACGTGACATTTGTGAGCTTGTCACAGTAGGTCTGATCTCTTGTAGTGAACCCTCGCTACTACTAAGCGATCTGTACCGTGCCCCCCCGGGATATGCCATAGTAGTAGCGAGGGTTTTAACCTCGCCGCTAAGTTCATAGCGAGCGCGGGTTTTAACCTCGCTACTACTAACCCGCATCATTGCTATCAACTTAGTAGTAGCGAGGTTAAAACCCGCTGCCATCGCTAATCGTCTGTCATAGTAGTAGCGCTGGTCCGCCTATTTGGCAAAGTCTACCCCCCATGGACCGCCTTTTCAGGTTTAAAAAAAAAAATGATAAAAATGTCAAAAAAATAAAAGAAAATAAGTTTCCCATGTGATATGTGGTCTAGTTGTTGGGAAAATTTACAAATATGAATTTCGACTTTATTTGCAAAATCTCTCTAGAAATTTGTATGAAAATGGCCATAACTTTTGCATACGAACTCGGATGAAAAAGTTTTTTATATGAAAAAGCATCTACTCGAAAAGTTACATCCGAATTTAACCGGGGGAACCCCGTTAAACGTTTTCAAAATCCTCAAAAGCCTAACAGAAAAAAAGTTACATGGCTTTTAAGATCTGGAGGCAAAAAAATTCAAAAAAAAATTATTATTTTTTAATTTTTGCTAAATCTGGTCAAACTATGGTCAAACTAATTATTCAAGAATATTAGTGTTAATAAATAATTATTTTAGTTTTTTGAATTTTGGTCAAATCTGTCAAACTATGGTCAAACTGTGGTCAACTGGTCAAACTTTGGTGAATCTGGTCAAACTGTGGTCAAACTAATTATTCAAGAAATATTAGTGTTACTAATTTTTAGAACAATAGTTTCAAACTCAAACAGTGAAATGTGTGACTTCATGCTCAAGCTAAATTCACGAGGTTAATAGGATTGACATCTCACTATTGTGAGGAAAACAACAAGTCTGAGACTTGGAAACGAGGGAGAATAGAACCCGGAAGTTAAGCGTGCTCATTTGGAGTAGTGAGAGGATGGGTGACCGTCAGGAAGTTAGATGATTTGGAATGATGAGGGGTGATTAGAGATTAAATTGAGCAGCGATTAGGGGTGATTAGAGATTTGAGTTAAAATAATTGTAAATTTAAAAATTTCAAAAAATTCAAAAAAATTTCAAAAAATTCAAAAAAATTTTCCGAGATTACAGATTAGTAGTAGCGGGTTTAAACCCGCTACTATCGCTATATCGTTAGCTGAAGGCTGGTGGCACCCGCCATCGCTATAAGTTAGTCAGAAGCGCTTATTAGTAGCCTTGGTACCCAGCTGCTAATAAACCTAAACCCAGCAAGGCTTTGCTAGGCTTTTCCTAGTAGTGGTTGATTAATAAGTGGGAGAGTCAATTAAGGATCCCAATGTGTGGTAGTAACTGCTCATGGATCACAAACACGAACTCGGTTCGAGGACGGGCTGCAATGAGACAACCCACCATGTACTCCTACATGGCCTCTCACCGCTACCTTTACCAAATCGTGTTCACACACTTAGCTCACACACGAGAGGATATGTTTACACACCTCCGATTCATTCCCGATGAATCGGACTGACTCAACTCTAAGCGAAGAGAGGCATGACAAACAAGCATGAATGAGTAGGCACATCGGGCTCAAAACAAGTCCTACTCATGCTAGTGGGTTTCATCTATTTCTCGTGGCAATGACAGGTCATGCAGAGGATAAGGGTTCAACTACCGCAGCAAGTAAATGATGTATCGTTGTTGTCCTAATGCAGTAAAAGAAAGCAGGAGCGAGAGAGTGGGATTGTATCGGAATGAACAAGGGGGTTTTGCTTGCCTGGCACTTCTGAAGATAGTATAGCTCTTCATCGGTGTCATCGATCACATCGTCGGTACACGTCTACTGAGAGGGGACAGGCACCGACAAACAAAGAAGAAACACAATCAATGCAATGCACAATATGACGCATGCTCATGACATGGAAATATGAGTGTTTTGGCCTAATGCAACTACAACCAGATGGATTTGGGTCATTTTGAACCAAAGGTTCAATCCCAAACTCAAATTATGAATTTAAATAGTGCATTATTATGTTTTGCACTAAACAGCAAGGTTAAGTTGTTTAAACATGCATGCAACTAGTACAGATGGATATATTGGATTTTTCTGATAATTTTTCATATATAAATTATTTCATTTGGAGCTACGGTTGAATTTCTAAGATTTTTAGAAGTTTAGGACATTTTCTGGAATTTCCTGAAATAAAAATAATCCAGAAAATGAGTTATGGCGTCAGCACTACGTCACTGTAATGTCAGCAGGTCAACTAGGCGGGTCCAGGTCAAACCTGACCTGTGGGTCCGTGTGTCAGTGTCATAACTAACTTAACAGAGTTAGTTAGTGTTAGGTTAAGCACTATTCTAGGTTAATTAGCACTAAACTAACCTAACTAATAATTAACAAGGGCGGCCCACACGTCAGTGGGTCTGGGGGGGAGTCAAACCCCGGTCAAGCGGGGTCAAACCCGCCGGACTTGGTCCACGGCTTGTCATCGGTGAAGCCCGAGACGGCGGAGGGGCTCGGAAATTGCCCACGATCGACCAAATCGGCATGATGCAGTCCTGGCGCCAGAATGGGCTCGCAAGATCCCAGAGGCCAAGCGGGAGGGGCTGGGGTGGTATGAGTCAACGGCGGCGAGCACGAATGTGGCGGCCGGAGTTCGGGGTTGGTGCGGGTTAGCGCTAGGAAGCACGGGAGGGGAAGCTACTAGTGGCTACAGACTCCTGGAGCTGCGCTGAGGACGCCAGTGTGCTCGGCTTCAAGCCACTGTGGCTCTAGCCACGACGGCAATGAGGCACGGCGGCAGCGAGCTTTGGCCGTGGTGGAAGACGGAGCTAGGGGACAGAAACAGAGGGGGCAAGCAAAGGATAAAGAGCAGGAGCTCACAGCGGATCCGTAGGGATGGTTAGCGGCTCGGGGACGCTCGGGAGGCGGCGGATCGACGGTGATGATCTTCGGTGGCCGACGAGGGAAACAGCGGCGATGGCGGCATTGCGGCGCGTTCGGGGCCTTGTGGCTCGTCGAGGAGGTCGGGGACGTCGAGTCAGAGCTCACAGGCATGGTGAGGGGTCGAGGGGGAGGCGGTGGCCGCGGCAGCAACAAGCGACGGCGATGGTGGCGCTCGGGTGAGCTCGGGGAAGGGGATAGAGGGCGAGAGATAGAACAGAGAGTGAGGGGAGAGGCAGAGGGGGCTGCGTGGCATCTCCAGATGCGTCGGGGGCTCCTCGGTGGCAAGCAGGAGGTGGAGCTCGGGCGCGCGCGCTGTCGACACGCCTCTGCCTACTGGCAGAGGTTGAAGACAACCGCTTCAGGCCAGTGGGCTGGGCCGCCAGTGGGCCTGTCGGGTGGGTTGCCAGGTGAGTTTCCCTATCTCTCAGTTTTCTGTTTTTGTTTTTCTATTTTTCTATAACTACTGGGCTTTATTAAAAATACCAAAACGTTTCCAAAAATCTTGAAAATATTTGTGGGCTCTGTTTGGAATATTCCCAACAGCCTTCACTTAAGTCCAGAATTAATTGAGCATTTAAAATATTATATAGCATTTAAATGTCCAGTTGCAAATAGCATATGATTTAATCCAGAGCCCAAATATGTCATGGAAAAATGTGCAACACCTCTGGTTAATGTTTCCAGCATTCTCCAGAAATGATGAACAGTTTTGAAAGCCATTTGGATTCACCAAGAATATTTTAGTTGAACCTAGTGGATTCCTTTGATGCTAGGGTTTAGGCAATCCCCATTTCAGGTTTAACTGAAATTTAAACATGATGCAACACAAGACTAGCTAACCCAGAGCAGACCAGAACTAGGGATGTGACACATAGGCATAAAGTCAGATGTGGCAAGTTAATTAAGAAGAGAGACTAGTTTGGTGACCCAAGGAAGAAATGGTGCTAAGTGCGTGTACCTAGGTGAAAAGAAAATTTCGAGTCTATAGCTAATTAAATGAAGCAAACTTAGCAACAAAAAACTAATAAACACCTATGCATTGGGGACTTGATTGCTAAGCCATTTAATGCCCTTAGCACCTCATCTAAGCACCATTTCATTGGAAGAGGTCACTCCTTGGCAAATGCAATAATACTACTCCATATGTCCCATAGTATAAGAACGTTTTTGGCACTACACTAGTGTCAAAAACGTTCTTATATTATGGGACGGAGGGAGTACGAAGAAAGAGATTGAGAGAAGTAAAAAATATACACTTATAGCCAACCTTATAGCTAACCTTGTTGTAGTATGAGTGACTAAGTGATGACTATGTATGACATGCCAACATCAGATAGCCCAACGCACCGTGTTAAATCTCCAAGGGCACGACCGCGCGAGCGACGCGACAGTCGTGGTAGGCACGACCATGATACGGGCTGCTGGCAGCCCGTGGATCCGAGATCGAATGGTCGCATGCTAAGTTGCTGAAAATTTGCAGAATAACCCTCCAGGATAGGATATTCACCCGTAAGTCTAGAATCACACCATGCAACCGTTCGATCTCAAATCCAAGGACTCTCGGAAGCCCGTGTCATAGGAGAACGGAAAGCCACTACCCTGCCGTTTGCATGCTGGCAGTTCGCTCTTACTCGTCCCCGCACATCCTTTAATATTACGATGGTTCGCTCCTAGTCGTCCCGTCCTTTCACATTACGGCAGTTCCACTAATCCTAACCCTCCTCCCAAATCATGGCGTCCGAAATCTCCATGATAGGCGGTGAGTACAAGGTTAGAACCATCATCGGCGATGAGTTCGACGTCATCTACACCCGTTCTTTCGCGACGGTGAAAGGATGCCTTGCTCGCTTCAGATGCGTGTTTGAAAACTCAAATGCTGAGTGGGTCGCTGGGCTAGATGGTGAGTACACCATGGTCCTCGGACGAGAGAAGGATCTAAAGGAGGAACAAAGGAAGAAGCCCGCCGTGATCCAGGTTTGCGTGCATGACTTATGCTTGGTCTACCACATATGCCATGTTGACGTTGAATGCCAGGATTTTAAGAACTTCCTCAAGAGCAACCTAGTCAAATTCGTTACTGTAGACTTTACGAATGACAAAAGAGTCATGGGTCAGATAGGCCTCGTTGTAGGCAACCCCTTCGACCTCCAAAAGAATCGGTTGCTGCCCTCCAGTGCTCAGCCTTAAATGCTGACTCTGGCAGGAGCCATGGTTTATCCTTCGTACGGTAAACTGGAGAAACCTCATTACACGTTTCATCGTCATACATGGCAGCGGAATGTACTAGATATAGACCACATCCACTACGCTGCAATGGATGGCTACCTTTGTTTCAATATCTATAAGGGTTGGATGAAGAGCAAGAGCCAAGTGTGCGGTTCAAGCAAAGAAGTATCGGCCAAGAGGAAGAGGGACAAGGACGAAGTCGAGGACGTGGACGAGGACTCCGAGTAAGCAGGGGCGGAGCCAGGATTTGAGTATAGGGGGGCCAAGTTCAACGACGGGGCTACGTTTCCGACATAGGGGCCTAGCTAAGTTCATAATTTTTTTGGAAATAAAAATAATTTTGCTTTTATATAATAATTTGCCACTTTGACGCTATATAAAATGATAAAAATAACTATCATAATACTATAAAAATTTATCACTTAGGCCTTGTAGAACATGGTTTATTTGCAATCAATAAAATGAAAAAGAAAAGTAGTTTCATCGGAAGAGAACTTAGCTGCTAAACCTTATTTTCATGTGGATTAGGATTATCATGCAATGCCAAAGCAAAGTCGTCTTCCATCGGCCAGGGCGCAGGAAGAAGCTGTGCAGCGCTAAAAAAATTTGTTTTGAGCAAAGGTGCAGCGCTAACTGCTTGAGTTAATCTCTTTTTTTGGAGACAAGCTTGAGTCAACCAAGGCAGAGTCTAACTACGCTAGGGCCTACGAGACTTAGTAGGGGCCGGTAGCCATCTCATGGGCCTATTCTTTTTCCTGCTTTTTTATACTTGAGACAAGGAGGGCCCGGTACGTTGCTTCTCATGGACCTTTCATTTTCTTCTGATTGCTTGAGATTACGGGGGGGCCTAGTACGTGCAAGTAGATAACAATTGATACGTTTACCGCTAACTAATAGGTAGTTTCCTGATCGTTAGGGGGGGCCAAGCCCCTGCTCGCCCCCCCTTGGCTCCGCCACTGCGAGTAAGGGGTAGTGTCGTTGCTCATGGTGGTTCTAATGTAGTGTCTACCAGATTAGTTGCATAGTTTAATTTCATGTGTGCTTAGTTTAATTTGAGAGGTGTTTTGTGCTAAGCTCCCAGCAGAACTATGTTATGTTTCTTCTAGTTACTTTAACTCTTCAGTACGTACCACTCGTTTCTTCACATTATACACGTACAATATATATGGCCAACATCATATAGCCAGCAGTTTAGTTGTCAAAGAATTTCAGGGTGCTTAGTTTTGTCAAAGAATTCCAGGGTGCTTAGTTTTATTTGAGGGGTGGGTTGTGCTGGACACCATTATTGTGACTAGCTTTTTTAATATTACTATATGCATAATTTGGCGACGAGCGCTCTCTATATGTACCAGCTTTTTTTAATTTCATGTTTTGCTCCATGGCACAATCCATCGATATTACTCCCTCCGTCCCGAAATAAGTGTCTCAACTTTGTACTAGCTCTAGTACAAATTTGTACTAAGCTCAAGACATTTATTTTGGGACGGAGGGAGTACTACTGTACAAAAGTATACATTTTTTGAAAGGCTAGAGGGTGGGGCAGTCTAGCTTGGTTGGTTTCACGAGAGGCGAGGACCTTTGTGATTGATGGCTCATTACAGCTGGAAGGCAGGGCCTTATGATTTGACTGCTCATATAAATGTGCCGACGACCTGAGGAGGAGCAAAGAACCGTGCGGTATACTCAAGTTTTTCACTAGAGTAGTACTACGACGGAGGAGCACGAAACACGGAAGCCCAGTGCCATATGGTGATAAAAATGATCTAATTTGCTAGTCATCTCATTGTTAGCATTGTTCTATTCATGCCTCGCAGAGAACATAACACGTGCGGTGAAACACCCGAAGCAAAAGATGAAACACAGGAGCAAAAGAAGAAGGAAGATATCACCCCAAATGATCTAATTCGTCGCAGAGTCATAACTGCTTCTTCATCGCCTCCACGACCTCCATCTTCTTGCGCGTCTCTCCGCCATCTTCTTCATTCTGTCCATGACGCGGGATTTCTCAACGCGAGCCTTCATCATCTGTTCCACGGCCGCATTACGTACCTTGACAGCAGCCGGGTGCTCGATGCGGAGCTTCACCAACTCCTCCTTCTATTCCATGACGAGGGCCTGCAGCATCTTCATCGAGGAACTACTATTCCCATGCAGCTTCTTCCAGCCGACGTTCTTCTCCTTCAACAGGTCGAGCTCGTGCCAGAGCTTCGCCTTGTCCTCCTGAAGTTGCAGGATTTTGCCGGTCGCCTTCTTCTCCAAGGCAATGCTCTTATTCAGCAGCATCACCAAGCCGGCGGTCAACTCCGCCTGCTTATTGAGCTCAGCGGGCATGTCGTCGAAGCTCTCCTTCAGCAGCTCCACCAAGCCGTGGATGAACTCCTTCTGCTTATTGAGGTGCTTATTAAGCTGATCGGGCATGCCGTCGAGGGATAGCGACTCCAGCGCCGCCGGTTCGGCTTGTTCGCCTCCACGGCTAGGGCGCTCCTGGGAGCCATCGCCTTCCCGTGAGAGATCTTTCGAGGTCTCTGCGTGGCGGCAAGCCCTCTTTTTTTTCCGCAGCCTTGGTTGCCGCTCCCTTGTTACGAGTAGTTCTCGACCTAGAGTTCTGCTCATCGGCCATGACAAGGACGGACGAAGAAGAAGCACTTATCAGGAGGAAAGGTAGAGTAATTTTTGGTTAGGTAGTTCCCCTTTTTATAACCTAAGTACTAGCACTAGTACTAATACCTGCATAGTGGGAACACGTTAAGGTTTGGTACGTACTAGTAGATGTGAGCAGGCTTTCGAATGTGATGGGAACAAGGTAAAGATTAATTGATGGTTTTGGTTTCGATGACCGAAACAGCTCCCGATGAGTTTAGTGGAACAAAAATTTCAAGTAGACTACACTGCTCAAATGCGTAAATATTATGTTACTGTCAAAAATTGGCACAAAATACGAAGGAGACCAATGGAAGTACTACTAGCAACCCATGATTTAGCTACTCGCATGCGCGCAGTGGAGTAGTAATGTCTTTCTTCCGCCCTCACGTCCACTCAATTTGCATGCGCTGTATTAATTGACCATCAATGAAGTGAAGGACTTTACACGCGTCAAATTATCACATGGGGTGGATCTTGGTACAAAATTGCGTCCGCCCGTGTACCCGCATGTGCGTGCAAGGGAATGAGTGCGTGCGTGGCGTGCGTGCACATCTTCGCTTTGTGCATGTACCGCCAGTGTGGCTCAGGGAGGACGAGTACATTCTTCTCGAACCAGTAGCACGTCACTGTGATCAATCCACACAAGGAGGTCGCGACAACGCCTCCACATGTGCCACGCGGCTTCATGAACTGTAAGAGAGACACTGTGTAGCGTGCCATTGGAATTCTAATTTACGTGTTTTGTACATACTCGAAGTACTAGTAAGGTACACGTGCATTGCACGCGTCAGATTTTGCAACCAAATTATGAATAAATACCACACTATAGCATGTAAGCTCTGAGTCATATATGCCTGATGTAGACCTTCATTTAATTCTTATAGTTCATCTCATTCAAAATCAATTAGTTTTTATAAAAAAAAGCTAGGGCCTCTTGGATTCGTTGGATTTCTAAAATGCAGGAATAGGAAAAACATGGCATTATAGTGGAATGTCGTCTTGAATCCTACAGGATTGTACGAGTGTTTGATTGTGCATAGAAAAAACGCAGAATTCTTTCAAAAAGGTTTGAGTGGATGGGATGTTTCCTATGAAATCTAATGCAAATGAATCATATGGAAAAATTCCTATGGTTTACAATCCTATGAATCAAATAACCAAGATAGGAAAATTTCCTAAGGATTAGAATCCTCCAAAATTCCTTTGAGAATCCTTTGAATCAAAGAAGCCCTTAATCTATTTTATGATTCATGGAATTGTGCGTTGTAAAGCATAAAGTAAAAACAAATAATGGCAATTCAACTAGAAAAAAAGTTTGGGCAGTTATGATACGGAAGATTCTAGAACAAAGGAGAACCACTGTTGTTTTGAGGTTTGCGCATTATGCTTAAGTTCAACCATGGAGTCTGCTAGATTGTACATGTGGCAAAATCTGGTGGGGGGCTAGAAGATGGTGCGAGGGGCCAGTGGAGGGAGATTATGAAGGAGTGCACAAGTGCGAGATCGATATTTAGAGAGAGGGGGCGAGAACGTGCGCTGTTGCACACAGTGGCGGAGCCATGAAAAATAAATGAGCTAGGGGGCCAAGCATTGCTAATCCTTTAATTTTGAGATCAATATAGATGTTGATATTTGGAATGCTATCAATTGCACGCTCAACATATTGAGAGCTCACCATTGAAGCAATCTAGGTTGTTGGATTGACATGGTTTAATGGCCGAGATTAATTGGATCTACCCCTTTGGGTCTGTTTATATTGGTATAGATATAGATAATAGAATCTCAAACGTTCAACAAGTTTGGAGCTAAAAAGACAAAAAAAGGTTTGGAGCTATATAAATATAAAGACCACAGTCGGTCACAAACGAACACTACATGACTCATTCACGTGATCTGCTAATGACATGCCAGCCAAATCGGTTGAACAATTTGCGTACGACCGTGATCTGCTAATGACATGCCAGCCAAATTGGTTGAATAGTTTGTGTACGACCGTCTTGAAACAGTTACACCCAAAGGCCATGTGCTCATGAGCCTTTAAACACTAAAGTAACAACCATGTACGGATCCATGCGGAAGCTCTAAGATAACCTGTGTTTTTTTGTTTCTGTTTTGTTCAACGGATTTGTTAAATATCATCTAGATGAGAAATAGTTAAGTCTCATGTAATCCCTAAACTGTACAATCTTTTGCTCCAAGATTCGTGTTATGAAAAGTGCGACTAGTCCAGGTGGGATCACTTCAGGCTGCTGTCCTGCGCGTGCTGTCTCATGAATCATTTTTTTTCTAGGCCGCTCGTACGTTCTATTTTGTCTTTTTGTCTCCTCCCATGCGGGTTCGTTTTTCTCAATCTCTTCTCTCACCCCTCTGTTGTTCTTTCTTTTTGTGTCACTTTGGATTTGAGGAGAGGTGAGCTGGGGATTCGTGTGCTATATCAAGCAAGGGGGAGGGGGAAGTCAACGCAACTGCATTCATGAGCACCTTCAAGCACTACCTTCCTCCTATATTGTACATTTTGGTGTGTCTTCTCTTTATGATCTGTGTTCTTTTCTTGTTACCTGAAGTACATGTGTATACGTCAATACACATTTTTGTGTATGTTTCGTGTGTCAATCTAGGTCATGTAGTATTTTTCTGTTCATTTTCTCATCAAATTTATACACACACGTGTTATAACCCGTCCACAATTGCATACATTATGCATACCATGCAATTTCAATGAGTACGGCATGACTGAAAATGGAGCGAAATGTCACCCGATTGCATAACCATCCCTTAACATGCAACTGTACATGACACATATACCCCACAACTGCAAGTGTTGCCCGTGACTGCGACCGCATGCCCTGAACGCGACTGCAACTGGGATTGTTGGGTGTGAGGTTTGTAGAAATGGCATTTTCTCAGATGTGGACAATTGCATGTCCGCCCGCCACTAGAGACGTAACTGCAGGTGTTGACCCCAACTAAAATTACACATGCATCAGCACCACTCCATGTGGGATTGCTAGGTGTAGAGTTGCATGTACATCCACGACACCCAACTTGTTGACCTGATCCATATTGCATGTCCGTCCTAAACATGCAACTTGCCCGACCTCAACCCGACTGCATGTCCACCCTCGACATGCAACTCACCTGACTAAGTTTATTGTCTACCCTCGACGCTCAACCTACCCCCGACATCTACCTAGTTGCATGTCCATCTTTTGACATGCAACCTAGTTGCATGTCTACTCTCGACACATAACTTGCCCGACCTCAACCCACTCACCCCACCCAATTGCATGTCCACCCTCGACATGCAATTCGCCCGACCTAGTTGCATGTCCATCCTCAACATGCAACATGTCTGACCCCGACCCAATTGCATGTCCATCCTCCATATGCTACTAACCTAACTCAGTTGTTTTCCCACCCTCGGCACACAAGTTGCCCCAACACGTATCTACTTGCATGTCCACCCTCGACACACAACTTTTGGTCATACTTGGCCTACTCACATATCCACCCATGACATACAGTTCACCTGACCAAATTGCACGTCCACCCTTGATACACAATTTGCTGACCCTGACCTACTCGCCCGACCCAGTTGCATGTTCACCCTCGGCACGCAACTTGCCTACCCCCGACCAAGTTGCATGTCAACCACTAGACACGCAGCTACAAGTGTTCACAGACTGTAACTGCATGTCTTCAACGTGACTACAACTGGGTGAAGATTGCAGAAGCGAAGTTTGTAAGGGGAGGCCATTTGCATGCCCGCCATTAGACACACAACCACAAGTGTCTCACCTGAATGCAACTGCAACTGGGGGAGTGGAGGGTGCCGAAGTGGCGTTGTCGGGGGAGAGGAAGGTTGTTGCATGTATGCCACTGGGCACGCGATTGCAAGTGTCTCCACCGACTTCAACTACATTCTTCAAGGCAACCGCAATTGGGATAACAACGTGATAGCTTTGCTCTAAATGTGGACGCGCGATTCAGGGTATCGTGGCGTGCGTGAGCTCCTGCGCTCGTGGTTAGAGCATCTCCAATAGATGATGTAAAATAGGATAAGACTATCTTTTACATCACGAGAGTTCAAAAACGCTGCTCCAATAAATGATGGAGATGCAAATATTTTTACTCGGGAAAAGGTCGTGATGTAAAATAAGCCACCAAGTGATGCAAATTTGCATTACTTGAGGCTCTCAGCAAATTTTACAGCACCAACAGACCACATGAGGGCTACGTGACTGGAGCAAAATTTGCATCACCAAGTACTATTTTTATATCATGAAGTGCTCCAACAGATGATGTAAAATAGGGCACCCACAAGACAACCATGATATATTTTGCAACACCTTTGATGAGCGACACTCATATGGTCGGTGTGTGGACATGCAGTTGTTGTGCTTAGTGAGGTCTAGAGCACTATCTGGATGGTTTAGTTAGTGTTTCATCGTTCATGCTTTTGTCCGCGCAAGGTATAGGTGATGTTGTAGCTAGCCCCTATTAAGAGTCTGAGAGTTTGTGCTAAAAAAAGAATAACATACAGCTAAAAAAAAGGAAACAACATTCGTCCGGCTAAAAATAGAACAACCTACAACCAGCAACAAACGACCCACAACAAAAAAGGACCACAAAAACAAATGACGTCATCCATAATGTGACTTAATTATGTCACATTTAATGTGCGCTCATAGACCCCAAAAAAATGAATTTTGATTTGAACGATTGGTTTAAAAGCAATGTGTTTTTAAAATCTCGAAATAGATTTGGATAGTATTGACTTCATTTATTCTTTTGTACATTGGATATTTATTGATTTTGTAGTACAAATGAGTTAGTGTAGAGCAGTAGAGGTGTGTGCGCTTGTGTGCGTCATGAAAAGAAAAAAAGTGTGCGCGCACACACACATAATTTGAACTAAAACCACGACGAGTAAATCGGAACTGAGGGAGTACATCACAGAGGTTAGGTTCATCATATTTGAAGCTTATTTTCCATTAGGAAAGCCCCGAAAAAGGAAAGAAAAACATGATATAATCATCTAAATCAGCGGGGCCTTTTTCACCGCAACCAGTTACGACGTAGATCCTCTATTCTTTAACGGACCAGGACTCTCGCATCAGTCTACCACTTGCATTGGTCTCGTCGATTCGCCTTCCTCCGCCTAACCAATCGATCGCCATGGAGAAACAGCAGCAGGAGAGGATGCTCCTCCAAGCTGCCTTCGACGGCAACCTCCGCCTCGTCAAAAGTAACCCGACCAAGCTCGTGTTTGCTCTTTTTATCTTAGGGTTCGTTGGTCTGCCCTAGGTGTGGATCCAAGTGTGTTTAGTACTTGACCCAATGCTAAGCATTTCCCGTCGCGCGCGTGTGCCAAGAGATGGCGCGGAGGCTCAACTCGGGGCAAGGCGAGGCGGCCGTCATGGCGGCGGTGGTTGACGGAAACAGCGGGAACAGCGCGCTGCACCTGGCGGCCATGGAGGAGAAGATGGACGTCTGCAGGTACCTCGTGGAGGACCTCCGCCTTGACATCAACCAAACCAACGACAATGGTTAGGTTGCCTTCCCTTCAATTCTGCATCTCTTATAGTTATACGGCCTGAAGAGAGTGTTCTGCAACTTATTTTTTGTCTTCCGAAAATAGAAAATAAAATGAACAGTTCTTTCTATGGGTTTCTTCTTTTTCGGGCCTTTCTATGGGTTTCAGTTTCTTAAATATTTTTGGCACCGCTAAAGTTTCAATATTTCTGTGAAATTCAATGAAAGTGAGAGCCATTCATCTGCAACACACTTGGCATATTGTTGGTTATCGTACGCTGCATACACTTATACTTAAATTCGAAGCTTTTTTTTCATGGTAATACGTGTCTCATTCATGTTATAAAGATCAAAGTACAAGTCACGTAAGGACCGACATGACAAAACTGAAAAGATAGCATAACATCTCTGAGTTTGACGCCAACGCCCGTCACCTGCCTCCGCCACCACCATAGCAGCCACCGAAGAAAATAATGACGGATCACCTCCTTACCCGAGCTCGACGCGGCTCCATTGCTGATATGCAGCTTTGCGGACCTTCAAGGTGACTCATCAAAAGTGAAGCCCTTGTCGTTGAACGAATCAGACCGGGGTAACACCCCGGACACGCCATCGAACTTAAGATCTGGCACCCCACCAAGACTAAGACACCGAAGGAGAAAACCATACCTACCATCCACGAACCACGAACCCAGCACACGTTTCGTCTTTCAGATGTCGTCGATCCAGACCTTTATTTATTTATACTTAAATTCGAAGTTGAGTTTAAATATTCTGTATTCATGGGACATTTATACCAGCATATCTTGATTTTTTTTAATGTATAGGTGTCTCTTGCACCTTTATTTGTGCCTTTGTGCTATCCTTGTTTTAAACAGCAAACATAGGACAGTCACTGCGTAATGCATCAATTAGGACTAATGATGTTCCGGTTCCACATTTAGCACTTTTAACAGTAATTGACCCGTGCCTTGTCCATAAAGGAACATTTGTATTCTTGAAGGCAGGTTTGATTTTGTGCTGAGCTCCTGGTCTTTGTTTTTTTTACAGGTGAAACTCCGCTATTCCTTTCTGCATCTTTCGGGAGAACCGTGGCTGCAAAATATCTTCTTGCTCATGATGCCGATCCAAAGTTAGGTGGTAAAACAGGATCACCTCTCCATGCTGCTGCACACAAAGGTCTCTCTCTCTCTCTCTCTCTCTCTCTCTCTCTCTCTCTCTCATGTACACACACAAATAATATATATTTTGGAATAATATTTTCAATACTATTTAAGTGCATATGAAATCACACGATACAAACTGCAGTAGAAAACGATCGAGAGATCTAGAGGGTTCAGGAGTGGCCCCGGCTGTCATGGGGTCCAATCTGACCAACAAAGCAGGCGCAAATGTATTCGCATTAGTTCTTTTTCTGCAAATTGTTGTTTAGTTATCCTGAGCATGGCCCTAATTAACTTCTTAACTGTTCTGTCAAAATCTGAACTGGTATATTAGTCTAAAATCGTAATTTGGCTGGCAATTCTGATAAAGAGTATCTCGAGGTATGGTCAGGTGTCACGCATGTGTGAAAGACAAGTTAAATGTTGGAAAATAATTTGGAGTTATTAACTTTTTTATAATTTCTTCTCCAGAACATCAAGGAATAGTCAAACTGCTGCTTTCAAGAGGAATTGACGTGGATTTACCTTCCCCGCTTGGGACTCCGTTGCATTTGGCTGCGACTTATGGTCAAGATGGCACGATGAAGATTTTGTTGGAGCACCATGCAGATGTAAGACATCAGTTCTCTGTACACACTGGGCTATTCAAAAGAAGAAGAAAAATCGGGTTTGTTAAGACCTTTAAGAATGTATACATCCCACTGACGCTATCATGCACTGGAATGGGAACAACGTGGCTACTTTTACTTTGGTACATGAAGAGTTTATTTTGGTACAAAGCTACGGATATATATTCAGCATTTGATCATAATTAAGTAGTTCTTTTGAAGTGAAACACAGTCACTTCCCCACAGTATGGTAAATATTATGTTTAATTTCTTTGTGAACATCACCAATGCATGCATAACATATAACACCAAATGAGGTGATATTATTTCTCTAATTTTCCTTTCTTCACGTATGGGAAATTGATCCATCCACTTTCTGCAGCCAAACAAGGTTCTCAACCTTGATGATACCCCATTGAGTATGGCCATAAGGCCCATACCAACTGCATCGGTGAACTGTGTGAAGCTACTCATTAAGGTTAATCACCTTCCTTCGTGGATCTCCGTTAAGTGTATTTTGTAGGACAATTTTATCCCATCAGGAGTAAATTGTCTTTGTATTACATCTCAAGCACTAACTCAGGTGATCAAATAATAATTAATTTACTCAGGCTGGCGCTGATGTGAATTTCACTGACTCGAATGGTGGTAGTTACGTGGCGTTGGCAGCAACTTGTGGCTCAGCTGGCATCATGAACTGTTTACTAGAAGCTGGTGCCAACCCGAATATTGCAGATGAAGTGAGTTATACAGTTTCCAGTTTGACTGCTGTCAGGCACTACTTTTCATGCGTACTTTTTGTTGGTATTTACCTGACTACTATTGGTCCTCTATGAGGTCAAGCAGTAGAATAAGCTGATCTGCCCCCATTTGTTCTTTTCGTAAATTTTCATAGATAAATTTATGCACTAAAAGTGACACACTTCTCTTAAGATTTTCATTACAATTAACTGCAGAAATTAACGCAAGATTTTCTTGGATCTTGGATGAGGCTATTCCATAATTGCTTCATGCATTTGATATTGTGCGAAATATATTTAGTTATTTGTTTGAAATGTGCTGCGTTTTGAATCATATTGACATGTAAATTGTTTGCAACTGCACATGATATTTATATTAATGATTATTGATTGCGAAATCAACAATGTCTTCTGCTCTTGCAGTTTGGTATAACTCCAATTGAAGTTGCTGCTTCCCAAGGCAGAAGAGAAATTGTTGAAATGTTATTTCCCGTAAATTCTCCGATTTCAAAGCTTCCCGATTGGAGCATTGACGGGATCATTTCGCATGTGAAAACTTTTGGTTTGCAGCAGGTATGTGTCTCCTTCTATGATCGCTTGTAGTTCCATCATACTTTCTTTGTTTCACTATATCTGCCATCAGCTCACTATGTATATGAACTCAGAAAAAACCCAGATCTAAGAAATATTTCATGAGAAATGATAATACCCCTACTAAATGACATGCAAGTATGCAAGCATGCTAGCACTTAGGAGGTGTTTGGTTCGCTCAAATTTACCCGTTATCTGATTACAACGTTATCTGATTTCGTTAATTGTGTTTGGTTAGCTGGGCCCGGTAACAAATACCGCCGTAACGGTTTACGGCCCAGTTCAACTCTGATTCCGCCCGACCCCAGCCTTAAATAGGTCCCGTTACCACCAACTATGCCGCTCGAACCCTCCGCCCACGATCTTTCCTCTGCAACTGCTTGCGGAGGCCACGTCCCGCTTCTGGTCCTAGCCTGGCGAGGGCGCAGAACGGCAGAAGACGCACGAGGCGGCGCAGGTGGGCGGGGAGGAGCACGTCGTGGCTGATGGGGAGGCCGGTGCAGCAGCCGGCGAGTTAGTTGCTGATGGCGGAGTGGCCGGAGGTGCCTTGCAGCCTCAGCTTCGTGAGTAGCCAGAGGAAGCTGGCCTTGTTGTAGGTCGGGTGGGTGCTTCCGCCGGCGGCCAGCCACGCTGGCGAAGAAGAAGCGACCACCATCTGCCTTGTCTGCTCTCTTTCCTCTGCCACCGGCGGCCAAAGCAAAGACGACAATTGATTCCTTTACTGGCATGAACCAAACAAGATAGAGAATTATCTGTTACATCCGTAATTCCAGCGAGATTTGATTCCCTTACCATTTCCATTACCACTCTCTGAAACAAACACCTCCTTAATCTCATTCAAATCATTAAATTAGGGGTAGATAGTGGAAACACTGTATTACCAAAAAAGGCTTTCGCCCCGCTTTATATTATAAAGCACATGCCCAAGCCAACAATCCACAAAGGTTCACACACACGCAGACACACACACACCAAGTTCACACACAAACATGATCCAAAAGGGTTAATGCTGAGGGCACAGCTCAACAAACCCAGGCGGAAGTGGTGGCGCCAGGCGGAAGGCGAGCGATCGAAGGTCGGCGAGGAGGGTGTTGATGACGTCCCGATCCTGAGGGCGGCTAAGCGGCCGCCAAAGCTGCAAGTACTAGCACGTCGTAGAGGGACTTTTTGGATGACAAGCTTATTGCGGACGGTCCACAGCGTCCAGGCGAGGACCCCAACACAGAGCCAACGAATATGTCGGTGGCGAGGGGGGAGGCATGGATCGCCGCGAGAAGGTCGGGGAAGTTGGAGTTGCACCACTGTCCACCAACCGTCTTGCGGAAACTGGACCAAAGAAACTGGGCCGCGGGGCACGTGAAGAAGATGTGGTTAGCATCCTCCACCGTGCCGCACAGAGGGCAAAGCCCATCTCCGGGTCCGTTACGCTTGAGGACTTCGACTCCGGAGGGGAGGCGGCCACGAATCCATTGCCAAAGGAAGATCCTAATCTTCAGTGGTAAGCGAATGTCCCAGATCAAACCGAAGGGCTCGGGGGCGGGCGAAGGCGCGATGGCCGCGTATAGGGACCTAGTAGAGAAGCGGCCGGAAGACTCTAGGCGCCACGAGACGGCGTCCGGGGCGTCGGTGACGCTCATCGGGAGAAGGGCGATGTCCTGGAGGAGGGTATCCCTGGCGGCCACTTCGAGAGGGCCAAAAGGGCGACGAAACGCGAGGCGCCCTAAGTCAATAAGGGCCGTCTCAACAGAGACCCGAGGTTCAACTGCAATGGCGAAGAGATCGGGAAAGCGGGCGGACAGAGGGGTGTCGCCGATCCACCGATCGAACCAGAACAGGGTCACGGACCCAGTCCCAACCGAAATGGACGTGCCAATGCGAAGCACAGGAAGCAGCTGCACAACGGCCTGCCAAAACTGTGATCCGCCCGAACGCTGACAGAAAGCCAGAGGCTGTCCACGGAGGTATTTGTTGCGGATAATGGTGAGCCACAACCCTCCGTCCCCATTGACAATACGCCATAACCACCGGGTCAGGAGGGCGATGTTCATGCGGCGGGAGGACAGAATCCCAAGACCCCCCTGGTCTTTGGGTTTACAAATGTCCGGCCAACTAACCATGTGGTACTTCTGTTTGTCATCGTCGCCAGCCCAATAGAACCTGGATTGATACTTGGCAATTTCCGTGTGCAACGTTTCATGGAGGCTATAAAAGCTCATGAGGAACCAAAGAAGGCTGGCGAGTGAGGAGTTGATGAGAATCACATGCGCCGCCTTCGATAGCCAACGCCCTTTCCAAGGCTCGACGCGGTGCTGCATACGGGTTACCGTAGGGCGGAGGTCCGCCACGGTGAGGCGCGAATCACTAACGGGGATCCCCAGGTAGGTCGTGGGGAAAGACCCCAGCCGACAGTTCAGGTGGTCAGCAATAGCCTGAGCTTCCACTGGAGGGTAGCCAAGGACCATCACCTCGCTCTTATCGAATTTGATCGTTAGGCCCGACATCTGCTGGAAGCACAGGAGGAGGAACTTCAGGTTAGCCACGTCCTGAGTAGAACCTTCCACCATTATTATGGTGTCGTCCGCGTATTGAAGGAGGGAGACCCCTCCCCCTCCGACTAGGTGGGGGACAATGCCATGGATGTGGCCAGCACCCTTATCCTTATCCAGGATGGCAGCTAGAGCATCAACCACCATGTTGAACAGGAACGGCGAGAACGGGTCCCCCTGACGAACCCCACAGAGGGTGGGGAAGTATGGCCCAATCTCGCCGTTGATGTTCACCGCAATCCGCGCACAAGAGACTAATTGCATCACGCGGGTCACCCAGCGGTCATCAAAGCCCTTACGCAGCAGCACTTCCCGAAGGAAAGGCCAGTGGACAGTATCATAGGCTTTATGAAAGTCAAGCTTCAGGAAAACAGCGCGATGATGCTTCACCCGAACTTCGTGGAGGACTTCATGGAAGACCAACACGCCATCTAGAATAAACATGCCTTGGATGAAGGCCGATTGGTTCGGGTGAGTGATCGAGTTAGCCAGCAGGGTCACCCTATTGGCGTACCCTTTGGCCAGGATCCGGAATATCACGTTAATCACAGTGATGGGACGGAACTGGCGAATATCAGAGGCGCCCGGAACCTTTGGGATGAGGGTAATGATCCCATAGTTGAGGCGTCCCAGGTCCATAGAGCCCGAATAGAACTCCTCGAATAAGGCCATGACCTCCGGTTTGACCGTCTGCCAGAATGTTTTAAAGAAAGCAACAGGCAGGCCATCCGGACCCGGGGCCGAGGAGGGTTTCATTCCTTTAATGGCCGCGAGAACCTCGTCTTCGGCAAAGGGGGCAACAAGGGCCGCGTTGGCCTCGGCGGAAACCAACTGCGCCCCCGTCCAAGTGTCGGGGGCGAGACTAGCCCCACCCTGAGGGGTGGGGGTAAAGAGGGATTTGTAGAAGCCGTCTACATGAGCCCGAATGGCCGCGGGACGGACAAGGGGGACGTCATCCTCCCATAAGAAGTGGATGGAGTTTCTACGGCGTCGGCCATTCGCAATAGCCTGGAAATAAGCAGTGTTCGCATCACCGCGGAGCACCCAACGCTGGGTACCACGCACCCTCCAATATGCCTCCTCATCGGTGTAGATGGAGGATAGCTGGTCCTCAAGATCATATCTCAGCATCCACTCATCCGGAGAAAGCCCAGAGGAATCGGCCCGAGCGTCCAGGGCTTGGATAGCCAACAGGAGAGATCTTTTACGCTCGCGGAGGTCACGACCAAGATTGGCACCCCAACCCTTCATGAATTAGCGGGCAAGCTTGGCGCAGAAGTGCCACGAGTCGACGGCGGACATGGAGCGATGAGGGGAGGCGTGAGCAAGCGTCCAACAAGCCGAGACCGCGTCCCGAAAGCCGGCCTGATTGAGCCAATAGGACTCAAACCTAAACCGCGGCGGGCAGGTGGGGCGCTCGTTCGCAGAGGATAGGAGGAGAGGGACGTGGTCCGACCCATCGCGGTGTCGCTGCAGCGAGGTCAGGGGGCACCTCAATTCCCAATCCGGGGAAACTAGGACACGATCCAGCACGGATCGTGTCGGGTCGGCCTGGCGGTTAGTCCAGGTAAATCTCGCCCCCGTTCTCTCGATTTCACGGAGGCCGAGCTCCGCGATCCAGTCGTTGAACAACTGCATCCAGGGGAGGTTAATCCTATCATTATTCTTCTCATCCGGCGAACGGATGAGGTTAAAATCTCCGCCCACAACCACTGGGAGGAGGGAGGCGGAGATCTTTTGGTGGAGCTCCGCAAGGAAGGCCGGGGACCGGCGGTGATCCGCCGGACCATACACAATCACGACCTCCCACTTGAAGTTCAGGGCCCGCTCAAAGATCTCCATACTAACAAAGAATTCGCCCCGATCCATGCCGCCCACATCGAAGGTGGCATCCTTAATGTAACGCCCCGGACACACCCGCCGGTGGTCGTTACTCCTGGCGGGATCTAGACTGGCCCCACAGATCAATACTAGTCTTTTCTGCGCACTTTGTCCTCACTCATGCGCACCGGAGCAACTTCGGTCGGTCACCCATCCCGAGACTACTCCAAGCCGAGCACGCTTAACTGCGATTCGTCCGAATGGGCTCCCGGAAAAGAAGGAATTCCTTATTGATATGAGTAGTCTATCATCCCTAATAAGCCAGGATATCACATACACCCACACTCAGAGGAACCGACGTCCTCGTCGGGCCACAGGAACGTTCCCTCTTGGCACAACCGCTCGTGCATCCATCCGTACATGTGCCATGCCGTGCCACGACGGGTCTAAACGTCATGAACAACATGACCGCGCACCTGTCCGCAACCATCCGTAACCGCGAGGGTCGGCTCGATACCAACTTGTAACGCCGGACACACCCGCCGGTGGTCGTTACTCTGGCGGATCTAGATCGGCCCCACAGATCAATACTAGTCTTTTCGCGCACTTTGTCCTCACTCATGCGCACCGGAGCAACTTCGGTCGGTCACCCATCCCGAGACTACTCCAAGCCGAGCACGCTTAACTTTGCGATTCGTCCGAATGGGCTCCCGTAAAAGAAGGAATTCCTTATTGATATGAGTAGTCTATCATCCCTAATAAGCCGGATATCACATTATCCAAGGGTGCTATGAAAGAGTTACGTGAGCGTGAGCACATCCGCCAGCGTGTCATCGATGGCTCACCCCATCCAACGGACAGGCGTAACGAGCTAATCAAGAGATCTTACGAGGCATCAAACCCCGGCTTATGGTCCCATTACAGAGGACACCAGGATGCTGGGTTGAAGAGCTACCATCTGTGCTATGGAGTATCAACACTACGCCAAACCGGTCCACTGGATACACACCATTTTTTATGGTCTATGGAGCAGAGGCAGTTCTCCCGATGATATCCAAGACGATTCGCCTCGTGTGGCGGCTTATGTTGAAGCGGACAACGAGATGGCACGGCAAGACGCTTTGGACCTATTGGATGAAGAGCGTGATATGGCAGCTGCCCGTTCGGCGATTTACCAGCAACATCTTCGTCGTTATCACAGTCGCCGGGTTAAAACCAGAACCTTTCAAGAAGGAGATTTGGTGCTTCGACTCATCCAAGACCAGACAGATATGCACAAGTTATCCCCACCTTGGGAAGGACCTTTCGTGGTCAGCAAGAATCTACACAATGGATCATACTATCTGATTGATATTCGAGAGCATCAAGACTCACGCACATCAGAGGAGGAGACCAACAGGCCGTGGAACATAGCTCATCTTCGGCCTTACTACACTTGAGCCATCGGCTCTATTTATGTACATATCATGACAATGTATATATTATCTTCGATATAATAAAACCGGAGCCTCAGCTAAAGCGGGGTCTCTGTCTTTCTTATCATGTGTGGTTACATGGAGTACCTCTATTTTTTAAAAAGCGGCCTCCGGTTTACCCCTTGATATTTGCTTTTTTATATATCACTAGGGGCCTTGGTCGAGTCCGAACCAACGCACACCTTTTGATAGGCGACAGCCACCAGATCACTTGGGGACATGGTCAAGTCTGAACCAGTCACGCCTCTTGGTCGGCCTAAGGCCATGAAATCACTTGGGAGAATGGTCGAACCCGAACCATTACCACGCCTCTTGATCTGGCATATATGCCACGAGTCATTTCGGGACCTGGCTGACTTGAATCATTGTCACACCTATTGGGGACTTGATCGTGTCCGACCATGGTAATACCATCTGAACAGCTCAGTATAGCGTATGTTGGTAAAACATTTTTATCATTGCCTTGGTTTCCATGTTATTTTCATGGCTTCTTTGATCTTTGTTTTTGTTGGATTTCTTTTATATCAACAAAACACCTTTTTTCCGGTTCAGCCGATGGATTTGATTTCCCTTTAAACCGGAGACGTATGCCCGGTTTACCTTTTCTTGTTACCCTCATCGAGTAACAAGGGGGCTTGTGTTGATTCAGCACGGTTCATATGGGAGCTGTTCTCTCCCTGCTTTATTGATGGTAATGGTTTATAAAACCTCCGTTTCAAGCTTGGCTAAGCCAGCTTCATGCCCAGACATGGCAGGTATTTGTGTCACCTATTTGTTGTATTACTGATACATATATTCAAGATCATAAACCGGCTAGCGGTATAACCGCTGCCGAAGTTCAAATTTTTCTGATTGCAGGAAATACGAGTCGAGGTTTTTTCAAACAAAAAGCTTCAGTACTTATGCACGAAGGCATACTCAAGATAGAAGTATTAACTATCCTATTACAAGGCAACATGGTGCCCAAATAAGATCATTGTTCTTTTGGACAGCTGCCAACGACAGCTATTCAAACCGGCCTCCGGTTCAAGCCTGCTCCTCATCCTCCGCCGCTTCAGCTTCCTCGTCTCTACCCATTGGCTGGAAATCAACAGTGGTCCAGTCGATTCCCATTAAAGCTTGGAAAACAGCCTCTTCATGGATCGGGAAGACGGTTCAATATCGAGGCGTAAGTATGCTTACGGATTGGAGGGATCAGCTTTTCGCTTCAAAAGTTGGGGGGCACTCGCTTGTTCGGTCATTGTCTTGTGCTTGATAATCGTCAAGTCTGCTTCTTCACCGGTGACAAGCCGAGGGCGACCGCACGGTTTATCGCCGTAAATCCTCTTCATTAAATTCAGAACCATCTTCCTTCACACCGGGTAGCCTTGAGCTGCTTCCACGTGGTCAAAATCTGTACCCATGCCTTGGCTCGGATCAAAGCATTAATAGCTCCGGTTCGGGCAAAGCAGATTTTTCACCTCCTCAATCCGGGCGGAAGCATGGACAACCTGTTGAGTATCCTGGAGTAAGGAAGGTGCTGGGTTGTTATGAGAGGCTGTGGTGATGATCCGCTGGGCTCCGGTATATAGCTGTTCTACTAAGGTGTAGACAGCCTTCAGTTTCTTCCACACATCGTTTCCTAAGTGCCCGATGCGTGTGCCTACAACAATAAAGAGATAGTCTCAAACCGGATTTATAATACAGCAGGTTTAAAGCATCACAAATGTTCAAAGGAGCTTACCAAAGATCGCCGCGGTCATGGAGTGTACTTGCCGCTTTACGGCTGTAAGATCATCTACCACCGGTTTAAGGGCAGCTTCAACATTTTCCGCTCGTTTGATTAAAGTGGCCTTCTTAGTGGCCCAGTCAGCCTGCTCTTTCTTGAAGCTTTCCTTCAGCTGTTCAGTAGTGTTCAAAGAAATGGTTAATTCTTTCTTGGCCTTGTCTGTTTCGGCCTGTTGGGTTTTCAGTGCCTCCTGTAAATCGGCAATCCGGTCCTCTTTGATCCTCACCTCAGCCTGCATACAGACAGTATTTTCAACATGAGGTTCAAGAAATTGAAGTATCAACCACATAACAAAGTTATATGCCTGATACTTGGGGGCTAATGCACCTTCAATTTTTTATACATGTTACTAGGTGGCAAAGTCCCAAGCTCAATACAAGTATTCAACTTGGCACTTGGGGGCTAATGGCTATTTGATCTACGTATGTTTCCAAGGACAGTTTTTATTGAAGCCCCGGTTTAAGTATGCTAAGTTAAACCGGCAATTGGGGGCTATGCAGGTGGATTTCAAAATTGTTAAGGAATATATTCAAGTCCCGGTTTGATCAAGATTACAAACCGGCCCTTGGGGGCTAGAAGGACTGATATAATGGCAGTAAGTAAAGGAGTGGGTTACCTCAAACTTATCCCTCATCATCTTGACCAGGCCAGCTTCACAGTCACGGCTAGTATAAAGCCGATTTAAGTAGCCAGAATGAAGGTCTTGGGCGCTCAGAGCAGCATATGTCTCCAGTTCAACATCCCATTTTCCTTTATTCAAAGCGGAAAAATCTTCTTTCACAGTGTGCCTGGTTAAAGTTGCAGGATTCCCCGGTTCAGAGCGGCCCATACCAGTAATCACAACGTCATCATCTTTGGACTCGACGGATTGTGTGGGCACGGCCGTTTTGTCAGCAGGACTGTGGGATTTATCAAACCGGACGGAGCTGGCAGGCGGATCGGCAGAGATTGAAGTGTTAACAGGCCTCTCTTCGGGAATAACATCATCTTGCAGCGGAGGATCATTGGGAATATCTTCAGAGGCAAAATTTTCAAGATCTGGCGCTCTCTCATGATCTGGGGCGGCATCTTCTTCAGCCGCTTTATCCAAACGGGCCTTCTTGCTTGGTTTCGGTTTGGTTCTAAGAGAAAAAACAAAGAGTCAGTGAAAAGCATAAGCCATTACACAATATACTAGAAGCATATGCTCGGTTTGGCTTACCCGCAGCTATCTTCAATGGTGGTAATCGAGTGGCGATGATTCACGAGAGGATGAATGGGAAGTGACCGATAATCGGAGTCGGACGGATTAAGAGGTTGTGAAGAAACCCGCTTTAGAATTTAAAGCAATAAAAGGTCGGAGACCTCGGGCGACGCTTCGAACCGGGTTGTTTGGTAAACCGCAGAGGTAACTACGACCACATGCGGGTTGTGCGGCGAGCTTCATGTTGCTGCGTCTTCATAAGAAATTTGGGATCCAAATAAGCAAGAGGGTGAGAAAATTAACTTTCCGGTTTGCTGGCGAAATTTTGGCAAAGGCAAATTTTACGAATCGGAGAGAGAATAGTTACCTCGGCGAATCCTGCATTCTTGGCCTCGGCGTCGTCCCGACAAGCATCATCATCAATAAGGCGTGTAAAAAGTAAGCCAAGAAAATCAAGTTCTACCTCAAGATCCGGATTACCCACATCATCGCCAATGGCTGGGCCGATGAAGCGGTGGTTTTTCTCTTGTGAGCTGGTTTCTTAATAACTTTGGTCTTGGGCCGGGTTGCCCGGCCTGCTTTCTCCGCTTTATCTTGTGAAAGTTTCTTGCTCCAAAATGGATTATCACCCTGGATCAGAAATAATTAAATGTCGGACACATAAAGCGATAATAAGGCTTAATGATGGAGCAACTAAAAGCTTATCACCTGGCGGTTTGTTGGTGGTGCAGGAAGGAGGCAGACCGGTTTGAGCACAGAGATGCTCCGGTTCATTCAACATCTTCTTTACCGAGTCTGTAACTTCATCATCAGAGAGTTGGATTTTGGTGTGTCGGAGTGGGTTGTCGACACTATTAGTATACTGGCACATCAAACCGGAGTGCCCGCTCAGAGGCAGTATGCTCCATGATATCCAGCAGCGTGCAAGGTCTATTCCCGTCAAACCGTTGGCCATAAAAGCTCAAGCTTGGGCGATTGCGGGCATATTTGCTTCTATCCTTGGCACTCAGTCTTTGTGGAAAAGGATGAGTGTTGCTCAGCCGCTCTGGACGGAAGCCAGGTAAGGGATTTTCATCCTCAGGAGAAGTATCTTTGCAATAAAACCAAGTCGCATTCCACTCCTTGGGGTGAGTATGGAGTTTGACGTGGGGATAAGTGATCTCCTTCCTCTTTTGACGTGGGGATAAGGAGGCAGGCCGTCGGTGAATTCAGTACGACGGTTTAAATGAAAGAGGTCTCTAAACAGTTCAACAGAAGGTTCCTCTTGAAGATATACTTCAGATAGTACTTGAAAGTGGCATAAATTGGTGACGGAGTTGGGGCCAATATCCTGGGGACGGAGCTGAAAATTGGCTAACACGTCCCGGTAAAATTTAGAACCGGGCGGTTTGAAGCCCTGGGCCAGGTGATCTGCGAAGACCACAACCTCTCCTTCCTGGGGTGTAGGAGGACATTCCTCTCCAGGGACCCTCCAGTGGATTGTATCTTTATCATCTAAAGCGCCAATCGAGACTAGATCATCCAGCTGTGATTCGGTGACGCGAGAAGGAACCCAGTTGCATTCATACACTTGTTTGGCCATGGTAAGATCTACAAGAAATAGTTGATCCGGTTCAAGAGCATGCTTGGTACAAGGTGTTGATCTAAATTATGATAAACCGGAGGCAGTATCTATAAACCGGTTTTCCGTAATACAGTATCATGTGGATTCTGGCGGTTCAACCAGGGGACTAATGATATATATATACCGGTTTAGCGACTATTTCTATGGTAAGTTAAACCGCCTGACCTAAGCATTGGAAGCGATTGAAGCTATGGATAACTAAGTATGCATAAACAAGTTTCGCAAGATCATATTACAGCTGCGGATCAAACGCGAAGCTTACAGAAAACAGAAAATGTTTCAAGAAGTAAGGCAGAAACAGAAGTGAACTATGGAGCAGGTGTATGCGGAAGATCTATGGGCTTAGACGAGAGACCACAGCAGATGCGCAGGGATCACTATTAAATACAGCACAGGTTCATGGATTCATTCAAAGTCAAAAGAACAGATATGAACGCGTGAAGAACACAACATGAAACTGGAACCCTAAAAAACAGATCTAGGTCAAGAAGGGGAGGAAGCTTACCGGGAACGGAGAAGACGCGGAAAGAGGCCGCAATGCTCTGGTACGTTCAGGTTGATGCAGCGGCCCAGGACGAGGCAGAAGTCGACGATGGTGGCGGAGCTCCAAGACTAGCGGCGCGAGGAAGACGAAGAAGAGGGGGCGAAGGGAAAGGAAAGAAATGACCCTTCGGTCCTATTTATAAAGCAACCGAGCTAGGACAAGCGCGCAGATCCAGGAACTGCTATTAAAAGAGGGCGTTATAAATGATAAAATTTCAGGATGACGTCATGCCGGTTTACAGTAACCGGAAGTGATGACGATACGGCGGTTTACCAGTCACTAGAAGATGTCCAAGATGCAGGTTTTTGTGAAGGATTGACATGAACCAGTTCAAATCAATCTGGGGCCTAATGTTGGGGATATTACCACTAGGTGTAAACCGGCAGTCTGGGCCGGGTTAACTCCGTTAGTGGTATAAGCAGAGAAAGGCCCAAGGCACTGTAGTCGGTTTAGAACTTGTAGCCGTAAACCGCCTGTTGTATAACTTGTGTTGTAAGTTAGAATAGAGAGATACCAACCGGGATACGAGTATGAACGGTTGGGACTCTATGAACCGACAAGCGCCACCCGTGTATATAAAGGGACGACCCGGCGACGGTTCAAGGACCGACAACCACAACTCGAGCCTAGGCGAAGCTTGTTTGCACCCTAGCCATCGAGACCACATCAATTCCATCACAACTAGACGTAGGCTTTTACCTTCATCGAAGGGGCCGAACTAGTATAAAAACCCTCGTGTCTTTGTGTCCGCTTTAACCCCTTCAAGTAAACCCGTAGCGATGGCTCCACGACTAAGTCCTTTCGCTAGGACATCTGCCGTGACAAATCCACGACAGGTACCATTATCAATTTGCACAACATTTACAACGGTGACACCGTTCCCATAGAACTTTGGCCCCATTCCCACTGTTTCACAGGTTAGGCTCGGTGCGAGTGGAGATTGGCTTGCATATGTACGAGAGGGTACCAACATCAATGTGCACAACATTTACAACGGTGACACCGTTCCCGTAGAACCTTTCTCCAACATTGGGATCAGCCATGCAATGGGCCACCGCCTGAATTGGTACGATGGAACCATGGTGAGATTGAAGAAGATAGCACGAACATTGCACATGGCGGTCAAAGGTGGACCCTGTTGTCTGCGACTGATTTGTTGCCGTACGAGTACGAAGACGTTGTGCTCCTTTCTAACCGCATCTTCACGGTGACAAACCAGGGGACTTGTTTCATATGGGACACATCTTACGGTATATTCACTCTCTCCCAGTTTATTTGTTTTGATTTTTTTTTGTTTTATAAGTTTCAAATTCAAATTTAGAGCTCCCCATCACATGTTGAGATTACAATGTCCATTAAATTGTTGCGTGCATCTATAGTAAAGAAACAAATCTTGAGTTTGGCACGTGTTCGTGCAGAGGTAGCACCACAAGGCCTAGCGCAGGAGTTACATTTCCCCCTCTGGGCCCTCGGGACCGAGCTTCAGTGCCTTACTACATCTGCATTTGAGTCAATAACATGTGGACCCGATAGGTGGCTGGTCCACATGTAATGCTCCCGAAGGCATAGGGGCAGTGGGGCTGAGAGGGGTGAGCTGCAGGTCGGGGGACGTGGGGTGTCATGGGTTCGAGCGGCGTCGTGGGAATCACGTGTGGCTATGATAGAAACTTGATGCTTGCCACATTTCAGGTGGCCCACATGTCATGCACACAGAGGCAGAGGGGCGGTGCAGCCGAGAGGGGTGAGGCGCATGTCGGGGGATGTGGTGCCGTGGGTTGGAGCCGCATCGTGGGAATCGCGAGTGGTAGTGGATGAAACGTGATTGTCGTCGTAGTTGAACTTCCATGGACAAGCTGTCATGTCTATGGACACATGCATTGCATACCTGTAGGATCGGAAGTATGTCTAGAGGGGTGGTGATTAGACTACTTGACAACTTAAAAGTTTAGCCTTTTGATTAGGACAAGTTTTTAGCAAGTTCACAATGATGACCAAGTCAAGTATCACCCTACACATGCAATTCTAGAGTAATGGCAGCGGAAAGTAAATTGCACATGTAGTAAATAAGAGGTGGAGAAGAGCAAACGCAATTTGGAGACACGGAGATTTTTCTCGTGGTTCCGATAGGTGGTGCTATCGTCAATCCACGTTGATGGAGACTTCAACCCACGGAGGGTAACGGCTGCGAGAGTCCACGGAGGGCTCCACCCACGAAGGGTCCACGAAGAAGCAACCTTGTCTATGCCATCATGGCCTACGTCCACGGAGGACTAGCCTTACTCGGGGTAGATCTTCACGAAGTAGGCGATCTCCTTTCCTTACAAACTTCTTGGTTCAACTCCACATCTTGTGGAGGCTCCCAAGCGACACCTAACCAATCTAGGAGGCACCACCCTCCAAAATGTAATAGATGGTGTTGGTGATGATGAACTCCTTGCTCTTGTGCTTCAAATGATAATCTCCCCAACACTCAACTCTCCTCACTGATTTGGCTGTGGTGGAAGAAGGGATTGAGTGGAAAGCAACTTGGGAAGACTAGAAATCAAGTTTCATATGGTGGGAGTGGAGCAACTTGATCTCAACACAAGGGTAGGTAGTTTTCTTCTCGTAAATGTAAGGTAGGAGTGGTAGTTCTTTCGATGGCTCTCTCCACGAATGAAGAGGAGGTGGAGGGTATTTATAGCCTCCACACAAAATCCAACCGTTACACACATTTGACCAATCTCGGTCGGACCGAAGTTGACAACTCGGTGAGACCGAAAGTTCAAATCTTGTGAGCGTTGGGATTTCAGTGGGACCGAAAATACAATCTCGGTTAGTCCGATTCTTCCAAAGACTAGGGTTTGCCATTCTCGGTGGGACCGACTTTCTCATCTCGGTGACACCGATTTGAGTCTGAAGGTTCTGTAAGGTTGGCAACACTAGTTTCGTAAGACCGAATTTGGAATCGGAAAATCCGAAATTTCTAGGGTTTGGGTATATGGTGAGGTGGTTCATCTCGGTGACTGAGTTTATGCAATCGGTGGGACCGAGATTACTTATGAGTATATGTTGGAATGAAAGATTGCGATAGTTTGAGAGATAAATCACTAAGCACTTTGAGCAACCGGATCATCATCATAACCTCATCCCCTTTTAATAGTATTGGCTTTCCTATGGACTCAATGTGATCTTGGATCACTAAACCAAAAATAGAGTCTTGAGCTTTTGCCAATGTTTTCCTTAGCATTTTGAGGGGTCCACATCATCAGTCATTGCCATACCCATATCACTGAACTTTCTGAAATATTCTCAAGAAACAATTAGTTCAATGATATATATGTTGTTATTAATTACCAAAACCACCCGGGGATTAGTTGCACTTTCAATACCGATGACTGGAAGGAGTAGTAGAGAAAGCTAGGCAGATAAATAGTTCCTTACAGTCAAGTGGACCCATGCTACTACTTGTTCCAAAGACATGCACACCATCAAAATAGTCCATCTATATCAATATACACCGAGAGGGAATAATTTTTTTACAAGAGAGGAAATAGTTCATCCATCCATAATGCCTTGCTGCTGGTGCAGCCTTTTCTTCTTCTTCTTCTTCTTCTTCTTCTTCTTGTTGTTGTTGTTGTTGTTGTTGTTGTTGTTGTTGTTGTTGTTGTTGTTGTTGTTGTTGTTGTTGTTGTTGTTGTTGTTGTTGTTGTTGTTGTTGTTGTTCTCATTTTCTGTGGGAGACGGCTTCGCATCAAGCTCTTTGGACCTTGCAGCTATCTCGAAACTCACACGGGCATCGAGGGCGGCATATTTTATCCACTCGTACATCAAGGGATAATTCTCCCATCCAGACGACCTTAATGCCATCGTCTCGTCACCCTTCCGAATATTTGTACTGAGCACAAAATTTGCTATGCCGTATAGGGATGGTGTCTGTTTATCACAATATTCTACCGGAATTTTGATTCTGGTTAGTCGGTCAGCGATGCTTTTCAAATCAAGGTTATACGGCGCCAACTTCTGTTTGTCCCCTTCGACGGCTGCTCCCACATAAGTATATGTCCTCCCGAGACAAGAAATCATGAAGCTCACCTAGTATGCAGGGTGCGTGTATGATGTGGTACACCAAAACATCATCTTCGAGGCACAGCTGAAGGACGACGGCGCGTTGGATCTTCCCAGTGGCACGCTCCTTGTACTCTGCATCGAGACCGATGACCTTCATCTCTACCTTTTCGAGGGAGTTGGATACATTGTTGATCCACTTCCGAACAACCCTTGGGTGGTCGGTGATGGTGGCAACTATGCTCAACGAGCCTTCGACGAGGACATGTTGGATGCTAAAAACCTGCATCTGGATCTCTTTCACCATTTGGAACCGCTGGAACGGAGGGCTATGGTTTGGAGAATTAGGATTAGATGGCTAGTCTAATTGAAGTTGATGATTATTTAAAGGGGCTTCGGAATTACTCCAGGAGTATGTGAAGAGGTTAAAACAATGTGAATGCAGTGGGGTTTGGATGCAAATGAAGATGAAGGAGAGGTGAAGAAGCCGAGGAAAATCGGTTCCTGATGGAGAAGTAAATGGGAGAAGTGGCATGCAGGTAGTTGATTAGACGGCTAGGTAGACTAAACGAAAAGGCTATGTGGGTAGACTGAGGAGTCGTACCTGTTCGTGTATGTGCCCATCCTTCTAGTGCTACATGTGCCACTGGCTAGTTGAGGTCACTCTTTCGAATCACCGTGGCGAGACATTTTATTATTCCTTTTTATTTCTGCACCATTCCTGATAGGTGGGACCTATGCAAACAGATAAAAAATGTGTCGTAGCTAGTTCAGATGGATATTGGGGCGTGCGTGGGAGACACAACATTCTCTGGTTAAGGAATACACGATTATCCTCAAAAACCAAAAGGCCCATCTTCGCACTTCCGCATGCATGAGAATTTGGTTTTGCTCGCAATATGGATGATACCTGGAGGATGAACTGAACGCAGAGGCATGCTAGCATGGGAGACCTATTTCTGCTATACAGTACTGGAGTACTCATGTTCCTACTACTAGTAGTAGTAGTACAACTGTGGTACACTTGATGGTCAAAATACTATTCATCCAGTCCTCACAGTGAAGTGACAACACCCTGCGCCCGACACTAGTCCAGGCGGCGTGTTCGGGTTACCAAAGTCAGCCTCACCCTATGCACTGTGCAGTCTGTCACCGCCATTGTATAGCATATTAGCATGCCTTGCCTCGTCTCCCTCTCCCCTCGTACCACTCCATCTCCATCTCCATCTCCATCTCCATCTCACTATGCCCCCATGTACCGTCGCCTCGCTCACCTCCCCAGTACCACTATTCCCTCGCTAGCCGCTCCAGCACCGACAGCCTTCTCCCCCGTAAATCAAGCCCCCCAAAACCCCCACCTTCCAAACTCCACCATGGCCGAACGCGAACTGCGTAGCATCCATATGAGCCACGATTGGAGAAATCTCCCCAATGACATCCTCGACCTTTGTTGTTCGTGTATGGATATGCTGAGCGCCCTGCGGCTGGCTGCATGCTCCAGGGGCGTGCACATGGCCGTCGTCAAAGCGAGGACTAAGGTTTTCAAGACACCCTGCTTGCTGCTATCTGGTCTTGCGATATTTGCTCACCATGATACGGAGACGTACATGATGCCCCTCGACTTCAATCCGATCTCCATTAGCCGAAACTTCTTTGCAGGTATGTAGTGGGTCGCCGTACATCATTTCCCTTGACTTCGATCCGATCACCATCGCCCAAAACTTCTTGGCAGGGATGTATCGGGTCGGCATGAACTCCCACTGGATGGCTGCCATCAGAGAAGACAGGAAAAAGTTGGTGCTCGTGAACTTCTAGACCTCCCATGAGATTATCCTTCCTCCGTTCGATTATATAGAGTTTTACCATCGCGGTCCAAGTCATCTAGATTACCACGTCAGTTGGACGGACCTTGTTTTGCAGAAGATTGTAATCGGTCAAGTGCTCACACGACATGCAAATTACGCAGACTTCAAGCTAATTGCCTTGTTCGACCGCAGACTTGCCTATCTTTACGCCAGTGCCTTCTTTAGCTGGAGACAACTCAGCTTGCAGTGGATCATCATCAAAGCTGATACACACTTCTGTGATGCTATTGAACACAATAGCATCATCTACGCGATCGACAAAGCAGATGGCACCACGTATTGCAGGGATGGCGCGTGTAAGTTGTTTCTATCTGATGTTAATGATGATGCCATGACACTGTTTGAACTTTTTTTGATGATTGGCATATCCCTATTTGAGCTGAATTTGAGTAGAACTATGGCAATGTATTAGAGACGCCGTAAATCAGCTATATTTGGAATGAGTTAATTCATGTGATTGTGACCATGTCATTATAGCCAATTTGTACCCCTCAATAATCAAATGGTTAGGAATATATGGATATTCTCCTTATTTTACAGTAATCTATATACTACTACTAAATATGAGTGTGTATCAATGGCCATGTTAGTTTCCTCATTTTCATGATGTAGAAACATGCACCACACTGTTGGTTTCATCTAAATATACATTAGGGAAGTAAATGTGCATATGGAGAACTCTATATTTGGAAGTAGTGAAATCTTGTAATGCTTACCATGTGTACATACCTATATTCGCCCTTCCACAATCAATGGCTAGAATAGTATCCTCACAAAAAATTTGCCCACAGAAAACGAGTATATAACAATGCATGGTTTGTTAGTTACTTTGTAGAATTTGTTTGTGAGGACAGAACATGATTACATAACATGCATGACATGGTAGTTTCCTATGAAGAATCGATTGCGAGATAACATGAGTATAACCATGCATGGCACTTCTATATTTTTGAACCCAGTATACATTTCCCTGTATTTTCCTCCCAGTTCCAACAAGGACATATCAATGTTGTTTCTTGCATTATCATACTCATACTCTGAACAATGCTAATCTTACATTAACACTGCTTGTCCTTTTTGATATGATGCAGTGTCCCTACAGTTACAACCCTTTGTAATCACACCACCTTTGCCAAAAACAGGGAAGAAAAACTAGTTCCTTGCTCGATCAGACGACGACAAAATACTGATGACCACTCGGACACATGAGCCAGAAAAGTTATATTGCAAAACCCTACTGTATACAAGCACCGTGAAATACGTGAGTATCCAGACAGTGGTTGTTACGTCTATGAGCAGGATACCAGCTTGTTGGGTCCTTTAGGATTTTTGAGTTGAAGGCGGGTAAACAGCCTTGGTTCACACTGAGGGAGTCCTGGATTAAGGGGTCCTCGGACAGCCGGACTATATACTTTGGCCGGACTGTTGGACTATGAAGATACAAGATAGAAGACTTCGTCCCGTGTCCGGATGGGACTCTCCTTTGCGTGGAAGGCAAGCTTGGCGATTCGGATATGAAGATTCCTTTCTCTGTAACCGACTTTGTGTAGCCCTAGCCCCCTCCGGTGTCTATATCAACCGGAGGGTTTAGTCCGTAGGACAACAATCATAATCTCATAGGCTAGGCTTCTAGGGTTTAGCCATTACGATCTCCTGGTAGATCAACTCTTGTAATACTCATATTCATCAAGATCAATCAAGGATGAAGTAGGGTATTACCTCCATAGAGAGGGCCCGAACCTGGGTAAACATTGTGTCCCCCGCCTCCTGTTACCATTAGCCTTAGATGCACAGTTCGGGACCCCCTACCCGAGATCCGCCGATTTTGACGCTGACATTGGTGCTTTCATTGAGAGTTCCGCTGCGTCGTCACCAGAAGGCTTGATGGATCCATCAATCATCTATAACAACGCAATCCAGGGGGAGATCTTCCTCCCCGGACAGATCTTCGTATTCGGCGGCTTCGCACTGCGGGCCAACTCGCTTGGCCATCTAGAGCAGATCGACAGCTACACTCCTGGCCATCAGGTCAGATTGGGAAGCTTGAATTTTGTGGCCGATATCCGAGGAGACTTGATCTTCGACGGATTTGATCCCATCACGATTGTCCCCGGTCATCATGATGAACATGACCTAGATCTGTCATCTGGCCGCGCGCATGAGATATCGCCTCTGACCGCTATGGCCCTAGATCCGGACCAGATTGCGTTGTCCGAAGCTTAACCCCGCCTCAGAGGCTGCAAAATCAGCGGTGCTCGAGCCGCACACAGACCCAACATCGAGTTGGCTTGTGTCACCAGAACTCCGGACTCGTCTCCGACCATGGGTTTTGGACTGCGTGCATCCGGGTCCATCGAACTTCATTTGGCGCCGGTCTTGGAGTTCAGGTCCGCGGATATTTTCCAGCACTCGCCCTTTGGCGACGTGTTAAGCTCATTAAAACCCCTCTCCTTGTCGGGGGACTCTCGGCCGAACTATGTCTGGCTCAAATGGGAAGCAGATGACGAAGAACTTCGTCTCCCACGCACCACCCACTTTATAGCCACTGTCGACGACTTAACCGACATGCTTGATTACGACTTTGAAGACATCGACGGTATGGACGACGATGTCGGAGAGGAGCTGGAACCACCGCCTACAAGGCATTGGACAACCACCTCCTTGTACGACATATACATGGTGGGTACACCCAAGGAAAACAACGACAACGATGAAAATCCAGTTGAGGATAAACCTCCTGAGATACAGCCAAAGCGCCGATGTCAGCAGCGCCACTCTAAGCCGCACCATAGTAAAAAACAGCAATACCGTCACAGGAGAAAATAATACTCCGGACGATGCCGAAGACAATGAAGACCCTATTGAGCCAACCTCCAAGCAGGAGGAACGGGAAGATGGGCAAGCTAGCCTTGATGAACAGGCCACGAATGAATATGCGGAAGACAGTAATTACCTTCCACTCTCCGAGGATGAGATGAGCCTCGGCGATGAAGACTTTATCGTGCCTAAGGAGCCCGTCGAGCAGGAGCGCTTTAAGGGCCGGCTAATAGCCACAGCGAGGAGCCTGAAACAAAAGCAGTAGCAGCTTCAAGCTGATCAAGATTTGCTCAATGAAAGATGGACCGATGTCCTAGTAGCCGAGGAATATGGCCTCGAGCGCCCAACCAAAAGCTACCCGAAGCGCAAACTGTTACCACAGTTCGACGACGAGGCGTTGGAGCCCGTCCTACCAAGGTACAATGCGGCTGACCGACTACCACGTGACCGGGACAAAGCGGCACCTCGAGCCGAACACAAGCCCGCACTACCTGGCCGAACAAATAGAAATACAACAGCTCGGGGATATACACATGACTTGCGACGCGACTTGGAAAATAGAGCAGGTCAGACAAGACCAATCTATGGATCACGGGGGCGTGCCCCGATGCGCGACGATGGCCATCCGGCTGAACATGACAAACATAACCACGCCCGGGCCGAAAACCGCAGACGAACTCCATCCGAGCTACGTCACGACTTGGCCCGATATAGAGGCGCCGCACACCCCCTTTGCTTCACTGATGAAGTAATGGGACACGATTTCCCAGAAGGGTTTAAAACCGTAAACATCGAATCATATGATGGCACAACAGACCCCGCGGTATGGATTGAGGACTTTCTTCTCCATATTCATATGGCCCGCGGTGATGATCGTCACGCCATCAAGTACCTCCCGCTCAAACTCAAAGGACCAGCTAGGTACTTATTGAAGAGTCTGCCTGAAAACTCCATTGGCAGTTGGGAGGACTTGGAGGATGCCTTCCTCAACAACTTCCATGGCACATATGTCCGACCTCCGGATGCCGATGACCTAAGTCACATAATCCAACAGCCCGGAGAGTCAGCCAGGAAATTCTGGACTAGGTTCTTAACTAAAAAGAACCAAATCATCGATTGTCCGTACACCGAAGCCCTAGCAGGCTTCAAACACAGCATCCGCGACGAATGGCTGGCCAGACACCTCGGCCAAGAAAAACCAAAGTCCATGTCAGCCCTTACGGCACTCATGACCCGCTTCTATGCAGGCGAAGATAGCTGGCTAGCCCGTAGCAGTAACAATACAAGTGAACCTGGCACTTCTGAAGCCAGAAACAGTAACGGCAAGCCCCAACGCAATAGACATAAGCGTCAAAACAACGGTGACAACAGCGAAGACACGGTGGTCAATGCTGGATTCAGCGGCTCTAAGTCCGGTCAGCGGAAGAAGCCATTTAAGAGAAACAATCTGGCCCCGTCCAGTTTGGACCGCATACTCGATTGTCCATGTCAAATCCACGTCACTCCTGATAAACCAACCAATCATACCAACAGAGAGTGTTGGGGTCTTCAAACAAGCCGGCAAGTTAAAAGCCGAGAACAAGGAAAAGGATGTGCAAAGCGATGACGATGACGAGGAGCCCTAGCCACCGAACACAGGGGGACAGAAGAAGTTTCCTCCTGAACTTAAAACGGTAAACATGATATACGCCACCCATATCCCCAAGAGGGATCGCAAGCATGCACTCAGGGACGTCTACACGATGGAGCCAGTCGCCCCAAAGTTCAACCCATGGTCGTGCTATCTGATCACCTTCGATCGCAGGGACCATCCGACCAGTATCCGTCATGGCGGTTCAGGGTCCTCGACCCAATTATTGACGGATTTCACCTTACGCGAGTCCTCATGGATGGTGGCAGCAGTCTGAACCTGCTCTATCAGGATACAGTGCGCAAAATGGGTATCGATCCTTCAAGGATGAAGCCCACGAAAACCACCTTTAAAGGTGCCATACCAGGTGTAGAGGCCTGCTGTACGGGCTCAATCACACTGGAAGTGGTCTTCGGATCCCCGGATAATTTCCGAAGTGAAGAGTTGATCTTCGATATCGTCCCCTTCCGCAGTGGCTACCATGCACTACTCGGACGAACCACATTCGCTTGATTCAATGCGGTGCCGCACTACGCCTACCTCAAGCACAAGATGCCCGGACCACGCGGTGTCATAACGGTCAACGGAAATACGGAACGCTCCCTCCGTACTGAGGAGCACACCGCGGCCCTTGCAGCAGAAGTACAGAGCAGCCTTTTTAGGCAGAACCTCAATTCGGTAGTAAAGCTCGCGGACACCGTCAAGTGAGTCCGAACTACTCTGCAGCAAGATGGTCCAGCTCATCCAGAGCATGACTAGCAATTCGGCCTTTGTCCCAGTCCCAGTCAAGCAGTGACATTTGTGTCGCCCGTACATAAGTATGCACTTAAAATACCATGGGCATGGACGGAGGCAGAGCTAGACCGTGATTCATAATGCGGTTCAACCGCCCTGGATCCGCATACCTTCACTTTTTCTTTTTCATTTTAGGTTTTTCTCTTCTCGAGGCTTTTCTGATAACCTGATCATCAGACCTATCACGGGACGGATACACCAAGAAGGCAAGGAGCTTTGACGTACAAGGGAACCCCCAGGTGGACTCTGCTAACGATCGTTATACCTGTTTTGAATACCCGCACGCAGCTCGCCCTTGGTCATGGCATGTCAAATAGACTTACTTGCTTATCGCACTACTTGTACAAATACGCCTTGACGTATTAATTAAATTACAATGGAAAATAATTTTCGGCTCAATATTTGCGGCGTCAGCTTATTACTTGATTTTTTCCTTGTCTTTGTATTTTTTTAGCAATTGCACCCATACACTCTGGTACGCCTTAATTCGCCAGTGGCTTCAACATACCCCATAACACGTCAATCAAGTCCGAACACTTTTATAGTACAGTTTGACACCCGAACTTATAGCATTATATGCATCGGCTCCGAATCATGTCTTTGGTCAATAATTGGGTTGCCCGGCTCCTGTGCTTACTACCTTACGTTCCGCTATATCGGCTAGGGTAGTAAAGGGAGAACTACCGTGATTGTGTCCAAGTTCTTCCAAACGAGCATCTCACTAGAGAAAGCCGAAAACTGACTGTCATGATGCGGCGAGAGCTGGTCAGCTGTTCGAGAGGTTTCAAATCCTTAGAGATTCTTTCCGCATTATGTGAGGAATCGGTTTTTATCCGATTAGGCGTGTATAGCGCACCAAGTTCGGCCTTCCGAACACTAGGGGCTGCACCAAAATTTTCATTGTCAAACTCCTATGGCTAAGTGATGGTGATAAAGCCGTATAGTCTGATTGCCTTGTTCATTGCGCTAAACACCTCCTTTAAGGACCAAAATTTGGAGTAAAGAGTGTTTTCATTTATCCCGAACACCCCCGTACTATCTACGTGAGGCAGACGCCGACGACTGGCCAACTCTCAGATTTCATAAACGGTCGCATAGGAGGTAAAATTTTAAATAAACAAGCATTATATTACATAACGATCTTGTTTCATATTACATGATAGGATAACATGAATGTATTCATGGGAATATGATATCCTTGTTACATTGCTCTGCCACAAGGCAGGATCCCTTCAGGACACTGTCAAAATACAGTTTGGGTCGGTGGTGCTCCTTGCCCTCAGGCGGCCCCTTGGTCATCAGCTTCATGGCGTCCATCTTCGACCAGTGCATCTTGGCGCGGGCAAAGGCCATTCACGCACCTTCAATACAGACCGACCGCTTGATGGCTTTAAGCCGAGGGCAGGCGCTGACAAGCCGCTTCACGAGTCCAAAGTAGCTGCTAGGCATTGCTTCGGCAGGCCATAGCCAGATTATCAAATCCTTCATGGCTAGTTCGGCCGCCCTATGCAGCTCGACCAGCTGTTTCAGCTGATCGCTAAAGGGCACTGGATCTTCTGGTCCAAGTTATTGCGACCAGAACAACTTCTCCGTTGAGCTCCCCTCTTCAGCTCGATAGAATTCCACAGCGTCTGACACATTGTGCGGCAGATCCACAAACGCCCCTGGAGAGCTCCAAATTCGAGTAAGTAAAAGGAACCTTTCCTTCACATATTTGCATTGCATAATGAAAGCCTTACCCGCCATCATTTTCTTGGCCGCCTGGATTACCTGGAGGGCGCCCTGGGCTTCGGCTCGGGCATCTTGTGCACTCTGGCTGGCCTTGGCAAGTTCGGACTCTTGATTCTTAAAATCGCGCTCCAAGGACTCATACTTCTTGAAGGCGCCCTAGAGCTCTTGTTGAACCTTGTTGACCCGGGCCTCATGCTTTTCGCGTGCAACCCGCTCCTTGGCCGCCTTGTCCTCAGTATCGGCCAGCGCCTTCTTGAGGGAAGCTACTTCGGCCGTTGCCCCAAATAAAGTTCATGACACTTTAGTCAGCACGAACCATTCATCCTTCCTAAATATACACACAGGTCCTCCAGCTGCTTCTTCATGAGGCCATGCTCTTCCTCGGCCCGCTCTGAGTTACGCTTCATCAGGAGACTTCCGAATATGAGCAGCAGCAGCCCAAGAGTAGCGCCCGCTTATTCACATAGACATATTATGTTAGACTCCTGCAAAAATTATTTGATCCTCTGTTCGGGTTTTCTTTCCGAACACCGGACAGAGTATCAGGGGCTACTGTCTATACTGTGACATTCATTTATAATTGTGTTGCTTACCTCAAAGCCTGTTAGAAGGCTCGTGCATGCTTCGGCCAGTACACTTTTTGCGGACTGGATCTTCTCAATCACCTTACCCATAATGGTACGGTGTTCTTCAACAATGGAAGCGCCTCGTAGTGCTTTCAGCAATCCGGTGCCTCTAGATGGACAGAGGTCACCGGTGGAGTAGGCTCGCCCCCCTCTTTCGAAAGAGGTGGCCTGCCTGAGTCCGGAGCCACATGGGCCTCTGCAGCTGTATTCGGCTGGGGGCCGAATTGGATACGGCCCCCATCGTCGATGTCCATGGGGGTTTGCTCCCCCGTGTGTTCGGCAGCCAGGGTTTCACCCTCCGGCACCATCGGGATGGCCTCCCGAGCCTCTCCCTGGCCTGGGATCCTTTGAGACAACACCTCGGTGTTGTCCATGGCCTTGGGTGAGGAGGCCGTCGGGAGGGACCCGTTGTCCATCACCGAGGGGTCCAGCGACCCCTCCGAAGAGGAGGATAGCTCGATGTTGGACCGAGCCGGACTGCAAATGCATAAATCAGCACATTAAAACAATAAGATAAAAAGGCTAGATACATGAATGTGTCCGAATACTTATGATTTGGCCAGGGGCTTCTCCCTGGGTTCCCACTCCCAGCTACTATTGGTGGCCGCTGCAGAGCTGTTCGGGAGGGAAGCTTTCCCCTTCTTGCACACCTCGGCCTCCTGGTGTGTGGAGGCCGTCCACTTCTTTCTCCCCCTGCAGGGGGAATGTATTTATTCCTCTTCTTCCTCCTCCTCGTCGCCTTCAGCGACGGAGGAGTGAGCCTCAGCATCTTCGGACGTCGTGTCCAAAGTACCCTTGCAACAGAGACCGCCACTGGTCCCCTTGGCCTTCTCCTTGGCCTTCTTCTCCGGCACCTCATAAGGGCGGGAAACAACATCTTCGTCAATAGTGGGGTTTTTGGATTTTCTGGCAGTGGAGCCGGACAGTTAATCCGCTCCACTATCTCTATCCAGGCCTGGAAAAGTTGATAGGGAGGTTTAGATTCCTACCTCGAGTATGCCAGTAAAGGGTATACCTCGAAAGCATGAAAGAACTTACCAGATTAGCCGGACGAGTAAAGCTAAGCCCACGATCCTCGGCCGTGGGTGGTGGTGTCTCGCCGGCCTTGAAGAGCACCTTCCATATATCTTCGTGCATCGTGCCGAAGAGCTCTAGTGGCATCTGGTGCTTGGCCAGGTCGAATTTCCACAGATAGCAAGTCCGGCGTTGGCGCGGAAGGATCCGGCGAACAAGCATAACCTGGATCACGTTGACGAGCTTGATTCTCTTGTTTATCTTGTTCTGGATGCACGTCTGGAGCCCTGTCAGCTCGTCCGAAGATCCCCAGGCGAGGCCCTTCTCTTGCTAGGAGGTGAGCCGCATCGGGACTCTGGATCGGAATGCGGGGGCCGCCACCCAGTTGGTGTCGCGCGGCTCAGTGATGTAGAACCACCCCGACTACCACCCTTTTACATTCTCCACAAAGGAGCCTTCGGGCCACGTGACATTGGGCATCTTTCCCACCATGGCGCCTCCGCACTCTGCTTGTTGGCCGCTCACCACCTTTGGCTTCACATTGAAGGTCTTCAGCCATAGGCCGAAGTGAGGTGGGACGCGGAGAAAGGCCTCGCACACAATAATAAATGCCGAGATATTGAGGATAGAGTTGGGGGCCAAATCATGGAAGTCCAGCCCGTAGTAGTACATCAGTCCGTGGATGAACGGGTGGAGAGGGAATCCCAGCCTGCGGACGAAGTGTGTGAGGAACACCACCCTCTCCTGGGGCTCCGGGGTGGGGACAGTCTGTCCCTTGGCCGGAAGTCGATGAGCGATTTCCTTGGCTAGGTACCCGGCCTCCCGGAGCTTCTTGATGTCCTTCCTCTTGACGGAGGAGACCATCTACTTGCCTCCTGCTCCGGATCCGGACTTGATTGGAGTACTTTTTTGGGCGGAGAAGACGAGAGCTTGGGTGCTGGAGCTCAAGGATGGATGGGCAGAGGAAGGAGAATGCGTGGGTGAAAAAGGATGAATCCTTATCCCTTTATAAAGACATTAAAAGTCATGTGCCTCCCCACTCGCCTTAAAATTCACCTATTCGCCAAGCGTCATGAAGATGACATGGTTGGGTTACCCATGCTCGTATTGATGAGGATCCTGTGATAAGAGGACACGATCTCTGCTTTGACAAGATGTGTCAATGAAACCACACCTTGAAATACGGAGCGGCAGGCTAAAAAACGGTTCGAATAATGACCGAGCAGTGGCGTGATGTCACACTACAAAAAGTTGTCAGTGGATTGGACTCGTGAAATATTATACTCTCTATGGTTGTGTGTGGTACTTGTTTTGCAGAGCCGGACACGTTTTCTATGTTCGGGAGGCTATGTTGGAATATTCGGAGAAGGAACCCGCCTTGCAATGCCAAAGACAATCTGCGCGCCGGACTCATCGTCATTGAAGCCTGGTTCAGGGGCTACTGAGGGAGTCCTGGATTAACGGGTCCTCGGACAGCCGGACTATACTTTGGCCGGACTGTTGGGATATATGAAGATACAAGATAGAAGACTTCGTCCCGTCCGGATGGGACTCTCAGGCAAGCTTGGCGATTTGGATATGAAGATTCCTTTCTCTGTAACCGACTTTGTGTAACCCTAGCCCCGTCCGGTGTCTACATAAACCGGAGGGTTTAGTCCGTAGGACAACAATCATAATCTCATAGGCTAGGCTTCTAGGGTTTAGCCATTACGATCTTGTGGTAGATCAACTCTTGTAATACTCATATTCATCAAGATTAATCAAGCAGGAAGTAGGGTATTACCTCCATAGAGAGGGCCCAAACCTGGGTAAACATTGTGTGCCCCGCCTCCTGTTACCATTAGCCTTAGACGCACAGTTCGGGACCCCCTACCCGAGATCCGCCGGTTTTGACACCGACACACACTCTTTGTTTCTCGGACTCAATTTTCCTATTAACTAGGAGATCACTGTTGGCAAGGACCTTGATGGTAGAGAGGCTCTGTTTGCTATGGAAAACTGTGTCTACATGGTGATCCCTAGGAGTTTGGGAGATAACACCCTTGATTGTCAATGATACAGCCTGCAGCCAAAAGAAGGTGAGAATGACAAAGGCATTTGGATTAACTTTAATCCTTGGATGTCTCAAGTACGACAGTCATTGATGTGGTTCAAGCCTTCTGGTTGATAGGTAATTGGGCTGTTGTGTCGAAAGGGTGGAGTACTAGTGTCTCCTGATCACTGGTCGCTGAAGCGGGGCTGCAAATTATGATGGTGTTGGATCATCCCTCTTCGAATGACTTGTTGCCTTTGCTGCTTGTTCTGGATGGGTTGTTCTCTTATTTACTATGCATATTCCTTGTCATTTGGTCATCCTCGTCTATGTCACTCTTACTATGTAATAGTTGCCTCTATTTAGAATGTCATTCTTGGCTGGATCACGAGAGTCTGAGCACTGTAGATGGGTGCGTTTTGGTGGTGTAGCAAGACTTCTTATGAACTATCTTGTCAGTACTAGTCACTAGTCAGTGTTTGAATGTTGTATATATCGTTGTTTCAAACTTTTTATTATCTCAAACTGCTGGTGGGCTAAATGAGGGCATCACCATTCTCCAGTGTTTGATGACCCACAATTATAGGGGATCTATCGTAGTCCTTTCGATAAGTAAGAGTGTCGAACCCAACGAGGAGCAGAAGGAAATGACAAGCGGTTTTCAGTAAGGTATTCTCTGCAAGCACTGACATTGTAGGTAACAGATAGTTTTGTGATAAGATAATTTGTAATTGGTAGCAAGCAATGAAAGTAAATAAGGTGCAGCAAGGTGGCCCAATCCTTTTTGTATCAAAGGACAAGCCTGGACAAATTCTTATAATGAGAAAAGCGCTCCCGAGGACACATGGGAGTTATCGTCAAGCTAGTTTTCATCTCACTTATATAATTTGATATGTGGGTGGACCGGTGCTTGGGTACCGCCCTTTCTTGGACAATCATCTCACTTATGATTAACCCCTATTGCAAGCATCCGCAACTACAAAATAAGTATTAAGGTAAACCTAACCATAGCATGAAACTAGTGGATCCAAATCAGCCCCTTACGAAGCAACGCATAAACTAGGGTTTAGGCTTCTGTCACTCTAGCAACCCATCATCTACTTATTACTTCCCAATGCCTTCCTTTAGGCCCAAATAATGGTGAAGTGTCATGTAGTCGATGTTCACATAACACCACTAGAGGAGAGACAACATAGATCTCATGAAAATATCAAACGAATACCAAATTCACATGACTACTAATAGCAAGAATTCACCCATGTCCTCAGGAACAAACGTAACTACTCACAAAGCATATTCATGTTCATGATCAGAGGAGTATTAATATGCATTAAGGATCTGAACATATCATCTTCCACCAAGTAAACCAATTAGCATCAACTACAAGGAGTAATCAACACTACTACCAACCCACAGGTACCAATTTGTGGTTTTGATACAAGATTGGATACAAGAGATGAACTAGGGTTTTGAGAGGAGATGGTGCTGGTGAAGATGTTGTTGGAGATTGACCCCCTCCCGATGAGAGAATCGTTGGTGGCGATGCTTGATACGTCTCCAACATATCTATAATTTTTTATTGTTCCATGCCATTATATTATCCCTTTTGGATGTTTATGGGCTTTATTTTACACATTTATATCATTTTTGGGACTAACCTACTAACCGGAGGCCCAGCCCGTATTGCTGTTTTTTTTGCCTATTTCAGTATTTCGAAGAAAAGGAATATCAAACGGAGTCCAAATGGAATGAAACCTTCGGGGCCGTGATTTTTGGAACGAACGTGATCCAGAGGACTTGGAGTGCAAGTCAAGAAGCAGCCGAGGCTCCCACAAGATAGGAGGGCGCCCCCCCTATAGGGCGTGCCCCTGTCTCATGGGCCCCTCGAGGCGTCCACCGACGTACTTCTTCCTCCTATATAAGCCTACGTACCCCGAAAACATCCAGGGAGCAGACGAAACACAATTTCCACCACCATAACCTTCTGTATCCGCGAGATCCCATCTTGGAGCCTTCGCCGGCGTTCTGCCGGAGGGGGAATCGACCATGGAGGGCTTCTACATCAACATCCTTGCCCCTCCGATGAGTTGTGAGTAGTTTACCGCAGACCTACGGGTCCATAGTTATTAGTTAGATGGCTTCTTCTCTCTTTTTGGATCTCAATACAATGTTCTCCCTCTCTCTTGTGGAGATCTATTCGATGTAAACTCTTTTTGCGGTGTGTTTGTCGAGATCCGGTGAATTGCGGGTTTATGATCAAGTTTATCTATGAATAATATTTGAATCTTCTCTGAATTCTTTTATGTGTGATTGAGTTATCTTTGCAAGTCTCTTTGAATTATCAGTTTGGTTTGGCCTACTAGATTGATCTTTCTTGCCATGGGAGAAGTGCTTAGCTTTGGGTTCAATCTTGCGGTGTCCTTACCCAGTGACATAAAGGGTTGCAAGGCAAGTATTGTATTGTTGCCATCGAGGATAACAAAATGGGGTTTATATCATATTGCTTGAGTTTATCCCTCTACATCATGTCATCTTGCTTAATGCGTTACTCTGTTCTTATGAACTTAATACTCTAGATGCAAAAGCAGAGTCGGTCGATGTGTGGAGTAATAGCAGAGATGCAGGCAGGAGTCGGTCTACTTGTTACGGACGTGATGCCTATATACATGATCATGCCTAGATAATCTCATAACTATTCGCTTTTCTATCAATTGCTCGACAGTAATTTGTTCACCCACCGTAATACTTATGCTATCTTGAGAGAAGCCACTAGTGAAACCTATGGCCCCCGGGTTTATCTCTTATCATATTTGCTTCCAATCTACTTTTATTTGCTTCTTTACTTTTTGCATCTATATTATAAAATACCAAAAATATATTTATCTTATCATACTATCTTTATTAGATCTCACTTCCGCAAGTGGCCGTGAAGGGATTGACAACCCCTTTATAGCGTTTTTTCCGAGTTCTCATTTTGTTTGTGTAGGTGTGTGGGACTTTTGAGGAGCCTCCTACTGGATTGATACCTTGGTTCTCAAAAACTGAGGGAAATACTTACGCTACTCTGCTGCATCACCCTCTCCTCTTCGAGGAAAACCAACGCAAGCTCAAGACGTAGCAAGAAGGATTTCTGGTGCCGTTGCCGGGGAGGTCTTCACTCAAGTCAAGACATACCAAGTACCCATCACAAACCCATCTCCCTCGCATTTACATTATTTGCCATTTGCCTCTCGTTTTCCTCTCCCCCACTTCACCCTTGCCGTTTTATTTGCCTTCTCTTTCAAAATCTCCTCCTCTCTTTTTCGCTTGCCTTTTTCTGTTTGCTTGTGTGTTGGATTACTTGTTGCCATGGCGCAAGATAATACCAAATTGTGTGATTTCTCGAATACCAATAATAATGATTTCCTTAGTACTCCGATTGCTCCTCTTAATGATGTTGAGTCTTGTGAAATCAATACTGCTTTGCTGAATCTTGTTATGAAAGATCAATTCGCCAGCCTTCAAGATGGGCAGGGTGTGGGCCCCCTCTGATACTTTCTTTGCTCAATAATTCTTATTAATTCCAAAAATGACTTTCGTGGAGTTTCAGGACTTTTGGAGCTGTGCAGAACAGGTTTCCAATATTTGCTCCTTTTCCAGCCCAAAATCCCAGCTGCCGGCATTCTCCCTCTTCATGATAAACCTTGTAAAATAAGAGAGAGTAACCATAAGTATCATGACATAATGTGTAATAACAACCCATAATGCAATAAATATCAATATAAAAGCATGATGCAAAATGGACGTATCAATTCCCCCAAGCTTAGACCTCGCTTGTCCTCAAGCGGAAGCCGATATCGAAAAATATGTCCACATGTTTAGAGATAGAGGTGTCGATAAAAATAAAATACGAACATGAGGGCATCATGATCATTCTTATAACAGCAACATATATAGATTTTGTCATATGATTTCTTATACTCAACTAACAATCTATTCACAATGTCGAGTATGGTTCAAAAACTTCATTGAGAACTAGCAAACTATAATCTCAGTCATTGAAGCAATTGCAATTTATCATAACATCAGAAATAGTCAAGAATAGAGCTTTTCAGCAAGTCCACATACTCAACTATCATATAGTCTTCTACAATTGCTAACACTCACACAATACTTATGGTTATTTAGTTTTAATCAGACACTAAGAAAGATAGGGGCTTATAATTTTGCCTCCCAACGTATTCACCTTTGGGTGATGTCAACAATAATAATTCATGCTAACTTACATCCAATTGGATATATGTATCAGGAACTTTCCAACACGAGGTGCCTGCCAAAGGATAAAATGCAAAAAGGGAAAGGTGATGATCACCTTGACTCTTGCATAATGTAAAAGACATAAAGTAAAAGATAGTCCCTTCATAGAGGGAAGCAGAGGTTGTCATGTGCTTTTAGGGTTGGATGCACAAAATCTTAATGCAAAAGAACGTCACTTTATATTGCCACTTGTGATATGAACCTTTATTATGCAGGTCGTCGCTTTTATTACTTCCATATCACACGATCGTATAAAGCTTATTTTCTCCGCACTAATAAGTCATACATATTTAGAGAGCAATTTTTATTGCTTGCAACATGACAACTTACTTGAAGGATCTTACTCAATCCATAGGTAGGTATGGTGGACTCTGATGGCAAAAGTGGGTTTAAGGATATTTGGAAGCACAAGTAGTATCTCTACTTGGTGCAAGGAATTTGGCTAGCATGAGGGGGAAAGGCAAGCTCAACATGTTGGACGATCCATGACAATATACTTTAACTGAGATGTGAGAAAACATAACCCATTACGTTGTCTTCCTTGTCCAACATCAACTCTTTAGCATGTCATACTTTAATGAGTGCTCACAATCATAAAAGATGTCCAAGATAGTATATTTATATGTGAGAACCTCTCGTTCTTTATTAATTCTTATTAATTGCAACAATGACCAAAACTATGTTTGTCAACTCTCAACAACTTTTAAGCCTCATACTCTTTATGTGTGAAGTCATTACTATCCATAAGATCAATATGAACTCTTTTATTCTTTTTATTCTTCTATTTTCTCAAGATCATAGCAGGATAGCAAAGCCCTCGACTCAACACTAATCTTTATTATATAGCTCACGGACTCGATTACATAGAGGAATCACAAAGAAAAAAAATCAAAACTAATTCATACCAAAACTTTATTCTACTAGATCAAGATATTACTAAAAGGATCAAACTAAGTAAAACGATAAATATAGGAGTGTGATGGTGATACGATACCGGGGCACCTTCCCCAAGCTTGGAAGTTGCCAAGGGGAGTGCCCATACCCATGTGATTATGTCCTCGAACGTGATGAAGGTGGTGATGATGATGGTGGATAATCGCACATCGAGCGTAAAAGCTCCTCCAACTTGCGGATAATGCCCTTGAGTGCGACGATTTGATCCTTCAACAAAATATTTTCCTGTGTGAGATACTTTTTTTGTATGCGAGCTAACTCAATCATCTTGAAAGCTTCAATCTTAGTTGGAGTAAAGAGGTTGGGTAGAGGTTGAGGGATGTTTTCTTCCGCCGCCAGAGCTTGATCCTCCATGGCCTTCTTGATACCTTCATCCTTGTTGATCTCCTCCGGTTCTTCTCTTTTCAGCTCTATCTTCAATAGCCAAGCATCCTTGTCTTCATTGTTGGAGGAGGGTGACATCATGATGCTCTAGATCTGTCAGAAAAACAGCTCGAAACGAAAACAGAAGATTTTTGCGTGATACGGTGGTCAAAACCTTCGGGAGATTATATAATGAATTTTTACCGACCAAGAGAAGTAACGTGCAAGAAAACGGAGTCCGGGAGGCACACGAGGTGCCCACGAGACAGGGGGTGCGCCCAGTAGGGGTGGGCGCGCCCTCCACCCTCATGGAGGCCTCGTGTCCTTCCCGGATTACTTCTTGCTTTCCAAAATTCTTAAATATCCCAAAACGGAGAAAAATTGCCATTAGAATTGTTTTGGAGTCGGTTTACTTACCGTACCACATACCTATTCCTTTTCGGAATCTGAAACGTTCTGGAAAGTGTCCCTTATGTATTCCTCCGAGGTTACGGTCTCAATAATATTAGTTTCAACATTTATAGGATTACCTGAGATATAATGTTTGATTCTTTGACCATTCACCACCTTCAGATTTGTGCCTTCGAAGTTGTTGATTTTTATGGCACCGGAACGATAGACCTCCTTGATAACGTAAGGACCTTCCCATTTAGAGAGAAGTTTTCCTGCAAAAAATCTTAAACGAGAGTTGAATAGCAACACATAATCACCTACATTAAACTCACGCTTTTGTATTCTTTTGTCATGCCATCTTTTAACTTTTTCTTTAAACAGCTTGGCATTCTCATAGGCTTGGGTTCTCCATTCATCGAGTGAGCTAATATCAAATAAACTCTTCTCACCGGCAAGTTTGAAGTCATAGTTGAGCTCTTTAATAGCCCAATATGCTTTATGTTCAAGTCCGAGAGGTAAGTGACATGCTTTCCATAAACCATCTTATACGGAGACATACCCATATGATTTGTATATGCAGTTCTATAGGCCCATAATGCATCATCAAGTTTCTTGGACCAATTCTTTCTAGATCTATTAACAGTCTTTTGCAAAATTAATTTGAGCTCTCTATTACTCAACTCTACTTGACCGCTAGACTGTAGGTGATAAGGAGATACAATTCTATGATTAATATCATACTTAGCAAGCATTTTATGAAAAGCACCATGAATAAAATGTGAACCACCATCAATCATTAAGTATCTAGGGACTCCAAACCTCGGAAAAATAACCTCTTTAATCATCTTAATAGAGGTGTTATGATCAACACTGCTAGTTGGAATAGCTTCTACCCACTTAGTAACATAATCAACAACAACTAAAATATGTGTATATCCATTAGAGGCAGGAGAAGGTCCCATATAATCAAAGCCCCAAACATCAAATGGTTCAATAACAAGAGGGTAATTCATAGGCATTTCTTGACGTCTACTAATATTAACAATCTTTGACATTCATCACAGGACAATACAAACTTATGAGCATCTTTGAAGAGAGTAGGCCAATAAAAACCTGATTGCAATACCTTATGTGCAGTTCTATCTCCAGCGTGGTGCCCTCCATACGGTTCAGAGTGACACTTGCATTGGATCTGTTCCTGTTCACGCTCAGGTACACAACGTCTAATAACACCATCTACTCCTTTATAAAGGTGTGGGTCATCCCAGAAGTAATGTCTTAACACTACAAAAAAAATACACTTCCATGATGATACGTGTTTGTCACAGTAGATCGCGTTTTTTTGTCATGCATGTACATCCATGACAAATTTATGGCAGAATCAAGATAGTCATACCTGTGCTGTCGTAGAAGTGTTCCATGACATTACCAAAATTATCATCACGGAAGTGTCCACTTCCATGATGATAAATCGCGCGTCACAGAAGTGCTTTCATCAAGGGTGACCGACACGTGGCATCCACCGTAACGGAACGCCGTTAAGCTATCGTGTCGGGTTTTGGATCCGATAACCCGTTAACAGCCCCGACCAATGGGGATTTTCCACGTGTAAAATCATCATTGGCTGGAGGAGACACGTGTCAGGTCCGCGCTGGCACAGGTGTCACTCATCCAATGGGCGAGACGCGCCTATGCTTTGTTGACACGTGGAGCAACCCATCAAGTTTAAATGAGCCGGCCCAACTAAAGGCCCACAAGATTTTGCGGACCATAATGGGCCGGCCCTGCTAAAGGCCCACGAGATTTTGCGGACCATAATGGGCTGGCCCAGCTAACGGCCAACAAGATTTCGCGGGCCATAATGGGCCGGCCCAGGTAAAGGCCCACAAGATTCTTGCGAATCATAATGGGCCGGCCCAGCTAAAGGCCCACGAGATTTTGTCGACATTAACGGGCCGGCCCAGCTGTAGGCCCACAAGAATTTGAGGGCCCTAGTAGGCCGACCCATTAACTGGCTGCCATGTTTTGGGCCAAATGCCGGCCCATATTTGATCCGGTAGATTAATGGCCTGCCACGTTTCGGGCCTAATAGTGGCCCATATGAGATTCGGCCCTGAAAGTGCTAGTATCGACTAGAGGGGGGTGAATAGGCGATTTTTATGAAAGTCTTCAAAACTTAGTAGTTTCAAAGACAAACAACAGAAATGACCTAGTTGATATGCAGCGGAAGATAAACTACCATAAGCAAGCCATAGTCAAGTATGCAATGATGTGAAAGTACAGGACTAATAGCAGCTAAGTAGTAAGGATCAGGATGGAAGATAGTATGAAGCCAATTACCAGTAGTAGTCAAGCAATGAAGTCAAACAGATAGACAGATAGGCAATGACTTCACGAAGACAAACTTAAGTAAAGGATGGAAAGGGATAGAACCAGTCGCTTGTTGAAGACACAGATTTGTTGGACCAGTTCTAGTTCTTTGTGACAACTGACGTCTGGTTAGGGAGGCTGAGATTTAACTCAAGACCATGTCTTCACCTTATTCCCTTGAGCTAAGGACACCCAGTCCTCGCCTAATCACTCTGGTAAGTCTTCAAGGTAGACTTCCAAACCTTCACAGACTTCGTTCACCGCAATCCACAATGACTCTTGGATGCTCGAACGCGATGCCTAACCGGTGGAGGATTCACATCCTCAAGTGTAATAAGTCTTCAGTCACATGCATGTAAAGACTTGATGATGCCTAACACTCTTTGGCTCTGGGTGTTTGGGCTTTGTCCTCGCAAGGATTTCTCTCTCAAATGCTTCGAGGTGGGTTGCTCTCAAACGACAAAAGCCGTGCACAAACTCTGAGCATCCACCAATTTATGGTGTAGGGGTTGGGCTATTTATAGCCACAAGTCAACCTGACCTGATTTGTCGAAAATGACCCTGGGTCACTAAGGAACTGACACGTGTTCCAACGGCTAGATTTCAAACACACGCGGCAACTTTACTTGGGCTACAAGCAAAGATGACTCATCCAGCTCTGGATAAGATTTTCTCTCATTGTCTTCGCTCGAAGACATAGGATTTGGTTGAGCATCACTTCAGTCACTCTGACTTAGTTCACTTGGACCCCACTTAACAGTACGGTGGTTCCTATGACTCAACAAAGAAGAAAAGGAAACAACGAAACCACACGGTCTTCGCGCTCCATAGTCTTCACGTAATGTCTTCTCATGTCATAGTCTTCAATATGAATATCTTCTCATACCACCATTGTCTTCAATGTCTTCATACATTTTAGGGTCATCTCCGGTAGGTAAACCGAATCAATGAGGGACACTACCTGCGTTATCCTGCAATTCTCACAAACGCATTAGTCCCTCAACCAACTTTGTCGTCAATACTCCAAAACCAACTAGGGGTGGCACTAGATGCACTTACAATCTCCCCCTTTTTGGTGATTGATGACAAACTGGTTGAAGTTTTCAACGGGATAAAGTATGTGAAATTGTAAGGATAGGGAATTGTCTTCATAAGTAGCAATGGCTCCCCCTGAAGATGTGCATATAAGTAATTTGCTTTTGGAATGCAAATGCACATGGCCGGTTGTACTTGTGGAGATCCTCTTCAACTTATGAAGATAATTCATCATGCATGAAATGATATAGCAAGTAGAATGACATGCATAATGAAAAATGGACGTCTGCAGAATGATCTAAGTGCGGAAGATATCATCGCACATGCGGAATTTATCATCGCATCACAGTAAAGCAAATAAGTAGCAGACGACCATCAAGTTTAGGTGTTACAACTCAAAGAACCAAATGTTTCAAAAGCAAGATTTGTAAGCACGAGGCAAAATATAATGCAACCGCCCATATGAACCCGCTTGAAGACTATCAACTCATACGCTTCTCCCCCTTTTGTCAGTAAGGACCAAAAAGGTTTGAAGACATAAAGCAGCTACTCGTCCTCATGAGTAGGTGAAGCAGCAGGGTTGTCATCATTGGTTGGCGGTGCAGACAAACTTGGTGTAGTGTCGATGCGTGCAGTAGTAGGAGGTGGGGAAGTAGCATCATCTTCATCATCGATCACTCTGGCATTTACCGTTGCCGCTGAGGAAGAATATTCAGAGTCTTCAAGAGATGGAGTGCGACGTAGGACAGCAGTCCGTGGAGGAGTGGAGTCAAACTGGAATCTTTCATTGAAGCCATCGCCTTGAAGATGCTTCAAAGACTAAGCAGCGTCAAACTCTTCCATGATCGCGGCAAGTCTCATGAGCAACAAAGGCATTCTTGGTGGCAAGGTTCTGAATGCGATTGACATCCACCAAGAGGCTTTGCATCTGTCTCTTGAGACAATAGTGATGCTTATCCTGTTTCTGATGAAGGGCCACAAGGAGTTCTCGGTCATTGAGAACGCGAGAACGCTCCGAGGCCTTTGTGCAATGGTGCTTTCGGTGGCTTGATGGGTGCTCGATGAGGCGCAGCAGTATTTCCAGCCAATGGATAGATTCGTGTTGCTGCTTGAACACCTTCAATGGGTTGAGTTAAACTTTGGTGCTCGACATTCTGAAGACAAAGAGGCTTCTTGGCAGGGTCAGAGTATATGGCTTCAACTAACATATCAACCTCTGGCAAAAAAATCAGATGATTGCGAGTAGAGGGCTGATAGTTGACAGATGAGTGTCTCTTGATGAGGCGCATGACCCATGGAGCGTAAAAAACTTTAGACCAAATAGGTCATATCCAGAAGCAGCAAGTTGCCTGATGAAGAATTCTTGAGTATTGAAGCTGATGCCATTGAGAATATAGAAGACCAAAGTCTTCATAGCTCCTTCGCGCTTGGCCGCTGATGAATGTCCTTTGATAGGCCATAGAGTTTGCCTGATGATATGATATATGGTGCAAGGCAGATACTCAAGGTCTTCAACAAAGAACTCTGTTGGATATTTAGCGTCAGATGGCAAAGGCTTCATCATGCTCAACATTTGGCTCATATTGGGTTCTGGCTTATGGAAGATGCTCTCCAATGCATTGCGGTGTAGCTAACAATCAGGTTCATATAGCTCTCCGGGAGTGGCTAGCCCTGTAAGCTCGATGATGTCAAGAGCTTTGGCTTCATGATGAACATTTCCGGTCATCCACTCGAGGACCCATGTCTTGATATCTCTGTAGTAGCCGCGAATGTGTAGAGTAGCATAGAATTGAAGCAATAGCTCTTCATTCCAGTGTTCTTTGTATGTCACAAAGTTGAGCAGACCAGCATCACGAAAGCAATCAAGTGCTTCTTCTAAGCACGGCAGTCCAGCAATGGCTTCAGTGTCAAGGAGCATATGAGGGAAAATGCGCCCTTGATCATATAGAACACAGGAGTAATAGCTTCTCTGCTGATAGCTCCAGAACCGATCTGATGATATCCTTGGCTTGGAGTAGGGGTTCTTGGCGCTGCCAAAGAAGGTATTGTAGCTTTTGAAGCCATTTGCATTGAAGGACCCTGGTGAGTTTGCAGTACCTGGAAACCTTGGCAGTCTTGGCTTTGGCTTCTGGACCTGAGGCCTATGCTCAACATGATAATCAAATTGAGGTCCAGAGGCAGTAGGAGGAGGTACCAGAATGGGCCATCGGACAGTGGTTAGCTGACCATGACTGTATGTTTGCTCGATTGTATGGGGCCTTGGGGCGGAACAGGAGCAGGGGCAACAACTGAGGCTTCAGGCTGCACAACAGGTGCTTCAGGAGCAGTTGTCTCATTAGCTTCAGGTGCAGTGGCCTCATTGGCTTCAGGCACAATGGCCTCATTGGTTTCAGGCACACTGGTTAGTGCAGGCTCCACATTAGCGTCAGCCATGACTACGTCATTGGCTTCATTGGCGTTGGTGGTGGTAGCTTCAACATTTTCATCCTCCTCTTGATGAACAGGAGGGTCGGGCACGGGCACGTTCACATCAGGAACAGCTTCTTCAATCACTGGGGGAGTAGGGACACGTACGTCTTCTTGATTTTCCTCGGCTGATGCAGCTGGAATGTCTTCAACAGCTTGTGCTTCAGACTCGGAGACATTCACAGTTGGAGTGGGTTCAGAAAAGACTTGACGAGCAACAGCTGGACATTACACTTCTCCTTCTGGAACGCTCGATAGAGGGACTTGAGGCCTTTGTCCTTTGCAAAGCCTGCGAAATGCTGGCAACGCCTTAGGAGATGGAGTTGGCTGGGCCTCAAGATCTTCATCTTCTTCTTGCATGGGGGGTGTAGCTTGTTGTTGTTGTTGGGGAGTACTGGGGGAGTCTTGTTGCTGTGGGTGATCAGCCCACGATGCATCCTGAGCAATTGGCGTTAGAGGACGACCAATGCTGATGAGTTTGCTATTCGTAAGAACAGGCGATGATACCACGTTGTGTTCGATCTGAGGAAGAACTTCATCATCTTCAACATTGTCATCATGACCAATGTCTTCAGCAGCGGTGGGTTCAGCTGCTGGAATATCTTCAGCTTCATGAGCCTCTGTGGAAGCAGGCTCATGGACTATCATCCTTCTTTCTTGATGTTCTGACGCAGGGCGAACCACTGAAATGGGTTCAACAACTAAGGGCTCTGTGGGAGCAGCCCTAGTCTTCTTGGTCTTGCGCTTCTTCTTGGAGGGAGCGGCATCAGAGGCTTCAGTATTCTTCCTCTTTCTGGCTTCAGCCTTGGCAGCCCTCGTCTTCTTCTGTTCTGAAGCGGTTGTGGTGACCTTTGGCTTCGATCCTGTCATGCTGCTTGGGAAGATAATGCGAGGGGCTTCTTGGCTTGAAGGTGCAGGCTGGTCAGCAGGAAGCTTCTTCTTTTTCTTCGCAGCCATCCTGGGGTCAATGCCAGGACGGCCAAGTGACTTGCGCTTCTCAGCCTCATTGCAGGCAAGCACACACTTATCAGCCAAACTCTTCATGCGCTCTCGAGAGCCCTAAGCTTCTTCACGTTTCTTAAGAAAAGCTTCTTTAAGATCATGCAGCATGACCTTCAAGTTTCTGACGTCTTGAACACTGAGCTTCGCCACATGCTTCTTGAACTGAGCCTTCTCGTAATCAATCTTGCTCTTCAGCTCAACTATGCGTTGAGCGAGAGCTAGCTCAGAAGCAATGGCACCATTAAGAGAGACGCTGAGGCCAATGGGAAGCTGTAAATCTTCAAAGCTGAGGTTGGGGGTGTCGAACCACTCATCAATGAAGTTGTGGATGATTGCCACATCAAAGAGAGGCAAGTTGTTGAAGATTTCTGCTTCTTCCTTGCTCTTTATCAGCTGCTCAAGGGCATCATCAGCAAGATCTTCATCACTGGACAGATCAATGGGTTCTTTGCGCAGAATGGCGGCAGGAGTCAAGGCTTGATCAGTATGCCTGACAATTTGCTTTTTCTTCTCCGTTCTCTTGGAGACACGGGATTGATGTTCAGACTGCACACTATCTTCTGGAGGTGCAGTGGCCAGTGGCTTCGCACGAGAAGTTTTCGGAGCTGCAGCTGATCTTAAAGCCTTTGGCTTCTTTTGCTTCCGCGGCTTTGGAGGAGGAGCTGGGGCTTCATCTGAGCCAGCATCATTGTCAGAATGATCCACTCTAGCACCCTGGACCAAGATGTAGGTGATGAGGCCATCGAGATTGGAGAAGGGGCCGATGACATTGGGTTCAGCATCACGGGAGCCGTCAGCACGAGGAGCAGAGGGACCAGGGTTGAAGTCTAATCGCAATGATTTCTTGTTTCTCTTGGCCGAAGCCATAGCGAACTGGAAGTTGCGATTGAAGAGAGCATCGTCACGACACCAGAGTAATGAAGTGGGATCGGCGCTCTTAGGCTGAGGTCCACGGACCATGCAAGGATAGAAGCCTTGAGCAATAGCTTCAGCTTTGTTCTTGGGTTGAAGACCTCGATAGAGAATATCACCCCAAGGTCTCTTGATAGCATTCTTCTCTGCATATTCCTTGGTTACAAACTTGTACTTGAACCATTCTTCAGCCCAATAGCGTTGAATCCATTGGATTCATGTCTTGCGCTGATGATAAGTCTCTTCAGGATCTGTCTTGTAGAGTTCTGCAAGGTCATCAGGCAGATCTTTGGATGTTCCTTCTCTCATATTGCCCCGCCACCCTTCCTTGTTGATTTTTCGCAGCCACGAACTTCAAACTGAATGGCTTCAATACGCTCAAAGGCTTCAGAGACTTACACTTCCTGGTCAAGCAGAGGCGGCTTCAGGAGAATTGATATGATGTTGTAAGTATTCCAAAGCGAATGTAGACTATGAGAACCAAGGATTCTCCCACGGACATGTACTGTGACAGCATTAGAGATGCGAGGAAGGGAAGAGGTCATATGCATTCTCAGAAGATTTTGAAGATAAATTAGTTTGAAGACATTGACCTCATGATGCGAAGACATTCACTTATATAGGTGAGTTGGTTCTAGATTTGTACCAATCCGTGAATAAGTACAAGTGAGGAATCAAACTAGACAGGAAATCTAAGTGAATTGACTAGGCAGTATGAGATGCAGACAGAATAGATCTACATTGAATAGGCAAAAACCACTTTTGGTAAACTGGATGAATCTTGAAGATCAAAAAGGTGGTAAAAATAGAGTTATAATTACCGCACGAAGAACTGCTAGATGGGATGAATAGGAGACCGAGCAGTTCAGCCCACCATGCCCTAACTTGGCGACGGAGGACACCTACGGGGACGGCGGAGAGGACGATGTCCGCGGCCGGCGTGAGGACGGCGTCGGAGAAGTCGCGGCGGCTAAGCGCTTCGTCGCCGGCGTCGTCGAGAGCTAGCGGTGGCGCTAGGGTTTCGACGGAGGTGGAGAGGTGGAAGAAGGATTTCTTTACCACAGGGGACAAGTATTTATAATTAGGTGAGCGGCACAATGCAATTACGTTGGTGCCCCTGGCGGTTCACATTTGAGTGGCACGTGGCAAGCATGCAACATACTCAGGGTTGTCCCACGTTCCCACGCCCGCCAGGCATGTCGGAGAGTTGTTCCGGCTTCTCCGGATTTCAACAATAAAGATAAGTCATTTAAAACAGATTTAATGTTTGTCTCTTTGCCTTCTGCTGACTAGGACGCAGAGAAGACATTTGACAGTTTCAATAGAATGCATATGATTTGGATAGATAGAGTTTGAGATAGAAAGCATAGAGAGGTTAGGGTCCGATCACATTCACTTAGTTCAAAAGATCCAATCTTGAAGACATAGCTATAAGTGAATGTTGTAGAGGACAGAACACTAGTATATATATATCAGAAAGCAACCAAATCATCATAGTGTAGAAAATCATGAAAATAAATTGAAACAGAAGAAAAACCAAATGCAAAGTTATTGCAATATAACGCCATGAGTGAAACACTTCAAATAGAGAAATTTGGTGGTGGCGTTACCCACCGTATAGGAAGTATTAGACCCAGACACGGCGCACAATTATCGTGGCGCTCCGAAGTCAAATTCCATGTTAATGTATTCACACTTAGAGTGTAAATATTCATTGATTGAAGATATACATTACTTTGTGTGTTGCACATCTAAGTCATCAACATGCATAAGTGTTAGGATGTGTGCCTGATCACAGGACATTAGAGGATTCCAAGATATTTAGCTCACACGTAACTTGCAAAACCTTTTCTCATCCAAGGGCTTTGTGAAGATATCTGCCAGTTGCTCTTCAGTGTTGACGTGAATGATATCAATATCTTTCTTCATGACATGATCTCTGAGAAAGTGATGACGAATTTCAATGTGCTTTGTCTTCGAGTGCTGGACTGGATTGTTGGCTATCTTGATGGCACTTTCGTTGTCGCAGAAGAGAGGTACTTGTTTCAGGTTGATGCCATAGTCCTTGAGAGTTTGCTTCATCCATAGAAGCTGAGCACAATAGGATCCAGCAGCAATGTATTCAGATTCATAAGTTGAGAGTGATAAACAGTTCTGCTTCTTTGAAGACCAACAGACAAGTGATCGACCAAGAAAATGACATGTGCCTGATGTAGACTTGCGATCCACTTTGTCACCGGCATAATCAGCATCCGAGAATCCAACCAAATCAAATTTTGAGCCCTTGGGATACCATAATCCGAGTGTTGGGGTGTAAGCCAAATATCGAAGAATTCGCTTCATAGCTAAGTGATGCGATTCCTTTGGTGTCGCTTGGAATCGAGCACACATGCAAACACTAAGAATAATATCTGGCCTAGATGCACATAGATAAAGTAAAGAACCAATCATGGAGCGATATACCTTTTGATCAAACTCTTTACCATTGTCGTCGGGACCAAGATGGTGTTTGGCTGGCATTGGCGTCGTGTAGCCTTTGCAGTCTTCCATTCCAAACTTCTTCAGGCAATCTTTGAGGTATTTTTCTTGAGATATGAAGATGCCATTTCTTTCTCGATTTAATTTGATGACCAAGGAAGAACTTCAGCTCACCCATCATGGACATCTGATATTGCTCTTGCATCATGTACCCAAACTCATCAGTATATTTCTAGTTGGTGCAGCCGAAGATTATGTCATCCACATATATTTGGCACACAAACAGTTCACCATCATATGGCTTCGTGAAGAGTGTGGGATCGAGTGATCCTAGTTTGAAGCCTTTGATCTTCAGGAAGTCTTTGATTGTATCATACCATGCGCGAGGAGCTTGTTTGAGGCCATACAGTGCTTTGTTTAGCTTGTACACCATATCAGGATGTTTTGGATCTTCAAAGCCAGGTGGTTGAGTGACATATACTTCTTCTTCAATCTTGCCATTGAGAAATGCACTCTTCACATCCATTTGATATAGCAATATGTTGTGATGATTAGCGTAGGCTAGCAAGATGCTGAATAGCTTCAAGCCTAGCAACAGAGCAAATGTTTCATCGAAGTCAATGCCTTCAACTTGAGTATATCCTTGAGCCACAAGACGTGCTTTGTTTCTGACGACTTGACCATGCTCATCTTGCTTGTTTTGATATATCCATTTTGTTCCAATAATGTTATGCTTGCGAGGGTCAGGTCGCTTGACAAGTTCCCAAACATTATTCAGCTTGAACTGTTGAAGCTCTTATTGCATGGCTTGAATCCATTCAGGTTCCATAAAAGCTTCAGCAACTTTCTTGGGTTCTGATATTGACACAAATGAAAAGTGCCCACAGAAATTTGCTAGTTGTGTTGCTCTTGACCGAGTGAGTGGACCAGGTGCATTGATGCTGTCAATTATCTTCTCTATTTGAACTTCATTTGCAACACGAGGATGAACAGGACGAAGACTTTGCTGTTGCTGATCATTATCATCATTGGGAGGATTGCCGTCGGTCTGAGCATTGTCTTCAGGTTGATTTGGTGCAGAGATGATAAATTCCTCTTCAGGCTGTGCTTCAGAGGGCATAATTTCACCAGTTCCCATCAGCTTGATAGATTCGCTTGGAGGAGCTTCATCTAGTGTACTTGGCAGAATCTCTCTCTGTGAACCATTGGTTTCATCAAATTTCACATCCACAGTTTCGACGATTTTGTAGAGATAGAGGTTGAAGACTCTGTAGGAGTGTGAATCCTTTCAATAGCCAAGCATGAAGCCTTCATGAGCCTTAGGTGCAAATTTTGACTTGTGATGGGGATCCTTGATCCAGCATCTAGCTCCAAATACTCTGAAGTAACTTACATTTGGCTTCTTGCCAGTGAGGAGCTCATATGATGTTTTGTTCAGAAGCTTATGGATGTAAACACGGTTGATGATATGACATGCTGTATCAATAGCTTCAGGCCAGAACTTTCTTGGTGTCTTGTATTCATCTAGCATTGTTCGAGCCATCTCAATGAGGGTTCTGTTTTTGCGCTCAACGATGCCATTTTGCTGAGGTGTGTATGGAGCAGAGAACTCATGAGTGATTCTCATTGTATCCAGATATAGATCAAGTCCTGTGTTTTTGAATTCAGTGCCATTGTCACTTCTGATATGCTTGATCTTCATGCCATAATTGTTCATTGCTCGATTGGCGAAGCGCCTGAAGACATCTTGCACTTCAGTCTTGTAAAGAATTATATGAACCCATGTGTATCTTGAGTAGTCATCAACAATGACGAAGCCATAGAGACAAGCAGTTTTTGTGAGGGTGGAGTAGTGAGTAGGTCCAAATAAGTCCATGTGTAACAGCTCGAAGGGTTGAGATGTTGTCATGATTGTCTTCGAGGGGTGCTTTGCCCTTGTCATCTTTCCAGCTTCACAGGCACCACACAGATGATCCTTCTTGAACTTGACATCCTCGATGCCAATGACATGCTTCTTCTTGACGAGTGAGTGTAAGTTCCTCATGCCAGCATGTCCTAGCCTTCGATGCCAGAGCCAGCATTCTGAAGCTTTTGTGAGAAGACATACGGCAAGCTATGGACCTGCTGAGAAATCTACCATGTATAGATCATCTTTTCGATACCCTTCAAAGACTAGAGATTTGTCAGATTCCATTAGTACAAGGCAGCGATATTTTCCAAATAGCACAATCATGTTCAAGTCACAAAGCATTGAGACAGACATTAAGTTGAAACCAAGGGATTCAACAAGAATCACTTTATCCATGTGTTGATCCTTTGAGATTGCAACTCTACCTAGACCCAATACCTTGCTTTTACCCGTGTCAGCAAATCTGATGTGACTCTTATCGGATGGACATAAGGTTGAGTCCATGAGAAGACTTCGATCACCAGTCATATGATTAGTGCATCCACTGTCCATTATCCATTCTGAAGCTTTTGGTGATGTACCCTAAAGTGTAGTTAGGAGGATAGGCTTCACAAGAGTGTTGTGAAGCATGAGCATTAGACACATATAGGGATTGTCACAGCTTATATCAAAGTTAGGACATAGAGTATGACTGATAAGTGATTCAGATGTGAAGTATATAGAATGACATTTTATCATGCGTCCTAAATGTGTTTTAGGTCCCCAGCAATAGTATCGGACGCCATTGATTGCTGGCTGGAGACCGTATTCTACAAAAGAGAGTTAGTTCTTCTTTGCCACCCACATCTTCAGGGGTGGCTTAGAAGCAATGAGTCTAAGTGCAGCATCTGAGAATTTTGGCATTGAAGCCCTAGCAAATAGCCTTGCAGGATATGAATGATACTCATATGAATAAGCAGAAAAGTTCTTAGTCCTATGAACATAGCGGTTCGAAGATACACGCTCATATTCATAAGTCTGAGCATGATTTCCCTACAAAACATTGGCGTTAGGGTGACTCAGGTGAGTCCTATATATGTATGAAGCCTTTGGGCCACATGAAGCTATAGGTCTGGGGTTTGTCTTCTTCCTTGGTGGTTTCATGACGACATTCATAGGAAGATTCTCAATGTACTGCTTAGGTACCCAGATCTTCTTCATAGGTGGTCCATTCCTGCAGTTAGTACCAATATACCTGGCAAACACTTCACCATTCTGATTCTTGAACAGCTTATAGTTTGCATCAAAGGATTCATCAATGATAATAGGATTAGCACAGGTAAAGCCAGATAAAGTGGATGGATCTACTGAAGGTTCCTTTGCAGCAACCCATGTGGTTTTGGGGTATTGCTCAGGCTTCCAGTACGAGCCATCAACATTCATTTTCCTCTCGAACCCAACACCCTCTTTCCTTGGGTTTCGGTTCAAAATCTGCTTTTTGAGGACATTGCAGAGAGTCTGATGTCCCTTCAAACTTTTATACATCCCTGTTTCAAGCAATATCTTGAACATAGCATTTTCATCAACAATAGCAGTGGTATCCTCTGCAGAGGGGTTAGTAACCACATCAGTAGGTGAAGACATTGAAATAGTAGTAGCAGTGGAACATTCAGCAACAGATGTAGCGTTATCACGCTCAATGCATTTTAGACATGGTGGTTCAAATCCATCCTGAGCGGGACTGATCTATTGAGCGCGAAGTGACTCATTCACTTTTTGAAGATCTTCATGAGCCGCTGTCAATTTCTCAAGCTCTTGTTTCCTTTGAAGATAATCATAGGAAAGCCTTTCATAAGTAGTTGAGAGCGTTTCATGACGACCTTCAAGTTCTTGGTACTTAGCATGAAGATTTTTTATGTAAACAACGAAGGACTATGAACGTGTCATTTCCGCGTCCAACAGGTCATCGCTTTTGTCTAATAGTTTTTGAGTATGTTCCATAGCCTTTTGTTGTTCAATTGCAATTTTAGCAAGTGTTTTGTAACTTGGTTTGGATTCACAATCAGAGTCATCTTCACTTGATGTTTTAAAGTAAGCATTGCATGATTTTACCTTGGCACCATGTGCCATGAAGCAGTAGGTGGGAGTAGGATCGTCTTCGTCATTAGCTTCAGCGTTGGTGTGGAAGTCATTGTCTTCGGTGTTGAAGATGGACTTGGCAACACAGGCTGTGGCTAGAGCCAGACTTGCAACGCCAGGGTCGGACTCCTCTCCAGACTCCACCTCCGCCTCCTCAGAAGCAGACTCCTCCTCTGAATCCATTTCCTTGCCAACAAAAGCACGAGCCTTGCCAGAAGAGCTGTTATTGTATGATGAAGATTTGGAAGAAGACTTAGAAGAAGATTTTGAGGATTTCTTCTTCTTCTTCTTGTCATCAGAATCATATTCCTTGTTCTTCTTCTTCTTCTTCTTCTTCTTCTCATTGTCCCACTGTGGACACTCAGATATGTAGTGACCAGGTTTCTTGCACTTGTGGGAGGTTCTCTTCTTGTGATCATGGGTGGAAGCTTCATCATTCCTTGAGCTGGATCGTTAAGACTATCTGAAGCCTTTCTTCTTAGTGAAATTCTGGAACTTCTTCACAAGCATAGCAAGTTCCTTTCCAATGTCTTCAGGATCATCGTAGGCTGCAATGATTCTTCTTCGATGAGGAAACAACTTTTGCCTTCAAAGCACGAGTTCGGCCATAGTTTGGGCCATAGATATCTCTTTTCTCAGATAGCTGGAACTCATGTGTGTTGAGCCTCCCAAGTATATCAGACGGATAGAGTGTCTTGAAGTCAGGACGTTCTTGTATCATGAGGACAAGGGTGTCAAAGGAGCTGTCAAGTGATCTCAGCAGTGTCTTGACGATTTCATGCTTGGTAATCTCAGTTGCACCAAGAGCTTGAAGTTCATTTGTGATGTCAGTGAGGCGATCGAATGTGAGCTGGACATTCTCATTGTCGTTTCTCTTGAAGCGGTTGAAGAGGTTGCGAAGAACACTGATTCTTTGATCTCTCTGGGTTGACACGCCTTCGTTGACCTTGGATAGCCAGTCCCAGACTAGCTTTGATGTTTCCAGAGCACTTACACGGCCATACTGTCCTTTGGTCAGATGACCATAGATGATGTTCTTTGCAGTAGAGTCCAGTTAAATGAACTTCTTGACATCAGTAGGAGTGACACCTTCACCAGTTTTGGGAATGCCGTTCTTGACGACATACCAGAGGTCGACATCAATGGCTTCAAGATGCATCCGCATCTTATTCTTCCAGTAGGGATATTCAGTTCCATCGAACACGGGGCAAGCATCGGAGACTTTGATTATCCCTGTAGTCGACATAGCTAAAACTCCGGTGGTTAAACGAATCACACGTAACAAGGGAGTACCTTGCTCGATACCAATTGAAAGTGCTAGTATCGACTAGAGGGGGTGAATAGGCGATTTTATGAAAGTCTTCAAAACTTAGAAGTTTCAAGACAAACAAATGTAAATGACCTAGTTGATATGCAGCGGAAGATAAACTACCATAAGCAAGCCATAGTCAAGTATGCAATGATGTGAAAGTACGGGACTAATAGCAGCTAAGTAGTAAGGATCAGGATGGAAGATAGTATGAAGCCAATTACCAGTAGTAGTCAAGCAATGAAGTCAAACAGATACACAGATAGGCAATGACTTCACGAAGACAAACTTAAGTAAAGGATGGAAAGGGATAGAACCAGTCGCTTGTTGAAGACACAGATTTGTTGGACCAGTTCGATTCTTTGTGACAACTCAGACGTCTGGTTAGGGAGGCTGAGATTTAACTCAGAAGACCATGTCTTCACCTTATTCCCCTTGAGCTAAGGTCACCCAGTCCTCGCCCAATCACTCTGGTAAGTCTTTAAGGTAGACTTCCAAACCTTCACAGACTTCATTCACCGGCAATCCACAATGACTCTTGGATGCTCAGAACGCGATGCCTAACCGGCCGGAGGATTCACATCCTCAAGTGTAATAAGTCTTGGTCACAGATGTAAAGACTTCATGATGCCTAACACTCTTTGGCTCTGGGTGTTTGGGCTTTGTCCTCGCAAGGATTTCTCTCTCTCAAATGCTTCGAGGTGGGTTGCTCTCAAACGACAAAAGCCGTGCACAAACTCTGAGCATCCACCAATTTATGGTGTAGGGGTTGGGCTATTTATAGCCACAAGTCAACCTGACCTGATTTGTCGAAAATGACCCTGGGTCACTAAGGAACTGACACGTGTTCCAATGGTTAGATTTCAAACACACGCGGCAACTTTACTTGGGCTACAAGCAAAGCTGACTCATCCAGCTCTGGATAAGATTTTCTCTCATTGTCTTCACTCGAAGACATAGGATTTGGTTGAGCATCACTTGACCACTCGACTTAGTTCACTTGGACCCCACTTAACAGTACGGTGGTTCCTATGACTCAACAAAGAAGAAAAGGAAACAACAAAACCACACGGTCTTCGCGCTCCATAGTCTTCACGTAATGTCTTCTCATGTCATAGTCTTCAATATGAATATCTTCTCATACCACCATTGTCTTCAATGTCTTCATACATTTTTAGGGGTCATCTCCGGTAGGTAAACCGTATCAATGAGGGACACTACCTGCGTTATCCTGCAATTCTCACAAACACATTAGTCCCTCAACCAACTTTGTCGTTAATACTCCAAAACCAACTAGGGGTGGCACTAGATGCACTTACAGGCCCGTTAAAAGCCTACCATGTTCTGGGCCAAATTACGGCCCAGATCAGGTACGGCCCTTTAAGAGGCTATGGGCTCAATTATGGCCCATATCAAATTCGGCCCGTCAACTGGACACTATGCTTTTGGGCCCACTTGCTAGAGGCCCACTTAGTAATTTGGCCTGACATTAGTTTTGGCCTCTTAAGGACCCGTTTAACATTTCGGCCCTATATTAATTTCGGCCTGTTAAATGCCCGTCATATAGTTGGGCCTAACTACGGCCCGGTTTGCATCCGACCTGCTCGCAGCCGATATCTGATTGGGCCAAACAAGGACCGAGACAATTTTGGCCTGTTAAAAGCCCGTGATTTGATTCGCACAATTATTGGCCGGGGTTCATTTCGGGCTGCTGTCGGCCCATTAGCTGTTTAGCACGTTTCAGGCCCAACCTACATCGTGATTGCATGAAGGCCCGATTATGTACCGTAATTTTACGGTTTGGCTGGCTTACTGCGAAGACAGGATAAATATACAGTAAAATAACTGCAGCATCGTGAATAAGAAAAAACCTAGACTATACAATAAAGAAATTACAGCATATTACATCCACTGGGCATCAAAGTTCGCCACTATGATAATAAAGCACAAGTAGACAGCAGATTGCATACACTAGGCATCAAAGATCGCCACCAGTGCAAATAAACACGCCGACAAAATAATATACAAAACCGACAGCACTTCAATAGAGTTCAAGAAAGGTTAGCCTATTTGGGAGCTGCAGCATAAGCAAGCAAATGAAAGCAAGACGATGATATGCGCTTGTTCAACACTTAAATCTTCCTCACTCGAAAGATAAACAAGCGAGACGGATGACGGGTTTTGCACATAAAAGTATCGAGGTTGACAATTCATCACATTTCTTCTTGATTTAATAAAGTGACACAGTTTAAAATTGCATTAACACAATATGGTATTGTTCAGGTCAAGACATGGCAGGAAATGACATTGTGAAGGAGTTGGCAGCTTCACAACACCACTAGATTACAGATCAAGAACTCATAAGTATCAATGGTTAGTGTGATGTCAATTTATCCCATTTCAGATTGGCAAATAAAGAGACGGTTTAAATAATACTCCCTCCGTCCAGAATTACTTGTCATCAAAATGGATGTGTCTAGAACTAAAATACATCTAGATACATCCATTTCAATGCCAAGTATTTTCGGACGGAGGGAGTAGTAGAATGATATGACATTGTTCATAGTTAAGACATTGCAGAATATGACATTGTGCTGTAGTGAGTAGGTTCACCACACCACTGGATTACGGATGAAGAACAGAAGCATACATGTAGTGCAAAAGAAGATCACTTGCTCTGTATAGTTTAATTTACACGGTATGAATAAGGAACTTGGTTGTACAACTGAAAACTTAAATTGAGAAAGGACAAACTTTTGTTTATGAACTACTCCCTCCATTCTAAAATAGATGACCCAACTTTATACTAACTTTAGTACAAAATTGGGTCATCTATTTTGGAACAGAGGGAGTACATAATAAACTTTAAACATGCAATTTGATGCAAACACCAAAAATAAACAGCTATTGCAGTCATGACTAACTAAATATATACAACAAAGTTTGAAGGCTTGAGATGGACAAACTTACATTATTGGTGAAGACAGGCTCTATAAAGGCCTTGTCCATGCTGATGGGGGGCAACTCAAGAAGTTTACCATAGAATTTTCTTCATAAGCATTGCCTTTATTCTACATTTTGTTAAGAGTAAATATAGATGTGATAATATACGAAAAAATGGAGAATATTTCAGATAAGATGAAGAGTGATGCTACATAACCAAGTAGCTATAAATGTAAGTGCAGTGATACAGGCAAAAGGTACAGCCAAGAGCAATGCACAGCTAAACTTCTTCAGTACCAACCTTATGGTAAGAGTAAATATAGATCTGATGTGTAGAAAATTGAGGGCAAAGGAAAATAAGCTGCAGAGTGATGGTACATGAACAACTACCTGTCATTATAAGTACACTGATAAAGGACAACATGTACCTACAAGAACAATGCAGAGCTAAAAAACATTGGCATTGGATATATTCTACACTAATGTAACCATTCATCCAGATCAGATAATTTGGAGCGAACAATTGATAAGCAAGCTATCATGCATACTGCTGTCACATAATGAACCAGGTATGTATGCAAGTACAGTGATACAGGACAACAGGTACTAACAAGAGCAAAGCAGCGGGCAGCATATTTGCGATATCCTGTCGTTCTTTTCAAACTGGAATTCTTCTTCGAGCAGATTTCCTGCAAAAAAGATCCGTAAGGCACATGCGGAAAAGTAGAAGTTCAAATTGTCATGTGATTTCATAGACAGTACCTCATCCTGGGAACGAGACCAGTGCATAACAATGTTTTTCCATTCAATGTCTTCTAAATTTAGCACAGGAGACTTCACCGGAAATTCGTTTATAGATTTGCCACCAAAGTGTGATTTCCTCAAGTAACACCGATACTGCTGCAATGCTTCCTTGAAAAGCAAAAGCAAGCTTTGCTCGTCATGACTATCCAGATTGACCCTCGCCTAGTTACAACAATGTAATGTAAATCATTGATGTGTTTAATCAGCATAAAATAGGAAAATAATAACCATGAATAATAGCACTTACACGTAAGTTGGACAGGAAGATGTGAAAATGGTGTTTGTCTTCACAATAATCTTCCCATGATGGGAATATATGCACGTAGTCCCTAACAACATTGAAAGCATTGTCTTTTAAACTGGGAATAAATGGAATGGGGTTCCAATCTGCAGGAATTAGCCGTCTCTGCAGTTGGGATAGGTCTTCAGCCGGTGGACTTGCTGTACTTTTTGCTGGAGTGGGATTTTTCTGTGGTACAGCTGGTGCTATGGCAAATGAAATCGGTATACCTTTTGCTGGAGTGCAGGTCCTGTGTGGTGGGGCTAGTGGTGTGGCCAGTGAAGTATGGGTACAGTCTGCTGGAGTTGGTCCTACGTTTTGTGTCACAGATCTATCAAACATGGTAAAGAAGAGCAAGCAGATTTTGGATAATAAAATGTTGGTTGCGCAGTGCCCACACATGATGAACCAGAGCGCATTAAGAATGCAACTCCCAGCTAGACCATTTCAGGTGGTTGGATGTAGATCCTACGTCTCCTAACCCTTCTTCTTCCTTGCAGAACACCGCACGGGCCGCCCGCCGGACCACCGGCCCCCACCGCATGTGTTCCTCCGCCACCCCCACCCCCCACCCGCGTCGAGTTTTCTTCGTTCGGCGAGGCCCCACAACCACCCGAGCCCCTTGGATCGCACCGGCGAACTCCGGCAAGCTCTGAAAAATTGACTGACCCAATTTTGAAATTTAGTCTACTGTGATTTAACGAGTGTGGAATATAAAAGGGGAAAACCATAGGCATTAGGAGTATAGTGTTGAGTGTGCCATGGCGGATCTGAAGGTGCAAACCAGACAAAGGCAACTTCGCAACCAAGACAAGAAATCAGAGTAAAGCAGTGGCGATCTATTTTCTTGCTGCGATAAATAAGTTGAGCAGATACGAAAGAGTACCGCCTCTGGTGCGGTGCCGTGTACGCATCTAGTGAGAATTTGACGGTGCTGCAGTAGCGATGGCTGTCGGTGGCATGGAAGCAGATCTAGGAGGGTAGACGGTGGCGGCGGGGTGCGGTGGACGAGATGGTCGTAGGAGCGGCGCCGGCAAGGTGGACGACGACAGGGATGAAGCGAGAGGACGGGATGCAAGGATCCCGGTCCGAAGGCGTGGATGAGAGAGGTCAATCTCTTGTAATGGACGGCGGCGTCGGGGTATCAGCTCCGGCATGGTGGAGGAGGACGACGGTGGATGGGGTGGCGGACGGCGGCGGACGAAGGAGGGTGGGGTGGAGAGGGTGTTTTGGCTCCCACGGAGTACGAATGGGGAAAAGGGAGGTAGAGAGGAAGGGGGGAACCATGTATTCAGGGCGCGCTTGTCTCAAATGCGAGGAAATTTACAAACTTAGCCCCCGTTTCAAATTTCTACTACATCACAGCAACATTAGTCGGTTAGGGATAGGACGGTAATCTCGCATACACCAAATATTTGCCAACGAGAGTTTGTTTTTGGCGCCCACCGTGTATGAATATGAATCGGGGAGGGAGTCGATCTCTGCCGAGGGCACACTCTGTTTTGGCGCCCACCGTGTATGAATCCGGGTGAGAGGCGGTTACGTCACGTTTGGGTGAAATTACAAACCTACCCCTATCGAAACCTGTAGAAATCCAGCAGATAGGCTTTATGCGGCGAGGATAGGCGAGTGATTTCCATCTCGCATATTTTGGTTTCAAGTGTTTCGCGACTTTCCCGCTTTGTTCAAATTTTGCACAGTGCACGTTTATCGTGCCAACTCAATTCAATCCCGTTTGTATTCTACTATTTTTGAGGCAAGGATCCATTTTCAATTGGAATTACATTCTATATACATCATTTTTTTACATATACTTTCAAAAGCACAACAAAGAATTCTGCTCCTTTATAATGTATAATATGATTTACAAATACAACGATCTCGAAATCTTAAGGTTGAATTCGAAATTTTTTAACCAAATTATGTTCTACTAAAATGTATGGATCAGTAATATCTACATATTAAATAACATAGATGTGCGTGAATTCATATGAGTATGCATGTTTGATAGATCAATTTTGGTTCGAGTATGGATTACATGTATCATCATCTCGAATTCAAATATTTGAATCCCTTTTTTGTTCACTCCTTTCACGCCCATCTCTCTCGCATGCATGCTCCTTCAGATAGCCATCACTCTCTTTTCTCCAGCTCACCCGCAAGCTCACTTCATGTTTCTCCTATCCTCGCAAGCATGGTCTCTCGACGTCTCCCTTGAGAAGTGTCACACTCTCCCTATCATTATACATTACACGGTTTTCATTATCTCTCACGTCTTAAATTGTTCTCTGGTATCACTCGGTACCTAAGCTTTCTTTTTCACCGCCACACACACAGTCTCCACTCATCTTTCACTTTGTCTTTCTCTCTATGGGATTCTCTCACACAACCTATATGTCTCAACATATGACTCATACCACTAAAATTACTCTCTCTCTCTCTCTCTCCTATAGACACAACATTTGTTGCGGTCTCCTTTTCGTCTCCATCCCAGACTGACACTAATCAGACAACCCCGACTACCGTCTCCTCTCTCTCTCTCATAGACACACACACACAACTCCTGCTTCCACTCCCCTTCCTGACTACCGTATCTCTCTCTCTCACATACAAAACTCTCGCTTTCGCACCCTGACTCGTATTTCTCTCACAAACATTTATCGACTAGCTAGCCTCTAGATAGGTTTATACACCCGCACACTCATGCTTCCACCATCGTATACATGTCTCTCTCCCGCTCCTTGTATCTATGTAGCTTTTCTTCCCTTCTTGAGACACGCCCTCTCGATCGTGCACACACACACTATCGCCTCATTTTAAGCTGATACCTATCACACACACACTACTTGTGTCTTTGTCACACATGCACTCCGTCCTCCTCCACTCTCCCTCTCTCTCACACACACATGGGCTTTTTGCAACAACTAGCAAGATGCCATGCGCTGCACGGAACATCAAGATGCATTTGTATGAGTAGTTTATCTTGTGGGGGAAAAGGATGAACGAGGGAAGACCTTATTTACAAATGTGGAGAGGGGTGTGGGTATCTTTTTGCAAAATTGCCATAGTTTCCTTCCTATCCGTCAGATATAGATCGGACGGCCTATATTGCAGGATGGCAGGCACACGATCATCACCGACAATGCTTTTTATAAGAGTAGGGATAAAAAAAGAGAGTTGGTGATGATGGTGGGCCTGCCATCCTGCAATTTAGGTCGTCCGATTTATATCTGACGGATATGAAGAAAATATGGCAATTTACCCACACTCTTCACCACATTTGCAGATAAGGCCTTCCCTCGTTCATCCTTTTCTCCCACAAGATTTTGATGTTCCGTGCAATGCACGGGCATCTTGCTAGTAAGAGTAGAAATTAGACATATACCACTTCTCGAATCTTGAAACCAACAACATGCCTCCCTTATCTCATCAAAGCCGCTAAAGGAATATATTTTGAGTGAAACATTACATATTTTTAGTGATATACGTATTTCAAAACTAGACTTTTTTCTATCAAATCGGTGAATATGTATTAATCTACTTTGATCGTGTGGCAACGCATTGGCACATTGCTAGTAGTTATTATAATTTTTTGGACACCAGACAAACGGTGGAGTACATATACAAAGAGAAGAGGCGCACGCACGCAGTCGGCCTCTCGCTGTCTCGCACACATGAGTGTTACGTAAAGGCGACGTTAACAAATAAACCCTAAAACCCTAAGTGCATGATTGCTGCATTCGCGGGTACCGGGTACGTGGTGGAGCACCTTTGTTGGAGTTGATGGTCAGGACCACAGGTGAACGACTTGGAGCGCGGTGGCTCGCCAGTTGCCACAGATCGAGTAGCCACGTTTAAAATATCGTTTTTTTAGCGGGGTTAAGAGTTCCAATTTTAAATGGCACGTTATAAGTAGTAAGTAGTTTTTAGAACGATTGGTATGGAGCGAAAATGGAATTCATAGTACTACGTACCTCCTTGGCATATGGTTGTATGGGTTTATGTTACGAGATGTTGAACCTGGTAGTTCTAGGGCAAATACTATGGTTTAGATTTAGATGCTGGTTTTCAGTAATCGGAAGGGGAAACCCTTCTTTGATTAAAAACCTACTACCTCCATTCTGGTTTACTAGTCCCCATCGTACTTTGGGTCAAAGTTTGTCCACGAATTTTACTTGTAAAATGTGAATGGAAAACGAGATTTTGTTATACCCAAACAAAAAAGGACTGGAGGGAGTGATTGCTCTGACACGGACGCGACCTCTCATAGCGCAGGCATTGAACCGGCGTGCCGGCCAAGAATGGTTGTGGACATTATGTATGAATGTGCAGATATCTGTGAACATGAGTTTGATGTGGAAGCTAGACTTGGAATGTCGGGCTTGTGCGTGAACTATACCATGTCCAATGCTTCGTCTGTTATTGTTTGGAAAGTAATTGCTGTTATTACATGACCCGAAAAAAAACATTTTGTCCCACATCAGTAGATGCACAGACATCACAACAGGCATGCTGACTGGATAACCATTTGAACCTAGCTATTATGAAGGAAATTTTGTATTGACAACCGTTTTAGATAGCAGGAGACGCCTAGCCTGCTCTGCCTCTGCTAGCTTATATCTGGCTTCTTCCATCTCTTCTTTGGCTTGGGTGAAGAGAGCATCTGATTGCTGTTTTCGCTTCTTCAGGAACTCAGCTACATTCTCAAGGGCTGCTGCATGCTTTCTTTCAGCCTTTACTAATGCCACGAGGACACGAACAGCTGACGACTCCACCTGGCTTGTGTGTAATCCAGCATCATCTGGGAATTTTCACCTTGTGTCTAATCCAGCATCATTAGGGAACTGGCACCTTGTGTGTAATCCAGCCTCATTTTGGAAACATGATCTCGAGGTTAACCATACTTCCCTCCTCGCAGGAACTGCATCCTGACATGAAGTTACTTCTTTTTTAGATCAATACTCAGAGAAACCTAGATCCATTTAGTAGAAGCCAGATAAACAGAACTCGAAGTGAATTCAAAAGGAAAAGAAATATAAAAACAGACTACATGGTGAGAGCACCCACTTCCTACATCAAGTTAAAAACGAAAGCATTAGGACGATTAAGACTCTTCTTATTACACATCGAAGAATACCACGCTTAAGAGAAACAGAAACTACAACATATACACATTGAAGAACACGAGGCTAAACGAAAGTAATTGAAAGGGTGTTACTTACCAAAGCTCGTTTTACAGGTTCGGTGCAGCTCCTCTTTAACTTGCCACGCTCCTTGAAGATGTCCCGAATATCCCGTGTTTGGTCTTCATTGCTCCTCTACATGTTCACACTCGTGGTTTCAAAATCTCAACATGGCAAGAAAAATACTACTAGTAATACTCGCTGTCGGTGTCAAAACCGGCGGATCTCGGGTAGGGGGTCCTGAACTGTGCGTCTAGGCGGATGGTAACAGGAGACAAGGGACATGATGATTTTACCCAGGTTCGGGCCCTCTCGATGGAGGTAAAACCCTACTCCTGCTTGATTGATATTGATGATATGGGTAGTACAAGAGTGGATCTACCACGAGATCAAGGAGGCTAAACCCTAGAAGCTAGCCTATGGTATGATTGTTGTAATGGTTGTTGTGTCCTACGGACTAAAGCCTTCCGGTTTATATAGACACCGGAGAGGGCTAGGGTTACACAGAGTCGGTTACAATGGTAGGAGATCTACATATCCGTATCGCCAAGCTTGCCTTCCACGCCAAGGAAAGTCCCATCCGGACACGGGACGGAGTCTTCAATCTTGTATCTTCGTAGTCTTGGAGTCCGGCGGATGATGATAGTCTGGCTGTCCGGACACCTCCTAGTCCAGGACTCCCTCAGTAGCCCCTGAACCTGGCTTCAATGACGATGAGTCCGGCGCGCATAATGTTCGGCATTGCAAGGCGGGTTCCTCCTCCGAATAATCCATAGAAGATCGTGAACACCAGGATAGTGTTCGGCTCTGCAAAATAAATTCCACGTTCCACCGTAGAGAGAATAATATGTACACAAGTTCAATCTGCTGACGTATTTTGCGGCATGACGTCACACCACTACCAAGCCTTTGCTTGAATCGTTTTTTATTATACCACCTCGGCGCGTTTTGCGGCACAACACACCCTTGAAAATAAACAAAGCAACTAGTCAGCTTGACACTGCAGTACAACCAGCATGAGTGACGACACTGCCACCTACTCGGAGTCCGAGTCCATGCCCTCGACTTCATCCTCGTCCATCTTCCTCTTCCTCTTCGCTGACGCTTATTTGCTTGAACCGGACACTGGGCTCTGCTTCTTCATCCAACCCATGTGGATATTTAAACAAAGGTAGGCATCCATTGCTGCGTACAGGATGTGATCTTCATCTAATGTCTTCGACTCCCATGCATGATGAAACTCGTGATGAGGTTTCTTCAGTTTAGCGTACGAAGGATCAATCATGGCTGCTACCAGGGTCAGCATTGAAGGTTGAGAGGAGGACACCAGGCTTGCCTTCTGGAGATCGAAGGGCTGGCCTACAATGAGACCTATCCGACGCAGGACTTCTTTGTCGTTCTTAAAGCCTACAGTAACGAATTTCACTCTTTTGTCCTTGAGGAAGTTCTTAAAATCCTGGCACTCAACGTCGGCATGGCATATGTGGTAGACCAAGCAAACATTATGTACGCAAACCTGGATCATGGCGGGCTTCTTCCTCTCTTCGTCCTTTAGATCCTTCTCTCGTCCCAGGACTGTGGTGTACTCAACATCTAGCCCAGCGACCCACTCATCCGTTGAACTGTTGAACATGCGTAGGAAGCAAGCAAGCCATGCTTTCACCGTCGCGGATCCACGTGTGTAGATGACGATGAACTGACCGCCGGTGATGGGTCTAACCTGGTACTCAGCGGAGACCATGGAGATTTGGGAGGCTGTGGATTTTGGAGGAGGGTTAGGAGAAGTTGAACTGTTGTACCCCGCAAACTGGGAGCGAACTAATGTGAAAGGACGGGATGACTGGGAGTGAACTATTGTGAGGTAGAAGACGGGGACGAGTTGGGCGTGTGAACGGCGTGGGGTTGCTGGCTTGCCCGGTGGATAGACGGCTGCAAGCCCCCAAAGAGTTCTTGAGAACTATGCGGGACCCACTCGATGTCATGTCTACTAGACTCATATCGTAGGTCTGACGGTATAGCTTCTGCCTGTTTGCACGCCATGTCGGCGCGTGGATGTAACTTCACTTAATTCCGTCAACCGTCGCGCCACCCACGACCTTCGCCTCCCTCACGCGGTCGCGCCCTTTGAGACTTCGACCGGCTATAAATGAGCAATATTTTTTGCCTACTCCGCATGCATGATACTCCCACTGGTCCTTTTTACTCCCGTCAACCATTTGCAAAGTTTTTGACCAAATATATACTTTTTTTGACACCACCTTATATTAAATAACCAGCCACACCAGTACACTCATTCGGTACAATATTCACCACACAGGGCGGTACGTTATTTACAACAATACAATCTAATCTATTGTCAAAGCTATACTTAGCGATTAAGTGTGCCACCTTATTGGCCGAATGGCTAATCTTTGACAATTGAAGATTGTTGATCAACTTCGGGATGCTCAACGCTTTCATCTTCAGGTCACGCATAGCAGACCTGTCATAGCCCCCGATGCAAGAGACACTACCACAAAAGCGCAATCAGTCTCTAAAATTACAGGATTATGAAGAGAAATACCTATGTAGAGACCGGCAATGCAAGCCCTAAGCTCCACTTCCTCCATGCTTTGACAGGCATCAATGATATCCCACGACCAAATTTATACTAAAAATACCAATATCTACAATACTGATTATAATGAGTATAAGAACTACATTTTATAATGAGTGTAAAAATATTGATTTGACATTGTGAATGTTGATACTCCCTCCGTCTAGGTGAGTAAGTCATCTTAGGCTGTGCACCGTGACCAAGGAGGAGGGGAAAACGAGAGACATTAATGTTTATTTGCTAATTAAATAGTATTGCATGCATTGAACTAACCACTGCATGTCATGTTTGATAGTCTCAGGTCATTAAAAGCATGCACACCCTCATCTCTTATTGGTTGATATATCAAGAAACAAGAAATGAGGTAGAAGTTAATGCACCGCGCCTACGTGTTTTGGGATTATTTGGTTTTCATAAGATGACTTACACACCTAGCTATTAGAGTACCACTACCTCCCTTCTAGTTTAAAGGGCTCGACTCAAAATTTTCACCTACTCTTAGCAAGATAGTAGAGGCGGTGGAATAGTTTTTGAAGTCTGCAAAAGTACTCAACTAATCTTTGTCGTTCTTCACAAAAAATGTGTTTACCAATGCATGCATGAACACTAGTTAGTCTAACCCCCTCTCTTCTTTAATTCTTTGCCACATCGGCATGTTTGCTATTCCGTGTGCATGATACCCGCTAAGATACCACCATGATGGCCAGCCTTAATCATCGCATGCAATAATTTAGTGCACCTTGAAATATGAACATGTGTGGGGCGTGTATGTTTTTAATGACTTGAGACTATACCTAGCCCGGCATGCAAGATGACTTATTATGCACCATTCCCCATACCTGCAGGAAGCACGTTCGTCTCCAAATCTTTTCCTCTCCATGTGTGGAAACAATATGCCTGCCAAACTCTCCTTCTCCCTCCGGAGGTCCCACCACTCCACCCCATGTGAAAAAATCTGCATGCATGACTCTCCTCCCGCCCACGCTCGTCCAATCCGTTGTGACCAGCAATATTTCCACCCCTTCGCTCCCCCGTAATTTACTCCAACAAATATGCCCACGTAGCTTTTACTTAACTTCAGGTGCATTGGGTCACTGACATACGGGCGCAGCAGTGTACTAGCCCACATGTCAGTGATGCAACTCGACCTGCAGTTAAGTCAGTGCAGCTCAGTCCATATCTTACGTAGGTGTGCCATTGCTCGCTATAAATACTACGCCTCCCACGACATCGCTATCTCCTCCCCCTCACGTTCACGTTTATCGCTATCTCTTCCCCTTCCCTCTCACGTCGACCACCATGGCATCTCCCTCCCAAGCCCTAGGAGCCCCTCGCTGCACCGTGCGGACGGTCACACGTCGCCTTTCCGTTCCTCGCCGCCACTAGTCCGTCGCTGTTCTGCTCCTCACCGCTACGCGACGTCACCATTCCATTGCTCGCTGCCACTAGTCGAGGAGGACGCATCGGTGTTCCGCTCCTCGCCGCGACGCGACGCGTCGCCGTTCCGTTCCTCGCCGCCACTAGTCGAGGAGGACGCGTCGGTGTTCCGCTCCTCGCCATGATGCGTCGAGGTGGACGCGTTGGCGTTCCCAATCTCACCAGCACGCGCGTCAGAGGACGCATCGGCTCCCCGCTACGAGGAGAACGCCGCGCCGCTCGCCGAGCCCCCCAGCCTTGAGGAGCTTTGGAAAGAAATGGATGACGCCTTGTGGGAGGCTTTGCCTCCAGCAGAGCGCACCAAAATAGAGGTGGAGAAGAAGGCCGAGGAAGAGAAGCGCACCGCGCAAGAAGCTTTCTGGGAGATCTATGTCGCGTCCGAGAGAGTCAAGCAATTGGTTCTTTGGCAGAAGGCTCGTGCGAGGGCCGTGAGGGTGGTGGAGGACGCCTGCCGACGCCTACGAGTGCGGATCCAGCCCAAGCGCCTCATCTACGCTTGGCGGTACGTGGACCGGGTGCACGCTTCCAGCCACGAGGAGTACCTGTTGGCGCCGGATCACCACACCGGTGAGATCGCGCTCGCCCGCCGGCAAGCCGCCAATCAGCACCTGGCAAGTTCCAAGGCTGAGGAAGAGGCGTTGTGTCGGCGCGCAGGGAAACGGCCGCACACCAGGGCACTCGTGGCGCGCCGCAAGCGCTCCTGCGAGCGCCATGGCTTTTAGGAGGAGTATAATTTTTGTTTCGTAAGGCGATCTCATTAGTTTTGGGACGCAAATGATAAATCCCGGATGTTTAGGAATTTTTAGCGTCCTTAATTATGTAAAAGGGAAAGTTTGGAAACGTTGTGTATTATTACGCATTTTGCAAGTACGTGCATATATCACAAACTTTACTATATACTATCGGACTACACGTCTCTCTCGATATATGCTTGCAGACTGTGCTACTCCCTCCGTCCAGGTCAATAAGTCATCTTTGGTTGTGCACGATGGCCAAGAAGGAGGGAAGACTTGTACACCTACACGGAGGGAGTACTACTATTACTTATGTACGTGCAAATGCACGTTTTAACATTACGATGCGGTTTTTTGTAAAAGTAGAAAAACAACACTAGTCAAGCTTATGAAACGATTCAATGCAAAACAAATGCAAAAATGCTCATTTGATTGTTTACTTTTACCTTCCTTCTCTGTGGTTATTTCTCTGTGCACCGTGACCAAGGAGGAGGAGAAAACGAGAAACGTTAATGTTTATTTGCTAATTAATAGTATTGCATGCAATAAACTAACCACTGCATGTCGTGTTTGATATCTCAAGTCATTAAAAGCATGCACACTCTTTATCTCTTATTGGTTGATATGTCAAGAAACAAGAAACGAGGTAGAAGTTAATGCACCGCGCCTAAGTGTTTTGGGATTATTTGGTTTTCGTAAGATGACTTACACACCTAGATGCACCGCTCCTACGTGTTTTGAGTAACATTTTATCAGTTAAATCTTTGGTCAAAATTTAGCACAAATTACAATGGTGAGGAATAAACCAGGGACGGAGTAGTAGTTTAGAAGCCCAAATAAATGAGTGAGGCGCCTTATTGTTACTCTCCTTGTGACTAGTCTTGTGGGAAAAGTGGGAAGCCGCCAAAAGAACTGGCCCTAGGAGTAGTAGCTAGGGATCAAGTGTGGGAGATGAACCAGAGAAAGTAAATGCAGTGAGATGAAATGCAAAAAAGACGGAGGGATGTGATGGTTGCTTGTCCGCTTATTTTACTGTGCCATTTATTACCGGGAGTGGTTGGGTTTTGTGATATGATGGCTTTACTGCGCGCCACGAGCAGGGTGAGAGGTGAGACTCCCGTGCAGCGCCGCCCTCTACACTTGTACTACATCGGTCATGGTTTATTAGTCCCCCATTGAATTTGACTGAAGATTTAACTGACGAAATGTTAGTGCATGTCAACAAAAACTATATCGTTGGATTCGTATTTGAACATAGTTTTGAATGATATAATTTTAGGTGACATGCATCAATATTTATCGTACTATATATAATGTTAGTTCAATTTTTGGTCGTACTAATCTATAGTAGTAAGGTGCCCATGCGTTGCACCAAAGAGTGAAATGCATAGATCGGGGAGTTGTTTATTTTGACAAAGGATGTGGGGGTCATCTCATGTGTAATGGGTATCGATAGGTTTCTTCAGATATTATCTCATCTCTAGAGCTCACAAACATCCGGGTGAAATAGATAAAAAGGTATCTTTTGCAAACAAAAGCGTTCAACCTGCTCCTTTGCATCCAAAACTTGTGAAGAAATAACACTTATTGTGCTTTGCAAGAAATGATCTTTAAGAATTAGTTTTTGAGTTTTGATTGTTATACATGTTGGCTACATATGACATGGCACTTTCTTATAGTCAACAGTTGGCTATACTATTAAGTAATATTAACCATGCCCTTATACACCTAGACAGAGGGATTAAATCAGGAGGACTTGCAAGGGGGCAGAGGAGATGTAAGAAATGGTTCATCGTAAGTCTTTCGGTCTAGTCATAGTGGGGAGTAACTTAGACTAGTGTCATACATATAACACTAGTCTTTGTTACTACCTTCATAGTGCAAAGTAACATACAAGTAGTATCATAGATGATAGCATTTATTACATTATAGACTCATTTTGCTTTGGGTTGCGTTATGTTACAGTAACATATTATGTTACTTCAAACACATTTTTCCTCATTAACTCTATGCCACATATGCAAACCTATCTTGAAATGCGCTATGTTACTTGCTAAGTTACTCCCACTATGACCAGCCTCACCAGTACTGTACTAAAAATTCATACATGGAATATTCTAGACTAAACCATAAACTGATACACTTTTATTCATGCTCGATACTCCAATAGAGCAAGATCATGCATGGAAGTCTCCACATGCTTAGACAGCGGATTACATTGAGCGAAGACTAATGATCAACATTTAACTTGATAATGCGTATTCTTTTAGAAGAACAGGGAGGCTCCTCCCCGGTTCCATTATCAAATGAAACCCAAAGTGTCTTACATCAGCTCACTGAGAGGAGCAGTTCAAAGGAAGGACTGCGGCGAAAGCCACTCAAGTTTAACGACAAGCTTACAGAATCAAAAGCGGCAAAGACACGGGCCATAAGCGCCCACACACACACTACATGTTTTCTAAGTGCACTTGATAATGCGTATGTCCAGGTGAACCTCCTTGGAGTCCCCGTGCACCGAGTCGGCGGGTAAAGGATGGAACGGATGCCATGGGTTTTCCAAGTCCACATTGGCGGGATAGTCCCAGCTCCTCAGAGTCCAAGTCTGTCCGATGAGGCCGGTTTTGCCGCTCGCGCCCGCAGCGGTAGTAACATTGACCACGCACCCGTACATCTGCCTCATGTCAGTGTCAGCATCAGCGGCGACGCCCCTGACGCACATTAGAGAGACAGGGCGGCGGCCTGCGTGGGCCTCGCCAGTGCCCACGATCAAGAGGAAGACGCTGCCGTCCTCCTCCGAGACTAGCAGGCGGCGGTGATCCTCCAGCTACTTCGGAATGGTGAACCGGTAGCACGTGTCGTACTTGATGTTCTCCGCCAAGGGCCAGCAGTGACCGCTGCACGCATCCGTGAGGTGATGCACCATGTCCGCCGGCAAGCCACAAAACGGCATCGGGCACTCATAGCAGTGGACGAAGGGCTCCTTGGAGGCATCGACCAGGCCGTCCATGAAACGGGAGTGGCTGTAGGGGACATTGCGCCAGTTGAATATGTGAGCAAGTTACTATGAGATTTAATCCGATTAAGTAGAAAATAAATCATGACGGCTATAACAGAGATGAAACTAATCATGTGGACTAGCATAGTAGTAGGATACAGAGTAGAAACATGAATTCTATCACGATTTCGAACAGGAAGGACAGAAACACATACGGTGCAACGGGAGCAGCACCGTTGGCGTTGAGGTTGTCGCCCATGTCGTTGAGGAAGAGGTTGCCGAGGTCGGGGAAGAAGTCGTCGTTGGTGAAGTCGTGGCTGCCAGCAGTCGCGAGAGTGCGCTCCCTAGATCTCAACAGCACCCGCTGAATGGAGCGCAGGAGGGAGTGGCTGTAGGGGACGTTGCGGACGCCGAATGCAGCACGGGAGTAGCACACGAAGCAGTAGATGGTGTCCTTATTAGTACTCCCTAGTCTCTATCTATCTATATCTATATATATCTACTCTTATAGAAAACCGAGTTGGTGATGATGGTTTGCCTGCCATCTTGTAATATAGACCGTCCGATCTATATCTGACGGATATAAAGCCAACTATGACAATTTTACAAAAGATACCCGCACCTCTCTCCACATTTATAGATAAGGCCTTACCTCGTGCTCCTCCCTATGTCTCTATCTCTACAAGTACTTTTTTTATAACAAATCAAATAGTGCTGCGCCGTCCGCTGCATGCTCGGCTGAACACGCCTCCTCGCCTCCATCATCACCAACTGAGTCTTTTATAGGAGTAGGAGTAGAGAAAAAACCGAGTTGGTGATGATGGTGTGCCGTGCAATGCATGGGCACCTTGCTATTCTTTTGCATATAAGTCCAAACACCATGTAGACACGGTCTTTGAGCATGGTTCGTAGTCGTTCCATGATCGGGCATCGAAGTTTGTAACTATTTTAGATTACAATATACTACTCCTCTGGTGCTAGTAGTAGAGCAGAGTCCTACTCTACTACTCTACTCTAGCAAGCTAGGGCATAGTAATCTTGTAGTAGGTCTGTGAGGGAGTACCAAGATCGTGATCACTCAAGCAAGTTGTCTGGCATCGATATGACCCTACGCTGCTGGTATGTGTCTCGTAAGTCAAGCGGCGTGCTGTAGTCATCATCACCTGTCCACTTCCCGCAGCACATATTCGCTTATCCATCTTTGTCCGCACATAATCTCGTCCAAGCTTCCATCCCCGCTAAGGCGCCTCCCCCCCCCTCGTCCGAAACCCAAGCACTAACAATGGCAGAACCAAGCAGCGTCTGCCGAAAAAGTGGCTGGAATTCGCTCCCCACAGAGGTAATCAAGCTCATTGTTTCGCGTGTGGACAATCTCAGTACCATGCCACTCGCCGCGTGCTCGTTGGGGCTGTACTGTTTACTCAAAGCCCTCAGGCCGGAGCTTTTTAAGCCAGCTCCTTACTTGCTGATGCCGCCTGATCTTCAGAAACAGCGTGTCATGTAGCATAACGATCGTAGGGTGGCGAGCATCAACCCCCTTCACTGCGATCCGATCCCCCTCAGCCTCAGCTACATTAACGGTATGTACTGGGTCGGCATGAACACGTCTTGGACGGTGCTCGTCGACGGTCGCGATAGCTGGATGCTCGTGGAGGTCTACACCCGGCGATTGATCCCCCTTCCTTCGATTAACATTGCACTGCTTTGGCACCGCGGCCCAGAATACTCGGAATCTTACAGTAGCCAACATGATACCAAGTTTGATTTGCTCAAGGTTGTAATCTGCCAAGTGCCCACAAGATCTGGGAATTACAAAGATTTCAGGCTAATTGCGTTCTTCAACAACGGTCTCGCCTATCGACAGTCACTGCGGTAAGTGGATAAATCTACACGCCCATCGCAGATCATACATCCTCCATGGTTCTCTCGATGCCATTGAACACAAGGGCTTCATTTACGCTGTCGACTCCTTCTATGGCGGACGTATTGTTGGCCTACTCAAGTCATCGCTACAAACGGCTGTTATTACAAAGATGTTACTTTCCTATGATATCATGATGTCTTGCTTATATTATTGTCAACATTCTTGAAAAAATATTCATGCTCATAACATGTTGTTCTTAAGATTAACTAAATCAAGAGCCCTTTTTTATTTGACTCCAACTTGATATGATGTTGTAGGCCGCCTGGTGTCCCTACCCTTCCTAATCCCAGAACCTTTTAAAGAAAAGTGGCATGGCAGTTGCAGGTGGTTCCTGGCTCGATCAGACGACGGCGAAAGATTGATGATCGTTCGCATGTATCGGACGTGTTGTTTCGCGGAATACAATCACAGTCACTGCAAGGTCTTTGAGCAGGATCCCAACTTCTCTGGGCCTTCAGGAATTTTTGACTGGAGGCTGGTAAGTAGCCTTGGCACACGCTCTGTGTTTGTCGTACTGAATTATCCGATTAACCAGGAGATAACCGACGGCAAGGATCATGATGGCAGCGCGGTTTCGTTCATCAGGCAAAACTGTGTGTACACAGCGTACCATGCGTCTCTGCATGCACCATACCCGATATGTGCCGCCACGCTCTCGCAACCCAAAGTAGGAGAGAGGGTCGCAAGTATCGACTTCGACCGCTGGCTGGAGTTTCCCCGTCAGCACCCATCTGCTCAAGTCGCCACCAATCTCCACACCTTAATAAATAGTAACGCCTAACCGAGCCGCTTAGTTAGATGCGCATACTTGGTGTAGTAGGATCTTTATTTAGTTTGATGCATACACTTGTTCTTTTTGGTAGCCCTTTTGTAATGATGGCTGATGTTTGGTTTGGAAGAGAGAGCTGCGTCTTCACTCTTTCCGCCTGCTATCGCTTCATTGCACCCCCACCTTGGTTGTTGTTGCTGCTGTTTTCAATGTACAATCAGAGTATATTTCGTCATTGGTTGAATATAAATGAGTTGTTAGAATGACAAACACAATGTTTTGGAAGTCGTTGCACGGTTCGATCCTTTAGTGCCCTGCACTGCACGTAGCTCATACTATTTTAAATGACGGAACACATTTTCCACTTGTTGATAACATACAGCCCACTGATGAAGGCCCAATAGAGAAGCCCATAATTAACTGGAAGGGACACTCTCACATGAGTCCGGCCCAGGTACATGCTCATGGTCCCCTAAACATAAATAAGTAAATAAATAAATAAAGCTAAATGCTCATGCACCAGTTCTTTGGGAAAATAGGTAGCCCAGTATTTCTTTTTGAAGAATACCCAATCTAGGCCTGTTTGTTTTCTCTGAATTACTGGGCTGCAAACCTTTCAAGATGAGCAAATGGGATATTGTTTTTTTTTTGAATTTTGTTCTTCACTGACATCTTATACGTATTTCATTGAATTTAACATGACATAGCACTAACTTATTTTTAAATTTGTTTTAGTATGGCTATTAATTTTTGGATTAAGAATATTTCGTTCCCCAGCAAAAATTTCCCACATATTTAGTTAATTTTTTGACCCTAGTACTGACCAGAAAATGGCCGGCAATTCTAAAAATGGAAAACGGGCTGCAATAAATTCCATATGAATTAGAAAATGAGTAAAATTATAAAAATAATAGCAAATGGGATGTACACGCCAGAGATTTCGAGGCTGACTTGTTTACGCAAGGCTTTGTGAGTGAACACACCATTCTAGCCGCCGTGCTTCTTCAATCTCTAATCTTCCTGCTCCAGACGCCTAAACTAGCGCCGGCGGGACTGCCTGCTCCCTCCTCTTGTGGCCTGCTGTGATGCCGCGCAGGCTTCCCCGGCCCATCCTACTCCCTCCGCTGGCCTGGCCCCACGCAATCAACTTCCTCCTTATTACGCGAAAAAAATGATTCCTCCCACTGACATCTGGGGCACACCGGTTGGGAGGCTGACATGTGGGCCTACTACGTTGACGCATACGCAGGGCTTATCTACTTAGTCAACAAACGATTCTAGCAGCAGTAACCGTTGGATTTGAATTGAACGGTCCTGCTGCTTCTTCAATCGCTGCTCTTCTTGCACCAGCCACCCAAACCAGCGCCGGGGAGACCGCCTGCTCCTGCCTCCAGTGGCCGGCTGCGCTGCCGTTGAGGCCTCATCGCCCCCTACTACTCCCATCGCTAGCCAGGCCCTGCGGCGACGGCAGCCTCACACCACAGCCAAACCAGTGAACCCTCGTACTCCTCTCCACGTGGGCATCCACTGCCGTGTCTTCCCTGGCTCCGCGTCGTCCCCTTCCTAGGCCTCGCCGTCGTCCACCGCCTTGGTGCTCTCGGCGCGGTGTGGTCAATGTGGTCAACGACATTCCATCGGGAGAGTACTGTACGTGTAGAGGCTGACAGCTGGGTCCACGGCCACAGCCCAGTTTTTTGGTGATCTCCCAAGTAAGTCGCTTTGTCAGGCATGTTGGGCTACAAATCTTTCAAGACAAGGAGAGCTTTCATTCGGCTGGCCGAGAAAATGGCCCATTAGTAATGAGAAATGGGTTGTACATTTTTAAAACACATCAAACCGTCAATTACTTTCAAATATCTTTTTTTATTTCGAGATTTTAAATTACATTAATTTTTATGCGTGGAGAATTTGTTGGATTTTATATTGATATACATTTATTTTTAAAATCAGTTTGAATTTGAGTCGAAATTTCGGGATTAAAAACAGTTCGGACCGCACCGAAATATGCAAAATTTCGTATAAGTTTTTAACCGTGGCCACAATATGGGTTGTAATGCTAACAAAAAGAATATGGGATCCAAAAAAATTAAGAATTAGCAAATGGGCTGTAAATTATTAAAAATAATGGCAGATGGGCTGTATGCTGTTTTCCATAGATTTGAGGCTTTCCTAAAAAAAGGTTGACGACAAGCAAAGGATCGTTGGATGGCCATCCAACGGCCGTCGTGCTTCTTCAATCTCTGCTCTTCCTGCTCCAGCCGCTCAAACAAGCGCCGGCGGGACTACCTGCTCCCTCCTCCCCAAGGCCGGCTCTGACAGCTCGGACCCACCAGTTATATCTTCGTACGCAAGGAAGTGCCTCCTTATTACACACAAAAAAATGAATACTCCCCCTGTTAGCTGGGACCCAGTATAGTGGCAGGCTGACTTGTGGGCCAACTAAGTTGACGGGGACGGAGGGCTTTGTCAACTTAGTCAATATGCACGATTCTAGCTCCAGTGACCGTACGATGTCCATCCAACGGCCGTAGTGCTTCTTCAACCTCTGGTCTTCTTGCTCCAACTGCACAAACCAGCGCCGGTCGTGCCTCGTGCTCCTGCCTCCCGTGGCCGGCTATGATGCGGCGGGGGCCTCACCGCCCCCAACTACTCCCACCGCTGGCCAGGCCATCCCTCCACTCACCCACACCCCCTGTTATTCTGCGGCGACGGTAGCCTCACACCGCAGCGAACCAGTGAACCCTCGTACTCCTCTACGCGTGGGCATCCACTGCCACGTCTTCCCCGGCTCCGCGTCGTCCCCTTCCTAGGCCTCGCCGTTGTCCACCACCCTGGTGCTCTCGGGGCGGCGTGGTCAACATGGTAAAGGAACGGCTTCCATCGGACGCGGACTGTACGTGGAGAGGGTGACAGCTGGGTCCACGGCCGTAGCAAGGAAGTGCCTCCTTGTTACGCGCAAAATAATTATTCCTCCACCTGACAGCGGGGACCCACCGGACGGGCCACCATATTTCGCGAAAAAAACGTTTCCCCCCTGACTGCTGGGACCCACCAGCTACACCTTCGCACGCAAGGAAGTGCGTCCGGGCAAAAAAAAACAAAACGATTCGCCCCCCCCCTAACTGCTGGGACCCACCAGCTACATCTTCGCACGCAAGGAAGTGTGTCCGGGCAAAAAAAAACGATTCGCCCCCTGACTGCTGGGACCCACCAGCTACATCTTTGCAGGCAAGGAAGTGCCTGACAGTTGGGACCCACCTGGTCGAAGCGTACATAGTGTTGTCATGCTGGTCACGAACGTGTACGTACATACTGGTCCATGTAGAGGCGCGCACGTGTCGTAGATGTAGAGGCGCGCACGTGTCGTAGTAGAGGCGCGCACGTAGCATGTACACGTACGTACGGAGGAAACAGCCTTGTGTTCGACCGGCCACGTTCGAAACGGGATCCTGTTCATCGGGAGGGGTCTAGCGTACCGCAAAACGGAGGAAACGGACCTCCTACAGTCGAAACAGGGGTCCTGTTGATCGGGAGGGGTATGGCGTACCGCAAAACGGATGAAACAGACCTCCTACGGTCGAAACAGGGGTCCTGTTGATCGGGAGGGGTATGGCATACCGCGAAACGGACGAAATGGACCTGTGTTGGAGCGCTACGGTCGGAATGGGGGTCCTGTTCATCGGGAGGGGTGTGGCGTACCGCAAAACGGGACTCCACGGGATACTGTTCATCTCCACCGTCGACAACCTCCAGCCTCCACGGGCTACCGTCGACCTCCTCCAGCCTCCACGGGCTCCTGTTCATCCAACCTCCACCGCACGCTACTCCACCGGCTACTGTTCAACCACCCCTCCACGGGCACCCCTCCACCGCCTACTGTTCATCCAGCCCTCCACACCATGGGGTCCTGTTCAACCACCCCTCCACGGCCACCCCTCCACCGTCTACTGTTCATCCAGCCCTCCACACCACGGGGTCCTGTTCAACCACCCCTCCACGGCCACCCTCCACTTGTCTCATCGCTCATCCAGCCCTCCATACCACGGGTCCTGTTCATCCAGAGGCAACACCACAGCTCACTTGCTCATCCAACCCCCCGCAACGCCATCGCTCATCCAATCGATCGGCTTGATTAGCAGCAGAGCGGCGAATCGCCCATCGGGTTCGATTAACAGCCATCGATCGATCGCCGGGTTCGAGAACGTAGTAGCTGCAGCAATCGCCGGGTTGATTAGAGCCCAACGCCTCGCTTCGGGTTCGATTCATACCAACACTCGCACACACGCAGCAGCGACGCGTAAGAGAAAGCGCGATCACTCGCCCCCAACCTCCCATCAGAACGCACCTCCTGAAATTTTCCTCCCCCTCGCTTCTACCACGGTTTTTCCCGTCATGGACGGCCCAAAGAATGTCATGCAGCTGCGTCTCCAGCCCGCCCAGGACGAAAAGCCCATTTTCTGTCATGATTTTTTGTCATAGAAGTAGGAGCCCACCACATCTATGATGATACCGGGTTTTTTCATAATTATCGTCATAGAAGTGTCATGTGTATGACAGAATTTTTTTTCGTTCGGCCCAAAATGTCACGGATGTGTCTTTTTTTAGTGTAAATTAGAAAAGAACTTTTTCTTTTGCTGGTATGTGAAACTAGGTGGTATAAATTTAGCAACAAAGTAATTAGAATAATTAGCATACCATGGAGCAGTACGAGAAGCATTAATGACTGCTAATTGTTCATCGGGAAAGCTATCATCAATTGGTAGTGGGTCATCAAGAACATTCTCTAACCTAGACAAGTTGTCTGCAACGGGGTTCTCAGCTCCCTTTCTATCAATAATATGTAAATCAAATTCTTGGAGCAAGAGAACTGATAACCCACAAGTATAGGGGATCGCAACAGTTTTCAATAAGTAAGAGTGTCGAACCCAACGAGGAGCTAAAGGTAGAATAAATATTCCCTCAAGATCTATAGACCACCGATACAACTCTACGCACGCTTGACGTTTGCTTTACCTAGAACAAATATGAAACTAGAAGTACTTTGTAGGTGTGATAGGATAGGTTTGCAAGAAAGTAAAGAGCACATAAATAAAGACTAGGGGCTGTTTAGATAAAGACACAACTAAATTAGTAAAAGTAAAGAGCTTTTGTCAACAAGAAAGTTATTTGTCCCTAGGCAATCGATAACTAGACCGGTAATCATTGTTGCAATTCTATTTGAGGGAGAGGCATAAGCTAACATACTTTCTCTACTTGGATCATATGCACTTATGATTGGAACTCTAGCAAGCATCCGCAACTACTAAAGATTCATTAAGGTAAAACCCAACCATAGCATTAAAGTATCAAGTCCCCTTTATCCCATACGCAAACAACCTACTTACTCGGGTCTGTGCTTCTGTCACTCACGCCACCCACCATAAGCAAATCATAATCATATTGCAAACCCTACAGCGGGAATCCATCACGCTTGCGCGACACGGAGAGCACCATAGGACAACATCAATAATAAAACATACAACTCAAACCAATCACGATCATCAAATAGCCATTAGGACAAACTAGATCTACTCAAACATCATAGGATAGCCATACATCATTGGGAAATAATATATAGCGTTGAGCACCATGTTTAAGTAGAGATTACAGCGGGTAAGAGAGAGGTTACACCGCTGCATAGAGGAGGGGGAAGGTGACGAAGATGTTGGTGAGGATGACGGCAGTGTTGGTGAAGATCGCGGTGATGATGATGGCCGGCAGTGTTCCGGCGCCACCGGAAGCAAGGGGGAGAGGGCCCCCCTTCTTCTTCTTCTTCCTTGACCTCCTCCCTAGATGGGAGAAGGTTTCCCCTCTGGTCCTTGGCTCCCATGGCTTGGGAGGGGCGAGAGCCCCTCCGAGATTGGAACTATCTCTCTGTTTCTGCGTTCTCTGCATTTTCTTCTGGCTCTGTTTCACCGTTTCGTGTATATATGGAGATCCGTAACTCCGATTGGCCTGAAACCTTTTCCGTGATTTTTTTCCGAATATTATCTTTCTTGCGGCAAAAGAAGAGCATCAACCGCCTTACGGTGGGCTCACGCGGGTAGGCCGCGCGCCCAGGGGGGAGGGCGCGCCCCCCTGCCTCGTGACCACCTCGGGCGCCGTCTCGCGTGGATTTTTCTTCTGGAATTTTCCATATTTTCCAGAAATAAGCTCCGTCCGTTTTTACCCCGTTTGGATTCTGTTTGATATGGATATTCTGCGAAACGTAAAACATGCAACAAACAGGAACTGGCACTGGGAACAGGATCAATATGTTAGTCCCAAATATAATATAAAAAGTTGCCAGAAAGTATATGAAAGTAAATAATATTGGCATGGAACAATCAAAAATTATAGATACGACGGAGACGTATCAGCATCCCCAAGCTTAATTCCTGCTCGTCCTCGAGTAGGTAAATGATAAAAAAATAATTTTTGATGTGGAATGCTACCTAGCATAATCTTGATCATATGTCTAATCATGGCATGAATATTAAGACACGAGTGATTCAAAGCAATTGTCTATCATTTGACATAAAAACAATAATACTTTGAGCGTACCAATAAGGCAATCATGTCTTTTCAAAACAACAAGGCAAAAGCAAGCTTATCCCTACAAAATCATACAGTTTGGCCATGCTTCATTTTCGTCACACAAAATGCTCCCATCATGCACAACCACGATGACGAGCCGAACAATTGGTTCATACTTTTTAACGCGCTTCAGCTTTTTCAACCCTCACGCAATACATGAGCGCAAGCCATGGATATAGCACTATTGGTGGAATAGAATATAATGATGGAGGTTATGTGGAGAAGACAAAAAAGGAGAAAGTCTCACATCAACTAGGCGTATCAACGGGCTATGGATATGCCCATTAATAGATATCAATGTGAGGAGTAGGGATTGCCATGCAACGGATGCACTAAGAGCTATAAGTGTATGAAAGCTCAACAAAAGAAACTAAGTGGGTGTGCATCCAACTTGCTTGCTCATGAAGACCTAGGGCATTTGAGGAAGCCCATCGTTGGAATATACAAGCCAAGTTCTATAATGAAAATTCCCACTAGTATATGAAAGTGACAACATAGGAGACAATCTATATGAAGAACATGGTGCTACTTTGAAGCACAAGATATGAGACTCACTACATGAAGAACATGGTGCTACTTTGAAGCACAAGTGTGGAAAAAGAGATAGTAACATTGCCCTTTTTATTATTATTATTTTTTTGTTAGGCCTTTCTTTTTTTTCTTTTGGCCTTTCTTTTTTTTGGGCCTTTCTTTTTTTTGACCTTTCTCTTTTTTTGGGCAATGCTCTAATAATGATGATCATCACACTTTTATTTACTTACAACTCGATATTACAACTCGATACTAGAACAAAGATATGACTCTATATGAATGCTTCCGGCGGTGTACCGGGATGTGCAATGATCTAGCATAGCAATGACATCAAAAAATGGACAAGCCATGAAAACATCATGCTAGCTATCTTACGATCATGCAAAGCAATATGACAATGAATGCTCAAGTCATGAATATGATGATGATGGAAGTTGCATGGCAATATATCTCAGAATGGCTATGGAAATGCCATGATAGGTAGGTATGGTGGCTGTTTTGAGGAAGATATAATGAGGCTTATGTGTGATAGAGCGATCGTATCACGGGTTTGATGCACCGCGAAGTTTGCACCAACTCTCGAGGTGAGAAAGGGCAATCACGGCATCAAGAGGCTAGCAATGATGGAAGGGTGAGAGTGCGTATAATCCATGGACTCACATTAGTCATAAAGAACTCATATACTTATTGCAAAATTTTATTAGCCCTCGAAGCAAAGTACTACTACGCATGCCCCTAGGGGGATAGATTGGTAGGAAAAGACCATCGCTCGTCCCCGACCGCCACTCATAAGGAAGACAATCAAAGAAACACCCCATGCTTCAAATTTGTCACACAACGGTTACCATACGTGCATGCTACGGGACTTGCAAACCTCAACACAAGTGTCTCTACAATCCACAACCACCCACTAGCATAACTCTAATATCACCATCTTTATATCGCAAAACTATTGCAAGGAATCAAACATATCATATTCAGCGATCTACAAGTTTATGTAGGATTTTATGACTAACCATGTGAATGACCAATTCCTGTCATCTCTCTAAATAGACATAAGTGAAGCAAGAGAGTTTAATTCTTTCTACAAAAGATATGCCCACGCTCTAACAAATATAAGTGAAGCAAAAGAGCATTCTACAAATGGCGGTTGTCTATATGATGAGAAATAGGCAATCCAAACTTCAAATGATATAAGTGAAGCACATGAAGCATTCTATAAAGCCATACTCAAAAGATATAAGTGAAGTGCGATGAGCATTCTATAAATCAACCAAGGATTATCTCATACCAGCATGGTGCATAAAAGAAAAGCGAAAACTAAATGCAAAGGACGCTCCAAGACTTGCACATAATGCACGAACGAATAGAATTCGAAAACATACCGATACTTGTTGAAGAAAGAGGGGATGCCTCCCCAGCATCCCCAAGCTTAGACGCTTGAGTCTCCTTGAATATTTACTTGGGGTGCCTCGGGCATCCCCAAGCTTGAGCTCTTGCCTCTCTTCCATCTTCTCACATCGAGACATCCTCGATTAGACACTACATCCACACAAAACTTCAACAGAAAACTCGGTAAGATCCGTTAGTATAATAAAGCAAATCACCACTCTAAATACTGTTGCAAACCAATTCATATTTTGTTTTTGCATTTTGTCTACTGTAATATAGTTTTTCCATGGCTTAATCCACTGATATAAATTTATAGATTCATCAAAACAAGCAAACTATGCATCAAAAACAGAATCTGTCAAAAACAGAACAGTCTGTAGCAATCTGAACATCCACCATACTTCTGATACCCCAATAATTCTACCAAAATTAGAAAAAATAAACAAGTTCCACAGCAAGACAGTGCAAAAGGAATCAGAACCAATTGAGGTTCCAGTTAACAATGTAAAATCGCACACTACAGCCAAAGTTTCTGTCCTGCACCGTACCAACCAACAAGCATTGTAAACATCCTAAAGGCAAACCTTGGCACATTATTTTTATAATACAATGGAATTGTACAAGGGGACAATTTTGTTGAAAATTTTCTGTAATCAAGATTCACAAAGTTTCCGTGAGCATGAACAAAGTTCAAGGCTAGCTCCCACTTCAACAATGCTTGTCTTTCTCACTTTCACTTTCCTTTTTGAAAAGTTTTAGGTTCCCCTCTTTATTTTTTTGTTTTTAAACTTTATGAAAGCACTCAACAGAAATAAATGACTCTCTAAAACTTCCGGGGTGTCTCCCTGGCAGCGCTTTCTTTAAAGCCATTAAGCTAGGCATATAGTGCTCAAGTAGTGAATCCACCCGGATCCCAAGGTATGTCAAAGCCAATTTTAATTAACAATGATTTGTAATTTAGTAGTGAGCACAAAGTAACATATATCATGCAACAACGAAGTCTAACTCTCTTCCTATGCATCGGCATGTCATAAAAGAACAATTCATGCACACATAGTAAAGGCCAATGCATAGGATAAACAGTTTCTTGCAATTCTATCGTATTGGAAACATAAAGAGGCGGAGATATAGTTCCTCTCTCATAATAATTGCAAGTAGGAGCAGCAAGCACATGCACATTACATTCATCAAAATCATCATGTGTAATAGTAAAAGGCAACCCATCAATATAATCCTTAATAAGTGCAAGCTTCTCCGATATAGTGTAGTCGGGAGAATTCAAAAAGATAATAGGACTATCATGCTTGGGTGCAATAGCAAAAATTTCATGTTTAACATAAGGAACTATAGCAAGTTCATCTCCATAAGCATAATTCATATTGGCATCTCGGCCACAAGCATCATCAAAAAGGGATATTTGAAGATAATCAATGGGATCATAATAGTCATCATAGCAATCATCCTTCGGTAAGCACGAAGGGGAATTAAACAATGTATGAGTTGAAGAGTTACTCTCATTAGAAGGTGGGCATGGGTGATCAATCCGCTCTTCCTCCTCTTGTTCTTCGCTCTCCTCATCATCTTTTTCATCCAATAAGCTTATAGTTTCATCAATTTCTTCTTCCATAGCTTCCTGCAAAATATTAGTCTCTTCTTGGACAGCGGAGGATTTCTTAATAAATTGTTTAACATAGGCATTAGAAGCACAATTATAATAACAATATTCAAGTATGGCAAAATTTTCAGATTTGTAAAGAGTACTATCATACTTTGCAATCAAAATAGCAATTTCAAGTGCACCCTTAAAAGCAACAAATTCTTCAATTTGTTGAACATCATAGTAACTATAAACACCCTTAGCATACGAAGATAAGATGCCATTATCAATAAACTCACATTGCTAGGGAAGGTGTTTTTTAGGGTTTTCAGAACAACAAGTAAAATCATATTCCGAACATAAATTCCAAGCATAGCATTGTAAACATTGAATTTGACTCCATAATAGTTTCCCTTTTTCAGATATACGGTGTCGCACATAACAAGCATGCTCATCTAAAGATTTGCCCTCAACTAAGCTAGTTGGAGTTTCAGCACGAGCACATAGGGATCGAAGATGATCCAAGTAATAAGCTTCAGCAGTGTGATAGATTTTGAGTGGTTCTTCAAACATTGGTTCAGCAGGTACAACTAATTTTTTTGGTATTTTGCGTTTCCTACCCATAGCTAAAGATAGAAAACAACTAAGAACAGCAAATAAAAATTACTTAGTGATAAAGCAAACAAGCACACACGAGAATATTCACCCCACGCTATGACTCCCCGGCAATGGCGCCAGAAAAAGGTCTTGATAACCCACAAGTATAGGGGATCGCAGCAGTTTTCGATAAGTAAGAGTGTCGAACCCAACGAGGAGCTAAAGATAGAATAAATATTCCCTCAAGTTCTATCGACCACCGATACAACTCTACGCACGCTTGACGTTTGCTTTACTTAGAACAAATATGAAACTAGAAGTACTTTGTAGGTGTGATAGGATAGGTTTGCAAGAAAGTAAAGAGCACGTAAATAAAGACTAGGGGCTGTTTAGATAAAGACACAACTAAATTAGTAAAAGTAAAGAGCTTTTGTCAACAAGAAAGTTATTTGTCCCTAGGCAATCGATAACTAGACCGGTAATCATTGTTGCAATTCTATTTGAGGGAGAGGCATAAGCTAACATACTTTCTCTACTTGGATCATATGCACTTATGATTGGAACTCTAGCAAGCATCCGCAACTACTAAAGATTCATTAAGGTAAAACCAAACCATAGCATTAAAGTATCAAGTCCCCTTTATCCCATACGCAAACAACCTACTTACTCGGGTCTGTGCTTCTGTCACTCACGCCACCCACCATAAGCAAATCATAATCATATTGCAAACCCTACAGCGGGAATCCCTCACGCTTGCACGACACGGAGAGCACCATAGGACAGCACCAATAATAAAACATACAACTCAAACCAATCCCGATCATCAAATAGCCATTAGGACAAAATAGATCTACTCAAACATCATAGGATAGCCATACATCATTGGGAAATAATATATAGCGTTGAGCACCATGTTTAAGTAGAGATTACATCGGGTAAGAGAGAGGTTACACCACTGCATAGAGGAGGAGGAAGGTGATGGAGATGTTGGTGAAGATGACGGCAGTGTTGGTGAAGATCGCGGTGATGATGATGGCCCCCGGCAGCGTTCCGGCGCCACCGAAAGCAAGGGGGAGAGGGCCCCCCTTCTTCTTCTTCTTCCTTGACCTCCTCCCTAGATGGGAAAAGGGTTTCCCCTCTGGTCCTTAGCTCCCATGGCTTGGGAGGGGCGAGAGCCCCTCCGAGATTGGATCTATCTCTCTGTTTCTGTGTTCTCTACGTTTTCTTCTTGCTTTGTTTCACTGTTTCGCGTATATATGGAGATCCGTAACTCCGATTGGCTTGAAACCTTTTCCGTGATTTTTTTCCGGATATTATCTTTCTTGCGGCAAAAGAAGAGCATCAACCGCCTTACGGTGGGCTCACGAGGGTAGGCCGCGCGCCCAGGGGGGAGGGCGCGCCCCCTGCCTCGTGACCACCTCGTGCACCGTCTCGCGTGGATTTTTCTTCTAGAATTTTCCATATTTTCCAGAAATAAGCTCCGTCCGTTTTTATCTCGTTTGGATTCCGTTTGATTTGGATATTCTGTGAAACATAAAACATGCAACAGACAGGAACTGGCACTGGGCACTGGATCAATATCTTAGTCCCAAAAATAATATAAAAAGTTGCCAAAAAGTATATGAAAGTGAATAATATTGGCATGGAACGATCAAAAATTATAGATACGACGGAGATGTATCAAGAACCCATCTAATAAGTCTAGGTTTAGCATCTTTCTTTTCCATAGGATATTTAATAGCAGCATGATCAGTGTGAATAGTACTTTAGAGTTAACAATATAAGGTCTGAACTTATCACATGCAAATACAGCCGCTAAGAATTATTTTTCAGTAGTAGCATAATTTCTCTAGGCAGTATCAAGAGTTTTACTAATAGCATTCTGGATTACATTTAACTTCTTATCAACTCTTTGCCCTAGAACAGCACCTACAACATAATCACTAGCATCAAACATAATTTCAAAGGGTAAATTCCAATCAGGTGGCTGAACAATAGGTGCAGTGATCAAAGCTTTCTTAAGTATTTCAAATGCTTCTACACAATCATCATCAAAGACAAAAGGAATATCTTTTTGCAATAAATTAGTCAGGGGCCTAGAGATCCTTAATGAACCTCCTATAAAAACCGGCATCACCAAGGAAACTTCTTATACCTTTAATGTCCTTGGGACACGACATCTTTTCAATAGCATCAACCTTAGTTTTATCAACTTCAATACTTCTTTTAGAAATTTTAGGCCCCAAGACAATGCCTTCATTAACCATAAAGTGGCACTTTTCCCAATTCAAGACGAGACTAGTGTCTTCACATCTCTGCAAAACTCGATCAAGGTTGCTCAAGGAATCATCAAAAGAGGATCCATAAACGGTGAAGTCGTCCATGAATACCTCACAAATCTTTTCACAGAAGTCAGAGAATATAGCCATCATACATCTTTGAAAGGTAGCAGGTGCATTACATAAACCAAAAGGCATACATCTATAAGCAAAAGTACCGAAAGGGCAAGTAAAAGTAGTTTTTGATTGATCCTCCACTGACACAGGTATTTGAGAGAAACCAGAATAACCATCTAGAAAGTAGAAATGCGTATGTTTGGATAGTCTTTCTAGCATTTGATCCATAAAAGGTATTTAATTTACGGAAATCAGTTACCATCCTATAACCTGTAATAATTCTTTGTGGAATCAATTCACCTTTATCATTAGGAACAATAGTAATACCTCCCTTCTTAGGGACACAATGGACAGGACTTACCCAATCACTATCAACAACGAGATAAATTATACCTGCCTCAAGGAGCTTTAGTATCTCCTTTCTTACCACTTCTTTCATCTTAGGATTTAACGTCATTGATGATCTCTAACTGGTTTGGAACCTTCGTCCAATTTAACTTTGTGTTGGCATAGAGTGGGACTAATACCCTTAAGATCATCCAGAGTATATCCAATAGCAGCACGATGCTTCTTCAGAGTTTTCAATAATCTTTCCTCTTCCTGGTCTGAAAGGTTAGCACTAATAATAACAGGATATATCTTCTTTTCATCAAGATAAGCATATTTAATATTATTAGGTAAAGGTTTGAGCTCAAACATGGGATCACCCTTGGGTGGAGGAGGATCCCCTAGGATTTCAACAAGTAAGTTGTGTTTTAGAATAGGACCCTGTTGAAGGAATACTTCATCTATCTCCCTTCTTTCATTCATAAACATATCATTTTCATGGTCTAGCAAATATTGTTCTAAAGGATCAATAGGAGGCACGGCAATACAAGCAAGACCAATAACTTCATCCTTACTAGGCAATTCTTTATCATGCACTACAAGAATCTGCTACTTTGCCATCTGCCATGGCGGACGGCAAAGGCATGGATGGCGGACGGCAAAGACCTTTGCCGTCAGCCGCGGACGGCATAAGGTGACGGCAAAGTAGGGGACGGCTAAGAGCTACGTTGCCGTCTGCTTCAGGCAGCTGACGGCAAAGGGGCCTTTGCCATGAACAGCGGACGGCAAAGAAGACGGACGACAATAAATGCGCTGTTACTCCGTTAGGTGGTTAACGGCAGGCCTTTGCCGTCAGCCACTGTGGGCAAACTGACCAAATTGGTCAGCCTCCCAGGAAGCACAGTTGCCTGCCACGTGGCCTCTTTGCCGTCCGCTGCTGATGGCAAAGATCTCTTTGCCGTCGGTGGCAGACGGCAAAGATCCTGCATATTGTCTCTTTTTTTCTATTTTTTTACTCCAACAATTTTCACAGCAAATATATATGACAGCAAATATATATCACATATCCAACACATAAGTTTCATATCACATATCCAGCACATGAGTTTCATATCACATATCACATCAGTTTCACACATCAGTTTCATCCATACACATTGTTCATACATAAGCAAGTTCCATCCATACAAATTGTTCATACATAAGCAAGTTCCATGATAGCAAGCTAGATACAATGCAAAGTTTCATCAAAGGAAAAGCAAGCACTCCATCATAGCAAGCTAGCTTCCATGAAATGAATGAAATCTGCAAAATGGTAAATAAGAAAGTTAGAAATAGGTGACTAGAACAAGAAGAAGACTAGAAGTATATGTTATTTATGAGCTAAATTAGGTGAGCTGGATCATATATGAGCCAACTTAGGTGAAATGGATCATATATGAGCTAACAAAGTTGAAATGGGTTGTTTATGAGCTAACTTAGTTGAAATGGATCATTTATGAGCTAACTTAGTTGAAATGGGTCATTTATGAGCTAACTAAGGTGAAGGGCATCGTTTTTGAGCTAAGTAAGGTGAAATGGATCGTTTTTGAGCTAACTTAGGTGAAATGGATCATTTATGAGCTTTTATGAGCTAACTTAGTTGAAATGGGTCGTTTATGACCTAACTTAGGTGAAATGGATCATTTAAGAGCTAATTTAGGTGAAATGGATCGTTTTTAGCTAACTTAGGTGAAATTGATTGTTTAGGAGTAAATCTAGGTGAAATGGGTCATTTTGGAGCTAACCTACGTGAAATGGGTCATTTTGGAGCTAACCTAGGTGAAATGGGTCATTTTGGAGCTAACCTAGGTGAAATGGGTCATTTTAAAGCTAACGTAGGTAAAATGGATCATTTATGAGCTAATCTACTAAAATGGGTCATTTTAGAGCTAACTTGGATAAATTGGATCACTTGTAAGCTAACTAAGGTAAAATGAGTCATATTAGAACTAACTTAGGTAAAATGGATTGTTTATGAGCTAACTAAGTTAATTATGCAATTTTTGACATAAGTAAGCTTATTAAGTCATTTTGAAGGAAAATAAGCTAACTCTAGGTCATTATGGTAAGCATATTGGAGGAAATAAAGCTAAGTCTAAGTCTAGAGAAACTTACCGTGATCAGGGAGGTGTAGGAGCGGGCTGGCTCGTGCCGGTAGCTGGAGAAGGATCGTGCGATGCGTTTCTGGAGTTAAGCTGCACCAAAGATCATTTCCAATGTCTCGTTAGCATTATGACACTCAAATGTTAAGACTAGCAAGTAATGTCCATTCAAATTAAACTCACCGTGCTCCTGGGAGCAATCATCGGCATCGGCGGAGCGGATCGACGGACTTCTCGCACACAGATCTGCACATTTGGTTTTCACAACAGAGTCATACTAGTTAGTAATGAGACTCAAATGTTAAGACTAGCAAGTAATCTGCAGAAGAAATTTACCACAAGGAGCTCATACATGGCCCTTGCCTGCATGTCATTCCGTGCCCTCTCCTCCTCCAACATCTTTGTCGTCCTCTCCTCCAACTCCCGCTGCCTCTCCGCCGCCTCCGCCAGAAGTTTCTCCGTTCTATCTCTCTCACTCTATATAGCAGCCTGCAACAGCACTCACATGACCATTTGTAATCATTGATGGAAGCGCACACAATGTAATGGAGAAAGATAGCTGAGTACGTATAACTAACCTTGATGGCGAGTTGGACTGGCCGTTCACGAGGCCTTATCTCAGGAGCGCAGCTCGACTGGCGCGCCTTGATCTTCGGGAGAGTGCTAGGACAACGGATAAGTCCATCTCCCATGGCTATGGAGCCATGGGACCTCCCGCCAACAGATATCATCAGCAACTCTGTATCAATGGGACCCTGGCTCGGGTTAAAGTCCTCCCCTTTCCTCGCCTTCCCCTAATCTCTATATAGCATGATCTTGTCGTGGGTGGAGATGTTGGTGAAGTTCTTTAGATCATCGAGGTCAGACGCAGAGAATGCCTTGACTTTCTTGTAAGAGCCAGTGTGGGCCATGGCATACAGGTCGTACACCTCTGGCACCTTATCTGCCTTATTGTAGCGTGCCTGAAAGAGAGAAACAAAGTAAATTAGTAATTAAATGGCTAAAGCTAGCATGATGAATGAATTGCATGAATCATGAAGCAAACCACATACCCAGTTCCGCCTCATGAAATAAGTTGGAGCTGCCTTGGTGGTGTGGCACACCTTCCATTTGGGCACGTTTGTCCTTGGCCTCGTTGTGGGTGGCCCGCCATTCTTTTGAGCACCACCCATTGACCAACACCTCCCAACAATCCATCCAATCCGCACACCATCTCTGAGGGGCCTAAGTTAGCAAATAGAAACTTCAGCGCTACGGCTATGAATTACTAAATGAAGGAATTAAGTACAAGGCCTTAAGAATTACCTTCATGTACTGCTCCTTACTCAAGAACTTATCGCGGCACTCCTGCTTGGACTTCTTGATACCACGGTCGGCGTAGTAGTCTCGAACAGACTGCACCCGAGCCTCATGCCATAAGTTCTGAAGTAGGCGCTTGCACTCCTTGTGGATAACATCTGCCGCCTCCTCCTCGTATCCCTCCTCACACCTGTAGAATGTCTGCAATCAAATGAGACAATATTGATTAGTACAATTAATAACTAGCTAGTTGAAGATTTTTAATTGTGTAAAGGAGAAATTACCCAGAACTTTCTTATCACCATGTCTGCCCTCGTCTTGCACAAGACACCGTCGATAATCTCATCCGGCGGGGCCGGGGCAGCCAAGTAGTGCTCCCAACTCAATCCAACCTCTGGAAGCCGACCCCACTAGGCAACGTGACAAACCCCAGAAAGTTTTGCCGAATCAGAACTCCAAGGACGGAGTTGGGCCGGCGGACACTTTCATGGTGGTCCCAACCCCTGCAGCATGACAGGGCCAATGCATTAGTTATTTGAAGAAATGTGAATGCAGAAGGTACAAAAAGATTAAATGCACTTACCTCTCCCCATCAGGGAAAATCAACCACCTCTGCTCACGGGTCGCCGGCACGGACGGGAGCCGTGTAGCACCACGCTGGTAGACGTTGCCCCCCTCCTCCCCCTCCTCCTCAAAATCAGTCGGCTCCCCGCCATCATCAGCATGGCCACTCGGCTCCTCAGGCTGACCCGACCAAATACCCCATCCAGACGTGTGCTCCTCCGGGGTCTCGTGGGCCCAACTCTCGTGGGCCGAAGGCCCATTGACCCGAGGCTCGTGGGCCGAAGACCCGTGGACCGGAGGCTCGTGGACCGGAGTCCGTGTAGCCTCCTCCTCAGACGAGTCCACCATAGCAGCCACGTGCTCGGGTGAAACAATTGGGCGGCGGCAGGAAGGCGCCAGAAGAGTCACCCTACCTCCTCTCCGCGACCACGTGCTCCACCTCCTCTATTCTTCTTACCTCGCCCCTGCTAGGCACCGTGGTCGACGAAGAAGGGCCCGGCGGTGTCGCCATCTTGTCCAAAGAACGCGGCGGAGAGGTGCGTGTGGAATGGAAGACCTCACACTACGCGCCGACGAAGAAGGGGCCTCGGCTCGCTCCCGACCAGCGCCCACCATCTTTCAACATCTGCCATGACAAAGAATAAACGAAATTAGTACAACATGAAAAAAGTACCGACATGAATAATAATATGTATATCACTTAAGTGTATCATCATCAAGTACAACATAAACAACTGCACATTTAAAACTACCCGATCAACACAATTATATATGATGTTTTTCATAACAAAATCAAAAAATATATGACCTAACTAATAATTCACAAATATATGACCACGCCGGCCTCGAAGGCCAAAGAACACCTTTCGGAGGTGTCAGGGTCGGGTGTCGGTCGGTGTCGGGTGCCGGTCGGGTCGGGTCGGGTCTCGGGTCGGGGTGTCGGGTCGGGTGCGGGTCGGGTCGGGTGCCGTGTCGATGTCGGGTCGGGGTGTCGGGTTAGGCTCGGGGTCGGGGTGTCGGTGTCGGGTCGTGGTCGGGTCTCGGGTCGGGTCGGGTCGGGTGTCGTGTCGGTGTCGGGTCGGGGTGTCGTGTCGGGTCGGGGTGTCGTGTCGGTGTCGGGTCGGGTGTCGGGTCAAGCTCGGGTCGGGTGCCGGGTCGGGTCGGGTGCCATGTCGATGTCGGGTCGGGTGTCTTGTCGGGCTCGGGGTCGGGGTGTCGGTGTCGGGTCGGGTCGGGGTGTCGGGTCGGGTCGGGTCTCGGGGTCGGGGTGTCGGGTCGGGTGCCGGTCGGTGTCGGGTCGGGTGTCGGGTCAGGCTCGGGTCGGGGTGTCGGTGTCGGGTCGGGTCGGGTGTCGGGTCGGGTTTCGGGTCGGTGTCGTGTCGGGTGCGGGTCGGGTCGGGTGCCGTGTCGGGTCGGGTTTTTCCTCTTTTTTTCTTTTCTTCTTCTTCCTCTTCTTCCTTTTCTTCCTTTTCTTCCTTTTTTCCTTCTTCTTCTTCTTCTTCTTCTTCTTCTTCCTTTCCATTTTCCTCTTCTTCTTCTCCTCCTTGTAACGCCCGGATAATCAAGCTACAAGAATCCCCTACTAATGATGCCAAGTCATCATCAGTATCGCTGCTAATCTCACTTTGATTCAAAACCAATTCAAATTCAATTTTAAAATAAAGTCAAAAAATTATTTCTTCAAACAAGAAACAAAAATGTTCATTGGGTTGCAAATATTCACTAAGTGTCATGAGTGATACAACATCATTAGAGATAGCTAATTTCCTCGAATTGAAGCAGTTCCAAATCAGCATTTCTAAATGCTTTTTTTTTTTAAAAAATTTGGTTACCCAACCCCCCCCCCTTTTTGGGGGCCCCCCTTTTCCCCCTTTTTAATTTTAAAAAAAATTTAACCCTTAAAAAAAACCCCCCTTTTTTTTTTCCGGAAAAAAAACCCTTTTTTTAAAATTTCCAAAAAAGGGGCCCCCTTTTCCCCCCCCCCAAAACTTTTTTTTTTGGGGGTTAAATTTTAAAACCCCCGGGGGCCTTTAATTTTTTTTTTCCCTTTTCCCCTTTTTCCTCCTTTTTCCCAAAATTCCCCCCTTTTTCTTTAAAAAAAAATTTTTTTGGGGGAAGGGGGCCCCCTTTTTTTTTTTTTTTTTGAAACCCCAATTTTGAAAATTTTTCCCCTTTTAAATTAATTTGGTTTGGTTTTTTAAAACCGGGCCCCCCCTTGTTTTCCCTTTCCCAAAAAAAAAAACCCCGGCCCCCATATTTCCCTTAATTCTAAATTTTGGATTTTTTTTCCCCCCCCCCCAAAAAAATTTTTTTTTTTTTTTTTTCCCTTTTAAATTTTTAAAAATTTTTAATTTAAGGGCCCTTTTTTCCCCCCAAAAAATTTTTTTCCCGGGGGGTTTTTTTTTTTTTCCCCCCTTTCCTTTTTTTTGAAAAAGGGGGTTTTGGGGGCCCCCGGGGTTTTTCCCTTTTCCCCCCCCTTTTTTTTTTTTTTCCCCCCCCGGGCCCGGGGGGGAAAAATTTTTTTTTTAAATTTAAAAAAATTTTTTTTGGGGGGGGCCCCATTTCCCCCCTTTTTTTTTAAAATTTTAAAGGGGGAATTTTTTCCCCCCTTTTTTTGGCCCCCCCCAAAATGGTTTTTAACCCCCAAAAAAAGGGGGGGCCCCCCTTCCTTTTTTTGGGGGGGGGGCCCCCATTTTGGTTTGGGAAATTTTTTTGGAAAAACCCCCCCCCCCGGGGTTTTTTTTTGGGGAAAAATTTTTTTTTTTTGGGTTTTTTAATTTTTTTCCCCCCGGGGAAAAAAAATTTTTAAAAAATTTTTCCCTTTTCCCCCCTCCGGGTTTGGTTTTTAAAAAAATTTCCATTGGGGCCCCCGGGGAAAAGGTTTTTTTTTCCCCCCCTTTTTGGGGTTTTTCCCCCTTTTTGGGAAATTTCTTTCCCCCCCCTTTTTTCCTTTTTTTTCCCCCAATTTCCCAAACCCCCAAAAACCCCGGGCCCCAAAAGGGGGGGGCCCTTTTTCTTCCTTTTTTGGTTCCCTTAAGGGAAATTTTTTTTCCCATTTTTAACCCCCCAAAATTTTTTTCCCCGGGCCCCTTTTTAAAGGTTTTTAATTTTTTTTTTGCCCCTTTTTTTTTCCCTTCTTTTTTAAAATTTAAAAAGGGGGGGCCCCCCTTTCCCCCCCGGTTGGAAAAAAAAAATTTTTTGGGGGCCCCCCCCGGGGGTTTTTTTTTTTTTTAAAATCCCCCTTTTTTAAAGGGGGTTTCCCAAATTAAAATTAAAGCCCTTCCTTGGGGCCCCAAAACCCCCCCAAATCTTTTGTTTTAAAACCTTTTTTTTAAAAAAAAAAAAATTTTTTTTTCCCCCCCTTTTAAAAGGGTTAAAAATTTCTTTTTAAAACCAACTTTTTTTTTCCCCCCCCTTTTTTTAAAAAATTTTTTTTTTGGGCCCAAAAAAAAAAAGGGTTTTTTTTTTTTTTTTTTTTTCAATTTTTTTAAAAAAAAGGGAAATTTTTCCCGGGAAAAGAAATTTAAAAAAAAACCCCCAAAAAACCCCTTTCCCCCGGGGAAAAAAATTTTTCCCAAAGGTCGGGGCCCCCCCCTTTTCAACCCCCCCCCCCCCCGAAAAAACCTTTACCCCCGTTTCCCCGGCCTTTTAAAACCCCTTTCCCCCCCTTTTTTTTTCCCCCCCCCCCCCCCCCCCCCGGGGGCCCCCCCCCCCCAAAAAAAAACCCCCCTTTATTTTTTGGGAAAGGGGGGCCCCCCCTTGGGGGGGGGGTTTTTTTTGGGTTTTCCCCGGGGAACCCCAAAAAATTTCCCCCCCCCTCCCGGGGGGTTTTTTTTTGGGGAAAAAAAGGGGGGGGCCCCCCCCCAAAACCCCCTTTTCCCTTTCCCGGGGGGGAAAAAACCCCTTTTAAAAAATTTTTTTTTTGGTTTTCCCCGCCTGTTTTTTTTTTTTTTCCCCCCCCCCCCCATTTTTTTTTTAAAAAAATTTTTTTCCCCCAAAATTTTTTTCCCCCCGGGTGGAAAACCCCCCCCCGGGGGTTTTTTTTTTAAAGGCCCGGCCCCCCCCTTTTTTTTTTTTTTTGGGGCCCCTTCCCCCCTTTTCCTTTTAAGTTCCCTTTTTTGGCCCCGGGGTTTTCCCCCTTCGCTTTTTTTTTGTTTCCCCCGCCCCTTTTTCCCCCTTTTTTCACCCCTTCCCCCCGGGGCCCCCGGGAAAAGGCCCCCAAAAACCCCCCCGGGGGGAAAACCCCGGTTGGAATTTTTTTGGGGGTTTTTTTTTGGCCCCCCTTTAAATTTTAAGCATTTTTTCCCCCCAAAATTTTAAAGGGGACCCTTTAAAAAATTTTTAAAAATTTTCCCCCTAAAAATTTTTGGGAAAATTTTTCCGGGAAAAAAATTTTTTTTCCCAACCCTTTCCTTTTTTATTTTTTTTTTTTTTTTTTTAAAAAATAAAAAACCCCTTTTTGGGGGGGTTTTTTTTTTCCCCCCCGGGGGGGGGTTTTTTGGGGGTTTTTTTTATTTTTTAAATTTAAAACCCAAAATTTTTTTTTTTTTTTTTTTAAAAAAACCCCAATTAAAAAAAATTTTTTAAAAAACCCATTTTTTTTTAAAAAATTTTTTTTAAACCCCCCCCTTTTTTTGGGAAATTTTTTAAAATTTGCCCCCCAAATTTCAAAAATTTCCTTTTTTTAAATTTTAAAAAAACCCCCCAAAATTTTTTTTAAAAAATTAAATTTTTTGGGGGGAAAAATTTTTAAAAATTTTTTTAAATTTTCCCAAAAGGGGGAAAAAAAAAATTAATTTTTAAAAAAAATTTTTTTCCCCTGGGAAATTTTTCCCGGGAAAACCCAAAAGGGCCCGGGGTTTTCCCCCAAAAAATTTTTTGGAAAATTAAAAAACTCCCCAAATTTTTTTTGCCAAATTTTTTTTTTTTTTTTTTTTTTTTGGGCCCCGGAACCCGGGGGGAAAAAAGGGAAAACCCCTTCCCCGGGCCCCCCCCCTTTGAACCCCCTTTCCCCTTTTTTCCCCGGGGCCCCCGGGGGGTTTTTAACCCCCAATTTTTTCCCCCCTCCCCCCCTTTCCCCCCCCCCCCTTTTTTGGGGGGCCCCCCCCCCACCCCCCTTTTTTCCCCCCCCCCCCAAACCCCCCCGGGGCCCGGGCCCCCCGGGGTTGAAACCCCCCCCCCCCTTTTTTCCCCCCCCCTTTGGGGGCCCCCCGGGTTCCCCGGGGAACCCCCCTTTTGGCCACCACCTTTTTCCCCCTTTTTCCCCCCCTTTTTTTTTTCCCCCCCCAAAACCCCCCGGGTTTCCCTTTTTCCCGGGTTTGGGGCCCCGGGGTTTTTTTTTTTAAAAAACCCCCAAAAAATTTGGGGGGGGGGGGTTTCCCAAAACCCCTGGGGGCCCCCTCCCCCGGGGGCCCCCGGGCGGGCCCCCGGGCCCCCCTTTTTTCCCCTTTTTCCCCTTTTTCCCCCCTTTTTTGGGGGGTTTTGGGGGCCCCCCCTTTTTTAAAAGGGGCCAATTTTTTTCCCCCCCCAAACCCCCCCCCCCCCCCGGGGGGGGGCGGCCGGGGAAACCCCCCCCCTTTTTTAAAATTAAAACCCCCGGGAATTTAAAAAAACCCCCCCCTTTGGGGTTTTAAAAAAAAAAAAAATTTTTCCCCCCTTTTTTTAAAAAGGGGGAATTTTTTCCCCGGGGCCCCCCCCCCTTTTTTTTTTGGGGGGGTTTTGGACCCGGGAAGGGCCCCTTTTTAAATTTTTGGGTTTAAAAATTGGAAAGGGGAAAAAAAAAAAATTTAAAAAAGGGGGAAACCCCCTTTTTTTTTTTTGGGGGAGAAAATCTTCCCCCGGGGGAAAACCCCCAAAAAAAAAACCCTTTTTTTTTTGGGTTTTTTAAAATTAATTTAAAAATTTTTCCCCCCTTTTTGGTTTTCCAAAATTTTCCCTTTTTTAAAAAGGGGTTTTTTTCCCTTTGCCCTTTTTTTTTCCCCTTTTCCCCCTTTCCCCCTTTTTCCCCTTTTTTAACCTTTTCCCCCCAAAACCCCCTTTCCCCCGGGCCCCCCCTTTTAATTTTTTCCCCTTTTCCCTTTTTTTCCCCCCCTTTTTTTTTAAGGGGTTTTTCCCCCCCCCAAAAAATTTGGGTTTTCCTTTTTTTTTTTTTTTTTTTTCCCCCCCCCCCTTTTTTCCCTTTTTTTTTTTTCCCCTTTTTTTTAATTTTTGGGGCCCCTTTCCCCCCCCTTTTTTTTTTTTTTTTTCCCCCCCCCCCCCCCCTTGGGAAAAAAAAAAAACCCTTTTAAATTTTTTTTTTTTTTGGGGGTTTTTTTTTTTTTTCCCCCCCGGGAACCCCTTTTTCCCCCCTTTTTTTTTAAATTGGGGTTTGGTTTCCTTTTTTGGGGTTTTTTTTCGTTTTTAAAAATTTCCCAAAAAATTTTTTCCCTTTGGGGCCCCCTTTTTAAAAAACCCCCCCCCCCAAGGCCCTTGGGGGAAAGGGTTCCCTTTTTAAAGGCCCCTTTTTTTTAAAAATTTTTTTTGGGAAATTTTTCCCCCAAAATCCCCCAAAATTTTTTAAACCCGGGGTTTTCCCCCTTTTTTGGGGCCCAAAAAAGGGGAACCCCTTTTTCCCAAAAATTTCCCCCCCGGGGGGTTTTTTTTTTAATTCCTTTTTTTTTTAAAATTTTTTGGGGGGATTTTTGGGGCCCCGGGGGGCCCCAAATTTTTGGGGGGTTTTTTCCCCCAAAATTTTTTTAAAAAATTTTTTTTGGGGGAATTTGGGGGCCCTTTTTTTGGGGAAATTCAAAATTTTTCTTTTGGGATCGAGGGCCCCCGGGTTTAAAAAACAAATTTTTCCCTTTTCCCCCCCCCGGGAATTTTTTTTTTTTTTTTTTCCCCCCCTTTTTTTTTGTTGTTTAACCTTTAAATTTTGGAAACCCTTTTTTCCCTTTTTTTTTTTTTCCCAACCAAAATTTTAAAAAACCCTTTTTAAGAAAACCCCCCTTTTTGGGGTTTGCCCCCTTTTCTTTTTTTTGGGGGGGAAAAAAATTTTAAAAATTTTTTTCCGCCCTTTTAAAAAAAACCCCCCCCCCCTTTTTTTTTTAAAAAATTTTTTTTTTTTTTTTAAAAAGGGGAAAAAAGGGAAAGGTTTTAAAGGGGGTTGGGGAAATTTTGGGTTTTTTGGCCCTTGTTAAAAAAAATTTTTTTAAAAATTGGGCCCCCCTTTTTTTTTTTTTTTTTTAATCCCCTTTTCCCCCCCCTTTTTTTTTTCCCAAAAAAATTTAGGTTTCCAAAATTTCCCGGGGTTTTTTTTTTTTCGTTTTTGCCCTTTTTTTTTTTGGGGTTTTTCCCCCTTTTTTTTTTTCCCCCCCCCAAATTTAGTTTCCCGGTTTAAAAAAATTTTTTTTTTTAAAAACCCCCAAACCCCCCAAAAATTTTTTGGGGGAAACCCCTTTTTGGGGTTTTCCCCCCAAAAAATTTTTTCCCCAAAAAAATTTTTTTTTGGTTTTTTTTTTTAAATTTTAGGTTTTTTAAATTTTGGGTTTTTGCCCCAAATTTTCCCCCAAAAAATCCTTTTTTTTCCCCCTTTTTTTAAAATTTTTCCTTAAATTAAAATTTTGGGCCCTTTTTTTTTTTTTTGGGGGTTTTTTTTAAATTAAAAAATTTTAAAATTCCTTTCGGAAAAAAAAAAACCCCCCTTTTTTCCCCCTTTTCAAACCTTTTTTTTTTGGGGGTTTTCCGGGGTTTAAAACCCCCCCAAAAAAAAATTTTTTTTTTTTTTTCCCCCCCCTTTTAAAATTTTTTTCCCCTTTTTTTTTTTTTTTTTTTTTTTAAAAAAAAATTCCCCCCAAAAACCCCGGGTTTAAACCCTTTCCCCAAATTTTGGGGTTTTCCCCCCCAAAAAAACCGGGGAAAATTTTCCCAAAAGGGGGGGTTTTTTGGTTCCTCCCCCCAAAAAAAAAAAACCCCCTTTTTTTTTCCCTTTTTAACCCCCCTTTTTTTTTCCCCCCCCCCCAAAAAAATTTTTTTTTTTTAAAAATTTTTTTTAAATTTTTTTTAAAAATTTTTTTTTTTTAAAAAAAATTTTTCCCCCCAACCCCTTTCCCCCGGTTTTAATTTTTTTTTCCTTTTTCCTTTTTAAATTTTTTTTTTTTTGGATTTTTTTTTAAAAGGGGGGTTTTTTTTTTTAAATTTTTTAAAAAACCCCCTTTATTTTTTGGGTTTCCCAAATTTTAAACCCTTTTAAATTTTTTAAAAAAATTTTTTTTTTAAAAAAAAAAGTTTTTTTCCCCCCCTTTTCCCCCGGGGTTTTTTAAATTTGGGAAAAAATTAAAAATTTTTTTAAAAAAAGGCAAAAAATTTTTAAAAAAAAGGGGGGGGAAAATTCCAAAAAAAAAAAACCCCCTTTTAAAATTTCCGGGGGGGAAAAAAAATTTTTTAAAAAAATTTTTTTTTTTTTAAAAATTTTTTTTGTTTTTAAAATTTTTTTTTTTGGGGCCCCCCAAAAATTTTAAACCCTTTTAAATTTTAAAAAAAAAAAAAAAAGAAAAGGAAGGGCCCCCCAAAAAATTTTCCCCCCCCCCCCCCCTTTTCCCCCCCCCAAAAGGGAATTGGGGCCCCCTTTTAAACCCCCGGGGCCAAAAAAGGTTCCAAGACCCCCCCCCCCCCCCTTTTTTTTTTTTTTTTTCCCTCCCCCGGGGCCCCCCCCCCCCCCCCCCTTTTCCCGGCCCCCCCCCCAAAACCCCCCCCCCCCCCGGGGGGGGTTTTTTGGGCCCAAAAAAGGGGGCCCCCCAAAGTTTTTTTTCCCCCCCCAAAAAGGGGGTAAAAAAACCCCTTTCCCCAAAAAACCCTTTTTGGGCCAACCCCTTTTTTTTTTTTTTTTAAAAAAAATTTTTTCCCCCCCCCCCCCAAAAAAAAAAAAAAAAAATTTTTTTTTTTAAAAATTTTTTTAATTTTTCCCCCAATTCCCCTTTTTTCCCTTTTGGGGAAAAATTTTTGGGGGGCCCCCCCTTTTTGGGGGCCCCCCCCTTTTTTTTCCTTGGGACCCGGGGGGGGGCCCCCCCCCCCCGGCCCCCCCCCCCCCCCCGCCCCTTTCCCCTTTTTCCCCGGGGGGGTTTTGGGGGGGTTGGTTCCCCCCTTTCCCCCCCCCCCCTTTTTTTCCCCCTCCCCCCCCCTTTCCCCCCCCCTTTCCCCGCCCCCCCTCCCCCAAAACCCCCCCCCCCCCCGGGGGGGCCCCGGGGCCAAATTTAACCGGCCCGGGGCCTGCCCCAAACCCCCCCCCCGGGTCCTTTGGGCCCCAAAAGGGGGCCTTTTCCCCCCCCCCCTTTCCCTTTTCCCCCGGGGCCCAAACCCCCCAAAAAAAGGGGGGGGAAAAACCCCTTTTTCCCCCCGGGCCCCCCCCCGGGGGGTTTTTTTTTTTCAAAAAAATTTTTTTAAAAAAGGGCCCAAATTTGTGGGGGGTTTGGGGGGGGGCCCCGGGGGCCCCCCCTTTTGGTTGGGTTTTTGGGGTTTCCCCCCCCTTTTTTTGGGGGGGTTTTTTTTCCCCCAAAACCCCCTTTAGGTTTTCCCCCCTTTTTTAAGGGGCCCCCCCGGGGGGGCCCCCTTTTTTTAAAACCCCCCCCGGGCCCCCCCCCAAATTTTTTTAATTTTTTCCCCCCAAAAATTTTCCTTTTTTTTTTTGGCCCTTTTTTTTTTTTTTCCAAAAATTTTAAAAAAAAAAAAACCCTCAAAACCTTTTTTTAAAAAAAAAAAAAAAAAAAAAAAAAAATTTTTTTTTTTAAAATTTTTTTAAAATTTTTTAAAAAAAAAACCCTTTTAACGGGAAAAAAAATCGCTCATCTACATGTCTTGCTACTAGCTCTTGTACATGTTGCTAGCTTTCCTATTTTCACAATGACTAACCCCCTTGACAGCCTTTGATCAGCGGTTAGACAACTACTAACAGGCCTAAAAATAATATGAGTAGAAAGTATGCATGACAAACTCCATTTTATCCCACTGGACCAAATCCTTTTGATGATTAGATTAAATCCTACAAAATTCACAAAATGACATCTTATGTTAATAACTCCTAGCCTACTAACTTGTGTGTGCTGTGTGTGTGCGTCTGTGCACTTGGCCGGAGTAGTGGCCGGCCCTTGCTTGGATTAGTATTATTAGGTGTTAACTAGCAAAAGAGCCCGTGCGTTGCAACGGGAGAAAAAAAATAACACACACTCTTAACCCAATAACCATAATATGTTCATGCCCTTTATTTTAGTGAGGCATCATTTTTGTGTTGCCACTTATCCTCCTTCTCACCTTCAGTGGCCTCAGTGTTCACACAAACCAAAGTGTGTTTGAACGTTGTTTTTCCCCTGCCAGTTTGTTTAGAGGTGCTCATGTGTGGTTATCGATGTTTTCTTTCGTCTCTTTACGATTTTAGTGGTTGTTTATTTGCAATCCAGATCGTCGCGGTACGAAAGAAAAACGGACGTGCCCTATAGGTTACAAGTTTGCTTCTAAAATAATATTTTAAAATATTTAATAGTTAAAAATAACATCATATTCAAATTCTACATATTTTTTATTCAAATTTCATATATAACATGTTAAAAATCAGAGTTACGGTTTAATAGATATGGATAATTAAGAAAAATATTTGTTTGACTTAAATATCTTCCAAAATAATATTTAAAAAATATTTAGCAAACAAAATAACATCATATTCAGATTCTACACATTTTTCTAATCAATTTTCATATATAACATGTTAAAATCGAGTTACGGTTTAAAAGATACGGATAATTTAGAAAAAACATATTTTGACTTATATATGATTGGCGGGTGAATTATCTAATACGTCAGGGGGGTTTCCGTAAAAATGTAAAATAACGGTTCATTCATAGAAAACGAAAGGGGGTTTCGCAAATGTGCGTGACGGACCACTTGAAACCCAATTTGCTTTATTATTAGGTAGAGATTAATGGCTAGAATAGTTTTATGTATAGAAGACATGTGGCCCTTTTATTTAAAAGCCTAATTAATAGTTTGTGCCAATGACAAGTAGGACCCAATGTCTGTTCATTGGTTGACTAGTAAAGGTGTTGACTGAGTCAACCCAGCTCCTTGACCCCACATGTCATTGAGTGTGACTAGCCCCTGCTGAGTTAAAGCAAAACATTTCACTGTTTATGATTTGAATTAAAAATGCTTTAATCTTCAAAATTAATATAAAATAAACCGTGTCTCGGATGAAAATGTTTTCTACATGAAAGTTGCTCGAAGCGGCGAGGCGAATCCAAACACGTGGTCTGTTTACTGTCAAATGCATCTAACTATCCGAACATGGAACTTGCCCCTCCGGTCATCTATCGACATGAGTCCGAACAGGAAAACTTTACCGGATGTTATCCCCCTTCACCAGTATCGTGTAGCACCACGTTAGACGTCTAGCTCTGCATGTTGTCCTATTATGCTATGTTTGCTTTATATTTACTATTCCTTCCCCTTCTTCTCTCCGGTAGACCCCGAGACCGATGCCGCCCCGGTGATCGACTACGTCGACGACGACCCCTCCTTGCCAGAGCAACCAGGCAAGCCCCCCCTTTGATCATCCCGATATCGCCCATTCCATTCTCTCATGCTTGCATTAGATTTTGTTACTGTTATTGTTTGCTCCTATTCTGCTGCATAGCCTGTTTATTGTAACCTGCTATTGTTACCTACCTGCTTATCCTAAACTGCTTAGTATAGGTTGGTTAGTGATCCATCAGTGACCCCCACCTTGTCCTTGTTGCCCCTGCTTCATCATAGAAGACCCGATCAACGGGATCGAAGACCAGACCCCGGCATCGCACATCACTTTCCCCTTAGTTGCTCGACACTACTAGGTTACTATCGAGTGCCGAGGGTGACACCTCTACAACACTTCTGATGTTAACCCAGTAGTGTAGTTATTCGGTCGTGGTCATCGAGGGCGATTTCCTCTTTAACCACTTCCGATACGACTTTGTCGTGCAACCCCTCAAGTGTGAACCTCGGGGGTGATTCCTCTTACGTTCACCTTGATGATTACATCGAGTGGAATTCACCGGGGGTGATTCCTCGGGTTTTCCCCTTAATGTTTTGGACACACGGATACTTGGACTTTACAGCTGTTACTTGGAAAGGCGGGTCGACCCTGAGGGGTACCCCGCAAGTGATGTGGAGTCGGGTTGACCTGGAAGGTGCCCGCGAGATAATTACGAGGCGTGGCCGGGCATTCCTAGCCCTTGCCGCAAGTCCTCGAGACGGGGCAACGGGGTCACATCTTTTGTGAGTCTCTGCTTGTTACCGCGTGCTCCTAATCCACTACGATTTGGATATTTGATCCGAGGGGCCTCTGGCCTGATAGCACTAACCATCACGTGGGCATAGTATGGGCGTTCTGCGTCGTATACATCAGCCGAAGCTTAATAGGCGTCGGTGATCGAGTGGCGTGCGCGGGTTGGACTGGTAAGCTCCTACCTTTTTCAAGGAGGTAGCTAGGTCGCTCACCGCCGCGTACACACGTCGTGCAGGAGTTCCGTGGAGATGGCCCATGACCCACGGGGCATAGGTTTAGTCGGCGTCTTGACCTCTCTGTTAAGTCTAGGTCGGGTTGCGGCGTATTGTTTGGCGAGGCGGGCATGACCCAGAAAGTGTGTCCGGCGGAGTTAAGCGGCGTGGTGGGTAAGTTGGTGCACCCTGCAGGAAGAACTAATCTATGCATAGCCTGTCCCTACGGTAACAGACACTTGGAGTTGTATCCCGATCGATACAACTAGAACTGGATACTTGTGATGAGAATTGGATTGTGATGAGGTGATAACCGGATAGTATGGCTCTGGGATGCCTTTCTCGCAGGGAGTCGAGAAAGGATCTCTGGCCGAGGTTGATAACACTACTACTACTTTACCTTATGCTACTCTACTCCCTCCTGTTTGCTGCAAGATGGTGGTTTCCAGAAGATGCTAGTCTTCGATAGGACTAGGCCTTCTCTCTATTCTGGCATTTCTGCAGCCCAGTCCACATATACAACCTTCCTTTGATAATGTTGCATATGTAGTGTAGATCCTTGCTTGCGAGTACTTTGGATGAGTACTCACGGTTGCTTTGCTTCCCCTTTTCCCCCTTTCTTCTTCTTTCCGGTTGATGCAACCAGATGTCGGAGTCCAAGAGCCAGATGCCATCGTCAATGCCTACTACTACGTGGAGACCGCCGACGACCAAGAGTAGTTAGGAGGCTCCAAGACAGGAGGCCTTGCCTTTTCGATCGTTGCTACTTTTGTGCTAGCCTTCTTAAGGCAAACTTGTTTAACTTATGTCTGTACTCAGATATTGTTGCTTCCGCTGACTCGTTTGTATTCAAGCTGATGTATTCGAGCCCTCGAGGCCCCTGGCTTGTAATATAAAGCTTGTATTATTTTAATTTGTGTCTAGAGTTGTGTTGTGATATCTTCCCGTGAGTCCTTGATCTTGATCGTACACATTTGCGTGTATGATTAGTGTACGATTGAATCGAGGGTGTCACAAGTTGGTATCAGAGCCGACTGCCTGTAGGTAGCCCCCTTTCCAACTCCTTGGCGAAGTTGAATCTAGAAACCGAAAACCGTTTTACTAACTTGGCTGTGTGGCTTACGAGCCCACGCCGCCAATTGGGTGGTATTAGGATATTTTATTCCTCGTCTATACTCGGGACTCGATCTCTCTTCCATTCGGGTTAAGCGGTTTTGCTAACTTAACATTAGGATCACGTAACTACTTCCTCCGGAGAGCCCTTATTACAGATGATCGCTTTCTGCACAGAATATTTGAAGATACTCTTGATGTTCTCTCGAGACTTTCGCCCGTCGCTTTGCAATTCCTACCTTCGATAAGTCCCCATGGATAACATCCTTGCCGTTTGTACCTTCATCCCTAGTTGCTCTGATATTACAAGATGCCCGAAATTCTCTATTGTTTCGAGAATCCTTTGAGCTTAATGCCTTACAATTCTTTGCCCCATGAATACCCCCCTTCGAATAATTCCTTGCAGTCATCGAGGATCAGTTCATCCTCAGTTGTTCGTGTGATTCACAAAATACTTGAAAGACTGTTTGATCTTCGAAAATCCTCTACAACCTGTTGCTCTTGGAATTCTTGCATACTTGCTTTCGGTTAATTCCATTTGTCTAGCGATATTCGTTAAAATCCTTTGGGATTAACATTCTGATCCTGTTGATTCAGCATGTGTGAGAATGCACACGATCATCAATTAATCCTTGGAAATTTTCTTTCCGGCTCAGGCATTGTTTCGAATATGAGCTGGTTCTTGCCCAATCAAGAATTGATCGGGTGCACCTCTATGTCTATTCAACTTACTCATCTTTTGATCAGAGCCTCTGCTTCTGATCCTTCATCTTGAAATCATAATTCCTGTGTACCCAAGCATCGAATCATTCAGACGTTTATATAAGACGATGCCTTTGCATCCCCTTCTTCATCTGATTGATTACCGATACTCACATCAACTCTGTCGTGAATCGCCATATCCATTGCTGGGATGTTATCCGACAGTGTCCTTCACATCCAAAATCTTATCAGTATTTCCCTGATACATAATACCTTCGGTATATTGTATCATCTGCTTTGACTTCGATACTCTGCTTTCGAACTCGTATCTTTTGCTTGGTTGATGGTTGTATAGATTTGTAAAAATGCCCCGATGGGTTGAACTTACGCCTTCCGTAATCCGAGTGAACCCGAGAGTTCTCACGAGTCTTACTCTTCTGGTACTTCGCCAGATAAATCCTCTGCACTACATTTTCTTTCAAAAACGAGGAGTGAATGAAAGGTTATGCATTGAAGAAGTGGGAGTCGACCTTGAACCCTTGTGTTCATGCTCATGGACCCGATGTAGAACTTATCGTGGAAGCTGCTCGTAAAAATGATTACCCCTTGTTATAAGTACATCTTGTATCGGTGGTTTGATCATTCGTAACCGTGGTTCTGACCATAGTTTCTCCTTAACTCCATTTCCGGGACAAGTTAAAATACTTGTCTTCTGTAGATCATTTCATATGTCTAACCTCTATTTTTGATCTACCTCAAGTATTGCCCATGTTATCTCAAGTATATTGTGTCATTGCATTACCACTTGTGAATTCTCGTTGGAATGATACTCCATCGCATCATTCCTAGCTTGATCGGTTATATCATTATCATGCTAAATTTTAACTGTGCTACCAGGTCCTTTCCGGAGCACAATTTTCGACGACGAGCTAAGCTTATGTCGATCTTCCTCGTCATACCATTTTGCCATGAACAGGAAGCTTGCTTTTGAGTTTGTGTCGTACTCGTGGTTCAATTAACCTTACGCTTCATCATTTCTTTTGCTTAATGTCGTCATTGATCGATTACATCTTCATGAAACCTCTCGACAAATGTGTCGTGATCATCATCATCATTCCAAACTTTCCTAGGATATCAACCGAATTCATGATGAGAAATAGCATCCTTGCCCCCTCGATGAATTGTTGCTAAGCCCGTGGGCCCCATCCTCATCTTTTCCTTGCTGAAATTGTATGACTTATTTTATAAGTTGTTCGATGGATCCTTTGTGTATCCGAAGTCTGACCTTTCCTCGATGACCATGTCAACACTATCTTGAAGCATGTGTGTGGTACTCCGATCATCAACAAGAACATTGGGAGTGCAATGCTAACTGTTCGTGATCAATTATCCAAACACCGTTGTATGGGTAAACCTCATAAATTCCTTGCCCCTTTGTCTAAACGGCTTAATACTTGGAGCCTATCATGCTCTGCCTTTCCTTGGGAAAGTTATACTCTAACACTTGGGTATAAACATCTTTCCTTTCCATTGGTGCAGTTATCATAATAAACACATTTTCCTTTCCATTGTTTTGTTTCACATTTTTGTCATCTAACTTTCGTGCGGCAGAGATAAATCCTGCTTATAAACGCCCGATATACAACCTTGTCAGTGAGACCCTGTTACTATTGTTGATGACATTCCGGTAACCACCGATGGACACGAACCTTGCCGATTGGTCCGCCTCGTTCAACGAGGAGGAATATGGTTCTCTTCGTCCCTCGCCCTTGGTACCAACGTTGTTGGCAACATAACTGTCGATCTATCATCGACATGCCTTACTATCAGCCCCTTTCTACTTTTAAACCACATGGTGGGTCCATAACCCTGATTCCACGAGATCGAAACGACTCTCTTGTATATCTTTGATTCTGAAATATTCTTGCATTTGGCTTCGTATCATGTCACGAGTCACCTTTAGAGATGATCTATTCGATGCTCTGAACCCCTTCTCACACTCTGTTCAGGTATCGGTCGTTTGTCCATTCGCTTGAGACTTCCTATTTGTACCTTCATATTTTGCTCTCGATGTTTTCTCAAGTTTCAACTCGAGAGGTACATCTGCCACTTTCCTAGAATTGTTCACCAGATAATTAGCCCTATACGGGTCAGTTCTCCCAAAGTTACTTTTTACTTCCGCACTTAAATCTCGGGACGAGATTTCTTGTAGTGGAGGAGATTTGTAACGCCGGATAATCAAGCTACAAGATAATCCCCTACTAATGATGCCAAGTCATCACTGTTACTGCTGCTAATCTCACTTTGATTCAAAACCAATTCAAATTCAATTTTAAAATAAAGTCAAAAAAATTATTTCTTCAAACGCTGGGTTGCAAATATTCACTAAGTTTCATGAGTGATACAACATCATTAGAGATAGCTAATTTCCCAGGAATTGAAGCAGTTCCAAATCAGCATTTTAAATGCTTTTCAATTTGTGAAAAATCCAAATCAATTCAAACTCCTCCCAAACTTTTTGTGTCGGTGCCAAATATTGTAATGTATTTAGTTGGACAAGTCCCACCTTTTACAGAACTTATTTTGGCAGCTCAAATATTGCATAGCATTTTTCTACAAAAAAGAGAGCAAAAGAAAGTCAAAGAAAAGAGAGAGGCCCATGAACCACGGGCCTTAGCCACCCGAGCGGCCCAGCCAGCCCAACTTCCCTCGACGGTCGTCTCCCTGTTCCACGACCAAGATCGCTTCTGGGCGAGACCCGCCGGATCACCTCGCCGGCGTCGCCGCGAGAGGATAAGGCCTCCACTCCTCGGCGCCTCGATCCCGCCTCCACTCAACCCCACTCCCCTGGTGTCCTCATCCGTCTCTCCCCTGCCCCCCACTTGCCCCACGCGCCTCGCCTCTCGGTTCCCCCACCTTGCCGAGAGCTCGCCGCCGTCCTCCATCGTTATCACGGCCACCGGCGGCCCGCCCGCTGACCCGTCGGTGAGCTCCGTCGGGTCGACTACTTGATTGGTGGCCTCGGTGGAGCTTCGGGCGCTGCAAGACTGGAACCCCTTCGTCCCCATCTCCGACGGCCGCGGCAACTCCGGCGCGCCGCTCCTAAGCCGTCAAGGGCTTTCCGTAGCAGCGGTGAGCCACCACCTTCCTTGTCCCTCTCTCCGTCGCCCTTGCGCGGTCCCTAGCCGTCTCTCTCACCGTGGCGAGCAGCGGCGCGCGCTGGCTTCGTCGCCGGCGTCCTTCCGGTGACCTTTTGGTCACGGGTCGCGCTGTTGGACTCGCCGCTCCGTGCAGATCCTCCCCATCCTTTCCTTTTGCTCCGTAGCGCGCGTAGCATCTTTTCCGCCGCCGATCGTAGCCGCTCGAGCGCACCCTGCAGCGCGTGAGGCGGCCGCTTCGGCGCGTACCCGCCGCATCCCTTGGCGCGACCGGTCGCGCGTCGGCCGTCCCTCGGCTGCGCCCTACGTGCTGCGTCTCTCGCTGCTTCGCCGCCGCCGCTGCAGGTCCTCGCCCCGCTTCGCCTGCTGTTTCTTCTCCTTGTAGTCTGCTGCTGCTGCGCTTGTTGTTCTTTGCTCGCTATCGCTGCTGCTACTTCTGTTGTCGCTGCCGCTGCGTTTCTTTGCTGCTCTCGCCTTCACCACGCGGCCCTCGCCCGCCGGCGGCGCCCGCCCACGCGGCTCCGCTCCCAGCGCACCGCCGTCCCTGGCCGTGAACCACACCGCGACGGCCGTGAACCACACCGCCACTGCGTCGTCCGCGCCACGGCTCTGCCCATCGCTCATCTACATGTACTGCTACTAGCTACTGTACATGTTGCTAGCTTTCCTATTTTCACAATGACTAACCCCCTTGACAGCCTTTGATCAGCGGTTAAACAACTACTAACAGGCCTAAAAATAATATGAGTAGAAAGTATGCATGACAAACTCCATTTTATCCCACTGGACCAAATCCTTTTGATGATTAGATTAAATCCTACAAAATTCACAAAATGACATCTTATGTTAATAACTCCTAGCCTACTAACTTGTGTGTGCTGTGTGTGTGCCTCTGTGCACTTGGCCGGAGTAGTGGCCGGCCCTTGCTTGGATTAGTATTATTAGGTGTTAATTAATGGCTAGAATAGTTTTATGTATAGAGGACATGTGGCCCCTTTTATTTAAAAGCCTAATTAATAGTTTGTGCCAATGACAAGTAGGACCCAATGTACTGTTCATTTGTTGACTAGTAAAGGTGTTGACTGAGTCAACCCAGCTCTTTGACCCCACATGTCATTGAGTGTGACTAGCCCCCGCCGAGTTAAAGCAAAACATTTCACTGTTTATGATTTGAATTAAAAAATGCTTTAATCTTCAAAAATTAATATAAAATAAATCGTGTCTCGGATGAAAATGTTTTCTACATGAAAGTTGCTCAGAACGACGAGACGAATCCAAACACGTGGTCTGTTTACCTGTCAAATGCATCTAACTATCCGAACATGGAACTTGCCCCCTCCGGTCATCTATCTGACACAGGTCCGGAACCGGGAAAACTTTACCGGATGTTATCCCCCTTCACCAGTATCGTGTAGCACCACGTTAGACGTCTAGCTCTGCATGTTGTCCTATTATGCTATGTTTGCTTTATATTTACTATTCCTTCCCTTTCTTCTCTCCGGTAGACCCCGAGACCGATGCCGCCCCGGTGATCGACTACGTCGACGACGACCCCTCCTTGCCAGAGCAACCAGGCAAGCCCCCCCTTTGATCATCCCGATATCGCCCATTCCATTCTCTCATGCTTGCATTAGATTTTGTTACTGTTATTGTTTGCTCCTATTCTGCTGCATAGCCTGTTTATTGTAACCTGCTATTGTTACCTACCTGCTTATCCTAAACTGCTTAGTATAGGTTGGTTAGTGATCCATCGATGACCCCACCTTGTCCTTGTTGCCTCGCTTCATCATAGAAGACCCGATCAACGGGATCGAAGACCAGACCCCGGCACCGCACATCACTTTCCCCTTAGTTGCTCGACACTACTAGGTTACTATCGAGTGCCGAGGGTGACACCTCTACATCATTTCTGATGTTAACCCTGTAGTGTAGTTATTCGGTCGTGGTCATCGAGGGCGATTTCCTCTTTAACCACTTCCGATACGACTTTGTCGTGCAACCCCTCAAGTGTGAACCTCGGGGGTGATTCCTCATACGTTCACCTTGATGATTACATCGAGTGGAATTCACCGGGGGTGATTCCTCGGGTTTTCCCCTTAATGTTTTGGACACACGGATACTTGGAATTTACAGCTGTTACTTGGAAAGGCGGGTCGACCCTGAGGGGTACCCCGCAAATGATGTGGAGTCGGGTTGACACGAAGGTGCCCGCGAGATAATTACGGCGTGGCGGGCATTCCTAGCCCTTGCCGCAAGTCCTCGAGGCGGGCAACGGGTCACATCTTTATGAGTCTCTGCTTGTTACGCGTGCTCCTAATCCACTACGATTTGGATATTTGATCCGAGGGCCTCGGCCCGATAGCACTAACCATCACGTGGGCATAGTATGGGCGTTCAAGCGTCGTATACATCAGCGAAGCTTAATAGGCGTCGGTGTGGTGAGTGGCGCGCGGGTTGGACTGGTAAGCTCCTACCTTTTTCAAGGAGGTAGCTAGGTCCGCTCACCGGCAGCGTACACAACGTCTTGGAGTTCGGGAGATGGCCCATGACCCTGGGGCATAGGTTTAGTCCGCGTCTTGACCTCTCTGTTAAGTCTAGGTCGGGTTGCGGCGTATTGTTTGGCGAGGCGGGCATGACCCAGAAAGTGTGTCCGGCGGAGTTAAGCGGCGTGGTGGGTAAGTTGGTGCACCCTGCAGGAAGAACTAATCTATGCATAGCCTGTCCTCTGATATGAGACACTTGGAGTTGTATCGATCGATACAACTAGAACTGGATACTTGTGATGAGAATTGGATTGTGATGAGGTGATAACCGGATAGTATGGCTCTGGGATGCCTTTCTCGCAGGGAGTCGAGAAAGGATCTCTGGCCGAGGTTGATAACACTACTACTACTTTACCTTATGCTACTCTACTCCCTCCTGTTTGCTGCAAGATGGTGGTTTCCAGAAGATGCTAGTCTTCGATAGGACTAGGCCTTCTCTCTATTCTGGCATTTATGCAGCCAGTCCACATATACAACCTTCCTTTGATAATGTTGCATATGTAGTGTAGATCCTTGCTTGCGAGTACTTTGGATGAGTACTCACGGTTGCTTTGCTTCCCCTTTTCCCCCTTTCTTCTTCTTTCCGGTTGATGCAACCAGATGTCGGAGTCCAGGAGCCAGATGCCATCGTCAATGCCTACTACTACGTGGAGACCGCCGACGACCAGGAGTAGTTAGGAGGCTCCAAGGCAGGAGGCCTTGCCTTTTCGATCGTTGCTACTTTTGTGCTAGCCTTCTTAAGGCAAACTTGTTTAACTTATGTCTGTACTCAGATATTGTTGCTTCCGCTGACTCGTTTGTATTCAAGCTGATGTATTCGAGCCCTCGAGGCCCCTGGCTTGTAATATAAAGCTTGTATTATTTTAATTTGTGTCTAGAGTTGTGTTGTGATATCTTCCCGTGAGTCCTTGATCTTGATCGTACACATTCGCGTGTATGATTAGTGTACGATTGAATCGAGGGTGTCACAAGTTGGTATCAGAGCCGACTGCCTGTAGGTAGCCCCCTTTCCAACTCCTTGGCCGAAGTTGAATCTAGAAACCGAAAACCGTTTTACTAACTTGGCTGTGTGGCTTACGAGCCCACGTCGCCAATTGGGTGGTATTAGGATATTTTATTCCTCGTCTATACTCTGGGACTCTGATCTCTCTTCCATTCGGGTTAAACGGTTTTGCTAACTTAACATTAGGATCACGTAACTACTTCCTCCCGGAGAGCCCCTTATTACAGATGATCGCCTGCTGCACCAGAATATTTCGAAGATACTCTTCGATGTTCTCTCGAGACTTTGCGCCCGTCGCTTTTGCAATTCCCTACCTTCGATAAGTCCCCATGGATAACATCCTTGCCGTTTGTACCTTCATCCCTAGTTGCTCCTGATATTACAAGATGCCCCGAAATTCTCTATTGTTTCGAGAATCCTTTGAGCTTAATGCCTTACAATTCTTTGCCCCATGAATACCCCCCTTCGAATAATTCCTTGCAGTCACCGAGGATCAGTTCATCCTCAGTTGTTCGTGTGATTCACAAAATACTTCGAAAGACTGTTTGATCTTCCGAAAATCCTCTACAACCTGTTGCTCTTGGAATTCTTGCATACTTGCTTTCTGGTTAATTCCATTTGTCTAGCGATATTCGTTAAAATCCTTTGGGATTAACATTCTGATCCTGTTGATTCAGCATGTGTGAGAATGCACACGATCATCAATTAATCCTTGGAAATTTTCTTTCCGGCTCAGGCATTGTTTCGAATATGAGCTGGTTCTTGCCCAATCAAGAATTGATCGGGTGCACCTCTATGTCTATTCAACTTACTCATCTTTTGATCAGAGCCTCTGCTTCTGATCCTTCATCTTGAAATCATAATTCCTGTGTACCCAAGCATCGAATCATTCAGACGTTTATATAAGACGATGCCTTTGCATCCCCTTCTTCATCTGATTGATTACCGATACTCACATCAACTCTGTCGTGAATCGCCATATCCATTCTTTGGGATGTTATCCGGCGGTGTCCTTCACATCAAAATCTTATCAGTATTTCCCTGATACATAATACCTTCGGTATATTGTATCATCTGCTTTGACTTCGATACTCTGCTTTCGAACTCGTATCTTTTGCTTGGTTGATGGTTGTATAGATTTGTAAAAATGCCCCGATGGGTTGAACTTACGCCTTCCGTAATCCGAGTGAACCCGAGAGTTCTCACGAGTCTTACTCTTCTGGTACTTCGCCAGATAAATCCTCTGCACTACATTTTCTTTCAAAAACGAGGAGTGAATGAAAGGTTATGCATTGAAGAAGTGGGAGTCGACCTTGAACCCTTGTGTTCATGCTCATGGACCCGATGTAGAACTTATCGTGGAAGCTGCTCGTAAAAATGATTACCCCTTGTTATAAGTACATCTTGTATCGGTGGTTTGATCATTCGTAACCGTGGTTCTGACCATAGTTTCTCCTTAACTCCATTTCCGGACAAGTTAAAATACTTGTCTTCTGTAGATCATTTCATATGTCTAACCTCTATTTTTGATCTACCTCAAGTATTGCCCATGTTATCTCAAGTATATTGTGTCATTGCATTACCACTTGTGAATTCTCGTTGGAATGATACTCCATCGCATCATTCCTAGCTTGATCGGTTATATCATTATCATGCTAAATTTTAACTGTGCTACCAGGTCCTTTCCGCAGCACAATTTTCGACGACGAGCTAAGCTTATGTCGATCTTCCTCGTCATACCATTTTGCCATGAACAGCAAGCTTGCTTTTGAGTTTGTGTCGTACTCGTGGTTCAATTAACCTTACGCTTCATCATTTATTTTGCTTAATGTCGTCATTGATCGATTACATCTTCATGAAACCTCTCGACAAATGTGTCGTGATCATCATCATCATTCCAAACTTTCCTAGGATATCAACCGAATTCATGATGAGAAATAGCATCCTTGCCCCCTCGATGAATTGTTGCTAAGCCCGTGGGCCCCATCCTCATCTTTTCCTTGCTGAAATTGTATGACTTATTTTATAAGTTGTTCCGATGGATCCTTTGTGTATCCGAAGTCTGACCTTTCCTCGATGACCATGTCAACACTATCTTGAAGCATGTGTGTGGTACTCCGATCATCAACAAGAACATTGGGAGTGCAATGCTAACTGTTCGTGATCAATTATCCAAACACCGTTGTATGGGTAAACCTCATAAATTCCTTGCCCCTTTGTCTAAACGGCTTAATACTTGGAGCCTATCATGCTCTGCCTTTCCTTGGGAAAGTTATACTCTAACACTTGGGTATAAACATCTTTCCTTTCCATTGGTCTGGTTATCATAATAAACACATTTTCCTTTCCATTGTTTTGTTTCACATTTCTTGTCATCTAACTCGTCTGAGCAGAGATAAATCCCTGCTTATAAAACGCCCCGATATACAACCTTGTCAGTGAGACCCTGTTACTATTGTTGATGACATTCCGGTAACCACCGATGGACACGAACCTTGCCGATTGGTCCGCCTCGTTCAACGAGGAGGAATATGGTTCTCTTCGTCCCTCGCCCTTGGTACCAACGTTGTTGGCAACATAACTGGCAGTCTATCATCTGACATGCCTTACTATCAGCCCCCTTTCTACTTTTAAACCACATGGTGGGTCCATAACCCACAGTTCCACAGGATCGGAACCTGACTCTCTTGTATATCTTTGATTCTAAAATATTCTTGCATTTGGCTTCGTATCATGTCACGAGTCACCTTTAGAGAGATGATCTATTCCCGATGCTCTGAACCCCCTTCTCACACTCTGTTCAGGTATCGGTCGTTTGTCCATTCGCTTGAGACTTCCTATTTGTACCTTCATATTTTGCTCTCGATGTTTTCTCAGGTTTCAACTCGAGAGGTTCATCTGCCACTTTTCTAGAATTGTTCACCAGATAATTAGCCCTATACGGGTCAGTTCTCCCAAAGTTACTTTTTACTTCCGCACTTAAATCTCGGGACGAGATTTCTTGTAGTGGAGGAGATTTGTAACGCCCGGATAATCAAGCTACAGTAATCCCCTACTAATGATGCCAAGTCATCACTGTTACTGCTGCTAATCTCACTTTGATTCAAAACCAATTCAAATTCAATTTTAAAATAAAGTCAAAAAAATTATTTCTTCAAACGCTGGGTTGCAAATATTCACTAAGTGTCATGAGTGATACAACATCATTAGAGATAGCTAATTTCCCCTGGGAATTGAAGCAGTTCCAAATCAGCATTTTTAAATGCTTTTCAATTTGTGAAAAAATCCAAATCAATTCAAACTCCTCCCAAACTTTTTGTGTCAGGTGCCAAATATTGTAATGTATTTAGTTGGACAAGTCCCACCTTTTACAGAACTTATTTTGGCAGCTCAAATATTGCATAGCATTTTTCTGCAAAAAAAGAGAGCAAAAGAAAGCTGTAAAGAAAGAGAGAGGCCCATGAACCACGGGCCTTAGCCACCCGAGCGGCCCAGCCAGCCCAACTTCCCTCGCGGTCGTCTCCCTGTTCCTCGATCGCGATCGCTCTGGGCGAGACCCGCGGATCACCTCGCCCGGCGTCGCGAGAGGATAAGGCCTCCACTCCTCGGCGCCTCGATCCCGCCTCCACTCAACCCCCTCCCCTGGTGTCCTCATCCGTCTCTCCCCTGCCCCCACTTGCCCCACGCGCCTCGCCTCTCGGTTCCCCGCCTTGCCGAGAGCTCGCCGCCGTCCTCCATCGTTATCACGGCCACCGGCGGCCCGCGCCCGTGACCCGTCGGTGAGCTCCGTCTGGGTCGACTACTTGATTGGTGGCCTCACTGGAGCTCGGGCGCTGCAAGACTGGAACCCCCTTCGTCCCCATCTCCGACGGCCGCGGCAACTCCGCGGCGCTTCGCTCCTAAGCCGTCAAGGGCTTTCCGAGCAGCGGTGAGCCACCACCTTCCTTGTCCCTCTCTCCGTCGCCCTTGCGCGGTCCCTAGCCGTCTCTCTCACCGTGGCGAACGCGGCGCGCGCATGCTTCGTCGCCGGCGTCCTTCCGGTGACTTTTTGGTCACGGGTCGCGCTGTTGGACTCGCCGCTCGTGCAGATCCTCCCCATCCTTTCCTTTTGCTCCGAAGCGCCGTAGCATCTTTTCCGCCGTCGATTGTAGCCGCTCGAACGCACCCTCGCGCGTGAGGCGGCCGCTTCGTGCGTACCCGCCGCATCCCTTGGCGCGACCGGTCGCGCGTCGGCCGTCCCCGGCTGCGCCCTACGTGCTGCGTCTGCTGCTTCGCCGCCGCCGCTGCAGGTCCTCCCCCGCTTCGCCTGCTGTTTCTTCTCCTTGTAGTCTCTGCTGCTGCTGCTGTTGTTGTTGCTGCTCGACTCGCTGCTGCTGCTTCTTTGTCATTGCCGCTGCGTTTTCTTTGCCATCGCCTTCACCACGCCGGCCCTCGCCCGGCGCGGCGCCCGCCCACGCTGCTCGCTCTCAGCCAAGACCGCCGTCCTGGCCGTGAACCACACCGCGACGGCCGTGAACCACACCGCCATCAAGGCTGCCCCGCCCGCCAGCTCGCCCATCGCTCATCTACATGTCTGCGCTACTAGCTACTGTACATGTTGCTAGCTTTCCTATTTTCACAATGACTAACCCCCTTGACAGCCTTTGATCAGCGGTTAGACAACTACTAACAGGCCTAAAAATAATATGAGTAGAAAGTATGCATGACAAACTCCATTTTATCCCACTGGACCAAATCCTTTTGATGATTAGATTAAATCCTACAAAATTCACAAAATGACATCTTATGTTAATAACTCCTAGCCTACTAACTTGTGTGTGCTGTGTGTGTGCGTCTGTGCACTTGGCCGGAGTAGTGGCCGGCCCTTGCTTGGATTAGTATTATTAGGTGTTAACTAGCAAAAGAGCCCGTGCGTTGTAACGGGAGAAAAAAAATAACACACACTCTTAACCCAATAACCATAATATGTTCATGCCCTTTATTTTAGTGAGGCATCATTTTTGTGTTGCCACTTATCCTCCTTCTCACCTTCAGTGGCCTCAGTGTTCACACAAACCAAAGTGTGTTTGAACGTTGTTTTTCCCCTGCCAGTTTGTTTAGAGGTGCTCATGTGTGGTTATCGATGTTTTCTTTCGTCTCTTTACGATTTTAGTGGTTGTTTATTTGCAATCCAGATCGTCATGATGATGAAAGAAAAACGGACGTGCCCTATAGGTTACAAGTTTGCTTCTAAAATAATATTTTAAAATATTTAATAGTTAAAAATAACATCATATTCAAATTCTACATATTTTTTATTCAAATTTCATATATAACATGTTAAAATCAGAGTTACGGTTTAATAGATATGGATAATTAAGAAAAATATTTGTTTGACTTAAATATCTTCCAAAATAATATTTAAAAAATATTTAGCAAACAAAATAACATCATATTCAGATTCTACACATTTTTCTAATCAATTTTCATATATAACATGTTAAAATCAGAGTTACGGTTTAAAAGATACGGATAATTTAGAAAAAACATATTTTGACTTATATATGATTGGCGGGTGAATTATCTAATACGTCAGGGGGGTTTCCGTAAAAATGTAAAATAACGGTTCATTCATAGAAAACGAAAGGGGGTTTCTGCAAATGTGCGTGACGGACCGCCGAAACCCAATTTGCTTTATTATTAGGTAGAGATTAATGGCTAGAATAGTTTTATGTATAGAAGACATGTGGCCCCTTTTATTTAAAAGCCTAATTAATAGTTTGTGCCAATGACAAGTAGGACCCAATGCACTGTTCATTGGTTGACTAGTAAAGGTGTTGACTGAGTCAACCCAGCTCCTTGACCCCACATGTCATTGAGTGTGACTAGCCCCCTGCTGAGTTAAAGCAAAACATTTCACTGTTTATGATTTGAATTAAAAAATGCTTTAATCTTCAAAAATTAATATAAAATAAACCGTGTCTCGGATGAAAATGTTTTCTACATGAAAGTTGCTCAGAACGACGAGACGAATCCAAACACGTGGTCTGTTTACCTGTCAAATGCATCTAACTATCCGAACATGGAACTTGCCCCCTCCGGTCATCTATCTGACACAGGTCCGGAACCGGGAAAACTTTACCGGATGTTATCCCCTTCACCAGTATCGTAGCACCACGTTAGACGTCTAGCTCTGCATGTTGTCCTATTATGCTATGTTTGCTTTATATTTACTATTCCTTCCCCTTCTTCTCTCCGGTAGACCCCGAGACCGATGCCGCCCCGGTGATCGACTACGTCGACGATGACCCCTCCTTGCCAGAGCAACCAGGCAAGCCCCCCCTTTGATCATCCCGATATCGCCCATTCCATTCTCTCATGCTTGCATTAGATTTTGTTACTGTTATTGTTTGCTCCTATTCTGCTGCATAGCCTGTTTATTGTAACCTGCTATTGTTACCTACCTGCTTATCCTAAACTGCTTAGTATAGGTTGGTTAGTGATCCATCAGTGACCCCCACCTTGTCGTTGTTGCCCCTGCTTCATCATAGAAGACCCGATCAACGGGATCGAAGACCAGACCCCGGCATCGCACATCACTTTCCCCTTAGTTGCTCGACACTACTAGGTTACTATCGAGTGCCGAGGGTGACACCTCTACATTACTTCTGATGTTAACCCTGTAGTGTAGTTATTCGGTCGTGGTCATCGAGGGCGATTTCCTCTTTAACCACTTCCGATACGACTTTGTCGTGCAACCCCTCAAGTGTGAACCTCGGGGGTGATTCCTCTTACGTTCACCTTGATGATTACATCGAGTGGAATTCACCGGGGGTGATTCCTCGGGTTTTCCCCTTAATGTTTTGGACACACGGATACTTGGACTTTATAGTTGTTACTTGGAAAGGCGGGTCGACCCTGAGGGGTACCCGCGAGTGATGTGGAGTCGGGTTGACCTGGAAGGTGCCCGCGAGATAATTACGAGGCGTGGCCGGGCATTCCTAGCCCTTGCCGCAAGTCCTCGAGACGGGGCAACGGGGTCACATCTTTCGTGAGTCTCTGCTTGTTACCGCGTGCTCCTAATCCACTACGATTTGGATATTTGATCCGAGGGGCCTCTGGCCTGATAGCACTAACCATCACGTGGGCATAGTATGGGCGTTCTGCGTCGTATACATCAGCCGAAGCTTAATAGACGTCAGTGACTGAGTGGCGCGCGCCGGGTTGGACTGGTAAGCTCCTACCTTTTTCAAGGAGGTAGCTAGGTCTGCTCACCGGCCGCGTACACAACGTGCAGGAGTTCCCGGGGAGATGGCCCATGACCCCTGGGGGCATAGGTTTAGTCCGGCGTGCTGACCTCTCTGTTAAGTCTAGGTCGGGTTGCGGCGTATTGTTTGGCCGAGGCCGGGCATGACCCAGGAAAGTGTGTCCGGCCGGAGTTAAGCGAGCGTGGTGGGTAAGTTGGTGCACCCCTGCAGGGAAGAACTAATCTATGCATAGCCTGTCCTACGGTAACGGACACTTGGAGTTGTATCCCGATCGATACAACTAGAACTGGATACTTGTGATGAGAATTGGATTGTGATGAGGTGATAACCGGATAGTATGGCTCTGGGATGCCTTTCTCGCAGGGAGTCGAGAAAGGATCTCTGGCCGAGGTTGATAACACTACTACTACTTTACCTTATGTTACTCTACTCCCTCCTGTTTGCTGCAAGATGGTGGTTTCCAGAAGATGCTAGTCTTTGATAGGACAAGGCCTTCTCTCTATTCTGGCATTTCTGCAGCCCAGTCCGCATATACAACCTTCCTTTGATAATGTTGCATATGTAGTGTAGATCCTTGCTTGCGAGTACTTTGGATGAGTACTCACGGTTGCTTTGCTTCCCCTTTTCCCCCTTTCTTCTTCTTTCCGGTTGATGCAACCAGATGTCGGAGTCCAGGAGCCAGATGCCATCGTCAATGCCTACTACTACGTGGAGACCGCCGACGACCAGGAGTAGTTAGGAGGCTCCAAGGCAGGAGGCCTTGCCTTTTCGATCGTTGCTACTTTTGTGCTAGCCTTCTTAAGGCAAACTTGTTTAACTTATGTCTGTACTTAGATATTGTTGCTTCCGCTGACTCGTTTGTATTCAAGCTGATGTATTCGAGCCCTCGAGGCCCCTGGCTTGTAATATAAAGCTTGTATTATTTTAATTTGTGTCTAGAGTTGTGTTGTGATATCTTCCCGTGAGTCCTTGATCTTGATCGTACACATTCGCGTGTATGATTAGTGTACGATTGAATCGAGGGCGTCACACTCCTCTCCTCTTTTTTCTTCTTCTTCTTCCTCTTCTTCTTTTTTCTTCTCCTCCTCCTCCTCTTCTTCTTCTTCCTTTCATTTTTCCTCTTGTTCTTCTCCTCCTGTCCCTTTTTTTCTTCTTCTTCTTCTTTTCTTTCCTAAAACTGAACTAAACCTAAAACTAAACCTAAATCTAATCTAACCATAAACCTAAAACTAAAAAAATAGAAGAAAAAAAAGGAAAAAACTAAATCTAAACCTAAGACTAAACTAAAACTGAACCTAAACCTAAAACTAAACCTAAAACTAAAACTAAAACCAAATCTAAACTAAACATAAACCTAAAACTAAAAAAACAGAAAAAAGGAAAAACAGAGGAGAGGTAGAGCTCACCTGGGCCGGTGGAGGAGATGGCTGGTGGAGGAGGGGGCGGGGCGGCCTTGGGCGGTGGCGCCTGGAGTGGTGGGCCGGAGGCGGCGCCGAGGTGGAGGAGCAGGGGGCACGGCTGGAGTGGAGAGGAGGCGAGGCGGTGGAGGAGTGGCGGTCGGCGGAGGAGGCGGGGGTGCGCCTGGGGCGGCTGGTGGCGGGGCAGCGCGAGGATGATGGCAGGCGGCGGGAGGTGGCGCGGGCGGTGGCGGCAGCGGTGGGGGCGGTGGTGGGGAGGCGGCGGGGAGGTGGGGTGAGGCGGCCGCAGCAGAGAGAGTGGGCGGCGGCGCGCCGTTAGATATATTTAATCTTTGTCGTCCGCCACCTTGCTTTTTGCCGCGCTAGCGGCGGGGCGGGGGCCGGCGGTCAGCGGAGTGCAGAGCGGCAGCAGTTATATTTTTTAACCAGCGAGGGGGGGGCAAGCCGTCTGCGAGCGGAGAAGAGAAAGGGGAGGCGAGGGCACGGTGGAACAATTAATCTTTGTCGTCCAATACCTTTTTGCCATTTAACCAGCTCCTCGGTGGGCCCCCCTCCCTCTTTGCCGTGATGGGCTTTGCCATCGGCCAAAAAAAAGCTGATGATGGCAAGGCTTTCTTTGCCATCGGCCGGATCTTCTTCCGTCTGCTTGGGTAGTGATTGCCGTCTTCTAGCTGATGGCAAAGAGCTGGAAGATGGCAAAGTAGATGATTCCAGTAGTGATGGGGTTGTCTATGAAATTTAGCAAAATTAAACTCATGAGACATATCCCCTAAGCCAATCGTAACAACATCCTTTTTGCAATCTATCCTAGCATTAACAGTATTCAAGAAGGGTCTACCAAATATAATGGGACAAAAGCTATCTTGTGGGGAACCAAGAACAAGAAAATCAACAGGGTATTTAACTTTCCCATACAAGACTTCAACATCTCTAACAATCCCAAATGGTGTGATAGTATCTCTATTGGCAAGCTTAATTGTAACATCAATATCTTCCAACTCAGTGGGTGCAATATCATGCATAATTTCTTCATATAAGGAAAAAGGTATTGCACTAGCACTAGCGCCCATATCACATAAGCCATGATAACAAAGATATCCTATTTTAACAGAAATAACAGGCATGCCTACAATAGGTCTATGTATCTTAGCATCGGGTTTAGCAATATTAGCAGCTTCATCACATAAGTAAATAACATGCCCATCTATATTATCAGCCAAGAGATCTTTAACCATAGCAACACTAGGTTCAACTTTAATTTTCTCAAGAGGTGTATATGTTCTAGTATTACTCTTACGAAGCACAGTAGAAGCTTTAGCATGATACTTTATTCTAACAGGAAAAGGGGGTTTCTCAACATAAGTAGTAGGAACAATAGGATCATTATAAGTGATAGTCTTTTCTTCAACTGTAATAGGTGCAACTACTTTTACTTCAGGGAGAGGATTATATTTAAACCACTTCTCCTTAGGGAGATCAACGTGAGCAGCAAAAGATTCACAGAAAGAAGCTACTATCTCAGAGTCAAGTCCATATTTAGCGCTAAATCCACGAAAATCATCAGTATCCATAAAAGATTTAACACAATCAAACTTAGGTGTCATACCTGACTCCTTACCATCGTCGGAACCCCAATCTTCAGAGTTGCGTTTAATTCATTCCAATAAATCCCACTTGAATTCAGTAGTCTTCAGCATATAAGAACCAGCACAGGAAGTATCAAGCATGGTGCAATCATTGAGAGAAAGCCGAGCATAAATTTTTTGAATAATCATTTCTCTTGAGAGCTCATGGTTGGGGCATGAATATAACATTGACTTAAGCCTTCTCCTTCACGAGGCCAAAAATTGTATATATAATTACGATCACGATGAACAAGATGCATAGGATAGAACTTCTGGTGAAATTCCAACTTAAATCGTTTATAGTTCCAAGATCCCGTATCATCACATAGCCTATACCATGTCAATGTGTATCCCTTCAAAGATAAAGGAAAGACCTTCCTCTTAACAACATCATCGGGAATACCTGCAAGCTTAAATAATCCACAAACTTCATCCACATAGATAAGGTGTAAATCGGGATGCAATGTTCCATCTCCTGCAAAGGGATTAGCTAACAGTTTCTCTATCATACCCGAAGGAATCTCAAAGTAAACATTTTCAGTAGGTTCAGTAGGTTGAGGAGCAACTCTTTACTCTACTGGTCGGGGCGAAGATGCCACGAACATGCCCCTCAAAGGATTAGTTTCCATAGTAACAAGTGACAGAAAATTTTAGCACACTATATAAATGTTTCCTTACCAAGTTCCACTCACCAAAGGCGCTTCACTCCCCGGCAACAGCGCCAGAAAAGAGTCTTGATGACCCACAATTATAGGGGATCTATCGTAGTCCTTTCGATAAGTAAGAGTGTCGAACCCAACGAGGAGCAGAAGGAAATGACAAGCAGTTTTCAGTAAGGTATTCTCTGCAAGCACTGAAATTGTAGGTAACAGATAGTTTTGTGATAAGATAATTTGTAACAGGTAGCAAGCAATGAAAGTAAATAAGGTGCAGCAAGGTGGCCCAATCCTTTTTGTAGCAAAGGACAAGCCTGAACAACTTCTTATAATGAGAAAAGCACTCCCGAGGACACATGGGAATTATCGTCAAGCTAGTTTTCATCACGCTCATATGATTCGCGTTGAGTACTTTGATAATTTGATATGTGGGTGGACCGGTGCTTGGGTACTGCCCTTTCTTGGACAATCATCCCACTTATGATTAACTCATATTGCAAGCATCCGCAACTACAAAAGAAGTATTAAGGTAAACCTAACCATAGCATGAAACTAGTGGATCCAAATCAGCCCCTTACGAAGCAATGCATAAACTAGGGTTTAAGCTTCTGTCACTCTAGCAATCCATCATCTACTTATTACTTCCCAATGCCTTCCTCTAGGCCCAAATAATGGTGAACTGTCATGTAGTTGATGTTCACATAACACCACTAGAGGAGAGACAACATACATCTCATCAAAATATCAAACGAATACCAAATTCACATGACTACTAATAGCAAGACTTCACCAATGTCCTCAGGAACAAACATAACTACTCACAAAGCATATTCATGTTCATGATCAGAGGAGTATTAATATGCATTAAGGATCTGAACATATGATCTTCCACCAAGTAAACCAATTAGCATCAACTACAAGGAGTAATCAACACTACTACCAACCCACAGGTACCAATTTGTGGTTTTGATACAAAATTGGATACAAGAGATGAACTAGGGTTTTGAGAGGAGATGGTGCTGGTGAAGATGTTGATGGAGACTGACCCCATCCCGATGAGAGGATCGTTGGTGATGACGATGGTGATGATTTCCCCCTTCCGAAGGGAAGTTTCCTTGGCAGAACAGCTCCATCGGAGCCCTAGATTGGTTCCGCCAAGGTTCCGCCTCGTGGCGGCGGAGTTTCGTCCCGTAAGCTTGCTTATGATTTTTCAAGGGTAAAAGCCTTCATATAGCAGAAGATGGGCACCGGAGGGCCAGCAGGGGGCCCAAAAGGCAGGGGGCGCGCCCAGTAGGGCCCCCACCCTCGTGGCCAGGGTGTGGGCCCCCTCTGGTACTTTCTTTGCTCAATAACTCTTATTAATTCCAAAAATGACTTTCGTGGAGTTTCAGGAATTTTTGGAGCTGTGCAGAATAGGTTTCCAATATTTGCTCCTTTTCCAGCCCAGAATCCCAGCTGACGGCATTCTCCCTCTTCATGATAAACCTTGTAAAACAAGAGAGAATAGCCATAAGTATCGTGACATAACGTGTAATAACAGCCCATAATGCAATAAATATCAATATAAAAGCATGATGCAAAATGGGCATATCAGTGTTCAGAGTACATCTCCTTTTTTCAAGTTATAATTTGAGCTCAGTGTCTTTTCGATGATGTACACTTGTTTGGGCCAGTGAGGTGTCGTTGAATATGGGCGGAGTAGTAGGCAATGCCAAACAGGTCAATTATGACTCTTAGGCCGGGCTCTCAAAGGATCCTCAAAAAAAGGTCGGGCTCTCCAAAAAAGAAAGAATATGGACTCTTAGGCTGACATGTGGGCGCCACCAGTGTTTTCGTGCGCTTGCGCGCCGAGAGCATGTTGACGCGTGTTTGAAATTCATGCTACTTTTTCATCCCCAATCTCCTGCACCTCCCCCACCTCTGGAATGTTGATTCCTACTCCAGTTTCCCCGAATCCCCCTCCTGTACTCCCTGTACTCAAGCACACTATCATGTCGCCGGTGTACGCGGATCTCCGAGCCGGAGATCCTGAGGTTCGTCCTGCCTTCGGTCGTTGCGTGCTGTCGCTCAACAGTGGCATGGCGGCGCTTGACGTCCAGTTTGCCGGCAAAGTGCTGATGGTAACCATCAATGGCAACCGGCCTCCTGTCTCGCTGGACGACCTTGTCAAAGCTCTTAGCATTGCACACGGCATCCAAATAAGTGACTTGCTTGTCAAAGTCTATCCGCCACCGGCTGATTTCTTCGTCTAGTTTTGGACAACTTTCGACTGCAGTCGTGTGTTTGAATCTTCCCGGCGTTTGTTATGCGATGGCACACTGGTGAGCTTTGATTGGTGGCACCCAAGATGGGGCTCGGTGCCCTCTGAGCTTGAGTTTTTAACAAAGCTTACCTTCCATGGCATGCCTCGACGTGCTTGGAACAGCGAGTCCATGAATGAGCTTATCAAAGACCTTGGAGGTGAGATTGTAAGTATGTTTGTTCCTGCAAACAGCTGGGCTCTAACGGTTATGGCATGGATGAAGAAGTCGTCCACCATACCGAAGGTGATTGGTGTTGAGATACCGATGCAGGAACCGGGGTTGTACTATTTGTTGCCACCAAGGCCGCCATGAACCACGTTATGGATGTACCTGTATTGAGTGTTCGTGCATGTCGAAGAAGTGGTCAATCCATCATTCAAAGTCATGCCGCCGCTCCTGGTGCCAGGGTCCGTCGACGACGTCCATTACAGGAGTCAATGTTAGACTTTCCCTGTGTTGCTCGGAACGATGGATGGCACAGGGCCTACTCCATCGCGCTGCGGAGGCAACTACTTCTTTGGGAGAAGAAGCAGGGCCGGCTGCCTCGATGTGCTCTAATTTGATGTAACAACTGAATCTTGTCAGATACTAGTTAAATCTGAGCTATGGGTGTGAAGCACTGATGTGCCAGTACATTTGATTGTGACCTGTTCTAATTTTGTACCTGAATTTTTTTTAGAAAGGGATGTACGTCAACTTAATGTGCTAGCAGAACTTATTGTGTTGCCTGTCTGTTTTCTTTGCACATCATTCAGGATATTTCCCCGTCATTGATAAAGACGATGAACCGTTATGTAAGAGTTCGTTGGTTTCAAAAAAGCCCTACCCGTAGCGATCCACTATTTCGTACCTGATTGTGCCGCCTGCGTGAAATTTTTGTATGCAAGTTCAGTGTGCTATGATGTTCTATATGATTGTGTCAGCTATATAAGTTTTTACTGAGCATCAGCAATGCATATGGCTGAAAGATGTATTTACGAGCATCGACCGATGGGTCTCTCTCTCTCTCTCTCTCTCACACACACACACACACACACACACACACACACAAGTGGGACCCGTGCGCGCACACACGCACACACACAAGTGGGACCCGTGCGCGCACACATGCACACACACAAGTGGGACACGTTGAATTATTTCTTTGCTCGTGACAGCTTTTAATTAGGTTCCACTGTACTCTAACTTTTTTAATAAGTTATTAATTGAGCTCAGTGACTTCAAAAAGTTGTACAGAAGCCTTGTTTGGGCCTTTCCAGCGTCGCTGAATGTGGGCCGAGTATCCATGTAAGGTTGTACTGTACTACACAGACCTTTTTTTTCAACATCAGCAATGCAACTGGGCCGACAGTTGTACACAATATCCGGGTCAACTTCTTATTCTCCGCCTCGCTGGGCTGCAAATCTTTCCTAGGAGGGATGCATTAGGCTTAACAAGAAAATGTACTTTAAGAAATAATAAATAGGATGTAATTATAATAACTGGGTAGTAACTATAAGAAATGCACCAAACGAGTATTAGTTTAAAAAATATATTATTTTTGGAATATGAAAATTTAAATTTCATTACTTGTTGCGCGCGCAATATTTCGTTGGATTTTTACGTAATACAACTTTATTTTGAAATTATATTTAATCTGACTAGAAATTTCAGATAAAAATATTTTGGAGCCCATCGAAATGTGGGATTTTTTTTAATTCTGTTTTGAGCGGTTGGTTAAAATTATTAATCGTTGTCCTAGCTAGAAAATGGGTTGTACTTTTAAAAAACTATAAATGGGCTATAGTAAATTCCATTAGAATTCAAAAATAGGATGTACATTCTTACAAATCGCAAATGGGCTATATGTTCTCTGCCACACACTTGTGGGCCTTCTAAGTTGACGCCTCCCCTAAAAAAATTAAGTTGACGCGTATGCAAGGCTTTGTCAACTTATAGTCAACACACGATTCTAGCAGAAGTGGCATTTGGATGTCCATCCATCGGATGTCGTGCTTCTTCTTCAATCTCAGATATTCTTGCTTCAGCCGCCCAAAAAATGATTCCTCCTCCTGACATCTGGGGTGCACCATTACGGAGGCTGACCTGTGGGCCTACTAAGTTTACTCATACCAAGGGCTTTGTCAACTTAGTCAATATAAACAATTCTACCTGCAGTGACCGTACGATGTCCATCCAATGGCCGTAGTGCTTCTTCAACCTCTAGTCTTATTGCTCCAGTCGACCAAAGCAGCGCCGGTCGTGCCGCATGCTTCTGCCTCCCATGGCTAGTTGTGATGCCGCGGAGGCCTCACCGCCCCTACTACTCCCACCGCTGGCCAGACCATCCCTCTACTCACCCACACCCCCTGTTATTCCGCGGCGCCGGCAGCCTCACACCGCAGCCGAACCAGTGAACCCTCGTACTCCTCTTCGCGTGGGCTTTCACTATCGCGTCTTCCTCGGCTCCGCGTCGTCCCCTTCCTAGGCCTCGCCGTCGTCCACCGTCGTGGTGCTCTCGGCGCGGCGTGGTCAACGTGGTCAAGGAACGACTTCCTTCGAAAGAGTACCTTACGTGGAGAGGCTAACAGCTAGGTCCACGGCCGCAGCAAGGAAGTGCCTCCTTATTACGCGCAAAATAATTATTCCTCCACCTGACAGCAGGGACCCACTAGACGAGCCACCGTATTTCATTAAAAAAATGTTTCCCCCCTGACTGCTGGGACCCACCTGCTACATCTTCGCACGCAAGGAAGTACGTTAATATTACGGGCAAGAAAAAATGATTCGCCCCTGACTACTGGGACCCACCAGCTACATTTTCGCACACAAGGAAGTGCCTAACAGTCGGGACCCACCTGGTCGAAGCGTACGTAGCGTTGTCATTCTGGTCGCGAACATGTATGTACATACTGGTCGATGTAGAGGTGCGCACGTGTCATAGTAGAGGCGCTCACGTGTCGTAGCAGAGGCGCGCACGTAGCATGTACACATACAGACACTAGCCAGGGTCCAAGAAAGTAAATACAGACATGTACGTACATATGGGCAGAGTCTCGAACGCCTACTCGCGCATACGTACGGCTAGGGCTCGTGTACATGGCTGGGTTGGAACGAAGAAACTGCGTCGTCGTCATGTTCATGGGAAGGCAACGGAATGTGTCATGTTCATCAGGAGGCAATGGAATGTGTGTTGTTCATCAGGAGCCAACCGGCTTGGGCAGAACAACCAATGGAAACGAGGTCTGGCGTACCGCAGAAGGAGGAAACGACCTTGTATTCGACCGGCCACAGTCGAAATGGGATCCTGTTCATCGGGAGGAGTCTGGCATACCGCAGAACGGAGAAAACGAACTTCTGTTGGACCTCCTATGGTCAAAATGGGGTCCTCTTTATCTGGAGGGGTGTGGCATACCGCAAAACGGAGGAAACGGACTTGTGTTGGAGCGCTACGGTCGAAATGGGGGTCATGTTCATCGTGAGGGGTGTGGCGTACCACAAAAACGTGACTCCACGGGATACTGTTCATCTCCATCGTCGACCTCCTCCAGCCTCCACGGGCTACTGTTCATCCACCGTCGACCTCCTCCAGCCTCCACCTGCAACTATTCATCCACGGGCTCCTGTTCATCCAGCCTCCACCGCGCACTCCTCCACCGGCTACTGTTCAACCAGCCCTCTCCACGGGGTCTTGTTCAACCACCACTCCACGGGCTACTGTTCATCCAACTCTCCACCGGCTACTGTTCAACCAGCTCTCCACCGGCTACTGTTCAACCAGCCCTCCACCGGCTACTGTTCAACCTTCCCTCCACGGGGTCCTGTTCATCCACACCCAACCGGCTCGATCGATCGGGGTCCTGTTCATCCAACAACAACACCATGAGGTCTTGTTCATCCAACTCCCAACCGGGAACTGTTCATCCAACCCCCCCCCCCCTCAACAACGCTCACTGTTCATCCAGAGGCAGCATCGATCGGCTTCAGTTAGCAGCAGTAGTGAAGGAATTGCTCGATCGGGTTCATTTAACAGCCATCGATCGGTCGCTCGGGTTCAGTAACGCATGAAGTGCAATCGCTCAGGTTCAGTTAGGATAACGCCTCCCTCGGGTTTAGGTAGAGCCCAACACCTCGCACCCACACGCGTACATGTACGAGAGAAACACACATTGCTCGGCCCCCGACCACCCACCGTAACCGGGAACTCCCCGGTATTTTCCTCGCCCTCGCTTCTACCATGGTTTTTTCTGTCATGGACGGCCCAAAGAATGTCATGCAGCTGCGTCTCCGGCCCGCCCAGGACGAAAAGCCCATTTTTTGTCATGATTTGTTGTCATAGAAGTAGGATCCCACCACATCTATGATGATACCGGGTTTAGCACAATATCGTCATAGAAGTGTCATAAGCATGACAGAAAAAAATCATTCGGCCCAAAGTGTCACGGATGTGTCTTTTTTTGTAGTGATAATCTCTCTTCTACCCTGCCACGCTTCCTTTTCCCGCTACCATTATCAGGATGGTTTCCGGGTGTAATTATGCCTGACCTTCTCTAATTCCACTTGCAACTCATCGGCGGTGAGCCTCTTTGGTGCATCACGGTTTTCATGCTTTGCATTGAACACATGTCTTCGGTATTTTGTAGTACACGGCTTGTCCTTGGCAAGGAAACGGCGGTGTCCAATGTAACCGATCTTGCTAAGTATTGCGATGACAATGATTCTGTCACAAATAACACATGCATTGTAACCATGTGTCATTCATACGACATAGTGCCCAAAGCCGGATAATCATCGATGCACCAAATTATAACAGCACGCAGAAAGAAATCAGCTGGTGGGCTGCTATATAGGTCTCGAGTAAGAACACCCCTCCATAGTTGTTGAAGTTCCTCCACAAGAGGCTCCATGAATAAATCAAAATCCTTTCCATAACTTTTGGGACCTCGGATGAGCAAGGCCATCATGTAGTTTGATTCTTTGGTGCAGACATTTGAAGAAAAATGCATAGGAAAATGTATCAAGGTGGTTCCTCAAGGAAGCAAGGACCAAGGCTCGTGATACATGAGCCGGACGATGAACCACCGAGGGAAGCTCAAGTGCGGCCTTGTGAATGGCCGTCAGAAAAGTTTATGGTCCAATCCAGCTTCAAGGATGAATTTGATGCGTATGTGCGTAATGCTGATCTTGAGGACTTCGTGTCAGATAAGTGCCGACAGTACCACTACCTCATTGATTCCTTTGTGAGGAGGTTTAAATTTTCATCCTCGCACAATTCTCACACTGTTTTATTTGATCTTTATGATAAATCATATACCATGGACCTAGAAGATTTTAATACTGCTTGCAAACTCCCGCAGTGGGGCAATATTAATGTTAGTGAACCTCGCAAATCTGAATATAAAGACCTTCTTGCTAGTATCACTATGGGGGAAACTAGAGAAATCGCACAAGCTACCATAGGGAGCATTCATTTCCCTTCCATACATTATTTTGCTCTCTTTGTAGGTATATGCTTTAACCGTAAAGATGAGGTTTGTCACATGTGCATTCCAGATCTTAGTGTCCTCAAGAGTGCGGTATTAGGTGATAAACAATATAACTTGGGGGCCATTGTTGCACGGAGGTTGCATCTTAATGGTAAAAATGGAGATTTGTTTGGTAGGATTTATGCAACTCATGTACCTAATTATCTTGGTGTACCCATACACAACAATGTTATGGAGTTGCCACCTGCTTACCTAGATTATAGTGCTATGGTTCGCCATCAGTTTCTTGAGAGGAACGAACAGTTCCTCCAGTACTGACTAATCTTTGACAGACATCATACTGGCCATGTTGCCCTCCCTGCTCCTACTTTCTTTAACTTTCAGGCAAAAAGGAGATATGTTATAACTAGGGAGGAGGCGAACGAATATGAGAGGAGACGGAGGCAGCTCGCCTCCAAGCTGCAGCCCTTCAAGCAGTAGCTGCTACATCTCAGTACAAGCCCAACTATGACTTTGGATATCCGCCAGGCCAGCAGTGGCCATAGACCAACTTAGGCCAAAAGCCTAAGCTTGGGGGAGTATGTATTTCTCACCAACATTACATTCATGTTCACACACTCATTCTAGTTGTCGGTGCTCATACTTTTTCATTGTACTATCCAAGCTATTTTATTTCCTTTTTTTGCTTTATTCTTGTGTGTTTGAAAAACCTTAAGAAAAACCAAAAAATAGGTGTAGCTTTTAGCTAGTTTACTTTCCATGCTTGTAGTAGTAATTAAAAGAAGAGCCAAAAAGATTTCTGTTCTTCTTTTGCTTGTTGTAAGCTTTCTCGTGTAAATAGTTTTATTTCTTTTCTTTTCTTTCGTGGTCGAGAGGAGAAGACCACGATGAAAATGTTGAGTGGCTCTCATATGCATTATTGTCGATCTAACCAAGAGCCCATATTACCTTGTCTTCTTCTTTGTATTAAATGCTTGTAGATTCCAGCTTAGTCCAATGCACGTGCACTATTATTATTATCCATGCCGTTCAGTCGTGCGAGTGAAAGGCAATAATGACGATATATGATGGATTGATTGAGATGAGAGAAACTGGTATGAACTCGACCTATCTTGCTTTTGTAAACATGATTAGTTCATTGTTCCTGATTCAGCCTATTATGTATGAAACATGTTTGCAATGAAAATTAGAGATTATAGTTGCTCATGCCATGCTTAATTAGCTAGGAGTTTATAATGGTTTACCTTGCGTGCCAACATGCTATTAAAATGGTTGTGATGTGGTATGATAGGGTGGTATCCTCCTTTGAATGATTCGAGTGGCTTGACTTGGCACATGATCACGCATGTAGTTGAAACAAAATCAACATAGCCTCCATGATATTTATGTTCATGGTGATTTATATCCTACTCATGCTTGCACTCATTGTTGATTAATCTTAATGAATGTTCATGACTGTTGTCGCTCTCTAGTTGGTCGCTTCCCAATCTCTTTCTAACCTTCACTTGTACTAAGCGGGAATACTACTTGTGCATCCACTTCCATAAACCCAAAGTTATTCCATATGAGTCCACCATACCTTCCTATATACGGTATTTACCTGCCGTTCCAAGTAAATTTGTATGTGCCGAACTCTAAACCTTCAAACGAAATTCGGTTTTGTATGCTCGAATAGCTCACGTATCAACTAGGGCTATCTATATATTCCATGCTAGGTGAGTTATTCTCACGATGAGTGGCCTCCGCTCATCATTCACGAGAAAATGGCCGGTAACCGGGATGCCCAGTCCCATGCTCAAATCAAATCAAAATAATTGCAAACAGAACTCCCCCAGGTTTGTTATTATTTGGACGGCACATGTTGTTTCATACAAGCCATGGATTCATGTTTCTTGGTGGTGGGGGAGTATAAACTTTACCATTCTGTTTGGAAACTGCCTATAGTATATGTAGCATGGAAGATATCGATATCTCTTGGTTGTTATGTTGACAATGAAAGTATACCACTCAAAGTATTATTCATCTCTGTTTCAAAACTTGAGCTCTGGCACCTCTGCAAATCCCTGCTTCCCTCTACGAAGGGCCTATCTATTTACTTTTATGTTGAGTCATCATCCTCTTATGAAAAATCACCAGTTGGACACCCGCAAAACAAAATCACCAGTTGGAGAGCACCACTATCATTTGCTTGCATTGCTATTAATTCACATTGAGTATGACTGGATCTCTTTTACCATGAATTACAATGTCTAGTCAGTCCTTGATCTTCAGGGGTGCTCTGCATTTATGTTTTGCGGTCTCAGAAAGGGCTAGCGAGATACCATCTTGTTATATCATATTAAGATTATTTTGAGAAAGTGTTGTCATTCGAGATTTATTATTATTGCTCGCTAGTTGATTATGCCATTTATATGAGTAAATGTGAGACCTAAATGTTATTGTGAATATGTTAGTTCATAGTCTTGTCTAAAAACTTGAATGCTGGCTTTACATATTTGCAACAACAAGATCAAACAGAGTTTGTAAAAGTTTTTCTTTATCACTTTCAGTTTGTCAACTGAATTGCTTGAGGACAAGCAAAGGTTTAAGCTTGAGGGAGTTGATACGCTCTGACATATCTACTTTTCCAAACACTTTCGCCCTTGTTTTGGACTCTAATTTGCATGATTTGAAGGGAACTAACCTAGACTGACGCTATTTTCAGCAGGACTACCATCGTGTTATTTTTGTGCAGAAATAAAAGTTCTCAGAATGACATGAAAATCCACGGAGACACGTTTTGGAAGTAATAAAAAATATTGGCGAAAGAATCAGCATCAGGGGGCCCACACCCTGTCGACGAGGGTGCAGGGCGCCCCCCCTGGGGCGTGCCCCCTGCCTCGTGGGCCCCTAGGGACTCCACCGACTTCAACCCCAACTCCATATATTCACTTTCGGGGAGAAAAAATTAGAGAAGGATTCATCGCGTTTTACGATACTGAGCGGCCGCCAAGCCCTAATGTTCGTCGGGAGGGCTGATCTGGAGTTTGTTGGGGGCTCTGGAGAGGGGAATCCGTCGCCATCATCATCATCAACCATCCTCCATCACCAATTTCATTATGCTCACCGTCGTGCGTGAGTAATCCCACCATAGGCTTGCTGGACGGTGATGGGTTGGATGAGACTTACCATGTAATCGAGTTAGTTTTGTTAGGGTTTGATCCCTAGTATCCATTATGTTCAAAGATTGATCTTGCTATGACTTTGCCATGCTTAATGCTTGTCACTAGGGCCTGAGTGCCATGATTTCAGATCTGAACCTATTATGTTTTCATGAATATATGTGAGTTCCTGATCCTATCTTGCAAGTCAATATTCACCTACTATGTGTTATGATCCGGCAACCCCGAAGTGACAATAATCGGGACCACTCCTAGTGATGAACGTAGTTTGAGGAGTTCATGTATTCACTAAGTGCTAATGCTTTGGTCTGGTACTCTATAAAAAGGAGGCCTTAATATCCCTTAGTTTCCAATAGGACCCCGCTACAACGGGAGGGTAGGACAAAAGATGTCATGCAAGTTCTTTTCCATAAGCATGTATGACTATATTTGGAATACATGCCTACATTACTGAAAGAACATGCGGTGCCCCCATGTTTTGTTTTGGCAATTGATGACAATCTCTATGGACTAATGGTTGCCTTGAGTTATATTTGAAGGGTTTGTCCATAGGCTTTTCTTGGAGTCCATTTGTTGGTTTCAAGGAGAGTTTGTGATGACCACGGTGCTATTAAGGAATTATCCAAAGATCGATCATGTGAGTGTTGAGCTTATTGCAAGCATGTCTTGAAGAATAAGATTGTGTGATCATTCATGTCTACCTTCAAGACATCATCCAAATGAAGAGAGTTGGAAAGATTCAACTCACAAAGTGTAGAAGATGTACCGAGAGGGATCAAGTGATCCCATGGTATGGTAAGCATTGTCCATTGCACTCTGTGTACTAACCCATGATCTATGTGAGAGTTCTATGTGGGGTTAGGTACGTGTCCATGGGCTTGCGTCAAGAGGAAGATATCATACAACCCATGGAAAGGATGACATCAAGTGGTGATCGTCATCATGATTGACATGTGCAAGTTCAAGTGGAGCATCACGAAGAGATCAAGTGCTTGAATCTTGCCATTCTTTGTGGTGTCAATGGTCTTGTGAAGATGTTCCGAAGAGAGGCTCACCCATAGTGGACAATGGGGGAGAAATCATCTAGTCTTCATAGAGCCAACGCAATCAAGAAAGGTGGTCTAACTTGAGGGAGTCAAGATCGTCATTATCTAGCTCAAGTGGACCATGTGCAAGGCAAAGGTTTGCCCTTGATAGGTTTTCTATTTTACCGGTCTCGTGGTGGTAGTTGGGAGACCAGGTTATAGGATCATTTGACGTACTATCAAGGGGGGCTCTCAAGTTGGTAGCTTGATCGTATCGTTAGTAGAGAGATCAAACCACTGCATCCTTGCATCATGTTTCTTGGTTCTTGTTTGGTTCTCTTTTTGAGTGTTAGAGCTTATGGTAATCTTGATGACAAGCTTGCGTTCATCGAAAACGGAGTTCGCATGCGTCTTCTATGATGTTTTCGGTGTTGGAGGTTTTATCGGTCTTATCCGAGGAAGGGTTCTCACCTTTTTCTTATGGGCCTTTTATAATTTGCTTCTTATTGATATTTCTTTCATGATTGCGTTAGCCCTTGTCGCTAGCTTTCCGACAAACTTGGTTTCATCGAATTCGGAGTCCGTTTGCAAAAGTTGTGGCAGTTTTGGTGTTCTGAAAAGGTTGCAGCGGTACTACCGCGAATTGGAGCGGATGTAATTTTTTACTACCGCTCCAGAGCGGTACTACCGCGGCTCCTACAGTGGTACTACCGCTCCGGACCAAAAACTCGTCCCAAGTCCTGCGGTGGTAGGCCCGGATGTAATTTTTTAGTACCGCTCGCAAGCAGTAGTACCGCTACCCTTAGCAGTAGTACCGTGAGGTCAAGCGGTACTACCGCTCCGACGGTTCTTCTGGTATTTTGGCTCCTCGCTGTTGTGTTTCAAAGGGGTAGCGGTAGTGCCGCTCCTTGGAGCGGTAGTACCGCTCTGTGCAGGCTGTGAGCATAACGGTTGGATTTTTTCCCACCTATAAAAGGGGGTCTTCTTCCCCAATGAACCTTATCCTTTGAGATCGTGTTCTTCCCCCATTGTTGACCTTCTTCGAGCTTGCTAACTCTCAATCCCTCCATGGATTCTTGCTAGTTTTTGAGGGAAAAGAGAGAGGAGATCTAGATCCACAATTCCACCAATCACTTTCTCCTCTAAGTGAGGGGAACCCCTTGGATCTAGATCTTGGAGTTCTTCGTGTTCTTCTTTTGTTCTTCCTCTCATTTTCCTCCCTAGCATTAGTTGCTTTGGTGGGATTTGGGAGAGAAGGACTTGGGCACTCCGTGTGCCCTTGCCATTGCATTTGGTGCATCGGTTTGAGTTCTCCACGTGATACGTGGAAGTTACAAGTTGAGAAGCTTATTACTCTTGGGTGCTTGGTGCCCTTGAGCTTGTTCCTCTTGGGTGCTTGGGCGCCCTAGACGGTTGGTGGTGTTCGGAGCTCAATCATTGTGGTGTAAAGCTCCGGGCAAGTGTCGGGGTCTCCAATTAGGTTGTGGAGATCGCCCCGAGCAATTTGACGGGTTCCGATGACCGCCCCCAAGGGTTGCCAAAGTGTACGGGTTCGGTGACCGCCCCCAAGGGTTGCCATTTGTACGGGTTCGGTGATCGCCCTCAAGGGTCCCTTAGTGGAATCACGGCATCTTGCATTGTGCGAGGGCGTGAGGAGATTATGGTGGCCCAAGTGGCTTCTTGGGGAGCATTGTGCCTCCACACCGCTCCAAACGGAGATTAGCATCCGCAAGGGTGTGAACTTTGGGATACATCGTCATCTCCGCGTGCCTCGGTTATCTCTTACCCGAGCCCTTTACTTGTGCACTTTTTTTGTGATAGCCATATTGTTTCTTGTCATATATCTTGCTATCACTTAGTTGTTTATCTTGCTTAGCATAAGTTGTTGGTGCACATAGTTGAGCCTAGTTGTTGTAGGTTTTGTGCTTGTCAAATTAACCGCTAGGTTTATTCCGCATTTGTTCAAGCCTTAACCGTAATTATTTTAAAGCGCCTATTCACCCCCCCCTCTAGGCGACATCCACGATCTTTCAATTGGTATCAGAGCCTCTTCTCTCTTTGTTAGGCTAAACCGCCTAGAGAGTAAGGATGTCAACTAGGGGCTTAGGATTCTCTGACACTCTTAGTTTCGATGGCACAAATTTTGATGTTTGGGTAATTCGCATGCTTAATCTCTTTAGGGTCATGGACCCAAATTTAGAGCGAATTGTAGATATGGGTTTTTCTCCTCCAAAGGATCCCAAAGATTATCTTTAGAGGATGAGAAAAACTCTTATCTCAATGCTCAAGCTTCTAATGTGCTTTTCGATTCTTTAAGCAATGTAGTTATATTTCAACTCATGCCATTCCGGGATGCTCATGAGTTGTGGACGAAGCTTCAAGATAAATATGGTGTGTCCAAGATTTGTGGGGATGATTGTTCTCCCTCCACCTCCGGTCATATAGTCTTCTCAACTTCTTCTACTTCACCTACATGTGGTTTGCCACAAGGTAATGATATGGTGAGTAGTGTTGGCCATTGCAATGATGATAGTATGCTTATTGTGGATGATCCTTCATCACTATATTATTGCAATGCTCCTTCTTTGGGCTTTAACACTTCGAGCACTCCAAATGTTTCACATGCTTGTGTTAATAGTCCTTGCATATCATGTAGAAATTGCTTGACTAAATCTCATGATGATATGCTTGCTATGTCTTGTTGCCATGATAAAAATGCATCTATTTCCTCGAATTGTTGTGCTAACAATGCAGAGGAAACCGAACACTCCATGGAACAAGATGTGGTGTTTAATGGTGCCTCAAGGGATCCTACACCATCATCCATTGCTTTTTTGCCTTATGGCTAAGGCGTTAAAGGTATCTCCTACTTTGTACCCCAATATGTCTCTTGATGATGATGTTGATGCTAATGATGATGAGGATAATGATGAAGAGAATGATAATGTTACCTCCTTAAAAATTAAGGGGGAAATGGTTTTTAAAGCTCTTCATAAAAATAAAATTGCTCGTTCCAACTTCATGGAAATTATGTCCATTGCCATTGAGGGCAAGAAATATATTGAGGAGTTGGAATCTCATCTAGAGGAGCATGAGGTCACCATTGAGAAAATGGAAGCGCATGGGCGTGATTACGCTAATGAGATCGCGGAGCTATCTCAAGCTCTTGAACATGAACAAACCACCTCTGAATCTCTTGAGGAGACTTTTTCTCTAGAGCTATCTAGAGTGAGGGAATCTCGTGATAGAGCTCTTGAGGTGGCCAATGATTTTGAAAATAAAAATGAGGAGCTTGAAGTTGCGCATGCTAAACTCCTTGAGGACTTTGAGCACCTCGAAAATGGCTCAAGGGTCATTAAGAGTGAGCTCATCAAACTCACCGAGTCTCATGCTCAACTTAAAGCTTCATATTCAAAAGAGCTTGCCAAGTTGTCTTCTCCTCTTGTTGCTAATGATGATGCTTGTGCTACTAACTCTATCTCTTGCGATACATCCATATTGAAGGATAATGTTGAGCTACGGGCTCAACTTGAGTTGCTATCTATCAAATATGGGAAATTGGAAGAAAGCCATGAAAAGCTCTCAAACTCTCATGATGATCTTCTAGTATCCCATAATGTGCTAAAGATAGCTCATGAGGCCATGCTTGCTAAGGTAACATCTAGTGGGCCTCATGTGGATACTAGCACTACATCTAGTCAAAGTGCTATATTGCCATATGCTAGTCCTTGTAATTCATCTACTCACAATGTTGGTACATCTTGTGATGAATTGCTTTCCTTGCCTTGTTGCTCTAACAATGAAGTTTATACTTCCTCTAGTACTTGTGTTGAGACTAACCATGTAGAGGAAATCAAAGAGCTCAAGGCCCAAGTCACTTCTTTGAGGAAAGACTTGGAAAAGTGTCATGAAGGGAAGGCCACACTCAACAATATCTTGAGTGTGCAAAAATCCCCCAATGACAAAGGTGGACTTGGATTCAACTCCAATAAGAAGAAGAAGTCCAAGAGCATCAACAAGAAGGGCCAAAACAAGTCAAGAGTTCGGCCAAGATTATTTGCTTTAAGTGCAAAATTGAAGGGCATCATGTTAGATCTTGCCCATTGAAGAAGAAGGCCTTTAGTGACAAGCAACAAGGGAAGCGGCTACAAGTGCATTCTCATGCTCAACCTCAAGTTTAAGAAAGGCCTCTTCCCAAGAAGACTCAAGCTAATGCTTCTCAAGTTGAAAAATCAAGTGAGAAGAAAGTGAAGAGTAGACGTTGCTATCTATGTCGTGAGAAAGGTCACCTGGCTTCTTCATGCACTAGTGGTAACTTATCCAACCCAATTGTTATTGATGATGTCTATTCTCTTGGGAAGGATAAGGTTGGCAATGTGTTTGCCAAGTTTGTTGGTACTCAAAGTGGTTTGAAGCAAAGAACCATTTGGGTAGCCAAGCCTATTGTGACTAACCTCTTAGGACCCAACTTGGTTGGGGACCAACTAGCTCAAACTTGATCAATAGGTGTTGTTGGAGGGCATTGGAGACTTGGCTACATTATGAAGAATTAAGGGGACTTCATCACTCTTATTGCCTCAAGCCAAGTCAATTGAATCATCATGCTTATATCTTATATCCAATGTGCCTCCTTGCGGTAACTTGTACTTAAATTGTTTACATCGAAAGTTACTTGCCCACTAGCATGTTTTGGTTTTGTTCCTTGCATGTGTTTGTATATGTTGTGCTTCCAACTTGATTATCTTGAGCAATCAAGTATGTGTGTGTTGGTTTGCACATCATGTATGTGTGTGTCATGCATTGAGCCTTTTGCATCTTGTTTATTCTCTTAGTTGGCTCTTGTGAGAGATTAATGGAATATCCCATTATGGGGGAGTGATGTGCTTTGTGCACCTCACAATCCTATAAATGTGTGTACATGAGTAATACCATCTAGTATTGATATTTCAAGATTATCTAGTTGATATGTGGTATGTATTCTCATGAGAAATTCAAATTCTAAATTGTCCATTAATTATCTCTTGTTGAATCGTTATTTTGCCTCTTGTTTATCTTTATTGGTATCACATTATGGGGGAGTAATATGCTATGTGTACATTACTAGCCTATAAAATGTGTACATTTGAGATATTGTCACCTAGAATTGATATTGTAAATTATCTTGTTCCTAGGTGGCATGTTAGCTCTACAAGTTGCAATTTGCTTGTGTTTGGTGTGAAGATGATGTCGGATATCCCTGCTATCTACCACCGGGAATTATTTCCAAATACTTCTTGTCTTTTGACAATTGGTACTCATTTATGTGTGGTAGAAATTATTGGTCATCTTCACATTGGCGTTTTCTTTTTATTTGCCTTATCTCTTGCCAAGTTTGTGTCAACTACCATTGTCTTCCCTACCACTTGTGGATCTCATTTATTTCTTGTTCTTGTCTAGTGTGTTCTAGATATAGTGAAAGTGGTGATCCCACCTTGTGCATTTTGTATTCAAATGCAAATCCTATGTAATGCACAACTCGTGGGGGAGCTATCCTATTTTCTCTAAAACGCTCATCTTGTGAGCCTCATCAAGTGTGTTTTGGTGGAAGGCAAGCCATTTCTTTTTGGTACTTTGTGCCATCATGAAACTTTGTTGAGAGCTTGGTTTGTTTGGAAGCATCCTCTCTTTGGGAGTTTGACATCTTTAATTTAGTGTGTACCAATGGATATCTCATTCCTTGATGTATCTTTAATGATATCTTCCAAGTGATGATTTATCTATTTGGTATCCTTTTTCCTTGCATTTCGTTTTCATTTGGTTTCGGTTCTTGAAAGTTTTTGAGCATGCATGTTTACTTCATGTATTTTATTTGGCATGCTTTCCTTCTTTTACCCAATATATAGGGGAAACTCCACCTAGTCTCAATTTGGATGAGATGTGCATGAAATTCATTTTCATATCTATATGCACATATTTATGTGGAGTTTATCCTATGTATTGGTGTTTCTAACTATTTGGTCCCAATGAGTTTGGGTACCGTTTAGTTTGTATTGCTCTTCTAGGAACATTTGGAGATGCATTGGATGCTCGGCTCACTCACAAGGAAGGTGTTGTCACCATGTGCATATTGGAGTCAAGCTAGGATGATCAATGAACTACTATCTACCTTCAATTGGTATCTACTACATCCTTCCAATGATATCTCGGTAACAAGTATCTATTCATGCTTTCCTCTCTTGCATTCAACCTTGTGTAGGTTGTATCTTGGCATGATATTCATTTCATATCTTGTGATACTTGTTTCCTTTCTCAAAGGATCCCAACGATGATCTCTTGTTACTAGTTGTGATGCCTTTGATGGATGTGTGTTTGGACTTCATTTATATACAATAAGACCATATCTAGCCAAGTGCTATGCTTTCAAGCAAATATCTTATTGGTATTTTATGACTTCCTTGTGGATATCTTGTTCCTTCGTGTTGTAACTATTTCGGGTGTACATCTTTCTTTGTGTGTGTGTATATATATATATATATCATGATTTTGTCTACATAGAACCTTATACACTTGAGAGAAATTACATCTCTAGATGATATCTTCTCTTTCACGTCCACTTTGTCCTTCTTATGTTATTTCTCTTGTGGCTCCATGAAAGCTTTTCCCTTGAGTGTGTGTCTTATCTTGTTGCATCTTGATGCACTCTTGTGTGGTGAAGATTATTTTCCTCATGCTTGTCTTTACGAGGCTTTTGCCATCTTAATTGGTATCCCTCGTCTTGATGAGGCTTTCATCTTCTATCTTCACCATGGGTTGTCGCAAGCTTTGTTGTTATCATTTTAGTAAGCTTGTGAACCCATTTGCTAGTTGGTTGTGTGTGGGAATGACATGCCTTGCATCGTGTATCTCATTCTCTCAAGACTATATTGATGTGTAATGCTCATCCGTACATTAGTCTTCTCTAGTGCATTGCCTTGACTCACACACATCATTTTGATTGAGCACCTTCTTAAGTCGCCTCTTTTACTTGTTGCTCAACCATGTGTTTGTTGCAAGTACTAGGCTTAGTTTACTATTTCCCCACTTGCACTTGTTGTGGGTTTCTATTGATTTTGGGGGAGCTATGATCCTATTTTGTGCACTTTGTATCCATATACAAAAATTCTTGTTGTGCACAAATCATGGGGAGCTTCTCTAGTTTCTTTAGAACACTCCTCTGCTCATATCATAATGTCCTTCATTCTTGTGGCTCATAGGATCTCTAGTCTAGTTGGCTCTTTTGATATCTTTTGATTGCTTGCTTCAATTGGTATCTTTTGATTGCTTGTTTCTCTCTTTGTTATGTCTTTGTGGAATATCTTTCTTTTGCAATCTTTGGGCCTCAATATAGTTTGTCTTCCTCCAAGCATTTACCGTTGGATATGTGTATTGCATTCCACTCTCTTGTTGGGAGATACACAATATTTGGAGGAACACTTTTTATTTTGGCCTTCTAAGCTTTTCACCCATTTTCGCAATCGATGCCAACGGGGGAGGAGTTTCAGAGAGTTTTACGGAGAAGTCTTCTGAGTTTTCTCCTTGCTTTGGTTTTGGTTCCTAAGCATTTGCATCTCATTCTCATGCATCATTGGTTGTTGCATTGCATGGTGATGCATAATTCCTTGTATAAACTCCTTGAAAGTGATTGTCATCAATTACCAAAATGGGGGATATTGAAAGAACATGCGATGCCCCCATGTTTGGTTTTGGCAATTGATGAGAATCTCTATGGACTAATGGTTGCCTTGAGTTATATTTGAAGGGTTTGTCCATAGGCTTTTCTTGGAGTCCATTTGTTGGTTTCAAGGAGAGTTTGTGATGACAACAGTGCTATTAAGGAATTATCCAAAGATCGGTCATGTGAGTGTTGAGCTTATTGCAAGCATGTCTTGAAGAAGAAGATTGTGTGATCATTCATGTCTACCTTCAAGACATCATCCAAATGAAGAGAGTTGGAAAGATTCAACTCACAAAGTGTAGAAGATGTACCGAGAGGGATCAAGTGATCCCATGGTATGGTAAGCATTGTCCATTGCACTCTGTGTACTAACCCATGATTATGTGAGAGTTCTATGTGGGGTTAGGTACGTGTCCATGGGCTTGCGTCAAGAGGAAGATATCATACAACCCAAGGAAAGGATGACATCAAGTGGTGATCGTCATCATGATTGCCATGTGCAAGTTCAAGTGGAGCATCACGAAGAGATCAAGTGCTTGAATCTTGCCATTCTTTGTGGTGTCAATGGTCTTGTGAAGATGTTCCGAAGAGAGGCTCACCCATAGTGGACAATGGGGGAGCAATCATCTAGTCTTCATCGAGCCAACGCAATCAAGAAAGGTGGTCTAACTTGAGGGAGTCAAGATCGTCATCATCTAGCTCAAGTGTACCATGTGCAAGGGAAAGGTTTTCCCTTGATAGGTTTTGTATTTTACTGGTCTCGTGGTGGTAGTTGGGAGACCAGGTTATTGGATCGTTTGCCGTACTATCAAGGGGGGCTCTCAAGTTGGTAGCTTGATCGTATCGTTAGTAGAGAGCTCAAACCATTGCATCCTTGCATCATGTCTCTTGGTTCTTGTTTGGTTCTCTTTGTGAGTTTTAGAGCTTATGGTCATCTTGATGACAAGCTTGAGTTCATCGAAAACGGAGTTCGCATGCGTCTTCTATGATGTTTTCGGTGTTGGAGGTTTTACCGGTTTTATCCGAGGAAGGGTTCTCACCTTTTTCTTATGGGCCTTTTATAATTTGCTTCTTATTAATATTTCTTTCAAGATTGTGTTAGCCCTTGTCGCTAGCTTTCCAACAAACTTGGTTTCATCGAATTCGGAGTCCGTTTGCAAAAGTTGTGGCAGTTTTGGTATTCTGAAAAGGCTGCAGCGGTACTACCGCGAATTGGAGCGAATGTAATTTTTTACTACCGCTCCAGAGCGGTACTACCGCGGCTCCTACAGCGGTACTACCGCTCCGGACCAAAAACTCGTCCCAAATCCTGCGGTGGTAGGCCTGGATGTAATTTTTTAGTACCGCTCGCAAGCAGTAGTACCGCTACCCTTAGCAGTAGTACCGCTACCCCTAGCGGTAGTACCGTGAGGTCAAGCGGTACTACCGCTCCGACGGTTCTTCTGGCATTTTTGGCTCCTCGCTGTTGTGTTTCAAAGGGGTAGCGGTAGTACCGCTCCATGGAGCGGTACTACCGCTCCTTGGAGCGGTAGAACCGCTCTGTGTAGGCTGTGAGCATAACGGTTGGATTTTTTCCACCTATAAAAGGGGGTCTTCTTCCCCAATGAACCTTATCCTTTGAGATCGTGTTCTTCCCCCATTGTTGACCTTCTTCGAGCTTGCTAACTCTCAATCCCTCCATGGATTCTTGCTAGTTTTTGAGGGAAAAGATAGAGAGGAGATCTAGATCCACATTTCCACCAATCACTTTCTCCTCTAAGTGAGGGGAACCCCTTGGATCTAGATATTGGAGTTCTTCGTGTTCTTCTTTTGTTCTTCCTCTCATTTTCCTCCCTAGCATTAGTTGCTTTGGTGGGATTTGGGAGAGAAGGACTTGGGCACTCCGTGTGCCCTTGCCATTGCATTTGGTGCATCGGTTTGAGTTCTCCACGTGATACGTGGAAGTTACAAGTTGAGAAGCTTATTACTCTTGGGTGCTTTGTGCCCTTGAGCTTGTTCCTCTTGGGTGCTTGGGCTCCCTAGACAGTTGGTGGTGTTCGAAGCTCAATCATTATGGTGTAAAGCTCCGGGAAAGCGTCGGGGTCTCCAATTAGGTTGTGGAGATCGCCCCGAGCTATTTGACGGGTTCCGGTGACCGCCCCCAAGGGTTGCCAAATTGTACGGGTTCGGTGACCGCCCCCAAGGGTTGCCATTTGTACGGGTTCGGTAACCGCCCTCGAGGGTCCCTTATTGGAATCACGGCATCTTGCATTGTGCGATGACGTGAGGAGATTACGGTGGCCCTAGTGGCTTCTTGGGGAGCATTGTGCCTCCACACCGCTCCAAATGGAGATTAGCATCCACAAGGGTGTGAACTTTGGGATACATCGTCGTCTCCGTGTGCCTCGGTTATCTCTTACCCGAGTCCTTTACTTGTGCACTTTTCTTTGTGATAGCCATATTGTTTCTTGTCATATATCTTGCTATCATTTAGTTGTTTACCTTGCTTAGCATAAGTTGTTGGTGCACATAGGTGAGCCTAGTTGTTGTAGGTTTTGTGCTTGTCAAATTAACCGCTAGGTTTATTCCGCATTTGTTCAAGCCTTAACCGTAATTATTTTAAAGCGCCTATTCACCCCCCCCCCCCACTCTCTAGGCGACATCCACGATCTTTCAATTATATCGATGAACTGGAGCTAATTCTATGTCACCCTATGTTATAACTATTGCATGAGGAATCACATCTGACATAATTATCCATCACTGATCCATTGCCTACGAGCTTTTCACATATTGATCTTTGCTTAGTTACTTCTCCGTTGCCACTGTTACGATTACTACAAAGCTGCTACTGTTATTTTGCCACCGTTACCGTTACTTCCATACTACTTTGCTACTAAATACTTTGATGCAGATATTAAGTCTTTCAGGTGTTGTTGAATTGACAACTCAGCTGCTAACACTTGAGAATATTCTTTGGCTCCCGTTGTGTCGAATCAATAAATTTGGGTTGAATACTCTACCCTCTAAAACTGTTGCGATCCCCTATACTTGTGGGTTATCAGGTGTCTGTGTTGGTATGTTAGGGTGTGAGAAGATAACAAGACCTGGGGGCTTAGGGTGTGTCACCACCTGAGGTCTGGTGACCCGAGGTGAGGCCCTTTGTTCGGCTCCGTCCTCCGCCACATTGGTCGGCCCGTGACGCATTTAGGGAGACCCATGGAGGACTAGTCGTACAAGACAAAGATAGCAGAGTCGTGAAGGACTCTGTGTCCACTAACAAAGCCGGCTAGGATTTGTAACCCTAGGTCCTCGGACTAAGGTAACCCCTTATCACTGATATTATTATTCATCCAACCTAACTTTAAGGGGCATCCTACAGAATGCTCTGCTAGAATCATACTCGTCAATTAGGAAGAGAGGTGGAGACAATGTGTGAGAGACAGGGCTAAAGATAATGTGTGTGTGGGAGACACGTAGGAAGGTCTATGTATATCGAAAGGGTCGATGGGGACTGTGCGTGTGTATGCTTGTGAGAGGAAGAGTGCCATTGATAAAGGTTAGTGAAAACAGTCATAAATGGTTACGAGAGTGACGGAGAGTTATATCGAGAGCATGTCCGCGAGAAAGACACCTCGGGAGAGAGTGTGTGAGCATGTGTGAGAGACCACCTATGGATATACACCGTGTGCACGTATGTGTGAGAGAGAAAGTCACGTGTGTGTGAGGAGGGGCCTATGGAGAGTGAAACCACATGTAAAAGACTAATGTACACATTGATTAAAAATATAAATTGTATCCAAATATTAGGATGGGATCATGATATTTGCAATTCGCATAAGGAACGGTCATTGATCCATTAGACATCTATATTCTATCAAATTTGAGCATGTCTATGTTATTATTCAACATAATTCATCCACAGAGTTAGTATTTTGAACTCCAGATAATGCATCGCTTTAGCAATCGCATATAAACGTGAGTATAGTTCATTTTGTGTGTGTAAAGCACTTTATACATACAAAAGTTACACAATGAACATTATAAATAGCTAGCTATGAACTATCATACATTTGAATTCAACTTAAGGTGGTTTAAAAAATTCGAATTCAACACAAAGTCCATTCAATTAATTGAATTCGATATCATGGCATTAATAAATCATACCTAAATTATGGGGGCACCAATCTTTGCGCTGCTTTTGTACATAATAGCATATATAGTCGTGTACAAAATAGATTCCAATTTACCTCCTCCATTCCAAAATAATCGTAGTTATAGGATTTTCAAGTGTCAAAATTTCAAAAAGAAGCACATAATTTAATGAGGTTTGCAAACATACAAGGTAAAACTTAACGTTGTCTATTTAGGTCAATCCTCAAAGCTCAAGAGTACTCCCTCCGTTTTTATTTAGTCCGCGTATTAGCTTTGGTAAAAGTTAAGCTTTATAAACTTTGACCAAGTTTATAAAAAAATATTAACATAAGCAATAACAAATAAATAAAGTTAGATTTATTATTGAATGAACTTTCACATCATATAGATTTTTATGATAAATGTTTATATTATTTTTTATAAACCTGGTCAAACTTTATGAAATTTGACTTTAGTCAACTCTAATATGCAGAGTAAATAAAAACAGATGGAGTGCTAACGTGAATGCTTCTGTTTCAAAATTTCGAACGAAGAGCCAAAAGAGCCTCTACTCGCCCGAAATCGCATGAGACCAATGTTTGGTAGAAGGAAATTACTTTTCTAACTCCCAACCGTGAAACCTACCGGCCCGACGTCCAAAGGTCTAAACCGGGGTAGGTTTGTAGCTTCATCTAGAGGCCACACAACCACCTCCGAAAAACATTCATACACATGCGCTCGGCCAAAATTTCTCCCGCCCACTATTTGGGACAACTGGGATTACCATCCTACCCCTGACCCGCGACAGGTCCGAAATTTAAGAGGGGGGCAAAGTCTGTACTTTACCAAAATTTCAAACAAGGGCGTCCCATCTATCCAAAAAGACCTAAAACAAGCGCGTCCCAGACCGAAACATGGTTCCCCCTTAGCTCGCCCCGCCCCCCACCTGTCTGATTCCCCATTCCTACTCCGTGGGTGCCAAAACTACCTCTCCACTAGCCACAAAACCCCGACGTCCTCCATCCGCCACCCCATCTCATAGATCAACTGCCGCTGAGGGAGTCCTGGACTAGGGGGTGTCCGGATAGCCGAACTATCATCATTGGCCGGACTCCAGGACTATGAAGATACAAGATTGAAGACTTCGTCCCATGTACGGATGGGACTTTCCTTGGCGTGGAAGGAAAGCTTGGCAATACGGATATGTAGATCTCCTACCATCGTAACCGACTCTGTGTAACCCTAGACCTCTCCGGTGTCTATATAAACCGGAGGGTTTTAGTCCATAGGACGAACAACAATCATACCATAGGCAAGCTTCTAGGGTTTAGCCTCCTTGATCTCGTGGTAGATCCACTCTTGTACTACCCATATCATCAATATAAATCAAGCAAGAGTAGGGTTTTACCTCCATCGAGAGGGCCCGAACCTGGGTAAAACATCGTATCCCTTGTCTCCTGTTACCATCCGCCTAGACGCACAGTTCGGGACCCCCTACCCGAGATCCGCCGGTTTTGACACCGACATTGGTGCTTTCATTGAGAGTTCCTCTGTGTCGTCACCTATAGGCCCGATGGCTCCTTCGATCATCAACAACAACGCGGACCAGGGTGAGACTTTTCTCCCCGGACAGATCTTCGTATTCGGTGGCTTTGCACTGCGGGCCAATTCGCTTGACCATCTGGAGCAGATCGAAAGCTACGCCCCTGGCCGTCAGGTCAGATTTGGAAGTTTGTATTACACGGCCAACATCCGCGGAGACTTGATCTTCAACGGATTCGAGCCACTGCCGAGCGCGCCGCACTGTCACGATGGGCATGATCTAGCTCTGCTGCCGGACAGTGCCCTGGAGGCCGCACAAGAGTCCGCTCCGACCCTTAACTCGGAGCCGACGGTGCCGATCGAGGATGGGTGGCTAGACACTGCCTCGGGGGCTGCTACCTCTACGGCGATGGAGCCGAATACCGACCATGTCCCTTGTGAAGCTCGTGACTCCGAGGCTCCGGACTCCTCGCCGGACTCCGAACCTCCCGCGCCCCTACCAATCGAATCCAATTGGGCGCCGATCATGGAGTTCACCGCTGCGGACATCTTTCAGCACTCGCCTTTTGGTGACATCCAGAATTCGCTAAAGTATCTCTCGCTATCAGGAGAGCCCTGGCTGTACTACGGTCAGAACGGTTGGGATGCGGACGACAAACAAATTCAAAGCCCACCCACCACCCACTTTGTAGCCACTGTCGACGACCTAACGGACATGCTAGACTTCGACTCCGAAGACATCGACGGTATGGACGACGATGCCGGAAACGACCAAGAACCAGCGCCCACAGGGCACTGGAAAACCACCTCAACTCACGATGTATACATGGTGGATACACCAAAAGGAAGCGATAACGAGGAACAACGGGACGCGGCGAAGGATAATTCCCCCAAAAAACAGCCAAAACGGCGACGCAAGCGCCGCCCGAAGTCCCGCCTCGATAACAATAGCACCCATACAGACCCAGCCGTAGAGCAGGGCGAACCAGTGGACGACGAATATGCCACCAAGCAACCGTCCAAACAGGATGAATTGGACGAGCAACCTATCCCCGGCGAAAACAATAGTCCAGACGATCTCACGCCGGACACATCATCGGAGCATAAGAACCCCCACAAAAGGCTCGTCACCACTGCAAGAAGTTTGAAGAAGCCGAAGCGGAAGCTCAAAACAGCGGAAGACGTACTCAGAATGAGATGGAGCAAAGTACTCAAGACCGCAGATAAATACGGTGATAGTCACCAAGCAAAGAGCTACCCGAAGCACAGGCTGTTGCCCAAATTTGACGAGGAGGCCGTAGAGCCCCCACAGTCAAAAAACAAAGAGGCCGCTTGGTCGGATAGACGACCAGATGATAGGCTAAGAGCGGCAAGCGGCGCCGCACACAAGCCGGCACACGATCCACATAAGGATCCTCGCAAAAAGGATGGCCCGGCCAGATCCATCTATGGGCCAAGAAAGAAGGCTCCAGGGAGCAACACAACACGTCGAGTGTTCGAAAATAACGGTACACCTAAATACAGGGGCGCCGCACACCCCCTATGTTTCACCGATGAGGTACTGGATCATGAATTTCCAGCGGGATTCAAGCCCGTAAACATAGAGGCATATGACGGAACAACAGACCCCGGAGTCTGGATTGAGGATTATATCCTACACATACATATGGCTAGAGGAGATGATCTCCATGCCATAAAATACCTACCCCTCAAGCTCAAAGGGCCAGCTCAGCATTGGCTCAAAAGCCTCCCAGAAAATACCATTGGAAGTTGGGAAGAGCTCGAGGATGCGTTTCGAGCAAATTTTCAGGGGACTTATGTCCGCCCTCCGGATGCAGACGATTTAAGCCACATAACTCAACAGCCCGGAGAGTCAGCACGCAAATTCTGGAACAGGTTCCTCACCAAAAAGAACCAAATAGTCGACTATCCGGACGCCGAAGCCTTAGCAGCCTTTAAACATAACGTCCGAGACGAATGGCTCGCCAGACACCTCCGCCAGGAAAAGCCAAGAACAATGGCCGCACTAACAAGCCTCATGACCCGCTTTTGCGCAGGGGAAGATAGCTGGCTGGCAAGATGCAGCACCAGCGACCCGAGTACATCCGAGGTCAGGGATGGAAATGGGAAACCACGACGCAGAAAAGATCAGCGCCGGACTAAGGAAAATGGCCCAAAGAGCACGGCGGTCAACTCCGGGTTCAAGAGCTCTCGGCCGAACAACAAAACACTGCCTCTTAAGGACAACAGTGACGAGCTATCCAACTTAAACAAAATCTTCGACATGATATGTCAAATCCACAGTACCCACGGGAAGCCTGCAAATCATACCCACAGAGATTGTTGGGTCTTCAAGCAGTCCGGCCGACTTAACGCCGAACACAAGGGGCTCGACACACCAAGCGAAGACGATGACGAACCCCACAAGCAGAGCGCCGGAAAACAGAAGACTTTCCCACAAGAAGTCAAAACAATGAACTCACTTCAAGTGATAACAAGGAAAAATAGTGCGGCACCTACTAAAGTACGCGCCGCACGGTCCACCCCAGCGGAGTCCCGAAATTGGATGTCAAAACCAATTACTTTCGACCATCAGGATTACTCCAGAAGTATTCGAAACGCAGGAGGGACTACTTTGATATTGGATCCCATAATCGACGGACTACAATTTACACAAGTCCTAATGGATGGCGGCAGTGATATAAACCTGCTATACCAGGACACCATCCGCAGAATGGGGATAGACGCTACCAAAATTTGCCATAGCAGCACTTCCTTTAAAGGAGTGACGCCAGGCCCTTATGCCAATTGTACGGGCTCTTTACTACTAGATGTTGTGTTCGGTTCATCCGACAACTTCCGTCGCGAAAAGTTAATCTTCCATATCGCCCCATTCAAAAGTAGCCATCAAGCACTATTGGGACGCGAAGCTTTCGCCCGCTTTAACGCAATACCGCATTACGCGTCTCTTACACTTAAAATGCCCGGTCCACGTGGTATCATCTCATTGAAGGGAAACTTTGAGTGTTCCTCGACCGCGGAAGAACGTGAGACTGCCTTGACAGCCACACACTAATACGGCTTTGCTGATCAAAGCTCCTAAAATAGGTCATTCAGACCCCGGACATGGTTAAGCGAGTCCGGTACAAATAAACAAGGGGCTTATTAGCCGCATACCCCTTTACAAGGGGCTGCACGCATGAACAATGAGAGCCAATAAAGCTCAATTTTATTCATCTTTTGAATCATACTCTGTCTTAAATACATTTTTCGCACGACATTTTTCCAAACTAAGTTCCTCTCTTTTTACAGATGAACAAGGTGCTACACCCGTCCAGGATACAGCACAACGGAGACACAGGCGCAGACGTGCAGCAGGGACCCGTTACAAGGATTCTTTTTAGATTAAGACCCTGCGTAAACCTTTTTTACTGTCTCTTGTTGATACACATCCCCTGGTTTCCTACCATAACCGAGGAGGAGGCCGGCATTTTGGCATCGGCCGCGTCAGAAGTTTTCGCGCGTACCTGGACACTAGGGGCTTAGGGCATTGTTATGCCTATTATCATAAAGACCGAATACCTCAGGGAGTGTTCGGCGTCTCGAGTTCGGCCTTATATGCATCAGCTCCGAATCATGTCTTTGGTCAAATGTTGGGTTTGCCCGGCTCCTGTGTTTTGCTGCCTTACGTTCCGCTCTATCGGCTAACGCGGCACCAGAAGAACTACTACGATTGTGCCCCGGTTCGGCCGGGCGAGCACCTCAGTAGAGAAAGCCAAAAACTGACCGTCATGATATAGCGAGAGACTGGTCAACCACTCGATCGACTACCGGAATGTTTAGAATTCCTCCACTTTGACGAAGGACCGTTTCCCGGTCAGGCACACACGCGCCCTGAGTTCAGAGAGCGCGGTGCCCCTAGGGGCTATATAGTAGCCCCACCATCGAACTCCTATGGCTAAGTGAAAGTGATAAAGCATTATAGTCCGGTTGCCTAGTTTTCTATGCTACCACCTCCTTCAAAGGACCAAGACGTTGGATTAAGTGTGAAAATGCGCTTTTTTGCAAACACCCCCGCACCATGTGCGTGGGGGCTGAAGCCAAAGACTGCCATCTTTCAGGTTATATATACATATACATTAACGGCCGCACAGGAGATATTTCAATACTCGAACGCACAAGTATAAAAAGTCGTTATATTATAAATATGGTTTTACAAATCATACATGTCATGTGATAAGATGAAGCTTTGAAATGATATAACCGAGAAATGTGACATGATGAACAACTTAGATCACTTGGATGAAACAATAATAAGAATTACGCTATGCGTATCCTTCACCAATTTAAATTGATGACAAGCAACGGATTTGGCATACTACTTATTCTCGTAGAAAGGATTAAGAGAGATATAGCAAAACTTGAGAAGGTCTTCAACGAACCACCGGTAGGATTGGAACAACAAATGAATTGATATGATGAACAAGGAAGAGACATCTTGAAAGAACCACCGAAGAATTGAAAATGAATGTAGCAAAGGCATAATTTACCGGGAAGAATTGGAAAACGAATGAAGATATTTGAGGGGATTTAGATACATGAGAACGAAGAGACATGAACTGATTAGAGGATATTTGAACGATGCACCGGTAAGATTTGGAGAATGAAAGCTCAAATCTGAGAATGAAGAATTATGACATGATGACCTTCGGAGGAAAAATGGAAACAACTCATGAAATGCTCCAGATGGGTGAAAAGAATTCTCACAATCGAAAACAATTATGATAGGATGGCATGAAGCTAGAACCATGAATCTTGAAGAGAATAGAGCAAGATTAAAGAGAAACTCTTGTTCGGTCTTCAAATGTGGAGAATGATGATGAGAACCACCATGAATTGTTGAGACACTCCGGGAGAATGAAAAAGAGGAAAGGTTGGACCAAAGATGAAAAGAATTTGAAAGATCTTGGAGAAAAACATTTGACTGATGAAAATTCATTCTTACGTCAAACCTGGAGAAGAATTTAGGAATGGCTCCGGGGAAATTAGAAGAGTCAGGTAAGATCCTGGGAAAAGACCTGTGGGTTAGGGCCCACTCAAAAGAACACCGTTGAAAAGATTTAAAAGAGATGTTGCACCGGTTGAATTAAATGACTTGAATGAGATACCAATCTCGAAATAGCTTGAACGGATTAAGAATGGAAACACAAGTCTTCGAGATATCTTGAGCACTCCGGAATAACAAATAGCGAGAAGTGAGTGATTAAGAGGTGCACCGGCATGAGAAAGCATTTGACACGAGGAAAAGAATATGATCAACACTGAAAGCTTGAATTGGATCTACCGGAGAAGAAACAACAATGAAGGATGATGAACTTGAAACTGTTGAGCATCTTCATGGGAAAGCACCGGATAAAACATTGAAGGAAAGAATGAAGAAACTTCCATCAATAAAAAAAAAGATACTTGATTGAGAAATCTGAGTACTTGAAGAAAAAGGGTGGGAGGGTGGGGAAAAACAAAGGCAACTTGGGACGGTTGAAACAAACACCGTTGAGAAGAAATGATAATTGATCTTGCTGATGTTGAAGTGATCGGATCCACTTCAAGAGTAACACGCCGGTTGAAAAGGATTGACATGACAATCTCAATGATCAAAAAGGATTAGTATTCACATAGCAATATGAGAACACCGTTTAGGAAAGGTATGGATTCAACATTTGACATTGAAGCAACTCGAAAACCACGAATAAAACAAAACAAAGGATTGGCTTGCAGAATAAGCCGGAACAAACATATGATAGAGATTTCGTCCGAAGTTTTCGTGGTGGGGCCTACACGGGCTCAATCGTACAGCACCATCATGTACAAGGCAGTGCACATGACATACGAAGCGTCCCCGAGTCGGCATAGCCAAGGACTCTTTAAGACACAACCGAGACCACTGTAAAACCAACCGTGAATAGGCGGACCACTAGACGTCGAACCCCAATTTCATATCATACATCCGTCGGAAAGATATCCTAAGAGCTACTTGAATTCCCACCTATGAAACTCCGAAACTTTCGGTTATGCAATCTGGTGTTGGGGATACAGGGGAGCAATATATCTCACTCAAACTAACAATCCCTACATCCAGCTGTATCCATCCGTCAACACATAACCAAGAAACCTTCGGAAATCGTCTACCTCAACCTTCGAAAAGCATCCGTTATACGAGTCATGGCAATACTCCGTACTCACCTCAAGATCTTGGGTTAGCGGGTTATCTCACCAACTACTGCATAAAAGAGATTTTCGATGTCGGCGCATTAAACTCGGTATTCCAGAACTGCAACGATAAAATTATGACAACAACACCTCGGAGCTCAACTCCCGGGACACCGCCACAACCCCTAAATGTCGAGGCAACCAAGACAATGTTGTCATCATAAAACCATCGAACGATTCTAAGATACCCGCGTGATCCTAAAAAAATTTTTAGTGAAATTTTAGAAGAGAAGAGTCAAAACTCTACGTCAGGATACCTCACCAGAAGGTCGAAGGGACTGGGGAGTAAAAAGAATCCTACTCTCCGATATATATAATCCTAAATGACTCAAAACATTTTTCTAGACACAACTCGGCCACTAAAAACGATCAAGCAGTGGGGGCTCCTAAGGTCGGGGATGGCTCTGATTACCAACTTATAACGCCCTCGATGCGGCTATATCTCCCACGTGTCGAAGCACGACTTAGAGGCATAACCGCATTGAAAGCAATGTCGCAAGTGAGGTAATCTTCACACAACCCAAGTAATACATAAGGGAAAGAGATACATAGTTGGCTTACAATCGCCACTTCACACAATTACATGAATAAAGCATTACATCATTCAGATACAAACAAGGTCCGACTACGGAACCAAAATAAAAGAAGAACCCCAAATGCGACAAAAGGTCCACGATCGACCCCAACTGGGCTCCACTACTGATCAACTAGAACAAAAAAACACAAAAAGGCAAGATCTTCATCGAGCTCCTCCTTGAGCTTGGTTGCGTCATCTGCTCGGTAACATAGGCACCTGCAAACTGGTTTTGGAAGTATCTGGTGAGTCACGAGGACTCAGCAATCCCATTACCATGGGTATCAAGACTAGCAAAGCTTAATGGGAAAGGAAGGGGTAAAGTGGTGAGGTTGCAGCAGCGACTAAGCATGATATGGTGGCTAACATACGCAAATGAGAGCGAGAAGAGAAACAAGCGGAACGGTCGTCAACTAGCAATGATCAAGAGGTGATCCACGAACACCTACTTACGCCAAACATAACCCGAAACCGTGTTCACTTCCGGACTCCGAGAAGAGACCATCACGGCTACACACTCGGTTGATGCGTTTTAATTCGGATCAAGTGTCAAGTTGTCTACAACCGGACATTAACAAATTCCCATCTGCCACATAACCGCGGCACGGCTCTCGAAAGTTTATACCTGCAGGGTGTCCCAACTTAGCCCATGACAAGCTCTCGCGATCATCGAAGAATAGACCTTCACCCGAGACACACCGATCGACTCGGTATCCCGGTACATCAAGACATTTCGACAATGGTAAAACAAGACCAGCAAAGCCTCCGGTGTGCCGACATCCCGATAGTAGCCGCAGATCTCGCCTCGAGCCACAACCGGATGAGCAGTCCGTACAACTAAAACCAGACCTCAAGTTTCCTTGAGGTGGCGCTGCAAAGCGCTCTAGTTTGGACCAACACTTAGACAAGCATTGGCCCGGGGGGCTGAATAAAGATGACCCTTGGGTTAATTACTCCCAAGGGAAAAGTAGGTGGTGGTGAGGCAAATGGTAAAAGGCAATGTTGGGCCTTGCTGGACAAGTTTTATTCAAAGCGAACTGTCAGGGGGGTCCCATAAATCACCCGACCGCGTAAGGGACGCAAAATCCGGGAGCATAACACCGGTATGACGGAAACTAGGGCGGCAAGAGTGGAACAAAACACCAGGCATAAGGCCGAGCCTTCCACCCTTTACCAAGTATATAGATGCATTAATAATATAAGAGATATTGTGATATCCCAACAAAACCCTGTCCACCATGGAGAAATCTTCAACTTCACCTGCAACTAGCAACGCTATAAGAGGGGCTGAGCAAAGCGGTCACATAGCCAAACAACGGTTTGCTAGGAATGGTGTCAAAGGTTAGAGGTTCATGGCAATATGGGATGGCTTGACAAACAGGTAATAGGTAGCGCAGCATAGCAAAAGAACGAGGCAACTAGCATAGCAATGATAGTAGTGAGATCCAGGGTAGCGGTCATCTTGCCTGAAATCCCGCTAGGAAGAAGAACGAGTCCATGAAGAAGACAAACGGACGCAGTCGAACGAATCCTCACAACTCCGGAACGAAACCGAAGCTACCGAGAGAAGCAACCCGGAAAGAAGCAAACAACATAGTGAACAACCATCGCATAATCATGGCATGATGCACAACCAAGTATGATGCATGTCCGGTTTAATGAGGCATGGCATGGCAAAGTGCAACAAACAACACTACAAATTAAGTGGAGCTCAATATGCAACGAGTTGCATATTGACAAAACACCACGTGCAATTATTTAGTTCTCTCTTGTTTAAGCTACCCAACAATATTAAATGTTATTAAACATGGCAAGAGGTGAAACATAATGAAACTACCTATCTAGGCAAGTTTAAATGAGGCCGGAAACAACGAACAACAATTCCGGAAAATCCCCATGTGCATATTTTCGATTCGGTACTGTTCTGCCCTAAACACAATTTTAGAGTTGTTAAACATGCAAGATGAGTGCACCATGTTAAACTAGGCAAAATTCTACCCCATTTACATATAAAGAACATTTAAATCCGAGCTACGGTTATTTAGTTACGAAATAAATCATTTTAACATGGCTTTTAAGCAAATTTAATCAAACAGCATTTAATCGTTTTAAACATGGATGAAAATGGCATATTATGAAACTAGATGAAAAACTAGTCATTTTACATATATAATTTATTTTAATCCGATGCACCAATTGTGAGTTATTAAATGCATGAGGTGCAAGGGCTTTTTTCAGAATCTGTAATATACGGAATATTAGGAAAATTCGTCCAGGGAAAAAATATATGACATGGGCCGAAATTGGCTAGCCCAACAGGAGCAGGGCGCTGGAGCTTCTCACCCAGTGGGCCTTGGCCCGGTCGGCAGCAGAGGGAGGCCGGCTTGGGGCGCTGGGCCGGACAGGGTTCGTGGCCCACGCGGGCGAAGGAGCCGGGCAGGCCGCGGTCAACAGGCGCGGCTGGACCGATCAGGACGAACGCTCGTTCGTCCCTGACGAGGAAGCAGGGGGCAGCGGGGTGAAGCAGAGGAGCAGCAGGGGAACTCGGGACGGCGAGAATCGAGCGCGGAGGAGGCCAGGAGGCGCGGGGACGGCGGATCCAGGCAGCGAGGTGGCACCTTGGCGAGATCCAAGGCGAGGCAGGGGCTCCAACATGGCGGCGGCGGCCGCAGCTCCATGGGGATGGCGCCATGGGTTGCAGACTTTGGCGACAGAGGGAGTTGGCGGGGACGCGAGTGGAACCGGGCGGAGGCGACGTGCTCGAAGCAGGGGAAGCAGGCTGCGGACGCGGCAGGAGGAGCTTGGGCGCGGCGGCGCTAGGATGAGGAGGACGCCGGCCTTGGCGCGACGACGAGGCGGGCGACGGCTGGGGAAACCCCGGCGAGGGCCTTGGCGGCGGGTTGCTCCTGTGCACAACGAAAAGAGAGAGCAGAGAGAGAGATGTGAGCCGAGAGAGAGAAGGATGGAAGGAGGGAGAAGAGGAGAGATGGGCGCGAGGCTCATCTGCTGGCCTTCGGGAGGAGTTCGAGAGGGAGGCGCAGGCAGTGGGGATGGAGCCGAGGAGGAGGTGGCCATGGATGGAGAGGAAGAGGTGGTTGACCCGGTGGGTTTTTTTTGGATCGGGAGGGATCCCTAGAGAACAGTGGCGGCGGCGGACACGGAAGGATTGGACAGGATCCCTAGATCCTAGGGTTGGCACTATTTATATTGCAATATGATTAGGGTAGGGGCTATCACGTCCCTACGATCGAAAACGGACGGTCGGGAATAAACATGTTATGGAGTCCAAAAACGAAAACGGAGATGTTTTCGGGATGTTAGGGGATGATCCGGACCCAACGGTAACGACTGCCCGGGTCGGGTTCGGGGGAGTTTCGGACGCGCGCGCGAGGGAGCTGCGAGCTGACAAGAGAGGTTAAGTGGTCACGGTCAGGAGGGAAGCAAAACCCGGTTGGTCTGGAACGGACAGCGCGGGCAAGGCGATCCGAGGGGAGGTGATGAAGGCAAAGGGGGAAACGGCAACGACGAACGAATGCATGTTTTAAAACATGACGGCAACAGAGTGCCGATGCAATGCAAATGATGCGATGATGAAATGCAAGACATGAACAAAATGCAAAACAAAAGACAAAACCCAACCACGGAGAAAAATAAAATATCGCATCTCCGGAAAAGGCAAGAGTCGGAGTTACAGATATGGAAAGTTGTATCCGGGGTGTTACAACACTCCACCACTACGAGAGGATCTCGTCCCGAGATCTAGGATGGCGCCGGAGGGAAAAGGAATAGGAAGATAAGAGGTAAAACTAAGTTGCTTCTTTGACGAACGTGTGAAACCACGAACCTTGCGAGGTTGAGCAATTTAAAAGAAAGAGTACAACCGAGATGAACGAGATTGCAAACAATCCATTTGAAAAGATGAACAAGGAGTATTACGAGAACTTGAAGGTTGCAAAGACAAGAATCAAGAGTTTAATGGACAAGATAGAATTTAAAACCACTGCGGTTAAAACAAGATGGGAGAGGAAGAATTCGGGCAGCACTCCGGTTGAACATGGAAGGAATAGAACATGAGCTTGAGAAGATGGGATGATACTTGATGACATCAACAACACACTGCCTCCGAAACTATTGAAAGAATGGCACAAGGGGTAAGAAGGATTTCAGACAACACTCCGGTTGAAAAGAGAAGAAAACTTGATAAGATTAAAAGATATTGAAGAGATGATACAACACTCCGGTTAAATGGATAAGCAAGAAAAGAACACGACCCTTACAATCGATGATGACGAGTGAAGATAGCAACATCATAATGCCTCCGGAAGAAATGAAAGAATGGAATGGACGGAGGGAAACAATATCTTGAAAGAGCACGCTTACAAGAAATGCTAGAACGGAGTTGTTGGAACACCAACAACGAAACGAATAAACTTGTAGCGGGCTTATGGAAAACATCTCAAGACTATGAGGTGACAACCGGCCACTAATGGAAACAATTGATTGGTTGAGAACACCAAAGAGATGAAAAACTTCTTCACCGAGAGGATAGGAGAAAACTCGGATCATTGATATGCACCACAAATAGCAACATCCCTTAAGGAAAGGCTTTAGGTGAAATATAACACAAGATAACTCCAACGGAGAAGTTGATTGGTCGAAAAGATCTCTTGAACGAAGAGAAAATGATGGATTTAAAATACCTCATTCTTGACAACAATATGAATCATGAAACATGAAGGAAATTGTCAAGAGTGACATAACACCATCTCAAAAGATACGATAGAAGGAATTGCACTTTGGAATGCAAGATGAAGAATACTTGAACTCCTCAGGAAAAACAAGTGTTGAGCACCATGTTTATTTTAGAGTATAGCTTGGCGGATCATAACTTCAAGAGAAAACTTGAAGAACAATTGACGAATGAAAGGAATCCCTGACGAACCACCATGTAGAGCCTCCATGAAGAACTCCGGTAATAGAAGGATCATGAAAAGAAAGAGAAGGTGAAAACACAAGGTGGAGCCTTGCAGTGATAAGATGAAGCTTTGAAATGATATAACCGAGAAATGTGACATGATGAACAACTTAGATCACTTGGATGAAACAATAATAAGAATTACGCTATGCGTATCCTTCACCAATTTAAATTGATGACAAGCAACGGATTTGGCATACTACTTATTCTCGTAGAAAGGATTAAGAGAGATATATCAAAACTTGAGAAGGTCTTCAACGAACCACCGGTAGGATTGGAACAACAAATGAATTGATATGATGAACAAGGAAGAGACATCTTGAAAGAACCACCGTAAGAATTGAAAATGAATGTAGCAAAGGCATAATTTACCGGGAAGAATTGGAAAACGAATGAAGATATTTGAGGGGATTTAGATACATGAGAACGAAGAGACATGAACTGATTAGAGGATATTTGAACGATGCACCGGTAAGATTTGGAGAATGAAAGCTCAAATCTGAGAATGAAGAATTATGACATGATGACCTTCGGAGGAAAAATGGAAACAACTCATGAAATGCTCCAGATGGGTGAAAAGAATTCTCACAATCGAAAACAATTATGATAGGATGGCATGAAGCTAGAACCATGAATCTTGAAGAGAATAGAGCAAGATTAAAGAGAAACTCTTGTTCGGTCTTCAAATGTGGAGAATGATGATGAGAACCACCATGAATTGTTGAGACACTCCGGGAGAATGAAAAAGAGGAAAGGTTGGACCAAAGATGAAAAGAATTTGAAAGATCTTGGAGAAAAACATTTGACTGATGAAAATTCATTCTTACGTCAAACCTGGAGAAGAATTTAGGAATGGCTCCGGGGAAATTAGAAGAGTCAGGTAAGATCCTGGGAAAAGACCTGTGGGTTAGGGCCCACTCAAAAGAACACCGTTGAAAAGATTTAAAAGAGATGTTGCACCGGTTGAATTAAATGACTTGAATGAGATACCAATCTCGAAATAGCTTGAACGGATTAAGAATGGAAACACAAGTCTTGAGATATCTTGAGCACTCCGGAATAACAAATAGCGAGAAGTGAGTGATTAAGAGGTGCACCGGCATGAGAAAGCATTTGACACGAGGAAAAGAATATGATCAACACTGAAAGCTTGAATTGGATCTACCGGAGAAGAAACAACAATGAAGGATGATGAACTTGAAACTGTTGAGCATCTTCATGGGAAATCACCGGATAAAACATTGAAGGAAAGAATGAAGAAACTTCCATCAATAAAAAAAAAGATACTTGATTGAGAAATCTGAGTACTTGAAGAAAAAGGGTGGGAGGGTGGGGAAAAACAAAGGCAACTTGGGATGGTTGAAACAAACACCGTTGAGAAGAAATGATAATTGATCTTGCTGATGTTGAAGTGATCGGATCCACTTCAAGAGTAACACGCCGGTTGAAAAGGATTGACATGACAATCTCAATGATCAAAAAGGATTAGTATTCACATAGCAATATGAGAACACCGTTTAGGAAAGGTATGGATTCAACATTTGACATTGAAGCAACTCGAAAACCACTTAATAAAACAAAACAAAGGATTGGCTTGCGAATAAGCGGAACAAACATATGATAGAGATTTCGTCCGAAGTTTTCGTGGTGGGGCCTACACGGCTCAATCGACAGCACCATCATGTACAAGGCAAAGGCACATGACATACGAAGCGCCCCAGTCGGCATAGCCAAGGACTCTTTAAGACACAACGAGACCATCAGAAACCAACCGTGAATAGGCGGACCACTAGACGTCGAACCCCAATTTCATATCATACATCCGTCGGAAAGATATCCTAAGAGCTACTTGAATTCCCACCTATGAAACTCCCGAAACTTTACGGTTATGCAATCTGGTGTTGGGGATACAGGGAGCAATATATCTCACTCAAACTAACAATCCCTACATCCACTGTATCCATCCGTCAACACATAACCAAGAAACCTTCGAAATCGTCTACCTCAACCTTCAAAAGCATCCGTTATATGAAGTCATGGCAATACTCCCGTACTCACCTCAAGATTGGGTTAGCGGGTTATCTCACCAACAACTGCATAAAAGAGATTTTCGATGTCGGCGATTAAACTCGGTATTCCAGAATCGCAACGATAAAATTATGACAACAACACCTCGGAGCTCAACTCCCGGGACACCGCCACAACCCCTAAATGTCGAGGCAACCAAGACAATGTTGTCATCATAAAACCATCGAACGATTCTAAGATACCAGCGTGATCCTAAAAAATTTTTAGTGAAATTTTAGAAGAGAAGAGTCAAAACTCTACGTCAGGATACCTCACCGAAGGTCGAAGGACCGGGAGTAAAAGAATCCTACTCTCCGATATATATAATCCTAAATGACTCAAAACATTTTTCTAGACACAACTCGCCACTAAAAGCGATCAAGCGGTGGGGGCTCCTAAGGTCGGGATGGCTCGATTACCAACTTATAACGCCTCGATGCGGCTATATCTCCCACGTGTCGAAGCACGACTTAGAGGCATAACCGCATTGAAAGCAATGTCGCAAGTGAGGTAATCTTCACACAACCCAAGTAATACATAAGGAAAGAGATACATAGTTGGCTTACAATCGCCACTTCACACAATTACATGAATAAAGCATTACATCATTCAGATACAAACAAGGTCCGACTACGGAACCAAAATAAAAGAAGAACCCCAAATGCGATAAAAGGTCCACGATCGACCCTAACCGGGCTCCACTCTTGATCAACTAGAACAAAAAAACACAAAAGGCAAGATCTTCATCGAGCTCCTCCTTGAGCTTGGTTGCGTCATCCTTTCGGTAACATAGGCACCGCAAACTGGTTTTGAAGTATCCGTGAGTCACGAGGACTCAGCAATCCCATTACCATGGGTATCAAGACTAGCAAAGCTTAATGGGAAAGGAAGGGGTAAAGTGGTGAGGTTGCAGCAGCGACTAAGCATGATATGGTGGCTAACATACGCAAATGAGAGCGAGAAGAGAAACAAGCGGAACGGTCGTCAACTAGCAATGATCAAGAGGTGATCCTGAACACCTACTTACGTCAAACATAACCCGAAACCGTGTTCACTTCCGGACTCCACGAGAAGAGACCATCACGGCTACACACTCGGTTGATGCGTTTTAATTCGGATCAAGTGTCAAGTTGTCTACAACCGACATTAACAAATTCCCATCTGCCACATAACCGCGGGCACGGCTCTCGAAAGTTTATACCTGCAGGGTGTCCCAACTTAGCCCATGACAAGCTCTCGCGATCATCGGCGAATAGACCTTCACCCGAGACACTCCGATCGACTCGGTATCCGGTACATCAAGACATTTCGACAATGGTAAAACAAGACCAGCAAAGCCTCCCGGTGTGCCGACATCCCGATAGTAGCGCGTATCTCGTCTCGAGCCACAACCGGATGAGCAGTCCGTATAACTAAAACCAGACCTCAAGTTTCCTTGAGGTGGCGCCAAAGCGCTCTAGTTTGGACCAACACTTAGACAAGCATTGGCCCGGGGCTGAATAAAAGATGACCCTTGGGTTAATTACTCCCAAGGAAAAGTAGGTGGTGGTGAGGCAAATGGTAAAAGGCAATGTTGGGCCTTCTTTGGACAAGTTTTATTCAAAGCGAACTGTCGGGGGTCCCATAAATCACCCGACCGCGTAAGGGACGCAAAATCCGGGAACATAACACGGTATGACGGAAACTAGGGCGGCAAGAGTGGAACAAAACACGTGCATAAGGCCGAGCCTTCCACCCTTTACCAAGTATATAGATGCATTAATAATATAAGAGATATTGTGATATCCCAACAAAACCCTGTCCACCATGGAGAAATCTTCAACTTCACCGCAACTAGCAACGCTATAAGAGGGCTGAGCAAAGCGGTCACATAGCCAAACAACGGTTTGCTAGGAATGGTGTCAAAGGTTAGAGGTTCATGGCAATATGGGATGGCTTGACAAACAGGTAATAGGTAGCGCAAAGCATAGCAAAAGAACGAGGCAACTAGCATAGCAATGATAGTAGTGAGATCCGGGTAGCGGTCATCTTGCACGAAATCCCGCTAGGAAGAAGAACGAGTCCATGAAGAAGACAAACGGACGCAATCGAACGAATCCTCACAACTCCGAACGAAACCGGCTACCGAGAGAAGCAACCCGAAAGAAGCAAACAACATAGTGAACAACCATCGATAATCATGGCATGATGCACAACCAAGTATGATGCATGTCCGTTTAATGAGGCATGGCATGGCAAAGTGCAACAAACAACACTACAAATTAGTGGAGCTCAATATGCAACGAGTTGCATATTGACAAAACACCACGTGCAATTATTTAGTTCTCTCTTGTTTAAGCTACCCAACAATATTAAATGTTATTAAACATGGCAAGAGGTGAAACATAATGAAACTACCTATCTAGGCAAGTTTAAATGAGGCCGGAAACAACGAACAACAATTCCGGAAAATCCCCATGTGCATATTTTCGATTCGGTACTGTTCTGCCCTAAACACAATTTTAGAGTTGTTAAACATGCAAGATGAGTGCACCATGTTAAACTAGGCAAAATTCTACCCCATTTACATATAAAGAACATTTAAATCCGAGCTACGGTTATTTAGTTACGAAATAAATCATTTTAACATGGCTTTTAAGCAAATTTAATCAAACAGCATTTAATCGTTTTAAACATGGATGAAAATGGCATATTATGAAACTAGATGAAAAACTAGTCATTTTACATATATAATTTATTTTAATCCGATGCACCAATTGTGAGTTATTAAATGCATGAGGTGCAAGGGCTTTTCTGTAAATCTGTAATACTCTGGAATATTAGGAAAATTCGTCCAGGGAAAAAATATATGACATGGGCCGAAATTGGCTAGCCCAACAGGAGCAGGGCGCTGGAGCTTCTCACCCAGTGGGCCTTGGCCCGGTCGGCAGCAGAGGGAGGCCGGCTTGGGGCGCTGGGCCGGACAGGGTTCGTGGCCCACGCGGGCGAAGGAGCCGGGCAGGCCGCGGTCAACAGGCGCGGCTGGACCGATCAGATTTAACGCTGCTCGTTCGACGAGGAAGCGAGGGCAGCGGGTGAAGCAGAGGAGCAGCAGGGGAACTCGGGACGGCGAGAATCGAAGCGCGAGGAGGCCGAGGAGGCGGGACGGCGGATCAGTAGCGAGGTGGCACCTTGGCAAGATCCAAGGCGAGGGGGGCTCCAACATGGCGGCGGCCGCAGCTCCATGGGGATGGCGCCATGGGTTGCGAACTTTGGCGACAGAGGGAGTTGGCGGGACGCGAGTGGAACCGGGCGGAGGCGACGTGCTCAAGCGGGGAAGCAAAGCTGACGCGGCAGAGGAGCTTAAGGCGCGGCGCGCTAGGATGAGGAGGACGCTGCCTTGGCGCGACGACGAGGCGGGCGACGGCTGGGGAAACCCAGCGAGGGCCTTGGCGGCGGGTTGCTCTCTGCACAACGAAAAAGAGAGAGAGAGAGAGATGTGAGCCGAGAGAGAGAAGGATGGAAGGAGGAGAAGAGGAGAGATGGCGCGAGGCTCATCTGCTGGCCTTCGGGAGGAGTTCGAGAGGGAGGCGCAGCGGTGGGGATGGAGCCGAGGAGGAGGTGGCCATGGATGGAGAGGAAGAGGTGGTTGACCGGTGGGTTTTTGGATCGGGAGGATCCCTAGAGAACAAAGATGGCGGCGGCGGACACGGAAGGATTGGACAGATCCTAGATCCTAGGGTTGGCACTATTTATATTGCAATATGATTAGGTAGGGCTATCACGTCCCTACGATCAAAACGGACGGTCGGGAATAAACATGTTATGGAGTCCAAAACTAAAACGGAGATGTTTTGGGATGTTAGGGATGATCCGGACCCAACGGTAACGACTGCCCGGTCGGGTTCGGGAGTTTTGACCTTGAGGGAGCTGCGAAATGACAAGAGAGGTTAAGTGGTCACGGTCGAGGGAAGCAAAACCGGTTGGTCTCGAACGGACAGCGCGGGCAAGGCGATCCGAGGGGAGGTGATGAAGGCAAAGGGGGAAACGGCAACGACGAACGAATGCATGTTTTAAAACATGACGGCAACAGAGTGCCGATGCAATGCAAATGATGCGATGATGAAATGCAAGACATGAACAAAATGCAAAACAAAAGACAAAACCCAACCACGGAGAAAAATAAAATATCGCATCTCCGGAAAAGGCAAGAGTCGGAGTTACAGATATGGAAAGTTGTATCCGGGGTGTTACATGGCCCAACTGAGCATACTTCGGATTGGTGAATTTCCTACGCATCAGAAAGGGCTTTCCAGCCGCAATGTCTCCGGCCTGACGCAGCTCCTCCTTTATAGCCCTCATCGCAGAGCGGGCATCCCTGGCTTCAGCGGTGGCCTTCTTCAGGTCCTCTTGCCCCGCTCGGCGTTCTCTTTCAAGAACCTCATAGCGGTCGGTAGCATCCTTCAGCTTCACGGCCATTCCGGCCATCTCCTCCCTGCTTCGGCAGTGAGCAGCCTTTTCGGCTTTTAGCTCTTCGGCTGCCTTCAAGGCAGCCGCATCACTCTTTCTAGCTTGCTCCTTGGCTCTAGCAAGCTCTGCCCGAAGGCCCTCCATAGCAGCGGCGCCATCCGCGTCAAGCATACATGTTGTAAGGCGTGGGCATCATCTCCCTTACCAGGTGACCGCGGAGAAACCACCTACCTTGTGACTCGTCAAGTCGTTTAGTAACCAGCGTGATGTCCGCATCCGCAACGTCGAGTTGCCGCTTCAGTTCGGCAACTCTATCAGTTCGGCTGGCCACCGAATGCTCCGCCCCTTGAATAGGAACGGCGACATCTTAACACTGAGATTATGATCCTCGGCACGCCGTCACTTCTGACAACGTACCGCGTCTCAGGGGCTACTATCTATACAGGGCGCACTCTATGTGCAAAACTGTCAAAAGGTATGTCTTTTTTACGTACCTCAAACCCCGTCAGTAAACTTCTGACGGCCTCATGCAACCCGCTCTCAGCGGATGAAATCCTTTCAATCACCGTACTCATTAATGTACGGTGATCTTCTGAGATAGACGCCCTCTCGAGCAGATCCTTCAGCTCCTCCGGCCGTACACCAGTAGGTGCCGAACTCTCCGGCCCCGCCGGACTCGGGGAGACCCTCCACGACGACACCTCATGGTCGTCCGCCCCGCCTGACGGCGCGGCAGATGGAGGCGTCTCGCTCTCCATCATCTCCGGACGAAGATCACCGAAGATGAGCTCTGCTGGGAAGGGCTGAGATCCAAACTACAAGGTAAGAACTTCGGTTATCCTCAGAAATAAAAACAGGGATGCCCCTTATTACGAAACCCCCCCTTTTCTACTTACGGCTCGCTGGAGGGCTGATTCCCTTGGGGAAATAGTGAGGCCGGGGCTTCTCCTGGCGCAGGACCCTCCGGTGAAGATTTCTTCCCCCACTTTGAGGCCTTGGCCTCCGGATCTTCGGAAGCGGTCCTCTTCTCCCCCTGGAGGGAGGGATTCTCGATCCCCCCCCCTTTCTTGAGAGCCTCCTTAGTAGAGGCGGTAGTTTTCCTGTTTTCCCCTTCGCCCTCTTCTGAAGGCGCAACCTCCAGCATCTTGACTAACACGGGATCCGGTGTGGTCTCCGGGAGGGGGGGCGGACACCGTATCAGTTTTGCTTGCGCTATCCACTCCTGTCAAAGGGATAGCTGGTTAAAAGGCAAATCCATTATAAATAAACGTACGGTATGTCTGGGCACAGGACTACTTACTTGAGTATCCGGGCGATTGCAGCTTAGGCTGGCGTCCTCGGTCAAGTCCGGACACATCTCTTGTGATTCGAAGAACAGTTTATACATCTCCACGGGTGTCGTACCCATGAAGTGTTGAAGAGCTCGCGGTCCCTCCGGATTGAATTCCCACAGACGGAGGGGGCGACGTTTGCAGGGCAGAAGGCGTCGAATCAGCATAACCTGTGTCACCACGACCAGATTGATCTCCCTCTCCTAGAGGTCTCGAATCCGGCCCTGCAATATTGGTACGTCCTTGGACGGCCCCCAGTCAAGCCCTTTGTTGACCCATGACGCCAGCCGTTGTGGAGGGCCCGAGCGAAAGGCGGGCGGTGGCACCTACCTGCTGCCCCTGGGAGCGCTGATATAGAACCACTCCTGTTGCCACAAGCCGAGCTCCTCTTGAAAAGAGCCCTCGGGCCATGGAGCATCGGCCCTCTTACTTATAACTACCCCACCGCACTTTGCCTGTCGCCCCTCGATCATCTTCGGCTCCATGTGGAAGGTCTTGAGCCACAAACCAAAGTGAGGGGTAGTGCGGAGGAAGGCTTCGCAGACAACAATGAACGATGAGATGTGGAGGATGGACTCCGGAGCCAAGTCATGGAATTCCAGCCCGTAATAAAACATGAGCCCCCTCACGAAGGGGTCCATCGGGAAGCCTAAACCCCACCGGATGTGAGACACGAACACGACGCTCTCACCAGGCTCGGGGATGGGAATGACTTGCCCTTGGGCGGGCAACCTATGCGAAATCTCGTAGGTTAGGTACCTGGCGTCTCTCAGCTTTAGCACATCTTCTTCCATGACGGAAGAGGGCATCCACCGGCCCTGTAGGTCAGAGTCGGACATTGTCGAAGGTCCGAAGCACCCAAATCTGGAGCCTTGGGTGTTGGAACTCGGGGCAAGGGGCGGATTCGATTGAGGATCGAAGGAAAGGGACAGGACTTGGTCTCATTATAAAGGGGGAGAATACCAAGAGCCGTCCCCGTGACCGTTTGGAGCTCGCCTTCGATGGAGGGGGCGTGGCAACGGGCATGGTTGGGTTACCCACGTCCGTATTGATGAGAATCCCGGAATAAGGGGACACGATCTCTGCTTCGACAAGACGTGCCAAGGAAACCGCTTCGCTAAACGCGCCGAGGTGGAATAATAAAACGATTCGAGTAAAGGCTTGGTTATGGTGTGATGTCATGCCACAAAATACGTCAGTAGATTGACCTTGTGTAAATATTGTTCTCTCTACGGTGGTATGTGGAATTTATTTTGCAGAGCCGGACACTATCCTGGTGTTCACGATCTTCTATGAATTATTCGGAGGAGGAACCCGCCTTGCAATGCCGAAGACAATATGCGCGCCGGACTCGTCGTCATTGAAGCCTGGTTCAGGGGCTACTGAGGGAGTCCTAGACTAGGGGGTGTCCGGATAGCCGAACTATCATCATTGGCTGGACTCCAAGACTATGAAGATACAAGATTGAAGACTTCGTCCCGTGTCCGGATGGGACTTTCCTTGGCGTGGAAGGCAAGCTTGGCAATATGGATATGTAGATCTCCTACCATTGTAACCGACTCTGTGTAACCCTAGCCTTCTCCGGTGTCTATATAAACCGGAGGGTTTTAGTCCATAGGACGAACAACAATCATACCATAGGCTAGCTTCTAGGGTTTAGCCTCCTTGATCTCATTGTAGATCCACTCTTGTACTACCCATATCATCAATATCAATCGAGCAGGAGTAGGGTTTTACCTCCATCGAGAGGGCCTGAACCTGGGTAAAAACATCGTGTCCCTTGTCTCCTGTTACCATCCGCCTAGACGCACAGTTTGGGACCCCCTACCCGAGATCCGCCGGTTTTGACACCGACAGCCGCCCTCCTCCATCACGCCGGAGCTGATACCCCGACGTCATCGTCCACCGCAACCGCAGCCGCAATGCCCTCCATGGCTAGTAGTTGAAGCCGAGGCCGAGCTCCCTCTAGGAAGCCGACGTGTGTCGTACTCGAGCCAGTTCAACCACACCGTCCTGCGCCTCACCGCTACCGCTCGAACATTACCACCGTCCACCGCACCAGAGCTCTTCCTGCTACGCCATCCTTCGCCGCCTCCGATCTGCTTCCCCTGCCGACAAACGACCACCACAACACAGTCAACAATTTGGCCATGGGTTCATCCAAGGCTCCACCCTCCTCCAAAACATCGGTTACCCCGGTAAAAAGAAGAACATCGCCGCGATATCCAGAGGACACAACACTGGCAACCAGAAATGGTATTCCTCTTCCCTTATTCGTGCAAATCTTACGTGTCTACTTGCACGGTATTCATCCCATAGAAGACACTAGTTCACTGGTTCTTCCTACACCTTTTTCCTGATACTAGATGTAACTCGCGATGCACAAGGTTCTCCTCATATACTATTTCACCTTAGCTAGAAGTCCGTCGCCCCCCTGGATTTCAATTCTTGGTTAGTTGATTCCCAATTAAAGGAAGCACTCCCCAGCGTAACACACGTTGGTCCGCCTATTATGCCGGGGAAGCAGCACCTCGGTGTTTATATTAGGGGTGTGTGGGGCCTAGGAGTTGTTGGTGCCCGATCTAGAGGTCGGACGGGCTTAAAGGGATGGACGGGGGGCGCTGCAAAGCATGGCGGTGGTGTGAGGTAGAGGGGACGGCGGGGCAGCAGAGGCAGGTCTGGGCCGGTGGTCGCTGGCGATTCAAGAAAGATTGTCAACAGTGACTGGCGGGAGGTAGACGAAGGCCATCTGCCCGTTTCTTGTAGATCGGACGGTTCATAAAAAAATTGACTGACCTATTTATTTTCAGTCGACTATTATTTTGATAGGACCACATGTGGTGGTGTGCTGGAGGAGTACCTGCATTTCCCAACCATCCCTATGCTCATATATTACAAAATCATACGGAGTAGAATCTAATTTTGTTTGCCATGCAATGTTGTAGAGCTATCATATGTCTCCTGTCATTTATTTTTCAGCCACTTGCTATCTGCTACTTTTATAGTGCACTAGTTCTGCACACACTTCACCCATACTCTCACTATTTTTTTATGCATGGGTATTTCAGCCTCTACCAAACTATTGGCAGAAACACAAAAGAAAAGAGAGAAGTCGCTTTAGCTTTGTACGCGGGTAGGCAAGACACGTTTCAGCACTTTAAAGGGTGTAGTGTCAGTAGATGGAGACGGTAAATGTAGGTCTGGAGTTGATGATCTTGCTCGCCATGAACCACCACCCCAGGTGCTTGCTTTAACTTCGCGGTGTTATATGTGGTTGCATGTTGCATATGGTGTCTAGCTTGTATTTCTTCCAATTTGGTTAAGTTGCATCTACTTAGCTTACACATTATACCTTTGAATATGACATGCCTTCCTATTTTTTTGTACATACTAGTACATCTGTCTATTAACCATGTTCTTACATCAAACTAATGTCCTTGTGTATCCCTCATCAATCACTTATGATGGGACAGTCACGCTAGTGGATTACTGTGGGAAAATACGCTCTTTTAAAGAATGCAGCGTCATCCTCCCCACATGATTCTCAAGAAACCGCAAGGCTAGATGAATATAGCAAACGTAGCTCTATAGTTGATGACCGCATTTCCCCTACACTAACATCGCAGGTGCTTGCTCTAACTTGGCAGCGTGATATGAGGTTGCATGTTGCATATGGTGTCTAGATTGTAATTCTTCCAATCTAGTTAAATTGCATGTGCTATTCTTCTTAGTTTATACATTATACATGTTAATGTGACATGCCTTCCTATTTTTAGTACATAGTATATCTTTCTATTAAGCATGTCTTTACATAAAACTATTAATTTTTTGTATCCTGCATTAATCAATATGACGAGACACCTTTAGTATATGCAGTGTGATATTGGTTGCGTCTTTCATATGATTTATGGCATGCACTGCTTCTAATTTATTGAAACACCATTTATGATGGGACGCTTTTAACTTGGCAGAGTCATATTGGTTGCATCTTTCATATGGTGTCTAGCTTGCATTGCTTCTTATATGTTGAAATGGCTTCTGCTTAGTTTACACAAATAGTCGTGAACTTGCCATGTCGTCCTGTTTTTCATACATATTCCATCCTGGTATCATGTGTTTGCCTTACATCAAAGTAGTGATTGTCAGTATCATGCACGAATGAGTTCTAAAGAGTGAATTTTATTGCTTTTTCTTGTTGGTTTTACTTGACAATTCAAAATCAATAAAGCGGAAGGAAATTAGCAAGGCAGTGGATAAATGTGCTTCTTTCAAACGGAGGGCCTCTACAGATTCTACTCCACCACCCCCAAGAAGATTTGGAAGACAACACATGCATAGACACTCAACGTAGCTTTATTGATGATGAGCACGTCTCCCCTAGTGCACCATCACATGTGCTCCCTCTAACTTGGCACTGTTATATGTGGTTGCATGTTATGTATGATGTCTAGCTTGTATTGCTTCTAGTTTTGTTGAATTCCATCTGCTTACTTTACACATTATACTAGTGAATCAGACACGTGTTCATGTTTCTAGAACATACAATATCTGTCTATCACACCATGTTCTTACATCAAACTGCTACTCTTGTGTAACCTGCAACAATCACATATCGTAAGATACGCTTGACTTGGGAGTGTGATATAGGTTACATCTCGCATTCTTTTCTAGCTTGTACTACTTCTAATTTGTTGAAATGGCACTTATGACGAGACAATTTTAACTTGGTAGAGTCATATTTGTTGCATCTTTCATATGGTGTCTAGCTTTCATTGCTTCTAATTTGTCGAAATGCCTTCTGCTTAGTTTACACATCATAGATGTGAATATGCAATGCTGTCCTTTTTTCTTACACATTCAATCATCCTATCATGTGGTCGCCTTACATTAAGGTAGTGCTCATCAACATCCTGCATCAATGAGTTCTGAAAAGTGATTTTTTTTATTCATTTTTCTTGTGGGTTTGACTTGACAAGGCAATACAATTAAGTAATAGGAAGGAAAAAAACAAGGCAAGGATTATGGCGGTCTTCCGACGGAACCGGCATCGCAGGTGCTTTCTCTAGCTTGGCAGTGTGATATTGTCTTGCATGTTGCATACGGTGTCTCACTTGTATTGCTTGTAATTTGATTAAATTAATTCCTCTTAGTTTACACAAATAGTTGTGAATATGTCATGTCGTCCTATTTTTCGCACATATTCCATCCTCATATCATGTGTTTGCCTTACATCGAAGTAGTGATTATCAGTATCATGCAAGAATGAGTTCTAAAGAGTGAGTTTTATTGCTTCTTCTTGTCGGTTTTACTAGATAATGCAAAATCAATAAAGCAAAAGGAAATTAGCAAGGTAGTGGATAAAGGCGCTTCTTCCAAACGGAGGTCCTCATGATTCTACCCCCCCAAGAAGATTTGGAAGACAACACATGCATAGACACTCAATGTAGTTGTGTTGATGATGAGCACGTCTCCCCTAGTGCACCATCACAGGTGCTCCCACTAACTTGGCACTGTTATATGTGGTTACATGTTATGTATGATGTCTAGCTTGTATTGCTTCTAATTTTGTTGAACTCCATCTGCTTACTTTACACATTATACTTGTGAATAAGACACATGTTCCTGTTTCTAGAACATACAATATATGTCTATCACACCATGTTCTTACATCAAAGTACTACTGTTGTGTAACCTGCAACAATCACTTTTCCCAAGACACGTTTAACTTGGGAGTCTGATATAGTTTACATCTCGCATTATTTTCTAGCTTGTACTACTAATTTGCTAAAATGGCACGAATGATGAGACAGTTTTAACTTGGTAGAGTGATATTCGTTGCGTCTTACATATGGTGTATAGCTTTCATTGCTTCTAATTTGTTGAAATGCCTTCTGCTTAGTTTACACATCATAAGTTGTGAATATGCAATGGCACTAATGACAAGAGACCTCTAACTTGGTAGTGTGATGTTGTTTGCATCTTGCATATGATTTATTTCTTGTACTGCTTCACATTTGTTTAAACGCTAGTTATGACAAGACATTGTTAACTTGGCGAAGTGATATTTGTAGCATCTTTCATATGTGTCTACCATCCATTGCATTGCTTCTAATTTATTGAAATGCCTTCTGCTTAGTTTACACATCATAGTTTTGGTTATCTCATGCCGTCCTATTTTTCGTACATATTACATCCTCCTATCATGTGGTTGTCTAACATCAAAGTTCAGTTCGTCCGTATCACGCATCAATTTGTTCTAAAGAACTAAATTTTTATTCCTTTTTCTTGTCGGCTTGACTTAACATGGCACAGAGGAAGAGGAAGGAACACAAAATGACAGGGGATGGTGTTAGTACTAAGGACACACGGAAACGGAAGCGGTCGAATAATGCAGATTTTTCTGGTACTGATCGTGCAATTGAAGGTCAGAGTCCAACAGAAAATTGTACAAACGCGGTATCACGTGCTACATGAGCTACAAAACAAGCCAAACAGAAACTAATAGCTGCCACCAAACAAGAAGAGACAGCCCTAGTTTCTGCAACACCTTCCATAGTACCACCAGCTGCACGAGTTACTCGTTCGTCAACTCAGCTAGCAGCACATTCCCAATCTCCCTTGCCACCTGACACTACTTCCGAAGCACTCTTGACACAAGACAAGTTGGCAAGATCAGATGAACCTTGTGAGCTTCAATAGCAAGAAGGTAGTTGTTGGAGTCAAGTTACAGTTGCATGCTTCTTTATATGTAGTCTCACAGTTTGATGTACACTAACACTTCTTATGTTCATTATTGGACTAGCACCTAGGCGCAAGAAGAAATAAACATCAGGGATAATGCTCGATAGGTTAACTAAATCTAGAGAAGGAAGAATGGACATCCGTTTTGAGGCAGGTCTAAAAAGGCCACATGATGGTATAGAGTCAGCCAAGTTAGTATCAGAGGCAGCGGTTGCCGTTAGGTGTCATGCACGTATCCTCCCAACATGGATTCAGTACAGGAATGACAAAGACGAAACCTAGTTCAACACCTTCCTCGACCATTTATCTGTAAGTATGGTTATGTACGGGAACTAGTAATATCGTCTTGCTCTGTCCCATACTTTCTAGGTTGCTGATAATGAGACTCCCATAATTTTCAATAGATGAGGTTCAAGTTGGATAGCCAAGATGATGCAACCAGACAAACTTGCACCCATGTTTTCAAGTCAGCTCTGCGACAGTATCGGTATAAATTATGGAAAACTCACTTTGAAGGCAAGGCTAACAGTAAACTTGCCCAAACGTCTCCAGTGGAATATATCGGATGAAGACTAGAGAGGCCACGTAAAACATTGGTCAGTTCCAAAGTATCAAGTACATTATATGTATGTGATCAGATCACATGTTGAACTCCTATTTACACATGTGCCTCACAAATCTATCTTCTTGTAGTGAACTATTCAAAGAACAGGGCCAACCGTACGAAAGTGAAATTCCAACAGACGACAGGATCTCGTAGCTATATTGCACACAGTGAGGCTCTTGTAATTAGTTGTTGTTTCACTCTTTTCACTGTGCCATATTATCATATCTATATTGACTTGTTCCAAATGCAGAGGAAAGCCCACAAGGACCAAAAGGTACTTGAACCAAATGATGTGGAAATCTCCAAGGACTGTCACACCAGCAAGACGAAGGGCATGACTACACAGTCAAAGTTGTTGTTGTAAGTCCTTAATCCTCATGCCTTTTAACTACTACTTACTCTGACTCGTGCATTGAACTTCATGGTTTGCAGACAATGTCTATAACTCTTTTCAATTTTATACACAATTGTCTTAGCGTATCATTGCGCCTTACAAGGTTTACAAGGTCAAGATATGCATGGTTTTGACACCGGACTATCAGACATTTGCTATGTTGTTCAATAGCCTAGGAGAAATGAAGGGTGAAGGTTATGGTGCTCAATCGGACAGTACATCATGAAAATGTAACAGCCAGGTCAAATGAACTGAGCTTCTGAACTTTTGGTGGTGCAGTTATCTGCCATACTGTTAACTTTTATGCTAACCTTCCTTTTGTTTTATGGCTGTAATTTGTTTTTTTTATTGGGTTGTAATTTGTTTTGTTGTGATACAAAATTTGTTCTTAACGTGCAGCCACCGGATGAAGAAAACAGCAAGCCATTATTGTATAGTGTAGGATGTTCCCTATATTTGCACTGGTGGCGAACTTTGATGCCCAGTGGATGTAATCTGTGCAATCGCCTAAATAGTCAAGCATTAGTTTCGGGCTTATTTATTTCCTAGTCTTCCTTTTCCCTGGTTTGCTAGTGACTACAACAACCATGGGCCATATACGGACCGTGGTAACCTTGAGCCTGCTACAGTCCGTAGGATCCATGGGCCTCCAACGGGCCATTGGATAAATGGGCCTCCAACGGGCCGCAGAATTGGTGGGCCTCAGGCAGTCGGATAAATGGGTCCACATGGGCTGTAAACGGGCGTAATTGGTATCAGGTCAGCACGGTAACAGGCCGTTAACACACCGGAATACAACAAAGGCTTAATTCTGTCATAGGCATAAAGGGTCATTAATGGGCTAGAATATAGGATGGGCTGGAAATGGCACAACGGGTTAACAGGCCACAAATGGGCCGATTCTAACCACAGGCAGAATTTGGCCATTCGGGGAATAGGCTAGTAATGGGTCGCAAGTAATCGAGGGCCGGAAAGGAGCCCAAGAACGTATGGGCCGTCAATGAGCCAAAAGCTAACACGGGCTAGAAACGGCCCATGAAAATCATGGGCCGTTAATGGATACAAAGAAATTTACTGTTCATTATGGGCCAGAGTCATCGTGGGCCACTAAAGGGCCAAAAGGTACAGAAGGCCTCATATGGGCCAAAAGACGGCGTGGGCCATACATGGGCCAAAAGTGAAATGGGCTAGTGTTATATTCAATGGCACACATGACGCTGTTGGGCCGATTTCGGGAAGGCCCTAACACGTTGTGAGTTACCGGGCCGTAAAATGGGCTATATGTGAACAGACCGTTAACATGCTTTTCATGGGCCGGCCCGCTAACTTTTGACCAAGTCAGACGGGTCATCCTTTGTAAGCTAAATGGGCCAGTGTTGGGCCTTCGCACATGTTGACATATCATAGGCTCCTATCTGACTCAATGATGAGCTGACACGTGTTTCCTTCGGTCGATGAGAATTTTACACGTGGAAAATCACCATTGGTCCGGGCTATTAACAGGTTATCAGATCAAAAACCAAACCTGATAGCTTAACGGCGACCCGTTACGGTGAATGCCACGTGTCGGTTACCCTGGACGAAAGCACTTCCATGACGAGTCATTTATCGTCATGGAAGTGAACACTTCCATGATGATAATTTTGGTATTGTGATGGAACACTTCTACGACAGCACATGTATGACTATCTTGATTCTGTCATAAATTCATCATGGATGTACATACATGACAGAAAACGTGACCTACTATGACAAACACATATCATCACGGAAGTGTATTTTTTGTAGTGAATGGGCATACTCATATTTTGGTTGCTGTTGATTATGTCACTAAGTCGGTAGAAGCTATTCCAACTAGTAATGATGATCATAACACTTCCATTAAAATGCTTAAAGAAGTTATTTTCCCAAGGTTTGGAGTCCCTAGATATTTAATGAGTGATGGTGGTTCACACTTTATTCATGGTGCTTTCCGTAAAATGCTTGCTAAATATGATGTTAACCATAGAATTGCATCACCCTATCATCCTCAATCTAGTGGTCAAGTTGAACTTAGCAATAGAGAAGTAAAGTTGATATTACAAAAAATGTTAATAGGTCCCAAAAGAATTGGTCTAAGAAATTAGATGATGCACTTTGGGCCTACAGAACAACAAATAAAAATCCTATGGGTATGTCTCCCTATAAGATGGTTTATGGAAAAGCTTGCCATCTGCCTCTTGAGTTAGAACATAAATCACATTGGGAAATTAAAGAAATCAACTATGATTTCAAACTTGCCGGAGAAAAGAGGTTATTTGATATTACCAAATTGGATGAATGGAAAACCCAAGCCTACGAAAATGCCAAACTGTTTAAAGAAAAAGTTAAAGATGGCATGACAAAAGAATCCAAAAGCGGGAATTCAAAGTTGGTGAAGTGCTCTTTGTACAACTCTCATTTCAGATTTTTTGCAGGGAAACTTCTCTCTAAATGGGAAGGACCATATGTTATTGAGGAGGTTTACTGCTCTGGAGCTATCAAGATTGATAATGCCGAAGGTACTAACCCGAAGGTGGTCAATGGTTAAAGAATAATGCACTATATCTCACGTACGCCTATTAATGTTGAAAGCAATATTATCCAAACCATGACACCGGAGGAACACATAAAATAAACCTTCTGGAACACTCCAGAATAACCAAAAAATAGTAGGTACGTGATTCGGTAAGTAAATGGACTCCAAAAAATCTGCAAAAATATTTTCTGTCAGTTTTGAAATATTACAAAAATATAGGAAAATAAGAAACAACCAGGAAGGCAACACTGGTGGGCACAAGACACCAGGGCGTGTCTGGCTCCCCAGGCATGCCCAGGTGGGTTGTGCCCACCTCGGTTACCTTCCGGACACTATTTTTCTCCCGTTTTCTTGTCCTCCAAGATAAAAAATCTTTATATACCACCCAAACATATTGACCACCGTATCACGGAAAAATCTTCTGTTCTTCTTTCTTGCTGTTTTATGTCGGATCTGTCAAGCCAGGCATCATGTCTTCTTCCTCTTCTGACAAAGTAGAAGGAGATTCTTGGTTAATAAAGATGGAGCTAAAAAGAGAGGAACCAGAGAAGGTCATCAAGGGTGACAAGGACAAGGAAGTCGCTGGAGATCAAGTTCCATAAGCAAAAGAAGAATGCATCCTTTAGCCTTACTCTGATCATCTTACCCCTACTGAAATTGAAGCTTTTAGGATCATTGAAAGGGTTCGTGTGCAAAATAAATATCTCACTCATGAAAATATTCTGTTGCAAGAGCATGTCATCGCCCACTATAGCATCATTCGTAGATTGGAGTAGCTCTTGAGCCTGAAGTGTGACGCTACTACCTCATGACCACCACCTCCATCTTCATCACCAAAGGAAACTTGAGTACATGGTATGGGCACTCCCCTTGGCTTATGCCAAGCTTCGGGGAGGTCCCCCGATATCGTATCACCACCACTATCTTTGCCTTTATTTATCTTAGCTTGATCCTTAGTTATCTTTTGAATAAGTTGAATAAAAAGTTTAGTTCAAATCTTCTCTCTTCGAGTGTTTTCTTAGTGATCTATCTATCTATGTAATCGTGTGCGAGATATATAATAAAGATTAGTTCAAGTTTTGCTTTCTTTACTTTTATGTTTCAACAAAAATAGAAGGAAATGATAAAAAGATCATATGCTAATCTTATGGTAAGTAATGACATCACATAAAGAAAATTATAACTAGTAAAATTTATTGGAGATTGACAAGCATAGTATTGGTCAATGATGCAATTCATGAAAGAATTAATAAGGGAAGAGAAGATTCACATGTAAATACACTATCACGGACATCTTTTATGATTGTGAGCCCCCATGAAATATTTTGTGTCAAATTTGTTGACGTTGGACAAGGAAGACAACGAAATGATTTATGTTTGTTCATATTCACATAGAAGTTATATTGTCATAGATCCTTCAACATGTGGTGTTTGCTCAATATCTTTGCCAGCCAAAAATTCCACACTAAGTGGAGATACTACTTGTGCATCAAAAAACCCTTAACCCAAAATCTTATTTTGAGAGTCCACCTTACCTACCTATGGATTGAGTAAGATCCTTCAAGTAAGTTGTCATCGTTGCAATAAGGCAATAAAAATTGCTTCTAAATGTGTTGGATCATTTAGTGTAAGAGAAAATTGAGCGTTGTACAAACTTGTGACGGCAAAATAATAAAAGCGACAGGCTGCATAATAAAGGTTGCCATCATAAGGGGCAATATAACGTGGCATTCTTTTGCATTAAGAGATTTGGCATACAAACAAATAAGCGCATGGCAACCTCTGCTTCCCTATGCGAAGGGCCTATATTTTACTTTAATGCATCACTTTTATGTCAGAGTCAAAGTATTATTCCCTATTCCTTTTTATTTTCTCTTTTTGCAAGGATCATGCGGTGAGGAAAGATCTAGGCACATATATCCATTTGGATATGAGTGGGCATGAGTTATTATTGTTGAAATCACCCTTCAGGTGAATATGTTGGGAGGCGAAACTATTAGACCATATCTTTCTATGTGTCTGGCTGAAACTATTTGTTCATGGGTATGTTGTGAGTGTTAGCAATCATAAAAGGTTAAATGATGATTGAGTATTTGAACTTGCCTAAAGGCTCCAACACGTGGCACTACCTGAAAAGATGATGAATTGTAGTTGCAAAGTTGACTGAGAACATAGTTTGTTGGTTTACAATAAGGTTTATGCTTTATACTTCAATGTTGTGATGAATTGTTACTTGTTCATGAGAAGTTATATGATAAAGTTGTGTGATAAAGCTTTATGTCAAAGTTTATTGTTGTCATAATAATAAACATGATGCTTCTATGTCCGTATTTTGTTTTTATCGACACCTCTCTCTCTCTAAGCATGAGGACATGTTTTCCGATTTCGGTTTTTCGCCTGAGGACAAGCGAGGTGTATGTTTGGGGGAGTTGATACGTCCATTTTGTATCATGTTTTCCTACTGATATTTATAATGTTTTTATGTATAATAATGCTTTTGGAGTATTTATAATGACCTTTCTCTCATAATATGCAAGGTTTACACAAAGAGGGAGAATGCCGGCAGCTGGAATTCTGGACCTGAAAAAGCTACGTCGGAGTTACCTATTCTGCACATCTCCAAATAAGCTCAAACATCACGGAGCTTTTTTATGGAATGTTTAAGAATTATTGAAGCAAATAACTACCAGAGGGGGCCCGCCAGGTGGGCACAACCTACCTGGGCGCGCCAGGGCCCCCAGACGTGCCCTGGTGGGTTGTGCCCTCCTCGGCCCACCTCCGGTGCCCATCTTTTGGTATATATGTCATTTTGACCTAGAAGAAATCAGAGGGGAACTTTCGGGACGAAGCGTCGCCGTCTCGAGGCGGAACTTGGGCAGGAGCACTTTTGCCCTCCGACGGAGCGATTCCGCCGGGGGAACTTCCCTCCCGGAGGGGGAAATCATCGTCATCGTCATCACCAACAACTCTCCCATCTTTGGGAGGGCAATATCCATCAATATTTCAACAACACCATCTCCTCTCAAACCCTAGTTCATCCCTTGTGTTCAATCTTTGTAACAGAACCTTTGATTGGTACTTGTAGGTGATTAGTAGTGTTGATTACATCTTTGTAGTTGATTACTATATGGTTTATTTGGTGGAAGATTATATGTTCAGATCCATTATGTTAATTAATACCCCTATGATCTTGAGTATGATTATCATTTGTGAGTAGTTACTTTTGTTCTTGAGGTCACGGAGAAGTCATGTTGCAAGTAATCATGTGAACTTGATATGTGTTCGATATTTTGATGATATGTATGTTGTGATTCCCTTAGTGGTGCCATGTGAACGTCAACTACATGGCACTTCACCTTATTAGGGGCTAAGGGAATGCATTGTGGAGTAGTTATTAGATGATGGGTTGCTAGAGTGACAGAAGCTTAAACCTATTTTATGCGCTACTTCGTAAGGGACCGATTTGGATCCAAAAGTTTAATGTTATGGTTAGATTTTATGTTAATACTTTTCTCGTAGTTGCGGATGCTTGCGAGGGGGTTAATCATAAGTAGGACGTTTGTTCAAGTAAGAACAACACCTAAGCGCCGATCCACCCACATATCAAATTATCAAAGTAGCGAACATGAATCAAGCCAACGTGATGAAAGTGACATGGTGAAATTCCCGTGTACCCTCAAGAACGCTTTGCTTATTATAAGAGACCGTTTTGGCCTGTCCTTTGCCACAAAAGGATTGGGCTACCTTGCTGCACTTTATTTACCGTTACCATTACTTGCCTGTTACAAATCATCTTGCTATCAAAATACTTGTTACTGAATATTTCAGTGCTTGCAGAAAATACCTTGCTGAAAACCACTTGTCATTTCGTTCTGCTCGTCGTTGGGTTCGACACTCTTACCTATCAAAAGGACTACGATTGATCCCCTATAGTTGGGGGTCATCATCATCCCATAATAACAGTGGGATTACCCCTCGGGTAGCAACGACTAGCCTCCACTCTTAGCGACGAGAGTGAGCAATCAGGGCTCAATAGACTCGATGCTCGCAATGCATGGCCCAGTTCTTTTGAGCGGATTATGGAGAACCTCGTCTGGAAAATCTTAAGCCAAAAGAACACGATTCCTTCTCCAAAATCTTGAGAGGATCCTGTAGATTCCTAGCGCAATCTAAAATCTCCAAAATAATTGGATTTTCCCAAAATCTCAGGGTTTTAGATAGTCCCTCAAAAGAAAATGTTTGGAGTTAACAGAGTGAGCCTATTGCAGCAGGTTATTACGAAATGTCACCAAACCATGTAAAACAGATACAAAAGATAACGAAAGCGCATGGGTTTCAATGCCCGATATTTCGCTAAGCTCCAACTCGAGCAGGGCCATCGCTAGGGTTCCAGTGCCGCCGTCGGCCCACCTCGCCGCTGCCAGCCAGGTCGTCGCCGCCACCGGTCCGGACTCCTGCCGCAGCCCATCTTCCTCCGCCACCCATATGCCATCTGTCACCGCCGGGATTCCAAACATCCAAACAGGTTGGATACTAGCATGATACAAACGGCAACGATACCATGTACTAGATTTCCAACAACATCTACCGATTGGGAGATATGAGATGTTCAACCATCATCATTCTTCTTCGCGAAATGTGATCGAAAGGGCGTTTGGTGTTCTCAAGATGAAAGGGCGAATTCTCGGAGGCATACCTGGGTATAAACTCAAGACCCAAAAGATGATTGTCATTGCAAGTTTGACAATGATGCATATCTGCAACCTCCATTGTCGTTTATAAGTGCCAACACTCTACCACCATAAGATGATGATAGTACCATGAACAACACATGACGCAATTGCTGCTAGTCTCATACCTTGAGATTATTCGTTCTATTTTTAGTTCGCCCTTTTTTTTTAACTTAGTTCGCCCACTTTTGTAACGAACAAAACTTTTAAATATTTGTAGTTGTAATATTTAGCACTTTATGATATTCATAAATCACTTTCTCGCTCATATTCGACAAGATACTGTTCGAAATAATAAAGTGTTAACAGTCCATCAAACAATTTCTGTCTAAGGGTACTGCAGGCATTTCAACGCATAACTGAATCCACAATCTTAAACTGGAATCTCAGAAAAGAAGTCGACCGCAGATTATGTGGAAAGCAGATTATGAAATAATTTTTTTAGTTCTGCAGAATCCCGCCGGAAAAGAGCTCGGCCATAAACATGCGAAGAACAAGGACGAGCACACGCACCATACGGCTTGCCGTCACAAGTCAATGTTCAGGTCCAGCAGCCGGTGGCCGAAAGAGCGGAAGCAAAGAAAGCGAAGCAGTAGCGGAAGACAAAATCAACGTCGGAAAGCGAAAAGCGAAAAGCGAAGCTACGGGCCTATGGCGCGGCACGCGGCCGCGTCGACAGCTAGCCGTGCGCGCAGGCACGGGTGGTGGTGATGGTCGCGTGCGCGCGAACCAACCTAGCTGTAACTAGTAGCAGATCTGGTGACGAGCAGCTGCCTAGCTAGGCCGGCGCGCATTGATCTCGCGGGCGCGGCGGCCGTGGTGGCCGCTGTCACGGGTGCGGACCCTCCGGGTTGTGCCGGCCATTGGCGCCATACCGGGGATAGTCCTCGATGTCAACCTCCATCACTACCCTCACCGGTCCTCGCCCTCGCCCTCGGTCCTCCACGGTGGTCGTCGTGAACCCGGGCGCTGCCTCCTCATCCTGCATATATACGACGGATGAAACACAAAAGGTTGATCCCCACTCCAGTTTTGCTATGTGCATCAGCAACTATCTAAAAGGGCAAGTATACTAGGAGTAGCGTAGAGCGTTTTCTCTTCTCATAGACTAATCAATCGGTGGGGATGGAGAGAGGGGCAAGGCAAACCTGTGGCGCGGCCTTGCCCAGCGCAGTCGCCGCTCCATCCTTCCGGTGAGGGTCAGCACTGGCTGCACGGATCGACGAAGCGATTGATCTGTAAGACAAACAGTCGCAGCAAGCAAGAACAAGAAGAGAGACGGGTAGTATTCGCCTGGTGCGTACCTGCAGAAGCCGCGGCGCCGAGGCGAGCAAGGCAGCAGAGGGAGAGGAGCACCAGGAGCGCAGCGACGAGGCGCCGTTGCCGTTGCTGCTGCCGCGGCTGCGCCATCACATTGCCGAGCGCCACCAAACCAGGGAATCCTCTCTCTCTCTCTCTCTCTCTCTCTCTCTCTCTCTCTCACTTGCGCGCACGCGCGTGTGAATGAAGGAAGACAGACAGATGTGTTGTGCTTCGTTCTTTGCTTGGCTTCTCCTCTTGGGCGATTTGACTTGTGCACAGTGGCCGCTTTATACAGAGAGCGTCGGCTCATCCGCGCGCGTGAGACGAGTAGTGGGGGGATCCGTGGGTGGCGGCCTCTACGTTACCGACGAAAACGCAGACGTTCAAAGAGCCGTCTGGATAGATAGGTGCGAACAAACAAACGACGTACAAACGCAAATGTTTGACTGCCGATACACATACACTGTTCACACGGAGCGAAGGGGTCCGTCCGGTCAACCGCCGCATTATTTATCGCCTCTTTCGCTCTGCGCGCTGTCGGGCAGGCGCACGACTTTTGTTGGCATATGCCGAGATTCCGGGTGCGCGCCAGCCACGGCCCTCCTATTCTAAGCAAAACCTGGGATGGGATCACCAACCGCTTATTATTTAAGCGTTTGAAAAATTGGCAAGCACCAGCTTAGGATCTGCTCCCCCACTTGTGTGGTTATACTAAAATAAATCGCGCCACAGCAAATGGGGTTCCGCAGATCACACAGAGAAACCCAATTTATTTGTCAGGTCTCATGATTCGAGGTTTGTCTCATGCTTTCGGCTTAGCTGGTCGGCATTTGGCTTGGCTGTCATATGCTCATCGACCTCTCATCGAGTAAAATGCACAGAATCAGGAACCAGATTAACTCTTAGCTGGTTGGGTTCGATCGCGGAATCGTTGGCTGGGATGATGAAAGAATTAAAAGGATGGAGTAAAGAAAATTTTGGTAATGTGCTAAAGGAGATAGAGACTCTCCGCTCACAACTTTCTGAACTTCAGCTCGGCGGGGCTGAACATTCGCAGATACGTCGTAAAATGTACCAGCTAGATGAATTGTTATTCAGAGAGGAAATGATGTGGTTGCAACGCTCACGCATTGAGTGGTTAAAAGAGGGTGAAAGGAATACTAGCTATCTCCATAGAAGGGCGGCAGCGACTGTTAAAGGCTGATGGATCCTGGTGCACAGCCCCGACTGAAATGGAACTAATGGCAAAGTCGTACTTTCAGGAAGTATATACTAAAGACCCAAACCTTGTTCCCAGGGAGGTTTTAGACTGTATCACCGCTAAAGTTACAGAGGAAATGAATGAATCACTCTGTCAGCCATATACTGAAAAGGAAATTTCGGACGCTCTCTTCAGATCGGGCCGTTGAAGGCCCCGGGCACGGATGGTTTCCCAGCACGTTTTTATCAACGTAATTGGGCTGTGTTCAAGGAACAAATTATTGCAGCAGTGCAGGAGTTCTTCATTACGGGAGACATGCCGGATGGGATTAATGACACGTCCATTGTCTTGATTCCAAAGGTTCCCCATCCAAAGGAACTGAAGGACTTCCGACCCATTAGTCTCTGTAATGTTGTGTATAAGATAGTGTCCAAGTGTATGGTAAACAGGCTTCGGCCTCTGCTCTCAGAACTTATCTCGGAGAATCAAAGTGCCTTCATCCCGGAAAGGCTGATCACAGATAACTCCATTATAGCCTTTGAATGTATCCATCATATTCAAACATTATCAGAAAATTCGGAGGCTTATTGTGCTTACAAGCTTGACCTGTCGAAGGCATACGACCGTGTTGATTGGGAGTTTTTGGAGAAGGCACTTCTTAAGTGGGGGTTCTCCCAACACTGGATTTCTCGTGTCATGGCATGCATCTCTTCAGTCAAGTACTCTGTGAAGATCAATGGCAAGTTAACGGAGATATTCACCCCTTCGAGGGGCCTGCGCCAAGGTGACCCCTTATCCCCCTTTCTATTCCTTTTTGTAGCAGATGCCTTGTCAGCCCTCTTAAACAAGTCAATGCTAGAGGATGGTTTGAAAGGGTAAGAATCAGAGAGGTGCTCCCGAGATATCTCACATTTTATTTGCAGATGACACTGTTATTTTTCCAAGTGTCTCAAAGAGCAGCGAGATTGGTGAAGGGTTTGTTGAACACTTACGCGGTGGCCACGGGCCAATTAATTAACCCATCAAAGTGCTCCATCCTTTTCGCGATCATTGCCCGCCGGAAGTCACATGTATAAAGAGTGTTCTCGAAATTACTCAGAATGTTTTGAGCCTAAGTATCTTGGTCTCCCAAAGGTGCGAGGGGAGAATACATCAAGGTAAATTTGAAACTATCCAAGAGAGGCTCGGAAGAGATTGGTAGATTGGGGGAGCAGATATGTCCTCAGCAATAAAGAGATACTTATCAAGTCAATGGCCCAAGCAATTCCGACTTATGTAATGAGTGTCTTTAAGCTCCCCATGTATGTATGTGATGAACTCACACGTATGATTCACAAGATCTTGGTGGGGAGTGGAAAAAGGAAAAGGAAAATGGCGTGGCTTAGTTGGGAGAAGATGAGACTTCGAAAGCCATGGGCGGCATGGGCTTCAGAGATATGAGAGCTTTCAACCAGGCTCTTCTTGCTAAACAAGCTTGGAGGCTTATTGAAACACCGATAGTTTGTGTGCTAGACTGCTGAAAGCCAAGTACTTTGTTGCCGCCATCTTCTTGATACAAGATTCACAGGTAATGGCTCGGTGGTGTGGAAGGAATTTTGCATGGGCTTGAGCTGTTAAAGAAGGGTATAATTTGGTGCGTTGGGAACGGAACGCTTATCGGGACTGGAGAGATCCTTGATCCCACGGCCGTACTCTTACAGACCTATCACCCGAAGCACAATTGTCGTTTTAATAGAGTTTCTGATTTCTTGGATATGAATGGTGCTTGGAGGATGGACAGACTAAGAGATCATTTCTGGGCAATGGATATAGAGCATATATTAAAGATACGGACTTCTCCGAGGTTGCGGACTGATTTTGTCGCGTGGGCGCCGGAGAAAAGTGGGTTGTTCACGGTGAGGAGCGCTTACAAAGTGGCTACATGTGATCATGATGTCGCCCTTGCAGGAGGTTCTTCCAGCTACGAACCGTGTGGTCGACGCACGCTATGGAATTGCATATGGGAATCTTCTGTTCCCCAACGAATGAAAATATCAGCGTGGAAAGTAGCTACGGGGGCCCTCCCAACACAAAAATGTAAAAGGTTCAGACATCTCTCAACTAGATCCACGTGCCCCTTATGTGGTATTGAGGAGGAATGATCCTATCATGCCCTGGTAGCGTGTTCTCATGCCAGAAATATTTGGATCAACATGAGGACAAGATGGCCACTACCGGGAGATGAAATGCTCATTGACAATGGAAAGGAATGGCTGCTACATCTTCTGTCTAGGTGTTCAGAGAATACACAGGATATGATCATCATGCTTTGTTGGCGTATATGGCAGCTGCGGTCGACCAAACCCATGGGAAAGAAGTTCCTCCAGCTCATGTAACCAGAGACTTCTGGATAGCTACTATCATCGGTCAAAGTTAGTGAGAGGTTTTCAACGAATGAAATCATCAAAGGGAAGATGCCATCTTCGGCTATCCCTCTTATAGCAGAGAAAATAGCGCCGCTAGTTGAGCCATGGCCGAATCCAGTACCAGGGTAGGTTGCACTCTCTGTGGATGGTTCCTTTAGTTCTTCGGACGGCTCGACGGCTGCTGGGATGGTACTGTGAGACAGCACCAGTCACATCATCTTCTCGGCTTACCGTGTGATATTCAACTTCAACGACTCTCTAGAAGCGGAGATTCATGCGATCATGCAGGGTATGGCATTGGCAATCCAACACTCGTCTTTACCGGTGGTTGTGCAGTCAGATTCAACAGAGGTGTTTTCTTGCTTGTTGAACGGGGGACTCGAGCGCTCAGCTTATGGGCATTTGGTTAGTGAGATCAAAGAGTTAATGTCTGGTAGGGAGTTTTATCCGCAGAAAATTTCTCGTAGTCAAAATAGAGTTGCAGATCGTTTGGCCAATTATAGCCGCACCGAGAGCACAACTGCTGTGTGATTGACCTCGGCTCCACCATGTATCGAGGAAATATGGCGTCTTGATTGTAACAATGTTACTCATTAATAAAACTTCCTTATCCTCGCAAAAAAAGGAACCAGATTAACTGAGCTCGAGCGGGTGAACAGTAAAATCTGAAAATATAGTAAAAAATATATATCAAAAACAGTTTCTTAGCAAAATTTCATAATATTTCGAATGATTGCAAAATTTCTTCATAGAATGACATTTGTGGAAGTCGTGGTAAAACTACAAAATCAACACTCCAAAAATAACTTTTTTGAGCACCAGTTTTTTTGCCACGACTTCTAGGTATGTCATTTCAGGATGAAACATTGCAAGCATTGAAAACATTTACCAAACTTTGTCACAACAAAGTTTAGATTTTTTTAATTGTTATTTTAATTATTTTTTTTGGGATTTTACTGTTCACTCAAGCTCATATGAGCTCGAACTGAAAAGGACACTTATGTGAGAACGCCATAGTAGCAGCGTCATTAACGAAAAACCACGACACTAGTGGTGTCATTAATGATGGTAAATTTCATCGCGGCAAAAAATGATAGTGATAGAAAACAATGGAAAAATATTTGAACACAATTTGACGTGGCAAACCCCTCGTGCCGACAGAGTGGATGGCCATTGACGGCTGATCAGGACCGGCTCGGTCCGACGAACCCAGCTGCACTGGCACATTCACTTGTTACCGAAGCAGACGTTCCTTCTAGCGCCGCAGACGACCGTTCACTGTAACACCCCCAGTGTCATGCTAGAGTGACCTCACACTAATGGTGCGAAGTCATCATGATTAACTAGGTTGATCATCTTTGATTAATATCTCTTTCCAAATTCCACTTTAAATCAAATTCAAATTGTAAGTGAAATACAAAAATTCACAAATATGAAAACTAAAATGTTCATCATGTGGAAAATAATCCATAACTAATTATGGTGGTGAACCAACATTTTTATAAAGTGTCTAAGTGCCCTAAAACAATTAAAATAGTGGCAAAACAAATGCATTTAAATTATAAAAAATTACAAACTATTTCAATTCATGTGCCAAACTAATTTTAGCCGTGTCCTATATCATAATACAATTTTATGTGCAACTTTGATATTTTATGAAACTAAAATAAACTGAAACTAAAAGAAAACAGAAAACAAGATAAAAAGAAAAACAAAAGCAAGGGAAAAAGAAAAGGGGGGGGGGCTTTTGAAGGAAATATGCCCTAGAGGCAATAATAAAGTTATTATTTATTTCCTTTTATCATGATAAATGTTTATTATTCATTCTGGAATTGTATTAACCGGAAACATAATACATCTGTGAATACATAGACAAACATAGTGTCACTAGTATGCCTCTACTTGACTAGCTCGTTGATCAAAGATGGTTATGTTTCCTGACCATAGACATGAGTTGTCATTTGATTAATGGGATCACATCATCAGGAGAATGATGTGATTGACTTGACCCATTCCGTTTGCTTAGCACTTGATCGTTTAGTATGTTGCTATTGCTTTCTTCATGACTTATACATGTTCCTACAACTATGAGATTATGCAACTCCCATTTACCGGAGGAACACTTTGTGTGCTACCAAACGTCACAACGTAATCGGGTGATTATAAAGGAGCTCTGAGGTGTCTCCAAAGGTACATGTTGAGTTGGCGTATTTCGAGATTAGGTTTTGTCACTCTGATTGTCGGAAAGGTATCTCTGGGCCCTCTCGGTAATGCACATCACTATAAGACTTGCAAGCAATGTAGCTAATGAGTTAGTTACAGAATGATGCATTACGTAACGAGTAAAGAGACTTGCCGGTAACAAGATTGAACTAGGTATTGAGATACCGATGATCAAATCTCGGGCAAGTAACATACCGATGACAAAGGGAACAACGTATGTTGTTATGCGGTTTGACCGATAAAGATCTTCGTAGAATATGTAGGAGCCAATATGAGCATCCAGGTTCTGCTATTGGTTATTGACCGAAGACATGTCTCAGTCATGTCTACATAGTTCTCGAACCCGTAGGGTCCGCACGCTTAAAGTTAGATGACAGTTATATTATGAGTTTATATGTTATGATGTACCGAAGATAGTTTGGAGTATCAGATGTGATCACGGACATGACGAGGAGTCTCGAAATGGTCGAGACATGAAGATTGATATATTGGACGACTATATTCGGACACCGGAATGGTTTCGGGGGTTATCGGATATATACCGAAGTACGGGGGGGTTATCGGAACCCCTCGGGGGTTTAATGGGCCTCATGGGCCCTAAGTGGATAAGAGGAGGGGCGGCCAGGGCAGGCCGCACGCCCCCTCCCCCTCTTGTCTTAATAGGACAAGGAGGGGGGGGCTCCCCCTTTCCTTCCTCCCCTCTCTCCCTTCCTTCCCCCTCTCCTACTTGGACAAGGAAAGGAGGGAGTCCTACTCCAGGTAGGAGTAGGACTCCTCCTGGCGCGCCCCTCCTGGTCGGCCGCCCCTCCCCCTTGCTCCTTTATATACGGGGGCAGGTGGGCACCTCTAGACACAACAACAATTGATCCTTGAGATCTATTAGCTGTGTGCAGTGCCCCCTCCACTATATTCCACCTCGATAATATCGTAGCGGTGCTTAGGCGAAGCCCTGCGTCGGTAGATCATCATCATCGTCACCACGCCGTCGTGCTAACGGAACTCTCCCTCGACACTCTGCTGGATCGGAGTTCGAGGGACGTCATCGAGCTGAACGTGTGCTAGAACTCGGAGGTGCCGTGCTTTCGATGCTTGATCGGTCGGGCCGTGAAGACGTACGACTACATCAACCGCGTTGTGCTAACGCTTCCGCTTACGGTCTATGAGGGTACATGGACAACACTCTCCCCACTCGTTGCTATGCATCACCATGATCTTGCGTGTGCGTAGGATTTTTTTTGAAATTACTACATTCCCTAACAGCTTTCCCCTTGCCCCCTAGGCCTTGCCACTCGAACCGGGTGTAGGATCGGAAGTATGTCTAGAGGGGGGGTGATTAGACTACTTGACAACTTAAAAGTTTAGCCTTTTGATTAGGGCAAGTTTTTAGCAAGTTCACAATGATGACCAAGTCAAGTATCACCCTACACATGCAATTCTAGAGTTATGGCAGCGGAAAGTAAATTGCACATGTAGTAAATAAGAGGTGGAGAAGAGCAAACGCAATTTGGAGACACGGAGATTTTTCTCGTGGTTCCGATAGGTGGTGCTATCGTCAATCCACGCTGATGGAGACTTCAACCCACGGAGGGTAACGGCTGCGAGAGTCCACGGAGGGCTCCACCCACGAAGGGTCCACGAAGAAGCAACCTTGTCTATGCCATCATGGCCTACGCCCACGGAGGACTAGCCTTACTCGGGTAGATCTTCACGAAGTAGGCGATCTCCTTGCCCTTACAAACTTCTTGGTTCAACTCCACATCTTGACGGAGGCTCCCAAGCGACACCTAACCAATCTAGGAGGCACCACCTCCAAAAGGTAATAGATGGTGTTGGTGATGATGAACTCCTTGCTCTTGTGCTTCAAATGATAATCTCCCCAACACTCAACTCTCCTCACCGATTTGGCTGTGGTGGAAGAAAGGATTGAGTGGAAAGCAACTTGGGAAGGCTAGAAATCAAGTTTCATATGGTGGGAGTGGAGCAACTTGATCTCAACACAAGGGTAGGTAGTTTTCTTCTCGTAAATGTAAGGTAGGAGTGGTAGTTCTTTCGATGGCTCTCTCCACGAATGAAGAGGAGGTGGAGGGTATTTATAGCCTCCACACAAAATCCAACTGTTACACACATTTGACCAATCTCGGTCGGACCGAAGTTGACAACTCGGTGAGACCGAAAGTTCAAATCTTAGAACGTTGGGATTTTCGATGGGACCGAAAATACAATCTCGATTAGTCCGATTCTTCCAAAGTCTAGGGTTTGCCAATCTCGGTGGGACCGACTTTCTCATCTCGGTGACACCGATTTGAGTACGTATGTTCTGAAGCTTGGCAACACCAATTTCGTATGACCGAGTTTGGAATCGGAAAATCCAAATTTTAGGGTTTGGGTATATGGTGAGGTGGTTCATCTCGGTGTGGTGAGTTTATCGAATCGGTGGGACCGAGATTACTTATGGGTTTATGTTGGAATGAAAGATTGTCGATAGTTTGAGAGATAAATCACTAAGCACTTTGAGCAACCAGATCATCATCATAACCTCATCCCCTTTAATAGTATTGGCTTTCCTATGGACTCAATGTGATCTTGGATCACTAAACCAAAAATAGAGTCTTGAGCTTTTGCCAATGTTTTCCTTAGCATTTTGAGGGTCCACATCATCAGTCATTGCCATACCCATATCAATTGAACTTTCGAAATATTCTCAAGAAATGATTAGTTCAATGATATATATGTTGTTATTAATTACCAAAACCACCCGGGATTAGTTGCACTTTCAATCTCCCCTTTTGGTAATTGATGACAACATATAGATCAAAGCTTCGACAAATGATATAATCAATGAATAACATCGTCGCTTTGAGAAGTATGTGATAAGCAAGAGCTCCCCTAAATTTGTGCATTATTTAAGATTTGCGCTTGAATGCAAATGCACAATCGATTAGGATCATGGGTCACTCTTCCATGTCACATACATCTTGGTGGAGCGCACAAAATGATAAGAATGAATAGCATGCACCCAATCACCAAGACATGAGTAAGTGATCATACAAGGTGTGAATAGAATATGATAAGCATTAAGCACACATTAAGCATAGTATGATCAAGCACTCATCAAGATAGAGCAAACGAGTATCAAACACACGAAATGTCTCAAAGAACTCAAAAGTATCTCAAGGAAAATCGCAAACGAAAGAGCAAAAACGAGCACTCTCTCTCGAAGTCCTATGATCTATACAATTTCTCCCTTTGGCAACAAGTTACCAAAAGTTCGAAGGTATAGAGCTAATCGTCACTAGGGACTCTGTTGGCGGCTCTGCTCTGCGCCGATGGAGTGGAGATAGCTGCATCTCGCAAAAGCTTCGCCAAGTCTGTGGAGCTGGAGGAGTGGATCTTGGAGCTGGTACAGGATCCGATGGAGCTGTGGAGGTGTCTTGATGTAGTAGCCCTGGGTCTGCCACAGAATAGCGGTGATCTGGGCTTTGTGGGCACTGCAGCAGGCTGCTCATAGTCATCTGGACTAGATCACCTTCCATCTCCTTCATGATCTCTGCCTTCTCCTCTTCGCTTCCTCAATGTCGCCTCAAGCTTGTTGACGGTGACCGCACTTCATCCACTTGACATCCGAGCATGGAACTTATCTTCAACTATCCTCTCTAGACTCTCCCGAGACTCGCACTATGCTGGCCAGCGTAGTTCAATTCTCCGAGTGGCTTCAAGAAGTTGTTCTCCAACGCTCTTGGGCTTTTCTGCTGCTTCCTTCTCAGCTTTAGCTTGTTTGGCAGCTTCAGACTTAGCGTGTCCTTCAACAGATGTGGGAGCATCCTCACCATCACAACTTCATTATCTTCATGTTCAGCTGCGGTGGCAAGTGGGGTCTATCCAACAGGTAGGTGTCCGTGCCAAACTTGGCATTAATGAGCATCTGAATATGCGGAGCAAACCCACACGACCTCTTACAGTCTGCTGCTGTCCTCTTGATAGTCTCTACTATCGTGTCCATCACCTTAAAAGGTGTCTTCGATCGAGAATGTGCAGCATGTTGATAGAATAGCCTCTTATCATGCGGTGGTCTCTCGACTTGGGCATCAAAGTATGCCTCGGAATGGTGTTAGTGGTTGGGAGACCTGCTCAAGATGATAAACCGATCCAAGCTTCCATATCTCAACATCCTTGTCGGTACCTCATTGTACATGTTCTTCATAGACTCGTGATTCTTCTTTGGAATGCCATAGACATCAACATCATCATCCCTTGATATTGGTGCATTCAGAACGCTCTCCATTCCTCAACAGTTGAGGAGAATCTCGTCATACATCATCCATACAATTCGCCATCCGGATAGAAGTGTGCGGTGGCATAGAACCGCATGATCATCTCATCATTCCAAAGCAACGACCGACCAACAAACTCAGCAACTCCACATGCGGTGAAGCTCTCATGCACATGTGGGAAATAGTCTCGTGCTCTTCACCGTCGATGTAATCCCGGTCTACATATCCGTGTCAAGAATAATTGGCTTCTTATCCATGAGCACTGCCTCATAGAAGTCTTGTTGCTCTCGTGTGGAACCTAGAGTCAACAGCTGTCCTTCTCCTGGTGGCATATGGATCAACTTGCCTCCATAGCTCGAGACCTTTGTCCTTCCTTTCCTTCATATTTTCAGCTCGAGGATGAGCATCATTATGAATCGGCAATTTCATGGAGCTTGAAAGAAAACATGTGCCTCTTCATCGATTCAGCGGTGGCACATTGTCCTTCTTCTTCTCTCAAGCGGTATGTTTCTCACAGTTTTCTTTGGCTTGGCGGCAGGTTTGGCTTGGGCTGCCTTTTGCTGGAGCTGATGGCTTAGATTTTGTGGGTGCTCTGCCTCGATGGCATCTCCCATCAACTTTTGCTTCGAGGAGGCTGGGGTGCTTCCTCATCGAGTCATCATCATCGCCTTCTTCATGAACTAGCCTCTTCCTCTTGGAAGTCTTCTTGATCTTCTTGGAGGTTTCTTCTTCCATGCTCAGCTTCTTTGCAACTGTGGATTTCTTCTCTTTGCTGGTGCCTTTCTTTGCTTGTTGCCCTTGATGGCCCTTGGCAACCACTTTCCTCTTAGGCTTGGAAGTTATCTCCTCATCTCGCAACAAAGTCGAGTCTTCCTCATCGAATTCCTCTTCTTCTCGCCCCGTGGCAGCTGGAGGCAATCCACTTGGAGTGCTCCTCTCTCCATCATCTGAAAAACTGCTTGCTTCAGACTTGTAATCGCCTCTCGAATCTCAACTGGTGATTCAGACTGTTCGCTGTCACTTGCATCGAGATATGACCGACAACCTGTGAAAAGAATAGGTATAGGCGTAATAGAAGAGTTATCACAAATCGCAGAGGATTTTGCAAAATAAATGAGTTCAAACATTAGTTTTAGGTTTTCACAGAATGCATTTCGGTCCGACCGAGTCTAAAATTCGTGAATCCGAAGTGCCTAAACAGACCATACACACCACTTTCGGTTGACCGAAATGGGTTTCGGTCTAGCCGAGAGCACTAGGGTTTCACTAAATCTTCACTTCGGTCTTACCGATTTGCACAACTCGGTTTAACCGAAAAGTGTAAAGGCAATGGCCAGAGGCCAAATCGGTCATCCGAGAATGTAGAATCGGTCACACCGAGATGTGTTCGCGGAAACCTAACCCTAAAATTTTCACTCGAATTTTGTTCTATGATCTAATCTGCTGGATAGGAAGATTTCAATCTTGGCAAGAAGCTAGGCAAAACCTATCGTGCATAGAATCGAGGTTGAAGCACGAGAGGATGAAACTCACCCAATCTGGTGGAGCTTCACCACGGCGGCAACGGCGCGACGAGATTGACCGCTGACGGCGATGGAGACCATGGCGAGGCGCCAAAGCGACGGCGGAGACGATCCAAGACCACGGCGACGGCAAATAAGGGTTTGAGGGCGAGGCGTTTGAAGAAGTAATCAACGCTGTCCTCGGGTATATATACCTTCGGTTGTCGGTGGACCGAAGTTGAAAACTCGGTGGGACCGAGATGGTTAATCTGCGTGCGATTACTCACTTGATCACGCCGAATTTGTAACTCGGTTTCACCGAGGTGAAAACCTAGATCAATCCAAGTAATTTGGTCCGTCCGATTTGAGTATATTGGTTTGACCGAAAGTACTTAGAAGGTTTTGGAAGTTAGGCTTTTGACGGATCGGTGGCTCCGAGTGCTCCTCACTCGGTCGTCCAAAAAGTCTTGTTCAAAGTTTGTGATATAAGCATGAATAGAGTTTGAGACAAGAAAGCATAGATAGCTAGGGAGGAACTTAGGCATTCTTGTCCATCCATTTGGTCAAAAAGAAAAATCCAAAAGACCAAAGCAACAAATGGATGTCCTCGAATGGATAAAATCATGCATCCAACATGCTCACACAATAAGATAGCAAATAAAATATGTGTCAAACATGCACAAACAAAACACTAGCTACTAGCACACAATTTGGCGATGACTAGGTCATCTATATATGAGTATATTGACTTAGGAGTCAAATGAGAACATTTGATCATAGGTCATACTCATCGCTTAAGCACAAGTGGGGTTACCACTTTTCCATAAAGCATTAATGTGTTCACATCATTTGAAGATGCTTTAGCTCATTTCTTTAGAGCAAAGCTCCCCCTTGATGTGAGAACCCCTTTTAAAGGGTCAAACTAACCTTGGGTTGTCGTTGAAGACTTCATGTAGATGTTGAAGATGTGGATGCTCAATGTTGATGAAGATCATCAAGAGTTGGGAGCAATCCTTTGGATTCGGGCACTTTCAATACCTACATGGGTTAGTCCCACAAGGAACAAACAAGGATATCCATGGACATAGATTGAAGTACACAAAAGATGATGTCCATGAAAGCAATGATTACCTTGTCCCTTGACTTACCAACATGAGGGTTTGTGACTCCATGAACTAGTGCAAGATGTGGAAGTTGATTGCACAAGTTCTTTGCCAAAATGAATGTGAGTGAAGTATGTTGGCGGAGTCACCCTCAAGAACTCTCTAGTTCTTCTTCTTGGGATCCACATCATCTTGATGGGAATCCTTGGGGTAGTAGTTGAGCTTGTCAAGTAGAACTTGACGTTGCCTTGGGAACCCACTTGACCATGGCCTTGGGTGCTTCAATGAATGCATCAATCTCCTCTTGAAGCTTGTCCTTGCCTTTTAGCTTGTGGTCTTGTGGTGGAAGGTCATCTTGAGCTTGTTCCTTATTGGAAGAAGTAGGATCATACTTCTCCTCTTGAGAAACAAACTTTGGAGGATATTGACCTTCTTCCCATTCAACACCCTCGGCGTTGAACTTTCGCTCAAAACCAATTCCTTGATTCTTCGGTGTCTTCCTTGTTTGCGAACAATTTCTCAAAGCTCTTGCTTCGGCAAGACTCTTGTAGACACCTTTTCTATAATCCCTTTCAATAGACTATTTTCTTGCTCAAGTGAAACTTGGCTTGAAACATTGTTAGTGGAATCAAGAGAATTACTAGAAGTAACAACATTTGATTTGGCATGATTATTGTTACTACTAGATGAAGAATTTTTCTTATGCTTGTCATGCTTAGTTTTAATAGGTGGCAAGAAATTAGACAAGAGAAGTCGTTTGGCAAGATATGAAGAACTCTTCTTTCAAGATCGCCATTGATAGCTTTTAGAGACTCATGTTCTTGCTCTAGATTGAGCTTCTCAAGCGTAGCTTCTCATGAGATCTTAGGAGCTCTCTATGATCTTCTTGAGTTGTTTCATGAGCTAACTTAAGAGTGTTTAGTTCTTTAGTTAGACGCTCAATCTCCTTCATAGCATTGTCATTCGCTCTTCTCGACTATAAAGACTATTAGCATGTTCATCATTACTAAGCTCGCTAGATTTGTCATGTAAAAGCTCATCTTCACCAAGCAAGTCATCCTCATCACTATCAAAGTCAATAAACTCAGGGTGTGATACCTTGGGGCCTTTTGCCATGAAGCATCTTCCAATTCCCTCATTTGGTGAATCAAATATGTCATAGGAGTTGGAGTTGGAGGACACGAGAGCAAGACCGCAACACCTTCATCTTGATCTGATTCGAGTTGGAGTGATAGCTTCTTTCGAGTGATTGTCTGAGTCGGAGCCGAAACCCATTCACCAACATGAGCTTGATGTTTTCTTCTTGTGTAGCTCCTTGATGACTTGTCTTTCCTTTCCGAATCCTTGCTTCTCCGAGAGGATCTTCGCTCATAACGATCATCTCTACTCCTTCTCTCTTTCGAGGCGACTCTTCTCTTGAGCTTCTTCTTCTTGGAGATTCTTCTCTTCTCTTGTGGGGAGTCGAACACTCATTTGAGTAGTGTCCGGTCTTCCACAATTGTAGCAGCTTCGATCACGACTAGAAGATCTCTTTTCATCATATGATCTAGACTTTGAGCTTCTTTCCTTGCTTCTACTCTTGTAGAATTTGTTGAAGTTCTTCACCATTAGGCTTATCTCTTCATTGGAAACTAGCTTGTCACTTGAGGTTGTGGGAGCTTCAACTGCAGCTTTGTAAGCACCACTTGACTTGTTGTGAAGCTCTTCCTTGTCTTTAAGTGTCATCTCATGAGCAACAATCCTTCCAATGACTTCGTAGGCTTGAGATCTTTGTAGTTTGGCATCATTTGGATCAAAGTGCACACGGTGTCATACTTTCCATCCAAAGCTCTGAGAATCTTCTTGATGATGAATCGGTCGGTCATTTCTTCGCTTCCTAAGCCTGCCATCTCATTGGTGATGAGAGCAAGCCTAGAGTACATTTCAGCGACTCCTTCACCTTCCTTCATCTTGAACTTGTCAAGTCGACCTTGAAGAACATCTAGCTTTGATTCCTTCACGGACTCGGTACCTTCGTGCATTTCACCAAAGTATCCCAAATCTCTTTTGCATTCTCAAGACGGCTGATCTTGTTGAACTCCTCGGGACACAAAGCATTGAAGAGAATGTCACAAGCTTGAGCATTGTTCAGAACATCCGCAACTCATCCGCAGAGCTTCCGGATCCGAACTTTTCCTTCCTCAAGAACTCACCTTGCAAGCCAACACAAATAATGCCCCATGCGGCAGGTTATGTCCAAGAATATGCATTTTCATTTTATGCTTCCAACTAGCAAAGTTTGAACCATCAAAGTAAGGACCTCTACGGAAATTACCCTCACTAGACGCCATACTCTCCTAGGTTGTGAAACCAAGCTTATGGAATCCAATGGAGACCAAAGCTCTGATACCACTTGTAGGATCGGAAGTATGTCTAGAGGGGGGGTGATTAGACTACTTGACAACTTAAAAGTTTAGCCTTTTGATTAGGGCAAGTTTTTAGCAAGTTCACAATGATGACCAAGTCAAGTATCACCCTACACATGCAATTCTAGAGTTATGGCAGCGGAAAGTAAATTGCACATGTAGTAAATAAGAGGTGGAGAAGAGCAAACGCAATTTGGAGACACGGAGATTTTTCTCGTGGTTCCGATAGGTGGTGCTATCGTCAATCCACGTTGATGGAGACTTCAACCCACGGAGGGTAACGGCTGCGAGAGTCCACGGAGGGCTCCACCCACGAAGGGTCCACGAAGAAGCAACCTTGTCTATGCCATCATGGCCTACGCCCACGGAGGACTAGCCTTACTCGGGGTAGATCTTCACGAAGTAGGCGATCTCCTTGCCCTTACAAACTTCTTGGTTCAACTCCACATCTTGACGGAGGCTCCCAAGCGACACCTAACCAATCTAGGAGGCACCACCTCCAAAAGGTAATAGATGGTGTTGGTGATGATGAACTCCTTGCTCTTGTGCTTCAAATGATAATCTCCCCAACACTCAACTCTCCTCACCGATTTGGCTGTGGTGGAAGAAAGGATTGAGTGGAAAGCAACTTGGGAAGGCTAGAAATCAAGTTTCATATGGTGGGAGTGGAGCAACTTGATCTCAACACAAGGGTAGGTAGTTTTCTTCTCGAAATGTAAGGTAGGAGTGGTAGTTCTTTCGATGGCTCTCTCCACGAATGAAGAGGAGGTGGAGGGTATTTATAGCCTCCACACAAAATCCAACTGTTACACACATTTGACCAATCTCGGTCGGGACCGAAGTTGACAACTCGGTGAGACCGAAAGTTCAAATCTTGTGAACGTTGGGATTTTCGTGGGACCGAAAATACAATCTTGCTAGTCCGATTCTTCCAAAGTCTAGGGTTTGCCAATCTCGGTGGGACCGACTTTCTCATCTCGGTGACACCGATTTGAGTACGTATGTTCTGAAGCTTGGCAACACCAATTTCGTATGACCGAGTTTGGAATCGAAAATCCGAAATTTTAGGGTTTGGGTATATGGTGAGGTGGTTCATCTCGGTGTGACTGAGTTTATGGAATCGGTGGGACCGAGATTACTTATGGGTTTATGTTGGAATGAAAGATTGCTGATAGTTTGAGAGATAAATCACTAAGCACTTTGAGCAACCAGATCATCATCATAACCTCATCCCCTTTTAACAGTATTGGCTTTCCTATGGACTCAATGTGATCTTGGATCACTAAACCAAAAATAGAGTCTTGAGCTTTTGCCAATGTTTTCCTTAGCATTTTGAGGGGTCCACATCATCAGTCATTGCCATACCCATATCACTGAACTTTCTGAAATATTCTCAAGAAATGATTAGTTCAATGATATATATGTTGTTATTAATTACCAAAACCACCCGGGGATTAGTTGCACTTTCACCGGGCCATTGCACTACAAAAAAAGACACATCTGTGACATTTTGGGCCCAACGAATTTTTTTTCTGTCATAGAAATGACACTTCTATGACGATAATTGTGACAAAACCCGGTATCCTCATAGATGTGGTGGGCTCCTACTTCTATGACAAAAAATCATGACAGAAAATCGGCTTTTCGTCCTGGGCGGGCCGGAGACGCAGCTGCATGACATTCTTTGGGCCGTCCATGACGAAAAAACCGTGGTAGAAGCGAGGGGGAGGAAAATTTCGGGGAGTTGCCGGTTACGGTGGGAGGTCAGGGGCCGAGCGATGCGCGTTTCTCTCGTGCATGTGCGAGGCGTTGGCTCTAACTGAAGCCGAGCGAGGCGTTGGGCTATAATTGAACCCGAGCGATTGCACTACAGGCTACGCGTTACTGAACCCAAGCGATCGATCGATGGCTGTTAACTGAACCCGATGGAGCGATTCCTTCACTACTGCTGCTAACTAAAGCCGATCGATGCTGCCTCTAGGATGAACAAGTGGAGCGCACGGGGGGGGTTGGATGAACAGTGAGCGGTGGCGTTGCCTCTGGATGAACAGGACCCCGTGGTGTGGAGGGCTGGATGAACAGTAGACGGTGGAGGGGTGGCCGTGGAGGGGTGGTTGAACAGGACCCCGTGGTGTGGAGGGCTGGATGAACAGTAGACGGTGGAGGGGTGCCCGTGGAGGGGTGGTTGAACAGTAGCCGGTGGAGTAGCGCGCGGTGGAGGCTGGATGAACAGGAGCCCGTGGAGGCTGGAGGAGGTCGACGGTAGCCCGTGGAGGCTAGAGGAGGTCGACGGTGGAGATGAACAATATCCCGTGGAGTCCCGTTTTGCGGTACGCCACACCCTCCCGATGAACAGGACCTGCTTTCGACCGTAGCGCACCAACACAACTCCGGTTCGTCTGTTTTGCGGTACGCCACACCCCTCCCGATCAACAGGACCCCCTTTTCGACCGTAGGAGGTCCGTTTCCTCCGTTTTGCGGTACGCCAGACACCTCCCGATCAACAGGACCCCCGTTTCGACTGTAGGAGGTTAGTTTCCTCCGTTTTGCGGTACGCCAGACCCCTCCCGATGAACAGGATCCCGTTTTGAACGTGACCGGTCGAACACAAGGCCGTTTCCTCCGTTGTGCGGTACGCCAGGCCTCGTTTCCATCACCTGGTCCATCCAAGCCCTCCCGATGAACACGACCACGCATTCCATTTCGACCCAGCCGGTTTGGCTCCCCATGAACACGACGACGACGCTGTTTCTCCGTTCCGACCCAGCCATGTACACGAGCCCTCGCCGTACGTATGCGCGAGTAGGTGTTCGAGACCCCGCCCGTATGTACACATACGTGGCCGTATTTTTCTTTCTAGCACCCTGGCCGCTGTATGTACGTGTACATGCTACGTGCACGCCTCTACTACGACACGTGCGCGCCTCTACAACGACCAGTATGTACGTACACGTTCGCGACCAGAAAGACAACGCTACGTACACTTCGACCAGGTGGGTCCCGACTGTCAGGCACTTCCTTGCATGCGAAGATGTAGCTGGTGGGTCCCAGCAGTCAGGGGGGCGAATCATTTTGGTTTTTTTGCTCGGACGCACTTCCTTGCATGCGAAGATGTAGCTGGTGGGTCCCAGCAGTCAGGGGGGTGAATCGTTTTTTTTTCGGACGCACTTCCTTGCGTGCGAAGATGTAGCTGGTGGGTCCCAGCAGACAGGGGGAAACGTTTTTTTCGCGAAATACGGTGGCCCGTCCGGTGGGTCCCCGCTGTCAGGTGGAGGCATAATTATTTTGCGCGTAATAAGGAGGCATTTCCTTGCTGCGGCCGTGGACCCAGCTGTCAGCCTCTCCACGTACAGTCCAAGTCCGATGGAAGCCATTCCTTGACCACGTTGACCACGCCGCGCCGAGAGCACCAGGGCGGTGGACGACGGCGAGGCCTAGGAAGGGGACGACGCGGAGCCGGGGAAGACGTGACAGTGGATGCCCACACGTAGAGGAGTATTAGGGTTCACTTGTTCGGCTACGGTGTGAGGCTGTCGTCGCCGCAGAATAACAGGGGGTGTGGGTGCGTAGAGGGATGGCCTGGCCAGCGGTGGGAGTAGTAGGGGGCGGTGAGGCCTCCGCGGCATCACAGCCGGCCACGGGCGGCAGGAGCAGGCGGCACGACCGGCGCTGCTTTGGGCGGCTGGAGCAAGAAGACCAGAGGTTGAAGAAGCACTACGGCCGTTGGATGGACATCGTACGGTCACTGGAGCTTGAATCATTCATATATTGACTAAAGTTGACAAAGGCCTCCATCCCAGTCAACTTAGTAGGCGCACAAGTCAGCCTCCCACCAAGGTTGGTCCCAGCTAGCAGGGGTATTCATTTTTTTGTGCGTAATAAGGAGGCACTTCCGGTGGGTCCGAGCTGACAGTGGGGGGAACCTTTTTTTGCGAAATATGGTGGCCCGACCTGTGGGTCCCGGTAGTCAGGGGGAAACTTTTTTTCGCGAAATACTAGTGGCCCTTCCAGTGGGTCCCAGCTGTCAGTGGAGGAATAATTATTTTCCGCGTAATAAGGAGGCACTTCCTTGAGGCTGCCGTGGACCCAGATGTCAGCCTCTCCACGTACAGTACTCTTTCGATGGAAGTCGGTCGTTGACCACATTGACCACGCCGCGCCGAAAGCACCACAACGGTGGACGACGACGAGGCCTAGGAAGGGGACGACGCGGAGTTGGGGAAGACGCGACAGTGAAGCCCGTGCGGAGAGGAGTACGAAGGTTCACCGGTTCGGCTGCGGTGTGAGGCTGCCGTCGCCGCAGAATAACAGGGGGTGTGGGTGAGTAGAGGGATGCCCTGGCCAGCGGTGGGAGTAGTAGGGGGCGCTGATGAAGGAAATATGCCCTAGAGGCAATAATAAAGTTATTATTTATTTCCTTATTTCATGATAAATGTTTATCATTCATGCTAGAATTGTATTAACCGGAAACATGATACATGTGTGAATGCATAGACAAACAACAGGTCACTAGTATGCCTCTACTAGACTAGCTTGTTAATCAAAGATGGTTATGTTTCCTAACCATGAACAAAGAGTTGTTATTTGATTAACAAGGTCACATCATTAGTAGAATGATCTGATTGACATGACCCATTCCATTAGCTTAGCACACGATCGCTTAGTATGTTGCTATTGCTTTTATCCATCACATATACATGTTCTCGTAACTATGAGATTATGCAACTCTGTTTACCGGAGGAACACTTTGGTGCTACCAAACGTCACAACGAATCGGGTGATTATAAAGGAGTACTACAGGTGTCTCCAAAGGCAGATGTTGGGTTGGCGATTTCGAGATTAGGTTTTGTCACTCCGATTGTCGGAGAGGTATCTTCGGCCCTCTCGGTAATGCACATCACTTAAGCCTTGCAAGCATTGCAACTAATGAGTTAGTTGTGAGATGATGTATTACGGAACGAGTAAAGAGACTTGCCGGTAACGAGATTGAACTAGGTATTGATACCGACGATCGAATCTCGGGCAAGTAACATACCGATGACAAAGGGAACAACGATGTTGTTATGCGGTCCGACCGATAAAGATCTTCAGAGAATATGTAGGAACCAATATGGGCATCCAGGTCCCGCTGTTGGTTATTGACCGGGAGACGTGTTCGGTCATGTCTACATTGTTCTCGAACCGTAGGGTCCGCACGCTTAAGGTTTCGATGACAGTTTTTATTATGAGTTTATGAGTTTTGATGTACCGAAGGAGTTCGGAGTCCCGGATGAGATCGGGGACATGACGAGGAGTCTCGAAATGGTCGAGACGTAAAGATCGATATATTGGACGACTATATTCGGAGTTCGGAAAGGTTCCGAGTGATCCGGGTATTTTTCGAGTACGGAGAGTTACGGGAATTCGTATTGGGCCTCATTGGGCCATACGGGAAAAGGAGAGAAAGGGCCAAAAGGTGGCCGCGCCCCTCCCCTTGCTCTAGTCCGAATTGGACTAGGGAAGGGGGGCGCCGCCTTCCTTCCTTCTCCTTCTCTCTTCCCTTTCCTTCTCTCCTACTCCCCTACATGGAAGGATTCCTAGTTGACTAGGAAAGGGAATCCTACTCCGGTGGGAGTAGGACTCCCCTGGCGGCGCCCAAACCTAGGCCGGCCTCCTCCTCCCTTGCTCCTTTATATACGGGGCAGGGGGCACCCCATAGACACAAGTTTGATCTACGGATCGTTCCTTAGCCGCAGCGGTGCCCCTCCACCATATTCCACCTCGGTCATACCGTCGCAAGCTTAGGCGAAGCCCTCACGCCGTAAAACATCAAGATCGCCACCACGCCGTCAGGTCGACGAAACTCTCCCTCGACACTCGGCTGGATCGAGTACGAGGGACGCCATCGAGCTGTACGTGTGTCAAGAACTCGGGGCGCCGGAGTAACGGCGCCGGATCGGTCGGATCGCGAGGAGAACGACGACTACTTCCTCTACGCCAGATCGCTTCCGCCGGGTCTCACGAGGGTACGAGACAACACTCTCCCTCTCGTTGCTATGCATCACCATGATCTTGCGTGTGCGAGGGAATTTTTTGAAATTACTACGTTCCCCAACAAAGGGCATCCGAGCCAGGTTTTTCTATGGTTTGATGTTTTGCACGAGTAGAACACAAGTGAGTTGTGGGCGATACAAGTCATACTACCTACTAGCATGTCATACTTTGGTTCAGCGGTATTGTGAGATGAAGCGCCCGGACCGACATTACGCCAGACGCTTACGCGAGACTGGTTTCACCGCCACGAGCACTCGCTGCTTAAAGGTGACTGGTGGGTGCCTGCTCTCTCACTTTAGTTGAACCGAAAAGTGGCTACGCCCGGTCCTTGAGAAGGTTAAACGGAGTCTATTTGACGAAGTATCGCTGTGGTTTTGATGCGAGGTGAGACTGAATCTTGCTTAAGCCCGTAGCAGCCACGTAAAATTTGCAACAACAAAGTAGAGGACGCCTAACTTGTTTTTGCAGGCATGTTGTGATGTGATATGGTCAAGACGTGATGCTATATTTTATTGTATGAGATGATCATGTTTTGTAACCGGTTATCGGCAATCGGCGGAGCCATATGGTTGTCGCTTATTGTATGCAATGCAATCGCTTCTGTAATGCTTTACTTTATCACTAAGCGGTAGCGATAGTCGAGAAGCATGAGTTTGGCGAGACGACAACGATGCTACGATGGAGATCAAGGTGTCGCGCGGTGACGATGGTGATCATGGTGGTGCTGCAAGATGGAGATCATGAAGCACAAGATGATGATGACCATATCATATCACTTATATTGATTTGCATGTGATGTTTATCCTTTTATGCATCTTATCTTGCTTTGATTGACGGTAGCATTATAAGATGATCTCTCACTAAATTATCAAGAAGTGTTCTCCCGAGTATGCACCGCTGCCAAAGTTCGTCGTGCCCGCACACCACGTGATGATCGGTGTGATAAGCTCACGTCCATCTACAACGGGTGCAAGCCAGTTTTGCACACGCAGAATACTCGGGTTATACTTGACGAGCCTAGCATATGCAGATATGGCCTCGGAACACGGAGACCGAAAGGTCGAGCGTGAATCATATAGTAGATATGATCAACATAAGATGTTCACCATTGAAAACTACTCCATTTCACGTGATGATCGGTTATGGTTTAGTTGATTTGGATCACGTGATCACTTAGATGACTAGAGAGATGTCTATCTAAGTGGGAGTTCTTAAGTAATATGATTAATTGAACTTAAATTTATCATGAACTTAGTCCTGGTAGTATTTTGCAAATTATGTTGTAGATCAATAGCTCGCGTTGTTGCTTTCATATGTTTATTTTGATATGTTCCTAGAGAAAATTGTATTGAAAAATGTTAGTAGCAATGATGCGGATTCGATCCGTGATCGGAGGTTTATCCTCATTGCTGCACAGAAGAATTATGTCCTTAATGCACCGCTAGGTGACAGACCTATTGCAGGAGCAGATGCAAACGTTATGAACGTTTGGCTAGCTCAATATGATGACTACTTGATAGTTTTGTGCACCATGCTTTATGGCTTAGAATCGGGACTTCAAAGATGTTTTGAACATCATGGACCATATGAGATGTTCCAGGAATTGAAGTTAATATTTCAAGCAAATACCCGAGTTGAGAGATATGAAGTCTCTAACAAGTTCTATAGCTAAAAGATGGAGGAGAATCGCTCAACTAGTGAGCATGTGCTCAGATTGTCTGGGTACTACAATCGCTTGAATCAAGTGGGAGTTAATCTTCCGATAAGATAGTGATTGATGAATTCTCTAGTCACCATCACCAAGTTAGTAGAACTTCGTGATGAACTATAGTATGCAAGGGATGATGAAAATGATTCCCGAGTTTTTCATGATGATGAAATCAATGAAGGTAGAAATCAAGAAAGAACATCAAGTGTTGATGGTTAACAAGACCACTAGTTTCAAGAAAAGGGCAAAGGGATAGAAGGAACTTCAAGAAGAACGGCAAGCAAGTTGTCTGCTCAAGTGAAGAAGCCCAAGTCTGAACCTAAGCCCGAGACTAAGTGCTTCTACCGCAAAGGACTGGTCATCGAAGCGAACTACCCCAAGTATTTGGCGGATAAGAAGGATGGCCAAGTGAACAAAGGTATATTTGATATACATGTTATTGATGTGTACTTTACTAGTGTTTATAGCAACCCCTCGGTATTTGGTACTGGTTCGGTTGCTAAGAGTAGTAACTCAAACGGAGTTGCGTAATAAATGTAAACTAGTTAAGGGTGAAGTGACGATGTGTGTTGAAAGTAGTTTCAAGATTGATATGATCATCATCGCACACTCCCTATACTTTCGGATTAGTGTTGAACCTAAATAAATGTTATTTGGTGTTTGCGCTGAGCATGAATATGATTTGATCGTGTTTATTGCAATACGGTTATTCATTTAAGTAAGAGAATAAACTGTTGTTCTGCTTACATGAATAAAACCTTATATGGTTACACACCCAATGAAAATGGTTCATTGGATCTCGATCGTAGTGATACACATATTCATAATATTGAAACCAAAAGATGCAAAGTTAATAATGATAGTGCAACTTATTTGTGGCACTCGCCGCTTAGGTCATATTGGTGTAAAGCGATGAAGAAACTCCATGCTGATGGGATTTTGGAATCACTTGATTATGAATCACTTGATGCTTGCGAACCGTGCCTTTTGGGCAAGATGACTAAAACTCCGTTCTCCGAACAATGGAGCGAGCAACAGATTTGTTGGAAATCATACATACCGATGTATGTCGTCCGATGAATATTAAGGGTCGCGACAAGTATCATTATTTTCGACCTTCACAGATGATTTGAAGCAGATATGGGTATATCTACTTGATGAAACATAAGTCTGAAATAGTTGAAAGGTTCAAAGAATTTCAGAGTGAAGTGGAAAATCATCGTGACAAGAAAATAAGGTTTCTACGATCCGATCGCGGAGACAAATATTTGAGTTACGAGTTTGGTCTTCAATTAAAACAATGTGGAATAGTTTCACAAATTCATGCCACCGAACACCACATCATAATGGTGTGTCCGAACGTCAGAATCGCACTTTATTGGATATAGTACAATATGATGTTTCTTACCGATTTACCAATATCGTTTTGGGATCATGCATTAGAGACAGCTGCATTCACGTTAAATAGGGCACCATCTAAACCGCTGAGACGACACTATATGAACTGTGGTTTAGCAAGAAACCAAAGTTGTCGTTTCTTAAAGTTTGGGGCTGCGATGCTTTATGTGAAAAAGGTTTCATCCCGATAAGCTCAAACCCAAATCGGAGAAGTGCGTCTTCATAGAATACCCAAAGGAAATTGTTGGGTACACCTTCTATCACAGATCCGAAGGCAAAACATTCGTTGCTAATAAATGGATCCTTTCTAGAGAAGGAGTTTCTCTCAAAGAAGTGAGTGGGAGGAAAGTAGAACTTGATGAGGTAATTGTACCTTCTCCCTTACTTGAAAGTAGTTTGTCGCAGAAACCGGTTTCGAGACATCTACACCAAGTAGTGAGGAAGTTGATGATGATGATCATGAAACTTCAGATCAAGTTACTACAGAACCTCGAGATCAACCAGAGTAAGATCCGCACTGAGTGGTACGGTAATCCTGTTCGGAAGTCATGTAACTAGATCATGATGAACCCACGAACTATGAGGAAGCGATGATGAGCCCAGATTCGCGAAATGGCTTGAGGCCATGAAATCTGAGATGAGATCCATGTATGAGAACAAAGTGTGGACTTTGGTGGCGTTGTTCGATGATCGGCAAGCCATAGAAAATAAATGGATCTTCAAGAGGAAGACGGACGCTGATAGTAGTATTACTATCTACAAAGCTCGACTTGTTGCAAAAAGGTTTTTGACAAGTTCAAGGTGTTGACTACAATGAGATTTTCTCAACCAGTAGCGATGCTTAAGTCTGTCCGAATCATGTTAGCAATTGCCACAATTTATGAAATTTGGCAAATGGATGTAAAACTGCATTCTGAATGGGTTTCAGGAGAAAGAGTTGTATATGATGCAACCGAAGGTTTTATCGATCCAAGGGAGCTAACAAAGTGTGCAAGCTCCAAAGAATCCATCTATGGACTGGTGCAAGCATCTCGAGTTGGAATATACGCTTTGATAAGTTGATCAAAGCATATAGTTTTATACAGACTTACGGTGAAGCCTCAGATTTACTAAAAAGTGAGTGGGAGCACTACAACATTTCGATAAGTATATGTGAATGACATATTATAGATCGGAAATAATGTAGAATTATTCGCAAAGCATAAAGAAGTGTTTGAAAGGAGTTTTTCAAAGAAAGACCTCGGTAAAGCTACTTACATATTGAGCATCAAGATCTATACAGATAGATCAAGACGCTTGATAAGTTTTTCAATGAGTACATACCTTGACAAGATTTTGAAGTAGTTCAAAATGGAACAGTTAAAGAAAGAGTTCTTGCCTGTGTTACAAGGTGTGAAATTGAGTAAGACTCAAAACCCGACCACGGCAGAAGATAGAAAGAGAATGAAAGTCATTCCCTATGCCTTGGCCATAGGTTCTATAAAGTATGCCATGCTGTGTACCAGATCTATTGTATACCCTGCACTGAGTTTGACAAGGGAGTACAATAGTGATCTAGGAGTAGATCACTGGACAGCGGTCAAAATTATCCTTAGTGGAATAAGGATATGTTTCTCGATTATGGAAGTGACAAAAGGTTCGTCGTAAAGGGTTACGTCGATGCAAGTTTTGACACCGATCCGATGACTCTAAGTCTCGATCTAGATACATATTGAAAGTGGGAGCAATTAGCTAGGTAGCTTCTGCAGAGCATTGTAGACATAGAAAATTGCAAAATACATAACGGATCTGAATGTGAAAGACCCGTTGACTAAAGACTCTCTCACAAGCAAAACATGATCACACCTTAGTACTCTTTGGGTGTTAATCACATAGCGATGTGAACTAGATTATGAATCTAGTAAATCCTTTGGGTGTTGGTCACATGACGATGTGAACTATGGGTGTTAATCACATGATGATGTGAACTATCGATGTTAATCACATGGTGATGTGATCTAGATTATTGACTCTAGTGCAAGTGGGAGACTGAAGGAAATATGCCCTAGAGGCAATAATAAAGTTATTATTTATTTCCTTATTTCATGATAAATGTTTATCATTCATGCTAGAATTGTATTAACCGGAAACATGATACATGTGTGAATGCATAGACAAACAAGTGTCACTAGTATGCCTCTATTAGACTAGCTTGTTAATCAAAGATGGTTATGTTTCCTAACCATGAACAAAGAGTTGTTATTTGATTAACAAGGTCACATCATTAGTAGAATGATCTGATTGACATGACCCATTCCATTAGCTTAGCACACGATCGCTTAGTATGTTGCTATTGCTTTTATCCATGACATATACATGTTCCTATAACTATGAGATTATGCAACTCCTGCTTACGGAGGAACACTTTGGTGCTACCAAACGTCACAACGAATCGGGTGATTATAAAGGAGTACTACAGGTGTCTCCAAAGGCAGATGTTGGGTTGGCGATTTGAGATTAGGTTTTGTCACTCCGATTGTCGGAGAGGTATCTCTAGGCCCTCTCGGTAATGCACATCACTTAAGCCTTGCAAGCATTGCAACTAATGAGTTAGTTGTGAGATGATGTATTACGGAACGAGTAAAGAGACTTGCCGGTAACGAGATTGAACTAGGTATTGATACCGACGATCGAATCTCGGGCAAGTAACATACCGATGACAAAGGGAACAACGATGTTGTTATGCGGTCGACCGATAAAGATCTTCAGAGAATATGTAGGAACCAATATGGGCATCCAGGTCCCGCTGTTGGTTATTGACCGGAGACGTGTCTCGGTCATGTCTACATTGTTCTCGAACCGTAGGGTCCGTGACGCTTAAGGTTTCGATGACAGTTTTATTATGAGTTTATGAGTTTTGATGTACCGAAGGAGTTCGAGTCTCGGATGAGATCGGGGACATGACGAGGAGTCTCGAAATGGTCGAGACGTAAAGATCGATATATTGGACGACTATATTCGGAGTTCGGAAAGGTTCCGAGTGATCCGGTATTTTTCGAGTACCGAGAGTTACGGGAATTCGTATTGGGCCTCATTGGGCCATACGGGAAAAGGAGAGAAAGGGCCAAAAGGTGGCGCGCCTCCCTTGCTCTAGTCCGAATTGGACTAGGGAAGGGGGCGCCCCTTCCTTCTCCTTCTCTCTTCCCTTCCTTCTCTCCTACTCCCCTACATGGAAGGATTCCTAGTTGGACTAGGAAAGGGAATCCTACTCCGGTGGGAGTAGGACTCCCCTTGGCGCGCCCAAACCTAGGCCGGCCTCCTCCCTCCCTTGCTCCTTTATATACGGGGGCAGGGGGCACCCCATAGACACAAGTTTGATCTACGGATCGTTCCTTAGCCGTGTGCGAGGCGCCCCTCCACCATATTCCACCTCGGTCATACCGTCATGAAGCTTAGGCGAAGCCTCGCGCCGTAAAACATCAAGATCGTCACCACGCCGTCGGTCGACGAAACTCTCCTCGACACTCGGCTGGATCGAGTACGAGGGACGTCATCGAGCTGTACGGTGTCAAGAACTCGGGGCGCCGGAGTAACGGCGCCGGATCGGTCGGATCGCGAGGAGAACGACGACTACTTCCTCTACGCCAGATCGCTTCGCTTCGGGTCTACGAGGGTACGAGACAACACTCTCCCCTCTCGCTGCTATGCATCACCATGATCTTGCGTGTGCGAGGAATTTTTTGAAATTACTACGCTCCCCAACAGCCGACCGAGGCACCACGGAGGTGGACGCATAGGAAGGGGACAGACAGACCGCCATGGAAGGCGGAGTGAAAGCGGTCCCCGCCAGCCGGCGCGCCGCTTTGACGGGCTTTGGAGCAAGAAGATCAAAGATTGAAGAAACACGACGGCTGTTGGATTGACATCCAACGGTTACGTCTGCTAGAATCGTTTGTTGACATAGTATATAATAACTAAAAAAAATCTTGCATACGCATCAACTAAACAGGCCCACAAGTCATACCACCCTCTTTTTTTAATAATTTATATATAGCTCATGGCAACTTCTTGTGTAATTTATTGCAGTCTTTTTTTGGTTGGCCAGGGCCAATTTCGCATATTTCTGTGGGTTCCAAACTAATTTTAATACCGAAATGTCGAGCCAGATTTAAAGTATTTTGAAGAAATATTTGAATTAGGTTAATGCCCAGTGAAATAGGAATCTGAAAATGTGAAAAAAATCAGAAATTATAAAGTAATTGCTAATTTGTCATCTGTTTTTATATTTACAACCCATTTCATATTACTTTCAAGATTTGCAGCGCCTTGAAAGAGTTGCGCACCATCGTATGAAAAATAAGTAGGCCTGGATTGGGTATTCTTCGAAAAAATAAACTAGGCTCATTTTCACAAAGAAAAATAGCTGGGCTGTTCACATGGTGAACATAAAATATAAGCTTGGGCTAGACGGGCCACAACCAGTTCAAACCCCCGCTCCGCCTCAACAATACCAAACAAAAAAATACTCGCTCGAGTAGCTACGTCCCGTGTGTCACCGATCTTGTGCTGTTCTCTTGTCTATTGACTATATACGCCACAATGTCGTGGGTCCCGGATGTCGAAAACACTAGGAGGAAGCATTTTATTTTTCCATACGACGATGTGGTGGGCCCCACCGTCATCCTCTCCACGCATTTCCGCCGATTCTGTTGTTTCTTGACCATGTTGACAACGCGAGAGGGCGGCGCCATGGCGAAGCGCACCAAAGCGCGGAGGACGCCGGCGTTAACGATTTAGGAGACGGGCGGCGGCGCGGCGCCGAGGCGCAGCCAACCGTGGAGGCGGAAGCGGCGGTCTCGCCGGGCGCTAGTTTGGTTTTGGCGGCTGGAGGAAGACAGATCTGAAGAAACACGATGATCGCAAAAGCAGCAGGAGTACTTAACAACCTTAATCAAACCAGCAGAGGCACTTAACAACCAAAGTCGAAAGCAAGATGAGTACTTATCTGAGTTCAACCATACAAAGCACGCCTCAAAGTGCTACTTTGCCTACAAGCTAACCAAGGGTGAGGCCGCCAAGCCCTGTGACAAGGCCCAGCGCCACAGCGCAAGATCCACAACCTTCTGAAAGCGGCTTCATCTCGCAACGTGGTCAATAAACAGGATATTCGCTTTAGAGCCATGGAAAACCATGAACATAATCTTCTGTCCTATTCTCCAAGATGGACGGGCCTTCATTATCTGAGACCACCCACGAATAAGTATCTTTTCACCTCCAAGGGGAATTGAGTAGGTCGACATAAACATCATGTTGTGACCAAGTGCAAGTCTGACCCGACCATGGTCAGGCATCTGTATAGGAACAATAGAAAACTCGGCAGTTCCTGTTTCAAGAAGATCACAGCTGTAAAACTGTGTATAAGCAATAGTTTATGAACAACATATATAACAAAAAACAGCTCGTACCATAAGTTTCTCGACAAAGTTAGACCTGTTCAACGAGTGCAGCAGTGGCACACATATCCCACATGGCCTTCCACCATTGAAACGCCCCACAAGGACCTCAAGACGATCAATAAAGTGTAGGAACTTGTTGATGTCGATCCAGTCAACTTTAGTGCCATTAGTAACAACCGAGTTATTACAGAGTAACAAACGAGTAGACTGCTTAACTCTGAAAAAACCTACACGTGCCACCAATTATAAGACAATATTAGTTAGAAGTAGCATCTTCGTGAGAGATTCGTTGCTACTTCTAAAGTTAAATTGTGATTAGTTAGACAGAATAGGTGGAGTAAGAAGTAATCGAGGCAACAATCAAGAACTAGATACAAAACTAACATGGATGAACAATTGGAACGACGTCGGGGTGGAAGATCGCAGTGAAGATGAGACCAGGTTCTGCTATTTCCATCAACATTCGTGCGCCAACTTTCAGTCCATAACACTTGAGAAAGTTTATCCAAGTTCGGCCATAAAAAAGCAGCGATCTTCTTGGTTCATGAACCCAACTCGGAAGTAATATCCATGGCTTGTCTCCACTGTGACCATCAAACTAGTGTATTCAGTTATGGCAAGGTCGAGCATCTTGAGTACATGTGTTCTGGCAGAGCAAATAATACACTGCAGGAAAAATAATATGAGAACACAACATGTTCAAAAAACTACACCCTTCCGGATAGAGAAGAGGATTCTAGGAACATACTGTGCGCGTTTCAAAATGCTGTGGTAGGATGAGAAGGAACAAGTGTGGCGTCTCGCCGAGGGCATAGAAATCTGTAGGGTACTCGCACTTTGGGCACTGCAACTGAAACACACTAGATTCAGTACGAAGAAAAATACATCAACGGCGGCGGCTGCCATCCTAGGATTACCTGCGACCAAGGGACTTGGATTTATCGGGGGTGGATGAAGAATTCGTACCTGGTTCTCCATGAGAAAACCCTATGCAATCGCCGAGCGGGGGTTTTCCGAACAACAGCATAAGGGAGAAGGGATTCAGGCCCAAGTGAAATATTGCCGCTTTTGCTCCGTCTACCATCGCTAAAGCTGGAAAGGGGGGTTGTGATTTGACGGCTCATTGGGCATTACTGCGGCGCTACGACCGGGGTGTGTCTACCGTGAAGTTGTGCACTCTAATTTGTGCATATGGCACGTGGACCCCGTTGCCGGTTGCCCCACATATCAGCGAAAGGAAGTAAAAAGACAGGAGTAACTAGTTACACATAAATATATTTTTTGACAGAGAGATACTCCCTCTGTAAAGAAATATACAAATCTTTTATATCACAGGCTCACCTTGCCGAGAAATATACTCCCTCTGCAATGCACGGGCATTATGGGGGTTCAGCTTTTTTATGGGAGTTCAGCTGAGAATATAATACTCAGATAGGCTCACGGTTCTAGACTTTGGGCAGCAGGCCGACCCTGCATGTTTGGGGGCCCATGTGTTCTACCTCAACACTTTTCATATTGCAAGCGATCGGTACTGCTCTGGTCTTAGATGTTGTCGCAAGGCGAATACACAAAATTGAATAAAGCACGGCAGCTGTTGGAATGAAATCGAATGACAGTTCCTAACCAGCAATCAGAGTTGCAATTCTATCAAAGATATACCATGTGATAAATAATACTGTCGTACTACTTATACACACATGACACTTGTTTCACCATGCCAGATTATTACATCAAAATCTCTCGGAGGATAGATCAGTTCGGCAGCTATGCGTTGCCATCAAGAATTTCAAAGTTGATTTGGACCAGCTCTCCTTGCCGAGAAAGTTCGATTTTGACATCATCCCCTACCGCAAGATATGATTTAGATTTGAACCTTGACCATCCTTTAGCATCAATCATCATGCGACCATCCTTTGTAATTACGGTATATTGAGCAGGTTCATTCACACCAAGGCTGCGCATGGTAAGAGAAACTTGGCCGTGGTCGCCCAGATTGTTGAACGACTCCCTCGTTGCTCTAGGAATTCTCTGTTTGAAAACAAGAAGACATACCCAAACAGTTAGATCAACACAGTGAATCATGTGAAACAACATGGAAAGAAAAAAGAACGAAGCACTTGGGCGGCCAATGCTTACCAAGAAGGTGGACATGTCGGTTTTTGTAAGGACTTTGGTATATGAAGTGTGAATCGCTGCTCATCTGTTGCCGTGCAACCGCACAGCCGGACCAAATGCAAGTGCAAGTGTTGGTGCAGTGCAAAGCCGCTCATTGCTGCCGGAGATGGTGCTCCTTGTAGAGCTGGTGCCGTGTTGATGCCCGATCCTCCGGTAGATCGACCGATCACCGACGCTGTCGGTGCCCAATCCTCACCTGGATCAGATCGAGCTGAGTGCATTGTCGCTGCTAGAGCAACTACCGGTGCTCGATCTGTGCGAGACAACGACAATCGTGTCTAGTCTGCTATGATCAGCTTTCTAACTTGACTAGGATCCGTGACCGTGATCCAGTTTTTTTCTTCATTTCTTTTAAACGCGAGAAGGACTAATTGTGGCATTTTTGTTAAACCAAACTGCAGTTCATCATAGGGATTCAGCTTGTACTCAGACAACAGGACTGATCCAATTTTTTCCAGTAATATAAGTGATGGACAGTGCCTTTGTTACTGACGCGACATAAGAAGTGAAACCTGCAAAAATAGCCATGGTAGAGCAAACCAAATGGTTTATTCTGTGATGAATGTCACATGGCAAAACCTGCATCGTAAAATTGTAGGAAAAGAAAGAAAACACGACATTAAATCAGTAAGATTTAGACAGTAAGTCAATAAGATTTACTTGATGTGACACGAGTGAATCCTTACCAGGAAATCACTATGTTGAAGTACTAAACAGAAGATTGATCGTCCAACTACGCATGGCATGCAGGGGCCCCGCCTACTCCCACAAGGTGACAGTCCAAAGGTCGTGACAAATCGTATGGACCGAACATCCATGGACTGGAAATCTGGTGGGTGCGATAAACCCTGCAATGCATACAGATATTGGAGTGTAACCACAATTGATAAACCGTCCTCACAAAAAATATGATCTCGATACTTCAAAATGTACAGATCAATTGAGTGGACAGACATTAACATAGATCGTTCTCGGGATGACCACACACCAAAAGCGGCAAGATTAATAAACAATACAGGTTCACAAACACAAATCAAGCATTGAACAATAGTACTTACTACGCACAAGCAAAGTTGCACTAACTAAACTCGCATACTATTTCTTGCCATCGACCCACGGATGAACCCCACATAACTGGCTAGGCCATGGACTTCGTGTGAGATGTCTACATGCACCATCACCATCTTGTCAACCTTGGAGGACCTAACAGAGTGGTCTTTCCACTCATAAACATGATGATGAAGATAGGCCACATCAGATTTGCTGGGAAGCTTTACAAGAACCACACCCTTCGTAATCGAAGGCACAACCAGGAAATTGTTGTGGTCAAGTACATCCTCGAGAACACGCCTGACAACAATGCTACAGGAAAACACTAGTTCAGGACACGTGGCGACAAGGACACAGATCTTTGGATAGTTCAAGAAGAGAACTCATCATCATGTCTTCCAGCTCACACGGCATGACTTTGAGAACTTCATCTCCACCATGGACTGGTTCTAATTCAAACAGAAACCATATTTCATTACTACCTCCATTCAGAAATATAAGATGATTTTCGATATTATACTCCATATATGACTACATATACACACAAAAATGAGTGAATAAAGACACTAGAACATGTCTTCAAAGGCATGAGAGTAGAGGGATTAAATGCAATATCCATAACACAAGTTACTGAGGCAAATATATCCTCTTAAAAGGTAGCATTGATAAATTATAGTACTCCCTCCGTCCCAAAATTCTTGTCTTAGATTTGTCTAGATACGGATGTATCAAGTCACATTTTAGTATTAGATACATCCTTATCTAGACAAATCTAAGACAAGAAATTTGGGATGAGGGAGAAGTTGAAAGTAATCTATAAGAAATCAGTGTCAACCTCTCGCATGTTTTGGTCAAAAGAGGAATTTAGAACCGCTATTTGGCACACTAAAATCACATGCAAGATCACCTGAAAGTTGTACTACCAAGACTAGTACTGCGTGTTAGATGAAAAACACGATCAAGATCGAGAAAAGATCGTTAACAAGAGACATTACGGACTTGCTTAATGAGGGATCCCGAGAGGGGGCTTGGACAGGCGATGGCTTTGAGCTTGTCTCATGTAGTCTCGAGGGGTGCTTGCGCTTCTTGGTACCATGAGCCTCGACGGTTTTGGCCAGAGCCATAGACATCACGTCGGCCGGTGCTCCGGCGTCCATCCAAGAGAGCAAGCTGAGAGAGAAGAGTGAAAGGAGGAACGAGATGAGGGAGAAGCAAAGCGAGTAGGAGTTTTCTTCAAGAGAGGAAGCTGAGAGAGAAGAGTGAAATGATGGTTGCTTCGTCCGTCCAACTTACTGCTAGAAAGGAGGGGGTTTTGTGATTTGACGGCTCATTGGGCATTACTGCGGTGGTTCGATCGGGGTTAGTCTACCGTCACTCTACTACGGAGTAATTTAGTGCATGGCTGGTGGAGCCAGGTGCTGGCTGTCCCACACGTCGGCGGAAGTGAGTAATTTAGTGCATGGCTAGAGGAGGATCCGCACGGTAGAGCGTGTCCACTGTTTTTCATTCTGAAGAAAAAAATGATTACAGCAAGCGTTTCCACTCTTACGACGGAGGAGTGCGAAACACGACATCCACTTGAACATACACAGTGCTCCTACTACTAGGCATGTGCAGTGGTTCATACGTCAGTACTACACAATCTTGTTGCTAGTGTAGTATGATATGACGATCACAAATGATGTTGTGCGCATGTCAACTACTCCTATATGTAACATATATAGTACCACATTTTCGACTGTCCGGTTGAGAATGAACGGTGAGATCAATGTTAACAGAACTAGGTCCACAGCGCACGGAGAGTATGGTGCTACAGTACTCCACGAAACATGAACCATATGAAGCACATCCTATAGTGTTAGACAGGGTGTATGAAGGATGCACGGGATGGGAGCAAAAGTTCCCTTCTCGACCCACTTTTGGGTGTTTGGCAGAGTGCATGAAGGGTGCATGAGTCCACACTAGTAGGTTGACAAAAATACACAAAGAGGAAACAACTATATTGAGATGAGAATGCAACCAAACACACCCACACGCTTTGTGCTACAGTGACTGATCTGCACCGTCTGAGTTTGATCCAACGGTCATGTTGCGCCGAGACATGGACACGCCCATGCAGAGGGCGCCTAAACACCACCGAAGTCCCTCTGCTTCTCGAGGCGCATGACGTTGGTGATGCTGGGTGCAACCGCCCGCAGAGCCAGCTCCCGGTCGACGGGAGCCAGCTCATCAAAGACGGCATCCAATGGCACGAATGGATTCTGGTGACGGAGCCCTGAAAGGATTCGCCCGGCAACGACGACGGCATCACGCAACCCCTCCTTGTACAGCTCAGCCCCCACCATCGCACGGAGACGGCTCAGCTCCTCAGAGATATAGGTGAAGAAGGAGACCAGGTCAGGAAGCCGCAGCTCGTTGAAGTCGACCGGGTGGTCGAACGGGTTTAGCCCGACGGCCGGCATCGTCGCGCTGGCACAACGGTAGGCATCGCATAGATGCAACACGTGCGTCGCAACTTGGTTCACCAAGTGGCTGAGGCGATCCTGGACCTCGTCAGGATCGGACCGCTCGTGCTCCAGCCGGCTCCCCTGACGGCCTATCGTATCTCCCGCTTTCTGCAGCAACACCGCCGATTCCTCGAGCATCTTTGTGGTGGACGCCTACCGCTTTTGAAGCTCCGTGAACTCCTGCACATAACGGAGGAGCATGGCACTCCTCTCCTCCTTGAGCTCACGGAGCTCCACGTCCTTGGCCATGAGCTCCGCATCCTTGGCATGGAGCTCCTGTGTCAGGCGCCTCACCTCGAACTCCGTGATCTTCTGCGCCGCCATGGCACCAGGTAGAAGCAATGGGGAGAGGAAGCAAAGGGGGCGAAACGGCTGAAAGGCAATGCAATCTACGGGAAGGCGGAGGGAGCCAGCCGAGGAGCGGGGAATCTTTTAGTTTTCACCACGGTAAAACACCAGTCGACGATTTCTCACATCAGGGAGCAGTGGGTTTTTATAGGCGGAGTCATCGTGACTAATTGCTACCGCGCCTGCTCCCGTCAATCAAAAAATTAAAAATCCTGCCGTGCCTGCTCCTGTCAATCAAAAAATTAAAAATCCTGCCGCACCCAAACACCATAGCAACGCCACGGTGGATATTTAAATTTACCTGCCGGCAAGTAGATAAAAAAAGGGGTGAAAAAACAAATGTGGCGGCGGCCTAGCTAATCGGTCGAACTAGCCCAACTAGCCCTATGGTTCGACCTCGGGACCCAGCCAGTCGGTCGAAAACACCCCACTAGCCACACAGCTTCATCATGCAAACATGGCACGGTTAGCTCCGTCTTGACCAGCCCCAACGTCTCTTGTTCTAGGCGATTCTTCTATCCAAGCTTTTTTTAGTTGTAATAACACCACGGCAAGCTAGAACCGCTCTTCGTGTGTGCCCGTGCAAAGGTTAGACGATGGAGAGAAGAGAGATTGAGATCGCAGACCTGGGACCCAACCGTAAGTGAGACAACGGTCATGCACGTGTTGACGAGGAACTCCCTCTACTCTACTCAACGCAAGTACTGTATAAAATCAAGTTATGGGACAAAGCCAACAACCATTCATTTTTTCAGGCTATCGACTTACACTTTGTAGTCCAGGTTGCCAGTTCGAATCTCGTCTTTCAGATTTGTTAGTTTTAGGTCCAAATTTTATTAATGACAAGTGGGACCCCCGTGTGTTGTTCCGATATTTCAGTGTAGGATGGTTTTTTCGAACAAACACTTTGCGCGGTTAGACAAGTAACGGCACGAGTTACACGTATTTTGCAAGTTTATGAACAAAAATGACAGTGGCATAGAATATCACATCCACCACGCAGCTTAGATACTATGGTGATACGAGTTTTTACACCGTTGGAAGTGAGATCCAATGGCTTGGGAGTAGTCTTTTAATTATGCGCAATTTCCAAACTCTCCAAAGTTTTTTTGCAAATAAAACATTCAGGCCTCGTGTGTGCCACTGCATCTTCGATCCAACGGCTCGCTGGTGCTCATATTAGGTGCTCCCCGTAGCTTAATTACCCACTATGGTGATATGAGCATCTAGGTCGTATGATCAGTGATCAGATGGCACATGCAAAGTACTTGTACTTTCTGCGCATTTCCCAAACTCTATCAGCCGTATATTGCAAAAACACTCAAACCTCCTACTGTGGGCCATTAGATCTCAGTGAACTCGTATCACCATAGAATCTACGGTGCGGGAGCACCTTATACTCTCCCATGCGAGAAAACATAAGGTGCTATCGCAGCTTGGATGCTACGGTGATACGAGCTTGGAGGTCGTTTGATCTGAGATCCAATGGCATCTGAGCAGTCTTTGTGCTTGTAAGCAGTGGCCGAACTCTTTTGGGGCTTTTCTACAAAAAACCATTTGAACCACCGAGGAGGTGTTGAGTCACAAATCCAACGCCTCCGAAGAGCTTGTATCACCAAAGCATCTAAGGTGTGGTAGCACATGATATTCTTACATACATGAGAATGTGATGTCCTCCTTCATCTTAGATGCTACGGTGATACGAGCTTCGAGGTCGTTGGATATGGGATCAAAGGGCATCTAAGTAGTTTTTGTGCAAATTGTGTGCAATTCTCAAACTCATCAAGGTTTCCTGCAAAAAAATTAAGACACATCATGTGAGCTGCTATATCTCAGATCTACAAGCTCCAAGCAACTCGTATCGGCATATAGCATGTAAGGTATGGGGGCACATGACATTCTCCCGGGGTGGAGGGGTGGGGGTGCACAACCAACCGGTGGTTGGGAGGGTGGGGACAAATATAATCTAAACAACCCTAAAAAGAGCTCCACAATTTTATCTAAGGTCGAGGGGTTGACCCCCGACAATCATAGCTCCGCCTAAACACAACATTTGCATGTACTGTAGTACTAGACTTAATATTCATGTTTCAGTTTCATGTTCATTTTAAATATTGAACTGAGGACCATGGATGTCTTACATTTTACTCCCTTCGTTCCTAAATATTAGTCTTTTTAGAGGCTTCAAATGGACTGACACGTACGGATATATATAGACATATTTTAGAGTCTAGATTCAATCATTTTGTTCCGTATGTAGTCACTTGTTGAACTCTCTAAAAGACTAATACTTAGGAATAGAAGGAGTATTTTTGAACTCGTGTCATACATGCATGGGTTGGAAAAATAGATGCACTATACTTATTGGATTGTTGTTGTGTTCGTGCGTGTGTGTCTCTCTCTCTGTGTGTGTGTGTGTGTGTGGTCATATGCTTGATACATACAAAGTTTTCTCACCTCCATATTGTTCATCTTTTAAATTTGAAATTTGCATTGGAAAACTTACTAGGGATACCATGAAATGTGAAATCCACGTTGAGATCACTATATCACAAATTCACTCTAATTCAACAACTCGTCATAAATCAATTACCACGTTGAGATTAATATTTGCAAGGACAATACGGGTATTGTAATACACATAGATTCGTTCGGCAATTTAAAAGGTTCCTTTCCTATTCTCAAATGGTAGGACCCAACGGCGTACCAGCCAGACCTTGGCTCGTGTTGATCCTTAAAAAAACGGGCTCGTGTCCTTCGGTGGCGTGCGTGAGGACGCACATTAGGCAACCCCAACCACCGAGCCTCAAGATTTCAAGTAGAAATATCCGACGCCGAATTCCAGCCCTAGGAAATTCCCTCATGTCCCCGGTCCATAATGACTACCGATGAACAATCGAGGGATGCTTTAGTAACTAGACAAGGTTACCTACCATGCCGAGCACGGTTCAATTCCCTCGGTCGCCGCTCGTCAAGGTCACCCGTCAACTGCATTGCCTAGTACTACTACTACTACACTAGGATGAGCACGAATTGAGCCCGTTTGTTCGTGCCTAGTACTTGAGTTAATATATCGTGCAATGCACGGCACAGAGGATTATCCTTTACTCCTCCTTTCCGGTTTATAGGGCTTATCTCAAAATTTTAGTTTTCCCATTTTATAAGTCTCAATTTGGTTGTTCCCCATCACATGTTTAGATTCAAGGTGCAATAAATCATTACATGCAAGTATTAAGAGAAAATTGACCATGCATGTACTTTATGCATGCACGCATTGCAATTAATGCATTTGTAAATACAATTTTTGAGGAAAACAAGTGCATTAATTGAGTGGTACAACAATTGTTCCACCACTCACCATCTACCTTGGTTGGTGAGATTTTTGAATTGAGCCCTATAAACCGGAAAGGATGTTTCACTAAGCAAAATGTTTGACCAAATCCTTTCTTAAGAAATACAACAGGACAGATGTACGGCTTGAAAATTTATTGCATGTTGCAGGTTATGATATTGTTTCGAATCCTGGATCTTAAATTTCAGAAAATCCAAAAGTGAGCGTAAATTCTTGAAACTGAGCATGGTCACGTGATATGGCACAAATATTACTTCGTAAGTTTTTTCTTCAATTCGAGACAAGCTGCTTATGACAAGTTGCACAAATGAAGAGCCAAGGTATTTTGGAACAAAGACCTGTCACGTTAAGGCGAATGCTTTCACTATTGAAACCGTGGGCGTTTACATGCCACCACGAGTCCCCGCTTCTCATCGGCAGGTGCCGTCCCAGCAAGCGTGTGAGTCGACGGGACGCTTATGAAGCGCATCACGCCGCGCGGCCGTCGTCGAGGCGGCGAAAGCAGACCAATGTGCAGACTCACCGGGAGGCGAGCTATTTGACTAGGCTCCGCCGCCCACCGTCGTCCCAAGTGCTCCCACTTTTAATGTCGCCGGCGCCGCAGTTTAAAATCAACCCCGCACTACCTGGTATCGCTACAATCCTCTCTCTTCCTCTCCGATTCTCCTGTCGTCTACCTCCAACTAGCATGACGTAAACGTACGCCATGCCGCATCACGATGGTCTGCCCTTAGTGTTGCAGTTTCATGGGGAAGATACCCAGCCGGAGTCTCAAGAACATAAGGCGCTTTGGGACGAGTTTGAACTGGCCTTGCGGGAAGACGCCGCGCCTGTCCCTGCTCCCATTCTGGCTCCCATCGCCCCGACTGTGCCATCGCCCATCCCCGTGACATTGATGGGCTGGGAGCCGCACATTGTCGCCAAACTTGATGCCACGGGGTTCCACGAGGTCCCCGCCGACTTTCACGCGCCCGTGCACCTGCCAACAAGATGCGCCGCAGTGCATCGACGCAAGACGCCGCAAGCCGTGTTGCCGTGCACTGCCAACAAGATATCCGCTGCGTGCAGGCAGCGACGCGGCGCGCCGCGTGCGGTGCCCATGCACATGAATGTCTCCGCCGCGCCATTGACAGCGCTTGTCGCTGCTGGTGCGCGTTCTCGGTGGCATGGATGGCCGCCGCCGACCGCTTCCTTGCACCAACGCCGCCTCCTCCCGCCAGTTGACTTCGCTCAAGTCTGTAACATTTTGGCCTTCCTTGAAGCTAGGCCAACGTCCAGGAGTACGCCAACAACGGCGCAAGACGCCGCCGTCGCCGTCGGTCAGTGGCCCGACGACACACAGAGCACGATAGAGGAGCCGCTTCCCACCACGAGACACCCTCGCCGCCGCCGCATAATCTAAATTTGCCATGAAAAACGTTCGGATTGCCATGCTTAAAATCCGGATGTTTATCATTTCTGTTTATTTTATATCGATCATCTTATAATTTAAAGTCCGAGTCAGACTGAACGAAATGTATGGTTTGATCGATTGAATGTTCTGCTAGAGCCGTATCAAATTAAATATAAAATGTCATCAAGCCACATGTATTCCTTATCAACCAACGACCTAGACTGCTTCAATGTCGAGCGCTCAACACGTTTAGCGTGCAGTTAATTTCATGCCAAAAATAGTGCTAATCACATGACAACACGCAAATAATATCCTAGTAGTTAATATCCACATGCACTTAAAATACTTCCAAATTAACGTGCATTGCACGTACACACTGACTAGTGCTGCTAGTACGTGAAACTGGTGTCGTGACTTGTGAACGCGTCCAGATATGGTCAACAACAACATTGCCCACGAGTTCTTCCTGTTTGCCCATGCGTCTAAACGCAGAAGGGGAGGAGTGAGAGAACCCACATGGAACCCACCAGTAAGTGAAGGTGAATAGTACTAAAAATAATATTACATGTTATCCATTAATTAGGCTGTGGTAATATAAAAACATTATGTGAACAAAGGGGGTACAACAACCATTGCTATTCTACGTATGTTGCCTATTGACGTGCGGCTTGAAGGCCCGGTCGCATGTTCGATCCTCGTCCTTTATTTTCTAATTTGTATATGGGTCCAAATTTGTTTCATGACATGTGGGCCCCTCGGTGTGTAGTTTATAGCACTTTAATTTGTGGGTCGAAATTTGTTCCATTCCAAGTGGACTATCAGTGTGTAGTTTTGTAGCTTATTTATAATAATTAAAGAGAACAACATAGTTCTTTCAATAATACTCCCTCCGTCCGAAAATACTTGTCTTCAAAATGGACAAAAAGAGATGTATTTAGAACTAAAACATGTCTAGATACATCCTCTTTTATCCATTTTGATGACAAGTATTTTCGGACGGAGGGAGTACCATGGTGCGACGTTGAAGGCGAGAAAGGACGTGCGAGAGAGCGATGAACAAGCCAGAGGGAAATCAACTAGGGGAGTTGCGTGGGTTGCAACGGCGTTTGGAGTAGTTAAAATAATGCTACTTAAAATATAATCTAAACTGACCGGAATAAATGCCTACACAAATTAATCCAAGGTTGGAGTGCCCCTCGCAATGTAAATAGCTCCGGCTTTGCGAGGGATGGATAGGTAGTAGCTTCAACGCGTGGAAGATAGGGTATGAGAAAGCGAGGTCAATCGAGAGACATATAGATAGAGAGACAAAGTGAGTGTGGTCCGACATTCATTGAACAAATATATATGCTCCGGAGAGATATTGTCCGATTGAGCTTTTGGTAAGGGTGAGGGCTGTAAGATAGAGCTTGAGAGATGATCCAGTCACATACGTGTAGGTATATTTTGTGTGTGGGAGGAAGCAAGGTCAACCGATCACATAGGGTCGCGGTGCGATCGAAAGAGTGAGACGGGTTGGAGAGAGTGACCTAGATAGACGATGAGCCTGAGAGAGTATACAATGTGAATAGGTCGAATTGGGCTCAAACATGGTGATATATCGTTTTTGTCCGAGAAAGAGCAAGGTAAATCGAGACACACACACAGAGAGAGAGAGAGATAGATAGATAGATAGATAGATAGATAGATAGAGATAGAGATAGAGAGAGAGAGAGAGAGAGATTGAGTGAGCGTGGCCCACCATGAGGTCGAAAGAGTGGCGGCGGCTTGGATGGACTGACCTAGATAGACAATCTGCAAGAGAGAGTATAGAGCGTGTCGATCGAGGACCGAACAGGGAGATATATCATTTGTGTGTGAAAGAAACAAGGTTAAACGAGACTCAGATAAAGAGAGCGAGATTGAGCAAGTGTGGCCAGCCGTGCAGAGGAAAGAGTGAGACAGTCTCGAGGGAGTGACCTAGATATACAACGTGCGTTCGTGCGCACGATAGGTTGGGGGGGGGGGCTAGATAGGCAATGCATGTATTTATCGCGAGAGGGTGAGAGAGAGAGCTCGGCATGGGGTGCAATGGCGGTTGTGTGAGTTAAATACATTTGGTAACAGGAGTGGAAAAAGGGGTTGTGTAGTTGAGAGACTTAGAGACCAAAACATGGAGAGAAAAATGAACGTGTGTTGGCAACCGATAGCTTGCTAAGGTGGTTAGGAGAGGAAGATTGACCGATACAGGAAGTATGTAGCATTTGTGCGCGGGGTTGGGGGGGGGGCTAAAAACAAAATTTGAATGTACATAGTACGAGACTTAATATCGATGTTTCAAGTCGGTGTACATTGTAAGATTTGAACCGAGGACCAGGCATACGGGTAATTATTTCAAATTCGTGCCATACTAAGTTTCGAAAAGTTGACATTGGCTCAATTTATTGTGCTATTTTCTAGGTCATATGTTTGAATCCATCCAAAAGTTTTCTCACTACCATGGTGTTCATCATATACATATGAGTTTGTATTAAAATAGTAGCGTGGATACAGTGAAATGTGAAATCCACGTTAGAATTGGAGATCGCTACGTGACACACACTCTAATTCAAATAACTAACTATGTGACACACACTCTAATTCAAATAACTAATTATGTGACACACTCTAATCCACGTTAGCGTGGGTACCGTTTCGATTTTTTTCAAGTAACTCCTCATTAATTAATTTATAGTACTCCCTCTATTCGCTTTTATAAGACCTTGAAGACATTTCAGACAATGTGCAAAACAGTTCATTCTAAGTTGTCTGAAACGACTTACAAAAGTGAACGGATGGAGTATCTCGTTTCGAATGACTAATTATTGCAAGGAAAACACGGGCATGGTAATACATACAGATTCGTTTGCAAATGAAAGAAGATTCGTTTGCATTCTCAAATGTAGGCGCATTCAGTGCATCAGGTCGTGTCGGGTGGACGCTGCCGGTGCCTTAAAGGCAGCGCCCTTGGGTGACTGACATGTGGGCCAGCCACCTGCTGGGCCCACATGTCATGGACACAAAGGCAGGTGCCTTAAGGCATCGATCATTCAAAGATTTGGTATCAAGCATTCTATAGATTTCTTCTTCTAGCACTTGAGCACAATTTTCCTTTTTATCATTCTCAGGAAAGATATTAAAAAGATGAAGCGTATGAGATAAACTCAAATCCATTTTTTGTAGTTTTCTTTTATAAACTAAACTAGTGATAAAACAAGAAACAAAAAGATTCGATTACAAGATCTAAAGATATACCTTCAAGCACTCACCTCCCTGGCAACGGCGCCAGAAAAGAGCTTGATGTCTACTATGCAACCTTCTTCTTGTAGACGTTGTTGGGCCTCCAAGTGCAGAGGTTTGTAGGACAGTAGCAAATTTCCCTCAAGTGGATGACCTAAGGTTTATCAATCTGTGGGAGGCGTAGGATGAAGATGGTCTCTCTCAAACAACCCTGCAACCAAATAACAAAAAGTCTCTTGTGTTCCCAACACACCCAATACAATGGTAAATTGTATAGGTGCACTAGTTCGGCGAAGAGATGGTGATACAAGTGCAATATGAATGGTAGATATGAGTATTTGTAATCTGAAATAATAAAAACAGCAAGGTAACTAATGATAAAAGTGAGCGTAAACGGTATTGCAATGGTAGGAAACAAGGCATAGGGTTCATACTTTCGCTAGTGCAAGTTCTCTCAACAATAATAACATAGATAGATCATATAACAATCCCTCAACATGCAACAAAGAGTCACTCCAAAGCCACTAATAGCGGAGAACAAACGAAGAGATTATGGTAGGGTACGAAACCACCTCAAAGTTATTCTTTCGGATAAATCTATTCAAGAGTTCGTACTAGAATAACACCTCAAGACACAAATCAACCAAAACCCTAATGTCACCTAGATACTCCATTGTCACCTCAAGTATCCATGGGCATGATTATACGATATGCATCACACAATCTCAGATTCATCTATTCAACCAACACAAAAGTACTTCAAAGAGTGCCCCAAAGTTTCTACTGGAGAGTCAAGACGAAAACGTGTGCCAACCCCTATGCATAGGTTCATGGGAGGAACCCGCAAGTTGATCACCAAAACATACATCAAGTGGATCACGTGATATCTCATTTTCACCACAGATAAGCACGACAAGACATACATCAAGTGTTCTCAAATCCTTAAAGACTCAATCCGACAAAACAACTTCAAGGGGAAAACTCAATTCATTACAAGAGAGTAGAGGGGGAGAAACATCATAAGATCCAACTATAATAGCTAAGCTCGCGATACATCAAGATCGTGCCATAGAGAGAACACGAGAGAGAGAGAGAGAGAGAGAGATCAAACACATAGCTACTGGTACATACCCTCAGCCCCGAGGGTGAACTACTCCCTCCTCGTCATGGAGAGCGCCAGGATGATGAAGATGGCCACCGGTGAGGTATTCCCCCTCTTGCAGGGTGCCGGAACGGACTCCCGAGAGGTTTTTGGTGGTTACAGAGGCTTGCGGCGGTGGAACTCCCGATATATCTTCGTATTCGATGGTTTTAGGGTATAAGGGAATATATAGGAGAAAGAAGTCGGTCAGGGGAGCCACGAGCGGCCCACAAGACAGGGTGCGCGCCTAGGGGGGTGGGCACGCCCTCCTATCTCCTGGCCTCCTCGAAGCTTCCCTAGCTTGTACTCTAAGTCTCTCGGATAATGTTCGATCCAAAAATCACACTCCCGAAGGTTTCATTCCATTTGGACTCCGTTTGATATTCCTTTTCTTCGAAATACTGAAACAGGCAATAAAACAGCAATATGGGCTGGGCCTCCGGTTAGTGGGTTAGTCCCAAAAGTAATATAAAAGTGTATAATAAAGCCCGTAATCATTCAAAACAGATAAGAAAATAGCATGAATGCTTCATAAATTATAGATACATTGGAGACGTATCACCTATCATGGAAGCTTCTTGTAATAATAAATATTTCCTTGATATAATATCATATGCTATCTGTGAATTGATCCTTTGCAATCGTGCACTACCAAAAAAATACACTTCCGTGATGATACGTGTTTGTCACAGTAGGTCACGTTTTCTGTCATGCATGTACATCCATGACGATTTTATGACAGAATCAAGATAGTCATACCTATGCTATCATAGAAGTGTTCCATGACATTACCAAAATTATCATCACGGAAGTGTCCACTTCAATGACGATAAATCACGCGTCATAGAAGTGCTTTCGTCCAGGGTGACCGAAACGTGGCATCCACCATGACGGCTCGCCGTTAAGCTATCGGGTCTGGTTTTGGATCCGATAAACCGTTAACAGCCCCAACCAATGGGGATTTTCCACGTGTAAAATCATCATTGGCTGGAGGAAACATGTGTCGCCTCACCATTGTGGCAGATGTCATCCACTCATTGGACCGAAGGCGCCTATGATACGTCGACACATGGCCCAACAGAGGCCCATTCATGTGAAAAGGCCGGCCCATTTGACTTTGTCAAAAGGTGGCGGGCCAGCCCACGAAAAGCCTGTTAACGGCATGTTCGCATATAGCCCATTTACAGCCCGCTAACCCAGGGCCCTTTACGACCTATCCGAATTAGGCCCTGTAGCATCATCTGGGCTGTCCAAAATGATTCCAGCTCATTTTAACTTCCGGCCCATGACGTCTTTCGGCCCACATGAGGCCCTTTGTAAACTTGGCCCATTAATGGCCCGTGGTGAAACTGGCCCGTAATGGGCAGTGTATCACTTTATACCCATTAACGGCCCATTATTCCATTGGGCCGTTTCCAACCCATGTTATCTTTTGGCCTTTTATTCTTGGGCCCATTTCCAGCATTCGGTTACTTATGGCCCGTTACTGTCATTTTCTGCTTGTGGGCCAAATTCAGCCCGTGGTTACAGTCGGACCGTTTGTGGCCCGTTAATACGTTGGGCCGTTTTCATAGCGTCATCAAATACAGCCGATTAACGACAGCCCGTTATGGTCGGCCCATGAACGGGCGATTCCAACTCCAGCCTGTTTACGGCCATAATGCGGTCTATTATTGGCCCATGTTTGGCCAATCGATCATACGGCCCGTATAAGGCCCATTGATGATATGGCCCGTAGAAGGCCCATTGTGTCTACGGCCCGTAGAAGGCCCATTGTTTCTATGCCCCATAGAAGGCCCATTGTTTCTACGGCCCGTAGAAGGCCCATTGTTTCTACGGCCCGTAGGAGGCCCAGTGTCACTATAGTAAATATGTAGCCCATGGTTGTTGTGGCCTAGTTTTTAAAAATAGGTTATTGCAGCCACTAGCAAACCACGGAAAAAGAACTGTAATCACTACAAGCAAACAAATAAACAAGACCACAAGGAAATAAATAAGCAAGCAACTTACGCTAGGCTATCACGGCTATTACACATATTACATCCACTAGGCATCAAAGTTCGCCACCAGTGCAAATATATGGAACAAAGCAGCATATCACATACACTGGTTGTCAAAGTTGGCGACCAGTGCAAATAAATGCCACATCAAAACAAGTCTAGAACTAAACCACTTCAGAAGAGCTCAAGAAACAATATCCTGGGTACCCATAATGCTGATAGATGCTTAGCAAGCTTATTAACTTTCTCTTGTTTGGCGCTTAAATCCTCCAGCACTTGCTGTTGCACAATAAAGTATGCATCTGAATTCTGAAGGGACTTCCTCAGTCCTTCGGCTTCTTGCCGCAACACAACTGACTAATGCCTTTCAGCTTGTAGCTGAGACTGAAGAAGCCGAAGTGATTCAGGCAGCGAGTTCGAAGACCTTGTGCCAGCGGTACTGGCTAGTAACTCGAACACTACATCAATGCAGGACTCTGGGGTTTTCTCACTGTCTACAAGATCGTTTTTATCACCTTTCTTGGAGACCAACAGGGTTGTCTCACTATCTTGAACCTTATCTGCATTACTTTCTCTACCATTGCATAGTGGGGTGCTCTTCTCCAATATTCTATTCGCATACTACAAGAGAAATAAGCAGACACATCACAGGTTTAGCATTTAGTATATGAAACTCATTTTGGTAAACCGGTTCAGTAGTAAGGTGGACAGGGTAACATCATGAAACAAACATATATCTATGTATGGTCACTGTATTGTCCATATCATTCTAGTTTATGTTTCCTAATCAAGATAGAGACACAGTTCAACTCATATATTTTTAAGACACATCAGCATAGACAGAATATAAGTGTGAGAAACTACACAACATTGGCAACACTTGTAATGTGCACCACATGAGAACATAACTATTTATATAACTGAAACTCAAATCAACTTAGAGCAAGAAGTTAGAACAGCAATGCAGTTAAAGAAATAGGTTTCAAACATACCTATTGCACAATTAGAGTTTCAATTGGATTCTTCAAATTCGAAAGTAGTTGGTATGAGTAAATACAGTGATGCAACATCTAAGGAGTATGGACCATAGCTATGGAATCTGACCTGAGAACAGTTGCTCTTCTGCTTTAAACGTGGAGTTTGGGTTCACTGTGGTGGTCTTCGTGCTTTGGGCACTACAGTTGCTTTACAAACTGCTCGTGTGGGGGTACTCTATGGTGGACATGGTGCTTTGTCAACTAGGAGTGGGTTACTATCCACTGGGGTTGTGGTTACATGGGTTGTAGCTGGTTCTCTGCCCAATGGTGTAAGGGTGCAATCTGGAAGAGTCTCAATTATGTGTGGTGGGGCTAGTTTGTGGTCCAGTACAACCATGGTTCTATCTGCATCAACAGGTAGCACTATATTTTGTGAAGATTGGGTTTTGTTCCCTTAGATACTGCCATCACCCCCTCCAATTCAAATGGCTGATAAACAAGAAAAGAAATTGAAAGTGCAAACATTGTATGATAGACATATGTGGTAATTCACATATATGTTGTCTAACCAAATAGGAAAGCATGACACAATTTCACATATATGGTGCCTAACTAAACAGGATAGCATGACACAGTTTCACATATATGATGGATAACTTAACAGGATATAATGGCATAATTCAACATATGATGAGTATCTAAACAGGATGACATGACAAAACTATATGATTGTTGGGGAACGTGGTAATTTCAAAAAAATTCCTACGAACATGCAAGATCTATCTAGGTGATGCATAGCAACTAGAGGGGAGAGTGTGTCCACGTACCCTCGTAGACCGACAGCGGAAGCGTTAGTTAACGCGGTTGATGTAGTCGAACATCTTCGTGATCCAACCGATCCAAGCACCGAACGTACAGCACCTTCGCATTCAGCACACGTTCAGCTCGATGACGTCCCTCGTACTCTTGATCCAGTTGAAGCCGAGGGAGAGTTTCATGAGCACGACGGCGTGGTCACGGTGATGATGAGTTACCGGCGCAAGGCTTCGCCTAAGCACTACGACGATATGACCGAGGTGTGTAACGGTGGAGGGGGGCACCACACACGGCTAAAACAATTGTCAGCTTGTGTGTGTATGGGGTGCCCCCTCCCACGTATATAAAGAAGGGAGGGAGGAGGAGGCCGGCAAGGGGTGGCGCGCCCAAGGAGGGGGAGTCCTACTCCAAGTAGGTTTGGCTCCCCCCTTTCCTATTCCTGTTAGGGGAAGGAGGAAGGAGAGGAGAGAAGAAGGAAAAGGGGGGTTAAAGTGCGTTACGTCAACTAGAGGGGGGGGGGTGAATAGGTGATTTTTAAGAAATTTTCACTGAGGAATTTCAAGGTGAGAAAATTCCTAAGCGAAGAACTACTTGCAGCGGAATAAGTACTCAGGTATAAGCAAAACAGAGTAACAACATAGTCATCATGATGAAATGAAATACAAGCACTGAGTACAGAAAGCGTAAACACAGGATAAGCAGTATGAAGACAAAACTGACTGAAGAATTAGGATTAAGGAATTAGAGAAAGTCTTCAGTCAAAGTCTTCAAACAGTAATGATTAGGTTCATCAAGACATAACTGAGGAAATGAAAGGGTTGCGGAAATAGAACCCGTTGGCTTGGTGAAGACAATGATTTGGTAGACCACTTCCAACTGCTGTGACAGTTGTGCGTATGGTTGGAGCGGCTGAGTATTTAAACTCGAGGACACACAGTCCCGGACACACAGTCCTCACCGTATTCTCCTTGAGCTAAGATCACACAGACCTGCCAACAAAGATGGTGGTAAGTCTTCACAGGTGACTTCCAAACCTTCACAGACTAGGTCACTCGGCAATCCACAATTTCTCTTGGATGCTCAGACCATGACGCCTAACCGTCTGGAGGATACACAGTCCTCAAAGGTAACAAGCGTCGGTTCCACACAGGAACAATTTCTTCAGTGATGCTCAAGCACTTTGGCGTTTGTAGGTTTGGGTTTGGGATTTGGGTTTTCCTCACTCGATGATTTTCGCTCAAAGTCCTCGGAGGATGGGATGCTCTCAAATGACAAGTGTCAGTTTCTCTCGGAGCAGCCAACCAGCTAGTGGTTGTAGGGGGCAGCTATTTATAGCCTAGGGAGCAGCCCGACATGATAAGACATAAATGCCCATCGCTGATATGACCGTTAGGTGGTAGGGTATTTTGGAACAGCTGGTGCGCGGCCCAGCAGCGGTCAGATATTTTGAGGTTCGAATTCCTCAGGGTTATCATGTTCCTCACTGTGTAGGCAATCCGACTTGGGAATTTTAACTCCTCGGTCAAGATAAATTCTCTCGAGACCGGAAGATCTTTGTCTCATCATCGATGAAATTGGTGAACGATATGAGATTAACAATGGCTTCACTCGAAGGATTGGGTAGGTGTAGGATTTTGAGATGTGCATCACTTGGAAATCTATTTCCTTAGTATTACCTCGACCCCCTTTAATAGTACGATGTTTCCTATGACTCAAGAAAGAGAAAATGAAACTACGAAAACAAAAGTCTTCACGCTTCAGAATCCTCGCATGAATATCGAGTCTTCATGGTCACACCAATTTCTTCACTTTCAAAGTCTTCAGGAGAACCAAAGTCTTCAGCCGAAGACATTCATTTTTAGGGGTCGAATTTCACTGTAAATATCAAACTCCTCATTGACTTATAGAGCTTGTGTATACTCACAAACATATTAGTCCCTTAACCTATAAGTCTTCAATGAACCAAAATCACTAAGGGGCACTAGATACACTTATAGGGGGCTGGCCCCCCAAACTCTAAACCAATTCGGTTTGGGCCTAGGGGGGCGCGCCCTACCATTTTCCCACTGCCTTTTATCTCCACTAGGTCCCATTAAGGCCCATTGACTCCCCCCCGGGGGGGGGGGTCCGATAACCTCCCGGTACTCCGAAAAATATCCGATACACTTCGGATCCCTTCTGGTGTCCGAATATAACCTTCCAATATATCAATCTTTATGTCTCGACCATTTCGAGACTCCTCGTCATGTCCGTGATCTCATCCGGGACTCCAAACAACCTTCACTCATCAAATCACATAAACTCATAATACAAATCATCATCGAACGTTAAGCGTGCGGACCCTACGGGTTCGAGAACTATGTAGACATGACCGAGACATGTCTTCGGTCAATAACCAATAGGGGAACCTAGATGCTCATATTGGTTCCTACATATTCTATGAAGATCTTTATCGGTCAAACTGCATAACAACATACGTTTTTCCCTTTGTCATCGGTATGTTACTTGCCCGAGATTTGATCGTCGGTATCATCATACCTAGTTCAATCTCGTTACCGGCAAGTCTCTTTACTCGTTCCGTAATACTTCATCCCGCAACTAACTCATTAGTTACAATGCTTGCAAGGCTTATAGTGATGAGTATTACCGAGAGGGCCCAGAGATACCTCTCTGAAACACGGAGTGACAAACCCTAATCTCGATATATGCCAACCCAACAAACACCTTCGGAGACACCTGTAGAGCACCATTATAATCACCCTTTTACATTGTGACGTTTGGTCACACACAAAGTGTTCCTCCGATATTCGGGAGTTGCATAATCTCATAGTCTGAGGAACTTGTATAAGTCATGAAGAAAGCAATAGCAATGAAACTAACATGATCATAATGCTAAGCTAACGGATGGGTCATGTCCATCACATCATTCTCCTAATGATGTGATCCCATTCGTCAAATGACAACACATGTCCATGGTTAGGAAACATAACCATCTTTGATTAACGAGCTAGTCAAGTAGAGGCATACTAGGGACTATATGTTTTTGTCGGCGTCCTGGACTTGGGGGTATCCAGTCCTGCCTGCCTGCGGCCCAACTTCAACACCAACACAGCAAGACCCTCGCGAGGGGCCAAGCCTCGCGAGGCGGACGGCGCCAAGACCCCCGAAGGAGTTGGCCTCCTCAGGAGGGCTCCTGAGGGGCGGAGAGATCTATGCAGGTACCTCATGAGGTTCAGCTGACGTGAGCATGACGACCAAAGCCAAGCGTGTGCCAGGCGGGCGCCAGGCGAGCGCAGAGAGCAGGTTTCCTCTTCGGTGCAAGGGAGGCAAGCCGCAGGCACGGAGTCCCGAGGAATCAACCAAAGGTTTCCATTCTGGTGCAACAAGACCAAGACCACCAAGACGGCAGGACGGAGGTCATCACCGAGCCCACCGCAGCGTCACGACCAGAGGCTTTTCACAGGCGAAGACTACTTTTGTCAGGATAGACTGTACTTGTCCCCTTTCAAATCCTGCCGTTGTGGAACCCTTCCCGCTCATATTTGGGAAGAGGACCAAGGCCACTATATATAGGACTTAGCCACCACCACAGTAGAAGGAGATCGATTCCACCCCAAGCATCACACCAACTCAAGAACACCTCACCTCCTGAGGCTTGTTCATCCTTTTTACTAGTTCATCCATATCCCCTCGAGGCAATCCACCACACCACAATGGAGTAGGGTATTACACCACAACGGTGGCCAGAACCAGTATAAATCTCTGTGTCTCTGTGTCTCTGTGAGCTCTACGTGCTAGGCTCGGGAGGATCGCGAGTAGGCAGGCTGGGTAGGTTGAGATCTCCGCACGCACCCCAGAGTTCGAACCTCTCAAGGGTTGTCGGATCCCGAAATCCGACATTCGGCGCGCCAGGTAGGGGTGGGTCGTATCTCCTCTTCCATCGACTAGTCCTCCTCCGCTCCACCGACGCCATGGGCGACACCCCGAGAGCTCATTTCAAGCACTGGGTCAGCCAGACCTCCTCGACAGCACCCACCGGCGAAGAAGACCTCCACTCTGCCCTGCTCGTGTCCCGCATTCCGCCGGGGCGACCGGCTGCGGGGGGCGCGTGGCGCAGACTTCTGCACTCGCGCAGAGAACAAGCAAACATGTGGGCGGCGGTCATCGTGGCCCGTGAGCTTCTGCAGTGCAGGCTGCTTGAGAGCGGCCACGACACCCTGCTGGAATGGGTCGCTGAGCTGCTGGATGCGGCATGCTGGGGGGCGATGCTGTTCTGCACCCTCCCCACATCGCAGGCGATGGTGGGGGTGCGCGCACATCCCCGACACAGTCGCGCGCCCTCTCCCAGGGGCCACGGAGAGCCTCTCGATGCCAACCAGCCTTGTGGAGCAGCCCACGCCGCCCCAACCGTGCCCCCTCGGCACGGGGCTGCTTCGGACGACACCACCAGGGGCCGCGTTGGAGTGCCGGCCCCTGACGAGCAGGACCAGAGGATGGCAGAAGGGAGCATGAGCATTAGGTGGCTGGGCGGCGCCCCTGGTGCGAACGTCCCGGAAGCCTACTTTCCCGTCGCAATGGATCCAAGGCACACGCTAGGAGAGGGCCCCAGCCGACCCCCCACGCTAGGGTCGGCGCGGACATACACGAGGCCGAGCTCTCCTTCGAACCACCACCAAGCCTTGCCGACGTCCCCAACAGCAGCAGCCTCTGGGTACAGTTAACGCCACAGGGGCATGCTTACACTGATCATGGATCGCAGGTAAACCAAGACGCGACGACCACCAGGACCCTTAGGACGGCAGACCCTCCTCAGGAGAGCGAAGGACGTTGGGAGCAGCGCGGGGGAAGCCCAGCGACAGGGCCCTCCTCGCGCAGCGCGGAGCAGGATCTATCCTGGAGGTAGGTTCCCTGCCGGGGAAGGCGCCGACGAGCCCTTCCCCTCGGCAGGGGGCCTACGGTCCCCGAGGACGCCGTCAGCGCCCCCTTGGCCCCTTGGTCTTGTCCTGGTTTCCGGTCTACCCAACGATCGTCAGGGGCGGCGCACGGCGGGGTCCTCGTCGGGTGACATGAAGCAAGGCTCCAGCCTGTGAAGGTCTCCGCTCGTGACACTTTCATGTAATAATGAGTGGGGCTGTACACGCCCCGGATTCTCCTGAGTGCCGCCTTGGGGCCTCACAGGGGCTCCCACCCACGTCCTAGTGGAAGCACCATGCTCCGCGTTGGCCGTCGACACTGTCCCCAATGACTATGCCCAGCCAGTGGAAGCACTTAGCTCCACGCTGGTGAGAAGACCGAAGACAGAAGACTGAAGACCAGTTAGATGCCGGACGCGGCGGCCTGCTTTTCTCCTCTCTTTTTGTACTTGCTTGCCGACTTTTTGAAGTAGTTTATTTTCTGTGCGTTTATAAAACGGGGGGAGTTTTCTTTTTCTCATATCGCTCTCTTGCCTTCAGTTCTTGCATTATTTTCTTGGAGCTCGTGACCGCTACCCCGCCCTCTAGCACCTCACAAGCGGGGGCTGGGTACGGTGTACGGGCTGGTGCCGATCGCTCCCCTCGGGGGCTCAAAGGTGCGGCCGCCCCGCGCGCCCACCTTGCCACAATCTAGCAGTTGGCTCCTCACGAGGCACTCCACGGCAGGCCAGCAGACCCCTCGAGAGGCACAGGGCCTCGCGAGCCAGCAGCAGGCTCGCCTCAGGAGAAGGGGCGCTGCCGCGGCATCAGGCCTCACTCAGGACCCACGAAACCCAAGATAAGTCAAAAACAACTATCCCGTTCATCGGCCCGCAGCCCTGCTGGCCCCCCCTCCGGGTGCTACTTCGAAAGCATTTAGCAATCTCATATATCATAAGGGGCACCCCCTTTTCAAAATGCTGTCAGATGGATGCGCTCGATTTTTCATACAGGTCGAAGCAAAAGAAATACAGGCCTAGCTGGATGCGCCTTCTTCGTCACTCCCATCCACACTGCTTGTGCTAAAGCTGCCACCCTCCTCGTCATCTCCACCCGCGCTGGCTCCTTTGGCTGCGAGCACGGCCGTGTCGTCCTCAGGAGTCAGCTCCTTCACCAGAGCATCCACATGGCTGTCCACCCACTTGGCAAGCTTGTCTTGGATGGCCGTAGGCACAGGGGCTAGTACGGTGCTGAAGTCGAAGTGGGAGTCAAGGTTCAAGAGGTTGCCGAAGATGCGCGAGAGTGTGCACCCAAGGAAGCCCCGGCTCCTCTCCTCAACGAGCTGACGGGCTTTTGCGGCCTGGTCCTCTAGGCGGGTCACGATATCAGTGAAGAAGCGGAGATGGCTGGCATAGTCGTTCTCGTGCGGGTGAGGAGCGCTCTCATCGCAAATGGCACCCAAGGCGTTGTTGGCCCTAATGCGCAGACCCTGGAGCATGGGGCCGTGTTCGCATTGCAGCGTCAGGCGGCTGCACTTTTCACTCAAAGCCTTCTCCAGGAGGGAGGCGGTGTCCTCGGCCTGCTTCCGAAGAGAGGATATCTCGGCGCAAGCAGAATCCAAGACGAATTCGGAAGAAGCCAGGGTTTCCTGGGCAGCGTCCATGCGCTGCTTCACCACCTGCAGCTCGGTCTTCAGGACGGAGGTCCGGCCCTCAAACTCAGCCTTGAGAAGCTCCAGGTCTAGGCGGTGCCCCTCGGCTAGCTTAGCACGTGCCTTCGCCACCTTCTCCTCCACCTCCATCTGGACCTGAGCTTCTCGGGCGGCGACAACATCCTTAGCCATGGCGGCCTGTCGCTCCCTCACCTCCAGCCTTTCCAGCGCCAAGCTATGATCCACGGCCTCTAGAGTCAAGTCCTCATGGCGCCTCAGGAGCTCCACCTTGGCATGGGCCACCTCACCTGGTGAGGAGGCCAGCAGGGTACGACGCTCCTTGATTTCACGCAGCAGGGCAACACTCGAAGACAGAATATCTCACTCCCGCTCCTCAGCCGCCTCGCGACGGCAGTTCGCTGCCTCGGCCTCTTCCATGGCGCGAGCACAAGCTTCTCGAGAAGCCACAAGCGAGGCCTCCGCATGCGCTTCGGCTTTGTTCTGCTGAAGCTTCCCAAGGTTGATGGCCACCTTCAGCCGCTGCCATTCACCCTCCAAGCGGCGGTTCTCTGCTGCAAGCCTGGTGTCGATGTTGGCGAGCTCCCCGCCAAGATGGACCATCGCGCGCATCTCTTAACCAAAGAACTCAAAGCGCACCGCGCTGCGCCCGCGAGCAAGTGCGAGCTCGTTGCCAAGATCTTCACCGGCTCTGGAGGTCGCTCGGGAGGCGCTGGGGGCTCCGCCAGTCGCCGACTAGGGGCTGGCTGGTGGGGCCCCGCAGCTTGAAGATGACGGCTACCAGGCGGACGCCCCCTGCCGGCAAGGACAAGAGGGAGCATCATCTGCGCACCCTTCACCATGCAGAAAGAGCCGTAGGGGGGAGAACATGGGGCTCGGTTCCGGCGCACCCTCGCGGCATCGAGCTAGAGAGAGCCGGACTCATACCCTGTGCAGGCTCAGGGCGCTGGGGGCTGCACGCCTGCGCCGCGCTGGGGCTCTTGGGGGTGTCCGCCTCCCGAGGTTTTTTCTTCATGAAGATCCTGCAAAACCCCAGCCATGAGAAAACGCGTGCACTCGGAGATCAGGAGCGAAGGTACTTACTCGTCGGCAGCCACATATCTCCTCGGCTTCAGTGGCTGACGGGTGCCATCGTCACGGCATGGGGACCTCTTCCTCTTCAGGAGTGACTCAATGCATAGGCGGTGCCGACCTGGCCCCAACGGGCGATCCTCAGGAGGGGGAGCGACCGGTGTGATCTCTGGAGCAGAGGTCCCAAGGGCAGGGGCGCCCGGCGTGGCTTCATGGCTCACAGCTCCAGGGCCAATGGTGGGCTCCTCGTCGCCAGCAGCAACTCTGGAGACACCGTTCTGGGCATCAAAGGCCCCTGCCTCCGGAGCCTGGTGTTGCGCAGGCTCTGCAGCAGCCCCTGCCGGAACCCCAGAAGCTTGATGCTCCTAAGCCCCTAACGAGGCTGGGCCTCCGGAGGAGTTCTTGACAGCTAATGAAGGTGCACGTCCCCCTGCCTCCACACTTGGGGCACGCGCAGCAGGGTCGATCAGGAGAGGAGCCACGAAGACTGGATTCTCACGGGGCCCCTCAATGCCCTCGGGAAGCAACCCCCACTCATCAAACACGAGCATCTATCCCGCGAAGGTCTCCTTGTTTGAGCACAGATAAAGAAGGCAGCCACCCCCCGGGAGGTCAGCAGGCTCGCGCTTGCCAGTCAGGAGCTTAAGCACCACGCTCAAAGTATCAGCAGCAAGCGAAAGCTTCTGCAGCCTCATCGGGTCTCCGCTGCCGGTGAAGTCCCACATCGGGCGAGAATGGCGCTAGAGGGGAGCAAGGTGCTGCATCACGAATTCCTTCACCACCATTAGCGCCGTCACCCCCAGTCCTGGAGCATCGCCAACCTCTTCCAGACAAAAGGAAGACGCCGGTCAGTGAGCTTCACATGGCACCAGCCAGAGCTTGGCGAAGCCGGTGACCTAGGAATTGTGAGCAGGGGGCTGAATGCGTGGGCATCCATCAGAAGCCACTGCTTCTGGAATCCCTTCGTAATGGGCGAGAGCTCGAAGTCGATCCCCGAGCCAGCGGTCGCGGCCACGGCTTCGAAGGTCGTGCACCCAGAGTGCTGGCGAGCGTCCGCCAGCCGGAGCACGAAGAAATGCCAAAACAAGGCCACAGAGGGAGTGATGCCCACCATGGCGTCGCAGAGGAAGGTGAGGACGGCAAGGAGGATGACAGAGCGGGGATCCCAATGCAGCAGATGGATCTGGTAATGCAAAATCACAACATTGAAGAAGGGGGAGAAGGGAGGAATCAACCCAGCAAGAAGAGCATGAAGATGGATGGGAATCTGAGTGGCACTCATTTCTCTAGTCCGCTAAGACGCAGGGCAGGCAGCCGTCACCCCCCCCCTCATTGGAGCTGGCGGCAAGCACATGGCGAACCTTGTCCAACCCTTCCTTATTGATCACCGTCGACTACTCGAGGGCCGGCTCCAAGGCTGGCGGAGGACCTGCCGGCGCGTGCGGCTTCACCTTCTTCCTCCTTGGCTTGGGAGCCATGGCGAATACCAAGAAAGAGCAAGGTGCCGGCAACAGATCTACAGATGCGGCGGCACGATTGGGGAGGTAGAAACAAGAGCTGGGCACGGTACACCATGAAGGGCAAGTTGCGCTGACACCACACGACTGTTGGGTCTACCAGATATCAAGGCGGCGTGGGGAAGTGGAGACGCCCACGTCCCATCAACCGCCACGTGTCTCCAGGGCCACAGGCTGTTAGGGCCCGCGGCGCTCCACACTTGCCCATTGGCTTCGCCTGGAAGCCAAGTCCGAGCACGCCTTGGGCCCGGGGGCTACTGTCGGCGTCCTGGACTTGGGGGTATCCAGTCTTGCCTGCCTGCGGCCCACCATGTGGCTCCATTGATGGCCTGGTACAACCCAGCTTCAACACCAACACAGCAAGACCCTCGTGAGGCCCCTCGCGAGGCGGACAACGCCAAGACCCCCGAAGGAGTCGGCCTCCTCAGGAGGGCTCCTGAGGAGCGGAGAGATCTATCCAGCTACTTCATGAGGCTCAGCTGACGTGAGCCATGACAACCAAGGCCAAGCGGGCGCTAGGCGGGTGCCACGCGGGCGCAGAGAGCAGGTTTCCTCTTTGGTGCAAGGGAGGTGAGCCGCAGGCACGGAGTCCCAAGGGAATCAGCCAAAGGTTTCCATTCTGGTGCATCAAGACCAAGACCGCCAGGATGGCAGGACGGAGGTCATCACCGAGCCCACCACAGCGTCACGACCAGAGGCTTTTCGCATGCGAAGACTACTTTTGTTCGAATAGACTGTACTGCTTGTCCCCTGTCAAATCCCGCTATTGTGGAGTCCCTTCCCACTCATATTTTGGAAGAGGACCAAGGCCACTATATATAGGACTTAGCCACCACCATAGTAGAGGGAGATTGATTCCACCCCGAGCATCACACCAGCTCAAGAACACCTCACCTCCTGAGGCTTGTTCATCCTTTGTACTAGTTCATCCATGGCCCCTCGAGGCAATCCACAACACCACACTGGAGTAGGGTATTACACCACAACGATGGTTCGAACCAGTATAAATCTCTGTGTCTTTGTGTCTTTGTGAGCTCTACGCGCTAGGCTAGGGAGGATCGCGAGTAGGCAGGCTGGGCAGGTTGAGATCTCCGCACGCAACCCAGAGTTCGAGCCTCTCAAGGGTTGTTGGATCCCGATATCCGATAGTTTTGTTAATGTATTCACACATGTACTAAGTTTCCGGTTAATACAATTCTAGCATGAATAATAAACATTTATCATGAATTAAGGAAATAAATAATAACTTTATTATTGCCTCTAGGGCATATTCCCTTCAGTCTCCCACTTGCGCTAGAGTCAATAATCAAGTTCACATCACCACACAAATATTCACATCTGTATCTGATTAATACCCATAGCTCGCATCGTCATGTGACCATCACCGAAAGGGTTTACTGGAGTCAATAATCTAGTTCACGTCACTATGTGATTAACACCCAAAGAATACTAAGGTGTGATCATGTTTTGCTCGTGAGGGAAGTTCAGTCAATGGGTCTGTCACATTCAGAGCCGTATGTATTTTGCAAATACTGTATGTCTACAATGCTCTACATGGGGCTACTCTGGCTAATTTCTCCCACTTTCAATATGTATCCAGATTGAGACTTGGAGTCATCTGGATTGGTGTAAAAGCTTGTATCGACGTCACTCTTTACGACGAGCTCTTTAATCACCTCCATAATCGAGAAATATTTCCTTAGTACTCACTAAGGAAAATTTTGACCACTTTCCAATGATCTACTCTTAGATCACTAATGTACCCCCTTGCCAAAACTGATGGTAAACTACACAATAGGTCTGGTACACAACACAACATACTTTATAGAACCTATGACTATGGCATGTGGAATGACTTTCATTCTCTTTCTATTTTCTACCGTGGTCGAGGTTTGAGTCTTACTCAACTTTACACCTTGTAATACAGACAAGAACACTTTCTTTGACTGATCCATTTTTTGAACTTTTTCAAAACTTTATCAAGGTTTGTGTTTTTGTGAAAGTCCAATTAAGCATCTTGATCTATCTCTATAGATCTTGATGCCCAATATGTAAGCAACTTCACCGAGGTCTTTCATTTAGAAACACTTATTCAAGTATCCCTTTATTCTATCCAGAAATTCTATATCATTTCCAATCAACAATATGTCATCCACATATAATACTAGAAATGCTACAGAACTCCCACTCACTTTCTTGTAAATACAGGCTCTCCAGAAGTCTATGTAAAACCATATGCTTTGATCACACTATCAAAACGTTTATTCCAACTCTGAGAGTCTTGCACCAGTCCATAAATGGATCCTGGAGCTTGCACACTTTATAGCACCCTTTTGGACCAACAAAACCTTCTGGTTGTATCATATACAACTCTTCTTCCAGAAATCTATTCAGGAATGCAGTTTTGACATCCATCTGCCAGATTTCATAAAATATGGCAACTGCTAACATGATTCAGACGGATTTAAGCATCACTACAGTTGAGAAACTTATTGTAGTCAACACTTGAACTTGTCGAAAAACCTTTTGCAAAAAATCAAGTTTTGTAGATAGTAACACTACTATCAGTGTCCGTCTTCCTCTTGAAGATCCATTTATTTTCTATGGATTGCCGATCATCGGGAAAGTCCACCAAAGTCCACAGTTTGTTCTCATACATGGATCGTATCTCAGATTTCATGGCCTCAAGCCATTTCGCGGAATCTGGGCTCATCATCGCTTCCTCATAGTTCGTAGGTTTATCATGGTCTAGTAACATGACTTCCAGAATAGGATTACCGTACCACTCTGGTGCGGATCTTAATCCAGAAGATCTACGAAGTTCAGTAGCAACTTGATCGGAAGCTTCATGATCATCATCATTAGCTTCCTCACTAATTGGTGTAGGAATTAGTGATGAACTATTTTCCAATTCGGGATAAGGTACAATTACCTCATCAAGTTCTACTTTCCTCCCACTCACTTCTTTCGAGAGAAACTCCTTCTCTAGAAAGGATCCATTCTTAGCAACAATCTTGCCTTCAGATCTGTGATAGAAGGTGTACCCAACAGTTTCCTTTGGGTATCCTATGAAGACGCATTTTTTCCAATTTGGGTTCGAGCTTATCAGGTTGAAGCTTTTTCATATAAGCATCATAGCCCCAAACTTCAAGAACCGACAACTTTGGTCTCTTGCTAAACCACGGTTCATAAGACGTCGTCTCAACGGATTTCGATGGTGCCTTGTTTAAAGTGAATGCAACTGTCTCTAATGCATAACCCCAAAATGATAGTGGCAACCTAGTAAGAGACATCACAGATAGCACCATATCCAATAAAGTGCAGTTACGACGTTCGGACACACCATTATGCTATGGTGTTCCATGTGGCGTGAGCTGCAAAACTATTCCACATTGTTTTAATTGAAGGCCAAACTCATAACTGAAATATACTCCTCTACGATCAGATCGTAGAAACTTTATTTTCTTGTTACGATGATTCTCCACTTCACTCTGAAATTCTTTGAACTTGTCAAAATGTTTCAGACTTGTGTTTCATTAAGTAGATATACCCATATCTGCTCAAATCATCTGTGAAGGTCAGAAAATAACGTTACCCGCCATGAGCATCAACACTCATTGGACCGCATACATCGGTATGTATTATTTCCAATAAGTCACTAGCTTGTTCCATTGTTCCGGAGAATGGAGTTTTAGTTATCTTGCCCATAAGGCACGGTTTGCAAGCATCAAGTGATTCCAAAAGTCCATCTTTATGGAGTTTCTTCATGCGCTTTACATCGATATGACCCAAACGGCAGTGCCACAAATATGTTGCACTATCATTATCAACTTTGCATCTTTTGGCACCAATATTATGAATATGTGTATCACTACGATTAAGATTCAATAAACCATCAACATTGGGTGTATGTGATACGTCTCCAACATATCTATAATTTTTGATTGCTCCATGCTACTTTATCTACTGTTTTGGACTATATTGGGCTTTATTTTCCACTTTTATATTACTTTTGGGACTAACCTATTAACCGGAGGCCCAGCCCAGAATTTCTATTTTTTGCATTTTTCAGTATTTCGAAGAAACAGAATATCAAACGGAGTGGCGCAGCAAGACACCATCAACATAATCACCACCGTCTACGCGCTAATCGTCCACAAGAACTACTACATGCAAGAGGAGGACGATAGGACGCTGGCCTTCTTGGACCGTAGGTCAACCTTGGACGGCATTGTTCAGAAGCACGTTGAGCTCGCCGCCAGCGCTGCTCCTCCTCACACATCGGTTGGTGACCCGGCGCACTAGGGCGTGAGGATGTCGTTGATGGATCTGTATGTATTTTTATCTTTCCGTGAAATCCATGTAGTAGTATATGATACTACAGTAATTATCTTACCTTTCGCATCAACTTCATAATTTTCGTACATACTCCATGCATGAACAGCGCCAGAACCAAACTTCTCATTACTCTAGGCAAAATCGTTATTTCTATCTATCGGTCGCGCCATGGAGCAGAACCAAATTTTACAAGTTACGAGTTCAAAAGGAAAAGCCTGCCGTGCTTGCGTCGCACCCCCACACGGTTGGTCCGGCACGCCGCTCAAGCGGGAATGTGTGCGGTGTTGCATTTTCACTTACAAGTGGGACCGCAGTTGAGCAAACTAACTATCGGCAAACCCCCACCCCGCCCACCGCGCGATGGCTGAGAAAACAGGAGGGAGAAGAGATGGCTGTAGCACGGACTCCAAGAAAATTGGTGTCGGATGGGACTCGTGTGGGTGGCGTGTGCCGTACTACTAGACATGAATGCTATTTATGGCCCGTGCCACCCCACTATATCGAGCCTATATCGAGGTACGTAGAACATTCCTGCAGTCCGTGCTTAGCCCTCCTCTATCTCTCTTTTCAGCCAGCCAGCGGACGCGCGGAGCCCATCGTCTGTTTGCTCACATGCGGCCCCACATGTCAGTGAAAACGCAAGAGGACCCACTGAACCTGCACATCTTTCACCTCAACGTGTCGGCGATGAAAAACAAATCCAATAAAGATCTTCGGTGGCCGCTTTTGGAGTTACTCAAGAGTAGTAAGATTCTATTTACAGTTTAACCCAAGATGCACATCTCGTGGCTTCAACTACCACTCTATTTTCTTTCATGACACGACCTGGATGCTGGATGTCCCACATGTCGGCAAAAGGAGGTAGAACCCGACAAAATCTTCGGTTGTGCTCTCGGATTAGACTAGTTGTGCTAACTTAAAATTGTTATTGTGTACTCCCTCCGTTCCAAAATACTTGAATTCCATTTGTCCAAAAATGGATGTACCTATATACTAAAACATGTCTAGATACATATATATTTTGACAAATAGAAGTCATGTATTGTGCAATGGAGGGAGTAGAATGGATGCAAGTTTTTGTACTGGGACGAAGAGTACATCCATATATTGATAGGGCGCAGTTTAGTAGATGTTCTATCACTTTTAGCTAGCACAGAGGCTAGAGATGAGATTAGTGCACTTGTTGATACTCCTACTAGAATAGAGGCTAGACATGAGACTAGATGCGAGGAAGCAACGACTACTTCTTTACACTCGAAGAAGAAGGAAGCACGCAAGATCGAGCCTCCGCAGATCAACAATGAATGCATCGAGAAGGCACTAATCCAACTTACAGGAGTAGTAAAATGTATTCTTGTGGTTCTTGTTTTCTTTGGTCTTGCTTTTCTAGTCAAAATTATCGTTGGAGTTCGTGCAAAATAGAGGTCCGTTTGGGGTCGTGCGTTGGAGTTGGCCTTACAAGTGGGACCGTAGTTAAGGAAACCGACTATCGGCGAACCCCCACCTAGCCCGGCGCGCGATGGCTGAAGTTAGAGAAATGACGAGGTTGAAGAGATTGTTCTAGCCCCGACTCCAAGAAATAATATGGTGTCAGATGGATGTCATGGTGGTGGCGTGTGCTGTACTCCTTGACATGAGTGCTTGTTCTGGCCCATGCCACCCTACTACTCCTACTACTTACTATATACTACTAGTATCGAGGATTCGAGGTGCTGGTTACGTACAACGAACACATTAACATATGGCTACAGTAAAAACACCCGCCCGACACGTGAAGCATGTGAAGCTAGTACAAATAGTGTACTACTATTGTTGATTGGCCTCATCCGATAACCTGTTGCAATGCACGTACAATTATGTATTCGGAATTTTTTTTTGCCTCGTCGCACCACTCACTCAGAGAAGCGACTCGAAAACCATTCATAAGTTTAGTAAGTTTATAACAGGCATATCATTTTATTACATACAACAGGTCATCAACCCACATCAACAACGAGGATACATTATAAATACTAAAGTTTTCACCACACAACAAATAACAAGCAATGAAATGAACTTCAACTCAACCATTCATCGGCGTTGGAAACACTTGCTTTGAACCACAAGTGATTCTCTGGGACGGGTCATCCATTGTCGATCTGGATACCAACGCATGACTGATCATCCAGGCTGAAGCGGCCTACTATATCAGTACCAGGGTAGGGAACCACACAAATGTCCGAGGTATAGACACAGTTGCTTCTCATAAATGGTAGTAACGTTGTGTCAACAGCAGTTGGATCGCCTTTCACCATCATTGGATAGTTTTGTCCAAGGAAGAGCGAGTTTTATCCAAGACTATCAATTCTGTACCAGGGAGAAGGAGTTGGCGCTAGCACACCAGTATCCATCCCGAATACCATGCAATAGGTGTTGGAATAGGTCCGGAGAGTGCGACCATGGGAGACTACACCCGCTTCCTTAGTTGTAACATCATTAGTGGGCTGTATACACAAAATAAGAGGTGATCCATCGGAGTTAGTTGCCAGGCGCCACAGAGTATACGGGCGCTGCTCGTCCTCATGCTCGTGATCATCACCATCGTCATCTCCCCATTGGTTATAAAAATTTTCAAGTATAGGTGGTGGAATGTTCACATGACCTTGGAAACACAAGAAGAAGGTTAATTAGTAAAAGGAAACTTGCTAACCCGCATGCATGTGGATGAAACAATTATAATTACGGGGGAAGACAAACGTACCAAAATCATAAGGATTCCATGCAAAAACAGTGCCACAGTGGTGGCAGCAAACACAAGGCCCTCGTATTGAATTGCATCACAGTACTCATCCGTGTACAGAAACTGATTTTTGAGCAATATCCATCTAGTCAAACCACGAAGGACGGCAACAAGCTTGTCAAAGATAGCAACAACTTCATAGTTGTTGTAATTCCAAGAGCGGTTGGGAACTCGACAAATTGCTATCTTCCATAGAAGACAGACACCATGATCGTATTTGAACGTGCATACAATACTGGTGTGCTCAACCTCTGGGCAGTATGTCGAGATTTTTGGAAGTGTAACCCGGTCACGAGTGTACACATTCACAAGTTCCCACTCGCAGTTGGACCCAATGTAAACAACCCAATCTCCATTTTCACCTGCTCAAGCCTTGCCCTCAAGCGATGGCATCTTAACATCATACATATCATTATCAAGCGGCATCAACTTGCACAGGGCGAGGCCTCCGTCGTGCCGGCGCCAGTCATTAGGGTCACGGCGAAGAAGATAGGGGAGATCAAACCGCTCCTTGACTTGGTGGACGGTTGCCAATTTGCCACGGTTCACGAATGGAGGAGGGAGAGGAAGAGCATGCAACAGCAGTTCCAAATCGAGAGGGAAAGGCGAATTCGGTGGACGGTTGCCAGTTTGCCACGGTTCACGAAGTGGCGCCCTGGCCTACACGTCCGTTCGGAAATACTACTACTTGCCGTCGTCTCACTGATATGTTGGAACGGGACCACATGTCAACGAAACATGGTGTGTAATTTGTCGTGCAAAATGCGATTTGGCCGCGTTGGCCCGAGGTGCTGCATTAGTTATCGACCTTTATTTTTTTAATGGCGTGCCATTCAGTTTTGAAGCATGACTAACAGGTACTGTACGCAGAGAAAATATAAACTACTCTACCACTACTCCACCTCCAGTACTAGTAGTATAAAAAAGATATAAAGGTCGGAGCTTCAACGCTTTCTTGCTAAGGGCTGCCCACTTGCTTCTCACACAACCACCCTCTATCCAGATCTAAAAAAGACGGCCCCTCTCTCCCTCCTCACCGGTGGTCACAGATCCGTCGGGGAAGAAAAGGACGTGCAGCGTTGACGCACTTGTCGTCGGCGAGCGAGGTCACGCACTGATGACAAGGCCGTCCTCTCAGACCTAGCGCCCACGCAGAATGGCCTCGTCCCCAAGCTTGCTGCCGTAGTGTGTGCAGAGGACGACGACCACGAGCGAAGCCACTTCCCGCCGACCCTCAGGTATGCTACCTCTTTTCGAACCATACCCTTGTTCTATTGCCCCATCTGCCACGTCGTTGCATGTGGATCTTTTTCCACTCCACCATCTTCCCAATTTGCTATCCTCTGCTCTACTGGCCACGCAGAGGAAAACCGTAATTTGCACTATTAAAGGAAACCCTACTTCATGCAGACTAATCCATATGCAGGTTGAATAAGGAAAGGAAGGAGACTGTATCTTGTCCAAGAGAGTAGGCATCGAACCCGCATCTAGGTTGAAAAGGGGAAAATCAGTAGCTAAGGAATGAGTCTTGTGTCTCTTGGTTGAAGAAGGGTAGAAAGGCATGACAACGCAATAGAGAATGACCAGGTCGATCGGTTTGTTGTCCTCACATAGGAAAAAGGTGGCTAAAGAGAACAAAAATGGGACGTAATCCACATATGCTGCCTGGATATTTGTTGCTCTGGGCAACCATACCTCCCTCACCACTCTGCGTTCGTGGAGGTACATTGTACTGGTGCGCCCACTGTCCGAATGGGCCTCCCATGCTCTTACTGCCACTTTTTTTTGCTGTTAGTATAATGCCAGCAGTCAAGTCAAGCAATGCTACTCCTAAAGTGATGCCACATTTAACTAATGCCGCTCTCAGTCTAATACCACCAATAAATTTAAGCAATGCCATTTAATGTCACTAGATTATTTCAGGGTTAGCTGTTGATTGTGGATGTATTAAAGATTTTTTAGCTAAGGCATTCTAATGTTGTTGCACAGCCAGTATACCAACGATGAAACTTGTTACTACCTTCAGATTTTTGCACTGTTAATGCTTATAGATTACATACATCACTTTCATGAGATAAGTTAAATTTTTTGAACAGTGTCACCAAAATGGCAAGGCGCTGATGTCATTTTATTTTGGTTAAACTGCACAGACAATTATGAAGACAAGAGGAAAGGTCAAGAGTGGGCACCTCCTCCTCTGGTTGTTCTCTTGATTCGTTCGATCAAGTTTTTATGTTTGATCGATTATCAAGATTGGGATAGCAATTTTTAAGGTCCCCCCGAGTTCGAAATGATATTTACCTTGGAAGTACATGGTTTGCAATTTTTTTATACTGTCATTAGTTAATAATGCTAGTTACCTTCAGACTTTTGTATTTGGTTTAATGCTCATGCACAGCTAGTATACCAATGCTGAAACTTGTTACCTTTACATTTTGTATTGTTAATTCTTATAGAAACCTTCCAGTGCTAGAGTTTATTGAAATATGTTCAGTAAAACCATTGTACTGTACCCTGTAATAAACTAACCACTCTACTGTTGCACTAGCCAATGGATTATTGTATATTTGTAGTATTTTAATGATGTTGCATTAGCGTATGGACATAAATAAAGTGTGGCAAGCTTTCCCAGATATGTGCTCAAGAAAACTACTACCTGTTTTTCTAAATACTATACATCTGGGTACTTTAAACTGAACCGCGAAAATGTCTTATATTAAGGAACAGAGGGTGTAGAGTTCACTCAAATTATCTCGGTAAAGCTAGTCACACCTTTGTTAAAATTAATGTTCATTATGTTATCGGAGGAGGTCTGTATGTTTGTCTCTAATGCCTATCGACTACATACCTGACATCATGATGTAATGTTAAGTCATTTCCTTTTGTACAGTGTCACCGAATTGTCAAGGCGGTGATGGCATTTTATTTTAGTAGGACTGCACAAAATTTGCTTAAAAGAAGAGGAAAGGTCAGGAATGGCTCAGTTTTTCAGAAAAAACTACGTATGCCTTCCTGACATCAGCCGCTGTTGCTTTATTTATTCCTTCAAACGGGTGGTTAGAAATAGTCTTGCTACCTTTTACCATTAAGAAATTGGAATGCTTATATTTGTGAGTCTATGCTTCAACTAGTGCCACTTTTATAGTAATCACACTTTCAATATCTATGCAAACAGGGATGCTCGATTTTAGTGGAACTGCACAAAAAGTCCAAATGGTTCAACATTAGGAGCATGTTTTTTTCCAAACCTTTATATCCAGTTGGTGTCACTATGAGCTGTTCATTATGAAGGTACATGGTTTGCTACTATCTTGCTACTCTTTTTGTACTGTCATTAGATAGTAATACTAGTGGTTTTCATGTGAATTTATTGGCAGGGTGGACCTACATTGGAGGTGCAGGACAGGATTCAATGATTGGATGCTCAATTTCGGTTGTATCGATTTCACCTCTTCCATCACTGCGAACATGGATATCCTTGGTCTGATGAAGAATAGGCACTATATTTCTGCTCTGAACCAGCAAATCAATTCAGTATGAAATTTTCCAGGGCAAAACATAACTATATCAGATTGTCCAGTGCAGAACATGACAAAAGCGGAAGAGACATGTTTAAACTGAAAATACATTGTGTGGTATATGTTTACTAGCTGCTTGATATTTGTGCAGACAGAGATGTCTGCCCGTTGCTATTTGGCAAACAAACAAAGTGTCCGCAATTTTGGTTGAACTGCACAAGAGAATAGTATAGTCACTGCATGTAGTGCCATTTGAAAATAGACAGAAAGATTGGATAGTCACTTCATGGACTGCGAGAAAAGTAATCTTGTACTATTTATTAGCCAACACTAGGTGCTTCATTGCTTTGGTCTGATTATACAATGGGCATCATTTTGCCTAAGTTAAAGTTTGTATTCCAAAAATAGTCTCGCGGTGTGATCGAGAGAAGACCAAATCATATTGCAGTGGATGTTCCTCCATCATGTGTGGTTCATTCTCATTGTTCCATCTATTGGTGAAACCACTTACGTTTGCAAGAGGAATTGTAGACTTCACAAACAAATTTGTCTTTCAGTCTGTACTGAATGTTGGCCAAGAGAAGCGTCCATGTTAGTAGGAAGAACAAATGTTTTTTCTAGATCTTTGCTTTTGGAGCTACATATTTGTATATGACTTGTGAATCATTGAGATGCATTAACATGTTGATCTTATGTATGGGAATCGTACTAGTTAGTTTTAGTTGCGACGCAAGATCTGAAGTGGCTGATCTTTGCTTTTGGAGCTACATATTTGTATATGATCTGTGAATCATTGAGATGCATTAACAGTTACTTATTTCTGTTTGCTCAGTGTTTACAAGTTACTGATCGATCGCTAGCTAGCCTACAAATGCGCTCCTGGCAGTTTTATTTGCGATGCAAGATGCGAAGTGGCAGTTTTTTGAATAAAAATGCCTACCTCTGAAGAAACTGACAAGCTACACTATCGATCCTACACGGATAAAAATGCCTACCTCTGAAGAAACTGACAGGATACACTATCGATCCTACACAGATAAATAGTTGATCACGCACGTACTACCTCCTTTCCGGTTTTCAGGGCTCAATTCAAGAAACGACCTACTCGATCCTACATGAATAAATAGCAGATCACGCACGTACTAGTACCTCCTTTCCAGTTTGCAGGGCTTAATTCAAACCTCTCACCAACCAAGGTACTCCCTCCGTCCGGGTTTATTAGTCTCGTGAGCAAAGCAGCAAGACCAAGGCATGGCAATAATTAACGGCATGTAGAAGTTTAAGCCTAATTAATTCTAGCGATTTAAGTGGCTGCATGCGTGCCCTCGGCTGCAACTCATTGCATGCTGCTCCGCGTACTGGCTGCGAGCGATTCTGAGTGCCTGCATGCAGCCGGCCGTAATTAAGGTAGCTAACTGATGCGAAAAAAGATGCGCTTTAATTGTTGCGGGTTTTTAAATCCATGGAATCATTATTGACAAGGAGGGAGATGATTCGAGTGCACTCGTTTGACCGCCATGCCGGCGTGCGACCCAGACGGGATGGGACGGGACGGCACAGTCATAATCTCAGTTTCTCTAGTTTTCCATGGCAAGCTGGCGCGCTAAGCCATTATGCATTGAATTCCGGTGACCGTCGCGCTACCTTCCGCCTATAAGTACTGTTTCCCGGCCTTCTCCGGTGGCACCATGACCCAACTCGACATATCCTCATAAGCCCCTACCGCCCCGATGTCGCTCGCCACGTCCGCCATGCCCCTGCCAGTCCGCGGTAGGCGACGCCGGTGGTGGTCACCGCCGGAACTAGTTTTTGGTTTTTCACCGGAAGGCAGACGGAGGGAGGAGGCATTCTATCTGTCTTTAGATGGCAATGCGGAGATCAAGGAGTTGTTGGAGCGCGACCGCATGGCGGAGGAGCAGGAGTTGTTGGAGCGCGACCGCCTGGCGGAGGAGCAGTGTATCGCTGATTTGCGCCGCTAGCGGGACATGGAGCAGCAGCGCACCGACGCTCTGAGTCGCGAGAAGAGCGCCCGCAACTGGGCCGACTACGTCGAGGCCAGCGCCCAGCAAATAGCCCAGAGTGCTGCCGCACGCACGCAGCGTTAGCGACGCCGATTTTACTACCAGCTCATCAAGTGGGTTTCCCGCTTGGCAGCCGAAGCCGGTGGACCACGCCAGCATGGAAAGGGCCAAGGCGCGTGAGCAACGCGCCCTATCGCACCTCTTGCAAGTCCGAAGCGAGGCGCAGGACGCCGGTGCTGGCGTTTAGCGTGTACCACAGATGGCGGCCGGCATCGTCTAGTTAGCTAAGAGTAAGTTAGTACTTGTACACTACTAGAGTATTAGTGGGAGTAGATAGTTAACTTGGCTATGATGGTTGTTAATGTGGAAGTTCAGTACTCTATATGTGGATCAGACCTGTTACTTTGCTCTGAATGTTGAACTTTCCGTTTGAACGTATGGAATGGGCTGTTATTTTCTTAAATGGGTTGTATTTGGCCTCCACGGGTTTAGAGGCTGACTTGTGGGCCTAGCAAGTTGATGCGTACACAATCCGGAGATGATTGTACATGGAGAGGATGACAGCAGGGACCTACCAAGGTCATGGCAGTATGCAAGCAAGTGCCTCCTTATTTCAAGCCAATAAAAAAATGGCTCCTCCTAGTGGATTTCTAACATCTGGATCCCATTCCATTGTCAACGTAGTCAATAAACGAGAGAGTTACTGTGGCGGTGACACCGAGGACCCACAGCTCGCCCGATTATTTTTTGGGTTAACTTGATAAATGCCACTCCAAATCTGGTGTATCCAAGAAATGCCACTGCAATTTCCAAACTTTCAAAAATGCCATTTCATGCCATTTCTAGTGGCATTTTTTGAAGTTTGGAGTGGCGTTTTTCGAAGTTTGCAAACTGCAGTGGCGTTTTTCGAAGTTTGCAAAAATTGCAGTGGCGTTTTTCAAAGTTTAAAAATTGCAGTGGCATTTTTCAAAGTTTGGAAATTGTAGTGGCATTTTTATGAATCGCCATAATTGGAGTGGCATTTATCTAATTTGCTTTTGAGACGGAAGCAGGGTGTCAAGTGGGCTGTGCGGGACACTCTGGTCTATCTAGGCAGCCTTTTCTTTTATATTTACCACACAGCAGCCCAGTAGTTTTTTTCTTTCTGAAAATGGCTAGCCCAGTTTTTTTGTGATTGGTCAAGTAAGTCGCTTTATCAGGCCTGTTGGGCTGCAAATCTTTCAAGACGAGGAGAGCTTCATTCGGCTGGCCGAGTAAATAGCCTATCAAGAATGAGAAATGGGTTGTACATTTTTAAAACACATCAAACCGGCAATTAGTTTCAAATCTCTTTTTTTCATTTTGAGATTTTAAATTGCATTGATTTTTATGCGTGGACAATTTATTGGATTTATATTGATATACATTTATTTTTAAAATCAGTCTGAATGTGACTCGAGATTTCAGGATTAAAAATAGTTCAGACCGCATCGACATATGCAAAATTTCGTATAATTTTTTAACCATGGCCACAATATGGGTTGTAATGCTAACAAAAAGAATATGGGCTCGAAAAAAACCCCGTAAGAATTAGCAAATGGGCTGTAAATTATTTGAAATAATGGCAGATGGCATGTATGCTGTTTTCCACAGATTTGAGGCTTTCCACAGATGGCATGTATACTATTGGATGTCCATCCAACGGCAGTCGTGCTTCTTCAATCTCTGCTCTTCCTGCTCTAGCCGCTCAAACAAGCGCCGACGGGACTGCCTGCTCCCTCCTGCCCGCGGCCGGCTGTGCTGCTGCGTAGGCCTCACCGCCCCACCGTACTCCCATCGCTGGCCTAGCCATCCCTCGACCTACCCATAGTCCCACACGTGCTGTTATTCTCCGGTGATGGCAGACGAACCAGTAAACCCTCGTACAGTCGTACTCCCCTCCGCGTGGGAAACAACTGCCGAGTCTTCACTACTAGGGAAAAGCCTAGCAGCAGCGCGGATTTTGGCCCTCTCGAGAGCTGGTGCGGCGCTACTAATAAGCGCTTCTGACTAACGATATAGCGATGGCGCTGTTGACGCTATCTTGCTATGGATGAATATCTGTAGCGCTCTTTAGAAAAGGGCGCTACTGATATTATCTGCAGCGCTGTTTAGCGGGAAGCGCTACTGGTAAGTCGGTGCTACTGCTAAATTCCCCCTCGCTTCTACTAGTTTTATTAGTTTTTTTCCTGCATATTTGTTTTTTATTTGTTTTGTATTTGAATAGGCTTTATATAATAATCTTTAGCATATCATCCACATACAAATGTAATCATAGCATATACATACAATTAGTCTCATCAAATCATGTCATCATCATAATCATCATCCAACACAAAGTGGTCTCTCGTCATCAATCTCGAAAATAGTGATACGAGTCTCGATTACTTGCAAATACATCGTCATCCATCTAAACAATGATATACGCGAGAATAGCTATCACTTTGAGTAGATGAGTTTGTATCCCTCTCTCGCATTAGCGTGAACCTAAACTAAGTACTGCGTGTCGCTCGGAAACCGAAAACCGGTACACCTTGGCCTGACACTCCGGCCACTTGTCGTATATGTACTCCTGGCGTAGCACTTCTTCGCCATCTATGATCTATGCACCTGCATCGTCACACGAGTCGATGATATGCAACATATATAGTTGAGCAACAGAAAGAGACAGACTTGGAAAAAATAGAAACAACATATCATAAGCATAAATAACAAAGTTCATCGTACCCAAAATGACCTAACTAGAGTGATTTTCGCTACTCGAGGAGGAGGACGGTTTAATTACATCACAAATAAAGTTTCACCGTGCATAACTCAAAGTTTTGTGATAAAAGAAAGTATGGACTAAACGGACACATTTTCATATATCGACAATCACTCCATCATGTCGTGCCATCCATCCATGTCAGGGAGATAGTCATCGAGCTTAATGAAAGGCTTCATGTGGAGACGCTGAGAGGCTATCCATGTTCGGACATCTTCCCGCGACATTTGTCCTTCTGCATGGAACATCCCTGTTTTTCCGACGACCTCATTCATGATGATTTGGGAAAGTTCGCGCTGGATGTTATAGAACACAGCTCGAAGTCGATGATCCTTGATATCTCCTATGTCCTTTGCCCATTGCAGAATATGGGCATCGCCAGATCTAGGTGCCATGTGAAGGTCCTGGTGATCCCATCTGTACTCCAGCATGTGGTGTAGGACATAGAATCCATCATTAAGAGAATCGTTAGGTTCTTTGGATGCGCAGAAGTCGGTCTTATGGCTGAAGGCGGCCTGCCGCCCTTCTCTTCTTTTTTCCTAACCTCTCCACCCTTGCTTGGTAGTAAAACATAGCACTTGTCGAGAACATCTTTGATGTGGGTGTAATCCTTTTGTGAATGTTCTTGACGAGTCCAAGTAAAGAGCGTGGGAGAATCGGGGTAGAGGATGATGAGGACGGCGCGCCGCCGCTGCGCAAAATAAGTACACCTCAAATTAATTAGCCTCCACCATGCAAATGAATTATTGAAATCGAAGGAAGGATAGCAGCGCGGATGACTTACACGGGATGATAAGGCACGAGAATCGCCTCCTTGTCCTTATTGGCAAGCATGAAAGCGGCGATGTAATCCTCGCGTATTCACGCTGCACCGCATGCACTCCCAAAAGCCCTCGTGCATGTAATGCGGGTCAGCGACACAGATATAGCGATCTGCTGAACCCCAATGATGTAGTTCATGTGAAAGGCATAAAAGCGAGACAAACTTAAAATCCAGCTTCTTCACGTGAAACATGTCGAATATGTAACGAATCGCGGGAAGAACTTATCGGCGGGAAGCTGTCAACGCGTCGACATTTGCCGCGGGCGTTAACCACGAGAGTGGGTATCCCGGATCTTTCGGCGATGAGGCCTTTCTACCCGCAGCACATCGTCATGAAGTCTCCTTAGATTGCGAATCTGGCCCGTAGCGCTGTTTCGGTAGGATTGGTTGACGGGGATATGCCATTTATCCGCATCGGGGATATCTACACGGTCTGAAGCCGAGGCTGCCGAGGCGGCTGGATCATAGAATCATCTTTTTTGCCTTTCCTCGCTCTCTTCCTAGACTTCTTTACCACCGGATGGTCGTCAATAATATGTTGAGACGGTAATTCAGGCACCGACTCATGACGCTCACACCCTGAGGAGGCGCCAGTATAGACATACTATTCAGTGCCATCGTTATTCTCATCCTCATCCATGGCGACGTCATCAGCGACTAATGGAGCCACCTGCTTAACCCGTCCGCTATCACCCAACCCGACACCCGACGCTAATTGGGTAGGTGGGGTGTTGATGTTCATACCTTGCTGAGGCTGCGTGCTCGTGGGTGTGCTCCCGGCCGCCTCCAGACAAAGCAGACTCTTTGGCCACAACAGGACCCACCCATTGCAACAATCACCAAGCCGCCGTGGGGTCTCGTCGTCATCGCCCACTAGTATTAAAGGAGGCAAATTCTCGTGGCCCGGTTTGACACTGGCCACGAAAACCTTGAAGACGTTCGGGGGGATTGACCGGCTGTGGAACAATGGTTCCTTCGGCTCCATTATCGTCCCCTTCCCCACGTCCACCTTCCATTCGCCGATGGTGTACAATATGGTGCACGGGTTTCGTCGGCTGCAAAGAAAAGTCTGCGATGTGAGACATCCGAAAGTGAGCAGCGGAGATTATACATTTATATTGAAGGGGGCGGTGTGGCGAGATACCGTGAGGGTGTCGAGCTCAGCTAAAGAGGAGGCACCACCGAGCACGTCCGGTGTGGGAGCGGTCAAGGGAGCAGTCTGGGAGCAAAAGGGAGCCGTGCGCGGAGCAGTACGGAGCAGTCGCGGAGCGAGTGCTCCCAAGAAGTCAACAAGGGAAAGTCCTCTGCATTTTTTTCTGGATTTTGCCTTGTCCAAGTGTAAGCGCCCGTCACCAAGGAAGTAGATGATATATCCGCAATCGCTTGTTTTGGCAGCTACCGCTATTCATTATGCGAGATGATTTCTTCAACCGCAATCTCAACCTTCCTGTTGATGCTTTCTTGATTAACCTCCGTCTTTCCTTTCTCTCCTCCGTGGTCTCACGGTAGTACTTCTTCCACGTGGCGCCGTCTCGAAGCGTACGCAGCGTCCATACGACGGTCGAGTATCCACGGTTGTTGTTTCAATATGTTCAACGCCGGTTGAATGGAGTGTCCCACTTGACCCTCGCCAATGCCTCGAGACGGCGAAGTCGCCGCCGCAATCCGGTGCTGCTCTCTCTGCAAAAGGCACAAGGATCGTTTACAAATATGACTAACGTGTGCAGTCGAATTGATCATAAACTAAAATTACCAGCAGTCTCATGAGCTCCGTAATGATCGGTGTTGTCTCGTAAACCTTCTTCACTGGGTCCCAACGGTGCGGGCCCTCGGGGCGTCACGCTCTCTGGGCGGTGAAATCTGCCAAGGGTGCAGGATGCCCTGACTCATGGCTTCGCGTCCTCCTTGGCCCATTTGGACCTCTTTCCGCCGTAATCACGGCTTCCGAGGTGGTGGCTCCCAATGTCCTCTTTTGAAGCCCCTTCATGTACTTAGACTTTTTTTTGGCAGCTTCGGCCTCGCAAGCCTCCTTGAATCACTACTACAAAAAGGGATATAGATGGAATCGCCACTAATGGCGCACCTGTGATGTGGTGCGCCATTACTATATTCTAATGGCGCACCATGTCTCGGTGCGCCATTAGTAATATATTACTAATGGCGCACCTGGTATTTGGTGCGCCATTAGTAGTTTTGAAAAAAAACATAAAAAATGTTTTTGTTACTAATGGTGCACCTTTGTATAGTGCGCCATTACTAATTGACATAGTAATGGCGCACCACATCCGTCGTGCGCCATTAGTAGTTTTGAAAAAAAAGTAAAAGAAAAATTTTAAAAATTTTGTTACTAATGGCGCACCATGTCTCGGTGCGCCATTACTAGTTTTAACTAGTAATGGCGCACTGTCCACTGGTGCGCCATTACTAAGTTTTTTTCAAAAAAAATATCATTTTTTTTCAAAACTAGTAATGGCGCACCGTGGGTGTTAACTAGTAATGGCGCACCACCCCACGGTGCGCCATTACTAACTTGCCCCAACACCAAATGCACCCCCCCTGTGGATCGCCTTTTCAGTTTAAAAAAATAAAAGAAAATGATGGAAATGACAAAAAATAAAAGAAAATAAGTTTCCCATGTGATATGTGCTCTAGTTGTTGGGAAAATTTACAAATATGAATTTCGACTTTATTTGCAAAATCTCTCTGGAAATTTGTAAAATGGGCATAACTTTTGCATACGAACTCGGATGAAAAAGTTTTTTATATGAAAAATCATCTACTCGAAAAGTTACATCCAAATTTGTAATATGGGAACCCCGTTAAACATTTTTAAAATCCCCAAAAACTAAAAGAAAAAAAAAGTTATGGGGCTTTCAAGATCTAGAGGCAAAAAAATTCAAAAAAATTCAAACTTACTAGTGGCGCACCGTGGATGTGGTGCGCCACTAGTAACAGAAAAAAAGTTGGTTTTGATTTTTTTTTGATTTATACGTAATTTTTTTTTGATTTTTTTTTCAAAAAATGATACGTAAATTGATACGTGACATGAACATGAACAAAGTCCTAGACATCAACAAGGTATAACATGATTGATATGCTAGATATATCAACAAGTGCCTGTGAAGTGAGCTGGAGTAGTGTGAGGATGGGTGAACTTTCGGGAAGTTTGACCATGGAGTGCGAGTTGACCTGAGATTAAGCATATTGACCCGAGATTAAGCCATAGTGAACTGAGATTAAAAAAAAGCGAATTTTTTTTTAAAAAAAACTTTTGGAAAATAATTTTTTAAAAAATTAAAAACATTTTGAATTTTTTTTTGAAAAAAAATTGTTACTAATGGGGCACTCCTATGTGGTGCGCCATTACCCTGGGAGGAATTCTAATGGCGCACCATGGGCAATTCTAATGGCGCACTACGTGGTGCGCCATTAGAACACCAGATACTAATGGCGCACCAGTGGTGCGCCATTAGAATTTAATTCTAATGGCGTGATGCTAGTGGCGCACCAGTAGTGCGCCATTAGAAGGCAAAACTGGTGCGCCACTAGCATGCCTTTTCCTAGTAGTGAATATTTGAAACTGCTCTTCCGTGATTGTCGGATTATCCTTTACAATCTCGGAGTAGGGTTCCCCGTCGTTGATCTTTGCTTTCACTCGATTTTTCCAGGCCGCCAACGCGTCTCTAAACTTGGTCATGGCGTGTTTGTTTATCTTCTTCATTGCCGGGTCCTTGTCTGGATCTTCATAATCCTTCTCATTCCGGCCCGGGAACAAGAATATCTGGTGAAACTTCTTTAGGAGGGAGATCCTCATATTTTCTTTCTTCTTTAGTTTCTCATCGTTGATGGTGGCGGTTGTCCATATGATGCAACCTATTTGATTGCCGTAGCACGCGCGCACTTCCTCGGGCGCCTTTTGCTCAAAATTGCCGTCGTCCACCTCCGTGACCACCAGTCTAGTAGTCCTGAGTTTGTTAGGAACCCGTTGCCTCTTTGCTTTCGGTTCTACACCGGCTCTGCTCCCCGAGGCAGCACCGGTCTCAGCGCCGGTCTTAGTCTCAGCACCGGTCTGCGTGTCGGTCTCAGTCCACGATGCCACCGGTGGGCCCAGCAACAACCTCGATTGATCGTCGGTAAGGCTAAAAAATTCGTCTGCCGCCCTGTAGACATCGTCGCAATCACCAGAACCCTGTCCTTCATCGTTGCTAGCCATGTTTCCTATGATTAAATCTAGTCAATTAATTCTAGACCTAATAAAATAAATAATGACATAAAAAAGGACTATTGTTTTGCAGGAATGTTGACTCCTTCTGGTGCGGCAAATCCGGGCACTCGATATGTCCTAGTTTGTAGCACAAGTCATGCGAAATTCACGGAAAATTTGGCATGACCTTTGCTAAAAAGTGGACAAATCGAGAACCTGAAATTTGCGGAATAGAAATGAATCAACATTCCGCAAAACATAGGCCACTCAACATCATTCACAGAAACAGTGTTCAAATATCCCTCTTCGACACGCAACACATGTCCAAATATACACGAGCAACCACATGTCCAAATTTCACAAGCTAATTCAAAAACAAAATGTAGAAGAAAATTCATTTAACTACTAATAGAACAAAATTCAGTTAACTTTAGTGCTCTATAATGATGAAAGGAAAAAAAAATCAGTTAACTACTAATTTCATTCATTTAGGTTATTCATTTAACATCACCTAATTAACCCATCGTATCAGTACTACTAGCAAGCACTACTAACCTAATTAACCTAGCAAAACTCTAGTGCCCTAAGCGAAAAACATCTAATGAACATCTACTAGTACCACTATTGCCCTAACCTAATTAACATCTACTAGTATCACTATATACTATACAAGCAGCATCTACCCTAATTAAACCCTACTGCCCTAACTAACTTTTGTTGTAAACCCAATTTTTTGCTCTAAACTAATTTTTGCTCTAACATCTACTACTTAACATCCTTTGCTCTAAAAGAAATTTTTTGCTATAAACAAACTTTTGCTCTACTAATTTTTTTCTCTAAAATTCAGAGAGAGAGGAGTGGGAGGAAGGGGTGGGGGACTTACAAAGAGGGGAGAGACGATGGCAGGGAGGTGCTCGGTGACGGAGGCAGGGGCGGAGAGGGCGGGCTCGAGCATGGGCAACGGCGGTCCTGGGCGGGCTCGGGCGGTGGTGAGCTGGAGGGCGCCGACGGTGACGTCGAGGGCGGCCTCGGGCGGCGGCAGTGAGGCTGAGGGCGGCCTCGGGCGGCGGCTGTGAGGATGACGGCGGCCTCGGGGGGAGACGGTGAGGTTGCAGGCGTCCACGCCAGATGGGAGGCGGCGAAGTGGGGCGGCGAATTGGGGAGAGGCGGCAGGGCGAGGGATTTGGGAAGAAGTTTGGCAGCCGGGGCGGGGGACCGCTGTTTAAGTGAAACGTAAGGGTAGCGCGTTTCCGAAAACGCGCTATAGCTAAGTTAGCTACAGCGCGTTTCTTGAAACCCACTACTGCTATTCCTTTCTCCTTTTTCCCTTTTTCTTTTATTTTTCTTTACATTTTATTTTTTTCCTTTCTCCTTTTTCTATTTCTTTCATTTTCATTTACTTTTCTACTTGTTTTTTACTTTATTTTATTTCCGTTAGCGATGGCGCCTTACGTAAGTGCTTCTACAACTAAGGAGAGTAGCAATAGCTGAGCCACTATCTGGCGCTATTGCTAGGTTGGGCTAGCCATGTGCGCCAGATTCAAACATAGCATGGCGCTTTTAAGCTAATCGCACTATCTTGCTAAAGTCATAGCGAGAGCGCGGTTTATTTGTGGCGCTGCTACTAAGTAGCAGTAGCGTATGATTTTGTACAACGCTACTGGTAACATTCTGTGTATAAGGTTTTCCCTAGTAGTGCTTCCCTGCCTCCGTGTCGTTCCCTTCCTAGGCCTCGCCGTCGTCCACCGCCCTGGTGCTCTCGGCGTGGCGTGGTCAACGACCGACATGCATCTGAAGTGGAATGTACGTGGAGAGGCTGACAGCTGGGTCCACGGCCGCACGCAAGGAAATGCCTCTTTATTACGTGCAAAATAATGATTCCTCCACCTGACATCTGGGACCCACCGAAAGGGCCTCTGTATTTCGTGAAAAAGACGTTACCGCCGCTAACAGCTCGGACTCACCAGCTATATCTTCGCACACAAGGAAGTGCCTCCTTATTACGCACAAAAAAATGAATACTCCCTCTGCTAGCTGGGACCCAGTATAGTGGGCCTACTAAGTTGACGGGGACGAAGGGCTTTGTCAACTTAGTCAATATGCACGATTCTAGCTCGACCGACTGTACGAAGTCCATCCAACGGCCGTAGTGCTTCTTCAACCTGTCACCACAATGGCACTTTATTTTAGTGGAACTGCACAACAGGATAAGCAAATTATAGTTGCACCTTACATGAGCAGGACAACCAACCTCAATGTTGCTGAATTTTAGTGCAACTACTTAAGAAGAACCTGCCAGCTCACGAGAGCAAGTACTTCTTGCTAGCTGAATGATGCAATCTTTGCTTCATTTCAGGAGAAGTGCAAAAAAATGTGCATGAATTGAATCATGGAACTCTAGGATGGCCTGATCCGAGTGGAGTTGCAGGTTCACCACATCGAGTCATGGCGGTATAGGGCCCCTCACACCGGTTGCTTCAACTAGTGTCACTATTATAGTAATCATGCTCTTTCTTATATGTGCAAACAAGAATACTCAATTACAGATGTTGTGACGGTCAAGAGCACTCGCCAAGTTCTTAGGTTGTATGACACGGCTAGCCAAGATGGATTTAATCCTGATATTTAGTTTATCAAAAGGCTCTAATGGTTTGGTCTGAATCTTGCAAGCTGGGAATCAATGAGATGTGTAGGCATCTTTGTTGTACTTATTGTTTGAATCTTATTTGTTGGTTCTAAATCCTGCAAGCTGGGAATCAATGAGATGTGTAGGCATCTTTGATGTAGTTATTATTTGAATCTTATTTGTTGGTTTTGAATATTGCAAGATGGGAAACATGGCATGATGATGCAGAGGACATCAACCATAACAAACAGTTCACACTTGGTAGTATTATCTGTGTGAAAGTGCGACAAATGTTTTGATCATGTGCGTCCTGAGAATAATAATTCTAATTGTTGTGCATGTTGATCCTGTGGCACCGAGGCTAGTCATAGTGGGAGTAACTTAGGTATTAACATAGCACATTCCAAGACAATTTTGCTTATGTGGCATGGAGTTAATGAGGAGAGAGATGCTTGTGGTGACATATATGTTACTGTAACATAACACACCCCGAGGTAAAATGAGTCTATAGCTCAATTAATGAAAGCTTGCATGTTATCATTATGAAGGTAGTAAACATAGACTAGTAACATATGCATGTTACTAGTCTATGTTACTAGTTTTAAGAATAAATTTCAATTAAAGCTAATTAAATTTAAGTAAAGTGACCACTAACACTTGTTATTACAGTACCAATATAGACCTGCTCGTGAACCGACGTGACCAGAATAGGTTTCTTAATGGAGGCATTTGAATGCGCCGAGAGAGCATATTCTACCGGGTGTGCAGCGGGCGAGGCAGGGGTAGTAACTGTTGTCGCCTGTACACACTCAGTTTACTATTGAATCCAGTTCCCCAAGAGCTGAAAAATGAACTGCTACCGCCGCCTATCCACTCATTGACTTGAAGAGACTCCAATGGCAATCCGAGGGGTGAGCCTACTGGATATGGACTTCTGCAAGGAGTTCACCTTTGAGTTCGTTGTTAAGTCCCATGGTTGCACCAAGTTGAATGTGATGTACACCAAAGATTCGGACTCGGTGAAGCTCCGCCTCGCCGAGTTCAAGCAGTACCTACAGGACGCGAAAACACAAGGTCGCATGACTAGACCTTGTGCCCATCCATTCGTCTCCTGACAAGGACCAGCGGATTGCGATCGCCTCGGTATGCATGCGGGACGAGATTCTCGTCTACCACTGTTGTAGGGCCATCAGAGGTTCTGGAGCATTCGCCCGTCTCATCGGCAGCGCCGACTGCACCTTTGCTATAGTTGAGAGAAGGAAGAATGCAACAATTCGCCCATCTGGTGCAACAAGCTTGTCGACATCCAGAAGCAATACAAGATCATCGGCAACGGGCAGGAGAAGGACTCCGTGGTTGACCTCGCCGAGACCATCATCAACCCCTGCTACGCCAACATGAAAGAAGGCAATGATACCAAGGACCTGAACACAGGGGAGGTACCTCTAAATCTAGCCTACATAACCTACACGGCCAAGGATGCATACACATGCTACGACATGTACATGCAGATCTTGGACATGAGGGCGTGTCTGCTTCCCGTAACCGACGAGTACACGGAAAGCCGCGGCGTCATGATCAAGCATGCCAGGAAGGTCTAGAGGTTGTACTTTATCTGTTTAAAGCACCTTTATCATCTGAGTGTTTCATGCATTAGCCTATGTGTCGTAATTATCCGTTTTGTCTGAAATAATTCTTCTAAGAACCCATTAACATGATTGCTTTTTAGTGGCTATTTGCTTATGTATGTAACTAGTTCACTCGTCCATTTCAAAAAAAAAAAACTAGTTCACTCGGCTGTCGTGCTTTGAATCTCCTTCCTCAAAAACATATTCCCCTTCTCAGGTGGACCCAGCAGGTCTCGTACACAGATACATGGGACCAACCACCTATCCGTTTGTATTTCTTTATTTTGTTCAATCTTTCGTCCTCTTCCTATACAGTGGCTGGCCATCATAGCCTATGGCGTTGGCCGGGCCATTCCTCTACTCCCACACATTGTCCGGTGGCGGTAGCTCCACCGGCCCACCCTACACCCGAACAAGTCAACCCTCATACTCCCCTCCGCCTGCGTCTTCCCCCGCTCCGGTTCATTCGGTCAACGCTCTCAACGTCGTCCTTCGCCTTGGTGCTATCACCATGGCGCCGCCATCTGTCCTTCCCAACATGGTCAGCAAAACAAGAGGAATCGTGAGACAACTGTTCGTCGAGAGGCTGACAGTCTCGGGCCCACCAGGTCCATGGCCTAGGTTTTGTTGTTTAACATGGGCAGCCCACGACATGTTTCAACATTTTTTGGATCAAGCGGCCTCTGGGCCTCCCAACCTAGCTTGTCTATAACATCAACAACCCAAGTTATGTTTATTTTTTCAAGACGACGCACAACTCAGTTTTATTTTTCTATAAGAATGCAAAACTGAACCTATGTTTTCCGTTCTATAATAGTGTGTGTGTATATATATATATTGTTTTATTACATATATATATATATATATATATAATAGAAACAACTTAAGGTTCCGTTAAACCTGTCGTTCGTCCAACCATTTTATCGACCTTCCCACTTCCTTTATTTTTCGTTTTCATTAATCCTATATCTAAATTTTCTCCCACTTTCTTTTTCGATTAAACTGAGTTTTCTCCCAGTACTTTTCCCTAGAATCAACTCAATTGTCCCACGTCTAGCCTAAAAAATAATAATACCCCACGTCCTATTAACTCATCAAATCAAAATGATATTTTATTTCATAAATTGGAAGTTCTTACAAAATAATAATAATAATAATTGTTTATATATTACTTGGCAAGTTAACTCCTAGTGATTGCGTACATAAGCTTGCAAAGACTTTATGACCAATGCAGTAATAGACATGCAATCATGTGTTTATGTTTTTATAACATTTCTCTGTCCAGCCCAACATGATATTTTCACTCAGCCCAGCAAGTCTGCGGATTTCAAGAAAAATGCAAATGGGCTTTAAATTCTACCATATATATAAACGGGCTGCATAGATGCTACATCATTGTTTCACCCAGCCCACCAAATGGACTAAAAAACAAATGGACTGGCTAACATGTGGGCCAGTAGGGCAAAGCCTAAGCAAGGCATTGTATTTACATCCAACGGCCTGCATTCTTCTTCAATCTCTCGTCTTCTTCCCCAGCGCTGCCGGGACTGCCTGCTCCAGCCTCCCGCGTCCAGCGGTGTTATTTTGCGCGCCTTGCAGCGAAACGCTACCCTGCCAACGGCTAGGCCATCCCCCCACTCCGCACCTCCTGTTATTCTCTGCCGAGTGTAGGCCCACCCTGCACCTCAACCAGTGAAGTTTCCCACTCCACTCCATCTGCGACTCCACTGTCGCATCTTCCCCATCTCTGGGTCGTTCCAATCTGGGGCCTCGCCATTGTCCACTGCCTCGCTGCGCTCTGCGCGACGTGGTCAACAAACGAGAGTCATCGGAAGAGGACTATACGTGAGAAGCTGACGGCTGGGACCCACGACGTCCATGGTCGCACGCAAGGAAAGTTCCTCCTTATTAAGCTGTTTCCTCCCCCTGACCGTTGGATCCACCGGCTGTATCTTCGCACAGAAGGAACTGCCTCCTTGTTATGCGAAAAAAACTATTCCTCTCGATGACAGCTGGGACCCGACAGATTTGGTGGCTGACTTGTGGGTCTACTAAGCAGACGTGTACGTAGGGCTTTGTCAACTCAATTAACAAATGATTCTAGCAGCTGGACCATTGGATGTTAATCCAACAGTCGTGCTCCTTCTTCAACCTCTGTTCTTGCTCCTATCTCCCGTGGGCGCCATTGCTGCCGCGCACCCGAACCAGTCAAGTTTCCCACTCCTCTCCATCTGTGACTCCACTGTCATGTCTTCCCCATCTCTAGGCCGTTCCAGTCTGGGGCCTCGCTGTCGTCCACCGGCCTTGGTGCGCTCGGCATGGTGTGGTCAACATGATCAACAAACAATAGTCATCGGAAGATGACTGTACGTGAGAAGCTGGCAGTGGGGACGCACCACGCCCATGGACGCATGCATGCAACTGCATCCTTTTTACCCTAAAAGATAATGTTTTCTCCCCTTGACTGCTAGGACCCACCAGTTACATCTTCGCACGCAAGGAAGTGCGTCCCGATTATGGGCAAAAAAATTATTCGCCCCCTGACTGTTGGGACCCACCAGCTACATCTTCGTACGCAAGGAAGTGCCTGACAGTCGGAACCTACCTGGTCGAAGCTTACGTAGTGTCGTCATTCTGGTTGCGAATGTGTACGTACATACTGGTCAATATAGAGGCGCGCACGTCTCGTAGTAGAGGCGCGCACGTGTCGTAGTAGAGGCGCACACGTGTCGTAGTAGAGGCGCGCATGTAGATGTACACGTACGTACAACGGCCAGGGTGCAAGAAAATAAATACGGCCACACACGTACATACGGGCGGGGACTTGAGCGCCTACTCGCGCATACGTATGGACAGGGCTCGTGTACATGGTTGGGTCGGAACGGAGAAACTGCGTCATTGTCGTGTTCATGGGGAGCCAACCGGCTGGGTCGGAACGGAATGCGTCATGTTCATCGGGAGCCAACCGGCTTGGACGGAACAACTGATAGAAACGAGGCTGGCGTACCACAGAACGGAGGAAACAGCCTTGTGTTCGACCGGCCACGGTCGAAACGGGATCCTATTCATCGAGAGGAGTCTGGCGTACCACAAAACGGAGGAAACAGACTTCTCTTGGACCTCCTACAGTCAAAATGGGGTCTTGTTGATCGGGAGGGGTGTGGCGTAGCACAAAACGGAGGAAACGGACTTGTGTTGGAGCGCTACGGTCGAAACGGGGGTCCTGTTCATCGGGAGGGGTGTTGCATACCGCAAAACGGGACTCCACATGATACTGTTCATCTCCCCCGTCGACCTCCTCCAACCTCCACGGGCTACTGTTCATCCACCGTCGACCTCCTCCAGCATCCACCTGCGGCTGTTCATCCACGGGCTCCTGTTCATCATGCCTCCACCGCGTGCTCCTCCACCGGCTACTGTTTAATTAGACCTCTCCACGGGGTCTTGTTCAACCACCCCTCCACGGGCTACTATTCATCCAGCCCTCCACCGGCTACTGTTCAACCAGCCCTCCACGGGGTCCTGTTCATCCATCCCTCGACGGGGTCCTGTTCATTGATGACCCACAAGTGTAGGGGATCTATCGCAGTCCTTTCAATAAGTAAGAGAGTCGAACCCAACAAGGAGCAAAATGAAATGACAAGCGGTTTTCAGTAAGGTATTCTGTACAAGCACTGAAATTGTAGGTAACAGATAGATTTGTGATAAGATAATTTGTAACGGGTAACAAGCAATGAAAGTAAATAAAGTGCAGCAAGGTGGCCAAATCCTTTTTATAGCAAAGGACAAGCCTGGACAATTTCTTATAATGAGAAAAGCGCTCCCGAGGACACACGGGAATTATCATCAAGCTAGTTTTCATCACACTCATATGATTCGCGTTCGGTACTTTAATAATATGATATGTGGGTGGACCGGTGCTTGGGTACCTCCCTTACTTGGACAAGCAACCCACTTATGATTAACCCCTATTGCAAGCATCCGCAACTACAAAAGAGGTATTAAGGTAAACCTAACCATAGCATGAAACTAATGGATCCAAATCAACCCCTTATGAAACAACGCATAAACTAGGGTTCAAGCTTCTGTCACTCAAGCAACCCATCATCTACTTATTACTTCCCAATGCCTTCCTCTAGGCCCAAATAATGGTGAAGTGTCATGTAGTCGAAGTTCACATAGCACCACTAGAGGAAATAAAACATACATCTCATCAAAATATCGAACGAATACCAAATTCACATGACTACTAATAGCAAGACTTCACCCATGTCCTCTGGAACAAACCGTAACTACTCACAAATGTACCGCCCTCGATGCGGCTATATCTCCCACGTGTCGAGCACGACTTAGAGGCATAACCGCATTGAAAGCAATGTCGCAAGTGAGGTAATCTTCACACAACCCATGTAATACATAAGGGAAAGAGATACATAGTTGGCTTACAATCGCCACTTCACACAATTACATGAATAAAGCATTACATCAACCAGATACAATCAAGGTCCGACTACGGAACCAAAATAAAAGAAGAACCCCAAATGCGACAAAGGTCCCCGATCGACCCCAACTGGGCTCCACTACTGATCAACTAGAACGAAACAACACAAATGGCAAGATCTTCATCGAGCTCCTCCTTGAGCTTGGTTGCGTCACTTGCTCGGTAACATAGGCACCTGCAAACTGGTTTTGGAAGTATCTGGTGAGCCACGAGGACTCAGCAATCCCATTACCATGGGTATCAAGACTAGCAAAGCTTAATGGGAAGGAAGGGGTAAAGTGGTGAGGTTGCAGCATCGACTAAGCATGATATGGTGGCTAACATACGCAAATGAGAGCGAGAAGAGAAACAAGCGGAACGGTCGTCAACTAGCAATGATCAAGAGGTGATCCTGAACACCTACTTACGTGAAACATAACCCAGAAACCGTGTTCACTTCCCGGACTCCGCCGAGAAGAGACCATCACGGCTACACACGCGGTTGATGCGTTCTACAACCGGACATTAACAAATTCCCATCTACCACATAACCGCGGGCACGGCTCTCGAAAGTTTATACCCTGCAGGGGTGTCCCAACTTAGCCCATGACAAGCTCTCGCGATCATCGAAGGAATAGACCTTCACCCGAGACACTCCGATCAGACTCGGTATCCCGGTACATCAAGACATTTCGACAATGGTAAAACAAGACCAGCGAGACCGCCCGATGCGCCGACATCCCGATAGGAGCTGCACATATCTCGTTCTCAGGGCAACACCGGATAAGCTAAGCGTACAGGTACCGACGTAACCCAAGTTGCCAAGGGATGGTCCCGCACGGTGCTCTAGTTTGGACCAACGCTTAGACAAGCAACGGCCGGGGGGCTATAATAAAGATGACCCTTGGGTTAATTACTCCCAAGGGAAAAGTAGGTGGTGGTGAGGCAAATGGTAAAAGTCAATGTTGGGCCTTGCTGGACAAGTTTTATTCAAAGCGAACGTCGGGGGTCCCATAAATCACCCGACCAGCGTTAGGAGCGCAAAATCCAGGAACATAACACGGTATGGCGGAAACTAGGGCGGCAAGAGTGGAACAAAACACGGGCATAAGGCCGAGCCTTCCACCCTTTACCAAGTATATAGATGCATTAATAATATAAGAGATATTGTGATATCCCAACATAAACCCTGTCCACCATGGAGAAATCTTCAACTTCACCTGCAGCTAGCAACGCTAAGAGGGGCTGAGCAAAGCGGTCACATAGCCAAACAACGGTTTGCATAGGAATGGTGTCAAAGGTTAGAGGTTCATGGCAATATGGGATGGCTTGATAAACAGGTAATAGGTAGCGCAGCATAGCGATAGAACGAAGCAACTAGCATAGCAATGATAGTAGTGAGATCCAGGGTAGCGGTCATCTTGCCTGAAATCCCGCTAGGAAGAAGAACGAGTCCATGAAGAAGACAAACGGACGTAGTCGAACGAATCCTCACAACTCCGGAACGAAACCGAAGCTAACGAGAGCAACCTGGAAAGAAACAAACAACATAGTAAACAACCATCACATAAACATGGCATGATGCACAAACAAGTATGATGCATGTCCGATTTAATGAGGCATGGCATGGCAAAGTGCTACAAACAATTACTACAAGTTAAGTGGAGCTCAATATGCAACGAGTTGCATATTGACGAAACACCACATCCGAGTTATTTAGTTCGCTCTCGTTTAGGTACACAACAATGTTAAATGTTGTTAAACATGTCCAGGGGTGAGGCATAATAAAACTACCTATCTAGGCAAGTTTAAATGAGGCCGGAACAACAAACAACAATTCCGGAAAATCCTCATGAGCAATATTCGAATTTGGTACTGTTCTGCCCTAAACACAATTTTAATGTTGTTAAACAGGAAAATAAAGTGGACCATGTTAATCTAGGCATTTTTTCACCCCATTTACATATAAATTTTATTAAATTCGGAGTTACGGTTAAATAGTTATGAAATAAATCATTTTAGCATGTCATTTGAGCAAATTTAAACAAACATCATGTTTAAACATTTTTAACATAGATGAAAATGGCATATTATTAAACTAGATGAAAAACTAAGCATTTTACATATATAAAGTTTTTACACATGATGCATGGTTATTTAGTTATTAAATGCATGAAGTATGAGGGGTTTTCTGCAATTCTGTAAATCACTGGATAATTAGACAAATTCACAGATGCTAAAAAAAAACCTACGCGGGCCGAAACTGACTGGCCCGAAAGTGCACAGGGGGGGCGCTGGAGCTGATGCTCACCATGGGCCTTGGCCCGGTCGATGAGGAGGCCTGGCAGGCCGGCATGGTGGTGAGGCTGGGCTGTCGAGGCACGCTGGGCCGAAGCTAGGCCGGATCTATGGAGATGGGCCGGGCACGGCCCACGTGCGGTCAACGGCCAGCCGGATCGGGGCTCCTCCACGATCGATCGGGATGGCGGCGGAGGACGGCAGCGGCGCCGGCGCGACTCCGGCAGGCGGAGGAGGCCGGAACCAGGCAGATCTGGTGTGGGGAGCACGGATCCGGACGGCGGCGGGGTCGACGGAGCTTCACGGGGGTCGGCGACGGCGCGTATCTCCGGCGGCGGCGAGGTTCTAGGGCGGCCTAACGCGAAGTCGGGCGGGGGTTCGTCGCGTGGGGACTTGGCGCGCAGATCCGAGCGGCTTGCGGGGAGGGCGGCGCAGGGTGCGGCACCGGGTGGTCGGTGGCGGCGGTTGCGGCGAGACCGCCCGGTGAGACAGGAGAGGAGCTCCGGCGAGGGGCCTCGGGGAGCCAAAGCGTGGGGCGGCCTTCGAGCACGGAGCCAGGCGGGACGCGGCGGCTCCGGGCCCGGATGGGCTACCCAGGGCCCGATCTGGGTCCTGGCGGGCCTTGCGGGAGGTGGAGGGAGACAGGGCGACGTGGCGTGCGTGGGTTGGAGGAGGAGGCGGCGGCCAAGGCTGGTGGTGGCGCTGACCACTGGGACAGTGCCAAGTGGCGGCGGATGGCTGGCGGGCGCGAAGCGGAGGAGGTTGGTGGCGCGGGGCTCGAGGAGGGTTTGCTGCTGCCAAAATGGAAGGGAGGCTTCCATTTATAGGTAGGGCTAGGGTTCGAGGGGTTAGGAGAGGGGTTTCGGAGCCCTCCGATCGCAATCGAACGGTTCCGGTCAGAGGGGGAAGTTAGGTCGGCCTAGTGGGCTGTGTAGAGGGCCTCGGGCTGAGAAGAGAGGGGAAGAAGTGCGGCCCGCACGGTTTTCGGAGACCGAAAACATCCGACGAATGTACCGGCAACGGTACCGCTACATGTTTAACGGTTGGGCTATCAAACGAGCTCCGAATGCGACGAAACTTGGTAGGTGGTCTGTCTACACTATAATAAGACCGCACACCAAGTTGCATCCCAATCCGAGAACATTTTTCGGCCACTTATAAAATAATATTTCGAAGGTGCCGCGGGCGCGTGGGAGTGTGTCTGGCTCAGAATGGACAACGGAGAGAACCGGCGGAACCCGAACGGATGCAAGTTTTAAAAAACATGCAGATGAAATGCAGATGATGACATGAGATGAGATGCAAAAATAAAAGAGCAAGCATAAATGAAACACACGGAGGTCACCAAAATGGAAGTCTTCTGGATCGTCGGTCTCGGGGCGTTACAACACTCTACCACTACAATAGGATCTGTGTCCCGAGATCTAGGATGGCACCGGAGAGAAACGAAAGAGGAAGAGAAGAGGTAAACTAAGTTGCTTCTTTGACGAACGAGTGAAAACCATGAACCTTGAGAGGTTGAGCAATTTAAAAGAAAGAGTACGATGGAGATGATCAAGATTGCAAACAATCTGTTAGAAAAGAGGAACAAGTAGTATTACGAGGACTTGAAGGTTGAAAGACATGGAAATAAGAGCTTCACGAACGAAAAGAATATGACCACATCGGTATAATTAGATAGCCAAGGAACAAGAATGGCTGAATTTGGACAACACTCCGGTAGAAAGAAGAAGGAAAACTTGATAAGATGAAAAGAACTTGAATGGAGGACACGACACTCCGGTTAAATGGATAAGCACGAAAAACATGATCCTCACAAATCGAGATGATGAGTGAAAAGAGCAACATCACAATGCCTCCGGAAGAAAGAATAGAAGATAGATCATTGGAATAAAAGAATGGAGAAGAAAATGCCAACTTCTGCCACAAATGATCTTGGAAAGCACCCTTCCAAGAAGGTTAGAATGGAGTTGTTAGAAAACCAACAACGAAAAGAACAAGCTTGTAGTGGGCTTATGGAAAACATCTCGAGACTATGAGGTGACAACCGGCCACTAAAGGAAACCATTGATTGGTTGAGATCAATGAAGATACGAGAAACTTCTTCCACCAAGATGAGAAGGAGAAAAGTTGGATCATTGATAAGCACCACAAATAGCTACATTCCTTAGGAAAGGCTTTAGGTGAAATCTATACCAAGATAACTCCAAAGAAAAGATTGATGGATTTAAAATACCTCACTTTTGACAACAATATGAATCATGAAACATGAAGGAAATTGTCAAGAATGACCTAACACCACCTCAGAAAATAAGGTAGAAAGAACCGCACTCCGGATTACCATATGAAGAAAGCTTGAGCTCCTTAGGAAAGAATCTCGATGAAAACTTTGAGAAGGGAATAAATCCTTGATGAACCATCATGTAGAGCCTCCAAGAAGAACTCCGGTAACAAAAGGACTGAAAAGAAAGAGAAATTGGAAACACAGGGTGAATCCTTGCAATGATTTAGATGGATCTCAGTGATAATTAGAGCTTGGAACTCCGGGAAAAAGAGAAGAACACTAGAACCGAGAATTACTTCATCATGAACAATCTCTGGAAGAAAATATTTGAATCACCTCGAGGAAAATAAGAATAAGATTTATCGTATGCTTATCCTTCATCAAATTTAATTGATGACAAGCAACGGATTTGGCATACTACTTATTCTCGTTGAAAAATGATTGAAGAGAGATATGGCGTAAACTTGAGAAGGTCTTCAACGAACCACCGGTAGGGTTGGAAAGAACAAAAGCTACACGCTGAGAATGAAGAATTATGACATGATGGCCTTCGGAGGAAAGAAATGGTAACAAATCATGAAATGCTCCGGATGGTAAGAAAAGAATTGTTACAATCAAAACAATTATGAGAGGATGGCATCAAGCTAGGACCATGAATATTCAAGAGAATGGACCAAGGTTTTTGGAGAAACATCTTCTTCGGTCTTCACATGATGAGAATGACAACGAGAAACACCACCAAGAATTGTTGAGGCACACCGGAAGAATCAAAAGCGAAGAGGTTGAGCCAACTATGAAAAGAATTTGAAAGATCTTGGAGAAAAGCATTTGACTGATGAAAATTCATCCTTACGTCAAACTTTGAAAGGAATTTGAGAATCGCTCCGGATAAATTAGAAGAGTCAGGTAAGATCCTGGGAAAAGACCTGTGGGTTAGGGCCCACTCAAAAGAAAACACCGTTGGAAATGATATTAAAGAGAGATTGCACCGGTTGAATTAAATGGCTTGAATGAGATAACAACTTCGAAATATCTTGAACGGATTGAGAATGGAAACACAAATCTTGTGAGATATCTTCAACACTCCAGAACAAATGAATAGGAAGGAGTGAATGATTAAGAGGTGCATCGGTATGAGAAAGCATTAGAAACGAGGAAAGGAATATGATGAATATCAAAAGCTAGAATTGGATCCACCGGAGAAGAAAAAAGAACGAAGGATGATGAACTTGAAACTGTTGAGCATCTTCATGGGAAATCACCGGATAAGAACATTGATTGAAAAGAATGAAGAGACTTCACATGAATAAATGGATACTTGATTAAGAAAATCTGAGTCCTTGAATAAAAGGGTTGGGGAAAAACAAGGACAACTTGGGATGAACGAAACAAACACCGTTGAGAAAACTTAGAATTGATCTTGCGGATGGGGAGAATGATCGGATCCACTTGAAGAGAAGCACGCCGGTAGGAAAAGAATTAACATGACAATCTCAATGATCAAGAAGGATTAACACTCACATAGAAATATGAGAACACCAATTAGGGAAGGTATGGATTCAACATTTGACATCGAAGCAACTCGAATACCACCTATAACACAAAACAAAGGATTTGGCTTGCAAAATAAGCCGGAACAAACATATGATAGAGATTTACCCAATCTCATATCATGCATCTGTCGAAAAGATATTCTAGGAGCTACTTGAATTCCCACCTATAAAACTCCCGAAACTTTCTGGTTATGCAATCTGGTGTTGGGGATACAGGGGAAGCAATATATCTCACCCAAACTAACAATACCTGCATCCAAGCTGTATCCATCCGTCAACACATAACCAAGAAACCTTCGGAAATCGTCTACCTCAACCTTCGAAAAGCATCCGTTATACAAGTCATGGCAATACTCCCGTACTCACCTCAGTACTGGGTTAGCGGGGTTATCTCACCAACAACTGCATAAAAGAGATTTTCGATGTCGGCGTACTAAACTCATGTATACCAGAACTGCAACGATAAAATTATGACAACAACACCACAGAGCTCAACTCCCCGGGACACCTCCACTAAACCCCTGCTGACGGGAGGCACCAAGACAATGTTGTCATCATAAAACCATCACAACGTTTCCAAGATACCCGCGTGATCCTAAAATTTTTTTTAGTGAAATTTGAGAAGAGAAAAGTCAAAACTCTACGTCAGGAGACCTCACCAGAGCGACGAAGGGACTGAGGAGTAAAAAGAATTCCTAACTCTTCGATATATATAATCCTAAATGACTCAAAACATTTTTTTCTAGACACAACTCGGCCGCTAAAAGCGATCAAGCGGTGGGGCTCCTAAGGTCGGGAAGGCTCGATTACCAACTTGTAACTCCTCGATGCGGCTATATCTCCCGTGTCGAAGCACGACTTAGAGGCATAACCGCATTGAAAGCAATGTCGCAAGTGAGGTAATCTTCACACAACCCATGTAATACATAAGGAAAGAGATACATAGTTGGCTTACAATCGCCACTTCACACAATTACATGAATAAAGCATTACATCAACCAGATACAATCAAGGTCCGACTACGGAACCAAAATAAAAGAAGAACCCCAAATCGACAAAGGTCCCCGATCGACCCCTAACTGGGCTCCACTCATGATCAACTAGAGCGAAACAACACAGATGGCAAGATCTTCATCGAGCTCCTCCTTGAGCCTGGTTGCGTCACTTGCTCGGTAACATAGGCACCTGCAAACTGGTTTTGGAAGTATCTGGTGAGCCACGAGGACTCAGCAATCCCATTACCATGGGTATCAAGACTAGCAAAGCTTAATGGGAAGGAAGGGGTAAAGTGGTGAGGTTGCAGCAGCGACTAAGCATGATATGGTGGCTAACATACGCAAATGAGAGCGAGAAGAGAAACAAGCGGAACGGTCGTCAACTAGCAATGATCAAGAGGTGATCCTGAACACCTACTTACGTCAAACATAACCCAGAAACCGTGTTCACCTCCCGGACTCCGCCGAGAAGAGACCATCACGGCTACACACGTGGTGGATGCGTTTTAATTCGGATCAAGTGTCAAATTATCTACAACCGGACATTAACAAATTCCCATCTGCCACATAACCGCGGGCACGGCTTTCGAAAGTTTATACCCTGCAGGGGTGTCCCAACTTAGCCCATGACAAGCTCTCGCGATCATCGAAGGAATAGACCTTCACCCGAGACACTCCGATCAGACTCGGTATCCCGGTACATCAAGACATTTCGACAATGGTAAAACAAGACCAGCAAGACCGCCCGATGCGCCGACATCCCGATAGGAGCTGCACATATCTCGTTCTCAGGGCAACACCGGATAAGCTAACCGTACAGGTACCGACGTAACCCAAGTTGCCAAGGGATGGTCCCGCATGGTGCTCTGGTTTGGACCAACGCTTAGACAAGCACTGGCCCCGGGGGGGCTATAATAAAGATGACCCTTGGGTTAATTACTCCCAAGGGAAAAGTAGGTGGTGGTGAGGCAAATGGTAAAAGTCAATGTTGGGCCTTGCTGGACAAGTTTTATTCAAAGCGAACTGTCAGGGGGGTCCCATAAATCACCTGACCGCGTTAGGAACGCAATATCCGGGAACATAACACGGTATGGCGGAAACTAGGGCGGCAAGAGTGGAACAAAACACCAGGCATAAGGCCGAGCCTTCCACCCTTTACCAAGTATATAGATGCATTAATAATATAAGAGATATTGTGATATCCAACATAAACCCTGTCCACCATGGAGAAATCTTCAACTTCACCTGCAGCTAGCAACGCTATAAGAGGGGCTGAGCAAAGCGGTCACATAGCCAAACAACGGTTTGCATAGGAATGGTGTCAAAGGTTAGAGGTTCATGGCAATATGGGATGGCTTGATAAACAGGTAATAGGTAGCGCAGCATAGCGATAGAACGAAGCAACTAGCATAGCAATGATAGTAGTGAGATCCGAGGTAGCGGTCATCTTGCACGAAATCCCGCTAGGAAGAAGAACGAGTCCATGAAGAAGACAAACGGACGTAGTCGAACGAATCCTCACAACTCCGGAACGAAACCGAAGCTAACGAGAGCAACCCGGAAAGAAACAAACAATATAGTAAACAACCATCACATAAACATGGCATGATGCACAAACAAGTATGATGCATGTCCGATTTAATGAGGCATGGCATGGCAAAGTGCTACAAACAATTACTACAAGTTAAGTGGAGCTCAATATGCAACGAGTTGCATATTGACGAAACACCACATCCGACTTATTTAGTTCGCTCTCGTTTAGGTACACAACAATGTTAAATGTTGTTAAACATGTCAAGGGGTGAAGCATAATAAAACTACCTATCTAGGCAAGTTTAAATGAGGCCGGAACAACAAACAACAATTCCGGAAAATCCTCATGAGCAATATTCGAATTTGGTACTGTTCTGCCCTAAACACAATTTTAATGTTGTTAAATAGGAAAATAAAGTGGACCATGTTAATCTAGGCATTTTTCCACCCCATTTACATATAAATTTTATTAAATTCGGAGTTACGGTTAAATAGTTATGAAATAAATCATTTTAGCATGTCATTTGAGCAAATTTAAACAAACATCATGTTTAAACATTTTTAACATAGATGAAAATGGCATATTATTAAACTAGATGAAAAACTAAGCATTTTACATATATAAAGTTTTTACATATGATGCATGGTTATTTAGTTATTAAATGCATGAAGTATGAGGGGTTTTCTGCAATTCTGTAAATCACTGGATAATTAGACAAATTCACAGATGCTAAAAAAAAACCTACGCGGGCAAACCGGTGGCCCGAAGTGCCTGGGGGCGCTGAGCTGATGCTCACCATGGGCCTTGGCCCGGTCGATGAGGAGGCCTGGCAGGCCGGCTTGGTGGTGAGGCTGGGCTGCCGAGGCACGCTGGGCCGAAGCTAGGCCGGATCTCTGGAGATGGGCCGGGCGCGGCCCACGTGCGGTCAATGGCCAGCCGGATCGGGGCTCCTCCCCGATCGATCGGGATGGCGGCGGAGGACGGCAGCGGCGCCGGCGCGACTCCGGCAGGTGGAGGAGGCCGGAACCAGGCAGATCTGGTGTGGGGAGCACGGATCCGGACGGCGGCGGGGTCGACGGAGCTTCACGGGGGTCGGCGACGGCACGTATCTCCGGCGGCGGCGAGGTTCTAGGGCGGCGCAACGCCGAAGTCGGCGGTGGGGTTCGTGCGTGGGGACGCAGGCGCGCAGATCCGAGCGGCTTGCAGGGGAGGACGGGCGCAGGGGTGCGGCACCGGGTGGTCGCTGGCGGCGGTTGCAGCGAGACCGCCGGTGAGGACAGGGAGAGGAGCTCCGGCGAGGGGCCTCGGGGAGCCAAAGCGCGGGGCGACGCTCAGGCACGGGAGCTCCGGGCGGGACGCGGCGGCTCCGGGCCCGGATGGGCTACCCAGGGCCCGATCTTGGTCCTGGCGGGCCTTGCGGGAGGTGGAGGGAGACAGGGCGACGTGGCGTGCGTGGGTTGGAGGAGGAGGGCGGCTTCGGCGGTGCTGGTGGCAGCGCGGCCACTGGGACGGCGCCAAGTGGCGGCGGATGGCTGGCCGGGCGCGGAAACGGAGGGAGGTTGGTGGCGCGGGGCTCGAGGAGGGGTTTGGCTGCTGCCAAAATGGAAGGGAGGCTTCCATTTATAGGTAGGGCTAGGGTTTGAGGGGTTAGGAGAGGGGTTTCGGAGCCCTCCGATCGCAATCGAACGGTTCCGGTCAGAGGGGGAAGTTAGGTGGGCCTAGTGGGCTGTGTAGAGGGCCTCGGGCTGAGAAGAGAGGGGAAGAAGTGCGGCCCGCACGGTTTTCGGAGACCGAAAACATCCGACGAATGTACCGGCAACGGTACCGCTACATGTTTAACGGTTGGGCTATCAAACGAGCTCGAATGCGACGAAACTTGGCATGCGGTCTGTCTACACTATAATAAGACCGCACGCCAAGTTGCATCCCAATCCGAGAACATTTTTCGGCCACTTATAAAATAATATTTCGGAGGTGCCGCGGGCGCGTGCGAGTGTGTCTGGCTCAGAATGGACAACGGAGAGAACCAGCGGAACCCGAACGGATGCAAGTTTTAAAAAACATGCAGATGAAATGCAGATGATGACATGAGATGAGATGCAAAAATAAAAGAGCAAGCATAAATGAAACACACGGAGGTCACCAAAATGGAAGTCTTCTGGATCGTCGGTCTCGGGGCGTTACAACAAAGCATATTCATGTTCATGATCAGAGGAGTATTAATATGCATTAAGGATTTGAACATATGATCTTCCACCAAGTAAATCAATTAGCATCAACTACAAGGAGTAATTAAAACTACTAGCAACCCACAGGTACCAATTTGTGGTTTTGATACAAGATTGGATACAAGAGATGAGCTAGGGTTTTGAGTGGAGATGGTGCTAGTGAAGATGTTGATGGAGATTGACCCCCTCCCGATGAGAGGATCGTTGGTGATGATGATGGTGATGATTTCCCCCTCCCGAAGGGAAGTTTCCCCGGCAGAACAGCTCCGCCGGAGCCCTAAATTGGTTCTGCCAAGGTTCCGCCTCGTGGTGGCGGAGTTTCGCCCCGTAAGCTTGCTTATGATTTTTTCCAGGGTAAAAGCCTTCATATAGCAGAAAATGGGCACCGGAGGGCCACCAGGGGGCCCAGGAGACAGGGGCGCGCCTAGTTGGAGTGGGCGCGCCCCCACCCTCCTGGCCAGGGTGTGGGCCCCCTCTGGTGTTTTCTTTGGTCAATAATTCTTATTAATTCCAAAAATAACTTCCGTGGAGTTTTAGGATTTTTGGAGCTGTGCGGAATAGGTTTCCCATATTTGCTCCTTTTCCAGCCAGAATTCCACCTGCCGGCATTCCCCCTCTTCATGGTAAACCTTGTAAAATAAGAGAGAATAGCCATAAGTATTGAGACATATTGTGTAATTACAGCCCATAATGCAATAAATATTTATATAAAAGCATGATGCAAAATGGACGTATCAACTCTCCCAAGCTTAGACCTCGCTTGTCCTCAAGCGGAAGCCGAAATTGAAAAATATGTCCACATGTTTAGAGATAGAGGTGTCGATAAAAATAAAATACGGACATGAGGGCATCATGATCATTCTTATAATAGCAACATATATAGATTTTTTCATATGGTTTCTTATGCTCAAGTAACAATCAATTCACAATGTCAAGTATGGTTCAAAAACTTCATTGAGAACTAACAAACTATAATCTCAGTCATTGAAGCAATTGCAATTTATCATAACATCAGAAAGAGTCAAGAATAGAGCCTTTCAGCAAGTCCACATACTCAACTATCATATAGTCTTCTTCAATTTCTAACACTCACACAATACTTGTGGTTATGGAGTTTTAATCGGACACTGAGAAAGATAGGGGCTTATAATGTTGCCTCCCAACGTATTCACCTTTAGGTGATGTCAACAATAATAGTTCATGCTAACTTGCATCCAATTGGATATATATATCAGGATCTTTCCAACACGAGGTGCTTGCCAAAGGATAAAATGAAAAAGGGAAAGGTGAAGATCACCTTGACTCTTGCAAAAAGTAAAAGACATAAAGTAAAAGATAGGCCCTTTGCAGAGGGAAGCAGAGGTTGTCATGTGCTTTTAGGGTTGGATGCACAAAATCTTAATGCAAAAGAACGTCACTTTATATTGCCACTTGTGATATGGACCTTTATTATGCAGTCCGTCGCTTTTATTACTTCCATATCACACGATCGTATAAAGCTTATTTTCTCCACACTAATAAGTCATACATATTTAGAGAGCAATTTTAATTGCTTGCAACATGACAACTTACTTGAAGGATCTTACTCAATCCATAGGTAAGTATGGTGGACTCTCATGGCAAAACTGTGTTTAAGGATATTTGGAAGCACAAGTAGTATCTCTACTTGGTGCAAGGAATTTGGCTAGCATGAGGGGGAAAGGCAAGCTCAACATGTTGGGAAGATCAATGACAATATACTTTAACTGAGATGTGAGAAAACATAAACCATTACATTGTCTTCCTTGTCCAACATCACCTCTTTAGCATGTCATACTTAATGAGTGCTCACAATCATGAAAGATGTCCAAGATAGTATATTTATATGTGAAAACCTCTCTTTCTTTATTACTTCCTATTAATTGCAACGATGCCAAAACTATGTTTGTCAACTCTTAACAACTTTTATACCCCATACTTTTTATATGTGAGACATTACTATCCATAAGATCAATATGAACTCTTCTATTCTTTTTATTCTTTCTACTTTCTCAAGATCATAGCAAGATAGCAAAACCCTTGACTCAACACTAATCTTGATTATAGAAAGCTCACGGACTCAATTACATAGAAGGGATCACAAAGCAAAACTCAAAACTAATTCATACCAAAACATCAATCCAGTAGATCAAGATATTGCTAAAAGGATTGAACTAAGTAAAACGGTAAAGAGAGGAGTGTGATGGTGATACGATACTGGGGCACCTCCCCCAAGCTTGGCAGTTGCCAAGGGGAGTGCCCATTGTCGGTGTGAAAACCGGCGGATCTCGGGTAGGGGGTCCCGATCTGTGCGTCTAAGGCTAATGGTAACAGGAGGCAAGGGACACGATGTTTTACCTAGGTTCGGGCCCTCTCGATGGAGGTAAAACCCTACTTCCTGCTTGATTGATCTTGATGATATGAGTATTACAAGAGTTGATCTACCACGAGATCGTAGAGGCTAAACCCTAGAAGCTAGCCTATGATGATTAAGATTGTCCCTCTAAGGACTAAACCCTCCGGTTTATATAGACACCGGAGGGGGCTAGGGTTTATGCAGAGTTGGTTACAAAGAAGGAAATCTAATATCCGGATCACCAAGCTTGTCTTCCATGCAAAGGAGAGTCCCATCCGGACACGGGACTAAGTCTTGAGTCTTGTATCTTCACGGTCCAACAGTCCAACCAAAGTATATAGTTCGGCTGTCCGGATACCCCCTAATACAGGACTCCCTTAGTAGCCCCTGAACCAAGCTTCAATGACGATGAGTCCGGCGCGTAGATTGTCTTCGGCATTGCAAGGCGGGTTCCATCTCCGAATACTGCAAAGCAGATTAAGGATTGTGTCTGGTTCTGTGAGATAATTTCCGCACACCACCGTAGAGAGCATAACACTTCACAAATCTAATCTGCTGGCAAAACTTTTTACGGCGTGCCCTTACGCCGTGGCCCGGCCCAACACGAACCGGTTTTTCTTGGCTTGCCTTGATACGCGTTGCGAGGCGGTTTTATTGGCACGCCTCGCCGAAGCAGACATCATGTTCCCCTTATCGCGGGATCTTCCATCAATACGGGCGCGTGCAACCCCACGACGCCTGTTGGTATGATTCCGTGTTTTTAGGTAAGCCCCAAGCGATTACGCTGAGGACGCTTGATATTCACCCCCTTTATAGAGGGGCCGAGGCCTATCCCTCTTTTCTACCATGCTTGCGCCTTTTCGCATCTCGAGTTCCAACACCCGAAGCCCAAGCTTAAGCACTTCGGATCTTCAATCATGTCCGAATCCAACCTTCAGAGCTAGTGGGTGGCTCCCTCTGTCATAGAGGACGACATTGCGAAGCTTAGGGAGGTCAGATATCTGACCACCGACATCAAGCACAGGCTCCCTTCTCCAGGGTAGGTCATTCCTACTCCCGAGCCCAACGAGAGCGTCGTATTTGTTTCTCACTTCCTCCGCGGCTTAGCTTTGCCCTTGATCCCTTCGTGAGAGGGCTCATGTTCTACTACGGGCTAGATTTTCATGATCTAGCTCCGGATGCCATCCTTCACATCTCGTCGTTCATCGTCGTGCAGGAAGCCTTCCTCCACATCACCCCACACTTCGGCTTATGGCTCAAGACCTTCAATGTGAAGCCGAAGATGATTGAGGGGCGGCATGCGGAGTGCTGATGTGCTGTAATAAGCAGGAACGCCGATGCCCCATGGCTAGAGGGCTTCTTCCCGGAGGTGTTTGATCTGTGGCAGCGGAGGTGGTTTTACATCACGGCTCCTAGAGGCACGAAGTGGGTGGCTGCCCCTGACTTCCGTTCGGGCCCTCCACCTCAACTGGCGTCATGAGCCAATGTGGGAATGGATTCGGGGCCTGCCAATGATGTACCAACATTGCAGAGCCGCATACGGGAGCTTCTTGAGAAGGACATCAGCATTGTAAGCGTAATTCAGGTAATGCTAGTCCGTCGGATCTTGCCGTGCAAACGCCAGCCTCTTCGGATGTGGGAGTTCAATCCGGAAGGTCCGCGGACTATTCTGCACTTCTTCGGCATGACGCTCGAATGGATGTGTAAGTTATTCTTCGGACCACAAGTAAAATGTCCAGACACCACCGAGGATGCGGGCCTGAGCTGCAACCGCCCAGATACCCGAGTAAGTAACCCAGAAACCGAAACTTCGTTTATTTTTATCATAACATTATTCTGAAAACCATCCGTGGCCAGGAATGGCTCAATAAGGCGGAGAGAATCAGGTGTCCGGCGCCACTTCCCAAAGGCTCACCCAGTCCTGCCATAGTCGTGATGCTTAGTCGTGTGCTAAGTCAAGTGCCTTCGGGGAAAGACGACGAGAAGAACAGAGAAGCAGAACTTCACACATTGCACGTCCAAACCGGGGGAATTTCTACCTCCACAAAGGAGGATAGTCGGGGAGGGGAATCCAAGGTCTCCTCCCCTCGCGGGAAGAAAAAGGCCGCCTCCGAAGACTTGGAAACGGAGGTGCCCAAACAAGGGAACAAAACTTCACCAGGGGTCCCTGCCCCGAAGGGCGTCATCACCGTGTCATGCCCGCAAACAGGCCAGCCCTCAGCCGAGCTGTAAGTTAATCGTAGATACGAAGCTACTTCTTCCTCCTCCGAGAACAATAACCAGGATCCATTCTTTGCAGTCCGGCTAGCAGCTCTTCTCGACAGAGTTCGTCTTCAGGGGATCTCCTTCCGAAGATGATGGAGAGTGAAACCCCACCAACCTCTCCGCCTTATGGGGCGGGCGACCCCGAGGTGTCATCACGGAGGAGTCCAGATCTGTCGAGGCCAGAAGCTAATACTTCGGCCGCCCTGAGCCCGGAGCATTCGGCTCCCACGGGGGGCGATAGGAAGGGTCCGGCACAGATCAGCGACCGGCCGCACACGCTGACAGGCCTTCTGGAGCGAGCTGCTCTCTCGGAGGATCACCATTCATTAATGAGCACGGTGCTTGAGAAGATTTCATCCACCACAAGCGGGTTGAATGAAGCTTTTACGAGCCTGCTCAGAGGCTTTGAGGTATGTAATGAAAATACATAATTTTTGACTATGACGCACGCGCTAGGTGTGCTCCATATGGATAGTAGCCCCTGAGACTCTGGTTGCCAGCCCTAGGCGGCAAACGGAGGATCACATTGTTAAGTAATGATCGCACTGTATTTATGCGCAGGTGGCTAAGGATCCGGCAGCCGACCGGTCCGTTGAAGTTGCCAAACTGAGGAGGCAGATTGGAGTTATTGATGCCGATATCACACTTGTGAACGAGCGGCTTAACGAGTCACAAGGTATGTGCTCTGCTTTCCTTATTTTTTATAGGAAAAATTGAGAGGAGCATAATGTTAATGTGATATGCTTAGACAGCAGACGGAGCTGCTGCCGTGGAAGCCCTGAGGGCGGAACTTGCCCTGGCCAAGGAACAAGCCCGGGCTAGCAATGCGGCAGCCCTAAAGACGGCCGAAGAGTTGAGAGCCGAACAGACTGCTCATCGCCGAAGCGAGGACAAAATAGCCGAGATGGCTGTGGAGCCGAAAAATGCCGTTGACCGGTATGAGCTCCTTGAAAAAGAGAATCAGACTAATTCGGCTGACCTGAAGAAGGCACTTGATGCGGCCAAGGAGACGCGGTCCGAAATTAGGGATGCGCGGGAGGAGCTTCGACAGGCCGAAGAAATCGTGGCTGGAAACCCCTATTTATTGCGGATGAAGTTTTTAGATCCAAAGTACGCTCCTCTGGATCGACGCTGGAGCCCTGCAGACGCGTATGCGGATCTGGCGAAGAGTACGGCTGATGCGGCCAAGTTTTTCGAGGATCAAAAAGATAATGAAGTGGAAAAGCTGTTCTGGTCGCAATTCAGTTCTCCAACGCGCCCATTGCTGTTGAGTGAGAGGATGGCTGCTGTGGCCGAGCTCCATAGGCTGTCCGGTCTTGCAATGCGGTCTGTAATAGACCATCTATGGCCGAAGGGGCCTAAGTCGGACAGTTATTTTGGTTTAGTGCAACAATTCCTTGGTGCCGTATCGCAGATCGGTGCCGTGAAGAGGTCGGCGTGCATAGAGGGTGCACGGATGGCTCTTGCCCACGTTAAAGCATATTGGACAGATATGGAGGCCACCATCATTGCGACCCAGAATCCGGCGGTAGGCCGGGATCCGGCCGAGCAGTACTTGGAGCAGGTAGCAGAAGGTGCTCGCTTAATAGAGGCTCAGTTCTTGAAGAATGTCATGTTCGAGTGACAACTCGTTTCATTGTAAAAACAATGTTATTTTAATTATGGAGGGTATGTTTATACTTTTCGCCCGAAAGTGTTATTGTGCCTCCTGTGCGGCCGTTTTATGTATATATGCAATTTTGAAAGTTAGCAGTCGTTGGCTTCAGCCCCCACGCATATAATGCGGGGGTGTTCGCGAAAACATGCGTAATCACACTTGATCCAACGTCTTGGTCTATTAAGGAGGTGATCACACGTCGAACTAGGCAACCGGACTATATAGCTTTAACACTTTCACTTAGCAATAGGAGTTTGACGGTGGGGCTACTATGTAGCCCCTGGTACTTTTGTGTGCATCCGAGTACGGGCGCGTGTGTACATGACCGGGAAACGGTCCTTCGTTAATGCGGAGGAATCCTAGAGATTCCGCTAAGTCTTCGAGTGGTTGAACAGTCTCTCGCTATATCATGACAGTCAATTTTCGGCTTTCTCTACTGAGGTGCTCGTCCGGAATAACCAGGGCACAATCACAGTAGTTCTCCTTTGGACGTCTTAGCCGATAAGAACGGAACGTAAGGCGGCAAACCCAAGAGCCGGGCAAACCCAACATTTGACCAAAGACATGATTCAGAGCTGATGCATATAAGGCCAAACTCGCGACGCTGAACACTCCCGAAGGTATTCAGACTTTATAACATATACTGGGCTGAGGAACGCCCTTTATTATGAACCCTGTATTTCCAGGTACGTGCATTAGTCTGTCGTGGCGAAATGCCAATAACGGCAGTATCCCCTGTGGGTGTAGTACCCGTGGGATGTGTAAGCACCAAGAGACAATAAAGAAGGTTTACACAGGGGCTGAATCTAAAGAGAAACTTTTGAGCGGGCCCTACTGCACGTATGCACCTTTGTCTCTATTGTGCCGTGTCCTGGGAGGGTATCACACGAATGTTGTCTGTAAAAAGGAAAACTCATGTAGAGGAGTATGACGTAAGCGTACGAAGAGTTGACTATTATCAATGAATAGCAGAAGTGTAAGACATTGGCCTGTTAATAAGCTCAAGCCAAAAGGTGGGCTTTATTGAATATTTGAAGCCCCTGGTGTCCTCTGTGGGATTACATGTGTAGTACCCAGCTCAGGTTTATCTGGGCTGCCGGACTCGTCTAACCGTGCCCGTGGTCTTAACGACCAATCATGCATTCATATATTAAAGGCCTCTTAGAGTCTGGCTGCTAGAGCCGTTGCATACTCTTCGGCGCGTAAGGAACACTCTGTACTTCCGTTAACGGTGATGACGCCACGTGGACCGGGCATCTTGAGTTTACGATAGGCATAGTGTGGTACTGTGTTGAAGCGGGCGAAGGCCGTTCTCCCGAGCAATGCGTGTTAACCACTTTGGAGGGGGCGATGGTGAAGAGTAGTTCTTCACTTCTAAAGTTGCCTGGGGAACCGAATGTCACCTCTAGTACGAGGAAGCCCCTGCAGCGAGCTTCGACGCCTGGTATCACCCCTTCAAAGGTGGTGTTACTTTGGCTGATTCTGGATGGGTCTATCCCCATTCTGCAGACAGTGTCCTGGTATATTATATTAAGACTACTGCCGCCGTCCATGAGGACGCGAGTGAGATGGTATCCGTCGATTATTGGGTCGAGCACCAAGGCAGCTGATCCTCCGTGCCGCATACTAGTCGGGTAGTCCCTGTGATCGAAGGTGATCGGGCAGGCCGACTAGTGGTTAAGTTTGGGGGCGATGGTCTCCATAGCGTATGCGTCTCTAAGCGCGGGTTTGCGCCTTCTCTTGGGTATGTGAGTTGCGTGATCATGTTTACTGTTTTTACCTCTGGTGGGAATTTTTTCTGTCCCCTAGTGTTCGGCTGGCAAGGCTCATCCTCGTCTTCACTTGGTGTTTCTCTTCCCTTGTGTTTGGCATTTAATTTGCCGGCCTGCATAAAGACCCAGCATTCTCTGTGAGTGTGGTTTGCAGGTTTTTCAGGGGTGCCATGAATTTGGCAAAGTCTGTCCAGGACCTTGTTCAAGCCAGACGGTCCCTCTTTGCTGCCTTTAAATGGCTTCTTTTGTTGACCGGGTCGAGAGCCCCTGAATCCGGCGTTGACCATTGGGTTGTCCAGACTTTCTTCCTTGTTTCGACGCTTGTTTTTATTGCCCCGTGGCTTCCCATTGCCATCCCTGATTTCGGATGTGCCTGGGTCGCTGGTGCCTCTATGGGCCAACCATGTGTCTTCGCTCGCGCAAAAGCGGGTCATAAGGCTTGTTAAGGCTGCCATTGTCCTCGGCTTTTCTTGGCCGAGGTGTCTGGCGAGCCACTGATCTCAGATACTGTGCTTGAAGGCCGCTAGGGCTTCGGCATCCGGACAATCAACAATTTGACTCTTCTTAGTGAGGAATCTATTCCAAAGTTTGCGGGCGGACTCTCCGGGCTGTTGGATTATGTGACTTAAGTCGTCAGCGTGCGGAGGTCGGACATAGGTTCCTTGAAAATTGGCCCTGAAAGCATACTCAAGTTCCTCCCAACTTCCGAATGAGTTTTAGGGGAGGCTTTTCAACCAGTGCCGAGCTGGTCCCTTTAACTTGAGGGGAAGGTATTTAATGGCATGGAGGTCGTCCCCACGAGCCATGTGGATGTGAAGGAAAAAAATCCTCAATCTAGACCCCGGGGTCTGTCGTTCCGTCATATGCCTCTATGTTCACGGGTTTGAAACCCTGTGGAAATTCGTGGTCCAGTACCTCTTCGGTGAAGCACGGAGGGTGAGCGTCCCCTCTGTATTTGGACATGTTGTGGCGTGCTTTCGACTGTTGTTGTGTCCGGTGATGATTCCGAGCTGGTACTCGATCAGTCTGATCGTATTGGTGACCGTAATCCTGCACCGGAGCGTATCCTCTGGATCCATAGATGGACCTGGTCGCACCGGCCTTTTTATCTAGGAGCGCACGTAAATGGTGTGCAGCGTCAGTAGATGCTCTATTGCGGTTATGAAGTGGTTGGTCCGGCCTACTGGCCGTATTGTCCTTCGGTGGAACGGCCTCATCGTCGAACTCTGGCAGCAGCTTGTGCTTTGGATAGCTCTTTGTGTGGCGATCGTCGCCGTATTTTTCTTCAGTGTGTAGCACTTTATTCCATCTATGATTGAGCGTCTCCTGTGCGGCCTTAAGCCTTTGCTTATGCTTCTGTAGACTTCTTGCGGTGTCCATAAGCCTTCTATGGAGGTTATCTTGTTCCAAATGTGTTTCCGGGATGATGAATGTGTCGTCGTCGTCCGGACTGTGCTCTTGTGCCAGGGAAGTTTGATGAGTTCGGCCCTCGGGATCACTGTGATCGGGCGTCTGCTCCGAGCTATGTTCGGCGTGACCTGGCTCATCCTGCACCATCGCTGGGTCCCTATGGTCGTTGTTGCCTTTGGAGTTGACTGGGGTGTTGATCTTTCTAGCGCTGTTATCGTTGTTTTTACTGTGGCTGGACTTAGAGCGGCGTCTGTGCCATCGTTTTGGCTTTTGTCCAGGGGTTTTATCCTCCGCTTTGTCGCCATCATCCTCCTTGGGCGTATCCACCATGTATATATTTTATGATGAGGTGGCAGTCCAGCGCCCCGTGGGCAGTGGCTCAGAGTCGTCCCCTGCGCCAACGTCCGTACCGTTGGTGTCGTCGGAGTCAAATTTAAGCATGTCTGTTACATCGTCGACAGTGGCTATGAAGTGGGTGGTGGGTGGGAACGAATTTCTTCGTCGCCTTCTTCCCCCTCAAGCCGGACATAGTTCGGCCAAGCGTCTCCTGACAAAGAGAGAGACCTTAGTGAATTCAGCATGTCACTGAGGGGCGAGTGCTGGAAGATATCCGCGGTGGTGAATTCCATTACCGGAGCCCCACCAGAATCGGCAGGCTCAGGGGTGCGCGATCTGGGACCTACAGCCGGACACCAGTCCGGGGATCCGAAGACACAGGTTTCCTTGGGGGTGAAGTCTGTGCTCGGCTCTATCGCCGATGAGTGTGTGGCCTCCGGGACGGGGTCCATCCACCCGTCCTCGGACGGCGCAGTCTGCCCCGGATTAAGGTCCGGAGCTCCTGCAGGTGCGATATCCCGAGTATTGTCTGACAGCAGGTCTAAGCCGTGCTCGTTGTGACTGTTTAGCGCTCCTGGCATAGGCCCGAATCCGTCGAAGATCAAGTCTCCGCGGATATCGGCCGTATAGTTCAAGTTTCCGAACCTGACCTGCTGGCCAGAGGTGTAGCTGTCGATCTGCTCCAGATGGCCAAGCGAATTGGCCCGCGGTGCAAAGCCGCCGAGCGCGAAGATCTGTCCGGGGAGGGAATTCTCAACCCGGACTGCGTTGTTGATGATTGAAGGAGCCATCGAGCCTTGCAGCGACAACACAGAGGAACTCTCAATGAAAGCACCAATGTCGGTGTCAAAACCGGCGGATCTCGGGTAGGGGGTCCCGATCTGTGCGTCTAAGGCTAATGGTAACAGGAGGCAAGGGACACGATGTTTTACCCAGGTTCGGGCCCTCTCGATGGAGGTAAAACCCTACTTCCTGCTTGATTGATCTTGATGATATGAGTATTACAAGAGTTGATCTACCACGAGATCGTAGAGGCTAATCCCTAGAAGCTAGCTTATGATGATTATGATTGTCCTTCTAAGGACTAAACCCTCCGGTTTATATAGACACCTAGGGGGCTAGGGTTTACACCGAGTCAGTTACAAAGAAGGAAATCTAATATGCGGATCGCCAAGCTTGTCTTCCATGCAAAGGAGAGTCCCATCCGGACACGGGACGAAGTCTTGAGTCTTGTATTTTGACGGTCCAACAGTCCGGCAAAAGTATATAGTCCGGCTGTCCGGATACCCCCTAATCCAGGACTCCCTCACCCATACCCATGTGATTATGTCTCCTTCTTCATAGTTGGTATTGTGATCTTCTTGTTGATGACGCCCCTCAGGATACGATTCTCCTCCTCGAGCTTATTGACTTGTTGTTTGAGGTCCATAATTTCTTGCGGAGATTGCCAGTAACGGCTAAAGCTCCCTTTACCCAAGGATGCTGCATAGCTTCTGGAGAACAAGTGACGCTCTTTTTCATGTTTTCATAAGAAAGAAATTTAACGTTGGAAGGGATGACCGGATTTGGAATAGCCGAGCTATGTGGTTCCCCCATCATGAATCATGCTTGGAAGCGAGATGTAGCTTCTTGATCTTCCTCCATGGCATCTATCCTTTTCATGCCGGCCCCCATCTCATCCTCCGTTGATGGTCCAAAGTGATAAGCATCACTATTTGCTCCTGGACCTGGTGTCGGGTGAGACACCTGACTCTCCCCGACTGACTCTTGAGAAGACATCTTGCTCTTAATCTGCAACAGAAACAACTCAAAACAAAAACAGAGGATATTTGCAAGATAGGGTGGTCAAAACCTTTGGGAGATTATATTATGAATTTTTACCGACCAAATATGTGACATGCAAGAAAATAGAGTCTGGGAGGCACACGAGGTGCCCACGAGATAGGGGGCGCGCCCAGTAAGGGTGGGCGCGCCCTCCACCCTCGTGGAGGCCTCGTGTCCTTCCCGGATTACTTCTTGCTTTCCAAAATTCTTAAATATTCCAAAACGGAGAAAATTTGCCATTAGAATTGTTTTGGAGTCGGTTTACTTACCGTACCACATACCTATTCCTTTTCGGAGTCTGAAACATTTTGGAAAGTGTCCCTTATGTATTCCTCCGGGGTTACGGTCTCAATAATATTAGTTGCAACATTGATAGGATTACCTGAGATATAATGTTTGATTCTTTGACCGTTCACCACCCTTGGACTTGTGCCTTCGAAGTTGTTGATTTTTATGGCACCGGAACGATAGACCTCCTTGATAACGGAAGGACCTTCCCATTTAGAGAGAAGTTTTCCTGCAAAAAATATTAAACGAGAGTTGAATAGCAACACATAATCACCTACGTCAAACTCACGCTTTTGTATCCTATTGTCATGCCATCTTTTAACTTTTTCTTTGAACAGCTTGGCATTCTCATAGGCTTGGGTTCTCCATTCATCAAGTGAGCTAATATCAAATAACCTATTCTCACCGGCAAGTTTGAAGTCATAGTTGAGCTCTTTGATAGCCCAATATGCTTTATGTTCAAGTTCAAGAGGTAAGTGACATGCTTTTCCATAAACCATCTTATACGGAGACATACCCATAGGATTTTATACGCAATTCTATATGCCCATAATGCATCGTCAAGTTTTTTGGAACAATTCTTTCTAGATCTATTGACAGTCTTTTGCAAAATTAATTTGAGCTCTCTAGACTGTGGGTGATAAGGAGATACAATTTTATGATTAACATCATACTTACCAAGCATCTTACGGAAATCACCATGAATAAAATGTGAACCACCATCAGTCATAAGATATCTAGGGAGTCCAAACCTCGGAAAAATAACTTCTTTAAGCATTTTAATAGAGGTGTTATGATCAACACTACTAGTTGGAATAGCTTCTACCCACTTATTAACGTAAGCAACATCAACTAAAATATGTGTATATCCATTAGAGGCAGGAAAAGGTCCCATATAATCAAAGCCCCAAACATCAAATGGTTCAATAACAAGAGAATAATTCATAGGCATTTCCTGACGTCTACTAATATTACCAATTCTTTGACATTCATCACAAGGCAATACAAACTTACGAGCATCTTTGAAGGGAGTAGGCCAATAAAAACTGGATTGCAATACTTTGTGTGCAGTTCTATCTCCAGCGTGGTGTCCTCCATATGGTTCGGAGTAACATTTGTGTAGGATCTGTTCCTGTTCATGCTCAGGTACACAACGTCTAATAACACCATCTACTCCTTCTTTATAAAGGTGTGGGTCATCCCAGAAGTACTGTCTTAAATCATAAAAGAACTTTTTCTTTTGCTGGTATGTGAAACTAGGTAGTATAAATTTAGCAACAATGTAATTAGCATAATCAGCATACCAAGGAGCAGTACGAGAAGCATTAATGACCGCTAATTGTTCATCAGGAAAGCTATCATCAATAGGTAGTGGGTCATCAAGAACATTCTCTAACCTAGACAAGTTGTTTGCAACGGGGTTCTCAGCTCCCTTTCTATCAATATAATATGCAAATCAAATTCTTGGAGCAAGAGAACCCATCTAATAAGTCTAGGCTTAGCATCTTTCTTTTCCATAAGATATTTAATAGCAGCATGATTAGTGTGAATAGTAACTTTAGAATCAACAATGTAAGGTCTAAACTTATCACATGCAAATACGACTGCTAAGAACTCTTTTTTAGTAGTACTATAATTTCTCTAGGCAGTATCAAGAGTTTCACTAGCATACTGGATAACATTCAATTTCTTATCAACTCTTTGCCCTAGAACAGCACCTACTGCATAATCACTAGCATCACACATAATTTCAAAGGGTAAATTACAATCAGGTGGCTGAACAATAGGTGCAGTGATCAAAGCTTTCTTAAGTATTTCAAATGCTTCTACACAATCATCATCAAAGACAAAAGGAATATCTTTTTGCAATAAATTAGTCATCAACTTTAGCTTAATTTCAAAGACAAAATATTTTAGAAAAGTCCTTAATGAACCTCCTATAAAAACCGGCATGACCAAGGAAACTTCTTATACCTTTTATGTCCTTGGGACATGACATCTTTTCAATAGCATAAACTTTAGCTTTATCAACTTCAATACTTCTCTCGGAAATCTTATGCTCCAAGACAATGCCTTCATTAACCATAAAGTGGTACTTTTCCCAATTCAAGACGAGACTAGTGTCTTCACATCTCTGCAAAACTCGATCAAGGTTTCTCAAGCAATCATCAAAAGAGGATCCATAAACGGAGAAGTCATCCATGAATACCTCACAAATCTTTTCACAAAAGTCAGAGAATATAGCCATCATGCATCTTTAAAAGGTAACAGGTGCATTACATAAACCAAAAGGCATACGTCTATAAGCGAAAGTACCGAAAGGGCAAGTAAAAGTAGTTTTTGATTGACCCTCCCCTGACATAGGTATTTGAGAGAAACCAGAATAAGCATCTAGAAAGTAGAAATGTGTATGTTTGGATAGTCTTTCTAGCATATGATCAATAAAAGGTAAAGGGTAATGATCTTTCTTAGTAGCTTTATTTAATTAACAAAAATCAATTACCATCCTATAACCTGTAATAATTCTTTGTGGGATCAATTCATAATTATCATTAGGAACGACGGTAATACCTCCCTTTTTAGGAACACAATGGACAGGACTTGCCCATTCACTATCAGCAACGGGATAAATTATACCTGCCTCAAGGAGCTTTAGTATCTCCTTTCTTACCACTTCTTTCATCTTAGGATTTAATCGTCGTTGAGGATCTCTAACTGGTTTGGCACCTTTCTCCACTTTAATTTTGTGTTGGCATAGAGTGGGACTAATGCCCTTAAGATCATCCAGAGTATATCCAATAGTAGCATGGTGCTTCTTCAGAGTCTTCAATAATCTTTCTTCTTGCTTTGAAAGGTTAGAACTAATAATAATAGGATATATTTTATTTTCATCAAGATAAGCATACTTAAGATTATCAGGTAATGGTTTGAGCTCAAACATGGGATCACCCTTGGGTGGAGGGAGATCCCCTAGGATTTCAACAGGCAAGTTGTGTTTCAGAATAGAACCATGTTGAATGAATACATTATCTATTTCCCTTATTTCATCCATAAACATATCATTTTCATGGTCAAGCAAATATTGTTCTAACGGGTCAGTAGGAGGCACAGCAATAGAAGCAAGACCAATAATCTCATCCTAACTAGGTGGTTCTTTATCATGGGGTTGTCTACGAAACTTAGCAAAATTAAACTCAGGAGACATATCCTCTAAGCCAATTGTAACAACATCCTTTTGCAATCAATCCATGCATTAACAGTATTCAACAAGGGTCTACCAAAAATAATGGGACAAAAGTCATCTTGTGGGGAACCAAGAACAAGGAAATAAGCACGGTATTTAACTTTCCCACACAAGACTTCAATATCTCTAACAGTCCCGACTGGCTTAATGGTGTCCCTATTGGCAAGCTTAATAGTAACATCAATATCTTCTATTTCAGCAGGTGCAATATCATGCATAATTTCTGTATATAAGTCAAAGGTATTGCACTAGGACTAGCACCCATATCACATAGCCCATGATAACAATGATCTCCTATTTTAACAGAAATAACAGGCATGACTACAACAGGTCCATGTATCTTAGCATGTGGTCTAGCAATATTAGCAGCCTTTTCACAGAAGTAAATAACATGCCCATCTAAATTATCATACAAGAGATATTTAACCATAGCAATACTAGGTTCAAATTTGATTTGCTAAGGAGGTGTATAAATTCTAGTATTACTCTTACGAACAACAGTTGAAGTTTTAGCATGATCCTTCATCCTAACAGGAAAAGGTGGTTTCTCAACATAACTAGTAGGGACAATAGGATCATTATAAGTGATAGTCTTTTCTTCAACTGTAATAGGTGCAACTACTTTTACTTCAATGGGAGGATTATATTTAAACCACTTCTACTTAGGGAGATCAACGTGAGCAGCAAAAGATTCACAAAAAGCAGCTACTATCTCAGAGTCAAGTCCATACTTAGCGCTAAATCCGCGAAAAGCATCGGAATACATAAAAGATTTAACACAATCAACTTAGGAGTTATACCTAACTCCTTACCATCATCGGAACCCCAATCTTCAGAGTTGAGTTTAATTCTTTCCCATAAATCCCACTTGAATTCAGTAGTCTTCATCATATAAGAACCAGCACAAGAAGTATCGAGCATGGTGCGATCATTGAGAGAAAGTCGAGCATAAATTTTTTGAATAATCATATCTCTTGAGAGCTCATGATTGGGGCATGAATATAACATTGACTTAAGCCTCCCCCAAGCTTGAGCGATGCTTTCTCCTTTGCGAGGCCAGAAATTATATATGTAATTACGATCACGATGAACAAGATGCATAGGATAGAACTTCTGGTGAAATTCCAACTTCAATCATTTATAGTTCCAGGATCCCGCATCATCACATAGCCTATTGATACGTCTCCAACGTATCTATAACTTTTGAATGTTCCATGCTATTATATTACCCGTTTTGGATGTTTATGGGCTTTACTTTACGCATTTATATCATTTTTGGGACTAACCTACTAACCGGAGGCCCAGCCCGTATTGCTGTTTTTTTGCCTATTTCGGTGTTTCGAAGAAAAGAAATATCCAATGGAGTCCAAACGGAATGAAATCTTCAGGAGCGTGATTTTTGGAACGAACGTGATCCAGAGGACTTGGAGTGCAAGTCAAGAAGCAGTCGAGGCGGCCACGAGGGTGGAAGGCGCGCCCACCCTTACTAGGCGCGCCCCCTATCTCGTGGGCCCCTTGGGCGTCCAACGACCTACTTCTTCCTCCTATATATACCCACGTACCCCGAGAACATCAAAAGAGACGACGAAAATCTATTTTCACCACCATAACCTTCTGTATCCGCGAGATCCCATCTTGGAGCCTTCGCCGGCGCTCCGTCGGAGGGGGAATCGACCACGGAGGGCTTCTACATCAACACCATAGCCCCTCTGATGAGTTGTGAGTAGTTTAGCACACACCTTCGGGTCCATAGTTATTAGCTAGATGGCTTCTTCTCCCTTTTTGGATCTCCATACCATGTTCTCCTTGATCTTCTTTGAGATCTATTCGATGTTACTCTTTTTGCGGTGTGTTTGTGGAGATCCGATGAATTGTGGGTTTATGATCAAGTTTCTCTATGAGAAATATTTGAATCTCCTCTGAATTATTTTATGTGTGACTAAGTTATCTTTGCAAGTCTCTTCGAATTATCAGTTTGGTTTGGCCTACTAGATTGATCTTTCTTGCAATGGGAGAAGTGCTTAGCTTTGGGTTCAATCTTGCGGTGTCCTTTCCCAGTGACAGCAGGGGCAGCAAGGCACATATTGTATTGTTTTTTGGCAGAAAGACTGTAAGGGAGCCCCCTACAGTATAATTGGTGCAACAAACCCAAATTGCAAGTACCATGGCTTGAACCTGGGTGGGTGGGAAGGCATCAGCCCCTTCCCACGTATTGTATTGTTGCCATCGAGGATAAAAAGATGGGGTTTATATCATATTGCATGAGTTTATCCCTCTACATCATGTCATCTTTCTTAATGCATTACTCTGTTATTTATGAACTTAATACTCTAGATGCATGTTGGATAGCGGTCGATGTGTGGAGTAATAGTAGTAGATGCAGGCAGGAGTCGGTCTACTTGTCATTGACGTGATGCCTATATACATGATCATGCCTAGATAATCTCATAATTATTCGCTTTTATATCAATTGCTCGACAGTAATTTGTTCACCCACCATAATACTTATGCTATCTTGAGAGAAGCCACTAGTGAAACCTATGGCCCCAGGGTCTATCTTTTATCATATAAGCTTTCATCTACTTTTATTTGCATCATTACTTTTCCAATCTATATTATAAAATATCAAAAATATATTTATCTTATCATACTATCTCTATCAGATCTCACTTCCGCAAGTGGCCGTGAAGGGATTGACAACCCCTTTATTGCCTTTGTTGCGAATTCTTTGTTTGTTTGTGTAGGTGCGTGGGACTTTTGAGGAGCCTCCTACTAGATTGATACCTTGGTTCTCAAAAACTGAGGGAAATACTTACGCTACTATTGCAGCACCACCCTTTCCTCTTCAAGGAAAAAACCAACGCAAGCTCAAGATGTAGCAAAAAGGATTTCTAGCGCCGTTGCCGGGGAGGTCTTCGCTCAAGTCAAGACATACCAAGTACCCATCACAAACTCATCTCCCTCGCATTTACATTATTTGCCATTTGCCTCTCGTTTTCATCTCCCCCACTTCACCCTTGCCGTTTTATTCGCCCTCTCTTTCCCAATCTCCTCTCTCTTTTTCACTTGCCTTTTTCTGTTTGCTTGTGTGTTGGATTACTTGTTGCGATGGCGCAAGATAATACCAAATTGTGTGATTTCTCCAATATCAACAATAATGATTTCCTTAGTACTACGATTACTCCTCTTAATGATGTTGAGTCTTGTGAAATCAATTCTGCTTTGCTGAATCTTGTTATGAAAGATCAATTCGCCGGCCTTCCTAGTGAAGATGCCGCTACCCATCTAAACAACTTTGTTGATTTGTGTGAGATTTAATAGAAGAAAGATACGGATAATGATATTGTTAAATTGAAGTTATTTCCGTTTTCACTTAGATATCGTGCTAAAGTTTGGTTTTCGTCTAGTATTGATTCATGGAACAAGTGCAAAGATGCTTTTATCTCTAAATATTTTCCTCCCACTAAGATCATCACTCTTAGGAACGATATTATGAATTTTAAACAACTTGATCATGAGCATGTTGCCCAATCTTGGGAAAGAATGAATTGATGATTCGCAATTCCCTAATCATGGTTTGAATTTATGGTTGATCATACAAAAATTTTATGCCGGATTGAATTTTGCTTCTAGAAATCTTTTAGATTCGGCCGCGGGAGGCACGTTTATGGAAATCACTTTAGGATATGCTACTAAACTCCTTGATAATATTATGGCTAATTATTCTCAGTGGCACACCAAAAGATCTACTAGTAAAAAAGAGCATGTTATAGAAGAAATTAATGTTTTAAGTGGAAAGATGGATGAACTTATGAAATTGTTTGCTAGTAAGAGTGCTCCTATTGATCCCAATGATATGCCTTTGTCTACTTTGATTGAGAATAATAATGAATCTATGGATGTGAATTTTGTTGGTAGGAATAGTTTCGGTAACAATGCTTATAGAGGAAACTTTAATCCTTGACCGTTCCCTAGTAATTCCTCTGATAATTATGGAAATTCCTACAATAATTCTTATGGTAATTTTAATAAGATGCCCTCTGATTTTGAGAATAGTGTGAAAGAATTTATGATCTCTCAAAAGAATTTTAATGCCTTGCTTGAAGAAAAATTGCTCAAAGTTGATGATTTGGCTAGGAACGTTGATAGACTCTCTCTTGATGTTGATTCTTTGAAACTTAGATCTACTTCTACTAAGCATGATATCAATGAGTCTCTCAAAGCAATGTTGGTGTCAAAACCGGCGGATCTCGGGTAGGGGGTCCCGAACTGTACGTCTAGGCGGATGGTAACAGGAGACAAGGGACACGATGTTTTACCCAGGTTCGGGCCCTCTTGATGGAGGTAAAACCCTACGTCCTGCTTGATTAATATTGATGATATGAGTAGTACAAGAGTGGATCTACCACGAGATCAAGGAGGCTAAACCCTAGAAGCTAGCCTATGGTATGATTGTTGTAATGAAGGTTATTCCCTACGGACTAAAGCCCTCCGGTTTATATAGACACCGGAGAGGGCTAGGGTTACACAGAGTCGGTTACAATGGTAGGAGATCTACATATCCGTATTGCCAAGCTTGCCTTCCACGCCAAGGAAAGTCCCATCCGGACACGGGACGGAGTCTTCAATCTTGTATCTTCGTAGTCTTGGAGTCCGGCGGACAATGATAGTCCGGCTGTCCGGATACCCCCTAGTCCAGGACTCCCTCAGTAGCCCCCGAACCAGGCTTCAATGACGATAAGTCCAGCGCGTATATAGTCTTCGGCGTTGCAAGGCGGGTTCTCCTTTAAGTTCCATGTACCTGCCGAACAGTGTCTGGCTTCCTCATCAATGTCGCGCTTCTTGGCTTCTACGCCCAATAATGGCCCTCTTCCACGCGTCGCACGAATGCGAAAAGCCAGGGTATCTTTTATGTTTTACCCCCCAGCCGTGCAAATAATCTGCCTATAATAGAGGCAAGAATCTAGATCCAAATCACACCATCTTCCTTCCGCGAATACTCATCGGAGCGCCTTTGACCCAGAATCCATTCTATCATGGACCGTCGACGCGGCTCCTCTTCTCGCGCTCCCAGCCCTCTGCCAGGAGATTGGAGGAGATGCTGCATGCACTGTGAGCTGGTGAAGCTCAAGCGGGGGATATCTCCTCCGGCCTTCATGGTTCCGGTTCGAGCCGGGCTGGCCACCTACCAAGGTGGGAAGCAAGCGGAGGCTACCCCAAGTCCCAACAAAGGGGAGCAGGTGTGCTTCGTCCCCTATCTAATAAGGGGACTCGGATTTCCTATACATCCGTTCCTCCGCGGGCTCCTGGAGTTCTACGGACTCCAGCTCCATCACCTTACACCCGCCTCTATCCTCCATATCACGGGTTACGTAGCTCTTTGCGAGCTATTTCTGGGCATCGAGCCCCATTTTGCACTGTGGAAGAGGTTGTTCTGCCTCGTACCCCGTTCTCACGAGGGGTCTATATATCAAGTGGGCGGCGCTGAAATATGGCCCATTGCCGGGACCGGATATCCATCCGGAACCCCTAAGAAGGCGTCCGAAGACTGGCCTTCAGAATGGTTTTACATAGAAGATGCTCCGCTGCGGACCTGTTGGATCGGCCTCCGGAGTTCAACCTTGCTCCTTTGAAGAAACGCCTTAGTTGGCGCCCATGAGCCCCCAGCTGGAGGAAGACAAGAGCGTCCATTATCGGCGGGCGAATAAGATTCTTGGCCCATTCGGGTTGACCATGATCGGAGTCATGGCAACATGCATTCTGTGGGGTGCAGCCACTGCCATCTGAGGCCACCCATGTGGGATTTCAACGGGAAGACGGCGCCACCCGTCATGGCTGCAAAGGACGGATTGGCCGAGGATCGGTGGCGATCTGTCCGGCCTGTACAAGGGGAGAAGGAGGACTTTCTCCAGACAAACCCGTTGAACGGGTTCTCCATGAATAACCCTTGGCGTTGGGTAAGCGAACACTTTAAGGGCCCGACCCATGTTTTCAAAGTTTAAGCTTCTTATATTACGTCTTCGACGCAGGAACTGCGTCGGATCGTGGAGGACATGGTAAGTCCAGCTCCGCAACCCGAGGATCCAGAGAGATCCCAGGATCCGGCCTCCGAAGAGGATCCGGACATAAAGGTGGAGCTAATCGACGGGGTGTTCCACCAGCTCAGCATGGATAATGCTTTAGTCGCCATCACGGCTGACTACCCCGGATTATATCCGGCTTTCCCAGGTGATTGTGACCGAAGTCCCGACACCATTGTTTCTTCCTCGCTCATCTCTAACCTTCGCATACGATGGTGTTTTGCAGGAAGCGCCTTCGGGGCAGGAAGCCGAGCCCGCGGCGGCTGACCAACAAAGGCCAGTCCGGACCAGCAGGTGGAAAAGGAGCGCGGCGCGGACTGAAACGTCGCCGCAAAGGTATAGCTCACAGTTCATTATTCGGAGCAACGTCCCTAGGAAGCGTTTGAGTGCTCATGACTTCTGTAGGAGAAAAAGCGCCCGCCGAACTACGGGCGTGGAGGTTGCCAATCCAACCTCTACCAGCCGGGCTCCAGCACCTGGTCTGGAGGGGGAGGCGAGCCCAAGGCGCGAGCCGGACACTCCTCCAACGGAAGATGCCGACAGACTGTCCGCCACCAAGTCTGAGGTGGAGAGCGCCATGAACCATAGGCGCCGTCGGACTGTATTTCGTGACGCGTGCTTCTCCCCTGAGGTGTTGAATGCCTTTAACGCGGGGGACACGCACCTCCGTGCTGCTCAAGATGGTTTTACCAGAGCCACAGAGCAATATGTAAAAGACATACGGGTAAGAGAATTTGATAGCTATATATGCCAGTAGCCCCCGAGACTTAAAGTAGTTATGTTAACTGATTTAAGGATCATTTGAAACGCAGGATCTTACTGAGAAGAATACCCAACTGTCTCAGGAGCTGCAAGAGTGCAAGACCTAGCTTGAGGCCGCACTAGCTGCCGCAGGAGGAAACACAGAGGCCCCTCCTGGTAACACATTTTTTTTTGAAAAATATAAGCGCTGTGCGGCGTGCGCGCAAGTCTAACAATGACATTGCAGGTGCTGCCGGACAAGATCCGGACAGGCAAGAATTACTGCGCCCGGTGAAGGCGGCGAGAGGTGCTGAATAGAGTTCAGCAAGAAAGGAACAAGCTCAGGATGCCACGCCCAGCTCGGGAAGAGCTGAAAGGTGTTCGGGCGAGCTGTCAGCTCCGTTAAGGAGAATCAGCAACCGTTGCGGCATCTATAGTAAGTGCTTAGCGAACTCCTTTGAAAACAAGAGTTGGCGAGGAAGTCGATTGACAAAATATGTCTTGTAGGTATACTCACAGTCGCCTCTGGAGGAGATGCCGTGTCGACGGGTGATCAACTTCCCGAACTGTTGCAGCTGCTCGAACGAGTTCGGCAGGCAATGAGCGGCGTCGTCCAGGCTTTATGGCCAGCCCTCTCCCTACCCGAAGGCCTTGGGGAGCTTGCGGAGAAGCTTCAGGGAGTGCGACAGCGCTTCTGTTTGTGGAAGATTTTGGCCTGCCGCCAAGGTGCCCGGGAGGCTTGGGCCATGGTGAAGACGCGGTACAAGAAGGCGGATCCCAACCACATGGCCGAGGTCGGACATGTGGGGCCCGATGGGAAGGAGATCCCTGTGAGTTTAGTATACGGCCAAGTGGAGTTGGCCGCTAAATTTTCCCAATGGGACTGTAAATTAGACAGCCTGTTAGACGGGATTGAGGAGGAATACAGTCATTAGATTTGACAATGTATTTTAAAATGACATGTGAAATGCCTTCTAGCCGGATTGTAGATTGTTTGTCTTTGCCGACCTTTTTGCTTCAACCTCGGGACCCTAGAGTCCGAAGTGTGTCCGAATACCTTCTCGGTTAAGAAACAATCGGGGTATGCATGGAGACCAGGCGTAGGGGTCATTAGTGCTTTATCAGACAAGTGCCCAACTAGTTATGTTATATTACATGGTTAGTAAGAAACATCTTCCGGGAGAATAGTTCCGTTAAGGGTTCCTTTCACAGGAGGCATGCCCTAAAGTGCATGTCGAACTGCGAAAAAAAGAAAAAACATCGGCGGGCAGATAAATAAGTAGGTAAAAATCATCTTTCAAGTCACCTACCGAATATTCCCTTAAGAACGCTAGCTTTCGGCTTCACCCAGTCTGAGGTACACATCCGGCTAACCCGGCAGTAACAATCGCAGAGGTGCTCCCTTTACCTCCTAGCCGAACAATCGGGAACATAGGGGTAAGCACAGGAGCCAGGCAACCCAGCTTGGCCAAAACTTAAGTCATATCGATGCATATAATGGTGAATAAAAGGTACATGTGGAAGCTTGACACATGTGCTGGGCATGAAGCCCTTATCATTAAGCTTCTGGTAAAGAAGCCCCCAGGTATAATGAGTGCGGATGGCACATCAAGTGAATGCGAATAACGCGCGAGTAGGCCCCTAAGGGCTTTTTAGTAGAAGGGTTAAGAGAAGAAAGAGAAACAAAAGACGGCTGAAGTGTAAAAATTTGGACGGGGGAAGGGGACGAACTCTTAGTCCAGCGCTAGGCATAGAATCTTCGCAGGCGGGCTGCGTTCCATGGGTTCGGCTCGAGTCGGTTGTCCGATGGATTTCATAGACGGTACGCTCTGCCGGTCAGGACTTGATCGATAATGAAGGGCCCCTCCCATTTGGGCTTGAGTTTGTCCTTTTTCTTGTCCGGCAGGCGTAGAACTAGTTCGCCAACGTTGTAAGTCTTGGCCCGTGCTTCTACCTTTGATATCTTGAGCTGCTGGCGATAGAATGCGGAGCGAGCCTTAGCTACGTCGCGTTCTTCCTCCAATCGTCAAGCTGTCCCGCCAATCCAGCTCGGCTTCTCTTTCTTCATACATGCGCTTTTCGAGGTGAGTCATGAATAATGTCGCAGGCGAACGCCTCTGCGCCGTATACCATAAAAAATGGAGTGAATCCGGTAGTACGGTTGGGTGTTGTTCGCAGCCCCCAGAGTACGGAGTCGAGCTCCTCTACCCAGTGCGTGTCAGATTTCGTAAGTGACCGCACTAGTCTAGGTTTAATGCCGCTCATTATTAGACCATTTGCTTGTTCCACTTGACCGTTGGTTTGAGGGTGATAGACTGAAGCGTAATCAAGCTTAATGCCCATATTTTTGCACCATGATTTGACCTCGTCGGCCGTAAAATTCGTGTCGTTATCCGTGATGATGCTGTGGGGGACACCAAAACGGTGAACTACCCCTGAGATAAAGTCTATCACTGGTCGACTCTGCCGTTTTGACTAGTTTGGCCTCTATCCATTTGGTGAATTTGTCCACCATAACCAATAGGTACCTTTGCTTGTAGGTTCCCCCTTTAAGGGGTCCAACCATGTCAAGCCCCGGACATGAACGCCGGGTAATGGGTATAGTTTTGAGGGCGGTGGGTGGCATATGGCTTTGATTAGCAAAGAGTTGACAACCAACGCATCTTTTGACTAAGTCCTGAGCATCTGCCCGGGCCGTCGGCCAATAAAATCCTGTACGGAATGCCTTTCCTACAAGGGCCCGAGCTCCTGCGTGGTGTCCGCCTAGTCCGGCATGAATTTCAGCCAGGAGGTTTCGCCCTTCCTCTTCGGAGATACACCTTTGAAGGACTCCGGTTGTACTTTTCTTATAAAGTTCTCCCTCATGGACCTTGTAGGCTTTAGATCGCCGGACTATGAAGCGGGCCTCATTTTGGTCTTCGGGAAGTTCTTGCCTAAGCAAGTAGGATAGGAATGGTTCTATCCACGGGGCGATTACTGCCATTATGTCGTGGGCTGAAGGTGTTGTGTCATTGGCTGAATCGCCGGTTGGCGCGGTTTTTTCCGGTTTGTCGTTTCCAGACTCCTCTTCCCATAGTACGGATGTCTTGAAGAGCTGTTCCAGGAAGATGTTTGGAGGGATAGCGTCACGTTTTGCGCCGATGCGTGCCAGTACGTCGGCTGCTTGGTTATTATCTTGGGCTACGTGATGGAATTCCAGTCCTTCAAACCGAGCTGACATTTTTAGGACAGCGTTGCGATATGCTGCCATTTTCGGATCCTTGGCGTCAAAGTCTCCATTTATTTGGGATATTGCAAGGTTTGAATCCCCGCGCACCTCTAGGCGCTGAATGCCCATGGAGATTGCCTTCTGGAGACCATGTAAAAGGGCCTCGTATTTGGCCGCGTTGTTGGAGTCCGTGTACATTATTTGAAGTACGTATTGGACTGTGTCCCCGGTTGGGGACGTCAATACGATGCCAGCCCCCAGTCCGGCCAACATTTTAGAGCCGTCGAAGTGCATAATCCAATTGGAGTATGCGTCGTACTCTTTAGGGAGTTCGGCTTCGGTCCATTCAGCGACAAAGTCAGCCAAGACTTGTGACTTGCAACAAAGTCAATATTCCCTTGTCCATGCAATTATTGCAAAAGATTGAGATCGCGTTTTCCTCTCGGCAGTCCTTTATCCTGTCCATAACCAGGACGAATCTGGCCTAGTAGTGATGTACTATTTCAGCGGGCTCTTGCCGTATTAGAGATAGATCGCATATGTCTGGGCGGGTGGGTGGAATAAAGTCCGGAACCCTACCCATCTCAAGGCTTGAAGGCCATGAAGTTTCCAAATTTGGAAGCTTGGATTGCTGGACATTGAGGGAGTCCTGGACTTGGGGGTGTCCGGACAGCCGGACTATTATTATCCGCCGGACTCCAAGACTACGAAGATACAAGATTGAAGACTCCGTCCCGTGTCCGGATGGGGACTTTCCTTGGCGTGGAAGGCAAGCTTGGCGATACGGATATGTAGATCTCCTACCATTGTAACCGACTCTGTGTAACCCTAGCCTCCTCCGGTGTCTATATAAACCGGAGGGCTTTAGTCCGTAGGACAACATACATTACAACAATCAGACCACAGGCTAGCTTTAGGGTTTAGCCTCCTTGATTTCGTGGTAGATCCACTCTTGTACTACCCATATCATCAATATTAATCGAGCAGGACGTAGGGTTTTACCTCCATCAAGAGGGCCCAAACCTGGGTAAAACATCGTGTCCCTCGTCTCCTGTTACTATCCGCCTAGACGCACAGTTCGGGACCCCCTACCCGAGATCCGCCGGTTTTGACACCGACATTGGTGCTTTCATTGAGAGTTCCTCTGTGTCGTCACCGATAGGCTTGATGGCATTTGCAACCAACGACGCTGTCCAGGGTGAGACTTTTCTCCCCGGATAGATCTTCATATTCGCGACCGCTGCGCAGCTAATTAAGCAGCCATCTGGAGCAGATAGAAAGCTACGCCCCTGGCCGACAGGTCAGATTCGGAAGCCTAAACTTCACGGCCGATGTGCGCGGAGACTTGATCTTCGACGGACTCGAGCCACAGCCAAGCGCGCCGCACTGTTGCGATGGGCATGATCTAGCTCTGCCGCCGAACAGTGCCTTGGTGGCCGCACACGAATCCGCTTCGGCCATTAGTCCGGAGCCGATTGCCCAGATAGAGGATCGGTGGATGTACACCGCCTCGGGGGCTTCAACTTCCACGGCGATGGAGCCAAACACTGATCTTATCCCTCGCAAAACTCGTGATTCCGAGGTGTCGGACTCCTTGCCGGACTCCGAACCTCCCACGCCCCTACCAACCAAATCGGATTGGGCGCCGGTTATGGAATTCACCGCCACGGACATCTTCCAATACTCGCCTTTTGGCGACATCCTGAATTCACTAAAGCATCTCTCGTTATCGGAGAGCCTGGCGGACTATGGCCAGGATGGTTGAGATACGGACGACGAAGAAATTCAGAGCCCACCCACCACCCACTTTGTAGCCACTGTCGACGATCTAACCGACATGCTAGACTACGACTCCGAAGACATCGGCGCTATGGGCGGCGGCGCGGAGGCGAAAAGAACCTGCGCCTACAAGGCCTTCGGAAGACCACCTCCTCATATGACATATACATGGTGGATACCTCAAAAGGCGGGACGGCGAAGAAAAGCAGGAGGCAGATTCTTTAAAGAAACAGCCCAAGCGCCCGGCGTCGTGGCGCCGCTCTAAATCCCGCCACGGCGAGAATGGAGATTCCGCACAGAGATAATAATACCCCGAAAGTGTCAAGACAACCCCCAAAGCAAGACTCAAGACGGGAGGATGCGAAGCAAGCCCTCACGAGAGGCGGCGATTTAAGAGGTTGAGGATTACAACTATATGCCTCCCTCAGAAGGCGAGGCAAGCCTCAACGATGACGAATTAAATCGTGCCCGAGGATCCCGTCGAACAAGGCGTTTTAAACACAGGCTCATCGCCACGGCAAACAGCCTAAAGAAAAAGTAGCAGCAACTTCAAGCTGATCAGGACCTGCTGGCCGATCGATGGACCGAGGTCCTCGCGTCAAGAGTACAAACTCGAGCGCCCTCAAAAGTTATCAAGACACAAGCTGCTCCCCGATTAGAGGAGGAAGCATACATACCTCCATCACCGGCTGCGAGACGATACGGTGACCGACCACCCAGCGGTCGTGACAGAGAGGCATCAAGGCCCCAACCAAGACCGTACCCGGCATCGCTCCAAAAGTCTGAAGCCAAGAGGAGCGTGCGGACTTGCGAGATATATTGGAGGACAAAGCAAGGCAGTCCAGATCCATCTACAGATCACGTGGGCGCCCCACGACCTATGATGAATACCGTCACACCGGATATAATAACCCCGGCCGGGCCGAACACGGCAGACAGCGCTCTCTCGAGCTGCGTCGTGATATTGCTCAATACAGAGGCGCCGCACACCCGCTATGCTTAAATGACGAAGTAATGGATCATCAAATCCCTGAAGGGTTTAAACCGTAAACATTGAATCCTACGATGGCACAACAGACCCCGCGGTTTGGATCGAAGATTATCTTCTCCACATCCATATGGCCCGCGGCGACGATCTCCACGCCATCAAGTATCTCCCACTCAAGCTTAAAGGACCAGCTCGGCATTGGGTTAACAGCTTGCCCGCATAGTCAATTGGGTGTTGGGAAGACCTGGAAGCCGCATTCCTTGATAACTTCCGAGACGCGTAAATGCGACCACCAGACGCCGATGACCTAAGCCACATCATTCAGCAGCCAGACGAATCGGCCAGACAATTCTGGACACGGTTCTTGACGAAGAAAAATCAAATCGTCGACTGTCCGGATGCAGAGGCCCTCGCAGCCTTCAAGCATAACATCCGCGACGAATGGCTAGCCCGGCACCTGGGACAGGAAAAGACGAAATCTATGGCGGCCCTCACATCATTAATGACCCGCTTCTGCGCGGGAGAGGATAGCTGGCTAGCTCGCAACAACAATCTCCGTAAAAATTCTGGCAGTCCGGATACTAAGGACAACAACGGCGAGTCACGTCGAAACAAAACAAAGCGCCGCGTGCGGCAGCGACAAGGAGGATCTGGCAGTCAGCGCCAGATTCGAGGCTCGAACCCGTCAGCGGAAGAAGCCATTCAAAAGAACCACTCCGGTCCGCCCAATTTGGACCGAATACTCGACCGCTTATGCGGATACATGGCACCTGAAAAACCAGCCAATCACACTAACGAGATTGCTGGGTGTTCAAGCAGCGAGCAAGTTAATTGCGAAAACAACGACAAGGGGCTAAACAATGACGGCGAGGAGGAGACCCGACCGCCGAACAATAGAGGACGAAGGGTTTTCCCCACAAGTGCGGACGGTGAACATGATTTACGCGACCCATATACCCAAGAGGGAGAGGAAGCGCGCACTAAGGGGCGTCTGGCGATGGAGCGGTCGCCCGAAGTTCAATCCATGGTCCTCTTGTCCGATCACTTTCGATCGAAGAGACCATCCGACCAGCATACGCCATGGCGGATTCGCGCGTGGTTTTAGACCCAATCGTCGATGGATTTCACCTCACGAGAGTCCGATGGACGGCGGTAGTAACTGAACCTGCTTTATCGGGATACGGTCGCAAAATGGGCATAGACCCCTCAAGGATTAAACCTACAAAGACAACCTTTAAAGGTGTCATACCAGGTGAGGAAGCCAACTGTACAGGCTCAATAACACTGGAAGTGGTCTTCGGATCCCCGGACAATTTCCGGAACGAGGAGTTAATCTTCGACATAGTCCCGTTTCGCAGCGGCTATCACGCTCTGCTCGGACGAACCGCATTTGAAAAATTCAACGCGGTGCCGCATTATGCTTACCTCAAGCTCAAGATGCCAGGCCCTCGCGGAGTCATCACGGTCAGCGGAGTACGGGCGCTCATTCGAGCGGAGGAACATCTACGGCTCTCGCGGCGAAGTCTGAGCAGCCTCTTAAGGCAATTCTCGAGTCCGGCCGTTAAGCGGCGGATACAACAAAACGCAGCGCCAAGCAATACCAACCAAGACCACTGGCGCGATCGAGCACGCAGCGTAGCAATGCGCCCTAACCCCGCCGCGCATGATCGCAAGAATAACACTCCGCGTACATCATTACGCTTTGGAGATACCATGGGCGAGGGAAGGGCACGATCGCAATGGACCCAGTGCGGTTCGACCACACCGGGGGCTCGCAAGTGTGCCCCCTTTTTATTATTATTTTCCTTCTTTGTGTACATAGGACTCCGGTAACAGAGGCCTGTCCGTGGCGAACCTGCCGAACTCGTGATGCTGTGATCGGGGGACGAAAGAAGGCTGCGACGAACACTCAGGTGGTCTCAATTACGAGCATTAAATTCGATTATATACACCAAGTCCGCAGCTCACCCCTGGAGGGGGACATGTTTTCCCTTGCTTACCGCACTATTTCTACCAGTCCGCACTCATAGCAGACCTCCTTTAATAAATAATGCAGCACTTTTCGACTGCAATTACATTACCTTTTATATATATGTTCATTACATGACATCTTGCACCCGTATATTTTTGGTATGGCCTAATACACCAGGGGCATATGTTCCCCACATTGTGGTGTGATAAGTCCGAACACTTTCATAAGTGCGGCACCCCGAACTTATAGCATTATATGAATCAGCTCCGAATCATGTCTTGGGTCAATAGTTGGGTTTGCCCGGCTCCCATGTTTTGGTGCCTTACGTTCCGTTCTGTCGGCTAAGGTGGCACTGGGAGAACCACTGCGATTGCGCCCCGGTTGAGCTGGGCGAGTGCCTCAGTGGAGAAAGCTAAAGTTGACCGGCATGATAAGGCGAGAGACTGGTCGCTGTTCGAGAGGTTTCTTTGGGTCCTTAAAGACTCACGCCGCTTTGAGTGAAGTTTTGGACCATGTCCGACGAAGGCGTGGATAGCGCCCCGGATTTGGCCTTCCGAATACCAGGGGCTTCACCGAAATTTAAAATTATAGAATTCTATGACTAAGTGAGAGTGTTCAAGCATTATAAGTCCGGTCGCCTTGTTCGTTGTGTTGAGCGCCTCCCTAGATGGACCCAAAAATGGGAACAAGATTGCTCAAGGTTATCCCGAACACCCCAGCACTCGTGGCTCGGGGTGAAGCCAACGACTTGCCATCTCTCGATTTTATAAGCGGCGAACAGAAGGTAATATTTTAAATTAAAACAAGCGTTGCTCAAAGGCGCATATGAACGCAGTTTTCAGCGCATGAGGATAATACATGCGAGTTTACTCAAAGATTACATTTCGGGGCACTCATCCGCAATATCGTGGGCTCCCTTCAGACAGTTTTATAATACATTTCAGGCGTGCGATACTCCTTGCCCGGTGGCGGTGGGTCCGTGAGAAGCTTCTCCGCATCCAACTTGCCCCAATGCACCTTTGTGCGGGCAAGGGCCCGACGAGCACCTTCAATACAGGCGGAGCGCTTGACGACCTCCACCCAGGGGCATGCATCCACCAGCCGCCGCACGAGGCCAAAGTAGCTCCCAGGCATGGCCTGTCCAGGCCACAGCCGGACTATAAGGCCCTTCATGGCCTCCTCAGCTACCTTGTGGAGTTCGACCAGCTGCTTCAGCTGGTCGCTTGGGGGCACCGGGTGTCCGGCCTCAGCGTACTGAGACCAGAAGACTTTCTCCGTCGAGCTCCCCTCCTCGCCACGATAGAATGCGGCAGCATCGGACGCACTACACGGTAGATCTGCAAACGCCCCTGGAGAGCTCCGAATGCGGGTAAGTGTCAGGTATTTTACATTAACATGCTTGCTTTCCATGAAAAATGCCTTACCCGCCGCTATCTTCTTCACATCTTCAACCTCCTGAAGGGCCTTACGGGCCTCGGCCTTGGCAGACTTGGCACTTTCGAGAGCGAGGCAAGCTCGGACTCTCGAAGTCTTGAGTCACGCCCAAACTCTCATGCTTCTCCATGAGAGCCTGGAGCTCTTGCCGTACTTCTGCCACCCGTGCCTCCTGCTTCTCTCGCTCTTCCCGCTCCGGGGCCGCACTGCGTTCGGCCGCGGACACATCCTCCTTCGGGGCTGCCACCTCGTTCGTGGCCCCTGCAATACCCATATTATCCTTGTTAATTTTATTGCAACCAAAATCCTTTTCTGTAAGGTAACTATTCAAAGTGGTGTGACTCACCTTCTTTGTCCTTGAGTTGCTTCTTGGCATGGCCGAGCTCTTGCTCGGACCGCTCGAGATCCTTCTTCAACACATCGACCTCCGCCGATAGTGTGGCAGAGGTCAGCAGAGCAGCCTGCAAACCCATATTGACATATTTTAAGCAACCATGCGTATATCTTGTTAGATCCTCAGTCCGGCTTTTCTTTCCGAACACCGAACTGAGCATTAGGGGCTACTGTCTATGCGGTATTACATTACATAATTTTAACTTCTTACCTCAAAGCCTGTTAGAAGGCTGTTGCAGGCTTCGGTCAGCCCGCTTTTGGCGAGCTGAACCTTTTGAATCACCGCACTCATGATAGTGCGGTGTTCTTCCTCGATGGAAGCGCCTTTAAGCGCCTCCAACAAGTTATCCGGCGCCTTCGGTTGGATGGAGGTCACCGGTGTCACGGTCTTGCCCTTCTTTCGAAGGGGCCGCCCGCCGGACTCTGGAACTACTGCGGGGAGTCCGGCACAAAGTCCGGGAGGCAGCCTGACGGCGCCTCCGGAGCCTCCTCCTGATGGGTCCTTCTCTGGGATCCCACCTCGGCGTCCTCGTTGGCGCGGGGGGTAGAGGCGGTCGGAAGTGAATCCACATCCGACGGGCTAACGACCCTTCGATGAAGCGGGGAGATCATCATCGGCCGGGCTACGGACAGAACGCGGCATTAGAAGGACACTACGCGACATGAAAGAAATTGCACATCAAGGATCCGGATACTTACGATCTTGCCGGACGCCTGGCCCTTGGAGGCCACTCATCCTCGCCAATGGTGGTGTTGGCGAAACTGTCCGGGGGGATAGTCCTCCCCCTCTTGGACCCTTCGGCCTCCTCTATTGGGGAAGCCTTCCTCTTCTTCTCTCCCTCCTCCGGGAGAGAGTCCTCCTCCTCCTCCTCGTCTTCGGGGGAGGAGTCTGCCTCGTTGTCGGGTGCCTGATTGCGGGAACTCTTTCGAGTCCCCGCGGCCACCTTCTTGGCCTTCTTCTCCGGCACCACGTGCGGTGCCGGAACCAGCAGCCCTGCTAAACGGGTGTTCTCTGGGTCTTCTGGCATGGGAGCTGGGCTGATGAGCTGCTTGGCCTTCTCCATCCATTCTTGTCAAAGGAAAAGAGAGATTGAAACCCTCTTAGAATCGGTTTAATTACCACAAGTGTCCCGTAACGGGGTTGAAGCACTTACCTCGTCAGCTGGATGCTGCGAGCGAAATCCGCGATCTTCCGTCGCGGATACGGGGGCTTTGGCGCCCTTAAACAGCACCCTCCAGGCGCCTTCGTATGTCGTATCGAAGAGCCCGCTCAGCGCCTGGTGATGTTCCGGATTGAACTCCCACAGATTGAATGCCCGTTCTTGGCATGGGAGAATCCGGCGGATGAGCATGACTTGGACCACGTCGACGAGCCTGAGCTTATTGCTCACCAGCTTTTGGATGCAGGCTCGGAGTCCCGTCACCTCCTTCGGATTGCGCCATAGCAAGCCCTTCTCTTTCCAGGAGGTGAGCTGCGTGGGGACGCCAGATCTAAACTCGGGTGCCGCTGCCCATGCGGGCTTGCGCGGCTCAGTGATGTAGAACCACCCCGATTGCCACCCCTTGACGGAGTCCATGAAGGCCCCTTCGAGCCAAAAGACGTTGGGCAACTTACCCAACATGGCGCCTCCGCATTCTGCTTGCGTGCCCTTCACAACCTTTGGCTTGACGCTGAAGGTCTTGAGCCACAGGCCGAAGTGGGGCCGGATGCAGAGGAAGGCCTCGCACACGACGATAAACGCCGAGATGTTGAGGATGAAGTTCGGCGCCAGATCGTGGAAATCCAGGCCGTAGTAAAACATGATCCCCCGGACGAATGGGTGCAGTGGAAAGCCCAGTCCGCGGAGGAAGTGGGGAAGGAAGACGACCCTCTCATGGGGCCCAGGGGTAGGGATGAGCTGCCCCTCGTCGGGCAGCCGATGCACGATATCGCCGGAAAGGTATCCGCGCCTGCAGTTTGGTGATGTGCTCCTCCTTAACGGTGGAGGCCAACCATTTACTGCCGCTCCGGACATATTCGGAGATGGTCGGGCGAGATCTTGTGACTTAGGCGTTGGAGCTTGAGTACGCGGAGATTGATAAGCAAAGGAGGAAGAAGGCGAGGTGAGAAGGTAAATCCTTATCCCTTATATATAGGCGACGAAAACTATCGTCCCCACCGCCCGATAAAACTCGCTTATCTCCCAAGAGCCACCATCAATGGCGCGGTTGGGTTACCCACGTCCGTATTGATGAGAATCCGGAATAAGGGAACACGATCTCGCTCGACAAGGCGTGCCAAGAAACCGCCGCTAAGCGTCTTTGAGGTGGTATAGTGAAAACGATTCACACAAAGGCTTGGTAGCGGTGTGATGTCACGCCGCATAATACGTCGCCAGATTGGACTGGTGTACATTTTATTCTCTCTGATGGAATGTGGAATTTATTTTGCGAGCCGGACACTATCACGGTGTTCATGATCTTCTCTGGATTATTCAAGGGAGGAACCCGCCTTGCAATGCCGAACATTATGCGCGCCGGACTTATCGTCATTGAAGCCTGGTTCAGGGGCTACTGAGGTAGTCCTGGACTAGGGGGTGTCCGGATAGCCGGACTATCATTATCCGCCGGACTCCAAGACTACGAAGATACAAGATTGAAGACTCCGTCCCGTGTCCAGATGGGACTTTCCTTGGCATGGAAGGCAAGCTTGGCGATACGGATATGTAGATCTCCTACCATTGTAACCGACTCTGTGTAACCCTAGCCTCCTCCGGTGTCTATATAAACCGGAGGGCTTTAGTCCGTAGGACAACATACATTACAACAATCAGACCATAGGCTAGCTTTAGGGTTTAGCCTCCTTGATCTCGTGGTAGATCCACTCTTGTACTACCCATATCATCAATATTAATCGAGCAGGACGTAGGGTTTTACCTCCATCAAGAGGGCCCGAACCTGGGTAAAACATAGTGTCCCTCGTCTCCTGTTACCATCCGCCTAGACGCACAGTTTGGGACCCCCTACCTGAGATCCGCCGGTTTTGACACCGACAGACATTGTCCAACGAGTCCGGTCCGATGCCTGACTTTAAGTTCCGTGCTTGATCGAAGTCCGTCCCTCCGCGGAAATCCGGCATGGAGGGTTCGGGAGCCCGGACATGACTAGTTTTCAATACAGGAGCAAAGTCGCCACATTGTTCCTCCACCACTGCGACGTGGTGGGTGACCTGGGGAGAGTTAATCTCTCTCAGATCGGTTTTAAGCCCAATCTGATTGTAGTCCGTAGCGACTCCCAGGGCGGCGATGCGATCCAAGAGCTCGTTGACAGACGAGAGCTCTATTGGATCCAGCCACTCGGCAAGTTCCGAGCTGATTTGAAGATTGCTTTTAACGACTTGAGAAGTCATTGTCGAAGCAGTGGCCGGACAGGCGGTCATAAGAAAACCACCTAGCCGTATAGTTTGGCCGGCGGCCAAGGCCCCTTTGGCGAAAATACCGTCCTTGAAGACGGGTAGAGGCATCCTTCCTATCGGCGACGGCACAGAGGAACTCTCAATGAAAGCACCAATGTCGGTGTCAAAACCGGCGGATCTCGGGTAGGGGGTCCCGAACTGTGCGTCTAGGCGGATGGTAACAGGAGACAAGGGACACGATGTTTTACCCAGGTTCGGGCCCTCTTGATGGAGGTAAAACCCTACGTCCTGCTTGATTAATATTGGTGATATGAGTAGTACAAGAGTGGATCTACCACGAGATCAAGGAGGCTAAACCCTAGAAGCTAGCCTATGGTATGATTGTTGTAATGAAGGTTATTCCCTACGGACTAAAGCCCTCCGGTTTATATAGACACCGGAGAGGGTTAGGGTTACACAGAGTCGGTTACAATGGTAGGAGATCTACATATCCGTATTGCCAAGCTTGCCTTCCACGCCAAGGAAAGTCCCATCCGGACACAGGACGGAGTCTTCAATCTTGTATCTTCGTAGTCTTGGAGTCCGGCGGACGATGATAGTCCGGCTGTCCGGACACCCCCTAGTCCAGGACTCCCTCAGTGTCCATTGATGAGTGCAAATAAAGAACCTCTAGATTGCATGCTAAGAAAGATTGCTTTGTAAAGGCGTGTTCTTCTAGTTCCCATGAAAATAATGTAAGATCTTAAAGTTATTGATGTGTCCCCTATTAGATCTTTGTTTTGCAATATGAATCTTAATAATGATGGGACTGGAGATGAGTCAACTTTAGTTAAAAGGCGTCCCAATGATTCTGAGTTTTTAGATCTTGATGCTAAATTTGGTAAAAGTGGGATTGAAGAGGTCAAGACTTTAAATAGCATTGAACCCACTATCTTGGATTTTAAGGAATTTAATTATGATAATTGTTCTTTAGAAGGTTGTATTTCCTTGTTACAATCCGTTGTGAATTCTCCTCATGCTTATAGTCAAAATAAAGATTTTACCAAACATATTGTTGTGCCTTGATGCAATCTTTTGATGAAAAGCTTAATTTGGAAGTTTCTATACCTAGAAAACTTAATGATGAGTGGGAACCTACTATAAAGATTAAAATTAAAGATCATGAGTGTTATGCTTTATGTGATTTGGGTGCTAGTGTTTCCACGATTCCGAAAACTTTATATGATATTCTAGGTTTCCATGATCTTGATGATTGCTCTTTAAATTTGCACCTTGTAGATTCCACCATTAAAAAGCCAATGGGAAGGATCAATGATGTTCTCATTGTTGCAAATAGAAATTTTGTGCCCGTAGATTTTATCGTTCTTGATATAGATTGGAATCTTTCTTGCCCTATTATTCTTGGTAGACCTTTCCTTAGAATGATTGGTGCGATTATTGATATGAACGAAGGGAATATTAGATTCCAATTTCCATTATGGAAAGGAATGGAGAACTTTCCAAGAAAGAAAGTTAAATTACCTTATGAATCTATCATGCGAGCTACTTATGAATTGAGTACCAAAGATGACACTACTTAGATCTATCCTCGCTTTTATGCCTAGCTAGGGGCGTTAAACGATAGCGCTAGTTGGGAGGCAACCCAATTTTATTTGTGTTTTTTGTTTTTGCTTCTTTTTAGTAATAAATCTTGCATCTAACTTCTGTTTAGATGTGTTTTTATGTTTTAATTAGTGTTTGTGCCAAGTAGAACCTATAGGATAACCTATGGTGATAGTTAATTTGATTCTGCTGAAAAACAGAAACTTTGCACGCATGAAAATAATTTTGTTAAATCACAGAAACGTGATTTTGTGTTTATTATTTTTTATGTAGATCCATAGACAAATTTCCCAGGACTTCCTAGTTTGGTAGGAGTTTTAAAGTTCCAGAAGTATTCAGGGGTTACAGATTTCTACAGACTGTTCTGTTTTTGACAGATTCTGTTTTTCGTGTGTTGTTTGCTTATCTTGATGCATCTATGGCTAGTATTAAGTGGTATGAACCATAGAGAACTTGGAATACAGTAGGTTTAACACCAATATAAATAAATAATGAGTTTATTACAGTACCTTATGTAGTGGTTTTCCTTTCTTTCACTACCGGAGCTTATGAGATTTCCTGTTGAGTTTTGTGTTGTGAAGTTCTCAAGTTTTGGGTAAAGATCTGATGGACAATGGAATAAGAAGTGGCAAAAGCCTAAGATTAGGGATGCCAATGGCACCCCAAGATATTCAAGAATAGCCAAAATCCTAAGCTTGGGGATGCCCCCGGAAGGCATCCCTCTTTCGTCTTCATTCATTGGTAACTTTACTTGGAGCTATATTTTTATTCGCCACATGATATGTGTTTTGCTTGGAGCGTCTTGTATGATATTAGTATTTGCTTTTTAGTTTTACACAATAATCCTTGCCGTACACACCTTTTGGGAGAAGCCCACTTGATTGGAATTTATTAGAATACTCTATGTGCTTCACTTATATCTTTTGAGCTAGATAGTTTTGCTCTAGTGCTTCACTTATATTTTTTAGAGGAGGGCGGTGGCTTAATTTTGTAGAAATTGCTAGTCTCTCATGCTTCACTTATATTATTTTGAGAGTCTCTTAGAACAGCATGGTATTTGCTATGGTTATAAAATTCGTCCTAGAATGGTAGGCATCCAAGTTGGGTATAATAAAAACTATCATAGGAAGTGAATTGGATGCTATGATCAATTTGATACTTGATAATTGTTTTGAGATATGGAGGTAGTGATATTAAATTCATGCTAGTTGGGTGATTATGAATTTAAAGAATGCTTGTGTTGAAGTTAGCAAGTCGCGTAGCATGCACATATGGTAAAAAGTTGTGTAACAAATTTATTGCATAGGGTGCTCTTTTGATTGCCTTCCCTTGAGTGGAGGTCGGGGGCGTGCGATGGTTAACTCCTACCAACCTCCCCCCTAGGAGCATGCGTAGTAGTTGCTTCGAGGGCTAATAAAACTTTTGCAATAAGTATATGAGTTCTTTATGACTAATGTGAGTCCATGGATTATAAGCACTTTTACCTTTCCATCATTGCTAGCCTCTTCGGTACCGTGCATTGCCCTTTCTCACCTTGAGAGTTGGTGCAAACTTTGCCGGTGCATCCAAACCCCGTGATACGATACACTCTATCACACATAAACCTCCTTATTTCTTCCTCAAAACAGCCACCATACCTACCTATTATGGCATTTCCATAGCCATTCCGAGATATATTGCCATGCAACATTCCACCGTTCCGTTTATCATCATGACATGCATCATTTTTGTCATATTGCCTTGCATGATCATGTAGTTGACATCATATTTGTGGCAAAGCCACCATGCATAATTTTTCATACATGTCACTCTTGATTCATTGCCCATCTCGGTACACCGCCGAAGGCATTCATATAGAGTGATATCTTGTTCTAGTTTTTGAGTTGTAATTCATGAGTTGTAAATGAATAGAAGTGTGATGATCATCATTATTAGAGCATTGTCCCCAAATAAAAAAAGAAAGGCCAAAAGAAAAAAAGAAAGGCCAAAGAAAAAAAAAGAAAAAAATGCCAAAAAGAAAAAAAGAAAGGCCCAAAACAAGAAAAAAATAAATAAAAAGGGGGCAATGTTACTATCTCTTTTTCCACACTTGTGCTTCAAAGTAGCACCATGTTCTTCATATAGAGAGTCTCATATGTTGTCACTTTCATATACTAGTGGGATTTTTTCATTATAGAACTTGGCTTGTATATTCCTATGATGGGCTTCCTCAAAATGCCCTAGGTCTTCGTGAGCAAGCAAGTTGGATGCACACCCGCTAGTTTCTTTTGTTGAGCTTTCATACATTTATAGCTATAGTGCATCCGTTGCATGGCAATCTCTACTCCTCATGTTGACATCAATTGATGGGAATCTCAATAGCCCGTTGATTAGCCTCGTCAATGTGAGACTTTCTCCTTTTTTGTCTTCTCCACACAACCTCCACAATCATATTCTACTCCACCCATAGTGCTATATCCATGGCTCACGCTCATGTATTGCTTAAGAGTTGAAAAAGGCTGAAGCGCGTTAAAAAGTATGAACCAATTGCTTGGCTGAAACCGGGGTTGTTCTTGATGGGAGTATTTTGTGTGATGAAAATGAAACATAGCCTAACTATATGATTTTGTAGGGATGAACTTTCTTTAGCCATGTTATTTTGAGAAGACATGATTGCCTTGATTAGTATGCTTGAAGTATTACTATTTCTTATGTCAATATGAACTTTTATTTTGAATCATTTGGATCTGAACATTCATGCCACAATAGAGAAAACTACATTGAGAATTATGCTAGGTAGCATTCCACATCAAAAATTCTGTTTTTATCTGTTACCTACTCGAGGACGAGCAGGAATTAAGCTTGGGGATGCTTGATACGTCTCCAACATATCTATAATTTTTGATTGTTCCATGCTATTATATTACCCGTTTTGGATGTTTATTACTTTACACATTTATATCATTTTTGGGACTAACCTACTAACCGGAGGCCCGGCTCGTATTGCTGTTTTTTTGCCTATTTCAGTGTTTCAAAGAAAAGGAATATCAAACGGAGTCCAAACGGAATGAAACCTACGGGAGCGTGATTTTTGGAACGAACGTGATCCAAAGGACTTGGAGTGCAAGTCAAGAAGCAGTCGAGGCGGCCACGAGGGTGGAGGGCGCGCCCACCCTTACTGGGCACGCCCCCCTATCTCGTGGGCCCCTCGGGCGTCCACCGACCTACTTCTTCCTCCTATATATACCCACGTACCCCGAGAACATCAAAAGAGACGACGAAAAACTATTTCCACCACCGTAACCTTCTGTATCCGCGAGATCCCATCTTGGAGCATTCGCCGGCGCTCCGCCAGAGGGGGAATTGACCATGGAGGGCTTCTACATCAACACCATAGCACCTCTGATGAGTTGTGAGTAGTTTACCACAGACCTTTGGGTCCATAGCTATTAGCTAGATGGCTTCTTCTCTCTTTTTGGATCTCAATACCATGTTATCCTCGATCTTCTTGGAGATCTATTTGATATAACTCTTTTTGCGGTGTGTTTGTCGAGATCCGATGAGAAATATTTGAATCTCCTCTGAATTCTTTTATGTATGATTAAGTTATCTTTGCAAGTCTCTTTGAATTATCAATTTGGTTTGGCCTACTAGATTGATCTTTCTTGCAATGGGAGAAGTGCTTAGCTTTGGGTTCAATCTTGTGGTGTCCTTTCCCAGTGACAGCAGGGGCAGCAAGGCACGTATTGTATTGTTGCCATCGAGGATAAAAAGATGGGGTTTATATCACATTGCATGAGTTTATCCCTCTACATCATGTCATCTTTCTTAATGCGTTACTCTGTTCTTTATGAACTTAATACTCTAGATGCATGCTGGATAGCGGTCGATGTGTGGAGTAACAGTAGTAGATGCAGGTGATGCCTATATACATGATCATGCCTAGATAATCTCATAATTATTCGCTTCTCTATCAATTCCTCGACAGTAATTTGTTCACCCACCGCAATACTTATGCTATCTTGAGAGAAGCCACTAGTGAAACCTATGGCCACCGGGTCTATCTTTTATCATATAAGCTTTCAATCTACTTTTATTTGCATCTTTACTTTTCCAATCTATATTATAAAATACCAAAAATATATTTATCTTATCATACTATCTCTATCAGATCTCACTTCGCAAGTGGTCATGAAGGGATTGACAACCCCTTTATTGCGTTGGTTGCAAGTTCTTTGTTTGTTTGTGTAGGTGCATGGGACTTTTGAGGAGCCTCCTACTGGATTGATACCTTGGTTCTCAAAAACTGAGGGAAATACTTACGCTACTATTGCTGCACCACCCTTTCCTCTTCAAGGAAAACCAACGCAAGCTCAAGACGTAGCACCTATACCATGTCAGTGCATCTCCCTTCAAAGATAAAGGGAAGACCTTCCTCTTAAAAAAATCATTGGGAATACCTGCAAGCTTAAATAATCCACAAACTTCATCCACAAAGATAAGGTGTAAATCGGGATGCAATGTTCCATCTCCTGCAAAGGGATTAGCTCATATTTTCTCTATCATACCCGAAGGAATCTCAAAGTAAACATTTTCAGTAGGTTGAGGAGCAACTCTTTGCTCTACTGGTCGGGGTGAAGATACCCCGAACAAGCCCCTCAAAGGATTAGTTTCCATAGCAACAAGTGTAGAAAATTTCAGCACACTATATAAATGTTTCCTTGCCAAGTTCCACTCACCAAAGGCGCTTCACTCCCCGGCAACGGCGCCAAAAAAGAGTCTTGATGACCCACAAGTATAGGGGATCTATCGTAGTCCTTTTGATAAGTAAGAGTGTCGAACCCAACGAGGAGCAGAAGGAAATGACAAGCTGTTTTTAGTAAGGTATTCTCTGCAAGCACTGAAATTGTAGGTAACAGATAGTTTTGTGATAAGATAATTTGTAAAGGGTAACAAGCAATGAAAGTAAATAAAGTGCAGCAAGGTGTCCCAATCCTTTTTGTAGCAAAGTACAAGCCTGGACAATTTCTTATAATGAGAAAAACGCTCCCGAGGACACATGGGAATTATCGTCAAACTAGTTTTCATCACGCTCATATGATTCACGTTCGGTACTTTGATAATTTGATATGTGGGTGGAGCGGTGCTTGGGTACTGCCCTTACTTGGACAAGCATCCCACTTATGATTAACCCCTATTGCAAGCATCTGCAACTACAAAAGAAGTATTAAGGTAAACCTAATGATAACCCGCAAGCATACGGGATAGTTGTAGCCTCTTTCGATAAGTAAGAGTGTCGAACCCAACGAGGAGTTAAAGGTAGAACAAATACTCTCTCAAGTCCTATCGGCCACTGATATGACTCTACGCACGCTTGACGTTCACTTTACCTAGAACAAGTATGAAACTAGAAGTACTTTGTAGGTGTTGTAGGATAGGTTTGCAAGATAATAAAGAGCACGTAAATAAAAAGTAGAGGCTATTTAAAGATGCAATAAAGTAAATATAGCGAGTGTGGAAAAGTGGTGGTAGGAGTTGCGGAATTGTCCCTAAGCAATTGACTAATTTACTAGACCGATAGCAAGTTTTATGTGGGAGAGGCCACTGCTAGTATGTCATCCCTGACTTGGAATTCTATGCACTTATGATTGGAACTATTAGCAAGCATCCGACACTACTAATGTTCATTAAGGTAAAACCCAAACATAGCATTAAGATATATTGGTCCCCCTTCAATCCCTTATGCTTCAATTTCTATGCTAGGTTGAAGCTTCTGTCACTCTAGCCCTTCAACACATAGTCCTATCAACATACAACTAACCCTATGGTGTGATCCACGCGTGCGCTCATATTATGGGCACCAAAGGACAACAACATAACCACAAGCAAATTAAATCAATCATAGCAATTCATCAACCACCAATAGGACAACGAAAATCTACTCAAACATCATAGGATGGCAACACATCATTGGATAATAATATGAAGCATAAAGCACCATGTTCAAGTAGAGGGTACAGCGAGTTGCGGGAGAGTGGACAGCTATAGATAGTAGGGGGAAGGTGATGGAGATGTTGGTGAAGATGATGGAGGTGTTGGTGAAGATCGCGGTGATGATGATAGCCCCCAGCGGCGTTCCGGCGCCACCGGAAGCAAGGGGGAGAGCCCCCCTTCTTCTTCTTCTTCCTTGACCTTCTCCCTAGATGGGAGAAGGGTTTCCCCTCTGGTCCTTGGCTCCCATGGCGTGGGAGGGGCGAGAGACCCTCCGAGATTGGATCTATCTCTCTGTTTCTGCTTTCTCATATTCTGCCCCTTCACCGTTTCTTTTATATCCGGAGATCCGTAACTCCGATTGGGGTGAATCTTTCGCCCAGATTTTTCTCGTAAAATTAGCTTTCTTGCGGCAAAAGAAGAGCGTCAACTGCCTTACGGGTGGCCTAGGAGAGTGCCAGGCGCGCCCAGGGGGGTCGGCGCGCCCCCTATCTCCTGGCCACCTCAGGCACCGTTTCGCGTTGATTCTTCCTCCGGAAAATCCCAAATATTCCAAAATAGTTCTCCGTCCGTTTTTATCCCGTTTGGATTCCATTTGATATTGGGTTTCTGCAAAACATAAAACATGCAACAAACAGGAACTGGCACTGGGCACTGGATCAATATGTTAGTCCCAAAAATAGTATAAAAAGTTGCCAAAAGTATATGAAAGTTGAAGAATATTGGCATGGAACAATCAAAACTTATATAGATACGACGAAGACGTATCAGCATCCCCAAGCTTAATTCTTGCTCGTCCTCGAGTAGGTAAATGATAAAAAAGATAATTTTTGATGTGGAATGCTACCTAGCATAATCTTGATCATATGTCTAATCATGGCATGAATATTAAGACACGAGTGATTCAAAGCAATAGTCTATCGTTTGACATAAAAACAATAATACTTCGAGCATACTAATAAAGCAATCATGTCTTTTCAAAACAACAAGGACAAAGCAAGCTTATCCCTACAAAATCATATAGTTTGGCCATGCTTCATTTTCGTCACACAAAATGCCCCCATCATGCACAAGCCCGATGACAAGCCGAGCAATTGGTTCATTCTTTTTAACGCGCTTCAGCTTTTTCTACCATCACGCAATACATGAGCGCAAGCCATGGATATAGCACTATAGGTGGAATAGAATATGATGGTGGAGGTTTATGTGGAGAAGACAAAAAAGGGAGAATGTCTCACATCGACGTGACTAATCAACGGGCTATGGAGATGCCCATCAATTGATGTCAATGCGAGGACTAGGGATTGCCATGCAACGGATGCACTAAGAGCTATAAGTGTATGAAAGCTCAACAAAAGAAACTATGTGGGTGTGCATCCAACTTGCTTGCTCATGAAGACCTAGGGCATTTGAGGAAGCCCATCGTTGGAATATACAAGCCAAGTTCTATAATGAAAATGCCCACTAGTATATGAAGTGATAACATAGGAGACCCTCTATATGAAGAACATGGTGCTACTCTGAAGCACAAGTGTGGAAAAAGGATAGTAACATTGCCCCCTTTCTTTTCTTTTTCTTTTTTTCTATCTTTTTCTTTTTTTCGGTGGGCTTCTTTGGCCCCCTTTTTTTATTTAGGCTTCTTTGGCCTTTCCCTTTTTTTTCATGGGGCAATGCTCTATAATGATGATCATCACACTTTTATTTACTTACAACTCAATATTACAACTCAATACTGGAACAAAGATATGACTCTATATGAATGCTTCCGGCGGTGTACCAGGATGTGCAATGATCTAGCGTAGCAATGTCATCAAAAAATGGACAAGCCATGAAAACATCATGCTAGCTATCTTAGGATCATGCAAAGCAATATGATAATGAATGCTCAAGTCATGTATATGATGATAATGAAAGTTGCATGGCAATATATCTCGGAATAGCTATGGAAATGCCATGATAGGTAGGTATGGTGGCTATTTTGAGGAAGATATAAGGAGGCTTATGTGTGATAGAGTGTATCGTATCATGGGGTTTGGATGCACCGGCGAAGTTTGCACCAACTGTCAAGGTGAGAAAGGGCAATGCACGGTACCGAAGAGGCTAGCAATGATGGAAAGGTAAAAGTGCGTATAATCCATGGACTCACATTAGTCATAAAGAACTCATATACTTATTGCAAAAGTTTATTAGCCCTCAAAGCAAAGTACTACTACGCATGCCCCTAGGGGGATAGATTGGTAGGAAAAGACCATCGCTCGTCCCCGACCGCCACTCATAAGGAAGACAATCAAAGAAACACCCCATGCTTCAAATTTGTCGCACAACGGTTACCATACATGCATGCTATGGGACTTGCAAACCTCAACACAAGTGTTTCTACAATACACAACCACCCACTAGCATGACTCTAATATCACCATCTTTATGTCGCAAAACTATTGCAAGGAATCAAACATATCATATTCAGCGATCTACAAGTTTATGTAGGATTTTATGACTAACCATGTGAATGACAAATTCATGTCATCTCTCTAAATTGGTATAAGTGAAGCAAGAGAGTTTAATTATTTCTACAAAATATATGCCCACGCTCTAACAAATATAAGTGAAGCAAAAGAGCATTCTACAAATGGCGGTTTTCTATGTGAAGAGAAACAGGCAATCCAAACTTCAAATGATATAAGTGAAGCACATGAAGCACTATAAAGCCATACTCAAAAGATTTAAGTGAAGTGCAATGAGCATTCTATAAATCAACCAAGGACTATCTCATACCAGCATGGTGCATAAAAGAAAAATGAAAACTAAATGCAAAAGACGCTCCAAGACTTGCACATATCGCATGAACAAAACGAATACGAAAACATACCGGTACTTGTTGAAGAAAGAGGGGATGCCTTCCGGGGCATACCCAAGCTTAGACGCTTCAGTCTCCTTGAATATTTACTTGGGGTTCCTCGGGCATCCCCAAGCTTGAGCTCTTGCCTCTCTTCCTTTTCCTCATATCGAGACATCCTCGATTAGACACTTCATCCACACAAAACTTCAACAGAAAACTCGGTAAGATCCGTTAGTATAATAAGGCAAATCACCACTCTAATTACTGTTGCAAACTGATGTGACAGCGGCCCGATCTTTCGATGAGAGTGGGGATAACTATCGATTTGGTGGATTTTGACCTTGACGATCCGGCTATACCGTACTCGACGATACGCCTCGACAATCGCTAAACCAATCTCCGATGGTTATTGACCTTGCCGTAGGCACGATCAACCTGAACAACGAGGTTCGAGTTCCTGTAAGCAACCGAAGAACCAGCAAGAACAATGATGAATTGCAACTAAAATTGCGGATGATAAATTGTGTACACGAAGTAGATGAAAAGTTGGGGTTCCACTGTGGATCTGACAAGGCGGTAGTCCTACACGTCTCGTAGATGCGAATTGTAGCGATGGCTAGACAATACAATAAAACCCGAGTAAAACCCTAGACCGGCTATTACTATTTATTGAAATCCAAAGGATCGTGCGGCGGCCTCGATGTGTCCCCTGGCTGATGGAAAACGTGGCTGACACGTTGTCATGAGGAGGCCCACTTCGTTTCCTTGATTCCCTTTTGAACTTGTGATAGAAAAAAAACCAATTAAGATTCACCGTGTGGTTGCTACACACATGGGCCTTGCATTGAACGCATGCATGCATGTGTTCCAATGCCCACAATGCTTGTGGCTGCTCCTGCGTGGCTACATGAGGCTCACTTTGCTTGGATAATTGGCATCACTTTTTCCTTGTGTGTGTAGAATTTATTTGACTGATCTCCGCATTTTCTCACGAGGCTTGTACAAGTCTTCCACATTTCTACATAAGATAGAAGATTGTGTCGCATATCCGTTTCGGACAATAAAATAATAATTCATAAAATTTGTATTAGAATTCACCTGACAATTATTTTTACGCATAACAACTATGGTTATATCCGTTGGGTCTATGTCCATATCATCCTCCCTTTCTTGAAAACAAAGCCGTCCTCGGCTTTGGATAATCTGAAAATGGACTAACCAAAGAGACAAGATGTATACATGGTATATATATAAGTCATCCGTTTTAACTTCTCTCCATTTGTGTACCATTAATGTCTTCATGCTTGAGTAATTAGCATAACACATGAGATAAAGGTCCAAAGAATTATCACAGGAAATATACCAACATGTAATGTTACAACTTAGTTTGCACATAAAAGTGAATATCATATTTATTTCATGCATTTTGTAATGCCCATCATTAAACCATCCCAACATAGGTAGATAACTATTAGGAATATCCAAATTATCAGGAGTATATAAGCAATCATGCAACATACTATTCGGCATGTAATCAACAACGATGTTGGAGGTCATATTAAAATGATCAAGCATTGACTTGTTAATATTTGCTTTCAAGCTAGTAAGATCATCACACGTGATGCAAATGGTATGCACCAAAAATTCATTGTCTATGCATTCCTCACCAATCAAATTAAAAGTAAGTTTAGGCGCATAAACACTTTTCAGAGAAAGCAAACATGTGATTTCTGCTATTTTAGTTCTCGCATGTGACAAACTCATAGGTGGATCCATCAAAATAGAATACAAAGAATTAGCGTGAGAAATTCTAGCTAATACTTCCTCATGTTTAACCAATTGTATGTGACCGAAATCAGATTTAACAATCAAGTCACACGGGTCAATCTCAATTGCCTTTAATTCAGCGGGTAAACTTAAATGAGCAAGATGATCATCCAAAATAGGTGGTGTGAGCAAATCAGTACCTTCGCTATTACCTTGTAGTCCTCGCTCATATGAAGTAAGAAGGGTCGGTGGCGATGCCTCATAAACTCCATGTGGCACAATCATTGTTGGTGGTGCGGTGGAGGAAGTAACCTTCTTTGATGGGGATTCCATTGCACGCTTGTTCATCGTGTATATGCGTCCTCTTAATTTCTGTTCAGCTTTACACGCAAGACGAAACAAATGGTCGACCGAATATAGTTCTTCATGCATTATTATGTCTTGTATATCATGGTTTAAACCTCCCCAAAATCTATTCAGGAATTCTTCTTCACATTCTTCTAAGCCACAACGAAACAAAGCAGTACACAAATTATCGTAATATTCTTCAACAGTGTTATTGCCTTGTGCTAAGCGTTGCAATTTTCTAAGCAAATCACTATCATGGTATGAAGGAACAAATCGGTTTCGCATAACAAGTTTTAAAGCTTTCCAAGTGGTAGGTCTATTACAAATATTTTCCCTGCAATAATTTCTCCACCAAACTGAAGCAAAACTGAAAAAGCTTTTAGTGGCATCATTTATTTTCTTATGCTCAGAAAAATCACGGCTACCAAATATTTCTTCTACCTCAATTTCCCAATCAATATATGAATCAGGGTCATATTTACCCTCGAAATTTGGCAAAGAGGTAACTCGATGATGTGTGTTTCTACCATGATGCAGATCATGTGACGATCGTTGTACCTTACGTGGTGGGTAAGAGTGATCTCAGATCAAAATGTGGCAAGGCATCTCCCAGAATAGACGCAACCCAACCGTTGACCGTTCTAGAATCTGCCATGGTTAGTACCACACAAAAACAAAATCACAAGTATAATGTTCCGATGGTACTACTCGGAGGTGGTGGGAAAATTCTCTCAACACTCTAGCAATTACCAAGCTCTTACGAGTTCTTACCGTGCTGCAGTGGCTGTCGGCCGTTGGCGATGTCAAAAGTGATCAGAAGATTGATATAGCGATTACCAAGTGACCGAACAAGGTGCAATATAGGAAGTGGAGCCTGGTGAAGGTTTCCTCAACTCACAATATGTGGCACAATTAAGCAAAAAGTAATGCAAGTTGAATAATTGCTCAAACTCCTAACTAGTGCTGGCAGTCGACTAGTAAGAGATAAAACAATATAAGCCTAGATACTGAATCAAGGGAGTGAAAACCTATAAAAAAAATAGCTCTAAATAGCTAGATATAAGTGAGGTACAAACGTAGCATATGACGACAAGAGCAGAAGATGTGCAACAATTATCACGTATATGCACCAAGTAACGGTTTTGAATAGCAAGAGATATTTCAAAAGATGTGAACCGGCCGAAACTTTCCAAAACCTTTTTTTCCTTTTTTTTCTCCTTTTTTTCTATTTTTTTTCACTTTTTTTTGCTCTTTCTTTTTTCTCTTTTTTTCCTTTTTTTCTTTCCTTTTTTTACAGGCCAATTGCTACCAGAAATCACAGACTCAATTTAAGTCACAAGAGATAAAAAAGATGCACTAATACACAGGCAGCCGGCGGAGATTTTTGGGGTGGCGCGTGGAGGCAGACAAAGAAAGTTGGATGTCTGGCGTGGTGCGTGGGAATAGTGGCGCGGAGGAGCAGACACTGGGTGGCTGATGTGTGGGAGGACGCGCGAGACGAGGCTGCACGTACGCACGCGGAGGTTGACTAGTCTGGAATACACTCGTGGAGCAACACCTGTACTAGCGTAAAACAATCCAACTTGCTTTTTTTCAGATTACGAATGAACTTGCGACAGAAAATATGGTGGTCAAAAACAAGGTTCGATTTAGTAGATGATTTTCTCCCAAAACTAATCTAAACCAGCACTAATTTTAGGATGGATGCAACCAAAAATTCAACTACACAAGTACTAGATGCAAAAATTGCTAAAGGCTAAAAAAGGTAGGCGTAATGGATGAACTAATCTATACTTTTTTTTGGCTTTTTCATGGGTTTATAGGAGAAAAGAAACTAATCTACTAAAACTGTAAATCTCTCACCGATGAACCCGAAAACTGATAGCACTTGATGTGACGGCGGCCCGATCTTTCGATGAGAGTGGGGATAACTATCGATTTGGTGGATTTTGACCTTGACGATCCGGCTATACCGTACTCGACGATACGCCTCGACAATCGCTAAACCAATCTCCGATGGTTATTGACCTTGCCATAGGCACGATCAACCTGAACAATGAGGTTCGAGTTCCTGCAAGCAACCGAAGAACCAGCAAGAACAATGATGAATTGCAACTAAAATTGCGGATGATAAATTGTGTACACGAAGTAGATGAAAAGTTGGGGTTCCTTGTGGATCGACAAGGCGGTAGTCCTACACGTCTCATGAATCACGAATTGTAGCGATGACTAGACAATACAATAAAACCGAGTAAAACCCTAGACCGCTATTACTATTTATTGAAATCCAAAGGAGGCGTGCGGTGGCCTCGATGTGTCCCTCGGCTGATGGAAAACGTGGGTGACACGTTGTCATGAGGAGGCCCACTTCGTTTCCTTGATTCCCTTTTGAACTTGTGATAGAAAAAAAACCAATTAAGATTCACCGTGTGGTTGCTACACACATGGGCCTTGCATTGAACGCATGCATGCATGTGTTCCAATGCCCACAATGCTTGTGGCTGCTCCTGCGTGGCTACATGAGGCTCACTTTGCTTGGATAATTGACATCACTTTTTCCTTGTGTGTGTAGAATTTATTTGACTGATCTCCGCATTTTCTCACGAGGCTTGTACAAGTCTTCCACATTTCCACATAAGATAGAAGATTGTGTCGTATATCCGTTTCGGACAATAAAATAATAATTCATAAAATTTGTATAAGAATTCACCTCATAATTATTTTTACGCATAACAACTATGGTTATATCCGTTGGGTCTATGTCCATATCACAAACCAATTCAAATTTTATTTTTGCATTGTGTCTACTGTAATATAGCTTTTCCATGTCTTAATCCACTGATATAAATTGATAGATTCATCAAAACAAGCAAACTATGCATCAAAAATAGAATCTGTCAAAAACAAAACAGTCTGTAACAATCTGAACATTCACCATACTTATGGTACCCCAACAATTCTACAAAAATTAGGAAAAATAAACAAGTTGTACATAAAGACATTGCAAAAAGAATCATAACCAACTTACGTTCCAGTTAGAAATGTAAAATCACGCACTACAGTAAAGTTTCTGTCCAGCACCGTACAAACCAACAAGCATTGTAAACATCCTAAAGGCAAACCTTGGCACATTATTTTTATAATACAATGGAATTGTACAAGGGGATAATTATTTTTTATGAAAAGTTTATGTAATCAAGATTCACAAAGTTTCCGTGAGCATGAACAAAGTTCAAGGAGCTCCCCCACTTCAACAATGCTTGTCTCTCTCACTTTCACTTTCCTTTTTGAAATGTTTTTGTGTTCCCCTCTTTATTTTTTTGTTTTTAAACTATATAAAAGCACTCAACAGAAATAAATGACTCTCTGAAACTTCCAGGTTGTCTCCCTGGCAGCGCTTTCTTTAAAGCCATTAAGCTAGGCATATAGTGCTCAAGTAATGGATCCACTCGGATCCCAAGGTATATCAAAGCCAATTTTAATTAACGATGATTTGTAATTAAGTAGTGAGCACAAAATAACATAAATCATGCACAATGAAGTCTAACTCTCTTCCTATGCATCGGCATGTCATAAAAGAACAATTCATGCACACATAGTAAAGGCCAATGCATAGTATAAGCAGTTTCTTGCAATTTTATCGTGTTGGAAACATAAAGAGGTGGAGATATAGTTCCTCTCTCATAATAATTGCAAGTAGGAGCAGCAAGCACATGCATATTATATCTATCAAAATCATTATGTGTAGTAGTAAAAGGCAACCCATCAATATAACCCTTAGAAGGTGGGCACGGGTCATCAATCCGCTCTTCCTCCTTTTGTTCTTCGCTCTCCTCATCATCTTTTTCATCCAATGAGCTCACAGTTTCATCAATTTCGTATTCCATAGCTTCCTGCAAAATATTAGTCTCTTCTTGGACATCGGATAATTTCTCAATATATAGTTTAACATAGGCATTAGGAGCATAATTATCTTAACAATATTCAAGTATGGCAAAATTTTCAGATTTGTAGAGAGTAGCATCATACTTTTCAATCAAAGAAGCAATTTCATAAGCACCCTTAAAAGCAACAAATTCTTCAATTTGTTGAACATCATAGTAATTATAAACACCCTTAGCATATGAAGATACGATTCCATTACCAATAAACTCACATTGGTAGGGAAGGTGTTTCTTAGGGTTTTTAGAACAACAAGTAATATCATAAATTTCACATAAATTCCAAGCATAGCATTGCAAACGATGAATTTGATCCTGTAGAAGTTTCCCTTTTTCAGATATACGGTGTCGCACATAACAAGCATTCTCATCTAAATATTTTCCCTCAACTAAGCTAGTTGGGGTTTCAGCACGAGCACATAGGGATCGAAGATGATCCAAGTAAAAAGCTTCAGTAGTGTGATAGATTTGAGTGGTTCTTCAACCATTGGTGTAGTAGGTACAACTATTTTTTTGGTATTTTGCATTTCCTACCAAAAACTAAAGATAGAAAACAACTAAGAATAGCAAATAAATATTACTTAGTGATAAAGCAAACAAGCACACACGAGAATATTCACCCCACGCTATGACTCCCCGGCAACGGCGCCAGAAAAAGGTCTTGATAACCCGCAAGTATACGGGATAGTTGTAGCCTCTTTCGATAAGTAAGAGTGTCGAACCCAATGAGGAGCTAAAGGTAGAACAAATACTCTCTCAAGTTCTATCGGCCACTGATACGACTCTACGCACGCTTGACGTTCGCTTTACCTAGAACAAGTATGAAACTAGAAGTACTTTGTAGGTGTTGTAGGATAGGTTTGCAAGATAATAAAGAGCACGTAAATAAAAAGTAGGGGCTATTTAAACAAAGATGCAATAAAGTAAATATAGCGAGTGTGGAAAAGTGGTGGTAGGAGTTGTAGAATTGTCCCTAAGCAATTGACTACTTTACTAGACCGATAGCAAGTTTTATGTGGGAGAGGCCACTGCTAGCATGTCATCCCTGACTTGGAATTCTATGCACTTATGATTGGAACTATTAGTAAGCATCCGTGTAGGACCTCGAAGTATGTCTAGAGGGGGGGGGTGATTAGACTACTTGACCAATAAAAACTTAACCTTTTCCCAATTTTAGAGTTTGGCAGATTTTAGCTACTTTAGGACAAGTCAAGCAATCATCACGCTATTCAAGCAAGCATGCAAAGAGTATATAGGCAGCGGAAATTAAAGCATGCAACTTGCAAGAAAGTAAAGGGAAGGGTTTTGAGGATTCAAACGCAATTGGAGACACGGATGTTTTTGGCGTGGTTTCGATAGGTGGTGCTATCGTACATCCACGTTGATGGAGACTTCGGGTAACGGTTGCGCGAGTCCACGGAGGGCTCCACCCACGAAGGGTCCACGAAGAAGCAACCTTGTCTATCCCAGCATGGTCGTCTCCCATGAAGGACTTGCCTCACTAGCGGTAGATCTTCACGAAGTAGGCGATCTCCTTGCCCTTACAAACTCCTTGGTTCAACTCCACAATCTTGTCGGAGGCTCCCAAGTGACACCTAGCCAATCTAGGAGACACCACTCTCCAAGAAGTAACAAATGGTGCGTTGATGATGAACTCCTTGCTCTTGTGCTACAAATGATAGTCTCCCCAACACTCAACTCTCTCTCATAGGGTTTGGATCTGGTGGGAAGAAGATTTGAGTGGAAAGCAACTTGGGGAAGGCTAGAGATCAAGATTCATATGGTAGGAATGGAATATCTTGGCCTCAACACATGAGTAGGTGGTTCTCTCTCAGAAATGGTAAGTTGGAAGTGTAGGTTCGTTCTGATGGCTCTCTCCACGAATGAACAGGAGGTGGAGGGGTATATATAGCCTCCACACAAAATCTAACCGTTCCACACAATTTACCAAACTCGGTGGGACCGATTCAACAGACTCGGTCGGACTGATTAGTAAACCTAGTGACCGTTAGTGATTTTCGGTGGGACTGACATGCATCTCGGTGAGATCGATTCAGGGTTAGGGCATAACGTAATCTCAGTAAGACCGATTACACAAACTCGGTGAGACCGATTTGGTAATAACCTTTCTAGAGAGTTGGTCAGGTAAACTCGGTGGGACCAGTTTGCTCTTTTCGGCGAGACCGAAATGTTACAAAAGGGAAACAGAGAGTTTACATTACAATCTCGGTGGGACCGATCGCTCACTTCGGTTAGACCAAAATGTTACGAAGGGAAATAGAGAGATTACAATCCCATCTCGGTGAGACCGAGATCCCTATCGGTAAGACCGATTTGCTTAGGGTTTGTGGCAGTGGCTATGACTTTTGGAATCGGTGGCACCGGATAGGAAGAATCGGTGTGACCGATTTTGGCATTGGGTTTAGGTCATTGTGGATGTGAGGAGGTAGCTGAGGGTTTTGGAGCATATCACTAAGCACATGACGCAAGAGGCTCATTAAGCAACACCTCATCCCTCCTTGATAGTATTGGCTTGTCCTATAGACTCAATGTGATCTTGGATCACTAAAATATAAAATGAAGAGTCTTGAGCTTTTGAGCTTGAGGCAATCCTTTGTCCTTAGTATTTTGAGGGATCCACTTTCATCATCCATGCCATGCCATTCATTGAGCTTTCCTGAAATAATAGTCTTGGAAAAGCATTAGCTCAATGAGCTATATGTTGTTATAAATTACCAAAACCACCTAGGGATAGTTGCACTTTCAATCTCCCCCTTTTTGGTAATTGATGACAACATATAGATTAAAGCTTCGACAAATGATAATAAGATTGATTAACATCGTCGCTTTGAGAAGTATGTGATAAGCAAGAGCTCCCCCTAAATTTGTGCATAGTTTAAGATTTTCTTTGGACTGCAAATGCACAATGAATGAGGCTCATGAGTTACTCTTCCATGTCACATACATCTTGGTGGAGCGCTCAAAATAATAAACATTGAATACATGCACTCATCACCAAGCAAAGTGAATGATCACATAGGATAGATAAGATAATATCATCAAACATGCATAAGTGTAGCTTATGATCAAACACATGATCATCAATGTCTCACAAGCATAGTATCTCAAGCAATCAAAAGCAAACAACTTTAACCACCAATTAAAGCAAGAGAGAACAAAAGCAACACACTCTCTCTCGAAGCCTATGATCTATACATTTTTCTCCCCCTTTGGCAACAAGTTACCAAAAAGTTCATAGAAAATGCATAGTGCTAGATCGACTCTTAGGCTTGATCTTCAGGTGGTGGTGTCCGGATAACTCCAAGGACGAAGGCTTCAGTTGAAGTAGAGGGTGCTGGAGTTGATGTTGGAGCTGGTTGCACTGGAGCTGAAGGGGCTGTAGGTGGTGCAGATGATGTTGCTCTAGTGTCTATCACAGGCACTGCAACTGACCTATGGGCTCTAGGCACTCTAGCAAACACATTTGTGGTAGTCTTGCCCTGCCTCTCCTGCATATCATCCTGCAGCTACTCCACAACTGACTGTATCTCAGTTACTTTGACATCAAGGTCATGGAATTTGAGTTCCATGATTCTTTCCAGGCTCTCCTAATTCTGAGTGAGGGTGGCCAGTCCCTTCTCAATCCTCACTGTAGATGCTATTAAGTAACCAAGCTGCTCCTGCTTGTTCTTCAAGAAATATTCAGATGCCTCCTCTTGAGTTGGCATGTTTGCAGCCTTCTCCTTCTTTGCCTTCTCCTTCTTCTCCTGAGCTTGAACTGATGATGGATCATTCTCATTCATAACAACCTCATTATCCTCAAAGTCTGGATAAAGTGGAAAATGTTCCTTATCCAAATGATATTTCACTCAGCCCATCTTTGAGTTTATCAACTCCTGAATCTGAGGTGCATATCCACAACTCCTCTTCTGATCTGCTGCAGTCCTCTTTATGGTTTCAATCATAAGGCTCATGACTTTGAACTTTTGTGGCACATCAAACACATGCAACATGTTGATGGCATGCCCTCTGATCATGTTATGGTCACCAGACTTGGGCAACAGAGTGTGCCTCAGAATCCAATTGATTGTTGGCAGCCCTGACAGCAGAAAATGGACTGATCCAAACTTGTGTGTCTCAACTGCCTTGTCTGGGATCTTCTTGTACATGTGTGCCATGGAAATATGATCCATCTTCTTCTTTGCATAGATATACAGGTCATCCTCATTTTCCTTTGGGGAATTTATCAACCTTGCCCATTCTTCAATAGTGGATTGGTACCTTGTACCTTCAGACATCCAAACAATTCTTCCATCTAGATAAAAGTGTGCTGTGGAGTAGAATTGCATAATAAGTTCATCATTCCAGTGGGTGAGCTTTCGCCCAACAAAATCAGCAACTCCACAAGCAACAAAGCTTTCTTGCACTCCAGGATAGTGCTCTTCATTGTCCTTGATGTAGGTCCAGTCGACCCACCTCATGTCACAAACTATAGGCTTCTTATCCAACAGAATTGTCTCATAGAAGTCCTGCTGTTCCTTTGTATGGAACCTGTAGTCAACAGCAGTTCTTCTCCTTGAAGCATATGGATCTTCCATCCTCCATAGCCTCAACCCTGAGTCCTTCCCGATCCTCATGTCCTCAGCCACACGATGGCATCATTGTGGTCTGGTATCTTGGGCTTGAGCTTCCTTAGGACCTGACCTTCTTCATCTTCTTCTTCAGCAACATTTGGCACTGGGGCCTTGCTCTTCTCAGCAGCTGGAATACTCCAAGTATTCCTCTTTGGTATTTACTTGGCCTTGGAGGCAGCTTTGGGTGCTTCCTTGGGCTTAGATGTTGCAGCCCCTGACCTTATAGCATCACCCATAAGCTTTGGTGCCTTAGGTGCTGGTGCAGCAACTTCTTCTTCTTCTTCAGAATCTCTTCTCATTGAGGGCTTTCCAAGAACCTGGGCAGTTGTGGTTCTTGCTCTCTTCTTCTTCTTGTCCTGAGCACCTTCATCCTCTGATTCAATTGTAAACTTCATTGTCTCTCTAGTGGGAACTTTCTAAGATTTGGAAGTTGTGACTTTCTTTGCAGGTGCCTCTTTGGGTTCAGTCTGCTCTGGCACTTGAGTGGACCTTCTGGCCTTGGGCATTGGTGTCCTCTTGGCAGGAACTTTCTTTTTCAGTCCAGGCTTAGTGCTATGTGCAGAGCCATATTCCTTCTTGAGCACTAATTTCTTGGAAGTAGCCTCATCTTCTTCTGCTTTGTAGTCCTCATCCTCTGAGTCTGAGGTTTTCTTCCTCCTTTGCCTGGTAGCAGCCTTGGGCAGGTTTCTAGGAGTGCTTCTGCTCCCTTCATCTGTAGAGCTTGAGGGACTAGTGCCCTTGCTCATGTCAATCTGCTCTTCTGACCTGTTCTGGCTGTCACTTTGGTCTGACATGCTGCAAAAAGCTGACTGCTGACCCTGTGAAGAGTTATAGATGAGATAGAATGGATGAGCATCACAAAATGTAGAGATTTTTTGCAAAAGAATGATTCAAAAGTTCAGTTTTAGTTTTTCACAGAAAGCATTTCGGATCAACCAATTTTCAAACTCGGTGATACCAAAGCAGTTTTGGAACCTAAACTGATGATCTCGGTTGGATCGAGTCACAGTTCGGTGGCACTGAGACTGCTAGGATTTCACATAATCCTAAAATCGTCGCACCGATTAGCAATTCTCGGTCAGATCGAGAGTTACTAGTGCAATGGCATAAGCCAAATCGGTGAGACCGAGTTTTTCAACTCGGTGGGTCTGAGATGGTTTCGGCGGAAACCTAACCCTTAAATTTTGAATCTCATCTAATCTACGGACTACTTTGGCTGGATAGGATTGTTTCAATCGTGGCAAGATTCAATAAGAATGCAATGTGCTAGGAATCAGACGAGGATAGCACAAAGATCGAGTCCATACCCTAGCTTGGCGATGAACTCGCTACGGCGGCAACGGCGCAGTCGAAATCCGTTGACGGCGGCGGAGACCAGCTACTGGAGGCGGCTGGCGATGAGGAGACGATCTGGAGACCTTCGATGGCAGAGCGAGCTATTGCACGGGCGAAGGGGGTTCGGAGAAATTTCCAAAATTTTGCCCGTGTCTATATATAGCCCGACCCTGTCGGTGTGATCGAGTGGAACAACTCAGTGGCACCGAGATGCGAAGCGTATGCGATTCTGACCAAATCGGTGTGACCGAAAAGTTCAAATCGGTTGCACCAAGATGGAAAACTCAGATCAACTTAATGATCTCGGTAGGACCGAAATGGAGGAATCGGTCAGACCGAGAGTCACAAAGAGGTTTTGGAAGTTTAAGTCTATGACGAATCGGGACTCGAAAGTGCTCCTCACACAGAGTGGTTCGAATCTGACTTGATCAAATTTTGTGATGTAGCATGAATAGAGTTTGAGATGAGAAAAGCATAGATAGCTAGAGAAGGTTCTTAGGCTTTCTTGTCCATCCACTTGGCAAAAAGAAAAGAGGCCAAACAATCAAAACAACAAGTGGATGTCCTTGAATGAGTAAAATATGCACCAACATGCTCACACAATAAGATGGCAAATGAAATATGTGGCAAAGCATGCACAACCAATTCTAGCATTTATCAAACAATTGGCGATGACTAGGTCATCTATATATGAGTATATTGACTTAGGAGTCAAATGAAAAACATTTGATCATAGGTCATACTCATTGTTTAAGCTCAAGTGGGGTTACCACTTTTACATAATGCATTGATGTGTTCACATCATTAGAGTTGCTTTGACTCAATTCTGAGAGTTAAGCTCCCCCTAGATGTGAGATCCCCCCTTAGAGGGTTGAACTAACCTTGGGTTTTGTCGATGATGACTTCATGTAGGTGTTGAAGATGTGGATGCTCAATGTTGATGTAGATCATTTGGAGCAATCCTTTGGAGTGAGATGCACTTTCAACTTACCTACATGGGTTAGTCCCACAAGGAACAAACAAGAATATCCATAGACATAGAGTGATGCACACACAAGATGATGTCCATGAAATCATTAGGTTACCTTGTCCCTTGCCTTACCAACATGAGGGTTTGTGACTCCTTGAACTAGTGCAAGATGTGGAAGTTGATTGCACTTGTTCTTGCCATAATGATATGAGTGAAGAATGTTGGCGGAGTCACCCTCAAGAACTCTCTAGTTCTTCTTCTTCGGGATCCACATCATCTTGATGGGAATCCTTGGAGTTGTCGTTGTACTTGATGAAGTAGAACTTGACGTAGTCTTGGGAACCCACTTGAACGAGGCTTTAGGTGCTTCTTCAAATGCATCAATCTCTTCTTGAAGCTTGTCCTTGCCTTTGTTCTTATGGTCTTGTGGTGGAATATCATCTTGAGGTTGTGTTCCCTTGGAGGAAGTAGGATCATACTTCTCTTGTTGAGGAACAAACTTCATCTTGGAGTATTGGTATTCTTCCCACTCAACTCCATTGGCATTGAACTTTCGTTCAAAACCAACAACTTGATTCTTCCGGTGCCTTCCTTGCTTGCGTACAATTTCCTCGAATTGCTTACTCCCGGCAAGGCTCTTGTAAACACCTTTCTCTATAATTCCCTTCAATAAGCTATTTTCTTGCTCAAGTTTAACTTGGCCAAGAGAATCATTAGTGGAATCAAGAGAACTACTAGAAGCAACAATATTGGATTTGGCATTATTATTGTTACTACTAGAGGAAGTATCTTTCTTGTACTTGTTACTAGACTTGACTTGAGGCATGTAAGTAGATAAGAGTAAATGCTTGGCAATGTAAGAAGAACTTTTCTTGCGGAGATCATCATTGATTGCCTTTAAGAACTCATGCTCTTGCTCAAGATTGAGCTTTTCAAAGCGTAACTTCTCATGAGCCCTTAAAAGTTCTCGATGATCTTCAAAGATAGTTTCTTGAGCCAACTTAAGAGTGTTTAGTTCTTTAGTTAGAAGCTCAATCTTCTCCTTATCATTGTCATTCGTTTTATCTTGATTAGCATGACTAATTGACGTTTCATCATAGTATTCATCACTAGAGTTGTCAACAAGTAAATCATCGTCCACAAGCAAGTCATCTTCATCACTATTGAAATCAACATACTCAGGATATGTTACCTTTGGACCTTTGGCCATGAATCATCTTACAATTCCTTCATTTGGTGAATCAAATATGTCGTAGGAGTTGGTTGACACAGGTGCTAGACCGGCAACACCTTCATCTTGAGTATATTCGGAGTCGGACTGATAGCTTCTCTCGGAGTGATTGTCGGAGTCGGAGCCGGATACCCATTCACCAACATGAGCTGGATGTCTTTGTTTTGTGTAGCTCCTTGATGACTTGTCCTTCCTTTCCGAATCCTTGCTTCTCCGTGCAGGTCTTCGTTCATAACGATCATCTCTACTCCTCCTCTCTCTTGGTGGTGATTCTTCTCTTTTGCTTATTCTTCTTGGAGAATCTTCTCTTCTTTTGTAGGGTGATGTACACTCATTGGAATAGTGTCCGGGTCTCCCACAATTGTAGCAATTGCGCTCTCGACTAGAAGATCTTTTGTCATTGTAAGACCTTGACTTGGAGCTTCTTTCTTTGCTTCTACTCTTGTAGAATTTGTTGAAGTTCTTCACCATTGAGCTCAATTCTTCATTGAAGGTTTGTTTCTCACTTGATGATGTGGGGGCTTCACTTGAGGCTTTGTAATCACCACTTGACTTGTTGTGAAGTTCCTCCTTATCCTTGAGGGACATCTCATGAGCAACAATTCTTCCAATGACTTCCATTGGCTTGAGATCTTTGTAGTTTGGCATCATTTGAATCAATGTGCACACGGTATCATACTTTCTATCCAATACTCTTAGGATCTTCATGATGATGAATTTGTTGGTCATCTCTTCAATCCCTAAGCCGGCAATCTCATTTGTGATAAGAGCAAGCCTAGAGTACATTTCAGCGACACCTTCACCATCCTTCCTTTTGAACTTGTCAAGCTGACTTTGGAGCACATCCAACTTGGATTCCTTGACGGATTCGGTACCTTCATGCATATAAATCAAAGTAGCCAAAATTTCCTTTGCATTCTCAAGACGGCTGATTTTGTTGAATTCTTCGGGGCACAGTCCGTTGAAGATGATATCACAAGCTTGAGCGTTGTATTGCATCATTTTCAATTCTTCCGCATTAGCTTCACGGTTTGGTTCTCTCCCATCAAAGAATTCACCTTGCAAGCCAATAGAAATAATTGCCCAAACGGCGGGGTTATGTCCGAGAATATGCATTTTCATCTTATGCTTCCTACTAGCAAAATTAGTACCATCAAAGTAAGGACCTCTACGGTGATAATTTCCCTCGCTAGACGCCATACTCTCCTAGGTTGTGAAACCAAGGCTATGACCACCAAAAGCTATGGAAATCAAAGCAAATGAAGACCAAAGCTCTGATACCACTTGTAGGACCTCGAAGTATGTCTAGAGGGGGGGTGATTAGACTACTTGACCAATAAAAACTTAACCTTTTCCCAATTTTAGAGTTTGGTAGATTTTAGGTACTTTAGCACAAGTCAAGCAATCATCACACTATTCAAGCAAGCATGCAAAGAGTATATAGGCAGCGGAAATTAAAGCATGCAACTTGCAAGAAAGTAAAGGGTAGGGTTTGGAGGATTCAAACGCAATTGGAGACACAGATGTTTTTGGCGTGGTTCCGATAGGTGGTGCTATCGTACATCCACGTTGATGGAGACTTCAACCCACGAAGGGTAGCAGTTGCTGTGAGTCCACGGAGGGCTCCACCCACGAAGGGTCCACGAAGAAGCAACCTTGTCTATCCCACCATGGCCGTCACCCACGAAGGACTTGCCTCACTAGCGGTAGATCTTCACGAAGTAGGCGATCTCCTTGCCCTTACAAACTCCTTGGTTCAACTCCACAATCTTGTCGGAGGCTCCCAAGTGACACCTAGCCAATCTAGGAGACACCACTCTCCAAGAAGTAACAAATGGTGCGTTGATGATGAACTCCTTGCTCTTGTGCTTCAAATGATAGTCTCCCCAACACTCAACTCTCTCCCATAGGTTTTGGATCTGGTGGAAAGAAGATTTGGGTGGAAAGCAACTTGGGGAAGGCTAGAGATCAAGATTCATATGGTAGGAATGGAATATCTTGGCCTCAACACATGAGTAGGTGATTCTCTCTCAGAAATTGTAAGTTGGAAGTGTAGGTTCGTTCTGATGGCTCTCTCCACGAATGAAGAGTAGCTGGAGGGGTATATATAGCCTCCACACAAAATCTAACCGTTACACACAATTTACCAAACTCGGTGGGACCGATTCAACAGACTCGGTCGGACCGATTTAGTAAACCTAGTGACCGTTAATGATTTTCGGTGGGACTGACTTGCATCTCGGTGAGACCGATTCAGTTAGGGTTAGGCATAACGTAATTTCGGTAAGACCGATTTCACAAAGTCGGTGAGACCGATTTAGTAATAAGCTTTCCAGAGAGTTGGTCAGGTAAACTCGGTGGGACCAGTTTGCTCTTTTCGGCGATACCACAATGTTACAAAAGGGAAACAGAGAGTTTACATCGCAATCTCAGTGGGACCGATCGCTCACTTCGGTTAGACCGAAACGTTACGAAGGGAAACCGAGAGATTATAATCCCATCTCGGTGAGACCGAGATCCCTATTGGTAAGACCGATTTGCTTAGGGTTTGTGGCAGTGGCTATGACTTTTGGAATCGGTGGCGCCGGATAGGAAGAATTGGTGTGACTGATTTTGGCATTGGGTTTAGGTCATTGTGGATGTGAGTAGGTAGCTGAGGGTTTTGGAGCATATCACTAAGCACATGACGCAAGAGGCTCATTAAGCAACACCTCATCCCTCCTTGATAGGATTGGCTTTTCCTATAGACTCAATGTGATCTTGGATCACTAAAATATAAAATGAAGAGTCCTGAGCTTTTGAGCTTGAGCCAATCCTTTGTCCTTAGTATTTTGAGGGATCCACTTTCATCATCCATGCCATGCCATTCATTGAGCTTTCCTGAAATAATAATCTTGGAATAGCATTAGCTCAATGAGCTATATGTTGTTATCAATTACCAAAACCACCTAGGGATAGTTGCACTTTCAATCCGCAACTACTAACGTTCATTAAGGTAAAACACAACCATAGCATTAAGATATACTGGTCCCCCTTCAATCCCGTATGCATCAATTTCTATGCTAGGTTGAAGCTTCTGTCACTCTTGCCCTCCAACACATAGTCCTATCAACATACAATTAACCCTATGGTGTGATCCACACACGCGCTCATATGATGGGCACCAAAGGACAGCAACATAACAACAAGCAAATTAAACCAATCATAGCAATTCATCAACCACCAATAGGACAACGAAAATCTACTCAAACATCATAGGATGGCAACACATCATTGGATAATAATATGAAGCATAAAGCACCATGTTCAAGTAGAGGGTACAGCGAGTTGCGGGAGAGTGGACAGCTATAGATAGTAGGGGGGAAGGTGATGGAGATGTTGGTGAAGATGATAGAGGTGTTGGTGAAGATCGCGGTGATGATGATGGCCCCCGGCGGTGTTTCGGCGCCACCAGAAGCAAGGGGAAGAGAGCCCCCCTTCTTCTTATTCTTCTCCTTCCTTGACCTTCTCCCTAGATGGGAGAAGGGTTTCCCCTCTGGTCCTTGGCTCCCATGGCGTGGGAGGGGCGAGAGCCCCTCCGAGATTGGATCTATCTCACTGTTTCTGCGTTCTCATATTCTGCCCCTTCACCGTTTCTTTTATATCCGGAGATCCGTAACTCCGATTGGGGTGAATCTTTCGCCCAGATTTTTCTCGTAAAATGAGTTTTTTTTAGGCAAAAGAAGAGCATCAACCGCCTTATGGGTGGCCGAGGAGAGGGCCAGGCGCGCCCAGGGGGGTGGGCGCGCCCCCCTATCTCCTGGCCACCTCGGTCACCATTTCGCGTTGATTCTTCCTCCGGAAAATCCCAAATATTCCAAAATAATTCTCCGTCCGTTTTTATCCCGTTTGGATTCCGTTTGATATTGGGTTTCTGTGAAGCATAAAACATGCAACAAACAGGAACTGGCACTGGCACTGGATCAATATGTTAGTCCCAAAAATAGTATAAAAAGTTACCAAAAGTTTATGGAAGTTGAAGAATATTGGCATGGAACAATCAAAAATTATAGATGCAATGGAGACGTATCACCTAACCATAGCATCAAACTAATGGATCCAAATCAACCCCTTACGAAGCAACGCATAAACTAGGGTTTAAGCTTCTGTCATTCTAGCAACCCATCATCTACTTATTACTTCCCAATGCCTCCTCTAGGCCCAAATACTGGTGAAGTGTCATGTAGTCGACGTTCACATAACACCACTAGAGGAGAGACAACATACATCTCATCAAAATATCAAAGGAATACCAAATTCACATGACTACTAATAGCAAGACTTCACCCATGTCCACAGGAACAAACATAACTACTCACAAAGCATATTCATGTTCGTGATCACATGAGTATTAATATGCATTAAGGATCTGAACATATGATCTTCCACCAAGTAAACCAATTAGCATCAACAACAAGGAGTAATCAACACTACTAGCAACCCATAGGTACCAATTTGTGGTTTTGATACAAGATAGGATACAACAGATTAACTAGGTTTTGAGAGGAGATGCTGCTGGTGAAGATGTTGATGGAGATTGACCCCCTCCCGATGAGAGGATCGTTGGTGATGACGATGGTGATGATTTCCCCCTGAGGGAAGTTTCCCAGCAGAACAGCTCATGGGAGCCCTAGATTAGTTCCGCCAAGGTTCCGCCTCGTGGTTGCGGAGTTTAGTCCGTAAGCTTGCTTATGATTTTTCGAGGTAAAAGCCTTCATATAGCGAAGATGGGCACGGAGGGCCACGGAGGGCCAGGAGGCAGGGCGCGCCCGGTGGGGTGGCGCGCCCCACCCTCTGGCAGGTGTGGGGCCCTCCGGTGTTTTCTTCGCTCAATAATTCTTATTAATTCTAAAAATAACTTCCGTGGAGTTTCAGGACTTTTGGAGCTGTGCAGAATAGGTTTCCAATATTTGCTCCTTTTCCAGCCAGAATTCCAGCTGCCGGCATTCCCCCTCTTCATGGTAAACTTGTAAAATAAGAGATAATAGCCATAAGTATTGAGACGTAATGTGTAATAACAGCCCATAATGCAATAAATATTTATATAAAATCATGATGCAAAATGGACGTATAATTCATCCACCCCCCAACCAGCTCGATCGATCTGGGTCCTGTTCATCCAGCGGCAACACCACGGGATCCTATTCATCCAACCCTCCACCGGGAACTATTCATCCAAACCCCCCAACAATGCTCACTGTTCATCCAGAGGCAGCATCGATCGGCTTCAGTTAGTAGCAGTAGCGAAGGAATCGCTCGATCGGGTTCAGTTAACAAACATCGATTGATCGCTTGGGTTCTGTAACGCGTAGCCTGCAGTACAATTGCTCGGGTTCAGTAGGTGAATGCCTCGCTCGGGTTCAGTTAGAGCCCAACACCTCGCACCACGCATGTACGTGTACGAGAGAAACGCGCATCGCTCGTCCCCCGACCACCCACCATAACCGGGAACTCCCCGATATTTTCCTCGCCCTCGCTTCTACCATGATTTTTTCCGTCATGGACGGCCCAAAGAATGTCATGCAACTGTGTCTCCGGCCCGCCCAGGACGGAAAGCCCATTTTCTATCATGATTTTTTGTCATAGAAGTAGGAGCCCACCACATCTATGATGATGCCGGGTTTTGTCACAATTATCGTCATAGAAGTGTCATAAGTATGACAGAATTTTTTTTCGTTCGGCCCAAAATGTCACCGATGTGTCTTTTTTTTTGTAGTGGTGGTTCCGACCATACTTTCTCCTTGAATCCATTTCTCAGACAAGTGAAAGCACTTGTCTTCTAAAGATCAATACATCTCCGCCACCTCTATTTTGATCTTCCTTTGAGTATTACCCTCCTATATCTTGAGAATATCAAAGAACTGTGTTGCTTCCTATGAGTCTTCATCTAGTATTGTTTCTCACCAATTTCATATTTCCCCCGGGTTCTGAGTTATTAGTCACTTGAGAACATAGATAAGTGAATCGATTATGCACTCCAATTTTGTAACTCTAAGTAATTTTTGTTGCTTAAGAGTTTAGTAATCCTTCAAATCATTCATAGCCTGATCGGCTATATCATTATCATGCTAAATTTTAATTGTGCTACATGTTCCTTCCCGGAGCACAATTTTCGAGGATGAGCTAAGCTTACATTGATCTTCCTCGTCATATAATTTCGCCTTGAACAACAAGCTTGATTTCGAGTTTGAGTCATACCCGTGGTTCCAATAAATTTTCGCTTCATCAGTCCTTTTACCTGATATCGTTGGATCGATTACATGTTCAAGAAACCTCTCAACAAATGTGTCGTGATCCTCATCAATATTTTGACTTCTTCCAGGATATCAATTGAATTGATTGATAAGAAATACCACCCATGCCTCTCGAGGATTTGTATTATCATCAACAACATTATTGCCTTCCCTCCAACACATAACATGAATACTTCCCTACTTGTGTAAACACCTCGATGTACAACTCTGTCAGTAACACCCTATCACTATTGTATATGACATTCTGGTAACCACCGATGGACGAGAACTTTGCCTATTGGTCCACCTTGTTTCAACAAGCAGGAAAATGGTTCTCTTCGTCCCTCACCCTTGGTACCAACGTTTTTGATAACATAACCGACAGGATGTCCTCTGACCTGCCTTGCTTTCATGACCGTGAAAGATGTCAGCGCCCTCCCTACTTTTAACCCACATGGTGGGCCCATATTCCACATTTCCACATGATCAAAACCTGACTCTCATGTACATCCTTGTTTCCAAAGGTATTCCTCATGCTTAGTTTCATAGGCAATTCACGAGCGAATCTCGTTACCGGCAACTCTCTTTACTCGTTTCGTAATATTTCATCCCACAACTAACTCATTACTCACAATGCTTGCTAGGCTTATAGTGATGAGTATTGCCGAGGGGGCCCAGAGATACCTCTCCTATACACGGAGTGACAAATCCTAATCTCGATCTATGCCAACCCAACAAACACCTTCGGAGATACCTATAGAGCATCTTTATAATCACCCAGTTACGTTGTGACGTTTGGTAGCACACAAAGTGTTCCTCCGGTATACGGGAGTTGCATAATCTCATAGTCTGAGGAACTTGTATAAGTCATGAAGAAAGGTGTAGCAATGAAACTGACACAATCATAATGCTAAGCTAACGGATGGGTCATGTCCATCACATCATTCTCCTAATGATGTGATCCCGTTCATCAAATGGCAACACATTTCTATGCTTAGGAAACATAACCATCTTTGATTAACGAGCTAGTCAAGTAGAGGCATACTAGGGACAATATGTTTTGTCTATGTATTCACACATGTACTAAGTTTCCGGTTAATACAATTCTAGCACGAATAATAAACATTTATCATGAAATAAGGAAATAAATAATAACTTTATTATTGCCTCTAGGCATATTTCCTTCAGTCTCCCACTTGCACTAGAGTCAATAATCTAGATTACATAGTAATGATTCTAACACCCATGGAGCTTTGGTGCTAATCATGTTTTGCTCGTGGAAGAGGCTTAGTGAACAGGTCTGCAACATTCAGATCCGTGTGTATCTTGCAAATCTCTATCTCCCCCTCCGACACTTGATGACGGATGGAATTAAAGCGTCTCTTGATGTGCTTGGTTCTCTTGTGAAATCTGGATTCCTTTGCCAAGGAAATTGCACCAGTATTGTCACAAAAGATTTTCATTGCACCCGATGCACTAGGTATGACTGAGGGAATCCTGGATTAAGGGGTCCTCGGACAGCCAGACTATTGACATGGGCCGGACTGTTAGGCCATGAAGATACAAGATAGAAGACTTCTTCCCGTGTCCGGATGGGACTCTCCTTTGCGTGGATGGCAAGCTTGGTGATTCGGATATGCTAATTCCTTTCTCTTTAACTGAGTTTGTATAACCCTAGTCCCCTCCAGTGTCTATATAAACCGGAGGGTTTAGCCCATAAGGCATCATCATAATCACATAGGATAGACTTCTAGGGTTTTCGCCATTATGATCTCGCGGTAGAACAACTCTTGTAATACTCATATTCATCAAGATCAATCAAGCAGGAAGTAGGGTATTACCTCCATAGAGAGGGCCCAAACTTGGGTAAACATCGTGTCCCCCGCCTCCTGTTACCATTAGCATTAGAGACATAGTTCGGGACTCCCTACCCGAGATCCGCCAGTTTTGACACCGACATTGGTGCTTTCATTGAGAGTTCCGGTGTGTCGTCACCAAAAGGTTTGATGGCTCCATCAATCATCTACAATGATGCAGACTAGGGGGAGATTTTCCTCCCCGGACAGATCTTCGTATTCGGCGACTTCGCACTACGGGCCAACTCACTTGGCCATCTTGAGCAGATCGGCAGCTACGCCCCTGGCCATCGGGTCAGATCTGGAAGCTTGAATTACGTGGCCGATATCCGCGGAGACTTGATGTTTGACAGATTCGAGCCCATGACGGCTACTCCCTATCACCATGATGAACATGACCAAAATCTATCATTGGACCATGCTCAGGAGATAGCACCAATAACCGCTCTGGCCCTAGATCCAGAATAGATCGCACCATCCGAGGACGGGACGCTCAACCCCGCCACAGAAGCCGCGGACTCAGCGGTGTTGGAGTCGCACACAAGTCCAACCTTGAGCGGGGCCTGTGTCATCGGAACCACAGACCCGTCTCCGGCCTCAAGTTCCAAACCGCGTGCATCCGCTCCCATCGAACCTGATCAGGCACCGATCGTTGAGTTCAGCTCCGCGGACATCTTCTGGCACTCACCTTTAGGCGATGTGCTAAACTACCTAAAAGTCCTCTCCTTGTCAGGAGACTCTCAGCCGAACTATATCCGGCTTGAATTGGAAGGTGATGACGGAGAATTTCGCTTCCCACCCACCACCCACTACATAGCCACTTTCGAGGACTTAACGGACATGCTTGACTACGACTCCGAAGACATCGGCGGTATGGACGACGATGCCAGAGAGGAACAGGCGCAAAAACCACCGCTTACAGGGCACTGGACAACCACCTCCTCGTATGACGTATACATGGTGGATACACCAAAAGAGAACAACGACGACAATGAAAATCCAGTCGAGGACAAGCCTCCTGAGATACAGCCAAAGCGCTGGTGTCAGCGGCGCCACTCTAAGCAACGCCATGGTAAAAACAGCAATACTCACAGGAGAAAACAATACTCCGGACAATGCCGAAGATAATGAAGACCCCACTGAGCCAACCTCCGATTAGGACAAACGGGAAGATGGGCGAGTTACCCTGACGAACAGGCCATGAATGAAGACTTAGAGGACAACAACTACCTTCCGCTCTCCAAGGACGAGGTGAGCCTCGGCGACGAAGAATTTATCGTGCCCGAGGAGCCCGTCGAACAGGAGCGCTTTAAGCACCGGCTAATAGCCACTGCAAGGAGCCTGAGAAAGAAGAAGCAGTAGCTTCTGGCTGATCAAGATCTGCTCAATCATAGATGGACTGACGTCCTAGCAGCCGAAGAATACGGCCTCAAGCGCCCAACCAAAAGTTACCCGAAGCGCAAGTTGTTGCCACAATTTGATGACGAGGCATTGGAGCCCGTCCTACCAACGCACAATGCGGCTGACCGACCACCACGTGGCTGGGACAAAGCGGCAACTCGAGCCGAACACCAGCCCGCACTACCTCGCCATAAAAATAGAGACACAACAGCTCGGGAAAAAACACATGACCTGTGGCGTGACTTGGAAAACAGAGCAGGTCAGACAAGATCGATCTATGGATCGGGGGGGCGTGCCCCCACACGCTATGATGGCCACCCAGCCGGACATGACAAACATTATCACGACCGAGCCGATGACTGTTGACGAACTTCATCCGAGCTATGTCACGACCTGGCCCGATACAAAGGCGCCGCACACCCCCTCTACTTCACTAATGAAGTAATGGAACACAATTTCCCAGAAGGGTTTAAACCCATGAACATCGAATCATATGACGGAAAAGCAGACCCCGCGGAATGGATTGAGGATTTTCTTCTCCATATTCATATGGCCCGCGGTGAAGATCTTCACGCCATCAAATACCTCCCGCTAAAACTCAAAGGACCGACTAGGTACTAGTTGAACAGTCTGCCCGAAAACTCCTTTGGTAGCTGGGAGAACTTGGAGGACACCTTTCTCGACAACTTCCAAGGTACATATGTCCGACCTCCGGATGCCGATGACTTAAGTCACATAGTTCAACAGCCCGGAGAGTCAGCCAGGAAATTCTGGACTAGGTTCTTAACTAAAAAGAACCATATTGTTGACTGTCCGGATGCCGAAGCCCCAGCGGCCTTTAAGCATAGCATCCACGACAAATGGCTCGCCCGACACCTCGGCCAAGAAAAGCCGAAGTGCATGGCAGCCCTCACGGCACTCATGACCCGCTTCTGTGCGGGTGAAGATAGTTGGCTAGCCCGTAGCAATAACAATACAAGTGAACTTGGCACTTCTGAAGCCAGAAATAGCAACAACAAGCCCCGATGCAACAGACACAAGCATTGAAACAACGGTGAAAACACCGAAGACACGGTAGTCAACACCGGATTCAGTGGCTCTAAGTCCGGTCATAGGAAGAAGCCATACAAAAGAATCAATCCGGGCCCGTCCAATTTGGACCGCATACTCGATCGTCCATGCCAAATCCACGGCACACCTGATAAACCAGCCAATCATACCAACAGAGAGTGTTGGGTCTTCAAACAGGCCGGCAAGTTAACAGAGAGAAGGGGTCCCAAAGCAAGGACGATGACGAGGAGCCCCGGCCACCGAACACAGGGGGACAGAAGAAGTCCCCCCCTCCAAGTTAAAACGGTGAACATGATATACGCTACCCATATCCCAAAGAGGGAGCGCAAGCGCGCTCAGGGACGTCTACGCGATAGAGCCAGTCGCCCCAAAGTTCAACCCATGGTCATCCTGCCCGATCACTTTTGATCGCAGGGATCATCCGACCAGTATCCGTCATGGCGGTTCAGCCGCACTGGTACTCGACCTAATCATTGATGGGTTCCATCTGACGCGAGTCCTCATGGACGGTGGCAGCACCCGGAACCCTCAGGGATCAAGCCCACAAAAACCACTTTTAAAGGTGTCATACCAGGGGTAAAGGCCTGCTGTACGGGCTCAACCACACTAGAAGTGGTCTTCGGATCCCCGGACAATTTCCAAATCGAAGAATTGATCTTCGATATCATCCCCTTCCGCAATGGCTATCACGCACTGCTTGGACGAACCGCATTTGCTCGATTCAATGTTGTGCCGCACTACACTTATCTCAAGCTCAAGATGCCCGGACCACGCGGTGTCATAACAATCAATGGAAACACGGAACGCTCCCTCCGTACTGAGGAGCACACCACTGCCCTTGCAGTAGAAGTATAGAGCAGCCTTTTAAGGCAAAACATCAATTCGGCGGCCAAGCTCCCGGACACTGTCAAGCAAGTCCGAACTACACTACAGCAGGACAATCCAGCTCGTCAAGAGCTTGACTAGCAATTCGGCCTCCGTCCCTGTCCCGATCAAATGGAAGCATTCGTACCGCACGTACATAACTATGCACTCAACATACCATGGGCATAGACGGAGGCACGGCTAGATCGTGGTCCATAATACAGCTCAACCGCTCCTGGACCCGCATACTTTTACTTTTTCTTTTTCTTTTCAGGTCTCTTTTCTTTCCCAGGTACTTCCTGGTGACCTGATCGACGGACCTATAGAGGGACGGATACACCAAGACGGCAAGAAGCATTGACGTATGGGGAAATTTCCAGGTGGTTTCTTTAAATAATCATTATACCTGCCTTAAGGACCCGCACGCAGCTCTCCCTTGGTCGTGGCATGTTAAATAGCCCTTTTGCTTGTCGCACTACTTGTATAAATACACTTTGACGTATTAATAAAACTATAATGAAAAATAGTTGTGGCCCAATTTCTGCGGCATTAGCCTATTGCTTCATTTTTTCTTTTTTTTTTGATATTCTTATCAATTGCACCCGTACGCTCTGGTATGCCTTAATACGCCAGGGGCTTCATTACGCCCCAATACGGCAACAAAGTCCGAACACTTTTTCATAGTATAGTTCGGCACCCCGAACTTATAGCATTATATGCCTCGGCTCTGAATCATGTCTTTGGTCAATAATTGGGTTGCCCGGCTCGTGTGCTTACTACCTTACGTTCCGCTATATCGGCTAGGGTAGTAAAGGGAGAACTATTGCGATTGTGTCCTGGTTCGTCTGGATGAGCACCTCAGTAGAGAAAGCCGAAAACTGACTGTCATGATGAGGCAAGAGCCGGTCAGCTGTTCGAGAGGTTTCAAATCGTTAGTTATTTTTTCCGCATTACGCGATAAATCAGTTTTTATCCAATCAGGTGTTTACAACACCTCAAGTTCGGATCTCCAAACACTAGAGGCCGCGCCTAAATTTTTATTGTCAAACTCCTATGCTGAGTGAGGGTGATAAATCCATATAGTCAGATTACCTTGTTCGTTGCCCTAAACACCTCCTTTAAGGACCAAACTTTGGAGTAAAGAGTGTTTAGATTTATCCCGAACACCCCCGTACTATCTACGTGGGGGCGGAAGCCGACGAGTGGCCAACTCTCAAATTTAACAATACGGTCGCACAGGAGGTAAAATTGAAACAACAAGCATTATATTACATAACGATCTTGTTTCATAATACAGGAAGGGATGACATGAGCATATTCACTCAAAGATTACATTCTTAGCACATCGCTCTGCCACAAGGTGGGATCCCTCCATAACATTGTCAAAGTACAACTCAGGGGTGCGGTGCTCCTTGCCCGCGGGTGGCCCCTCGGTCACAAGCTTTGCGCGTCCATCTTCACCCAATGCATCTTGACTCGGGCGAAGGTCATCCATGCATCTTCAATGCAGACAGACCGCTTGATAGCTTCTAGCCGAGGGCAGGCATTGACCAGCCGCTTCACGAGCCTGAAGTAGCTGTTGGGGATGGCTTCCGTAGGACATAGCCAGATTATTAAATCCTTCGTGGTTAGTTAGGCTGCCTTGTGTAGTTCGACCAGCTGTTTTAGCTGATCGCTCAAGGGCACCGGATGTTCTGATGCAAGGTATTGCGACCAAAACAGCTTCTTCGTGGAGCTCCCCTCTTCGGCTCGGAAGAGTTCCACAGCGTCGGAAGTGCTGCGCGGCAGATCCACAAATGCCCCTGGAGGGTCAGTAAGAGGAACCTTTTCTTCACATATTTGCTCTGCATAATAAAGGCCTCACCCGCCGCAATTTTTCTTGCCTCCTGAATTTCCTGGAGTGCGCCTAGGGCCTCAACCCGGGCATCATGTGCATTTTGGCGGGCCTTGGTGAGTTCGGACTCTTGATCTGTAAGGTCGCGCTCCAAGGACTCGCGCTTCTTGACAGCGTCCTAGACTACATGACCAAATAAAAAACTAGCCTTTTCCCAATTTTAGTTCTTAGCAGATTTTAGCAACTTAGCACAAGTCAAGCAATCAATCTACACATGTAATTCTAAGAGTATAGCAGCGAAATGTAAAGCAATTGCATATGAAGGTAAAAGGAGGAGTTTGAGGCGGCAAACACAATGTTGACACGGAGATTTTTTTATCTGTGGTTCCGATAGGTGGTGCTATCGTACATCCACGTTGATGGAGACTTCAACCCACGAAGGGTAACGGTTGCGCGAGTCCACGGAGGGCTCCACCCACGAAGGGTCCGCGAAGAAGCAACCTTGTCTATCCCACCATGGCCGTCGCCCACGAAGGACTTGCCTCACTAGGGTAGATCTTCACAAAGTAGGCGATCTCCTCGCCCTTACAAACTCTTTGGTTCAACTCCACAATCTTGACGGAGGCTCCCAAGTGACACCAAGCCAATCTAGGAGACACCACTCTCCAAGAAGTAACAAATGGTGTGTTGATGATGAACTCCTTGCAAATGATAGTCTCCCCAACACTCAACTCTCTCTCACAGGATTTGGATTTGGTGGAAAGAAGTTTTGAGTGGAAAGCAACTTGGGGAAGGCTAGAGATCAAGATTTATGTGGTAGGAATGGAATATCTTGACCTCAATGAAAGTGTAGGTGGTTCTCTCTCAGAAAATGTATGTTGGAAGTGTAGGCATGTTCTGATGGCTCTCTCGATGAATGAAGAGTTGGTGGAGGGGTATATATAGCCTCCACACAAAATCTAACCATTACACACAACTTACCAAACTCGGTGGGACCGAATCGTGAAACTCGGTCGGACTGATTTAGTAAATAATGTGACCGTTAGGAATTTTGGTGGGACCGACATGTCAACTCGGTGGGACCGATATAGTTAGGGTTAGGGCATAATGTAATCTCGGTGAGACCGATTACAAAAACTCGGTGAGACCGATTTTGGAAATAGACACACTGAGGGTTGGTCAGGCAAACTTGGTGGGACCGATTCGCTCATCTCGGTTTGACCGAAACGTTACGAAAGGGAAACATAGTGTTTGCATTGCAATCTCGGTGGGACCGATCGCTCATCTCGGTTTAACCGAAATGTTATGAAGGAAAACAGAGAGATTACAATCCCATCTCGGTGAGACCGAGATCCCTATCGGTGAGACCGAAAAGACTAGGTTTTCTGGCAATGGCTATGTCAACTGAACTCGGTGGCGCCAGATAGGAAGTTTCGGTGGGGCCGAGTTTGACTTTTGTTTTGGGACATATGTGGATGTAAGAAAGTAGTTGAGGGTTTTTGGAGCATATCACTAAGCACTTTGAGCAAGAAACTCATTAAGCAACACCTCATCCCCTCTTGATAGTATTGGCTTTTCCTATGGACTCTATGTGATCTTGGATCACTAAAATGGAAAATGTTGAGTCTTGTGCTTTGAGCTTGAGCCAATCCTTTTGTCCTTCACATTTTGAGGGGTCCACGTTTCTCATCCATGCCATGCCAATCATTGAGCTTTCCTGAAATATTTATCTTGAAATAGCATTAGCTCAATGAGCTATATGTTGTTAGGAATTACCAAAACCACCCAGGGATAGTTGCACTTTCAATCTCCCCCTTTTTGGTAATTGATGACAACATATAGATCAAAGCTTCGACAAATGATAATAAGATTGAAAAACATCGTCGCTTTGAGAAGTATGTGATAAGCAAGAGCTCCCCCTAAATTTGTGCATTATTTAAAATTTGCTTTGGACTGCAACTGCACAATGTGTTAAGATCATGGGTTACTCTTTCATGTCACATACATCTTGGTGGAGCGCTCAAAATGATAATAATTGAACACATGCACTCATCACCAAGCAAAAGTGAATGATCATATCAGGATATAATAGATAATATCATCCAACAAGCATTAAGGGTAGCATATGATCAAACACATGATCATCCAAGTACCTCACAAAAGACATAATGTATCAAGCAAGCACACAATAAAGAAGTTCAACCACCAAAACAAGAGAGATCAAAAGCAACACTCTCTCTCGAAGCCTATGATCTATACATTTTCTCCCCCTTTGGCAACAAGTTACCAAAAAGTTCAAAGAATGCACAGTGCTAATCGACTCTCAGGCTTGGTCTTCATGAGGTAGTGTAGAGATGACTCCAAGGACGAAAGCGTCTGTTGATGTTGCTGGAGCTGGTGGAGTGGCTGCTAGAGCTGGTGGCACTGAAGCTGTGGCAACTGGTGCAGATGATGTAGCTCTAGTATTTGGAACAGGCACTGCAAGAGATCTCTGTCCTCTGGGCACTCTAGCAAAAGCATATGTAGTAGACTTGCCCTTCTTCTCCTCCACATCCTCCTGAAGTTGCGCAACTGCAGTTTGGATCTCTGTGACCTTGACATCAAGAGCATAGAATTTCTGCTCAATGATCCTCTCCAAGCTCTCCTGGTTTTGAGTCAGGGTGGCCAATCCCTTCTCAATCCTCAAGGTGGAGGCAACCAAATAGCCAAGCTGATTTTGCTTGCTCTTCAGGAATACTTGAGATGCCTCTTCAGCAGTTGGCATTTTTGCAGCTTTCTCTGTCCTTGCCTTCTCTCTCTTCTCATGTGCTTGAGCTGATGATGGTTTGTTCTCATTCATAACAATAGTATTGTCCTCAAATTCAGGGCAGATGGGCAGGTGCCTTCTTGTTCATGCCTGGCTTTGTGGTAGCAGCACTGCCATACTCCTTCTTCATCACCTTCTTCTTTGAGGTGGCCTCATCCTCAACAACAATGTAGTCCTCATCTTCAGATACTGAGGTTTTCTTCTTCCTTGTCCTGGTAGCTGCCTTTGGCAGGTTGCTGGGTGTGCTCCTGCTGCCCTCATCATAACTGCTTGAGGGACTAGTGCCCTCACTCAACTGAGCTTGCTCCTCAGACTTGTTCTAGCTATCAGTTTCATCAGACATTTCTGCAAACTCACTGACAGCAGACCCTGTGATGGATATAGATGAGGTAGAGTAGATGAGCATCACAAAGTACAGAGGTTTTGCAAAATAATTGAGTCAAAAACTTAGTTATAGTTTTCCACAGAAAGCATTTTGGAGCTACCGATTTGTAAACTCGGTGATACCAAAGCAGCTTTTGGAACCTAAACTAGTGAACTCGGTCAGACCGAGTCACAGTTTGGTGGCACCGAGACTGCTAGGATTTCACAAAGAATCGAACTCGGTCACACCGATTTGCAATTCTCGGTCAGACCGAAAATCACATGTGCAATGGCCTAAGCCAAATCGGTGAGACCGATTTCAACAACTTGGTCGGTCCGAGATGAGTTCGACGGAAACCTAACTCTAAATTTTCAAATCTAATCTAATCTACAGGACGTTTTCGCTGGATAGAATGATTTCAAACGTCGCAAGAATCATGGCAAAGCAATGTTCTAGGAATCGGAGTTAAAGAATAGCACAAAGTTTCAAGTTCATACCCTAACTCAGCGGTGAACTTGCGACGGCGGCAACGGCGGGGCAGAATGCCGTTGATGGTGGCAGAGACCAGTGGCGGGAGGTCGCTGGCAGCGAGAGGACGATCCGACGACCGGAAGAGGCAGAGCAGGTTATGCGCGGGCTAAGAGTTTCGGAAAAAGTTCCAAAATTTGACCCGCCGGTATATATAGCCTAACCCTGTCGGTGTGACCGAGTGGAACAACCCGGTGGCACTGAGATGCAAAACTGCGAGCAGTTACTGCAACTCGGTGTGACCGAAAGGTTCTAATCGGTTGCATCGAGAATGAAAACGTAGATCAACTTATGATCTCGGTATGACCAAAAAGGGTGAATCAGTCAGACCGAAATGCAAAAAGAGGTTTTGGAAGTTTAAGTCTATGACGAATCGGGGACTTTGAGTGCTCCTCACACAGAGTGGTTCGAATCTGACTTGACCAAACATTGTGATCTAGCATGAATAGAGTTTGAGACAAGAAAAGCATAGATAGCTAGCGAAGGTTCTTAGGTATTCTTGTCCATCCACTTGGCAAAAGAAAAGAAGCCAAACAATCAAAACAACAAGTGGATGTCCTTGAATGAGTAAAATATGCAACCAACATGCTCACACAATAAAATGGCAAATGAAATATGTGGAAAAGCACGCACAACCAATTCTAGCATCTATCAAACAATTGGCGATGACTAGGTCATCTATATATGAGTATATTGACTTAGGAGTCAAATGAGAACATTTGATCATAGGTCATACTCATTGTCTAAGAACAAGTGGGGTTACTAATTTTACATAAAGCATTGTTGTGTTCACACCATTAGAGTTGCTTTAGCTCAATTCTTAGAGTAAATCTCCCCCTAGATGTGAGATCCCCCCCTAAGAGGGATGAACTAACCTTGGGTTTTGTCGATGATGACTTCATGTAGGTGTTGAAGATGTGGATGCTCAATGTTGATGTAGATCATTTGGAGCAATCCTTTGGAGTGAGTTGCACTTTCAATGCCTACATGGGTTAGTCCCACAAGGAACAAACAAGGATATCCATAGACATAGAGTGATGCACATACAAGATGATGTCCATGAAAGTGTTAGGTTACCTTGTCCCTTGTCTTACCAACAAGAGTGTTTGTGACTCCTTGAACTAGTGCAAGATGTGGAAGTTGATTGCACTTGTCCTTGCCAAAATGATATGAGTGAAGTATGTTGGCGGAGTCACCCTCAAGAACTCTCTAGTTCTTCTTCTTTGGGATCCACATCATCTTGATGGGAATCCTTGGAGTTGTAGTTGTAATTGATGAAGTAGAACTTGATGTAGTCTTGGGAACCCACTTGACCAAGGCCTTAGGAGCTTCTTCAAATGCATCAATCTCCTCTTGAAGCTTGTCCGTGCCTTTTTGCTTGTGAACTTGTGGTGGAAGATCATCTTGAGCTTGTGTTCCTTTGAAAGAAGTAGGATCATACTTCTCTTGTTGAGTAACAAACTTCGTCTTGGGGTATTGATCATCTTCCCACTCAACTCCATTGGCATTGAACATTCGTTCAAAACCAACACCTTGATTCTTCCGGTGCCTTCCTTGCTTGCATACAATTTCCTCGAATTGCTTACTTCCGGCAAGGCTCTTGTAAACACCTTTCTCTATAATTCCCTTCAATAAGCTATTTTCTTGCTCAAGTGTAACTTGGCTAAGAGAATCATTAGTGGAATCAAGAGAACTACTAGAAGCAACAACGTTGGATTTAGCATGATTATTGTTACTACTAGAAGAAGAATCTTTCTTGTTCTTGTTACTAGACTTGACTTGTGGCATGTAAGTAGATAAGAGTAAATGCTTGGCAATGTAAGAAGAACTTTTATTGCGGAGATCATCATTGATTGCCTTTGAAAACTCATGTTCTTGCTCAAGGTTGAGCTTTTCAAAGCGTAACTTCTCATGATTCTTTAAAAGTTCTCGATGATCTTCCAACATAGTTTCATGAGCTAACTGAAGAGTGTTTAGTTCTTTAGTTAGGCGCTCAATATTCTCCTTCTCATTGTCATTCGTTTTATCTTCATTAGCATGATTATTTGATGTTTCATCATAGTATTCATCACTAGAGTTGTCAACAAGTAAATCATCATCACCTAACAAGTCATCTTCATCACTATTGAAATCGTCATACTTGGAGTGTGATACCTTTAGGCCTTTAGCCATGAAGCATCTTACAATTCCTTCATTTGGTGAGTCAAATATGTCGTAGGAGTTGGTTGACACAAGAGCTAGACCGGAAACACCTTCATCTTGAGTATATTCGGAGTCAGAGTCATAGCTTCTCTTGGAGTGATTGTCGGAGTTGGAGCCGGATACCCATTCACCAACATGAGCTTGATGTCTTTGTTTTGTGTAGCTCTTTGATGACTGGTCCTTCCTTTCCGAATCCTTGCTTCTCCGGGATGTTCTTTGTTCATAACGATCATCTCTACTCCTCCTTTCTGTTGATGGTGATTCTTCTCTTCTACTCCTTTTTGGAGAATCTTCTCTTCTTTTGTAGGGAGCCGTACACTCATTGGAATAGTGTCCGGGTCTTCCACAATTGTAGCAATTACGCTCACGACTAGAAGATCTTTTGTCATTGTAGGACCTTGACTTGGAACTTCTTTCCTTGCTTCTACTCTTGTAGAGCTTGTTGAAGTTCTTCACCATTAGGCTCAATTCTTCATTGTAGTTTTGTTTCTCACTTGATGATGTGAGAGCTTCACATGAGGCTTTGTAAGCACCACTTCACTTGTTGTGGAGCTCTTCTTTATCCTTGAGTGACATCTCATGAGCAACAATTCTTCTAATGACTTCCCTTGGCTTGAGATCTTTGTAATTGGGCATCATTTGGATCAATGTGCACACGGTATCATATTTTCCATCCAAGGCTCTTAGGATCTTCTTGATGATGAATTTATCGGTCATCTCTTCACTTCCTAAGCCGGCAATCTCATTTGTGATGAGAGCAAGCCTAGAGTACATTTCAGCGACGCCTTCACCATCTTCATTTTGAACTTGTCAAGTTGACTTTGAAGCACATCCAATTTGGATTCCTTGACGGAGTCGGTACCTTTGTGCATGTCAATCAAAGTATCCCAAATTTCCTTTGCATTCTCAAGACGGCTGATTTTGTTGAATTCTTCGGGGCACAATTCGTTGAAGAGAATGTTATAAGCTTGAGCATTGTATTGCAGCATCTTCAACTCTTCCATGGTAGCTCCAACGTTCGGTTCTCTCCCATCAAAGAATTCACCTTTCAAGCCAATACACACAATAGCCCAAACGGCGGGGTTATGTCCAAGAATATGCATTTTCATCTTATGCTTCCAACTAGCAAAATTTGTACCATCAAAGTAAGGACCTCTATGGTGGTAATTTCCCTTGCTAGATGCCATACTCTCCTAGGTTGTGAAACCAAGGCTATGACCACAAAAAGCTATGGAAATCAAAGAAAATGGAAACCAAAGCTCTGATACACTTGTAGGATCGAAAGTATGTCTAGAGGGGGGTGATTAGACTACTTGACCAAATAAAAATCTAGCCTTTTCCCAATTTTAGTTCTTGGCAGATTTTAGCAACTTAGCACAAGTCAAGCAATCAACCTACACATGCAATTCTAAGAGTATAGCAGCAGAATATAAAGCAATTGCATATGAAGGTAGAGGGAGGAGTTTGAGGGGGAAAACACAATGTTGACACGGAGATTTTTTATCCGTCATTCCGATAGGTGGTGCTATCGTACATCCATGTTGATGGAGACTTCAACCCACGAAGGGTAACGGTTGCGCGAGTCCATGCAGGGCTCTACGCACGAAGGGTCCACAAACAAGCAACCTTGTCTATCCCACCATGGCCGTCGCCCACGAAGGACTTGCCTCACTAGGGTAGATCTTCACGAAGTAGGCGATCTCCTTGCCCTTACAAACTCCTTAGTTCAACTCCACAATCTTGACGGAGGCTCCCAAGTGAAACCTAGCCAATCTAGGAGACACCACCCTCCAAGAAGTAACAAATTGTGTGTTGATGATGAATTCCTTGCTCTTGTGCTTCAAATGATAGTCTCCCCAACACTCAACTCTCTCTCACAGGATTTGGATTTGGTGGAAAGAAGATTTGAGTGGAAAGCATCTTGGGGAAGGCTAGAGATCAAGATTTATGTGGTAGGAATGGAATATCTTGACCTCAACACAAGTGTAGGTGGTTCTCTCTCAGAAAATGTATGTTGGAAGTGTAGGCATGTTATGATGGCTCACTCCACGAATGAAGAGTGGGTGGAGGGGTATATATATAGCCTCCACACAAAATCTAACCATTACACACAACTTACAAAACTCGGTGGGACCGAATTGTGAAACTCGGTTGGACCGATTTAGTAAATAATGTGACCGTTAGGAATTTCGGTGGGACCGACATGTCAACTCGGTGGGAACGATATAGATAGGGTTAGGGCATAACGTAATCTCGGTGAGACTGATTTAGGTAATAGACACACAGAGGGTTGGTCAGGCAAACTCGGTGGGACCGATTCGCTCATCTCGGTTTGACCAAAACATTACGAAAGGGAAACAGAATGTTTGCATGGCAATCTCGGTGGGACCGATCACTCATCTCGGTTTGACCATAACGTTACGAAGGGAAACAGAGAGATTACAATCCCATCTCGGTGAGAACGAGATCCCTATCGGTGAGACCGAAAATACTAGGGTTTCTGGCAATGGCTATGTCAACTGAACTCTGTGGCGCCGGATAGGAAGTTTCAGTGGGGCCGAGTTTGACTTTTGGTTTGGGACATATGTGGATGTGAGAAAGTAGTTGAGGGTTTTTGGAGCATATCACTAAGCACTTTGAGCAAGAAACTCATTAAGCAACACCTCATCCCCTCTTGATAGTATTGGCTTTTCCTATGGAGTCAATGTGATCTTGTAACACTAAAATGGAAAATGTAGAGTCTTGTGCTTTGAGCTTGAGCCAACCCTTTTGTCCTTAGCATTTTGAGGGGTCCACGTTTCTCATCCATGCCATGCCAATCATTGAGCTTTCCTGAAATATTTATCTTGAAATAGCATTAGCTCAATGAGCTATATGTTGTTAGGAATTACCAAAACCACCCAGGGATAGTTGCACTTTCACTTCTTGATGGTCTCCACCTCGGTCGTCGCTCCTAACAAATAAAATGGAGCTTTAGTTAAACCAAAACACACATCCTTCCTGAATATACACAATGTTATTGCATACCTTGACTATCTTTGAGCTGCTTTTTCATGCGACCGAGCTCCTCCTCGGTCCGCCACAGACTTTGCTTTATTCCGGAGACTTCCGCAGTATGCGAGGTCGCAGCCAGCAGCGATGCCTTCTTGTTCACATAGACATACTAGGTTAGACTCCTACGAAAATTATTTGATCCTCTGTTCGGCTTTTCTTTCCGAACACCGGACAGAGTATCAGAAGCTACTGTCTATACTATGACATTCTTCTTATAATCATGTTGCTTACCTCAAAGCCTGTTAGAAGGCTTGTGCAGGCTTCGGTCAGTCCACTCTTCGCGGATTGAATCCTCTCAATCACCGTACCCATAAGGGTACGGTGTCCTTGAACAATGGAAGCGCCTCGCAGCGCTTCCAACAAATTATCCGGTGCCTCTGGATGGACAGGGGTCATCGGAGGAATAGGCACACCTCCTTCTTTCAAAAGAGGCGGCTGTCCTAATTCCCCAGCCATATGGGTCTCCGGAACTGTATTCCGCTGGGGGCCAAACTGGATACGGCCCCCATCGTCAGTATCCATGGGAGTTTGCTCCCCCATGTGTCCGGCAGCCGAGGCTTCACCCTCCAGCGCCTCCCTGACGGCCTTCTCAATCTCTCTCGGGCCTGGGATCCTTCGGGACGATGCCTCGGCACCATCCATGTCCTTGGGAGAGGAGGCTGTGCGAAGAGTCCCGCTGTCCATCGCATCCCGGTCCAGCGAATCCTCCGAAGATAAGGACCGCTTGAGGTTGGACCGAGCCGGACTGCAAATACATGATTAAACACGTTAAAACAATTAAACAGAGAGGCCGGACATATGAATGTGTTTGGGTACTCTTCCTCGTCATCCTCGGCGATGGAGTGAGTCTCGGCGTCTTCGGATGTCGCGTCCAAAGTGCCCTTGCGACGGAGACCACCTCTGGTCCCCTTGGCCTTCTTCTCCGGCGCCTGATAAGGCGCCAGAACCAGCATCTTTGTCAGAAGCGGGACTTATGGGTCCTCTGGCAGTGTAGCCGGATAGTTAGTCCGCTCCGCCTTCTCTGTCCAGGTCTAAAAGAATCAATAGGGAGGCTTAGACGCTTTCCTCGAGTATGCAAGTAAAGGGTACACCTTGAAAACATGAAAGAACTTACCGGACTAGCAGGGTGGGTTAAGTCGTGCCCACGATCCTTAGTCGTGGGTGGCGACGCCTCGTTGGCCTTGAAGAGCACCTTCCAGATGTCTTCGCGCGTAGTGCCGAAGAGCTCCAGTAGGGTCTGGTGCTTGGCTAGATCTAACTCCCATAGACGGCAAGTCCGGCGTTGGCACGGAAGGATCCGGCGAACAAGCATCACCTGGATCACATTGACGAGCTTGATTTTCTTGTTTACCATGTTCTGAACGCTTGTCTGGAGCACTGTCAGCTCGTCCGGAGAAGACCAGGTCAGGGCTTTCTGCCAGGAGGTGAGCCACATCGGGACTCCGAAATGGAATGCGGGAGCTGCGGCCCAGTTGGTGTCGCGTGACTCTGTGACGTAGAACCACTTGTACTGCCACCCTTTGACAGTCTCCACGAAGGAGCCTTCGGGACATGTGACATTGGGCATCTTGCCCACCATGGCGCCTCCGCACTCTGCTTGTTGACCACTCACCACCTTGGGCTTCACATTGAAGGTCTTTAGCCATAGCCCGAAGTGAGGTGGGATGCGGAGGAAGGCCTCACACACTACAATAAATGCTGAGATGTTGAGAATGGAGTTGGGGGCCAGGTCATGGAAGTCCAGCCCGTAGTAGAACATGAGTCCATGGACGAACGGGTGGAGCGGGAATCCCAGCCCGCGGACGAAGTGGGAGATGAACAACACCCTCTCATTGGGCTCGGGGGTGGGTACAATCTGTCCCTCAGCCGAAAGCCAATGGGCAATTTCCTTGGCCAAGTACCCGGCCTCCCAAAGCTTAGTGATGTCCTTCTCCTTGACGGAGGAGGCCATCCACTTGCCTTGCGCTCCGGATCTGGACATGGTTGGAGTGCTCTTTTTGGGCGGAAAGGATCAGAGCTTGGGCGCTGGAGCTCGAGAATGGATGGGCGGAGAAGGATAAGGCATGGGTGAAAAAGGGTGGATCCTTATCTCTTTATAAAGGCAGTGAATATTAAGCGCCTCCCCACTCGCCGTAAAACTCGCCTATTCCCCAAGGGCCGTGCAGATGGCACAGTTAGGTTGCCCATGCCCATATTGATGAGAATCCTGCAATAAGGGGATACGATCTCTGCTTCGACAAGACGTGCCAATGAAACCGCGCCTCAAAATATGGAGCGGCAGGCTAAAAAATGGTGGAATAATGACCGGGTGGTGACGTAATGTCAAGCTACAAAAAGTTGTCAGCGGATTGGACTCGTGAAATATTATACTCTCTACGGTTCTGTGTGGTACTTGTTTTGCAGAGCCGGATACTTTTTTTGTGTTCGAAGACTATTCTGGAGTATTCGGAGAAGGAACCCGCCTTGCAATGCCGATGACAATCTGCGTGCCGGACTCATCGTCATTGAAGCCTAGTTCAGGGGCTACTGAGGGACTCCTGGATTAAGGGGTCCTCGGACAGCCGGACTATTGACATGGGCCGGACTGTTGGGCTATGAAGATACAAGATAGAAGACTGCTTCCCGTGTCCGGATGGGACTCTCCTTTGCGTGGATAGCAAGCTTGGTGATTCGGATATGCAGATTCCTTTCTCTGTAACCGACTTTGTATAACCCTATTCCCTTCCGGTGTCTATATGAACCGGAGGGTTTGGCCCATAAGGCATCATCATAATCACATAGGCTAGACTTCTAGGGTTTTAGCCATTAGGATCTCGCGGTAGATCAACTCTTGTAATACTCATATTCATAAAGATCAATCATGCAGGAAGTAGGGTATTACCTCCATAGAGAGGGCCTGAACCTGGGTAAACATCGTGTCCCCCGCCTCCTATTACCATTAGCCTTAGACACACAGTTTGGGACTCCCTACCCGAGATCCGCCGGTTTTGACACCGACAATGACACCTAGATCGGTTATGAACTCCTTCATCCAAACTCCTTCATTTGCTGCATCCGAAGCAGCAATGTACTCCGCTTCACACGTAGATCCCGCCACGACGCTTTGCTTGGAACTACACCAACTGAAAGCTCCTCCATTGAATAAAAATATGTATCCGTTCTGTGACTTAAAGTCATCCAGGTCAGTGTCAAAGATTGCATCGACGTAACCGTTTACGACGAGCTCTTTTTCACCTCCATAAACGAGAAACATATCCTTAGTTCTTTTCAGGTATTTCAGGATGTTCTTGACCGCTGTCCAGTGCTCCACTCTGGGATTACTTTGGTACCTCCCTGCTATGCTTATAGCAAGGCACACATCAGGTATGGTACACAACATTGCATACATGATAGAACCTATGGCTGAAGCATAGGGAATGACCTTCATTTTCTCTCTATCTTCTGAAGTGGTCTGGCATTGATAACCCGCAAGTATACGGGATAGTTGTAGCCTCTTTCGATAAGTAAGAGTGTTGAACAGAACGAGGAGCTAAAGGTAGAACAAATACTCTCTCAAGTCCTATCGGCCACTGATACGACTCTACGCACGCTTGACGTTCGCTTTACCTAGAACAAGTATGAAACTAGAGGTACTTTGTAGGTGTGATAGGATAGGTTTGCAAGACAATAAGGAACACGTAATTAAAAAGTAGGGGCTGTTTAGATAAAGATGCAATAAAATAAATATAGCGAGTGTGAAAAGTGGTGGTAGGAGTTGTGAAATTGCCCCTAAGCAATTGACTACTTTACTAGACCGGTAATCACTATTGCAATTCTATTCGAGGGAGAGGCATAAGCTAACATACTTTCTCTTCTTGGATCATATGCACTTATGATTGGAACTCTAGCAAGCATCCGCAACTACTAAAGATCATTAAGGTAAAACCCAACCATAGCATTAAAGTATCAAGTCCCATTTATCCCATACGCAAACAACCTACTTACTCGGGTTTGTGCTTCTGTCACTCACGCCACTCACCATAAGCAAATCATAAACATATTGCAAACCCTACAGCGGGAATCCCTCACGCTTGCGCGACACGGAGAGCACCATAGGACAGCACCAATAATAAAACATGGAACTCAAACCAATCATAGCAATTCATCAATCGCCGGTAGGACAACGAAAATCTACTCAGACATCATAGGATGACAACACATCATTGGATAATAATATGAAGCATAAAGCACCATGTTCAAGTAGAGGGTACAGCGGGTTGCGGGAGAGTGGACCGTTGTAGATAGAATGGGGAAGGTGATAGAGATGTTGGTGAAGATGGCAGAGGTGTTGGTGAAGATCGCGGTGATGGTGATGGCCTCGGCAGCGTTCCGGCGCCACCGGAAGCAAGGGGGAGAGGGCCCCCTTCTTCTTCTTCTTCTTCCTTGACCTCCTCCCTAGATGGGAGAATGGTTTCCCCTCTGGTCCATGGCCTCCATGGCTTGGGAGAGGCAAGAGCCCCTCCGAGATTGGATCTATCTCTCTGTCTCTCTCTCTGTTTCTGCGTTCTGGAATTCTGCCATGGCACCGTTTCTTTTATATCCGTAGATCCGTAACTCCGATTCGATTGAAACACTCGCCCAGATCTTTTTCCAAAAATTAGCTTTCTTGCAGCCAAAGAAGGGCATCAACCGCCTTACGGGGTGCCCAGGAGGGTGGGGGGCGCCCACCTGGAGTGGGCGCGGGCCCCTGTCTCGTGGCCACCTCGGGCACCGTCTCGCGTTGATTTTACTTCCCAAAAATCACAAATATTCCAAATTAATTCTCCGTCCATTTTTATCCCGTTTGGACTCCATTTGATATGGGGTTTCTGCGAAACATAAAACATGCAACAGACAGGAACTGGCCCTGGGCACAGGATCAATATGTTAGTCGCAAAAAATAGTATAAAAAGTTGCCAAAAGTATATGAAAGTTGTAGAATATTGGGATGGAACAATAAAAAATTATAGATACGACGGAGACGTATCAGCATCCCCAAGCTTAATTCCTGCTCGTCCTCGAGTAGGTAAATGATAAAAAAGAAAACAATTTTTGATGTGGAATGCTACCTAGCATAATCTTGATCAAATGTCTAATGATGGCATGAATATTAAGACACGAGTGATTCAAAGCAATAGTCTATTGACATAAAAACAATAATACTTCGAGCGTACCAATAAAGCAATCATGCCTTTTGAAAACAACAAGGCCAAAGCAAGCTTATCCCTACAAAATCATATAGTTTGGCCATGCTTCATTTTCGTCACACAAAAATGCTCCCATCATGCACAGCCCCGATGACAAGCCGAGCAATTGGTTCATACTTTTTAATGCGCTTGAGCTTTTTCAACCCTCACGCAATACATGAGCGCAGGCCATGGATATAGCACTATAGGTGGAATAGAATATGATGGTGGAGGTTCATGTGGAGAAGACAAAAAAAGGAGAAAGTCTCACATCGACGCAGCTAATCAACGGGCTATGGAGATGCCAATCAATTGATGTCAATGCGAGGAGTAGGGATTGCCATGCAACGGATGCACTAAGAGCTATAAGTGTATGAAAGCTCAACAAAAGAAACTAAGTGGGTGTGCATCCAACTTGCTTGCTCATGAAGACCTAGGGCATTTGAGGAAACCCATCATTGGAATATACAAGCCAACTTCTACAATGGAAACTCCCACTAGTATATGAAAGTGATAACATATGAGACTCTCTATATGAAGAACATGGTGCTACTCTGAAGCACAAGTGTGGTAAAAGGATCGTAACATTGCCCCTTTTTTTCTTTCTTTTTCTTTTTTTTCTTTTTGGGTGGGCTTCTTTGGCCCCCTTTTTTTATTTAGGCTTCTTTAGCCTATCCTTTTTTTTCATTTTTTTCATGGGGCAATGCTCTATAATGATGATCATCACACTTTTATTTACTTACAACTCTATATTACAACTCGATACTAGAACAAAGATATGACTCTATATGAATGCTTCCGGTGGTGTACCAGGATGTGCAATGATCTAGCGTAGCAATGACATCAAAAAACGAACAAGCCATGAAAACATCATGCTAGCTATCTTACGATCATGCAAAGCAATATGAAAATAAATGCTCAAGTCATGTATATGATGATGATGATGGAAGTTGCATGGCAATATATCTCGGAATGGCTATGGAAATGCCATAATAGGTAGGTATGGTGGCTATTTTAAGGAAGATATAAGGAGGCTTATGTGTGATAGAGCGTATCATATCACGGGGTTTGGATGCACCGGCGAAGTTTGCACCAACTCTCAAGATGAGAAAGGGCAATGCACGGTACCGAAGAGGCTAGCAATGATGGAATGGTGAAAGTGCGTATAATCCATGGACTCACATTAGTCATAAAGAACTCATATACTTATTGCAAAAGTTTATTAGCCCTCGAAGCAAAGTACTACTACGCATGCCCCTAGGGGAATAGATTGGTGGGAAAAGACCATCGCTCGTCCCCGACCGCCACTCATAAGGAAGACAATCAAAGAAACACCCCATGCTTGAAATTTGTCACACAACGGTTACCATACGTGCATGCTACGGGACTTACAAACCTCAACACAAGTGTCTCTACAATCCACAACCACCCACTAGCATGACTCTAATATCACCATCTTTATATCACAAAACTATTGCAAGGAATCAAACATATCATATTCAGTGATCCACAAGTTTATGTAGGATTTTATGACTAACCATGTGAATGACCAATTCCTGTCATCTCTCTAAATAGATATAAGTGAAGCAAGAGAGTTTAATTCTTTCTACAAAAGATATGCCCGCGCTCTAACAAATATAAGTGAAGCAAAAGAGCATTCTACAAATGGCGGTTTTCTATGTGAACAGAAAGGGGCAATCCAAACTTCAAATGATATAAGTGAAGCACATGAAGCATTCTATAAAGCCATACTCAAAAGATTTAAGTGATGTGCAATGAGCATTCTATAAATCAACCAAGGACTATCTCATACCAGCACGGTGCATAAAAGAAAAGTGAAAACTAAATACAAAAGATTCTCCAAGACTTGCACATATCGCATGAACGAAACGAATACGAAAACATACCGATACTTGTTGAAGAAAGAGGGGATGCCTTCCGGGGCATCCCCAAGCTTAGACGCTTGAGTCTCCTTGAATATTTACTTGGGGTGCCTTGGGCATCCCCAAACTTGAGCTCTTGCCTCTCTTCCTTTTCCTCATATCGAGACCTCCTCGATCAAACACTTCATCCACACAAAACTTCAACAGAAAACTCGGTAAGATCCGTTAGTATAATAAAGCAAATCACTACTCTAAGTACTGTAACAAACAAATTCATATTTTGTTTTTGCATTGTTTCTACTGTGATATAGCTTTTCCATGGCTTAATCCACTGAAATAAATTGATAGTTTCATCGAAACAAGCAAACTATGCATCAAAAATAGAATCAGTCAAAAACAGAACAGTCTGTAGCAATCTGAACATTCACCATACTTCTATTACCCCAAAAATTCTACGAAAATTACAAACAATAAAAAAATTTGTACAGAAAGACAGTTCAAAAAGAATCAGAACCATTTGATGTTCCAGATAAAAATATAAAATCGCGCACTACAGCCAAAGTTTCTGTCCTGCACCGTACAAACCAACAAGCATTGTAAACATCCTAAAGGCAAACCTTGGCACATTATTTTTATAATACAATGAAATTATACAAGGGGATAATTATTTTTGATGAAAAGTTTATGTAATCAAGATTCACAAAGTTTCCGTGAGCATGAACAAAGTTCAAGGCTAGCTCCCACTTCAGCAATGCTTGTCTTTCTCACTTTCACTTTCCTTTTTGAAAAGATTTTAGGTTCCCCTCTTTATTTTTATTTTTTTTAAACTATATGAAAGCACACAACAGAAATAAATGACTCTCTAAAACTTCCGGGTTGTCTCCCTGGCAGCGCTTTCTTTAAACCCATTAAGCTAGGCATATAGTGCTCAAGTAATGGATCCACCCGGATCCCAAGGTATATCAAAGCCAATTTTTATTAACAATGATTTGTGATTTAGTAGAGAGAACAAAGTAACATATATCATGCAACAACGAAGTCTAACTCTCTTCATATGCATCGGCATGTCATAAAAGAACAATTCATGCACACATAGTAAAGGCCAATGCATAGTATAAGCAGATTCTTGCAATTCTATCATATTGGAAACATAGAGAGGTGGAGATATAGTTCCTCTCTCATAATAATTGCAAGTAGGAGAAGAAAGCACATGCATATCACATTCATCAAAATTATCATGTGGAATAGTAAAAGGCAACCCATCAATATAATCCTTGGTAAGCACAAACTTCTCCGATATAGTGTAGTTTGGTGAATTCAAAAAGATAATAGGACTATCATGCGTGGGTGCAATAGCAACCATTTCATGTTTAACATAACGAACTATAGCAAGTTCATATCCATAAGCATAATTCATATTGGTATCTTGGCCACAAGCATAGCAAGCATCATCAAAAAGGGATATTTCAAGAGAATCAACGGGATCATAACAATCATCATAGCAATCATCCTTCGGTAAGCACGAAGGGGCATTAAACAATGTATGAGATGAAGAGTTACTCTCATTAGAAGGTGGGCACGGGTGATCAATCTGATCTTCCTCCTTTTGTTCTTCGCTCTCCTTGTCATCTTTTTCATCCAATGAGATCACATTTTCATCAATTTCTTCTTCCATAGCTTCCTGCAAAATATTAGTCTCTTCTTGGACAGCGGAGACTTTCTCAATAAATGCGTCAATATTGTAATTATATTCATAATTGTCATAGCAATATTTCAATATAGCAAAATTTTGAGGCCTATAAACATCATCATCTAAAGCTTCATACTTTTCAAACAAAGATTCAATTTCATAAGCAGCCTTAAAAGCAACAAATTCTTCAATTTGTTCAACATCATAGTAATCATATATACCATTAGCATAAGAAGCTAAGGTTTCATTATCATTAAATTTGCATGAAAAGGGAAGGTGTGGAGCCTTCATCCTAGAGCAACAATTATAATCATATCTCAAGCATAGATCCCAAGCATACCAACGCAACATATTAATTTGATCCCATAATAGTTTCCCTTTTTGTGTCAAGCAATAATCCCTAAAGTATTCACGTTGATACAACGTTACTCCCATAACATAATTGAATGGGGTTTTCTCAGGATTATCAAAGTAGTACATAATATTTTGAACATTGCGAGCATCGAGGGTTTTAGGAGGTTCCCCATCTCCAGGAGTAGCAAGTACACCTAATTTTTTTGGTATTTCGTGTTCCATGTACATAACTAAAGATAGAGAACAACTTAGAACAGCACATAAAAATTACTTAGTGATAAAGCAAACAAGCACACACGAGAATATTCACCCCACGCTATGACTCCCCGGCAACGGCGCCAGAAAAAGGTCTTGATAACCCGCAAGTATACGGGGTAGTTGTAGCCTCTTTCAATAAGTAAGAGTGTTGAACCGAATGAGGAGCTAAAGGTAGAACAAATACTCTCTCAAGTCCTATCGGCCACTGATACGACTCTACGCATGCTTGACGTTCGCTTTACCTAGAACAAGTATGAAACTGGAGGTACTTTTGTAGGTGTGATAGGATAGGTTTGCAAGATAATAAAGAACACATAAAGAAAAAGTAGGGGCTGTTTAGATAAAGATGCAATAAAATAAATATAGCGAGTGTGGAAAAGTGGTGGTAGGAGTTGTGAAATTGCCCCTAAGCAATTGACTACTTTACTAGACCGGTAATCACTATTGCAATTCTATTCGAGGGAGAGGCATAAGCTAATATACTTTCTCTTCTTGGATCATATGCACTTATGATTGGAACTTTAGCAAGCATTCGCAACTACTAAAGATCATTAAGGTAAAACCCAACCATAGCATTAAAGTATCAAGTCCCCTTTATCCCATACGCAAACAACCTACTTACTCGGTGCGTGCTACATCACTCACGCCACCCACCATAAGCAAATCATAAACATATTGCAAACCCTATAGCGGGAATCCCTCACGCTTGCGCGACACGGAGAGCACCATAGGACAGCACCAATAATAAAACATGCAACTCAAACCAATCATGGCAATTCATCAATCACCGGTAGGACAATGAAAATCTACTCTGACATCATAGGATGACAACACATCATTGGATAATAATATGAAGCATAAAGCACCATGTTCAAGTAGAGGGTACAGCGGGTTGTGGAAGAGTGGACCATTGTAGATAGAAGGGGGAAGGTGATGGAGATGTTCGTGAAGATGGCAGAGGTGTTGGTGAAGATCGTGGTGATGATGATAGCCCCCGGCAGCGTTCTGGCACCACCGGAAGCAAGGGCGAGAGGGCCCCCCTTCTTCTTCTTCTTCCTTGACCTCCTCCCTAGATGGGAGAATGGTTTCCCCTCTGGTCCATGGCCTCCATGGCTTGGGAGGGGCGAGAGCCCCTCTGAGATTGGATCTATCTCTCTGTCTCTCTCTGTTTCTGCGTTCTGGAATTCTGCCCTGGCACCGTTTCTTTTATATCCGGAGATCCGTAACTCCGATTGGATTGAAACCTTCACCCAGATCCTTTTCCAAAAATTAGCTTTCTTGCGGCCAAAGAAGGGCATCAACCACCTTACGGGGTGCCCAGGAGGGTGGGGGCACGCCCACCTGGAGTGGGCGTGGGCCCCTGTCTCGTGGCCACCTCGGGCACCGTCTCGCGTTGATTTTACTTCCCAAAAATCACAAATATTCCAAAATAATTCTCCATCCGTTTTTATCTCGTTTGGACTCCGTTTGATATGGGGTTTCTGCGAAACATAAAACATGCAACAGACAAGAACTGGCACTGGGCACTGGATCAATATGTTAGTCCCAAAAATAGTATAAAAAGTTGCCAAAAGTATATGGAAGTTGTAGAATATTGGCATGGAACAATCAAAAATTATAGATACGACGGAGATGTATCAGGCATCGAGTCTGACTCAACTTCACACCTTGTAACACAGGCAAGAACCCTTTCTTTGACTGATCCATTTTGAACTTCTTCAAAACTTTATCAAGGTATGTGCTTTGTCAAAGTCCAATTAAGCGTCTTGATCTATCTCTATAGATCTTGACGCCCAATATGTAAGCAGCTTCTCCTAGGTCTTTCATAGAAAAACTCTTATTCAGGTATCCCTTTATGCTATCCATAAATTATATCATTTCCAATCAACAATATGTCATCCAAATATAATATCAGAAATGCTATAGAGCTCCCACTCACTTTCTTGTAAATACAAGCTTCTCCAAAAGTTTGTATAAAACCATACGCTTTGATCACACTATCAAAGCGTTTATTCCAACTCTGAGAGGCTTGCACCAGTCCATAAATGGATCGTTGGAGCTTGCACACTTTGTTAGCACCTTTTGGATCGACAAAAGCTTTTGGTTGCATCATATAAAACTCTTCTTCCAGAAATCCATTCATGAATGCAGTCTTGACATCCATCTGCCAAATTTCATAATCATAAAATGCGGCAATGCTAACATGATTCGGACAGACTTAAGCATCGCTACGGGTGATAAAGTCTCATCGTAGTCAACCACTTGAACTTGTCGAAAAACCATTTGCAACAAGTCGAGCTTTGTAAACAGTAACATTACCGTCTGCGTCGGTCTTCTTCTTAAATATTCATTTATTTTCTATGGCTTGCCGATCATCTGGCAAGTCCAGCAAAGTCCACAGTTTGTTCTCATACATGGATCCCATCTCAGATTTCATGGCCTCAATCCATTTCACAAAATCTGGGCTCATCATCGCTTCCTCATAGTTCGTAGGTTCATCATGGTCTAGTAACATGACTTCCAGAACAGGATTGTCGTACCACTCTGGTGTGGATCTTACTCTGGAAGACCTACGAGGTTTGGTAGTAAATTGATCTGAAGCTTCATGATCATCATCATTATCTTCCTCACTAATTGGTGTAGGAATCACGGGAAAACTAGTTTCTTTGATGAACTACTTTCCAAAAAGGGAGAAGGTATAATTACCTCATCAAGTTCTACTTTCCTCCCACTCACTTCTTTCGAGAGAAACTCCTTCTCTAGAAAGGATCCATTCTTAGCAACAAAGATTTTGCCTTCGAATCTGTGGTAGAAGGTGTACCCAATAGTTTCCTTTGAGTATCCTATGAAGACGCACTTCTCCGATTTGGGTTTGAGCTTATCAGGTTGAAGCTTTTTTACATAAGCATCGCAACCCCAAACTTTAAGAAACGACAACTTTGGTTTCTTGCCAAACCATAGTTCATATGGCGTCGTCTCAACGGATTTTGATGGTGCCCTATTTAAAGTAAATGCAGCCGTCTCTAAAGCATAACCCCAAAATGATAGCGGTAAACCAGTAAGAGATATCATAGATCGCACCATATACAATAAAGTACGATTACAACGTTCGGACACACCATTTTGTTGTGGTGTTCCAGGTGGCATTAACTGTGAAACTATTAGATGTTGTTTCAAATGAAGACCAAACTCGTAACTCAAATATTCTCCTCCACGATCAGATCGTAGAAACTTTATTTTCTTGTTACGATGGTTTTCCACTTCACTCTGAAATTCTTTGAACTTTTCAAATGTTTCAGACTTATGTTTCATTAAGTAGATATAACCATATTTGCTGAAATCATCTATGAAGGTAATAAAATAATGATACCTGTCACGAGCCTCAACACTCATTGGATCGCATACATCGGTATGTATTATTTCCAATAAGTCAATAGCTCGTTCCATTGTTCCGGAGAACGGAGTTTTAGTCATCTTGCCCATGACGCACGGTTCGCAAGCACCAAGTGATTCATAATCAAGTGATTCCAAAAGTCCATCAGCATGGAGTTTCTTCATGCGCTTTACACCGATATGACCCAAATGGCAGTGCCACAAATAAGTTGCACTATCATTATCAACTTTGCATCTTTTGGCTTCAATACTATGAATATGTGTATCATCACTATCAAGATTCAACAAAAATAGACCACTCATTAAGGGTGCATGACCATAAAAGATATTACTCATATAAACAGAACTACCATTATTCTCTGATTTAAAAGAATAATTGTCTTGCATCAAACAAGATCCAGATATAATGTTCATGCTCAATGCTGGAACCAAATAACAACTATTCAGGTCTAAAACTAATCCCGATGGTAGATGTAGAGGTAGCGTGCCGACGGCGATCACATCGACCTTGGAACCATTTCCCATGCGCATTGTCACCTTGTCCTTAGCCAATCTTCGTTTAATCCGTAGCCCCTGTTTCGAGTTGCAAATATGAGAAACAAAACCAGTATCAAATACCCAGGCGCTACTATGAGCATTAGTAAGGTACACATCAATAACATGTATATCAAATATACCTTTCACTTTGCCATCCTTCTTATCCGCCAAATACTTGGGGCAGTTCCGCTTCCAGTGACCAGTCCCTTTGCAGTACAAGCACTCAGTTTCAGGCTTAGGTCCAGACTTGGGTTTCTTCTCTTGAGCAACAACCTTTTTGCCATTCTTCTTGAAGTTCCCCTTCTTCCCTTTGCCCTTTTTCTTGAAACTACTGGTCTTGTTGACCATCAACACTTGATGCTCCTTCTTGATTTCTACCTCTGCAGCTTTTAGCATCGTGAATAGCTCGGGAATAGTCTTGTTCATCCCTTGCATATTATATTTCATCACGAAGCCTTTATAGCTTGGTGGCAGTGATTGAAGAACACTATCAATGACACTATCATCAGGAAGATTAACTCCCAGCTGAGTCAAGTGGTTATGGTACTCAGACATTCTGAGTATGTGTTCACTGATAGAACTATTCTCCTCCATTTTGTAGCTGTAGAACTTGTTGGAGACTTCATATCTGTCAACTCGGGCATTTTCTTGAAATATTAACTTCAACACTTGGAACATCTCATATGCTCCACGGCGCTCAAAACGTCTTTGAAGTCCCGATTCAAAGCCGTAAAGCATGGCACACTAAACTATCGAGTAGTCATCAACACGCGTCTGCCAGGCATTCACAATGTTTGTAGTTGCTGGCGTGGGTGGTACACCTAACGGTGCTTCTAGGATGTGATTTTCTATGCAGCAATGAGAATAATCCTCAAATTACGGACCCAGTCTATGTAGTTGCTGCCATCATCTTTCAACTTAGCTTTCTCTAGGAACGCATTACAATTCAAAGGAATGGTAGCACGGGCCATTGATCTACAATAACATAGACATGCAAAATAACTATCAGGACTAAGTTCATGATAAATTAAAGTGTAATTAATCATATTACTTAAGAACTCCCACTTAGATAGAGATCCCTTTAGTCATCTAAATGATCACGTGATCCAAATCAACTAAATCTTGTTCGATCATCACGTGAGATGGAGTAGTTTTCAATGGTGAACATCACTGTGTTGATCATATCTACTATATGATTCACGTTCGACCTTTCGGTCTTAGTGTTCCGAGGCCATATCTGCATATGCTAGGCTCGTCAAGTTTAACCCGAGTATTCTGCATGTGCAAAACTGGCTTGCACCCGTTGTATGTGAAAGTAGAGCTTATCACACCCGAGCATCACGTGGTGTCTCGACACGACGAACTGTAGCAATGCTGCATACTCAGGGAGAACACTTATAACTTGAAATTTAGTAAGGGACCATCTTATAATGCTACCGCCGTACTAAGCAAAATAAGATGCATAAAAGATAAACATCACATGCAATCAAAATATGTGACATGATATGGCCATCATCATCTTGTGCTCATGATCTCCATAACCGAAGCATCGTCATGATCTCCATCATCACCGGCGCGACACCTTGATCTCCATCGTAGCATCATTGCCGTCTCACCAACTATTGTTACTCGACTATCGCTACCGGTTAGTGATAAAGTAAAACAATTACATGGCGATTGCATTGCATACAATAAAGCGACAACCATATGGCTCCTGCCAGTTGCCAATAACTTTGTTACAAAACATGATCATCTCATACAACAATTTATATCACATCAAGTCTTGACCATATCACATCACCGCAAGCCCTGCAAAAACAAGTTAGATATCCTCTACTTTGTTGTTGCAAGTTTTACGTGGCTGCTACAGGCTTCTAGCAAGAACCGTTCTTACCTACGCATCAAAACCACAAGGATTTTTCGTCAGGTGTGCTGTTTTAACCTTCAACAAGGACCAGACGTAGCCACACTCGATTCAACTAAAGTTGGAGAAACAGACACCCGCCAGCCACCTATGTGCATAAGCACGTCGCTAGAACCAGTCTCATGAACACGGTCATGTAATGTCGGTCCGGGCTGCTTCATCCAACAATACCGCTGAATCAAAGTATGACATGCTGGTAAGCAGTATGACTATTATCGCCCACAATTCTTTGTGTTCTACTCATGCATATAACATCTACGCATAGACCTGGCTCTGATGCCACTGTTGGGGAATGCGGTAATTTCAAAAAAAATCCTACGATCAAGCAAGATCTATCTAGGTGATGCATAGCAACGAGAGAGGGGAGTGTGTCCACATACCCTCGTAAACCGAAAGCGGAAGCGTTAAGTAATGCGGTTGATGTAGTCGAACGTCTTCGCGATCCAACCTATCAAATACCGAATGCACGGCACCTCCGTGATCTTCACACGTTCAGCTCGGTGACGTTCCTCGAACTCTAGATCCAGCTGAGGCCGAGGAAGAGTTCCGTTAGCATGACGGCGTGGTGACGGTGATGATGAAGTTACCGGCGCAGGGCTTCGCCTAAGCACTACGACGATATGACCAAGGTGGAAAACTGTGGAGGGGGGCACCGCACACGGTCCTAGTAGGAGTAGGTTTCCCCCTTTCCTAGTCCAAGAAGGAGAAGAAGGGAAAGAGGAGAGAAGAGAAGGAAGGAGAGGGGCGCCCCCCTTCCCTTGTCTAATTCGGACTGGGCAAGGGGGGAGCGCGCCACACAGCCCTCTCTCTTCTCCACTAAGGCACACTAAGGCCCAGTAATCCCCGGGGGGGTTCCGGTACTCTGGTTTTATCCGAAACTTCTCCGAAACACTTTCGGTGTCCGAATATAGCCGTCCAATATATCAATCTTTATGACTCGACCATTTCGAGACTCCTCGTCATGTCTGTGATCTCATCTGGGACTCCGAACAACTTTCAGTACATCAAATTACATAAACTCATAATACCAATCGTTATCGAACATTAAGCGTGCGGACCCTACGGGTTCGAAACTATGTAGACATGACCGGAGACGTCCAATAGCGGAACCTGGATGCTCATATTGGTTCCTACATATTCTATGAAGTTCTTTATCGGTCAAACCGCATAACAACATATGTTGTTCCCTTTGTTATCGGTATGTTACTTGACTGAGATTCTATCATCGGTATCATCATACCTAGTTCAATCTCGTTACCGGAAAGTCTCTTTACTCGTTCCGTAATACTTCATCCGGTAACTAACTCATTAGCCACAATGCTTGCAAGGCTTATAGTGATGAATATTACCGAGAGGGCCTAGTGATACCTCTCTGATACATGGAGTGACAAATCCTAATCTCGATCTATGCCAACCCAACAAACACCTTCGGAGACACCTGTAGAGCACCTTTATAATCACCCATTTGCGTTGTGACCTTTGGTAGCACATAAAGTGTTCCTCCGGTATTCGGGAGTTGCATAATCTCATAGTGTGAGGAACTTGTATAAGTCATGAAGAAAGCAGTAGCAATGAAACTGACACGATCATAATGCTAAGCTAACGGATGGGTCATGTCCATCTCATCATTCTCCTAATGATGTGATCTCGTTCATCAAATGACAACACATGTCTATGGTTAGGAAACATAACCATCTTTGATTAATGAGCTAGTCAAGTAGAGGCATATTAGGGACAATATGTTTTGTCTATGTATTCATACATGTATTAAGTTTCCAGTTAATACAATTCTAGCATGAATAATGAACATTTATCATGAAATTAGGAAATAAATAATAACTTTATTGTTGCCTCTAGGGCATATTTCCTTCAGCCACGACCCCGGACATCCGGCCCTTCACATCGACCCGGACATCCGGCCAACGCCCGGACATCCGGACCAGCCCTGCCCACGGAGATCCAAGATGGTGCCAGACTAGCCCGGACATCCGGCCCGACAGCCCGGACATCCGGCGCCTCGCGAGCGACCAAACATCCGGCCCGACGCCCGGATGTCCGGCCACCCCTGTCTGCACACAGTGTAAAGGGCCTAGCCCATGTATCCCTTCGCCCCCGGGACTATATGTACTCCTCCTCTGCCCTCTTTCTAAGGTTAGCATTGTGATAGTTCATATTTGAGATAGAGCTTTGCTCATCCACTTGGTTACTTCTCCTTGGAGCTCACGACTTCTTCGGAGAAGATCCCCCAAGCGGATTTAAGACCCCATCACGGGAAGACCTTCTAGACCTCCTCACGGAGAAGAACTACCGCCACTTGTATTGTCCTTTGTTGGATTCGGATCGTATATCTCTTTGTGTTTTGAGGATCTAGCATATGTGTAACCGGATCTTGTTGGTTGAGTGCTTTCTCTTGTGTTTCCCTTGGTTTTCCCCTCGTTTTCCCCTCGTGTTCTTCGTGTTCTTCGTAGGACCCCCTCCAATCATGAAAGATCGGGCATCTAGGGTTCTACCCTACATCACCCTAGGTGGAGGAGGACGTCCTAGAGATTCAATAGGCAAATTACACTTGAGAATAGGTTGTTGTTCAAAGAACATCCTATATATTTTATTTCATTCATGTAAGTGCATATCATTTTCATTGTCGAGCGAATATTGTTCTAGTGGATCAGTAGGAGGTACGTCAATAGAAGCAAGACCAATTATTTTCTCCTTACTAGGCAATTCTTTATCATGGGGCTTCCTACGAAACTTAGAGAAATTAAACTCGTGAGACACATCACCAAAGTTAACACTGATGGTTTCTTCCTGGCAATCTATCTAGCATTAATAGTGTCCAAGAAAGGTCTACCAAAGATAATGGGACAAAATTCATCTTGTGGGGAACCAAGCACTAGAAAATCAGTAGGGTATTTTATTTTTCCACACAAGACTTCAACATTTCTAACAATCCAGTGTGATAGTATCGCTATTAGCCAGTTTAATAGTGACATCTATATCTTCCATTTTAGCAGGTGTTATATCATTCATAATTTCTTGGTAAAGAGTAAAAGTAATAGCACTAACACTAGCACCCATATCACATAAGCCATGTTAACCGTAATCTCCTATTTTAACTAAGACAACAGGAACGCCAACAACCGGGCTATTTTTATCTTTAGTGCCTGGTTTGGCAATTCTAGCAGCTTCATCACATGAGTAAATAACACGCCCATCAATATTATCAACCAAGAGATCTTTAACCATAGCAATACTAGGTTCTACTTTTATTTGTTCAAAGGGTCTAGGTGCTCTAATATTACTTTTGCAAACCACAACTGAAGCTTTATCATGTTTCTTTATCCTAACGGGGAAATGTGGTTTTTCAATATAAGCAGTAGGCACAACTAGGTCAACATTGTAAATGATAGTTTCATCTTTAACTATAATTGGTTCTTTAATTTCTTCTTTAATAGGGGGATGATATTTAAACCACTTATCCTTAGGGAGATCAACATGAGTAGCAAATGATTCACAAAAAGAGGCTACTATATTAGAGTCAAGTCCATACTTAGTGCTAAACTTGTGAAAAGCATCGGTACTCATAAAAGATTTAACACAATCACTCGAGCTTAATACTTGACTTTTTACCTTCGTCGATTTCCCAATCTTCAGAGTTGCATTTAATTCTTTCAAAAAGATCTAACCTAAATTTAATAGTCTTCTTCCTAAAAGAACCAGTACAAGAAGTATCGAGCATGAATTGATCATCACGAGAAAGCCGAGCATAAAAATTCTGTATAGTAATTTCTCTTGAGAGCTCATGATTGGGGCATGAATATAACATTGATTTAATCCTCCCCCAAGCTAGAGCGATACTTTCTCCTTCATGAGGCAAAAAATTATATATATAATTCCGATCACAATGAACTAGATGCATAGGATATTTTTTTTGCGATATTCCAAATTCAATTGATTCCAATTCCAAGCTCTAAGATCATCACATAGCCTATACCATGTCAATGCTTTTCCCTTCAAATATAAAGGGAAAACCTTCTTCTTAACTTCATCCCTGGGTAAACCTGCAAGCTTAAATAATCCACAAACTTCATCCACATAAATTAGGTGCATATGAGGATGTAGTGTTCCATCTCCTGCATAAGGATTAGCTAGCAGTTTCTCTATCATACCCGAAGGAATTTCATAACCAATATTTTCAGTAGGTGTAGTAGGTTGAGGGACAACTCTTTGTGTTCCCGGTCGAGGTGAAGATACCTCGAACAAACCCCTCAAAGGATTATTTTCCATAGTGATAAGTAACAATAAATTTCAGCACGTAATATAATATTTTTCTTACTGATTTCCACTTACCAAGAGCACTTCACTCCCCGGAAACGACGCCAGAAAAGAGTCTTGATGACCCACAAGCCTAGGGGATCAATTGTAATCCTTTCGAGAAGTAAGAGTGTCGAACCCAACGAGGAGCAAAAGGAAATGACAAGCAATTTTCAGCAAGGTAATCTCAGTAAGCACTGAAATTGTCCGTAACAGGTAAGTTGATAGCAAGATAATTTGTAACGAGCAAGTAATGGTAACGTAACAAAAGTGCAGCAATGTAACTCAACCCTTCTGTGGCAAAGGGCAGGCCAGAATGGGATCTTATAATAAGTAAAATGTTCTCGAGGACACACGGGAATTTCATCTAGTCACATTCATCATGTTGGTTTGGTTCGCGTTCGCTACTTTGATAACTTATGTGGGTGGACCGGTGCTTGGGTGCTCATCTTACTTAAACAAGCCTCCGACTTATGATTAACCCCCCTCGCAAGCATCCGCAACTACTAAAGAAGAATTAAGATAAAATCTAACCATAGCATTAAATATATGGATCCAAATCAGACCCTTAGGGAATAGCGTATGAACTAGGGTTTAAGCTTCTGTTACTCTAGCAACCCATCATCTAATAACTACTCCACAATGCATTCCCTTAGGCCCAAAGATGGTGAAGTGTCATGTAGTCGACGTTCACATAACACCACTAAGTGAATCACAACATCCATACAATCAAAATAACGAACGAATATCAAGTTCACATGCTTATTTGCAACATGACTTCTCCTGTGTCCTCAAGAACAAAATTAACTACTCACACGACATGTTCATGCTCAAGATCAGAATAGTAATAAATATAATAATGGATGTGAACATTTAATCTTCCACCAAATAAACGGCAAGCATCAACTACAAGATGTAATCAACACTAGTAGTCACCCATAGGTACTAACCTAAGGTTTTTGATACAAAGATTGAACACAAGAGATGAACTAGGCTTTGAGATGAGATGGTGCTGTTGAAGATGTTGATGAAGATTTACCTCCCAAAGATGAGAGGGTTGTTAGCGATGACGATGGCTTCAATCTCCCCATCCAAGAGGGAATTTCCATCGGCGGAATTGCTCCGCCGGAGGGAAAAAGTGCTCCTGCCCAAGTTTCACCTCAAGACGGCGGCGCTCTGCCCCTAAAGTCCTCTCCTTTTTTTTTCTAGGTCAAAAGACCTTATGTACTAGAAAATGGGCACCGGGGGTGGGCCAGGACCGACAGTACCCATCATGGCGTGCTAGAGGGGGGAGGCGCGCCCTGGTGCCTTGTGTGCGCCTGGGTGACCCCCTCTAGTAGTTGTTTATTCCAATATATTTATATATTCAAAAATAATTCTCCGTGAAATTTCAGCTCATTTGGGAGATGTGCAGAATATGTATCTCTAAAATAGCTTTTTCAGGTTCAGAATTTTAGCTGTCGGTATTCTCCATTTTTGTGTAAACCTTGCATTATGAGAGAAAAGACATTAGAATTACTCCACAAAGTGCTATGGTAGATAAAAACACTATAAATAATAGTAGAAGAACATGATGCGAAATGGACGTATCAGGTGTCTTCGATCCCGAGCTTGCAGAAAAATTGTAGCTTGCCGCTCGACGCCTGCGCGCTCCGGTGCCAGCGATGGGAGCCCCAGTGCAGCGGATTTGACCGGAACGAGAGAAGACCATGATGCACTCCTTCGATGTGGTGAAGGTGATGAAGAAATCCGCCGGATGCGTGACCTCCACCCGCACCCGCCCCTTGTCAACACCACAGCCACGAGCCATCTCCTGCACCAACGCCTCCGTCGAGAGCGCGGTCCTCCTGCCCTTTACCGAAGCCAGCAAGGCTCGATTACAGTAATCTGCCTCCAAAGCCTCCATGCCCGGTGTCGGTGTCAAAACCGGCAGATCTCGGGCAGGGGGTCCCGAACTATGCGTCTAGGCGGATGGTAACAGGAGACAAGGGACACGATGTTTTTACCCAGGTTCGGGCCCTCTCTATGGAGGTAAAACCCTACTCCTGCTTGATTGATATTGATGATATGGGTAGTACAAGAGTAGATCTACCACGAGATCAGAGAGGCTAAACCCTAGAAGCTAGCCTATGGTATGATTGTTGTTCGTCCTATGGACTAAAACCCTCCGGTTTATATAGGCACCAAAGAGGGTTAGGGTTACAGAAAGTCGGTTACAATAGTAGGAGATCTACATATCCGTATCGCCAAGCTTGCCTTCCACGCCAAGGAAAGTCCCATCCGGACACGGGACGAAGTCTTCAATCTTGTATCTTCATAGTCCGGGAGTCCGGCCGAAGATGATAGTTCGGCTATCCGGACACCCCCTAGTCCGGGACTCCCTCAATAGCCCCTGAACCAGGCTTCAATGACGATGAGTCCGGCGCGCATATTTTCTTCGGCATTGCAAGGCGGGTTCCTCCTCCGAATACTTCGTAGAAGATTTTGAACACACGGATAGTGTCCGGCTCTGCAAAATAAGTTCCACATACCACCGTAGAGAGAATAGTATTTACACAAGTTCAATCTGGGCGACGATCTCGTGGCGTGACATCACACCACGGCCAAGCCTTTATTCAATCGTTTTCTTGTCCCACCTCGGTAGCGTTTAGCGAGGCGGTTTCTTGGCATGTCTTGTCAAAGCAGAGATCGTGTCCCTTATTCCGGATTCTCATCAATACGGCGTGGGTAACCCAACCGCGCCATTGATCACGGTGCTTGGGAGATAAGCGAGTTTTACCAGGCCGGTGGGGACGCATAGTTTCGTCCGTCCATATAAGGGGATAAGGATCCACCTTTTTACCTACGCCTTCTTCCTCCTTTGCTTATCCATTTCTGCGCACCCGAGCTCCAGCGCCCAAGTTCGCACATCTCGCCTTAACCTTCCCCAGCCATGTCCGGAGCGAGAGGCAAGTGGATGGCCTCCTCCGTCACGGAGGGGCACATCAAGAGGCTGCGGAAGGTCGGATACTTGTCCGGCGACATCGCGCATTGGCTCCCCGATAAGGGGCAGCTCATCCCCACCCCAGGGCCCCATGAGAAGGTGGTATTCCTCACCCACTTCCTCCGCGGACTAGGTTTTCCAATTCACCCATTTGTCCGGGGGATCATGTTCTACTACGGCCTGGATTTCCACGATCTGGCCCCGAATTTTGTCCTCAACATCTCGGCGTTCATCGCCGTGTGCGAGGCCTTCCTCCGCATCAAGCCCCACTTCAGCTTATGGCTGAAGATCTTTAATGTCAAGCCGAAGGTAGTGGGGGGCCAGAAGGCGGAGTGTGGAGGCGCCATGGTGGGCAAGATTCCCAATGTTATATGGCTCGAGGGCTCCTTCGTGGAAACCATCAAAGGGTGGCAATCGGGGTGGTTCTACATCACCGAGCCGCGTGACCCTAAATGGGCAGCGGCCCCCGAGTTCCGATCGGGCATCCCCACACGGCTCACGTCCCGGAAAGAGAAGGGCCTATTGTCGGTGTCAAAACCGGCGGATCTCTGGTAGGGGGTCCCGAACTGTGCGTCTAGGCGGATGGTAACAGGAGACGAGGGACACAATGTTTTTACCTGTGTTCAGGCCCTCTTGATGGAGGTAATACCCTCACGCCCTGCTTGATTAATATTGATGATATGGGTAGTACAAGAGTAGATCTACCACAAGATCAATGAGGCTAAACCTAGAAGCTAGCCTATGGTATGATTGTTGAGATGTAATGTTGTGTCCTACGGACTCACGGCCCTCCGGTTTATATAGACACCGAAGAGGCTAGGGTTACACAGAGTCGGTTACAATGGTAGGAGATCTACATATCCGTATTGCCAAGCTTGCCTTCCACGCCAAGTAAAGTACCTTCCGGACACGAGCCGAGTCTTCAATCTTCTATCTTCGTAGTCCGGGAGTCCGGCGGATATTGATAGTCCGGCTGTCCGGACACCCCCTAGTCCAGGACACCCTCAGTAGCCCCTGAACCAGTCTTCAATGACGATAAGTCCAGCGTGCATAATGTTCGGCATTGCAAGGCGGGTTCCTCCCTTGAATAATCCAGAGAAGATAATGAACACCAGGATAGTGTCTGGCTCTGCAAAATAATTTCCACACTCCAACGTAGAGAGAATAAAACACATACACCGATCCAATCTGTTGACGTATACGCGGCATGACATCACACCGCAGCCAAGCCTTCGTTTTAATTGTTTTACTATTCCACCTCAAAGACGTTTAGCTAAGCGGCTTCCTTGGCACGCCCTATCGGGCGTAGATCGTGTTCCCCTCTTTCCGGATTCTCATCAATATGTGCGTGGGTAACCCAACGCGCCATTGATGGTGGCGCTTGGGGATTAAGCGAGTTTTACCGGGCGGTGAGGGACGATAGTTTTGTCCGCCTATATATAAGGGATAAGGATTTACCTTGACCTCGCCTTCTTCCTCCTTTGCTCATCCGCCCCTCGAACCCAAGCTCCAGCGCTCAAGCTCGCGCATTCGCCTCGACCCTTCTCCGAACATGTCCGGAGGGGAGGCAAGTGGATGACCTCCACCGCCAAGGAGGAGGACATCACCAAACCGCGCGACGCCGGATACCTCTCCGGAAACATTGCGCATCGGCTGCCCGGACGCGGGCAGCTCGTGCCTACCCCAGACCTCACGAGAGGTCGTTTCCTTCCCACTTCCTCCGCTGGACTGGGCTTTCCGCTCCATCCATTCGTCCGGGGCTCATGTTTTACTACGGCCTGGATTTCCACGATCTAGCGCCGAACTTCGTCCTCAACATCTCGGCGTTTATCGTCGTGTGCGAGGCTTTTCTCTGCATCCGGCCCCACTTCGGCCTGTGGCTCAAGACCTTCAACGTCAAGCCGAAGATCGTGAAGGGGGCGCAAGCGGAATGCGGAGGCGCTATGTTGGGCAAGCTGCCCAACGTCCCTTGGCTAGAAGGGACCTTCGTGGACTCCGTCAAGGGGTGGCAATCGGGGTGGTTCTATATCACCGAGCCGCGCGAGCCTACATGGGCGGCGGCCCCCGAATTCAGATCTGGAATCCCTACGCAGCTCACCTCCTGGAAAGAGAAGGGCTTGCAGTGGGGCAACCCGGTGGAGGTGACGGGACTTCGAACCTGCATCAAAAAGCTGGTGAGCAATGGGCTCCGGCTCGTCGACGTAGTCCAGGTCATGCTCCTCCGGCGGATTCTCCCATGCCAAGAAAGGGCTTTTACTCTGTGGGAGTTTAATCCAGAACAGCACCAAACGCTGAGCGGGCTCTTCGATACAACATATGAAGGTGCCTGGAGGGTGCTTTTCAAGAGCGCTGATGCGCCCGCATCCGCGACCGAAGACCGCGGTTTCAGCTTGCGGTCTCCGACTGACGGAGTAAGTGATTCGACCCCATTACGGGACACTTGCAGTAATTTAGATTGACTCTAGCGAGGTTTTTAATCTGCCTCTTTCCTTTGACAGGAATGGATGGAGAAGGCCGAGCTGATTATCAGCCCGACTCCCATGCCAGAAGAACCAGTGAACGCCCAATTAGCAAGGCTGCTGGTTCCGGCACCGTACGTGGTGCCGGAGAAGAAGGCCAAGAAGGTGGCCACGGGGACTCGAAAGAGTTCCCGTAATCAAGCGTCTGACGACGACGAGGATTCCTCCCCCGAAGACGAGGAAGAGGAGGAGGAGTACTCTCTCCCAGAGGAGGGGAAGAAGAAGAGGAAGGCCTCCCCAATCGGGGCGCCCGAAGGGTCCAAGAGGGGGAGAACCATCCCCCCGGACAGTTTCGCCAACATCAGCGTTGGCGAGGAGGAGTGGCCTCCAAGGGCTCGGCGTCCGGCAAAATCGTAAGTTGCCGGATCATTCATATGCCGTATTATAGTATGTCACATAGTGTCCTTCTAATGCTGCACTATTTCTTTAGTCCGGCCGGTGACGACTTTCCCGACTCAATGAGCGGGTCGTTGGCGCCGTCGGATGTAAATTCCATCCCGACTGCCTCTACCCCACGCGCCGAAGACGACGAGGCGGAATCCCATAGGGGGACGCGCCAGGAGGAGGCTCCGGAGGCGCCGTCAGGCAGCCTCCCGGACTTTGCGCCGGACTCGACTCCGGAACCCGCAACGGTTCCAGAGTCCGGCAAGCAGCCCTCAAGGAGGCGGGACCGTGACGCCGGGCGGCCTCCTCCAACCGGAGGCACTGGACAACCTGCTGGAGGCGCTCGAAGGCGCCTCCATTGAGGAAGAACACTGCACTCTCATGAGTGCGGTGATTGAGAAGGTCCAGCTCGCCAAGGGAGGGCTGACCGAAGCCTGCAACAGCCTTCTAACAAGCTTTGAGGTAAGAAGTTTAAAATTAAGCGATATAACACCGCATAGACAGTAGCCTCGATGCTTAGTCCGTGTTGGAAAGAAAAGCGGATGAGGATCTTTAACAAGATATACAGGGGTTTCTAAAATATGGGTTTGCAGCTGCGCTGTTGACTCTGCCGCATTGACAATGGAGGTCGAGGCGCTGAAGAAGGACCTTGAGCGGTCGGAGCAGGAGCTCGGCCATGCCAAGAGGCAGCTCAAGGAAAAAGAAGGTGAAGAACACCACTTTAAATATGTACCTTCATGTAAAAGGGTTTTGGTTGCAAACAAGATTAACAAGGATAAAATGTGCAATGCGGGGCCATGAGCGAGGTGGCAGCCCCGAGAGATGCCGTGTCCGTGGCCGAGCATAATGCGGCTATGGAACGGATGAGCGAGAAAAGCAAGCGGCGCTGGTGGCGGAGAGGTTCGCAAGAGCTCAGTGCTCTCATGAAAAAGTATGAGAGTTTGGAGCGTGACTCCAAGACTCGAGAGTCGAGCTTGCCTCGCCTCGAAAGTGCCAATCCGCCAAGGCCGAGGCCCGGAGGGCCCGCGAGGAGGTAGAGGACATGAGGAAGATAGCAGCGGGTAAGGCGTTTTCATGCAGAGCAAGCATGTTAATGTAAATTACGGATACTTACCCAATCGGAGCTCTCGGGGCATTTGCAGATCTGCGCGTAGTCGTCGATGCCGCTATGTTCTATCGTGGCGAGGAGGGATCTCAACGGAGAAGGTCTTACGGTCTCGAAGACGCGAGGCCGCCATCCAGTGCCCCAAGCGACCAGCTAAAGCAGCTGGTCGAACTCCACAAGGTAGCTGAAGAGGCTATGAAGGGCCTCATAGTCCGGCTGTGGCCTGGTTAGGCCATGCCTGGCAGCTACTTTGGCCTAGTCGGCTGACTCTTGGATGCATGCCCTAGGCTGGATGTGATCAAGCGCTCCGCCTGCGTTGAAGGCGCTCGTCGAGCCCTTGCCCGCATAAAGGTGCAATGGGGCAAGCTGGATGCGGAGAAGCTTCTCACGGATCCGCCGCCGCCGGGCAAGGAGCACCGTACGCCGGAGCGATATTATAAAGTAGTCATGAAGGGAGCCCGTGATATCGCGGATGAGTGTCCCCTTAATGTAATTCTTGAGTGAACTCGCTGTGTGTTTATCCCGTGCGCCAAAAACTAAGTTTATATGCGCTATGAGCAACGCTTTGTTTAATTTAAAATATTACCTTCTGTGCGGCCGTTTGTTAAATCTGAGAGATGGCAAGTCGTTGGCTTCAGCCCCCGAGCCACGAGTCTTTGGGGTGTTCGGTGATAAACTTGAGCACTCTTGTTCCCATCTTTGGGTCCATCTAGGGAGGCACTCAACACGACGAACCAGGCGACCGGACTTATAATGCTTGAACACTCTCACTTAGCCATAGAATTCTATAATTTTAAATTTCGGCGAAGCCCCTCGTATTCGAAAGACCGAATCCGGGGCGCTATCCACGCCTTCGTCGGACATAATCCGGAACTTCGCTCGAAGCGGCATGAGTCTTTAGGGACCCGAAAAGACCTCTCGAAGAGCGACCAGACTCTCGCCTTATCATGCCAGTCAGTTTTAGCTTTCTCCACTGAGGCGTTAACCCGGCCGAACCGGGTCGCAATCGCAGTGGTTCTCCTAGTGCTACCTTAGCCGACGGAACGGAACGTAAGGCACCAAAACATAGGAGCCGGGCAAACCCAACTATTGACCCAAGACATGATTCGAGCTGATTCATATAATGCTATCAGTTCGGGTGCCGCACTTTGTGAAAGTGTTCGGACTTAATCACACCGTAATATGGGGAGCGAAGCCCTGGTGTATTCGACCGTACCAAAGTGTACGGGTGCAATATGTCACATGGTGAACATTTGTAAAGGATAACGCGATTGCCGTGAAAAGGTAATAAACTTGCAAAAAAGGTAAGTGCTGCGTTATTTATGACAGAAGTTCTGCTAATAAAGCGAACTGATACAAATAGTGCGGTAAGCAAGGGATTCGGACTAAATTAGCGTGTCCCCCTTCAGGGATAAGCCGTAGACTTGGTGCATGTAATTGAATTTAATGCTCGTAATGGAGACCACCTGAGTGTCATCGCCGCCTTCTTTAATCCCTGACTGTTGTATCGTGAGTTCGGCAAGTTCGCCGACGGGCTGGGCTTCTATTTGGTAGAGTCCTTCATATATAAAAAGAAAAGATAAAAAATAACACCAAGGGGGGCGCTAGCACGAGCCCCTGGTGCGGTCGAGCCGCACTTTTCCATCCTTGAGGTGAAGCCCCTCCCCTGCGCCCATGGTATCTCCAAAGCGTAATGATGTACGCAGAGTGTTATTCTTGTGATAATACGCGGGCGAGGGTGGGGGCCGTATTGCTACGCGTGCTCCGATCGCGCCGGGTGGTCTTGGTTGGTGCTGCTCCGGGCGCGCTTTAATGTGTCCGGCTTTTTAGTTGCCGGACTAGAGAATTGCCGTAGAAGGCTGCTCTGTACTTCTGCCGCGAGAGCCGTTGTATGTTCCTCCGTACGGAGGGAGCGTTCCGTATTCCCATTGACCGTAATGACTCCACGAGGGCCCGGCATTTTGAGCTTTAGGTATGCATAATGTGGCACGCGTTGAATTTTACAAGCGCATGACGTCCGGCAGGGCATGATAGCCGCTTCTGAGCGGGACTATATCGAAGATTAACTCTTCGCGGAAATTATCCGGGATCCGAAGACCACTTCGGTGTGAGAGCTGTGCGGTTGGCTTCTCACTCTGGGATGACACCTTTAAAGGTTGTCTTAGTAGGTTTGATCCTTGATGGGTCTATGCCCATTTTGCGCACTGTGTCCTGATAAAGCAGGTTCAGGCTGCTGCCGCCGTCCATCAGGACTCTTGTTAGGTGAAATCCATCGACGATTGGGTCTAAGACCAACGCGGCGAATCCGCCATGGCGTATGCTAGTCGGGTGGTCTCGTCGATCGAAAGTGATCGGACAGGAGGACCATGGATTGAATTTCGGCGGATGGCTCCATCGCATAGGCGTCCCGTAGTCGCGCTTCCTCTCCCTCTTGGGTATGTGGGTCGCGTAGATCATATTCACCGTTCGCACTTGCGGGGGGAAACCCTTCTATCCTCTGTTGTTCGGCGGCCGGGTCTCTTCCTCGTCGTCGCTATTTAGCCCTTGTCACTGTGTTCGGCAATTGACTTGCCGGCCTGCCTGAACACCCAACAATCTCTATTGGTGTGATTAGCTGGCTTTTCGGGGGTGCCATGTATCTGGCATGAGCGGTCGAGTATTCTATCCAGATTGGACGGGCCCGGGGTTGTTCTTTTAAATGGCTTCTTCCGTTGACCGGGTTTGCAGCCGCGGAATCCGGCATTGACTGCCGTATCCTCTTTGCCGTTGCCGTTAGTACGGCGCTTGTTTTTGATTCGTCGTGACCTGCCGTGGTTGTCCTTAGAATACGGACTGCCAGAATTTTTGCGGAGATTATTGCTACGGGCTAGCCAGCTATCCTCTCCCACGCAAAAGCGGGTCATTAATGATGTGAGGGCTGCCATGGATTTCAGCTTCTCCTGCCCCAGGTGTCGGGCTAGCCATTCGTCCCGGATGTTGTGTTTGAAGGCTGCAAGGGCCTCCGCATCCGGACAGTCGACGATTTGATTTTTCTTTGTCAAGAACCGTGTCGTAACTATCGGCGATTCGTCAGTTGCTGAATAATGTGGCTTAGGTCGTCGGCGTCTGGAGGTCGCACGTATGTACCTTGGAAGTTATCAAGGAACGCGGCCTCTAGGTCTTCCCAACACCCAATTGACTCTGCGGGCAGGCTGTTAAGCCAATGCCGAGCTGGTCCTTTAAGCAGTGGGAGATATTTGATGGCGTGTAGATCGTCACGCGGGACATATGGATGTGGAGAAGATAATCTTGATCCACACGCTGGGTCTGTCGTGCCATCGTAAGATTCGATGTTCACGGGTTTGAACCCTTCGGGATCTGGTGATCCATTACTTCATCGGTGAAGCATAACGGGTGTCTGGCGCCTGTATTAGGCAATATCGCGGCGCAGCTCGAGGGGCGCTATCTGCTGTGTTCGGCTCGGCGGCGTTATGTCCGGCGCGACGGTATTCGTCGTGGCTCGTAGGGCGCCCACGTGATCCATAAATGGATCTGGATTGCCTTGCTTTGTCCTCCAAGATGTCTCGAAAGTCCGGCGTTTTCCCTTTTGGCTTCGTACTCCTGGATCGATGTCGGGGTACGGTCTTGGCTGGGGCCTTGAATGCTTCTCTGTCGCGACCACGGGGTGGTCGGTTAGCCATGTCGTGCGCTGGTGATAAAGGTACGTATGCTTCCTCCTCTAATCGGGGGAGCAGCTTGCGTCTTGGGTAACTTTTGGAGGGGAGTTCGAGTTTATACTCTTGACGCGAGGACTTACGTCCATCGATCGGCTAGCAGATCTTGATCAGCTTGAAGCTGTTGCTGCTTTTCTTTAAGCTATTTCTTTGTGGCTATGAGCCTGCGCCTAAAGCGCTCTTGTTCGACGGGATCCTCGGGTATGACGAATTCGTCATCATTGAGGCTCGCCTCGTCTTCGGAGGGAGGCATATAGTTATCGTCCTCAACCCCTTCGTCTGCCGTCCTATCATGAGGGCTTGCTTCTGCGTCCTCCTGCGCTAAACCTTGCAGGAGGAGGTCGTCTTCGGCACTCTCCGGAGTATTATTGTCTCCCGTGCCGGATTCTCCATTCTTGTTGTGGAGGGATTTAGAGCGGCACCGCTGACGCCGGCGTTTAGGCTGCTTCTTCAAAGAATCTTCCTCCGCTGCTTTTTCGCCATCCCCTTCTTTTAGGGTGTCCACCATGTAGACGTCGTATGACGAGGTGGCCTTCCAGTGTCCTGTGGGCGCTGGGTCCTGATCGTCTCCTGCATCATCATCCATAGCGTCGATGTCGTCGGAGTCGTAGTCTAGCATGTCGGTTAGGTCCTCGACAGTGGCTACAAAGTGGGTGGTGGGTGGGCTCCGAATTTCTTCGTCGTCCGAACTCAAACCGTCTCGCCATAGTCCGCCAGATTCTCCGATAGCGAGAGATGCTTGATGAATTCAAGATATCGCCAAAAGGCGAGTGTTGAAAGATGTCGCGCGGTGAATTCCATAACGGCGCTGTCTGGTTTAATTGGCGGGCGCGGGAGGCTCGGAGTCCGCAAGGAGTCCGGTGCCTCGGGATCATAATTCGCGGGGACAAGATTGGTATTTGGCTCCATCGCCGTAGATGTTGAAGCCCCCGAGGCGGCGTCTATCCACCGACCCTCGTCATGGGCGATCGGCTCCGAGCAAGTAGCCGGGGCGGATTCAAGTGCGGCCACCAAAGCACTGTGTGGCGGCAGAGCTAGATCATGCCCATCGTCACAGTGCGGCACGCTTGGCTGTGGCTCAAGTCCGTCGAAGATCAAGTCTCCGCGGTTATCGGCCGTGAAGTTTAGGCTTCCGAATCTGACCTGACGGCCAGGGGCGTAGCTTTCGATCTGCTCCAGATGGCCAAGAGAGTTGGCCCGCAGTGCAAAGCCGCCGAATATGAAGATCTGTCCGGGGAGGAAAGTCTCGCCCTGGACAGCGTCAAAGATTGAAGATGCCATCAAGCCTATTGGTGACGACACAGAGGAACTCTCAATGAAAGCACCAATGTCGGTGTCAAAACCGGCGGATCTCGGGTAGGGGGTCCCGAACTGTGCGTCTAGGCGGATGGTAACAGGAGACGAGGGACACAATGTTTTACCTGTGTTCAGGCCCTCTCGGTGGAGGTAATACCCTCGCCCTGCTTGATTAATATTGATGATATGGGTAGTACAAGAGTAGATCTACCACGAGATCAATGAGGCTAAACCCTAGAAGCTAGCCTATGGTATGATTGTTGAGATGTAATGTTGTGTCCTACGGACTCTGCCCTCCGGTTTATATAGACACCGGAGGCTAGGGTTACAGAGTCGGTTACAATGGTAGGAGATCTACATATCCGAATTGCCAAGCTTGCCTTCCACGCCAAGTAAAGTACCTTCCGGACACGAGCCGGAGTCTTCAATCTTCTATCTTCGTAGTCTCGGAGTCCGGCGGATATTGATAGTCCGGCTGTCCGGACACCCCCTAGTCCAGGACTCCCTCACCTATCATGGGGTAATTCGGAAGAGCTGACCGGACTCCAAACCTGCGTCCAAAACCTTGCGAACAAGAAGATCAAGCTCGTCAACATAGTCCAGGTCATGCTCATCCGCCGGATCCTCCCGTGCCAACAACGGGCTTTCAGCTTGTGGGAGTTTGATCCGGCACAGCACGAAACCTTGAGCAGGCTCTTGACACTACGTGCGAAGATGCAGGAAGGTCTTGTTCAAGGCGCCGAGGCTCCCGCATCCGCTACCGAAGATCGCGGATTCAGCTCGCAGCGTCAAGCCGGCGAGGTAAGCTATTTTACCCTTTATAGGACACTTATTTTCCATAGTTTGACTCTATGCGGGATCTAAACTCCCTTTCCTTTGACAGGCCTGGCAAAAGAAGTCCGGGCGGGTTAAGTGTCTGGCTCCCTTGCCAGAAGACCCAGCGGACACCCGATTGACAGGGCTGCTGGTTCCGGCACCTTACGTTGTGCCGGAGAAGAAGGCCAAGAAGAAGGCCACGGGAACTCGAAAGAGTTTCCGGCGCCAGGTGTTGTCGGACTCGTCGTCCGAGCGACTCGAGCGAACTCCTCCGCCAAGGGAGGAGGAGGAAAAAGAGGCCTCTTCCCCAGCGGGGGGAGAGAAGAAAAGGAAGGCCGCCCCAACGGGGGAGGCCGAAGGGTCCAAGAAGGGAAGGACCCTCCCTCCGGACTACTCTACCAACACCGACGACGGCGAAGAGGAGTGTCCACCGAGGACTAAGCCCCTAGCAACATCGTAAGTGTCCGGCTACCAGAATAACTCATGGCGTTTCATTTGTCGTACAGAATCTCCTAACGCCGAACATAACCCTGCAGCCCGCCCAAGGACGGGCTCGACACTTCAACGAGCGGCTCCCTGGCATCGTCGGACGTGAATAGCACTTCACTTCCGGCTGTCTCCTCTCCTCGCGCTGCGGTTGACACCGAGGCAGGATCCCAAAAGGGGCCCAGCCAGGAGGAGGGGGTCCTGGAGGCGCCGCAAGGCAACCTCTCGGGCTCTGGGCACGAGGGGGATCAAACCCCAAAGGGCTCTAAGTCCGGCCCTGAGCCGGACTCCGGACCGGAACCTTCAGTGGTTCCGGAGTCCGGCAGGCGGCCCCTTCGTAAGAAAGGAGAGACTGCGACACCGGTGACCCCCGTCCAACCGGAGGCACCGGATAATTTGTTGGAGGCGCTTAACGGCACCTCCATCGACGAGGAGCACCGCACTGTTATGAGCATGGTGATCCAGAAAGTTCAGTCCGCCGAGAGCGGGCTGACTGAAGCCTGTGCCAGCCTTCTAACAGGCTTTGAGGTATGTTTTTAAGATATGTAAAAATATTACCGCATAGACAGTAGCCCCTGATGCTCAGTTTGGTGTTCAGAAAGAAAAGCTGAATTGAGGATCTAAAAAGATGTATGCAGGAGTCTAACATAAGTATGTCAATATGGGAATGCAGGCTGCGCTGCTGACCTCTGCCGCACTAACTGCGGAGGTCAACGTGTTGAAGCAGAGCCTCGAGCGGTCCGAGAACGAGCTCGGCCTTGCCAAGAAGCAGCTCGAGGACAAGGAAGGTAAGTAATACCTTATGGAAGTATATAAAAGATGTGGTTGCAAAAAATAACAGGAATAATGTGAAAATTGCAGGGGCCACGAACGAGGTGGCGACCCTGAAGGAAGCGGTGTCCAGGGCTGAAAGCAATGCGGCCGCGGAACGCACCGAGCGAGAGAAGCAGGAGGCACGGGTGGCGGAGGTGTGGCAAGAGCTCCAGGCTCTCGTGGAAAAACACGAGAGTTTGGAGCGTGACTCAAAGACTCGAGAGTCCGAGCTCGCCTCGGCTCTTGAGAGCACCAAAGCCGCTAAGGCCGAAGCCCAAAAAGCCCTCCAGGAAATTGAGGCAATAAGGAAGATAGCGGCGGGTAAGGCATTCTTCATGCAAAGCAAGCACGTGAAAGTGAATTACTTGTTACTTACCCGAATCCGGAGCTCTCCAGGAGCATTCGCAGATCTGCCCCGCAGTGTGTCTGACGCCGCCGCATTCTACCGGGCCGAGGAAGGGAGCTCGACGGAGAAGGTGTTCGGTCTCGGTATCTTTGAGGCCGAACACCAGTGCCCTGAGCGACCAGCTGAAGCAGCTGGTCGAGCTCCATAAGGTGGCCTAACAGGCCATGAAGGGCCTCATAGTTTGGCTGTGGCCGAAGGAGGCCATGCCTAGGAGCTACTTTGCGCTGGTGAGGCGGCTGGTGGACGCCTGTCCATGGATTGAACTCGTCAAGCGCTCCGTCTGCATCAAAGGTGCCCGTAGGGCCCTTGCCTGTGCTAAAGTGCACTGGGGCAAGATGGACGCTGAAAAGCTTGTGACGGACGCTCCGCCGCCGGGCAGGGAGTATCGCAAGCCCGAGATGAATTATCAGGGCGTCCTGAAGGGTGCCTGCCTTATAGCGGGTGAATGCTCCCAAGATGTAATTTTTGAGTAAACTCGCATTTGTTATCATGTACGCTTGAAAACTTGTTCATATGCGCTAAGCAACTCTTGTGAATTTAAAATATTATCTTCTGTGCGACCATTTATTAAATTTGAGAGATGGCGAGTTGTCGGCTTCTGCCCCCATGCCACGAGTGCTGGGGTGTTCGGGATAAACTTGAGCGCTCTTTTTCCCATTCTTGGGTCCTTTGAGGGAGGCGCTCAACGCAACGAACAAGGCAACCGGACTATAATGCTTGAACACTCTCACTTAGCCATAGAATTCTACAATTTTAAATTTCGCCAAAGCACCTAGTATCCGGAAGACCGAGTTCGGGGCGCTATCCACGCCTGGGCCAGACAAAGCCGACTCCTCGCTCTAAGCGGCATAAGTCTTTAGGGACTCGAAAAACCTCTCGAACAGCGACTGGCTCTCGCCCTATCATGACGGTCAGTTTTAGCTTTCTCCACTGAGGTGCTTAACCCAGCTCAACCGGGGCACAATCGCAGTGGTTCTTCCAGCGCTACCTTGGCTGATATAACGGAACGTAAGGTACCAAAACATGGGAGCCGGGCAAACCCAACAATTGACCCAAGACATGATTCGGAGCCGATGCATATAATGCTATAAGTTCGGGGTGCCGCACTTGTGAAAGTGTTCGGACTTATCACACCATATTTTGGGGTACTTAAGCCCCTGGTGTATTTGGCCGTACCAAAACGCACGGGTGCAACATGTCATAAGTGAACATGTATAGATAAAATAAAAAAAAGGAATGCAATAATAGGCAAAAGCTATGCATTGTTTATTCAAAAAAGCTGTGGTAAAAGCATAATGATACAAATAGTGCGATAAGCAAGGGACGAGACTATTTGACATTTCTCCCTCCAGGAGCAAGCTGCGGGATGTTATGTAAAACAAGTATACTGCTCGTTATAGAGACCACCTGGACACTCGACGTAGCTTTCTGCTTTCCTGGCTGTTGCATCGTGTGTTCGGCGATTTTACTGCTGGACAGGGCTTCTTGAGAAAGGAGTCCTGAAAGTAAGAGAAAAAAAGAAGAATGACACAATTGGGAGCCCCTGGTGCGGTTGAGCCGCATTATAGGCCTGCCGTGGTCGTGCCCCTCCCCCTATGCCCATGGTATTTCCAGAGCGTAATTATGTACGCGTAGTACCGGTTTCGCAATTTCGCGAGGGCTGGGGTTGGGGCCGCATTTCTACGTGTTCTCGGGACGTGCCAGGCGGTCTTGTTGTTGGTTACTCCGGGCGCGCTTGACGGTGTCCGGACATTTAATAGCCGGACTCGAGAATTGCCTTAAGAGGCTGCTTTGTACTTCTGCCGCGAGGGCCGCCGTATGCTCCTCCGTTCGAAGAGAGCATTCGGTGTTTCCGTTGACCGTAATGACTCCTCGAGGGCCTGGCATCTTGAGCTTGAGGTATGCATAGTACGGCACCGCATTGAACTTTGCAAATGCGGTTCGTCCGGCGATCGCGTGATAGCCGCCATGAGCGGGACTATGTCGAAGATTAATTCCTCGCTTCGGAAGTTATCCGGTGATCCGAAGACCACTTCAAGTGTAACTGAGCCTGTATAGTTGGCCTCTACACTTGGTATGACGCCTTTGAAGGTCGTCTTTGTGGGTTTAATCCTTGAGGGGTCTATGCCCATCTTGCACACTGTATCCTGATAAAGCAGGTTCAGGCTTTTGCCGCCGTCCATCAGGGCTCTACTGAGGTGAAATCCGTCAATGATTGGGTCTAGAACCAATGCGGAGAATCTGCCATGGCAGATGCTAGTGGGGTGGTCCCTTCGATCAAAAGTGATCGGGCAGGAGGACCACGGATTGAACTTTGGGGCGACTGGCTCCATCGCATATACGTCCCTTAGTGCACGCTTCCGCTCCCTTTTGGGTATGTGGGTTGCGTATATCATGTTCACCGTCCGCACTTGTGGGGGAAAGCCCTTCTGTCCTCTATTGTTCGGCGGCCGGGGCTCCTCCTCGTCGTCGCTATGCAGCCCCTTGTCATTGTTTTCGGCAGTTAGCTTGCCTGCCTGCTTGAACACCCAACAATCCCTGTTGGTGTGATTGGCTGGTTTTTCGGGGGTGCCGTGTATCTGGCACGAGCGATCGAGTATTCGGTCCAAATTGGATGGGCCCGGAGTATTTCTTTTGAATGGCTTTTTCCGCTGACCGGGTTTGGAGCCTCTGAATCCGGCATTGACTGCCGTATCCTCAACATTATCGCCATTAATCCGGCGCTTGTGCTTGTTGCAACGCGACCTGCCGTTGCTGTCCTTGGTATCCGAATTACCAGGGCTCTTGGTCATGTTGTTACTACGAGGTAGCCAGCTATCCTCTCCCGCGCAGAAGCGGGTCATGAGTGTTGTGAGGGCTGCCATGGATTTTGGCTTTTCCTGTCCTAGGTGCCGGGCAAGCCACTTGTCGCGGATGTTATGTTTGAAGGCTGCAAGAGCCTCTGCATCCGGACAGTCGACGATTTGATTTTTCTTGGTTAGGAACCGTGTCCAGAATTGTCTGGCTGATTCCTCTGGCTGCTGAATTATGTGGCTTAGGTCATGGCGTCTGGTGGTCGCACATAGGTGCCCTGGAAGTTGTCGAGGAATGCGGCTTCCAAGTCTTCCCAACAACCGATTGACTCTGCTGGCAAGCTGTTAAGCCAATGCCGAGCTGGTCCTTTAAGCTTGGGTGGGAGGTATTTGATGGCGTGTAGATCATCACCGCGGGCCATGTGGATATGGAGGATATAGTCCTCGATCCAGACCGCAGGATCTGTTGTGCCATCGTATGATTCGATGTTTACGGGTTTGAAACCCTCAGGGATTTGATGATCCATCACTTCGTCTGTAAAGCATAGTGGGTGTGTGGCGCCTCTGTATTGGGCTATATCACGACGCAGCTCAAATGAGCTTTGTCTACTGTGTTCGGCCCGGCCGGAATTGCCATATCCGGCGTGATGGTTATCATCACGTATCATGGGGAGCCCACGCGATCAGTAGATCGATTTTATTTGCCTTGCCTTGTCCTCCAGTATATCCCACAGGTCTGGCGCGTTTTCCCGCGTCCTGGTATGTTTTGAGCGGCGCCGGGGTGCGGCTTGAGTGGAGGGCCGAAAGGCCTCTCTGTCGCGGCCACGAGGTGGCCGGTCGGCCGTATCATGCACTGGTGATGTAGCTTTAGGTGATTCCTCCTCTAATCGGGGTAGCAGCCTGCGTTTTGGGTAACTCTTGGAGGGGCGTTCGAGTTCGTACTCTTCGGCCGCCAGGATTTCAGTCCATCTATCGGCTAGCAAATCTTGGTCAGCTCTAAGCTGTTGCTTCTTTTTCTTAAGGCTGCTTGCCGTGGCCATAAGCCTACGTTTGAAATGCTCTTGTTCGACGGGATCCTCAGGCACGACAAATTTTTCGTCGTCGAGGCTTGCCTCGTCTTCGGAGGGAGGCATGTAATTATCGTCCTCTATCTCTCTGTCTGCCACTCTCTCATGCGGGCTGGCTTCTCCATCCTCCTGCGATGAATCCTGCTGGAGGGGATTGTCTTCGGCACTGTCCGGGGTGTTATTGTCTCCGGTGCCGGAATCGCCGTTTTTACTGTGGCGGGATTTAGAGCGGCGCCGCTGACGCCGACGCTTAGGCTGTTTCTTGGAGGGGTCATCCTCCGTTGTTCCATCGCTATTCCCATCTTTTGGGATGTCCACCATGTAAATGTCATAAGATGAGGTGGCCTTCTAGTGCCCTGTAGGCGCTGGTTCTTGGTCGTCTCCTGCATCGTCGTCCATACCGTCGATGTCTTCGGAGTCGAAGTCGAGCATGTCGGTTAAATCATCGACAGTGCCTACGAAGTGGGTGGTGGGTGGGTTTTGAATTTGTTCGTCGTCCACCTCCCAACCTTCCTGACCATAGTCCGGCCAGGGCTCTCCTGATAAATAGAGAGACTTTAGTGAGTTCAGGATGTCACCAAAGGGCGAGTGCTGAAAGATGTCCGCGGCGGTGACCTCCATGACCGGCGCCCAATCGGATTCGATTGGCAGGGGCGCGGGAGGTTCGGAGTCCGGAGAGGAGTCCGGCACCTTGGAATTCTGAGCCATAAGGACAGGGTTGGTTTTGGCTCAATCGCCATAGAGATAGCAGCCCCGAGGCGGTGTCCAGCCACCCGTCCTCGATCGGCGTGATCGGCTCGAGCTAAGGGTCGGGCGAAACATCTTGACCTCGAGTGGCACTGTTCGGCGGTAGATCTAGATCATGCCCATCGTGATAGTGCGGCACGCTTGGCTGTGGCTCGAACCCATCGAAGATCAAATCTCTGCAGAGGTCAGCTGTGTAGTTCAAACTTCCAAATCTGACCTGATTGCCAGGGGCGTAGCTTTCAATCTGCTCCAGATGGCCAAGCGAATTGGCCCACAATGCAAAGCCGCCGAATACGAAGATCTGTCCGGGGAGAAAACTCTCACCCTGGACCGCATCGTTGTTGATGATCGGAGGAGCCATCGGGCCTAAAGATGACGACACAGAGGAACTCTCAATGAAAGCACCAATGTCGGTGTCAAAACCGGCGGATCTCGGGTAGGGGACCCGAGCGTGCGTCTAGGCGGATGGTAACGAGGAGACAAGGGACACGATGTTTTTACCCAGGTTCGGGCCCTCTCGATGGAGGTAAAACCCTACTCTGCTTGATTGATATTGATGATATGGGTAGTACAAGAGTAGATCTACCACGAGATCGAGAGGCTAAACCCTAGAAGCTAGCCTATGGTATGATTGTTGTTAGATCCTCTGGACTAAAACCCTCCGGTTTATATAGGCACCGAAGAGGGTTAGGGTTACACAGAGTCGGTTACAATAGTAGGAGTTCTACGTATCCGTATCGCCAAGCTTGCCTTCCACGCCAAGGAAAGTCCCATCCCGACACGGGACGAACTCTTCAATCTTGTATCTTCATAGTCCGGGAGTCCGGCCGAAGATGATAGTTCGGCTATCCAGACACCCCCTAGTCCGGGACTCCCTCACCCGGCGTCCGCGAAACGATGCCCCCACCCGCTCCGGCCTCAGATCTAGGTCGCCGTGGGTGAGCAACTCGCCAGGAAACAGTGATGAGCAAAGGGAGGGTAATGCACCATGTCGGCAGCTGGCAGCGGGCGGTGGGAGGTGAGGGAGTCCTGGATTAGCGGGTATCCGGACAGCCGGACTATATACATCGTTCGGACTATTGAAGCTGAAGACATAAGACTCAAGACTCCGTCCCGTGTCCGGATGGGACTCTCCTTTGCGTGGGAGACAAGCTTGGCGATCCGGATATTGAGTTTCCTTCCTTGTAACCGACTCCATGTAAACCCTAGCCCTCTCCGGTGTCTATATAAACGGGAGAGGTTGGTCCTTAGAAGGCCGATCACAATTACAATCATACCATCATAGGCTAGCTCTTAGGGTTTAGCCTCTACGATCTCGTGGTAGATCTACTCTTGTACTAACCATATCTTCAATATTAATCAAGTAGGAAGTAGGGTTTTACCTCCATCGAGAGGGCCCGAACCTGGGTAAACATCTGTGTCCCTTGCTTCCTGTTACCATCAGCCTAGACGCACAGATCGGGATCCCCTACCCGAGATCCGCCAGTTTTGATACCGACATTGGTACTTCCATTGAGAGTTCCTCTGTGTCGTCGCCGCAAGGCTTGATGGCTCGTCTCGTCGTCAAGGACGATATTACCTCGGGGGGAGCTCTGGGTGTAGGCCAAACTCTCCGACTTGGTGGCTTTACCATGGCTGCCCCATCGGCGGTTGCGCCGACGATAGCCTCTCGGGTCATCAAGCATAACCTTCGCGTCAGTTCGGAACTCACCGAACAGATGGATCCGATGGAGATCTCCTCCCTTAATGAGCTCTTGGATCGCATCTCCGCTCTGGCAGTCGCTACAGACAATGATCGGGTCGGGCTTAAACCCAATCAAAGGGACATCAGATCCCCGCCGGCCACCCATGAGGTAGCGATAGTGGAGGAACCACACGCGGATTGCCCCACAACTTTGAGGACAAATTATGTTCGGATCACCGAACTCCTTGAGCCAAACACCTGCTCAAAGGAAGACATGACCCGGGTCCCAGACTTAGAATCGGGCATTGGACCGAAGAAATTGGGTAGCACTCCGGATCCCGAGCTGTTAGGCTCGGAACCTCCCGCGCCCCTGGGTGTTAGAGCGGATCAAAATCCGGATTCGGCTAACAACACCCACCTGGACTTAAACCGTCTCTCCCGCACTAGGCAAGAGCCCCAGGAGACTGTACATCGCTACTGGGCCAGATTCCTCCTTGCGCTTAACAAGGTCAAGGACTACCGCGAGGAGGATGTAGTCTCACTCTTCTGCAAAAACTGCACGGACAAAGGACTCCCTAATGCTATAAGCTGTCGTGACATAGTACACTTCGCGGACTTGGCAATCATAGTACAGAAGTACTGTGTGATGGAAAGCGCCTGGAAAACTCAAATAGGATTTTGGGACAATACGGCTCTCACCAAGACCTTTATCAGAACTAATTGGGCGAACTCTCATAAGTCGGCCGATCCAATTCGCAAGAAACCAAAGAACACCCTAGGGCGGGGAACCGTATTGGAAGAATGGCTCGACGGGCCATGTAAACTCCACAGAGCTCCGGACACAGCACCAACCCATAGCCTTAGGGCATGTTGGATACTCCGGCAGGTTGCAAAAAGTGGCGAGCATCTTCTTGCAAGCCGTAAGGCAGAACAACATCCCGCCAACGAGCACAATACGGTACTAACCGTCTTCGAGACTTTCGCCTCAAACAATAGGCGCAAGTGAGCTCATCGGAGCTCCGCTGAAATTTGCCATGTGGCAAAAATAAACCGCTGGAACGACACTGCTATCACTTTCAATGCCAGTGATGAACCTCGATTCCAGACTGTCCGGGCACCGGCCGCTCTGGTCCTCAGCCCAATTGTGGACGGCTTTTGGCTCACTAAAGTACTCATGGACGGCGGAAGTGGATTAAACTTGATCTATGAAGAAACACTCAACAAGATGGAAATTGACAAAAGCCGCATTGAACAGAGCCGCACAACCTTCAGGGGAATTATGCCTACCCGGGAAGCGTGGTCTGCGGGAAAAATCACACTCGATGTGGTATTCGGCACCCCAGAGAATTATAAGTCCGAAGAAATCACATTCCAAGTGGCTCCTTTTAGCAGCGGATACCATGCCCTTCTGGGGCGAGACGCGTTTACAAGCTTTCAAGTTGTACCCCATTACGGGTACATGAAGCTTAAAATGCCCGGACCCAATGGAATCATCACTCTAGCTAGTGATCCGGACGTCGCACTTCACGCCGAAAACAAAACCGCAACACTAGCCCTGGAAGCATTATCCAAAGCCCTAGCAGCCGAAGAGTTAACAACACTGCAGGCCACTGTGGACAGGGACGACGTGATACTTGACAAGCGACCCAAGTCCACCTCATTTAAACCCGCAGACGAGATAGTCAAATTGCAAGTCCATCCAATGGACCCCACGAAGACAGCTTCCATCGGGACACAGTTGAGCCCCGCGATGGACGCCGCACTGCGAGATTTCTTACGCAAGAATTGGGACATTTTCGCCTGGCACCCATCGGACATGCCGGGCATCCCATGCAGATTGGCCGAACACAGCCTCAATATACTAAAAGGATACAAACCGGTCAAGCAGACTCTAAGACGGTTTTCAGAGCCCAAAAGGCAAGCCATGGGGGAAGAGCTAGCCAAACTACTCGAGCCTGGATTCATCAGAGATATCAAGCATCCGGATTGGCTGGCAAACCTAGTAATGGTACCAAAGAAGGACAAATCCTAGCGCCTGTGTGTCGACTTTAAAGACCTCAACAAGGCTTTCCCCAAGGATCCCTTTCCCCTCCCTCGCATCGATCAAATCATCGATGCCACAACTGGACACGACTCACTATGTTTTCTCGATGCATACTCTGGATACCATCAAATAAAGATGGCAGAGTCTGACCAAGCTGCAACAGCTTTCATAACGCCATATGGCCCTTTTTGCTTCAACCCTATGCCTTTCGGGCTTAAGAACGCCGGCGCAACCTATCAACGCATGATTCGAACATGCCTGGAAAAACAAATCGGCAAAACAGTGGAGGCATATGTGACAACGTGGTCAAAAAAACAAGACACGTCGAAACCCTAATAGATGACTTGAGGCTTACATTCGATAATCTCCGGACATACGACATCAAGTTGAATCCAGAAAAATGTGTTTTCGGCGTCCCCTCGGGGAAACTCCCGGGCTTCATTGTTTCCAATAGAGGAATTGAAGCGAGTCCGGCAAAAATCCGAGCTCTGCCGCAGTTGGCTATACCAACAGACCTCAAGCACATCCAGAAACTAGCTGGATGCGTGGCCGCTTTATCTCCAGGTTAGGAGAAAAGGCATTACCTCTTTACCGCCTCCTTCGGCGCACCGAACACTTCGTATGGACGGATGCAGCCACGGCCGGACTCAATGAAATTAAGACCTTACTAGGAAGTAATCCAGTCCTAACATCGCCAAATATCGGCGAGCCTATGCTACTATACAGAGCTGCAACACATCAAGTGGTAAGCGCAGTGCTCGTCGTCGAACAAGAGATGGACGGATACAAATTCCCGCTTCAAAAGCTGGTTTATTACGTATCCACGGTCCTCACCCCATGCAAATCCCGATACCCACACTATCAGAAAATAGCATACGCGGTCCTCATGGCATCCCGGAAGCTGCGACACTACTTTCAAGAGTGTTCGATTACGGTGGCCTCCGAAGTACCACTCAATGACATAATAAATAACCGCGACGCTACGGGCCGGATTGCTAAATGGGCTATCGAGCTCCTACCGTTTGACATAATATACAAACCACGGCAAGCCATTAAGTCACAAGTACTGGCTGACTTTGTCGCCGAATGGACAGAAGCCGAACTCCCTAAAGAGTACGGTGCATACTCCAACTGGATCATGCACTTCGACGGCTCCAAAATGCTGGCCGGATTGGGAGCAGGTGTAGTCCTGACGTCTCCCACCAGAAACACGGTCCAGTACGTCCTCCAAATATTATACAAAGACTCCAACAATGCAGCTGAATACGAGGCGCTGTTGCACGGTCTTCCGATGGCAGTCTCTATGGGCATCCAACGCCTGGAAGTGCCCGGGGATCCTCGCAATATCACAAATAAATGGAGACTTTGATGCCAAGGATCCGAAAATGGCGGCCAACCGTGATGCCATCCTCAAAATGTTAGCTCGGTTCGAGGGGCTCGAATTCCACCATGTGGCTCGAGAAAACAATCAAGCGGCGGACGTCCTCGCCCGCATCGGCGCCAAACGTGACCCTGTCCCACCTAACATATTCCTGGAAAGGTTGTTCAAGCCATCCGTGGTATGGGAAGGGGAGTCCGGCAATACTAGCACGGATCCGAATACACCCCCAGATTCCGAACCATTAGACACAATCGGAGGCTCTGCCACCGAAATAACATCTTTGGCCCACGAAATCATGGCCGTAATCGCCCCGTGGACTGAGCCTTTCTTGGCCTACCTAAATAGGCAGGAGCTCCCCGAAGACCTAAATGAAGCACGCTGCATCGTCCGGTGTTCTAAAGCTTACAAAGTCCACGAAGGGGAACTCTACAAGAAAAGTGCTACCGGAGTGCTCCAAAGATGCATCTTCGAAGAGGAAGGGCGGCAGCTCTTGGCTGAAATCCATGCCGGACTGGGCGGGCACCACGCCGCGGCTCGAGCACTAGTCAGCAAGGCCTTCCGTACAGGCTTCTACTGGCCGATGGCCCGAGCACACGCACAGGACCTTGTCCAACATTGCGTCGGCTGCCAGCTCTTCGCCAATCAAAGTCATATGCCCCCTACCGCTCTCCAAACAATCCACATAATTTGGCCCTTCACGGTCTAGGGGCTGGATATGGTTGGACCTCTTAAAGGGGGAAGCCATAAGAAAAAATACTTATTGGTCATGGTGGACAAGTTCACCAAACGGATAGAAGCCAAACCAGTCAAGACGGCCGAATCAGGACCAGTAATCATATCCGGGGTCGTACACCACTACGGTGTCCCCCACAGCATCATCACTGATAATGGCTCAAATTTCACAGCCGATGAAGTGAAAACTTGGTGCGGAAAAATGGGCATTAAGCTTGATTACGCTTACGTCTACCATCCCCAAACAAATGGCCAGGTAGAGCGAGCAAATGGTCTCATCATGAGCGGCATCAAACCCAGACTAGTGCGATCCTTGACAGAGTCGGATACGCACTGGGTCAAAGAGCTCGACTCCATACTCCGGGGGCTACGGACCACGCCGAATCGCAGTACCGGATATACACCATTTTTACGGTATACGGCGCGGAAGCAGTACTACCCTGCGACATAATACATGATTCGCCACGCGTACGCATGTACGAAGACAAGGAAGCTGAGTTAGATCGACAAGATAACTTGGATGCCCTGGAGGAGGAGCACGACGTTGCAAAAGCCCGCTCCGCATTCTATCAGCAACATGCTCGACGATATCAAAGCAGAGAAGTGCGGGCCAAAACTTACAATATTGGCGGGCTCGTTCTACGCCTACCGGAGAAGAAGCAGGACAAGCTCAAACCCAAGTGGGAAGGTCCATTCGGCATTGACAAAGTTCTCACTGGGGGAGCGTACCGCTTACGTAATGCATCCGATAACAGGCTCGAGACGAACCCATGGAACGCGACCAGACTCTGGAGATTCTACGCCTAACGCCGAACTCAATGTCCGTCTCCTTACTCCGTCCCTTTTATTTATGCTCCATCCCTTCTCCTTTCTTGACTTTTTCTTCCTCTTCACACAAAGTATTTAATACAGTACGGACTTTCGAATCACTCTGACCGCACTATGTGTGTAAGCAATACCTGGGGGCTTTCTATACGGAAGCTGAAAATAAATACTGTAATGGCTTTTTGCCCATCACATATGCATTTCTTTTTTCATATGTGCCTTTTCTTCACCATTATATGCATCTATATGACTTAAGATGTGGCCAAGCTGGGTTGCCTGGCTCTTGTGTTTATGCCCTACGTTCCCGTTAATTCGGCTAGGGCATAAGGGGAGCACCTCTGTGATTGTTACTGCCGGTTCAGCCGGATGTCTACCTCAGACTGGGTGAAGCCAAAAGCTAGTTTCCTTAAGAGAATATTCGGTCGGTGAACAAAAGATGTATTCGTTTATTACAACGTAAATCCCTAGAAGTCTTGTATCCTGCGCCATCGTTTGTATCCTGCGCCATCGTTCGTAGTCCGGACATGTGCATTGTCGCATGCGTACCCAGGGAAAGGAAACCCTAACGGAACTATTGTCCCTGGAAGATGTTTCTTACTATCCATGTAATATAACATAACTAGTTGGGTACTTGTCTGTTCAAGCACTTATGACCCCTACGCCTGGTTTCCATGCATACCCCGGTTTTGCATAACTGAGTGGGTATTCGGACACACCCCAAACTGTAGGATCCGAGGGCTGAAGCGAAAAGGTCCGCCATGACAAATGATTTTAATCCGGCTAGGGACTAATTATGTCCATTGAATTACACAGTCACTTGGACTGACTATATTCCTCCTCTATACCATCCAACAGGCTATCTAGCTTAAAATCGTGTTGAGAATACTTAGCGGCTAACGCTACCTGGTCATATACCAGACTCACGGGAATTTCTTGCCCATCGGGCCCAGCCGGTCCTACTTCGGCCATATGGTTCCGGTCCAGCTTGGTGTAGCGCGTCTTCACCATAGCCGAGGCTTCTCTTGCGCCTTGTCGGCAAGCGGACATCTTCCACAGTCGGAAGCACCGTCATGCTCCTTGAAGCATATCCACAAGCTCGCCCATGCCATTCGATAGCAAGCTTGATGGCCACAAGGCCTAAGCAACACCCTGCATCACTTGCCGAGCTCGCTCGTGCAGTTGCGAAAGGTCTTGCAGTAAATCACTTGCAGATGAGGGCATCTCCTCCTCAGGGCCACCCATTAACATTCCTGCAAGCAAAACTCTTTCAATATACTTCCTCGCCGAACTATCATACAGTTCGTCTAGGCACTCACCATAAATGCCGCGTCGAAGCCTTTTATTCTCCTTCACGGAGTCTGCCAGCTGGGCGTGGACGTTTTTTAATTCTACGTCCAGCCGGACATTGGCATCTTGAAGATTGTTCTTCTCCTACCGAACTTGCGTGAGAATGCGCTCACCGGCCTTTAGCTGCCTTTTGAGATGCGAGTCGTCATCTCTCACGCCCTCCGGATTCACCCCGGGATTGTGTGCAGAGTTTTCTGTTAGATTTGTCATATTAGCCATTTACTAACTGGTGCATCTTCGTACAATTAAGACAAATGTTACCAGATGAGGCCTTCTGGGATTCCTCTAACTTGGCAACCGTGTCCCGCAGCTGGGCCTTGCATTCCTCCAGCTCCCGAGCCAATTGTTCATTCTTATCTATAAGGACCTGTGCATAAATTGATCCTTAAAATAGTTGTCCCAACAATTTCAAGTCTCAGGGGCTACTGCTATACATGCTTAAAATTTCTTACCCGTATATCTTTGGTATACTGGTCCGTCGCTCGGGCAAGCCCGCCTTGAGCCGCTTGGATGTATGCATCCCCCGAATTGAAGGCATCAAATGCCTCTTTGGAAAAGATGTTGTTTCGAAGCACGGCCCTCCGGCGCCGGTGATTCATGGCGCTCTCCACTTCGGAGTTCGTGGCCGAAAACATGTCCGCGTCCTCTATCGAAGAACTATGCGGCACTGGCCCCGTGTCCGCCTTCGCCCTCGAAGCCGGTTCTGGAACCCGGTTGGTGGAGGCGTGATCGGCAGGATCCCCGGATATAGTCCGGCTGTTCCTTTTCCTGCCAGGACACGAAGGGCGCTGTTATACTTCAAATACCATAATCGCAGGTGAAAGAACATGCGGTGCCCCCATGTTTGGTTTTGGCAATTGATGACAATCTCTATGGACTAATGGTTGCCTTGAGTTATATTTGAAGGGTTTGTACATAGGCTTTTCTTGGAGTCCATTTGTTGGTTTCAAGGAGAGTTTGTGATGACCTCGGTGCTATTAAGGAATTATCCAAAGATTGGTCATGTGAGTGTTGAGCTTATTGCAAGCATGTCTTGAAGAAGAAGATTGTGTGATCATTCATGTTTACCTTCAAGACGTCATCCAAACTAAGAGAGTTGGAAAGATTCAAGGTTGATCAAGACTAAGTCAAGAGTGAATCAAGTTGATCAACTCACAAAGCGTAAAAGATGTACCGAGAGGGATCAAGTGATCCCATGGTATGGTAAGCATTGTCCATTGCACTTTGTGTACTAACCCATGGTCTATGTGAGAGTTCTATGTGGGGTTAGGTACATGTCCATGGGCTTGCGTCAAGAGGAAGATATCATACAACCCATGGAAAGAATGACATCAAGTAGTGATCGCCATCAAGATTGTCATGTGCAAGTTCAAGTGTAGCATCACGAAGAGATCAAGTGCTTGAAGCTTGCCATCCATTGTGGGGTCAATGGACTTGTGAAGATGTGCCGAAGAGTGGCTCACCCATAGTGGAGTATGGGGGAGCAATCATCTAGTCTCCATCGACCCAACGCAATCAAGAAAGGTGGTCCATCTTGCGGAGGACAAGACCGTCATCATCTAGCTCAAGTGGATCATGTGCAAGGCAAAGGTTTGCCCTTGATAGGTTTTCTATTTTACGGTCTCATGGTGGTAGTTGGGAGACGGGTTATAGGATCGATAGCCGTACTATCAAGGGGGGCTCTCAAGTGAGTAGCTTGATCGTATCGTTCTTCGAGAGCTCAAACCATTGCATCCTTGCATCATGTTTCCTGGTTCTTGTTTGGTTCTCTTTGTGAGTCTTAGAGCTTATGGTCATCTTGATGACAAGCTTGAGTTCATCGAAAACGGAGTTTGCATGCGTCTTCTATGATGTTTTCGGTGTTGGAGGTTTTACCGGTCTTATCCGAGGAAGGGTTCTCACCATTTCCTTTTGGGCCTTTTCTCATTTGCTTATTATTGGTATTTCTATCAAGATTGTGTTAGCCCTTGCCGCTAGCTTTCCAACAAACTTGGTTTCGTCGAATTCGGAGTCCGAATGCAGAAGTTGTGGTAGTTTTGGTGTTCTAAAAAGGCTGCAGCGGTACTACCGCGGGTAGGAGCAGAAGTATTTTTTACTACCACCCTTGGGAGCGGTACTACCGCTCCTGGGAGCGGTACTACCGCTTGGAGCAGTACTACCGCGGCTACTTCCGTGGCTACTTCCGCTCGGGACCAAAAACTCGTCACAAGTCCAGCGGTGGTAGGCACGGATGTAATTTTTTAGTACCGCTCACAAGCAGTAGTACCGCTACCCTTAGCAGTAGTACCGCTACCCCTAGCGGTAGTACCGTGATGTCAAGCGGTATTACCGCTTGGTGCGGGCTGTGAGCATAACGGTTGGATTTTTCCCCACCTATAAAAGGGGTCTTCTTCCCCATTGAACCTTATCCTTTGAGCTCGTGTTCTTCCCCCATTGTTGACCTTCTTCGAGCTTGCTAACTCTCAATCCCTCCATGGATTCTTGCTAGTTTTTGAGGGAAAAGAGAGAGGAGATCTAGATCCACATTCCCACCAATCACTTTCTCCTCTTTGTGAGGGGAACCCTTTGGATCTAGATCTTGGAGTTCTTCGTGTTGTTCTTTTGTTCTTCCTCTCATTTTCCTCCCTAGCATTAGTTGCTTTGGTGGGATTTGGGAGAGAAGGACTTGGGAACTCCGTGTGCCCTTGCCATTGCATTTGGTGCATCGGTTTGAGTTCTCCACGGTGATACGTGGAAGTGAAGTTTGAGAAGCTTATTACTCTTGGGTGCTTGGTGCCCTTGAGCTTGTTCCTCTTGGGTGCTTGGGCGCCCTAGATGGTTGGTGGTGTTCGGAGCTCAATCATTGTGGTGTAAAGCTCCGGGCAAGCGTCGGGGTCTCCAATTAGGTTGTGGAGATTGCCCCGAGCAATTTGACGGGTACCGGTGACCGCCCCCAAGGGTTGCCAAAGTGTACGGTTCGGTGACCGCCCCCAAGGGTCGCCATTTGTACGGGTTCGGTGACCGCCCTCAAGGGTCCCTTAGTGGAATCATGGCATCTTGCATTGTGCGAGGGCGTGAGGAGATTACGGTGGCCCTAGTGGCTTCTTGGGGAGCATTGTGCCTCCACACCGCTCCAAACGGAGATTAGCATCCGCAAGGGTGTGAACTTCGGGATACATCGTCGTCTCCGCGTGCCTCGGTTATCTCTTACCCGAGCCCTTTACTTATGCACTTTACTTTGTGATAGCCATATTGTTCTTTGTCATATATCTTGCTATCACATAGTTGCTTATCTTGCTTAGCATAAGTTGTTGGTGCACATAGGTGAGCCTAGTTGTTGTAGGTTTTGTTCTTGACAAATTAACCACTAGGTTTATTCCGCATTTGTTCAAGCCTCTACCGTAATTATTTTAGAACGCCTATTCACCCCCCCTCTAGGCGACATCCACGATCTTTCAGCAGGACAGGTTTTTGCTTTACCTCTGCAGCGGTGTGTCGACCCTCACCGCCTTCCTCTTGAGCCTGCCCGATCCGGCCGCCCGTGGTCGACGAGTCCCTAGGGGCTCGACCCCGCGCTCCGACCGTCGTCTCTACAAAAAACACGACACTTCAAGGGTAAGGCATGACATCTGAAGGGAGTCTTCTTCGGAGGATATGGTTTTTTAGTTTGGCTTACACGCGACACAGGGAGCAGTCTGGGATAGTCGGCAATAATGGCCACTGAGGCACCATCACAACTCACTTGATAAAATACCCCGTCGACAAGCTCCACAGTAATATCCGGAACTTCTTCGAGTCCTGGATCTAGGGCCCTTCCGGGGTCCTCTGGCTGCAGAGAGGGGCTGAAGATTCCTTCTACGACCCTCCTCAGTTCCTGCTGGGAAACATCGATGCGGGTAAACTTAGCAGAGAACGCTAAAGTAAGTAAAGCAGGGAAAGGAATGACGACTTACCCACTCTGGGGGGTTGTACATGGAGAATCCGTCCCGCGGTTTAATGCGAAGGAATTCTTCCTCTTCCCCTTTGTATAAATCAGACAATATCCTTGCCAGAGCAGTGGCGGAGTCCGGACCCTTATGGCCGTAGCGGGTGGCGTCGTCTTCCCCGTTGAAGTGCCACATGGGCTTCCCCCGATATTGAAGCGGTTGCACTCCTCGCATTATGCATATTGCCATGACCTCGACTATCGTCAGTCTGGATTTGGCCAGCAACTTTATCCTGCTCATCAGGAAGTGCACTTCCTTGGTATCCTCCTCTTGAGGGCTTCGGGGCGCCAGCTTAGACGTGCCCTCGGTGGGGCGTCACTGAACTAGGGGACACCTGTCCGGACTGGATCCGGAAGGGGAACGTCGTCAATGTAAAACCACTCGGAAGACCAGTTCTCTGGTGCCTTCTTGGGAGTGCCAGATAGGTATCCGGTCTCGGCAATGCGCCATACCTCGGCTCCACCCACTTGACATAGGGATTCTCCCTGGTTGCGGGGGACAAGGCAGAACAGTTTCTTCCATAACCCGAGGTGAGGCTCGCAGCCTGAAAATAGCTCGCAAAGGGTGACGTACCCTGCTATGTGTAGAATAGAGGCAGGGGTGAAGTTGTGTAACTGGAGGTCGTAGAACTCCAGGAGCCTATGAAGGAACGGGTGGATGGGAAATCCAACGCCCCTTAGCAGATGCAGGATGAGGCATATTCGCTCCTCTCGAGATGGATTGGGAGATCTCTCCGCTTGCTCCCCGCCATTATAGGTAGCTATTTCGGCTCGGACGGGGACCATGAACGCCGGCGGAAGAAACCCTTGAGATTGTAACTCTATCAAACGGCTATGAGGAACTGAACACTCTTCCCAATCCCCTGGCTTGGAGCAAGGAGAGCGAGCAGAAGAGCTGCGACGACCGGCCATGTTGGAATGGTTTCTTCCGGAACGCTCTGTTGGATGCTTGCTCGAGGGAGGAGAGTGAGGTTTGGATCTGAGAATCCCCGTCTCTTCAAATAGATGGTCAGCCCGAAGGATTGAGGGTGGAGAATACAAAAATGCCCCGGCTCCTCGCATTTGCTCGACACGTGGAGATGGTCATTATTGAGGCACTGAAGCCGAGGAGCACAACATTGATGGGAAGCCGGACACTATTCGTCGTAACATGTACTTTGGAGTATTCGGAGATGGAACCCGCCTTGCAATGCCGAAGACAAGACTGCGCGCCGGACTCATCGTCATTGAAGCCTGGTTCAGGGGCTATTGAGGGAGTCCTGGATTAGGGGGTATCCGAACAGCCGGACTATATACATCATCCAGACTATTGAAGCGTGAAGACACAAGACTCAAGACTCCGTTCCGTGTCCGGATGGGACTCTCCTTTGCGTGGGAGACAAGCTTGGCGATCCGGATATTGAGTTTCCTTCCTTGTAACCGACTCCATGTAAACCCTAGCCCTCTCCGGTGTCTATAGAAATGGGAGAGGTTGGTCCTTAGAAGGCCGATCACAATTACAATCATACCTTTATAGGATAGCTCTTAGGGTTTAGCCTCTACGATCTCGTGGTAGATCTATTCTTGTACTACCCATATCTTCAGTATTAATCAAGCAGGAAGTAGGGTTTTACCTCCATCGAGAGGGCCCGAACCTGGGTAAACATCTGTGTCCCTTGCTTCCTATTACCATCAGCCTAGACGCACAGATCGGGACCCCCTACCCGAGATCCGCCGGTTTTGACACCGACAGGAGGAAGAACCCTCTGGCTGGCTGTGGCGGCAGGATCTCAGCGAAAGCGGAGGATGGGCGCGCGAATGCGGCGGGCGAGAGCGCGGAGCGGCGGGGTGGGCAGTGGGGGTGAAAGGTGCAGGCTGAGGGAGAGAGCAGGAACTGGTGTGAGAGAGTGGATCTGGCTGGGCGGGGCACTCACGGGCGATATGCCCCAAGATCCAGCAGCAACGGCATCAAATCTCCTCGGAGCAGTTGGCCTTCATGTGTCCAGGGTCCAGGCACTTAAAGCACCGATCCACCAACCACTGTGGGATCCGAAGCTTGGGGACAAGTGGCAAGTGGACAGTGGACGCCCCCTCGTAACGGCGCCGGTGTTATGATTCTCACCTCGATCCATACGCCATTCGGCTCGAGGTCCTCGAAGGCAGGGCGAGGCTGGCCCGGCAAGGGCCACCCTACGGGAAGCCGTAGCCACATAAGATCCAGGACGAAGGGGAGCGTTACCTGGCCGTCGGGGCCCGGAGCGGCACTTCGACGGGTGGGGTTGTGGCTGGGATGCGTCGTGGCGAAGGGGAGGGCGGCACGCGGCGGTGGCGGACTGGCGAGGGCTAAGGTGACCGTTGGGGAGCCATGTTCAGGTCACCAGCGCAAATTTTCTTTTTGCACAGGATTATATTTATCCGACAAACGATCGCGCGCGAGTCTGTTCCTGAAAAGAAACTGCACTTCTATCCATACACGTATAGGAAGCTTAAGGCTTGGGATATTAATAATAACTCAAAGCCCGTTTTCTAATTGCCCCGTGACTAGTTAGGGCCAGGCCCGGCCCTGAGGGGGGGCAGAGGGGGCGGCCGCCCCGGGCCCCCGAAAACGAGGGGCCCCCAGATTTGTGATCGGCCGTTAATAAGACTGGGATGCGCTATGTTACCTGCACTGGCCGTCACGTCTGGGAGAGATCAATCGACAAGGAGCAAGACCGGGCTTAGCGGCGCATCGCGAGGGAGTGATTTTGGAAGTTTACGACACGCACGAGGATCATTGCCTAATTTTATTTTTTTCTCGATCTCCGAAACCTAATCGCGCAAGCGCTGCCGCCAGGGACGAGACGGAGCACCCACGGCTCACCACGCATGGCACCGCCCATGCCGCAGCTCCAGCCAACGCCTTCCGCCGCCGATTTCAGATAAGGTGTCCAATTTCTTCCTGATTCTGCCCTAATTTATGCTCTGGCGTTTTGGCTTGACATGCTGAACAGGTAAAGGCTTTAGACAGAGACAGGTAAAGCTATTTGATCATGGTCGTCAGTCCTCGGAACCAGATGTGAAAGGGGAAACGTTTACCACCGGCGCACCGGCCGAAGCTTTCGGCCGGTCGCGTCCAGGTGCGCGTAGGTACAACGACTGAAACTGGGGATGGACGGGTCCACCACATTCTTTTCCCCTCCTCCCAACTCCCGCATCCTTCTCCTTCACTTTCACCTGGTCTTTTTTCTCTCCCCTCATCCTAGCTGCCATGGAAGTCCTGCTCGGTGATCTCCTCCGACGAGCCATCTCCCCCCGCCCCCCTCTCTCTCTTCTTCTCCGGCGAGCACCCCCGAAGGCAACCCCCGAGCCAGCGTTCTCCCCTCTATTCCCTCTCTCACCTCCATCTACTACTACTCCCGTGACGGCTGGAGCTGCAACGGATGTGGCCGGCGAAGTTGCCTCCATGGGCGGAGCTGCACCTGAAGAAGGTGCTACAATCAGCATCCGCCAGAGCTAGTGAAGGCGACCGCAGGTGTTGCAACCAGTGAGAAAAAAAGCTTCAACCGGAGGGACGACGAAACCTGGGTCGGCCCCACAGAAGCTGCAACCGGCGTCTAAAAAAGCTACATCCGTTGATGGAAAAAGCTTCAACTGGTAACAGAAAAGGCTTCAACCGGAGGCGACATAAGCTACAAACAACGTGAAAAGCTACAACCGGCTACTGTGAAGCTGCAACCCATCGCCAGTTTTGCTACAACCAGCCTTTTGTGTTTTGCTAGAACCAGCGCCCACTCCCCGACCATGGCCGGCGCCCCCCAAGTGTGCTACAACCATTGACCAAAAGTGCTACAACCGGCAAGAAAATTTGCTACAACGGGGCGACGCTGAGGTGCTGCAACCGGTGACTGGCTATAGCTATGAACCGCGACCACCGGTCCGGCGAGCAGCGACCGCGCCGTCGAGTGCTACAAGCTCACAGGTAGTTGATAGAACGCGAAGAGGGGCGGCCATCCATGCTGGAAAAGATGTCTACAGGGAGCTGCAAATAGCTTTTTTGCAGCTCGTGAGGACGACCGGCGAGGGGGTGGTGGCCGGCGAGGACGACCAGAGACGGGTGTGGCGGGGGAGGAGGACGGCGAGTGCAGCCAGGGGGAGGGGGTGGCGGCGCGCGACTCCCGCGGGGTGTATTTTGCAGCGACAGCGAGGTTAACGAGAGGTGGAAGAAGGAGATCCAACGGCTGAGGGACATGGCATCCAACGGCTAGCGCGGGACCGGCCTAAATTTAGGCCGGCGCACCGGCACCTAGCGTTGGCCGTGTGGAAGCCCATGGATGATTTGAAGGGTCTGTACAGGGATGAGAAGTACATCGCCGGACTGCCACATCCAGGTATGTAGATACCATGTAAAACTCTTGATTAAGGGAAGTTTTGTACGTTTCAGCTTTCTGTATCCTGGCCGAGTAAAATTGTTTGATGAAAGGTAGTGTTTGCATGCACATGCAATGTGAAATTACATTAACGGAAACCATTTACGAAATATCAAGACACGGCCCAGTATATAATTAAGTGGGTGATTTTATTGAATTAATTAGGACTAGTGAACTCACCCGCAATAGAATACGAAGAACATGACAATGCTAATACGCAAGCGAATGCACATAAAGTAACTGAAGGGTAGTTCCCGTACAATTATTCTTCTATACTAAATCATTATCATTCCTACCGCATGTTTTGTCAGTAGTATGTTAAAGTTGCACAAACTATATAATGAAAATACCTATTATAAAAGTTAAAGGAGCCCTGGGTTATTGTTTCGCCCCGGGCCCCTAAAATCTCAGGACCGGCCCTGGTTTGGGCATAACGGTGGGCGTCGCAGGCCATGTTCGAGTCCATCTCCGCCGCCGGCGTATCCTTACTTGCACCAAGAATCGAACTTGGCCGCCTTATGCTGGCCGGAACGAGGGCATGGCACGCAATGTTCTTCGCTATACTGCTCTCCCTGGTCGCCTACTTCTCTGTGGTGTCGTGCAAGATCGAGGAACCGACCAAGGTGATCCAGATGGAGCGGATGCGTAAGTAGAACTTGCTACTGGACTTTTAATTCTTGTCGTCACTATTAGGTGTTGATGATTTAGTAGGAGTATTAGATATATACTCCCTTCATTCCTAAATATTTGTCTTTTTAGAGATTTCAACAAGTGACTACATACGGAGCAAAATGAGTGAATTTATACTCTAAAATATGTCTATAGACATCCATATGCGATGGTCCATTGAAATCTCTAAAAAGACAAATATTTAGAAACAGATGGAGTATTATATGATTATAATAATGCGGAGATCGATGCAAACCACGGTAAGGAATGAAGTGCTGGATCGGTAGGCATGATCTCGGGGAGTCCTAGATCGACCATGGAGACGACAATGAGTCAAAAAATCAAGACCCCGGGCGATGAAGAGAAGGCGCTCGAGCGTGATGTCCAACAACCGGAAGGGGGTTTTCATCACCTAAGCGTATTCATGGTATGTACGCACGCATGGCCCTTGTTTCTCCTTTCTGATTGCACCTGTGAATTCAACCTGATGTGGGCATCCTAATCGAACTCTGACGTACCAATAGTAAGTAAACTGGAAACCCTGGTTGAATTCGGATATAAAAAGGTTCTACAAAAATATACTAGATATTCGGATATTCATTTGTTTAATTTAAACATGTTTAGCTTATCATGCGTGGCTTTATACTAATATTATACTCCCTCCGTCCCAAATGATTGTCTTAAATTTGTCTAGATACAGATGTATCTAATACTAAAACATGACTTGATACATTCGTATTTAGACAAATCTAAGACAAGAATTTTGGAACGAATGGAGTATCATATGGGAAATTTCCATCATACGGATCCTTGCCCCGTCTTCATGGCTGTATTTGGCTGTCTAACTAGTCCCTAATCTAATAGAGGATCCTCTCCTGATGATTGTGTTAAAAACACCTATTATGTCATGAATTACTTCTAACAAATATATATTTATTACACTGACCTTACCTCAGGAATGTCATCCGAGCAAACTATCCTTCCCTACGAAAGGTCACCCGAGCGAACATTGCGATATGAGAGTGTTCCATCAAAAAGTCACTCTCAGTGAATGCTCGTGTCATGCTAAAACAAATGTATTTATCATGCTAAAGATTTATCATATTGTAAAGAAAAAATTGTCATGCTCAGAGAAAGATTCCGCAGCAGAGTGGTTGACATGCATTTTTTAGGATTTTTTTCATGATGCAACATGGAGAACTGCCCGCGTAAAAAGGAAAAACATTCAACTTGCTAGGATTTGTCATACTCTCAGAATAAAATTGTCATGCTACATCAAAAGGAAATGTTAAAATTTACCATGCTCTAAAACATAATTTGTCATCCAAGATACGTTCGCTCAGATTATCATCATGTGTGAACCGTTTAGTGCCGCTAGCTTAGAGAGGTTCTTGGTAGCGAATAGTGATGTCACATGCCTTGATTTGAGATTTGTACACGGGAATTAAGCATGTCACAGCGGATTGGCTCAAAAAACTCCTCTAAACTGACATCAGATCGTAAACAGTTTCAATATATATTTATTTATTTCCTTTTATAGGACAAGGAGGACATCCGGAGAAGCGACCAAGCTGAACCCCAAGATATGCAAGCAAGACCTACGTGGAAAACATTGGAATTCCCAAGTGACAACGTGCTACTGCTCCAGTGCTCCGGTGATGAGCTCACAGTGCGTATCCGGCCGCGTTTGGACGGCTTCGAGGAGTACTATGTGCGCATCGCCAGTGGCGACCTGTCAGACGTTTGTGCTAGACGTCTCGAGAGGCCATCTATGTATGATGCAGGCCCGCACTACCGCGCACTGTTCTGGTCGCTCCCCGAGGAGGAAGGCCTGGTACCGGTGCCGCCGCCGGAGGTGGCCCAGACCACACTGATAGAAGAGGAGGCGCCGGAGAGCTTCACATTCTCCACCGATATTGTGATGGTCTACCGGCCAACGACCGAGCAGAAAAGGAAGATTCACATCCTGGCGCGCGAGGCGGTGGAGTTTCGACCTGCCGTTGGGGAGGAACCGGAGGCCGTTCGTGCTCTCAGTCCAGACTCTTATCATCTTTTGGACGAAAACGCCGTATACAACGTACAGAACTTTTGTTGCCAGTCAATGATATCTGGAGCTTCCCCGCAAACAAAAAAAGTATATCTGAAGCAAACTATACACTGATCGTGCCCGTCGTATACTTAATCGTGCGGTGACCGATACCCGCAAGTTGCGCCCATGTCGCCATCAGAAATTACGTTCCTGTTAGACTTTGTATTGGATTAGACTTGTAACTTGTAGCTTCTGCATATACCTTATTTGTACATTGTACACTATATCACCTAAAACTCTAAGGGCGTGTTTGGTTGTAGTAGTGAACAGTAGCTGCATTGCATACACATCTCAACCCAGCCAGCTTGAGCAAAAACAACCTCAAATGCGTCACCTGCAAGTTGTTTGGTTGCCTGCACCTAGGGTCCCTGAATTAGGTAATACGCAAGTGCACTTTGTTTGGTTGTCTGCATTGGCCCAAGCGGCAAATAAACACGGTGTTTGGTTGCATGCACGAGGTATGATTAAGAGCTAGCACTTGCACTTAGCACACAGGGTTAAGAGCTAGCAGAGGGAAAGGGAGAAGAAATGCAGTGTTAGGAATAAGGATTGGGATCTATATATTTAACTCGTACAATCTCTCATAGTACAAGCAGTGGCGATTGCAATGATCTCGATCGAGCTAGGGTTCATACAGAGAGAAGGGGAACAAAGGGAAAGCCGATGCCACCGCCGTTGATCCACTGGATGCGTTGAGTGTAGCGAACTGATGCATAAGTAATGGAGTTGTTGGGCTTCACTAGACCCAGGCCGGTCCAGTGACTCGCGTGTTGGGCCTACGGGTGCGCTGCGGTCGCGGTCCTATTGCAGGTGGTGGCGAGTCGTTGGACGTGGGGGCCAACCTGTCAGGGCTGCTGCCATCCCCCTCTCCTTGAGACGAGGCTTGACCCCAAGCCTCCACTGCAGGAAAGCGAGCGCGTAGAGCTTCCTTGTCTTCCCAGGAATCTGGCACAACTGTAGGATTGGACCAGTGGATTCGGACTTGCTCCACCATACCACCGTAGCGTTTGCGTCAACGCTGCTCTAGGACTGAAGTTGGCACGGCAGGAATGTCAGAACATTCAGGAAATTCAGTAGACGAGAAAGTACCTGGAAGCAGAGCACGTCGCAGCTGCGACACATGGAAGACAGCTTGCACTTGAGAATGGTCAGGCAGTTGCAATTTGTGGCGACTTCATTGACACGAGCGATGATGCGGCAAGGCCCAAAGAACCGGTACGAGAGCTTGTGGTTGGCTCTCGTTGCAACAGACGCCTGGATGTAAGGTTGAAGCTTGAGGAAGACTTGATCGCCGACGTTGAAGGCACGGAAAGATATCTTCTTATCGGCTTGATGTTTCATGAGGTTGCGGGCGCGATGAAGTTGTTGTTGGATGAGCTGCTGTACCGTGGCTCTCTCATCCAGCCATGAACGAAGAGCCGGGACGGTAAATGTCGATGCTGCTGTAATGCCCCATTGACGCGGCTCGTGTCCGTACATAGCTCGTAAGGGAGACATACCAATAGCCGAGTGGAATGAAGAGTTGTACCAATATTGCGCCAAGGGAATACAGTAACTCCAGCGGCGAGGACAGGCTTGAGTGAAGCACCTGAGAAATGTCTCAAGACATTGATTGACCTGTTCCGTTTGTCCATCGGTTTGTGGGTGATTGGCTGTACTCATTCGCAGACCAGTGCCCACATATTTGAAGAGTTCTTGCCAAAAGTGACTTGTGAAGACGTGATCACGGTCTGATATGATTGCCCCTGGGAATCCATGCAGCCGATAGATGTGATTCATGTAGAGGAGGGCCATTTTTGATGCCGTGTAAAGGTGAGAGAGAGCCAGGAAGTGGGCGAACTTGGTGAATTTGTCCACAATAACCAATATGTTGTTGGCGTTCCCTGACTGAGGCAAACCATCAATGAAATCCATGCTTATGAATTCCCATGACTCTTTAGGCACAGGTAAGGGCTCCAGTAACCCTAGGTAGGCTGCTCTATCAGGTTTGGCTTGCTGGCATACTTGGCAACACTTCACATATTGGAGGATGTGAGTCTTCATTTTTGGCCAAGCGAACAGTTAACATATGCGCCGATAAGTCACCGGAAAGCCCGAATGCCCCCCCATGGGCATATTGTGAAAGGCTGCAATGATCTGTTGTTGCATGGAGGTGCTGCCCCCGAGCCAAATACGCCCTCAAAAGCGTAAGATGCCTTTGTCCAGAGCAAAATGACCTTTGGGGTTAGGGTGCACTACGAGTTGTTCCAGGAGCTTTTGTGCCTGAGGATTAGTGATATAACTGGTAATGATATCTGCCATCCATGCTGGCTGACAGGAAGAAATGGAGTTCAGAGAGTCTGCATGAGTGGCTCAAGAAAGGGCATCAGTTGCGCCGTTCTCAACTCCTTTCTTGTACTTGATGGTGTAATGGAGGCCTAGGAGTTTTGTGAAGGCCTTTTGCTACCATGGCGTCGTCAGATGTTGCTCCTCCAGGTGAACTAGGCTCTTTTGATCCGTGTGTATCACAAACTCGTTGTGCAGGAGATAAGGTATCCATTGGTCGACGGCCACCACCACGGCTAAGTATTCCTTCTCATAGGTTGAGAGTCCGCAATACCGTGGGCACAGGGCCTTGCTCATGAAAGAAATTGGATGACCATTTTGTTGCAGAACCGCACCAATCCCAGCATCGCAGGCATCAGTCTCAATCATGAACGACTTTGTGAAATCCGGAAGAGCAAGATTGGAGCTGATATGAGATGCTGTTTTAGTAGACAAAATGCTTCGGCTGTGCTTTCCGTCCAGACAAAGGGTGTCCCTTTCTTCAAAAGATTGAAAAGAGGACAAGCAATGATTCCAAAGTGGCGAACAAAATGCCTGTAGTATCCTGCTAAACCCAGAAAATGTCGTACTTCCTTAACATCAGTTGGGATTGGCCAATTTTGTACTGCTGTAATCTTGCTAGGCTCGGTTGCAACCCCTTCAGCGCTGGCCACATGACCCAGGTAAGAGAGCTGTTGCTGGCTGAACGAACACTTGGAGAGTTTGACTTTCCATTGATCTCGTTGTAGCAACTGGAAAACTTGGCGCAAGTGTAAAACATGGTCCTCCAAACTTTTACTGAATACTAGGATGTCGTCGAAAAAGGACAACACACAGACACGGTACACAGGCTGCAGTGTGTCTTGGATGGATTCAATGAAGGTTGCTGGTCCACCTGCCAAGCCAAATGACATGACCAAAAACTCAAAATGCCCGGAGTGAGTTTGGAAGGCCGTTTTGTGTTCATCCCCTTCCGCCAGCCGTATCTGATGGTAGCCGGCTCTCAAATCAAGCTTGGAAAACCACTTGGCTCCGTGAAGTTCATCTAGCAGCTCTTCAATGATTGGCACATGGTATTTTGGAACTATCGTCATCGCATTAGGGTGGCGATAGTCTATGCAAAGGCGCCATGTACCATCTTTCTTCTTTACCAATATAGCTGGAGAAGCAAAGGGACTTTTGCTTCTTCGTATCCCGCCTGACTGCAACAGTTCAGCGACCTGCTTTTCTATTTCTGTGTTGTGCTCTGGTTTGTGGCGATAGGGTCTGATGTTGACAGGTTGGGCACCTGGGATCAGTTGAATGTGATGGTCAGACTTGCACCGAGGAGGTAGACTGGTGGGTTCCCCGAAGATCTCCTCAAACTGATCAACTACCTCTTTGACTGAAGGAGGAATTGTTGCTTGTTCTGCATCCGACAACTCGACGTGATGTAATTGCACCATGTGAGAGATGGCTCCCGGATGACATAAGTTGTGTAACTGCGAGCTGTTGATCATAGTGCAAGTGGTAGTAGACGGGTGACCCGACAGACACACTGTATTGCCCTTCACACGCATCTCAATCCGTTTAGCTCGCCAGTCCACGGTCATTGGGCTATTATCCTCCAGCCAATCCATGCCTAATATTGCATCATAAGTGCCAAGAGGTAACACCTTCATATCAGTTGTGAATTCATGGCCCTGAGAAAACCAACTGCAGTGAGGAATAACTGAAGAGCATATCAGTTCACCACCCCCTGCCACACGGACACGCCCTGGTGTTTTCAAAGCCACAAGCCCAGTGAGCTGTGTGGCCAATTGCTCATCCACGAAAGAAGTAGAACTTCCTGAATCAACCAACATAAGAATCTCCCGGCCTTGGATCCAAGCATGCAGTTGGAACGCCTTAGGCGAAACTCCTCCTGTGAGAGCTTGGTGAGAAATGGCCATCACTGTATCACATTCCTGTTCTGATGCTTGTTGTTGCCCTGTGTTAAACGCTGTGTCGATGCCAAATAACTCCAGCAGTTCTTCCAAGATGTGCAACTGGACAGTGGTGGGGCAAGTGTGATCATGCCCCCACCGCTCGCCACACTTGAAACACAACCCTCGCGCACGACGGTACTCCCGGAGTGCCTTGACCTTGGAACTGTAAGGATGAAATTATTGGTCTTGCTTCTACTGCCGTGCCTCCTACTGATCCTTTAGAACAATATTTGCTAGACCATGAAAATGATATGTTTATGAATGAAAGAAGCGAAATAGATGAAGTATTCCTTAAGTAGGGTCCTATTCTGAAACACAACTTGCCTGTTGAAATCCTAGGGGATGCCCCTCCACCCAAGGATGATTCCGTGTTTGAGCTTAAACCCTTACCCGATAATCTTAAATATGCTTATCTTGATGAAAATAAGATATATCTTGTTATTATTAGTGCTAACCTTTCAGAGCAGGAAGAGGAAAGATTATTGAAAACTCTGAAGAAGCACCGTTCTGCTATTGGATATACAATCGATGATCTTAAGGGCATTAGTCCCACTCTATGCCAACACAAAATTAAATTGGACGAAGGCTCCAAACTAGTTAGAGATCATCAACGACGGTTAAATCCTAAGATGAAAGAAGTGCTAAGAAAGGAGATACTAAAACTCCTTGAGGCAGGTATAATTTATCATGTTGCTGATAGTGATTGGGTAAGTCCTGTCCATTGTGTCCCTAAGAAGGGATGTATTACTATTGCTCCTAATGATAAAGATGAATTGATTGCACAAAGAATTATTACAGGTTATAGAATGGTAATTGATTTCCATAAATTAAATAAAGCTACTAAGAAAGATCATTACCCTCTACCTTTTATTGATCAAATGCTAGAAAGACTATCCAAACACACACATTTCTGCTTTCTAGATGGTTATTCTGGTTTCTCTCAAATACCTATGTCAGCGGATGATCAATCAAAAACTACTTTTACTTGCCCTTTCGGTACTTTTGCTTATAGAAGTATGCCTTTTGGTTTCTGTAATGCACCTGCTACCTTTAAAAGATGTGTGATGGCTATATTCTCTGACTTTTGTGAAAAGATTTGTGAGGTATTCATGGATGACTTCTCCATTTATGGATCCTCTTTTGATGATTGCTTGAGTAACCTTGATCGAGTTTTGCAGAGATGTGAAGACACTAGTCTCATCTTGAATTGGGAAAAGTGTCACTTTATGGTTAATGAAGGCATTGTCTTGGGGCATAAAATTTCTGAAAGAGGTATTGAAGTTGATAAAGCTAAAGTTGATGCTATTGAAAAGATGCCATGTCCCAAGGACATCAAAGGTATAAGAAGTTTCCTTGGTCACGCCGGTTTTTATAGGAGGTTCATTAAAGACTTTTCTAAAATCTCTAGGCCTCTGACTAATTTATTGCAAAAAGATATTCCTTTTGTCTTTGATGATAATTGTGTAGAAGCATTTGAAATACTTAAGAAAGCTTTGATCACTACACCTATTGTTCAGCCACCCGATTGGAATTTACCCTTTGAAATTATGTGTGATGCTAGCGATTATGTTGTAGGTGCTGTTCTAGGGCAAAGAGTTGATAAGAAATTAAATGTTATCCAATATGCTAGTATTTGCTTGTGATAAGTTCAGATCTTATATTGTTGATTCTAAAGTAACTATTCACACTGATCATGCTGCTATTAAATATCTTATTGAAAATAAAGATGCTAAGCCTAGACTTATTAGATGGGTTCTCTTGCTCCAAGAACTTGAGTTGCATATTATTGATAGAAAGGGAGCTAAGAACCCCGTTGCAGACAACTTGTCTAGGTTAGAGAATGTTCTTGATGACCCACTACCTATTGATGATAGCTTTCCTGATGAACAATTAGGGTCATAAATGTTTCTCGTACTGCTCCATGGTATGCTGATTATGCTAATTACATTGTTGCTAAATTTATACCACCTAGTTTCACATACCAACAAAAGAAAAAGTTCTTTTATGATTTAAGACATTACTTCTGGGATGACCCACACCTTTATAAAGAAGGAGTAGATGGTGTTATTAGATATTGTGTACCTGAGCATGAACAGGAACAGATCCTACGCAAGTGTCACTCTGAACCATATGGAGGACACCACGTTGGAGATAGAACTGCACATAAGGTATTGCAATCCGGTTTTTATTGGCCTACTCTCTTCAAAGATGCCCGTAAGTTTGTCTTGTCTTGCGATGAATGTCAAAGAATTGGTAATATTAGTAGACGTCAAGAAATGCCTATGAACTATTCTCTTGTTATTGAACCATTTGATGTTTGGGGCTTTGATTATATGGGACCTTTTCATGCCTCTAATGGATATACACATATTTTAGTGGTTGTTGATTACGTTACTAAGTGGGTAGAAGCTATTCCAACTAGTAGTGCTGATCATAACACCTCTATTAAGATGCTTAAAGAAGTTATTTTTTCGAGGTTTGGAGTCCCTAGATATCTCATGAATGATGGTGGTTCACATTTTATTCATGGTGCTTTTCGTAAAATGCTTGCTAAGTATGATGTTAATCATAGAATTGCATCTCCTTATCACCCATAGTCTAGTGGTCAAGTAGAATTGAGTAATGGAGAGCTCAAATTGATTTTGCAAAAGACTGTTAATAGATCTAGAAAGAATTGGTCCACGAAACTTGATGATGCATTATGGGCCTATAGAACTGCATATAAAAATCCTATGGGTATGTCTCTGTATAAGGTGGTTTATGGAAAAGCATATCACTTACCTCTCGAACTTGAACATAAGGCATATTGGGCTATTAAAGAGCTCAACTATGATTTCAAACTTGCCGGTGAGAAGAGGTTATTCGACATTAGCTCACTTGATGAATGGAGAACCCAAGCCTATGAGAATGCCAAGTTGTTCAAAGAAAAGGTTAAAAGATGGCATGACAAAAGGATACAAAAGCGTGAGTTTAACGTAGGTGATTATGTGTTGCTATTCAACTCTCGTTTAAGATTTTTTTCAGGAAAACTTCTCTCTAAATGGGAAGGTCCTTACGTTATCGAGGAGGTCTATCGTTCCGGTGCCATAAAAATCAACAACTCCGAAGGCACAAGTCCGAGGGTGGTGAACGGTCAAAGAATCAAACATTATATATCAGGTAGCCCAATAAATGTTGAAACTAATATTATTGGGACCGTAACCCCGGAGGAATACATAAGGGACACTTTCCAGAATGTTTCAGACTCCGAAAAGGAATAGGTATGTGGTACGGTAAGTAAACCGACTCCAAAACTGTTCTTCTAGAAATTTTTCTCCGTTTTGGAATATTTAAGAATTTAGGAAAATAAGTAGTCCGGGAAGGACACGAGGCCTCCACGAGGGTGGAGGGCGCGCCCACCCTTACTGGGCACGCCCCCTACCTCGTGGGCACCTCGTGTGCTCTCTGGACTCCGTTTTCGTGCACGATACTTCTTTTAATCGGTAAAAATTCATTATATAATCTCCCGAAGGTTTTGACCACCGTATCACGCAAAAATCTTCTGTCTTTGTTTTGATTTGTTTCTGCCGCAAATTAAAGCAATATGTCGTCCCAGGATTCGGAAGGAGAAAGCTATGTGGCCGATTACCTTGTAGACCCTAAAGTCTACGGGGACTTGGATCATTGTGGCTAGACCACTTAGGAAGAAGCAGACTACGAGCCTAACGGAAAGGAGGAGACGAGCTCAGACGAAGACGAAGTCCCGTTACCTCAACCTGGGGACATGCATGTGGAGTTTAAAAAGTCAAGCCTCCCTGATAGGGCAAAGAAGCCCAAGATCGAGTTTATCCCTTTTCGTCTCTTGCAGGAAAACAAACAGGAACTATGCAAAAGGATATTAAGCCTTGAGCGGGAGATCAATGATCTAAGGGAGCAAAATTCCATTCTCAAGCGCAAGTTGAGGAGGAAGCCTACATCACCTACAACTCCATCATCACAACACCAACTCTGAAGAAGGAGACATAATCACATGGGTATGGGCACTCCCCTTGGCAACTGCCAAGCTTGGGGGAGGTGCCCCGTTATCGTATCATCATCACACTCGTATCTTTGCCGTTTTACTCAGTTCGATCCTTTTGGTAATATCTAGATCTGGTAGAATAAAGTTTTGATATTATTTAGTTTTGAGTTTTTCTTTGTGATCCCTCTACGTAATCGAGTTCGTGAGCTATCTATAATAAAGATTAGTGTTGAGTCAAGGGCTTTGCTATCTTGCTATGATCTTAAGTGCATAAAAGAGTAAAAAGAATAAAAGAGTTCATATTGACGTTATGGATAGTAATGACTTCACATATAAAGAGTATGAGGCATAAAAGTTATTGATAGTTGGCAAACATAGTTTTGGTAATCCTTGCAACTAATAGGAAGTAATAAAGAAAGAGAGTTTTCACATATAAATATACTATCTTGGACATCTTTTATGATTGTGAGCACTCATTAAGTATGACATGCTAAAGAGTTGATGTTGGACAAGGAAGACAACGTAATGGGTTATGTTTTCTCACATCTCAGTTAAAGTATATTGTCATGGATCGTCCAACATGTTGAGCTTGCCTTTCCCCTGTCGGTGTACTAAAGTAGGGGTACCTTAGTACCCCGAACTTGTGCACGGGCAGTCGCAGCACCCCGCGGCAAGGCTTGCCGGGCGCCCGCCAAGGCCCTCCGCCATTCTTTATTATTACTGCCATTCAAGAACAAAGTACTAGCCAAGAACACGAAGGCCCCGGCAAGAGGAGCTTGCCGGGAAGGCCAACCAGGGCATCACCAGAAGACTTGCCGCGGCGCCCCGCGCGCCCCGGCAAGGCCTGACAGCCGGCAAGCTTGCCGGCACAACAAGATAAGGGCCGCGGCAAGGCACTTGCCACGGCAAGACTGCCACCCAAACTCCAGCGCACCCAGCGACGTGTCATAACAAGGCCATCTCAAGGGCACGTGGCGAGGCACGATGCAGCCATGCGGAGCGAGGTGGCAAACGGAGCTGACAGAGGCGCCATCGTGGCAACCGGTGGCTCTCCTAATGGTCGTTTCTTTACACTGTTGGGGCGACCAGACGGGCATTTAATGCCCTTGTCCCCTGCCGTCCGAGTTAGGTAGGGGCACTGTTGTGCACTGTTGTACCAACCTGTGTTTTTACATTTCTACCCCCTCTTCCTACGCTGCCACCTGTGGGTACCCCCTTCAGACTATAAAAGGGAGACCCATGCGCACGTAGAAGGGGTTCGGTCCATTCGACACCCACAGCACCACCCTACGCTCGCATACTCGAGCAAGATCAAATACAATCACCAAAGCAGCAGTAGGGGTTTTTATCTCTCCGGAGAGCCCCGAAGCTGGGTAAAAAATTGCCCGTCTCCCCCGCGCGCTCGACCTCGATCTGCTCTGCGCACGACCCTCGCTCCCTTGCCGGACTAGAAGGGGCCCCCAGTGCCCCATAGGTGCTCGTGGCCATAGAGATACGCCCCGACACCCCCTCATGCTAGCCAAATTCCTTGCACCAAATAGAGATACTACTTGTGCTTCCAATTATCCTTAAACCCAATTTTGCCATGAGAGTCCACCATACCTACCTATGGATTGAGTAAGATCCTTCAAGTAAGTTGTCATGTTGCAAGCAATAAAAATTGCTCTCTAAATATGTATGACTTATTAGTGCGGAGAAAATAAGCTTTATAGGATCATGTGATTGATACGTCTCCAATGTATCTATAATTTTGATTGCTCCATGCTATTTTATCTACTGTTTTAGGCAATATTGGGCTTTATTATCCACTTTTATATTATTTTTGGGACTAATCTATTAACCGGAGGCCCAGCCCAGATTTGCTGTTTTATGCCTATTTCAGTGTTTCGAGGAAAAGGAATATCACACGGAGTCAAAACGGAACGAAATCAACTGGAGAAGTTATTTTTGGAAGGAAACCCACATGATGGACTTGGACCCCACGTTAGAAGATACGGGAGCTGGTCACGAGAGTGGGGGGGGGGGCGTGCCCACCCCTTAGGGCGCGCCCCCTGCCTCGTGGGCCCCCCGAAGCTCCACCGACGTACCCCTTGCGCCCATATATACCTACGTACCCTAAAACTTCCAGAACAGAAGATAGATCCGGAGTTCCGCCGCCGCAAGCCTCCGTAGCCACCAAAAACCTCTCAGGGCCCGTTCCGGCACCCTGCCAGAGGGTGAACCCATCACCGGTGGCCATCTTCATCATCCCGGCGCTATCCATGACGAGGAGGGAGTAGTTCACCCTCGGGGCTGAGGGTATGTACCAGTAGCTATGTGTTTGATCTCTCTCTCTCTCTCTTGTTCTTGAGGTGATACGATCTTGATGTATCCCGAGCTTTGCTATTGTAGTTGGATCTTATGATGTTTCTCCCCCTCTACTCTCTTGTGATGAATTGAGTTTCCCCTTTGAAGTTATCTTATCGGATTGAGTCTTTTATGAGAACACTTGATGTATGTCTTGCTGTGATTATCTGTGGTGACGATGGGATATCATGTGCCACTTGATGTATGTTTTGGTGATCAACTTGAGGGTTTTGTGACATTGGGATCCTATGCATAGGGGTTGGCACACGTTCTTGACTCTCCGATATAAACTTTGGGGAACTCTTTGAAGTACTTTGTGTTGGTTGGATGAATCTGAGATTCTGTGATGCATATCGTATAATCATGCCCACAGATACTTGAGGTGACAATGGGGTATCTAGGTGACATTAGGGTTTTGGTTGATTTGTGTATTAAGGTGTTATTCTAGTATGAACTCTTTTATAGATTGATCCGAAAGAATAACTTTGAGGTGGTTTCGTACCCTACCATAATCTCTATGTTTGTTCTCCGCTATTAGTGGCTTTGGAGTGACTCTTTGTTGCATGTTGAGGGATTGTTATATGATCTATCTATGTTATTGTTGAGAGATTTTTCACTAGTGAAAGTATGAACCCTAGGCGTTGTTTCCTATCATTGCAATACTGTTTACGCTCACTTTTACCATTAGTTACCTTGCTGTTTTTATATTTTCAGATTACAAGTACCTTTATCTACCATCTATTTTGCACTTGTATCACCATCTCTTCGCCGAACTAGTGCACCTATACAATTTACCATTGTATTGGGTGTGTTGGGGACACAAGAGACTCTTTGTTATTTGTTGCAGGGTTGCTTGAGAGAGACCATCTTCATCCTACGCCTCCCACGGATTGATAAACCTTAGGTCATCCACTTGAGGGAAATTTGCTACTGTCCTACAAACCTGTGCACTTGCAGGACCAACAACGTCTACAAGAAGAAGGTTGTGTAGTAGACATCAAGCTATTTTCTGGTGTTGTTGCCGGGGAGGCTAGGTAAGTGAAGGTATATCTTTAGGTCTTGCAATCGAATCTATTGATACTCTTGCATTCTTCACACACTATACTATTTTGGAAGATTGCTGTTATGTTTGCATTGTTTGCATATGTTTGCTTGTTTAATGATTCTATTTGAGGATAGGAGTATTAAATATGCAGAGGAATTTAGTGTGCAATGTTGAATAATAATTTTAGTGATTTGTTACAGTAGGAAATGATAAGGTTTTGCATTGGTTTATACTAACCTATCTCACGAGTTCTTGTTGAGTTTGTTGTGAATGAAGCTTTTGATAAAAAGAGAAACCATGATATGAGAGGAATTAACGAGACACAAAAGTTGAAGCTTGGGGATGCCCAAGGCACCCCCAGATAATATTTCAAGAAGTCCCAAGAATCTAAGCTTGGGGATGCCCCGGTAGGCATCCCACCTTTCTTCTTCAACAACTATCGGTTAGTATCGGTTGATCCTAAGTTTTTGCCTCTTCACATGAGTTGTGCTATCCTTGCAATGTAGTTTTCTTTAGCTTTGCTTGCTGTTTGAATAAAGTATCAAGATCTGAAATTATTAAATGTTAGAGAGTCTTCACATAGTTGCACAATTATTTGACTACTCATTGATCTTCACTTATATCTTTCGGAGTAGTTTGTCATTTGCTCTAGTGCATCACTTATATCTTTTAGAGCATGGTGGTAGTTTTAAGAAATAGATGAACTCTCATGCTTCACTTATATTATTTTGAGAGTCTTAAATAGCATGGTAATTTGCTTAAATAATCATAATATGCTAAGCATACAAGATTTGTAAGAATTCTTATGAGTGTGTTGAATACTAAGAAAAGATTGATGCTTGATAATTGTTTTGAGATATGGAGGTAGTTATATTAAAGTCATGCTAGTTGGGTGATTATGAATTTAAAGAATGCTTGTGTTGAAGTTAGCAAGTCCCATAGCATGCACGTATGGTTAAAGTTGTGTAACAAATTTGAAACACGAAGTGTACCTGGCTTGTGCATCCTTATGAGTGGCGGTCGGGGATGAGCGATGGTCTTTTCCTACCAATCTATCCCCCTAGGAGCATGCGCGTAGTACTTGATTTTTGATGACTTCTAAATTTTTGCAATAAGTATATGAGTTCTTTTGACTAATGTTGTGTCCATGGATTATACACTCTTACCTTTCCGCCTTTGCTAGCCTCTTCGGTACCGTGCATTGCCCTTTCTCACCTTGAGAGTTGGTGCAAACTTTGCTGGTTCATCCAAACCCCGTGATACGATACGCTCTATCACACATAAACCTCTTTATATCTTCCTCAAAACAGCCACCATGCCTACCTATCATGGCATTTCCATAGCCATTCTGAGATATATTTCCATGCAACTTCCATCATCATATTCATGACATACATTACTTTTGTCATATTGCTATTGCATGATCATGTAGTTGACATCGTATTTGTGGCAAAGCCACCATGCATTATTTTTCATACATGTCACTCTTGATTCATTGCCCATCCCGGTACACCGCCGGAGGCATTCATATAGAGTCATATCTTGTTCTAAGTTTCGAGTTGTAATCCTTATGTTGTAATCAATAGAAGTGTGATGATCATCATTATTAGAGCATTGCCCCAAAAAAAAGAAGGGCCAAAATAAAAAAAAGGCCCAAAAAAAGAAAATAAATAAAAAGGGCAATGCTACTATCTCTTTTTCCATACTTGTGCTTCAAAGTAGCACCTTGTTCTTCATGTAGCAAGTCTCATATATTGTGCTTCAAAGTAGCACCTTGTTCTTCATGTAGTGAGTCTCATAAGTTGTCCTTTTATACTAGTGGGAATTTTTCATTATAGAACTTGGCTTGTATATTCCTACGATGGGCTTCCTCAAATGCCCTAGGTCTTCATGAGCAAGCGAGTTGGATGCACACCCACTAGTTTTATTTTGTTGAGCATTCATAGCTCTAGTGCATCTGTTGCATGGCAATCCCTACTCCTCATGTTGACATCAATTGATGGGCATCTTCATAGCCCGTTGATTATCCTCGTCAATGTGAGACTTTCTCTTTTTTTGTCTTCTCCACACAATCCCCATCATCATATTCTATTCCACCCATAGTGCTATATCCATGGCTCACACTCATGTATTGCGTAAAGGTTGAAAAAGTTTGAGATTATTTAAGTATGAAACAATTGCTTGGCTTGTCATCGGGGGTATAGAAGTTGGGAACATCTTTGTGTGATGAAAATGAAGCATAGCCTAACTATATGATTTTGTAGGGATGAACTTTCTTTTGCCATGCTATTTTGAGAAGACATGATTACTTTTATTAGTATGCTTGAAGTATTATTATTTTTATGTCAATATGAACTTTTGTCTTGAATCTTTCGGATCTGAATATTCATGCACAGTTAAGAAGATTTACATTGAAATTATGCCAAAGTATCACTCCGCATCAAAAATTCCTTTTTATCATTTACTTACTCGAGGACGAGCAGAATTAAGCTTGGGGATGCTTGATACGTCTCCAACGTATCTATAATTTTTGATTGCTCCATGCTACTTTATCTACTGTTTTAGGCAATATTGGGCTTTATTATCCACTTTTATATTATTTTTGGGACTAACCTATTAACCGGAGGCCCATTGATTCTTTGTTTTATGCCTATTTCAGTGTTTCAAGGAAAAGGAATATCACACGAAGTCAAAACGGAACGAAATCAACTGGAGAAGTTATTTTTGGAAGGAAACCCACCTGATGGACTTGGACCCCACGTTAGAAGATACGGGAGCTGGTCACGAGGGTGGGGGGCGTGCCCCCTGCCTCGTGGGGCCCCCGAAGCTCCACCGACGTACCCCTTGCACCCATATATACCTACGTACCCTAAAACTTCTAGAACAGAAGATAGATCGGGAGTTCCGCCGCCGCAAGCCTCTGTAGCCACCAAAACCCTCTCGGGGGCCCATTCCGGCGCCCTGCCGGAGGGGGAACCCATCACCGGTGGCCATCTTCATCATCCCGATGCTATACATGACGAGGAGAGAGTAGTTCACCCTCGAGGCTGAGGGTATGTACCAGTAGCTATATGTTTGATCTCTCTCTCTCTCTCTCTCTCGTGTTCTTGAGGTGATACAATCTTGATGTATCCTGAGCTTTGCTATTGTAGTTGGATCTTATGATGTTTCTCCCCCTCTACTCTCTTGTGATGAATTGAGTTTCCCCTTTGAAGTTATCTTATCGGATTGGGTCTTTATGAGAACACTTGATGTATGTCTTGCCGTGATTATCTGTGGTGACGATGGGATATCATGTGCCACTTGATGTATGTCTTGGTGATCAACTTGCGGGTTTCGTGACATTGGGAACCTATGCATAGGGGTTGGCACACATTCTTGACTCTCCGATAGAAACTTTGGGGCACTCTTTGAAGTACTTTGTGTTGGTTGGATGAATCTGAGATTGTGTGATGCATATCGTATAATCATGCCCACGGATACTTGAGGTGACAATGGAGTATCTAGGTGACATTATGGTTTTGGTTGATTTGTGTCTTAAGGTGTTATTCTAGTACGAACTCTTTTAATGATTGATCCGAAAGAATAACTTTGAGGTGGTTTCGTACCCTACCATAATCTCTACGTTTGTTCTCCGCTATTAGTGGCTTTGGAGTGAATCTTTGTTGCATGTTGAGGGATTGTTATATGATCTATCTATGTTATTATTGTTGAGAGAACTTGCACTAGTGAAAGTATGAACCCTAGGCCTTGTTTCCTATCATTGCAATACCGTTTACGCTCACTTTTACCATTAGTTACCTTTTTGTTTTTATATTTTCAGATTACAAATACCTTTATCTACCATCTACTTTGCACTTGTATCACCATCTCTTCGCCGAACTAGTGCACCTATACAATTTCCATTGTACTGGGTGTGTTGGGGACACAAGAGACTCTTTGTTATTTGGTTGCAGGGTTGCTTGAGAGAGACCATCTTCATCCTACGCCTCCCACGGATTGATAAACCTTAGGTCATCCACTTGAGGGAAATTTGCTACTGTCCTACAAACCTATGCACTTGCAGGCCCAACAACGTCTACAAGAAGAAGGTTGTGTAGTAGACATCAGTGATATGGAAGTAATAAAAGCGACGGACTGCATAATACAGGTTCATATCACAAGTGGCAATATAAAGTGACGTTCTTTTGCAATAAGATTTTGTGCATCCAACCATAAAAGCACATGACAACCTCTGCTTCCCTCTGCGAAGGGCCTATCTTTTACTTTATGTCTTTACATTATGCAAGAGTCAAGGTGATCTTCACCTTTCCCTTTTTAAATTTAGCCTTTGGCTAGCACCTCGTGTTGGAAAGATCCTGATATATATATCCAATTGGATGTAAGTTAGCATGATCTATTATTGTTGACATCACCCAAAGGTGAATACGTTGGGAGGCGAAATTATTAGCCCCTATCTTTCTCTGTGTCCGATTAAAACTCCATAACCATAAGTATTGCGTGAGTGTTAGAAATTATAGAAGACTATATGATAGTTGAGTATGTGGACTTGCTGAAAAGCTCTATTCTTGAATCTTTCTGATGTTATGATAAATTGCAATTGCTTCAATGACTGAGATTATAGCTTGTTAGTTGTCAATGAAGTTTCTGAACCATACTTGACATTGTGAATAGATTGTTACTTGAGCATCAGAAATCATATGACAAAATATATATGTTGCTGTTATAAGAATGATCGTGATGCCCTCATGTCCGTATTTCATTTTTATCGACACCTCTATCTCTAAACATGTGGACATATTTTTCGATATCGGCTTCCGCTTGAGGACAAGCGAGGTCTAAGCTTGGGGGAGTTGATACGTTCATTTTGCATCATGCTTTTATATCGATATTTATTGCATTATGGGCTGTTATTACACGTTATGTCACAATACTTATGCTATTCTCTCTTATTTTACAAGGTTTATCATGAAGAGGGAGAATGCCGGCAATTTGGAATTCAGAAATGGAAAAGGAGCAAATATTGGAAACCTATTCTGCACAACTCCAAAAGACCTGAAACTCCACGAAAGTCACTTTTGGAATTAATAAGAATTATTGAGCAAAGAAAGTACTAGAGGGGGCCCACACCCTAGCCACGAGGGTGGGGGGCGCCCCCCTGCCTCCTGGGCCCCCTCGTGTGTAGGGGAACGTAGCAGAAATTCAAAATTTTCCTACGTGTCACCAAGATCTATCTATGGAGAAACCTGCAACGAGTAGAAAGAGAGTGCATCTACATACCCTTGTAGATCGCTAAGCGGAAGCGTTCAAGTGAACGGGATTGATGGAGTCGTACTCGTCGTGATTCAAATCACCGATGATCAAGTGCCGAACGCACGGCACCTCCGCGTTCAACACACGTACAGCCCGACGATGTCTCCCACGCCTTGATCCAGCAAGGAGAGAGGGAGAGGTTGAGGAAGACTCCATCCAGCAGCAGCACAACGGTGTGGTGGTGGTGGATGAGTGTGGCAATCCAGAAGGGCTTCGCTAAGCACCACGAGAGAGGAGTACTTGTGAGAGAGGAGAGGGCTGCAACCAAAGGCAGAGATCGAATCACGTGTATTCTGTGTGTCCTCTGGGCAGCCCCTAGGCCTCACTATTTATAGGGGGAGAGGGGGCTGCGCCCCCACCTAGGTTTCCACCCCTAGGGGGCGGCGGCCAGCCCCCAGATCCCATCTGGTGGCGGCCAGAGGGGGAGAGAGGGGGAGGCGCACCCAGGGTGGGCCTTAGGGCCCATCTGCCCTAGGGTTTGCCCCCCTTCCCCACTTCCCACGCCTTGGGCCTTGGTGGGGGGCGCCCCAGCCCACCTAGGGGCTGGTCCCCTCCCACACTTGGCCCACGCAGCCTTCTGGGGCAGGTGGCCCCACTTGGTGGACCCAGGACCCTCCGGTGGTCCCGATGCGATCCGATAAACCCGAAACTTTTCCGGTGACCAAAATAGGACTTCCATATATAAATCTTTACCTCCGGACCATTCCGAACTCCTCGTGACGTCGGGATCTCATCCGGACTCGAACAACATTCGTAACCACATACAAGCTTCCTTTATAACCCTAGCGTCATCGAACCTTAAGTGTGTAGACCCTACGGGTTCGGAGACATGTAGACATGACCGAGACGTTCTCGGTCAATAACCAACAGCGGATCTGGATACCCATGTTGGCTCCCACATGTTCCACGATGATCTCATCGGATGAACCACGATGTCAAGGACTCATCGATCCGTATACAATTCCCTTTGTCTAGCGGTATTTTACTTGCCCGAGATTCGATCGTCGGTATACCGATACCTTGTTCAATCTCGCTACGGCAAGTCTCTTTACTCGTTCCACAACACATCATCCGTGATCAACCCCTTGGTCACATTGTGCACATTATGATGATGTCCTACCGAGTGGGCCCAGAGATACCTCTCCGTTTGCACGGAGTGACAAATCCGATCTCGATCCGTGTCAACCCAAGCAGACACTTTCGGAGATACCGTAGTGCACCTTTATAGTCACCCGATTCGTTGTGACGTTTGATACACCCAAAGCACTCCTACGGTATCCGGGAGTTACACGATCTCATGGTCTAAGGAAGAGATACTTGACATTGGAAAAGCTCTAGCAAACGAACTACACGATCTTTGTGCTATGCTTAGGATTGGGTCTTGTCCATCACATCATTCTCCTAATGATGTGATCCCGTTATCAACGACATCCAATGTCCATAGCAGAAACCATGACTATCTGTTGATCACAACGAGCTAGTCAACTAGAGGCTCACTAGGGACATATTGTGGTCTTTGTATTCACGTGTATTACGATTTCCGGATAATACGCTTATAGCATGAATAAAAGACAATTATCATGAACAAGGAAATATAATAATACTTTTATTATTGCCTCTAGGGCATATTTCCAACAGTCTCCCACTTGCACTAGAGTCAATAATCTAGTTCACATCGCCATGTGATTAACATTGACAGGTCAGATCACAATGTGACCAACATCATCAAATGAGTTCTGGGGTTTTATCATGTTTTTCTTGTGAGAGAGGTTTTAGTCAACGGGTCTGCAACATTTAGATCCGTATGTACTTCGCAAATCTCTAGGTCATTCTGTAAATGCTGCTTCCACGCTCCACTTGGAGCTATTCCAAATGGTTGCTCCACTATACGTATCCGGTTTGCTACTCAGAGTCACTCGGATAGGTGTTAAAGCTTGCATCGACGTAACCCTTTATGCCGAACTCTTTATCACCTCCATAATCGAGAAACATGTCCTTATTAACTCCAAGGACAATTTTGACCGCTGTCCAATGATCCATTCCTGGATCATTCTTGTACCCCTTGACTGACTCATGGCAAGGCACACTTCCGGTGCGGTACACAGCATAGCATACTTTAGAGCCTACGTCTGAAACATAGGGGACGACCTTCGTCCTTTCTCTCTATTCTGCCGTGGTCGAGCTTTAAGTCTTAACTTCATACCTTACATCTCAGGCAAGAACTCCTTCTTTGACTGATCCATCTTGAACACCTTCAAGATCATGTCAAGGTACGTGCTCATTTGAAAGTACTATTAAGCATTTTGATCTATCTTATAGATCTTGATGCTTATTGTTCAAGTAGCCTAATCCAGGTTTTCCATTGAAAAACACTTTTCAAATAACCCTATATGCTTTCCAGAAATTCTACATCATTTCTGATCAACAATATGTTAATAACATATACTCACCAGAAATTCTATAGTGCTCCCACTCACTTCTTTGGAAATACAAGTTTCTCATAAATTTGTATAAACCCAAAATCTTTGATCATCTTATCAAAGTGCACATTCCAACTCCGAGATGCTTACTCCAATCCATGGAAGGATCGCTGGAGTTAGCATACCTTTTAGCATCCTTAGGATCGACAAAACCTTTCTGATTGTATCGCATACAACCTTTTCTTACGAAGACTGGTAAGGAAACTCGTTCTGACATCCATCTGCAAGATTTCATAAATGCAGCTAATGCTAACATGATTCCGACGGACTTAAGCATCGTTACGGATGATAAAATCTCATCGTAGTCAACTCCTTGAACTTGTGAAAAACTCTTCGCCACAAGTCGAGCTTCATAGACGGTGACATTACCGTCCACGTCCGTCTTCTTCTTAAAGATCCATTTATCTCAATGGCTTGCCGATCATCGGGCAAGTCCACCAAAGTTCATGCTTTGTTATGATACATGGATCCTATCTCGGATTTCATGGCTTCTAACCATTTGTCGGAATTTGGGCCCACCATCGCTTCTCCATAGCTCGAGGTTCATTGTTGTCTAGCAACATGACCTTCAAGACAGATCACCGCACCACTCAAACGAAGACGTATCCTTGTCACCCCACGAGGTACGGTAGTGACTTGATCCAAAGTTTCATGATCACTATCATAAGCTTCTACTTCAATGGTGTAGGTGCCACAGAACAACTTCGTGCCTGCTACACACTAGTTGTAGTGTGGTTCAATAACCATATCAAGTCTCCACCATCCTCCCACTCAACTTTTCGAGACAAACTTTTCCTCGAGAAAGGACCCGATTCAAGAAACAATCCCTATTGCTTTCGGATCTGAATTAGGAGGTATACCCAACTGTTTTGGGTGTCCTTTGAAGATGCGTTTTATCCGCTTTGGGTTCGAGCTTATCAACCTGAAACTTTTTCACATAAGCGTCGCAGCCCCAAACCTTTAAGAAATGACAGCTTAGGTTTCTCTAAACCATAGTTCATACGGTGTCATCTCAACGGAATTACGGGGTGCCCTATTTAAAGTGAATGTGGTTGTCTCTAATGCCTAACCCATGAACGATAGTGGTAATTCACCAAGAGACATCATGGTACGCACCATATCCAATAGGGTGCAACTATGATGTTCGGACACACCATCAAACAATGGTGTTCCAGGCGGTATTAATTGTGAAACAATTTCCACAATGTCTTAATTGCGTGCCAAAGCTCGTAACTCAGATACTCATCTCTATGATCATATCATAGACATTTCATCCTCTTGTCACGATGATCTTCAACTTCACTCTGAAATTACTTGAACCATTCAATAATTCAGACTTGTGTTTCATCAAGTAAATATACTCAACATTTACTCAAATCATCGTGAAGTAAGAACATAACGATATTCATCGCATGCCTCAAAGACTCATTGGAATGCACACATCAAAATGTGTTACTTCCTACAAGTTGCTATCTTGTTCCATCTTCTTTGAAACCGAGGCTTTTCAGGTCATCGTGGTATGATTTGCATATCTCAAGTGATTCAAAATCAAGTGAGTCCAAACGATCCATCTGCATGGAGTTTCTTCATGCATATACACCAATAGACATGGTTCGCATGTCTCAAACTATTCAAAACGAGTGAGTCCAAACATCCATCAACATGGAGCTTCTTCATGCGTTTTACACCAATATGACTTACATGGCAGTGCCACAAGTAAGTGGTACTATCATTACTATCTTATATCTTTTTGGCATGAAAATGTGTATCACTACGATCGAGATTCAATAAACCATTTCTTTAGGTGCAAGACCATTGAAGGTATTATTCAAATAAATAGAGTAACCATTATTCTCCTTAAATGAATAACCGTATTGTGATAGACATAATCCAATCATGTCTATGCTCAACGCAAACACCAAATCTCGATGGTAGAGGGAGCGTGCGATGCTTGATCACATCAACCTTGGAAACACTTCCAACATATATCGTCAGCTCACCTTTAGCTAGTCTCCGTTTATTCCGTAGCTTTTATTTCGAGTTACTAACACTTAGCAACCGAACCGGTATCTAATACCCTGGTGCTACTAGGAGTACTAGTAAAGTACACATTAACATAATGTATATCCAATATACTTCTATCGACCTTGCCACCTTCTCATCTACCAAGTATCTAGGGTAATTCTGCTCGATGGTGGTTCCCTTTATTACGAAGCACTTAGTCTCGGGTTTGGGTTCAACCTTGGGTTTCTTCTTTGGAGCAGCAGCTGATTTGCCGTTTCATGAAGTGTCCCTTCTTGCCCTTGCCCTTCTTGAAACTAGTGGTTTCACCAACCATCAACAATTGATGCTTCTTCTTGATTTCTACTTTTCATGTGTCAAACATCATGAATACCTCAAGGATCATCATATCCATCCCGATATGTTATAGTTCATCACGAAGCTCTAGCAGCTTGGTGGCAATGACTTTGAGAAACATCACTATCTCATCCGGAAGATCGACTCCACTCGATTCAAGTGATTGTTGCACTCGGACAATCGAGCACAAGCTCAACGATTGAGCTTTTCTCCCTTAGTTTGCAGGCTAAGAAGATCGTCGGAGGTCTCATTCCTCTTGGCGTGGGCACGAGCCTGAAATCTCAATTTCAGTCCTCGAAACATCTCATATGTTCATGACGTTTGAAAAACATCTTCGGTGCCTAAATTCTAAACCGTTTATCTGAACTATCACGTAGTTATCAAAACGTGTATGTCCGATGTTCGCAACATCCACAAACGACGTTTGGGGTTCAGCACACTGAGCGGTGCATTAAGGACATAAGCTTTCTACTGTCCGCATGATCACTACTGTCAACTTTCAACTATATTTTCTCTAGGAACATATCTAAACAGTGGAACTAAAGCGCGAGCTTACGACATAATTTGCAAAGATCTTTTGACTATGTTCAGGATAATTAAGTTCATCTTATGAACTCCCACTCGATAGACATCCCTCGGTCATCTAAGTGATTACATGATCCAAGTCAACTAGGCCGTGTCCGATCATCACGTGAGACGGACTAGTCATCATCGGTGAACATCTTCATGTTGATCGTATCTACTATACGACTCATGCTCGACCTTTCGGTCTCCGTGTTCGAGGCCATGTCCGTACATGCTAGGCTCGTCAAGTTAACCCTAAGTGTTTCATTTGTGTAAAACTGTCTTACACCCGTTGTATGTGAACGTAAGAATCCATCACACCCGATCATCACATGGTGCTTAGAAGCGACTTAACCGTAGCAACGGTGCCACGATCGGGGAGAACACTTCTTGAAATTTTGTAAGGATCATCTTATTTACTACCGTCGTCCTAAGTAAACAAGATGCATAAACATGATAAACATCACATGCAATCAAATAGTGACATGATATGGCCAATATCATTTTGCTCCTTTGATCTCCATCTTCGGGCTCCATGATGATCATCGTCACCGCATGACACCATGATCTCCATCATCATGATCTCCATCATCGTGTCTTCATGAAGTTGTCTCGCCAACTATTACTCCTACTACTATGGCTACGGTTAGCAATAAAGTAAAGTAATTACATGGCGTTGTTCAATGACACGCAGGTCATACAATAAATAAAGACAACTCCTATGGCTCTCGCCATTGTCATACTCATCGACATGCAAGTCGTGATTCCTATTACAAGAACATGATCAATCTCATACATCACATATCATTCATCACATTCTTCTTGGCCATATCACATCACATAGCATACCCCGCAAAAACAAGTTAGGCGTTCTCTAATTGTTGTTTGCATGTTTTACGTGGCTGCTATGGGTTTCTAGCAAGAACGTTTCTTACCTACGCAAAACCACAACGTGATATGCCAATTGCTATTTACCCTTCATAAGGACCCTTTTCATCGAATCCGTTCCGACTAAAGTGGAGAGGCGGCACCCGCTAGCCACCTTATGCACGAAGTGCATGTCAATCGGTGGAACCTGTCTCACGAAGAAATGCGTGTAAGGTCGGTCCGGCCGCTTCATCCCACAATACCGTTGAAACAAGATTGGACTAGTAACGGTAAGCATATTGAGCAACATCAACGCCCACAACTACTTTGTGTTCTACTCGTGCAAAGAATCTACGCAATAGACCTAGCTCGATACCTTTCAGGGGAATGTAGCGAAATTCAAAATTTTCCACGTGTCACCAAGATCTATCTATGGAGAAACCTGCAACGAGTAGAAAGAGAGTGCATCTACATACCCTTGTAGATCGCTAAGCGAAGCGTTCAAGTGAACGGGATTGATGGAGTCGTACTCGTCGTGATTCAAATCACCGATGATCAAGTGCGAACGCACGGCACCTCCGCGTTCAACACACGTGACAGCCGGACGATGTCTCCCACGCCTTGATCCAGAAGGAGAGAGGAGAGGTTGAGGAAGACTCCATCCAGCAGCAGCACAACGGTGTGGTGGTGGTGGATGAGTGTGGCAATCCAGCAGGGCTTCGCTAAGCACCACGGGAGAGGAGTACTTGGGAGAGAGGAGAGGGCTGCAACCAAAGGCAGAGATCGAATCACGTGTATTCTGTGTGTCCTCTGGGCAGCCCCTAGGCCTCACTATTTATAGGGGGAGAGGGGGCTGCGCCCCCACCTAGGTTTCCACCCCTAGGGGGCGGCGGCCAGCCCCCAGATCCCATCTGGTGGCGGCCAGAGGGGGAGAGAGGGGGGCGCACCGGGGTGGGCCTTAGGGCCCATCTGCCCTAGGGTTTGCCCCCCTTCCCCACTTCCCACGCCTTGGGCCTTGGTGGGGGGCGCCCCAGCCCACCTAGGGGCTGGTCCCCTCCCACACTTGGCCCACGCAGCCTTCTGGGGCAGGTGGCCCCACTTGGTGGACCCCCGGGACCCTCCCGGTGGTCCCGGTACGTTACCGATAAACCCCGAAACTTTTCCGGTGACCAAAATAGGACTTCCCATATATAAATCTTTACCTCCGGACCATTCCGAACTCCTCGTGACGTCCGGGATCTCATCCGGACTCTGAACAACATTCGGTAACCACATACAAGCTTCCTTTATAACCCTAGCGCCATCGAACCTTAGTGTGTAGACCCTACGGGTTCGGGAGACATGTAGACATGACCGAGGCGTTCTCCGGTCAATAACCAACAGCGGATCTGGATACCCATGTTGGCTCCCACATGTTCCACGATGATCTCATCGGATGAACCACGATGTCAAGGACTCGATCGATCCGTATACAATTCCCTTTGTCTAGCGGTATTTTACTTGCCCGAGATTCGATCGTCGGTATACCGATACCTTGTTCAATCTCGTTACCGGCAAGTCTCTTTACTCGTTTCGCAACACATCATCCCGTGATCAACCCCTTGGTCACAATGTGCACATTATGATGATGTCCTACCGAGTGGGCCCAGAGATACCTCTCCGTTTGCACGGAGTGACAAATCGATCTCGATCCGTGTCAACCCAGCAGACACTTTCGGAGATACCGTAGTGCACCTTTATAGTCACCCGATACGTTGTGACGTTTGATACACCCAAAGCACTCCTACGGTATCCGGAGTTACACGATCTCATGGTCTAAGGAAGAGATACTTGACATTGGAAAAGCTCTAGCAAACGAACTACACGATCTTTGTGCTATGCTTAGGATTGGGTCTTGTCCATCACATCATTCTCCTAATGATGTGATCCCGTTATCAACGACATCCAATGTCCATAGCCAGGAAACCATGACTATTTGTTGATCACAACGAGCTAGTCAACTAGAGGCTCACTAGGGACATATTGTGGTCTTTGTATTCACACGTGTATTACGATTTCCGGATAATACAGTTATAGCATGAATAAAAGACAATTATCATGAACAAGGAAATATAATAATACTTTTATTATTGCCTCTAGGGCATATTTCCAACATGGTGGCCCTCCGGTGCCCATCTTCTGCTATATGAAGTCTCTTACCCTGGAAAAAATCATAAGCAAGCTTACGGGATGAAACTCCGCCGCCACGAGGCAGAACCTTGGCGGAACCAATCTAGGGCTTTGGCGGAGCTGTTCTACCGGGGAAACTTCCCTCCGGGAGGGGGAAATCATCACCATCGTCATCACCAACGATCCGCTCATTGGGAGGGGGTCAATCTCCAGCAACATCTTCACCAGCACCATCTCCTCTCAAAACCCTAGTTCATCTCGTGTATCCAATCTTGTATGAAAACCACCAATTGGTACCTGTGGGTTGCTAGTAGTGTTGATTACTGATATGTCCATTTTGCATCATGCTTTTATATCGATATTTATCGCATTATGGGCTGTTATTTCACGACATGTCACAATACTTATGGCTATTCTCTCTTATTTTACAAGGTATACCATGAAGAGGGGGAATCCCGGCAGCTAGAATTCTGGCTGGAAAAGGAGCAAATATTGGAGACCTATTCTGCGCAACTCCAAAAGTCCTGAAACTCCACAGAATATCTTAAAATAAATAAAGAAAAATTGTCGCCAAAGATGAAGGCCAGGGGGCCCACACCCTGCTCACGAGGGTGGGGGCTCGCCCCCCGACCTCGTGGGCCCCCTGGTGGCTCTCCGACCCCCATCTTCTCCTATATGAAGTCTTTCGATGAGAAAAAAATTAGAAGCAACCTTTCAGGACGAGACTCCGCCGCCACGAGGCGGAACCTTGGCGGAACCAATCTAGGGCTCCGGCAGAGCTGTTCTGCCGGGGACACTTCCCTCCGGGAGGGGAAAATCATCGCCGTCGTCATCACCAACGCTCCTCTCAACGGGAGAGGGCAATCTCCATCAACATCTTCACCAGCACCATCTCATCTCCAAACCTAGTTCATCTCTTGTATCCAATTCTTGTCTCTAAGTCCGGGATTGGTGCTAGTAGGTTGCTAGTAGTGTTGATTACTCCTTGTAGTTGATGCTAGTTGGTTTATTTGGTGGAAGATCATATGTTTAGATCCTTTATGCACATTATTACCCCTCTGATTATGAACATGAATATGCTTTGTGAGTAGTTACGTTTGTGAAGTCTTGCTATTAGTAGTCATGTGAATTTGGTATTCGTTCGATATTATGATAAGATGTATGTTGTCTAACCTCTAGTGGTGTTATGTGAACGTCGACTACATAACACTTCACCATTATTTGGGCCTAGAGGAAGGCATTGGGAAGTAATAAGTAGATGATGGGTTGCTAGAGTGACAGAAGCTTAAACCCTAGTTTATGCGTTGCTTCGTAAGGGGCTGATTTGGATCCATATGTTTCATGCTATGGTTAGGTTTACCTTAATACTTTTGTTGTAGTTATGGATGCTTGCAATAGAGGTTAATCATAAGTGGGATGCTTGTTCAAGTAAGAACAGCACTCAAGCACCGGTCCACCCACATATCAAATTATCAAAGTACCGAACGCGAATCATATGAGCGTGATGAAAACTAGCTTGACGATATTCCCATGTGTCCTCGGGAGCGCTTTTCCTATCATAAGAGTTTGTCCAGGCTTGTCCTTTGCTACAAAAAGGATTGGCCACCTTGCTGCACTTTATTTACTTTTGTTACTTGTTGCTCGTTACAATTTATCTTATCACAAAACTATCTGTTATCACTTATTTCAGTACTTGCAGAGAATACCTTGCTGAAAACCTCTTATCATTTCCTTCTGCTCCTCGCTGGGTTCGACACTCTTACTTATCGAAAGGACTACGATAGATCCCCTATACTTGTGGGTCATCAAGACTCTTTTCTGGCGCTATTGTCGGGGAGTGTAGCGCCTTTGGTAAGTGGAATTTGGTAAGGAAAAATTTATATAGTGTGCTGAAATTTTCTGTCATTTGTTACTATGGAAAGTGAATCTCTGAGGGGCTTATTCAGGGTATCTTCACCCCGTCCAGTAGAGCAAAGAGTTGCTCCTCAACCTACTGAACCTATTGAAAATGAAACTCCTTTTGAATTTTCTTCGGGTATTATGGAGGAACTGCTGGCTAATACTTTTACATGAGATGGAACAAAGCATCCCGACGAGCATCTACACTATGTGGATGATATTTGTGGATTATTTAAGCTTGCAGGTATACCCAATGATGTAGTTAAGGAGAAGGCTTTCCCTTTATCTTTGAAGGGAGATGCATTGACATGGTATAATCTATGTGATGATACGAGATCATGGAACTATAAAAGATTGAAATTGGAATTTCATCAAAAGTATTACCCTATGCATCTTGTTCTTCATGATCGCAATTATATATATAATTTTTGGCCTCGCAAAGGATAAAGCATCGCTCAAGCTTGGGGGAGGCTTAAATCAATGTTATATTCATGCCCTAATCATGAGCTTCCAAGAGAAATAATTATGCAAAGTATTTATGCTCGGCTTTCTCATAATAATCAAACCATGCTTGACACCTCTTGTGCTGGCTCCTTTATGATGAAGACTATTGAATTCAGATGGAATTTATTGGATAGAATTAAACGCAACTCTGAAGATTGGGACCTCGACGAAGGTAAGGAGTCAGGTATGACACCTAAGTTTTATTGTGTTAAATCTTTTATGGATACCGATATTTTCCGTAAGTTTAGCACTAAATATGGACTTGACTCTGAGATAGTAGCTTCTTTCTATGAATCTTTTGCTACTTATGTTGATCTCCCCAAGGAGAAGTGGTTTAAATATCATCCTCCCATAGAAGTAAAAGTAGCCGCACCTATTAAAGTTGAAGAAAAGATTGTCACTTACAATGATCCTATTGTTCCTACTTCTTATGTTGAGAAACCCCCTTTCCCTGTTAGAATGAAGGATCATGCTAAAGCTTCAACTGTTGTTCGTAAAAGCAATACTAGGACTTATACACCTCCTGAGCAAGTCAAAGTAGAACCCAATATTGCTATTTTTAAAGTTCTCTTGTTTGATAATATTGATGGGCATGTTATTCAATTCACTGGTGAAACTGCTAGAATTGCTAAACCCTGTGATAGAGATAAACATAGACCTGTGGTAGACGTGCCTGTTATTTCTGTTAAAATAGGAGATCATTGTTATATGGCTTATGTGATATGGGTGCCAGTGCTAGTGTTATACCCATTGGCTTATACAAAGAAATTATGCATGAGATTGCACCTGCTGAGTTAGAAGATATTGATGTTACAATTAAACTTGCCAATAGAGATACTATATCTGCAATGGGAATTGTTAGAGATGTTGAAGTCTTGTGTGGAAAAACCAAATATCCCGTTGATTTCCTTGTTCTTGGTTCTCCACAAGATAGCTTTTGTTCCATTATTTTTGGTAGACCCTTCTTGAATACTGTTAATGCAACGATAGACTGCAAAAAGAATGTTGTTACTGTTGGCTTGGATTATATGGTTCATGAGTTTAATTTCTCTAAATTCAGTAAACAACATCGTGAGGAAGAATTGCCTAGTAAGGATGAAATTATTGGTCTTGCTTCTATTGCCGTACCTCCTAGTGATCCTTTAGAACACTATTTGCTAGACCATGAAAATGAGATGTTCATGAATGAAAGAAGGGAAATAGATGAAGTATTCTTTAAACAGGAACCTATTCTGCAAGACAATTTGCCTGTTGAAATCCTAGGGGATCCTCCTCCACCCAAAGGTGATCCTGTGTTTGAGCTCAAACCGTTGCCTGATAATCTTAAATATGCTTATCTTGATGAGAAGAAAATATATCATGTTATTATTAGCGCTAACCTTTCAGATCATGAAGAAAAAAGATCATTGAAAACTCTGAAGAAGCATCGTGCCACTATTGGATATACTCTGGATGATCTTAAGGGCATCAGTCCCACTCTATCTCAACATAAAATAAATTTGAAAGCGGATGCCAAACTAGTTCGTGATCCTCAACGACGTTTGAATCCTAAAATGAAAGAAGTGGTAAGAAAAGAAATACTCAAGCTTCTGGAGGTAGGTATAATTTATCCCGTTGCTGATAGTCAGTGGGTAAGTCATGTCCATTGTGTCCCTAAGAAGGGAGGTATTACTGTTGTCCCTAATGATAAAGATGAATTGATCCCGCAAAGAATTATCACAGGTTATAGGATGGTAGAAAGATTAAATACCTAAAATTGTACCTAAAATTAAATAAAGCTACTAAGAAAGATCAATAATGTGTATGTTTGCATAATTTATCCCTTACCTTTTATTGATCAAATGCTAGAAAGATTATGCAAACATACACATTATTGCTTCCTAGATGGTTATTCTGGTTTCTCTCAAATACCTGTGTCGGCTAAAGATCAATCAAAGACTACTTTCACATGCCCTTTTGGTACTTTTGCTTATAGACGTATGCCTTCTGGTTTATGTAATGCACCTGCTACCTTTCAAAGATGCATGATGGCTATATTCTCTGATTTTTGTGAAAAGATTTGTGAGGTTTTCATGGACGACTTTTCCGTCTATGGTTCCTCTTTTGATGATTGCTTGAGCAATCTTGATCGAGTTTTGCAGAGATGTGAAGAAACTAATCTTGTCTTGAATTGGGAAAAGTGCCACTTTATGGTTAATGAAGGTATTGTCTTGGGGCAAAAAGTTTTTGAAAGAGGTATTGAAGTTGATAAAGCCAAGGTTGATGCTATTGAAAAGATGCCATGTCCTAAGGACATCAAAGGTATAAGAAGTTTCCTTGGTCACGTGGATTTTATAGGAGGTTCATTAAGGATTTCTCAAAAATCTCTTATCCTCTGACTAATTTATTACAAAAAGATGTACCATTTATCTTTGATGATGATTGTGTAGAATCATTTGAAATACTTAAGAAAGCATTAGTCTCTGCACCTATTGTTCAGCCACCTGATTGGAATTTACCCTTTGAAATTATGTGTGATGCTAGTGATTATGCTGTAAGTGCTGTTCTAGGGCAAAGAGTTGATAAGAAATTAAATGTTATCCATTATGCTAGTAAGACTCTAGACAATGCTCAAAGAAATTATGATACTACTGAAAAGGAACTCTTAGCAGTTGTGTTTGCCTGTGATAAATTCAGACCCTATATTGTTGATTCTAAAGTAACTATTCACACAGATCATGCTGCTATTAAATATCTTATGGAAAAGAAAGATGCAAAACCTAGACTCATTAGATGGGTTCTCCTGCTGCAAGAATTTGATTTGCATATTGTTGATAGAAAAGGAGCTGAGAACCCAGTTGCAGACAACTTATCTAGGTTAGAGAATGTTCTTGATGACCCACTACCTATTGATGACAGCTTTCCTGATGAACAATTAAATGTCATAAGAACTTCTCGTAGCACTCCATGGTATGCTGATTATGCTAATTATATTGTTGCTAAATTTATACCACCTAGCTTCACATACCAACCAAAGAAAAAGTTCTTTTATGATTTGAGACATTACTTTTGGGATGATCCACATCTTTATAAAGAAGGAGTAGATGGTTTTATTAGACGTTGTGTACCTGAGCATGAACAGGAACAGATCCTACGCAAGTGTCACTCCGAAGCTTATGGAGGACACCACGCTAGAGATAGAACTCACATAAGGTATTGCAATCTGGTTTTTATTGGCCTCCTCACTTCAAGGATGCCCGTAAGCTTGTTTTGTCTTGTGATGAATGTCAAAGAATTGGTAATATTAGTAGACGTCAAGAAATGCCTATGAATTATTCACTTGTTATTGAACCATTTGATGTTTCAGGCTTTGATTATATGGGACCTTTCCCTGCCTCTAATGGATATACACATATTTTAGTTGCTGTTGATTATGTTACTAAGTGGGTAGAAGCTATGCCAACTAGTAGTGCTGATCATAACACTTCTATTAAAATGCTTAAGGAAGTTATTTTTCCGAGGTTTGGAGTCCCTAGATATTTAATGACTGATTGTGGTTCACACTTTATTCATGGTGCTTTCAGTAAAATGCTTGCTAAACGTGACGTTAATCATAGAATTGCATCTCCATATCACCCGCAGTCTAGTGGTCAAGTAGAATTGAGTAATAGAGAGCTCAAATTAATTTTGCAAAAGACTGTTAATAGGTCTAGAAAGAATTGGTCCAAGAAACTTGATGATGCGTTATGGGCCTATAGAACTGCATATAAGAATCCTATGGGTATGTCTCCGTATAAAATGGTTTATGGAAAAGCATGTCACTTACCTCTCGAATTAGAACATAAGGCATATTGGGCTATTAAAGAGCTCAACTATGATTTCAAACTTGCCGGTGAGAAGAGGTTATTTGATATTAGCTCACTTGATGAATGGAGAACCCAAGCCTGTGAAAATGCCAAGTTATTTAAAGAAAAAGTTAAAAGATGGCATGAAAAAAGTATACAAAAGTGTGAGTTTAATGTAGGTGATTATGTATTACTATACAACTCTGGTTTAAGATTTTTTGCAGGAAAACTTCACTCCAAATGGGAAGGTCCTTACGTTATCGAGGAGGTCTATCATTCCGGTGCCATAAAAATCAACAACTTTGCAAGCACAAATCCGAAGGTGGTAAACGGTCAAAGAATCAAACATTATATCTCAGGTAATCCCATAAATGTTGAAACCAATATTATTGAAACCGTAACCCCGGAGGAATACATAAGGGACACTTTCCAGAATGTTTCAGACTCCGAAAAGGAATAGGTATGTGGTACGGTAAGTAAACTGACCCCAAAACAATTTTTAAAGCAATATTTCTCCGTTTTGAAATATTTAGAAAAATAGAAAAAATAAGTAGCAGTCCAGGGAGGACACGAGGCCTCCACGAGGGTGGAGGGCGCGCCCTACCCCCTGGGCGCGCCCCCCTACCTTGTGAGCACCTCGTGTGCCCTCCGGACTCCATTTTCTTGCACAATACGTATTTTGGTCGGTAAATATTCATTATATATTCTCCCGAAGGTTTTGACGACCGTATCACGCAAATATCGTCTGTTTTTGTTTCGAACTATTTCCGTTGCAGATTTGAGGATTCCGGAGACTCGATCATCCTTCTACGAGGGTGAGCCTATGCCATGGAAGGTGGACGACAAGCTTCCATCATCTAGAACACCTCCACCGCCAACAACAAAGAAGGAGATATAATCACATGGGTATGAACACTCCCCTTGGCAGCTGCCAAGCTTGGGGGAGGTGCCCCGGTATCGTATCACCATCACAACTCCTATCTTTACCGCTTTTCTTAGTTCGATCCTATTAGTAGTATCTTGATTTAGTAGAATAAAGTCATGGCACGATCTAGTTTTGAGTTTTGCTTTATGATCCCTCTATGCAATCGAGTCCGTGAGCTATATATAATAAAGATTAGTGTTGAGTCAAGGGCTTGATTACTTTGCCATGATCTTGGGTGAATAAAGAAAAGAATAAAAAGAAACAGAGGGTTTATATTTATCTTAGTGAAAGTAATGACTCCACATAGAAAGAGTATGATGATTAAAAGTTGTTGGGAGTTGGCAAATATAGCTTTGGTCATCGTTGCAATTAATAGGAAGTAATAAGGAGAGAAAGGTTTCACATATAGATATATTATCATTGTCATCTTTTATGACTGGGAGCACTCATGAAAATATGACATGCTAAAGAGTTGATGTTGGACAAGGAAGACAACATAATGAGTTATGTTTTCTTACATCTGAGATAAAGTATGTTGTCATGGTTCCTCTAACATGTGGAGCTTGCCTTTCCCCCTCATGCTAGACAAATTCTCAGCACCAAGTAGAGATACTACTTGTGCTTCCAAATACCTTTAAACCAGTTTAGCCATGAGAGTCCACCATATCTACCTATGGATTGAGTAAGATCCTTCAAGTAAGTTGTCATTGGTGCAAGCAATAAAAATTGCTCTTTAAATATGCATGACTTATTAGTGCAGAGAAATAAGCTTTGTACGAACTTGTTGTGGAGGCAATAAAAGCGACGGGCTGCATAATAAAGGTTCACATACAAGGGGCAATATAAAGTGACGTTCTTTTGCGTTAAGATTTTGTGCATCCAACCATAAAAGCGCATGGCAACCTCTGCTTCTCTTTGCAAAGGGCCTATCTTTTATTATTATCCTCTACTTTATGCAAGAGTCACGGTGATCTTCACCTTTCCTTTTTCATTTTATCCTTTGGCAAGCTCAGCATGTTGGAAAGAACATGATATATATATATATATATATCTAATTGGATGTGGGGGAGCATGAATTATTATTGTTGACATTACCCTTGAGGTAAAAGGTTGTGGGGCAAAACTACAAGCCCCTATCTTTCTCTGTGTCCGGTTAAAACTCCGTAACCACAAGTATTGCGTGAGTGTTAGCAATTATGAAGGACTAAGTGATAGTTGAGTATGTGGACTTGCTTTTAAGCTCTGACATAGACTCTTTCCGATGTTATGATAAATTGCAATTGCTTCAATGACTGAGGGTATAATTTGTTGGTGCTCAATAAGGTTTATGATTCATACTTTGGCTTTGTGAAAAGATCATCACTTGAACATAAGTAATCATATGGCAAATATATATATATATGTTGCTGTTATGAAAATAATCATGATGCTTTCATGTCCGTATTTTATTTTTATCGACGCCGCTACTTCTAAACTTGAGGACATATTTATTGTTATCAGCTTTTCGCTTCAGGACAAGCGAGGTCTAAGCTTGGGGGAGTTGATACGTCCATTTTGCATCATGCTTTTATATCGATATTTATCGCATTATGGGCTGTTATTTCACGATATGTCACAATACTTATGGCTATTCTCTCTTATTTTACAAGGTTTACCATGAAGAGGGGGAATCCTGGCAGCTGGAATTCTTGCTGGAAAAGGAGCAAATATTGGAGACCTATTCTGCGCAACTCCAAAAGTCCTGAAACTCCACAAAATATCTTAAAATAAATAAAGAAAAATTGTCGCCAAAGATGAAGGCCAGGGGGCCCACACCCAGCTCATGAGGGTGGGGGGCGCGCCCCTCTCCCTGGGCGCGCCCCCTACCTCGTGGGCCCCCTGGTGGCTCTCCGACGCCCATCTTCTCCTATATGAAGTCTTTCGATGAGAAAAAAATCAGAAGCAACCTTTCGGGACGAGACTCCGCCGCCACGAGGCGGAACCTTGGCGGAACCAATCTAGGGCTCCGGTAGAGCTGTTCTGTCGGGGACACTTCCCTGCGGAAGGGGGAAATTATCGCTGTCGTCATCACCAACGCTCCTCTCAACGGGAGAGGGCAATCTCCGTCAACATCTTCACCAGCACCATCTCATCTCCAAACCCTAGTTTATCTCTTGTATCCAATTCTTGTCTCTAAGTCTGGGATTGGTGCTAGTAGGTTGCTAGTAGTGTTGATTACTCCTTGTAGTTGATGCTAGTTGGTTTATTTGGTGGAAGATCATATGTTCAGATCCTTTATGCACATTATTACCCCTCTGATTATGAACATGAATATGCTTTGTGAGTAGTTACGTTTGTTCCTGAGGACAAGGGAGAAGTCTTGCTATTAGTAGTCATGTGAATTTGGTATTCGTTCGATATTTTGATAAGATGTATGTTGTCTAACCTCGAGTGGTTTTATGTGAACGTCGACTACATAACACTTCACCATTATTTGGGCCTAGAGGAAGGCATTGGGAAGTAATAAGTAGATGATGGGTTGCTAGAGTTACAGAAGCTTAAACCCTAGTTTATGCGTTGCTTCGTAAGGGGCTGATTTGGATCCATATGTTTCATGCTATGGTTAGGTTTACCTTAATACTTTTGTTGTAGTTGCGGCTGCTTGCAATAGATGTTAATCATAAGTGGGATGATTGTTCAAGTAAGAACAGCACCCAAGCACCGGTCCACCCACATATCAAATTATCAAAGTACCGAACGCGAATCATATGAGCGTGATGAAAACTAGCTTGACGATATTCCCATGTGTCCTCGGGAGTGCTTTTCCTATCATAAGAGTTTGTCCAGGCTTGTCCTTTGCTACAAAAAGGATTGGGCCACCTTGCTGCACTTTATTTACTTTTGTTACTTGTTGCTCGTTACAATTTATCTTATCACAAAACTATCTGTTACCACTTATTTCAGTACTTGCAGAGAATACCTTGCTGAAAACTACTTATCATTTTCTTCTGCTCCTCGTTGGGTTCGACACTCTTACTTATCGAAAGGACTACAATAGATCCCATATACTTGTGGGTCATCAATTACTCCTTGTAGTTGATGCTAGCTGGTTTATCTGGTGGAAGATTATATGTTCAGATCCTTAATGCATATTAATACTCCTCTGATTATGAACATGAATAAGCTTTGTGAGTAGTTACGTTTGTTCCTGAGGACATGGGTGAAGTCTTGCTATTAGTAGTCATGTGAATTTGGTATTCGTTCGATATTTTGATGAGATGTATGTTTTCTCTCCTCTAGTGGTGTTATGTGAACGATGACTACATGACACTTCACCATTACTTGGGCCTAGAGGAGGGCATTGGGAAGTAATAAGTAGATGATGGGTTGCTAGAGTGACAGAAGCTTAAACCCTAGTTTATAAGTTGCTTCGTAAGGGGCTGATTTGGATCCATATGTTTCATGCTATGGTTAAGTTTACCTTAATACTTCTTCTGTAGTTGCGGATGCTTGCAATAGGGGTTAATCATAAGTGGGATGCTTGTCCAAGAAAGGGCAGTACCCAAGCACCGGTCCACCCACATATCAAATTATCAAAGTAACGAACGCGAATCATATGAGCGTGATGAAACTAGCTTGACCATAATTCCCATGTGTCCTCGGGAGCGCTTTTCTCATTATAATAAATTGTCCAGGCTTGTCCTTTGCTACAAAAAGGATTGGGCCATCTTGTTGCACTTTATTTACTTTCATTACTTGTTACCCGTTACAAATTATCTTATCACAAAACTATCTGTTATCTACAATTTCAGTGCTTGCAGACCTTACTGAAAACCGCTTGTCATTTCCTTCTGCTCCTCGTTGGGTTCGACACTCTTACTTATCGAAAGGACTACGATAGATCCCCTATACTTGTGGGTCATCATCGAGTTACAAGAAAACGTCGACAACTTCAAGTCGTCCTCCTACTACAAGAAACTTCAAGCCGCACGCTTTATCATCTACTCCAACCGATGAGACTGTCAAGACAAGTTCCATCAAGTGTTTCACATGCGGCGGCCGAGGCCACAAGTCCGTTGAGTGTACCAACAAATGCACCATGATCCTCGACGACGACGGAACCTATGACTCAATGAGTGAAGAGGAAATGGAAGCCCTTGACCAAGTGGCCATGCACCAGCGTGTCAATGAAGATGATCAAGTCTTTTGTGATGAGGATTCGAGCCCCGCTCTCGTTGTCTCCAAAGTCTTGACTCTTCAACATCAACAAGACAAAGACCAAAGATGTCATATCTTCCACACCAAGGACGGCATCAATGGAAGGTCCATCGAGGTCAGCATCGATGGAGGGAGTTGTCACAACTTGGCAAGTGAAGATCTATGCTCCAAGCTCCAATTGGTCAAGATGAAGCACCCGCACCCCTAAAAGGTTCAATGGCTAAGCGATTCCGGCACTATACAAGTTGAGCATATGGTCAAAGTCTCTTTCAAGATCGGAGCATATGAAGACACTTTGGAGTGTGATGTCGTCCTGATGTCCGTTTGCCACCTAGTTCTTGGTAGACCATGGCAATTTGACCGTGGCGTCATCCACAACGGGTGTACCAATCACTATAGCTTCAAGATGAAAGGAAAGGAGTAGGTGCTACGACCTATGCCTCCAAGTCAAGTGATAGCCGACAAGCAAGCCACCCATCATGGAGACAAGAGTGAGAGAGTGACCCACCCAAAAGAGAGTGAGCGCCACAAGCCAAAATCAAGTGCCTCCATGATGAGCGACAAGAAAAACTTAGTCCTATTTGCCACCAAAAGTGAGATGAGAGAAGTGTGTGAGAACCCATCAAGTGTTATGCACTATGTCGTCGTGTGCAAGGATGAAGCACCAAAAACTAACACCTCTCACGATCTACCTTTAGTGTTGTCTTCTCTTTTGCAGGAATTCCAAGATGTTTTCCCCGATGAGTTACCTCCGGGTCTACCTCCACTACAAGGCATTGAGCACCGAATCGACCTCATCCCTGGAGCACCTCTACCTAACAAGGCTCCCTACCGCGTCAACCCCGAGGAAACTAAGGACATCCAACGGCAGGTACAACAACTCATCAACAACAGACAAGTATGTGAAAGTTTGAGTCCTTTTGTCGTTCCGGTCATTCTTGTTCCAAAGAAAGACTATACTTATTGCATGGTTTCTGATTGCCGTCCCATCAATGCTATCACTGTTAGATATTGCTACCCCATTCCACACTTAGATGATATGCTTGATGAGCTTAGCGGAGCCACCATTTTCTCTAAGATTGATCTTTAAAGTGGCTACTATCAAATACGCATCCAAGAAGGTGATGAATGGAAAACCGCATTTAAGACCAAATTTGGCTTATATGAATGGCTAGTTATGCCAATGGGTTTATCTGAGGCACCCGGTACTTTCATGTGAGTCATGCACTTTGTTCTTCGTCCTTATATTTGTGTATTTGTTGTGGTCTATTTTGATGATATTCTTGTCTTTAGCAAATCCCTCAAAGATCATGCCACCCATCTTAGAACCGTGTTGAAAACCCTTAGGAAAGAGCGCCTTTATGCTAATACAGACAAATGCCTTTTTGGTGTTGATAAGCTTGTTTTCTTGCGTTTTGTTGTGTCTTCTAAGCGTGTTCATGTAAATGAATCTAAGATCAATGCTATTAAAACTTGGCCCCAACCAACCAACTTGCAACAAGTGCGTAGCTTTCTTGGTTTAGCCGGTTTCTATCGTAGATTTGTGAAGGATTTTAGCACCATTGCTTCACCTTTACATTCCTTAAGTAAGAAAAATGTGCCTTTTGTTTGGGGACCATCCCAAGATACCGCATTTAATGAGCTTAAGAATTTGCTTACTCATGCTCCCGTGCTTGCATTACCCAACTTTGACAAACCTTTTGAGATTCATTGTGATGCTAGTGGTAATGGCATATGAGGTCTGTTAATGCAAGAAAAGCGCCACATAGCATATTTTAGTGAGAAAATTTCCAGAGCGCAACTCAATTACCCCATCTATGACAAAGAGCTATATGCTTTAGTGCGAGTTTTGCATGAATGGGAACATTATATTCACCCTCATGAATTTATCATTAATACCGATCATGAAACGCTTAAGTACCTAAAAGGTCAAACTAAGTTAAACAAGCATCACGCTAAATGGAGTGAATTCATTGAGTCATTTCCTTATGTCATCAAGTACATCAAGGGTAAGGAAAATGTAGTGGCGGGTGCTCTTTCCCGCATATGCACGCTTGTCACTAAACTTGAATTGAATGTCATTGGCTTTGAGCACATAAAAGACTTGTATGCGCATGATCCTACTTTTGCTATTCCTTATGCCAAATGTTTGACGCATACATCTTGGGAACGATATTACACCAAGGATGATTATCTTATGAGAGCTAACAAACTTTGCATTCCCGAGTCTTCTCTTCGTTTGCTCCTTTTGCAAGAGGCTCATGGAGGTGGACTCATGGGACACTTTGGACGCGACAAGACATTCGCCATGCTCTCCAAGAACTACTTTTGGCCCAAGATGTTCCACGACGTCTCACGCTTCACCAACCGATGCTCTACATGTCGCAAAGCTAAGTCAAAAGCTCAATCCCATGGTCTTTACATGCCTCTTCCTATTCCTTATCAACCTTGGGAAGACATTAGCATGGATTTTGTACTTGGTTTGCCTAGAACTCAAAATGGAAAGGATTCCGTGTTTGTTGTTGTGGACCGATTCTCCAAGATGGCTCCTTTTATCCCATGCAACAAGATAGACGATGCTTCACATATTGCAATTTTTTTGTAGGGAAATCTTGCGCCCCCATGGAGTGCCAAAGACAATTGTCTCGGACCGCGATGTCAAGTTCTTGAGTTACTTTTGGAAAACTCTATGCGCCAAGCTTGAAATTAAGATCTTGTTATCTTCGCATACCATCCTCAAACCGACGGCCAAACGGAGGTGACGAACCATACACCCTCCACTCAACTTCGCGTGTTGATCAAGAGGAACATCAAGGAGTGGGAGGAGTGCCTACCCATCGCCGAGTACGCCTATAACCGCGCAAGACATTCGACTACCGGCAAGTCCCCCTTCGAGGTCGTCTACGGTTTCAACCCGTTGTCCCCATTGGACATTCTACCTCTTCCACTACAAGAGCGCACCAACATGGACGCGAGTGCACGAGCAAGCTACCTCAAGAAGATGCATGAAGATACAAGGCACATCATCAAGCACAAAGTACAACGACTCGCGACCAAGCTCAACATCAACAAGCAACCCATGATATTCAACATCGGAGGTCTTGTGTGGCTACACCTTTGCGAGGACCGTTTACCCAACGAACGCAAGTCCAAACTTCTACCCCGAGCCGATGGACCCTTCAAGGTGCTAGGACGCTACAACAACATTGCTTACAAGATCGACCTCCCAAGCGACAAGTACAACGTGAGCGACATCTTCGATGTCAAAGACCTTTCTCCATACCATGGTGATGAAGCTTTCGATCCGAGGTCGGATCTTTCCGGGGGGGTGATGCGGACCATCCCATGATCATCCCCATGGACGTATCTACATCTCCCGTGACACCACTTGGACCAATGACAAGAGTTTAAGCAAAGGCTATCGAAGAGGTGAACTCGCTCCTCTCCGAACTACCCCTTCCTACACATGAGACATGGCTACAACCTCAAGCGGAAACACTATGTGTGATCAGGTACTTAGAGGAAGGCGAGGACACCAAGTATGAAGGACAAGAAGAAGAGCCGCCGAAGAAGCTCCAGCGAGCGGACGTCTGCCCAGGACCGGACGTCCGACGCCTGACGCTCCAGCCAGCGGATGTCCGACCAGGACCGAACGTCCGTCGCCTGAAGGCCCAGCCGATGAGTGCTACAGTGAACACTATCCAGCGAACGGACGACCGAACCCACCGGACGATCGGTGACCGGACGACCGGCCACATCGGACGTCCGACAACTTGATCACTTTACGAAATTAGCGGAAGTCTGGGCTCTACGCTCTACCGGACGTCCGGACCTCCGCGAGCGATCGGACGACCGGTAGAGACCGGATGTCCGCTGCCTGTGTATGCGCAGCTTCGGGCCCAAAGCCCATGTACCGCTTCATTCCGCCCCCTTTTGCACTTAGACTATAAATAGAACTCCTCCTCCTCCTAGTTAGGGTTAGCAAAGGATTAGCTCATATTTGTGTGAGAGCTTTGCTCATCCACTTGGTTACTTCTCCTCGGAGCTCACAACCTCTTCGAAGAAGATCCCCCAAGCGGATATCAAGACACCTTTACGGGAAGACCCCCTCAGGACCTCCTCATGGAGAAGAACTACCGGCACTTGTATCATCCTTTGTTGGATTTGAATCGTGTATCTCTTTGTGTTTTGAGGATCTAGCATACGTGTGACCATATCTTGTTGGTTGAGTGATTTATCTCGTGTTTCCCCTTCTGTCCCCCTATTTTCCCCTCGTGTTCTTCGTGTTCTCCATATGATCCCCTCCAAACATGAAAGATCGGCCATCTAGGGTTCTACCCTACATCAAGATCAAGGGGAAGGGCATCGGCGTCGAGAGGGATGAATAGGAGGGCTCTGAGCAGAGGGCAGAGGAGCTCGACATGGCGGCAACAGTGCAGTATGTTGCTGTTCAAAGAGAGATGAAGCTGCAATCGTCGAAACCAAAAATTTACAACACAAATGTTGTGCGGAACTGCGAGATTAGGCTGCTGGTCAAAGAAAATTTCAAACGATCGATCGTGCGCGACGAATCTGACAAAATTTGTCTAGAACAGCTTCAAACGGGAAGATGAAATTAAGAACTTACGGCCGACGAAACTACGAACCGATTGCCTAAATGTAATCGTAGCATCAAGGTGTATCTTTTTCGTGTAGAGCTTACCTCGAATCGAAGCACCGTTGTGTGGATCTGGGCTAGGAAGAACAAAATTAGAGAGAAGGTTACTGGAGGTAGGAAAAGATAAGCACGCACAGGCTGCATACCAGCTCGTATCCCTCCAATCTTCCGTCATGCAAGTGGCCCACCGTGTGCGCTCGCCTCAGCCTGGCTCGCTAGAAACTGTCGATCTGAGCGTTTCCAGCAAGCCAGGCCCAAGTGTGCTTTAATTTTCGTGCTGTGCAGGCCCAACAGTAAATGCAACCAACCAAACAGGCTCAATCTTTCCCGCGCAGGCCAGGCTAGGTGTAATGCAGGCAACCAAACACGTCCTAAGCCCCCTCGACAAGAGCTCTCCTGGTGAATCATGGGGTGTGGAGAGTGTGTGGGCCCGCGGTGACAGCAGGTTAGACATTTTGGGTGGGCAGTTGGGTTCCTTGCATGTCCATTTTCCTTCCGTACGCTGTCCTTAGTGTGGTGTGGAGGCTAGCTGATGGCAGGGAATAATTAGATTAGTTGGGCGTTGCGTGCCTTGGTGATCCGCTGAGACTGGCTCCGTTGTGGTAGAGTTCGACTGTAGCTGAGAATGATGTGCACATTTTTTAAATCAATGAAATTTATTTCAAATTTGCAAATCTATTTAAATCTATGAATATTTTCTAGATTGTCATGCATTTAAAAAATCATGGTTTTTCAATCTACAACATTTTTTTTAAAATCCAAGATTTTTAAAAATATGTGACCATCTCTTGATTTTAAAAAGAATATAAAAAATAGCCGACTATTTACAGTAAAGCAAGCGCAAAAAAATATTATGAGGAAGTGGAGCAGAGAGCCGAGCTGAGCTAGAGGGAGTTTCATGGACTGACCCATGTGAACATTATATTAGCAATTGTACAGTTTCATCATGGAATATGAGTTTTCAAGGGGCTCACAAAATGGCCACCGGCTAGCACCGAGGCCAAAATATGTAAAGACATCATAATCATGCATCCAACAACTTCACTTTCCTCTCAAAACAAATACTGTTATTATGGGCACCCTAGCATGATATACGAAAAAACATCATAACATAATTAAAATCCAAGCCAACACAAGTGAAAAATGGCGCGGAAAAGGGCGCGTAGCCTCTAGTATATTCTATATATCCCCCAAGCTCCCAAGAAATGGGGGATTTGATTGTTGTTTCCAGTCGGTCCGCCTATGCCATCGCACCTGCCTCCTCTGCGATGCCCCACCTTATCGTCCACCTTTGCTCCTTCCCTGCCACCGCTCCTCTACGTCGCTATGCGTTGAGCCTTGCCTCTATTGGCGTGCTGCACTGCCCCTAGATCTGGATGGAGTGAGAGATACAGCCATGTGGTCTGCATGTTGTGTTCATGGAGGAGGACGGAGGCGTTGACTCTCATCTCCACTTCTTTCTTCACTGGTGCAGGTCGGGTCGAAGAGCAAGGCGAGGTCACTTGGGGCGTCTTTGTCAGCCGTATTGACCAGGCCTGGCTAGCTCAAGCCTGACTCATATGAGGCTAGTTGAGCAAATACAACCTTTAAAGCAACATTTGCAACCTGTTTGGTTGCCTGCATTTAGTTCTCACACATTAGGGCTAGCTCAGTGCATGGTGTTTGGTTGCCCGCTTGTTTATGCGCAAACACAAGGCCTGTTGTTTGGTTGCAATGCATTGCCTGTTGTCTGATAACCTCTTCGGTGCGGTGGTGGGGTTACCAGCACACAACGGCGTAGGAAGAACAAACACAACAGAACATAGTAGTAAGTAGTTATAAATATTGTGCACATAAACCAATCAGTTCAAACGCAAAGCAGTTCGATATTAAACTAAAGTAACTGGAGCATACGAGGGGTTGTCCTAGGCATTCATGGCAAAGACGTCATCGTGCCTCCTGCACCTGGTCACCACTTTAATGCCATGGTCATTGAAGATGATGACCTTCAACATGTCAGGAGTCAGCAACTTGAAGGTCACCATGAAGCCTATCTTGATCTGATGGACGGAGGCGAATGTGGCCGAACCTTGATCGAGGGTGACCCTGCCATTCAACATCCGGACAGTGACCCTCCAAAAGCATCCGGTGTCGTCTTCAGCTTGAACTCTTGCGGCGCGGATGAGAAGTGCCTTGTGAAGTCCAACGGCATAGGTATGGCCTCAAGGTGGGGGGCTATGATCACCTTGCAGAAGTTGGTTGGCCCTCTCACCTCATGGTAGTGGTCGTAGTTCTGACGCTTTACGCTGGGTGGCACTTCCTTGTGACGCCCCCGATTCAATCATACACTAATCATACATGCAAATGTGTACGGTCAAGATCAGAGACTCACGGGAAGATATCACAACACAACTCTAGACACAAATTTAAAATCATACACGCTTCATATTACAAGCCAGGGGCCTCGAGGGCTCGAATACATAAGCTCGAATACAAATGAGTCAGCGGAAGCAACAATATCTGAGTATAGACATAAGTTAAACAAATTTGCCTTAAGAAGGCTAGCATAAAAGCAGCAATGATCGAAAAGGCAAGGCCTCCTGCCTGGGAGCCTCCTAACTACTCCTGGTCGGCGGCGGCCTCCACGTAGTAGTATGCACCCTCAGGGTAGTAGTAGTCGTCGTTGGTGGCCTCTGGCTCCTGGGATCCGTCATCTGATCACAACAATCGGCTATGGGGGAAAATAGGTAGCAAAGCAATCATGAGTACTCATCTAAAGTACTCGCTAGACTTACATCAGATCTATTCTAAGTATGCATCAGTATCAAAGGAATGGGGATGTATCTTTGGATTGAACTACAGAAATGCCTGAAGAGAAGGAAAAGCCTAGCCTATCAAAGACTAGCATCTTCAAGCCTCTTGCAGCATCAGAAGAGATAAGAGTAACATATCATAATAGTAGAAGTATGTTGTAACATCCACGCCCAAAGATCCCTTCTCGACTCCTTGCGAGAAACCAATCCCGGAGCCATCATATCCGTTCAACATCTCCAGTATCTAGTTCTAGTTGTATCGATCGAGATACAACTCCGAGCGTCTGTTACTATGGACACGGCTATTCGAATAGATATACTTCCCTACAGAGGTGCACAAACTTACCCAACACGCTTGATTAACTCCGGTCGGGCACAAATCAGATCATACCCAGCCTCGGCTGATCGATACACTGCAGTCCTACCTAAGCTCAATAGAGAGGCCAGCAAGCCGGTCTACATCCTAAGCGCTTAGGGGTCTTGGTCCCATCGCCCTTCGCACTCCTGCATGTTGCGTCGACAGTCGGGATCAGTCCTGGCTACCTCCTTATATTGTTGGGGAACGTAGCATGCAATTTCAAAAAAATTCCTACGCTCACGCAAGATCTATCTAGGAGACTCATAGCAACTAGAGGGGGAGAGTGTGTCCATGTACCCTCGTAGACCGAAAGCAGAAGCATTTGTTAACGCGGTTGATGTAGTCAAACTTCTTCTCGTTCCGACCGATCAAGCACCGAACGCACGACACCTCCGAGTTCTCCACACGTTCAGCTCGATGACGTCCCTCAAACTCTTGATCCAGCAAAGTGTCGAGGGAGAGTTCCGTCAGTACGACAGCGTGGTGATGGTGATGGTGAAGTGATATGCGCAGGGCTTCGCCTAAGCACTATGTGAATATGACCGGAGGCGTAAACTATGGAGGGGGGCACCGCACATGGCTTGGAACAAATTGATGTGAGTTCTAGGCGCCCCCTCCCCACGTATATAAAAGAGGGAGGGGGAGGAGGCCGGCCCTAGGCGTGCCCCAATTAGGAGTCCTACTTGGGCTCCTAGTAGGGTTCGCCCCCCCCCCCCTTTCCTTTTACCGGAGGGGAAAGGGGGGAAAGAGAGAGACGAGGAGAAGGAAAGGGGGGCGCCGCCCCCTCCGTCAGTGTCAAAACCGGCAGATCTCGGGTAGGGGGGGCCCAACATGTATGTCTGCGGATTGATGGTAACAATAATCAAAGGGACACAGTGTTTACCCAGGTTCGGGGCTTCTTAATGGAGGTAAAACCCTACTCCTGCTTGATTATATTCGATGGGTATAGGGGTTACAAGAGTTGATCTACCTCGAGATCGTAGTGGCTAAACCCTATCTTTGCTAGCCTGTCAATGTTATGATCCTGCCTTTGGTCTAAACCCTCCGGTTTATATAGATACCGGAGGGGCCTAGAGTTGTACAAAAGTCGGTTAAACAGAAAGGAAATAATACATCCGGACACCTAAACTTGTCGTTCACGTATACGGGAGTCCCAACCGGACATGAGAAGTGGTCTTCTTCCTTCTATCTTGATAGCCCATTAGTTCGGCCAATATTAAATAGACCGAACACATGAGGACCCCTTAGTCCAGGACTCCCTCAGTAGCCCCTGACCCAGTCTTCAATGATGACGTGTTCAGTGCGCAGGTTGTCTTCGGCATTGCGAGGTGGGTTCCTCTCCTTGAATAACACATATCAGATTTCCTTCACAAAAGGACTGTATTCGGCTTTGTATAATTAACACAACCCTTAGCCGCGAAGGCAGGATATATAAAAAATAAAAATAGTGTCTTTACTGACAACTTTTTCGGTGAAGCGCCAGACTTGACCCTTCAGTGTTTTGAACCGTTTTCACACTCCATGTTTCGTGTTTCGAGGTCGATCCCCCTTGGCCTGTCTTGTCAAAACAGAGATCGTGCCCACTTATTACTGGATTGCTCATCAATAAGATTTGGGTAACCCAACCGTTTATGACACACGCTCACATTGGGAACATGCGAGTTTCAAGGCATAAGTGGGGGGATGGTTGGCCTTTTTACTGCCTATAAGAGGGCAATAGATTCCTCCTTTCTTCCACATGCCTTCTTCCAGCCACAGCCTTCCAATCTCCCAAGCTCTAGCGCCCGAAAGAAAGCTTTCGTCTTCCTCACCGCCACCACCTCCTCCGACCATGGCGGATCCGGTTCCAAGCACACGTGGGAGGCCTCCTCCATTACGGAGGAGATAAAGGATCTCCGGAGCACGGGGTACCTGGCCGCGAACATTGCGCATAGGCTCCTCGACAAGGGCCAAATCATCCCCACTTCGACGGCTAGTGAAAGGGTTGTTTTCCTCCCCCATTTCCTTATAGGGTTAGGTTTTCCGCACCCCTTCGTCCGGGGACTCATGTTCTATTACGGGCTAGATTTCCATTATCTAGCCCTAAACTCTTTCCTCGACATCTCGACGTTCATCGTCGTATGTGAGGCTTTACTCCGCATCCCCCCACACTTTGGCCTATGGCTAAAAATCTTCAATGTGAAGCCGAAGGTGGTCGACGGGCAGCATGCGGACTATGGCGGGGCCATGATTAGCAAGCTTCCCAACGTCACGTGGCCCAAGGGGGCCTTCATTGAGACCGTCAAGGTCTAGCAGCAAGAGTGGTTCTATATCACCGAGCCGTGCCGCACCAAATGGGCGGCCATTCCAGAGTTCAGATCCGGACCCCCCACGAGGCTCACTTCATGGACTGCTAAGGGCCTCGACTGGGGGTCCCAGACGGAGGTGCAGATGTTGCACGTGCATCACCAACGAGCTGGGCAAGAATGTTGGTCTCACCAATCTGGTGCAGATCATGCTCTTCTGCCGCCTCCTCCCCTGCCAACGCCGGGCCTCCCCTACGTGGGAGTTCAATCCGGAGGAGCCGCGGACCCTGGAGCACTCACTGGTATGCGTCGGTGCTATACAAACGGTTTAAAACCCCTTTCCGCGACGGCATTTGGAACCGTCGCCTAGTGAGTGTGGGCGATTAGGGGGTCCTTCCCATACGCCCCAGAAATTGTCAGGGATAGGGAGCCTTGATGCATATAGTTGCCCCTCTATAACCGTCAGGGATAGGGAGACTAAACCCAGGCAGATTTCAGGCCCAGGCATATTCCAGGCACGGGAGTTTTCTAGGCACGACTCTACATTTACAATGCCTGGCACATCACAAACAGTTCATGATTACACACCGTGTACGATAGGTAGACATTCACACACATTTAGCTTTCCCGCACCGTATGTGATAGTGTCTGACATCACACACGCTTTGCAAATAGCAACTGTGTGCATAATTACACACATTTCCACTTTGTGAACCGTGTCGGATTATGATGTATATCGCACACGCTGTGCTTTATTAATCGTGTGCGCCGTAATGACCTGCACACCGTAATTTTGCCCTAATTTAGTTGCTGCTATTTAAAATATGTACCTAATTTAAACTTGAAAGTAGGCTATAGCTTTATTCATATCCATCAGGTTCAAACAACGAATGCATTATTTAAATGACAAGTACATATATTTAAGAATTACATAAGCACCAAATAAAGAATGATGAACTAGGGTTCTATACTTGTACTATTACATATGGTAAAGAATGAGGCGATAGTCATTCTGGTTGCTGAACAAGGTGAAGCGGAATGGCCCTATTGTGCTCTTTTGGATGCAGAAGGCACGCACGACTCTAGTCCAACCCCTTCTGATGGCCGGCCGCCAATCATGTAGTTTGAGAGGTAATCTTTAGTAAACTGCTTCAGGATCCACTACAAAGGAAAAAAATCAGACATTGTCATCTAACACAACTCATTACAGGCAGTAAAAAGAAGGCTACTAGTTCTTACTTACCATCCTGCAGTTCACTTTTGTCTTGCATAAAGTGTAAACATATAGTTCGATTGACATCTTTTGACCCATTTTAATAACAATCTTTATCAGTTTCCTCACTTGATGCTGGTTCATGAATATCTCATTGCCACATACGCAGAAAGGGTCAAAGTGTGGATCTTTGGCAATGACATGTGTACCTAAAAGCACCAAATTAATATTAGAAGCTAAACAACAATTGCAAAATGATGTAGTACAACACTCCCTCCATCCCATTATATAAGATTTTATACACGTATATCTAGACATCATCAGAACATTAAGGTAGCACAAACATTAAGGTAACACTCTTCTTTGTTGCTATGTAGCCTGGGATAGCATATTTAGTCATTCATTACAAAGCATGTTGCTATGTAGCCTCAGATATATTAAATATGGCCTAGTTAACCTATTGATAAATGGGTTACAGATATATTCAGTGAAATGTCCAATTCGACTATTAATCCTTTACTAGCCCCCAAGCTATATGGTACCAGCTACCAAGATCCTGAACAGTGAGTACATATAAGCAATGCGATGAAACTAACCTCGATGGAAAAAACATCACTGTTCTCAATATTGTCCTATATGAGTACATATAAAGGCATGTTAAGCACAACATGCTAAACATCAACCAAATATATCCATGGTAGACAACATAATCTACAAATGATAGCTTCAGTGTGCAGGCTTAAGCACACTAGTTAAGCAAAACAAGAAGTGGAAAGGTGTGTTAACTGCATCAGGCATAACATTTATAAACAGGCAAATAGTCATTCAAACTGGTATTGTGCAGGTCTAAAGTACACTAGTTATTGTTAAAAAACGAAAAGGCATGTTAACTACAATATCCTTAACAACAACCAAATATCATAATTCATAGTGGTATTGTTGAAACTGTTATTGAGGAAATTATATTGCATGGCAAATAGTTGCACATATAAAGCATCACATTGTGAAGAACTGAAACAAACAAGGCATAAGGCCATCTCTAGCCAATCCTTTAAAAGTTAAAGGACTAAAACAATTAGTGGATATATATATACTCTAGCAATTTTTGGCTATTTCTAGTCGATCGCCTAAACCTAATGTTGTAAACTTCAATTTGATCAAGTTCAAAGCAGGTTCAACCAAAAGTAGCATGCGTTCAAACATAAACATAGATAGTTTTGCATAAACAAACATAAAACATAAATTTAAACTAAGCTAAAATACTTTCGGTCGAAGTAGAGGTCGAGCCAATCCTTCCTTCTCAAGTACGGTGTGCCACGAACCGCGTTCGGGCCGGTGCCATCATCGGGGTTGTTGGGGAAGGCACTCCTCGACTCGTCAACACCGATCTCCTCATCCTCGCCGCCCACCTGGACACCCTCCGCACCTCTATCCTTGCCGCCTTCGACCTCATCATCGGAGGAGGGTGCGATAACCTTGCCGCCCTCCACGTCGCCGTCCTTGCCACCTTCAACCTCGTCATTGGAGGAGAGCGTGATAATCTTGCCGCCGTCCTTGCTGCCTTCGACCTCGTCATGGGAGGAGAGCGCGATAACCTCGCCGCCCTCCATGCCGGCAAAGATCACCCGCTCCGCCTCCACGAGCTCCGGGTGCTGCCGGCGGAGCTCTTGCATGTAGGCCTCGTCGGCGGCCTCGGCCTCGAGGCGCTCCCACGCCTCGCGGTCCTCCCGCGCCATAGCCGAGCTCACCACTCCTGGCTCCGGCGGAACGAGGTGGACCATACATGTGCCGAAGGGGAAATTGTGCCTAGCCGCCGCGCCGTGGTAGAGAACCTACCAGCGTTCGTACTCCATGGCCGCGAGCTCGGCCGTGTGGATTCTACCGAGCCACCGGCGGGTGTGGGTCTCCTAATCTATAATCTCAGCAACCCACGTCCCCACCGCCACTGCCGGACCCCGAGGAAGGACCTCGTCGGCTGCTGGGTCCGAGGGAGGACGGGGAAGACCTCGAACCGGTGTATGGGCGCGGCGGCTGGTGGATCGAGGGACCAACAACGACGGATCGATAAAGAGACCGTAGAGGACGATCGGGACACCTCGGCGGCCATGTGTAGGTAAGCGTAGGTTTTGTGGAGTGTGTGGTGTGTGTGTGTGGTGGGGGGGGGGGTTAAGGTGGTGTTTGAGGAAATACCGCGGCAACTGAAAATTTTACTAGGCGGGGTTACTGAAAATTTTGATAAGGGCGAGCAGATATTTTTGAGATTGCGAGGGATGCAGAGGCGGTAGTATTTGGGGAGCGAGCTAGTGTGCTTGACACGCCGGCTGTGGACTATAGCCGATGCACCTTCTCGTGTAAGCCATAGGCGTACTATACACCGACGGTGCTCCAGGATATTTTATACTGCATCTCACACAGTTGGTGACAATAAACTGTGTGGGATCTACTTGATTTTTAATTTTGATTTGAATTACATAATGGGGTCACAGCGGCAATGGATAGTGTTTGAATTGCTAGACCATTTATCTGCAGTGAACATGCAACTATAGGTGTGTCGTAAAAAATTGGAATTATTTAGGGTTCTTTTTGAAATTTTATACATTAAATTGGTTTTCTAGCAATTTCAGGTGCACAATTCAAAATTAAAGCACATGCTCCAGTCCCTAAAAACGGGTTGGAAAATCAAATGTTTGTCCTTGGTTGCACGCTTAGGTCACATACAAGAAATGAGAATGAATGTCAAACACCATGACATTATCGCTCAGCCGCTAACATTGAGATACATAGTTTTAAAATTATAGTAAATCAAAAACTCGGCTGAAATTCATGAAACTTGACATGATATCATGGAACGACATTGACATGTCGTGGTAAAAATATTCCCCCATTTGGGCCAGGTTTAGGTATAAGCTTCTCACAAACCGAAGCTTCTCTCACAGCAAGCCAGATGGTTTTGGTATGGAACGTGCCACCTTGGCAGACAAATGATATATGTTGCCTCTTCTTACTTTCTAAATTTTTCTTGAGTCAACGTAGAACAACACGAGTGTTGTGTCATTTTTTGGGAGTTTTCGGGGTTAGCTTGGACATTTTTATACATTAATTGAGTTTTCTATGCATTCATGAGCATAATTCAAATTTGAACTACATGCACATTCTCCAATGCATATAAAGTGGTTCAGAATCAGAATGTGTGTCATTGGTTACATTCTTAAGTTCCATGCACGAAATGAGTTTGAATGTCAAACACCCTGCCACCGTCGCTCGACCGCTAACATTGAGATACTTGGTTTTTAAATTCTAGTAAATAGAAAACGCGTCTGAAATTTATGAACCTTGACACGCTAGCAAGGTACGGCATCAACATGCAATGGTAAAATATTTTCCCATTTGGGTCGGGTTGGGGTATATAAGCTTCTCAAAAACCAGAGCTTCTGACAACAAGCCTCATGGTTACGGTTGGGAACGTTTCACCTTTCCGGACGAAATGATATCCGTTGCCTCTTCTTGATTTCAATTCTTTTTCTAGTGATGACAACATAGAACAACATGAGTGTTGTGTTAAATTTTGTGATTTTTTGGGGTTCGTTTGGACATTTATATGCACTAACAAGGTTTTCTAGGCATTTTATGTGCATAATTCAAATTTGAACTACAAGCACATGCTCCAATGCACCAAAGTTGATTGAAAAATCACATGTGTGTCCTTGGGTGCATGCTTAGGTCCCAAGCAAGAGGCGGGAATGAATTTCAAACACCAGGGCACTGTTGATTGCCGGCAAAACATTGAGATACCTGGTTTTTAAATTCTAGTAAATCCAAAACTCGTCTGAAATTCATGAAGATTGACATGCTATCATGGAGTGACATCAACATGTCATGGTAAAAAAATTGTCCCATTTGGGGCAGGTTCGGGTATAAGCTTCTCACAAAAAGCATGATGGCATTCGATAGGTAACGTCCCACCTTTGGGGACGAAATGATATCCATTGCATCTTATTGCTTTCAAAAAATTTCTAGTGTCAACATAGAACAACAGGAGTGTTGTGTCAATTTTTGTGATTTTTTGGTGTTTGTTTGGACATTTTTATGCATTAACTGGGTTTTCTAGGCATTTTATGTGCATAATTCAAATTTTAACTACAAGCACATGATCCGCACTAAAGTTGGTTGAAAAATCTAATATGTGTCCTTGGGTGAATTTCTAGGTCCCATGCAAAAGATGGGAATGAAATTCAAACACCAGGGCATTGTTGATTGCCGGCAAAACGTTGAGATGCCTAGTTTTTAAATTCTAGTAAATCCATAACTCTTCTAAAATTCATGAAACTTGGCATGCTATCATGGAGCGGCATCAACATGCCATGGTAAAAAATTGTCCCATTTGGGGCAGGTTCGGGTATAAGCTTCTCAGAAACCAGAGCTTCTCAAAACAAGCATGATGGTTTTCAATAGGGAACGTCCCACCTTTGGGGGCGAAACGATCTCTATTGCAACAGGAGTGTTGTGTCATTTTTTGTGATTTTTCGAGGTTCGTTTGGACATTTTAATGCATTAACTGGGTTTTCTAGGCATTTTATGTGCATAATTCAAATTTGAACTACAAGCACATGCTCCAATGAACTAAAGTTGGTTGAAAAATCTAATCTATGTCCTTGGGAGAATTTCTAGGTCCCATGCAAGAGATGGGAATGAAATTCAAACACCAGGGCAATGTTGATTGCCGGCAAAATGTTGAGATGCCTTGTTTTTAAATTCTCGTAAATCCAAAACTCGTCTGAAATTCATGAAACTTGGTATGCTATCATGGAGCGGCATCAACATGCCGTGGAAAAAAATATGTCCCATTTGGGGCAGGTTCAAGTATATGCTTCTCACAAACCAGAGCTTCTCACAACAAGCATGATGGTTTCGGTAGGGAACGTCCCACCTTTGGGGACAAAACGATATCCATTGCCTCTTATTGCTTTCAAAAAATTTCTCGTGTCAACATAGAACAACAAGAGTGATGTTTCAATTTTTGGGATTTTTCGGGGTTCGTTTGGACATTTTTATGCATTAACTGAGTTTTCAATGCATTTATGTGCATAATTCAAATTTGAACCACATGCACATGCTCCAGTGCATATAAATTGGTTGAAAAATCAAATTTGTGTCCTTGGGTGCATGCTTAGGTCCCATCCAAGAAATGGGAATGAATTTCAAACACCAGGTCACCGTTAATTGCCAGCAAAACATTGAGATGCCTGGTTTTTAAATTCTAGTAAATTCAAAACTCGTCTGAAATTCATGAAACTTGGCATGCTATCATGGAATGGCACCCGACATGTTGTGGTATATTTAGTGTCAATTTTGAGAGAAGGCGCACTCGAATAATGACAACCAACAAAGGCATTTTGAAAAAATAGCTACCACTTTAATATCTCAAACGTTTGTATAATTCAAACCATGTGCGTTCTGCTAACCATTCACGTGACGCCATGTGTCTTGGTTTTAATGGCTGTAGGAGGTGCCGTGCGGACAGCTGCTTGACCTTGACTGAACGGGAGGCGTGTGAGCGCAGTCCGGTGCGCAGGCTAACCGAAAGGCGTGCAAGCTGTCCTCCAATGTGCTGGCTCACCGGGAAGCGTGCAAGCTGTACACTGTGCAGGCTCACTGGGAAGCGAGCCCTTTGACTTCCATGGGACGCTGCCGTCGACCGCTACCTCTTAGCAGCGCCAGTTGCTGTCCTCCCGCGCCCCGCCCGTTGATCGCGCGATGACATGAAGTTTGATTTACAAGTGAAGAACATTTTGTGCTTCCTTGAAGACTTCAACAACGGCGTCCCGGAGGACGACAACGACAACAACGGCGTGGCACGCTGCCTCCGCCGCCGCCAGAAATAGTTTTTTTGCGGTTTAATACTGTATCTCGAATTCTTGATCATATGAATATAAATTCGCAGTGTGACTGAATGAAAGATATGGTTTGAATGAACTTCCGTTTTCTCTCTTAATGTACAGACTTATCGAATGATTTTCTTTTGAAAAAAACGTCAATGGTTTTTAAATATAAAACACTCATCGCAATCGTTTTAGTTAGAACACCCGTATGAAAACCGACAGCTTCCCCAGGAGCCCAAGGGAAAATGTGCTGAGCAGGATTTCTGCATCCCTTCAACGCAAACGGTTGTTTTGCATGACCCGTGTGCAACCACGTACAAACCATTGGGTAAGATTTGCATATCTCTCATTTTGGGTATGTTGCCATTTGTCAAACTAGAAAGATTGACATTTGTTTATCTAGTTTCATTGCCATTTGTTGACCTTGTAACACTGCAATTTGTCAAAATATGCAGCTAAAAATCACTAGCACTATCTAATTTTTGCAACTAAAATCACTAGCACTATTCATATGGACATCACTAGCAGGCGTGAGTTGATGGACGCATATGCAAATGTACCATTGATTACATACAACAAGTCATCAACCCACAACGACAACGAGGATACACGTTGGATTATAGATCATTTCCAACAAAACATTCTAGTAAAAATTTTCTCACACAACAAATAACAAAGCGATGAAATGAACTTTAGCTCAACCACTCGTCAGCGTTGGAAACGCTTGCTTTGAACCAGAAGTGATTCTCTGGGAAGGGCCAACTACTGTCAATCTCGAGACCAACGCAGGACTGATCATCCAGGCTGAAGCGGCCTATGTCAGGACCCATATTGGGACAGTAGGCAAGCATAGCAATGTCTGAGGTATAGATACAGTTGCTTCTTGTCAGAATACGGGTTCCACAAACCCTTGAGAGGTTCGAACTCTAGGTGTGTGCGGAGATCTCAACCTACCCAGCCTGCCTACTCGCGATCCTCTTAGGCCTAGCGCGACGAGCTCAAGAGAGACAAAGAGACACAGTAGTTTATCCTGGTTCGGGCCACCTTGCAGTGTAATACTCTACTCCAGCGTTTTTGTGGATTGCCTCGGAGGGCTGAGGATGAACTAGTATAGTGGATGAACTGGCCTCAGGTGGTGAGGTGTTCTTGAGCTCAAGGGAGCGGGTGTGGTGTGAGCTAGTTCGACTTGTCTTGCCTCTATGGTGCTGGCTAGTCCTATTTATAGGGGCCTTGGTCCTCTTCCCAAATGTTGGCGGGAAGGGATCCCACAACGGCCGGATTTGAAAGGGGACAAGTAGTACAGCTTATCCTGACAAAAGTAGTCTTCGCCTATGAAAAACCTCTGGTCATGACGCTGCAGTGGGCTCGTCGATGACCTCCGTCCTGCCGTCCTAGCGGTCTTGGTCTTGTTGCACCAGAATGGAAACCTTTGGCTGATTCCTCGGGACCCCGCGCTTGTGGCTTGCCTCCTTTCAACTGAAGAGGAAACCTGCGCTCTGCGCTTGCCTGGCGCCCGCCTGGCCTTGGTCGTCATCGCTCACGTCAGCTGAGCCTCGTGAGGTAAACCTTGCATAGGACTCTCCGCCCCTCGTGAGCCAGCCTGAGGAGGCCGATCCCCTCGGGGGTCTTGGTGTTGCTCGCCTTGTGAGGCTTGGCCCCTCGCGAAGGTCTTGAGTTGTTGATGCTGAAGCTGGGCCGTACCAGGCTGTCGATGGAGCCACATGGTGGGCCGCAGGAGGTAGGGCTGGATACGCCGATAGTAGCCCCCAGGCCCAAGGCGCGCTCGGACTTGGCTTCCAGGCGAAGGCTGAGGGCAACTGCGGAGCGCCGCGGGCCCTAACCGCCTACGGCCTTGATGACACGTAGTGGTTGATGGGACGTGGGCATCTCCACTTCCCCACGCCGCCTTGATATCTGGCAGGCCCAGTAGTCGCCCATTGCCAGTGTAGCTCGCCCTTCACAGATTGCCGCGATCGGCCCTTGTTTCCTCCTTTCCAATCTTGTCTCCTCGTCCATAGATCCGGCACCGGCGCCTCACTCTTCTTTTGGCGCTCGTCATGGCCCCCCAGCCGAGGAAGAAGAAGGGGAAGCCGCGCGCCCCGTCCAGTCCTCCACCGGCCTTGGGGCCAGCCCTCAAACAGTCGATGGTGAACAACGAGGAGGGGCTGGACAAGGTCCACCATATGCTCGCCACCGATTCCAATGAGTGGAGGGTGATGGTCGTCCGCCCTGCATCTTGGCGAGTGAGAGAGATGAGCGCCACCGAGATCCCATCTATCTCCATGCTCCTCTCGCAGGGCTGATTCCTCCCTTCTCCCCTTTCTTCAATGCTATGATATTGCATTACCATACCCACCTGCTGCATCTGGACCCCCGCTCTGTTATCCTTCTCGCCGTCTTTGCTTCCTCTGTGAGGCCATGGTAGGCATTACTCCTTCCATGGCTTTCTTTCGCCATTTCTTCTTGCTTCGGTTGGTCGATGCCCGCCAATGCTCTGGGTGCGTGATCTTTGAAGCTGTGGCTGCAACCGCTAGTTCGGGAATCGACTTCGAGCTCTCCCCAGCTGTGAAGGGATTCCGGAAGCAGTGGCTGCTTATGGATGCCCGCGCATTCAGCCCCCTTCCCTTGACTTCTGGGGCGCCGGCCTCGCCTAGCTCCGGTTGGTGCCACAAGAGGCTCTCTGACCGGCACCTTGCTTTTGTCTAGAAGAGGTTGGCGAGGTTACAGGAACTGGAAGTGATGGTGCCGATGGTGGTGAAGGAATTCGTCAGGCAGCGCATCGCTCCCCTCCAGCACCATTCTCGCCCAATGTGGGACCTTGCGGGCGCAGAGGATCCGATGAGGCTGCAAAGGTCGTCACTGGCCGCTAGGACCTTGAGCGTGGTGCTCAAACTCTTGACGGGCGAACCCGAGCCTGCTGACCTTCCGGGGGCGGCTGCCTTCTCTATCAGTGCTTGAACAAGGCGGCCTTTGCTGGGCAGATGCCTCTGTTCGATGAGTGGGGGTTGCTCCCGGAGGGCCTTAACGGGCCCTGCGAGCACCCAGTCTTCGTGGCTCGCCTTCTACTTGATCCTGCCGCATGCGGCCCAAGTGCGGAAGGAGGGGAGCGCCTGCGGCCTGCAGCTGTTGAGGGCTCCTCTGGAGGCTTGGTGCCAACGAGGGCCCAGGAGGTCGGGGCTCCTGAGGTCCTAAAGGGGGCGCCACGGATCTGGCACGATCCCAAGCTCTGGACACGGAGGCCCCTGACATCTGAGGCGATGCCTTCGAGGTGGCTACCGATGGCGAGGAGTCCACCAATGGCTCCCGAGCCATGAACCAGAATATCCTGTCGGGCGCTGCTGCCCCTGGGGTCCCTGCCCCAACTGCCCCGCCGAACGCTCCTCCTCCTAAGGATTGTCCTTCGGGGTTTGGTCGGCCCCGCCTGTGCCTTGAGCCGCTCCTAAAGAGGAATTGGTCCCCATGCCGCAGCGATGGCACCCGTCGGCCGCTGAAGCCGACGAGATACGTGGCTGCCGATGAGTAAGTACCTTTGCCCTTGATTCCTTGCGCGCTGTGTTTTCTCTTAACTAGGGTCTTGCAGGGTTCCCACAAAGGCAAAACCCCAGGAGGCGGGCAACCCAAGGATTCCAGCTTGACGCTCACACATGGCCCCCGGTGCCCTGGTCCTGCACAGGGCGTGGGGTCGACTCTAGCTACAGGGACGCCACGAGGGTGCCCCGGAACAGGGCCCCCCTGCTCTCTCTCCCCGCGACTCAGCCCATGAGACGGGGGATGCACCAGTGATCCTTCCTCTTGTCGTTACTGGTAGGGGTGTGCCCCTTGGGCGGCCTTCGCCTTCAGGTTGTGGGGCTACTCCCTGGTCGGCGGCTGGCGGGGCGCCCAGCACCTCCCGGGCGGCCTCCCGGGCCGATGAAGGTCTTGGTGACACACTCGCGCTTGCTTGTGGGTGCAGTGTCATGCGTTTCGAGCTCTTCGGTGAGGTGATGCGTGTGATGATCCATCTTGGCGGGGAGCTCACCAATGTCGTGACCAGGCTTGAGGCGGAAAACCGCCGCTTGGAGCATGAGTGGCAGCGGCTGAAGGTTGACATTAACCTTGGGAGGCTCCAGAGCGACAAAGCTGATGCGCGTGCGGCGGCCTCGCTCATGACTTCTCGTGAAGCTTGCGCCCGCGCCATGGAAGAGGCCGAGGCAGCCAACCGCCATCATGAGGCGGCCGAGGAGCGGGAGAGAGAGCTTCTGTCTTCAAATGCGGCCCTTGAGCGCGAAGTCGAGGAGCGTCGTGCCCTTCTGGCCTCCTCACCAGGTGAGGCGACCTTTGTCGAGGCGGAGCTCCTGTGGTGCCATGAAGAATTGACATTGGAGGGAAACTTCTTTTGGCCCCTGGTGTTTGGCTGTCGGGGCTCAACATCATCTACACTTGGAGGTCCCTTTCCCTTGTGTTCGGTATTTATCTTACCGACCTGTTTGAAAATCCAACAGTTTCTGTTGGTGTGGTTTGCAGGCTTGTCTGGTGTGCCATGAATGTGACAGGGCCTCTCAAGGATTTTATCCAAGCTGGATGTGAAGGAAATATGCCCTAGAGGCAATAATAAAGTTATTATTTATTTCCTTATTTCATGATAAATGTTTATTATTCATGCTAGAATTGTATTAACCGGAAACATAATACATGTGTGAATATATAGACAAACAGAGTGTCACTAGTATGCCTCTACTTGACTAGCTTGTTAATCAAAGATGGTTATGTTTCCTAACCATGGACAAAGAGTTGTTATTTGATTAACGGGATCACATCATTAGTTGAATGATCGATTGACATGACCCATTCAGTTAGCTTAGCACCCGATCGCTCGGTATGTTGCTATTGCTTTCTTCATGACTTATACATGTTCCTATGACTATGAGATTATGCAACTCCCGTTTATCGGAGGAACACTTTGTGTGCTACCAAACGTCACAACGAATCGGGTGATTATAAAGGTGCTCTCTGGTGTCTCCAAAGGTACTTGTTGGGTTGGCGATTTGAGATTAGGATTTGTCACTCCGAATGTCGGAGAGGTATCTCTGGCCCTCTCGATAATGCACATCACTTAAGCCTTGCAAGCATTGTAACTAATGAGTTAGTTGCAAGATGATGTATTACGAACGAGTAAAGAGACTTTGCCGTAACGAGATTGAACTAGGTATTGGATACCGATGATCGAATCTCGGGCAAGTAACATACCGATGACAAAGGGAACAACGTATGTTGTTATGCGGTCGACCGATAAAGATCTTCAGTAGAATATGTACGAACCAATATGGGCATCCAGGTCCCGCTATTGGTTATTGACGGAGACGTGTCTCGGTCATGTCTACATTGTTCTCGAACCGTAGGGTCCGCACGCTAAGGTTTCGATGATAGTTATATTATGAGTTTATGAGTTTTGATGTACCTAAGGAGTTCGGAGTCCCGGATGAGATCGGGGACATGACGAGGAGTCTCTAAATGGTCGAGACGTAAAGATCGATATATTGGATGACTATATTCGAGTTCGGAAAGGTTCCGAGTCATTGGTATTTATCGAGTATCTGGGAGAGTTACGGAATTCGCCGGGAGAAGTATTGGGCCTTATGGGCCATACGGGAAAGAGAGAGGGCTGCCCTAGGCAGGCCGCGCCCCCCTTGCCCTAGTCCGATTGGGCTGGGGGAGGCCGCACCCTCCTTCCTTCCTTCTCTCTTCCCCTTCCTAGTCTCCTACTCCTAATACATGGAAGGATCCTAGTTGGACTAGGAAAGGGGAATCCTACTCGGTGGGAGTAGGACTCCCCTATGGCGCCTCCTCCCTAGGCCGGCCTCCTCCTCCCTCCCTCCTTTATATACGGGCAGGGGGCACCCCATAGACACACAAGTTGATCCTTGAGATCGTTCCTCAGCCGTGTGCGGTGCCCCTCCACCATAATCCACCTCGGTCATATCGTAGCGGTGCTTAGGCGAAGCCCTGCGTCGGTAGAACATCAAGATCGTCACCACGCCGTCGTGCTGACGGAACTCTCTCTCCCCGGAGCTTTGCTGGATCGGAGTCCGAGGAGCATCACCGAGTTGTACGTGTGTCAAGAACTCGGAGGCGCCGGAGTAACGGCGCTGGGATCGGTTGGATCGCGAGGAGAACGTACGACTACTTCCTCTACGTTGTGATCACTTCCACTTTGGTCTACAAGGGTATGTAGACAACACTCTCCCCTCTTGTTGCTATGCATCACCATGATCTTGCGTGTGCGTAGGAAATTTTTTGAAATTACTACATTCCCCAACAGTGGTATCAGAGCCAGGTTTTTATGGTTTGATGTTTTGCACGAGTAGAACACAATTGAGTTGTGGACGATACAAGTCATACTGCCTACCAGCATGTCATACTTTGGTTCAGCGGTATTGTTGGATGAAGCGGCCCGGACCGACATTACACGTACGCTTACGCGAGACTGGTTCTACCACCGTGCTTTGCACAAAGGTGGCTAGCGGGTGTTAGTTTCTCCAACTTTAGTTGAATCGAGTGTGGCTACGCCCGGTCCTTGAGAAGGTTAAAACGGAGTCTATTTGACGAAGTATCGTCATGGTTTTGATGCGTAGGTGAGATTGGTTCTTGCTTCAGCCCGTTGCAACAACAACAACAACAACAACAACAAAGCCTTTAGTCCCAAACAAGTTGGGTTAGGCTAGAGGTGAAACCCGTAAGATCTCGCAACCAACTCATGGCTCTGGCACATGGATAGCAAGCTTCCACGCACCCCTGTCCATAGCTCGCTCTTTGTCGATACTCCAATCCTTCAGGTCTCTCTTAACGGACTCCTCCCATGTCAAATTCGGTCGACCCGCCTCTCTTGACATTCTCCATGACGCTTTAGCCGTCCGCTATGCATTGGAGCTTCGGAGGCTCTCGCTGAATATGCCCAAACCATCTCGACGATGTTGGACAAGCTTCTCCTCAATTGGTGCTACCCCAACTCTATCTCAGATATCATCATTCCGACTCGATCCTTCCTCGTGTGGCCACACATCCATCTCAACATACGCATCTCTCGCCACACCTAATCGTTGAACATGTCGCCTTTTAGTCGGCCAACACTCAGCGCCATACAACATTGCGGGTCGAACCGCAAATCTGTAGAACTTGCCTTTTAGCTTTTGTGGCACTCTCTTGTCACAGAGAATGCCGTAAGCTTGGCGCCACTTCATCCATCCGGCTTTGATTCGATGGTTCACATCTTCATCAATACCCCATCCTCCCGCAACATTGACCCCAAATACCGAAGGTGTCCTTCCGAGGTACCACACCGCCATCAAGGCTAACCTCCTCCTCCTCACACCTAGTAGTATCTGAAACCGCACATCATGTACTCGGTTTTAGTTCTACTAAGCCTAAACCCTTCGATTCCAAGGCTTGTCTCCATAACTCTAACTTCCTATTTACCCCGTCCGACTATCGCCAACTAGCACCACATCATCCGCAAAGAGCATACACCATGGGATATCTCCTTGTATATCCCTTGTGACCTCATCCATCACCAATGCAAAAGATAAGGGCTCAAGGCTGACCCCGATGCAGTCCTATCTTAATCGGAAGTCACGGTGTCGACATCACTTGTTCAACACTTGTCACAACATTATCGTACATGTCCTTGATGAGGGTAATGTACTTTCTTTGGAACTTTGTGTTTCTCCAAGGCCCACCACATGACATTCCAGCGGTATCTTATCATAGGCCTTCTCCAAGTCAATGAACACCATATGCAAGTCCTTCCTTTGCTCCCTATATCTCTCCATAAGTTGTCGTACCAAGAAAATGGCTTCCATGGTCGACCTCCCGTGCATGAAACCAAACTGATTTTTGGTCACGCTTCTCATTCTTCTTAAGCGGTGCTCAATGACTCTCTCCCATAGCTTCATTGTATGGCTCATCACTTCATTCCACGGTAATTAGTACAACTCAACATCCCCTTATTCTTGAAGATTGGTACTAATATACTCCGTCTCCATTCTTCCGCATCTTGTTTGCCGAAAAATGAGGTTGAAAAGCTTGGTTAGCCATACTATCGCTATGTCCCGAGACCTTTCCACACCTCAATGGGGATACAATCAGGCCCATCGCCTTGCCTCCTTTCATCCTTTTTAAAGCCTCCTTCACCTCGAGACTCGGATGCGCCGCACAAAACGCATGCTGGTCTCATCAAAGGAGTCGTCCAGTTCAATGGTAGAACTCTCATTCTCCCCATTGAACAGCTTGTCGAAGTACTCCCGCCATCTATGCTTAATCTCCTCGTCCTTCACCAAGAGTTGGCCTGCTCCGTCCTTGATGCATTTGACTTGGCCAATATCCCTTGTCTTCCTCTCCCGGATCTTAGCCATCTTATAGATGTCCCTTTCGCCTTCCTTCGTGCCTAACCGTTGGTAGAGGTCCTCATATGCCCGACCCCTTGCTTCACCAACAGCTCGCTTTGCAGCCTTCTTCGCCATCTTGTACTTCTCTATGTTGTGCACTCCTATCCGTATAGGCGCCTCAAGCAATCTTTCTTCTCTTTAATCGCCTTCGACATCATCATTCCACCACCAGGTATCCTTATCTTCGCTTCTCCTTCCCTCGACACTCCAAACTCCTCCGAGGCCACCTTACTTAATGCAAGTCGCCATCTTCATCCACACATTGTCCGTGATCCCTCCTTCCTCCCAAGGGCCCTCCTTAATTACCCTCTCCTTGAACACCGAGCTACCTCCCCTTGAGCTTCCACCACTTCGTTCTAGCGACTTTGGCACGCTTATCCCGCTGGACACGAATCCGAAGCGGAAGTCAAGAACCACCGACTTATGCTGGGGTACAACACTCTCTCCGTGTATCACCTTACAGCCTAGGCACGCACGCCTATCTTCTCTTCTCGAGAGGATGAAATCAATCTGCTAGAGTGTTGGCCACTACTAAAAGTCACCAGATGTGATTCTCTCTTTCTAAAGAGGGTGTTAGCTACAATCATGTTGTAGGCTAGAGCAAAGCTTAAGACATCTTCTCCTTCTTGATTCCTGATGCCATAGCCAAAGCCCCCATGCGCCCCTTCAAAACCTGTGTTAGATGTGCCCACGTGGCCATTGAGGTCTCCTCCTATGAAGAGCTTCTCACCAATCGGTACACTCCTAACCATGTCTTCCAAGCCTTCCCAGAACTCCCTCAAAAATATGGGGCACCTAGGACTCGATCCCCAGATCCCTCGGATGGATAGTGGCTGCGCCAACCACTAGGCTAGCTGTGATGCTTGTGCTTCAGCCCGTAGCAGCCACGTAAAATTTGCAACAACAAAGTAGAGGACGTCTAACTTGTTTTTGCAGGGCATGTTGTGATGTGATATGGCCAAGACGTGATGCTATATTTTATTGTATGAGATGATCATGTTTTGTAACCTAAGTTATCGGCAATCGGCAGGAGCCATATGGTTGTCGCTTATTGTATGAAATGCAATGCCTGTAATTGCTTTACTTTATCACTAAGCGGTAGCGATAGTCGAGAAGCAATAGATGGCGAAACGACAACGATGCTACGATGGAGATCAAGGTGTCGCTACGGTGACGATGGTGATCATGATGGTGCTTCGAGATGGAGATCACAAGCACACGATGATGATGGCCATATCATATCACTTATATTGATTGCATGTGATGTTTATCCTTTATGCATCTTATCTTGCTTTGATTGACGGTAGCATTTTAAGATGATCTCTCACTAAATTATCAAGAAGTGTTCTCCTAAGTATGCACCGCTGCCAAAGTTCGTCGTGCCCGGACACCACGTGATGATCGGTGTGATAAGCTCACGTCCATCTACAACGGGTGCAAGCCAGTTTTGCACACGCGAATACTCGAGTTAAACTTGACGAGCCTAGCATATGCAGATATGGCCTCGAACACGGAGACCGAAAGGTCGAGCGTGAATCATATAGTAGATATGATCAACATAAGATGTTCACCATTGAAAACTACTCCATCTCACGTGATGATCGGTTATGGTTTAGTTGATTTGGATCACGTGATTACTTAGATGACTAGAGAGATGTCTGTCTAAGTGGGAGTTCTTAAGTAATATGATTAATTGAACTTAAATTTATCATGAACTTAGTCCTGGTAGTATTTTGCAAATTATGTTGTAAGATCAATAGCTCGCGTTGTTGCTTTCATATGTTTGTTTTGATATGTACCTAGAGAAACTGTGTTGAAAGATGTTAGTAGCAACGATGCGGATGGGATCCGTGATCTGAGGTTTATCCTCATTGCTGCACGTAAGAATTATGTTCTTGATGCACCGCTAGGTGAGACCTATTGCGGGGAGCGTATGCGCACGCTATGAGCGTTTGGCTAGCTCAATATGATGACTACTTGATAGTTTTGTGCACCATGCTTTATGGCTTAGAATCGGGACTTCAAAGATGTTTTGAACATCATGGACCATATGAGATGTTCCAGAGTTGAAGTTAATATTTCAAGCAAATACCGAGTTGAGAGATATGAAGTCTCCAACAAGTTCTATAGCTAAAAGATGGAGGAGAATCGCTCAACCGGTGAGCATGTGCTCAGATTGCAGGTACTACAATTGCTTGAATCAAGTGGGAGTTAATCTTCCAGATAAGATAGTGATTGATGAATTCTCTAGTCACCATCACCAAGTTAGTAGAACTTCATGATGAACTATAGTATGCAAAGGATGATGAAAATGATTCCCGAGCTCTTCGTGATGTTGAAATCGACGAAGATAGAAATCAAGAAAGAGCATCAAGTGTTGATGGTTGACAAGATCACTAGTTTCAAGAAAAGGGCAAAGGGAAAGAAAGGGGAACATCAAGTAGATTGACAAGCAAGTTGTCACTCCCACGAAGAAACCCAAAGCTGAACCAAAGCCTGAAACTGAGTGCTTACACTGCAAAGGAAATGGTCACTGGAAGCGGAACTGCCCTAAATATTTGGTGGATAAGAAGGATGGCAAAGTGAAAAAGGGTATATTTGATATATGTGTGTTTGATGTGTGCTTTACTAGTGTTTATAGCAACCCTCGGTATTTGGTACTGGTTCGGTTGCTAAGAGTAGTAACTTGAAACGGAGTTGCGAATAAATGTAAACTAGTTAAGGGTGAAGTGATGATGTGTGTTGAAAGTAGTTTCAAGATTGATATGATCATCATCGCACACTCCCTATACTTTCGGGATTAGTGTTGAACCTAAATAAATGTTATTTGGTGTTTGCGTTGAGCATGAATATGATTTGATCGTGTTTATTGCAATACGGTTATTCATTTAAGTAAGAGAATAAACTGTTGTTCTGTTTACATGAATAAAACCTTATATGGTTACACACCCAATGAAAATGGTTCATTGGATCTCGATCATAGTGATACACATATTCATAATATTGAAACCAAAAGATGCAAAGTTAATAATGATAGTGCAACTTATTTATGGCACTGCCGTTTAGGTCATAATGGTGTAAAGCGCATGAAGAAACTCCATGCTGATGGGATTTTGGAATCACTTGATTATGAATCACTTGATGCTTGCGTAACCATGCCTTTTGGGCAAGATGACTAAAACTCCGTTCTCCGAATAAAGGAGCGAAACAACCGACTTATTGGAAATAATACATACCGATGTATGCAATCCAATGAGTGTTAAGGCTCATGGGGTATCATTATTTTTTGACCTTCATAGATGATTTGAGCAGATATGGGTATATCTACTTGATGAAACATAAGTCTGAAATAGTTGAAAGGTTCAAAGAATTTCAGAGTGAAGTGGAAAAATCATCGTGACAAGAAAATAAGGTTTCTACGATCTGATCGCAGAGACAAATATTTGAGTTATGAGTTTGGTCTTCAATTAAAACAATGTGGAATAGTTTCACAAATTCATGCCACCTGGAACACCACATCATAATGGTGTGTCCGAACGTCATAACCGTACTTTATTGGATATAGTACAATCTATGATGTTTCTTACCGATTTACCAATATCGTTTTGGGATCATGCATTAGAGACAGCTGCATTCACGTTAAATAGGGCACCATCTAAATCCGTTGAGACGACACTATATGAACTGTGGTTTAGCAAGAAACCAAAGTTGTCGTTTCTTAATGTTTGGGGCTGCGATGCTTATGTGAAAAGTTTCATCTCGATAAGCTCAAACCCAAATCGGAGAAGTGTCTTCATAGAATACCCAAAGGAAATTGTTGGGTACACCTTCTATCACAGATCCGAAGGCAAAACATTCGTTGCTAATAAATGGATCCTTTCTAGAGAAGGAGTTTCTCTCGAAAGAAGTGAGTGGGAGGAAAGTAGAACTTGATAAGGTAATTGTACCTTCTCCCTTATTGAAAGTAGTTCATCACGTAAATCTGTTCGTGACTACTACACCAATTAGTGAGGAAGCTAATGATGATGATCATGTAACTTCAGATCAGTTACTACCGAATCTCGAGGTAAACCAGAGTGAGATCCGCACTAGAGTGGTACGGTAATCCTGCTCGAAGTCATGTAACTAGACCATGATGAACCTACGAACTATGAGGAAGCGATGATGAGCCCAGATTCGCGAAATGGCTTGAGGCCATGAAATCTGAGATGAGATCCATGTATGAGAACAAAGTGTGGACTTTGGTGGAGTTGTTCGATAATCGGCAAGCCATAGAAAATAAATGGATCTTCAAGAGGAAGACGGACGCCGATAGTAGTGTTACTATCTACAAAGCTAGACTTGTCGAAAAAGGTTTTGACAAAGTTCAAGATGTTGAATACAATGAGATTTTCTCACTCGTATCGATGCTTAAAAGTCTGTCTGAATCATGTTAGCAATTGCCGCATTTTATGAAATCGGCAAATGCATAAACAAAACTGCATTCCTTAATGGAGTTATTAAAGAAGAGTTGTATGTGATGCAACCAAGAGGTTTTGTCGATCCTAAAGGTGTTAACAAAATGTGCATCTATGGACTGGTGCAAGCATCTCGAGTTGGAATATACGCTTTGATAAGTTGATCAAAGATATAGTTTATCTGAGACTTGTAGTGAAGCACGTATTTACTAGAAAGTGAGTGGGAGCACTACAAGATTTCGATAAGTATATGTGAATGACATATTGTAGATCGGAAATAATGTAGAATCATTCGCAAAGCATAAAGGAGTGTTTGAAAGGAGTTTTTCAAAGAAAGACCTCGGTGAAGCTGCTTACATATTGAGCATCAAGATCTATAGAGATAGATCAAGACGCTTGATAAGTTTTTTCAATGAGTACATACCTTGACAAGATTTTGAAGTAGTTCAAAATGGAGCAGTCAAAGAAAGAGTTCTTGCCTGTGTTACAAGGTGTGAAATTGAGTAAGACTCAAAACCCGACCACGGCAGAAGATAGAAAGAGAATGAAAGTCATTCCCTATGCCTTGGCCATAGGTTCTATAAAGTATGCCATGCTGTGTACCAGATCTATTGTATACCCTGCACTGAGTTTGGCAAGGAGTACAATAGTGATCTAGGAGTAGATCATCGACAGCGGTCAAAATTATCCTTAGTGGAATAAGGATATGTTTCTCGATTATGGAAGTGACAAAAGGTTAGGCCGTAAAGGGTTACGCCGATACAAGTTTTGGCACTGATCCAGATGATTCTAAGTCTTAATCTGGATACATATTGAAAGTGGGAGCAATTAGCTAGAGTAGCTCCGTGCAGAGCATTGTAGACATAGAATATTTGCAAAATACATACGGCTCTGAATGTGATAGACCCGTTGACTAAGATTCTCTCACAAGCAAAACATGATCACACCTTAGTACTCTTTGGGTGTTAATCGCATAGCGATGTGAACTAGATTACTGAATCTAGTAAACCCTTTGGGAGTTGGTCACATGACGATGTGAACTATGGGTGTTAATCACATGATGATGTGAACTATCGATGTTAATCACATGGTGATGTGATCTAGATTATTGACTCTAGTGCAAGTGGGAGACTGAAGGAAATATGCCCTAGAGGCAATAATAAAGTTATTATTTATTTCCTTATTTCATGATAAATGTTTATTATTCATGCTAGAATTGTATTAACCGGAAACATAATACATGTGTGAATATATAGACAAACAGAGTGTCACTAGTATGCCTCTACTTGACTAGCTTGTTAATCAAAGATGGTTATGTTTCCTAACCATGGACAAAGAGTTGTTATTTGATTAACGGGATCACATCATTAGTTGAATGATCTGATTGACATGACCCATTCAGTTAGCTTAGCACCCGATCGTTTAGTATGTTGCTATTGCTTTCTTCATGACTTATACATGTTCCTATGACTATGAGATTATGCAACCCCCGTTTATCGGAGGAACACTTTGTGTGCTACCAAACGTCACAACGAATCGGGTGATTATAAAGGTGCTCTCTGGTGTCTCCAAAGGTACTTGTTGGGTTGGCGATTTGAGATTAGGATTTGTCACTCCAATGTCGGAGAGGTATCTCTGGGCCCTCTCGGTAATGCACATCACTTAAGCCTTGCAAGCATTGTAACTAATGAGTTAGTTGCAAGATGATGTATTACGGAACGAGTAAAGAGACTTGCGGTAACGAGATTGAACTAGGTATTGGATACCGACGATCGAATCTCGGGCAAGTAACATACCGATGACAAAGGAACAACGATGTTGTTATGCGGTCGACCGATAAAGATCTTCAGTAGAATATGTAGGAACCAATATGGGCATCCAGGTCCGCTATTGGTTATTGACCGGAGACGTGTCTCGGTCATGTCTACATTGTTCTCGAACCGTAGGGTCCGCACGCTTAAGGTTTCGATGGCGATGTTATATTATGAGTTTATGAGTTTTGATGTACCGAAGAAGTTCGGAGTCCCGGATGAGATCGGGGACATGACGAGGAGTCTCGAAATGGTCGAGACGTAAAGATCGATATATTGGACGACTATATTCGGAGTTCGAAAGGTTCCGAGTCATTCGGTATTTATCGAGTCTGGGAGAGTTACGGAATTCGCCGGGAGAAGTATTGGGCCTTATGGGCCATACGGGAAAGAGAGAGGGCTGCCCTAGGCAGGCCGCCCCCCCTGCCCTAGTCCGATTGGGCTGGGGAGGCCGCACCCTCCTTCCTTCCCTTCTCTCTTCCCTTCCTAGTCTCCTACTCCTAATACATGGAAGGATCCCTAGTTGGACTAGGAAAGGGGAATCCTACTCTGTGGGAGTAGGACTCCCCTATGCGCGCCTCCTCCTAGGCCGGCCTCCTCCTCCTCCCTCCTTTATATACGGGGCAGGGGCACCCCATAGACACACAAGTTGATCCTTGAGATCGCTCCTTAGCCGTGTGCGGTGCCCCCTCCACCAAAATCCACCTCGGTCATATCGAAGCGGTGCTTAGGCGAAGCCCGTGTCGGTAGAACATCAAGATCGCCACCACGCCGTCGTCCGACGGAACTCTCTCTCCGGAGCTTTGCTGGATCGGAGCCCGAGGAGCATCACCGAGCTGTACGTGTGTCAAGAACTCGGAGGCGCCGAGTAACGGCGCTGGGATCGGTTGGATCGCGAGGAGAACGACGACTACTTCCTCTACGCCAGATCGCTTCGCTCGGTCTACAAGGGTATGTAGACAACACTCTCCCCTCTCGTTGCTATGCATCACCATGATCTTGCGTGTGCGTAGGAAATTTTTTGAAATTACTACGTTCCCCAACAGGATGGACCGTCCTTGTTGCTTTTAAAAGGTTTCTTCCGTTGACCTGATCTAGAACCACTGAATCCGGCATTGACTGCCATGTCATCTACGTCGTCGTTATTGCTTTGACGTTTGTTTTTATTGCGTCGTGGTTTACCATTGCCGTCCCTGGCCTCAGAAGTGTCGGGGTCGCCAGAGCTGTTGCTTCTACTAGCCAACCATCTATCTTCACCCGCACAGAAACGGGTCATGAGTGCAGTTAGGGCTGCCATTTGACGCTCGGATAATTAAGCTACAGTAATCTCTGCTAATGATGCCATGTCACCATGATTGCTGTTACTAATATCACGATGAGTCAATCCCGTTCGGATTCAAAATTCAAATTCAACTTAAAACAATAAAAGTTTTGAAACATTAAAACTAAATATTCGGATTGTGACAAATAATCCATAAAAAATATTGGTGGAGAAACCACATTTTTATAAAAGGGTTACATGAACTTAAGTGATTAAAACAGTAGGTAAAACTATTAAATAAATGTCTTTTGAATATTATAAAATGCTAAACCATTTTGATCAGGGGTAAAACTTTTTGTGAGAGTAGTTGGACTTGTAACTCTTTCTTAGGTATGGGTTTTACTTTTGTAAAACTATAAACTACTAAGTAAATAAAAGAAAACAGAAAATAAAAAGTAAAAAAAACAAATAAAGGCCCCCTGGACAGCTGGGCCAGACGGCCCAGCTGGCCGACCCACTTGGCCCAGCCGGCCACTAGCCCAACAGGCCGGCCCACCCCCACTCCCCATCCCCACTTAACCCCTGTAAACCCCGACGACCGCCTCGTCCCCCTCGCCCCCCCAAGACTCCCACGTTCGCCTCCTCCTCCCCGATCCAGATCGGGATCGGGCGACCATGCCCGGCGCCGCCCCGCCGCCCGTCGCCAGAACCTTCTCGTCAGCCTGCCTCCTCGCCTCCTCATCCCTCTCCTCGATGGAGCGTCATCCCCGTCCGCCTCCTCGACCCCACACTGCCCGTACCCTACGCCCCCGCGATGAGGCCTCGTTGTCAGGACCCCAATCCAGAGTCACACTGATCTAGCATGTAACACCTCATATCACTTTGCGGCCTCACGCACGGTATTCCCACGGGTGTCGCCTTACCATGCCCGGACCGTTTATGCTTTTGGCACACGATATGATAGTGTCGCTAGCATCCATATGACAAAGAACCCGGCTGACATGGCTAGTCGTGAACCCAAAGTGGCACTAACTTACAGAGACAGGCATACATGACCCAGCAACGAACGTGTCGGTCATCAGCGAGTGAATCCGGGCTATAGCAGCTGGGCTAGCAGGACTCCGGTAGACACCGCGTGACATTTCCTCGAAGGGACAGACACAGGAACGAAGAAGGACACATGCCGGCCAACCTAAGTGTTCCGGAGCAGTAGCAAGCTACCAGGGCTCAGTGGAAGCACTAGGAGACATTTCCCGGTAAGAGAGGCTACTAAGGATAAACAACTAGATAGTCAGATCCCACACATAGCAATACACATTACACGTATGCATAACATGCAAGTATGTGTTGTACAACATGGCATCACAGCGTAACTCAACAACTCATATAGATAAGGCTCAAAGAGCCACCATAGCATTTATTACAAACAGGGGTCACATGACCCAACATTCAGAGCAAACAAGCAACAAGCGGAAGCATTACATGTCTGAGTACAGACATCTACAAATGAAAAAGGCTGAAGAGCCTGACTATCTACAACATCCTATCAAGATCGTAGCTGAGGTACAAGCTACTCGTTGAAGTCCACGAGAACACTAGTAAGACCGAAGTCTTCGCTGCAAAAACATAAATAAAGCAACATGAGTACAAAGGTACTCAGCAAGACTTACATCAGATCCTATCATACATGCATTTGTATCAAGAGGGTAATGTGGGGTTTAGTTGCAGCAAGCCAGCTATGACTCTGTGGCTATCCTGTTCTACGACTACGAGAACTTCTTTGAGGTGATATGGCGCACACGAGTCCACTAGTCACCACACAATAAACTACTATGGATTCATCCCCATCTCCCTACGAGAAGGCCATGCATAGCACTCACACTTGTCTTGAGCATTTTAGAGTATCCACTTCAAGTTGTCTATGTACCATCTAAGCATCCAAGAAGTCCACAACCGCAGACCCGGCTATTCGAATAGATCATATTAACCCTGCAGGGGTGTACTTCTTCACACACGCTCTCGCCACTTTCCGCCATGCACACGTCATGTATCTTCGCAACCTTCAAGCGAAAGCCTGGCGAGGGTGTCGGCCACGACCTGACTAACCACACAAGATTGTAGTCTAGGTTTATCGCCTATTCGGGTTCCATCCGCAATGGAGTCCGGCTGAGGTTTCCATCACGGCCCCAAACAATGTGTGCAGGGTTCCCGAGCCCACCATCCGGGTGCCACTCGGTACACCAGGCCACGTGTGCCTAGTCTGTCCCAAGCCCACCCTGCCGGGTGCCACTTGGTAGAAAAATAACACTACCTACAAACACCAAAAACTAGTTGCGACTCCTGGACAGAGATCAAGTTGGTTAATAAGTCAAGAGGGCTTGGAGCGCCCGGAGCCCATTGTGTGGTAGTATCGAGTCATTGGACAACATACATAGAACTTAGTGCTTAAGGACGGTTCCAGTGAGACAACCCACCATGTACTCCTACATGGCCTCTCACCGCTACCTTTAGCAAATCGTGTTCACACACTTCACTCTCAGCACCAGAACATAACGTAACACTCCAATTCATTCCCAATGAATCAGACCTGACACAACTCTAAGCAATAGCGGGCATGGCATGGTAGGAACACAACAATGGCTTCAATCAACTCCTACACATGCTAGTGGGTTTCAACTTTTTACTGTGGCAATGACAGGTCATGTAGAGGAATGGGTTCAACTACCACAGCACAAATTAGCAGTTGAATCATTGTTGTCTTAATGCAATAACTGAGAGCAGGAGCGAGAGAGTAGGATTGTATCGGAATGAACAAGGGGGTTTGCTTTCCTGGTAGATCAACAGAGGGGGCACTGCTCCTCAGACAGGTACTCTAGAACGGTCTCCGGAGCAGGACCTATCGAGAAGGAATGGTGTCGGCAATCAATACACAAGCATACGCAACAATATGATGCATGAACATGGCATGTAGATGTGATGTGGTTTGAACTAATGCAACTAGTATTCAATTTGGATGAAGTCCATTTGAACCAAGGGTTCAAATGCAACTCCAAATTAAACTCTTATAAATGCCATTTTAGTGTTTCACTTATACAGTAGGTATAAGTTGGTTTGTCATGCATGAAACTAGTATAGATGGATAGATTGAATTTTTCTGATAATTTTTCATATATAAATTATTTCAATCTGATTTACGGATGAATTTCTAATACTTTTTGAAGTTTATAGCATTTTCTGGAATTTCCTGATTTAAATTAAATCCAGAAAATAAATAATTGTGTCAGCATTGCATCATGCCTATGTCAGCAGGTCAACGGTGCTGACTGGGTCAAACCTGACGTGTGGGGGGCACACGTCAGTGACACGGGTTAAACAGGGGGGTTAGATTAGCTTAATTAAAGGATTAGGGGGCACTGGGCCCACTGTCAGTGTCAGGGTTAGTTAAATGGTGATTAGCCTTAAGCTAATCACCTGAACCACGAGGCCCACCTGACGGGCCGGCGAGGTCAAAGGGTCAAACACCACCGGCGTTTAGCCGCCGGCGAGGCCGAACGCGGCGGAGGGCTCGGGATCGCGTCTCCGGCGACCTTTCGGATGGCGGAGACCACCTACAAAGAGCTCAGGCTCGCGCGCATCCAGTGGGACACGCGGGAGACCGTGGGGGTGTCGGAGCAGAGCTCGCGGTGGCGGCCAGAGCATAGCTCTGAGCGGGCGCAGACTACGGGGCACGGCGGAGCAAGCTGAGGGGCTTTGCGGCCTCCTCGAGTTGCAAGGAAGACGGTGAGCTGCTCGGGAGCGAGCTGCGGTGGCTATGGCCACGGTGGCGACATGACCGGCGGCGAGGAGCTACGGCCATGGCGGGGGAAGGGGACTACGACACGAGAACGAAGGAACGGGGAGAGGGAAACGGAGCAGAGGCTCACTGCGGACTCGACGGCGTCGACGGCGAGCTCGGGGAAGGGCTGGAGTCAGCGGGGCGGCGAGGCGGATCTCCGGTGTCGGGAGGTTGAAGACGAGCTCGATGAGGTTGTTCGGGGGCTTCCGGTGCCGCGTGGCTCGGCGGGGAGGGCTAGGGCGACGAGGCGGAGCTCCTGGACGTGTTGGGGAGGCTAGGTGGTGGCTGTGGGCGCGGCGAACGGCGTTGGTGGCGATGGTGGCGCTCGGGCACGAGGTGTAGAGAGAGAGAGAGAGGAGGGGATGAAGACGAGGGAGTGGGCGAGAGGGTCCGGGGTGATGCGTGGCGCTGTCCAGACGCATCAGCGGAGGGATAGGCAGGGAGGGAGGGAGGAGGTGGCGCGGCGCGGCAGTGCGCGCGCGTCGGGCACGCGTCCGTCCTCCTGGCAAGGAGGAAGATGACAGGGGAGGAGGCGGGCTGGGCCATTGCTGGCTCTTGTGATCTTGGGCAGCTCTTTGGCTGCAAGAAGATCTTGAGCAAAGACAGAGCTGGGCCGCAGGTAAGTTTTTCCATTTCCTTTTCTTTTCTATTTTTCTGACATTTGTTATGATTTAATAATAATACTAAATCATTTTATTTACTTCTGTCAATTTTTGTAGGAACTAGTTGGATTGCTCCAAAACTCCTCACCAATTAACATAATTTTTGGACATATATTATATATATAACAAATATATATCCAAAGCAATTAATTACTGGGTTAATTCCAAATGCCCAAAATAAATACTTATGAGCTCTTAAAAATATTGGTTTAATTTTTATCTCTGTCCAATATTTTCAGAGAGCAACATGAGCATTTTCTTGGACCTTTTTGGAGCAATTTTTATTTGGGTCATTTCCAAAAATGATTCTAAGGGTTTCACAAATCACCATTTCAAATTTAAATGGTATTGAAACATGATGCACACTTGACTAGCTAGTATAGGTCATGCCAGAACTAGGGATGTGACAACTCGCCCCCACTTGAAAGAATCTCATCCCAAGATTCAGGGGTCGACGGAAAGAAAGCGGGGTACTCCAGTCGAAGACGATCTTCTCGCTCCCAAGTAGCTTCTCTCTCGGAATGATGAGACCACTGAACCTTGAGGAACTTGATGTTCTGACGTCGGGTAACACGCTCTGCTTGATCAAGAATGCGAACCGGGTACTCTTGGTATGTGAGGTTATCTTGGAGATCAAACGTTTCGTGGTCCACTCCGCGGATGGGATCCGAGAAGCAACGCCTGAGTTGAGAGACGTGGAATACATCATGAACTCGAGAAAGATGTGGAGGTAGTTCCAACTAGTAGGCAACCTCTCCTCGTTTAGCGAGAATGCGAAAAGGACTAATGTAACAAGGAGCCAACTTGCCCTTGATACCAAAACGATGGGTACCCTTCAAAGGAGTAACCCGAAGGTAAGCTTTTTCGCCAACTTCATAAGTCATATCCTTATTACAACGATCATACTGGCTCTTTTGATGAGACTGGGTTGTTTTCAAATTCTCACGAATGATGCGAACTTGCTCTTCTGCCTCCTAGATCATGTCCGGTCCAAAGAATTGTCTTTCACCAGTTTCTGACCAGTTCAATGGTGTTCGACATCTTCGTCCATAGAGAATCTCAAAAGGAGCTTTCTTGAGACTAGATTGATAGCTATTGTTATAAGCAAACTCGGTGAAAGGAAGACATTTCTCCCAATCCATACCGAATGAGATAACGCAAGCTCTAAGCATGTCTTCAAGAATTTGGTTGACCCGTTCCACCTAACCACTTGACTAAGGGTGGAAAGCGGTACTGAAGGAAAGATGGGTTCCCATGGCAGTTTGGAAACTATCCCAGAAATGAGAAGTGAAAAGACTACCACGGTCTGAATTGATCTCTAGTGGAACACCATGAAGTGATACTATCCGAGAAATATATAAGTCAGCGAGCTGACTAGCAGTGATACTCTCGAACAAGTAGGAAGTGTGCCACTTTGGAGAGACGATCAATGACTATGAAGATAGCATTATTCCCTCTCTTTGTCCTGGGAAAGCTGGTGATGAAGTCCATACCAAGTTTATCCCATTTCCACTCAGGAATAGCTAAAGGCTGAAGGGTGCCGGCAGGTCTTTGATGCTCTGCCTTAACGTGACGAAAAACGTCACAGTTAGCAATGAACTGAGCAATCTCTCTCTTCATCCTAGTCCACCAGAACCTCTGGCGTAGGTCCTGATACATCTTAGTGCTACCGGGATGAATCGTAAGAGGAGATTCATGCGCCTCCTTAAGAATCAATTTTCGCAAATGTTGATTCTTGGGAACCACCAAGCGGGTTTCAAAGAAAACAACACCTCGATCATCCATAGAGAAACATCCACCCACCCCCTTTTTAATGTTTCTCTTGATCCTGGAAATTCTCGTGTCTTGCTTTTGAGCAGCGATAATCTGATCCTCAAGATCAGGTTTTGCCACCAAGGTAGAAAGGAATCCGTGACACTCGTCCTCCCCCTTCCTTGCCTCTGCTCGAGGTCGAACGCCAGACGCTGCACCACCACCGCCGACCATGCCGTCCCCGTCGGGCCGACCGTGCCTCCGCTTTGTCGGCCAAGACCAGTAGCTGCTCACCGCACCCTAGCCTCTTCTTCCTTCTCACGGCACCATCCACTGTTGGCCCGCGCCCTATCTCGCCCTCACACGCGCGCCATGGAATGCCCCTGTCGCCGGAGCCACTGCCTCGCTTGCCGGCCCGACTGCGCCGCCCCTGCTGCTGCTGCCGATCGCTTTGCAACCGCGCAGCGCCCTTCCTGATGACGCGCCCGCCGCCTTGCACTGTGACCACCTCCTCAAGACGCCACGCGTGCGCTTGCGCGCGCCCGCCCGCCGCTGCGCGCGGCCGCCAGGCTGCTGCCGCTGCCCCGGCCTCCTCCGCTCAAGACGGCCTGCTCCCGCCCTGCTCCTCCCCTTTGCCCCATCGTGGCCTCGCCGCTGCCACGGCGGCGCCGCGCCGGTCTCTCTCCCCCTCGCCATGGCCCCGACTGGCCGCGTCCAGTTCAGGCACCCATAACCGCCCGTCGCCCGTTTCGCTAGCGCCCACGACCCGTTAGGCCCCCAGGGGCCTATGACAAGGGGGCCCACCCCCAGAACGTTTAAAAAAAGTTAAAAACAATAATAATTAAACTAATTAATTAATTAACTTAATTAATCCCATTTAGTTAAACTTAATTAACCTAAATATCTAATTAAACTAACTAATTTGTTAGTTAGGGCAATGTGTCAATGACAGATGGGACCCACACGTCAGCTTGACCCAGTCAACACCTCTGTTGACTGATGACGTCATGCTGATGTCATGTTGATGCAGTAATGCCATTTTCGAATTAAATTAATAATAATAATTTATAAATTGATTTAAATCTTTAAAAATGAATATAAAATAAACCGTAACTCGGGAAAATGTTTTGTACATGAAAGTTACACAGAACGATGAGACGAATCCGAATACGCAGCCTGTTCGTCCGCTACACGTCCCTAGCATAGTGAACATGCAACCTTTCCCCACCGGTTCACCTGTCTGAAAACGCGAAACACCGGGGATACTTTCCCGGATGTTCCCCCCCCCCTTTGCCGATATCACCTACTACCGCGTTAGGGCACACATAGCACCGCGTATTGCCATGTTATGCTTTGTGATGCTTTGATTGCTCTGTTATTTATTGTGTTCCCCCTCTGTTACTTCTTTCCGGTAGACCCCGAGACTGCCGGCGACCCCCAGTTCGACTACAGTGTTGACGACTCATCCTTCTTGCCAGAGAAACAGGCAAGGCCCCCTTGATCACCAGATATCACCTATTCTTCTCTCTACTGCTTGCATTAGAATAGTGTAGCATGTTACTGTTCGGTTAATCCTATTCTGTTGCATAGCCTGTCATTGTTGCTACAGTTGTTGATATCTTACCCACAATCCTAAATGCTTAGTATAGGATGCTAGTTTATCATCAGTGGCCCTACATTCTTGTCAGTCTCCCTTGCTATACTATCGGGTCGTGATCACTCGGGAGGTGATCACGGGTTTATACTATACATACATATACTATACAGATGGTAACTAAAGTCGGGTCGGCTCGTAGAGTACCCGCAAGTGATTCCGATGTGGGGGCTGGAAGGACAGGTGGCTCCATCCCCGTAGAGGTGGGCCTGGGTTCCCAACGGCCCCTGACTATTACTTTGTGGTGGAGCGACAGGGCATGTTGAGACCACCTAGGCGAGAGGTGGGCCTGGCCCTGGTCGGCGTTCGCGGTTACTTCATAATAACACGCTTAATGAGATCTTGGTATTTGATCTGAGTCTAGCCACTGGCCTATACGCACTAACCAACTACGCGGGAACAGTTATGGGCACTCGACGTCGTGGTATCAACCGAAGCCTTCTAGACGTCAGCGACTGAGCGGCGCGCGCCGGATTGGACTGGAACGCCTGCTCTTGTATTAGGGAGGCTAGGTCTGCTTCCGGCCGCCCACACAACGTGAAGGTGTGCAATGGGCGATGGGCCCAGACCCCTACGCGCTTAGGATTTAGACCGGCGTGCTGACCTCTCTGTTAGGCCTAGGTGGGGCTGCGAGGTGTTGATCTTCCGAGGCCGGGCATGACCCAGGAAAGTGTGTCCGGCCAGAGGGATGGAGCATGTTGGGATATGTGGTGCACCCCTGGAGGGAAGTTTGTCTATTCAAATAGTCGTGTCCCTCTATAAAAGGACTACCCGGAGTTGTAACTTGACCTTATGACAACTAGAACCGGATACTTAATAAAACACACCTAGACAAGTTCCAGAGGCAACCCGGTGATCGCTTTCCCATAGGGCAACGAGGGGAGGATCGCCGGGTAGGATTATGCTATGCGATGCTACTTGGAGGACTTCAATCTACTCTCTTCTACATGCTGCAAGACGGAGGCTGCCAGAAGTGTAGTCTTCGATAGGACTAGCTATCCCCCTCTTATTCTGGCATTCTGCAGTTCAGTTCACCGATATTGCCTCTTTACACATATACCCATGCATATGTAGTGTAGATCCTTGCTTGCGAGTACTTTGGATGAGTACTCACGGTTGCTTTGCTCCATGTTTTCCCCCTTTTTCCTCTTCTTCCCGGATGCCGCAACCAGACGTTGGAGCCTAGGAGCCAGACACCACCGTCAACGACAATTCCTACTACACTGCAGGTGCCTACTAGTACGTGCAGGCCGCTGACGACGACCAGGAGTAGTTTAGGAGGATCCCAGGCAGGAGGCCTGCGCCTCTTTCGATCTGTATCCAAGTTTGTGCTAGCCATCTTATGGCTGCTTTTTTAACTTATGTCTGTTCTCAGATATTGTTGCTTCTGCTGACTCGTTTATGTTTGAGCACTTGTATTCGAGCCCTCGAGGCCCCTGGCTTGTAATATGATGCTTGTATGACTTATTTTACCTTTAGAGTTGTGTTGTGATATCTTCCCGTGAGTCCCTGATCTTGATCATACACATTTGCATGCATGATTAGTGTACGATTGAATCGGGGGCGTCACAACCGTGGTCTTCGGCTTTTCCTGCCTAAGGTGTCGGGCGAGCCATTTGTCACGGACGCTGTGTTTGAAGGCCGCTAAGGCTTCGGTGTCCTGACAGTCCACGATTGGGTTATTTTTAGTTAGGAACCGATTCCAAAGCTTACGAGCCGATTTGCCAGGTTGCTGGATTATGCGACTTAAGTCATCAGCATCCGGTGGCCGGACATAAGTGCCCTGAAAGTTGGCCCGAGAAGCGTCCTCTAAATCTTCCCAGCTTCCAATGGAGTTCTCTAGGAGGCTGTTCAGCCGGTGTCCTGCTGGTCCTTTTAGCTTTAGAGGAAGATATTTAATGGCGTGAAGGTCGTCTCCATGAACCATATGAATGTGGAGGAGAAAATCCTCGATCCAGACGGTCGGATCTGTCGTTCCATCGTACTGCTCGATGTTTACGGGTTTAATCCCTTTCGGAAACTGGTGTTGCATTACCTCATCGGTAAAGCACATGGGGTGTGCGGCACCCCTATATCGTGCGATATCATGGCGGAGATCGGATGACATCTGAGTTCGGTGCTGATCCTGAATATTGTAACGTTCATCACTCCAGGCTTCATAGCCGTTGTCTCATGTCGGGGCACGAGATCTTGATCCATAGATCGATCTGATCTGACCAGCTTTATTGGCCATATCCTGCTGCAAGTCATATGTATAGCCCACAACTGCTATCTCACTGCCTCTGTAGCAAGGGGGTGCGGGCTGGTATTCGGCTTGATGTGCCACTTTATCCCGTCCATGTGGTGGTCGGTCTGGTTGATCTGCCTGATTATACTTTGATAGTATTGGCTCAAGGACTTCGTAGTCGAATTGTGGCAACATCTTGCACTTGGGGTAACTTTTTACAGGTCGCTCGGGGCCGTAATCCTCGGCGGCTAGAACCTTGGTCCACATTTCATTGAGCGTATCCTGTTCAGCTTTGAGCTGGTGCTGCTTCTTTTTCAGGCTTCGCGCAGTGGCGATTATTTGTCGCTTGAAGCGTTCTTGTTCGAGAGATTCCTCTAGGATGATAAAATCTTTGTCACCGAGGCTAACGTCCTCTTCGGAGACTGGCATATAGTTGCTTGCTACCTCTTGAGCTTGCCTTGGTTTTTCCGTTGAAGAGGAAAGGGTAATGCAGCAAAGTAGCGTAAGTATTTCCCTTAGTTTTGAGAACCAAGGTATCAATCCAGTAGGAGATGACGCACAAGTCACCTAGTACCTGCATAAACAATCAAGAACCTTGCAACCAATGTGATAAAGGGGTTGTCAATCCCTTCACAGTCACTCGCAAAAGTGAGATCTAATAGAGATAGTAAAGTAAATATTTTTGGTATTTTGTTGTATAGATTGGAAAGTAAAGATTGCAAAATAGTTAATGAGATTTAAAGAGATGCAATATAATGGAAAAGAGACTTTAATATAATGGAAAAGAGACCCGGGGGGCATAGGTTTCACTAGTGGCTTCTCTCAAGATAGCATGTATTATGGTGGGTGAACAAATTACTGTCGAGCAATTGATAGAAAAGCGCATAATTATGAAGACATCTAAGGCAATGATCATGAACATAGGCATCACGTCTGTGTCAAGTAGACCGAAATGATTCTGCATCTACTATTATTACTCCACAAATCAATCGCTATCCAGCATGCATCTAGAGTATTAAGTTCATAAGAACGGAGTAACGCTTTAAGCAAGATGACATGATGTAGAGGGATAAACTCAAGCAATATGATATGTACCCCATCTTTTTATCCTCGATGGCAACAATACAATACGTGCCTTGCTGCCCCTACTGTCACTGGGAAAGGACACCACAAGATTGAACCCAAAACTAAGCACTTCTCCCATGGCAAGAAAGATCAATCTAGTATGCCAAACTAAACCGAAAATTCGAAGAGACTTGCAAAGATATCAAATCATGCACATAAGAATTCAGAGAAGAACCAAATAATATTCATAGATAATCTTGTTCATAAATACACAATTCATCGGATCTCGGAAAACACACCGCAAAAGAGTATTACATCGAATAGATCTCCAAGAACATCGAGGAGAACTTTTTATTGAGAATCAAAGAGAGAGAAGAAGCCATCTAGCTAATAACTATGGACCCCAAGGTCTGTGGTAAACTACTCACGCTTCATCAGAGAGGCAATGGTGTTGATGTAGAAGCCCTTCGTGATCGATTCCCCCCTCCGGCAGATCGCCAGAAAAGGCCCCAAGATGGGATCTTATGGGTACAGAAGGTTGCGGCGGTGGAAAAGTGGTTGTGTGGCTCCCCATGATGTTTCTAGGGTATAAGAGTATATATAGGCGAAAGAAGTACGTCGGTGGAGCTATGAGGGGCCCACGAGGGTGGGGGGCGCGCCTACTGATGACCCACAAGTATAGGGGATCTATCATAGTCCTTTCGATAAGTAAGAGTGTCGAACCCAACGAGGAGCAGAAGGAAATGACAAGCAGTTTGCAGTAAGGTATTCTCCGCAAGCACTGAAATTATCGGTAACAGATAGTCTTGTGATAAGGTAATTCATAACGGGTGACAAGTAACAAAAGTAAACAAGGTGCAGCAAGGTGGCCCAATCCTTTTTGTAGCAAAGGATAAACATGTACAAACTCTTATATAAAGGAAAGCTCTCCCGAGGACACATGGGAATTATCGTCAAGCTAGTTTTCATCATGCTCATATGAATCACGTTCGTTACTTTGATAATTTGATATGTGGGTGGACCGGTGCTTGGGTACTGCCCTTCCTTGGACAAGCATCCCACTCATGATTAACACCTCTCGCAAGCATCCGCAACTACGAAAGAAGAATTAAGGTAAACCTAACCATAACATGAAGCATATGGATCCAAAGCAGCCCCTTACGAAGCAACGCATAAACTAGGGTTTAAGCTTCTGTCACTCTAGCAACCCATCATCCACTTATTAATTCCCAATGCCTTCCTCTAGGCCCAAACAATGGTGAAGTGTCATGTAGTCGACGTTCACATAAAACCACTAGAGGAGAGACAACATACATCTCATCAAAATATTGAACGAATACCAAATTCACATGACTACTTATAGCAAGAATTTTCCCATGTCCTCAGGAACAAACGTAACTACTCACAAATCATATTCATGTACATAATCAGAGGGGTATTAATATGCATTAAGGATCTGAACATATAATCTTCCATCGAATAAACCTACTGACATCAACTACAAGGAGTAATCAACACTACTAGCAACCCACTGGTACCAATCTGAGGTTTTGAGACAAAGATCGGATACAAGAGATGAACTAGGGATTGAGAGGAGATGGTGCTGGTGAAGATGTTGATGGAGATTGACCCCCTCCCGATGAGAGGATCGATGGTGATGACGATGGTGATGATTTCCCCCTCCCAGAGGGATGTTTCCCCGGCAGGATAGCTCTGCCAAAGCCCTAGATTGGTTCCACCAAGGTTCCACCTCATGGGGGCGGTGTTTCGTCCCGAAAGCTTCATCCTCATTTTTCCCAGGGCGAAAGACTTCATATAACCAAGGATGGGCACCGGAGGCCTGCCAGGTGGCCCACAAGGCAGGGGGCGCGCCCAGGGGGTAGGGCGCGCCCAGGGGGTAGGGCGCACCCCCACCCTTGTGGACGGTGGGTGGCCCCCTCTGGTATTTTCTTTGCTCAGTATTTTTTATTAATTCCAAAAATAACTTCCGTGGAGTTGTGCAGAATAGGTCTCTAATATTTGCTCCTTTTCCAGCCCAGAATTGCAGCTGCCGGCATTCTCCCTCTTCGCGTAAACTTATAAAATAAGAGAGAAAAGGCATAAGTATTGTGACATAATGAGTAATAATCGCCCATAATGCAATAAATATCAATATGAAAGCATGATGCAAAATGGACGTATCAACTCCTCCAAGCTTAGACCTCGCTTGTCCTCAAGCGGAAGCCAATATCGGAAAATATGTCCACATGTATGAAGATAGAGGTGTCGATAAAATAAAATGCGGACATGAGGGCATCATGATCATTCTTATAACAACAACATATATAAATATTGTCATATGATTTCTTACACTAAAGTAACAATCTATTCACAATGTCAAGTATGAACCAGAAACTTCATTGAAAACTAACAAACTATAATCTCGGTCATTGAAGCAATTGCAATTTATCATAACATCGGAAAGAGTCAATATAAGAGTTTTTCAGCAAGTCCACATACTCAACTATCATTTAGTCTTTCACAATTGCTAACACTCACACAATACTTATGGGTGTGAAGTTTTAATCGGACACAGAGAAAGATAGGGGCTTATAGTGTTGCCTCCCACCCTTTTACCTCCAGGGTAATGTCAACAATAATAGTTCATGCTAACTTACATCCAATTGGATATATATATCAGGATCTCTCCAACACAATGTGCTTGCCAAAGGATAAAATGTAAAAAGGAAAGGTGAAGATCACCATGACCCTTGTATGAAGGTATAAGACAAAAATAAAGATAGTCCCTTTGCAGAGGGAAGCAGAGGTTGTCATCTGCTTTTAGGGTTGGATGCACACAATCTTAATGCAAAAGAACGCCACTTTATATTGCCACTTGTGATATGGACCTTTATTATGCAATCCGTCGCTTTTATTTCTTCCACATCACAAGATCGTATAAAGCTTATTTTCTCCCACACTAATAAATCATACATATTTAAAGAGCAATTTTTATTGCTTGCAACAATGACAACTTACTTGAAGGATCTTACTCAATCCATGGGTAGATATGTTGAACTCTCATGGAAAAACTGGGTTTAAGGATATTTGGAAGCACAAGTAGTATCTCTACTTGGTGCAAAGAATTTGGCTAGCATGAGAGGGAAAGGCAAGCTCAACATGTTGGATGATCCACGACAATATACTTTATTTCGGATATAAGAAAACATAACCCATTATTTTGTCTTCCTTGTCCAACATCAACCCTTTAGCATGTCATATTTTAATTAGTGCTCACAATCATAAAAGATGTCCAAGATAGTATATTTATATGTGAGAACCTCTCTTTCTTTATTACTTCCTACTAATTGCAACGATGACCAAAACTATGTTTGCCAACTCTCAACAACTTTTATTCATCATACTCTTAATATGTGAAATCATTACTCTCCATAAGATCCATATGATCTCTTTATTTCTTTTTATTCTTTCCTTTTCTTTTATTCCCTCAAGATCATAGCAAGATAGCAAAGCCCTTGACTCAAGACTAATCTTTATTATATATCGCTCACGGACTCGATGACATAGAGGAATCATAAAGCAAAACTCGAAAGTAGATCATTTTAAAATTTTATTCTACTAGATCAAGATGTTACCAAAAGGATCAAACTAAGGAAATCGGTAAAGATAGGAGTGTGATGGTGATACGATACCGGGGCACCTCCCCCAAGCTTGGCAGTTGCCAAGGCGAGTGCCCATACCCATGTGATTATGTCTCCTTCTTCGGAGGTGATGATGATGGAGTTGTTGATGATGTAGGCTTGTCGTCCATCTTCCAAGGCATAGACTCACCATCATAAAAGGATGATCGAGTCTCCGGGATCCTCAAATCTACACCCAAACTCATCCTTTTGAATCTGTATTCATACTCACAGTTTTCGTTTTGTAGGTCATAGATCTGGGCTTGGAGGTGCTCGATTTTCTCGTGAAGCTTGAAGATGGTCTTCCCAATGTTCTTGGCATCCAGCTTGTGGTTGTTGGTGAACTCCATGATCATTATGTGGTTGGCATCGAGTCCATGTTCCACAATCTACTGGCACTTGAAAACTTGTTGCTCCATTGCTTAAAGCCTTGTCTCCATGCTTTCGGTCCTCCTTGGTCCCTCAACATCGCGGATGTGCAGCACCCCCTCACGCATCTCAATGGTTTGAGGGTGTTGAAGCACTTCCGCGAGGTAGGGGTTGATGACCTTCTCGAAAAACTTGTCCTTGGGAGCGCTTGAAGACGTCGTGGTGATCCAGATCTGTCAGAAAAACAGCTTGAAACAAAAGCAGAGGATATTTGCGTGATACGAGGGTCAAAACCTTTGGGAGATTATATAATGAATTTTTACCGACAAAAAGAAGTATCATGCAAGAAAACGGTGTCCGAGAGCAAACGAGGTGCCCACGAGGCAGGGGGGCACGCCCTCCACCCTTGTGGATGCCTCGTGTCCTTCCCGGACTACTTCTTATTTTTCTATTTTCCTAAATATCCCAAATGGAGAAAAAATTGCTATTAGAACTATTTTGGAGTCGGTTTACTTACCATACCACATACCTATTCATTTTTGGAGTCTGAAATGTTTTGGAAAGTGTCCCTTATGTATTCCTCCAGGGTTACGGTTTCAATCACATTGGTTTCAACACTTATGGGATTACCTGAGATATAATGTTTGATTCTTTGACCATTCACCACCTTCAGATTTGTGCCTTCGAAGTTGTTGATTTTTATGGCACCGGAACGATAGACCTCCTCGATAACGTAAGGACCTTCCCATTTAGAGAGGAGTTTTCCTGCAAAAAATCTTAAACGAGAGTTGAAAAGCAACACATAATCACCTACATTAAACTCACGCTTTTGTATCCTTTTGTCATGCCATCTTTTAACTTTTTCTTTAAACAGTTTGGCATTCTCATAGGCTTGAGTTCTCCATTCATCAAGTGAGCTAATGTCAAATAAACTCTTCTCACCGGCAAGTTTGAAATCATAATTGAGCTCTTTAATAGCCCAATATGCCTTACGTTCTAGTTCGAGAGGTAAGTGACATGCTTTTCTATAAACCGTTTTATATGGAGACATACCCATAGGATTCTTATATGCAGTTCTATAAGCCCATAATGCATTATCAAGTTTCTTGGACCAATTCTTTCTAGATCTATTAACAGTCTTTTGCAAAATGTAAGCTCTCTGTTACTCAGTTCTACTTGGCCACTAGACTGTGGGTGATATGGAGATGCAATTCTATGATTAACGTCATAGTTAGCAAGCATTTTACGAAAAGCACCATGAATAAAATGTGAACCACCATCATTCGTTAGGTATCTAGGGACTCCAAATCTCGGAAAAATAACATCTTGAAGCATCTTAATAGAGGTGTTATGGGCAGCACTACTAGTTGGAATAGCTTCTACCCACTTAGTAACGTAATCAATAGCAACTAAAATATGTGTATACCCATTAGAGGAAGGAAACGGTCCCATATAGTCAAAGCCCCAAACATCAAATGGTTCAATAACAAGTGAATAATTCATAGGCATTTCTTAACGTCTACTAATATTACTAATTCTTTGACATTCATCGCAAGACAAGACAAACTTAGGGGCATCCTTGAAGAGAGTAGGCCAATAAAAACCAGATTGCAATACCATATGTGCAGTTCTATCTCCAGCGTGGTGTCCTCCATAAGCCTCGGAGTGACACTTGCGTAGGATCTATTCCTGTTCATGCTCAGGTACACAACATCTAATAACACCATCTAGTCCTTCTTTATAAAGGTGTGGGTCATCCCAGAAGTAATGTCTTAAATCATAGAAAAACTTTTTCTTTTGCTGGTACGTGAAACTAGGTGGTACAAATTTAGCAACAATGTAATTAGCATAATCAACATACCATGGAGCAGTACGAGAAGCATTTATGACAGCTAATTGTTTGTCAGGAAAGCTATCATCAATAGGTAGTGGGTCATCAAGAACATTCTCTAACCTAGACAAGTTTGTTCAGAACGGGTTCTCAGCTCCCTTACTATCAATAATATGCAAATCAAATTCTTGTAGTAGGAGAACCCATCTAATAAGTCTAGGTTTAGCATCTTTATTTTCCATAAGATATTTAATAGCAGCATGATCAGTGTGAACAGTTACTTTAGAGTCAACAAAAAGGTCTAAACTTAACACAAGCAAATACAACTACTAAATATTCTTTTTCAGTAGTAGCATAATTTCTCTGGGCACTGTCTAGAGTTTTACAAGCATATTGAATAACATTTAGTTTCTTATCAACTCTTTGTCCTAGAACAGCACCTACGGCATAATCACTAGCATCGCACATAATTTCAAAGGGTAAATTCCAATCAGGTAGCTAAACAATAGGTACAGAAATCAAAGCTTTCTTAAGTATTTCAAATGCTTCTACACAATCATCATCGAAGACAAAAGGAATATCTTTTTGTAAGAGAATAGTCAGAGGCCTTTAAATTTTAGAGAAGTCCTTAATAAACCTCCTTTAAAAACCGGCATGACCAAGGAAACTTTTTATACCTTTAATGTCTTTAGGACACGGCATCTTTTCAATAGCATCAACTTTAGCTTTATCAACTTCAATACCTCTTTCAGAAATTTTATGCCCCAAGACAATGCCTTCATTAACCATAAAGTGGCATTTTTCCTAATTCAAGACAAGATTAGTTTCTTCACATCTCTGCAAAACTCGATCAAGGTTGCTCAAGCAATCATCAAAAGAAGATCCATCAACGGAAAAATCATCCATGAAAACCTCAACAATCTTTTCACAAAAGTCAGAGAATATAGCCATCATGCATCGTTGAAAGGTAGCAGGTGCATTACATAAACCAAAAGGCATACATCTATAAGCAAAAGTACCGAAAGGGCAAGTAAAAGTGGTCTTTTCTTGATCCTCTTTTGACACATGTATTTGAGAGAAACCAGAGTAACCATCTAGAAAGCAAAAATGTGTATGTTTGGATAATCTTTCTAGCATTTGATCAATAAAAGGCAAAGGGTAATGATCCCTTTTAGTAGCTTTATTTAATTTATGGAAATCAATTACCATCCTATAACCTATAACAATTCTTTGCGGGATCAATTCATCTTTATCAATAGGAACGACAGTAATACATCCCTTCTTAGGGACACAATGGACAGGACTTACCCACTGACTATCAGCAACGTGATAAATTATACCTGCCTCCAGGAGCTTTAGTAGTTCTTTTCTTACTACTTCTTTCGTCTTAGGATTTAACCGTCGTTGGTGATCAACAACTGGTTTGGTGTCTTTCTCCAATTTTATTTTGTGTTGTCATAGAATGGGACTAATGCCCTTAAGGTCATCAAGAGTATATCCAATAGCAGCACGGTGCTTCTTCAGAGTTTACAATAATTTCTCCTCTTCCTACTCTGAAAGGTTAGCACTAATAATAATAGGATATATCTTCTTTTCATCAAGATAAGCATATTTAAGAGTATCAGGTAGTGGTTTAAGCTCAAACACGGGATCACCCTTGGGTGGTGGAGGATCCCCTAGAATTTCAACAGGCAAGTTGTGTTTCAAAATAGGTCCCTGTTTAAAGAATACTTTAACTATTTCCCTTCTTTCATTCATAAACATATCATTTTCATGGTCTAGCAAATATTGTTCTAAAGGATCATTAGGAGGCACGACAATAGAAGCAAGACCAATAATTTCATCCTTACTAGGCAATTCTTTATCATGGGGTTGTCTACGAATTTTAGCAAAATTAAAGTCATGAGATTAATGGAATTTATAAAAAAACATCATTATTTTCATTCAAGGCACAATCGTGAATCACTTTATAGTTTTTTTCTTTCAACACTTCCTCACAATTTTCAGATTCACGAATTTTAAGCAAAACCTTATAGAGATAATCTAGTGCACTCAATTCACTAGCAATTGGTTCATCGTAATTGGATCTTTTAATAATATTAGCAAGTGGATGAGAATCCATAAATCTCTTTGCTCCTGAATTTGAATAAACACAATTATGCCAAGTAAACGAGCAAACAAACCAAGTAAGAGAAAGGCAAACGGAAAGAAGGCGAATAAAAAGGAAAAAAATTGTGTTTTCTGAAAACGTTATAGAAGTGGGGGAGAGAAAAACAAGAGGCAAATGAAAAATAATGTAATGCAAGAGATGAGAGTTTATGATGGGTACTTGGTACGCTTGATTTAGATCTCCCCGGCAACGGTGCCAGAAATTCTTCCTGCTACTTCTTGAGCTTGTGTTGGTTTTTCGCTTGAACAGGAAAGGGTGATGTAGCAAAGTAGAGATAATTATTTCCCTCAGTTGAGAACCAAGGTATCAATCCAATAGGAGATACAAGCAAGTCTCCAATCTATTCACCTGCACAAACAATCAAACACTTGCACCCAACGCGATAAAGGGGTTGTCAATCCCTTCACGGTCACTTGCAAAGGTGAGATCTAATAGAGATAGATATAAAAGATTATTGAAACGTAAAACAAAGTAAAAGTAAATAAATCGCAGCAAGGTATTTTTGGGTTTTTCGGTTTATAGGTCTGAAAATATATGATGGAAAGTAGACCCGGGGGCCATAGGTTTAACTAGAGTCTTGTCTCTTAAAGGAAAATAATACGGTGGGTGAACAAATTACTGTCGAGCAATTGATAGAAAAGCGCAAAGTTATGACGATATCCAAGGCAATGATTATGCATATAGGCATCATGTCCGTGTCAAGTAGATCGACTCCTGCTTGCATCTACTACTATTACTCCACACATCAACCGTTATCCAACATGCATCTGGAGTATTAAGTTCATAAAGAACGGAGTAACACCTTAAGTAAGATGACATGATGTAGAAGGATAAATTCAAGCAGTATGATGAAAACCCCATCTTTTAACCCTTGATGGCAACAATACAATACATGTCTCGCGACCCCTACTTTGTCACTGAGTGAAATCACGCAAGATTGAACCCAAAACTAGGCACCTCTCCCATTGCAAGAAAAATCAATCTAGTTGGCCAAACCAAACAGATAATTCGAAGAGAAATACAAAGATATCAAATAATGCATATAAGAATTCAGAGAAGATTCAAATAATATTCAAAGATAAGCTGATCATAAATCCACAATTCATCGGATTTTGACAAACACACCGCAAAAGAAGATTACATCAGATAGATCTCCAAGAACATCGAGGAGAACATTGTATTGAAGATCAAAGAGAGAGAAGAATCCATCTAGCTACTAGCTATGGACCAAGGTCTGTGGTAAACTTCTCACGCTTCATCGGAAGGGCAATAGAGTTGATGTAGATGCCCTCCATGATCGAATCCCCCTGCAGCAGGGTGCCAGAAAAGGCCCCAAGACGGGATCTCATGGGAACATAAGGTTACGGTTGCAGAAAAATATTTTGGTGGGCGCTTCTGGTGGTTTTGGAATATTTGAGGATTTATAGAGCTGAGAGGGAGGTCAGTGGACTCCCGTGGGGCCCGCAAGACAAGCCCCCCCTAGTGCGTGCCTTGAGGGCTTGTAGAGCCCTCAGAACTCTTCTGACTTGGCCTTCAAGTTTCATGGATGTCTTCTGGTCCAAGAAAAATCATCGTAAAGTTTTATTCCATTTGGACTCCGTTTGATATTCCTTTTCTGTAAAACTCAAAAACAAGGAAAAAATAGAAACTGGCATTGGGCTCTAGGTTAAAAGGTTAGTCCCAAAAAAATATAAAATAGCATATTAATGCATATAAAACATCCAAAACTGATAATATAATAGCATGGAACAATCAAAAATTATAGATACGTTGGAGACGTATCACCCTACTGCAGGTCACTGGTTGCTCTAACCAATTCAAATATTCAGGCACGGCTGCTCAACCAAGTTGACAACACGCTTTTGGAGTTTGCTATCCCGCTTGCAGGTGCTAGTCATAAACACGTGATACTCCCACTATTTAACTGCTTAGGATTAATCTGAAAACCTGACAGGTTGCCCTGCTGCTCAGTACCTTGGCCAAAGTGTTGATTGCCACCTCCGTGATTGCCAGACCCCTGATACCTAGATCCAGAGTTGCCAAGACCATGAAAACCACCGGACAAGATGGCTCCGGTAAAACCGGATCTTGAGCCGCCGGCCCCAGGTTGCCCTGGGTTTCCACCGCCGCCACCTTTGTGACTCTGGTAAGCTTGATTGCGAAACTGCTGCATAATATAACAATTCTACCAGGAATGCTTCATCAGCTTATCCTGAGTACGGTGCTTGGGATATGGACCTTTGAGGGCTTCCTCAAAATTTTGAGCTTCATTTGCATTGAATGGCCTCCCACAACTATTCCATCTTTGGCCCTTAAAACTGGTGTTGGTATTGGCAACAAAATCTGAGCCGCCCTCCGGGTGCTTGCGCTTACCACCATTGCCCCAATTACCATGGTTGCTGGTGTACCCTGAGTTGTTTTGTTGTTGCCTCTGGCTGCCATCGTTATTTTTACCTTTGCCAGCCTTTTCGTCATCTGACATGGGATCCTTCGTAGTATCTGACTCAGCATATCTGGTAAGGACATCCACGAGACCTCCCATGTCCTGCACCGTCCACTTGAGGCGCCCAAGCTTCTGAACCAAAGGATCAAAATCACAGTTTTTCTCCAAAACTAAGACGGCCTAGGTGGCTGATATGCCATCAAAAGAGTGGATAATATCCGCGACCCGGTGAGACCAATGATGAGCTGACTCCCCCTCACGCTGCACACAATGTTGTAAATCGACAATTGTCATCAGACGCTTGCAGGTCCCTTGGAAGTGTTTGATGAAGCGCTCCTTCAACTCTGACCAAGTGTTGATGGAATTAGGGGACAAGTTCTTTAGCCAAGTATGAGCTAGTCCCTCCAGCATCATGGCTAAATACTTAGCACAAACCGTATCGCTAACATACAGCATGTCCATGGCGATTTCGTAACTCTTAATCCAAGCTGCCAGTTCGAGGTCAGACGTGTAATTGGAAACCTTACGAGGGCCTTTGAAATCCCTAGGCATAAGCTTGTTGCGCAGAGCCGGCACCAGGCACAAAATCTCAATGGTTCTGCTACTCGATCCTCCCCCCTGTGAGGCCAAAGGAGTTGAAGTGGGGAATGGTTGAGCCATCGTGTTGGCTGCTTATGCTTCCCGCCGTGCGCGGGCCATGTCAATATTCTCCTGAGAATCCAAGGCTCCAAGCCGAGGTGGGTCGCGCAGCTGCTCGCGTCTCCGTTCGGCACTGCTGGAGAGTGCTGGCGGCTCAGCATGGCGACTTCTACTGCGGCTCGGATGCGGGGTGGAGTGGAGTGGCTACTAACGATAGGAGTAGTTTGCTTGTTGGGCAATTGCAGTCTTCAACATCTCGATGGCGTGCAAAGCTTCCCTCTCAACTGGGGTATTTCTATGATCGGAAGAGCGACAAGGTTGGTAGCTGCTGCCAACAAGTTACCAATGGGATTGGAGAAGTGACCCGTCGGTGTCACAAAATGGTCCGGAGTTGTACGAACAGGGGGCGGGTGTGGGGCCGACTCGAGCTGATGTTGTTGAGCCGGCTGATGGGGCTAAGCTAGAGATGGTCGCCCGTCTCCATCTTGGGCCATGACCCGGTTCAGTTCGGGTATAACTGGGGGCCCCTGGGTACTTGTCCCAGCCCCTGGTGTAGGTGTGTTGAACATATGCCTAGGGTCATAATCAATAGGCAAGTGGGTCTCATGCCTCCTCCTATGGACCATATTTGAAGTGTTTTGCTGCAAACCCATGTGCTAGGCCTCTATCCTCAGGCCCTACGCCTCATTGTGAATCTGAGTTCGAAGTTGTGTCGTGTGAGTGTTTTCGACATTGATGTCTTCCTAAGCTTTAGTCATCTGCTCATGAATTTTAGCTAAGTCTGCATTGCGTTCCACCCGATTCTCCGCCGTTAGCAGTGACTCAAGGAGCATCGTCAGTGAGGTGACCAGCTCTGAGAGAACTTGAGCCGGAGTTCTGACCGGGCCAGATGCGCTTGGATCGGTTGCTGAAGCACCAGTTCCTCCCATGGCACCTGCTGTAGTAGAGTCGAGGGTCGGTGCAATGCCTACCATGTAGATGGTTGTTCAATGGGGCGGCTCATGATCGACCAGGGCCAGCACGTCATCAGCAGAGCCCCCAAGTGTGTCGTTGTATGATACGTCTCCAATGTATCTATAATTTTTAATTGTTTCATGCTATTATATTATCTGTTTTGGATGTTTTATATGCATTAATATCATATTTTATATTATTTTTGGGACTAACTTATTAACCTAGAGCCCAGTGCTAGTTTCTGTTTTTTCCTTGTTTTTGGCTTTTCCAAAAAGGAATATCAAGCAGAGTCCAAAAGGAATAAAACTTTCGCGATGATTTTTCTTGGACCAGAAGACACCTATACATAACTTGGAGAGAGGGCCAGAAGAGTCCCGAGGAGGCCAGAAGCCTCCATGCGCACCCTAGGGGGGCGCGCCCTCCTAGCTTGTGGGCCCCACGGGAGTCCCCCAACCCTGGTTCCACCTCTATAAATTCTCAAATATTCCCCAAACATCAAAAGCGTCCACAAAAATAATTTTCCGCCATTGCAAGCCTCTGTTCCCATGGGATCCCATCTTGGGGCCTTTTTCGGTGATCTGCAGGAGGGGGATTCGATCACGGAGGGCCTCTACATCAACCTTGCTGCCCTACCGATGATGTGTGAGTGGTTTACCACAGACCTACGGGTCCATACCTAGTAGCTAGATTGCTCCTTCTCTCTCTTTGATCCTCAATACCATGTTCTCCTCGATGTTCTTGGAGTTCTATCCGATGTAATCTTCTTTTGCGATGTGTTTATTGAGATCCGATGAATTGTGGATTTATGATCAGATTATCTATGAAGATTATTTGAGTCTCCTCTGAATTCTGATATGCATGATTTGATAGCTTTGTATTTCTCTCCAATTTATTGATTTGGTTTGGCCAACTAGATTGATCTATCTTGCAATGGGAGAGGTGCTTTATGATGGGTTCAATCTTGCGGTGTCCTCACCCAGTGACATAGTAGGGGTAGAGAGGCACGTATTGTATTGTTGCCATTAAGGGTAAAAAGATGGGGTTTATATCATTGCTTGAGTTTATCCCTCTACATCATTATCTTGCTTAATGTGTTACTCTATTCTCTTGAACTTAATACACTATATGCATGCTGGATAGCGGTCGATGTGTGGAGTAATAGTAGTAGATGCATAATCATTTCGGTCTACTTGTCACAGACGTGATGCCTATATTCATGATCATTGCCTTATATATCGTCATAACTATGCGCTTTTCTATCAATTGCTCAACAATAATTTGTTTACCCACCGTATGCTTTATTCAAGAGAGAAGCCTCTAGTGAAACCTATGGCCCTCGGGTCTATTTTCCATCATATATCTTCATATCTATAAAACCAAAAAACCAAAATACCTTGCTGCAATTTATTTACTTTTACTTTAGTTTGCTCTTTTATTTATCTTGTATACCTATCTCTACTCGATCTCACTCGTGTTCGAGACCATGAAGGGATTGACAACCCCTTTTTCGCGTTGAGTGCAAGTGTTAGTTTGTTTGTGCAGGTGCATATATTGGAGACTTTCTTGTGCATCTTACTGGATTGATACCTTGGTTCTTAGCTGAGGGAAATATTTATCTCTACTTTACTGCATCACCCTTTCCTCTTCAAGGGAAAAATCAACGCAAGCTCAAGAAGTAGCATTGTACAATGGGCGGATCAACTTGGTGTCCCTGACGATGACTCGCCGTTGGAGTAGACAAGGGTGTCCCCACCAGACGTGGAGTTATACGCGAGATCAACCCCTGGGTGAAGCCGATGAAAATAGGGTTCCGACCGGCTTGACCCCGGGCGGGTTGCATGCGCTGAGCCGGCTCGATGATGTCGGTGCAGATGTTCGGCTCGGGTCCTGATTCGCCGATTTTGCCGATGAAGACGTGGATTTTGCCGAAGGGGACTCGATACCCGTACTCGATTGAGTCGGCCTCAGGGACCCAGCCTGAATCGTCAATGTAGAGCTTGCCACGACGATTCTTGGTCATGCGGCTGATCACATATCCCTCGATCCCTGGGAGAGCTCCCTTCAAGAACTCAACACCACTGAGCGATAGCCCCACGATGGGTGCCAACTGTCATGGTTTTGTCACCGCAGATGTCCTCATGAAAGGACTTAATCGTGATGCCATCGCCGCGAGGTATTAGCTTGAACGGGGTTGATCAGAATCGAGAGACAAGGGTTTACCCAGGTTCGGGCCCTCCCGATGGAGGTAATAGCCTACTTCCAGCTTGATCGACTATTGTTTGGGATCTTGATCACAAGGATGTGAATGGCTATCCTAGTACTTGAGAGCTTGTAACCTCCTCTTTCCGCCTCAGGGCTCCCCTTTATATACTGGTCGAGGCCCAGGGCTTACAACAGAGTTCGGGGTCATACTACGAACTATGCCCTAATAAGTTTCCTATTTTTCTTACTTCCCAAGTAAGGGAATTACGGCATTGATGTCTACTACACAACCTTCTTCTTGTAGACGTTGTTGGGCCCCCGAGTGCAGAGGTTTGTAGGACAGTAGCAAATTTCCCTCAAGTGGATGACCTAAGGCTTATCAATCCGTGGGAGGCATTAGGTACATTAGGCATTTCATATCCCCAACACCTTCCATAACATAACCCTTGGGTACATTAGGCATTTCATATCTATTAGGAGATCTAGTCATAATAGGTGAATCATAACTTTCATCAGTTTCAGCGGTCTCAAGTTCTTTAGCTTTAGCAATTTGTTCATCAAGAAATTCACCTAGTGGCATAGTTTTATCAAGCAAAGTACTAGCATCATTACAAGTTTCATTTATAGAAAAATTAGTATCATCAGTTACTTGCGACATATCAGAATGAATAGCAGGTGGCGGTGACGCAAGCCTACTTAAAATAGAAGGTGAATCAAGTGCGGGGCTAGATGACAATTCCTCACCTCCCCTCGTCTCAGAGGGCACGATCTTGGTCATAGCGTCTTTCAGATTCTTCATAGTAATAACCAAATATTCAACTCCCAAGTGAACTTAATAAATAGAGTTATGCTCCTCGGCAATGGTGCCAGAAAAGGGTCTTGATAACCCACAAGTATAGGGGATTGCAACAGTCTTCACGGGTAGTATTCCACCCAATTTATTGATTCGACACAAGGGAGCCAAAGAATATTTATAAGCCTTATCTTGTCAATTGAACCACACCTGAAGAGTTGTTTTTTTGCAGCAAAGCTTTTAGTAGCACAGTAGTTTGATAGTTTGATAGTAGCAGCAATAATAGCAATAGTAACAGGAACAGGAACAGTAGCAGTTTTACAGTGATTGTAACAGTGGCAACAATAGTAGTAACTTAGCAAAGATCAATATGAGCAAAGCATAGGCATTGGATCGGCGATGGATATTTGTGTTGCATGACATTCATCATGTATTAGTCACAACCTAGAGCAGTACACAATAGCTCCAATTCATCAATTGAATGTAGGCAAGTATTCCGTATATAGTCATATGTGCTTGTAATAAGTACGTGCATGACATCTTGTCCTACCCTCCCGTGGCAGTGGGGTCCATAAGGATACTAAGGGATATTAAGGCCTTCTTTTAATAGAGAACCAGAACAAAGCATTAACACATGGTGTACACATGAACTCCTCAAATTACAGTCATCCCCGGAGAGTATCCCAACTATTCACTTTGGGGTCTACGAAATAGAAGAATAACAAGTGCATATAACTAGTAGATATGATCAAGAACACAAATATGTCCATGAAAACATAGAGGTTTCATATCTGAAATCATGGCACTCAGGCCCTAGTGACGCATTAAGCATAGCGAAGTCATATCAACATCAATCTCAGAACATAGTGGATACTAGGGATCATTCCCTAACAAATTGACTCGATTACATGATAAATATCATCCAACTCCATCACCGTCCAACAAGCCTACGAAGGGATTACTCACTTCTGGCGATGGGCATCATGGATTTGTTGATGAAGAAGGGTTGATGATGACAATAGCGACAAATCCCCCTCTCCGGAGCCCCGAGTAGACTCTAGATCAGCCCTCCCGATGAAGAACAGGAGGTGGCGGTGGCTCCGTATCGTAGAACACGATGAAACTTTCTCTTTGATTTTTTCTCCGCGAGATGGTACTTCTGGACTTGGAGGTAGGGCAAACGGAGGCTCGAGAGGCCCACACGCCTAGGTGGCGTGCCCTGCGGACCTGAACTTGTGGCTCTCGGGTGGCCCCCCCTTCGATAGATATTTTTGCCAGTATTTTTTATATATTCCAAAAAAATCTCCGTAAAGTTTCAGCTCAATCCGAGAACTTTTATTTTGCACAAAAATAACACCATGGTACTTCTGCTGAAAACATCGTTAGTCCGGGATAGTTTCATTCAAATAATGCAAATTAGAGTCCAAAACAAGAGCAAAAATGTTTGGAAATCTATATATGCTTGAGACGTATCATAACTCGGTGAAGACAATGAATTTGTTTGACCAGTTTTAGTTGTTGCGACAACTGTACATCCCTTTAGGGAGCCTTGAGGTTTAACCCAGAAGGCACTTAGCCTTCATCTTTTCCCCTTGAGCTAAGGTCACTTAGACCTCGCCTCATCACTCGTGGTAAGTCTTCAAGATAGCCTTCCAAAGACTTCACAGACTCGTTCTATGGCAGTCCACAAATACTTCTTGAATGCTCAGAACTTACCTAACCGTTTGGACAATCACAGTCTTCAAAGGTAACAAGTGTCGGATCACACGGGGCAATCTCTTCAATGATGTTCAATCACTTTGTGGTGTTTGGTTTTTTCCTAACTTAGCATTCTCTAGAGTTCTCTGGAGGGTGGGCTGCTCTAGTTGACACTTGTCAAATAATCACTTGGAGAAGCCAACCAACTAGTGATTATGGGGGCAGCTATTTAAAGCCGGTGAAAACCCGTCATGATAAGACCATCATGTCCTTCGGACGTGACCATTGTCAGGATAAGGATCCACTCGACAGTTGGCACTTACGCAGCGACGGACGACAATTTGAACTCTCAAATTCCTCACGGTAGGAGAGTCGCATTGGCGAAATCCTAACTCTGCAGTCACACCAATTTCTTTGGCGACTAGAAGAACTTCATCTCTATCATTGAAGAACTCGACTACGCTGCAAGAGATTTTCAAAATCTTCACACGGAGAAATAGGTAGGTTTGGGTTTGAGCATCACTTCAAAAATACGCCTATGTATCACCTAGACCTCCTTTAGCAGTACGGTGTTGCTTATGATTCAAATAAAGAAGAAAGAAAGAACAAAAACAAAGTCTTCAAGCTTCGAATTCTTCACTTCAATTTCTTCAAAGGTTGGACCAAATTCTTCAATGTAAACATACATTTTTAAGGGTTGTCTTTCATGGTTAAACCAAATCTTCAGGGACTTTATATCCTATGTATACTCAGAAACACAAGAGTCCCTTAACCCATTTGTCTTCAATACTCAAAAATCATAAAGGGGGCATTAGATGCACTTACAATGCTACACTGGATACACACAGGAAATGTCAAGCCAACATGGGCTACTTGGCAGAAAATATGTTGGCTTGTTGCGCCATGTGTCATCATCATGCATGCACTTGTATCAAACTCAGCATGTGTGACGAGTTTAGGACGCGGATTGTTGCGTTTGCGAGATGATGTACTAAAGTGAGCATCGGGGACAAGTTGATATATGAAGGATGCATTTAACACATCATGGATACTACCTTCGTCCTGGTTTACAAGTCCCTTTGTATTTTGTGTCAGATTTTGACTAGAGATTTAACAAACAAAATATTAATGCATGTCACTAAAAATTATATAGTTGGATTCATTTGAACATAGTTTTCAATTATATTATTTTTTATGACATGCATTAACGTTTTATTAGTTAAATTTAAGGTCAAACTTTGGCACAGAATACAAAGGGGACTAATAAACCAGGACGGGATAGTAGATAGTTGGTGCCCACACAGAAAATCATATGTCGTTTATAACGGCACATTTGATCCGCTCACACACTACGACCTAGGCGAGCGATCTGGTGGGCTCTCCCCATTTTTATGGTAGCCTAGTGCACGGTTTCTACCCGTTTTCGGAATCTTCTTTCCGAACCGGGTTTTCTTTTTCTGTTGTTTTCTATTCTTTTTCGTCTCACTTTTTCTATTTTATTCATGTTTTTCAAAAAAGTTCACATCTTTAATAATTAGTTCATAATTTCATGTTTTGTTTACAATTTTAAATACATGTTCAAAAGTTCGGAATTACAAAATTTGTTCAAGCTTTCAAATTTTGTTCCCATTTTCAAGATATGTTCATGTTTCAAAAAATGTCCATATTTTTTTTCTTTTTCAATAAATTAACCTGTTTTCAAAAATCATTCGCACTGTTTGAGGATTTGAAAAAGGTGGATGCTAGGCGCCATCCGGATGCACAAAAGCAAAAAAATTCCACCTCATGAACCCTACGATCTGGGCGTCCGTACTCCGTAGCCAGCCAGCGATGGAAGTCAACGCACATGGTCGTCCTTCCATCTGCCTGTCTTTCCGTTGCATAATGTCGTCACGTCCGTAGCACCTAGCAACTCTGGCGGCCTGCATGGCGGCGCCATCCCAGCACCGGCATGGAACGCTCCCGCTCGCAGCACGTCGCAGCACGACGGCGCCGACAGCACTGGCTCGCAGGACGCCACCCGTCATATCAACTCTGTCGGCCTCGCAGCATGGCGACGTCGTCGCAGCACCCACTCGTAGCTTGTCGACGACTGTCGCAACACTAGCTTGCAGCACGACGGTATCGTCGGAGCATCGCCGAAGCATCCCAAAAACGTCGTCGCAGCAGTTGAGATGATGTCGCAGCATTGCTAGAGCAGCCCGAGCCACCGTCACCGAGATGTCGTCGCAGCATGTCAACGGTCGTTGCAGCATCGCCGGAGCGGTCCGAGCCACCGCCGCAGTTGAGATCCCGTCGCGTCGCCCACAGCCTCGCAGCAGCCGACCCCCCCCCCCCCTCCCCCCACCCCCCAACACACACACAGAGTAGCCGGACCAGCCTCGCAGCACCCTTGCATCACTTGAAAAGAGAGCTCGTGGAGGCCATCCATGGTGGATGAGATCCCCACAGGATGGAAGAGAAGAGAGATGGGAGGACGAAAATACAGAACTAAATTTATTTTTTGAGTTTTTAAAAAATATTCACCATATCAAAATTATTTATGATTTTCAAGAAATGTGTGAAAATAATTAAAAACTGTTTTCATATCTCGACACTGCAATATACTCCCTCCATAAAAAAATCTTATATTTCTTTACAAAGGGAGTACTTCTTAAATATCTCGAGCATCTTAACAATCAGTAGCAGCCATCGTCTCTAGGGGGCAGCAGCATGCGTAGTTCGATACCTCCCTCGGCGCACGGGCGCGGCTATCTGCCGCCCGTTGCGACGCTAAGGAACGGCCTGCCTGCAGGGAGCCAGAAGTGGGCCAGCCCAGTAACTAGCTGCCGCACCATGCTGATGCCATGTGTATTTTCCTTTTTCATATTTTTAATATTTTTCTATTTCTAAATATTTTTAATATATATAACTATATTAAGAAAACACTTTACATAAATTTTGAAAATGTTAATATGCATTTGAAACATGTTAAAATGTGTATAGAAAAATGCTTCTGATATACCAAAAAGTTATAGATGTGAATGCAAAAAGTAGAAAATGTTAATCATGTATATGAAAGACAATTATAAAATGTTAAAAATTTCAAAATAGATGTGTTTGGCATTTAAAAAATATATATTAATTAAAAAATAAATAATATTTCGTACTTTCGAAAGAATGTATGTTAGATTTCAAAATATTTTCACAAGTTTCAAATATGTGCTCTTGACATTTAAAAAATACAAAGTTGTTGCATAGTTCAAAACATTTTTCTCATTCAAAGTATATTTCAACATGTATTTACAAAGAATGTTTTTCACGTATTTAAAAAATATTCAAAACCTGTTTTTATAAAAAAAATATTGAACATGTATATGAAAAATATTAAACGGATATAAAAAAATTAAGAACATACAAAAAATGTAGAATGTATATGAAAAAATGGTATACATGTATTAAAAAACAGACCCAGTGAAAACAACAAAAGAAACAAAAAGGAAAGCCAAGAAACCAAATAAAATCGAAGAAACCAAGAAATAAACAAAGAAAAAGAAAGTATAAAGAAGATGAAAAAGAATAAACCAAAAGAAAACATCAAAAAAAAGAAAAAGAAAGAAGAAAAGAAAGAAGAAGAAAACGACAAAGCAGGGAAAAGCAAAAGAAAAAAGAAAAAAGGAAACAAAATAGGAAAAAAACGAAAAACAGACCGAACAAGGACGTGCGTGCAGCGAACGACAACAGATAGTCGCTCATTCCTCAACGTTTTTCCCTTGGTGACATGCAGCGATTATCCATTCATCGACACCAGCACGAATATAGTTGTACTTTCGGTAGTTGAGAGGAGTGTCTCTAGTGTTGAACGGTCCAAGTGACAAGAGAGAAGCAAAAGATAGCGTTCTTTCTCTCTTTCACCCTGATCCACGAAAACTCACGTGGTGGAAGAAAGCACCTCCGGGTCGGGTCCTACACAAAAGTGGCCCGATTCCATGCGAAATGGCACTTGTGCTTGCAACGAACATATGGTCTGGATTGTCTTGGATGGGAGATCATGTGTGCCATGTCAGTCACGTGGCTCATGGGGGCTGCCGGTGAAGGTGGGTCCTGCCCCTGCGCTAATGGCTTTTGATACGTGGAAATCAGTTGGGGTTTAATTATGCGGCTGGGATCAGAGCTTCCACCGAAGCCAGCCCTTTTATGCGGTGTGCGTAACTAGTCAATGCTTAATCAACCATGCAGCCATGGGGCGTATGTGGTTGGTATCTCGTAACATTGATTTACTAAATTCAATGAGCCAAAGTTTAGCTTATTACATTTGTTCCGGCGGTTCACACCATTGGCAACAATTTCGGGGGAAACAGGGCACATTGTGACTAAGCTAGGCGAGGACTAAGATAATTTGACAAGTTTCTCAAAACAAAAAGTGAGTAATCAAGAAACCTTGAGAAAAATGTCACCTGCAGCTCAACGCCACCGTCCAAGCCGATGTTATGAAAAATCAAAAACCCTAAGAGCATCTCTAGCCGGTCGCTAAAAGATAGAGTAAATGGCTGAGTAAAGTTAGGAGTACAATTTTGCTCCTCTAACCGATGTCGGACCTAGCTGATCCTCTAAATTTAGTGGAGTATTTTTGTTTCTCAATTTTTTTAGCCTAGCCACATGAAGTACAAATAATTGGACAATATATCATCAATCATTCAAGTATCTTCTTGTCCTAGTCAGGCACGTCCTCTCGGCGATGGCATTTTTTCAGATGATCATCATCGACGTTCCCGCATGGCTAGAGAAGGCCATCAACAAGATCAGGAGGGGATATCTTTGGAAAGTAAGGAGACGGCCGTTGGAGGAAAGTGTCTTGTCAGCTGGAAGATGGTTCAAAGATATACGGTGGACTTGTGATCTCCTGATTGTCGGCCCAGAGCAACGCCTTGCGCTGGCTATGGCTAGATTGGACGGATCCGGCTTGCCTGCTCCCTTCCCATGCTTCCATCCGTGCTTCCACTGTGGGAGTCCTGGATTAGGGGGTCCTCGGGCATCCGGTCCATTGATGTGGGCCGGACTGATGGGTCGTCAAGATACAAGATGGAATATTATCCCCCATGTCCGTTGGGGACTCTCACGTGCGTGGATGGAAAGTATAGGTGTCCGAATATATTATTCCTTTCTGTAAAACCGACTTTGTACAACCCTAAGCCCCTCCGGTGTCTATATAAACAGGGGAGTTAGATCGGAGCCAGGATCACATCAACTTTGCTAGCCTAGCTATCTAGGGTTAGCCGAATCGATCTTGTGGTAGATCAACTCTTGTAACCCCTATACCCTCGAATATAATCAAGCAGGAGTGGGGATTTACCTCCATCAAGAGGGCCCGAACCTGGGTAAATACAGTGTCCCTTCTCCATTGTTACTATTGATCCTCAGACGCACAGCTTGGGCCCCGCTACCCGAGATCTGCCAGTTTTGACACCGAAATTGGTGCTTTCATTGAGAGCTCTGCTTTATCGTCGACACAAGGATCAATGGCTCACCTCTTCGTCAATGGTGACGCTACGTCCAAGGAGGTTTTTCTTCCTAGGCAAGTTTTTGTGTTTGGTGGCTTTGTGCTTCGAGCCAACTGGATCGGCCGCCTCGAGCAGGTCGATAGTTACACCCCCAGCCACCAGATCAGGTTTGGAAACTTGAATTATGTTGCTGATATCTGAGGAGACTTGGTCTTCAATGGGTTCGCGGCCTCGGCCGCCACTCGGCATCCCATCCAAGAAGACTCTTCGGATCTCGTCCAGGGTTCAACACCAGCACTCACCTCGGCCTTAGATCCGGGGAAGGTCTCATCATTCGAAGAAGGGAGCGTAAACCCCATCGGACTTCTTCCCCTTATCGAACTTCCTTCCGAAGATCCAGACGCAGGCTTAATCCTGGCTCTGGGCAACCATTCCGAACTGCCGAGGTCTGCGCTTAGCGGATCCGATTAGGCGCTCCAAGCCGAACACATCGCGACAGACCCGCGGTTCCCGCTCCCGCTCTTAGATGAAGCTTTGGGTCTGATGCAGTCTCTCGCCATCATGGAGGCTTTACCTCCGAACTGCACCCAGCCTGGACTGGGGGCTGAGAGAGGGGAATTTTACGCCCCACCCACCACCCACTTAATAGCCATTGTTGAGGACTTAACCGACATGTTGGACTCTGTGTCCGAGGACATCGACAGCATGAACAACGATGCCGAAGACGAACCAAGCCAAGTCCCACCCATCACGGGGCGTTGGACGGCCACCTCAACTCACTATGTGTACATGGTGGACACTCTGAACAACGACGAGGACAACCCAAAACCCAGATGAGGATAGACCCGTCGGTAAGCCACCAAAGCAGCGACGTCAGCGGCGTCGCTCTCAATCGCGTCGGGCGAAGGATAATAATACCGGCACCGGAGACAACGAGACTCCGGACGGCGTCGAAGATACCGAACACCTTATTGAGCCCACATCCGAACAGGATGAGCAGGAAGAAGGTGAACAAAGCCTTGGATGCACTGACAACGAAGATGCAGAGGACAATAACTACATGCCAGAATCCGAAGAGGAGGTTAGCCTTGGTGACAAAGACTTCATCGTCCTAGAAGAACCCCTCGATTAAGAACGCTTCAAGCAACAACTCATTGCCACAGCTCGGAGCCTGAAAAGGAAGCAGTAGCAGCAGCTCAAAGAAGAGCAAGACACGCTGAATGAGAGGTGGACTAAGGTCCTGGCCGCTGAGCAATGCGGCCAAGAACGACCTGTCAAAAGTTACCCTAGGCGTAAGTTGTTGCCTCGATTCGACGACGAAGTCCTTGAACCAATACCGTCAAAATACAATCAGGCAGATCAACCAGACCGACCACCACGTGGACGGGACAAAGCAGCATATCAAGCCGCCCCCTCGCCGAAGAGGCAGGGAGACTGCAGCCGCGGGATATACATACGACCTGCAACGTGACCTAGCCTATAAAGCTGGTCAGACCAGATCAATCTATGGATAAAGGGGGCGTGCCCCGGCGTGAGATAATGGCTATGAAGCCCGGCGCGATGACCGCTACTATGTTCGGGATCAGTACCGAACCCAGATGCTAGCCAATCTCCGCCACGATATCGCCAGATACAGAGGAGCCACACACCACTTATGCTTTCCTGATGAGGTTATGGAACATCAGCTCCCGGAAGGGTTTAAGCCCGTAAACATCGAGCCATACGATGGAACGAAGGATCCGGCCATCTGGATTGAAGACTTCCTTCTCCACATGCATATGGCTTGAGGAGATGACCTCCATGCCATTAAATATCTCCCTCTGAAGCTGAAGGGACCAGCACGGCACTAGCTAAACAGCCTCCGAGAAAACTCCATTGGAACCTGGGAAGACTTGGAAGATGCCTTTAGGGCTAATTTCCAAGGAACTTATGTCCGGCCACCAGATGCGGACGACTTGAGTCACATAATTCAACAACCAGGTGAATCAGCCCGCAAGCTTTGGAATCTGTTCTTAACTAAAAAGAACCAGATCGTAGACTGTCCGGACGCCGAAGCCTTCGCAGCCTTTAAGCACAGCGTCCGTGACAAATGGATCGCCCGACACCTTGGGCAGGAAAAGCCGAAGACCATGGCAGCATTAAAGACACTCATGACCCGCTTCTGTGTGGGCAAAGATAGCTGGCTGGCTTGTAGAAGCAACAACTCAGGCAACCCCGACACCTCTGAGGTACTGGACGACAATGGCAAACCTCGCCGCAATAAGAACAAACATCGGAACAATAGCACCGACAACGCAGATGATACGACAGTCAATGCCGGATTCCGCAGCCCTAAGTCCGGTCAGTGGAAGAAACCTTTTAAAGGTAGCAAGGATGGGCCATCCAGCTTAGACAAAATCCTCAAGAGGCCTTGCCAAATTCATGGCACACCCGATAAACCTGCAAATCATACCAACAGGAACTGTTGGGTCTTCAAGCAGGCCGGTAAGTTAAATACCGAAAACAAGGGAAAAGGGCCTCCAAGCGAAAACGATGATGAGCCACGTCAGCCGAACAGCGGGGGTCAGAAACAATTTCCCCCTAAGGTAAGAACAGTGAACATGATATATGTCACTCACATTCCCAAAAGGGAGCGCAAGCGCGCACTTTGGGACGTCTACGCTGTAGAGCCTGTCGTCCCCAAATTCAACCCATGGTCAGCATGTCCGATCACCTTCGATCGCAGGGATAACCCAACTAGTATCCATCACGGGGGTTCGGCGCCCTGGTCCTTGATCCAATCATCGATGAATATCACCTCACTCGAGTCCTTATGGACGGAGGAAGCAGTCTCAACTTGATATATCAAGACACCGTCCGTAAGATGGGGATCGACCCGTCACTAATCAAGCCCAGTAACACTACCTTTAATGGTGTGATACCAGGAGTAGAGGCCTGTTGCATGGGCTCAATCACACTAGAGGTAGTATTCGGCTCCCCAGACAACTTTTGCAGCGAAGAGTTAATCTTCGACATTGTCCCTTTCCAGAGTGGCTACCATGCACTGCTTGGACGAACTGCCTTCGCGCGCTTTAACGCAGTCCCACACTATGCTTACTTGAAGCTCAAAATGTCGGGACCTTGTGGCGTCATTTGAAGGAAATATGCCCTAGAGGCAATAATAAAGTTATTATTTATTTCCTTATTACATGATAAATGTTTATTATTCATGCTAGAATTGTATTAACCGGAAACATAATACATGTGTGAATATATAGACAAACAGAGTGTCACTAGTATGCCTCTACCAGACTAGCTTGTTAATCAAAGATGGTTAAGTTTCCTAACCATAGACAAAGGAGTTGTCATTTGATTAACAAGGTCACATCATTAGTTGAATGATCTCGATTGACATGACCCATTCCATTAGCTTAGCACCGATCGCTTAGTATGTTGCTATTGCTTTTATCCATGACTTATACATGTTCCTATAACTATGAGATTATGCAACTCCGTTTGCGGAGGAACACTTTGGGTACTACCAAACGTCACAACGAATCGGGTGATTATAAAGGAGTACTACAGGTGTCTCCAAAGGCGATGTTTGGTTGGCGATTTCGAGATTAGGATTTGTCACTCCGATTGTCGGAGAGGTATCTCGGCCCTCTCGGTAATGCACATCACTTAAGCCTTGCAAGCATTACAACTAATGAGTTAGTTGCGAGATGATGTATTACGGAACGAGTAAAGAGACTTGCGTAGCGAGATTGAACTAGGTATTGGATACCGACGATCGAATCTCGGAAAGTAACATACCGATGACAAAGGAACAAACGTATGTTGTTATGCGGTCTGACCGATAAAGATCTTCGTAGAATATGTAGGAGCCAATATGGGCATCCAGGTCCCGCTATTGGTTATTGATCGGAGACGTGTCTCGGTCATGTCTACATTGTTCTCGAACCGTAGGGTCCGCACGCTTAAGGTTTCGATGACGGTTATATTATGAGTTTGTGTATTTTGATGTACCGAAGGAGTTTGGAGTCCGGATGTGATCACGGACACGACGAGGAGTCTCGGAATGGTCGAGACGTAAAGATTGATATATTGGACAGCTATGTTCGGACATCGGAATGGTTCCGAGTGGTTTTGAATAATACGAGTGCTTGGGAGGGTTACGGAACCCCGGGAAGTAATGGGCCTTAATGGGCCACGAGGGAGAGAGAGGGCTGCGCCAGAGGTGGCGCCCCATGAGGAGTCCGATTGGACAAGGAGGCGCGGCCCCTTTCCTCTCCCTCTCCCTCTCCTTCCTTCCCCCTTCCCCCTCCTAGTTGGACTAGGAAAGGGGAGTCCTACTCCCACTAGGAGGAGGACTCCCCCTCCCTTGGTGCACCCTCTAGGGCCCGCCGGCCCTCCCCCTTGCTCCTTTATATACGGGGGCAGGGGGGCACCCTAAGACACACAAGTTGATCCTTGAGATCGTTCCTTAGCCGTGTCGGTGCCCCCTCCACCATATTCCACCTCGGTCATATCAGAAGCGGTGCTTAGGCGAAGCCCTGCGTCGGTAGAACATCAAGATCGTCACCACGCCGTCGTGCTGACGGAACTCTCTCCCTAGAGCTTTGCTGGATCGGAGCCCGAGGAGCGTCACCGAGCTGTACGTGTGTCAAGAACTCGGAGGTGCCGGAGTAACAGCGCTGGGATCGGTTGGATCGCGAGGATAAAGTACGACTACTTCCTCTACGTTGTGATCGCTTCCGCTTCGGTCTACAAGGGTATGTAGACAACACTCTCCCCTCTCGTTGCTATGCATCACCATGATCTTGCGTGTGCGTAGGAAATTTTTTGAAATTACTACGTTCCCCAACAGTGGCATCCGAGCCTAGGTTTTTATGGTTTGATGTTTTGCACGAGTAGAACACAAGTGAGTTGTGGACGATACAAGTCATACTTCCTACCAGCATGTCATACTTTGGTTCAGCGGTATTGTTGGATGAAGCGGCCTGGACCGACATTACGCATATGCTTACGCGAGACTGGTTCTACCGCCGTGCTTTGCACAAAGGTGGCTAGCGGGTGTCAGTTTCTCCAACTTTAGTTGAACCGAGTGTGGCTACGCCCGGTCCTTGAGAAGGTTAAAACGGAGTCTATTTGACGAAGTATCGTTGTGGTTTTGATGCGTAGGTGAGATTGGTTCTTGCTTCAGCCCGTAGCAGCCATGTAAAATTTGCAACAACAAAGTAGAGGACGTCTAACTTGTTTTTGCAGGGCATGTTGTGATGTGATATGGCCAAGACGTGATGCTATATTTTATTGTATGAGATGATCATGTTTTGTAACCTAAGTTATCGGCAACTGGCAGGAGCCATATGGTTGTCGCTTATTGTATGAAATGCAACGCATACTGTAATTGCTTTACTTTATCACTAAGCGGTAGCGATAGTCGAGAAGCAATAGATGGCGAAACGACAACGATGCTACGATGGAGATCAAGGTGTCGCGCGGTGGCGATGGTGATCACGACGGTGCTTTGAAGATGGAGATCACAAGCACAAGATGATGATGGCCATATCATATCACTTATATTGATTGCATGTGATGTTTATCCTTTATGCATCTTATCTTGCTTTGATTGACGGTAGCATTTTAAGATGATCTCTCACTAAAATTATCAAGTCGTGTTCTCCCTGAGTATGCACCGTTGCCAAAGTTTGTCGTGCCGAGACACCACGTGATGATCGGGTGTGATAAGCTCTACGTCCATCTACAACGGGTGCAAGCCAGTTTTGCACACGCAGAATACTCAGGTTATACTTGACGAGCCTAGCATATGCAGATATGGCCTCGAACACGGAGACCGAAGGTCGGCGTGAATCATATAGTAGATATGATCAACATAGTGATGTTCACCATTGAAAACTACTCCATCTCACGTGATGATCGGTTATGGTTTAGTTGATTTGGATCACGTGATCACTTAGATGACTAGAGAGATGTCTGTCTAAGTGGGAGTTCTTAAGTAATATGATTAATTGAACTTAAATTTATCATGAACTTAGTACCTGATAGTATCTTGCTTATCTATGTTTGTTTGTAGATAGATGGCTCGTCTTTGTTGTTCCGTTGAATTTTAATGCGTTCCTTGAGAAAGCAAAGTTGAAAGATGATGGTAGCAATTACACGGATCGGGTCCGTAACTCGAGGATTATCCTCATTGCTGCACAGAAGAGTTACGCCTGGAAGCACCGCTGGGTGCCGTGCCTCATCGCTGATATAACCGACGACGTTAAGAACGTCTGCGCGAGCAAAGGCGATGACTACTCTATAGTTCAGTGTGCCATGCTTTACGGCTTAGAACCGGTCTTCAACGACGTTTTGAACATCATGGAGCATATGAGATGTTCCAGAGTTGAAGTTAATATTCCAACAGAATGCCCGGATTGAGAGATATGAAGTCTCCAATAAGTTCTATAGCTGCAAGATGGAAGAGAATGGGTGCATCGGTGAGCACATACTCGTAATGTCCGGGTATTACAATCACTTGAGTCAACTGGGAGTTAATCTTCCGGATGATTGTGTCATTGATGAATTCTTCAATCACGCCACCAAGCTACAAAGGCTTCGTGATGAACTATAACATGCAAGGGTTAGTAAAGACTATGCCTGAGCTCTTCGCAATGCTAAAGGCTGCGGAGGTAGAAATCAAAAAGGAGCATCAAGTGTTGATGGTCAATAAGACCACTAGTTTCAAGAAGAAAGGCAAAGGGAAGAAGAAGGGAACTTCAAGAAGAACAGCAAGCAAGTTGTGCTCAGCGAAGAAACCCAAGTCTGGACCTAAACCTGAAGCCGAGTGCTTCTACCGCAAGCGATCGGTTTCGAAGCGGAACTGCCCCAAGTATTTGGCGGATAAGAAGGATGGCAAGGTGAACAAAGGTATATGTGATATACATGTTATTGATGTGTACCTTACTAGAGCTCGCAGAGCACTGGTATTTGATATTGGTTACATTGCTAATATTTGCAACTCAAACAGGACTACGGATTGCTTAACACCGCAAAGGACGAGGTGACGATCGCGTGGGAAATGGTTCCAAAGTCGATGTGATCGCGCCGGCATGCTACCTCTACATCTACCTTCGGGATTAGTTTTAGACCTAAATAATTGTTATTTGGTGCCAGCGTTGAGCATGAACATTATATCTGGATCTTGTTTGATGCGAGACGGTTATTCATTTAAATCAGAGAATAATGGTTGTTCTATTTATATGAGTAATATCTTTTATGGTCATGCACCCTTGAAGAGTGGTCTATTTTTAATGAATCTCGATAGTAGTGATACACATATTTATAATGTTGAAACCAAAAGATGCAGAGTTGATAATGATAGTGCAACTTATTTGTGGCACTGCCGTTTAGGTCATATTGGTATAAAGCGCATGAAGAAACTCCATACTGATGGACTTTTGGAGTCACTTGATTATGAATCACTTGGCACTTGCGAACCGTGCCTCATGGGCAAGATGACTAAAACCCCGTTCTCCGGTACTATGGAGAGAGCAACAGATTTGTTGGAAATCATACATACAGATGTATGTGGTCCGACGAATGTTGAGGCTCGTGGCGGATATCGTTATTTTCTCACCTTCACAGATGATTTAAGCAGATATGGGTATATCTACTTAATGAAACACAAGTCTGAAACATTTGAAAAGTTCAAAGAATTTCAGAGTGAAGTTGAAAATCATCGTAATAAGAAAATAAAGTTTCTACGATCGATCGTGGAGGAGAATATTTGAGTTACGAGTTTGGTCTACATTTGAAACAATGCGGAATAGTTTAGCAACTCACGCCACCGGAACACCACAACAGTAATGGTGTGTCCGAACGTCGAATCGCACTTTACTAGATATGGTGCAATCTATGATGTCTCTTACAGATTTACCGCTATCGCTTTGGGGTTATGCTCTTGAGACGGCCGCATTCACGCTGAATAGAACACCGTCAAAATCCGTTGAGACGACACCTTATGAACTATGGTTTAGCAAGAAACCAAAGTTGTCGTTTCTTAAAGTTTGGGGATGCGATGCTTATGTGAAAAAGCTTCAACCTGATAAGCTCGAACCCAAATCGAGAAATGTGTCTTCATAGGATACCCAAAGAAGACAGTTGGGTACACCTTCTATCACAGATCCGAAGGCAAGACATTTGTTGCTAAAAATGGATCCTTTCTAGAGAAGGAGTTTCTCTCGAAAGAAGTGAGTGGGAGAAAAGTAGAACTTGATGAGGTAACTGTACCTTCTCCCTTACTGAAAAGTAGTTTATCACAGAAACCGGTTTCTGCGACATCTACACCAAATAGTGAGGAAGTTGATGATGTTGATCATGAAACTTCAGATCAAGTTACTACGAACCTCGTAGATCAACCAGAGTAAGATCCGCACAGTGGTACGGTAATCCTGTTCGAAGTCATGCTACTAGATCATGATGAACCTACGAACTATGAAGAAGCGATGGTGAGCCCAGATTCCACGAAATGGCTTGAGGCCATGAAATCTGAGATGGGATCCATGTATGAAAACAAAGTGTGGACTTTGGTTGACTTGCCCGAGGGTCGGCAAGCAATAGAAAACAAGTGGATCTTCAAGAAGAAGACTGACGCTGACGGTAATGTTACTGTCTACAAAGCTCGACTTGTCGCAAAGGGTTTTCGACAAGTTTAAGGGATTGACTACGATGAGACCTTCTCACCCGTAGCGATGCTTAAGTCTGTCCGAATCATGTTAGCAATTGCCGCATTTTATAATTATGAAATTTGGCAAATGGATGTAAAAACTGCATTCCTGAATGGATTTCTGGAAGAAGAGTTGTATATGATGCAACCAGAAGGTTTTATCGATCCAAAGGGAGCTAACAAAGTGTGCAAGCTCCAGCGATCCATATATGGACTGGTGCAAGCATCTCGGAGTTGGAATAAACGCTTTGATAGTGTGATCAAAGCATTTGGGTTTATAAACGCTTTGATAGTGTGATCAAAGCTTTGATTGTCGGAGAGGTATCTCTGGGCCCTCTCGGTAATACACATCACTTAAGCCTTGCAAGCATTACAACTAATGAGTTAGCTGTAAGATGATGTATTACGGAACGAGTAAAGAGACTTGCCGGTAACGAGATTGAACTAGGTATTGGATACCGACGATCGAATCTCGGGCAAGTAACATACCGATGACAAAGGAACAAACGTATGTTGTTATGCGGTCCTGACCGATAAAGATCTTCGTAGAATATGTAGGAGCCAATATGGGCATCCAGGTCCCGCTATTGGTTATTGATCGGAGACGTGTCTCGGTCATGTCTACATTGTTCTCGAACCGTAGGGTCCCTGCGCTTAAGGTTTCGATGGCGGTTATATTATGAGTTTGTGTATTTTGATGTACCGAAGGAGTTCGGAGTCCCGGATGTGATCACGGACACGACGAGGAGTCTCGGAATGGTCGAGACGTAAAGATTGATATATTGGACAGCTATGTTCGGACATCGGAATGGTTCCAAGTGGTTTTGAATAATATCGGAGTGCCGGAGGGGTTACCGGAACCCCCCGGGGAAGTAATGGGCCTTAATGGGCCACGAGGGGAGAGAGAGGGCTGCGCCAGGAGGTGGCGCCCCCATGAGGAGTCCGAATTGGACAAGGAGGGGGGCGCGGCCCACCTTTCCCTCTCCATCTCCCTCTTCTTCCTCCCCCCTTCCCCCTCCTAGTTGGACTAGGAAAGGGGAGTCCTACTCCCACTAGGAGGAGGACTCCCCCTCCCTTGGCGAGCCCCTCTAGGGCCGGCCGGCCCTCCCCCTTGCTCCTTTATATACGGGGGCAGGGGGCACCCTAAGACACACAAGTTGATCCTTGAGATCGTTCCTTAGCCGTGTGCGGTGCCCCCCTCCACCATATTCCACCTCGGTCATATCGTGGCGGTGCTTAGGCGAAGCCTGCGTCGGTAGAACATCAAGATCGCCACCACGCCGTCGGCCGACGGAACTCTCTCCTGGAGCTTTGCTGGATCGGAGCCCGAGGAGCGCCACCGAGCTGTCGTGTGTCAAGAACTTCGGAGGCGCCGGAGTTGGCGCTGGGATCGGTTGGATCGCGAGGATAACGTCGACTACTTCCTCTACATTGTGATCGCTTCCGCTTCGGTCTACAAGGGTATGTAGACAACACTCTCCCCTGTCGTTGCTATGCATCACCATGATCTTGCGTGTGCGTAGGAAATTTTTTGAAATTACTACATTCCCCAACATTATTACAGTCAATGGTAATATGGAGCGCTCACTGCGTACTGAAGAGCACACTGCAGCCCTTGCAACCAAAGTGTACAACGGCCTCATCAAGCCAAACAGCTCGCCGGCCAATAAAGCCGTCAACACACACAAGCAAGTCCGGTCCGCACATAACAGCGATAAGTCAATGGATCCGGACCTTGAGTAGCAGTTCGGTCTCCGCCGACCGCCCCATCAGGTCACGGCTTATGTACCGCGCGTACATAATTACGCACTGAAATTATGTTGGGCGGCGCTGGAGGTACACTGCAAAATAAGTCCATTAGACGGCTCGACCATACTTGGACCGCATATATCTTCTTCCCTTTAACACACGTTCATCAAGAGCCCTACTTACAAGATGGTTGTCATAGGAGATCCTTTTAAGGCCAGCATATCCCAACCATCCAACGATCCTCTCAAAGGACCCACTACTAAGGAGGAAAGGCGCAGACGTGCGGCAGGGCATCATTGGAGTTTCTTTCCCGAACTGTGGTTTTTTAGGCCCTGTGATAGACTTTCCCTTATGTAAAATCTTTTCTTTCTTTTTTTTCTTCGGGCATGTAACATGACCCTCATATTGAACGACATTTCCTATAGTCAACATATCAATAAAGATACGAGGGGCACAGATGCTTATCACCTTCTTGGTTGGTTTCTTTTGATTTTCTCCTTGTTATCAGCGCTCCCCCTTATGGTCGACGGGCATATGTGGCTTGACACGGTCTTCATACAAGGGGATGTCCCGGCCCTAATTCTTAAGTCCAAACTCCCATAGGGAAATCTTCGGCGTCCCGGATATTGCATTATATGCATCTGCTCCGAATCATGTCTTTGGTCTATAGTTGGGTTGCCCGGCTCCTATGTTTGCCACCTTACGTTCCACAAGTTTGGCTAAGGTAGTAAAGGGAGAACTGCTGCGATTGTATTTCTGGTTCGTTCGGCTAAGTACCTCAGTAGAGAAAGCCGAAAGCTGACTGCCATGATAAGCGAGAGCGGATCAGCGATCCAGTGACTCAGTGTTATACTACGAATCGTTCGCCATTTATGCCATGTTATACGAGGGGCTGGGTTTTTGAACAACCACGTTGCAAAGGCACCGCACTCTGGATTTCCAATCATGCAACGAGGGGCTAAGTAATTAGCGCCACCAATGGACTCTTATGGCTAAAATGAAAGTACTAAAACCATATAGTCTGATTGCTTGGTTCACTTCGCAAAACGCCTCTTACATTGGACCAAGACGTTGGATAAAGTGCGGTCATGCGGGCCCGAACACCCCTGTAGCATCTACGTGGGGGATGACGACGAGGACTGGTAAACTTTTAGACATATAAACAGCTAATAGGAGGATAAACTGATAATGAAGCATAATCATACTTATCATACATTACGAGTTCATTACATCGCTCTTACAAACCAGACACAACTACTCAAACATTATGTCCTTGGAGCACTAGCCCTCTACAATACGGACATCATCGAGGACCTCGTCGAAGTACCTCTCCGGCTGACGGCGCTCCTTGCCCTCAAGTGGCCCTGCGGTGGCAACTTCGGTGGCTTTCATCTTCGCCCACTGAACCTTCACGCGGGCAAAGGCCATCCGAGCACCCTCAATACAAGATGACCGCTTAAGGGCATCAATCCGAGGGAGCGCTTCCACCAGCTTCTTCACGAGCCTGAAATGGCTGCTGGGTACGGCTTCAGCCGGCCACAGATGGACTATCACATCCTTCATGGCCAGGCCAGCCATCCTATGCAGCTCGGACAACTGCTTCATCTGGTCGCTCAGGGACACTGGAAGCTCCGGCGCTAGGTACTGCGACCAGAACAGTTTTTCCGTGGAGCTTCCCTCTTCGGCTCAGAAGAATGCGGTGGCGTCTGCAATGCTTCTTGGCAGGTCGACAAAGGCTCCTAAGAACTCCGAACTTGGGTTAGTAAAATATATCTTCTACTGGTATACCTACTCTGCATAATAAAAGCCTTACCAGCCGCAATACGCCTCGCCTCCTGGATCTCCTGGCGAGCGTCCTGGGCATTAGCTCAGGCATCCTTTAGGCTCTCATGGGCTTTGGCGACTCGGAGGCCTGTTCTGAGCTCGTCTGCTCCAAGGACTCGCATCTAGCAATGGCGTCCTTGAGCTCTTTTTCAACCTCACCCACCCGCGCCTCATGTCGCTGACGTGCGGTCTTCTCCTCCTCTAAGCTTTCAGCCGCCTTGTCTGCGGCCGCCTTGCTCGCCTCTACCTCATTCTTGGCTTCGGCAAGGCCGCGTTTGAGGGACTCGACCTCATCGGCGCCAACTGCGGGCACAGTTAAAACATTTTTAGTCCGTCGTCAAAGGATCAAAATATATACACTTGGGGACTTATACTCAATGTGCGCATACCTTGCGTCTCGTCAAACCACTTATTGATGCGAACAACCTCTTCATCAGCCAGCCGCAACTTCCGAGTGAGTTCGGAAACTTCGGCGGACTGGGCGCTCGCCGCCAGCAGGGAAGCATGTTGTGTTATAGAATGTCACCTCTCCCGAACACTATGTGATCCTCTGTCCGGCTTCTTCGAAATCGGACAGAGTCTCAGGGGCTACTATCTATGCACACGTATATCTCTTTACTGAATTTGGTTAGAAAATTACATCGCAGACCTCAAAGCTCGTTAACAGGCTGGTAAAGGCTTTGTTCAGCCCGCTTTTGGTGGACTGAATCTTCTCAGCCACCACACCCATCAGGGTGCGGTGCTCCTTGCTACATCTTGATATTGCGTTGGTTTTCCTCGAAGAGGAGCGGGTGATGCAGCAAAGTGTAGCGTAAGTATTTCCCTCAGTTTTGAGAACCAAGGTATCAATCCAGTAGGAGGCTCCTCAAAAGTCCCACGCACCTACACAAACAAACTGAGAACTCGCAACCAACGCAATAAAGGGGTTGTCAATCCCTTCACAGCCACTTGCTAAAGTGAGATCTAATAAAGATAGTATGATAAGATAAATATATTTTTGATATTTTGTAATATAGATGCAAAAAGTAAAGATGCAAATAAAGGTAGATTGAAAGCAAATATGATAAGAGATAGACCCGGGGCCCATAGGTTTCACTAGAGGCTTCTCTCAAGATAGCATAAGTATTACGGTGGGTGAACAAATTACTGTCGAGCAATTGATAGAAAAGCGCATAGTTATGAGATTATCTAGGCATGATCATGTATATAGACATCACGTCCATAACAAGTAGACCGACTCCTGCCTGCATCTACTACTATTACTCCACACATCGACCGACTCCTGCCTGCATCTAGAGTATTAAGTTCATAAGAACAGAGTAACGCATTAAGCAAGATGACATGATGTAGAGGGATAAACACATGCAATATGATATAAACCCCATCTTGTTATCCTCGATGGCAACAATACAATACGTGTCTTGCAACCCTTTCTGTCATTGGGTAAGAACACCGCAAGATTGAACCCAAAGCTAAGCACTTCTCCCATGGCAAGAAAGATCAATCTAGTAGGCCAAACCAAACTGATAATTCAAAGAGACTTGCAAAGATAACTCAATCATACATAAAAGAATTCAGAGAAGATTCAAATATTATTCATAAATAAACTTGATCATAAACCCACAATTCATCGGATCTCGACAAACACACCGCAAAAAGAGTTTACATCGAATAGATCTCCACAAGAGAGGGGGAGAACATTGTATTGAGATCTAAAAAGAGAGAAGAAGCCATCTAGCTAATAACTATGGACCCGTAGGTCTGTGGTAAACTACTCACAACTCATCGGAGGGGCAAGGATGTTGATGTAGAAGCCCTTCGTGGTTGATTCCCCCTCCGGCAGAGTGCCGGCGAAGGCTCCAAGATGAGATCTCGCGGATACAAAAGGTTACGGCGGTGGAAATTGTGTTTCGTGGTGCTCCTGGATGTTTTCGGGGTACGTAGGTATATATAGGAAGAAGAAGTACGTCGGTGGCCGCCCGAGGGGCCCATGAGACAGGGGGGCACGCCCTATAGGGGGGCCCTATCTCGTGGGGCCCTCGAGAGCTTCTTGACTTGCACTCCAAGCTCTCCGGATCAGATTTGTTCCAAAAATCACGCTCCCGAAGGTTTCATTCCGTTTGGACTCCATTTGATATTCCTTTTCTTCGAGATACTGAAATAGGCAAAAAAACAGTAATATGGGCTGGGCCTCTGGTTAGTAGGTTAGTCCCAAAAATGATATACATGTGTAAAATAAAGCCCATAAACATCTAAAAGGGGTAATATAATAGCATGGAACAATCAAAAATTATAGATACGTTGGAGACGTATCAAGCATCCCCAAGCTTAATTCCTGCTCGTCCTCGAGTAGGTAGATGATAAAAAGAGAATTTTTGATGTGGAATGCTACCTAGCATAATTCATAATGTAATTTTCTTTATTGTGGCATGAATGTTCAGATCCAAATGAATACAAAATAAAAGTTCATATTGACATAAGAAATAGTAACACTTCAAGCATACTAATCAAAGTAATCATGTCTTCTCAAAATAACATGGCAAAAGAAAGTTCATCCCTACAAAATCATATAGTTAGACTATGCTTCATTTTCATCACACAAAGATGTTCCCAACTTCTATACCCCTGATGACAAGCCAAGCAATTGTTTCATACTTAAATAATTTCAAACTTTTTCAACCTTCACGCAATACATGAGCGTGAGCCATGGATATAGCACTATCGGTGGAATAAAATATGATGATGGGGATTTTGTGGAGAAGACAAAAAAAGTAGAAAGTCTCACATTGACGAGGATAGTCAACGGGCTATGGAGATGCCCATCAAATATTGTCAACATGAGGAGTAGGGATTGCCATGCAACGGATGCACTAGAGCTATAAATGAATGATCCACAAAAGAAAACTAGTGGGTGTGCATCCAACTTGCTTGCTCACGAAGACCTAGGGCATTTGAGGAAGCCCATCGTAGGAATATACAAGCCAAGTTCTATAATGAAAAATTCCCACTAGTATGAAAAAGACAACTTATGAGACTCACTACATGAAGAACAAGGTGCTACTTTGAAGCACAAAATATGAGACTCACTACATGAAGAACAAGGTGCTACTTTGAAGCACAAGTGTGGGAAAAGAGATAGTAACATTACCCTTTTTATTATTTTTATTTTTTTCTTTTTTTTGGGCCTTTCTTTTTTGGCCTTTCTTTTTTTTCCTTTTTTTTTCTTTGGGCAATGCTCTAATAATGATGATCATCACACTTCTATTGATTACAACATAAGGATTACAACTCGAAAGTAGAACAAGATATGACTCTATATGAATGCCTCCGGCGGTGTACCGGGATGGTGCAATGAATCAAGAGTGACATGTATGAAAATAATGCTTGGTGGCTTTGCCACAAATACGATGTCAACTACATGATCATGCAATGGCAATATGACAAAAGTAAAGTATGTCATGAAAATGATGAACGGAACGGTGGAAAGTTGCATGGCAATATATCTTGGAATGGCTATGGAAATGCCATAATGGGTAGGTATGGTGGCTGTTTTGAGGAAGATATAAGGAGGTTTATGTGTGATAGAGCATATCGTATCACGGGGTTTGGGTGCACCGGCGAAGTTTGCAACAACTCTCAAGGTGAGAAAGGGCAATGCACGATACCGAAGAGGCTAGCAAAGGTGGAAAGGTAAAAGTGCGTATAATCCATGGACTCAACATTAGTCAAAAGAACTCATATACTTATTGCAAAAATTTAGAAGTCATCAAAAACTCAAGTACTACGCGCATGTTCCTAGGGGGATAGATTGGTAGGAAAATACCATCGCTCGTCCCCGACCGCCACCCATAAGGATGCACAAGCCAAGTACACTTCATGTTTCAAATTTGTTACACAACTTTAACCATACGTGCATGCTACGGGACTTGCTAACTTCAACACAAGCATTCTTTGAATTCATAATCACCCAACTAGCATGACTTTAATATCACTACCTCCATATCTCAAAACAATTATCAAGTATCAAGTTGATCATAGCATCCAATTCACTTCCTATGATAGTTTTTATTATACCCAACTTGGATGCTCATCATTCTAGGACCAACTTTATGACCATAGAAAATACAATGATGTTCTAAAATACTCTCAAAATAATATAAGTGAAGCATGAGAGACTATTAATTTCTTCAAAATTAAGACACCACCGTGCTCTAAAAGATATAAGTGAAGCACTAGAGCAAAAACTATCAAGCTCAAAAGATATAAGTGAAGCACATAGAGTATTCTAGCAAATTCTAATCAAATAGGCTTCTCCCAAAATGTGTGTACATCAAGGATGATTGTGGTAAACTAAAAAACAAAGACTAATATAATACACGACCCTCCAAGCAAAACACATATCATGTGGCGAATAAAAATATAGCTCCAAGTAAAGTTACCAATGAACGAAGACGAAAGAGGGGATGCCTTCCCGGGGCATCCCCAAGCTTAGGCATTTGGCTATTCTTGAATATATTGGGGTGCCATGGGCATCCCCAAGCTTAGGCTCTTGCCACCCTTTATTCCATAGTCCATAAAAGCTTTACCCAAAACTTGAAAACTTCACAACACAAAACTCAACAGGAAATCTTATAAGCTCCGTTAGTGAAAGAAAACAAAACCACCACATAAGGTACTGCAATGAACTTATTCTTTATTTAATTTGGTGTTAAACCTACTGTATTCCAACTTCTTTATGGTTCATAGACTGAATTACTAGCCATAGATGCATTGAAATAAGCAAACAACACACGAAAAACAGAATCTGTCAAAAACAGAACAGTCTGTAGCAATCTGTAACTAACGCAAACTTCTGGAACTCTAAAAATCCTACCAAAATAGGAAGTCCTGTAAAATTTGTCTATTGAACAGAATAAAAAAGAATCAACGCAAAATCTCGTTCCTGTGATTTAACAAAATTATATTCATGCGTGCAAAGTTTCTGTTTTTCAGCAGAATCAAATCAACTATCATCGTAGGTTATCCTATAGGTTCTACTTGGCACAAACACTAATTAAAAGATAAAAACACATCTAAACAGAAGGTAGATGTAAGATTTATTACTAAACAGGAGCAAAAACAAAAAACATAAAGAAAAATTGGGTTGCCTCCCAACTAGCGCTATCGTTTAACGCCCCTAGCTAGGCATAAAAACAAGGATAGATCTAACGAGTGCCATCTTTGGCACTAAATTCATAAGTAGCACGCATGATTCTTTATTTCTTGGAAAATGCTCCATGCCTTTCTTTAAAGGAAATTGGAATCTAATGTTCCCTTCCTTCATATCAATAATCGCACCAATCGTTCTAAGGAAAGGTCTACCAAGAATAATAGGGCAAGAAAGATTACAATCTATATCAAGAACGATAAAATCTACGGGCACCAAATTTCTATTTGCAACAACAAGAACATCATTGATCTTACCCATAGGCTTTTTAATGGTGGAATCCGCAAGGTGCAAATTTAAAGAGCAATCATCAAGATCATGGAAACCTAGAATATCACATAAAGCTTTCGGAATCGTGGAAACACTAGCACCCAAATCACACAAAGAAAAACACTCATAATCTTTAATTCTAATCTTTATAGTAGGTTCCCACTCATCATTAAGTTTTCTAGGTATAGAAACTTCCAAATTAAGTTTTTCATCATAAGATTGCATCAAGGCATCAACAATATGTTTGGTAAAAGCTTTATTTTGACTATAAGCATGAGGAGAATTAACAACGGATTGCAACAAGGAAATACAACCTTTTAAAGAGCAATTATCATAATCAAATTCCTTGAAATCCGAGATAATAGGTTCAATATTATTAGAAGTCGAGGATTCGCCAATCTCACTTTTACCAAATTTAGCATCAAGATCTAAAGACTCCGAATTTTTGGGATGCCTTCTAGGTAAAGTTGATTCATCATCACTCCCATAATCATCAAAATTTATATTGTAAAACATAGATCTAATTGGAGACACATCAATAACTTTAAGATCCTCATCATTATTTTCACGAAGACTAGAAGAACACACTTTTATAAAGCTATCTTTTTTAGCACGCAATCTAGCGGTTCTTTCCTTGCACTCGTCAATGGAAATTCTCATTACTTTGAGAGACTCATTGATATCATGCCTAGGAGAAGAAGATCCAAGTTTAAGAGAATTAACGTCAAGCGAAAGTCTATCAACGTTCCTAGCCAAATCATCAACTTTGAGCAATTTTTCTTCAAGCAAAGCATTAAAATTCTTTTGAGAAATCATAAATTCTTTCACACTATTCTCAAAATCAGAGGGCATATTATTAAAATTACCATAAGAATCATTGTAGGAATTTCCATAATTATTAGAGGGATTACTAGGGAACGGTCTAGCATTAAAATTTCCTCTATAAGCATTGTTTCCAAAACTATTCCTACCAACAAAATTCACATCCATAGATTCATTATTATTCTCAATCAAGGAAGACAAAGACATATCATTGGGATCAAGAGGAGTATTTTTAGTAGCAAACATCTTCATAAGTTCATCCATCTTTCCACTCAAAACATTGATTTCTTCTATAGCATGCACTTTTTTACTAGAAGATCTTTCGGTGTGCCATTGAGAATAATTAGCCATAATATTATCAAGCAATTTTGTAGCATCTCCTAACGTAATTTCCATAAACAGGCCTCCCGCGGCCGAATCTAAGAGATTTCTAGAAGCAAAATTCAAACCGGCATAAATTTTTTGTATGATCATCCATAAATTCAAACCATGAGTAGGGCAATTGCGAAGCATCAATTTCATTCTTTCCCAAGATTGGGCAACATGCTCATGATCAAGTTGTTTAAAATTCATAATATCGTTCCTAAGAGTGATGATTTTAGCGGGAGGAAAATACTTAGAGATAAAAGCATCTTTGCACTTGTTCCAAGAATCAATACAATTTTTAGGCAAAGACAAAAACCAAACTTTAGCATGATCTCTAAGTGAAAACAGAAATAACTTCAATTTGACAATATTGTTATCCGTATCTTTCTTCTTTTGCATATCACACAAATCAACAAAATTGTTTAGATGAGTAGCGGCATCTTCACTAGGAAGGCCGGCGAATTGATCTTTCATAACAAGATTCAGCAAAGCGGTATTGATTTCACAAGACTCAACACCATTAAGAGAGCAATCAGAGTACTAAGGAAATCATTATTATTGGTGTTCGAGAAGTCACACAATTTGGTATTATCTTGCGCCATGGCAACAAGTAATCCAACACACAAGCAAATAGAAAAACAGCAAGGGAAAAAGAGAGGAGGAGATTGGGAAAGAGAGGGCGAATAAAATGGCAAGGGTGAAGTGAGGGAGAGGAAAACGAGAGGCAAATGACAAATAATGTAAATGCGAGGGAGATGGGTTTGTGATGGGTACTTGGTATGTCTTGACTTGAGCGAAGACCTCCCGAACGGCGCCGTAAATCCTTCTTGCTACGTCTTGAGCTTGCGTTGGTTTTCCTCGAAGAGGAGAGGTGCTGCAGCAAAGTGTAGCGTAAGTATTTCCTCTGTTTTGAGAACCAAGGTATCAATCCAAAGAGGAGGCTCCTCAAAAGTCCCACGCACCTACACAAACAACCGAGAACTCGCAACCAACGCAATAAAGGGGTTGTCAATCCTTCACAGCCACTTCATGTAAAGTGAGATCTAATAAAGATAGTATGATAAGATAAATATATTTTTGGTATTTTATAATATAGATGCAAAAAGTAAAGATGCAAATAAAGGTAGATTGAAAGCAAATATGATAAGAGATAGACCCGGGGCCATAGGTTTCACTAGAGGCTTCTCTCAAGATAGCATAAGTATTACGGTGGGTGAACAAATTCTTGTCGAGCAATTGATAGAAAAGCGCATAGTTATGAGATTATCTAGGCATGATCATGTATATAGGCATCACGTCCATAACAAGTAGACCGACTGCCTGCATCTACTACTATTACTCCACACATCGACCGACTCCTTTGCATCTAGAGTATTAAGTTCATAAGAACAGAGTAACGATTAAGCAAGATGACATGATGTAGAGGATAAACACATGCAATATGATATAAACCCCATCTTGTTATCCTCGATGGCAACAATACAATACGTGTCTTGCAACCCTTTCTGTCACTGGGTAAGAACACCGCAAGATTGAACCTAAAGCTAAGCACTTCTCCCATGGCAAGAAAGATCAATCTAGTAGGCCAAACCAAACTGATAATTCAAAGAGACTTGCAAATATAACTCAATCATACATAAAAGAATTCAGAGAAGATTCAAATATTATTCATAGATAAACTTGATCATAAACCCAGAATTCATAGGATCTCGACAAACACACCGCAAAAAGAGTTTACATCACATAGATCTCCACAAGAGAGGGGGAGAACATTGTATTGAGATCCAAAAAGAGAGAAGAAGCCATCTAGCTAATAACTATGGACCCATAGGTCTGTGGTAAACTACTCACAACTCATCGGAGGGGCAAGGATGTTTATGTAGAAGCCCTTTGTGGTTGATTCCCCCTCCGGCAGAGTGCCGGCGAAGGCTCCAAGATGAGATCTCACGGATACAGAAGGTTACGGCGGTGGAAATTGTGTTTCGTGGTGCTCCTGGATGTTTTCGGGGTACGTAGGTATATATAGGAAGAAGAAGTACGTCGATGGCCGCCCGAGGGGCCCACGAGACAGGGGGCGCGCCCTATAGGGGGGGCGCGACCCCCTGTCTCGTGGGGCCCTCGGGAGCTTCTTGACTTGCACTCCAAGCTCTCCGGATCAAATTTGTTCCAAAAATCACGCTCCCGAAGGTTTCATTTCGTTTGGACTCTGTTTGATATTCCTTTTCTTCGAAATACTAAAATAGGCAAAAAAAACAGCAATATGGGTTGGGCCTCCGGTTAGTAGGTTAGTCCCAAAAATGATATAAATGTGTAAAATAAAGCCCATAAACATCTAAAAGGGGTAATATAATAGCATGGAACAATAAAAAATTATAGATGCGTTGGAGACGTATCACTCCTCCATGACGGAAGCACGACGAAGCGCTTCTCTCAAATTATCCGGCGCTTCTGGATTCATGGCGGTCACCAGTGGAGTCGACGCTCCCCCTCCCTCAAAGGGGGTCGATCCCTGGATTTCAGAACCGTATGGGTTTCAGAAACAGTGTGTGGCTGGGGGCCGGATTGATCATGGCCCCCGTCCTCAGTCTCCGTGGGGGTTGCCCCCCCCCCCCAAGTCTTCAGCGGCTGAGGTATTACCCTCTGGCGCCCTCCTGACGGTGTCCTGCACCTCTTCATGGCCTGGAGAGGCTCTTCGGGACACGACTTCGGTGTCGTCTAGAGCGATAGGCGGGGAAGCCCGCGGAGGCGTCTCGCTCTCCACCATCCCTGGCTCCAATGAGTTTCCCGGAGATGCTATTTGAGGGAGATCGCGGACCGGGCTGAAACACACAATGCAATATGTTAAAAACAATAAACGCTGATGTATGTAAGGCATCTAAAGATACTCACGATTCGGCTGGGGGCTTTGACCTGGGGCGGTGCTCGGGGATGACTTCGGCATCCGAGTCCAAGTCGTCCGTGAGAGATACTCTCCCCCTTTTAGACACCTCCGCTTCTGGGTCTGTGGAAGCAGCCCTTTCTTCCTCCTCCCCTTAGGGGGAGAGTTGTCCTCTTCATGCTCCTCCTCCTTTTTGTCTTCATCTCCCTCGTGGCAGGAGAGGGCTTCGGACTCCCCGGACATAGTGTCCGAGGGACCTTTTCGGTGGGGGTCGTCTTTGGCCTCCTTGCCCTTCTTCTTGTTCTTCTTTCCCGGCGCCCGGTACGACGCCGGAACCAGCATCCTCATCAACAGAGGATCGGCGGGCCTTTCGGGCAGCGAAGCCGAACATTTAATCCGCTCCGCCTTCTTCGTCCAGCCCTATTTGAAACATGAGAGTCTCAATACACCCCTGTGATTTTCGGACTAAGTTATGTTCGAAAACTAAAAACTTACCGGGGTGGCTGGGTGAGCGCAGTCGAGGCAGATGTCATCGGTCGTCTCCGGCCACGACTTCTGCTTCTGGGCCTTGAAAAGCAGCCTCCAGACATCTTCGTGTGTCGTGCCGAAGAACCGTTGCAAGGTTCGCGGCCCTTCCGGATTAAACTCCCACATGTGGAGAGGCCGGAGCTGGCACGGAAGGGTCCGGTGGAATAGCATCACCTGAACCACGTCGGTGAGGTCGGTGTTCCTTTTTATGATGTTTTGATGAGATTTTGCAGCATCAACACCACGTCAGTTGACCCCCAGTCAAAACCTTTGTTGATCCATGATGCTAGCCGCATTGGGGGTCCGGATCTAAACTCAGGAGTGGCCAACCAGTTGGTGTCGCGAGGTTCGGTGATATAGAACCACTCCTGCTGCCATATTTTCACAGTTTCCACAAAAGCCCCTTTGAGCCAGGTGATGTTGGGAAGCTTGCTCATCATCACGCCTCCGCATTCTGTGTGCTCCCCATCCACCACCTTTGGCTTTACATTAAAGAGTTTGAGCCAGAGACCGAAGTGGGGGGAATGCGGAGGAGCGCCTCGCACACGACGATAAACACTGAGATATGGAGGAATGAGTTTGGGGCTAGATCATGGAAATCTAGCTCGTAATAGAACATGAGGCCGTGGACAAAAGGGTGAAGTGGAAACCCTAGTCCGCGGAGGAAGTGGGGGATAAATACCACCCTTTCGTTGGGCTCCGGGGTGGGGATGACTTGCTTCTTGGTAGGGACCCTGTACGCGATGTTTGTACTCAGGTACCCCACATCCTGGAGGTCCTTGATGTCCTTCTCCCTCATGGAGGAGGCTGCCCACTTGTCCTAGAAGCCGGATCCGTACATGACTGGAGAGGTTGGTTGAAGTGGGTTCGAGGCTCGGGCGCTAGAGCTCGGGATAGGGAGGCAGAGGAAGGAAGAAGGCGTGGCATGGGAAAATAGAATCTTTACCCATTTATATAAGCTGTGAATACCAAGCGCCCTCCTCCCTAGCCTTAAAACCTCGTCTGTTCCCGATGTGGGTATGCGCTGCAGTCGGTTGGATTACCCAAATATCATTGATATGCAATCTCATATTAAGTGGGCATGATCTCTGTTTTAACGGGATGAGCCAATAAGGCGTGGCCTCGAAACACGGAACATGGGGTGTGAAAACAGTTCGAAATGCCGAAAGGTCAAGTCTGATGCTTCCCGGAAAAGTTGTCAATAAAAGACACTGTTCTCCTTTTTTATTATACATACATCCTGCCTTCACGGCTAAGGGTTGTGTTTGTTGCGAAAAGCCGAATACAATTCTTTTTACAGAGGAAAGCCGGTGTGTATTCTCTAAGGAACCCGCCTTGCAATGCCGAAGACAATCTGAGCGCTGAATATATCATCATTGAAGACTGGTTCAGGGGCTACTGTGGGAGTCCTGGATTAGGGGGTCCTCGAGCGTCCGGTCCATTGATGTGGGCCAAACTGATGGGCCATCAAGATACAAGGTGGAAGATTATCCCTCGTGTCCGGTGGGGACTCTCACGTGCGTGGATGGCAAGTATAGGTGTCCGGATATATTATTCCTTTCTGTAAAACCGACTTTGTACAACCCTAAGCCCCTCCGGTGTTTATATAAACGGGAGGGTTAGATCGGAGGCAGGATCACATCAACATTGCTAGGCTAGCTATCTAGGGTTAGCCGAATCGATCTCGTGGTAGATCAACTCTTGTAACCCCTATACCCTCTAATATAATCAAGCAGGAGTAGGGTTTTACCTCCATCAAGAGGGCCTGAACCTGGGTAAATATTGTGTCCCTTCTCCATTGTTATTATTGATCCCCAAACATAGCTTGGGCCCCCCTACCCGAGATCTGCCGGTTTTGACACCGACACCCACTTCATCCTATGGCTGTTTTTTTCCTTTTTCCTACCTAATCTAATCATCCCCCTGATTTTAATGGGGTGGGCCCGGGCCTTATTTTGTTTCAATCAAATCAAGCCACGAACGCGGGAGCAGGATGGCGCACGCGTGGGGCTCAGGCAAGTGTCGTCTAGATTGGACGCGGCCAAATCGATCGTGGGTGTCTCTGGGTCTGCAGGTATACCTCAAGGTTCGAGCTCTGTTCAATGCAAGTGTCATCTTTGCACCTTGGAAATTGAGGCAAAATCAGCTTCTGGAAGGATCCCCGGCATAATGGTGTTGCGCTGCAGAACATCTACCCTGACCTGTTTGCCTTATGCACCCGCAAAAAACTCATTGTAGTCAAGGCGCTGCATGCTAACAGATGGTTCAAGCATTATCGAAGGGTTCTATCGTTCACGACGGTCAGGGAATTTGCAGACCGCTGGGCTGAGATGCAGCTCGTCATCTCGTGGATGAATCTAACTACGTAACCTGGAAGTGGACTGCAGACGGAGTATACTCCTCCAAATGAGTACATGCCATTCAATTTGAGGGATGCAAGAGATTCGACTTCCAGAAGCTAGTTTGGAGCTCCGATGCCAGCATGTAGTGCAAGATCTTCTTATGGCTTGCCCTTCTCAGTCGATGCCTCACGACTGACAACTTAGCGAAGCGTGGCTAGCCTCACGACCTAGTCTACAAGCTTTGCAACTTGCTTTTGAAAGATGGGCTTCATTTGTTGGCCTCCTATCCTTTTGATGTCTACTACACAACCTTCTTCTTGTAGACGTTGTTGGGCCTCCAAGTGCAGAGGTTTGTAGGACAGTAGCAAATTTCCCTCAAGTGGATGACCTAAGGTTTATCAATCTGTGGGAGGCGTAGGATGAAGATGGTCTCTTCAAACAACCCTGCAACCAAATAACAAAGAGTCTCTTGTGTCCCTAGTACACCCAATACAATGGTAAATTGTATAGGTGCACTAGTTCGGCAAAGAGATGGTGATACAAGTGCAATGTGGATGGTAGATATGGGTAATAGTAATCTGAAATTATAAAAACAGCAAGGTAGCAAGCGATAAAAGTGAGCACAAACGGTATTGCATTGCGTTGAAACAAGGCCTAAGGTTAATACTTTCACTAGTGCAAGTTATATCAACAATAATAACATAATTGAATCAATAACTATCCCTCAACATGCAACAAAGAGTCACTCCAAAGTCACTAATAGCGGAGAACAAACGAAGAGATTATTGTAGGGTACGAAACCACCTCAAAGTTATTCTTTCTGATCGATCTATTCAAGAGTCTGTAGTAAAATAACATGAAGCTATTCTTTCCGTTCGATCTATCAGAGAGTTCGTACTAGAATAACACCTTAAGACACAAATCAACCAAAACCCTAATGTCACCTAGATACTCCAATGTCACCTCAAGTATCCGTGGGCACAATTATACGATATGCATCACACAGTCACAGATTCATCTATTCAACCAACACAAAGTACTTCAAAGAGTGCCCCAAAGTTTCTACCGGAGAGTCAAGACAAAAACGTGTGCCAACCCCTATGCATAAGTTCATTGAACCCGCAAGTTGATCACCAAAACATACATCAAGTAGATCACGTGAATACCCCATTGTCACCACAGATAAGCACGGCAAGACATACATCAAGTGTTCTCAAATCCTTAAAGACTCAATCCGATAAGACAATGAAAACTCAAACCATTACAAGAGAGTAGAGGGGGAGAAACATCATAAGATCCAACTATAATAGCAAAGCTCGCGATACATCAAGATCGTATCACCTCAAGAACACGAGAGAGAGAGAGAGAGAGAGAGAGAGAGAGAGAGAGATCAAACACATAGCTACTGGTACATACTGATTTCTACTACACAACCTTCTTCTTGTAGACGTAGTTGGGCCTCCAAGTGCAGAGGTTTGTAGGACAGTAGCAAATTTCCCTCAAGTGGATGACCTAAGGTTTATCAATCCGTAGGAGGCGTAGGATGAAGATGGTCTCTCTCAAACAACCCTGCAACCAAATAACAAAGAGTCTCTTGTGTCCCCAACACAACCAATACAATGGTAAATTGTATAGGTGCACTAGTTCAGCGAAGAGATGGTGATACAAGTGCAATATGGATGGTAGATATAGGTTTTTGTAATCCGAAAAATATAAAATAGCAAGTAACTAATGGTAAAAGTGAGCGTAAACGGTATTGCAATGCTAGGAAACAAGGCATAGGGTTCATACTTTCACTAGTGCAAGTTCTCTCAACAACAATAACATAACTGGATCATATAACTATCCCTCAACATGCAACAAAGAGTCACTCCAAAGCCACTAATAGCGGAGAACAAACGAAGAGATTATGGTAGGGTACTAAACCACCTCAAAGTTATCCTTTCTACTCGATCTATTCAAGAATCCGTAGTAAAATAACACGAAGCTATTCTTTCCGTTAAATCCATCATAGAGTTCATACTAGAATAACACCTTAAGACACAAATCAACCAAAACCCTAATGTCAGCTAGATACTCCATTGTCACCTCAAGTATCCGTGGGCATGATTATACGATATGCATCACACAATCTCAGATTCATCTATTCAACCAACACAAAGTACTTCAAAGAGTGCTTCAAAGTTTCTACCGGAGAGTCAAGACGAAAACGTGTGCCAACCCCTATGCATAGGTTCATGGGCGGAACCCGCAAGTTGATCACTAAAACATACATCAAGTGGATCACGTGAATATTCCATTTTTTTGTAGTTTTTCTTTTATAGACTAAACTTGTGATAAAACAACAAACTAAAAGATTCGATTGCAAGATCTAAAGATATACCTTCAAGAACTAACCTCCCCGGCAATGGCGCCAGAAAAGAGCTTGGCGTCTATTAAACAACCTTCTTCTTGTAGACATTGTTGGGCCTCCAAGTGCAGAGGTTTGTAGGACAGTAGCAAATTTCCCTCAAGTGGATGACCTAAGGTTTATCAATCCGTGGGAGGTGTAGGATGAAGATGGTCTCTCTCAAACAACCCTGCAACCAAATAACAAAGAGTCTCTTGTGTCCCCAACACACCCAATACAATGGTAAATTGTATAGGTGCACTAGTTCGGCGAAGAGATGGTGATACAAGTGCAATATGGATGGTAGATATGGGTAATTTTAATCTGAAATTATAAAAACAGCAAGGTAGCAAGCGATAAAAATGAGCACAAACGGTATTGCAATGCTCTGAAACAAGGCCTAAGGTTCATACTTTCACTAGTGCAAGTTCTCTCAACAATAATAACATAATTGGATCATATAACTATCCCTTAACATGCAACAAAGAGTCACTCCAAAGTCACTAATAGCGGAGAACAAATGAAGAGATTATTGTAGGGTACGAAACCACCTCAAAGTTATTCTTTCTGATCGATCTATTCAAGAGTCCATAGTAAAATAACACGAAGCTATTCTTTCCGTTTGATCTATCATAGAGTTCATACTGGAATAACACCTTAAGACACAAATAAACCAAAACCCTAATGTCACCTATATACTCCAATGTCGCCTCAAGTATCCATGGGCATGATTATACGATATGCATCACACAATCTCAGATTCATCTATTCAACCAACACAAAGTACTTCAAAGAGTTCCCCAAAGTTTCTACCAGAGAGTCAAGACGAAAACGTGTGCCAACCCCTATGCATAAGTTCATTGAACCTGCAAGTTGATCACCAAAACATACATCAATTAGATCATGTGAATATCCCATTGTCACCACAGATAAGCACGGCAAGACATACATCAAGTGTTCTCAAATCCTTAAAGACTCAATCCGACAAGACAACTTCAAAGGGAAAACTCAATCCATTACAAGAGAGTAGAGGGGGAGAAACATCATAAGATCCAACTATAATAGCAAAGCTCGCGATACATCAAGATTGTATCACCTCAAGAACACGAGAGAGAGAGAGAGAGAGAGAGAGATCAAACACATAGCTACTGGTACATACCCTCAGCCCTAAGGGTGAACTACTCCCTCCTCGTCATGGAGAGCGACGGGATGATGAAGATGGCCACCGGTGAGGGATCCCCCCTCCGGTAGGGTGCCGGAACAGGGTCCCGATTGGTTTTTGGTGGCTACAGAGGCTTGCGGCGGCGGAACTCCCGATCTATTGTGCTCCTCGATGTTTTTAGGGTATATGGATATATAGACGAAAGAAGTCGGTCAGGGGAGCCACGAGGGGCCCACGAGGGTGGGGGTAGCCCAGGGGGGTAGGGCGTGCCTTCCTGCCTCGTGGCTTCCTCGTTGCTTCCCTGACGTCCACTCCAAGTCTCCTGGATTGCTTCCATTCCAAAAATAACTCACCCGAAGGTTTCATTCCGTTTGGACTCCGTTTGACATTCCTTTTCCGCGAAACACTGAAATAGGCAAAAAACAGCAATTTGGGCTGGGCCTCCGATTAATAGGTTAGTCCCAAAAAATATATAAAAGTGTTTAGAAAAGCTCATAAACATCCAAAATAGGTAATAAGAAAGCATGGAACAATAAAAAGTTATAGATACGTTGGAGACGTATCAAGCATCCCCAAGCTTAATTCCTACTCGTCCTCGAGTAGGTAAATGATAAAAATAGAATTTTTTATGTGGAATGTGATGTAGGGTGGAACCCTATGGGCCGATATTTCACGTTTGGAGAGGATCCCTATGAGGAACATGAAGAACGCGTGGAGGGGAACGAGGGAAATCACGGGGAAACGCAAGAGAAAACACTCAACCAACATGAATATGATCACACATGTGCTAGATCATCGAGGCACAAAGTAACACGAGATCCAAAGTCAACAAGGGACGATACAAGGGTAACCGTTCTTCTCCATGAGGAGGTCTTGATGGTCTTCTCCGGATGGAGGTCTTGAATTCAGGTGGATCTTCTCCGGATGGAGGTGTTGGTCCCTCACGAGGAGTATATCCGTGTGGATGAGCAAAGGTCTATCTCAAATGAGCTAAACCAATGCTAACCCTAAAACATAGGTGGAGAGGGAATATATATAGTCTAAGGGGCGAAGGGATACATGGGCCTCGGCCCGGAGGCGCTGCACACAGGCAGGAGGGGGCCAGATGTCCGGGCGTTGGGCCGGATGTCTAGGTGCTCGCGAGGGGCCGGATGTCCGGGATGTTGGGCCGGATGCCCGGGCTGGTGGAGTTGGCCTTGGTGCTCTATGGATAGACGGGGCCGGATATCCGGGTGGAGGGGCCAGATGTCCGGGGCTTCGGGAGGAGCCGGATGTCCGGGGTGATGGCCGGATGTCCGGGCCGTCGGGGCAGCCTTCTGTGCTCCCTGGATGGTGTGTCCGTATGTCCGGGTTGGAGGCCGGATGTCCGGTGCGAAGGGCCGGATGTCCGGGCTGGACGCCGAATGTCCGAGCCCTGTAGCTTCTGCTGCAGACCCGAGACTGAGGGGTAAATCTGCAGGGGCCGGATGTCCGGGGCCATGGACGGATGTCCGGTGCCTGGAAGCTGTCCTTGCCTTCTTCCATTGGTTTTCTTCTTCCGTGGACTTGGTGGCTTGACCATATTCATGTGCATTCTCGGGAGGGTCCTCTTGGTACCTAATCATGCACAACATTTTGGACTTAGGTATTAGCCATGTCTCGTGAGGATCATATGAGATATCACTAAGGAGAGAAGTCACCTCGGTCTCGAGAGCTCAAGCTCGTGGTCTTTTCATGGGTCCTCTTGGTGCTTGGTGATACGATGGTAGGTCCATGGGGATGACCATAGGATGCTCCGCATCATCTCCCCTCCCTTGGGAAAGATTCGACCTCGGATCGAAATCCTCATCACCATGGTACGGGAGAGATCGTTGATGTTGAAGATGTCGCTGAGATCTATCTTGTATGCGTTGTTGTTGTAGCGTGCTAGCACCTTGAAGGGTCCATCGACTCGAGGTAGAAGTTTGGACTTGCATTCGTTGGGGAAGCAGTCCTTGCGAAGGTGTAGCCACACGAGATCTCCAATGTTGAATATCATGGGTTGCCTGTTGGCGTTGAGCTTGGTCGCGAGTCATTGTACTTGGCGATTGATGGTGTGCCTTGTATCCTCATGCATCTTCTTGATGTAGCTTGCTCGTGCACTCGCATCCATATTGGTGCGCTCTTTTAGAGGTAGAGGTAGAATGTCCAATGCGGACAACGGGTTGAAGCCATAGACGACCTCGAAGGGGGACTTGCCGGTAGTCGAATGTCTTGCACGGTTGTAGGCGTACTCGGCGATGGGTAGACATGCCTCCCACTCCTTGATGTTCTTCTTGATCAACACACAAAGTAGAGTGGAGAGCGTACGGTTCGTCACCTCCGTTTGGCCGTCGGTTTGAGGATGGTATGCGGATGAGAACAAGAGCTTGATTCCGAGCTTAGCGCATAGCGTCTTCCAAAAGAAACTCAAGAACTTGACGTTGCGATCGGAGACGATTGTCTTTGGTACTCCATGGAGTCGCAAGATTTCCCTACAAAAGAGATTAGCAACATGTGAAGCATCGTCTATCTTGTTGCAAGGAATGAAATGTGCCATCTTAGAAAATCGGTCCACAACAACAAACACGGAATCCTTGCCATTTTGAGTTCTAGGCAAACCAAGTACAAAATCCATGCTAATGTCTTCCCAAGGTTGGTAAGGAATAGGGAGAGGCATGTAAAGACCATGAGATTGAGCTTTAGACTTAGCTTTGCAACATGTTGAGCATCGGTTGGTGAAGCGTGAGACGTCGCGTAACATCTTGGGCCAAAAGTAGTTCTTGGAGAGCGTGACGAATGTCTTGTCGCGTCCTAAATGTCCCATGAGTCCGCCTCCATGAGCCTCTTGCAAAAGGATCAAACGAAGAGAAGACTCGGGAATGCAAAGTTTGTTAGCTCTCATAAGATACTCATCCTTGATGTAATATCATTCCCAAGATGTATGCGTCAAACATTTAGCATAAGGAGTAGCAAAAGATGGATCATTTGCATACAAGTCTTTGATGTGCTCAAAGCCAACAACATTCAACTCAAGTTTAGTGACAAGCGCGCATATGCGTGAAAGTGCATCCGCAACTACATTTTCCTTACCCTCAATGTACTTGATCACATAGGGGAAAGATTCAATAAATTAACTCCATTTGGCATGATGCTTGCTCAACTTAGTTTGGCCTTTTAAGTACTTAAGAGTTTCATGATCGGTATGTATGACAAACTCATGAGGTCTAAGATAATGTTCCCAAACATGTAGCACACGCACTAATGCATATAATTCTTTGTCATAAATTGGATAGTTAAGTTGAGCACCGGAGAGTTTTTCACTAAAATATGCAATGGCTCGTTTTTCTTGCATCAAAACTCTGCCAATTCCGGTACCACTTGCATCACAATGAACCTCAAAAGTTTTGTCAAAGTTGGGCAAAGCAAGAATCGGAGCATGAGTAAGCAAAGACTTGAGCTCATCAAAAGCGGTGGATTGCAAAGATCCCCAAACAAAAGGAGCATTCTTCTTACTCAAGGCATGCAAAGGAGCGGCAATAGTGCTAAAATCTTTCACAAAGCGATGATAAAAACCCGCAAGGCCAAGAAAGCTACGCACTTGTTGCAAATTTGTGGGTTGGTGCCAAGTTTTAATTGCCTCAATTTTAGATTCATCAACATGAACACCCTTGGAAGAGACAACGAAACCCAAGAAAACGAGCTTGTCAACACCAAACGTGCACTTTTTCATGTTGACATAAAGACGTTCCTTGCGAAGAGTTTGCAAAACAGCCCTAACATGCTTTAGATGCTCTTTCATGGATTTGCTAAAAACAAGAATGTCATCAAAGTAAACCACAACAAACACTCTAATATAAGGTCGAAGCACAAAGTGCATAAGAAGCATGAATGTACCGGGAGCTTCCGATAAACCCATAGGCATAACCAACCACTCGTACAAGCCAAATTTGGTTTCGAAAGCGGTTTTCCATTCATCACCTTCCTGTATGCGGATTTGATAATAGCCACTTTTGAGATCAATTTTGGAGAAAATGGTGGCACCGCTAAGTTCATCAAGCATATCATCTAAACGAGGAATGGGATGCCTATAATGAACGGTAATAGCATTGATGGGTCTACAATTGGATCACATGCGAAAACTACCATCTTGCTTGGGCACAAGTATAACGGGAACGGCACAAGGGCTTAAGCTTTCACGTACATGTCTGTTGTCGATTAGTTGTTGTACTTGCCGTTGTATCTCCTTAGTTTCTTCGGGATTGATGCGGTATGGATCTTTGTTTGGTAGGGGTGCTCTGGGGATGAGGTCGATTCGATGTTCAATGCCTCGTAGAGGAGGTAGTCCCGGAGGTAGCTCATTGGGGAAAACATCTTGGAATTCCTACAAAAGAGAAGATAACACTAAAGGTAGAATCGTGAGAGGTGTTAGTTTTTGATTCTCCATCCTTGCACACAAGGACAAAGTGCATAACACTCGATGGGTTCTCACACACTTCTCGCATCTCACTTTCGGTGGCAAATAAGACTATGTTTTTCTTGTCGCTCATCATGGAGGCACTCGGTTTTGGCTTGTGGCACTCACTCTTCTCTTTTGGGTGGATCACTTTCTCACTCTTCTCTCCACAATGGGTGGCTTGCTTGTCGGCTATCACTTGACTAGGAGACATAGGTCGTAGCACATATTCCTTCCCTTTCATCTTGAAGCTATAGTGATTGGTACGCCCATTGTGGATGACGCCGCGGTCGAATTTCCATGGTTGACCAAGAAGGAGGTGGCAAACGAACATCGGGACGACATCACACTCCAAAGTGTCCTCATATGCGCCAATTTTGAAGGAGACTTGGACCATATACTCAACTCGTATAGTGCCGGAGTCACTTAGCCATTGGACTTTGTAGGGGTGCGGGTGCTTCATCTTGACCAATTGTAGCTTGGAGCATAGTTCTTCACTTGCCAAGTTGTGACAACTACCTCCATCGATGATGACCTTGACGGACCTTCTATTGATGCTGGCCTTAGTGTGGAAGATGTGGCATCTTTGGTCTTCTTCTTGTTGATGTTGAGAGTCAAGACTTTGGAGACAACGAGAGCGGGGCTCGAATCCTCATCACAAAAGACTTGATCATCTTCATCCTCGTTCACGCACCGGTGCATGGCCACTTGCTCAAGGGCTTCCATCTCCTCTTCACTCATGGAGTCATAGGTGTTGTCGTCATTGAGGACCATGGTGCGCTTGTTGGTGCATCGGAAAGACTTGTGGCCTCGACCGCCGCAAGTGAAACACTTGAAGGAGCTTGTCTTGATGGTCTCATCGGTCGGAGTAGATGATGAAGCGCGTGGCTTGAAGTTTCTTGTAGTAGGAGGAGGACGACTTGAGGTTGTCAAAGCTTTCTTGTAACTTGACTTGTCGTCGTTGCTTGTAGATGGCTTGGTTGAGGTAGAAGTTGGAGGAGTCATTGAAGCTTGGTTGTTGGAGAAGCCGTAGGTCTTGGATGAGTACTTGGCATACTTGAAGTCATCTAGCACTTGGCGTTCTGCCTTGGTAGCTTGATGCACTATCTCAATGAGGTTGGAGTAGGGTTGGAAGTCGGCGATCTTCTTGATGGGATGATTGAGGCCATTCAAGAAGCGTGCCATAGTTTGCTCATCATCTTCCGTGACATTGGCTCGTATCATGGCTATCTCCATTTCCTTGTAGTATTCTTGAACACTCTTTGTTCCTTGCTTGAGGAGTTGGAGCTTCTTGAAGAGATCGCGGTTGTAGTAGGTGGGCTCAAAACGTGCTCGCCTGACACCCTTCATTTGAGCCCAAGTGGTGATTAGTGGTTCACCTCTTCCTTCTCGGCGCTCAAGGACTTGTTCCCACCATATGAGCACATAGTCTTGGATCTCAAGTTATGCCATGAGATCCAAGACTATGTGCTCATAACGAAAATTTTTGTCGATCTTCAATGCCCATGATAGGTACTCTTTGGGATCATTGCTTCCATTGAACTTGGGCATGGTGAATTTTAGCTTGCCGTAGCATTGCTCTTCATTGTGTTGTGGTCGAGGATGATGATGACGCCCATGAAGGTGAGGGTAATCATCCTCATGTTTCTCTTGGCGTGGAGGAAGTCCATGATCAACTTTCTCTTGTTGAACTTGAGGTTGAGGAGGAACTTGTCGGGCTTGTGGAGGAGCTTGAGGAACTTGACATTGCACTCGCGGTTGGTAGTTCCGCTCCTGGATTTCTTCTCGAAGTGCTTCCTCTTGATTGCGTCGATCTCAGTTGTGGTTGGCGATGGCTCGACTTGATTCTTGAAGGGCACGTTGCGCCTCAAGAGCTTGTGCTTCACATTGTTGTTGTTGAAGGCGTTGAGCCTCGGCATCTTGTTCCTCTTGATGTAGATGCGCTCATTCTTCCTCTTGGCGACATTGACGTTGTCGTTCTTGAGCTTGTGCAAAAGCAACTTGGTGTGGTTGACGATGAAGTACTTGCTCGTTGACTTGCTCTTGTGAATGCTTGTCGTGTAGAGGATTGCAAGATGCATGACGGTCTTGACACGCGGCTCATCGAAGAGTGTTCGATGTCAGTGTACTTGAGCCGGAGAAGGTGTCGTCGGAGTGTCGACTTGAGCGGCTCCGTCTTGAGTATGAAGAAGTTGAAGGAGGGCGGTTCACCAACAAGGCGCGGATCTCGTCCATTCTTACATCGTTCTCTTGCTTGTGAGCGTCGAGCTTGTTGTCAAAGTAGTCCTTTGTACGTTGCTCGGAGAGTCGCAAGTCGGTGGCGAGGTTGTCGATGCGTTCGGTCATCGCTTGTTGCTCTTGATGCAACGCTCGTTGTGCACAAAAGAGGTGGCTCTTGGTGACGTATGATGACATGTCGTCGTCTTGCTCGATGAAGAGTGAGTTGGTAGAAGTACTTGGCCTATCCATCATTCCAAGCAAAAAATGTGAGTGGGAGAAGGAGAAGTACTTATACCAAATGTTCCTTGACCGATGTTGACGATGAATCAAGATCACTCAAATGCGGACAATGAAATAGCACAATTGTTACCAATTCTTGTCGGTTCTCACACCTACACAAGTAAAAGCTTATGGTGGAGCTTGGTTAGGATGGTGGCACAAAATTTGATGCAATTGTAAGTGAGCTTCAATAATGTTGGAAAAGATTCACAAATTCGCAAATGCAACAAGTAGACCAAGCAAGTAGATGTACACGAAAACAAACACGCAAATAGATAAGTGGGATTGTGCAAACCAAAAGTGAGCCAAAATGTGGAATCCAAGAAAATGCTCTTGTTGCACAATACACGAGAGACGCTAGCACGATTGCACAAAAGGTGGATACTTAACCTGTGCACAACCTACTAGGCAAAAATGCAACGACCTCTATCCCAAGTGTGCTATATGTATGGCATTTCGGTGATATGATCCAAGATGATCGGATATGACAATCTTAATGTAGTATGATGCTATGGTTCTTGCTTATAAGCTCTTTGCTTATCTTTCCTATTTGCTTAAAAGCTTTGTTGGCTCTTTCACTTTGAAGCTCTTTTCTTATGCAATACTTCACGAACCAAGATAGCAATTGTGTATGCGATGACAACTTTGTGACACAAAACATGATGCCAAGATATGAACCACTATGGTATGGTATGTATGCTATGGAGTATGAACAGTAATGTGCACAAGTCAAGTTGCCGGCAATACTCAATGGATAGTCTCGATGGGTAAGCAACGTAAACGTAAGGCTATGTGGTTATCAATGCAATTGCAAGGAAATGACAAAGATGTCGTCGAGGTTACCATCCTTGGCGATGATTAGTCCTTTGCAAAGATGAGCGGTGGTGATGTTGACGTCGAACCGTACCTATATAGCCAAAACACAATAGGACACGGAACCACAAACCAAAATCTCACAGACCAAAACATGTCAAAATCGTCATAGGAGGTAGCGGTGAGCGGTGGTGGTGCTTGTGGAAAGCGGTGGTGGTATGCGGAAGTATACGTGGGCACCGGGACAAAATTGGGCGAAACTAGGCGGAAAACGGCGCGGGGAATGGAGTTGCAGCTACCACGGGCCGGATGTCTGGGCCAGTGGCTGGATGTCCGAGCCAGTGGCCGGATGTCCGGGACACCGGATGTCCGGGGACTCGGGCGAATGTCCGTGCGCCTGGATCGTGGCCAAACAGGATGAACTCCACGGGAAAAAGGGCAACTCCGGGGCAAAATTCGGATGAATTTGTGGATGGAAATTGTGGAAAAGATGGGGGAAAGCTAGATCCACTCGATGCAAAGCAGATCCGTGGATCAAATCCAACAAACTTCATCACACCAACAAATCACAAAAAAAATTGGGGCTATTTTTGGTGGGGATTTTCGGATTTAGGACGAAAACAACAAAATCTCGCTAGAAAACACGGGGTAGGGGCTCCAAAAACGTGATCAGCGTGGCTCATGATACCAAGATGATGTAGGGTGGAACCCTATGGGCCGATCTTTCACGTTTTGAGAGGATCCCTACGAGGAACACGAAGAACGCGCGGATGGGTACGAGGGAAATCACGGGAAAACGCAAGAGAAAACACTCAACCAAGACGAATATGATCACACATGTGCTAGATCATCGAGGCACAAAGCAACACGAGATCCAAAGTCAACAAGGGACGATACAAGGGTAACAGTTCTCCTCCGTGAGGAGGTCTTGATGGTCTTGTCCGGATGGAGGTCTTGAATCCAGGTGGATCTTCTCCGGATGGAGGTGTCGGTCCCATACGAGGAGTAGATCCGTGTGGATGAGCAAAGCTCTATCTCAAATGAGCTAAACCAATGCTAACCCTAAAACGTAGGTGGAGATGGAGTATATATAGTCTAAGAGGCGAAGGGATACATGGGCCTCGGCACGGAGGCGCTGCACACAGGCAGGAGGGGGCCGGATGTTCGGGCGCTCGCGAGGGGCCGGATGTTCGGGCTGTCGGGCCGGATGTCTGGGATGGTGGAGTCGGCCTTGGTGCTCTTTGGATAGACGTGGCCGGATGTACGGGCGGAGGGGCCAGATGTCCGAGGCTTCGGGAGGAGCCGGATGTCCGGGGTGATGGCCGGATGTCCAGGCCATTTTGGGGCAGCCTACTGTGCTCCCTCGATGGCGTGTCCGAATGTCTGGGCTGGAGGCCGGATGTCCGTGCGGAGGGCCGATGTCCGGGATGGACGCCGGATGTCCGGGCCCTATAGCTTCGGCGGCAGACCCGAGGCTGAGGGGTAAATCTCCAGGGGCCGGATGTCCGGGGCCATGGCCAGATGTCCGGTGCCTGGAAGCTGTCCTTGCCTTCTACCGTTAGTTTTCTTCTTCCGTGGACTTGGTGGCTTGACCATCTTCATGTGCATCCTCGGGAGGGTCCTCTTGGTACCTAATCATGCACAACATTTCGGACTTAGGTAGTAGCCATGTCTCGTGAGGATCATATGTGATATCACTAAGGAGAAAAATCACCTCGGTCTCGAGAGCTCTAGCTCGTGCTCTTGTCATGGGTCCTCTTGGTGCTTGGTGAGACGATGGTAGGTCCATGGGGATGACCGTAGGATGCTCCGCATCAGAATGCTACCTAGCGTAATTCTCAATGTAATTTTCTTTATTGTGGCATGAATGTTCAGATCCAAGTGATTCAAGATAAAAGTTTAATATTGACATAAGAGTAATAATACTTCAAGCATACTAGCAAAGTAATCATGTCTTCTCAAAATAACATGGCTTAAAGAAAGCTATCCCTAGAAAATCATATAGTATAGCTATGCTCTATCTTCATCACACAAAGTATTTAATCATGCACAACCCCGATGACAAGCCAAGCAATTGTTTAATACTTTTATGTTCTCAAACTTTTTCAACTTTCACGCAATACATGAGCGTGAGCCATGGACATAGCACTATATGTGGAATAGAATGGTGGTTGTGGAGAAGACAAAAAGGAGAACATAGTCTCACATCAACTATGCGTATCAACGGGCTATGGAGATGCCCATTAATAGATATCAATGTGAGTGAGTAGGGATTGCCATGCAACGGATGCACTAGAGCTATAAGTGTATGAAAGCTCAATAAAAGAAACTAAGTGGGTGTGCATCCAACTTGCTTGCTCACTAAGACCTAGGGCATTTTGAGGAAGCCCATCATTGGAATATACAAGCCAAGTTCTATAATGTAAAATTCCCACTAGTATATGAAAGTGACAACATAGGAGACTCTCTATCATGAAGATCATGGTGCTACTTTGAAGCACAAGTGTGGTAAAAGGATAGTAGCATTGTCCCTTCTCTCTTTTTCTCTCATTTTTTGGGCCTTTCTTTTTTTTATGGCCTTTCTCTTTTTTTTATGGCCTTTCTCTTTTCTTTCATCCGGATTCTCATCCCGACTTGTGGGGGAATCATAGTCTCCATCGTCCTTTCCTCACTTGGGACAATGCTCTAATAATAAAGATCATCACACTTTTATTTACTTACAACTCAAGAATTACAACTCAATACTTAGAAGAAAATATGACTCTATGTGGATGCCTTTAGCAGTGTACCGGGATATGCAATGAATCAAGAGTGACATGTATGAAAGAATTATCAAGGTGGTTTTGCCACAAATATGATGTCAACTACATGATCATGAAAAAGCAATATGACAATGATGGTGCGTGTCATAATGAATGAAATGGTGCAAAGTTGCATGGCAATATATCTCAAAATGGCTATGGAAATGCCATAATAGGTAGGTATGGTGGCTGTTTTGAGGAAGGTATATGGTGGGTGTATGGTGCCGGCGGAAGTTGCGCGGCACAAGAGAGGCTAGCAATGGTGGAAGGGTGAGAGTGCGTATAATCCATGGACTCAACATTAGTCATAAAAACTCATATACTTATTGCAAAAATCTACAAGTTATTGAAACAAAGTACAACGCGCATGCTCCTAGGGGGATAGATTGGTAGGAAAAGACCATCGCTCGTCCCCGACCGCCACTCACAAGGAAGACAATCAGTAAATAAAGCATGCTCCCACTTCATCACATAACGGTTCACCATACGTGCATGCTACGGGAATCACAAACTTAAACACAAGTATTCCTCAAAATCACAACTACTCAACTAGCATGACTCTAATATCACCATCCTCATATCTCAAAACAAATATCAAGCATCAAATTGACCATAGCATCCAATTCACTTTCTATAGTTTTTATTATACCCAACTTGGATGCCCATCATATTAGGACTAATTTTATAACCAAAGCAAATTACCATGCTTTTCTAAAAGACTCTCAAAATAATATAAGTGAAGCTTGAGATATCAATAATTTCTACAAAATAAAACCACCGCCGTGCTCTAAAAGGATATAGGTGAAGCACTAGAGCAAATGACAAACTACTCAAAAAGGTATAAGTGAAGATCAATGAGTAGTCGAATAATTATGCAACTATGTGAAGACTCTCTAACATTTAAGAATTTCAGATCTTAGTATTTTATTCAAACAGCAAGCAAAACAAAAGAAAATAAAATGACGCTCCAAGCAAAACAAAAGAAAATAAAATGACGCTCCAAGCAAAACACATATCATGTGGTGAATAAAAATATAGCTCCGAGTAAAGTTACCGATGAAAAAAGATGAAAGAGGGGATGCCTTCTGGGGCATCCCCAAGCTTAGGCTCTTGGTTGTCCTTATTCCATAGTCCATTGAGTCTTTACCCAAAACTTGAAAACTTCACTACACAAAACTCAAAAGAAAACTCGTAAGCTCCGTTAGTACAAGAAAATAAATCACCACTTAGGTACTGTTATGAACTCATTCTAAATTAATATTGGTGTAATATCTATTCCAACTTCTCTATGGTTCATACCCTCCGATACTACTCATAGATTCATAATAATAAGCAAACAACACATAGAAAACAGAATTTGTCAAAAATAGAACAGTCTGTAGTAATCTGTAACTCTCGAATACTTCTGTAACTCCAAAAATCCTACCAAATTAGGAACACCTGAGCAATTTATGTACCAATCCAGAGCAAAATGAGTCAGATCAAAATCATGTTTCTGTAAATTGTCAAAACTCATTTACTGGGTGCAAAAGTTTATGATTTTCAGCAGGATGAACACAACTATCACCGTAAGCTATCCAAAAGGTCTTACTTGGCACTTTATTGAAACAAAAGCTATAAAACATGATTACTACAGTAGCATAATCATGTGAACACACAAAAAACAGTAAAGGTAAATATTGGGTTGTCTCCCAACAAGCGCTTTTCTTTAATGCCTTTCTAGCTAGGCATGATGATTTCAATGATGCTCACATAAAAGATAAGAATTGAAACATAAAAAGAGCATCATGAAGAATATGACTAGCACATTTAAGTCTAACCCACTTCCTATGCATAGGGATTTTGTGAGCAAACAACTTATGGGAACAATAATCAACTAGCATAGGAAGGCAAAACAAGCATACCTTTAAAACTTTAAGAACATAGAGAGTGAACTTGATATTATTGCAATTCCTACAAGCATATGTTCCTCCCTCATAATAATTTTCAGTAGCATCATGAATGAATTCAACAATATAACCAGCACATAAAGCATTATTTTCATGATGCACAAGCATATAAATTTTACTACTCTCCACATAAGCAAACTTCTTCTTTATGGCATACGTATCATCACAATAATCATCATAAATAGGAGGCATGCTTTCATCATAATAAATTTGCTCATCAAAACTTGGGGGGACAAAAAATATCATCTTCATCAAACATAGCTTCCCCAAGCTTGTGGCTTTGCATATCATTACCATCATGGATATTCAAGGAATTCATACTAACAACATTGCAATCATGCTCATCATACAAAGATCTAGTACCAAACATTTTTATGCATTCTTCTTCTAGCAATTGAGCACAATTTTCCTTTCCAACATTCTCACGAAAGATATTAAAAAGATGAAGCGTATGAGGCAAACTCAATTCCATTTTTTTTGCAGTTTTTCTTTTATAGACTAAACTTGTGATAAAACAACAAACTAAAAGATTCGATTGCAAGATCTAAAGATATACCTTCAAGCACTAACAGCGGGGAACACATGAAGAGATTATTCTAGGGTACGAAACCACCTCAAAGTTATTCTTTCTAATCGATCTATTCAAGAGTCCGTAGTAAAATAACATGAAGCTATTCTTTCCGTTCGATCTATCATAGAGTTCGTACTAGAATAGCACCTTAAGACACAAATCAACCAAAACCCTAATGTCACCTAGATACTCCAATGTCACCTCAAGTATCCGTGGGAACGATTATATGATATGCATCACACAGTCTCAGATTCACCTATTCAACCAACACAAAGTACTTCAAAGAGTGCCCCAAAGTTTCTACCAAAGAGTCAAGACAAAAACGTGTGCCAACCCCTATGCATAAGTTCATTGAACCCGCAAGTTGATCACCAAAACATACATCAAGTAGATCACGTGAATATCCCATTGTCACCATAGATAAGCACGGCAAGACATACATCAAGTGTTCTCAAATCCTTAAAGGCTCAATCCAACAAGACAACTTCAAAGGGAAAACTCAAACCATTACAAGAGAGTATAGGGGGAGAAACATCATAAGATCCAACTATAATAGCAAAGCTCGCGATACATCAAGATCGTATCACCTCAGGAACACGAGAGAGAGAGAGAGATCAAACACATAGCTACTGGTACATACTGATGTCTACTACACAACCTTCTTCTTGTAGACGTTGTTGGGCCTCCAAGTGCAGAGGTTTGTAGGACAGTAGCAAATTTCCCTCAAGTGGATGACCTAAGGTTTATCAATCCATAGGAGGCGTAGGATGAAGATAGTCTCTCTCAAACAACCCTGCAATCAAATAACAAAGAGTCTCTTGTGTCCCCAACACATCCAATACAATGGTAAATTGTATAGGTGCACTAGTTCGGCGAAGAGATGGTGATACAAATGCAATATGGATGATAGATATAGGTTTTTGTAATCTGAAAAATATAAAAACAGCAAGTAACTAATGGTAAAAATGAGCGTAAACGGTATTGCAATGCTAGGAAACAAGGCATAGGGTTCATACTTTCACTAGTGCAAGTTCTCTCAACAATAATAACATAACTGGATCATATAACTATCCCTCAACATGCAACAAAGAGTCACTCCAAAGCCACTAATATCAGAGAACAAACGAAGAGATTATGGTAGGGTACTAAACCACCTCAAAGTTATCCTTTCTACTTGATCTATTCAAGAGTCCGTAGTAAAATAACACGAAGCTATTCTTTCCGTTCAATCTATCATAGAGTTCATACTAGAATAACGTTCATACTAGAATAACTCAAGTAAGATTTGGTTGAGCACATGTAGGCAGTTAAAGAGGCAACAGAATATATATGCTAATTGATTTAATTTTTGAACTAGTTAATTTAAAAAATTCGTCGTATTGTAATATTTATTAAGTTAGAATTATGATTTGATTTGCACTATTTTAAGCTTGCGAACTTGAAAATAAAATGGAATATTTGCAGCTATGGTCGGATGACCAGCTCCCGCATCAATATGTGTGGACTGATCCTCACCGATCCATCCGACACTACTGCATGCTGCTGCTAACGCGACACTACGATCAGAGACCCTTCGACGAAACTGTGTGCGATGCACTAATCACAAACGGTGGTGTAAAAAATGTCAAATAGGTGCAAAATGTTTGCGATGACGGATGCATCAAACATGGTTCAGATTTTGGTTGCGTGTGTGATGCAGGGCATACAGTTCAGTTCAATTAACTATTTGCGATGAGGAGGAACAAAAGAAACGGGCTGCCAGATGAAGGCGTGTGCGATGTAGAGCATACGTTTCACTTGGATGAACTGTTTGTGATGAGGCGGAACAACAGAAACAGGCAGCCAGATGAAGGTGTGTGCGATATATGGCATACAATTCACTCAGATGAACTATTTGCATTGAGCCAAGAAAACAGAAATGGTTCAACTTAACAAGATGTGTGTAATACACGGCAAACAGGTCTGTAATCGGAAATGTGTGGGAGGACCGATAACAACACAGATGATTCATGTTAACAAGCTGTGTGTGTCGTGAGCAAACGATTGCTGGTATACAATTGTCAGTGATTGATGAAATCATCACCAACGGCTTCCATTGTTTAGCCCGTGTGCGATGTGATTTTCTCTGACTACAGAGCATCAACATATATACTTAAAAAGACCACATTGCATAACCAAATTAAGCATACAATTACACAAGTGACTTCACACACCAAAGTAAGAAATTACATGCATACTAAACTAGGAGAAACGAGGATCTAATCATCTACTTCTTGTTGCGATGACGCTTGCCATTGCTCTGCTTCTGGATGGATCCCTTGCCGTTTTGGAGAAGGAGGGACTTCCTCATGTCAACGATCCGCCTATACATGTTGTAGCTCGTGTACGCCTCCTTGTCCGCGTACACGACATGAGCTTTGTTGAGTTTCTCCATCCAGGTCGAGTGCAGGCACACTTGTCCTTGTTGCAGGAATCCTTCATGTCTCTGTAGTAGGGGTCGATGATGGCCTCGGCGAGGTGAACCAGTGAGTCCTTCTCATGGTCCTTACTGCCCCAGATCTTGTATTGGCCCTGGATGTCGACAAGATTCTGGCAGGCGATGCCCGAATTCGTGAGCACCTTGACATCGTTGGTGATGTCCACCGTAGAGAACATGTAGTGGGGGCTGTTGACAAACTTGGTGAAACGCTCGCAAGGCCTTGTGTCCAGGCAGTAGTGGTAGATGAGGACGTGGTTGCGCACGCACATATGGGCGACGACAACCTTGGGACGAGACCCGGCATGAGTGCGGGTGTACTCGAGGTCGAACCCGACCACCTTGTACTTTTCCTTGACAAGCAACAACTCCATGATGTGGATGGAGTGCTCCACCCAGACCGAGTTGTTGGTGTACACCACCGAGAGCTCCTTGAACCTTCGGTGGGTGTCCACCATGGCATGCATTGTGAACTGCTGCTTGTTGTGGGCAGCCGCTCAGAGCGCCATTGGAGCCCGCACAATCCCCTCTAAGAACTTGTTGTGGTGGGTGTGCTTCTTGCAATGGTGGGGCGCGATCGAAAGGTTGAAGAGATGCAAGAGGCTTAAATGGCCGCAGGAACAAATGGGGGCCAGCCGGCCTGTAATCGTCACGTCTTGTCACGGCGTTCATAGCGGAGGATTCTAGTGCACGCTTGACAACACCGCACCACATGCGTTTCGTTTGACCACGCGTGGGCTTGAAGAGGCGCCAAATGTATCATCGGTGAGCCTGTTCCTGCGCTACCGTGCAAGCTTCCCGACCGGCTAGTTTGGCCACGCGTCAGCTAGAAGAGGGACAAATCATGGGCGTTTATTGGCAAAAAGCTTTGTAAAAATGAAGTGTGTGGAATGACTTCGGTCATAAGTTTACCCGTGGGTGATGAGGTCAAAGTTACACAGAAGCGTAACGATGGACACTCGAGTGCAATAATTAATTATGCGCTTTACAGGGCACACGGTGGAAGAAACCAACTGTGTGCAATAATGTCGAAGATCGCAGTCGAGTTAGCTATACAGACCGTGTGCTGTGAGATCGACAAGGTAAACAGATTCAAGAATGGTTAATAAAATCTAAGACCATTGCATATTAAGGTCAAAATAGTGCTACCAATATACGAGTCTCATACGATGCCATTTCAATGATTGTACCACAAAAACTTGAAATATTACAAGGTTCAAATTCCAGAGTTATATGGCTCAAATTCAAAGATTACAAGGTTCAAACTGATATTAGAAATGAAATTCAGCTCATCAGCTGCAAATACTCGCGCTGATTCGCAGGACATGGAGATCAAAGAGGTTCAAACTAATATTACCACTTTTAAGTCTGGTTTCGAAACTTCACAATTTCTGCAAAGGGGCCAGCCACTGAGAAGTCATATATGGGGTTGACACGATGACTTCCGGTTACTCTGTCATCTGAAGTTCCAAAATGAAATTCAGCATTTTTGGAGCCTATTCCATTCTGCCGCAGGCGCCGGTGTTGATCAACAAACCATTCATTTTTGCGAAATAAATGTAGGGAAAACCTCATTACCTTCAGCAACCTTGCTCTGACAACAAAGAATCTAGCGAATATAATCTCCGGTAAGGTCCCTCGATAGGAGTCCAAAGTAATTTCTGAAGATGCAGATCTAGGCATTCGATGTGATTGTTATATTGTATCACATTATCCACCACTGAGCCTAATCTTATCTGCAAAAGAAGAAAACGTTTTAGTGCCTACATGCAGTTTTGAATTGCCTAAAAAATGCAGTTTTGCACACTACTATGGGCCTATTTGGTTTGCAGGATTTGTAAAATGCACTAACATGCCATCTTCGATCTGACATGATTAATGGGCATTAACATGCCATCTTCGATCTTCACAATAGGTTGGAGTGGATGTAAAGTACCCTAAGAAAACTAGTACAGATGAATCCAATGGAGAAATGCATGTGGATTATAACCATATGGATCAAGCAACCAATATGGGGAGGGGCATGTATGTACTGAAATCCTCCAAAAGAATCCTTCAGAAATCGTAGTACATTGTCATTGTAAACTTGGAAAAAGGTGTCACAAACTGAACTCCCTTATGGTTAACATTTAACAAGAAAGGAACATCACCTCGATATATAGCTTCTCCAGGCACGGAATGCATCTCAGGAAACTGACAACTTGCTCCAGGTTGGGGCCGATCGATTCTAGTGCCAAGACCATCACTGTGCGCAGTTTTGGGGTCAAGCTTGTCGGAATCATTTTCTGAATGACAGACAAACAAACATCTTCAAAATTAGAAATAATTTTAATTTGTAGAAGGAGAGGTAGAAGACAGTTATTGTACCTGAACGGGTGTGGATCCAATAACAAGTTTAGAGTATTTGTCAGATGAGTAGCCCAGCACTGTCAATTTTGGCGCAGAAATGACATTGATTCTTGTTGGACCTACTTGATCAAGCACAAGTAATCTCTCAAGTGCATGTGTGTCCTCAATGACCATATCGTGGTACACATCTTGTGATGTCTTCCTGCCGAACCAGTAATACACATAAATAGTTCGAAGAGTCATGGAGGTGATGTGGAATGTACTTAACCCATTGAGCACCTGAAGACAAAGGTACTCGAGTGTAGTACAGCCACGGAGCAGGCACTCCATGTCACCGTTTGAGAGGCAGACAGTGACAAGCTTGAGATGCTTCAGTCGTGAATAAGAGCGGGCGCGTCATTAAAGGGGGGAATGACAGTTCCTGAACTTGGCGACGCGCAGCGTGGGCGCGAGGCGGATCATGGATCTTGGCAGCGAGTGCATATTCCCATCATCAAAAGTGAGCTCCTCAAGCTAATCTAGGGCGGGGGATCAGAACCAGTCATCAAGCTTGGCTCGGTCCCTGCCGTTGGAACGGAACTTGCCCATTCTAAGGCCTCTGGTTGGGCCAAGGTGACTACCGAGGATCTTGGACAATGCATCCAAGCTTTTGCGATAGCCATGGCAGAGCTCGTGGGTGTCGATGAGGTCAAAAGGGGTGGAGTTCCATAGGGAGCGCCAGTGTCGGGAAAGGACGGTTGTCTGCGCCCCATATTTGATTGGGAGGAGGGAGATGATGACTGTCAACATATCATCGGGGAGGCTGCTGATGAAGTCTAGGCCTGCTGGAGTTGCTTGCGGTTCTAGCTTGCCCCTCCTCCGCTTGTTGGTAGCCCCGTTCTCCACCTCTGGATTCTCCTTCTCAGAAGCGCTTTCTGATAGAAATGGGAGTACAGGGAATATTTAGTTCAAACAGGGCAATAGAAAAGTGTATTGTTAACTAGAAGTTATTAGGTAGGAATATAGGAGAAAGGGAATAACAATTGGTTGCTTAAATACTACACAATTCATTTGACATTGTTGGGTAAGTCAACATGCAGATAGTTGAAAGAAAACTTACTTCAAACAAAGTCTGGATGGATGATTTTATCGGGGAAATTAGCATATATCTCATGACCAGGCCCTTTTATGTGTAGTGCAATTTTAGTGCGAGCTTTCAGTACATAAAACTTAGAAATTTCTTTCCAAAAGCCAGTGCCAAAATAGGAGTCACCATGTTCATCAAGTCTTATAGTAGCAACGATTGTAAATCCATGGTTTGTGTGCAGTATGACATCCGTGCAGTCTTGATCTATGTAAAGGGAAATATTGCGCACTACATAATCTGTTGCATAGCAAGGGATGCGCTATAGAAAATGGTAGGATTGTTAAAGAAAATGTGGTAACATGCAAATATGGGCCCAAATTGAAAGAACTATACAGCAGTTGAAATCGAAGGACAAAAATCTATAATTAAACAGATAGGGCAAACATGATGTCACGGAAATATGAGAGTAATCAAAATAACAATACATCATTAATTTTCCTAATATAGAAAGAAGAGGGGAAAAATCCCCTTTGACGTATATGGTGCATGTGGCACCTTTTATACAAATGTAGCAATATTTAGAATATGTTCAGGAAAGTAGGCCATGCCAACTGATTTAGGGTGAGATTGAACATACCGCGCGCATCCTCAAGTCATCTGGTACGGTGAGATGGAATCTCTGGCGGAGGTCGCAAAGTCCTGATGTGTCAGCGCACTGTACATTCTATGAATGAAAGAAAACCCTCAAATCAGCTCAGATAAAAATGAATTCACGGCAATTTCCGCCGGGTGATTAAAGGAGGTAGATGAACTGGGAGAGATGAGATAATATCTCATTAAATTAGTTACCTTGTCATCCATGAGAAAGAACCCTCAGTTGGCAGATTCCCCAACCGAGCGGAGTTGGTCGACCGCGAGCAGCTTCGAGAAATTCGATGGCGATAGGCGGCATCAATCGAAAGTGGCGAAATGCAGAGGGGTTTGCCGGCAGCCTGGCGGCGGCGGCAGGCATCGAGCTAAATGGTTACCACCGTGATAGGTGGTGCCATGCATAGACGCGGAGGAGCTTGTGCAGGTGTGAATGGGGACCAGAGTCAGGGGGTGGCGGGCGGGGTGAGGGTTTTTGTGACGTGGGAATGGCGATTGTTTTCTTTTTTGTTTTTTGAATTGGGTGGTGAGGGTTTTCTGTCCACAAAGAATTTCGGAGGCAATGGTTTGCTAGAGCCAACCGTGTGTGATTGACGCAACAGGAAAAACGAAAGTCATTGCACACAATTCCAATTTTGGGAACCTGTGTGTGATTGACGTACTACCTCCATCCTGGTTTATTGGTCCCCTTTGTAATTTTTACCAAATATTTAACTAAGAAATGTTTATGCATGTCACCAAAAATTATATCATTGAACACTATGCTCAAATACCCATCCAACGATATATTTTTTACTGACCTGCACTAACATTTTGTTAGTTAAACCTTTGGTCAAAATTTAACACAAATTACAAAGGGGACCAATAAACCAAGACGGAGGTAGATTCCACCAACCTAACTGATTGCATCCATATCCCACGGTTAGACGTAAGTAAACATAGATTAAACATACTCAGACATAGATAGTAAGTGTACATGTACACAAGCATAGTTCAACCATAAGTACATAGTTCAACCGTCATTAAGCATACTCAAGTGTACATAGTTCGATTCCACATCTCATCTCACATGCCGGCACAATCTTCAAGCTTCTCCAGGTACTCAGCGTACGTGTCGTGTGTCACGCTGCGGGAATACTTCTACTTGAAGGAGCCAGCGGCCCATCCTCTTGCATGCACCAGAACACATAGATACGCGCCATGAAGCTTGTGGTTGCAAAATGGGCATCGATAGCCAATGTTCCATGTCCTAATACGCCTATTATGCTTGCCCGCATAAAGCTCCCTCAGGATTTGCCTCTTGTACCTCCTCTGGCCATCTTCATCCTCGCTGTCCACATCGTCAGACAACACCTATACAAATAGTAAAACCAATTTGGCATCAAATCAATGTTTACATGCCGTGAATTAGGATTAGGAATTTATGGCTATTTATTTTTACATATCCAGAGATTATGGTTCGATTTTAAAGCATAGTCGTCCATGTACAGACAAATGTTGAAGAAAATAATGGCACAAACATATGTAGGTCATTCAAAATGAATTGTCAAGTCCTGGCTAGGAATTATTAGCACGAACACTAACCCTAGTCGGATTACTAGCAAAAATCATTTGCATAGATGAAACAACTTATCACTTATCACTTGTACGATTCAAACAATCAATACACTACATGGATCTAACGAAACTTACTCAGATTTCATGGAATGGGAGAACATATCCATAGGATTTATATTTGAAAAAGGGGGATGCATGAGTAACCAGAGAAACCCTATTATCTATTTGACACATAAATGGGTATAGATGACTAATCAGCTGTCCGTCATCGTCCGAGTCGTTGCCAGAGTGGTCGTCGGAGTCGTCGACGAGGTCGTCACCAGAGTCGGTGTGGAACTCCGCCTCCAGCTGTGGAAGCTCGACGACGTCAGGGTGTAGCGATAACTCGCCGACGGTGATGGCAACCTCTGTCTCCATCTCCATGTCGTGCTCCGGTGCTTTAGCAGCCCCGGCGTCGCCACTCCCTCCGATGGGGCGCTTCGGCGGCATCCTCATACACTGACGGCTTTGAGGACTGAGAGCGGCGTCGAGGATGCAAGCAGAGAGAGAGGATTGTGTGTGTGGTGAGGAAGGGGGCTGCGGTCACTCGGGCGCACCATTAATATGGAGTAGTGGGAGTTGTGGGAGAGAGGCGGGCGGCGGTCAAACCGATGGCTCGCCTCCCGGTGAGCCTGCACACCGGACTGCTGGCATGCCTACCAAAATTTCACATGGCTACCCTCCCAATGACACTGCGCAACGAGCACGCCTCCGTCAATTCACACACCTGCACGCACGCCTCCCGGTCTGCCTGTGCGGCGGACTGCTTGCATGCGTCCCATCAACTCACGCCTGCTCGCACGGCACACGTGTCACACAGCGGCACATATATTGTTTTTTTATTTGGATTATTAATGTTGCCGCTTTATTGCTTAACCGAAGCATGGCACGTATCCATTGTTGGTCTAACACTCGCGGTTCGAATAAATTATCCGTTTGGGATATTGGTTCCCAATTATTAATAATCTCCCATTTGTAATTAGATAAAGATTATACATCAAAACTGGTCTCAAATTTGACAAAAAAAGGTACAATGCCACTTTGTATTGGTGTCCATATGACAACATGATAAGTTTCATGAACTTCAAATAAGTTTTGGATGTACTAGAATTTAAAAATCAAGATTCTCAATGTTTGAAATTTGTTGCATGGGGAGTAAACATGCACCCAGTGAGACACATGTGTTTTTGCAATCCATTTAGGTGCACTGTCACGTGTGCATGTAACTCAAATTTTATTTTTGCACATTATACCCTTAGAAAATCAATCAATTAATGTACTAAAACGTCTTAATGATCTATGTATTTTTTTCAAAATGAAAACGTCCCTCCTTTGGTAACATATGTTCACCGCGGGATAATTAATTTAACAAGCATGTAGTTGCGATGGATTCGCGATGTGTGTGTGTGTGCGTCTGGGGTGGCGGGTAGCTGGCAGTACACTACGAGTTGTGAGCGACCGTGTGGGTTGGCCATTTTGTTAGGCAGGTCGGTGCCACATCAGAATCATGAATTCATTATTTAAAACATTACACAACCCTTTCAAACATACATGTTTTGTCCACATGCAGCCGATGGTTGTCATACACGACAGTCGATACTTGCGTGTGATGCTTCCTGTGGGCCCACGAGGTCGTCGTCCATCACTTTGATGAACAGCCGGCAGTGAGGTTAATTTGACCAGCAAGGTAGAATCTTTTTGTTTGTGTTATGGTGGTATATAGTACGCGTCGAAGAGGTGGGAGGGGACTAGCATATATACTATGCGTATGCGTCCGTGAACAAGTACACCTCACTAAGTGTCGGGACTTTTTGGTTTCCGAGGCACGTGCCACATCAAAATTGTGAAATTGGCTATTCAAACATCACACAACACCTCTTTGGGCCACATGCATGCACGCGGTGGTTATCCTATCTAGGACACTCACGTGTGACGCTTCCATCTGTGGGCACACGAGGCCATCGTTGATGCATGCATGCATCACTTTTGACCTAGCTACATCGGGAGAGGTTAATTAATTTCACCATCAATGAGGATTCTTTTTGGGTTGTACGTATTATGGTAGGAGCATATAGTGTGCGTCGAAGAGGGGGGAAGGGGACCATCATATGTAGCACGCTTCATGAACCTCGCTCTATGTGGGTGCATGGTTTAAGGTTTTTGAGTCATGTGGCACATCAAAGTTGTGCATTTTGGGTATTCAACATATATATGTTTGGCCCACATGCAAAGCGATGGTGGTTGTCCTCTCGCACCCACTTAAGCGATTATCAGCGATATCAATGCTTTCCGTCTGTGGGCCCGCTTGTTCCATCACTACTTTTTGCCTGACAATGAGAGAGGTTAATTTGACTTAGGAGGGGATTATCTTTTTTGCTTGTAATACGGTGTATATATATAGGTCATGCTCTGGGATGACATGCATATGATACAGTTTGAGCACACACACATGCATGCGTACGCATGAATCCCTCCCATCGAGTCGAAGTGGCTAGTACAACGACACGTCATGAACCAATCTCGCTCTGTGTGGGGAGTGTACGATTTTCGATGCACGCGCCACATCAATGTTGTGAAATGGTATTCAAACATGCATGCACGCATCACCTCCATACATATGCATGTAGTGGTTGCCTTCACATGCTACACTCCCTAGCGTGGTTACCGACGACAAGCCTATATATTCGTGGGCCCGCGTGGACATCCATGCATGATCACTTTGACTGACAACAAGATAGGTTACCATGGCGGATTCTTCATTTGGTTCGTGTTATCGTAGTATAGGTCATGGTGAGATTCAGACCTAATTAAGTTTGAGTGCATATACTATGCACGCATGCATGCATGAATCCCCGTCGTTTGCTTGAAGTGTGGTGTAACATACATATGCATCATCAACCTAACCCTCACTCAGTGTGGGGATTTCTAGTTCGAAATCACGGTGCCACATCAAAGTTGTTCCATTATGTACTCAAAAACACACCTCTCCATACATATGTTTGGGCCACACGCATGCAGTGGTTGTCTTTGGGGACTAGCTACTTGCATGATTATTGGCGAGCTAGCCCATCTCCGGGGTCGCATGGACGACCATCACTTTTACCAACAACAAGAGAGAGGTTGTACAACCAAGGTGGATTATTCTTGGTCCGTTTTATGATCCATCTTGGTGAGATATGCCTCTATGGCCCGCCGAATGAAAGTGTGTGGGGGGATGCTACTTCGCACTTTGCTAGGTGAACCTCGGTTGGGGGGGCATGCATTCATAGCTTAGGGTTCCCTTTGTGCCGACACGGGGGCTGCTAGCTACTTTGCACTTTGCTAGGTGAACTTTGGTTGGGGGGCATGCATTCATAGCTTAGGATTCCCTTCGTGCTAACACGAGGGAGGGAGGGTTGCTAGTTACTTTGCACTTTGCTAGGTGAACCTCGGTTGGGGGAGGGGCATGCATTCATAGCTTAGGATTCCCTTTGTGCGATTACCACGGGGGGCTATTAGCTACTTCAAGACTTTGCTAGGTGAACCTCGGTTGGGGGCATGCATTCATAGCTTAGGATTCCCTTCGTGCCGACACGAGCGAGGGGAGGCTGCCAGCTACTTCGCACTTTGCTAGGTGAACCTTGGTTGGGGGGAGGGGCATGCATTCATAGCTTAGAATTCCCTTCATGCCGACATGAGGGGGGTGGGGGCAAGCAATACTGTGCGCTTTGCGAGATAGGTGCCACATCGAAGTTGCATTTTCTATTTGAAAATCGAACCACCCTTTTCATATATAAATTTGGTCCACATGCAAGTGTGTTCATGTTCTGACCCTCTCCCGCGTCATTTTTTGCCAAATTTATGAACATTAGACAAGTCGGATGATGCAACAGACACGGTTCACTCAAACTAACCGTGTGCCACGCCGGTGCCCCTGTCACGCATACATCCGCACAGTACATTGGGCTCCACGAGGCTCCCCCTCTCAAAAATATCTGCCCGCCTCGAGAGTTTTTCGGTTTCATAACACATTGTTGTTACCTCCGGACCGTGCGTGATGTTTCTTGTTCCCAATCCCGCCTGCATCCCTAGAAAATATCTGCCCGCCTCGAGGGTTTTTCTGTTTCATAACACACGGTTGTTATCTCCAGACCGTGTTCGATGTTTCTTGTTCCCAATCCCGCCTGCATCCCTCGAAAATATTTGCCCGCCTCGAGGGTTTTTCTGTTTCATAACACACGGTTGTTATCTACGGACCGTGTGCGATGCACCATCATCAATCAATAGCCCCGACATTTCACTCCAGCGTTTGACTTTCGCATAGTAAAATTTTCAGTACCCGCATCATTTCCTAAAACACCCCCCCTCCACACACACACACACCCCCCAAAACCTCCTCGGGTGTGTGCACACACACACCCTCCCTTGCTCGAAACCCTAGCAAGGTCCCCGCCGCTGCCGCAAGGCCTCCATTGTCAACATCTGCCGGCTTGCCCATGCAGCTTACTCACCGATCTCCATACCCAGGCCGCCCTGAGTTTCTTAGATGACGCCTACCAAATGCCCCCTTTCCCATAGATCCCCATCCCCCACTCCAGAGTGTCGCAGCCTAAGCCCGGTACGCTTCCCGTGGAGCTAGAGGAGCGACTGGCCCAAAAGAGGTGTATCGCGGTCTCTTCGCCTGACATCGCGAGGAAGCTGACGACCATTACTGGCGGCAGGCAATCAAGCAGCGGGCTAGAGTATGCGGTCATGTCTCGGCCGCCAGCTACGACATTGAGGTCATCGACAGCGACGATATGAGGCATGCTATGTCACAGGTTAAGTGGCCCACCCCCAATCCCCCGGTTTCAACCGTCATCGATCTCGTCCAAGGCCCCGCCGCTGATCTCCTCTGGCTCGCTGTCAACAATTTGCCATCCTACATTGCCATAGAGCCCTTTTGTCATTTCTAAAGGACACGTTCTGCGACGCTGGCTTGGGATCCACAGCTTCCAGCAAGTCAGACCTCATCGACGGCGACCACGAGGAGTGCACCCTCTCTGTCTCTTCCAAGGGGAAAGAGCCTATCTGCTCTTCCAAGGGGAAAGTGCCCATCCGCGACATCAGGGAGGGCACCCTATAGCCGTGCTCTTCCAAGGGGAAGGAGCCCATCTGCGACAAAATGGAGCACATCCAGGGACTGTGCTCTTCCCACGGGAACGAGCCCATCTGTGACAAGTGAGGAAACCCATGATTTGTTTTGCCATGCCTCTTCACAGGGGAAACTCATGATTTGTTTTGTCGAGTCCCTTTTGTAGTGTAGTGAGAATATGTCCACTATTAATTGCTATATCATGTTGTTTGCAGTATGCCTTGTTTATTTCAGTTGTTCACAATGTGATGCTCTATATGTGCAATTATTTACTGTGCAGTACATTTCATCAATCCAGTTTTAAACATACCGGTAGGAATGCATATATTTGCTTGATGTTAAGCCTGTTATAGCTAGCATATGCCTCTTTTAAAGTTTTTTGATTGTTTGGTTGTTTGTAGTTAGCATATGTCCAGTTTCAAATGCTATCTTTGGTTGTTCGTAGTATGCCTTGTTTATTCTAGTTATTCACAACGTGGTGTTCTATATGTGCAAGTATGAATTGTGCAGTTCAATTTCATCACTACCAGTTTCAACAATACCATTATGAATGACTACATTTGGTTGTTGCACCTTGTAGTTAACACGCCTTTCCATTTTTATTTAACAATAACCAGTGTACTTAGACCGGCACAATACCAGTTTGAATGACTATGTTTGCTTGTAAATGTTAGGCCCGTTGCAGTTAACACACCTTTCCACTTGTTTTGCTTTACTAGCGTGCTTAAACCTGCACGCTGAAGCTATCTTTTGGAGATTATTTTGTCTGCCATGGATAATTTTGGTTGATGTTTAGCCTGTTGTGCTTAACATGCTTCTCGATGTACCTACATAGGATAATTTTGGGAATGACTGTTGTTTTCCATCGAGGTTAGTTTCATCCCATGGCTTATATATGCTCACTGTTCAGAATATCGGTAGCTGGTACCATATAGGCCGGGGGCTGATAAGGGACTAATCGGTGAATCAGACTTTTAACTGAATATATCTGCAACCCATTTATCGTTAGGTTAACTAGGGCCATATGTAATATATCTAAGGCTACATAGCGACATGCACTATACTTAATGTCTAAATATGCAATCCTAGGCTACATAGCAACAAGGAAAAGTGTTACATTAGTGTCCTGATGATGTCTAGATATACGTAGAAGAGCAACAACAACAACAACAACAACAACAACAACAACAACAACAACAACAACAACAACAACAACAACAACAACAACAACAACAACAACAACAACAACAACAACAACAATGCAACCCTGTTTGGATACTCAACTTAGCTAGAGGTTAGAGTTAGTTTCAAGCTCATGACTAACCCTGAACTAACTCCATCCAAAGAGTTGTTTGGATGGCATGGTTAGATTGACAATAAATGCACTAGGAGAACTAGCTCCAATTAGCACCTCTTGGGTTGGATAGTTTTTTGGGGTGGGTTATGGATGCAACTAGCTCAAACTAGCCCTCGTGTTTATATATACTTTAGGGCTATTTGAGCCCGAACTAGCTCAAACTAACTGTAACCCATGGATACAACAACATTTAATCAGCCGATAATTTGTAAGAATGCAATGAACTCCTTCCGACCCATAATATAAGATGTTAATTCATCTAATATGTAAGTATATTGGATGTTATAAGATATTATAGAAGTGTTGTACTACATCATTATGCAATTGCTGTTTAGCTTCTAATATTAACTTGGTGCTTTTAGGTACATATGTCATTGGTAAAGATCCGCGCTTCGACCCTTTCTGCGTATGGGGCAATGAGATATCGATGAACTAGCATCAAGTGAGGAAGCTGATAAAGATCGTTAGTAAAACGGGTCCAAAGATGGCAATTAAACTATTTGTTTACACTTTATCCAAGACAACAGCGAACTGCAGGATGGTAAGTAAGAACTCTGCAGCCTTCTTTTTACTGCCCATAATGAGTTGTGTTAGATGACAATGTCTGAATCTTTTTCCTTTGTAGTGGTTGCCAGAGAAGTTTACTCAAGATTACCTCTCAAACTACATGATTGGTGGGCATGCAAAGGTTAAAGTATTTCTAACAGAACACGATGATTATCTAGATGTTTTCATGAAGACCATGAAGGATGGGCGGTCGACCATCACAAGGGGTTGGACTAGAGTCGTGCGTGCCTTCTGCATGGAGGAGGGCACAATATGGGCATTCCGCTTCACCTTGTTCAGCAACCAAATGTATTTCGCCTCTTTCTTTACCGTCTTTAATAGTACAAGTATGCAACTGTGGTTCATCATTCTTTATTTCGTTCTTATGTAATTCCTGAACATATGTACCTATTAATCGAATAATGCATTGGTTGTTTGAACCTAATGGATATGAATAAAGCTATAGCATACATTCAAATTCAAATTCAAATCTGGTACAATTTGAAATAGAAGCAATTAAATGACGGTGAAATTACACTCTCCAGGTCCTTACGATACACACGGTTGGTAAAACACAAACGTTTGCGATATACACCATAATCCGAGACTGAATTATTCACTTGCTGTTGAACCATTTGATGTTTGGGGATTTGACTTCATGGGACCTTGTCCTTCCTCTAATGGGTATACACATATTTTGGTTGTTGTTTATTATGTTACTAAATGGGTAGAAGCTATTCCAACCAGTTGTGCTGATCACAACACCTTTATTAAAATGCTGAAGGAAGTTATTTTCCCAAGGTTTGGGTCCCTAGATATTTAATGACTAATGGTGGTTCACACTTTATTCATGGTGCTTTCCGTAAAATGCTTGCTAAGTATGATGTTAACCATAGAATTGTGTCACCTTATCATCCTCAGTCTAGTGGTCAAGTTGAACTTAGCAATAGAAAAATAAAACTAATCTTACAAAAGACTATCAATAGGTCCCGAAAGAATTGGTCTAAGAAATTAGATGATACACTTTAGGCTTATAGAACGGCTTATAAAAATCCTATGGGTATGTCTCCATATAAAATGATTTATGGAAAAGCTTGTCATTTACCTCTTGAGTTAGAACACAAAGCATTTTGGGCAATAAAATAACTCAATTATGATTTCAAACTTGCTGGGGAAAAGAGGTTATTTGATATTAGCTAATTAGATGAATGGAGCAGGCTTATGAAAATGCTAAGTTATTCAAAGAAAAAGTTAAAAGATGGCATGACAAAAGAATCCAAAAGCGTGAGTTCAAAGTCAAAGAATATGTTCTTTTGTACAACTCTCGTGTCAGATTCTTTGCAGGAAAACTCCTCTCCAAATGGGAAGGACCCTATGTCATCGAGGAGGTCTATTGATCCAGAGCTATCAAAATAAATAATGCCGAAGGGACTAACCCAAAGGTTGTCAATGGGGAACAAATAAAACACTATATCTCAGTTACGCCCATTAATGTTGAAAGCAATGTTATCCAAACTTTGACACCAGAAGAACACATAAAGGAAACCTTCCGGAACACACCAGAATAATGAAACAAAGGAGGTACGTGATACGGTAAGTAACGGACTCCGAAAAATCCGCAAAAATATTTTTTGTCAGTTTTGGAATATTTATAAAATTAGGAAAATAAGAAACTTCCAGGAAAGTGACCCTGGTGGGCACGATACACCAGGGCACGCCAGACATGCCTGGCGCGCCCAGGTGGGTTGTGCCCACCTCAGGTACTTTTCGGACCCCATTTTTCTTCCGTTCTGCTTGTTCCCCAAGATAAAAAATCTATATATACCTCCCGAACTTGTTAACCTCTGTATCGCGGAGAAATCTCATGTTTTCTTTTCTTGTTGTTTTCTGTCAGATCCAATCCACCAAGGCCGCTTCAAGCTCCTCCAAGGACAAGTTCTTCAACAACATCATCAAGCCATATCTGCGGGAGGTGATGCAGCACCTTGATACGTCTCTGTCGTATCTATAATTTTTGACTGTTTCATGCCAATATTATTCAACTTTCATATACTTTTGGCAACTTTTTATACTATTTTTGGGACTAACATATTGATCCAGTGCCTAGTGCCAGTTCCTGTTTGTTGCATGTTTTATGTTCTGCAGAAACCCCATATCAAACGGAGTCCAAACGGGATAAAAACGGACGGAGAATATTTTTGGAATATATATGATTTTTGGGAAGAAAAACCAACGCGAGACGATGCCCGAGGGGGCCACGAGGTAGGGGCGCGCCCTAGGGGGGCAGGCGCGCCCCTGACCCTCGTGGGCACCCCGTAAGGCAGTTGACGCTCTTCTTTTGCCGCAAGAAAGCTAACTTTCGGAGAAAAATCTGGGCGAAGGTTTAAATCCAATCGAAGTGATGGATCTCCGGATATATAAGAAATGGTGAAAGGGCAGAATCTGAGAGCGCAGAAACAGAGAGAGATAGAGAGATAGGTCCAATCTCAGAGGGCTCCGCCCCTCCCACGCCATGGAGATCATGGACCATAGGGGAACCCTTCTCCCATCTAGGGAGAAGGTCAAGGAAGAAGAATAAAAAGAAGGGGGGCTCTCTCCCCCTTGGTTCCGGTGGCGCCGGAACGCTGTCGGGGGCCATCATCATCACCGCAATCTACACCAACACCTCCGCCATCTTCACCAACATCTCCATCACCTTCCCCCATCTATATTCAGCGGTCCACTCTCTCGTAACCTGTTGTACCCTCTTCTTGAACATGGTGCTTTATGCTTCATATTATTATCGAATGATGTGTTGCCATCCTATGATGTCTGAGTAGATTTTCGTTGTCCTATCGGTGATTGATGAATTGCTATGATTGGTTTAATTTGCTTGTGGTTATGTTGCTGTCCTATTGTGCCCTCCGTGTCGCGCAAGCATGAGGGATTCTCGCTGTAGGGTGTTGCAATACATTCATGATTCGCTTATAGTTTGTTGCTTGAGTGACAAAACCATAAACCCGAGTAAGGGGGTTGTGGCGTATGGCATAAAGGGGACTTGATGCTTTAATGCTATGGTTGGGTTTTACCTTAATGATCTTTAGTAGTTGCGGATGCTTGCTAGATTTCCAATCATAAGTGCATATGATCCAAGAAGAGAAAGTACGTTAGCTTATGCCTCTCCCACATAAAACTTGCTATCGGTCTAGTAAAGTAGTCAATTGCTTAGGGACAATTTCACAACTCCTACCACCACTTTTCCACACTCGCTATATTTACTTTATTGCTTCTTTATCTAAACAGCCCCTAGTTTATATTTACATGCTCTTTATTATCTTGCAAACCTATCCTATCACCTACAAAGTACTTCTAGTTTCATACTTGTTCTAGGTAAAGCGAACGTCACGCGTGCATAGAGTTGTATCGGTGGTCGATAGAACTTGAGGGAATATTTGTTCTACCTTTAGTTCCTCGTTGAGTTCGACACTCTTACTTATCGAAAGAGGCTACAATTAATCCCCTACACTTGTGGGTTATCAAGACCTTTTTCTGGCGCCGTTGCCGGGGAGTCATAGTGTGGGGTGAATATTCTCATGTGTGCTTGTTTGCTTTATCACTAAGTAATTTTTATTTTTTTGTTCTAAGTTGTTCTCTATCTTTAGTTAGGGATATGGAACACGAAATACCAAAAAAAGTAGGTGTACTTGCTACTCATGGAGATGGGGAACCTCCTAAAACCCTTGATGCTCGTTATGTGAAAGAAATTATGTACTACTTTGATAATCCTGAGAAAACCTCATTCAATTATGTTATGGGAGACTTGTTGGATCAACGTGAATACTTTAGGGATTATCGCTTGACACAAAAAGGGAAATTATTATGGCATCAAATTCATATGTTGCATTGGTATGCTCGGGAACTATGCTTGAGATATGATTATACTTGTTGCTCTAGGATGAAGGCTCCACACCTTCCCTTTTCATGCAAATTTAATGACGATAAAACCTTGGCTTCTTATGCTAATGGTATATATGATTACTTTGATGTGGAACAAATAGAAGAATTCTTTGCTTTTATGGGTGCTTATGAAATTGAATCTTTGTTTAAAGAGTGTGAAAATCTTGATGATGCTGTTTACAAACCTGAAAATTTTGCTATACTTAAATATTGCTATACTTAAATATTGCTATGAGAATTATGGATTCAATTCCGATATTGATGCATTTATTGAGGAAGTCTCCGCTGTCCAAGAAGAGACTAATATTTTGCAGGAGTCTATGGAAGAAGAAATTGATGAAACTGTGAGCTCATTGGATGAAAAATATGATGAGAAGAGCGAAGAACAAAAGGAGGAAGAGCGGATTAGCTACCCGTGCCCACATTATAATGAGAGTAACTCTTCAACTCATACATTGTTTAATTCCCCTTTGTGCTTACCGAAGGATGATTGCTATGATCCCGTTGATTCTCTTGAAATATCCCTTTTTGATGATGCTTGATATGCTTACGGCCAAGATGCCAATATGAATTATGCTTATGGAGATGAACTTGCTATAGTTCCTTATGTTAAACATGAAATTGTTGCTATTGCACCCATGCATGATAGTCCAGTTATCTTTTTGAATTCTCCCGACTGCACTATATCGGAGAAGTTTTCCCTTATTAAGGATTATTTGCTGGGTTTCGTTTTACTACTACACATGATGATTTTGATAGATATAATATGCATGTGCTTGCTGCTCCTACTTGCAATTATTATGAGAGAGGAACTATATCTCCACCTCTCTATGTTTCCAATACAATAGAATTGCAAGAAACTGCTTATACTATGCATTGGCCTTTACTTGGTGTACATGAATTGTACTTTTATGACATGTCGATGCATAGGAAGAGAGTTAGACTTCGTAATTTCTTGATATATGTTACTTTGTGCTCACTACTAAATTACAAATCATTGTTAATTAAAATTGGCTTTAATATACCTTGGGATCCGGGTGGATCCATTACTTGAGCACTATATGCCTAGCTTAATGGCTTTAAAGAAAGCGCTACCAGGGAAACAACCCGGAAGTTTTAGAGAGTCATTTATTTCTGTTGAGTGCTTTTATATAGTCTAAAACTAAATAAAGAGGGGAACCCAAAACTTTTCAAAAAGGAAAGTGAAAATGAGAGAGACAAGCATTGTTGAAGTGGGAGAGCTCCTTGAACTTTGTTCATTGTGACAGCATGATTTTTGGCCCTTTCTTTTTCTTTTGTTTTTCCGAGGTTTTTGCCTGAGTTTTCTTTTTCTGTGGTTTTGTGGTCTGGAAACTGAAGAAGATGACGTCTTATTTGCTTCCAGAGTGGCTTGTCATTCCCAAATCTTTCCCTAGACCCTATCATTTCCATCCTAGCCCAAATCCCAATATTATTTTCATTGGGAATATTCCTTTTCTATTAAAGGAATAACTCCAATTGCCCTAGGTTGTGAAGCAACCTATATTTCCCTCACTCCTAAAATTACCAAATAATTCTCATAAATTGTTTGGGTCATATATTGATCAAATATGGCAAAAAAAATAATTCATTGCCATGTTCAAAAATAATTCCCCAATATTCCTTTTTCTATTTTGCCCTAAATGGCACTTTGTGAAGGAAGTGTCATTTATATTTATCCTATTGACTCCCAACCTTTTTGGTCATGTTTATATGTCCAAATAATTGCCTCATACACAAGTTCAACTTTATTTGCCTAGCCAGTCTTCCTCAGTGAATTTTCAAAGTTTCTGTCAAACAGAAAGCTTTGTGAAGGAAGTACTAGCTAGGAGTACCCAAATGAGCTGAACTTTTGCAAACGCCTTAAGGTGCTCATATTAACAACTTCCACCCATTTGCAGCCCCATCCAATCATCTATGTGAGCACAGGAGTAAATCTTTAATTCTGGCAATATTTCCAGGTTGTGAAGCAAGTCTATTTTATATTGCTTCACAAATCCTGACAAATTACCAGATCATTCTTATACCCATAAAACATCACGCCACCCATTTTGGCATCATTTCAATGAGCCATTTGATCACCGTAATTATTTCAAGTTTCTAGTCAGCAGAGATGTTTGTGAAGCAAGTAGCATTTTGGCTTTGCCAAATGGAATGATACTTGGAAAGCATCTTCATATGACCAAATGACTAAGCTTTGCCCAATTGGAGCCCAAGTTGACACTCCATGTGAGTGCATCTTGCTAATCTTCATTTCTGGACCAAATTGCAGTTGTGAAGCAACTATGATTTATCTTGGTCCATTTCTCCTCAAAACCTCCAGGATCATAGTCCCTCCATAGCTAAACACCCTAGACAACTTATTTGGCCCTTAGCAATTCCCTGTTGATCACATTGAGCTGATAAAGTTTACTGCAGTAAACTTCAGAGCTCATTAACTATTTACCCAAAGACTGTTTAACCAAGTTACCACCATAGTTACAACCTACCCAGGAAGGACTAACCCCCAGACATGGTTTGGCACCACTTGTGGCACTGTGTGCACCAGTGCACGCGGTGACCACCGCTTTGGCGTGCAATGGATGTGCCCAGAGCGTCTTCTTGCTCGAGGCCCTCCCGAACACCTCATCAGCCTCACCTCTCCCTCCCCGTCCACACGCTCGAGCTCCAAGAACTCCTGAGCCCGCCCTTGCCGCCATGGCCGCCGTCTCTGCCCCTCTCCGATTCCGGCAAGCTGAGCTCCCCCCTCCTCCATTCCACCCCCAGAGGCCTCCTGTTGACCCACCAAGCCTCCCCCTCCCTTCAACTTGTCGCTGGAATAGCCGGGGTCACCGTCCCAAGATCGACCGAGCCGCCGTCCGCCATGGTTCATGGTGCTCTCGCTCCCGCCCTCTTCGAGGCCCGTTTAGTGCGGGGATGGGCGCGCCTCCATCTCCTGATCATTTTGGTATGTCGGGCGCCACCAGAGGTGGCCAGAGTCAGCCGGACTCGTCGCCGGAGCACTCGGCCCTACCTCTACCGCAGCTCACCGTCGGGAGAAGGAGAGAGGAAGAAGAGAAGAGAGGAGAGAGAGGGAGTGGATAAGGTGGGACCCACCTGTCGGCCCCTCAGGCGTTGACCAGCCCCGGCCCCGCCTTGCCACGTCACTTAAGTTAAGATGTATATCGTCAAATGTGTTTTCACTTTTTCTGTTCAGGCCCCTGGTTGAAAAGATTTTCATTACAGATGGGTCCCTGGCAGTAAAACCCTTATATCTTTTTATCCGTAACTCCAAACGAGGTGAATCCAATGCTCACTTCTTTGTTTCGTCGAGCCCATTCTGTTGGTTTCACTTTCACTATGGTTTGACACTGTGAAAATGACCTTTTTGCCCTTGCACGTAAACAGCCCCTCCAAGAGAACTATTTTCGGAAATCTTTCTGCGGCTTCACCTCACTTCTCTCGGTGCCTTCTTCATCCCCAGGAAAGCCACTATACCCACTTGTATGATAATCATGCAGTAGCCATGGTTTTCAACTTGAATATTTAATAAATGTTTGCTTGTTGAAAATATGGTTATCGTTGTTCCGGTGATGTTCAGATTTGCATGTTCACTTTTGTGCTATGTTGTCTTATACTCTGTGATCATGTTATCCCTGCTAGTATTACCTTTCATATGTTTATGCTTGCTAGTAGTACATGTTGATGTTGGAGATGGTCATGCTAGTTAGTATGCGATGCTTAGTGGATATGATTTATTACTGATATGGTGGAAAGTTATGTGATACTCTCATGACGATGTTGATATCATGTTCATGCATTTTATCATGTGTCGGTGTACTAGAGTAGGGGTACCCTAGTATCCCGAACTTGTGCACGGGCAGTCGCAGCACCCCGTGGCAAGGCTTGCCGGGTGACCGCCAAGATCCTCCGTGGTTCCTTTGGAGCCATTCTAGAACAAAGTATTCAAGCCAAGGAGACAAGGCCCCGGCAAGAGGAGCTTGCCGGGAAGGCCAACCGAGGCATCTCAAGGAACTTGCCGCGACGCGCCACGTGTCCCGGCGAGGCCCGGTGAGCGACAAGCTTCCGGACGCGACAAGACAACAACCGCGGCAAGGCGCTTGCCTGACAAGCTACCACTGCACCGTGCTCAAAGACATCCACCAACGTGTCGCCAGGACCTTTCTAGGTGCGCTGGCAAGAGGTGTGCAGCCGCCGGTCTTGTGATGGCAAGCGGCGCTAACAAGATTGCCATCGTGGCAAGCGGTAGCGCCCTTGTGATCCTTTTCGCACTATTTGGGCGACGCAGACGGGCATTTAATGCCTTTGTCCCCGCCGTCGTGGTTAGGTATGGTACTTTGTGCATGTAGTTGTACCAACCACAATTCCTTTCCATTTTTACCCTTGTCACGTTGCACACTGTCGGTGACCCCTTGAGCATATAAATGGAGGCCCATGCGCAACGTAGAGGGGGGTTCGAAGGCAGAAAACACTCATGCTCGGTCTCGTTAGCAGCTAGTGTGTATCAGTAGCACTCAGCGCCCGAGCAAGAACTCAATACACTCGGACATGCAGCAGTAGGAGTATTATCTCTCCGGAGAGCTCCGAAGCTAGGTAAACTGCTCGTGTGCTTCGCCTCGATCCGCTCTTCGCGCGATCTCCTCCCCCCGCCGAACCTAAAGGGGCCCGGTCCGCCGGTCCCATAGGTGTTCGTGGATCAGTTTCCCCGACATCTTTGGCGCGCCAGGTAGGGGCGTCGAGGTTGTGTGAACTTGATCCGGCGTTCACACGAGCTAGATCTTCATCTTTTTCATCGACATGCCACCGAAGAAGAAGGCTTCGGAGGCGGCTACTCCGTCCGCGTCGATCCCACCACCACCGGAGCAAACGGGTGGTGGGGTAGACGCCGGCGGAAGAACGGGCGTCGATGAGGGAGCTCACGGTGTTGCCAGGTCCAAGGACAAGGCTGCGCAGACCTCGGCGTCCGTACATGCACCGCGCCCATCCCAGGAGGCGCGGGACCGACAGCGTCATGGTACTCGCGGTACCATACGTTCGTTAGACCAAGATCGAGCCGGTGGATCTCGGGGTGCTCAAGACCAGCATGCATGCCAACATGCTGGCACGAGCGAGACACGGTCGCCTGGACGGGATACTGCTCCTTCTAACATAGTTAGAAGTCCGAGCATATCCCGCTCCTCGCACCATTCGCCACTGCCACCCACCACTTCAGCAGAAGCTTTGGCGCGAGCTCAACTACTCCTGGATTACCCTCCAACGGCAGACAAGATCGACGAATGGAGGGCCGCCATTCAGAGTCTCATCGGCTTCACCAACGGCGACACCCCATGGCAGCCGAGTACATCGCAGCCGCGGCAAGATTGCCAGGCACGAGCCGATGGCGACAAAACTGGTGGGGTGCAACCACCGTGCACTCTCCACCCCGAAGGCCAAGATCGCCGACTCGCCGGATCTACCTCGACAGCGACTCCACCGCATCATCAGATCCACGAGCTCGTCGCGATCAGCGCTAAGTTCTTCACGAACGACAACAAGAAGACGCCAGACTGCGATCGAGCGCCGAAGAGAAGTGCGGCGTCAATCGGACCAGCGCGCTGGGCCCTCTGTCGACATGCATGCGCCAGGGGAACCAGGCGACTTGCCGTACACGGTAGGTTGCCCTGCATTCACTCGTGAGCTGCGGCAAGTCCAATGGCCCATCACGAAGAATTTCAAGCCAGACGTACCAGAGAAGTACGACGGCAAGTCGCATCCGTCGGAGTTCCTCAAAGATCTACACCATCGCGTGCAAGCTGCCGGGCGGACGACAAGATCCTTGCCAACTACTTCCGGCGGTGCTCAAGCCCAATGTCGAGTCTGGCTCATGCACTTGCCGGATGACTCCATATCCTCTGGGCAGACTTATGCCATCGGTTTGTCGGCGCCTTTATAGGCGACCACAAACCTCATGGCTAAGAGAGCGACCTTCATCTCGCCGCCTGAAGGAAGGAGAGCCCATCGCAAGTACATTCAGAGATTCAGCTGTGTACAAAGACAACATCTCAGATGTCCACCCCGCCATGTCATCATCGGTAGCGCTCCATAAGAACGTCGCGAAACCGCAGGATGCGGAGGAGATGGCGATGTGCAAGATCAAAGACGTCGATGAGCTATATGCCTGGCCGACAAGTGTGGATGTCTTTGAGGAAGGAGAAACTCCCGGAGAGAATACAGGAGCAGGAGGGTCTGACAGCGAGGATGCTGCCCCGGCAAAGAAAAACAGGCGGCGGAACAACAGGAAGAAGAAAGGCAAAGATGTGCTAGTCGTTGAGCAGTCCGACAACAGAGGTGGCGCCAAGAAAGCCAAAGCTGGTAGCTCCGGCAAGAAGATTGCCGCATGCACCAACTGCCGGGCTGTGGCAGTCGCCGACAAGCAGGACGGCACCAACAAGCTGTACTGCAAGATCAACCGCACCAAGGGCCATGACCTCCAGAGCTGCAAGAAGGTCGAGCAGCTTGTCGAGCAGCAAAAGGCTGAATACGAGCGACGCGACAAGGAGAAGGCCCAAGAAGGTACTGGAGGATCCGGCAAGAAACGCCCCGGCCGAGGAGGACGCCGCGGCAAGGCCAAACAGCGGCAAGGAGACAGACCTCCCCGCGGCCGCGACAAGGATGAAGACGACGACGACGATGAAGATATGGATGATGACGGGACCGGTGATCAGGAGTTCCAGAAAGCCACAGAGGTCCTCTGCATTGACGGCGGTGCTTCTCTGCATACTTCACACCGCCAGCTCAAGCAGTGGGTGCGGGAAGTCAATGCGGCAGAACCACCCGTCGAGTCACGCAGGCCTCTGAAATGGTCGATCACGCCTATCATCTTTGATATTGAGGACCACCCTGATCGCATAACTGCGGTCGGGTGCTTGCCGATGTTGGTTTCACCAACTATCCGCAACCTCAAGGTCACTAAGATGCTAGTTGACGGCGGGGCCGGCTTGAACCTGATCTCCTCCGCGGTACTCCAGAAACTCCAGATCCCTGATAGCGAGCTCGAAGAGACCGGCACATTCCAAGGAATCAATCCGGGAAGGAGCAAGCCGAAGGGAAAGATCACGTTGCCGGTGACATTTGGCAGCGAGTTGAACTTCAGGACTGAGAGGGTCACTTTTGACGTTGCTGACTTTCCATTGCCTTACAATGGGATACTCGCCGCCCAAAGACTCGCCAAATTCATGGCAGCCTCTCACTACGCATACAACATGTGAAGATGCCAGCCCGATAAGTGTCATCTCTGTCCTGGCGACAAGAAGGATGCTCTTATCTGCGCCGACAAGGTCTACCGGAAGTAGCAGCCGCAACAGATCGCAAGTCACTTGCCGCTGAAGCTCCGGGGAAGAAGAAGACCAAGTCCGCAAGAGTTCGGATGCCCACTCCGGCAAGCGCACCTCTTCGGAGTGTTGCGCTACCGTCAAGGACGCACCATCGAGCTCCACCGGCAAGCGTAAGAAGACAATGGCAGCTCCGCCAGAGACCAAGAAGGTGTCCGCCAAGGAAGGCGGACTGGTGGTACCTTCACCATCAATGCCACTCTCGACCCTAAATAGAAAGCGCGTTCTTTGCTCTGCGGGTAACGCCGACGTGTTTGCGTGGCAACCGTCTGACATCCCCGGTGTTCCCAGGAAAGTAATCGAGCACCATCTTGCCGTCTGTCCTCATGCGCGGCCCATCAAGCAGAAGGTCAGGAAACAAGCAGTGGAGCGCCAAGAATTCATCGCAGAAGAAATCAAGAAATTGGAAGCAGCAGGCCTTGTCAGAGGAGTGCTCCATCCTACGTGGTTGGCCAATCTGTTATCGCAGAAGGCAAACGGAAATGGAGGCTTTGTATCGACTTTACCGATGTCAATAAAGCTTGTCCCAAAGACCCATTTCCCTTACCGCGCATTGACCAGATTGTTGACTCCACGGCTGGATGTGACTTGCTTTCATTTCTTGACGCATATTCAGGATACCATCGATCTTCATGGCGAGAAGAGGATGAGGAGTAGACCGCATTCATCACTCCATGTGGCACATCTTTGTTTCATACGGATGCCTTCGGTTTAAAGAATGCTGGTTCAACATTTGCAAGGGTAGTCCATGATGCTTTTGAGCCACAAATGCACAGAAATGTGGAAGCCTACATGGATGACATAGTGGTCAAGAGCAAGGACAAGGCAACTCTGATTCAGGATTTAGACGAAACCTTTGCAAATCTGCGCAAGATCAACCTCAAGCTTAACCCCAAGAAGTGTGTGTTTGGAGTCCCCTCCGGCAAGCTTCTCGGGTTCTTCATGTCTCAGCGGGGAATTGAAGCCAATCCCGACAAGATCAAGGCCATTGAGCAGATTGAAGCACCAAAGCGTCAAGGATGTACGAAGACTTGCGGTTGCATGGCGGCTCTCAAGAGGTTTATCTCTAGGTCTGCTGAGGCGCCTGCCGCTTTTCAAAATATTGAAAAGGCAGGTCCAATGAAATGGACTCGAAGCGGAAGCTGCTGTTGCAAGACTTAAAGAGATACCTGTCCTCCACTCCAACACTTGTCGCACCTAAGCCACAAGAGAAGTTGCTGCTGTATATAGCGGCAACCAATCAAGTGGTTAGTGCTGCGTTAGTAGCGGAGAGGGAGGCGGATGATGGGCCAGCAACCACGGCAGATGCATCCAGCGACAAGCAGGGGACTTCACCGACAAGCTCTGGTCCCGACAAAGATGGATCTGCGAGGTAGCGTGAGGAGATCTGAAGAGAATGGTGCAGCGCCCCGTTTTTTTGTCGGTTCCCTTCGCAGGGGCTAGGTCAAGGTATTACGGTATGCAGAAATTGCTTTTCGGCCTTCTCGTGGCCTCGAGAAAGCTGCGCCATTACTTCCAAGCACATGAGATCACAGTTGTCACTCGTTTTCCGCTGAAGAGGATACCGCAGAATCCGAAGCAGCAGCGGGATTGTCGAGTGGGCACCGAACTGTCAAGCTTTGGCCTCAAGTTTGAGAGCACTTCAACTATCTAAAGCGAGCATTGGCGAATTCATAGCGAATGGACGCCAACACCGGATGAAGAAATTCGAAACGAGCATCCCGTCAAGGAAGCAAGCAAAAATGGCTGATGTACTTTGATGGTGCCTTCTCATTGCAAAGCGCCCGGTCTTGGCGTGCTACTTGTTGCGCCCACCGGAGAGCACCTCAAGCACGTAGTCCGGATGCACTTTCCCAAGGAGCAAGCAACAAACATACCATGAGTATGAAGGTTTGCTTGCCGGTCTCAGGATCGCAGCAGACCTTGGGATCAAGAAGCTCATTGTCAGGGGTGACTCGCAGCTTGTCGTCCGCCAAGTGAACAAGAGTTATCAGAGTCCGTTGATGGAAGCTTAAGTTGATGAAGTGAGAAAGTTAGAAGAGCACTTTGACGGCCTCACGATGGAACATGTTCCAAGAGCTCGAACAACATTGCCGATGGTTCGTCAAGTGCACCGCACTTAAGTTACACCGTGGAACTAGGGATCTTTGTGCTCAAACCGACTCAACCGTCTGTAACGCCATCAACTGGACAGAGCAAGAAGAGGAAGTTGATTTCTGGTGACTATTTTCCGGCAGAGCTCCCCGAAGCCGCCGCCAAGAAGGTCCCCAAGATCAACACCAAGGGTGCTGAGGAACAGTCTGCTCTGGCAAGCCCTAGGGTTTGTTCCGTTGAAGCAGACGCTCCCAACAAGTTTTGCTCCGGCAAGCTTGCCGGGGAACATCAAGCTCCGGCTGAGCCGCAGGTTCTTGCCGTAGAAGCGGATGTTCCCGCAGCAGCAGATGTGCCTTTAGTACTTGTTGTCGAGCCGAAAGCTCCAGCATGGGCACAGCAGATTGTCCGTTTCCTTCAGACAGGAGAACTTCCCGAAGAGCAAGAAGAAGCGGAAAGAGTAGCCCGGCAGTCAAGTATGTACCAGTTTGTCGACAAAACATTGTACAGAAGAAGACTCAACGGTGTGAAATTGAAGTGTATTCACCAGGAAGATGGACAAAAGCTGTTGGCAGAGATACATGGAGGCATATGTGGTCACCACATTGGCACAAGAGCGCTTGCCGGCAAAGCATTCCAGCAAGGTTTCTTTTGGCCGACAGCCCTCCAAGATGCAACTGCACAAGTAACCAAGTGTGAAGCGTGCCAGTTCCATTCCAAGCAGATACACCAGCCAGCTCAAGCTCTCCAGACGATCCCTTTATCCTGGCCATTTTCGGTCTGGGGGCTTGACATCCTCGGCTCCTTTCCCCGAGCTGTCGGGGGCTTTGAGTACTTGTACATTGCGATCGACAAGTTCACAAAGTGGCCGGAAGTGGAAACAGTGAGGAAGGTGACAAAGACGGTCAAGATCAAGTTCTTCAGTCGATTGTTTGCCGCCGGGATCCCTAACAGATCATCACCGACAACGGCACGCAATTCACGAGCCGCACCTTCATGCAAGACGCCCAAGATCTTGGCGCCAAGGTCAACTTCATACATTGCTCACCCGAGAAGCAACGGTCAAGCGGAGAGGGCAATGTGAAGTGTTGCACGGCTCAAGACCAGGACTTTCGGCGGGCTGCGCAAGTGCGGAAAGAAGCTGGATTGAGGAGCTGCGCTGGTTCTTTGGTCGATCAGACGACGCCAAATCGAGCCACTGGCCAGACACCTTTCGCTCTAGTCTATGGAGCAGAAGCAGTTCTCCCCACAGAACTCGTATACGGTTCACCTCGAGTGCTCACTTATGATGAGCTTGAGCAAGAGCAGCTGCGGCAAGATGACACGCTACTCCTTGAGGAAGACCGTCTTCAGGCCGCTGTACGAGCTGCTCAATACCAGCAAGCTTTGCGCCGCTACCATAGCTGCAAAGTTAATGCCAGAAGTCTCGAGGAAGGCGACCTTGTTCTTCGGCGCGTTCAGTCCGCCAAGAATTCCAACAAGTTGAGGCCAAAGTGGGAAGGCCCTAACCGGGTGAAACAAGTCACTAGGCCTGGCGCTGTCTGCCTTGAGACCGAAGATGGCATTCCGGTGAGCAACTCCTGGAATATTGAGCATCTTCGTAAGTTTTACCCGTAAGGCGCGGTTGCCAGAACCTCTTCCGGCAACCACCTTTTGTACAAGTCTTGCCGCTGTTGCATGTAATCCTTTGTACAAAGCCAGGCGCAGACCCCGTGCATAAGTAAAGCTCATGTGCTCCGCTTATCTTATCAATTTCATGCTTTCTATTTTTTTTGCATGTGTTATCTGACACTTTGTGCAGCGCCTACCCCCGGTAAGCAATAACGAGCCGTAAGGCTCCATATCTTTATTTTCTCTTCTTTCTCTTTCTCAAAGAAAGGAAGGTTCCCTCACCCACAAGTTTTCCGGGGGGAAAGGAGAAGATAATGGTGTGGACCCGGCGTCGTTCAAGAAAGTTTCGCTTTACCAGGAAGCAAACGACAGAAAAGCTAAGTTGCCAAAGTTTGAGCAATCAGTTTTAAAATTTTTAAGTTATCTTCCTCGAACGACCGTGCTTTGTATGGAAAACCTGTGCGCGGAGGAACCAACTCGTAACTAGTTGCGCCCTTACTTTGTTTCGAGTCCGCTCAACAACTTAAGTGAGCTGCGACTAGTTGCGACAAGGTTTCTTGTCGGTAGCGGCACCGCCGAAGAGGTCTGCCGACGTCCCACACTCGGCCTTCATGCTAAGACGCTCAGACCGCAAGTTCCCTAAAAGCGTAGGGCAAAAACATACAAAGGAAGGAATCAAGTAAAGGAAATAACATAGCAATCGCTACCCAAAATAGAGTTATATTACAAGATAGCTTGTCGCAGCTCTAACAGATTGTTCTCATGACATGACCAGCAGTGACAAGAAAAGGAGAAAACGGGCAGCCTAATCTACGCGATCGCCCTCAACCCTCTTGATCCTTGTAACGCCCTCGATGCGGCTATATCTCCCACGTGTCGAAGCACGACTTAGAGGCATAACCGCATTGAAAGCAATGTCGCAAGTGAGGTAATCTTCGCACAATCCATGTTATACATAAGGGAAAAAGATACATAGTTGGCTTACAATCGCCACATCACACAATTACATGAATAAAGCATTACATCATCCAGATACAATCAAGGTCCGGCTACGGAACCAAAATAAAAGAAGAACCCCAAATGCGACAAAGGTCCCCGATCGACCCCAACTGGGCTCCACTACTGATCAACTAGAACGAAACAACACAAGGACAAGATCTTCATCAAGCTCCTCCTTGAGCTTGGTTGCAGCACCTGCTCGGTAAAATAGGCACCTGCAAACTGGTTTTGGAAGTATCTGGTGAGCCACGAGGACTCAGCAATCCCGCACCCGCGAGATCAAGACTATTTAAGCTTATGGGTAAGATAAAGGCATGAGGTGGAGCTGCAGCAAGCGACTAGCATAAATGGTGGCTAACCTACGCAAATGAGAGCGAGAAGAGAAGGCAAAGCACGGTCGATAAAAGTATGATCAAGAAGTGATCCTATAGCAACCTGCGTCAAGCATAACTCCAACACCATGTTCACTTCCCGGACTCCGCCGGAAAGAGACCATCACGGTAACACACGCGGTTGATGTATTTTAATTAAGGTCAACTTCGGGTTTTCTACAACCGGACATTAACAAATTCCCATCTGCCACATAACCGCGGGCACGGCTCTCGAAAGTTTATACCCTGCAGGGGTGTCCCAACTTAGCCCATGACAAGCTCTCGCGATCAACGAAGGAATAGACCTTCACCCAAGACACTCCGATCAGACTCGGTATCCCGGTACATCAAGACATTTTGACAATGGTAAAACAAGACCAGCAAAGCCGCCCGATGTGCCGACAAATCCTGATAGGAGTCGCACGCACCTCGTTCTCGGGGCACACCGGATGGGTCACCACGAGTAAAACCAGCCCTCGAGTTGCCCGAGGTGGCCCTTGATCTGCCCGTTTGGACCAACACTCGAAGGAGCACCGCCGGGGGGCTAAAATAAAGATGACCCTCAGCTCCGAAACCCAAGGGAAAAAAAAGGCTAGGTGAGGCAAATGGTAAAAGTCAATGTTGGGCCTTGCTAGACAAGTTTTATTCAAAGCGAACTGTCGGGGGTCCCATAAATCACCCGACAGCGTAAGGAACATAAAATCCGGGAACATAACACCGGTATGACGGAAACTAGGGCGGCAAGAGTGGAACAAAACACTGCATAAGGCCGAGCCTTCCACCCTTTACCAAATATATAGATGCATTAATAATATAAGAGATATTGTGATATCCCAACAAGTAAACATGTTCCAACAAGGAACAACATCTCCATGTTCCAACGAGGAACAAACTTCAATCTTCACCTGCAACTAACAATGCTATAAGAGGGGCTGAGCAAAGCGGTAACATAGCCAAACAATGGTTTGCTAGGAATGGTGTCAAAGGTTAGAGGTTTGACATGGCAATTTGGGAGGCTGACAAGCAAATGGTAGGCATCGTAGCATTGGCATAGCAAAAGAGCGAGCAAACTAGCATAGCAAAGATAGTAGTGATTTCGAGGGTATGATCATCTTGCGAAATCCGCAAGGAAGAAGAACGAGTCCAAGAAGAAGACAAACGGTCAAGTCGAACGAATCCTCACAACTCCGGAATGAAACGAAGCTAACGAGAGAAGCAACCGGAAAGAAACAAACAACATAGGTAAACACACAAGCATGATCATGGCATGATGCGTGAACAAATATGATGCATGTCCGGTTTAATGAGGCATGGCATGGCATGGCAAAGTGCACAAACAATACTACAAATTAAGTGGAGCTCAATATGCAACGAGTTGCATATTGACGGAACACCACATCAATTATTTAGTTCTCTCTCGGTTATGTTACGAAACAATATTAAATGTTGGTTAACATGGCAAGAGGTGAAGCATAATTAAACTAACAATCTAGGCAAGTTTAAATGAGGCCGGAAACAACAAACGACAATTCCGGAAAATCCCCATGTTATTTAGCAATTTAAAGCAACAACAATTTTAAGCATTTAAATGTTGTTATCATGATGCGGATGACATATGCAAGTTTATACAATATTTATGAAAAAGGTTGACATGAGCATGTTATGAAGCATTTGTCGCTATGGCGGAACAAAAAGGGTGCCACGGCGGCGAAACGAAAAGGGTGCCACGGCGGCGAAACGAAAAGGGTGCCACGGCGGCGAAACGAAAAGGGTTCCACGGCAACATATCGGTTCTGGTAGCTCACGGAGATACCAGTGCAAAAGGAAGCGAGCGGATGTGCGGAACATGCAAAAGATGGTGGGGTGATCCCGGTTACCGGGTTCCCACGTGTCGGTGGCATGGCAAAAGAGGGGCGTCGCAAGGACAATTCGATCACGGTGCAAACTCGAGCATCTCATACAACCAAGCATGCATTCGTTCACGGGCGGTCGTCTCGGGGTATACCTTCGAAGCGTTCAAACGGGACGGTTCGCGTTTCGTAGAGGGAAGTAGTCGTTCTCGGGCGTCGAGGGAAGTAGTTGTTCTCGCAGCGGTCGTAGTGGAAGGAGTTGTACTCGTGTCGTAGTGGGAAGTAGTGGTACGCGGCGGCGGCGGTAGTGGAAGTAGACGTTCACGTTCACGTTACACGGGTCTTCGGTGACGGTCGTCGTACAAGGTGTCGGTACTTGGCGATTCCAGGATGTAGAGGTACTTGACGTGTCCCATGTAGTCGTACACTTGTCGTAGAGGAACTTGACGCATCTACGTGTGTAGTCGTACTCGGCGTTACATGTAGTCGAACTTGAGGTGCTCCTGGCGTCGGACTTGCAGCGTTGGACAGAACCATGGCGAGGTTCAGCAGCTACCCACGCCCATGACGAAAAACAAGCTTCGGGCGGAGTCGGCAGCAAGCGGGGCGGCGAAGAACGAAGTGGTCGACGCGGCCTGGCGCGCGCGCAGGGGAGGCAACTCCTGCTCGGAGAGGTACGGCGAGAGAAACCTCGTGGAGGCGCGAAGGAAGGCGGAGGAGCTTGGGCGCGGGACGGCGTCCTGGGGCGCAGAGGAAGCTGGGGCACGCGGCAGGAGTAGACGAGCTCCTGGTCGAGCGGGGAGCTCGGGCGAGGCAGCGGCAGAAGGAGCACAGCCGGCGGCGGCGCTGGACGCTGGCCGGGTCGGCGCCGGCGGAAGATGGCGGCGGTGGGTGCACCGTGACGGGCAGGACGGAGACGGCGGGCGGCAGCGAAGCGCACGGGCGGACGGCAAGGAGGCGAAGGGCAGGCGGGCTCAGGTGAACTGTGGCGGCGGTGGCGGAGGGTCGCGCGGAGGGCGCGGGGCGCGAAGCAGCTCCGGCGGTGGCGGGGTACGAGGCGAGGATCGAGAGGAGGGAGATGGGAATCGAGAGAATCGAGCACTGTCGGTGCGAGGGAGGAGACGAAGGAGAGATCGAGCAGGGGAATCGGGGGCTTGGGTGTGCGTGAGCGGTGCTCAGAGGGAGCGAGGGGAGGAAGAGAGATGCGTGGGATCGGGCTAGGGTTTAGGAGGGTTAGGTGGGCCGGCTGGTTAGGTGGGCTGGTGCCTTAGGAGCTGATGGGCCTTAGAGGCCGGCTGGGCTGCTCCTCTTTTTTTCCTTTTTTTCTTTTTTCTTGCATGAGAAAACAAAAGGAAAACCAGAGGGGAAAAGAAGAGGATCTAGAGAAATATAAAATATTCTCATGATCCCGAGCATGCTCACTATTTAATAAAATTAGTTTGGAGATTTATAAAGGACGTAAAATAATTCAAGTTTGAATTAAATTCAAACTTGAACCATTTTAAACCTTAACCAAAACAATTCGAAAAGAGATGAAATTTGGCAGAGAGGCTAGGGTACACGATGTTAGAATTTTGGGGAAAAGATGAGCATTTTTGGTGGAGGCAAAGTGGCACTTGCAAGAACGTAAGAAAAGGGAAGGAGGAGAAGTGAAGGTGCAATGGTTTGAAGAGGTGACAAGGGTACGCACAAGATGCTCATGGAAACAACATGAATGACAAAATGCAACATGGCAAGCGCTGGTTATACTTGATATGACCCAGATGCAACACAAGATGGCATGATGACATGATGCAATGCAAAAATAAAACAAATCACACGACAAAACTCGGAATAGCTGGAAGGCATCTGAAGCTCCGGTCTTGGGGCGTTACAACACTCCACCACTATGAGAGGATCTCGTCCCGAGATCTAGGATGGCACCGGAGGGAAAGGAAAAGGAAGAGGAGAGGTAAAACAAAGTTGCTTCTTTGAGAAATGAGTGAAACCAAAGAGCCTTGAGAGGTTGAGCAAAACAAAAGAAAGAAAACCACGAAGATGGACAAAGTTGAAAACACTCCGTTAGAAAAGAGGAGCAAGGGATACAACGGGAACCAAGAGGTTTAGTGATAATATAGATATTGAAACCACTCCGGTTAAAACTAGATAGAGAAGGAATAAGATTGATATAATTTGGGCAGCACTCCGACTGTAAATGGAAGGAATTGAACATGAACTTGACAAGATGAGAGGATATTTAATGAAATGAGCAACACACTGCATCCAGAATTGAAAGAATGGCACAAGGGGTAAGAAACATTTCAGACCGCACTCCGGTTCAGAAGGGAGGCAAAACTTGATAAGATGAAAGAGCTTGAATGAGAACACAACACTCCGATTAAATGGATAAGCACGGAAAATAACGTGATCTTGACAAAACGAGGTGATGGGTGAAGAGAGCAACATCACAATGCCTCCGGAAGAAAGAATAGAAGATAAATCATTGGAATAAAGGGACGGAGAAGAAAATGCCAACTTCTGCCACAAATGAGCTTGGAAAGCATCCTTGCAAATAAGAATTGAACGGAGTTGTTGGAAAATCAACAACGAAAAGAATAAGTTTGTAGTGGGCTTATGGAAACATCTCAAAATTATGAGGTGACAACCGGCCACTAACGGAAACAATTGCTTGCTTGAGATTAACGAAGAGATGAAAACTGCTTCACCAAGATGATAGAGATATAACTTGGATCATTGATAAGCACCACAAATTGCAATATTCCTTAGGGAAGGCTTTAGGTGAAATCTATACCAAGACAACTCCAATAAAGGGATTGATGGATTTAAAATACCTCATTCTTGACAACATGTGAATCACGAAACATGAATGGAAATTGTCAAGAATGACATAACACCACCTCAAAAGATAAGGTAGAAAGAGTTGCACTTCGAAATGCAAGAAGAAGAATACTTGAGCTCTTCAAAACAAAACATGTGTTGAGCACCATGTTTATTTTGAAGTATGGCTTGACGGATCTTAACTTCGAGAGAAATCTTGAAGAACAATTGAAGAATGAAAAGAATCCTTGACGAACCACCATGTAGAACCTCCATGAAGAACTCCAGTAAACAAAAGGACTGAAAAGAAAGAGAAATTGGAAACACAGGGTGAATCCTTGCAATGATTTAGATTGATCTCCGTGATAATTAGAGCTTGGAACTCCGGGAAAAAGAGAAGATGAAGCAAATGAAACCGAGAATTTTAAGGGCCTCCGGAATAAAGAATTAATCACTTGGGTGAACAAGAATAAGAATTATGTTATGCTTATCCTTCACCAATTAAATTGATGACAATCAACGGATTTGGCATACTACTTATTCTCGTAGAAAGGATTAAAGAGATATGGCGTAAACTTGAAAAAGGTCTTCAACAACCACCGGTAGGATTGGAACAACAAATGAATTGATATGATGAACAAAGAAAGAGAACTCTTGAATGAACCACCGTAAGAATTGAAAAATAGAGTAGCAAGGGCACAATTCACCGGGAAGAATTGGAAAACGAATGAAGATATTTGGGGGGATTTAGATACATGAGAACAAAGAGAACATGAACTGATTAGAGGGTATTTGAATGATTCACCGGTAAATATTTGGAAAACAAGAGCTGAAAGCTGAGAATGAGGAATTATGAAACGATGGCCTTCGGAGGAAAGTAGTGGAAACAACTCATGAAATGCTCCGGATGGTAAGAAAAGAATTGTCACAGTCAAAACAATTATGAGGATAACATGAAGCTAGAACCATGAATATTCAAGAGAATGGAGCAAGATTAAAGAGAAACTCTTCTTCGGTCTTCAAATGATGAGAAAGACAACGAGAAACACCACCAAGAATTATTGAGGCACACCGGAAGAATCAAATGCGAAGAGGTTGAGCCAACTATGAAAAGAATTCCAAAGATCTTGGAGAAAAGCATTTGACTGATGATAACTCATTCTTACGTCAACTTGGAGAAGAATTTAGGATAGCTCTGGGAAAATAGAAGAGTCAGGTAAGATCCTGGTAAAAGACCTGTGGGTTAGGGCCCACTCAAAGAAAACACCGTTGAACAACAACTTGAAAGGGAGGTTGCACCGGTTGATTTAAATGACTTGAATGAGATACCAATCTCGAAAGAGCTTGAACGAATGCAGAGTGGAAACACGAATCTTCGAGATATCTTGAGCACTCCGGAATAACAAATAGCGAGAAGTAGAATGATAATGAGGTGCACCGGTATGAGAAAACATTAGAAATGAGGAAAAAGGTATGATCAACAAAACTTGACTTGAATCCACCGGAGAAGAGAGAGGAATGAGGAATGATGAACTAGTAGAACATCTTCTTGAGAACCACCGGGTAAGAACATTGACGGAAAAGAATGGAGAAACTTCACAAAAATAAAAGGATACTTGGTAAAGAAATCTTAGTCCTTGAGGAAAAAGGGTGGGTGGGCGGGAAAAACAAAGGCAACTTGGAGACAGATGAAACAAACACCGTTGAGAAGAAATGATAATTGGTCTTGCTGATGTTGAAGTGATCGGATCCACTTGAAGAGAAACACGCCGGTTGAAAAGGATAGACATGACAATCTCGATTGTCGAGAAGGATTAGTATTCACATAGGAATATGAGAACACCGTTTCGGAAAGGTATGGAATCAACACTTGACATTGAAGCAACTCGAATACCACAACTCAAAACAAAAACAAAGGACTGGCTTGCAGAATAAGCCGGAACAAACATATGATAGAAATTTCGTCCGAAGTTTTCGTGGTGGGGCCTACACGGGCTCAATTGTACAGCACCATCATGTACAAGGCACTGCACATGACATACGAAGCGTCCCCGAGTCGGCATAGCCAAGGACTCTTTAAGACACAACGAGACCACTGTAAAACCAACCGTGAATAGGCGGACCACTAGACGTCGAACCCCAATTTCATATCATACATCCGTCGGAAAGATATCCTAAGAGCTACTTGAATTCCCACCTATGAAACTCCCGAAACTTTCTGGTTATGCAATCAAGTGTTGGGGATCAAGGGGAGCAATATATCTCACCCAAACTAACAATCCCTACATCCAGCTGTATCCATCCGTCAACACATAACCAAGAAACCTTCGGAAATCGTCTACCTCAACCTTCGAAAAGCATCTATTATACGAAGTCATGGCAATACTCCGTACTCACCTCGATCTTGGGTTAGCGGGGTTATCTCACCAACAAGCGCATAAAAGAGATTTTCGATGTCGGCGTACTAAACTCGGTATTCAGAATCGCAACGATAAAATTATGACGACAACACCTCGGAGCTCAACTCCCCGGGACACTGCCACAACCCCTAAATGTCAGGAGGCACCAAGAACAATGTTGTCATCATAAAACCATCGGAACGATTCTAAGATACCCGCGTGATCCTAAAAAAAAAATTAGTGAAATTTGAGAAGAGAAGAGTCAAAACTCTATGTCAGGATACCTCACCAGAAGGTCGAAGGGACTGGGGAGTAAAAAGAATTCCTAAACTCTCCGATATATATAATCCTAAATGACTCAAAACATTTTTCTAGACACAACTCGACCACTAAAAACGATCAAGCAGTGGGGGCTCCTAAGGTCGGGGATGGCTCTGATTACCAACTTGTAACGCCCTCGATGCGGCTATATCTCCCACATGTCGAAGCACGACTTAGAGGCATAACCGCATTGAAAGCAATGTCGCAAGTGAGGTAATCTTCGCACAATCCATGTTATACATAAGGGAAAAAGATACATAGTTGGCTTACAATCGCCACATCACACAATTACATGAATAAAGCATTACATCATCCAGATACAATCAAGGTCCGGCTACGGAACCAAAATAAAAGAAGAACCCCAAATGCGACAAAGGTCCCCGATCGACCCCAAGCTGGGCTCCACTCTTGATCAACTAGAACGAAACAACACAAGGACAAGATCTTCATCAAGCTCCTCCTTGAGCTTGGTTGCAGACTGCTTTCGGTAAAATAGGCACCGCAAACTGGTTTTGGAAGTATCCGTGAGCCACGAGGACTCAAGCAATCCGCACCCGCGAGATCAAGACTATTTAAGCTTATGGGTAAGATAAAGGCATGAGGTGGAGCTGCAGAAGCGACTAGCATAAATGGTGGCTAACCCACGCAAATGAGAGCGAGAAGAGAAGGCAAAGCACGGTCGATAAAAGTATGATCAAGAAGTGATCCTATAGCAACCTCGTCAAGCATAACTCCAACACCATGTTCACTTCCGGACTCCGCGGAAAGAGACCATCACGGTAACACACGCGGTTGATGTATTTTAATTAAGGTCAACTTCGGTTTTCTACAACCGGACATTAACAAATTCCCATCGCCACATAACCGCTGGCACGGCTCTCGAAAGTTTATACCTGCAGGGTGTCCCAACTTAGCCCATGACAAGCTCTCGCGATCAGCGAAGGAATAGACCTTCACCCAAGACACTCCGATCAGACTCGGTATCCGGTACATCAAGACATTTCGACAATGGTAAAACAAGACCAGCAAAGCCGCCCGATGTGCCGACAAATCCCGATAGAAGTCGACGTACCTCGTTCTCGTGGCACACCGGATGGGTCGACCCACGAGTAAAACCAGCCCTCGAGTTGCCCGAGGTGGCCCATGCATCTGCCCGTTTCGGACCAACACTCGAAGGAGCACCGCGGGGGGCTAAAATAAAGATGACCCTCGGGCTCCGAAACCCAAGGAAAAAAAAGGCTAGGTGAGGCAAATGGTAAAAGTCAATGTTGGGCCTTCTTTGGACAAGTTTTATTCAAAGCGAACTGTCAGGGGGTCCCATAAATCACCCGACCCAGCGTAACGCATAAAATCCGGGAACATAACACCGGTATGACGGAAACTAGGCGGCAAGAGTGGAACAAAACACGGGCATAAGGCCGAGCCTTCCACCCTTTACCAAATATATAGATGCATTAATAATATAAGAGATATTGTGATATCCCAACAAGTAAACATGTTCCAACAAGGAACAACATCTCCATGTTCCAACGAGGAACAAACTTCAATCTTCACCTGCAACTAACAACGCTATAAGAGGGGCTGAGCAAAGCGGTAACATAGCCAAACAATGGTTTGCTAGGAATGGTGTCAAAGGTTAGAGGTTTGACATGGCAATTTGGGAGGCTGACAAGCAAATGGTAGGCATCGTAGCATTGGCATAGCAAAAGAGCGAGCAAACTAGCATAGCAAAGATAGTAGTGATTTCGAGGGTATGATCATCTTGCCTGAAATCCCGCAAGGAAGAAGAACGAGTCCAAGAAGAAGACAAACGGTCGAAGTCGAACGAATCCTCACAACTCCGGAACGAAACCGAAGCTAACAAGAGAAGCAACCCGGAAAGAAACAAACAACATAGGTAAACACACAAGCATGATCATGGCATGATGCGCAGACAAATATGATGCATGTCCGGTTTAATGAGGCATGGCATGGCATGGCAAAGTGCACAAACAATACTACAAATTAAGTGGAGCTCAATATGCAACGAGTTGCATATTGACGGAACACCACATCAATTATTTAGTTCTCTCTCGGTTATGTTACGAAACAATATTAAATGTTGTTTAACATGGCAAGAGGTGAAGCATAATTAAACTAACAATCTAGGCAAGTTTAAATGAGGCCGGAAACAACAAACGACAATTCCGGAAAATCCCCATGTTATTTAGCAATTTAAAGCAACAACAATTTTAAGCATTTAAATGTTGTTATCATGATGCGGATGACATATGCAAGTTTATACAATATTTATGAAAAAGGTTGACATGAGCATGTTATGAAGCATTTGTCGCTATGGCGGAACAAAAAGGGTGCCACGGCGGCGAAACGAAAAGGGTGCCACGGCGGCGAAACGAAAAGGGTGCCACGGCAACATATCGGTTCTGGTAGCTCACGGAGATACCAGTGCAAAAGGAAGCGAGCGGATGTGCGGAACATGCAAAAGATGGTGGGGTGATCCCGGTTACCGGGTTCCCACGTGTCGGTGGCATGGCAAAAGAGGGGCGTCGCAAGGACAATTCGATCACGGTGCAAACTCGAGCATCTCATACAACCAAGCATGCATTCGTTCACGGGCGGTCGTCTCGGGATATACCTTTGAAGCGTTCAAACGGGACGGTTCGCGTTTCGTAGAGGGAAGTAGTCGTTCTCGGGCGTCGAGGGAAGTAGTTGTTCTCGCAGCGGTCGTAGTGGAAGGAGTTGTACTCGTGTCGTAGTGGGAAGTAGTGGTACGCGGCGGCGGCGGTAGTGGAAGTAGACGTTCACGTTCACGTTACATGGGTCTTCGGTGACGGTCGTCGTACAAGGTGTCGGTACTTGGCGATTCCAGGATGTAGAGGTACTTGACGTGTCCCATGTAGTCGTACACTTGTCGTAGAGGAACTTGACGCATCTACGTGTGTAGTCGTACTCGGCGTTACATGTAGTCGAACTTGAGGTGCTCCTGGCGTCGGACTTGCAGCGTTGGACAGAACCATGGCGAGGTTCAGCAGCTACCCACGTCCATGACGAAAAACGAAGCTCGGGCAGGGAGTCGAAGCAGCAAGCAGGGGCGGCAAAGAACGAAGTGGTCGATGTCGGCCTTGGCGCGCAGCAGGGGAGGCAACTCCTGCTCGGAGAGGTACGGCGAGAGAAACCTCGTGGAGGCGCGAAGGAAGGCGGAGGAGCTTGGGCGCGGGACGGCGTCCTGGGGCGCAGAGGAAGCTGGGGCACGCGGCAGGAGTAGACGAGCTCCTGGTCGAGCGGGGAGCTCAGGCGAGGCAGCAGAAGGAGCACAAGCCGGCGGCGGCGCTGGACGCGCCGGGTCGGCGCCAGCGGAAGATGGCGGCGCTGGGCGCACCGTGACGGGCAGGACGGAGACGGCGGGCGGCATGAAGCGGCACGGCGGACGGTTAGGAGGCGAAGGCCGGGCGGCGCTGAACTGGAACGACGGGCAATGATGGCGGAGGGTCATGTGGAGGGCGCGGGTGCGGGCAGCTCCGTGATGGCGGGGTACGAGGCGAGGATCGAGAGGAGGGAGATGGGAATCGAGAGAATCGAGCTATTTGTCGGTCTGAGGAGGAGACGAAGGAGAGATCGAGCAGGGGAATCGGGGGCTTGGGTGTGCGTGAGCGGCGCTCAGAGGGAGCGAGGGGAGGAAGAGAGATGCGTGAGATCGGGCTAGGGTTTAGGAGGGTTAGGTGGGCCGGCTGGTTAGGTGGGCTGGTGCCTTAGGAGCTGATGGGCCTTAGAGGCCGGCTGGGCTGCTCCTCTTTTTTTCCTTTTTCGTTTTTTCTTCAGACAGAAAACAAAAGGAAAACCAGAGGGGGAAAAAGAAGAGGATCTAGAGAAATATAAAAATATTCTCATGATCCTGAGCATGCTCACTATTTAATAAAATTAGTTTGGAGATTTATAAAGGACGTAAAATAATTCAAGTTTGAATTAAATTCAAACTTGAACCGTTTTAAACCTTAACCAAAACAATTCCAAAAGAGATGAAATTTGGCAGAGAGGCTAGGGTACACGGTGTTAGAATTTTGGGGAAAAGATGAGCATTTTTGGTGGATGCAAAGTGGCACTTGCAAGAACGTAAGAAAAGGGAAGGAGGAGAAGTGAAGGTGCAATGGTTTGAAGAGGTGACAAGGGTACGCACAAGATGCTCATGGAAACAACATGAATGACAAAATGCAACATGGCAAGCACGAAGCTATACTTGATATGACCCAGATGCAACACAAGATGGCATGATGACATGATGCAATGCAAAATTAAAACAAATCACACGACAAAACTCGGAATAGCTGGAAGGCATCTGAAGCTCCGGTCTTGGGGCGTTACAATCCCGCTCACCTTGTCCACAATGGGTGCGACAAGGGTCTTGAGCGCTTCCAGATCAGCATCCGGCGGCAAGGTCCTGAGGACGTTGGTGAGGTTGAGGCCTGGGTTGCGGAAGGCCACCTTCACCAACACCTTTTGAAGAGCTCCCGCGCAGATCTTGCGCGACTCGTCGGCCAGCTGCTTTGGGATCTTCTCCCGGAGTCACTGGAGGGCCGTCGCCACGCCTTTGAAGAACAAGGTGAGCTTGGCGCTGGGTTGGAGGTTCTCATTAGAGGGATACCCGAGATCCTCCATCCCCAGCCGCCCCAGCTCCCTGTCAATGGATGCGGCAACATCCACGAGACCCTCCATCCAGTGCTCCACATTCTTCCTAAAAGTGTTCTGGGCGGCAGCAGCCCTCGCCAGCAGCGCCTCGTCGGCCTTGATCTTCTCCTTCAAGGCCACCTCCTGCTCCCTGGCGCCGTCCAGCGTCTTGGTCAAAGTAGTCAGCTTCAACTCAAGATCTGCATTGGAGTCCTTGGCGGCGCTAAGCTCCTTGCCCTTCTCGGCGAGACGACCCTGCAGCTCGCCAAAGGTGTAGGCGTCCTTCTTGCGCTCACGCTTGAGCGCGGCAAGCTCTTCACCGCTCGCCTTGAGATCGGCCTCCAGCTGCGCCACCTTCGTCTCCAGCTCCTTCTTGGCGGCCACGGCAGCTGCGGCAGCATCCTCTGCTTCCTTGAGAGCCCCGCCGAATGTTTGCTCGCGCGCAGCAAGCTTCTCCTCGTGGCTGTCAAGGTTGACCTTCCGCTGCGCCAACTCGCCCTCCCGCGCAGACAGATTCTCGGCGGCAAGCCGCTGTTGCTCTTCAACTTCAGCCTTCTCGAGGAAGAAGGCTTTCCGCTCCTCGGCGAGTTGCTCCCGCTCCTCTGCCAGGGACCGGAGAGTTTCCTGGTTGAGACCCCGGAGCTCCTTCGCGCGCTTCTCGATGTCCACTCTTGCCTTCGCGACAAGCACTTCTCGGGATTCCAGCTTGGCCTGTCGAGCGCGGTAGAGCGACACCAGCTTCCGCAGCAGCCGCTCCTCCTCAGACTCGCCGCTGCTGCTGCTCGGCGATCAACCGATGTCGGCCAATGAGGCGAGCACCTCTCCATCCAAGATTTCTCCTTCGACCGGCGCCCTGGAGCTTGACGCCCAGGGGAGCTTGATGAAGACGCCATCGCTGGCCTTCAAATAGGCGTCGGGCTGGGGCTCTTCGGAGCCTGCCGCTGCGGCAGCGGCGGAGGGATCGGCGGTCGGCGTAGCGCCTAGCGCTCCTGCGGCCTCGGGGCCGTCAGTGCGATCGCCAGACCCCTCGCCAGCTTTTGCGGAGGCAGCTCTGGCGGCCTCTTCGCCGGCGGGATCATCAGCGCCAGCTGCTTCTTGATGGCGGCGTCGTCTGATTGCATGTAGCGTCCTCCTCGCCGGCGACCTCGGTCTCCATCGGCTCCGTGGCAGAGGGATCTGACGGCCGGAAAAGGGAGAAAAGTCAAGCAAATATCCAAAAAGAAAATCTGCGCCAACGGCGCCTACAGTGAGCCCGGCAAGCCTGAGGCGTTGGATCCGGGTGACGGCGATCTTCAGCCTATCGTCTTCCGGGGCCACATTGCTCAATCGTTGCCACGCGCTACTGGGGCTTGGCGCTGGGCGGTAAATGGTTGTGGGTTCTCCTCGACAATCCAGCACCAGTCTGGTCTTCATTCCTCCCACTTGCCATGGAGCTCTCCCTCCAGATAAGCTTCCTTCTTGCCAGCTCTCGAGATCCAGGCGATTCCGTCGAATAAAGGCTCCCCTCCCTCAACTCGGGGCATAAAGAAGTGGCGAAAAAGAGCTACATTTGGACAGACTCCGACAAAGTTTTCGCAGAGATGTGCGAAAACTGCCATGGTCAGAACGGCATTGGGGGTGAAGTCAAGGAGGCGGAACCCGTAGGTGTTCATAATGTCGCAGAAAAACTTCGAGAAAGGCGGGCGAGCCCGCAGAGAAGAACAACGCCAAGAAGGGATATCCATTGGAGCCCGTTTAAGCGACGGTGAGAGTACCTTCTTCTTGCGGATGCGCTCGCGTCTCCGTCGACCGTAAGAGGTAGTAATACTCCTCGGCTCCTTGGCGAGCTTGGGGAAGGTTGCCGCTCCTTCGCGCGCCATGAGTGAGCTGCGCCTCGGTCGACTTCATGACCTTCCCCTTGTCGGCTTTCGGAGCCATTGCGGAGGTGGTGGGGGAGATCGACGTCGTTGGTGGTGCTGGTGGCGATGGGGGGGAGCGTTGCTCTCTTTCAGCTTTGGGAAGAAAGGGAGGGGCGGCGGAGGTTTCTGAGATTGGAATAGCAACCGGCGAAATGGGCGAACTGCCCCTGTTTCCCCTGCTTATAAAGAGGAAGGGGGCGGATGTTCCGTCTTTCCGAATAAAGAAACTACCCACGATATCTCCCACGACGCCGCATTTGACGCGTGCCGTTCGGGGAGGGCGCGGTGGATACGGAGTAAGATACGGCGTAACCTGTGTCGCGTGCCGTGCCTATTTTGGGCCCGCCCAACAGCGCCAAGACCGTGTGTGGCCCAGGCCGGGGCTCTGTCGGTGTACTAGAGTAGGGGTACCCTAGTATCCCGAACTTGTCCACGGGCAGTCGCAGCACCCCGTGGCAAGGCTTGCTGGGTGACCGCCAAGATCGTCCGTGGTTCCTTTGGAGCCATTCAAGAACAAAGTATTCAAGCCAAGGAGACAAGGCCCCGGCAAGAGGAGCTTGCCGGGAAGGCCAACCGAGGCATCTCAAGGAACTTGCCGCGACGCGCCACGCGTCCCGGCGAGGCCCGATGAGCGACAAGCTTCCGGACGCGACAAGACAACGACCGCGGCAAGGCGCTTGCCGCGGCAAGCTACCACTCTGTACCAAGCTCCAAAGACATCCACCAACGTGTCGCCTACAGGACCTTTCCAGCGTAGCGTGGCAAGAGGTTGTGCAGCCAGCGGTCTTGTGATGGCAAGGGCTGACAAGATTGCCATCGTGGCAAGCGGTGGCGTCCCTGACGGTCCCTTTTCGCACTATTTGGGCGACGCAGACGGGCATTTAATGCCTTTGTTCCCTGCCGTCAGGGTTAGGTATGGTACACTGTACAGGTAGTTGTACCAACCGCAATTCCTTTCCATTTTTACCCGTGTCTACGTTGTCACCTGTCGGTGACCCTTGAGCATATAAAAGGAGGCCCATGCGCAAGCGAGGGGGGTTCAAGGCGTAAAACACTCACGCTCGGTCTCGTTAGCAGCTAGTGTGTATTTGTAGCATTCAGCGCCCGAGCAAGAACTCAATACACTCGGACATGCAGAAGAGGAGTATTATCTCTCAGGAGAGCTCTGAAGCTGGGTAAACTGCTTTGTGTAGCCGCCTCGATCCGCTCTTCGCGCGATCTCCGCCCCCCGCCGAACCGAAAGGGGCCCGGTCCGCCGGTCCCATAGGTGTTCGTGGATCAGTTTCCCTGACATCATGGCTCAGCATATTTGCATTCAAGTTAACCGGATTAAATTGAACTTGAGCAACTGTTGGCTGAGTCATGGTGCCGCTGAATCGATGCTGACCAGTGCAACCACGCTTACCGGTATTGGACGGTCCTAACTAGGTCTATTGTCGTGCCGCTCGCCGGTGCCTCCAACGAGGGAAGGTTATGGGCGTGCTGTACCCTGGCCCGGTAAGCTGGCATAACCTTGTGTGCTCGTAGTTGTTATAGCCGGCGGATCCCCGTGTGGGATCGTTTATGTTTTGGCCACGGCGGTGGTCGTTGTGTCTGGAGGTAGAGACAGGGCCACCCATGACTTAGCCCAGTGGGGAGTGAGTCAGAGTGGCCGGGAGAGTGTCATGGTAGTAGGACGGTTTTGTCGGAACGCTGTTGGTCCACCTGAATGGGAGTGCGAGGCCATGGGTTCCATAGTGTGGGTACAGTGTACTAACCTCTGTAGAGTGTATATTAAATCTATCGATAGCCGCGCCCGCGGATAAGGGCCAGGTTGAATGTTGGTCACACCATGAGTCAACAGTAATAAGAATAACTTGATTAATGACAAACCATGGTGGTGATCGTCGTAAGGATCACCGGCTAAGTGTTGGTCGGGTGGTGATCGTCGTAAGGATCAAAGTTTGGGGCCATGTATTGGTCGGGTTGTGATCGCCGTAAGGATCACGGGCCAAGTGTTGGTCGGGTTGTGATCGCCGTAAGGATCACTATGGTATCGAGATACCAAGTTGTTGTATATTCACGATGTTGTATGAGAGTCGTGGGTAAAGATCAAGCTCCTTGTGGTCATTTATTGATTACTACGGTATTGTTTATACCAAGCTTGATTTGATCCTGAGATGATCGTGTGATGTCCGAGGTTGGTAAGTGATGCATGTGTTGGTTACGAGATAGCCCGAGCAGAATAAGTGGTGCATATATTGTCATCATGTTGCATGCTAGTATTGTCGGATTAATATGTTCATGTTGTGATAGCTGTATCATGTTTATGTTGGTGATGCCATGTTATTCTGATGATATCATGTTAAATTCTGCTTAACCTGTAATTGCCATGCTGTTGTCTGCCTTGAATGCTTCTGGTTATTGTGAGCTTGCAAGTACATTCAATGTACTGACCTGGCGTGTCATGCCAGTTTGCAGGTCATGCCGGATTTGATTGCTTGCTTGTCGTGGTTTCCGTTCGTGCGAGCTAGGGTAAGTGTTCCAGCCAGAGTCCCTGCAGAGTGGAGTTCACCACCGTCGTCGTTGTTCCGCTGCTAGAGTTATTCCGTTGATTCGAGTTGATCTGCTGCTTGCATAGAGCAACTGAGGATAGCGTAGTGTCGCCGTACCAATGTTATTCATTGTAATATCGGAGACCTTGGATTCATATTCGTGTAATAATAGAAAGATGGTTTGTTCTATGCTAAGCAGTGCCGTATTCCAGAAGATTTCTCCTTGATCTCTTGGGTGGAATACGGGGCGTTCCGGTTTTCTCTGAGCCGGGGTGCCACAGCGCTTGGTATCAGAGCAAGTCTGGCTGTAGGACGCCCTAGACTGCGCGAACATTAGAAATCAGTAGTATAGACCCAGTTGGTTTGTTGCACTTGATTGCTGCATTTGTTTGTCGCATAGCATGCATATAGATTATTATTTAGTCACTAACGGTTTATCTGGTGAGTGTAGCTGGCATCGGTTTGGATCCGCTACAGCTCAACCTTTGCATTTTTCCAGTTCCTTTTTCCTTCGGTGTTTGGTGTCATTTCTGTCCCAGCAGAGTGATGCCAAGTGATCCCGACACTGTTTGCCAAAAATGGTGCTCAGGTATCGCACTGATGTCTTTCTTTCAGACCCGTCTATTGTTTCGGTGATGGACATGTTTCTATCCCGGATCGTTCTTTTATTTTGTCGTGTTGGCAACCCTTAATGATCTTAGTTATCAAGAAAGGGCAATGTCAGCAGCCCCAGTTTTTTCCCGCTATCCTATTTCTTGGACGTGCACGGATTTTTTTTCTGCCCGCTTGATAATAATGTGATTGTGACCTTCATGTCCTACTGCATGGTTACCAAGTACGTCCTCGCCTCGGAGCTAGTACAGGTTGCCACCTGGCTAAGCTAGCACTTGGTGTAGCGCTGTTTACACCAATTCTTCCACACATTTATTCGTCCTCATGCACACCGCCACAGCATATTAGACCGCAATACCGGAGTTTCCGCGAGATTTGTGTGCTTAGGTGTGCATTCATATTATTGTGAGTAGCAGTAATATGTGATGATTGCTTGATTAATTATCTTAGTAGTATGCTTGTGTGCTTTTGTTTTAGTCATTTCTGTTGTTCCTTTCTTTGGGCCTTCAGTGTTACAAAGTTTTCCCCTACTAAAGTTGCTCGTCAGTCGACACTGGACCCGAAGAGTCAGCAGGAAATGCATATATTTGGAAACTCAGCTAAACAGAATGGAATTATCAGCTGACTGCAGTGAAATTGGGAATATCTTGTTTGGATGCAACACAAATCCTGGATGGACCGTCAGTATCAAGTTTGCATTAGCGTGCACTCATCACAACAAAATGATTAAATCAGCAAGAAGAAAAATTGTGTGCAAGGTTGACAGAATATTATCAAAGGTATGGCTCAGATACAAGTTTAATTTTTCGTTGAGGACGATTTTAGAACTCGATGTACCTGGAAGCAAACAAAAATATGGCATATACTCGAAAAGGAGAATAGTCCTGCAAAACCTTGTTTCATACAAGAAATCAACATCAAAAATATTGAGATGGTATGTATACGTGGAAATCGGTCCGCGTATCACAATAAGAAGTTTCTGGTGTAAGCAACCCACTTTTCCCTTGCAAGATACCAGAGAAGCTTCCAAGGCAAGATTCATCTATCTTCCTTAGTACGATACATGGATGATTTCTCGCCCAAGGTACTCTGCCTTGTTCAGTAAGCAACCGCAAAAGCTTCCAGCATAAGGTACTCAGTCTTTCCCCAGCAAAGTCTTTAAGGGGGTAAGCTTCTGAAGCACGATATTCGATCTTCTTCAGCAAGCTGTCTGATGAAAGTTTCGAGCACAAGCCAGCAAATATTCCTTAGTAAGACATTGGTACAAGGTAGTACGCTGTGAATTGATAGTATATGGCAGTGAATCCCAAGAATCAGATCCGCAACATTTTGGTCAGAATCAAGAATCAGTCAGAATACATGTCTGTCTCGGAATCAGGTCCTCATACATATGCAATGAGCATACCATCAAGATCTTACAAGTCACTCGGATGAGGATCTGAAAACCACGTGAGGATGGTTAATAGAAGAAAGCCAGTATACACCACAGTGTGACAAAGGATTATGAGGATTGACGGCATCAATGAGCTCAGTACAAGTACCTGTGAACCTGGAAAATGATCCTGATGAGCCCTTGTCCCCTTTTTCTCTAATGACGGCACCACGCCTGTGATTTGAGCTGTTTCTAGCTATCCGGGGTGGATGCCGATTTTTGTTTCTCTCTTCAACGTCTGCCACGAGTCTGAGCTGCTTTTCGGCCGTCTCGTATAGCTGTTGAGTTTCTTTTTGTGACAGTAGCCCTATAGCTGCTTTTTGGCTATTTTAGGGAGCTTCCACCTTCTTCTTATCGGCCCGGTCTCATGCTCTGAGCTGCTTTTTCGTCCTGAGCCGTGGTTGAGTTACTCCAGTAATGTCCAAGATCTGAGTTGTAAAGACCGTTCTGGTGGCTACTGATTTATTTACCGATTTCTTGCAAGGGTTTCGGATGATCATTTCCCAACAATCAGAACTTGAGAGGTGTTGAACCTGCCATTTAATTGGTTACCTTATCAGAAAAACGAGGATAAACTACAATTGCCGAAAACCAGCACCGACAGTACCTATGGTCATATGAAGAAGCAATATGGCCTAGCTCTTTCAGCCAAAGATCCAGACCAAGAAAACAATAATGAAGGAGCAAGACCAGTGATGCAGGTATGAAAATTGTACACGACCCCATGGTGCAGATACCCCGGACAGTCTAAGTCAGTATTGATCCACATGGGTATGCCTACAGCATGAGTAGTCGGCATGAGGAATAACAATCTGGAGGCCTGAGTCCTCACTTATATGAATCGTCATGGCTAGCCTGTCGTGAACAAAAATTTTCCGTCAGAACCACCGTCAGTCAAGTCTGCAGATATTATCATATAGGCCAAACCCTTTATGATGGCCGCGACAGGAGACAATCAAATATTTGGTATGGATCCGATACTCACGGTAGTGGAACCGGTTAAGATGATTCAGAAACTTCTGCGATGAGTCAGAATCTGTCAGGAAACGGTTATGTTTTAACTCACTGTTGGAACCCAAAGGACTTGCATTTAGTGGAAAAACACAATGCAATGAGTCAGAGTTTGAGTTTTTCATCAGAAAATTCTGATCATCATTACATGAAAGGTTGTCAGTGCCGGGTGGCACACCCAACGGAAATCACCTTTGGATTTGTGAGACGGACATATATTTCAGTCGTGATACTCAAATCACACTCAGCTAGTCAGCAGATCTAAAAAGAAATTGGAGCCTATATAAGCCTGAACAAGCAAGGTAAGATCTGTCAGAATATGGATACAGTAAATAAAACTACCCAGGGCCAGTCAGATAAAAATTTAATGGGAACAACAATAAAGGAAAAAGGATACCTGAGTTGGAAATGGTTTCCTTAAGTCAGAATATTCATACTAGTTCCCTGAGCAACCAAATCTCGAGGACGAGATTTCTTTGAGGGGGTAATGTTTGTAACAGCCTGATTTTTGGCCCTTTCTTTTTCTTTTGTTTTTCCGAGGTTTTTGCCTGAGTTTTCTTTTTCCGTGGCTTTGTGGTCTGGAAACTGAAGAAGATGGCCTCTTCTTTGCTTCTAGAGTGGCTTGTCATTCCCAAATCTTTCCCTAGACCCTGTCATTTCCATCCTATCCCAAATCCCAATATTCTTTTCATTGGGAATATTCCTTTTCTATTAAAGGAATAACTCCAATTGCCCTAGGTTGTGAAGCAACCTATATTTCCCTCACTCCTAAAATCCCAAATAATTCTCAAAATTGTTTGGGTCATATATTTATCAAATATGGCAAAACTTTTCATTGCCATGTTCAAAAATAATTCCCCAATATTCCTTTTTCTATTCTGCCATGAATGGCACTTTGTGAAGGAAGTGTCATTTATATTTCTCCTATTGACTCCCAACCTTTTTGGGCATGTTTATATGTCCAAATAATTGCCTCATGCACAAGTTCAACTTTATTTGCCTAGCCAATCTTCCTTAGTGAATTTTCAAAGTTTCTGTTAGACAGAAAGCTTTGTGAAGGAAGTACTAGCTAGGAGTATCCAAATGAGTTGAACTTTTGCAAACTTCTTAATGTGCTCATATTAACCCATTCCACCCATTTGCAGCCCCACCCAATCATCTATGTGAGCACAGGAGCAAATCTTTGATTCTGGCAATATTTTCACGTTGTGAAGCAAGTGTATTTTATATTGCTTCAAAAATCCTGATAAATTACCAGATCATTCTTATACCCATAAAACATCTCTCCACACATTTTGGCATAATTTCAATGAGCCATTTGATCACCATAATTATTTCAAGTTTCTGGTCAGCAGAGATGTTTGTGAAGCAAGTACCATTTTGGCTTTGCCAAATGGAATGATACTTCGTGAGCATCTTCATATGACCAGATGACTAACCTTTGCCCAAGTTGACACTCCATGTGAGTGCATCTTTCTAATCTTCATTTCTGGACCAAATATGCAGTTGTGAAGCAACTATGATTTATCTTGGTCCATTTCTCCTCAAAACCTCCAGGATCATAGTCCCTCCATAGCTAAACACCCCAGACAACTTATTAGGCCCTTAGCAATTCCCTGTTGATCACATTGAGCTGATAAAGTTTACTGTAGTAAACTTCGGAGCTCACTAACTATTTACCCAAAGACTGTTTAACCAAGTTACCACCATAGCTACAACCTACCCAGGAAGGACTAACCCCCAGACATGGTTTGGCACGACTTGTGGCACTGTGTGCACCAGTGCATGCGGTGACCACCGCTTTGGCGTGCAATGGCCGCGCCCAGAGCGTCTTCTTGCTCGAGCCCCTCCCGAGCACCTCATCAGCCTCACCTCACTCCCAGCCCCCTCCCCGTCCACACGCTCAAGCTCCAAGATCTCCTGAGCCCGCCCTTGCCGCCATGGCCGCCGCCTCTGCCCCTCTTCGATTTCGGCAAGCTGAGCTCCCCCCTTCCTCCATTCCACCCCCAGAGGCCTCCTGTCGACCCACCAAGCCTCCCCCTCCCCTCAACTTGTCGCCGGAGTAGCTGGGGCCGCCGTCCCAAGATCGACCGAGCCGCCGTCCGCCATGGTTCATGGTGCTCTCGCTCCCGCCCTCTTCGAGGCCCGTTTAGTGCGGGGATGGGCGCGCCTCCGCTCCTGATCATTTCAATATGTCGGGCGCCGCCAGAGGTGGCCGAAGTCAGCCGGACTCGTCACCGGAGCGCTCGGCCCTGCCTCTGCCGCAGCTCATCGTCGGGAGAAGGAGAGAGGAAGAAGAGAATAGAGGAGAGAGAGGGAGTGGATAAGGTGGGACCCACCTGTTGGCCCCTCAGGCGTTGACCAGCCCCGGCCCCGCCTTGCCACGTCACTTCAGTGAAGACGTATTTCGTCAAATGCATTTTCACTTTTTCTGTTCAGGCCCCTGGTTGAAAACATTTTCATTACAGATGGGTCCCTGGCAGTAAAACCCTTATATCTTTTTATCCGTAACTCCAAACGAGGTGAACCCAATGCTCACTTCTTTGTTTCGTCGAGCCCGGTCTATTGGTTTCACTTTCACTATGGTTTGACACTGTGAAAATGACCTTTTTGCCCTTGCGCGTAAACAGCCCCTCCGAGATAGAACTGTTTCCGGCAAATCTTTCCGCGGCTTCACCTCACTTCTCCCCAGTGCCTTCTTCATCCCAAGACAAGCCACAATACCCACTTGTATGATAGTCATGCAGTAGCCATGGTTTTAACCTTGAATATTTAATAAATGTTTGCTTGTTGAAAAGATGGTTATCGTTGTTCCGGTGGTGTTCAGATTTGCATGTTCACTTTTGTGCTATGTTGTCTTATACTCTGTGATCATGTTATACCTGCTAGTATTACCTTTCATATGTTTATGCTTGCTAGTAGTAAATGTTAATGTTGGAGATGGTCATGCTAGTTAGTATGCGATGCTCAGTGGATATGATTTATTATTGATATGGTGGAAAGTTATGTGATACTCTCATGATGATGTTGATATCATGTTCATGAATTTTATCATGGCTCGGCATATTTGCATTCAAGTTAACCGGATTAAATTGAACTTGAACAACTGTTGGCTGAGTCATGGAGCCGCTGAATCGATGCTGACCAGTGCAACCACGCTTACCGGTATGGGACGGTCCTAACTGGGTCTATTGTCGTGCCTCTCGCCGGTGCCTCCAACGAGGGAAGGTTATGGGCGTGCTGTACCCTGGCCCGGTAAGCAGGCATAACCTTGTATGCCCGTAGTTGTTATAGCCGGCGGATCCCCGTGTGGGATCGTTTATGTTTTGGCCACGGTGGTGGTCGTTGTGTCTGGAGGTAGACCCGGGACCACCCATGACTTAGCCTAGTGGGGAGTGAGTCAGAGTGGTCGGGAGAGTGTCATGGTAGTAGGACGGTTTTGTCGGAACTTCGTTGGTCCACCCGAATGGGAGTGCGAGGCCATGGGTTCCGTAGAGTGGGTACAGTGTACTAACCTCTGCAGAGTGTATATTAAATCTATCGATAGCCGCACCCGCGGATATGGGCCCAGGTTGAATGTTGGTCACCACCATGAGTCAACAGTAATAAGAATAACTTGATTAATGACAAACCATGGTGGTGATCGTCGTAAGGATCACAGGCCAAGTGTTGGTCGGGTGGTGATCGCCGTAAGGATCACAGTTTGGGGCCATGTATTGGTCGGGTTGTGATCACCGTAAGGATCACGGGCCAAGCGTTGGTCGGGTTGTGATCGCCGTAAGGATCACTATGGTATCAAGGATACCGAGTTGTTGTATATTCGTGATGTTGTATGAGAGTCGTGGGTAAAGATCAAGCTTCTTGTGGTCATTTATTGATTACTACGGTATTGTTTATAGCAAGCTTGATTTGATTCTGAGATGATCGTGTGATGTCCGAGGTTGGTAAGTGATGCATGTGTTGGTTACGAGATAGCCCGAGCAGAATAAGTGGTGCATATATTGTCATCATGTTGCATGCTAGTATTGTCGGATTAATATGTTCATGTTGTGATAGCTGTATCATGTTTATGTTGGTGATGTCTGATGATATCATGTTAAATCCTGCTTAACCTGTAATTGTCATGATGTTGTCTGCCTTGAATGCTTTCGGTTATTGTGAGCTTGCAAGTACATTCAATGTACTAACCTAGCGTGTCATGCCAGTTTGCAGGTCATGCCGGATTTGATTGCTTGCTTGTCGTGGTTTCCGTTCGTGCGAGCTAGGTTAAGCGTTCCAGCCAGAGTCCCTGCGGAGTGGAGTTCACCACCATCGTCGTTGTTCCGCTGCTAGAGTTATTCCGCTGCTTCGAGTTGATCTGCTGCTTGCATAGAGCAACTGAGGATGGCGTAGTGTCTCCGTACCGATGTTATTCATTGTAATATCAGAGACCTTGTATTCATATTCGTGTAATAATAGAAAGCTGGTTTGTTCTATGCTAAGCAGTGCTGCATTCCAGAAGACTTCTCCTCGATCTCTGGGCTGGAATATGGGGCGTTCCAGTTTTCTCTGAGCCGGGGTGCCACATTCATGCTCACGGAAACTTTGTGAATCTTAATTACAGAAACTTCTCATCAAAAATAATTATCCCCTTGTACTCCCTCCGTCCGGAAATACTTGTCATCAACATGGATGAAATTGGATGTATCTACAACTAAAATACATTTAGATACATCCATTTGAATGACAAGTATTTCCGTACGGAGGGAGTACAATTCCATAGTATTATAAAAATAATGTGACAAGGTTTGCCTTTAGGATGTTTACAATGCTTGTTGGTTTGTGCGGTGCAGGACAGAAACTTTGGCTGTAGTGCGCGATTTTACATTTTTTACTGGAACATCAAAAGTTTCTGATTCTTTTTGCAATGTCTTTCTATACAAATTTCTTATTCTTCCTTATTTTGGTATAATTTTTGGGGTACCAGAAGTATGGTGAATGTTCAGATTTCTACAGACTGTTCTGTTTTTGACAGATTCTGTTTTTGATGCATAGTTTACTTGTTTTGATGAAACTATCAATTTCTATCAGTGGATTAAGCCATGGAAAAGTTATATTACAGTAGACACAATGCAAAAACAAAATATGAATTGGTTTTCAACACTACTTAGAGTAGTGATTTGCTCTATTAGACTAACGGATCTTATCGAGTTTTCTGTTGAAGTTTTGTGTGGATGAAGTGTTTGATCGAGGAGGTCTCGATATGAGGAAAAGGAAGAGAGGCAAGAGCTCAAGCTTGGGGATGCCCAAGGCATCCCAAGTAAATATTCAAGGAGACTCAAGCGTCTAAGCTTGGTTATGCCCCGGAAGGCATCCCCTCTTTCGTCAACAAGTATCGGTGTGTTTTCGGATTCGTTTCGTTCATGCGATATGTGCAAATCTTGGAGCGTCTTTTGCATTTAATTTTCACTTTTCTTTTATGCACCATGCTGGTATGAGATAGTCCTTGGTTGATTTATAGAATGCTCATTGCACTTCACTTAAATCCTTTGAGTATGGCTTCATAGAATGCTTCATGTGCTTCACTTATATCATTTGAAGTTTGGATTGCCTGTTTCTCTTCACATAGAAAACCGCCATTTGTAGAATGCTCTTTTACTTCACTTATATTTGTTAGAGCGTGGGCATATCTTTTGTAGAAAGAATTAAACTCTCTTGCTTAACTTATATCTATTTAGAGAGATGACAGGAATTGGTCATTCACATGGTTAGTCATAAAATCCTACATAAACTTGGAGATCGTTGAATATGATATGTTTTATTCCTTGCAATAGTTTTGTGATATAAAGATGGTGATATTATATTCATGCTAGTGGGTAGTTGTGGATTGTAGAAATACTTGTGTTGAAGTGTGTGATTCCCATAGCATGCACGTATGGTGAACCGTTATGTAACGAAGTTGGAGCATGAGGTATTTTTTATTGTCTTCCTTATGAGTGGCGGTCAGGGACGAGCGATAGCCTTTTCCTACCAATCTAAACCCCTAGGAGCATGCGCGTAGTACTTTTTTTTGATGACTAATAAATTTTTGCAATAAGTATGTGAGTTCTTTATGACTAATGTTGAGTCCATGGATTATACGCACTCTCACCCTTCCATCATTGCTAGCCTCTTCGGTACCGTGCATTGTCCTTTCTCACCTCGAGAGTTGGTGCAAACTTCGCCGGTGCATCCAGACCCCGTGATATGATATGCTCTATCACACATAAGCCTCCTTATATCTTCCTCAAAACAGCCACCATACCTACCTACCATGGCATTTCCATAGCCATTCCGAGATATATTGCCATGCAACTTACATCATCATCATATAGATGACTTGAGCATTCATTGTCATATTGCCTTGCATGATCGTAAGATAGCTAGCATGATGTTTTCATGGCTTGTCCGTTTTTTTGATATCTTTGCTATGCTAGATCATTGCACATCCCGATACACTGCCAGAGGCATTCATATAGAGTCATATCTTTGTTCTAGTATCGAGTTGTAATATTGAGTTATAAGTAAATAAAAGTGTGATGATCATCATTATAGAGCATTGCCCCATGAAAAAAAAGGAGAGGCCAAAGAAGCCTAAATAAAAAAGGGGCAAAAGAAGCCCGCCAAAAAAAGTAAAAAAAAGGAAAAGAAAAAAGGGGCAATGTTACTATCCTTTTACCACACTTGTGCTTCAAAGTGGCACCATGTTCTTCATATAGAGAGTCTCTTGAGTTATCACTTTCATATACTAGTGGGAATTTTCATTATAGAACTTGGCTTGTATATTCCGATGATGGGCTTCCTCAAATGCCCGAGGTCTTCATGAGCAAGCAAGTTGGATGCACACCCACTTACTTTTTAGTTTGAGCTTTCATACACTTATAGCTCTTAGTGCATCCGTTGCATCGCAATCCCTACTCCTCGCATCGACATCAATTGATGGGCATCTCCACAGCCCGTTGATTAGCCGCGTTGATGTGAGACTTTCTCCCTTTTTGTCTTCTCCACACAACCTCCACCATCATACTCTATTCCACCTATAGTGCTATATCCATGGCTCACGCTCATGTATTGCGTTAAAGTTGGAAAGGTTTGAGAATGTCAAAAGTATGAAACAATTGCTTGGCTTGTCATCGGGGTTGTGCATGATTTGAATATTTTGTGTGATGACGATGGAGCATAGCCAGACTATATGATTTTGTAGGGATAACTTTCTTTGGCCATGTTGTTTTGAAAAGACATGATTGCTTTATTAGTACGCTCGAAGTATTATTGTTCTTATGTCAAATGATAGACTATTGCTTTGAATCACTCGTGTCTTAATATTCATGCCATGATTAGACATATGATCGAGATTATGCTAGGTAGCATTCCACATCAAAAATTATCTTTTTTATCATTTACCTACTCGAGGACGAGCATGAATTAAGCTTGGGGGTGCTGATACGTCTGCGTCGTATCGATAATTTTTGATTATTCCATGCCAATATTATTCAACTTTCATATACTTTTGGCAACTTTTTATACTATTTTTGAGACTAACATATTGATCTAGTGCCCAGTGTCAGTTCCTGTTTGTTGCATGTTTTATGTTTCGCAGAAACCGCATATCAAACAGAGTCCAAACGGGATAAAAATGGACAGAGAATATTTGTGGAATATTTATGATTTTTGGGAAGAAAAACCAATGCGAGACGGTGCCCGAGGGGGCCACGAGGCAGGGGCACGCCCCTGACCCTCGTGGGCACCCCGTAAGGCGGATGACGCTCTTCTTTTGCTGCAAGAAAGCTAATTTTCGGATAAAAATCTGGGCGAAGGTTTCAATCCAATCGGAGTTACGGATCTTTGGATATATAAGAAACATGAAAGGGCAGAATTTGAGAGCGCAGAAACAGAGAGAGACAGAGAGACAGATCCAATCTCGGAGGGGCTCTCGCCCCTCCCCTCCATGGAGACCATGGACCAGAGGGGAAACCCTTCTCCCATCTAGGGAGAAGGTCAAGGAAGAAGAAGAAGAAGGGGGCTCTCTCCCCCTTGCTTCCGGTGGCGCCGGAACGCTGCCGGGGGCCATCATCATCACCACAATCTACACCAACACCTCCACCATCTTCACCAACATTTCCATCATCTTCCCCCATCTATATTTAGTGGTCCACTCTCCCACAACCCGCTGTACCCTCTACTTGAACATGGTGCTTTATGCTTCATATTATTATCCAATGATGTGTTGCCATCCTATGATGTCTGAGTAGATTTTCGTTGTCCTATTGGTGATTGATGAATTGCTATGATTGGTTTAATTTGCTTGTGGTTATGTTGATGTACTATTGTGCCCTCCGTATCGCGCAAGCGTGAGGGATTCCCGCTGTAGGGTGTTGCAATACGTTCATGATTCACTTATAGTGGTTTGCTTGAGTGACAGAAGCATAAACCCGAGTAAGGGGGTTGTGGCGTATGGGATAAAGGGGACTTGATGCTTTAATGCTATGGTTGGGTTTTACCTTAATGATCTTTAGTAGTTGCGGATGCTTGCTAGATTTCCAATCATAAGTGCATATGATCCAAGAAGAGAAAGTATGTTAGCTTATGCCCCTCCCACATAAAACTTGCTATCGGTCTAGTAAAGTAGTCAATTGCTTAGGGACAATTTCACAACTCCTACCACCACTTTTCCACACTCGCTATATTTACTTTATTGCTTCTTTATCTAAACAGCCCCTAGTTTATATTTACGTGCTCTTTATTATCTTGCAAACCTATCCTATCACCTACAAAGTACTTCTAGTTTCATACTTGTTATAGGTAAAGCGAACGTCAAGCGTGCGTAGAGTTGTATCGGTGGTCGATAGAACTTGAGGGAATATTTGTTCTACCTTTAGCTCCTCATTGGGTTCGACACTCTTACTTATCGAAAGAGGCTACAATTGATCCCCTACACTTGTGGGTTATCACACCCTCAAGCTATCCAGATGCGCGATGGGGTGTTGCACATCTGTGATGTGCAAGGACCCAAGGGGACTGGATCCATGGAGGCCAGGCTTGGAGCTATGGAGCAGGACATCTTCAAGTGCAAGGGGTTGGTGGATCGTGGACTCAATGCTAATCACCTCATGATAGTGGACTATACCCGTGATCTCAAGGTGGATGGCAAGCCCATAAAGGACATCATCTTCTCCCTCAATGAGCAAATCAACTTCCTCCATAGCCAGATCCACGACCTTCAAAGCCAAGTCTTTGAATATGAGGCCAGGTTTAAAGGTATGAGTTTGGGTGCCAGTTGCAAGATTCGGGAGACTCACTCCTCCTCTTATGATGGTGTGCCTCTGCCGTGGAAACCCGAGGACAATAAACCTTCTACTTCATCACCACCATCTTCTTCATCACCACCAAAAGAAAACTGAGTATTGGGTATGGGCACTCCCCTTGGCTTTCGCCAAGCTTGGGGGATGTGCCCCGGTATCGTATCAATCTCCACTATCTTGTGCCTTTACTTTCTTAGTTCGATCAATGGTTATCTTTTTCTATTAGATGAATAAAAGTTTAGTTCGATCCTTTCTTTTTGTGAGTTTGCTTAGTGATCAATCCTTGTAATCGTGTGCGAGATATATAATAAAGTTTAGTTTGAGTTTTGCCTTCTTTACTTTTCTTATTTCAATAAAAAGAAAGGAAATAAAAGAAACAGATCATATGCCAATCTTATGGTAAGTGATGACATTACACAAGGAAAAGTATAAGTAGAAAAATTTATTGTAGATTGACAAACATAGCATTGGTCAATGATGCAACTCATGAAAGAATTAATAAGGGAAGAGAAGATTCACATATAAATATACTATCATGGAAATCTTTTATGATTGTGAGCACCCATCAAAATATTATATGCCAAAAAAATTTACGTCGGACAAGGAAGACAACTTAATGTTTATGTTTGTTCATATTCACATAGAAGTTATATTGTCATAGATCCTTCAACATGTGGTGCTTGCCCCTATCTTTGCTAGCCAAAAACTCCGCACTAAGTAGAGATACTACCTGTGCATCCAAAACCCTTAAACCCTATCTTGTTTGAGAGTCCACCATACATACCTATGGATTGAGCAAGATCCTTCAAGTAAGTTGTCATTGGTGCAAAAAGGGCAATAAAAATTGCTTATAAAAAGTGAGATCATTTAGTGTAAGTGAAAATTGAGCATTGTACGAACTTGTGATGGTGAAGAATAAAAGCGACAAACTGCATAATAAAGGTTGCCATCACAAGGGGCAATATAGCGTGACGTTCTATTGCACTAAGGGGTTGAGCATACAAACAAAAGAATGGCAACCTCTGCTTCCCTCTGCGAAGGGCCTATCTTTTACTTTCATGTATTTACTTTCATGCAAGAGTCAAAGTTTTTCTCTCTATTTCTTTTATTTTTCTCCTTTGGCAAGCATCATGCGGTGAGGAAAGATCTAGGCACATATGTCTAGTTGAATATGGGTGGCATAAGTTATTATTATTGACATCACCCTTGAGGTGAGTGTGTTGGGAGGCGAAACTATAAGCCCCTATCTTTCTCTGTGTCTGATTGAAACATTTTGCTCATGTGTACGTGGTGAGTGTTAGCAATCATAGAAGACTAAATGATGGTTGAGTATGTGGACTTGCCTAAAGGCTCCGATGCATGACCTTTCCTGAAAAGATGATGAATTGTAGTTCAAACTTGACTAAGAACATGCTACGTCTTGAGCTTGCATTGGTTTTCCTTGAAGAGGAAAGGGTGATGCAGCAATAGTAGCGTAAGTATCTCCCTCAGTTTTTGAGAACCAAGGTATCAATCCAGTAGGAGGCTCCTCAAAAGTCCCACACTCCTACACAAACAAACAAAGAACTCGCAACCAACGCAATAAAGGGGTTGTCAATCCCTTCACGGCCACTTGCGAAAGTGAGATCTGATAGAGATAGTATGATAAGATAAATATATTTTTGGTATTTTGTAATCTAGATGCAAATAAAAGTGGATTGAAAGCTTATATGATAAAAGATAGACCCGAGGGTCATAGGTTTCACTAGAGGCTTCTCTCAAGATAGCATAAGTATTATGGTGGGTGAACAAATTACTGTCGAGCAATTGATAGAAAAGCGAATAATTATGAGATTATCTAGGCATGATCATGTATATAGGCATCACGTCCGCAACAAGTAGACCGACTCCTGCCTGCATCTACTACTATTACTCTACACATCGACCGACTCCTGCCTGCATCTAGAGTATAAAGTTCATAAATAATAGAGTAACGCATTAAGCAAGATGACATGATGTAGAGGGATAAACTCAAGAAATATGGTATAAACCCCATCTTTTTATCCTCGATGGCAACAATATAATATGTGCCTTGCTGCCCCTGTTGTCACTGGGAAAGGACACCGCAAGATTGAACCCAAAGCTAAGCACTTCTCCCATGGCAAGAAAGATCAATCTAGTAGGCCAAACCAAACAGATAATTCGAAGAGACTTGCAAAGATAACTCAACCATACATAAAAGAATTCAGAGGAGGTTCAAATATTTCTCATAGATAAACTTGATCATAAACCCACAATTCATTGGATCTCGACAAACACACCGCAAAAAGAGTTTACATTGAATAGATCTCCACAAGAGAGGGGGAGAACATTGTATTGAGATCCAAAAAGAGAGAAGAAGCCATCTAGCTAATAACTATGGACCCGAAGGTCTGTGGTAAACTACTCACAACTCATCGGCGGGGCTATGGTGTTGATGTAGAAGCCCTCCATGGTCGATTCCCCCTCCGGCGGAGCACCGGCGAAGACTCCAAGATGGGATCTCGCGGATACAAAAGGTTACGGTGGTGGAAATTGTGTTTCGTTGGCTCCCTGGATGTTTTTGGGGTACGCAGGCTTATATAGGAGGAAGAAGTAAGTCGGTGGCCGCCCGAGGGGCCCACGAGATAGGGGGCGTGCCCAGAGGGGGTGGGCACGCCCTCCTTTCTCGTGGCCGCCTCGGCTGCTTCTTGACTTGCACTCCAAGTCCTCTGGATCACGTTCGTTCCAAAAATCACTCTCCCGAAGGTTTCATTCCGTTTGGACTCCATTTGATATTCCTTTTCTTCGAAATACTGAAATAGGCAAAAAAAAACAACAATACGGGCTGGGCCTCCGGTTAGTAGGTTAGTCCCAAAAATGATATAAATGTGTATAATAAAGCTCATAAACACCCAAAAGGGGTAATATAATAGCATGGAACAATCAAAAATTATAGATACGTTGGAGACGTATCAAGCATCCCCAAGCTTAATTCATGCTCGTCCTCGAGTAGGTAAATGATAAAAACAGAATTTTTGATGTGGAATGCTACCTAGCATAATTCTCAATGTAATTTTCTTTATTGTGGCATGAATGTTCAGATCCAAATGATTCAAGATAAAAGCTTATAAAACATAAAAATAATAATGCTTCAAAGCATACTAACAAATAATCATGTCCTATCAAAATAGCATAGCCAAAGAAAGCTTATCCCTACAAAATCATATAGTTAGGCCATGCTTCATTTTCATTACACAAAATACTCCCATCATGCACAACCCCGATGACGAGCCGAGCAATTGTGTCATACTTTTTAACGCGCTTCAGCTTTTTTTCAACTCTTACGCAATACATGAGCGCAAGCCATGGACATAGCACTAAGGTGGTATAAGGTGGTGGTTGTGAGGACAAAAAGAGGGAGAACATAGTCTCACATCAACTAGGCGTATCAACGGGCTATGGAGATGCCCATCAATAGATATCAATGTGAGTGAGTAGGGATTGCCATGCAACGGATGCACTAAAGCTATAAATATATGAAAGCTCAACAAATGAAACTAAGTGGGTGTGCATCCAACTCGCTTGCTCACGAAGACCTAGGGCATTTTGAGGAAGCCCATCATTGGAATATACAAGCCAAGTTCTATAATGAAAAATTCCCACTTAGTATATGAAAGTGACAACATAGGAGACTCTCTATCATGAAGATCATGGTGCTACTTTGAAGCAAAAGTGTGGAAAAGAGATAGTTGCATTGTCCCTTCTCTCTTTTTATCTCATTTTATTTTTTTTTCTTTTTCTTTTTCTCTTTTTTTCCTTTTTTTTCTTTTCTTTGGCCTTTTTTTGACCTTTCTCTTTTTTTCCTTTTTTTTCTTTTTTTTTCTTTTTGTAAAGTCTGAAGTCTCATCCTAACTTGTGGGGGAATCATAGTCTTCATCATCCTTTCCTCACTGAGACAATGCTCTAATAATGAAGATCATCACACTTTTATTGATTTACAACTCAAGAATTACAACTCAAAGCTAGAACAAGATATGACTCTATATGAATGCCTCCGGCGGTGTACCGGGATATGCAATGAATCAAGAGCGACATGTATGAAAATTATGAAGGTGGTCTTGCCATAAATACGATGTCAACTACATGATCATGCAAAGAGCAATATGACAATGATGGTACGTGTCATAATAAACGGAACGGTGGAAAGTTGCATGGCAATATATCTCAGAATGGCTATGGAAATGCCATAATAGGTAGGTATGGTGGCTGTTTTGAGGAAGGTAAATGAGGGGTTCATGATACCGGCGAAAGTTGCGCGGTATAATAGAGGCTAGCAAAGTGGAAGGATGAGTGTGCGTATATCCATGGACTCACATTAGTCATAAAGAACTCATATACTTATTGCAAAAGTTTACTTAGCCCTCGAAGAAAAGTACTACTATGCATGCCCCAAGAGGGATAGATTGGTAGGAAAAGACCATCGCTCGTCCCCGATTGCCACTCATAAGGAAGACAATCAAAAGAGCACCTCATGCAACAAATTTGTCACACAACTTTTATCATACGTGCATGCTACGGGACTTGCCAACTTCAACAAAAGTATTTCTCAATTTCATAATTACCCACTAGCATGACCCTAACATTACTACCTTTATATCTCAAAACAATTATCAAGCATCAAATTGATCATAGCATCCAATTCACTTCCTATGATAGTTTTTATTATACCCAACTTGGATGCTCATCATTCTAGGACCAAATTTGTAACCATAGAAAATACCATGCTGTTCTAAAACACTCTCAAAATAATATAAGTGAAGCATGAGAGACTAGCAATTTCTTCAAAATTAAGCCACCGCCGTGCTCTAAAAGATATAAGTGAAGCACTAGAGCAAAAACAATCAAGCTCAAAAGATATAAGTGAAGCACAAAGAGTATTCTAGCAAATTCTAATCAAGTGGGCTTCTCCAAAAAGGTGTGTACAGCTAGGATGATTGTGGTAAACTAAAAGGCAAAGACTAATATAATACACGACGCTCCAAGCAAAACACATATCATGTGGCGAATAAAAATATAGCTCCAAGTAAAGTTACCAATGAACGAAGACGAATGAGGGGATGCCTTCCCAGGGCATCCCCAAGCTTAGGCTTTTGGCTATCCTTGAATATCTTGGGGTGCCAGGGGCATCCCCAAGATTAGGCTCTTGCAACTCCTTATTCCATAGTCCATAAAAGCTTTACCCAAAACTTGAAAACTTCACAACACAAAACTCAACAGGAAATCTTATAAGCTCCGTTAGTGAAAGAAAACAAAACCACCACATAAGGTACTGTAATGAACTCATTCTTAATTTATTTTGGTGTTAAACCTACTATATTCCAACTTCTCTATGGTTTACAAACTATTTTACTAGCCATAGATGCGTCAAAATAAGCAAACAACACACGAAAAACAGAATCTGTCAAAAACAGAACAGTCTGTAGCAATCTGTAACTAACGCAAACTTATGGAACTCTAAATATCCTACCAAAATAGGAAGTCCTGGAAAATTTGTCTATTGATCAGCATCAAAAAGAATCAACGCAAAAGCACGTTTCTGTGATTTAACAAAACTAATTTCATGCGTGCAAAGTTTCTGTTTTTCAGCAGAATCAAATCAACTATCATCATAGGTTATCCTATAGGTTCTACTTGGCACAAACACTAATTAAAGATAAAAACACATATAAACAGAAGGTAGATGCAAAAATTTATTAAATAACAGCAAGGAAAAATATTAGATTGTCTCCCAACAAGCGCTTTTCTTTAAAGCCTTTTTAGCTAGGCATTGAGATTTCAATGATGCTCACATGAAAGACAAGAATCGAAGCACAAAGAGAGCATCATAAAACATGTGACAAACACACTTAAGTCTAACATACTTCCTATGCATAGGTATCTTTTAAGCAAACAAATTATCAAGGCAAGCAAAAACTAGCATATGCAAGGAAGAACAAAGAGATGATAGCAATCTCAACATGAAGAGAGGTAATTTAGTAACATGAAAACTTCTACAACCATAATTTCCTTTCTCATAATAATTACATGTAGGTTCATAAGCAAATTCAACAAAATAGCTATCACATAACATATTCTCAACACGATCCACATGCATGTAAAGTTGACACTCTTCCAAAATAGTGGGATTATCATTAACTAAAGTCATGACCTCTCCAAACCCACTTTTATCAAAAATATCATAAGATTGAACATTCTCCAAATATGTGGGATCTAAAGTTGATACTCTTCCAAACCCACTTTCAGTATTATAGCAAACACTATTATCAATCTCATATTCATCATGGGGCTTAAATAAATTCTCAAGATCATAAGAAGAATCACCCCAATCATGATTATTGCAACAAGTAGTAGACATAGCAAAACTAGCATCCCCAAGCTTAGGGTTTTGCATATTATTAGCAAAATTGACATCAAGAGAATTTATAGTAAAATCATTGCAATCATGCTTTTTATTCAAAGAGTTATCGTGAATCTCTTCATAAATTTCTTCATCATAATTTTTAGATTCACAAATTTCAAGCAAAGCTTTATAAAGATAATCTAGTGCACAAAACTCACTAACAATTGGTTCATCATAATTGGATCTCTTAAAAAGATTAGCAAGCGGATGAGGATCCATAGATCTTAGGTTCTATTTAGCAATAAATAAGCATCTATTCCAACCAAACGAGCAAATGAAAGGGCAAGCAAAAGAGAGAAGAGAAGATTGGGAAAGAGAGGGCGAATAAAACGGCAAGGGTGAAGTGGGGGAGAGGAAAACGAGAGGCAAATGGCAAATAATGTAAATGCGAGGGAGATGGGTTTGTGATGGGTACTTGGTATATCTTGACTTGAGCGAAGACCTCCCCGGCAACGGCGCCAGAAATCCTTCTTGCTACGTATTGAGCTTGCGTTGGTTTTTCTTGAAGAGGAAAGGGTGATGCAGCAATAGTGTCACGCCCAAGATGCGACCCTATCCTAAAGGAACTCAAAGGTCCCACCAAGGATAGAAGCGCATCTTGAAGACGCTTTTGCAAGGTGGATATCATTACATCAACATTACATAAATAGATGGGGATACATACAAAAGGCATACAATGCCACACGAATACAACATCACAATACAGCATCCATAATATCAACATCCGACCACGGATGAAACACAAACAGAAGCTCAAACGCCATCCACCCTGCTAGCCCAGGCTGCCGACCTGGAACCTATCCCCTGATCGAAGAAGAAGCAGAAGAAAACTCCAAACAAGCAAACATCGCTCTCGCGTCATGATCATCACATAACCTGTACCTGCAACTGTTGTTGTAGTAATCTGTGAGCCACGAGGACTCGGCAATCCCATTACCATGGGTATCAAGACTAGCAAAGCTTAATGGGAAAGGAAGGGGTAAAGTGGTGAGGTTGCAGCAGCGACTAAGCATGATATGGTGGCTAACATACGCAAATGAGAGCGAGAAGAGAAGCAAAGGAATGGTCGTGAAGCTAGCAATGATCAAGAGGTGATCCTGAACTCCTACTTACGCCAAACATAACCCGAAACCGTGTTCACTTCCGGACTACGAAAAGAGACCATCACGGCTACACATGCGGTTGATGCGTTTTAATTTGGATCTCGTGTCAAGTTATCTACAACCGGACATTAACAAATTCCCATCTGCCACATAACCGCAGGCACGGCTCTCGAAAGTTTATACCCTGCAGGGATGTCCCAACTTAGCCCATGACAAGCTCTCGCGATCAACGAAGGAATAGACCTTCTCCCAGGAAGACCCGATCAGTCTCAGAATCCCGGTTTACAAGACATTTCGACAATGGCAAAACAAGACCAGCAAGACCTCCCGGCGTGCCGACATCCCGATAGTAGCGCACAGATCTCGCCTCGTGCCAGACCGGATGAGCATTACGTACAACTAGAACCAGCCCTCAAGTTTCCCCGAGGTGGCGCTGCAAGTGGCTCTAGTTTGGACCAACACTTAGACAAGCATTGGCCCGGGGGGGCTAAAATAAAGATGACCCTTGGGATGCGCGACTCCCAAGGGAAAAAGGTAATAGGTGAGGCAAATGGTAAAACCAATGTTGGGCCTTGCTGGAGGAGTCTTATTCAAAGCGAACTGTCAGGGGGGTCCCATAAATCACCTCACCGCGTTAGGAACGCAAAATCCGAGAACATAACACCGGTATGACGGAAACTAGGGCAGCAAGAGTGGAACAAAACACCAGGCATAAGGCCGAGCCTTCCACCCTTTACCAAATATATAGATGCATTAATAATATAAGAGATATTGTGATATCCCAACATAACCCTGTCCACCATGGAGCAATCTTCAACTTCACCTGCAACTAACAATGCTATAAGAGGGGCTGAGCAAAGCGGTAACATAGCCAAACAACGGTTTGCTAGGAAGGGTGTCAAAGGTTAGAGGTTCATGGCAATTTGGGAGGCTTGAACAACAAGAGATAGGTAGCGCAGCAAAGCGATAGAACGAAGCAACTAGCATAGCAATGATAGTAGTGAGATCCAGTAGTAGCGATCATCTTGCACGAAATCCCGCAAGGAAGAAGAACGAGTCCATGAAGAAGATGAACAAAGCGTAGTCGAACGAATCCTCACAATCGCAATGTTACCGAACTAAGAAGAAACACCGGAAAGAAACAAACAACATGGTAAATGCACAAGAATAAACATGGCATGATGCACAATCAAGTATGATGCATGTCCGATTTAATGAGGCATGGCATGGCAATTTGCAATAAACAACCCTACAAATTAAGTGGAGCTCAATATGCAATGAGTTGCATATTGTCGAAACACCACATTGACATATTTAGTTTAATCTCGTTTAAGCTACCAAACAATGTTAAATGTTGTGAAACATGGCAAGAGGTGAAGCATAAATAAACTAACTATTTAGGCAAGTTTAAATGAGGCCGGAAACAACAAACAACAATTCCGGAAATCCCCATATGTTATTTAGCAATTTAATGCAAACAAGGAACACGGCGAAGGATGGTGGGATGATCCCGATTACCGGGTGTCCCACATGTCGGTGGCATGGAAACAAGGAACACGCAAGCGACAACTCGGACACGGTGCAAACACAAGCATCTCATACAACACACATTCATTCATTCATGGGCGGTCGTCTTGGGGTTATACCTTCGAAGCGCGCATTTCGGGGCGGATCGAGTTCGTCGAGGGAAGCAGTGGTACACGGGTCATAGGGGAAGTAGTCGTTCACGTTTTGTAGTTGTACACACTCCGTAGATGTTTGGGGTCACGTCAAGGAACTTGATGTCCACGGGGTCTTCAAGGTCGACGGTAGTGGTTCACGGATGTCGTGGAAGTAGTCGTACATGGCGTCGGTAGTGGTACACCATTGGAGACGTACACGTTCCGTATATGAACTTGGCGCTCATGGTACACGGGTCTTCGGCGTCGAGGTACTTGGCGTCCTTGACGAATCCAAGTAACACCAGGCACACGTCCACGGTCAACCCCAAATGAGTGTACAGAGGCAAAACTTAGTGGTGCTGCACATACGCGGTTGCTAGAAGATGGATGACGCCGGGTCGAGGCTGCATCTTGGCGGTTCAACGAGGGTCGAATAGGAGCACGGCGAAGCTCGTGATGGAAGGGGAGCGCAGCCTCGAGGCAGCAGCAGCGGCACTGCTCCTGAGGCTTGGCGGATGGCCTGTGGTCGCCAGCGGCGGAGGAGGCGGCAAGGGGCGTGCGGTAGTTAGGAGCAGCACGGCAGCAATGTAGCAGCGGCGAGGCGAACTAGACCGGCGAAGGCGCTAGAGGCTGGTGACAAAGCAGCAGAGGCGTGGGCCTCGGGCCATGGTGACGGGGAGAGGATGCAGAGGAGGGTCGGAAGCGCCGGAAGCGGACTACGGAGGGGCGTGATGGCGCGGCAGCGGCCTGGTGATGGAACGGGGCGCGAGGGCGGCGAGGAGGCCGACGGGGCTCCGGCCTGGCTCTCTTCTCTGGCGAGGGCGGAGCGCGGGAGCAAGGGGAGGAAGGAGGCCGGCTGATGCGGGCGCAGGAGGAGGACCAAGGGGGAAGAGGGGATCGATCAGGCGCTGGGAGCTCCTCTCCCTGGCTGGATGCGGCATCGAGGGAGAGAGCGAGGGAGATGGGATCGAGCGAGGAGGTGGGGATCGGGCGCTGGGTACGAGCGATGCGGCGCTGGAGGGAGGACGAGGAAGATGGAGATCGAGCGGAGGGGAGGCTAGGGTTAGGTAGCGGCGTGGCTGAGCCTTGGCGCAGATGGGCCTTGGAGGCAGGGCTGGCCTGGCTGCAGGTTGCGGCTGGGCTCTCTCTCACTACTAAAAGAAAAGAAAAAAAACGGAGATTAAGAAAGAAAAGAAAGAGAGGTTAGGGGAAGAATTTGGACACACGAATAATTTTCCTGGGCTCACAAAAATGAGCTGGAACCAGGAAAACTAGAAGTGGGCATGACCGAAAGATTTAAATTCAAACTCATTTGATATTCAAATGGGTTTGAACTAGGACTAGGTTTTTGAAGTGTCCAAAAATGTTGAGGATTTCGGTGGGGCTCCGGAAAATGATGAAATAAATTATTGGACAAAGTTTGAGGTCAAGAGGTGAGATAACAAAGGCATGGGGAATTATTTTGCAAGTGTGTTTATGGGTGATTTCGAATTAGTGGAATATTTAATATAGCTCCCTAATGATATTGAGAGGCTTTAATATTTTATAAAGAGAAATCACAAGTGAAATCCCTCGATTTAAATGGATCGAAAAATCCATACAATTTATTTAGTTGAGTTTTAAAAATTAAATGGCATGATGGCATGATGACATGATGCAATGCAACAAGCAAATAAAACACACGGCAAAGCTCGGAATAGCTGGAAGTCTTCTGGAGCGTCGGTCTCGGGGCGTTACAACACTCCACCACTACAAGAGGATCTCGTCCCGATATCTAGGATGGCACCGGAGAGAAAAGGAAGAGGAAGATAAGTGGTAAACTAAGTTGCTTCTTCAACAAACGAGTGAAACCATGAACCTTGAGAGGTTGAGCAAAATGAAAGAAAGAAAACCACGAAGATGAACAAAGTTGAAAACACTGTGTTAGAAAAGAGGCACAAGGGATACAATGAGAACCAAGAGGTTTAGTGATAATATAGATATTGAAACCACTCCGGTTAAAACTAGATAGAGAAGGGATAAGATTGATATAATTTGGGCAGCACTCCGACTGAAAGAAGGAGGAAAACTTGATAGGATGAAAAGAACTTGAAGAGATGACACAACACTCCGGTTAAATGGATAAGCATGAAAAGAACACGATCCTCACAATTCGAGATGATGAGTGAAAAGAGCAACATCACAATGCCTTCGGAAGAAAGAATAGAAGATAAATCATTGGAATAACAGAATGGAGAAGAAAATGCCAACTTCTGCCACAAATGAGCTTGGAAAGCATCCTTGCAAAGAAGAATTGAACGGAGTTGTTGGAAAATCAACAATGAAAAGCACAAGCTTGTTGTGGGCTTATGGCAAACATCTCAAAATGATGAGGTGACAACCGGCCACTAATGGAGACAATTGATTTGACTGAGAGCACCAAAGAGATGAAAAACTTCTTCATCAAGATGAGAAGGAGAAAATTGGATCATTGATAAGCACCACAATAGCAACATTCCTTAGGGAAGGCTTTAGGTGAAATCTATACCAAGATAACTCCAGAGAAGAGATTGATGGATTTAAAATACCTCATTCTTGACAACATGTGAATCGCGAAACCTGAATGGAAATTGCCAAGAATGATATAACACCACCTCAAAAGCTAAGGTAGAACGAATTGCACTTTGAAATGCAAGAAGAAGAATATTTGAACGCCTCAAAACAAAACATGTGTTGAGCATCATGTTTATTTTAGAGTGTAGCTTGGCGGATCATAACTTCAAGAGAAATCTTGAAGAACAAATCGAGAATGAAAGGAATCCTTGACAAACCACCATGTAGAGCCTCCATGAAGAACTCCGGTAATAAAAGGATGATGAAAAGAAAAAGAAGTTGAAAACACAAGGTGAAGCCTTGCAATGATTTAGATGGTGCTTCGCGACGATGTAACCGAGAAAACTTGGAACTCCGAAAAAGGAAAAGATGAAACACTAGAACCGTGAATTACTTCATCATGAACAATCTCCGGAAGAAAAGAATTAAACACTTGGATGAAACAAGAATAAGAATTATGTTATGTGTATCCTTCATCAATTTAAGTTGATGACAAGCAACGGATTTGGCATACTACTTATTCCCGTAGAAAAGGATTAAGAGATATATAGCGCAAACTTGAGAAGGTATTGATGGAACCACCGGTGGGATTGGAAACAACGAATGAAATGATACGGTAGCAAAGGAAGAGGAATCTCGAACGAACCACCGTAAGAATTGAAAATGAAAGTAGCAAAGGCACAATTCACTGGGAAGAGTTGGAAAACGAATGAAGATACTTGAGGGGATTTAGATACCTGAGAACTAAGAGATCATGAACTGATTAGAGGATATTTGAACGATTCATTGATAAGATTTGGAGAACGATAGCTACACGCTGAGAATGAAGAATTATGACATGATGACCTTCGGAGGAAAGAAATGGAAACAACTCATGAAATGCTCCGAATGGTAAGAAAAGAATTGTCACAATCGAAAGCAATTATGAAAGGATGGCATCAATCTAGAACCATGAATCTTGAAGAGAATGGAGCAAGATTTAAGAGAAATATTTCTTCGGTCTTCAAATGACGACTAGAGACGCCACCAAAATTACTGACATACTCCGGAAGAATGAAGGGTTGAACCAAAGATGAAAAGAATTTGAAAGCGATCTTGGAGATGGCATCTGACTGATGAAATTCATTCTTACATCAAACTCGAAAAGAATTAGGAATGGCTCCGGAATAATTAGAAGAGTCAGGTAAGATCCTGGGAAAAGACCTGTGGGTTAGGGCCCATTCAAAAGAAAACATCGTTGAACAATTTTAAAGAGAGGTTGCACCAGTTGAATTAAATGTCTTGAATGAGATAACAACCTCGAAATATCTTGAACGGATTGAGAATGGAAACACAAGTCTTGTGAGATATCTTCAGCACTCCAGAACAAATGGATAGGAAGAAGTGAATGATTAAGAGGTGCATCGGCATGAGAAAGCATTAGAAACGAGGAAAAGAATATGATGAATATCGAAAGCTTGAATTGGATCCACCGGAGAAGAAACAACAATGAAGGATGATGAACTTGAAACTGTTGAGCATCTTCATGGGAAATCACCGGATAAGAACATTGAAAGAAAAGAATGAAGAGACTTCCCACCAATAAAAGGATACATGATTATGAAATCTGAGTCCTTGAAGAAAAAGGGTGGGAGGGCGGGAAAACAAAGGCAACTTGGGGACGGATGAAACGAATACCATTGAGAAAACTTAGAATTGATCTTGCGGATGGGGAAAATGATGGGATCATCTCGAAGAGAAGCGCACCGGTTGGAAAAGAATTAACATGACAACCTCAATGATAAAAAAGGATTAGTATTCACATAGCAATATGAGAACACCGTTTAGGAAAGGTATGGATTCAACATTTGACTTCGAAGCAACTCGAATACCATAAATAAAACAAAAAAAAGGATTGGCTTGCAGAAAAGCCGGAACAAATACATATGATAGAGATTTACCCAATCCCATATCATGCATTTGTCGGAAAGATATTCTAGGAGCTACTTGAATTCCCACCTATGAACTCCCGAAACTTTCTGGTTATGCAATCTGGTGTTGGGGATACAGGGGAAGCAATATATCTCACCCAAAATAACAATACCTACATCCAAGCTGTATCCATCCGTCAACACATAACCAAGAAAACTCCGGAAATCGTGTACCTCAACCTTCGAAAAGCATCCGTTATACGAGCTATGGCAATACTCCCGAACTCCCCAAGATGGGTGGCGCCGAGGTTATCTCACCAACAAGCGCATAAAAGAGATTTTCGATGTCGGCAAAACTCGTATTCCGAATCGCAACGATAAAATTATGACGACAACACCTCGGAGCTCAACTCCCCGACACCGCCACAACCCCTAAATGTCGAGGCACCAAGAACAATGTTCTCGTCATAAGAATATCGGAACGATCCCAAGATACCCGCGTGATCCTAATTTTTTTAAAAAAAATTGAGGAGAGGAAAGATAAAACATCTACGTCAAGAGTCCTCACCAGAGCGACGAAGGGGGCTGAGGAGTAAAAAGAATCCTACTCTCCGATATATATAATCCTAAGACTCAAAACATTTTTCTTCTAGACTCAACAACGGCCAACAATCAAGGGGGCTCCTATGGTCGGTCGAGCCTCTGATACCAACTTGTCACGCCCAAGATGCGACCCTATCCTAAAGGAACTCGAAGGTCCCACCAAGGATAGAAGCGCATCTTGAAGACGCTTTTGCAAGGTGGATATCATTACATCAACATTACATAAATAGATGGGGATACATACAAAAGGCATACAATGCCACACGAATACAACATCACAATACATCATCCATAATATCAACATCCGACTACGGATGAAACACAAACAAGCTCAAACGCCATCCACCTCGCTAGCCCAGTGCCGCCACCGAACCTATCCCCGATCGAAGATGAAGCGTAAGAAAACTCCAAACAAGCAAACATCGCTCCCGCGCCATGATCATCGTGATAACCTGTACCTGCAACTGTTGTTGTAGTAATCTGTGAGCCACGAGGACTCAAAGAATCCCATTACCATGGGTATCAAGACTAGCAAAGCTTAATGGGAAAGGAAGGGGTAAAGTGGTGAGGTTGCAAAGCAGCGACTAAGCATGATATGGTGGCTAACATACGCAAATGAGAGCGAGAAGAGAAGCAAAGGAACGGTCGTGAAGCTAGCAATGATCAAGAGGTGATCCTGAACTCCTACTTACGCCAAACATAACCCGAAACCGTGTTCACTTCCCGGACTCACCGAAAAGAGACCATCACGGCTACACACGCGTTGATGCGTTTTAATTCGGATCCGTGTCAAGTTATCTACAACCGACATTAACAAATTCCCATCTGCCACATAACCGCGGGCACGGCTCTCGAAAGTTTATACCTGCGGGGTGTCCCAACTTAGCCCATGACAAGCTCTCGCGATCAACGAAGGAATAGACCTTCTCCCAGAAGACCCGATCATCTCGGAATCCCGGTTTACAAGACATTTCGACAATGGTAAAACAAGACCAGCAAGACCTCCCGGCGTGCCGACATCCCGATAGTAGCAGCAGATCTCGCCTCGTGCCAGACCGGATGAGCAAGACGCATAACTAGAACCAGCCCTCAAGTTTCCCGAGGTGGCGCGCAAGTGGTTTCTAGTTTGGACCAACACTTAGACAAGCATTGGCCCGGGGCTAAAATAAAGATGACCCTTGGGATGCGCGACTCCCAAGGGAAAAAGGTAATAGGTGAGGCAAATGGTAAAACCAATGTTGGGCCTTCTTTGGAGGAGTCTTATTCAAAGCGAATCGTCGGGGGTCCCATAAATCACCTCACCGCGTTAGGAACGCAAAATCCGAGAACATAACACCGGTATGACGGAAACTAGGGCAGCAAGAGTGGAACAAAACACCAGGCATAAGGCCGAGCCTTCCACCCTTTACCAAATATATAGATGCATTAATAATATAAGAGATATTGTGATATCCCAACATAACCCTGTCCACCATGGAGCAATCTTCAACTTCACCTGCAACTAACAATGCTATAAGAGGGGCTGAGCAAAGCGGTAACATAGCCAAACAACGGTTTGCTAGGAAGGGTGTCAAAGGTTAGAGGTTCATGGCAATTTGGGAGGCTTGAACAACAAGAGATAGGTAGCGCAGCAAAGCGATAGAACGAAGCAACTAGCATAGCAATGATAGTAGTGAGATCCAGGGTAGCAGTCATCTTGCCTGAAATCCCGCAAGGAAGAAGAACGAGTCCATGAAGAAGATGAACAGGCGTAGTCGAACGAATCCTCACAATCGCAATGTTACCGGAACTAAGAAGAAACACCGGAAAGAAACAAACAACATGGTAAATGCACAAGAATAAACATGGCATGATGCACAATCAAGTATGATGCATGTCCGATTTAATGAGGCATGGCATGGCAATTTGCAATAAACAACCCTACAAATTAAGTGGAGCTCAATATGCAATGAGTTGCATATTGTCGAAACACCACATTGACATATTTAGTTTAATCTCGTTTAAGCTACCAAACAATGTTAAATGTTGTGAAACATGGCAAGAGGTGAAGCATAAATAAACTAACTATTTAGGCAAGTTTAAATGAGGCCGGAAACAACAAACAACAATTCCGGAAATCCCCATATGTTATTTAGCAATTTAATGCAAACATCAATTTTAAACATTTTAATTGTTGTTATCATGATGCGGATGACATATGCAAGTTTTAGGCAATATTTATGAAAATGTTGACATGAGCATGATACGAGGCATTAGTCGCCATAGCGGAAGGAAAAAGGTGCCACGGCGGTGAAACGGAAATGGTGCCACGGCAACATTCCGGTGATCCGACAACTCATCGAGATGTCGGTGCAAAAGAAAGTGTGGGTGAGCGTGTCATGCAAAAGGATGGTGGGATGATCCCAATTACCGGGTGTCCCACATGTCGGTGGCATGGAAACAAGGAACGCGCAAGCGACAACTCGGACACGGTGCAAACACAAGCATCTCATACAACACACATTCATTCGTTCATGGGCGGTCGTCTTGGGGTTATACCTTCGAAGCGTGCATTTCGGGGCGGATCAAGTTCGTCGAGGGAAGTAGTGGTACACGGGTCGTAGGGGAAGTAGTCGTTCACGTTTCGTAGTTGTACACACTCCGTAGATGTTCGGGGTCACGTCAAGGAGCTTGATGTCCATGGGGTCTTCGAGGTCGACGGTAGTGGTTCACGGATGTCGTGGAAGTAGTCGTACACGGTGTCGGTAGTGGTACACCATTGGAGACGTACACGTTCCGTAGATGAACTTGGCGCTCGTGGTACATGGGTCTTCGGCGTCAAGGTACTTGGCGTCCTTGACGAATCCAAGTAACACCAGGCACACGTCCATGGTCAACCCCAAATGAGTGTACAGAGGCAAAACTTGGTGGTGGTGCACATACGCGGTTGCTAGAAGATGGATGACGCCGGGTCGAGGCTGCGTCTTGGCGGTTCAACGAGGGTCGAATAGGAGCACGGCGAAGCTCGTGATGGAAGGGGAGCGCAGCCTCGAGGCAGCAGCAGCGGCACTGCTCCTGAGGCTTGGCGGATGGCCTGTGCTCGCCAGCGGCAGAGGAGGCGGCAAGGGGCGTGCGGTAGTTAGGAGCAGCACGGCAGCAGAGTAGCAGCGGCGAGGCGAACTAGACCGGCGAAGGCACTAGAGGCTAGTGACGAAGCAGCAGAGGCGTGGGCCTCGGGCCATGGTGACGGGGAGAGGATGCAGAGGAGGGTCGGAGGCGCCGGAAGCGGACTACGGAGGGGCGTGATGGCGCGGCAGCGGCCTGGTGATGGAACGGGGCGCGACGGCGGCGAGGAGGCCGACGGGGCTCCGGCCTAGCTCTCTTCTCCGGCGAGGGCGGAGCGCGGGAGCAAGGGGAGGAAGGAGGCCGGCTGATGCGGGCGCAAGAGGAGGACCAAGGGGGAAGAGGGGATCGATCAAGCGCTGGGAGCTCCTCTCCCTGGCTGGATGCGGCATCGAGGGAGAGAGCGAGGGAGATGGGATCGAGCGAGGAGGTGGGGACCGGGCGCTGGGTACGAGCGATGCGGCACTGGAGGGAGGACGAGGGAGATGGAGATCGAAAGGAGGGGAGGCTAGGGTTAGGTAGCGGCGTGGCTGAGCCTTGGCGCAGATGGGCCTTGGAGGCAGGGCCGGCCTGGCTGCAGGTTGCGGCTGGGCTCTCTCTCACTACTAAAAGAAAAGAAAAAATGGAGATTAAGAAAGAAAAGAAAGAGAGGTTAGGGGAAGAAGTTGGACACACGGGTAATTTTCCTGGGCTCACAAAAATGAGCTGGAACCAGTAAAAATAGAAGTGGGCATGACCGAAAGATTTAAATTCAAACTCATTTGATATTCAAATGGGTTTGAACTAGGACTAGGTTTTTGAAGTGTCCAAAAATGTTGAGGATTTCGGTGGGGCTCCGGAAAATGATGAAATAAATTATTGGACAAAGTTTGAGGTCAAGAGGTGAGATAACAAAGGCATGGGGAATTATTTTGCAAGTGTGTTTATGGGTGATTTCGAATTAGTGGAATATTTAATATAGCTCCCTAATGATATTGAGAGGCTTTAATATGTTATAAAGAGAAATCACAAGTGAAATCCCTCGATTTAAATGGATCGAAAAATCCATACAATTTATTTAGTTGAGTTTTAAAAATTAAATGGCATGATGGCATGATGACATGATGCAATGCAACAAGCAAATAAAACACATGGCAAAGCTCGGAATAGCTAGAAGTCTTCTGGAGCGTCGGTCTCGGGGTGTTACAAATAGTAGCACAAGTATTTCCCTCAGTTTTTGAGAACCAAGGTATCAATCTAGTAGGAGGCTCCTCAAAAGTCCCACGCACCTACACAAACAAACAAAGAACTCGCAACCAACGCAATAAAGGGGTTGTCAATCCCTTCACGGCCACTTGCGAAAGTGAGATCTGATAGAGATAGTATGATAAGATAAATATATTTTTGGTATTTTATAATATAGATGTAAATAAAAGTAGATTGAAAGCTTATATGATAAAAGATAGACCCGGGGGCCATAGGTTTCACTAGAGGCTTCTCTCAAGATAGCATAAGTATTACGGTGGGTGGACAAATTACTGTCGAGCAATTGATAGAAAAGCGAATAATTATGAGATTATCTAGGCATGATCATGTATATAGGCATCACGTCCGCAACAAGTAGACCAACTCCTGCCTGCATCTACTACTATTACTCCACACATCGATCGACTCCTGCCTGCATCTAGAGTATTAAGTTCATAAAGAACAGAGTAATGCATTAAGCAAGATGACATGATGTAGAGGGATAAACTCAAGCAATGTGATATAAACCCCATCTTTTTATCCTCGATGGCAACAATATAATACGTGCCTTGCTGCCCCTGCTGTCACTGGGAAAGGACACCGCAAGATTGAACCCAAAGCAAAGCACTTCTCCCATGGCAAGAAAGATCAATCTAGTAGGCCAAACCAAACTGATAATTCAAGGAGACTTGCAAAGATAACTCAATCATACATAAAAGAATTCAAAGGAGATTCAAATATTTCTCATAGATAAACTCGATCATAAAACCCACAATTCATCGGATCTCGACAAACACACCGCAAAAAGAGTTTACATCAAATAGATCTCCACAAGAGAGGGGGAGAACATTGCATTGAGATCCAAAAAGAGAGAAGAAGCCATCTAGCTAATAACTATGGACCCAAAGGTCTGTGGTAAACTACTCACAACTCATCGGAGGGGCTATGGTGTTGATGTAGAAGCCCTCCGTGGTCGATCCCCCCTCCGGCGGAGCGCCAGCGAAGGCTCCTAGATGGGATCTCGCGGATACAGAAGGTTACGGTGGTGGAAATTGTGTTACGTTGGCTTCCTGGATGTTTTCGGGGTACATAGGCTTATATAGGAGGAAGAAGTACGTCGGTGGCCGCCTTAGGGGCCCACGAGATAGGGGGCGCCCTCCTGTCTCGTGGCTGCCTCGGCTGCTTCTTGATTTGCACTCCAAGTCCTGTGGATCACGTTCGTTCCAAAAATCACGCTCCCGAAGGTTTCATTCCGTTTGGACTCCGTTTGATATTCCTTTTCTTCGAAATACTAAAATAGGCAAAAAAAACTGCAATACGGGCTGGGCATCCGGTTAGTAGGTTAGTCCCAAAAATGATATAAATGTGTAAAATAAAGCCCATAAACATCCAAAAGGGGTAATATAATAGCATGGAACAATCAAAAATTATAGATACGTTGGAGACGTATCAGAACATAGTTTGTCAGTTTCCAATAGAGTTTATGCTTTATACTTCGATGTTGTGATGAATTGTCACTTGTTCATGAGAAGTCTATGGTAAAAGTTCTATGGTAAAAGTTTTATATTAAAGTTTCTTGCTATTATAATAAGTCACATGATGCTGCTATGTCCGTATTTTTGTTTTTATCGACACCCTCTCTCTCTCTCTCTAAGCATGTGGACATGTTTTTCGATTTCGGTTTTCGCTTGAGGACAAGCGAGGTCTAAGCTTGGGGGAGTTGATATGTCCATTTTGCATCATATTTTCCTACTGTTATTTATGTGGTTTTATTGTATAATAATTCTTGTGGAGTAATTCTAATGACTTTTCCCTCATAATATGCAAGGTATGCACCATGGGGGAGAATTCCGGCAGCTGGAAATCTGGACCTGAAAAAGCTACCTCAAGCTACCTATTTTGCACAACTCCAAATGTGCTGAAACTTCCCGAGGAATTTTTATGGATTATTAAATAAATATTGGAGCAAATAAGTACCAGAGGACTGCCACCAGGTGGGCACAACCCACCTGGGCGCCAGAGGCCCAGCGCGCCTCGGTGGGGTGCCTCCTCCGCCCACCTCCGGTGCCCATCTTCTGGTATATAAGTCATTTTGACCTATAAAAAATTAAAGGAGGACATTCGGGACGAAGCGTCACTGCCTCGAGGCGGAACTTGGGCAGGAGCACTTTTGCCCTCCGACGGAGCGACCGCCGGGGGAACTTCCCTCCCGGAGGGGGAAATCATCGTCATCATCATCACCAACAACTCTCTCATCTTGGGGAGGGCTATCTTTATCAACATCTTCACAACACCAACTCCTCTCAAACCCTAGTTCATCTCTTGTGTTCAATCTTTGTATCAAAACAATAGATTGGTGCTTGTGGGTGACTAGTGGTGTTGATTACATCTTGCAGTTGATTACTATATGGTTTATTTGGTGGAAGATTATATGTTCAGATCTATTTTGCTATTTAATACGCCTCTGATCTTGAGCATGTTTATCATTTGTGAGTAGTTACTTTCGTTCTTGAGGTCACGGGAGAAATCATGTTGCAAGTAATCATGTGAACTTGATATGTGTTCGATCTTTGGATGATATGTATGTTGCCATTCTCTTAGTGGTGTTCTGTGAACGTCAACTACATGACACTTCACCATATTTGGGCCTAAGGGAATGCATTATGGAGTAGTTATTAGATGGTGGGTTGCGAGAGTGACAGAAGCTTAAACCCCAGTTTATGCGCTATTCCGTAAGGGACCGATTGGTTCCAAAAGTTTAATGCTATGTTAGAGTTTATTCTTAATACTTTTCTCGTAGTTGCAGATTCTTGCGAGAGGGTTCATCATAAGCAGGAGGTTTGTTCAAGTAAGAACAACAACTAAGCACCGGTCCACCCACATATCAAATTATCAAAGTACCGAACATGAATTAAGCCAACATGATGAAAGTGATTAGTTGAAATTCCCGTGTACCCTCAAGAACACTTCGCTTATCATAAGAAACCGTTTTGGCCTGTCCTTTGCCTCAAAAGGATTGGGCTACCTTGCTGCACTTTTGTTATTACTTTCGTTACTTGCTCGTTACAAATTATCTTGCTATCAAACTACTCCACTACTTACAATTTTAGCACTTGCAGACAATACCTTGCTGAAAACCACTTGTCATTTTCTTCTGCTCCTCGTGGGGTTTGACACTCTTACTTATCAAAAAGGCTACAATTGACCCCATATACTTGTGGATCATCAAGCAGCAATTAAATTACGATGAATACGCTCTCCAGGTCGTTATGACACACACGGTTGGTAAAACACAAATGTTTGCGATATGCATCATAATCCGAGACGGTTCACAGAGACAAAACGTATGCAAGCATGCACACAGTTGCCGTTTGCAAAGCGTGTGCGATGTCAGACAATATCACAAACGGTGCGGGCAAACTAACATTTGTGATAGTTGCCTTATCGTACACGATTCGCAACCATGAACTGTTTTTGATGAAGTATGCATCGTAAATGTTGCACCACAGAATAGCGTGTGCGATAGTTGTCGTGTACGATGATGTTACGACGGTCCGATGTTTCGTAATCCTATTCGACAATCATACGATGATTAGCTAATCTTCTTAATTAGTTATCGCATACGGTTTGGGACAAGCAAATTTGTGTGATTGTATGCTTATCATACATGTTCAATAATAGTGAACCATTTGTGATGGGTCGCGCATCGTAAACGTAGCACCACAGAATACCAGCTGCAATGGCAATGCGAGCAGAAACAAGTAGGAGTATTGTATATGCATCTTGGCTCCCTATCCCTGACGATTTCTGGGTCGTGTGGGAAGGACCCTCCTGTCGCCGTCACTCACTTCGCGACGGTTCCGAACACCATCGTGGAAATGGGTTAAAAACCATTTGTATAGCACCGAGGTGTACCAATGCGATTTGGGGTGAAGATGCCCTAAACCACACATGCTCCGTTGAGATACTCATACACCGCCCGTGGATCCGACCGGAAAGCAAAAGGAAACTGTTTGCGATCGGAGTGCCGGTCGAACTTTCGAGCGTCTCGCGCGCCACGCTAGTTGTGGCCCTGCTTGGTTCCTGTGCACGTGAAGTTTCTCTCGCACGCCGCGCGTCCTGTGGACCCCCTCAACCCCTTTTTCTCCCTCGTCCTTATCTCTTCCTCTGTAGCTCCTTTCACTCGTTCTCATCCCCATCGTCTTCTCATCTGCATCGTCTCCAACCAGCAGACAACAACCACTACCATAGCCCCTGCCGCCGGCGCATCCCTCAAATCCAACTGCTGCCCAACAAAATTCATTGGATGTCACATCCATCTAGCAAGAAGCTACAACCGCCCCCGCGGGGAGTTGCAAACTCAATTCCGGAGAATTCCGGGGAGCTGCAAAGTTTTTCAGATGCGGCGACTGGTGATGGTCGAAGCAACATGAAGGCGACTCATGTGTTGCGACCACCACAGCAACGACCGACGAGCGATCGGGACGGCGAGAGTAGATACTGGAGGCGGAGGCAACCTCTCCTGGTGACAATGGGGGGTGAGATGCTGCAACCAGCATTCGTGGTGCTACAACGGGCATCACCGAAAGCTGGAACCAGCATTCCCTGGTGCCGGAACCAACGTTCCATGGTGCTGGAACCAATGCACCATTTTTTGCATTTTTGCTACCACCGTTTTGTGGTTTGCTGCAACCAGTATCAATTTTTGCTACCATCGCATTTCTTATTTTGCTGGAACCATCGTTCAGCTTTGCATTTTTTGTTGCCACCTGTGTTTTTGTTTGCTGGAACAATACCCAATTTTTGCTACCACCAGGTTTCTTTGGTTTGTTCGAAACACGTGAATTTCTCAACTTTGCTACCACCCTTTTTTGGTTTTTTGCTGGACCCATCGTGCTGTTTTGCTACGACGGGAAGCTTTTTTGCTGCGTCCAGTAAATCGAGGGCAAGGTACAACGCAAGCTTGATGACGGGTGTTGCGGCCGGTGGCTGTCGCCACCGGAGTTGCAACAGTGGGGTGCACCGTGCACTTTGCTGCATGCTTAGAGCCGGCGAGGAATGCATGCGGCGACCAACGACGAGGGCGGCGACCAGCGGCAAGGACAGCAACTGGCGATGAGGGCGGTGCTTCGAGGTTTGTTGCCTGGGGTTCACCCATGGCGAGTGTTGGCGATGGCCGCTGCTTTTTGCGTGTTCCCCTCAGTTTTTTGTTAGATGCAATTATTTTATAGAAAAAAACTATTCGGGTTCTGATCTGACGGTCCCACACGCTTAAATCGGATGCCCACGCAGTGACCGGTCGAAAATTTGGTCGGCGTGCCGGTGCCTATCAGAGCAACTCTAACAGCCCCCACAAAAATGGCAAACCCGCAAAATTCCGGCGAGTATACTGGCTTGGCCAAATTTTCTAGCCAGAGTAGAGCCCGTATACTCGCCCGGCCCGTAAATTTTTTTACCGAGGCTCGCAAACCGTCCCCCATGACCAGTATATCTACGGGTTTGCGGTGCATTTGCGGGTCGAAACTCTATCCCCCTACCGCCGCATCTCTCCACAATATCCCACTCCACTCCTCACATTTCTTGCCGCCGGTGAGCCGCATTCCGCCTCCGGCCGCCATGTGGGGCCGCATGTGGAGCTCCGACCGCGACTCCGGGAGTAGATCCAGTGGCGGCCGCAGCGGCGACCCCGAGCGCGAGCGGCGTGTCCACTCGAACGGTGCGAGGAAGCGCGGGGCGAGGAAGTGGATGAACCGGGGCCTCTCGCCGCCGGCGAGCTTCCGCGTCCGCGCGATGAAGGAATGCGACCGTCGGCACGGGCGTACGCCCTCTTCCTCCGCGGGCTCGTCCTCCGGCGTGAGATCTTCCCATGCCGCGAGCTCTTCCTCTTCTGGCGCAAGCCTTCTCCCCGTGAATAGGGAGTGGTCGGAGGAGCCACAAGAGATCGAGGTCGTCGCCGTCAAGCAGGAGCCCGAGGAGATTGCGCGTCGCGGTGTCGTCGAGCCCGAGGACTTCGTCGCCGATGTCGACGCGGTCGTGGCCCCCATTGCCGAACGCAGCTTGCGCGAGGAGGCGGAGCGCCGGCACCACCACGAGGAGCTCGACGACCTCGTGTTCCAGCAAGGCGGTCGCGGCGAACCTTGCCGCCAAGGAGAAGGACGACGAGTGACGGCGCATCCGCGAGGAGCAGAAGCGGAAGTACATCGACCTCGGCAGCTCCGGCGAGGAGGATTGAGCTCCTCCACCGCATCGTCCATGGCCGCGTGCTCGCCGCCGTGAGATCCACACCCCCTCTAGTACTAGCATGGGCGGATTTGGGCCCCAGGCAGCCCCGGCCATTGCCTGGGGCGTGGGAAAAATTTCTCGGCCTATATTTTTTAAAAACTACTTCGGCCTGGTGCGTAGCCTAGTTCCAAGGCCGATTGGCCCAGCCGCTAAGGCCGACTCCCCCGGTCATCGCACGAACTCGCACGAACCAGATGAACCGGACGCAGCCGCTCTTCCCTCGACCTGACGAACCCTAAGCCGTCGTCGGTCACTGCTCATCGTCCGCCGCCCGCCGCCACCGATTGCCGTCGCCGGTCAGATCCGTCCGGCAGCACCCCCCGCCTCCCCCCTTCCAGTATTCGTTTGCTGCGGCTCCTGCCCTGTCTGCCCCGTCGTGTCCGGCGAGGGCGCAAGGCGGAGACCTCGGCTAGGGCGCCAGGCTGCAGCCTGCAGGCTGCCCGGCGTCCGGCGAGGTAGTCCTCATTCCTCACTTCCTCGGCTCTCACTTCCTGCCACATTGTCACTATTTGTAGATGATTTTAGTTGTAGAAACCGATGACTTGATGGCTTGATGCCCTGTTTTTGTTTGTAGATGTCAGATTGTACTATTTGATGATGATTTTAATTGCTCGTCTCATAATATAAGAGCGTTTTTATACTAGTGTAGTGTCAAAAACGTTCTTATAATATGGGACGGAGGGAGTAGATGCCACTGTTTGTCTGTTTGTTACATGTAGAAATTGATTTTGACATCGAGAAAATTTTGTTTCTCTAAACTTTCATAGAAACGCAAGATGAGTAAAAGAAACAAGACAGTGAATTCTTTTTTTCAAGTTCGAAACACCGAAACCGCGGAAACAAGTCCTTCAACTCAAACGACTGATAATACCCCTAATGTTAGAGTTGAACTCAAACTCGATGATGTTGAATCTGACCCCGGTAAAAGAATATCAATTGAGGATTTAGATGCAGACATTAAAGATCTTGCAAGAAGGGAGTACATTAGTAGGGTCCATGTCATACATATGAACGGATAAATGGTAGAAGCTTTCATGACTTTTATTGTTTTTATTGTTGATTGGAATATGAATGGAACGGATAAACGGTTCAATGATCATCGCGGTTGATTGGAATATTGCATTGAAAAAAATCAGCCTTTTGCTTTTATTGTTTTATGTTTTATAAATCTTGCAAAGATGGGCCTAAACTTTTTAATCAGCATGTTGGCAAGCATGAAGTGCTCATAATAAATCTAGGCAACTAGTACATCTTGCTAATATGTATGCTGCTGACTTCTCTACATACAAAATTACTTTTGTCCTTAGAAACCAACTAGACTCATTCATTCGGGAAACATAGATTGACTTTTGTATGCCTTGAAAATGGAGTTTTTTTGGGTCGTTTTTAGCCCTTAATTTCTCGCCTGGGGCGTCAGCAAATCCTGGGTCCGTCACTTACTAGTAGTGAATGTAGTATGTAGTATGAACTAGTATTTGTAATGAATTAGTGTTTAATGATGTAGTATATGTAGTATGTGATGAACTACTACAGTTGCAATTTCTCCCACGAAACTTTTTTTCAAATTATGCAGTTTCATATACAGTTTCTGTTCGGCTGCGCATGTTTTCAACCCGCAAACGAGATCTGCGTCGAACTGCAAACGCGTTTTGCGGGTCGGGATTTTGCGGGATGTGCTAGAGTTGTTCTCTGTGGCCAAAGCAAAAACCTATGGCGGTTGCATTCCATGCGGGGCAAATTTGATAAAATTGACCTATAGACGAAATTAAATCACAGAATGAACCGTCCGTGAAACTATTTCACACGGCTGACCTGTGGCGCGTAGCTCTCAGGCGCTGCACTAGTGCAACGCGGGAGCTAAAGCGCAGATCAGATAGTGTGGCGCCTAGCTCTCGCGCCGCACACGACTTAGTAATTTTCGATCACACGTGTGCGATCTTTGGCCATGTAGCGCTTATCTGTGAGGCGTTGCACATTGTAGTGTAGCGTCTTCGTGGCGGGCGTCACACAAAAAGGTCAGCCGCGTGAAATAGTTTCACGGATAGTTCATTCTATGATTTGATTTCGTCTATAGGTCAAATTTGTCAAATTTGCCTCCATGCGGCCGTAGCGATCTATAGCACCGTTCTATCCACATGGTAGCGTAGGCGACTGCGTGAGAGACGGAAAACAACGGCGACAGGGGATGGAGCGAGGGCCGCTGGATATGTACGCTTGCGCGCAGGAAAAGGCAGACGTGAGGAAAGGAAGTTGAAAAGTGTGGCTGGCAGCCGCCCCTTTTGGGTCCGCTTTCCGCCAGATTCGCACCCGCGCGCGCTGACGTCGGCGGACTGCCCTCCCAGCCACGAGTTTTCGTGGCTGACGAGCCCCCTCGCCGCTGACCTGGACGCCAGCTGTCCCCCCGCCGGGCGCCTCCCCGTCGCCATCTCGTGTGCTACTGTATTTCGCACCCAGATCGGCATGCGCTAACGTCCTCGGTAAAAAGGATAATTGCGCACACACCTCTCGCGTTGCACACGAGAACGCCCGCGGCCGGCAATTGCTGCACATCTGGATTGGCTAAATCCTCCCTGCAAATTTAGCTGCTGCAGTTTGACAGCACGATTTGCTACCGACACACGTGTACGTGCATGCATATTGATCGACATGATGTGCACGTAGCCAGGTTGGCGGCGACGGTGTTTTCAGCTAGGCAGCAAACACGCACGGGGAGGATGAATTCCATTTCCACGTGACTTGTATCTGTGCTACTTGCCCAAATGTTGCCATCTCTCTAGTCTGCACCAACGTGAATGCTTTTGCTTGTATGTCCGCCTGTGTGCCCATAACACATCGCGGCCTCAGCTCAGCTCGCAACTCTAAATCGCCTGCTCTTTGCACTTGTCCGTTCAACACAACACAAATCTGCATCATTTCACATATTATTTTATGGTATTTACTTCCATATATTATTTACACAAATAAGTGTGAAAACATGTTTTTTAACGCAGTACAATCAAAGTCACTTTTTTGCAAGTACAATCAAAATCAACCACATACACGAGCATATACTCACCCATATGAACTGGCAAAATTTTGCTAAATGAGGTAATCCGGATGAGAAGTTGTAAAATGGGGTAATTATCGTCAAAGTGTCAAAGTAGAGGTAAAACTAGAATTGACTCTAAATATTAATGCAAGCAAGAGAATTTGAAGCATGCATATATCAACAAATAATCAAAATTATTTTTCATGTTAGATAAAAGAGACATTACTCAAAAAATTCAAATAACATGCACTAAACAAGAGCAATTTTTTTTATTAAAGGTATCATGTAAAACATGCATGTATTGGGGATAAAACTATAGAGCAATCAATTAGGAGATAACAAGCATACTCACTAAAGGTTGGATTAAAATATTAAATAGTGTTAAAGATATTTAAGAAACTAAATTATGCCTTTTTATGTAGGCATAAGTAAATATCTTTTTAACTAGCAGTATTATCAGCCAAGCCACTTTTGTCTCCTTTCTATTACCGCATTAGCATTATCCATAATTAACTAAAAAAATCAATCGAAGAACAAACTAAGTTAAAAATAGTGCCACTACCCTCTAGATGAAGTAAGTGTCCAACCTCCTAAGAAACCTCTCAAAAATTTAGAAAATGTCACAAGTCCAAATAAACACGATTATGCACGGATGTGGACCACAAGGGCATGATGTGCAACTTTAAACCGACTACATGTGAGGTTGCATATAGGGGTATAACTAAGATGCAGAAGTTGGTCTTCGTGCCAATAATAGTCTAGCAACTGACTAATTATGTTTCTGATTTGCAAGATAGTACATTTGCTCCTAAAGCTCAGGTTGTGGCAATGGTGATTATTTTAAATGAACCATGAAAAGTTAGTTATTAAAATTGGCAAACCATGTGAAGTAAAAAATAAAACATATACATAAAAGGATTAAAATACGAGACTATAATAATCCATTGTAACCAACTAAAGTACATGTTTAGTGAGATCTAGATGATCTTAAATTTGTGTTAGAAAAATGATATTGAATTCATGTAATTCTCCCTCATGAAAACAAACTATTCATGCAAATAGATTCAGTGGCTCTGAAATTAAACACCTGGAAATTTACAAGGGTTAAACCTCACTTAAAGGTGAGTTAGGATAAGTATCAACACTATTATTTTCTTCTACGAGCCCAACTCCCATGCCCTCTTAAATTGCCCCATGTCATTTTACTACCCCTCCATGGATACCTAAGGTGGGTAGTATACTCTATGATCCACTGTTTCCAAGTTCGTAAGGGCAATCTCCAAGGCTATCCTCTATTATACCTTAGTTTGTCTGTATGGGTAGTCGGGCACTGTGCGAACAGAAAAGGCAATCCAACAAGCTCTTATAAATTCACTGCAAATATGAACTCCCCCAAACCTATCCCGTGTGTGGGAAAGTAATGGGGCGGTGCGGACATGCCTGCTCTAGCTCACCCCCAGCCATTTTCCTTCTTTCTTTTGTATCTCTCCTTTCTCTCTCTTTCTCTCACTTCTCTCTCGCGGGGCGGACAAATGGGGCATCTCACTTTTTTTATAACCACCCTAAAACTGGTGGAGGAACATCTAGGGACTTTACGATTTCGTCAATAAGTAGCATATAGCCCATCGACTGGTAGCCAATCTCACTGTGAGCAGGTTTGTTTTGATTCCCCCATATAGCCCACATGACAGAAATCATGACTGCTTCCTCCGTCTTGTTAATGAATGACTGGTCGAGCAAATCCCTAGCCCATGTCATTGGATGTAACTTTGGCAACTACAAACTGAAGAAATCACAGGCTGAATCTGAGAACATGGAAGGACCGCATGAATGAGAGCATGAAATAAATACCCTGTTGAAAGGACATGCGGTGCCCCCATGTGTGGTTTTGGTAATTGATGACATTCTCTATGGACTAATGGTTGCATTGAGTTATATTTGAAGGATTTGTCCATAGGCATTTCTTGAAGTCCATGTGTTGGTTTCAAGGAGTTTATGTGTGGACCAAGGTGCTATTAAGGAATTATCCAAAGATTGGTCATGTGAGTGTTGAGCTTATTGCAAGCATGTCTTGAAGAAGAATATTGTGTGATCATTCATGTTTACCTTCAAGACATCATCCAAACTAAGAGAGTTGGAAAGATTCAAGGTTGATCAAGACTAAGTCAAAGCGTAAAAGATGTACTGAGAGGGATCAAGTGATCCCATGGTATGGTAAGCATTGTCCATTGCACTTTGTGTACTAACCCATGGTCTATGTGAGAGTTCTATGTGGGGTTAGGTACATGTCCATGGGCTTGCGTCAAGAGGAAGATATCATACAACCCATGGAAAGGATGACATCAAGTAGTGATCGTCATCAAGATTGTCGTGTGCAAGTTCAAGTGTAGCATCACGAAGAGATCAAGTCACTACTAGGGAAAACCCTAGCAGTAGCGCGTGTTTTGTGCCTACTAGTAGCGCAAAGAAGCAGCGCTACTAATAAGGCGCCATAGCTAATGCTTAGCAAGAACGCTGCCATCACGCGCCATCGCTAGTACAAATAGCTGCAGCGCTTGTTTAGTACTGGCGCCATCGCTAAGTTATCTACTTGCGCGTGTTTCCCACCCATCGCTACTAGTATTTTTTATAATTTTTTATTTTTAGTGTATTTATGCGCCATCATACAAATATTGGTACAATACCAGCTGTTATGAGGTTTACATCATTATGTCCATAACAGTGTATTAAATGAAGGTGGATTAGGTTCAAGTGGAGGCAATATGTGGTGCATGTCAAAAGTATACTACTAATCCAAACTTGATCTACTTTGGATTAGTAGTACTTTCGATGTGCACCACATGTTGCCTCCACTTGAATCTAATCCGCCAAAGACAAGATATTTAATCATCATCATGGTCATTACCATCAACATTATTTATTTAATCACCACTAACACTAGCTAATAATAAACATCATAGTCATTACCACGAACACTAGCTATTTTATCATCATAGTAATAGTGTAGCACATCATCATCCTGAAACTCATTTCTAGCCAGCTACTCACTCCTCGCTACTCACTCCTCGCTGCTCTCTCTTAGGTAAAAGAACATAAAACATGTATAGCTCTCCTCCTTGATCAAGTTGAAGCATGCAGATGAACCTGTCTCCTAATCGTGGAAGGCGCTCTCGGTTGCTGCTCCCTAGTACTTCTCTGCGCCCCCAACACATATTTGGTCCAGTCTTGCACTATTAAGCATCCGTCGCTAATCTTGAATGCACTAAAGTAAGCTGTAGGATATCTTGGCCGTAAGTTGACAATACTCATGACACCTTTAGTCTCGATCCCATAAGGCACAACATTCATCGGAGTCCTGTTGAAGAACATCGATGGTAACATACTTAGCAATGAAGTTTAGCTTCAAAAATAATGTATGGAAAAGATGCAATGAGGATAAAAGTAAAAATCTTACCATCCTTCCTAAATGGATGTGACCGTAGTTCATTATGAACACTATGGGTCGCACATTTTCAGTACTAAGATTTCTAAATGCACGAAGAAAATTTGTCTTGACAGATCAAGATCCTCAAGCCATGAAACATAATGGTGAGCTCCTCGCAGCTTGAGTTCAGCCCAGACAAGATGCGGTCCTGTCTACCAAGCGCTTGGACATGTTTGCTTGCACGGAAATAAGTGACAATACAAATTAGTTGTCAATTATTTTGAATAAACAATATCAAAGACATAAATATGGTTGAGAAACTTACATAATGGTATAACTCGAGGCATTTGCACATTAACCCAGATGTCGGTATTACCTTCAATATCATCTTAGGACGAATATCAAAGGTGATAACCATACCAGGCTCAAATGCATAAGTCTTGCATAGTGCTCGCCATGTTTTGCATCCAAAATAGGTGTAGTCGTCTGAATTGTATAACCGCATGGAAAATATAACCATGCTCGGTCTTCAAGTAAACTTTCTTTTCCTCCATACTATGACTGAAACCTATCTTATCCAATACAAAAACTCTTGCATGGCAGGGATACGCTAGTAGAATAGTAAAAAATATAAGTTGAAGCAAATGAAAGCAGATGTCATGCTTAATTACGAAAAAAGACTTGTCGTTGTGACTTCATCAGATCCACTTCAAGTTCTCGCCCAGCTTGATGTCAAGCGCCTATCATCATCTAGGAAGATTCCGTCGCACAGGCCGCGCCGTCTTCGCAGATTTGCAAATACCGAAATCCTTCTCGTCGTCCGACATTTCCTATGTTCATAGTTAAAACATTAATTGAAAATCGATCAAGGCAACTACCAAGATATCGAACACACAAATCCGGGGCACTCGATATTTCCTACATATATATTCTAGCACAAGTCATGCCAAAATTCACGGAAAAATCCGCATGACCTTTGCTAAATAGGACATATCGAAGCGCTGAAATTTGCCGAACGGAAATGAATCAACACTCCGGCAAAACATAGGCCACTCGGAGGTGTAACCTGCAAACATGACCGCCACTTGGATATTGAGCAACACAAGATATACATTTCAAAATATCTTATAGGACTCAAATTAGCATGCATTCAATAAGCAAAAGTAGATCATCTCATGCATTTCAAAATATTGTCACTAATACATCACGAATAGTGTCATACATATAACATCACTAATACAACTAAAACTCTAGCACACGACAGTATCGGGCGCGGCGGTGGACACCCACAGAGAAGGCACCATCACGGGATCATAGCTCCAGTGAGATCCCCGAGAACTCGCCAGTATTGGAGAACGGCTCTGTGCTCCAACGCAAACAAGTAGCGACGGACGGCGCGCGTCCTCCTCATCGACACAAAGTGACGCACCACCTCCATGGAGTCCTCGAGCCTCTGGATCGCCATCGCCCACGCGACCGCCACCAAGCAAGGTTCGGTCAACGACAGTCTGGCTCTCACCAACTCGCGCCCCGGTGAGGTAGCGCCTCCAGTACCACCCGGCGGAGCCAGGTCCCAACATGGCCGATCTGGTCAAGCGGTGTCGTCCTCCGCCGACTCGACGACGAGGATGCGGATAGGCATCGCCCACGCCGAGGCGGGAAAAATTGCTTTTAACTAAAAATAGAAACAAGTTCTTACTAACTAGTTCTATTAATTCAACTAGTTCTTACTAAAAATAATACTACAAATAAAAATATTCTAGTACCTAATTAGTACCTAATTCTTACTAACTAATTAGTACCTAGGAACTACTGCCCTAATTACCATCTAAGTAATTAACTAACTAGCACTAAAAATAGCCTAGGGTTCATACTAACTAGCACTAAATACCTAGGGTTCATACTAAGAGAAGAGGGATCGAGAAGGGAGAGAGGGATCGGAGGGAGAGTGCTTACAGAGGGCGGGAGAGAGATGGGGTCGGGGAGACGGCGGCACCGAGGCGCCGGGCGAGGCGGCGGGTAGGGGGAGACGGCGGCGAGGCGGCCGGGTCGGGGAGAGGCGGCGAGGCGGGTCGGGGAGACGGCGGCACCGAGGCGCTGCAAGGCGGGTCGGGGAGGGGGCAGGCGGGTCGGGGAGACGGTGGCGAGGCGGGTCGGGAATTGGGGAGGAAGCAGAGAGAGGGAATCAGGCAGGCGGGCGGGGGTAAGGTGAAGTAGCTTTAATCAGAAGTGGGAAGCAAAACGCGCTGCTGCTAATACCATAGTAGTAGCGCTGTCCGCAGTAGGGCGCTACTACTATACCTACCACGCCGGAACGTGTGGCAATTGTAGTAGTAGCGCTTTCGCGAGGACAGCGCCATCGCTAATCTGTAATCAGAAGCGCGGTTTCGCGGACGCGCTACTGCAAAGTAGCAGTAGCGCCTCATTTTGACAAGCGCTACTGGTAACATTCTGTGTATAAGGTTTTCCCTAGTAGTGAGTGCTTGAAGCTTGCCATCCATTGTGGTGTCAATGGACTTGTGAAGATGTACCGAAGAGTGGCTCACCCATAGTGGAGTATGGGGGAGCAATCATCTTGTCTCCATCGACCCAACGCAATCAAGAAAGGTGGTCCATCTTGCGGAGGACAAGATCGACATCATCTAGCTCAAGTGGATCATGTGCAAGGAAAATGTTTGCCCTTGATAGGTTTTCTATTTTACCGGTCTCATGGTGGTAGTTGAGAGACCGGTTTATAGGATCGATAGCCGTACTATCAAGGGGGGCTCTCAAGTGAGTAGCTTGATCGTATCGTTCGTCGAGAGCTCAAACCATTGCATCCTTGCATCATGTTTCTTGGTTCTTGTTTGGTTCTCTTTGTGAGTCTTAGAGCTTATGGTCATCTTGATGACAAGCTTGAGGTCATCGAAAACGGAGTTTGCATGCGTCTTCTATGATGTTTTCGGTGTTGGAAGTTTTACCGGTCTTATCCGAGGAAGGGTTCTCACCATTTTCCTATGGGACTTTTCTCATTGGCTTCTTTTTGATATTTCTATCAAGATTGTGTTAGCCCATGTTGTTAGCTTTCCAAAAAACTTGGTTTCATTGAATTCGGAGTCCGTTTGCAAAAGTTGTGGCTGTTTTGGTAAAGGATGCAGCGGTACTACCGCGACTAGAGCGGATGTAATTTTTTACTACCGCTCCAGAGCAGTACTACCACGGCTCCTGAGCGGTAGTACCGCTCCAGAGCAGTACTACCACGGCTCCTAACTGGTAGTACCGCTCCAGACCAAAATCTCGTGTTTTGATCAGCGGAAGTAGGCACGGAAGTATTTTTTTAGCACCGCTCGCAAGCAGTAGTACCGCTACTATTTGCGGTAGTACCGTGAGGTCGAGCGGTAGTACCGTGAGGACGAGCGGTAGTACCGCTCCGGCGGTTCTACTGGCCTTTTGCCTCCTCTCTGTTGTTTTTCAAAGGGGTACTACCGCCCTAGCGGTAGTACCGCTCCTTGGAGTAGTAGTACCGCTCTGTGCGGGCTGTGAGCATAACGGTTAGATTTTTCCCCACCTATAAAAGGGGGTCTTCTTCCCCATTGAACCTTATCCTTTGAGCTCGTGTTCTTCCCCCATTGTTGACCTTCTTCGAGCTTGCTAACTCTCAATCCCTCCATGGATTCTTGCTAGTTTTTGAGGGAAAAGAGAGAGGAGATCTAGATCCACATTTCCACCAATCACTTTCTCCTTTTTGTGAGGGGAACCCTTTGGATCTAGATCTTGGAGTTCTTCGTGTTCTTCTTTCATTCTTCCTCTCATTTTCCTCCCTAGCATTAGTTGCTTTGGTGGGATTTGGGAGAGAAGGACTTGGGCACTCCGTGTGCCCTTGCCATTGCATTTGGTGCATCGGTTTGAGTTCTCCACGCTATATGTGGAAGTTACAAGTTGAGAAGCTTATTACTCTTGGGTGATTGGTGCCCTTGAGCTTGTTCCTCTTGGGTGCTTGGGCGCCCTAGACGGTTGGTGGTGTCCGGAGCTCAACCATTGTGGTGTAAAGCTCCGGTCAAGCGTCGGGGTCTCCAATTAGGTTGTGGAGATAGCCCCTAGCAATTTGACGGGTACCGGTGACCGCCCCCAAGGGTTGCCAAAGTGTACGGGTTCGGTGACCGCCCCCAAGGGTCGCCATTTGTACGGGTTCGGTGACCGCCCTCAAGGGTCCCTTAGTGGAATCACGACATCTTGCATTGTGCGAGGGCGTGAGGAGATTACGGTGGCTGAGGGAGTCCTGGACTAGGGGGTGTCCAGACAGCCGGACTATCATCATCCGCCGGACTCCAAGACTACGAAGATACACCCGTGTCCGGATGGGACTTTCCTTGGCGTGGAAGGCAAGCTTGGCGATACGGATATGTAGATCTCCTACCATTGTAACCGACTCTGTGTAACCCTAGCCCTCTCCGGTGTCTATATAAACCGGAGGGCTTTAGTCCGTAGGACACAACATACATTACAACAATCATACCATAGGCTAGCTTCTAGGGTTTAGCCTCCTTGATCTCGTGGTAGATCCACTCTTGTACTACCCATATCATCAATATTAATCAAGCAGGACGAGGGTTTTACCTCCATCGAGAGGGCTCGAACTCGGGTAAAAACATCGTGTCCCTCGTCTCCTGTTACCATCCGCCTAGACGCACAGTCCGGGACCCCCTACCCGAGATCCGCCGGTTTTGACACCGACATTGGTGCTTTCATTGAGAGTTCCTCTGTGTCGTCACCGATAGGCTTGATGGCATCTTCAACCAACAACGCTGTCCAGGGTGAGACTTTTCTCCCCGGACAGATCTTCATATTCGGCGGCTTAGCACTGCGGGCTAGTTCACTTGGCCATCTGGAGCAGATCGAAAGCTAAGCCCCTGGCCATCAGGTCAGATTCGGAAGCTTAAACTTCACGGCCGATGTCCACGGAGACTTGATCTTCGACGGACCCGAGCCACAGCCAAGCGCGCCGCACTGTTACGATGGGCATGATCTAGCTCGCCCCAACAAAGGCCTTGGTGGCGACACGAATCCATTCCGCCATTAGTCCGGAGCCGATCGCCCAGATTGAGGGTCGGTGGATAGACGCCGCCCTAGGGGCTTCAACATCCACGGCGATGGAGCCGAACACTAACCTTGTCCCCTGCGAAACTCGTGATTCCGAGGCGCCGGACTCCTTGCGGACTCAACCTCCCGCGCCTACCAATCGATTCGGATTGGGCGCCGTTATGGAATTCACCGCCACGGACATCTTCCAACACTCGCCCTTTGGCGACATCCTAAACTCGCTAAAGCATCTCTCGCTATCGGGAGAGCCCTGGCCGGACTATGGCCAGGATGGTTGGGGTACGGACGACGAAGAAATTCAGAACCCACCCACCACCCACTTTATAGCCACTGTCGACGATCTAACCGACATGCTAGACTACGACTCCGATGACATCGACGCTACGGACGACGATGCCGGAGATTTAACAGAACCAGCGCCTACAGGCACCGAAGACCACCTCGTCATCGACATATATATGGTGGACACCCCAAAAGAGGGGACGACGAAGAAGCGGCGGAGGCGCACTCTTTAAAGAATCAGCTCAAACGCCGGCGTCGCGACGCCGCCTAAATCCCGCCACAAAGAAGAATGGAGATTCCGCACAGAGATAATAATACCCCGAGAGTGCCGAAGACAATCCTCCAGCAGGACTCAGCGCAGGAGGATGCGTAGCAAGCCCTCATGAGAGAGCGGCATTTAAGAGGTCGAGGATCATAACTATATGCCTCCTCCCAAGACGAAGCAAGCCTCAACGATGACGAATTAAATCTGCACGAGGACCCCGTCGAACAAGAGCGTTTTAAGCGCAGGCTTATCGCCACAAAGAAACAGCCTAAAGAAAAAGCAGCAACAGCTTCAAGCTGATCAGACTGCTGGCCGATCGATGGACCGAGGTCCTCGCGTCAAGAGTATAAACTCGAACGCCTCCAAAAGTTACCCAAGACGCAAGTTGCTCCCCGATTAGAGGAGGAAGCATACATACCTCCATCACCAGCAGACGATATGGTTGACCGACCACCCGTGGTCGTGATGAGAGGCATCCAGCCCCACCAAGACCGCACCCGCATCGCTCCAAAAGTACGGCCAAGAGGGAACGCGCCGAACTTGCGAGACGATTGAGGACAAAGCAAGGCAATCCAGATCCATCTAAGGATCACGTGGCGCCCACGACCCATGACGAATACCGTCGCGACGGATACAATAACCCCGGCCGGGCCAAACACAGCAGACAGCGCTCTGTCGAGCTGCGTCGCGATATTGCTCAATACAGAGGCGCCGCACACCCGCTATGCTTCACCGACGAAGTAATGGATCATCAAATCCCCGAAGGGTTTAAACCAGTAAACATTGAATCTTACGATGGCACAACAGACCCCGCGGTTTGGATCGAAGATTATCTTCTCCACATCCATATGGCCCGCGGTGACGATCTCCATGCCATCAAGTATCTCCCACTCAAGCTTAAAGGACCAGCTTGGCATTGGCTAAACAGCTTGCCCGCAGAGTCAATTGGGTGCTTTGGGAAGACCGGAAGCCGCATTCTCGACAACTTCCAGGCACGATAAAGCGACCACCGACGCCAATGACATAAGCCACATTATTCAGCAGCCGACGAATCGCCGAGCAACTCGACACGGTTCTTGACAAATAAAACCAAATCGTCGACCGTCCGGACGCAGAGGCCCTTGCAGCCTTCAAACATAACATCCGGACGAATGGCTAGCCCGGCACCTGGGGCAGGAAAAGCCGAAATCTATGGCAGCCCTCACATCATTAATGACCCGCTTCTGCGCGGGAGAGGACAGCTGGCTAGCCCGTAGCAACAATTTCCGCAAAAATTCTGGCAGTACGGATACCAAGGACAACAACGGCAGTTCACGTCGAAACAAAAACAAACGCCGCATTAACGGCGATGATGAGGAGGATACGGCAGTCAACGCCGGATTCCGAGGCTCTAAACCCGGTCAGCGGAAGAAGCCGTTCAAAAGAACCACTCCGGGTCCGTCCAATTTGGACCGAATACTCGACCGCTTATGCCAGATACATGGCACCTCTGAAAAGCCAGCTAACCACACTAATAGAGACTGCTATGTGTTCAAGCAGGCCGGCAAGTTAATTGCCGAAAACAATGACAAGGGGCTAAACAGTGACGACAAGGAAGAGACCCGACCACCAAACAATAGAGGACAGAAGGGTTTTCCCCCACAAGTGCAGACGGTGAACATGATTTACGCGACCCATATACCCAAGAGGGAGACGAAACGCGCATTAAGGGACGTCTAGCGATGGAGCCAGTCGCCCCGAAGTTCAATCCATGGTCCTCTTGTCCGATCACTTTCGATCGAAGAGACCATCCGACCAGCATACGCCATGGCGGATTCGCCGCATTGGTTTTAGACCCAATCGTCGATGGATTTCACCTCACAAGAGTCCTGATGGACGGCGGTAGTAGCCTGAACCTGCTTTATTAGGATACAGTGCGCAAAATGGGCATAGACCCCTCAAGGATTAAACCTACAAAGACAACCTTTAAAGGTGTCATACCAGGAGTGGAAGCCAACTATGACAGCTCACCACACTAGAAGTGGTCTTGGATCCCGGATAATTTCCGAGCGAAGAGTTAATCTTCGACATAGTCCCGTTTCGCAGCGGCTATCACGCTCTGCTCGGACGAACCGCGTTTGAAAAATTCAACGCGGTGCCGCACTATGCATACCTAAAGCTCAAGATGCTAGGCCCTCGTGGAGTCATCACGGTCAATGGAAATACGGAACGCTCCCTCCGAACGGAAGAACATACAACAGCTCTCGCGGCAGAAGTACAGAGCAGCCTTTCGAGGCAATTCTCGAGTCCGGCCGTTAAAAGACCGGATACAGCAAAACGCGCCCGGAGCAATGCCAACCAAGACCACCTGGCGCGATCAGAGCACGCGTAGCAATGCGGCCCCAACCCTCGCCCGCGCATGATCGCAAGGATAACACTCCGCGTACATCATTACGCTTTGGAGATACCATGGGCACAGGGGAAGGGGCACGATCGCAACGGACCCAGAGTGCGGTTCGACCACACCAGGGGCTCGCAAGTGTGCCCCCCTTTCTTCTTTTTTTTTATTTCCCTTCTTTGTGTACACAGGACTTCGTTAACCAGAGGCCCTGTCCGGCGATGAATCTGCCGAACTCATGATGCAACAGTCAGGGACGAAAGAAGGCTACGATGAACACTCAGGTGGTCTCAATTACGAGCATTAAATTAAATTATATACACCAAGTCCGCAGCTCACCCCTGGAGGGGGACATGTTTACTTAGTCCAAATCCCTTGCTTACCGCACTATTTGTATCAGTCCGCTCTCTTAGCAGACTTTCTTTCATACATAATGCAGCACCTTTTCGTTTGCAATTGCATTACCTTTTATATATATATGCTCATCATATGACATCTTGCGCCCGTATATTTTGGTACAGCCTAATACGCCAGGGGCTTATGTTCCCCACTCTATGGTGTGATAAGTCCAAACACTTTCATAAGTGCGGCACCCCGAACTTATAGCATTATATGAATCGGCTCCGAATCATGTCTTGGGTCAATAGTTGGGTTTGCCCGGCTCCCACGTTTTGGTGCCTTACGTTCCATTCTGTCGGCTAAGGTGGCACTGGGAGAACCACTGCGATTGCGCCCGGTTGAGCCGGCGGCGCCTCGAGGAGAAAGCTAAACCGACCGGCATGATAAGGCGAGAGACCTGGTCGCTGTTCGAGAGGTTTTCGGGTCCTAAAGACTCACGCCGCTTCGAGCGAAGTTCGCATAATGTCCGACGGCGTGGATAGCGCCCGGATTCGGTCTTCGAATACCGGGGCTTCACTAAATTTAAAATTATAGAATTCTATGGCTAAGTGAGAGTGTTCAAGCATTATAAGTCCGGTTGCCTTGTTCGTTGTGTTGAGCGCCTCCTAGATGGACCCAAAATGGGAACAAGAGTGCTCAAGTTTATCCCGAACACCCCAAAGACTCGTGGCTCGGGGCTGAAGCCAACGACTTGCCATCTCTTAGATTTTATAAACGGCCGCCTGTAAGGTAATATTTTAAATTAAACAAGCGTTGTTTAACGCGCACATGAACAAAGTTTCAGCGCAGGATAATACATAACGAGTTTACTCAAAGATTACATTTACAGGGCACTCATCCGCAATATCGCGGGCTCCCTTGAGACAGTTTTATAATACATTTCGGCATACGATACTCCTTGCCCGGTGGCGGTGGATCCGTGAAGCTTCTCCGCATCCAACCTGCCCCTAATGCACCTTTGTGCGGGCAAGGGCCCGACGAGCACCTTCAATACAAAGCGGAGCGCTTGATGACCTCCACCCAGGGCACGCATCCACCAGCCGCCCAGACGAGGCCAAAGTAGCTCCTGTGCATGACCTGCTCAGCCACATCCGGACTATAAGGCCCTTCATGGCCTCCTCAGCTACTTTGTGGAGTTTGACCACTGCTTCATTTGGTCGCTTGGGGGCACCGGATGGCCGGCCTCAGCGTACTGAGACCGAAAACCTTCTCCGTCGAGCTCCCTCCTCGCCACGATAGAATGCGGCGGCATCAGACGCACTACGCGGCAGATCTGCAAACGCCCCTGGAGAGCTCTGAATGCGGGTAAGTGTCAGGTAGTTTACATTAACATGCCTGCTTTGCATGAAAAATGCCTTACCCGCCGCTATCTTCTTTATATCTTCAACCTTCTGAAGGGCCCTATGGGCCTCAGCCTTGGCGGACTTGGCACTTTCGAGAGCCGAGGCAAGCTCGGACTCTCGAGTCTTGGAGTCACGCTCCAAACTCTCATGCTTTTCCATGAGAGCCTGGAGCTCTTGCCGTACTTCCGCCACCCGTGCCTCCTGCTTCTCTCGCTCCTCCCGCTCCGCAGCCGCACTGCGTTCGGCCACGGACACGGCCTCCTTCAGGGCTGCCACCTCGTTCGTGGCCCCTGCAATACCCATATTATCCTTGTTAATTTTATTGCAACCAAAATCCTTTTTTATAAGGTAACCATTCAAAGTGGTGTTACTCACTTTCTTTGTCCTCGAGCTGCTTTTTAGCATGGCCGAGCTCTTGCTCGGACCGCTCGAGATCCTTCTTCAACACCTCGACCTCCGCCGATAGTGCGGCAGAGGTCAGCAGCGTAGCCTGCAAACCCATATTGACATATTTTAGGCAACCCTGCGTATATCTTGTTAGATCCTCAGTCCGGCTTTTTCTTTCCGAACACCGAACTAAGCATCAGGGGGTACTGTCTATGCGGTATTACATTACATAATTTTAAATTCTTACCTCAAAGCCTGTTAGAAGGCTGCTGCAGCTTCGCCAGCCCGCTTTGGCAAGTGAACCTTTTGAATCACCGCACTCATGATAGTGCGGTGTTCCTCGATGGAAGCGCCTTTAAGCGCCCCAACAAGTTATCCGGCGCCCCGATTGACGGAGGCCGCCGGTGTCACGGTCTTGCCCTTCTTTCGAAGGGCCGCTTGCGGACTGGAACCACTGCGGGTTCCGACGTAGAGTCCGGCGTAAAGTCCGGAGGTTGCTGACGGCGCCCGAGCCTCCTCCGATGGGTTCCTCTTCGATCCCACCTCGGCGTCCTCGTCGGCGCGTGGGGTAGAGGCGGTGAAGTGAATCCACATCCGACGGGCTAACGACCCGCCGATGAGTCGGGAGATCGCCATCGGCCGGACTACGGATGAATGCGGCATTAAGGACACTACGCGACACGAAAGAAATTACATATCAAGGATCCGGATACTTACGATCTTGCCGGACGCCTGGCCCTTGAAGGCCACTCATCCTCGCCAACGATGGTGTTGGCGAAACTGTCCGGGGGGATAGTTCTCCCCCTCTTGGACCCTTCGGCCTCCCCTATTAGGGAAGCCTTCCTCTTCTTCTCTCCCCCTCGGGAGAGTACTCCTCCTCCTCCTCGTCTTCGGGAGGAGTCCGCCTCGTCGTCGACGCTGATTCAGGAACTCTTTCGAGTCCCCGCGCCACCTTCTTGGCCTTCTTCTCCGGCACCACGTGCGGTGCGGAACCAGCAGCCCCTGCTAAGCGGGCGCCCACTGGTCTTCGGCATGGGAGCCGGGCTGATAAGCAGCTTGGCCTTCTCCATCCATTCTGTCAAAGGAAGAGAGAATGAAACCCTCTAGAATCAATTTGATTATCACAAGTGTCCCGTATTGGGGTTGAATCACTTACCTCGTCGGTTGATGTCTGCGAGCTGAATCGCGATCTTCCGTCGCGGATGCGGGGCTTCGGCGCCTTAAACAGCACCTCCAGCGCCTTCAGATGTCGTGTCGAAGAGCCCGCTTAGCGCTGGTGCTGTTCGGATTGAACTCCCACAGATTGAATGCCCGTTCTTGGCATGGGAGAATCCGCGGATGAGCATGACTTGGACCACGCCGATGAGCCCGAGCTTATTGCTCACCAGCTTACGGATGCGGGCTCGAGTCCCGCCACCTCCATCGGATTGCCCCACTACAAGCCCTTCTCTTTCCGGAGGTGAGCTGCGTGGGGATGCCAGATCTAAACTCGGGGCCGCCGCCCATGTGGGCTTGCGCGGCTCGGTGATGTAGAACCACCCCGATTGCCACCCCTTGACGGAGTGCACGAAGGCCCCTTCGAGCCAAAGGACGTTGGGCAATTTACCCAACATGGCGCCTCCGCATTCCGCTTGCGTGCCCTTCACAACCTTTGGCTTGACGTTGAAGGTCTTGAGCCACAGGCCGAAGTGGGGCCGGATGCAGAGGAAGGCCTCGCACACGACGATAAACGCCAAGATATTGAGGATGAAGTTCGGCGCCAGATCGTGGAAATCCAGGCCGTAGTAGAACATGAGCCCCCGGACGAATGGATGGAGCGAAAAGCCCAGTCCACGGAGGAAGTGGGGGAGAAAGACGACCCTCTCATGAGGCCCAGGGGTAGGGATGAGCTGCCCCTCGTCGGGCAGCCGATGCGCGATATCGCCGGAAAGGTATCCGGCGCTGCGCAGCTTGGTGATGTGCTCCTCCTTAACGGTGGAGGCCCACCACTTGCCTCCCGCTCTGGACATATTCGGAGAAGGTCGAGGCGAGATGCGCGAACTTGGGCATTGGAGCTTGAGTGCGCGGAGATGGATAAGCAAAGGAGGAAGAAGGCGTAGGTGAGAAGGTGAATCCTTATCCCTTATATATAGGCGATTTAAAACTATGCGCCCCCACCGCCCTGGTAAAACTCGCTTATCTCCCAAGCGCCACCATCAATGGCGGTTGGGTTACCCACGTCCGTATTGATGAGAATCCGGAATAAGGGGAACATGATCTCTCGCTTCGACAAGACGTGCAAGGAAACCGCTTCGCTAAGCGTCGAGGTGGTATAGTAAAAACGATTCAAGTAAAAGCTCGGTAGCGGTGTGATGTCGCGCCGCATAATACGTCGCCAGATTGAACTGGTGTACATTTTATTCTCTCTACGGTGGAATGTGGAATTTATTTTGCGAGCCGGACACTATCCCGGTGTTCATGATCTTCTCTGGATTATTCAAGGAGGAACCCGCCTTGCAATGCCGAACATTATGCGCGCCGGACTAATCGTCATTGAAGCCTGGTTCGGGGGCTACCGAGGAGTCTGGACTAGGGGTGTTCGGACAGCCGGACTATCATCGTCCACGGACTCCAAGACTACGAAGATACAAGATTGAAGACTCGCCCCGTGTCCGGATGGGACTTTCCTTGGCGTGGAAGGCAAGCTTGGCGATACGGATATGTAGATCTCCTACCATTATAACCCACTGTAACCCTAGCCCTCTCCGTGTCTATATAAACCGGAGGGCTTTAGTCCGTAGGACACAACATACATTACAACAATCATACCATAGGCTAGCTTTAGGGTTTAGCCTCCTTGATCTCGTGGTAGATCCACTCTTGTACTAACCATATCATCAATATTAATCAAGCAGGACGTAGGGTTTTACCTCCATCGAGAGGGCCCGAACCTGGGTAAAAACATCGTGTCCCTCGTCTCCTGTTACCATCTGCCTAGACGCACAGTCCGGGACCCCCTACCCGAGATCTGCCGGTTTTGACACCGACAGTGGCCCTAGTGGCTTCTTGGGGAGCATTGTGCCTCCACACCGCTCCAAACGGAGATTAGCATCTGCAAGGGTGTGAACTTCGGGATACATCGTCGTCTCCGCGTGCCTCGGTTATCTCTTACCCGAGCCCTTTACTTATGCACTTTACTTTGTGATAGCCATATTGTTCTTTGTCATATATCTTGCTATCACATAGTTGCTTATCTTGCTTAGCATAAGTTGTTGGTGCACATAGGTGAGCCTAGTTGTTTTAGGTTTTGTGCTTGACAAATTAACCGTTAGGTTTATTCCGCATTTGTTCAAGCCTAAACTGTAATTATTTTAAAACGCCTATTCACCCCCCCCTCTAGGCGACATCCTCGATCTTTCACCTGCATCATTTCCACAATAGTACATGTAGATGCCTCCACAATATATCTTCTTCTCAACTAACCATACGATGGCAAAATGTTCTTAATCACTTGCCACCAGGATATCCTGGTCTTCCACTGGAGTCACAACTTCCATAGTCCCTTCCGTGTCTCGACACCATCAGTGGAATTTCTCGGTAAATCTTCACTCAAAAAACTTTTCTCTGTCATCGCTGGGTATGCTGACCTGAACGAGAACACACTTGATTGTTCCCATGGCTAGGAAAAAAAATCACCCGCCATCACTCTCGGCCATGGCATAGATAAGACCGCCTCTGCATTTGGAGGAATGAACAATGACCGAATGTGATCCACATCCTACTCCCATGTTCCGGCGTCAACGAGGGCCCCCACGAGCTGCACTGGTTCATGTGAGATTCAGTGCAAGGACCTCATCGTGGGAGATCCATCAATCCACCTGTCATGCCATATTTATGTCGTCAAACCATCCCCAACACGCCTAATCAGGTCCTGCATCAACACCTTTCTCCTTGTATAATCACTTTCCACGTCGAAGAGGAACCTTTAGGACACCTGACTTGTAAAATCTCTCCATCGAAGTAGTATCTTCCCTTTATAGTGCACACAAGCTATATGCTACTCCAAAGACCTCCATGCTTGATTAGCAAGCATTGCATCTTGAAGATCTGCCAGTGTTAGAAATTGAGCCCCCCTCTAAATTTTGACACAACCATTTTATCACATGCTTGCCAATGCTGCCTTTCTTATCGAATGACCCCAGTAACCAGTACCTGAACATAACCGTTGTCACTTTTTTTTCATAGCCAATGGGGTATCACATGGAGTGCCACAATTTTTTGGACGAATGGGGGATGCCCGCGGGCACGTTCGGATGTCTCTGTAGATAAATGGAAATGCCAAGTGATGTAATGCCCTTAGAGATGCCATAAACTACAGAAACACGCAGGGGCACGCAGGTGCGGGGGCATGCAACTGCTTGCTGTGTTGGCCGCCCAACTTCCCCGCGACCCGCAAAGTCGTTTGATTCCGCAGGTGTGCACACCAAGTTTAAAGTTTTATTTTCTGGAACTTACGATTTTGTCGTTCTCTCATACCAAATTCTAGCAGTTGAAACTTAAAGGAGTTTTGGAAACTCATCAAAACGTATTCTAAATGGATCTTATTTGAAAGCCTTCGTCACAAGAAACACGAATATGCAAACGAAACTTAATTTGGACTTTTGTCTCAAAAAATATAAAAGATCGAAAATCAAAAGCCAAAAAGGAAAATGCTAAAAATCCAACGTCAAATTTTTAAGCATGGCAAATCGAACATTCTTTAATGACAAATTGCGTGTCACGAGCATGCCAATTCCCTTCAGCAAGCATGGCAAAAAAAAGCTGAACATTCAGGATGTGCCATGCTTGATGAAGGGAATTGCCAGGCTCGCGACACATAATTTGCCATAAAAACGTTTGATTGCCATGTTTAAAAATCTAACATCAAATTTGTAGCGCAGTCCAAAACTAATGGGGTTGTTGGCCCGCCCATGCGTGCCATAACCCCCACCCCCCCACCCCCCTAAACTATCTTGTTTTGAACATAAACGTGATCTCTAACATGCTAGCCAAAAAAAGTGTTTCATTAAATGATTATGATAATATTTTCACAAAAAAGTTATGATAACGTTTTCACAAAAATGATTATGGTATTATTGTTGCAGCAATATATATATTCGCAAAACGTGCCATGGTTTTCTTGAGGTAAGAAACGTCCAATGAAATAGCAGTGTTTGGAGAGAGTACTCCCTCCGGTCCCTTATACTCAGCATATAAGATTTTTCTAAAATCAAACTTGGTAAAATTTAACCAATTTTATAGAAAAAATAACAACATTCATAATGAGTAATCAATATCATTAGGTATGTCATGAATTCAGTTTCATATTGTATAATTTTAGCATTATAGATGTTGACATTTTTTATTATCTTATATGATAAAATTTTATGAAGTTTGACTTCAGACAAATGTTATATGCGGAGTAAAAAAATCAGAGGAGTACTATCTTTTCATGAGGATGCATGTGCAATTATTATGCTTGTGGAGGACACGCATGCATTAACCCCCTTGTTAATAAAAGAAGTGCCCACTCTGAAGTTCCCCTAGTACCTTTTATTTTTGCTCTTTCGGCTTCATACTTCAATCCCATATTCCCCATGTAGAGTAGCAGCTATATCCATTAGCCCACCCCTCTCCTCTCCCTCCACCAGCTCGGTGTTTGCTCTCTCGCAACTTCGCTCAACTTCCAGTGGCAATAGCAGAGGCAGCGGGCAGCCCGCGATCGATCCTTGCTGGGTCCGCGGGTGGGATCGAGGATGTCGGATCAGATGGATTCCGGCATAAAGCTCTTCGGGCGGGTGATCCCGTTGGTTCCTGACGCTGCGCCCGGGCCGCCGGAAGCGGAGGCGACGGCCGGCTCCGAACACCCGCCGCCGCCGCCGCCGGCGTCGGAGGCCGAGCCAGAGGCTGATAATAATAAGGTTAGCTCAAGGAGGGCTTTTGTTTGATCGACAATTTCAATACGCATGTTCCTCGGTTTTCGCGTGAAATCAAGGAGGCGCACCTTCATCTCATCATGTTTAGAGTCTGCATATTGCAAAATACTTATAATAAAATTAAAAATAACTAGAAAATGTTTAGAAAAATAATCCGGCGATCGAATTGGAGAACGAGGGCGGATTGGAGGTTTAGAATTTTAGAGTGGACTCGAGGTTTAGATAAACGGCGAGGATGTGCATGCCTGATCAGGTGACCCGCAGGATGATAAAATAGACCAGGTTTCGTTTGGATCTCAGAGTGGATAGGTCCAAAAGTACAGGAGGGGTAATCTCTTTGGCCAGGCACAGTTGGACGTCGGTTTCTCCTATTTGGGCTCTATCTTTGTTTCCAAAAAAGCTGCTGTGAAAGGTCTCCTAGCTGTGGGGTCCGGAGGTACAATAATTGTACTACCATGCTGTGAGTGAGATGCTGATTAATGGGGATTAATAATCGTCTATTCATTTTTATACTATACAATATGGGACTCCTCGGAGTTACTAATCTCTGAGTCAACGGTAATACCCTTCCGATCAAGATACTACTCTCATAGTTCTGTACTTGAACAAATCTTGATGACCCAATGGAACATTTGTTTTGAAGTAGCTTAGAAATAGTAATTTCTCAGTCGCCTGGGAACCAGCAAACCATTTTTGTATATCATTTGCCTTTCTTCTTCTTCTTCTTCTCATTTTTGTTACACCTTATTTCGTTAGATAAAATGAAGTTGAACATGGAATTATTACCATAACTGGAGTAAATTGAAAAGTTAGTTATCGCTTCCATTTGGTGCATGAACAGAAGATGGCATACCACATGTTGCCTACATATAGATGGCTGGGTGAGGACACAACAGAGTTGGTAGGGTGTTGTCATGCTGCTCCTCAGAAGTTATCAGTTAGGAGTGCAGAGTAAGCTATCCATGCAAAATTCAGCTTGTTTTGAGCATGCGGCAGTCCTTCAAGGGCCTTCTCATCTTCATTTGTTCACGAGTGGTCACCTGGGGGCTTCTATTTTGAACACCAGGCCCAGAATACCTTGATCTTGTTAAAGCAGGGCACGCAAAATTTATGTCATATCATATGTCACCATATGCAGTACAGTACCTCTTTGTTTGTTCTTTTCGGGCCCAACTTACAAATGTCTATTGCCGTTGCACTAAGCTGATCGAATTTCGATTTTGTGTTCAAGCAGCCGAACTTGAACCCCGTGACGAATTTCTGCGTATTTCTTAACGCTGTCTTACCGTGGTTAAATGCTCACGCTATGTTAGTTTTGGTTAGTATTTGAGGACGCAATACTTCCAAGTTTTCTATGCGTGGAGTGGTAACATAACCAATACCTCAGATCGTTTGTTAGCCAATATTGTTCCCTATGAAGACTATAGTTGATCCGATTTATGGTCATGTTTTAGACCTGTTGGTGCATTTGCAGAAACATAATGTTCCCACTTCTATAAGATTTTAAATACAGTAACTTCAGTTTTGTTTGAGTTGAAGTACTCTTTTGACAGTATCTCGTGTTGCAACCTTATAGGAACAACACAAAGAAACGGAAGACAAAGGTGATAGCGAAATGAAGGTGGATGCGCCAGAAGAGAAAGAAGATAGTGCAATGAAGGGTGATGAACCAAGAGAGAGAAAAGACAACGAAATGGAGGTTGATGCACCACAAGCCAAAGAAAATGCAGAAACAGCCAGTTCGTCTACCTTGGACCATAAGAAAGATGACCAGGCCCAGATAAGCAATACTGAAGAGAAAGCAGCGTCAGACCCTAAGGAGGAGAATGAGAAGAAATCAAATGACGAATCAGGCCAGGATAAGGTGCTCAAGAAGCCAGATAAGATTATACCTTGCCCTCGGTGCAACAGCATGGATACAAAGTTCTGTTATTACAACAACTACAATGTTAATCAGCCTAGGCACTTCTGTAAGAATTGCCAAAGGTATTGGACTGCAGGGGGGAGTATGAGGAACGTACCTGTTGGTGCTGGGAGGCGCAAAAGCAAGAATTCAGCGCTGCACTACCGTCAGTTGTTGATGGCCCCTGATTGTCTACTGGGGTCTAGAGTAGACATCTCTAACACAGTGAACCCAGAAGTCCTTGCATCTCTACCTTCCATCCCGACACAATCAGCCAGTAGAAGTGAAACAGTTCTCAAGTTTGGGCCTGAGGTGCCACTTTGTGAATCGATGGTATCGGTGCTGAACATTGAAGAGCAGAATGTGACCAATGCTGGATCCGTACCAAGAGATGAGACCAGGGAAGATAACTCGTGCACATCGTCTACCACATCAAACAATGGATTACCTGCAAACGCAGTCCTGCCTGGTCAGAACGGAGCACCTGTTTACTGTAATGGGGTTGGTCCGGTGCCTCAGTATTACCTTGGAGCTCCTTTCATGTACCCATGGAGCATGGGGTGGAATAACCTTCCTGTAATGGTGCCGGGTGGAAGTATGCCCGAGTCTGCTTCTCCATCAGAAAGCTGCAGCACTAGTTCGGCGCCATGGATGAACTCTCCCATGATGCCAGGCTCAAGGCTTCCTGCACCCCCGTTTCCATATCCTCTTGTTCCGCCTGCCCTCTGGGGTTGCTTACCAAACTGGCCAGCCGCGGCATGGAACACACCATGGATCGGGACCAATGGGTGCATATCTCCGTCTGGGTCAAGCAACAGCAGCTGTTCAGGCAATGGGTCTCCTACTCTGGGGAAGCATTCTAGGGACTCCAATCCACAGAAAGATGACAAGGAGGAGAAATCACTGTGGGTTCCCAAGACACTCCGCATCGATGATCCCGACGAGGCAGCAAAGAGTTCCATATGGGCAACTCTTGGCATCAAACCTGGAGACCCTGGCGCCTTCAAGCCTTTTCAGTTCAAGGGTGAGAGCAAGGGCCAGCCAGCAGATGCACGCCCTGCCCGTGCTTTACAGGCGAACCCCGCAGCGTTTTCTCGGTCGCAGTCGTTCCAGGAGAGCTCTTAAACTGATGGCTGTTGCCTATCTAATACATTTTGGCAACACAGCTTGTCCTGTAGTAAAATTTGTACATAATAGTAATAGCTTTGCGATATGGGAAAAGACCAAAGGAGAGCTTTTTGAATAGCCACTAACCTGCAGTGGAGCTTGCAAAGAGCTTTCATGAGAACTTACTTGAGAGGTTTGTACTGTAAATATTCGACAAACTGGTTATCTATAACAATGTAATTAGGTTAAGTCAGGAGTACAATCACCTGGTTTGCCACTCCTATTATTTCGGTGCGGGTTGTAACAATTTAACATTGCTACTGATGAAGACTATTTATAGTACTATCAATAAACAGTTTGAGATGTCGAGCTCAGTTACTCCTTTCCAGATAATTATTCCAGTGTTTCACGGTACATGTAATCCGCCAATTTGAAGTTTCTTTTATACATATTTATTCTTTTCTATAATTATTTCTCAGGCAGCGACAAACAAATCAACAATGGGTGCACGAATAGTTTCACAGTGCAGTTAAAGCTCAGTACATAAGAATTATCAAAATTTGCAACATCTGTTTACCACAATTTCTGCTCATGAGATACACAGGTTTTACGCAGGTTAGGTGAAAATGCAAACAGAGTAACCCCTCGATCACCAAGCCTTTAGTTCTTAAAAATTCACTACAACATTTTCATCGTCCTACGGATTAGGCTGGTATAGCACAAATACAGTCGGGTGACGGTGTTAGAAACATCCTAGCTAGAAGTCCAGAGTGCGTAGAAGCGTCAGGCATCATAGGAAGAACATCCAATGTGATAGGCTTCCTGATGATCTGAACCAATGCTTGAGATCTGGTGGTAGGGGCGGTGAACCGGGGGTAGAAGCAAAGCCAGAGACTTGTCCATGAGCAGAAGCCGTCGGCATTTACTGCATGACAAATAATGCAGTGTTACTTGTCTGTACAGGAGAAATGGTTGATGATGATATGATGCAAATTAAGTTACATATCTAAGGGGGATTACCTGCAAAGTTTTGTAAATAGAGTCTGATAATCAGCAATCCAATGCTGCAAAAGGTTTGCATCTGTTAGTACTTACTTAAAACAAAAGCAAGGTAGAATTGTTGCAATGGATTTCTAGTGATAAGTTTTGGTAATAACTGGATTACTGCCGTACAGTATATTTATCTCAATGACTAAAATTTGCTGCAACTCACCAATAATATAGAAAGTGCTTTACTGGGTTCCACACTGATGAAGTACTGCAATGCCTTGTCAGCATGCTCCTACATAATCACAACAGTACACCGATGCTTCACTTCGAATGCCTCTTATGGGAACAAATAATCAGCTCAAAGATCATAAAAGAAGCATTTACCGTCACATGCTTAAAGACGTGATGCACCGACAAGCCTCTCGCATGAAGGTAGCTTCCTCCCTAACAGAGGATAACTGCAACTGTCAGAAATAATATCTTGCCCACGCATTCTTACTCACTTTGCCTATTAAGTGTATCAATGGGAACATGCTAAGACACAGAAAGTGATCTTGCTACATAAGCAACTACTTATATGGTATTGGCTACTCGTTCCAGTTCACAAAGAAGCGGTGTTTTGGACATACCTTTGGTCAAAATTTATAACTTTGACTGCCAAACCATTAACATATATCGGAAACTTGAAAAATAATATGTACATATTTGTCTCGGAAAGTATTTCCAAAATATTACATCTTTCTTGGGTTTTATGCTTGTACTATAGTAAAAGTTAGTGGTTAAAGTTATATCTTAAGACTCTGTCCAAGTCCAATACATCAGTTATTTCTGGACTGAAGACGGTAGTGAACACACACTTTTTGCACCAGTGCTTGTCTGCTTATGCAAAGTTCAAAATTGTGATGAATCATGAATGAAGTCAGCTTTTGGAAGACATTCTTACCTCAGTTGGAGAGAAGAATGCCACAGCATCAGGATCAACAGATCCTGCAGGATGCAATGACACTACAACTCTAAATATTGAAGGAACCAGCAACTCAATTACTGCAACCTGATCCATCGGAGTCATCACAGAACCAGGTCTCGATTTTCCCATATTTTGCAGGTTCAACTCCTTAGATGGATCCACAAAGTCATCATCCATTAGAGATGCTAATGATGAAGCTCTTTTTGACCAATCTAAACGACGATACGTGGATATTTTCATGTTGGGTACTTCATTTTCTAGATTCTTAAGTATCTCGGACAAAGTTTTTTCTTCCAGCTCTCCATTGCCCGCAGGCATCCTTGGCCTTTTAGCAATACCAGATTCACCATCATGGAGATGGTTAAGAACTTCGTCTTCTAGATGAGGAAAGAATCTTCTTTTCTGGTCAGTGAAGGCCTTGAGAGCTAACCTGAAAACAACATTGAAACAAGATGAATCCCAAACCAAAATCTTCCTCCCAAGTTTTTAGGTATATAGCACTTAGAAATTGTATGCATGAAAAAAGTAAGAAATAACATCGGGAGAGCAATTTCTCCATTTAGGCATAAACATTGTGTTCCGAGTGGGTTTCTTAAGGCTTGTACATATACTTCTTTTAATCTGAACACATTGAGACAGACGTTTTTCTACATTTTCCCGAGAAAAAATGCTGCACATCAATAGCAAATCAAGAGTAAGGCAAACATCATGGAAGTAATGAATTTCACCTAGTTCTGTCAACAGCTGATGCACCAGCTTGGCCTGCCAATTGACGCTTCCAAGCATAGGCCACAACAGCACCATCTGGGCACACAAGTGGCATGTGCAAGCCCCATGAATTTCCTCGAGCTTTAAGGGCCCCATTTAGAACCCCGGACTCTTCCAATTGCCTTGCTAACAGAAAAAATAAATAAAATGAATTAATCACCACAAAATAAATATTAAAAAAAGGAATACATGATACTTTGGATACAGTTGAACCTTTAAATGACTATTCCCCAACTGTTAATGAAAAAAAATTGTGGGATTACTCTTGAAAAGTTCAAAAGAATCAAAGAAATTTTGGTATGGATGCACATAACTTATGATGTCTTTATGAATATAAATGCTTACTTCAGTTCAGTAGGACAATAGTGTGACTAACTCATAACTTTCAAGTATGCTGCTGAACTTTATTCACATTGGTTCCAGATACCTTTATAGCTTTCATCACCCATAAGTCAAATCACATGGCTTATTAGCCTTATCTAGTAACTTCAGCGTTTTCTCAAAACTTAACTCATATATGTAAAACTACAATTAATTAACAAGTAACTTCACAGCTTCATAAGGATTGACAACTCGCACATCTTTGATGTGCAGGTGGATAAGTAGATTATATTGCTGCAGCTGTTCATGCGCCGTACAGGCAGTACCACAAAGCAGACTATCAAACTATTCACAATTTCCTATCCAGCACAAAAATTACAGAGCTTGCTGAACATGATAAATGTTTGTAGGGCGACTTCCAAGCGTAAAATTATGGCCATGGTCACACTGAAGCAATAGCTGCTAAATGCTAGTTCTAGCCATAGCAGTTAAACAAAACAGCCAGGTATAAAACATGTGTTATACATAATTAGAATTATCCCAATTTAATAGATCGCGCTATGTCTCCAGAAAAGGCCACAAACACCTAAAAATCTAGATCAAAGTCGAGTGATTAAGCAAAACATAGACCTGGCTACCTGAGGGCCTTAGCAAGGAACATTACTGAGATTCTGTCAAAATCAGAGCGCAATCTCATTTTAAACTTCTCAATACATTTGTTCAAAGTTATCAAATTTTCTCATGGATATTTTACACGAAACGTTTTCCTTGTTGAGGACAAACTAGGCCAAGCAGAACAAAAGAAGATCAGAATCTAGCTGACAGTAACTCTGTCTAACCAAATTACCTTTAAAGTCCAAACATGATCCGCGAAAAATAGCTATAGAATTCAAAGTACGATATGCGTATCTAGGGGAATGACCAAACCCTCAAGAGTTACAATTTTCTTGCAAAGTCAGCTACGCAACTCAAATTAGCTTAGCCAGAATCACAGGCATCAATTTCCCCAACATAATCTAAACATGTACCAGTTTCCACTATCTCAACAATGTCCTGATTTAGATTTAGGGCATAGGCATACGGCCTCCCCTAGGCATACCGGCAGAAGATGGGACAGTGGCTGTTGTCCACACGCTTCAGAAACCATCCCAGCGGAAATTCGTTTCCCAAACCAAACGATACAACCACACAAGGGAGCTCACAAGAAGCTCCCAGATCAAGATGGAAGAAAGTGGACGCGGGCGGAGTCGAGTACCTGCCGAGGGCGCGGAGGTCGTCGAAGTGGCGGTGCATGGAGACCTCCTCCTTGGCTACAACCTCCTCGTTCCTCTCGATCTGCTGCTGGGCGCTGTCCGGCGGCGCGCTGGCGGCGACGAAGAGCGCCTCGAGGAGGCGGTCCGCGCCGAGCCGGATGTCCGCGATGATCCTGCCCGCGCGGCCCAGCCGCTCCATCGCCTGCGCCACCTGCTTCGGCGGCGCGTCCCCGCCCGCTGGCTCGTGCGCGCGCGCCGCCGCCGTCGGTGCGGCCACCGCCGCCGTCGCCTGCGACTGCTGCATCATAATTTCTCCTCTGCGGGAGTTGTCTCATGGTGGACTGGCTAAACCTTGTGGCCATTTACTAGAGTCGGCCCATTGTTGGAAAATGAGGCCCAAAGAGATCTGGTAAACCAAGCTCATGGGCCGATACCATGACTCAAAATACAAGTGAGCTCGGATACAGCCCAGCCCTAATGAGACCGCCAAATGCCCGCTTCACTGCGGCGCTTGAACGTCCCCCCCACACACACACTCGCACTCACACCGCGGCAGCAGCTAACCGCCGACGGCCATGGGCTTCCCCCGCGGCGAACCCCCTCCGCTACCGTTGCCGACGCTCGTTAAGCTCGGTCGCGCGATCACCGAGCAGCATGTGGACCGAATGCTCGCGGCGCTCCTTCGCCGCCGGCACCGTCTCGTCGGCGCCCTCGCCTCCCAGGCGCTCGCCAACTCCCTGCGCCCCACCGCCCGCACCCACCTCCTTGCTGCCTCCGCGCTGCTCGATTCCGCGCTCCCCCATGACGCCGCTCGGCGTCTCGCTCTCGCCGGGTCCGCGTCGTCATCCCGTCGCCTCTGGGACGCGCTGCTCCGCCGGGCCTGCGCCCAGCGTGGCGACCCTCGCCTTGCGCTGGAGCTGCTCTCTGCTGGTGTAGAGGATCACGGAGCTGTCCTTTCCCCGTCCACCTATCGTGCGATTATATCTGAGTTGTGTGCCCGTGGGGACATGGTCGGGGCGCTCAAGGTGTTCGATATAATGACAGCGAGGGGGTGTCAGGTGGACGACCGTGTTTGTAGTGTGATCATTTCTGGCTTCTCCAAGGCCAGCAAGGCCGAGGCTGGCTTGGAGTTCTACAATAGAGTGAGGAAGGAGGCCAGAGGGTTTGAGCCAGGCCTGGTGACACTGACTGCGGTTGTGAATTTGCTCGGGAGGCAGGGGAGAATTGGTGACGTGGCGGAGCTGATAAGGGAGATGGAACAGAAGGGTATGGTGGGTGATGCGATGTTCTATAGCAGCTTGGTTCATGGATACATGAGCAGTGGCCTGTTGATGGAAGGGTTCCGGGAGCATCGGCTGATGTTAGACAAGGGTGTTGCAGCTGATGTGGTTAATTACACTATTGTCATTGATGGGATGTGTAGAGAAGGTAGTGTGGAGAAAGTGAAGGGGTTCATAGATGAGATGGAGCGACGGGGTGCTAAGCCAAATTTGATCACTTATACGTCACTTGTTGGTGGTTACTGCAAGAGGAATAGGCTAGAGGATGCCTTCTCAATAGTGAGGAAACTTGAACAAACAGGTGTAGTGGTGGATGAGTATGTTTATTCAATTCTAATCGACTGTTTGTGCAAAAAGGGGGATTTGGATAAGGCTATCTCTTTGCTTGGAGAGATGGAGAACAAGGGGGTAAAAGCTGGGACAGTGACCTACAATGCAGTAATAAATGGTTTGTGTAAAGCTGGTGAAACTACCAAGGCCGCGGAAATGTCTGAAGGTGTTACTGCTGATAATTTCACATATAGCACGCTGTTACACGGTTACATTAAGCAAGAGGATACGACCGGTGTTATGGCGATAAAGGCTAGGCTTGAGAGTAGTGGGATTGCACTTGACGTGGTCACGTGCAATGTACTTATCAAAGCATTATTTCTGATCAACAAGGTGGATGATGCCTGCAGCTTGTTTCATAGAATGTGTGATATGGGCTTAAGCCCTAATACCGTCACCTATCATACACTCATAGACATGATGTGTAAACTTGGGGATTTTGACAGGGCAGTTGAGTTGTTTGATGAGTACAAGAAAGATACATCATTCTCCAGTACTGTTGTTCACAATTGCCTGATTGGAGCACTATGTAATGGAGGAAAGGTCACCATTGCTGATCAAGTCTTCCATGATCTCATTCATAAAAAACTAAGGCCTGATTCCTGTACTTACAGGAAGTTGATTCATGCAAATTTCAAAGAAGGTGGTGAACAAGGTGTGCTAAATTTCATTCGTAAGACGGATGAACTAGAAATGGGGTTGTTTTCATCTATTTGCAATTATGCTTCTGATTTCTTAAGCAGCAGGGATTGTTGCCAGGCAGCATTATATGTTTACAAGATACTCAGAACACAAGCCTTTGCTGTATCAAGCAAAACATTCTACAGGCTACTCAAGAGCTTACTCCGCAATGGAAATGAACAGGTCGTAGAACCATTGTTAAGTGAATTCATTAAGATTCATGGTCTGCATGAACCTAGAATGATTAATATGCTGTCTTGTCACCTCAGCAAGAAGGGTGTTGGTGAAGCTATTCGGTTTTCAAGTAACATGAACAGTGGCAGCATTCCTATCAGTGTTCTAAGAGGAGCTGTCTTTGCACTAAAGAAAGAAGGAGAAATTATGGATGCATATAATTTTCTCAAGGAAGCTGAACAAAGTGGATTTTCGGTGGATCTTGCCATGTACTCTATAGTAGCGGAGGGCCTTTGCAAAGGTGGTTATCTTGAGAAGGCATTAGACTTGTGTGAAAGCATGAAAAGAGAAGGGATTCATCCAACTATTATCATCCACAACTCTGTTCTCGGTGGTTTGTGCCAGCACGGATGCTTTACTGAAGCATTCAGGCTCTTTGATTACTTAGAAAGAAGCGACATTCTTCCAACAATGATAACTTACACTATACTTATAGGTGCTTTGTGCAGAGAAGGTTTCTTAGATGATGCATATGAATTGTTTCAGAAAATGTCCAACAAAGGTATCAGACCCACTACCCGTGTTTACAACATGCTAATAAGTGGTTACTGTAACTATGGTTTAGCTGAAAAAGCGCTTGAGCTTATGTCTCATTTTGAGAAGCTTTGTCTACATCCGGATGCTTTTACACTTGGTGCAGTTATTAGTGGGCATTGTATGAAAGGCGACACTGAAGCTGCATTAGGCTTCTTTAATGAATACCATTGTAAGGAGATGGTCCCAGATTTTGTCGGATTTATGAGCCTGGTCAAAGGGCTCTATGCAAAAGGAAGGATGGAAGAGTCCAGGGGCATCTTGAGGGAGATGTTTCAGTCCAAACAAGTTGTTGAGCTAATAAACAACGTAGGATATGAGGTTGAAACAGAATCTCTTGTTGCTCTTCTGTCTTCTGCATGTGAGGAAGGGAAGATCGATGAGGTTGTGACTATCCTAAGTGAAGTGAGACTCATGTCTGTATCCTCTTCAGATTCTAATAGTTCTAATACATTTGGTCAGCTCAAAAAGCTGCAGAGAACTGATGATGCTTGTGATCCTAGAACAGATTCAGAACAAGTTCTAAGTTCAGCCGATTTTGATGTTTCTAGCAACTGCCTCCACGGAAGTTCCCAAGGCACAATGCAACCCATGACAGAGAGAACTGATAGTTTATGCACAGCAAGTGATAATACTGATATTGACAATGGCAATCTGCTAGGGAAGTCTTTCTATGACGACTTTGACACATATTATCCTGCTATTGCTTCCCTTTGCTCAAAAGGGGAGCTGGTTAAGGCCAATAAGGCAATTGAAGCACTGATTCAGAATTCTGGTTAAGTTTGGTGACCGGTGCAATCTATTAGGGAAGTTCTTCTGGCCCATTGTATCATCTTCTGTAAGCAAAGCTACTCCCGTAAGTACACCATGTTCTTGCAGATATAACCGAGGCTTCATAATGCATCCTTGAGAATTTTGTTAATATGCATTCTGTGTTTTGTAGGTGAAGCAAATATTTGTTGACATCATTGACCATCCTGGCAGTTGGCAACAGAAGAAAACCAGTGGTATACTGGGAGGGCATGAGAAAGGAGGAAACCAGTGGCACTTCTTTGCGCAAGAAATGCACTTAAACAACTAATCAGATCAACTTAGGGTAGTAAACTACTAGTAGAGCTACCAGGGCTTGGTGATAAAAAAACACCACCCGAGAGAAAATGGTGCAAACAGAAAGCTTGTAAGAGCAATGGACCTGCAGGTAATTAGTTTAACTATATGCTCTTTGTTCCCTCATTGTCTTGTTATTTTCACTTTCTAGCCCTATTCGAATATCTTTCCTTTGAAATCTTTGACAATGTAATGATTCACTTGTCTCCTGCTTCACATATAGATTCTGTTAATATATGTTAAAGCGGCTAGTCTGCCTTTCCATTTGCCCCTGTACAAACTGAAAATGGCACCTTGTACATATGAACGGAACACAATCACCCTTGCTCTACACTTAGATTTATGCGGCCATTTATTAGATGGTCTTTACTCTTTCAAAAACTTTTAATTCAACTGGGTGAGGTTAGCCACAACTATCTGGGAACTTACTGGTTTCAGATAATAAACATGATTAAAATATGATTTTCAAGAAATTAAAATATGATTTTCAAGAAACCTACGTGTCATTTTCGGTGTTGTAAAGAAATATCATGAACCCCTGACACAAGAAGCTCAAAAAACTAATTCCCCGAAGCAACCAGTTTATGAAATGCCTTAGTTTGCTCCCAGCTTCTCTGGATGTTGAGCTGGTTGTTCTCAGCTAATGAGTGGCTTCAAGCATAGAGTCTACAAATAAATTCCTCTCTGGATGTTGAGCTGGTGGTTCTCAGCTAATGATTTGCATCTCTGATTACTATGGTGAAACTTGGCACGACTAGTTTACTGTGTGATAATTCCTTGCTTGCTCTTCCGATGAGCAAGGGAGGAGACTGGACTCCTCTTTTTTGGGCACTTCTCCTCACTTGCTCTTGTTCCAATTTGATTGGCATCCTGCTTTCTCCAGCTGTCATCAAAAGATAACACAGCTGCTAGCTTTGAACAACTTGTGCTGAAAAGAATCACATGTACCTGATTTTCTTCATTTAGAAATTAGGAGGTTTACTTGTTTTATTAACCTAGTATGGCACAGCAATACGATGTGGTGTATCCTAGTGTTCATTAGCGCAAACTTGGTCAAGTCATATTTAGTTATACTGGTTCCATAACTGTCCGAGATATTTCTTGGAGGCATAACAAGATTGAATCAATAATTTATAAGTATCTTGAAAGACTAATTCTTTTTGATCCATTTTATTTTGACAGATGATAAATCTTGAAGTCAGCACAGCTGGAGTACCACGAGAGCTGTTGAACAATAGGTGGATGTGTACCATGAGTGAAATTTGGAAGTCAGAACTTGGTAAGTTATGTCAAACAACCAGCTCTAAAGCAAACAAGTGAACTCATCTTATACATTGAATTATTATTACACACATTTCATAATGCAATTACATAACACAAATGATCAAGCGATTTCGAAAATTACAACCACACTTGCTTATTCAAACAAAATATGGCGCCAACTTCCCACACAATTCAGCACTTTCAGGAGCTTCAGTAACTCAGTGATAGTTGTTGAGCCTCCTGCAGTCCTTCCTGATCTCCCCCTGTGACCCAGTCAGTGGCATGATGTTGCCCATGTTCACCATCGACTGTGCAAAGTGCTGGAAGAAGAGATGCACATCATTCGCGTACGCCTTCACGAGTGCTGCTGTTTCCGCGCTCTTGGTAAGCAGGACCTCGTCAGAGCTGAGGAGACCCCTACCGGCAAGGATGTTCTTGAAGTAGAAGTTGTCAAACTTGGTCGAGCTGACGACGTCGAGTGGGAAGAGATTGTTGTCGCCGCCGGAGCGGGGGCACCCCTGCCTTAGTTCCGCCGCGTAGGACACATCCAGTGTGCTGTCTGCCAGGCCGTTGCCCGACTGGTTGTACAGCCTCTGCCGGAAGCTGGTGCAGCGGGACAAGCCGATGGTGTGGCCACCTGAGAGGGCGACGACATCGACGACGTTGAGACCGAGGCGATTGAACTTGGTGATGATGGTGGGGAGGGTGTTGTTGGGGGCAGGGATGTCATTGTTTGATCCCTGGATGCTCGCGCCCAGAGAGTCCCTGCGGCCGAGCGGCACGTCCCAGTAAGGGCCACCAACCTGCAGGTTAATTTGGGTCCCAAAGAATCACAAATACTGGCTGCATTGTTTAATTCATGCTATCTTGGAAAGAATTATTTTTGGTGTGCACATACGAGGACAGTAGAGTCACGGGCGGCGAGGGCGAGGATATCGGCGCAGGAGACAGTACCGGGGCAGGCTGTCTCAAGGGCGACCTTGATCTGGTCAACGACCTCGAACCCGCGGAGGGAGTTCAGATTGGGGTTGGACCCCTTCTCGCTGATTATGCTGCTACTGTTGTCCAGTAGCACGGATGCGTCGCACCCCTATACACAGAAGGAAAAAAAAGTCAGAAAAAGTTACTGGTACTACATAGATTGGGTACATGCAACGAAATAGTAGTTTCATTGGATCAGGTACATGGATTTTGTGAAGGATGAGCATTGCATGGAGAGTGCCAATTATTGTGCACTTGAATTAAGCAATCGCCATCTTTTTGGGGGAAAAGCAATCATGGTACGGACTCGATCATGTCATCAAGACAATAAGTAGTGGTCGTATGGGCATTGTAGGCAGGCTATCTTATCATTGGTAAAGCTAAAAGTTTAGCCTAGGAACTACAGATTCTTCCATGTTCCTGAGGACAAGGTTCCCCATATGGAGGACAAATATAGCAAAAGTAACACTTTAGGCATTTAGTTAAGCATTGGAACTGCTGTAAGTTCAGAAATAAAATGCATAGCTTATCCTATTAGTCACAGACTCACAATGAAATAGTAATTTTCTGTACTACATTGCAGGAACTATGTTCAGCAAGTATCACTGTAGAAACATGTAAAGGATACTATAGGAAAGAGGAAACAGAGACCTTGACAAAGCAGTCATGGAAATGCAGCCTGACCAAGGATGCTGCCATCCTGGTCTCCTGGGCAACAGCCTGCGCCACGATGGATTGCACAATCTCCTTTGCCTTCGGGCAAGAGTGGTCGTAGAACTGTGGGAACAAGCCGTACCATGGGTTGGCACGTACGACACCAGCAAGGAGGGGACCGACAAGGCATAGCACCAGCAGGCAACTCATGGAAGTCGCCATGTAAGTGTCCTTAGCTGCACTTTGTACGAGTAATAGAAGAGACTTGTTATTTGTTTGTTTCTACTTCTCTTCTTGTGGGTTATGAGGTGCAGAATGGGGTGGTTTATATAGTAGGAGGATGGGGTGCATGTAGGGAAGAGAAAGAAGGGTGGTTTCTGGGAGAGAACTGTGAGATGCTGCAGGGCAGCTGGGTTGTTAGACGATGCGTATAAAATAAGTGAGCTACCCGGCATTGTGTTCAACTGCTTCAACAATAACTCTTCTATCAAGTAACTCCAAAGGTTCAAATCATCTGGTTTTCTTCCAAAGCGTGCTATGTCCTATGTCTTGTTTCGGTCTTCATTTCTAGTGTTTTAGTTACTCAAACTTTAAGCTTTGGTGATTTGGTAGACAAGTGTACATGGAGATTCTTAGAAAAGTTTAAACTCAGTAAATATTTTATCGACAAGTTAAATACAAATGCACACTGTAACACTGATGAAACATCGTTAGTGCCATCACCACTTGAAGAACAACCATTCCTATGAAAATTCTGCAAAGGTGCGAGTACAGAATGTCTTAAACAAACATATCCATACACAATAGCTTTGTGAACTAATAATGTAATTTCACCCTTCGTGACCATGCCTTGGAGCAGCAGTAAAGCTGTTGCCTTGTGACCATGAGGTCACGGGTTCGAGTCCTGGAAACAACCTCTTGCAGAAATGTAGGAAAAGGCTGCGTACAAAAGACCCAAAGTGATCGGACCCTTCCCCGGACCCTGCGCAAACGGGAGCTATGTGCACCAGGCTGCCTTTTTTTTTTAGTTTCACCCTTTGTGAGTTGGAATGTTACAGTGATTGAATTGGAATGTTACAGTGAATGGTTTGAATTACCTTACCAAGGCATGTACAATCTTACAATAGATCAACCATCGGTCCGATGTCTCACTTTAACCTTTTGTATCACGGTGGGCCCACCCCTAACAAACCACAAGTCTCTGGGAGCCTCTCTATACACATGACAATACATCGTATATCGTATGTGAAACCAAGCTGCTAAAGTACACAAAATGGCGTAACCAAAAGCGAGAGGTTTGCTTCCTAATTAATACTGGTACTTTTCTTATACATAAGTATCGTTGCAGGTAAGAAGGTATTGATCAGCGCTAACACTGTATGCAGGGAGGGGTTTTATATTGGTCATCATGGGAACAGGGATTCGTATCGCACGCCTTTGGGGATAAAAGTATGCCGCTACAGCAGCGTGGTGCCTTAAAAGAAATACAGGTTTTCTAGATGAAGGGTAATGTCTAAGATCATTAGGACATTATTGTTGTGTCTTATCGTAGAATCATGCTGAATTAGGTGACTTTTCCCACCTTACTGAAACTTTTCGATGGCTCATCTAATGGCCAAGGCCAGAGAACGTGTGTGACATGTTGCCTTCTGTACAGCCTGGGGCTTATTTCCCTAGCTAACACACGTGCATGGATGCCGATCAGGTCAAAGGAGATGTGCGATATTGTACCAACTTTGGAGGCACAGGATGCGTGATGAATCTGGGTTAGGTACTTGCATGGCCTACATTGATTGATGCCGGGAGCAGGTTCCTGGAAGTACTTTCAACTGTTCCTAAGTTTTGTCACTGGGCCCAGCATCCTTGTTTCTCTAGCAGTGGCCGTTTCTTGAAGAAAACAACAGCTGTGGTTGTTACTGCCAGAGAGTCAGAGATTCAGGGACTTTGCATATGACTTGCAGGTATGCTTATGCTACGTGTGTGCGTGGGAACCGTTTTCTGGTTTAGAAAGAAAAGTACACAAATGTGGATACCAATTTGTGACCTAGCACTGTCATATATTCTTTATTTTTTGCAAATTAATATCCTAGCTAAACTAACACAGACAGAATGAGCATAAAGAAAATTTATATGAGCTAGGAGTTTTCAAGTTCATATCTAGCAGCATTTTACGTTGTGTTGATGTTGAACATGGGATTCCTCCCCTTGGCATGTATCCCTACTGCTAAAAAACCTTGGGATGAAACTAAAGCGACCTAAGAGTGCCTGCTCATTTGACTTCTGCTGTTAGGAGGATCCTGAGTCATAATTGTTTCCTATTCCCTTTCCCCCCATTCTCCTCCTACAATCAACTCTTAACTCCACACCATCATGCTTACTGTAGAAGTAAAAGGCAAATCTTGAACAGGTCCCACATGTTTCTTAGAAGTTAACCAACATAGATTTTCCAATGTAATTGGCCAATGATTTCTTACAGCTTGTTCCCCGAATAAAGGACTTTACAATGAATGATTGATTAGAGAGTGCCTTAAGGTATTGTCTGATCTTCCCTTTACCAACCCCGGTCTGCTTAAGCAAGCTTTTGTAGAAAGAGAACATTATTAAGGAAAGCTCTTTCAAAGTACTCTGTTTTTTTCTCACTATTATATTTGGCTTCCCTATGATGTTACTTGACAGTTTTAGTAGGTGAAATCTACTTTTCTTGATGTTAAACATACTCAGTTAAGCATAGAAGACTTTTGATCTGTGTTATGAAAAAGGGCAAGTATTTAATCAGATACATTAGCATAGACGCCTTGCTGATCATCGTTATCATAACAGTAGCTTATACTGGTAGCCAAGTTGATCACTGCTTTGTTGAATATCAGAGAAGGCCCTTAGCTTCCAAGACATGGTTAAAATTTATTTCCATGCTTTCCTTTTTCTTTTTGTGAAGTGTAGTTGGCTCGACTAAGGAGCTTTGTGATTCTGGAAACCAGCATTTTAAGCAATGCGCTGTGTGAATATTTGACCCGTGGCTGCGTATCTGCTGTGCCAAGTTTCATTGCGTAAAAAGGATAATCAAAGCAAAAAAAATATGTAAATTTGGAGAAAAAGGAAAGATATACATAGCGTATTACGAGTATACAGAACGATGGTTATTCCGCAGCTTAGAACAAACCTTAGTCACACTTCGATTTGGCAGTAAATTAGGTCCTGTCATTACGAATGTGGTTATATCCTACTCTAACTATATGTAGTAATATACGGGAAATCCTTTTCTAAGCCCGGGCTCATCTGCACCCGTGTTAAATAAAAAATCAAAACAAATATTAAAAAAATTCAAAAAAAAATCCAATTTTTATCTCATGGTAGACAATTTGATACGTGAGGTTCGACCCAATTTTCAAATCAATTGGACAACTGAGCAACCTTAGGCAAAAAGACAAATTCGGAGTCTGTAAAACAGTTTACTGTTCATGCACTGTTTTGACCTGATTCGGAGCTAAAATTTGGAGCGGACCTCACACAATAAATTGTATACCATGGCAAAAAAAGTTGGATTTTTTTGAATTTTTCTAGTATTTGTTGTGAATTTTTTTATGGCCGGGTGCAGATGAGCCAGGGCACTGAACCGCTGCACTTGTAATATACTCCTCTCTCATATTTGATTTCCATGCCAATCAGATACACGTGTGGCATACTTACTTTGACTTGCATCATGCGGCATGCCGGGGCTTGCTGAAACAGTTATGAAACGTTTTGGAATTTCCTTGAATCTTCCGGGAGATCTTGGAGCTTGCCTAATCACCCTCGGAAATAATATTGAACTACTTTTCGTACATGCATATCAAACATGTTTTAAAGTTCATACAACTTTGTTATGTTTTTGGTGGTCCAGTTAATTCTATAAACACACGACAGTTCATCAAGCTTGCCCTAGTTTTTATAGGAATCCAATTTAAGTGATTTTTCATGCTCTCTGCTTTCATACATCAGAATCCAATGTACTCCCTCCATTCCCTTATACAAGGCCATTATCAAAAATACATTTTGCATCAATACAAGGCCACCAACAGCAACCGAGGCAAAAATTAATGATGTTTTCTCGTACTAGCAACTTTTTAATACTCCCTTCATTTTTGTATAAGTATAAGGCTACAAATTCGTATTAAGGTACCAAGGTAGAAATTAATGCCTACTTAAGCCGATTGAGCAATCTAGTCTTTTCTCCTTGGTTAACGTGTTAATTAATGTGTATTTTTCTTTTCAACGCACAACAAGACAACCCTCTCACTCATTGGTTGATTAATGTGGTGCATGCACACCAACCTTCTCAATCCGGCATAAATGCAAGGGGTATTAATGTTCTCGGTTGCTAGTACTCCCTCCGCTTCTTTTTAGTTCGCGTATAAGAATTGGTCAAAGTCAAACTTTGTAAAATTTGACTAGCTTTGCAGGAAAAGATATGAACATTCACGATATGAAATTAACATTATTAGATGAATGATGAAATTAATTTTCATGACATATAACTTTAGTATTGTAGATGCTGATATTTTTTCTATAATGTTAGTCAAACTTTGTAAAGTTTGACTTTGACCAAATTTTATATGCAAACTAAAAAGGAATGAAGGGAGTACAAGACAAACATCATCAATTTTACCTCGATTGATGTTAGTGGCATTGTATAGCTGCAAATTGTAATTTCGATAGTGGCCTTGTATACAAAAATGGAGGGAGTACTTACATGCATATAGTCATAATGACACTTAGCTACTTCCTTCTCATTCATTCGTTGCATGCTTGTGGCGTATTAATGATTCCGATTAACGAAAAGAAAAGTTGACTTGAAAAGCAGTCATTAAATTTTATCTTGGTACCTGTAATCTGAGTTTGTGGCTTTATATAAAGGCAATGAAGGGAGTACCGTGGCAAGAGCTGGTAACACAATCTACAGTTTGATGGCAAGAGCTGGTAACACAATCTACAGTTTGATGAAAACTACCACTGCTAGAGCATTTGGCATACCAGCAACACCAGGGGACACCACATTAAGTATACACCACTGGTTTTTGCAGAATGAAAATAAAATAAAATGCACTACCGGTCTTTACCCTTTTTTGGCGGTGCTTGGTCTCCTTGTCTAGTGTTTTTCTATGGCTCAATTAGAGGGCTTGTTAAAACGAGCACCCTCAAAAACATTATTCATCATGATCTGAAAAAAAGAGTCGGAAAGGGATCTGACTGATACCAGTAAAATAGAAAATCGCCCACGTCTGCATATGCATTGCTCAATCATCGCACACGTTTTTATACAACAACTAAACACCGCATACATTCATCTAATCCATCAGTTCTGGCAAAACTCTATAAGGCTAGGTACAAGGGACATATATAATCGTATTAAGTATGCAACAATCACGCCTGCTTATCTATCTACTCCACGTCTAACCAAATTGCCCATACATAACACAGATTCCCAAGAAGACAAAGTACGTATAAATCAGTGAATAGTTATGATATTGTAAGCCAATAGAGGTAGAACTAGTGGAGCGCCACAGCTAAAGAAGAAAATACAATGCTGCTAGCGTACCAACTCTAACCAACCGCCGATTCGTCTGGTTCCATCTGGATGTGCCTGTACGGCCTTTTCACCTGCCCCTGCCAGCAGCTAGTTACTTACTGCACATGGAATCTGCATAACCACTTGACTTTGAGTTCGATGGGTGCACATCAATTATATGGGACCTGGAGTAGGAGTAGCTAGTATTTAGTTTGTTCTTCTTTTCCATCTTCATTTCACCTTTTTAGGTCAAGGCTCTTAATCCTCATCTGCTAGCTGTTGGTCCTATCTAATCTGGCCTGGAGGCGATCGTTATTCAAATGAGTCATTCCCTTTAGTTAGATGCATGCATGCATGCTTCGTACAAAAAATTACCTTCGTACTGTATAAATCTAGAGATGGAGACACACAGTCTAGGTCCCAAGTATACTACCTCTATCCGGGTTTGTAAGACCTCTCCCAATGCAAAGATGCTTAGATGAGGTGCTAAGTACTTAGCAACTTAAGTCCCCAATGCATAGGTGCTTAACTTGTTGTTGCTAAGCACACTTTATTTAATGAGTTAGCACCTAAAGTCTTTCATGCATTGGCCAAATTGTTTCATTTAAGTGGTTTGCCTAGGTTCTCGTGCTTGGCATTGGTTCTTCCTGGGGTCACCAAAGTACTCTCTCCCCTCCTTAAACGTTGTGCCATGTCATTTTTCTGCTTATGTGGCATGCTTAGCACCTGTCCACGGTGGAGCACTGGGAAGGGCCTAAGGTGAGAGCAGGGTCTTCAGTTTGACCAGTGAAACGTGAAAAAATATATCATCGGAGGATTCGTCGTCGAACAAAGTTTCTAAACATCTACTCCTGGTGGCTTGTTACACATATGTAGTTACTAAAGGCTTAAATATCCGCGCCAGCCTTACAAACCCCGGATGGTTGGAGGGAGAATCACGTACCTTGTGTTTAGTTTAGGCTAATTCCTTTGTAAAGTTGTTCCAATTTCAACCGTTGTATGTACGTAGTAAATTTTAAGTAGGGCTAAGCACGATCATGCTGCTTCGCTTGAGCAGTGATGTCCAGTTCAGTTGAAAAGGTAGAAGCCCCGGAGGTGCGTGCAATGCAATGATGAGAATGTTGGTGGGTCGACCCGGCACACGCCTGTTACACAAATGATTACATGTTTATTTCCGCACGCACATCACTATTTACCCTTTCTGCTTTTGCTGTACAGTAGATAAGGGCGGGCAGGCCATTGACCTCTAGTAGTAGAGACGAACAAAGTAAATGCATGGTAGACCGGGAGTGAGCTCTTTTTGGTGGCTCTACCCTTTTCTGCGTTGCAAAAGAGTAGTAGTTCCACTTTCCCTCCCTCTCCGAGCTTATATCATGTGGGTCCGATCAGTCGATATGAATGAAGTGGTGGGGCTTTCTTGTGAAAGCTACGGGATGGGTATGTGCAATGCAGATGCAGTGTGTGTGGTCGGCACGCCATGATTCACCCACCCACACGCGCGCCTGAGCACTAGCTTGTTTGATTGCTACCTTGACCTAGGAAGACCGGCCGGCCGTCCGGGCTGCGCATCCACGTACTACCACCCACATGCATGTTACCTACCTAACCAGCAAACAAACGAACTAATTATTAGCCTGCCGCAGTAGTTGTTCTACTAACCATGATGACACATATGCTTGGCTTTTCTCGTTCCGGCCGTACGTGGACGGTGAGCCAGATTCCACATGACCCATGCGAGGTGCTCGCTCACTGCCACCACCATCAAAATTACTAGTACTCCTTTTCCGACGGTAACGTGAATGGCCAACTGTACACGGCGGTAGTCGGTAGGTACATATTCCCTGACACAACAATGTAAAAAAAAAATGCACCTCAAGTTAAGATCCGATCGATTCTTGTTATCCAGACAAGATGTATACATAATCAATTATGAAGTTGGAGCGCGATCACAAAGCACAATCTGGAATTCCAAAGCACACAACGACACTTGCTTATTACAAAGAGAGAGAGAGAGAGAGAGAGAGAGAGAGAGAGAAAATCAAGGCACACACAAAGCAAGCAGCTAAGCATTTAATTTCCAGCCACTTAATTAGTGGAAGTTGTTGAGTCTCCTGCAGTTCTTCCTGATCTCGCCCTGCGACCCGGTGAGCGGCGTGATGTTGCCCATGTTCACCATGGACTGCGCAAAGTGCTGGAAGAAGAGGTGCACGTCGTTGGCGTACGCCTTCACCAGCGCCGCCGTCTCGGCGCTCTTGGTGAGCAGCACCTCGTCGGAGCTCAGGAGGCCCCTGCCGGCCAGGATGTTCTTGAAGTAGTAGTTGTCGAACTTGGTGGAGCTCACCACGTCGAGCGGGAAGAGGTTGTCGTCGCCGCCGGAGCGCGGGCACCCCTGCCTCAGCTGCGCCGCGAAGGACACGTCCAGCGTGCCGTCGGCGAGGCCGTTGCCCGACTGGTTGTACAGCCTCTGCCGGAAGCTGGTGCAGCGGGAGAGGCCGATGGTGTGGCCGCCTGAGAGCGCGACGACGTCCACGACGTTGAGGCCGAGGCGCTTGAACTTGGTGATGATGGTGGGGAGGGTGTTGTTGGGTGCCGGGATGCCTTGGTTGGAGCCCTGGATGCTCGCGCCGAGAGAGTCCCTCCGCCCGAGCGGCACGTCCCAGAAAGGCCCGCCAACCTGCATGCATGCAGGTTCATTTCCATGTCAAATTAAGAACCAGGAATAGAACTGTTGTCGGTGGTGTTTAACGGTGACTTACGAGGATGGTGGAGTCGCGGGCGGCGAGGGCGAGGATGTCGGCGCAGGAGACGGTGCCGGGGCAGGCGGCCTCGAGGGCGGCCTTGATCTGGTCGACGACCTCGAAGCCCCTGAGGGAGTTCTTGTTGGGGTTGGACCCCTTCTCGCTGACGATGTTGGTGCTGTTGTCAAGCAGCACGGACGCGTCGCACCCCTGCAATCACACCAAGATACCAGAAAAGTTTGTTTAGATTACGTACGTGGCGTGGTTAATTAGGCGCACGCATGGAAAAATAGCTAAACACTAGCACATAGGGCAGAGGCACATGCGTCGAGTTAACGTGCTATACGTTGCATGGGTATCAGCGTTATTCAGGTTAATCAATCACGGTACTGACTGGATCATGCCACCCAGACAAACACAAAAGCAGCGCTCACATGGGCAATGTAGGTAGGCTATCTCATCACATCACTGGTTAAACAGTTAGCCTAGAAAACTAGAGATTCCTGCATGCTCCTAGAGTTCATATGTAGGGATGCTTTTTCCTGATACCAAGGTGCAATTATAGCAAAAGCTTTAGAGCTGAAATAGAACATTTTGCACGTTGAGTTATGTGTTCAAAGAGGTAAGAGTGCTAACGCATAAAATGCACATCTTAATTATCGTGGTGGACGTAGAGTAAATAATCCGAGGCAACATAATTTGCTGTAGCGCATTTGCATGGAGTATGTTCACCAAGTATATCCTCGCAGCTAGCTTTGTGAGAGCATGCATGCAAAGTTGCAAACAACAGTGGTACCGCAGAGAGGGAGCAGAGTATGGAGGTACCTTGACGAAGCAGTCATGGAAATGCAGCCTGACGAGGGAGGCGGCCATCCTGGTCTCCCTGGCCACGGCCTGCGCCACCATGGAGTGCACGATCTCCTTTGCCTTGGGGCACGAGTGGTCGTAGAACTGCGGGAACAGGCCGCCGTAGCCCGGGTTGCCGTGGACGGCGCCGGCGAGGAGCAGTGGAGACACGAGGCAGAGCGCAACCAGGCAAACCATGGAGGTCGCCATTGATGGATGGATGTGAGGAAACTACTTTGCTTTGCTGCACTACGGTTGCTAGTGAGAGAAGTCCGGAGAGCTGCTTCCCGTGTCTATTGTTGTGGGTGGCTAGATGAGGTGACCATGGCGGGTTTATATAGCAGGGGGATGGGATGGGGGCGCGTGTAGGGAGTGGCCGGGGAAGGAGAAGGGTGGTTTCAAGAGCAGAGCAGAGCAGAGGACGGGTGGTGAGATGGAGCTGGCGGCAGGGTGGTTAGGCAATCCCGTTAGATGGGCACCTGTTTTCAACTGCTTCGTCAATAATTCTTCCATCAAGCAACTCCAACGGAAGAGCTCCAAACTTGGCCCCAAGCCAAGGCCTAAAGAGTACTACAAAGTGCTACTAGTACTCTGCCAGTGTTCATGCCTTGTCTGGGGCTCCATGGAAGATTAAACTTTAGTAAATGCAGCTTCGATAATTGCAATATGCTGATCGGTCATTTCATCTCATGTCTCACTTTAACCCTCGGCCAACCATGTTCAGGCCTCGAGCAACACGTGAGTGACGATATATAACACATATCATATGTGTGATCAAGCTTACAAATTACGATATATACTACCGCCGGACCGTGTTGCCAACTTTGCATGCATGGTGCGTTCCTGCGGAGCCATCATCCAACACATACTACTGGGATACGTATAATCATCATTCGCGCATGCGTTGTTTTCGCTCTTATCGTAGAATCATCACAATTCGTGTATCCGGGGTTCATGATTATACTTTCCTACACCCAGGGTATTATCCATATTGCCTTTTAACTTTCTTGCTTCACGGCAGGCAGACACACATGCACACTAAAAGTAACAAGTGACAAGCAGCAGAGAGACGATTTTTGGTTCTCGATGAAGCCCCAAATTTTCAAAAATTCAAAAGTCAACGCAGAGATGTAAACTATGAAATGCGTTTTGATGTGAGATGTAAAAAAAAAATGTTGTTGTTGTATATGTAGTGAATAGCACATGTGCTAGAAATATATGATTTTGTTATTTTTGTGTAGCTCGCGCAAAAACGAATTTCACCATGAAACTTTACTGACAAGTAGTATACATCTCTAGGTATGTGTGCATTTTGTTCCAGAATTTTTTTAAACCTAAAAAAATAGATTTTTTGTATTCCTCAAAAACCAGTCTCCATGGGGCCCGGGAGCCAAACACAATTTCCATACTAGTATATAATTCCAAGGATACACATGTTCTCTATATGTTAGTATGTTAGTACTCCTATAAATTTATCAAAAAAAATGTTAGTGCTCCTATAAAAGGAATGTCAGTTTGACCATCTATTTGTCACATGATGGCAGGCCGTTTGCAATGCATGTTAGTAATTCGACTATTGTCGAACCATATTCTGCATTTAGTTTGACACATTAGACCCTTGAAGATGATCGAATTTCAATAGGTGCATATTTATGAAATTTCAACAAATAGGGAGTCTAGTTTTATCGTACTTAAAAAGCACATATTTTACGACGCGCAATACATTACACTAGGATGGCACTCTACGTATACTTCTTTTTTTTAACATAGTACAGACGCAGATGCTCATACATACGTGCATACACTCACCCATATGAACGCCCACACGCACATCCTACCCCTGTGAGCACCTTCGAGAGACTGAGCCGACATATCATCTTGAGGCGCCTCGTCGTCTACCTTTCACTAAAAACCCATCGCCGAAAATTCTGAAATAAATTCAAGAATAATGCGAGCATCAGGACTTGAATTAATCCTGATGGGCTAGGATACCATTGTCCCTCTAACCATCCAACCACAGCTTGGTTCGCCCCTACATATACATACTCTTCTCTTCACGTGTGAAATGAAGATGACAAAGTAAGTAGAAAAGGGCGGTGATCAAAGTAGAGGCTTTGCTTCCAAATGAACCATTACTACTTTTGTTATACGCAAGAGTAAGCATTGTTAATCATCATTATACTGATTAATGCAGGCCCTTGTGTGTTGCTGGTGGCGATTGTATATGTATACTGGGGCAGGGTTCCCATATAACTATAGCAGATTTGGATTTGGTTATGTTTTGGCTACAAAGACAGTTGTGGCGCTGCAGATCTCCCTCCCAACCCAAGTCAGCCAACCGATGGATTGCGACTGACGATGCGGTGAAGTCAAAGGCCGGGGATGCACGCGCGATGATGTACCAACTCGCTCTGTAGGACAGGGTCAGGGTGGGCATGCGTGCGTGAGCGTCATCATTCCGCTCCGGCTTGGCGCGGGGAGCAGGTTACGAGTCTAGTCCCCGGAGGGAACGGATCCTCTAACATCAGGAAGGGATGTCATCAAGCTACAGTGACAATCTAGTGCAAAAATGCGAAGTGATGTCACGAACACTGTAGCTACCGGTAGTGTATGCAGTTACTGTTCATAAAAAATAAATCTGAAAATGATTTTATTGCATCATAATTTTGTTTGTATGTAATTTTTGTAAATGTATACAGTATTTTTGTAATTTGTAAATTAATTCATATCATTTTAGGCTTTATCATATGGATGCGAAGAAGGGATGTCACGGTTATTGTAGCTTACGTGAAATCCCTTCACAATGTTAGAGGATCTCGTTCCGTCCCCGGAAGGACCTGGCTGGCTGTTCCAGTGCTGGCTTCAGTCACCGGCCAGCAGTGGTAGCGTGCATATCTACCAGCCTCCTCCGTTTCTTCAAATGAAACAGCTCCAGCTGCGTGCGTGGTGGCGGTGGTTACTTTCAGTTTCAGTCAGAGACTGGCTGGCTCACACGCACAGATCAGTGGCAGGTTGAGGTTGGTACGTGCAGTTGCAAAATGTGTGGACTGCGCCAAATCGGCTGAAATTAAGGATCGGACCTCATTTGGTTCCATTTATTACAGTCCACTATTTTTCACTTGTACTATGCCTAAGAAAAAAATCCAAATAAAACATGCCTAATCCATACATTTTCTTTTTATCGAAAAAGACTTTCGCCCCGCTTTATATTATAAAGCAACTGCCCAATCCAACATTCAACACATGTTCACACACGCACACAAACACACAGGTCTAGTACAAACGGTAGCCAAGAGGGTTAATGCTGAGGCACAGCTCAACAAGCCCTAAAAACAGGAAAAAAGAAAGCACGCACACACGGGGTGCAACGGAGCAGCTAGTCGGGCTCCGGGGGTGAAGTGAACATTTCTTTTTTAGCACGTATTCGTGGTTAAAGTTCAAAAAGGGTGAAGTGAACTACGGAGTAGTATAATAACAAGTCTCGTGCTTCTGGACACAGAGATAGCAACAAACACAACAAGTCGGCTTCACTCTATAAAGTTTCCAGGCACGCTATAGGGGTCTGGTAAAACTAAGCCATAGCAAGAGCACGCTACATGCCTCGGAAGAGACCACAAACCTACCATCAGTGCTGCTAAATTTAATATTTGTGGGAGACACAAAAGTGATTTCTGCTCTAGGTGTTAGGATCACTCTGATTCATAATTGTTTTCTGCCCCTCCACGTCCCTATGTTACTCCTATATTCAAATCATATATAGCAGCTAGCATATATAGCAACCCGTGCTTGCTCTGGAGGAAAAAAAGCTTGGCCAAAGTTTGAATAGGTCCAACATATTTCTTACAAGGTAGCCAACAGACTTTCAGATTAAAGATTCGCAAATCATCTGCCAATGATTTATTAGTACAACTTAAACACCTACTACTACAAGATTTGATAAGAGAGTGGCTAATGTATATTATTCAGATGTCCTTTTTACCAAACTCATTATGCTTGTAAGCAATCTTATAATTTTAAAACAAACACATCAGAGCAATGCTATTAATCTACTCTTCCTTTTCCATAGTACTCCCTCTGTCCCGTAATATAAGAACGTTTTTAACACTAGTGTAGTATCAAAAACGTTCTTATACTATGGGACGGAGGGAGTATGTTCTATTTGGCTTCTCTATTTCCCAGTCGTAGTAGGTCAAGTCTTACCCTTCTTCTTCTTCATGTTCACATGTACTCGGTTAAGCATGCAAGCCTTTTGACCCGAGTTATGAGACAGGGCAAGCATTTATTACATCACTTGGTGCACAAGCCTACAAATGAAAACATTAATCACTGCAGATAATTGTTTTATACTTCCTCCATCCGTGAATAAGTGTACATCTAGATTTTGTTCTACATCTGAGTTTTAAAACTTTGATCACTTTATAGAAAAAAGTAACAACATTTAGGGCACTGAATTTGTATCATTAGAATCACTTTAAAATGTACTTTCATAATATAGCAAGTTGATGTCATATATGCTACTACATTTTTTTATAAAATTGGTCAAAATTATACTACTTTGACTTATCACAAAGATAGAAGTACATTTATTCGTGGACGGAGGGAGTACGATGCTAGTTGATCATAGATGAAGACAAGTTGACGGCTGCTTTGTTGACTATTACAATACCCCAATTTAATTACATCACTTGAATCCGTATGTGATCGTTACTCAGCCATGTGAACCACAGGGAGTATATGGATATTAGGTGCAACCGACGGGAGATGGTCGCACGGAATACTTACAACCGGTTTTGGTGGCGGTCCAACAATGGGATAGATATTTAGTCATCTTTTCCTATTTTTTCGTCGGTTGTGGCAAATTTATTTTTTGCAGTGGCTGTGCTACTGTTTTAAGACTTCGTTTTGGACCTGGTTTATTTAATAAGATGATTGTGTGCATCAAAAAAATGCAGAGGCCAGGGTACTCCTCCTTTCTGGATTTTTTAATTAGATCACTTGGCACATAAGCTTACAAATGAAAACGTTAATCACTGCAGATAATTGTTCTACGATGCTAGTTGATTATAGATGAAGACAAGTTGACAACCGCTTTGTTGACTATTACAATACCCTTGGCTTTCAAGCGATGATTAAATTGTTTTATCACACGTTCCCATTTCGTGAAGTGTTTTGTTCATCGACAAAACAGAGGGAGTGATATCCAATGCCTTCCTATATATGCTTTTGGAAAATAATAACGTACGCAACTGATGTCTTCATCGACAAACAGAGGGAGTGATATCCAATGCCTTCCTATATATGCTTTTGGAAAATAATAACGTACGCAACTGATGTAAAGTGTGAGATTTTGACCGCACCGGAACATGGAGCTGGGCGACGGGCCCTACCCCCTAAACACACTAAGGCCTTGTTCGGAGTACCGCCGCTCCACAACTCCACTCTCGAAGCAGGTGGAGTGATACGTTCATTTTGCATCATGTTTTTCTACTGTTAATTATTGTGTTTTGGATTGTTATTTCACTTTATAATGCAATTGTTATGATCTTTCTCTTTTATTTTGCAAGTTTCACATGAAGAGGAAGAGTGCCGGCAGATGGAATTCTGGACCGGAAAGGGCTACAACACAGATAGCTATTCTACACAACTCCAAATGACTCGAAACTTTACGTAGAATTATTTCGGAATATATGAAAAATATTGACGAAAGAAATACCAGAAAGGGACCCACCAGGGAGCGATAAGCTTAGGGGCGTGCCCTATGAGCTTGTGGGGCCCCAGGCAGGCCTCTGGTGCCCATATTCTACTATATGAAGCCATTTTCCCTAAAAAAACAAGGAGACGATTTTTGGGACGAAGCGTCGCCATCTCAAGGCGGAATATGGGCAGGAGCACTTTTGCTCTTCAGCGGAGCGATTCCGCCAGGGAAACTTCCCTCCGGGAGGGGAAAATCGAAGCCATTGACATCACCAACGCCCCTTTCACCATGAGAGGACCAATCTTCATCAACATCTTCACCAGCACCATCTCATCTCAAACCCTAGTTCATCTCTTGTATTCAATCTTGAAGGAAATATGCCCTAGAGGCAATAATAAAGTTATTATTTATTTCCTCATATCATGATAAATGTTTATTATTCATGCTAGAATTGTATTAACCGGAAACATGATACATGTGTGAATACATAGACAAAACTATAGTCACTAGTATGCCTCTACTTGACTAGCTCATTAATCAAAGATGGATATGTTTCCTAACCATAGACATGTGTTGTCATTTGATTAGTGGGATCACATCATTAGAAGAATGATGTGATTGACATGACCCATTCCGTTAGCCTAGCACTTGATCGTTTAGTATACTGTGATTGACAAGACCACTAGTTTCAAGAAAAAGGGCAAAGGAAAGAAGAAGGGGAACTTCAAAAAGAACGGCAAGCAAGTAGCTGCTCAAGAGAAGAAACCCAAGTCTGGACCTAAGCACAAATCGAATGCTTCTATCGCAAGCGATCGGTCTTTGGAAGAGGAACGCCCCAAGTATTTGGCGGATAAGAAGGATGGCAAAGTGAACAAAGGTATATGTGATATACATGTTATTGATGTGTACCTAACTAGAGCTCGTAGTAGCACTGGTATTTGATATGGTTACATTGCTAATATTTGCAACTCAAACAGGACTATGGAATAAACGAGCACCGCCAAGGACGAGGTGACGATGCGCGTGGGAACGGTTCCAAAGTCGATGTGATCGCGGTCGGCACGCTACCTCTACATCTACCTTCGGGATTAGTTTTAGACCTGAATAATTGTTATTTGGTGCCGCGTTGAGCATGAACATTATATCTGGATCTTGTTTGATGCGAGACGGTTATTCATTTAAATCAGAGAATAATGGTTGTTCTATTTATATGAGTAATATCTTTTATGGTCATGCACCCTTGAAGAATGGTCTATTTTATTGAATCTCGATAGTAGTGATACACATATTCATAGTGTTGAAACCAAAAGATGCAGAGTTGATAACGATAGTGCAACTTATTTGTGGTAATCGCCGTTTGGGTCATATCGGTGTAAAGCGCATGAAGAAACTCCATCTTGATGGGCTTTTGGAATCACTTGATTATGAATCACTTGGTACTTGCGAACCGTGCCTTATGGGTAAGATGACTAAAACGCCGTTCTCCGGAACTATGGAGCGAGCAAGCGATTTGTTGGAAATCATACATACCGATGTTTGTGGTCCAATGAATGTTGGGGCTCATGGGGTATCGTTATTTTCTCACCTTCACAGATGATTTGAGCAGATATGGGTATATCTACTTAATGAAACACAAGTCTGAAACATTTGAAAAGTTCAAAGAATTTCAGAGTGAAGTGGAAAATCATCGTAACAAGAAAATAAAGTTTCTGCGATCTGATCGTGGAGGAGAATATTTGAGTTACGATTTTGGCCTACACTTGAAACAATGTGGAATAGTTTTGCAACTCACGCCACCTGGAACACCACAACGAAATGGTGTGTCCGAACGTCGTAATCGTACTTTACTAGATATGGTGCGATCTATGATGTCTCTTACTGATTTACCGCTATCGTTTTGGGGTTATGCTTTAGAGACGGCCACATTCACATTAAATAGGGCACCATCAAAATCCGTTGAGACGACGCCTTATGAACTGTGGTTTGGCAAGAAACCAAAGTTGTCGTTTCTTAAAGTTTGGGGCTGCGATGCTTATGTGAAGAAACTTCAACCAGATAAGCTCGAACCCAAATCGGAGAAATGTGTCTTCATAGGATACCCAAAAGAGACTGTTGGGTACACATTCTATCACAGATCCGAAGGCAAGATATTCGTTGCTAAGAATGGATCCTTTCTAGAGAAGGAGTTCCTCTCGAAAGAAGTGAGTGGGAGGAAAGTAGAACTTGATGAGATAATCAGATCTACTCCCTTATTGAAAGTAGTTCATCACAAGAACCGGTTCTGTGACAACTACACCAATCGTGAGGAAGCTAATGATATTGATCATGAAACTTCGCACAAGTTTCTCTTGAACCTCGAGGTCTACCAGAGTGAGATCTCGCACTGAGTGGTATGGTAATCCTATTCGAAGTCATGTTACTTGACCATGATGAACCTACGAACTATGAGGAAGCGATGATGAGCCCAGATTCCGCAAAATGGCTAGAGGCCATGAAATCGAGATGGGATCCATGTATGAAAACAAAGTATGGACTTTGGTTGACTTGCCGATGATCGGCAAGCCATTGAGAAATAAATGGATCTTTAAGAAGAAGACCGACATCGATGGTAATGTAATCGTCTATAAAGCTCGACTTGTTGCAAAAGGTTTTCGACAAGTTCAAGGGGTTGACTACGATGAGACTTTCTCACCGTAGCGATGCTTAAGTCTGTCCGAATCATGTTAGCTATTGCTGCATTTCATGATTATGAAATTTGGCAAATGGATGTCAAACGCATTCTTGAATGGATTTACGGAAGAAGAGTTGTATATGATGCAGCCGGAAGGTTTTGTTGATCCAAAAGGTGCTAACAAAGTGTGCAAGCTCCAATGATCCATTTATGGATTGGTGCAAGCATCTCGGAGTTGGAATAAAAGTTTTGATAATGTGATCAAAGATATGGTTTTATATGAGACTTTTGGAGAAGCCTCAGATTTACAAGAAAGTGAGTGGGAGCTCAGTAGCATTTCGATTTTGTATGTAGATGACATATTATTAATCGAAATGATATAGAATTTCTGGATAGCATAAAGGGATACTTGAATAAAAGTTTTTCAATGAAAGACCTCGGTGAAGCTGCTTACATATTGGGCATCAAGATCTATAGAGATAGATCAAGACGCTTAATAGGACTTTCACAAAGTACATACCTTGACAAAATTTTGAAAAAGTTCAAATGGATCGTGCAAAGAAAGGATTCTTGCTGTGCTACAAGGTGTGAAGTTGAATCAAACTCAATGCCCGACCATAGCAGAAGATAGAAAGAAAATGAAAGATGTTCCTATGCTTCAGCCATAGGCTCTATCATGTATGCAATGTGTGTACCGACCGACGTATGCTTAGCAATAAGCTTGGCAGGAAGGAACCAAAGTAATCCAGAGTGGATCATCGGACAGCGGTCAAGAACATCTGAAATACCCGAAAAGAACTAAGGATATGTTTCTCGATATGGAGGTGACAAAGAGCTAGTCGTAAATGGTTACGCCGATGTAAGCTTTGACACCGATCCGGACGATTCTAAATCGCAAACCGGATACGTGTTTTTATTAAACGGTGGAGCCGTAAGTTGGTGCGTTCTAAACAAAGCGTCGTGGGGGATCTACATGTGAAGCGGAGTACATAGCTGCTTCAAGCAGCAAATGAAGGAGTCGGATGAAGGAGTTCATTTCCGATCTAGGTGTCATACCTAGTGCATCGGGACCAATGAAGATCTTCTGTGACAATACTGGTGCAATTGCCTTGGCAAAGGAATCCAGATTTCACAAGAGGACCAAGCACATCAAGAGACGCTTCAATTCCATTCGGGACCAAGTCCAAGTGGCAGACATAGAGATTTGCAAGATACATAAATCTGAATGTCGCAGACCCATTGACTAAGCCTCTCTCACGAGCAAAACATGATCAGCACCAAGACTCCATGGGTGTTAGAATCATTACTATGTAATCTAGATTATTGACTCTAGTGCAAGTGGGAGACTGAAGGAAATATGCCCTAGAGGCAATAATAAAGTTATTATTTATTTCCTCATATCATGATAAATGTTTATTATTCATGCTAGAATTGTATTAACCGGAAACATGATACATGTGTGAATACATAGACAAAACTATAGTCACTAGTATGCCTCTACTTGACTAGCTCATTAATCAAAGATGGATATGTTTCCTAACCATAGACATGTGTTGTCATTTGATTAGTGGGATCACATCATTAGAAGAATGATGTGATTGACATGACCCATTCCGTTAGCCTAGCACTTGATCGTTTAGTATACTGCTATTGCTTTCTTCATGACTTATACATGTTCCTGTAACTATGAGATTATGCAACTCCCGTTTACCGGAGGAACACTTTGAGTACTAGCAAACGTCACAACGTAACTGGGTGATTATAAAGGAGTACTAAAGGTGTCTCCGAAGGTACATGTTGAGTTGGCGTATTTCGAGATTAGGTTTTGTCACTCCGATCGTCGGAGAGGTATCTTAGGGCCCTCTCGGTAATGCACATCATTATAAGCCTTGCAAGCAATGTGACCAATGAGTTGGTTACGTGATGATGCATTACAGAACGAGTAAAGAGACTTGCTGGTAACGAGATTGAACTAGGTATTGGATACCGACGATCAGATCTCGGGCAAGTAACATACCGATGACAAAGGGAACAACGTATGTTGTTATGCGGTTTGACCGATAAAGATCTTCATAGAATATGTAGGAACCAATATGGGCATCCAGGTCCCGCTATTGGTTATTGACCGAGAATGGTTCTAGGTCATGTCTACATAGTTCTCGAACCCGTAGGGTCCGCACGCTTAACGTTACGATGACAGTTTATTATGAGTTTATAAGTTTTGATGTACCGAAGTTTGTTCGGAGTCCCGGATGTGATCACGGACATGACGAGGAGTCTCAAAATGATCGAGACATAAATATTGATATATTGGACGACTATATTCGGACACCGGAAGTGTTCCTGGTGATTTCGGAGAAAACCGGAGTGCCGGAGGGGTTACCGGAACCCCCCGGGGAAGTATTGGGCCTTAGTGGGCCTGATGGGAGAGAGAGGGCAGCAGCCCAGGAGGTGGCGCGCCCCTCCCAAGGGGAGTCCGAATTGGACTAGGGGAGGGGGGCGCGGCCCATCTTTCCCTCTCCCTCTCCCCCTCTTTCCTCCCCCCTTCCTCCTTCCTAGTTGGACTAGGAAAGGGGAGTCCTACTCCCACTAGGAGGAGGACTCCCCTGTAACGCCCCGGATTCGATGCGCCAGGTGTCCGCCAGTTATTCATCGTCGTTGCCATGTCATTTGCTTACGTGTTGCACTTTGCCATGTCATCATCTGCATTTCATATCATGTCATCATGTGCATTTCTTTTTGCATGCATGTTCGTCTCATGCATCCGAGCATTTTCCCCGTTGTCCGTTTTGCGATCCGGCACTCCTATGCCCTCCGGCGTCCCCCTTTTTGTCTCCTGTTGTGAGTGGGTATTAAACTTTCTCGGAATGGCCCGAGGTTTGCCAAGCGGCCTTGGTATAGCACCGGTAGACCGCCTGTCAAGTTTCATGTCATTTGGAGGTCGTTTGGTACTCCAACGGTTAACCGGGTAACCGTAAAGCCCTCTTTGAGTTGCAGCCCAACACCCCTTCCAAAGTGGCCCAAAACCCACCTAACTCCCCTCCATGATCTCGGTCGTTCGTTCACGATCGCGTGGCCAAAAACCGCTCCTCATTTGGACTCTCCTAGCTCCCTCTACCTATAAATAGGCCCCTCTCCCCGAAATTTTCGTCCAAACCCTAGCCTTCTTCCTCCTCCCGCCGACGGACACGTCCGAACCGGGCCGGACATGTCCGCCCGTCCCCGCGCCGCCGCCCACACCCACTCCCACGCCGCCACATGGCCCGGCCATCCATGGCCGCCCATGGGCTCATGAGCCAAAGGGCCCGCCTGACCTGCTCGCTCGGCTGCCCGGCCATGGCCTGCTCGGCGCCGCCGCCCGCCGCCGCCGCCGCGCGCCGGTCGCCGCCAACCTCAAGCGCCCCGGCCAAGGCCAACTGTCTCCGCCGCCCGAGCCTCGCCGGAAGGCCAAGCGCGCCTCGCCGGGCGCCGGCCGCCTCGCTCCGCCGCCGCCTCGCCTCCGCCGGTCTCCTTCGGTCCGGATCCGGTGGGATCCGCCGGATCTCCTCCTCCGGCCTCTCCTCGTCGTCACGGCCGCCTCCCTTCTTCTCCGTGAGCTGCCGCCTGTCTCTGGCGATCTCTGTGTCCAGCCGAGGTTGAAATCCCACTAAGTCCCGAAATAATTACTTTATCATGCCATGTTTGACTGTTGTATCTCGCATCCGTAGTCCGCTTCGTGCGCTTAATATGTCAAATTGTTCGTCTCAACGAGTACTACATTTCATTCCAGGCATCATTTTCATTTGAGTTCATCTTGATGCCCGAAATGCTGTTGGAAGAGTGCATGTTGATGTTAATCATTAAACTGTTATAACTTGCTCATTTGTCATTTTTGCCATGTTTGATGTGTGCATCCTATGAGGTTGATGTCTACATGTGTTTTGATCTATGCCATGCCATCTTTCCAGAGGTGCAAACCATGTATTTTTGTGATCAATGTGGTGACTAGCACAAGCATGCAAACTAGGCTTCGTGATATTGCTGATTTTAGTCCCCGTTCTGCTGTTATTTTGATGCCATGTAAACTGGATGCTACAGAGAGATCCATGCATATTTTGAGATACTTAAGTAAGGGTGTTTTGAACATATGGTTGTTGTCTATCCATCCCTGCCCTTGGTTGCAATTATGGAGTAGTCTAGCATGTCATTTGAGTGCTCTACTTTTGCTTCAAAATGTTTCCTGGCAGATTATTTACATGTTATTCATATTGGCCAAGGTTGCTATATTTGATCCTTGCATGCTATGAACTTGTTCTTGACTTGGTTTGTTTCATAAACATGCCTTCTTGATGATGCTATGCTTATATTGTCATGCAATAACTTGTGGTGAGTGATTCAAGCTTGTTAAGTAGTGTACTTGCTGTTGCTGTTTTGCTAGACTGTTTCTGTTATATTTTGTTGCTATGTAAACATGTTGCTACTAATCATTCTATGCATAATCTGGAGATGTTCTATAAACATGTTTTGATCTACATGTTATGCCCTATCTATCCATGCCCTTGGCTGCATTTATAGTTTGCTGTAGATTGTTCATATCTTGCTCCAAAGTTGCTTGATAATGTTGCTATCAGCCTGTTAACATTAAGTTCACTAGTTCCCATGTGTTTTGCTAGTGTTCCATGCACCCTATGAACTTGATCTTGCCATGCTTAACTTCATAAACATGCCTTCTTACTGTTGGTTGCCTTTCCATGCCATGTATTGCTCTGTGGTGAGTGGTTCAAGCTCACCAACATGCCTACTTATTGTTGTTCCTGCCATGTTTGAATCTGTAATATAACTTGCCATGTTTACATGGGTTCCATCATATTTTCTATGCCTTTTTGGCTCATGGTCAGTAAGGAACTTTTGATCTATGCTATTATTAGGCATATGCCATGCCTTTGTTTTCCATGATAAGTTCCTGTAACATGTTGTTTGCTTGCTCTAAACATTGCAACCTGATGTTATTTCTGCTAAAGCCTGAAACTGTTATTATTTGCAATCTTCCCATGTCTTTTTGAGCATGTTCTAGTTGTTTCTGGAGATAGCTCAGTGTTCATGTTTTGTTGTGGTTTACCTATGCTTCATGCCCATGCCTTTTGTTATTATGTTGGGGTGCTGTAGCATATTGATTTGATGCTTGTAAGATGCCTAGTTGCTGTTATGGACATATTGTTGTTATGACTTGTATAGAGTGTATGTGTTGCCCCGTTGCTCCGTTTTGAGTGTGCTCTATATGAAACTTGCTTGATTTTGCATATAGTTTCATATTATCATGTTGAATCCTTGTTTTGGTGTGTTTGCTTGATGTTTGTATGCATTTTGCATCAATGCCATGTTTAACTTGTTTTGCTCATATCTTCTAGGCCGTAGCTTCGAATTAAATGAACTTTGTATGTAACTTGACTAGAATTTCGTGTAGATCATCTTGGTGCATTTTAACTTGCTGTTTAACGACTTGAACACAAGGTTTATTCAGTTCTGGACCAATTTCGAAATTTGCATATGAGGACTTACCGGAATTGTTATATGTTGTTTCCGGCCTCATTTAAACTTGCCTTGATGTGTTGATCTTGTTTGCATCATCTCTTGCCATGAGTAGCTTCATGTAGCTTTGTCATGCATCATGCTTGTTGTGCATCCTGTCTTGTCTATGTGTGGTGTGTTTACTATGTTGTGTGCTTCTTCTTGATAGTTCCCGTTTCGTTGCGATCGTGAGGATTCGTTCGTCTACGTGTGGTTCGTCTTCGTGGCTTCATCTTCTTCATGGACTCATTCTTCTTCCTTGCGGGATTTCAGGCAAGATGACCGCTACCCTGGATCTCACTACTATCATTGCTATGCTAGTTGCTTCGTTCTATTGCTATGCTGCGCTTCCTATAACTTGTTCTTCAAGCCTCCCAAATTGCCATGAACCTCTAACCTTTGACACCCTTCCTAGCAAACCGTTGTTTGGCTATGTTACCGCTTTGCTCAGCCCCTCTTATAGCGTTGCTAGTTGCAGGTGAAGTTGAAGATTTCTCCTTGGTGGATAGGGTTATGTTGGGATATCACAATATCTCTTATATTATTAATGCATCTATATATTTGGTAAAGGGTGGAAGGCTCGGCCTTATGCCTGGTGTTTTGTTCCACTCTTGCCGCCCTAGTTTCCGTCATTGGTGTTATGTTCCCGGATTTTATGCTCCTAACGCGGTCGGGTGATTTATGGGATCCCCCGACAGTTCGCTTTGAATAAAACTCCTCCAAAGAAGGCCCAACCTTGGTTTTACCATTTGCCTCACCACCACCTACCTTTCCCTTGGGAGTAATTAACCCAAGGGTCATCTTTATTATAGCCCCCGGCCAATACTTGTCTAAGTGTTGGTCCAAACTAGAGCACCGTCTTGGGACCATTCCTTGGCAACTTGGATTCGTTGGTACCAGTACGCTTCGCTTATCCGGTGTTGCCCTGAGAACGAGATATGTGCAGCTCCTATCGGGATGTCGGCGCATCGGGCGGTCTTGCTGGTCTTGTTTTACCATTGTCGAAATGTCTTGTAAACCGGGATTCCGAGACTGATCGGGTCTTCCTGGGAGAAGGTCTATTCCTTCGTTGATCACGAGAGCTTGTCATGGGCTAAGTTGGGACACCCCTGCAGGGTATAAACTTTCGAGAGCCGTGCCCGTGGTTATGTGGCAGATGGGAGATCCGAATTAAAACGCATCAACCGCGTATGTAGCCGTGATGGTCTCTTCTCGGCGGAGTCCGAGAAGTGAACACGGTTTCTGGGTTATATTTGACGTAAGTAGGTGTTCAGGATCACCTCTTTATCATTGCTAGCTTCACGACCGTTCCTTTGTTTCTCTTCTCGCTCTCATTTGCGTATGTTAGCCACCATATCATGCTTAGTCGCCGCTGCAACCTCACCACTTTACCCCTTCCTTTCCCATTAAGCTTTGCTAGTCTTGATACCCATTGTAATGGGATTGCTGAGTCCTCGTGGCTCACAGATTACTACAACAACAGTTGTAGGTACAGGTTATGCGATGATCATGACGCGAGAGCGATGCTTGCTTGCGTTGAGTTCTTCTTCTGCTTCTTCTTCGATCAGGGGATAGGTTCCAGGTCGGCAGCCTGGGCTAGCAGGGTGGATATTGTTTGAGTTTCTGTTTATGATTCATCCGTAGTCGGATGTTGTTCTTGTATGTTGTATTGTGGTATTCATGAGACATTGTATGTATTGAATGTATCCCCATCTATTTATGTAATGTTGATGTAATGATATCCACCTTGCAAAAGCGTTCCAATATGCGGGTCTATCCTTGGTGGGACCTTCGAGTTCCTTTTTGGATAGGGTCGCATATTGGGTGTGACAAGTTGGTATCAGAGCCTCGACCGACCCTAGGAGCCCCCTTGATTGGTCGTGTAGTTTGGCCGTTGTTGAGTCTAGAAGAAAACTGTTTTCGGAGTCTAGTTATATCGGAGAGTAGGAATTCTTTTTACTCCTCAGCCCCTTCGTCGCTCTGGTGAGGAATCTTGACGTAGGTGTTTTGAATTACTCCTCTTCCCCTTCAAAATTTTCTTTAGGATCACGCGGTTAGTTTTCGTTCGTTGTCCATCCTCTTTTGTCCGGCGCATTCCTTGTCAAGCTGATTCGAACCTCTTTGTCTTTCGGAGATCAATCCTCGGCTCTTTTCGATCGATGTTGTTTCTCTGTCCGAAGTTGTCCTTGTTTTTCCCACCCTCCCACCCCTTTTCTTCTCGGACCCGGAGTCCGTAATCGAGTATCCATCCTACTCGAGCGAAGTCTTTGCTTCCTTTCCTCAATGATTTCAACCGGTGTTTTCTCTCCAAGATATTCGTCGGTTTCCCCTTCCAAGTTGTCTTTGTTTTTCCCGCCCTCCCATCCTTTTCTTCCCGGAGTTTGAGTCTCTTTCGACCATCTATTTCATTCGCACGGAGCCTCTTCAGACTTCCATCATTTATTTCAACCGGTGAATTCTCGTCTAGTTCGTCATTCTTCATCTCTTTTTCTTCTCCGGTGGACTCAATTCAAGTTTTTTTTGGGTTGATCATATTCTTTTCCTCGGCTCAAGTTGTTCTCCTTGCTCGTTTGCCTCTCACCATTCAATCATTCTGGAGTTCAAGATATCTCAGGAGATTTGTCTGTGTTTGAATTAATTCGAGGTTGTCACCTCACTCAAATATTTCAATTGTTCCGGTGCATCATCTATCTCTCCAGCAATCCTTTCCAACGGTGTTATCTCTTTAGTGGGCCCTAACCCACAGGTCTTTTTCCAGGATCTTACCTGACTCTTCTAATTCCCCTAGAATTTTTTTTCTCAATTCTTTTCAATTGTGATGTAAGAATGGATCCCATCAGTCACATGCCTTCTCCAAGATCGCTTTCAAATTCTTTTCATTGTTGGCTCAACCTTTTCGGTTTTCATTCTCCCAGAGTATCTCAGTAATTTTGGTGGTTTTTTCTCGTGGTCAGTTGAAGATCGAAGAAGAGTTTTTCCTCTAAATCTTGTCTGTTCTCCCGAAGATTCGCGGTGCTAGCTCGATGTCATCCTATCAAATTGTTTCAAGTCATGCAAATTCTTTTCATCCATCCGGAGCATTTCAGGAGTTGCTTTCCGTCTCGATCATCCGGATGTCATCTTTTCGAAAGATTTCTTCATTCTAAGTTTTCAGCGGTCATCTCAATATTCTTCCGGTGCTTCATTCAAGTGTTCTTTAATCAGCTCATGATCTCTTCGTTCTTTTGCATCTAAATTCCCTCTAGTATATTGTTCTTCGAATCCTTCCCGGTGATTCATTCTCTTTCATCAATCATTTTCTAATTCTTACGATGGTTTGTTCAAGATCCTTTTTCCTTGATTATCTTTTTAATCCATTCGTTCTTTTCAATCCTACCGGTGGTTCATGAAGACCTTCTCAAGTTTGTGAAATGTCACTTCTCAATCCTTTCCTTCGGAGTTTGTTCTTTTTGAATAAATTCTAGTTCCAAGCGTTTTCATCTTTTCTTTTCCGGAGTTCAATTTCCTCAGCCATTTCATCGGAACCTCCATCTAAATCACCTCAAGGCTCATCTTATTCTTTCATCATTCATTTTATCTCGTCATTCTTTTGTTACCGGAGTTCTTCATGGTGGTTCTTCATGAGATAATTCTTTCTGCAAGAGTTTATCAAGTATCATTCCATCCTCTCAAGTTCGTGTTCTATTCCTCCATGTTTTAACCGGAGTGCTGCCTAAATCCTTTCAGTCTTTTCCGTTTCTTTTCTCATTCTAACCACTCCGGTTAAAACGAGTCGTTTCATAGTCTATCTGATTCCGTGAGTTTTCGATTCTCATCATTCTCGTCGGTCCTCACTTATTCTCGAGTGCTCTTGATTCTTGGCTTCTTCTCTTGAGTTCTTGTTTCACCTCTTCCCTTTTCCCTTCCGTCTCGGTCCTAAGATCTCGGGACAACATCTCTTGTTAGTGGAGGAGTGTTGTAACGCCCCGGATTCGATGCGCCGGGTGTCCGCCAGTTATTCATCGTCGTTGCCATGTCATTTGCTTACATGTTGCACTTTGCCATGTCATCATCTGCATTTCATATCATGTCATCATGTGCATTTCTTTTTGCATGCATATTCGTCTCATGCATCCGAGCATTATCCCCGTTGTCCGTTTTGCGATCCGGCACTCCTATGCCCTCCGGCGTCCCCCTTTTTTGTCTCCTGTTGTGAGTGGGTATTAAACTTTCTCGGAATGTCCCGAGGTTTGCCAAGCGGCCTTGGTATAGCACCGGTAGACCGCCTGTCAAGTTTCGTGTCATTTGGAGGTCGTTTGGTACTCCAACGGTTAACCGGGTAACTGTAAAGCCCTCTTTGAGTTGCAGCCCAACACCCCTTCCAAAGTGGCCCAAAACCCACCGAACTCCCCTCCATGCTCTCGGTCGTTCGATCACGATCGCGTGGCCGAAAACCGCTCCTCATTTGGACTCTCCTAGCTCCCTCTACCTATAAATAGGCCCCTTTCACCGAAATTTTCGTCCAAACCCTAGCCTTCTTCCTCCTCCCGCCGACGGACACGTGAACCGGGCCGGACATGTCCGCCCGTCCCCGCGCCGCCGCCCACGCCCACTCCCACGCCGCCAAGTGGCCCCGCCACCGCTGCCGCCACGGGCCCATGAGCCAGCGGGCCCGCCCGCCGCTCCGCCATCGCCGCCGGCCGAGGGACGCCGCCGCCGTTCGCCGCCGCCCGCCGCTGCTCGCCCGCCCGCCGCCTCCGCCCGCCGCCGCCTCGGCCGGGTCGCCGCCAACATCAACGCGCTTCGCCAGCCTTCGCCAACCGTCGCCGCCGCCGAGTTTCCTCGCCGAGCGCCGGCGCCCACTCCGCCGACCGCCGCCTCCGCCTGCTGGTGGTCTCCTCGGTCAGATCCGGTGGGATCCGCCGATCTCCTCCTCCGGCCTCTCCCTCGTCGCCGCCGCCTCCCCTTCTTCTCCGGCGAGCTGCCGCCCCGTCTCTGGCGATCTCCAGGTCCAGCCCGAGGTTGAAATCCCACTAAGTCCCCGAAATAATTACTTTATCATGCCATGTTTGACCTGTTGTATCTCTGCATCCGTAGCTCCGTTTCGTGCGTTTAATATGTCAAATTGTTCGTCTCAACGAGTACTACATTTCATTCCAGTGCATCATTTTCATTTGAGTTCATCTTGATGCCCGAAATGCTGTTGGAAGAGTGCATGTTGATGTTAATCTGCTGAAACTGTTATAACTTGCTCATTTGTCATTTTTGCCATGTTTGATGTGTGCATCCTATGAGGTTGATGTCTACATGTGTTTTGATCTATGCCATGCCATCTTTCCAGAGGTGCAAACCATGTATTTTTGTGATCAATGTGGTGACTAGCACAAGCATGCAAACTAGGCTTCGTGATATTGCTGATTTTAGTCCCGCTCTTGTTATTTTGATGCCATGTAAACCGGATGCTGAGAGATCCATGCATATTTTGAGATACTTAAGTAAGGGTGTTTTGAACATATGGTTGTTGTCTATCCATCCCTGCCCTTGGTTGCAATTATGGAGTAGTCTAGCATGTCATTTGAGTGCTCTACTTTTGCTTCAAAATGTTTCCTGGCAGATTATTTACATGTTATTCATATTGGCCAAGGTTGCTATATTTGATCCTTGCATGCTATGAACTTGTTCTTGACTTGGTTTGTTTCATAAACATGCCTTCTTGATGATGCTATGCTTATATTGTCATGCAATAACTTGTGGTGAGTGATTCAAGCTTGTTAAGTAGTGTACTTCTTTGTTCTTTGTTTTGCTAGACTGTTTCTGTTATATTTTGTTGCTATGTAAACATGTTGCTACTAATCATTCTATGCATAATCTGGAGATGTTCTATAAACATGTTTTGATCTACATGTTATGCCCTATCTATCCATGCCCTTGGCTGCATTTATAGTTTGCTGTAGATTGTTCATATCTTGCTCCAAAGTTGCTTGATAATGTTGCTATCAGCCTGTTAACATTAAGTTCACTAGTTCCCATGTGTTTTGCTAGTGTTCCATGCACCCTATGAACTTGATCTTGCCATGCTTAACTTCATAAACATGCCTTCTTACTGTTGGTTGCCTTTCCATGCCATGTATTGCTCTGTGGTGAGTGGTTCAAGCTCACCAACATGCCTACTTATTGTTGTTCCTGCCATGTTTGAATCTGTAATATAACTTGCCATGTTTACATGGGTTCCATCATATTTTCTATGCCTTTTGGCTCATGGTCGATAAGGAACTTTTGATCTATGCTATTATTAGGCATATGCCATGCCTTTGTTTTCCATGATAAGTTCCTGTAACATGTTGTTTGCTTGCTCTAAACATTGCAACTCGATGTTATTTCGCTAAAGCCCTAAACTGTTATTATTTGCAATCTTCCCATGTCTTTTGAGCATGTTCTAGTTGTTTCGGAGATAGCTCAGTGTTCATGTTTTGTTGTGGTTTACCTATGCTTCATGCCCATGCCTTTTGTTATTATGTTGGGGTGCTGTAGCATATTGATTTGATGCTTGTAAGATGCCTAGTTGTTTGTTATGGATGATTGTTGTTATGACTTGTATAGAGTGTATGTGTTGCCCGCTGTTCGCTTTTGAGTGTGCTCTATATGAAACTTGCTTGATTTTGCATATAGTTTCATATTATCATGTTGAATCCTTGTTTTGGTGTGTTTGCTTGATGTTTGTATGCATTTTGCATCAATGCCATGTTTAACTTGTTTTGCTCATATCTTCTAGGCCGTAGCTTCGAATTAAATGAACTTTGTATGTAACTTGACTAGAATTTCGTGTAGATCATCTTGGTGCATTTTAACTTGCTGTTTAACGACTTGAACACAAGGTTTATTCAGTTCTGGACCAATTTCTAAATTTGCATATGAGGACTTACCGGAATTGTTATATGTTGTTTCCGGCCTCATTTAAACTTGCCTTGATGTGTTGATCTTGTTTGCATCATCTCTTGCCATGAGTAGCTTCATGTAGCTTTGTCATGCATCATGCTTGTTGTGCATCCTGTCTTGTCTATGTGTGGTGTGTTTACTATGTTGTGTGCATCTTCTTGATAGTTCCCGTTTCGTTGCGATCGTGAGGATTCGTTCGTCTACGTGTGGTTCGTCTTCGTGGCTTCATCTTCTTCATGGACTCATTCTTCTTCCTTGCGGGATTTCAGGCAAGATGACCGCTACCCTGGATCTCACTACTATCATTGCTATGCTAGTTGCTTCGTTCTATTGCTATGCTGCGCTTCCTATAACTTGTTCTTCAAGCCTCCCAAATTGCCATGAACCTCTAACCTTTGACACCCTTCCTAGCAAACCGTTGTTTGGCTATGTTATCGCTTTGCTCAGCCCCTCTCATAGCGTTGCTAGTTGCAGGTGAAGTTGAAGATTTCTCCTTGGTGGACAGGGTTATGTTGGGATATCACAATATCTCTTATATTATTAATGCATCTATATATTTGGTAAAGGGTGGAAGGCTCGGCCTTATGCCTGGTGTTTTGTTCCACTCTTGCCGCCCTAGTTTTCGTCATACCGGTGTTATGTTCCCGGATTTTATGCTCCTAACGCGGTCGGGTGATTTATGGGACCCCCGACGGTTCGCTTTGAATAAAACTCCTCCAAAGAAGGCCCAACCTTGGTTTTACCATTTGCCTCACCACCACCTACCTTTCCCTTGGGAGTAATTAACCCAAGGGTCATCTTTATTATAGCCCCCGGCCAATGCTTGTCTAAGTGTTGGTCCAAACTAGAGCACCGTTGGGACCATTCCTTGGCAACTTGGATTCGTTGGTACCAGACGCTTCGCTTATCCGGTGTTGCCTCGAGAACGAGATATGTGCAGCTCCTATCGGGATATCGGCGATCGGGCGGTCTTGCTGGTCTTGTTTTACCATTGTCGAAATGTCTTGTAAACCGGGATTCCGAGACCGATCAGTCTTCCGGAGAAGGTCTATTCTTCGTTGATCGCGAGAGCTTGTCATGGGCTGTTGGGACACCCCGCAGGTATAAACTTTCGAGAGCCGTGCCCGCGGTTATGTGGCAGATGGGAATTTGTTAATGTCCGGTTGTAGATAACTTGACACCAGATCCGAATTAAAACGCATCAACCGCGTATGTAGCCGTGATGGTCTCTTCTCGGCGGAGTCCGAGAATTGAACACGCTTTCTGGGTTATGTTTGACGTAAGTAGGTGTTCAGGATCACCTCTTTATCATTGCTAGCTTCACGACCGTTCCTTTGTTTCTCTTCTCGCTCTCATTTGCGTATGTTAGCCACCATATCATGCTTAGTCGCCGCTGCAACCTCACCACTTTACCCCTTCCTTTCCCATTAAGCTTTGCTAGTCTTGATACCCATGGTAATGGGATTGCTGAGTCCTCGTGGCTCACTGATTACTACAACAACAGATTGTGTACAGGTTATGCGATGATCATGACGCGAGAGCGATGCTTGCTTGCGTTGAGTTCTTCTTCTGCTTATTCTTCGATCAGGGGATAGGTTCCAGGTCGGCAGCCTGGGCTAGCAGGGTGGATATTGTTTGAGTTTCTGTTTATGATTCATCCGTAGTTGGATGTTGTTCTTGTATGTTGTATTGTGGTATTCATGAGACATTGTATGTATTGAATGTATCCCCATCTATTTATGTAATGTTGATGTAATGATATCCACCTTGCAAAAGCGTTCCAATATGCGGGTCTATCCTTGGTGGGACCTTCGAGTTCCTTTTTGGATAGGGTCGCATATTGGGCGTGACATCCCCCCTCCTTGGCGCGCCCCAAGGGCCGGCCGGCCTCCCGCCTTGCTCCTTTATATACGGGGGCAGGGGGGCACCCCATAGACACACAAGTTGATCTACGAATCGTTCCTTAGCCGTGTGCGGTGCCCCCTCCACCATATTCCACCTCGGTCATATCGTCGCGGAGTTTAGGCGAAGCCCTGCGCTGGTAGAACATCATCATCGCTACCACGTCGTCAGGCCGACGGAACTCATCTCCGGAGCTTTGTTGGATCGGAGGCCGGAGATCGTCATCGAGCTGAACGTGTGCTGAACTCGGAGGCTCCGTACGTTCGGTGCTTGGATCGGTCAGATCGTGAAGACGTACGACTACATCAACCGCGTTGTGCTAACGCTTTCGTTTACGGTCTACGAGGGTACGTGGACGAACACTCTCCCCTCTCGTTGCTATGCCATCACCATGATCTTGCGCGTGCGTAGGAATTTTTTTGAAATTACTACGTTCCCCAACAAATCTTTGTCCCAAAACCTTAGATTGGTATATGTGGGTTGCTAGTAGTGTTGATTACATCTTAATTAGTCTATTTGGTTGAAAATTGAATGTTCAGAACCTTAAGTATATGCAATACATCTCTGATCTTGAACATTATTTGTGAGTAGCTACTTTTGTTCTTGAGGACATGAGAGAAGTCTTGTTATAAGTAATCATGTGATGTTGGTATTCCTTCGATATTCTGATCATATGTATGTTGTTGCTTCCTTTAGTGGTGTCATGTGAATATCGACTACATGACACTTCACCATACTTGGGCCTAAGGGAAGGCATTGTGGAGTAATAAGTGGATGATGGTTTGCTAGGGTGACAGAACCTTAAGCCCTAGTTTATGCGTTATTCCGCAAGGGACTAATTTGGATCCATATGTTTCATGCTATGATTGGATTTATTTTAATTCTTCTTTCGTAGTTGCGGATGCTTGCGAGAGGGGGTAATTATAAGTGGGATGCTTGTTCAAGTAAGTACAACGCCCAAGCACCGGTCCACCCACATATCAAATTATCAAAGTAACGGTCGCCAATCAACTAAACATGATGAACGTGACTAGACAACAATTCCCATGTGTCACCGAGAACGCTTTGCTTATTATAAGAGAATGTTCCGACTTGTACTTTCCTATAAAAAAGGATTGGGCCACCTTACTGCACTTTTGCTACTATTGTTACTTGTTACTTGTTACAAAATATCTTGCTACAAACTATCTATCACTGTTACCTACATCACTTGGAGAGAATACCTTGTTGAAAACCGCTTATCATTTTCTTCTGCTCCTCGTTGGGTTAGACACTCTTACTTAGCGAAAGGACTATGATTGAATGCCTATACTTGTGGATCATCAAGACTCTTTTCTGGTGCCGTTGCCGGTGAGTGAAGTTCCTTTGGTAAGGAAACATTTATATTACATGCTGAAATTTTCTGTCACTTGTTACTATGGAAAATAATCCTTTGAGGGGCTTGTTTGGGGTATCTTCACCTCGAACGGAAGCAATAAGAGTTTCCCCTCAACCTACTGAACCTACTGAAAATATTTATTATGAGATTCCTGCGGGTATGTTAGAGAAACTGCTAGCTAATTCTTATGCAGGAGATGAAACAATACATCCTAATATGCACTTAATCTATGTGGAAGAAATTTATGGAATGTTAAAAATTGCAGATTTATCTGAGGATGGAGTTAAGAAGAAGGTATTCCCTTTATATTTGGAGGGAAAGGCATTGACATGGTATGGGCTATTGGATGATATTGGAACATGGGATTGGTACCAATTGAAATTCGAATTTCACCAGAAGTTCTATCCTATGCATTCGGTTCATCATGATCGGAATTATATACATATAATTTTTGGCCTCGGGAAGGAAAAAGTATTGTTCAAGCTTGGGGGAGTCTTAAGTCTATGATGCACACATGCCCCAATCATGAGCTCTCAAGAGGAATTATTATGCAGAACTTTTATGTTCGGCTTTCTCATAATGATCGACCCATGCTCGATACTTCTTCTGATGGTTCCTTTATGAAGAAAACTATTGAATTCAAATGGGGTCTTCTAGAAAGAATTAAATGCAACTCTGAAGATTGGGAATTCAAAAAGGTAAAGAGTCAAGTATTAAACTTGAGTTTGATTGTGTTAAATGTTTTATGGAAACATATGCTTTTCAGAAGTTTAGTACTAAATATGGACTTGACTCTGAGGTAGTAGTTTCTTTTGTGAATCATTTGCTACTCATATTGATCTCCCTAAGGAGAAGTGGTTTAAGTTTCATCCACCTATTGAAGATATGTTAGAGGAACCTGTTATAGTTAAAGATGAAACAATAATTTATAATGTTGATCCAGTTGTGCCTACTATTTATATTCAGAAACCTCCTTTCCCCGTTAGGATTAAGAAACATGGTAAAATTACAATTGTGGTTAAAAAGAGTAATATCAATACACCTAGACCCTATGAACAAATAAATGTAGAATCTAATGTTGCAATGGTTAAGGATCTCTTGGTTGATAATATTGATGGGCATGTTATTTACTTCTGTGGTGAAGCTGCTAGAATTGCTAAACCTGCTAGAAACGAACAAGATATGTTAGATAAGAAAAAGCCAGTAGTGGGCATGCCTATTGTTTCTGTTAAAATTGGAGACCATTGCTATCATGGTTTATGTGACATGGGTGCTAGTGTGAGTGCTATTCCATTTACTTTATATCAAGAAATTATGAATGATATCGCACCTGTTGAGACTGAGACTGAGACCATTGATGCTACTATTAAGCTTGTAAATATAGATACTGTTTTACCACTTGGTACTGTTCAAGATGTTGAAGTCTTGTGTGGTAAGATCAAATACCCTACTGATTTCTTATTACTTGGTTCACAACAAGATAATTTTTGTCCCGTTATATTTGGTAGGCTTTTCTTGAATACCGTTAATGCTGAAATTGATTGTGTTAAATAAAATCTTAGAGTTAAGTTTGGTGATGTATCTCATGAGTTTAATTTCTCAAAATTTTGTAGACAACCACATGATAAAGAATTATCTAGTAAAGATGAAATTATTGGTCTTGCTTCTATTACCGTACCTCATACTGATACGCTAGAACAATATTTGCTAGACCATGAGAATGATATGCATATGAATGAAAGAAATGAAATAGATGAGATATGCTTTACACAAGCACATGTCCTTAAACATAATTTGCCCGTTGAAACTCTTGAAGACCTGTCCCACCTAAGAGTGATCCTGTGTTTGAATTAAAGAAATCACCTGATAGACTGAAATATGCTTATCTTGATGAAAAGAAGATATATCTTGTTATTATCAATGCTAACATTTCGAGCATGAAGAAAAGGGATTGCTTAAAACTCTGAGGAAGCATCATGCTGCTATTGGATGTACTCTTAATGATCTTAAGGGCATTAGTCCCACTCTATGCCAGCACAAGATTAATATGGAGCCTGATGCCAAACCCGCCATTGATCACCAATGTCATTTGAATCCTAAGATGAAGGATGTGGTAAGAACTAAAATATTAAATCTTCTGGAAGCAGGTATAATTTGACCCATAGCTAATAGTAGATGGGTGATGACCCACAAGTATAGGGGATCAATCGTAGTCCTTTCGATAAGTAAGAGATTCGAACCCAACGAGGAGCAGAAGGAAATGACAAGTGGTTCTCAGGAAGGTATTTTCTGCAAGCACTGAAATAGTCGGTAACAGGTATTTGATAGCAAGATAATTTATAACAAGCAAGTAACGGTAACGGTAAATAAAGTGCAGCAAGGTAGCCCAATCCTTTTGTAGCAAAGGACATGCCAAAACAGTCTCTTATGATAAGCAAACCGTTCTTGAGAGTACACGGGAATTTCATCATATCACTTTCATCATGTTGGTTTGATTCATGTTCGCTACTTTGATAATTTGATATGTGGGTGGACGGTGCTTAGGTGCTATTCTTACTTGAACAAACCTCCTATTTATGATTAACCCCCTCGCAAGCATCCGCAACTACGAGAAAAGTATTAAGATAAATTCTAACCATAGCACTAAACTTTTGGATCCAAATTAGTCCCTTGCGAAATAGCGCATAAACTAGGGTTTAAGCTTCTATCACTCCATCAACCCATCATCTAATAACTACTCCACAATGCATTCCCTTAGGCCCAAATATGGTGAAGTGTCATGTAGTCAATGTTCACATGACACCACTAAGGGAATCACAACATACATATCATCAAAATATCGAACACATATCAAGTTCACATGATTACTTGCAACATGACTTCTCCCGTGACCTCAAGAACAAAAGTAACTGCTCACAAATAATAATAATGCTCAAGATCAGAGGGGTATTAAACGTCATAATGGATCTGACATATAATCTTCCACCAAATAAACCATATAGTAATCAACTACAAGATGTAATCAACACTACTAGTCACCCAAATGCACCAATCTAAGGTTCCGATACAAAGATTGAACACAAGAGATGAACTAGGGTTTGAGAGGAGATGGTGTTGTTGAAGATGTTGATGGAGATGGCCTTCCCAAAGATGCGAGAGTTGTTGGTGATGACGACGACGATGATTTCCCCCTCTAGGAGGGAAGTTCCCCCAGCGGAATCGCTCCATCGGAGGGCAAAAGTGCTCCTGCCCAAGTTCCGCCTCGAGACGGCGCTTCGTCCCAAAATTCCTCACTTTATTTTTTTCTAAGTCAAAATGACTTATATACCAAAAGAGGGGCACCGGAGGTGGGCAGAGGAGGGCACAACCCACCCGGTGGGCCCCCTTTGGTAGTTATTTGCTCCAATATTCTTCATGTATTGCAAAATAATTCTCCGTAAATTTTCAGCTTATTTGGAGATGTGCAGAATAGGTAACTCTGATGTAGCTTTTTCAGGACCAGAATTCCAGCTGCCGGTATTCTCCCCCTTTGTGTAAACCTGGCATATTATGAGAGAAAAGGCATTCGAATTACTCCCAAAAGCTATATGATGCATAAAAACATTATAAATAAAAGTAAGAAAACATGATGCAAAATGGACGTATCAATGGGTAAGTCCTGTTCACTATGTTCCTAAGAAAGGAGATATTACTGTTGTTCCTAATGATAAAAACGAACTTATCCCACAAAGAATTGTTAGTGGTTATAGGATGGTAATTGATTTTAGGAAACTAAATAAAGCTACTAGAAAAGATCATTACCCCTTGCCTTTTATTGATCAAATGTTAGAAAGATTATCTAAGTATACACACTTCTGTTTCCTTGATGGTTATTTTGGTTTTTCTCAAATACCTATATCAAAAGAAGATCAAGAGAAAATGACTTTTACTTGTCCTTTTGGAACTTATGCTTATAAACGTATGCCTTTTGGTTTATGTAATGCACATGCCACCTTTACAAAGATGTGTGACTGCTATATTCTTTGACTTTTGTGAAAAGATTGTTGAGGTATTCATGGATGATTTTTCCGTTTACGTGTGACGCCCCCAAAATTAATCATGCACTAAACATCCTCGCAGCATGCATGATCAAGATCAGTGACTTACAGTATAATATCACAACACAACTCTACGACAGAAAGGGATAAACATAAATCTCATAAATTACAATCCAGGGGTCGCAAGACCCGAAATTACACAAGAGTTAGGCCTGAGTGCAGACAATTACAAAAGTGCCTTAAGAAGGAGAAAACAAACAACAATTCTAGATCGAAAAGGCGTAGGCCTCATGCCTGGGACCTCCGAACTACTCCTCGAAGTCGAACTCCATGTAGCAATCATCATCGGGATCCTCTGGCTCCTGGGCTCCATCAGCTGATCGCAACATCCGGGAAAAAGAAAAGAGGTAGCAAAGCAACCATGAGTACTCATCCAAAGTACTCACAAGACTTACATCAGAACTATGCAGTATGCATTGGTGTCAAAGGAATGGGGCTATATCTTTGGTTTATACTGCAGAAATGCCAGAATAGAGGGGGAGAAACTCATCCTATCCAATACTACATCTTTTGCAGCCATCATCTTGCAGCAGTAGATGAGAGGAGCACATAATATTATTTAGTAACATGTATGTATCAGCAATACCCAGAGATCCTTCCTCGACTGCTCGGCGAGAAAGCGATCTTGGAGTAGTAAAATAGTTAAGTATCACAATAGTATCCGGTTCTAGTTGTAGTAGATCAGGATACAACTCCAAGCGTCCTGTGACCATGGACATGGATATTCGAATAGATTACTTCCCTGCAGAGGTGCACTACATTACCCGATACGCTTGATTACCTCTGGCTGGACACACTTTTTTGGGTAATGCACGACCTCAGATGATCAACACGTCATAGTCCTACCTAGGCTCTCCAGAGAGGTCAACACGCCGGTCTACATCCTAAGTGCGAAGGAGTCATGGGCCTATCATCCAAAGCACTCCTACGCATTGCGAGGATGGTCAAGACCAGTCCTGGATACCTCTTTATCCAAAGCAGGTGCTTACGCGGACCACCCGGGCGCGTTCCACTCAATTGTGACATCTGTAGAGCTTTCGGGAGAAACGTATGATGCCGAGAGCCTAGTACTTATCCCGCATAGTGGTTAGTGCATAAAGGCACGTAGCCCAACTCGAATCAAATACCCAAATTATTAGCATCTCGCAGAGATGACCAGGGTCGTCGCTCCGACTAGGTAACTCGCGGACCACGACCAGGGACCAGGCCCACCTCTCTCCTAGTTGGTCTCCACCTGCCCTGTCGTTCCACCACATTTTCTCTCACATGTACCCTTGGGGCCGACCCTGATAACCCCCAAGTATAGGGGATCGCAAGAGTTTCCGAGGGTAGAGTATTCAACCCAAATTTACTGATTCGACACAAGGGAAGCCAAAGAATACTTGTAAGTATTAGTACTTGAGTTGTCAATTCAACCACACCTGGAGACTAAATATCTACAACAAAGTGATCAGTAGCACAGTAGTATGGTAATTCGATAGTAGTAGTAATGATATCAATGGTAACGGTAATAGCAGTAACAGTAGTTTTGTAGCAGTTATGACACTAGTAACAATAGCAATAGTAATAGTAACATAGCAAGAACAATATGTGAAAATATCATAGGCATTGGATCAGTGATAACGTTGGATAATATTGATCATGCAATAGTCATAACCTAGGGCGACATAGAACTAGCTCCAATTCATCAATATAATGTAGGCATATATTTCGTAAATAGTCATATGTGCTTATGGAAAAGAACTTGCATGACATCTTTTGTCCTACCCTCCCGTGGCAACGGGGTCCATAAGGAAACTAAGGGATATTAAGGCCTCCTTTTAATAGAGAGCCGGAACAGAGCATTAACACATAGTGAATACATGAACTCCCCAAATTATGGTAATCACCGGAGAGAATCCCAACCATTGTCACCTTGGGTTATGCGGATCATAACACGTAATAGGTGCGTATAACTTGCAAGATAGGATGTAGAACACAAATATATTGGTGAAAACATAAACGGTTCAGATCTGAAATCATGGCACTCAGGCCCTAGTGGCAAGCATTAAGCATAGCAAAGTCATAGCAACATCAATCTCAGAACATAGTGGATACTAGGTGAGGGAGTCCTGGACTAGGGGGTATCCGGACGGCCGGACTATATACTTTGGCCGGACTGTTGGGCCGTGAAGATACAAGACTCAAGACTTCGTCCTGTGTCTGGATGGGACTCTCCTTTGCGTGGAAGACAAGCTTGGCGATCCGGATATTAGATCTCCTTCTTGTAACCGACTGTAAACCCTAGCCCCTCCGGTGTCTATATAAACCGGAGGGTTTGGTCCGTATAGGGACAATCATAATCATCATAGGCTAACTTCTAGGGTTTAGCCTCTACGATCTCGTGGTAGATCAAATCTTGTAATACTCATATCATCAAGATCAATCAAGCAGGAAGTAGGGTTTTACCTCCATCGAGAGGGCCCGAACCTGGGTAAAACATCATGTCCCTTGCCTCATGTTACCATTAGCCTTAGACGCACAGATCGGGACCCCCTACCCAAGATCCGCCGATTTTGACACCGACATTGGTGCTTTCATTGAGAGTTCCTCTGGGTCGTCGCTGCAAGGCTCAATGGCTCCTTCAATCATCAACAACAATGTGGTCCAGGGTGAGACTTTTCTCCCCGGACAGATCTCCGTGTTCGGTAGCTTCGCACTGCGGGCCAATTCGCTTGGCCATCTCGAGCAGATCGACAGCTACGCCCCTGGCCATCAGGTCAGGTTCGGAAACTTGAACTACACGACCGATATTCGCGGAGACTTGATCTTCGACGGATTCGGGCCTACGCCAGGAGCGCCGAACAGTCACGATGAGCACGGTTTAGATTTGCTGTCGGACAATACTTGGGATATTGCACCTGCAGGAGCCCCGGACCTAAATCCGGGGCAGATTGCGTCGTCCGAGGACGGGTGGATGGACCCCGCCCCGGAGGCCGCACACTCATCGGCGGTAGAGCCGACCACAGACTTCACCCCCAAGGAAGCCTGTGTCTTCGGACCCCTCGACTCGTGTCCGGTTGTAGGCCCCAGATCACATACCGAGCCCGCCGATTCGGCTGGGCTCCGTAATGGAGTTCATCACACGGATATCGCCCAAAGACGCCCTTTGGCGACATGCTAAACTCATTAAGGTCTCTCTCTTTGTCAGGAAACCCTTGGCCGAACTATGTCCGGCTCGAGTGGGAAGCAGGCGACGAGGGAATTCGTTGCCCACCCACCACCCACTTCATTGCCACGGTCGACGATCTGACCGACGTGCTTGACTTCGACTCTGAAGACATCGACGGTGTGGACGACGATGCAGGAGATGAACAGGAACCACCGCCCACGGGGCGCTGGACAACCACCTCCTTATATGATATATATATATATATATGGTGGACACTCCGAAAGAAACCAATGGTGATGAGGCAATGGAGGATAACCCCTCAAGGAAGAAAGCAGAGCATGGGCGTCATCGGCGCCGCTCCAAGCCCCGCCACCGCAATACCGACACAGGAGACAAAAACAATCCGGATGGTGCCGAAGATGAATACAACCCCGATCAGCCTGCCTTCGAGCAGGCCGAACAGGAAGACGGGCAGGTCAGCCCAGACGAACATGCGACGGACGGGTACCCGGAGGAGGACAACTACGTGCCCCTCACCAAAGACGAGATTAGCCTCGGCGACGATGAATTCGGCGTGCCTGAGGACCCCGTAGAGCAGGAGAGCTTCAAGCGCCGGCTTATGGCCACTGCGAGGGGCCTGAAAAAGAAGCAGCAGTAGCTCCAAGCTGATCAAGATCTGCTCACAGACAGATGGACTGAAGTCCTGGCGGCCGAGGAATATGGACTCGAGCGCCACACCAAAGGTTATCCAAAGCACAAGCGGCTACCTCAACTCGAGGAGGGGCCTATCCTACCAGCGCAGGACGAGGCTGACCGGCCACCTCGTGGCCGGGATAAAACGGCGTATCAGCCCGAATACCAGCCCGCACCCCCATGCCAATACACTACGGCCCAGGGCAATAGGAAGGACCTGCGAGACATATTGGAAAACAAGGCAGGACAGCCAAGATCGATCTACGGCGCGGGGGCGCGCCCCAACACGTGACGATGATCGTCATGCGGATACACTATCAACAAGTCCGCCGGGCCAACACAGCCAACTGACTCATTCGAATGCGAGCTACATAGCCCGCATAGAGGCGCCAAGACACCCCTCTCGCTTCATCGACGAAGTGATGGATCATGAATTCCCAGAAGGGTTTAAACCCGTAAACATTGAATCATATGATGGCACAACAGACCCCGCAGTATGGATCAAAGATTTCCTTCTCCACATTCACATGGCCCGGGGCGACGATCTACACGCCATCAAGTATCTTCCGCCTAAGCTCAAAGGACCGGCCCAACACTGGCTAAATAGCTTGCCGGCAAATTCCATTGGCAGTTGGGAAAACCTGGAGGATGCGTTCCTCGCTAACTTCCAGGGCACGTACGTGCGACCAGCGGATGCCGATGACTTGAGCCACATTACCCAACAGCCCGAAGAGTCAGCCAGAAAATTCTGGACTCGGTTCCTAACTAAAAAGAACCAAATTGTCGACTGTCCGGACGCCGAAGCCCTGGCGGCCTTTAAGCATAATATCCGCGACAAGTGGCTCGCCTGACACCTTGGCCAGGAAAAACCAAAATCCATGGCGGCCCTCACAACACTCATGACCCGCTTTTGCACGGACGAGGACAGCTGGTTGGCTCGCAGTAGCACCACGCCAATAAACTCCGGCACTTCAGATGTCCACGACAACAACGGCAAGCCACGGCGCAACAGACATAAGCGTCGGAACAATGGCGACAACACTGAAGACACGATAGTTAATGCCGGATTCAGTGGCTCAAAATCCGGTCAGCGGAAAAAGCCGTTCAAAAGAAACAATCAGGGACCGTCTAGTCTGGACCGCATACTTGATCGCTCGTGCCAAATTCACGGCACCCCAGATAAGCCAGCAAACAACACTAACAAGGACTGCTGGGTGTTCAAATAGGCCGGTAAAGCAAATGCCGAAAATAAGGACAAGGGGCTGCACAGCGACGATGACGAGGAGCCCCGACGTCCGAACACGGGCGTACAGAAGAAATTTCCTCCCCAGGTGAAAACGGTCAATATGATCTACGCCACCCACATTCCCAAACGGGAATGAAAGCGAACACTACGGGACGTCTATGCGATGGAGCCAGTCGCCCCAAAGTTCAACCCATGGTTAGCCTGTCCGATCACTTTTGATTGTAGGGATCACCCGACCAGCATCCCTCACGGCGGTTCAGCCGCATTGCTCCTAGACCCAATCATTGACGGATTTCACCTCACGCGAGTCCTTATGGACGACAGCAGCAGCCTGAACCTACTTTACCAGGACACAGTGTGCAAAATGGGCATCGACCCTTCAAGGATCAAGCCCACCAAAACCACCTTCAAAGGTGTAATTCCAGGAGTAGAGGCCCGTTGCACGGGCTCCATAACACTGGAAGTGGTCTTCGGATCTCCGGATAACTTCTGAAGCGAGGAGTTAATCTTTGACATTGTCCCTTTCCGTAGTGGCTATCATGCACTACTTGGACGAACCGCATTCGCTCGATTCAATGCGGTACCACACTATGCATACCTCAAGCTCAAGATGCCAGGACCTCGCGGTGTTATAACATTCAATGGAAACACGGACCGCTCTCTTCGTACAGAAGAGCATACTGCAGCCCTCGCGGCAGAAGTACAAAGCAGCCTTCTCCGGCAAACTACCAATCCGGTGATAACAACCCGGAACACCGTCAAGCGAGTCCGGAGTACCCTGCAATAGGATCGCCAAGCATGCCAAGACCGCGACTAGCAGTCCGGCCTCCGCCCCAGCCCCATTCAGGCAGCATTCTTGCCGTGCGTACACAATTACGCACTCAAAATACCATGGGCATAGGCGAGGCAAAGTAGTGACACGGTCAACTGTGCGGTTCAGCCGCAACATACTTTAATAACCCTCTTTATCTTTCAGGACTCTACTTTTGGGCAGCCTCTTCAGAAAACCGGATCATCGGACTCCTCACAGGAGGGAGAACCAAGGAGGCAAAAGGCTTTGCGCACAAAGGGAATACCCAGGTGGTATCTGTTAATGATCGTTATACCTGTTTTATTACCTACACGCGGCCCGCCCTTGGATAGGACATGTCAAATAGTCCTATTTACTTCTGCTCAACGCATTAATTGTAAAGATACGCTTGGATGTATTATTTATCAATGGGAGATAATACATAGCGTCAGCTTATTATTCCTATCTTCACATTCTTTTCTAAAAATGTTTAGTCAATATTGAATCCATACACTTTGGTACGTTCAGTTTGCCAGGGGCTTCTTATGGCGTCCCATAATACGGCAAGATAAGTCCGAACACTTTCAACAGTGCAACACCCCGAACTTATAGCATTATATGCATCAACTTCGAATCATATCTTGGGTCAATAGTTGGGTTTGCCCGGCTCCCTTGTTTTGGTACCTTACGTTCCGTTATATCGGCTAAGGTAGCACAGGGAGAACTACTACAATTGTGTCCCAGTTCTTCCGGACGAGCACCTCAGTAGAGAAAGCTGAAAACTGACTGGCATGATGCAGCGAGAGCTGGTCGCTGTTCGAGAAGTCTTAAAATCCTTAAAGATTTTTTCCGCTTTAGGCGAGGAATTGGCCTTGTCCGATTTAGGTGTATATAGCGCCCCAATTTGGCTTTCCGAATTCTAGGGGCTTCGCCGAAATTTAAAGTTGTAGACTTCTATGGCTAAGTGAAAGTTATAAAGCCGCATAGTCCGATTGCCTTGTTCGCTGCGCCAAACACCTCCTTCAGGGACCAAATTTTTGGATAAAAGAGTGTTTTGGGTTTTCCACGAACACCCCAGTACTAGTTACATGGGGGCGGAAGCCGACAACTGGCCTACTTTCAGAATTTTATAAACAGCCGCATAGAAGGTAATATTTTAAATCAACAAAGCGTTGTATAGCGCAAACAACTTCGTTTTTACATTACAAAAACAACATGAGTACATTCACTCAAAGATCGTGTACTTGGTACATTCATCGGCCACGAGGCGAGCGCCTTTCATAATGCCATCATAATATTTCTTGGGATAGAGATGCACCTTGCCCTCCGGCGGTCCATCCTTCACCAGCTTCTCCGCATCCAACTTGCCCCAATGCACCTTCGCACGGGCAAAGGCCCGGCTGGCACCCTCAATGCAAATGGATCGCTTGATCACTTAAGGCGCGGACAGGCATTTACCATCCGCTTTATCAGGCCGAAGTAGCTGGCGGCAGGGGATCACCAGTCCACATCCGGACTATGAAATCTTTCATAGCCACTTCGGCCGCACTGTGGAGTTCAACCAATTGCTTCAATTGGTCACTTAGAGGCATCGGGTGTTTGGCTCCAGCATACTGGGACCAGAACAGCTTCTCCGTTGAGTTCCCCTCTTCGGCACGGTAGAACTCCGCGGCATCCGATATGCTACGTGGCAAATCTGCGAATGCCCATGGAGAGCTCCGAATTCGGGTAAGTAAAAGAAACGTCTCCTCCACATGCTTGCTTTGCATAAAGAATGTCTTACCCGCCGCTATCTTCTTGGCCGCCTGGATTTCCTGCTGGGCCTTTTCATCTTCGGCCTTAGCGTCTTTCATGCTCAAAAGGGCCTTCGCAAGTTCAGACTCCTTCGCCTTGAAGTCACGCTCCAAGAACTCGAACTTCTTGCCGAGCTCCTAGAGCTCTTGCTGTACCTCGCCCACCCTAGCATTTCGCTTTTCGCGCTCAATGCGGTCCATGGCTGCCTTGTCTTCAGCCTCGGATAGCGCTTTCTTCAGGGACGCCACTTCGATCGTGGCCCCTATTACAAAATCATGACGCTTTTTTGTTAGCATCACCAATTTTCTTACTCTATATGACATGTGAACGGGGTATCACTCACCTTTGTTCTCTTCGAGCTGCATCTTTGTGAGGCTGAGCTCCCTTTGGCCTTCTCAAGGTCCCATTGGAGTCCGGTGACCTCGCCTGTGCGGGCAGCAGCGGCAAGCAACACTGCCTGCTTATTCACATAGACACCTACTATTAGACTCCTGCGGATTAGAATTGACCCTCCGTTTGGCTTTTCTTTCTGAACACCAAATAGAGTATCAGGGGCTACTGTCTATCGGGTGATAATTTCACACAGTTTTGATTACTTACCTCAAAGCCTGTCAGGAGGCTGGAGCAGGCTTCGGTCAATCCGCTCTTGGCGGACCAAACCTTCTGAATCACCGCACTCATAAGAGTATGGTGCTCTTCATCCATGGAAGCGCCGTGAAGCACTTCCAGCAGACTATCCGGTGCCTCTGGCGCAAGGGAAGTCATCGGCACAGTCGGCTCACCCTCCTTAGCGAGGGGTTGCCTGCCCGAATCCGGAACCCTTGGAGGTTCCGGTCAATGTCCGGCTGAGAGCCCAGCTTGTTGTGGCTCTCGTTGGCATAATCCGAGGGGATCTTACGCCCCGTATGCCCGGCGTCTGGAATTTCGCCTTGGGGCGTCTCCAGAGTCGCCTCCCCCTGCTCTGGGAGCCTTTGGGACAACACCTCCATGTCGTCCGCAGGCCGAGGGGAAGTGGCTGTCGGGAGCGAATTCATCGCCGAATCGCTCAAAGACCCATCCGAAGAGGATACCTCGGGACGGACCCTGGCGGGACTGCATATATGTGTTCGGCATTATAAGAAACTATGAAGCGAAGTCGCACTAAAGTATAACAGAGTGCGGATACTCACGATCTTACTAGGGGCTTTCCCCTGGGCAGCCACTCCTCCTCGCTGTAGGTGGCCGTGGTGGAGTAATCCGGAAGGGACGCCTTTCCCTTCTTGGGCGTCCTAGCCTCCCCCTCCGGGACGGCTTTCCTTTTCTTCTCCTCCCCAGTGCGGGGAGGCGGAATTTCCTCATGTTCTCCCCCGCCTCCATAGGAGGAATCTGCCTCGTCGTCCTCGGACGACGAGCCGATGATGACCTTGCGCCGGGGACCCTTCCTGGTCCCCTGGGCCGCCCTCTTAGGCCCTTCGGCCTCTTCGGATGGGGCGGCCCTTTCCTTTTCCTCCTCCCCTTCTTGGGAGGAGTGTGCCTCATCGTCTTCGGACGAGGCGTCCGGTAGGACCTTACGCCGGCGACCCTTCCTGGTCCCCGGGGCCTTCTTTTCGGCCTTCTTTTCCGGCACCTTGTAAGGCGCCGGGACTAGCCTCTCCGTCAGGAGAGCGGTCGCTTGACCCTCTGGCAGTGGAGCCGGACTGTCGATCTGCTTCGCCGTCACCATGTACTCCTGATTAAATACACACGATGACTTAAAATCCTCCCATGAGTATGCTGGGAAAACTACATATGGTGATGGTCAGAAAACTCACCGGACGGGGGAGCCGCGTGGCGTGAAGTCCGCGGTCCTCGGATGTGGGAGGAGGTATTTCGGATGCCTTGAACAACAACTTCCATGCGTCCTTGTGTGTCGTGCCGTAGAGCTCTTGAAGTGTCTGGTGTTCGGCCGGGACGAACTCCCACATATTAAATGCCCGTCTTTGGCACGGAAGAATTCGGCGGACGAGCATGACCTAGACCACGTTGGCAAGCTTGATTTTCTTGTCCGTCATATTTTTGATGCAGTTTTGAAGTCCTGTCAGCTCCGTGGGCTCGCCCCAAGCCAGACCCTTCTTTTCCCAGGAGGTGAGCCGCATGGGAATTCCGGATCGGAAGTCGGGGGTCGCCGCCCAGTTGGCATCGCGTGCTCGGTGATGTAGAACAACCCCGATTTCCACCCTTTTACGGTCTCCGCGAAGGAGCCGTCGAGCCAGGTAACATTGGGCATCCTGCCCACCATGGAGCCTCCGCACTCCGCTTGTTGGCCTCTCACGATCTTCGGCTTCATGCAGAAGATTCGTAGCCACAAGACGAAGTGAGGCTTGATGAGGAGGAAGGCCTCGCACACGACGATAAACGCCGAGATGTTGAGAATGAAGTTTGGGGCTAGATCATGGAAGTCTAGCCCATAGTAAAACATAAGCCCGCGGACGAAGGGATGAAGTCGAAATCCCAGTCCACGGACGAAGTGGGCAAGGAACACGACCCTCTCGTGGGGTCCTGGAGTCGGAATGATCTGCCCTACGTCCGGCAGCCGATGTGCAATATCTGCGGCCAAGTATCCGGCCGCCCGGAGCTTCGTAATATGCTCCTCCTTCACGGTGGAGGTGAAAGGATCGATATGGTTGACTAGAGGGGGGGTGAATAGGCAACTAACAATTTTTTAAGCTTTTCTTTACCAAATTAAACTTTGCAACAAATAGGTTGTCTAGATATGCAACTAAGTGAGCAACCTATATGATGCAATAACAACTAGCACGCAAGCAACCAAGAGATGAAACAATAAGTAAGCTTATGTAAAGTAAAGGCACGAAATAACCAAGAGTGGAGACGGTGAAGACGAGGATGTGTTACCGGAGTTCCTTCCTTTTAGGGAAGTACGTCTCCGTTAGAGCGTGTGGAGGCACAATGCTCCCCAAGAAGCCACTAGGGCCACCAGATTCTCCTCACGCCTCACACGATGCGAGATGCCGTGATTCCACTATTGGTGCCCTTGAAGGCGGCGACCGAACCTTTACAAGCAAGGTTGGGGCAATCTCCACAACAATCGGAGGCTCCCAAGCAACAACACCACCACGAAGCTTCACCACAATGGAGTATGGCTTCGAGGTGACTCAACTGCCTAGGGTGCTCAACACCCAAGAGTAACAAGATCCGCAAGGGATAAGTGGGGAATCAAATATCCTTTGGTGGAAGTGTAGATCGGGCCCTTGTCACCCAATCCCGAGCAAATCAACAAGTTTGATTGGCTAGGAGAGAGATCGAGCGAAAATGGAGCTTGGAGCAACAATGGAGCTTAGAGGTGGAAGAGGTAGTCAACTAGAGGTAGAAGACATCCCTTATATAGTCGGGAAAAGATCCAACCGTTATCCACTAGTTCTGCTCGACTCACGGTACTACCGCTCCAAGGAGCGGTACTACCTGCTGGCCGAAGCGGTACTATCAGGCGACCACGGTACTACCGTGGCAGCTGCACAGCCGGAACACGCCGAGGAGGAAGAAGATTATACTACGGCGGCGCTGCATTACTACCGCTCCCTTGCGGTACTACCGCAAGGCAGAGGGTCACGGTTCAGGAAGGGCGCGGTCGAAATAAATTTCATCCGTGCCTACTTCGCAAAAACTAGGGTGGTGCAAAAACCCGATGCGGTACTACCGCTTGCAAGGCGCTGGTACTACCGTGGTAGGCACGGATGTAAAATTACATCCGCGCCTACTACCGCGACGCAGCGGTACTAAGGAGAAGGGCCACGGTACTACAACCCAAGGAGCGGTACTATCGTGGGCCCCTCGCAGTACTACCGCAGAACGAGCGGTACTATCGTGGGTGCCGCGGATGTAAAAATTACATCCGCCCTACTACAAGACCGAGCGCACTAGGCGAGAAAAGCGGCGGTACTACCGCGCCAATGGAGCGGTATTACCGTGAGGGGCACGGATGTAAAATTACATCCGCCCTACTACCGCCTTTGGAGCGGCACTAGGCCAAGGTATCAGCGGTACTACGCGCCAGAGGGCGGTACTACCGTGGTTCGTCATGGTACTACCGCTTGTACTTGCGGTACTACCGCAAGTACAGCAGTAGTCGTCAGTTTTTCGCACAACCACGATAACGATGGGTAGCTCCAAAGTGCAAGGAAAGGAGGGGCAAGTGTACGTGTGATTCCACCCTACCTTTCCGACGCGGACCCCCTCTTAATAGTACGGCTCTCCTACGACTCAACTCCACCAAAGAGAAACGTAGAACAACGCCGGCTTCATTAGTCTCCGAGGGGCACCGAATCGTCTTGTGCCTAATGATAAAGTATCTGTGGGACTCAAGGCACACGATTAGTCATTTAGTATTGTCATCAATCACCAAAACACTTAGGGATAAATATGCCCTTACAATCTCCCCCTTTTTGGTGTATTGATGACAACACGGGATTTGCACATAGATAAAAATGTTTAAAGTAGTGGCAAACCCCACTCCTCTAAAATATAGACGGGGCTCCCCCTAGATGTGTGCACTATAGATGAATGCTTTGGACTGCATGGCACACAACCTAGGATCAACACTCCCCCTTTATTTTAGAGACCAAGACATAATAATAAGCATAGCATAGCATGAAAGTAGCACAATATAACACAAGCTAGCTAGGATAGATAGAGTGCATATGTCTTATACCATACAAGATAAGATAACAAAGGTTCAAGCGATAAAAGCAGCAGAAAGTTCAACTGAAAGCAGCAAACACACAAACTCGCAAACAAACTCGCAAATCCCTACACTCTCTCCCCCTTTGGCATCGAGACGCCAAAAAGGCAGAGAGGACACCTAAACACACAAGAGGTGGCTCAAGCAGAAGCGGTCCCACTCCTCTTCGCAGACTCGTCTGCACTGGAATGGACTCCTCGGCCTCCTCCTCGTAATCAGTCCACTTGTATCCTTGCTTCTCCATCCACTCGGTCTCAGGAGTGATCGCTCCTCGCACCCGCCAGACACATCCTCGCCATAGAGCTGCAAGATCTTGTTGTGCCGGGCGACGACTCTCCTTGACTCCACATGAGCCTCAGTCTTTCCCTTGGCTTGCATGCGAAAAGAGACTTCATCTTATCCTTCAACCTCTTTGCCCAAGATGGCCTAGAGTCACTCTGAGAGGGCCTAGCAGAACGGCCCCAAAGAACATCCTCGGCCCAAAGAAGATCCTCATCAACAAAGCAGCAGCCCTAGCAGCAGACGCCCAAAGACGAGTAGCGGTGTTGGCCCAGTTGGGTTTGACCTCGGACAAATGGGCTCATGGAGAATCCATCGAGCCAGAACTCCTCCTCGGGTACATCTTCTCCCACGTCTTCAAATCAGCAGAAAAGGTAGGGTCCATAAATAGGCACCTTGCGGTTGAACACAAGAAACCAAAGCTCACACCACATGATGTGAGAGACATCAAGTGGCTGAGTCTCGAGACGAAGCGAGCCTCCTCGCATGAAGCATCATGTCCACCATGTAGGCATGAACCTTGTCTTTGTCACCGATCGCGCGGAACAGTGAGTTGCGGAAGATGCGGTACATGATATCCAGAAACGGGTTGAGAACCGAGATTATCTTGCCAGTGGCGAGCGTCTTCTCAACCATGAACGGAGTGAGCTTGTCCTTGTCAGCAGAGTCAGTATTGCCGTGAGGACGAACACCAACAGAGTGTCAAGTCCATCATCGACAACGCGAAGCAAGTCCATGAACTCCTTCGGTGTAGCGCATACGGTGGCGGCCATTGGTCATCCACGTCATCCTCCTCTCATCATTGGTGTCAAAGTACACTGAGGCAAAGAACTGACGATGATCTCAGGGTCATAGTCCATGTGGAACGAGATCACATGCTCAATTCCAAACTGCTCCACCAAGTCCAGAGCCTCCCCAAAGTAGTCACGAAACTTGTCCTTCCTCATGTGGTGCATCTCAATCCACTTCACCTCCACATAGGTATTCTGCTTGTTCTTGATGACATCCAAGTAGATCTGGGTTTGAGTCTTGTTCCAGAACAGTTCACACCCTCTGACAGTGGAGCGTGGGGTCACATATGGGTGAAGCTGCCTGAGATGGACATACTCTTGAGCGCCTATCTCATCCATACCCCTGGCGGGCTCCTTGTGCTTGCTGGCGGTGGACTTGACATTGCGCTTCGATGCAGATGACCCTCGAACTTCTCTGGGTTCGCAGACGCTTGGAACCAGTGTCATGAACGGGATTGGCCCGGCGAGAGCCACCACCTAAAACACACACGCAAAGCACCAAAACAAGTCGAAAAGGATCAATGCAAAGGCTATAAGACAGCACATGAAACCCATAGAAGATAAACGAGAAAGTTGGCATGCGATAGATGTGAGCCACGGTAGAACTGCCATGGGGTGCTATACTAAAGTCTTAGTACAGCTCCAGACGCGGTAGTACCGTGAGGGGTCACGGTAGTACCGTGACTGGGGCAGAAGTAAGGGTTTAGTACCGCACGGCACGCGGTAGTACCGCTCCCTACGGGCGGTAGTACCGCGTCGCGTCGGATCTAGCAGGATTTGAATCTGAAAAAGACCCGCGAAGCCATGGCGATGCTTTGGTGATCAGATCTAGTGCAAGACAACAATACAAGTGTAAATCCTATGCAATACCACACTCCTTCATCCTACTCTTGCAGAGATCTAGACTAAGAACCTCAAGAACATACAAGCCTCCCCCAAAACCTAGAAGAACCAAATATAATCAAAACGGAGACGGATTTGGGGAAAAACCTTGGTCCATAGCAAGAGCACGTGGTGGGGAACGATCCCACCGGACGGAATCACGGGAGGGCAGCCGGTGGAGGAGATCTGGCGGCGAACGCCAGCTCCGTTCGTGAGCACGAGAGAGGAAAGGGCGATGTGGAGTGAAGGGGACGAATGGGTATGGGGGAGTTAGAACTCCCCCTGCCCGACCTTATCCCCACGCGCCCGAACCAGCGCAGTAGTACCGCGGGTCATCGCGGTAGTACCGCCCGGGCGGAAGTACCGCGCCGTGGCGGTAGTACCGCTGAACCAGGCGGCAGTAAAAAATTACTGCCGCTTGGGGGCGGTAGTACCGTGCTCCCATCAGCGGTAGTACCGTGATTGGCCGCGGTAGTACCGTGGCCGACCACGGTAGTAACGTGAGCTCACGCCACCGAAGGTTTCGAACAAGAGAAAAACATGCCTTTGCACCGAAAAACAGACACAACCCAAAACATCACAAAAGCAAGCACATACCAAGCGAACAACAGAAATCCTAATGTGACAAAACCTCTCACGGAGAGGGCGGTGGCAAGCCACCTATGTTTGAGTTGGATGGTATGGCACCGCGAAGAATTATCCTTGGGCCCATGACCAAAACTCGTCTTTGAAACACAAGTACCATAAAAAATGGCTAATGTGAAAGAGGTGATCTATTTATGCATAATGGGGGGAGGGAGAGTTCATTGAGAGAACAACACTCCCCCTATGTCCATGCCTACACCTAAACTAGACAACACGTTGAGTGTGGTGGGGGGTGCACGGGTTCAAGTCACATTGCTCAAATCAATGATATTTAGCTCATGCCTTAACTCGCGAAATCTTGCTTCATCCAAGGGTTTCGTGAAAATATCTGCAAGGTTATCATGAGTGTTGACATACTTGAGCTCGATCTCCCCTCGCCTAATGTGATCCCGAATGAAGTGATATCGAATCTCAATGTGCTTCGTCTTGAAGTGTTGCACCGGGTTGAGAGAAATCTTGATGGCACTTTCATTATCACACCAAAGAGGCACTTTGTCACAAATGACACCGTACTCCTTTAAAGTTTGCCTCATCCATAGGAGTTGAGCACAACAACTACCGGCCGCCACATACTCCGCTTCGGTGGACGAGAGAGACACACAACTTTGCTTCTTGGAAGACCAACTTACCAAAGAGCAACCAAGAAATTGGCACCCTCCGGAAGTGGACTTCCTATCCACTTTGTCTCCCGCCCAATCGAACTGTGAAACCTTCAAGCTTGAAGTTTGCTCCTCTTGGGTACCATAAGCCAAAGTTTGGGGTATGAGCCAAATATCGAAAGATTCGCTTGACCACCACAAAGTGACTTTCCTTTGGTGCGGCTTGAAACGTGCACACATCCCCACACTCAACATGATATCCGGTCTAGATGCACAAAGGTAAAGCAAGGAGCCAATCATGGAGCGATATACCTTTTGATCCACCGCTTTACCATTGGGATCGATGTCAAGTTGGCACTTGGTAGGCATTGGTGTAGTAGCCGGCTTGACATCACTTAGCTTGAATCTTTTAAGCATGTCTTGAGTGTATTTGGCTTGGTTGATGAAGGTTCCTTCTCTTCTTTGCGTAGTCGATACCCTCGACTTGGGAGTAGCCTTGTGCTACCAATCTTGCCTTGTTGCGAATGATGTTCCCATGAGCATCTTGCTTGTTCTTGAAGATCCACTTGGTTCCAATGACGTTGTGGTTCCCGGATGGTCTTGGTACCAATCTCCACACCTTTTTGTACTCGAAGTGTGAGTTCTTCATGCATGGCATTGAGCCAATCCGGGTCTTCGAGCGCCTCATAGACCTTTTGGGGTTCAACACAAGAGACAAACGCGTGATGTTCACAATAGTTTGCCAATTGTCTACGAGTGCTTACCCCTTTACGTAGGCTTCCAACCACATTTTCCATGAGATGGCCTTGGGTGGTGAGCTTGGAAGCAATCTTCGCGGCACGACGCTCTAATTCCTCCTCGGGTGTGGAAAGAGGAGGGTTGACTTGATGATCTTGAGCACCGTCTTGAGTTTGTTCTTGATCTTGAGGTTGCTCTTGATCTTGAACTAGCTCGAGGGGGAGAACTTGACCTTGGGCATCATTTAGTGGTTCATCACCGTCTTGAGGTAGATCTTGCCCTTGGTCTTGTTCACGAGGTTGAGGGCCTTCACGTTGTTCTTCGGAAGCGTGTGGGTCTTGATGAGGTGATGGCTCTACTTGAGTAGAGCATTGTCCTTCTCCTTCGGCCACAAGGGGTTCCTCAATGGGTAGGATTTGACCAATACCCATTCTTCTTATGGCTTGGGGAGGAATTTCATCACCTATATCACAAGTACCACTTTGCTCCACTTGGGAGCCGTTATTTTCGTCAAACTCCACATTACACGTCTCCTCAATGAGTCCGGTGGACTTGTTGAGGACACGGTAAGCATGAGAGTTTGTAGCATAACCAACAAATATGCCCTCATGAGCTCTAGCTTCAAATTTAGACAACCGAACACCTTTCTTGAGAATGAAACACTTACAACCGAACACCCGAAAGTACTTGAGGTTGGGCTTGTTGCCGGTGAGGATCTCATAAGGAGTCTTGTTCAAGCCTTTGCGAAGATAGAGCCGATTGGATGCATGGCATGCGGTGTTGATGGCTTCGGCCCAAAAGTTGTACGGAGACTTGAACTCCGCCATCATGGTCCTTACCGCATCCATCAACGTCCGGTTCTTCCTCTCCGCCACACCATTTTGTTGAGGGGTATACGGTGCCGCATATTGATGCTTGATCCCCTCATCACTCAGAAACTCATCCAAGGTGTAGTTCTTGAACTCGGTGCCATTGTCGCTTCTTATTGTCAAGATCTTTGCATTATGTTGACGTTGGGCTTCATTTGCAAAGTTGATGACGGTTTGTTGGGTCTCACTCTTCCTCTTGAAGAAGTATACCCAAGTGTATCTTGAATAATCATCCACAATCACCAAGCAATACTTTCTCCCTCCAAGACTATCAAAAGATGGAGGCCCGAAGAGATACATGTGAAGGAGCTCCAAGGGTCTCTTCGAGTAGATGATGGTTGAGGGAGGGTGAGCCTTTTCATGAAGCTTTCCTTCGATACAAGCACTGCAAGCATGATCTTTGGCAAAACTCACATTTGTTAGTCCACAAACATGGTCCCCCTTGAGAAGACTTTGCAAAGATCTCATATTGACGTGGGCTAAACGGCGATGCCAAAGCCATCCCACATCAACTTTAGCCATTAGGCATGTCGCGGTCTTAGTGGGTTGCTCCGAAAAGTTAACCACATAGAGACCGTTCTCGACATGCCCAACGAAGGCTACTTTAAGAGTCTTGCTCCACAAGAGGGCCACGGTATCAATATCAAAGAATGTGGCAAAGCCCATGAGTGCAAGTTGACGAACGGAAAGTAAATGGAATGCAAGGGACTCAACAAGCATGACTTTCTCGATCGTTAGATCATGAGAAATGACAACCTTGCCGAGACCCAATACCTTAGAATGTGATGCATCACCCCACTCGACATTGGTGGGCATAGATGGAATCTCTTGCACATCCACCACCAAGTCCTTGCTCCCGGTCATATGATTTGTTGCTCCACTATCGAGCAACCATGATCCCCCACCGGAAGCAAACACCTACATGAGATCAATGCTTGGTTTTAGGTACCCATTTAGTAATGGGTCCTTTGATGTTAGTAACAAGGGTCTTGGGAACCCAAACAGACCATTCAATGTACTCATAAGGAGAACCAACAAATTTAGCATAAACATGTCCATCACTAGCACGGCACAACACATATGAAGGGTTAAAGTCGCCGGCTTTGTTTGAGGAAACGTTCTTGCCCTTTTGGACATCAACTTCCTTCACTTTCTCCTTCTTCTTCTTAGAAGCACCCTCTCCCTCTTTCACGAACGTTTGTTTGAGGGGAGGAGGACGATTGGCCTTGTTCTTCTTCTTCTTCTTGCTCTTGGACTTGGGTGCAAACCCAATTCCTTCTTTGCCCACAACTTCCTTTTGATTGCTCAAAAGGTTGTTGAGGTTTTTCTCACCTTGAATGCAAGTCACAAGGCCCTTCTCAAGTTGATCTTTCAACTTGGCATTTTCCTCCACAAGATGCACATGCTCACAACAAGGGTTAGTAGCACATGCATTATCAATTAATACCATATGAGGAAAGGTGGCCTTTTCCTTGGTTAGCTTAACTTGGAGTTGAGCATGAGACTCTTTGAGACTAGCATGATCACCCTTCAAGGCCTTGTGGGCCTTGTCAAGTATCTCAAACTCCTCTTTGAGTCTAGCATGATCAACCCCAAGTTTAGCCTTCTCGGAGGTTAGCACACGCGACATAACAAGAGCATGATCAAGATCTTTCCTTAACTTAGCATGGTCATCATTGTGTGACTCCTCAAGAGTCAAACGATGCACACGCTCTTCCTCAAGAGCATTAGAGAGGTCCGATATCTCATCGGCATAGTCACGACTATGACCTTCCATCTTGGAGATGGTTTCTCCGTGAGCCTCGATCATGTCATTGGCCTCACCAAGTTGTTCCAAGAGAGCAACAAAGTGCTTCTTGGACTTTCCCTTGAGCTTACTCATAAAGGACTCAAATTCATTCACTTCCTCATTAGACTCAACATGTCCATCAATGCAATCCTCCACGGAGGGATTAGTAATGATGGTGGTTGTGATGTTGGGGGTTACCTTGTTTGAAGCTTTAGCCATGAGGCATCTAGCGGTGATGTTTTCGTTGGGTGATTCGAAGAGAGACACCCGGGGAGTGGCAATGGCAATGGATGCCATGGCCGTTGCTTCTTCATTCTCATCATCATCGTCATCCTCTTGGTATTCTTCTTGAACCACCAACCCACGAGTGGGAGTCTTCTTGGCGAAGTTGTTCTTGTTGGGGACGGACTTGGCCTTGTCTTTCCGAATGAACTTGCCGCCATTGTCTTCCCGCTTCTCGTAAGGACAATCCACAACGAAATGACTCACATTGCCACAGTTGAAGCAAGTTCTAACTTGTTGCTTGCCCTTGAAGCCACTTGAGTTGTTCTTGTTGAAGTTGGGTCTTGAGCTCTTCTTGCTCCAAAATTGTCTTGAAGCAAGGGCCATGTGCTCATGGTAGTCAAACTTGATGTCTTCGGGGTTGCTTTCCTCATCTTCCACTTCTTCCTCTTCCTTGACAATGACCTTGGCCTTCAATGCAAGGTTAGGCTTCTTAGCTCTTTGAGAACGGAGCACCGCATTGTCGGCGGTCTTGTCCAAGATGCTCATTGCAACGAACTCATCCAACACTTCACTTGAGGTCATGGTGTGGAAGTCCGGTCATTGAAGAATGACGGAGGACATGGCTTTGTTGTAGGGCATCATGGCCTTGAGGAACTTCCGCTTGATCCAATTGTCATCCGTGTCCTTGCTTCCATGATCTCGAAGTGCCACCGCGAGTTTGGTCACTCTTCGAAAGAGCTCACGAGGTTCTTCATCTTCTTTCATTGCAAACTCATCGGCTTCATCTTGCACCACTTCATAGTTGGACCGTTGGATGCTAGCACTTCCACAATAGAGACCCTCGACACATTTCCATGCTTCTTTAGCCACGACATGGGGTCGGAGGTGAGGGAGATCTTCGGGAAGGATTGCATCTTGGATGATGAAGAGAGCACTCTCATTGAATTGATTGTCCACGGCTTCTCGAGGGGTGAAGTTGCTTGGGTCATGAGGATAGAAACCTTCTTCAATAACTCTCCAAAGGTTAGTGTTCACATGTTTCAAATGACGCTTAAAGCGATAGACCCAATTATCAAAATCTGCATGTTTTTCATACTTAGGAGGTGGACCGGCATGATTTAAATGAGTGGAGGGGATTGGGCCTCCATAAACCGGGGGTTCCACATGGGCAAAGATGCCGGTGCCATTTCTACCACTAGTATAAGGACTCTTTTCATTGTTAGCTTCCCCCTTGTCGGAGAAAGCATCCGTCACCTTGTTAGTAGGATCACCCACTTTCATAGGTGCGGTAGATAATTTAAGTCCCTCTAAGAAATCATTAAACATGCTTTTAACCTCGCCGTCATGGAGGTTTTCAATGTGTCTAAAGCCACATTGAACTCCTCACGAGACCGAGGTTCCCCTTCGTCAAGATGAGATGGGATTCACACCGGAGTGTTCCTCCACACCATCGTTGGTGTCAACCATACTCTTCGGACGGTAAAGTCCTTAATAAAGAGACGAGGCTCTGATACCAATTGAAAGGATCGTATGGTTGACTAGAGGGAGGGGGGTGAATAGGCAACTAACAATTTTTAAGCTTTTCTTTACCAAATTAAACTTTGCAACAAATAGGTTGTCTAGATATGCAACTAAGTGAGCAACCTATATGATGCAATAACAACTAGCACGCAAGCAACCAAGAGATGAAACAATAAGTAAGCTTGCGAAAGTAAAGGCACGAAATAACCAAGAGTGGAGACGGTGAAGACGAGGATGTGTTACCGGAGTTCCTTCCTTTTGAGGGAAAGTACGTCTCCGTTAGAGCGGTGTGGAGGCACAATGCTCCCCAAGAAGCCACTAGGGCCACCGTATTCTCCTCACACCCTCACACGATGCGAGATGCCGTGATTCCACTATTGGTGCCCTTGAAGGCGGCGACCGAACCTTTACAAGCAAGGTTGGGGCAATCTCCACAACAATCGGAGGCTCCCAACAACAACAACACCACGAAGCTTCACCACAATGGAGTATGGCTTCGAGGTGACCTCAACCGCCTAGGGTGCTCAACACCCAAGAGTAACAAGATCCGCAAGGGATAAGTGGGGAATCAAATATCCTTTGGTGGAAGTGTAGATCGGGCCCTTGTCACCCAATCCCGAGCAAATCAACAAGTTTGATTGGCTAGGAGAGAGATCGAGCGAAAATGGAGCTTGGAGCAACAATGGAGCTTAGAGGTGGAAGAGGTAGTCAACTAGAGGTAGAAGACATCCCTTATATAGTCGGGGAAAAGATCCAACCGTTATCCACTAGTTCTGCCCGCGACTCACGGTACTACCGCTCCAAGGGAGCGGTACTACCGCGAAGCCGCGCGGTACTACCATGGGCGACCACGGTACTACCGTGGCAGCTGCATAGGCCGGAACACGCCTGAGGAGGAAGCAGATTATCACTGGCGGCATTATCGCTCCCCTTGCGGTACTACCGCAAAGCGGGAGGGTCACGGCTCGAAGGGCGCGGACGAAATAAATTTCATCCGTGCCTACTTCCGCAAAAACTAGGGTGGTGCAAAAACCCGACGCGGTACTACCGCTTGCAAGGCGCGGTACTACCGTGGTAGGCACGGATGTAAAAAATTACATCCGCGCCTACTACCGCGATGCAGCGGTACTAGGCGAGGGCCACGGTACTACAACTCCAAGGGAGCGGTACTATCGTGGCCCCCGCGGTACTACCGCAGCAGAAGCAGCGGTACTACCGTGGGTGCCGCGGATGTAAAATTACATCCGCCCTACTATCAAGACCGAGCGGCACTAGGCAGAGTCGGCGGTACTACCGCGCCAATGGAGCGGTATTACCGTGAGGGCACGGATGTAAAAATTACATCCGCCCTACTACCGCGACCGAGCGGCACTAGGCCAAGGTACCGCGGTACTACCGCGCCAGAGGGCGGTACTACCGTGGCCTGTCGCGGTACTACCGCTTGTACTTGCGGTACTACCGCAAGTACAGCAGTAGTCGTCAGTTTTTCGCACAACCACGATAACGATGGGTAGCTCCAAAGTGCAAGGAAAGGAGGGGCAAGTGTACGTGTGATTCCACCCTACCTTTCCGACGCGGACCCCCTCTTAATAGTACGGCTCTCCTACGACTCAACTCCACCAAAGAGAAACGTAGAACAACGCCGGCTTCATTAGTCTCCGAGGGGCACCGAATCGTCTTGTGCCTTATGATAAAGTATATGTGGGACTCAAGGCACACGATTAGTCCGCACGAGTATTGTCATCAATTACCAAAACACTTAGGGATAAATATGCCCTTACAGGAGGTCACCCACTTGCCTCCTGCTCCGGACATGTTTGTTTGTGCGAAGAAGGTGTGAGCTAGGGCGCTAGAGCTCGAGGGGGCAAGAATGGATAAGCGGAGGAAGAAGAAGGCGTGGGTAAAAATGGGGAATCCTTATCCCTTTATAGAGGCGGCGAAAACGGTGCGTCTCCCCACTTGCCCGTTGAAGATCACTTATTTCCCAAGCGCCACGATTGATGGCGCGGTTGGGTTACCCATACCCGTATTGATGGGAATCCCGTAATAAGGGGACATGATCTCTGCTTTGAGAAGACGTGCCTAGGAAACCGCCTCGCAATATGCGTTGTGGCTGGTTGTGGGAAAACGGTTCGAATAATGACTCGACCGTGGTATCATGTCACGTTGTCTGAAGTTGTCAGCAGATTACATTTGTGGAATATCATTCTCTCTACGGTGGTATGTGAAGGTCATCTTGCAGATCTGGACATGATTTAAGTGTTCGGTAATTACTTTGGAGTATTCGGAGATTGAACCTGCCTTGCAATGCCGAAGAAAATCTACGCGCCGGACTCATCGTCATTGAAGCCTGGTCCAGGGGCTACTGAGGGAGTCCTGGACTAGGGGTATCCGGATAGCCGGACTATATACTTTGGCCGGACTGTTGGGCCGTGAAGATACAAGACTCAAGACTTCGTCCCGTGTCTAGATGGCACTCTCCTTTGCATGGAAGACAAGCTTGGCGATTCGGATATTAGATCTCCTTCTTTGTAACCGACTCTGTGTAAACCCTAGCCTCCTTCGGTGTCTATATAAACCGGAGGGTTGGGTCCATATAGGGACAATCATAATCATCATAGGCTAACTTCTAGGGTTTAGCCTCTACAATCTCGTGGTAGATCAACTCTTGTAATACTCAAATCATCAAGATCAATCAAGCAGGAAGTAGGGTTTTACCTCCATCGAGAGGGCCCGAACCTGGGTAAAACATCGTGTCCCTTGCCTCCTGTTACCATTAGCCTTAGATGCACAGATCGGGACCCCCTACCCGAGATCCGCCGGTTTTGACACCGACACTAGGGATCAAGCCCTAACAAAAATAACTCGATTACATGATGAATCTCATCCAACCCATCACCGTCCAGCAAGCCTATGAAGGAATTACTCACTCCTGGCGGTGAGCATTACGAAATTGGTGATGGAGGACGGTTGATGGTGACGAAGATGGAAGATCCCCCTCTCTGAAGCCCCGAAGGGACTCCAGGTTTGGCCTCCCGGCGGAGAATAGGAGGTGTGGTGGCTCCGTATCATAAAATGCGATGAAACTTCCTCTCCTATTTTTTTCTCGGGAAATAGGAATTTATAGTATCCAAACTAGGGTCAGCAGAGTCACAAGGGCCCCACTACCCACCAGGGCGCGCCTGGGGGGCAGGCTCGCCCTGCTACCTTGTGGTCATCCGTCGACTAGAGCGTGCCACCATGCTACTGCTAAGAAGACCGCAACTGACCTTGGAGCCCCTCCTAGGGATCCTGTTGGGAAACATTGCATGGGAAACAAAAAATTTCTATGCACACACAAGATCTATCCATGGGGATGCATAGTGCTACTTGTTGAGCTTGCATTAATTTTTTCCTTGCAGAGGAAAGGGTGATGTAGCAAAGTAGAGATAAGTATTTCCCTCAGTTAAGAACCAAGGTATCAATCCAGTAGGAGGCACAAACAAGTCTCCAATCTATGCATCTGCACAAACTAACAAACACTTGCACTCAGCGCAGAAAAGGGGTTGTCAATCCCTTCACAGTCTCAAACAAGAGTGAGATCTAAAAGAGATTGGTATAAAATATAAATAAAAGAGGAAGCTAAAGTAAATCTATAGAAATTGCAGCGAGGTATTTTTGTGTTTTTTTGGTTTACAGATCTGAAAATATATGATGGAAAATAGGCCCGGGGGCCATAGGATTCAGTAGAGGCTTCTCTCTTGAAAGAAAACATACGGTGGATAAACAAATTACTGTCGAGCAATTGATAGGAAAGCGCAAAGTTATGACGATATACAAGGCAATGACTATGAATATAGGCATCACGTCCGTGTCAAGTAGACCGACTCCTGCCTGCATGATACGTCTCCAACGTATCTATAATTTATGAAGTATTCATGTTGTTATAATATAATTCTTGGATGTTTTACAATCATTTTATAGCAACTTTATACCATTTTTGGGGACTAACCTATTGACATAGTGCCTAGTGCCAATAGCTGTTTTTTGCTTGTTTTTTACATCGCAGAAAATCAATACCAAACGGAGTCCAAACGCAGAGAAACTTTTTGGAGATTTTTTCTGGACCAGAAGACACCTGGTGGGCCAAATAAGTAGCAGAGGGGAGATCCGAGGAGAGCACAACCCACCAGGGCGCGTCCTAGGGGCCCAGGCGCCCCCTGGTGGGTTGTGCCCACCTCGGTGGCCTCCCGTACTGCCTCTTCGCCCTATAAATTCCCAAATATTCCAAAAACCCCAGGGATAACCCTAGATCAAAAGTTCTGCTGCCGCAAGCCTCTGTAGTTACGAAAAACCAATCTAGATCCCGTTCCGGCATGCCGCCGGAGGGCGAAATCATCACTGGTGGCCATCTTCATCATCCTAGCAGCCACCATGATGAGGAGGGAATAGTCCACCCTCGGGGTTGAGGGTTTGTACTAGTAGCTATGTGTTTAATCTCTCTCTCTCTCTCTCTCTCTCTCTCTCGTGTTCTTGAGATGTCACGATCTTGATGTATCGCAGGCTTTGTTAATAGAGTTGGATCATATGATGTTTTACCCTCTATATCTTGTTGTGGTGAATTGAGTTTTCCCTTTGAGATTTTACTTTATCGGATTGAATACTTTTATGGATTTGAGAGCACTTGATCTATGTCTTGGCACTCAACTCGCGGATTCCTGAGGTGACATTGGGGTAATCTATGCATAGGGGTTGATGCATGTTTTCGTCCTTGTTTCTCCGGTAGAAATCTTGGGGCACTCTTTGAGGTTCTTTGTATTGGATTGAGTATTATGAATCTGAAATTGTTTGATGCATATCGTATAATCAACTCACGGATACTCGCGGTGACATTGGAGTATCTAGGTGACATTAGAGTTGGTTGATGTGTATCATATGGTGTTATTTTAGTACGAACTCTTGGTTAGATCGATCGGAAAGAATAGCTTGGTGTTATTTAGTACGAACTCTAGGATAGATTGATCGGAAAGAATAGCTTTTAGGTGGTTTTGTACCCTACAAAACAATTTCTTCTTATGTTCTCCACTAGATAAGAACTTTGGAGTGATTCTTCATCGCACGTTGAGGGATGGTTATATAATCCAATTAGATTAGCATTGTTGAGAGATTGCACTAGCAAAAGTACGGACCCCAGGCCTTGTTTTCAAGCACTACAATACTGTTTGTGATCACTTTTATCGTTCGCTACCTTTCTGTTTTATTTATTTAGATTATAAAAATATATTCCTACCATCCATATTACACTTTTATCACCATCTCTTCACCGAACTAGTGCACCTATACAATTTTGTTGCAGGGTTATTTGAGAGAGAACCTCTTCAACCTACGCCTCCCACGGATTGATAAACCTTAGGTCATCCACTTGAGGGAAATTTGCTACTGTCCTACAAAACTCTGCGCTTGGAGGCCCAACACGAGTCTACAAGAACAAGTTGTGCAGTAGACATCAAGCTCTTTTCTGGCACCGTTGTTTGGGAGGTGAGTGCTTGAAGGTATATCTTTAGATCTTGCAATCGAATCTTTTAGTTTCTTGTTTTATCACTAGTTTGGTTTATAAAAGAAAACTAAAAAATTGGAATTGAGGTGGCTCATATTGTTCATCTTTATAATGTCTTTCCTGAAAATGATGGAAAGGAAAATTGTGCTCAATTGTTAGAAGAAGAATGCTATAAAATGTTTGGCATAGAATCCATGAATGATGAGCAAGATTGCAATGTTGCTACTATGAATTCTTTGAATATCCAGGATGCTAGTGATATGCAAAGCCGTAAGCTTGGAGATGCTATGCTTGATGAAGATGATATTTTTATTCCCCCAAGTTTTGATGTGCAAATTTGTTATAATGGTAGCATGCCTCCTATTTATGATGATTACAATGATGAATGTGGGTTTGGAAGAGTGTCAACTCTAGGTAATGATCCCACTATTTTGGAGGGTGTTGAATCTTATCACAATGATGAAAGTGGATTTGGAGAGGTCATGACTTTATTTAGTGATGAATCCACCATTTTGGATGAGGTTTCAATTGACTATGATAACAAAGTTCCTATCTATGATGATTATGGTGATGACATGTATGCTATAAAGAATAATGATAACCATGAAACTTGTCATCATGATTTTAATTTTCAATCACATGATAGTTATTTTGTTGAGTTTGCTCCCACTACTATTGATGATAATAAATTTGCTTATGCACTACTAGGGAAAAGCCTAGTAGTAGCGCTGGTTTTTTGCCTATCAGTAGCGCGGTAACCGCGCTACTGATACGGTGCTACAGCTAAAGCTTAGCAGTAGCGCATGCTGGCACGCGCTATTGCTATATCTACTTAGTAGTAGCGCTTTCTCAAACAACCGCTACTAGTAATTACTAGTGGGGCATCTCTTTGCTCGCGCTACTACTATTATTCCGTATTCTATTTCTTTTAAATTTTAGGTCGTATTCATACACCTTTATACATTTTTTCATATAGTAGCAATTTAGAGATTGCTTTTACATTATAATGAGTTACTAAATCACTAGGTGAAATAACCGCAGATTATTTTCAAATGGATGGATCCTAAGTGATCAAGTCATGGATTATCACGATAATCCATGACTTGATCACTTAGGATCCATCCACTTAAAACTAATCCACGGTTCTTTCACCCAATGATATAATAACGTACTCATCATCATCATCATCATCATCATCATCATCATCATCATCATATTAATATAAAAACTCTTGCATCATATCATCACCAACAACACTAGCTAATAATCATCATAGTTATTACCACCAACACTATTTAATCATCATATTCATAGCTAATCACCACCAACACTAGGTAATAATAATCATCAAAGTCATCACCACCAAGAATCATTCTAGCTAGCTAATCACTCCTACTGCCCTCTCTCAGGTAAAATAGCATAGAACATGTGGAGCGCTACTGATTCATCATATTAAAGAGTGCAGATGAACCTATCTCATAATTGTGGGTTGCGCTTCTGATTGCTGCCCCTAGTACTTCTCTGCGATCCTTCACAATTTTGTTCCAGTCTTTGACTATTAAGACTTGCTCGCTTCTAGAAATCCTGAATGCACTCATGTGCAATGTAGGATGTCTTGGTCGTATGCTAACCATGGACATGCGACCTTTAGCTTTGATCCACTGAGGCACAACTATCATCGGGAGTCCCTGTTGAAGAACATCGTAGTAACATACTTAGCAATGAAGTTTAGCTTAAAAAATAATGTATGCAAAAGATGCACTGAGGACAAATAATAAAAATCTTACCATATTTCCTAAAAAGATTTGACCGTAGTTCAGAACGAACACTATTGGTCGCACATTTTGAGTACTAAGATTTCTAAGTCCAGGAAACCAATTTGTCTTAACAGTATGAAGATCCTCAAGCCATGAAACATAATGTCTTGTCTCCTCGTAGTTTAGTTCAGCCCCGGGACAGTAGTAGGTCCTGTCTACCAAGCGCTGAACATGTTTGTTTGAATGGAAATAAGTTGTCAATAATTAGTTGTCAAATATTTTTGAATAAAGAATATTCAAGACATAAATATGGTTGAGAAACTTACATAATGGTAGAACTGGAGGCGTCTGCACATCGACCCAGATGTTGATATTATCTTCAATACCATCTTCCGGACGAATATCAAAGGTGATAAGCATATCAGGCTCAAATGCATAAGCCTTGCATAGTGCTCTCCATTGTTTGCATTCAAAATGGGTGTAGGTGTCTGCATCGTATAATTTTGCAGGAAAACTATAACCATGCTCGGTCCTCAAGTTAACTCTTTTTACCTCCATAGTTTCCAAAGTACTAGAACCAACCTTATCCAAGACATATATTCTTGCATGGCAGGGGATACGCTAGTAGAATAGTAAAAAATTAAATTATAAGTTGAAGCAAAAGAAGCAGAAGTCATGCTTAATTAGGAAAAAAACTTCTCGGTGTGACTTACTGTATGCACTTCGAAGGTGTCATCCAGCTTGATGCTGAAGCGCCTACCACCAACTAGGTGAGGCGTGTCACACAGGCCGCGCTCGTCTTCGCAGTATTCGCACATACCAAATTCCTTTCCGTCGTCAGATATTTCCTATGTTCATAGTTGAAACATTAATTAAAAATCGACCGAAGACAACTACCAGGAAACTCAACACACAGATCACTATTAATCAATATGCAACGGGTTGACTTTAGGTATGTCAAGTCTACCTTCCTAAACTCTCATCTCACATACATGGTGGGCACTCCCACTCTGATATTGCGACCGTTGGTGATGGTCGCTACTCCTCCTTTCCCTAGTGCATTACAAATATCTAGCACAAGGAAAAGAAGGAGAAGCGACCCCCATGACAACAGTCGACATTCTTATTCTCTCATATATGGTGGACACTCCGTCACCAATTTTTCGACCGTTGATGATGGTCGCTACTTGTTCTTCCCCTAGTGCATAACAAAGGTCTAGCACAAAGAGAAGAAGGAAAAGCGACCCCCATGACAACAATCAGCATTCTTCTCTCATATATGGTGGAGACTCTCCCTCACTGATTTTTTGACAGTCATGTATGGAGCCCCGACAAACTTAAAGTCAACTCGAAATGTCATTCAATTCTCTTTCTAGCAAATCCGGGGCACTCGATATTTCCTACATATTCTAGCACAAGTCATGCTTAAATCCACGGGAAAATCCGGCATGACCTTTGATGTCTACTATGGGACCTTCTCCTTGTAGACGTTGTTGGGCCTCCAAGTGCAGAGGTTTGTAGGACAGTAGCAAATTCTCCTCAAGTGGATGACCTAAGGTTTATCAATCCCTGGGAGGTGTAGGATGAAGATGGTCTCTCTCAAACAACCCTGCGACCAAATAACAAAGAGTCTCTTGTGTCCCCAACACACCAAATACAATGGTAAATTGTATAGGTGCACTAGTTCGGCGAAGAGATGGTGATACAAGTGCAGTATGGATGATAGATATGAGTATTTGTAATCTGAAAATATAAAAACAGCAAGGTAACAAGTGGTAAAAGTGAGCGTAAACGGTATTGCAATGCTAGGAAACAAGGCCTAGGGTTCATACTTTCACTAGTGCAAGTTCTCTCAACAATAATAACATAATTGGATGATATAACTATCCCTCAACATGCAACAAAGTCACTCCAAAGTCACTAATAGCGGAGAACAAACGAAGAGATTATTGTAGGGTACGAAACCACCTCAAAGTTATCCTTTCTGATCGATCTATTCAAGAGTCCATAGTAAAATAACACGAAGCTATTCTTTCGGTTCGATCTATCCTAGAGTCCGTACTAGAATAACACCTTAAGACACAAATCAACCAAAACCCTAATGTCACCTAGATACTCCAATGTCACCTCAAGTATCCATGGGTATGATTATACGATATGCATCAGACAATCTCAGATTCATCTATTGAACCAACACAAAGAACTTCAAAGAGTGCCCCAAAGTTTCTACTGGAGAGTCAAGACGAAAACGTGTGCCAACCCCTGTGCATAAGTTCACAAGGTCACATAACCCACAAGTTGATCACCAAAATATACACCAAGTGAATCACATGAATATCCCATTGTCACCAAAGATAAGCACATGCAAGACATACATCAAGTGTTCTCAAATCCTTAAAGACTCTATCCAATAAGATAACTTCAAAGGGAAAACTCAATCCATTACAAGAGAGTATAGGGGGAGAAACATCATAAGATCCAACTATAATAGCAAAGCTCGCGATACATCAAGATCGTGCCGAATCAAGAACACGAGAGAGACAGATCAAACACATAGCTACTGGTACATACCCTAACCCCGAGGGTGAACTACTCCCTCCTCATCATGGAGAGCGCCAGGATGATGAAGATGGCCACCGGTGATGGATCCCCCCTCCGGAAGGGTGCCGAAACAGGGTCCCGATTGGTTTTTGGTGGCTACAGAGGCTTACAACGGCGGAACTCCCGATCTAGGTTTCTTTCTGGGGTTTTTTGTATTTATAGGATTTTTTGGCGTCGGTTTCACGTCAGGGGGGGGGAGGGGGGTCTCCGAGTCGTCCACGAGGCAAGGGGGCGCGTCCAGGGGGTAGGGCGGGGGCTTCTTTTGGTCCATAAAAGATCATCAAAAATTGGCACGTCAATTGGACTCCGTTTGGTATTCCTTTTCTGTAAAACTCAAAAACAAGGAAAAAACAGAAACTGGCACTGGGCTCTAGGTTAATAGGTTGGTCCCAAAAATCATATAAAATAGCATATAAACACACATATAAAACATCCAAGATGGATAATATAATAGCATGGAACAATAAAAAATTATAGATACATTGGAGACGTATCAGGGGGGAATTGAAGCGGGGGTTGACGTATTATCTAACCGCTGATATAATCAACCGCAATTATTTGTACCCAGTCATTCCAAATTCCCGGGGTTGTGCAGGACTCCTATTTGCTATTTGGCTGGTTTCCTTTTTCAGGACAAAAACAACGAACGAGTTTTGGGATTATGCACCGGTACCGGTACGCACGGAGTAGGTCAGTTGGCAAGCAATACATTGAGCTCTTCTTATTGATGAAGCCAGTACTAATCAAACTAGAAAGGAAAAGAAAAAAGACAAAGAAAAATATCTGCACGAATCTTTGCGTAACATCAATGACATAGGACCTAGATGTGCATTACTTAGAGCACATCTAGATGTGCTTTAGCAATACTGTCAAACAAAACCCCTAATCATCATTGCAAACAGCGCATAGAACATGGCTAATGCGACAACCATAACTACGCATGCTAGTTCCTTCTTGTCTCTTGCTTTCATATGTTGCCTATGATTGATTCTTTCTTGCTTCATCATACTGATTGTACATTCCAGATCAGCCAGTTTCTTCTTCAGCTTTACGTTATCTTCTGGGAGCTTGGTGATAACACTCTGAGCCCTGCCATGCCATTCTTCATCCAGCCAGTTAACAAAAGGCACAAGCCTCATATCCCTGCCAATGTTAAATAGTATTCAGGATGATCAGTGGCATTAACTGAAGTAAAATGATGAACTTAATTAGCACTAACCTCTAAGGGGCAACTTAGAAACCGCCTGCCAATGTCAAATCCCTCCGTGCATACACGTCGAGTGGGACTGTGCTCGTGCACACAACTAGCTTTTGGTACTTCTCGGTGGCGCAAAACTCGGAGTCAAACTCGTGTTGCGGGAGTCTGGGGTCATGCTTCGGATCCGGCGGCAGATCGCTTTCCTGGGGGGAGGGTGTCATTCAGGACGGATTCAGCAAGGAGCTATACTTTGGACATGCTAAAAAAGATCGGGATAGATTGGAACCTGATAGGACGATTCAGATCCTTAGTACACCTGCCTTCTGATGACCTTAGGCAAGTGCTCGGCGACGACCGCCGTCCTGGCGGCAATACGAGCGGGAGCAGCCGCACCGAAACCATCAGCACCACTCGTCCGCATTCCCCCAATGTCAGCGCCGCGCGAGGGAATTTGGAGGCTATGTAGGGATTTGGGGGAAATGAGGAAACTGTGGAGATAAGCTAACGGTCGGGAACTACTTATGGCACTATATGTTGTATATGGCACATTGTTTATACATGTCATTTGTGTTAGTTATTACAATGTCACACACGATTTCCGCACCAAACCGTGTGAGAAGACAATGTAGGTTAGACACGGTTGCTGTTACATAACCGTATGTGATGTACTACCCTGTCCATATAATTGAGTTACGATGAGATACCGTGTAAACTGTCGCTCTGTGGATATCTCCGTAAAAAAACAGCCGCTCTGCATATAGAGCTGGCGGTGGCGGCCTAGGCAGCGGCTACCGGAGAAGAGGTCAATCCTCGGTCGATGGGCGGTGGCAGCGTCATAGGAGGTCAATCCTTGGTCTGCGGCGGGAGATAGGAGGAGCTCAACCATCAAGGTCGGTGGCGGCGTGATTCGAGCACATCCATCGCGGTCGATGGCGGGATAGTGGAGGTCGAACTTCAGGCGGTAGCCGAACTAAGCTTTGCTCCTCGACCCTGCTGTGTCAGCGTGTCGCCGCATCACGCTTGTCTGTCTGCTGGGCGGAGGTCGCCGCGCGGCTAATTAATTAAGGTATTATTTTTGTGAGTGGCTTAATTAAGGTATTCAATTCCTAAGGGTAGTGTTGTACTAGTACTCTGCGTGTAAATTGACTGGCCATTAATTTTTATCATTCCACATCTGGATAACAACATGGAGCCCCCTCAGTAATTATGAAAATAAAACCTTGTGATTTATGCACGCATCTTTTGGCAGCAGTTAATCCGTGTATTAACGTTGTTGTTTTGTCTTTAATTACCATTCGTGTGCTGCAGATGGAACGATCTCGATGGATGAAGAATCAGAAAACCGCATATTTTATCAGTGGCGTGACAAAGTTCATGAATTTGGCTGAAAGTACAAAGAGGAGAATTGGTGATGCGAATTATATCCTGTGTCCATGTAATGGTTGTGCCAATACATAATCACATGAAGTTGTAGATGTCCAGATGCACTTAGACTCTAGGGGATTCATGGATGGATATACACATTGGACCAGACACGGTGAGGAGGAGTTCATGGATGAAGATACCCAGGGTAGCGAGATGCCAAACCCCGATCAGTGTCACATGGATGTTGAATCTAACATTAGGGCAGAGGTGTCAAGCAACCAATGGAACACCGGAAAGTCGAAACGCCCACTGGAAAACCAAGACGTCGACGCAGATGACGACGATCTTGATATGCCAGATTTTGCTGCTATATTGCAGATTTTGAGGGCCCAAAAAAGGATATGATTGGGTACAAGGATCTGCCAACCATTGATGTGGACTCCAAGAAAGAATTGTATCCATGTTGCAAAGTAAACATTCCAGGTTGAGTGCCACCCTGGCGCTTCTCAAATTTAAAGCAGCAAACGGTCTATCAAACAAGGGCTTCACAGAGATGTTAGGTCTTTTCAAAGAAATTCTTCCGTAAGATAATGTGCTCCCCAGAAGCACGAATGAAGCGAAGAAAATTGTTTGCCCATTGGAACTTGAAGTACAGAAGATACATGCTTGTGTGAATGATTGTATATTGTATCGTGGTGAGTACAAAGATTTGCGTGCATGTCCCACATGCAAGCATGCATGATACAAGCGTAGTAGAGCAAAGGACAAGTACAAATTGGACGATGAGATCAAGACAGGAATCCCATTCAAGGTTGTTTGGTACTTGCCTTTAATTCCAAGGTTGAGGCATTTGTTTGCAAACCCTAGAGAGGCAAAGATGTTGCAGTGGCATCATGATCAGTGAATTGTGGATAGGTTTATGAGGCACCCGAAAGATGGGGCTCAGTGGGAATTAATCAACGACAAGTTTGAAAAATTTGCCAAGGATCCTAGAAGTATAAGGCTCGGGTAGTGTACTGACGGGATGAATCCTTTTGGCGATATGATCACCAATCACAGCACATGGCCGGTGCTTCTGTGCATATATAACCTAGATCCTTGGTTGTGTATGAAGAAAAAATACATTATGATGTCAATGATTATCCAAGGCCCGAAGCAACCTAGAAATGACATCGACATTTACTTTCAGCAACTGGTAGAAGAACTGCTGACAGTGTGGATAGATGTGTCTGCTGTAAAATGTTATGATGCTTACAGAAAGGAGATTTTCTATCTACATGCGATGCTGGTGCACACCATTCAAGATATGCCGGCATTAGGCAACACATTGGGGTAGAAAACAAAGGGAGATGTAGGGTGTGTCACATGCATGGATAGGACAGCTAGCAGAAGACTTCCCAACTCGCACAAAACAGTATATTTGAGTCATCGTAGGTTCTTACGAAAAAATCACCCATACCGAAAGATGAAAGCTGAATTTGATGGTAAGGCAGAGGCAGGTGCGGCCCCAAAACCCTATGACGGGGAGGTGGTCCACAACATGGCTAAAAAAATTAATGTTGTGCTTGGCAAGAAACACCCTTTGACGGTGAAACAAACACCCAAGGGTCAAGTGTTTAAGAAGAAATCGGTGTTCTGGAAATTACCTTACTGGGAGATTCTACGTGAACGTCACTGCAGCGATGTCATGCACGTAGAGAAGAACATATGTGAAAGCATCCTTGGTACTCTGCTCAAGATTAAAGGTAAAAGAAAGGATGGTGACGTTTCATGGCTCGATATGCTTGCTAATCAATCAAAACGCAAGAGTGAAGCAGAAGATGATGACAAAATTATCAAAGCTCGCCAGAGTTACAATTTCAGTACGAAAGAAGCAACACAGTTCTTCACCTATTTGTTGTCAGGTAAGACACCCTCTTTCGACTGCGCAAACATCAGAAGTCTCGTGGATGTGAGCTCAGGTAAAATGAAATTGGGACACATGAAGTCACATGATTGCCACGTAATGTTGACACAAATCCTCCCGGTGGACATCGGGAATCTGATGGACAAATATATAAGAAACACACTCATTGACATCTGTGGTTTCTTCAACCAACTGTGGCAGGAAGTTTTAGATCCTGAAGAGTTGGATCATATGCAAGATGATATAGTAAGAATATTGTCCAACCTATAGATGTTTTTCCCACCGTCATTATTTGATGTCATGGTCCATCTCACTGCACCTCATCGACGAGATAAAGTATTGTGGTCCTGTGTTTCTTTGCAACATGTATCCCTCCGAGCGGTTCATTGGAATACTGAAGCGCTGTTGTCAGAACCGAAACCATCCAAAGGCAAGCATCCTACAAGTTTATACCGCGGAGGAGGTGGTTGAGTTTTGCACCGAATACATGAAACAAAGACCTATAGGCTTACCCCTCTCTCACCACGAGGGAAGGCTGAAAGGTAAGCCGGTCCTAGCTGGTACGCAGATGGCTATACCCGGAGAATTGGCAGAGAAAGCCTATTTGACGGTACTTCTTAACAACCCAGTTCTCAGCGCTTATGCCGAAGAACACTTGGCGGAGATACGCCAAAGCTTCTTACAAATGGTGCCTTCATCAGATGTGGAGATGAAGGAGCACACTAAGAACTACGCCGAATGGCTGAAGAATCGTTTGGCACAAGGATCCATCGATGACATTGCTACGTGGTTGGCATAAAAGCCATCACCTACGGTGTTGGCATACCAAGCATATGACATAAATGGATACATGTTCTACACTGAGGAACGTGTTTAGAAGACCTTGTATCAGAACAGCTCTGCTCGAATGGAATGCATGATTGTAAAGAAAGCTGATAAAAGGGTATACTATGGAACCATCAAAGAGATTTGGGAGCTTGACTATGTGAAAGTTAAGGTGGCATTGTTCAGGTGCGCATGGATCCCTCTTGGTCAGGTAAGGATTGATGAGTACATGAAGACATGTGTTAATAGGACAAAGATGGCATATCACGCGAACCCATCCATTCTTGCCAGCGATGCTACGCAGATTTTCTTTGCGGAAGACCCCTTGCATAAGAACTGCCATTTAGCGATGCATGGGAAGAGAAGGGTACTTCATGTCGACGATGTTGCCAATGAGGACGAGTACGGTGAATTTGATGAGTTGCCAGCCAAGGATCACGCACCCGTGTAACAAAGCAGCGTAAAATCATCAAAAACCCCAAGTTCATTCGGGGTCAACTTAATGATCCCAGTCCCCCCATGTACATGGGAATTAAGTTGTAAGACTAGTCTTTATGCCTACCCTGCAATTTAATTCGTTCAATTTAGAACTATCGCGTGTATTGAATTTATGAGTTATGCACGGTTTTCTGTTGATGTAAGAACCGTTAATATGTTGACCTTGATATGTTGTTATCTTAGGCAATGAATATGAATTGTTTTTTGTTATTATTATATCATAGAGGTAGCACACTCAATTGATCTCACTACAGTATGTGTGAACAAAAATATGCAATCTGGTTTGTGAATTGCACACGGTTCGTTGATGAAAGCCGTGTGCCTACAGGATCCGACTCGTGCTTTCTGATTGGCTAGAACCCAAACTCCACAGATCGTACGTCTACACCGTTGGATGCTCTCAGATCGAACGGCGATCCTCATCCCTTTCAACAGCACATGCAGTTCCGGTTGTAATTTTATTTTTATGCATAAAATGCACGTCAATCTCAAAAAATGTCTTAAATATAGCTAACGATAACTGAAATGTGCCAGAAAATCAAACCCATGGTAATGGCGATTGCGTACCGTGGAAATTTTTATGAGGCCAAACGATGAAGTCACCGGCCACAGGAGTTTGAATTGACACGTCTCCTTTTGGAAACCATGATCCTTCATGTGAGATGCTCTGGTTCGGAAGGAGCGGTCATCAAAACTTGTGCCAAACTTTACCGATTTTTTCCACGAGGTCATGAGAGTATGCCACGGGCACACATCGATTTTGATGATGTCCGAACTCCATCTGAATTTCCTGTACTTAAAATACCAACTAGGCCTACGTCAGTGGCCGCACCTCGCGGCCGAAATGTTTGAAACTTCTCCCCGCTTCTCGAACAAACAGATGAAAACTCACAAAGCAATGCACAAATGATCTGTACACCTTCTTTGCTAGGCTGATAGTAAGGGGGTATCATAGCTAGTATCATGCATGCCAACTAGGCAATTTTGATGAGTTGTCGTAGAAGTAAATGAAGAAAGAGAGGGTTAAGTATCATATCATGAAACCGTATCATAATAAATGCTATGCTACTATGTGTCATGCATGACAATATAAATAAAGTACTACATGTGATACTAGCTACTCTATGATGATACTATGCATTGGAGTAGCCGCAGTGGGAGTAACTTCAGTAGTAACATCGAGTCCAACTCAACAAATTTGCTTATGTGGCAATGAGTTAATGAGGAGAGAGGTAGTTTGAGTAACTTAGCTAGTTACTGTAACATCACATGTCCCAATGCAATATGAGTCTATAACCTAATAAATGAGGATTTGCATGTTACCATACTTATGTTACGTACTACCCACTATGGGACTAGCCATAGTGGGAGTAACTTCAGTAGTAACATCGAGTCACTCAGCAAATTTGCTTATGTGGCAATGAGTTAATGAGGAGAGAGGTAGTTTGAGTAACTTAGGTAGTTAACGTAACATCACATGTCCCAATGCAATATGAGTCTATATAACCTAATAAATGAAGCTTTGCATGACACCACACATATGTTACTACCCACTATGAAGGTAGTAACATAGTCTAGGGGTATGTGTATGTTACTAGTGTATGTGTTACTCTCCGCTGTGGCTAGTCTTAGAGCACGCTAGTACAATAGAGTGACATAATTAAGCAGGCTATAAGGAATAGAATAATATATATGTGCTTATTAGTTGGAGGAAAGAGAAGAGGAGAGAGAAGAGAAGCGGGCTCTTGGTTAGTAGAGCCAGCTGCAACACGAGACCCTCGAAACTTTGTGAGGATGTAAGGTGGGCCAACTATTTATAAATTAGTATGTATTTAAAATTTATTATTGCACATGCCCGCTAAGAGGTTGGCTGTATATGACATGGCAACTTCTTATAGCCGACCGTTGGTTGTATATTAACCATGCTCTTAGTGAGGTAGCTAGTATATCATAGACTAGCTAGTATCTACTCCCTCCTTTCCGGTTTATAGGGCTCAATTCAAAAATATCACCAACCAAGGTAGATGGTGAGTGGTGGAATACTTTTTGTAGTTTGCAAAAAAAGCAATTAATGCTTTATTTTCCTCAAAAATTATGTTTTCCAATGTATTAATTGCAATACATGCATGCATAAAGTACATGCATTGGTCAACTTTCTCTTAATACTTGCATGCAATGATTTAATGCACCTTGGAATCTGAACATGTGATGGGGAACAACCAAATTGAGCCTTATAAAATGGAAAAATTAAAATTTTGAGATAAGCCTATAAACCGGAAAGGAGGGAGTATATATGCATGATACTAGTATATGATAGGTAATACCTCCGCAATGCGCACATGCATAGTATCATAAGTTAGTATCTTAGGTTGCCTTATTAATTGCGATGCATGACATAAAGTAGTACAACAATTAATATGATACGGTATCATGATATGATACCCACACCCTCTCTTTCCTCATTTAACTATGTGCCACATCATCCAAAATGTCTAGTTGGCATGCATCATACCGCTTGATACTCCCATATTACGACCAGCCTTATTAAGGTGGCCATAGTGGGGGTATCATAGTCGGTATCATGCACTCGTGAATAGCAAATATGATGATGTGGCAAAGAAGCAGTAACATAGGTAGATACCGTAACATATACATACACACACACACACACACATAAACACTATTCTGATCACGGGATCAGAATAATATTCTGATCACAACATAAACTTTCCGAGTAACGCGCCTGACCTTCCCCGAGTACAAGGTTGGACTTCAGCTAAAAAGTGTCCAAATGGGGCTTGTGATATACCGTTGGAAAGCTATGGACACCAATATCATGATCCAAGTTAAATTTTTGGCAAAATGTAAGCGGTTTAAGAGCAGTTTTGAAAACCGTTTTTTCTTGATACAAAAAACGTGAATCGTATTTTCATTCGCATTTCTAAACCATTTATCGGAATGAGGTACATAATATAGCATTGGAAAGCTGCTGGAAAACTGCTCCTTCGACATGTTGAAAGTTTTCTCTAATTCCCTATGGATAAAGAGTAATTTTGAAACTCGTAAAATTCCATAAACCGAACAGCCGAGTTCGTATTTTCAATGTAATTTCTAAACGGATAATCCATTTGAGGCAAATGATATGGCATTCGAAAGCTTGTAAAAATGCGCTACTTTTTCATGTGAAAAGTTTTTTTCTAATTTGGAACGGTTTAAAAGTAATTCAGAAAACGGTACAAGTTTCACCGAGTTCGTATTTTTGAGCTAATTTTTTAACCGTACGTCTGAATGCAACAAATGATACAGAGTTGGAAAGCTTGAGCAAATGCGAAACTTTTTTGTATATATTGTTTCTCCTAATTGCTTACAGTTTTAAGTCAAATTGGAAAATGAATAAAAACGTATTTTTGGCATAGTTTATACATACTTTGTCGGAATGGGGCAAATAATATACCGCTTAAAAGCTAAGGAAAATGCAAAACTTTTTCATGTTGATGGTTTCTCTGATTCCTAGCCATTTTCAAGTAATTGAGAAAATGGCGAGATCATTCGTTCTGCCTTTATCGCGAAACTGATTTTTCAAAAATTCACCGCGTGAAGAACCTGAACTTCTCGACACGTCTACTTGAACTTCACTCTGTTTTTCACGTGCTTTTTTTCTCCTATATCTCTATCCACTGCTCCTAGCTCTCCATCCACTCACCGGAATTGAGCAAGTGATATACCGATGGAAAGCTGCTGTAAACACGCAACTTTCCTGTGTTGATCATTTTTTCATACTCGCAATGATTTTAAAAGTTTTTCATCTGAAATTCATTCAGCGTAGTGGTTGAACTTCATGCTATTTTCACGTTGAACTTCTGTGACGTATTTTTGTTTGTACACGTGCCTGAACTTCCCTCTGTACGAACCCGACCTTCGGGCTATCTTTGCAACCGTGGCTTCCCCCGCGTATTATTCTGGTTAGTAGTGTTCTATATGATGTTAGTGTAATCTAGAAAAGTTTTTTAGCAACTAAATACCTGTTTTAAATTGAAATCTCGCTCGCTGGCAGATTTTGCTCTCGGGTCGTGATGAAATTGCGTTTTTTGCAATTTTACTGCTTGATTTGTTCTACCTGAACTTCCCCTAGTGCTACGTTGAACTTCCGTCAACATTGCCCAAATGGGGCTTGCGATATACCATTGGAAAGCTACGGACACCAGTATCATGACCCAACTTCAAATTTTGGCAAAATGTAAGTGGTTTAAGAGCAGTTTTGAAAACCGTTTTTTCTTCATACAAAAAACGTGAATCGTATTTTCAATCGCATTTCTAAACCGTTTATCGGAATGAGGCAAATAATATGGCGTTAGAAAGCTGCTGTAAAACTGCTGCTTCCACATGCTGAAAGTTCTTATAATTCCCTATGGTTGAAGAGTAATGGGGAAAATTGTGAAATTTCACAAACCGAACAACCGAGTTCGTATTTTCGTTGCCATTTCTAAACGCCTAATCCAATTGAGACAAATGATATGAAGTTGGAAAGGTTATGAAAATTCACTTTTTTCTCATGTTGAAAGCTTTTTCTATTTTTGAATGCTTTAAGAGTAATTTAGAAAACGGCACAAGTTCTACCAAGTTTGTATTTTCGATATATTTTTTAATCATACGTCCGAACCTAGCAAATGATATGGTGTTGGAAATCCTAAACAAATGCGCAACTTTTTGGTATATTTTGTTTCTCCAAATTCATTACGATTTTACGTTGATTTTGAAAATGGCTAAAAACATATTTTCACCGTAATTTCTACAAACTTCATAGAAACGGGGCAAATAATATACTGTTGAAAAGCTACGAAAAATGCTAAACTTTTTCATGTTGATGGCTTTTCTGTGAATCCCAGCCATTTTCAAGTAATTTCAGAAACGGCGAGATCACTCGTTCTTCCTTTATCGCGAAACAGATTCGTCGAAAATGCATTGCGTGAAGTACTTAAACTTCTGTGGCAGTTCTGCTTGAACTTCACTCTCTTTTCACGTGCTTTTTTTGCTCGTAGCTCTTCATTCACTCACCGGAATTAAGCAAGTGGTATACCGATGGAAAGCTGCTGTAAACATGCAATTTTTCTGTGTTGATCATTTTTTCATACTCGCGACATTTTTAAAAGTTTTTCGTGCGAAATTCATTTAGTGTAGCAGTTGAACTTCCTGCTGTTTTCACGTTGGACTTCTGTGACATATTTTTGTTTGTAATTTTCCCATCCATTTTCGTCAGTGTTACACAAATGATATTCTTTTTGTACAAACCTCTCTCACAATATTTCTTTAACTTTCTCCGACCGAGGACTTGAACTTATACAAATGATATTCCTATCGTTTTGAAGTAAATTAGAAAATGGCAAGATCATGATTTCTGCCTTCATCGCGAATGGAAATGCACTGCGTGAAGTAGTTGAACTTCTCGGGATGTCTATTTGAACTTCACTCTGTTTTTGACGTGCTATTTTTTGACATGTTGTTTTTGCACTGCGTGAAGTAGTTGAACTTCTGGGGCATGTCTATTTGAACTTCACTCTGTTTCACTTTATTTGTATTTTTCTTGTATGAAATACACACCATGTAGTACGTGAACTTCCGGTTGTTATCACTTTTGAACTTCTCTCTGGTTTGAGAGAATTATTTTAAAACACCAAAAAAACATATTTTTTTTATGTATTTTGGACATCTAAATACATGGTGAACCTCTCTCACAAGAATTTTTTGAACTTTTCCTCGCTGAGCAATTGAACTTCTATCAACCATTCATTTCATTTATGAGTTGTTTTTAAAAGTGCAAAAATTGTGCTGTGTTTTTTATTTTTTCAACAGGTAAATCCTAGGTTTTAATTAACTCCGAACTTATTTGTTATTTCAATTTGAACTTCACCTTTTTATATTTTGAGTAAATAATTGCAATAGATTTTTATACGGAAAAAATCTTAGTTTTGTAATAAACATTATACAAATTCTTCATTATTTCGAACTGAATTTCTTGGTTTATTCGTTAGCAATTGGAAAAATTGAAGTTTTTGTGATAAATATTGAACTGCTCCATTTTCTGAAATTGAACTTCTTGGTTTATTATTTATTATCGAGGAAAATCTATTTTTTTCATATACATTGAACTATTATATTTTTAAAATTGAACTTCTTGGTTTTTTTCAATTCGGACTTCTTGGTGTCATTCATTTTTGTAACGGGGAAAAAATGCTAATTTTGTAATAAACATGATACAACTTCTTGGATATTTTTGAACTGAATTTCTTGGTTTTTTCATTCGTAATGGGAAAAATTATGAGAAAAATCTGCATTTCTTATAGATATCAAACTTCACCATTTTTTAAATATGAACTTCTTAGTTTTATTTGTTGGTAATGGGCAAAATCCTTTTTTTGAACTTTCCCGGGCAGGTCACTTGAGCTTCGAGCAACTAAATTTTTCATCAAGACAATTGTCACAAATTCGCTACCGTTTGAGAGCAGTATTAAAAATGGCAAAAACAACATCGTTTTTACTTGTTTTTAACATGTAGTTGAAGGTTGGACGTCTCGCACTAGAGATCTCAAACTTTGCCGGGAGGAGCACGTGAACTTATTACAACAAACCTTTGAAGCTTTTAGTTTTCTATGCTTATATTCTAATCTAAAATGCATTTCGTGTAGTAGTTCAACTTCCCACTGTTTTCATCTTGAACTTCTGTCACGTATTTTTGTTCAACCTCTCTCACAAGAATTTTTGAACTTTCTCGGGTTGAGCACTTGAACTTCTAGCAACAAAACTTTTAGCCTTTATCTTTTCATTATTTTTTTCCATACAAATGCACACCGCGTAATACGTGAACTTCTGGGAGTTATCAATCTGAACTTCTCTCGTATACGTGAAAACATCTGAGTTTTTTATAGACATTGAACCGCTCTACGTTTTTATTTGAACTTCATTGTGTATTTTTAGAAATGTAAAAAATTGGAGGTTTTTTAGGTACATTGAACTTCTTCGTTATTTGAAATTGAACTTAATTATTGGTTTTATTCTTTAGTATCTAGACAAATCCGATTTTCAAATAAATATCAAATTGCTTCGCTTTTTCAAATTGAACTTTTTGTTTTATTCTATATTGATGAGAGTACCTGAGTTTATTATATACATTTAACTACTCCGTTTTTTCAAATTGAACTTCTTGATTTTAATCTTTAGTATTGGAGAAAATCCGAGTTTTTTTATAAACATCAACCAGCTTCTTTTTTTTTAATTATGAATCTTGGTGTTTTTCATTAGTAACACGAAGAGTCATAGTTATGTAATAAATATCGAACCGTTCAATTGCTTAAATTTGAACTTTAGGACTCTTTTGAAAATAGGGAAAATATGTTTTTATAAACTTTTTGAGATGCTCAGTTTTTTTTATTTTGACCTTCTGGGTATTGTAAAAAACATTGAACTTCTCGGTTATTTAAATTTGAACCACTAGCCTCTTTTTGTAGAAACGGGGAAAATCTATTTTCTCTATAAATTTTGAGTTGCTCTATTTATTTTAATTTGAACTTCTTCCTTTTATTCTTATAGTAACAGGAAAAATATCTAAGTCTTTTGTAAAAGTTAAACAATCTGAACTTCTCAGTTTCTTGTTTTTTAACTTCATTTCTTAAAAAACAGGGACTATACGAGAATGAAATGCTCTTCACCAACCTCTCCGGACTTTGCATAGGAATAAAAAATTATTCACTACAGTAACCCTTTTGTCCTCAACCTCTCTGGACTTCCTATATTTTTTCCCATAACTTTCTTCGGGGTATTGGATCTGTTTGTAGTGCTGAAAACACACACTTTTTTTAATTATGAAATTTCATTTCAATTAACCATTGTGCTTGGCAAGATCGTCGGCAATCAAGTCTTGGATAAAGTTAGGAGCAGCGCCCGGCCATACGACTTGGGACACATGCACCACCTTCGACTTGTGCATCGCTAGAGCATCCGCAACATTATTACAAATCCGTGGGCAAAAAGAGATAGAAAAAGAACTAAAACACACACTTTTGGGGAGAGAAGAAAATAGTGGTACATCTTATGAAGACATGAACCTGCGAGGCAATAATATTTGAACTTCTTTGTATAGATTGTCTCTGTCAACATGCACATACTTTTTCAAACCAAAATCTGGAACAGACTAAGAAAAAAGAGAGTACAAACGAGCACGAACTAGCATAAACATGTACAAAAAGTCCATCACAATCTGAATAACATCTCTGATTTTTACGAAAAACTCTCTAAAGCTTTTTCTTCCCTGTTATGACTGATCTTCAATTTACAAACTCACAGTAAAAAGAAGATAAGAGAACGGGATCCATGGTGAGGCGTATGTCCAAAATAGCAACAGGGGAGCGCTCCCTCAAGTGCACTGCACACACATGTGCACAGACGACGAATGCGCTGCTGCTCCATCGCTGGGAGGGTGCGTCGTCCTGCTGCTCCAGTGCAGGTGCCATTGTTTTTTCTTCTTCTAGATAAATATACTCCAAACTGCTGTAAAAAACACAAAGAAACTTTAGACCACAAAATTAGTAAACATCCATTTTTCTTGAACTGAACCATCATTTCTATATAGGTACATTTTTTCATCACTAGTTTTACCAAAATGAAAGAAGGGAACCCAAAGAACTACATGTAATATTTCTGCACACATGTAACTGATCGAACTGGTCTAGGGATCAAGAACTGCGCAAATTTTTTCCCGCATAGGGTTAAACATATTCACAAAAAATCAGATAAATTATGAAATGTTAGTCTCGGAAATTATCTGCTATATCAAAGACTTAACCAAGTTATGATCAGGTCCGCGTATTCTCAAGGAGGCAGAGTATACTTGAGCAAAAAAAAACGTACACACATGAGACTGTAAGCTACAATGGAATGTTAGTCTCGGAAATTATCTGATAAATTATGAAGACGCTAATAAATGAAAAAAAGGGGGGAAACCCTCTCTGAATGTACTAAAAATTGATCTTTGAATCTTAATCCACGTTCACTCTGAACTTCAGTACGTCTCAAAACCCACTGTGTGATCCCCTGCTGAAAAATTGGACGAGTTGGTTTCTCATCGTGGCACTGCCAGAAGCCAAGGCGCGCAAATAAGGAATGGGAGCAGGACATGCCGGCGGTTCTACTACTCCATGCGACAGAGTTCAATCATCCTAAAGGGGAGGAGGAAGCAGGAAGAGGAGGAAGTTCAATACGTGTGAGGAGAGAAGGTCACCTGTAGAATATGAACACAGGCAGGTGGATGGCGATGGAGGTGGTGTGCTGCTGCGGACAGAGCCAAGCGGAGGCAGGAGTTCGGCCACGGGGGCGGCATCTCGGCGCACATGTTTTGGCACCTAGATAACAAGATTTATATAGAAGTAGATAGAGATCAAAGGGAGAACGCATGCGTACATTTTTAGTTCCTACAAGTGGATACATATCAAAACAAGAACACATGCGTACCATGAAGTTAAAAATTAGCTGGTCCAGGGAAGGTCGAGGTGGCACCCGTGATAAGGTCAACTAATCGGAGAGAGCGAAGGTAGAGCATGAGGATGCGTGGGCAGATGTAGAAGTTACAAGGGCTCTCCGGTTGTGCTCATGTACGGAAGCCAGTGAGTAGATGAGGTGGCGACGGCTAACTGCAGCAGCTTGCAGATGCACGGGGTACTTTCCAGCCTCGGTGCCACGCATGGCAGTGGATTGGGTGGGGCTATGGGAGAAGGCTTGCGGTGGATCCGGGGCCATGGGAGGAGGACGGCGCGCGGCCGTGGGAGAAGATGGCCGGCAGGGCTGCCGGATGAGGACGAGGTTGGCGGGGCGGTGAGGAGTAGCAGCAGCGTCTAAGGGATCTGGCAGACCGCCCGCCGGCGGCTGGTAGCGGGATTAGTCACGGGGCGGACCCGTGGGCGGCGGCGGCGCGCGGGATTCTGGTGATCCGGTGATGCGCGGCGGTGCTGGGATCTGGCGTCGCCCGGAGGCACGTCTGGCCGGGGGGAGGAGGGGCAGCGGCGGGTGATGCGCCAGGGGCGTTGGCCACCGGCGGGAGGTGGTCGGGTGGATCGGGAAAAAGGTCATGCGGGAGGAGGTGGGCCGACAGGCTTTTTTGCAGTTTGGGCAGTCCGGCAACACCGCGCCGCGCCTATATAGCGCCGATGTGATCAGAATAACTATTCTGATCCCAGGATCAGAATAGTGTTGTCCTATATATATATACAATAAATGCTATACTACTTTGTGTCATGCAGGGCCATAAATACGGTCATCTATGATATATACTACTCCCTCCATTTGTGTATACAAGGCCACAAACCCATATTACAGGTACCAAGGTAGATATAAATGTCGGGTTTAAGCAATGTTGAAAGTTAGATTTCCTCCTCATTTGATGTGTCTATTAATGTGTATTTTTTCTCTCCAACTCACAACAAGCCAACCCTCTCACTCCTCATTGGTTGAATAATGCATTCGCATGCAAACCTACCTTCTCACTCCCGCATGCATGCAAGGGATATTAATGTCCTTGGGTGCTAGTACGAGGCAAACCCCATCAATTTTGCCTCGATTAGTGTTAGTGGCCTTATATAGCTGCAAAATGTACTTTTGATAGTGGCCTTGTATACAAAAATGGACGGAGTACTCTATGATACTATATATGCACTGTGAAGGTACGTACATAGTATCATATGCATGATACTATATATAGTATATGATACTCCCCACTATATAAGGCTGGCCACAGTGGTGGTTTGATAGCCGACGATGTCATGCACTCAAAAATAGCAAGTATTCTGATGTGGCAAAGAATTAAATATATATAGAGAGGGTTAGAGTAACATATAGGTAGATACCGTATCATGTTAAATGTGATGCTAATTTGTGTCATGCATGGCAATAAATATGATCTATGATACTATACTCTATGTATTATACTATGCGCTATAATTAATTAAAGGTAGTATCATACACTAGTATCATATATACTCTCCACTATACTCGTGATTTCTTACCGTGGAAAAAATTTGGAGGCGAAACGATGAACTCATGTTTTCATTTGAACAAAAATATGATGTTAGGTAATGTAAATGTTTTCAAAGAGCACACGGTTCACTCACGAAAGCCGTGTGCCCACTAAACTGTCACACCCTGCATTTTGTAACATGTCATTTGCATTAATAAAGCATGAAAATTTGGACCAACAAAAACTTTTGCATCATTTGGCTTTTATTTGGAGTTGGTTTTCTCTCTATGATTTTTAAGTGCTCTTTAAAGTCAACACAACTCCACCTTATATACTTCATCTCCTTGCCCCAAACTTTTGCCCAATGATCATGCCATGTGTATAGTGCAATATAGTATTTTCTTACAAAAATAATTTGGCCAAAGAGTATTTTCAAAAATTAGTTTTCCAAAACCCCTAAATTGAGGTTTGCACTACAAGTACTTGATTTGGGGTATGAAAAATATATTTCAAAGAGTATATTTGAAACCTATTAGATATAGGATTCCCATAAACCACAAAAATATAATTTTATAAATTATTTTCCTATTTTATTTAAAAGCTTTTTCTTAAGGCCAGAAATGGTCTTTAATAGGGAAAAATTATTTTATTTTTTTAAAATATTTGAAACAAATCAGGGAAACTCAGTGGGCATATATTTCCCATATATAAGAGTTTCAACACATGGTCATGTTCAAAATATTGGACAAAACCTCCCAAAACCATTTCTGCCCATTTCAAGGATTTGAAATATTTGTACAGGAAATATTTTCATAAAAATCCAAGGAAATTCCAGCAAGTCACAAATGCATATTGTGATCACCTTGCAAAGCCTCATGTCAATCAAGGTCATTTTGGTTCACCAAAATGCCCCAAAACCCTCTCTGACAAGAATCTAATTTGAACAACTTTGTACTACCAACTTTCTCTACTTGAACCCAACTTTTGTGAGCATGTTCACATGACCAAATGAGGCCACTACACCAAGTGATGCATCAAGGAGAAGTGATTTGCTCAGCTAGATCTACACAAGTTCATTTCTGCTAATTTCTAGGGTTTACAAAAGTTGCATTGGCAACTTTGCCCAAATAAGCTCCAAATTGGTGGAAGGTCCTAATTATATGTGTCATTTCACCCTGTGGAGTCTCATGGCAGTTGGAAATCATCTGCTAGCCGAAACCATTATCAAACACCTTCTGCCAATTTTCAAAAATCACCATTTTGACCACTAACACTATTCTCCTTGAGCTCAACTTTTTACCACAACCCCTCCTAGTTCCCCCTATCACCTGGATGCTTTTCTGCCCAAGGAAGCAATGATGAAGGGAGGGGGGACCCCATTTTTCTTCTCTGGACAACGGATTCCTCCCTCTCTCTCAGCCTCCTTCTCTCCCCTCAGCTTTCCAGAGCATCCAAGGCTCTCTCCAGCTTTTGCCCATGCCCCCTCCAGCCGCCAGATACAAGTGGACGCGCGGGGATGCGGGAAAACAGCGGATGCCGGCCAAAGTTGCGCTCTGGAGCGCCTGGCTGGGCACCCGACCGTTGACGCCGCGCCGCCGACCACCTCGAGTCTCCCCCGCATGCCAGTCGATGCCCCTCGACGTCCGCTCCATGCTACCAGGCTGCCCACTTGCTCCCGCGCCCTCCTCTCTCTCCTGCAGCTCGCGCTAGAGCACCGTCCCGCTCGGCCAATGCTCGCGCCGCTCCTGTGGCCCGCCCGCAGCTCGTCCCTCTCCTCCTCTCTCTCTTCCTGGCACCCTAAATCACTCCCATGAACGCCCCCGAGCCCCCATTCCCTCTCCAACGGCCACCCGAGCCGATCCCGCGGGCACCCGTAGGCCACGCCTACGGTGGACCTCGGCCAGCCTATATAAGGCGACCCTGAGCCCCTCTCTCACTCCCTGTCGCTCCCCCACACTCCTAATCAACCTCCCGCACACCCCATTCATCTCCAGAGCCGCCCGAGCTCGAGATCGAGCTCGAGCTCCGCCGCCTCAGCTCATCGGCGTTCGCGCGGTACATGCCTCCTCCGCCCCCGTTTTCTCTCGATCTGGAACCGCGCGGCATCGTTGTCCCTTTCCCCTCTCTTCCCCACTCTTTTTGCAGCCGGGAACAGCCGGAACCATCGACGCCCGAAGCACCTCCGCCGTGTGACCTCGTTGCCGGCGAACCAGGCTGCTCCGGCAACCATCTCCACCACCACCCGAACGGCGACATCCCCCCGAGTCCAACGGTACCACCCACGCATCCCCCCATGCCCTATATCATCGCCGGCGAGCTCGCCGTCACCTCTGGACGGAGGTAGACGACGACGGCCGTGGGCCCTGTCCGTCAGCCTCACGCCCTGACGGGTGGGACCCACCCGCCAGGTTTAATAACGCACGCGTGCGCACCGGTTCGCTCGTCGGCTGAAGGCGTACTTCACCTTTACGCCTTCGACGTGGCGGCCTCGCGCGGGCCGATTTCCCTCGGGCTGCAGATTGTGGCCTTTTCGCCCAAAGATGGCGAGTGCCATTTTTCCTTTTTCTTTTCTATCAAGCTTAAAAAAATTCCTCTGGACTAAATATTAATCCAAATGAAATAATTCCAGTTCCTAAATTCTTGTAAAAATCCCACCTATTTAGTGGTGCAACTTTCATTCAAATCCAACAACCTTTTCTTCCCTATAAATATTTAAATGTGATTTTAAGCATTTAAATATACCTTTGTAAATCCATTTCTCCTGTTATGCCACTCCAAATCCAAAACTAAGAATTTTTCCCGTCTTAGTTTTCACCCTAGTATTTTACAAAAATAAGTTGACATTTTTTTCTGAGCACTTTGACTTTTCTGTTTTTATTATTGTCTTATTTTTCCGTTATTTTCTTGCGACGTTTAGATCCCGTATTCGACGAAGTTGCTGAAGAAGAAGGAGGAGAAGGATTTGAAGACCTCAAAGAACAAGCTAATCAAGGCAAGCAGCCCTTTGACCATGTCACCCCTCTTGTTCATCAGTACCCTTTTTCCGAATGCATGATGATGAAATATGACTGTGGTAAAACTTGTTGTGAACCACCCCATGATGCATACCCCTACTGAGGGATCGAAGAAGGTGAGAGTGTCTAGAGGGGGGGTGATTAGACTACTCGACAAGATAAAAATTCTGTCTTTTATCAAGAATAGATTTTGGCAGATTTTGCATAACACACAAGTCAAGTAGCACACTACACATGCAATTCTAGAGTATGGGCAGCGGAAAGTAAATTGCACAAGTAGTAAAGAGAAGTGGAGAAGATCAAACGCAATTTGGAGACGCGGTGATTTTTCTCGTGGTTCCGATAGGTGGTGCTATCGTACTTCCACGTTGATGGAGACTTCAACCCACGGAGGGTAACGGCTGCGAGAGTCCACGGAGGGCTCCACCCACGAAGGGTCCACGAAGAAGCAACCTTGTCTATTCCATCATGGCCACGCCCACGGAGGGCTAGCCTTACTCGGGTAGATCTTCACGAAGTAGGCGATCTCCTTGCCCTTACAAACTTCTTGGTTCAACTCCACATCTCGATGACGGAGGCTCCAAGCGACACCTAACCAATCTAGGAGGCACCACCCTCCAAAAGGTAATAGATGTTGTAGATGATGATGAACTCCTTGCTCTTGTGCTTCAAATGATAATCTCCCCAACACTCAACTCTCCTCACTGATTTGGTTGTGGTGGAAGAAAGGATTGAGTGGAAAGCAACTTGGGAAGGCTAGAGATCAAGCTTCATATGGTGGGAGTGGAGCAACTTGATCTCAACACAAGGGTAGGTAGTTCTCTTGTAAATGTAAGGTAGGAGTGGTAGTTCTTTTCGATGGCTCTCTCCACGAATGAAGAGGGGTGGAGGGTATTTATAGCCTCCACACAAAATCCAACTGTTACACACATTTGAGCAATCTCGGTGGGACCGAAGTTGACAACTCGGTGAGACCGAAAGTTCAAATAATGTGAGCGTTGGGATTTTCGTGGGACCGAAAATACAATCTCGGTTAGTCCGATTCATGCAATGACAAGAGCAAGCCAGTTTGGGTGAGACCGACTTCATCATCTCGGTGACACCGATTTGATGACGAAGATTCTGAAGCTTGGCAACTCATGTTTCGGTGAGACCGAGTTCGAATCGGAAAATCCGAGTTTTCTAGGGTTTGGCTTTTGGTGAGGTGGTTCATCTCGGTGTGGTGAGTTTGGAATATCGGTGGGACCGAGACTACTTATGAGTGTATATGGCGGTGAAAGTTGCCGATAGTTTAGGAGATGTATCACTAAGCACTTGAGCAACGGATCATCATCATAACCTCATCCTTTTAATAGTATTGGCTTTCCTATGGACTCAATGTGATCTTGGATCACTAAACCAAAATGGAGTCTTGAGCTTTTGCCAATGCTTGCCTTAGCATTTTGAGGGGTCCACTTCTTCATCCTTTTGCCATGCCAATGTGATTGAATTTCTGAAACATACTTGATAAAAGCATTAGTCCAACCACAAAGTATGTTGTCATTAATTACCAAAACCACCCGGGAGCAAATGTGCTTTCAATCTCCCCTTTTGGTAATTGATGGCAACACACTAAACAAGACATCAAAGCTTATTGAAAGAAAGACAGAATTATCACAAAGCTTTGACAAACATGTAGTACAGGCTCCCCTACAAGTGTGCAAGATTTTCATAAATTATGGTTTTGGACTACCACAAGCACACAAGAGAGAAAAACAAGATGTGCTACATGTAGCTTGGCTATATGCATCAGAGCAGATGAAAAGAAGTGAGTGATAATGCATATGTGCATGGTGATTTATTGCAAACAAGTATTCACAAGCAAGTCACCATCATGCACATTCTGCAAGGTGCATATACTTACCTTGATGTTCCTTGGCATTGTACCTGAAGAGATAAACTTGGGAAAACAAGGTTAGATAACACAAGAGTATTTCTTCAACCAACTGCAAGAACATCAAGAGTACCAAGCCAGGGATGACATGTATAAAGAGTGTCTCATATTGAGCACAAGCTTGAATCAGCAAACATGTCTCCGAAACTAAAAGATTTTCAATGAACTTTGAAGGATTTTGCTTTCCATAAGATATCAATTGTGAAGATTCCTCTCCCTTTGAGTTTTCTCAGATCAAGGGGTTTGATGGAAAGAGCAAAATCAAAAGAATGGATGCCAAATGAGAATGACGCCAATTGTAATGTCCAATGTGAAACATGACAAAGCTTTGATGTGATTCTCTCCCCCTTAAGGTAAGATTGCTCTTCTTCTCACCCTAAATCTTCTCTTCTCCCCCTAAGTCTTCTCCCCCTTTGACATCAAGTGCCGAAAAGGACAGCAAACTAGGAAGGTTAGGGAAGATGGAAAGAAAGAAGTGGGATCCTTAAGAATCACAACAGGGCAAAAAGGAACATGCATAGAGAATCATTGAGTGGAGCTGCAGAAGATGATATCCTGAAAGAAATAAATCGGTGACACTGAATTAGGATGGATCGGTGGGTCCGAAAGTCAGGGACTTAGGGTAGATCCTTTTCGGTTAGACCGAAATATTTAAATCGGTGACGCCGAGTTTAATTTCTAGGAAATACAGAAATAATTCAGCTCACTTTGCGAGGAATGTTTCAAAGGATTTTTAATGAATTTGTGAATGATTTTCGAGGAATTGATCAGAGCCAGAAGGATATTCACAAAGACAAAAGAATAGAAATGAAAAAGATTCCTAGATGAAGTTTTTTTAATGAAAACTCAATGAGAGAACATAAGAGAAAATAGAAAGACTCCAAAACATATGTACTTCATCTAGATAAGGGTCGGCGACAAGGTCACCTATGTTTGAGTATATTGACTTAGGAGTCAAATGAGAACATTTGATCATAGGTCATACTCATCGTTTAAGCACAAAATGGGGTTGCCATTTTTCGATTAAGCATTTGATGTGATCACATCTTATGAAGCTGCTTGTACTCATGACTTTGAGCAAAGCTCCTTAAAGATGTGAAGAACATACCTTGGGCTTGTTGTTGCTTTGCTCATGTAGGTGAACTTGATGTAGGTGCTCATTGAATGTGAAGTTGGGCGCCATTTCCACTTGTGTAGTTCATCTTCCTACATGGGTTAGGCAAGCAAGGAAATACTCAAGGATATCCAAGATGACAAGAGTGAAATACTAGATGTATAAGATGTCAAAAAGGATATGTGGAATTTTGTTCCTTGAACTCAACATCCCAAAGGGCTAGATACTTGGTCAATGACAAGATTACTCATGATTTGAGTGTGTGGTAATCTTGTGGAATGTAGATCATCCAAGTACCTGCAAGGAGTTAGATGCAATACAAGGAGGCAAATGTGTCCAAGACATATGATCATCATCATAAGAGAAGTATCAAGGATTAGTCAAGTAAGCTCATGCCTTGCATGCATCAATGGAGTTTTCACTCCAAGTTTGAAGCATCAATGATGTTCAACTCACTCCTTAAGCGACAAAACACCTTCTCATCAAGAGGTTTTGTAAAGATATCAGCGAGTTGTTTGTCAGTACGAACATGCTTAAGATTGATGTCACCCTTGGCAATGTGATCACGAATGAAATGGTGACGAACTTCAATATGTTTCGTTCGAGAGTGTTGCACTGGATTGTGTCCAATTTTAATCGCACTCTCATTGTCACAAAGCAGGGGAACATGTCTCACATGTATCCCATAATCCTTAAGCGTTTGTGTCATCCATAGCAATTGAGCACAACACGAACCAGCAGCAATATATTCCGCTTCGGCAGTGGATAATGATACCGAATTTTGTTTCTCGGAGGACCAAGATACAAGGGATCAACCAAGGAATTGACACGTACCCAAAGTTGACTTTCTATCAACCCTGTCACCGGCATAGTCCGAGTCGGAATAGCCAACGAGGTCGAAAGAGGCCCTCTTAGGATACCAAATGCCAAAGTTTGGTGTGTGTATCAAATATCTCACAATCCTTTTAACAGCTTTAAGATGACATTCTTTAGGGGCTGCTTGATATCGAGCACACATGCATACACTCAACATTATGTCAGGACGAGAAGCACAAAGATATAGTAGAGAACCAATCATAGATCGGTAAACCTTTTGATCAACGGGTTCTCCATCTTTTGTCAAGTCATTATGTCCACTTGTAGGCATGGGGGTTCTCATACCTTTGCTTTCTTGCATGTTGAACTTCTTGAAGAGATCCTTGGTGTACTTTGTTTGTGAGACAAAGGTACCCTCCTTAGATTGCTTGATTTGCAACCCAAGGTAGAATTTGAGTTCACTCATCATGGACATCTCATACTTCTCCGACATGAGTTTTCCAAACTTCTCGCTAAAATGAGGGTTAGTTGAACCAAAGATAATATCATCAACATATATTTGGCACACAAATAGTTCACCATCAACCCTTTTCATGAACAACGTTGAGTCTATCTTTCCAATCTCAAAGCCTTTTTCAAGAAGAAAGCTAGTCAAGCATTTGTACCAAGCTCTAGGAGCTTGTTTAAGACCATAAAGAGCTTTGTGCAACTTGTAAACATGATTAGGCTTTTAGGGATTCACAAATCCGGGAGGTTGTTTCACAAATACTTCCTCCTCAATTTCACCATTTAGGAAAGCACTTTTGATATCCATTTGATAGAGAGTAATATCATGGTGATTGGCATAAGCAAGAAGAATGCTGAATGGACTCAAGTCTAGCAACGGGGCATAGGTCTCACCATAGTCCATACCTTCGACTTGTGTGTAACCTTGAGCTACGAGGCGAGCCTTGTTGCGGATGACTTGTCCATCTTCATCTTGCTTGTTCCGAAACACCCATTTGGTTCCAATGACGTTTTGATCATCCTTGGGCTTCTCTACCAAAGTCCATACCTTGTTTCTCTCGAAGTTGTGTAGCTCTTCGTGCATAGCGTTCACCCAATCCGGGTCTTCAAGTGCTTCTTCTACCTTCATAGGTTCAATACTAGAGATAAATGAGTAATGCTCACAAAAGTTAGCTAAGCGAGTTTTAGAGCGAGTAATTCTCCCGGAGTTGATGTCATTGATCATTTGTTCCACGGGATGATTTTTCTTGACTCTTGCTCGGACTCGAGATAGCTTTTGTTGAGGTTGTGGCTGAGCTTCCTCATCATCTTCATCTTCCTCTTCTTCTTCTTCATTGTTGTTGGTGTTGTCTTGAGGCGGTGGAGAAGGAGGTTGTGGTGGATCTTCTTGTTGCACTTCCTCATCTTGGTGAGTTCCACTTGTGGAGGCCTCCATGTTGCCTTGAGGTTCATCTCGCCGTGAGGTAGGGGGCTCCACATATGTAGATGAGGTACTCTCCTTCACTTCCATAGGACGGATCTTTCCAATAGATAAATCTTGGATGGCTTCCGATGGGTCCTTGTCTCCTACATCAATAGGCATTTGCTCTACTTGCGAGCCATTATATTCATCAAACTTCACGTCTACCGTCTCTTCAACCTTTCGGGTGAAATTATTGTAGACACGGTAGGTGTGGGAGTTTGATCCATAACCAAGAAAAAAACCTTCATGAGTTTTAGGAGCAAATTTAGACCGACGATGCTTATCAAGGATATAGCATTTTGAACCAAAGACACGAAAGTATCCCACTTGGGGTTTGTTACCGGTGAGGAGCTCGTATGATGTCTTGCCGAGGAGCTTATGAAGATAAAGCCTGTTGATAGCATGACAAGCTGTCTCGACCGCTTCCCCCCAAAAATGCTTGTGTCTTGTATTCATCAAGCATCGTTCTCGCCATCTCTATGAGCGTTCGGTTCTTCCTCTCAACAACTCCATTTTGTTGAGGAGTGTACATAGCCGAGAACTCATGTAGAATCCCTTCCTCATCAAGAAAAGAGTCTACATTGGCGTTCTTGAACTCCGTTCCATTGTCACTCCGAACTTTCTTGATCTTCACCTCAAATTGATTTTGGGCCTTTCTGGCAAAGGTTTTGAAGATTCTCTGAACCTGCGATTTGTCATCAAGGAAAAATACCCACGTAAATCTGGAATAATCATCAACTATAACTAGACCAAAGGAGTTACCACCAAGGCTTTTGTAAGCATTGGGACCAAAGATCCATATGAAGAAGCTCAGCGGTCTCCTTGTGGTCATGATGTTCTTCACGGATGACTTCCACCTACTTGTTTTCCTGCCGACAAGCACTACAAAGTCTATCTTTGTCAAAGAAAACATCTTTAACGCCAAGAATATGATCACCTTTGATTAGCTTGTCTAGATTACGCATACCAACATGTCCAAGCCTTCTATGCCATAACCAACCTTTAGCGGATTTAGCAATAAAGCAAGTTCTAGGTTGGGCTTTCTTAGTGAAATCAACAATATATAGATCACCTCTACGGATACCGGTAAATGCCATGTTATGATTGTCACGACGAAAGACTTGGCAATCTACTTCGATGAATAGCACATTGAATCCAAAGTCAGCTAATCTAGACACGGAAAGTAAATTGTATCCAAGTGATTCAACAAGCATGACATTTTGAATAGAGCTATCATGAGATATGGCCACCTTACCAAGGCCAAGTACCTTACCCTTGGAGTTGTCTCCAAAAGTCACATACTTGCATGGACCATCGTTCTTTGCAAGCTCTCGAAACATGTCTTCGTCTCCGGTCATGTGGTCGGTGCATCCACTATCAAGAATCCACTCTTTTCCGCCGGATATGTAGTCTCTCAGATTTGCCATAAGATTGAGACTCTTCATGATCTTGTCTAGCTCGGTATCCGAATCGGAGTAATCATCATCATGCTCATGCTCATCATCATATTGACCCATAGATTGTTCATCATCAACACCTAGGTCAATTTGATAAAAACTTGCATTAGTTTTGTCAATGTGACGATAATCATCGGAATGCAATACAAGAGCATTTCTAATTAGAACATTGATAAGACCGGGATCACCCTTCTTTTTCATAAGATCACGAAGCTCAAAGAAGCATTTATCAAAGTTGGGATCATTGGGGCGCATCATATCAAATTCAATAGTCTTGTATAGAATTTCATCAAGACCTCTCAAAGAGTAGTCCGGATAAAGTTCTTCCAAGAACTTCCACATAGCATAGGCGCACTCAAAGTTTGTAACGAGCTTAAGCAAGTTATCGGGTAACCCTCTAATGATAAGATTTATAGTTCTAAGGTTACGAAGCAAATCAAGCTCTTCATCCATGGTAGGGTGCAAGGGGTCAAATGGAGGCACATAGGGGGTCTCAACATATTTGCGCAAATTGTATGTCTTAAAGATAATAAGCATTTCAATCCTCCACGACTTATATGACACTCCATCAAGAATAGGCACTCTATGGCTAACACTCCCAAACGTAGACACGTCCATCTTCCTCCAATGGTGTGTAAACCAAAGCAATGGAGACCAAAGCTCTGATACCAATTGAGGGATCGAAGAAGGTGAGAGTGTCTAGAGGGGGGGTGATTAGACTACTCGACAAGATAAAAATTCTGTCTTTTATCAAGAACAGATTTTGGCAGATTTTGCATAACACACAAGTCAAGTAGCACACTACACATGCAATTCTAGAGTATGGGCAACGGAAAGTAAATTGCACAAGTAGTAAAGAGAAGTGGAGAAGATCAAACGCAATTTGGAGACGCGGTGATTTTTCTCGTGGTTCTGATAGGTGGTGCTATCGTACTTCCACGTTGATGGAGACTTCAACCCACAGAGGGTAACTGCGAGAGTCCACGGAGGGCTCCACCCACGAAGGGTCCACGAAGAAGCAACCTTGTCTATTCCATCATGGCTCACGCCCACGGAGGGCTAGCCTTACTAGGGGTAGATCTTCACAAGTAGGCGATCTCCTTGCCCTTACAAACTTCTTGGTTCAACTCCACATCTCGATGACGGAGGCTCCCAAGTGACACCTAACCAATCTAGGAGGCACCACCCTCCAAAAGGTAATAGATGTTGTAGATGATGATGAACTCCTTGCTCTTGTGCTTCAAATGATAATCTCCCCAACACTCAACTCTCCTCACTGATTTGGCTATGGTGGAAGAAAGGATTGAGTGGAAAGCAACTTGGGAAGGCTAGAGATCAAGCTTCATATGATGGGAGTGGAGCAACTTGATCTCAACACAAGGGTAGGTAGTTCTCTTCTCGTAAATGTAAGGTAGGAGTGGTAGTTCTTTCGATGGCTCTCTCCACGAATGAAGAGGGGGTGGAGGGTATTTATAGCCTCCACACAAAATCCAACCGTTACACACATTTGAGCAATCTCGGTGGGACCGAAGTTGACAATTCGGTGAGACCGAAAGTTCAAATAATGTGAACGTTGGGATTTTCAGTGGGACCAAAATACAATCTCGGTTAGTCCGATTCGTGCAATGACAAGAGCAAGCCGGTTTGGTGAGACCGACTTCATCATCTCGGTGACACCGATTTGATGATGAAGGTTCTGAAGCTTGGCAACTCATGTTTCGTGAGACCGAGTTGAGAATCGGAAAATCCGAGTTTTCTAGGGTTTGGCTTTTGGTGAGGTGGTTCATCTCGGTGTGGTGAGTTTGGAATATCGGTGGGACCGAGACTACTTATGAGTGTATATGGCGGTGAAAGTTGCTTGATAGTTTAGGAGATGTATCACTAAGCACTTGAGCAACCAGATCATCATCATAACCTCATCCCCTTTTAATAGTATTGGCTTTCCTATGGACTCAATGTGATCTTGGATCACTAAACCAAAAATGGAGTCTTGAGCTTTTGCCAATGCTTGCCTTAGCATTTTGAGGGGTCCACTTCTTCAGTCCTTTTGCCATGCCAATGTGATTGAATTTCCTGACACATACTTGATAAAACCATTAGTCCAACCACAAAGTATGTTGTCATTAATTACCAAAACCACCCGGGGAGCAAATGTGCTTTCACCTACTCATGACCTTACCTTGTTCATGATTGCATTTCCAAGAGACTAGTTGAGGCATAATGATGCATGTGTACCATGAACTCTTCATGGTTACATTCTTTCGAAAACCCCATCGGGTGCCCCTAATGCCCTTGGGAGATGTTGAACTAAGGTCACCACTTGAGGAAGAAGTGGTGTACCGGAAAGAGCTTTTGGTGTGTGAGTGTAAAATGATGGATTAGATTTATGTGTGATTACCGTCCCAACCAAACATGTGCAACCACTCTACCCCTTTATGGGACGGGGCATTATTGATTACTTAGGCTGATACTAGCATGGTGCCCACATTACTAGTGACGGGGGTGACTTGAGGTCACTCTCGGGACGGGGTCGTGCTTGGATAGGCGGCCATGACTGTTTTCACAGGGCACCGGACACACCGTTGGTCCCTTCGTGTATGCGTAATAATGTGAAAAGGGCAGAGTCCCACGATCTTTTGCTTATACATGAGGGCCGTGTATCAACGAGTGGACCCTATGTTAGTGTCGTCTAGGGAAAGGTGATGATTGGGTGCTTCCCCCGAGTACTTGAGGTACTGCGGGATCGTGGATGACACGAAAGCTTCCCGGAGCTTGTGGGTAAAGTGCGCAACCTCTGCAGAGTGTCAAAATATTCGAATAGCCATGTCCACGGTCATGGACAGTTGGGAGGTGCTACTTAAACTATGTCTAGAAATTATACAACCTCGGTGCATGTGTGTGTGGAAGAGAACTATTTGTGTCAAGGTGGTGACTTGACATGTTGAAAGACATGGCATTGATTAAAATTCTATTTATGTTGGTATTTGTAACGTGTTCTCAAGGTTACCCATGTTCATTGATGCATATCTCACAAGTTGATAGGACATCTCAACTAGCTTGAAGCTAGGTTGCTTACTTGTTGTACAGTTGCATTGTTACTTTGAACCAAATCATGAGTTGCTTGCGAGTACATTCAAAGTACTCATTGGCTTGCCACTGGTTATTTAATTGACCAGGCATGGAATAGCAGGGGTTCGAGGAAGAGTTCTTTGGTGAAGAACAAGCGAACTAGGATGCTTCCCAGTCAGAATGCCTGTAGGGTTAAGGCAGATGGCATGGGTTCTACTTATCAACGAAGATTTCCGCTGCTTAAGTTTATTTGGTATTCAACCCTTGTGGCTTTACCTATGTAAGACTTGAGCATAATGGTCATAATTTGTGTAAGACGGTACGTATGGATGTAAGACTCTTGTTATTCAGCTTTTGTATGTTCAGTGAGCATTGATCTCTCGGATCACTGTACACGTGCATTCGGCTATCACGACTTATGAGTCGGGGTCCCCACAGAGCTGGTATCAGGCCATCCTGACTGTAGGAAGCCTTAGTTAGCATGGACGTTAGTTAGAGTGAGACTATCTACGAAATTACCTATATACCTATGTTTTCTGAAAATATCCCAAACATAGGTCACATTTCCTCTATTGACCCTTCCCCTTCCACTTTTGTAGATGGCCGTCGTACCGGAGGACTTCCTGACCACCAGATTTCCCGTGCTTCTTGAGGATAGCCTCAGGAAGTGCCAGTTCACTCGAGCCCCCACCTTCTCCTACCACGAGCACTGGATCAACAGCACTAAGAAGGAGCATCATGTGGAGGTAGTCGTGAGGGCGAACGACCCCCCGATGAGCTGGTTCTTTGTGGGACCCCGATGGCGACCCTGCTTCTCGCTGTTGAGACTGCTGCTCTCAAGGCGTTGACTCGCCTTCGAGATCTTCTGCCAGAGATGGAAAGTGATCCAGCCACTCGTTACCTGCCTTATCGTAAGGAGGGTGATGACGAGAGCAGCGCACCAGCTCCACCCATGGACGAAGGACTTTCCCTCCTTTTCCAGACCTACTTCAGCTTGTGTGCCGATAGCCTGGCATAGCACCTGGCCTCGGAGTTGATGGAGCTTCGAAAGGAACTCCACGAGACCAAGGAACTCCTCCGCCTAGCTCAGACGAAGGCGGACAGGATCAAGAAGGATGGTGCACCCCCTGGACAGCTCGTTGTTGCCTATCGGGTCGGGCGACCCCCACAGATTACGAATGCCAAGGGGTCATCTCAGCCACGCCGTATGACGGCGAACGACTACCGCAACCTCTTCACGGTGCCCCTGGCGAAGCAGCGCCGTGTTCAGCTCCTCCACTCCCCTACTCCCTCAAGTGACGAAGAGACTAAGACAGATGAAGATGAGGAGGAAGACCCAGAGGAGCCGAAATACCCGACCGAGCATTCCACCACTTAGACACCGTTCAGGACTAGGATAGGCCAGTCCGTAACCCTTAAGGTAGGATAGGTCATGTACCCCTTATGCGAAATCGAGTCCATGTAATGGTTCAAATGAAACCATGTTGTGTTGTGTTTGCTTTCGACTTGTTTTGATGGAAGTTGTACTTTCCCTTTCGGGAAATTGTAAACAACTACATCACCCATTTGGTTTAATGCATGAGTTTGGCCCTCCCGGCCTTGGCTTAACTTAAAATTGTATCACACCCACCCCTTACTAGGCATCCCATCTATATTGCTTTCCCTCATTTTTTCCCAATCATGAGACCTTGACCGCTCCAACAGGATGCCTGTTGTAACACGTACTGGTACCTCTACCTAGCAGCAAGAAGCCGGAGGTTCTGCTGAAGCAGGAGACAACCAGGACCAAGCCCGAGGACAGACTCCACCACCGCCACCACCCCCAAACATGGACATGGCTTAGCTTCTCCAAGCCTTCCGGGAGGAATGCCAAGCCAACACTGCAGCCCTCCAGATGAATGCTCGGGCTGTCAACCGCCAGTCGGCGGGGAACGGCAATGGACGTTCCACGTTGGCGGAGTTCAAGAAGCATGCACCACCCACCTTCATCGAGACTGTTGAACCCCTGGATGCAGACGACTGTGTCCGCACCATTGAGGACCTATTGGAACTAGTCGGCTGCACTGAAGACCGTGAGAGGGTGGCATATGCTGCCCACTGTCTCGGGGGAACTGCTAGAGCTTGGTGGGATGGATTCAAGGTCATGCATGCTGGTCAAGACATCACTTGGAATGACTTCAAGGCAGAATTCCGCAAGGCCCACATTCCTTCCAGAATCATGGCCATCAAGAAGCGTGAATTCCGAGACCTGAAGCAAGGAGGCAGCACTATCAAGGAGTACATGCAGAAGTTCAGTGTTCTCTCAAGGTATGCCCCTGAGGATGTCAGCAGTGATGCTGGCAAAAGAGAGCGCTTCATGGAAGGCCCTAACCAGACTCTGCAGTACTCGCTTGTTGTGTGTGACTGCCCAACCTTTCCTGATCTGGTGAACAAGGCACTCATGCTTGAAGACAAGCGACGTGCTTTGGATGATACCCGTAAGCGCAAGTTGATCAGCAAGGGTAGCTCCAGCAACCAGAAGCCTCGCCAATGGCAGCCAGCCCCAGTCAGGCCAACCTATCAGCAGCCAAGAGCTCCTGCACCCCGCACCAACTATCCACCCCAGCAGTACTCCAACCCCAGGCCAGCTTACAACAACCCCAATAACATCGGTGGCAACAAGACCAACAACCCAAACCAAGTCACTTGCTTTGGATGTGGTCAGTCAGGACACATCTCAAGGGTGTGGCCCCAACAAGAAGCCCGATGCTCCGCACCCCAATCCGCAGCACCCAGGACAAGGTCGTGGAATGCCCCCAAGGAACCAAGCTCCCTGCAACCCGCCCAACAATGGCAAGGGGTGTGTGAACCACGTCACTGCAGAAGAGGCTCAGGAAGACCCGGACGTCGTGCTGGGTACGTTCCTTGTCAACTCAGCACCTGCAACTGTCTTGTTTGATTCTGGAGCCACGCATTCATTTTTCACCCAAAGGTTTGCATTAAAAAGTGGCATGACCCCTACACCCCTGAATAACCCCATGGTGGTACAAAACCCCGGAGCAGAGATGAGAGCCAAGATAGGATGTAGAGGAGTCGGAATTGTCATTAATGGGGTAAATTTCCTAGCGGACCTTATCATCCTAAGATCACAAGGCTTGGACGTGATCTTGGGAATGGATTGGCTCAGCAAGCACCAAGGCTTGTTAGATTGTGCCAACCAAACTGTCACTGTGACCAATGACCAAGGAGTCGAAGTTAAATTTGCCTCAAACCCCTCCTCTGCTCAAGCCACCCAAGTCAACTGTTTGACTGAAGTTGGATTGGAGCAAGTGCCAATAGTATGCGAATACCCCGATGTCTTTCCTGATGAGCTGCCGGGAATGCCTCCTGACCGAGACATTGAGTTCATCAACGAGCTCATGCCCGGAGCAGGACCCATCTATAAGAAGCCTTATAGAATGGGATCGGAAGAGTTAGCAGAGTTGAAGAAGGTACTGGAAGAGGAGTTGAGGAAGGGATTTATCCGCCCTAGTGCCTGCCCTTGGGGATCACCTGTTCTATTTGTGGCAAAGAAGGACGGTACCATCCGCTTGTGCATTGACTATTGCTCCCTCAATGAAGTTACAATCAAGAACAAGTACCCACTTCCCAAGATTTAAGATCTATTTGATCAATTCAATGGGGCCAAGGTGTTCTCCAAGATCGACCTCAGATCTGGGTACTACCAGCTGAAAATCAGACCCCAAGATATTCCGAAGACGGCATTTGTAACCAGATATGGACTGTATGAGTGCATGGTCATGTCCTTTGGATTGACCAGTGCCCGACCTTACTTCATGTATCTCATGAATAAGGTCTTCATGGAATATTTGGACAAGTTTGTTGTCGTCTTCATTGATGACATTCTTGTCTTCTCAAAGACGGAAGAAGAGCACGAGCAACACTTGAGGATGGTCCTAGACAAGCTTCGAGAGCACCAACTGTACGCCAAGTTCAGCAAGTGCATATTTTGGCTGCATGAGGTTGGATTCTTGGGTCATGTACTGAATACCGAAGGTTTGTCAGTGGATCCCACCAAGGTCCAGGCCGTGACTGAATGGAAAACCCCGAGCAATGTGAAAGAAGTCAAAAGCTTCCTCGGACTTGCGGGATATTACCGCAAGTTCGTTGAAGGATTCTCAAGCATTGCCCGACCCATGACCCAGCTCCTGAAGAAGGATAAGAAGTTTGAGTGGACACCAAAGTGTGAAGAGAGCTTCCAGGAGCTGAAGAAGAGATTAACCACCGCCCCAGTTCTGGCCACACCTGATATTCACAAGGAATTTGTGATATATTGTGATGCATCAAGAACCGGACTCGGTGGTGTCCTGATGCAAGAAGGCAGAGTCGTAGCATATCTATCCCGACAACTACGTCCTCACGAAGAGAACTATGCTACTCATGATCTTGAATTGGCAGCTGTAGTTCACGCCTTAAAGACCTGGCGACATTACCTTCTAGGGAAGCGATGTGAGATATACACTGACCACAAGAGTTTGAAGTATATCTTCACTCAAAAGGAATTGAACTTGAGACAAAGAAGGTGGCTAGAGTTGATCAATGACTATGACCTCAATGTCTAATACCACCCCGGAAAGGCTAATGTGGTAGCAGATGCCTTAAGTAGAAAGGCTTGTACCTTGAATGCTATGCTTAAGGAAAGGCTACCCGCCTTATATGAAGAACTTGAAGGCTTCGGATTGGAACTGGTTGCACCAGGATTCTTAGCCAACCTCGAAGTCAAGCCTACCCTAGTGGATGATGTTAAGGAAGCTCAGAAGGGATACGAGAGTATTGAGGGCATCAAGAGGAAGATCAAGGCGGGCAAAGCCCCAAGTTTCTCAGAGGATGAGAAAGGAGTTGTGTGGTTCGGGAATCGCATTTGCGTGCCCAACAAGATTGAGCTCAAGAATCTGATCTTGCGAGAAGCTCATGACACCCCGTATTCCATCCATCCTGGAGGAACCAAGATGTATCAAGACCTGAAGGAAAGGTTCTAGTGGCACGGGATGAAAAGGGAGATTGCCACCTATGTTGCAAAGTGTGATGTGTGCCAAAGGGTCAAGGCTGAACATCAGCGACCTGCTGGATTGCTCCAACCACTCAAGTTTCCCGAGTGGAAATGGGATAAAGTCAGAATGGATTTCATCACTGGGTTACCTAGGTCAAATAAGGGTCATGACTCCATCTGGGTTATAGTTGACCATTTGACCAAAGTGGCCCATTTCATTCCTATCAAGACTACCTATGATGGCAACCAGCTGGCGACTCTATACATCGACAGAATCGTAAGTCTTCATGGTGTTCCTAAGGAGATTGTGTCAGATCGAGGAACCTAGATTACCTCGAGATTTTGGAAGAAGTTCCAAGAGGCCTTGGGAACCAAGTTGTCTTTCAGCACTGCTTTCCACCCACTGACCGGAGGCCAGACTGAACGAGTGAATCAGATTCTCGAAGACATGCTCCGAGCCTGTGTCCTAGCATATGGGGCTAAGTGGGAAGATTGTCTTCCGTTCGCCGAGTTCTCCTATAACAATAGTTATCAATCAAGTCTCCAGATGGCACCATTTGAAGTGTTATATGGACGCAAGTGTCGCACACCCCTCAATTGGTCAGAGACCGGAGAAGGCTAGTCTTTGGACCAGATATTCTCCGCGAAGAAGAAGAGCAAGTGCAGCTAGTCAGGGAGCGCCTGAAGACCGCCAAGTCAAGACAGAAGAGCTATGCTGACACTCGTCGCCGACAGGTGAACTTCCTAGTCGGAGACCATGTGTACCTACGGGTAACCCCCTTAAGGGAACCAAGCATTTCCACGTTAAAGGGAAGCTCGCACCGAGATTTATTGGCCCCTTCAAGATCACCGCACGACGAGGAGAAGTGGCTTATCAGTTGGAACTACCACCTGAACTATCCGAGGTGCACAACGTATTCCACGTGTCACAACTCCGAAAGTGCCTCCAAGTTCCAGACAAGCCTGATCTCTACAAGGATGTCGATCACCAAGCCACTGACCTTCAGCCTGATTTGACCTATCGTGAGAGGCCCATCCGGATTTTGGATGAAGTAAGCAGGCACAAGCCACACCATCAAGTACTTCAAGGTCCAGTGGAGCAACCACACTGAAGCAGAAGCCACCTGGCAACGTGAAGACCACCTTAGATCCAAATTTCCCGAGCTCTTTTAAAACCTAGTTTAGGAATCTCGGGGACAAGATTCTTGTAAGGGGGGTAGGTCTGTCACACCCTGCATTTTGTAACATGTCATTTGCATTAATAAAGCATGAAAATTTGGACCAACAAAAACTTTTGCATTATTTGGCTTTTATTTGGAGTTGGTTTTCTCTATGTGATTTTTAAGTGCTCTTTAAAGTCAACACAACTCCACCTTATATATTTCATCTACTTGCCCCAAACTTCTGCCCAATGATCATGCCATGTGTATAGTGCAATATAGTATTTTCTTACAAAAATAATTTGGCCAAATAGTACTTTCAAAAATTAGTTTTCCAAAACCCCTAAATTGAGGTTTGCACTACAAGTACTTGATTTGGGGTATGAAAAAATATTTCAAAGAGTATATTTGAAACCTATTAGATATAGGATTCCCATAAACCACAAAATTATAATTTTAAAAGTTATTTTCCTATTTTATTTAAAAGCTTTTTCTTAAGGCCAGAAATGGTCTTTAATAGGGAAAATTTATTTTATTGTTTTAAAATATTTGGCAAAAATCAGGGAAACTCAGTGGGCATATATTTCCCATATATAAGAGTTTCAACACATGGTCATGTTCAAAATATTGGACAAAACCTCCCAAAAGCATTTCTGCCCATTTCAAGGATTTGAAATATTTGTACAGGAAATATTTTCATAAAAATCCAAGGAAAATCCAGCAAATCACAAATGCATATTGTGATCACCTTGCAAAGCCTCATGTCAATCAAGGTCATTTTGGTTCACCAAAATGCCCCAAAACCCTCTCTGACAAGAATCTAATTTGAACAACTTTGTACTACCAACTTTCTCTCCTTGACCCCAACTTTTGTGAGCATGTTCACATGACCAAATGAGGCCACTACACCAAGTGGTGCATCAAGGTGAAGTGATTTGCTCAACTAGATCTACGCAAGTTCATTTCTGCTAATTTCTAGGGTTTACAAAAGTTGAATTGGTGCCCAAATAAGCTCCAAATTGGTGGAAGGTCCTAATTATATATCTGATTTCACCCTGTGGAGTCTCATGGCAGTTGGAAATCATCTGCTGGCCCAAACCATTATCAAACACCTTCTGCCACTTTTCAAGAATCACCATTTTGACCACTAACACTATTCTCCTTGAGCTCAACTTTTTACCACAACCCCTTCTAGTTCCCCCTATCACCTGGATGCTTTTCTGCCCGAGGAAGCAATGATGAAGGGAGGGGGAACCCCATTTTTCTTATCTGGACAATGGATTCCTCCCTCTCTCTCAGCCTAGTTCTCTCCCCTCAGCTTTCTAGAGCATCCAAGGCTCTCTCCTGCTTTTGCCCATGCCCCCTCCAGCTGCCAGACACAAGTGGACGCGCGGGGACGCGGGAAAACCGCGGCTGCTGGCCAAAGTCACGCTCTGGAGCGCCTAGCTGGGCACCCGACCGTTGACGCCGCGCCCCCGACCACCTTGAGTCTCCCCCGCGTGCCAGTCGATGCCCCTCGATGTCCGCTCCACGCCAGCAGGCTGCCCACTTGCTCCCGCGCCCTCCTCTCTCTCCTGCAGCTCGCGCCAGAGCGCCGCCTCGCTCGGCCAATGCTCGTGCCGCTCCTGTGGCCCTCCCGCAGCTCGTCCCTCTCCTCCTCTCTCTCCCTGGCACCCTAAACCACTCCCATGAATGCCCCCGAGCCCCCATTCCCTCTCCAATGGCCACCCGAGCCGATCCCGCTGTCACCCGTAGACCACGCCTATGGTTGACCTTGGCCAGCCTATATAAGGCGACCCCGAGCCCCTCTCTCACTCCCTGTCGCTCCCCCACACTCCTAATCAACCTCCCTCACCCCCCCATTCATCTCCAGAGCCGCCCGAGCTCGAGATCGAGCTCGAGCTTCGCCGCCTCGGCTCGTCGGCGTTCGCGCGGTACATGCCTCCTCCGCCCCCGTTTTCTCTCGATCTGGAACCGCGCGGCATCGCTGACCCTTTCCCCTCGCTTCCCCACTCTTTTTGCAGCCGGGAACGGCCGGAACCATCGACGCCCGAAGCACCTCCACCGTGTGACCACGTCGCCGACGAACCAAGCTGCTCCGGCGACCATCTCCACCACCACCCGAACGGCGACATCCCCCCGAGTCCAACGGTACCACCCACGCATCCCCCCGTGCCCTAAATCGCCGCCGGCGAGCTCACCGTCGCCTCTGGACGGAGGTAGACAACGACGGCCGTGGGCCCTGTCCGTCAGCCTCACGCCCTGACGGGTGGGACCCACCCATCAGGTTTAAAAACGCACGCGCGCGCACCGGTCGCCCGTCGGCTGAAGGCGTACTTCGCCTTTACGCCTTCGATGTGGCGGCCTCACGCGGGCCGATTTCCCCCCTGGGCCTGCTGCACCGTGGCCTTTTTGGCCCAGTGGCACAGTGCCATTTTTCCTTTCTATCAAACTTACAAAAATTCCTCTGGACTAAATATTAATCCAAATGAAATAATTCCAGTTCCTAAATTCTTGTAAAAATCCCACCTATTTAATGGTGCAACTTTCATTCAAATCCAACAACCTTTTCTTCACTTTAATATTTAAATGTGATTTTAAGCATTTAAATATACCTTTGTAAATCCATTTCTCCTGTTATGCCACTCCAAATCCAAAACTAAGAATTTTTCCCTTCTTAGTTTTCACCCTAGTATTTTACAAAAATAAGTTGACATTTTTTCTGAGCACTTTGACTTTTCTATTTTTATTAGTCTTATTTTTCCAATATTTTCTTGCGACGTTTAGATCCCGTATTTGACGAAGTTGCTGAAGAAGGAGGAGAAGGATTTGAAGACCTCGAAGAACAAGCCAATCAAGGCAAGCAGCCCTTTGACCATGTCACCCCTCTTGTTCATCGGTACCCTTTTTGCGAATGCATGATGATGAAATATGACGGTGGTAAAACTTGTTGTGAACCACCCCATGATGCATACAACTACTCATGACCTTACCTTGTTCATGATTGCATTTCCAGGAGACTAGTTGAGGCATAATGATGCATGTGTACCATGAACTCTTCATGGTTACATTCTTTTGAAAACCCCATCGGGTGCCCCTAATGCCCTTGGGAGATGTTGAACTAAGGTCACCACTTGAGGAAGAAGTGGTGTACCGGAAAGAGCTTTTGGCGTGTGAGTGTAAAATGATGGATTAGATTTATGTGTGATTACCGTCCCAACCAAACATGTGCAACCACTCTACCCCTTTATGGGACGGGGCATTATTGATTACTTAGGCTGATACTAGCATGGTGCCCACATTACTAGTGACGGGGGTGACTTGAGGTCACTCTCGGGACGGGGTCGTGCTTGGATAGGCGGCCATGACTGTTTTCACAGGGCACCGAACACACCGTTGGTCCCTTCGTGTATGCGTAATAATGTGAAAAGGGCAGAGTCCCACGATCTTTTGCTTATACATGAGGGCCGTGTATCAACGAGTGGACCCTATGTTAGTGTCGTCTAGGGAAAGGTAATGATCGGGTGCTTCCCGGATCTTGTGGGTAAAGTGCGCAACCTCTGCAGAGTGTCAAACTATTCGAATAGCCGTGTCCACGATCATGGACAGTTGGGAGGTGCTACTTAAACTATGTCCATAAATTTTACAACCTCGGTGCATGTGTGTGTGGAAGAGAACTATTTGTGTCAAGGTGGTGACTTGACATGTTGGAAGACATGGCATTGATTCAAATTCTATTTATGTTGATATTTGTAACCTGTTCTCAAGGTTACCCATGTTCATTGATGCATATCTCACAAGTTGATAGGACATCTCAACTAGCTTGAAGCTAGGTTGCTTACTTGTTGTACAGTTGCATTGTTACTTTGAACCAAATCATGGGTTGCTTAAGTAGTACATTCAAAGTACTCATTGGCTTGCCACTTGGTTATTTAATTGACCTGGCATGGAAGAGCAGGGTTCGAGGAAGAGTTCTTTGGTGATTTAACACGTGAACTAGGACGCTTCCTAGTCGTAATGCTGTAGGGTTAAGGCAGATGGCATGGGTTCTACTTATCAATGAAGATTTCCGCTGCTTAAGTTTATTTGGTATTCAGCCCTTGTGGCTTTATCTATGTAAGACTTGACCATAATGGTCATAATTTGTGTAAGACGGTACATATGGATGTAAGACTCTCGTTATTCAGCTTCTGTGTGTTCAGTGAGCATTGATCTCTGGGATCACTGTACACGTGCATTCGGTGATCACGACTTATGAGTCGGGGTCCCCACATAAACCGTGGCCGATGCCCCCCCCCCTCTGCCACGCGCGCGATCTGAGTCGTGCGTTTTGATTGGCCAGAATCCAAACCCCACGGATCGTACGTCTGCACCGTTGGATTCTCCTTGATCGAACGGCAATCCTCATCCCTTTCGACAGCACATGTAAATGTTTTCAAATAGCCCCTCCCAAAAAAATGTTTTCAAATAGCACACGGTTCACACACGAAAGCCGTGTGCCTACCAAACCGTGGCTGATGCGCCCCCTTTGCTGCGCGCGAGATCTCAGTCATGCGTTCTGATTGGCCAGAACCCAAACCCCACAGGATGCTCCCAGATCGAACGGCAATCCTGATCCCTTTCGACAGGAAATGCAGTCCGACTAGGAATTGTTTTATATGCCAAAATGCACGGTAAATGCCAAAAAATGTCTTACATATAGCACACGAGACCTGAAATGCGCCAGCAAATCAAACCCGTGGTATAATTGTGATTGCTTTACGTGGGAAAAATTTAGAGGCAAAACGATGAACTCACGTCTTCATTTCAAAACTAGTACGTCTTCATTTCAAACGAAATTATTCTGTTTGTGCACACGAGCACTTAGAGGCAATCGTTTGCATAGGCCTTTCCGCGTGCGCGGTGACCGGGGATATTTTTCACCCTTTTCACCTAGGCCACCAACACCCGGAGTCCCCAACACCCCCATCGTCCGCCCGTGTTTCACTCAACTAGTCAACCCAATCTCCTTCGCCAGCTCCCCCCTCCCCCAGATCCACAGCAAAACCCTCTCCCGCGCCTTCGTGCTCACCCCAGCCGTGTGCCCGCTCTTCGGCGTCAAGCCTACCTCCACTGCCGTTCCCAACACGCGGCGGCCCGCGCCTCGCCATCTTCGTTTGCTCGCCAGCCACCCTCGAGCATATCGATGCAGTAACCCTCGCCTCTCCTATGGTCCGTCCAGGTTTGCATTAAGAAGTCTGTTAGTTACTACTTTCCATCGAGGCATATTTCCTCGCCATCCCTCTTCCAATTTCATTCTGTATGTTCCCGAATTGGCTATAAAATAACAAAGAGCATATATATGTTCATTATATACCTTCCTTACTACATATAAGTTGTATTTGTTTCAATAAGTTACTGCGTATTTACAGATCGTGGGCGCCCGAGTCACACAAACTTAACAAATTAGCTGTACATTTTCTAACTTGTTGCATGGCATGTTTAGAAAGCTTGATACCAAGTTGTTAGTTTTATGCTTATCCTCCTTTCCTGAGTTTTGCATGTGTTCTCTGTAGATGCCGAGTAGCAGCGACAGCACTCATGCTTTAGGCCATGTATCTTCATCTGATTCAGACAACCCTAGGTCTTCCGCAGATTGTGAGGGATCAAGTAATCTTGAATGGGATAGAGCTGTAGTAATTACCCTTCCAGTCAGGACACGGAGGAACGCTCCAAGGAAGCCCACACACCAGCCTAAAGGTGTATATAAAGTAACCGAGATTGATTTAAAGTCTTGGGCTCCAACTAAACCAGATAAAGCACGCATGAGGCTCAGGAGTGTGTGTGGATTTGTTGGCAGGGCAAGGCTCAACATTAATCTGCCGGGCGTCGGAAGGCTGACACACAAACACGGCAAAGGATAGTCCGGGAGATCATGGATCACTTCAATGTTCCAAAGCAGTGGAGAATGCGGGTGGAACATGCTGCACTGAAGAAGGCTAGGGATGCTTGGAGAAACTGGAAACACGTGTTGTACAAGAAGTACTTGAGTGAAGGCAAGGACCCAATCCCCGCATACCCCCAAATTACAAAGGTAGAGCGGGCAGATTCAAAAGGGTCGGGGCCACTAAAGAGTTTGCTGAGAAGAGTTTCAAGCAATCAGAACTTCAGAAGAAGAACATACACCCCCACCGTATGGGTGTGGCAGGATACTACGGCATGAAACTGGTATGGGAACAGGAGGACAAAGAAGCAGTAGCGGCAGGTGGGAATCCGACCTCTAGTGAAATCAGGGGCGAATGCGCCAGAGACTACTTGCGGGCATGTGCAAAGAGAACGTGATGACGGAACTTATTACTTTGAAAACTCACGTGATGCCAAACTGTATGAAGTGATGTTAGAGGCTTCCAAGATCATTGGAAGGTTCTACAGGAACTCAGGGCCATGTGACATTTTGTCCATTGCTCTCAAAACAAAAGAGCCCCTTGGCCGTGCAAGGGGTATAGGTGTTAATGTCCCGCACAAGAGGGCTTTCATACTCAGCAAAGAAGAGAGGCTCGACATGAAAAAAGCGAGGAGTGAAATGAAGCAGAATGCATTGTTTGAAAGGTTGAGGAAGGAGATTTATCTGGCTATTTGAAAGGATGTTGAGGAGTCAATGATGATGCAGAAGACTCTAACACTAACAGATAGCCAGCAGATGGGAGGGCAGGCGGGCATGGAGGATGTTGCTTATTGCACGACAACACTGCACAAGAGTAGCTGTGCATCAGCTGACCCCAGCGACACTGAGACTGCAGCTGCTCGTGATGATGTTATACCTGATCTATCTGGAATGAAAGACAGACTGAAAGGCGTGCTTACACATTATGAAGGTACATTAAAATGTGCAACAGCCTGGGTTTGCCCACCCTTCTTGGAAGATGGCCTCTTCTTGGAGAATGTTCCATTGAAGCCGGGCTGTGTGAAGTGCTACGTGAGTGAAGTAAAGCCTGGATTCAATGAATTTGCCCTAAAGAATGTCCTAGGAGACTTCAATGAGCAAAGGACCTTGGGTGTAACACCGTTACATCACATCCAGTGGCCACGAAAGGAAATAGAGCTCATTGATGATATCCCTGAAGCCCCGCCAAGAGCAACCACTGTCGCCCCTCAACCGGTGATGCTCTCCTTGCCACAGCAGCTCTCGCGGGCTGATGCATCAACCTGTGATCAGCCGGCCCAACTTTGTGGCGTACAATGCCATGTCATCCTCTGCCCAAAGCAGCAAGTGCAAGGCCTACAACTGTTGAAGATGCACCACCGGTTCAGATGCCAGCCGCTGAAGCAGCGGGGGAGACCCAGCTGCAGCACATGCTCAGCAGACCAACCTGGTGGAACAGACTACTAAGCAGTCTGATGCTTCGGAACTGCCTGCTAAGTAGTTTGTAGGTCCAAAACTGACTACTCATCACAGCCGGTCTGCGATCAATGGATCAGATACCAACGTGTCAAGACTTCCTCGCCAAAGAAACCAATGCATTGGCACGGCCTCCTCAGCACACCGACAAGTTGGCACCACCAGCATAGAAACCCGACATAGCTTCAACGCATGGTCAGCAGTCCGATGCCTCTGCTCCTACAGCCCAGCAATCCGTCATAGTAGCACCGCCACCTCAGCTATCTGGCATAGATAAACCGTCTGCTAAGCAGTCCGTCCAAGCTTCACTGTCTGCTCGGCAGTCTACCTTGCAGGCAACCAAACATTCTGCCAGAAATGCTTCAAGTACCAAGAAGGAAGTGGCCAAAAAGGCTACACCCACGACCACGAGGAAGCGCGGCGGGAAAGTAAAGAGGAAAGAGAATGATTGCCTCTTACTTAAAGCACTCATCGCCCAGAACCAAATTAACAACATCTTGTTCGAATCGGGGAGTAATATTATTTCTGACGCCATGGATGATGAAGAAGTATGTTTGTTGCTTGCTAAAAGTAAAGCAGACGTACTTCAAGCACGCTATTACGTCCATGGCCAGCCATTTCTTGTTGGCAAATACTTTGATGAGTGCAGCTCCAGTTGCCGTGAGTTACATGAATATTGCATGGATCTAATGTCAGCAGGTCATCATGGTTTGCTAGTCCACTACAGCAGAGATCATTTCTGACACAATGCTGGTTCCATCAATGTGAGTTTCGAGGACTTACATCTCTTATTCAACTTCAACATGCTCGATGCCACTCTTGTTAGATGCCTGATTTTGTAAGTACTTAACAAACTCTGATCAACTTCTCCATACAAGGCTATAAATGATAAACAACTAACTGCATTTTATACCTCTTAGGGGATTGAACGCGCAGAGAACAAAAAGGGAGAGTGTGTATTTCATAGATCCTGAATTAGCAAATGGCACAACAATACATGGTAAGGACCGACGGGACTGGGCTGTTAACACGGTCGTCCGTCTCTTCGAAAACATGTCCCATGCAGAATCGTGTCTCTGGCCATATCATGAAGGGTAAGTCAAGTAAACAACCACGCTTACACTTATTGTCTTTCAGATTTTGACATAATTTGTAAGTTCATGGCTTTCTTAATATGTAGCTATCACTAGATATTGGTATTCATTGTTCCGAACAAGAACACTGTTTACTACATCGATTCTCTCAGAGAGTCAACAAACACTCAGGATCTAACACATCTTCAGCAATTCATGGATAGGTATTGAATTCTATGATGTTGAAATTAATTTGCATTCATATATGGTTCAATAATTGATGTTGTCAAGATTCATCATCATTTGCAGTGTGCTCGCATTGTGGAAAACTAAACCAGGGAACCTGTTCAAGAGGGAACTACCTCTGCAGCACGAGATCGTTTCTCCGGTAACACACTAAAATCTGTTATTTTCGGAAAATTTATCCAACAGTCCGCAAATACCTTTCCTTACGCTAGTCAAATGTTCAAGCTTCTAAATAAACCTCTTTCTATTTTGTCCAAAGGAACAATAATACATCTAACACCAGTTAGGTCATTCCTAACAGGACAAATACATGACTAATTCTGTACAAAAAAATTCAGTGTCCTCAGCAAGAAGCATGGACCAACCTTTGTCGATACTATGTTTGCAGACACATGATCTCCATCTGCAAATCTGCTAATAGTTGTGACGATCCTCATGAATTAGTACCAGTAAGTCTATCTTAATTAATATCTTCTACTCCACTCATATGGCACATTCTGATCTTAAAAATATTGCAGCTCATCTTAAAACCGAGGACCCCTGAACCGCTCCTGGCTGGTGAATTGCTGATGGTTTGGAGATTTATCAGCGACTTCTACCTGGATCACTACATCAATCCCACTGGTGATGATGAAGATTTCAGCATGCCTTCTCCTGAAACATTGAGTAAGAGTTAGCCGCTAAACATATAACACATGGATCCATTGTTTTCCATCTGATGAGGTCTTCGTATTTCATACACTATGATTACTTATGTAATGCATATATGTGTGGACAAATCATTGGAATTTAGCTACCGTATGTTCAATTGCAATTGTTGCAAAATTTGATGAATGTTCTTCCTGTTGACACTATTTGTTCAATTGAATATTGTGGTGAATTTGCTTTTTCCGTGCCTATTCAAAATGGCATACTTTTTTATTTGTTCAATTGAATATTGTGGCGAATTTGCTTTTTGCGTGCCGATTCAAAATATGATATTTTTGTTTATTTGTTCGATTGAATATTGTGGTGAATTTGCTTTTTTGCATGCCGATTCAAAATGGGATATTTTTGTTTTAACCTGGCAATTGCTCTGTACACGGTTCAACTAAATGAGTGTGTGCGATCCACATCAGAAAGCATATGTCAATCGTAGCGGAACCGTCGGTGATACACAACAGATCGCAAATGATTTGCAGCGCTACTACGTGTGCGTAGGGTCTCCGGAACCATTTGTGATATCGCGTTATCGCACACGAGAACTGGGAGTAAACCGTGCCCAATGTTAAATACAATCCCAGTCGTAATTTTTTCAGAAAACGTGTGGGATCCCAAACAAAAAGCACACGTCACTCTTGCGGCAACCGTCGGTGATACCCAACAAATCACAAATGGTCTGCAGCACTTGTATGTGTGTGAAGGGGCTCCTGAACCGTTTGTGATAGAACATTATCGCAGACAGTAATTGATGCCAAACGTGTGCGATGGAGTCTTGCATGGCAGACGGGTTACGCAGAAAACTCGTGTGCGATGGGGCACAAATCGCACACAGTTCGTATGTTGGCCCGTGTGCCTTACATATTGTTTCCCAAATGGTTCATTACGATAGACCGTATGGTTTCACTGCGTCATTAGAAACATTTAATCACCGATACCACATATGCGAAAGAATTTAGTGTGTGCTGCATCGCACACAATTACATTTTGGAAGGCCTCTGGATCACTGCTCCATATCCCCGACGGTTTCTAAGTCATGTGGGAAGGACACCCTATCGCACACACTCACTTGGCGACGGTCCCAAATGCCGTCGCGGAAAGGTCTTAAAAACCGTTTGTATAGCACCGACGCGTACCACTGCATTGCAAGAAGAACCAATCTAGTTGGCCAAACCAAACAGATATTTCGAAGAGAAATACAAAGATATTTAATCATGCATAAAAGAGTTCAGAGAAGACTCAAATAATATTCGTAGATAATCTGATCATAAATCCACAATTCATCAAATCTCGACAAACACACCGCAAAAGAATATTACATCGGATAGAACTCCAAGAACATCGAGGAGAATATTGTATTGAAGATCAAATAGGGAGAAGAAGCCATCTAGCTACTAGCTATGGACCCATAGGTCTGTGGTAAACTACTCACGCTTCATCGGAAGGGCACCAAGGTTGATGTAGATGCTCTTTATGATCGAACCCCCCTCTGGCAGGGTGCCGGAAAATGTCCCAAGATGGGATCTCATGGGAACAGAGGCTTACGGTGGCGGAAAAGTATTTTGGTGGACGCTTCTGTTGGTTTGGGAATATTTGGGAATTTATAGAGCAAGAATTAGGGTTGGGGGACCCCCGAGGTGTCCACAAGCCATGACCCCCCTAGGGCGCGCCCTGAGGGGTTGCGGGGCCCTCGGGACTCTTCTGACCCCCTCTCCAAGCTCCGTGGATGTCTTCTGGTACAAGAAAAATCATCATAAAGTTTTATTCTGTTTGGGCTCCATTTGATATTCCTTTTCTGTAAAACTCAAAAACAAGGAAAAACAAAAACTAGCACTGGGAGGTTAATAGATTAGTCCCAAAAATAATATAAAATAGCATATTAATGCATATAAAACATCCAAAACAGATAATATAATAGCAAGGAACTATCAAAAATTATAGATATGTTGGAGACATATCACATAGCTACGAGGGGGGGAGTGCATCTACATACCATTGTAGATCGCTAAGCGGAACTGTTTAACAACGCGGTTGATGTAGTCGTACTCCTTCACGATCCGTTTCGATCAAGAACTGAACATACGACACCTCCGTGTTCAGCACACGTTCAGCTCGATGACGTCCTCACCTTCTTGATCCAGCAAGAGGGGCGAAATAGTAGATGAGTTCTGGCAACACGACGGCGTGGTGACGATGGTGGTGAAATAGAGGGAGGAGATTAGAACCACAATGGGCTTCTAATTATGAGGATTAGAGGTAGCTAGGGCAAGCTCTAGTTAGTCAACTAGGACCAACTAGAGGAGGCTGAAAAACTTGTGTTCTAGGGGCTAGCCTGCTCCTCTATTTATATGTTGAGCCCTCGGGTCCTAAGTTGGAGAGGAGGCTTCCCCAAAGTCGGCTTGGAACACAAAGATGAGTTCTCGGACTCCGGGGCTAAAAGCCACGGTTCCCGGCGTTTACCTAGACGCCATGGAACCCTTCGTCTATCCCAGGGGTACATGCCATGAAGCCTGGCGTCTAGCCCCTGCCTTGCATACAACTCTTTTGTGCACCGACCCAAAGCCTCGTGGGCTTTACCCCTTTGCTCAAACATATCATCCTATATATCAATCTTTACCTCCAGACCATTCCGGAGATCCTCGTCATGTCCGTAATCTCATCCAGGACTCCGAACAACATTCGGTCACCAACATACATAACTAATATAATACTCTATCATCAACGAACGTTAAGCGTGCGGACCCTACGGGTTCGAGAATGATGTAGACATGACCGAGACGCTTCTTCGGTTAATAACCAATAGCGGGATCTGGATGCCCATATTGGTTCCTACATATTCTACGAAGATCTTTATCGGTCAAACCTTTATGACAACATACGTAGTTCCCTTTGTCCGTCGGTATGTTACTTTCTCGAGATTCGATCGTCGATATCTCCATACCTAGTTCAATCTCGTTATCAGCAAGTCTCTTTACTCGTTTTGTAATACATTATCTAGAAACTAACTCCTTAGTCACTTTGCTTGCAAGCTTCTTGTGATGTTGTATTACCGAGGGGGCCCAGAGATACGTTTCCGTTATATGGAGTGACAAATCCCAATCTCGATTCACGCCAACTCAACAGACACCTTCGGAGATACCTATAGAGCACCTTTATGATCACCCAGTTACAAAGTGATGTTTGATAGAACACAAGGTATTCCTCTGGTATCCGGGAGTTGCATGGTCTCATGGTCGAAGGAACATGTATTTGACATTAAGAAAGCAGTAGCAATAAACTGAACGATCATATGCTATGCTAACGAATGGGTCTTTTCCATCACATCATTCTCCTAATGATGTGATCCCGTTATCAAATGACAATTCATGTCTATGATCAGGAAACCTTAACCATCTTTTGATCAACGAGCTAGTCTAGTAGAGGCTTACTAGGGACTTGGTATTTGTTATGTATCCACACATGTATTTAAGTTTCCTATCAATACAATTATAGCATGAATAATAAACCTTTATTATGATTAATCAAAGATAATAATAACCACTTTACTATTTCCTATAGGGCATATTTCCAACAGTCTCCCACTTGCACTAGAGTCAATATTCTAGATTGCATGGTATTGAATCTAACACCCACGGAGTCTTGGTGTTGATCATGTTTTTCCCGTGGAAGAGGTTTAGTCAACAAGTCTGCCACATTCAGATCCGTATGTACTTTGAAAATTTCTATGTCTCCATCCTTGACATAATCATGAATGGAGTTGAAGCGTCGCTTGACGTGTTTGGTTCTCTTGTGAAACCTGGGCCCCTTGGCTATGGCAATTTCTCCAGTGTTGTCACAAAAGATTGTCATTGGACCCGATGCACTGGGTATTACACCCAGATCGGATATGAACTCCTTCATCCATACTCCTTCATGTGCTTCTTCTGAAGTAGCTATGTATTCCGCTTCACATGTAGATCCCGCCACGATGCTCTACTAAGAACTGCACCAATTGACAGCTCCACCATTCAAATAAACACGTATCCGGTTTGTGACTTACAGTCATCCGGATTTGTGTTGAAGCTAGCATCGACGTAGCCCTTTATGATGAGCTCTTCGTCACCTCCACAAACAAGAAATATATCCTTGGTTCTTTTAAGGTACTTCAGTATATTCTTGACCGCTATCTAGTGATCCACTCCTGGATTACTTTGGTACCTCCCCGCCAAACTTATGGCAAGGCACACATCAGGTCTGGTACACAACATGGCATACATTATAGAACCTATGGCTGAGGCATAGGGAATGACTTCCATTCTCTCTCTATCTTCTGCCATGGTCGGACTTTGACTCTTACTCAATTTCACACCTTGCAACACAGGTAAGAACCCTTTCTTTGACTGATCCATTTTGAACTTCTTCAGAACTTTCTCAAGGTATGTGCTTTGTGAAAGTCCTATTAAGTGTCTCGACCTATCCCTATAGACCTTGATGCCCAATATGTAAGTAGCTTCACCGAGGCCTTTCATTGAAAAAAATATCCTTTTATCCTATCTAGCAATTCTATATCATTTCCAATCAGCAATATGTCATCCACATATAATATCAGAAATGCTACAGAGCTCCCACTCACTTTCTTATAAATACAGGCTTCACCGTAAGTCTATATAAAACTAAATGTTTTGATCACCTCATCAAAGTGTATATTCCAACTCTGAGATGCTTGCACCAGTCCATAGATGGATCGCTGGAGCTTGCATATTTTGTTAGCATCCTTAGGATCGACAAAACCTTCTGGTTGCATCATATACAACTCTTCTTTAAGAAATCCGTTAAGGAATGCAGTTTTGACGTCCATTAGCCAGATCTCATAATCATAAAATGCGGCAAATGCTAACATGATTCTGACAGACTTAAGCATCGCTACGGGAGAGAAAGTCTCATCGTAGTCAACCCCTAGAACTTGTCGAAAACCTTTTGCGACAAGTCGAGCTTTGTAGACAATGATATTACCATCAACGTCTGTCTTCCTCTAGAAGATTCCATTTATTTTCAATGGCCTACCAATCATCGGGCAAGTCCACCAAAGTCCACACTTTGTTCTCATACATGGATCCTATCTCAGATTTCATGGCTTTAAGCCACTTGTCGGAATCTGGGCTCATCATAGCTTCTTCATAGTTTGTAGGTTCGCCGTTGTCTAACAACATGACTTCCAGGACAGGATTACCATGCCGCTCTGGTGCGGTACATGTTCTGGTCGACCTATGAGGTTTAGTAGTAACTTGATCTAAAGTTTCATGATCATCATTTGCTTCCTCTTTGGTTGGTGTAGGCATCACGGGAATGGTTTTCTCTGATGTGCTACTTTCCAATTTGAGAGAAGGTACAACTACCTCATCAAGTTCTACTTTCCTCCCACTCACTTCTTTCGAGAGAAACTCCTTCTCTAGAAATGACCCATTCTTAGCAACAAAGATCTTGCCTTTGGATCTATGGTAGAAGGTATACCCAATAGTTTATTTAGGGCATCCTATGAAGACGCACTTATCCGCTTTGGGTTCGAGCTTATCAGGTTAAAGCCTTTTGACATAAGCGTCCCATCCCCAAACTTTAAGAAATGACAGCTTAGGTTTCTTGCCAAACCATAGTTCATATGGTGTCATCTCAACGGACTTAGACGGTGCCCTATTTAACGTGAATGCGGCTATATCTAATGAAAAACCGTAAAATGATAAAGGCAAATTGGTAAGAGACATCATAGAACGCACCATATCTAATAAAGTACGGTTACGACGTTCGGACACACCATTACGCTATGGTGTTCCAGGTGGCGTGAGTTGTGAAACAATTCCACGTTGTCTTAAATGAAGGCCAAACTCGTAACTCAAATATTCACCTCCGCGATTAGATCATAGAAACTTTATTTTCTTGTTACAATGATTCTCCACTTCACTCTGAAATTCTTTGAACTTTTCAAATGTTTCAGACTTGTGTTTCATCAAGTCGATATACCCATACCTACTCAACTCATGTGTGAAGGTCAGAAAATAACAATATCTGTCGCGTGCTTCAACACTCACTGGACCGTATACATCGGTATGTATTATTTCCAATAAGTCATTAGGTCGCTCCATTTTTCCATAGAACGGAGTTTTAGTCATCTTACCCATGAGGCATGGTTCGCAAGTATCAAATGATTCTCAATCAAGTGATTCCAAAAGTCCATCTACATGGAGTTTCTTCATGTGCTTTACACCAATATGACTTAAACGGCAGTGCCACAAGGATGTTGCACTATCATTATCAACTTTACATCTTTTGGCATCAATGTTATGAATATGTGTATCACTACGATCGATATTCAACAAGAATAGACCATTCACTAAGGGTGCATGACCATAAAAGATGTTACATATATAAATAGAACAACCATTATTATCTGACTTAAATGAGTAACCGTCTTGCAATAAACAAGATCCAGATATAATGTTCATGCTCAACTCTGACACGAAATAACAATTATTGAGGTCTAAAACTAATTCCGAAGGTAGATGTAGAGGTAGTGTGGCCGACGGTGATCACATCAACCTTGGAACCATTTCTGACGCGCATCGTCACCTCGTCCTTAGCCAATGTTCGTTTATTCCGCAGCTCTTGTTTCGTGTTACAAATATGAGCAACCAAACCAGTATCAAATACACAGGCGCTACTATGAGAATTAGTAAGGACCACATCAATAACATGTATATCAAATCTACATTTATTCACTTTGCCATCCTTCTTGTCTGCCAAGTACTTGGGGAAGTTCCGCTTCCAATGACCATTTCCCTTGCAGTAGAAGCACTCAGTTTTAGGCTTGGGTCCAGCTTTGGGCTTCTTCACTAGAGCGGCAACTTGCTTGCCAGTCTTCTTGATGTTTCATTTCTTTCCCTTGGTCTTTTTCTTAAAACTGGTGGTCTTGTTAACCATCAACAATTGATGCTCTTTCTTGATTTCTACCTTCGCCGATTTCAGCATCACGAAGAGCTCAGGAATCGTTATCATCATCCCTTGCATGTTATAGTTCATCACAAAGCCTTTGTAGCTTCGTGGCAGTGACTGAAGAACTCTATCTATAACTGAAAGTGCAACTAATCCCCGGGTGGTTTTGGTAATTAATAACAACATATATATCATTGAACTAATTATTTCTTGAGAATATTTCAGAAAGTTCAGTGATATGGGTATGGCAATGACTGATGATGTGGACCCCTCAAAATGCTAAGGAAAACATTGGCAAAAGCTCAAGACTCCATTTTTGGTTTAGTGATCCAAGATCACATTGAGTCCATAGGAAAGCCAATACTATTAAAAGGGATGAGGTTATGATGATGATCTGGTTGCTCAAAGTGCTTAGTGATTTATCTCTCAAACTATCGCAATCTTTCATTCCAACATAAACTCATAAGTAATCTCGGTCCCACCGATTCCATAAACTCACCACACCGAGATGAACCACCTCAGCCATATAGCCAAACCCTAAGAATTTCGGATTTTCCGATTCCAAACTCGGTCATACGAAATTGGTGTTGCCAAGCTTCAGAAACCTTCAGACTCAAATCGGTGTCACCGAGATGAGAAAGTCGGTCCCACCGAGATTGGCAAACCCTAGACTTTGGAAGAATCGGACTAACCGAGATTGTATTTTCGGTCCCACCGAAAATCCCAACGCTCACAAGATTTGAACTTTCGGTCTCACCGAGTTGTCAACTTCGGTCCGACCGAGATTGGTCAAATGTGTGTAACGGTTGGATTTTGTGTGGAGGCTATAAATACCCTCCACCTCCTCTTCATTCGTGGAGAGAGCCATCGAAAGAACTACCACTCCTACCTTACATTTCGAGAAGAAAACTACCTACCCTTGTGTTGAGATCAAGTTGCTCCACTCCCACCATATGAAACTTGATTTCTAGCCTTCCCAAGTTGCTTTCCACTCAATCCTTTCTTCCACCACAGCCAAATCAGTGAGGAGAGTTGAGTGTTGGGGAGATTATCATTTGAAGCACAAGAGCAAGGAGTTCATCATCACCAACACCATCTATTACCTTTTGGAGGGTGGTGCCTCCTAGATTGGTTAGGTGTCGCTTGGGAGCCTCCGTCAAGATGTGGAGTTGAACCAAGAAGTTTGTAAGGGCAAGGAGATCGCCTACTTCGTGAAGATCTACCCCGAGTAAGGCTAGTCCTCCGTGGGCGTAAGCCATGATGGCATAGACAAGGTTGCTTCTTCGTGGACCCTTCGTGGGTGGAGCCCTCCGTGGACTCTCGCAGCCGTTACCCTCCGTGGGTTGAAGTCTCCATCAACGTGGATTGACGATAGCACCACCTATCGGAACCACGAGAAAAATCTCCGTGTCTCCAAATTGCGTTTGCTCTTCTCCACCTCTTATTTACTACATGTGCAATTTACTTTCCGCTGCCACTACTCTAGAATTGCATGTGTAGGGTGATACTTGACTTGGTCATCATTGTGAACTTGCTAAAACTTGTCCTAATCAAAAGGCTAAACTTTTAAGTTGTCAAGTAGTCTAATCACCCCCCCTCTAGACATACTTCCGATCCTACAAGTGGTATCAGAGCTTTGGTCTCCATTGGATTGGTTTCATTGCATTGGATTCCATAAGCTTGGTTTCACAACCTAGGAGAGTATGGCGTCTAGTGAGGGTAATTTCAGAGAGGTCCTTACTTTGATGGTTCAAATTTTGCTAGTTGGAAGCACAAAATGAAAATGCATATTCTTGGACATAACCCTGCCGCATGGGGCATTATTTGTGTTGGCTTGCAAGGTGAGTTCTTCGAGGAAGGAAAAGTTCCGAATCGTGAAGCTACTGCGGATGAGTTGCGGATGTTACAGAACAATGCTCAAGCTTGTGACATTCTCTTCAATGCTTTGTGTCCCGAGGAGTTCAACAAGATCAGCCGTCTTGAGAATGCAAAAGAGATTTGGGATACTTTGGTCGAAATGCACGAAGGTACCGAGTCCGTGAAGGAATCAAAGCTAGATGTTCTTCAAGGTCAGCTTGACAAGTTCAAGATGAAGGAAGGTGAAGGAGTCGCTGAAATGTACTCTAGGCTTGCTCTCATCACCAATGAGATGGCAGGCTTAGGAAGCGAAGAAATGACTGACCGATTCATCATCAAGAAGATTCTCAGAGCTTTGGATGGAAAGTATGACACCGTGTGCACTTTGATCCAAATGATGCCAAACTACAAGGATCTCAAGCCTACCAAGTCATTGGAAGAATTGTTGCTCATGAGATGACACTTAAAGATAAGGAAGAGCTTCACAACAAGTCAAGTGGTGCTTACAAAGCTGCAGTTGAAGCTCCCACAACCTCAAGTGACAAGCTAGTTTCCAATGAAGAGATAAGCCTAATGGTGAAGAACTTCAACAAATTCTACAAGAGTAGAAGCAAGGAAAGAAGCTCAAAGTCTAGATCATATGATGAAAAGAGATCTTCTAGTCGTGATCAAATCTGCTACAATTGTGGAAGACCGGACACTACTCAAATGAGTGGTCGACTCCCCACAAGAGAAGAGAAGAATCTCCAAGAAGAAGAAGCTCAAGAGAAGAGTCGCCTCGAAAAGAGAGAAGGAGTAGAGATGATCGTTATGAACGAAGATCCTCTCGGAGAAGCAAGGATTCGGAAAGGAAAGACAAGTCATCAAGGAGCTACACAAGAAGAAAACATCAAGCTCATATTGGTGAATGGGTTTCGGCCCGACTCCGACAATCACTCCGAAAGAAGCTATCACTCCAACTCCGAATACAGTCAAGATGAAGGTGTTGCCGGTCTTGCTCTCGTGTCCTCCAACTCCAACTCCTATGACTTGTTTGATTCACCAAATGAGGGAATTGGAAGATGCTTCATGGAAAAAGGCCCCAAGGTATCACACCCTGAATTTATTGACTTTGATAGTGATGAGGATGACTTGCTTGGTGAAGATGAGCTTTTACATGACAAATCTAGTGAGCTTAGTAATGATGAACATGCTAGTAGTCTTTATAGTCGAGAAGAGTCGAATGACAATGCTATGAAGGAGATTGAGCGTCTAACTAAAGAACTAAACACTCTTAAGTTAGCTCATGAAACAACTCAAGAAGATCATAGAGAGCTCCTAAGATCTCATGAGAAGCTACGCTCGAGAAGCTCAATCTAGAGCAAGAACATGAGTTTCTAAAAGCTATCAATGACGATCTTGAAAGAAGAGTTCTTCATATCTTGCCAAACGACTTCTCTTGTCTAATTTCTTGCCACCTATTAAAACTAAGCATGACAAGCATAAGAAAAATTCTTCATCTAGTAGTAACAATAATCATGCTAAATCAAATGTTGTTACTTCTAGTAATTCTCTTGATTCCACTAACAATGTTTCAAGCCAAGTTTCACTTGAGCAAGAAAATAGTCTATTGAAAGGGATTATAGAAAGGTGTCTACAAGAGCCTTGCGGAAGCAAGAGCTTTGAGGAAATTGTTCGCAAGCAAGGAAGACACGGAAGAATCAAGGAATTTGTTTTGAGCGAAAGTTCAACGCCGAGGGTGTTGAATGGGAAGAAGGTCAATATCCCACTCCAAAGTTTGTTTCTCAAAAGGAGAAGTATGATCCTACTTCTTCCAATGTGGAACAAGCTCAAGATGACCTTCCACCACAAGACCACAAGCTAAAAGGCAAGGACAAGCTTCAAGAGGAGATTGATGCATTCATTGAAGCACCCAAGGCCATGGTCAAGTGGGTTCCCAAGGCAACTTCAAGTTCTACTTGACAAGCTCAACTACTACCCCAAGGATTCCCATCAAGATGATGTGGATCCCAAGAAGAAGAACTAGAGAGTTCTTGAGGGTGACTCCGCCAACATACTTCACTCACATTCATTTTGGCAAAGAACTTGTGCAATCAACTTCCACATCTTGCACTAGTTCATGGAGTCACAAACCCTCATGTTGGTAAGTCAAGGGACAAGGTAATCATTGCTTTCATGGACATCATCTATTGTGTACTTCAATCTATGTCCATGGATATCCTTGTTTGTTCCTTGTGGGACTAACCCATGTAGGTATTGAAAGTGCCCGAATCCAAAGGATTGCTCCCAACTCTTGATGATCTTCATCAACATTGAGCATCCACATCTTCAACATCTACATGAAGTCTTCAACGACAACCCAAGGTTAGTTTGACCCTTTAAAAGGGGTTCTCACATCAAGGGGGAGCTTTGCTCTAAAGAAATGAGCTAAAGCATCTTCAAATGATGTGAACACATTAATGCTTTATGTAAAAGTGGTAACCCCACTTGTGCTTAAGCGATGAGTATGACCTATGATCAAATGTTCTCATTTGACTCCTAAGTCAATATACTCATATATAGATGACCTAGTCATCGCCAAATTGTGTGCTAGTTGCTAGTGTTTTGTTTGTGCATGTTTGACACATATTTTGTTTGCTATCTTATTGTGTGAGCATGTTGGATGCATGATTTTATCCATTCGAGGACATCCATTTGTTGCTTTGGTCTTTTGAATCTTATTTCTTTTTTGACCAAATGGATGGACAAGAATGCCTAAGTTCCTCCCCTAGCTATCTATGCTTTCTTGTCTCAAACTCTATTCATGCTTATATCACAAACTTTGAACAAGACTTTTTTCGGACAGACCGAGTGAGGAGCACTCGGAGCCACCGATCCGTCAAAAGATTAAATTCCAAAACCTTCTAAGTACCTTCGGTCAAACCAATATACTCAAATCGGACGGAGATCAAATCACTTGGATTGATCTAGGTTTTCACCTCGGTGAAACCGAAGTTACAAATTCGGCGTGACGAAGTGAGTAATCGCACGATTAACCATCTCGGTCCCACCGAAGTTTTCAAACTCGGTCCCACCGACACCGAAGGTATATATACCCGAGGGCAGCGCGTTGATTATTCCTTCAAACGTCTCGCCCCAAACCCTTGTTGACGTCGCCGTGGTCTTCGGATCGTCTCCGCCGTCACTGTGCGCCCTCGCCGCTGGTCTCCATCGCCGTCGGCGGTCAATCTCATCGCACCGTTGCCGCCAGAGTGAAACTCCACCAGATTGGGTGAGTTTCATCCTCTCGTCTTCAACCTCGATTCTATGCACGATAGGTTTTGCCTAGCTTCTTGCCAAGATTGAAATCTTCCTATCCAGCAGATTAGATCATAGAACAAAATTCGAGTGAAAATCTTAGGGTTAGGTTTCCGCCGAACGCATCTCGGTGTGACCGATTCTACATTCTCGGATCGACCGATTTGGCCTCTGGCCATTACCTTTGCACTTTTCGGTTAAACCGAGTTGTGCAAATCGGTAAGACCGAAGTGAGGATTTAGTGAAACCCTAGTGCTCTCGGCTAGACCGAAACCCATTTCGGTCCAACCGAAAGTGGTGTGTACGGTTAGGTTTAGACACTTGGATTCACGAATTTTAGACTCGGTCGAGACCGAAATGCATTCAGTGAAAACCTAAAACTAATGTTTGAACTCATTTATTTTGCAAAATCCTCTGCAGTTTGTGATAACTCTTCTATTACGCCTATACCTATTCTTTTCACGGGTTGTCGGTCATCCGATGCAAGTGACAGCGAATAGGTCTGAATCACCGATTGAGATTCGAGGCGATTACAAGTCCCAAGCAAGCAGTTTTTCGATGATGGAGAGAGGAGCACTCCAAGTGGATTGCCTCCACTGCCACCAGGCAGGAAGAAGAGGAATTCGATGAGGAAGACTCGACTTTGTTCTTGATGAGGAGATTACTTCCAAGCCTAAGAGGAAAGTGGTTGCCAAAGGATATCAAGGGCAACAAGCAAAGAAAGGCACCAGCAAAGAGAAGAAATCCTCGATTGCAAAGAAGCTGAGCATGGAAGAAGAAACCTCCGGCAAGATCAAGAAAACTTCCAAGAGGAAGAGGCTAGTTCATGAAGAAGCGATGATGACTCGATGAGGAAGCACCCCACCTCCTCGAAGCAAAAGTTGATGGGAGATGCCATCGAGGCAGGAGCACCCACTAAATCTAAGCCATCAGCTCCAGCCAAGGCAGCCCAAGCCAAACCTCTGCTGCCAAGCCAAAGAAAAGCGTGAGAAATATACCGCTTCAGAGAAGAAGAAGGACAATGTGCCACTTGCTGAATCGATGAAGAGGCACATGTGTTGTTGAAACTTAGATGTAAACCGCGAGTTCATAATGATGCTCATCCTCGAGCTGAAAATATGAAGGAAAGGAAGGACAAAGGTCTCGGGCTATGGAGGCAAGTTGATCCATATGCCACCGGAGAAGGACAATTGTTGACTCAAGGTTCCACACCGAGAGCAACAAGATTTCTATGAGGCAGTGCTCATGGATAAGAAACCGATTGTTCGACACGAGATCGTTGATCGGGATTACATCGACAAGTGAAGAGCACAGAGACTACTTCCCACATGTGCATGAGAGCTTCACCGCATGTGGAGTTGCTGAGTTCGTTGGTCGAAATTGACCGCTTGGAATGATGAAATGATCATGCGGTTCTATGCCACAAAGACATTTCTATCCAGATGGCGAATTGTATGGATGATGAAGGCGAGATTCTCCTCAACTGTTGAGGAATGGAGAGCGTTCTTGAATGCACCAATATCAAGAGATGATGATGTAGATGTCTATGGCATTCCAAAGAAGAATCACGAGTCTATGAAGAACATGTACAATGAGGTACCGGACAAGGATGTTGAGATATGGAAGCTTGGATCAGTTTATCATCTTGAGCAGGTCTCCCAACCACTAACACCATTACGAGGCATACTTTGATGCCCAAGTCAGAGACCATCGCATGATAAGAGGCTATTCTATCAACATGCTGCACATTCTAGATCGAAGACACCTTTTAAGGTGATGGACACGATAGTAGAGACTATCAAGAGGACAGCAGCAGACTGTAAGAGGTCATGTGGGTTTGCTCCGCACATTCAGATGCTCATCAATGCCAAGTTTGGCACGGACACCTACCGTTGGATAGACCCCACTTGCCACCGCAGCTGAACATGAAGATAATGAAGTTGTCATGACCGAGGATGCTCCCACATCTGTTGAAGGACACGCTAAGTCTGAAGCTGCCAAACAAGCTAAAGCTGAGAAGGAAGCAAAAGAAGAAGAAGAAAGCCCAAGAGCGTTGGAGAACAACTTCTTGAAGCCACTCAGAGAATTGAACTACGCCTGGCCAGCATAGTGCGTCTCGGAGAGACTTGAGAGGATAGTTGAAGATAAGTTCCATGCTCTGGATGTCAAGTCGATGAAGTGCAGTCACCGTCAACAAGCTTGAGGCGACATTGAGGAAGCGAAAAGGAGAAGGCAGAGCTCATGAAGGAGATGGAAGGTGATCTAGTCGGGATGACTATGAGCAGCCCTGCAGTGCCCACAAAGCCCAGATCATTTGCTATTCGGTGATAGACCCTGGCTACTACATCAGCACCTCCCACAGCTCCATCGGCCCAAAGACCAGCCCAAGTGTCCACTCCTCCAGCTCCACAGACTTCAGCAGAAGCTTTTGCAGATGCAGCTATCTCCACTCCATCGGCGCAGAGCAGAGCCGCCAGCAGAGTCCCTAGTGACGATTAGCTCTATACCTTCGAACTTTTGGTAACTTGTTGCCAAAGGGGAGAAATTGTATAGATCATAGGACTTCGAGAGAGAGAGTGCTCGTTTTTGCTCTTTCGTTTGCGATTTTCCTTGAGATACTTTTGAGTTCTTCGAGACATTTCGTGTGTTTGATACTACGTTTGCTCTATCTTGATGAGTGCTTGATCATACTGTGCTTAATGTGTGCTTAATGCTTATCATATTCTATTCATATCTTGTATGATCACTTACTCACGTCTTGGTGATTGGGTGCATACTATTCATTCTTATCATTTTGTGCGCTCCACTAAGATGTATGTGACATGGAAGAGTGACCCATGATCCTAATCGATTGTGCATTTGCATTCAAACGCAAATCTTAAATAATGCACAAATTTAGGGGGAGCTCTTGCTTATCACATACTTCTCAAAGCGACGATGTTATTCATTGATTATATCATTTGTTGAAGCTTTGATCTATATGTTGTCATCAATTACCAAAAAGGGGGAGAATGAAAGTGCAACTAATCCCCGGGTGGTTTTGGTAATTAATATTAACATATATATCATTGAACTAATTATTTCTTGAGAATATTTCAGAAAGTTCAGTGATATGGGTATGGCAATGACTGATGATGTGGACCCCTCAAAATGCTAAGGAAAACATTGGCAAAAGCTCAAGACTCCATTTTTGGTTTAGTGATCCAAGATCACATTGAGTCCATAGGAAAGCCAATACTATTAAAAGGGGATGAGGTTATGATGATGATCTGGTTGCTCAAAGTGCTTAGTGATTTATCTCTCAAACTATCAGCAATCTTTCATTCCAACATAAACTCATAAGTAATCTCGGTCCCACCGATTCCATAAACTCACCACACCGAGATGAACCACCTCACCATATAGCCAAACCCTAAAATTTGGATTTTCCGATTCCAAACTCGGTCATACCAAAATTGGTGTTGCCAAGCTTCAGAACATTCGTACTCAAATCGGTGTCACCGAGATGAGAAAGTCGGTCCCACCGAGATTGGCAAACCCTAGACTTTGGAAGAATCGGACTAACCGAGATTGTATTTTCGGTCCCACGAAAATCCCAACGTTCACAAGATTTGAACTTTCGGTCTCACCGAGTTGTCAACTTCGGTCCGACCGAGATTGGTCAAATGTGTGTAACAGTTGGATTTTTGTGGAGGCTATAAATACCCTCCACCTCCTCTTCATTCGTGGAGAGAGCCATCGAAAGAACTACCACTCCTACCTTACATTTTCGAGAAGAAAACTACCTACCCTTGTGTTGAGATCAAGTTGCTCCACTCCCACCATATGAAACTTGATTTCTAGCCTTCCCAAGTTGCTTTCCACTCAATCCTTTCTTCCACCACAGCCAAATCAGTGAGGAGAGTTGAGTGTTGGGGAGATTATCATTTGAAGCACAAGAGCAAGGAGTTCATCATCACCAACACCATCTATTACCTTTTGGAGGTGGTGCCTCCTAGATTGGTTAGGTGTCGCTTGGGAGCCTCCGTCAAGATGTGGAGTTGAACCAAGAAGTTTGTAAGGGCAAGGAGATCGCCTACTTCGTGAAGATCTACCCCGAGTAAGGCTAGTCCTCCGTGGGCGTAAGCCATGATGGCATAGACAAGGTTGCTTCTTCGTGGACCCTTCGTGGGTGGAGCCCTCCGTGGACTCTCGCAGCCGTTACCCTCCGTGGGTTGAAGTCTCCATCAACGTGGATTGACGATAGCACCACCTATCGGAACCACGAGAAAAATCTCCGTGTCTCCAAATTGCGTTTGCTCTTCTCCACCTCTTATTTACTACATGTGCAATTTACTTTCCGCTGCCACTACTCTAGAATTGCATGTGTAGGGTGATACTTGACTTGGTCATCATTGTGAACTTGCTAAAAACTTGTCCTAATCAAAAGGCTAAACTTTTAAGTTGTCAAGTAGTCTAATCACCCCCCCTCTAGACATACTTCCGATCCTACAATAACACTCTCAGCTGGAAGATCAGTTCCCAACTGAGTCAAGTGATTGTGGTACCCAAACATTCTGAGTATGTGTTCAGTGACAGAACTATTCTCCTCCAGCTTGCAGCTATAGAACTTGTTGGAGACTTCATATCTCTCAACCCGGACATTTGCTTGAAATATTAACTTCAACTCTTGGAACATCTCATATGCTCCATGACGTTCAAAACATGTTTGAAGTCCCGGTTCTAAGCCATAAAGCATGGCACATTGAACTATTGAGTAGTCATCAGATCGAGCCTGCCAGACATTCATAACATCTGCATTTGCTCCTGCAGCAGGTCTGTCACCTAGCGGTGCATCAAGGATATAATTCTCTGTGCAGCAATGATGATAATCATCAAGTTACGGACCCAATGCGTGTAGTTGCTAACATCATCTTTCAACTTAGCTTTCTCTAGGAACGCATTAAAATTTAAGGGAACGGTAGCACGGGCCATTGATCTATAACATAGATTTGCAAAGACTATTAGAACTAAGTTGATGATAAATTTTAGTCCAAATAATCAAATTACTAATGAACTCCCACTTAAATCAACATCCCTCAAGTTGTTTAAGTGATACATGATCCAAATGAACTAACCCATGTCCGATCATCACGTGAGATGGGGTAGTCTTCAATGGTGAGCATCCCCATGTTGATCATATCTACTATATGACTCACGTTCGACCTTTCGGTCTCCAGTGTTCTGAGACCATGTCTGTACATGCTAGGCTCGTCAAGTTTAACCCAAGTATTCTGCATGTGCAAAACTGGCTTACACCCGTTGTATGTGAACGTAGAATCTATCACACCCGATCATCACGAGGTGCTTCGAAATGACGAACTTTAGCAACGGTGCATACTCAGGGAGAACACTTTTTAATTTGAAATTAAGTGAAGGTATCATCTTATAATGCTACCGTCGTTCTAAGCAAAATAAGATGCATAAAGGATAAACATCACATGCAATCAAAATATGTGACATGATATGGCCATCACAATCTTATGCTTTTTTATCTCCATCTCCAAAGCAACAACACAATCTCCATCGTCACTGACGCGACACCTCGATCTCCATCATTCCGTCAGGGTCATCTTGCCAACTATTGCTTATGCATAGCGATAAAGTAAAGCAATTACATGGCGCTTAGTGATTGACACGCAGGTGATACAATAATTAAAGACAACCCTAAGGCTCCTAATGGTTGTCGTACTCATCGACATGCAAGTCGTGAACTTATTACAAAACATGATCATCTCATACATCAACATATATCACATCACAACATGCCCTGCAAAAACAAGTTAGACGTCTTCTACTTTGTTGTTGCAAGTTTTACGTGGCTGCTACAGGCAACTAGCAAGAACCGTTCTTACCTACGTAAAACCACAGTGGAGATTGTCAAGTTGCTATTTAACATTCTGCAAGGACCGTCGTAGTCAAATTAGATTCAACTAAAGTGGGAGGAACAGATACCCGCCAGCCACCTTTATGCAAAAGAAGTCGCATGTTAATCGGTGGAACCACTCTCATGTACGTGGACATGTATGGTTAGTCCGAGACGCTTCATCCCACAATACTGCCGAGTCACAATAAGACATAGGTGGTAAGCAATACGAATATCATCGCCCACAAATCCTTTGTGCTCTACTCGTGCGTATCATCTACGCACAGACCTGGCTCATGATGCCACTATTGGGAAACATTGCATGGAAAATAAAAAAATTCTATGCACACGCAAGATCTATCCATAGAGATGCATAGCTACGAGAGGGGGAGAGCATCTACATACCCTTGTAGATCGCTAAGCGGAAGCGTTTATCAATGCGGTTGATGTAGTCGTACTCCTTCACAATCCGTTCCGATCAAGCACCGAACATACGGCACCTCTGTGTTCAGCACACGTTCAGCTCGATGACGTCCTCACCTTCTTGATCCAGCAAGAGGGGCAAAGTAGTAAATGAGTTCCGGCAACACGACGACGTGGTGATGGTGGTGGTGAACTAGAGGGGGGAGATTAGAACCACACTTGGCTTCTGTGAGGATTAGAGGTAGCTAGGGCTAGCTCTAATTACTCAACTAGGACCAACTAGAGGAGGCTCAAAAACTTGTGTTCTAGGGGCTAACCCTGCTCGTCTAGTTATATGTTGAGCCCTGGGGTCGTACCTTGGAGAGGAGGCCTCCCTGATACGTCTCCAACGTATCTACTTTTCCAAACACTTTTGCCCTTGTTTTGGACTCTAACTTGCATGATTTGAATGAAACTAACCCGGACTGACGTTGTTTTCAGCAGAACTGCCATGATGTTGTTTTATGTGTAGAAAACAAAAGTTCTCGGAATGTCCTGAAAATCCACGGAGGCACTTTTTGGAAAATATAAAAATACTGGCGAAAGAATCAAGACCAGGGGGCCCACACCCTGTCCACGAGGGTGGGGGCGCGCCCACCCCCCTGGGTACGCCCCCTATCTCGTGGACCCCTGAGGCTCCACCGACCTCAACTCCAACTCCATATATTTCGTTTCACGGAGAAAAAATCAGAGAGAAAGTTTCATCGCGTTTTACAATACAGAGCCGCCGCCAAGCCCTAATCTCTCTCGGGAGGGCTGATCTGGAGTCCGTTCGGGGCTCCGGAGAGGGGGATTCGTCGCTGTCGTCATCATCGACCATCCTCCATCACCAATTTCATGATGCTCACCGCCGTGCATGAGTAATTCCATCGTAGGCTTGCTGGGCGGTGATGGGTTGGATGAGATTTACCATGTAATCAAGTTAGTTTTGTTAGGGTTTGATCCTAGTATCCACTATGTTACGAGATTGATGTTGCTATGACTTAGCTATGCTTAATGCTTGTCACTAGGGCCCGAGTGCCATGATTTCAGATCTGAACCTATTATGTTTTCATGAATATATGTGTGTTCTTGATCCTATCTTGCAAGTCTATAGTCACCTATTATGTGTTATGATCCGACAACCCCGAAGTGACAATAATCGGGATACTTCTCGGTGATGACCGTAGTTTGAGGAGTTCATGTATTCACTATGCGCTAATGCTTTGTTCCGGTTCTCTATTAAAAGGAGGCCTTAATATACCTTAGTTTCCGCTAGGACCCCGCTGCCACAGGAGGGTAGGACAAAAGATGTCATGCAAGTTCTTTTCCATAAGCACGTATGACTATATTCGGAATACATGCCTACATTACATTGATGAATTGGAGCTAGTTCTGTGTCACCCTATGTTATAGCTATTAAATGAGGAATCGCATCTAACATAATTATCCATCACTGATCCAATGCCTACGAGCTTTTCACATCTTGTGTTTCGCTTATTTACTTTTCTGTTGCTATTATTACAATCACTACAAAACCCAAAAATATTACTTTTGCTACCGTTATCTTTATTATCATACTACTTTGCTACTAAATACTTGCTGCAAATACTAAGTTATCCAGGTGCGGTTGAATTGACAACTCAACTGCTAATACTCAACAATATTCTTTGGCTCCCCTTGTGTCGAATCAATAAATTTGGGTTGAATAATTTACCCTCGAAAGTTATTGCGATCCTCTACACTGGTGGGTTATCAAGACTAATTTCTGGCGCCGTTGCCGGGGAGCATAGCTCTATTCTTTGAGTCACTTGGGATTTATATCTGTTGATCACTATGAGGAACTTGAAAGACGAAAGAACCAAGATTTTTCCATCAACTACGAGGGGAGGTAAGGAACTGCCATCTAGCTTTGCACTAGATTCTCCTTCTATTATTAGTAAGCTTGCGACACTAAACCTGCTACTGCTATGAATTCTTATATGTCGCATGTTATTGATGATGCCACTTCTGCTATGCATGATACTTATGATGAAACTACTTCTATGCGTGATACTACTTTGCCATTAGGTGAATTTCTTGATGAACAACTTGCTAGGGCTAGAGAGAATGAAATTATTGAAGATACTATTATTGATGATAGTAATGATGAAAGTTCTCCCCCTAATTATGAATTACCTGTTGTTCCTGAGGGTTATGTTATGGAAGAGGAAGCTGCTAGAGCTATCTTTGCTTGTAAAGATAGATATGATCTTAAGAAATTATTAGCTAAATGGAAGCAGCAATCTCTTAATGCTAGAATGAAACCTGACCCTGCTTTTGCTACTTCACCTATGTGTGTTACTGATAGGGATTATGAATTCTCTGTTGATCCTGAAATCATTACTTTAGTTGAATCTGATCCTTTTTATGGCCTTGAATCTGAAACTGTTGTGGCACATCTCACCAAGTTAAATGATATTGCCACCCTGTTTACTAATGATGAGAAGTCTTGCTATTATTATATCCTTAAGATATTTCCGTTCTCATTAAAGGTGATGCTAAGACTTGGTTTAACTCTCTTGCTCCTGGTTGTGTGCGTAGTCCCCAGGATATGATTTATTACTTCTCTGCTAAATATTTCCCTGCTCATAAGAAACAAGCTACCTTGTGGGAAATATATAATTTTGTGCAAATTGAAGAAGAGAGTCTCCCACAAGCTTGGGGGAGGCTTCTCCGGTTACTTAATGCTTTGCCTGATCATCCTCTTAAGAAAAATGAAATACTTGATATCTTTTATAATGGACTAACCGATGCTTCCAAGGATTACTTGGATAGTTGTGCTGGTTGTGTTTTCAGGGAAAGAATAGTCGACGAAGCTGAATTACTATTGAATAATATGTTGAATAATGAAAATAATTGGACTCTCCCTCAGCCAATTCCTGAAGAAATTCTTGAACCAATTGAGCCAACTCCTGAGCTTATTCCTACACCCACTCCGAAGAAGAGAGGTGTTTAATTTCTCAGTCCTGAAGATATGCAAGAGGCAAAGAAATCAATGAAAGAAAAAGGTATAAAAGCTGAAGATGTTAAGAATTTACCACTATTGAAGAAATACATGGTCTTAATATACCTCCTGTTTAAGAACCACATTGTCTTGATAACCCAACATAGGTAGTAAAGGTAAATTCTCTCTATAGATATGATAAAGTTGAAATCCCCTCTACTAAATTTCATAGCCTATGCTCAGATGAATTTGATGACTTTATGGATAGACAAGAAAGTTTTAATGCTTATGTTGGTAGAGAGTTAAAGAATAATGCTTTCGAGATAGGACGCGTGAGCGATTATATGGCTAGAGTTAAAGGTGAACTTAAACTCGTTAGCAAATATGCTTCTATGGTTGCTACTCAAGCTGAGCAAGTACTTAAAGCTCAAAATGATTTGCTTGACTAATTAAATAATAAAAATGACTTTGCTATTAGAGTGGCTACTAGAACTGGTAGAATGACTCAGGAACCTTTGTATCCTGAAGTCCACCATAAGAGAATCGAGCAAGATTCTCAGAGAAACAATTTAGAGGCACCTAGTTCTTCTAAAAAGAAGAAAAAGAAAAACGATAGGACTTTGCATGCTTCTATTGAACCTGCTGTAGACACACCTGAGAATCCCAATGATATTTCTATCTCTGATGCTGAAACACAATCTGGTGACGAACATGAACCTAGTGATAATGTTAATGATAATGTTCATGTTGATGCTCAACCTAGCAAAAACAATGAAGTAGAGACTGAACCTGCTGTTGATCTTGATAACCCACAATCAAAGAATCAACATTATGATAAGAGAGATTTTGTTGCTAGGAAGCACGGTAGAAAAGAGAACCATGGGTTCAGAAACCCATGCCCTTTCCTCCTAAACCATCCAAGACAAAGGACAATGAGGATTTTGAGCGCTTTGCTGAAATTATTAGACCTATCTTCTTACGTGTGCACTTAACTGATATGCTTAAAGTAAATCCTTATGCTAAGTATATGAAGGATATCATTACAAACAAAAGAAAGATACTGGAAGCTGAAATTTCCACCATGCTTGCTAATTACACTTTTAAGGGTGGAATACCCAAGAAACTTGGAGATCCGGGGGTACCAACTATACCATGCTCCATTAAAAGAAATTATGTTAGAATTGCTTTATGTGATCTTGGAGCCGGTGTTAGTGTTATGCCTCTCTCTTTATATCGTAGACTTGAATTGAATAAGTTGACACCTACTGAAATATCCTTGCAAATGGCTGATAAATCAACTGCTATATACAAGTATTTGTGAGGATGTGCTGTTGTGGTTGCAAATGTCACTATCTTAACGGACTTTGTTATTCTTGATATTCCCGAGGACGATAGTATGTCGATTATCCTTGGTAGACCCTTTTTGAATACTGCAGGGGCTGTTATTGATTGCAACAAAGGCAATGTCACTTTTCATGTTAATGATAATGAGCATATGGTACACTTTTCGAGGAAACAATCTCAAGTTCATAGAATCAATTCTATTTGAAAAGTTCCAAATATTATTATTGGAGGTTTTGAATTTCCTCTCCCTACTGTCAAGAAAAAGTATGATATTCTTATCGTTGGGAATGTTCATATCCCCGTTGAGGTAACTTAGTGTTATTCGAAATTTCTCTGGTTCCGTGTTTTGCGGAATGAGTTTGTTAACAAGACTTGATCAACCTTGTTACTGGATTAGTTTTGATGAACATGAGATGGATGAAACTAGAAGGCACAACCTTCTGTACCCTCTTTTTACTTTCTGTTATTTAGAATAAATAAAGCAAAAAACAGTATTATCCGTCTATTTTTTGAATTATCTGTGCAATAAAAATCCCGAAAATAAAAGTGCTCCAAATGCCCTGCAAATTTTGTATGATTTTTATGGAATATTTGAGGATTTTAGGCACTGAAATCACTGCAGGAGGGGCAAGCACCAGGCCACGAGAGTGGAGGGCGCGCCCACCCCCCTGGGCGTGCCCCCCTATCTCGTGGGCCCCTGGTGGGCCCCCTCCACTTATGCCAGCACCCACACACTCCATCTTATTCCCCAAAAAAATCCCCATCCAGCTCAAGCACGAGTTCTAGCTCATTTTGCTGCGATTTTCGATCTCCTTGCTCAAAGCTCCATTCACAAAACTACTTTGGGAGATTGTTGCTTGAAAAAGAATTATGTCTAGGAGAATGTACCAAGGTGGTTCCTCGGTAAAGAAAGGACCCAGGATTTCTATACGTGAGCAAGACGTTGAATTACCGAGGGACGCAGATGTACGAGCTTGTGAGTGGCCATCCGGCGATTTTATGGTCGAAGCAAGCTTTAAGGAGGAAGTTGACGCGCATGTGCGCAACGCTGATCTGGAGAACTTCTTACAAGATAAGTGTCCTCCGTACTATCAATTGACTGATTCATTTGTGCGAAGGTTTAAATATAATTGTACACGTAATTCTCCTAGTGTCCTATTTGATATCTAAGATACATCTTATATCATGGACTTAGAGGATTTTACAACTGCCTGCAAACTTCCACAGTGGGGTAATATTAATGATCCCCACAAATCTGAATTTAGAGATTTCCTTGCTAGTATTACTGTGGGAGAATCTAGGGATATTGCACAAGCTACCATATGGAGCATTCATTTTCCTGCTATACATTATTTTGCTCTCTTCATTGGTAGATGCATTAACGGTAAAGATGAAGCATGTCATATGTGTGTCCCTGATCTTTGTGCCCTCAAGAGTGCTGTGTTAGGTTATAAAGATTATAACTTGGGGGCAATAGTTGCACGTAGGTTGCATAATAATGGTAGAGCTGGAGATTTATTTGGAGGAATTTATGCGACCCGTGTGGCTAATTATCTTGGAATAGCCCCACGAGAGGGGGATATGATGTTACCTCCTGCTTATTTAGATTATGACGCTATGGTCCAGCATCATTTTCCGAAGAGGAATGAACAACTCCTCCAGTATCGACTAATCTATGACAGACGCAACGTTGTCCATGTTACTCTTCCTGCTCCTCTCCTTTTTGATTACCAGGCAAAAGGAAGATATGTTGTTACCGGGGAGGAAGCAGCTGAACAAGAGGGGAGAGCGGAGGCTGCTCGCCAACATGTCGCAGCTCAGGAGGCATTTGCTGCTGCATCTCAATACGACCCCAGTTACAACTATGGATATCAGCCAGGCTATCCTTGGCATTAGACCAACTTAGGCCAAAAGCATAAGCTTGGGGGAGTACATATTTCTCACCGACTTTACATTCATGTTCACACACTATTCTAGTCGTCGGTGCTCATACACTTTCATTGTATTATCCATGCTAGTTTAATTTTCTTTTTCTAGCTTTCTTCTTGTGTGTTTGATAAACCTTAAGAAAAAAAATCAAAAAAATTAGTTAGTTTAATTTCCATGCTTGTAGTAGAAATTAAAATGAAAACCCAAAAAGATTTCTCGTTCTTCTTCTTACTTGTTGGGAGCTTTCCCGTGTAAATAGTTTTCTTTTCTTTTCTTTTCTTTGGGGGTCGAGAGTAGAAGACCATATTGAAAATGTTTAGTGGCCCTCATATGCATGATTGTTTATTTAACTTAGAGCCCATATTACTTTGTCTTCTCTCTTGAGTTGAATGCTTGTAGATTCCAGCTTAGTCCAATGCACGTGCACTATTATTATTATACACATCGTTCTGTCGTGCAAGTGAAAGGCAATATTGACGATATATGATGGACTGATTGAGATGAGAAAAGATGGTATGAACTCGACCTCTCTTGTTTTTGTAAATATGATGAGTTCATCGTTCCTGATTCAGCTTATTATGAAGTAAACATATTTGAAATGACATTTAGAGATCATAGTTGCTTGTGCCATGCTTGATTAGCTATGAGTTATAATGGTTTACCTTGCGTGCCAACATGCTATTAGAATGATTATGATGTGGTATGATGGGATGGTATCCTCCTTTGAATGAATTGAGTGACTCGACTTGGCACATGTTCATGCATATAGTTGAAACAAATCAACATAGCCTTCATGATATTTATGTTCATGGTGGATTATATCCTACTCATGCTTGTACTCGGTGTGAATTAATTTTAATGCATGTTTATGACTGTTGTCGCTCTCTCAGTTGGTCGCTTCCCAGTCTTTTGTTAGCTTTCACCTGTACTAAGCGGGAATACTGCTTGTGCATCCAAACTCCTTAAACCCCAAAGTTGTTCCATATGAGTCCACCATACCTTCCTATATGAGGTATTTACCTGCCGTTCCAAGTAAATTTGTATGTGCCAAACTCTAAACCTTCAAATGAAATTCTGTTTTGTATGCTCGAGCAGCTCATGTTTCAACTAGGGCTACCTATATCTTCCATGCTAGGTGGGTTATTCTCAAGACGAGTGGACTCCGCTCCTCATTCACGAGAAAGGGCCGGTAACCGGGATGCCCAGTCCCATGATCCAAAAAGATCAAAGCAAATCAAAATAATTAAACAAAACTTCCCCGGGGCTGTTGTTAGTTGGAGGCATTCGTTGTTTCGAGCAAGCCATGGATTGATGCTTGTTGGTGGTTGGGGGAGTATAAACCTTTACCATTTTGTTTGGGAACTGCCTATAATGCATGTAGTATGGAAGATACAGCCATCTCATAGTTGTTGCGTTGACAGCAAAAGTATGCCGCACAAAATGTTATTCAATCTCTATTTTAAAACCGAGCTCTAGCACCTCTACAAATCCCTGCTTCCCTCTGCGAAGGGCCTATCTATTTACTTTTATGTTGAGTCATCACCTTCTTATTAAAAAACACCCGCTGGAGAGCACACTGTCATTCGCATTCATTATTGTTGGTTTATATTGGGTATGACTTGACTGGATCTCTTTTACCACGAATTACAATGTTTAGTCAGTCCTTGATCTTTAAAGGTGCTCTGCATTTATGTTTTACGGTCTCAGAAAGTGCTAGCGAGATACCATTTTGTTATATCATGTTATGATTGTTTTGAGAAAGTGTTGTCATCCGAGTTTTATTATTATGGCTCGCTAGCTGATTATGTTATTGATATGAGTAATTGTGAGACCTAGGTGTTATTGTGAGTATGGTTAGTTCATAATATTTGTTGAAACCTGAATGCTGGCTTTGCATGTTTATAACAACAAGAGCAAACAGAGCTTGTAAAAGTTTTTCTTTATCACTTTCAGTTTATCAACTGAATTGCTTGAGGACAAGCAAATATTTAAGCTTGGGGGAGTTGATACATCTCCAACGTATCTGCTTTTCCAAACACTTTTGCCCTTGTTTTGGACTCTAACTTGCATGATTTGAATGAAACTAACCTGGACTGACGCTGTTTTTAGCAGAACTGCCATGATGTTGTTTTATGTGTAGAAAACAAAAGTTCTCGGAATGTCCTGAAAATCCACGGAGGCACTTTTTGGAAAATATAAAATATACTGGCGAATAATCAAGACTAGGGGGCCCACACCCTGTCCACGAGGGTGGGGGCGCACCCACCCCCCTGGGCGCGCCCCCTGTCTCGTGGGCCCCCTGAGGCTCCAACGACCTCAACTCCAACTCCATATATTCAATTTCGCAGAGGAAAAAAATCAGAGAGAAAGTTTCACCGCGTTTTACGATACGGAGCCGCCGCCAAGCCCTAATCTCTCTCTGGAGAGCTGATCTGGAGTCTGTTCGGGGCTCCGGAGAGGGGGATTCGTCACCGTCGTCATCATCAACCATCCTCCATCACCAATTTCATGATGTTCACCGCCGTGCGTGAGTAATTCCATCGTAGGCTTGCTGGACGGTGATGGTTTGGATGAGATTTACCATGTAATCAAGTTAGTTTTGTTTGGGTTTGATCCCTAGTATCCACTATGTTTTGAGATTGATGTTGTTATGACTTTGCTATGCTTAATGCTTGTCACTAGGGCCCGAGTGCCATGATTTCAGATCTGAACCTATTATGTTTTCATGAATATATGTGTGTTCTTGGTCCTATCTTGCAAGTCTATAGTCACCTATTATGTGTTATGATCTGACAACCCCGAAGTGACAATAATCGGGATACTTCTCGGTGATGACCGTAGTTTGAGGAGTTAATGTATTCACTATGTGTTAATGCTTTGTTCCGGTTCTCTATTAAAAGGAGGCCTTAATATCCCTTAGTTTCCGCTAGGACCCCGCTGCCACGGGAGGGTAGGACAAAAGATGTCATGCAAGTTCTTTTCCATAAGCACGTATGACTGTATACGGAATACATGCCTACATTACATTGATGAATTGGAGCTAGTTCTGTGTCACCCTATGTTATAGATACTACATGAGGAATTGCATCTGACATAATTATCCATCACTGATCCAATGCCTACGAGCTTTTCACATCTTGTGTTTCGCTTATTTACTTTTTCGTTGCTATTGTTACAATCACTACAAAACCCAAAAATATTACTTTTGCTACCGTTATATTTATTATCATACTACTTTGCTACTAAATACTTTGCTGCGGATACTAAGTCATCCGGGTGTGGTTGAATTGACAACTCAACAGCTAATACTCAATAATATTCTTTGGCTCCCCTTGTGTCGAATCAATAAATTTGGGTTGAATACTTTACCCTCGAAAGCTGTTGCGATCCCCTACACTTGTCAGTTATCACTCCCCAAAGTCGGTTTGGAACGCAAAGATGAGTCCGTCTCGAACTTGAGGGCTAAACACCACGGTTCCCGGCGTTTACGTAGACGCCATGGACTCCAGCGTCTATCCCAGGGGTAGACGCCATGAACCCTGTGATGGGGAACGTAGTAATTTCAAAAAAATTCCTACGCACACGCAAGATCATGGTGATGTATAGCAATGAGAAGGGGAGTGTATCTTCGTACCCTTGAAGATCGCTAAACGGAAGCGTTTATCAACGCGGTTGATGTAGTCGTACGTCTTCACGATCCAACCAATCCAAGTACCGAACGCACGGCACCTCCGAGTTCTGCACACGTTCAGCTCGATGACGTCCTCGCCTTCTCGATCCAGCAAGACGGGCGAATTAGTAGATGAGTTACGCAGCACGATGGTGTGGTGGCGGTGTTGGTGAAGAACAATCTCGCGAGGCTTCGCCTAATCACTACAGAAACTATGACGGAGGATAAACTAGAGGGGACGGGGTTGCCGGCACACGGCTTGGTGTTTATTGATGTGTATTTGGTGCTAGCCCTGCCCCTCTATTTGTATGTTGAGCCTTGGGGTCGAAACTTGGAGTAAAAGCCTCCACAAAGTCGGTTTCACCCGAAAGGCAAGAATCCTTCTCGGACTCGGGGCGGACGCCGGGGTTCGGCGTCGGACCCGACGCCAGGACCTGGCGTCGGCCCCTGACTCATAAAACTTCCTTTGCGCTTTCCAAAAACCTTGTGGGCTTTCCCTTTGGCCCAAATAACGTGTTCTCGTACCCAAACATTTGAAACATCCGGAACCCCTTAGGTGAATTCTGGAACCCTTAGGAGATCAAACACTATTATCCCATATATCAAACTTTACCTCTGGACCATTCAGGAGTTCCTCGTCATGTCCATGATCTCATCCGGGACTCCGAACAACATTCGGTTACCAACATGCATAACTCATATAATACTATATCGTCAACCAAACGTTAAGCGTGCGGACCCTACGGGTTCGAGAACTATGTAGACATGACCGAGACACATTTACGGTTAATAACCAATAGCGGGACCTAGATGCCCATATTGGCTCCCACATATTCTACGAAGATCTTTATCGGTCAAACCGCATAACAACATACGTTGTTCCCTTTGTCATCGTTATGTTACTTACCCGAGATTCGATCGTCGGTATCCAATACCTAGTTCAATCTCGTTACCGGCAAGTCTCTTTACTCGTGACGTAATGCATCATTCCGTAACTAACTCATGAGCTACATTGCTTGCAAGGCTTATAGTGATGTGCATTACCGAGAGGGCCCAGAGATACCTCTCCGACAATCGGAGTGACAAATCCTAATCTCGAAATACGCCAACCCAACATGTACCTTTGGAGACACTGTAGAGCTCCTTTATAATCACCCGATTCGTTGTGATGTTTGGTAGCACACAAAGTGTTCCTCCGTAAGCGGAGTTGCATAATCTCATAGTCATAGGAACATGTATAAGTCATGAAGAAAGCAATAGCAACATACTAAACGATCAAGTGCTAAGCTAACGGAATGGGTCAAGTCAATCACATCATTCTCCTAATGATGTGATCCCGTTAATCAAATGACAACTCATGTCTATGGCTAGGAAACTTAACCATCTTTTGATTCAACGAGCTAGTCAAGTAGAGGCATACTAGTGACACTATGTTTGTCTATGTATTCACACATGTATTATGTTTCCGGTTAATACAATTCTAGCATGAATAATAAACATTTATCATGATATAAAGAAATAAATAATAACTTTATTATTGCCTCTAGGGCATATTTCCTTCAGTCTCCCACTTGCACTAGAGTCAATAATCTAGTTCACATCGCCATGTGATTTAACACCAATATTCATATCTGTATATGATTAACACCCATAGTTCACATCGTCATGTGACCAACACCCAAAGGGTTTACTAGAGTCAATAATCTAGTTCACATCGCTATGTGATTAACACCCAAAGAGTACCAAGGTGTGATCATGTTTTGCTCGTGAGAGAAGCTTAGTCAACGGGTCTTTCATATTCAGAGTCGTATGTATTTTGCAAATATTCTATGTCGACAATGTTCTGCACGGAGCTACTCTAGCTAATTGCTCCCACTTTCAATATGTATCCAGATTGAGACTTAGAGTCATCTGGATCGGTGTAAAAGCTTGCACCGATGTAACTCTTTACGACGGGCTCTTTTTATCACCTCCATAATCGAGAAATATTTCCTTAGTCCTCACTAAGGATATTCTTGACCAATGTCCGGTGATCTACTCCTAGATCACTATTGTACTCCCTTGTCAAATTCAGAGCAAGGTATACGATAGGTCTAGTACATAGGATAGCATATTTTACAGAACCTATGAATGAGGCATAGGAAATGACTTTCATTATCTTTTCTATTGTCTACCGTGGTTGGGATTTGAGTCTTACTCAATTTCACACCTTTGCAACACAGGCAAGAACTTTTTCTTTGACTGTTCCATTTTGAACTATTTCAAAATCTTGACAAGGTATGTACTTATTGAAAAACTTATCAAGCGTCTTGATCTATCTCAATAGATCTTGATGCTCAATATGCAAGTAGCTTTACTGAGGTCTTTCTTTTTACAAAAACTCCTTTCAAACACTCCTTTATGCTTTGCAGAATAATTCTACATTATTTCCGATCAACAATATGTCATTCACATATACTTATCAGAAATGTTGTAGTGCTCCCACTCACTTTCTTGTAAATACAGGCTTCACCGCAAGTCTGTATAAAAACTATATGCTTTGATCAACTTATCAAAGCGTATATTCCAACTCGAGATGCTTGCACCGGTCCATAGATGGATTCTTTGGAGCTTGCACATTTTGTTAGCACCTTTAGGATTGACAAAACCTTCTGGTTGCATCATATACAACTCTTCTTTAAGAAAACCATTAAGGAATGCAGTTTTGACATCCATTTGCCATATTTCATAAAATGTGGCAATTGCTAACATCATTCGGACAGACTTAAGCATCGCTACAGATGAGAAAATCTCACTGTAGTCAACACCTTGAACTTGTCGAAAACCTTTTTGCGACAAGTCGAGCTTTGTAGATAGTGACACTACTATCAGCATCTGTCTTCCTCTTGAAGATCGATTTATACAATATGGCTTGCCGATCATCGGGTAACTCCACCAAAGTCCACACTTTGTTCTCATACATGGATCCTATCTCAGATTTCATGGCCTCCAGCCATTTCGCGGAATCTGGGCTCATCATCGCTTCCTCATAGTTCGTAGGTTTCATCATGGTCTAGTAACATGACTTCCAGAACAGGATTACCGTACCACTCTGGTGCGGACTGTACTTTGGAAGACCTACGAGGTTTTGTAGTAACTTGATCTGAAGTTTCATGATCATCATCATTAGCTTCGTCACTAATTGGTGTAGGCATCACTTTGGAACTGATTTGGTGATGAACTAGTTTCAATTCGGGAGAAGGTACAAATTACCTTATCAAGCTCTACTTTCCTCCCACTCACTTCTTTGAGAGAAACTTCTTCTCTAGAAAGGATCCATTCTTAACAACGAATGTTTTGCCTTGGATCTGTGATAGAAGGTGTACCCAAGATTTCCTTTGGGTATTCTATGAAGACGCACTTCTCCGATTTGGGTTCGAGCTTATCAGGTTGAAACCTTTTTCACATAAGCATCGCAACTCCAAACTTTAAGAAATGACAGCTTAGGTTTACTGCTAAACCATAGTTCATACGGTGTCGTCTCAACGGATTTAGATGGTGCCCTATTTAAACTGAATGCAGCTGTCTTTAATGCGTAACCCCAAAACGATAGTGGTAAATCGGTAAGATACATTATAGATCGCACCATATTCAATAAAGTGCGGTTACGACATTCGGACACACCATTACACTGTGGTGTTCCATGTGGCGTGAACTATGAAACTATTCCACATTGTTTAAAATGAAGGCCAAACTCGTAACTCAAATATTCACCTCCACGATCAGATCATAGAAACTTTATTTTCTTGTTACGATGATTCTCCACTTCACTCTGAAATTCTTTGAACCTTTCAACCATTTCAGACTTATGTTTCATCAAGTGGATCTACCCATATCTGCTCAAATCATCTTGTGAAGGTCAGAAAATAATGATACTTGCCACGAGCATCAACACTCATTGGATCGCATACATCGGTATGTATTATTTCCAATAAGTCAGTAGTTCGTTCCATTGTTTCGGAGAATGGAGTTTTAGTCATCTTGCCCAAAAGGCACAGTTCTCAAGCATCAAATGATTCATAACCAAGTGATTCCGAAAATCCATCTTTATGGAGTTTCTTCATGCGCTTTACACCGATATGACCCAAACGGCAGTGCCACAAATAAGTTGCACTATCATTATTAACTTTGCATCTTTTGGCATCAATATTATGAATATGTGTATCACTACGATCGAGATCCAACAAACTATTTTCATTGGGTGTTTGACCATTGAAGGTTTTATTCATGTAAGCGAGCAACAATTATTCTCGACTTTAAATGAATAACCGTATTGCAATAAACATGATCAAATCATATTCATGCTCAGCATAAGCGCTAAATAACATTTATTTAGGTTTAACACTAATCTCGAAAATATAGGGAGTGTGTGATGATGATCATATCAATCTTGGAACTATTTCCAACACTCATCGTCACTTCCCCTCAACTAGTCTCTTTTTATTATGTAACTCCTGTTTCAAGTTACCAATCTTAGCAACCGAACAAGTATCAAATACTCAGGGGCTACTATAAACACTAGTAAGGCACACATCAAACACTTGTATATCAAATATACCTTGTTCACTTTGCCATCCTTCTTATCCACCAAATATTTAGGGCATTTCCGCTTCCAGTGACCATTTCCTTTGCAGTGTAAGCACACAGTTTCAGGCTTTGGTCCATCTTTGGTCTTCTTCACGGGAGTGACAACTTGTCTGCCATTTTACTTGAAGTTTCCCTTTCTTTCCCTTTGCCCTTTTCTTGAAACTAGTGGTCTTGTCAATCATCAACACTTGATGCTCTTTCTTGATTTCTACCTTCGTCGATTTCAACATCACGAAGAGCTTGGGAATCATTTTCGTCATCCCTTGCATACTATAGTTCATCACAAAGTTCTAGTAACTTTAGTGATGGTGGCTAGAGAATTCTGTCAATCACTATCTTATCTGGAAGATTAACTCCCACTTGATTCAAGCGATTGAAGTACCCAGACAATCTGAGCACGTGCTCACTAGTTGAGCGATTCTCCTCCATCTTTTAGCTATAGAACTTGTTGGAGACTTCATATCTCTCAACTCGGGTATTTGCTTGAAATATTAACTTCAACTCCTGGAACATCTCATATGGTCCATGACGTTCAAAACATCTTTGAAGTCCCGATTCCAAGCTGTTAAGCATGGTGCACTAAACTATCAAGTAGTCATCATATTGAGCTAGCCAAATGTTCATAACGTCTGCATCTGCTCCTGCAATAGGTTTGTCACCTAGCGGTGCATCAAGGACATAATTCTTCTGTGCAGCAATGAGGATAAACCTCAGATCACGGATCCAATCCACATCATTGCTACTAACATTTTTCAACACAGTTTTCTCTAGGAACATATCAAAATAAACATATGAAAGCAACAACGCGAGCTATTGATCTATAACATAATTTGCAAAATACTACCAGGACTAAGTTCATGATAAATTTAAAGTTCAATTAATCATATTACTTAAGAACTCCCACTTAGACAGACATCTCTCTAGTCATCTAAGTGATCACGTGATCCAAATCAACTAAACCATGTCCGATCATCACGTGAGATGGAGTAGTATTCAATGGTGAACATCACTATGTTGATCATATCTACTATATGATTCACGCTCGACCTTTCGGTCTCCGTGTTCCGAGGCCATATCTGTTATATGCTAGGCTCGTCAAGTTTAACCTGAGTATTCCGCGTGTGCAACCGTTTTGCACCCGTTGTATTTGAACGTAGAGCCTATCACACCCGATCATCACGTGGTGTCTCAGCACAAAGAACTTTCGCAATGGTGCATACCCAGGGAGAACACTTCTTGATAATTTTAGTGAGAGATCATCTTAAAATGCTACCGTCAATCAAAGCAAGATAAGATGCATAAAGGATAAACATCACATGCAATCAATATAAGTGATATGATATGGCCATCATCATCTTGTGCTTGTGATCACCATCATCGAAGCACCGTCATGATCACCATCGTCACCGGCGCGACACCTTGATCTCCATCGTAGCATCGTTGTCGTCTTGCCAACTATTGCTTCTACGACTATCACTACCGCTTAGTGATAAAGTAAAGCAATTACAGGGCGATTGCATTGCATACAATAAAGCGACAACCATATGGCTCTCGCGATTGCCGATAACTTCGGTTACAAAACATGATCATCTCATACAATAAAATATAGCATCACGTCTTGACCATATCACATCACAACATGCCCTACAAAAACAAGTTAGACGTCCTCTACTTTGTTGTTGCAAATTTTACGTGGCTGCTACGGGCTGAGCAAGAACCGTTCTTACCTACGCATCAAAACCACAACGATAGTTCGTCAAGTTAGTGTTGTTTTAACCTTCGCAAGGACCGGGCGTAGCCATACTCGGTTCAACTAAAGTGAGAGAGAGAGAGAGACACCCGCCAGTCACCTTTAAGCATGAGTGCTCGTAACGGTGAAACCAGTCTCGCGTAAGCGTACGCGTAATGTCGGTTCGAGCCGCTTCATCTCACAATACCGCTGAACCAAAGTATGACATGCTGGTAAGCAGTATGACTTGTATCACCCACAACTCACTTGTGTTCTACTCGTGCATATGACATCTACGCATAAAACCTGGCTCTGATGCCACTGATGGGGAACATAGTAATTTCAAAAAAAATTCCTATGCACACGCAAGATCATGGTGATGTATAGCAACGAGAAGGGGAGTGTATCTTCATACCCTTGAAGATCGCTAAGCGGAAGCATTTATCAACGCGGTTGATGTAGTCGTACGTCTTCACGATCCTACCGATCCAAGTACCGAATGCACGGCACCTCCGAGTTCTGCACACGTTCAGCTCGATGACGTCCTCGCCTTCTCGATCCAGCAAGACGGGCGAAGTAGTAGATGAGTTTCGGCAGCACGACGGTGTGGTGACGGTGTTGGTGAAGAACAATCTTCGCAGGGCTTCGCCTAAGCACTACGAAAACTATGACGGTGGATAAACTAGAGGGGACGGGGTTGCCGGCACACGGCTTGGTGTTTCTTGATGTGTCTTTGGTGCTAGCCCTGCCCCTCTATTTATATGTTGAGCCTTGGGGTCGAAACTTGGAGTAAAAGCCTCCACAAAGTCGGTTTCACCCGAAAGGCAAGAGTCCTTCTCGGACTCGAGGGGGAGACGCCGGGGTTCTCGGTTATGCGGACCCGAACGCCGAGACCACAGTGTACGGCCCATAAGGCCATAAAACTTCCTTTGCGCTTTCCAAAACCTTGTGGGCTTTCCCTTTGGCCCAAATAACGTGTTCTCGTACCCAAACATTTTGGGAAACATCCGGAACCCCTTAGGTGAATTCGGAACCCTTAGAAGATCAAACACTATTATCCCATATATCAAACTTTACCTCCGGACCATTACGGGTTCCTCGTCATGTCCATGATCTCATCCGGGACTCGAACAACATTCGGTTACCAACATGCATAACTCATATAATACTATATCGTCAGCGAAGCGTTAAGCGTCACGGACCCTACGGGTTCGAGAACTATGTAGACATGACCGAGACACGTTTCCGGTCAATAACCAATAGCGGGACACGGATGCCCATGTTGGCTCCCACATATTCTCGAAGATCTTTATCGGTCAAACCGCATAACAACATCGTTGTTCCTTTGTCATCGGTATGTTACTTACGAGATTCGATCGTCGGTATCAATACCTAGTTCAATCTCATTACCGCAAGTCTCTTTACTCGTTACGTAATGCATCATTTAAGTAACTAACTCATTAGCTACATTGCTTGCAAGGCTTATTGTGATGTGCATTACCGAGAGGGCCAGAGATACCTCTCCGACAATCGGAGTGACAAATCCTAATCTCAAATCGCCAACCCAACATGTACCTTTGGAGACACTGTAGAGCTCCTTTATAATCACCCGATTCGTTGTGACGTTTGGTAGCACACAAAGTGTTCCTCCGGTAAACGGGAGTTGCATAATCTCATAGTCATAGGAACATGTATATGTCATGAAGAAAGCAATAGCAACATACTAAATGATCAAGTGCTAAGCTAACGGAATGGGTCAAGTCAATCACATCATTCTCCTAATGATGTGATTCCGTTAATCAAATGACAACTCATGTCTATGGCTAGGAAACTTAACCATCTTTTGATTCAACGAGCTAGTCAAGTAGAGGCATACTAGTGACACTATGTTTGTCTATGTATTCATACATGTATTTTGTTTCCAGTTAATACAATTCTAGCATGAATAATAAACATTTATCATGATATAAGGAAATAAATAATAACTTTATTATTGCCTCTAGGGCATATTTCCTTCACCCTGGCGTCTAGCCCTTGCCTTACATACAACTCCTTTGTGCACCGACCTAAAACCTCGTGGGTTTTACCCCTTGGATCAATCATATCATCCTATATATCAATCTTTACCTCCAGACCATTCTGGAGATCCTTGTCATGTCCTGATCTTATCCCGGACTCCGAACAACATTCGGTCACCAACATACATAACTCATATAATACTATATCGTCAATGAACATTAAGCATGCGGACCCTATGGGTTCGAGAATGATGTAGACATGACCGAGATGCTTTTCCGGTCAATAACCAATAGCGGGACCTGGATGCCCATATTGGTTCCTATATATTCTACGAAGATCTTTTTTTACCAAACCTTTATGACAACATACGTAGTTCCCTTTGTCGGTATGTCACTTGCCCGGGATTCAATCGTCGGTATCTCCATACCTAGTTCAATCTCGTTCTCGGCAAGTCTCTTTACTCACTCCATAATATATTATCTTGTAACTAACTCCTTAGTCACCTTGCTTGCAAGCTTCTTGTGATGCTGTATTACCGAGAGGGCCCATAGATACCTTTCCGTCATACGGAGTGAAAAATCCCAATCTCGATTCACACCAACTCAATAGACATCTTCGGAGATACCTGTAGAGAACCTTTATGATCACCCGGTTACAAAGTGATGTTAGATAGCACACAAGGTATTCCTCTGGTATCCGGGAGTTGCATGATCTCATGGTCGAAGGAACATGTATTGGACATTAAGAAAGCATTAGCAATAAACTGAAGGATCATATGCTATGCTAACGGATGGGTCTTGTCCATCACATCATTCTCCTAATGACGTGATCCCGTTATCAAATGACAACTCATGTCTATGGTCAGGAAACCTTAACCATCTTTTGATCAACGAGCTAGTCTAGTAGAGGCTTACTAGGGACTTTGTATTTTTTTACGTATCCACACATGTATTTAAGTTTTCGATGAATACAATTATAGCATGAATAATAAAAATTTATCATGATTAAGGAAATATAATAATAACCACTTTATTATTGCCTCTAGGCCATATTTCTAGCAGATCCACCTCCTGCGGCTGCGCCTGAGCCCCCCGTTCCTACTGGGGCGCCCGCTCCAGCTCCTACTCCTCTGACTCACTTTGTCCCTCCTACTCCAGTTGAACAAGTTCTAGATCCTCAGTATAAAGATATGATCTTCCTTAACTGTGGTGTGCTAGGTCACTATGTGGGCAACTGTATTGAACCGAAGAAGTGCTTCATCTGTTCTGGGAATAACAACGTTAACAATTGTGCTGCTTGGTCGTGTCTGCACCCCACAACCACTTATTTTGGTAGTGCAGCAGCTGGACTAGGATTCTACCATATTTATATACCTATGCAAACAAAATCTAATTGGATGAACTTCAAGAACTCCGCTATCCTGAATGTGGTCAAAGGGGAGGTTTCTGCTTCTCACCTTTTAGTGCAACAGAACGATATTTTTTTCAAACAAAGATAGTGGCCATGGTAGACCAGAGAGCTAAATAACAAGTCCTTTCTTATGAGATTCCCTCCTTGGAAAAAAGTGGATGATCTTATTTATTTTCCTGTTGAAGGTGTTACTATCAAGATTACTGAATGGACAGGTTCTGTTGATCCTTTTGGAGAACTCACTTATTTATTTTTTCTGTTTGATGCCCCCTCATACCTCCTAAGTACTCACTCGCTCCATAATGTAGTGCATAAATATTTTAAATATTAGATATGACATAAGACATATTTTTATACGATATTTGTTTGCTATCTTTTATGTTTATTTATTAAATACACAACATGGAAGCACGTGCGGCTGTGTGGATCATCTAGTATCAACTAATTAAGTAACATCATATCTAGATACTATCTATCTAATCAATTTATATAATTATAATAAATAAGTTAACCCATAACCACATATATATATATATATATATTGAAAGTGCAACTAATCCAGGGTGGTTTTGGTAATTCATAACAACATATAGCTCATTGAACTAATATACATTCAAGTTAAATGTTTCAGACAGTTCAATGATTGGCATGGCATGGACTAGAGATGTGGACCCCTGAAAATGCGAAGGACAAAGATTGGGAAAAGCTCAAGACTCTTCATTTCTATTTTAGTGATCCAAGGTCACACTGAGTCCATAGGAAAAGCCAACACTATTAAAAGGGGATGAGGTGTCACCGAAACTACATGTTTAGACTCTGATTGTGCTTCAGTGTCACCGAGTTTGTCATATCGATAACTCCGAAATGCTTTCTGTAGAAAACTAAAATTAAGTTTTTGACTCAACTTTTGCAAAAAAATAGTTGTGCTCTGTGATGCTCATCCACTCCACCTATACCTATCTATTCACAGGGACAGTTTCATAGATATCAGAAGGAAGTGACAGTCAGAATAGGTCAGAGGAGCAGGTGACTACTGGTGAGGGCACTAGTCCCTCAAGCAGCTATGATGATGGAAGCATAAGCACACCAAGCAATTTGCCTAAGGTTGCTACTAGGCAAAGGAAGAAGAAAACCTCAGAATCTGAAGATGAGGACTTTGTTGCTGAAGAAGTAACGTCAAAGAGGAAAGTTCTGAAGAAAGAATATGCGGCTGCTGCTACCACTAAACCTAGTTCTAAGAAAGCTCCACCTAGTATAGCTCCAATGTCAAAACCCAGGAAAGTTCCTACCAAAGAAACTATGCAGTCATCTACATGATCTACATCAACATTGAGCATCCACATCTTCAACATCTACATGAAGTCATCATCAACAATACCCAAAGTTAGTTCATCCCTCTTAGGGGGGATATCACATCAGGGGAGCTTTGCTCTAAGAATTGAGCTAAAGCAACTCTAATGGTGTGAACACAACAATGCTTTATGTAAAAGTGGTAACCCTACTTGTGCCTAAACGATGAGTATGACCGGCGATCAAATGTTCTCATTTAACTCCTCAGTCAATATACTCATATATAGATGACCTAGTCATCGCCAATTGCTTGACAGATGCTAGAGTGTTTGTGCATGTTTTGCCCCATATTTCATTTGCTGTCTTATTGTGTGAGCATGTTAGTTGCATAATTTTCTCCATTCGAGGACATCCATTTGTTGCTTTGATTGTTTTGTCTTTCTTTTTGCCAAATAGATGGACAAGAATGCCTAAGAACTCCCTCTAGCTATCTATGCTTTTCTTGTCTCAAACTCTATTCATGCTACATCACAAAGTTTGAAAAAGTCGAATTCGGACCCTCCGGGTGAGGAGCACTCGGAGTCACCGATCTGTCAAGGGCTTAAACTTCCAAAACCTCTTAATGGCTTTCGGTCTGACCGATTCTTTCCCTTCGATCCCACCAAAATTATTGAGTTGATCTAGGTTTTCCCCTCAGTGCAACCGATTAGAACAGTTCGGTCTCACCGAGTTGCAGAAACCGCTAGCGATTCTGCATCTCGGTGCCACCGAGTCGTTCCACTCGGTCACACCGATAGTGACTGGGTATATATACTCCGCGGGTTGAAATTTGGAAATTTCTTGAAACATCCAACCGCACCTACCTAGCTCTACCCCCTCCTGGTCTCCGGACCGTCTCCGTCGTCGCCAGCGTCCTCCTGCCGCTGGTCTCCACCACCGTCAATGGGAATCTCCGCCACTGTTGTTGCCATAGCAAGTTCGTTGCCGAGTTAGGGTACGGACTTGATCTCTTTATGCTTTCTTTAACTCCAATTCTTGCACAAAGACCAATGCCTAGTTTCTTGCCACGATTGAGATCAATATATCCATCGAAAACTTCCTCTAGAATAGGTTTTATGCAGAAACATAGGGTTAGGTTTCCGCCGAACTCATCTCAGACCGACCGATCTGAAGATTTCGGTCTCACCGATTTGGCTCAGGCCATTGCACATGTACTACTCGGTCTGACCGAAGTGTACAAATCGGTGTGACGGAGTTCACTTTCTTTGTGAAACCCTAGCATCTCGGAGTCATCGAACTACATTTTGTTCTGACCGAAACTGCATGTTTAGACTTTGATTGTGCTTCAGTGTCACCGAGTTTGTCATATCGATAGCTCCAAAATGCTTTCTGTAGAAAACTAAAATTAAGTTTTTGACTCAACTTTTGCAAAAACAGCTGTGCTTTGTGATGCTCATCCACTCCACCTATACATATCTATTCACAGGGAGAGTTTTAGAGATGTCAGAAGGAAGTGACAGTCAGAACAGGTCAGAGGAGTAGGTGAATCTCGGTGAGGGCACTAGTCCCTCAAGCAACTATGATGATGGAAGCAGAAGCACACCAAGCAATTTGCCTAAGGCTGCTACTAGGCAAAGGAAGAAGAAAACCTCAAAATCTGAAGATGAGGACTTTGTTGCTGAAGAAGTAACGTCAAAGAGGAAAGTTCTAAGGAAAGAACATGGGGCTACTGCTGCCACTAAACCTGCTTCTAAGAAAGCTCCACCTAGGAGAGCTCTAATGTCAAAACCCAGGAAAGTTCCTACCAAAGAAACTATGCAGTTCACTATAGAGCAATCAGATGATGATGAGGCTGCAAAGGATGGCAAAAAGAAAAAGAGAGCAAGAACTACCACTGCAAAGGTGCTTGGAACACCATCTATGAGGAGAAGTGATGATGAAGAAGTGGAGGAGGAAGAGCCAGCTGCACCACCTCCAAAGTCACAGAAGCTCATGGGGGATGCTATCAAGTCTGAGGCTGCTCCATCTAATCCCAAGACAGCTTCCAAGCCTCGAACTCAAGCTCATGCCTCCAAGTCTACTCACCCAAGAGATCCACCAGGAACATGCCTGCTGTTGAGAAGAACAAGGCCCCAGTGCCTGAAGCTCAAGAAGATGAGGAGCAGCAAGTGCTCAAAAAATTGAAACCCAAGATTCCAGATCATGATGACAATCATCCACTTGCTGAAAATATGAAGTTGAGAAAAGATGCAAGTCTCAGATTGTGGAGACAGATTGATCCATATGCCATAAGGAGAAGAACTGCTATTGATTATCACTTTCACACCAAGGAACAACAAGACTTCTATGAGACAGTCCTGTTGGAGAAGAAGCCCATTGTGAGTGACATGAGATGGGTTGATTGGACATACATTGATGACAATGAGAATTACTTCCAAGGAGTTCATGAGAGTTTCAGAATGGACGGTGTTGACACTTTTGTTGGTCAAAAGTTGACAAAATGGAACGATGAAATGATTATGCAATTCTATTCGACTGCTCATTTCTATCCAGATGGCTGGATAGTCTGGATGACTGAAGGCACAAGGTATCAATCGTCAATTGCTGAATGGGCCAAGTTGATCAATGCCCCTGAAGAAGCTGAAGATGACACATATGTGTATGCCAAGCCCAGGAAGGATCACAACTCTATGGCACACATGTACAAGCAAATTCCTGATGATGCTTTGGAAACTCACAAGCTTGGATCCATCTATTATCTGCTGTCAGGTCTAACCACGATGAACACTATATTGAGGCACACTTTGTTGCCCAAGTCAGGAGATCATAGGATGATCTGTGGTTACTCAATCAACCTGCTTCATATGTTTGATGTGTCAGAGAAGTTCAAGGTGATGAGTTTGATTGTTGAAACTGTGAAGAGAACTGCAGCTGATCAAAAAAGATCATGTGGATATGCCCCTCACATTCAGATGCTAATCAACTCCAAGATGGGGACAGGGACATATCTTCTTGACAAAGAGCATCTTCCCCTAAGGCCAGAATTTGAGGACAACGAGGTTGTCATGGATGCATCACATCCTACTTCAGTAGAAGCCCAGGGGAAGAGAGAGAGAGAGAGAGAGAGAGAGAGAGAGAGAGAGAGAGAGAGAGAGAGAGAGAGAGAGAGAGAGAGAGAGAGAGAGAGAGAGCAAAGGCTGCTAAAGCAGCAAGGGGAGCTAGCATTCTAGATGCTTCAGTTGTCAATCTCAAGACCAAGCAAGATCAACTTAGTTATCTGCTCGAGGCCAGAGTGAGAATTGAGAACTGACTAGCCACCCTGAATCAAAATCAAGAGAGTCTTGAGAGGATCTTTGAGACTAAACTTCATGATCTAGATGTGAAAGTTACCGCGATCCAGACCATTGTTGAGAAGTTACAGGAAGAGATTGAAGACAGGACAGACAGACCTACCACCAACACTTCTCAGCGTGTGCCAAGGGCACAAAGGTCTTTAGCAGTGCCAGTAGTCAGTGACACGAGGACTACACTTTCAGCACCTCTGCCACTGATGCACCTATAGTTGCAACTACTCCAGCTCCTGAGACATCATCGGAAGCTTTTGCAGACGGACTCCTCTCCACGCCATCTACGCACATTGGAGATCGTGCCTAGAGTGTCGCATAGCAGTATGCATTTTTGAGCTTTTTGGTAACTTGTTGCCAAAGGGGGGAAAGTGTATAGATCATTAGGCTTCGAGAGGGAGAGTGTTTTGCCTTTTGTGGCCTCTCTTGCTACTTGCTACCTTGTTCGTTTCCTTGTTTGATTCCTATGCTACAACATTTGTGCTTGCGTGTGAGATACTATTTATGCTACAATATTTAATGTGTGCTTGAATGATTATCTCCATTATCCGTGTATGATTAATCATGTTTTCCTTGGTGATGAGTGCATGCTATTTACATCTTATCATTTTGAGCGCTCCACCAAGATGTATGTGACATGGAAGAGTGACCCATGATCCTAATCAATTGTGCATTTGCATTCAAAAGAAAATTTTAAGTAATGCACAAATTTAGGGGGAGCTCTTGCTTATCACATACTTCTCAAAGTGACGATGTATTTCATTCATATAATCATTTGTCGAAGCTTTGATCTATATGTTAACATCAATTAGCAAAAAGGGGGAGACTGAAAGTACAACTAATCCCCGGGTGGTTTTGGTAATTCATAACAACATATAGCTCATTGAACTAATATCCATTCAAGTTAAATGTTTCAGACAGTTCAATGATTGGCATGGCATGGACTAGAGATGTGGACCCCTCAAAATGCTAAGGACAAAGATTGGCAAAAGCTCAAGACTCTTCATTTCTATTTTAGTGATCCAAGATCACATTGAGTCCATAGGAAAAGCCAATACTATTACAAGGGGATGAGGTGTTGCTTAATGGTCTACTTGCTCAAAATGATTAGTGATATGCTCCAAATCCCTCAACCACTTTCTCACTTCCAAATATGTCCAAAACCTAAAGTCAAACTCGGCCCCACCGATTTGATCTATCCGGCGCCACCGAGTTCTTTTGACATAGCCACAGCCAGAAACCCTAGACAATTCGGTCTCACCGATAGGTATCTTAGTCTCACCAAGATGGCGTTGCGAACTTTCTGTTTCCCTTCGTAACGTTTCGGTCTTACCGAAAAGAGCGATCGGTCCCACCGAGTTTGCCTGACCAATTCACTATTTACTCATTGCTAAAATCGGTCTCACCGAGTTCATGCAATCGGTCACACTGAGATGAGGTTTTGCCCTAACCCTAGCACATCGGTCCCATCGAGTTGAACATGTCGGTCCCATCGAGATTCCTAACGTTCACATTTTGAACTGAATCTGTCTCACCGATTCTCCTATTCGGTCTGACCGAGTTGGGCCAAATATGTGTAACAGTTGGATTTTGTGTGGAGGCTATAAATACCCCACCACCCCCTTCTCTATTCAACAGAGATCCATCAGAACGTGCCTACACTTCCACTGCTCATTTTATGATAGAGAACCACCTACTCATGTGTTGAGACCAAGACATTCCAATCCAACCACAAGAATCTTGATCTCCAGCCTTCCCCAAGTTGCTTTCCACTCAAATCATCTTTTCACCATAGCCAAATCTGTGAGAGATAGTTGAGTGTTGGGGAGACTATCATTTGAAGCACAAGAGCAAGGAGTTCATCATCAACACACCATCTATTATCTTTTGAAGAGTGGTGTCTCCTAGATTGGTTAGGTGTCACTTGGGAGCCTCCGACAAGATTGTGGAGTTGAACCAAGGAGTTTGTAAGCGCAAGGAGATCGCCTACTTCGTGAAGATCTACCCGAATGAGGCAAGTCCTTCGTGGGTGATGGCCATGATGGGATAGACAAGGTTGGTTCTTCGTGGACCCTTCGTGGTTGGAGCCCTCCGTGGACTCGCGCAACCGTTACCCTTCGTGGGTTGAAGTCTCCATCAACATGGACGTACGATAGCACCACCTATTGGAACCACGTCAAAAATCTCCGTGTCTACATTGCGTTTGCCTTCTCCAAACTCTCCCTTTACCTTCATATGCAATGTTTTACTTTCCGCTGCTACACCCTTAGAATTGCATGTGTAGGTTGATTGGTTGACTTGTGCTAAGTTGCTAAAATCTGTCAAAACTTAAAATTGAGAAAAGGCTAGATTTTTATTTGGTCGAGTAATCTAATCACCCTCCCCTCTAGACCTACTTTCGATCCTACATATATACATACTCAAGCAAGCCATTAAAGCTAGTACTACTTGTACACTACTCACTTCTTTTGGTATATTGTAATTGGCACTAGAACTACACAGACGGGGGAGACGTTTTGGCTCCCGGGTGCATTTGCACCCGGATGAACAGTAAAATAGTAAAAATTGTAAAAAAAATCTGATTTTTTTTAGATGTTCGTGTTAGCGTCGCAAGCATGCTTGACAATCTTCATGCGAAGCATAACAGTAGTGTTTCGTCGGTGAAAAAACAAATTTAGGTGTGACATTTTGGGGTAACAATTGATGTTCAATTTTTTTTTTGCAGGCCAAAATGCTTAACCTTTTTGCCTAAAAAATTTCAAGAAGCATTTGGATGTGACAAAGGACACACAAAAAATTTGTTGGGATTTATTTGAGATTTCACAATTCGTTTTCCACAGGTAGGAGCATGTGCTCCAGGGAGCCGAATTGGATTTCCGGTATACTACTCCCTTCTTTCCAGTTTAGAAGGCCCACACAATATCTTTAGATCAATGCTTTAACCAACGTAAGGAGAGTTATAACACAAGTTATATCAAGTTTGTAATGATATTGTTTTCTTCTGATATATGCAATTTTCAGTATAATGGTTAAACTAGCAATCTAGCGATACAAGTAGGCGATTTAAATCGGAGCGGAGTAGTAGTGTACAAGGGAGAAACAACATTATAGTGTTTTTTTTTTTTGAGGTAACAACATTATAGCTAGTGCGCCAACTACACGGCCCGGGCCCCGCCCCACCCAACCTCAACCAACCCCGATGGACTTGTCTGCTTCCACCTTGGGCTTTTTTCACGTACCTGCCCCGGCCGACTGGCAACTAAACTGCACCGAGAATGGAATCTTGGTACTAACAAGATAACGTACTTGAGCGACCGAGTCTTGACTTTGAGTTTGATGTGTTCTTCTCAACTTATATGTTGGTCGGTTCCTGTTCTGCTTCCCCTTTTTTAGGTCAAAGCTCATAATCCCTCGTCCGTCCGTTTTCGCCTGCAGCTAGCTGTTGGTTCATATCTAATCTAGTACGTAACAGACTAGTATGTGCTTCACATTTGAATTCTTGGTCTTTAAGCGGGCCTGCGTAGTGAACGTAGGTCGCCTAACAAGCACGCACGTTGCTCATTTTCTGTTTGCTTGGCATCGCTTCGGTGCATGGGCCGTAACACGACTATAGCTTTTTTTTAGAGAATGTACAGCGCGATCCTCAAAAAAGAAGAAGAAAAAGAGAGAGAGAATGTACAGCGCAAATTATGCAAGTGTTTGGAGAAGTTGGAAACATGCCAATCGCAACATGCACATATCTCGATGTAGTAGCTAGGTTTTACCCACCTCTGCGTCTGAAGATTTGAATTTCTGCAAATAATTTGACAATCAAAGACCCAATATTTATCCATATCTTTTCTGGTATCTTTTTCGGGTATCTTTGTCCTACATGGCTGAACAACATTGACCTGCATAGATTCTTAGACCGACACTGAAAACAGAGAGCTGGCCTGGCAAACTTTCCGTGATGACGACAACAACAAACTAGCATACTCCAGCAACTGGATGCGGCTAAATTTTGTGTTTTGACCCTTTTCTGAAACTTGATCGAGATCTGACCCTACCTTGCAAATATTTCGGGATCTAACCCTTTTCTTACCGTCGGGGTCCATGGCGGTAGGGTATAACAGCCTACTGTCAAGGTTCTTGATGGTAGGGTTGCACACCCTACTGGAAAAAATTTCTAAGTATGAAACACAATGCATGCGCGCACCTACCACCGTGCACCTTGACGGTAGGGTTGTCTCCTACCGCATAGGTCCCTTGCGATAGGCTGTTGCACCCTACCGCCATGAACCCTAACAGTAGTAGGGGTCAGATCTCAATTAACTCTCGAAAAAATGTCAAAACACAAAATTTAGCCGCTGGATGCATTTGACAGCGACAAGTCGATGTGCTACGTACGTGATACATGCATGCATGTTGCATGGTCGATCCGTTCACTCTCACTGACCTAGCTAGGAGAGATGGAAATAGCCAGCCAGATGCCTGCATAATTAAGAGCATCCCTAGCATACCATATCCCGTATAACACCGATCTGCAAAATGTGTTTGCAGTTCGCGAAAACACGTCTTTGCGGGCCGGTGCGGGCAGTCGCAGATTTAGACCTCGCAAACGGACCCGTATAAAAGGGTATTCACAGAAGATGTTTTTTACGGGTCGGCTACCCCGGGTCTGCTCAGGCACCGTCGCGTCGACACGCAAACCGAAAACCCCAATAAGTGATTTTGACAGCGATTTTCACAAATGAGTTCAAATTCAAACGCTCAAACATAGTTCGCGCGCAAATAAAAGCATAGTTTTGTAGGACAAACGCAAAAGGACTTGCAAAAACGACGACCACGTCCTTCATCATCTTAGTCGCTCTTCACTCCTCACCACCTCCATCGAGGTCATCGCCGCCCTCGAATCCATTGCCGGTACTTGTTCCCACTCCAGCACCGAGATCACCGGCGGGTGCACTGAATGCATCGGCGAGATGTACCCATGCAAGCATCAAGAGACACCACACTCCAAGCCTTGATCAAGACTTGATCTTCCAAGATCGTGTAGTTCTTCGATCTCATCTTTTTTTTTTGCTTGCGCTTCCTCATACGCCCCCTCATCTACCTCCTTCACTTCATCTTCACCGTCGTGATCATCCACGCCACCCTCCATTTCATTGTAATCGAAATCAGCAAACGGGGCCCTATCGATGTCGACGGCGTTGGCGTCCAACAAGTTCACGAACTCGGCAGTGGCATTGTTCGAACCACCGCTACATTGAGCGACATCAAGTCAAGAACAATCACAATGCCGAAAAGCGAAGCAAGAACAAGAAGATGCATACCTTGCGGCCATTTCATCGAACACCTCGCTTGCGGTGGAAGCACCGTCGTTGAACAGCATCGTCGGGGAACATCTCGCCGGGGCGGAGGGAGTGGACGAAGGCGCCGACCTTTTCGTAGGAACCTTCTTCTGCTTCACGCCCGAAACTTTGCTCACCTTCTCCGCCGGCGACGAGATTCGCCGGAGGGGATTGCGCGTGCGCGACCTCCACTGTGACGGGGGACGGCTGGGAGGCTTTCATGGCGGCGAAGAATGGCGCGGAAGATGGACCAGAGCGCGCAGTGGCGGGGCAATGGCTGTCGAGGAGGGGGTGGAGCGGGAACGGTCGCACGGAAATTTTCCTCGCGCCAAATCTCACTGCGGATAGGGGGCGAGCTCGGGTCAGCCTCCCACCCCGTGAATCTAAAGGTTAAGGGCGAACTTTTATCACGCCCCGCAAAAAATTTATGAGTCGCACGCATTTGCATGGTTTACTCGGACATAATTTTTCGCGCCGACCTGTATTTCAACAGTTATTTTGCGTGTCGTTGACTTTTACATGGTCTGCTAGAGGTGCTCTAACAAACGAGTCCTCAAAAAGGAGCCGACCGGTGCAGCCGGCCGGTCACCTAGATTTCCCGGCGGCCTTAATGCCGGACGCGACTGTTGCTACACCGACTTTGACACTGTTGTGTGCTGTCGCGTCGTCGCGTCAACTGGTCCACTACAGGTGAAGTTGCTACCTTGCACTGAGTGAGTAGCTCTATTCATGGCCGATCAATCTAAGCTAGCCCCGCGCCGGCGTGGTGTTCAACTGTTCCTAAGGCTAATTAACGTCTATAATGGCGACACACCTATTTTAGGTAGCAGTAGGTTTGGCAGGCCCGGACGCGGATGTTTGGTCTATGAATGTATATATACATCCTATATGGAAAAATAGTATTTAAATAAAAAGTCAAAACATTCTAAACATATTTATGAAATAAAATTAATCTTCCATTGTACTTGTATAAAATATCCACAAAAATAAAACCCCATTGACTTCTTCAAAAGGACGAAAAATTCAGCAAAAATAGTGTGAATAGTGCCTATAATTTTGCCCTAAAGTCAACGCTAGGTTTTTATTCGTAAAAATTTATATACTAGTGCAAAAGCAAGTCACGTTTATTCCAAAAGAATTATAAACTTATTAGACTTTTTTATAATTATTAATTTTTTACCCATATAGGGTATATCTACAATCAGGAACCAATGGGTATTTCCGTGGCCTATAAATTGAACTAATAAAATATAAACTATATCTCATAAAAATTACCATTAAAAACCCTTTCGAATACAAATTCAACAATGTATTTTTTGTAGCATATACTTTATATTTTAATAGTCATATATAGACGGTAAAAGTCTAACCCAAAATATGAGGGGGCCCAAATAATAGGGATGGAGGTAGAACGTACTACCCTATCTCATCAGATTAGTAAACTCAAAAAATTAATCAGGAAAATAAAAAAGCTGAAATTTTGGGGTACCAGACATGGCTGATCATGCTAATCATGTGTAAAGTTTCGTGAAGAAATGACAACCGCGGTATTCTTAGCGAAAAAAATACAATCCAACCCATGATGCATTCACACATTTTTTTTCTATACAATCGAATTTTTGACTTATCCGCTGAGAATACCATGGATGACATTTCTCCACGAAACTTCAAACATGAGTAGAATGATCGACCAGATTTGATACCCTAAATTTTCAGAATATTTTGATTTATTTTCCTGGTAATTTTTAAATTTTATCATTCATATAGGGTTCATGGGCACCAAGAGCCAAAAATCTGTGTTCCCCAAATCACCATAATTCGTGCATGATCACCTTTTTTTTTAGAAAAGGAGGATGACCCCCGGCCTCTGCATCTGGGAGATGCATACGGCCACTTTATTGATTATTCTTGAGGACCTTACAAAGTATTACAACAATGTGTCTGAATCCACCATCTTGGCAATATATGCCGCTATTCCTATCCAAAATGATGAAGGGGTGCTAGCTGGGCCACTACCCAAACCACTCACCTAAGCCTAACATCAAAAGCTGGAAGCCGAAACTCATTCGGAGGCCCGGCCGAGCCACATACCGGTGCGGGGCACAATCCGGTCAAACGCACTCGTGTGTCGTCGCCGCCATCTTCCACTGTCTTGAGATCATATTGAGGCTTCTACCTTGTTCAGCCACTCAGCCATCGACGCCACCATGACGCCAGACAACAACCTCCTCTCGCGAGCCCATCTCCGCACATCGGACACCGAGTCTCCACAGCGCCATGCCATCGATCTCCGCTGCCATCAAAGTGTGAGATGAAACACCGCTCCACCATCCCTCTAGCCAGCACTTGCTGCAAGACGATGCCCCCCAGAAGGGTAAGCGATAGAACGCCATCATCATCCGATCCGAAAGACCCAGATCTGGGGTCCCCCTGAGCACCCTGAACCTGATGGCGCGGACTGCCGACAATGCCTCGACAATTGGCAGTAGCTCCACCAGATGAGCGTCGCCTACGTCGCCGCAGCCTCCAAGATGATGCTGACCAGAATGCATGTGTCGACACCAAACCGCCGCCACTTCCACCGCCACTTGAGCAGCCCCCGAGCAACGCCTTCAGGAAGGAGCACGGCACCGTGGTGTCGTCGTCGCTTGAAACAGGGGGTTCTGAGGTTTGCACCTGAGCTCCTGGGAGGGGTGGAAGGAAGAAGGTCCTCTCCGAAGCCTCCAACGAGGGAAGCAACACCAAAAGGCACTGCCATCGGAGTGGCCGCCACGCCAGCCAAGAGATTCCCCCGGAACCCTTCCAGCCACCGGATCTGCAAGGCCAGCACCCAAGAACGGTGACCGAAGCCACCAAGGGCCGGATCTGCTGCAGATCGGAGTAGATCGGGGTCGAGGACGAACATCACCATGGCCACCAACATCCATCGTGCATGATCACCTGAGTATATAAACTAAAGTACACTAAATGTGAGCCTCTCTTTCTTAAGAACCCAAAATTAAATAGAAATATTTGGCATAGAAGTTGTTGGTTCACAGGTCACCATAGTTAGTACTGCTTCAACACTTCTATAAATATTTCTGTTTTCAATTACAGCGTGCGGATACACCCTGTGAAATACCTACCCACACGCCATACTTTGGTATAGCTGATCTAGGTAGTAAAGCACTCAGGAGTGTGTTTTCGGTGAATCATGGAAACGAACAATTGACCATGCATATAATATATCGCTGTCAAACCAGAAGGGTTTGCTAGAGAGCATTAATTGCTGTCCATTCGTTATCTTCGTAGTAGCACAAATGTAGCTAAGCTGCTCCACCGTACTAGGTCAATAATGCTCCTTTTTTTTTAAAAAAAAAGGGGTCAATAATGCTCCTAAAAATAGGAGATGGTCAGTGACCAAATCATCTCTTAACGCAAGCGACGACACCACAGTTGTCAAATGAGAAGAAATACAATATATGTTGTCGAAGATTATGGGTCTTGACCTAAAGAAATATATAGAGAATTTAAACAAATTCTTTAGGAAAGCATACACTAGATGAACATCATGAAAATATTTGAATCGCAAAGTCAAGCCGTTCTCCAGGTTCCATGCGCAGTTGCCGGCGGGCCGGCGTGGGCAGGTGAAAAGGCCTGGCTGGAAGAAGCAGACAAATACAACGGCTTCGACAGAGTTGGGTGGGTCCTCTCTAATCTCTAATTCGTTCACCACTAATCCTTTTTTCCCTAAAAAACATTAATCCTTCTTTTCCTGGTTAGCTGTATTTTCTTCAACGTTGTGGTGCACTCGTAGAGTCGTAGTAGGGTTTTTTTTTTTCTCTTTTTTCTGCGGTGGCATGTTTTTTTTTGTATTACATGATTAAACTGGAGTGTTTTGCCTTCTTGAGGATCTTTTTCAATTATGTGCAATCGTGATCCGGATGCTGCCTACTTTATACTAGCAATGACAGGACGACTGACCTTTTCTCTTTCTCGACTTCTCAGTATTAGTCGAGAAAGTAGATGAAGCGAATATATAAGGTGGCTAGTTGCTTAATAAATCGAGATGATTGAGCTGTTCTTCTTTACTCCTAGTTTAATAGCAAAGAAGAACATATATTGTATTTCTTAATTCGATTTATTAAGAAATGCAATATATGTTCTTCTTTGCTCTTAAGAAATACAATATGAGTTTTCAATACCAAAGGGTTTATCATTTTATTGGTATGAGTGAAAAGCTTGCAGGTTTTGACACATCAGCTTGCAACTGTGCCACAAGACATAATAGTGAGTAATACGATAATTAAAGCAAGTCCTTCCGGGAACCTGCAGCTGTCGACATGGATCATCGCGCATCCCCGCCGTGTCCCACAGAGTTGGTACATCACGTAGCCTAGATTTGTTATGATGTAGTAGGATATTATATATGCCTGAATCCCAGCAGTGTTGCATGATCACCAAATCAAGATAACAAAAACCCACAATGTCCACACGGTCCTGCATTTGCATTAATCATTACCGCGTCCCGCCGGTAACCATGTGTTGCGTGTGTAACCAAAGTAGTGATTAGTTCGAAAGCAAATGGGCCTTTCCTTTTGGCAACGAACGCTTTATTTACTTATTGATTTAAATAACTTTTGTCACCTTGGTTTCAAATATGGGCACGTGCTGGGGGTGCTAAATTGCTTAAATATGGTTGGGTTTACAGTGAGATATACTACTTTCCACAACAACAAAAGTGAGAGATCTATGGCTGGTCAATCGACATGTGTAAATGTACCGAAGAATTTCAACCTTTTAGGCAATAGTACTACCTCCGTCTCAGTTTACAAGTCCTGCGCGTATACCTAGGTTGCCAATTTTCTAACACTAAAATAAACTATATAACACAAAAATTATACCTTTTGAAAGTAGAAACTCCGTAGTTTATGTTGGTATATTTTTTGTAATATATGACTTGTATTAGGTTGGTCAAAATGACGACCTAGGGGTACGCGCACGCCCTGTAAACTGAGAGGGAGGTAGTAGTACTTCTTTTTCTTTATTACTCCCTTTTTCCAAAAATAATAATTCATCTTTTAATGCATACAACCATTTCAATAATTTTATATCACATTTTACCAATATTTTTGTTGAAATGATTGTGTGCAATAGTTGATGCAGAGGTCGGATGGGGGTACACTCCCTTCTAAAAAGAACCCGATATTTTCATATTGTCTTAACGAATCAACATATATACACCTTGCATTAACTTATATGTTTGAAAAATGGAACCCCCAGACAAGATACACTTCACATCGCTTTGGGCTGTCAGCATGGAATTTATTATGTCAACTGCCATATCTTGGTTAGTTTCGTGGATTTCTGTTTTCATCACCGTGGCCAATTAGATAGTGTTGCTCTATTATGAGTAGTCCGCATGTTGTGTAAATAGAGGTGTTTACAAGAGATTACGTTGCACGTATATAGAGCTGATGCTGGTTTCTGAAATCAAACAAAGACGTTAACACTAGGCGTTGGCTTGGGGCGGGACCAAGCTTGAAACCATTTGGGTGAAGGAATTATTTTTGAACAACTCAGCTGGCGCACACCGTCCCGAACCACTCCACAGTCCACACCACTTTCCTTTCCATATCCCACGACTATATAAACAAGGCCATGCCCGCCTCATATCACCACCCACAACAAGAGAAGCAGAAGCCAGCAAGCTAGCAGCTCTCTTATCTCGTCACTTGCAACGTAGTATAGTGCAGGGCAAATTAGTTTTGCCTGCATCCATAATCCATGGCGACCTCCATGGTTTGCCTGGCTGTGCTCTGCCTCATGTCACCGTTGCTCCTCGCCGGCGCTGTCCTCGGCAATCCGGGCTACGGCGGTTTGTTCCCACACTTCTACGATCACTCGTGCCCCAAGGCAAAGGAGATCGTGCATTCCATTGTGGCGCAGGCCGTCGCCAGGGAGACCAGGATGGCGGCGTCCCTCGTCAGGCTGCATTTCCATGACTGCTTTGTCAAGGTATAATATCTGCTCTACTCAATTCCTCTAGGCTCTAGCAGCAGTGTTCATTTTTTTTTACATGGGTAGCAGTGTTCTTTTTTACACTTCATGCTTCAACAAAGCTACGACGATTTGTAGGTTAAAGCATCTTATCTTATTTATTTGTTACTGCATTTAATTGTTCCAACTCATTGCTCAACATGAAGAGCTTTAACCTACAATTTTCCTTGCTATATTTGGACTTTATCTTATTTAACCAACATTTTCCCACAATATATATGTCTTGTCATCCGGTGGCTTTACACCATGGTTTTCACTTTCAGTGAGATTTCGGTGAAATTCACTGAATTTCAGTAATTTCAGCAGACACTAAAATATTACGTTTCGGCCAAAATATTTCAGCAATTTCAGTATAGCATAACAATTCCAATATTTTCCAAAATATTTTTTAAAATTTTCAAATTTTTAATTGAATTCAAGTGAATATTTCGGCCATTTGGCTGAAATGGAAACTGAAATCACTGAAATTCACTGAATTTCAGTGGTTTCGGTTGGTGCTGAAATTTTTCTGAAACTGAAATTGAAAACCATGCTTTACACCGGTTTTATGTTCTAAAAGCTTCTCGCTAACCAATGAGAATAATGAGCCTTTTGCCTCATTATTAAAAGAACATCTTCCAACAATATCTTTCTTTGCTTTGAGTGCAGGGATGCGACGCTTCTGTGCTGCTTGACAACAGCACAAACATTGTTAGTGAGAAGGGGTCCAACCCCAACAAGAACTCCATCAGGGGATTCGAGGTCGTCGATGAGATCAAGGTCGCCCTTGAGACCGCCTGCCCCGACACCGTCTCCTGCGCCGACATCCTCGCCCTCGCCGCACGCGACTCCACCGTCCTTGTAAGTAACACCACCAGTAATTCTGCTTAGAAACATGAAAGAACAAAGGATCCCGAGTGAAAACGAACAACAACAAAAAAACATGTGTGTGACTCTTTTGGGTCCAAACAAAACTGCAGGTCGGTGGCCCTTACTGGGAGGTGCCACTCGGGCGGAGGGACTCTCTAGGCGCAAGCATCCAGGGCTCCAACAATGACATCCCTGCACCAAACAACACCCTTCCCACCATCATCACCAAGTTCAAGCGCCTCGGCCTCAACATCGTCGACGTTGTCGCCCTCTCAGGCGGCCACACCATCGGCTTGTCCCGCTGCACCAGCTTCAGGCGGAGGCTGTACAACCAGTCAGGTAACGGCATGGCAGATAACACGCTGGATGTGTCCTACGCGGCTCAGCTGAGGCAGGGGTGCCCGCGCTCTGGTGGCGATGACAACCTCTTCCCGCTCGACATCGTCACCTCGACCAAGTTCGACAACTTCTACTTCAAGAACATCCTTGCCGGCAGGGGTCTTCTCAGCTCCGACGAGGTCCTGCTCACCAAGAGTGCCGAGACGGCGGCGCTCGTGAAGGCATATGCAAATGATGTGCATCTCTTCTTCCAGCACTTTGCCCAGTCAATGGTGAACATGGGCAACATCTCGCCACTCACTGGGTCACAAGGGGAGATCAGAAAGAACTGCAGGAGGCTCAACAATTTCCACTGAGTTGCTAAAATAACGATGCTTGATTTCTGTGTTGAATTGTACGTGGAGTTCGTGCATTTATTTTTAATAAGCAAGGGAGCCTTAGATGCTGCCTTGTGAGCTCTTGCTGAAAATCTTTCATACCCCTTGTTGTAAGTGAGTGACCCAAGATTTCCAAAGATGATGTTTGGTCTAATCCAGAATGCTACAGACAATGGTTCGAACATGTCATTGTTCGAGCATAAAGAATGACAAGTTTGAATTCCATTATATCTTTTGGACTGAAAGTCTAATTTATATTTCGTTTGCATATTTATGTTCCTTACAACAAAGGCTTTCAAACAATACCACTCTTGAATACATTTTGACAAGTTTTACAATTTTATCATGTTTCAAATATTAAAATTTGTTGTTCGCCTCCATAGGAAAGCCCTCACCGTCGACTGCCTTGTTGTTCGGTGGGAGGCCTCATGAGGTGGTATGCGCACTTTGCTCCATGTAATTCGAGTCCAGTGAGCACCTTGTGTGGGGCTGCTACTTCATTCACGGAGTTTGGGGCATCATTGCCGTTTGGCTATTTATTACTCACAATTTTGCTCCGAATTTCTCCTCCCATGAGGAATGGTGGAACCTGAACATCGCCAGGCTTGACTCGCAAAGGAGAAAAAATTAGACAAGGTCGTCATGTATGTTCTTTGGAGTCTGTGTAAGGGCATCTCTAGCAAACTCCTTAAAAGCAGTCAAACCTTATATTTTCAGGTTTTAAGGTTTTGATCGGAAAAGATGTCCATAACAGATCCTGTAAATGTGGTCCGACCCTTAAATATTTTAAAGGGCACCGAAAACCCACACCCGAGGTCCATATATTTGAAGGCTCGAAGGCCAAACTGAGGGTGACCCTTATACCGGTCAAACCTCGCCGGGAAGGACGTGCCGCCGCAATTCCACCGCATACCTCGCCGGAATTGGCCATTGCCGGTTCGATTTGGGGCCGGAGAAGGGCTGGTCGAGGCAGCCGGGATGAGTGCCACCTCGCGGATGTGATCGGCCGCCATTGGGGGCGTTCGGGGGACGGCGGGGAATGGGGAGGGGAGGCAGAGGAGGACGGCGGTGAGCATCTCTGAGAGGAATATTCGTTTTTACAGTGCCGTTTGCAGGATCTGTTCTGCGGAAGATAAAATCTACCGTTAAAACACGTTCTTGCGACCCTAATCGCGGTTTTAAAGACCCGCGAAATAAGGAGTCTACTAGGGATGCTCTAAAGACTATGACAAAGAGAAGAGGGCAGCAGGTCACCTTGCTGCAGCCCCCTCCCATGTTTGATCCGGGCACCGGAAATTTCATTGAGAAACATCCTTGAAGTGGCCGTCAAGAGGAGGGCAGCGACCTAGTTGCAAAAATCTTGGGGTCTCTTTTGCAAATTATCAAAAATATTGTCCCACCAGGTACGGTGGGCTTACAGTAGCAGGTAACAGCATGTAGGCATGCACGCTGTTTCCTTGAAGAAGAGTTGAAACACAAGTCCTTCCTGGAATTAACCTGCTCCTGGCAACATGTACGTAGGCCAAGCGTACGTGTCCCGTGTCATCCAGAGTTGGTACATCATCCACTTTGACCGACCGGATTCGGTACGCGAGTCCGGACAAGTGTAGGTTGAATGATCGATCGATCACCCAAGCAAAAAATAAGAAAACCCGCCATGCCAACACAGTCATGCATGCACTACACGGAGCTGCATTAATCAATAATGCGGACCGCGCGTCCAACCTGTAAGTAACCATATTTGCTTATAACAAAAAGTATAGCAGCATTAGTTTGGAAGCAAAAACCTTTACTTTTGCCTGTACGCCTACTTTTTTAGCAATGATTTCACATACTGTATGATTAATTACCTTGTATTGCCACGTTCTGCTCGTTGCTAGTAGTTAAATATGGTTGGAGAGTTAAAGTGAGACCTCTGACGACTCCCCTGGTCTATTGCATGATCCAACCTACGCTCACGGAAGGTTCATCTTCGAGTCGAGACGCTAAAAGTCACTCTTGTAACACCCCGAGAATCATGCTACAGTAATCCCCCTCTAATGATGTCTTATCATCATTGTTACTGTTGCTAATCTCACTTTGATTCTATTCCAGTTCAAATTTCAAATTCAAAATAAAGTTCAAAACTCAAAGTTTTCAAACATGAAAGCTAAAATGTTCAAGGTGTGGCAAATAATCTCTGGTTAATTGTCATGTTGAAACCAACCTCATTTGTGTAAACAAAATGCCCCTGGGGTATTATTTTGTGGTCCAACAATAATTACATTGGCCTTTCCAATTTTTAAAAAATGGTTAGCCAACTCCTTCTGACCCCAAACTTTTTATGCAGCTTCACTTTGTTCCTATCTATTTTTGTGCAAAGTGCCACTTTTAACAAAATTATTTCAGTAGTTCTTTTAAATAGGAAACAGAGGCGAATAATAGAAAAGGAGAAAACAATCGGACTTTCTCACGCTGAACCGACCGCCCAATAGCTAATCGTCTGCCCAGCTAGCCAACTGTCTGCCTAACTAGCAAACCGGCTGCCCACCAACCAGCCCCCACCGGTCTCCTTCTCCCTCTGTTCCGTGGCGCTGGTCGCTCATAGGTGAGGTCGACCGACCGCCTCGTCGGCCTCGTCGAGAGGATAAGGCCGCACCCCTTCGCCCCTCATCGCCCAGATCTCCCTCGCCTCCCAGATCCCCTCGCTTCCTCTCCCTTCTCCAGCCGGGAGAAGCGCCTGCCGCCAACGTCTCCGAGCGTCGCCATGGCCCATCGAAGCCGCGGCCACTGGCCTCGTCGCACCCCACCGCCGTGCCCATCCGCACCGTGGGCCTCATCTTCTTCGTCTACAGAACCAAGTTGGCGCCAGGGAGCCTCAACAACGCTGGCTGCGCCCGTTCCCCTCGCCGGTGCTTGCCTCGGCTACCTCAGCGATCTGCCAGCTCCGATCCTCCCCGCATCCACGCGAGCTCGCCGTCGTCTACCTCGCTGTGAGCTCCCACGCCGATTCCCCTTCCCATCTCCTGTTTTCGTCTCGCCCTTGGTCGCCGTCCCACGCACGCCAGCGCGACTCCACGCTGGGCCCTGCCCGCGCCACACGCCCGAAGCTCCCGAGGAGCTCGCGTCGCCGTTGCACCGGCGCTGCAGCCGCCCGCTTCCGCGTCATGTCGCGCCACCGTGTTTCGCCGGCCGTTCCTCCACCCCGACGCGCAGAGCTTCCTCCTGCTCTGGCCGGCGAGCCCGCCCCATGCGCCATGGCTATGCCTTTTTGCGCCCTCCCGCTTTATGAAGCCGCGCTCATCACCTCACGACGCCCGCCTCGCCTCGCCGCCTCGGCCCATTGGCCTCGCTCGCTGGCCGCCGTGGCCTCGCCGCCGCCGGGCACAACCCGGCCGGCCTCGGCCTCGCATGGTGGGCGCTGGTGTGTCCTGCACCCACATGCCCGTAACCTGTCGCCGTGCTTAGGCCCGTGTAATACTAACGTTAGCCCCACGCCCCTTAAAAAAAAGGTTTTTAAAATAAATAAATAAATAAATACATTAATTAATTAATTGTGTTTAATTAACCTAATCAATTAACTAATATAATTAACCCTATTTAGTTAGCCTTAGTCTATGACAGGTGGGTCCCGTTGGACCCACAGGCCAGGTTTGACTCTGGTCAGCTGGGTTTGACCTGCTGATGTCATGGTGATGTCATGCTGACATCACCTTTCACTGTTCTGGATAATGTTCAATTTAAGTAATTAAATAAATTTTAGAAATCTTTAAAACTTTGATAAATCATATAAATAAACCGTAACTCTGATGAAAATGTTTTCTACATGAAAGTTGCTCAGAAAAATCCAACGAATCCGGATACGCGGTCCGTTCATCTGTCACATGCCCCTAGCATCTGAACATGGAACTTTCCTCCGTCATCGTCGACATTAGTCCGAACCGGAAAACATTCTGCTGAATTCCCTTCATCAGATCGTAGCCATACATTAGGTCACTCCCGCATGACTTATTGCCATGTTATGCTTTGTGATGCTATGCCCGCTTTATATTTATGTTTCTTCCCCTCTTCTCTCCGGTAGACCCGAGACCGATGCATTCTGTGATCGACTACGCCGACGACGAACCCTTCTTGCCGAGCAACCAGCAAGCCCCCTTTGATCATCCCGATATCGCCCATTCCATTCTCTCATGCTTGCATTAGATTTTGCTACTGTAATTGTTTGCTCCTATTCTGATGCATAGCCTGCTTTTGTATCTGTTGTTGTACCTTACATGCTTATCCTAAACTGCTTAGTATAGGTTGGTTAGTGATCCATCAGTGAACCCCCACTTGTCCTTGTTGCCCCTGCTTCATCATCGACGACTCGATCTACGTGATCGAAGACCAGGCCCCGACACCGCACATCACTTCCCCTTAGTTGCTCAACACTACTGGGTTACTATCGAGTACCGAGGGTGAACCTCTTCAGCACTTCTGATGTTAACCCTGTAGTGTAGTCATTCGATCGTGGTCATCGAGGGTGATTTCCTCCTTAACCACTTCCGACACGACTGTCGGTAACCCCTCAAGTGTGAACTTCGAGGGTGATTCCTCTTACGCTCACCTTGATGATTACATTGAGTGGAGTTCATCGGGGTGATTCCTCGGTTTTACCCTTGATGTTTAGACACACGCTACTATGATTACTATGACTTTACACCGAACCATGTTACTAAAGACGGGTCCGCCTCGAGGGTACCCGCGAGCATAATTGCAGTGATGTGGAGTCGGGTTGACCCGAAGGTGCCCGAGAGATAATTACGAGGCGTGGCGGGCATTCTTAGCCCTTGCCGCAAGTCCTCGAGACGGGCAACGGGTCACATCTTTCGTGAGTCTCGCTTGTTACCGCGTTCCTAATCCACTACGATTTGGATATTTGATCCGAGGGCCTCGCCCGATAGCACTAACCATCACGTGGGCATAGTATGGGCGTTCTGCGTTGTGTACATCACGAAGCTTAATAGACGTCGGTGACGAGCGGCGCTGCGCCGGGTTGGATCGCGCAAGCACCGCCTTGTTAAAGGAGGTAGCTAGGTCTCGCTCACCGCCGCCCACACAACGTGAGGAGTTCGGGGTGATGGCCCATGACCCTGGGGGCATAGGTTTAGTCCGCGTGCTTGACCTCTCTATTAAGCCTAGGTCGGGTTGCGCGTATTGTTTGGCCGAGGCCGGCATGACCCAGAAAGTGTGTCCGGCGGAGTTAATCGGCGTGGTGGGTAAGTTGGTGCACCCTGCAGGAAGAACTAATCTATGCATAGCCTGTCCTACGGTAACGGACACTTGGAGTTGTATCCCGATCGATACAACTAGAACTAGATACTTGTGATGAAAACTGGATGGTGATGAGAATTGGATTGTGATGATAACTGGATAGTATGGCTCTGGGATGCTTTTCTCGCAGGGAGTCGAGAAAGGATCTCCGGCCGAGGTTGATAACACTTCTACTACTTTACTTTATGCTACTCTACTCCCTCCGGTTGCTGCAAGATGGTGGTTTCCAGAAGATGCTAGTCTTCAATAGGACTAGGCCTTCTCTCTATTCTGGCATTTCTGCAGCCCAGTCCACATATACAGCCCATTTCATTGATACCGATGCATATGTAGTGTAGATCCTTGCTTGCGAGTACTTTGGATGAGTACTCACGGTTGCTTTGCTCCCCCTTTTCCCCTTTTCTTCTTCTTTCCGGTTGATGCAACCAGATGTCGGAGCCCAGGATCCAGACGCCACCTTTGACGAAGACTACTACTACTACCACGAGGGTGCCTACTACCTCATGAAGACCGCGACGACCAGGAGTAGTTAGGAGGCTCCCAGGCAGGAGGCCTTGTCTTTTCGATCAATGTTGCTTTTGTGCTAGCCTTCTTAAGGCAAACTTGTCTAACTTATGTCTGTACTCAGATATTGTTGCTTCCGCTGACTCTTGTGTTTTCGAGCTTATGTATTCGAGCCCTCGAGGCCCCTGGCTTGTAATATAAAGCTTGTATTATTTTAATTTGTGTCTAGAGTTGTGTTGTGATATCTTCCCGTGAGTCCTTGATCTTGATCGTACACATTTGCGTGTATGATTAGTGTACGATTGAATCGAGGGCGTTACAACTCTGTGCATTTGAAAACCGAACCGAAAAACCATACCGAAAATAAACCATACCGAACTGATTTTATGGTTTTTGTGGTTTCTGGTTTCGGTATGGTATGAACTTTTCATACCGATTTGAACTTCGGTTTTTATGGTATATACCGAAAAACCGAATGGTTAATCGAATAAACCGAAGTAAAAATAAATTTATATTTCTTGAGATGAAGAACCATAAAAGTTGTCGTTTTTCTTGTACATGAGTTAAATTCACTACTAAGCACGTAAATTTTTCTTATAACATAGTCATTTTCTCCTTTTAAAATGCTAAGCACGTCCATAACCATCAACAGATGAATCAAAGCATTAGTATATACTCATATGTGTAGTCATATACTATTTGTGTAAATAGTATGTGTTTTGAGTCATAAATCCGCAAATTATTATTACATCATTTTCAAATTCGCGTCAACTTTGGTTTTTATGGTATATACCGAAACCATACCGAAATAATTTGGTATATACCGAAACCGAACCGTATTTTATTTTCATACCGTATTTACTGAAGTATTAATACCGTACAAATCAAAAAACCGTATAAACCGAACCATGTAAACCGAATAAACCGAACGCACAGGGTGAGCTAAAAGTAACACTAGCAGCATGCATGCAGTCTTAAGCCTTGGCTTGGGAGCAAGTTTTAAAGACTTGGGAGGAAGTTGCTTGATGGCAGAATTATTGCTGAAGCAGTTGACAACGGTGCCTAGCTAAGCTCAGCTACTCTACTCGATATGCCTAACAACCCTGCTGCACCTGCACCTCGCCGTGTCGGCGTCTCCTCTGCTCCAAACCACTCCTCTTCCCTTCCATCCATCCTCATGCCTGCTATATAAACCCACTCCATCTTCACTTCATCTCACCACCCACCCACAACAAGAGAAGCAGCAGCTAGCACCCAGCAGGTCTCTTCTCAACCTAGCGCAAAGCAAAGTGATTGCTTACATCCGTCCATCAATGGCGACCTCCATGGGTTGCCTGCTGGTGCTCTGCCTCGTGTCTCCGTTGCTCCTCGCCGGCGCCGTCCTCGGCAACCCGGGCTACGGCGGCCTGTTCCCGCAGTTCTACGACCACTCGTGCCCCAAGGCCAAGGAGATCGTGCATTCCATGGTGGCGCAGGCCGTGGCCAGGGAGACCAGGATGGCCGCCTCCCTCGTCAGGCTGCATTTCCATGACTGCTTCGTCAAGGTATCTCCATAAGAATAAGATGCGCCTTTTATTTGCTAACTTTAATTAGTTGTTCGAACACATAGCTCAACGTGTAAATTTTCACCTGTTGGTATAGGAAAAGTTATCCTCAGCACAGCAGCATGGAAGAATCTGTACTCTAGGTTTTAGGCTTACTGTTAAACGGTGATTAAGCTATATCCTACCAACGTAGCCCATGTGGGTACTGCACTGTTTTTTTGTCTGGGTGGCATCATCGATACCATGATTGCTCCGTTCTTCTTTCCACTGAGAGAGTGATTGATTAATCCAATGCAAGTACAATAATGCTGCCTCTGTGGAATGTTCTTGTGACAAATATGTCTCTTCCGACAATATTTTCCCGTTTTATAGGGGTGCGACGCGTCCGTGCTGCTGGACAACAGCACCAACATCGTCAGCGAGAAGGGGTCCAACCCCAACAGAAACTCCATCAGGGGCTTCGAGGTCGTCGACGAGATCAAGGTGGCCCTCGAGACCGCCTGCCCCGGCACCGTCTCCTGCGCCGACATCCTCGCCCTCGCAGCCCGCGACTCCACCATCCTCGTATGTTCACCACCTTTCCTCTCCTCTCGCAAGCCGATCAATCAAGCCAGCACGTGTGACCCTAATTAACCTGCAGGTCGGTGGTCCGTACTGGGAGGTGCCGCTCGGGCGGAGGGACTCTCTGGGCGCGAGCATCCAGGGCTCCAACAACGACATCCCGGCACCCAACAACACCCTCCCCACCATCATCACCAAGTTCAAGCGCCTCGGCCTCAACGTCGTGGACGTCGTCGCGCTCTCAGGCGGCCACACCATCGGCCTCTCCCGCTGCACCAGCTTCCGGCAGAGGCTGTACAACCAGTCGGGCAACGGCCTCGCCGACAGCACGCTGGACGTGTCCTTCGCGGCGCAGCTGAGGCAGGGCTGCCCCCGCTCCGGCGGCGACAACAACCTCTTCCCGCTCGACGCCGTCAGCTCCACCAAGTTCGACAACTTCTACTTCAAGAACATCCTAGCCGGCAGGGGACTCCTCAGCTCCGACGAGGTGCTGCTCACCAAGAGCGCCGAGACGGCGGCGCTGGTGAAGGCGTACGCCAACGACGTGCACCTCTTCTTCCAGCACTTCGCGCAGTCCATGGTGAACATGGGCAACATCTCGCCGCTCACAGGGTCCAAGGGGGAGATCAGGAAGAACTGCAGGAGGCTCAACAACTACCACTGAGTGTTTGAATTTTTTTTTAATTTTTTTTTTGTGGGTACGACTGTTCGAATGTTAATTGTACGTGGAGTGGAGTTGGTGTCATGTTCTGGTTTAATAAGCAGGTCCGTGGTTGTAATCTGGAAGCCCCAGATGGTGTTTTGTGACGAACTAAAGATTTCTGTAAGGGATGCTATGCAAGAGAAAGAGAAAAGTATGTGGTAGCAATGATGAAAGGACAAATGGTTTTTTAACATCTTAAAGTATTTGATCCTTTTCGAAAAATAAATCCTACTACAATATTTAAGAATGTATATAGGCTAGTACATAATAATCCACAAAAGTTACAGCATAACGCTATGATTCTCAAGGGCTTTGGAAGTGAGATACACAAATTATCGCTGAGGAAATGTAACCTGCCAACAATCATTCAAGTATGACCACATTTCGTTTATTTAGACTATCTTTTACCAAACGATTCATCAAAAGATATATCGATGGTAGCGGTTGGTATACACAAACATCTAGCTAGAATCAAAACAAATTTGTAAAAGTTTAGATGCTAGGTTCTTTTCTGTTGTATACTAGAAACTTCGGCAAAATAATTTACTTTCTGTGGGTCCACACATATCATTTTCTTCGTTACAAACTGCATGTAAGATACTCAGCACTGCGGAAGGTAATCTTCGACTCCTCGTAACAAACTTGCTTGAACATTTCCCTAGGGAAAAAAAGCTTGCTTTGAACATTGTTGGATAAGAAATGATAAAAAATGAGAATTATATTATAGCTCCCCATTAACGGTCCAAATAGCAACACACAAGCTCTTCAAGATGCACAGCATTGATGTGGATGGTGGTTAGTAGAGATGGTTGTGAACCCTTATTCGACAGCATGTGCGTCTTATATTTATTTTTCTTCAGTTTTAAACGATATATAAGTCAAATCCAATGGCCTAGAAAAAATCAATATTGCTCGGCATGGGAGAAATTGCAAATAGCAACAAAAAAAATCCCTCAAAAAATAGCAAAAGGATGTTTGCATCAGAGTGCGTGCGTGCTATTGATAATGGCTACTACATGATATTCATGGTGCAGTGGCCGTGGCCAGGGAAGCAGAGACTCCTCTCTATCATGTCAAAAAAAAAGTTATTTCTCTTCCTATTGTAGAGTGATCATTGACCAGTTTGTGAATTCTTGCTCTTAACTCTCCCAAGAAGCCGCGCCGTCGGAAGCAGGCAGGCAGGCAGTGTAACTAGAATTTCCGGCGCGCCCTTTAATGTCGGACACGGCTTGTTTCTTCTACCCCACCCATGCCGTCGTAGCATCACGTCAATGCAAGTCCAGGACCTAACCTCAATTCCTAGCCTCGTCCTGGCTGAGGTGACATGCACGCACATGATAACATTAACAATTTACTACTACTACGTGCTCCTTTGGCATATATTACCATGCAATTCAATGTCTCCTCAAAATTACTTGACGCGCTTTTCCTTCCACTTGCCCCGTCGACAGTGCTGCAAGGATCATTTGGGCTTTGGAGTAGGTGCAGCCGATACCATCATTTTGCACTTACTATATTATCAAGTGGCATGATTAAATTGGCTAAACTAGGTGGAGCAGATGCGTTAACACTTTCTATTCCCAACTAAGCAAAACCTCTAAAGAGAATAACACTAGCAGGGCTTTACGATGCCATTATGCTGCCCCTGCGCAAACCATATAAATATATAAATATACTAATGAAACAATTGCCGTCGGTCTCCATTTGGAACCAGACCAATCATAGGAGAAAGTAGGCAATGGTTTAGAGCATGAGATAGTGGAAAATGATCAAGGAACTAAAACAAAAGCTATCTCTAGATCAGGTACACCTGAAGCACATACATGGTTCCTAATCTTACCACATGCAGGTAGTGGAGTGGATGGAACGATGCATGCGGTCCAACTTGAATCACATTACTACGTACTAGCTAGTTCTATAAAATGGAAGCAGTGTGCAAGAACCAAATCACAGCAGCATTGCATCAAAGCTCATGGGTTCATCATCCAAGCGATGCCTCGGCGCGATCCTCGTTGCATCTTTCTACTTCTCAGCCTCCCTTGCCTTCTTCCCTGCTCACCATGAGGGTGAGAGTGCCCATCCAGTTGAGCACGGTCCAAAGCCGGGTCTTTCTCCACATTTCTACAAGTCCACATGCCCGCAAGCTGATGAGATTGTGGTCTCCGTCCTGAAGAAGGCGATTGCCAAGGAACAGCGCATCGCCGCGTCCCTTCTCAGGCTCCTTTTCCATGACTGCTTTGTTCAGGTAATTATTATTATTATTAAGCACAGTTCAAATGCACATCAACTATAGTAAACACCATTCTTACAACCACAATGTTCACCATAAGTTTAAATTGTGCATTTCCTTGATAACCCGGAACACCATGATTTCAGCTACTACAACCAGTCATGGTTAGTTCAGCTATTATAGATAAAGAACAATATTTTCGGCAAATTTCAGGGTTGCGATGCATCAGTTCTGCTTGATGACAGCAAGGCAGTGGCAAGCGAGAAAAACGCTCTTCCCAACAAGAATTCTATTAGAGGATTTGAAGTCATAGATGAGATTAAAGCTGCACTGGAAGAAGCATGCCCACACACAGTCTCTTGTGCTGATACTATTGCCCTAGCTGCCAGAGGTTCAACAGTATTGGTAACTATCTGTTTTTTCCATGTTATATAAACCTGTGCTCGTTTTCTAAAGAAATAATACAAACCTTTGCTAGACTGCTTCTGCAGTAGGGGGAAACTACTTTATGTTATCGTATTTAAGAGGAATAGAAGGCTGAAAACTACTGATGTATAGTGGGGGGAAACAGAGAATTTCTCAAAGGAACTACTTTATGTTATCGTATTTAAGAGGAACAGAAGATCGAAAACTACTGATGTATAGTGGGGGGAAACAGAGAATTTCTCAAAGGAACTACTTTACGTTATCGTATTTAAGAGGAATAGAAGACTGAAAACTACTGATGTCCTCAATTAAATATGTGGTTGTGATGTTGTTACACATATTTGATATGACAGAGTGGTGGGCCATACTGGGAACTCCCGCTGGGAAGGAGGGATTCAAAGACAGCATATATGAAGCTAGCAAATAAGAACCTGCCTCCACCCAATGCAACACTGCATCGTCTTGTAAAATTCTTCGGAAGGCAAGGACTGGATAAAACGGACCTTGTAGCACTATCAGGTATATCACCTTTTCAATGTTCGAAGTACACATTTGACGTAAAGTCGTAAAACAAAAAGGTTTGTTAGGGGAGTCAAATAGCCTAGAAATGGCACGGTTGTACACTGGCGTCCTGTCATAAACTTAAGCTTGAAATAACAGTAAGAAGAAAAAAACATGTAGTGGGTAAACAAAAGTGCATGAAGTTGTAAGTAATGTATCTGCTGGAAAGAGATGACTGGAACAACATAACAGTAATAAAAGGTTTTAGATCATAATCATATTACGCGTTCCAGTTAGATCATCGTTATAGGCCTTGAAACCAGCAGGGCAATTTCATATTTAATACCACGAATGTAGTTGTTACCACTGGCCAAGTACTGGGTCAGCATATTCTCCTATCAATGACACATTCTACCTTACTTACATTCCCACAGGTAGCCACACCATCGGAATAGCCAGATGTGTTAGTTTCAAACAACGGCTCTACAATCAGCATCGAGATAACAAACCGGACATGACACTGGAGAAAAGGTTCTATCACAAACTGGCATCAGTCTGCCCACGCACTGGAGGTGATAACAACATCAGCCCACTAGACTTTGCCAGCCCTCCGAAATTTGATAACAGCTATTACAAGTTGATAGTGGAGGGAAGAGGTCTTCTTAATTCAGATCAGGTTTTGTGGACCGGAAAGGACCCAGAAATAGCACACCTGGTCAAAAGTTACGCAGAAAATGAGTCCTTGTTCTTTGAACACTACGTGAACTCGATAATCAAGATGGGGAACACAAATCCCCTCTTGGGTTCTGACGGAGAAATCCGTATGAACTGCCGCAGGGTTAATCATGTCCGCTAGTCAATAAGTTCGATGGGTTCATTTGCTTGTGATTTCCACGGTTTGTCATTTAAATGTCATCCTGCTAATGTTCGGTGACATAGTTTGAAATGTGGCCTCAGATTGATTTTTCATTCAGAAATGTAACTTTATTCCTTTCAATGAAAGATATCTCATCTTCTTTTGCTCTGAAACATTTGGTTTCTTTCAATGGAAGATGCAAAGAAGAAAACTCGGAGAGCTAATTTCAGATGCAGTTACGTATATACGAGAAAAAGATATTAAATAAAGACCAAGTAAAATGAGTACAAAGTGCAAACCTACAAGACAAATTCCACAAGACTGAGTATGGCTCATATTGTCCCATATCTTCCATCATTTGTTCTCTGTGCTGCTGGTGTGGTAACAGAAGTGTTCTCCCATGATGCTTGGCTTGAATGATTTCCACTAGGATCACCTGCTCTCAAGTAGCCTCTTGGTCTTCCAACCTGATGAATGATTATTAGGTTATGAAGTACTCCCTTTGTTCACAAATATATAAGATGGTCTAACTTTTCTGTGAATCGGATGTATATAGACACGTATTAGTGTGTTAGTTCACTCATTTTCAGTCTGTATGTAGTCCACATTGAAATATCCGAAATATCTTATATTTGTGAACGGAGGGAGCAGTAGGTAAGCATAAACTAGCACGATCGTCAATGATTTGGTCAGGAAATAACATGGCTCAGAATTCAAATTGAAGTACTTACAACATCAAGAAAGGCAGACACGGTAGTCATCCCAGGCAGTGCATGTAAACCATCCTGAAATTGGTTCAGATGTGCCATGTTTTCAAGAGAGCTTCCAATATGGCGATATCAATAGCCAAACAAAAAGTTTAATTTAGTTCGAAAATAAAACCTGATGCTCCACACGGCTTTTGTAGATGAATCCCCCACAACAAAGTAGGCTCGAAAAGACAATGAATCTGCACACAAAGAGCACGCAAGTCAGAACTGTAAACACACAATGAGGAGCAACACACGGACAAGTAGCAACAACACAGCAATGATGGCAATAATATAAGAGAAAATCACGATAGAGTTGACGTTACCATAAATAAACTTCTAAAGTTTAAGAAACACGTACATGCAAGAAATAATTCCAAATGTTGCCCACCCTCTCATAGAATCACTCTCTCTTTCTTGTGTGTAACCTACACAGACAATGGATATTACAAAAAAAACTTAGTCTGAAATTTACAGGATCACAAAAACTAACCTAAAATATTATACATCACATGTACAAAAGCAGAAGAATAATAAATTATTAAAACAGTAAAACTGCTGTGACATATGAATATTTTTCCTTATATAAGACTACTTGCAGTAGCTATTCATATGTTCCCAATAATGCAAATTACCACACGTATCATTAACATGTCGTTCTGTTCTATTATAATCCCAATTTACAATGTTGCCATTTTACAGGTAAATTAACGTACAAAAGCAGAAGAATAATAAATTATTAAAACAGTAAAACTGCTGTGACATATGAATATTTTTCCTTATATAAGACTACTTGCAGTAGCTATTCATATGTTCCCAATAATGCAAATTACCACACGTATCATTAACATGTCGTTCTGTTCTATTATAATCCCAATTTACAATGTTGCCATTTTACAGGTAAATTAACGAAAACACAGCAACTTTTTGTCACAAAAAAATACATTAGACATACAACACTTTTCAACCTCTGAGTCGAGATTGCAACATGTTTATCTATTCCACAAGTTAAATCTTTAGAAAATGCTTATGATATATATCTTTTGAATTATTTCCCACAGTATCTAAAATTAAACCTATTGAATCTTTGAAAGTGTGAAGTTATCTCTATTATGGATGCACTTTATCTCTACGGCATAGCCCAGGGGGCATATATTACGCAAGACTTGGGGTGCAAGGAAGGAAATATAGGCCAATACTAATACTCCTTGACAATCTCAACTGAGATTTGCATAAGACCCATCTTCTGCAATATTTCTAGAACATCAATCAAGATCTAGTGAAGCTCATGTAACAATTTCCAATACAGGAAAATCTATATGCACAGCTGGTGATCTTCTGAATAGAACCAACCACATTCTTTGGTAAGGGTGAATTCGATTGGATCATAGCCCACCACTGGGATTGAAACATTCACCACATATGGATTGCTTCGAATGATTTCGCCTACAAAATGTACGAACTCATTTGTTAATAGTAGGTACAAAATGGCATCAGTATGTGGAGACAAAAAATCACTAACATATCCAATTCACATTCAGAACTGTTGGAGACAGGGCAGTAGGCACGGCACCATTGGCCCCTGATCCTGTAAGCATAACATCAAGCCCTTTCATCGGATTAACCTGTGTAGTGGAGGAAAAACAAAAGAAAATTATATGCAGAGTTCAACACATTGTAGACAAGATCAAGGACGAGGCCAGATGCTGGGCAAAGGTCGGGGCTCAAGGGCTCAGGGTCGTTCTGCCACCATCACGGGATGTACACTGATCATACTGTTAGCTTTTTAAACCTCACCTCCTAGGAGTACCTGTACCCTATCTTTCCAATGCAATGAAGCGCAAAGGTCCTTTGCGTTTTCTCGAAAAAAAAACATAAGGTATGCAACAGGCATATGGTTAGCACCAACGGTGGCAGCAGTCCCTCAAAAGACTCGCCTGGTATAGCTACTGGTTTCAACAACAGTGCACTCATTTGTTTGGTTAGCACTAATGATTGCGGGGTAGTTTACTGGTGTTATCTGATATTCTCATCATCTGGGTTTAACAACAATTGTACATCCATTGACCAACACCGATAACAAAGTTAAGGGACACCACTTGGCCCAAAGAAAAACTAACTATATGTGCAAAACCAAAATAAAATGAGGTAACATAAAGAAAACCATAAGGGCATAGAATGTGTAGTTTTTACAGTCCCAAGTCTTTTTCCTTACCCTGAAGGTAGGTTTTCCAACTAGGTCTGCGAGAGAAGACATGGCGCTAAGATATAAAGACACGTGAATCTGCTCACTTGGAAAGCTGCACAGAAAACAGAACTGCAATGATTTATATGTATCCATGCAAAAGTTCTTAGATAATGTGAATCAGACCTGCACAGAAAGCTTTTGAATCAGACCATATCAAAATTCTTAGAATTCTTAGATAATGTGGATCAGAGAAAGCTCTGATTGCTAGACGCTACTCAATCCATATTTAATATATTTCAGGCTTCAGTGCTATTCATACACCATCAAGTCTTGACCACGTCTAATAAATATTTCGGCTTTAGGCAGTTGACATGTGGTGACATGTCTTACCGTATGTACTCAAGTTGACAGTACAAGTGTGGCTTCAGAATCCTTATTCACTATGATAAAAGTAACCAAAGAGATCAACAAAAAAAGACACAAAGGATTCTTGAAAGGTGAGCTATGTATAAATAACATGTGGCATACTGCAATTCGGTAGCGCTTAACTGACTTAGGATCTGTTTGAACCTTGTGGTTCTTCCATCAGGCAGTAGATGGATACCGGTTTCCAAGCAAGAATTCGAAGTTTGTTTGAGGATAACCCATTCTGTACAAATATAGTCTTTAAGAAAGTACATATTACATAAACCCGGTAGAACCAAGTGAACCTAGCCAACTGAACCTTATATACAATTAGCATGACTTATGTGTTCACATGAAAGCAGTTAAATTTCCTAGTTGGCATTTAATAAGGCTTGGATAAACTGAAACTTCAACTAGGCCCGAAAAATCCCATAATCTCATTAAATTGGAAGGATATTTTGATATGATCTCTTACCTAAACCCATGATGAAGTTGTTCGAATCCCAGTTGAGTCAATCCATTGTAAACCTAGAGGAACCAAGCTAAGATGTAACATCAACTTAATCACTGATTAATACCCAAAGAAAGAACTAGCTTTACCACTTCTGCTGACCGGGGGTGGAAGCCCACAGTGAAACCCTTAAAAACTCTTGGACCTCTTTTAGGACAAGGAATGGCTAGCTCAACAACCGTCCTGGACAAAAAGGGAACATATTTAGCTGCAACGTACACAAGAAAAATAATGCAGTAAGCACACGAAAGCAGGCAACAGATCAGCGAAAATAAGCAGTACAGGTACATTTAAAAGTATATGATGCTCAAAGTTCTGGCTACTGCAGTTCTTTTGGTTTTAGAGAATTTAGAGCCATATTTTTATCGATCAAACATTTTCATTTCTCTTTTCCTTGTACCAAACATAAAGAGAACTAGATGGGCATGGCGCGCTCCGCCACACCTGCCTACAGGAGTACTCAGTTGGCGATTTTAGACGTGGGAGCTATATCTTGACTGCAGCGAGATGATAGCTTTCAGGAGCAGCTTTAGGAAGCTTCTATGGACCCGTTTATATCGGTTTTAAAAGCTTCCGTGCGGGTTTTTTTTCTACGCGTTTTCATGGTTTTTTTTGGGTTATATATTTTCCTTTCCTTTTTTTCTTTTTATCAAATACATGACGACTTTTTTTAACACGCCTTGTACATTTTTTCTGTACACGTGGAAAAATAATATTACACGTTGAATATTTTTTAAATATGCGATAAACAATTCTCAAATACATGTTTGAACATTTTTAGAATACATGTTAAATATTTCTAAATACACATTGAACATTTTGAACGGTAAGAAACATTTTTAAAGTTACACAGACTTTTTTTACATTTTATAAAAAAAATGTGACAAACATATTTTTGAAATGGATGAACATGTTTCTGAATGATGCAAAAAATAATTACGTGGCTATTTATTTACTTTTATTTATTTATTTTAAGAATGTGACAATTTTTTTGAAACACATGAATATTTTTAAAATTTAGGAAAAATACCTTTTCCCATTTCAAAAATTACAGTAAGTAGTATTTGTTTTTGAGATTTATTAAATAAGTAGTAAAAACAGAAATTAAAAACCAAACAGGTGACGGCCTGAGCGGTGGCCTAGACGGCCACGCATAAATTTGAAGGTGATTCAGGCAATGAGAACTGTAGCATATGTAAAGCTCCCATGGATGAAACTTGAAACGGGGATGAGGCAGCATGAATGGAAGAGTGCTGCATGGATTCCACCCCTGCCGTCACTCAGGACAGGCTTATCCTCATTGATAATGCTCCAGCGTGGTGGATATAGAAGCAGCCCAACGCTGAGAGAGGCGGAGGCATGATTATGGGCTAGAGCAGGAGCAGTGTCCAGCGGTTATCAAGTGTATTTGGAAGTCCAATCGTACTTCGAGTTAAAAGGCTTTGCCTGGCTCATGGCCAAAGATAGGTTCAACACAAGGGAGTATGGACTTCATGGATAGAAACACTGGCAGCCCCTCTGTCCCCTCTTCTCCGCTGTCCTCCCTATGTATACTCTCCCATTCTCTTTATATAGTCCCTCCGTCTTATAAATATGTTTTCTTACTTAATACTCCCTTCGTTCACAAATATAAGATGTTTTGGATATCTCAATATGGACTACATACTGACTGAAATGAGTGAAGAAACACACTAAAACGTGTCTATATACATCCGATTTAGAAAAAAGTTAGAACATCTTATATATGTGAACAGAGGGAGTAATATTTACTGTCGGGGACTCCCTCACAGTTTTTCGATCAGAAAAAATGCATTGAGACGCAAAGCCTATGCGTTTTCTCGAAAAAGAAAAAAAAGGTGCTGCATGTGCCGCAAATTTCCGTGTCAAGTGCTGATAGTCATCGTCGTGCAGGAAGGTTAATGTATATGTCACAGTTTTTCGATCAGAAAAAATGCATTGAGACGCAAAGCCTATGCGCTTTCTCGAAAAAGAAAAAAAAAGGTGCTGCATGTGCCGCAAATTTCCGTGTCAAGTGCTGATAGTCATCGTCGTGCAGGAAGGTTAATGTATATGTCTAACCTCGCTATGATGCTACATAACAACAGTGATAGTACCTGTTACTATGAGGCGCCATAATTTTAAAAGACCGTGATTGGCTATTTGAAAGCCAAAACATTTTATATTCAAAATAGGTAATGAACTGGTGGGTTCTGCATTTTTATATATTTTCTGCACCAAAATTGTTGTCTTCTTACTTTCAGAATATTTACCAGTGTGCATACTAAGAAAATATACCCATTCATCTGTCCCCTGAAATGATTTGCTATGTTCAACTCAAATTTATTCCTCCCATTTGTACAAGGTGCAAGAAATTATCGTGAGCATGTTGACTGTGGTCAGCTGATCTACATACTAACATGGATGAAAAACTAGACTTCATAGTAAGACATTTAACTACAAGTGACCAGCTCTGTTTTGTAGCAAACACACAGAAATTAGGAAAGAAGTTGCAGCTTCTTCGCTTTTTGACATCAATAGAAAGAAATCAATTAACTAATTCTTTTAAAAAATACCACAAATAAAAGTCGTCATGGTTACCTGCACATCCTTTCATCATAGGATACGCTGCAAATGCATCCATGTTCATCTGCAAAATTATCAATGTTAATTTTTCTTTCGCAAAAAGGCATGCAGCCAAAAAGAATCCAAACATTGGTCAACCAATCATGGTTGATGATTCTGGCAATAAACATTTAAGCAAGGTAGTAATTGTCAGACAGACAAGCAAAATGGCTAAAAACATGTGCTAACATAAAAAAATTGAGCATCAGACTGGAGACATGAAAATTTTGATAATCAAAACGACTTTAGTAACTTTATATGATATACAAAACGTTGGCTAAAGTGGGAAGAGTCTCCTTTAACTGTCCGCTGTTTAGGTGGGTGTCAGTATGCAGCTACTGTCACTAGGTGTGAAACAGGCAGGACGACAGGTGCAGAAGCAGAAGAGATAGGGATAAAAGAGCGCGAGATTCAATTGGGATGCAATGGGCCATGGGCCTGGTGTAGAGTGAGTAAATGTTGGGCCATAGGCCGTGTACGAGTCGTGTGTTGGGCGAGCAGGTTATAAGCTCAAGGTGAAGTCTGTGATACGTTATCAAATTTGAAATTGAATCATTCTGTCCTCTGTTTTCCTCTTCCTCTGTTTGCCGTCTGCTACCTTCTCTTCTCGCCAATTCCCCATTCTAGGTCGAGAGTTCACCGGCGTCCCCACCCCAAATCAGGCGAACTGACCCATTCTCCCGCAAGGGTGTGACAATCTGGTATCAGAGCGACCGATTCGTGGACCGCTTCCGCAACCTCAAGAGCGTACCCGGCAAATTACGAGGCGATGGTCTCAGATCACCCTAGGGTTCGATTGGTGTAATCCCTGACCTGAGGTGGGTTGCTTCAGAGGGAGGCACCACGGCACAGTTCAAGCCCAGTGCGCAGACGTGTCACATCACGGGAGATCACATCACGGGAGAGATGGAGGCGTTTCAGGATCGCATGCTGAAGGAGTTTGCGGCGATGCGGGAGGAGCAGAGCAAGTTCACGGGAGTGGCTGAGATCTGTGAGCGTCTGGAGGCGCTCGACGCGAAGCTGGAAGAGCAGGCAATGCGGCTGGACCAGGTTCAGGTTCAGGTGAATCTCTCCTGTGACACACTCGGCAAGGTCCAGCAGGAGCAGGTGCAGGCCGGCAAGCAGAGCGCAGCGACACCAGAGGCCGCGCGACCAGCTCCCCGCGCACCACCGCCACCAAATCTTTCCGATGGGTTGCTACTTGCTAGGAACAGCTCCAGGATCGACCGCGCACAGCCAGAATCGCCACAATCAGGTGCCTATCGCAAATCCGTATCCTAGTGGAGAGCAGGGTGAACATATTCAGTGTGAGGAAGCGACGGGCAAACGGAATTGGATGCCTAAGATGGATTTTCCGAAATTTGATGGGATAGGAGTGCGCATCTGGCTTGACCAGTGCGAGTCATTTTTCCTGTTGTATAGCATTCCTGAAAATTTCCGAGTCACATCTGCTTCTCTGAATTTGGTCGATAATGCAGCACATTGGTTTCAGTCATTCAAGCAGATAGGAATTTGGCCGACTTGGCAACAATTCTGTGAAGCTGTTATCGAAGAGTTTGATGTCAACGTTCACAGAGAACTGTTACAATCCTTGATGAGACTGAAACAAGTAGGAACAGTGGAAGAGTACAAGAGCCAGTTCCACCAACTTGTGTATAACATCAGGTTATATGAACCTGCTCTCAGTGACACATTACTGGTCACCAGGTTCATTATGGGACTGAAGGAGGAATTGCGTGCAGCTGTGGAAATGCAACTTCCTGCAACAGTTCAGAAAGCTGCCCTTTATGCAATGGTGCACAAGAGACTGCTGAATCAAACAAAAGGGAGCAAGACCAGTTATCACAAAGTGCAGCACAACAAGCAAGATAACAGAAATTCTTTTGCTCGAGGAGAACTCTGGAAAGCAAGACAGCTGAAAGAGTACAGGAGGGCAAATGGATTGTGCTACAGTTGTGGAGATAAGTTCACTCCAGGACATGTGTGCTCCACTGCAGGTGGTACCAATGCACAACTGAAAGTAGCTGAATGTGTGAACCCGCATGATATCATTTCTGATGCACTGTTGGATGCGCTGTTAGAGGAACAGCAAGTGGAATGTGCAACAATTTCTGTCCAAGCTTTGTCAGGTGCTTCTCACCCCAAGACCATCCAGTTCAGAGCTTTGATTGGGAATCAAGTAGTGTTGATTTTACTGGATTCTGGCAGTACACATACATTTGTGGACCAAACACTGTTGGACAGAATCAACATCACTCCCGAAGCTTTGTCTGCACCAATATCAGTTAAAGTAGCAAATGGTGATCAGCTACAGTGTTCAGAAGTAGTCCCAAATCTCACCTGCTGGCTCCAAGGCCATAATTTCACTAGTCCCATGAAGGTTTTGCAGCTAGGAGGTTATGACACTATGTTAGGCATGGATTAGTTAAAGAAATTGGGAAGGTGTTGGGTTGCAAGGTGTGCTATCTTCTCCTCCTACCATGCTACAAGAAATGTCTGTAGATCAACTTATGAAATGGGACAAAAGAAATGACATATGGGCTGTGGCTCTTATTCAGCCAGTATGTGACAAAGTGAAACAGTAAGATCTTCCTGAAGGAATTCAGGAGGTTTTACAGCAATATAATGATGTGTTCAGTGAGCCCAAATCTCTGCCACCTACCAGAGTTTTTGATCATGCCATCAATCTGGTGCCTGGAGTTGTGCCAGTAAATAGTAGACCTTACAGATATTCTCCTCTTCAAAAAGATGAGATTGAAAGGCAAGTGGATGAAATGCTCAAAGCAGGGCTTATCACACCTAATCTCAGCCCTTTTGCTTCTCCAGTTTTATTGGTCAAGAAGAAGGATGGATCTTGGAGATTCTGTGTGGATTATAGAAAACTCAATGCCCTGACTATCAAGAGCAGATTTCCTATGCCAGTAGTAGAAGAATTATTGGATGAACTAGCTGGTACAAAGTGATTTTCTAAGCTGGATTTAAGAGCAGGATATCATCAGATTAGGATGTTACCAGAGGATGAGCACAAAACTGCTTTCAAAACTCACCATGGACAGTTTCAATTTAGAGTAGTACCATTTGGACTAGCAACTGCACATGGTGCACTTCAGTGTGTCATGAATTACTTATTTTCTGGCAGAAAGTTTGTGCTGGTCTTTATGGATGACATTTTGGTGTTTAGCAAGGACCTGGCAGATCACATTAAACATCTGAAGGAAGTGTTTCAAGTGCTCAGAGAAAACCAGTTTTATGTCAAAGAGAACAAATGTTCATTTGCACAGCAGTCTCTAGAATATTTGGGTCATATTATCTCAGTGGATGGAGTTGCTACTGATCCAAATAAAACATCAGCTATGTTGGAATGGCCAGTGCCCACAAATGTGACTGAACTCAGGGGGTTCTTGGGTTTGACAGGATATTATAGGAAATTTGTGCAAAATTATGGCATCATTGCAAAACCCCTGACACTGCTACTTAAGAAACAGGCTTTTGCATGGACACCAGAAGCTCAAACTGCTTTTGTGCAACTGAAACAAGCTATGGCCTCCACTCCAGTACTAGCTTTACCTGATTTTGACAAGCCCTTTTGTGTGGAAACAAATGCCTGTGATTCTGGTGTAGGGGCTGTGCTCACACAAAATGGACACCCAGTAGCCTTTTACAGCAAAGCTCTGGGAGTTAAAAATCAGAAACTATCTATCTATGAGAAGGAACTCCTGGCTATTATGATGGCTATTGATAAGTGGAGAACTAATTTGTCCAGAGGTCCATTTGTGATTAAAACTGATCATCAAAGTCTGTGCCACTTAGGAGATCAAGTGCTAACTTCTGAATTGCAAAGGAAAGCTATGACCAAGTTGGTAGGGCTACAGTTTACTATTCAGTACAAGAAAGGGGTGGAAAACACTGTGGCAGATGCCTTGTCAAGAGTGGCTCATTTGTTTGCTGCTCAAGCCATATCTACTTCTCAACCAGTGTGGATACAAGAAGTATTGAACACTTATATTGTAGATCTTGTAGCTCAAGAGATGTTACAGAAACTGGCAGTCGATGAGAATGCTTGTCCTGGTTTCAAACTTCAAAATGATCTGCTCAAGCACAATGACAAAGTATGGATTAGAGCTAATGCAGGGTTACAGACCAGACTTATTCAAGCTTTTCATTCTTCTCCAATAGGGGGTCATTCTGGTGTGTTGCCTACATATTTCAAGGTGAAACAGTTGTTCAGAACGTTGTAAAGCAATGTGCTGTGTGTCAACAAGCCAAACATGAACTGCGCACTGCCTGTTCCTGATGGTCCTTGGCAGCCCGTTATTATGGATTTTATCGAGGGATTGCCCAAATCTGAAGGATACAGTTCTATTCTGATTGTGGTGGATAGGTTTTCCAAAGTCAGTCACTTCATTCCCTTGAAACATCCATTTACTGCTGCAGTTGTCGCTAAAGCTTTCATGAACACTGTGGTGCGATTACATGGTCTTCCACTGTCTATAGTGTCAGACAGAGACAAGGTGTTTACCAGTGCTTTTTGGAAAAAATGTTCAGTCTGGGGAACGGAGCTCCAGATGAGTACGGCATATCATCCTCAAACAGATGGCCATACCGAACGTGTAAATCAGTGTCTTGAGATGTATTTGAGGTGTGCAGTTCATGATTGTCCTGCCAAGTGGAAAAGTTGGCTGCCTCAAACTGAGTTTTGGTACAACTCCTAGTTTCACTCTGCATTGGGATGTTCCCCTTACAAAGCTTTGCATGGTTATGAACCCAATATTGATCAGTTGGCTGCACCTGTTACTTCACTCAATTCAGATGTTCAAAGCTGGTTGTCTTCCCAGACAGAACACACTGCCAAGTTGAAAGATCATCTCCACAGAGCTCAAGCTAAGTACAAACATTATGCAGACAGAAACAGGTCTCCGAGAGAGTTTGCAGTGGGGGAGCAAGTCTATTTGAAATTACAACCGTATGCTCGATCATCAATGATCCATCGCCCATGCCCAAAGTTGGCGCTCAAATTTTTTGGCCCTTTCAAGATACTGGACAAAGTGGGACAGGCAGCTTATCGGCTGGAACTTCCCAGGGGCAGTCAGGTTCACCCCGTGTTTCATGTCTCTCAACTCAAAACACACGTTCCAGATCATACACCAGTGTTTGCGGTTTTGCCCAAACCCTTGGATTTATCTCTGCCCGGAGTCATGCCAGAAGCAATTATCGACAGGCGTTTAGTCAAGAAAGGGATTGCAGCATATTTACAGGTGCTCATCAAGTGGTCTACACTGTCAAACGATGCCGCTACTTGGGAAGATTATGAAGTTATCAAGAAGCGTTTTCCAAATGCAGCAGCCTGGGGTCCAGCTGATTCTCAAGGGGAGGGAACTGTCAGTATGCAGCTACTGTCACTAGGAGTGAAGCAGGCAGGACGACAGGTGCAGAAGCAGAAGAGATCGGGATAAAAGAGCGCGAGATTCAATTGGGATGTAATGGGCCATGGGCCTGGTGTAGAGTAAGTGTTGGGCCATAGGCCGTGTACAAGTCGTGTGTTGGGCAGGCAGGTTATAAGCTCGAGGTGAAGTCTGTGATACGTTATCGAATTTGAAATTGAATCATTCTGTCCTCTGTTTTCCTCTTCCTCTGTTTGCCGTCTGCTACCTTCTCTTCTCGCCAATTCCCCATTCTGGATCGAGAGTTCACCGGCGTCCCCACCCCAAATCCGGCGAACTGACCCGTTCTCTGGCACGGGTGTGACAGTGGGAGGTGAAATCTCTCCGATCTAACAAGGATAGCACACCAGCGGGGTCCGCTGCACGGACTTGAACGCAGGTGAGCGGGGTAGCCACTGCAAACTCCAGCCACTGAGCTAGTGCTCAGTTCTACCGAAAAAGGCTTTCGCCCCGCTTTATATATAAAGCAATGATCACCAACAACCCGGTACAGATGCACGCCGCCAAAACACACTCACACACCCAAGGCAGGATACATAGGCACTGAGCGCAGCAACACCACCCCAAGCACTACAAGAGCAACCGGGGTCCTCAGCCGTGAACACGCCACCGCGAAGAGACGAAGCCGCATACGACGAACCGTGGGCTCCAAGGCGGCGCATTCGGTAAGGAAACGACACCGGAGCGCCACCACCGCCCAACCCGAGGATCAGAGTTTCCCCTGGAGCAACACGACGGGCAATGAGGGCCGCGACGACGCCTTCAAGAAGGGAACGAGCTTCGCCGCCACCGGTCCGTCCGAAGATAGAACAGGTTTTCACCCCGGCCAACACTCACCGCCACCGAACGCCACACCCTGTCTACCATGCCGTCCACACGGCCATGGTCACCGGGCAGCACCAAGCCACGGGCTCTGCCCAAGAGCACCGCGCTACCACCATACCACCACCAGGGCCGCCGCCCCGGCATCCAAGACCTTGATACCATCTCACCCGAGACCCGCCGCTACCCCAACCAAAGAGACGAATGGAAAGGCCCCGCCTTTCGCACCCCAGCACCGAGACACAGTAGGTCGGCCAAAACTGGTCTCCATCGACCCGTCCTGCAGCACCGGGCGCGAGACGAGCGATGGACCGCAGCTGGGAGATGGCCAACCCTTCGACGAAGGTCGCGCCAGAACGACGAGGAGAGGGATTGAAGGCCGATACAGGCTGCTCACCGACGGGCCGACGCCGGAGATGTCCAGACGCCGCCGTGAAACGACTCAGACCATCGCCATGAGCCACCACCACGCCGTAGCAGCTCACATCCACGCTGGGACCCCGAGGGGCAGCCCCGAGCCGCCTTGTAGCAGCTGCGGTGCACCGCCGAGGTCGCACCCGCCCCCGCGCCGCCCGTCCGCGCCAATCCTGATCCAGGAGCCGCCGCCGCCACAAGCACGCCAGCCACCATGCAGCCTCGCCCAGCCTCGCCGCCGCCTCCGCGCCCGCCGAGCAGCCCGAGTCGTCCGGCGGATCGACCAGACGCCACACGCACGCACCCACCCGAGGAGAGCTCCTCGCAGCCGCCGCGCTACAGGCAAACCACAGAACGCCGCCGCCCTGCCCCGCCGCCATCGCGCCGAAGGGCCCCGCGCCAGTCTCCGCCCCTGCCCATGTCACCGTCCGGCGTTGGCTGCACATGTAGCAGAAAGGAGCCAAGGCCCCACCGCCGCCTACGCCTGCGGGGCTTTGTCCGACGGCGCCTTGTGGCAGCGGCGGCGGGGGAGGAACGCCGGGAGTGGGGACGAAGGCGGCTGCCGCTAGGATTCCCATGCGCCATGGGTGACGCGGGGAGGAGGGAAAGTTGTTTAAATCGAGGCTCGGTTCTCCATAACTTTATTATGATTGCATAAACTACATATTGGAGACTGAATCAAAGTCTAAAGCAATGCTTCCGTCGAGATGGAAGGGACTGACTATTCGCCACCAAGGTTTCCTAAACATAAAATGTTTGTGTCCGTAAATGAGGTAAGTGTTAAACACAACTTGGTACAAGTTCGCGGAAACTCAGATTCAGTTAGCATAACATGACCAAGAATAGTGATTTATGCCATAAGACATCCCTAAGCGCACATATAATCAGATAAAAAAATATGTGTAACCATGGAGCTTTAACAACAAACCGAATGCTAATTTTACTTTAGTCAGGTTGCAACATATTTGGTGGAAGAGTATTAACAAAAAAATGTAAACAGAAAAGACAGCTGACCTTTGCATACTTTATTTGAGCATCGTCCACACATAATGTTGACCTGAAATATCAAATATGCTCATTGATGTTAGTCCAGATATCTAAAATGAAACTACACAAGAAAATAGGAAATTCTAAATATTAGTGAAAACAGCAAAGTATCTCATCGAAGTTAGAGCAAACCTGTGCAGTACGGCCCATCTCTTCAAACGTAGTTTCACATTTCGCTAAATCACCATTGTGAAATCTCTGAAATGATGTGACAGGTTAAGGAATGATGAAGGCTGAAAACCTACTATGAGAAAAGATGTCAGAGCAATTATGCAAAGAACGAAGATGCTTTAATCAATATTCTGTTTAGTGATTGCTCATTAAGACCCTTCCCCGGACCCTGCGCAAGCGGGAGCTACGTGCACCGGGCTGCCCTTTTTTTAGTTATTGCTTATTAAGAAAGCTTGGAAGTACTCTGCTGGAAATGTTTGCATTGATAAACCTCACAATGAATTGACAAATCTTATATGTGGAGTGGTATTTTTGGCCTAGACTCTAGTGTACACCTTCAAATTTGTCCCCTTCAATATAGAAAGTGTTAAGCTTCATGCACTAGCCAACACAACCAAAAGTCCGAACTGATGGAAAGGGCTGGGCAATCCACATATACACTTAACAGAAAGGAACACACCAACTCGACAAATAACTGGTGGAAAACTTGAGACTGTAAATCATCACTCTTTATGACCTTTTAAGTTCCATTCAAGATACTGAAACCGGCTAACCAGTACCTTGCTCACATTATAGTAATTATACAATGTAATCGACCTTATACTCGGTTTTCCCAGTAACCTAGGAGAGTACCTAGTACTGTTACACCGCCTAGTAGACATAGTTTTAATACATTACTGTTTTTGTGCTTTCTTCCCCTTAACTCAATACACTACTTAAATGTGCTGATTAAGTTTGCAGGTGTACTCTGATGTGTAACTTCCATGCACCCTTTCCTTCTATCCATATGTTAGCGTGACAATAGAAAAGTGGACAATGCAACCTACGTAAGAGGCTTCTAACCGTGTGGGATGAACTATTAGTATATTAGAACGTTATTAGTTCATTATCTGTAGTACGATATGCAGCAGATATGTTACACGAGATACCATTTGAAGTTAGACATCACCGGCTAGTGGCCAATACCTCCCATCTAATCCTGCTCACTCTAGAAAAATCACAGAACTTTGAAGATGTAACCCCGTCTTGAACTATGTGGCAATGACACATCAAAGGCACTGTTTTATCGCATACAAAGTTAATATAATTCTGGAAGTGTTACCTGGATGTAGTCAATCGGCTTTGAACCGGTCTCAAAAGAGCGATGATTGGTAAAGCGGCCAAAATCAATGAAACCACCCTGGGAGAGAAGAATTATTGAGATTGACCAAGACAAAGGCATTAGATAATTGTTAGATATGTATATGCTATTTGTGCAATACCCCGTTGCATAGGGGGTTTCCTGCATATTTGCCACCTGTATGTCGATATATATATTGGCCTATTTGCCTCATTTAATAAAATTTATCTTTATCGCAACATGGTATATGTTAATATAATCAAATATAAAAATCAAATTGTCTACACTGAATTTGAACAAGAATTTTCACATATAATAAGCATGCTAAACGAGAAAGCACAGATAAGCAGATAAATGATGACTGACATAGTTGAACCTGAAAATGAAGATGTTGGAAATAAGAGGGTACGTGTTGAACTGCTGCTCACCTACATAAGCTTATGCTTCTACCTGTATTATATTTCTATACTTTTGCATACATGTGGGTACATACAAATACAATTATATGAACCTAATTTCTTTCTCTATGAAAGTGTGGTTCACTATCAATAATTGTTAAAACGTACTAAATGAAGCACCTATTCGGAAATTTCAATGGCTCACATGGCCAACATACTGCAGTGTATCTTCTCTACACCCTAGAAACGCATACTATGTTGTTGGCACCTTAGAACATAGGTACAACTGGTGTGTGAATGTTAATAGAATCACAACGATGGTGGGAATGATTTTATGCCTTGCCTATGTAAGTGCGAAGACTTCTGACACACTGAAACATCACTGGGCAGTTTGTAGCATTTTGTGCTAGTAAGTGATTGCCAGATTTATCGTGTGTTTAGATGGAGTCGTTGAAATGAATAAGGCAGTTTCGTAAGGAACTCCCCATCCCCACCCCATTTGAATATTTTCCATCTCAGAATATTTTCAATTTCATTAATGGCAATGTATGTTGATACAGAGAGGTTGTGCAATGAAACGAGCATGCAAGCAGGATGTCATGCTACTCCATCACCTTTTAATTAAAAAGTGGAATATTTGACCATGGCGAACTTTAAACAAGATGAAGGAAACACCATAGATCATTGATACAAAAAATGACATGATACATACCGCCTGAGACCTTCTCTGCACATCTTTGCATAACTGGACAACCAAGTCAGAAGTTACTGAGCCCTGATAATGACAACGCATTGTTAGTGTAACTGGATACACTTCCGGTGAAACGGGATACATGCAAGTAGACTATATGTTTTTTCAGAATAACTTGTAATGAACGTATGATAAATTACCTCCTCATTGTATTCAAAATTCTTCCCGGCCAGGTGTGTCTAGCAACAGTTGAGGAGATAATGATATGAAAGAACCTGCTGTGGTTTCTAAGTAGGCGTAATGAGTAGTGGGATTATAAGGATACGAAGTCAACAAGGTGGCTATCACTGTCGAAGGTATAACAATGAGAACTTGGAACAGCAACAATAGCAGTAGCTGGCACATAGATGTACGCAGCCGCCAACAGCACTGCAGAGAGTAATGGAAATTTTAAGGACATGCTTAATAGGGGATACCTAGTATGGAAATTAAAATGAATTTAAAAGCATAACTGTGTTGATTTATGATACTGAATACACGGGTGTAGTATAACTAAGAACCATATTTCTGTGGCAGTATGAATGTGGAAAGAAGAGAGCAGAGAGGATCCTGGCAGCTAACAATTACAGTATCAAACTAACATACACTGCTATAAATTATCAAATAAGAATTGACAAATGATATAGTAACAGAACCTACTATAAGAAATAATAGCAATGTGCGACTTGGTAAGTTTGCTCATCACTAAATGGGTGGACAAGTGATGAACCATCTAAAGTAGTGCCGCTTATCTAGTATAACTATGAAATTGTCTCAATAAAGTCCTAAAGATTGTATTCTGATGATCAAAACACACAGAGGCCAGGGGAGTAACTTACTTGTCAGTGCTTCTAGAAGCACAAGGCTAAGAAAATCACCTATGATCATCAGAATGGGCTAAAAGCACAAGGCTAAGAAAACACAGAGCAGGGGTGTGCTTCTAGAAGCACGAGGCTTAGAAAATCACCTATGATGAACGGGCGAAAAGCATCGAGGGGGCAGGAAGCGAAGGTGCTCCGTTTGACCAGCATGCTTATTCAGGTCTCAACAGCAGCACCGCTCTGTCAGAAAATGATGTATGGCAAGGCACTGTCAATATTTTTATGGCATGTCAGTAGCTAGAATTATATTTAACCAGACGTAGAGTCGCAACAAAGGCAAAGGGATTTGGGCAGGCAACATATAAGTTCCCCTGATACTACTCTCTGCGGGCTTCTACTACAGTAGAACAATCGAAGCAAATCCGCTGGCATCTGGGTGCTATCCTTTATCCAAGCAAGGCGGGTTAGGGCATTTTCCGTACCAATAATGCAAGGGGAAGAGATGAGGAACAGGCTGAAGCTGAATGTATCAACTCCAGATTGGAGCGAGCGAAAGCCCTGGAGGTGCCGCGGTAGCCGGTAGAGGTGGCTGCCCCACCCAAGTTTCTCCAACGGCGGGGCGGGGCGGGGAAGAGAGCGAGGTCGGCGGCGCTGCTATCTGTCTTCTCCGCGGCGGGGGAACCGAGAGTGGAGTGGTGAGTGTAAATCCAACCGTTCAGCGCCCGTAGCTGAAGCAAAGCAAAATCTGGCTGAAACAACTATGCTGAAGACGACTGCTCGGCCAATGCTCGCAATGGCATGGGCCGGACTGAGCAGCAAACAGATGGCGTTGAATACGACGTTAAGCATTTTTTTTTAAATGAATTTTGCACACGTAGAGCCAATTTTTTCTTTTGGAATCTGGTAGTACATGAGAAGCCGCTCTCTATAATTTCCACAAACGTATTTGCAAGTTTTGAAAACGTAAGTTTTCGTGAAATAATAGGATCATTTGTGATCCAGTGATAATGATGAGAAAACGAGAATAAGCAGTCTCATTTCCATGCTCAATGCACCACCTGTTATTTTTTTTAGCTTATTTTAGATGATTGTAAGCATCCTGTTCCTTAATTAATTTGAGGCACTTCATTCACGCGCGCGCACACACACAAACACAAAGATGCGTCCGAAATAAACCCAAACATGCCAATACAAATTCGCAGTAACATTGATGGATGAACTACTTGGTTAGATCGCAAGCAAGATCGGTCAGAAGCTACTCGCTCCAACATGCTGAGGGCCTCTTTGATTCATAGGATTGCAAAAACACAAAAATAGGGAAACGTAGGACCGGGATGGCATATCCATTGGATCCCTATAGGATTTGAGTTTGTTTGATTGTGTACGGGAAAAACAAAAGATTTTTTCCAAGAGGTTGGAGTGGATGTTAGAATTCCTGTGAAATGTAGTACAAATGAATCCTTAGGAAAAAAATCCTACGGGATTCGATCCTATGAATCAAACGACCAACTTAGGAAAAATTCCTAAGGATTCAAAGATCCTATGAAAATCCTTTGAATCAAAGAGACCCTAAGGCTCCGTTCGGTTCATAGGATTTTTGCAGGAATAATGAAGGAATACTGTTCATGAAGGTTTATTTTCCTTTGTGGTGTTCGAAACGCAGGAATGACCTACAGTGATCCAAAGGAAACCTGTCCTTTCGATGCCGATTCCATAGGAATTGAGAAATCTGCCCGGAGCTCATGTTTTTCGCGGAAGACCGAGACGAGGTGCTCTGGTCGTGGCAGTCAGCATGCAGAGCTAATTAAAATGAGCTGATGTGTGACGTGATGGGGTGAGAGATAGAGACAAAGCTGCCTTGTGGCCAATTTAAAAACCCTTAAGGCTGCTGTGCTTACCCATGGTCACCCAAATGTCTATTTCTACAACTTTCTGTGATCCGAACAGTCTACTTTCTCTTATTCCTGTGTTCCTAGACCCTGTAGGTTCTATGGTAGCCTTCAGTCCTATTCCTTTGAAGTATTTTTAACCTTCGTTTTCTCTCCCTGCATAACGAACGCAGCCTAAGTGTGCAAGCAATCAAACTAGGAAGGGGCACACTCCCCATGTCTGGTCTGGACATTCAGTTTGCCATCAGTTTGGACTTTGGAGTACTTCGCAATGCCCAGCACAAATATCAGCTCAGCTCCTCATCAAGGTGAATGGGAGAAAGAGCTCAGGCATCACGCAAAATGCAACCTTCCAGTTCCAGGATTTAAATCCAAGCAACGAAAATATAAACCTAAGGTTTGCTATGCATTGCTTACTAGTAGTAGTTACTACAAGCGAAGGCAGTAATAAGCTCATCGACTCCGGGAGACACACACAACACAAACTGTCTTCATAGTAAGCTTGATCTCCCAAATGACTTCCTCTACAGGAAAACTTCCTTCACCTTGCCATTCACCACAAGCTTGCACAGCCCATTGAACGCATCAGCATCTGCAACATAAACATGATAACAGGGTTTAATGTTGTTACAAGGGGGGACAACAGTGTTGGCCTAAAGGAAAGCTGAGACAATGAAAAAAATTATAATTACTCCTGTTTTGCCTGTAAGAACATAACAAAGATATACATAAAACTTGAAGCCACGAGAAAGATTCCCCAAAATGAAGACTTATTTGCAATTAGCTGCGATAAGAATGCTGAAATGTTGGGCTATGTGGGGCAGCTTATGAGCTATAGGACCTAAATTTTTCCTACCAAAATATAAATAATATGTTAACCTGAGATCTATTGTAAGATAATGAACACTTAAATTGGAAAAATGATTTAAAAGACAAAAAATCCAGAAAAGATACACAACTAGTAAATGTTCGAGCCCATTACCATCGTGTAAATTTTCACGGGAAAAATTTCACCTTTGCACATTGACGAAGAACTCCCAAGAATTCAGTTTTTAAAGCACTAATACACATGGCATGAAAATTTACAAGCATATAAAGGACTGAAGCATTTACTCCCTTCGTTCACAAATATAAGACGTTTTGGATATTTCAATATGGACTACATATGGACTGAAATGAGTGAAACTAAAGATGTGAGTCATTTTGCATGACGACCCAAGTCAGTTCTGGCTTTAGATTCTTAAGTATCGGACAATAGTCTTAAGAGAACAAAAGAATATAATTTCTAAATTCTAGAATTTTGCATCCCAACACAAACAATCACCTGTGTTGTGCTGATGTTCGACAATGACGTGAGTATGGATGAGAAATACAAATATTTGCTTATATAATCAAGAATGGCAAAGCCAAAGAACAAGCTAACAAGTGCGTGAGGAGATATCATAGCACTGACCACTGCCAACTTTTGAAAAGAAAAAGAAAAAGTTCAGCTGCTCATTACTGATTGAAGGTGGTAATGGAAAATAATAATTAAGAAAAAGGAAAAGCTCCTCTGATGTCTATGGAATTATGTAAAACATAACAAACTTCAATGTTGAACCCCGCAGCAGCAAGTATAATACAACCTTGAAGAGGCAAATAAAACCAATATAGGTGCATCAAATCTCACCAAAGTCGTCACCAAAATCTTTGCAACTCTCAGCACTGATGGACTGGTCGTTGTCAGCAATCCCAACAACCTCTAGATAATGTGATTCACGGCCTTCCGAAGCACCTCTGATGGTCAACTGATGTCCATCAGTCGACTGCCCAACAAGAATTCCACCTTGAGTGTGTTGGACCTTAAGTACTGTACGCACTCTTTGCCCAACAAACATCTTGAGTGTCTCTCCATTGACGATTGCTGAACGAAATGACGCATCCATGTCCATGTCTGCAAAGTGTAACTTCAGAATTATGAACTCAATTTAACACTATCAACCAATAAGAAGAGAACAAAAGAACTGTCCACACATCTCCTCGTCACTATCATCATACTCCCTCCGTCCGAAAAAGCTTGTCCCTCAAATGGATGTATCTAGCACCAACTTAGTGCTAGATACATCCATTTGAGGAACAAGCTTGGGACAAGTTTTTTCGGACCGAGGGAGTACCAAGCAAGCACATGAACCAAGCATTGGCCACATGCATTGGTGCGATGAATGAGAAACAACAATACATGCTAATTAACTAAATCGGCAGCTACACCGTAAGTCATGACAGCACTATGATGGCTACTAAAATTCACTGCAGCAGCAGTATTCACAACTGTCTGCTATCATAATCTGTCCGTAATCGACAAAAAGACTTGTTTCAAACTAGATCAATTACACGGTTGTCCATTTTACATTTCAATGGCTTCTTGCGCGCATTGGTCACTGTCCTACAGGAGATCGGCCTTGGGCGTGCTGAAGAAAGAACAGGAACAATGTTCATACCAGGAAACCCGCGACTGGGGTGAACATCCAGTGGAACGACAGACTAGACGGGTGAGAGATCACGGAAACTTCCGGATCTGGATTATACTGCACACAGCAATCGAAGACCAAAACGGTGTACACAAAGGCGAAATCAGCCCGAGCAGGGGTGGGACTGCGTTAGGGTTCAGTTAAACCTAAACCCCCAAGATTCTGGGAAAACAATCTGCCGTTTTGGACCAGTCAAATCGAACGAACAACTAACACGATGCGTTGGAGTATCGGGCGAAGATTCAGAGAGGGGACGAAGCAGGCTTGGGAAAAAATATTCGAAGAAAGCGAGGTTAGTCGGGAAATTTCGTACCGAGAGAGGAGATGAGCCTCGATCAATCGATCTACTCCTGCGCACCCCACCCCGGACGCAGACGGAGATGGAAGCCTTCGAAGTGGCGCAGCGGAGGACTGCCCTGCTCTCGGCCGCGCTGGGGTTCTGCGCTTCTGCTGGATTTGGAACGGGTGAGCCGGGCGGCGCGACGAAAAGAAGGTTATTTGGGGGCAAACCCAGAATGGAAGGGGATAGCTTAGCGTTTCCACCTGAAACTGTCATTCATTTTCACGAGAAGTGCGGACATTTTTCCTTTTCTAATGCGGACATTTTTCCTTTTTTAATGTTCGTACTAGTTAAATGTCCGTGCGTCGCTACGTGCAATAGATGATTCAAATATAACGTTCATATTGCATAATTATTACGTTAAGCAATGTCATGACCAAACAATGAATAATTATTTTATATCTTAAATTTGTTGACCACCCCGTGAATGAAGCACAAACTTCATCACTTAGTAAACGTATTATCGTATGACAATCAAGTTTAAGCGATTTCATTGACCAATTATTTGAAATCACAATTGGTTCAATTTCTCTCAGTAACACTCAATACCAAGCTTTGTGTTAAACATGAATGACTCCCCATGACGGAGGTGACCTGCACAAAATAAATCTCTCATAATTAAAAAATATGTGGACACATAATATGTGCAGGCTTTGCTGCGTTGTTTGTGTTATCAAGATTTCAAATTATTTCCCCTATTGCTAGGGTTTCGAGTTCCTTTGGCGGCTTCGTCGCCGAGAGTCCTTTCATACTACCGAACGGCTGATTGATCTCTTCCCACCTCACATCGTCCCGTTGGTGCTCTCCTGTCCCGGCGTACCTGTGAGTTAGTGGAGGATCTGGTTTCTTCCCTCGTTCGAGGGTTAGGGTTTTGACTTCGCGATCCCTAATGGCATCGCATGAGGGGGTAGGTGGATCGAGGTAACGGAAGGAGCCGGTTCAGGACCTACTAAGTCGGCTAGATCTTCAGGAAGATGAGGAGGATCACTTTGTGTGGAAGGAAGAGTTCAAGGAGGAAGATATCGTGGCCAAGTGGCCCGCAATTGCAAAGGTACACACAGACAAAGGATTCAGTCCCTCGGCTCTGTATGCGGATATGAGGTCTTCATGGAACCCCGCAAGTGAACCCAGATGGCGCAAGGTTAAAGATAGCTTGTTTACTGTCCGGTTTGGGTGCCTAGGAGATTGGAATGGCTCTTTCGAAATCAAGGTGTGTTGATTGCTGAATAAAACGGGTTTATGAAACCTACATCAGTTGTGCTTGATAAGATAACAATATGGGCAAGGATCCTCAAATTACCAGACAACTAAAGGGACCGGCCTCCTCAGGCTGGCTCCTGAGGAGCGGAGATTTCTATGCAAGGCTCACCTCGCGAGGTTCGACTAACGTGAGCCATGACGACCAAGGCCAGGAGGGCGCCAGCGGGCGCAGAGTACCAGTTTCCTCTTCGGTGCAAAGGAGGCAAGTAGCAGGCGCGGAGTCCTGAGGAATCAACCAAAGGTTTCAATTCTTGTGCAACAAGACCAAGACCGCCAAGACAGCAGGACGAAGGTCATCGCCGAGCCCACCGCAACGTCACGACAGAGGCTTTTGCAGGCGAAGACCACTTTAGTCAGGATATGATGTACTTGTTGTCTCCCTTCAAATTTGGCCGTTGTGGGATCCCTTCCCACCTCCATTCGGGAAGAGGACCAAGGCCACTATAAATAGGACCTAGCCACCACCAAGGAGGGGGATCAAATCCATTCCACCCTCACCAGCTCACTAGCTCCCTTAGCCCAAGGACACGCCTCCTGAGGCTGTTCTCCACTGTACTAGTTCTTCCTCAGCCCCTCGAGGCAAATCCACAACAAAACAGGAGTAGGGTTTTACACCACAAGGTGGCCCGAACCTGGCTAAACTGTTGTGTCTTTCTTTTCCTCCGAGCTCGACGCGTTAGGCTGTGAGATTAGCGAGTCGGCGGACTAGGTAGGTTGAGATCTCCGCACGTACCCCAGAGTTCGAACCTCTCAAGGGTTTGCGGAACCCGAAATCCGACATAATCAGACCAAAGTAATGAAGCACCTAGTGTTGGCCAATAAATAGTACAGTACTACTTTTGTGCAGTCCATGAAGTGATTATCCAATCTTTCTGTGTCTATTCTTTTGTGCAGTTCCACCAAAATTGCGGTCACTTTGTTTGTTTGCCAAATAGTAACAGGCAGACATCTGTCTGCACAAATATCAACCAGCTAGTAAACATATACCCCACCTTGTATTTTCGTTTTAAACACACCTCTTCCGCTTAGCATCTGTCATGTTTTGCATTGGACAATTTGATACTGTCTGGACAATTTCGTACTGAATTGATTTGCTGGTACAGAGCAGAAATATAGCGCCTATTCTTCATCAGACCAAGGATATCCATGTTCGCAGTGATGGAGGAGGTGAAATCAATACGACCGAAATTGAGCATTCAATCATTGAATCATGTCCTTCACCTCCAATGTAGGTCCACTCTGCCAATAAATTCACATGCAAACCACTAATATTACTATCTAATGACAGTACAAAAAGAGTAGCAAGATAGTAGCAAAGCATGTACCTTCGTAATGACCAACTCATAGTGCCACCAATTGGATATAAAGGTTTGGAAGAAAACATGCTCCTAATGTTGGACCATTTGTATTTTTTGTGCAGTTCCACTAAAATCGAGCATACCTGTTTGCATAGATATTGAAAGTGTGATTACTATAAAAGTGGCACTAGTTGAAGCATAGACTCACAAATATAAGCATTCCAATTTCTTAATGGGAAAAGGTAGCAAGACTGTCTCTAACCACTTGTTTGAAGGAATAAGTAAGGCAACATCGGCTGATGTCAGGAAGGCATACATAGTATTTTCTGAAAAATTGAGTCATTTCTGACCTTTCCTCTTCTTTTAAGCATATTTTGTGCAGTTCAACTAAAATAAAATGTCATCACCGCCTTGACAATTCAGTGACACTGTGGAAAAAGAAATGACTTGACATTACATCATGATCTCAGGTATGTAATCGACAGGCATTAGAGACAAACATACAGACCTCCTTTGATAACATAATGAACATTAATTTTAACAAAAGGTGTGACTAGCTTTACCGGGATAATTTGAGTGAACTCTACATCATCTGTTCCTTAATATAAGACGTTTTCGCAGTTTAATTTAAAGTACCCAAACGTCTAGTATTTAGAAAACATGTAGTAATTTTCTTGAGCATATATCTGGAAAAGCTTGTGACACTTTATATATGTCCATACGCTAATGCAACACCATTTGAATAGTACAAATATACACTAATCCAGTGTCTAGTGCAACAGTAGAGTAGTTTTTTATTACGGGGTACAGTACAATGGTTTTACTGAATAGATTTCCATAAGCTAGCACTGGAAGATTTATATAAGCATTCCAATACAAAATGTAAAGGTGACTAGTTTCAGCATTGGTATACTAGCTGTGCAACATCATTAAACCAAATACATAAGTCTGAAGGTAACTAGCATTATTAACTAATGACAGTATAAAAAATGCAAACCATATACCTTCAAGGTAAATATCATTTCGAACTCGAGGGGACTTGAAAAAATGCTATCCCAATCTTGATAATTGATCAAACATAAAAACTTGATCGAACGGATCAAGAGAAGAGCCGGAGGAGGAGGTGCCCACTCTTGACCTTTCCTGTTCTCTTCGTAATTTTTTTTGTAGTTTAACCAAAATAAAATGACATCAGCGACTTGGCGTTTTGGTGACACTGTACAAATTTTTGACTTATCCCATGAAAGTGAGGTATGTAATCTATAAGCATTAACAGCGCAAAAAGCTAAAGATAGTAACAAGTTTCATCGTTGGTATACTGGCTGTGCAACAGCATTAAAATGTCTTAGCTGAAAAATCTTTAATACATCCACAATCAAGAGCTAACCCTGAAATAATCTAGTGACACTAAATGGCATTGCTTAAATTTATCGGTGGCATTAGACTGAGTGCGGCATTAGTTAAATGTGGCATCACTGTAGCGGTAGCATTGCTTGACTTTACCGTTGGCGTTATACTAATAGCAAAAAAATTGCAATAAGGGCATGGGAGGCCCATTCGGACAGTGGGCGCACCAACGATGTACCTCCACGGACGCATAGAGTAGTGAGGGAGGTATGGTTGCTCAGAGCAACAAATATCCAGGCAGCATATGTGGATTACGTCCATTTTTGTTCTCTTTAGCCACCTTTTTCCTATGTGAGGACAACAAACCGATCAACCTGGTCATTCTCTATTGCGTTGTCATGCCTTTTTACCCTTTTTCACCCTTTTTCAACCAAGAGACACGAGACTTGTTCCTTAACTACTGATTTTCCCCTTTTCAACCTAGATGCGGGTTTGATGCCTAGTCTCTTCGACAATACTTTCTCCCTTCCTTTCCTTATTCAACCCAGACATGGATTAGTCTGCATGAAGTAGGGTTTCCTTTAATAGTGCAAATTAAGGTTTTCATCTGCATGACCAGCAGAGCAGAGGATAGCAAATTGGGAAGCAGGTGGAGTGGAAAAAGATTCACATGCAGCGATGTGGGCAGGAGGGGGCAATAGTACAAGGGTATGGTTCAAAAAAAGGTACCATACCTAAGGGTCCGCGGGAAGTGGCTTTGCTCGTGGTCGTCGTCCTCCGCACACACTACGACAACGATTTTGGGGACGGAGGCCATCCCGCGCGAGCGCTAGGTCTGAGAGGACGGCCTTGTCGTCAGTGCATGACCTCGCTCGCCGACGACGAGTGCGTCAATGATGCACGTCCTTCTCTTCCCCGATGGATCTGTGACCACCAGTGAGGAGGGAGAGAGAGATCGTCTTTTTTAGATCTAGATAGAGGGTGATAGTGTGAGAAGCAAGTGGGCAGCCCTTAGCAAGCAAGCGCTGAAGCTCCAGCCTATATATCTTTTTTAATACTAGTACTAGAGGTGGAGTAGTGGTAGAGTAGTTTATATTTTCTCTGCATACAATACCAGTTATTCGTGCTTCAAAACTGAACGGCACACCATTAAAAAATAAAGTCAAAAAATAATGCGGCACCTCGGGCCAACGCGGCCAGATCGCATTTTGCACGAGAAATGACACACCATGTTTCGTTGACATGTGGTCCCGTTCCAACATGTCAGTGAGACGACAACGAGTCCTTTTGTACAATTTCCGAATGGAAGTCTATGTAGGCTGGGGCACCTCTTCCTATACCGTGGCAACCGTCCATCGCCTCTTTGCCTTTCCCTCTCGATTTGGAACTGTTGTCGCATGCTCTTCCTCCCTCCTCCATTTGCCTTCACCCTTCCTTCTGCCATTTTTCGATCGTCTTCTCCATGGAGGGAATAGGCCGGAAACGAACCCGTTATTCTTGCCCCGATCTGAAAGATGACATGGTGGAGAAACCCATTGATCGGTGCGACGTCATCACCTTGGATTGCATGGCAGGTTCGTTCAAGACCATTCTCGACTTAACTAATAACATCATTACAAAGAACCCAAGGGTCCAGGAGCGGTTTGATCTCCCGTATCTTCTTCGCCATGACCCTGCTCGCTGGTGCGCAGATGACGGAAGCCTCGCCTTGTGCAAGTTGATGCCGCTTGATAATGATACATGTGATGTTAAGATGCCATCGCTTAAGGGTAAGGCCTGGGCAGGCGCAAATGGAGATTGGGTTTATATTGGGTACAACTGCGAGTGGGAACTTGTGAATGTGTAGACTCGTCAGCGGATTCTGATAACCCTATAGGGGATCAATTGTAGCCTCTTTCGATAAGTAAGAGTGTCGAACCCAACGAGGAGCTAAAGGTAGAACAAATATTCCCTCAAGTTCTATCGACCACTGATACAACTCTATGCACGCTTGACGTTCGCTTTACCTAGAACAATTATGAAACTAGAAGGACTTTGTAGGTGTTGTTGGATAGGTTTGCAAGAATATAAAGAGCACGTAAATATAAACTAGGGGATGTTTAGATGAAGAAGCAATAAAGTAAATATAGCGAGTGTGGAAAAGTGGTGGTAGGAGTTGCGGCATTGTCCCTAAACAATTGACTACTTTACTAGACCGATAGCAAGTTTTATGTGGGAGAGGCAATAGCTAACATACTTTCTCTTCTTGGATCATATGCACTTACGATTGGAACTCTAGCAAGCATCCGCAACTACTAAAGATCATTAAGGTAAAACCCAACCATAGCATTAAAGCATCAAGTCCCATACGCCACAACCCCCTTACTCGGGTTTATGCTTCTGTCACTCAAGCAACCCACTATAAGCGAATCATGAATGTATTGCAACACCCTACAGCGGGAATCCCTCACGCTTGCACGACACGGAGGGCACAATAGGATAGCAACATAACCACAAGCAAATTAAACCAATCATAGCAATTCACCAATCACCGATAGGACAATGAAAATCTACTCAAACATCGTAGGATGGCAACACATCATTGGATAATAATATGAAGCATAAAGCAACATGTTCAAGTAGAGGGTACAGCGGATTGCGGGAGAGCGGACCACTAAATATAGAAGGAGGAAGGTGATGGAGATGTTGGTGAAGATGATGGAGGTGTTGGTGAAGATCGTGGTGATGATGATGGCCCCCGGCGGTGTTCCGGCGCCACCGGAAGCAAGGGGGAGAGAACCCCCTTCTTCTTCTTCTTCCTTGACCTTCTCCCTAGATGGGAGAAGGGTTTCCCCTCTGGTCCTTGGCTCCCATGGAGTGGGAGGGGCGAGAGCCCCTCTGAAATTGGATCTGTCTCTCTGTCTCTCTCCGTTTCTGCGTTCTCAGATTCTGCACTTTCACCGTTTCTTATATATCCGGAGATCCGTAACTCCGATTGGATTAAAACCTTCGCCCATATTTTTCTCCGAAAATTAGCTTTCTTGAGGCAAAATAAGAGCGTCAACCGCCTTACGGGGTGCCCACGAGGGTCAGGGGCACGCCCCCTGCCTCGTGGCACCCTCGGGCATCGCCTCGCGTTGATTTTTCTTCCCAAAAATCACAAATATTCCAAAAATATTCTCCGTCCATTTTTATCCCGTTTGGACTCCATCTGATATGGGGTTTCTGCGAAAAATAAAACATGCAACAAGCGAGGAACTGCCTTTGAGCCTTTGGATCAATATGTTAGTCCCAAAATAATATAAAAAGTTGCGAAAAGTATATGAAAGTTGTAGAATATTGGCATGGAACAATCAAAAATTATAGATACGACGGAGTCGTATCAGCATCCCCAAGCTTAATTCCTGCTCGTCCTCGAGTAGGTAAATGATAAAAAAGATAATTTTTGATGTGGAGTGCTACCTAGCATAATCTTGATCATATGTCTAATCATGGCATGAATATTAAGACACGAGGGATTCAAGGCAGTAGTCTATCATTTGCCATAAAAACGATAATACTTCAAGTGTACTAATAAAGCAATCATGTCTTTTCAAAACAACATGTCCAAAGAAAGTTATCCCTACAAAATCATATAGTCTGGCTATGCTCCATCTTCATCACACAAAATATTCAAATCATGCACAACCCCGATGTCAAGCCAAGCAATTGCTTCATACTTTTGACGTTCTCAAACCTTTTCAACTTTCATGCAATACATGAGCGTGAGCCATGGAAATAGCACTATATGTGGAATAGAATATGATGGTGGAGGTTGTGTGGAGAAGACAAAAAGGGAGAAAGTCTCACATCGACGCGGCTAATCAACGAGCTATGGAGATGCCCATCAATTGATGTCAATGCGAGGAGTAGGGATTGCCATGCAACGGATGCACTAAGAGCTGTAAGTGTATGAAAGCTCAAACTGAAAACTAAGTGGGTGTGCATCCAACTTGGTTTCTCATGAAGACCTAGGGCATTTGAGGAAGTCCATTGTTGGAATATACAAGCCAAGTTCTATAATGAAAATCCCCAGTAGTATATGAAAGTGACAATATAGGAGACTCTTTATATGAAGAACATGGTGCTACTCTGAAGCACAAGTGTGGTAAAAGGATAGTAACATTGGCCCCCTTTTTTTCTCTTTTTTTTCTTTCTTTTTTTATTTTTTTTGAGCGGGCTTCTTTGGCCCCCCTTTTTTTATTTAGGCTTCTTTGGCCTCTTTTTTTATGGGGCAATGCTCTATAATGATGATGATCACACTTTATTTACTTACAATTCAATATTACAACTCGATATCTAGAACAAAGATATGACTCTATATGAATGCTTTCGGCGGTGTACCGCGATGTGCAATGATCTATCATAGCAATGACATCAAAAAACTGACAAGCCATGAAAACATCATGCTAGCTATCTTACGATCATGCAAAGCAATATGACAATGAATGCTCAAGTCATGAATATGATGATGATGGAAGTTGCATGGCAATATATCTCAGAATGGATATGGAAATGCCATGATAGGTAGGTATGGTGGCTTTTTTGAGGAAGATATAAGGAGGCTTATGTGTGATAAAGCGTATCGTATCACGGGGTTTGGATGCACCGGTGAAGTTTGCACCAACTCTCGAGGTGAGAAAGGGCAATGCACGGTACCGAAGAGGCTAGCAATGATGGAAGGGTGAGAGTGTATATAATCCATGGACTCAACATTAGTCATAAAGAACTCACATACTTATTGCAAAAATCTATTAGTCATCGAAACAAAGTACTATGCGCATGCTCCTAGGGGGATAGATTGGTAGGAAAAGACCATCGCTCGTCCCCGACCGCCACTCATAAGGAAGACAATCAATAAATACCTCATGCTCCAACTTCGTTACACAACGGTTCACCATACGTGCATGCTACGGGAATCACAAACTTCAACACAAGTATTTCTACAATCCACAACTACCCACTAGCATGACTCTAATATCACCATCTTTATATCGCAAAACTATTGCAAGGAATCAAACATATCATATTCAGAGATCTACAACTTTATGTAGAATTTTATGACTAACCATGTGATGACCAATTCCTGTCATCTCCCTAAATTGATATAAGTGAAGCAAGAGAGTTTAATTCTTTCTACAAAAGATATGCCCACGCTCTGAACAAGCGTTTGCTGCTCCTAGCTCTAGCTGATCCCGAAATCAGAACCCGCCGGATGTGGAACGAGGGGCTGTATTCTGTCTAATAAATATAAGTGAAGCAAAAGAGCATTCTACAAATGGCGGCTTTCTATGTGAAGAGAAACAGGCAATCCAAACTTCAAATGATATAAGCGAAGCACATGAAGCATTCTATAAAGCCACACTCAAAAGATTTAAGTGAAGTGCAATGAGCATTCTATAAATCAACCAAGGACTATCTCATACCAGCATGGTGCATAAAAGAAAAGTGAAAACTAAATGCAAAAGACGCTCCAAGACTTGCACATATTGCATGAACGAAACGAATCCGAAAACATACCGATACTTGTTGAAGAAAGAGGGGATGCCTTCCGGGGCATCCCCAAGCTTAGACGCTTGAGTCTCCTTGAATATTTACTTGGGGTGCCTTGGGAATCCCCGATCTTGAGCTCTTGCCTCTCTTCCTTTTCCTCATATCGAGACCTCCTCGATCAAACACTTCATCCACACAAAACTTCAACAGAAAACTCGGTAAGATCCGTTAGTATAATAAAGCAAATCACTACTCTAAGTACTGTTGCAAACCAATTCATATTTTGTTTTTGCATTGTGTCTACCGTAATATAGTTTTTCCATGGCTTAATCCACTGATAGAAATTGATAGTTTCATCAAAACAAGTAAACTATGCCTCAAAAACAGAATCTGCCAAAAACAGAACAGTCTGTAGCAATCTGAACATTCACCATACTTATGGTACCTCAAAAATTCTACCAAAATTAGGAAAAATAAAAAATTTGTACAGAAAGACAGTTCAAAAAGAATCAGAACCGTTTGACATTCCAGTAAAAAATGTAAAATCACGCACTACAGCCAAAGTTTCTGTCCTGCACCATACAAACCAATAAGCATTGTAAACATCCTAAAGGCAAACCTTGGCACATTATTTTTATAATACAATGGAATTGTACAAGAGAATAATTATTTTTGTTGAAAAGTTTCTGTAATCAAGATTCACAAAGTTTCCGTGAGCATGAACAAAGTTCAAGGAGCTCTCCCACTTCAACAATGCTTGTCTCTCTCACTTTCACTTTCCTTTTCGAAAAGTTTAGGGTTCCCCTCTTTATTTTTTTTGTTTTTAGACTATGTAAAAGCACTCAATAGAAATAAATGACTCTCTAAAACTTCCGGATTGTCTCCCTGACAGCGCTTTCTTTAAAGCCATTAAGCTAGGCATATAGTGCTCAAGTAATGGATCCACCCGGATCCCAAGGTATATCAAAGCCAACTTTAATTAACAATGATTTGTGATTTAGTAGTGAGCACAAAGTAACATATATCATGTAATGACGAAGTCTAACTCTCTTTCTATGCATCGGCATGTCGTAAAAGAACAATTCATGCACACATAGTAAAGGCCAATGCATAGTATAAACAGTTTCTTGCAATTTCATCATATGGGAAACATAGAGAGGTGGAGATGTAGTTCCTCTCTCATAATAATTGCAAGTAGGAGCAGCAAGCACATGCATATTATATCTATCAAAATCATCATGTGTAGTAGTAAAGTGCAACCCATCAACATAATCCTTAATAAGCACAAACTTCTCCGATATAGTGTAGTTGGGAGAATTCAAAAAGATAATAGGACTATCATGCGTGGGTGCAATAGCAAAAATTTCATGTTTAACATAAGGAACTATAGCAAGTTCATCTCCATAAGCATAATTCATATTGGCATCTTGGCCACAAGCATATCAAGCATCATCAAAAAGGGGTATTTCAAGAGGATCAACGGGATCATAACAATCATCATATCAATCATCCTTCGGTAAGCACGAAGGGAAATTAAAAAATGTATGAGTTGAAGAGTTACTCTCATTAGAAGGTGGGCACGGGTGGCTAATCCGCTCTTCCTCCCTTTGTTCTTCGCTCTCCTCATCATCTTTTTCATCCAATGAGCTCACAGTTTCATCAATTTCTTCTTCCATAGACTCCTGCAAAATATTAGTCTCTTCTTGGACAGCGGAGGAGTCCTCAATATATAGTTTAACATAGGCATTAGAAGCATAATTATCATAGCAATATTTAAGTATAGAAAAAATTTCAGATTTGTAAAGAGTAGCATCATATGTTTCAATCAAAGAAGCAATTTCATAAGCACCCTTAAAAGCAACAAATTCTTCAATTTGTTGAATGGCATAGTAATTATAAACACCCTTAGCATACAAAGATACGATTCCATTATCACTAAACTCGCATTGGTAGGGAAGGTGTTTCTTAGGGTTTTTAGAACAACAAGTAACATCATATATTTCATATAAATTCCAAGCATAGCATTGCAAACGATGAATTTGATCCAGTAAAAGTTTCCCCTTTTCAGATATACGGTGTCGCACATAACAAGCATGCTCGTCTAAAGATTTGCCCTCAACTAAGCTAGTGGGGGTTTCAGCACGAGCACAAAGGGATCGAAGATGATCCAAGTAAAAAGCTTCAGGAGTGTGATAGATTTTGAGTGGTTCTTCAACCATTGGTTCAGTAGGTACAACTAATTTTTTTGGTATTTTGTGTTTCCTGCCCATAAATAAAGATAGAAAACAACTAAGAACAGCAAATAAAAATTACTTAGTGATAAAGCAAACAAGCACACACGAGAATATTCACCCCATGCTATGACTCCCTGGCAATGGCGCCAAAAAAGGCTTGATAACCCACAAGTATAGGGGATCAATTGTAGCCTCTTTCGATAAGTAAGAGTGTCGAACCCAACGAGAAGCTAAAGGTAGAACAAATATTACCTCAAGTTCTATCGACCACCGATACAACTCTACGCACGCTTGACGTTCGCTTTACCTAGAACAAGTATGAAACTAGAAGGACTTTGTAGGTGTTGTTGGATAGGTTTGCAAGAATATAAAGAGCACGTAAATATAAACTAGGGGATGTTTAGATGAAGAAGCAATAAAGTAAATATAGCGAGTGTGGAAAAGTGGTGGTAGGAGTTGCGGAATTGTCGCTAAGCAATTGACTACTTTACTAGACCGATAACAAGTTTTATGTGGGAGAGGCATAAGCTATCATACTTTCTCTTCTTGGATCATATGCACTTATGATTGGAACTCTAGCAAACATCCGCAACTACTAAAGATCATTAAGGTAAAACCCAGCCATAGCATTAAAGCATCAAGTCCCATACGCCACAACCCCCTTACTCGGGTTTATGCTTCTGTCACTCAAGCAAACCACTATAAGCGAATCATGAACATATTGCAACACCCTACAACGGGAATCCCTCACGCTTGCGCGACACAGAGGGCACAATAGGATAGCAACATAACCACAAGCAAATTAAACCAATCATAGCAATTCACCAATCACCGATAGGACAACGAAAATCTACTCAGACATCATAGGATGGCAACACATCATTGGATAATAATATGAAGCATAAAGCACCATGTTCAAGTAGAGGGTATAGCGGGTTGCGGGAGAGTGGACCGCTGAATATAGAAGGAGGAAGGTGATGGAGATGTTGGTGAAGATGATGGAGGTGTTGGTGAAGATCGCGGTGATGATGATGGCCCCCAGCGGTGTTCCGACGCCACCGGAAGCAAGGGGGAGAGAGCCCCCCTTCTTCTTCTTCTTCTTCTTCCTTGACCTTCTCCCTAGATGGGAGAAGGGTTTACCCTCTGGTCCTTGGCTCCCATGGCGTGGGAGGGGCGAGAGCCCCTCCAAGATTGGATCTAGTTCTCTGTCCCTCTCTGTTTCTGCATTCTTAGATTGTGCCCTTTCATCGTTTCTTATATATCTGGAGATCCGTAACTCCGATTGGATTGAAAGCTTCGCCTAGATTTTTCTCCGAAAATTAGCTTTCTTGCGGCAAAAGAAGAGCGTTAACCGCCTTACGGGGTGCCCACGAGGGTCAGGGGGGCGCCCCCTGCCTCGTGGCACCCTCGGGCACTGTCTCGCGTTGATTTTTCTTCCCAAAAATCACAAATATTCCAAAAATATTCTCCGTCCGTTTTTATCCCGTTTGGACTCCGTCTGATATGGGGTTTCTGCGAAACATAAAACATGCAACAATCGAGGCGGCTTTGGGCCTTTGGATCAATATGTTAGTCCCAAAAATAATATAAAAAGTTGCCAAAAGTATATGGAAGTTGTAGAATATTGGCATGGAACAATCAAAAATTATAGATACGACGGAGACGTATCAGATTCCACTTCCAAAAATCTCAGAGTGCCCTGAGGTTGAGCACACAGATGATCCACGTACGTTCAAATACGATCATGGTGACTGTCGTCTACGGAAGGTAGCAATTTGTCGAGTTCCCAACCGCTCTTTGATTAGACGAACTATGAAGTCGTTGCTATCTTCGACAAGCTTGTTGTCGTCATTACTTCCAGGACTCCTCCATGGATATTGCTCAAAAATCAATTTTTGTACACGTATGAGTACTGTGATGCAATTGAATATGAGAGTTTTGTGTTTGCTGCCACCATTCATGGCAATGTTTGCATGGAATCCTTATGGTTTCGGTACGTTTGTCTTCCACCATAATTATAATTGTTTCATCCACATGCATGCGGGTTAGCAAGTTTCCCTTTACTAATTAACCTTCTTGTGTTTCCAAGGTCCTGTGAACATTCCACCACCTATACTTGAAAAAAATTATAACCAAGGGGGAGATGACGATGGTGATGATCACGAGCATGAGGACGAGCAGGGCCTATATACTCAGTGGCGCCTCGCAACTTATTCCGATGGATCACCTCTTCTTGTCTGTATATAGCGCACTGCTGATGTTACTACTAAGGAAGCAGGTGTTGTCTCCCATGGTCGCACTCTCTGGACCTATTCCAACACCCGTTGTAGGGTATTCAGGATGGATACTGGTGTGCTAGCGCCAACACCTTCTCCCTGGTTCAGTATTGATAGTCTTGGAGAAAACTCACTCTTCCTTGGACAAAACTACCCAATGATGGTGAAAGGCGATCCAGCTGTTGTTGACACAACGTCACTACCATTTATGAGAAGCAATTGTATCTATACCTCGGACATTGCGGTGGTTCCCTACCATGGTCCTGATATAGTAGGCCGCTTCAGACTGGATGATCAGTCCTGCGTTGGTCTTGATATTGACAATAGCTGGCCCTTCCCAGAGGCTTACCTATGGTTCAAAGCAAGCATTTCCAATGCCGAGGATTGGTTGAGCTGAAGTTCATTTGATTGCTTGTTATTTGTTGTGTGATGAAAACTTTAGTATTTACTAGAATGTTTTGTTGGAAATAATCTATAATCCAACATGTATCCTCGTTGTCGTTGTGTGTTTATGACTTGTTGTATGTAATGAATGGTACATTTGCAAATGCATGTCCTAAACTCAATTTATGAATGGTTTCGAGTCACTTGTTGGAGTGTGAGTACCATAGTAGTATAGCCAGCATCCGGTTATATGAAGTTGCCACATCACATAGAGCCAACCTAATATTGGAGTATGCTAGCACAATAGTTAGTTCTAGTTAGATCAACTAGAGCTAGGTGTCGCACGGAGGCCGAGAAATATGGTGATAGCGTGACTGCATGATGTGGGTGTGTACGTAGTATGATGTAGGCACAGGGCTTGCCGTGTTTCCTACTCCTCCGGTCTAAATGTGGAGAAGATTTGGTCGAGTTCTTCCTTCTTTTGCCGACACGTGGGATATCCAGCATCCAAGTCATGTCATGCAAGAAAATGGAGTGCTAGTTGAAGCCACGTGATGTGCATCTTGGGTTAAACTGTAAATAGAATCTTACTCTTGAGTAACTTCAAAAGCGGCCACCGAAGATCTTTATTGGATTTGTTTTCCATCACTAGCACGTCGAGGTGAAAGATGTGTAGGTTTAGTGGGTCATCTTGCATTTTCACTGACATGTGGGACCGCATGTGAGCAAGCAGACGATGGGCTCCGCGCATCTGCTGGCTGGCTGAGAAGAGAGAGAGAAGAGGGCTGAGCACGGACTCCAGGAATTTTTACGACAATGCGAGTAGTACTAGTGGTGTACTGTACTCCTAGAGAGATAATGTGTTCGCTCTACGTAACTAGCATCTCGATATAGTGGGGTGGCATGGGCCATAACTAGCATTCACGTCTAGCAGTATGACACACGCCGCCCACACGAGTCCCATCTGACACCAATTTTCTCGGAGTCCGTGCGACAACCATCTCTTCTCCCTCCTGTTTTCGCAGCCATCGCGCAGTGGGCGGGGTGGGGGTTTGCCGATAGTCGGTTTGCTCAACTGCGGTCCCACTTGTAGGTGAAAATGCAACACAGCACGCATCCCCCCTTGAGTAGCATGCCAGACCAACCGTGTGGGGGTGCGACACGAACACGAGAGGCTTTTCCCTTTGAACTTGTAATTTGCAAAATTTGGTTTTGCTCCATGGCGCGACCGATAGATAGAAATAACGATTTTCCCTAGAGTAATGAGAAGTTTGGTTCTGGCGCGGTTCATGCATGGAGTACGTATGAAAATTATGAAGTTGATGCAAAAGGTAAGATAATTACTAGTAGTACAATATACTACTACATGGATTCGACGGAAAGATAAAGATACATACGGATCCATCAATGATATCCTCACGCCCTAGTGCGCCGGGTCACCAATCGACATGTGAGGAGTAGCGGCATTGGCGGCGAGCTCAACGTGCTTCTGAACAATGCCGTCCAAGGTTGCCCTATGGTCCAAGAACGCCAGTGTCCTATCGTCCTCCTCTTGCACATAGTAGTCCTTGTGGATGATTTGCGTGTAGACGTGGGTGATTATGTCGATGGTGTCTTGCTGCGCCAGGCGCTGCGCGGCGAGCGCGACCTCGAGGTGGACATTCTATGGCGCGATGACGGGCAGTCGCAGGGCCACCAGTGTGTCGAAGAGGTTGTCACCATAGAGGCCGTTGAGGGTGGCGGGCGTCACAGAGCTTGGGCGCATGGGCTGGAGGCGTACGTCAAGGTCGTCCGCGAGCTTCTTGATGATGGTGAACTTGTCAAGGAAGCCGACGAGGACCTCGTCGAACAAGGAGACAAAGCGGTCGTCCAAGAGGCCTCTCGCCCTGGCTACCTCAAGCACGACCTGGAGACGTTCCTCGGTGCCGGGCTGCAAGCCGACGTCGTGGACCATCTGGCATAGCGGGCTGATGCACGCGCTCATTGCCTCCATGGGTCTAGCTTCTAGTCAACTGATCTTGCGATTGGAGTGATCACTCTTGCCCTTGGTTAGGGTGCGTAGGTGCGTAGGATTTCGTAGATTGGACTGGTGGGGAGCCTTTATATGAGAAGTGCAGACTGCATTGCATTCACGTGTGTGTTGGCCATCTACTCCTCGGCCCTCCCTCTGTGCTGGTGCAGTATAGTCATCTCACCGAGACCAAGTTGGGGCAAAACGGAAGAACTTTGATGTTGACTGGTTTATTGGTCCCCTTTGCATTTTGCGCCAAGTTTTGATCTTTGATTTAACTAATAAAATGTTAATGCATGTAACAAAAAATGTTGTGCTAAGGCCCTTCCCATTGCTCCATGGTGGATAGGTACTAAGCATGCCACATAGGCAAAAAAATAACATAGCGCAGTAATTAAGGAGGAGAGAGAGCACTTTGGTGACCCTAGGAAGAACTAATGCCAAGCACGTGAACCTAAGGAAACCACTTAAATGAAAGAAGTTGACCAATGCATCGGGAACTACGTTCAAAACCGAATAAAACAATACTCCATGTATTTATTTATAAAGGGGGTAGTACATTTTTTGTGACATGCATTACTAGATATTGCTAGTCAAATACTAAATCTAGACGGACGTGGTAGTACTCTACTTCTAAATCCAGACGGTGTTGCTAGACTAGTAGTAGTACTACCAATGTAGTACTAGTACTGTACTCCCCGTTGGTCAAATTACTCCTCAAAGTGAAGTGACAAGACCCTGCGCCGGAGATGAGACCTGAGTGTAGGCGCCATGTTCATCATACCAAAGTCAGCCTCACCGTGTGCAGTCACTACCATCATGGCTGTAGAGCTAGCCTGCTTACAACTAGCCGTGTTCGACATAATTTCCTGTGCGTTGCCACGGGTATCTCTACTCTTTTCTTATATGAGTAAGATGCTCGTGCATTGCACAGAACACCAAGATAGGGGGTGGACAGCGTCGGCATCGGCCATCGCACCAGATTGTTTCATGGCCTTATAGATGTGGTGGGGAGGAGATAAGGCTGATTGTGAGAGTCAAGGAGTTGTTTGTAAATAGGGAACAAGTGCGGGAATCTTTTTGCAAAACTGCAGAAGTTTGCTTTGTATGCGTCAGATCCAGATCCGACGGCTATTGCTGAAAGATGGCAGGCACATGATCATCACCAACTCAGGACCTCTTTGATTCGCAGGATTTTGAAAATGCAGGAATAGGACACGACAGTATTACAAGTTTCAAGCTGATATTACAAATGTTAGGAGTAATGTTGCACCTACGAAGAGGGAATTATTAGGAAGTTTACGTAAGAACTTTTGTTACTGTAGGTGGATGCAGCATTATCGCACAAACTAAATCCATCGCCCTGACAAGTCACTAATGGGCAAATAAATTTTTGAGTCTCTAGCGACTTGATGTTTCAAAAACAAATTCAGCTTCTGCGGAGACTTTGTCATTTAGGCTTAGACACTTGCGGTGATTAGCACGACATTCATTGTTGCGCTAGAGAACGCCAAACCTCATTACCTTGAGCACACTTGCCTCCAGAACAAAGAACCTGGTCAATTTAATCTCAGATGTGCTGCCTCGGTAGTCGATCAAATCAATTTCTGTAAGATGGAAATCAAGGCATTCGATGAGATTGTTATAGTGCAACACATTTTTCATTTTGGGGTCTTTTTTTATCTGCAAAATAAGAGAACATATTAGAGCAGCTGGCTGTATAAGATTTCCGTGTCATCCAGAGGTACCAATATAATTCACTCATACGATAGGGTTGGCTGGCTAGTGATGTTTTTTCACTCACTCACTCTCTCTCTCTCTCTCTCTCACCTCTCATTTACCTAGGAGCACGTGAAGAGCTTGGGTTGCCTTCCACTATGTGTCCAATGCCATATTTCTCAAAAGTATCGCCACATAATACGTATCAATGTCAAATCAAAAGATTTTGGAACCACTCTAGGGATGTGAGAGAGTTGGCACTGCTGTGCACACAGACCCACATGTATAAACAAATCAATTAAACCAACTACACCAGCCTCTCACTCTCCCAAACAAGTGTTTTGTTTGCCTCAATCCTCTCCCTCTCCCACACAAGTGTTTTTTTATTGCGTGAGTTAATTGGCACCAGAGCAAAGTAGGTGGTTCAGATTGGGGCGCCAGGTGAGCAATGGAGGGGCATCGATGCCAAACGCATCACAAGTGAATTTGGCACGTGTTTTGGCCTACATAGTGGAGGGCCGTTATAGCCCACTTTTGTAATACCTCGTATTTATTGTAAAATTTTGACCATGGATTTACCTAAGAAAATGCCAATGCATGTCACCAAAAATTATACCATTTGAAATTATGTTCAAATATAAATCCAATGATATAATTTTTAGTGACATGCATTAACATTTTGTCAGTTAAATCTATGGTCAAATTTTGATACTACAAAATAGGAAGAGTAAACCAGGACGGAGGTAGTACTTGCTCTTAGGGTAACCATAGAGTTACTAGTCTAATTTACTTGCCACTATGACTAGCCTAGGCTACTAGTAGTACAACAAAAAAACGATGCAGGTGATCACGTGAGAAGAAAAAATACTAATAACATTTATTTATGTGCAGTGCGTAGATGCAGTTTTGAACACTACACTTGTCATCGTAATTTGGGAAAATTATGAAAAAGTTGAGCTACATTGTGATTACCGTTTACTAGTACTAGGAAAGAAGTTTCACCTCAGTGAGTAGCTTCTCCATGCATGGAAAGCATGTAAGGAATCCAACAACTTGATCCAGATTGGGGCCGATAGATTTTATTGCCAAGATCTTCACTGCGCGCAAAGACTAGGTCAAGCTTGTGGGAATCATTTTCTGGATGACAGTCGTAGATACATCAAGAAGAAATTTAAAAATATGAATTTCAAGAAGACGAAGAAGAAGATGAGTGTTGTACCTGAATGATTACGGATCCAATAAAGAGTTTGGAGAATTTGGCAGACGAGTACAGCAACGCTGTCAATTTTGGCGCGTCAATGACCCTGATTTTTGTTGGACCTTCTAGATCAGATACAAGCAATCTCTCATGGAAAGGCGCATTCTCAATGACCATAACATGGAACAGCTGGAGTGATCTCTTCCAAACTGATGTCTTGTTGTGGGGCCATCAAGACACATAAATCCATCAAAGATTCGTCGAGGCGATGTGGAGGCTAATGAACCCGTGGATCCACCGAATACGAAGGTACTCGAGCGCAGTTCAGCTGCGGAGCAGGTGCTCCATAGCCTTCTTCGAGATGCCAATGTCAAAGAGGTCGAGCTGCTTGAGTTGAAGGAGAAGAAGGGCGGGCGCGACATTAATCTGGGAAAAAATAGCAGGAGCTGAACCTGGCGCGGTGCAGCGGTGGCGTGAGGCGGAGCACAGACGGCGGCAGAGAGCGACATCGTCCAGCTTCAAACCTGAGCTCCTCGAGCTGATCTAGGGCAGGGGATAAGAACCACTCATCGAACTTGGTTTGGACCTTGCAGTTGGTACTGAACATGCGGATGCCAAGGCGTCTGGCTGGCCTAGGGTGCAATGAAATAATCTTGGAGACTGCGGCCATGTGTTTGCAATCCTAGTCGTAGAGGCAGCTGTCGACGATGAGGTTGAGGGGGACGCGGCGCCAGAGGGGGCACCACCGCCAGGAGAGCAGGGTGGTCCAGACGGCAGATTTGGTGGGGAGGAGGCCAATGATGTCGAGCAGCATGTCGTCGGGGGAGACTGCTGATGAAGTCCATGCTCGCCGGATGCGGCTTTGGCTCGAGCCGCCTCCGCTTGTTGGCTGCCTCTCCGTCCATCTCAGTCGGCGGCGACGCCGGTGTACACGTGTGCTGGTGTGTATTGTGTGCTGGGTGTGCGCGAGTCTGTCCTTCTATGCATGCCGTCGCGGAGTGGTGAAGTATGCGCGAGTGCGTCCTTCACGAGGAAGAAGTGTGCCCTCAATTTACTAGTGTGCGGGGTGCTACCCTAAGTGGTTTCAACTTTGTTTACTTCACCGCGTGTCAGATGGGCCTCTACTTTACTTATTTTCACCCACTGCCACAGGGCCAGCACACGAAGATAGAGAACATGAGATGACAAGGCAGCATGTGGATTGGTTGACCCGTCAACTAAACAATATACGAAGCTATACACTGACACAGTGACCATATAATCCCTCGGTATAGAGAGGTTGAGTGAGAGGGGAGACCCGTGAGAGATAGTAGAGAGAGAGAAAGAGCTACTCCCTCAGTTCGATAATGTAATGCCTATATTTTTGTAAAGTCAAACTTCTGAAACTATGACCAATTTTATAAAGAAATTACTTATATCTACAATACCAAAGATAAATGATAGTATGAAGTAAGTACATGTTGTGATAAATCTAATGATCGTTCCAGATGTAAAAAAATTCTCCACATATACCTGGTCAAACTTTTCTGAGGTTTGTTTTTTCAAAACATCCATATGCTTATGGACGTGAGAGAGTCCCTATCTAGAGAGAGAGAGAGTGAAATAGAAAGAGTGAGTGAAAAAGTGTGTGTGCATGTGTGAAAGAGACATGGACAACACACGATAAAGTAGAGAAAAAGCGTGTGTGTCTTATGCAAACATATCACACATGCATCTTCGACAGCGGAAGCGAGGTGAGGAGATAGTGTGTGGTTGTTTGCAACCGAGAGAGAAAGACCCCTAGCACATGGCCAAGAGAGGTTTGACAAACAAGGGAGAGAGGTCGAGAGAGATGTACGGAGAAAATGCAGACATGGGGAGGAGAGAGTGTATGTTTGTGACAGAGAGATCCCCTGGAGATCATTTTGGGACTAGATGGGTGGGAGATCGAGTGACAAGGTGTGTGCGCGATAGAAGATACCCCGAGAGATATCGAGATAGACGTATGGATGGAAGGAGACAATACGTGTGTTCCTGATGGCTAGTGAGAGGTAGTCATACTTAGGGGGGAGTGCGTGCGTCTATGATGGAGTGAGGGATTATGCTACCTAGGGGGGTGCGTGTCACATAGAGAGAGAACAAGGGCGGAGAGTGTTAGATGGGTCTATCTAGCGCGAGTGAGATATGTGTATGTGTGAACTAGGGAGATATAAAGTTTGAGAGAGATAGAGGAGCCCCGATACGGCTGAGTGGTGCGTTAGACAACTGAGAGGGGGAAAGAGATATTCCATCTGCTCGATAATGTAGTGCATATAAATTTTGTAGAAGTCAAACTTTGGAACTTTGACCAGGTTTACGCAAAAATTATTTATATCTACAATACCAAATATACATCACACAAAACTACATCGCATGATGAATCTAATGGTATATGTTTGTCGTTCTAGATGTAAATGTTTTTCTCCACGTACATGGTCAAACTTTGTGATGTTTGACTTTTCAATAAATCTATATGCTATGGACCGAAGAGAGTGCCTAAGTCGGGAGAGATCAAGTGCGTGTGAAGGAGAATGAGTGAGTGTGCAAAAAGAGTGTGTGTGTGTGAAAGAGAAAGGGACAACAAATGATAAATTAGAGAGAGAGTGTGTGTTCGTTTCTTATGCAAACATATCACACATGCATCTCCGAGATAGAAAAGCGAGGTGAGTAGATACACGAAAATAGCTAGTGCGTGATTGTTTGCAACAGAGAGAGACACCCCTATAACACATGTCCAGTAGAGGTCTGGCCAACAGGGGACAAAGGCCGAGAGGGACGCATGGAGAAGATGGACGCATGGGGAGAAAGAGAGGGTGTGTTTGTGATAGAGAGATCTCTCGAGATCGTGAGGGGACTATATGGGTGGGATATCGAGGGACGAGGTGCGTGTGCGATAGAAAGATGGCCTGAGAGAAATCGAGATAGACCGTGCACATGTTTGTGATGGAGACTAAGAATTAGCTAGTCATAAACATATAGGGGGGGGGGCTGTGTGTGCCTACAATTGAGCGAGAGACCATCATACACGGCTAGGCGTGAGATTGTGTGTGTGTGAAATGGAGAGAGAATGAGGGATAGAGAGAGAGAGTTTTAGATGGGTCCATCATTGCTTCAGCCATTAATTAGTTCACAAACATACATTTTTTCCGTTGCATTCGAGATAGAGGATACTGAACAGATTCAGATGGCGATTTTGGCAGGCTTGTATTACTGATAGTAGAGAGTGTCTCGACCACTGCATCATAACATAAATTAGGAGGGGAACCAAACAGATTAATCATGAGTTATTGCCATATTACCTGGCCTAGATTTATTGGAAAGAAACAATTGGGGTTGCCTTGCTGTTTTCAGAGTTTGTCTTCTTATCTTCAGCAGCGTGCACCTAATTAACACACTAGCATTGCTATGATTGGCCAAGTCAGATAATAGGAAAGCAACATTGACACAACGAACATTTGGCCAACTAGCCTACACCAAATTAACACAATATAGCACATCTATCATCAGCCAGGTAAGGTAATACGAAAGCAACATTGACACAATGAATGAATGGGCAACCAGAGCAGCACTATAATTCAGTAATGTGCATGATATGAGATAGAACACTCATGCAGCTCAGTATGCAAAACTACGAAGCAGTTTATTTACAAAAATCAACATTGGCGCCTTTAACATTTTGCTACAACTAATTTAAGATCAGATAAAGGTTGGATTCACGCCGATTAACAAAATACACGCTGATGTAAAAATATAGTGATATACAACAGGTACTTACATCAACATTGGAGCATAGAGAATTCCCTCAAGATATTTTCCTCAAATACAATCCCAATGAAGGAAGTCTTCTATCATTTAACCTTATTTTCTAAAAGAGAGATGGGTAAGAAACATGTAGAAAATATGATCAAAATGCTATAAAGTTTCATGATGCGAGGATACGCACACACATCTTAGAATGGAGTTGACATTCTTTTGCTGGACTGGAGCGGACTAGTTCTTTGGCCACTGGAATCTGCTTATTATCAGTGGGAGTTGGGTTTCTTTGTGCTGGAGCAGTATCTATGAAAAATGTAGTTGATTTATTATCTCCTGGCGTTTGGATCTTTTGCAAAGACCTGGTTTGTAACCCTTCAGATTCTAACATAGCCGTCTTCCCCTTGCATGCCTTATATAGAAGAATGGTGCTTCAATTATAAATCATGCTACAACAGAGATGGAATAGATACTGAAGAATATAAAGGCATGACATATTGACATGTATTACCTCCATCCGAAAATAAATGGATGGGTCTAGGCATATTTCAGTTCTAGATACATCCAGTTTTATCCATTTTTGCGACATGTAATCCGGACGGAGGGAGTATGATGTAAGAGCTAGGGATACGATAGGATAACACAGTAAAAAACACACTGAAAACCCACTGCAAAACCAAAGTATTCAAACCCACTGATATGAGATAGTACACTCATACAGCTCAGGATGCAAAACTACCAGGCATTTTTCCTTACAAAAATCAACATTGTGGCCTTTAATCATACATTTTTCTACAACTAAATTTAGATTAGATAAAGGTTGGATTCACGCCGATTAACAAAATACATGCTGATGTAAAAATATAGTGATATACAATAGGTACTTACATCTGCATTGGAGCATAGAGAATTCCTGCAAGAATCCATGGGTAAGAAACATGTAGAAAATATGATCAACATGCTATAAAATTTCATTATGCAAGGATATGCACACGCTTCTTAGAATGGAGTTGACATATTTTTGCTGGACTAGAGCGGACTAGTTCTTTGGCCAATGGAATCTGCTTATTATCAGTAGGAGTTAGGTTTCTCTGTGCTGGAGTAGTATCTATAAAAACTGGAGTTGGTTTATTATCTCCTGGCGTTTGGATCTTTTTCAAAGACCTTGTTTGTAACCCTTCAGATTCTAACATAGTCGTCTTTCCCTTGCATGCCTTGTATAGAAGAATGGTGCTTCAATTATAAAACATGCTACAACAGAGAGAGGGAATAGGTACTGAAGAATAGAAAGGCATGACATATTGACATGTATTCCCTCCATCCGGAAAAAAATGGATGGGTCTAGGCGTATTTCAGTTCTAGATACATCCTTTTTTATCCATTTCGGCAACATGTAATCCAGACGGAGGGAGTATGGTGTAAGAGCTAGGGATACGACAGGACAACATAGTAAAAAACACTAGTTGAATGTAAAACTGTATGCGAGCGGAATACGTACGTATAGAAAAAACTAAGGCAACATACACGCGTATGATTGGGAAACTAAGATGGCATTGCAACAGAGCACTAGAACAACACTTCAATGTAAAAAAACATGGCATGGTAGATAGATGAAGTACATACTGATAAATAACAATGCATAAGATATTCAGAAGCATGATGTCCAACTTAAGCAGATGGCATTGCGATAGAGTAGAATGACAGTACTTGAATTTTAAAACATGTTATCATGAATGGAATAGGTAATGAAAAACATGAAGGCATGACATATTTACATGCATGATCAGCATGCTAAGCACATGGCATTGCAATAGAGTAGATACACTCCAGGACATTATATGCATGTTGTACCCATATCACGGGCCAAGTTAGAGCAAGGACCTTGTGGGGTGAAGAGGATTCATCATCTTTTTGCAAGTCTTCTAAAGAACTGCCTTTACATGTTCCATCATATTGGGTATCATTGACATCAAGTTTATTGGCCTTTACATTGCTCCATGAGGTTCTTGTGGATATATCAGTGTGTGTAATTATATCTGACATGCATGGAAGACTACTAGTAGTTAGATTTATGTAATGACTGCCTGTAGGAGATGACTTAAATAGTAGGACTGAGGTTAACTAGTAGCAACAGGTCTCAAAAACTAAAGGGAGAATACAGATGAAAGCTACAGAATATGTATCGTTTGTACTCGAGATTAACTAGATGGCACACAAAAGTATTAAAGAACAACATAGGTAATACTAGAAGTGGTATAATACTATAATCACTAGCCTGTGGGATAACATTGGCTGATGGATGATAACTATGGAACAACGTTACCTAAAGAACAAGTATCTTAGCTGAACTATGGAACATCGTTAACTCCTGAACAAGACCCGTAAGAGACCAGCATGAATATACAGTGAAATGTGATAATCTATTTTCCATGCTTAGATGAATAACAAAGCCATAAATGTTGCACACAAGTAAGATGAGGGTACAACCTATCTTGTCGCCATCCATAGGAGTGAGCATCATGTGCTGACTTGTCGATGGCCCTGCAGTTGTTGTGGCTGTCCATGTCAGGCACGCGCATTCGATGTAGGGAACTATTGAGTGGGGACTATAGCTCCCTTCTGTTGTATGCTTCCCTTGTTGGAGCAGTTGCGGTGAGTCGGAAGACGGTGTGGCTGAAGATGCAGATAACACATAATGTTAAGAATGACACATCTCTTTGATCTGAAGAAATACACCAAGAGATCAACAACAAGGTATGAGAGTGGTCACACGTCTGTTGACTGAAGACTAAATTGGGGTCACACGATTTTATTTTATTTTGGTACTGTCCGATCTACGACAGATGGCTTGATGGCCGTCTTGTGCCTCCCGGCTGACACTATTTGAAATCTTCCCCGAAGAGCCAGCGACCAACGGCAGAGCAGCCTGCCTCCACCGTCCGTGGCCCCGGCCAAAACCCCGCTCCTCGCCCCACCGCATCATCGTGGTTGCACCGCCCCCGGGCCAATCCACAAAGACTCCCCGTCATCCAGATCCAGCGGCGGTAGAACCTTCAACCCATGCAACTCTAAGATAGCCATCTAAGCGCTACTTCCGCGACGAACTTGCGGCCCCGCACCCTTCCATTAGACACTAGCCAACTGGCAGCCTAGGAGCTCTGCTGCCTCGAGGGGTGCTGCTTCCCATTGGGAATCGATTGGCCCAGAATAAAAATTCAGACAACTGAGGCCTAAATAAAGTGTTTTGAGATGAGGGTGTGACCTATCTAGCGGCATGATGAAGTAGGCAGCTCCAGCTGCCGAGTCGGTGAGGCCGCGCGATTCTTGATGGCGACGGTGGCGAGGAAGCAGCAATGTCATGACGGTCAACAGCTACGGGAAGCAGCGCCGGGACTCTGGACGGATCCGAAGTTGGAGCCGCTTCGGCACCATGAACAACGGCAGGGTTGAATCGGCTCTGGTACGGTTCACGCGGCCGTCGTTCAGGCAGCTCCAGCAGCATGGAGTAAGAGGCACACGGCCTAGTGCATGACGACAAATGGACATCGTTTTCGACATTAGGGAGGAGGGCGGCTGTGAAATTGGTGTGGTGAGGGGTGCCATGGAGGAGGGGCTGAGGTTTCGTGGCTCGGGAGAAGGGAGCTTCCGGGGAGAAGGTGATTTGGCGCCTGTCGGTGTCAAAACCGGCGGATCTCGGGTAGGGGGTCCCGAACTGTGCGTCTAGGCGGATGGTAACAGGAGACGAGGGACACAATGTTTTTACCCAGGTTCAGGCCCTCTCGATGGAGGTAATACCCTACGTCCTGCTTGATTAATATTGATGATATGCGTAGTACAAGAGTAGATCTACCACGAGATCAAGGAGGCTAAACCCTAGAAGCTAGCCTATGGTATGATTGTTGAGATGTAATGTTAGTCCTATAGACTAAGGCCCTCCGGTTTATATAGACACCGGAGAGGCTAGGGTTACACCAGTCGGTTACAATGGTAGGAGATCTCCATGTCCGTATCGCCAAGCTTGCCTTCCACGCCAAGGAAAGTACCTTGGGACACGAGCCGAGTCTTCAATCTTCTATCTTCGTAGTGCAGGAGTCCGCGGATATTGATAGTCCGGCTGTCCGGACACCCCTAGTCCAGACTCCCTCGGTAGCCCTCGAACCGGTCTTCAATGACGATAAGTCCGGCGTGCATAATGTTCGGCATTGCAAAGCGGGTTCCCCTCCTTGAATAATTCGGAGAAGATAATGAACACCAGGATAGTGTCCGGCTCTGCAAAATAAATTCCACATTCCAACGTAGAGAGAATAAAATATACACTTAACTCAATCTGCTGACGTATTATGCGGCGTGACATCACACCGCAGCCAAGCCCTTGTTTGGATCATTTTTATTATTCCGCCTCAGCACGTTTAGCGAAGCGGTTTCCTTGGCACGTCTTGTCGAGGCAGAGATCGTGTTCCCCTTTATTCTGGGATCCTCATCAATACGTGCGTGGGTAACCCAACCGTTCCCGTCGCCACGCCTCCTCTATCGAAGGGGAATCTCAAACGGTCACGGAGACGGCCCTTGGTATTATTTCCCCTTTATAAGAGGACCAAGGCCTGTCCTTGTCTTTCAACCTTGCATCGAATCTTTCCTCTGCTCCCCGTTCCAACACCTAGAGCTTGATTGAGCACCTCGGATCCACAACAATGTCGGCTCCGACCTCCGGGGCGGTGGATGCCCTCCTCCGTCACGGAGGAGGACATTTTGAATTCGCGAGGCCAAGCACAGCCTCTGAAGTTTCACACAGGTTACTGCCCCGGGCAGGCCGTGCCCCCCGAGCCCGGTGAATCGTCGTTTTCGCATGTCACCTCCGTCGGGATTAGGCTTCCAGCGGATCCTTTCGTGAGGGGGTTCCTATTCTACTACGGGCTGGACTTCCACGACTTGGCTCCGGAGTCCATCCTCGATATCTCCGCATTTATCATTGCCTGCGAGGCCTTCCTCCGCGTCATCCCCCACTTCGGCCTGTGGCTGAAAACATTCAAGGTGGAGCCGAAGATGATCGGGGCGTCAGCGGAGTCTTGGCGAAGCGACCATAAGCAAGAAGGTCGATGCCCCATGGCTCGAAGGTTCCTTCCAAGAGGAGCAGGGACTGTGGCGGCAGGAGTGGTTTTACATCACCGCTCAAGGGGCGACAAGCAAAAGCCGCCGCCCTCCTTCCGCCCGGGACCTCCACGGCAACTAATGTCGTGGGTCGACAAAGGGCTCAAGCTGGGGCCGTCCGAGGGCGTGCCCGCACTGCAGAGGCGGTTCGAGATCTCCAAACAAGGGAGATCGACCTGGTCAAGGTGATGCAAGTCATGCTAATCAGGCACCTCCTGCCCTGCAAACGTCGTCCTCTCCGTCTATGGGAGTTCAATCCGGAGGGACCTCGTATTCTCCAGCATTTTATGGGTGTGACACCCACGGAGATGTACAAGCTGTTCTTCGGACCGCAGGTAGCGTATCCGGATTCGGCCGAGGATGCGGGCTTAAGCCGCGATCGCCCGGATACTCAGGTAAGTAGCTCAGAGCTCGGACATCTTATTCGTATGCCATTCAAAAGATCATCTCCGGACCCTTTTTGTTCTTTTACAGGAATGGGTGGCGCGATCGAGGCTGATAAGGTGTCCGGCCCCCCTCCCAGAGACCGCACTGGAGCCCGTGCTGGTCAGAATGTTGGAGGGTGCGCCCACTGAAGAGGCGGCAGGGGAGATAAAGGAGCTAATACTTCGTCCAAAGGGGCGACTGGAGAGGAGGGGACCAAGGATCCCTCCCTTCAGAGGGAGAAGAGGACCGCCTCCGAAGATCCGGAGGTCCCAGCCCCTAAGCGTGGGAAGAAATCCCCACCGGGGTGTCCGGCGTCCGGAGAGAATCCGGACGCGCAATCATCGCCCAAGGACCAGCCCTCCAATGAGCCGTGAGTATGAAAGAAGAAGTTTAATAAGAAAATACCTTCGTTTACGCTTCTGTAGGTAACCGAAATATTTATATCGCGATTCGGATCTGCGGCCGTCTCAGATGAGTTCATCCTCGGGGATCTTCTTAGGAGATGATGGAAGCGTCGCCTCCGTCTGCCAGCTGCTGCCAGATGAGGCAAAGCGAGCCGAAGTGTAAATCACGGAGGGCATCCCGAGTCGGAGGGGCCAAAGTTCAACACCACGAGTCCGCCGGGAGGCGAAGAGTTTGCTTGAGAGGCGTCCATTTGAGAAGATCACCGGCGTTAATGCGTATGGTGATTGGAAGGATTTAAATCCGAAAGCCAGATTCGTAACGCCGCCATGAGCTTCTTTGGCGGGATTTGAGGTATCTGAAAATAGCGCACCCTTTGTTGTTCTAACGGTTTGTGCATATAAAAATGCGCCTGTATAGATAGTAGCCCACGAGACTCGGTAGGTTGTCGAAGACGACAGCGCGTCGAGGATCGAAAATCTAAACAACTCGGTAATGAATACCGCCGTTACGATATAGGTGGCGGATAGTCGAGGCCAGCCGGATGATCGGTTCTGAATCGAGTCGACAAGCTGGACATGGCGATCTTGACATCGCACTTGTCAATCGGCGACTTGACGAGTCGCAAGGTAAATAAATTCTCCGCAGCCGCTTTATTGAGTGGGCTAAAGCCCTCCTCGATAAGTTATATGCTGTTTATCTGAGCGTCTGCTTTGCTGCTGGAGAGCCTTCGGGCCGAGCTTGCACAAGCTAAGGAGCAAGCCCGAAGGAGTGATGCGGCTGCTGCGAGGGCGGCCGAAGAGTTGAAGGCCGGAAAGGCTGCTGAGGGAGTCCTGGACTAGGGGGTGTCCGGATAGCCGGACTATCGATATCCGTCGGACTCCCAGACTACGAAGATAGAAGATTGAAGACTCCGGCTCGTGTTCGGAAGGTACTTTACTTGGCGTGGAAGGCAAGCTTGGCAATACGGATATGTAGATCTCCTACCATTGTAACCGACTCTGTGTAACCCTAGCCTCTCCGGTGTCTATATAAACCGGAGGGCTTTAGTCCGTAGGACACAACATTACATCTCAACAATCATACCATAGGCTAGCTTCTAGGGTTTAGCCTCATTGATCTCGTGGTAGATCTACTCTTGTACTACCCATATCATCAATATTAATCAAGCAGGACGTAGGGTATTACCTCCATCGAGAGGGCCGAACACAGGTAAAAACATTGTGTCCCTCGTCTCCTGTTACCATCCGCCTAGGCGCACAGTTCGGGACCCCCTACCGAGATTCGCGGTTTGACACCGACATTGGTGCTTTCATTGAGAGTTCCTCGTGTCGTCACCGATAGGCTCGATGGCATCTTCAACCTTCAACGCTGTCGTGGTGAGACTTTTCTCCCGGACAGATCTTCGTATTCGGCGGCTTTGCACTGCGGGCCAACTCTCTTGGCCATCTGGAGCAGATTGAAAGCTACGCCCTTGGCCGTCGAGTCGATTCGAAGCCTAAACTTCACGGCCGATGACCGCGGAGACTTGATCTTGACGGACTCGAGCCCATTAAGCAGCGCCGCCGCTGCGGCGATGGGCATGATCTGGCTCTGCCACGGACGGTGCTTTGGTGGCGCGCTTGAATCCGCCCGGCTACTTGCGGGCCGATTGCCCATGGCGAGGGTCGGTGGCTAGACGCCGCCCGGGGCTTCAACATCTGGCGATGGGCGAATACCGATCTTGTCCTGGCGAAACTCGTGATCCCGAGGCGCCGGACTCCTCGCCGGACTCCGAGCCTCCCGCGCTCCTGCCAATTAAACCGGATCGGGCGCCGGTTATGGAATTCACCGCCACGGACATCTTTCAGCACTCGCCTATTGGCGATATCTTGAATTCCCTGAAGCATCTCTCGCTATCAGGAGAATCCTAGACGGATTATGGCCAGGACGGTTGGAGTACGGACGATGAAGAAATTCAGATCCCACCCACCACCCACTTTGTAGCCATTGTCGAAGATCTAACCGACATGCTAGACTACGACTCCGATGACATCAACGCTATGGATGATGATGCCGGAGACGAATAGGACCCAGCGCCCACGGGGCACTGGAAGGCCACCTCGTCATACGACGTCCACATGGTGGATACCCCAAAAGAAGGGGATGGTGAGAAAGCAGCGGAGGAAGATTCTCTAAAGAAGCAACCCAAACGCCGGCGTCGTGGCGCCGCTCTAAATCCGCCACAACAAGAATGAAGAATCCGCACGGAGATAATAACACCCGGAGAGTGCGAAGACAAACCCTCAAAGCAAGACTCGGCAAAGGAGGATATAGAAGCAAGCCCTCACGAAAGGGCGGCAGAAGAAAAGGTTGAGGATCACAACTATGTACCTCCCTCCGAAGGCGAAACAAGCCCCAATGACGGCGAACTCGAGGAGCCCGTCGAACAAGATCTTTGCAAGCGCAGCTCATCGCTACTGACAAGAAGCACGAAGAAGGAAAAGCAGAAGCTCAACACAGCGGAAGACGCGCTCCGGATAAGATGGAGCAAAGTGCTCAAAACCCATGACAAACACGGCAACAACCACCAATCGAAGAGCTACCGAGCGCAAGCTGCTCCCAGAATTCGACGAAGAGGCCATAAAGCCCCCACCGTCAAATGGCCCAGCCAGGTCCATCTACGGACCCAAAAGGAAAGCCCCAATAAGCAAAGGAACACGTCAAGTGTCCGACGATAGCGGCACATACAAGTACAGGGGCGCCGCACACCCACTATGCTTCACAGACGAGGTGCTGGAACATGAATTCCCAGCAGGGTTTAAACCCATAAACATAGAAGCCTACGATGGAACAACAGACCTAGAGTGCGGATAGAAGACTATATCTGCATATACATATGGCGAGGAGGCGATCTCCACGCCATAAAATATCTACCCCTCAAGCTCAAAGGGCCAGCCGTCATTGGCTCAAAAGCCTCCCGAAAACACTTGTTGGAAGTTGGGAAGAGCTCGAGAAGCGTTTAGAGAAAATTTTCAAGGGACTTATGTCCGCCTTCGGATGCAGCGACCTAAGTCACATAACTCAACAGCCCGGAGAGTCGGCAGCGGAAGTTGGAACAGGTTCCTTACCAAAAGAACCAAATAGTCATTGTCCGGACGCCAAGCCTTAGCAGCTTTTAAGCACAATGTCCGAGATGAATGGCTCGCCACACACCTCGGTCAAGAGAAACCAAGGACAATGACCGCATTAACAAGCCTCATGACCCGCTTATGCTAGGAGAGGACAGCTGGTTGGCAAGAAGCAGCACCGGCGACCCAAGTACATCCGAGATAAGAGATGGAAGCGGAAAATCACGCGCAGAAAAGAACAGCGCGGAATAAAGAGAAAAGCCCAAAAGCACGGCGGTCAGCGCCGGATTTAAAAGCTCACGGCCGAACAATAAAGCTCAACCCATCAAGGACGGCAATGACGAAGTATCTAACCTACACAAAATTCGGGTCGGATATGTCAAATCCACGGTACCCGGAAGGCTCGCAAATCACACCCACGAGGATTGTTGGGTTTTCAAACAGTCCGCCGACTAAGCGCCGAACACAAGGGCTCAACGCGTCAGCGAAGAAGATAAACCCGCCAGCAGGCACCGGAAAAAAAGACTTTCCCACAAGGGGCCAAAGCATAAACTCACTTCATGTGAGGACACGGAAAAACAGGCGGCACTTTCTAAAAGAGCTTCGCGCGGTCGGGGCCCGCAAACCATAGAGATTGGATATCAAAACCAATCACTTTCGACCACCGGATTATTCCAAAAGTGTTGAACATGGGACGGACTCCCGATATTGAATCGATAATAGGCGGACTACAATTCACAAACATTCTAATGGGCGGAGGCGGTGACTTAAACCTGCTATATTTAAACACAATCCGTCGGATGGGGATAGACCCTACCAAAATTCGACACGGCCGCACTTCCTTCAAAGGAGTTCGCCAGCCCTTACGCCAAGTGCACGGGCTCGATATTACTCAAGTCGTGTTCGGCCGAACTATTTTCGACGAGAAAAGTTAATTTTCCATATCGTCCCATTTAAAAGTGAACATCAAGCACTATTGGGACGAAAGGCTTTTGTCCGCTTCAACGCCATACCGCATTACGCGTCTCTTACACTTAAGATGCCCGGTCCACATGGCACCATTTGGTCAGGGTCACTTAAAGACCCGGATTCGGATAGACGAATCCGGACTCAGTGACTAGGGCTCCCTAGCCGCATACCCTTTGATAAGGGCTGCGGCGACAACTAACCGCGGTTTCATATAAACCTAGCTTTAATTATTTACACTTATTATTTTGCATTATTTTCGCATACGAACTGTTTCTAAAACTAAAGTGTTCCTCTTTTTCTGAGATGAACAAGCGTGCGTACCGTCGTGATAACGGTATAGCGGAGACACGGCAGAGCGTGCGGAGGGACCCGTCGCAAGGATTCTTTTGATTAAGACCCTCGTAGACCTTTTTATTCTGTCTCTTGTTGTTAATCTCCTTGGCTTCCTCCTATAGCCAAAGCGGGCCGGCGCTTTGGCATTGGCGCGTCGGAAGACAATGCCCGTACCTGGACACAAGGGGTTTAGGGCATAATTTTGCCCGTTATCATAAAGTCCGAACACCTTCGGGAGTGTTGGCGTCTCAAGTTGGGCATTATATGCATCAGCTCCGAATCATGTCTTTGGTCAAATGTTGGGTTTGCCCGGCTCCTGTGTTTTGCTGCCTTACGTTCCGTATCACCCGGCTAACGCGGCACCGGAGAACTCTGCGATTGTGCCCCGATTCGGTGGGCGGCGCCTCGATGAAAGCGGCCGATTGTCATGATATAGCGAGAGTCAGTCGACCACTTGATCGACCACCGGAATGTTTAGAATTCCTGCTTTGACGAAGGGCGCTTCGGTCGGACACATACGCACCCCGAATCCGGAGATGTGTGGTGTCATTAGGGGCTATATCGTAGCCCCACCCTCGAGCTCCATTGGTTAAGTGAAAGAGATAAAGCACTATAGTCCGGATTGCCTCGTTCGCTACGCTACCACCTCCTTATAACAGACCGAGGCGTCGGATTAAAGTGTGAAAAGCGCTATTTTGCGAACACCCAAAGCACCTTGTGCAAGGGGCTGAAGCCGTCAAGCTGCATCTTTCGGGTTATACACAAGTATCATAAGCGACCGACAGGAGAAGTTTTACTACTTGGAAGCACAAGTATAAAAAGCATTCATACTATAATCATTGATATACAAGTTAATGCGTTCAATTGAGCGTTACATTCTTTGAGCACTGCGACTCTATTATCTGGCGCCCCGCATAACTTCCCGAAATAATGCTCGGCAGAAGCTGGTTCCCATCCGAACCTGGGCAACAACAGCGGTGGCATCCATCTCCGGACATCTGCGCCTTTACGGGCGAGCCATCCGCGCCCTCGATACAAGCCGACCGCTTCATCTCCTTGATATGCGGCACCGCCCCAAGGAACTGCTGCGATGGGCGAAATAGCTCGTCGCCTTGGACCTCTCGGCCACACATGGGCCACGATGTCGATCATAGCCAGCCGGACAGTCTATTCAGTTCGCCCATTCAGCCAACTTTGTCTGACAGCGGAAGAAGAGGCGATCCGGACTGTGGAATTGAGTCAATATAACTCTTCCACCTCGTGATCCCCGGCTCCGAAAGTGCTTGGCGGCCACCGCACTCGCAGCCAAGTCCATATAAGGATCCTCCGAACTCCTTTGCCGCTCAAATTTAGCGTACTTGGCATCCATATACCGGCGACGATAAGAAAGCGGCTTGCCGGCCGTGATTTCTCGGCTTGGCGCAGCTCCTCCTTCATAGCCCGCATTGCGAGCGGGCATCCTTGGCGGCGGTGGCCTTCTTGAGCCTTCCCGCTCCGATAGGCGCTCCTTTTCAAGAGCCTCGCCACGATCGGTAGCATCCTTTAAATTCTTGGCCAATTCGGCCACCTCCGCCCGCTTAGGCAAAGGCGCAGCCTTTTCGCCTTCAACTCCTCGGCCGCCCTCGCGGCAACCGCATCACTCTTCGGGCTTGCTCCTTAGCTTGTGCAAGCTCGGCCGAAATCTCTCCACAGCAGCAAAGATGCTCGCATAAACAGCATATAACTTATCAGAGGAGGGCTTTAACCCACTCAATAAAGCGGCTACGGAGAATTTATTTACCTTGCGACTCGTCAAGTCGTTGATTGACAAGTGCGATGTCAAGCATCTGCCATGTCCAGTTGCCGACTCGATTCGGCAAACCGATCGATCGCTGGCCCCGGACTATCCGCCACTGTGCGAACGGCGGTATTCATTACCTGAGACATTTAGATTTTCGATCCTCGGTACGCTGTCGTCTTCGACAACCTACCGAGTCTCAGGGGCTACTATCTATACAGGGCGCATTTTTCATATGCACAACTGTTAAAAAAACAAAGGGGTGCGCCATTTTCGCATACCTCAAATCCCGCCAGCAAGCTCATGGCGGCCTCACGCAATCCGCTTTCAGCGGACGAAATCCTTCCAATCACCATACACATTAACGCATGGTGATCTTCTGAAATGGACGCCCTCTCAAGCAAACTCTTCAGTTCTCCCGGCCGGACTCTGGTGGGTGTTGAACTCCTTGTCCCCTCTGAACTCAGGGACGCCCTCCGTGACGACACTTCGGGCTCGCCTGCCTCATCTGGCGGCGCGGTAGACGGAGGCGTATCACTCTCCATCATCTCCGGAAGAAGATCCCCCGAGGACGAACTCATCTGAGATGGCTGCAGATCCGAACTGCGATATAAATATTTCGGTTACCTACAGAAGCATAAACGAAGGTACTTCCTCATTAAACTTTCTCTTTCATACTCACGGCTTGTTGGAGGCTGGTCCTTGGGCGATGATTGTGCGTCGGATTCTCTCCGGGACGGACCTGTGGGATTTCTTCCCACGCTTAGGGCTGGGACCTCCGGATCTTGAGGCGGTCCTCTTCTCCTTGAAGGAGGGATCCTTGGTTCCCTCCTCCTCTTGATCGCCCCTTTGGAATGAGTATTAGCTCCTTTATCTCCCGTCGCCCCCTCGTGCGCAACCTCCAACATTTTGACCAGCCACGGGCTCCGGTCACGGTCTCGGGAGGGCGGACACCTTATCAGCCTTGATCGCGCCACCCATTCCTGTAGAGAATAAAAAAGGGTCAGGAGATGATCTTTTGAAAGGCATCTGAGATAGAACGTCCGAGCTTTGAGCTACTTACGAGTATCCGGCGATCGCGGCTTAAGCCTGCGTCCTCGGCGAATCCGGACACGCTACTGCGGTCAGAAGAACAACTTGTACATCTCCATGGGTGTCGCGCCCATAAAATTGGAGAATCGAGGTCCCTCGGATTGAACTCCCATAGCGGAGAGGACGAAGTTTGCGAGGTAGGAGGTGCGACTAGCATGACTTGCATCACCTTGACCAGGCCGATCTCCTTTGTTTGGAGGTCTCGAATCCGGCCTGCGGTGCGGGCACGTCCTCGGGACGGCCCCAGTTGAGCCCTTGGTTGACCCACGACATCGATTCTTTGTGGAGGTCCCGGCGGAAGGAGGGCGGCGGCTTCGCTTGCGCCCCTTGGAGCGGTGATGTAGAACCACTCCTGCTGCCACAATCCTGTTCCTCTTGGAAGGAACCTTGAGCCACGGGCATCGACCTTCTTGCTTATGGTCGCCCGCCACACTCCGCTTAGCGCCCCGATCATCTTGGCTCCACCTTAAATGTTTTCAGCCACAGGCCGAAGTGGGGGATGACGCGGAGGAAGGCTTCGCAGACAATGATAAATGCGGAGATATGGAGGATGGACACCGGAGCCAAGTCGTGGAAGTCCAGCCCGTAGAAGAACAGGAGCCCCCTCACGAAAGGATCCGTCGGAAGCCCAGTCCCGATGGAGGTGAGATCACAAACGACGATTCGCCGGGCTCGGGTTGGCACGGCCTGCCCGAGGCGAGGCAACCTGTCTGAAACTTCATAGGCGTGTACTTGGCCTCACGCAACTTCAATATGTCCTCCTCCGTGACGGAGGAGGGCACCCACCGCCCTGGAGGTCGGGCCGGACATTCTGTAGATCCGAAGTACTCGAGTCGAAGCTCTTGGTGTTGGAACGGGAGCGGAGGAAAGATTCGATCACGAGGTTGAAAGACAAGGACAGGCCTTGGTCCTCTTATAAAGGGAAATAATACCAAGGGCCGTCTCCGTGACCGTTTGAGATTCCCTTCGATAGAGGTGGCGGCGAGGAGCGGTTGGGTTACCCACGCACGTATTCTTGAGGATCCCGGAATAAAGGGAACACGATCTACCTTGACGGGGCGTGCCAGGAAACCGCCGCTAAGCGTCTTTGAGGCGAGAATAATAAAAGCGATTCAAGCGAGGGCTTGGCTGCGGTGTGATATCACGCTGCTGCGTATCGTCAGATTGAACTAAATGTGTATTTTATCTCTCTACGTTGGAATGTGGAAATTATTTTGCGAGCGGACACTATCTGGTGTTCATTATCTTCTCCGGATTATTCAAGGGAGGAACCCGCCTTGCAATGCCGAACAATATGCACGCCGGACTTATCGTCATTGAAGACTGGTTCGAGGGCTCTTGAGGAGTCTGGACTAGGGGTGTCCGGATAGCGGACTATCGATATCCGCGGACTCCCGGACTACGAAGATAGAAGATTGAAGACTCGGCTCGTGTCCGGAAGGTACTTTACTTGGCGTGGAAGGCAAGCTTGGCAATACGGATATGTAGATCTCCTACCATTGTAACCGACTACTGTGTAACCCTAGCCTCTCGGTGTCTATATAAACCGGAGGGCTTTAGTCCGTAGGACACAACATTACATCTCAACAATCATACCATAGGCTAGCTTCTAGGGTTTAGCCTCATTGATCTCGTGGTAGATCTACTCTTGTACTACCCATATCATCAATATTAATCAAGCGGGGCGAGGGTATTACCTCCATCGAGAGGGCACGAACCTGGGTAAAAACATTGTGTCCCTCATCTCCTATTACCATCCGCCTAGCGCCTTGCATTCGGGACCCCCTACCGAGATCCGCGGTTTGACACCGACAATTGCGCGCTTGCCTAAGCTAGGCGGAGGTGGCGAATTAACCAAGAAATTAAAGGATGCTACCGACCGTAGCGAGGCTCTTGAAAAGGAGCGCCTATTGGGGCGGGAAGACCTGAAGAAGGCCACCGCTGAAGCCAAGGATGCCCGTTCTGCAATGTGGGCTATGAAGGAGGAGCTGCGCCAAGCCGGAGAAATCGTGGCTGGCAAGCCTTTTCTTATGCGTCGCCGGTTTATGGATGCCAAGTACGCTCAATTTGAGCGGCAGTGGAGTTCGGAGGATCCGTACATGGATTTGGCTGCGAAAAGCGGCTGATGCCGTTAAACACTTCCGAGCCAAGGGATCACGAGGCGGAAGAGTTGTATTGGTCTCAATTCCACAGCCGGATCGCGCTCTTCCTCTCGACAGACAGGTTGGCGAATGGGCGGCGAGTAGATCTGTCCGGGATGGCCATGATCGACATCGTGGCCCATATTTGGCCGAAGGATCCAAGGCGACGAGCTACTTTGGCTTATTGCAGCAATTCCTTGGTGCGGTGCCGCATGTAAGGAGATGAAGCGGTCGGCTGCATCGGGGCGCGGATGGCCCTTGCTCGTGTGAAGGTGCATTATCCGGAGATGGATGCCACCGCCGTTGTTGCCTGTGGTCGGACGGAAGCGGCTCCTGCCGAGCACTACCGGAGAAGTCATGCGCGGTGCTCGTAAAGTAGAGGCGATGCTTAAAGAATGTAACGTTCAAATGAGCGCAATACCTTGTAAATTAACGATTGTAGTATGAATGCTTTTTATACTTGTGCTTCCAAGTAGTAAAACTTCTCTGGCGGCCGTTTGCGTATACTTGTGTATAACTTCGAAAGATCACGATCTTGACTTGCCCCTTGCACAAGGTTTGGGGTGTTCGCAAAATAGCGCTTTTCACACTTAATCCGGCGTCTCGGTCTGTTATAAGGAGGTGGTAGCGTAGCTAACGAGGCAATCCGGACTATGGTGCTTTATTTCTTTCACTTAGCCAATGGAGCTCGAGGTGGGGCTACGATATAGCCCCTAATGACACCGCACATCTCCGGATTCGAGTGCGTATGTGTCCGACCGAAGCGGTCCTTCGTCAAGCGAAATTCTAAACATTTCGGTAGTCGATCAAGTGGTGACGGACTCTCGCTATATCATGATGATCGGTTTTGGCTTTCTCTCTTGAGGTGCTCGCCAAATTAACCGGGGCACTGTCGCGATAGTTCTCCGGTGCCGCGTTAGCGGGTGATCTGAGCGTAAAGGCAGCAAAACACGGGGCCGGGCAAACCCGACATTTGACCAAAGACATGATTCGGAGCTGATGCATATAATGCCTAACTTGAGACGCCGAACACTCCCGAAGGTGTTCGGACTTTATGATAACGGGCAGAATTATGCCCTAAGCCCCTTGTGTCCAGGTACGGGCATTGTCTTCTGACGCGGCCGATGCCAAAGCGTCAGGCTCCGCTTTGGCTATAGAAAGAAGCCGAGGGAGATTAACAACAAGAGACAGTAATAAAAAGGTCTATGTAGGGTCTTAATCTGAAAAGAATCCTTGCGACGGGTCCCTACTGCACGTCTGCGCCTGTGTCTCCGTTGCGCCGTTATCCTGGACGGGTACGCACGTTGTTCATCTGTAGAAAGAGAGGAACACTTTAGTTTTAGAAACAGTTCGTGCGAAAAATATGTAAAAGAATAAGTGTAAATAATTAGAGCGAAGTTTATATGAAACCGCGTTTAGTTGTGCGCTCAGCCCCTTGTGAAAGGGTATTCGGCTAGGAGCCCCTAGCACCTTAGTCGGATTCGTCTATCCGAGTCCGGGTCTTTAAATGACCCGCGCACTGAAATGGTGCCATGGGGACCGGGCATTTTGAGTGTAAGAGACGCGTAATGTGGTATGGCATTGAAGCGGATAAAAGCTTTACGTCCCAACAGTGCTTGATATTCACTTTGAAATGGGACGATATGGAAAATTAACTTTTCGCGTCGAAAATTGTTCGCAACCGAACACGACTTCTAGTAATATCGAGCACTGTGCACTTGGCGTAAGGGCTGGCGTAACTCCTTTGAAGGAAGTGCGGCTGTGTCGAATTTTGGTAGGGTCTATCCCCATCCGACGGATTGTGTTTGAGTATAGCAGGTTTAAGTCCTGCCTCCGTCCATTAGGGCGTTTTGAATTGTAGTCCGTCTATTACGGATTCAATATCGGGAGTCCGTCCGCGTTTGAACACTTACGGAATAATCCGGTGGTCGAAAGTGATTGGTTTTGATATCCAATCTCCATGGTTTCTTTGGCTGGACCGTGCAAAGCTCTTTTAGAAAGTGCCGCGACTGTTTTCCGTGTCCTCACATGAAGTGAGTTTACTGCTTTGACCCCTTGTGGGAAAGTCTTTTGTTTTCCGGTGCCCTGGTGGCGGGGTTTATCTTCTTCGCTTGACGCGTCGAGCCCCTTGTGTTCGGCGTTTAGTCGGCCGGACTGTTTGAAAACCCAACAATCCCTGTGGGTGTGATTTGCGGGCCATCCGGGGGTACTGTGGATTTGGCATATCCGACCCAGAATTTTATGTAGGTTGGACAGTTCGTCGCTGTCATCCTTGAGGGGCTGAGTTTTGCTATTTGGCCGTGAGCTTTTAAATCCGGCATTGAATGCCGTGCTCTTTGGGCTTTTCTCTTTATTCCGGCGCTGCTCTTTTCTGCGCTGTGATTTTCCATTTCCATCTCTTATCTCGGATGTACTTGGGTGTTGGTGTTTGCATCCGGCCAGCCAGCTATCCTCTCCGCCTGAAGCGGGTCATGAGGCTTGTTAATGCGGTCATTGTCCTCGGTTTCTCTTGACCGAGGTGTCTGGCGAGCCATTCGTCTCGGACATTGTGCTTAAAAGCTGCTAAGGCTTGGCGTCCGGACGATCGACTATTTGGTTCTTTTGGTAAGGAACTTGTTCCGCAATTTCATGTTGACTCTCCGGGCTGTTGAGTTATGTGACTTAGGTCATCTGCATCCGGAGGCGGACATAAGTCCCATGAAAATTTGCTCTAAACGCTTCCTCGAGCTCTTCCCAACTTCCAACAGTATTTTACGGGAGGCTTTTGAGCCAATGACGGGCTGGCCCTTTAAGCTTGAGGGTAGATATTTTATGGCGTGGAGATCATCTCCTCGGCCATATGTATATGCGATATATAGTCTTCTATCCGGACTCGAGTGCATTGTTCCATCGTAAGCTTCTATGTTTATGGGTTTAAACCCTGCTGGGAATTCATGATCCGGCACCTTGTCGATGAAGCATAGTGGGTGTCTGGCGCCCAGCCTTATGCGTGCCGCTATCGTCGGACACTTGCGTGTTCCTTTGCTTATCGGGGCTATCTTTTGGGTCCAGTAAATGGACTGGCTGGGCCATTTGACGGTGGGGGCTTTATGGCCTCCTCGTCGGTCTGGGAGCAGCTTGCGCGGGTAGCTCTTCGATTGGTGGTGTTGCCGTGTTTATCTGCGGTTTTGAGTATTTTGCTCCATCTTATTGGGCGCGTCTTCCGCTGTGTTGAGCTTCCGTTTTCTTTCTTCAAGCTTCTTCTTTGTAGCGATGAGCCTGTGTTTGAAAAGCTCTTGTTCGACGGGCTCCTCGAGTTCGTCGTCATTGGGGCTTGTTTCGTCTTGGAGGAGGTACATAGTTGTGATCCTCGACCTTTTCTTCTGCCGCCCTTTCGTGAGGGCTTGCTACGCATCCTCTGTCTTTGAGTCTTCTTTGGAGGGTTTGTCTTGACACTCTCGGGGTATTGTTATTTCTGTGCGGAATCTCCATTCTTGTTGTGGCGGGATTTAGAGCGGCGCCGCTGACGCCGGCGTTTGGGCTGCTTCTTTAGAGAATCTTCCTCCGCTGCTTTCTCGCCATCCCCTTCTTTTGGGGTATCCACCATGTAGGCGTCATATGGCGAGGTGGCCTTCCGATTGCCACGTGGCGCTGGTCTGCTTCGTCTCGGTATCGTCGTCTATAGCGTCGATGTCATCGGAGTCGTAGTCTAGCATGTCGGTTAAATCCTCGACAGTGGCTACAAAGTGGGAGGTGGGTGGGCTCTGAATTTCTTCATCACCCGTACTCCAACCGTCCTGGCCATAGTCCGGCCAGGATTCTCTTGATAGCGAGAGATGCTTCAGAGAATTTAGGATATCGCCAAAAGGCGAGTGCTGAGAGATGTCCGCGGCGGTGAATTCCATAACCGGCGCCCAATCCGGTTTAATTGGCAGGGGCGCGGGAGGCTCGGAGTCCGGCGAGGAGTCCGCGTCTCCGGATCACGAGTTCGCAGGGGCGAGATTGGTATTCGCTCCATCGCCGTAGATGTTGAAGCCCCTGTGGCGGCGTCTATCCACCTGCCCCGTCATGGGCAATCGGCTCCGGGCTAGTAGCCGAGCGGGTCGAAAAGGGCTCCAAAGCACCGTCCGTGGCAGAGCTAGATCATGCCCATCGTCACAAAGTCGGCGGCGCTTTGATGTGGCTCAAGTCCGTCGAAGATCAAGTCTCCGCGGTCATCGGCCGTGAAGTTCAAGCTTCCAAATCGACTGACGGCCGGGGTGTAGCTTCGATCTGCTCCGGATGGCCAAGAGAATTGCCCGCATGCGAAGCCGCGAATATGAAGATCTGTCCGGGAGAAAAGTCTCACCACGGATAGCGTTGATGGTTGAAGATGCAATCGAGCCTATCGGTGGCGACATAGAGGAACTCTCAATGAAAGCACCAATGTCGATTGTCAAAACCGGCGGATCTCGGTAGGGGGTCCCGAAGCGTGCGTCTAGGCGGATGGTAACAGAGTCGAGGGACACAATGTTTTTAACTGTGTTCGGCCCTCTCGATGGAGGTAATACCCTACGTCCTGCTTGATTAATATTGATGATATGGATAGTACAAGAGTAGATCTACCACGAGATCAAGGAGGCTAAACCCTAGAAGCTAGCCTATGGTATGATTGTTGAGATGTAATGTTCGTCCTATGGACTAAGGCCCTCCGGTTTATATAGACATCGGAGAGGCTAGGGTTACACAGAGTCGGTTACAATGGTAGGAGATCTGCATGTCCGTATCGCCAAGCTTGCCTTCCACGCCAAGGAAAGTACCTTCCGGACACGAGCCGGAGTCTTCAATCTTCTATCTTCGTAGTTTGGGAGTCCGGCGGATATTGATAGTCCGGCTGTCCGGACACCCCCTAGTCCAGGACTCCCTCAGCACCCACGAGGTATGAATGGGGGGGGCATTGGGAGGGGAGTGGAACCATGTCTTACGGATGCATTTGTCTGAAATGTGGGGGGAGGGGGGAGTTACAGTTCTACCCCTGCCTTTAGGCTTCTCGGCTTGGGTCTGTGTACTGAGGGTCGGGGATAGTAGAGAAACTTTGCTTCTCCCCAAATAGTGGGCGGGAGCGATTTGAGGCGAGAAGGGTGTTTTGAAATATAGTGGCGCGGCGATTTTGGGCGAGGAGGCGTGTTTTGAAATAGTGAGCACGAGCTATTTGAGGCGGCGAGAGTGTGTTTTGCCGACCATGGTTTATGAATTATTCGGCACATGTCATTTCGCCGAGGAGAAAGCGCGCTTGGATGAAGTTCTGAACCTATACCCTCGATGTACAGCGGGCCAATTGATCGTGTCCCACATGGGCGATAATTTCGCGTCTCCCATTTATTTGCTCGGGCGAATTCCACCGAGCAGAGGATGTTTCACGGTTCATTCAAATTTTGGGAGAACGAGCATCCACATCTACCTTACCAAGTCGATTCGAATCAAATTTTGAAATATTAGCTTGCCACTTCTTTTTTAGATGGAGAGATGATGGTCGGGAGTAATGTATTTTTACATGCCCGTTGCTAGCGATTTACTATATGACAAATAATTGACCCACTCAAAAACGGGAATCAAACCCAAAATGAAATATCTCGATTCAAAATTGCTCGTTCACCAGGTCAAAATAGTGAACTAAATCCAAAATTGAACACCTCAATCAAGTAGCATGTTGTATAGTATTATAGTACTCCATGAACATGTTGAAAGTCAAATTAATGAACTTGTTTGATATATGGATATATCCATTCATGTGTGGATTACAGACAACATGTTCTCAATTTAAATATTTGAATGCAAGTTTATATCGAAACATGGTTTATATCAGTCTTTGATGTATAAAACAAGACCCCCCCTCTCCCGGACCATCTCTCTCTCTCTCTCTCCCTCTCCCTCTTCCTCCCCCTCCCCTCCCCCTCCCCCTCCAGCTGCATGAATATCTGAGGCCTAAATAAAGTGTTTTGAGATGAGGGTGTGACCTATCTAGCGGCATGGTGAAGTAGGCAGCTCCAGCTGCCGAGTCGGTGAGGCCGGCGCAGTTGTGGTGGCGATCGGTGGCAGGGAAGCAGCAATGTCATGACGGTCAACGGCTACGGGAAGCAGCGCCGGGACTCTGGACGGATCCGAAGTTGGAGCCGCTTCGGCACCATGAACAACGGCAGGGTTGAATCGGCTCTGGTACGGTTCACGCGGCCGTCATCCAGGCAGCTCCAGCAGCATGGAGTAAGAGGCACACGGCCTAGTGCACGACGGCAAATGGACATCGTTTTCGACATTAGGGAGGAGGGCGGCTGTGAAATTGGTACGGTGAGGGGTGCCATGGAGGAGGGGCTGAGGTTTCGTGGCTCGGGAGAAGGGAGCTTCCGGGGAGAAGGTGATTTGGCGCCCACGAGGTATGAATGGGGGGCATTGGGAGGGGAGTGGAACCATGTCTTACGGATGCATTTGTCTGAAATGTGGGGGGAGGGGGGAGTTACAGTTCTACCCCTGCCTTTAGGCTTCTCGGCTTGGGTCTGTGTACTGAGGGTCGGGGATAGTATAGAAACTTTGCTTCTCCCCAAATAGTGGGCGGGAGCGATTTCGGGCGAGGAAGGGGTGTTTTGAAATATAGTGGGCGCGAGCGATTTTGGGCGAGGAGAGCGTGTTTTGAAATAGTGGGCACGAGCTATTTCGGGCGACGAGAGTGTGTTTTGCCGACCATGGTTTATGAATTATTCGGCACATGTCATTTCGGCCGAGGAGAAGGCGCGCTTGGATGAAGTTACGAACCTATACCCTCGATGTACAACGGGCCAATTGATGCGTGTCCCACATGGGCCAGTAATTTCGCGTCTCCCATTTATTTGCTCGGGCGAATTCCACCGAGCAGAGGATGTTTCACGGTTCATTCAAATTTTGGGAGAACGAGCATCCACATCTACCTTACCAAGTCGATTCGAATCAAATTTTGAAATATTAGCTTGCCACTTCTTTTTTAGATGGAGAGATGATGCTTGGGAGTAATGTATTTTTACATGCCCGTTGCTAGCGATTTACTATATGACAAATAGTTGACCCACTCAAAAACGGGAATCAAACCCAAAATGAAATATCTCGATTCAAAATTGCTCGTTCACCAGGTCAAAATAGTGAACTAAATCCAAAATTGAACACCTCAATCGAGTAGCATGTTGTATAGTATTATAGTACTCCATGAACATGTTGAAAGTCAAATTAATGAACTTGTTTGATATATGGATATATCCATTCATGTGTGGATTACAGACAACATGTTCTCCAATTTAAATATTTGAATGCAAGTTTATATCGAAACATGGTTTATATCAGTCTTTGATGTATAAAACGCGACCCTCCTCTCCCGGACTCTCTCTCTCTCTCTCTATCTCTCTATCTCTCTCTCTCTCTCTCTCTCTCTCGCCCTCTCCCTCCCCCTCTCTCTCTCTCTCTCTCTCTCTCTCTCTCTCTCTCTCTCTCTCTCTCTCTCTCTCTCTCTCTCTCTCTCTCTCTCTCTCTCTCTCTCTCTCTCTCTCTCTCTCTCTCTCCGACAATCTTTAATTCTGTCGCACGCATCCAACACACAAACCTTGTTGGTCCCTCTCCTTTTCTCTAAATCTCTCTCTCTTTGTGTGTGTGTGTGGGGGGGGGGGGTCTTTCTAGTTCGCATGCATATATACTCCATCTATAGGTCTCTCTCACACACCATGTATGATTCTCTAGTCCAAGCTAGATACCTTGGGTGCAATCATCGTACGCACACAAATTCCTTGGCTCGTTGCCCGTAACTCTCTCACGCACCACTCTGTCGTCTCGGAGCTCTTCCCCCTCTCTCTCAAACTCTCCATCTACCTGGGCCACACATACAAATACATATCTCACTCGCACTCAATAGGTGATAACCCACAAGTATAGGGGATAAATTGTAGCCTCTCTCTCTCTCCGACAATCTTCAATTCTGTCGCATGCATCCAACACACAAACCTTGTTGGTCCCTCTCCCTTTCTCTCAATCTCTCTCTCTCTTTGTGTGTGTGTGTGGGGGGGGGGGTCTTTCTAGTTCGCATGCATATATACTCCATCTATAGGTCTCTCTCACACACCATGTATGATTCTCTAGTCCAAGCTAGATATCTTGGGTGCAATCATCGTACGCACACAAATTCCTTGGCTCGTTGCCCGTAACTCTCTCACGCACCACTCTGTCGTCTCGGAGCTCTTCCCCCTCTCTCTCAAACTCTCCATCTACCTGGGCCACACATACAAATGCATATCTCACTCGCACTCAATAGGTGATAACCCACAAGTATAGGGGATAAATTGTAGCCTCTTTCGATAAGTAAGAGTGTCGAACCCAACGAGGAGCTAAAGGTAGAACAAATATTCCCTCAAGTTCTGTCGGCCACCGATACAACTCTACGCACGCTTGACGTTCGCTTTACCTAGAACAAGTATGAAACTAGATGGACTTTGTAGGTGTTGTTGGATAGGTTTGCAAGAATATAAAGAGCACATAAATATAAACTAGGGGCTGTTTAGATAAAGAAGCAATAAAGTAAATATAGCGAGTGTGGAAAAGTGGTGGTAGGAGTTGTGGAATTGTCCCTAAGCAATTAACTACTTTACTAGACCGATAACAAGTTTTATGTGGGAGAGGCATAAGCTAACATACTTTCACTTCTTGGATCATATGCACTTATGATTGGAGCTCTAGCAAGCATCCGCAACTACTAAAGATCATTAAGGTAAAACCCAACCATAGTACTAAAGCATCAAGTCTCATACACCACAACCCCCTTATTCGGGTTTCTGTCACTCAAGAAACCCACTATAAGCGAATCATGAACGTATTGCAACACCCTACAGTGGGAATCCCTCACGCTTGCACGACATAGAGGGCACAATAGGATAGCAACATAACCACAAGCAAATTAAACCAATCATAGCAATTCACCAATCACCGATAGGACAACGAAAATCTACTCAAACATCATAGGATGGCAACACATCATTGGATAATAATATGAAGCATAAAGCACCATGTTCAAGTAGAGGGTACAGCGGGTTGCGGGAGAGTGGACCGCTGAATATAGAAGGAGGAAGGTGATGGAGATGTTGGTCAAGATGATGGAGGTGTTGGTGAAGATCGCGGTGATGATGACGGCCCCCGGCGGTGTTCCGACGTCACCGGAAGCAAGGGGAGAGAGCCCCCCTTCTTCTTCTTCTTCCTTGACCTTCTCCCTAGATGGGAGAAGGGTTTCCCCTCTGGTCCTTGGCTCCCATGGCATGGGAGGGGCGAGAGCCCCTCCAAGATTGGATCTGTCTCTCTGTCTCTCTCTGTTTCTGCATTCTCAGATTCTGCCCTTTCACCGTTTCTTATATATCCGGAGATCCGTAACTCAGATTGGATTGAAACCTTCGCCCAGATTTTTCTTTAAAAATTAGCTTTCTTGCGGCAAAAGAAGAGCGTCAACCGCCTTACGGGGTGCCCAAGAGGGCCAGGGGCGCGCCCCCTGCCTCGTGGCACCCTAGGGCACCGTCTCGCATTAATTTTTCTTCCCAAAAATCACAAATTTTCCAAAAATATTCTCCGTCCGTTTTTATCCCATTTGGACTCCGTCTGATTTTGGGGTTTTTGCGAAACACAAAACATGCAACAAACAGGAACTGGCATTGGCACTGGATCAATATGTTAGTCCCAAAAATAATATAAAAAGTTGCCAAAAGTATATGAAAGTTGTAGAATATTGGCATGGAACAATAAAAAATTATAGATACGACAGAGACGTATCAATAGGCCCATCTAAAACTCTATCTCTCTCCCTCGTTCTCTCTCCATTGCACACACACACACAATCTCATGCCTAGCTAGCCAAGTATGATGGTCTCTCACTCAATTGTAGGCACACGCAGTCCCCCTATATGTATATGACTAGCTAATCTTAGTCTCCATCACAAACATGTGCATGGTCTATCTCGATTTCTCTCGGGGCATCTTTATATCGCGCACGCACCTCCCTCGATCTCCCACCCATATAGTCCCCTCACGATCTCGAGGGGATCCTCTCTATCACAAACACACCCTCTCTCCCTCCCCATGCGTCCATGTTCTCCATGTGTCCCTCTCGACCTTTGTTCCTTGTTGGCCAGACCTCTATTGGACATGTGCTATAGGGGTGTCTTTCTCCATTGCAAACAATCACACACTAGCTATCTTCATGTATCTCCTTGCCTCACTTTTCTATCTCGGAGATGCATGCGTGATATGTTTGCATAAGAAACGAAAAAACACACACTCTCTCTAATTTATCTTTTGTTGTCACTTTCTCTTTCACACACATACTCTTTTTGCACACTTACTCATTCTCCTTCACACGCACTTGATCTCTCTTTACTTAGGCACTCTCTTCGGTCCATAGCATATAGATTTATTGAAAAGTCAAACATCACAAAGTTTGACCATGTACATGGAGAAAAACAATTACATATAGAACGACAAACATATACCATTAGATTCACCATGAGATGTAGTTTCGTATGATGTATCTTTGGTATTGTAGATATAAATAACATTTGCGTAAACCTGATCAAAGTTTGCAAAGTTTGACTTCTAAAAAAATTACATGCACTGCATTATCAAGTGGATGGAATATCTCTTTCCCCCTCTCAGCTATCTGAAGCACCACTTAGCCTTATCGGTGCTCCTCTATCTCTCTCAAACTTTATATCTCCCTGGTTCACACATACACATGTCTTGCTCGCGCTATACATATAGACCCATCCAACACTCTCCGCCCTTGTTCTCTCTCTATGTGACACGCACCCCCCTAAGTACCATAATCCCTCACTCCATCATAGGCGCAAACACCCCCCTTAAGTATGATTGTCGCTCACTAGCCATCAGGAACACACGTATTGTCTCCTTCCATCCATACGTCTATCTCGATATCTCTTGGGGTATCTTCTATCGCGCACACACCTTGTCACTAGATCTCCCACCCATGTAGTCCCATCACGATCTCCAAGGGATCGCTCTATGACAAACATGCACTCTCTCCTCCCCATGTCCGCATTTTCTCCATAGGTCTCTCTCGATCTCTCTCCCTTGTTTGTGAGACCCCTCTTAGCCACGTGCTAGGGGTCTTTCTCTCTCGGTTGCAAACAACCACGCACTATCTCCTCGCCTTGCTTCCATTGTCGAAGATGCATGTGTGATATGTTTGCATAAGACACACACGCTTTTTCTCTACTTTTATCGTGTGTTGTCCATGTCTCTTTCACACACGCACACACACTTTTTTCACTCACTCTTTCGATTTCACTCTCTCTCTCTCTCTCTCTCTCTCTCTCTCTCTCTCTCTCTCTCTCTCTCTCACTCTCCCTAGTTAGGGACTCTCTCACGTCCATAAGCATATGGATGTTTTGAAAAGTCAAACCTCAAAAAAGTTTGACCAGGTATATGTGGAGAAAAACATTTACATGTGGAACGATCATTAGATTCATCACAACATGTACTTACTTCATACTATCATTTATCTTTGGTATTGTAGATATAAGTAATTTCTTTATAACTTGGTCAAAGTTTCAAAAGTTTGACTTAAAAAAAAATCTTGGAACTACATTATCGAATGGAGGGAGTAGCTCTTTCTCTCTCTGCTATCTCTCACGAGCCTCCCCTCTCACTCGAACTCTCTATACCGACGGATTATATGCTCACTGTGTCAACGTATAGCTCCGTATATTGTTTAGTTAACCGGTCAACCAGTACACATGTTGCCTTGTTAGCTCGTGTTCTGTATCTTCGTGTCCTGGCCCATGTGGCAGTGGGTGAAAATAAGTAAACTAGAGGCCCATCTAACATGCGGTGAAGTAAACAAAGTTGAAACCACTCGGGGTAGCACCCCGCACGCTAGTAAATTGAGGGCGCATTGAGGACACACTTGTTCCGTGTGAAGGACGCACTCGCGCACAATTCACCACTACGCAGCGGCATGCACAGAAGGATGCACTCGCGCACAACCATCACAAACACACACCAGCACACATGTACATCGGCGTCGCCGCCAGTTGAGATGGACGGCGAGGCAGCCAACAAGCGGAGGCGGCTCGAGCCAAAACCGCATCCACCGAGCCTGGACTTGATCAGCAGCCTCCCCGATGACATGCTGCTTGTCATCATCGGCCTCCTCCCCACCAAATCTACCGTTCGGACCGCCCTTCTCTCCCGGTGGTGGCGCCCCCTCTGGCGCCGCGTCCCCCTCAACCTCACCGTCGATAGCTGCCTCTGCGACGGGGATTGCAAACGCATGGCCGCAGTCTCCAAGATCCTTTCATCGCACCCTGGGCCAGCCAGACGCCTTAACATCCGCATGTTCAGTACCAACTGCAAGGTCCAACCCAAGTTCGACGAGTGGTTCTTATCCCCCGCCCTAGATCAGCTCAAGGAGCTCAACCTTGAAACTGGACGATGTTGCTCTCTGCCACCATCCGCACTCCACCACACACCAACGCCGCGCCGCGCCAGCTTTAGCTCCTGCTATCTTCCCCAGATTAATGCCGCGCCCGCCCTTCTTCTCCCTCAACTCGAGAAGCTCGACCTCTTCGATGTTGTCATCTCGAACAAGGATATGGAGCACCTGCTCCGCAACTGTACTGCGCTCGAGTACCTTCATCTTGAGCAGATCCACGGGTTCATTAGCCTCCACATCGCCTCGACGAATATCCGATGGATTTATGTGTCTTGCTGGCCCCGCAACAAGACATCAATTGGGAAGTGATCACTCCAGCTGTTCCACGTTATGGTCATTGAGAATGCGCCTTTCCTTGAGAGATTGCTTGTATCGGATCTAGAAGGTCCAACAAAATCAAGGTCATTGACGCTTGAAATTGACAGACATTGGTGTACTAAATCGCTAAATTCTCCAAACTCTTTATTGGATCCGTAATCGTTCAGGTACATCACTCATCTTCTTCTCCGTCTTCTTGAAATTCACATTTTTAAATTTCTTCTTGATGTATTCACGACCGTTTTCCAGAATATGATTCCCACAAGCTTGACCCAGTCTATGCGCACAATGAAGATCTTGGCAATAAAATCTATCGGCCCCAATCTGGATCAAGTTGTTGGATTCCTTGCATGCTTTCCGTGCACGGAGAAGCTACTCATTGAGGTGAAACTTATTTCCTATTAGTAAATGGTAATCACAACGTAGCTCAATCTTTTCGTAATTTTCCCAAATTACGATGACAAGTGTAGTAATCAAAACTGCATCTACGCACTGCACCGAAAGAAATGTTTTTAGTATTTTTTCTCACGTGATCACCTGCATCATTTTTTTGTTGTACTACTATAGTAGCCTAGGCTAGTCATAGTGGAAAGTAACTTAGACTACTCCAGTAACTCTATGGTTACCCTAAGAGCAAGTACTACCTCCGTCCTGGTTTACTCTTCCTATTTTGTAGTATCAAAATTTGACCATAGATTTAACTAACAAAATGATAATGCATGTCACTGATACGTCTCCAAAGTATCTATAATTTTTGATTGTTCCATGCTATTATATTACCCGTTTTGGATGTTTATGAGCTTTACTTTACACATTTATATCATTTTTGGGACTAACCTACTAACCGGAGGCCCAACCCGCATTGCTGTTGTTTTGCCTATTTCAGTGTTTCGAAGAAAAGGAATATCAAACGGAGTCCAAACGGAATGAAACCTTCGAGAGCGTGATTTTTGGATCGAACGTGATCGAGAGGACTTGGAGTGCAAGTCAAGAAGCAGTCGAGGCAGCCACGAGGGTGGAGGGCGCGCCCACCCCTATTGGGCGCGCCCCCTATCTCGTGGGCCCCTCGGGCATCCACTGACCTACCTCTTCCTCCTATATATACCCACGTACCCTGAGAACATCAAAGGCGACCACAAAAAACTATTTCCACCACTGTAACCTTCTGTATCCGCGAGATCCCATCTTGGAGACTTTGCCGGTGCTCCGCCGGAGGGGGAATCGACCACGGAGGGCTTCTACATCAACACCATAGCCCCTCCAATGAGTTGTGAGTAGTTTACCACAGACCTTCGGGTCCATAGTTATTAGCTAGATGGCTTCTTCTCTCTTTTTGGATCTCAATACCATGTTCTCCTCGATCTTCTTGGAGATCTATTCGATGTAACTCTTTTTGCAGTGTGTTTGTCGAGATCCGATGAATTGTGGGTTTATGATCAAGTTTATCTATGAGAAATATTTGAATCTCCTCTGAATTCTTTTATGTGTGATTAAGTTATCTTTGCAAGTCTCTTCGAATTATCAGTTTGGTTTGGCCTACTAGATTGATCTTTCTTGCAATGGGAGAAGTGCTTAGCTTTGGGTTCAATCTTGCGGTGTCCTTTCCCGGTGGATGTGAGGCAGCAAGGCACGTATTGTATTGTTGCCATCGAGGATAAAAGATGGGGTTTATATCATATTGCATGAGTTTATCCCTCTACATCATGTCATCTTTATTAATGCGTTACTCTGTTCTTTATGAACATAATACTCTAGATGCATGCTCGATAGCGGTCGATGTGTGGAGTAATAGTAGTAGATGCAGGCAGGAGTCGGTCTACTTGTCACGGACATGATGCCTATATACATGATCATGCCTAGGTAATCTCATAATTATTCGCTTTTCTATCAATTGCTTGACAGTAATTTGTTCACCCACCGTAATACTTATGCTATCTTGAGAGAAGCCACTAGTGAAACCTATGGCCCCCGGGTCTATTTTTTATCATATAAGCTTTCAATCTACTTTTATTTGCATCTTTACTTTTCCAATCCACATCATAAAATATCAAAAAAATATTTATCTTATCATACTATCTCTATCAGATCTCACTTTCGCAAGTGGCCGTGAAGGGATTGACAACCCCTTTATTGCGTTGGTTGCGAGTTCTTTGTTTGTTTGTGTAGGTGCGTGGGACTTTTGAGGAGCCTCCTACTGGATTGATACCTTGGTTCTCAAAACTGAGGGAAATACTTATGCTACTATTGCTGCATCACCCTTTCCTCTTTAAGGAAAACCAACGCAAGCTCAAGATGTAGCAAGAAGGATTTCTGGCACCGTTGCCGGGGAGGTCTTCGCTCAAGTCAAGACATACCAAGTACCCATCACAAACTCATCTCCCTCGCATTTACATTATTTTCCATTTGCCTCTCGTTTTCCTCTCCCCCACTTCACCTTTGCCGTTTTATTGCCCTCTCTTTCCCAAACTCCTCTCTCTTTTTTCGCTTGCCTTTTTCTGTTTGCTCGTGTGTTAGATCATTTACCTTGTCATAATGGTTAGTCCTCCTATCCTTGTTATTACTCCCGAACATGAAATTCTTAATTTTAAGGAAAGGGAGGGAGAAAATTTAAAAGATGCTTGGCATAGAATTTGCAATGCTCAAAATAAATCTACTAGGAAGCTTTCTACTTCCGTTCTTCTTTGCAATTTTTATGTAGGCATTACTCCTTGGAATAGGTGTATTCTTGATACCATTACCGGGGGGATTTCTTGAGTAGCCATACATTTGATGCTTCTAATGCTATGTTAGATTTGTTTGGCTCACCACCTCTTTTGGTTATTGGAACTGTTTTAACTTTGGAACATGTGATGCAAAGGCTTGAAATTGTTGAAAATAAAGTTGCCACTGTTGAGTTGATTGAAAATTTGGATAAAAAGATTCATAATCAAATTACCCAATATGGATCTAGGGTTGGAGTTACTTTGAAATATTTTAAAGAGAAAGAACCTATAGTTAATGAAAGAATAGATCTAGATTCTACGAGAATCGGTTAACTTGAGGATATCATTACCAATTTAGGTTCGGCGTTTTCTTCCGTTAAAAACACTCCAAATCCTCCTACCAGAACTGCCAAATTTATCTATGTTCCTAAAAATAAGGGTGGATCTTCTAGTAAAGGAAACACGGATCTCAAATCAATAAGTGTTCATCCCAATTGTCTCTCGATCATTAAGGAACCTTTCTCTACAAATGAATTTCTTGAATTCTTGCCTAAGGGTTTAATCATTGCTAAAAAGGGAGAAACCCCTAAAGATTGTAAGTGCTCTATTGAGGAATCGAGTGCCAAAGATGGCACTACTTAGATCTATCCTCGCTTTTATGCCTAGCTAGGGGCGTTAAATGATAGCGCTAGTTGGGAGGCAACCCAATTTTATTTGTGTTTTTTTGTTTTTGTTTCTGTTTAGTAATAAATTTTGCATCTACCTTCTGTTTAGATGTGTTTTTATGTTTTAATTAGTGTTTGTGCCAAGTAGAACCTATAGGATAACCTATGGTGATAGTTAATTTGATTCTGCTGAAAAACAGAAACTTCGCACGCACGAAATTAGTTTTGTTAATTCACAAAAACGTGCTTTTGCGTTGATTATTTTTTCTGTAGATCAATATACAAATTTCCCGGGACTTCCTATTTTTGTAGGATTTTTAGAGTTCCAGAAATTTTAGATGGTTACAGATTGCTACAGACTGTTCTGTTTTTGACAGATTCTGTTTTTTGTGTGTTGTTTTCTTATTTTAATGCATCTATGGCTAGTATTAAGTGGTATGAACCATAGAGACCTTGAAGTACAGTAGGTTTGACACCAATACAAATAAATAATGAGTTCATTACAGTACCTTATGTGGTGGTTTTGCTTTCTTTCACTAACGGAGCTTATGAGATTTCCTGTTGAGTTTTGTGTTGTGAAGTTTTCAAGTTTTGGGTAAAGATTTGATGGACTATGGAATAAGGAGTGGCAAAATCCTAAGCTTGGGGATGCCCATGGCACCCCAAGATATTCAAGAATAGCCAAAAGCCTAAGCTTGGGGATGCCCCCGGAAGGCATCCCCTCTTTCGTCTTTGTTCATTGGTAACATTACTTGGAGCTATATTTTTATTCACCACATGATATGTGTTTTGCTTGGAGCGTCTTGTATGATATTAGTTTTTGATTTTTAGTTTTCCACAATCATCCTTGCTGTACACACCTTTTGGGAGAAGCCCACTTGATTGGAATTTATTAGAATACGCTATGTGCTTCACTTATATCTTTTGAGTTAGATAGTTTTTGCTGTAGTGCTTCACTTATATCTTTTAGAGCACGGCGGTGGCTTAATTTTGTAGAAATTGTTAGTCTCTCATGCTTCACTTATATTATTTTGAGAGTCTCTTAGAACAACATGGTTTTCCTTATGGTTATAAAATTGGTCCTAGAATGGTAGGCATCCAAGTTGGGTATAATAAAAACTATCATAGGAAGTGAATTGGATGCTATGATCAATTTTATACTTGATAATTGTTTTGAGATATGGAGGTAGTGATATTAAAGTAATGCTAGTTAGGTGATTATGAATTTAAAGAATGCTTGTGTTGAAGTTAGCAAGTCCCGTAGCATGCACGTATGGTTAAAGTTGTGTAACAAATTTGAAACATGAGGTGTCCTTGGATTGTGCATCCTTATGAATGGCAGTCGGGGACGAGCGATGGTCTTTTCCTACCAATCTATCTCCCCAGGAGCATGTGCATAGTACTTGGTTTTTGATGACTTGTAGATTTTTGCAATAAGTATATGAGTTCTTTTCTGACTAATTTTGAGTCCATGGATTATATGCACTTTCACCTTTCCATCATTGCTAGCCTCTTCGGTACCGTGCATTGCCCTTTCTCACCTTGAGAGTTGGTGCAAACTTCACCGGTGCATCCAAACCCCGTGATATGATACGCTCTATCACACATAAACCTCCTTTTATCTTCCTCAAAACAGCCACCATACCTATCTATTATGGCATTTCCATAGCCATTCCGAGATATATTGCCATGCAACTTTCCATCGTTCCGTTTATTATTATGACACGCATCATTATTGTCACATTGCCTTGCATGATCATGTAGTTGACATCGTATTTGTGGCAAAGCCACCATGCATAATTTTTTATACATGTCACTCTTGATTCATTGCCCATCCCGGTACACCGCCTGAGGCATTCATATAGAGTCATATCTTTTTCTAGTTTTGGGTTGTAATTCATAAGTTGTAAATCAATAAAAGTGTGATGATCATCATTATTAGAGCATTGTCCCCAAATAAAAAAAAGAAAGGCCAAAAAAAAAGGAAAGGCCAAAGGAAAAAAAGAGAAAAAAAAGAAAGGCAAAAAAAAGGCCCAAAAAAGAAAAATAAAAAATAAAAAAAAGAAAATAAATAAAAAGGGGGCAATGTTACTATCTCTTTTTCCACACTTGTGCTTCAAAGTAGCACCATGTTCTTCATATATCGAGTCTCATATGTTGTCACTTTCATATACTAGTGGGAATTTTTCATTATAGAACTTGGCTTGTATATTCCTACGATGGGCTTCCTCAAAATGCCCTAGGTCTTCGTGAGAAAGCAAGTTGGATGCACACCCACTAGTTTATTTTGTTGAGCTTTCATGCATTTATAGCTCTAGTGCATCTATTGCATGGCAATCCCTACTCCTCATGTTGACATCCATTGATGGGCATATCCATAGCCCGTTGATTATCCTCGTGAATGTGAGACTTTCTCCTTTTTTGTCTTCTCCACACAATCCCCATTATCATATTCTATTCTGCCCATAGTGCTATATCCATGGCTCACGCTCATGTATTGCATGAAAGTTGAAAAAGTTTGAGATTATTTAAGTACGAAACAATTACTTGGCTTGTCATCGGGGGTGTATAATCTGGGAGCATTTTTGTGTGACGAAAATGAAGCATAGCCTAACTATATGATTTTGTAGGGATGAACTTTCTTTAGCCATGTTATTTTGAGAAGACATGATTGCTTTGATTAGTATGCTTGAAGTATTACTATTTCTTATGTCAATATGAACTTTTATTTGAATCATTTGGATCTAAACATTCGTGCCACAATAAAGTAAATTACACTGAGAATTATGCTAGGTAGCATTCCACATCAAAAATTCTGTTTTTATCATTTACCTACTCAAGGACGAGCAGGAATTAAGCTTGGGGATGCTTGATACGTCTCCAATGTATCTATAATTTTTGATTGTTCCATGCTATTATATTACCCGTTTTGGATGTTTATGGGCTTTACTTTACACATTTATATCATTTTTGGGACTGACCTGCTAACGGGAGGCCCAACCCGTATTGCTTTTTTTGCCTATTTCAGTGTTTCGAAGAAAAGGAATATCAAACGGAGTCCAAATAGACTGAAACCTTCGGGAGCATGATTTTTGGAACGAACGTGATCTAGAGGACTTGGAGTGCAAGTCAAGAAGCAGTCGAGGCGGCCACGAGGGTGGAGGGCGTGCCCCCTATCTCGTGGGCCCCTCGGGCGTCCTTCGACCTACTTCTTCCTCCTATATATACCCACGTACCCCGAGAACATCAAAGGCGACCACGAAGAACTATTTCCACCACCGTAACCTTCTGTATCTGCGAGATCCCATCTTGGAGCCTTCGCCGATGCTCCGTCGGAGGGGGAATTAACCATGGAGGGCTTCTACATCAACACTATAGCCCCTCCGATGAGTTGTGAGTAGTTTACCACAAACCTACGGGTCCATAGTTATTAGCTAGATGGCTTCTTCTCTCTTTTTGGATCTCAATACCATGTTCTCCTCGATCTTCTTGGAGATCTATTCGATGTAACTCTTTTTGTGGTGTGTTTGTCAAGATCTGATGAATTGTGGGTTTATTATCAGGTTTATCTATGAGAAATATTTGAATCTCCTCTAAATTCTTTTATGTGTGATTAAGTTATTGAGGGAGTCCCAGACTAGGGGGTGTCCGGATAGCCGAACTATCATCTTCGGCCGAACTCCTGGACTATGAAGATACAAGATTGAAGACTTCGTCCCATGTCCGGATGGGACTTTCCTTGGCGTGTAAGGCAAGCTTGGTGATACGGATATGTAGATCTCCTACCATTGTAACCGACTCTGTGTAACCCTAACCCTCTTCGGTGCCTATATAAACCAGAGGGTTTTAGTCCGTAGGACGAACAACAATCATACCATAGGCTAGCTTCTAGGGTTTAGCCTCTCTAATCTCGTGGTAGATCTACTCTTGTACCACCCATATCATCAATATCAATCAAGCAGGAGTGGGGTTTTACCTCCATTGAGAGGGCCCGAACCTGGGTAAAAACATCGTGTCCCTTGTCTCCTGTTACCATCCGCCTAGGCGCAGCTTTGGGACCCCTACCGAGATCCGCCGGTTTTGACACCGACATTGGTGCTTTCATTGAGAGTTCCTCTGTGCGATCGCTATCGGGAAGGATGCCTCATCCGTCTTTAAAGACGGCATTGTTGCTAAAGGTGCTTTGGCTATCGGCCAAACTCTCCGCTAAGCGGTTTCCTTATGACCGCTGTCCGGTAAATCACGCCGGCGATGACTTCTCGGGTCATCGAAAGCAATCTTCGCGTTAGCTCGGAACTCGCCGGCGGTTAGATCGGTGGAGCTCTCTTCCTTAAACGAGCTCTTGGATCGCGCCGCATACTGGGAGTCGCTCATCGACTACGATCGATTGGGCCTAAACCAGATCTCGAGAGAGATTAACTCTCCCAGTTACCGACCACATTCATTTGTGGTAGAGAAACAATCTGGCGACCCTTCTTCTATCTTAAGGACTAGCTATGTCCGGATTCCCGATCCTCCATGCGGATTCCGCGGAGGGGAGGATGTTACTCAAGCCACGAACCTAAAGTCGCAATGGGCTAGATTCATTGGACAACATCCAAGAACCCAAGCTTCCAAATTCGGAAACTACTTGGCCCCTGAGTTTTAAAGTGGACGGGGTTCCGAATTTAATTCCACCCACCCACACAAACATAAGCGATCTATCCCAAATCCGGTAAGAGCCCGCAGAACAATACACCATTACGGGCCGATTCCTCCGGTTATGAGCAGGATAAAGGACCGCCATGAGGAGGCGCAATTTCATTCTTCGCAATAATTGCACGGACAAGGAATCCTAAACGCCGTAAGTCGTCATTGAAATTACACGCCGCTGACTTGGCGTCCATAGTGCAAAAATCTTGTGTGATGGAAAGCGCTGGAAAACCGAAATCAAATTTTGGGACAATCCGTCCCTGAATACAACCCCAGTCCGAAATAAAAGGGTGCATTATCGCCAGGCACCAGGGTTAAACACCAAAAAGCAAAAACCCTCTATAGGGCTTGGAACCGTACCGGAAGGATGGCTCAATGGACCCTGCAAAATTCATAGTACAAAGGGTGCCACTCCAACTCATAGCCTTAGAGCATGTTGGATACTACGGCAGGTGGCCAAAAGTGGCGAAGAGCTTCTAACTCCAGAACACCAGTCCAAGGATACCAGTATGGTATTAACAGTCTTCGAGACTTTCGCATCAAATAATATATGAAGCGAACACTCCGCAGCCTTGCGAAGTCTACCAAGTAGCAACAATAAACCCATGGGTAACACGGCTATTACCTTTAATGCGATGGCGAACCTAAATTCGAACAGCCCGAGCACCGGCGAATTGGTCCTCGGTCCAATAGTGGGCGACTTTCACCTTACCAAGGTACTCATGGACGGTGGCAGCAGGTGAACCTCATTTACGAGAAACCCTCCGAAAAATGGAAATAGACTCGAGCCGCATTGGCGAAGCAGCACAACCTTTAGAGGAATAATCCCCAGTCGGGAAGCATGCTGTCAGGAAAAATCACATTGGATGTGGTGTTCGGCATGCCGGACAATTACAGGTCCGAGGAGGTCACGTTCCAAGTGGCCCCGTTCAGCAGCGGATATCATGCTCTATTAGGGCGAGAGGCATTCACAATTTTTCAAGCTATACCCCATTACGGGTACATGAAGCTCAAAATGCCCGGGCCCAACGGAATCATCACTCTTGCTAGTGACCCGGACATAGCACTCCGCGCCAAAAATAAGATAGCCGCACTGGCCCTGGAGGCACTATCTGAAGCCCTAGCGGCCGAAGAACTCACTACGCTGCGCTCCACGGTGAATAGGGACGATGTGATACTCGATAAGAGATCCAAGTCCACCTCCTTTAAACCAGTGGACGAAATAGTCAAATTCCAAGTCCATCCAATGGACCCTACAAAAACGGCCTCCATTGGGGCACAATTAAACCCTGATGTGGACGCCTCACTACGAGAATTCCTACGCGAAAATTGGGACATCTTTGCCTGGCACCCTTCAGACATGCCAAGAATCCCACGCCGGCTGGCCGAGCACATCCTAAATATCATAAAAGGATTCAAGCCGGTCAAACAGGCTCTTCGGTGTTTCTCCGAACTCAAGAGACAGGCCATTGGAGAGGAGCTAGCCAAATTATTGGAGGCCGGATTCATCAGAGATATAAAACATCCGGACTGGCTAGCAAACCTGGTGATGGTACCAAGAAGGACAAATCCTGGCGCCTATGCGTCGATTTTAAAGACCTCAACAAGGCTTGCCCAAAGGATCCCTTCCCCCTCCCCCGCATCGATCAAATTATCGATGCTACCGCAGGACATGATTCATTGTGTTTCCTCGACGCATACTCTGGCTACTACCAAATTAAGATGGCAGTGCCCGACCAGGCCGCAACGGCATTCATCACCCCATACGGCCCATTCTGCTTCAACACAATGCCCTTTGGGCTCAAAAACGCCGATGCAACATATCAGCGCATGATTCAGACATGTCTGGCAAACCAGATCAGCAAAACAGTGGAGGCATAGGTAGACGATGTGGTCGTCAAAACCAAGCACGCCGAAACTCTAGTAGACGATTTGAGGCTCACGTTCGATAATCTCTGAACATATGACATTAAGCTTAACCCGGAAAAATGTGTTTTCGGCGTACCAGCCGGAAAGCTCTTGGGCTTCATTGTATCCGGCAGAGTAATTGAAGCAAACCCAACCAAGATCCGAACTCTGTCACAATTGGATATCCCAAAGGACCTCAAACAAAGACAAAAATTGACGGGATGCATGGCGGCTTTAAGCCGCTTTATCCCCCGTTTAGGAGAAAAGGCATTACCCCTTTATCGCCTCCTCCGACGCACCGAACACTTCGAGTGGACGGATGCCGCCACGGTCGGACTCAAAGAAATAAAAGCCATATTGGCAACAAACCCGGTCCTGGCCGGGCCCAACATAGGCGAACCAATGCTATTATATATAGCAGCAACTCATCAAGTGGTGAGTGCGGTGCTCGTTGTCGAACGAGAAACGGACGGACACAAGTTCCCCCTTCAAAAACCATTTTACTACGTGTCCACTGTCCTGACTCCATGCAAGTCACGGTACCCGCATTATCAGAAGATAGCGTACGTGGTGTTCATGGCATCCCAGAAGCTGTGACACTACTTTCAAGAGTGTTAGATAACAGTAGCCACCGAAGTACCTCTTAATGACATTATAAACAATCGTGACGCGACGGGCCGAATTGCCAAATGGGCCATTGAGCTCCTCCCATTCGACATAACCTATAAGCCACGGCGAGCTATTAAGTTGCAAATTTTGGCCGACTTCATCGCCGAATGGACTGAAGCCGAACTCCCTAAAGAGTACGGTGCATATTCCAACTGGATCATGCACTTCGACGGCTCAAAAATGTTGGCTGGTCTGGGGGCTGGCGTCGTCCTGACGTCCCCAACCGGAGATATGGTTCAATACGTACTCCAGATGATGTATACGGACTCCAACAATGCAGCTGAATACGATGCCCTTCTACATGGCCTCCGGATGGCAGTATCCATGGGCATTCAATGCCTATAGGTGCGCGGGGATTCGAACCTCGCAATATCCCAAATAAATGGAGACTTCGATGACAAGGATCCAAAAATGGCAGCTTATCGCAACACCGTCCTAAAAATGTCAGCTCGGTTTGGGGGGCTCAAATTTCACCATATAGCCCGGGATAACAACCAGGCAGCAGACGTATTGGCACGCATTGGCACAAAACGCGATGCCGTCCCCCCAACATCTTCCTAGAGAGTCTGTTCAAGCCATCCGTACTATGGGAGGGGGAATCCGGAAATAATAACCCGGACCCAACCGCACTGCCCGACAACGAACATTTTGACACAATTGGCAGTTCTGCCAACGAAGTGACATCCTCAGCCCACGTAATAATGGCAGTCATTGCCCCGTGGACGGAACCATTCCTAGCCGAACTAACCAGGCAGGAACTTCCCGAGGACCAAAACGAGGCACGCTGCATAGTGCGGCGATCTAAAGCCTATAAGGTCCATGAAGGAGAGCTTTACAAGAAAAGCATAACCGGAGTCCTTCAAAGGTGTATCTCCGAAGAGGAAGGGCGGAACCTTCTGGCTGAAAATCATGCCGGACTTGACGGGCACCACGCCGCAGCCCGGGCCCTTGTAGGCAAGGCCTTCCGTACAGGATTTTATTGGCCGACGGCCCGGGCAGATGCTCAGGACTTAGTCCAACAATGCGTCGGTTGCCAGCTCTTTGCTAATCAAAGCCACATGCCACCCACCGGCCTCAAAACTATACCCATAACCTGGCCCTTCGCGGTCTGGGGGCTTGACATGGTTGGCCCCCTTAAAGGAGGAACCCACAAGCAAAGATACCTACTGGTCATGGTGGATAAGTTCACCAAATGGATAGAGGCCAAGCTGTTAAGGCGGCGAATCCGGACCGTGATAGACTTCATATCGTGGGTCGCATTACGCGTTACGGCGTCCCCATAGCATCATCACGACAACGGCATGAACTTTCTGACTAACGAGGTTAAACTCGGTGAAAAAACATGGGCATCAAACTCGATTATGCTTGATCTATCACCCTCAAACTAACGATCAAGTCGGCGAGCAAATGGTCTAATCATGGCGGCATCAAACCCCGATTAGTGCGGTCCCTTAAGGAATCTAACACGCCTTTGGGTAGAGGAGCTCGACTCCGTACTCTGGGGCTGCAGACCACTCGAATCGCACCACGGTTTACACCATTCTTTACTGATATCTGGCGCAGAGGCGGTTACGCCTGTGACATAATTCATGACTCACCTCGCGTGCGCATGTATGAAGAAAGAGAAGCCAAGCTCGATCGGCGGGACAGTTTGGGCGCATTGGAGGAGGCGTGATGTGGCAAAAGCCCGTTCCGCATTCTATCAACAAGCAAGCTCGAAGATATCAAAGCAGAGAAATGCGGGACAAAACTTACAGCGTTGGCGAGTTAGTTCTCGCTTGCGGACAAGAAAAGGACAAACTCAAGCCCAAATGGGAATGTCCCTTTATTATCGACCAAGTCTGACCGGTGGAGCGCATCGTCTGCGAGATGCATCGGATAAGCGACTCAAGCGAACCCATGGAGCGCAGCCCATCTCCGAAGATTCTCGCCTAGCGCCGGATTCGAGTTCGTCTCCTTCCTCCGTCTATATTTTACATATTAGCTGTCTTACATTTCTCTCCTTCTCCCCCTTTTCCTATTACAGCCTTTGAAAGCTTGTTAGGTGCATTGTTACTTTTACACTTGGCGACTATTCGCGCTCATGATACAGGGGCTTCTTTAACGAAGCTTATTTATCTGAGCTTCATGCCCAACACATGTGTCACACTTCCACATGTACCTTTTATTCACCATTATATGCATCGATATGACTTAACTTTTGGCCAAGCTGGGTTGCTGGCTCTGTGCTTACCCCTCGTTCCCGATTGTTCGGCTAGGCGGTAAAGGAGCACCTCTGCGATTATTCTTCGCTGGTCACCGGATGTGTACCTCGGTGGGTGAAGCCGAAGCTAAGCGTTCTTAAGGGAATATTGATTGGTGAACTAAAAGGCGATTTCTTACCTATTTATTTATCTGCCCCGGATGTTTTACTGCTTTTTTTTGAGTCGGACATGCACTTTAGGGCATGCCTCCCGAGAAAAGAACCCTAATGGAACTATTCTCCTGGAAGATGTTTCTTACTAACCATGTAATATAACATAACTAGTTGGGCACTTGTGCGATAAAGCACTAATGACCCCTCGCCAGTCTCCACGCATGCCCCGGTTCTTATATAACCGCGAGGTATTCGACACACTCGGACTATTGGGTCCCGAGGTTGAAGCGAAAAGGTCCGCTATGAAAAACGATCTACAATCCATCTAGAAGCTATTTTACATGTCATCTTAAATTACATAGTCAACTTATTGGGCATATTCCTCTTCAATGCCATCCTGCAGGCTGTCTAGTTCTGATCTGTTGGGAATACTTTATGCCAATTCTACTTGGCGTACACTAAACTCACAGGATCTCCTTCCCATCGGCCCCGCAGTCCGACCTCGGCCATGTGGTTTGGGTCAGCCTTGCCGTGTCTGCGTCTTCACCATGGCCCAGCCTCCTGGCGCCTTTGACGGCAGCCGATATCTTCCATAAGCGAAAGCTGCTGCTGCGCTCCTGAAGCCTCTCTGTAAGCTCTCCAAGGCCTTGAGGCAGGGAGGCAGATGGCCACAAGGCACAGGCGGCGCCTTTCATCACTGCCGAAGTCGTTCGATGCGATTGCAAGAGCTCGAGAAGAAGGTCACCCATAGAACCAGGCATTTCCTCTGCGGGGCGGCTGTGAGCATACCTCTGAGACATAACTCGTTAGTCGACTTCCTCGCGAACTCTTTTTCAAAGTTTGTTCAAGCACTTACTAAAAATGCAGCGTCGAAGCCGCCGATTCTCCTTCTTGGTCGGATAGCTGAGCACGAACATCCTTTAGTTCCTCACCCAGTGGGTGTTGGCATCTTGGAGATTATTTTTCTCCTACCTCACCCTTATAAGCACATTCTCGCCGGCCTTTAACCGGCGCAAGAGCTGTTGCTTGTCCGGATCTATCCCGGCGCCATCTGCAATATTATTGTCAGACTTATACACACGCCGCACTTCACAAATTACTTATATTTTGAAGCATATATTACCAGAGGGGGTCTCTTTGGCTTCCCCCGCTGCGGCTAGTCTTGACCTCAAGTTGGGCTTTGCACTCCTCCGGCTCTGGGGACAGTTGGGTATTCTTTTACGAAGATCTGCACAATAAATGATCCTTAAATCAGCTATTCTAACTATTTCAAGTCTCGGGGGCTACTGGCATGTATAACTGTCAATTTTTCTCACCCGTATGTCTTTTACATACTGCTCTGTGGCTCTGGCTTGACCATTTTGAGCGGCAGGGAGGTGCGCATCTCTCGAATTAAAGGCATCCAATGCCTCTGGGGAGAAACACGCGTCACAAAGAACTGTCCGGCAGCGTCTGTGATTCATGGCACTCTCCACCTCGGAATTGGTGGCAGATAACCTGTCGGCATCCTCTGTCGGAGGAACATCCGACGCAGGCCTCGTGTTCGCCTCCGCTTCTGGACCTGGCTTTGGAGCCTGGCGAGCGAAGGATTGATTGGCAACCTCTCCGGATACAGTCCGGCGAGCGCTCTTCTTCCTGAAAGGGCACGAGCGTTAGTATGCCTCCCGAGAATAAAGCCGGGGAGTAAGGTGATGCGCCATACCGTTGTGCCGGAGTTTTGATCTGAACCGCACTTCTTTTTAGCCTGCTAGGCCGTGCTGCCCCTTGTTGGCTAGCCGCCGCGGGATCGGCCTTCTGCCTCAAGGGCGCCCCCTGTGAAACACCATTGGTATACGGTGATCAAAAACACGCACGGATAGGTCATTTTCAAAGTATTGGGACTTCGATCTCAGTTACCTGCGAAGCGGGAAGTATTCCGGGGTAATCGGCCGTAATGGCGACCAAGGCATTATCGATGCTCACTTGGTGAAATACCCTGTCGATCAGCTCCACGGATATGTCCGGATCCTCTTGGGAGGCCGGATCGAGGAACCGTTCCGGATCCTCGGGTTGTGGAGGCGGGTTGTTTATGTCCTTTACGGCCCGGCGCAGTTCCTGCGCCGAAATCACAAAATGAGATACTTGACTATGGGAGTATGGATCGGATAGGCAAAAATAAATGCCCGCTTACCCAGCTTGGAGGATTGTTCATAGAAAATCCGCCCTGTGGATTGAGGCGGAGAAATTCCTCCTCTTCTCCCTTGTACAATGCGGACAAGATCTTCATCAGATCGGCGACCAATCCCGGCCCCTTGCGGCCGCAGCGGGTGGCATCATCCTCCCCGTTGAAATCCCACATGGGTGGCCTCTATCTTTGGGCTGCACCCCGCATAATGCATGTGGCCATGACCCGATCATGGTCATCCGGAATGGGCTAACAGTCTAATTCGGCTCATCAGGTAAAGGACGTTCCTATCATTTTCCTTCAGAGGGCTCCGTGGACGCCAGCTTAGGCCTTTCTTCAAAGGAGCGTTATTGAACTTCGAGGAGGCCGACCCAACCGGGTCGGCGAGGACATCTTCTATATAAAACCATTCCGAAGGCCAGTCTTCGGACGCCTTCTTCGGAGTTCCGGATAGATATCCGGTCCCGGCGAGAGCCATAGTTCGGCTCCGCCCACTTGATATATCGACCCCTCTTGAGAATGGGGCACAAGGCAGAACAGCTTCTTCCACAGCGCAAAATGAGGCTCGATGCCCAAAAACAGCTCGCAAAGGGCCACGAAGCCCGCGATATGCAAATTGGAGGAAGGCGTAAGGTTGTGCAAATGGAGGCCATAGAACTCCAGGAGCCCCCGGAGAAACGGATGAATTGGAAATCTGAGCCCTCTTATCAAATAAGAGACAAGGCATACCCGCTCTCCTTTGGAGGGGCTGGGGATGCTCTCCGCTTGCTTTCCGCCCTTATAGGTGGCGAGTCCGGCTCGAACCGGGACCATGAAGGCTGGGGGAAGAAATCCCTTGGTTTGGAGCGCCACTAGCTCAATGTGCGGATTTGAGCATCTCTCCCAATCTCGGTGCCGAGGGCTGGGAGGCGGAGGAGGAGCAGCGTCGTATCCATGATGGAATGGATTTACGTCGGATGCGCTCTGATGAATGCTCGCGAAGGGAGGATGGTGTTATTTGGATCTAGATCCTGGTCTCTTTTATAGGCAGCTTATTTGTGCAGCTAGGGGGATAAATGTAAAAATACCCTGGCTTTTCGCATTCGTTCAACACGTGGAAAATGGCCCTTATTGGGCGTGGAAGCCGAGGAGTGCAATATTTACAAGAAGCCGAACGCTATTCAACAGGTGCACAGGATTTGGAGAAGAACCCACCTTGCAATGCCAAAGACAATCTATGTGCCGGACTCATCGCCATTGAAGCCTGGTTTGGGGCCTACTGAGGGAGTCCCAGACTAGGGGGTGTCCGGATAGCCGAACTATCATCTTCGGCAGGACTCCTGGACTATGAAGATACAAGATTGAAGACTTCATCCCGTGTCCGGATGGGACTTTCCTTGGCGTGGAAGGCAAGCTTGGTGATACGGATATGTAGATCTCCTACCATTGTAACCGACTCTGTGTAACCCTAACCCTCTTGGTGCCTATATAAATTGGAGGGTTTTAGTCCGAGGGGCGAACAACAATCATACCATAGGCTAGCTTCTAGGGTTTAGCCTCTCGATCTCGTGGTAGATCTACTCTTGTACTACCCATATCATCAATATCAATCAAGCGGGAGTAGGGTTTTACCTCCATCGAGAGGGCCCGAACACAGGTAAAAACATCGTGTCCCTGTCTCTCTGTTACCATCCACCTAGACACACGTTCGGGACCCCCTACCCGAGATCCGCCGGTTTTGACACCGACAGTTATCTTTGCAAGTCTCTTCGAATTATCAGTTTGGTTTGGCCTACTAGATCGATCTTTCTTGCAATGGGAGAAGTGCTTAGCTTTGGGTTCAATCTTGCGGTGTCCTTTCGGTGGCAAAGACGGGCAAAGAAGGCACGTATTGTATTGTTGCCATCGAGGATAAAAATATGGGGTTTATATTATATTGCATGAGTTTATCCCTCTACATCATGTCATCTTTCTTAATGCGTTACTCTGTTCTTTATGAACTTAATACTCTAGATGCATGCTGGATAGCGGTCAATGTGTGGAGTAATAGTAGTAGATGCAGGCAGGAGTCGGTCTACTTGTCACGGACGTGATGCCTATATACATGATCATTCCTAGATAATCTCATAATTATTTGCTTTTCTATCAATTGCTCGACAGTAATTTGTTCCCCCACCGTAATACTTATGCTATCTTGAGAGAAGCCACTAATGAAACCTATGGCCCCCGGGTCTATCTTTTATCATATAAGCTTTCAATCTACTTTTATTTGCATCTTTACTTTTCCAATCTATATCATAAAATATCACAAATATATTTATCTTATCATACTATCTTTATCAGATCTCACTTTCGCAAGTGGTCGTGAAGGGATTGACAACCCATTTATTGCGTTCGTTGCGAGTTCTTTGTTTGTTTGTGTAGGTGCGTGGGACTTTTAAGGAGCCTCCTACTGGATTGATACCTTGGTTCTTAAAACTGGGGGAAATACTTACGCTACTATTGTTGCATCACCCTTTCCTCTTCAAGGAAAACCAACGCAAGCTCAAGATGTAGCATCACTAAGAACTATATCGTTGGATTCGTATTTGAACATAATTTCAAATGGTATAATTTTTAGTGACATGCGTTGGCATTTTCTTAGGTAAATCTATGGTCAAAATTTTATACTAAATACGAGGTAGTACAAAAGTGGGCTATAATGGCCCTCCACTATGTAGGCCAAAACACGTGCCGAATTCACTTGTGATGCATGTGGCATCGATGCCCCTCCATTGCTCACCTGGTGCCCCAATCTGGATCACCTACTTTGCTCCGGTGCCAAATTAACTCACGCAATGAAAAAGCACTTACGTGGGAGAGAGAGAGAACTGGGGCAATAAAAAAACACTTGTTTGGGAGAGTGAGAGGCTCATGTAGTTGGTTTGATTGATTTGTTTATACATGTTGGTCTGTGTGCACAGCGGTGCCAACTCTCTCACATCGCGAGAGCGGTGCCAAAATCTTTTGATTTGACATCGCTGCGTATTATGTGGCATACTTTTGCGAAATATGGCATCAGCCACATAGTGGAAGGCAACAAATGCCCAAGCTCTTCACGTGCTCCTAAGTAAATGAGAGGAAAGGGAAAGAGAGAGAGAGAGAGAGAGAGAGAGAGAGTGAAAAAATATCACTAGCCAGCCAACCCTATCGTATGAGCGGATTATATTGGTACCTCTTGATGGCACGACAATCTTATACATCTAGCTGCTCTAATATGTTCTCTTCTTTTGCAGATGAAAAAAGACCCGAAAGTGAAAATTGTGTTGCACTATAACAATTTCATCGAATGCCTTGATCTCCATCTTACAGAAATTGATTTGATCGACTATCGAGGCAGCACATCTGAGATTAAATTGGCCAGGTTCTTTGTTCTGGAGGCAAGTGTGCTCAAGGTAATGAGGTTTGGCGTTCTCTGGCGCAACAATGAATGGCATCTGATCACATAGCGTCTAAGCCTAAATGACAAAGTCTCATGAGGCTGAATTTGTTTTGAAACATCAAGTGGCCAGAGACTCGAAAACTTATTTTCCCATTAGTGACTTGTTAGGGTGGTGGATTTTAGTTTGTACAATAATGCTACATCCACCTAAAGTGACGAAAGTTCTTACGTAAACTTCCTGGTAATTCCCTCTTCGTAGGCGCAACATTACTCCTAACATTTTTAATATCAGTTTGAAACTTGTAATATTGTCGTGTCCTATTCCTGCGATTTCAAAATCTTGCAAATCAAACAGGTCCTGAGTTGGTGATGATGTTGTGCCTGCCATCTTTAACCAATAGCCGTCGGATCTAGATCTGACACATACAAACCAAACTTCTCCAGTTTTGCAAAAATATGCCCACACTTGTTCCCTATTTACAAACAACTCCTTGTCTCTCACAATCAGCCTTATCTCCTCCCCACCACATCTAGAAGGCCATGGAAAAATCTGGCGCAATGGCCGCTGCCGGCGCCGTCGACCCCCCAATCTTGGTGTTCCGTGCAATGCACGGGCATCTACACACGGGAAATTATGCTGAACACGGCTAGTTGTAAGCAGGCTAGGTCTACAACCATGATGATAGTGACTGCAGACGGTGAGGCTGACTATGGTATGCCGAACACGACGCCTATACTCAGGTGTCATCTCCGGCGCAGGGTCTTGTCACTTCACTGTGAGGAGCAACACGTAATAATTTGACCAATGGGTAGTACAGTGCTACTATATCGGTAGTACTACTACTAGTACTAGCACCACCGTCTGGATTTAGTAGTACTACCACGTCCATCTGGATTTAGTATCTAACTAGCAATATCTAGTAATGCATGTCACAAAAAATGTACTACCCCCTCTGTAAATAAATACATGGTGTATTGTTTTATTCCTATTGGCGAGATAACTTAATGTCTTTTTGCTACTTAATAGGATTACATGCAATAAACTAACCACTGCATGTGATGTTTGGTAGTCTCAACTCATTGAAAGCATGCACGGCCCACATCTCTCATTGGTTGATATGTCACGAAATAACAAACGAGGAGAGAGTTAATATATCGTGCCTAAGTGTTTTGGGATTATTTGGTTTTCGTAAGGTGACTTACACAACATTTTTGGTTACATGCATTAACATTTTATTAGTTAAATCAAAGGTCAAAACTTGGCGCAAAATGAGAAGGGGACCAATAAACCAGTAAACATCAAAGTTCTCTCGTTTCGCCCCAACTAGAGGTCCGGTGAGATGACTATACTGCACTGGCACGGAGGGGGATGCAGCTTCATTGACTTACTGCATCTGCCTTTGGGTGTATGACACATGGGCCCAATGGGTGGCTGGCCCACCTGTCATACAGCCAAAGGCAGGTGCAGTAGAGGGGAGAGGAGTAGATGACCAACACGCATGTGAATTCAATGCAGTCTGCACTTCTCATATAAAGGCTCCCGCCAGTCCAATCTACGAAATCCTATGCACCTACGCACCCTAACCAAGGGCAAGAGTGATCACTCCAATCGCAAGATCAGTTGACTAGAAGCTAGACCCATGGAGGCGATGAGCGCGAACATCAGCCGGTTGTGCCAGATGGTCCACGATGCCAGCCTGCAGCCCAGCACCGAGGAACGTCTCCAGGTAGTGCTTGAGGCTGCCAGGGCGAGGGGCCGCTTGGACGACAGCTTCGTCTTCTTGTTCGCCGAGGTCCTCATCGGCTTCCTCGACAAGTTCACCATCGTCAAGTAGCTCGCAGACGACCTTGACGTACGCCTCCAGCCCACACACCAGGCTCTGCGATGCCTGCCACCCTCAATGGCCTCTATGGTGACAACCTCTTCTACGCACTGGTGGCCCTGCGACTGCCCGCCGTCACACCGAAGAATGTCCACCTCGGTCGCTTCGCCCATGCAAAGACTGGCGCGACAAGACACCATCGACATAATCACCCATGTCTACGCGTAAATCGTCCACAAGGACTACTACATGCAAGAGGAGGACGATAGGACGCTGGCCTTCTTGGACCGCAGGGCAACCTTGGACGGCATTGTTCAGAAGCACGTTGAGCTTGCCGCCAACGCCGCTGCTCCTCACACATCGGTTGGTGACCCGGTGCACTAGGGCGTGAGGATGTCGTTGATGGATCCGTATGTATCTTTATCTTTCCGTCAAATCCATGTAGTAGTATATGGTACTACTAGTAATCATCTTACCTTTTGCATCAACTTCATAATTTTCATACGTACTCCATGCATGAACCGCGCCAGAACCAAACTTCTCATTACTCTAGGGAAAATCGTTATTTCTATCTATCGGTCGCGCCATGGAGCGGAACCAAATTTTACAAGTTACAAGTTCAAAAGGAAAAGCCTGCCGTGTTCGCGTTGCACCCCCACACGGTTGGTCCGGCACGCCACTCCAGGGGGAATGCGTGCTGTGTTGCATTTTCACTTACAAGTGGGATCGCAGTTGAGCAAACCGATTATCGGCAAACCCCCATCGTGCCCACTGCACGATGGCTGAGAAAATAGGAGGGAGAAGAGATGGTTGTAGCAAAGACTCCAAGAAATTTGGTGTCGGATGGGACTCGTGTGGGTGGCGTGTGCCGTACTGCTAGACATGAATGCTAGTTGTGGCCCATGCCACCCCACTATATCGAGGTGCTGGTTACCTAGAACAAATTTCCTGGAGTCCATGCTCAGCCCTGGTCTATCTCTCTTCTCAGCCAGCCAGTAGACGCGCGGAGCCCATCATCTGTTTGCTCATATGCGGTCCCACATGTCAGTGGCAAGAGGACCCACTGAACCTGCACATATTTCACCTCGACGTGCTGGTGATGAAAAACAAATCCAATAAAGATCTTCGATGGCCGCTTTTGGAGTTACTCAAGAGTAGTAAGATTCTATTTACAGTTTAACCCAAGATGCACATCACGTGGCTTCAACTACCACTCTATTTTCTTGCATGACATGACCTGGATGCTGGATGTCCCACGTGTCGGCAAAAGGTGGAAGAACTCGACCAAATCTTCGGTTATACTCTCGGATTAGACTAGTTGTGCTAACTTAAAATTTTATTGTGTAGAATGGACGCAAGTTTTGGTATTGAGAAGAAGAGTACATCGATATATTGATAGAGCACAATTTAGTAGATGTTCTAGCACTTTTAGCTAGCATAGAGGCTAGAGATGAGACTAGTGCACTTGTTGATAGAATAGAGGCTAGGCATGAGACTAGATGCGAGGAAGCAACGTCCACTTCTTTACACTCGAAGAAGAAAGAAGCACGCAAGATCGAGCCTCCGCAGATCAACAATGAATGCATAGAGAAGGCACTAATCCAACTTACAGGAGCAGTTATGGAGGTTGGATATCTTCTAAAATGTGTTCTTGTGGTTCTTGTTTTCTTTGGTCTTGCTTTTCTAGTCAAATTTTGGTGATAATTTCCATGTACCAAAAATCAATGATGAAAAAAGATATGTGTTTGCAAAGAAAAATGTACGCGGCTGGGATGCGTCCTCGCGTTCGGCGCACGGCCACTGCATCCGAGAAATGGCCCGGACACGACCCCATTGCCCTACCCAAACGGACAAAATCCAGGAAAAACAGAGGTTTGTTTGGGGTCGTGCGTTGGAGTTGGCCTTACAAGTGGGACCGCAGTTGAGGAAACCGACTATCGACAAACCCCCACCTCGCCCACCGCGCGATGGCTGAGTTAGAGAAATGACGAGGTTGAAGAGATTGCTATAGCACGGACTCCAAGAAATATGGTGTCAGATGGAAGTCATGCTGGTGGCGTATGCCGCACTCCTGGACGTGAATGCTTGTTCTGGCCCATGCCACCCTACTAGTATCGAGGATTCGAGGTGCTGGCTACGTACAGCGAACACATTAACATATGGCCCACCTCACACTGTGGCCAAATTTCCTGGAGTCTGTGCTAGGTTAAAAAGTGTTCTTTGTGAGGGTGGGTGGTTGGTCTCAAGCTTAAAACTTGTTGTATTACGTATACATAGACGTAGACATAGTGCAGCAGTTTTGAAAGTTTGAATCCAAACATCAGAATGCAATTTCTACCGGACTCATCTGAGGACCTAGGATGATGGGATTCACAGCTACGGTAAAAACACCCGCCCGATGCGCGAAGCATGTGAAGCTAGTACAAATAGTGTACTACTATTGTTGATTGGTCTCATCCGATAACCTGTTGCAATGCACGTACAATTATGTATTCGGAAAATATTTTTTTGCCTCGTCGCAGCACCCACTCAAAGAAGCGACTCGAAAGCCATTCATAAATTTAGTAAGTTTATCACAGGCATATCATTTTATTACATACAACAGGTCACCGACCCACAATGACTATGAGGATACATTATAAATACTAAAGTTTTCATCACACAACAAATAACAAGCAATGAAATGAACTTCAACTCAACCAATCATCGGCGTTGGAAACGCTTGCTTTGAACCACAAGTGATTCTCTGGGAAGGGCCATCTATTGTCAATCTCGAGACCAACGCAGGACTGATCATCCAGGCTGAAGCGGCCTACTATATCAGTACCAGGGTAGGGAACCACCAAAATGCCTGAGGTATAGATACAATTGCTTCTCATAAATGGTAGTAAAGTTGTGTCAACAATAGTTGGATCACCTTTCACCATCATTGGATAGTTTTGTCCAAGGAAGAGCGAGTTTTCTCCAAGACTATCAATACTGTACCAGGGAGAAGGTGTTGGCGCTAGCACACTAGTATCCATCCCGAATATCATGAAACGGGTGTTGGAATAGGTCCGGAGAGTGTGACCATGAGAGACAACACGTGCTCCCTTTGTAGTAACATCAGCAGTGCGTTGTATACAGACAAGAAGGGGTGATCCATCGGAATAAGTTGCCAGGCGCCACTAAGTATATGGGCCCTCCTCATCCTCATGCTCGTGATCATCACCACCGTCATCTCCCTCTTGGTTATAAAATTTTTCGAGTATAGGTGGTGGAATGTTCACAGGACCTTGGAAACACAAGAAGAAGGTTAATTAGTAAAGGGAAAATTGCTAACCCGCATGCATGTGGATGAAACAATTATAATTACGATGGAAGGCAAACGTACCGAAACTACGAGGATCCCATGCAAAAACAGTGCCATGATGGTGGAAGCAAACACAAGACCCTCGTATTGAATTGCATCACAGTACACATCCGTGTATAGAAATTGATTTTTGACCAATATCCATCGAGTCAAACCACGAAGGACGACAATAAGCTTGTCGAAGATAGCAACAACTTCATAGTTCTTGTAATTCCAAGAGCGGTTGGGAACTCGACAAATTGCTATCTTCCATAGAAGCCAGTCACCATGATCGTATTTGAACATGCGTAGAATACAGGTGTGCTCAACCTCTGGGCAGTCTGCTGAGATTTTTCGAAGTGGAACCCGGTGATGAGTGTACACATTCACAAGTTCCCACTCGCAGTTGTACCCAATATAAACAACCCAATCTCCATTTGTGCCTGCCCAAGCCTTGCCCTCAAGAGATGGCATCTTAACATCATACATATCATTATCAAGCGGCATCAACTTGCACAAGGCGAGGCCTCCGTCGTCCCCGCGCCAGTCAGCAAGGTCACGACGAAGAAGATAGGGAAGATCAAACCGCTCCTGGACCCTTGGGTTCCTTGTAATGATGTTATTAGTTGAGTCGAGAATGGTCTTGAACGAACTTGCCATGCTAGCCAAGGTGATGATGTCGCACCGATCAATGAGTTCCTCCACCACGTCATCTTTCAGATCAGGGCAAGAATAACGGGGTCGTTTCCGGCCTGTTCCCTCCATGGAGAAGACGATCGAACAATGGCAGAAGGATGGGTGAAGGCAAATGGAGGAGGGAGGAAGAGCATGCAACAGCTGTTCCAAATCGAGAGGGAAAGGTGAAGAGTCGGTGGACGGTTGCCAGTTTGCCACGGTACACGAAGAGGCGCCCCGGCCTACACGTCCGTTTGGAAATAGTAGAAAGGACTCGTTGTCGTCTCACTGACATGTTGGAACGGGACCACATGTCAATGAAACATGGTGTGTAATTTCTCATGCAAAATGCGATCTGGCCGCGTTGTCCCGAGGTGCCGCATTAGTTATCGACCTTTATTTTTTTAACATACAATCTGAGTGGATAGCTCCTGTGGTCATCACATGTAAGCGGATATATAGGTGGGCTAGGTGGGCAGGCGGCAACAATCTCAGTGCTAAAAGAGTTGATCCAATGCTTGGTTTTATTTGTATTTTCCAACTATGACCACTGGATAGAGAGAATCAATGGCTTACATTCAAAGTTATTCTCATACTATAGAATGGTATAGGGACGTGGAGAGATTTGGTTGATTTTATATCTCTGAATAATATAAAATATTATGAATGTAGATGCTCCGCCGCGAGGTTTGTTGCTCCTTCTCGGTCGTCGGGAATCTATGTTCTTCCACTCTTTCGTTTAAGACATGAGCTTTGTTCGTCCTTTTGCCGACATCCGGGACATCTATATGCCTCCATTTAAAAAATCATAATATATGCCTCCATGACACACGAGACATCTAGCATCAAGGTGGCATGTCATGCAAGAAAATGGATATGCAGTGCGTAAGTGAGTCGTGCACTTCGATGGCACCTAGTACTACACAATATTTTTTCTCCTCAATGGCACGTGAATAGTGCATGTACTCAATGACAGAGCACGGGATGGTAGCCATGGACATGCCCTTTTTGAAGAGAGCACTAATAAATTACTTTGATGTGTCCTGTCAACTCGCAGAATGACGAGGAGCTTGCTTACCTTCTCCCTCGCCAACGCGTGTGCGGTGGCTCGCAACACGAGGAGAAACTTTTGCTTACAAGCGGTGGACGTGTAGCAGTTCATTTGGTGTCAGATTGCCAGAAGTACTACTGTAGTACCATCATTATTGTTCGACGTCCGGAAGAGGAGAAGAGCCAAGCGCAAGGTCACCTACTAACCTAGTACAGTACTACTATAGCCAAAGCTGGTCCACCTTTTTACAGCATGGTTAATTAAGATAGGCGGCTCTTGCAGCGGCACATCATTTAGAGCAAGTACGCTCTTTGTAGGATCAAAGGAAGTGAAACAAAAGTTGGAGTTGATGCTAGATTGCCAATTAAAACATGATTACATAGGGAAAAAATCCTATAGCATTCTATGTTGGGGAACGTTGCAGAAAATTAAAATTTTTCCTACGGTTTCACCAAGATCCATCTATGAGTTCATCTAAGCAACGAGTAACGGGAGAGAGTTTGCATCTACATACCACTTGTAGATCGCGTATGAAGCTTGCAAGGTGATGATGGAGTCGTACTCGAGCGTGATTGAGATCACCGATGCCAAGTGCTGAGCGGACAGCACCTCCGCGTTCAACACACGACGGGACGAGCGGCGTCTCCTCCTTCTTGATCCAGCAAGGGGAAGGAGAGGTTGAGGAAGACAAGCACCACCGGCAAAGACGACGGCGGCGTGGTGATGGTGGTGAAGCGATACTCTCGGCGAGGCTTCACGAGCTCTTACGGAGGAGGAGATGTGTTGGGAGGGAGGGCTGCGCCTTGGGAGTTGTGTACAGCAGCCCCCCCCCCTTTATATAGGCCCCAGTGGCGGCCCTCGAGATCCAATCTCCGGTGGCGGCGGCCAAGGGGTGGAGTGCCCCCAAGCCGGTGGGCGCCCCCCCCTAGGGTTTCAACCCTAGGCGCAGGGTGGGCCTGAGGCGCACCAGCCCCTGTGGGCTGGTTCCTTCCCCTATGGCCCATGGGGCCCTCCGGGATGGGTGGCCCCACCGGTGGACCCGGGACCCTTCCGGTGGTCCGTGATTTTACCGAAACCCCGAAACTTTCCGATGGCGAAACACCACTTCCTATATATTATTCTTTACCTCCGGACCCTTAGGAACTCCTCGTGACGTCCGGGATCTCATCAGGGACTCGAACAACATTCGGTATTCACATACTAGTCTTCCTACTAACCTAAGCGTCACCGAACCTTAAGTGTGTAGACCCTACGGGTTGGGAGACTTGAGACATGACCGAGACGACTCTCGGGCAATAACCAACAGCGGATCTGGATACCCATGTTGGCTCCCACATGCTCCTCGATGATTTCATCGGTTGAACCACGATGTCGAGGATTCTATCAAACCACATATGCAATTCCTTTGTCAATCGATGCGTTACTTGCGAGACTTCGATCGTCGGTATCCCAATACCTCGTTCGGTCTCGTTATCGCAAGTCACTTTACTCGCATCCGTAATGCATGATCCGTGACCAACACCTTGGTCACATTGAGCTCATTGTGATGATGCATTACCGAGTGGGCCCAGAGATACCTCTCCGTCATACGGAGTGACAAATCGATCTCGATCCATGTCAACCAACAGATACTTTCGGAGATACCGTAATGCACCTTTATAGTCACCCGATTACGTTGTGACGTTTGATACACCAAAGGCACTCCTACGGTAACCGGAGTTACGATCTCATGGTCGAAGGAATAGATACTTGACATTGGCAAAGCTTCTAGCAAAGCGAACTATACGATCTTTTATGCTATGCTTATGATTGGGTCTTGTCCATCACATCATTCTCCTAATGATGTGATCCCGTTATCAACGACATCCAATGTCCATAGTCGAAACCATGACCATCTATTGATCAACGGGCTAGTCGACTAGAGGCTCACTAGGGACATATTGGGGTCTAAGTGTTCACACGTGTATTACGATTTCGGATAACACGGTTATAGCATGAACAAAAGACAATTATCATGAACATTGAAATATAATAATACTTTTATTATTGCCTCTAGGGCATATTTCCATGATCTCCCACTTGCACTAGAGTCACTAATCTAGTTACATTGTGATGAATCGAACACCCATAGAGTTACGGTGTTGATCATGTTTTGCCGCGAGAGAGGTTTAGTCAGCGGATCTGCGACATTCAGATCCGTGTGCACTTTGCAAATCTCTATGTCTCCATCTTGAACATTTTCACGGATGGAGTTGAAGCGGCGCTTGATGTGCTCGGTCTTCTTGTGAAACACAGGCTCCTTGGCAAGGGCAATAGCTCCGGTGTTGTCACAGAAGAGTTTGATCGCCCCGACGCATTGGGTATGACTCCTAGGTCGGTGATGAACTCCTTCACCCAAATCGCTTCATCGCTGCCTCCGAGGCTGCCATGTACTCCGCTTCACACGTAGATCCCGCCACGGCGCTCGCTTGCGGCTGCACCAGCATCTTGCTCCACCATTCAACATATACGTATCCGGTTTGTGACTTGAGTCATCGGATCTGAGTCGAAGCTAAGCGTCGGCGTAACCCTTCTGACGAGCTCTTCGTCTCCTCCATAAGCGAAACATGTCCTTTGTCCTTTTCGGTGCTTCAGGATATTCTTGACCGCTGTCCGGTGTTCTTTGCGGGATTACTTTGGTATCTTGCAACCAAACTTACGGCCAGGTTTACATCGGTGCGGTACACAGCATGGCATACATAATAGATCCTATGGCTGAAGCATAGGGATGACACTCATCTCTTCTTTATCTTTTGCCGTGGTCGGTGGAGTGAGCTCAGTTTCACACCTTGTAACATAGGCAAGAACCCTTCTTGGACTGATCCATTTTGAACCTCTTCAAAATCTTATCAAGGTATGTGCTTTGTGAAAGACCTATGAGGCGTCTCGATCTATCCCTATAGATCTTGATGCCTAATATATAAGCAACTTCTCCAAGGTCCTTCATTGAAAAACACTTGTTCAAGTAGGCCTTAATGCTGTCGAAGTTTTGTATCATTTCCCATCAAGAGTATGTCATCTACATATAATAGGAGAAATGCTCTGAGCTCCCACTCACTTTCTTGTAAACGCAGGCTTCTCCATAAGTCTGCGTAAACCAAACGCTTTGATCATCTCATCAAAGCGAATGTTCTAACTCGAGATGCTTGCACCAGCCCATAAATGGATCATTTGGAGCTTGCATACTTTGCTAGCATTTCGAGGATCGACAAAACCTTCGGCTGCATCATATACAGCTCTTCCTTAAGATGTCCGTTAAGGAATGCCGTTTTGGCGTCCATCGCCATATCTCATAATCATAGTATGCGGCAATTGCTAACATGATTGGACGGACTTAAGCTTCGCTACGGAGAGAATGTCTCGTCGTAGTCAATCCCTTGAACTTGTCGATAACCCTTAGCGACAAGTCGAGCTTTATAGATGGTAACATTACCATCGCGTCCGTCTTCTTCTTAAAAATCCATTTATTTTCTATTGCTCGCCGATCATCGGGCAAGTCTGTCAAAGTCCATACTTTGTTTTCATACATGGATTCTATCTCAGATTTCATGGCCTCAAGCCATTTGTTGGAATCTGGGCCGCCATTCTTCTTCATAGTTCGAAGGTTCATTGTTGTCTAGCAACATTATTTCCATGACAGGGTTGCCGTACCACTCAGTGCGGAGCGTGTCCTTGTGGACCTTGAAGTTCAAGAGTAACTTGATCCAAGTATCTTGATCATCATCAATGATTTCCTCTTGGTTGGTGTGGGCATTACAGAATGGTTTCTGTGCGCACCACTTTCCCGTTCGAGAGGTAGTACTTCATCGAAGTTCTACTTTCCTCCACTTACTTCTTTCGAGAGAAACTCTTTCTCGAAAGCATCCGTTCTTAGCAACAAAGATCTTGCCTTCGGATCTTAAGTAGAAGGTATACCCGACGGTTTCCTTAGGGTATCCTATGAATACACATTTTCCGACTTGGGTTCGAGCTTTTCGGGTTGAAGTTTCTTGACATAAGCATCGCATCCCCAAACTTTTAGAAACGACAGCTTAGGTTTCTTCCCAAACCATAATTCATACGGTGTCGTCTCAGCGGTTTAGGCGGTGCCCTATTTAAAGTGAATGTAGCTGTCTCTAGGCGTATCCCCAAAATAGCAAGTGGTAAATCGGTAAGAGACATCATAGACCGCACCATATCCAATAATGTGCGATTACGACGTTCGGATACACCGTTTCGCTGAGGTGTTCCAGGCGGCGTGAGTTGTGAAACGATTCCACATTTCTTTAAGTGTGAGCCAAATTCGTGACTTAAGTATTCTCCTCCACGATCGATCGTAGGAACTTTATCTTTCGGTCACGTTGATTCTCCACCTCATTCTGAAACTCCTTGAACTTTTCTAAGGTCTCGGACTTGTGTTTCATTAAGTAGACATACCCATATCTACTCAAGTCATCGGTGAGTGAGAACATAACGATATCCTCCATGAGCCTCAACGCTCATTGGACCGCACACATCGGTATGTATGATTTCCAACAAGTTGGTTGCTCGCTCCATTGTTAGGAGAACGGAGTCTTGGTCATTTTGCCTAAGAGGCATGGTTCGCATGTGTCAAACGATTCATAATCAAGAGACTCTAAAGTCCATCGGCATGGAGCTTCTTCATGCGCTTGACACCAATGTGACCAAGGCGGCGATGCCACAAGTATGTGGGACTATCGTTATCAACTTTACATCTTTTGGCATCCACACTATGAACATGTGTAATATTACGCTCGAGATTCATTAAGAATAAACCATTGACCATCGGAGCATGACCATAAAACATATCTCTCATATAAATCGAACAACCATTATTCTCGGACTTAAATGAGTAGCCATCTCGTATCAAGCGAGATCCGGATACAATGTTCATGCTCAAACTTGGCACTAAATAACAATTATTGAGGTTTAAAACTAATCCGTAGGTAAATGTAGAGGCAGCGTGCGGCGGCGATCACATCGACTCTGGAACCATTCCCGACGCGCGATCGTCACCTCGTCCTTCGCCATCTCCGTTTATTCCGCAGCTCTGCTGTGAGTTACAAATATGAACAACGGCACGGTATCAAATACCGGGAGTTACTACAGTCTTGGTAAGGTACACATCAATTACATGTATATCAAATATACCTTTGGTGTTGCGGCCTTCTTATCCGCTAAGTATTTGGGGCAGTTCCGCTTCAAATGACCCTTCCCTTGCAATAAAAGCACTCGGTCTCGGGCTTGGGTCCATTCTTTGACTTCTTCCGCAGCAGCAAGGCTTACAGGCGTGGCAACATCCTTGCCGTCCTTCTTGAAGTTCTTCTTACCCTTGCCCTTCTTGAACTTAGTGGTCTTATTGACCATCAACACTTGATGTTCTTTCTTGATTTCAGCCTCTGCTGACTTCAACATCGAGAACACTTCAGAATGGTCTTTACCATCCCCGCATGTTGTAGTTCATCACAAAGCTCTTGAAGCTTGGTGGGAGCGATGGAGGATTCTGTCAATGACCACCTCATCGGGAGGTTAATGTTCAACTGGGTCATCTGGCGTGCAACCTGGACATCTTGAGGATGTGCTCCTTGATGAACTGTTTTCCTCCATCTTACAAGCTGTAGAACTTGTCGAGACATCATATCTCTCGACCGGGCATGAGCTTGGAAAACTAGTTTCAGCTCTTGAATATCTCATATGCTCCGTGATGCTCAAAAGCGCTTTTGGAGCCCGGTTCTAAGCTGTAGAGCATGCCGCCTTTGAACGAGGGAGTAATCATCGAGCAGAGTCCGCCAGACGTTCAAATCGTCTTGGCGCCGGGAGAACAGTGGGTCACCTAACGGTGCTTCTAGGACATCTTGTTTCTTGGCAGCTATGAGGATGATCCTCGGGTTCGGACCCGATCCGTATAGTTGCTGCCATCATCTTTCAGCTTGGTTTTCTCTAGGAACGCGTTGAAGTTCATGTTGACATTAGCGTTGGCCATTGATCTACAAGACATATTTGCAAAGGTTTTAGACTAAGTTCATGATAATAAAGTTCTAATCAAAATTATGAACTCCCACTTAGATTAGACATCCTCTAGTCATCTAAGTGTTACGATCCGAGTCGACTAGCCCGTGTCCGATCATCACGTGAGACGGACTAGTCATCATCGGTGAACATCTTCATGTTGATCGTATCTTCCATACGACTCGTGTTCGACCTTTCGGTCTCCGTGTTCGAGGCCATGTGCGCACATGCTAGGCTCGTCAAGTTAACCCTAAGTGTTTTTTTGTGTAAAACTGTCTTACACCCGTTGTATGTGAGCGTAAGGATCCATCACACCCGATCATCACGTGGTGCTTAGAAACGACGAACTGTAGCAGCGGTGCACGTTAGGGAGAACACTTCTTGAAATTTTATAAGGGATCATCTTATTTACTACCGTCGTCCTAAGTAAACAAGATGCATAAACATAATAAACATCACATGCAATTATAAAGTTGTGACATGATATGGCCAATATCATCAAGCTCCATTGATCTCCATCTTCGGGGCTCCATGATCATCTTGTCACCGGCTTGACACCATGATCTCCATCATCATGATCTCCATCATCGTGTCTTCATGAAGTTGTCACGCCAACGACTACTTCTACTTCTATGACTAACGCGTTTAGTAATGAAGTAAAGTAGTTTACATGGCGTTCTTCAATGACACGCAGGTCATACAAAAAAATAAAGACAACTCCTATGGCTCCTGCCGGTTGTCATACTCATCGACATGCAAGTCGTGAATCCTATTACAATAACATGATCTCATACATCACAATTCAACATTCATCACAACTTCTGGCCATATCACATCACATGATCAATCGCTGCAAAAACAAGTTAGGCGTCCTCTAGTTGTTGTTGCATCTTTACGTGGCTGCGATTGGGTTCTAGCAAAACGTTTTCTTACCTACGGATCACCACAGCGTGATTTTGTCAACTTCTATTTACCCTTCATAAGGGCCCTGTTCATCGAATCCGCTCCAACTAAAGTGGGAGAGCAGACACCCGCCAGCCACCTTATGCAACTAGTGCATGTCGATCGGTGGAACCGGTCTCACGTAAGCGTCGTGTAAGGTTGGTCGGGCCGCTTCATCCCACAATACCGTTGAGCAAGAAAGGACTAGTAGGGGCAAGTAAGATGACAAGATCAGCGCCCACAACAAATTTGTGTTCTACTCGTGCATTAGAGAACTACGATAGACCTAGCTCATGATGCCTTTGTTGGGGAGCGTTGCGAAAATTAAAATTTTTCCTACGGTTTCACCAAGATCCATCTATGAGTTCATCTAAGCAACGAGTAACGGAGAGAGTTTGCATCTACATACCACTTGTAGATCGCGTGCGGAAGCTTGCAAGGTGATGATGGAGTCGTACTCGAGCGTGATTCAGATCACCGATGCCAAGTCTTTGAGCGGACAGCACCTCCGCGTTCAACACACGTGCGGGACGAGCGGCGTCTCCTCCTTCTTGATCCAGCAAGGGGAAGGAGAGGTTGAGGAAGACAAGCACCACCGGCAAAGACGATGGCGTGGTGATCGTGGTGAAGCGATACTCGGCGAGGCTTCACGAGCTCTTACGGAGGAGGAGATGTGTTGGGAGGGAGGGCTGCGCCTTGGGAGTTGTGTACAGCAGCCCCTCCCCCTTTATATAGGCCCCAGTGGCGGCCCTGGAGATCCAATCTCCGTGGGGCGGCGGCCAAGGGGGTGGAGTGCCCCCCAAGCCGGGGGGCGCCCCCCCCTAGGGTTTCAACCCTAGGCGCTAGAGGTGGGCCTGAGGCGCACCAGCCCCTGTGGGCTGGTTCCTTCCCCTATGGCCCATGGGGCCCTCCGGATGGGTGGCCCCACCGGTGGACCCGGGACCCTTCCGGTGGTCCCGTGCTTTACCGAAACCCGAAACTTTCCCGATGGCGAAACACCACTTCCTATATATTATTCTTTACCTCCGGACCCTTCCGAACTCCTCGTGACGTCCGGGATCTCATCAGGGACTCGAACAACATTCGGTATTCACATACTAGTCTTCCTACTAACCCTAAGCGTCACCGAACCTTAAGTGTGTAGACCCTACGGGTTCGGGAGACACGAGACATGACCGAGGCGACTCTCGGGCAATAACCAACAGCGGGATCTGGATACCCATGTTGGCTCCCACATGCTCCTCGATGATTTCATCGGTTGAACCACGATGTCGAGGATTCTATCAAACCCTGTATGCAATTCCTTTGTCAATCGTGCGTTACTTGCGAGACTCGATCGTCGGTATCCCAATACCTCGTTCGGTCTCGTTATCGCAAGTCACTTTACTCGCATCAGTAATGCATGATCCGTGACCAACACCTTGGTCACATTGAGCTCATTGTGATGATGCATTACCGAGTGGGCCCAGAGATACCTCTCCGTCATACGGAGTGACAAATCCGATCTCGATCCATGTCAACCCAACAGATACTTTCGGAGATACCGTAATGCACCTTTATAGTCACCCGATTCGTTGTGACGTTTGATACACCCAAGGCACTCCTACGGTAACCGGAGTTACGATCTCATGGTCGAAGGAATAGATACTTGACATTGGCAAAGCTTCTAGCAAGCGAACTATACGATCTTTTATGCTATGCTTATGATTGGGTCTTGTCCATCACATCATTCTCCTAATGATGTGATCCGTTATCAACGACATCCAATGTCCATAGTCGAAACCATGACATCTATTGATCTGCGGGCTAGTCAACTAGAGGCTCACTAGGGACATATTGGGGTCTAAGTGTTCACACGTGTATTACGATTTCCGGATAACACAGTTATAGCATGAACAAAAGACAATTATCATGAACATTGAAATATAATAATACTTTTATTATTGCCTCTAGGGCATATTTCCAACATTCTATCCTATGAATCAAACGACCAATGTAGGAAAATTATGAGGGGGGTCTCTCCAACAGTGTTTCTCGGCTCGCACCTAGCATCATGGTGGTCGAACTTGGAGTCATTCATCTGGTACACGTGGCATCTCAGATTTGGACACAAGGTGACGTGACCTCTCACTTCGTCCGCCATTTGAAGCGGCGTGCCGGTGGAGGACTAGCATACTCTATATTAGGTTGGCTCTATGTGATGTGGCAACTTCATATACTAACTGGATGCTGGCTATACTACTACGATACTCACACTGCAAGAAGTGACTCGAAAACCATTCATAAATTGAGTCTATGACATGCATTTGCAAATGTACCATTCATTACATACAACAAGCCATCAACACACAACGACAACGAGGATACATGTTGGATTGTAGATTATTTCCAACAAAACATTCTAGTAAATACTGAAGTTTTCATCACACAAAAAATAACAAGCAATGAAATGAACTTCAACTCAACCAATCCTCGGCATTGGAAACACTTTCTTTGAACCATAAGTGCTCTGGGAAGGGCCAGCTATTGTCAATATCGAGAGCAACGCATGACTGATCATCCAGGCTGAAGCGGCATATATCAGGAGCAGGGTAGCGAACCACCGCAATGTCCAAGGTATAGATACAGTTGCTTCTCATAAATGATAGTAACATTGTGTCAACAACAACTGGATCGCCTTTAACCATCATTGGATAGTTTGGTCGAAGGAAGAGCGAGTTTTCTCCAATACTATCAATACTATACCAGGGAGAAGGTGTTGGCGCTAGCACACTAGTATCCATCCCGAATACCCTGCAACAGGTGTTGGAATAGGTATGGAGAGAGCGACCATGGGAGACAACACGTGCTCCCCCAGTAGTAACAATCTCAGTGCACTGTAGAAAGACAAGAAGTGGTGATCCATCAGAATTAGTTGCCAGGCGCAACTGAGTATATAAGTCCTGCTCGTCCTCATGATTGTGATCATCACCATCATCATCTCCCCCTTGGTTATAAAAATTTTCAAGTATAGGTGGTGTAATGTTCACAGGACCTTGGAAACACAAGAAGAAGCTTAATTAGTAAAGGGAAACTTGCTAACCCGCATGCATGTGGATGAAACAATTATTATTACGGTGGAATAAAAACATACCGAAACTATGAGGATCCCTTGCAAAAACAGTGCCACGAGTGGTGGAAGCAAACACAAGATCCTCGTATTAAATTGCATCATAGTACTCATCATCTGTGTACAGAAACTGATTTTTGAGCAATATCCATGGACGAACCGTGGAATCAGTAATGACGGCAACAAGCTTGTCGAAGATAGCAACAACTACATAGTTCTTGTTATTCCAAGAGCGGTTGGGAACTCAACAAATTGCTATCTTCCGTAGATGACAACCACTATGATCGTATTTGAACGTACGTAGATCATCTGTGTGCTCAACCTCAGGGCACTCTGAGATTTTTGGAAGTGGAATCCGCCGACGAGTGTACACATTCACAAGTTCCCACTCGCAATTGTACCCAATATAAACAACCTAATCTCCATTTGTGCCAGCCCAGGCCTTACCCTTAAGCGATGGCATCTTGACATCACATGTATCATTATCAAACGACATCAACTTGCACAAGGGGAGGCCTCCGTCGTCCGCGCCCATGCGAACATGCTTATAATGAAGAAGATAAGGGAGATCAAACCACTCCTGGACCCTTGGGTTCCATGTAATGATGTTATTAGTTGAGTCGAGAATGGTCTTGAACGAACCTGTCATGCTAGCCGAGGTGATGACGCCGCATCGATCAATGAGTTCCTCCACCACATCATCTTTCAGATCAGGGCAAGAACAACAGGGCCGTTTCCGGCCTGTTCCCTCCATGGAGAAGATGATCGAACAATGGCAGAAGGAAGGGTGAGGGCAAATGGAGGAGGGAGGAAGAGCGTTCGACAACAGTTCCAAATCGAGAGGGAAAGGCGAAGAGTCGGTGGACGGTTGCCAGTTTGCCACGGTACACGAAGAGGCGCCCCGGCCTACACGTCCGTTCAAAAATAGTAGAAAAGGACTCGCCATCGTCTCACTGACATGTTGGAATGGGACCACATGTCAGCGAAACATGGTGTGTAATTTCTCGTGCAAAATGCGATCTAGCCGCGTTGGCCCGAAGTGCCGCATTATTTCTCAACTTTATTTTTTTAATGGCGTGCCATTCAGTTTTGAAGCATGACTAACTAGTACTCTATGTAGAGAAAATATAAACTACTCTACCGCTACTCCACCTCTAGTACTAGTAGTATAAAAAAGAAATATAGGCTGGAGCTTCAGCGCTTTCTTGCTAAGGGCTGCCCACTTGCTTCTCACACTATCACCCTCTCTCTAGATCTAAAAAGATGACCTCTCTCTCCCTCCTCACCAGTGGTCACAGATCCGCCGGGGAAGAAAAGGACGTGCAGCGTTGACGCACTCATCGTCGGCGAGCGAGGTCACGCACTAACGACAAGGCTGTCCTCTCAGACCTAGCGCCTGCGCGGGTTGGCCTCCGTCCCCAAGCTCGCTGCCGTAGTGTGTGCGGAGGACGATGACCATGAGCGAAGCCACTTCCCGCCGACCCTCAAGTATACTACCTCTTTTCAAACCATACCCTTGTTCTATTGCCCCATCTACCACGTCGTTGCACGTGTATCTTTTTCCACTCCACCATCTTCCCAATTTGCTATCCTCTGCTCTGCTGGTCACGCAGATGAAAACCTTAATTTGCACTATTAAAGGAAACACTACTTCATGCAGACTAATCCATGTCTGGGTTGAATAAGGAAAGGAAGGGAGACTGTGTTGTCCAATAGAGTAGGCATCGAACCCACATCTAGGTTGAAAAGGGGAAAATCAGTAGCTAAGGAACGAGTCTCATGTCTCTTGGTTGAAGAAGGGTAGAAAGGCATGACAACGCAATAGAGAATGACCAGGTCGATCGATTTGTTGTCCTCACATAGGAAAAAGGTGGATAAAGAGAACAAAAATGGGACGTAATCCAGATATGCTGCCTGGATATTTGTTGCTTTGGGCAACCATACCTCCCTCACCACTCTATGCGTCCGTGGAGGTACATCGTCTTTGTCATGCCTTGTCGAATGGGCCTCCCATGCTCTTATTGGCACTTTTTTGTTGTTAGTATAACGCCAACAGTCAAGTCAAGCAATGCTACTGCTAAAGTGATGCCACATTTAACTAGTGCCACACTCAGTCTAATGCCACCGATAAATTTAAGCAATGCCATTTAATGTCTGAGGGAGTCCTGGACTAGGGGGTGTCCAGATAGCCGGACTATCATCATCGGCCGGACTCCAAGACTATGAAGATACGAGATTGAAGACTTCGTCCCGTGTCCGGATGGGACTTTCCTTGGTGTGGAAGGCAAGCTAGGCAATACGGATATGTAGATCTCCTACCATTGTAACCGACTCTGTGTAACCCTAGCCCTCTCCGGTGTCTATATAAACCGGAGGGTTTTAGTCCGTAGGACGAACAACCATGACAACAATCATACCATAGGCTAGCTTCTAGGGTTTAGCCTCCTTGATCTCGTGGTAGATCCACTCTTGTACTACCCATATCATCAATATTAATCAAGCGGAGTAGGGTTTTACCTCCATCGAGAGGGCCGAACACAGGTAAAAACATCGTGTCCCTTGTCTCCTGTTACCATCCGCCTAGACTTGCAGTTCGGGACCCCTACCGAGATCCGCCGGTTTGACACCGACATTGGTGCTTTCATTGAGAGTTCCTCTGTGCCGTCACGATCAGGAAGGATGCCTCTTCCCGTCTTTAAAGACGGTACCATCGCCAAAGGAGCCTTGGCCGCCGGCCAAACTATCTAGCTAGGTGGTTTTCTCATGACCGCCTGTTCGGCCACCGCTTCGACGATGACCTCTCGGGTCATCAAAAGCAATCTTTACGTCAACTTGAAATTTGCCGAGCAGCTGGATCCAATGGAGCTCTCATCTGTAAATGAGCTCTTGGACCGCATCGCTGCCCTGGGAGTCACTACAGACTACAATCAGATTGGGCTTAAAACCGATCTGAGTGAGATTAACTCTCCCCATGTTACCCACCACGTTGTGGTGGTAGAGGAACAACACGGCGACTCTTCTTCTGTATTAAAAACTAGTTATGTCCGGACTCCCGAACCCTCCATGCCGGATTCCCGCGGAGGGACGGACGTCGATCAAGCACTGAACCTAAAGTCAGGCAGCGGACCAGACCCGTTGGACAATGTCCAGCAATCCAAGCTTCCAAATTCAGAAACTTTTCGGCCCTTGAGCCTCGAGATGGGCAGGGTTCCGGACTCAATTCACGCCGGACTAGGCGGACACCACGCTGCAGCCCGGGCCCTTGTAGGTAAGGCCTTCCGTACAGGATTTTATTGGCCAACGACCCGGGCAGATGCTCAGGACTTAGTCCAACGATGCGTCGGTTGTCAGCTCTTTGCTAATCAGAGCCACATGCCACCCACCGCCCTCAAAACTATACCCATCACCTGTCCGTTTGAGGTCTGGGGGCTTGACATGGTTGGACCCCTTAAAGGGGGAACCCACAAGCAAAAATACCTATTGGTCATGGTGGACAAATTCACCAAATGGATAGAGGCCAAGCCAGTTAAAACCGCCGAATCCGGACCTGTGATAGACTTCATATCCGGGGTAGTACACCGTTACGGTGTCCCCCACAGCATCATCACCGATAACGGCACGAACTTCATGGCCGACGAGGTTAAACTCTGGTGCAAAAATATGGGCATTAAGCTCGACTACGCTTCAGTCTATCACCCTCAAACCAACGGTCAAGTTGAACGAGCAAATGGTCTAATCATGAGCGGCATCAAACCCAGATTAGTGCGGTCCCTTACGGAATCTAACACGCACTGGGTAGAGGAGCTTGACTCCAGACTGGGGATGCGGGCCACGCCAAACCGTACTCACCGGGTTCACACCATTCTTTATGGTATCTGGCGCAGAGGCAGTTTGCCTGCGACATAATTCATGACTCACCTCGAGTGCGCATATACGAAGAGAGAGAAGCCGAGTTGGATTGGCGGGACAGCTTGACGCCTTTGGAGGAGAATGCAACGTGGCAAAGGCTCGTTCCGCATTCTATCGGCAGCAGCTCGAAGATATCAAAGCGAGAAGCACGGGCTAAAACTTACAATGTTGGCGAACTAGTTCTACGCCTGCCGGACAAGAAAAGGACAAACTCAAGCCCAAATGGGAAGGTCCCTTCATCATCGACCAAGTCCTGACCGGCGGAGCATACCGTCTACGAAATGCATCAAACAACCGACTCGAGCCGAACCCATGGAACGCAGCCCGCCTCTGAAGATTCTACGCCTAGCGCCGGACTCAGAGTTCATCTCCTTCCTCCGTCCACATTTTTACACTTCAGCTGTCTTTTGTTTCTCTCTTTTCTCCCACCTTTTTATAAAAGCCCTTGAGGGCCTATTTGCACATTGTTCGCACACACTTGATGTGCTACCCGCACTCATTATACCTGGGGGCTTCTTTAACAAAAGCTTACTTATACGGGCTTTATGCCCAACACATGTTTCAAACTTCCGCATGTACCTTTTATTCACCATTATATGCATCAATATGACTTAAGTTTTGGCCAAGCTGGGTTGCCTGGCTCCTGTGCTTACCCCTACATTCCCGATTGTTCGGCTAGGAGGTAAAGGAGCACCTCTGCGATTACTCTTGCCGGTCACCGGATGTGTACCTCGACCGGGTGAAGCCGTAAGCTAGAGTTCTTAAGGGAATATTCGGTCGGTGACTTGAAAGATGATTTTTATTTATTTATCTGCCCCAGATGTTTTCTGCTCTTTTCGCGATCTGGACATGCACTTTAGGGCATGCCTCGAGAAAGGAACCCTTAACAGAACTATTCTCCTGGAAGATGTTTCTTACTAACCATGTAATATAACATAACTAGTTGGGCACTTATGCGATAAAGCACTAATGACCCCTACGCTTTGGTCTCCATGCATGCCCCGGTTTTTTCATAACCAAGAAGGTATTCGGACACACTCCGGACTCTGTGGTCGAGGTTGAAGCGAAAAGGTCGGCAAGACAAGCGATCTACAATGCGGCTAGAAGGCATTTTACATGTCATTTTTAATACATCACAAATCGACCGATTGTACTCCTCCTCAATCCCGTCTAACAGTCTGTCTAATTTACTGATCCGTTAGAATACTTAGCGGCCAACTCTACGGCGTACACTAAGCTCACAGGATCTCCTTCCCATCGGGACCCTGAGTCCGACCTCGGCCATGTGGTTTGGATCTGCCTTCTTGTCTGCGTCTTCACCATGGCCCGAGCCTCCACGGCACCTTGACGGCAGCCGATACCTTCCATAAGCAAGCGCTGCCATGCTCCCCTGAAGCTTATCCGCAAGCTCTCCAAGGCCTTGGTAGGGAGGCGGATGGCCATAAGGCACGGCGGCGCTACTCATCGCTGCCGAACACGTTCGGCAGTTGCACCAACAGGAAGTTGGTCACCCGTTGAACCGGGCATTTCCTCCATGAGGCGACACTGTGAGCACACCTCTGAGACATATTTCGTCAATCAACTTCCTCGCCAAACTCTTCTTTTCAAAAGAGTTTGCTCAAGCACTACTATAGATGCCGCGACAAAGCCGCTGATTCTCCTTCACGGAGCTGGACAATTTGGGCCCAAACACCTTTAGCTCTTCTCCAAGCTGGGTGTGGGCATCTTGGAGCTTGTTCCTCTCTGCTGCACCTTCATAAGCACCCTCTCGCCGACCTTGGTGGCCTTGATGTTGTGCTTTTTTCGGATCAAGTCCGGCAACATCTGCAATATTATTGTCAGACTTATACGCACGCTGCACACTGCTTATCTTTTTGAAATATGTGTTACCGGAGGGGGCCTCGGTGTCTCCTCCTGCGGCGGCTAGTGTGGCCTCAAGTTGGGCCTTGCACCCTTGTAGCTCCTGAGACAATTGGGCATTCTTCTCCGTGAGATCCTGCATATCAAATGATCCTTGAATCAGTTATTTTAACTACTTTAAGTCTCGGGGGCTACTGGCATATACAACTATTAAAATCCTTTACCCGTATGTCTTTTACATACTGCTCCGTGGCTCTGGTTAAACCATCTTGAGCGGCACGGAGGTGCGCGTCTCCCGCGTTAAAGGCATTCAACGCCTGCAGGAGAAACACGCGTCACGAAGAAGCTGTCGTGGCGCCTATGATTCGTGGGCTCTCCACCTCGAACTGGTGGCGGACAGCCTGTCGGCATCCTCCGTTGGAGGAGTATCCGGCTCACACCTTGCGCTCGCCTCCCCCTCCGGACCAGGTGTTGGAGCCTGGCTGGCGGAGGCTTGGTTGGCAACCTCTCTGGGCACAGTCCGGCGAGCGCTCTTTCTCCTGGAAAGGTCATGAGCATTAGTACACCTCCTAGGAATCTTTTCCCTAAATAACGGTCGCAAGCTATACCGTTGCGGTGATGTTTCGATTCGCACCGCACCCCTCTTCCGCCTGTTGGGCCGGACTGACCCTTGTTGGTCAGCCGCCGCGGGTTCGGCTTCCCGCCTTGAAGGCACCTCCTGCGAGACACCGTTGTATACGGTGGTCGAAATCGTAAGGACTAAATAATGGTGTCGGGACTTGGTCATAATTACAGGAAGCGGAGATAAGCCGGGGTAGTCAGCCGTAATGGCGACTAGAGCATTGTCCATGCTGAGTTGGTAGAACACCCCGTCAATTAGCTCCACCTTTATGTCCGGATCCTCTCCGGAAGCCGGATCAAGGGATCTTCCGGATCCTCGGGTTGTGGAGCAGTTGTGTATGTCCTCCTCATCCGGCGCATTCTGCGTCAAAATCATAAAGTAAGGTACTTAAACTTTGAAAGCATGGGTCGGATAAATAAGCGTCCGCTTACCCAGCTCGAGGGTTATTCATGGAGAACCCATTCAGCGGGCTCGTCGGAGGAAGTCCTCCTTCTCCCCTTATACAGGCGGACAGAATCTTCACGGATCTGCGGCGATCCGGCCCTCACGGCCATGACGGGTGGCATCGTTCTCCCGTTGAAGTCCCACATGGGGTGGCCCTGTATTGGAGAGGCTGCACCCTCGCATAATGCTGCGTGGCCATGACTCCAATCATGGTCAATCCGGAATGGGCGATAACCTAATTCGCCCATCAAATAATGGGCGCTCTGTCTTCCTCTGTTGAGGGCTCATGGGCGCCAACTTAGGCGTTTCTTGAGAGGAGCCTTGGTGAACTCAAGAGGCCGATCCGAACTGGGTCGGCGGTGGAGCATCTTCCACATAAAACCATTCCGAGGGCGGTCTTGGACGCCTTCTTTGGGGTTTCGGATAGATATCCGGTCCGGCGATCGCCATATTTGGCTCTGCCCACTTGATATATTGACCCCTTGAGAGCGAGTGCGAGGCAAAATAGTCTCTTCCACATAAGCAAAATGGGGCTCGATGCCCAGGAACAGCTCGCAAAGAGCTACGAAGCCCGCGATGTGCAGAATAGAGGCGGACGTGAGGTGATGAAGCTGGAGTCCGTAGAACTCCAGAAGCCCCCGGAGAAATGGGTGTATGGGAAATTCGAGCCCCCTTATTAGGTAAGGGACGAAGCACACCCGCTCTCCTTTGGAGGGACTAGGGGTGGCCTCCGCTTGCTTCCCACCTTTGTAGGTGGCCAGCCCGGCTCGAACCGGCACCATAAAGGCCAGAGGGAGGTATCCCTCCGCTTGGAGCGTCACCAGCTCGTTGTGTGGAACTGAGCATCTCCTCCAATCTCCTGGCTGAGGGCTAGGAGCGCGAGAGGAGGAGCCGCGTCGACGGTCTATGATAGAATGGATTTTTGGTCAGAAGCGCTACGATGAGTACTCGCGGAAGGAAGATGGTGTGATTTGGATCTGGATTCTTGCCTCTCTTATAGGCAGATTATTTCCGCAGCTAGGGGGTAAAATATAAAAATACCTTGGCCTTTCGCATTCATGCGACACGTGGAAGAGGGCCATTATTGGGCGTGGAAGCCAAGGAGCGCAACGTCTGTGAGGAAGCCGGACACTATTCGGCAAGCACATGGAATTTGGAGGAGAACCCGCCTTGCAAAGGCCAAAGACAATATACGCGCCGGACTCGTCGTCATTGAAGCCTGGTTCGGGGCTCTTGAGGAGTCTGGACTAGGGGTGTCCGGATAGCGGACTATCATCATCGGCCGGACTCCAAGACTATGAAGATACGAGATTGAAGACTTCGTCCCGTGTCCGGATGGGACTTTCCTTGGCGTGGAAGGCAAGCTAGGCAATACGGATATGTAGATCTCCTTCCATTGTAACTGACTCTGTGTAACCCTTGCCCTCTCCGGTGTCTATATAAACCGGAGGGTTTTAGTCCGTAGGACGAACAACCATGACAACAATCATACCATAGGATAGCTTCTAGGGTTTAGCCTCCTTGATCTCGTGGTAGATCCACTCTTGTACTATCCATATCATCAATGTTAATCAAGCAGGAGTAGGGTTTTACCTCCATCGTGAGGGCCCGAACCTGGGTAAAAATATCGTGTCCCTTGTCTCATGTTACCATCCGCCTAGACGCACAGCTCGGGACCCCCTACCCGAGACCCCCTACCCGAGATCCGCCCGAGATCCGCCTAGACGCACAGTCACTGGATTATTTCAGGATTAGCTGTTGATTGTGGATGTATTAAAGATTTTTCAGCTAAGGCATTCTAATGTTGTTGCATAGCCAGTATACCAACGATGAATCTTGTTTCTATCTTCAGATTTTTGCACTTTAATGCTTATAGATTACATACCTCACTTTCATGAGATGAGTCATTTTTTTTGTACAGTGTCAAGATGAAAGGTCAAGAGTGCGACCTCCTCCTTCGACTGTTCTCTTGATTCGTTCGATCAAGTTTTTATGTTTGACCGATTATCTAGATTGGGATAGCAATTTTTTAGGTCCCGTCGAGTTCGAAATGATATTTACCTTGAAGGTACATGGTTGTAGTTTTTTTATACTGTCATTAGTTAATAATGCTAGTTACCTTCAGACTTTTGTATTTGTCTTAATGCTCATGCACAACTAGTATACCATTGCTGAAACTTGTTACCTTTATATTTTGTATTGTTAATTCTTATAGAAATCTTCCAGTGCTAGAGTTTATTGAAATCTGTTCAGTAAAACCATTGTACTGTACCTTGTAATAAAATAACTACTCTACTGTTGCACTAGCCACTGGATTAGTGTATATTTGTAGTATTCGAATGGTGTTGCCTTAGCATATGGACATAAATAAAGTGTGGCAAGCTTTCCTAGATTGGTGCTCAAGAAAACTACTACCTATTTTTGTAAATACTAGATTTTTGGGTACTTTAAATTGAACTGTGAAAACGTCTTATATTAAGGAACAGAGGGTGTAGAGTTCACTCAAATTATCCCGGTAAAGCTAGTCACACCTTTGTTAAAATTAATGTTCATTACGTTATCGGAGGAGGTCTGTATGTTTGTCTCTAATGCCTGTCGACTACATACCTGACATCATGATGTAATGTTAAGTCATTTCCTTTTGTACAGTGTCACTGAATTGTCAAGGTGGTGATGGCATTTTATTTTAGTTGAACTGCACAAAATATGCTTAAAAGAAGAGGAAAGGTCAGGAATCGATCATTCTTTCAGAAAGAACTATATATGCCTTTCTGACATCAGCCGTTGTTGCCTTATTTATTCCTTCAAACAGGTGGTTAGAAACAGTCTTGCTACCTTTTCCCATTAATAAATTGGAATGCTTATATTTGTGAGTCTATGCTTCAACTAGTGCCACTTTTATAGTAATCACGCTTTCAATATCTATGCAAACAGGGATGCTCGATTTTAGTGGAACTGCACAAAAAGTACAAATGGTTCAACATTAGGAGCATGTTTTCTTCCAAACCTTTATATCCAATTGGTGGCACTATGAGTTGTTCATTTAGAAGGTACATGCTTTGCTACTATCTTGCTACTCTTTTTGTGCTGTCATTAGATAGTAATATTAGTGGTTTGCATGTGAATTTATTGGCAGAGTGGACCTACATTGGAGGTGAAGGACATGATTCAGTGATTGGATGCTCAATTTCGGTTGTATTGATTTCACCTCCTCCATCACTGCGAACATGGATATCCTTGGTCTGATGAAGAATAGGCGCTATATTTCTGCTCTATACCAGCAAATCAATTCAGTACGAAATTGTCCAGGGGAAAACATGACAGTATCAAATTGTCTAGTGCAAAACATGACAGATGCTAAGCAGAAGAGACATGTTTAAACCGAAAATACAAGGTGGGGTATATGTTTACTAGCTGCTTGATATTTGTGTAAACAGAGATGTCTGCTCGTTGCTATTTGGCAAACAAACAAAGTGACCGCAATTTTGGTTGAACTGCACAAGAGAATAGTATAGTCACTGCATGCAGTGCCATTTGAAAATAGACACAGAAAGATTGGATAGTTACTTCATGGACTGCAGAAAATTAGTACTGTACTATTTATTGGCTAACACTAGGTGCTTCATTGCTTTGGTCTGATGATACAATGGGCATCATTTTGCCTAAGTTATAGTTTTTATTCCGAAAATAGTCTCGCCATGTGATCGAGAGAAGACCAAATCATATTGCAGTGGATGTTCCTCCATCATGTGTGGTTCTTTCTCATGGTTCCAGCTGTTGGTGAAACCACTTACGTTTGCAAGAGGAATTGTAGACTTCACAAACAAATTTGTCTTTCAGTCTATACTGAATGTTGGCCAAGAGAAGCATCCATGTTAGTAGGAAGAACAGATGTTTTTTCTAGATCTTTGCTTTTGGAGCTACATATTTGTATATGATCTGTGAATCATTGAGATACATTAACAGTTTCTTATTTCTGTTTGCTCAGTGTTTACAAGTTACTGATCGATCGCTAGCTAGCCTACTAATGCGCTCCTGGCAGTTTTAGTTGAAATGCAAGATCCGAAGTGGCGGTTTTTTGAATAAAAATGCCTACCTCTGAAGAAACTGACAAGCTGCTCTGAAGAAAATGCCAGCAAAAACGTTCGCAAATGCCTTATCTCCCAGCTAATGTGATCGTACACGCACACCATCCAACCTACTCGATCCTACACGTACACTATCCGACCTACTCGATCCTACACGGATAAATAGCAGATCATGCACGTACTACCTCCTTTCCGGTTTGCAGGGCTCAATTCAAGAAATGACCTACTCGATCCTACACGGATAAATAGCAGATCATGCACGTACTAGTACCTCCTTTCCGGTTTGCAGGGCTTAATTCAAAAATCTCACCAACCAAGGTACTCCCTCCGTCCGGGTTTATTAGTCTCGTGAGCCAAAGTAGCAAGACCAAGGCATGGCAATAATTAACTGCATGCAGAAGTTTAAGCCTAAGTAATTCCAGCGATTTAAGTGGCTGCATGCATGCCCTCAGCTACGACTCGTTGCATGCTGCTCCACGTACTGGCTGCGAGCGATTCTGAGTGCCTGCATGTAGCTGGCCGTAATTTAGGTAGCTAGCTGATGCGAAAAAAGATACGCTTTAATTGTTAAGGGCCTTTTAAATTCATGGAATCATTATTGACAAGGAGGGAGTACCTCATCTGGATGATTCGAGTGCCCTCGTTTGACCATCATGCCGGCGTGCGACCCAACAAGGACGGGATGGGACGGCACAGTCATAATTTCCATTTCTCTAGTTTTCCACGGCAAGCTGGCGAGCTAAGCCATGCCTGCTTATGCATTGAATTCCGATGACCGTTGCGCTACCTTCCACCTATAAGTACTGTTTCTCGGCCTTCTCCGGTGGCATCGTGACCCAACTCGCCCTATCCTCATAAGCCCCCACCAGCCCGATGTCGCTCGCCACTCATCCTCGCTCTCGCCACGTCCGCCATGCCCCCGCTCGTCCGCGATAAGCGAGGATGGAGGCAGTCACCGCCGGACTAGTGTTCGGTTTTTCACCGGAAGGCAGACGGAGGGAGGAGGCATTCTATCGGTCTTTAGATGGCAATGCGGAGATCGAGGACTTATTGGAGTGTGACCGCCTGGAGGAGGGGCATGAGTTGTTGGAGCGCGACCGCTTGGCGGAGGAGCAGCGTATCGCTGATTTGCACCGCCAGCGGGACATGGAGCAGTAGCACACCGACGCTCTGAGTCGTGAGCAGAGCGCCCGCAACTGGGCCGACTACATGGAGGCCGGCGCCCGGCAAATAGCCTTAGAGGCTGTCGAGCACGCACGCGTTTGCGAAGCCGATTTTTACTACCAACTCGTCAAGTGGGTTTCCCGCTTAGAAGCCGAAGCTTCGGTGGACCACGCCGGCATGGAAAGGGCCAACGCGCGCGAGCAACGCGCTCTATCGCACCTTTGGCAAGTCCGAGGCGAGGCGGAGGATGCCGGTGCCGGCGTTTAGCGTGTACCGTAGATGGCGGCCAACATTGTCTAGGTAGCTAAGAGTAAGTGAGTACTTGTACGCTACTAGAATATTAGTGGGAGTAGATAGTTAACTTGGCTATGATGGTTGTGAACATGGAAGTTTAGTACTCTATATGTGGATCAGACCTGTTACTTTGCTCTGAATGTTGAACTTTCCGTTTGAATGTATGGAATGGCCTGTTTTCCTTAAATGGGTTGTATTTGTCCTCCACGGGTTTAGAGGCTGACTTGTGGGCCTACCAAGTTGACACGTACACAATCAACAGATGATTGTACGTGGAGAGGATGATAGCAGGGACCTACCAAGGTCATGGCAGTACACAAGCAAGTGCCTCCTTATTTCAAGCTAACAAAAAATGGCTCCTCCTAATGGATTTCTGACATCTGGGTCCCATGCCATTGTCAACGTAGTCAATAAACGAGAGAATTACTGTGGCGGGTGACACAAGGGACCCAGCAGCTCGCCCAGTTATTTTTGTTTTGGGTTAATTTGATAAATGCCACTCCAAATCTGGTGTTTCCGAGAAATGCCACTGCAATTTCCAAACTTTGAAAAATGCCATTTCATGCCATTTCCAGTGGCATTTTTCGAAGTCTGGAGTGGCGTTTTTCAAAGTTTGCAAAAATTGCAGTGGCATTTTTCAAAGTTTGGAAATTGCAGCGGCATTTTTATGAATCGCCATAATTGGAGTGGCATTTATCTAATTTGTTTTTGAGACGGAAGCAGGGTGTCAACTTGGTTGTGCGGGGCACTCTGGCCTGTCTAGACAGCCTTTTCTTTTATGTTTACCACAGACCAGCCCAGTAGTTTTCTTTTTCTTTCTCAAAATGGCTAGCCCAGTTTTTTTTTTGTGATTTGTCAAGTAAGTTGCTTTATCAGGCCTGCTGGGCTGCAAATCTTTCAAGACTAGGAGAGCTTCATTCGGCTGGCCGAGAAAATGGCCTATCAGTAATGAGAAATGGGTTGTACATTTTTAAAACACATCAAACCGGCAATTTGTTTCAAATTTCTTTTTTTCATTTCGAGATTTTAAATTGCATTGGTTTTTATGTGTGGAAAATTTGTTGGATTTTATATTGATATACATTTATTTTTAAAATCGGTATGAATGTGACTCAAAATTTCAGGATTAAAAACAGTTTGGACCGCACCGAAATATGCAAAATTTCGTATAATTTTTTAACCATGGCCACAATATGGGCTGTAATGTTAACAAAAAGAATATGGGATCCAAAAAAACCTTAAGAATTAGCAAATGGGATGTAAATTATTAGAAATAATGGCAGACGGGCTGTATGCTGTTTTTCCACAGTTTTGAGCCTTCCCTAGTAAAAAGGTTGACGCACAAGTAGTGACTATTGAATGTCCATCCAACGGCCGTTGTCCTTCTTCAATCTCTGCTCCTCCTGCTCCAGCCGCTCAAACAAGCACCGGCGGGACTGCCTGCTCCCTCCTCCCCATGGCCAGCTATGCTGCTGCGCAGGCCTCACCGCCCCACCGTACTCCCATCGCTGCCCTAGCCATCCCTCTACTCACCCACACCTGCTGTTATTCTCCGGCGACTGCAGACGAACCAGTAAACCCTCATACAATCGTACTCCCCTCCGCGTGGCAAACAACTGCCAAGTCTTCCCTGGCTCCGTGTCGTTCCCTTCCAAGGCCTCGCCGTCGTCCAATGCCATGGTGCTCTCGGCACGGCATGGTCAACATGGTCAACGACCGACATGCATTTTTGAAGTGGATTGTACGTGGAGAGGCTGACAGCTGGGTCCACGGCTGCATGCAAGGAAATGCCTCCTTATTACGCGCAAAATAATGATTCCTCCACCTGACATCTGGGAGCCACCGAAAGGGCCTCCGTATTTTACGAAAAAACGTTACCGCCGCTGACAGCTCGGACCCACCAGCTATATCTTCGCACGCAAGGAAGTGCCTCCTTATTACGCACAAAAAAATGAATACTCCCCCTGCTAGTTGGGACCCAGTATAGGGGGAGGCTGACTTGTGGGCCTACTAAGTTGACGGGGACGGAGGGCTTTGTCAACTTAGTCAATATGCACGATTCTAGCTCCAGTGACCGTACGATGTCCATCCAACGGCCGTAGTGCTTCTTCAACCTCTGGTCTTCTTGCTCCAGCGGCCCAAAGCAGCGCCGGTCGTGCTGCCTGCTCCTGCCTCTCGTGGCCGGCTGTGCTTCCGCGGAGGCCTCACCGCCCCTACTACTCCCATCGCTGGCCAGGACATCCCTCCACTCACCCATACCCCATGTTATTCTGCGGCGACGGCAGCCTCACACCGCAGCCGAACCACTGAACCCTCGTACTCCTCTCCGCATGGGCATTCACTGCCACGTCTTCCCCGGCTCCGTGTTGTCCCCTTCCTAGGCCTCACCATCATCCACCGTCGTGGTGCTCTCAACGCGGCGTGGTCAATGTGGTCAACGACCGACTTCCATCGAAAGAGTACTGTACGTGGAGAGGCTGACAGCTGGGTCCATGACAGCCGCAAGGAAGTGCCTCCTTATTACGCGCAAAATAATTATTCCTCCACCTGACAGAGGGGACCGACTGGACGGGCCACCGTATTTTGCGAAAAAAATGTTTCCCCCTGACTACTGAGACCCACCAGCTACATCTTCGCATGCAAGGAAGTGCGTCCGGGCAAAAAAAATGATTCGCCCCCTGACTGCTGGGACCCACCAGCTACATCTTCGCACGCAAGGAAGCGCCTGATATTCGGGACCCACCTGGTCGAAGCGTACGTAGCATTGTCATTCTAGTCACGAACGTGTCATAGTAGAGGCGCGCACGTACCATGTACACGTACGTACAACGGCTAGTGTGCAAGAAATAAAATACGGCCATGTACTTACATACGGGTGGGGTCTCGAACGCCTACCCGCACAGATGTACGGCCAGGGCTCGTTTACATGGCTGGGTTGGAACGGAGAAATTGCGTCGTCGTCGTGTTCATGGGGAGCCAACCGGCTGGGTCGGAACGGAATGCGTCGTCGTGTTCATCAGGAGGGCTTGGACGGAACAGCAGATAGAAACGAGGCCTGGCGTACCGCAGAACGGATGAAACGGCCTTGTGTTTGACCGGCCACGTTCGAAACAGGATCCTATTCATCGAGAGGGGTATGGCATACCGCAAAACAGAGGAAACGGACTTTTGTTGGACCTCCTACGGTCGAACCGGGGTCCTATTGATCGGGAGGGGTGTGGCGTACCGCAAAACAGAAGAAACTGACTTATGTTGGAGCGCTATGATCGAAACGGGGGTCCTGTTCATCGGGAGGGGTGTGGCGTACCGCAAAATGGGACTCCACGGGATACTGTTCATCTCCACCGTCGACCTCCTCCAGCCTACACGGGCTACTATTCATCCACCGTCAACCTCCTCCAGCCTCCACCTACGACTGTTCATCCATGAGCTCCTGTTCATCTAGCCTCCACCGCGCGCTACTCCACCGGTTATTGTTCAACCAACCCTCTCCACGGGCTCCTATTCAACCACCCCTCCACGGGCTACTATTCATCTAGGCCTCCACGGCTACTGTTCAACCAGCCGTCCACGGGGTCGTCCTATTCATCTAGCTCTCCACGGGGTCCTGTTCATCCAGCCCTAACTGGCTCGATCGATCGGGGTCCTGTTCATCTAGAGGCAACCACATGGTCCTCTTCATCCACCCCCGCCGGGAACTGTTCATCCAACCCCCCCATAAACGCTCACTGTTCATCAAGGAAAGTAGGCAGCAGGGTTCGATCGGCTTTAGTTAGCAGCAGTAGCGAAGGAATCGCTCGGGTTCAGTAACGTAGCTAGCTAGTGCAATCGCTCGGCTTTAGTTAGAGCCCAACGCCTTGCACACACGCTGTACGTGTATGAGAGAAACGCACATCGCTCGGCCCCCAATCACCCACTGTAACCGGGAACTCCCTGAAGTTTTCGTCGCCCTCGCTTCTACCACGGTTTTTATCGTCACGGACGGCCCAAAGAATGTCATGCAGCTGCGTCTCCGGCCCGCCCAGGACTAAAATCCCATTTTCTGTCATGATTTTTTGTCACAGAAGTAGGAGCCCACCACATCTATGATGATACCAGGTTTTGTCACAATTATCTTCATAGAAGTGTCATAAGTATGACAGAAAAAAATTCATTCGGCCCAAAATGTCACGGATGTGTCTTTTTTTATAGTGTTGTGTCCTAAAGATATCAAAGGTATAAGAAGTTTCCTTGGTCATGCTGGTTTCTATAGGAGGTTTATTAAAGACTTCTCTAAAATTTCTCAGCCTCTCACTAATCTCTTGCAAAAAGATGTTCCTTTTATTTTTGATGATGATTGTGTAGAAACATTTGAAATACTTAAGAAAGCCTTCATTTCTGCACCTATTGTGCAACCACTTGATTGGAATTTACCCTTTGAAATTATGTGTGATGCTAGTGATTATGCTGTTGGTGCTGTTCCAGGACAAAGAGTTGATAAGAAATTGAATGCTATTCATTATGCTAGTAAAACTCTAGACAGTGCCCAGAGAAATTATGGTACTACTGAAAAAGAATTTTTAGCTGTTGTTTTTGCTTGTGATAAGTTCAGATCTTATATTTTTGATTCCAAAATAACTGTTCACACCAATTGCTGCTATTAAATATCTCATGGAAAAGAAAGATGCTAAACCTAGACTTATTAGATGGGTTCTCTTGCTGCAAGAATTTGATTTGCATATTATTGATAGAAAGGGAGCTGAGAACCCCGTTGTAGACAACTTGTCTAGGTTAGAAACTGTTCTTGATGACCCATTGCCTATTGATGATAGTTTCCCTGATGAGCAATTAGCTGTCATAAATGCTTCTCGTAATACTCCATGGCATGCTGATTATGCTAATTACATTGTTGCTAAATTTATACCACCTAGTTTCATATACCAGCAAAAGAAAAAGTTTTTCTATGATTTAAGACATTACTTTTGGGATGATCCACACCTTTATAAAGGAGTAGATGGTGTTATTAGACGTGTACCTGAGCATGAACAGGAACATATCCTACGTAAGTTTCACTCCGAGGCTTACGGAGGACACCATGCTAGAGATAGAACTACGCACAAGGTATTGCAATCTGGGTTTTATTGGCCTACTCTCTTCAAGGATGCTCGTAAGTTTGTCTTATCGTGTGATGAATGCCAGAGAATTGGTAATATTAGTAGATGTCGGGAAATTCCTATGAATTATTCACTTGTTATCGAACCATTTGATGTTTGGGGCTTTGATTATATGGGACCTTTTCCTTCCTCTAATGGGTATACACATATTTTAGTTGCTCTTGATTACGTTACTAAGTGGGTAGAAGCTATTCCAACTAGTAATGCTGATCATAATACCTCTATTAAAATGCTAAAACAAGATATTTTTCCAAGGTTTGAAGTCCCTAGATATTTAATGACGGATGGTGGTTCACATTTTACTCATGGTGCTTTCTGTAAAATGCTTGCTAAATATGATGTCAACCATAGAATCGCATCTCCATATCATCCTCAGTCTAGTGGTCAAGTAGAATTTGAGCAATAGAGAGATTAAATTGATTTTGCAAAAGACTGTTAATAGATCTATAAAGAATTGATCTAAGAAACTTGATGATGCATTATGGGCTTATAGAACTGCTTATAAAAACCCTATGCGTATGTCTCCATATAAAATGGTTTATGGAAAGGCTTCTCACTTACCTCTTGAACTAGAACATAAAGCTTATTGGGCAATCAAAGAGCTCAACTATGATTTCAAACTTGCCCGGTGAAAAGAGGTTATTTGACATTAGCTCACTTGATGAATGGAGAACCCAAGCCTATGAGAATGCCAAGTTGTACAAAAGCGTGAATTTAATGTAGGTGATCATGTTTTGCTATACAACTCTAGTTTAAGTTTTTTCACAGGATAGCTTCTCTCTAAATGGGAAGGTCCTTACATTATTGAGGAGGTCTATCATTCCGGTGCCATCAAAATCAACAACGCCGAAGGCACAAATCCGAAGGTGGTAAACGATAAAAAAATCAAACATTATATCTCAGGTACTCCCGTAAATGTTGAAACCAATATAATTAATACCATAACACCAGAGGAGTACATAAGGGATACTTTCCAGAACGTTTTAGACTCCGAAAAGGAATAGGTATGTGGTACGGTAAGTAAACCGACTCCAAAACTGTTCTGATGTTAATTTTTCTCCATTTTGGAATATTTAAAAAATTAGGAAAATTAAAAGTAGTCCGCAAGAGACACGAGGAGACCACAGGGGTCGAGGGCGCGCTCTACCCCCTTGGGCGCGCCCCCTGCCTTGGGGCCACCTCGTGTGCCCTCGAACTCCATTTTCTTGCACAATACTTCTTTTGGCCGGTAAAAAATCATTATATGACCACCGTACCACGACAAAATACCCTATTTTCATTTTGAGTTGTTTCTGCAGCAGATTTGGAGCAATATGTCATCCCAAGGCTCTGAGGGAGAGAGCTATGTAACTGATTACATTGCAGACCCCAAGATCTACGGGGACTTGGAGCATTATGGTTGGACCACGGAGGAAGAAGAAGACTATGATCCAAAAGGAAAGGAAGAGACAAGTTGTGATCAAGAGGAAGTCCCACTACCCCAACCAGGGAACATGCACGTGGAGTTCAAAAAGTCGAGCCTTCCTAACAAAGCAAAGAAACCTAAGATCAAGTTTATCCCTTTTTGTCTCTTGCAAGAAAACAAAGAAGAACTATGTAAAAAGATATTAAGGTTTGAGCAGGAGATTGGTGACTTCAGGGAGGAAAATTCTATCCTCAAGCACAAGCTGGGGAAGAAGCTTACTTCATAAATAACTCCATCATCACCACCTCCGAAGAAAGAGACATAAATACATGGGTATGGGCACTCCACTTGGCAACTGCCAAGCTTGGGGGAGGTGCCTCGATATCGTATCACCATCATACCTTTGCTTTTACCGTTTTTCTTAGTTTGATCCTTTTGGTTATATCTTAATCTAGTAGAATAAAATTTTAGCATGATCTAGCTTTGAGTTTTGTTTCGAGATCTATCTATGTAATTGAGTCCGTGAGTTATATATAATAAAGAGTAGTTTTGAGTTGAGGGCTTTGCTTTCTTGCCATGATCTTGAGGGAATAAAATAAGAGAAAGAACAAAAAGAAATAAAAAGATCATATGTTGATCTTATGGAGAGTAATGACTTCACATATAAAAAAGTATGATGAATAAAAGTTGTTGAGAATTTACAAACATAGTTTTGGTCATTGTTGCAATTAATAGGAAGTAATAAAGAAAGAGAGATTTTCACATATAAATATACTATCTTGGAAATCTTTTGTAATTGTGAGCACTCACTAAAATATGTCATGCTAAAAAGTTGATGTTGGATAAGGAAGACAACATAATAGGTTATGTTTTCTTATATCTGAATAGAAGTTATATTGTCATGGATCCTCCAACATGTTGAGCTTGCTTTTCCCTCTCATGCTAGCCAAATTCTTTGCACCAAGTAGAGATACTACTTGTGCTCCAAACATCCCTTAAACCCAGTTTTGCCATGAGATTCCACCATACCTACCGATGGATTGAGTAAGATCCTTCAAGTAAGTTGTCATCGGTGCAAGCAATAAAATTGCTCTGTTGAAAGGATCGAGAAGAGGTGTCTAGAATGAGGGGGTGATTAGTGATGACGCCATAGACCTAGGGTAGGGTCATAAGCCTGACTTATACGCCCTACCCAAGGTCACTACCCTAGAAGCAAAGACATTCAACGCACATCAAGAAGTATAAACTGAAGCCACCGAGTGCAATCCACTCGACGAGTCACCTCACTCGGATACCCCCACTTCACTTGACCTGGATGGAGTCATTCGACCATACATGAATCCACTCGGAGTACAGAAGACCTAGAGTCACTCAGCATGACAACGGTCAGGTGTTCACTCTGTAGTCTTAATGATCATTGAATGCACTTTATAGCTGGCGTTACCAGTAATGCCCTATCTTAATGTACATTGAACCCCTGTAACGGAGGACGGCTGGGGTCCTGGTGCACTCTATATAAGCCACCCCCTCCTCTGTGACAAGGGTTCGCACCCCTTGTAACACACACCCATATTCCAGTCGACCGCCTCAGGGCACCGAGGCGTAGGGCTTTTACCTCCTCCGAGAGGGGCCTGAACTCGTAAACTCGTGTGTACAACCTTGCCGTAGCTAGGGCCTCGACTCCTCATACGTACCCCCTATTCTTACTGTCAGACTTAGTACCACGACGGTTGGCGCCCACCATGGGGCAAAGCGTCTTAGCGACTTCCGGCGAGGTTGCATTTTCTCCGATCTTCATCAACATGGTTTCTGGTGGCGGTTTGGTCATGGGCCGCGAGTTCCGACTCGGCGCACTCACTTTCATCGCCGACGACTCCGCCTGGCTCCAGGAAGCCCCCCTCGACATAGAGGCTCTCCTGATCTGTGGTTCGTTGCACTTCCACGCGAGTGCCTGTGGCGTCCTCCTTCGGCCGCCGTCGACCCCGTAATGGTCGGTCCTCGCGCCGCCTTCTCACCCCGCTGGACGCTGCCGCAAGCGATCTGGTCAGTCATGGCTCCAGCGATGGGTGAAGCATGCGGTGGCTCGTCAGATGACCACCCCCCAAGTTGCGGCAATCGAGCCGGTCGAGTTTCACTATGGTCCAGTCGACCTGTTGAGTGGTTCTGCAGATACGTTTTCCGAGAGCGGGAGCTATGACCTCGCGACAGAAGTTCTCATGGTCGACTCCCATCGCAGCCCACATGGGTTTCGCCGTAGCGGTGGTGATGGCCCATCATTCGACCATGAAGAGTACGAGCCTCAACCTCTCAACTCGTAGCAGAGGGGAGAGCTGCACCGCCGCAACATGGAGGCCCTCCCGACCCCCATCATAGGGAAACCGCCGAGGCTCGGGCCTTGGATGCAGTGCGCCTGGCCACGCTGGCTGAGCGCACTCGTTTGGAGAATCTCTAGCATTCTCTCGACAAGCATGCCCATCGATTGATCCCCGAATCCAGTTTGACGTCCACGACAGTTGTTTCCACTAGAAACTCAGGTATTCTGCACTCCGATTCAGAATCTTGCGGCCGCTGCATGTATTGTAGAGTCTATTCAGCTGTCCTGTTCAGAGGCTGGAAGGGGCTTGGAACAGATCAGAACGCTGCTCTGAGCAGCAGGAGAGCTGAACTCCACCGTGTCCCAGTCGCGGAACAGGATCCACAACAGATCAGTAAGGGAAGATACCGTTAAGTCGGCACACAGTCCTGGGTCACCTTTGCGACGTGAAGATCGTGATCATCGTCGAGATCGGCATTTGGGAAGAGCTCATGGAGATTTCGACCGGGAGTACGCCCGTGACAACCGCCGTCGAGTGCCTTTGCCTCTTCCGAGAGACGGGTCGTACGGGCCCCAGCTGTATGATGACAGGCGCCCGTATGGTAATGACCGCAGAGTTCCAGTCGACCCAAGAGAACATGGTTTCAACGCAAGGTCAGTCCTTGTTCACAGTTTGGTTGATCGGAATAGAGCATATAGAGAGGGGCTGGATAGAGACAGGCCCAATGGAAGCAGGGTCCACGTTTCTGGCACCGAGTGTTTCGGAAGAGCCATCAGAGCCGCTGAGATCCCTCACAACTTCAGATTGGCGACTGGCGTCAGTAAGTTCATAGGAGAATCGAAGCCCGACACTTGGCTGGAGGACTACCAAGTGGCTGTGCACATCGGTGGCGGTAGTGATGAGGTGGCCATGAAGCACCTCCCTCTGATGCTTGAAGGTTCTCCCAGAGCTTGGCTGAATCAGTTGGCCCCTGGAAGCATTCTCAGTTGGGATGAGTTGGCCCGAGTGTTTACCAGAATATTTGAGGGGACCTGCAAGAGACCCGCTGGTTTGCTGGAATTGCAACATTGCATGCAGAAACAAAATGAGACCTTGAGAGATCATATCCAGAGATGGATCACTCTACACCACACAGTGGAGAATGTATCGGATCACCAAGCAGTCGGTGCCTTTAAAGAAGGTGTCCGCTACAGAGAGCTCAATCTGAACTTCGGTCACCGGAGACATGTCTCTTGCCCGGATGATGGATATCGCCACTAAGTACGCTAAAGGCGAAGAAGAGGACCAACTCCAGAGTGGAAAGAATAGAACAGTCGCCCAGGACACTGGAGGAGGGAATTCTAGTCGGAAGCAGAAGTGAAAGGCTGAGGCAGCAGGCCCTGCCGAAGCAGCAGTTTTGAACCAAGGAAAGTTCAAGGGGAAGCCTAAGGGGCCTTGGATCCCTAAAAAAGTGAAGGATCAAGCAGGAAATGATGTGATGGATTTGCCGTGTCATATACACACCAAAAAGGATGAGGAGGGAAATCTGATTCTCCCCAAGCACCACTCGTCAGTGTCGACTCCTGATCCAGAGCTTCTGAGAAAGCCAACCCAATGAGAAGGACAAGGAGTCTGATCAGGAGGAAGACGAAGAGGATAATGGTGGTTACCCCAATGTTAATGCCACCTTGGTGATTTTTGTTGATCTCAACAGCAAAAGTCGATTGGAAGTTATTAATAGAGAGGTGAACATGGTTGCTCCGGCAACACCAAGATATTTGAAGTGGTCAAAAAACCCTATTACGTTCGACCAGTCCGACCACCCACCACACATTGCTACCCCTGGGCGGCAGGCGTTGGTGGTCGACCCAGTCGTTGGGGGCACCTAACTGACCAAGGTTTTGATGGATGGTAGCAGTGGTCTGAATATATTGTATGCTGAGGCCCTCCGGGGTTGGGCATTCCGATGTCCAAACTTAGTGAGAGCAACATGAGATTCCATGGTATCATCCCGGGAAAGAAAGCCGATTCACTCGGTCAGATCACTCTTGATGTGGTTTTCGGTGATTCTTTGAATTACCGCAAGGAAAAGTTGACGTTTGAGGTAGTGGATTTTGAGAGTGCCTATCATGCCATTCTAGGCAGACTTGCTTATGCTAGTTTCATGGCTCGACCGTGCTATGTGTACCTCAAGTTGAAGATGCCTGGCCCCAAAGGCGTAATCATGGTCACTGGTAATCGACAGAGAGCAGAGGATTGTCTCCAGAACGGTTCAAAGATCGCTGATGAGCAGATGGCAGCAGTGGAGTTTCCAGAATATCAGAAGACTGCATATCTGAGTGAGTTTCTGTGTGCCAAGAGGCCTGCCTCGGAGTCCGCATTTCAGTCGGCCGGTGAGACCAAGCCAGCCCACATTCACCTGACTGACCCCAATGCTGCTCCGACCCATATCTCACTGACACTCGACGGCAAATAGGAAGAAGCGCTCATCCAGTTCCTCCGTGAGAACTAGGACATATTTGCATGGAAGCCATCTGACATGCCAGGTGTACCCAGGGGGGTGGTTGAGCACCGTTTGCGAGTCGACTCAAAGGCAAAACCTGTTAAAGAGCATCTCCGTCGGTCCACCGCAGAGAAGAGAAAGGCGATTGGCGAGGAGGTGGCTCGGCTTCTGGCTGCCGAGTTCATCCGCGAGATATACCACTCTGAGTGGCTCGCCAATGTCATTATGGTCCCCAAGAAAGATAAGTCACTTCGAATGTGTATTGATTTCAAGCACATCAATCGGGCCTGCCCACAAGATCATTTTTCTCTGCCTCGCGTCGACCAAATAGTCGACTCAACTGCACGATGTGAGCGACTGTCCTTTCTGGACGCTTATTCCGGGTACCATCAGATCTGACTGTATGGACCCGACGAGGTAAAGACAACTTTCATCACCCCGTTCGGGTGTTTTTGCTATGTTACTATGCCCTTTGGCCTCAAGAATGCTGGTGCCACAATCATGTGCATGAGTTAGAAGTGCCTGCTCACTCAAATCAGTCGGAATGTGGAAGCATACATGGATGACATAGTGGTTAAGTCACACAAAGGTTCCGACTTGCTGACTGACCTCGCTGAAACCTTTGCCAACTTAAGAAGATACGATATCAAGCTCAATCCATCAAAGTGCACATTCGGTGTCCCAGGCGGAAAGCTACTCAGTTTTCTCGTTTCCGAACGAGGGATCGATGCAAATCCAGAGAATATTGGCACAATCCTCCGAATGAAGCGCCCTATGCGTGTGCACGATGTTCAGAAGTTTACTGGTTGTTTAGCTACATTGATTCGATTCATCTCACGCCTCGGTGAAAAGGCACTGCATCTTTACCGACTGATGAAGAAGTCTGACAAGTTCAAGTGGAATGACGAAGCTGAAGCAGAATTTGAAGAGCTCAAAGCCCTGCTTTCCACCCAGTCGTGCCTGCTGCTCTAGTCAGCAAGCAGCCTTTACTGCTTTACATCGCAGCCACAGGACAGGTTGTCAGCACAGTGCTCACGGTCGAGCGGGAAGAAGAAGGAAAGCCTTCAAAGTTCAGCGCCATGTGTATTACATTTCAGAAGTCTTGACCCCGTCCAAGCAGAGGTATCCTCATTATCTGAAGCTTGTTTATGGGATTTACCTGACCACGAAGAAAGTTGCACACTACTTTTCTGACCACTCAGTTTTAGTCATCAGTGATGCTCCATTGTTAGAAAATTTGAATAATAGAGATGCAACTGGTCAAGTGACAAAATGGGCGATTGAACTCCTTCCTTTAGATATCAAGTTTGAGGCAAAGAAAGCCATCAAGTCTCAAGCAACAGCAGATTTCCTCCCATAGTGGATTGAACAACAACAGCCGATTCAGATTCAGTCAGAACATTGGACCATGTTCTTTGATGGATCCAAGATGTTGAATAGCTCTGGTGCAGGAGTGGTTTTAGTGTCCCCAAGAGGAGACAAGCTCAGTTATGTCGGCGTTCTGGGAACGGGGGTCCCCAGACTTGCCTGCCTGCGGCCTACGGCGTGGCTCAAGTGGGGGCCCAATGCAGCCCAGCTCCATCAACTCAAGCTCAAGACCCTCGCGAGGGGCCAAGCCTCGCGGGGCGGACGACAGGGTGCTTCCTCAGGAGCAGCCTCCTCAGGCAGGCTCGTGAGGAGGCTGAGAGATCAAGGTAGGGCACCTTCCGAGGGGCCCGTGACGCAAGCCATGACTATCGGAGGCCAGGCGGGTGCCAGGCGGGTGCTGGCCTGCGCAGTGTCCTTGTTTCCCTTTCGGTGCAAAGGGGGCAAGCATAGGCCAAGGCATCAGGCAAGGGTTACCGTTTCGGTGCAACAAGACCAATACTAGCAGAACGGCAGGATGGAGGTCATCGTGGAGCCCAGGGCAGCGTCACCGTCAGGACCTTCGGCAACCGAAGACCAACTTTAGTCAGGATAAGTGTACCAGATGTTCCCCTTCAAAATGGCCAATTGTTGGCGCCCTTCCCGCTCATTATTGGGAAGAGGCCCAGGGCCTCTGCCTATAAATAGGACTAGCCACCCACAAGGTAGAGGATGGAGATCTAGAGATCAACCAAGGAGAGAGAGAGAGAAGCGAGTGAACACACCCAAGCCGTTCATCGCACCAGCTCAAGAACAGCCCCCCGCGAGGCTGTTCTCCCTTTGTATTGTTCACTATCACCCCCTGAGGCAATCCACCACACCACACACTGGAGTAGGGTATTACACCACAATGGTGGCCTGAACCAGTATAAACCTCCTGTCCCTTGTGTGTTCATCTTTCTTGCTTAGATCCTTGCAAGACTTCAAGACGTGAGCTGGTAGGGGAGAGATCTTCGTGCGCACCCCAGTGTTCGAACCTCAAGGGTCTGCCGGAACCCGAAATCCGACATTTGGCGCGCCAGGTAGGGGTGCGCCGAAATCTTTCTTCCGCTGGTCGTGTCTGATCTTCCGCCGTGACCATGGCTGACGCTCACCGAGCCCGCGCCGAGCGTCAGGCAGCTCTCGCCACCTGCGTCGCCCAGACAGCGCCCGTCGGTGGACGCCCTCGTCGTTCTCCGTCGCCTGCCGCAAACGCCGCCACCGGCTCGGCGGGGAACGAGCAGCAGGCCACGTCCCTGCATCCTTCGGTGCGATGCGATGGCCGCACCGCTACCCCATCGCTGACTCCACCCGGATTGTCGTCTCGCGCCCGTCGCGCCCCCACAGAAGCGCCGCCCGCTCCAAAAACCGACGCCGATGCTGGGGCCAGGGGGCTCCGAGCCTTGGCCCCCGCCTTGCGGTGGCCGCCCAAGTTCAAGCCCGAGATGCTGCCGCGCTACAACGGCGCGGCGGACCCACTGGTTTTCCTACTGGCATACGAGGAGGCTGTCCTCAAGGCTGGGGGCGACGACAGGGTGATGGCCAACTGGTTTCCCATGGCCCTCACCGGCGTCCCGCGCATGTGGCTGCTCCACCTACCGACGGCTTCTGTGACCTCCTGGGAGGAGCTGCGCAGCCTCTTCCTCGCCCGTTACACCGCGCCAGCACCCCCGGTCATCGCAGCTCTCTTGGGCGGCTCGCAGGCGCCGCCCGCGAGCCGCCACATCAAGCCATTCACCCACCAGATCGGTGTCGCCTCCAAGCGCCAGGGAGCTCCCCCAGGTTGGGTGGCGCCCGAGGCCGATCTGACCTTCAACTCGGACGATCACCCTCCAACCCCGCCGGTTTGGGTGCGCTCCCGATGCTGTGCACCCCCACCATCTGCCAAGTGGCCGTCACCAGGACCCTCATCGACGGCGGAGCTGGCCTCAACGTGCTCTCAGCGGAGGCCTTTAGCCTCCTCCACGTGCCACTCGAGCGGCTTCAGCCCAGCAGGCCCTTCTCGGGTGTCGGAGCCGGTTCCACTGTCTCCTTAGGGCAGATCCGCCTCCCGGTGACCTTCGGCACCTATGACAACTTCCGCACAGAGCTGATCGACTTCGACATCGCCCCCATTGGCCTCCCCTACAACGCCATCCTCGTCTACCCGGCCTTGGCCCGGTTCATGGCAGCAACTCACCCGGCTTACAACCTCATGAAGATGCCTGGGAGCAGTGGTGTCCTCACCGTGTCAGGAGACACAAGAGATGCACTGCAGGCACTCAAGCTTGCCTTCAAGACAGCCGCGGCGGCACAGCCTGCCGGCTCCAACACCCCTGAGCCCAAGGGGGCCGCACCGGCCAAGAAGAGGCAGTTATTCACCCAAGACAAGGCAGAAACCAAGCAGGTACCGATCGACGAGGACGGGTCCACTAATGCCACCTTCACCATAGGCGCCAACCTCGAACCCGAGCAGGAGGAGGCCTTGGTGCGGTTCCTGCGCGCGAACAAGAAGGTGTTCGCGTGGGAACCTGATCAGCTAGCAGGGGTCCCGAGGGGCGTGATTGAGCATCAGCTCAACGTGTGCCCCAACGTGCGCCCCGTGAAGCAGAAAGCGAGGCGGCAGTCCACTGAGAAGCAAGCTTTCATCATCCAAGAGACCCGTAAGCTAGAGGCGGCAGGGGTTATTCGCGAGGTCCGCTACCCAGATTGGTTGGCTAACCCGGTTGTCGTGCCAAAGAAGGAAGGAAAGGAACGCATGTGTGTCGACTTCACCAACCTCAACAAGGCCTGCCCGCAGGATCCATTTCCGCTTCCTCGCATCGACTAGATCGTCGACTCCACTGCTGAGTGTGACCTATGCTTCCTGGATGCCTTCTCGGGCTATCACCAGATCAAGATGGTGGTAGAAGACATGGAAAAAACGGCTCTCCTGACCCCGTGTGGAGTGTACTTTTATACACGCATGCCGTTTGGGCTGCGCAACGCAGGTGCGACCTTTCAGCGGCTGATGCACATCGCCTTGGGTCGGCAGCTTGGGAGGAATGCTGAGGCTTACGTCGATGACATTGTGGTGAAGTCTCGGGAGGCAAAAACCCTGATACAGGACTTGGAGGAAACCTACGCGAGCCTCAATGAGGTGGACCTACGGCTCAACCCGGAGAAGTGCGTGTTTGGAGTCCCCTCGGGCAAGCTCCTGGGTTTCCTCGTATCTCACAGGGGCATCGAGGCTAACCCGGAGAAGGTCAAAGCGATCGAGGACATGAGCCCGCGAAGACCCTCGAGAGATCTGAAGCTCACCGGGCGTGTGACCGCGCTAGGACACTTCATCTCCAAGCTGGGGGAACGAGCACTGCCCTTCTTCAAGCTGATGAAGAAGAAGGGCCCCTTTGAATGGACTGAAGAGGCCGACAAGGCGTTCCAGGATCTCAAGAGGTACTTAACCAGCCCTTCGGTGATGGTAGCGTCCTCAAGAGCCTCTGGTGCTCTACCTTGCAGCCACCCCCTACTCCACCAGCGCCGCCCTGGTGGCGGTTAGGGAGGAGCGTCGGACCAAGGCCGCAGCAACCGTCCGGGTCGAAGCAAAGAAGAGCCAAGAAGGCTTCCCGGAGACCGCGACCGCAGCCGAAAAGGATCATCCGCAGCAGGGGAGCACACCTGGAACAGAAGAGGCCCCTCCAAGCGATCAATCGCTGGGGGCTCCATCGTCTCAGGAGGCACCCCAACCTCCGGAGGACGCAAGCAGCGCCAACACTCTCAACCTTGTTGAGCACCCCGTGTACTTCATCAGCATGGTGCTACGAGACGCAAGGGCGCGGTACCCCATGCCTCAAAAACTCCTCCTCGCGCTGTTGGTGGCCTCACGCAAGCTGCAGCACTACTTCCAAGGCCATCCCATCAAGGTCGTCTCAGCATAGCCCTTGGAAAGGGTACTCAAGAGCCCCAACTCAGCTGGGAGAGTCGCTGAGTGGAACATCGAGCTGCAAGCGTTTCAGCTAGAGTTTAGCACGACCAGAGTCATCAAGGGGGCTGCACTTGCGGACTTCATGGCGGAATGGGCAGAGGCGCCAGGCCTCGAGGCTGGTGAGGATCCATCGCTTTCCCTGGGAAGCGAGGCACCGGACGGTTGGGTCATGTACTTCGACGGGGTGTTCTCCCGACACGGCGCGGGGGCTGGCGCGGTGCTCGTATCTCCCACTCAAGACAAGCTCTACTATGCCGTACAACTCTGTTTCCAGCACGGAGAAAAGGTCTCCAACAACATAGCAGAGTACGAAGGCCTGATAGCAGGCCTGAAAGCCGCAGTCGCCTTGGGGGTGAAGCGCCTCACAATCAAGGGTGATTCACAACTCCTCGTCAATTTCTCCAACAAGGTGTACAAGCCGAAGGACGAGCACATGGAAGCCTACCTCGCGGAGGTCTATAGGATGGAGAAGCAGTTCTGGGGACTGGAGCTGCAGCATGTGCCTCGCAACACCAATCAAGAGGCTGATGACATTGCCAAGAGGGTATCCAGGTGGCTACCTCAGGAGCCTGGCGTCTTCGAGGAGCGGCTCTTCAAGCCCTCGGCAACGCCATCACTATCAAGCACGGCGCAACCTCGGGAAGAGCTCCCCCAGCTGCCTGCCTCGGGAGCCACAGTGGTGACCCGGCCTCGAGGGCATGCCTGCTCCGGCCTTGGAGCCTCGGGAAGGATCTTTGGATCGTAGAGCTCGGGAACTACGACACAAGGGACCTTGCGGAGAAGGAGGAGGAAGCGGGCGTGTGGCGCGGCAGGCCACGGCATACTGCATCAAGGATGGAGAGCTCTACCGGAGACGACCAAATGATGTGTCCCTACGTTGCATTTCCAGAGAGCAAGGGAAGGAGCTGCTGGCAGACATACACGGTGGAGACTTTGGGCATCACTCGTCATCACGGACCCTCGTTGGCAAGGCGTTCCGCAGCGGGTTCTATTGGCCCATGGCACTCAATGACACCGTGGAGCTGGTGAAGGCTTGTGAGGCCTGCCAATTCCATGCCAAGCAGATCCATCAGCCGGAGGGAGGTCTACAGACTATACCCCTCTCATGGCCATTCGTAGTCTGGGGGCTGGATATCCTGGGCCCGTTCCCTCGGGCGCCACGGGGCTATCGCTACCTCTACGTCGCCGTGGACAAGTTCACCAAGTGGGCTAAGGTGGAAGCTGTCCGCACCATCCCCGCAGGCTCCGCGGTCAAGTTCATCAAGGGCCTCGTGAGCCGATTCGGGGTGCCTAACCGCATCATCACCGACAACGGTTCGCAGTTCACCAGTAACCTCTTAAAAACATACTATGCTAACCTTGGAACGCAGATATGCTACGCTTCGGTAGCACACCCTCGGAGCAACGGTCAGGCCGAGCGAGCCAACGCCAAGGTCCTGAGGGGCCTCAAAACCAGGACCTTCAAGAAGAAGCTGGAGGCCTGTGGCAGGGGCTGGTACGACGAGCTCCAGTCCGTGCTGTGGTCTATCCGCACGACCGCGGCCAAACCAACCGGCAAGACTCCGTTCTTCCTCATCTACGAAGCTGAGGTAGTCCTCCCTCATGAGGTCAGGCGTCGTTCCGCACGGGTCCTGGCGTTCGACGAGGCGCAGCAAGACGCCATGCGTGGGACGGACCTCATGCTGGGGGAGGAACGCCGTTGAGAGGCCGCACTGCGAGCGGCCAGGTATCAACAGACGTTGTGGCGATACCACTGCCGCAACATCCGCCCTAGGACTCTTGAGGTAGGGGACCTCGTGCTTAGGCGGGTCCTCTCCAGGGAAGGGCTGCACAGCTCTCTCCCATGTGGGAGGGTCAGTTCAAGGTTGTCCATGTTTCCAGGCCCGGCTCCGCGCGCTTGGAGACCCAGGAAGGAGTACCCATCTAGAACGCGTGGAACATTCAACATCTCCGGAGATTCTACCCCTAAGCGAGGCCCAGTGCCTGCGGAAAAGGCCCGGTGCCTGTGAAGAAGGCCAACACCTATGAAGCTACCGCATTTTGGGGAAGGCCCGGTGCCTGTGAAGAAGGCCAACGCCTGTGAAGCTACCGCATTTTGGAGAAGGCCCGGTGCCTGTGAAGAAGGCCAACGCCTGTGAAGCTACTGCGTTTTGGAGAAGGCCCGGTGCCTGTGAAGAAGGCCAACGCCTGTGAAGCTACCGTGATTTGGAGAAGGCCCGGTGCCTGTGAAGAAGGCCAATGCCTGTGAAGCTCGCCGCCCGTGACACTCTCATGTAATAATGCGTGGGGTTGTACATGCCCCGGAGTCTCCGGAGTGCCGCCCTCGGGCCTCGGGGGCTCTCGCCCATGCCCAGTGGCAGCACTTAGCTCCGCGCTCGTGAGAAGACGTCGAAGACTAGATTAGGTGCCGGACGCTGCTTTTTTATTAGCATCTGCAGTTGGCTTGCTCTTTCCTATTTGGAGTTTTATCAAAGCTGTCCCTGCCTCTGGCTCGAGCCCCCCTTTCTCTTTTTTTGCTCACCTGCTTTGGTTTTCATTCACGCAAGTCTCGCGAGGGAGGTACGCGGGTGCTCTCGCAAGCGTTTTCTGCCTCGGTCGCCCAAAGCTCTCCTATCCGGGTCCGCAGAGGGAGCACCACTCCCAGTCCTTGCCCCACGGGCATCGCAACGCGAGCACGAGACCTGGGTCGGTTGCCCCCGCAATTGAATCAAAAGCTACCCCTCTTGACTAATCCCTGCAGGACATAAAGGGCACGGCAAGGCCTCGACCTCCTGAGGCAAAGGCCGCTACAAGCCTCCACGGGTTAAGTAACTCCCGGACACGGGTACACGGCACGGAAACGTAGCACAGAAACAACGGAAAAAGCACGATAATTGGCAATGACAGTTCGACATGCCCCCGCAGGGCCCTACACTACTTCCTCTCTTTGAAGGAAAAGAAGAAAGGCAAAACAGGCATGACTAGCTCGGCACTAGCCCACGATGAGCGCTCGTGCTGCCTCTGGAGCTCGGTCAGACTCCCTCTTCTCGCTTCACCGGGGCGCGACGGTGGACCAGACCGCTACCTTCCCCCAGGCGGGCGCGACGACATGGAGGCTGGTCGTGACCCCCGCTGGAGGAGCTGCTACCTGAAGGAGAGTCGCCAAAGCTTGGCGAGCCCCGGGCGCTGCAACCCACACGCCTGCCGCCATCTTCGTCCTGATCAACGCCGAGGCTGAGCGCCCTGCCACGGTCATCGTCTTCGGGGCAAGACCCAGCACGGCGACCGTCTTCCTCGAACACCCTCACGTAGAGGGTGGCATCGCCATCGGACCTGAAGTGCAAGGTGCACCGCCGGCTCAGGCCACGCGGGCGAGCAAAAGTTTGCCAGCCGCAGGTCAGGGCCAAACCCCCGGCGGTGGAAACCTCCAGCGAAGCCCAGGAGGCCCTGCTGCAGCAGCCGTCCGCTGAAGCGAGGCCGCCGGGCGCCGCCGAAGCTCACCTATGAAGAAGCGAGGAAGCTGGAGCCAAGTGCTGCTCGGGTCCGCCGACCACACGATGAACTCTGGCAGCACTTCCGCCGAGCGGAAGCGTGGTCTGGGGTCCGCGCAGCCACAGCGTGCCTCCCGTCGATGACCGGGCGCTCGTCGCCACGCAGGGAGCCGCCTCCGCGACCGCGGGAAGCCACCATAGGGGACGTAGGGTGCTTGCGGGGGCGGCCCTGACCGCGCTTGGTCGGAGGAGAGTCAGGCCCTTCCTGGTGAGCCTTTCCCTTCTCCGCGGCCGAGAACCTCTTTGGTGGAGCCATGGAGATAGCGAGCAGTCGAAGCGAAGAAGAGGAGGAGCAGCAGAGGGAGACGAACTGGAGTGGCTTGCGCCATTCCTCACTTATAGCCGGAGGAGGCCAACCGTCGGCCTCCACGATCGCAGGTAATCATGACCCGTCTTTGCATGCAGGGACCTGTCGAGTCGTGCGGTCACCAAGGCGTCATGGGGAAGCGGAGGCGCCCATGTCAATCAACGCCACGCTGGCGCCCAAACCCTTGAGCTGTTGGGGCCGTGCCGCTCAAGACTTGCCCGCTTCTTTGCTAAGCCAAGTCGAGGCGCGCCTTGGGCCCGTGGGCTCTTGTCGGCGTTCTAGGAACGGGGGTCCCCATACTTGCCTGCCTACGGCCTGCGGCGTGGCTCAAGTGGGGGCCCAATGCAGCCCAGCTCCATCAACTCAACCTCAAGACCCTCGCGTGGGGCCAAGCTAAAGCCTCACGGGGCGGACGACAGGGAGCTTCCTCAGGAGCAGCCTCCTCAGGTAGGCTCGCGAGGAGGCGGAGAGATCAAGCGGGGCACCTCCCGAGGGGCCCGTGGCGCAAGCCATGACGATCGAGGCCGAGGCGGGTGCAGGCGCGGCGCCCGACTGCTTGATGTCCTTGTTTCCCTTTACGTGCAAAGGGGCAAGCCTGAGCCAATGCATCGAGGCAAGGGTTACCGTTTGATGCAACAAGACCAAGACCAGCAGAGCAGCGGGATGGAGGTCATCGTGGAGCCAGTGGCGTCACCGTCGTCAGACCTTTGGCAGCCGAAGACCAACTTTAGTCAGGATAAGTGTACCGGATGTTCCCCTTCAAAATGGCCAATTATTGGCGCCCTTCCCGCTCGGGCCTCCGCCTATAAATAGAACTAGCCACCCACAAGGTAGAGGATGTTGATCTAGAGATCAACCAAGGAGAGAGAGAGAGAGAGAAGTGAGTGAACTCACCCAAGCAGTTCATCGCACCAGCTCAAGAACAGCCCATCTCGAGACTGTTCTCCCTTTGTACTGTTCACTATCAGCCCCTGAGGCAATCCACCACACCACACACTGGAGTAGGGTATTACACCACAATGGTGGCCTGAACCAGTATAAACCTCGTGTCCCTTGTGTGTTCATCTTTCTTGCTTAGATCCTTGCGAGACTTCGAGACGTGAGCTGGTAGGGGAGAGATCTTCGTGCGCACCCCAGTGTTCGAACCTCAAGGGTCTGCTGGAACCCGAAATCCGACAAGTTATGTCCCCCAGATTCACTTTGATTCTTCGAACAATGAAGCGGAGTATGAGACGCTATTGTATGGGTTGCGTATGGCCATTTCACTCGGCGTCCGACACTTAATGGTCTACGGCAACTCAGACTTAGTGGTTAATAAAGTAATGAAGGAATGGGACGTCAGGAGTCCAACAATGACCGGTTTTTGCAATGCAGTGAGAAAGCTAGAGAAGAAGTTTGAGGGGCTAGAGCTCCACCACATACCCCGAAACAAGAATCAAGTTGCTGATGATTTGGCGAAAATAGGTTCCACTCGGAAGCCTATCCCCATCAACGTGTTCTTGGAACATCTCCACAGCTCATCGGTACAAGAAGATCCCTTCAAGGAAGAGCCCCCGCAACCGATAAGTTCAACCAATCCGACTGAAATTGAAGTTTCGGCTGTGGTCGACTTGATCATGGAAGTCATAGTGGTCATGCCCGATTGGACAGTGCCGTACATCGCGTACCTGTTCAAGCAGGAACTCCCAGAGGATGAGGATGAGGCTCGCTAGATAGTCCATCTATCGAAGGCTTTCACCGTGATAAAAGGACAGCTTTACAGAGAAAGTGTCATAGGAGTGGCCCAACGCTGCATTACCCTAGAAGAAGGTCGAATGATCCTAAACGATATCCACTCGGGGACCTGTGGTCACCATGCGTCCTCTCGGACCATCGTGGCCAAAGCATACCGAGCAAGATTCTATTGGCTGCGTGCAAATGAGATGGCAAAAGATATAGTCGGCAAGTGCGCAGGTTGCCAGTTCTACTCCAACATGTCTCACAAGCATGCGTCTGCCGTGAAGACTATTCTACTCATCTGGCTGTTTGCAGTCTGGGGGTTAGATATGGTTGGACCCTTCAAGACCGAAAGAAGTGGTTCACTCATTTGCTCGTGGCAGTCGGCAAGTTCACTGAGTAGATCGAAGCCAAGCCCATCAAAAACATTGACTCAAGCACTACCGTCAGTTTCATCAAGGAGTTGATATTCAGTTATGGAGTTCCTCATAGCATTATCATAGATAACGGCTCCAATTTTGATTCTGATGAGTTTAAGGCGTTCTATGCTTCCCAAGGCACTCGGGTCGACTATGCATCTGTTGCACACCCGTAGTTGAATGGGCAAGCAGAAAGGGCAAATGGTCAGATCCTTCAAGGGTTAAAACCCCGACTGATGCGCGACTTCATCCGTCCTATGGGGGCTGAGAATGACTCCAAACCGGTCAACTGACCGAACCCCTTTCTTCCTGGTGTACGACGCTGAGGCTGTGCTTCCGGGTGACTTGCTGCACAATGCTCCTCGGGTGGAACACTTCTCAGAAGTTGAAGCAGAGCAGGCACATGAAGACACAGTTGATCTCCTGGAAGAGGAACATGAGATGGCTCTGATTCGGTCAACCATTTATCAGCAATGCGTCGATTCCATGCCCGCAATGTCAGAGGTCAAGCGTTCCAGGAAGGAGACCTTGTGCTGTGAGTGGATCAGAAACGGCCTCACAAGCTTGCTCCGGCCTGGGAAGGTCCCTTCATCATCACCAAGGTGCTTCACAATGGAGCATACCACATTTACAACATAGCCAAGAACATGGACGAGCCACACGCATGGAACACAGAGTTGCTTCACCCGTTCTATATCTAACATCACTCGGATCGACGAGTTGTAATAAGAGTACTTTGGTTTGCTTACCAAAGACAAGATTTTTGCAGTATCCTAATGATTGATTTCCAGTAATCATTTATGTCTGAAACCCCCTGTGGGTGGCTTAGCCGCGAACCTGATTCGCCCAAGTTAAAAAACACTCGGGGGCTTAGCTGCGACCCCATACTCGCCTAAGTTAAAAAACACTCCAAGTGGAGAGCAATCCTCCCACTCGGGGGCTTAGCTGCGACCCCTTACTCGCCTAAGTTAAAAAACACTCCGAGTGGAGAGCAATCCTCCCACTCGGGGGCTTAGCTGCGACCCCGTACTCGCCTAAGTTAAAAACACTCTGAGTGGAGAGCAATCCTCCCACTCGTGGGCTTAGCTGCGACCCCGTACTTGCCTAAGTTAAAAAACACTCCGAGTGGAGAGTAATCCTCCCACTCGGGGGCTTAGCTATGACCCCGTACTTGCCTAAGTTAAAAAACACTCTGAGTGGAGAGCAATCCTCCCACTCGGGGGCTTAGCTGCGACCCCGTACTCACCTAAGTTGAAAACACTCCGAGTGGAGAGCAATCCACCCACTCGGGGGCTTAGCTACGACCCCGTACCCGCGTAAGTTAAAAAACACTCCGAGTGGAGAGCAATCCTCCCACTCGAGGGCTTAGCTGCGACCCCATACTCGCCTAAGTTAAAAAAAACACTCCGAGTGGAGAGCAATCTTCCCACTCGGGGGCTTAGTTGCGACCCCGTACTCGCCTAAGTTAAAAAACACTCCGAGTGGAGAGCAATCCTCCCACTCGGGGGCTTAGCTGCGACCCTGTACTCGCCTAAGTTAAACACTCCAAGTGGATAGCAATCCTCCCACTCGAGGGCTTAGCTGCGACCCCGTACTCACCTAAGTTAAAAAAACACTCAGAGTGGAGAGCAATCCTCCCACACGGGGGCTTAGCTGCGACCCCGTACTCACCTAAGTTAAAAAACACTCCGAGTGGAGAGCAGTCCTCCCACTCGAAGGCTTAGCTGCGACCCCGTACTCGCCTAAGTCAAAAAACACTCCGAGTGGAGAGCGATCCTCCCACTCGGAGGCTTAGCTGCGACCCCGCACTCGACTAAGACACAAAGATCCTCTGAGCTATTGTCATAGACCTAGCTTAGTCGTGCCTGTCATTGCATAATCTCCATGCATCATGTTTAAATTATTATGAAAGTTGAAATGGGGATTGATCCAAACCCTAGCACCAGATGAATTCAAATAGGATCAAATAAAATCATTTTCAATGAATCCAAAATGCCCTTTGAAAATGTTCATGGTTTTTTATAAAGGTGAAAACCTCTTCCAAAAATGATGCAAATATTTTTAGGTCATCCTGGATTTTTGAATTAAATCATATGCATTTGATTTGGGGCATTTAAATTCTATCAATAAGTTTTAATGCTTCAAAAATTCTGAAAACAGAAGAGGGCCTCTGAAATAACTCAGTTACTGCCCACAAATATTTTCAGGATTTATAGAGTTGGTTTGGGACTAAAAATAAATCAGAAACAAACCGCAAAAATTAGAAAAAGAAAAATAGAATTAGAAAGAGCAGGAACCATACCTGCCAGCCCACTTACCTGGCGCCTACTGGTTCGGCCCAGCATAGCCCAGCCAACTGGCCCATTGCCAGTCATCTCCCACCTCTGCCAGAAGGCAGAGGCGAGGCGTGGCGCGCGCCCGAGAGCCCCCGGCCACCTCCTGCTTCCACCTGGGAGCCCCGGGCCTTCTACCAGTGCCACGAAGACGCCCAAAGCCCCTGTCCCCTCTCCCTCACTCGCTGCTCTCTCTCCCCTCGCCTCGCTCTCTCCCCTGAGCTCACCCGAGCGCAACCGTCGCCGCCGACTAGCACCACCGCGGCCACCGGCCCTCCCTCGCCCATCCAGCGTGTCCAGGAGAACTGTCGCGGCTCCATCTCCCTCCCTGATGACCAACGCAACCGGGGACCCACCGCAGCGCCTGCATCGACCCCTTCTTCAACCTTCGGTTGCGGAGATCGCCCCCGCCGTGTCGACCGCTCTGGGTCTTCCCCGAGCTCGCCATCTCACTCATTCGAACCGCTGTGAGCCCCTTCCTCTTTTACCCTCGCTCCCATGCTTTTTCTCTCACCGTAGCCGCTGCTTCATCGATGACCAAATCGCGCCGCCGCCTGAGCACCTCGCTTTCGTGGCCACGTCTATTAGAGCTATAAACCGAGCGTGCCAGCGCGCTCAGCGCATCACCATGGGGCCTTAACAACCACCCGTTGCTCCTGTCGTGCCCTGCGACGTCGGAACATTCGACGTCCGAACGTCGGCCGCAGCGCGAGTGGTTGCCGCCGCCGTTCTGGGTCGTCTCCGACAACTCCACTTGCACCAAATGGCACGGACGAGCCCCCTCGTCCCGTAGATGGCCTCGGCCATCCATTTGGATGCCTGAGGGCCATTCCCGCACCCCTCCGCCGCATCTGAAGATGCCGGCGGCGGGCCATTTGACCAGGGGTTTGACCACCCCGGGTCACTAACATGTGGGCCCAGCCCATGCTAATCTTTAGTTTAGGTTTAGTTTAACGCTAATTAAATTAGTTAGCGACTTGGTCACTGACCAGTGGGCCCTACTGGTCAGATTTGACCTGGGTCAACCCAGTTGACCTGCTGACGCAGTAAATGTCTTCTGGCGTTTTATTAATCCAGGAAATTCCAGAAAATGGTATAAACTTCAAAAATTCATATAAATTCAACCATAACTCAGAATGAAATAAGTTATATATGAAAAATGATCAGAAAAATCCAATCTATCCATCTGCACTGTTTTCATGCATGTTAGAGCAACTTATAGCCTCTGTTTAGGCCAAATCATTTAAATGGCATTTAAACCTTCACATATGGTGTTTGAATTTGAACCTAGGGTTCAAACCAACTCCATTTAACATGTTGCTAGTTGCATTAGCTCAAATCACAGCATATTGACATGTCATGGTCATGCATCATATTGTGCATTGCATTGATTGTGTTTCCTTCTCTGTTGCCGGTAATTGTCCCCTCTTAGTAGACATGTTCCGACGATGAGATCGATGACACCGATGAAGAGCAATTATTATCTTCCGAAGTGCCAGGCAAGCAAAAACCCCTTGTTCATTCTGATACAATCCCACTCTCTCGTTTCTCTTTTACTACATTAGGACAACAACGAATCAACTGTTACATGCTGCGGTAGTTGAACCCCTTTCCTCTGCATGACCTGTCATTGCCACAGTAAATAGATGAAACCCACTAGCATGAGTAGGAGTTGTTTGAGCCCTGATGTGCCTACTCATTCATCCTTGATTGTCATGCCTGCTACTGCTTAGAGTTGAGTCAGGTCTGATTCATCAGGGATGAATTGGAATGTTGTGAACATGTCCTACTGTGTGTGAGCTAAGTGTGTGAACATGATTTGGTAAAGGTAGCGGTGAGAGGCCATGTAGGAGTACATGGTGGGTTGTCTCATTGAAGCCGTCCTCAGGAACTGAGTTCTGTGTTTGTGATCCATGAACAGTTACTACCACACATTGGGTTCCGGTAACTCGACCCCTCTTGACTTATTAATCAGCCTGTTCTTTGTCCAGGAGTTGCAACTAGTTTCTGGTGTTTGTAGGTAGTGCTAGTAGTCTACCAAGTGGCACCCAGTACAGGTGGGCTTGGGACAGACTAGGTGCAGTGGCACGGTGTACCAAGTGGCACCCGGATGGTGGGCTTGGGAACCCTGCTCACATTGTTTGGGGCCATGAGCGACACCCCAGCCGGATCTCCTTGCGGATGGAACCCGAATAGGCGATAAACCTGGACTAGAGTCTTGCGTGATTAGTCAGGTCGTGGCCGACACCCTCGCCAGGCTTCCGCTTGAAGGTTGCCGAGATACATGACGTGTACATGGCGGTAAGTGGCGAGAGCGTGTGTGAAGAAGTACACCCATGCAAGGTTAATATGATCTATTAGAATAGCCGCGTCCGCGGTAAAGGACCTCTGGGTTGCCTATACAGTTCATAGACAAGTAAAAGTGGATACTCTAAAATGTGCAAGATAAGTGTGAGTGCTATGGATGGCGTTCTCGTAGGAAGACGAGAGCGGATCCATAGTGGCGTATTGATATGGTGAATATGTGGACTCGTGTCCGCCACCTCAAAATAGTTGCTTGCAGTCGTAGTTCAGGATAGCCACCGAGTCAAAGCTGGCTTGCTGCAGTTAAACCCGACCAGCCCTTTGTTGATAATGATGCATATGTAGTTAGTTCTGATGTAAGTCTTGCTGGGTACATTTGTACTCACGTTTGCTTAATTTAAGTTTTTGCAGAGAGACTTCAGTCTCGCTAGTAGTTCCGCGTGGACTTCGACGTTTAGCTTGTTACCTCAGCTACGATCTTGTGCCCTCGACAGGATCTGGTAGACAGTCAGGCTTCTCAGCCTTTTTCATTTGTAGATGTCTATACTCGGACATGTTAAGCTTCCGCCCGTGTGTTGATTTGTATGCTCTGAATGTTGGGTCATGAGACCCATGTTTATAATATCTCGCTCCTCGGAGCCTAATGAATAAGTACTTGAGTTGTAGAGTCTTGTTGTGATGCCATGTTGTATTTGCACATATCGAGCATATTGTGTGTATGTCATTGAAATGCTTGGTATGTGTGGGATCCGACTATCTAGTTGTTTATCCTTGATAGCCCCTCTTAAATGTCTGCTAGTGCTTCCACTGAGCCCTGGTAGCTTGCTACTACTCCGAAACACGTAGGCTGGCCGGCATGTGTCCTTCTTTGTTCCTGTGTCTGTCCCTTCAGGGAAATGTCACATGGCGTCTACCGGAGTCCTGTTAGCCTGCTACAGCCCGGATTTTCCGGAGTCTTGTTAGCCCAGTTGCTACAGCCCGGATTCACTCGCTGATGACTGACACGTTCGTTGTTGGGTCATGTATGCTTGTCCCTGTAAGTTAGTGCCACTTTGGGTTTACGACTAGCCATGTCAGCCCGGGTTCTTTGTCATATGGATGCTAGAGACACTATAATATACATGTGCCAAAAGGCGCAAACGGTCCCGGGCATGGTAAGGCGACACCCGTGGGAATACCGTGCGTGAGGCTGCAAAGTGATATGAGGTGTTACATGCTAGATCGGTGTGTCATAGAATCGGGGTCCTGACAGCTATGTCACAAGTACAACGTACGCTCCATCTCGATCCGCAAGGACGACGACGTGTCGACTAAACACAACATCGGAGCTGCGTCTCAAGTACAACGTACGCTCCATCTCGATCCGCAAGGACGACGAGGTGTCGACTGAACACAATGTCGGAGCTGCATCACAAGTACAACGTACGCTCCATCCCGATCCGCAAGGATGACGAGGTGTCGACTGAACACATCGTCAGAGTCACTCGACGAAAGGTGAAAGGGTCAAGTTTCACTCAGAATCGAAAGACATTCAAAAGCGATAAAGGCAAAGCTATCGTATTAAAAGAAAACCAAGTTCAATAAATCCCGCAAAAGTTCAGAACCGCAACGAGCAGAAGTACTCAAGCATCAGGCCTGAAAGAGTTTAATAGTTAAAAAACCACTCGACATTCCGAGGCAAATAAAGCTAGAGCATAATGTTTGTTCACTGGCAGGAGGAGGACTTGCTGGCTCGACGAAACTGTCAAGGTCGATACTGTTTGTGATACGAGTGGCAGCATCAAGGAAGGTGTCCATGAAAGACTGGAAGCTGAGCTTCTTAGTGTTGGCAACCTTGAGAGCCGCCAGCTTGTCTTCTATGACATCCTTGTAGTGGACTCGGACCAACGACAGAGCAACATTAGCGCCACAGCGAGCAGACGACTTCTTCCACTCCTGCACTCGACCAAGGATTTGGTTCAGTCGAGTCATCAGAGACTCGAGATCTTTTGGGAGTTCCACTTGAGGCCAGAGTTCAGCGTCGATTCGCGACATTGCCACCTTCAGACGAGCGAGATAATCCACAGCACTATCCAGACGAGACTACAATCGCAGCACGCTCATCGCAACGCCATCTTTGACAGGAGAGTTTATGGGGTCAAGACATGTCTCGACCCGCCCAGTCTCTGCTTCGAAGTCTTGACAAAGTTCTGCACAGTCGGAAAAACGGTGAGTCGACAGTTTAACAAGACGTGTCGGTCGACATCGACAAATTAGTCGGACAAAAGGAAATAGCTTCAAGCTTCAAGACCAGCTTCTTAGCAAGATGTCCCAGATAAGCCTCCAGTTCACCCTTGTTGGCCTTGAGACTTCCAACCTCGTCAGTCAAGTTTTCCTTGTCCTTCTTCAGCCTCGTGACCTCCTGGTTGGCTTCAGTAATGGTAGTCTTCAACTTGGAGTTCTCTTCTTCCAACTTGTTGAATGAGGCCAGCTTCTTATCAGCAAGTGTCGTTTTCTCTCGCGCCTCCTTCTGAGCCGCGGCAAGGTCTTGATCCTTCTTCTCCAGAGCCTGCTTCATTTTCTCTAAAGAAATAACATTCTTCAGACGAGCTTGGAGTTGACAGTTTTCACTACGCACATCTGTTCGAGTGGGGTCACTCGGTTCAAGAGACTAAAAAAAGAGTCATAAGGTGGACATTCGACGAATTATTACCTCCCATGGTAGCTGCTTCTTCTCGGACCTTCTTGAGATTTTTCTTGGCCAGCTCCAGATCGAAGTTGAGGCTGATCTGCTTCTTCTCCAGTTCAGCAAATTGAGCTCGAAGATCACAAGATTTCTGCAGTCGGCAAATAAGATATGTCAGTCGAAAGGAACAAAAGTCAATCACAGCGACAATTGCTCTAAGACTACCGCCGAATCAAACATTCAATAGTAGTCTCAGGGACTAACCCAGTGGGTGCACTTGGCGTGCCCCCACTGGTCCGGTTTTTCACTCTGCATGGTCTGACCAACATGAGTATGAGAAAGAGAGAGAGAGAGAGAGAGAGAGAGAGAGAGAGAGAGATTCTCAGACCCTAGCCGACTACAAGCAGTCGACCGCGGTCTCGGGGACTACACCCAGTGGGTGCACTCTGCGTGCCCCCACTGGTTCAGAAAAACACTCGACTCAACCTAGTCGACTCAAGTGGAAGTACTATTCAACACTAAGTCAAAACACCCAGTGGGTGATTGGATGCGAAATGCAGACCCATGATAGATGCACATAAAGGTTCCAAAACGCTCATCCAAGGACATCTTACGAACAATGAAGCAGCAGTTGCAACTACCACTAATCGAGAGACCAGTCGGAAACCAACTAACCTTGACATTAACCTGTAGAGCGGTGCTGGCATTGTAGGCAACCTGACTGGCCTCGTGCACCATCTTCATCTGCTCCATCACAAGGTTTGCCTAGAGAAGGGCTTCCCTGGTGGCACTCAGCGGGTCATCCGAAGTCGAAGTTTGAGCGCGCTTATGTGCTTGCGTACTCAGAGCTGCAGTCTTGCCACTCCCACCCGCTGGATCATGGAACTGCTTGGATCAGTGCTCGGTGCAAGGTGGTGAGTCGACTTCCTCCTCTTCATCGTCCGACTCGTCACTCTCCTCCTCATCATCGTCATCTGGGGACTGCCACTCACCACTTTCTTCGGCGCTATCCGCTCCCTCCTGGACTTGCTCCTGGGCTTGTTCCCCATTTGGCATCGAATACATCTCAGTGTAAGCCTGCAAGGCAAGGATTTAATCAAACATCAGTCGGATTCAGAAATAGTTACAAGACAGATTGGAGTACACTCGGTAGCAAGGATCAGACCTTGTCCGGCTGGTTGTCAGTGTCGAATGGATCGAATCTCCTGGCTCCTCTGGGGTTATCCTTGTTCACGGTAATGCTCTTCAGCCATAGGGCCACCTCTCATCCGTAACCTCCTCTGGGTGAACCCGAGCGGTGTCATTGGCACCCGTGTACATCCACATCACGTGGTCACGAGTTTGGAGCGGCTGGATGCGTCGACTAAGAAACATCTCCAACAAATCCATGCCAGTTACACCCTGACGGACCAACTGGACTACCTCTCGAACAACATGTATGTCTCTACTTTCTCCGTTGCGGTCATGGTTAGTGAAGAAGGCTGTTGGGCACGATCTAGGGAAAGGGGGGGGGGGAAGACCGGTCGACTGAGCGGGGGTCGCAATATCCTGGCAGTAGAACCAGGTCGACTGCGAGCCCCTAACTGACTCGGGAAGTGTCATGGTAGGAAAAGTGCTCCTCTTCCTCATCTGGATCCCTAGACCCCCGCACATCTGGATCACGTGCGTCCTCTCGTCACTCGGATTCGCCTTCTTCATGGTCTGGGAGAGGATTGTGAAAATGTGTTTGAAGAGACCCCAGTGCGGTCGGCAACCCAAGAAGTTCTCACACATGGACACGAACGTAGCGAGATACGTGATGGTATTGGGAGAGAAGTGGTGAAGCTGAGCACCGAAAAATTTCAAAAAGGCCTGAAAAAAGGATGCGAGGGAAGGGAGAAGCCTCGGTCGACATGGGTAGCAAGAAGGACACACTCACCCGACCGCGGCTAAGGCTCTGTCTCCCCCTCCGGCAACCTCGTGGCCTCGGCGGCGATCAAACTAGTGGCAGCCAGCTCTTCCAGATCCTCTAGCCGGAGCGTAGATCAGATCCAATCTCCCTTAATCTAGCCCGGCGGTAGCACAGACCTCGACGATGACCCCCGATTCATCTTATTTCCCTTTGCCGTCCCCGTCGCTTTTTTTGCGCGCTCTAGCGCCGCCGTCTTATCCTTCACCATGGTGGCGGGCTGCGCACTAGCGGAGCGGCAGCATCGAGGGCGGAGGAAGATGTGGTGGAGAGGCAGAGAAGGAAGAAGGGGAATGGGAGCGCACAGTGCAGGCGCCTCGGCCCCGACGCCTTTTAAGGGATTACTTCTGAGTGACTGATGCATGGGCCCAAGCAATCCTGTCAAATCCCGCAACAGCCGCACGCCGGGTATGTGGCGAAAAAGGTGGCATAGAAATCGAGGCGCCCATGTCTATACGTCCCGCTTACTACGGTGCGCTCCGCCTCGCGTGCTTCCCCAAATTTTCGAATCCTGTGAGATCCGGGATCAGCAGTAACCAATCGCGCCAAAGATTTCACATCGTAACAACACTTGACGAGTGCCAACATAAGTTCACTCGACAACCTCTGATCAAGGCAACTGAAATGAAGCCGAAGTTTCAACATGGGCCTCAAAACCAGTATGAATACTTGTGAAGCACAAGAATCAAGGCAGGTTCAACTTCAACTTTATTTCCACTCAGAACTTAATCCATTCGGGGGCTAATGACGATGCCATAGACATAGGGTAGGGTCATAAGCCCGACTTATATGCCCCACCCAAGGTCACTACCCTAGAAGCAAAGACATTCAAAGCACAGCAGGAAGTATCAACTGAAGCCACTGAGTGCATTCCACTCAACCAGTCACCTCACTCGGATACCCCCACTTCACTCGACCTGGATGGAGTCATTCGACCATACAGGAATCCACTCAGAGTACAGAAGACCTAGTGTCACTCAGGATGACAACGGTCAAGCGTTCACTCCGTAGTCTTAAAGATCATTGAATGTACTTTATAGCTGGCGTTACCATTAATGCCCTATCTTAATGTACATTGAACCCCTGTAACGGAGGACGGCTGGGGTCCTATCGCACTATATATAAGCCACCCCCTCCTCTGGACAAGGGTTCGCACCCCTTGTAACACACACCCATATTCCAGTCAACCGCCTCAGGGCACCGAGACGTAGGGCTTTTACCTCCTCCGAGAGGGGCCTGAACTCGTAAACTCGTGTGTACAACCTCGCAGTAGCTAGGGCCTTGCCTCCTCATACGTACCCCCTATTCTTACTATCAGACTTAGTACCACAAATAATTAGACCCTCAACAAGTAAAGGTAGCAGTTTTTAAGTTTTTCATTCAAGTTAAGGTTGGAGATTAGCACAATTTCAAACATTCACGATACATTTCAAGCAAGCATGAGAAGAGTATATGAGACTACTGTAGGATGCTGCTAACACGACACTACGATCAGGGACCCTTTGACGAAACTGTGTGTGATGCATTAATCGCAAACGGTGATGTAAAAAACGTCAAAAAGATGCAAAACGTTTGCGATGAATGATACATCAAACACGGTTCAGATTTTAGTTGCGTGTGCGATGAGGGGCATACGGTTGATCCATATGAACTATTTGCGATGAGATAGAACAACAGAAATGGGCAGCCATATCAAGGTGTGTGCGATACACAGATACAGTTTGCTCTGATGAACCATTTGCATTGATTGAGGTGAACACAAACGATTCGGCGTAACAAGTTGTGTGTGATACCCGGCAAACAGGTCGGTAATCATAATTGTGTGCGATCATTATAGACAGCCCATACGGTCTTTTTTTGTGAATTGTGTGCTCGTCAGGGCACACAGTTCAACAAACCAACCTATGGGCAATAATGTAGAGGATCTCTATCGAATACATATTACTAACCGTCTGCGATGAGATTGACAGGATAAACAGAGATATATATAGTCTGCTTAATTTAGTCCTTCTTCTTCTTGTTGTTGTTGTATTTGGATGCCCCTGCGACATCGTCTTTGCGAGGATGCTTCTTGCTGCTGACCGTTGGCTTCTCATTGCTGCCATCGTTGTCCTCGCCGTTGTTGTTGTCGTCCTCCTCCTCCTCGTTCGACCATTCCTCCTCATCATCATCGTCATCCTCTTCTTCATCCTCCGACGGCTCCTTGTCTGTTGGGTTGTCGTTTGATGACTCCAGAGGCAGTGTCCCTTCCATGAACCAGATATAATCGAGGTCTGGGCTCGACACCGGACTCATGGAAGACGAGCGGGATGATTCCGATGTTGACCTATCATCGGGCGCCAGACTGCTGGCTGAACTGTCGTCCTTGCTGTCACTCGACATGGGTGCAGAGTGTGTGCCAGTGTGTAGCGCGGCCTGCCGGGGATGATGAAGATGGTGGACACTTAAGCGGGGTATGCGGAGAAGAGGAACTGCCAATTGAAGCGGGTTTTTTTGCGCGGGGGTGGGGGTGGAAGAATTGAAGCGGGGGTTGACGTATTATCTAACCGTTAATATAATCAACCGCAATTATTTGTACCCAGTGTCTCCAAATTCCCGGGATTGTGCAGGACTCCTATTGGCTATTTGGCTGGTTTCATTTTTCAGGACAAAAACAAGGAACGAGTTTTGGGATTATGCACCGGTAACGGTATGAACGGAGTAGGAAAGTTGGAAAGCAATACATTGAGCTCTTCTTATTGATAAAGCCAGTAATGATCAAACTAGAAAGGAAAAGAAAAAAGACAAAGAAAAATATCTGCACGAATCTTCGCGTAACATCAATGGCATAGGACCTAGATATGCATTACTTAGAGCACATCTAGATGTGCTTTCGCAATACTGTCAAACAAAACGCCTAATCATCATTGCAAATAGCGCATAGAACATGGCTAATGCGACAACCACAACTACACAGGCTAGTTCCTTCTTGTCTCTTGCTTTCATCCGTTGCCTGTGATTGGTTCTTTCTTGCTTCATCATACTGATTGTACATTCCAGATCAGCCAGTTTCTTCTTCAGCTTTACGTTATCTTTTGTGAGCTTGGTGATAACACTCCCAGCCCTGCCATGTCATTCTTCATCCAGCCAGTTAACAAAGGGACAAGCCTCATATCCCTGCCAATGTTAAATAGTATCCAGGATGAGCGGTGGCATTAACTCAAGTAAAATGATGAACTTAGCACTAACCTCTAAGGGGCAACTGAGAAACCGCCTGCCAATGTCGAATCCCTCCGTGCATACATGTCAAGCAAGAGTGTGCCCGTGCACACAACTCAGCTTTTGGTAATTCTCGGTGGCGCAAAACTTGGACTTGAACTCGTGTTGCGGGAGTCTGGAGTCATGCTCCAGATCCGGCGGTAGATCGCTTTCCTTGGGGGGGGGTCATTCAGAATGGATTCAGCAAGGAGCTACTTTGGACATGCTAAAGAAGATCAGGATAGATTGGAACCTGACATGACGATTCGGATCCGTAGTACACCTGCCTTCTGATGACCTTAGGGAAGCGCTTGGTGGCGACCGCCGTTGTGGCGGCGATACGAGTAGGAGTAGCCGCACCGAAACCATCAGCACCACTCGTCCGCATTCCCCCAATGTCAGCTCCATGCGAGGGAATTTGGAGGCTATGTAGGGATTTGGGGGAAATGGGGAAACTGTGGGGATAAGCTAACGGTCGGGAACTACTTATGGCACTATATGTTGGAGTATACGGCACACTGTTTATACATGTCATTTGTGTTAGGTATTACAACATCACACACAATTTCCGCACCAAACCGTGTGAGAAGACAACGTAGGTGAGACACGGTTGTCGCTACATAACCGTATGTGATGTACTACCCTCTACATATAACCGAGTTACTGTGATACTATGTAAACAGCCACTCTGCGGATATCCGTAAAAGCTGGCCTGCATATAGAAATGGTGGCGGCCGCCGTAGCGGCTACCGAAGAAGAGGTCAGTCCTCGATCGGTGGGCAGTGGCGGCATAATAAGAGGCCAATCCTTGGTCTACGGTGGGAGATAGGAGGAGCTGAACCGTCGAGGTTGGCGGTGGTGTGATTCGAGCATATCCATTGCAGTCGATGGCAGGATAGTGGAGGTCGAACTTCAGGCGGCAGCCGCACTAAGCTTTGCTCCTTGGCCCTGTTGTCTCGGCGTACCGCCGCATCGCGCTTCTCTGTCTACTGGGTGGAGGTCGCCGCGTGGCTAATTAATTAAGATATTCTTTTTGTGAGTGGCTTAATTAAGGTATTCAATTCCTAAGGGTAGTGTTGTACCTCTGCGTGTAAATTGACTAGCCATTAATTTTTGTCATTGCACGTCTGGATAACAATATGGAGCGCCCTCGGTAATTATGAAAATAAAGCCTTGTGAATAATGCACGCATCATTGGGCAGCAGTTAATCCGTGTATTAAGGTTGTTGTTTTGTTTTTAATTACCATTTGTGTGGTGCAGATGGAACGATCTCAATGGATGAAGGATCGGAAAACCGAAGATTTTATTAGTGGCGTAACAGAGTTCATGAATTTGGCTGAAAGTACAAAGAGGAGAATTGGTGATGCGGACTACATCCTGTGTCCATGTACTGATTGTGCCAATACAGAGTCACATGAAGTTGCAGATGTCTAGTGGCACTTAGTCTCTCGGGGATTCATGGATGGATATACATGTTGGACCAGACACGGTGAAGAGGAGGTCATGGATGAAGATACCCAGGGCTGCGAGATGCCAAACCCCGATCAGTGTCACATGGATGTTGAATCTAACATCGGGGCAAAGGCGTCAAGCTAACAATGGAACACCGGAAAGCCGAAACGCCCACTGGAAAACCAAGACGTCGACGCAGATGACGACGATCTTGATATGCCAGATTTTGCTGCTATGATTGCAGATTTTGAGGGCCCAAAAAAGGATATGATTGGGTACAAGGATCTTCCAACCATTGATGCAGACTCCGAGAAAGAATTGTATCCAGTTTGCAAAAAGAAATATTCCAAGTTGAGTGCCACCCTGGCGCTTCTCAGATTTAAAGCAACAAACGCTCTATCAAACAAGGGCTTCATAGAGATGTTAGGTATTTTCAAAGAAATTCTTTCGGAATATAATGTGCTCCCCAGAAGCACAAATGAAGCAAAGAAAATTGTTTGCCCATTGGAACTTGAAGTACAGAAAATAGACGCTTGTATGAATGATTGTATATTGTACCGTGGTGAGTACAAAGATTTGTGTGCATCTCCTGAATGCAAGCATGCACGATACAAGCGCGAGGGAGCAAAGGACAAGTACAAATTGGACGATGAGATCAAGACAGGAATCCCGTTCAAGGTTGTTTGGTACTTGCCTTTAATTACAAGGTTGAGGCGTTTGTTTGAAACCCTAGAGAGGCAAATAGGTTGCGGTGGCATCATGATGAGCGAATTGCAGATAAGTATACGAGGCACCCGAAAGATGGGGCTCAGTGGGAATTAATCGACAATAAGTTTGAAGACTTTGCCAAGGATCCTAGAAGTATAAGGCTCGGGGAGTGTACTGACGGGATGAATCCTTTTGGCGATATGAGCAGCAATCACAACACATGGCCGGTGCATCTGTGCATATATAACCTAGCTCCTTGGTTGTGTATGAAGAAAAAATAGATTATGATGTCAATGATTATCCAAGGGCCGAAGCAACCTGGAAATGACATCGACATTTACTTTCAGCTACTGGTAGAAGAACTACTAACAGTGTGGATAGATGCACCTGCTGTAAAATGTTATGATGCTTACAGAAAGGAGATTTTCGATCTACATGCGATGCTGGTGCACACCATTCAATATATGCCGGCATTAGGCAACACATTGGGGCAGAAAACAAAGGGAGATGTAGGGTGTGTCACATGCATGGATAGGATAGCTAGCAGAAGACTTCCCAAATCGCACAAAATCGTGTATTTGCGTCATCGTAGGTTCTTACGAAAAAAACACCCATACCGAAAGATGAAAACTGAATTTGATGGTATGGCAGAGGTAGGTGTGGGCCCAAGACCCTATGATAGAGAGGTGGTCCACAACATGGCTAAACAAATTAATGTTGTGCTTGGAAAGAATCACGCTTTGATGGTGAAACAAATACCCAAGGGTCAAGTGTTTAAGACGAAATCGGTATTCTGGAAATTACCTTACTTGGAGATTCTACGTGTACGTTACTACATCGATGTCATGCACGTAAAGAAGAACGTTTGCGAAAGCATCCTTGGTACTCTGCTCAAGATTAAAGGAAAAAGAAAGGATGGTGAGGGTTCACGGCTCGATATGCTTGCTGATCAATCAAAGGCAAGAGTGAAGCAGAAGATGATGAAAAAAATCCATCAAAGCTCACCAGAGTTACAATTTTAGTACAAAAGAAGCAACACAGTTCTTCACCTATTTGTTGTCAGTTAAGACACCCTCTTCCTACTCCGCAAACATCAGAAGTCTCGTGGATGTGAGCTCTGATAAAATGAAGTTGGGACACATGAAGTCACATGATTGCCACGTAATGTTGACACAAATCCTCCCGATGGCCATTAGGAATCTGATGGACAAAGATATAAGGAACACACTCATTGAGATCTATGATTTCTTCAACCAAATCCTCCCGAGGGAATTCGATTTGGCGTCCCCCGCGCGTCGCCTCTGGCGCACAAGGGATACCCTACCTCGCCGCCAGCCGCCCCTCCCCGCTCCTCCCCTGCTTCGCCGCCACCGGAGGGGACACCGGCGAAGCCCGCGTGGTCCCCAAGGAAGGTGGCGGCGGGGCGTCCTCATCGTTCTCGCGTAGATCTCGCGGTGGTCGGTGGCGATCTCACGGCGGCCGGTGGCGCGCGACGGAGTTCCGCCGGTGGTGGCGCGCCTGCCGGGCGGCGTCCCCCACGGCGCGGGCTGCCTCGAATCGCGCTTGGTGGTGGCCACGTGGCGGCGTGCGGGTGGACCGGATCTGAGCTTCCGGTCTGCGTCCTCGTCGGGGCAGCGCTTGCCATTTCCCTTGGTCATGAGGCGTGGTCCGGGACAGGCTGAGCGCCGGTGGTGCTGGCCAGGACGCACGCTGGCAGCACCCTACTTCATCTCGCGTCATCTCGCTGGCCAATGGTGGTGGTCATCTTCTTCATTAGAGATGGCCGACCAGAGGCTTGGTGATCGGATCTCGGGATCCATCATCTAGTCCCGGCTGCAAGTTGGGGAAACATGGTTGCCGGTGAAAACTGAGCCGTTGGTAGGCGATGGCGGCGTTCTACACTGTTACCTTGATGGAGGCATCACCGTGTAACTACTGTTGACCCACTCGTGCTGCTCTTAGGGAAACCCTAGGATCTGGTGTTCCAGATCAGACGATGGCGACACTGCAGTGTCGTTTCTCTCTTGGGAGCATCGTTTGTGGAGCAGTACCGAAGTCGAGGCGGGGAGGTGGAGCGGCTTCGTCTTGCACGGAGCTTCGGTGGAAATGTCAAGTCATGCCTGACAGACAGGTGCTACGCTTTGTCGTGCCTAGTCGGCAGGTGCTACGCACGACAGATTCTCCAAAGGCTTCAAGCTGTGTCGGCTGGTGGTACTTGGCAGCATGGTGCTGAGGTGTATCAGTGGCGACCGCGACGTGCTCAGCTGTTTGCGTGCAGGGAGGAGGTGACGTTGGGCGTCGTGGTGGAATCGACGATAGCTAGATCGAGCAAGGTTGATGCATCAGTACAGTTCTAAAGATGGAGCGGTGGCAGTTGGGGGCGACGACCTTTGAGAGCACGCCGGACCGGCGAGACCCATATCCGGCAGACGTCCTGGATGGGTCCTCAGGTCTTAGATGTTAGGTTTGGCTGCGATGTCTGTTTGGTATTAGGCCCAGGCTATCTGCGCCCCTTCATCAACTGGAGGGGTGTAGCGACAGTTTGTTGCTTAGAGGGCGGCTTTAGGCTTACTATGGTATTACTTTGTAAGGTCTTGTGAGAATAATTAATAAAGTGGTCGTATGCATCGCCCAGATGCAGAGGCCGGGGGTCATCCTCCTTTTCTTAAAAAAAACTATGGCAGAAAGTTGTAGATCCTGAAGAGTTGGATCATATGCAAGGTGATATTGCAAGAATATTGTCCAACCTAGAGATGTTTTTCCCACCGTCATTCTTTGATGTCCTGGTCCGTCTCACTATGCACCTTGTCGATGAGATAAAGTATTGTAGTCCTGTGTTTCTTTGCAACATGTATCCATTCGGGCGGTTCATGGGAATACTAAAGCGCTTTTGTCGGAACTGAAACCATCCAGAGGCAAGCATCCTACAAGGTTATACCGTGGAGGAGGTGGTTGAGTTTGCACCGAATACATGAAACAACGACCTATAGGTTTTCCACTCTCTCACCACGAGGGAAGGCTGAAAGGTAAGCCGGTCCTTGCTGGCACGCAAATGGCTGCACCAAGAGAATTGGCAGAGAAAGCCCATATGACGGTATTGCTTAACAGCCCGGTTCTCAGCGCTTATGCCGAAGAACACTTAGCGGAGATACGCCAAAGCTTCTTACCAATGGTGCCTTCATCAGATGTGGAGATGAAGGAGCACACTAAGAACTACGCCGAATGGCTGAAGAAGCGTTTGGCACAAGAATCCATTGATGATATTGCTACGTGGTTGGCACAAAAGCCATCACCTACAGTGTTGATGTACCAAGCATATGGCATAAATGGATACACGTTCTACACTGAGGAACATGATGAGAAGACCTCATATCCGAACAGCTCTGTTCGAATAGAATGCATGACTGTAGATGAAGCTAATAAAAGGGTATACTATGGAACCATCAAAGAGATTTGGGAGCTTGACTATGTGAAAGTTAAGGTGGCATTATTCAGGTGCTCATGGATCCCTCTTGGTCAAGTAAAGTTTGGTCATTATAGGAAGACCCATGTTAACAGGACAATGATGGCATATCACACGGACCCGTTCATTGTTGCCAGCGATGCTACCCAGATTTTCTTTGCGGAAGACCCTTTTGCGTAAGAACTGCCATGTAGTGATGCATGGGAAGAGGAGGGTACTGGTTGTCGATAATGTTGCCGATGAGGACGAGTACAATGAATATGATGAGTTGCCAGCCAAGGGATCACGCACCCGTGTAACAGAGAAGCGTAAAATCATCAGAAAACCCAAGTTCATTTGGGGTCAACGTAATGATCCCAGTTCCCCCATGTACATGGAAATTAAGCCGTAATACTAGTCTTTATGCCTACCCTGCAACTTAATTCGTTCAATTTAGAACTATCACGCGTACTGAATTTGTGAGTTATGCCCGGTTTCTGTTGATGAAAGAACCGTTAATATGTTGACCTTGATATGCCGTCAGCTGAGGCAATGAATATGAACTATTTTTCGTTACTATTATTATTATATCATAGAGGTAGCACACAATGGATCTCGCTACAATATGTGTGAACAAAAATATGCAATCTGGTTTGTGAATAGCACATGGTTCGTTGATGAAATTCGTGTGCCAACCAAACGCCGCCCACGATCTGAGTCGTGCTTTCTGATTGGCCAGAACCCAAACCCCACGGATCATATGTCTGCACCTATAGCGACCAGACCTCAAACAGTCTAGTCTCTGTGTATCAGTGTCATCCCTGGATCGGTAATGCTGACACGCACAGTACTTGAGGATTTATAACAGAGTTTCAATCACACACTTATTTCATCAAATGTCTCAAAAGAGAACTTATTACAATAATATGGCTTAATTAGGCCATCTAAATAAGATAACAGCGAAAGGCTTGGAAGATAAAGCGAGTCCATCAACTCCAACGACATAGCTGAGTGAACGACAATGACCTATGGCACCTTACTCGTCGTCTGAAAATTCTGCAACATGATATGTTGCAGTTCAAACGGGTCAAAGACATGGAATATGCCGCAATGTAACACATAGAGTAATGAACAAAATAAATGCTATCACTACATGCATATATGGCTGGTGGAAAGCTCTATGGTTATAGTTTTGCATAAAGCCAATTTTTCCCTACAACAAAGGAATAAATTTTGTTTAACTATCATGGTGGTTGTTAAACATTGAGAAGGTTCCTCCAACTCAATCCCAACTAAACTTCATCATTAAATCCAACAAATTAATTTAGAGTGATGAGATCAACATGATAATCCAAGAACCAGATACTCAAGATGTCCATAACCGGGGACACGGCTAACCATGATTAGTTTATACACTCTGCAGAGGTTTGCGCACTTTTCCTCACAAGACTCGATCTCCTACGCTGAATTTCTCGCACTTCATGATGTTTGAGAAACGGATGACCGAGACACAGTCTTTCAGAAGCATTAACTCTTTACTCTTGGTAGACAGTACCACCTACATCCCCTACATCTGCTAGTCTACCAATGAAAGAGGTCACACAACATACTCAACTATGCCAGAGCCCATATTGCCTTGTGGCTGCACACGGAAGTTTCTAGCATGAATAATCTTATGGTCCCTTTGAGCCTGGGTGGCGAACCGTAGGATGATCACATGGGTACTCCGGGATCCCCTTGGGCAAGCACTGGGTTCTCCAGGTGCCCGGGCAAACCACTGGCTACTCCAGGGTGCCTCAACCAATCCACCCAGATGTGTATTTAAGTAGCCACCTTAAGTTAACCATTAATTAACAATACTCACATCTGTCATGAATACACTCACCCAAACCACGTCTATGAGCATAGCATAGCAATCCTGAGCATAACGTAGAAGTAACTCCCAAAGGTTTGATAATAAAAGGGAAATAGGTTCTACCTCATCATCTACTTCCCAAACCCACATGTAATATTAGATCCTAACCATGCAATGTTTGAGGGTTGTAACTAATGCAGAAAAACTGGGTAATAAAGAGGTATGATCAAAGTGTTACTTGCCTTGCGGATAATCCGCGAAACCTAGAGACTCGTAGTAGCACCCTTCGCACTCCGGGAATTCTACCGCAAGCAAACAAAACATACATAAGCACTCAAATTAAAAGCACATATAAAACTCAAATAAGAAGATCTAACTAGAAGGTTCAACTGAAGAACACTGGTTTGCAAAAAGAATCAAATCAAATGGAGCAACCAAATTCAAACTACGAAAGAAACAAGATCCGTTTACTTATCTGGACTAAAGTCAAATTTTACAGTACCAAAATCTTGTTCAAGTTGGTCAAACAGAAAGAGGGCTTCGAGACGAAGATCCAGGCGCTTGTTTCACCTGATTCGGATAAACGAGCAAAAAGATAAAGTAAAACAAAGATCAGGGCAGAAATCACGATCGAAAATAATCGCGGAAAGACCCTGGAAAATAAAACAAGACGAACAGGCTAACGAACGAACGTTCGGTGTCTGCGGCTAACTGACGAACAACATTCGTTAAAACGAACGTACGAACGAATGTCCGCTATTTAACCAAACCGAAAAAATGAACCGATCTAAAAAAATTTATATCTAGGGTTTAAAAAAACTGGGCGGTTTTCTGAGAAAAACCGGACGGCGGTGGCGGCTACCTTGGAGAGGTCGTGGCGGCGACTCTCGGCGGCAGCATGATCATGGGCGGCGGCTTTTGGGCGGCGGTGCTAGGGTTTGGGGGCGGGGCGGCTGGGCTGGCGGGGCGAGGCCTCGGCCTTTAAAGGGCCGGCCGGGCGAGGTGTCCGGGTCAGAACACGGCCCGTTAGGTCGGTGTAACTTTTTTTCTTTTAAATAAACTGACGTGGAAAAACAAATAAAAGAAATACTAAACGGAGTCCAAAAAACTTGAAATAAATTTTCACGGTCCTCTAATAATATTGCGGACAAAGTGAATATTTATTTGGGCCACTAATGCAATTTTGAAAAACGCATATTTTTCCTAATTCAAATAAAATAGCAATAAAAGTCCAAATAAAATTCTTATTTGATTTTAATATTTTTCCTCCAATATTTCTTTTATTTGGAGAAGTCATTTTATCCCCTCTTTTTTATTTTCATATTAGAATTATTCGAAGAGAAAAATGATTAAAACCAAATGATCCTCTTTTCAAAATTTGAGAAATCTCAAATATGAAAATAACGAAATCCCCAACTCTCTCCGTGGGTCCTTGAGTTGCTTAGAATTTTAGGATCAACCAAAAATGCAATAAAATATGATATGCAATGATGTCCTATGTATAACATTCTAAATTGAAAATTTGGGATGTTACAGCACCGTTGGATGCTCCCAGATCGAACGGCGATCCTCATCCCTTTTGACGGCACATGTAGTTCCGGTTGTAATTTTATTTTTATGCATAAAATTCAGGTTGAACTCAAAAAATGTATTAAATATAGCTAATGATACTCGAAATGCACCAAAAAATAAAACCCATGGTATAATGGTGATTGCGTACCGTGGAAATTTATATGAAGCCAAACGGTGAAGTCACGGGCCATAGGAGTTTGAATTGACAAGTCTCTTTTTGGAAACCATGATCCTTCATGTGAGATGCTCCGGTTTGGAAGGAGCGATCATCAAAACTTGTGCCAAACTTTACCAATTTTTCTCCACGGGGTCATGATAGCACGCCACGGGCACACATCAATTTTGATGATGTCCGGACTCCATCTGAATTTCCTGTAATTAAAATACCAACTAGGCCTACGCCAGTGGCCGCGCCTCGCGGCCGACATGTTTGAAACTTCTCCCCGCTTCTCGAGCAGATGGATGAAAACTCGCAAAGCGATGCACAAATGATCTGTACACCTTCTTTGCTAGGCTGGTCGTAACGGGATATCATAGCTAGTATAATGCATGCCAACTAGGCAATTTTGACGAGTTGTCATAGAATTAAATGAAGAAAGAGAGGGTTAAGTATCATATCATGAAACCATATCATAATAAATGCTATGCTACTATGTGTCATGCATGACAATAAATAAAGTACTAGATGATACTAATCTATGATACTATGCATTAGTGAGGTAGCTAGTATATCATAGACTAGCTAGTACCATATATATATATATATATATATATATATATATATATATATATGCATGATGCTAGTATATATATGATCAATACTACCTCCATAATGCACACATAGTATCATAAGTTAGTATCTTAGGTTGCCTTATTAATTGCCATGCATGACACAAAGTAGTACAACTTTTAATATAATACGGTATCATGATATATGATACCCACACCCTCTCTTTCCTCATTTAACTGTGTGCCACATCATCCAAAAAGTCTAGTTGGCATGCATGATACCGCTTGATACTCCCATTACGACGAGCCTTAGGGTGACCATAGTGGGGGTATCATAACCAGTATCATGCACAAGGGAATAGCAAATATGATGATGTGGCAAAGAAGCAGTAACATAGATACCGTAATACCGTAATATAAATGCTATACTACTTTGTGTCATGCATGGCCATAAATACGGTCGGATATGATACTATATATATGCACTATGAAGGTACGTATGTAGTATCATATGCATGATACTATCGTATATGATACTTCCCCACTATACAAGGCTGGCCAAAGTGGTGGTATCATAGCCGATGATATCATGCACTCGGAAAATAGCAAGTATGCTGATGTGTGGCAAAGAATTAAATATAGTGAGGGTTAGAGTAACATATAGGTAGATACCGCATGTTAAATGTGATGCTAATTTGTGTCATGCATGGCAATAAATATGATCTATGATACTATATATACTCTATGTATTATACTATGCGCTATAATTAAAGGTAGTATCATACACTATAGTATCATGTATATATGCATGATACTAGTATATGACACTCTCCACTATGAGTATCCGAAGTATAGCCTAACTAAAACACCCACATGTAGTTGTAGTAGGGTTTTTGACTTTATATGCACTAAAATGCAAGGTAAGTGCAATGAATGACTTGAACATAGGAAACGGCCTAAAATGGGCCAGAAAATCAAACCAAGGGTATATCCGCGATTGTTTACCATGATTTTTTTTCGAGGCAGAACGATGTAGCTAGTAACTGACGATTTGTAGTCCGAAGTGCCGCGTATCCTTTTGGAAACTATGAACCTTCTTGTGAGATGCTCCGGTAGGGAAGGTGCGAGCACCAAAGCTTGTGCCAAACATTACCAAATTTGTTCCATGCGATCGTGAGAGCACGCCACAGTGGCACAATGATTTTCGTTATTTTCCGGACTCTATATGAATTTCTTGAAATTAAAATACCAACAAGGCCTACGCCTCTGGCCGCACCCTGCGGCCGAACTATTTGAAGTTTTTTCCCCTTTCTCGCACAATGAATGAAAACTCGCAAAGTGACACACAAATGATGTTGCTAACACGCACGTGTAGTTGCGATTACACACACACACACACACACATAAATATATATATAACGAGATCTCTTTTTTCTTTTTTCATATTCAAAGTTTGAGATTGCTAGCGAGGCTTGCTGCTTGGTAAAATGTACCAGAAAATCGAACCATAGGGTACAATCGTGATTTCTTACCGTGGAAAAAAATTTGGAGGCGAAATGATGAACTTATGTTTTCATTCAAACAAAAACATGCTGTTAGTTAATGTAAATGTTTTCAAATGGCACACGGTTCACTCACGAAAGCCGTGTGTCCACTAAACCATGGCCGATGCGCCCCTCCCCTTTGCCACGCGCGCGATCTGAGTCGTGTGTTCTGATTGGCCAGAACCCAAACCCCACGGATCGTACGTCTGTACCATTGGATTCTCCTTGATCGAATAGTGATCCTCATCCCTTTTGACAGCACATGCAGTTCGGGTTGTGTTTTTATTTATATCCACAAATTGCATGTTAAATTCAAAAAATGTCTTACATATAGCAAACGATACTTGAAATGCGTTAGAAAATCAAACCCGTGGTATAATGGTGAATGCGTACCATGGAAATTTTTATGAGGCCAAATGATGAAGTCACCGACCACTCGAGTTTGAATTGACACGTCTCCTTTTGGAAACCATGGTCCTTCATGTGAGATGCTCCGGTTTGGAAGGAGCGATCATCAAAACCTGTGCCAAACTTTACCAAAAAAAATTCCCCAGGGTCGTGAGAGCACGCCACGGGCACACACCAATTTTGATGAAGTCTGGACTCCATCTGAATTCCCAGTAATTACAATACCAACTAGGCCTACGCCGGTGGCCGCACCTCGCGGCCGAAATGTTTGAAACTTCTCCCCATTTCTCAGACAACGGATGAAAACTCACAAACTGACACACAAATGATTTGTATACCTTCTTTACTAACTAACACCCAGATGTGTAGTTGTAGAACGGTTTTGAATTTAATTATATGCACTAAATGGAAGGTAAGTGCAAAATAATGACTTGAATATAGCAACGATACCTGGAATGGGCGAGAAAATCAAATCTAGGGTATATATGTGATTGTTTACCATGAAAATAATTCAAAGCGGAATGATATAGTCAGTGAAGATTGGAGTCCAAAGTGCCATGTCTCCTTTTGGAAACTATGATCCTTCTTGTGAAATGCTCCGATTTGGAAGGTTGGGTATCAAAACTCGTGCCATCTTTACCAAAAAAAATCCATGTGATCCTGAGAACACGGCATGGTGACACACTGATTTTCGTTATTTCCGGACTCTGTATGCATTTCCTGTAATTAGAATACCAACATGGCATACACCTCCGAACGCACCCTGCGGCCGAACTGTTTGAATTTTTTCCTATTTCTCGGACAATGACTGAAAACTCCCAAAGCGACACACAAATGATCTTGCTAGCTAGCTAGCACCCACGTGTAGTTGCGACTATATAGAAAACTATACCTCGAATGCACAAGAAAATCGAACCATACGGTACAATGGTGATTTATTATCGTGGAAAACAATTTGGAGGCGAAATGATGAACTCTTGTTTTCATTCAAACGAAAATATGTTGTTAGTTCATGTAAATGTTTTCAAATAGCACACGGTTCACTCACGAAAGCTGTGTGCCTACCAAATTGTGGCCGATGCCCCCCCTTGTTGTGCGCGCGATCTGAGTCGTGTGTTCTGATTGGCCAGAACCCAAACCCCACGGATCGTACGTCTGCACCGTTGGATGCTCCCAGATCGAACGACAATCCTCATCCCTTTCGACGGGAAATGCAGTCCGGCTAGGAACTGATTTATATGCCAAAATGCACGGTAAATGCCAAAAAATACCTTACATATAGCACACGAGATCTGAAATGCGCCAGCAAATCAAACCCGTGGTATAATGGTGATTGCTTAACGTGCGAAAAATTTAGAGGCGAAATGATGAACTCACGTCTTCATTTCAAAATTAGTACGTCTTCATTTCAAACGAAATTATTATCTTTGTGCACACGGGCGCTTAGAGGAAACCGTTTGCATAGGCCTTTCCGCGCGGCGACCGGGGATATTTTCCACCCTTTTCACCTAGGCCACCAACAGCCCCCCCCCCCCCACACAGTCTGCCCGCGCTTCACTCAACTAGTCCACCCAATCTCCATCGCCAGCTCGCCCCTCCCCCAGATCCACAACAGAACCCTCTCCAGGGTCGGCGTGCTCACCTTGGCCGTGTGCCCGCTCTTGGCGTCAAGCCTACCTCCACTGCCGTTCCCAACACGCGGCTGCCCGCTCCTTGCCGTCTTCGTTTGCTCGCCAGCCACCCTCGAGCATATCGATGTTGTAACCCTCGCCTCTCCTGTGGTCCGGCCAGGTTTGCATTAAGAAGCTTGTTAGTTACTGCTCTCCATTGCAGTGAGGCATATTTCCTTGCAATCCCTCTTCCTATTTTGTTCCGCATGTTCCCAAATTGGCTATAAAATAACAGAGAGCATATATATGTTCATTATCTACCTTCCTAACTAGTACATATAAGTTATATTTGTTCTAATAACTTACTGCCGATTTATAGATCGCGGGCGCCCGAGTCACACAAACATAACAAATTAGCCATACATTTTCTAAATTATTGCATGACATGTTTAGAAAGCTTGATACCAAGTTGTTAGTTTTATGCTTATCCTCCTTTCTTGAGTTTCGCATGTGTTCTCTGTAGATGCTGAATAGCAGCAATAGCACTCATGCTCCAGGCGATGTATCTTCATCTGATTCCGACAACCCTAGGTCTTCAGCAGATGGTGAGGGATCAAGTAATCTTGAACAGAATAGAGCTGCAGCAATTACCCTTCCGGTCAGGACACGGAGGAACGCTCCAAGGAAGTCCACACACCAGCCTAAAGGTGTATATGAAGTAACCAAGATCGATTTAAAGTCTTGGGCTCCAACTAAACCAGATAAAGCACACACGAGGTTCAGGAGTGTGTGTGGATTTGTTGGCAGAGCAAGGCTCAACATTAATCTATCGGGGTTTCAGAAGGCTGACACAGAAACACGGTGACGGATAGTCTGGGAGATCATGGATCACTTCGACGTTCCAGAGCAGTGGATAATGCAGGTGGAACATACTACACTAAAGAAGGCTAGGGATGCTTGGAGAAACTGGAAGCATGTGCTGTACAAGAAGTACTTGAGTGAAGGCAAGGACCCAGTCACCGCATACCCCCAAATTACAAAGGCAGACTGGGTAGAATTCAAAAGGATTAGGGCAACTAAAGAGTTTGCTAAGAAGAGTTTCAAGCAATTGGAATTTCAGAAGACACACACACACACACACACACACACACACACACACACACACACACCGTATGGGTGTGGCAGGATACTATGGCATGAAACCGATATGGGACCAAGAGGACAAAGAAGCAGTAGTGGCAGGTGGGAAATCGGCCTTTAGTGAAATCAGGGGCGAACGCGCTATAGACTACTTGCGGGAATGTGAAAGGAGGCGTGATGACGGAACTTATTACTTTAAAAACTCAGATGATGAAGAACTATATCAAGTGATGTTAGAGGCTTCCAAGATCCCTGGAAGGTTCTACGGGAACTCAGGGCCATGTGACATTTTGTACGTTGCTCTAGAACCAAGAGAACCCCCTGGCCGTGCAAGGGGTATAGGTGTTAATGTCCCGCACAAGAGGGCTTTCACACTTAGCAAAGAAGAGAGGCTCAACATGAAAAAAGCGAGGAGTGAAATGAGCAGAATGCATTGTATGAAAGGTTGAGGAAGGATAGGTATCTGGCTGTTTGAAAGGATATTGAGGAGTCAATGATGATTGGGAAGACTCTAACACTAGCAGATAGCCAGCAAATGGGAGGGGAGGCGGGCATGGAGGATGCTGCTCATTGTGCGACAACACCACACAAGAGTAGTTGTGCATTAGCTGACCCCAGCGACACTGAGACTTCATCTGCTCGTGATGATGCTATATCTGATCTATCTGGAATGAAAGACAGACTGAAGGGCGTGCTTGCACATTATGACAGTACATTAAAATGTGCAATAGTCTGGGCTTGCCCACCCTTCTTGGAAGATGGCCTCTTGTTGGACAATGTGCCATTGAAGCTGTGCTATGTGAAGTGCTACGTGACTGAAGTAAAGCCTGGATTCAATGAATTTGCCCTGAAGAATGTCCTAGGAGACTTTGATGAGCAAAGGACCTTGGGAGAAGCACTGTTACATCACATCCAGTGGCCACGGAAATAGAGTTCATCGATGAGATCCCTGAAGCCCCGCCAAGAGCAACCAATATCGCCCCTCAACTGGTGACGCTCTCCTTGCCACAACAGCTCTCGCGTGCTTCCCCCAAAGAACCTAATACTCGTAATCCGGCGGCTGATGCATCAACCTGTGATCAGCCGCCCGACTTTGTGGCGTACAGGCCATGTCATCCTCCGCCCCAAAGCAGCCAGTGGCAAGGCCTACAACTGCTTAAGACACACCACTGGTTCAGATGTCGGTCGCTGAAGCAACGGATGGAGACCCAGCTGCAGCACATGCTCAGCAGACCAACCTGGTGGAACGGACTGCTAAGCAGTTTGATGCTTCAGAACCGCCTGCTAAGCAGTCTGTAGGTCCATAACCGACTACTCATCCATCCGTCGGTCCGTAGTCGCGTGATCATCATACCAATGCGTCAGCACTTCCTGCTCAGCAAACCAACGCGTTGGCACGACCTCCTCAGCACACCGACAAGTTGGCACCACCTGCGCAGAAACCTGACATAGCTTCAACGCATGGTCAGCAATCCTATGCCTCTGCTCCTATAGCCCAGCAGTCCGTCAGAGCAGCACCGCCAGCTCAGCAGTCTGGCATAGATAAACCGTCTGCTAAGCAGTCCGTCGAAGCTTCACCGTCTGCTCGGCAGTCTACCTTGCAGCCAACCAGACGTTCTACCAGAAATGCTTCAAGTACCAAGAAGGAAGTGGCCAAAAAGGTTACGGCCGTAAGGAAGCGCGGCCGGAGAGTGAAAAGGAAAGAGAATGATTGCCTCTTTCTTAAAGCAATCATCGCCCAGAACCAAATTAATAGCAGGTTGTTTGAATGAGGGAGTAATATTATTTCTGACACCATGGATGATGAAGAAGTAAATTTGTTGCTTGCTAAAAGTAAAGCAGATGTACTTGAAGCACACAATTACGTCCATGGCCAACCATTTCTTGTTGGCGAATACTTTGATGAGTGCAGCTCTAGTTGCCGCGAGTTACATGAATATTGCATGGATCAAATGTCAGTAGGTCATCATGAGTTGCTAGTCCACTACAACAGAGATCATTTCCGACATGATGCTGGTTCCATCAATGTGAGTTTCGGGGACTTACATCTCTTCTTCAACTTCAACGAGCTCAATGCCACTCTTGTTAGATGCCTGATTTTGTAAGTACTTAACAAACTGTGATCAACTTCTCCATACAAGGTTGTAAATGATAAACAACTAACTGCATTTTATTCCTCTCAGGGGATTGAACGCGCAGAGAAGAAAAAGGGAGAGTGTATATCTCATAGATCCTGAATTAGCAAATGGCACAACATTACATGGTAAGGACATACGGGACTAGGTCGTTAACACGGTCGTGCATCTCTTTGAAAACACGTCCCATGAAGAATCATTTCTCTGGCCATATCATGAACTGTAAGTCAAGTAAACAACCACGCATACACTGATTGTCTTTCAGATTTCGACATAATTCGTAAGTTCATGGCTTTCTTAATAAGTAGCCATCACTGGATATTGGTATTCATTGTTCCAAACAAGAACGCAGTTTACTACATCAATTCTCTTAGAGAGTCAACAAACGCGCAGGATCTGATGCATCTTTAGCAACTCATGGATAGGTATTGAATTCTGTGATGCTGAAATTAATTTGCATTCATGTCTGGTTCAATAATTGATGTTGTCAAAATTCATCTTCATTTGCAGTGTGCTTGCATTGTGGAAAACTAAACCAGGGAACCGATTCAAGAGGGAACTACCTCTGCATCACGAGATCGTTTCTCTGATAACACACCGAAATCCGTTATTTTCGGAAAATTTATCCAATAGTCTGCAAATACCTTTTCTTACGCTAGTCAAATGTTCAAGCTTCTAAAACCTCTTTCTATTTTGTCCAAAGAAAAACTAATACATCTAACACCGGTTAGGTTGTTCTTAACAGGCAAATACATGACTAATTCTGTACAAAAAATTTCAGTGTCCTCAGCAAGAAGCAGGGACCAACCTTTATGGGTACTATGTTTGCAGACACTTGATCTCCATCTGCAAATATGATGATAGTTGTGACGATCCTCGCGAATTAGTACCAGTAAGTCTATCTTAATTAATATCTTCTACTCCACTCATATGGCACATTCTGATCTTAAAAATACTGCAGCTCATCTTAGAACCGAGGACTCCTGAACCACTCCCGGCTGGTGAATTGTTGATGGTTCGGAGATTTATCAGCGACTTCTTCCTGAATCACTACATCAATCCCACTAGTGATAATAAAGATTTCAGCATGCCTTCTCCTGAAGCATTGAGTAAGAGTTAGCTGCTAAACATATACACATGGATCCATTGTTTTCCATCTGATGAGGTATTCGTATTTCGTACACTATGATTAATTATGTAATGCATAAATGTGTGGATAAATCATTGGAATTTAGATACCATATGTTCAATTGCAATTGTTGCAAAATCTGATGAATGCTCTTCCTGTGGACACTATTTGTTCAATTGAATATTATGGCCAATTTGCTTTTTGTGTGCCGATTCAAAATGGGGTATTTTTGTTTATTTGTTCAATTGAATATTGTGATGAATTTTCTTTTTGTGTGCTGATTCAAAATGGGATATTTTTGTTTATTTGTTCAATTGAATATTGTGGCGAATTTTCTTTCTGCACGCCGATTCAAAATGGCATTTTTTTGTTTTAACCTGGCAATTGCTCCACACATGGTTGAACTAAATGAGTGTGTGCGATCCACATTGGAAAGCAAGCGTCAATCGTAGCGGAACCATTGGTGATACGTAGCAGATCGCAAATGATTTGCAGCGCTACTACGTGTGCGTAGGCTCTCCGGAACCGTTTTTGATATCAAGTTATCGCACACGAGAACTCGGAGTAAACCGTGCCCAATGTAAAATACAATCCTAGTCGTAATTTTTTCAGGAAATGTGTGGGATCCCAAATGAAAAGCACACATCACTCTTGCCGCAACCGCCGGTGATACACAAAAAATCACAAACGGTCTACAACACTTGTATGTGTGTGAAGGGGCTCCTGAACCGTTTGTGATAGAACATTATTGTAGACGGTATAAAATATTGGGAAATGTGTGCGACGAAGTCTTGCATGGTAGATGGGTTCCGCAGAAAACTCATGTGTAATGGGGCACATATCGCACACAGTTCATATGTTGGCTTGTGTGCCTTACATATTGTTTCCCAAATGGTTCATTACGACACACCGTTTGGTTTCACTTCATCATTATAACGTTTAATCACCAATCCTACACGTGCAAAAGAATTTAGTGTGTGCTGCATCGCATGCGATTACATTTTACAAGGCCTCTGGATCATTGCTCCATATCCCCGACGGTTTCTGGGTCGTGTGGGAAGGACCCCCTTATCGCCCACACTCACTTGGCGATGGTTCCAAATTCCGTCGCGGAAAGGGGTTAAAAACTATGTGTATAGCACCGACGTGTACTAGTGTAAGCAGCAAAAAGTAAAGCATGCAACTTGCAGGAAAGTAAGGGATGGGATTGGAGTGTGCAAATGCAATTGGAGACACAGAGATTTTTGGCGTGGTTCCGATAGGTGGTGCTATCGTACATCCACATTGGTGCAGACTTCAACCCACGAAGGGTAACGGTTGTGCAAGTCCACGGAGGGCTCCATGTAGGATCGAAAGTATGTCTAGAGGGGGGGTGATTAGACTACTTGACAATATAAAAATTCAGCCTTTTGATAAAGACAAGTTTTTGGCAAGTTCACAATGATGATCAAGTCAAGTATCACCCTACACATGCAATTCTAGAGTATAGGCAGCGGAAAGTAAATTGCACATGTAGTAAAGAGAGGTGGAGAAGAGCAAACGCAATTTGGAGACACGGAGATTTTTCTCGTGGTTCCGATAGGTGGTGCTATCGTCAATCCACGTTGATGGAGACTTCAACCCACTGAGGGTAACGGCTGCGAGAGTCCACGGAGGGCTCCACCCACGAAGGGTCCACGAAGAAGCAACCTTATCTATGCCATCATGGCATACGCCCACGGAGGGCTAGCCTTACTGGGGTAGATCTTCACGAAGTAGGCGATCTCCTTGCCCTTACAAACTTCTTGGTTCAACTCCACATCTCGACGGAGGCTCCCAAGCGACACCTAACCAATCTAGGAGGCACCACCTCCAAAAGGTAATAGATGGTGTTGGTGATGATGAACTCCTTGCTCTTGTGCTTCAAATGATAATCTCCCCAACACTCAACTCTCCTCACCGATTTGGCTGTGGTGGAAGAAAGGATTGAGTGGAAAGCAACTTGGGAAGGCTAGAGATCAAGCTTCATATGGTGGGAGTGGAGCAACTTGATCTCAACACAAGGGTAGGTAGTTTTCTTCTCGGAAATGTAAGGTAGGAGTGGTAGTTCTTTCGATGGCTCTCTCCACGAATGAAGAGGGGTGGAGGGTATTTATAGCCTCCACACAAAATCCAACTGCTACACACATTTGACCAATCTCGGTCGCACTAAAGTTGACAACTCGGTGAGACCGAAAGTTCAAAACATGTGAACGTTGGGATTTTCGTGGGACCGAAAATACAATCTCGGTGAGTCCGATTCGTCCAAAGACTAGGGTTTGCCAATCTCGGTGGGACCGACTTCATCATCTCGGTGACACCGATTTGATGATGTATGTTACTGAAGCTTGGCAACACAAGTTTCGTGAGACCGAGTTCGAATCGGAAAATCCGAGATTTCTAGGGTTTGGGTATATGGTGAGGTGGTTCATCTCGGTGTGACTGAAGTTTAGGAAATCGGTGGGACCGAGATTACTTATGAGTGTATTATGGAAGTGAGAGTTGCTTGATAGTTCAGAGATGTATCACTAAGCACTTTGAGCAACCAGATCATTATCATAACCTCATCCCTTTAATAGTATTGGCTTTCCTATGGACTCAATGTGATCTTGGATCACTAAACCAAAAATGGAGTCTTGAGCTTTTGCCAATGCTTGCCTTAGCATTTTGAGGGGTCCACATCTTCAGTCCTTGCCATACCCATATCATTGAACTTTCAAATGATTCTCAAGAAACTATTAGTTCAATGATATATATGTTGTTATTAATTACCAAAACCACCCGGGATTAGTTGCACTTTCAATCTCCCCCTTTTTGGTAATTGATAACAACATATAGATCAAAGCTTCGACATAGGATATAATCAATGAATAATATCGTCGCTTTGAGAAGTATGTGATAAGCAAGAGCTCCCCCTAAATTTGTGCATTATTTAAGATTTGCGTTTGAATGCAAATGCACAATCGATTAGGATCATGGGTCACTCTTCCATGTCACATACATCTTGGTGGAGCGCACAAAATGATAAGAATGAATAGCATGCACCCAATCACCAAGACATGAGTAAATGGTCATACAAGATATGAATAGCATATGATAAGCATTAAGCACACATTAAGGCATAGTACGACCAAGCACTCATTAAGGTAGAGCAAACGTAGTATCAAACACACAGAATGTCACGAAAACCAAAAGTATATCTCAAAAAGACCGCAAAAAAACGAAAGAGCAAAAGCGCAAAGACAAAAGCACTCTCTCTCTCGAAGTCCTATGATCTATACAATTTCTCCCCCTTTGGCAACAAGTTACCAAAAAGTTCAAAAGTATAGAGCTAAACGCCACCGGGGACTCTGCTGGCGGCTCTATGCAGGTTGATGGAGTTGAGATGGCAGCATCGGCGAAGACTTGGTGATGTCTGTCCTCTTTGGAGGAGTGGTCACCGGAGCTGGAGCTGGAACAACCGATGGAGCTGTGGAGGTGCCGAGGCTGTAGTCCCGGTGTCATCCATCGAATAGCAATGATCGGGTCTTGTGGGAACCGGAGCAGTCTGTTCATAAGCATCTGGACTAGGTCATCTTGCATCTCACGCATGAGCTCTTCCTTCTCCCTCTTTGCTTCCTCGATATCCGCCTCAAGCTTGTTGATACATTTGCACTTCAGCCACTTGACATCCAGAGCATGGATCTTGTCTTCAACAATCCTCTCAAGACTCTCCCGAGACTGCATAATACCGCCAGCGTTGTTCAATCCTCCGGTAGCTTCAAGGAGCTGCTCTCCAACACTCTTGGTTTAGCTGCTGCGCCGCTGCTTCCTTCTCGCTTTGGCTTTCTTGGCAGCTTCAACCTTTGCTTGACCTTCAATCGACGTTGATCCTCCTCATCCATCACAACTTCATTGTCCTCATGCTCAGCTGCAGTGGCAAGTGTGGTCTATCCAACAAGTATGTGCCCGTGCCAAACTTGGCATTGATAAGCATCTGAATGTGCGGGCAAATCCACACGACCTCTTCTCGTCACCGCAGTCCTCTTGATGGTCTCAACTATCAAATCCATCACCTTGAAAGGTGCCTTCTCATCAAGTATATGCAGCATGTTGATAGAGTACCCTCGATCATGCGATGATCTCTGCACTTGGGCATCAAAGTATGCCTCGTAATAGTGTTTGTGGTAGGTAGACCTGCTCGAGATGATACATCGAGCCGAGCTTCCAGATTTCCACATCCTTAGTGGAACCTCTTTGTACATGTTCTTCATAGACTCATGGTTCTGCTTGGGAATGCCATACACATCAACATCATCCTCTCTGGCACTGGAGCATTCAGAAGGCTGCCCATTCTTCAACAGTTGAAGAGAATCTTTGGCCTTCATCATCCATGTGATCTTACCATCCGGATAGAAATGAGTGTGGCATAGAATTGCATAATCATTTCATCATTCCAATCTGTCAACTTTGACCAACAAACTCGCAACACCACATGCGGTGAAGCTCTCATGCACATGTGGAAAGAAGTCTCTGTGTTTTCATCACAATGTATGCCCGGTCAACATAGCGAGTGTCGCAACTATGGGCTTCTTGTCCATCAAGACAGCCTCATAGAAGTCCCGCTGCTCTCGGTGTGGAATCGTGGATCAACAGCAGTTCTTCTCCTCACAAAGATATGGATCAGCTTGTCTCCATAGCCTGAGACCTCTATCCTTCCTTTCCTTCATGTTCTCAGCTTGAGGATGAGCATCATTGTGAAGTGGCAGTTTCTGTCGAAGTTTCAGCAAAACTGGTGCCTCATCATCTGTCACAGCTGGTGGCACAGCTTCTTTCTTCTTCTCAGATGCAGGGATGTTCCTGACAGTCTTCTTGGGCTTGGCAGCAGGCTTGGCTTGAGCTGCCTTTGCTGGAGCAGATGGTTTGGACTTAGAAGGGGCTCCTGCCCTGATGGCATCACCCATGAGCTTAGGCTTTTGAGGAGGCTGGGGTGCTTCCTCATCATCATCATCATCATCTGCTGCTTCATCATGCACAATCCTCTTCCTCTTGGAAGTTTTCTTCACCTTGCTTGTAGTTTCCTCTTCCATACTCAGCTTCTTGGCAACAAGTGGACTTCTTCACTTTTTCGGTGCCTTTCTTGGTTTGTTGCCCTTGATGCTCTTTGGCAACAACTTTTCTCTTTGGCTTGGAGGAAACCTCTTCCTCAAAGAATGAAATCGAATCTTCTTCATCGAATTTTTCTTCTTTCGCCCCGGTGGCTGCAGGAGGCAAACCACTTGGTGTGCTCCTCTCACCATCATCTCAAGAGCTGCTGGGCTCGGGACTAGTGCCCGCCTCAGAATTTCTTCAATAGGTGACTCAGACTGTTCGCTGTCACCGGCATCGACATGGCCGACAACCTGTGAATAGATAAGGTGTAGGCAGAGTAGAAGAGTTATCACAAACTGCAGAAGATTTTGCAAACAAATGAGTTCAAATTTCAGTTTTAGGTTTTCACAGAAGACATTTCGTCGCATCGAGTTTAAAATTCGTGAATCCAAGTGTTCAAACAGTAACCATTCACACCACTTTCGGTTGGACCGAAATGGGTTTCGTCCCGCCGAAATCACTAGGGTTTCACTAAATCCTCATTTCGTCACACCGATTTGCACAACTCGGTTGGACGAAAAGTGCAAAGGCAATGGCCAGAGGCCAAATCGGTCATACCGAGAATGTAAAATCGGTCTCACCGAGATGTGTTCGGCGGAAACCTAACCCTAAAACTTTTACTCGAATTTCGTTCTAACGAACTAATCTGGTGTTAAGGAAGATCTCAAACGTGGCAAGATGCTAGGCAAACCATTCGTGCATTGAATCGGAGATGAGAGCACGAGTGGGATCGAAACTCACCCTAACTTGGTGGAGTTCCTCTACGGCGGCAATGGCGCGGAGAGAATGTCCGTTGACGACGACGGAGACCTGCGGCGAGGGCGACAAAGCGCATTTACACGGAGACGATCCGGAGACCACGGCGACGCGGCAAGAAGGGTGTGGGGCGAGGCGTTTTGAAGTAGGAATCAACGCGCGCTGCCCTCGGAGTATATATACCCCTTTGCTGTCGGTGGGACCGAGTTGTAAAACTCGGTGGCACCGAGATGTGAAAACCTAGATCAATCCAAGTGCTTTCGGTTGGACCGAGTTTGAGTGGGTTGGTCTGACCGAAATCACTTAGAAGGTTTTGGAAGTTAAGCCCTTGACGGATCGGTGGCTCCAAGTGCTCCTCACTCGGTGTGTCCGAAAATGACTTGTTCAAAGTTTGTGATATAAGCATGAATAGAATTTGAGACAAGAAAGCATAGATAGCTAGGGGAGGAACTTAGGCATTCTTGTCCATCCATTTGGTCAGAAAAAAAATCAAAAAGACCAAAGCAACAAATGGATGTCCTCGAATGGATAAAATCATGCATCCAACATGCTCACACAATAAGATAGCAAATGAAATATGTGTCAAACATGCACAATCAAAAACTCTAGCAACTAACACACAATTTGTCGATGACTAGGTCATCTTTATATGAGTATATTGACTTAGGAGTCAAATGAGAACATTTGATCATAGGTCATACTCATCGTTTAAGCACAAGTGGGGTTACCACTTTTACATAAAGCATTAATGTGTTCACACCATTTGAAGATGCTTTAGCTCAATTCTTTAGAGCAAAGCTCCCCTAGATGTGAGAACCCCTTTAAAGGGTCAAACTAACCTTGGGTTGTCGAGAAGACTTCATGTAGATGTTGAAGATGTGGATGCTCAATGTTGATGAAGATCATCAAGAGTTGGGAGCAATCCTTTGGATTCGGGCACTTTCAATACCTACATGGGTTAGTCCCACAAGGAACAAACAAGGATATCCATGGACATAGATTGAAGTACACAATAGATGATGTCCATGAAAGCAATGGTTACCTTGTCCCTTGACCTACCAACAAGAGGGTTTGTGACTCCATGAACTAGTGCAAGATGTGGAAGTTGATTGCACAAGTCCTTGCCAAAATGAATATGAGTGAAGTATGTTGGCGGAGTCACCCTCAAGAACTCTCTAGTTCTTCTTCTTCGGGATCCACATCATCTTGATGGGAATCCTTGGGGTTGTAGTTGAGCTTGAAGTAGAACTTGACGTTTCCTTGGGAACCCACTTGACCATGGCTTTAGGTGCTTCAATAAATGCATCAATCTCCTCTTGAAGCTTGTCCTTGCCTTTTAGCTTGTGGTCTTGTGGTGGAAGATCATCTTGAGCTTGTTCCACATTGGAAGAAGTAGGATCATACTTCTCCTTTTGAGAAACAAACTTTGGAGTGGGATATTGACCTTCTTCCCATTCAACACCCTCGGCGTTGAACTTTCGCTCAAAACCAATTCCTTGATTCTTCCGGTGCCTTCCTTGCTTAAGTAACAATTTCTCAAAGTTCTTGCTTCCGGCATGGCTCTTGTAGACACCTTTCTCTATAATCCCTTTCAATAAACTATTTTCTTGCTCAAGTGTAACTTGGCTTGAAACAATGTTAGTGGAATCAAGAGAACTACTAGGAGCAACAATATTGGATTTAGCATGGTTATTGTTACTACTAGATGAAGAATTTTTCTTATGCTTGTCATGCTTAGTTTTAATAGGTGGCAAGAAATTAGACAAGAGAAGTCGTTTGGCAAGATATGAAGAACTCTTCTTTCGAAGATCGTCATTGATTGCTTTTAGGAACTCATGTTCTTGCTCTAGATTGAGCTTCTCGAGCGTAGCTTCTCATGAGATCTTAGGAGCTCTCTATGATCTTCTTGAGTTGTTTCATGAGCTAACTTAAGAGTGTTTAGTTCTTTAGTTAGACGCTCAATCTCCTTCATAGCATTGTCATTCGACTCTTCTCGACTATAAAGACTACTAGCATGTTCATCATTACTAGGCTCACTAGATTTATCATGTAAAAGCTCATCTTCACCAAGCAAGTCATCCTCATCACTATCAAAGTCAATAAATTCAGGATGTGATACCTTGGGGCCTTTAGCCATGAAGCATCTTCCAATTCCCTCATTTGGTGAATCAAATATGTCATAGGAGTTGGAGTTGGAGGACACGAGAGCAAGACCGCAACACCTTCATCTTGATCTGTAGTCGGAGTTGGAGTGATAGCTTCTTTCGGAGTGATTGTCTGAGTCGGCAGCGGAGACCCATTCACCTACATGAGCTTGATGTTTTCTTCTTGTGTAGCTCCTTGATGACTTGTCTTTCCTCTCCGAATCCTTGCTTCTCCGAGAGGGTCTTCGCTCATAACGATCATCTCTACTCCTTCTCTCTTCCGAGGTGACTCTTCTCTTGAGCTTCTTCTTCTTGGAGATTCTTCTCTTCTCTTGTGGGGAGCCGAACACTCATTTGAGTAGTGTCCGGTCTTCCACAATTGTAGCAGATTCGATCACGATTGGAAGATCTCTTTTCATCATATGATCTAGACTTTGAGCTTCTCTCTTTGCTTCTACTCTTGTAGAATTTGTTGAAGTTCTTCACCAGTAGGCTTATCTCTTCATTGGAAACTAGCTTGTCACTTGAGGTTGTGGGAGCATCAAATGTAGCTTTGTAAGCACCACTTGACTTGTTGTGAAGCTCTTCCTTATCTTTAAGTGTCATCTCATGAGCAACAATTCTTCCAATGACTTCGTTGGCTTGAGATTCTTGTAGTTTGGCATCATTTGGATCAAAGTGCACACGGTGTCATACTTTCCATCCAAAGCTCGAGAATCTTCTTGATGATGAATCGGTCGGTCATTTCTTCGCTTCCTAAGCCGGCAATCTCATTTGTGATGAGAGCAAGCCTAGAGTACATTTCAGCGACTCCTTCACCTTCCTTCATCTTGAACTTGTCAAGTTGACCTTGTAGAACATCTAGCTTTGATTCCTTCACGGACTCGGTACCTTCGTGCATTTCGACCAAAGTATCCCAAATCTCTTTTGCATTCTCAAGACGGCTGATTTTGTTGAACTCCTCGGGACACAAAGCATTGAAGAGAATGTCACAAGCTTGAGCATTGTTTTGCAACATCGCAATTCATCCGTTGTAGCTTCACGATCCGAACTTTTCCTTCCTCAAGAACTCACCTTGCAAACCAACACAAATAATGCCCCATGCAGCAGGTTATGTCCAAGAATATGCATTTTCATTTTATGCTTCCAACTAGCAAAGTTTGAACCATCAAAGTAAGGACCTCACGAAAATTACCTCACTAGACGCCATACTCTCCTAGGTTGTGAAACCAAGCTTATGGAGTCCAATGCAATGGAGACCAATACAATGGAGACCAAGGCTCGATACCACTTGTAGGATCGAAAGTATGTCTAGAGGGGGTGATTAGACTACTTGACAATATAAAAATTCAGCCTTTTGATAAAGACAAGTTTTTGGCAAGTTCACAATGATGATCAAGTCAAGTATCACCCTACACATGCAATTCTAGAGTATAGGCAGCGGAAAGTAAATTGCACATGTAGTAAAGAGAGGTGGAGAAGAGCAAACGCAATTTGGAGACACGGAGATTTTTCTCGTGGTTCCGATAGGTGGTGCTATCGTCAATCCACGTTGATGGAGACTTCAACCCACGGAGGGTAACGGCTGCGAGAGTCCACGGAGGGCTCCACCCACGAAGGGTCCACGAAGAAGCAACCTTGTCTATGCCATCATGGCATACGCCCACGGAGGGCTAGCCTTACTCGGGGTAGATCTTCACGAAGTAGGCGATCTCCTTGCCCTTACAAACTTCTTGGTTCAACTCCACATCTCGACGGAGGCTCCCAAGCGACACCTAACCAATCTAGGAGGCACCACCTCCAAAAGGTAATAGATGGTGTTGGTGATGATGAACTCCTTGCTCTTGTGCTTCAAATGATAATCTCCCCAACACTCAACTCTCCTCACTGATTTGGCTGTGGTGGAAGAAAGGATTGAGTGGAAAGCAACTTGGGAAGGCTAGAGATCAAGCTTCATATGGTGGGAGTGGAGCAACTTGATCTCAACACAAGGGTAGGTAGTTTTCTTCTCGTAAATGTAAGGTAGGAGTGGTAGTTCTTTCGATGGCTCTCTCCACGAATGAAGAGGGGGTGGAGGGGTATTTATAGCCTCCACACAAAATCCAACCATTACACACATTTGACCAATCTCGGTCAGACCGAAGTTGACAACTCGGTGAGACCGAAAGTTCAAAACATGTGAACGTTGGGATTTTCGGTGGGACCGAAAATACAATCTCGGTGAGTCCGATTCGTCCAAAGACTAGGGTTTGCCAATCTCGGTGGGACCGACTTCATCATCTCGGTGACACCGATTTGATGACAAAAGGTTACAGAAGCTTGGCAACACAAGTTTCGGTGAGACCGAGTTCGGAATCGGAAAATCCGAGATTTCTAGGGTTTGGGTATATGGCTGAGGTGGTTCATCTCGGTGTGACTGAGTTTAGGAAATCGGTGGGACCGAGATTACTTATGAGTGTATTATGGAAGTGAGAGTTGCTGATAGTTCAGGAGATGTATCACTAAGCACTTTGAGCAACCAGATCATTATCATAACCTCATCCCCTTTTAATAGTATTGGCTTTCCTATGGACTCAATGTGATCTTGGATCACTAAACCAAAAATGGAGTCTTGAGCTTTTGCCAATGCTTGCCTTAGCATTTTGAGGGGTCCACATCTTCAGTCCTTGCCATACCCATATCACTGAACTTTCTGAAATGATTCTCAAGAAACTATTAGTTCAATGATATATATGTTGTTATTAATTACCAAAACCACCCGGGGATTAGTTGCACTTTCACTCCACCCACGAAGGGTCCACGAAGAAGCAACCTTGTCTATCCCACCATGGCCATCGCCCACGAAGGACTTGTTGGAGATATGCCCTAGAGGCAATTATGTATGATGATATTTCCTATGTGTTTATGAATAAAGATAGTCCTTGGACATTATCAATGATCTGTATCAGCAAGTACATGACTTGTTTGTGGGACTATGCATTGTATGATGACTGTCCTAAAAGGTCCCTAGTCGAAAGGGTTGTGTGGACGCGCAACCGACTAGAGCAGCATATGACACGATCGATGGCTTTCTCTCACTAGCCATGGAGCATTGGATGCTAACCGGATATATGGACTCAGAAGGATTTGGTCGGGTTCGATGTAGTCGAATCCGAGTCGAGATAAGGTCCAAGTTGGACAGACCCAACTATGAGACGTAGCGATATGTCATCTGTGAGTCTTTAGTGCAACATACGTTCTATGTCCTAAGACCTGAGCTGGCGCATGTACTCGGGATGGTGATAGACCTTCTTTGGGCCGACCAAACGCTACCCCATGACTGGGTAGTTACAAAGGTGGGTTTGAGGCTTGTCCAGACCCATGCTGTGAGACATGGTCGAGCAAGATGGGATTTGCCCCTCCGATTAGGAGAGATATACTATGGGCCCCTCGTGTGATCTGACCAGGATAAGCATGGCCATACGACAAGGATTATGAGATAATCCGGTTTATGGTCGGGATCACTAGAACGAGAAAGAGGTTGGGCTAGCACAAGGATGACAGACTCGCCTTGAGCCCGACAACATATATCGTGAGGAAAAAGGAATGGAAGTATGATGTACAAGTTCGCCAACCGGCTTCATTGTCTGCTTGGTGGACGGCATGCCTTGCTAGAGGCCGCTACCAGCCAAGCGGGTCGGAGGTGATCTGACATGCGGCCAAGCCGATTTGAACCTAAGGGGTTGCGCGCTTAAGGGAAGGAACCTGTGAGGCCAGATCAGACTCCACGAGTCAGATATCATCCTACTCGGACTCAGATCCTGGCCAAACAGATTTTGGGCTTTGGGATCCATGCGAGGCCCAAGTGTTGAGCCCGCGACTGATGCCTATATAAAGTGGAGGTGCGGCGCACTCATTCGGTTAATCACTTCAGTGTTGTCACTAGGGTTTGCATGTGTTGCAAATAGACACCTCCACTCGCCGCCGGTTGTGTGATCGGACCTAGCAGTCCGCCGCACGATGTTCCTCCTCCACGCATGGATATCGTTAGAGGCAGTGCACTTGCGCCGCTCCGGTGAACCTGTACAAGGGATCTGATGACCGGCTGTTCGAGGGAGCTCAGACAAGGAGGAGACGAACGACGCGGACGCGCTGCCCCAACTATTCTTCCGCTGCATGGCACTATGCATCTAGTGGTAACGATCTGTGATCCATTCCCGTAGCATGTTCCTGGTTGTTCTGCGCGTACGAAAATTTTAATTTGCAGTCGGCGCACCCTACCGTAGAACCCAACAGGACTTGCCTCACTTGGGTAGATCTTCACGAAGTAGGCGATCTCCTTGCCCTTACAAACTCCTTGGTTCAACTCCAATCTTGACGAAGGCTCCCAAGTGACACCTAACCAATCTAGGAGACACCACTCTCCAAAAGGTAATAGATGGTGTGTTGATGATAAACTCCTTGCTCTTGTGCTTCAAACGATAGTCTCGCCAACACTCAATTCTCTCTCACAGATTTGGATATGGTGGAAAGATGATTTGAGTGGAAAGCAACTTGGGGAAGGCTAGAGATCAAGATTCTTGTGGTTGGATTGGAATGTCTTGGTCTCAACACATGAGTAGGTGGTTCTCTCTCAGAAAATGAGTAGTGGAAGTGTAGGCACGTTCTGATGGCTCTCTCTTAGATGGAGAAGGGGGTGGAGGGGTATATATATGGCCTTCACACAAAATTTAGCCATTACACACAATTTACCAAAATCGGTGGGACCGAATAGTGAAACTCGGTCAGACCGATATGGTTCAAAATGTGAACATTAGAGTTTTCGATGGGACCGACAAGGTCAACTCGATGGGACCGATGTGTTAGGGTTAGGACAAAACCTCATCTCGGTGAGACCGATTGCATGAACTCGGTAAGACCGATTTCAGCAATAAGCAAACAGAGACTTGGTCAAGCAAACTTGGTGGGACCGACTGCATATCTCGGTGAGACCAAAATAACTGCAATAGGTAACACAGAGTTTGCAGGGCCATCTCGGTGAGGCCGAGATCCCATCGGTGAGACCAAACTGATTAGGGTTTCTGGCACTGGCTATGTCAATGAACTCGGTGGCGCCGAATGAATCAAATCAGTGGGTCCGAGTTTGACTTTAGGTTTAGGACATATATGGAAATGAGGAAGTGGTTGAGGGATTTGGAGCACATCACTAAGCACTTTGAGCAAGCAGGCCATTAAGCAACACCTCATCCCCTTTTAATAGTATTAGCTTTCCTATGGACTCAATGTGATCTTGGATCACTAAAATGAAAATGAATAGTCTAGAGCTTTTGCCAATGTTTGTCCTTAGCATCTTGAAGGAGTTCCACATCCTATTTTCCTCCCACTCCAATGTTGAACTCATCTGAAATATACTAGATCAAAGTATTAGTCCAATAAGAGATATGTTGACATTAATTACCAAAATCACCCATGGAGCACTTGTGCTTTCATCTTTAAATATGTATGATCTATTAGTGTGAAGAAAATAAGCTTTATACGGACTTGTGATATGGAAGAAATAAAAGCGACAGACTGCATAATAAAGTTCTTTATCACAAATGGCAATATAAAGTGGCATTCTTTTGCATTAAGATTTTGTGCATCCAAACATAAAAGCGCATGACAACATCTGCTTCCCTCTGCGAAGGGCCTATCTTTTACTTTTATTTTCTACCCTTATACAAGAGTCATGGTGATCTTCACCTTTCCGTTTTACACTTTTTCCTTTTGGCAAGAACTAGGTGTTGGAGAGATCCAGATATATATATCCACTCGGATGTAGGTTATCAAAAAGTATTATTGTTGACATTACCCTTGTGGTAAAAGGTTAGGAGGAGAAACTATAAGCCCCTATCTTTCTCTGTGTCCGATTCAAGCTTTGAACCCATAAGTATCGTGTGAGTGTTAGCAATTTTGAAAGCCTAAATGATAGTTGAGTATGTGGACTTGTTGAAAATCTCTTATATTGACTCTTTTTGATGTTATGATAAATTGTAATTGCTTTAATGACTGAGATCATAGTTTGTTAGTTTTCAATAAAGTTTTTGGTTCATACTTTACTTTGTGCATGAATTGTTACTTTAGCATAAGGAATTATATGACATTATATGTTGCTGTTCTAAAGATGATCATGATGCCCTCATGTCCGTATTTTATTTTATCGACACCTCTATCTCTAAACATGTGGACATATTTTTCGATATCGGCTTTCGCTTGAGGACAAGCGAGGTCTAAGCTTGGGGGAGTTGATACGTCCATTTTGCATCATGCTTTTATATTGATATTTATTGCATTATGGGCTGTTATTACACATTATAGCACAATACTTATGCCTATTCTCTCTTATTTTACAAGGTTTACATGAAGAGGGAGAATGCCTGCAGCTGGAATTCTGGGCTGGAAAAGGAGCAAATATTAGAGACCTATTTTGCACAACTCCAAAAGTCTAGAAACTTCATGGAGAGTCATTTTGGAATTAATAAAAAATATTGGGCAAATAAAGCACCAGAGGGGGGGGCACCTGCCATCCACAAGGGTGGACGGCGCGCCCTACCCTGCTGGGCACGCCCCCTGCCTTGTGGGCCACCTGGTAGGCCCCCGATGCCCATCTTCTGCTATATGGTGTGTTTTGACCTGGAAAAAATCAGAAGGAAGCTTTCGGGACGAAGCGCCGCCATCTCAAGGCGGAACCTGGGTAGAACCAATCTAGGGCTCCGGCGGAGCTATTCTGGCGGGGAAACTTCCATCCGGGAGGGGGAAATCGAAGCCATCGTCATCACCAACGACCCTCTCATCAAGAGGGGGTCAATATTCATCAACATCTTCACCAGCACCATCTCCTCTCAAACCCTAGTTCATCTCTTGTGTCCGATCTCTGTCTCAAAACCTCTGATTGGTACCTGTGGGTTGCTAGTAGTGTTGATTACTCTTTGTAGTTGATGCTAGTTGGTTTATTTGGTGGAAGATCATATGTTCCGATCCTTAATGATAATTAATACTCCTCTGATTACGAACATGAATATACTTTGTGAGTAGTTACGTTTGTTCCTGAGGACATAGGAGAAGTCTTGTTATAAGCAATCATGTGAATTTGGTATTCGCTCGATATTTTGATGAGATGTATGTTGTCTTTCCTCTAGTGGTGTTATGTGAACGTCGACTACATGACACTTCACCATGATTTGGACCTAGGGGAAGGCATTGGGAAGTAATAAGTAGATGATGGGTTGCTAGAGTGACAAAAGCTCAAACCCTAGTTTATGTGTTGCTTCGTAAGGGGCTGATTTGGATCAATATGTTTCATGCTATGGTTAGATTTATCTTAATTCTTCTTTCATAATTGCAGATGCTTGCGAGAGGGGTTAATCATAAGTGGGAGGCTTGTCCAAGGAAGGACAGCACCCAAGCACCAGTCCACCCACATATCAAATTATCAAAGTAACAAACGCAAATCATATGAGCATGCTGAAAACTAGCTTGACAATAATTCACATGTGTCCTCGGGAGCGCTTTGCTTTATATAAGAGTTCGTCCAGGCTTGTCCTTTGCTACAAAAAGGATTAGTCCAGCTTGTTGCACCTTAGTTGCTTTTGTTTCTTGTTACCTGTTACATATTATCTGCCCACAGCCACCACTCCATCATCGTACTGCCCGTGCCTGGCTCCGGGCCTCGATGTTGCACTCCGTAAGGCAATAGAACCAAACCTCTCTCGCATAGATGCATTGGACTAGAATGTGCTATGCGCTGCCTTCTTCTTGAAGACAATTGTAACACGGTGAAGGATGATCCTGCAGACTGAGCCTGGCACACTGATCCGAGATCCAAATACGATGTTGGTTGGCCAGCCACCCGAAAATCTTGCATCTGAGGGGAGCCCAACTCCTCCAAATAAAAGTCGCAAAAGAGAAATTTTGCATCCCCATGCATAGTCTCTGATAAACCGATTGAGCAGTGTAGATGCCTAAAGCATAGGCCGACCAAGAAAATTGATCTTCTACCTAGGAGTCCCTCGGGACCAAGCAATTGCATGGCCAAGATGAATGAGCTGCAAGTGTGCAGAAAATGATAGGTCACTGATACGTCTCCAACGTATCTATAATTTTTGATTGCTCCATGCTACTTTATCTACTGTTTTGGACTATATTGGGCTTTATTTTCCACTTTTATATTACTTTTGGGACTAACCGATTAACCGGAGGCCCAGCCCATAATTGTTGTTTTTTGCCTTTTTCAGTATTTCAAAGAAACAGAATATCAAACGGAGTCCAAACGGAATAAAACCTTCGGGATCGTGATTTTCCAACTGAACGTGACCCAGGAGACTTGGACCCTACTCCAAGCAGTGCCCGAGGAGGTCACGAGGGTGGAGGGCGCCCCCCTAGGCGCGCACCCCTACCTCGTGGGCCCCTCGGAGCTCCATCGACGTACTCCTTCCTCCTATATATACCACGTATCCCGAACGATCGTAACAGGAGCGAAAACCTAATTCCACCGCCGCAACCTTTCAGATCCACGAGATCCCATCTTGGGGCCTGTTAGGAGTTCACGAGGGGGCATCCACCACGGAGGGCTTTACATCATCGCCATAGCCCTCCGATGAAGTGTGAGTAGTTTACTTCAGACCTTCGGGTCCATAGCTAGTAGCTAGATGCCTTCTTCTCTCTTTTGGATCTCAATACAATGTTCTCCCCTCTCGTGGAGATCTATTCGATGTAATCTTCTTTTGCGGTGTGTTTGTTGAGACCGATGAATTGTGGGTTTATGATCCAAAGATATCTACGGAAAATATTTGATTCTTCTCTGAATTTTTTATGTATGATTGAGTTATCTTTGCAAGTCTCTTGAATTATCTTTTTGGTTTGGCCAACTAGATTGGTAGTTCTTGCAATGGGAGAAGTGCTCACTTTGGGTTCAATCTTGTGTCCTTACAAAGGATGTAAAGAGTTGCAAGGCACGATTGTATTGTTGCCATCAAGGATAACAAGATGGGGTTTTTATCATATTGCATGAATTTATCCTCTACATCATGTCATCTTGCTTACGGCGTTACTCGCTTTCTAACTTAATACTCTAGATGCATGCCGGATAGCAATCGATGAGTGGAGTAATAGTAGTAGATGCGTAATCGCTTCGATCTACTTGTTTTGGACGTGATGCCTATATACATGATCATTGCCTAGATATACTCATAACTATGCTCAATTCTCATCAATTGCTCAACAAGAATTTGTTCACCCACCGTAGAATACTTATGCTCTTGAGAGAAGCCACTAGTGAAACCTATGGCCCCGGGTCTATTCTCATCATATCATTCTATATCACTTTATTTACTTGCTTTGTTTTTTACTTTGCCTTTACTTTTTACTTTGCATCTATCTATCAAAAATACCAAAAATATTATCTCTATCAGATCTCACTCTTGTAAGTGACCGTGAAGGGATTGACAACCCCTAAGCGTTGGTTGCGAGTTGCTATCGTTTTGTGTAGGTACGAGGGACTTGTGCATGGTCTCCTACTGGATTGATACCTTGGTTCTCAAAAACCGAGGGAAATACTTACGCTACTTTACTGCATCATCCTCTCCTCTTCGGGGAAATCCAACGTTGTGCTCAAGAGGTAGCAGTCACCGTTGATATCTTGCAGCCATGCACCATTCTCCAGTGCCTATTGCACGGTCCGAGGGTTGCGCATGTGAGCATCTACACAGATGTGGATCAGCGGGGCAAGTCGATGACAGCGAAACCGGAGATCCACCTGTCTCTCTAGAACAGGACTTTGTTTCCTTCGCCTACCTTAATACTCACTAGACTATCGAGGACCCACTTGGCCATGTTGTTGTTGATCATGGGGATGCCCTGCCATGGTCTGTTGGGGTCAGTTTGGCGCAACCACTCCCAACGGACTCATAGTGCCAGTGCTTACTATTGCAGGCTCTTTACTCCTAGTCCACCATAGCAAGTCGGGCGGCATATAGATTTCCACGTGACTAAGCACTGCCCTTCATTGACTTTCTCCTTCCCTTTCTAGAAAAACGCTCTCAACCAACTGTCCAGCTCTTCGAAGACCCAGGCCGGCGCCTCCATAACCATAAAGTGGTGGATGGGTTTTGCGGCGATCACTGACTTCACCAGGACTAGTCTACCCGGCCTCTGGATCAGACTCTTTGCCAAGCCGGCACAAAGTACTTGGCTTGGTCCAGCATGGGTTGCCACTCCATGCGGGTTAATTTCTTAATCACAAGCTGCAGTCCCAAATATTTGCAGGAGAACTCTCCCTCCTGACAGTGAAGCATGTCGACCACACACTGCCGATCCAAGTCATCCCCTCTAATAAGATGGTCGAGGATTTGGCGTAGTTCACCCTAAGGCCCAAAGCCTGTCCAAATATCTGTTGCGCCTGCCTAACTGATAACCCACAAGTATAGGGGATCGCAACAGTTTTTGAGGGTAGAGTATTCAACACAAATTTATAGATTCGACACAAGGGGAGCCAAAGAATATTTGCAAGTATTAGCAGCTGAGTTGTCAATTCAACCACACCTGGAGATTAATTATCTGTAGCAATATGATCGGTAGCACAATAATATGATAGTTTTGACAGTAGTGATGATAGTAATAGTAACGGTAACAGTAACAGTGATAACAATGATTTCATAGCAAGTGTAACAGTAGTAACCTAACAAAAACAATATGTGGAAAAATCGTAGGCATTGGATTAGTGAATTTCATATAACAGTCATAACCTAGGGCGATACAAAACTAGCTTAGTTCATTAATATAACGTAGGCATGTATTCTTTAAATAGTCATATGTGCTAATGGAAAGAACTTGCATGACATCTTTTGTCCTACCCTCCCGTGGCAGCAGAGTCCATAAGGAAACTAAGGGATATTAAGGCCTCCTTTTAATAGAGAACCGGAACAAAGCATTAACACACAGTGAATACATGAACTCCTCAAACTACGGTCATCACGAGAAAGTATCACAAATATTATCACTCCGGGGTTTACGGATCATAACATGTAATAGGTGACTATAACTTTCAAGATCACATCAAAACATAGATATAATGGTGATAACATAAACGATTCAGATCTGAAATCATGGAGCCCGGGCCCAAAGTGACAAGCATTAAGCATGGCAAAGTCATAACAACATCAATATCAGAACAAAATGCATACTAGGGATCAAGCCCTAACAAAACTAACTCAATTACATGATGAATATCATCCAACTCCTCACCGACCAGCGAGCCTACGAAGGAATTACTCACTCCCGGTGGGGAGCTTCATGGAATTGGCAATGGAGAAGGGTTGGTGATGACGAAGATCGAAGACCCCCCTCTCCGGAGCCCCAAACGGACTCTAGATCTGGCCTCCCAATGAAGAACAAGATGTGGCAGCGGCTCCGTCTCATGAAACGCGATAATTCTTTCTCCCTGATTTTTTCTCCAAAAATAGGATTTCATAGAGTTGGAATCAGGGTCTCGGGGCCACCATGTGGGCACAACCCACCTGGGCATGCCTGGAGGGGGGCGTCCTGGTGGGTTGTGCTCACCCAGCCCCCCCCCCTTCGGTGGTTCTTGGCTCCAGTATTTTTCTATTATTGTATAAAAATTCTCCAAAAAGTTTCATTTCATTCCGAGAACTTTTATTTCTGCACAAAAACAACACCATGGTAGTTCTGCTGAAAACAACGTCAGTCCGGGTTAGTTTCATTCAAATCATGCAAATTAGAGTCCAAAGCAAGAGGAAAGCGTTAGGAAAAGTAGATACGATGGAGATGTATCTGTTGGGGAACATAGCATGCAAATTCAAAAAAGTTCCTACGCTCACGCAATATCTATCTAGGAGATGCATAGCAAAGAGAGGGGAGAGTATGTTTACATACCCTTGTAGACGGAAAGTGGAAGCGTTTGCCAACGCGGTTGATGGCATGAGTCTGAAATACCAATTCCAGCTCTTGGAACATCTCATATGCTCTGTGGCGTTCAAAACATTTTTGAAGTCCTGGTTCTAAGCCGTAAAGCATGGTGCACTAAACTATCAAGTAGTCATCATATCAAGGTTGCCAAACGTTCATAACGTCTGCATCTGCTTCTGCAATAGGTCTGTCACCTAGTAGTGCATTAAGGACATAATTCTTCTGTGCAGCAATGAGGATAATCCTCAGATCATGGACCCAGTCCGCATCATTGCTACTACCATCTTTCAACTTAGTTTTCTCTAGGAACATATCAAAAAACATAGGGGAGCTACAATGCGAGCTATTGATCTACAACATAATTTGCAAATACTATCAAGACTAAGTTCAAGATAAATTAAAGTTCAGTTAATCAAATTATTTAAGAACTCCCACTTAGATAGACATCTCTCAAGTCATCTAAATGATACATGATCCAAATGAACTAAACCATGTTCGATCATCATGTGAGATGGAGTAGTCATCAATGGTGAACATCACTATGTTGATCATATCTACTATATGATTCATGTTTGACCTTTCGGTCTCCTGTATTCCTAGGCCATGTCTGTACATGCTAGGCTTGTAAAGTTTAACCCGCGTATTCCGCATGTGCAAAACTGTCTTGCACCCATTGTATGTGAATGTAGAGCCTATCACACCCAATCATCACGTGGTGTCTCAGCACGAAGAATTGTCACAACGGTGCATACTCAGGGTTAACACTTATACCTTGAAATTTTAGTTAAGAGATCATATTAAAATGCTACCACCGTACTAAGCAAAATAAGATGCATAAAAGATAAACATCACATGCAGTCAAAATATGTGACATGATATGGCCATCATCATCTTGTGCTTTTGATCTACATATCCAAAGCATCGTCATGATCTCCATTGTCACCGGCTCGACACCTTGATCTCCATCGTTGCGTCGTGGTCGCCTCGCCAACTATTGCTTCTACAACTATCGCTACCGCTTAGTGATAAAGTAAAGCAATTATATGGCGTTTGCATTTAATACAATAAAGAGACAACCATAAGGCTCCTGCCGGTTGCCGATAACTTTTACAAAACATGATCATCTCATACAATAACGTATATCACATCATGTCTTAACCATATCACATCAGAAGCATGCCCTGCAAAAACAAGTTAGACATCCTCTACTTTGTCGTTGCAAGTTTTACGCGGCTGCTACGGGCTTCTAGAAAGAACCGTTCTTACCTACGGTAAAAACCACAACGATGATTTATCAAGTTTGTTGTTTTAACCTTCAACAAGGACCGGCCGCAGTCAAATTCGGTTCAACTAAAGTAGGAGAAACAAACACCCTCCAGCCACCTTTATGCAAAACTAGTTACATGTCTGTCAGTGGAACCGGTCTCATGAACGTGGTCATGTAAGGTTGGTCCGGGTCGCTTCATCCAACAATACCGCCGAATCAAACTAAGACATTGGTGGTAAGCAGTATGACGATCACCGCCCACAACTCTTTGTGTTCTACTCGTGCATATCATCTACGCATAGACCTGGCTCAGATGCCACCATTGGGGAATGTAGCATGCAATTTCAAAAAAATTCCTATGCTCACGCAAGATATATCTAGGAGATGAATAGCAACGAGAGGGGGAGAGTGTGTCTATGTACCCTCGTAGACCGAAAGTGGAAGCGTTTGAGAACGCGGTTGATGTAGTCGAACTTCTTCTAGCTCCGACCGATCAAGTACCGAACGTACGGCACCTCCGAGTTCTACACATGTTCAGCTCGATGATGTTCCTCCCCCTCTTGATCCAGCAAGGTGTTGAGGAAGTAGATGAGTTCCGTCAGCATGATGGCGTGGTGACAGTGATGGTGAAGTGATCCGTGCAGGGCTTCGCCTAAGCACCGCGACAATATGATCGAGGGTGTAAACTATGGAGGGGGGCACCGCACACGGCTAACAATTGATGTACTATGTTCTAGGCGCCCCCTCCCCACGTATATATAGGTGGGAGGGGGAGGGGAGCAGCAAGGGTGCGCCCCAAGTAGGAGGAATCCTACTTGGGGTCCTCCCCAATTCGGTTTCCCCCCTTCCATATTTGCTGGAGGGGAAAAGGGAAGAGGAAGGAGAGAAGGAAAGGGGGGGCGAATCCCCTCTTTCCCTTATCCCACTCGGCCTCCTTCCTTGGGGGAGCACCCCTTGTGGGCTGGTGTGCTCCCCTCTTATGGCCCATATGGCCCATATCTTTCCCCCAGGGTTCCGGTAACCCCTCTGGTACTCCGATATGTACCCGGTACACTCCAGAACACTTCCGGTATCCGAATACTATCATACTATATATCAATCTTTACTTCTTGACCATTTCGAGACTCCTCGTCATGTCCTTGATCTCATCTGGGACTCCGAACAACATTCGGTCACCAAATCACATAACTCATATAATATAATATCGTCATCAAACGTTAAGCATGCGGACCCTATGGGTTCGAGAACTATGTAGACATGACCGAGACACCTCCCCGGTCAATAACCAATAGTGGAATCTAGATGCTCATATTGGCTCCTACATATTATACGAAGATCTTTATCGGTCGAACCGTTATGACAACATACGTTATTCCCTTTGTCCATCGGTATGTTACTTGCACGAGATTCGATCATCCATTTCTTCATATCTAGTTCAATCTCGTTACCGGCAAGTCTCTTTACTCGTTCCATAATCCATCATCCTGCAACAAAGTCATTAGTCACTTTGCTTGCAAGGCTTCTTATGATGTGCATTACCAAGAGGGCCTAGAGATACCTCTCCGATACTCGGAGTGACAAATCCTGATCTCGATCTATGCCAACCCAACAAACACCTTCAGAGATACCTGTAGAGCATCTTTATAATCACCCAGTTATGTTGTGACGTTTGATAGCACAGAAGGCATTCCTCCGATATCTGGAAGTTGCATAATCTCATAGTTGAAGGAATATTTATTTGACATGAAGAAAGGAATAGCAATAAAACAGAACGATCATAATGCTAAGCTAACGAATGGGTCTTGTCCAGCACATCATTCTCCTAATGATGTGATCTCATTTATTAAATGACAACACATGTCTATGGTTAGGAAACCTAACCATCTTTGATCAACGAGCTAGTCTAGTAGAGGCTTACTAGGGACACAGTATTTTGTTTATGTATCCACACATGTATCAAGTTTCCGGTTAATACAATTCTAGCATGAATAATAAACATTTATCATGAAATGAGGAAATATAAAATAACAACTTTATTATTGCCTCTAGGGCATATTTCCTTCAGTATCAACTCCCCCAAGCTTAAACCTTTGCTTGTCCTCAAGCAATTCAGTTGATAAACTGAAAGTGAAAAAGAAAAACTTTTACGAACTCTTTTGCTTTTGTTTACATAAAATAAGCTTAAATAGTACGCAAGTTTTCAGCAAAGATTATAACTATCCATGTAGACAATAACTCTGAAAAATTATATTAACTCATAACAATGACATAATCAACTAGCGAGCAATAATAAGATATCTCAAATGACAACACTTTGTCAAAACAACAATGATATAATATGACAACAGTGGAATCTCGCTAGCCCTTTCTGAGACCGCAAAACATAAATGTAGTGCACCTCCAAAGTTCAAGCAGCAACTAAACGTTGTAATTCATGGTAGAAAAGATCCAGTCATGATGCACCCAACATTAGCTATACACAATGCATGAGGATGACAATAGTGCTCTTAGATCTGGCGCTTATTTGAGAAGGTGATGACACAACATAAAAGTAAATAGTAGTCCCTTCGCAGAGGGAATTAGTGATTTGCAGCGGTGCCAGAGCTCAAAATTTTAAAACAGAGATAAATTAAGTTTTGAGAAATGTACCCTTCCTGTTTACTTCACGACCATTAGTTATTGATATCTTCCATGCTAAAAACATTAGTGGCAGTTCCCCAGCAATAAAAGTAAAGGTTTGCTTCCCCTCCACTAAACAAACACACTCCACGGCTAGCCGAATCCATGGGTACTGTCCATACCAACATCAGTCCTTGGGGAGTTTTGTTTAATTATTTGCAATTTTTGAATTTGGGACTGGGAATCCCTATCACTGCCCCTCTCTGCGAGGACGAGTGAATAAACACTCGTCATGAGAATAAACCGCTTATCATGGAAGATACCGACTACCTACGATCACTCTATGAACAATCCAAGCACACAAAAATGGATGTTTATTTGAAGTTTTTAGAGGTGGCACATGCAAATTTACTTGGAACGGCAGGGTAATACTGCATATAGGTAGATATATGGTGGACTCATCAAGAATAACTTGGGTTTCAGGATTTTGATGCACAAACAGTATTCCCACTTAGTACAGGTGAAGGCTAGCAAATAGGTTGAGAAACGGCCAGCTAGAGAGCGAAAACTGTCATGAACATGCATTATGCATAAGTAACATTGGATACTAGCATGAGTAGGATATGAACACCATGAACATAAATATCATAGAGGCTATGTTGGTTTTGATTCAACTACATGCATGAAAATGTGCCAAGTCAAGCCACTTGAACATTCAGAGGAGGATACCATATCATCATACTACATCACAATCATTTTAATGCAATATTGACATCTAAGATAAATCATTATCCACTCCTAGCTAATCAAGCATGGCATGAGAAACTATAATCTCTAATGGTCATTGCAAACATATTTAATCCTAATGGGCTGAATCATGGATAATAGGTTAAACATATTTACAAAAACAGAACAAGTTGAGTTCATAGCCGTTTCTCTCTGCCACCGTCTGTTCATCAAATAACGTCATTATTGCCTTTCACTTGAACGACCGAATGATATGGAAATAATAATAGTGCAAGAGTGTCGTGGATTAAGCTGGAATCTAGAAACATTTTATTTAAAAGGAGAAGACAAGGCAATTTGGGCTCTTTGTTAGATCAACAATAATGTAGATGGGAGCCACTCATCATTTTCATCATGGTCTTCTCCTTGGTACGACTCAATAAAAAGAAAAGAAATTTAGAGAAATACACTGAAATATTTTTGGAGTTTTTGGGTTTTCTGGAAAAAACAAATTAAAGAAAGAAAAAACAAAAGTGAGAATAACTATTTACATGGGTGACACTACAGGAATCCAGTACTTTGCCATCTGCCATGGCGGACGGCAAAGGCAGGGACGGCTGACGGCAAAGCACTTTGCCGTCCACCGCGGATGGCAAACACAGACGGCAAAGATAGGGTTGGCAAACAGGTCCTTTGCCGTCTGCTTTCCACGGCGGACGGCAAAGAGGCCTTTGCCTACAGCGGCGGACGGCAAAGAGGGGGGACGGCAAAATGTGGCACGTCCGCCATTATCACTCCGTTAGGCGGCTAACGGCGGCCTTTGCCGTCCACCAGCGGACGGCAAATTAGTGCGCCTCTTTGCCGTCCGCCAGGTGACATCAGCAATACCTCAGCGCCCATTTTTTTTTGCCGTCCGCCCGGCGGACGGCAAAGGCGAAGTCTTTGCCGTCAGCGAGGCTTTGCCGTCCGCCACTGTCGGCAAATTGGCCAAATGGTCCACCCCAGGAAGCACAGGTAGGCGCCACGTGCCGCCTTTGCCGTCTGCCACCGACGGCAAAGGGGTCTTTGCCGTCTGCCGCGGACGGCAAAGAGCCTGCACTGCCTCTTTTTTCTATTTTTCTTATATCCAACAATTATCACAACAAAAATTTCACAGCACATATATATCCATCACATAAATATCCATCACATAGTTCCATCACATCACATATATATCCATCAAAAATTTCACATCACATATATATCCATCACATAGTTCCATCGATCCATACATATTACAATATGCAAAGTTTCTTCATAGCAAGCCAGCAGAATACAAGTGCATCAAAGGAAAAACAGAAAAAGCAAGCAATCCATCATAGGAAGTCAAGCTTCCATGAAGTGAATGAAACCCGCAAAATGACAAATAAGAAAGTTAGAAAAGAAGACTAGAAGAAGAATTAGACTAGAAGAAAAGAATAGAAGAAGAAGACTAGAAGAAGAAGTATATGCCATATATTAGCTAACTTAGGTGAAATGTATCGATATGAGCTAACCTAGGTGAAATGGGTAGTTTATGAGCTATCCTAGGTGAAATGGATCATTTTGGAGCTAAGTTAGGTGAAATGGGTCGCTTATGAGCAAACCTAGGTGAAATGGTCGCTTATGAGCAAACCTAGGTGAAATGGGTCGCTTATGAGCAAACCTAGGTGAAATGAGTCGCTTATGAGCAAACCTAGGTGAAATGGGTCGCTTATGAGCTAAGTTAGGTGAAATGAGTCGCTTATGAGCGCACCTAGGTGAAATGGGTCGTTTATGAGCTAACCTAGGTGAAATAGGTTGTTTATGAGCTAACCTAGGTGAAATGGGTCATTTATGAGCTAACCTAGGTCAAATGGGTCGTTTATGAGCTAACCTAGGTGAAATGCCCTGTTTTTGAGCTAACTAAGGTAAAATGGATCGTTTTTTAGCTAACTTAGGTGAAATGGGTCATTTTGGAGCTAACCTAGGTGAAATGGGTCATTTTGGAGCTAACCTAGGTGGAATGGGTCATTTTAAAGCTAATGTAGGTAAAATGGATCATTTAGGAGCTAATCTACGTAAAATGGGTCATTTTAGAGCTAACTTGGATAAATTGGATCACTTGTAAGCTAACTAAGGTAAAATGAGTCATTTTAGAGCTAACTTAGGTAGAATGGATGGTTTATGAGGTCAGTAAGCTTATTAAGTCATTTTGGAGGAAAAGAAGCTAACTCTAGGTCATTATGGTAAGCATATTGGAGGAAATAAAGCTAAGTCTAGGTCTTTATGCATTTGTTAAGCAAAACACTAGAGAAACTTACCGTGATCACGGAGGTGTAGGAGTGGGCTGGCTCACGCCGGTAGCTGGAGAAGGAGCGGGCTGGCTCGCGCCGGTAGCTGGAGAAGGATCGTGCGATGCGTTTCTGGAGTTAAGCTGCACCAAAGATCATTTCCAATGTCTCGTTAGCATTATGACACTCAAATGTTAAGACTAGCAAGTAATGTCCATTCAAATTAAATTCACCGTGCTTCCAGGAGCAATCACTGGCATCGGCGGAGCGGTCTGACCGGACTTCTCGCACACAGACTGCACATTTGGTTTTCACAATAGAGTCATACTAGTTAGTAATGAGACTCAAATGTTAAGACTAGCAAGTAATCTGCAGAAGAAACTTACCACAAGGAGCTCAGACATGGCCCTTGCTCGCATGTCATTCCATGCCTCTCCTCCTCCAACATCTTTGTCGCCTTCTCCTCCAACTCCCGCTGCCTCTCCGCCGCCTCCACCAAAAGTTTCTCCGTTCTATCTCTCTCACTCAGATAGCAGCCTACAACACCACTCACATGACCATTTGTAATCATTGATGGAAGCACACACAATGTAATGGAGAAAGATAGCTGAGTACGATAACTAACCTTGATGTCGAGTTGACCGGCCGCTCACGAGGCCTTATCTCAGAGCGGAGCTCGATTGGCGCGCTTGATCTCCGTGGAGAGTGCTAGGACAACGGATAAGTCCATCTCCCATGGCTATGGAGCCATGGGACCTCCCGCCACCAGATATCATCGCAGCTCAGATCAATGGGACCCCGCTCGGGTTAAAGTCCTCCCTTTCCTCGCCTTCCCCGATCTCTATATTGCACGAGCTTCTCATGGGCGGGATGTTGGTGAAGTTCTTTGGAACATCGAGGTCGGCGCAGAGAATGCCTTGACTTTCTTGTAAGGGCCGGTGCAGGGCCATGGCATACTGTGTCGTACACCTCGCACCTTATCCGCCTTTATTGTAGCGTGCCTGAAAGAGAGAAACAAAGTAAATTAGTAATTAAAGGGATAAAGCTACCATGATGAATGAATTGCATGAATCATGAAGCAAACCACATACCCAGTTCCGCCCGTACTGAAATAAGTTGGAGCTGCCTTGGTGGTGTGGACACCTTCCATTTGGGCACGTTTGTCCTTGGCCTCTTTGTGGGTGGCCAGCCATTCTTCTGAGCACCACGCATTGACCAACACCTCCCAACAATCCATCCGATCCGCACACCATCTCGGAGGGGCCTAAGTTAGCAAATAGAAACTTGAGCGCTAAGGCTATGAATTACTAAATGAAGGAAGTAAGTACAAGGCCTTAAGAATTACCTTCATGTACTTCTCCTTACTCAAGAACTTATCGTGGCACTCCTTCTTGGACTTCTTGATACCACGCCCGGCGTAGTAGTCTCGAACAGCCTGCACCCGAACCTCATGCCGTAAGTTCTGAAGTAGGCACTTGCACTCCGTAAGTTCGGTTCGTTTGCCTGTTTTGTGCCATGTCATCTGTCTGGCCGTCTCTTCGACCATGAAAAGACGTTGAAGTCTTGGTATGATTGGCATATACCGAAGAACACTAACGGGGATTTTGGTCTGTGTCTTCTCACCCATACCATTGTCTACCACAATATACCTGGAAGACTTGCAAATGGGACAATAGTTCAAGTCCGCATAGTCAAGCCTAAATAAGGCACATCCTTTCTCACGTGCATGTATCTTCTCATAGGGCATCTTGAGGCACGGAGGATTTTGTCCGACCGGTACAGGTTTGCGTGCATTACATGGCCTTTGGGTAGAAAGCGCCCAAATCTTGTCATAATTGCGCCATAGCATTCTTCGCCCAAGTTGAACTGAGCCTTCAGAGCCATTACTTGTGAGATGGCATCCAACTGACAAAGCTCAGTGTGCTCGTGGAGCGGACGTTTTGAAGACTCCAACATTTCATTGAAAGCCTTTGCAGATTCCTCCATCTCCTCGTCTGAATCCCGAGCATCATCATAGCCTTGCACCATGTTTTCCATCCCGGTACCATGCTCGTCGATGCGACGACGATCCACCTCAGCTCGGTCACGTTGGGCAGACTCACCATGAAATGTCCACACCATATAATTGGGCGTAAAACCACTCTTCTGCATGTGTTTGCCCATTTCAGTCTCTGTCTTCTTTTTCCAATTGCCGCACCGGAAACAGGGGCACCAGGTTTTCTTTTGGCCATTTGCAAATGTGGCTTGCACAAACCCCTTGGTTATTGTGAACCATTTAGCGCTCCATTTGTTCTGACCAGTGTGACCGGTATACATCCACGCACGGTCACTAATCTTGACTTTCAGAGCTACTGGACACACAACAATTATATATGTAATTCACCATGTATATATTCATCGGTTTATCTATTTTGTCAATTTTATTACGCCCATGCAACCTACACTCTAATAGGTAATGATAGGTCCTAATCTCACGTGTATATGTAGATTGGGTTCATTTTCCCATGCTATGCTCTTGATCGGCGCAAAATTTGGTAAAGCATTCCCCGCTGTTCTCCCGATACACGCCTCGCAATAAGCAGAGAGGATGTGTACCAAGAACAACAGGGAGGCAATCGATTTAAATTTATGCGTCGGATCCGAGCAAAGCATATGGGAAAATGAACCCAATCTACACATACTCGGGTTGTCCATGGATAGCGTTGGACAATTCGAAAGAATCAAGGTTATAAATATGCAAATGCATGCATATTTATAACTATGACACTTTCGAACAGGAGACACATATTGGTTACGCATACTGATGATTCAAGACACATATATAGCTAGCTATCAAGTTTCATCGGAATAGATCAAATAATTAATGGGGGAGGAGGACTTGTCATTTGTGCTCACCCACGAACGAAGGGGCAGAGGTCGTCGAACACCAAACCTCGCAGCGATGAAACAACTGCACATTTAAAACTACACTATCAACACAATTATATATGATGTTTTTCATAACAAAATCGAAAAATATATGGCCTAACTAATAATTCACAAATATATGACCCCCGCCGGCCTCTGGAAGCCAAAAAACACCTTTTCGGGAGGTGTCGGTGGTCGGGGTGTCCTGTCGGTGTTGGGGTGCCGTGTCGGGGTCGGGGTGCTGTTCCGGGGTCGGGGGGTCGTGGTCAGGGGTCAGGTTGTCGGGTGTGGTGTCGGGTCGGGGTGTCGGGTCGGGTGTCGGTCGGGTCGGGTGTCGGGTATCGGGTGTCGGTCGGGTCGGAGGATGGTGTCAGGTGTCGGGGCCGGGGTCGGGTCGGGTGTCGGGCCGGGTGTCGGGTGGCGGTCGGGTCGGGGTGTCGGGGTCGGGTCGGGGTGTCGGGGTCGGGTCGGGTGTCGGGCAGGGGTGTCGGGTGGCGGTCGGGTCGGGTCGGGTGTCGGGGTCGGGTCGGGTGTCGGGTCGGGTCGGGTCGGGTGTCGGGCCGGGGTGTCGGGATGTCGGGGGTCGGGGTCGGGGTGTCGGGGGTTGGGGTGGGTGTGTCGGGGTCGGGGTCGGGGTGTCGGGGTGGCGCGTCGGGGTCTTCTTCTTCTTATTCTTTCTTCTTCTTTCTTCTTCTTTTCTTTCTTCTTCTCCCTCGTCCTCTTCCTCCTCCTCCTCCTCCTCCTCTTCTTTCTTCTTCTTCTTCTTCTTCTTCTTCTTCTTCTTCTTCTTCTCCTTTTTCCTCTTCTATATTGTTATATTTTTCAACTTTCTTCGTATTCTTCTTCCTTTTTTTCCTTTTTCCTCTTCTTCTACTTCTTCTTTTTTTCAACTTTCTTCTTCTTCTAATAATCTAAACCTATATCTAGCACTAACCTAAACCAACCACTAACCTAAACCTATCAATAACTTAATTAAACCTAAATAGCAAAGAAAATCAGTAGAAAAAAGCAAAACAAAATGCTCACCTTGGCTCCTCTCGATGGAGGATGGAGGGGCGGCGCGGGCGCAGGGCGGCGGCGAGCCTGGCTCGGGCAGCGGCGAGCCTGGCTCGGGCGGGGGCAAGAGGCGGACGACCTGGCAGGAGGGGCGAGGCAGACGCAGCCTAGGGGCGAGCCTGCCCGGGGGGGGGCGTTAGGGCGGAGGCGAGCCTAGCTCAGACGAGGGGCGAGGCGGACGAGGGGGCCCGCTGGCGAACCTGGCTCAGGCTGGCGACGGACGCCGGGCGGTGGCGGTGGTGGGGCGACGGGCGAGGGGCGTGGGGCTGGGGGCGGTGGCGGGTGGCGGCGACGGAGAGTGCTTGGGACGGTGGGGCGACGGGGCGAGGGGAGGTGGGGCAAGGGGGCAGCGGTGGGTGGCGGGGGCGGCGGCGGGTGGCGGTGGTCGTCGGGGAGGAGAGGGGGACAGATCGAACAAAGAGAGATGGGCGGGGTGGGGCGTCGTTAGTAACCTAAACATTTGCCGTCCGCCCCACTTTGCCGTCCGCCCCACTTGCTCTTTGCCGTCTGCTAGCGGACGGCAAATAGGGGGGCGTTAAGTTTTTTTAAACCAGCTCGTCTGTGGGGCCCCCTCCCTCTTTGCCGTCCACTAGCCGACGGCAAAGCTTCTTTGTCGTCTGCTAGCGGACGGCAAAGAACTGGCTGATGGCAAAGAAGTACTTTGCCATCAGCCAGTTCTTTGTCGTCTGCTTTTGGGTAGCTGATGGCAAAGAGCTTCTTTGCCGTTCGCTAGCAGACGACAAAGAGCTGGCAGATGGCAAAGTAGTTGTTTCCAGTAGTGTGATGTCTGCTAGAACTACGTCGGTATTTCCCCAAAGAGGATGGGATGATGCAGTATAGCGATGGTAGGTATTTCCCTCGGTGATGAGACCAAGGTTATCGAACCAGTAGGAGAACCTCCTAACACCACGTAAACAACCCCTGCACACAAATAACAAATACTCGTAACCCGGCGTGTTAAAGGGGTTGTCAATCCCTTTCGGGTACAGTGCCTTAAGTAGGCAAGATAACGTGAGATCATTGTGGTAGATAGGATAAATAGATCGTAGAATAAATAAATTGCAGCAAGGTATTTTTTGTATTTTTGGTTTAACAGATCTGAAAATAAAAGCAAAATAAAATAGATCGCAAAGGCAAATATGATGAAAAGAGACCCGGGGCCCATAGGTTTCACTAGTGGCTTCTCTCGAGAAAAATAGCAAACGGTGGGAAAACAATTACTATTGGGCAATTGATAGAACTTCAAATACTCATGATGATATCCAGGTAATGATCATTATATAGGCATCACGTCCAAGATTAGTAGATCGACTCCTACCTGCATCTACTACTATTACTCCACACATCGACCGCTATCCATCATGCATCTAGTGTATTAAGTTCATGGAAAACGGAGTATTGCAATAAGAACGATGACATGATGTAGACAAGATCTATTAATGTAGAAATAGACCCAATCTTGTTATCCTTAATAGCAACAATACATACGTGTTGTCTCCCTTTCTGTCACTGGGATCAAGCACTATAAGATCGAACCCATCACGAAGCACCTCTTCCCATTGCAAGATAAATAGATCAAGTTGGCCAAACAAAACCCAAATATAGGAGAGGAAATACATGCATATAAGAGATCAAAGAAGACTCAAATAACTTTCATGGATAAAAACATAGATCTGATCATAAACTCAAAGTTCATCGGATCCCAACAAACACACCGCAAAAAGACTTACATCATATGGATCTCCAAGTGACCACTGTATTGATAATCAAGAGAGAGAGAGAGAGAGAGAGAGAGAGAGAGGAAGCCATGTAGCTACTAATTACGGGCCCGTAGGTCTACAAAGAACTACTCATGCATCATCGGAGAGGCACCAATGGACATGATGAACCCCTCCGAGATGGTGTCTAGATTGGATCTGGTGTTTCTGGACTCTGCGGCTGGAATTGATTTTCGTTGACTCCCCTAGGGTTTCTGGAATATTGGGGTATTTATAGAGCAAAGAGGCGGTGCGGGGGGGGGCGAGGAGGGCACAACCCACCGGGGGGCGCCTGGGCCCCCAGGCGTGCCCTAGTGGGTTGTGCTCCCCTCGGATCTCCCCTCGGGTGTGTTCCTGGCCCACTGGATGTCTTCTTGTCCTAAAAAATCCACAAAAAAGTTTTGCTGCGTTTGGACTCCGTTTGTATTGATTTCCTGCGATGTAAAAAACATGCAGAGAACAGCAACTGGCACTGGGCACTATGTCAATGGGTTAATACCAAAAAATGATATAAAATGACTATGAAATGATCGTAAAACATCCAAGAATGATTATATAACAGCATGGAACAATAAAAAATTATAGATACATTGGAGACGTATCAGCATCCCCAAGCTTAATTCCTGCTCGTCCTCGAGTAGGTAAATGAAAAATAGAATTTTTGGTGTGGAATGCTGCCTAACATGTTCATCACATTTTATTTTCTTTATAGCATGGACATTTGGACTTTTATATGGTTCAAAGCAATAGTCTAGTTCTGACATGAAGACTTTAATACTCAAGCATACCAACAAGCAACCATGTCTTTCAAAATATCAACACTAAAGCAAGTTATCCCTAGCCCATTATGCTCAATCATTGATCCATTCATGAAACACACTCAAATATTAGCTATACCCAATGCTCAAATACGATCATAGTGCCCCTTAGTTGGTGCTTTATAAGAGAAGGTGGAGACTCAAATTCAAAATAAAAATTGCATAAAGTGAAAAAAAGGCCCATCGCAGAGGGAAGTAGGGATTTATAGAGGTGCTAGAGCTCAGAGCAAAAAATTGAGAGATAAAAACATTTGGGAGGCATACTTTTCCCACCAACAAAAACGACTTAGAGCTCCCAACACTTTCCTTGCTAGATACATCATAGGCGGTTCCCAAACAGAAAATAAAGTTTATTCCTTTTTCCACCATTACTTTCACTTTCCATGGCTAACTGTATCCATAGGTGCCATCCATACCAACACTTTCCAAGGAATTTATTATTTGACAACATAAAGTAAATTCATTTTTCATTTCAGGACTGGGCATCCCTAATACCTTTGCCATACTCTCGTGCAATGACAAGTGAATAAACACTCATCATGAGAATAACACATGTAGCATGGAAAATATGGCCACCCCTCACCGCCTCGCAAGCGGTAGAGCACACAAAAGAGAAATTCATTTTGAAAATTAGAGATGGCACATGCAAATTTGCTTAGAACGGCACGAAAATACTGCATATAGGTAGGTATTGTGGACTCATATGGCAAAACTGGTTTAAAGGGTTTGGGATGCACAAGTAGTGATCATACTTAGTGCAAAACGAAGGCTAGCAAAAAGATTGAGAAGCGACCAACCAAGAAACAAAAAATCTGTATTAAGCATAAGTAACACCGAATAATGCACCACAAGTAGGATATAAATTTCATTGCATAACTATTGACTTTCGTGCTTCCATAGGGAATCACAAACCTTAACATCAATATTCTTACTAAAGCACAATTACTCATCAACATGACTCACATATCATATCATCATATCTCAAAACCATTACTAAGAACCAAATTTATTTTGTCCAATGATCTTCATGAAAGCTTTTATTATATCCTCCTTGGATATCTATCACTTTGGGGCTATTTTTATATGTTGCTTTTGATAAGCTCAAACAAACTTAAGTGAAGAACATGAGCATAATATTTCTTTCTCTCAAAATAATCTAAGTGAAGCAAGATAGAATTTCTTAAAACATTTACTAACTCCCAAATAAATCTAAGTGAATCATGAGAGCATTTCTTCAAAAATAACAAAGCACAATGTGCTCAAAAAGATATAAGTGAAGCACTAGAGCAATTCCATGGCTCTAAAAATTTAAGTGAAGCATAGGAGCAAGCATGGCATAATTTTTGGCTCTCTCAAAAAGGTGTGTCCAGCAAGGATTCAAGACTTAAAACTCAAAGCAAAACAAGCAAAGACTCATATCATACAAGATGCTCCAAGCAAAACTCATAATATGTGACAAATAAAAATATAGCTCCAAGTAAAATGCCGATGGTTGTTAGAAGAAAGAGGGGATGCCACTCGGGGGCATACCCAAGCTTAGTTTCTTGATACTTTTCAATATTATCTTGGGATGACTCGGGCATCCCCAAGCTTAGCCTTTTTCTAATCCTTATTCCTTCATCCATTGTAAGATCACCCAAAACTTGAAAACTTCAATCACACAAAACTCAACAAAACCTTCGTGAGATCCGTTAGTATAAGAAAGCAAACCACTAATATAAGTACTGTTGCAAACCCATTCATATTTTATTTTTGCATTATATCTACTGCATTCCAACTTTTCTATGGCAAAAACTCATCAAAGAAAACCATAGAATCATCAAAACAAGCACACAACGCAAAGAAAACAGAATCTGTCAAAAACAGAACAGTCTGTAGCAATCTGAGTACTTCGAATACTTCTGTAACCCCAAAAATTCTGACAAATTAGGACGACGTGAAAAATTTGTTTATTAATCTTCTGGAAAACGAATCAACTCAAAATCGTTCTTCAGATAAAAATGAAAAATAATTTCATGAGCGCAAAAGTTTCTGTTTTTCAGCAAGATCAAATCAACTTTCACCCAAATCATCCCAAAGGCCTTGCTTGGCACAAACACTAATTTAAACCACAAAAACACATCTATCCAGAGGTATAATTGTGTATTTTATTGAAAACAGTAAGAAAAACAAAAAGCAAAAAGATACAAGTTGGGTTGCGTCCCAACGAGCGATATCGTTTTACTCCCCAAGCTAGGCATAACGCGTAGGATCTAAGTTTTGTCATCCTTATCCTTGTTTTCCTTGGGGGTATTTGTGTCGGGAGGTTTTGAAAATAAAACAAAGAACACATTATCCATGGAAACCTTAGCACTATCAAGTTGCTTTTTATCATAACCCCTTTGATTTTCAGCAGTGATCCAAGAATAGTGTTGATTAACATCATTACCAACTTCTCGGATCATATCTAAAACAGGGACTTGCTTTCTAAGATTCTCATCAAAGATTTGGTTATATCCAAGCAAATGCCTCAAAGCATAATCACTATTATAAACAAGTTTATCAATCATAGGTTTTTCATGATTCATGCCATAAAAATCAAAGATTTCCCTAGCTTCCCGTATTATGTAGTCAAATTCATTCATCAGAACAAGAATGGCTAACTTTTTAGCTTTAGGATTCTTTATAATGGGAAACTCATAGAACAATCTTTGCAAGGTAGGATGAGTACGGATAAATTTAGTTTCAATTTTCAAAACAAGTGTCGAAATAGCTTCCGCATAAGATTTAGTCCTTTTAAGTATAGGAATATCATCAAGACTTAATTTTCCGACAAAATTGAAAAAATCTTGAATATGTTCTTTTCCCATAAAATTCCCATGCCCCAAGACAAAAGTTTTGGCATTCAGATTACCCATACGCTCCATTTTATGAGTTAGGCCATCATTTGTTTCTACCATACCAAAATCACTCATGGTGATTTCACAACAAGATTGCACTTAAAAACAGATCTGACGAGAAAACGACGAACGAAAAAGAGGGCGAATAAAATGGCAAATTTTTTTGAAGTGGGGGAGAGGAAACCGAGAGGAAAATGGCAAATAATGTAAATTGTGAGGAGATGAGATTTGTGATTAGGAACCTGGTTGATGTTGAAGATCCTCCCCGGCAACGGAGCCAGAAATTCCTTTTGATGTCTGCTAGAACTACGTCTGTATTTCCCCAAAGAGGATGGGATGATGCAGTATAGCGACGGTAGGTATTTCCCTCAGTGATGAGATCAAGGTTATCGAACCAGTAGGAGAACCTCCTAACACCACGTAAACAGCCCCTGCACGCAAATAACAAATACTCGCAACCCGACGTGTGAAAGGGGTTGTCAATCCCTTTCGGGTACGGCGCCTCAAGTAGGCAAGATAACGTGAGATAATTGTGGTAGATAGGATAAATAGATCTCGGAATAAATAAATTGCAGCAAGGTATTTTTGTATTTTTGGTTCAATAGATCTGAAAATAAAAGCAAAAGAAAATAGATCGCAAATGCAAATATGATGAAAAGAGACCCGGGGGTCGTAGGTTTCCTAGTGGCTTCTCTCGAGAAGAATAGCAAACGGTGGGAAAACAATTACTGTTGGCAATTGATAGAACTTAAAATAATCATGACGATATCCAGGCAATAATCATTATATAGGTACCACGACCAAGATTAGTAGACCGGCTCCTGCCTGCATCTACTACTATCCAGCATGCATCTAGTGTATTAAGTTCATGGAAAAATGGAGTAATGCAATAAGAACAATGACATGATGTAGACAAGATCTATTTATGTAGAAATAGACCCCATCTTGTTATCCTCAATAGGAGTGATACATACGTGTCATTTCCCTTTCTATCGCTGGGATCAAGCACCATAAGATTGAACCCATCACAAAGCACCTCTTCCTATTGCAAGATAAATAGATCAAGTTGGCCAAACAAAACCCAAATATCGGAGAAGAAATACAAGGCTATAATCAATCATACATATAAGAGATCAAAGAAGACTCAAATAACTTTCATGGATAAAAACATAGATCTGATCATAAACTCGATGTTCATCGGATCCCAACAAACACACCGCAAAAAGACTTTCATATGGATCTCCAAGTGACCATTGTATTGATAATAAAGAGAGAGAGAGAGAGAGAGAGAGAGAGAGAGAGAGAGAGAAGCCATCTAGCTACTAACTACGGACCCGTAGGTCTACAAAGAACTACTCACGCATCATCAGAGAGGCACCAATGGATATGATGAACCCCTCCGAGATGGTGTCTAGATTGGATCTGGTGTTTCTGGACTCTGCGGTGGCTGGAATTGATTTTCGTCGACTCCCATAGGGTTTCTGGAATATTGGGGTATTTATAGAGCAAAGAGGCAGTGCGATGGGGGGCAACGAGGAGGGCACAACCCACCGTGGGCACTGGGCCCCAGCGCGCCTGGTGGTTGTGCTCCTCGAGCTCCCCTTAGGTGCGTTCCTCGCCTACTGGATGTCTTCTGGTCCAAAAAAATCCACAAAAAGTTTCGCTGCGTTTGGACTCCGTTTGGTATTGATTTCCTGCGATGTAATAAACATGCAGAAAACAACAACTGGCACTCGGCACTATGTCAATAGGTTAGTACAAAAAATAATATAAAATGACTGTAAAACATCCAAGAATGATAATATAACAGCATGGAACAATAAAAAATTATAGATACGTGACGTATCAATGGGATAGCTCCCAACAAACAAAAGAAGAATTGAGAAATCTTTTTGGTTTTGTTTTTAATACTACAACTAACTACACTAGCAAGAAAAGCCGAAAAGAAGCAAGCAACATTTTTTAGGGTTTTCTCAAAGTTTTTCAAACACACAAGAAGAAAGCGAGAAAACAAATCTAGCATGGATAATACAATGAAAAAGTGTGGACACCGACAAATGGAATGAAAGATGTGAACATGAATATAATGTCGGTGGAAACACGTACTCCCTCAAGCTTAGGCTTTTGTCCTACCTTGGTAATCACCACTCGAAGTAGCCATCCGGTCCCACATTGAAATGTTGGGGAGCGGGCACCTAAACATCCTACTCCTAAGGTTCCTCTGCTGCTACAGCCTGGGCTTTCCGGTAGGCAATGATGTCATCTAGCATGATCTTGTATCCGCCCCTGGCAATAGAATCAGACAAAGTAGGTGCAGGCAACGGAATAATATCACGGGTATCCTCGCTGAAAACAAGGTTGTAGGGAATATGAATTTTAGTGTTCTCATCATCAATAAATTGATGAGCTGCCATAGCCTGGCGATTTAAGTAAACCTTGGGCAAGCGATAATCATGTTGGTGTATCTGAATGTTAAAATGACTTGCTAAACGAGTGGCATAAATACCGCCATGATTTTACCCCTGGTCTTGTTAAGGTGTAGACGGCGTGCAATAATAGCTTCTAGGCTATAAGTGTTATCGCCGTATAGTGCATGGCGTAAGACAGCAAAATCAAGGCACTAAGTGCACCAACCTTCTCTCTAGCAAGTAAACACTTCACAATGAATAGAGCAAAATAATGCATAGAAGAAAATTGCAAACTAGTGGCAGTGACACTCGATACCCCTCTCTCATCTCCCACTGACAGAGTGCGATAAAATTCCTCGAACTCTGCAGGTCTAGGCTCTCTTATTTCCCCGCCAGAAGGGATCAAGCATACGTCACAAAAATCAGTAAGTGGTATCTGACGGGTCTCAGCATATAAATTAAACTGCACCTCAGGGGGGTTATTCCTACTCAGAAATTGGAAGCTTTGCACAAAGGAATTTTTAAGGAGATGGTATTGTTCACACTCAGCTGCGATGAAGTCGGCGAGGCCAGTATTAGCAGCAAATTGTGCGAACTCTTGATGGATTCCGGCTCCATCCATGAAGGGGTTGTGTGGCCATTCGCACGGTCGGACTTCCACCATTCTCCGAGTATGGAGGTCTCTATCTGATGATGCCCCAATGACTCCCATGGAGTTCTTCTTGGAAGCAAACTTCCTAAAGAAACTCACCGTATTCCTATAAATAAAATTCTGAAATTTTTAGTTCACAAAATTTTTGTCAACAAAACTTCACAAGATTGATAGCGATTACTCATAGAGATGCATAGAGGCCATATTGAGCATTCAAACTACTTAGAAATCTAAGAATTCAACGCAAGCTCATCTACAGCAGCACCATGAGTAGCTAATTATTCAAAATATAAACCACTAAAGCAAAAACTAATTGGACCAATGGAGGAGTCACATACCAAGTAGCAATCCCCCCCCCAACAGTTTCGGAAATGGAGCTTCGAGCAAAGAGATCGAAATCCGCGGGTTTGAGAGCAAGAACACGAGAGAGAGAGAGAGAGCAATGATGATTTTTTTTTCAGGAGGTAGGTGATGACATGGGCTAAATAGGTAAGTGAGGGGGCCACATGGGGACCACAACCCACCAGGGCGTGCCTAGGGCTGCTGGCGCGCCCAGGTGGGTTGTGCCCACCTGGTGCACCCCCCTCTGATGTTATTTGCATAACAAATTCTTAAATATTCAGAAAAAATTGTATTAAATTTTTTGGGCATTCTGAGAACTTTTATTTTTGGGTCATTTTTTATTGCATGGGAAATTCAAAAAACAGGATAATATGGCATTTATTTTATTTAACTAAGAAAAGCAGAAAATAAAAGTTGGGAGCAGAAGGTAGTGCCTACTAAATTCATCAACTTCATACCTCTCAAAAATGATCCATTAATAAGATTGAGCAAGTCTTATTAACAACCACTTTCGATTTGCATGAAACCGAAGAACTTTCATAAAACACTAAGTTATCTCAATGGGGGTATGCACGTCCCCAACAATAAGCATTTCATATTTCTTTTTGGCAGTAGGTAGAGGTAGTTGAAAACTTCCAATAGTGAGTGTCGGAGATTTTTCAATAACATTAATGCCATTCACTTGGAATTTTTTCTTCGGAAAGTGCACCATGTGCTCATTACCATTGATATAAAAAGTGACCTTGCTTTTATTGCAATCAATAATAGCCCCTGTAGTATTCAAGACATGTCTACCAAGGATAATCGACATGTGGTCGTCCTCGGGCATCTCAAGTATAACAAAGGCAGTTAAAATAGTAACATTTGTAACAACAACGGGCACATCCTCACAAATACCGATAGGTATGGCAGTTGATTAGTCAGCCATATGCAAAGGTATTTCAGTAGGTGTGAGTTTATTCAAATCAAGTATTTTATATAAGGAGAAAGGCATAACACTAACACCAGCTCCTAAATCACCCAAAGCAATTTTGACATAATTTCTTTTGATGGAGCAAGGTATAGTTGGTATTCCCGGATCTCCAAGTTTTTTAGGTATTCCATCCTTAAAAGAATAATTAGCAAGCATGGTGGAGATTTCAGAGGTATTTTTCTTTTATTAGAGATAGTGCCTTTCATATACTTTGCATAAGGGGCCATCTTTAATATATTAGTCAAGTGAGTGCGCACAAAGACTGGCCTAAGAATTTCAGCAAAGCATTCAAATTCTTCATCATCCTTCTTATTAGTTGATTTAGGTGGAAAGGGCATGGGTTTTTGAACCCATGTTTCTCTTTCACTTCCAAGCTTTCTAGCAACAAAGTCTTTTTTATCATATCTTTTATTTTTAGGTTGTGGGTTATCAAGATCAACAGCAGGTTCTATCTCAACATCATTATTTGGTTCCTTATCATTGTTTGGTTGAGTGTCTTCATGAACATCATCATTATCTTTTGCATTATCCCTAGATGAATGTTCATTACTAGATTGAGTTTCAGCGTCAGAGATAGAAACATCATTACTATCTTCAGGAGGTTTTTCTATTTTAGGTTCACTAGAGGTATGCAAAGTCCTACCATTTTTCTTTCTAGAAGGACTAGGTGCATCAGTATTAATTCTTCGGGACTCTTGTCCAATTCTTTTAGGATACCCTCAGGATAAAGTGGTTGCTGAGTCATTCTACCTCCTCTAGTTACTACTCTAATAGCATGATCATTGATATTATTGTTCATTTCATCGAGCAATTCTCTTTGAGATTTAACAACTTGTTGTAACTGAGTTTGAACCATAGATGCATGTTTTCCTACACCTCTAGCATCATTGGAGATTCTAAATAACAAGTCACTCAAGCGAGCAATCATATCAGAATTATATTTCAATTGTTTCATAACATTTTCATTGAAGTGATCTTACTTTCTAATGTAATTATCAAACTCATAAAGGCATTGACTAGGATGCATATTATAAGGGTTGTCCCTTTCATAAAATTTCATTAAGGAGTTTACCTCTACCGCCTTGGGTGGTGATATGTCAAGTCCATGTATCTCTTCAATAGGAGGTAAATTTTTAACATCCTCTGCCTTAATACCTTTTTCCTTCATAGATTTCTTTGCCTCTTGCATATCTTCCGGACTGAGATATAAATTACCCCTATTCTTTGGAGTGGGTTTATGCGATGGTTCAGGAAGAGTCCAATCATCATAATTTTTCAATATATTATTCAATAATTTCTCAGCTTGTTAAATAGTTCGTTCCCTGAAAACACAACCAACACAACTATCTAGGAAGTCCCTAGAAGCATCGGTTAGTCCATTATAGAAGATATCAAGTATTTCATTTTTCTTAAGGATGATCAGGCAAAGCATTAAGCAATTGGAGAAGCCTCGCCCAAGCTTGTGGGAGACTCTCTTCTTCAATTTGCACAAAGTTAAATATTTCCTGTAAGGCGGCTTGTTTCTTGTGAGCAGGAAAATATTTTTCAGAGAAGTAATAAATCATACCCTGGGGACTACGCACACAACCAGGAGCAAGAGTATTGTACCATATCTTAGCATCACCCTTTAATGAGAACAGAAGTAATTCGAGAATATAATAGTAGCGAAATTTATCCTCATGAGCAAAAAGGGTCGCTATATCATTTAATTTAGTAAGGTGTGCCACAACAGTTTCACTTTCATAACCATGGAAAGGATCAGATTCAACCAAAGTAATTAACTCTGGGTCGATAGAGAATTCATAATCCTTATCATCAACAGTCACGAGATCATTCATTACGAAACGAGTAAAGTGGCTTGCCGGTAACGAGATTGAACGAGGAATTGGGATACCGACGATCGAATCTCGGGCAAGTAACATACCGATTGACAAAGGGAATTGTATACGGGATTGATTGAATCCCCGACATTGTGGTTCATCCGATGAGATCATCGTGGAAGATGTGGGAGCCAACATGGGTATCCAGATCCCACTGTTGGTTATTGGCCGGAGAATGTCTCGGTCATGTCTGCATGGTTCCCGAACCCGTAGGGTCTACACACTTAAGGTTCGGTGACGCTAGAGTTGTTATGGGAAATAGTATGTGGTTACCGAAGGTTGTTCAGAGTCCCGGATGAGATACCGGATGTGACGAGGAACTCCGGAATGGTCCGGAGGTGAAGATCGATATATTGGATGAAGGGTATTGGAGTCTGGAATTATTCTGGGAGTACCGGGTGACGACCAGCGTGACCGAAAGGTGTTTCGGAGGCCCCGGCAAGCGTTGGGGGGCCTTATGGGCCAAGGGGAGGGGGCACACCAGCCCCCTAAGGGGCTGTGCGCCCCTCCCAACCCCTCTCACGTAACCTCGAGAGGTGGGGGCGCCTCCCCTAGGGCAGCCGCCCCTCCCGGCTTGGGGGGGCAAGTTTCCTAGGGGTGGGGGCGCCCAAACCCATCTAGGGTTTCCCCTGTGGCCGCCACCCCTCCCCTAGGGAACCCTAGGGCGCCTCCTCCACCCCTTCCCCCTATATATAGTGAGGGAGAGAGAGGGCAGCCGCACCCTTCCCCTGGCACAACCCTCTCCCTCCTCCAACACCTCCTCCTCCGTAGTGCTTGGCGAAGCCCTGCCAGAGAACCACGAGCTCCACCGCCACCACGCCGTCGTGCTGCTAGAGTTTTCCCTCAACTTCTCCTCTCCCCTTGCTGGATCAAGAAGGAGGAGACGTCCCTGGGCTGTACATGTGTTGAACGCGGAGGCGCCGTTTGTTCGTCGTTTAGATCGAAATCGACCGCGATCTGAATCGCTGCGTGTACGACTCCACCAACCGCGTTCTTGTAATGCTTCCGCATCGCGATCTTCAAGGGTATGAAGATCAACTCATCCTCTCCCTCTCTTGTTGCTAGAATCTCCATAGATTGATCTTAGTGATGCGTAGAAATTTTTGAATTATTGCTATGTTCCCCAACACCTCTTCCATAACATAACCCTCAGGAACAACAGGCAATTCATAATCATTGGGAGAACTTTCATCATCACTATCATCAATAATAGCATCTTCAATAATTTCATTCTCTCTAACCCTAGCAAGTTGTTCATAAGAAATTCACCTAATGGCAAAGTAGTATCATGCACAGAAGTAGTTTCATCATAAGTATTATGCATAGCAGAAGTGGCATCATCAATAACATGCGACATATCAGAATTCATAGCAGTAGCAGGTTTAGGTATCGCAAGCTTACTAATAACAGAAGGAGAATCTAGTGCAGAGCTAGATGACAGTTCCTTACCTCCCCTCGTAGTTGAGGGCAAAATCTTGGTTCTTTCGTCTTTCAAGTTCCTCATAGTGATCAACAGATATAAATCCCAAGTGACTTAGAGAATAGAGCTATGCTCCCCGGCAATGGCGCCAGAAATTAGTCTTGATAACCCATAAGTGTAGGGGATCGCAACAGCTTTCGAGGGTAAAGTATTCAACCCAAATTTATTGATTCAACACAAGGGGAGCCAAAGAATATTATTGAGTATTAGCAGTTGAGTTGTCAATTCAACCACACCTGGATAACTTAGTATCTGCGGCAAAGTATTTAGTAGCAAAGTGGTATGATAATAAAGGTAACGGTAGCAAAAGTAAAGATAATAGTTTTTGGGTTTTGTAGTGATTATAACAATAACAACGAAAAAGTAAATAAGCGAAGCACAATATGTGAAAAGCTCGTAGGCATTGGATCAGTGATGGATAATTATGTCGGATGCGATTCCTCATGTAATAGCTATAACATAGGGTGACACAGAACTAGCTCCAGTTCATCTGTAATGTAGGCATGTATTCCGTAAATAGTCATACGTGCTTATGGAAAAGAACTTGCATGACATCTTTTATCCTACCCTCCTGTGGCAGCGGGGTCCTAGCGGAAACTAAGGGATATTAAGGCCTTCTTTTAATAGAGAACCGGAACAAAGCATTAGTACATAGTGAATACATGAACTCCTCAAACTACGGTCATCACCGAGAAGTATCCCGATTATTGTCACTTCGGGGTTGTCGGATCATAACACATAATAGGTGACTATAGACTTGCAAGATAGGATCAAGAACACACATATATTCATGAAAAATAGGTTCAGATCTGAAATCATGGCACTCGGGCCCTAGTGACAAGCATTAAGCATAGCAAAGTCATAGCAACATCAATCTCAGAACATAGTGGATACTAGGAATCAAACCCTAACAAAACTAACTTGATTACATGGTAAATCTCATCCAACCCATCACCGTCCAGCAAGCCTATGATGGAATTACTCACGCACGGCAGTGAGCATCATGAAATTGGTGATGGAGGATGGTTGATGATGACGATGACGACGAATTCCCCTTTCCGGAGCCCCGAACGGACTCCAGATCAGCCCTCCCGAGAGAGATTAGGGCTTGGCGGCGGCTCCGTATCGTAAAACGCGATGAAACTTTCTCTCTGATTTTTTTCTCCGCGAGACGGAATATATGGAGTTGGAGTTGAGGTCGGCGAGCCTCGGGGCCCACGAGACAGGGGCGCCCCCCTCGTGGACAGGTGTGGGCCCCGGTCTTGATTATTTCGCCAAGATTTTTATATTTTCCAAAAAGTGCCTACGTGGATTTTCAGGACATTCCGAGAAGTTTTGTTTTCTACACATAAAACAACATCATGGCAGTTCTGCTGAAAACAGTGTCAGTCCGGGTTAGTTTCATTCAAATCATGCAAGTTAGAGTCCAAAACAAGGGAAAAAGTGTTTGGAAAAGTAGATACGTTGGAGACGTATCAATGTCAAGTCATGCCTAGCCGACAGGTGCTACGCTGTGTCTTGCCTGGTCGGCAGGTGCTACGCACGACAGATCTTACAGAATCTTCACGTCTGGATGGACGAGCGCGGGGTGGTGGCGCCATTGGGCGCCGTGGTGGCGTCGACGGATGGACGGACTGGTAAGGATGATGCGAATCTCTCTCCTAAAGATGGGTCAGCGGTCCGATGAAGATGGCAGCGTCTAGAACGTATGCATGTGGTGTATGCTTTAGGTATGCTGCACCGACTGTTGGTTCCGATACGTTATGTGGATGGATCGGCGACGACACTGGGTTTAGATATGGGGAGTGTGAGCACTCCACATTATCGAGTTTTGTAAGTGTGAGTGATGACTTCGAGTGGCTTGATGTATGTTCTTGTTTGTCCTTTGTTGAATAATAAATAAAGATGGCCGATGCATCGATTGATGCAGAGGCCGTGGGTTTTAACCTCCTTTTCAAAAAAAAACTACAACAACAAGGTTTGTCGAGGGGCGCCTTGTGCTCACTTCGCTGTTTGCAGTCCTCGGTAGGTGATTCATAGACCTGATTGTAATTTTTGTTATCTTTAATATTCTCTGTGCTACCAAGATTAAGAATAGATTGAAATTTTCTCCTAAAAAAACTCCCATTATCAGTGTACCCCTATTTGTAGATTTATTAATCAGCCGACCCGCATGAGGTTTTGCAAGATTCTCTCCAGGGCAGCAAGCGTCCAAAGGCAGACAAGTCTGGTACTACTATGCTGGTAATTACTCCTACTTTTCAAAAAGGACCTCAGTACTATTCTTTTAGGACCTACTGTTACTAATTACTTTTAGAAATTATTAGTAGTAGTCCCTACTCCTACTGTTTCAGAAAGGACCAAGTCACTGCGGCCTGGAACTGGATGGATCCCCCATTAATTTCCCAACCATCCTCTTGAAACCTCCATAATGGTTAATAATGAGGCGGCACACCAATATTCCGCCTACTGCTGCACATGGCCAACCTCGTGCTGGCTGCGCCCTCTCTTCCCCCCTGCCTCCCACCCTCCTACAGCTAGCCGCACTATATCTCATCTCCCCGTCGCGGACTACCTACTCGGCTGGCGGCCATACCTCTACTTAGTTTATACCCGGATCCCCTTGCTTTGCGCGCGCTAGTAGGAGTACGCCGCCTACCGCCATCTCCCGGCCTCGTCCGTTAGACTAGTCGCCGCCGCCATATGGAGGACTACGGCGGCGTGGCGAGCCTGGTGGCGTCCGGGGTGGTGTTCTGGTCGACGGCGTTCCTGCTGCTGCGGTCGCTGCTCCCCAAGCGCTCCTACGACTTCTGCAACCGCGCGGTCTCCACCATGCACGCCGTCACCGGCGTCGCCCTCGGCTGCCTCTCCGTGCAGGACTGGGCCTCCCCCGTCTCCCCCGTCGCCTCACCCTCCTCGCCGCGCCAGGTACGCACGCCACGCGCATTATTAGCTACTACCTGCTTAACTAATTCTGTTGCTGGTAGTTAGCGCCGTCCTCCCACTCGTCCGAGTATATATATGATTTGTTAAGGTCAATACGCCGCTTAGTCAAAAAAAACGAAACTACTGGGCGGACGACAGTGCCCGGCCGAACTATGCACGATGGCTGATTGAACGGCTTGATACAGTACATCTTGTGTAAATGGACGTCTTGATGGGTAGCATCGTGTGTAAATCGTCCATACTTGTCGTGTGTATAGCAGCGTTCTCAAAAAAATGTTGGTCGGGCTGAGAATGTTGACGGCTTAGCGATGTCTGTGGTGTATAAATTTAAATTCAAAGGAAACTTCGATGTTTAGCAACAGCACAAACCGTTAGACGCCACAGAGATATACTACTACTTCGACGACTAAGTCAATAACAATGGAGAAGGGAAAAATCTAGTTAAAAGTAGCGCTCTCTCTCTCTCTCTCTCTCTCTCTCCCGTTTCATTAACCTAAACACTTTCTCATTCGAAAGTGACGCAATGTTTTTGGGGCCCAGAATCGATGGAAAATGTACACAAGCTAGGTTACGGTGTGCATTTATGTTCTGGGAAAAAGTTATGTCGTCATGAATTTTTCAGATCGGATCTAGGTCATAGGGCATCTCCAATGCCGTATCCTAAATCGGACTCTCTATCGGTTCACAGACACGTGCTAGAGAAACCGGTCATTTGCGAGAATCATACGTCGGTCCAGATGTTTGCGGGAATTATAGCAAACGGTGTCGGTGATGCCCTATCATCCTTTGGAAAAGAATTCCTTTGAAGCATATCATGAAAGAAAAACAAATATATTTATCATTTAGTACTCGTATAAGGCCCGCCATTTGGTGAAATCTGCATCACTCATTCTGCATACTTCTAGGGCATGTCGTCCATTCGTTTCGGTTTACATTGTGCATTATAGTATCTTTTTTAGTTTTTACGTTGTGTGTACTAGACGCTTAATTACGTCCTGTCCACACATATAGAAGGTCACTCTCCGAACGAAACTACTAGGCGTACGACTATGGCCTGTCCGATAAGATACGACGCAACATCCAGCCGTCGCTGAAGTTGGAGTCCAACTGACATACGGTTGGATCTGCTCCGTTGGACAGAATTCGTACGTGAACTGTCGTACGTATAGCACTTCTCCTCTCCGAAATCCAAAGACACAAGGACAAGGTCAGGACCGTGCACTGCATCTGCATGCAGAAGTTAATTAACAGAGTAAATGCCATGCATATGTCAGACTTAATTACTCTATCCGCTGAAATTTGAACGTGTAGTCAGTCATGAAGTACGTGCAGAGAAATAAAAAAGGTAATGCTATCTGGCTGATGTTTGCTGGAAAGGGGATGCCAAACAAACGCCTAACAGTTTTAGTTGCAACGCGAGATCATGGTAGTTTATGCTCGTGTTTGCTCAAAATTTTCTTCGTCACAGAAACTGTCATGTTGTTCTGAAAAAAGCGCCACCCTCAAACAACTAGAACTATCATCAAAATGTTCGCAAACATCACCTACATTGGCAACATAAGAGGGTTCTAGAAAAAAAAACTATGCTAAAATACTCCCTCCGTTCCGAAATAATTGTCTTTCTAGAGATTTCAACAAATGACTACATACGGAGCAAAATGAATGAATCTACACTCTAAAACATGTCTACATACATCCGTATGTTATAGTCCATTTGAGATGGCTAGAAAGACAATTATTTCGGAACGGAGGGAGTAGATGTGAACAATGGTCTTCCCCGCGTTACAGCTAGCCCATGCACATGCGGTACAGTTACGACCACGACCGTATACCCGTCCAGCGAACAGAACACTCAAATGGTGTGAATCCGATAGTACGGTTAGGCGTTGTCCGCAGCCCCCAGAGTATGGAGTCGAGCTCCTCGACCCATTGTGTGTCGGATTTACTCATCATCACGAAGATCCATCTAAATCATTGCAAGGCTTCACCTTGTGTTTTCAACTTCTCTTTCTTTTCATTCCTTTTGTTTACCGGAGTTCTTCATGGAGGCTCTACATGGTGGTTCATCAAGGATTCTTTTCATTCTTCAATTGTTCTTCAAGATTTCTCTCGAAGTTATGATCCGCCAAGCTATACTCTAAAATAAACATGGTGCTCAACACATGTTTTGTTTTGAGGAGTTCAAGCATTCTTCATCTTGCATTCCGAAGTGCAATTCTTTCTACCTTGAGTAAAACTTTCGTTTTTGCTCCCCGCGACTGAGAAATAGAATTCTACTACTCCCTCTGTTCCTAAATATTTGTCTTTTTAAAGATTTCAAATAGACTATCACCTACGAATGTATATAGACATATTTTAGAGTGTAGATTCACTTATTTTGTTACGTATGTAGTCACTTGAAACACAAATATTTAGAAATGGAAGGAGTAGTGATTAGTGCTTAATCGATTAATAACTGCGGTAATTGTCAGATGAGGGCGCTGGCGGTGACGCTGTCGTACATGATCTACGACGGGGCGTGCTGCCACCTGAGCGGCGACGCGCGGCTGGACAACGCCCTGCACCACATCATCAGCATCGTCGGCCTCGCCGCCGGCCTCGCCTACCAGAGGGTACCACCTTGAGTATTTCTTCTTCTTCTTCTCTATCTTCTAGCCTTGCATTTGGTGTCATGTTGTTCTGATGAACGGAGCTGGCCGGCGTACGTGGCGTGCAGTGTGGGACGGAGCTGGTGGCGTGCCTGATCGTCACGGAGATCTCCAGCCCGCTACTGCACCTCAGGGAGATGCTCAAGGAGATCGGCGTCAAGGACACGGACCTCAACCTCCTCGTCGACGTACGTATAGATATACAGTACCTCATGATCCTGCTCCCCCTCCCTCTGCCTCTCTGGCGGTGAAGTAATTACGCACTGCTTTCTGGGCCATGCATGGGTACGTAGATCCTGTTCGCGGTGACCTTCTCGGTGGCACGGATGGTTTGCGGGACGTACGTCACCTACCGCACTGTCACGGCTGACAATCCCATCCTCATCAAGGTATGAATATAACCTTCCAACCAGGCCCAACCATTCACCATTTCTGCGTCTTGATGTCATGTGTAGCAGTATGTACTTATTTCTGCTACAATTTTTCTCAAGGCGATGGCGACGAGCTTGCTGCTGGTAAGCGCCTACTGGTTCTTGAGGATCCTCAGGATGGTTAGGCACAAGATTGGGAAGAAGAGGCTGGCGTCCAAAGCCGCCAGCAAGTGATGATGCGATAACCTGTGTTTGCGCAATCATCGTTAAAAATGCAGATCATGTACGCGTAGCACATTAATTCTTAAGTAATTGTCTGATGGGCAAAGGATGTCCCAAGCAACAGATGCATGTATTCTATTCTAGTAGCAATTTCAGTTTCGTTAATTAATGTGCATGAACTGTTACGCTCCTATGCTTACAATTCTACGTGTGATCATTCATGCTAATAAGCTCATCAAGGCTGACAAACAATAGGCACACAAAAGAGGCAGAAAACAACAAACCCATGAAGTGAAACAAAAGGGTCGAAATAGCCAGCGAACGTTCGCTGGGAGACATGGCATTTGCAAACATTTTTATGGCAAAGCACGTTGTGGGAATGTGGCAATTTCTTCAGAAACACATGGCAATTTCCAGCTGAGAGAATTTCAGATACTAGTATAGTTTCTATGCTTATACATTCTACATGGGATCATTCATGTTGATAAGCTCATCAAGGCTGACAAACAATAGCCACACAAAAGACAGAAAACAACAAACCCATGAAGTGAAACAACAAAGGGGATAGTGGTTGTAATTTACAGTTCACCTCGACCCTTTCTTGTTAAAAATCTGGATGTTAGCGCGAGGAATCAACCATGCTATGGTACACACCAAGATGAAGCTCAGGAATGAGAATGCTGCCGAGACTTGTGAAGAACTTCCTTCAACACTGTGGCGATGCGCTCGGCCATGTGGTGCTCCATGAACCTCTCCTTCACCCTGGCATAGCCATTGTTGCCCATGGAGGCCCTCTGCTCAGCATGACTTGCAAGCCTTACAATGTTCTTGGCGAGAGGCGTGACGCCCTCCTTTCCAGCAGGGTGCAGAAGGCCAGTTGAACCATCCAAGACGATTTCGGTGGTCCCGCCGGCAGCCGTGCCCTGATATTGCAGTGCCATTAAAACTGAGTCAATGAATTGGCTTATGGAAGCATCAAGCACGCTACAGAAAATGCAGGCTAAGAAACAGTGGATGGAGGGGACCCAAGAGGTGTAGGAACTTGAATTTCGCACAGTAAATCCAGCCTCGTGACTGTCGACAATAACTCTAGATTCAGAGAAATACTGGCCTATGTTCCAGCAATTGCAGTAAAGGTTGATTGCCTGGCGGATAGACTGATGGCATAACTCACATGTGCACGTGCATCCGTATCTAAACAAATCTAAGACAACTAATTTGGGACGGAGGGAGTATTTGTGAACAGAGGTAGTAGTAGAGAGGAGAATATACCAGCACTGGCAACTTGAACGCCATTGCTTCTATCGTTATCCTTCCAAAACATTCTCCACGGGCCTGGGCATAAAGAACATATTACTGATTGTGTTCAGCAGAAACATGTCTTACGAATAACCTTTTTCATACTAGCTGTATAGATCTTAGAAAGAAATCAGACAAAAATCAACAGACTTTTGCCCTGTCCCGCTGATATACCCTATAAAGTAACTAAACAAAGTGGTTAAAGTAGAGAAGCAAGCAAGCAAACAAACAAACAAACTACAGTTAGCAATCCTCATTGTACCCAGCATGCTGAAAAATGATGCACTCTGATATGAGGTGGCGTGTGTCAGTTTCTGGTTAGAGTTGTGGAAATGTATTACTACCTCCGTCCCTAAATAGATGGCATATAATTTCAGTCAAAAAGTCAATGCTTCCTAAGTTTGACCATGTGTATATAGAAAAATGTGAAGATAAACAATTCCAAATCAATATCAATATATCCATCATTAGATCTATTTTCATAATCTATTTATTCAATACTATAGTTGTTGATATTTTCATCTATATATTTGGTCAAACTTAGAGAGAATTCACTTTTTGACTGAACTTATGCGCCATCTATTTGAGGACAGAGGGAGTATTCTAGAATAAATGGAATGTTTCGACAAGCAGAGTGAGCTCTAGTGAAAATCAGTCTAGCAAATCATCAATTTATTGGATTAACAGAACGCTATCATGGAAAATGTTAGCACTCAACTGTGGAAAAGCTTTCACTCATGAACAAATCTTTCTCAACTATAGCCACATTGAATGTAATGTTTTCCTACTGTAACATAAGTACTAGTGCCCTGGAAGTGACGACCATTTAATTATTATTTTCACGAATACACAAGATTGTGTACAATTTCATTGATAGGTAGAGAGTGAAACTCACAAAACCACGTACACATTCTTAGCAGCATAATAAGTAATAAACTAATAACCAACATGGGTCAACATTACTGATAGGTTTGACTACTAACACTGATAGATGGTAAGCTATGCCTACAAGCAAGGCTATTACAGAACAACTTTAAAGAAAAAATAAAGGAGAAGTTTGTTTAAATGATACTCTCACATAAGGGATGTCCAATGACATTTCTTTGCACTATGTGCGTGGACCCTGGGTAATGCAACTTCTCTATGTAAAAACTGGCAAAGCAACGTAAGCATGCTCCGAGAATAAACATAGGTTGCATAAATATTGTCCACACAAATAATGTGGATGGACTAGATTAAAGAACCTCATTGACTGATCCCCCGGACCCTAAAAAGTTAGCATGGATGGAGTCAACCTATAAGAGTTTGTTGTTCCCAGATTATGAGAGGTATTTGAACGCTCTGCCCAAGTGGGAAAAATGCAAACAACGTTGCAAACATACATAGTGCATACAGTTCCATCGTAGCATACCATTGAAATGGGGACAGAAGAGAAAAATATATCCATACTATGACTCACCTGAGAGTTCTGGACAAGCACATCAATTGCAGCCAAATAAGGTGCCACTGCCAACGTCTTGTTTATAAAGTGAACACGGTCATGGATCCCATTCTTCGCCACAAATTCACGTAACTGTGTCTCAAACTTCGTCTGAGCACTCATATCACTTCCGACAACTACAGCATGCACTTTAGGCACTTTTAACTTCTGATGTTGGATGAGTTGCAGGCTCTGATGAAATGCTTGAAGAAATAAGTCTTGTCCTTTTCCCCGTGAAACACCTGGATTGCAAGATATTTATCAAGAACAATAGCATATAAGAGCATAAATCGGAGAGAATGATTGGTCCAACAAATATATAGTTTGGAAGTATGACTTTGGCAAACAAAACATACTGTTTATTATAGCAAATAGGAGATCTTCACTCCTAACTCCAAGGGACTCGCGTATATGTTCACGTAGGACTCTTCTTGCGACATTATCTTCGGCAACTTCTGTTAACTCTTTACTATTCCCGAGGTGAACAGCATAAGTTTGTGGCATCTGTATACTTTATGCACAAGAACATTAGTAGGAATAAAGAAGCTGAAAGCATGCAACAAACAAAATGATCATTGTCTACAATATTCCATTGTGGAGTAAAAGCTCATACATAGGCATATAGCACAAGAAAAACATTTTAGCTAGTAAAATTTGGAACTAAGTCACCACATACACAAGGGCCAGAGAGATAAATATCCACTGGACTAGTAATTCACATCAAACGCAAGAGTCCAACAGCACAAATGGTAGCATGGTACTCATAATGTAATGTACACAGAAGAAAGCTGCACATACTTTAGACGGTCATGAGTCCTGGTCTTCCAATATTCAACTGTTATATGAGAATCGATCATGGCTCCAGCAACCAAAGGAAGATGCTTCACATACTCAAGCTTAAAGTAATGTCCTCGCATTTCATGGATCCACCACAAAATCTTCGGAAGGACTTGAGGAACATTATCTTTTAGAACAGCATCGAGCCACTTGCCAGCAACAGCGGTGTTCAAGATAACCAGGTCAGCCTTAAGAGCAGTCTCAATTGCCTCCTGTCCCCTAGCAGGTAAAACCTGTGAAGCGACCATGTAAGTAGATGTGACTTCCTCTAAAATTATAAATTAGTTCCCTAGCATAAGTAAAATATTGCATTACAGTAGATTAAGTTCTTAATTTGGACATGCTTTATTGTCTTCAACTATGACTTATTCTATGACACTTCGAAATAGCAGTTTAGTACAATCACGCCGAATAAGATGAAACATGAACTTCATCACTTTCATATTTTGGATATGCTTTTTTCTACAACCTCGGGTGTGGTGCTTCAACAATAATTTATTCCACGACACTTTGATATAGAAATTCACTACTATCATGCCAAACAAGATGAAACATGAACTTTTGATCATGTGAAACATAGACGTGACAGAGATGAGAGGTGAGACGAGCTTTGCTAAAAAAGGCTATATCCATGTAAAAACTGCGACAGTGGAACAGGCACATACAAACCTTTCATCTTTAACCAGTGATATTTTTTCAAACATTTCTTGGTCATACAAAAGTAATACATGTAAACTCATCACAAGAATTATGTTCATATTTAACACATTTATATATTTTACAATACATTGTGATATTGCTTCCTGGAGACCTGGACATCGTCGAATGTACAAAACATCCGAAGTTTGCGACGGTAAGGTGTGATTTGTGAAAACAAATGCGGGACTCGGACCATACCTGCACTCCATGGTTCAACATCTTATGCTCCAAGCTATATGAAACATCATTTGTTCCTTCGGGTCGCTGGTTTGTTATCCACACCACTTGACAACCAACCTGCCGCAGAAGAAATGCCAGCTCCATCAGTAATAACGGTCCACCTGCACAAAACAGAAGTATCTCCAATAAAACTGGTTTATAAACAAAATAATGGCAATACCACACCAATTTAGAGATCTCTGCCGATAAAATGCAGCAAATCTCATAAAGACTCGAAGGCCCCACTCTTCAAACTTATGAGCAACTAGACCAGAGTGAAATATTCAGCAACATTCGTTTATAGTCTGTGATGTTTTTTTTTCAGGGATCTTGAGTTAGCCTGAACGTTCCAAGCAAAAATTTCACTAACCTATCTTAATTTCTCTGTTTATTACCTCGGAATATACATAATTCCTAGTATCCCGAATCGCTAGGGCGCCGCAGTGAACTAAATTCATGTGCAAATCTCGCGATGGTATCATGGTACAGCGTTTGCTCAAACCAGCACGCAAGGGAAAAGTGAAGCACACCGCGATTAGTTACCGGAGAGGGAGAGTTCGTGGGAGACAAGCAGCACGAGCTTGGACTTCATGAACCCGAGGGGGCTCGAGGCAGCATCGCCAGCTTGGGCGGTAGCGACGTCTACAGGATCCCCTCGGGAATCGCATGGGCCGACAGGGCCGCCGCGGAGGACATAGCCGGCGGTGAAGGCGGAGGCGGCCACGGCGACGAGGAGCAGGAGGAGGAGGCGGGTCCGGTGGTGGGCAGGGCCGCGGCCGCCGGCGGCCGACGCAGCCGCGGATGGAGGAGGTTTCGCCATCGCCGCCAGGAGAGAACGGGGCGGCGGCGAGATTAGATTGAACGAACGGTCTTGATTTGGCGACCGGTATTTTGAGAAATTGGGATTCTGGTGTAGTGGTATTTTTGCCGGGCATCCAAACGTTTTGACATCGCACTTTTTGTGCAACAACAGGATAATAATGTGCAACAACAGGACAAAATTTAAATATACAACTATTCTTGTTGCTCGCAAGCTCATTCAAAAATCTTCTCGCAATATTGTCCACAACCCCTGTTGGCCACGAGCTCCACGAGTGGTCATCTCCCACCAGATCGTCTCAAGCAGCCACTGAGGTGTGAACCTGGTAGACAGCGACTACTGCCATCGGCCCCAGCGTCCTGCATCGAGCGTTCCGCCGTCGGCCACTCTGGCCCCGGCGTCCACCTTCCCCTCCTCCCGCCGTCGGCCGCTCCGGCCCCGGCGTCCACCCATCTCCGCTACCGGCCTCTCCGGTCCGGCGCCCTCAGCTCCCCCGCCCCGTCCACCCTCCTTTCTTTCCTCCCCTCCTCGGTCCCCGGTTCCCTCTTCCCCATGGCGGCCAAATCCGCGAGCCCGGAGTCTGTTTCCTCGGCGTAACCCCGGTCGCATCTGGTGGTCTCTGGCCTGGGGCTGTCTGGCTCGCCGGGAGTCCAGTCGTCTTCTAGTGTGTCGGCCTCGGCCCGGGCCAGGGATGTGGGGGCGCGTCGATGGGCGGCGGCCGGAGGTCGGCTTATAAGCTGTGGCCGCCCCGCAAGGTCTTTGGCGTCGGCGCAAAGCGTTCTGCGGCGGCTCGAGGCGGCCGTGGTGCGTCGCGGCCGCCGTTGGCCTCCTAGTCGGAGCGTGACAGACCCCTATGCTTCAACTGCTTTCGGGGTGGGCACCGCAAGCAAGACTGTGCTTTCCCGCCACTGTGCATCCGCTGCAATCTGGAGGGTCACTCGTCGGACCAATGCAAGAGGCCTTGCAGCCCTGTCCCCGTGGAAGAGCTTCGTTAGGCAGCCATTAACAAGGTGGCCAGGTCGGCCCTAGAGCACTCGTTAGCCAGGCTCATGGGGCGGACTTTGCTGGTTACTAGACAGAATGCGATGTCGGCTCCGCCGACACGATCATTATCGGGTGTCCCTGCAATCAGCCCTATGCCCGAACAGCTGACGGTGTCAGTGGAGAGCGGAGACATCTGTGTCCTCGTCGCTCCCCGACCATGGATGACATGGAGGCCAGGCTGCGGCTTGCCGCGGTGGTCTATGTTGGTGGGGCGCGGCCGCCGGTGTCCCGCGTGGAGGCGGCGGGAGCAATTTCGGTGCAGCTGGGCATTCCGCGGCACAAGTTCTCCGTCCACTGATACCACCCTGAGGATTTCCTAGTGGTCTTCGCCACGCCGGAGCTGTCTTCGCCACACCGGAGCTACGCAACTTCGCTACTGGTGTTGATTCCATCGAGCACTCTGGTTTCAAAGTTGTTTCTTCGGCCTTGGCTGCGTCAAGCTCAAGCCTCGGCGAGGGTCATGTGGGTTCTGGTGGACATCATGATCGAGGGCATCCCGTCGCATGCCTGGGAGTGCAAGACGGCGGCCAAGATCCTGGGTGCCTCGTGTGACATCGTCAGCCTTGCCCCGGAGACCGCTAGCCGTGAAGATTTATCGGTGTTCAAGCTCCGGGCATGGTGTCGTGACCCGGATCTCGTTCTAGTGCAGAAGCGGATTTGGATCTCCGAGCCGCCGGTGGAGATTACGTGTCAGGCTTGCAGCTGCCTTTTGGAGTACCCCACCTTGATAAACATTGGCTGCATGCATGATTTCACCTCGTCGGAGAACTAGCGCCGGTCGGCTAGCTCGGATGGGATGGGAGCGGGCAGAGCGGTCTGCCGGACGACTCGGATGACTCTTTTGTTGGTGGAGAGACCCAAGTTCTGCCGTGGACGAGAGGTGTCCTGCTACCTCTTGAGCTTGCATTGGTTTTTCCCTTGAAGAGGAAAGGGTGATGCAGCAAAGTAGAATAAGTACTTCCCTCAGTTTGAGAATCAAGGTATCAATCCAGTAGGAGACTACCCACAAGTCATCGAATACTTGCACAAACAATCAACAAACTTGCACCCAACGCGGTAAGGGGTTGTCAATCCCTTCACGGTTATTTGCAAAAGTGAGATCTGATAGAGATAGATAAACGGTAAAGTAAATATTTTTGGTATTTTTGGTTTATAGATTGGAAAGTAAAGATTGCAAAGTAAAGAAACGGCGACAGAAATTGGTAAGTTGACGGGAAACTAATATGATGTAAAATAGACCCGGGGGACATAGGTTTCACTAGTGGCTTCTCTCAAGATAGTAAATATTACAGCGGTTACCAAATTACTGCCGAGCAATTGATAGAAGAGCGCATAATTATGACGACATCTAAGGCAATGATCATGAATATAGGCACCACGTGTTAAGTAGACCGAAACGATTCTGCATCTACTACTATTACTCCACACATCGACCACTATCCAACATGCATCTAGAGTATTAAGTTCATAAAGAACGGAGTAACGCATTAAGTAAGATGACATGATGTAGAGGAATTAACTCAAGCAATATGATGAAAACACCATCTTTTTATCCTCGATGGCAACAATACAATATGTGCCTTGCTGGCCCTACTGTCACTGGGAAAGGACACTGCAAGATTGAACCCAAAACTAAGCAGTTCTCCCATTGCAAGAAAAATCAATCTAGTAGGCCAAACTAAACCGGTAATTCGAAGAGACTTGCAAAGATATCAAATCATGCATATAAGAATTCAGAGAAGACTCAAATAATATTCATAGATAATCTGATCATAAATCCACAATTCATCGGATCTCAACAAACACACCGCAAAAGAGTATTACATCGAATAGATCTCCAAGAACATCGAGGAGAACATTGTATTGATAATCAAAGAGAGAGAAGAAGCCATCTAGCTACTAGCTATGGACCCGTAGGTCCGAGGTAAACTACTCACGCTTCATCGGAAGGGTAATGGTGTTGATATAGAAGCCCTCCGTGATCGAATCCCCCTCCGGCAAGACGCCGGAAAAGGCCCCTAGATGGGATCTCACCGGTACAGAAGGTTGTGGCGGTGGAAAAGTGTTTTCGTGGCTCCCCCTGATGTTTTTGGGGTATAAGAGTATATATAGGCGAAGGAGCTAGGTCAGGAGACCCACGAGGGGCCCACGAGGTAGGGGTGCGCCCTACCCCCTGGGCGCGCCCACCACCCTCGTGGCCGCCTCGTTGCATCTCTGACTTCATCTCCAAGTCTCCTGGCTTGCTTCTGGTCCAAGAAAGATCATCGCGAAAGTTTCATTCCGTTTGGATTCCGTTCGGTATCCTTTTCTGCGAAACTCTAAAACAGGCAAAAAAACAGAAACTGACACTGGGCCCTCGGTTAATAGGTTAGTCCCTAAAATAAAATATAAATGCATATTAAACATCCAAAACAGATAATATAATAGCATGGAATAATAAAAAATTATAGATACATTGGATACGTATCAAGCATCCCCAAGCTTAATTCATGCTTGTCCTCGAGTAGGTAAATGGTAAAAACAGAATTTTTAATGTGGAATGCTACCTAACATATTTATCCATGTAATTCTCTTTATTGTGGCATGAATGTTTAGATCCGAAAGATTCAAAACAAAAGTTTAATATTGACATAAAAACAATAATACTTTAAGCATACTAATAAAGCAATCATGTCTTCTCAAAATAACATGGCCAAAGAAAGCTATCCCTACAAAATTACATAGTCTGGCTATGCTCTATCTTCATCACACAAAATTGTTTCATAATTTTGATGTTCTCAAACTTTTTCAACCTTCACGCAATACATGAGCGTGAGCCATGGATATAGCACTATGGTGGAAGAGAATATGGTGGTTGTGCAGAAGACAATAAGGAGGAAGATAGTCTCACATCAACTAGGCATATCAACGGCTATGGAGATGCCCATCAATAGATATCAATGTGAGTGAGTAGGGATTGCCATGCAACAGATGCACTAGAGCTATAAGTGTATGAAAGCTCAGAAAAGAAACTAAGTGGGTGTGCATCCAACTTGTTTGCTCACGAAGACCTAGGGCAATTTGAGGAAGCCCGTCATTGGAATATACAAGCCAAGTTCTATAATGAAAAATTCCCACTAGCATATGAAAGTGACAAAATTGGAGACTCTCTATCATGAAGATCATGGTGCTACTTTCAAGCACAAGTGTGGAAAAAGGATAGTAACATTTCCCCTTCTCTCATTTTTTCTCATTTTTTTTCTTTTCTTTCTTTTTTTACTTTTTTTTTCTTTCCTTTTCCTTTTTTTCTCTCGTTTTTTTATTTTTTATTTTTCGTACGGAGTCTCATCCCGACTTGTGGGGGAATCATAGCCTCCATCATCCTTTCCTCACGTGGGACAATGCTCTAATAATAAAGATCATCACACTTTTATTTACTTACAACTCAAAAATTACAACTCAATGCTTAGAACAAAATCTGACTCTATGTAAATGCCTCCGGTGGTGTACCAGGATGTGGAATGAATCAAGAGTGACATGTATGGAAGAATTATGAAAGGTGACTTTGCCACAAATACAATGTCAGCTACATGATCATGCAAAGCAATATAGCAATGATGAAGCGTGTCATAATAAACGAAACGGTGGAAAGTTGCATGGCAATATTATCTCGGAATGGCTATGGAAATGCCATAATAGGTAGGTATGGTGGATGTTTTGGGGAAGGTATATGATGGGTGTATGGTACCGGCGAAAGTTGCATGGCACAAGAGAGGCTAGCAATGGTGGAAGGGTGAGAGTGCGTATAATCCATGGACTCAACATTAGTCATAAAGAACTCACATACTTATTGCAAAAATCTATTAGTTATCAAAATGAAGTACTACGCGCATGCTCCTAGGGGGATAGATTGGTAGGAAAAGACCATCGCTCGTCCCCGACCACCACTCATAGGGAAGACAATCAAAAAATAAATCATGCTCCGACTTCATCACATAACGGTTCACAATACGTGCATGCTACGGGAATCACAAACTTTAACACAAGTATCTCTCAAATTCACAACTACTCACTAGCATGACTCTAATATCACCATCTTCATATCTCAAAACAATCATAAAGAATCAAACTTCTCATAGTATTCAATGCACTTTATATGAAAGTTTTTATTATATCCATCTTGGATGCATATCATATTAGGACTAATTTTATAACCAAAGCAAATTACCATGTTGTTCTAAAAGACTCTCAAAATAATATAAGTGAAGCATGAGAGTTCATAAATTTCTATAAAATAAACCACCGTCGTGCTCTAAAATGATATAAGTTAAGTACTAGAGCAATATTTTTTAGCTCAGAAGATATAAGTGAAGCACATAGAGTATTCTAATAATTCACGATTCAAGTGTGTCTCTCTAAAAAGGTGTGTACAGCAAGGATGATTGTGTTAAACTAAGAATAAAAGACTCAAATAATACAAGACCCTCCAAGAAAAACACATATAATGTGGTGAATAAAAATATAGCCTCAAGTAAAGTTACCGATAGACGAAGACTGAAGAGGGGATGCCTTCCGGGGCATCCCCAAGCTTAGGCTTTTGGTTGTCCTTGAATATTACCTTGGGGTGCCTTGGGCATCCCCAAGCTTAGGCTCTTGCCACTTCTTATTCCATAGTCCATCAAATCCTTACCCAAAACTTGAAAACTTCACAACACAAAAGTCAATAGAAAATCTCATGAGCTCCGTTAGTATAAGAAAATAAATCACCACTTTAAGGTATTGTTGCAAAATCATTATTTATTTATATTGGTGTAATATCTACTATATTCCAACTTTTCCATGATTCATACCCCCTCCCCCAGATACTACCCATAGATTCATCAAAATAAGCAAACAACACGCAAAAAACAGAATCTGTGAAAAACAGAACAGTCTGTAGCAATTTGTAACTCTTGAATACTTATGTAACTCTAAAATTCTGAAAATTTAGGAAAACCTGAGAAATTTGTGTACCAATCCATAGAAAAATGAATCAGATCAAAAGCACGTTTCTGTGAATTAAGAAAATTATTTTCCTGGGCGCAAAAGTTTATGATTTTCAACAGGATCAACACAACTATCACCGTAAACTATCCTAATGGTTTAACTTGGCACAAACACTAATTAAAATAAAACCACATCTAACCAGAGGCTAGATGGATTATTTATTACTAAACAGGAACAAAAAGCAAAGAACAAAAAATAAAATTGGGTTGCCTCCCAATAAACGCTATTGTTTAACTCCCTTAGCTAGGCATTGATAATTTTAATGATGCTCACATGAAAGACAAGAAGTGAAGCACAGAGAAAGCATCATATAGCACGTGACAAACAAATCTATGTCTAACATACTTCCTACGCATAGGCATCTTACAAGCAAACAAATTATCAAGGCAAGCAAAAACAAGCATATGCAAAGAAGAAGAAAGAGACGATAGCAATCTCAACATGAAGAAAGGTGATACGTCCATTTTGCATCATGCTTTTATATCAATATTTATTGCATAATGGGTTGTTATTACACATTATGTCTCAATACTTATGGCTATTCTCTCTTATTTTACAAGGTTTACCATGAAGAGGGGGAATGCCGGCAGCTGGGATTCTGGCTGGAAAAGGAGCAAATATTGGAAACCTATTCTGCACAGCTCCCAAAATCCTGAAACTCCACGGAAGTTATTTTTGGAATTATTAAGAATTATTGAGCAAAGAAAACACCAGAGTGGGCCCACACCCTGGCCAGGAGGGTGGGGGTGCGCCCACCCCTACTGGGCGCGCCCCCTGTCTCCTGGGCCCCCTGGTGACCCTCCGGTGCCCATCTTCTGCTATATGAAGGCTTTTACCCTGGAAAAAATCATAAGCAAGCTTACGAGACGAAACTCCGCCGCCACGAGGCGGAACCAATCTAGGGCTCTGGCGGAGCTGTTCTGCCGGGGAAACTTCCCTCCGGGAGGGGGAAATCATCACCATCGTCATCACCAACGATCCTCTCATCGGGAGGGGGTCAATCTCCATCAACATCTTCACCAGCACCATCTCCTCTCAAAACCCTAGTTCATCTCTTGTATCAATCTTGTATCAATACCACAAATTAGTACCTGTGGGTTGCTAGTAGTGTTGATTACTCCTTGTAGTTGATGCTAATTGGTTTACTTGGTGGAAGATCATATGTTCATATCCTTAATGCATATTAATACTCCTCTGTTTATGAACATGAATATGCTTTGTGAGTAGTTACGTTTGTTCCTGAGGACATGGGTGAAGTCTTGCTATTAGTAGTCATGTGAATTTGGTATTCGTTCGACATTTTGATGAGATGTATGTTGTCTCTCCTCTGGTGGTGTTATGTGAACGTCGACTCCATGACACTTCACCATTATTTCGGCCTAGAGGAAGGCATTGGGAAGTAATAAGTAGATGATGGGTTGCTAGAGTGACAGAAGCTTAAACCCTAGTTTATGCGTTGCTTCATAAGGGGCTGATTTGGATCCATTAGTTTCATGCTATGGTTAGGTTTACCTTAATACTTCTTTTGTAGTTGCGGATGCTTGCAATAGGGGTTAATCATAAGTGGGATGCTTGTCCAAGTAAGGGCAGTACCCAAGCACCGGTCCACCCACATATCAAATTATCAAAGTACCGAACGCGAATCATATGAGCATGATGAAAACTAGCTTGACGATAATTCCCATGTGTCCTCGGGAGCACTTTTCTCATTATAAGAAATTGTCCAGGCTTGTCCTTTGCTACAAAAAGGATTGGTCCACCTTGCTGCACTTTATTTACTTTTATTGCTCGTTACCCGTTACAAATTATCTTATCACAAAACTATCTGTTACCTACAATTTCAGTGCTTGCAGAGAATACCTTACTTAAAACCGCTTGTCACTTCCTTCTGCTCCTCGTTGGGTTCGACACTCTTACTTATCGAAAGGGCTACAATAGATCCCCTATAATTGTGGGTCATCAAGACTCTTTTCTGGCGCTGTTGCCGGGGAGTGAAGGGCCTTTGGTGAGTGGAACTTGGTAAGGAAACATTTATATAGTGTGCTGAAATTTTCTGTCACTTGTTACTATGGAAACTAATCCTTTGAGGGGCTTGTTCGGGGCATCTTTGCCCCGACTAGTAGAGCAAGGAGTTGCTCCTCAACCTACTGAACCTACTGACAATGTTTACTTTGAGATTCCTTCGGGTGTGATAGAGAAACTGCTAGCTAATCCCTTTGCGGGAGATGGAACATTGCATCCCGATTTACACCTTATCTTTGTGGATGAAGTTTGTGGATTATTTAAGCTTGCAGGTATTCCCGATGATGTTGTCAAAAGGAAGGTCTTCCCTTTATCTTTTAAGGGAGATGCATTGACATGGTATAGGCTATGTGATGATACGGGATCTTGGAATTATAAACGATTGAAGTTGGAATTTCACCAGAAGTTCTATCCTATGCATCTTGTTCATCGTGATCGTAATTACATATATAATTTCTGGCCTCGCGAAGGAGAAAGCATCACTCAAGCTTGGGGGAGGCTTAAGTCAATGTTATATTCATGCCCCAATATTGAGATCTCAAGAGATATGATTATTCAAAAAAATTATGCGCAGCTTTCTCTCAATGATCGCACCATGCTTGATACTTCCTGTGCTGGTTCTTATATGCTGAAGACTACTGAATTCAAGTGGGACTTATTGGAAAGAATTAAACACAACTCTGAAGATTGGGGTTCCGACGATGGTAAGGAGTCAGATATAACACCTAAGTTTGATTGTGTTAAATCTTTTATGGATACCGATGCTTTTCGTGGATTTAGCGCTAAGTATGGACTTGACTCTGAGATAGTAGCTGCTTTTTGTGAATATTTTGCTACTCACGTTGATCTCCCTAAGGAGAAGTGGTTTAAATATAATCCTCCCATTGAAGTAAAAGTAGTTGCACCTATTACAGTTGAAGAAAAGACTATAACTTATAATGATCCTATTGTTCCTACTACTTATGTTGAGAAACCACCTTTTCCTGTTAGGATGAAGGATCATGCTAAAACTTCAACTGTTGTTTGTAAGAGTAACACTAGAACTTATACACCTCCTGAGAAAATCAAAGTTGAACCTAGTATTGCTATGGTTAAAGATCTCTTGGATGATAATTTAGATGGGCATGTTATTTACTTCTTTGAACAGGCTGCCAATATGCTAGACCAGATGCTAAGATACATAGACCTTTTGTAGGCATGCCTGTTATTTCTGTTAAAATAGGAGATCATTTTTATCATGGCTTATGTGATATGGGTGCTAGTGCTAGTGCAATACCCTTTGACTTATATACAGAAATTATGCATGATATTGCACCTGCTGAAATAGAAGATATTGATGTTACTATTAAGCTTGCCAATAGGGACACCATTAAGCCAGTTGGGATTATTAGAGATGTTGAAGTCTTGTATGGGAAGGTTAAATATCCTGCTGATTTTCTTGTTCTTGGTTCCCCACAAGATGACTTTTGTCCCATTATTTTTGGTAGACCCTTCTTGAATACTGTTAATGCTAGGATTGATTGCAAAAAGGATATTGTTACAATTGGCTTAGGGGATATGTCTCATGAGTTTAATTTTGCTAAGTTTCATAGACAACCCCGTGATAAAGAATCACCTAGTAAGGATGATATTATTGGTCTTGCTTCTATTGCCGTGCCTCCTACTGATCCGTTAGAACAATGTTGCTAGACCATGAAAATGATATGTTTATGAATGAAAGAAGGGAAATAGATGAAGTGTTCCTTCAACAGGGTCCTATTCTGAAACACAATTTGCCTGTTGAAATCCTAGGGGATCCCCCTCCACCCAAGGGTGATCCCGTGTTTGAGCTCAAATCATTACCTGCTAATCTTAAGTATGCTTATCTTGATGAAAAGGAAATATATCCTGTTATTATTAGTGCTAACCTTTCAGAGCAAGAAGAGGAAAGATTATTGAAAACTCTGAAGAAGCACCGTGCTGCTATTGGATATACTCTGGATGATCTTAAGGGCATTAGTCCCACTCTATGCCAACACAAAATTAAAGTGGAGAAAGATGCCAAACCAGTTAGAGATCCTCAACGACGATTAAATCCTAAGATGAAAGAAGTGGTAAGAAAGGAGATACTAAAGCTCCTTGAGGCAGGTATAATTTATCCTGTTGCTGATAGTGAATGGGTAAGTCCTGTCCATTGTGTTCCCAAAAAGGGAGGTATTACTGTCGTTCCTAATGATAAAGATGAATTGATCCCGCAAAGAATTATTATAGGTTATAGGATAGTAGTTGATTTCCGTAAATTAAATAAAGCTACTAAGAAAGATCATTACCCTTTACCTTTTATTGATCAAATGCTAGAAAGACTATCCAAACATACACATTTCTGCTTTCTAGATGGTTATTCTGGTTTCTCTCAAATACCTGTGTCAGCGGAGGATCAATCAAAAACTACTTTTACTTGCCCTTTTGGTACTTTTGCTTATAGACATATGCCTTTTGGTTTATGTAATGCACCTACTACCTTTCAAAGATGCATGATGGCTATATTCTCTGACTTTTGTGAAAAGATTTGTGAGGTATTCATGGATGATTTCTCCGTTTATGGATCCTCTTTTGATGATTGCTTGAGCAACCTTGATCGAGTTTTGCAGAGATGTGAAGACACTAGTCTCGTCTTGAATTGGGAAAAGTGCCACTTTATGGTTAATGAAGGCATTGTCTTGGGGCATAAGATTTCTGAGAGAGGTATTGAAGTTGATAAAGCTAAAGTTGATGCTATCGAAAAGATGCCATGTCCCAAGGACATAAATGGTATAAGAAGTTTCCTTGGTCATGTCGGTTTTTATAGGAGGTTCATTAAGGACTTTTCTAAAATCTCTAGGCCTCTGACTAATTTATTGCAAAAATATATTCCTTTTATCTTTGATGATGATTGTGTAGAAGCATTTGAAATACTTAAGAAAGCTTTGATTACTGCACCTATTGTTCAGCCACCTGATTGGAATTTACCTTTTGAAATTATGTGTGATGCTAGTGATTATGCTGTAGGTGCTGTTCTAGGGCAAAGAGTTGATAAGAAATTGAATGTTATCCAGTATGCTAGTAAAACTCTTGATACTGCCCAAAGAAATTATGCTACTACTGAAAAAGAGTTCTTAGCAGTTGTTTTTGCATGTGATAAGTTTAGACCTTATATTGTTGATTCCAAAGTTACTATTCACACTGATCATGCTGCTATTAAATATCTTATGGAAAAGAAAGATGCTAAGCCTAGACTTATTAGATGGGTTCTCTTGCTCCAAGAATTTGATTTGCATATTATTGATAGAAAGGGAGCTGAGAACCCCATTGCAGACAACTTGTCTAGGCTAGAGAATGTTCTTGATGACCCACTACCTATTGATGATAGCTTTCCTGATGAACAATTAATGGTCATTAATGCTTCTCGTACTGCTCCATGGTATGCTGATTATGCTAATTACATTGTTGCTAAATTTATACCACCTAGTTTCACATACCAGCAAAAGAAAAAGTTCTTTTATGATTTAAGACATTACTTCTGGGATGACCCACACCTTTATAAAGAAGGAGTAGATGGTGTTATTAGAAGTTGTGTACCTGAGCATGAACAGGAACAGATCCTACGCAAGTGTCACTCTTAACCATATGGAGGACACCACGCTGGAGATAGAACTGCACATAAGGTATTGCAATCCGGTTCTTATTGGCCTACTCTCTTCAAAGATGCTCGTAAGTTTGTCTTGTCTTGTGATGAATGTCAAAGAATAGGTAATATTAGTAGACGTTAAGAAATGCCTATGAACTATTCTCTTGTTATTGAACCATTTGATGTTTGGGGCTTTGATTATATGGGACCTTTTCCTGCCTCTAATGGTTACACACATATTTTAGTTGCTGTTGATTACGTTACTAAGTGGGTAGAAGCTATTCCAACTAGTAGTGCTGATCATAACACCTCTATTAAGATGCTTCAAGAAGTTATTTTTCCGAGATTTGGAGTCACTAGATATCTTATGACTGATGGTGGTTCACATTTTATTCATGGTGCTTTCTGTAAGATGCTTGCTAAGTACGACGTTAACCATAGAATTGCATCTCCTTATCACCCGCAGTCTAGTGGTCAAGTAGAGTTGAGCAATAGAGAGCTCAAATTAATTTTGCAAAAGACTGTGAATAGATCTAGAAAGAATTGGTCCAAGAAACTTGATGATGCATTATGGGCCTATAGAACTGCATATAAAAATCCTATGGGTATGTCTCCATATAAGATGGTTTATGGAAAAGCATGTCACTTACCTCTTGAACTTGAACATAAGGCATATTGGGCTATTAAAGAGCTCAATTATGACTTCAAACTTGCTGGTGAGAAGAGGTTGTTTGACATTAGCTCACTTGATGAATGGGGAACCCAAGCCTACGAGAATGCCAAGTTGTTCAAAGAAAAAGTTAAAAGATGGCATGACAAAAGGATACAAAAGCGTGAGTTTAACGTAGGTGATTATGTGTTGCTATTCAACTCCCGTTTAAGATTTTTTGCAGGAAAACTTCTCTCTAAATGGGAAGGTCCTTACGTTATCGAGGAGGTCTATCATTCCGGTGCCATAAAAATCAACAACTTCGAAGGCACAAGCCCGAGGGTGGTGAATGGTCAAAGAATCAAACATTATATCTCAGGTAATCCTATCAATGTTGAAACTAATATTATTGAGACCGTAACCCCGGAGGAACACATAAGGGACAATTTCCAGAACATTTTAGACTCCGAAAAGGAATAGATATGTGGTACGGTAAGTAAACCGACTCCAAAACAATTCTAATGGTAATTTTTCTCCGTTTTGGAATATTTAAGAATTTTGGAAAGAAAGAAGTAATCCGGGAAGGACACGAGGCCTCCACGAGGGTGGAGGGCACGCCCACCCTTACTGGGCGCACCCCCTGTCTCGTAGGCACCTCGTGTGCCTCCCGGACTCCGTTTTCTTGCACGTTACATATTTTGGTCAGTAAAAATTCATTATATAATCTGCCGAAGGTTTTGACCACCATATTACGCAAATATCCTCTGTTTTCGTTTCGAGCTGTTTTTTGACAGATCTAGAGCACCATGACGTCTCCAAGTGCTCCCAAGGACAAGTTTTTCGAGAGGGTTATCAACCCCTATCTCACGGAGGTGTTGCAACACCCTCAAACAATTAAGTTGTGTGAGGGGTGCTGCACATCCGCGATGTGGAGGGACCAAGGTGTACCGGAAGCGTGGAGACAAAGCTCGAAGCCATGGAGAAACAAGTTTTCAAGTGCCAAGGGATGGTGGAGCGTGGACTCAATGCCAACCAGATGATGATCACGGAGTTCACCAACAACCACAAGCTGGATGCCAAGATCATTGGGGAGACCATCTTTAAGCTTCAAGAGAAAATCGAGCACCTCCAAGCCTAGATCTATGACCTGCAAAACCAAAACTGTGAGTATGAATATAGATTCAAGAGGATGAGTTTGGCTGCAGATTTGAGGATCCCGGAGACTCGATCATCCTTCTATGATGGTGAGCCTATGCCTTGGAAGATGGACGATAAGCCTACATCATCAACAACTCCTACTTCACCACCCCCAAGGACATAATCACATGGGTATGGGCACTCCCCTTGGCAACTGCCAAGCTTGGGGGAGGTGCCCCGGTATCATATCACCATCACACTCCTATCTTTACCGTTTTACTTAGTTCGATCTTGATCTAGTAGATTGAAGTTTTGGTATGAAGTAGTTTTGAGTTTTGCTTTGTGATCTCTTTATGTAATCGAGTCCGTGAGCTATCTATAATAAAGATTAGTGTTGAGTCAAAGGCTTTGCTATCTTGCTATGATCTTGAGGAAGTAGAAAGAATAAAAAGAATAAAAGAGTTCATATTGATCTTATGGATAGTAATGACTTCACATATCAAGAGTATGAGGCATAAAAGTTGTTGAGAGTTGACAAACATAGTTTTGGTCATCGTTGCAATTAATAGGAAGTAATAAGAAAGAGAGGTTTTCACATATAAATATACTATCTTGGACATCTTTTATGATTGTGAGCACCCATTAAGTATGACATGCTAAAGAGTTGATGTTGGACAAGGAAGACAACGTAATGGTTTATGTTTTCTCACATCTCAGTTAAAGTATATTGTCATTGATCTTCCCAACATGTTGAGCTTGCCTTTCCCCCTCATGCTAGCTAAAAATTCCTTGCACCAAGTAGAGATACTACTTGTGCTTCCAAATATCCTTAAACCCAGTTTTGCCATGAGAGTCCACCGTACCTACCTATGGATTGAGTAAGATCCTTCAAGTAAGTTGTCATGTTGCAAGCAATAAAAATTGCTCTCTAAATATGTATGACTTATTAGTGCGGAAAAAAATTAGCTTTATACGCTCGTGTGATATGGAAGTAATAAAAGCGACGAACTGCATAATAAAGGTTCATATCACAAGTGGCAATATAAAGTGACGTTCTTTTGCATTAAGATTTTGTGCATCCAACCCTAAAAGCACATGACAACCTCTGCTTCCTCTGCGAAGGGCCTATCTTTTACTTTATGCAAGAGTCAAGGTGATTTTCACCTTTCCCTTTTTCATTTCATCCTTTGGCAAGCACCTCGTGTTGGTAAGATCCTATATATATATATATATATATATATATATATATATATATATATATATATATATCAGCATGAGCTATTATTGTTGACATCACCCAAAGGTGAATACGTTGGGAGGCAACATTATAAGCCCCTATCTTTCTCAGTGTCCGATTAAAACTCCATAACCACAAGTATTGCGTGAGTGTTAGCAATTGTAGAAGACTATATGATAGTTGATTATGTGGACTTGCTGAAAAGCTCTATTCTTGACTCTTTCTGATGTTATGGTAAATTGCAAATTTTTCAATGATTGAGATTATAGTTTGTTAGTTCCCAATGAAGTTTATGAACCATACTTGACATTGTGAATCGATCGTTACTTGAGCATACGAAATCATATGACAAAATCTATATATGTTGTTGTTATTATTAGAATGATCATGATGCCCTCATGTCTGTATTTTATTTTTATCGACACCTCTATTTCTAAACATGTGGACATATTTTTTGATTTTGGCTTCCGCTTGAGGACAAGCGAGGTCTAAGCTTGGGGGAGTTGATACGTCCATTTTACATCATGCTTTTATATCAATATTTATTGCATTATGGGTTGTTATTACACATTATGTCTGAATACTTATGGCTATTCTCTCTTATTTTACAAGGTTTACCATGAAGAGGGGGAATGCCAGCAGCTGGGATTCTGGCTGGAAAAGGAGCAAATATTGGAAACATATTCTGCACAACTCCAAAAATTCTGAAACTCCACGGAAGTTATTTTTGGAATTAATAAGAATTATTGAGCGAAGAAAACACTAGAGTGGGCCCACACCCTGGCCAGGAGGGTGGGGGCGTGCCCACCCCTACTAGGCGCGCACCTATCTCCTGGGCCCCCTGGTGGCCCTCCGGTGCCCATCTTTTGCTATATGAAGGCTTTTACCCTAGAAAAAAAAATCATAAGCAAGCTTACGGGACGAAACTCCGCCGCCACGAGGCGGAACCTTGGCGGAACCAATCTAGGGCTCCGGCGGAGCTGTTCTGCCGGGGAAACTTCCCTCCAGGAGGGGGAAATCATCACCATCGTCATCACCAACGATCCTCTCATCGGGAGGGGGTCAATCTCCATCAACATCTTCACCAGCACCATCTCCTCTCAAAACCCTAGTTCATCTCTTGTATCCAATCTTGTATCAAAACCACAAATTGGTACCTGTGGGTTGCTAGTATGGTGATTACTCCTTGTAGTTGATGCTAATTGGTTTACTTGGTGGAAGATCATATGTTCATATCCTTAATGCATATTAATACTCCTCTGATTATGAACATGAATATGCTTTGTGAGTAGTTACGTTTGTTCCTGAGGACATGGGTGAAGTCTTGCTATTAGTAGTCATGTGAATTTGGTATTCGTTCGATATTTTGATGAGATGTATGTTGTCTCTCCTCTTGTGGTATTATGTGAACGTCGACTACATGACACTGCACCATTATTTCGGCCTAGAGGAAGGCATTGGGAAGTAATAAGTAGATGATGGGTTGCTAGAGTGACAGAAGCTTAAACCCTAGTTTATGCATTGCTTCGTAAGGGGCTGATTTGGATCCATTAGTTTCATGCTATGGTTAGGTTTACGTTAATACTTCTTTTGTAGTTGCGGATGCTTGCAATAGGGGTTAATCATAAGTGGGATGCTTGTCCAAGTAAGGACAGTACCCAAGCACCGGTCCACCCACATATCAAATTATCAAAGTACCGAACGCGAATCATATGAGTGTTATGAAAACTAGCTTGACGATAATTCCCATGTGTCCTTGGGAGCGCTTTTCTCATTATAAGAAATTGTCCAGGCTTGTCCTTTGCTACAAAAAGGATTGGGCCACCTTGCTTCACTTTGTTTACTTTTATTGCTTGTTACTCGTTACAAATTATCTTATCACAAAACTATCTGTTACCTACAATTTCAGTGCTTGCAGAGAATACCTTACTGAAAACCGCTTGTCATTTCCTTCCGCTCCTCATTGGGTTCGACACTCTTACTTATCGAAAGGACTACGATAGATCCCCTATACTTGCGGGTCATCAAGAGGTAATTTAGTAACATGAAAATTTCTACGACCATATTTTCTTCTCTCATAATAACTACATGTAGGATCATAAGAAAATTCAACAAAATAGCTATCACAAAACATATTCTCAACACGATCCACATGCATGCGAAGTTGACACTCTTCCAAAATAGTGGGACTATCATTAATAAAGTCATGACCTCTCCAAACCCACTTTTATTAAAAAATTCATAAGATTGAACATTCTTCAAATATGTGGGATCTAAAGTTGACACTCTTGCAAACCCACTTTCAATATTATTGCAAACATTATTATCAATCTTATATTCATCACGGGGCTTAAATAAATTTGCAAGATCATAAGAAGAATCACCCCAATCATGATCATTGCAACAAGTAGTAGACATAACAAAACTAGCATCCCCAAGATTAGGGTTTTGCATATCATTAACACAATTGACCTTAATGGAATTTATAATAACATCATTGCAATCATGCCTTTTATTCAAAGATCTATCGTGAATCACTCCATAAAGCACTTCTTGAAATTTTTCGGATTCACGGATTTCAAGCAAAACCTCATAAAGATAATCTAGTGCACTCAAATCACTGGAAATTGGTTCATGATAATTGGATCTCTTAAAAAGATTAGCAAGTGGATGGGGATCCATAAACTTTTAGCAAGCGAAGATGCAAGCAAAAAGAAAGCACATGGTAACACGAGCAAACAAAAGATCGAACGGAAGAAGGGCGCAAGGCAAATCTTTTTGAAAATCATTTTAGAAGTGGGGGAGAGGAAAATGAGAGGTGAACAGCGAATAATGTAATGCAAGAGATGAGAGTTTATGATGGGTACTTGGTATGTCTTGACTTGGCGTAGATCTCCCAGGCAACGGCACCATAAATTCTTCCTGCTACCTCTTGAGCTTGCGTTGGTTTTTCCCTTGAAGATATGCAGCAAAGTAGAGTAAGTATTTCCCTCAGTTTGAGAACCAAGGTATCAATCCAGTAGGAGATTACGCACAAGTCACTGAATACCTGCACAAACAATCAACAAACTTGCACCAACGCGGTAAGGGGTTTTCAATCCCTTCACGGTTATTTGCAAAAGTGAGATCTGATAGAGATAGATAAACAGTAAAGTAAATATTTTTGGTATTTTTGGTTTATAGATTGGAAAGTAAAGATTGGAAAGTAAAGAAACCGCGACAAAAATTGGCAAGTTGGTGGGAAACTAATATGATGCAAAATAGACCCAGGGGCCATAGGTTTCACTAGTGGCTTCTCTCAAGATAGTATATATTACGGTAGGTGAACAAATTACTGCCGAGCAATTGATAGGAGAGCGCATAATTATGATGACATCTAAGGCAATGATCATGAATATAGGCATCACGTCCATGTCAAGTAGACCGAAACGATTCTACATCTACTACTATTACTCCACACATCGACCGCTATCCAGCATGCACCAAGAGTATTATGTTCATAAAGAACAGAGTAACGCATTAAGTAAGATAACACGATGTAGAGGAATTAACTCAAGCAATATGATGAAAACCCCATCCTTTTATCCTTGATGGTAACAATACAATATGTGCCTTGCTGGCCCTATTGTCATTGGGAAAGGACACCGCAATATTGAACCCAAAGCTGAGCACTTCTCCCATTGCAAGAAAAACCAATCTAGTTGGCCAAACTAAACCGATAATTCGAAGAGACTTGCAAAGATATCAAATCATGCATATAAGAACACAGAGAAGACTCAAATAATATTCATAGATAATCTGATCATAAATCCACAATTCATCAGATCTCGGCAAACACACCGCAAAAGAGTATTAGATCGAATAGATCTCCCAGAACATCGAGGAGAACATGGTATTGAGAATCAAAGAGAGAGAAGAAGCCATCTAGCTACTAGCTATGGACCCATAGGTCTGAGGTAAACTACTCACACTTCATCGAAAGGGTAATGGTGTTGATATAGAAGCCCTCCGTGATTGAATCCCCCTCCGACCGGACGCCAGAAAAGGCCCCTAGATGGGATCTCATGGGTACAGAAGGTTGCGACGGTGGAAAAGTGTTTTCGTGGCTCCCCTGATGTTTTTGGGGTGTAAGTATATATAGGCGAAGGAGCTAGGTCAGGAGATCCACGAGGGGCCCACGAGGTAGGAGGGGGGGCGCCCTACCCCCCTGGGCATGCCCTCCACCCTCGTGGCTGCCTCGTTGCGTCTTAAACTTCATATCCAAGTCTCCTGGTTTGCTTCTGGTCCAAGAAAGATCATCGCGAAAGTTTCATTCCATTTGGACTCTGTTTGGTATTCCTGTTCTGCAAAACTCTAAAACAGGCAAAAAAAATAGAAACTAGCACTAGGCCCTCGGTTAATAGGTTAGTCACAAAAATAATACAAAATAGCATATAAATGCATATTAAACATCCAAAACAGAAAATATAATAACATGGAACAATAAAAAATTATAGATACGTTGGAGACGTATCACGTCCCGGACAGACGTGAAAGCGTCAGGCCGGTGGTCATCGCCGGCGCGGGTGAAGGAGACCGTACGTACTACCAGGCCCTGGTGGCCCGCCTGGGACGGTAAAGTTGGTGCCTGCCAGCGATGGAAGGCACTTTTGGGGCGGGGGCCATGCTGAAAAGCTGGAAGATTCCACCGATCGGTGCGAATCCTCAGGGTCCCACCCCGGAACCTACCACAGAGCTGCAGAGGAGGGCCCTTGTGCTCGACAGTTCAAACAGGAGGATGGATCGTGTGGTGGGTCTGGTTGCTGGTTCCCGCAGCATGCTGACATCTGAAGTCGCCGTCATGGAGAGGGCCCCTTTGACAGTGCGTGTTGCAGAACAGTGGGAGCAGATCACTTTGGCAGAGCAGGATCTGGTGATCCCTGCCAAGTCTGCCCAGCAGAATCTGGTGGACCCCGGCGTGGATGCCCAGAAGGATCCCGAGGAGCTCCGAACGGGTTAGAGCATGGTAAATAATATAGCTAGCTGCTGGCTATATGACATTGCCATGTCACATATAGCTAAGTTTATAGCCAACAAGTACAATAGCTAGATATAAATATGTACTACTTTGTTGATACATGCCCCACCCCACTCTCTCATAAAGTACCTAGGAGCACGTGCTGCAGCCGGCTGTTAACTAGTAGCCCGCTTCTTTTCTCTCTTCTCTTCTCTCTCTTCCAAGTAAGCAAGAATATAATATTCAATGTCTTACAGCCCGCCTACATTACCTTATTGTACTTGCTCTTAGCACGAGATTGGACTGGCCGTTGGGGCTGGTGCGCAGGTGGTTAGGCATGCGGGCCACACCTTGGAGGAGGAGTCGGCATGTCGTGTCCCGCACATCCTACCAGAGGCGGCCGGGGCTGCGTCCACCGGCACAGAAGATCTCAATGCTGCCTTAGATGCTCCGACTGTGGTGGCCCTGTTGGGGGAGAGTACGACCAAGCTCGTGGGTCGGGGAGACATGATTGTGGTGCATGGGAAGTCGGATGCGGCCCATCCAAATATGAGTGTGGGGATCCTGGAGGCGGGTGGCCCTTCCATCTAAATGGGAACCAATCTGGTCCAAGGACGAGGCTAACCCTGGACACATGGCACCCCAGGAGGAGTTGGCTGCACCGGAAGTGAATGCAGACGTGATTCAGGACATGCAGATCGTCAGTAGGTAATGCACTGAGGGCCCAGGAGGCCGAGGCTTACGCCAAGCAAAAATGGTTCTGCTCGAATTTCATGAAGAAGCTAGCACTGCCACTACTCGTGGAGGTTCAGGCCTCCTCTTTGAGGGCGGAGGCAGAACTTTTCACGTTGCGACGTAGCACGAGAGGGAGCAAGCGGCCAGCGGTCAACGGGAACATGAAAGTGTCTAAGGCCTAAAACGTTCTCATGCGGGCATTGGGGCTTGCACTAGACGACATGTATGGGGACGAGGGGCTGGTTAGTGAGCTACGGGAGATGTTTGACTCCCTACTGCGGGATCAACATGTCCGTGTCATCGCCGCCCTCTTCGACAAGGAGGTGTCGTCCGCATGTGACATGGAGTGGGGCCCGTCTTCGGTGGTGCATGCTCATTGAGGCCTTGGGGAGTCCGGAGTTTTCTTTCTTTTTCCATGGATTTAAACCCACAAATGTTGTGTGGGGCTTAAACAACCCTACAAAGCGCTCGGTGGTTAGGGAGTTTGTGCAGGCAGCCAAGGTGAACCTGGTTTGCCTGCAGGAGACTAAGCTTGATGCTTTGGACCATTTTGATGTAATGCAATGTTTAGGCCTATCCTTTGACGGCTATTATTATTTGCTGGCGTGCGAGACCCATGGAGGGATTGTTGGTGTGGGACACAACGGTGATGGGCATCGATAGTTTCGCTCATGACACGAACTGTTTGTCTGGTTTAGTGCACAACAAAGATGGGACCAATTGGTGGGCCACGGTGGTCTACGGCCCTCAAGGAGACGAACTCAAAATTGAGTTTTTTGAGGAGCTGAGGGAGAGGAGAGCGGCTTGTCAAGGGCCGTGGATGGTCCTTGGTGACTTTAACATGATCCTTCGGGCCTCGGCGAAGAACAACCTTTACTTAAATAGGAGAATTATTTGCATATTTAGAGAGTTTGTGGAGGAGCAGGAGCTCAAGGAAGTTTACGTGCATGGTAGGAGATTCACTTGGTCGAACGAGCGGGACTCACTGACCATGACGAAAATTGAGAGAGTAGTAGTGTCAGTTGATTGGGAGCTCACTTTCATAGATTGCTTATTGCAAGCCTTGGCGGCGAATGTCTCTGACCATGTGCCCCTCCACCTTTCAACTAGTGTGCCCTTCCACCCAAAGAAGTGCTTCTGCTTTGAGCTATGCTGGACGAAAATCGAGGGGTTTGAAGATGCTGTAGGAGAGGCCGGGGTTTGTGATGAGGAAATAGTGGACCCCTTCAAACGTCTCAACATGCTGATGAGGAATGCGGCTTCAACGCTCCAGTCATGGGGTCAGCACAAGACTGGCAACATCAAGGTGCAGATGGTCGTGGCCAATTATGTAATTCTGCGTCTGGATCACGCTCAAGAGACGAGGCAGCTCACACGGGATGAACTGTGGTTGAGGAGGACTCTGAATTTGGCTCTATTGGGTCTAGCGTCGCTCGAACGTACCATTGATCGACAATGATCCAGGATCAAGTGGATTTGGGAGGCAGATGCGAGCACCAAACTATTCCAGGCTGTAGCCAACGGCAAGAGATCTAAGAACTTCATCCCCCATTTCAAGCACGGGAACGAGATCATCATGGATCAAGATCGAAAAAGGGGAGGGCAGGCGCAGGCAAGGGAGATCGGCATTGATTTGTACTTCCATGGCTCCGACCCGTGTGATCTCCAGGAGCTTGAGCAAATATTCTCAGAGGAAGAAGTTAGGGAAACTATCAAGGAACTTCCTCCAGATCGTGCGCCGGGTCCCGACGGTTTATTGGTGCCTTTACGAGCGTGCTTGGCCCATAATCAAGCATGATGTCATGGCAGTGCTACTCAAGCTCTACATGGGAGACTGTAGAGGCTTCAGTGAGCCGAATAGAGCACATATTGTGCTTATTCTAAAGAAGGCTGACGCACAGGAGGTGGGCGATTATCACCGCATTAGCCTGCCTCACAGCGCAGGCAAGCTGTTTGCTAAGTTGCTAGTCAACAGGGTTAGGAGGAGAATTCCAGAGATCGTGGCAGCAAACCAGTCTGCATTCATCATAGGGCGGACCTTACATGACAATTTTCTGTTGGAAAGACAAGTTGCCAGGAGGATTCATGCCCGCCAAGATCCCGGAGTGTTTCTCAAGTTTGACATATTGAGGGCCTTCGATTATTTGTCTTAGCCGTTCTTATTTGATGTCCTTCGAGTCAAAGGATCCAAGCAAAAGTGGATTGGATGCGTGGTAGCCCTTCTCAGCTCGGCTAACATGAAAATTATCGTCAACGGTGTCCCTAGGAGGAGTTTTACTCACGCGAAGGGGCTCAAGCAAAGAGATCCGGTCTCGCCCTTGCTGTTCGTTATAGCTATGGATGTGCTAACCAAGATTAACAACAAAGCGGCTATAGAGGGAGTCATCAGTTCATTCCCAAGAATCTCGGCCATGCAACGCCTATCAATCTATGCAGATGATGTTGCGCTTTTCATCAGACCCTCGACGAGAGATTTGTAGTTTGTTAGTGATACGTCTCCGTCGTATCTAATTTTCCTAACACTTTTCCTCTTGTTTTGGACACTAATTTGAATGATTTGAATGAAACTAACCTGGACTGACGTTGTTTTCAGCAGAACTACCATGGTGTTGTTTTTGTGCAGAAATAAAATTTCTCGGAATGGAACAAAACTTTTTGGAGAATTAGAAAAATACTGGAGCCAAGAACCGCCGGAGGGGGGCCCTTGGGTGAGCACAACCCACCAGGGCGCCCCCCTCTAGGTGCGCCCAGGTGGGTTGTGCCCACCTGGTGGTCCCGTAGACCCGAATTCCAACTCTATAAAATCTTATTTTTGGAGAAAAAATCAGGGAGAAAGAATTATCGCGTTTCACGAGACAGTCGCCGCCACCTCCTGTTCTTCATCGGGAGGCCAGATCTGGAGTCCGTTTGGGGCTCCGGAGAGGGGGGGGGGTCTTCGATCTTCGTCATCATCAACCCTTCTCCATCGCCAATTCCATGATGCTCCCCACCGGGAGTGAGTAATTCCTTCATAAGCTCACTGGTCGGTGAGGAGTTGGATGAGATTCGTCATGTAATCGAGTTAGTTTTGTTATGGCTTGATCCCTAGTATCCATTATGTTCTGAGATTGATGTTGCTATGACTTTTCCACGCTTAATGCTTGTTACTTTGGTCCCGGGTGCCATGATTTCAGATCTGAACCGTTTATGTTATCACCATTATATCTATGTTCTAGATCCGATCTTGCAAGTTATAGTCACCTATTACATGTTATGATCCGTAAACCCCGGAGTGACAGTATTCGGGATACTTTCCGGTGATGACCATAGTTTGAGGAGTTCATGTATTCAATGTGTGTTAATGCTTTGTTCCAGTTCTCTATTGAAAGGAGGCCTTAATATCCCTTAGTTTCCTTATGGACCCCGCTGCCATGGGAGGGTAGGACAAAATATGGCATGCAAGTTCTTTCCATAAGCACGTATGACTATTTACGGAATACATGCCTACGTTATATTAATGAACTAAGCTAGTTTTGCATCGTCCTAGGTTATGACTGTTCTATGATGAAAATCATCCAATGAATTCACTGATCCGATGCCTGCGATTTTTCCACATATTGTTTTTGTTAAGTTACTACTGTTGTTGCTACTGTTACACTTGCTATGAAATCATTGCTGTCACTGTTACTGTTACCATTACTATCATCACTGCTATCAAAACTATCATATTACTGTGCTACTGATCATATTGCTGCAGATAATTAATCTCCAGGTGTGGTTGAATTGATAACTTAGCTGCTAATATTTGCAAATATTCTTTGGCTTCCCTTGTGTCGAATCTATAAATTTGGGTTGAATACTCTACCTTCGAAAACTGTTGCGATCCTCTATACTTGTGGGTTATCAAGACCTTTTTCTGGCGCCGTTGCCAGGGAGCATAGCTATATTTTGTTGAGTCACTTGGGATTATTATCTATTTATCACTATGAAGAATCTGAAGGATACAAAAACCAAGATCATTCCCTCTAGGACGGGGGGAGTAAGGAACTGCCATCACACTCTGCACTTGATCCACCTTCTATTTTGAGTAGACTTGCAACACCACCACATGCTATTAATCCTGATATGTCGCAAGTTATTGATGATGCTACTTCTATGAATGCAACTCATGATGATGCTAGTACCCTGCTTGATGATGGTGTGCCACTAGGTGATTTTCTTGATGAACAAATCGCTAGAGCTAAAGATATTGAGAATACTGAACTGATGAGATCATTGAAACTGATGAGATACTTGAAACTGAAAATCTTGAAACACCTATTAGACCTAGCCCTCCTAGATATGAAATGCCTAAGATACATGAAGGTTATGTTATGGATGAGGAGACAACTAGAGATTTTCTTTCTTGCAATGATAGAGATGATCTTAAGAAATTATTATGCAAATTGAAAGAGAAATCTTTGTATGCTAGGATGAAATGTGATCCTAAGTTTGCTACTTCACCTATCTTTAACTACTTATTCAAATTGATCTAATTATGATGATGCATTACCGAGTGGGCCCAGAGATACCTCTCCATCATACGGAGTGACAAATCCCAGTCTTGATTCGTGCCAACCCAACAGACACTTTTGGAGATACCTATAGTGCACCTTTATAGCCACCCAGTTACATTGTGACGTTTGGTACACCCAAAGCGTTGCTACGATATTCGGGAGTTGCACAATCTCATGGTCTAAGGAAATGATACTTGACATTAGAAAAGCTTTAGCAAACGAACTACACGATCTTGTGCTACGCTTAGGATTGGGTCTTGTCCATCACATCATTCTCCTAATGATGTGATCCCGCTATCAATGACATCTAATGTCCATGGTCAGGAAACCATGACCATCTATTGATCAACGAGCTAGTCAACTAGAGGCTCACTAGGGACAAGTTGTGGTCTATGTATTCACACATGTATTACGGTTTCCAGTTAATACAATTATAGCATGAACTATAGACAATTATCATGAACAAGGAAATACAATAATAACCATTTTATTATTGCCTCTAGGGCATATTTCCAACAGTACCCCACTTGCACTAGAGTCAATAATCTAGTTCACATCACTATGTGATTGTAATGAATCCAACACCCATGGGGTTTGATCATATCTCGCTTGTGAGAGAGGTTATTAGTCAACGGGTCTGAACCTTTCAGATCCGTGTGTGCTTTAGAAATCTGTATGTCGTCTTGTAGATGCAGCTACCACGCGCTACATGGAGCTATTCCAAATAATGGCTCTACTATACAAATCCGGTTTACTACTCAAAGTCATCCGGATTAGTGTCAAAGTTTGCATCGACGTAACCCTTTACGACGAACTCTTTTACCACCTCCATAATCGAGAAAATTCCTTAGTCCACTAGTTACTAAGGATAAGTTTGACCGCTATCATGTGATCCATTCCTGGATCACTCTTGCACCCCTTGATTGACTTCATGGCAAGGCACACTTCAGGTGCGGTACATAGCATAGCATACTATAGAGCCTACGTCTAAAGCATAGGGGATGACCTTCGTCCTTTCTCTCTCTTCTGCCGTGGTCAGATCTTGAGTCTTACTCAATGCTCACACCTTATAACACAACCAAGAACTCCTTCTTTGCTGATTTGTTTGAACTCCTTCAAAATCTTGTCATGGTATGTATTCATTTGAAAGTACTATTAAGCATTTTTGATCTATCCTTATAGATCTTGATGCTCAATGTTCAAGTAGCTTAATCCAGGTTTTCCATTGAAAAACACCTTTCAAACAACCCTATATGCTTTCCAGAAATTCCACATCATTTCTGATCAACAATATGTCAACAACATATACTCATCAGAAATTTTATAGTGCTCCCACTCACTTCTTTGGAAAAACAAGTTTCTCATAAACTTTGTATAAACCAAAAATCTTTGATCATCTCATCAAAGCGTATATTCCAACTCCGAGATGCTTACTCCAATCCTTAGAAGGATTGCTGGAGCTTTGTATACTTGTTAGCATCTTTTAGGATTGAGAAAACCTTCTGGTTGTATCACATACAACCTTTCCTCGAGAAAATTGTCGAGGAAACAATGTTTTTTGACATCCTATCTGCAAGATTTCATAAATAATGCAGTAACTTCTAATACAATCCCAACAGACTCTTAGCATCTCTACGAGTGAGAAAGTCTCACCGTAGTCAACTCCTTGAACTTGTTGGAAAAACATCTTAACGACAAGTCGAGCTTTCTTAATGGTGATACTTACCATCATTGTCCGTCTTCCTTTAAAATCCATCTGTACCCAACAGCCTTACAACCATCAAGTAGTTCTTCCAAAGTCTATACTTTGTTTTCATACATGGATCCTCTCAGATTTTATGGCCTCGGGCCATTCGTCGGAATCCGGGACCACCATTGCTTCTCCATAGCTCATAGGTTCATTGTTGTCTAGCAACATGACCTCCAAGACAGGAGTACGTACCACTCTGAAGTAGTACGCATCCTTGTCGACCTACGAGGTTTGGTAGTGACTTGACCCGAAGTTTCATGATCATTATCATAAGCTTCCACTTCAATTGGTGTAGGCGCCACAGGAACAACTTCCTGTGCCCTACTACACACTAGTTGAAGTGACGGTTCAATAACCTCATCAAGTCTCCACCATCCTCCTACTCAATTCTTTCTAGAGAAACTTTTCCTCGAGAAAGGACCCATTTCTAGAAACAATTGATTTTGCTTCCGGATCTGAAATAGGAGGTATACCCAACTGTTTTGGGTGTCCTATGAAGATGCATTTATCCGCTTTGGGTTCGAGCTTATTAGGCTAAAACTTTTCACATAAGCGTCGCAACCCTAAAATTTTAAGAAATGACAGCTTAGGTTTCTCTAAACCATAGTTCATACAGTGTCATCTCAAGGGAATTACATGGTTCCCTATTTAAAGTGAATGCGGTTGTCTCTAATGCCTAACCCATAAACGATAGTGATAATTCGATAAGAGACATCATGGTATGCACCATATCCAGTAGGGTGCAGCTATGATGTTCGGACACACCATCACACTATGGTGTTCCAGGCGGTATTAGTTGTGAAACAATTTCCACAATGTCTTAATTGTATACCAAACTCATAATTCAGATACTCATCTCTATGATCATATCATAGACATTTTACCCTCTTGTCACGACGATCTTCAACTTCACTCTGAAATTACTTGAACCTTTCAATAATTTAGACTTGTGTTTCATCAAGTAAATATACTCAGCATCTACTCAAATCATCTGTGAAGTAAGAACATAACGATATCCACTGCGTGCCTCAGCACTCATTGGATTGCACACATCAAATGTATTACTTCCAACAAGTTGCTCTCTTGTTCCATCTCACTGAAAATGAGGCCTTTCAGTCATCTTGCCCATGTGGTATGATTTGCATGTCTCAAGTGATTCAAAATCAAGTGAGTCCAAACGATCCATCTGTATGGAGTTTCTTCATGCATATATACCAATAGACATGGTTAGCATGTCTCAATCTTTTCAAAAGCGAGTGAGTCAAAGATCCATCAACATGGAGCTTCTTCATGCGTTTTATACCAATATGACTCAAATGGCAGTGCCACAAGTATGTGGTACTATCATTACTATCTTATATCTTTTGGCATGAACATGTGTATCACTACGATCGAGATTCAATAAACCATTCATTTTAGGTGCAAGACCATTGAAGGTATTATTCAAATAAACAGAGTAACCATTATTCTCCTTAAATGAATAACCGTATTGCGATAAACATAATCCAATCATGTCTATGCTCAACGCAAACACCAAATAACAATTATTTAGGTTTAGCACCAATCCCGATGGTAGAGGGAGCGTACGATGTTTGATCACATCATCCTTGGAAACATTTCCAACACATATCGTCATCTCACCTATGGCTAGTCTCCGTTTATTTCGTAGCCTTTTATTTCGAGTTACTAACACTTAGCAACCGAACCGGTATTTATTACCCTGGTGCTACTAGGAGTACTAGTAAAGTACACATTGATATAATGTATATCCAATATACTTCTATCGACCTTGCCAGCCTTCTCATCTACCAAGTATCTAGGGTAGTTCTGCTTCAGTGACCGCTCCCCTCATTTTAGAAGCACTTAGTCTCGGGTTTGGGTTCAACCTTGGGTTTCTTCACTAGAGCAGCAACTGATTTGCCGTTTCATGAAGTATCCCTTCTTTCCCTTGCCCTTCTTGAAAACTAGTGGTTTTACTAACCATCAACATTGATGCTCCTACTTGATTTCTACTTTTGCGGTGTCAAACATCGCGAATTGCTCAAGGATCATCATGTCTATCCCTGATATGTTATAGTTCATCACGAAGCTCTAATAGCTTGGTGGCAGTGACTATGGAGAACTATCACTGTCTCATCTGGAAGATTAACTCCCACTCGATTCAAGCGATTGTAGTACTTAGACAATCTGAGCACATGCTCAACGATTGAGCTTCTCTCCCTTAGTTTATAGGCTAAGAAACTTGTCAGAGGTCTTACACCTCTTGACGTAGGCACGAGACTGAAATCCCAATTTCAGCTCTTGGAACATCTCATATGTTCTGCGATGTTTCAAAAATGTCTTCGGTGCCTCAATTCTAAACCGTTTAACATTATGCACTGAACTATCACATAGTCATCAAAACGTGTATGTCAGATGTTCGCAACATCCACAAATGACGCTCGAGGTTCAGCACACCGAGCGGTGCATTAAGGACATAAGCCTTCTGTGCAGCAATGAGGACAATCCTCAGAATATGGACCCAATCCGCATAATTGCTACTGTCAACTTTCAACTAAATTTTTCTCTAGGAACATATCTAAAACAGTAGAACTAATGCACAGGTTACGACATAATTTGCAAAGACCTTTTGACTATGTTCATGATAATTAAGTTCATCTAATCAAATTATTTAACGAACTCCCACTCAGATAGACATCCCTCTAGTCATCTAAGTGATACATGATCCGAGTCAACTAGGCCGTGTCCGATCATCACGTGAGACGGACTAGTCATCATCGGTGAACATCTTCATGTTGATCGTATCCACTATACGACTCATGTTCGACCTTTCGGTCTCTTGTGTTTCGAGGCCATGTCTGTACATGCTACGCTCGTCAAGTCAACCTAAGTGCTTTGCATGTGTAAATCTGGCTTACACCCATTGTATGTGAACGTCAGGATCTATCACACCCGATCATCACGTGGTGCTTCGAAACAAAAAACTTTCCCAATGGTGCACAGTTAGGGGGAACACTTTCTTGAAATTTTATGAGGGATCATCTTATTATGCTACCGTCGTTCTAAGCAAATAAGATGTAAACATGACAAACATCACATGCAAATCATAGAGTGACATGATATGGCCAATATCATCTTGCGCCTTTGATCTCCATCTTCGAGGCGCGGCATGATCACCTTCGTCACCGGCATGACACCATGATCTCCATCATCATGATCTCCATCATCGTGTCTTCATGAAGTTGTCTTGCTAACTATTACTTCTACTACTATGGCTAACGGTTAGCAATAAAGTAAAGTAATTACATGGCATTCTGATTGACACGCAGGTCATACAATAAATTAAGACAACTCCTATGGCTCCTGCCGATTGTCATACTCATCGACATGCAAGTCGTGATTCCTATTACAAGAACATGATCAATCTCATACATCACATATCATTCATCACATTCTTTTGGCCATATCACATCACAAAGCATACCCTGCATAAACAAGTTAGACGTCCTCTAATTGTTGTTGCATGTTTTACGTGGCTGCTATGGGTTTCTAGCAAGAACGTTTCTTACCTACGCAAAAGCCACAACGGTGATATGCCAATTACTATTTACCCTTCATAAGGACCCTTTTCATCGAATATGATCTGACAGAAGTGGGAGAGACTGGCACCCGCTAGCCACCTTTATGCAACAAGTGCATGTCAGTCTGTGGAACCTGTCTCACGTAAGCGTACGTGTAAGGTCGGTCCGGGCCACTTCATCCCACTATGCCGCCAAATCAAGATAAGACTAGTAACTGTAAGCATATTGAACAAACCAACGCCCACAACTACTTGTGTTCTACTCATGCATAGAATCTACGCATAGACCTAGCTCATGATGCCACTGTTGGGGATCGTTGCAGAAATTAAAAAATTCCTACGCATCACCAAGATCAATCTATGGAGATTCTAGCAACAAGAGAGGGATAAGATGAGTTGATCTTCATACCCTTGAAGATCGCGATGCGAAAGCATTACAAGAACGCGGTTGGTGGAGTCGTACATGCATCGATTCAGATCGCGGTCGATTCCGATCTAAACGCCGAACGGATGGCGCCTTCGCGTTCAACACACGTACAGCCCGGGGACGTCTCCTCCTTCTTGATCCAGCAAGGGGAGAGGAGAAGTTGAGGGAAAACTCCAGCAGCACGACGGCATGGTGGCGATGGAGCTCGTGGTTCTCCGGCAGGGCTTCGCCAAGCACTATGGAGGAGGAGGAGGTGTTGGAGGAGGGAGAGGGTTGCGCCAGGGGAATGGTGCGGCTGCCCTCTCTCTCCTTCACTATATCTGAGGGGAAGGGGTGGAGGAGGCGCCATAGGGTTCCCTAGGGAGGGTGGCGGCCATGGGAAACCCTAGATGGGTTTGGGCGCCCCACCCCTAGGAAACTTGCCCCCAAGCCGGGCGGCGGCTGCCCTAGGAGGCGCCCCACCTCTCCGAGTTACGTGAGAGGGCTTGGGAGGCGCGACTGCCCCTTAGTGGGCTGGTGTGCCCCCTCCCCTTGGCCCATAAGGCCCCCCAACGCTTGCCGGGGCCTCCAAAACACCTTTCGGTCATGCTGGTCGTCACCCGGTACTCCCAAAACAATTCTGGACTCCAATACCCTTCGTCCAATATATCGATCTTCACCTCCGGACCATTCCGGAGTTCCTTGTCACATCCGGAATCTCATCCGGGACTCCGAACAACCTTCGGTAACCACATACTATTTCCCATAACAACTCTAGCGTCACCGAACCTTAAGTGTGTAGACCCTATGGGTTCGGGAACCATGCAGACATGACCAAGACGTTCTCCGGCCAATAACCAATAGTGGGATCTGGATACCCATGTTGGCTCCCACATGTTCCACGATGATCTCATCGGATGATCTCACCGAACCTTAAGTGTGTAGACCCTATGGGTTCGGGAACCATGCAGACATGACCAAGACGTTCTCCGGCCAATAACCAATAGTGGGATCTGGATACCCATGTTGGCTCCCACATGTTCCACGATGATCTCATCGGATGAACCACGATGTCGGGGATTCAATCAATCCCGTATACAATTCCCTTTGTCAATCTGTATGTTACTTGCCCGAGATTCGATCATCGGTATCCCAATACCTCGTTCAATCTCGTTACCGGCAAGTCACTTTACTCATTCTGTAATGCATGATCCCGTGACTAACTACTTAGTCACATTGAGCTCATTATGATGATGCATTACCGAGTGGGCCCAAAGATACCTCTCCGTCATACGGAGTGACAAATCGGTCTTGATTCGTGCCAACCCAAGCAGACACTTTCGGAGATACAGTAGTGCACCTTTATAGCCACCCGATTCGTTGTGATGTTTGGTGCACCCAAAGCATTCCTACGGTATCCGGAGTTGCACAATCTCATGGTCTAAGGAAGTGATACTTGACATTAGAAAAGCTTTAGCAAGCGAACTACGATCTTGTGCTACGCTTAGGATTGGGTCTTGTCCATCACATCATTCTCCTAATGATGTGATCCCGCTATCAATGACATCTAATGTCCATGGTCAGGAAACCATGACCATCTATTGATCAACGAGCTAGTCAACTAGAGGCTCACTAGGGACAAGTTGTGGTCTATGTATTCACACATGTATTACGGTTTCCAGTTAATACAATTATCGCATGAACAATAGACAATTATCATGAAGAAGGAAATACAATAATAACCATTTTATTATTGCCTCTAGGGCATATTTCCAACAAGAGGAAGCTGCTAGAGCTATCTTTGCCTGTAAAGATAGATATGATCTTAAAAAGTTATTAGCTAAATGTAAGTAGAAGTCTCTTAATGCTAGAATGAAACCTGACCCTGCTTTTACTACTTCACCTATCTGTGTTACTAATAAGGATTATGAATTCTCTGTTGATCCTGAGATTATTACTTTAGTTGAATCGATCCTTTTATGGCCTTGAATCAAAGCTGTTGTGGCACATCTTACCAAGTTGAATGAAATAGCCACCCTTTTTACTAATGATGAGAAGTCCCGCTATTTCTATATCCTTAAGATATCTCCGTTCTCATTAAAGGGTGATGCTAAGACTTGGTTTAATTCTCTTGCTCCTGGTTGTGTGCGTAGTCCCGGATATGATTTATTACTTCTCGCTAAATATTTCCTGCTCATAAGAAACAAGCTGCCTTTATGGAAATATATAATTTTGTGCAAATCGAAGAAGAGAGTCTCCCACAAGCTTGGGGAGGCTTCTCCGATATAATGCTTTGCCTGATCATCCTCTTAAGAAAAATGAAATACTTGATATCTTTTATAATGGACTAACCGATGCTTCCAAGGACTACTTGGATAGTTGTGTCGGTTGTGTTTTCAGGGAAAGAACAGTCGACAAAGTTGAATTACTATTGAATAATATGTTGACTAATGAAAATAATTGGACTCTTCCTTAGCCAATTCCCGAGGCAATTCCTGCACCAATTGAGCCAACTCCTGAGCTTATTCCTAAACCCACTCCGAAGAAGACAGGTGTTTTATTTCTCAGTCATGAAGATATGGAAGAGGCAAAGAAATCAATGAAAGAAAAAGATATAAAAGCTGAAGATGTTAAGAATTTACCACCTATTGAAGAAATACATGGTCTTAATATACCGCCTGTCGAAGAACCACATTGTCTTGATAACCCGACACAGGTAGTAAAGGTAAATTCTCTCTATAGATATGATAAAGTTGAAATCCCCTCTACTAAATTTCATAGTCCATGCTTAGATGAATTTGATGACTTTATGGCTAGACAAGAAAGTTTTAATGCTTATGTTGGTAGAGAGTTAAAGAATAATGCTTTCGAGATAGGACGCGTGAGCGATAATATGGCTAGAGTTAAAGGTGAACTCAAACTCATTAGCAAATATGCTTCTATGGTTGCTACTCAAGCTGAGCAAGTACTTAAAGCTCAAAATGATTTGCTTGATGAATTAAATAATAAAAATGACTTTGCTGTTATAGTGGCTTCTAGAACTGGTAGAATGACTTAGGAACCTTTGTATCCTGAAGGCCACCCTAAGAGAATCGAGCAAGATTCTCAGAGAAATAATTTAGAGGCACCTAGTTCTTCCAAAAAGAAGAAAAAGAAAAACGATAGGACTTTGCATGCTTCTAGTGAACCTATTGTAGACACACCTGAGAATCCCAATGATATTTCTATCTCTGATGCTGAAACACAATTAGGTGATGAACATGAACCTAGTGATAATGTTAATGATAATGTTCATGTTGATGGTCAACCTAGCAAAAACAATGAAGTAGAGATTGAACCTGCGGTTGATCTTGATAACCCACAATCAAGGAATCAACGTTATGATAAGAGAGATTTTGTTGCTAGGAAGCACGGTAAAGAAAGAGAACCATGGGTTCAGAAACCCATGCCCTTTCCTCCTAAACCATCCAAGACAAAGGATGATGAGGATTTTGAGCGCTTTGCTAAAATGATTAGACCTATCTTCTTACGTATGCGCTTAACTGATATGCTTAAAGTAAATCCTTATGCTAAGTATATGAAGGATATCATTACAAACAAAAGAAAGATACCGGAAGCTGAAATTTCCACCATGCTTGCTAATTACACTTTTAAAGGTGGAATACCAAAGAAACTTGGAGATCCGGGTGTACCAACTATACCATGCTCCATTAAAAGAAATTATGTTAGAACTGTTTTATGTGATCTTGGAGCCGGTGTTAGTGTTATGCCTCTCTGTTTATATCGTAGACTTGAATTGAATAAGTTGACACCTACTGAAATATCTTTGCAAATGGTGACAAATCAAGCGCCATACCTATCGGTATTTGTGAGGATGTACTGTTGTGGTTGCAAATGTCACTATCTTAACGGACTTTGTTATTCTTGATATTCCCATGAATGACAAGTATGTCGATTATCCTTAGTAGACCCTTTTTGAATCTGCGAGGGCTGTTATTGATTGCAACAAAGGCAATGTCACTTTTCATGTTAATGGTAATGAGCATACGGTACACTTTCCAAGGAAACAATCTCAAGTTCATAGCATCAATTCTATTGGAAAAGTTCCAACCATCATTATTGGAGGTTTTGAATTTCCTCTCCCTACTGTCAAGAAAAAGTATGATATTCTTATTGTTGGGGATGTTCATATTCCCGTTGAGGTAACTTAGTGTTATTCAAAATTTCTCCGGTTCCGTGTTATTCGGAATGAGTTTGTTAACAAGACTTGATCAACCTTGTTAGTGGATTCATTTTGATGATCATGAGATGGATGAAACTAGAAGGCACAACCTTCTGTACCCTCTTTTTTACTTTCTGATATTTCGAATAAATAAAGCAAAAATAATATTATCCGTCTGTTTTCTGAATTATTCGTGCATTAAAAAAATATCCCGAAAATAAAAGTGCTCCAAATGCCCTGCAAATTTAGTATGATTTTTTATGGAATATTTGAGGATTTTAGGCACTGAAATCACTGCAGGAGGGCAAGCACCAGGCCATGAGAGTGGAGGGTGTGCCCCCTATCTCGTGGGCCCCTGGTGGCCCCCCTCCACTTATGCCAGCACCCACACACTCTATCTTCTTCCCAAAAAATCCCCATCCAGCTCAAGCACGAGTTCTAGCTCATTTTGCTGTGATTTTTGATCTCCTTGCTCAAAGCTCCATTCACAAAACTGCTTTGGGAGATTGTTGCTTGGTATGTGACTCCTCCATTGGTCCAATTAGTTTTTGTTCTAGTGCTTTATTCAGTGCAAATTTTTGCTGCATAGGTGACCATGTTCTTGAGCTTGCATGTTAAATTTATGAGGTCCCAAGTAATTCTAAAGCATGATATAGGCTCTAGGCACTTGTAGGAGTAGTTGCTACCAATCTTGTATAGTTTTATTCACTTTTATTTTGAAGTTACTAAAATTTCAATAATTTTCAGAAAATGTGAAGGAGACTTTTGAGGGGCTCTTCTATCCAAGGCTCCCAGGAGAAACGGGCTAAAGAGAAGGAAAAAGCCAAGTATAATCTTCCTCGCATAGCGGAAGTACGGCCGTGTGAATAGCCATGCGATAATTTCTTGAAAGAAGCTGGAATTCATGAATATTTTTATTCTTTGATCGATAATGCAGGCCTCACCGATTTCCTCCACGTCTGAATCGATCAGTATCTCTTACTCACCAATACTTTCGTGCAAAACTTTTATTATTATCCTAAGAAGTCACCGCCTTCAGTATCAATTCATTTATATGATGAATTCAGAGAAATGTCTTTACGTAATTTTTGTGCGGTATGTAGGATACCCTTTGAGGGAAAATTAGAGGAACCCCATCGTAAAGATGTGGATGGCTTTGTTAACACTATCACTGTAGAGGAGCCAAAGAAGGGTTCCGATGCGAAAATCTCTAGCATACACTTTCCTGTTTTACGCTACTTTGCCATATTTGCTAGTAGATGCTTGATTGGTCATGGAAATAGTGGAAGCTTCAATGTTCCTGATATTATCATTCTTCACCATGCCTTGTTTGGAGATAATAGTTTTAGTATGGGTGCCGTTATTGCTAAACGGCTAAGCCTATATTGTACAAAGGCCCCATCTTTGGAGGTATCTATGCTTCACGTCTTGCTAGACATTTTGAGATACCGATTAGGCACCATGAAAAAGAGGAGACAAAATCGCCTCCTTACATTTTAGACTACAAGAGCATGGTAGCACACGAGTTTATTGTTGACAACAAAGAGAAGATGCTCTTGTATAACCTTAGATTTAATAAGAAACACAATGAGACTATTATTTTGCCTGCGCCTCTGTTGTTTGATTTGATTGAAGATAATTTTCTTGTCACACCGGAAGCGGTGTACGCTCATCGAGGCCAATCATCCACTTCAGAACCTGAGCCTGAGCCGGAACCTGAACTGGACCGTTATCGTGCATCATCCTACCAGTGGGACCCGGAGATGGCCAGCCAGTGGTATCCTGATTACACCTCTCAGTACACCGGGCAGAGTAGCAGTGGTCCTTGGCATTAGACCAACTTAGGCCAAAAGCCTAAGCTTGGGGGAGTATGTATTTCTCGCCGACTTTACATTCATGTTCACACACTATTCTAGTCGTCGGTGCTCATACTCTTTCATTGTATTATCCATGCTAGTTTAAATTTCTTTTTCTAGCTTTCTTCTTGTGTGTTTGATAAACCTTAAGAAAAAATCAAAAAAAATTAGTTAGTTTAATTTACATGCTTGTAGTAGTAATTAAAATGAAAACCCAAAAGGATTTCTCGTTCTTCTTTTACTTGTTGGGAGCTTTCCCGTGTAAATAGTTTTCTTTTCTTTTCTTTTCTTTGGGGGTCGAGAGTAGAAGACCATATTGAAAATGTTTAGTGGCTCTCATATGCATGATTGTTTATTTAACCTAGAGCCCATATTACTTTGTCTTCTCTCTTGAGTTGAATGCTTACAGATTCCATCTTAGTCCAATGCACGTGCACTATTATTATTATACACATCGTTCGGTCATGCAAGTGAAAGGCAATGATGATGATATATGATGGACTTATTGAGATGAGAAAAGCTGGTATGAACTCGACCTCTCTTGTTTTTGTAAATATGATGAGTTCATCGTTCCTGATTCAGCTTACTATGAAGTAAACATATTTGCAATGACATTTAGAGATTATACTTGCTTGTGCCATGCTTGATTAGCTATGAGTTATGATGATTTACCTTGCATGCCAACATGCTATTAGAATGATTATGATGTGGTATGATGGGATGGTATCCTCCTTTGAATGAATTGAGTGACTCGACTTGGCACATGTTCACGCATGTAGTTGAAACAAATCAACATAGCCTTCATGATATTTATGTTCATGGTAGATTATATCCTACTCATGCTTGTACTTGGTGTGAATTAATTTTAATGCATGGTTATGACTGTTGTCGCTCTCTCAGTTGGTCGCTTCCCAGTCTTTTGCTAGCCTTCACCTGTACTAAGCGGGAATACTGCTTGTGCATCCAAACTCCTTAAACCCCAAAGTTGTTCCATATAAGTCCACCATACCTACCTATATGCGGTATCTACCTGCCGTTCCAAGTAAATTTGTATGTGCCAAACTCCAAATCTTCAAATGAAATTCTGTTTTGTATGCTCGAGCAGCTCATGTTTCAACTAGGGCTGCCTATATCTTCCATGCTAGGTGGGTTATTCTCAAGAGGAGTGGACTCCGCTCCTCATTCATGAGAAAGGGCCGGTACCGGGATGCCCAGTCCCATGATCCAAAAGATCAAAGCAAATCAAAATAATTAAACAAAACTCCCGCAGGGCTGTTGTTAGTTGGAGGCACTCGTTGTTTCGAGCAAGCCATGGATTGATGCTTGTTGGTGGTTGGGGAAGTATAAACCTTTACCATTCTGTTTGGGAACTGCCTATAATGCATGTAGTATGGAAGATACAACCATCTCATAGTTGTTGCGTTGACAGCAAAAGTATGCCGCTCAAAATGTTATTCAATCTCTATTTTAAAATCGAGCTCTGGCACCTCTACAAATCCCTACTTCCCTCTGTGAAGGGCCTATCTATTTACTTTTTTGTTGAGTCATCACCCTTCTTATTGAAAAGCACCCGCTGGAGAACACACTGTCATTTGCATTCATTACTATTGTTTTATATTGGGTATGACTTGACTGGATCTCTTTTACCATGAATTACAATGTTTAGTCAGTCCTTGATCTTTAAAGGTGCTTTGTATTTATGTTTCGCGGTCTCAGAAAGGGCTAGCGAGATACCATTTTGTTATATCATGTTATGATTGTTTTGAGAAAGTGTTGTCATCCGAGTTTTATTATTATGGCGCGCTAGCTGATTATGCTGTTGATATGAGTAATTGTGAGACCTAGGTGTTATTGTGAGTATGGTTAGTTCATAATATTTGCTGAAACCTGAATGCTGGCTTTGCATGTTTGCAACAACAAGAGCAAACAGAGTTTGAAAAAGTTTTTCTTTATCACTTTCAGTTTATCAACTGAATTGCTTGAGGACAAGCAAAGGTTTAAGCTTGGGGGAGTTGATACGTCTCCAACGTATCTACTTTTCAAACACTTTTGCCCTTGTTTTGGACTCTAACTTGCATGATTTGAATGAAACTAACCCGGTCGATTTGTTGTCGATGAGAACTGCCATGATGTTGTTTTATGTGTAGAAAACAAAACTTCTCGGAATGTCCTGAAAATCCACAGAGGCACTTTTTGGAAAATATAAAAAATACTGGCAAAAGAATCAAGACCAGGGGGCCCACACCCTGTCCACAAGGGTGGGGGGCGGGTCCCCTGTCTCGTGGGCCCCCTGAGGCTCCGCCGACCTCAACTCCAACTCCATATATTCCGTCTCACGGAGAAAAAAATCAGAGAGAAAGTTTCATCACGTCTTACGATACGGAGCCGCCACCAAGCCCTAATCTCTCTCGGGAGGACTGATCTGGAGTTTGTTCGGGTCTCCGGAGAGGGGAATTCGTCGCCGTCGTCATCATCAACCATCCTCCATCACCAATTTCATGATGCTCACTACCGTGCGTGAGGTGATGGGTTGGATGAGATTTACCATGTAATCAAGTTAGTTTTGTTAGGTTTTGATCCCTAGTATCCACTATGTTCTAAGATTGATGTTTCTATGACTTTGCTATGCTTAATGCTTGTCACTAGGGCCCGAGTGCCATGATTTCAGATCTGAACCTATTATGTTTTCATGAATATATGTGTGTTCTTGATCCTATCTTGCAAGTCTATAGTCACCTATTATGTGTTATGATCTAACAACCCCGAAGTGACAATAATCGGGATACTTCTCGGTGATGACCGTAGTTTGAGGAGTTCATGTATTCACTATGTGCTAATGCTTTGTTCCGGTTCTCTATTAAAAGGAGGCCTTAATATCCCTTAGTTTCCGCTAGGACCCCGCTGACACGGGAGGGTAGGACAAAAGATGTCATGCATGTTCTTTTCCATAAGCACGTATGACTATTTACGGAATACATGCCTACATTACATTGATCAACTGGAGCTAGTTCTGTGTCACCCTATGTTATAGCTATTACATGAGGAATTGCATCCGACATAATTATCCATTACTGATCCAATGCCTACGAGCTTTTCACATATTGTGCTTCGCTTATTTACTTTTCCTCTGTTATTGTTATAATCACTACAAAACCCAAAAATTATTATCTTTACTTTTGCTACCGTTACCTTTATTATCATACCACTTTGCTACTAAATATTTTGCTACAGATACTAAGTTATCCAGTTGTGGTTGAATTGACAACTCAACTGCTAATACTCAATAATATTCTTTGGCTCCTCTTGTGTCAAATCAATAAATTTGGGTTGAATACTTTACCCTCGAAAGCTGTTGCGATCCCCTACACTTGTGGGTTATCAGACATCTCCACCAAAAGCTCCGTGCAAGACGAAGCCGCTCCACCTCCTGCCTCTGTATTCCAGTGCTGCTCCACAAACGATGTTTGCAAGAGAGAAAACGAAACCGCAGTACCGCCATCGTCCGATCTGGAAGACCAGATCCTAGGGTTTCCCCCGGAGCAGCACGAGTGAGTCGATAGTAGTTACACGACGATGCCTTCATCAAGGTAATGACGTTGAATGCCGCCATCGCCTGTCATAACTCGGTTTTCACCGGCAACTATGTCTTCTCGACTCGCAGCCGGAGCTAGATGACGGATCTCGAGACCTGACCATCCAGCGTCAGGCCGACCACCTCCGACTGAGGAGATGGCCTCCACCACCGGCTGCACCCGCCAGATCAGACCTTACCGAAGGCGCCGCCGACCAGTCCACCATGGCCTCCATGCCATCACCATCGATCCGACGCCCAATGGCACGCTGACCGCAGCCGCCGCCCTTCCCGGTACATGGCCGCGCCGCGCCTGCAGCTGCCTCCGCCCAAGACAGGACCGGCCACCATGCCGCCGCGCTGCAAAGATTGGATCGACTACCAAGCTCGCATCCTAGCTGCCGCCGCCGCGCCGCGCACGACACCGCCAAGAGTTGCCGCCCGACGCCTCCTCGCGATCTAGTCGTCCCGTGCCGGCTGTCATGCTCGAAGGGTGGAGAAGACCCCCCCCCCCCGCCGCCATACTGGCCTGGCTTTGCCTGGCGGCACTGCGGACGGCTGCGAGGAGGGGGATGGGGTGGCGAGATCGAGAGGCGGCGACTAGGGTTTACCCCGGTTCGCCTGCGGGGACGACATGGGGTCGAGAGTCATCTGCTTGGCATGCGCTTCCATGCTCTCAACTTGTTGTTGTAGATAGTCAGAAAGTCATCATGTTAAGGCCCCAAAGAACCAATGCACCAGAGTAGCAACCATCGCCGCTAAAGAGAGATGTAGATCGGAAAGATCAAACCTGTAACCACACGAACGAAAATGAATAAAAACTTGATCTAAATAGATCCACCGAAGACCAGCACCAACCAAATCCAACAAGATCCGACGGAGACACACCTTCACACATCCTTCAACGACGCTGAAAGATCGAGGATGTCGCCTAGAAGGGGGTGAATAGGTGCTTTAAAATAATTACGGTTTAGGCTTGAACAAATGCTGAATAAACCTAGCGGTTAATTTGTCAAGCACAAAACCTACAACAACGAGGCTCACCTATGTGCACCAACAACTTATGCTAAGCAAGATAAACAACTAAGTGATAGTAAGATATATGACAAGAAACAATATGGCTACCACAAAGTAAAGAGCATAAGTAAAGGGCTCGGGTAAGAGATAACCGAGGCACGTGGAGACGACGATGTATCCCGAAGTTCACACCCTTGCGGATGCTAATCTCCGTTTGGAGCGGTGTGGAGGCACAATGCTCCCCAAGAAGCCACTAGGTCCATCGTAATCTCCTCATGCTGTAGCACAATGCAAGATGCCGTGATTCCACTTAGGGACCCTTGAAGGTGGTCACCGAACCCGTACAAATGGCAACCCTTGGGGGCGGTCACCAAACCCGTACACTTTGGCAACCCTTGGGGGCGGTCACCTGCACCCGTCAAAATTGCTCGGGGCGATCTCCACAACCTAATTGGAGACCCCGACGCTTACTCGGAGCTTTACACCATAATGGTTGAGCTCTGAACACCACCAACCGTCTAGGGCGCCCAAGCTCCCAAGAGGAACAAGCTCAAGGGTACCAACCACCCAAGAGTAATAAGCTTCTCAACTTGTAACTTCCACGCATCACCGTGGAGAACTCAAACCGATGCACCAAGTGCAATGGCAAGGGCACACAAAGTGCCCAAGTCCTTCTCTCCAAAATCCCACCAAAGCAACTAATGCTAGGAAAGAAAATGAGAGGAAAACAAGAAGGAGAACACCAAGAACTCCAAGATCGAGATCCAAGGGGTTCCCTCACATAGAGGAGAAAGTGATTGGTGGAAATGCGGATCTAGATCTCCTCCCCCCCCAAAAAAACTAGAAAGAATCCATGGAGGGTTTGAGAGATAGAAAGCTCGAAGAAGGTCAACAATGGGGGATGAACACAAGCTCAAAGGATAAGGTTCATTGGGGAAGAAGACCCCCTTTTATAGGTGGGAAAAAAATCCAACCATTATGCTCACAGCCCGCACAAAGCGGTACTACCGCTAGGGCGGTGGAAGCCCTTTGTAAAACAATAGTGAGGAGGCAAAAAGCCAGTAGAACCGCCGGAGTGGCACTACCGCTTGTCCTCACAGTATTGCCGCTAGCGGCACTACTGCTTGCGAGCGGTACTAAAAAAATACATCCGTGACTACCACCGCTTGACTTAAGACGAGTTTTTGGTCCAGAGCGGAAGTAGCCGTGGTAGTACTGCTCTGGAGCGGTAGTAAAAAAATTACATCCACTCCGAGCGGTAGTAAAAAATTACATCCCCTCCAAGTGGTAGTACAACTCCCATGAGCGGTAGTACCGCTGCAGCCTTTTTAAGGACACCAAAAGTGACACAACTTCTGCAAAGAGAGTCTGAATTCAACGAAACCAAGTTTGTTGGAAAGCTAGTGACAAGGGCTAACATAATCTTGATAGAAATAACAATAAGAAGGAAATTAGAAAAGGCCCATAAGAAAATGGTGAGAACCCTTCCTCAAATAAGACCGGTAAAACCTTCAACACCAAAAACGCGATAGAAGAAGCACGTGAACTCCGTTTTCGAGGAACTCGAGATTGTCAAGAAGATGACCATAAGCTCCAAATATCACAAGGAGAAAACCAAATAAGAACAAAGAAGGATTATGCAAGCATGCAATGGTTTGAGCTCTCTACGAACGATACGATCAAGCTACTCACTTGAGAGCGCAATTGATAGTACGACAATCGATCCTATAACACGGTCTCCAAACTATCACCATGAGACCGGTAAAATAGAAAACCTATCAAGGGCAAACCTTTGCCTTGCATGAAGTCCACTTGAGCTAGATGCTACGTCTTGAGCTTGCGTTGGTTTTCCTTGAAGAGGAAAGGGTGATGCAGCAAAGTAGCGTAAGTATTTCCCTCAGTTTTTGAGAACCAAGGTATCAATCCAGTAGGAGGCTCCTCAAAAGTCCCACACACCTACACAAGCAAATAAGAACCTCGCAACCAACGCAATAAAGGGGTTGTCAATCCCTTCACGGCCACTTGCGAAAGTGAGATCTGATAGAGATAATATGATAAGATAAATATTTTTGGTATTTTTATGATATAGATTGGAAAGTAAAAGATGCATATAAAAGTAGATGGAAAAGTTATATGATAAAAGATAGACCCTGGGGCCATAGGTTTCACTAGTGGCTTCTCTCAAGATAGCATAAGTATTATGGTGGGTGAACAAATTACTGTCGAGTAATTGATAGAAAAGCGCATAGTTATGAGATTATCTAGGCATGATCATGTATATAGGCATCACATCTGTGACAAGTAGACCGAACCGGTTCTGCGTCTACTACTATTACTCCACACATCGACCGACTCCTGCCTGCATCTAGAGTATTAAGTTCATAAGAACAGAGTAACACATTAAGAAAGATGACATGATGTAGAGGGACAAACTCATGCAATATGATATAAACCCCATATTTTTATCCTCGATGGCAACAATACAATACATGCCTTGCTGCCCCTTCTGTCACTGGGAAAGTACACCGCAAGATTGAACCCAAAGCTAAGATCTTCTCCCATTGCAAGAAAGATCAATCTAGTAGGCAAAACCAAACTGATAATTCGAAGAGACTTGCAAAGATAAATTAATCACACATAAAAGAATTCAGAGGAGATTCAAATATTTCTCATAGACAAACTTGATCATAAACCCACAATTCGTTGGATCTCGACAAACACACCGCAAAAAGAGTTACATCGAATAGATCTCCAAGAAGATCGAGGAGAACTTTGTATTGAGATTCAAAGAGAGAGAAGAAGCCATCTAGCTAATAACTATGGACCCGAAGGTCTGTGGTAAACTACTCACAACTCATCGGAGAGGCCTTGGAGATGATGTAGAGGCCCTCCGTGGTCGATTCCCCCTCCGGCGGAGCGCCGGCGAAGGCTCCAAGATGGGATATCGCGGATACATAAGGTTGCGGCGGTGGAAATAGTTTTTGGTGGTGCTCCTGGATGTTTTTGGGGTCCATGGATATATATAGGAGGAAGAAGTAGGTCGGTGGACGCTCGAGGGGCCCACAAGGGTGGGGGGCACGCCGGGCACCCTCGTGGCCGCCTCCTCTGTTGCTTGACGTCCACTCCAAGTCCCGTGGATCACGTTTGTTCCAAAAAGATCGCTCCCGAAGGTTTCATTCCGTTTGGACTCCGTTTGATATTCCTTTCCTTCGAAACACTGGAATAGGCAAAAAAATAGCAATTTGGGCTGGGCCTCCGGTTAGTAGGTTAGTCCCAAAAATGATATAAAAGTGTAGAGTAAAGCCCATAAACATCCAAAACGGGTAATATAATAGCATGGAACAATAAAAAATTATGGATACGTTGGAGACGTACCAAGCATCCCCAAGCTTAATTCCTGCTCGTCCTCGAGTAGGTAAATGATAAAAAAAACAGAATTTTTGATGTGGAATACTACCTAGCATAACTCTCAATGTAATTTTCTTTATTGTGGCATGATTGTTCAGATCCAAATGATTCAAGATAAAATTTTATAAAACATAAAAATAGTAATACTTGAAGCATACTAACAAATAATCATGTCTTATCAAAATAGCATAGCCAAAGAAAGCTCATCCCTAAAAAATCATATAGTTAGGCCATGCTTCATTTTCATTACATAAAATACTCCCATCATGCACAACCCCGGTTTCAGCCAAGAAATTGGTTCATACTTTTTAATGCGCTTTAGCTTTTTCAACTCTTACGCAATACATGAGCGCAAGCCATGGACATAGCACTATATGTGGTATAAGGTGGTTGTGAAGATAAAATGGAGAAGATAGTCTCACATCAACTAGGCGTATCAACGGGCTATGGAGATGCCCATTAATAGATATCAATGTGAGTGAGTAGGGATTGCCATGCAACAGATGCACTAGAGCTATAAATGTATGAAAGCTCAACAAAAGAAACTAAGTGGGTGTGCATCCAACTTGCTTGCTCACGAAGACCTAGGGCATTTTGAGGAAGCCCATCATTGGAATATACAAGCCAAGTTCTATAATGAAAAATTCCCACTAGTATATGAAAGTGATAACATAGGAGACTCTCTATCATGAAGATCATGGTGCTATTTTGAAGCACAAGTGTGGAAAAGAGATAGTAGCATTGTCCCTTCTCTCTTTTCTCTCATTTTTTATTTGGTCGGCTCTTTGGCCTCTTTTTTTATTTGGTGGGCTCTTTGGCCTCTTTTTTTATTTGGTGGGCTCTTTGGCCTCTTTCTTTTTTTTATAAAGTCCGAAGTCTCATCCCGACTTGTGGGGGAATCATAGTCTCCATCATCCTTTCCTCACTTGGGACAATGCTCTAATAATGAAGATCATCACACTTTTATTGATTTACAACTCAATATTTAGAACAAAATATGACTCTATGTGTATGCCTCCGGCGGTGTACCGGGATATGCAATGAATCAAGAGTGACATGTATGAAAAATTATGAAGGTGGCCTTGCCACAAATACGATGTCAACTACATGATCATGCAAAAAGTAATATGACAATGATGGAGCATGTCATAATAAACGCAACGGTGAAGAGTTGCATGGCAATATATCTCGGAATGGCTATGGAAATGCCATAATAGGTAGGTATGGTCGCTGTTTTGAGGAAGGTAAATGATGGGTGCATGATACCGGCGAAAGTTGTGCGGCATAATAGAGGCTAGCCATTCCTCAAAACAGCCATCATTTACCTTCCTCAAAACAGCCACCAATAATATAAGTGAAGCACATAGAAAACATAATTTTGCCGCACAACTTATACCTAGAAAATATAAGTGAAGCACATAGAGAAAAACTATCTAGCTCAAAATATATAAGTGAAGCACATAGAGTATTCTAATAAATTCTAAATCATGTGGGTTTCTCCCAAAAGGTGTGTACAGAAAGGATGATTGTGGAAATCTAAAAAGCAAATACTCATATCATACATGACGCTCCAAGCAAAACACATATCATGTGGCGAATAAAATATAGCTCCAAGTAAAGTTACCGATAGACGAAGACGAAAGAGGGGATGCCTTCTGGGGCATCCCCAAGCTTAGGCTTTTGGTTATCCTTGAATATCTTGGGGTGCCATGGGCATCCCCAAGCTTAGGCTCTTGCCACTCCTTATTCGATAGTCCATCAAATCTTTACCCAAAACTTGAAAACTTCACAACACAAAACTCAACAGGAAATCTCATAAGATCCGTTAGTGCAAGAAAGAAAAACCACCACATAAGGTACTGTAATGAACTCATTCTTTATTTATACTAGAAGAACGCCCATGCGTTGCAACGGGGCCACATTAACTTTAAGAGTTCAATATTACGACATTGGCGACCTTTTTTTACAATCAAATCCTCACACACACACACTCTCTCCCCCTTCCTCTTCCTCACTCTCTCTCCCTCTCTCTATCTCTAACACACACATGGCCTATTCTCCCCGCCAATAAGACTTACTCAATTGGCAATAATGTGTGGACTAGTGGTGAGCTTGACTGAACTAATGGATAGTGTGATATATTCCCCAATCATTTAACAATGAAATTTCAGAAATGGGAAGATTATGTAACACCTCAAGTCGTTAGCTACAGTGACCTCCCCCTAATGATGCCATGTCATCAGGCTTGCTAAGCCAAACTACCACTTGATAAAAATCAAAGCCCAATTCAAATTGAAAATAAAGTCAAATAAATTATTTTGTCAAACAGTAAAACTAAAATGTTCACCATATTCTATAAATTCCATTGATCTTTGACATGTTGAGCCCAACATTATTTGACCCAAAAATTAAATCTTGTCAAATTAATAAGAGGTCCAACAGTAGTTAAAAGAACCAATTAAATATAAACCTAATTTTATGTATTTCCTTTTGGACCCAAACTTTTTGTGCCACCTAAAAATATTGTGCTCGAATTGTGTGCATAGTTTCACAATAAACAAAATCCATTTAGTTATTATAAGAATAAATAGAAAACGGTGTTAAAAAGGAGAAACGGATTAGAATACATTAAAAACCAAAAGGACGATGAAAAAAAGGGATTCCCCCTACCCCCCGGGCCTTGCCACCGAACCGACCCAGTGGTCTAGTCCCCGCAAAGTTGTCTTCTCCTATTCCCTGAGCCCGTTGCTACAGAGTCGGGCTCCTGCCCAACCACCTCGCCGGCATCGAAGGGGAATGGATACGGGTGACGCCCTGCCTCCCTGCCCACATGGCCTCACTCCTCCTCGACGCCCCTCCTAGATCCACTTCTCCTCCTTGCTCGCTCGATCCCGGTGATCTGGACGAAGTCAGATGCCACGACCACCATGACCGACCCCGTCCACACGGCCACTGCCCTCCCTACTGGCTAGGAGCTTGTCGAGGAGCCCCGAATGCCTCCGCTACTTTTTTTGCACCAACGAGATCAAGTCCAGCACCCCCAGATCGACGTTGTTGCCGTCTTCCTCCACCTTCGGCCACCACGACATTGCCGTTCGATCCGCGCCGCCCCGAGCTCCCCTGTCTTCCCATAGGGTGCCATTGACACCGTCGTGATCTCCTCTTGCCTTTCCCCAGTTTCCCCTCTCGTTTGCTCTCGTTAGGTATTTCGCCGTGGCCGAGAACCGCCGTCCGCCATGGCCATTGCTGGGGTAGCCACTGAGCTCCTCAGATTGACCCCGTGGCACATGCCCGCTCCTATGCCCGAGCCTTCAGCTCTTCTTCCGGGCCCGCGGAGCCACTCCCTCTCTGGCTCTCCATGCCCACGCACGTGCCACACAATGTCCGTCGCGCCTGCCGTTGCCATCACGCTCGCCACAGCCACCGCACCACTGTGTCCCGTGCGACGCACACCCTGGCCGACGTCACACTCTCGCTGACTGTGCTCGCCCCGTCTGCTGCCGTCTATCCCTTCGCTCGCCCCGCTGTCGCGCCCCTGCCTCGCGTCGCCTCCTGTCGCTACCTTCTTCTACCAGCCGCCCCCTCAGCCATGCTGGCCGCATCTCTGCCCTCCATCGTCGGCCGCTCGCCTCGCCTGCTGCATGCTTCTTCCTGCTGCTATGCGCTGCTCTACCACTGGTACGCTGTTGCGCCATGCACTCGACACCACCATGGACAAACGTGGCGGAGGGATTGTCAATGGAGTACGAGGAGGAGGTGGCGGAGAAGGTGTGGAGAGGCAAGAGGTCTAGGGTGGCGTCAGCTGGCTGTGGTGGAGGTGATTATGCGAGAAGGAGCTGGAGCGGAAGGAGAGGTCACAATTGGAAAGAATCGCAAAAAAATCATAACCCGGAGATCTCATTCCAAAAAAATGCTAATATCGATGGAGGGGTGATTTTTTTCAATAGGTGGAAAACATAGAAAATATTGGATGTTATCAAGGAAAGGTAAAAATTTAGGAAAGTTAGGATTTTGAAATGATTTCTATGTAAATGGGGTTTTATTGTTTGGTAACATGATATCAGTATCTGCCCATTTGCGACGTGTCTGATTAGGAAATTTTGCAAATGTTAAGAAACTATTTTTTGGGAGGAAAGTTTGTGACGTGTCTGTTATTTGTTTCCTAAAACAAATTTCACTGATGAGAGAAATCGATTGATTTAGATAAGTTAGGAAAGTTAGATTCAAATCTATTATTTGTTTCTTAAAACTTTGTTATTTGTTTCCTAAGACAAATTGAACCAATAAAAGGAATCGATTGATATGAATAATTTAAGGAAGTTAGATCCGTGATTTGTTATACATTAGGAAAGTCCTGGTTGTAATAAAGAGTGGAGAGAAAAATAAACCGATGGACCAGGATGGGAGGGGGGTGGGAGGAGAGACGAAAAAACCCAGCAAAAATAAACCGTGGAGACTATTCACCAACTGCTCCATTAGGAGTAGAGATTGGTGTTAAACCTACTGTATTCCAACTTCTCTATGGTTCATATCCCTTGATACTAGCCATAGATGCATCAAAATAAGCAAACAACACACGAAAAACAGAATCTATCAAAAACAGAACAGTGTGTAGCAATCTGTAACATTCGATTACTTCTAGAACTCTAAAAATCCTACCAAAATAGGAAGTCTTGGGAAATTTGTCTATTGATCTACATCAGAAAGAATCAACGCAAAAGCACGTTTCTGTGAATTCTATAATTATTTTCGTGCACGCAAAGTTTCTGTTTTCCAGCAGAATCAAATTAACTATCACCGTAGATTATCCTATAGATTCTACTTGGCACAAACACTAATTAAAACATGAAAAGACATCTAAACAGAAGCTAGATGAAATATGTATTACTAAGCAGAAGCAAAAAGAAAGAAACAAAAATAAAATTGGGTTGCCTCCCAACTAGCGCTATTGTTTAACGCCCCTAGCTAGGCATAAAAGCGAGGATAGATCTAAGTAGTGCCATCTTTGGCATTCAATTCATAAGTAGCTCGCATGATAGATTCATAAGGTAATTTAACTTTATTTCTTGGGAAGTGTTCCATGCCTTTCCTTAATGGAAATTGGAATATAATATTCCCTTCCTTCATATCAATAATTGCACAAATCGTTCTAAGAAAAGGTCTACCAAGAATAATAGGACATGAAAGATTGCAATCTATATCAAGAACAATAAAATCTACGGGCATATAATTCCTATTTGCAACAATAAGAACATTATTGATCCTTCTCATAGGTTTCTTAACGGTGGAATCCGCAAGGTGCAAATTTAAAGAGCAATCATCAAGATCATGGAAACCTAGAATATCACATAAAGTTTTCGGAATCGTGGAAACACTAGCACCCAAATCACACAAAGCATAGCACTCGTGATCTTTAATATTAATCTTTATAGTAGGTTCCCACTCATCATAAAGTTTTCTAGGTATAGAAACTTCCAAATTAAGTTTTTCCTCATAAGATTGCGTCAAGGCATCAACAATATGTTTGGTAAAAGCTTTATTTTGACTATAAGCATGAGGAGAATTCAATACGGATTGCAACAAGGAAATACAATCTATTAAAGAACAATTATCATAATCAAATTCCTTGAAATCCAAGATAGTGGGTTCAATGCTATTTAAAGTCTTGACCTCTCCAATCCCACTTTTCCTAAATTTAGCATCAAGATCTAAAAACTCTGAATTATTGGTACACCTTTTAACTAAAGTTGACTCATCTCCAGTCCCATCATTATCAAGATTCATATTGCAAAACAAGGATTTAATAGGGGATACATCAATAACTTTTAGATCTTCATCATTATTTTCATGGAAACTAGAAGAGCACACTTTTACAAAGCAATCTTTCTTAGCGCGCAACCTAGCGGTTCTTTCTTTGCACTCATCAATGGAAATTCTCATGGATTCGAGAGACTCATTGATATCATGCTTAGGTGGAATAGATCTAAGTTTCAAAGAATCAACATCAAGCGAAAGCCTATCAGCGTTCCTAGCCAAATCATCAACTTTAAGCAATTTTTCTTCAAGCAAAGCATTAAAATTCTTTTGAGAGATCATAAATTCTTTAACACTATTCTAAAAATCAGAGGGCATCTTATTAAAACTTCCATAAGAATTATTGTTGGAATTTCCATAATTATTAGAGGAATTACTAGGGAACGGTCTAGGATTAAAGTTTCCTCTATAAGCATTGTTACCAAAATTATTCCTACCAACAAAATTCACATCCAAACATTCATTATTATTCTCAATCAAGGTAGACAAAGGCATATCATTGGGATCAATAGGAGCACTATTAGTAGCAAACAATTTCATAAGTTCATCCATCTTTCCACTCAAAACATTAATTTCTTCAATAGCATGCACTTTTTTACTAGTAGATCTTTCGGTGTGCCATTGAGAATAATTAGCCATAAATGTTATCAAGGAGTTTAGTAGCTTCTCCTAAGGTGATTTCCATAAAAGTGCCTCCCGCGGCCGAATCTAAAAGATTTCTAGAAGCAACATTCAATCCGGCATAAAATTTTTGTATGATCATCCATAAATTCAAACCATGAGTAGGGCAATTGCGAATCATTAATTTCATTCTTTACCAAGATTGGGCAACATGCTCATGATCAAGTTGTTTAAAATTCATAATATCGTTCCTAAGAGAGATGATCTTAGCGGGAGGAAAATACTTAGAGATCAAAGCATCTTTGCACTTATTCCATGAATCAATACTATTCTTAGGCAAAGATGAAAACCAAGTTTTAGCGCGATCTCTAAGTGAAAATAGAATGAAAATGGAAATAACTTAAATTTAAAAATATCATTATCCGTATCTTTCTTCTTTTGCATATCACACAAATCAACAAAATTGTTTAGATGAACAAATTACTGTTGAGCAATTGATAGAAAAGCGCATAGTTATGAGATTATCTAGGCATGATCATGTATATAGGCATCACGTCCATGACAAGTAGACCGAAACGATTCTGCATCTACTACTATTACTCCATACATTGACCGACTCCTGCCTGCATCTAGAGTATTAAGTTCATAAGAACAGAGTAACGCATTGAGAAAGATGACATGATGTAGAGGGATAAACTCATGCAATATGATATAAACACCATCTTTTTATCCTCGATGGCAACAATACAATACGTGCCTTGCTGCCCCTGCTGTCACTGGGAAAGGACACCGCAAGATTGAACCCAAAGCTAAGCACTTCTCACATTGCAAGAAAGATCAATCTAGTAGGCAAAACCAAACTGATAATTCAAAGAGAGTTGCAAAGATAACTTAATCACACATAAAAGAATTCAGAGGAGATTCAAATATTTCTCATAGATAAACTTGATCATAAACCCACAATTCATCGGATCTCGACAAACACACTGCAAAAAGAGTTACATCGAATAGATCTCCAAGAAGATTGAGGAGAACTTTGTATTGAGATTCAAAGAGAGAGAAGAAGCCATCTAGCTAATAACTATGGACCTGAAGGTCTGTGGTAAACTACTCACAACTCATCGGAGAGGCCTTGGAGATGATGTAGAGGCCCTCCATGGTTGATTCCCTCTCCAGCGGCGCGCCGGCGAAGGCTCCAAGATGGGATCCCGCGGATACAGAAGGTTGCGGCGGTGGAAATAGTTTTTCGTAGTGCTCCTGGATGTTTTCGGGGTCCATGGATATATATAGGAGGAAGAAGTAGGTCGGTGGACGCTCGTGGGGCCCACGAGGGTGTGGGGCGCGCCCACCCCCAGGGGGCGCCGGGCACCCTCGTGGCCGCCTCCTCTGTTGCTTGACGTCCACTCCAAGTTCCCTGGATCATGTTTGTTCCAAAAAGATCGCTCCAGAAGGTTTCATTCCGTTTGAACTCCATTTGATATTCCTTTCCTTCGAAACACTAAAACAGGCAAAAAAACAACAATTTGGGCTGGGCCTCCGGTTAGTAGGTTAGTCCCAAAAATGATATAAAAGTGTAGAGTAAAGCCCATAAACATCCAAAACGGGTAATATAATAGCATGGAACAATAAAAAATTATAGATACGTTGGAGACGTATCACTAGATGATGACGATCTTGACTCCCTCAAGTTGGACCACCTTTCGTGATTGCGTTGGCTTGATGAAGGCTAGTTGATTGCTCCCCCATACTCCACTATGGGTGAGTCACTCTTCGTCACACCTTCAAAAGTCCATTGTCACCACAATGGACGGCAAGCTACAAGCATGATTTCTTCGTGATGCTCCACTTGAACTTGCACAACACAACCTTGATTTGATGTCATCCTCCATGGGTTGTGTGTGATCTTCCTCTTGACACAAGCCCATGGAAGCAAACCTAACCCCACATAGAACTCTCACAAAGACCATGTGTTAGTACACAAAGCGCAGTGGACAATGCTTACCAAACCCTGAGATCACTTGATCCCACTCGGTGTATATTCTATGCTTTGTGTGAAATCTTCTCTCTTCATAAAGATAATGTCTTGAAGATACACATGAATGTTCACACAATCTTCTCTTATTCTTCAAGACATGCTAGCAATAAGCTCAATACTCACACATTCAAAAAAAGCTCAATACTCACATGACCAATCTTTGGATAATTCATTAATAGCACCTTGGTCAACTCATAAACTCCTTGAAACCAACACATGGACTTCAAGAAATGCCTATGGACAAATCCTTCAAATATAACTCAATGCAACCATTAGTCCATAGAGAATGTCATCAATTACCAAAACCACACATGGGGGCACCGCATGTCATTTCAATCTCCCCCATTTTGGTAATTGATGACAATCACTTTCAAGAGAGTTTATATAAGGAATTATGCACCACCATGCAATGCAACAACCAATAATGCATGCGTATGAGATGCAAATGTTTAGGAACAAAACCAAAGTAAGAAGAAATAACTCTCTAAACTTCTCCACAAAACTCTCTGAAACTTCTCTCCCATTGGCATCGATTGCCAAAATGGGCAAAAAGCTTAGAAGGCCAATATAAATTGTGGTCCTCCATAAATTGTGTATTTCTCAAGAAGAGAGTGGAATGTAATACACAAATCCAAAGGTAAATACTTGGAGGAAGACAAACTATATTGAAGCCCAAATATTGCAAAAGAATGATATGCCACAAAGACATAACAAAGAGAGAAACAAGCAATCAAGCAATCAAAAGATACCAATTGAAGCAAGCTACCAAAAGATACCAATTGAACCAACTAGACCAATGATCCTACGTGCCACATGAATAAAAGATATTATGATATGAGCAAAGGAGTGTTCTAGAGAAACTAGAGAAGCTCCCCATGATTTGTGCACAATTTAGTTTTGTAATTGGATACAACAAGCATAGAATATGATCGTCACTCCCCCAAGATCAATAGAACCTCACGACAAGTGAAGGAGAGCAACGAAGTGTTCTAAAGACACTAGTGAAGCTCCCCATGATTTGTGCACTCCTTAGAATATTTGCATTAGGATACCAAGTGCACAAAATAGGATCATCACTCCCCGAAAATCAATAGAAACTCACAACAAGTGGATGTGAGCATGTAGGAAACAAAGCCTAGCACTTGCAACAAACAAATGGTTGAGAAACTTATAAAAGAGGCAACTTAAGAGTAGGCTCAACCAAAATGATGTGTGTGAGTCATGGTAAAACACTTCAGAAGACTAATGTAAGGGTGAGCATTAAGCATCAACATAGCCTTGAATAGTGGTGATACAAGGTGCATGACATGTCCTTCCCACACACACCAAGCAAATGGGTTCACAAGCACACTAAATATGCAAAATGAATAACCAACACTTGTGACAACCCATGCTGAAGAAAGAAAATGATAGCTTTGTCAAGAGGAGGGATACCAATCGAAATGGCAAATGCCTCATCAAGACAAGCAAGAGAAAAAATATCTTCACCACAACAGAGTGCATCAAGATGCAATGATATAAGATCCGCACTCAAGATAAATCCTTTCACATAACCACCAAGGTAAGGTGGACATGAAAGAATAAGGATATCAACTACAAATGTAACTCCTCTCAAGTATAAAAGATTCTAGGTAGATAAAAATCATGATGATATCAATCCACAAAGAAGGATATGCACATGAAATAGTTACAAAAAGGAAAGAACAAGATATCCACAATAAATTCATAAGTATACCAATAATAAATTTGCTTGAGAGCATAACACATGGATAAATATGGTCTTATTGTATATAAATGAATTCCAACCACACGAACATCAAAGACATCACAACTAGCAACAAGAGATCATTCTTGGGATGCTTTGAGAAAGGAAACAAGTATCACAAGGAAGAATGAATAACATACAATGATACAACCTACACAAGGCTGATGCAAGAAATGTGTGCATGAAGTATATGAAGATACTTGTTACCGAGTTAACATTGTAAGGATGTAGTAGATACCAATTGAAGGTAGATAATAGTTCATCGATCATCCTAGCTTGACTCCAGTAAGCACATGGTGACAACACCTTCCTTGTGAGTGAGCCGAGCATCCATTGCATCTCCAATTGTTCCTAGAACAACAACACAAACAAAATGGTACCTAGCCTCATTGGGACCAAAGAGTTAGAAACACCAATACATAGGACAAACTTCACACACACACACACACATATAGGGCTGGACTATTCTGTTACTAGTAACATAATATTATTCTGTTACTCCCGGGACCTATATAGGCCCGATCGTGATTTCCAACAGCCCAACCGGTACGCGTAGAAAAGAGAGGAAAAACCCTACCCGTGCGAACCCTCCAGCCCCCTACGACCTCGAGACAGTGATCCCTCCCCAAAGACGCGCGCCATCATCATCATCGGCCCCCCGCGCCCCGCTGCTCCTCCTCTCCTTCCAGTAGCGCCACCGCCGCCCTCTCTCCTCCAGTAGCCGCCACCCACCCTCCCCCCTCCAGGCGTCTTGGCCAGCTGCACCCGCGCCGCCTCCCACCTATCGGTGATCCGCCTTTCCTCCGCATCCCACTCTCGGACCCAGCCACCGCCTCCGCCCCAGTCCAAGCCACCTCCACCACCCCGAGACCCAACCACCGTCGCCCCGCTTCCCCCCGCCGCGCTGCCCCTACAGAACCTCTGGTTGTAGGTCGCGCCCTCCTCCCGCATAGCCTCTTGCTCGCCTACTGTGACCCCTATTCCCTCGTCAACCTCGCTTGAAGCCTGAACTGACTGCTGCTCATCTCTCATCTCTCTACTGTTGCTGCTCTTTTTTGTCTCATGAAGTTCAGGCAGATTGTCGGTGAAATTAGCGACGCGATTCCGGTAAATTATGATGATCCATTTGGGCAGGCAAGTAATTACACTAACAGTGCCCCCATCTATGCTTGTATGCTTTTTTCAGTTCACCTTGTACTATTTTTTCAGTACACAATATAGGATTTTATTCATTTCAATGAATTCCAATAGAAAAAACTGCGGTTGTGTATTGATTCTTGAATTTGCGTTTCTTCTTGCACTTTGCTATATGGAGCAAAAGTGGTACAATGATGATTCAGCTTGGGTGGGGTCTCAAAGTCGGAGACATAATAACCAGTTATTTAGACCTTTCAATCACGCAATCACTTGCGAACGACTGCTTTTCTTTACACCAATTATTCTGAAAAAGTTCAAATTATAAAAGCAGATAAGTCCAAGGTTCACCGACAGAAGTTTGAGAAAAAAGAGATAAAAGAAAAGGAGAGTTCAGAAAATGCGCTAGTACTGGTTGCTACTGCCTGCTGTTGCATGAAGCCCCTACTGCTTGAATTGGTGCGCTGCTATTGTTTGTTGGTTCAACAGGGTGATGTGAGTGTGTGAGAGAGATAGCAAAATGGAATGATCTTCTACATTGACTAAATCATGGCACACTCAGTTCAATTTCTTGATTTAGTCCAGTTCAATTCCTAATTTTGTTTCAGTTCAAAGACTGCTATCTCTCTCAGTTTCTATGTTTAATTACGAAGTCCATGTACATTAACAACAAATAAGTTCAAGTATATCAATAAATGGAAGTTGGTATATAGAATTTGATGCTTGTTGGGTGTATACAGGAGTATAAATGGATTTTGTTCTTGTTGAATGAAGTTGAACTTGTTCTTATGCCTCTGAACTTCCACCTCTTTCCTGCAGGTGGGTCACAGAAGCTATCACATGTCTTTCTGAACCTTCTTTCTCTAGAATTTCTTTTCTGCTTGTGCGTCGGGTAAAATAGTACCACAATGAGCTAGCCCCCTTGGTCAGTAGATTTCTTTCTTTCTGTGTGTTAGTTCCTAGCTAATACGGTTACACTACATTTTGCCATTCTATGAGAGAAAGCAAAGAAATCAATGACGCAATGGTGATGTCCGGCCTTTCCCCTTCCTCTTTTTATGTAGCCTCCGAGTCGAAGTTCACCTCCATGTGCTGCTCCACTCGTAGCTCCCAGCCTACCCTCGAGCAAGTTCATGCCGTGCACGAGATCAGTTCAACCTGTGCACTTGGTACATTTGTGGGAATGTCTGAGCAAAAAGAGAAACGATATATTTTTGTGCAACATTTTGACCCTGCATCCCATGAGTTCCTGATTTTCTTTTGTGCAACAGTTCGCCCTCGACGCTTGTGGCTGTCCCACAAGGACGAGTGTGGTCTACGATCGAGTAGTTGGTTCTGAAGCAAGTTCCTAGCTGAAGGTGGGATTCTACATTGAGCTGTGGAACACAATGTACATGGAGATCCTGATGGAGTACGATGATGGAGATGTGGCGCAGGTGGACCTCATGGAGTTCGGCTGGGCTGGCGGCGGCCGGCGGTGGACGCGGGTGCATGAGTTGTGGGGCTCCATCTGCCGCTCGACCACCGCTTACTCCCACACTATTCACTGGTTTTGTTTTCACTGTCACGCCTGTTCCTCGTCGACCTGCAGCAGGAGACACGAGATCACCTCCGGCACCGCTGGTCACATGAAGGTTGTCAAAAATGGTATATTCTCCATAAGAATAGGTGTTTGCTTATATATATTCTCTATTATTGAATTATAGCACAAACATTTGCTGAAACGTGGTGCTCAGGACGTCTATTTTAATTCCCAAAACACAAACTAGGTGCTCTTAGTTCAGTACGTGAATAATCATCAGTTCGTGAAAAATACATATAACATGCCTTGTTGTGTGGGATTTGGGGGGTGCCTAGTATGGCTAGAGTTTTCAAGTATAACAAGTGTGATAGTGGTAATTTTCCAAAACTTTAATAGTTCAAGTACATAAGAAAACATAAGTCCACTATGTAAAATAAACAGTAGGCGCAGAAAGTTCAGTTTTGCTATATGCGATTGATAATGCAGATGTGTTCTTTTGTGGTGAGGATTTCGGCACTAAACTATGCAAACAATTTAAAAGTAGTCAAGTCCAACTTGCAAACCCGTAGCAGTCCTATAGTGCAACATATATGAAATTCAAAAATAGTAAACCTGACTTGAAGCAAATTCGCATCTGGTTGTTTATTTTGTAGCTCATCGTTTCTAATATAAGCCAATGCTTCTATTCTAATATAGTTGTTTATTTTGTAGATCACGTTTTCTAATACAATGTTAAAAGTCCACTAGATGAAAAATTCATTGTGTTAGCTAGATCAGTACGAGTGCTCATTAGTAAGACAAATGTAGCAGTAATCATTACGACTTACACAATACTAGTACTGATCAATACTATATAGAGCCAAGCTTCACTATGGATATTACTGACCATAGGAATTTATTAGAATAACTTAATGTTTTTGTAGCTCACCTCTAATTTGTTTCTCTCTACTGCTCTTTTCTCTCACTATTTTGTTTCTCTCTGTACTGCAGCACGAGAGAGGTTTGGACGGACGCTAATCACTAGCTCACTATGACACAGCCGATCACTAGAACGAAGGACACCAACAGGTTGAGGATGAAGTACATGACACAAACAATGAGGATGACCAAAACATGGAATCTGTACACATAGCACCAACTGCAAATTCAAATTTTCTTTCTATGATGATTTGATTGCTACTTCTTAAAGAAAGTGTACATAACAGTTAGATGTTTGTGCAAGAAAGGAAAATTTGTTTGAGTTAAAAACATTGATCAGTACGAATCAAAAACAATGATCAGTTCGGTAGTGCTCTCTTCTGCCTATTTTGGTTGATGCCATAAATAGTGAAAAATTGTATGGGAATGTTTAATTATTACTCGCATGTAAGTTAAAAAAATAAAACATAGTCGGTTTGTCTATAAAATTTGAGGAAGTCAGTCAATGGCCCGAGGAAAATAACATGCTCTTTAGGTGTTGTCACTATTCCTGTGAGTACAAGTTTTAAAAAACGTTTACTTTGTGCTCTTGCGTATGTTTTTGGGCAGTACAAACACATCGCCATAGTGAGTACAGATGCAACACCTTGGGAAGTACTAACACTGCTGCGCTGGGCATTCAGTGTGCAGGGTCCACTGGGTTCCGTCCTGAGAGAAGCATCGCCGGCTGGGAGAGTTCAATGATCTGAACTAGGAAAGTTCAACGTGGAAATTTGCTACAAATTGCATTACTTGAGAATTTTTTTCTAATTGGGTGCAAATGAGTCTGGGCACTGAAACGCCCTACTCAGTCCTTATGGACTTCTTTGTATTTTGTGAATAAATGTTTATATAATAAATGTTCACAAAGTATACTCCCATGGTTGTACAAGTAAACATACACTAAGTGTAGACGTTCACTATGTGCTTTATCATCAGTTAAGAAAAAATTGTCGGGTGAGTTCAAACTAGAAAGATAGATAAGTCCAAAACCCGCACAGCAAAAAAGTTTCACCTGCGAAAGAAAATGTGGCACTTCCACATGAAGTTAATAAACAAGGGTTAGAAAAAAGGATGTTTATATAAAAAAAAGTGCTCAAAAGTTCAATTACTCTCCATGTGAACGATCATACATTCTGTTTCCAAAAGAGAGTGCACATTTTACTAGGAAAAAACTTGGGTAAGTTCAAGGACAGAAAAACCGAAACTTCAAAATCGACAAAATAGCAGTGAGGAATACAAAGTAAAGTCCTGTTTGTGAAAGCAATGAGCAGCGCAATGCAGAGGAAGGCCTGGACATAAACGGAGGGGACAGTCTAAGCTGTTGTGCCTGAACTAGTCCTTGACAAAAACATCTAAATTCAGTAACACATACACACCTTGTAGCCGTACAGGCCTGTCATGCTGCTGGCAGATGCCTTGGCTGAGCAGGGGCCCGCTGTCCACCGACAATTTCTCCTCTTTCCTTTTCTTCGTTCTTCCAGAGAAACAGAAAGAGCGGACGAGAGAAAGGGCAGCAAGCCACCGCTGATCCATCCCTCGCTAGTCGCTACCTGCACCCACTAGTCATCATCGTAGCCTGCCTCCGGCTGTCGCCGATGCACTCCCGGCTCCGATTTCATCCCCACCCATCGTCTCTTGGTTGCATTCGTCCGCACAGCACTGCGGTGTGCTACCACTTTCTTGCAAGGGGTTCGGCCGATAGCCTCGAGAAGCCGCCGTCTGCTGCATCTCTTTCCCATCCCTAACTCTTTGATGCCCCTCCCCTTTCAAGCCTCTCTCCTTCTTCCCACAAGATCGACATCCCTGATGGGATGGCCACAGAGTCACGGAGGGACAGTCGATGGTGGATGAGGAGATAGACGCCACAATCACTGACTCCATCACTTCCTCTTCCACGGAAGATTTCCTACCCGCATCCCTCCTTCCTTGCAAGTTGACGGTGCCATCATGTTGGAGACGACTGTTGGTCTTGCATTTCTTCGAGCTCTTCTCCTCCCTGCTACGCGCTGGATCCGTGGGGATTTAATTTGACCGTGGCGCCTGAGGGAGTCCTGGACTAGGGGGTGTCCGGATGGCCGGACTATCATCATCGGCCGGACTCCAAGACTATGAAGATACAAGATTGAAGACTTCGTCCCGTGTCCGGATGGGACTTTCCTTGGCGTGGAAGGCAAGCTTAGCGATACGGATATGTAGATCTCCTACCATTGTAACCGACTCTGTGTAACCCTAGCCCTCTCCGGTGTCTATATAAACCGGAGGGTTTTAGTCCGTAGGACAACACAACCATTACAACAATCATACCATAGGCTAGCTTCTAGGGTTTAGCCTCCTTGATCTCGTGGTAGATCCACTCTTGTACTACCCATATCATCAATATCAATCAAGCAGGAGTAGGGTTTTACCTCCATCGAGAGGGCCCGAACCTGGGTAAAAACATCGTGTCCCTTGTCTCCTGTTACCATCCGCCTAGACGCACAGTTTGGGACCCCCTACCCGAGATCCGCCGGTTTTGACACCGACATTGGTGCTTTCATTGAGAGTTCCTCTGTGCCATCACCGTTAGGAAGGATGCCTCTTCCCGTCTTCAAGGACGGTATCTTCGCCAAAGGAGTCTTGGCCGCCGGCCAAACTATCCGGCTAGGTGGTTTTCTCATGACCGCCTGTTCGGCCACCGCTTCGACAATGACCTCTCGGTCGTCAAAAGCAATCTTCACGTCCTCTCGAATTCGCGGCGATGGATCAATAGAGCTCTCGTCCAGAACGAGCTCTTGGATCGCATCGCCGCATACAGGAGTCGCTTCTGAGACTACAATCAGATTGGGCTTAAAACCGATCGAGAGAGATTAACTCTCCCGGGTCACCCACCACGTTGCGATGGTAGAGGAACAATGCGCGACTCTTCTCTTGTATTGAAAACTAGTCATGTCCGGGCTCCTGAACCCTCCATGCCGGATTCCCGCGGAGGGACAGACTTCGATCAAGCACTGAACCTAAAGTCAGGCATCGGACCGGACTCGTTGGACAACATCCAGCAATCCAAGCTTCCAAATTTGGAAAATTCTCGGCCCTTGAGCCTCGAGATGGGTAGGGTTCCGGACTTAATTCCACCCACCCGCCCAGACATATGCGATCTATCTCTAATCCGGCAAGAGCCCGCTGAAACAGTACATCATTACTGGGCCAGATTCCTCCTGGTCATGGACAGGATAAAGGACTGCCGAGAGGAAAACGCAATTTCAATTTTCTGCAATAATTGCACGGACGAGGGAATCTTGAACGCCGTCAGCCGTCGTGAAATTACACGCTTCACCGACCTGGCATCCATAGTACGAAAGTACTGTGCGATGGAGAGTTTCCGGAAAACCGAAACTAAGTTTTGGGACAATCCGGCCCCGAACACAATCCTAGTCCGCAACAAAAGGGTGCATAACACTCAAGCACCAGCTACAAAAACCAAAAAGCGAAAACCCCATAAAGGGCACGGAACCGTACTGGAGGGATGGCTTAGCAGACCCTATAAAATTCACAGTACAGAAGGCGCCACCCCAACACATAGCCTTCGAGCATGTTGGATACTACGGCAGGTGGCCAAAAGTGGCGAGGAGCTTCTAGCCCCGGAAAGCCATTCCAACAATACCAGTACGGTATCAACAGTCTTCGAGACTTTCGCATCAAATAATATGCGGAAATGAACAATCCGCAGCCTCGCCGAAGTCTACCAAGTAGCAACAACAAATCCATGGAGCGACACGGCCATCACCTTCAATGCCAGCCGACGAACCTAAATTCGAACAGCCCGAGCACCGGCCGCATTGGTCCTCATCCGATAGTGGGCGGCTTCGTCTTACCAAGGTACTCATGGATGGCGGTAGCGGACTAAACCTCATTTACGAGGAAACTCTTCAAAAAATGGAAATAGACTGGAGCCGCATTGAGCGAAGCAGCACAACCTTCAGAGGAATAATCCCTAGCCGGGAAGCGCGCTGCACCGAAAAAATCACACTCGATGTGGTGTTCGGCTCGCCGGACAATTACAGGTCCGAAGAAGTCACGTTCCAGGTAGCCCCGTTCAGCAGCGGATATCACGCTATATTAGGACGAGAGGCATTCACAATTTTTCATGCCATACCCCATTACGGGTACATGAAGCTTAAGATGCCCGGGCCCGGTGGAACAATCACTCTCGCTAGTGATCCGGACATAGCACTCCGCGCCGAAAATAAGACAGCCGCATTAGCCCTGGAGGCACTCTCCGAAGCCCTAGCGGCAGAAGAACTCACAGTGCTGCGCTCTACGGTGAATAGGGACGATGTGATACTCGATAAGAGATCCAAGTCCACCTCTTTTAAACTAGCAGACGAAATAGTCAAATTCCAAGTCCACCCAACGGACCCAACAAAGACGGCCTCCATCGGGGCACAGTTGAACCCTGATGTAGATGCCGCACTGCGAGAATTCTTCGGAAAAGCGGGACATCTTCGCTTTGGCACCCTTCAGATATGCCAGAATCCCATGCAGATTGGCGAACACAGCCTAAACATCCTAAAGGATTCAAGCCATCAAACAGGCTCTTGACGATTTTCGAACCCAAAAGACAGGCAATGGGAGAAGAGCTAGCCAAACTATTGGAAGCCGGATTCATCAGAGACATCAAACATCCAGATTGGCTAGCAAACTTGGTAATGGTACCAAAGAAGGATAAATCCTGGCGCCTATGTGTCGATTTGAAAGACCTCAACAAGGCCTGCCTAAAGGATCCTTCCCCTCCCGCATCGACCAAATAATCGATGCTCTTTGCGAGAACACGATTCATTGTGCTTCCTTGATGCATATTCCGGCTACCATCAAATCAAAATGGCGGAAGCAGACCAAGCTGCAATGACATTCGTTACTCCATATGGACCATTCTGCTTCAACATGATGCCCTTTGGACTCAAAAATGCCGGCGCAACATATCAGCGCATGATTCAGACATGTCTGGCTACCCAGATCAGCAAAACAGTAGAGGCATACGTAGACGACGTAGTCGTCAAAACCTACGTCGTCAAAACCAAACACGTCGAGACTCTGGTAGATGAGTTGAGGCTAACATTCGACAACCTCCGAGCATATGACATCAAGCTGAATCCGGAAAAATGTGTTTTTGGCGTACCAGCCGGAAAGCTCCTGGGCTTCATTGTATCTGGTAGAGGAATTGAAGCAAACCCAGCCAAGATCCGAGCTCTGTCACAGCTAGATATTCCAAAAGACCTCAAATAAATACAAAAATTGACTGGATGCGTGGCGGCTCTAAACCGCTTTATCTCCCGTTTGGGAGAAAAGGCATTGCCCCTCTATCGCCTCCTCAGGTGCACCGAACACTTTGAGTGGACGGATGCTTCCACTGCCGGACTCGAAGAAATAAAAGCAATATTGGCAACAAATCCGGTCCTGGCTGCGCCTAACCTGGGCGAACCAATGTTGTTATACATTGCGGCCACACATCAAGTTGTAAGCGCAGTACTCGTCGTTGAACGAGAGACAGAAGGGCATAAATTCCCTCTTCAAAAACCAGTGTACTATGTATCCATTGTCTTAACTCCCCGCAAGTCCGTTACCGCACTACCAAAAGATAGCGATCACGGTGTTCATGGCATCTCGGAAGCTCCGACACTACTTTCAAGAGTGTTCGATAATAGTGGCTTCAAGTACCCTCAACGACATTATAAACAACGCGACGCGACAGGCAGGATTGCAAAATGGGCCATTGAGCTCTTACCATTCGATATAACTTACAAACCTCGGCGAGCTATAAAGTCGCAAGTTTTGGCTGACTTTGTCCTTTGAGTGGACGCGCGAACTCCCTAAAGAGTACGGCGCATACTCCAATTGGATTATGCACTTCGACGGCTCCAAAATGTTGGCGGATTGGGGTGGCGTCGTATTGACGTCCCCAACCGGGACACGATCAATACGTGCCGGATAATGTACACGGACTCCAACAACGCGGCGAATCGAGGCCCTTTACATGGCCTCCGGATGGCAATCTCCATGGGCATTCAACGCCTAGAGGTGCGCGGGACTCAAACCTCGCAATATCCCAAGTAAATGGAGACTTTGGCGCCAAGGATCCGAAAATGGCAGCCTATCGTAACACTGTCCTCAAAATGTCATTTCGGTTCAAGGACTTGAATTCCACCACGAGCAGGATAATAACCAAGCAGCCGACGATTAGCACGATCGGCGCAAAAGCGTGACGCTGTCCCTCAAACATCTTCTGGGACGGCTCTTTAAGCCATCCGTACTATGGGAAGAGGAGTCGAAATAACAAACCGAAGCAGCCGCACCAACCGACACAAAGACAATCGACATAATCGGCGAGTCACCGATGAAATAACACCTTCAGCCCACGACATAATGGCAGTAATCGCCCGTGGGATGAGCCATTCCTAGCCTACTTGCTTAGGCAGGAACTTCCCAAGACCAAAATGAGGCCCTTTGCATAGTTCGGCGATCTAAAGCCTACAAGGTCCATGAGGAGAACTCTATAAGAAAAGCACAACCGAGTCCTTCAAAGGTGTATCTCCAAGAGGAAGGGCGAAACCTTCGGCTGAAGTTCATGCGGACTAGGCGGACACCACGCCGCAGCTCGGGCCCTCGAGGAAAGGCATTCCGTCTGAGGATTTTATTGGCCGACGGCCCGAGCGGATGCTCGGGACTTAGTCCAAAGATGCGTCGATTGTCGCTCTTTGCTAATTAGAGCCATATGCCACCCACCGCCTCAAAACTATACCCATTACACGGCCGTTCATGATGCCTGGGGCTTGACATGGTTGGACCCCTTAAAGGGGGAACCCACAAGCAAAGGTACCTATTGGTCATGGTGGATAAATTCACCAAATGGATAGAGGCCAAGCCAGTTAAAACGACAGAGTCCGGACCAGTGATAGACTTCATATCCGGGGTAGTACATCATTATGGTGTCCCCCATAGCATCATCACCGATAACGGCACGAACTTTACGGCCGACGAGGTTAAATCATGGTGCAAAAATATGGGCATTAAGCTCGATTACGCTTCAGTCTATCATCCTCAAACCAACGGTCAAGTGCAACGAGCAAATGGTCTAATAATGAGCAGCATCAGACCCAGACTAGTGCGGTCCCTTATGAAATCTGACACGCACTGGGTAGAGGAGCTCGACTCTGTACTCTGGGGGCTGCAGACAATGCCCAACCGTACTACCGGATTCACACCATTTTTTATGGTATACGGCGCAGAAGCAGTTTTGCCCTGCGACATCATTCATGACTCACCTCGAGTGCACATGTACGAAGAAAGAGAAGCCAAGCTAGATCGGCAGGACAGCTTGGACGCATTGGAGGAAGAACGCGACGTCGCCAAGGCTCGTTCCGCATTCTATCGCCAGCGAGCTCGAAGATATCAAAGCGAGAAGTACGGGCCAGGACTTACAACGTTGGCGAACTAGTTCTACGCCTGTCGGACAAGAAAAAGGACAAGCTCAAGCCCAAATGGGAAGGCCCCTTCATTATCGATCAAGTCCTGACCGGCGGAGCGTACCGTCTGCGTAATGCATCGGACAACCGACTCGAGCCGAACCCATGGAACGCAGCCCGCCTCCGAAGATTCTATGCCTAGCGCTGGATTAAGAGTTCGTCCCCTTCCCCCGTCCAACTTTTTACACTTCAGCTGTCTTTTGTTTCTCTTTTTTCTCTCACCCTTTTTTTTTCATACAAGCCCTTAAAGGCCTACTTGCACATTGTTCGCACACACTTGATGTGCTATCCGCACTCATTATACCTGGGGGCTTCTTTACCAGAAGCTTACTTATAAGGGCTTCATGCCCAGCACATGTGTCAAACTTCCACATGTACCTTTTATTCACCATTATATGCATCGATATGACTTAAGTTTTGGCCAAGCTGGGTTGCTGGCTCTGTGCTTACCCCCCACGTTCCCAATTGTTCGGCTAGGAGGTAAAGGAGCACCTCTGCGATTATTCTTGCGGGTCACCGGATGTGTACCTCGGTCGGGTGAAGCCGAAAGCTAGCGTTCTTAAGGGAATATTCGGTCGGTGACTTGAAAGATGATTTTACCTATTTATTTATCTGCCCCAGATGTTTTTACGCTCTTTTCGCGAGTCAGGACATGCACTTTAGGGCATGCCTCCCGAGAAAGGAACCCTTAACGAAACTATTCTCCTGGAAGATGTTTCTTACTAACCATGTAATATAACATAACTAGTTGGGCACTTGTCTGATAAAGCACTAATGACCCCTACGCCTGGTCTCCATGCATGCCTCGGTTGTTTCTTAACCGAGAAGGTATTTGGACACACTCCGGACCCTAGGGTCCCGAGGTTGAAGTGAAAAGGTCGGCAAAGACAAACGATCTACAATCCGGCTAGAAGGCATTTTACATGTCATTTTAAAAATACATTGTCAAATCGACTGACTGTATTCTTCCTCAATCCCGTCTAATAGGCTGTCTAATTTACAGTCCCGTTGGGAAAATTTAGCGGCCAACTCTACTTGGCCGTACACTAAACTCACAGGATCTCCTTCCCATCGGGCCCCACAGTCCGACCTCGCCATGTGGTTGGGATCCGCCTTCTTGTACCGCGTCTTCACCATGGCTCAGCCTCCCCGGCACCTGGCGACAGTCGAAATCTTCCATAAAGGAGGCGCCACCGCACTCCTGAAGCTTCTCGGAATCTCTCAAGGCCCTCGGGTAGGGAGAGGGATGGCCATAAGGCCTGGATAGCGCCGTTCATTGCTGCCGAACACGTTCGGCAGTTGCACCAACAGGAAGTTGGTCACCCGTTGATACGGGCATCTCCTCCATGAGGCGACTGTGAGTATACCTCTGAGACATATTTTGTCAATTGACTTCCTCGCCGAACTCTTCTTTTCAAAGGAGTTCGCTCAAGCACTTACTATAGATGCTGCGACGAAGCCGCTGATTCTCCTTCACGGAGCCAGACAGCTCGGCCCGAACAACTTTCAGCTCTTCTCCAAGCTGGGCGTGGGCATCCTGAAGCTTGTTCCTTTCTTGCTGCACCCTCGTCAGCACCCTCTCGTCGGCCTTCAGCTGGCGCAGTAATTCTTGCCTGTCCAGATCCTATCCGGCAGCACCTGCAATGTCATTGTTAGACTTGCGCGCACACCGCACACCGCTTATCTTTTTTAAATAATGTGTTACCAGGAGGGGTCCCTGCATTCCCTCCTGCGGCAGCAAGTGCGGCCTCAAGTTGCGCCTTACACTCTTGTAGCTCCTGAGACAGTTGGGTATTCTTCTCTGTAAGATCCTGCATTTCAAATGATCCTTAAATCAGTTATTATAACTACTTTAAGTCTCGGGGGCTACTGGCACATACAACTATTAAAATCTCTTACCCGTATGTCTTTTACATCTTTGCTCCGTGGCTGGTCAAACCATCTTGAGCAACACGGAGGTGCGCGTCCCCCGCGTTAAAGGCATTCAACGCCTCAGGGGAGAAGCACGCGTCACGAAAAACTGTCCGGCGGCGCCTGTGGTTCATGGCGCTCTCCACCTCAGACTTGGTGGCGGACAGTCTGTCGGCATCCTCCGTTGGAGGAGTATCCGGCTCGCGCCTTGCGCTCGCCTCCCCCTCCAGACCGGGTGTTGGAGCCTGGCTAGTAGAGGCTGGATTGGCAACCTCTACGCCCGCAGTCCGGCGGGCGCTCTTTCTCCTGCAAAGGTCATGAGCATTCAAACACTTCCTAGGAACTTTGTCCTAAAATACAACCGCGAGCTATACCGTTGCGGCGACGTTTCGATCCGCGCCACACTCCGCTTCCGCCTGCTGGGCCGGACTGACCCTTGTTGGCCAGCCGCCGCGGGTTCGGCTTCCTGCCCTGAAGGCACCCCCTGTGAGACACCATTATATACGGTAGTCAGATATGCACAGGGACGGAATGATGGTGTCAGGACTTCGGTCACAATCACCTGGGAAGCCGGATATAGGCCAGGGTAGTCAGCCGTAATGGCGACTAAAGCATTATCCATGCTGAGTTGATGGAACACCCCATCGATTAGCTCCACCTTTATGTCCGGGTCCTCTTCGGAGGCCGGATCTTGGGATCTCTCGGGATCCTCGGGTTGCGGGGCCGGACTATGCATGCCCTCCACAACCCGACGCAGCTCCTGCGTCGAAAGCATAAATGTAAGAAACTTAAACTTTGAAAGCATGGGTCGGACACACAAAGTGTTCGCTTACCCAACGCCGAGGGTTGTTCATGGAGAACCCATCCAACGGGCTCGTCTGGAGGAAATCCTCTGTCTCCCCTTTGTACAGGCCGGACAGGATCTTCACCAGGTCTTCGGCCGATCCCGGCCCTTTGCGGCCATGAAGAGTGGCGTCATCCTCCCCGTTGAAGTCCCACATAGGGTGGCCCCTGTATTGCAGCGGCTGCACCCCCCGCATAATGAATGTTGCCATGACTCCAATCATGGTCAATCCGGAATGGGCCAGTAACCTTATCCGACCCATCAAATAATGGACGCTCTTGTCTTCCTCCAGCTGGGGGCTCCGTGGGCACCAGCTCAGGCGTTTCTTCAGAGGAGCATTACTGAACTCCGGGAGACCGATCCGAACAGGGTCCGGCAGCGGAGCGTCTTCCACATAAAACCATTCTGAAGGCCAGTCTTCGGACGCCTTCTTGGGGGTTCCGAATGGATATCCGGTCCCGGCGATGCGCCATATTTCGGCACCGCCCACTTGATATATGGACCCCTCGTGAGAGCGGGGTACAAGGCAGAACAACCTCTTCCACAGCGCAAAATGGGGCTCAATGCCCAGAAATAGCTCACAAAGAGCTACGAAGCCCGCGATATGCAGAATCGAGGCGGGCGTGAGGTGATGGAGCTGAAGTCCGTAGAACTCCAGAAGGCCGTGGAGGAACGGATGTATAGGAAATCCGAGCCCCCTTATCAGATAGGGGACGAAGCATACCCGGTCCCCTTTGTTAGGACTTGGGGTAGCCTCCGCTTGCTTCCCACCTTTGTAGGTGGCCAGCCCGGCTTGAACCGGGACCATAAAGGCCGGAGGAAGATATCCCTCCGCTTGGAGCATCACTAGCTCGTTGTGAGGGACAGAACACCTCCTCCAATCTCCTGGCAGAGGGCTGGGAGCGCGAGAGGAGGAGCCGCGACGATGGTCCATGATGGAATGGATTTTTGGTCGGAGGCGCTCCGATGAGTACTCGCGGATGGAAGATGGTGTGATTTCGATCTGGATTCTTGCCTCTTTTATAGGCAGATTATTTGCGCAGCTAGGGGGTAAAACATAAAAGATACCCTGGCTTTTCGCATTCGTGCGACGCGTGGAAGAAGGCCATTATTGGGCGTGGAAGCCAAGGAGCACAATGTTTACAAAATAGCCGGACACTATTTGGCAGGAACATGGAACTTAAAGGAGAACCCGCCTTGCAACGCCGAAGACTATATACGCGCTGGACTTATCGTCATTGAAGCCTGGTTCGGGGGCTAGTGAGGGAGTCCTGGACTAGGGGGTGTCCGGATGGCCGGACTATCATCATCGGCCGGACTCCAAGACTATGAAGATACAAGATTGAAGACTTCGTCCCATGTCCGGATGGGACTTTCCTTGGCGTGGAAGGCAATCTTGGCGATACGGATATGTAGCTCTCCTACCATTGTAAACAGGAGGGTTTTAGTCCATAGGACAACACAACCATTACAACAATCATACCATAGGCTAGCTTCTAGGGTTTAGCCTCCTTGATCTCGTGGTAGATCCACTCTTGTACTACCCATATCATCAATATCAATCAAGCGGGAGTAGGGTTTTACCTCCATCGAGAGGGCCGAACACAGGTAAAAACATCGTGTCCCTTGTCTCTGTTACCATCCGCCTAGCATACGATTCAGGACCCCTACCCGAGATCCGCGGTTTTACAACCGACAACGCCCTTGATGCCTTGCTATTGACACGTTACCTCACGGTGCACTCGCCATCGTGCGACCATGTTGATTTGAGACGAGGAGTGAGCAGCACGGCGGAGACGTTGAGCATGGGGATGAGCCCCTGGTGAGGCTAAGCTTCATGACGGTCGTTGTGTACACGCCGATGAGCAGCGTGACAACCCACAAGTGTAGGGGATCGCAACAGCTTTCGAGGGTAGATTATTCAACCCAAATTTATTGATTCGACACAAGGGGAGCCAAAGAATATTCTTAAGTATTAGCAGTTGAGTTGTCAATTCAACCACACCTGGATAACCTAGTATCTGCAGCAAAGTATTTAGTAGCAAAGTAGTATGATAGTAATGGTAATAGTGGCAAAAGTAAAGATAATAGTTTTGTAGTAATTGTAACAGTAGCAACGGAAAAGTAAATAAGCGAAACACAATATGTGAAAAGCCCGTAGGCATTGGACCAGTGATGAATAATTATGTCGGATGCGATTCCTCATGTAATAGCTATAACATAGGGTGACACAGAACTAGCTCCAGTTCAATAATGTAATGTAAGCATGTATTCCGAATATAGTCATACGTGCTTACGGAAAAGAACTTGCATGACATCTTTTGTCCTACCCTTCCGTGGCAGCGGGGTCCTAGTGGAAACTAAGGGATATTAAGGCCTCCTTTTAATAGAGAACCAGAACAAAGCATTAGCACATAGTGAATACATGAACTCCTCAAACTATGGTCATCAACGAGAAGTATCCCGATTATTGTCACTTCGGGGTTGTCGGATCATAACACATAATAGGTGACTATAGACTTGCAAGATAGGATCAAGAACTCACATATATTCATGAAAACATAATAGGTTCAGATCTGAAATCATGGCACTCGGGCCCTAGTGACAAGCATTAAGCATAGCAAAGTCATAACAACATCAATCTCAGAACATAGTGGATACTAGGGATCAAAACCCTAACAAAACTAACTTGACTACATGGTAAATCTCATCCAACCCATCATCGTCCAGCAAGCCTACGATGGAATTACTTACGCACGGTGGTGAGCATCATGAAATTGGTGATGGAGGATGGTTGATGATGAAGACGGTGACGAATCCCCTCTCCGGAGCCCCAAACGGACTCCAGATCAGCCCTCCCGAGAGAGATCAGGGCTTGGCGGCGGCTCCATATCGTAAAACGCAATGAAACTTTCTCTCTAATTTTTTCTCCGCGAAACGGAATATATGGAGTTGGAGTTGAGGTTGGTGGAGCATCAGGGGGCCCACGAGACAGGGGGCCGCACCCAGGGGGGAGGGCGCGCCCCCACCCTCGTGGACAGGGTGTGGGCCCCCTGGCCTTGATTCTTTCGCCAGTATTTTTTATATTTTCCAAAAGTTATCTCCGTGGATTTTCAGGTTATTCCGAGAACTTTTGTTTTCTGCACAATAAACAACACCATGGCAGTTCTGCTGAAAACAGCGTCAGTCCGGGTTAGTTTCATTCAAATCATGCAAGTTAGAGTCCAAAACAAGGGCAAAAGTGTTTGGAAAAGTAGATACATTGGAGACGTATCAAAGCACCGCCACCATCCTGCAGACCATCACCTGCTCGCGCCACGACGGCTCCGCCGCCGCCGGCTCCGACTCCATGTTCGGCACGGCGGCCTCGCGCGGAGTCTTGTCGATCTCGCCGGACGCGCCCACGTCGTGGTGGTCCATTTCAGCGCATGCGAAGGCCCTCAGGGCGAGCATCTCGAGCTCCTCGACGGCGGCGGCGGCTGTGGCGACGACACTGCGGGGATGAAAACGCCATGAGCCCAGTAACATAGGTCCAAACTGAGAGCATCAATTCATAAAGAAGACGATCAGTTCGACAAAGATGAGAGCTTCAGTTCAACCCCTCGAATTCGTCAATTCAACAATAGTAACAGAATAGCCTGACATGTATATATATATATATATATATATATATATATATATATATATATATATATATATATATATATATATATATATATAAGAAGATAAATTTCATGCACATCTCGTCCAAATTGAGACTTAGTGGAATTTCATTTATATATTGGGTCAAAGAAAGAAAGCATGCTAAATAAAATACATGAAGTAAATATGCATGCTCAAAACTTTCAAGAAACAATACCAAATGAAAATAAATACCAAGTGAAAATAGGTTAGAAAATGGGGAAATCATCACTTGGAAGATATCATTACAAGATACATCAAGGAATGATATATCCAATGAAACACACAAAATGATATCAAACTCCCAAAAGAAAGGATGGTTCCAAACAAACCAAGCTCTCTATAAAGTTTCATGATGGCACAAAGTACCAAAAATAAATGGCTTGCAGTCCACCAACACACACCTAATATGGATCACAAGATGAGTGATTTATGGAAAATAGGTTAGTTCCCCCTCGAGTTGTGCATTATAGAGAATTTGCATTTGAATACAAAATGCACAATGTGGGATCACCTCTTTCACTATATCAAGAAAACACTAGACAAGATCAAGAAAACAAGATCCTCAAGTGGCACGGAAGGCAATGGGAGAGTTGACACAATCTTGGCAAGAGATAAGGCAAATGAAAACAAAATCCAATGAAGATGATCAATAATTTCGACCACACATAAGTGAGTACGAATTGTCAAAAGACAAGAAATATTTGGAAATGATTCCCGGTGGTAGATAGAAGGAAATCCAATATCATCTTCACACCAAGAACAAGCAAATTGCAACTTGTAGAGCTAACATGTCACCTAGGAACAAGACAATTTACAATATCTATCAACTCTAGGTGACAATATCTCAAATGATATCAACTCTAAGCTTGTAATATACACATAGTATATTACTCCCCCATAATGTGATACCAAAGAAAATTAACAAGAGGCAATAAGAGGACCCAACAAGAGATAATTAATGGACTATTTAGAATTTGAATTTCTCATGCGAAGGCATACCACATAGTGACTAGATAAGCTTGCTATATCAATACTAGGTGGTATTCCTCATGTACGCACATTTGTGGTACTGTGAGGTGCACAAATCACATCACTCCCCCAAAATGGGATGTTCCATTAATCTCCCACAAGAGCCAATTAAGATACAAACAAGATGCAAAAGGCTCAACACACAACTCACACATACATGAAGTGCAAACCAACATACACATACTTGATTACTCAAGATAAGCAAAGTGAAAGCACACATAAAAACACACGCAAGGTACAAAACCAAAACATGGAAAGGGGCAAGTAACTTTCAATGTAAACAATTTAAGTACAAGTTATCGCAAGGAGGCACATTGGATATGAGATAGAAACTTGATAATCCGAATGACTTGGCTTGAGACAATATGAATGATGAAGACCCCTTAATTCTTCATAATGTAGCCAAGTCTCCAATGCCCTCCGACAACACCTATTGATCAAGTTTGAGCTTGTTGGTCCCCAATCAAGTTGGGTCCTAAGAGGTTAGTCACAATAGGCTTGGCAACCCAAATGGTTCTTTTCTTGACACCACTTTGAGTACCAACAAACTTGGCAAACACATTGCCAACCTTATCCTTCCCAAGAGAATATATATTATCAATAATGATTGGGTTGGATAAGTTACCAGTAGTGCATGAAGAAGCGACGTGACCTTTCTCACGACATAAGTAGCAACGTCTACTCTTCATTTTCTTCTCACTTGATTTCTCAACAAGAGAAGCATTAACTTGAGTCTTCTTGGGAAGTGGCCTTTCTCCAACTTGAGGTTGAGCATGAGATTGAACTTGTGGCCTCTTGCCTTGTTGCTTGTCACTAATGGCCTTCTTCTTCAATGGGCAAGATCTAACATGATGCCCTTCAATTTTACACTTGAAGCAAATAATCTTGGCCGAATTCTTGAGTTGTTCTTGGCCCTTCTTCTTGTTTCTCTTGGACTTCTTCTTCTTATTGGAGTTGAATCCAAGTCCACCTTTGTCATTGGGGGATTTTTGCACACTCAAGATATTGTTGAGTGTGGACTTCCCTTCATGACACTTTTCCAAGTCTTTCTTCAAAGAAGTGACTTGGTCCTTGAGCTCTTATATTTCCTCTACATGGTTAGTATCAGCACAAGTGCTGGAGGAAGTATAAGCTTCATCCTTGGAGCAACAAGGCAAGGAAAGCAATTCATCACAAGATGTGCCAATGTTATGCATAGATGAATTACAAGGACTAGCACATGGCAAGATAGCATTTTGACTTGAATTAGTGCTATTATCCACATGAGACTCACTAGATGTTACCTTGATAATCATAGCCTCATGGTCTATCTTTAGCACATTATGGGATACTAGAAGATCATCATGACAGCTTGTGAGATTTACATGACTTTCTTCCAATTTCCTCTAAGTGCTAGATAGGAACTCAAGTTGAGCCCTTAGCTCAACATTCTCCTTCAAAATGGATGCTTCACAAGATGTAGAGTTAGTAACACAAGCATCATCATTAACAACAAGAGGAGAAGACAACTTGGCAAGCTCTTTTGAATATGAAGCTTTAAGTTGAGCATGAGACTCGGTGAGTTTGATGAGCTCACTCTTAATGACCCTTGAGCCATTTTCGAGGTGCTCAAAGGCCTCAAGGAGTTTAGCATGCGCAAATTCAAGCTTATCATTTATAGTTTCAAAATAGTTGGCCACCTCAAGAGCTCTATCATGAGATTCCCTCACTCTAGATAATTCTAGAGCAAACGTCTCCTGAAGAGATTCCTTGGTGGTTTGTTCAAGTTCAAGAGCTCTAGAGAGGTCCGCGATCTCATTAACGTAATCACGCTCATGACCTTCCATTTTCTCAATGGTGACCTCATGCTTCTCTAGATGAGATTCCAACTCCTCAATGTATTTCTTGCCCTCAATGGCAATAGACATGATTTCCATGAAGTTGGAACGAGCAATTTTGTTCTTATGAAGCAATTTAAAAAGCATTTCCCCCTTAATTTTTAAGGAGGCAACATTACCATTCTCTTCATCATTATCAACATCATCATCATTCTTATCATCATCAATATCATCACAAGATATATTGGGATTCAAAGTGGGAGATACCTTTGAAGCGTTAGCCATAAGTCAAAACGCAATAGATGATGATGTAGGATCCCTTGAAGCACCATTCAAGACCACATCTTGTTCCATGGGGTGTTGGTACTCCTCTACATTGTTAGCACAACAATTCGAGGAAATAGATGCATTTTTATCATGGCAACAAGATATAGCACGCATATCATCATGAGATTTAGTCAAGCAATTTCTACATGATATGCAAGGACTATCAACGCAAGCATGTGAAACATCTAGAGTGCTTGAAGTGTTAAGGTACAAAGAAGAAGCATTGCAATAAGATAGTGATGAAGGATCATCAACAATAAGTCCACTATCATTATTTCAATGAACACCACTACTCACCATATCATTACCTTGTGGCAAACCACATGTAGGTGAAGTAGAAGAAGTTGAGAATACAATACGACCGGAGGTGGAGGGGGGACAATCATCCCCACAAAACTTGGACACACCATATTTATCTTGAAGCTTTGTCCACAACTCATGAGCATCCCGGAACGGCATGAGTTAAAAAATAACAACATTACTCAAAGCATCGAAAAGCACATTAGAATCTTGAGCATTGAGAAAAGAGTTTTTGTCATCCTCTAAAGATAATCTTTGGGGATCATTTGGAGGAGAAAAACCCATATTTACAATTCGCTCAAAATTTGGGTCCATGACCCTAAAAATATCAAGCATGTGAATTACCCAAACATCAAAATTTGTGCCATCGAAACTAAAAGTGTCAGAGAATCCTAAACCCCTAGTCGACATCCTTACTCTCTAGGCGGTTAGGCCTTATAAAGAGAGACGTGGCTCTGATACCAATTGAAAGATCGAGGATGTCGCCTAGAGGGGGGGGGTGAATAGGCGCTTTAAAATAATTACGGTTTAGGCTTGAACAAATGCAGAATAAACCTAGCGGTTAATTTTTCAAGCACAAAACCTACAACAACTAGGCTCACCTATGTGCACCAACAACTTATGCTAAGCAAGATAAACAACTAAGTGATAGCAAGATATATGACAAGAAACAATATGGCTATCACAAAGTAAAGTGCATAAGTAAAGGGCTCGGGTAAGAGATAACCGAGGCACGCGGAGACGACGATGTATCCCAAAGTTCACACCCTTGTGGATGATAATCTCCGTTTGGAGCCGTGTGGAGGCACAATGCTCCCCAAGAAGCCACTAGGGCCACTGTAATCTCCTCATGCCCTCGCTGAGGGAGTCCTGGATTAAGGGGTCCTCGGACAGCCAGACTATATACTTTGGCTGGACTGTTGGACTATGAAGATACAAGATTGAAGACTTAGTACCGTGTCCGGATGGGACTCTCCTTTGCGTGGAAGGCAAGCTTGGATATTCGGATATGTATATTTCCTTCTCTGTAACCGATTCTATGTAACCCTTGCCCCCTCCGGTGTCTATATAAACTGGAGGGTTTAGTCCGTAGGACAACAACAATCATAATCATAGGCTAGCTTCTAGGGTTTAGCCTCTATGATCTCGTGGTAGATCAACTCTTGTAATACTCATATCATCAAGATCAATCAAGCAGGAAGTAGGGTATTACCTCCATCAAGAGGGCCCGAACCTGGGTAAAACATCGTGGCCCTGCCTCCTGTTACCATTAGCCTTAGACGCACAGTTCGGGACCCCCTACCCGAGATCCGCCGGTTTTGACACCGACATTGGTGCTTTCATTGAGAGTTCCGCTGTGCCGTCGCTATAAGGCTTGATGGATCCCTCGATCATCTTCAATGATGCAGTCTAGGGGGAGGTTTTCCTTCCCAGACAGATCTTCGTATTCGGTGGCTTCGTACTGCGGGCCAACTCACTTGGCCATCTGGAGCAGATCGACAGCTACGCCCCTGGCCATCAGGTTAGGTTTGGAAGATTAAACTATACTACCGACATCCGCGGAGACTTGACTTCGACGGATTCGAGCCCATGATAGGTGCGCCGAACGGTCACGACGGACATGACTTCGATCTGCCGTCGGACAGTGTTCGGGAGATTGCACCCGCGTTGGTGCCGGGAATCAATCTGGAGCAAATCGTGCCTTCCGAGGACGGGTGGATGGACCCTGCCACGGAGGCCGCACACTCATCGGCGTCGGAGTCGAACACTGATCCCACCTCCTGTGAGAGTGCGTTATCGGACCTCCGGACCCGCCTTCGGATGCAGGATCCGAACTGCGTGCATCCATACCTATCGAATCAGATTGGGCACCCGTCATGGAGTTCACGGCCGTGGATATCTTTCACCACTCACCCCTGGGTGACGTGCTGAACTCATTAAGGTCTCTGTCCTAGTCAGAAGATTCATGGCCGAACTATGTCCGGCTTGAGTGGGGAGCGGATGACGAAGAAATTCGTTACCCACCCACCACCCACTTCATAGTCACTGTCGATGACTTAACCGACATGCTCGATTTTGACTCCGAAGACGTCGACGGTATTTACGACGATGCAGGAGAAGAACAGGAACCCCCGCCCATTGGGCGCTGGACTTCCACCTCATCATACGATATTTACATGGTGGACACACCAAAAGAAGGCGATGGTGATGATACAACAAGGGATAATCCCCTCGATAAGCCACCAAAGTGGCGCCATAGACGCCGCTCTAAATCCCACCACAGTAAAAACAGCGACAACAGCGCAAGAAATAATAATACCTCGGTTGATTCCAAAGGAAACGACGACCCCATGAACCCAGTGACGGAGCAGGAGGAGCCAAGGGACGGTGAAAGCAGTCCGGAGCCGACGTCAGATAACGCCGATCCTGAGGGTAAAAATTCAACAACCTGTCTCCGGAGAGGAGGACAGCCCTGACGATGACGCACTTATCATCCCAGAAAAACTCTTGGAACAAGAGAACCTCCACAGAAGACTTATTGCCACCGCGAGGAGCCTAAAGAAGCAGAAGCAAAAGCTTAAGGCCGCGTAGGATACGCTCAACCGTAGGTGGAGCAAAGTGCTCCACACAGAAGAAAAATATGGCGACGATCGCCACACAAAGAGCTATCCAAAGCGCAAGCTACTGCCCGAATTCGACGATGAGGCCTTAGAGCCCACTCAGCCGAAAACTACCAATCGGCCAGAACGACTGCCCCATGGCCGTGACAAGACGGCTAAGGATGCCGCACACAAGTCAGCACACGATTTACATGAGCTCCTGGACAGAAAGTCTGGTATGGCCAGATCCATCTACGGATCTAGGAAGCGCGCTCCAGCATAGGATCAGAAATACCGAAATGATCACATCGATCGAATACTAGCTTGGAATCAGAACCAAGCACAACAACCGTCGACAACATGCCACGACACAACCAAATACAGGGGTGCCACACAACCCCTGTGCTTCACCGATGAGGTGCTGGATCATGAATTTCCGGAAGGATTTAAACCCGTGAATATAGAGGCATACGACGAAACTACAGACCCTGGGGTCTGGATCAAGGACTTTATCCTTCATATCCATATGGCTCGCGGAGACGATCTCCACGCCATCAAATATCTACCCCTCAAATTAAAGGGACCAGCTCGGCACAGGTTTAAAAGCCTTCCCGAAAACTCAATTGGAAGTTGGGATGAGCTCGAGGATGCTTTCAGGGCCAATTTTCAAGGGACCCATGTCCGGCCTCCGGACGCTGACGACCTAAGTTACATAATTCAACAGCCCGGAGAGTCAGCCCGAAAGCTCTGGAACAGGTTTCTCACTAAGAAGAATCAAATAGTCGATTGCCCGGACGCCGAAGCCTTGGCGGCCTTCAAACACAGTATCCGGGACGAATGGCTTGCCAGACACCTCGGTCAAGAAAAGCCGAGGACAATGACAACCTTAACAAGCCTTATGACCCCCTTCTGCGACAGCTGGCTGGCCCGTAGCGGCACCAGCGACCCAAGCACATTCGAAGTCAGGAATGGCAACGGGAAGCTGCGACGCAACAAAAACAAGCGTCGAAATAATAATGATAGCTCAGAGAATACGACAGTCAATGCCGGATTCAGGGGCTCTCGACCTGGTCAGTGGAAGTAGCCATTTAAAGGCAGCAAAGAAGGACCATCCAGCCTAAACAAGATTCTAGACAAATTATGTCAGATTCACGGCACCCCCGAAAAGCCTGCAAACCACACCCACAGAGAGTGTTGGGTTTTCAAACAGGCCGGCAAGCTGAACGCCGAACAAAAGGGGAGAGAGACGCCAAGTGAGGACGAGGAGGGCCTCGTCAGCCGAACACCGGAGGACAGAAAAAATTCCCACCAGAAGTCAAAACAGTGAATATGATTTACGTAACTCACATTCCAAAGAGAACACGCAAACGCACACTCATAGACATATACGCTGTTGAGCCCGTTGCCCCCAAATTCAATCCCTGGTCGGCCTGCCCGATCACATTCGATCGTAGGGACCACCCGACTAGTGTCCTGCACGGAGGATCGGCCGCCTTGGTGCTCGACCCAATAATTGACAGATACCATCTCACACGAGTCCTCATGGACGGCGGCAGTAGTCTAAACCTGATATATCAGGACACTGTCCACAAAATGGGGATAGACCCTTCAAGGATCAGCCTAAGTAACACTACCTTTAAAGGAGTAATACCAGGTGTTGAGGCCCACTGTACAGGCTCCCTAGTACTAGAAGTTGTATTCGTTCCCCAACAACTTCGAAGCGAGAATTAACCTTCGACATCGCTCCATTCGGAGTGGCTATCACGCACTACTCGGACGAACGGCCTTCGCTTCGTTTTAATGCGATACCGCAGACACGCCTACCTCAAACTTAAGATGCCCGGTCCACGCGGCGTCATCACAGTTAGCGGAAACACAGAGCGTTCCTTACGCGCGGAAGAATATGTGGAGGCTCTAGCAGCCGAACACTGAGCGGTCCCTCCAACCAGGACTAATGGTCGGTCGTCAAGACCATGGACACGGTTAGATGAGTCCGGCGTTCCACCTAATGTAACAGCCTAGTTGGGATTTCCCCATAAAAGATGCTAGGGGCCGCTCGCAAAAAGAGCCCATAGTTTGGCTCGACTTTATCAATACAATAGCATATTGCATTTTCATTAACAAACACCTCGCATGAAGTCTGTCACCTGGGTTTTTTATTTTACAGGTGACAATCGCGCTACACCCTTCCAGGATATGGCACAACGGAGATAAAGGCGCAGACGTGCAGCAGGGCCCCGCACAAAGGTTTCTCTTTAGATTAAGACCCTGCGTAAACATTTCTAACATCTCTTGTTGCTTCTTCCCCCCAGGAAAATTTATACAACCGGGGGGGGGGGGGATACTGGCGTCTTCGGCATTTTTGTCACACCAGAACACTGCTCATACCTGGAAACTCAGGGCTCATTGTTAAGGGCGTTACTCAGCCCAGTACACATTATAAAGTCCGAATACCTTAGGGAGTGTTCAGCGTCACGAGTTTGTCCTTATATGCATCAGCTCCGAATCATGTCTTTGGTCAAATGTTGGGTTTGCCCGGCTCCCGTGTTTTGCTACCTTACGTTCCGTTCTATCGGCTAAGGCGGCACCGGGAGAACTACTGCGATTGTGCCCGGTTCACTGGATGGCGCCTCGAGAGAAAGCAGTGTCATGATCATTATGATACAAAGGCGAGACTGGTCAACCACTCGATGACCCTGCGGAATCCTTGCGATTCCTCTGCATTAACGAAGGACTGGTTTTCCGGTCACGTACATACGCACACCATATTCGGCTGAATGTGAAAGTACCAGGGGCTATATAGTAGTCCCACTATCAAACTCCTATGGCTAAGTGAAAGTGTTAAAGCTATATAGTCCGATTGCCTGGTTCACCGCGCTATCACCTCCTTAATGGACCAAGACGTTGGATCAAGTGTGACTACGCGCTTTCCCGAACACCCTCGCATTATATGCTTGGGGGATGAAGCCGACTACTACAAACTTTCAGGATACATATATATACATAAACGACCGCATAGGAGGCATTATAATACTTTCAGGCAAAAGTATAAAAACAACCTTTATAATCGAAATAGCATTGTCTTTACAATCGCGATACATGTCATTCGAACATGGCACTCTTCGAGCACTGAGCCTCTATTAAACGAGCGCCTTCTAAGACTTCTTCAAAATAGTGCTCGGCCGGGTCCTGGCCGTCCGCCGCACTCCAGGTTGCAATAGCGGTGGCTTCCATCCTAGCCCAATATGTTTTAACACATGCAAGAGCCGTCCGCGCACCCTCTATGCACGCCGACCTCTTTATAATGTCGATATGCGACACAACACCGAGGAATTGTTGCACTAATCCAAAATAACTGTCCGGCCTTGGCCCTTGTGGCCAAAGATGATCCACGACAGACCTCATAGCAAGCCCGGACAACCTATGGAGTTCGGCCCACGCGGCCATCTTTTCATTTAATGGCAGCGGACGCGTCGCGGCACTGAACTGTGACCAGAATAACCTCTTAGCCTTATGGTCCTTCCGATCTTTGTAAAACTCGGATGCATCAGCAGCACCCTTTGCCAAGTCCGCATATGCGTTCGCCGCACTCCACAACTGATCCAGAGGGGCATACTTCCGATCTCCAAATTTCATCCGCAACAGATAGGGCTTTCCAGCAACGATATCTCCGGCTTCACAAAGCTCCTCCTTCACCCCCCTCATTTCAGAGCGGGTTTCCTTGGCTACCTCTAGGGCCTTCTTCAGGTCAGCTGCTTTTGCTTGATTTTCCTTTTCAAGGAGCTCGCGGCGGTTGGCGGCATCTTCTAGCTCGGTAGCCATCCGAGCCATCTTTTCTTCGCTCCGGCGACGAGCAGCCTGTTCGGCTTTTAACTCCTCGACCGCCTTCAGAGCGGCCGCATCACTTATCCGGGCTTGCTCCTTGGCTCGGGAAGCTCCGCTTGAAGGGTCTCCATGGCAGCAGCTCCATCTGCAGTAAACAGCATATTATAGATACTAGCATCATGCTCCTCTTAAAGATTTGCTGACAAGCCGAATATACATACCCTGGGCCTCGTCAAGCCGCTTTTTAACAAGCATGATGTCGGCATCAGCCACGTCTAGCTGCCACTTTAGTTCGGCAAAATCAGCAGATCGATCGGCCGCCGAACCCTCAGCCACCTGCACATAAAGCAGGGCGATTATTAACAGAGATTATGATCCTCTGTACGCCACGTCGATGTCAACCAGAGTCTCAAGGGCTACTATCTATATAGAGCACACTTAGCATGTGCGGCAACATCAAAATTGCACTTGTTGCGTACCTCAAAGCCTCTCAGTAGACTCGTAAAAGCTTCATTCAAGCTGCTTTTCACGGATGAAATCCTCTCAACTACCGTGCCCATTAGAGCACGATGCATCTCAGAGATGGCCGCTCGCTCCAGAAGGCCCATTAGTGTGTCTGGCTGTGCATCGGACAATCCCAGACTCCTCCTGAAGCTCTCCTTGGGAGCCGGATATTGCAGACTCCGGGCGGCCGAAGTGTCAACTTCAGGCCTTGGTGGATCCGGAGACATCCTCCGTGACGACACTTCGAGGTCGTCCGCCCCATGTGGCAGGGAGGCAGAAAGAGGCGACTCGCTCTCCATCATCTCCGGAGGAAAATCCCCCAAGGACTAATGCTATGGAGAAGGGCTATGAGCCGGACTGCAACAAATATGTTTCGGTCATTATTCTCGGAGACAAAACATGATATGTTTATCAAAGTACTCTTTCACTTACGGTTCGGTGGAGGACCGGTCCCCTTGTGAGGTCTTCTTCCCTTGTTTAGAAGCCTCCGTTTCCAATTCTTCGGAGGCGGCCCTTTTCTTACCTTGGGGAGCGGGGATTTTAGATTCCCCTCCATGATTATCCTCCTTCGCGGAGGCATCTACTCCTCCAATATGGATGTGTAAAAAATGAGGCCCATCTGTGGCTTCTCTATTCCTCCCCTCGTCGTCGCCTGATGGCACCTGATACGGTGCACGGTCAAGCATCCTGGTCAACAAAGGATTCGGCAAGCCTTTGGGAAGAAGGGCTGGACACCTGATCCTCTCCGCCTTTTTCAGCCAGTCCTGGCAGAGAACGCTTCTAAGAATTATGTTATAATAAATATAAAGGATGGTATGTTCGGCAACAGAAGTATTTACCGGGGTATCCGGACGGTTGCAATTGAGACTCGCGTCCTCAGTGGTGTCCGGACACTTTATTCGTGATCCGAAGAATAACTCGTACATCTCTTTGAGCGTCAGGCCAAAGAATTGTTGGATGGTTCGTGGTCCTTCCGGGTTGAACTCTCACATATGGAGAGGACGACGTTGGCAGGGAAGGACTCGACGCACTAGCATCACTTGCATTATCTTGGCAAGACTGATATCCCTCTTGAGAAGTTCTCAGATGCGGCTCTGCAATGTCGGCACGTCATTTGATGGCCCCCAGTCTAGCCCTTTGTTGACCCATGATGCCAGTTGTGGTGGAGGGCCCGGGCAGAACGCTGGAGCAGCCACCCGCTTTGTACCCTGGGGAGCGGTGATGTAAAACCACCCCCGCTGCCATAAATCAGAGGTCTCCACGAAAGAACCCTTTGGCCATGGGGCGTTGGTGCCTTTGCTTATTATAGCGCCCCCACACTCCGCGTGACGCCCATCGATCACCCTCGGCCTCACATTGAAGGTCTTGAGCCATAGGCCGAAGTGGGGGGCGATGCGGAGGAAGGCTTCACACACGACGATAAACGACGAGATGTGAAGAACGGAATCCGGAGCTAGATCATGGAAATCTAGTCCGTAATAGAACACGAGCCCTCTCACGAAGGGATCAACGCTAAAACCTATCCCTCAGAGAAAGTGGGAGATAAAGACAACGCTCTCGTTGGGCTCGGGAGTGGGCACGACCTGCCCTGGAGCAGGTAGCCTGTGCGGAATTTTGGCGGTGAGATACCTGGCCTCCCTAAGCTTTCGGATGTCCTCCTCTATGATGGAGGAGGCCGTCCACCGGCCTTGATTGGATCCGGACATGGTCGAAATACCAAGGTGCTTTAGCTTGAGCCTTGGGTGTTGGAACTCGAGGTAGGGGAGGGGAAGGATTGAGCGTGGAAAGAAAAAGACAGGCCTTGGCCCCTTTTATAAAGAGGACGAATATCAAGCATCCCCCGCGTGACCGTTTGGGATTTGCCTAAAATCGAAGAGTCATATTAAACAAACACGGTTGGGTTACCCACGCAATCCCGTGATAAGGGGGGACACGATCTCTGCTTCAACAAGACGTGCCAGTAAAACCGCCTCGCAGCGCATGTAGTGGCTAGTTACGAAAATGGTTCGAATAAAGGCCGAACCGTGGCATCATAAAAAGCTGTCAGCAGATTAGATTTGTGGGATATTATACTCTCTACGGTGGTATGTGGAATTTGTTTTGTAGAGCCGGACACGATCCTTGTGTTCTAAATCTTCTATGAAGAATTTGGAGAAGGAACCCGCCTTGCAATGCCGACTGAGGGAGTCCTGGATTAAGGGGTCCTCAGACAGCCGGACTATATACTTTGGCTAGACTGTTGGACTATGAAGATACAAGATTGACGACTTCGTCCCGTGTCCGGATGTGACTCTCCTTTGCCTGGAAGGCAAGCTTTTATATTCGGATATGTAGATTTCCTTCTCTATAACCGACCTTGTGTAACCCTAGCCCCCTCCGGTGTCTATATAAACCGGAGGGTTTAGTCCGTAGGACAACAACAATCATAATCATAGGCTAGCTTCTAGGGTTTTGCCTCTACGATCTCGTGGTAGATAAACTCTTGTAATACTCATATCATCAAGATCAATCAAGTAGGAAGTAGTGTATTACCTCCATCGAGAGGGCCCGAACCTGGGTAAAACATTGTGTCCCCTGCCTCCTATTACCATTAGCCTTAGACGCACAGTTCGGGACCCCCTACCCGAGACCGCCGGTTTTGACACCGACACTCGCACAATGCAAGATGTCGTGATTCCACTAAGGGACCCTTGAGGGCGGTCACCGAACCAGTACAAATGACAACCCTAAGTGGCGGTCACCGAACCCGTACACTTTGGCAACCCTTGGGGGCGGTCACCGGTACCTGTCAAATTGCTCGGGGCGATCTCCACAACCTAATTGGAGACCCCGACGCTTGCCTGGAGATTTACACCACAATGATTGAGCTCCGAACACCACCAACCGTCTAGGGCGCCCAGGAATCCAAGAGGAACAAGGTCAAGGGTATCAAGCACACAAGAGTAATAAACTTCTCAACTTGTAACTTCCACGTATCACCATGGAGAACTCAAACTGATGCACCAAATGTAATGGCAAGGGCACACGGAGTGCCCAAGTCCTTCTCTCCCAAATCCCACCAAAGCAACTAATGCTAGGGAAGAAAATGAGAGGAAGAACAAGAAGGAGAACACCAAGAACTCCAATATCTAGATCCAAGGGGTTCCCCTCACATAGAGGAGAAAGTGATTGGTGGAAATGTGGATCTAGACCCCCTCTCTCTTTTGCCCCCAAAACTAGCAAGAATCCATGGAGGGTTTGTGAGATAGCAAGCTCTAAGAAGGTCAAGAATGGGGGAAGAACACGAGCTCAAAGGATAAGGTTCATTGGGTAAGAAGACCCCCATTATAGGTGGGGGAAAATTCAACCGTTATGCTCACAGCCCGCACAGAGTGGTACTACCGCTCATGGGAGCGTTACTACCGCTAGGGTGGTGGAAGCCCTTTGTAAAACAACAACGAGGAGGCAAAAGGCCAGTTGAACCACAAGAGAGGTACTACCGCTCGTCCTCACGGTACTACCACTAGGGGTAGCGGTACTACTTCTTGCGACCGGTACTAAAAAAATACATCTGTGCCTACCACCGCTGGACATAAGACGAGTTTTTGGTCCAAAGCGGAAGTAGCCATGAAAGTAGCCGCGGTAGTACTTCTCTGGAGCGGTAGTAAAAAATTACATCCGCTCCAAGCGGTAGTACCACTCCCAAGAGCGGTAGTAAAAAATTACATCCCCTCCAAGCGGTAGTACCGCTCCCATGAGCGGTAGTACAATTGTAGCCTTTTTGAGGACACCAAAACTGATACAACTTCTACAAACGGATTCCAAATTCAACGAAACCAAGTTTGTTGGAAAGCTAGCGACAAGGGCTAACACAATATTGATAGAAATAACAATAATAAGTAAATTAGACAGGGCCCATAATAAAATGGTGAGAACCCTTACTCGAATAAGACTGATAAAACCTCCAACACTAAAAACGCAATAGAAGAAGCATGTGAACTCCGTTTTCCAGGAACTCGAGCTTGTCAAGAAGATGACCATAAGGTCCAAATATCACAAGGAGAAAACAAAACAAGAACCAAGAAAGATGATACAAGCATGCAATGGTTTGAGCTCTCTACGAATGATTCGATCAAGCTACTCACTTGAGAGCCCCCCTTGATAGTACGACAATTGATCCTATAACCCGGTCTCCAAACTATCACCATGAGACTGGTAAAATAGAAAACCTATCAAGGGAAAACCTTTTCCTTGCACGAAGTCCACTTGAGCTAGATGATGACGATCTTGACTCCCTCAAGTTGGACCACCTTTTGTGATTGCGTTGGCTCGATGAAGGCTAGTTTATTGCTCCCACATACTCCACTATGGGTGAGTCACTCTTCGGCACACCTTCAAAAGTCCATTGTCACCACAATGGATGCCAAGCTGCAAGCATGATTTCTTCGTGATGCTCCACTTGAACTTGCACAACAGAACCTTAATTTGGTGTCATCCTCCATGGGTTGTACGTGATCTTCCTCTTGACACTAGCCCATGGAAGCAAACCTAACCCCACATAGAACTCTCACAAAGACCATGGGTTAGTACACAAAGCTCAGTGGACAATGCTTACCAAACCCTGAGATCACTTGATCCCACTCGGTGTATCTTCTATGCTTTGTGTGAAATCCTCTCTCTTCATAAAGATAATGTCTTGAAGATACACATGAATGTTCACACAATATTCTCTTCTTCTTAAGGACATGCTAGCAATAAGCTCAATACTCACATGACCAATCTTTGGATAATTCATTAATAGCACCTTGGTCAACTCATGAACTCCTTGAAACCAACACATGGACTTCAAGAGATGCCTATGGACAAATCCTTCAAATATAATTCAATGCAACAATTAGTCCACAGAGAATGTCATCAATTACCAAAACAACACTGAATGAAATATGCCCTAGAGGCAATAATAAAGTTATTATTTATTTCCTTATATCATGATAAATGTTTATTATTCTTGCTAGAATTGTATTAACCGGAAACATAATACATGTGTGAATACATAGACAAACATAGTGTCACTAGTATGCCTCTACTTGACTAGCTCGTTGATCAAAGATGGTTATGTTTCCTGACCATAGACATGTGTTGTTATTTGATTAATGGGATCACAGCATTAGAAGAATGATGTGATTGACTTGACCCATTCCGTTAGCTTAGCACTTGATCGTTTAGTATGTTGATATTGCTTTCTTCATGACTTATACATGTTCCTACAACCATGAGATTATGCAACTCCCGTTTACCAGAGGAACACTTTGTGTGTTGCCAAATGTCACAACGTAACTGGGTGATTATAAAGGAGCTCTACAGGCTCCCGGTGGGAGTAGGACTCCTCCTGGCGCGCCTCCTCCTGGCCGGCCGCCCCCTCCCCCCTTGCCCCTTTATATACGGGGGCAGGGGGGCACCTCTAGACACAACAACTATTGATCCTTGAGATCTATTAGCCGTGTGCGGTGCCCCCTCCACTATATTCCACCTCGATAATATCGTAGCGGTGCTTAGGCGAAGCCCTGCGTCGGTAGAACATCATCATCGTCACCATGCCGTCGTGCTGACAGAACTCTCCCTCGACACTCGGATGGATCAGACTCCGAGGGACGTCATCGAGATGAACGTGTGCTAAAACTCGGAGGTCCCGTGCTTTCGGTGCTTGATCGGTTGGGCCGTGAAGACGTACGAATACATCAACCGTGTTGTTCTAACACTTCCGCTTTTGGTCTACGAGGGTACGTGGACAACACTCTCCCCTCTCGTTGCTATGCATCACCATGATCTTGCGTGTGCATAGGAATTTTTTTGAAATTACTACATTCCCCGACAGTGGCATCCGAGCCAGGTTTTATGTGTTGATGTTATATGCACGAGTAGAACACAAGTGAGTTGTGGGCGATACAAGTCATACTGCTTACCAGCATGTCATACTTTGGTTCGGCGGTATTGTTGGATGAAGCAGCTCGAACCGACATTACGCGTACGCTTACGCGAGACTGGTTCTACCGACGTGCTTTGCACACAGGTGGCTGGCGGGTGTTTGTTTCTCCAACTTTAGTTGAACCGAGTGTGGCTACGCCCAGTCCTTGAGAAGTTTAAAACAACACTAACTTGACAAACTATCGTTGTGGTTTTGATGCGTAGGTAAGAACGGTTCTTGCTCAGCCCGTAGCAGCCACATAAAACTTGCAACAGCAAAGTAGAGGACGTCAAACTTGTTTTTGCAGGGCATGTTGTGATGTGATATGGTCAAGACGTGATGCTATATTTTATTGTATGAGATGACCATGTTTTGTAACCGAGTTATCGGCAACTGCCAGGAGCCATATGGTTGTCACTTTATTGTATGCAATGCAAACGCCTGTAATTGCTTTACTTTATTACTAAGCGGTAGCGATAGTCGTAGAAGCAATAGGTGGCGAAACGACAACGATGCTACGATGGAGATCAAGATGTCGCGCCGGTGACGATGGTGATCATGACGGTGCTTCGAAGATGGAGATCACAAGCACAAGATGATGATGGCCATATCATATCACTTATATTGATTGCATGTGATGTTTATCCTTTATGCATCTTATCTTGCTTTGATTGACGGTAGCATTATAAGATGATCTCTCACTAAATTTCAAGGTATAAGTGTTCTCCCTGAGTATGCACCGTTGCGAAAGTTCTTCGTGCTGAGACACCACGTGATGATCGGGTGTGATTGGCTCTACGTTCAAATACAACGGGTGCAAAACAGTTGCACACGCGGAATATACAGATATGGCCTCAGAACACTGAGACCGAAAGGTCGAACGTGAATCATATTGTAGATATGATCAACATAGTGATGTTCACCATTGAAAATTACTCCATCTCATGTGATGATCGGACATGGTTTAGTTGATTTGGATCACGCGATCACTTAGATGATTAGAGGGATGTCTATCTAAGTGGCAGTTCTTAAGTAGTATGATTAATTGAACTTAAATTTATCATGAACTTAGTACCTAATAGTATTTTGCTTGTCTATGTTTGTTGTATATAGATGGCTCGTGCTGTTGTTCCGTTGAATTTTAATGCGTTCCTTGAGAAAGCTAATCTGAAAGATGATGGTAGCAATTACACGGACTGGGTCCGTAACCTGAGGATTATCCTCATTGCTGCATAGAAGGATTACGTCCTAGAAGCACCGCTGGGTTCCATGCCTACTACAGATGCAACTGACGACGTTAAGAACGTTTCGCAGAGCAAAGCTGATGACTACTCGATAGTTCAGTGTGCCATGCTTTACGGCTTAGAACCGGGACTTCAACGACGTTTTGAACGTCATGGAGCATATGAGATGTTCCAGGAGTTGAAGTTACTATTTCAAGCAAATGCCCGTATTGAGAGATATGAAGTCTCCAATAAGTTCTATAGCTTCAAGATGGAAGAGAATAGTTCTGTGAGTGAACATATAGTCAAAATGTCTGGGGTATAATAATCACTTGATTCAACTGGGAGTTAATCTTCCTGATGATAGTGTCATTGACAGAATTCTTCAATCACTGCCACTAAGCTACAAGAGCTTCGTGATGAACTATAATATGCAAGGGATGGACAAGACTATTCCCGAGATCTTCGCAATGCTAAAAGCAACGGAGGTAGAAATCAAGAAGGAGCATCAAGTGTTGATGGTCAATAAGACCACCAGTTTCAAGAAAAAGGGTAAAGGGAAGAAGAAGGGGAACTTCAAGAAGAACGGCAAACAAGTTGCTTCTCAAGAGAAGAAACCCAAATCTGGACCTAAGCCTAAGACTGAGTGCTTCTCGCAAGCGATCGGTCTTCGAAGCGGAACTGCCCCAAGTATTTGGCGGATAAGAAGGATGGCAAGGTGAACAAAGGTATATGTGATATACATGTTATTGATGTGTACATTACTAATGCTTGCAGAGCACACTGGTATTTGATCTTGGTTCATTGCTAATATTTGCAACTCAAAGCAGGACTACGGATTAAGCGAAGATTGGCTAAGGATGAGGTGACAATGCGCGTGGGAAATGGTTCCAAAGGCGATGTGATCGCGGTCGGCACGCTACCCCTACATCTACCTTCAGGATTAGTTTTAGACCTGAATAATTGTTATTTGGTGCCAGCGTTGAGCATGAACATTATATCTGGATCTTGTTTGATGTGAGACGGTTATTCATTTAAATCAGAGAATAATGGTTGTTCTATTTATATGAGTAATATCTTTTATGGTCATGCACCCTTAAAGAGTGGTCTATTTTTATTAAATCTCGATAGTAGTGATACACATATTCATAATGTTGAAGCCAAAAGATGCAGAGTTGATAATGATAGTGCAACTTATTTGTGGCACTGCCGTTTGGGTCATATTGGTGTAAAGCGCATGAAGAAACTCCATACTGATGGACTTCTGGAATCACTTGATTATGAATCACTTTTTACTTGCGAATCGTGCCTCATGGGCAAGATGACCAAAACGCCGTTCTCCGGAACTATGGAGCGAGCAACAGATTTGTTGGAAATCATACATACTGATGTATGTGGTCCAATGAACATTGAGGCTCGCGGCGGGTATCGTTATTTTCTCACCTTCACAGATGATTTGAGCAGATATGGGTATATCTACTTAATGAAACATAAGTCTGAAACATTTGAAAAGTTCAAAAAATTTCAGAGTAAAGTGGAAAATCATCATAACAAGAAAATAAAGTTTCTATGATCTGATCGTGGAGGAGAATATTTGAGTTACGAGTTTGGTTTACATTTGAAACAACGCGGAATAGTTTCGCAACTCACGCCACCCGGAACACCACAACGAAATGGTGTGTCCGAACGTCGTAATCGTACTTTACTAGATATGGTATGATCTATGATGTCTCTTATTGATTTACCGCTATCATTTTGGGGTTATGCTTTAGAGACGGCCACATTCACGTTAAATAGGGCACCATCAAAATCCGTTAAGACGACACCTTATGAACTGTGGTTTGGCAAGAAACCAAAGTTGTCGTTTCTTAAAGTTTGGGGCTGCGATGCTTATGTGAAGAAACTTCAACCAGATAAGCTCGAGCCCAAATTGGAGAAATGTGTCTTCATAGGATACCCAAAAGAGACTATTGGGTACACCTTCTATCACAGATCTGAAGGCAAGACTTATGTTGCTAAATTTGGATCCTTTCTGGAGAAGGAGTTTCTCTCGAAAGAAGTGAGTTGGAGGAAAGTAGAACTTGATGAGGTAATTATACCTGCTCCCTTATTGGAAAGTAGTTCATCACAGAAACCGGTACCTGTGACAACTACACCAATCATTGAGGAAGCTATTGATCATGATACTTCAGATCAAGTTACTACTGAACCTCGTAGGTCAACCAGAGTAAGATCCGCGCCAGAGTGGTACGGTAATCCTATTATGGAGGTAATGTTACTTGACCATGGCGAACCTACGAACTATGAGGAAGCGATGATGAGCCCAGATTCCGAAAGATGGCTTGAGGCCATGAAATCTAAGATGGGATCCATGTATGAGAATAAAGTATGGACTTTGGTTGACTTGCCCGATGATCGGCAAGCCATCGAGAATAAATGGATCTTCAAGAAGAAGACTGACGCTGATGGTAATGTTACTGTCTACAAAGCCCGCAGCGATGCTTAAGTCTGTCCGAATCATGTTAGCAATTGTCGCATTTTATGATTATGAAATATGGCAAATGGATGTCAAAACTGCATTCCTGAATGGATTTCTAGAAGAAGAGTTGTATATGATGCAACCAGAAGGTTTTGTCAATCGAAAAGGTGCTAACAAAGTGTGCAAGCTCCAGCAATCCATTTATGGACTCGTGCAAGCCTCTCGGAGTTGGAATAAACGCTTTGATAGTGCAATCAAAGCATATGGTTTTATACAGACTTTTGGAGAAGCCTGTATTTACAAAAAAAGTGAGTGGGAGCTCTGTAGCATTTCTGATATTATATGTAGACGACATATTGTTAATTGGAAATGATATAGAATTTCTGGATAGCATAAAAGGATACTTGAATAAAAGTTTTTCAATGAAATACCTCGGTGAAGCTGCTTACATATTAGGCATCAAGATCTATAGAGATAGATCAAGACGCTTAATTGGACTTTCACAAAGCACATACCTTGATAAAGTTTTGAAAAAGTTCAAAATGGATCAAGCAAAGAAAGGGTTCTTGCCTGTACTACAAGGTGTGAAGTTGAGTCAGACTTAATGCCCAACCACAGCAGAAGATAGAGAGAAAATGAAAGATGTTCCCTATGCTTCATCCATAGGCTCTAGCATGTATGCAATGCTGTGTACCAGACCTAATGTATGCTTAGCAATAAGTTTAGTAGGGAGGTACCAAACTAATCCAGGAGTGGATCACTGGACAGTGGTCAAGATTATCCTGAAATACCTAAAAAGGACTAAGGATATGTTTCTCGTTTATGGAGGTGACAAAGAGCTAGTCGTAAATGGTTAGGTCGATGCAAGCTTTGACACTGATCCGGATGATTCTAAATCGTAAACCGGATACGTGTGTATATTAAACGGTGGAGCTGTCACTTGCTGCAGTTCTAAACAAAGCGTCGTGGCGGGATCTACATGCGAAGCGGAGTACATAGCTGCTTTGGAAGCAACAAATGAAGGAGTCTGGATGAAGGAGTTCTTGTCCGGTCTAGGTGTCATACCTAGTGTATCGGGACCAATGAAGATCTTCTGTGACAATACTGGTGCAATTGCCTTGGCAAAGGAATCCAGATTTCACAAGAGGACCAAGCATATCAAGAGACGCTTCAATTCCATCCGGGACCAAGTCCAGGTGGGAGACATAGAGATTTGCAAGATACATACGGATCTGAATGTTGTAGACCCATTGACTAAGCCTCTTCCACGAGCAAAACATGATCAACACCAAGGCTCCATGGGTGTTAGAATCATTACTGTGTAATCTAGATTATTGACTCTAGTGCAAGTGGGAGACTGAAGTAAATATGCCCTAGAGGCAATAATAAAGTTATTATTTATTTCCTTATATCATGATAAATGTTTATTATTCATGCTATAATTGTATTAACCGGAAACATAATACATGTGTGAATACATAGACAAACATAGTGTCACTAGTATGCCTCTACTTGACTAGCTCGTTGATCAAAGATGGTTATGTTTCCTAACCATAGACATGTGTTGTCATTTGATTAACGGGATGACATCATTAGAAAATGATGTGATTGACTTGACCCATTCCGTTAGCTTAGCACTTGATCATTTAGTATGTTGCTATTGCTTTCTTCATGACTTATACATGTTCCTACAACTATGAGATTATGTAACTCCCGTTTACCGGAGGAACACTTTGTGTGCTGCCAAACGTCACAATGTAACTGAGTGATTATAAAGGAGCTCTACAGGTATCTCCAAAGGTACATGTTGAATTGGCGTACTTCGAGATTAGGTTTTGTCACTCTAATTTCTGAGAGGTATCTCTAGGCCCTCTCGGTAATGCACATCACTATAAGCCTTGCAAGCAATTTAGCTAATGAGTTAGTTACAGAATGATGCATTACGTAACGAGTAAAGAGACTTGCAGGTAACGAGATTGAATTAGGTATTGAGATACCGACAATCGAATCTCGGGCAAGTAACATACCGATGACAAAGCGAACAACGCATGTTGTTATGCGGTTTGACCGATAAAGATCTTCGTAGAATATGTAGGAGCCAATATGAGCATCCAGGTTCCGCTATTGGTTATTGACTGAGACGTATCTCGGTCATGTCTACACTGTTCTCGAACCCGTAGGGTCCGCATGCTTAAAGTTTCAATGATGGTTATATTATGAGTTTTGATGTACTGAAGGTTGTTCGGAGTCCCGGATATGATCATGGACATGACGAGGAGTCTCGAAATGGTCGAGACATGAAGATCGATATATTGGAAGCCTATATTTGGATATCGGAAGTGTTCCAGGTGAAATCGGGATCTTACCGGAGTACCGAGGGGTTAGCGGAATCCCCCGGGGGCTTAATGGGCCATAGTGGGCCTTAGTGGAGAAGAGGAGAGGCGGCTAGGGTAGGGCCGCGCGCCCCTCCCCCCTAGTCCGAATAGGACAAGGAGAGGGGGGCGCCCCCCTTTCCTTCCTCACTCCCTTCTCTTTCCCCCTTCTCCTAATCCAACAAGGAAGGGAGGGAGTCCTACTCCCGGTGGGAGTAGGACTCCTCCTGGCGCGCCTCCTCCTGGCCGGCCGCCCCCTCCCGCTTGCTCCTTTATATACGGGGACAGGGGGAACCTCTATACACAACAACTATTGATCCTTGAGATCAATTAGCCGTGTGCGGTGCCCCCCTTCACTATATTCCACCTCGATAATATCGTAGCGGTGCTTAGGCGAAGCCCTACGTCGGTAGAACATCATCATCATCACCACGCCATCGTGCTGACGGAACTCTCCCTCGACACTCGGCTGGATCGGAGTCCGAGGGACTTCATCGAGCTGAACGTGTGCTAGAACTCGGAGGTGTCGTGCTTTCGGTGCTTGATCGGTCGGGTCGTGAAGACGTACGACTACATCAACCGCGTTGCTCTAACGCTTCCGCTTTCGGTCTACGAGGGTACGTGGACAACACTCTCCCCTCTCGTTGCTATGCATCACCATGATCTTGCGTGTGCGTAGATTTTTTTGAAATAACTACGTTCCCCAACACACACATGGGGGCACCGCATGTCCTCTCAATCTCCTCCATTTTGGTAATTGATGACAATCATTTTCTAGAGAGTTTATATAAGGAATTATGCATCACCATGCAATGCAAAAACCAATAATGCATGCGTATGAGATGCAAATGTTTAGGAGCAAAACCAAAGTAAGAAGAAATAACTCGCTAAACTTCTCCACAAAACTCTCTGAAACTTCTGCCCAATTGGCATCGATTGCCAAAATGGGCGAAAAGATTAGAAGGCCAATATAAATTGTGGTCCTCCATAAATTGTGTATTTCTCAACAAGAGAGTGGGATGCAATACAAAAATCCAAAGGTAAATACTTGGAGGAAGACAAACTATATTGAGTCCCAAGATTGCAAAAGAATGATATGCCACAAAGACATAACAAACAGAGAAATAAGCAATCAAGCAATCAAAAGATACCAATTGAAGCAAGCTATCAAAAGATACCAATTGAGCCAACTAGACCAATGATCCTACGTGCCACATGAATAAAGGATATTATGATATGAGCAATGGAGTGTTCTAGAGAAACTAGAGAAGCTCCCCATGATTTGTGCACAATTTAGTTTTGTAATTGGATACAATGAGCACAAAATAGGATTGTCACTCCCGCAAGATCAATAGAACCTCACGACAAGTGCAAGAGAGCAATAGAGTGTTCTAAAGACACTAGTGAAGCTCCCCCTGATTTTTTGCACTCCTTAGAATATTTGCATTAGGATACCGAGTGCACAAAATAGGATCATCACTCCCCGAAAATCAATAGAAACTCACAACAAGTGCAAGTGAGAATGTAGGAAACAAAGCCCAGCACTTGCAACAAACAAATGGTTGAGCAACTTATAAAAGAGGCAACTTAAGAGCAGGCTCAACCAAAGTGATGTGTGTGAGTCATGGTAAAACAGTTGAGAAGACTAATGTAAGGGTGAGCATTAAGCATAAACATAGTCTTGAATAGTGGAGATACAAGGTGCATGACATGTCCTTCCCACACACACCAAGCAACTGGATTCACAAGAACACTAAATATGCAAAATGAATAACCAACACTTGTGACAAGCCATGGTGAAGAAAGAAAATAATAGCTTTGTCAAGAGGAGGGATACCAATCGAAATGGCAAATGCCCATCAAGACATGCAAGAGAAAAAATATTTTCACCACAACAAAGTGCATCAAGATGCAACGATATAAGATCCTCACTCAAGATAAATCCTTTCACATAACCACCAAGGTAAGGTGGACATGAAAGAATAAGGATATAAAATACAAATGTAACTCCTCTCAAGTGTATAAGATTCTAGGTAGTTATAAATCATGATGATATCAATCCAAAAAGAAGGATATGCAAATGAAATAGTTACAAAAAGGAAAGAACAAGATATCCACAATAATATAATTAGTATACCAATGATAAATTTGCTTGAGAGCATAGCACATTGATAGATATGGTATTATTGTATATAAATGAATTCCAACCACACGAACATCAAAGACATTGCAACTAGCAACAAGAGATAATTCTTGGGATGCTTTGAGAAAGGAAACAAGTATCACAAGAAAGACTGAATAACATGCCATGATACAACCTACACAAGGTTGATGCAAGAAATGTGTGCATGAAGTACATGAAGATACTTGTTACCAGGTTAACATTGGAAGGATGTAGTAGATACCAATTGAAGGTAGATAATAGTTCATTGATCATCCTAGCTTGACTCCAATAAGCACAGGGTGACAACACCTTCCTTGTGAGTGAGCCGAGCATCCAATGCATCTCCAATTGTTCCTAGAATAACAACACAAACAAAATGGTACAACTTTCAAGAAACAATACCAAATGAAAATAAATACCAAGTGAAAATAGGTTAGAAAATGGAGAAATCATCACTTGGAAGATATCATTACAAGATACATCAAGGAATGATATATCCAATGAAACACACAAAATAATATCAAACTCCCAAAAGGTAGGACGGTTCCAAACAAACCAAGCTCTCTACAAAGTTTCATGATGACACAAAGTACCAAAAAGAAACGGCTTGCCGTCCACCAACACACACTTAATATGGATCACAAGATGAGTGTTTCATAGAAAATAGGATAGCTCCCCCACGAGTTGTGCATTATAAATAATTTGCATTTGAATACAAAATGCACAAGGTGGGATCACCACTTTCACTATATCAAGAAAACACTAGACAAGATCAAGAAAACAAGAAGATCCTCAAGTGGAACGGAAGGTAATGGGAGTTGACACAATCTTGGCAAGAGATAAGGCAAATGAAAACAAAATGCAATGAAGATGATCAATAATTTCGACCACACATAAGTGAGTACCAATTGTCAAAAGACAAGAAGTATTCGGAAATGATTCCCGGTGGTAGATAGAAGGAAATCCAATATCATCTTCACACCAAGAACAAGCAAATTGCAACTTGTAGAGCTAACATGTCACCTAGGAACAAGATAATTTACAATATGTATCAACTCTAGGTGACAATATCTCAAATGATATCAACTCTAGGCTTGTAATATACACATAGTATATTACTCCGCGATAATGTGATACCAAAGAAAACTTAACAAGAGGCAATAAGAGGACCCAACAGGAGATAATTAATGGACTATTTAGAATTTGAATTTCTCATGAGAAGGCATACCACATAGTGACTAGATAAGCTTGCAATGTCAATACTAGGTGGTATACCTCATGTACACACATTTGTGGGACCATGAGGTGCACAAATCACACCACTCCCCCAAAATGGGATGTTCCATTAATCTTTCACAAGAGCCAATTAAGATACAAACAAGATGCAAAAGGCTCAACACACAACTCACACATACATGAAGTGCAAACCAACATACACATACTTGATTACTCAAGATAAGCAAATTGAAAGCACACATATACAAACACACGCAAGGTACAAAACCAAAACATGCAAAGGGGCAAGTAACATTCAATGTAAACAATTTAAGTACAAGTTACCGCAAGGAGGCACATTGGATATGAGATAGAAACTTGATAATTCGAATGACTTGGCTTGAGACAATATGAATGATGAAGACCCCTTAATTCTTCATAATATAGCCAAGTCTCCAATGCCCTCCAACAACACCTATTGATCAAGTTTGAGCTTGTTGGTCCCCAACCAAGTTGGTGATGGAAATATGCCATAGAGGCAATAATAAAGTTGTTATTTATATTTCCTTATATCATGATAAATGTTTTTTAATCGCTAGAATTATATTAATCGGAAACTTAGTGCATGTGTGAATATATAGACAATACATAGTGTCCCTAGTATGCCTCTACTTGACTAGCTCATTAATAAAAGATGGTTATGTTTCCTAACCATAGACATGTGTTGTCGTTTGATGAACGGGATCACATCATTAGAGAGTGATGTGATGGACAAGACCCATGTGTTAGCTTAGCATTATGATCGTTACAGTTTTATTGCTATTGCTTTCTTCATGACTTATACATGTTCCTCTGACTATGAGATTATGAAACTCCTGAATACCGGAGGAACACCTTGTGTGGTATTGTGACACCCCTGATTCAATCGTACACTAATCATGCACGCAAACATGTACGATCAAGATCAGGGACTCACGGGAAGATATCACAACACAACTCTAAAAACATAAATAAGTCATACAAGCATCATAATACAAGCCAGGGGCCTCGAGGGCTCGAATACAAGTGCTCGATCATAGACGGGTCAGCGGAAGAAACAATATCTGAGTACAAACATAAGTTAAACAAGTTTGCCTTAAGAAGACTAGCACAAACTGGGATACAGATCGAAAGAGGCATAGGCCTCCTGCCTGGGATCCTCCTAAACTACTCTTGGCCGTCGTGAGCAGCCTGCACGTAGTAGTAGGCACCTCCAGTGTAGTAGGAGTCGTCATCGACGGTGGCGTCTGGCTCCAGGGCTCCAGCATCTGGTTGCGACAACCAGGTAGAAGGGAAAGGGGGGAAAAGAGGGAGAAAAGCAACCATGAGTACTCATCCAAAGTACTCGCAAGCAAGGAGCTACACTACATATGCATGGGTATATGTGTAAAGAGGCAATGTCGGTGGACTGAACTGCAGAATGCCAGAATAAGATGGGGATAGCTAGTCCTATCGAAGACTACGCTTCTGGCAGCCTCCATCTTGCAGCATGTAGAAGAGAGTAGATTGAAGTCCTCCAAGTAGCACCGCATAGCATAATCCTACCCGACGATCCTCCCCTCGTCGCCCTGTGGAAAAGCGATCACCGGGTTGTTCGTGGAACTTGCAGGTGTGTTTTATTAAGTATCCGGTTCTAGTTGTCATAAGGTCAAGGTACAACTCCGGGTCGTCCTTTTACCGAGGGACACGGCTATTCGAATAGATAAACTTCCCTGCAGGGGTGCACCACATAACCCAACACGCTCGATCCCATTTGGCCGGACACACTTTCCTGGGTCATGCTCGGCCTTGGAAGATCAACGCGTCGCAGCCCCACCTAGGCACAATAGAGAGGTCAGCACGCCGGTCTAAATCCTATGCACGCAGGGGTCTGGGCCCATCGCCCATTGCACACCTGCATGTTGCGTACACGGCCGGTGACCAGACCTGCAACCTCCATTACAAAGGAAGTTCGTTAACGTAGTCCAACCCGGCGCGTGCCGCTCAGTCGCTGACGTCACGAAGGCTACGGCTGATACCACGACGTTGAGTGCCCATATCTTTCCCGCGTAGTTTGTTAGTGCGTATAGGCCAGTGGCCAGACTCAGATCAAATACCAAGATCTCGTTAAGCGTGTTATTATGAAGCAACCGCGAACGTCGACCAGGGCCAGGCCCACCTCTCGCCTAGGTGGTCTCAACCTGCCCTGTCGCTCCGCCACAAAGATCCACACAGGGGGCCGTCGGGACAAAGGTCCTTTCAGCCCCCAATCCGTGAATCACTCGCGGGTACTCAACGAGCCAACCCGACTTTAGTCACCATCTGTATTGTTTGTATATATGTATAGTATATACCCGTGATCACCTCCCAAGTGATCATGGCCCAATAGTATAGCAAGGCAGTCTGACAAGAATGTAGGGCCAATGATGATAAACTAGCATCCTATACTAAGCATTTAGGAATACGGGTAAGGTATCAATGACTGTAGCAACAATGACAGGCTATGCAACAGAATAGGAGTAACCGGACAGTAACATGCCACACTACTCTAATGCAAGCAGTATAGAGAAGAATAGGCGATATCTGGTGATCAGGGGGGGCTTGCCTGGTTGCTCTGGCAAGAAGGAGGGGTCGTCAACTCCGTAGTCGTACTGGGCTGCAGCAGCGTCGGTCTCGAAGTCTACCAGAGAGAAGAGGGGGAAGAAACAATGAATACCATGCAAACAGATGCATATCGATGCATGACATGACAAGTAACGATGCTAGGTGTGCCCAATCGCGGTAGTAGGTGATACTGGCGAAAGGGGGAAACATCTGGAAAAGTATCCCCGATGTGTTGCGTTTTTGGACAGATGAACCGGAGGGGAAAGTTGCATGCTTGCTATGCTAGGGATGTGTGGCGAACGAACGGGCTGTGTATCCGGATTCGTCTCGTTGTTCTGAGCAACTTTCATGTAGAAAGTTTTTCCATCTGAGCTACGGTTTATTTTATATTAATTTTTAAAGTTTAAATCATTTTCTAAATTATTATTATTAAATTGATTCGAAATCAGCATTACTGCATCAGCATGATGTCAGCATGACATCAACAGTCAACGAGGTGTTGACTGGGTCAAACTGACATGTGGGGTCTACATGTCATTGACTGTTCAGGTTAATCAGGGTTTAATTAAGATAACTAGTGACAGGTTAATCTAATTAGGATTAATTAAGTTAATTAATTCTTTAATTAATTAATTAATATTTTAATTATTTATTTATTTAATACTTTTTAATTCCTTTTTTTAACGTTCTAGGGGATGGCCCCACATGTCATAGGCCGGGGGCATAGCTTGTGTGGGCTAACGGGTTAACGGGCAAGCCCGGATGGGCACCCGAGTGGGCGTTGCGGTCAGCGACAAAAGGGGGCGGGCGCGCGGCGCGACGCCGGCGGACGCTGAGGCGGTGCTGTGGTGTGAGGGTTGGGCGCGGTGAAGCAGGACAGCTGGAGCGGGTTGGCGCGTGGTGGTTCGACGCAGCGGTGGCGAGGGACGAGGTCCAACAGGCAGCAGAAGCAGGCGATTTGCAGCAAGAAGGAGAGGGGCACGGCGGGCGCATGATCATGGGCATGGCCGGACCCCATCGAGGGCGCGGTGGCCGCAGTGATAGAGAGGAAAGGGGGACGAGGAAGTAGGGAAGGCGAAGGCCAGGGGCCTCACGAATGTTGCAGGGAAGAGGCAGCGAGGCCTGGGGTAGACCGGCGACGAGGAGATGAGGAGGTCCGGTGGGAAGGTCCGGCGATGGCGAGGCCTTCAGGCGGCGAGGGAGGAGCTTCTGTGTGGCGGCGGCACGAGGACGACGATAGGCAGAGGATCCCCGGCCACGGGGGCGGCAACGGTGGTGGGGCTCCGGCGCGGCTTGGGGTGGGGATGGAGCGCAGGTGCGACGGCGACGTCGGGGACCGAGGGCGACGGGCATCGTCGGGGACTGGTTGCCAGCCCCCGTTTCAGATCTGGATCGGGGGGAGGGGGAGAACGAGCGAGTGGGAGGGGGAGTGGTGGTCGTGGGGCTAGGGTTCGGTGCCCCCAGGGGGTATAGGCCATGGGCTGGGCCGGACGGTTGTTGGTTCAGTGGCCGGTGGAGTTCTGACCAGGGGGGTCTTTATGTCTTTGGTTTTTGTTTATTTGTGTTTTTTTCTTTTTACTTATTTTCCTTTTCTGTTTTCTGTTTTACTTTAGTTCCTCTTTTATTTTAGTGAAAGGGGGGAAGGTTTGGTAACGAATCTAGCGGGTCTTCCCATGCTGGCTTGCTCTTCTCGAAGAGGCCGGTCCAATACATTGATGTCTTCATTTCTCTGCTACAGGTCATCATGATGAATTCGGCGTCATTTCTTCAGGAACTCTATCGTACTTACGAAAGAATAATGGGTGGGCATTCTGGGAGAACGGACCTCAGCAAGGTTGACTATCGGGTGGACAACATCGAGGAAGGTGGCGGAAAGTAACTCTCGAATCGAAAGTTAAGAAAATATCGAGAGCAAAGTATGGAGGTATCCTGGGAAGTTTCGAGCGGGCAGGCAATCGTTCGATGCCTGTTATAGGGCGTGAAAGGGTCAAAGCAACGGGAATAAGTATTGTGTCTGATATCAGACCTGAAGGTGGCTCGTGAATTACATAGAGGCCACGCGCGAGGAACAACCTTGGGAACAGGGGGTGTACAGGAGAGTCAGGTTTCGATCCTGTGGAACTGTGGGTTATGGGCCCACCATGTGGGTTAAAAGTAGGAAGGGCGGAGACGTCTTGCGTGATCATACAAGCAAGGTATGTCATAGGGTAGCCTGTTAGTTATGTCGGCAACAACAGCGATACCAAGGCCGAGGGACGAAGAGAACCATTTTCCTGCTCGTTGAACGAGGCGGACCAATAGGCAAAGTTCTCGTCCATCGGTGGTTACCGGAATGTCATCAACAATAGTAACAGGGTCTTACAGACAGAGTGGTACAACATGGTGCTTACCTAAGCAGGGAATTTTCTCTGCTCAGTTAAGTCAGACTACAGCAAAGGCTAAACAAAAGAATGGAAAGGAAAACGTGATTATCAAATTAAACAGAACAATGGAAGGAAAAATTGTGATTACACACAATTATTAGGAGTATATCATTCCCATGAACAAGCAGAACATGGCATACAGGGTAGGAGAGCAAGTACCCCAACCATTCAGATAAGAGGCAAGGATTAATCAAGATGTTACCCATACAACGGTGTTTGGATAACTGACCAAGAAACATTTAGCATCGCGCCTCCAATGTTCTTGTTGATGAGCGGGGTATCATAGTCATGCTTCGAGGTAGCAATGATATGGTGTTTCAATCAAGGGCCAGACTTTGGATACACAAATGATCCATCAGGAGCAACTTATAAAATAAGTCTTACAATTACCTCCAGGAAGAATGGGTATCCTTGCAAAAGAAATTGTAATGATAGGTCCTCCAACCATGGGGGTGCTAGGCATGACATCATATTACCGGGTCATCAAAGGACCAACATCATAACTCCTGGAAAGTTGTCCCTACCATCATATTTGACTGAGATTCAGATCCGATTGGTGTCATGATACCTCAGATTCAGGATCCTGAGATAAAAAGGTACGACACGAATTAATGAGAAGACATCATAAGATTCTCAGGAAATGAACTATGGAAGCGATTTTCGAAGTAAGAGTTCATCAGTAAACCAAGGAGAGGATGATGAGGTGGCTGATGGGCTCAGCGACAGATCATCGAGATTTCCAAAGGACAGATTTCCACAATTATGTGAACAAGGAGATAACATTTGCCAGATCAAATGGTATAATGATGCATGCTCAAGGAAAACCTACACAATTAAACATTAGTTGAAAGATGCACCCATAATATGGGCTTAGGTAGCCTGATCAATGTTTAGAATGGTGATTCAATTATCGAAAGACTTAGAATGAAACTATCGCCCATTCACTTCAAAGCAATAGGGTTGCTAGAAGTCCAGAACTCAAGCAACATCTTTAGCATATTGGTATCCTGGTTAAAAACCACACAGGGACCAAGGAAGAATGGTGATGGTGAGAAGTATCATTATACCGAGAATTTCTAAGAGGTGGAGCAATCCCCACAACATTCTCGACAGAAAAGATAGTAATACTTCAAGGCAGAAAAGAACACTAGCTGGAGAGCAAGTTGTATTCATAATGTGGAAAAGTTCGCGATGAAAGGAAGTCAAGGGTGTTGTCGATGATAATAAAAATCATCAAGGGCAAGGAGGGTATTTCTCATCATGAACACAGTTAACATCTCGGAAGAAGTCAAAGTGTTGAAGGTGATCCGACACATTTGCTGGGAGGTTTTGAGAGGATGCAATCAAACAACAACGGCAACAAGCAAGGGAATGATGAAGTGGCAAGTTATAGGATCAATATACAAGATGCAAGCTCGGAACCAAAGTTGCCTTTCAAGACAAGCAACATGATGTTGAAAGCTCGACATAAGTCGTGCTCACACACTGAAGAATTCGTGCACCAGAGAAGGATGGGTAGCACAGTCAAAGATAGCAAGACTGTGATGCAGCCGATAGTCTAGGAATGACCAGATTGAGTTTAGAATTTCCTAGTAAAAATACTAGGGTATTTGATTTGTAGTGCGGAATAATTTCACTAGTCGGTGTCCTCGGTTGACAACAACCCAGAACCCGTAGAGTGATTACAACAAGGAAAGACATTACTTCAACAAAGTGAGTAAGATGTGGTGCAATGGCAAGACATCTCCGAGATATCAGGGGGTAATACTCGAAGGTAGAACATGATAGAAGTAGAACCGGGTCATTGACCTATGACAGTAGATACTTCAACCTTGCCAAAAATAGACGAGGCACTGGATTGAATTCCCATCAGATATATCAGATCAGGACAGCATGGTCGGAACCATAACTGTAAGGAATCAATTCAAGACTACCGAAAGAATCATACACCTGGATACTCATTTTGTAAGAAGCTTCCGAGATGGTCTACATCATTTTCATGGGCATGAACACAAAGTTCAAGGTCGACTCCCACTTCTTTAATGCATATCATTTCATTCATCTCTCGCTTTGATATAACTGTAGTGTTGGAATTTTATCTGGTAGAACACCAGAAGAGTATGACTTGTGAAAACTTTCGGGTTCTCACATATTAAGGAAGGCATAGGTTCAACCTATCAGGGTATCGTGGAAACATATACCACAAGCTTCAATAGTAAATACCACCAGCTCGAAAACAAAGCATGGTTGAGAAAGTAGAGGATACAATTTACCAAAGGCTTTACATCTCTATGGAAAGGCTCACAAGGTTATTTGAATATGAAGGACACTGCCGGATAATAATCCAACAAGAGGTCTGGTGGTCTACAATGGAGCTGATGTGAGTATCGATACTCTATCAAAGGAAGAAGGAATGCAAGTGCATTGGATTATAGAACAACTGACTAACTCAAAGCTCAAATGCAAAGGAATTATGAATTCCAAGACAAGGGATCAGAAGCAATGCTCTGATTAAGGATGGATAAGTTGAATAGCCTTAGGGGTACAATCGACGACAATTTGATTTATCGAGAACCAGCTCCTGTTAAAAATGACGTCTGAGTTGGAAGGATGAATTATAGGATCTGATTGAGGATTGCTGGCATTCGCAACATATCGAATCAACGGACTTAAGATGATAGTGACAAAGGATGTCAATAAGATTACTAGACTTATGGGATTATCCATAATGCAAGCAAGCAAAAATTTCAAGAGCAATAAGCTACTAAGGATTTTCGAAAGGTTGAATAGTATTTCGAAGACCTTTCTAAAACTCAATGAACAACTAGGAATGAGTGGATACTCGGTAAGTGTGAGGAATTATTTGTAGGCGTATTCATGATGAAAAGGAGCTGCAAGGCAGCAGACACAAAGGATCCTCAGAATATCCGAAGTATTTCAGGGAATCTTGTAATAACAAGATCAAATTGGAAATGAAGTTATGGACGACAAGTGTATGTAGCTTTCCATAAGGATTTATCAATGGTATTGGATTGCAACGGCGAAGGGCACAAGGGTCTTGGGGAAACATCGGGGAGTATCTTTAAAATTTTCTGGTGCAGCAGGCGATAATCTGGCCTGAAGGGGCTCTCCGGGAGGAAGTATTTTCAAGAACCTAAAGTTAGATTTTAGCAAAATCATTTAACCCGAATAGAAGAGAGATCAGATTTCCGTAGTATGGACGAGGAATAAAAGATCCTAATACCACCCGATGGCGACGTGGGACCGTAAGACACACAGCCATGTTAGTAAAAGTTTTGTAATGTCTAGACTCGGCTTCGGCCAAGGAGTTAGGAAGGGGGATTCCAACAGGCAGTCGGCTCTGATACCAACTTGTGACGCCCCCGATTCAATCGTACACTAATCATGCACGCAAATGTGTACGATCAAGATCAGGGACTCACGGAAGATATCACAATGTAACTCTAAAAACATAAATAAGTCATACAAGCATCATAATACAAGCCAGGGGCCTCGAGGGCTCGAATACAAGTGCTCGATCATAGAAGAGTCAGCGGAAGCAACAATATCTGAGTACAGACATAAGTTAAACATGTTTGCCTTAAGAAGGCTAGCACAAACTGGGATACAGATCGAAAGAGGCACATGCCTCCTGCCTTGGATCCTCCTAAACTACTCTTGGCCGTCGTCAGCAGCCTGCAAGTAGTAGTAGGCACCTCCAGTTTAGTAGGAGTCAACATCGACGGTGGCGTCTGGCTCCAGGGCTCCAGCATATGGTTGCGACAACCAGGTAGAAGGGAAAGGGGGGAAAAGAGGGAGAAAAGCAACCGTGAGTACTCATCCAAAGTACTCGCAAGCAATGAGCTACACTACATATGCATGGGTATATGTGTAAAGAGGCAATATCGGTGGACTGAACTGCAGAATGCCATAATAAGAGGGGGATAGCTAGTCCTATCGAAGACTACACTTCTGGCAGCCTCCATCTTGCAGCATGTAGAAGAGAGTAGATTGAAGTCCTCCAAGTAGCATCGCATAGCATAATCCTACCCGGCGATCCTCCCCTCATCGCCCTATAGAAAAGCGATCACCGGGTTGTCTATGGAACTTGTCTGGGTGTGTTTTATTAAGTATCCGGTTCTAGTTGTCATAAGGTCAAGGTACAACTCCGGGTCGTCCTTTTACCGAGGGACACGGCTATTGAATAGATAAACTCACTGCAGGGTGCACCACATAACCCAACACGCCGATCCCATTTGGCCGGACACACTTTCTTGGGTCATGCCCGGCCTCGGAAGATCAACACGTCACAGCCCCACCTAGGCACAACAGAGAGGTCAGCACGCCGGTCTAAATCCTATGCACGCAGGGGTCTGGGCCTATCGCCCATTGCACACCTGCACGTTGCGTACGCAGCCGGTGAGCAGACCTAGCAACCTCCATTACAAAGGAAGTTGCGTTAACGCAGTCCAACACGGCACGCGCCGCTCAGTCACTGACATCACGAAGGCTTCGGCTGATACCACGACGTCGAGTGCCCATATCTTTCCCTCGTAGTTGGTTAGTGCGTATAGGCCAGTGGCCAGACTCAGATCAAATACCAAGATCTCGTTAAGCGTGTTATTATGAAGCAACCGCGAATGTCGACCAGGGCCAGGCCCACCTTTCGCCTAGGTGGTCTCAACCTGCCCTATCGCTCCGCCACAAAGATCCACATAGAGGGCCGTTGGGACAAAGGTCCTTTCAGCCCCCAATCCGTGAATCACTCGCGGGTACTCAACGAGCCAACCCGACTTTAGTCACCATCTGTATAATATGTATATATGTATAGTATATACCCGTGATCACCTCCCGAGTGATCACGGCCCAATAGTATAGCAAGGCAGACTGACAAGAATATAGGGCCAATGATGATAAACTAGCAACCTATACTAAGCATTTAGGATTGCGGGTAAGGTATCAATGACTGTAGCAACAATGACAGGCTATGCAACAGAATAGGAGTAACCGAACAGTAACATGCTACACTACTCTAATGCAAGCGCTATAGAGAAGAATAGGCGATATCTGGTGATCAAGGGGGGGGGGCTTGCCTGGTTGCTCTGGCAAGGAGGGGTCGTCAACTCCATAGTCGAACTGGGCAGCAGCAGCATCGGTCTCGTAGTCTACCGGAGAGAAGAGGGGGAAGAAACAATGAATACCATGCAAACAGATGCATATCGATGCATGACATGACAAGTAACGATGCTAGGTGTGCCCAATCGCGGTAGTAGGTGATTCCGGCGAAAGGGGGAAACATCCGGGAAAGTATCCTCGGTGTTTCGCATTTTCGGATAGATGAACCAGAGGGGAAAGTTGTGTCTTTGCTATGCTAGGGATGTGTGGCGGATGAACGGGCTGCGTATCCGGATTTGTCTCGTCGTTCTGAGCAAATTTCATGTAGAAAGTTTTTCCATCTGAGCTACGGTTTATTTTATATTAATTTTCAAAGTTTTAAATCATTTTCTAAATTATTATTATTAAATTAATTCAAAATCAGCATTACTGCATCAACATGATGTCAGCATGACATCAGTAGTCAACAGAGGTGTTGACTGGGTCAAACTGACATGTGGGGTCTACATGTCATTGACTGTTCAGGCTAATCAGGGTTTAATTAAGTTAACTAGTGATAGATTAATCTAATTAGGATTAATTAAGTTAATTAATTCTTCAATTAATTAATTAATATATTAATTATTATTTATTTAATACTTTTTTTAATTCCTTTTTTAACGTTCTAGTGGACGACCCCACATGTCATAGGCCAGGGGGCCATAGCGTGTGTGGGCTAACGGGTTAACGGGCGAGCCCGGATGGGCACCCGAGCGGGCGTTGCGGTCAGCAACAGAAGGGGGCGGGCGCGCGGCGCAACGCCGACGGACGCAGAGGCGGGGCTGTGGTGTGAGGGTCGGGCGCGGTGAACGGGACAACGCGGGAGCCGGGTTGGCGCGGCGCGGCGGCTCCGACGAGCGGTGGCGAGGGGACGAGGTCCAACAGGGCAGCAGCAGAAGCAGTTGCAGCAGCCTAGGAGCGAGAGGGGGCACGGCGGGCGCGTGGATCGTGGGCATGGGCGGACCCCATCGAGGGCGCGGTGGCCGCGGTGATAGAGAGGAAGTAGGGAAGGCGAAGGCCGGGGGCCTCACCAACGTTGCAGGGAAGAGGCGGCGAGGCCTGGGGTAGACCGGCGACGAGGAGATGAGGAGGTCCGGTGGGGAGGTCCGGCGACGGCGAGTCCTTCAGGCGGCGAGGAAGGAGCTTCTGCGTGGCGGCGGCACGAGGACGATAATAGGCAGAGGATCCCCGGCCGTGGGGGCGGCAGCGGTGGTGGGGCTCCGGCGCGGCTTGGGGTGGGGATGGAGCGCAGGTGCGACGGCGACGTCGGGGACTGAGGGCGACGGGCGGCGTCGGGGACTGGTTGCCAGCCCCCGATTCAGATCTGGATCGGGGGGAGGGGAGAACGAGCGAGTGGGAGGGGGAGTGGTGGTCGTGGGGCTTGGGTTCGGTGCCCCCAGGGGGTATAGGCTAGGGGCTGGGCCGGCCGGTTGTTGGCTCAGTGGCCGGTGGGTTCTGACCAATGGGGGTCTTTATGTCTTTGGTTTTTTGTTTTTTTGTGTTTTTATCTTTTTACTTATTTTCCTTTTCTGTTTTCTGTTTTACTTTAGTTCCTCTTTTATTTTAGTTTTGTAAACTATAAAAGTAGTCCCTAATTTAGTGTTAGTAAATAGGCTACTGCCACATAAGTTTGGGCAACTAAATAAAATAGTTTAATATTTTATTTTAAAAGGCATTCAACTAATTGTTTTTGCTATTGTTTAAAATATTTTTAGAGTACTAAACCTTTTCTAAAAATGTGGTTTCTCCACCATACTTACCTATGCATTATTTGGCTCACCTCGAACATTTTAGTTTTAATATTTGAAAACTTTTATTGTTTGCTTGATTTTGAATTTGAATTTGAATCGGTTTCAAACTAACGCGAGATTAGCATCAGTAATCGAGGTGACATGGCATCATTAGTATATGGTTACTGTAGCTTAATTATCCGGGCATCACAGGTATCAAACGTCACAACAAAACTGGGTGATTATAAAGATGCTCTACAGGTGTCTTCGAAGGTGTTTGTTGGGTTCGCATAGATCATGATTAGGATTTGTCACTCCATGTATCGGAGAGGTATCTCTGTGCCCTCTCGGTAATGCTCATCACTATAAGCCTTGCAAGCAATGTGACTAATGAGTTAGTTATAGGATGAAGCGTTACGGAATAAGTAAAGAGACTTGCCGGTAACGAGATTGAACAAGGTATGATGTTACCGACGATCGAATATTGGGCAAGTAACATACCGATGACAAAGGGAACAACGTATGTTGTTGTGCGGTTTGATCGATAAAGATCTTCGTAGAATATGTAGGAGCCAATATGAGCATCCAGGTTCCATTGTTGGTTATTGATTGGAGATGTGTCTCGATCATGTCTACATAGTTCTCGAACCCGTAGGGTCCGCACACTTAATGTTCGATGATGATTTGTATTATGAGTTATGTGTTTTTGATGACCGAAGTTTGTTCAGAGTCCCGGATGAGATCACGGACATGATGAGGAGACTCAAAATGGTTGAGACATAAATATTGATATATTGGCCGAAGGTATTCAGACTCTGGAATGGTTTCGGGAAGTTTTGGATATTTATTGCGGAACCGAGGGGTTACCGGAACTCCCCGGGGAAGTTATGGGCCTTAATGGGCCATAAGGGAGTAGGAGAGGGCAGCCCGCAGGGTGGCGCGCGCCCAACCCCAAGGGAGTCCGAATTGGACAAGGGTGAGGGGGCGCGGCCCCTCTTTCCCTCTCCCTCTCCCTCTCCTTCCCTCTTTCTCCTTCTTGGAATAGGAAAGGGAGACCAACTAGGATTGGGAATCCTAGTTGGACTCCCCCTTGGCGCGCCCCCTCTAGGCCACCGGCCTCCTCCCTATCCTCCTTTATATACGTGGCCAAGGGGCACCCCAAAGACACACCAAGATTTCTCTTAGCTGTGTACGGTGCCCCCTTCCATAGTTTACGCCTCCGGTCATAACGTCGTAGTGCTTAGGTGAAGCCCTACGCGGATCACATCATCAACACTGTCTCCACGCCGTCGTGCTGACGAAACTCTCCCTAGACCCTGTACCAGATCAAGAGTTCGAGGGACGTCATCGAGCTAAACGTGTGCTGAACACGGAGGTGCTGTATGTTCAGTACTTGGATCGGTTGGATCGTGAAGACGTTCGACTACATCAACCGCATTAACTAACGCTTCTGCTTTCGGTCTAAGAGGGTACGTGGACACACTCTCCCCCTCTCGTTGCTATGCATCTCGTAGATAGATCTTGCGTGATAGTAGGATTTTTTTTTGAAATTGCATGCTACGTACCCCAACAGTGGCATCCGAGGCAGGTCTATGCATAGATGATATGCACGAGTAGAACACAGAGAGTTGTGGGCAATAATAGTCATATTCCTTACCACCAATGTCTTACTTTGATTCGATGGTATTGTTGGATGAAGCGGCCTGGACCGACATTACATGACTGAGTGCATGCGACTGGTTCTGACATGCTTTGCACACAGGTGGCTGGCGGGTGTCTGTTTCTCCAACTTTAGTTGAATCGAGTTTGACTACGGCCGGTCCTTGCTGAAGGTTAAAACAACACACTTGACGAAAAATCGCTGTGGTTTTGATGTGTAGGTAAGAACGGTTCTTGCTAGAAGCCTGTAGCAGCCACGTAAAACATGCAACAACAAAGTAGAGGATGTCTAACTTGTTTTTGTAGGGCTTGTTGTGATGTGATATGGTCAAGACATGATGTGATATAAATTGTTTTATGAGATGATCATGTTTGGTAACAAAGTTATCGGCAACTAGCAGGAGCCATATGGTTGTCGCTTTATTGTATGAAATGCAATTACCATGTAATTGCTTTACTTTATCACTAAGCGGTAGCGATAGTCGTAGTAGAAATAGTTGGCGAGACAACAACGATGCTACGATGGAGATCAAGGTGTCAAGCTGGTGACGATGGAGATCACGACGATGCTTCGGTGATGGAGTCATGAGCACAAGATGATGATGGCCATATCATGTCACATATTTTGATTGCATGTGATGTTTATCTTTTATGCATCTTATTTTTCTTAGTATGGCGGTAGCATTATAAGATGATCCCTCACTAAATTTCAAGGTATAAGTGTTCTCCCTGAGTATGCACCGTTGCTATAGTTCGTCATGCCGAGACACCACGTGATGATCGGGTGTGATAAGCTCTACGTTCACATACAACGGGTGCAAGCCACTTTTTGCACATGCAAAATACTCGGGTTAAATTTGACAAACCTAGCATATGCAGATATGGCCTCGAAACACTGAGACCGAAAAGGTCGAACATGAATCATATAGTAGATATGATCAACATAGAGATGTTCACCATTGAAAACTACTCCATCTCATGTGATGATCGGACATGGTTTAGTTGATTTGGATCACGTGATCAATTAGATGACTAGAGGTATGTCCATCAAAGTGGGAGTTCTTTAGTAATATGATTAATTGAACTTTAATTTATCATGAACTTAGTCCTGATAGTTTTTTTGCATATCTATGGTGTTGTAGATCAATGGCCCGTGCTACCGTTCCATTGAATTTTAATGCATTCCTAGAGAAAGCTAAGTTGAAAGATGTTGGTAGCAATTACATGGACTGGGTCCGTAACTTGAGGATTATCCTCATTGTTGCACAAAAGAATTACGTACTGGAAGCACCGCTAGGTGCAAGGCCCGCTGCAGGAGCAGATGCTGACATTATGAACGTCTGGCAGACTCGATCTGATGACTACTCGATAGTTCAGTGTGCCATGCTTTACGACTTAGAATTGGGACTTCAAAGACGTTTTGAACGTCATGTAGCATATGAGATGTTCCAAGAGTTGAAATTAATATTTCAAGCAAATGCCCGAGTTGAGAGATATGAAGTCTACAACAAGTTCTATAGCTGCAAAATGGAGGAGAATAGTTCTGTCAGTGAACACATACTCAGAATGTCTGGGGTACCATAACCACTCGACTCAGCTAGGAGTTAATCTTCCTGATGATAGTGTCATTGATAGAGTTCTTCAATCACTGCCTTCGTGATGAACTATAATATGCAAGGGATGGAAAATACTATTCCCGAGCTCTTCGCAATGCTAAAGGCTGCAGTGGTAGAAATCAAGATGGAGCATCAAGTGTTGATGGATAACAAGACCACTAGTTTCAAGAAAAAAGGCAAAGGGAAGAAGGGGAACTTCAAGAAGAATAGAAAGCAAGTTGCTACTCCCGGGAAGAAGCCCAAGTCTGGAACTAAGCCTAAAACTGAGTGCTTCTACTACAAAGGGACTGGTCATTGGAAGCGGAACTGCCCCAAGTATTTGGCGGATAAGAAGGATGGCAAAGTGACAGGTATATTTGATATACATGTTATTGATGTGTACCTTACTAATGCTTCTAGTAGCGCCTGTGTATTTGATATTGGTTCTGTTGGTCATATGCAACTCGAAACAGGGGCTACAGATTAAACGAAGATTGGCTAAGGACGAGGTGACATGCGCGTCGGAAATGGTTCCAAGGTCGATGTGATCGCCGTCGGCACGCTACCTCTACATCTACCTTCAGGATAAGTTTTAGACCTGAATAATTGTTATTTGGTGCCAGCGTTCAGCATGAACATTATATCTGGATCTTGTTTGATGCGAAACAGTTATTCATTTAAATCAAATAATAATGGTTGTTCTATTTATATGAGTAATATCTTTTATGGTCATGCACCCCTGTTGAGTGGTCTATTTTTCTTGAATCTCGATCGTGGTGATTCACATGTTCGTAATATTGAAGCCAAAAGATGCAAAGTTGATAATGATAGTACAACTTATTTGTGGCACTGCTGTTTAGGTCATATTTGTTTCAAGCGCATGAAGAAACTCCAAGATGATGGGCTTTTGGAATCACTTTATTATGAATCACTTGGTGCTTGCGAACCATGCCTCATGGGCAAGATGACTAAAATTCCGTTCTCCGGAACAATGGAACGAGCTACTGACTTATTGGAAATAATACATACCGATGTATGCGGTCCAATGAGTGTTGAGGCTCATGGCGGGTATCGTTATTTTATGACCTTCATAGATGATTTGAGCAGATATGGGTGTATCTACTTAATGACACATAAGTCTGAAACGTTTGAAAAGTTCAAAGAATTTCAGAGTGAAGTGGAAAATCATCGTAACAAGAATATAAAGTTTCTCCAATCTGACCGTGGAGGCGAATATTTGAGCTATGAGTTTGCTCTTCATTTGAAACAATGTGGAATAGTTTCGCAACTCACGCACCTAGAACACCACAGCGTAATGGTGTGTCCGAACGTCGTAACCGTACTTTATTGGATATGGTGCAATCTATGATGTCTCTTACTGATTTACTGCTATGGTTTTGGGGTTATGCTTTAGAGACGGCTGCATTCACGTTCAATAGGGCACCATCGAAATCCATTGAGACGACACCATACGAACTATGGTTTGACAAGAAGCCCAAGTTGTCATTTCTTAAAGTTTGGGGCTGCGATGCTTATGTGAAAAAGCTTCAACCTGATAAGCTCGAACCCAAATCGGAGAAGTGCGTCTTCACAGGATACCCAAAGGAAACTGTTGGGTACACCTTCTATCACAGATCCGAAGGCAAGATATTCGTTGCTAAGAATGGATCCTTTCTAGAGAAGGAGTTTCTCTCGAAAGAAGTGAGTGGGAGGAAAGTAGAACTTGATGAGGTAATTGTACCTTCTCCCGAATTGGAAAGTAGTTCATCACAAAAATTAGTTCCAGTGATTTCTACACCAATTAGTGAGGAAGCTAATGATGATGATCATGACATTTCAGATCAAGTTACTATCGAACCTCATAGGTCAACCAGAGTATGATCCACACCAGAGTGGTACGGTAATCCTATTCTGGAAGTCATGTTACTAGACCATGATGAACCTACGAACTATGAGGAAGCAAGGATGAGCCCAGATTCTGTGAAATGGCTTGAGGCCATGAAATCTGAGATGTGATCCATGTATGAGAACAAAGTGTGGACTTTGGTGGACTTGCCTGATGATCGGCAAGCCATAGAAAATAAATGGATCTTCAAGAAGAAGAATGACGCTGACGGTAATGTTACTATCTACGAAGCTCGACTTGTTGTGAAAGGTTTTCGACAAGTTCAAGGAGTTGACTACGATGAGACCTTCTCACCCGTAGATGCTTAAGTCTATCCGAATCATGTTAGCAATTGCCGCATTTTATGATTATGAAATTTGGCAAATGGATGTCAAAACTGCATTCCTTAATGGATTTCTTAAAGAGTTGTATATGATGCAACCAGAAGGTTTTGTTGATCCAAAAGGTGCTAACAAAGTGTGCAAGCTCCAGCGATCCATTTATGGACTGGTGCAAGCCTCTCGGAGTTGGAATATACGCTTTGATAATGTGATCAAAGCATATGGTTTTATCTGAGACTTTTGGAGAAGCTCAGATTTACAAGAAAGTGAGTGGGAGCTCAGTAGCATTTCTAATATTATATGTGGATGACATATTGTTGATTGGAAATAATACAGAATTTCTGGATAGCATAAAAGGATACTTGAATAAGAATTTTTCAATGAAAGACCTTGGTGAAGCTATTTACATATTGGGCATCAAGACCTATAGAGATAGATCAAGACGCTTAATTGGACTTTCACAAAGCACATACCTTGATAATTTTTTTAAGAAGTTCAAAATGTATCAGTCAAAGAAAGGGTTCTTGCTTGTGTTACAAGGTGTGAAATTGAGTTAGACTCAATGCCCGACCACTGCAGAAGATAGAGAGAAAATGAAAGTCATTCCCTATGCCTCAACCATAGGTTTCTATCATGTATGCAATGATGTGTACCAGATATGATGTGTGCCTTGCTATAAGTATACCAGGGAGGTACCAAAGTAATCCAGGAGTGGAGCACTGGACAGCGGTCAAGAACATCCTAAAATACCTGAAAAGGACTAAGGATATGTTTCTCGTTTATGGAGGTGACAAAGAGCTTATCGTAAATGGTTACATCGATGCAAGCTTTGACACTGATCTGGATGACTCTCAATCGCAAACCGGATATGTATTTATATTGAATGGTGGAGCTGTCAGTTGGTGCAGTTCCAAGCAGAGCGTCCTGGAGGGATCTACGTGTGAAGTGGAGTACTGTGATAGCCTGGCTTATTAGGGATGATAGACTACTCACATCAATAAGGAATTCCTTCTTTTCCGGGAGCCCATTCGGACAAAACTCCAACATTAAGCGTGCTCAGCTTGGAGTAATTTCAGGATGGGTGACCGACCAGGAAGTTGCTCCCGGGTGCGCACGAGTGAGGACAAAGTGCGCAGAAAAGACTAGTATTGATCTGTGAGGCCAGTCTAAATCCCGCCAGGAGTAATGACCATCGGCGGGTGTGTCCGGTGCGTTACAAGTTGGTATCAGAGCCGACCCTCACGGTTACACGGATGTTTGCGGACAGGTGCGCGGTCATGTTGTTCATGAAGTTTGTGACCCGTCGTGGCACACAGCATGGCACATGTATCGGACTAGATGCACAGACATATGTGCCAAGAGGGAGTGTTCCTGTGGCCCGACGAGGACGTCGGTTCCTCTGAGTGAGGGTGTATGTGATAGCCTGGCTTATTAGGGAAGATAGACTACTCATATCAATAAGGAATTCCTTCTTTTCCGGGAGCCCATTTGGACAAAACTCCAACATTAAGCGTGCTCAGCTTGGAGTAATTTCAGGATGGGTGACCGATCGAAGTTGCTCCCGGCAGTGCGTCACGAGTGAGGACAAAGTCTTGTGAGAAAAGACTAGTATTGATCTGTGAGGCCAGTCTAGATCCCGCCAGGAGTAACGACCACCGGCGGGTGTGTCTGGGGCGTTACAAGTACATAGCTGCTTCGGAAGCAGCAAATGAAGGAGTCTGGATGAAGGAGATCATATCCGATCTAGGTGTAATACCTAGTGCATCGGGTCCAATGAAAATCTTTTGTGAAAATACTAGAGCAATTGCCTTGGCAAAGGAATCCGGATTTCACAAGAGAACCAAACACATCAAGAGACTCTTCAATTCCACCCGCCATCAAGTTGGGGAGGGAGACATAGAGATTTGCAAGATACATACGGGTCTGAATATTGCAGACCCGTTGACTAAGCCTCTTCCACAAGCAAAACCCAAGACTCCATGGGTGTTAGAATCATTACTTTGTAATCTAGATTATTGACTCTAGTGCAAGTGGGAGACTGAAGGAAATATAACCTAGAGGCAATAATAAAGTTGTTATTTATATTTCCTTATATCATGATAAATGTTTACTATTCATGCTAGAATTGTATTAACCGGAAACTTAGTACATGTGTGAATACATATACAATACATAGTGTCCCTAGTATGCACTACAGAAAAAGACACATCCGTGACATTTTGGGCTGAACAATTTTTTTTCTATCATACGTATGACACTTCTATGACGATAATTGTGACAAAACCCGGTATCATCATAGATATGGTGGGATCCTACTTCTATGACAAGAAATCATGACAGAAAATGGGCTTTTCGTCCTGGGCGGGCCGGAGACGCAGCTGCATGACATTCTTTGGGCCGTCCATGACGGAAAAAACCATGGTAGAAACGAGGGGGAGAAAAATTTCGGGGAGTTGCCGGTTACGGTGGGAGGTCGGGGGCGGAGCAATGCGCGTTTCTCTCGTACGTACGCGTGTGTGTGCGAGGCGTTGGCTCTAACTGAAGCCAAGCGAGGCGTTGGGCTCTAACTGAACCCGAGCGATTGCACTGCAGGCTACACGTACTGAACCCGAGCGATCGATCGATGGCTGTTAACTGAACCCGATGGAGCGATTCTTCGCCATCGCCGCTAATCAAGCCGATCGATTGATGAACAAATGGCGCTATGGGGGTTTGGATGAACAGTGAGCGGTGGTGTTGCCTCTAGATGAACAGGAACCTGTGGTGTGGAGGGCTGGATGAACAGTAGACGGTGGAGGGGTGGCCGTGGAGGGGTGGTTGAACAGGACCCCGTGGTGTGGAGGGCTGGATAAATAGTAGATGGTGGAGGAGTGCCCGTGGAGGGGTGGTTGAACAGTAGCCGGTGGAGTAGTGCATGGTGGAGGCTGGAGGAGGTCGACGGTATCCCGTGGAGGCTGGAGGAGGTCGACGGTGGAGATGAACAGTATCCTGTGGAGTCTCGTTTTGCGGTACGCCACACCCCTCGCCCCCCCCCGTTTCGACCGTAGGGCTCCAACACAAGTCCGTTTCATCCGTTTTGCGGTACGCCACACCCCTTCCGATCAACAGGACCCCTGTTTCGACCGTAGCACTCCAACACAAGTCCCTTTCGACCATTTTGCGGTACGCCACACCCCTCCCGATCAACAGGACCCCCGTTTCGACTGTAGGAGGTCCGTTTCATCCGTTTTGCGGTACGCCACACCCTCCCGATCAACAGGACCCCGTTCTGAATGTAGGAGTTCCGTTTCCTCCGTTGTGCGGTACGCTAGACCTTGTTTCCATCGCCTGTTCCGTCCAAGCCCTCCCGATGAACACGACCACGCATTCCGTTCCGACCCAGCCGGTTGGCTCCCACGCGTTCCGTTGCCTCCCGATGAACACAACGCATTCCATTGCCTCCCCATGAACACGACGACGACGTTGTTTCTTTATTTCGACCCAGCCATGTACGTATGCGCGAGTAGGTGTTCGAGACCCTGCCCGAATGTACGTACGTGACCGTATTTTCTTTCTTGCACCCTCGCCGCTGTATGTACGTGTACGTGCGCGCCTCTACTACGACCAGTATGTACATACACGTTCGCGACCAGAATGACAATGCTACGTACGCTTAGACCAGGTGGGTCCCGACTGTCAGGCACTTCCTTGCGCGCGGCGATGTAGCTGGTGGGTTCCTGCAGTCAGGGGGGCGAATCGTTTTTTTGGACGCACTACCTTGCGTGCGAAGATGTAATTGGTGGGTCCCAGCAGACAGGGGAAACGTTTTTTTCGCTAAATACGGTGGCCCGTCCGGTGGGTCCCTGCTGTTAGGTGGAGGAATAATTATTTTGCGCGTAATAAGGATGCACTTCCTTACTGCGGTCTGATACGTCCATTTTGCATCATGCTTTTATATCGATATTTATTGCATTATGGGCTGTTATTTCACGTTATGTCATAATACTTATGGTTATTCTCTCTTATTTGACAAGGTTTACATGAAGAGGGAGAATGCCGGTAGCTGGAATTCTGGGCTGGAAAAGGAGCAAATATTGAAGGACTATTCTGTGCAACTCCAAAAGTCATGAAACTCCACGGAACACCTTAAAAAAAATAAAGAAAAATCGTGGCCAAAAATGAAGGCCAGGGGGGCCACACCCTGCTCACGAGGGCCCTGGGCGTGCCCCCCTACCTCGTGGGCCCCCTGGTGGCTCTCCGACGCCCATCTTCTCCCATATGAAGTCTTTCAATGAGAAAAAAATAGAAGAGAACCTTTCGGGACGAGACTCCGCCGCCACGAGGCGGAACCTTAGCGGAACCAATCTAGGGCTCCGGCAGAGCTGTTCTGCCGGGGACACTTCCCTTCGGGAGGGGGAAATCATCATCATCATCATCACCAACGCTCCTCTCATCGGGAGAGGGCAATCTCCATCAACATCTTCATCAGCACCATCTCATCTCCAAACCCTAGTTCATCCCTTGTATCCAATTCTTGTCTCCAAGTCCGGGATTGGTGCTAGTAGGTTGCTAGTAGTGTTGATTACTCCTTGTAGTTGATGCTAGTTAGTTTATTTGGTGGAAGATCATATGTTCAGATCCTTTATGCACAATATTACCCCTCTGATTTTGAACTTGAATATGCTTTGTGAGTAGTTATGTTTGTTCCTGAGGACAAGGGAGAAGTATTGCTATTAGTAGTCATGTGAATTTGGTATTCGTTCGATATTTTGATAAGATGTGTGTTGTCTAACCTCTAGTGGTGTTATGTGAACATCGACTACATAACACTTCACCATTATTTGGGCCTAGAGGAAGGCATTGGGAAGTAATAAGTAGATGATGGGTTGCTAGAGTGACAGAAGCTTAAACCCTAGTTTATGCGTTGCTTCATAAGGGGCTGATTTGGATCCATATGTTTCATGCTATGGTTAGGTTTACCTTAATACTTTTGTTGTAGTTGCGGATGCTTGCAATAGAGGTTAATCATAAGTGGGATGCTTGTCCAAGTAAGGGCAGTACCCAAGCACCGGTCCACCCACATATCAAATTACCAAAGTACCGAACGTGAATCATATGAGCGTGATGAAAACTAGCTTGACGATATTCCCATGTGTCCTCGGGAGCGCTTTTCCTATTATAAGAGTTTGTCCAGGCTTGTCCTTTGCTACAAAAGGATTGGGCCACCTTGCTGCACTTTATTTACTTTTGTTACTTGTTGCTCGTTGCCATTTATCTTATCACAAAACTATCTGTTACCACTTATTTCAGTACTTGCAGAGAATACCTTGCTGAAAACCGCTTATCATTTCCTTCTGCTCCTCGTTGGGTTCGACACTCTTACTTATCGAAAGGACTACGATAGATCCCCTATACTTGTTGGTCATCAAGACTCTTTTCAGGTGCCGTTGCCGGGGAGTGAAGCGCCTTTGGTAGGTGGAATTTGGGAAGGAAATATTTATTTAGTGTGCTGAAATTTTCTATCACTTGTTACTATGGAAAGTAATTGTTTGAGGGGCTTGTTCGGGGTATCTTCACCCCGTCCGGTTGAGCCAAGAGTTGCTCCTCAACCTACTGAATCTATTGAAGATGAAACTGCTTTTCAGATCCCTTCGGGTATGATGGAAAAACTGCTAGCTAACACTTTTGCAGGAGATGGAACAAAGCATCCTGATGAACATCTACGCTTTGTGGATGATATTTGTGGACTATTTAAGCTTGCAGGTATACCCGATGATGCCGTTAAGAAGAAGGCTTTCCCTTTATCTTTGGAGGGAGACGCATTGACATGGTATAGGCTATGTGATGATACGAGGTCATGGAACTATAAAAGAGTGAAACTGGAATTTCATCAAAAGTATTACCCTATGCATCTTGTTCATCGTGATCGCAATTATATATATAATTTTTGGCCTCGCAAAGGATAAAGCATCGCTCAAGCTTGGGGGAGGCTTAAATCAATGTTATATTCATGCCCCAATCATGAGCTCTCAAAATTGACAATTCTCCAGAATTTTTATGCTCGGCTTTCTGAAAATAATCGCAATATGCTCGATACTTCTTGTGATGGCTCTTTTATGATGAAGTCTATTGAATTTGGATGGAATTTATTGGATAGAATTAAACGCAACTCTTAAGATTGGGACCTCGACGAAGGTAAGGAGTCAGGTATGACACCTAAGTTTGATTGTGTTAAATCTTTTATGGATACCGATATTTTCCGCAAGTTTAGCACTAAATATGGACTTGACTCTGAGATAGTAGCTTCTTTTTGTGAATCTTTTGCTACTTATGTTGATCTCCCCAAGGAGAAGTGGTTTAAATACCATCCTCCCATAGAAGTAAAAGTAGCTGCACCTATTAAAGTTGAAGAAAAGATTGTCACTTATAATTATCCTATTGTTCCTACTTCTTATGTTGAGAAACCCCCTTTCCCTGTTAGAATGAAGGATCATGCCAAAGCTTCAACGGTTGTTCGTAAAAGCAATATTAGAACATAGACACCTCCTGAGCAAGTCAAAGTAGAACCCAATATTGCTATTGTTAAAGATCTCTTGTCTGATAATATTGATGGGCATGTTATTTCACTGGTGAAACTGCTAGAATCGCTAAACCCTGTGATAGAGATAAACATAGACCTGTGGTAGGCGTGCCTGTTATTTCTGTTAAAATAGGAGATCATTGTTACCATGGCTTATGTGACATGGGTGCTAGTGATAGTGTCATACCCATTGGCTTATACAAAGAAATTATGCATGATATTGCACCTGCTGAGTTAGAAGATATTGATGTTACAATTAAACTGGCCAATAGAGATACTATATCTCCAATGGGAATTGTTAGAGATGTTGAAGTCTTGTGTGGGAAAACCAAATATCCCGCTGATTTTCTTGTTCTTGGTTCGCCACAAGATAGCTTTTGTCCCATTATATTTGGTAGACCCTTCTTGCGTACCATTAATGCTACGATAGATTGCAAAAAGAATGTTGTTACTGTTGGCTTGGACGATATGGTCCATGAGTTTAATTTCTCTAAATTTAGTAAACAACATCGTGAGGAAGAATTGCCTAGTAAGGATGAAATTATTGGTCTTGCTTCTATTGCTGTACCTCCTAGCGATCATTTAGAACACTTTTTGCTAGACCATGAAAATGATATGTTCATGAATGAAAGAAGGGAAATAGGTGAATTATTCTTTAAGCAGGAACCCATTCTGCAACACAATTTGCCTGTTGAAATCTTAGGGGATCCTCCTCCACCCAAGGGAGATCCCGTGTTTGATCTTAAACCGTTGCCTGGTAATCTTAAATATGCTTATCTGGATGAAAAGAAAATATATCCTGACATTATTAGTTTCAGAGCATGAAGAAGAAAGATTATTGAAAACTCTGAAGAAGCACCGTGCTGCTATTGGATATACTCTGGATGATCTTAAGGGCATCAGTCCCACTCTATGTCAACATAAAAGAAATTTGGAAGCTGATGCCAAACCGGTTTGTGATCCTCAATGACGTTTGAATCCTAAAATGAAAGAAGTGGTAAGAAAAGAAATACTCAATGTCGGTGTCAAAACCGGCGGATCTCGGGTAGGGGGTCCCGAACTGTGCGTCTAGGCGGATGGTAACAGGAGACGAGGGACACAATGTTTTTACCCAGGTTCAGGCCCTCTCGATGGAGGTAATACCCTATGTCCCGCTTGATTAATATTGATGATATGGGTAGTACAAGAGTAGATCTACCACGAGATCAATGAGGCTAAACCCTAGAAGCTAGCCTATGGTATGATTGTTGAGATGTAATGTTGTGTCCTCACGGACTAAAGCCCTCCGGTTTATATAGACACCGGAGAGGCTAGGGTTACACAGAGTCGGTTACAATGGTAGGAGATCTACATATCCGATTGCCAAGCTTGCCTTCCACGCCAAGTAAAGTACCTTCCGGACACGAGCCGAGTCTTCAATCTTCTATCTTCGCAGTCCGGGAGTCCGGCGGATATCGATAGTTCGCTATCCGGACACCCCTAGTCCAGACTCCTCAAGAGCTCCCGAACCAGTCTTCAATGGCGATAAGTCCGGCGTGCATAATGTTCGGCATTGCAAGGCGGGTTCCTCCTTGAATAATCCGGAGAAGACAATGAACACCAGGATAGTGTCCGCTCGCAAAATAATTTCCACATTCCAACGTAGAGAGAATAAAATACACACTTAGTTCAATCACCGGCATATTACGCAGCGTGATATCACACCGCAGCCAAGCCCTCGCTTGAATCGCTTTTATTATTCCGCCAAAGACGCTTAGCTAAGCGATTTCCTTGGCACGCCCCGTCAAGGAGAGATCGTGTTCCCTTTATTCCGGGATCCTCATCAATACGTGTGGGTAACCCAACCGCTCCGCCGCCACGCCTCTATCGAAGGGGAATCTCAAACGGTCATGGAGACGGCCCTTGGTATTATTTCCCTTTATAAGAGGACCAAGGCATGTCCTTGTCTCTCAACCTCGTGATCGAATCTTTCCTCCGCTCCCGGCCCAACACCAAGAGCTTCAGACTCGAGCGCCGGATCTACAGAATGTCCGCCCGACCTCCAGTGGTCGGTGGGTGCCCTCCTCCGCCACGGAGGAGGACATATAAAGTTGTGTGAGGCCAAGCACTGGCCCACGGTTTCAGACAGGTTGCCTGCCCCTGGGCAGGCCGTGCAGCCTCGAGCCCCGCGAATACGCTGCCAGATCTCACCTCCGCCGGGATTGGGCTTCCGACGGATCCTTTCGTGAGGGGGCTCTCGTTTTCTACGGGCTGGACTTCCACGACTTGGCTCGAGTCCATCCTCCATATCTCCAAGATTTATCATCGTCATGAAGCCTTCCTCCGCTCATCCCCACTTCGCCTGTGGCTGAAAACATTCAAGGTGGAGCCAAGATGATCGGGGCATCAAGCGGAGTGTGGCGGGCGACCATAAGCAAGAAGGTCGACGCCCTGTGGCTGAAGGTTCCTTCCAAGAGGAACAGGATTGTGGCAGCAGGAGTGGTTCTACATCACCGCTCCAAGGGGCGCAAGCGTAAGCCGCCGCCTCCTTCCGCCGGGACCTCCACAAAGAACTAATGTCGTGGGTCAACCAAGGGCTCAACTGGGGCCGCCCGAGGACGTGCCCGCACCGCAGGCCGGATTCGAGACCTCCAAACAAGGGAGATCGGCCTGGTCAAGGTGATGCAAGTCATGCTAGTCGTGCACCTCCTACCTCGCAAACGCCGCCCTCTCCGCTATGGGAGTTCAATCCGAGGGACCTCAGATTCTCCAAAGATTTTATGGGCGCGACACCCATGGAGATGTACAAGCTGTTCTTCGACCGCAGTAGCGTGGTCCGATTCGCCGAGGACGCAGCTTAAGCCGCGATCGCCGGATACTCGTAAGTAGCTCAAAGCTCGGACGTTCTATCTCAGATGCCTTTCAAAAGATCATCTCCTGACCCCTTTTTATTCTCTACAGGAATGGGTGGCGCGATCAAGGCTGATAAGGTGTCCGCCCTCCCAGAGACCGTGACCGGAGCCCGTGCTAGTCGAATGTTGGAGGTTGCCCCCACAGAGGGGGGCGACGGGGGAGATAAAGGAGCTAATACTGGTCCAAAGGGCGATCGAGGAGGAGGGAACCAAGGATCCCTCCCTTCAGAAGGAGAAGAGGACCGCCTCCAAAGATCCGGAGGTCCCAGCCCCTAAGCATGGGAAGAAATCCCCACCGGGGGGTCCGGCGTCCGGAGAGAATCCGGACGCGCAATCATCGCCCAAGGACCAGCCCTCCAACGAGCCGTGAGTATGAAAGAGAAAGTTTAATGAGGAAGTACCTTCATTTATGCTTCTGTAGGTAACCGAAATATTTATATCGCAGTTCGGATCTGCAGCCGTCTCAGATGAGTTCATCCTCGGGGGATCTTCTTCCGGAGATGATGGAGAGCGATACGCCCGCTCGCCGCGCCGCCAGATGAGGCAAAGCGAGCCCAAGTGTCGCCACGAGGGCGCCCCGAGTTCGGAGGGGCCAAGGAGTTCAACACCCACCAGAGTCCGTCCGGAGAATCAAGAGTTTGCTTGAGAGGGCGCCCATTTCGTAAGATCACCGTGCGCTAATGCGTATGGTGATTGAAGGATTTCGTCCGCTGAAAGCGGATTGCGTGAGGCCGCCATGAGCTTGCTGGTGGGATTTGAGGTATGCGAAAATGGCGCACTTTTGTTTTTTAACAGCCAGTATATGAAAAATGCGCTCAGATAGATAGTAGTTTCGAGACTCGGTAGGTTGTCGAAGACGACAGCGCATCGAGGATCGAAAATCTAAATGTCTCTGTAATGAATACCGCTGCTCGCATGTGGCGGATAGTCCGAGGGCCCGCCGGACTGATCAGTTTGCCGAACTGAGTTGCAACTGGACATGGCAGATGCTGACATCGCACTTGTCAATCAGCGACTTGACGAGTCGCAAGGTAAATAAATTCTCCGTAGCCGCTTTATTGAGTGGGTTAAAGCCCTCCTCTGATAAGTTATATGCTGTTTATGCAGACAGTGTTGCTGCTGTGGAGAGACTTCGGGCCGATCTTGCACAAGCTAAGGAGCAAGCCCGAAGGAGTGATGCGGCTGCCGCGAGGGCGGCCGAGGAGTTGAAGGCCGAAAAGGCTGCGCACTGCCTAAGCAGGGCGGAGGTGGCCGAATTTGCCAAGAATTTAAAGGATACTACCGACCGTAGCGAGGCTCTTGAAAAGGAGCGCCTATCGGAGTGGGAAGACCTGAAGAAGGCCACCGCCGAAGCCAAGGATGCCCGCTCGCAATGCGGCTATGAAGGAGGAGCTGCGCCAAGCCGAGAAATCACGGCCGGCAAGCCGCTTATGCGCCGCCGTTTATGGATGCCAAGTACGCTAAATTTGAGCGGCAAAGGAGTTCGGAGGATCCTTATATGGACTTGGTTGCGAGTGCGGCTGACGCCGTTAAGCACTTCCGGAGCCAGGGGGATCACGAGGTGGAAGAGTTATATTGGACTCAATTCCACAGTCCGGATCGCCCTCTTCCTCTGTCGGACAGGTTGGCCGAATGGGCCGAACTGAATAGACTGTCCGGGCTGGCTATGACTGACATCGTGGCCCATGTGTGGCCAGAGAGGTCCAAGGCGACGAGCTATTTCGGCCTACTGCAGCAGTTCCTTGGGGCGGTGCCGCATATCAAGGAGATGAAGCGGTCGGCTTGCATCGAGGGCGCGCGGATGGCTCTGGCCCGTGTAAAGGCGCAGTGTCCGGAGATGGATGCCACCGCTGTTGCTGCCCAGGGTTCGGATGGGAACCAGCTTCCTGCCGAGCATTATTTCGGGGAAGTTATGCGCGGCGCCAGATAATGGAGTCGCAGTTTCAAAGAATGTAACGCTCAATTGAACGCATTAACTTGTATATCAATGATTATAGTATGAATGCTTTTTATACTTGTGCTTCCAAGTAGTAAAACTTCTCCTGGCGGCCGCTTATGATACTTGTGTATAACCCGAAGATGCGATCTTGGCTTCAGCCCCTTGCACAAGGTGCTGGGGTGTTCGCAAAATAGCGCTTTTTCACACTTTAATCCGACGCCTTGGTCCTGTTATAAGGAGGTGGTAGCGAGCTTAACGAGGCAATCCGGACTATAGTGCTTTATCTCTTTCACTTAACCAATGGAGCTCGAGGGTGGGGCTACGATATAACCCCTAATGACACCGCACATCTCCGGATTCGGGTGCGTTGTGTCCGACCGAAGCGCCCTTCGTCAAAGCGGGAATTCTAAACATTCCGTGGTCGATCAAGTGGTGACCAGACTCGCTATATCATGACATCAGCCGGCTTTCATCGAGGCGCTCGCCAGCCGAATCGGGCACAATCGCAGAGTTCTCCGGTGCGCGTTAGCCGGGTGATACGGAACGAAGGCAGCAAAACACGTGAGCCGGGCAAACCCAACATTTGACCAAAGACATGATTCGAGCTGATGCATATAATGCCCAACTTGAGACGCCGAACACTCCCAAGGTGTTCGGACTTTATGATAATGGGCAGAATTATGCCCTAAACCCCTTGTGTCCGTGTACGGGCATTGTCTTCCGACGCGCCAATGCCAAAGCGCGGGCCCGCTTTGGCTATAGGAGGAAGCCAAGGAGATTAACAACAAGAGACAGAATAAAAAGGTCTACGAGGGTCTTAATCAAAAGAATCCTTGCGACGGGTCCCTACCGCACGCTCGCGCTCGTGTCTCCGCTGCGCCGTTATCCCGACGGCACGCACGCTTGTTCATCTCAGAGAAAACAGGAACATTTTAGTTTTAGAAACAGTTCGATGCGAAAATAATGCAAAATAATAAGTGCAAATAATTAAAGCTAGGTTTATATGAAACCGCTGTTAGTTCAGCGCGCAGCCCTTATCAAAGGGTATGCGGCTAGGGAGCCCCTAGCCGCTGAGTCCGGATTCGTCTATCGGAATCTGGGGTCTTTAATGACCTCGCGACTGAAATGGTGCCATGTGGACCGGCATCTTAAGTGTAAGAGACGCGAATGCGGTATGGCGCTGAAGTGGACAAAAGCCTTTCATCCCAATAGTGCTTGATGTTCACTTTAAATGGGACGATATGGAAAATTAACTTTTTCGTCGAAAATTGTTCGGTGATCCAACACGACTTCGAGTAATATCGAGCCTGTGCACTTGGCGAAGGGCCTGGCGTAACTCCTTTGAAGGAAGTGCGGCTGTGTCGAATTTTGGTAGGGTCTATCCCCATCCGACGGATTGTGTTTGAATATAGCAGGTTTAAGTCACCGCCTCCGCCCATTAGGACGCTTGTGAATTGTAGTCCGCCTATTATCGGATTCAATATCGGGAGTCCGCCCCGCTGTTCAACACTTTTGGAATAATCCCGGTGGTCGAAAGTGATTGGTTTTGATATCCAATCTCTATGGTTTGTTGGCCGGACCGCAAAGCTCTTTTTAGAAAGTGCGCGACTGTTTTTCCGTGTCCTCACATGAAGTGAGTTTATTGCTTTGACCCCTTGTGGGAAAGTCTTTTGTTTTCCGTGCCCTCGTTGGCGGGTTTATCTTCTTCACTTGACGCTGCCGAGCCCTTTGCGCTCGGGCGCTTAATCGGCCGGACTATTTGAAAACCCAACAATCCTCGTGGGTGTGATTTGCGGCCTTCCGGGTACTGTGGATTTGATATATCCGACCCGAATTTTGTGTAGGTTAGACAGTTTGTCGCTGCTGCCCTTGATGGGTTGAGCTTTATTATTCGCCGTGAGCTTTTAAACCGCGTTGACTTTCGTGCTTTTGGGCTTTTTCTTTATTCCGACGCTGTTTTTTCTCGCTGCCGTGATTTTCCGCTTCCATCTCTTATCTCGGATGTACTTGGGTCAGCTGGTGCTGCTTCTTGCCAACCAGCTGTCCTCTCTCGCGCAAAAGCGGTCATGAGGCTTGTTAATGCGGTCATTGTCCTCGGTTTCTCTTGACCGAGGTGTCCGCGAGCCATTCGTCTCGGACATTGTGCTTAAAAGCTGCTAAGGCTTCGCATCCGGACAATGACTATTTGGTTCTTTTGGTAAGGAACCTGTTCTAGAATTTCGCGCCGACTCTCCGGCTGTTGAGTTATGTGACTTAGGTCATCTCAGATCCGGAGGCCGGACATAAGTCCCTTGAAAATTTGCTCTAAACGCTTTCTCGAGCTCTTCCCAACTTCCAACAAGTGTTTTCGGGAGGCTTTTGAGCCAATGACGGGCTGGCCCTTTGAGCTTGAGGGTAGATATTTTATGGCGTGGAGATCGCCTCCTCCGCCATATGTATATGCAGATATAGTCTTCTATCCGCACTCTGTGGTCTGTTGTTCCATCGTAGGCTTCTATGTTTATGGGTTTAAACCCTGCTGGGAATTCATGTTCCACCACCTCGTCTGTGAAGCATAGTGGGTGTGCGGCGCCTGCATTTGTACATGCCGCTATCGCTGGACACTTGACGTGTTCCTTTGCTTATTGGGGCTTTCCTTTGGGTCCAGATGGACTGGCTGGGCCATTTGACGATGGGGGCTTTATGGCCTCTTCGTCAATCTGTGAGCAGCTTGCGCTCGGGTAGCTCTTCGATTGGTGGCTGTTGCCGTGTTTGTTCTGGGTTTTGAGCACTTTGCTCCATCTTATCCGGAGCACGCCTTCCGCTGTGTTGAGCTTCCTTTTTCCTTATTCGTGCTTCTTGTCAGTAGCGATGAGCCTGCATTTGTAAAGATCTTGTTCGACGGGCTCTTCGAGTTAAATCGTCATTGGGGCTAGTTTCGCCTTCGGAGGGAGGTACATAGTTGTGATCCTCAACCTTTTCTTCCGCCGCCCTTCGTGAGGGCTTGCTTCTACATCCTCCTTTGCTGAGTCTTGCGGAGGGGTTTGTCTTCGCACTCTCCGGGTGTTATTATCTCCGTGCCGGATTCTCCATTCTTGTTGTGGCGGATTTAGAGCGCGCCACGACGCCGGCGCTTGGGTTGTTTCTTTAGAGAATCTTCCTCCGCCGCTTCTCGCCATCCCTTCTTTTGGGGTATCCACCATGTAGACGCTGACGATGAGGTGGCCTTCAAAGGCCCCGTGGGCGCTGGTCTGCTTCGCTCCGCATCATCGCCCATAGCGCCGATGTAATCGGAGTCGTAGTCTAGCATGTCGGTTAGATCTTCGACGCTGGCTACAAAGTGGGTGGTGGGTTGTCTCTCAATTTCTTCATCGTCTGTGATTCCAACCGCCCCGCCATAGTCCGCCAGATTCTCCGATAGCGAGAGATGCTTCAGGAATTCAGGATATCGCCAAAAGGCGAAAGTGTTGAAAGATGTCCGTGGCGGTGAATTCCATAACCGCGCCTAATCTGGTTTAATTGGCGGGGCGCGGAGGCTCGAGTCCGGTGAGGAGTCCGCGCCTCGGATCACGAAGTTTCGCAAGGGACAAAATCGGTATTCGCCCATCGCCAGATGTTGAAGCCCCGGGCGGCGCTTCATCCACCGACCTCGCCATGGGCAATCGGCCCGTAAGTAGCCGGGCGGATTCAAGTGTGGCCACCAAAGCACCGTCCGCGGCAGAGCCGATCATGCCCATCGCCGCAGGGCGGCGCGCTGGCCTGTGGCTCGAGTCCGTCAAGATCAAGTCTCCGCGGTCATCGGCCGTGAAGTTTAGGCTTCCGAATCTGACCTGATGGCCAGGGGCGTAGCTTTCAATCTGCTCCATATGGCCAAGAGAGTTGGACCGCAGTGCAAAGCCGCCGAATACGAAGATCTGTCCGGGGAGAAAAGTCTCACCCTGGACAGCGTTGAAGGTTGAAAAAGCCATCGAGCCTATCGGTGATGACACAGAGGAACTCTCAATGAAAGCACCAATGTCGGTGTCAAAACCGGCGGATCTCGGGTTGGGGGTCCCGAACTGTGCGTCTAGGCGGATGGTAACAGGAGACGAGGGACACAATGTTTTTACCTGTGTTCAGCCCTCTCGATGGAGGTAATACCCTACATCCTGCTTGATTAATATTGATGATATGGGTAGTACAAGAGTAGATCTACCACGAGATCAATGAGGCTAAACCCTAGAAGCTAGCCTATGGTATGATTGTTGAGATGTAATGTTGTGTCCTACAGACTAAAGCCCTCCGGTGTATATAGACACCGGAGAGGCTAGGGTTACACAGAGTCGGTTACAATGGTAGGAGATCTACATATCCGTATTGCCAAGCTTGCCTTCCACGCCAAGTAAAGTACCTTCCGGACACGAGCCGGAGTCTTCAATCTTCTATCTTTGCAGTCTGGGAGTCCGGCGGATATCGATAGTCTGGCTATCCGGACACCCCCTAGTCCAGGACTCCGTCACTCAAGCTTCTGGAAGCAGGTATAATTTATCCCATTGCTGATAGTCAGTGGGTAAGTCCTGTCCATTGTGTCCCTAAGAAGGGATGTATTACTGTTGTCCCTAATGATAAAGATGAATTGATTCCGCAAAGAATTATTACAGGTTATAGGATGGTAATTGATTTCCGCAAATTAAATAAGGCTACTAAGAAAGATCATTACCCCTTACCTTTTATTGGTCAAATGCTAGAAAGACTATGCAAACATACACATTATTGCTTTCTAGATGGTTATTCTGGTTTTTCTCAAATACCTGTGTCGGATAAAGACCAATCAAAGACTACTTTTACATGCCCTTTTGGTACTTTTGCTTATAGATGTATGCCTTTTGGTTTATGTAATGCACCTGCTACCTTTCAAAGATGCATGATGGCTATATTCTCTGACTTTTGCGAGAAAATTTGTGAGGTTTTCATGGACGATTTTTCCGTCTATGGTTCCTCTTTTGATGATTGCTTGAGCAATCTTGCCCGAGTTTTGCAGAGATGTGAAGAAACTAATCTTGTCTTGAATTGGGAAAAGTGCCACTTTATGGTGAATGAAGGTATTGCCTTGGGGCACAAAGTTTCGAAAGAGGTATTGAAGTTGATAAAGCCAAGGTTGATGCTATTGAAAGATGCCATGTCCCAAGGACATCAAAGGTATAAGAAGTTTCCTTGGTCACGCCGGATTTTATAGGAGGTTCATCAAGGACTTCTCAAAATCTCTCGCCTCGACTAATTTATTACAAAAAGATGTACCATTTGTCTTTGATGATGATTGTGTAGAAGCATTTGAAATTCTTAAGAAAGCATTAGTCTCTGCACCTGTTGTTCAGCCACTTGATTGGAATTTACCCTTTGAAATTATGTGTGATGCTAGTGATTATGCTGTAGGTGTTGTTCTAGGGCAAAGAGTTGGTAAGTAATTGAATGTTATCCATTACGCTAGTAAGACTCTAGACAATGCTCAAAGAAATTATGCTACTACCGAAAAGGAACTTTTAGCGGTTGTATTTGCTTGTGAAAAATTCAGACCCTATATTGTTGATTCTAGAGTAACTATTCATACAGATCATGCTGCTATTAAATATCTTATTGAAAAGAAAGATGCAAAACCTAGACTCATTAGATGGGTTCTTTTGCTTCAAGAATTTGATTTACATATTGTTGATAGAAAAGGAGCTGAGAACCCCGTTGCAGACAACTTGTCTAGACTAGAGAATGCTCTTGATGACCCACTACCTATTGATGATAGCTTTCCTGATGAGAAATTAAATGTGATAAGTGCTTCTCGTAGCACTCCGTGGTATGCTGATTATGCTAATTATATTGTTGCTAAATTTATACCGCCTAGCTTCACATACCAACAAAAGAAAAAGTTTTTCTATGACTTGCGGCATTACTTTTGGGATGACCCACATCTTTATAAAGAAGGAGTAGATGGTGTTATTAGATGTTGTGTACCTGAGCATGAACAGGAACAGATCCTATGCAAGTGTCACTCCGAAGCCTATGGAGGACACAACACTGGAGATAGAACTGCACATAGGGTATTGCAATCCGGTTTTTATTGGCCTACTCTCTTCAAGGATGCCCGTAAGTTTGTTTTGTCTTGTGATGAATGTCAAAGAATTGGTAATATCAGTAGACGTCAAGAAATGCCTATGAATTATTCACTTGTTATTGATTCATTTGATGTTTGGGGCTTTGATTATATAGGACCTTTTCCTGCCTCTAATGGTTACACTCATATTTTACTTGCTGTTGATTACGTTACTAAGTGGGTAGAAGCTATTCCAACTAGTAGTGCTGATCATAACACTTCTATTAAAATGCTTAAGGAAGTTATTTTTCCAAGGTTTGGAGTCCCTAGATACTTAATGACTGATGGTGGTTCACACTTTATTCATGGTGCTTTCCGTAAGATGCTTGCTAAATACGACGTTAATTATAGAATTGCATCTCCATATCACCCGCAGTCTAGTGGTCAGGTAGAATTGAGCAATAGAGAGCTCAAATTAATTTTGCAAAAGACTGTCAATAGGTCTAGAAAGAATTGGTCCAAAAAACTAAATGATGCATTATGGGCCTATAGAACTGCGTACAAAAACCCTATGGGTATGTCTCCGTACAAAATGGTTTATGGAAAAGCATGTCATTTACCTCTCGAACTAGAACATAAGGCATATTGGGCTGTTAAGGAGCTCAACTATGATTTCAAACTTGCCGGTGAGAAGAGGTTATTTGATATTAGCTCTCTTGATGAATGGAGAACCTAAGCTTATGAAAATGCCAAGCTGTTTAAAGAAAAAGTTAAAAGGTGGCATGATAAAAGGATACAAAAGCGTGAGTTTAATGTAGGTGATTATGTATTGCTATACAACTCCCGTTTAATGTTTTTTGCAGGAAAACTTCTCTCCAAATGGGAAGGTCCTTACGTTACCGAGGAGGTCTATCGTTCCGGTGCCATAAAAATCAACAACTTCGCAGGCACAAATCCGAAGGTGGTGAACGGTCAAAGAATCAAACACTATATCTCAGGTAATCCTATAAATGTTGAAACTAATGTAATTGAAACCGTAACCCTGGAGGAATACATAAGAGACACTTTCTAGAATGTTCCAGACTCCAAAAAGGAATAGGTATGTGGTACGGTAAGTAAACCGACTCCAAAACAATTTTTAAGGCAATATTTCTCCATTTTGGAATATTTAGAAAAATAGAAAAATAAGTAGCAGTCCGGGGAGGACACGAGGCCTCCACGAGGGTGGAGGGCGCGCCCTACCCCCTGGGCGCGCCCCCCTACCTCGTGTGCCCTCCGGACTCCGTTTCCTTGCACGATACATATTTTGGTCGGTAAAAATTCATTATATATACTGCCGAAGGTTTTGACTCTCGTATCACGCGAATATCCGCAGTTTTTGTTTCGAGCTGTGATGCTGCAGATAAGAGCAAGATGTCTTCTCAAGAGTCAGTCGGGGAGAGCCGGGTATCTAACCCGGCACCGGTACCAAGGGCAAACAGCGACGCTGGCCACTTTGGGCCAGCAACGGAGGAAGAGATGGAGGCTGACCTGATGAGGGTAGATGCCATGGAAGATCAAGAAGTCACCTCTCACCTCCGAGCTGGGTTTACGATGGGGGAACTACAGAGCTCAGCTATTCCAAACTCGGTTATCCCTTCCAATGTTAAATTTCTTTCCTATGAAAATATGAGGAGAAGTATCTCTGGTTCTCCAGAGCTATGCAACACCCCTGGGTGCAAGGAGCTTTAGCCATTACAGGAAAGCTTCGCAAGGAAATAATGGACCTCAAACAGCAGGTCAATAAGCTCGAGGAGGAGAACCGTATTCTGAGGGGGATCATCGCCAAGAATATTATGCCAACAACAAAGAAGGACACATAATCATCTGGGTATGGGCACTCCCCTTGGCAACTGCCAAGCTTGGGGGAGGTGCCCTGGTATCGTATCACCATCACAACTCCTATCTTTACCGTTCTTCTTAGTTCGATCCTATTAGTAGTATCTTGATTTAGTAGAATAAAGTCATGGCATGATCTAGTTTTGAGTTTTGCTTCATGATCCTTCTTTGTAATCAAGTTTGTGAGCTATATAATAAAGATTAGTGTTGAGTCAAGGGCTTGAGTATTTTGCCATAATCTTGGGTGATTAGAAGAAAAAGAATAAAAATAATCAAGAGTTCATATTGATCTTATTGAAAGTAATGACTTCACATAGAAAGAGTATGATGATTCAAAGTTGTTGGGAGTTGGCAAATATAGCTTTGGTCATCGTTGCAATTAATAGGGAGTAATAAGGAAAGAGTGGTTTCACATATAGATATATTATCATTGACATCTTTTATGATTGGGAGCACTCATTAAAATATGACATGCTAAAGAGTTGATGTTGGACAAGGAAGACAACATAATGAGTTATGTTCTCTTACATCTGAGATAAAGTATGTTGTCATGGTCCCTCTACCGTGTTGAGTTTGCCTTTCCCCTCATGTTAGTTAATTCTCAAAGACTAAGTAGAAATACTACTTGTGCTTCCAAATACCCTTAAACCAGTTTTGCCATGAGAGTCCATCATATCTACCTATGGATTGAGTAAGATCCTTCAAGTAAGTGGTCATCGGTGCAAGCAATAAAAATTGCTCTCTAAATATGCATGATTTATTAGTGCGGAGAAAATAAACTTTGCACGAACTTGTTGTGGACGCAATAAAAGCGACGGACTGCATAATAAAGGTTCACATGCAAGGGGCAATGTAAAGTGACGTTCTTTTGCATTAAGATTTTGTGCATCAACCCTAAACGTGCATGACAACCTCTGCTTCCCTCTGTGAAGGGCCTATCTTTTATTATTTTACTCTACCTTATGCAAGAGTCATGGTGATCTTCACCCTTCTTTTTATTTTATCCTTTGGAAAGCTCATGATGCCTTCATGTCCGTATTTTATTTTTATCGACGCCTCTACCTCTAAACATGAGGACATATTTATTGTTATCGGCTTTTCGCTTGAGGACAAGCGAGGTCTAAGCTTGGGGGAGTTGATACGTCCATTTTGCATCATGCTTTTATATCGATATTTATTGCATTATGGGATGTTATTTCACGTTATGTCATAGTACTTATGGTTATTCTCTCTTATTTTACAAGGTTTACATGAGGAGGGAGAATGCCGGCAGCTGGAATTCTGGGCTGGAAAAGGAGCAAATATTTAAGGACTATTCTGTGCAACTCCAAAAGTCCCGAAACTCCACGGAACACCTTAAAATAAATAAAGAAAAATCGTCGCCAAAGATGAAGGCCAGGGGGCCCACACCCTGCTCACGAGGGTGGGGGGTGCGCCCCCCTACCTTGTGGGCCCCCTGGTGGCTCTCCGATGCCCATCTTCTCTCATATGAAGTCTTTCAATGAGAAAAAATAGAAGAGAACCTTTCAGGACGAGACTCCGCCGCCACGAGGCGGAACCTTGGCGGAACCAATCTAGGGCTCCGGCAGAGCTGTTCTGCCGGGGACACTTCCCTCCGGGAGGGGGAAATCATCACCAATGCTCCTCTCATCGGGAGAGGGCAATCTCCATCAACATCTTCATCAGCACCATCTCATCTCCAAACCCTAGTTCATCCCTTGTATCCAATTCTTGTCTCCAAGTCCGGGATTGGTGCTAGTAGGTTGCTAGTAGTGTTGATTACTCCTTGTAGTTGATGCTAGTTGGTTTATTTGGTGGAAGATCATATGTTCAGATCCTTTATGCACAATATTACCCCTCTGATTTTGAACATGAATATGCTTTGTGAGTAGTTACGTTTGTTCCTGAGGACAAGGGAGAAGTCTTGCTATTAGTAGTCATGTGAATTTGGTATTCGTTCGATATTTTGATAAGATGTGTGTTGTCTAACCTCTAGTGGTGTTATGTGAACGTCGACTACATAACACTTCACCGTTATTTGGGCCTAGAGGAAGGCATTGGGAAGTAATAAGTAGATGATGGGTTGCTAGAGTGATGTAAGCTTAAACCCTAGTTTATGCGCTGCTTCGTAAGGGGCTGATTTGGATCCATATGTTTCATGCTATGGTTAGGTTTACCTTAATACTTTTGTTGTAGTTGCGAACGCTTGCAATAGAGGTTAATCATAAGTGGGATGCTTTTCCAAGTAAGGGCGGTACCCAAGCACCGGTCCACCCACATATCAAATTACCAAAGTACCAAACGCGAATCATATGAGCGTGATGAAAACTAGCTTGACGATATTCCCATGTGTCCTCGGGAGCGCTTTTCCTATTATAAGAGTTTGTCCAGGCTTGTACTTTGCTACAAAAAGGATTGGGCCACCTTGCTGCACTTTATTTACTTTTGTTACTTGTTGCGCATTACCATTTATCTTATCACAAAACTATCTGTTACCACTTACTTCAGTACTTGCAGAGAATACCTTGCTGAAAACCGCTTATCATTTCCTTCTGCTCCTCCTTGGGTTCGACACTCTTACTTATCGAAAGGACTACGATAGATCCCCTATACTTGTGGGTCATCATGGTCGTGGACCCAGCTATCAGCCTCTCCACATACAGTCCACGTCTGATGGAAGACATTCCTTGACCACGTTGACCACGCCGTGCCGAGAGCACCAGGGCGGTGGACGATGGCGAGGCCTAGGAAGGGGACGATGCGGAGCCAGGGAAGACGTGGCAGTGGATGCCCACGTGTAGAGGAGTATGAGGGTTCACTCGTTCGGCTGCGGTGTGAGGCTGCTGTTGCCGCAGAATAACAGGGGGTGTGGGTGTCGGGGGCGTAGAGGGATGGCTTGGCCAGCGGTGGGAGTAGTAGGGGCGGTGAGGCCTCCGCGGCATCACAGTCGGCCACGGGCGGCAGGAGCAGGCAGCACGACCGGCGCTGCTTTGGGCGGCAGGAGCAGGCGGCACGACCGGCGCTGCTTTGGGCGGCTGGAGCAAGAAGACCAAAGATTGAAGAAGCACTACGGCTGTTGGATGGACATCGTACGGTCACTGGAGCTAGAATCGTTCATATATTGACTAAAGTTGACAAAGGCGTCCGTCCTAGTCAACTTAGTAGGCCCACAAGTCAGCCTCCCACCAAGGTTGGTCCCAGCTAGCAGGGGGGTATTCATTTTTTGTGCATAATAAGGAGGCACTTCGGTGGGTCCGAAATGACAATGGGGGACGTTTTTTTTGCGAAATACGGTGGCCCGTCCTGTGGGTCCTAGTAGTTAGGGGGAAATGTTTTTTTCGCGAAATACTGGTGACCCGTCCGGTGGGTCCCTGCTGTCGGGTGGAGGAATAATTATTATCCGCGTAATAAGGAGGCACTTCCTTGCGGCTGCCGTGGACCCAGCTGTCAGCCTCTCCACGTACAGTACTCTTCCTATGGAAGTCGGTCGTTGACCACATTGACCATGCCGCGCCGAGAGCACCACGGCGGTGGACGACAGCGAGGCCTAGGAAGGGGATGATGGGGAGCTGGGAAGACGCGGCAGAGGAAGCCCGCGCGGAGAGGAGTACGAGGGTTCACTGGTTCGGTCATGGTGTGAGGCTGCCGTCGCCGCAGGGCCTGGCCAGCCGTGGGAATAGTAGGGGGCGGTGAGGCCTTCGCGGCAGTGCAGCCAGCCACGAGAGGCAGGAGCATGCGGCACGACCGGTGCTGCTTTGGGCGGCTGGAGCAAGAACACCAGAGGTTGAAGAAGCACTACGGCCGTTGGATGGCCATCGTAAGGTCACTGGAGCTAGAATTGTTCATATTTACTAAAGTTGACAAAGGCCCCCGTCCCAGTCAACTTAGTAGGCCCACAAGTCAGCCTCCCACCATGGTGGGTCCCAGCTAGCAAGGGTAGTATTCATTTTTTTGTGTGTAATAAGGAGGCACTTCCGGTGGGTCCGAGCTGACAGCGCGGGGAACGTTTTTTTCGCGAATTACGCTGGCCCGTCCGGTGGGTCCCAGCAGTCAGGGAGGAAACATTTTTTTTCGTGAAATAAGGTGGCCCGTCCGGTGTGTCCCTGCTGTCAGGTGGAGGAATAATTATTTTGCGCGTAATAAGGAGGCACTTCCTTGCGGCCGGCTGGACCCAAATTGTCGCCTCTCCACGTCGACAAGATTTCTTCCGATGGAAGTCGGTCGTTGACCATGTTGACCACGCTGCGCCGAGAGCACCAGGGCGGTGGTCTGGACAACGGTGAGGCCTAGGAAGGGGACGACGCGGAGCCAGGGAAGACGCAGCAGTTGTAGCCCGTGCGGAGAGGAGTACGAGGGTTCACTGGTTCGGCTGCCGTCGTCGCAGAATAACAGGGGGTGTGGGTGAGTAGAGGGATGGCCGGGCCAGCGGTGGGAGTAGTACGGGGCGGTGAGGCCTCCGCGGCATCACAGCCGGCCACGGGAGGCAGGAGCACGCGACACGACCAGCGCTGCTTTGGGCGGCTGGAGCAAGAAGACCAGAGGTTAAAGAAGCACCACGGCCGTTGGATGGACATCGTATGATCACTGCATCTAGAATTGTTTATATTGACTAAGTTGACAAAGCCCTTGGTACGCGTCAACTTAGTAGGCCCACAGCTCGGATTTGGCAGAGAACACATAGCCCATTTGCGATTTGTAAGAATGTACAACCCATTTTTTAATTCTAATGGAATTTACTACAGCCCATTTACGGGTTTGTTAAAAGTACAGCCCAACTTCTAGGTAGGACAACGATTAATAATTTCAAACAACCACTCAAAACAGAATTCAAAAAAAAATTCCCACATTTTGATGGGATCCGAAATATTTTTATCCGAAATTTCTAGTCAGGTTAAATATAATTTCAAAATAAAGTTGTATCACGTTAAAATCCAACGAAATATTGCGCGCGCAACAAGTAATGAAATTAAAATTTCTAAATTCCAAAAATAATATATTTTTCAAACTAATTACGTGTTTGGTGCATAGTAATTGCCCAGTTATTATAATTACAGCCCATTTATTATTTCTTAAAGTCCATTTTCTTGTTAAGCCTAATGCATACCTCCTGGGAAACTTTGCAGCCCAGCGGAGCGGATAACAAGTTGACTCGGATATTGTGTACAACTGTCGCCCGATTGCATTGTCGATGTTGAAAAAAGGCCTGTGTAGTACAATACAACCTAACATGGTTACTCAGCCCACATTCAGGGACGCCGGAAAGGCCCAAACAAGGCTTCTGTACAACTTTTTGAAGTCACTGAGCTCAATTAATAACTTAAGAAAAAAGTTAGATTATAGTGGAACCTAATTAAAAGCTGTCACGAGCAAATAAACAAATCAACGGGTCCCACTTGTGCGTGTGCGCGTGTGTGTGCGTGTGTGTGTGTGTGAGAGAGAGAGAGAGATAGAGAGAGAGACCCATCAGTCGATGCTCGTAAATACATCTTTCAGCCATATGCATTGCTGATGCTTAGTAAAAACTTATATAGTTGACACAATCATATAGAACATCATAGCACACTGAACTTGCATACAAAAATTTCACGCAGGCGGCACAATCAGGATGAAAGCAGTGGATCGCTAGGGGAAGGGCTATGTTGAAACCAACGAAGTCGTACATAATGGTTCATCGTCTTTATAAATGACGGGGAAATATCTTGAATGTTGTGCAAAGAAAACAGACAGACAACACAATAAGTTCTGCTAGGACATTAAGTTGACGTACAGCCCTTTCTAAAAAAAAGTTCACGTACAAAATTAGAACAGGTCACAATCAAATGTACTGGCATATCGGTGCTTCAGACCCATAGCTTGGATTCAACTAGTACTATCTGACAAGATTCAGTTGTTACCTCAAATTAGAGCACATCCAGGCAGCCAGCCCTGCCTCTTCTCCCAAAGAAGTAGTGGCCTCCGCTGCGCGATGGAGTAGGCCCTGTGCCATCCATCGTTCCGAGCAACACAGGGAAAGTCTGACGTTGATTCCTGTAATGGACATCGTCGACGGACCCTAGCACCAGCGGGGGCGGCAGGACTTCGATTGATGGATTGACCACTTCTTCGACATGCACGAACACTCGATACAGGTACATCCCTAACGTGGTCCGCGGCGGCCTTGGTGGCGCCGAATAGTACAACCCCGGTTCCTGCACCGGTATCTCAACACCAATCACCTTCGGTATGGTGGACGGCTTCTTCATCCATGCCATAACCGTAAGAGCCCAGCTGTCTGTAGGAACAAACATACTTACGAGCTCACCTCCAAGGTCGTTGATAAGCTTGTTCATGGACTCGCTGTTCCAAGCACGTCGAGGCATGCCGTGGAAGGTAAGCTTTGTTAAAAACTCAAGCTCAGAGGGCACCGAGCCCCATCCTAGGTGCCACCGATCAAAGCTCACCAGCGCGCCATCACAGAACAAACACCGGGAAGATTCGAACACACGACTGCAGTCGAAAGTTGTTCGGAACCTGACGAAGAAATCAGCTGGTGGCGGACAGACTTCGACGAGCAAGTCACTTATTTGGATGCCGTGTGCAATGCCAAGAGCTTTGACAAGGGCGTCCGGCGATAGGGGAGGCCGGTCGCTGTTGATGGTTACCATCAGTACTTTGCCGGCAAACTGGTCGTCAAGCGCCGCCATGCCACTGTTGAGCGACAAAGATGCAGCGATCAAGGCGGGGCGGACCTCGTGATCTCCGGCTCGAGATCCGCGTTGACCGCAACATGATAGTGCGCTTGAGTACTGAGGAGTACATGAGGGGATTTGGGGAAGCTGGAGTAGGAATCGAGATTCCAGAGGTGGGGAGGGGCGGAGGCGGGGATGAAAAGGTAGCATGTATTTCGAGCACGCGCCAATATGTTCTCGGCGCGCAAGCGCACGAAAACACCGGTGGCACCCACATGTCGGCCTAAGAGTCCTTATTCTTTCTTTTTTGGAGAGCCCGGCCTTTTTTTCCAGGATCTTTTGAGAGCCCGACCCGAGAGTCATAATTGACCTGTTTGGCATTGCGTTACTACTCGGCCCATATTCAACGACACCTCACTGGCCCAAACAAGTGTACATCATCGAAAAGATAGTGAGCTCAAATTATATAACTTGAAAAAAGGAGATATACTCTGAACACTTGAGAATGGTGATGCCCTCATTTAGCCCACCAGTAGTTCGAGACAATAAACAGTTCGAAACAATGATATATACAACATTCAAACACCGACTAGTGACTACTATCGACATAAACAAGAAGACATGATAGTTCATAAGAAGTCTTGCTACACCACCAAAACGCACTCCATCTACAAATACCGACTCGTGATCCATACGAGAATGACATTCTAAATGTAGCAACTATTACATAGAAAGAGTGACATAGACGAGGATGACCAAATGACAAGGAATATGCATAACAAAAGAAAGAACTACCCATCCAGAACCAGCAGCAAAGACAACAAAGTCATTCGAAGAGATGATCCAACACCATCATAATTTGCAGCCCCGCTTCAGCGACCAGTGATCCGGAGACACCAGTACTCCACCCTTTTGATGCAACAGGCCAATTACCTATCAACCTGAAGGCTTGAACCACATAACTTCCTGTCGTAATTGAGACATCCAAGGATCAAAGTTAATCCGGATGCCTTTGTCATTCTCACCTTCTTTTGGCTGCAGGCTGTATCATTGACAATCAGGGGTGTATGCTCCCAAACTCCTAGGGCTCGCCGTGTAGACACAGTTTTCCATAACAAACAGAGCCTCTCTGCCATCAAGGTCCTTGCCAACGGTGATCTCTTGGTTAATCGGATAATTGAGTTCGAGAAACAGAGAGTGTGAACCAAGGCTATTTACCCGCCTCCAACTAAAAAAATCCTAAAGGCCCCAACAAGCTGGTATCCTGCTCATAGACATAACAGCCATTGTCCGGATACTCACGTATTACACGGTGCTTGTATACAGTGGGGTTTTTGCAATATAACTTTTCTGGCTCATGTGTCCGAATGATCATCAGTCTTTTTCCGTCGTCTGATCGAGCGAGGAACCAGTTGTGCTTCCCTGTTTTTGGCAAAGGTGGTGTAATTACAAAGGGCAGTAACTATAGGGACACTGCATCATATCAAAAAGGACAGGCATTGTTAATGTAAGATCAGCATTGTTTAGAGTATGAGTAGGATAATGCAAGAAACAACATTGATATGTCCCTGTTGGAACTGGGAGGAAAATACAGGGAAATGTATACTGGGTTCGAAAATATAGAAGTGCCATGCATGGTTATACTCATGTTATCTCGCAATCGATTCTTCACAGGAAACTACCATGTCATGCATGTTATGTAATCATGTTCTATCCTCACAAACAAATTCTTCAAGGTAACTAACAGACCATGCATTGTTATATACTCATGTTCTGTTGGCAAATTTTTTGTGAGGATATTATTCTAGTCATTGATTGCTTAAGGGCGAATATAGGTATGTACACATGGTAAGCATTGCAGGATTTCACTACTTCCAAATATAGAGTTCTCCATATGCACATTTACTTCCCTAATGTATGGTTAGATGAAACCAATAGTGTGGTGCATGTTTCTACATCATGAAAATGAGGAAACTAACATGGCCATTGATACACTCATATTTAGTAGTAGTATATAGATTACTGTAAAATAAGGATAATATCCATATATTCCAAACCGTTTGATTATTCAGGGTACAAATTGGCTGTAATGACATGGTCACAATCGCATGAATTAACTCATTCCAAATATAGCTGATTTACGGTGTCTCTAATATATTGCCATAGTTCTACTCAAATTCTGCTCAAACAAGGATATGCCAATCATCAAAAAAAGTTCAAACAGTGTCATGGCGTCATCATTAACATGAGATGGAAACAACTTACACGCGCCGTCCCAGCAGTACGTGGTGCGATCTGCTTTGTCGATCACGTAGATGATGCCATTGTGTTCAATAGCATCACAGAAGTGTGTATCAGCTTTGACAATGATCCACTGCGGGCCGAGTTGTCTCCAACTAAAAAAGGCACCAGCGTAAAGATAGGCGAGTCCGCGGTCGAACAAGGCAAATAGCTTGAAGTCTGCGTAATTCGCATGTCGTGTGGGTACCTGGCAGATTACAATCTTCTGCAAAACAAGGTCCGTCCAACTGACGTAGTAATCTAGATGACTTGGACCGCGATGGTAATACTCTATATAATCCAACGAAGGAAGGATAATCTCATGGGAGGTCTGGAAGTTCACGAGCACCAACTTTTTACAGTCTTCTCTGAAGGCAGCCATCTAGTGGGAGTTCATGCCGACCCAGTACATACCTGCCAAGAAGTTTCCGGCGATGGTGATCGGATCGATGTCGAGGGAAATGATGTATGGCGACACACTACATACCTGCAAAGAAGTTTCGGCTAATGGAGATCGGATTGAAGTCGAGGGGCATCATGCACGCCTCCGTATCATGGTGAGCCAATCTTGCAAGACCAGATAACAGCAAGCAGGGTGTCTTGAAAAGCTTAGGCCTTGCTTTGACGATGGCCATGTGCATGTCCCTCGAGCATGCAGCCAGCCGCAGGGCGGTCAACATATCCATACACGAACAACAGAGGTCGAGGATGTCACTGGGGAGATTGCTCCAATCACGGCTCATATGGATGTTGCGCGGTTCGTGTTCGGCCATGGTGGAGTTTGGAAGGGGGCTTGATTTACGGGGGAGAAGGATGTCGGTGCTGGAGCGCCTAGCGAGGGAATAGTGGTACTGGGGGAGGCGAGTGAGGCGACGGTACACGGGGGCACAGTGAGATGGAGACGGAGACGGAGATGGAGAAGGAGATGGAGATGGAGTGGTGCTATGGAAGCGGAGAGGGAGACGAGGCGAGGCGCAAATGTGCTGTACAACAGCGGTGACAGACTCCACAGTGCACAGGGTGAGGCTGACTTTGGTAACCCGAACACGCCGCCTCGCCTGGACTAGTGTCAGGCACAGGGTGTTGTCACTTCACTGTGAGGATCGGATGAATAGTATTTTGACCATCAAGTGTACCACAGTTGTACTACTAATACTACTACTAGTAGGAACATGAGTACTCCAGTATTGTATAGTGGAAACAGGTCTCCCGTGCTAGCATGCCTGTTCACTTCATCGTTCGTATCATCCATATTTGAAAGCGAACCAAATTCTCGTGCATGCCCAATCAATACGCGCGATGCATGCAAAGGGTCGTTACAGTGCATCAAGGACGGCATGCAGATCGCTCCACACTTGAGAAGAGGAAAATGGAAAGGTAGAACGCGGCGAAGCAGAGGAAGAGAACGCTGGCTAACGAGGCTGGGAGGGGATCAAGCAGGAAGTTAATGCTCCACGCCTAAAGGTTTTGGGAAAACCTGATTTTCATAAGGTGACTTATACTCACCTAAACGGAGGGAGTATTCCATAACCAGAGAATGTTGTGTCTCCCACTCATGGGCTCAAAAAAAAGCTACGACACATTTTTTATCTGTTTGCATAGGTCCCACCTATCGTGAAGGATGGGCACGACACGAACAAGCACGACTCCTCGCCTACCCGCATAGCCTTTTCGCTTAGTCTACCTAGCCGTCTAATCAATCGCTCGCATGCCACTTCTCCCATTTACTTCTCCATCGGGAACCAATTCGCCTCGGCTTCTTCACCTCCCCTTCGTCTTCATTTGCATCCAAACCCCACTGCGTTCACATTGTTTTAACCTCTTTAAATAATCATCTACTACTTTAGTTAGACTAGCCATCTAATCCTAATTCTCCAAACCATAGCCCTCCGTTCCAGCGGTTCCAAATGGCGAAAGAGATCGAGATGCAGGTTTTTAGCGTCCAACATGTCCTCGTCGAAGGCTCGATGTGCATAGTTGCCACCGTCACCATCAGCCCAAGGGATGTCCGGCAGTGGATCAACAATGTATCCAACTCCCTCGAAAAGGTAGAGACGAGGGTCATCGGTCTCGACGCAGAGTACACGGAGCGTGCCCCTGGGAAGATCCAGCGTGCCGCCGTCCTTCAGCTGTGCCTCGAAGATGATGTTTTGGTGTACCACATCATACACTCGCCCTCCATACCAGGTGAGCTTCACGATTTCTTGTCTCGGGAGGACGTATACTTCTGTGGGGCAGCCATCGAAGGGGACAAACAGAAGCGGAGCCGCATAACCTTGATTTGAAAAGCATCACGACCTACAAACTAGAATCAAAATTCCTGTAGAAGATTGTGCTAAACAGACACCATCCCTATTCGACGTAGCAAATTTTGTACTCGGTACAAATCTTCAGAAGGGTGACGAGACGGTGGCATTAAGGTCGTCTGGATGGGAGAATTATCCCTTGACGTACGAGTGGATAAAATATGCTGCCTCGATGCCCGTGTGAGTTCGAGATAGCTGCAAGGTCCAAAGAGCTTGTTGCGAAGCCGTCTCCTACAGAGAATGAGAAGAAGAAGAAGAAGAAGAAGAAGAAGAAGAAGAAGAAGAAGAAGAAGAAGAAGAAGAAGAAGAAGAAGAAAACGCTGCACCAGCAGGAGGGCATTATGGATGGATGAACTATTTCCTCTCTTGTAAAAAAACTATTCCCTCTCGGTGTATATTGATATAGATGGACTATTTCGATGGTGTGCATGTCTTTGGAACAGAGTAGTAGCATGGGTCCGCTTGACTATAAGGAACTATTTATCTGCATATATAGCTTTCTCTGCTACTCCTTCCAATGATCGGTATACAGTGCATGTGTCCGTAGACATGACAGCTTGTCCATGGAAGTTCAACTACGGTGACCATCACGTTTCATCTCGCGATTCCCACGATGCCTCTCGAACCCACGGCACCACGCCCCCCGACGTGCGCCTCACCCCTCTCGGCCTTACCGCCCCAATGCCTTTGTGTGCATGACATGTGGGCCACCTAAAATGCAGCGAGCATCAAGTTTCTACCACAGCCACCCGTGATTCCCACGACGCCGCTCGAATCCATGAAACCACACGTCCCCCGACCTGCGGCTCACCCCTCTTGGCCCCACTGCCCCTCTGCCTTTGGGAGCATTACATGTGGACCAGTCACCTATCGGGTCCACATGTTATTGACTCAAAGGTAGGTGTAGTAAGGTGCTAAAGCTCAGTCCCGACGGCCCTGAGAGGGAAATGTAACTCCTGCGCCAGGGCTTGTGGTGCTCCCGCAGCACGAACTCGTGCGAAACTCGAGATTTGTTTCTTTACAATACATGCACACAACGATTTAATGGATGTTGTAATCTCAACATGTGATGGGGAGCTCTAAATTTGAATTAGAAACTTATAAAACGAAAAGATTCAAAACAAATAAACTGGGAGAGAGGGAGTATATCGTAGGATGTGTCCCATACAAAATAAGTCCCCTGGTTTGTCAACGCGAAGATGCGGTTAGAAAGGAGCACAGCATCTTCCTACTCGTACGGCAACAAATCATCCGCAGACAGCATGGTACGCCTTTGACCGCCATGTGCAAGGTTCGTGCTATCTTTTATTCAATCTCACCGTGGTTCCATCGTACCAATTCATGCGGTGGCCCGTTGCATGGCTGATCCCAATGTTGGACAAAGGTTCTACGGGAATGGTGTCACCGTTGTAAATGTTGTGCAAATTGATGTTGGTACCCTCCCGTACATATGCAAGCCAATCTCGACTCACACCGAGCCTAACCTGTGAAACAGTGGGCAGGGGGAGAATTAGGAAATGGACACGGAAGTAGTCCTTAGAATGCATTTACTATGTGATCAAACTTATCTTACCTGCTCATCAGAGGAAATCCGAGTGCCCCTCGACGTCGGCATCTCAAGGGGCGTCAACTTGCAACTACGGCCATGCCGCGCTGGAGAGACCCCCAAGGAAACATCCTCATGCGTTCCACGGAACATCAAGATGCATTTGTATGAGTAGTTTATCTTGTGAGAGAAAAGGATGAACGAGGGAAGGCCTCTAGAGATAGAGATGGACACTACTACTACCAATGTGCTGGCCCATGCGTTGCTATGGATCCAAACTAGTAGAATAATATTGTTCACGTGCTTGAAATATAAACACTCTAGTTTTGATATACATGTGTCAGCAGACACGACAGCTTGTCCATGGAAGTTGAACCACGGCGACCATCACGTTTCTTGTTTCTACCACTGCCACACCCACACGCGATGCCCACGATGCCGCTCCAACCCACGGCACGACGTCCCCCGACGTGGACATGGATCCTCTGACGTGGCTATCATCGCCTTGCTTCGCCTTTCCTTCATCGGATGTGGGACCCACGCTTATGGGTCCCACATGTCGATGATGTAATGGTAGGATTGTTCGTGCCCCTCATCCCTCTCGGCCCCACCGCTCCTCTGCCTTTGTGTGCATGACATGCGGGCCAGCTGAACTGCGGCGACCATCAACTTTCTACCACAGACACACCCGATTGGATGCGGTTTGCCTGCTCCGCTGCTGTGCTCCAATCCATACTCCCGCACCATCGAATTTTCATCCAGCGGCTGTGACACATTTCGTCCCGGGCATCAATCCTCAGCTGGAGTACTTATGTACTACAGGTAGTACCCGCCGGTGTGGCCATCTACGCCTCGCAATGCCCCGACGCCCAGCTGTGGTACCCTTGCCACGGCCACACCACCACCGACCGGTTCATCTCGAATGAGTGAGTCGCGAACCACGCCACCACCATGAGAATGACATGTGGGCCAGCCGCATTTAAGGCCCACATGTCATTGAGTCATAGGCCAGGAACTAAGCCACTAAAGTTCGGTCCTGTGGGCCCCGAGAGGAAAATGTAACTCCTGCGGCAAGCCTTGTGGTGCTCCCGCAGTACGAGCTCGTGTCAAAACTGGAATTTGTTTCTTACTACTACTAGTACTAGTAGGAAGGTACACGTGCATTGCACGCATGAGATTCTGGTGGTTTGTGCATTATGCTTCTACATGTGGAGTTTTCTGGATTCTAACATGTGGCAAAATTTGGTGGAATGTAAGGTTAGGCAAGTTTGATTAACTTAGGTGAGTGTTTGGTTCAAGCCACACCTTAGGCAAGTCACACTGGCCCCACATGACATACACACACAAAATGTGGCAAGATTCCCTTAGGCTTGCCAACTTGTGGCAAAATTTGGTGGAATGTAAGGTTAGGCAAGTTTGATTAACTTAGGTGAGTGTTTGGTCAAGCCACACCTTAGGCAAGCCACACTGCCCCACATGACATACACACAAAAATGTGGCAAGATTCCTTAGGCTTGCCAACTTGTGGCAAAATTTGGTGGAATGTGAGGTTAGGCAAGTTTGATTAACTTAGGTGAGTGTTTGGTTCAAGCCACACCTTAGGCAAGCCACACTGCCCCACATGACATACACACAAAAAATGTGGCAAGATTCCCTTAGGCTTGCCAACTTGTGGCAAAATTTGGTGGAATGTAAGGTTAGGCAAGTTTGATTAACTTAGGTGAGTGTTTGGTTCAAGCCACACCTTAGGCAAGCCACACTGGCCCCACATGACATACACACAAAAAATGTGGCAAGATTCCCTTAGGCTTGCCAACTTGTGGCAAAATTTGGTGGAATGTAAGGTTAGGCAAGTTTGATTAACTTAGGTGAGTGTTTGGTTCAAGCCACGCCTTAGGCAAGCCACACTGGCCCCACATGACATACACACAAAAAATGTGGCAAGATTCCCTTAGGCTTGCCAACTTGTGGCAAAAATTTGGTGGAATGTAAGGTTAGGCTAGTTTAATTAACTTAGGTGAGTGTTTGGTTCAAGCCACGCCTTAGGCAAGCCACACTAGCCCCATATGACATACACACAAAAAATGTGGCAAGATTCCCTTAGGCTTGCCAACTTGTGGCTCTCATTTTGAAGAACTTTTTAATAACTTTGCTTGAGCTTAGTTGTGGCAAAGTTAGTCATGAATTAAGTTCAACCATGGAGTCTTCTAGATTATACATGTGGCAGAATCTGGTGGATGATATCCAATGGCCAGTAGTGCTCGGATTTGCCATCTTTGTACCGTCGGATTGGCTTCATCGAACGACCAACTTTCAAAGTTTTTCACACACTATATAGGGGGTATAGATATAGATGTGCCGGTCCGTTGCAATGGATCCAAAGTATATCCATTTAGTGGAGTGCACTCTAAACACATTATGTATTTATTTTTCTCTAACCTTCCGTAGCCATGCAACCAAGCCACATAAGCTTCATGGGTGCCCCCCACATCATATTATTCATACTACGTTGATTGAAAAAAAGATAAATCACCCAAAACAAGATCTTCCCGTTTTTCGTTCCTACGATGTTATGCCGTGCACGTATCTACTAGTTGTATAGTGGTAGTACTAGTAATATAATAGTATTAGGAGTACAAACTTGGTAGGAGTGGTACTAATACGGAATGCTCCTACTCTATCAACGAGCCCCGTCTGACACAAAATCTCTTGGCTTCCGTGCTACAGCTAGATCTTCCCCTTGTTTCTATTTTCCAACCCGACGGCGGGAGGGGTGTCGGTATGCTCAACGGGCGGTCCCACATGAAAGTGAAAATGCTAGGCACAGGGGTGTAGCTACGTGAGGGCCAACACGTGCCCTGGCCCGCCCAACCTAGCAGGATTTTTGTAGTTGTACATCCAGTTTTGAGGCATGGAACATCAACGCAAGGGTAATTTCTATAGCCTGGCTAGAATGGCACGCCCAATGTTTTGCTTCAAGCTCCGCCACTGCTAGGCAACATGCCTTCCCTAAGCTATGTGTCGTGTCGGACGGGCCTTGTTGTACTCCCGATTCCCGGGCATGTGGGGGTGCGATGCGAACGTGGCAGGCCTTTTCCTTTTACTAGCAATGTGCCCGTGTGTTGCGACGGATGCAAAGTAGTAGAATAGTAGTATTTGTTCACAAACTTGAAAGAAATCACTATTGTTTTGATATACTCCTAATATATTACTCCCTCCATACCTAAATATTTGTCTTTTTGAGATTTCAAATGGACTATCACATACGGATTATATAGACATATTCTAGTATTTCTAGCAAGATGCCCGCGCGTTGCACGAAGTTGATGGAAAAGGTAAGCACAACTTATAAATTGACGGATGGAGTACTAGTTATAGTGATGCATATAATTAAGCAAAGGGATCGCACATGTCGGTATTGACTGGAACGAGAATGCAACAGCACAATAAGAATTAAGGCCAGGATGATGCAATCGCAGTAGTGGTTACAGAAGGCAAGAAGAAAGATGGATCCACGAACGTACAACCTCCTCCTCAACTTAGTGCGGCGGGCCACCGTCCAGCGGCTAAGGAGCGGCGGCTTTTGTGGCGAGGTCGAGGTGCTTCTCAACAAAGGCATCCAAGGCTTCCAGCCGGTTGAGGAAGGCCAACGTCGTAGCATCCTCACTGGCCTTATAGATACCTATGTACACGATTTGCTCGTACGCATGGATGTGTAGGTCGACGAATTCTTGCAGGGCAAGGCGCCTCACGGCGAGCGCGACCGCCAGGTGGACATTCTTCGTGGCGTCGGTAGGCAGTCGCAGGGCCACCAGTGCTTGAAAGATGTTCCAACCATGGAGGCCAATTAGGGTGGCAGGCAATGAGGAGCCCGGGCACGCGGGCTGGAGGAGTACGGCGATGTTGTCCGCGAGCTTCTTGAGGACGGTGAACTTGTTGCTGGTGGCAACGATCATCTGGTCCAACTGAGAGTCGTAGTTGGCGTCGACGACGGCCATCCACCAGCCGGTCTCCAACACCGTCTGGAGATGACCCTCGGCGCCATGCCGCAGGCCGACATCGTGGACCATCTGGCGCAGCCGCTGGCCGCCACGCAGACGCCGCCATGGGTGCAGAGCGAGCTCTTTTGCGCTTAGTGTAGGTGCTTAGGCAAGTGCTTAGGTGCGTGCGATGTGGTAGATGCATTGGAATGGAGGAGGGCGCTTTATATGAGGGCAATGAGGAAAACTGCATTACATTCACATCATGAAGCCTCTTTTCCGGACCTCCTCCCATTACTTCCCTAATGCATTAATTGAAGGAGGATGCATTGGCCGCTCAACATATCGGGAACCGCTTACTCCTCCTAAATGCGCATTAAAGGCGATCGGGAATCTGCGCCGCCCGTTGTCAAATCGAATACTCCCTCCGTCTAGGTGAGTATTATAAGTCATCTTACGAAAACCAAATACTAGTAAGATTAGCCACCGTGGGAGTAACTTCAGAAGAATATCGAGTCCAACTCAGCAAATTTGCTTATGTGGCTAGTTCTTGTAAAGACATGTCCCAATGCAATATGAGTCTATAACCTAATAAATGAAGCTTTGCATGTTACCACACTTATGTTACTACTACCTCTGTCCGGGTTTATTGGTTCCCATTGTATTTCGTGCCAAATTTTGACCATAGATTAAACTAAGAAAATGTTCACGCATGTCACCAAACATTATATTTTTCAAAACTATGTTCAAAGACGAATCCAATGAGATAATTTTTCTTGACATGCATTAACATTTTGTTAGTTAAATCTTTAGTCAAAATTTGGCACAAACTATAAAAGGGACCTATAAACTATAAAAGTTCACGAGTGCTCTCTATATGTACCACCTTTCTTTTAATTTCAAGTTTTGCTCCATGGCGCAATCCATCGATACTACAACTGTACAAAAGTGGAGTATATACATTTTTTAAAAGGCTAGAGGGTGGGGCAGTCTAGCTCGATCGGTTTCACGAGAGGCGAGGGCCTTTGTGATTTGACGGCTCATTAATGCTGCCAAATTGAATAGTACTGCGCCACCCGCTGTACGCCCGACGCCTCCATTAAACCCCTCCGTTAAACCCGCATGCAAACCGCGGCCACACGTCCGTTCATGAGTGGGCCGGAATTAAACGCAACACCGGCCGAGCTCCTCCCGTCCGCCCTCAGTTTAAACGAGGCCAGACGTCGGCCAAGCTCCTACCATCCGCCCTCTATTTACACGAGGCCAGACAGACAACGGGCAAGAATCGCACTCCTCCGCCGCTCCCCCATCTCCTCCTTCACCATTTTCTCCACCCTTCCGATGGCTTCCGATGAGCCGTTCTGCAGCATATTACCCGGCTGGGTGGCCCGCCGAGCCCTCCGGATACGGGCGAGGCCCGCTCGGTGCTTCACCAACCTCGCTTGGCCCGACGGAGCCAGTTACCGCCCCAAGCAGGCGTGTGGTTCAGCAACTCGTCGCTCCAGTTTAGCTCGATGAGGAGTGGCGAGTTTCTCCACGCCGGCATGGCGGCGAGCACGCCGGTACGGGCGCCGTCGCTGCCGCGTTGTATCGTGCCACCAGTGTCTGCGGTGGCCGCGCCTCCCGTGTCTGTGGGTGCGCCTCCCATGCCTGTGGCAGCGCCATGCAGGCAGAGATAGAAGCCGGGTGCATGGAGAGCGACTAGTCGTTGGCCAGCTTCTCCCTGTCTGCCGCCATCATCGAGGAGAAGTAGAACACGGGAGGCCGTCGCCACTTGGGACCCATGAAGGCCACCGCCGAGGCGACGACCGTGGATTCAGGTGGTTTCTTTGCTGCTTCGTCTCTTCCGAGGACCTTCGTCGACCCCGCAAGTGTCTGACGGACATGAGGAAGACAAAGGGATCCGCGGGCGGCCATTTAGAACTAAAATAAGTCTAGATATATCCATTTCTAGGACAAGTATTTCTGGACGGAGGGAGTATTAATTATGCAAGAGAGCCGGATTCGCACCTCTTAGTTCATGTAAATGTAATGAAATCCATCATGTTTATAAGAAGATCCGGCTTTTTTATACGAAATCCTTCATGCTTATATGAAATCAGTCCGTGTTTGCATGAATTTCATCTGGTTGGTTAGAGTTGTAAAAATGTATGCCGCTGGCGTTTGATGCCGTCCTCCGCGGAAGGAAGCGGTAGGAAATTTGCCGGCTGCCGTTGGAGATGCTCTTTATGCTGGAAATAATAGAGTGACATCCAATCCATTTGAGTTAATTGTCTGTATGATTGTCCCTCTATAAAAAGTCAATTGCATGTACAAGTGTACACGTGACTTGCGGTGGTGGCTACTGACTTCGCATGTAAAGTTAAAAAGAAACAAGTCCATCCTTAATATTCTAAGTACTCTGTGGGTTCCTTTGTCAAGATCAAGAGCTAAAGAAGTATATATTAAATAAGTAGATTAATATATAATATACAAATCTAAAGTTAAAAGATAGAATTCAAACTCATGTCATCGCGTTATAGCATCCGTGCTAACCAGCCCAAAGACATTTTTGTTGTAGACCATGCCGAGATATATCTCCATGTCTACTCTTATATATACTCCATTCATTCCTAAATATTTGTCTTTTTCAGATTTCAAATGGACTACCACATACGGATGTGTATGTAGACATATTTTAGAGTGTAGATTCACTCATTTTGCTACGTATGTCTTTTCAGGAAGGGGTCAGATTTGTCCTTGATTTATTTATGAGGTATCTAGATGGCACTGCACCGCCAAGAAAAGAGGGTAACATCAAAATTATGGACTACTTTTTTGAGTATGTTGGTAAGGTCCGGTCATAGTCACTTGTTGAAATCTCTAAAAAGACAAATACTCCCTCCGTCCGAAAATACTTGTCATCAAAATGGATAAAAGGAAATGTATCTAGACATATTTTAGTTTTAGATACATCTATTTTTATCCATTTTGATGAAAATTATTTTCGGACGGAGGGAGTAGAAAACAGAGTTGGTGATGATGGTGTGCGTGCCATCCTGCAATATAGGCCGTCGGATTTACATCTAACGGATAGGAAAGAAACTATGGCAATTTTGCAAAAATATACCCACACGTCTCTCCACGTTCGCAAATAAGGCCTTCCCTCGTTCAGCCTTTTCTCTCACAAGATAAACTACTCATACAAATGCATCTTGATGTTCCGTGCAACGCACGGGCAGCTAGCTAATTTCTTTTAAAGTAGTTGCTGCGATAATTGGGTTGAAGTGATATGTTTTATGTCTGCCCCGAATGATTTCAGATTCACTAGTACTCCCTCCGTTCCAAAATAGATGACCCAACTTTATACTAAAGTTAGTACAAAGTTGAGTCATCTATTTTGGAACGGAGGGAGTAGTAACAAAGAAAAGGTTGCCTTGTTAATTAACAGAAAACAGGGTGAAAACTATCACATGAGGCCGGTAAAAACAAGGCACACTCGGTTCAGCATCATCGTCACTACAGTTGTGCACGCGCGAGAAGTCTACATATCGAGGGGGCTACCGAGCGAGGCACCGAGACACAATATTTGAGAGAGAAACCAATTGACAGATTATGATCAGATCGAGTTGTCACCCTTCTGTTGTCATTGTTGGGGGGGGAGGGAGAGAAAGACGTATCGAGAGTGTGCGCGGTAGGCACAGAGGCACAACTAGTGTGTGTGTGTGTGTGTGTGTGTGTGTGTTTGAAAGAGGAGTCGATAGATTATTATCAAGATCGATGTGCCACCCTACTCCTTCAGTGCCGGGTAGTGTGTGTGTGTGTGTGTGTGTGTGTTTCAGAGAGAATCCAGTCGATAGATTAGTATCAAGATCGAGGTGTCACCCTACTCCTTCGGTGTCGGGTAGTGTGTGTGTGTATGTTTGAGAGAGAAGCCAGTCGATAGATTAGTATCAAGATCGAGGTGTCACCCTACTCCTTCGGTGTTGGGAAGTGTGTGTGGGGGGGGGAGGGGCAGTGACACTCACATATCTCTACTCTTATAAAAAACAGAGTTGGTGATGATGGTGTTCCTGCCATCCTGCAATATAGGCCATCCGATTTATATCCGACGGACATGAAGGAAAATATGGCAATTTTGCAAAAACTTACCCACACCCCTCTCCGCATTTGCAAATAAGGAATTCCCTCGTTCATCCTTTTCCCCCACAAGATAAACTTCTCATACAAATGCATCTTGACGTTCTGTGCAACGCACATGGGCATCTTGCTAGTAGGGAGAAGGAGTTTGTGTGACACATATCTAGCTATATTAAGGGATAGGTAGATAGCATATGTGTGAGAGACATTATTATACTTTGAGACATTAGTGGCTGTGGGTGGGCGGAATTAAAGGCATGGGCGTGTTAAACATAGAGAGTGTGTGTGTTTCTCTGTGAGAGACTTGTAGGACGGGGTAGAAAGACGAATTTAACCCTGACGGAGGGAGAGAAATACACGAAGTGCATGTGTGTGATTCCGACGCCCACAGGGAAATGAGATATGTATGCGTGTGAGAGATTGCACAATTCATTCACGTATCACTATCTAGCGACCGTGGACGTGCATCGCTTGAACATAAGTTAATATCTACTTCGTATCGTGGCCAAAGGTACAATATCGATTCAACGCTATAAAGATTGGACACTCACATATCACATTTTTTCTATTTAAATAAACCTTTTTCAGTTGTGCATGCCAAAGTTACAGTGATGTTTCTTCAAACAACCAATGTAGCTATCATGCACATGCACCATTGTTACTCTTGCATTGAAATTCATTAGTCTTGGATTATTTAAGTTTCTATTTGAAGTAATATATATGTAATATTCATATATGAATTCAACGGTTACGCAATTTATGAAATGGAGGCTATGTAATCATATGAGGTAACACTTTTAAGTAGCTAACTACAATATCCATTTCTTTTTGTGCGCCTCTACACTAACACGTCAATGCATTATGTTTAAAGTAAATAACCAATGGCATTAAATTATCTATTTACACGAGAAATACATAGGCTGAGCGTTTGATCCCTTTTTTGTGAACGCGCCACTACACCCGTATGATTGGCCGCGCCCGTGTGAACGTCCAAGTTATCGGCGCATCATCCCGAGTTATTGTCTTTTTTTCTGGGGTGGACTTCACACCAGTTATTAACTGCTGACGCGTGCCCCATGTACACAGTCTAGCATGACCTTCCCGCTAGCATGGTCCAAAATTAGTTGAAACTGGATATGAACGATCCCGCGGGCGGCAAAATCTCCCGCCTCCTTCTAAAATTTCCGCCACCTTAGGCTTTAGCATGCGAAATCCCCCTTTTGTCCTTGGTGCACGGAGACCAACAGTTACAATACCGCCCTCATCTACATGATAGGTCGGGGATGCTTTGGTAACTTCTGGTTCCCCCCACTACACGCCACCCCCATTTCCTCTCCCCTCCTCCCACAAAAACGACTAACTCCACAGCACCAGAGCATCTTACATCACGCCGTCCATACTTCATCGCCCTTTCTCCCTTCCCCTCTCGAAACCCTAGACTGCTCATCCACCGGCATACCATAGCCCATTCACTGCCAGGGGCGTCCACCTCGCTGGATCTGCTTCTGCGGCCGCATCTACCCCTCCCACCTCCCCTAGAAACAAGTAGACTGCTCATCCACCACTGTACCACAGCCCATTCAGTGCCGGCCTTGTCCACGGTGCCGGATCTACTTCGCCGGTACTCTCGTCAACCGCCGCGCATCTGCAGCGGCTCATTCATACTCCCCACCGGAGATGCTTTGTCCACACCCCCCGGAGCCGCCTCACCGACGCCCCCGTCGATGGCCTCTGGTCCTCTTTGCCGACACCTTCCTAAACCCTACCGGAGGCTCTTCGCCGACACCTTCCTCAACCCTACCGGAGCCGCTTCGCCGACACCAGCGTCAACCCTACCGGAGTAGCTTCGCCTATACCATACTCAACCCTACCGGGGCCGCTTTGCCAATTCACAAGTCCACGGCCTCAGATCCGCTTCCTCGCACCCTCATCCAACCTACAGGAGCAGCTTCTGACGCCCCGTCCACGGCCGCAGATCCGCGTCATCGACACAACCCTTAACCCAACCACCGGAGCAGCTTCTGACGCCCCGTCCATGGCCGTAGATCCGCATCATCGACACCATCCTTAACCCAACCACCAGAGCAGCTTCTGACGCCCCGTCCACGACCGCAGATCCGTGTCGTCGACACCATCCTTAACCCAACCACCGGATCAGCTTCACCTATGCCCTCGTCCACGACCACAGATCCGCTTTGCCCACACCGTAGTTCACCCTACCGGAGCTGCTCCACAAACACCCTACTCGACGGTTCTAGATCTCCTTACCGGACCCCGACAGCCAGCGCAGCGTCATCACCCTCAACGTTTATAACCTGATTCCCACCGTCTGGAGAGATGCCAAACACCCGCCACGGCCTAGGTACTTGTCACCTTTAAACCCGTCCAGCATCACCTGCCCGATGTACTTCAAATATACTAACGGTCATTGTTACTGTTATGCGGTGGCAAAACTACAAGGACGATGTTTCTTACGCATCTAACGACTTGGCCAACCAAGATCCCGGGTCGAGGCATTGCTATGATCTTGTAAGTCGTCTCTCTCTCTTGTATTGTTCTCAGGTGCCCGGCGTGCTTTGCTAGGATTTTTCACCAAGAATCCCTTTGTGCGCATAATGATTTCTACCTTGGCTGCTAAATTAGATATGTAGATGTCATACATGATACTACCTCGTACCTCCGTTCCTAAATATAAGTCTTTCTAAAGATTCCACTATATGCTACATATGGAGCAAAATGAGTGAATCTACGCTCGAAAATGCATCTATATACATCTGTACGTGGTCCATACTGGAATCTCTACAAAGACATATATTTAGGAACAGGGGCAGTACTATAACGCCCCGGATCCGATGCGCCAGGTGTCTTCCAGTTATTCGCCACCATTGCCATGTCATTTGCTTGCGTGTTGCATTTTATCATGTCATCATGTGCATCTCATTTTGCATACATGTTCGCCTCATGCATCCGAGCATTTTCCCCGTTGTCCGTTTTGCAATCCGGCACTCCTATGTTCCCTGACGTCCCCCTTTTGTCTCTCATTGTGAGCGGGTGTTAAACTTTCTCGGAATGGCCTGAGGTTTGCCAAGCGGCCTTGGTATAGCACCGGTAGACCGCCTGCCAAGTTTCGTACCATTTGGAGGTCGTTTGATACTCCAACGGTTAACCGGGTAACCGTAAAGGCCCCTTCTCTTTGCAGCCCAACACCCCTTCCAAAGTGGCCCAAAACCCAGCAAACTCCCCTCCATGCTCTCGGTCGTTCGATCACGATCGCGTGGCCGAAAACCGCTCCCCATTTGGAAACTCCCACCTCCTCCTAGCTATAAATATGTGCAACCATCCAAAATTTCGGGTCCAAAACCCTAACTTCTTCCTCCTCCCGCCGACGGACACGTCCACCCTCTCGGCCGGACACGTCCGCCCGCCACCGCCCGGCCAATCGCAGCGCGACACGTCATCGTCGCCGGCCCCCTCTCTCTCCTCCGCCGCCAGGGCCCGAGGGTCCCGGATCGGGCAGCGGGGCCCATCCCGCCGCTGCCCGGCTCCCGCCCGAAACCCGCTCCGCCGACCGCTCTCCCTTCGCCGCCGCGGCGCCGCCGCCTCCGCCGCCTCGCCCTGCGCCGCCCGAGCTCGCCGCCGAGCACGCCGGCCTCCAGCGCCTCCCCTACCACCTCGCTTCTCCGCCGCCCGTCGCCCGTCGCCGCCGCTCCGTAGAGCTTCGGCGGAGCACGAGCGCCTCGCGCGTCGCCTCCGTGGCTCGCCTCCAGCCTCCGAGCCGCCGCCCGCTCTCCCGTCCTCGCCGGACGGATCGGCGGATCCTGCCTCCCGGCGCCTTGGCCGTCCCCAGCCACCTCCGGCCCGTCTCCAAAGAAGATCCGCGCCACGTTGTCTTCCCCGAGGTCCAAATCTCTCTTCCTGCATTTTGACATAATCATGCCAAGTTCATCGCGTCATAACTCTGTGCATGTAGCTCCGTTTTGTGCGTATAATTTGTCAAGTTGTTCGTCTCGATGAGTACTTCATTTCATTCCATTGCTTCATTTTCATTTGAGCTCATCTTGATGCCCGAAATGCTGTTGGAAGAGTGCATGTTGATGTTAATCTGCTGGAACTGTTATAACTTGCTCATTTGTCATTTTTGCCATGTTTGATGTGTGCATCCTATGAGGTTGATGTCTACATGTGTTTTGATCTATGATATGTCATCTTTCCAGAGGTGCAAACCATGTATTTTTGTGAGTTGTGTGCTGAGTGCATCAAGCTTGTTAAGTAGAGTATTTGCTGTTGCTGTTTTCCTGACAGATTCTGTTATATTTTGTTGCTATGTAAACCTATTGCTACAAGTCATACTATGCATAATATGGAGATGTTCACTAAGGATGTTTTGTTATACATGTCATTCTCTATCCATTCATGCCCCTAGTTGCATTTATAGTTTGCTGTAGACTGTTCATGTCTTGCTCCAAAGTTGCTAAATGATGTTGCTGTCAACCTGTTAACATGAAGTTCAGTTTTGGCCATGTGCTTTTCTAGCGATCCATGTACCCTATGAACTTGTTCTTGCCATTCTTAGCTTCATAAACATGTATTCTTTCTGTTGGTTGCCTTGCCATGCCATGTATTGCTCTGTGGTGAGTGGTTCAAGCTCACCAACATGCCTACTTATTGTTGTTCCTGCCATGTATGAATCTGTAATATAACTTGCCACGTTTACATGGGTGCCATCATATTTTCTGATCCTTTTTGGCTCATGGTCAGTAAGGGACTCTTGTTCTACGCAATTAGTAGATTCATGCCATGCCTTTGTTTGCCATGATAAGTTCCTGTAACATGTTGTTTGATAGCTCTAAACATTGCAACCTGATGTTATTTCTGCCAAGTCTGAAACTGTTATTATTTGCAATCTTCCCATGTGAGTTTGAGCATGTTCTAGTGATTTCTGGAGATAGCTCAGTGTTCATGTTTTGTTATGCTTTACCTGTACTTCATGCCCATGCCTTTTGTTATTATGTTGGGGTGCTGTAGCATATTGTTTTGATGCTTGCAATATGCCTAGTTGCTGTTATGGACAAATTGTTGTTATGACTTGTATAGAGTGTATGTGTTGCACCGTTGCTCCGTTTTGAGTGTGCTCTATATGAAACTTGCTTGATTTTGCATGTAGTTTCATATTATCATGTTGCATCCTTGTTTTGAGGTGTTTGCTTGATGTTTGGGTGCATTTTGCATCAATTCCATGCTTAACTTGTTTTGCTCATATCTACTAGGCCGTAGCTCCGAATCTAATGAACTTTATATGTAACTTGACTAGAATTTCGTGTAGATCCTCTTGGTGCTCTTTAACTTGCTGTTTAACAACTTAAACTTAAGGTTTATTCAGTTCTGGACCAATTTCGAAATATGCATATGAGGACTTACCGGAATTGTTATATGTTGTTCCCGGCCTCATTTAAACTTGCCTTGATGTGTTGTTCTTGTTTGCATCATCTCTTGCCATGAGTAGCTTCATGTAGCCTTGTCATGCATCATGCTTGTTGTGCATCATGTCTTGTCTATGTGTGGTGTGTTTACTATGTTGTGTGCTTCTTCTCGATAGTTCCCGTTTCGTTGCGATCATGAGGATTCGTTCATCTACGCTTGGTTCGTCTTCGTGGCTTCATCTTCTTCATGGACTCGTTCTTCTTCCTTGCGGGATTTCAGGCAAGATGACTGCTACCCTGGATCTCACTACTATCATTGCTATGCTAGTTGCTTCGTTCTATCGCTATGCTGCGTTACCTATCATTTGCTCTTCAAGCCTCCCAAATTGCCATGAACCTCTAACCTTTCACACCCTTCCTAGCAAACCGTTGTTTGGCTATGTTACCGCTTTGCTCAGCCCCTCTTATAGCATTGTTAGTTGCAGGTGAAGTGAAGATTTCTCCTTGGTGGACAGAGTTTTGTTGGGATATCACAATATCTCTTATATTATTAATGCATCTGTATATTTGGTAAAGGGTGGAAGGCTCGGCCTTATGCCTGGTGTTTTGTTCCACTCTTGCCGCCCTAGTTTCCGTCATACCGGTATTATGTTCCCGGATTTTGCGTTCCTAACGCGGTCGGGTGATTTATGGGACCCCCCTGACAGTTCGCTTTGAATAAAACTCCTCCAGCAAGGCCCAACCTTGGTTTTACTATTTGCCTCACCACCACCTACTTTTCCCTTGGGAGTAATTAACCCAAGGGTCATCTTTATTTTAGCCCCCCCGGGCCAATGGTTGTCTTAGTGTTGGTCCAAACCGAAGCGATGTCCGCGCCCCGGGCAACAGTGGTCTATGCCAACCCGACGTCTTGCTCATCCGGTGTGCCCAGAGAACGAGATATGTGCAGCTCCTATCGGGATTGTCGGTGCATCAGGCGGCTTTGCTGGTCTTGTTTTATTATTGTCGAAATGTCTTGTAAACCGGGATTCCGAGACTGATCGGGTCTTCCTGGGAGAAGGAATATCCTTCGTTGATCGCGAGGGCTTATCATGGGCTAAGTTGGGACACCCCTGCAAGGTATAAACTTTCGAGAGCCATGCCCACGGTTATGTGGCAGATGGGAATTTGTTAATGTCCGGTTGTAGATAACTTGACACCAGATCTGAATTAAAACGCAGCAACCGAGTGTGTAGCCGTGATGGTCTCTTCTCGGCGGAGTCCGGGAAGTGAACACGGTTTCTGTGTTATGTTTGACGTAAGTAGGAGCTCAGGATCACTTCTTGATCATTACTAGTTGACGACCGTTCCTTTGTTTCTCTTCTCGCTCTCATTTGCGTATGTTAGCCACCATATCATGCTTAGTCGCTGCTGCAACCTCACCACTTTACCCCTTCCTTTCCCATTAAGCTTTGCTAGTCTTGATACCCATGGTAATGGGATTGCTGAGTCCTCGTGGCTCACAGATTACTACAACAACAGTTGCAGGTACAGGTTTTGCGATGATCATGACGCGAGAGCGATGCTTGCTTGCTTGAGTTCTTCTGCTTCTTGTTCGATCAGGGGATAGGTTCCAGGTCGGCAGCCCGGGCTAGCAGGGTGGATGTCGTTTGAGTTTTTGTTTGTGTTCCATCCGTAGTCGGATGTTGATCTCTTGTAAGATGATGTTGTATTCATGTGGCATTGTATGCCTTATGTATGTATCCCCATCTATTATGTAATGTTGATGTAATGATATCCACCTTGCAAAAGCGTCTTCAAGATGCGCTTCTATCCTTGGTGGGACCTTCGAGTTCCTTTAGGATAGGGTCACATCTTGGGCGTGATAAGTTGGTATCAGAGCCTCGACCGACCTTAGGAGCCCCCCTTGATTGATCGTGTAGTTTGGCCGTTGTTGAGTCTAGAAGAAAACTGTTTTCAGAGTCTAGTTATATCGGAGAGTAGGAATTCTTTTTACTCCTCAGCCCCCTTCATCGCTCTGGTAAGGAATCTTGACATAGGTGTTTTGAACTACTCCTCTTCCCTTCAAAAAAAATTTTAGGATCACGCGGTTAGTTTCGTGAGTTGTCCATCCTCTTTTATCCGGTGCATTTCTCGTCAAGTTGACTCGAGTCTCTTCATCTTTGAGTTCAATCCTCAGTTGTTTTTCCCACCTGCCCTCCCTTCTTCTTCTCGAATCCGGAGTCCCTAATCGAGTATCCTTCCTACTCGTGCGAAGTCTTTGCTTTCTTTCCTCAATGAGTTCAACCGGTGTTTTCTCCTCAAGTTATTCGTTGGTTCCCCGTCCAAGTTGCCTTTGTTTTTCCCGCCCTCCCACCCTCTTCTTCCCGGAGCCTGAGTCTCTTTCGAGCATCAATCTCATTCGTGCAGAGCCTCTTTAGTCTTCCCTCAATCATTTCAACCGGTGAATTCTCGTCTCGTTCGTCATTCTTCAACTCTTTTCTTTCCGGTGGATTCAATTCAAGTTTTTTGGGTTGATCACTTTCTTTTCCTTGGATCAAGAGTTTTTCCCTGCTCGTTTGTCTCTCGTCATTCAATCATTCTGGAGTTCGGAAGACATCTCAGGAGATTCGTCTGTGTTCCAATTAATTCGAGGTTGTCACCTCATTCAAATATTTAAATTATTCTGGTGCATCATCTATCTCTTCAACAATCCTTTTCAACGTTGCTTTCTTTTAGTGGGCCTGAAAGCACATTTGCTCCCTGGGTGGTTTTGGTAATTAATGACAACATACTTTGTGGTTGGACTAATGCTTTTATCAAGTATGTTTCAGGAAATTCAATCACATTGGCATGGCAAAAGGATCAAGAGGTGGACCCTCAAAATGCTAAGGCAAGCATTGGCAAAAGCTCAAGACTCCATTTTTGGTTTAGTGATCCAAGATCACATTGAGTCTATAGGAAAGCCAATACTATTAAAAGGGATGAGGTTATGATAATGATCTGGTTGCTCAAAGTGCTTAGTGATACATCTCCTAAACTATCAAGCAACTCTCACTTCCATAATACACTCATAAGTAATCTCGGTCCCACCGATTTCCTAAACTCACCACACCGAGATGAACCACCTCAGCCATATAGCCAAACCCTAGAAATCTCGGATTTTCCGATTCTGAACTCGGTCTCACCGAAACTTGAGTTGCCAAGCTTCTGTAACCTTCTGTCATCAAATCGGTGTCACCGAGATGATGAAGTCGGTCCCACCGAGATTGGCAATCTCTTGTCTTTACACGAATCGAACTCACCGAGTTTGCATTTTCGGTCCCACCGAAAATCCCAACGTTCACATGATTTGAACTTTCGGTCTCACCGAGTTGTCAACTTCGGTCCCACCGAGATTGGTCAAATGTGTAACGGTTGGATTTTGTGTGGAGGCTATAAATACCCTCCACCCCTCTTCATTCGTGGAGAGAGCCATCGAAAGAACTACCACTCCTACCTTACATTTCGAGAAGAAAACTACCTACCCTTGTGTTGAGATCAAGTTGCTCCACTCCCATCATATGAAGCTTGATCTCTAGCCTTCCCAAGTTGCTTTCCACTCAATCCTTTCTTCCACCACAGCCAAATCAGTGAGGAGAGTTGAGTGTTGGGGAGATTATCATTTGAAGCACAAGAGCAAGGAGTTCATCATCATCAACACCCTCTATTACCTTTTGGAGGGTGGTGCCTCCTAGATTGGTTAGGTGTCGCTTGGGAGCCTCCGTCAAGATGTGGAGTTGAAGCAAGAAGTTTGTAAGGGCAAGGAGATCGCCTACTTCGTGAAGATCTACCCGAGTAAGGCTAGCCCTCCGTGGGCGTGGCCATGATGGCATAGACAAGGTTGCTTCTTCGTGGACCCTTCGTGGGTGGATCCTCCGTGGACTCTCGCAGCCGTTACCCTCCGTGGGTTGAAGTCTCCATCAACGTGGAATGACGATAGCACCACCTATCGGAACCACGAGAAAAAATCTCCGTGTCTCCAAATTGCGTTTGATCTTCTCCACTTCTCTTTACTACTTGTGCAATTTACTTTCCGCTGCTCATACTCTAGAATTGCATGTGTAGTATGTTACTTGACTTGTGTGTTATGCAAAATCTGCCAAAAACTTGTATTTGTCAAAAGGCATAATTTTTATCTTGTCGAGTAGTCTAATCACCCCCCCCCCTCTAGACACTCTCGCCTTTTTCGATCCTACAATTGGTATTAGAGCTTTGGTCTCCATTGCTTTGGTTTACACACCATTGGAGGAAGATGTACGTGTCTATGTTTGGGAGTGTTAGCCATAGAGTGCCTATTCTTAGTGGAGTGTCCTATAACTCATGGAGGATTGAAATGCTTATTATCTTTAAGATGTATAACTTGCGCAAATATGTTGAAACCCCCTATGTGCCTCCATTTGACCCCTTGCACCCTACCATGGATGAAGAGCTTGATTTGCTTTGTAACCTTAGAACTGTAAATCTTATCATTAGAGGGTTACCCGATAACTTGCTTAAGCTCGTTACAAACTTTGAGTGCGCCTATGCTATGTGGAAGTTCTTGGAAGAACTTTATCCGGACTGCTCTTTGAGAGGTCTTGATGAAATTCTATACAAGACTATTGAATTTGATATGATGCTTCTAATGATCCCAACTTTGATAAATGCTTCTTTGAGCTTCGTGATCTCATAAAAAAGAAGGGTGATCCTTGTCTTATCAATGCTCTAATTAGAAATGCTCTTGTATTGCATTCTGATGATTATTGTCACATTGACAAAACTAATGCAAGTGGTTGTCAAATTGACCTAGGTGTTGATGATGAACTATCTATGGGTCAATATGATGATGAGCATGAGCATGATGATGATTTCTCCAATTCGGACACCGAGCTAGACAAGATCATGAAGAGTCTCAATCTTATGGCGAACATGAGAGACTACATATCCGGTGGAAAAGAGTGGATTCTTGATAGTGGATGCACCGATCACATGACCGGAGACGAAGACATGTTTCGAGAGCTTGCAAAGAACGATGGTCCACGCAAGTATGTGACTTTTGGAGACAACTCCAAGGATAAGGTACTTGGCCTTGGTAAGGTGGCCATATCTCATGATAGCTCTATTCAAAATGTCATGCTTGTTGAATCACTTGGATACAATTTACTTTCCGTGTCTAGATTAGCTGACTTTGGATTCAATGTGCTATTCACCGAGGTAGATTGCCAAGTCTTTCGTCGTGACAATCATAACATGGTATTTACCGGTATCCGTAGAGGTGATCTATATATTGTTGATTTCACTAAGAGAGCCCAACCTAGAACTTGCTTTATTGCTAAATCCGCTAAAGGTTGGTTATGGCATAGAAGGCTTGGACATGTTGGTATGCGTAATCTAGACAAGCTAATCAAAGGTGATCACATTCTTGGCGTTAAAGATGTTTTCTTTGACAAAGATAGACTTTGTAGTGCTTGTCAGGCAGGAAAACAAGTAGGTGGAAGTCATCCCGTGAAGAACATCATGACCACAAGGAGACCGCTCGAGCTTCTTCATATGGATCTCTTCGGTCCCAATGCTTACAAAAGCCTTGGTGGTAACTCCTTTGGTCTTGTTATAGTTGATGATTATTCCAGATTTACGTGGGTATTTTTCCTTGATGACAAATCACAGATTCAGAGAATCTTCAAAACCTTTGCCAGAAAGGCCCAAAATCAATTTGAGGTGAAGATCAAGATAGTTCGGAGTGACAATGGAACGGAGTTCAAGAACGCCCATGTAGACTCTTTTCTCGATGAGGAAGGGATTCTACATGAGTTCTCGGCTACGTACACTCCTCAACAAAATGGAGTTGTTGAGAGGAAGAACCGAACGCTCATAGAGATGGCGAGAACGATGCTTGATGAATACAAGACACCGAAGCACTTTTGGGGTGAAGCCGTCGAGACAGCTTGTCATGCTATCAATAGGCTTTATCTTCATAAGCTCCTCGGCAAGACATCATACTGAGCTCCTCACGGTAACAAACCCCAAGTGGGATACTTTCGTGTCTTTGGTTGAAATGCTATATCCTTGATAAGCATCGTCGGTCTAAATTTGCTCCTAAAACTCATGAAGGCTTTTTTCTTGGTTATGGATCAAACTCCCACACCTACCGTGTCTACAATAATTTCACCCGAAGGGTTGAAGAGACGGTAGATGTGAAGTTTGATGAATCTAATGGCTCGCAAGTAGAGCAAATGCCTATTGATGTAGGAGACAAGGACCCATCGGAAGCCATTCAAGATTTATCTATTGGAAAGATAAGTCCCATGGAAGAGAAGGAGAGTACCTCATCTACATATGTGGAGCCCCCTACCTCACGGCAAGATGAACCTCAAGGCAACATGGAGGCCTCCACAAGTGGAACTCACCAAGATGAGGAAGTGCAACAAGAAGATCCACCACAACCTCCTTCTCCACCACCTCAAGACAACACCAACAACAATGAAGAAGAAGAAGAGGAAGATGAAGATGAGGAGGAAGCTCAGCCACAACCACAACAAAAGCTATCCCGAGTCCGAGCAAGAGTCAAGAAAAATCATCCCGTGGAACAAATGATGAACGACATCGACTCCGGGAGAATTACTCGCTCTAAAACTCGCTTAGCTAACTTTTGTGAGCATTACTCATTTATCTCTAGTCTTGAACCTATGAAGGTAGAAGAAGCACTTGAAGACCCGGATTGGGTGAACGCTATGCACGAAGAGCTACACAACCGAGAGGAACAATGTATGGACTTTGGTAGAGAAGCCCAAGGATGATCAAAACGTCATTGGAACCAAATGGGTGTTTCGGAACAAGCAAGATGAAGATGGACAAGTCATCCGCAACAAGGCTCGTCTCGTAGCTCAAGGTTACACACAAGTCGAAGGTATGGACTATGGTGAGACCTATGCCCCCGTTGCTAGACTTGAGTCCATTCGCATTCTTCTTGCTTATGCCAATCACCATGATATTACTCTCTATCAAATGGATATTAAAAGCGCTTTCCTAAATGGTGAAATTGAGGAGGAAGTATTTGTGAAACAACCTCCCGGATTTGTGAATCCTAAAAAGCCTAATCATGTTTACAAGTTGCACAAAGCTCTTTATGGCCTTAAACAAGCTCCTAGAGCTTGGTACAAATGTTTGACTAGCTTTCTTCTTGAAAAAGGATTTGAGATTGGAAAAATAGACTCAACGCTATTCACGAAAAGGGTTGGTGGTGAACTATTTGTGTGCCAAATATATGTTGATGATATTATCTTTGGTTCAACTAACCCTCATTTCAGCGAGAAGTTTGGAAAGCTCATGTCAGAGAAGTATGAGATGTCCATGATGAGTGAACTCAAATTCTTCCTTGGGTTGCAAATCAAGCAATCTAAGGAGGGTACCTTTGTCTCACAAACAAAGTACACCAAGGATCTCTTCAAGAAGTTCAACATGCAAGAAAGCAAAGGTATGAGAACCCCCATGCCTACAAGTGGACATAATGACTTGACAAAAGATGGAGAACCCGTTGATCAAAAGGTTTACCGATCTATGATTGGTTCTCTACTATATCTCTCGTGCTTCTCGTCGACATAATGTTGAGTGTATGCATGTGTGCTCGATATCAAGCAGCCCCTAAAGAATGTCATCTTAAAGCTGTTAAAAGAATTGTGAGATATTTGATACACACACCAAACTTTGGCATTTGGTATCCTAAGAGGGCCTCTTTCGACCTTGTTGGCTATTCCGACTCGGACTATGCGGTGACAGGTTGATAGAAAGTCAACTTCGAACGTGTCAATTCCTTGGTCGATCCCTTGTATCTTGGTCCTCCAAGAAACAAAATATGGTATCATTATCCGCCAAGCGGAATATATATTGCTGCCGGTTCATGTTGTGCTCGATTGCTATGGATGACACAAACGCTTAAGGATTATGGGATACATGTGAGACATGTTCCTTTGCTTTGTGACAATGAGAGTGCAATTAAGATTGGACACAATCCCATGCAACACTCTCGAACGAAACATATTGAAGTTCGTCACCATTTTATTCGTGATCACATTGCCAAGGGAGACATCAATCTTAAGCATGTTAGATCGACAAACAACTTGTCGATATCTTTACAAAACCACTTGATGAGAAAGTGTTTTGTCGCTTAAGGAGTGAGTTGAACATCATTGATGCTTCAAACTTGGAGTGAAAACTCCATTGATGCATGCAAGGCATGAGCCTAATTGACTAATCCTTGATATTTCTCTTATGATGATGATCATATGTCTTGGACACATTTGCCCCTTGTATTGCATCTAACTCCTTGCAGGTACTTGGATGATCTACATTCCACAAGATTACCACACACTCAAATCATGAGTAATCTTGTCATTGACCAAGTATCTAGCCCTTTGGGATGTTGAGTTCAAGGAACAAAATTCCACATATCCTTTTGACACCTTATACATCTAGTATTTCACTCTTGTCATCTTGGATATCCTTGAGTATTTCCTTGCTTGCCTAACCCATGTAGGAAGATGAACTACACAAGTGGAAATGGCGCTCCAAATTCACATTCAATGAGCACCTACATCAAGTTCACCTACACGAGTAAAGCAACAACAAGCCCAAGGTATGTTCGTCACATCTTTAAGAAGCTTTGCTCAAAGACATGAGTACAAGCAGCTTCATAAGATGTGATCACATCAAATGCTTAATCGAAAAATGGCAACCCCATTTTGAGCTTAAACGATAAGTATGACCTATGATCAAATGTCCTCATTTGACTCCTAAGTCAATATACTCAAACATATGTGACTTTGTCGCCGACCCTTATCTAGATGAAGTACATATGTCTTGGAGTCTTTCTATTTTCTCTTATGTTCTCTCATTGAGTTTTCATTAAAAAAAACTTCATCTAGGAATCTTTTCATTACTATTCTTCTGTTTTTGTGAATATCCTTTTGGCTCTGATCAATTCCTCGAAAATCATTTACAAATTCATTGCAAATCCTTTGAAACATTCCTTGCAAAGTGAGCTGAATTATTTCTGTATTTCCTTGGAATTAAACTCGGCGTCACCGACTTAATTATTTCGGTCTAACCGAAAAGGATCTGCCCTAAGTCCCTGACTTTCGGACTCACCGATCCATATCAATTCGGTGTCACCGATTTATTTCCTCCAGGATATCATCTTCTGCAGCTCCACTCAATGATTCTCTATGCATGTTTTCTTATTGCCCTGTTGTGATTCTTAAGGATCCCACTTCTTTCCATCTTCCCTGCCCTTCCTAGTTTCTTGTCCTTTTCGCACTTGATGTCAAAGGGAGAAGACTTAGGGGGAGAAGAGAAGATTTAGGGGGAGAAGAAGAGCAATCTTACCTTAAGGGGGAGAGAATCACATCAAAGCTTTGCCGTGTTCCACATTGGATATTACATTTGGCATCATTCTTTTGATTTTGCCTTTTCCTCAAAGGGAGAGGAATCTTCACAATTGATATCTTATGGAAAGCAAAATCTCTCAGAGTTCATTGAAAATCTTTTAGTTTCAGGAGACATGTTTGCTGATTCAAGCTTGTGCTCAATATGAGACACTCTTTATACATGTCATCCCTGGCTTGGTACTCTTGATGTTCTTGCAGTTGGTTGAAGAAATACTCTTGTGTTATCTAACCTTGTTTTCCCAAGTTTTATTTCTTCAGGTACAATGCCAAGGAACCTCAAGGTAAGTATATGCACTTTGCAGAATGTGCATGATGGTGACTTACTTGTGAATACTTGTTTGCAAGAAATCACCATGCACATATGCATTATCACTCACTTCTTTTCATCTCGCTCGATGCATATAGCCAAGCTGCATGTAGCACATCCTGCTTTTCTCTCTTGTGTGCTTGTGGTAGTCCAAAACCATAATTTATGAAAATCTTGCATACTTGTAGGGGAGTCTGTACTACATGTTTGTCAAAGCTTTGTGATAATTCTGTCTTTCTTTGATAGCTTTGATGTCTTGTTTTGTGTGTTGCCATCAATTACCAAAAGGGGAGATTGAAAGCACATTTGCTCCTCGGGTGGTTTTGGTAATTAATGACAACATACTTTGTGGTTGGACTAATGCTTTTATCAAGTATGTTTCAGAAATTCAATCACATTGGCATGGCAAAAGGATCAAGAGGTGGACCCTCAAAATGCTAAGGCAAGCATTGGCAAAAGCTCAAGACTCCATTTTTGGTTTAGTGATCCAAGATCACATTGAGTCTATAGGAAAGCCAATACTATTAAAAGGGATGAGGTTATGATAATGATCTGGTTGCTCAAAGTGCTTAGTGATACATCTCCTAAACTATCAAGCAACTCTCACTTCCATAATACACTCATAAGTAATCTCGGTCCCACCGATTTCCTAAACTCAGTCACACCGAGATGAACCACCTCACCATATAGCCAAACCCTAGAAATCTCGGATTTTCCGATTCGAACTCGGTCTCACCGAAACTTGAGTTGCCAAGCTTCAGAACTTCGTCATCAAATCGGTGTCACCGAGATGATGAAGTCGGTCCCACCGAGATTGGCAAGCTCTTGTCTTTACACGAATCGGACTCACCGAGTTTGTATTTTCGGTCCCACGAAAATCCCAACGTTCACATGATTTGAACTTTCGGTCTCACCGAGTTGTCAACTTCGGTCCCACCGAGATTGGTCAAATGTGTGTAACAGTTGGATTTTGTGTGGAGGCTATAAATACCCTCCACCCCTCTTCATTCGTGGAGAGAGCCATCGAAAGAACTACCACTCCTACCTTACATTTCTGAGAAGAAAACTACCTACCCTTGTGTTGAGATCAAGTTGCTCCACTCCCATCATATGAAGCTTGATCTCTAGCCTTCCCAAGTTGCTTTCCACTCAATCCTTTCTTCCACCACAGCCAAATCAGTGAGGAGAGTTGAGTGTTGGGGAGATTATCATTTGAAGCACAAGAGCAAGGAGTTCATCATCATCAACACCATCTATTACCTTTTGGAGGGTGGTGCCTCCTAGATTGGTTAGGTGTCGCTTGGGAGCCTCCGTCAAGATGTCGAGTTGAACCAAGAAGTTTGTAAGGGCAAGGAGATCGCCTACTTCGTGAAGATCTACCCCGAGTAAGGCTAGCCCTCCGTGGGCGTAGGCCATGATGGCATAGACAAGGTTGCTTCTTCGTGGACCCTTCGTGGGTGGAGCCCTCCGTGGACTCTCGCAGCCGTTACCCTCCGTGGGTTGAAGTCTCCATCAACGTGGAATGACGATAGCACCACCTATCGGAACCACGAGAAAAAATCTCCGTGTCTCCAAATTGCGTTTGATCTTCTCCACTTCTCTTTACTACTTGTGCAATTTACTTTCCGCTGCTCATACTCTAGAATTGCATGTGTAGTATGTTACTTGACTTGTGTGTTATGCAAAATCTGCCAAAAACTTGTATTTGTCAAAAGGCATAATTTTTATCTTGTCGAGTAGTCTAATCACCCCCCTCTAGACACTCTCACCTTTTTCGATCCTACAGGGCCCTAACCCACAGGTCTTTTCCCAGGATCTTACCTGACTCTTCTAATTCCCCCGGAGTTATTCTCAAATTCTTGTCAATCGTGACGTAAGAATGAATTTCATCAGTCACATGCCTTTTCCAAGATCGCTTTCAAATTCTTTTCATTGTTGGCTCAACCTCTCTGCTTTTCATTCTCCCGGAGTATCTCAGTAATTTTGGTGTTGTTTCTCGTCATCATTTGAAGACCGAAGAAGAGTTTTTCCTCTAAATCTTGTCCATGCTCTTGAAGATTTGCGGTTCTAGCTTCTTGTTATCCTCTCGAATTATTCCATTTGTCAGATATTCTTTTCATCTATCCGGAGTATTTCAGAAGTTGTTTTTCCATTTCTTTTCACCGGAGGCCATCATTCCAGTTATCGTTCTCTATTTATCCCGGTGTCTCGTTCAAATGTTCGTTAATCAGCTCATGATCTCTTTGTTCTTTTGCATCTAAATCCCCTCTAGCGTATTGGTTCTCCTAATTCTCCCCGATGATTCATTCTCTTTCATCAGTCATTTCCGAATTCTAATGGTGGTTCTTTCAGATTCTTTTTCCTTGGTTATCATATTAATTCATTCGTTCTTTCCAATCCTACCAGTGGTTCATGAAGACTCTCTCAAGTTTTGTGTCATATTCCCCTTAATCCTTTTTCGAGAAGAATAAGTAGTATGAAAAATCCTTTGCTTGTCATCAATTTAATTTGATGAAGGATAAGCATATAATAAATCTTATTCTTATTTCATTCAAGTGATTATCCCTTCCTTCGGAGTTTGTTCTTGATGAATAAATTCTAGTTCCAAGTGTTTTCATTTTTTTTTCTTTTCCGGAGTTCAAATTTCCTCGACCATTTCGTCGGAACCTTCATCTAAATCATCGCAAGGGTCATCTTATTCTTTCATCCTTCATTCTATCTCATCATCCTTTTGTCACCAGAGTTCTTCATGGTGGTTCTTCATGATTTAATTCATTCTTCAAGTGTTTATCGAGATTCTTCTCGAAGGAGCTCAAGTTTCTTTCCTTCTTGTTTTTTTTGAAGTGCAATTAATTCTCCGTATTCTTTTGAAGTGGAGTTTTGTATTTCTTTGTTCTTCTCAGATATCCAATCATTTCCGTTTGTGGCCGTTTATCACCTTATGATTTTGAGATGTTATCCGTAAGTCCACAACAAGCTTATTCTTTTCGTTGTTGATATTTCTCAACAACTTCGTTCAAGTGGCTGTCAATTTCATTCATGGTAGAAGATGTCATCTTCTTCTCCGTTCTTTTCATTCAACTCTTTCAATTCTTTCCGGAGGTTTTGTGTCACGTCTTCATCAAGTATCATTCCATCCTCTCAAGTTCATGTTCTATTCTTTCCATGTTCAGTCAGAGTTCTGCCTAAATCCTTTCAGTCTTATCCGTTTCTTTTCTCGTTCTAACCAGAGTGATTTCATAGTCTATTTGATTCCTTGAGCTTTTGATTCTCGTCATTCTCGTCATTCCTCTCTTCTTCTCGAGTGCTCTCAATTCTTTGCTTCTTCTCTTGAGTTCTTGTTTCACATCATCCCTTTTCCCTTCCGTCTTGGTCCTAAGATCTCGGGACGAGATCTCTTGTTAGTGGAGGAGTGTTGTAACGCCCCGGATCCGATGCGCCAGGTGTCTTCCAGTTATTCGCCGCCATTGCCATGTCATTTGCTTACGTGTTGCATTTTATCATGTCATCATGTGCATCTCATTTTGCATACATGTTCGTCTCATGCATCCGAGCATTTTCCCCGTTGTCCGTTTTGCAATCCGGCACTCCTATGTTCCCCGGCGTCCCCCTTTTGTCTCTCGTTGTGAGCCGGTGTCAAACTTTCTCGGAATGGCCCGAGGTTTGCCAAGCGGCCTTGGTATAGCACCGGTAGACCGCCTGTCAAGTTTCATGCCATTTGGAGGTCGTTTGATACTCCAACGTTAAACAGGGTAACCGTAAAGGCCCCTTCTCTTTGCAGCCCAACACCCCTTCCAAAGTGGCCCAAAACCCAGCAAACTCCCCTCCATGCTCTCGGTCGTTCGATCACAATCGCGTGGCCGAAAACCGCTCCTCATTTGGACACTCCCACCTCCTCCTAGCTATAAATATGTGCAACCATCCGAAATTTCGGGTCCAAAACCCTAGCTTCTTCCTCCTCCCGCCAACGGACACGTCCACCCTCTCGGCCAGACACGTCCGCCCGCCGCCGCCCGGCCAACCGCAGCGCGACACGTCGTCGTCGCCAGCACCCTCTCTCTCCTCCGCCGCCCGGGCCCACGGGCCCATCCGCCGCCGCCCGCTCCCGCCCGAAGCCCGCTCCGCCCGACCGCTCTCCGCTTCGCCGCCCGGCGGCCGCCGCCTCCGCCGCCTCGCTGCTGGCGCCGCGCTACGACCGGCCGCCGAAGCGCCTCGCCCTGCGCGCCGAAGCTCCGCCACCGAGCACGCCGGCCTCCGCGCCTCCCGCGCCCCCTTCTCCCGCCGCCCGTCGCCGCCGCTCGCAGAGCTTCGCCGGAGCGCGGCGCCTCGCACTGTCGCCTACCGTGGCTCGCCTCCGGCCTCGCGCCGCCGCCGTGCCTCCCGTCCTCGCCGGACGGATCCGGCCGGATCCTGCCTCCCGAGTGCCTCCGGCCGTCGCGGCCACCTCCGCCCGTCTCCGTGAGATCCATGGCCACGTTGTCTCCCCGAGGTCCAAATCTCTGTCCCTGCATTTTGACATAATCATGCCAAGTTCATCGCGTCATAACTCTGTGCATGTAGCTCCGTTTTGTGCGTATAATTTGTCAAATTGTTTGTCTCGATGAGTACTTCATTTCATTCCATTGCTTCATTTTCATTTGAGCTCATCTTGATGCCGAAAAATTTGTTGGAAGAGTGCATGTTGATGTTAATCATTGGGCTGTTATAACTTGCTCATTTGTCATTTTTGCCATGTTTGATGTGTGCATCCTATGAGGTTGATGTCTACATGTGTTTTGATCTATGATATGTCATCTTTCCACAGGTGCAAACCATGTATTTTTGTGAGTTGTGTGCTGAGTGCATCAAGCTTGTTAAGTAGAGTATTTGCTGTTGCTGTTTTCCTGACAGATTCTGATATATTTTGTTGCTATGTAAACCTATTGCTACAAGTCATACTATGCATAATATGGAGATGTTCACTAAGGATGTTTTGTTATACATGTCATTCTCTATCCATTCATGCCCCTGGTTGCATTTATAGCTTGTTGTAGACTGTTCATTTCTTGCTCCAAAGTTGCTAAATGATGTTGCTGTCAGCCTGTTAACATGAAGTTCAGTTTTGGCCATGTGCTTTTCTAGTGATCCATGTACCCTATGAACTTGTTCTTGCCATTCTTAGCTTCATAAACATGTATTCTTACTGTTGGTTGCCTTGCCATGCCATGTATTGCTCTGTGGTGAGTGGTTCAAGCTCACCAACATGCCTACTTATTGTTGTTCCTGCCATGTATGAATCTGTAATATAACTTGCCATGTTTACATGGGTGCCATCATATTTTCTGATCCTTTTTGGCTCATGGTCAGTAAGGGACTCTTGTTCTATGCAATTAGTAGATTCATGCCATGCCTTTGTTTGCCATGATAAGTTCCTGTAACATGTTGTTTGATAGCTCTAAACATTGCAACCTGATGTTATTTCTGCCAAGTCTGAAACTGTTATTATTTGCAATCTTCCCATGTGAGTTTGAGCATTTTCTAGTGATTTCTAGAGATAGCTCAGTGTTCATGTTTTGTTATGCTTTACCTGTATTTCATGCCCATGCCTTTTGTTATTATGTTGGGGTGCTGTAGCATATTGTTTTGATGCTTGCAATATGCCTAGTTGCTGTTATGGACAAATTGTTGTTATGACTTGTATAGAGTGTATGTGTTGCACCGTTGCTCCGTTTTGAGTGTGCTCTATATGAAACTTGCTTGATTTTGCATGTAGTTTCATATTATCATGTTGCATCCTTGTTTTGAGGTGTTTGCTTGATGTTTGGGTGCATTTTGCATCAATGCGATGCTTAACTTGTTTTGCTCATATCTTCTAGGCCGTAGCTCCGAATCTAATGAACTTTATATGTAACTTGACTAGAACTTCGTGTAGATCCTCTTGGTGCTCTTTAACTTTCTTTTTAACAACTTCAACTTAAGGTTTATTCAGTTCTGGACCAATTTCGAAATATGCATATGAGGACTTACCGGAATTGTTATATGTTGTTCCCGGCCTCATTTAAACTTGCCTTGATGTGTTGTTCTTGTTTGCATCATCTCTTGCCATGAGTAGCTTCATGTAGCCTTGTCATGCATCATGCTTGTTGTGCATCATGTCTTGTCTATGTGTGGTGTGTTTACTATGTTGTGTGCTTCTTCTCGATAGTTCCCGTTTCGTTGCGATCATGAGGATTCGTTCATCTACGCTTGGTTCGTCTTCGTGGCTTCATCTTCTTCATAGACTCATTCTTCTTCCTTGCGGGATTTCAGGCAAGATGACCGCTACCCTGGATCTCACTACTATCATTGCTATGCTAGTTGCTTCGTTCTATCACTATGCTGCGTTACCTATCATTTGCTCTTCAAGCCTCCCAAATTGCCATGAACCTCTAACCTTTGACACCCTTCCTAGCAAACCGTAGTTTGGCTATGTTACCGCTTTGCTCAGACCCTCTTATAGCGTTGTTAGTTGCAGGTGAAGTGAAGATTTCTCCTTGGTGGACAGGGTTTTGTTGGGATATCACAATATCTCTTATATTATTAATGCATCTGTATATTTGGTAAAGGGTGGAAGGCTCGGCCTTATGCCTGGTGTTTTGTTCCACTCTTCCCGCCCTAGTTTCCATCATACCGGTATTATGTTCCTGGATTTTGCGTTCCTAACACGGTCGGGTGATTTATGGGACCCCCCTGACAGTTCGCTTTGAATAAACTCCTCCAGCAAGGCCCAACCTTGGTTTTACCATTTGCCTCACCACCACCTACTTTTCCCTTGGGAGTAATTAACCCAAGGGTCATCTTTATTTTAGCCCCCCCCCGGGCCAATGCTTGTCTAAGTGTTGGTCCAAACCGAGCGATGTCCGGCGCCCCCTGGGCAACCAGGGTCTATGCCAACCCGACGTCTTGCTCATCCGGTGTGCCCTGAGAACGAGATATGTGCAGCTCCTATCGGGATTGTCGGCGCATCGGGCGGCTTTGCTGGTCTTGTTTTATTATTGTCGAAATGTCTTGTAAACTGGGATTCCGAGACTGATCGGGTCTTCCTGGGAGAAGGAATATCCTTCGTTGATCGCGAGAGCTTATCATGGGCTAAGTTGGGACACCCCTGCAGGGTATAAACTTTCGAGAGCCGTGCCCACGGTTATGTGGCAGATGGGAATTTGTTAATGTCCGGTTGTAGATAACTTGACACCAGATCTGAATTAAAATGCATCAACCGAGTGTGTAGCCGTGATGGTCTCTTCTCGGCGGAGTTCGGGAAGTGAACACGGTTTCTGTGTTATGTTTGACGTAAGTAGGAGCTCAGGATCACTTCTTGATCATTACTAGTTGACGACCGTTCCTTTGTTTCTCTTCTCGCTCTCATTTGCGTATGTTAGCCACCATATCATGCTTAGTCGCTGCTGCAACCTCACCACTTTACCCCTTCCTTTCCCATTAAGCTTTGCTAGTCTTGATACCCATGGTAATGGGATTGCTGAGTCCTCGTGGCTCACAGATTACTACAACAACAGTTGTAGGTACAGGTTTTGCGATGATCATGACATGAGAGCGATGCTTGCTTGCTTGAGTTCTTCTGCTTCTTCTTCGATCAGGGGATAGGTTCCAGGTCGGCAGCCTGGGCTAGCAGGGTGGATGTCGTTTGAGTTTCTGTTTGTGTTCCATCCGTAGTCGGATGTTGATCTCTTGTAAGATTATGTTGTATTCGTGTGGCATTGTATGCCTTATGTATGTATCCCCATCTATTATGTAATGTTGATGTAATGATATCCACCTTGCAAAAGCGTCTTCAAGATGCGCTTCTATCCTTGGTGGGACCTTCGAGTTCCTTTAGGATAGGGTCGCATCTTGGGCGTGATAAGTACATTACACAAAATCATAGGTGGCATGTAGGAATTCCAGTGCACTACATTAGGCTCCCTTAGAGTGCTGCCGATCCAACATCTGAGTCATGGCTAGTTTATGAATACGCACACAATCGTTAATTGGTGGTTTAAGTATGTGCAAGGGATATGCAATGTAGTATCATGTAGAGATGTCTGAAATTAGCCGTGTCAACTTGCAGATAGGGTTACACAATGAAAAAGTACAAGATGTATGTGGCAATTTCATGGAACATCACAAAAAAAAGGAGAGGCAGCGGTGAGCCTATACAGTGTGCTATGGTACGCCACTCCTCCATTGCAATCATCGTGACATGTTATTTGTATGCCAGTTCTATTAGCCAAGTTTCTTAGGGACAGTTATTACGAGTTATCCTAAGAAAATAAGCACCTGTGAATATAAGCTCCATGTAATACGGTAACCAGTTCTTTTCATTGCGTTTTCAGCTTATCTTTGGTATGATCAGTGGAAAGTCTAGATTGCATTATATATATTTTTCATTTTGCTGCACATATGGAAATTAATTTGACTTGCAAACATCACAAATTGAACCCAGTGCAGTAATTAATATGATAGGAAAACAGACCATCACTATTTGCTCAAAATGCAAATACAAAGATACCATCTACTTGGCACAATCTACTTTGGTCAATGTTTTCCATAGAGATCCCATTGCCTAATTTAAACGAAGAACGCATGACCCACATTTAAATGAAGAAAAATTATTTGTTGAAATTCGATTGTGCAAGTGGCTGGTTATTATCATATAGCAGCACCACCTGAAAGCATCATATAGCAGCAGCAGCAGCTCATAGCAACTCATCATACAGCAGCAGCAGTCTGCAATTCATCATATACCAGCAGCAGCTCATAGCAATTCATCATATAGGAGCAGCAGGAGCATCTCATAGAAATTCATCATATAGCAGCAGCAGGAGCAGCTAGTAGCAACTCATCATATAGCAGCAGCAGCAGCTCATAGAAACTCATCATACAGCAGCAACAGTCTGCAATTCATCATATACTAGCAGCAGCTCATAGCAATTCATCATATAGCAGCAGCAGGAGCAGCTCATAGCAATTCATCATATAGCAGTAGCAGGAGCAGCTTGTAGCAACTCATCATATAGCAGCAGCAGCAGCTCATAGCAATTCATCATATAGCAGCAGTAGCAGCTCATAGCAACTCATCATACAGTAGCAGCAGCTCATAGCAATTCATCATGTAGCAAAGAAAGAGAGCAGCTCATAGCAATGCATCATATAGCAGCAGCAGAAGCAGCTCATAGCAATTCATTGTATAGTGGATCGAGTGAAAATTTGGCAAAAATCGAGGAGATCCTCACCTTGTTGGATGAGCTCATCCTTCAACAAACACCTCAAGGCCATGGCACGAGGAGGAGGAGGGGAACAAGGTGCTACGCGCGATGTGGCATCAGCCATAGTTGTGCAGCGCCCGCTGGAGTAGTGCGTTGGACGAACCACAGTGGAGGAGCTGCTGGAGACCATGAGAATGAGGGGCGGCGCCAGAGGGGGGAGCAGCCAGGGAGATTTGCCCCTACCCGCCAGCCATGTAGCCTAGCTGGACATAGCATCGTCGAGGACCAGGCCAGATGGGACCAGTGGCGACAGCTCGCTGGAGGAACCCTAGTGCTGCAGGCAGGGGATCGAGGTAGAGGGAAAGGGGAGAGGAGATGTAAGTGGGCAGGGCAATGAATGCTTGCGTGTTTGTTTTTACTTGAGGGTCAAGTGTGACACAGGCGTCAGCAGTTGCATTTTGAGTGTAATATAGGCAGACAACAGAGTCATTTCACTATTCCCCTTCCCTTCAATTTTTAGTGAGGTTCTACCCGAAACACCCCCCTCCAAAGAGAAATTAGTTAAGCCCAAGCCCATAACTCAAAAATGACTTCTTTATATCTTTTATGGCTTATTTTTACAATATACCCTGAAAAGGCGAAATCGAACTGGCCCTTAACCTGCAATTCAATTGTGCGTGCAATTATGAATCACTCCTGCCTGCTATCTGTACATTTAGGCATCATCATACATGGCCTAACCTAATACATGTGCATTCCGTTGTAGAATCTGGAATATGCAATGTTTATGTTAGTTCATACGTTGCACATGATGTTTAAATGCCCCTTAAATCTGGTCAGTCAAGTGATGGTCTTTAAGCCTCCTTCTTTGCTTCTTTTCTTGATATGTAAGATTTGCTCACACATCTGTTCAATTGCTTGTTTGCATCAGCCAGCCATACTAGGACTGTTTGCTTTGATTACTTGTTGTTCTTGACCTAACACTCTAACAGAGCTTGTCAATGATTTAAACGCTAAGGGCTGCTGTAGTGGGGCCTTGTCTAACTAAATAAAGGTTTGGCTGTACACTACAGTAGGCTCTCCAAGAGTACCTGGAGATCCAGTTCGAAGGTATGCCTAGTTTTTACATAGTGCAGACATAGTAAATGCTCATTTCATTGTGTGCAAGTACAAGAGATGCGGCATGTTTCATTATGTGGTGTTGTTTTGTTATAATCTCATCCTTTTGTGTTCACAGACTGGAAAGTATGCATATTTATCTTCCAAGAAGACGAGTAACTAGTTTGTGTCACCTTGCAGAGGGGGTGCAGTGAAGATAAGATTGAGGATTTCCAAGTACAATATGTTAGGAAGGAGCCTTGCAAGAGAAGTAGGAGCTGCGGTGAGCCTCTTCAACCTGCTAAGGTAAGTCACTGTATGCAACTCAACAGTTCAATTCCTTGTTTGTTTCAGGCATAGTTAATTTTCTCTTTTCAATTGCTTTATTTGTCCTCACTTAATGAGATGCCCAAATAATTATGCCTGATGTTCGGTACTTGTATCACTATTAGTTGACATAATTAAAGGCCTTACCATTTAATTACTCTACCGAAGTGTGCCTGAAGCTTTGAAGTCTATTAACCAACTATTATTGCATGAGGCTCACAATATAGTTTATACTATGCTAATGATTGCATAGTTTTGCCTGCTGTAGTATGTTTGTATGAAACCCTCTGATGTTCATTATGCTCCCTAAGACTTTAATTATGCTCCCTAGTTTAGAATGTAACTTGTCTGTGTTTTCGATTGGGCCCCAACATCATGCTCCTCTGGTGAGCTAAGAGGGAATTCTGTATGCAGGCTGCACAGACTATCTTTTTTATAATTTTTAAAATATCACCTACTTATGCTTCATGACGTGTAACATATTTTTTTGTGAAAGTGACGTGTAACATTATTGTTAGTCCTGTTTTGCCATGTAGTACAAAATAGTGTCTTGTTCGCTTCACTGTTGTCACTATATTTTTGCCCTAGTCATGTGTACTTACAGAAAAATTTCAGGATGAAGTGACATCAACACAAAATCTGCGAGCAGTGCGGCATGGCCGTTACCAAATGATTATGGATTGGAATTGGAATGTGCTGATGTTCTCGAGCATCAACTAGAGGTGGCAAGACAACGTGTACATGATTGTCAACGTATAATCAACAAGTTGAGACTGGACATGCAGGTATTAGATGTAGGAGTCAAAAAAATGAAACAAGACACCGAGGTAACCATGAAGGAATTGGAGATTTTGCAGACTGAAATTTGTGCTATCTGAATCCGGCCAATCCTATTTTCTGAAGAGATTATACTTCAAATGGAGTTAAGTTGATGCGCGTCCATGATGTATGAGCCGTATTTGCCCAGTGTATGTAATTTGTTGTTTGTATATGCTTTATTATCACTTGTGCCATACCATAATGCCCAGTGGGTATAATCGGCTGTAATTTCTTTATTGTATAGTGTAAGATTATTCTACCTTTATATGCCTTGATCTCTTTGTTGTATAGTGTATGCTTTTTAGAGGTGATAGTATTGAGTAGGATAACTATTTGAATATGCTATATCGTTCAAATGGGGGCCAACTCGCCCCACCATGGGCCTTCTACGCCTCATAGGATCCATGGGCCTTCTATGTCTCGTAGGATCCATGGGCCTTCTACGTCTCGCAGGATCCATGGGCCTTCTACGTCTCGCAGTGTCCATAGGCCTTCTACGTCTCGCAGGGTCCATGGGTCTTCTACGTCACGTAGGATCCATGGGCCGCCGACTCATTTATGAGTCTTGTACTGGCCTTTAATGGGCCGTAGACGGGCCTATAATGGAAATCGTACGTTTTAATGATTGACCATAACGGGTCGTTAATAGGCCGTATTTGGTGATGCTATGAAAATGGCCCAACAGACTAACGGACCACAAACGGACGATCAGAACGACGGGCTGAATTTGGCCCACAAGCGTAAAATGCGAAGAACGGGCCGTAGTAATCGAATGCTACAAATAAGCCCAAGAATAAATGGGCTCGAGTAGGCGAAAGATAACATGGGCTGTAAACGCCCAATCAATAACGGGCCCTTAATGGGTATAAAGCGATACTTCGTTCATTACGGGCGGTTTCACCACGGTGGTTAATGGGTCTAAAGTAATACACTTTGTTCATCGCGGGCGGTTTCACCACGGGCCGTTAATAGGCCAAGAGTTACATAGGGCCTCATATGGGCGAAGACGTCATGGGCCATACATGGGCCAGAAGTGAAAACGGGTTGGAATCATATTGGATGGCCCAGATGACGCTACTGGGCCTAATTCGGATAGGGCGTAACGGGCCTTGGCTTAGCGGGCTGTAAATGGGCTATATGCGAACAGGCCGTTAACAGGCTTTCCATGGGCCGGCCCGTCCCCTTTTGACCAAGTCAAACGGGCCGGCCTTTTCACAAGAATGGGCCTCTGTTGGGCCGTGCCACATGTCGACGTATCATAGGCGCCTTCTGTCCAATGAGTGGATGACATCTGTCCCAACAATGAGCCGACATGTGTTTCCTCCAGCCAATGATGATTTTACACGTGGAAAATCCCCATTGGTCGGGGCTATTAACGGGTTATCGGATCCAAAACCCGACCCGATAACTTAACGGCATTCCGTTATGGTGGATGCCACGTGTCGGTCACCCTTGACGAAAGCACTTCTGTGACGCACGATTTATCGTCATGGAAGTGGATACTTCTGTGATGATAATTTTGGTAATGTCATCGAACACTTCTATGACAGCACATGTATGACTATCTCGATTCTGTCATAAATTTGTCATGGATGTACATGCATGACAAAAAACGCGACCTACTGTGACAAACACGTATCATCACGGAAGTGTATTTTTTTGTAGTGATGCCTCTACTTGACTAGCTCGTTAATCAAAGATGGTTATGTTTTTAACCTTAGACATGTGTTATCATTTGATGAATGGGATCACATCATTAGAGAATGATGTGATGGACAGGACCCATCCAATAGCTTAGCATTATGATAGTTACAGTTTTATTGTTACTGCTTTCTTCATGACTTATACTTGTTCCTCTAACTATGAGATTATGCAACTCCCAAATACCGGAGGAACACCTTGTGTGCTATCAAATGTCACAACGTAACTGGGTGATTATAAAGATGCTCTATAGGTGTCTCTGAAGGTGTTTGTTGGGTTGGAATAGATCAAGATTAGGATTTGTCACTCTGTGTATCAGAGAGGTATCTCTGGGCCCTCTTGGTAATGCTCATCACTATAAGCCTTTCAAGCAATGTGACTAATGAGTTAGCTACGGGATGAAGCATTACGGAACGATTAAAGAGACTTTCCGGTAATGAGATTGAACTAGGCATGATGGTACCGATGATCGAATCTCGGGCAAGTAACATACCAATGACAAAGGGAACAACGTATGTTGTTGTGCGGTTTGATAGATAAAGATCTTCATAGAAATATGTAGGAGCCCAATATGATAATCCAAGTTCCGTTGTTGGTTATTGATCGGAGATGTGTCTCGATCATGTCTACATTTTCTCGAACCCGTAGGGTTCACATGCTTAACGTTCGATGACGATTTGTATTATGAGTTATGTGTTTTTGATGACCAAAGTTTGTTCGGAGTCCCGGATGAGATCACGGACATGACGAGGAGTCTCTAAATGGTCAAGACATAAAGACTGATATATTTTACGAAGGTATTTGGACACCGGAATGGTCTCGGGACGTTTTGGATATTTATCGAGGAACCGAGGGGTTACCGGAACCCCCCGGGGAAGTTATGGGCCTTAATGGGCCATAACGGAGTAGGAGAGGGTAGCCCGCAGGGTGGTGCGTGCCCCCCAAGGGAGTCCAAATTGGAACAGGGGAGGGGGTGCGGCCCCCTCTTTCCCTCTCCCTCTCCCTCTCCTTCCCTCTTTCCCCTTCTTGGAATAGGAAAGGGAGACCAACTAGGATTGGGAATCCTAGTTGGACTCCCCCTTGGCGTGCCCCCTCAAGGCCGCCGGCCTCCTCCCTCTCCTCCTTTATATACGTGTCCGGGGGCACCCCAAAGACACACCAAGATTTATCTTAGCCATGTGCGGTGCCCCCTTCCATGGTTTACGCCTCCAGTCATAGCGTCGTAGTGCTTAGGCGAAGCCCTACGCAGATCACATCATCAACACCGTCGCCGTGCAGTCATGCTGACAGAACTCTCCCTCGACCCTCTACTGGATCAAGAGTTCAAGGGACGTCATCGAGCTGAACGTGTGCTAAACACGAAGGTGCCGTACGTTTGGTACTTGGATCGGTTGGATCATGAAGACGTTCGACTACATCAACTGCGTTAACTAACGCTTCCGCTTTCAGTCTACGAGGGTACGTGGGCACACTCTCCCCCTCTCATTGCTATGCATCTCCTAGATAGATCTTGCATGATCGTAGGAAATTTTTTGAAATTGCATGCTACGTTCCCCAACAGTTGGGTCCTAAGAGGTTAGTCACAATTGGCTTGGCAACCCATTCTTTTCTTGACACCACTTTGAGTACCAACAAACTTGGCAAACACATTGCCAACCTTATCCCTCCCAAGAGAATAGATATTATCAATAATGATTGGGTTGGATAAGTTACCACTAGTGCATGAAGAAGCGACGTGACCTTTCTCACGACATAAGTAGCAACGTCTACTCTTCATTTTCTTCTCACATGATTTCTCAACAAGAGAAGCATTTACTTGAGTATTCTTGGGAAGTGGCCTTTCTTCAACTTGAGGTTGAGCATGAGATTGAACTTGTGGCCTCTTGCCTTGTTGCTTGTCGCTAATGGCCTTCTTCTTCAATGGGCAAGATCTAACATGATGCCCTTCAATTTTGCAATTGAAGCAAATAATCTTGGTCGAATTCTTGAGTTGTTCTTGGCCCTTCTTCTTGTTTCTCTTCGACTTCTTCTTCTTATTGGAGTTGAATCCAAGTCCACCTTTGTCATTGGGGTATTTTGGCCAAATAAACTTGGCCAAATAATTATTGCAATGAACACCACTACTCACCATATCATTAACTTGTGGCAAACCACATGTAGGTGAAGTAGAAGAAGCTGAGAATACAATACAACCGGAGGTGGAGGGAGGACAATCATCCCTACAAAACTTGGACACGCCATATTTATCTTGAAGCTTTGTCCACAACTCAAGAACATCCCGGAATGACATGAGTTAAAAAATAACTACATTGCTCAAAGCATCAAAAATCACATTCGAAGCTTGATCATTGAGATAAGAGTTTTTCACATCCTCTAAAGATAATCTATGTGGATCCTTTGGAGGAGAAGAACCCATTTCTACAATTCGCTCTAAATTTGGGTCCATGACCCTAAAGATATTAAGCATGCGAATTACCCAAACATCAAAATGTGTGCCATTGAAACTAAGATTGTCAGAGAATCCTAAACCTCTAGTCGACATCCTTACTCTCTAGGTGGTTAAGCCTTATAACGAGAGACGTGGCTCTGGTACCAATTGAAAGATCGAGGATGTCACCTAGAGGGGGGGGTGAAAAGGCACTTTAAAATAATTATGGTTTAGGCTTGAACAAATGCGGAATAAACTTAGCGGTTAATTTGTCAAGCACAAAACCTACAACAACTAGGGTCACCTATGTGCACCAACAACTTATGGTAAGCAAGATAAACAACTAAGTGATAGCAAGAGATATGACAAGAAACAATATAGCTATCACAAAGTAAAGTGCATAAGTAAAGGGCTCAGGTAAGAGATAACCGAGGTACGTGGAGACGATGATGTATCCCAAAGTTCACACCCTTGAGGATGCTAATCTCCATTTGGAGCGGTGTGGAGGCACAATGCTCCCCAAGAAGCCACTAGGGCCACCGTGATCTCCTCACGCCCTCGCACAATGCAAGATGTCGCGATTTCACTAAGGGACCATTAAGGACGGTCACCAAACCTGTACAAATGGCAACCCTTGGGGCAGTAACCCGTACCTGTCAAATTGCTCGGGGCGATCTTCACAACCTAATTGGAGACCCCGATGCTTGCCCGGAGCTTTCCACCACAATGATTGAGTTCCGAACACCACCAACCATCTAGGGAGCCCAAGCACCCAAGAGGAACAAGCTCAAGGGTACCAAGCACCCAAGAGTAATAAGCTTCTCAACTTGTAACTTCCACATATCACCGTGGAGAACTCAAACTGATACACCAAATGCAATGGCAAGGGCAGATAGAGTGCCCAAGTACTTCTCTCCCAAATCCCACCAAAGCAACTAATGCTAGGGAAGAAAATGAGAGGAAGAACAAGAAGGAGAACACCAAGAACTCCAACATCTAGATCCAAGGGGTTCCCCTCACATAGAGGAGAAAGTGATTGGTGGAAAGGTGGATCTAGATCTCCTCTCTCCCCCCCCCAAACTAGCAAGAATCCATAGAGGGTTTGAGAGATAGCAAGCTCGAAGAAGGTCAACATGGGGGAAGAACACGAGCTCAAAGGATAAGGTTCATTGGGGAAGAAGACCCCCTTTTATAGGTGGGGGAAAATCCAACCGTTATGCTCACAGCCTGAACAAAGCGGTACTACCACTAGGGCGGTGGAAGCCCTTTGTAAAACAACATCGAGGAGGTAAAAGGCCGGTAGAACCGCCGGAGCGGTACTACCACTCGTCCTCACGGTACTACCGGTAGGGGTAGAGGTACTACCGCTAAGGGTAGTGGTACTACTACTACTTGCGAGCAGTACTAAAAAAAATACATCCATGCCTACCACCGCTGGACTTAAGACGAGTTTTTGGTCCGGAGCGGAAGTAGCCATGGAAGTAGCCACGGTAGTACTGCTCTGGAGCAGTAGTGAAAAATTACATCCGCTCCAAGCGGTAGTACCGCTTGATATGCCTCCAACGTATCTATAATTTATGAAGTATTCATGCCATGTTTACAATAGTTTTATATGATTTTGGTATGATTTGATTAGAACTAACCCGGACTGACGCTGTTTTTAGTAGAACTACCATGGTGTTGTTTTTTGTGCATAAATAAAAGTTCTCGGAATGCGCTGAAAATCAACGGAGATTTTTTCTGGAAAATATAAAAAATACTGGAACAAAAAGTTATCGGAGAGGAGTCCCGTGGGCCCCACGAGGGTGGGGGGTGCGCCCACCCGCCTGGGGCGTGCCCTTGTGCCTCGTGGACTCCTCGTGGGTCCCCCTAACTTGTTCTCAACGCCAAACCCCCCTATAAGTACCCAAACTTCCAAAAAGAAACCTAGATTGGAAGTTTTGCCACCGCAAGCCTCTGTAGCCACGAGAAATCAATCTAGGCCCTTGTTCGCACAAGAACACGTCACCGTGTACCTCCAACACCGAGGGTGATGCACCACAGCTCATGTCAAAGGAGACCCGTCCGGAAGCGTGGTACGCAAGCAATCCGGCGGGTGCTTTTCAGGACCCGAAACCCCAAGTGCCCGGGAGGTACCCCGTCTGGACGCATGGCGGCTATGGCTGCCCTAGGTCGATTCGCTCGCCCCTAGAGCCTCGAGGATCGCTGCCCTTCAACACGAAGAACGAATGAAGAATGAGAGAGAAAGAACAAGGGAGAGATGTAAAAACTAGGATAAAAAGTAGTATATTGATTTGTCGATTGTGTGTTGTTCAATCGGCCGTCACCTCTCATCTATTTATGAGGCGGCTGGACTTCACGTACAAGAAAAGGACTAAAAAGTCCATCCAAAACATCACAAACCCTAACTTAGCTCGGACAGGAATCTTTGGCAATTTTCTGGATCAACTCGGTCTCACCGATTGTTTTGCTTCGGTCCCACCGAGTGAACGTGGCCAACTCTCTGTAAATTTCTGTAATTTCCCGGATCAACTCGGTCTCACTGATTAGTTTTCTTCGGTGCTACTGAGTGAGCGTTGCCAACTTTCTGTAATTTCTCGGATCAACTCGGTCTCACCGAGTCAATCAACTCAGTCCGTCCGAAATGACTCTCCGGCTTCTATTTCTGTCCTTGTTTTGCCTCCACAGGTTGCATACGACCTCGGATTAAGACAATTTTTATATAAGAATCGACCGTTTCGACGATACAAAGACAACTTATGTAGAAAGTTTATCCATTTGAGGATGTCTTGGGGGCTTAATCCGCCAAACTGTACTCTGAATATAAGATCTTAGTACTTTGAGCATAGTTTCGGCCTTCGAGATGAAATCGTACGGCGATGGCCCAAACTTCAAAGACGTTCATATCAACAATACGGAACTCTCTCATGTAGATCTTCTCCATTTGACGCCATTTTAAATAAGTTCTTGACCGTGCCAAAATCTGGTGTCAACACATGCCCCCCTGTTTTTCAGCAAACTTGTGAGCCAAAAAATAACTTGCACAATGCTTTTTCTAAGGACGATGTCAACACTCCATCGGCCATTTATTTTACTCAAGATGATAATTATGTATCGGCTATGTTTATGCATAGGGCGATAATTTTATATCGGCCATTGATTTTAACTTCTAGTTCACATCATACCTTGTAACCGATTATCACCAATCGACTTTAAAGAGATGGGAATGAAGCCGTTCCTTGTAGCACTAAGGAAATCAAACTCCGAGAGGTCACGCCCTGTTAGGCAAGTAACATCGGGATGATTCCAATCCACCGAGGAATCGACCAAAGCAACACAAGCCGAATTATCCGCGTGAATGATTTCTACCTCATCATCGATCCATTGTATTAAAAATTGATGAAGAATGTGGTGGCCAAAGTTTTGCTTCCCACGGTAAGTTCCATGCACATCACACCTTTGGCCTCTATCTTTTCTTTACCCTCGAATCCATTAAGTAACATATTGGTCTTCATCAATGCATCATCATCTAACCCCAACTATTTGAAGACCGAGTGGGCATAAGATTTACCACAGCACCACCATCAACGAGCATCCTAGCAACCGGTGATCCGTTAATATGACCTTTGAGGTACAATGGCTTCAAGTGTTTCACCGGTTCTCTTGGCTTCTCGAAATAGCATTCTTTGGACCAAAATCCAGCTGGACTACCTCCCCTTCTTCACCTTTAGCATGAAACTCGGCAGGTAAGTAATATACCATATTAATATCCATACCTTCCTGAACCGGCGTAGATTCATAATCCACCATCTCATCTTCATCTCCCAATGTGTATATTGGGCTTAAAGTTTCCTCAATTGAAGGGGATGTTTCAGGTGGTATGGACGATGTAATAGAGGTCGCATCATCCTCTTTCAATGGTGAAGGTATTGCTGCAGCTAATGTACAAGCATCTGTGTTTTGTTTTTGTTTAGGCCTCCACACTTGTTTTGTGAGTGCCATGGGCCGAATTTTACTGATAAATTCGTTCCTTTGCCTCTCCTCGTTATGCTCTACCTTCTCGTGGTTCCTCATGCGTTGTAATCTCCTTTTCATGGTTTTAACCGGGAGGACACCACTTAGGTTGAGTATATTTGGGATCCCTTGGTTTGGTCTTTCTTGTGCTCGCCTCATGATCATTAACCATGGAACCCTGCTGAACAATAACAATATCACCATTAGAAGTAGCCAGATTACCAACAACTGGCTTTTCGATCTCCTTTTGCCTGTCACATTCTGAAATTTCCGCATTGGGCAACTTAACGCGCCACACTTTTTTATTGACCTTGCTTGGAGAAAATCTTGTTGGCCGATTAGCACCATAGCTCAAACAGCCTTGTGTGGGATAATAAAGCCTCTCGCGAGCGGGCCTTCTAGGTACTGCCCACCCCATATGAAAAGCATAAGGAGTCATTGGGACTCGCCCCCATCCTCCATTGAAGTCTCCCATGTAATACGGGGCATAGTGGGGTTGTGACATCCATGGTGTTGGTACCCATGACCCATATGGCCCTGCATAGCGTCGAAACTCTTGCTCCGGAGGCGATCTTGAACTTTTTGAGTGTGATGGCCGATTAGAGCTAGAACCGGCCGCTTGACTTGCATATTTGGATAACAGCATATCAAAAGTTGGCTTGATTTTCTTGTACTTAGTTTCATTCTTTTTCCACTTGCCAACTTCTGAATTCTTAGGCTTGATCAATTTAACATGAGTATCCTCTTGCACTTGTGGTTGCCCCCCGAGTGTAGCATTTTTTATAGTGATTTTCAACACTTCCTTGCCATCGGGTTGCTTCTCAAGCACAATCTTTCTTCCCAAGACCTTGTCGCCCTTCTTGCTATTCCTGGGTTCACCAATAACAACATTATCTTTATTAGCGGATTCGGCTATGTTAGGCTGAATTAACATTTTCTTCCCTTCCAAGTCCATGGTGTTTATCGGGAAGGGTTGTTTATCAACTTGCATCTCTGCAAAATACAATCATCCATCATTAATGGCCCATTGTATCAGTCGTCGAAAAACATTGCAATCATTAGTAGCATGATAAAATGAATTATGGTAATTGCAATAAGCATGCCATTTTAGCTCCTCAAACGGCGGTATGGTGTGTGATATTCTAATCATCTTGTCTTGCAAGAGAGCATCAAATATTTTATTACACTTTGATATATCAAAAGTAAACCTCATCTCCTCATCACGATTCTTGCGAATCGTCTTAAGAGCATTACACATATAGGGTTTGGCCTTTGAGGACCAAACGAATTCAGTAGTATAGACATCAACCTCATCATCCGAATTATCATCATTGTGTTCAATCATATGCATTCTAGGACGATCGGTTGTAGACCTATGAACCTCTTTACTTCGACTCTCTTGAGCCAACACCTTTTGCAAGACTTGGTTAATATTCAAAAACTCGTAACTTTCTAGCCTCTCTTTAATGTGAGTTTTTAAAACCATTATGAACAAGATCCGCCAAGTCTCTCTCAGTTATCACTAAGCTATAACACCGGTTCTTTATATCTCTAAATCTCTTGACATAATCGGTGACCGATTCATCATGTTTCTGCCTAACCGATGTAAGATGTGATAACTTTAGCTCATTATCGCCGCTATAAAAGTGATCATGAAACTTTTGCTCTAATTGCGACCATAAGAGAATTGAGCCATGTGGTAAAGCATCAAACCATGAAAATGCGGTGCCAGTTAAAGACAAGGGAAATAAATGCACTTTCAACTCTTCTATGGAACCTGCTTCACCCAACTGTGCTAGATACTGACTCACATGCTCCCAAGTTGTTTTCGTACCCTCACCGCTAAATTTAACAAAATCAGGAACCTTATAACCTTGAGGGTAAGAAATTGCATCGAAGTGTTCAGGATAAGGCTTTGGATACACACGACTCTTTACTTTCGGCCCGTTTCCGAAAGTTTCTAGAAACATCTCATGCAAATCCTCCCTTAATTTAGCTAAAATTGGATCCAAGGTATATGAAGATGTTTGTCCCAATGACATAGGAGCAACCTGAGTACTAGCTAGTGATGCAACTTGTGGGATGGGCGTCGAACCATAATTCGGCGGAAGACCAAACATACCTGCGCCTATGGGTGGTGTGACAAAATGATTCGGCGTTGACGCCGAATTGGGCACACTCATAATAGCATTAGGGTATGTAGGTGTAGTCACAAGCTGGTTGGTTTGACTAGGGTAAAAATTCAACGGCATACTATGTTGTTGTTGTATAGGATGTGCCGATGAAATAGGTAAAGTTGGACTGGCGTTTTCAGATACACCAACAGTACCACTAGATGACGGAGGCATATTTTTCTGAGCATTAGCACTAGCCACAAAAGAAATGTATGCCATCACATTACCCTTACTAACAAGACTTTCAATCACAGCCACTTGCTCTGGAGAAAAAACTTTGCTCACAGTGATTACATCTTGTTCGTCGATGAGGGGAGGAAAATTGACGTTTCCAACCGGAGTGATGTTGCCTTGATGGTCCTTCTTGAAACTTGAAAGAAACGCTTCCAAATCCTCCTCCTCACGCTTCTTCTAGAGCGCCTCAAAAGCCTCTTCACGCTGCTTCTTGCACACTTCGTAGGCTTGGCGATGTTCATCCGATAGCTCATCAAGACCGGACTTAATGATTTTATCGGCGTCAACTTCTGAGGGCTTGGGGAGATTAGACATGGTTGATGATGATTCTTGATCTTTGTTTCCCCAGCGGAGTCGCCAAAAAGTGTGTTCGCACACGAACACGTCACCATGTACCTCCAACGCCGAGGGTGATGCACCGCAGCTCATGTCGAAGGAGACCCGTCCGGAAGCGCGGTACGCAAGCAATCCGGCGGGTGCTTTTTAGGACCCGAAACCCCAAGCTCCGGGGAGGGACCACGTCTGGACGCGCGGCGGCTATGGGTTGTCCTAGGTCGATTCGCTCATCCCTAGAGCCTCGAGGATCGCTGCCCTTCAACACGAAGAACGAACGAAGAACGAGAGAAAAAGAACAAGGGAGAGATGTAAAAACTAGGATAAAAAGTAGTATATTGATTTGTCGATTGTGTGTTGTTCAATCGGCCATCACCTCTCATCTATTTATGAGGTGGCTGGACTTCCCGTACAAAAAAAGGACTAAAAAGTCCATCCAAAACGTCACAAAACCTAACCTAACTCGGACAGGAATCTTTGGCAATTTCCCGGATCAACTCGATCTCACCGATTGTTTTGCTTCGGTCCCACCGAGTAAACGTGGCCAACTCTCTGTAAATTTCTGTAATTTCTCGGATCAACTCGGTCTCACCGATTAGTTTGCTTTGGTGCCACTGAGTGAGCGTTGCCAACTTTCTGTGACTTTCTGTAATTTTTCGGATCAACTCGGTCTCACCGAGTCAATCAACTCGGTCCGTCTGAAATGACTCTCTAGCTTCTGTTTCTGTCCTTGTTTTGCCTCCACAGGTTGCATACGACCTCGGATTAAGACAATTTTTATATCAAAATCAACAGTTTCGACGAGACGAAGACAACTTATGTAGAAATTTATCCATTTGAGGTAGTCTTGGGGGCTTAATCCGCCAAATTGTACTCTGAATATAAGATCTTATTACTTTGAGCATAGTTTCGGCCTTCGAGATGAAATCGGACGGCGATGGCCCAAACTTCAAAGACATTCATATCAACAATACGGAACTCTCTCATGTAGATCCTCTCCATTTGATGCCATTTTAAATAAGTTCTTGACCGTGCCAAAATCTGGTGTCAACAGCCCTCTCTGGCACCCTGCCGGAGGGGGCCATCATCATCGGAGGCCATGGGGAAGGATCTCGGAGGGGCCATCATCGCCATGAAGGCCAAGGACCAGAGGGGGAACCTCTCCCCATCCAGGGGGAGGCCATGGAGGAGGAAGCACAAGGGGAGAACCTCTCCTCCTCTCTTTCGATGGCGCCGGAGTGCCGTCGGGAGGGGAATCATCGCCGTGGTGATCGTCTTCATCAACATCACCATCCTCATCTCTTTTACGCGGTCCACTCTCCCGCACCCTGCTGTAATCCCTACTTGAACATGGTGCTTTATGCCACATATTATGATCCAATGATGTGTTTCCATCCAATGATGTTTTGAGTAGATATCGTTTGTCTTTGGGTTGATTGATGATCTAGATTGGTATGAGTTGTATGTTTTATTTTAGTGCTGTCCTACTGTGCCCTCCGTGTCGCGTAATCATGAGAGATTCCCGCTGTAGGGTGTTTCAATACGTTCATGATTCTCTTATAGTGGGTTGCTTGAGTGACAGAAGCATAAACCCGAGTGAGGGGGTTGTTGCGTATGGGATAAAGGGGACTTGATACTCTAATGCTATGGTTGGGTTTTACCTTAATGATCTTTAGTAGTTGCGGATGCTTGCTAGAGTTCCAATCATAAGTGCATATGATCGAAGAAGAGAAAGTATGTTAGCTTATGCCTCTCCCTCATATGAAATTGCAATGACGACTACCGGTCTTGTTAACAATTGCCTAGGATAATTTCCACACCGACCCATCATTATTCCACACTCGCTATTTATAACATTTAGTAATACATTCTAACTTTATGATAACAACTCCTAGTTTTATATTGTAGCTCTCTGATATCATGCAAACTTATCCTCTTCATACCCACAACATAGTTTTATTTCTCGTTTCTAGTTGGAAGCAAACATTCGATGTACGTAGAGTCATATCAGTGGAGATAGGACTTGAGAGAATATTGATCTTACGTTTAGCTGCTTGTGGGTTCGACACTCCATACTTATCACTTCCACCTTTGGGAATTGCTACGATGATTCCTGATACATCTCCAACGTATCTATAATTTATGAAGTATTCATGCTATTATATTATCCATCTATGATGTTTTATATGCATTTATATGTCATTTTATATGATTTTTGGGACTAACCTATTAACCTAGAGACCAGTGCCAGTTTCTGTTTTCTCCTTGTTTTTGTGTTTTACAGAAAAAGGGATACCAAACGGAGTCCAATTGACATGCCAATTTTTGAGGATTTTTATGGACCAAAAGAAGACCACGGAGCATCAGAGTTGGGCCAGAAGAGTCCTGGGCTGCCCATGAGAGTGGGGCCGCCCTGTGTCGTGGCCCCTATCTCGTGGACAGCCCAGAGACCTCCCTAACATGAAACCAACGCCAAAAATTCCTATAAATAGAGAAACCTTCGGGAATTTACCTAGATCGGAAGTTCGCGCTGCAAGCTCTCAGAGCCACGAGAAATCAATCTAGGCCCTCTCGGCACCTCGCCGAGGGGGACTTCATCACCGGAGGCCATGGAGGAGGATCTCGGAGGGGCCATCATCGCCATGAAGGCGAAGGACCAGAGGGGGAAAGCCATGGAGGAGGAAGCACAAGGGGGAGAACCTCTCCTCCCCTCTCTTGGTGGCACCGGAGTGCCATCGGGAGGGGAATCATCGCCGCGGTGATCGTCTTCATCAACATCACCATCATCATCACCATCCTTATCTCTTTTACGCGGTCCACTCTCCCGCACCCCGCTGTAATCCCTACTTGAACATGGTGCTTTATGCTACATATTATGATCCAATGATGTGTTGCCATCCTATGATGTTTTGAGTAGACATCTTTTGTCTTTGGGTTGATTGATGATCTAGATTGGTACGAGTTGTATGTTTCACTTTGATGCTGTCCTATGGTGACCTCCATGTCGCGCAAGCGTGAGGGATTTCCGCTGTAGGGTGTTGCAATACGTTCATGATTCGCTTATAGTGGGTTGGTGAGTGACTGAAACACATACCCGAGTAAGAGGGGTTGTTGTGTATGGGAATAAAGAGGACTTGATGCTTTAATGCTATGGTTGGGTTTTACCTTAATGATCTTTAGTATTTGCAGACGCTTGCTAGAGTTCCAATCATAAGTGCATATGATCCAAGTAGAGAAAGTATGTTAGCTTTTGCCTCTCCCTCATATGAAATTCCAATAGTGATTACCGGTCTTGTTAACAATTGCCTAGGACAATTTCGCACATCGATCCACCATTATTCCACACTCTCTATTTATATTATTTAGTAATATATTCTAACCTTATGATAACAGCACCTACTTTTATATTTTAGCTCTTCGGTTTCATGAAAAGTTATCCTCTTTATACCCACAACATAGTTTTATTTCTTGTTTCTAGTTGGAAGCAAACATTCGGTGCACATAGGGTCGTATGAGTGGCAGATAGGGCTTGAGAGAATATTGATCTTACCTTTGGCTCCTTGTGGGTTCGACACTCCATATTTATCACTTCCACCTTTGGGAATTTCTACGATGATTCCCTGCACTTGGGGATTATCAAGCTCTTTTCTGGGGCCGTTCCCGGGGAGCAATAGCGTGGGGTTGATATTTTCGTGTGTGCTTGTTTGCTTTCTTCACTAAGTAGATTTTGTTTTTCCTTTTTTGTTTCTGTTTAGTTGTGGGTGAAACATACAAAAAAAATTTAAAGAATGAAAATTCCAAAAATATTTACTTGCCTCTCATGCCTAAAAAGGTTTTTCAAAAAGAGAAGTGATTGGAAAGTTATGCATTGAAGAAGTGAGGGTCGACCTTGAGCACTTGTGTTCATGCTCACGGAAACAATGTAGAATTTTTCATATAAGTTTCTCTGTAAATAATTATCCCCTTGTATATATCCATTGTATTATAAAAATAATGTGCCAAGCTTTGGTTTTAGTATGATAAGATTGCTTGCTTACTTTGTGCAGATAAAAAACAGAAACTTTGGCTGTAGTGCATGAATTTACATTTTTTTACTGGTAAGTCAAATGGGTCTGAAACTTTTTTCACATTACTTATGTACAAATTTTTCAAATTTTAAAATTTATTTCATAATTTTTGGAGTTACAGAAGTTTACTAAACTTCCAGATTACTACAGACTGTCCTGTTCTTAACAGATTCTGTTATTCGTGTGTTGTTTGCTTATTTTGATGCACCTATGGCTAGTATGTAGGGTATGAACCATAGAGAAGTTGGAATACAGTAGGTTTAACACCAATATAAACAAATAATTAGTTAATTACAGTACCTTAAAGTGGTAGTTTGCTTTATTACACTAACGGATCTCACAAAGTTTTTGTTTAAGTTTTTGTGAATGAAGTATTTGAAGAACGAGGAGTTACCGATGTGAGAAGAATAAAGAGAGACAAGAGTTCAAGCTTGGGGATGCCCAAGGCACCCCAAGTAAATATTTCAAAGGATACTCAAGCATCTAAGCTTGGGGATGCCCCGGTTGGCATCCCATCTTTCTTCTTTAACAAATATCGGTATACCTCGGTTTTTGTTTTGTTCACATTGTTTGTGCCCTTTGTGTTTTTGTTTTTCTTTAAGAATCATGCTAGTATGATATAGATCTTCATTGATTTATAGAATACTTCATGTGCTTCACTTATATCTTTTAAGTATGGTCTTATAGAATTGCTCTTTGTGCTTCACTTAAATCGTTTGAGTATGGTTTTATAGAATGCTTCGTACGCTTCACTTATATATTTTGAGCTTGGATATTGGCTAGTCTATATTAATTGTAGAATGCTCCAGGAACTTCACTTATATCGTTTGGAGTATGAATAATACTATAATTTAAAGTGGGTTTGGAAGAGTGTCAACTTTAGGAATTAGTGATCCCACTATCTTGGAGGGTGTTGAATCTTCGTACGATATTTATGAAAGTGGATTTGGAAGAGTGTCAATTTTAGTTAGTATTCCACTATTTCGGAAGAGGTTCCAATTGAGTATGAGAACAAAGTTGCCATTCATGATGCTACTGAAAATTATTATGAGGGAGGAATATGTGCTTGTAGGAGTTGCAATAATGTCAAGTTTCCTCTCTATGTGCTTAAAGTTTTGAAGTTATACTTGTTTTGCCTTCCTATGCTAGTTGATTTTTGTTCCTATAAATTGTGTGGTCACAAAATCCCTAGGCATAGGAAGTGAGTTAGATTTAATGTGATAGTCATATTCTTCATGATGCTCTCTTTGTGTTTCAAATCTTTTCTTTTATGCGAGCATCATTGAAATCATCATGCCTAGCTAAAACGCATTAAAGAAAAGCGCTTGTTGGGAGACAACCCAATATTTAGCCTTACTGTTTTTGTGTGTATACATGATTAAGCTACTGTAGTAATCATGTTTTATAGCTTTTGTTTCAATAAAGTGCCAAGTAAGACCTTTGGGAAGACTTGGGTGAGAGTTAATGTGATCTTGCTGTAAAAAACAGAAACTTTGGGCTCACGAGATTAGCTGTCACTTTTTACAGAAGAGTGATTTTGAGTTGATTCATTTTGCAGAAGATTAATAGACAAATTCCTCACGTCCACCAATTTATTTCATAACTTTTGGAGTGGCAGAAGTATGGTTATTGTTCAGATCATTCCAGACTGTTCTGTTTCTGACAGATTCTGTTTTCATCGCATAGTTTGCTTGTTTTCTAGTTTCTATGGCTTATATTTCTCAATGTGAATGGTAGAAATGATATGGTACATAGGAATTATGTGAAAACAATTATGAACCTTGTATTTTACAGTACCAAAGTGTATGGTTTACTCTTTATCATACTAACCTATCTCACGAAGTTCCATTAAGTTTTGTGTGATTGAAGTTTTCAAGTTTTGGGTGAGATATCGATATGAGGAGAATAAGGAGTGGAAAGACCCTAAGCTTGGGGATGCCCAAGGCACCCCAAGGTAATATTCAAGGAAGGCTGAAGCGCCTAAACTTGGGGATTGTCACGCCCAATATGCGACCCTATCCAAAAGGAACTCGAAGGTCCCACCAAGGATAGACCCGCATAATGAAACGCTTTTGCAAGGTGGGTATCATTACATCAACATTACATAATAGATGGGGATACATACAAAAGGCATACAATGCCACACGAATACAACATCATCTTACATAAGAGCACCATCCGACTACGGATGAAACACAAACAGAAACTCAAACAACATCCACCCTGCTAGCCCAGGCTGCCGACCTGGAACCTATCCCCTGATCGAAGAAGAAGCAGAAGAAGAACCCCAAACAAGCAAACATCGCTCTCGCGTCATGATCATCGCAAAGCCTGTACCTACAGCTGTTGTTGTAGTAATCTGTGAGCCACGAGGACTCAGCAATCCCATTACCATGGGTATCAAGACTAGCAAAGCTTAAAGGGAAAGGAAGGGGTAAAGTGGTGAGGTTGCAGCAGCGACTAAGCATATATGGTGGCTAATCATACGCAAATGAGAGCGAGAAGAGAAGCAAAGGAACGGTCGTCAACTAGTAATGATCAAGAGGTGATCCTGAACTCCTACTTACGTCAAACATAACCCAGAAACCGTGTTCACTTTCCGGACTCCGCCGAGAAGAGACCATCACGGCTACACACTCGGTTGATGCGTTTTAATTCGGATCTGGTGTCAAGTTATCTACAACCGGACATTAACAAATTCCCATCTGCCACATAACCGCGGGCACGGCTCTCGAAAGTTTATACCCTGCAGGGGTGTCCCAACTTAGCCCATGATAAGCTCTCGCGATTAACGAAGGATATTCCTTCTCCCAGGAAGACCCGATCAGTCTCGGAATCCCGGTTTACAAGACATTTCGACAATGGTAAAACAAGACCAGCAAAACCGCCCGATGCACCGACAATCCCGATAGGAGCTGCACATATCTCGTTCTCAGGGCAACACCGGATGAGACTAGCTACGAGTAAAACCAGACTTCGAGTTTCCCCGAGGTGGCCCCGCAGGCAGCTCAGTTCGGACCAACACTTAGACAAGCACTAGCATGGGGGGGGGGGCTAAAATAAAGATGACCCTTGGGTTGGCCGACCCAAGGGAAGGGTATAGGTGGTGGTGAGGCAAATGGTAAAACCAAGGTTGGGCCTTGCTGGACAAGTTTTATTCAAAGCAAACTGTTAGGGGGGTCCCATAAATCACCCGACCGCGTTAGGAACACAAAATCTGGGAGCATAAAAACCGGTATGACGGAAACTAGGGCGGCAAGAGTGGAACAAAACACCAGGCATAAGGCCGAGCCTTCCACCCTTTACCAAATATATAGATGCATTAATAATATAAGAGATATTGTGATATCCCAACCAAAATCCTGTCCACCATGGAGCAATCTTCAACTTCACCTGCAACTAGCAACGCTATAAGAGAGGCTGAGCAAAGCGGTAACATAGACAAGCAACGGTTTGCTAGGAAAGGTGACAAGGTTAGAGGCTGACATGGCAATTTGGGTGGCTTGAAGAACAAGTTATGGGAGCGCAGCAAAGCGATAGATCGAAGCAACTAGCATAGCAATGATAGTAGTGAGATCTAGGGTAGCGGTCATCTTGCCTGAAATCCCGCTAGGAAGAAGAACGAGTCCATGAAGAAGATGAAGACACGAAGACGAACCAAGCGTAGACGAATGAATCCTCACGATCGCAACGAAACGGGAACTTTCGAGAAGAAGCACACAACATGGTAAACACACCATACATAGACAAGACATGATGCACAACAAGCATGATGCATGACAAATCTAGATGAGGCTACTCATGGCAAGAGGCGCTGCAAACAAGAACAACACATCAAAGCAAGTTTAAATGAGGCCGGGAACAACATATAACAATTCCGGTAAGTCCTCATATGCAAATTTCGAAATTGGTCCAGAACTGAATAAACCTTATGTTCAAGTTGTTAAACAGCAAGTTAAGATGCACCAAGATGATCTACACGAAATTCTAGTCAAGTTACATATAAAGTTCATTAGATTCGGAGCTACGGCCTAGAAGATATGAGCAAAACAAGTTAAGCATGGAATTGATGCAAAATGCATGCAAACATCAAGCAAACACACCAAAACAAGGATGCAACATGATAATATGAAACTACATGCAAAAACAAGCAAGTTTTCATATAGAGCACACTCAAAACGGAGCAACGGTTCAACACACACACACTATACAAGTCATAGCAACAATCTGTCCATAACAGCAACTAGGCATCTTACAAGCATCAAAACAACAAGCTACAACACCCCAACATAAGAACAAAAGGCATGAGCATGATGTATAGGTAAAGCACAACAAAACATGAACACTGAGCTATCTCCAGAAACAACTAGAACATGTTCAAAAGGACAGACATGGTAAGATTGCATATAATAACAGTTTCAGACTTAGCAGAAAATAACATCGGGTTGCAATGTTTAGAGCTATCAAACAACATGTTACAGGAACTTATCATTTCAAACAAAGGCATGGCATGAATCTACTAATTGCATAGAACAAAAGTCCCTTACTGACCATGAGCCAAAAAGGCACAGAAAATATGATGGCACCCATGTAAACATGGCAAGTTATATTACAGATAAATACATGGCAGGAACAACAATAAGTAGGCATGTTGGTGAGCTTGAACCACTCGCTACAGAGCAATACATGGCATGGAAAGGCAACCAACAGTAAGAATACATGTTTGTGAAGCTAAACATGGCAAGAACAAGCTCATAGGATGCATGGATCACTAGAAAAGCATATGGCCAAAACTGAACTTAATGTTAACAGGTTGACAGCAACATTATTTAGCAAGTTTGGAGCAAGATTACAACAAGCTACAGCAAGCTATAAATGCAACCAGGGGCATGGATGGATAGGGCATAACATGTAGATCAAAACATGTTTATAGAACATCTCCAGATTATGCATAGAATGATTAGTAGAAGCATGTTAACATAGCAACAAAATATAACAGAATCTGTCAGGAAAACAACAACAGCAAGTACCCTCCTTAACAAGCTTGATGCACTCAGTACACAACTCACAAAAATACAAGGATTGCACCTCTGGAAAGATGGCATAGCATATATCAAAACACATGTAGACATCAACCTCATAGGATGCACACATCAAACATGGCAAAAACGACAAATGAGCATGTTATAACAGTTTCAGCAGATTAACAGCAACATGCACTCTACCAACAGCATTTCGGGCATCAAGATGAGCTCAAATGGAAATGATACAATGGAATGAAATGAAGCACTTGTTGAGACGAACAATTTGACATATTACACGCACAAAACGGAGCAGTATGCATAGAGTTATGACGCGATGAACATGGCATGATAATGTCAAAATATTTCGGGACTTGGCAGTTTTTCGGGGTCAACCTCTCTGGATCTGAAACGGGCGCGGAGACGAAGCGGGTGGGCAGGGTCGAGGCAGAGGAGGACCCGGGCGGCGAGGCGACGCTCCGGCGAGGGAGTTCGCCGGCGGGGCGACAGATCCGGCGAGGAGGGGCCTCCTCCGGCCGGGATCGCGCCGGATCGGGCGGCGGCGGACCGGGCGGCGGCAGTGGAGCAAGCGGCGGTGAGGATGTCGGCGGGCGAGGAGCTGCGGCGGCAGCAAGCCACAACCAAGTGGCGGGCGGCGAGGGGCGAGGCCGGGCGACGGCGCTGCACGGGCGGCGGCGGCGGTGGCGGGTGACCGGGAGGAGCGGAGACGGCGACGGAGATCCAGGCCGAGGCGCGGGCGACTTCGGGCCCCAAGGGTTCGGATGGGCAGCGAAGGGCGCGCTGTGCATGGGACGGGCGGCGGTGAGGTGGTGGCGGCTGGTTGGCTGTGGCGGCGGGGAAGGCGACGTGGCAGCACCGGATTGGGCGGAGCGAGGTGGCCGGCGGACATGTCCGGCGGCGCAAGGAGGATGGAGGCTAGGGTTGCACCGCGAATTTCGGAGGGGGAGGTGTTTATATAGGTAGAGGGAGCTAGGAGACTCCAAATGAGGTGCGGTTTTCGTCCACGCGATCGTGATCGAACGACCGAGAGCATGGAGGGGAGTTAGATGGGCTTTGGGCTACTTTGAAGGGGTGTTGGGCTGCAAAGAGAAGGAGGCTTTTGCGGTTACCCGGTTAACCGTAGGAGTATCAAACGACCTCCAAATGGCACGAAACTTGACAGGTGGTCTACCGGTGCTATATCAAGGCCGCTTGGCAAACCTCGGTCCATTCCGAGAACGTTTAACACCCGCACAAGAGAAGAGGCAAAAGGGGACGCCGGATGACATAGGAGTGCCGGATTGCAAAACGGACAACGGGGAAAATGCTCGGATGCATGAGATGAACACATATGCAAAATGAAATGCACATGATGACATGGAAATATGCAACACGCAAGCAAATGACATGGCAACAACGGTGAATAACTGAAGGACACCTGGCGCATCGAACCCGGGGCGTTACAACACTCCTCCACTAACAAGAGATCTCGTCCCGAGATCTTAGGATCGAGACGGAAGGGAAAAGGGATGAGGTGAAACAAGAACTCAAGAGAAGAAGCAAAGAATCGAGAGCACTCAAGAAGAAGAGAGGAACGATGAGAATGGCGAGAATCGAAAGCTCACGGAATAAGATAGACTAAGAAATCACTCCGGGGAAACGAAAGGCAAAGAAGTTGAGTCAACAGCGAAATGATTTGAAAGAGATCTTGGAGAAGCCAAGTGACTGAAGAAATCCATTCTTACGTCACACTTGAAAAGAATTGAGAATAACTCCGGGGAAATCAGAAGAGTCAGGTAAGATCTTGGAAAAAGACCTATGGGTTAGGGCCCACTAAAGAGAAAAACACCGTTGGAAAGGATAGTTGAAAAGATTGGTGATGCACCGGAATGAATGAAATATTTAAATGAGGTGACAACCTCGAATTAATTGGAACACAGACGAATCTCCTGAGATGTCTTGAACACTCCGGAAGTATAAACTGTCGAGAGGCGAACGAGCAAGGGGAAAACACTTCAGTCAAAGAAAGAATACGATCAACACCGAAAACTTGAATTGAATCCACCGGAGAAGAAATAAGATGACGAACGACAAACGAGACGAGAATTCACCAGTTGAAATAATTGACGAAAGACTGAAGAGGCTCCACACGGATGAAATTGATGGTCGAAACAGAGTCAGGCTCCGGGAAGAAGAGGGTGGGAGGGCGGGAAAACAAGGGTAACTTGGAAGGGGAAACCGACGAATATCTTGAAGAGAAAACACCGGTTGAAATCATTGAGGAAAGAAAACAAAGACTTCGCACGAGTAGGATGGATACTCGATTACAGACTCCGGTTCCGAGGAGAAAAAGGGTGGGTGGTTGGGAAAAACAAGGACAACTGAGGATTGAACTTGGCAAAGAAGAAGAGGCTCGAGTCGACTTGACGAGAAATGCATCGGATGAAAAGAGCTGAGAGCCAACGATTGGAAAACCAACTGCGTGATCCTAAAGAAAAATTTGAATGGGAAGAGGAGTAATTCAAAACACCTACGTCAAGATTCCTCACCAGAGCGACGAAGGGGCTGAGGAGTAAAAAGAATCCTACTCTCCGATATAACTAGACTCCGAAAACAATTTTCTTCTAGACTCAACAGCGGCCAAACTACACGATCAATCAAGGGGGGCTCCTAGGGTCGGTCGAGGCTCTGATACCAACTTGTCACGCCCAATATGCGACCATATCCAAAAGGAACTCGAAGGTCCCACCAAGGATAGACCCGCATATTGAAACGCTTTTGCAAGGTGGATATCATTACATCAACATTACATAATAGATGGGGAACATACAAAAGGCATACAATGCCACACGAATACAACATCATCTTACATAAGAGCACCATCCGACTACAGATGAAACACAAACAGAAACTCAAACGACATCCACCCTGCTAGCCCAGGCTGCCGACCTGGAACCTATCCCTGATCGAAGAAGAAGCAGAAGAAGAACTCCAAACAAGCAAACATTGCTCTCGCGTCATGATCATCGCAAAACCTGTACCTGCAGCTATTGTTGTAGTAATCTGTGAGCCACGAGGACTCAGCAATCCCATTACCATGGGTATCAAGACTAGCAAAGCTTAAAGGGAAAGGAAGGGGTAAAGTGGTGAGGTTGCAGCAGCGACTAAGCATATATGGTGGCTAATCATACGCAAATGAGAGCGAGAAGAGAAGCAAAGGAACGGTCGTCAACTAGTAATGATCAAGAGGTGATCCTGAACTCCTACTTATGTCAAACATAACCCAAAAACCGTGTTCACTTCCCGGACTCCGCCGAGAAGAGACCATCACGGCTACACACTCGGTTGATGCGTTTTAATTCGGATTTGGTGTCAAGTTATCTACAACCGGACATTAACAAATTCCCATCTGCCACATAACCGCGGGCACGGCTCTCGAAAGTTTATACCCTGCAGGGGTGTCCCAACTTAGCCCATGATAAGCTCTTGCGATCAACGAAGGATATTCCTTCTCCCAGGAAGACCCGATCAGTCTCGGAATCCCGGTTTACAAGACATTTCGACAATGGTAAAACAAGACCAGCAAAACCGCCCGATGCACCGACAATCCCGATAGGAGCTCCACATATCTCGTTCTCAGGGCAACACCGGATGAGACTAGCTACGAGTAAAACTCGACTTCGAGTTTCCCTGAGGTGGCCCCGCAGGCAGCTCAGTTGGACCAACACTTAGACAAGCACTGGCCCGGGGGGGCTAAAATAAAGATGACCCTTGGGTTGTCCGACCCAAGGGAAGGGTATAGGTGGTGGTGAGGCAAATGGTAATACCAAGGTTGGGCCTTGCTGGACAAGTTTTATTCAAAGCGAACTGTCAGGGGGGTCCCATAAATCACCCGACCGCGTTAGGAACGCAAAATCCGGAAACATAACACCGGTATGACGGAAACTAGGGCGGCAAGAGTGGAACAAAACACCAGGCATAAGGCCGAGCCTTCCACCCTTTACCAAATATATAGATGCATTAATAATATAAGAGATATTGTGATATCCCAACCAAAATCCTGTCCACCATGGAGCAATCTTCAACTTCACCTGCAACTAGCAACGCTATAAGAGAGGCTGAGCAAAGCGGTAACATAGCCAAGCAACGGTTTGCTAGGAAAGGTGACAAGGTTAGAGGCTGACATGGCAATTTGGGAGGCTTGAAGAACAAGTTATGGAAGCGCAGCAAAGCGATAGATCGAAGCAACTAGCATAGCAATGATAGTAGTGAGATCCATGGTAGCGGTCATCTTGCCTGAAATCCCGCTAGGAAGAAGAACGAGTCCATGAAGAAGATGAAGCCACGAAGACGAACCAAGCGTAGACGAATGAATCCTCACGATCGCAACGAAACGGGAACTTTCGAGAAGAAGCACACAACATGGTAAACACACCATACATAGACAAGACATGATGCACAACAAGCATGATGCATGACAAAGCTAGATGAGGCTACTCATGGCAAGAGGCGCTGCAAACAAGAACAACACATCAAAGCAAGTTTAAATGAGGCCGGGAACAACATATAACAATTCCGGTAAGTCCTCATATGCAAATTTCGAAATTGGTCCAGAACTGAATAAACCTTATGTTCAAGTTGTTAAACAGCAAGTTAAGATGCACCAAGATGATCTACACGAAATTCTAGTCAAGTTACATATAAGGTTCATTAGATTCGGAGCTACGGCCTAGAAGATATGAGCAAAACAAGTTAAGCATGGCATTGATGCAAAATGCATGCAAACATCAAGAAAACACACCAAAACAAGGATGCAACATGATAATATGAAACTACATGCAAAAACAAGCAAGTTTTCATATAGAGCACACTCAAAACGGAGCAACGGTTCAACACACACACACACTATACAAGTCATAGCAACAATCTGTCCATAACAGCAACTAGGCATCTTACAAGCATCAAAACAACAAGCTACAACACCCCAACATAAGAACAAAAGGCATGAGCATGATGTACAGGTAAAGCACAACAAAACATGAACACTGAGCTATCTCCAGAAACAACTAGAACATGTTCAAAAGGACAGACATGGTAAGATTGCATATAATAACAGTTTCAGACTTAGCAGAAAATAACATCAGGTTGCAATGTTTAGAGCTATCAAACAACATGTTACAGGAACTTATCATGTCAAACAAAGGCATGGCATGAATCTACTAATTGCATAGAACAAAAGTCCCTTACTGACCATGAGCCAAAAAGGCACAGACAATATGATGGCACCCATGTAAACATGGCAAGTTATATTACAGATAAATACATGCAAGGAACAACAATAAGTAGGCATGTTGGTGAGCTTGAACCACTTACTACAGAGCAATAAATGGCATGGCAAGGCAACCAACAGTAAGAATACATGTTTGTGAAGCTAAACATGGCAAGAACAAGTTCATAGGATGCATGGATCACTAGAAAAGCATATGGCCAAAACTGAACTTAATGTTAACAGGTTGACAGCAATATTATTTAGCAAGTTTGGAGCAAGATTACAACAAGCTACAGCAAGCTATAAATGACGCCAGGGGCATGGATGGATAGGGCATAACATGTAGATCAAAACATGTTTATAGAACATCTCCAGATTATGCATAGAATGATTAGTAGAAGCATGTTAAAATAGCAACAAAATATAACAGAATCTGTCAGGAAAACAACAACAGCAAGTACCCTCCTTAACAAGCTTGATGCACTCAGTACACAACTCACAAAAATACAAGGATTGCACCTATGGAAATATGGCATAGCATAGATCAAAACACATGTAGATATCAACCTCATAGGATGCACACATCAAACATGGCAAAAATGCCAAATGAGCATGTTATAACAGTTTCAGCAGATTAACAGCAACATGCACTCTTCCAACAGCATTTCGGGCATCAAGATGAGCTCAAATGGAAATGATACAATGGAATGAAATGAAGTACTCGTTGAGGCGAACAATTTGACATATTACACGCACGAAACGGAGCAGTATGCACAGAGTTATGATGCGATGAACATGGCATGATAATGTCAAAATATTTCGGGACTTAGCAGTTTTTTGGGGTCAACCTCTCTGGATCTGAAACGGGCGCGGAGACGAAGCGGGTCGGGCCGGGTCGAGGCAGAGGAGAACCCCGGCGGCGAGGTGAAGCTCCGGCGAGGGAGTTCGCCGGCGGGGCGACAGATCCGGCAAGGAGGGGCCTCCTCCGTCGGGATCGCGCCGGATCGGGGCGGAGGCGGACCGGCGGCGGTGGAGCAGAGCGGCGGCGGCGGAGGATGTCGGTGGGGCGAGGAGCTACGGCGGCAGCAGCCAGTGCTAAGTGGCGGTGGCGAGGGCGAGGCGGGCGACGGCGCTGGCACGGCCTGGCACGCTGGCGGCGGCGGCGGCGGCTGGCGCTGGCGGCGGGCGCATCGGGAGGAGCGGAGACGGCGGCGGAGATCCGGCCGGAGGCGCTGGCGGTTTCGGACCAGGCGGGCTCGGATGGGCCGGCGGCATGGCGCAGCGCGTGGGGCGGCGGCGGTGGTGGTGGCGGCTGGTTGGTTGTGGCGGCGGGGAAGGCGACGTGGCAGCACCGGATTGGATGGAGCGAGGTGGCCGGCGGACATGTCCGGCACGGACGGACGTGTCCGGCGGCGCAAGGAGGATGGAGGCTAGGGTTGCACCGCGAATTTCGGAGGGGGAGGTGTTTATATAGGTAGAGGGAGCTAGGAGACTCCAAATGAGGTGCGGTTTTCAGCCACGCGATCGTGATCGAACGACCGAGAGCATGGAGGGGAGTTAGATGGGCTTTGGGCCACTTTGAAGGGGTGTTGGGCTGCAAAGAGAAGGAGGCTTTTACGGTTACCCGGTTAACCGTAGGAGTATCAAACGACCTCCAAATGGCACGAAACTTGACAGGCGGTCTACCGGTGCTATACCAAGGCCGCTTGGCAAACCTCGGTCCATTCCGAGAATGTAACACCCGCACAAGAGAAGAGGCAAAAGGGGACGCCGGATGACATAGGAGTGCCGGATTGCAAAACGGACAATGGGGAAAATGCTCGGATGCATGAGATGAACACGTATGCAAAATGAAATGCACATGATGACATGGCAATATGCAACACGCAAGCAAATGACATGGCAACAACGGCGAATAACTGAAGGACACCTGGCGCATCGAACCCGGGGCGTTACAGGGATGCCCCGGAAGGCATCCCCTCGTTCGTCTTCAAAACTATCGATACATCTTACTCGGAGCTATACTTTTATTCGTCACATGATATGTGTTTTACTAGGAGAGTCATTTTATTTTGTTAGTATTAGCTTGCTGTTATTTATAATAGTGTTTTGCATCTTTATTTTCAATAAAAATGTCAAGGATAGCCTTTACCATGTTTATTTTGCTAGTTTACATGTTGCTGTTTGAAAACAGAAAGTTTACCACTGTTGCAAAAATTCCCTAGAAAAGTCAGAGCATGATATAATGTTGAAACTTTTTGCATAATGAGCTCTGATAAATATACTACAGTGGTAATTTTCTCTCATAATTTTTGGAGTTAGCGAAGTATTGATAGTCTTGCATTCTTTACAGGCTGTACTGTTTTGACAGATTGCTGTTATGTTTGCATTGTTTGCATATGTTTGCTTGTTTAATGATTCTATTTGAGGATAGGAGTATTAAATATGCAGAGGCATTTATTATGCAATGTTGAATAATAATTCTAGTGATTTGTTATAGTAGAAAATGATAAGGTTTTGCATTGGTTTATACTAACCTATCTCACGAGTTCTTGTTGAGTTTGGTGTTTATGAAGCTTTTGATAAAAAGAGAAACCATGATATGAGAAGAATTAAGGAGACACAAAAAGTTCAAGCTTGGGGATGCCCAAGGCACCCCAAGATAATATTCCAAGAAGTCTCAAACATCTAAGCTTGGGGATGCCCCGTTAGGCATCCCACCTTTCTTCTTCAACAACTATCGGTTAGTATCGGTTGAACCTAAGTTTTTGCTTCTTCACATGAGTTGTGCTATCCTTGAAATGTCATTTTATTTTGTTTTACTTTCTGTTTGAATAAAATCAAATCATTGGATCTGAAATTTTGAATAGAAAAGGAACCCTCCCATGGCTAGTTAATTATTTGCCTACTCAGTATCCTTCACTCATATCTTTTGGAGTAGTTTGTCATTTACTCATGTGCTTCATGTATATCCTATGAGTAAATGGGGGGGAATGAATTGAATGTCATAAATCTGAATTTATATATGTTTCATATGCTTATAACATGGTTAGTGATGACTTCACACATAGAAAGTATGAGGCATAAAAGTTGTTGAGAGTTGGCAAACGTAGTTTTGGTCATCGTTGCAATTAATAGGAAGTAATAAGGAAAGAGAGGTTCACATATAAATATATTATCTTGGACATCTTTTATGATTGTGAAGCACTCATTAAGTATGACATGCTAAAAGAATTGACGTTGGACAAGGAAGAGAATGTAATGATTTATGTTTTCCGACATCTCAGTTAAAGTATATTGTCATTGATCTTCCAAACATGTTGAGCTTGCCTTTCTCCCTCATGATAGCCAAATTCCTTGCACCAAGTAGAGATACTACTTGTGCTTCCAAATACCCGTAAACCCAGTTTTGCCATGAGAGTCCACCATACCTGCCTATGGATTGAGAAAGATCCTTCAAGTAAGTTGTCATCGGTGCAAGCAATAAAAATTGCTCTCTAAATATGCATGACTTATTAGTGCAGAGAAAATAAGCTTTGTACGATCTTGTTGTGGAAGTAATAAAAGCGACGGACTGCATAATAAAGGTCCACATACAAGGGGCAATATAAAGTGACATTCTTTTGCATTAAGATTCTGTGCATCAACCCTAAACGCGCATGACAACCTCTGCTTCCCTCTGCGAAGGTCCTATCTTTTACTTCATGTTTTTACTTTTTACTTGAGTCAAGGTGATCCTCGCCTTTCCCCTTTTTCATTTTATCCTTTGGCAAGCCCCTCATGTTTGAAAGATCATGATATATATATCCAATTGGATGTAAGTTAGCATGGGCTATTATTGTTGACATCACCTAAAGGTGAACACGTTGGGAGGCAACACAATAAGCCCCTATGTTTCTCGATGTCCCATTTGAAACTCCATAACCACAAGTATTGCGTGAGTGTTAGCAATTGTAGAAGACTATATGATAGTTGAGTAGGTGGACTTGTTGAAAAGCTCTATTCTTGACTCTTTCTGATGTTATGATAAATTGCAATTGCTTCAGTGACTGAGATTATAGTTTGTTAGTTCTCAATGAAGTTTCTGAACCATACTTGACATTGTGAATAGATTGTTACTTGATCATGAAAAGTTCTATGAGATAAGCTACTATTATGACACATATTGATGCTAGAAAAGGTGATTGAAATTATCATTGATCAAACTTGTGCACCTTCTAGCATTAACACTTCATAAATTATTATTTTTATCATTTACCTACTCGAGGACGAGCAGGAATTAAGCTTGGGGATGCTGATACGTCTCCAACGTATCTATAATTTATGAAGTATTCATGCTATTATATTATCCATCTATGATGTTTTATATGCATTTATATGTCATTTTGTATGATTTTTGGGACTAACCTATTAACCTAGAGCCCAGTGCGGTTTCATTTTCTCCTTGTTTTTGTGTTTTACAGAAAAGGGATACCAAACGGAGTCCAATTGGCGTGCCAATTTTTGAGGATTTTTTATGGACCAAAAGAAGACCACGGAGCATCGGAGTTGGCCAGAAGAGTCCCGGGCTGCCCATGAGGGTGGGGGCTGCACCCCCCTAGGTCGTGGTCCCCTATCTCGTGGACAGCCCGGAGACCTCCCTGACGTGAAACCAACGCCAAAAATTCCTATAAATAGAGAAACCTTCGGGAATTAACCTAGATCGGAAGTTCCGCCGCCGCAAGCCTCTGTAGCCACGAGAAATCAATCTAGGCCCTATCTGGCCCCTGCCGGAGGGGGCCATCATCACCGGAGGCTATGGAGGAGGATCTCGGAGGGGCCATCATCGCCATGAAGGCGAAGGACCAGAGGGGAAAAGCCATGGAGGAGGAAGCACAAGGGGGAGAACCTCTCCTCCTCTCTCTTGGTGGCACCAGAGTGCCATCGGGAGGGGAATCATCGCCGCGGTGATCGTCTTCATCAACATCACCATCCTCATCTCTTTTACGCGGTCCACTCTCCCGCACCCCGCTGTAATCCCTACTTGAACATGGTGCTTTATGCTACATATTATGATCCAATGATGTTTTGCCATCCTATGATGTTTTGAGTAGATATCTTTTGTCTTTGGGTTGATTGATGATCTAGATTGGTATGAGTTGTATGTTTCACTTTGATGCTGTCCTATGGTGCCCTCCGTGTCGCGCAAACATGAGGGATTCCCGCTGTAGGGTGTTGCAATACGTTCATGATTCTCTTATAGTGGGTTGGTGAGTGACTGAAACACAAACCCGAGTAAGAGGGGTTGTTGCGTATGGGAATAAAGAGGACTTGATGCTTTAATGCTATGGTTGGGTTTTACCTTAATGATCTTTAGTATTTGTGGACGCTTGCTAGAGTTCCAATCATAAGTGCATATGATCCAAGTAGAGAAAGTATGTTAGCTTTTGCCTCTCCCTCATATGAAATTGCAATAGTGATTACCGGTCTTGTTAACAATTGCCTAGGACAGTTCCGCACATCGAACCACCATTATTCCACACTCGCTATTTACATTATTTAGTAATATATTCTAACCTTATGATAACAGCACCTACTTTTATATTTTAGCTCTCCGATTTCATGCAAAGTTATCCTCTTTATACCCACAACACAGTTTTATTTCTTGTTTCTAGTTGGAAGCAAACGTTCGGTGCACGTAGGGTCGTATCAGTGGCAGATAGAGCTTGAGAGAATATTGATCTTACCTTTGGCTCCTTTTGGGTTCGACACTCCATATTTATCACTTCCACCTTTGGGAATTGCTACGATGATTCCCTGCACTTGGGGATTATCAATTCCCTGCACTTGGGGATTATCACCGCTCCCAAGAGCGGTAGTAGAAAATTACATCCCTTCCAAGCGGTAGTACCGCTCCCATGAGCGGTAGTACCGCTCCAGCCTTTTTAAGGACACCAAAAGTGACGCAACTTCTGCAAACGGACTCCGAATTCAACAAAACCAAGTTTGTTGGAAAGCTAGCGACAAGGGATAAAACAATCTTGATAGAAATAACAATAATAAGGAAATTAGAAAAGTCCCATAAGAAAATGGTGAGAATCTTTCCTCGAATAAGACCGGTAAAACCTCCAACATCGAAAACGCAATAGAAGAAGCATGTGAACTCTATTTTCGAGGAACTCAAGCTTGTCAATAAGATGACCATAAGCTCCAAATCTCACAAGGAGAAAACCAAAAAAGAAACAAGAAATATGACGCAAGCATGCAATGGTTTGAGCTCTCTACGAATGATACGATCAAGCTACTCACTTGAGAGCCCCCCTTGATAGTAAGGCAATCGATCCTATAACCCGGTCTCCAAACTATCACCATGAGACCGGCAAAATAGAAAACCTATCAAGGGCAAACCTTTGCCTTGCACGGAGTCCACTTGAGCTAGATGATGACGATCTTGACTCCCTCAAGTTGGACCACCTTTCGTGATTGCGTTGGCTCGATGAAGGCTAGTTGGTTGCTCCCCCATACTCCTCTATGGGTGAGTCACTCTTCGGCACACCTTCACAAGTCCATTGTTAGCACAATGGACGACAAGCTACAAGCATGATTTCTTCATGATGCTCCACTTGAGCTTGCACAACACAACCTTGATTTGATGTCATCCTCCATGGGTTGTATGTGATCTTCCCCTTGACGCAAGCCGATGGAAGCAAACCTAACCCCACATAGAACTCTCACAAAGACCATGGGTTAGTACAAAAAGCACAGTGGACAATGCTTATTAAACCCTGAGATCACTTGATCCCATTCGGTGTATCTTCTACGCTTTGTGTGAAATATTCTCTCTAAATAAAGATGATGTCTTGAAGATACACATGAATGCTCACACAATCTTCTCTTGTTCTTCAAGACATGCTAGCAATAAGCTCAATGCTCACATAACCAATATTTGGATAATTCCTTAATAGCACCTTGGTCAACTCATAAACTCCTTGAAACCAACACATGGACTTCAAGAAATGCATGTGGACAAGTCCTTCAAATATAACTTAATGCAACCATTAGTCCATAGAGAATGTCATTAATTACTAAAACCACACATGGGGGCACCGCATGTCCTTTCAATCTCCCCCATTTTGGTAATTGATGACAATCACTTTCAAGAGAATTTATATAAGGAATTATGCATCACCATGCAATGCAACAACCAATAATGCATGGGTATGAGATGCAAATGTTTAGGAACAAAACCAAAGTAAGAAGAAATAACTCTCTAAACTTCTCCACAAAACTCTCTGAAACCTCTCTCCCATTGGCATCGATTGCCAAAATGGGCGAAAAGATTAGAAGGCCAATATAAAAGGTGGTCCTCCATAAACTGTGTATTTCTCAACAAGAGAGTGGAATGCAATACACAAATCCAAAGGTAAATACTTGGAGGAAGACAAACTGTATTGAGGCCCAAAGATTGCAAAAGAATGATATGCCACAAAGACATAACAAAGAGAGAAACAAGCAATCAAGCAATCAAAAGTTACCAATTGAAGCAAGCTATCAAAAGATACCAATTGAACCAACTAGACCAATGATCCTACGTGGCACATGAATAAAAGATATTATGGTATGAGCAAAGGAGTGTTCTAGAGAAACTAGAGAAGCTCCCCATGATTTGTGCAAAATTTAGTTTTATAATTGGATACAACAAGCACAAGATAGGATCATCACTCCCCCAAGATCAATAGAACCTCACGACAAGTGCAAGAGAAGAACAGAGTGTTCTAAAGACACTAGTGAAGCTCCCCATGATTTGTGCACTCCTTAGAATATTTGCATTAGGATACCAAGTGCACAAAAAAGGATCATCACTCCCCAAAAATCAATAGAAACTCACAACAAGTGCAAGTGAACATGAAACAAATCCTAGCACTTGCAACAAACAAATAGTTGAGCAACTTATAAAAGAGGCAACTTAAGAGTAGGCTCAACCAAAATGATGTGTGTGAGTCATGGTAAAACACTTGAGAAGACTAATGTAAAGGTGAGAATTAAGCATCAACATAGTCTTGAATAGTGGATATACAAGGTGCATGACATGTCCTTCCAACACACACCAAGCAAATAGGTTCACAAGCACACTAAATATGCAAAATGAATAACCAACACTTGTGACAACCCATGGTGAAGAAAGAAAATGATAGCTTTGTCAAGAGGAGGAATACCAATCGAAATGGCAAATGCCTCATCAAGACAAGCAAGAGAAAAAATATCTTCACCATAATAGAGTGCATCAAGACGCAACGATATAAGATCCGCACTCAAGATAAATCCTTTCACATAACCACCAAGGGAAGGTGGACATGAAAGAATAAGGATATCAACTATATATGTAACTCCTCTCTAGTGTATAAGATTCTAGGTAGTTGAAAATCATGATGATATCAATCCGCAAAGAAGGATATACACATGAAATAGTTACAAAAAGGAAAGAACAAGATATCTACAAGGAATTCATAAATATACCAATAAGAAATTTGCTTGAGAGCATACCACATGGCTAGATATGGTCTTATTGTATATAAATGAATTCCAACCACACGAACATCAAAGACATCGCAACTAGCAACAAGAGATCATTCTTGGGATGCTTTGAGAAAGGAAACAAGTATCACAAGAAAGAATGAATAAAATGCCATGATACAACCTACCCAAGGTTGATGCAAGAAATGTGTGCATGAAGTATAGGAAGATACTTGTTACCGAGTTAACATTGGGAGGATGTGGTAGATACCAATTGTAGGTAGATAGTAGTTCATTGATCATCCTAGCTTGACTCCAATAAGCACATGGTGAAAACACCTTCCTTGTGAGTGAACCGAGCATCCAATGCATCTCCAATTGTTCCTAGAACAACAACACAAACAAAATGGTACCCAACCTCATTGGGACCAAAGAGTTAGAAACACCAATACATAGGACAAACTCCACATGCATATGTGCATATATATAAGAATATAAATTTCATGCACATCTCATCCAAATTGAGACTTGGTGGAGTTTCGCTATATTGGGTCAAAGAAAGAAAGCATGCAAAATAAAATACATGAAGTAAATATGCATGCTCGAAACTTTCAAGGAACAATACCAAATGAAAATAAATACCAAATGAAAATAGGTTAGCAAATGGAGAAATCATCACTTGGAAGATATCATTACAAGATACATCAAGGAATGAGATATCCAATGAAACACACAAAAAAATATCAAACTCCCAAAAGAGAGGATGGTTCCAAACAAACCAAGCTCTCTACAAAGTTTCATGATGGCACAAAGTACCAAAAAGAAAAGGCTTGCCATCCACCAACACACACTTAATATGGGTCAGAAGATGAGTGTTTTATAGAAAATAGGATCGCTCCCCCACGAGTTGTGCATTATAGAGAATTTGAATTTGAATGCAAAATGCACTAGGTGGGATCACCACTTTCACTATATCAAGAAAACACTAGACAAGATCAAGAAAACAACAAGATCCTCAAGTGGCACGGAAGGCAGTGGGAGTTGACACAATCTTGGCAAGAGATAAGGCAAATGAAAACAAAATCCAATAAAGATGATCAATAATTTCGACCACACACAAGTGAGTGCCAATTGTCAAAAGACAAGAAGTATTTGGAAATGATTCTCGGTGGTAGATAGAAGGAAATCAATATCATCTTCACACCAAGAACAAGCAAATTGCAACTTGTAGAGCTAACATGTCACCTAGGAATAAGATAATTTACAATATCAACTCTAGGTGACAATATCTCAAATGTACACATTTTATAGGCTTGTAATATACACATAGTATACTCCCCCATAATGTGATACCAAAAAAACTTAACAAGAGGGAATAAGAGGATCCAACAAGAGATAATTAATGGACTATTTAGAATTTGAATTTCTCATGAGAAGGCATACCACATAGTGACTAGATAAGCTTGCAATATCAATACTAGGTGGTATTCCTCATGTACACACATTTGTGGGACCGTGAGGTGCACAAATCACAGCACTCCCCCAAAATGGGATGTTCCATTAATCTCTCACAAGAGCCAATTAAGAACAAACAAGATGCAAAAGGCTCAACACACAACTCACACATACATGAAGTGTGAACCAACATACACATACTTGATTACCCAAGATAAGCAAATTCAAAGCACACATATACAAATACACGCAAGGTAGAAAACCAAAACATGCAAAGGGGCAAGTAACTTTCAATGTAAATAATTTAAGTACAAGTTACCGCAAGCAGGCACATTGGATATGAGATAGAAACTTGATAATCTGAATGACTTGTCTTGAGACAATATGAATGATGAATACCCCTTAATTCTTCATAATGTAGCCAGGTCTCCAATGCCCTCCAACAACACCTATTGATCAAGTTTGAGCTTGTCGGTTCCCAACCAAGTTGGGTCCTAAGAGGTTAGTCACAATAGGCTTGGCAACCCAAATGGTTCTTTTCTTGACACCACTTTGACTACTAACAAACTTGGAAAACACATTGCCAACCTTATCCTTCCCAAGAGAATAGATATTATCAATACTGATTAGGTTGGATAAGTTACCACTAGTGCATGAAGAAGCAACGTGACCTTTTTCACGACATAAGTAGCAACGTCTACTCTTCATTTTATTCTCACTTGATTTCTCAACAAGGGAAGCATTAACTTGAGTCTTCATGGGAAGTGGCCTTTCTTCAACTTGAGGTTGAGCATGAGATTGAACTTGTGGCCTCTTCCCTTGTTGCTTGTCCCTAATGACCTTCTTCTTAAATGGGCAAGATCTAACATGATGCTCTTCAATTTTGCAGTTGAAGCAAATAATCTTAGCCGAATTCTTGAGTTGTTCTTGGCCCTTCTTCTTATTTCTCTTGGACGTCTTCTTCTTATTGGAGTTGAATCCAAGTCCACCTTTGTCATTGGGGAATTTTTGCACACTCAAGATATTGTTGAGTGTGGACTTCCCTTCATGACACTTTTCCAAGTCTTTCTTCAAAGAAGTGACTTGGTCCTTCAGCTCTTTGATTTCCTCTACATGGTTAGTATCAACACAAGTGCTAGAGGAAGTATAAGCTTCATCGTTGTAGCAACAAGGAAAGGAAATCAATTCATCACAAGATGTGCCAATGTTATGCATAGATGAATTACAAGGACTAGCACATGGTAAGATAGTATTTTTACTTGAATTAGTGCTAGATTCAACATGAGACTCATTAGATGTTACCTTGATAATCATAGCCTCATGGGCTATCTTTAGCACATTATGGGATACCAGAAGATCATCATGAGAGCTTGTGAGCTTTACATGGATTTCTTCCAATTTCCTATAAGTGCTAGATAGGAAATCAAGTTGAGCCCTTACCTCAACATTCTCCTTCAAAATGGATACTTCACAAGATGTAGAGTTAGTAACACAAGCATCACCATTAACACCAAGAGGAGAAGACAACTTGGCAAGCTCTTTTGAATATGAAGTTTTAAGTTGAGCATGAGACTCAGTGAGTTTGATGAGCTCACTCTTAATGACCCTTGAGCCATTTTCGATGTGCTCAAAGTCCTCAAGGAGTTTAGCATGCGCAAATTCAAGCTTCTCATTTTTAGTATCAAAATAATTGACCACCTCAAGAGCTCTATCATGAGATTCCCTCACTCTAGATAATTCTAGAGCAAACATTGATTACGAATTGTGCAATCTGATCAAACTGAGTGAGTAAATTCGATTTTGATTATGAATCATGAAATCTGATCGAACTGAGTGAGTAAATTCGATTTTGCATCAAGTATACGTAGGAGTGGTTGTGACAAAAGTTGAACCATGCTTTTATTTTGCTGTTGAAGTTGAACCATACTAATTTCATTTGGTGGCGTCACCCACCGTATTTAAGCACAAATATTGTCGTTTGTTGCTGCGTGCTGGCGGCTGCCGTCGGGCGACGGGGACCTGCCGCTAGCTGCCTAGCTGCACCCGTGGAGAACAAGACACTCCGAAAAAGCGGCCCAGCAAAGTGTTTTTTTAGCATTCTCGTTAAGCTTTTATTAAATCGTCATAATATTTATATAGACAAAACGAAGATTATTGGGCTTACCAAACAAAACATGGCGATCAGCCCCTAAAGATAAATCACGCTTCGCTAGATTGCGAGCTTCAAAATTTAAGCTCCCAAATTCATGAATTATATTAGAAAATATAAAAGTCGATGAATGGTCAATGTCTCATGGATGATTGTTCCGTAGCTCGCAAAACTTCCTTGCTCTACGGCATCAACCACCGCCGTGCAATTGCAAGCAGCGAATCTGTTGAATATGGAGATCATGACAAAGGTCCATAATTTCTTTGATAGCAAGTTCTTCGAGTGTAGTTGGGTCAGAAATACTCTTGAAAAAAACTGTTGATGCTTCAGAAAGTTTCTGACAAAGTGACGACAAGGGGTATTTGGCGTGTCCTCTCCCTTGATAGGGCGCGCGGTGCAAGGCTTTCAGCACAGTCTTTCATATTTGAGGGAATGTCTGTCCTAGGTCTAGTCAGATTTGGTTGATGATGGAATGATTGGCAAACCGAAACACAGTCAGCCCATCATCTGTTAGACCTCTCGATATTGATCACACACAACGATGAAGGGAAGGGAGCAAATCATTTGCCTAGGCTTTTGTAAAGGGAATGTCCTACAAAACCACTAATTAAGAGGCACCCTTTGTTACCTCTATAAATGTCACTCCCAACTTTTCTCGTGCTGGTAAGTAGTGCACTGCATGGGCTTTACTTGTCACAACCTGGAAGTTTCTTTTTTTTCGCAAATTCATTTTTTTGAAATGTTTTATCTCTTTGAAACGTGCTTCCAAATCATGAATTGTTTTCACTGTTAGATTTCTCGTGTCAAGATCTTCGAAATTAGATCCCATGTTAATAAATTTCGATGAATATATTTCTTTCACAAAAGAACTAAGAAAAACAAGGAATAAAACCAAAAGCCAAAAAAGCCAAAAAAATATGAAAACAAAAAAGACCGACAACCAGAAAAAGAAATAGAAGCCTAAAAAAACAAAACCTAAAAGCACACTTTTGCTTTTTCAAAATAAAATAAAATTCAGAAGCACAGTTGTGCTTTTCCCTTTTCAGGATGCAGAAGCACATGTTGTGCTTTGTTTGATTGTTTGTTTCATATGTTCTGTTTTACTTTTTACTCTTATTTATATTTCTAATACTCCTGTTATAGATATATCTCAAAACTACATGACATAAATTTTTGAAATGTTCTACCATGCATTAGAAAACTTTCATGCAACATAATAATTTCGTCGTGCAGTTTTAAAGAATCTTCATAGCATTGAATAAAATATTCAAACGTTTAAAAATATGTTCATGCCATTTCTTTAGTTTGTTCATGAAAATGTCCAAAATTTGTATATTGTAAAAAAAAATCATACATCAAAAACTTGTTTATTGAAACTGAAAAAAAAATTAGGCATCTAAAAATATGTTAATGAAATGTAAAAATTGTTCGCATAATTCTTTAAAAAAATCTTAACACATAAAAAATGCAATGTCATTTAAGAAATCTTCATAAACAGTTGAGGAAACTGTTTGCACATTAAATGGTCATGACATTAAAAAATGTTGAACGTATGTTTACAAAATTTCCTTGTCAACTAAAACTATTTAATGTGTATTTTACAAATTTGCAACATAATAAATGTTAAGCAAGAATTTGAAAAATGTAAAGTTGTATCTTAAAAATGTTTTATCTGTATAAAAGTATGTTTGAGTTATATTCAAAATAAGTTAGCATGTAACTGAAAATAGAAAAATATAAATAAATTTTAAAAAGGAAAATGAATAAAAAAGACAGGAAAAAAATGTGCAGAGCCTTTCTAAAACCATGCGGAAGGTTTATAAAACAAATCCACACTGTAGAACAGAATGTTCCTAAATCCGCTCGCAAACTCCTCGCATTCAGGTTGTTGGCCTGGCCCATTAGAGTGATCGTTCGAGCCTAGCCGTTGTTCCGTTTCGCATTAGGCGATATCTAGCATTGCTCAAAAAGGTGATATCTACTCCCTCCGTCCCACACTATAAGAACATTTTTGACACTAGTATAGTGTCGAAAATGCTTTTATATTGTGGGACGGAGGGAGTAGGATTTACATATGCTATCTATGTCAAGTAGTCAACCTTTCGCATAGGTACCTCTTGGGCGGGCCAGCCCATTGAGCACTCACTTTGTAGCGAGATATTCCTCTATTTTTTTTATTTCCTGTTTTACTAAGTTTCAATTGTTTTATTATTTTAGTTTAAAGAAAACATGAATTTTAATTAAGTGATACCTTTACAAAATATATGTAAATATTTTATTTAAAAGTTGACTGTTTTATAGAATATTTATAAATATTTAATATATTTCAAGAACATTTTTAATAGGTGAACATTTTAAAATTACAAGAACATATTTTGAATTTTAGAATGTTTTTGAAAAGAAAAGAAAAAACCCACCCAAAACTGACAGAGAAATAAACAAAAAGAAAACAAAAGCCAAACAATAACCTTCTGAAAGCTTCCTAATACCGAGAAAGCCAGAGTTAGAACCATTTCAAAAGTGGAATATTGTACACACCGCTAACTAGCTAAATGAGTCAACCTAGTTAGTCACACATGTCATTGGGTACTCCTCCTGCCATGATGGACATGGACGTGAGGTCTATGATGGACGTAGACGGGTTAGTAGTGCCCTCCTGCTACATGCACCCCTAAAAGATCGATGGTAGCGTGTAGGACGCATAACTGGCGGTGTTCTTGTCCTTGATCGTCTGCGCCCACGGCGCAGCATCCGCATCCGACTGAGTCGGCTATGGGTTGTGAGCGGCTACTTGAGCACGCGTGGCCTCGTAAAGCGCACGCTACTCGGTCATCAAGTTAGGGTTCGTCGCGGCTCGCCGTGGCCACCTCGCTCTACCGTAGATTTGGCCCTTCGCCAGCAGGTGCTGCTCGAGGAGGAACATGTTGAACCGCAGTTTCTCTTGCACCTGCCGGAACACCAACATAGGCGCTGACGTATGCCGCTCCTCCGTCAGGGCGGTGGTGCAGTGTGGCTTTGCCTGCTCCATTGTCAAGTTGGCATGCACCGGCGCGGGCTCCTACGCTGAGTCGGAGTCGGAGTCCGTCTCCATCGTCGGGTCGTTGTAGGAGACCTCGTGAGAGTTGGCCAGCATGCCGACCTCGATCCGCGTGGTACGACGGTTCTGCAAGGCGGCCACAAGGGTGGCTAGCTCGTGCTTCTGCTTGGTCGAGAGGCTCTCCCACAAATCGTTTTTACTCGCGGTCATGGCGTATGTGGTGCACGGAAGATGTGGAGCGGATGTGTTCTGAGCTTGGTGTGGCCGCTTTTAAATAGTGGATTTCAGTGAGGCCAACCATCCGGGTGTGTCAATGCACGGGTGCCGGAGTTGCTTTCTCGGCCGGCGAGCCTGTTTAAATATCTTAAACATTTTCATGCTCACAAAAAAATTCCAATTTTTTGAATGTTTCCTAAAATTCTGCTAATATTTTCCGAGTGTACTGACATTTTTAAAATTTACTAAAAAAATTTAATAAACAAAATTAGTTCCATGAAGAATTTTCAAATGCGTCAAATTTTTAAAATTTCAGCAGTTTTTTTTATAAATTAATGAACATATTTTTGTTTGTATGAAAGTATTTTCAAATTCCTGAATTTTCCAAATCTATTAAAACGCAAAGTCTCTTTTATTAGTAAGCAGCTAATATCCTTTTTCAAGAGCAAGCGCCAGGAAAAAAAGAGGGAACCGAGACGAGCCATGATATTGGGCTTGGCCCATCATTACTGGACAACTGCTGTGCATTTGCTCAACGTTCGGAAGCCAATTCCTCGATAGCAACTAGTTCACGAGTGTCGGTGTCAAAACCGGCGGATCTCGGGTAGGGGGTCCCGAACTATGCGTCTAAGGCTAATGGTAACAGGAGGCGGGGGACACAATGTTTACCCAGGTTCGGGCCCTCTCGATGGAGGTAATACCCTACCTGCTTGATTGATCTTGATGATATGAGTATTAGAAGAGTTGTTCTACCACGGGGTCGTAGAGGCTAAACCCTATAAGCTAGCCTATGGTTATGATTATTGTTGTTGTCCTACGGACTAAACCCTCCGGTTTATATTGACACCGGAGGGGGCTAGGGTTACATAGAGTCGGTTACAAAGAAAGGAATCTTGTTATCCTAACCGCCAAGCTTGCCTTCCACGCAAAGGAGAGTCCCATCGGGACACGAGACGAAGTCTTCTATCTTGTATCTTCATAGTCCAATAGTCCGGCCTACGCATATAGTCCGGCTGTCCGAGGACCCCTTAATCCAGGACTCCCTCAGTAGCCCCCGAACTAGGATTCAATGACGATAAGTCCGGCGCGCAGATTGTCTTCGACATTGAAAGGCGGGTTCTTCTCCGAATTCTTCAAAGTACCTTTTGTAAATAGCAGTGCAAGGTTCCCTATTTAATGTTACGCTCATTGGCTTCTGCACCTTAACGATCTCAGCCTCCACGTGTCGAGCGAATGCGAGAAGTCGGGGCACTTTTACATTTGCCACCCTAACCATGTAAATAAATTGTCTATTAAAGAGACGGGGATCTTCAGATCCAATCCACACCATCTTCCCCAAGCGAGGAATCATCAGAGCGTGCCCGAAAAAACCACTCCAACATGGCTGGTGCTCACAGCTCTTCCTCCCGCTATCGCAACACCAAGCCGGGCGATTGGGAGAAGTGTACCGTATCCCACGGCCGATTAGTGAAGTTGCAGACCCAAGGGTACCTACCTCCTGCATATCTAGTCCCCGTTTGAGCCGAATTGGCTTCCTTTGATGGCGGGGAGCAGGCGGAGAACTTTCCTAACCCATCCAGGGGGAGCGAGTATGCCTCGCCTCTTACTTGCTGAGAGGCGTCGGATTTCCAATCCATCCGTTCCTCCGCGAGCTCCTGGAGTTCTACAGCCTCCAACTGCACAACTTCACACCTGCCTCCATCCTGCATATCGCAGGCTACGTTGCTCTTTGTGAGCTATTTCTGGGCTGTGAAGCCCATTTCGAGCTATGGAAGAAGCTATTCTGCTCGTCACCCGTAACCAAGGAGGATCAAGATTCCAAGTGGGCGGGGCCGAGATATGGCGCATCGTTGGGACCGGATACTTATCTGGCATACCGAAGAAGGCACCCGAAGAGTGGCCCTCCGAGGGGTTCTATATTGAGGACGTCTCCCTTCCTGATCCAATCCGAATGGGTCTACCTGAGTTTACAAATGCTCCATTGAAAAAACGCCTTAACTGGCGTTCCCGGAGTCCCAGAGAGGAAGACAGCAAGGAGGTCCTTCAATTGATGAGCAAGATAAGAATACTCACTCAGTTCGGATTATCAATAATCAAGGTCATGGCGATATCCATATTCCGGGGGGTTCAGCCACTCCAATACCGAGGGCATCCCATGTGGCACTTCAATGGAGAAGACGATGCCACCCGCTGTGGCCGAAAAGGTCCAGACTCCACCACCGCTCTGGTGGAAATACTGTCCGATTTATACAAGGGGGAAAGAGAGGAGTTTGCCCGCGTCAAGCCACGGGATGGATTTTCCATGTACAACCCTCCCAGCTAGGTGAGCTGCCATCCATTGGTCTTCTCTATTAATTCCCTGAGCCTTTGTTTTCATAAATATTTACTCCGTCTACTTATAACAGGAATGGTGAAAAATAACCAGGGAGTTCCATAGCCCAGCACCACAGCCAGAGGACCGTAACCTGGCCCTTGACCCCGGATTTGAAGAGGATCTGGATATATTCTTGGAGCTTGTGGAAGGTGTGTTTCAATAGGCGAGTTGTGACGGCACAGAGGTGGCCATCACATGTATCGCATGTAAGTAAACAAGAGATTTATCTTGTGGAAAAGATTTATTCCTTCCATCTTACCCACCGCACTATTCTTACGCTCTAAAGGGAAGACGATCGGCCCGCCAAGCCGAACCCGAGGCGACTCGCCAACAAGGGGCTGAAGGAAATATGCCCTTGAGGCAATAATAAAGTTATTATTTATTTCCTCATATCATGATAAATGTTTATTATTCATGCTAGAATTGTATTAACCGGAAACATGATACATGTGTGAATACATAGACAAACTTAATGTCACTAGTATGCCTCTACTTGACTAGCTCATTAATCAAAGATGGTTATGTTTCCTAACCATAGACATGTGTTGTCATTTGAATAACAGGATCACATCATTACGAGAATGATGAGGTTGACTTGACCCATTCCGCTAGCTAAGCATTTGATCGTTTAGTATGTTGCTATTGCTTTCTTCATGACTTATACAAAGTTCCTACAACTATGAGATTATGCAACTCCCGTTTACCGGCGGAACACTTTGTGTGCTACCAAACGTCACAATGTAAATGGGTGATTATAAAGAGCTCTACAGGTGTCTCCAATGGTACATGTTGAGTTGGCCTATTTCGAGATTAGGTTTTGTTACTCCGATTGTCGGAGAGGTATCTCTGGGCCCTCTCGGTAATGCACATCACTATAAGCCTTGCAAGCAATGTGGCCAATGAGTTGGTTACGGAATGATGCATTATGTAACGAGTAAAGAGACTTGCCGGTACGAGATTGAACTAGGTATTGGATATCGATGATCAAATCTCGGGCAAGTAACATACCGATGACAAAGGGAACAACGTATGTTGTTATGCGGTTTGACTGAGAAAGATCTTCGTAGAATATGTAGGAGCCAATATGAACATCCAGGTTCTGCTATTGGTTATTGACCAGAATCAGTTCTAGGTCATGTCTACATAGTTCTCGAACCCGTAGGGTCCGCACGCTTAACGTTACGATGACAGTTTTATTATGAGTTTATAAGTTTTGATGTACCGAAGGTTGTTTGGAGTCCCGGATGTGATCACGGACATGATGAGGAGCCTCGAAATGTCCGAGACATAAAGATTGATATATTGGACGACTATATTCGGACACCAGAAGTGTTCCGGGTGTTTCCGGAGAAAACCGGAGTGCCGGAGGGGTTACCAGAACCCCCCGGGGAAGTATTGGGCCTTAGTGGGCCTGAGGGGAGAGAGAGGGCAGCAGCCCAGGAGGTGGCGCGCCTCCCATGAGGAGTCCGGTGGACTAGGGGAGGCGCGACCCTCTTCCCTCTCCTCTCCCTCTCTTTCCTTCCCCCTTCTCTCTTCCTAGTTGGACTAGGAAAGAGGAGTCCTACTCCTACTAGGTGGAGGACTCCCCCCTCCTTGGCGCACCCCAAGGGCCGGCCGGCCTCCCCCTTGCTCCTTTATATACGGGGGCAGGGGGCACCTCTAGACACACAAGTTGATCTTCGTGATCGTTCCTTAGCCGTGTGCGGTGCCCCCCTCCACCATATTCCACCTCGGTCATATCGTTGCGGTGCTTAGGCGAAGCCCTGCATCGGTAGAACATCATCATCGTCACCACGCTGTTGTGCTGATGGAACTCATCCCCGACACCCTGCTGGATCGGAGTCCGGGGATCGTCATTGAGCTGAACGTGTGCTGAACTCGGAGGTGCCATACATTCGGTACTTGGATCGGTCGGATTGTGAAGACGTACGACTACATCAACCGCGTTGTCATAACGCTTCCGCTTACGGTCTATGAGGGTACGTGGACAACACTCTCCCCTCTTGTTGCTATACATCACCATGATCCTTGCGTGTGCGTAGGATTTTTTTTTGAAATTACTACGTTCCCCAACAGTGGTATCAGAGCCAGGTTTTATGCGTAGATGTCATATGCACGAGTAGAACACAAGTGAGTTGTGGGTGATACAAGTCATACTGCTTACCAGCATGTCATACTTTGGTTCAGCGGTATTGTGAGATGAAGCGGCCCGGCCCGACATTACGCGTACGCTTACGCGAGACTAGTTTCGCCGTTACGAGCACTTGTGCTTAAAGGTGACTGGCGGGTGTCTGTCTCTCTCATTTTAGTTGAACCGAGTGTGGCTATGCCCGGTCCTTGCGAAGGTTAAAACAGCACTAACTTGACGAACTATCGTTGTGGTTTTGATGCGTAGGTAAGAACGGTTCTTGCTCAGCCCGTAGCAGCCATGTAAAACTTGCAACAACAAAGTAGAAGACGTCTAACTTGTTTTTGCAGGGCATGTTGTGATGTGATATCGTCAAGACGTGATGCTATATTTTATTGTATGAGATGATCATGTTTTGTAACCGGAGTTATCGGCAACTGGCAGGAGCCATATGGTTGTCGCTTTATTGTATGAAATGCAAAAGCCCTTTAATTGCTTTACTTTATCACTAAGAGGTAGCAATAGTCGTAGAAGCAATAGATTGCGCGACAATGATGCTACGATGGAGATCAAGGTGTCGCGCCGGTGACGATGGTGATCACGACAGTGCTTCGGAGATGGAGATCACAAGCACAAGATGATGATGGCCATATGATATCACTTATATTGATTGCATGTGATGTTTATCCTTTATGCATCTTATCTTGCTTTGATTGACGGTAGCATTTTAAGATGATCTCTCACTAATTATCAAGAAGTGTTCTCCCTGAGTATGCACCATTGCGAAAGTTCTTCATGCTGAGACACCACGTGATGATCGGGTGTGATAGGCTCTACGTTCAAATACAGCGGGTGCAAAACAGCTGCACACGCAGAATACTCAGATTAAACTTGACGAGCCTGGCATATACAGATATGGCCTCAGAACACGGAGACCAAAAGGTCGAAACGTGAATCATATAGTAGATATGATCAACATAGTGATGTTCACCATTGAAACTACTCCATCTCACGTGATGATCGGACATGGTTTAGTTAATTTGGATCACGTGATCACTTAGATGACTAGAGAGATGTCTTTCTAAGTGGGAGTTCTTAAGTAATATGATTAATTAAACTTAAATTTATCACGAACTTAGTACCTGATAGTGTTTTGCTTGTCTATGTTTGTTGTAGATAGATGGCTCGTGCTGTTGTTCCATTGAATTTTAATGCGTTCCTTGAGAAAGCTAAGTTGAAAGATGATGGTAGCAATTACACGGATCGGGTCCGTAACTTCGAGGATTATCCTCATTGCTGCATGTAAGAATTACGTCTGGAAGCACCGCTGGGTGCGAGCCTGCTGCAGATGCAATCGACGACATTAAGAACGTCTAGCGAGCAAAGCGATGACTACTCGATAGTTCGATGTGCCATGCTTTACAGCTTGGAACCGGGTCTTCAACGATGTTTTGAACGTCATGGAGCATATGAGATGTTCCAGAGTTGAAGTTAATATTTCAAGCAAATGCCCGGATTGAGAGATATGAAGTCTCCAATAAGTTCTATAGTTGTAAGATGGAGGAGAATAGTTACGTCAATGAACATATACTCAAAATGTGCGGGTATAATAATCACTTGATTCAACTTGGAGTTAATCTTCACGATGATAGTGTCATTGATGAATTCTTCAATCATCGCCACCAAGCTACAAGAGCTTCATGATGAACTATAATATGCAAGGGATGGACAAGACTATTCCCGAGCTCTTCGCAATGCTAAAGGCTGCAGAGGTAGAAATCAAGAAGGAGCATCAAGTGTTGATGGTCAATAAGACCACCAATTATTTTAAGAAAAAGGGCAAAGGGAAGAAGAAGGGGAACTTCAAGAAGAACAGCAAACAAGTTGCTGCTCAAGAGAAGAAACCCAAGTCTGGACCTAAGCCTGAGACTGAGTGCTTCTACCGCAAGCGATGGACATTGAAGCGGAACTGCCCCAAGTATTTGGCGGATAAGAAGGATGGCAAAGTGAACAAAGGTATATGTGATATACATGTTATTGATGTGTACCTTACTAATGCTCGCAGTAGCACCTGGGTATTTGATACTGGTTCTATTGCTAATATTTGCAACTCGAAACAGGGACTACGGATTAAACGAAGATTAGCTAAGGACGAGGTGACGATGCTCGTGAGAAATGGTTCCAAAGTCGATGTGATCGCGGTCGGCACGCTACCTCTACATCTACCATCGGGATTAGTTTTACACCCAAATAATTGTTATTTGGTGCCAGCGTTGAGCATGAACATTATATCTGGATCTTGTTTGATGCGAGACGGTTATTCATTTAAATCAGAGAATAATGGTTGTTCTATTTATATGAGTAATATCTTTTATGGTCATGCACCCTTGAAGAGTGGTCTATTTTTATTGAATCTCGATAGTAGTGATACACATATTCATAATGTTGAAGCCAAAAGATGCAGAGTTGATAATGATAGTGCAACTTATTTGTGGCACTGCCGTTTAGGTCATATGGGTGTAAAGCGCGTGAAGAAACTCCATACTGATGGACTTTTGGAATCACTTGATTATGAATCACTTGGTACTTGCGAACCGTGCCTCATGGGCAAGATGACTAAAACGCCGTTCTCCGGAACTATGGAGCGAGCAACTGATTTATTGGAAATCATACATACTAATGTATGTGGTCATATGAATATTGAAGCTCGCGGCGGGTATCGCTATTTTCTCACCTTCACAGATGATTTGAGCAGATATGGGTATATCGACTTGATGAAACACAAGTCTGAAACATTTGAAAAGTTCAAAGAATTTCAGAGTGAAGTGGAAAATCATCGTAACAAGAAAATAAAATTTCTACGATCTGATCCTGGAGGAGAATATTTGAGTTACGAGTTTGGCCTACATTTGAAACAATGTGGAATAGTTTCGCAACTCATGCCACCCGGAACACCACAATGAAATGGTGTGTCCGAACATCGTAATCGTACTTTACTAGATATGGTGTGATCTATGATGTCTCTTACCGATTCACCGCTATCGTTTTGGCGTTATGCTTTAGAGACGGCCGCATTCACGTTAAGTAGGCCACCATCAAAATCCATTGAGACAACGCCTTATGAACTATGGTTTGGCAAGAAACCAAAGTTGTCGTTTCTTAAAGTTTGGGGCTACGATGCTTATGTGAAGAAACTTCAACCAGATAAGCTCGAACCCAAATCGGAGAAATGTGTCTTCATAGGATACCCAAAAGAGACTATTGGGTACACCTTCTATCACAAATCTGAAGGCAAGATTTTTGTTGCTAAATTCGGATCCTTTCTAGAGAAGGAGTTTCTCTCAAAAGAAGTGAGTGGGAGGAAAGTAGAACTTGATGAGGTAACTGTACCTGCTCCCTTATTGGAAAGTAGTTCATCACAAGAACCGGTTCCTGTGACAACTACACCAATCAGTGAGGAAGCTAATGATATTAATCATGAAACTTCAGATCAAGTTACTACTGAACCTCATAGGTCTACCAGAGTAAGATCCAAACCAGAGTGGTATGGTAATCCTATTCTGGAAGTCATGTTACTTGACCATGATGAACCTACGAACTATGAGGAAGCAATGATGAGCCCAGATTCCGCAAGATGGCTTGAAGCCATGAAATCTGAGATGGGATCCATGTATGAAAACAAAGTATGGACTTTGGTTGACTTGCCCGATGATCGGCAAGCCATCGAGAATAAATGGATCTTCAAGAAGAAGACTGACGCTGATAGTAATGTAACTGACTACAAAGCTCGACTTGTTGCGAAAGGTTTTCGACAAGTTCAAGGGGTTGACTACGATGAGACTTTCTCACCCATAGCGATGCATAAGTCTGTCCGAATCATGTTAGCAATTGCCGCATTTTATGATTATGAAATTTGGCAAATGGATGTTAAAACTGCATTCCTGAATGGATTTCTGGAAGAAGAGTTGTATATGATGCAACCAGAAGGTTTTGTCGATCCAAAAGGTGCTAACAAAGTTTGCAAACTCCAGCGATCCATTTATGGACTGGTGCAAGCATCTCGGAGTTGGAATAAATGCTTTAATAGTGTGATCAAAGCATATGGTTTTATACAGACTTTTGGAGAAGCCTATATTTACAAGAAAGTGAGTGGGAGCTGTGTAGCATTTCTGATATTATATGTAGATGACATATTGTTAATTGGAAATGATATAGAATTTCTGGATAGCATAAAGGGATACTTGAATAAAAGTTTTTCAACCTCGGTGAAGTTGCTTACATATTGGGCATCAAGATCTATAGAGATAGATCAAGACGCTTAATTGGACTTTCACAAAGCACATACCTTGATAAAGTTTTGAAAAAGTTCTAAATGGATCAGGCAAAGAAAGGGTTCTTGCTTGTATTACAAGGTGTGAAGTTGAGTCAGACTCAATGCTCGACCACAGCAGAAGATAGAGAGAAAATGAAAGATGTTCCCTATGCTTCAGCCATAGGCTCTATCATGTATGCAATGTTGTGTACCAGACCTGATGTATGCTTAGCAATAAGTTTAGCAGGGAGGTACCAAAGTAATCTAGGAGTGGATCACTGGACAGCGGTCAAGAACATCCTGAAATACCTGAAAAGGACTAAGGATATGTTTCTCGTTTATGGATGTGACAAAGAGCTAGTCGTAAATGGTTACGTCGATGCAAGCTTTGACACCGATCCGACGATTCTAAATCGCAAACCGGATCGTGTTTTTATTAAACGGTGGAGCTGTAAGTTGGTGCAGTTCTAAACAAAGCGTCATGGAGGGATCTACATGCGAAGCGGAGTACATAGCTGCTTCGAAGCGACAAATGAAGGAGTCGGATGAAGGAGTTCATTTCCGATCTAGGTGTCATACCTAGTGCATCGGGACCAATGAAGATCTTCGTGACAATATCTTGGTGCAATTGCCTTGGCAAAGGAATCCAGATTTCACAAGAGGACCAAGCACATCAAGAGACGCTTCAATTCCATCCGGGACCAAGTCCAGGTGGGAGACATAGAGATTTGCAAGATACATACGGATCTGAATGTTGCAGACCCATTGACTAAGCCTCTTCCAGGAGCAAAACATGATCAGAACCAAGACTCCATGGGTGTTAGAATCATTGCTGTGTAATCTAGATTATTGACTCTAGTGTAAGTGGGAGACTGAAGGAAAAATGCCCTAGAGGCAATAATAAAGTTATTATTTATTTCCTCATATCATGATAAATGTTTATTATTCATGCTAGAATTGTATTAACCGGAAACATGATACATGTGTGAATACATAAACAAACTTAATGTCACTAGTATGCCTCTACTTGACTAGCTCATTGATCAAAGATGGTTATATTTCCTAACCATAGACATGTGTTGTCATTTGATTAACGGGATCACATCATTAGGAGAATGATGAGATTGACTTGACCCATTCCGTTAGCTTAGCATTTGATCGTTTAGTATGTTGCTATTGCTTTCTTCATGACTTATACAAAGTTCCTACAACTATGAGATTATGCAACTCCCGTTTACCGGAGGAACACTTTGTGTGCTACCAAACTTCACAACGTAACTGGGTGATTATAAAGGAGCTCTACAGGTGTCTCCAATGGTACATGTTGAGTTGGCGTATTTCGAGATTAGGTTTTGTCACTCCGATTGTCGGAGAGGTATCTCTGGGCCTTCTCGGTAATGCACATCACTATAAGCTTTGCAAGCAATGTGGCCAATGAGTTGGTTACGGAATGATGCATTATGTAACGAGTAAAGAGACTTGCCGGTAACGAGATTGAACTAGGTATTGGATACCGACGATCAAATCTCGGGCAAGTAACATACTGATGACAAAGGGAACAACGTATGTTGTTATGTGGTTTGACCGATAAAGATCTTCGTAGAATATGTAGGAGCCAATATTAACATCCAGGTTCCGCTATTGGTTATTGACCAGAATCAGTTCTAGGTCGTGTCTACATAGTTCTCGAACCCGTAGGGTCCGCATGCTTAACATTACGATGACAGTTTTATTATGAGTTTATAAGTTTTGATGTACCGAAGGTTGTTCGGAGTCCCGGATGTGATCACGGACATGACGAGGAGTCTCGAAATGGTCGAGACATAAAGATTGATATATTGGATGATTATATTCAGACACCGGAAGTGTTCCGGGTGTTTTCGGAGAAAACCGGAGTGCCGGAGGGGTTACCGGAACCCCTCGGGGAAGTATTGGGCCTTAGTGGGCCTGAGGGGAGAGAGAGGGCAGCAGCCCAGGAGGTGGCGCGCCCCCTCCCATGAGGAGTCCGAACTGGACTAGGGAGGGGGCACGGCCCCTCTTTCCCTCTCCCTCTCCCTCTCTTTACTTCCCCTTTCTCTCTTCCTAGTTGGACTAGGAAAGGGGAGTCCTACTCCTACTAGGAGGAGGACTCCCCCCTCCTTGGCGCGCCCCAAGGGCCGGCCGGTCTCCCCCCTTGCTCCTTTATATACGGGGGCAGGGAGCACCTCTAGACACACAAGTTGATCTTCGTGATCGTTCCTTAGCCGTGTGCGGTGCCCCCTCCACCATATTCCACCTCGGTCATATCATTGCGATGCTTAGGCGAAGCCCTGCATCGGTAGAACAACATCATCGTCACCACGCCGTCGTGTGGACGGAACTCATCCCCGACACCCTGCTGGATCAGAGTCCGGGGATTGTCATCGAGTTGAACGTGTGCTGAACTCGGAGGTATCGTACGTTCGGTACTTGGATCGATCGGATCGTGAAGACGTATGACTACATCAACCGCGTTGTCATAACACTTCCGCTTACGGTCTACGAGGGTACGTGGACAACACTCTCCCCTCTCGTTGCTATACATCACCATGATCCTTGCGTGTGCGTAGGAATTTTTTTTGAAATTACTAAGTTCCCCAACAGGGGCGCCCATACCGGGTAGGCCTTTAAAAAGAAAGGTGAACAAAGACATGGCGGAGCCGTCCTCAAGGAGGTATGGTTTTAAATATGCTCTGTGGTTCGTCATCTTAAAGTATGACACTATCGTTTGTGTATCAGCAGAAAGAACATCCGCCGAACTATGTCCGGGGGTCCTGCCAACCGTGCCTCCACTAGCCAGCTTCCAAGCCCGGTCTCGAGGACGGAGGCCAATACGGGAGTGACACCGGACTGTCCTCATACAGAGGATTCAGACAGAATGTCCGTTACGAATTCTGAAGTGGAGAGCGCCATGAATCATCGGCGCCGGCGGGCCGTAATCCGCGACCCTGATTTTCAGATGAGGCTTTTAATGCCTTCAACACGGGTGATGCGTACATCCGAGCCGCGCAGGATGGGCTTGCTAGAGCCACAGACCAGTATTTGAAAGATATATGGGTAAATATAAAAATCTTATAATTATGTATATCCATAGCCCCTGAGACTTAAAGCAGTTGGTACAACTAATTTAAGAATCATTGTACATGTAGGTTCTCTCGGAGAAGAACAACCTGGTATCTCAAGAGCTGGAAGAGTGTCGAATCCAGCTAACGGCCGCTATGGCCAAGTTGTCAAGATCCGAAGAGGCATCAACTGGTATGTATTCCCGAATTGAGAAAAAACATTATTGTGTTGATAAACTAGTAATGCTAACAATATCTGATGACCAAAAATCCTTAGATAATCCGGAACAGAATCCGGGAACCCCACAAAAGGGTGAGCAAGAGGCCCTAAGGCAAGCAGCCGCTGGCGAGCGTGTACTTACACAGGTCATATAGAAGAATAACAATCTCCAAGATGCTAATACCCAGCTGGGTGAAGAATTGAAAGATGTTCGGGCCCAGCTGGCTGACTCCGTGAAGGAAAATAAGAGGCTTCGGCATGGCATTTTTAGTATGTTCTCAAACGAACATTTACATAGTTCGGTAAAGATAGGAACTAACAGAGTTATGTCTGTAGGTATTGCTGACGGGCCGTCCCGAAGAGGAGATGCCCGGATCGTCAGGCGATCTGCTACAAGAGCTTTCACAACTGCACGAGCAAGTTCGACATGTCATGCGGGGTGTTGCCAAGGCCTTGTGGCCATCCGCCTCCCTACCAGGAAGTATGGGGGAGCTTGCTCAGCTTTTCAAGGGAGCACGGTGGCGTTTCCGACTATGGAAGATATCTGCCTGTTGAGAAGGGGCGAGAGAGGCTTGGGCCATGGTGAAAACAAGGTGTACCAAGCTTGATCCGAATCATATGGCCTGGGTCGGACCTGTAGGGTCAAATGGGAAAGAAATCCCATTAGTCTGGTATATGACCAGGTAGGATTAGCTGCAAAATATTCCCCAACGGGATTGTAGGCTAGACAACCTGTTAGATGGCATATAAGAAGAAGCATTTGAGTCTAAATGACTATGTACTTCAATTGACATATTCGTCCCTAGCCAGATTGTAAAACATTTGTCATGGCGGACCTTTTTGCTTCAGCCTCTGGACCCGATAGTCTGGAGTGATTCCCAATACCCGTTCGGTAATATAAACCAGGGAACACGTGGAAACCAGGCGTAGGGGTCATAATTGCTTGAACAGACAAGTACCCAACTAGCTATGTTATATTACATGGTTAGTAAGAAACATCTTCCAGGGAGAATAGTTCCGTTAAGGGTTCCTTTCCCTGGGTACGCATGCATTAAAGTGCATGTCCGAAGTGCGATCAAAAAGCACAGGATATGTAACATTTGGGGGTTTGTATTGTGATAGGTAAAAACATCTTTAGTCCACTGATACGTCTCCGTCATATCTACTTCTCCAAACACTTTTGCCCTTGTTTTCGACTCTAACTTGTATGATTTGAATGGAACTAACCTGGACTGACGCTGTTTTCAGCAGAATTGCCATGGTGTTGTTTTTGTGCAGAAAATAAAAGTTCTCGGAATGACCTTAGAAAAAACAATAAAAAATCCTCGCCAAAGATGAAGACCAGGGGGCCCACACCCTGTCCACGAGGATGGGGGCGCCCCCCTGGGCGCGCCCCCCTACCTTGTGGGACCCCTGGTGGCCCTCCGACGCCAACTCCAACTCCATATATTGGCTTTCGGGGAGAAAAAAAATCAGAGAGTAGAAATCATCGCGTTTCACAATACGGAGCCGCCGCCAAGCCCTAATCTCTCTCGGGAGGGCTGATCTGGAGTCCATTCGGGGCTCCGGAGTGGGGGATTCATCGTTGTCGTCATCATCAACCATCCTCCATCACCAATTTCATGATGCTCACCGACGTGCGTGAGTAATTGCATCATAGGCTTGCTGGACGGTGATGGGTTGGCTGAGATTTATCATGTAATCAAGTTAGTTTTGTTAGGGTTTGATCCCTAGTATCCATTATGTTCTGAGATTGAGGGTTGCTATGACTTTGCTATGCTTAATGCTTGTCACTAGGGCCCGAGTGCCATGATTTCAGATATGAACCTATTATGTTTTCATGAATATATGTGTGTTCTTGATCCTATCTTGCAAGTCTATAGTCACCTACTATGTGTTATGATCCGGCAACCCCGAAGTGACAATAATCGGGACCACTCCCGGTGATGACCATAGTTTGAGGAGTTCATGTATTCACTATGTGCTAATGCTTTGTTCCGGTTCTTATTAAAAGGAGGCCTTAATATCCCTTAGTTTCCAATAGGACCCCGCTGCCACGGGAGGGTAGGACAAAAGATGTCATGCAAGTTCTTTTCCATAAGCACGTATGACTATATACGGAATACATGCCTACATTACATTGTGAACTGGAGCTAGTTCTGTGTCACCCTATGTTATAGTCGTTACATGACGAACCGCATCCGCATAATTATCCATCACTAATCCGGTGCCTACGAGTTTTCCATATACTGGTTCTCGCTTATTTACTTTTCTGTTGCTACTGTTACAATCACTACAAAATACCAAAAAACATTACTTTTGTTGTCTTTACTTTTGTACCGTTACCACCACTATCATATTACTTTGCTACTAAACACTTTGCTGGAGATACTAAGTTTCTAGGTGTGGTTGAATTGACAACTCAGCTGCTAATACTTGAGAATATTCTTTGGCTCCCCTTGTGTCGAATCAATAAATTTGGGTTGAATACTCTACCCTCGAAAACTGTTGCGATCCCCTATACTTGTGGGTTATCAAGACCTTTTTCTAGCGTCGTTGCCGGGGAGCATAGCTCTATTCGTTGAGTCACTTGGGATTTATATCTACTGGACACTATGAAGAACTTCAAAGACGATCGAACTACTATTCTGCCCTCAACTACGAGGGGAGGTAAGGAACTGCCATCTAGCCTTGCACTAGATTCTCCTTCTGTTATAAGTAAGCTTGCGACACCTAAACCTGCTACTGCTATTCATTCTGATATGTCGCATGTTATTGATGATGCCACTTCTGCTATGCATGATACTTATGATGAAACTACTTCTATGCTTGATACTACTGTGCCCCTTGGTGAATTTCTTGATGAGCAAATTGCTCGGTCTAGAGAAAGAGAAATTATTGCACCTGAATATGATGATGATAGTGATGATGAAAATATGCCTTCTATTCCTGAGGGTTATCTTTTTGATGCAGAGTCTTCTGCCGCTATTTTTGATTGCCAGGATAGATATGAACTTAAGAGGTTGCTAGTTAAATGGAGTAAAGAACCTTTTAGAGATAGAATGAGACCCGACCCTGCTTTTGCTACTTCACCTATTTGTGTTCCTGATAAGGATTATTATGATTTTTCGGTTGATCCAGATATAATTACTTTGGTTGAATCTGATCCTTTCTATGGCTATGAATCTGAAACTGTTGTGGCACATCTTACTAAGTTAAATGATATAGCTGCCCTGTTTGCTAATAATGAGAGATCGCGCTACCTTTATTTACTCAAAATATTTCCGTTCTCATTAAAGGGTGATGCTAAGATATGGTTTAATTCTCTTGATCCTGGTTGTGTGCAAAGTCCCCAGGATATGATTTATTACTTCTCTACTAACTATTTCCCTACTCATAAGAAACAAGCTGCTTTGAGGGAAATATACAACTTCGTGCAAATTGAAGAAGAGAGTCTTCCACAAGCTTGGGGGAGGCTTCTCAAGTTACTTAATGCTTTGCCTGACCATCCTCTTAAGAAACCTGAAATACTTGATATCTTTTATAATGGACTAACCGATGCTTCCAGAGATTACCTGGATAGTTTTGCTGGTTCTCTTTTCAGGGAAAGAACACCGGATGAAGCTAAAATTCTATTGAACAATATGATGACAAATGAAAATAATTGGGCACCTCCTGAGCCAACTCCTGAGCAAGTTCCAGAGCCAATTACTGAGCCTATTCCTAAACCAATTACTGAGCCAGAAGCAAGTTCTCAGTCCCGAAGATATGCAAGAGGCGAAGAAATCTATGAAAGAAAAAGGTATTAAAGCTGAAGATGTTAAGAATTTACCTCCTATTGAAGAAATACATGGTCTTAATTTACCACCTGATGAAGAAGTATATGATCCCAATTACTTATTTACTGAAGAACCTCCCGATATCCCGACACAGGTAGTAAAGGTAAATTCTCTCTATAGATATGATAAAGCTGAAGTCCCTCCTACTAAAATTGCTAGTTAGTGCTTGGATGAGTTTGATGACTTTATGTTTAAGCAAGATGACTTTAATGCTTATTTTGGTAGACAATTAAAACAGAATACTTTTATGATTAAATGCTTGGGTGATTATATAGCTGATATTAGAGGTGAACTTAAACTTGTTAGCAAACCTGCTTCTATGGTTACCACTCAAGTAGAACAAGTACTTAAAGGTCAGAAAGAAGTGCTTGATGAAATGAATAGTAAGAAAAATGATTATGCTGTTAGAGTGGCTACTAGAACTGGTAGAATGACTCAGGAACCTTTGTATCCTGAAGGCCACCCTAAGAGAATCGAGCAAGATTCTCGAGAAATAATATTGATGTACCTAGTTCTTCTAAGAGGAAGAAAAGAAAATGATAGGACTTTGCAAACTTCTAGTGAACCTATTGCTGAACCCCGAGAATCCGAATGATATCTCTATTTCGATCTTTGAAACACAATCAGGTGATGAACATGAACCTAGTGATAATGTTAATGATAATGTTCATGTTGATGCTCAACCTAGTAATGATAATGATGTAGAAGTTGAACCTGCTGTTGATCTTGATAACCCACAATCAAAGAATCAATGTTATGATAAAAGAGATTTTGTTGCTAGGAAACATGGTAAAGAAAGGGAGCCTTGGGTTCAGAAACCCATGCCTTTTCCTCCGAAACCATCCAAGAAAAGGATGATGAGGATTTTGAGCGCTTTGCTGAAATGATTAGACCCATCTTTTTGCGTATGCGATTAACTGATGTGCTCAAAACAAATCCTTATGCTAAGTATATGGAGGATATCATTACTAATAAAAGAAAGATACCTGAAGCTGAAATTTCCACCATGCTTGCTAATTATACTTTTAAGGGTGGAATACCAAAGAAACTTGGAGATCCAAGAGTACCTACTATACCATGCTCCATTAAGAGAAATTATGTTAAAACTGCTTTATGTGATCTTGGAGCCGGTGTTAGTGTTATGCCTCTCTCTTTATATCGTAGACTTGACTTGAATAAGTTGACACCTACTGAAATATCTTTGCAAATGGCTGATAAATCAACTACTATACCTGTCGGTATTTGTGAGGATGTGCTTGTTGTAGTTGCGAACGTTACTATTTTAACGGACTTTGCTATTCTTGATATTCCCGAGGATGATAGTACGTCTATTATTCTTGGAAGACCTTTCCTTAATATTGCAGGGGCTGTTATTGATTGCACCAAAGGCAATGTCACTTTTCTTGTTAATGGTAATGAGCACACGGTACACTTTCCGAGGAAACAACCTCAAGTTTATAGTATCAACTCTATTGGAAAAATTCCATCGATTATATTCGGAGGTTTTGAATTTCCTCTCCCTACTGTCAAGAAAAAGTATGATATTCTTATTGTTGGGGATTTTCATATCCCCGTTGAGGTAACTTAGTGCTATTCGAAATTTCTCCGGTTCTGTGATTATTCGGAATGAGTTTGTTAACAAGACTTGATCAACCTTGTTAGTGGGTTCATTTTGATGATCACGAGTTGGACGAAACTAGAAGCACAACCTTCTGTACCCTTTTTATATTTTCTGTTATTTAGTAGAAATAAAGTAAAATAGTATTTTTTCTGTCTGTTTCCTGACTTATCCGTGCAATATAAAAATATCTCGAAAATAAAAGTCCTCAGAATGCCATGCCAATTTAATATGATTTTTTCGGGAATATTTGAGGATTCACTATGCAAAAATTACCACGGGGGGAGCTGCCACCTGGCCACGAGGGTGGAGGGCGCGCCCCCCTGCCTCGTGGGCCCACAGTGGCCCTCCTCCACTTATCCCTGCACCCATCTTCTTCCTCTGCCTCACCAACTTCCTCCACGACCAACGTCATCAGTATCTCTTACTCACAAATACTTTTGTGCAAAACTTCTACTTTTTCCCTAAGAAATCACCTCCAACAGTAGAGTTTCATTTATATGACGTTGTTAAAGAGATGACATTAGCTGAATTCTGCGAGGTTTGCAGAATACCCTTCGAGGGCACCTGAGATGAACCCCACCGTAACGAAGTAGAAGCTTTTATTAACACTATCACTGTGGGTGAAACCAGAAAGGTTTCTGATGCAATGATCACTAGCATACATTTTCCAGTTTTACGCTACTTTGCCTTATTTGCTAGTCGTTTCTTGATTGGACGCGGGAACTGTGGGAACCTTAGTATTCCTGATATTATTATTTTGTTCCATGGTTTATACCGCAATAACTCTGTTAGTATGGGTGGAATTGTTGCTAGATGGTTAAGTCTGAACCGTACTAAGGGCCCCATCTTAAGAGGCATTTATGCTTCACGCCTAGATGAACATTTTGAAATACCTATTAGGCTTGAGGAGAAAGAACAAACAGCGCTGCCCCGTGCTTATTTAGATTATAAGAGTATGATAGCGCATGACTTTCTTGTTAAGAGTCGCGAAGGGGAGCTCAAATACAAATTATACTTTGATAAACATCACCCTGAGACTATTACTTTGCATGCCCCTTCTTTGTTTAACTTATCTGCAGGTCCTCACATCGTTCCGTGGTCGGCCATTCAAGCCTATCGGAATCCTGCACCTGCCACGGAACCGGAGCCACAAGATGAGCCTCCACGACTATCTGTTTATTCTTGGGATCCAGAGGAGGTTGCCAGCCAGTGGCAGCCGAGCCTTCTTCATTGCAGTATGACCCCAGCTTCACCTATGGGTATCCGCCAGGCTATCCCTGGCAATAGACCAACTTAGGCCAAAAGCCTGAGCTTGGGGGAGTACGTATTTCCCACCGACATTACATTCATGTTCACACACACTCATTGCTAGATGTCGGTGCTCATACTCTTTCACTGTAATATCCATGTTAGTTTATTTTCTTTTTCCTGCTTTCTTCTTGTGTGTTTGATAAACCTTAATAAAAAAAAACCAAAAAAATTAGTAATAGTTTATTTCTTTGCTGTACTAATTAAAATGAAAACCCAAAAATATTTCCCGTTCTTCTTTTGCTTGTTGGGAGCTTTCCCGTGTAAATAGTTTTTATTTCTTTTCCTTTCTTTTGGGGGCCGAGAAGACTATATTGAAAATGCTTAGTGGCTCTTATATGCATGACTGTTTATTTAACTTCGAGCCCATATTACTTGTCTCCTCTCTTGAATTGAATGCTTGCAGATTCCAGCTTAGTCCAATGCACGTGCACCCTTATTATTATACACACCGTTCGGTCGTGCAAGTGAAAGGCAATAATGATGATATATGATGAACTTATTGGGATGAGAAAAGCTGGTATGAACTCGACCTCTCTTGTTTTTGTAAATATGATGATTCATCGTTCCTGAGTTAGCTATTATGTAGTAAACATATTTGCAATGACCTTTAGAGATTATAGTTGCTTGTGACATGCTTGATTAGCTATGAGTTATAATGGTTTACCTTGCGTGCCAACATGCTATTAGAATGATTATGATGTGGTATGATGGGATGGTATCCTCCTTTAAATGAATTGAGTGACTCGACTTGGCACATGTTCACGCATGTAGTTGAATCAAATCAACATAGCCTTCATGATATTTATGTTCATGGTGGATTATATCCTACTCATGCTTGTATTCGGTGTAAATTAATTTTAATGCATGTTTACGACTGTTGTCGCTCTCTCAGTTGGTCGCTTCCCAGTCTTTTGCTAGCCTTCACCTGTACTAAGCGGGAATACTGCTTGTGCATCCAAACTCCTTAAACCCAAAAGTTGTTCCATATGAATCCTCTATACCTTCCTATATGCGGTATTTACCTGCCATTCCAAGTAAATTTGTGTGTCCCAAACTCTAAACCTTCAAATGAACATTCTGTTTTGCATGCTCGAATAGATCAAATGTCAACTAGAGCTGCCCTTATCTTCCGTGTTAGGCGGGTTATTCTCAAGAGGAGTGGACTCCGCTCCTCATTCACGAGAAAATGGCTGGTATCCGGGATGCCCAGTCCCATGCTTTATGCAACTAAATCAAAGTAACTGCAAACAAAACTCGCCCTGGGACCTGTTGAATGTTGGAGGCACTTGTTGTTTCGACAAAGCCATGGATTGATGCTTGTGGAGGAGGGGGAGTATAAACTTTACCATTCTGTTTGGGAACCGCCTATAATCTGTTTAGCATGGAAGATATCGCCGTCTCTTAGTTGTTATGTTGACAATGAAAGTATGCCGCTCAAAATATAATTTATCTCTATTTCAAAGCCGAGCTCTAGTACCTCTACAAAACCCTGCTTCCCTCTACGAAGGGCCTATCTATTTACTTTTATGTTGAGTCATCACCCTTCTTATTAAAAAGCACCCGCTGGAGAGCACACTGTCGTTTGCATTCATTATAATTGGTTTATATTGGGTATGACTTGACATGATCTCTTTTACCATGAATTACAATGTTTAGTCAGTCCTTGATCTTTAAAGGTGCTCTGCATTTATGTTTTGCGGTCTCAGAAAGGGCTAGCGAGATACCATTTTGTTATATCATGTTATGATTATTTTGAGAAAGTGTTGTCATCCGAGTTTTATTATTATAGCTCACTAGCTGATTATGCTATTTATATGAGTAATTGTGAGACCTATGTGTTATTTTGAGTATGGTTAGTTCATAATATTGGCTGTAACTTGAATGCTGGCTTTTCATGTTTACAACAACAAGAGCAAACAAAGTTTGTAAAAGTTTTTCTTTTTCTCTTTCAGTTTGTCAACTGAATTGCTTGAGGACAAGCAAGGGTTTAAGCTTGGGGGAGTTGATACGTCTCCGTCGTATCTAGTTTTCCAAGCACTTTTGCCATTGTTTTGGACTCTAACTTGTATGATTTGAATGGAACTAACCCGGACTGACGCTGTTTTCAGCAGAATTGCCATGGTGTTGTTTTTTGTGCAGAAAATAAAAGTTCTCGGAATGACCTGAAACTCCACGGAACACCTTAGAAAAAACAATAACAAATCCTAGCCAAAGATGAAGACCATGGGGCCCACACCCTGTCCACGAGGGTGGGGGCGTGCCCCCTGGGAGCGCCCCCTACCTCGTGGGCCCCCTGGTGGCCATCCGACGCCAACTCCAACTCCATATATTAGCTTTCGGGGAAAAAAATCAGTGAGAAGAAATCATCGCGTTTTACGACACGGAGCCGCCGCCAAGCCCTAATCTCTCTCGGGAGGGCTGATCTGGAGTCCGTTCGGGGCTCCGAAGAGTGGGATTCGTCGCCGTTGTCATCATCAACCATCCTCCATCACCAATTTCATGATGCTCACCACCGTGCGTGAGTAATTGCATCATAGGCTTGCTGGACGGTGATGGGTTGGATGAGATTTATCATGTAATCAAGTTAGTTTTGTTAGGGTTTGATCCCTAGTATCCATTATGTTCTGAGATTGATGTTGATATGACTTTGCTATGCTTAATGCTTGTCACTAGGGCCCGAGTGCCATGATTTCAGATATGAACCTATTATGTTTTTATGAATATATGTGTGTTCTTGATCCTATCTTGCAAGTCTATAGTCACCTACTATGTGTTATGATCCGGAAACCCCGAAGTGACAATAATCGGGACCACTCCCGGTGATGACCATAGTTTGAGGAGTTCATGTATTCACTATGTGCTAATGCTTTGTTCCGGTTCTCTATTAAAAGGAGGCCTTAATATCTCTTAGTTTCCAATAGGACCCCGCTGCCACGGGAGCGTAGGACAAAAGATGGCATGCAAGTTCTTTTTCATAAGCACGTATGACTATATACAGAATACATGCCTACATTACATTGATGAACTGGAGCTAGTTCTGTGTCACCCTATGTTATGACTGTTACATGACGAAACGCATCCGGCATAATTTTCCATTACTAATCCGGTGCCTACCAATTTCCCATATACTGGTTCTCGCTTATTTACTTTTCAGTTGCTACTGTTACAATCACTACAAAATACCAAAAACATTACTTTTGATGTCTTTACTTTTGTTACCGTTACCACCACTATCATATTACTTTGCTACTAAACACTTTGCTGCACATACTAAGTTTCCAGGTGTGGTTTAATTGACAACTCAGCTGTTAATACTTGAGAATATTCTTTGGCTCCCCTTGTGTCGAATCAATAAATTTGGGTTGAATACTCTACCCTCGAAAGCTGTTGCGATACCCTATACTTGTGGGTTATCATCCATCGACCGAATATTCCATTAAGAACGCTAGCTTTCGGCTTCACCCAGTCTGAGGTACACGTCCGGAGTACCTGGCAGTAACAATCACAGAGGTGCTCCCTTTATGCCCTAGCCGAACTAACGGGAACATAGGGCATAAGCACAGGAGCCAGGCAACCCAGCTTGGCCAAAACTTAAGTCATATCGATGCATATAATGGCGACGAAAAGGTGCATATGGAAAAAGGACGCATATGTAGTGGGCTTGATGCCCGGAAGGTAATTATATTAAGCTTATGTACAAGAAGCCCCTAGGTATGATGAGCGCACAAACTTGAAAATTAGTGCGTTACAAGTATGTAGTCTAGCCACAATAAAGCTTTAGAGCTTTTCAAAAAGGAAAGGAGAGAAGAGGGCTAAGAAGTAAAACCAAAAAAGCAACAGAGGGAAGGAGACGAACAGGGAGTTCGGCGCTAGGCGTAGAATCTTCGGAGTCTGGCTGCGTTCCATGGGTTCGGCTCAAGGCGATTATTGGATGCATCCTGCAGTCCGTATGCTCCTCCGATGAGAACTTTGTCAATAATGAAGGGACCCTCCCACTTGGGCTTGAGTTTGTCATTTTTCTTCTCCGGTAGACGTATAACGAGTTCGCAAATATTATAGGTCTTGGCCCGTACTTCTTTGCTTTGATACCTGCGAGCCTGTTGTTGATAGAATGCGGAACAGGCTTTTGCGACGTTGCGCTCCTCTTCCAGGGCATCTAAACTGTCCTGCCGATCGAGCTCGGCCTCTCTCTCTTCGTACATGCGCACTCGAGGTGAGTCATGAATAATATCGCAGGGCAGCATAGCCTCTTTGCCGTACACCATGAAGAAGGTTGTGTATCCGGTGGTGCGATTTGGCGTGGTCCATAGCCCCCAGAGTACGGAGTCAAGCTCCTCAACCCAGTGCGTGTCTAATTCCTTTAAGGATCGCACTAGTCTAGGTTTAATGCCGCTCATAATAAGACCATTGGCTCGTTCGACTTGACCGTTTGTTTGAGGGTGATAGACGGAGGCGTAATCGAGCTTAATGCCCATCTTGCCGCACCAAGTTTTTACCTTATCGGCCATGAAATTGGAGCCGTAGTCGGTGATGATGCTATGGGGGACACCATAACGGTGTACTACCCCCGATATGAAGTCTATCACGGGTCCGGATTCGGCCGTTTTAACTGGTTTGGCTTCTATCAATTTGGTGAATTTATCCACCATGACCAACAAGTATTTTTTTCTTATGACTTCCTCCTTTAAGGGGTCCAACCATATCGAGCCCCCAGACCGCGAAAGGCCAAGTTATGGGGATTGTTTTTAGAGCAGTGGGTGGCATATGGCTTTAGTTGGCGAAAAGCTGGCATCCGACGCAATGTTGGACAAGGTCTTGTGCGTCTGCTTGGGCCGTCGGCCAGTAAAAACCTGTACGGAAGGCCTTGCTTACAAGGGCCCAAGCTGCGGCGTGGTGACTGCCGAGGTCGGCATGAATTTCAGCCAAGAGCTACCGCCCTTCCTCCTCGGAGATACATCTTTGATGTACCCCGGTGGCGTTTTTCTTATAAAGCTTTCCCTCATGGACCTTGTAGGCTTTAGAGCGCGCACAATGCAGCGTGCCTCATTTTGGTCCTCGGGGAGTTCGTGCCTATTAAGGTAGGCCAAAAAAGGTTCAGTCCATGGGGCGATAACAGCCATGATGAGATGGGCCGAAGGTGTTATTTCGGTGGCAGAGCCCCCGATTATGTCCGTGTATTCGGAGTCTGGGGTTGTGGTCAGATACGGAGTGATGTTGCCGGTCTCCCCTTCCCACACCACGGATGGCTTGAAAAGCCTTTCCAAAAAGATGTTAGGTGGGACAGGGCCGCGCTTAGCGCCGATTCGGGCGAGGACATACGCCGCTTGATTGTTTTCTCGAACCACATGATGAAATTTGAGCCCCCTGAACCGGGTTGACATCTTTAGGACGGCATTATGATATGCCGCCACTTTCGGATCTTTGGCATCGAAGTCTCCATTTATTTGAGATATTGCGAGGTTTGAATCCCCACATACTTCTAGGCGCTGGATGCCCATGGAGACAGCCATCCGAAGACCATGCAACAGAGCCTCATATTCGGCTGCATTGTTGGAGTCTGTGTACAATATTTGGAGTATGTATTGGGTTGTATCTCCCATGGGCGATGTTAAGACAACACCTGCCCCAAGACCTGCCAGCATTTTAGAGCCGTCGAAGTGCATGATCCAGTTGGAGTATGCGCCGTACTCTTTAGGGAGTTCGGCCTCTGTCCATTCGGCGACGAAATCCGCCAGTACCTGGAATTTAATGGCTCGCTGCGGTTTATATTTTATGTCGAACGGGAGGAGCTCAATGGCCCACTTGGCAATCCGGCCCGTGGCATTGCGGTTGTTTATTATGTCATTAAGTGGTACTTCGGAGGCCACCATGATTGAACACTCTTGAAAGTAGTGTCGTAATTTCCAGGATGCCATGAAGACCGCGTATGCTATTTTTTGATAATGTGGGTACCGGGATTTGCATGGTGTGAGGACAGTGACACGTAGTATACCGGCTTCTGAACCAGGAATTTGTGTCCGTCCTCCTCTCGTTCGACGACGAGCACCACACTCACAACTTGGTGTGTTGTAGCTATGTATAACAACATGGGTTCGCCAACGTCGACGCGGCCAGGATTGGGTTGCTCGCTAAAAGAGCCTTTATTTCCTCCAGTCCGGCCGTCGCCGCGTCCGTCCACTTGAAGTGTTCGGTTCACCGAAGAAGGCGATAAAGTGGCAATGCCTTTTCTCCTAATCTGGAGATAAAGCGGCTTAGAGTTGCTATTTATCCAGTTCGCTTCAGATCTGTTGGGGTATCCAACTGTGACAAAGCTCGGATTTTAGCTGGGTTTGCTTCAATTCCTCTATTGGAAACGATGGAGCCCAACAGCTATCCGGCGGGAACACTGAAAACACATTTTTCTGGATTGAGCTTAATGTCATATGTTCGAAGGTTATCGAACGTGAGCCTTAGGTCGTCTATTAAAGACTCGGCATGTCTGGTCTTGATGACTACGTCGTCAACGTATGCTTCAACTGTTTTGCCGATTTGTTTCTCTAAGCATGTTTGAATCATGCGTTGGTAGGTGGCACAGCGTTTTTGAGCCGAAAGGCATAGTGTTGAAGCAGAAAGGCCCATATGGAGTTATAAATGCCGTTGCGGCTTGACCGGACTCCGCGATCTTGATTTGATGGTATCCGGAGTATGCGTCAAGGAAACACAGTGAGTCGTGTCCCGCAGTGGCGTCGATAATCTGATCGATGCATGGGAGAGGGAAGGGATCCTTAGGGCAGGTCTTGTTGAGGTCTTTGAAATTGACAAATAGGCGCCAGGATTTATCCTTCTTTGGTACCATCACCAAGTTTGCTAGCCAAATCCGTGTGTTTTATTTCTCTGATGAATCCGGCTTTGAGTAACTTGGCTAGCTCCTCTCCCATAGCTTGTCGTTTGGGTTACGAAAAGCGATGTAGTGTTTGCATAACCGGCTTGTATCCCTTCAATATGTTAAGGCTGTGCTCGGCCATCCTGCATGGGATCCCCGGCATATCAAAAGGGTGCCAGGCGAAAATATCCCAATTCTCGCGTAGGAACGCTCGCAGTGCAGCGTCAATTGTGGGGTCCAGCTATGCCCCGATGGATGTTGTCTTCGAGGAGTCCATTGGGTGGACCTGGAATTTGACTATTTCGTCCGCTGGTTTGAAGGAGGTGGACTTGGATCGCTTATCGAGTATCACGTCATCTCTATCCACTGTGGAGCGTAATGCAGTTAATTCTTCAGCCGCGAGGGCTTCAGACAGTGCTTCGAGGGCCAAGGCGGCTATTTTATTTTCGGCACGGAGTGCAGTGTCTGGATCACTGGTAAGGGTGATGATTCCATTGGGCCCAGGCATCTTGAGCTTCATGTACTCGTAATGGGGTATAGCTTGGAAGCTCGCAAATGCATCTCGCCCTAGCAAGGCGTGATACCCACTATTGAAAGGGGCCACCTGAAAGGTTATCTCTTCGGATCAATAATTCTCCGGTGTGCCAAATACCACATCGAGTGTGATTTTTCCCGCACATCGTGCCTCCCGACTGGGAATAATTCCTCTAAAGGTTGTGCTGCTTTGTTCAATACGACTCCTGTCTATTTCCATTTTGTTGAGAGTTTCCTCGTAAATGATGTTTAGTCCGCTACCGCCGTCCATGAGCACTTTGGTAAGCCGGAAGCCGTCCACGATTGGACTGAGGATCAAAGCGGCTGGTGCCCGGACTGTCTTGAATTGTGGTTCATCACTGGCGCTGAAAGTTATGGCCGTGTCATTCCAAGGGTTTATTGCTGCGACTTGGCAGACTTCGGCGAGGCCGCGAAATGCTCTCTTGCGCCTGTTTCCTGAGGCGAAAGTCTCGAAGACTGTCAACACTATAGTGTTGTGCTCCGTGGTGTTTTTTATGAGGAGATCCTCGCCGCTCCTGGCCACCTGCCGAAGTATCCAACATGCTCTAAGGCTGTGTGTTGGTACGGTATTCGGTGTGGTGTGTATTTTGCATGGCCTATCGACCCACCCTTCCAAAATGGCTGTGCACCCTGCAGTGGGCTTCGATTTCTTCGAGATTGGGTCGGGCGACCTACGAGGGTACACCCTTTTTGTTCGGACGAGGGGGTTTAGCGAGAGCCCGTGGATCCCAAAAGGCTGGGTTTTCCATGCGCTTTCCATCGCGCAGTACTTCTGTACTATGGTCGCCAAATCATTGAAGCGTGATATGTGACGGTGATTTATGGCGTTAAGTAGTCCATTGTCCGTGCAATTTTTGCAGAATACTGAGATTGCGTCTTCGTCGCAACAATCCTTGACCTTGTCCTTGGCAATGAGGAATCTGGCCCAAAAGTGATGTACCGTCTCTTGGGACTGTTGTCTAATGCGTGAAAGATCGCTTGAGTCTGGGTGGGTGGGTGGATTTGAGTCCGAACCCAGATCCGGATCATGACCCATAGCTCGAGGAGTTTCTGGGTTTAATAATTTGGACTCCGGGATGTAAACCAATTTTTCTGGCCCACAGTCTGATTCTAAGTTCGGAGTTCGGGGCGCGTCTTCCCGCGGGCATGTATCCGGCTTGGTGAGCTCGGAAATCCAGACATATTTCGTCCTCAATATGGGGGAAGAGTTGTTGGATCACTCCTCCACCACCACTATTTGATGGGTGATCGACGAAGATTCAATCTCTCTCTGATCGGGTTTAAGCCCAATCCGATCATAGTCCGAAGCGACTCCCAGAGTGGTGATGCGATCCAGGAGCCCATTTAAAGACGATAACTCTATTGGATCCATTTGCTCGACGTATTCCGAGCTGACGCTGAGGCGATTTTCGATGACTTGAGAAGTCATGGTCGGCCCGGCGGCCGAACGGGCGGTCAAGACGAAGCCGCCCAGCCGGAGAGTTTGGCGTGAGGCCAGAGCTCCCCTGGAGGTGATGTTGTCCTTGATAACAAGGCGAGCCATCAACCCTATCTTTGACGTCACAGTGGAACTCTCAATGAAAGCATGAATGTTGGTGTCAAAACCGAAGGATCTCGGGTAGGGGGTCCCAAATTATGCGTCTAAGGCTAATGGTAACAGGAGGCGGAGGACACGATGTTTACCCAGTTTTGGGCCCTCTCGATGGAGGTCATACCCTACTTCCTGCTTGATTGATCTTGATGATATGAGTATTACAAGAGTTGATCTACCACGAGATCGTAGAGGCTAAACCCTATGAGCTAGCCTATGGTTATGATTATTGTTGTTGTCCTACGGACTAAACCCTCCGGTTTATATAGACACCGGAAGTGGCTAGGGTTACACAGAGTCGGTTACAGAGAAAGGAATCTTGTTATCCTAACCGCCAAGCTTGCCTTTCACGCAAAGGAGAGTCCCATTCGGACACGAGACGAAGTTTTCTATCTTGTATCTTCATAGTCCAATAGTCCGGCATACGCATATAGTCCGGCTGTCCGAGGACCCCTTAATCCAGGACTCCCTCAATGAGCGCTCCTTCGGGAGCCTCGCAACGATCACTTGCAGGTGGGCTGAGAGCGTGCCACTTGCAAACAGTTGCTTTTTTCAAGTGTTGTGAATTTTCAAATCTAACTTGCAAATACTTGCTTTTTTCTATTTTTATATTATTCTTCTTTAAAATAATTCGGGATTACAAAAAGGTTTTAAAATTCTAAATTGTTGTGAATTTGGATTTTTTTTACATCATAAAATGGTCATGGATTCAAATAATGTTCATGATATAAAAATATTCGCACATTTAAAAATTATTCATGAGTTTCAAAAATGTTCATGATTTTTTTTTGCATATTTCAAAAATGTTCATGGTTTATAAATATGTTCATGTATTCAAAAATATTTGTTGATATTTAAAATATTCATAAATTCAAAAATGTTCATAATTTTGAAAAATTCATACAATGCTTTAGAATTTCTGAAACAATTACCCAAATTTCTAAGAAAGTTCATGAATTCAAAAATGTTTGCCGATTCATACACAATTTCAAAAAATAAACGCCGATTCAAAAGAAATTTCATGAATTTGAAAATATTCGCAATGTCAAAATATCTTCATGAGTTCGAAAAATATTCATGATTTCCATAAAAAATCACAATTTAGCAAAAAATTCATGAATTTAAAATTGTTCAGAAAATAAAAAAGGAACAGGGAAAAAGCAAGAAAAAATTGGAAAAAAAATAAAGGAAAAGGAGAAAAAAGGACATAAAAAACAAAAATGGTTTAGGAAGGTTCTAGAACTTTCCAAGACCAGAAACGAGACAGTTGGGTTGGCCCAAATGTACGCAGCGGGAAGAGGGATGTGCGCGCGCGGTCGCTAGCCAGCTACCCGCTAGCAAAATAGGATGCCGGGCCGTTAAGCGCATAGGGATTAATAATGCATGCTTCTTAAACGGTCCGGCCCTTATAGCGGGGAACAGAAGTGTGGCTTTTCCCGTTTGGGGAACATCCTAGAAGCTTCCTTCGCTTGTTTTTCCTCTTTTTCTATTTTTTCGATTTACTCGGTTTTATAGAGATTAGAGAACTTTTCCTATTGAAGCCACAAAGTCATCATTACTGCAGAAATCAAAGTCCTTTTCTACTTGTAGCATAGTGCATGAGTTTAGGAGTTCAAATTTCGAAGCTCACAAACTCACAACCCAAGGAACTTTTGTCCGTCCCTGTAATTATTGTGACGATTTCTATATAGTTTTGCAAGTTTGCCTAAAAAAAAGGCTAAACCCAACATATAGATTTAAAAATTCGTTAGCAAATCTTCGTGTTTTATTTATTGCTTAACCTGTTCACCCAATGGCACAAGGTCAAGGAAGGGCGGGGTCAAAAACATGCGAGTTGGATTGAGCTCAACCCAACATTAGATGTTTATAAAGATCATTAGCAAATCATTACTACTCTATCTTTTACTGTTGATTGATGACACTGTTGCAGTGAAGACGAGCCTGACTTGGCCCTTGGTGCACCTATTTTGCCCTTGCCCATCGATGAACTTTCTTTTTCATAATATCCAACATGGACCAGGTTTCGCTATCGGAATTTCTAATAGAACGACATAACAAAGCATCCCATCCAAGACTCCCAGTGCATACAAACCAAAATATAGAAGGGAGTTCGTTCTGGCGCCTATTGCTAGCAGATCACTGACAACAAAACTAGGAGTTCAAAAGGACTGTAATGGGACAACGCAAAACACCAGTAGCTACGCGCATCAACAGAGGGCACGTCATGCATGTATAAAAAATGCAGGTACAATCTACACATTCAAATTATACACCAAAACGGCATTATAACAAGAATGATCTAATCTAACAACTGTATAAGCAGCAAGAACAGAAGCTTAAAATCCTCTACAACAGCCAGGAGACAAGCGGTAGTGATCGGAAAGTGTTTCTGCACAAGAGTCAAATTGAATTGCTACGTACAGTATGTATATATGCATCCTTTGTTGGGAAGATGCTTGCCTGTCGAACAATTAATATGCTACATGAATAATCCTTTTCACTTAGCCAGAATCGCGCAAACACGGCGGGTTTGTACATACGGACGATCGATCGATCTCATCCCGCCAGAAGAAGTAATTTGCTCAAGGTTGCAAGCAAGATATGTATGTACATGGATCGGTCACTTGGCAGTGACCTTGGCCGCCGCCGCCGGCCTCTTCTTCCCGAGCTTGTACCTGACCATCCTGAGGATCCTCAAGAACCAGTAGGCGCTCACCAGTTGCAAACCCGCAGCCATCGCCTAGCGAGTCGGAAAATAATATCACAGAAAAGGAAATTAGTATGCACGCATATACATATACATACAGAAAAAAAGTTGGAAATAGCTGGCGTTTGAAATAGGTAGTACTGTTTTCCTTTTTTGGGAAAAAAAAGGAAGAGGTTAAGTTGAGATTTTGGTTGGAGATCGATACGGAGCGGAGCGGCGGAAGATTTGTTTGGTTCTTTGGGCGTATGGTTACAAAATACCTTGATGAGGATGGGGTAGTCTGTTGTCAAGGTGACGTAGGTGAGGTACGGTCCACCAACCATCCGTCCCACCGAAAAGGTCGCCGCAAACAGAATCTGCACGTACGCGGGGGAGAAGAGAGACATATAGTTAATTATAGTACTGTTCACAGCAGACGAGAGAGAGAGAGAGAGAGAGAGAGAGAGAGAGAGAGAGAGAGAGAGAGAGAAGAGGTTGAGGTCTGTGTACATCGACGAGGAGGTTGAGGTCCGTGTCCTTGACGCCGAGCTCCTTGAGCATCTCCCTGAGGTGCAGCAGCGGGCTGGAGATCTCCGTGATGAACATGCACGCCATCATCTCCGTGCCGCACCTCTGGTAGGCGAGGCCGGCGCCGATGCCGACGATGCTGACCAGGTGGTGCACGGTGTTGTCGAGCCGCACGTCGCCGTTGAGGTGGCAGCACGCCGCGTCGTAGATCATGTACGACAGCGTCACCGCCAGAGACTTCATCTGTCGATTCGACGGACACACGAACGTGCGTACAGGAAGGAGGAAGGAGGACGGAGTCAGTGCATGCGCGCGCGTGTATCACGGATCAGTGAGCGCAGCGGTGTGCGGTGGCGGTGCGTACCTGGCGCGGCGAGGAGGGGGCGTTGAGGGGGCAGACGGGGCAGGACCACTCCTGGACGGAGAGGCAGGCCATGCAGACGGCGGCGACGGCGTGCATGGTGGAGACGGCGCGGTTGCAGAACTCGTAGGACCGCTTCGGCATCAGCGCCCGCATCACCAAGAACGCCGTCGACCAGAAGGCCAGCCCGGTCACCACGTAGCTCAGCACGAAGTCCTCCATCGTTTCGATACGTCCCCACCCAGCGCGGCGGCGCGGAGACCTGACTTGGACGATATGATATAGAGGGACGGTCGATCGGCGGAAGGAGGAAGAAACAACAATGATGTCGAGTAATCGGCGACGGGAGTATATAGGGGCAGAGGGAGCGAGGTCACGGAGGCAGCGTGAGTGACAGGTGCGGAGTCGGAGTAGAATACTGTTGCGATTGAGCCTTTTCGTTTATTACGGAAAGAGAAGAAGAAGAGGTTTCAATGCAGTAATGCTAGAGCTACAGGCCTGTTTTACAGGGTTTATCTTACATGCTGATGTGGAGCAAACTGATTAGCTTAGGATTAGCAGCAGGACCCCCAACCCCCTAAAATCAGGGGAGGCGAGCGAATTAGCGAGAGGGGGTCCGTTACAGACGCGTAAAACACCTGTATGTCTAGGATTATTGGGTTTCAATGGGGGAGGTTGGGGACGGATACGGGTCTAACTCCAATCCGCTGGGCATATGTACCTTGTGAAAAATAATTTGATGCGCACTTAAAGCGCCGCCTAATTAATTCGTTCCTGACTCTTCTTTTCAGCCGAATTCGTTCCTGACTCTGATGATGAGTGGCACTGTAGCACCCGTGCGGTTTGTGCTCTCCTTCTCCAAACCCAACCAGTTTTGACATTGTTTCCTATGACACACAATTGTTGGAGGTATCATCGGGATCTTATCCGAGAGTATCTACAGCCGGACTACTCAAACATCCCATGTTCGTCTGGGCAGACGGTTCCGTCCATGGCATGTCACAAAATCGCGACCCAGCCGCACCCCTTATACCGGCCCTATACATTCGGATCGAACGACACCCCTTGTATCTAGCACATATCTGGGGCGGATATGGGGACTCCCGGACAAGCCCGGGCGCGTCCGCCGCGTCTGATCTAGCAAACGCTGGCCCATTCCGACCCCACATATATTCGTCCCTGTTCACATCCCGGACGAAACCCTAGCCACTCCGCCCCCAAGCTCCGTTCCGGCAATCTCCGACCTTCTCTAACATGGCGGGTAACGGACTTGACTCAGAGATCTCCTGATCCGCCGACTGGGACCTCGTCGCATGCATGGAAGAGGAGGAGATGGTCGTCCGCATGGCTCTCCACCGCTCCCGGGAGGAGTGCGCCTAACCACGGTCGGATTCGACCCGACGGAAATCCATTGTGTCGGCGGAAATGACGCTTGGATTAGCCGAGGCTAGTGGCTCCAAGACGTGACCGTGGCCTCACGAGATTGGTGATCACCGTTTGGCGCCCGAACTCCGGGGTGACGGTGCAACCCCTTCGGTAGCCCATCTTCCCCGCAGCGTCCGGATCCGAGTCAGAGGTCAACCCAGCACGCGTAAGGGGTCATCCGATGCGGACGCATGACACGCCTGCCGTGCAAGGCTTAGGGGCCAGGAAGCCGTGGTAGCCCTAGAGGCCAAGGCAGCGGAGGTGGAGTCACACACTGCCTTGGATGAGGAAGCCCTCCGTGCCCGCATCCTCAAGAAGTGGCAAAGGAGGACGACGTTTGCCCTCACCAAGGAGCAAAATTGGGCGGTCCCTGCCAAAGTCGGACCGTCGTCCAAAGAGGTAAAGGAGGAAGAACTGACGGGTCGGACAACTCCATCTTTGAGCAGATCCAACTCGATCCATTTTGAGTCTTTGACCACTACTTTTGGAACAAAGACGACAAGAGCAACGATAAGGGCAAGGGCAACTCTTGATTAACTTTCTCCTTAGCTTTAGTATGTAGAACATGTCAAATTTTGGTAGTCTGATGGCAATGTATGATGTAGTAGAGCATGTCAATTTTTGGCAGTGCGATGACATGCATGATGAAGTAGTCAGACACTATGTGCGAGATCTGGAGATATTACGCGACTTAAGTTTACGTTGCATGTGATTCCATGGATTTGAAGAATTGCTAATGAGGCACCCGGCTGTGGACATGAACAAATGAGGGGTGACCGGTCACTCCGCATACGCGCACGGGTGCGACCACGGGTTCTTAGGGGACCGGATTAGGTAGGTCCGGGTATAGATGCTCTGAGACTGAGGCCCCGTGTGAAACTTAAATTTATGCCCAAACGGGTTTAAATGATTTTAATGCCTACTCTCTTACCAGCTTTATAGATAGCTTCATCACTAAGAACATGTTTAAAACAATAAAACCGAAAAATGCATCCCTTGGTTAGGGTTTATCTTTTCCTCTTGCGTCTACAGTCGATAGGGTACTCATCCCTTTAAAGCTTCATCGGTGATCCCATGTATCCACCTCCTCTTTGCCTGCACTCAGGTGGTCAGTGTCGAGAAAGGGGATTTCGGTGCCTAAGCGTCGACCAACAGTTTAGGTTGGGTGTTCTCCTCGCAGGGGCTTACCATGGCGGCACGTGAATTTCGAGTTGGTCTTTCAGGCTTCGATCCTCCTTGAGTTTTGTAGAGCTCCGACATAGATTCCTACCGTCTACTTAGGAGGCAAGGTTAGGGTTTCTCACCATGCGTGTGTAATGGGAAGATTTGGTCTCATGTGTTTTAGATCGATTCAAGGGTTCAATGACACGTTTATGACTCTAAAGATTGGTCCATAGGGGCACATGCACAAAGAATTCATGGCCATCATCGAAAAAATTCAAGCTATCTCTGATAGGGGAGTGGCGACAACGGCGTGCCCGTGGCACGTCCTATCGGCGATAGTGGCTGTTCGATGGTGCAGAATGCTTGATGTAATTTTTATCATGTTTGAGGGTGTTGTTACTTATTAGGAACCTTTATCATAGATCCTTGTCCTTTTTTCACAAAAAGGTGTTTCAAAACTTTTGGTGATGAAACAACCTTTGGCGGCAAGGAAAAGGCTCATCTAGTGTGAGGTGCATTTGATCTCCTTAGGGTACTTCCCCTAAAATATTTAAGTGCCAAGAAATTATGATTTTTCTAGAACTACAACATGCAAAAATCATAGCGACCATGAAATAATATAAGTAAAAATACTCCTACCATTCGGTCCCTCTTGCAACAATCTAGTTTTGGTTGCTTAATAAGGATGTATTTTCTTCACCCTACCAATGAATAAGCAGGCCCTGAAAAGTTTAAACTGGAACATAAGAGGGGTTGAACTCCCATGATAAATGATTGCTAATACATAATAAAAATGAGGAAGGTTCTTTTTGTCTTATATGTTTTTAGGAACTAAAAGAGAGCACATTGATTTAGATTATATTACACAATTTTGCCCTGGAAGATTTGTTACCTTTGCAATATATACCTCCTATTGCTACATGAGGGGGTGTCCTTACTATTTGGGATGGTGTTGTTTTCTCTGGTAATAGTAGAGTTCCAGAATGAGTATGTTCTCTCTGTCCTAATGCAATCTAATGGATTTTATAATGTTTAGACTTCAACAAATAACTATGCTCCATGTTAAGATGGTAATAAATTGGAATTACTTCGGTGTCTTTGTGATGCCAAACTTTCATATGATGTTGATTGGATCATGATTGGTGATTCAACCTCATAAGGAGGTCGGCTGATAGGAATAAACATGGGGGTAGTATTAATGAGATAATTCATTCTAATTTAGCAATTTCTCATTCTGTTCTCATTGATGTACCTCTCAAAGGCAGAAAGTACACTTGGAGCAATATGCATACCCCCCGTGAACTCCAAAAGCTTGATTGATTTTTTATTCCCCTTATTAGACAATTAATTAATTATCCAGATGCTCTAGCCTACCCCTGGCCATGACCACCTCTGACCATGTGTCATGTCTCATCTCAGTTGAAACTACCATGCCTAAGTCTAATATCTTTAGGTTTCAAAATGCTTGGATGGAACATGATGACTTGCCCTTTATGCACTACAAGAAATATGTCAACTAGTGACCTTTTGTCAGTGACCCTGGAAGAATTGGTCATAGATCTATGACCATTTCAGACCAATTGGTCAAAAGCTGTTTGGGGGGCTCCAAACCCTAAACCATTGTGACCATTTTGGTTAGAAAGGTCGTAATTTCCTTACACGAAATGGTCACAAAGCAAACAGTGCTAGTCCGCTGCCTTATTTCTAGTTGTTAATGACCAATATAGATGGTCATAGCCTTGTAGATTGTGGTGGGTTCTGATGACTAGGCGCCATCTCATCAGTTTTGCCTATGTGTCATGTCCATGTGGCAGTTTTTGCCCTAGGTTGTGAAGCAACCTATATTTCTGTTATTCCAAAAATTCCCAAAAAATTCTCATAAATGTTTTGGATCATATCTTCATCAAATATGTCAAAAACATTCCTTGCCTAGTTCAAAAATAATTCAAAAATATTCATTTTCCTATTTTGTTCAGAGCAGCACTTTGTGAAGGAAGTACCACTTTGGCATGTCCAAATGGTATCCATTTTCTACAGTGCTTTCCTATGCCCAAATAACCATCCTCCACCAAATGCCAGCTCAATCCATTCATTATTTTGAGCCCAGCTTCAACATTCGTATTTATGTCCAATGTGGTACTTTGTAAAGCAAGTACTACATAGGCTCCTCCTTTTGAGGTGAAAATTTGTGAAAACGGTCTTCTTAGTAACTGATCATCCTCAGCCAAAACTCACGCCCATTAGCCATGTGCATTTCTGCATCTGCAAATCAAACACTTGGTCGCTTATTCATGTTTGAGCATCGATCGGTCTCCTCGTGAGAATCTTATGTTGTGATTTTCTTCCTAGCACCTACCTGGGGAGTGCCCAACCCACTAGACATGCCAAGGCCGCCCAGAACACATGGCAACACCACGGTCACGCGGTGACCACGTGGCGGGCATGCGAGCTCACGCGCTCTAGAGTTGGGGCCCTCGGCTACCGTCCAAACGTTGATGTCTCGCCATAAAACCATGTATTTCTGATTAAATAGTTACTTATTTACCTAGAAATGATTTTTGTAAAAAAATTTAGCAAACTATGAGGCAGCTGCAGTTCAAATTTGACTCGCTTCCAACTAAATCGGCGACAATTTGTCTTTTTCACCAGAGGTGGATCAAAACTTTTTACACCCAATCATTTTGTCAATTGTGCATTAAACATGGCCTAGTATTTCATAAAATTGATTTGGTCCATTTTTGCAACAATTATTTGGTAGTTCCTTCACAAAAAAACCTCATTTCAGGCACTCGGAAAATGGAAAATGAATTTTCCGTGCAAAGAAAATGAAAACTCCCTTAGGCAACATTGTTTGGAATTCCAAGATGCACCCTTGTGCACAATATGAGATCATTTGAACAAACTATGCGATGAATGTGGCCATAAGATTGATCATTTGGCTTGAAAGCCATGAATCTTCACGCATAATAGCTCATTTCTGAGAACACTTTTTTTAAAATAATTATCGTATTACAAGTTTATTTTTTTCCTGGAAACTTGGTCACATATAATGACACAATGCAAAGGTTTTCCAATTTTTTGATTTTTTTAATTTATTATGCCCGTTTCAAAATGCGGTCAAAACGGCGGGCTTGACCGTTCCTAGCTAGTGGTTGAATCTTGGATAACTTTTGGTGTTTCTATGATAAAATAGATACTTATGTACCTAGAAATGATTTTTGGAAAAAATAAATAGCAAACTATGAGGCAACTACAGTTCAAATTTGACCCACTTCCAGCTGAATCGGCGACAATTTGTCTTTTTCACCAGAGGTGGATCAAAACTTTTTTACACCAAACCATTTTGTCAATTATGCATTAAACATGGCCTAGTATTTTATAAAATTGATTTGGTCCATTTTTGCAACAATTATTTGGTAGTTCCTTCACAAAAAAACCTCATTTCGGGCACTCGGAAAATGGAAAATGAATTTTCCGTGCAAAGAAAATGAAAACTCCCTTAGGCAACATTGTTTGGAATTCCAAGATGCACCCTTGTGCATAATATGAGATCATTTGAACAAACTATGCCATGAATGTGGCCATAAGATTGATCATTTGGCTTGAAAGCCATGAATCTTCACGCAAGATAGCTCATTTCTGAGAACACTTTTTTAAAATAATTACCGTATTACAAGTTTATTATTTTTCCTGGAAACTTGGTCACATATAATGACACAATGCGAAGGTTTTCCAATTTTTTATTTTTTTTTAATTTTTTATGTCCGTTTCAAAATGCCGTCAAAACGGCGGGCTTGACCGTTCCTAGCTAGTGGTTGAATCTTGGAAAACTTTTGGTGTTTCTATGATAAAATAGATACTTATGTACCTAGAAATGATTTTTGGAAAAAATAAATAGCAAACTATGAGGCAGCTACAGTTCAAATATCACCCGCTTCCAACTGGATCAATAAATTTGTCTTTTTACCGATGTGGATAAAATCTTTTGACACCCAACTATTTGGTCATTTGTGCATTAAATATGGCCTAATAGTTTATAAAATTGATTTCATACAATTTTGCAATAAATATATTGTAGGTCCTTCACAAAAAAAACTCATTTTGGGCACCCGAAAAAGGGAAAATGTTTTTTTTGTTGCAAAAAACTCATTTTCGACGACACCTTTTTAAAGATATTTATCTTATTCCATGTTGTTATTTTTTTTTGAAAACTTGTTCAAATTTTGGTGACACAATGAGAATGTTTTCCATTTTTTTAGAATTTCTCAGATCATAAAGTAGCTTAAATGATTTTAACACATTATTTTAAGTCAACGACGACCAATTTAGATGGTCATAAAATCATACTGCATTCTGATTTGTCCGTGGACATATCACGTGGATCGTGCATCCAACACCGTCGGATGCTCGGGGATCCAACGGCTGTCCTCGACCCATCCACACCAACCCCGAAACCCTAGCTATGTTCTCCGGGTAAATTTCCATCCACCCCCCCCGCCTCCTTTCTTTCCCTCGCTAGCTCCACCGATCCAGATCCCTCCCCGCCTCCACTCCTCTCCCCGATCCAGATCCTTCCGCCGCCGCCCCATCCTCCCCTTCCTTCCACCGCCCACCTCTCCCCTCGCCTCCGCCACCCACCTCTCCCCTCGCACTCAGCCCCCAGCCGCTCCTGCTCCCTTTTCCCCATCGCCGCCGCCCTTCCAGATCGCTTCCCGCTCCCGCTCCCTTCAAGACCAGAAGTTCATGACCAACCGCTTTGCCGCCAAGCAAGATTCCAGCTTTTCCACTGGCTGGCTGGCTGGATCCAATGCGGGCGCTACTGCTTCTTAGGAGGAGGAGGAGGAGGAGGCGCGGCGGGGATGGCGGCTGCGGCCGGGGCGGCGACGAGCGGTGGCCCGGTGAGTCCGCCAAGGTCTCCAAGGTTCGAGATCTCGCCCCCTTCCTCTCGTTTCTTAGCTCTATTGCATTTCGTCAGTGATTCTGAAGCACTCGTGTGCTTGTGCGCAGGCGCAGTTGAAGGAGAGGCTGGCCAAGGTGTACGAGGTCAAGGCGCAGTTGAAGGAGAGGCCGCCGCCGGTCTCTGGCTCCTCGTCACGGCTAGCTCCGCCCACATTGGACGGCGGGTAGGAGCCCATCTTCCGCCGCTTCTCCATCCTCTGACGCGACTCCTAGGGCGCGGCTCCTCCCTCGCAGCAGCTCCTGGTCGGACCGACCAGGGCACCACTCCGGCGAATGGCGCCCCACTCCGGCCGACGACCCAATCAGGTGAATGACCCTCGTTCATGCCCCCTCCCCTCCTGGTGCATTCACTGCTTGGATGGCATTCGTTGCTTTATTAGGGTTCATCTTTTTTTTTGTGTGTGGTTTATTTAGGGTTCATCTTAACTGTACTATGTAAAAAGCAGTGCTTAAGTTTGTGGATTGTGTATATACTGGACAACACTAAATGCTGTATATAAACATCGACATATATATTGCTGTCAAATAAATCAATGACATTATCAACCAGAGAGTTGTTGAGATATCCTGCAGCCTTGCTCATTTCCATCCACTACATATAAACATCTTTTGATATAACTATGAAGTTCTTCTGCAAACTGGGCTGATTATAGGAATACTTCACTTGATACTCAGCCTCTTTCTATAGGACATGCTTAGACCAGCCTGCATCACACTCTAATGCCTCTTGGTTAGACCAGCCTATAGAACGAACTAAGTATTGTATTTGCCTCTGGATGCTAGCATTGTATTTCCATAGAGGGAAAAAATGATGGTTCTGTGTTAGATCTTTCATACTGGATCAATACTGGCTCACCAGAATATATACACTACACATTACCTGTAGGCCCATCACTTCCAGTAGGTTCTGAGTGCCCGTCACTTCCAGTAGGCTCTCTCGTCAACCAGCTCCAGCCCCTCGTGGCAGCAAAATGGAGGCTATGGTTCAGAAAGCACCAAGGTGCTTACTTATGATCACCACTTCCCTGCCCAAATCTTTTCACTGCAACAACAAGCTAATGCAACAGATTGTTGTTAAAACTTATAATTCAGTTGCTACAGATGTGCATGGAAATAATTTTAACCTGTTGAGACTCTCATATCATGATTATTACCTGCTTTTGCTCGGACTCGGTAAATATGATGATCTGTTCGATCTTGTGAACGCAGGATGCTGTTGTGCTTGTTCAGGGAGTAGCTGCATGTGCCCATGGTGCGGACGAGCCGAGCACCGGCAATGAGGGTGACAGATCTGGGAGCAGTGCCCTTCTCCTCAAGCTGCAGCCGCCGGCCTTGTCCTGCTCGAGGAGCGGCAGGGGCGCACCCAACCACCAAGGTCAAGGTCGCCGCCGTCAAGGGATTCTTCAACCTGGACCTCAACGTCCACGGCGCCGTCGTCCATCCATCCAAGGGAAAGGTGCTCCCCTCCCTCCCTCCCCCATCTGTTTGATTCGATCCGACAGCTATGGACTTGGGTTCCTCACGCCTCTCTGTTTGCTATGTTTATTGGTGATCTGCAGGAGAAGTCAACTCACTTGTTGCAGGGAAGGAGAGGAGGGTGACGCACGACCATGGAGAGGAGTAGCAGCACCAACTCAAGGTCCTTTCTCCTCTCTTGTTTCTAAGTTAGCTAAGCATAATCTGTTGTTTAATGCAAATTGTGTTATCAAAAGTTGCGCAGAATGTGTTGCTTTTGATTGGTATTTGTTCAAAGACATTGAGCTGTGTTGCGATGCTATCATTCTACTCCTAAGGCAAATACATAAGGATGTGCTAGTAATATAATTGTTCAAATCATATATTTGCTTGTCTGCTTTCCTCTTCTGTTTTAGTGGTTCGCTGGATTGCGATGCTATGAACAACCAGTGATGCTACTGCTGTTCAAACCATATAGTTGTTCAAATCATATATTTGCTTAGCTGTGTTGCGATGCTATCATTCTACCCCTAGCATGAAACTATTGCTCAGGAATTTGTGATTTTGTGAAAAACCAGTGATGCTGCTGCTGTTGTATACCATAAATGTTGTGATTCTATGCACAACCAGTGATTCTGTGCACTATAATCTTTTCATTTAAGTGTACTCTGGACAACAGTAGTATAGCACTTGCTGCTGCTGTTAAGCTTGCATCAGTACTGCTTGCAGTAGTTTCGTGTAGGACAACAGTAGTATAGGACTCGCTGCTGCTGTTAAGTTTCTCTTTCTCTTCTCTCTACTCTTCTCTTTGTCTACTAGAGTAAACTTTTCCAGTATACTCCTAGGAGTAAACTTTCTTTCATGGAGTAGGAATTGCTCTCTGCTCTTCTCTTTGTTTAACAGCAGCAACAACAACAGTGCATATCAATTTATCATGCTGACAACAATAGTGCAAAGCCAATTTGGAACCTTTTGGGAATTCTGGACTTCTCTTGCAGGTGAAATCCATTAATCTCACTTAGGTGAATCTGTAATTTTGTTAGAATGCAACCTTTTGGGAATTCTGGACTTTTCTTTTGTGGTAATCTAATGATGTTAGATGTCTACTGTTTGCTGTATAGGGGCAAGATGAATTGAATCCTGTTGTTTTCTTTTTGATGTACACACATGCAGATGATTGACACTCATGAACAACAAGCAACCATACTAGTTTCCCATGGTGGCTGTTGTTGTTTCTTGTCGGGTTCTGACTCGGTTTAGTTTGCTCATTTTGTATTAAGCTAGGATAAACATCTTTTTTAGAACATGGGTTGAAGCATACTGTACTTGCTTATTGAGAATATGAAAATGAGATATTCTGTTTGCTAATATGAAGATAGCATTGTGTTTAATCCAGTACTGATGATTGTCTTCATTCCCATATAAAGTTGTTAATGATGGTGATTTTGTACTAGCATATAAACTTGTTTTTGTTGTCACTTGATACATACTTAGCTTGTACTTGAAGTTGTGGGTTTATGCTGGTAATTTTGTTCTACTTGTATGCATTGGTACCCCAGTCATCGAGCGTACGGATGCAATAGTGGCAAGAAGATCATGGTCATGTGCATCATCAAGCACACCATGGCGAGCATCCACCTCCTCACACTGGCAAGAAGAGGAGGTGCCTAGTTTGTAATCGCTGTCGAAGGAGCTCCATGCTGAAGAACATGACACTTGTAGAGCTTGTAAAGTACCATGTTATTGAACGTGTGGAGCATGTAACTGTGACTTCCACTATTGTATGTTAGAGTTATTTGTACAGCTTGCTATACTTGCTGAAGAACATAACACTTGTAGAGCTTGCAAAGTGTATGTTACAACAACTCTGTATTGACAGCAACAACACTGGCTGGTATTTGAAGTATTTTGTGTGTTTTCTGTGCCAATTAAAATATTGTGTATTTATTTACGTTAAATTGAAAAAAAAAATGAAACTGTTGAGACAAAAAGGCCATGGGCCAAAAATAAAAAGGATGCAATGAAGGCCATGGGCCAAAAATAAAAAGACTGCAATGTTGGGATTGGTCCATGAAGCTGACAAAAAATTCATAGGAAAAAAATGTAAATGGGCTGAATTAATGGGCTCAGCCCATATAAACACCGAATTGGACCGGGCTGAATCTTGTGCCACATCAGCTTGCCACGCTGGATGCCTACGTGGCCTGGGGAGGTTGCTAGTGACCAAAACGCCACAGTAGGAATGTTTTGGTCGTAAACGTCCACGACCTTCTCACAGAGAAGGTCGCTATAGTCAGTTAACAACCCCCAGCTTTTGACCTTATGTTTTTGGTCACAAAAAGGTCAGAAATTGAAAACAGTGACCATTTAGTGACCAATAGTGGTGGTCACAAGTTGACATATTTCTTGTAGTGGTGAATCACACATGGAAAATTCAATTTACTTTGCTGATGAAACCAACATAATCACTGCCAGTTTTAAAATTCTTAGAAAAACGACTAAATCTTGTTCTATGAAGCTGTATGGTATGAATTATACAAATTCAGGACATAAACTCTATCATTTCTCTCCTTGGTGCCATTAGAAACACCAGGGATCTGACCAACTTGGAGACCACTTTTAGAAAGGACTTGAAAGGTCATCTTCCAGCTCTACTTAAAAACACAAAAAAATGTACTGGAGACGGAGGTAAAATATTAAGTGGTTTACTCTAGCTGATGAAAATACAAGATTTCTCCATGCTAGTGCTACTGTTTGAAATAGAAGAAACTCCGGTGCCCCCTTCATCCATGAATGTTGCTATTCACTCTATGAGGACAAGGCCATGCTTTTTCTTGATGGTTATAAGCAAAGGTTGGGACAATATAATTCCACTTCTAATGATTTTGACATGTCTATAATTATTCAAAGGTTGTCTGGTCTGGAAATTCTGGAGAGCCCTATCATGGAGTAGGAAATAGACGTTGTTGTTCCTGAGTTGCCAAGTAAAAAATTTACTAGGGCCAGATGGTTCCAATTTTAAATTCCTCAAGAAATGTTGGCATACCCTAAAAAACATTTTTATGATTTGTTTTCCCAATTTCAAAGTGGATCATTATGCCTTCAAAGCATCAACAATTGTTTCATTACATTTACCCCCCCCCCAAATATGTTGCTACTAAAATTAATGATTATAGACCTATATCCTTGATTAATTGGACTTTAAAAGCTTGTCACTAAGTTGTTTTCCAATAGGTTGCAAACTATCATTGAGGACCTGGTTCACACCAACCAATACGGATTTATTAAAACTAGGACTATTCAAGAGTATCTTGCATGGACTTATGAATTCTTGCACGTGTGTCAGAAATCAAGGAAAGATACTATTGTTCTTGAACTTGACTTTGAAAAGGCTTTTGATGCATTAGATCACCTCATTCTTGAGAACTTATACATGTGATGGACAAGACCCATCCGTTAGCTTAGCATTATGATCATTATAGTTTTATTGCTACTGCTTTCTTCATGGCTTAGACATGTTCCTCTGACTATGAGATTATGCAACTCCCGAATACCGGAGGAACACCTTGTGTGCTATCAAACGTCACAACATAAGTGGGTGATTATAAAGATGCTCTACAGGTGTCTCCGAAGGTGTTTGTTGAGTTGGCATAGATCAAGATTAGGATTTGTCTCTCCGTGTATTAGAGGGTTATCTCTGGGCCGTCTCGGTAATCCTCATCACTATAAGCCTTGCAAGCAATGTGGCTAATGAGTTAGTTACGGGATGAAGCATTACGGAACGAGTAAAGAGACTTGCCGGTAACAAGATTGAACTAGGTATGATGATACTGACAATTAAATCTCGGGCAAGTAACATACCGATGACAAAGGGAACAACATATGTTGTTTTGCGTTTTGACCGATAAAGATCTTCGTAGAATATGTAGGAGCCAATACGAGCATCCAGGTTCCGCTATTGGTTATTGATCGGCGATGTGTCTCGATCATGTCTACATAGTTCTCGAACCCGTAGGGTCCGCACGCATAATGTTCGATGACGATTTGTATTATGAGTTATGTGTTTTTGATGACCGAAGTTTGTTCGGAGTCCTGGATGAGATCATGGGCATGATGAGGAGTCTCGAAATGGTCGAGAGGTAAAGACTGATATATTGGAAGGTTATGTTCGGACACCGGAAATGTTTCAGAGAGGTTCAGACATTTTCCGGAGTACCGGGAGGTTACCGGACCCCCCCGGGGGATTAATGGGCCTTCATGGGCCTTAGTGGAAGAGAGGAGGCGTGCCCCCCTGATACGTCTCCAACGTATCTATAATTTTTGATTGTTCCATGCTATTATATTACCTGTTTTGGATGTTTATGGGCTTTATTATACACTTCTATATTTTTTTGGGACTAACCTATTAACCGGAGGCCCAGCCCAAATTGCTATTTTCTTGCCTATTTCAGTGTTTCGCAGAAAAGAAATATCAAACGGAGTCCAAACAGAATGAAACCTTCGGGAGAGTTGTTTTTGGAATGAACGCAATCCAGGAGACTTGGAGTAGACGTCAGGGAAGCAACGAGGTGGCCACAAGGGTCCAGGGCGCGCCCTACCCCCTGGGCGCGCCCCCACCCTCGTGGGCCCCTCGTGGCTCCCTTGACCAACTTCTTTCGCCTATATATACTCATATACCCCGAAAACATCTCGGAGCACAATAGATTGGGAGTTCCGCTGCCGCAAGCCTCAGTAGCCACCAAAAACCAATCGGGACCTGCTCCAAAGACTCGTTTGAGGGGGAATCCCTCACCGGTGGCCATCTTCGTCATCTCGGCGCTCTCCATGACGAGGAGGGAGTAGTTGACCCTCGGGGCTGAGGGTATGTACCGGTAGCTATGTGTTTGATCTCTCTCTCTCTCTCTCTCTATCATGTTCCTGAGGTGGTACGATCTTGATGTATCGCGAGCTTTGCTATTATAGATGGATCTTATGATGTTTCTCCCCCTCTACTCTCTTGTAATGGATTGAGTTTTCCCTTTGAAGTTATCTTATTGGATTGAGTCTTTAAGGATTTGAGAACACTTGATGTATGTCTTGCACGTGCTTATCTGTGGTGACAATGGGATATCACGTGATCTACTTGATATATGTTTTGGTGATCAACTTGCGGGTTCAGTGACCTTGTGAACTTATGCATAGGGGTTGGCACACGTTTTCGTCTTGACTCTTCGGTAGAAACTTTGGGGCACTCTTTGAAGTACTTTGTGTTGTTTGAATAGATGAATCTGAGATTGTGTGATGCATATCGTATAATCATGCCCACGGATACTTGAGGTGACATTGGAGTATCTAGGTGACATTAGGGTTTTGGTTGATTTGTGTCTTAATGTGTTATTCTAGTACAAACTCTATGATAGATCGAACGGAAAGAATAGCTTCATGTTATTTTACTACAGACTCTTGAATAGATTGATCAGAAAGGATAACTTTGAGGTGGTTTCGTACCCTATAATAATCTCTTCGTTTGCTCTCCGCTATTAGTGACTTTGGAGTGACTCTTTGTTGCATGTTGAGGGATAATTATATGATCCAATTATGTTATTATTGTTGAGAGAACTTGCACTAGTGAAAGTATGAACCTTGGGCCTTGTTTCCTAGCATTGGAATACCGTTTATGCTCACTTTTACCACTTGCTACCTTGCTGTTTTTATATTTTCAGATTACAAAAACCTATATCTACCATCCATGTTGCACTTGTATCACCATCTATTCACCGAACTAGTGCACCTATACAATTTACCATTGTATTGGGTATGTTGGGGACACAAGAGACTCTTTGTTATTTGGTTGCAGGGTTGCTTGAGAGAGACCATCTTCATCCTACGCCTCCCACGGATTGATAAATCTTAGGTCATCCACTTGAGGGAAATTTGCTACTGTCCTACAAACCTCTGCACTTGGAGGCCCAACAACGTCTACAAGAAGAAGGTAATGTAGTAGACATCACCCCCCTAGCCCAAACTGAATTGGACTAGGGGTGGAGGGGCGCGACCCCCCTATTCCTCCTTCTCCTCCACCTCTTTCCCTCTTTCCTATTCCGGAAAGGGAAGGGGAATCCTACTAGGACTAGGGAGTCCTAGTAGGACTCCCCACACTTAGCGTGCCCCTCCTAGGCCGCCAGCCTCCTCCTCCCCTCCTTTATATACGGGGGCGGGGGGCACCCCAAAGACACACCAAGATTTCTCTTAGCCGTGTGCAGTGCCCCCTTCCACAGTTTACTCCTCCGGTCATAACGTCGTAGTGCTTAGGCGAAGCCATGCACGAATCACATAATCAACACCGGCACCACGCTGTTGTGCTGATGGAACTCTCCCCCGACCCTCTACTGGATCAAGAGTTCGAGGTACATCGAGCTGAATGTGTGCTGAACACGGAGGTGCCGTACGTTCGGTACTTGGATCGTTTGGATCATGAAGACGTTCGACTACATCAACCGCGTTAACTAACGCTTCTGCTTTCAGTCTACGAGGGTACGTGGACACACTCTCCCCCTCTTGTTGCTTTGCATCTCCTAGATAGATCTTGCGTGATCGTAGGAATTTTTTTGAAATTGCATACTACGTTCCCCAACAGTGGCATCTGAGCCAGGTCTATGCGTAGATTATATGCATGAGTAGAACACAAAGAGTTGTGGGCGATAATAGTCATACTGCTCACCACCAACGTCTTACTTTGATTCGGTGATATTGTTGGATGAAGCGGCCCAGACCGACATTACATGACCGCGTTCATGAGAATGGTTCTACCAATGTGCTTTGCACATAGGTGGCTGGCGGGTGTCTATTTCTCCAACTTTAGTTGAATCGAGTTTGACTACGGCCGGTCCTTGTTGAAGGTTAAAACAACACACTTGACGAAAAAACATTGTGGTTTTGATGCGTTGGTAAGAACGGTTCTTGCTAGAAGCTCGTAGCAGCCACATAAAACTTGCAACAACAAAGTAGAGGACGTCTAACTTGTTTTTGCAGGGCTTGTTGTGATGTGATATGGTCAAGACATGACGTGATATAAATTGTTGTATGAGATGATCATGTTTTGTAACAAAGTTATCGGCAATTGGCAGGAGCCATAGGGTTGTCGCTTTATTGTATGAAATGCAATCGCCATGTAATTGCTTTACTTTATCACTAAGCGGTAGCGATAGTCGTAGTAGCAATAGTTGGCGAGATGACAACGATGCTACGATGGAGATCAAGGTGTCAAGCCGGTGACGATGGAGATCATGACAGTGCTTTGAAGATGGAGATCAAAGGCACAAGATTATGATGGCCATATCATGTCACATATTTGATTGCATGTGATGTTTATCTTTTTATGCATATTATTTTGCTTAGTACAGCAGTAACATTATAAGATGATCCCTTACTAAATTTCAAGGTATAAGTGTTCTCCCTAAGTATGCACCGTTGCTACAGTTTGTCGTGCCGAGACACCACGTGATGATTGGGTGTGATAAGCTCTACATTCACATACAACGGGTGCAAGCCAATTTTGCACGTGCAGAATACTCGGGTTAAACTTGACGAGCCTAGCATATGCAGATATGGCCTCGGAACACTGAGACTGAAAGGTCAAACGTGAATCATATAGTAGATATGATCAACATAGAGATGTTCACCATTGAAAACTACTCCATCTCATGTGATGATCGGACATGGTTTAGTTGATATGGATCACATGATCATTTAGATGACTAGAGGGATGTCTATCTAAGTGGGAGTTCTTTAGTAATATGACTAATTGAACTTTAATTTATCATGAACTTAGTCTTGATAATTTTTTGCATATCTATGTTGTTGTAGATCAATGGCCGGTGCTACCGTTCCCTTTAATTTTAATGCGTTCCTAGAGAAAGCTAGTTGAAAGATGATGGTAGCAATTACATGAACTGGGTCCGTAACTTGAGGATTATCCTCATTGCTGCACAGAAGAATTACGTCCTCGAAGCACCGCTAGGTGCAAGGCTCGTCTTAGAAGCAATCGCAGACATTATGAATGTCTGGCAGACTAAAGCTGATGACTACTCGATAGTTCAGTGTGCCATGCTTTACGACTTAGAATCGGGACTTCAAAAACGTTTTGAACGTCATGGAGCATATGAGATGTTACAAGAGTTGAAGTTAATATTTCAAGAAAATTCCTGAGTTGAGAGATATGAAGTCTCCAACAAGTTCTATAGCTATAAAATGGAGGAGAATAGTTCTGTCAGCGAACACATACTCAGAATGTCTGGGTACCATAACCACTTGACTCATCTGGGAGTTAATCTTCCTAATGATAATATCATTGATAGAGTTCTTCAATCACTGCCACCAAGCTATAAAGGCTTCGTGAAGAACTATAATATGAAAGGGATGATGAAAATGATTCCTGATCTCTTCATAATGCTGAAGGCTGCAGAGGTAGAAATCAAGAAGGAGCATCAAGTGTTGATGGTTAACAAGACCACTAGTTTCAAGAAAAAGGGAAAAGGGAAGAAGGGGAACTTTAAGAAGAATAGCAAGAAAGTTGCTACTCCTAGGAAGAAGCCCAAGTCTAGACCTAAGCCTAAAACTGAGTTCTTCTACTGCAAAGGGACTGGTCACTGGAAGCGGAACTGCCCCAAGTATTTGGCGGATAATGATGTTATTGATGTGTACCTTACTAATGCTCGTAGTAGCGCCTGGGTATTTGATACTGGTTCTGTTGCTCATATTTGCAACTCGAAATAGGGGCTACGGATTAAACGAAGATTGGCTAAGGACGAGGTGAGGATGCGCATCAGAAATGGTTCCAAGGTCGATGTGATTTCTGTTGGCACGCTAGCTCTACATCTACCATCAGGATTAGTTTTAGACCAGAATAACTGTTATTTAGCATTGAGCATGAACATTATATTTGGATCTTGTTTGATGCAAGACGGTTATTCATTTAAATCAGAGAATAATGGTTGTTCTATTTATATGAGTAATATCTTTTATGGTCATGCACCCTTGTTGAGTGGTCTATTTTTGTTGAATCTCGATCGTGTAGATACACATGTTCATAGTATTGAAGCCAAAAGATGCAAAGTCGATAATGATAGTGCAACTTATTTGTGGCACTACCATTTAGGTCATATTAGTGTAAGGCGCATGAAGAAACTCCATGCTGATGGACTTTTGGAATCACTTGATTATGAATCACTTGGTGCTTGTGAACCATGCCTCATCGGCAAGATGACTAAAACTTCGTTCTCCGGAAACAATAGAACGAGGTACTGACTTATTGGAAATAATACATACTGATGTATGCGATCCAATGAGCGTTGAGGCTCGTGGTGGGTATCATTATTTTCTGACCTTCATAGATGATTTGAGCAGATATGTGTATATCTACTTAATGAAACATAAGTCTGAAACATTTGAAAAGTTCAAAGAATTTCAGAGTGAAGTGGAAAATCATCATAACAAGAAAATAAAGTTTCTACGATCTGATCGTGGAGGCGAATATTCGAGCTACGAGTCTGGTCTTCATTTGAAGCAATTTGGAATAGTTTTGCAACTCACGCCACCTGGAACACCATAGCGTAATGGTGTGTTCGAATGTCGTAATCGTACTTTATTGGATATGGTGTGATCTATGATGTCTCTTACTGATTTACTGCTATCGTTTTGGCGTTAGGCTTTAGAGACGGCTGCATTCACGTTAAATAGGGCACCATAGAAAACCGTTGAGATGACACCATATGAACTGTGGTTTTAAAAAAAAGGTTGTCGTTTCTTAAAGTTTGGTGCTATGATTCTTATATGAAAAAGCTTCAACCTGATAAGCTCGAACCCAAATCGGAGAAATGCGTCTTCATAGGATACCCAAAGGAAACGGTTGTTCTATCACAGATCCAAAGGCAAGATTTTCGTTGCTAAGAATGGATCCCTTTTAGAGAAGGAGTTTCTCTCGAAGGAAGTGAGTGGGAGGAAAGTAGAACTTGATGAGGTAATTGTACCTACTCCTGAATTGGAAAGTAGTTCATCACAGAAATCAGTTCCAGAGATTCCTACACCAATTAGTGAGGAAGCTAATGATGATGATCATGAAACTTCAGATCAAGTTACTACCAAACCTCATAGGTCATCCAGAGTACGGTACCCACCAGAGTGGTAGGGTAATTGAAAGGATCGATATAGTTGACTACAGGGGGGGTGAATAGGCAACAATCAATTTTTAGCTTTTCTTTGCCAAATTAAACTCTGCATCAAAGCAGGTTGTCTAAATATGCAACTAGGTGAGCAACCTATATGATGCAACAATAATAAGTACACACGCAAGCAAGGGATACAACACAAGTAAGCTTGCACAAGTAAAGGCACGAGATAACCAAGAGTGGAGCCGATGGAGACGAGGATGTATTCCCGAAGTTCCTTCCTTTTGAGGGGAAGTACGTCTCCGTTGGAGCGGTGTGGAGGCACAATGCTCCCCAAGAAGCCACTAGGGCCATCGTATTCTCCTCACGCCCTCACACAAAGCGAGATGCCGTGATTCCACTATTAGTGCCCTTGAAGGCAACGACCGAACCTTTACAAACAAGGTTGGGGCTATCTCCACAACTCAATTAGAGGCTCCCAACGACACCACGAAGCTTCACCACAATGGACTATGGCTTCGCAGTGACCTCAACCGTCTAGGGAACTCAAACACCCAAGAGTAACAAGATCCGCTAGGGATTAGTGGGGGAATCAAATTTCTCTTGGTGAAAGTGTAGATCGGGGCCTTCTCAACCTATCCCGAGCAAATCAACAAGTTTGATTGACTACAGAGAGAGATCGGGCAAAAATGGAGCTTGGAGCAACAATGGAGCTTTTGGGGGAAGAGGTAGGTCAACTTTGGGGAAGAAGACCCCCTTATATAGTGGGGGGAACAATCCAACCGTTACCCCCCCCAAGCAGCCCCGCAGAGAGCAGTACTACCGCTGGGGTGGGCGGTACTACCGCTGAGGCTAGCGGTACTACCGTCCCACCTAGCGGTACTGCCGCGCAAGGGAGGGGAGCGAGGTCCTGGACCCTGAGCGGTACTACCACAGTGGTAAGGGCGGTACTACCGCTTAGGAGAGGTACTATCGCCTCTACTGCCACAGCTAGTGCCGCAAAACCCGACACAAGAAAAAGGGCCCTCGAGTCGAGGCGGTAGGAGCACGGAGCCACAACGGTACTATGGCGGAGGGCTCCAAGCGGTACTACCGCTTGTTGCACTTGGGCGGTACTACCGTTGTGGCCCGCGGTACCACCGCTGGGACCAGACAAAGCACTTAAGAAGGGAAATGAGTTCTCCATTGAAGTGGAAAGGTTCAGTGGTTGCGATAAGGATATGTACGTGTTGATTCCACCCTAGCCTTACCAAAGCGGATCCCCTCTTGATAGTACGGTGACTCCTACGAAACTAGTCCACCAACATAGAAACGAAAGAGCTGCACCGTCTTGAATAATACACCGAGGGGAGGGAATCGTCTCATGCCAAAGGATGAATCTCTTAAAAGCTCAACACACACGATTAGTTCGCAAAAGCATTGTCATCAATCATCAAAACACCTTAGGGATAAATATGCCCTTACAATCTCCCCCTTTTTGGTGGATTGATGACAATACGGGATTTGCGCAAACGGGAAAAGACATTGTGTCGGTGTCAAAACCGACGGATCTCGGGTAGGGGGTCCCGAACTGTGCGTCTAGGCAGATGGTAACAGGAGACAAGGGACACAATGTTTTACCCAGGTTCGGGCCCTCTCGATGGAGGTAAAACCCACGCCCCGCTTGATTAATATTGATGATATGGGTAGTACAAGAGTAGATCTACCACGAGATCAAGGAGGCTAAACCCTAGAAGCTAGCCTATGGTATGATTGTTGTAATGTATGTTGTCCTACGGACTAAAGCCCACCGGTTTATATAGACATCGGAGAGGGCTAGGGTTACACAGAGTTGGTTACAATGGTAGGAGATCTACATATCCAGATTGCCAAGCTTGCCTTCCACGCCAAGGAAAGTACCATCCGGACACGAGCCGAGTCTTCAATCTTGTATCTTCGTAGTCTTGGAGTCCGCGGATATTGATAGTCGGCTGTCCGGACACCCCTAGTCCAGACTCCTCAAGAGCCCTCGAACCAGTCTTCAATGACGATAAGTCCGCGCAAGCATAATGTTCGGCATTGCAAGGCGGGTTCCTCCTTGAATAATCCAGAGAAGATCATGAACACCAGGATAGTGTCCGGCTCTGCAAAATAAATTCCACATTCCACCGTAGAGAGAATAAAATGCACACTTAGCTCAATCTGCTGACGTATTATGCGGCGTGACATCACACCGCAACCAAGCCTTACCACCTCAGCACATTTAGCAAAGCGGTTTCCTTGGCACGTCTTGTCGAAGCAGAGATCGTGTTTCCCTTATTCCGGGATTCTCATCAATACGTGCGTGGGTAACCCAACCGCGCCATTGATGGTGGCGCTTGGGAGATAAGCGAGTTTTACCAGGCTGGCGGGGGACGCATAGTTTTGTCCGCCTATATATAAGGGATAAGGATTCACCTTCTCACCTACGCCTTCTTCCTCCTTTGCTTATCCATCCCGCGAACTCAAGCTCCAACGCCCGAGCTCGCGCATCTCGCCTCGACCTTCTCCGAATATGTCCGGAGCGGAGGTAAATGGTTGGCCGCCACCGCTAAGGAGGAGGACATCACCAAGCTGCGCAGCCGGATACCTTTCCGCAATATCGCAGATCGGCTGCCCGACGAGGGCAGCTCATCCCTACCCCCAGGCCTCATGAGAGGGTCGTCTTCCTCCCCACTTCCTCCGCGGATCGGGCTTTCCGCTCCATCCATTTGTCCGGGGCTCATGTTTTACTACGGCCTGGATTTCCACGATCTGGCGCCAACTTCATCCTCAACATTTCGGTGTTTATCGTCAGGTGCGAGGCCTTCCTCTCGCATCCAGCCCCACTTCGCCTCGTGGCTCAAGACCTTCAACGCTGTCAAGGTTGTGAAGGGCACATAAGCGGAATGCGGAGGCGCCATGTTGGGCAAATTGTCCAACGTCCCTTGGCTCGAAGGGACCTTCGTGGACTCTGTCAAGGGGTGGCAATTGGGGTGGTTCTACATCACCGAGCAGCGCAAACCCACATGGGCGGCGGCCCCCGAGTTCAGATCTGGCATCCCCACGCAGCTCACCTCCTGGAAAGAGAAGGGCTTGCAGTGGGGCAATCCGGTGGAGGTGACGGGACTCCGAGCCTGCATCAAGAAGATGGTGAGCAATAGGCTCAGGCTCGTCGACGTGGTCCAAGTCATGCTCATCCGGCGGATCCTCCCATGCCAAGAACGGGCATTCAATTTGTGAGAGTTCAATCCGGAACAGCACCAGCGCTAAGCGGCTCTTTGATACAACATACTGAAGGCGCTGGAGGGTGCTGTTCAAGGGCGCTGAAGTTCGCGATCCATGACGGAAGATCATGGATTCAGCTCATGCAGCGCCCAAACCGACGAGGTAAGTGATTCAACCCCATCGGGGACACTTGTGATAATTAAATTAACTTTTAGTGGGGTTTCATTCTGCCTCTTCCTTTGACAGAATGGATGGAGAAGGCCAAGCTGCTGATCAGCCCGGCTCCCATGCCGAAGACCAGTGGACGCCCGCCATCAGGTTGCTGGTTCCGGCACCGCACGTGGTGCCGGAGAAGAAGGCCAAGAAGGTGGCCGCGGGGACTCGAAAGAGTTCCCGCAATCAGGCGTCTAATGACGATGAGGACTCCTCTCCCGAAGACGAGGAGGAGGAGTACTCTCTCCCGGAGGAGGGAGAGAAGAAAAGGAAGGCTTCCCCCATCGGGGAGGCTGAAGGGTCCAAGAGGGGGAGAACTATCCCCCCGGACAGTTTCGCCAACATCAGCGTTGGCGAGGATGAGTGGCCTCCAAGGGCCAGGCGTCCGGCAAAATCGTAAGTATCCAGACCCTTGATGTGTAATTTCTTTTATGTCGCGTAGTATCCTTCTAACACCGCATTCTGTCGGGGGGAAAGGATCTGCCCGCCGCGAACACCTATGGGGCCGGGGCCCTTCGTCTGTGCGGTACGAGGGCGGAGGGAGCACAGAGAGCAGATCGAGGCGATGCACGCGGGCGGATTTTACCCAGCTTCGGAGCTCTCCGGAGAGATAAGACTCCTACTGCTGCTTTGTGTTTGTATTTTGCTCGGGAGCTTGAAGAGCTACAGTAGCGGCTACCCGAGCGCGAGAGTTGCAAAGGATTCGAACCCCCTCCACGTTGTGCATGGGCCTCCTTTTATAGTGCAAGGGGTCACCGACAGGTGTCAACGTAGGAGAAAGGGGTAAAAATGTAAAAGAGGTGGTAGTTGGAACAAGGGGGAACGGTGGAGCTACAAGGTTTGAACAGTGTTTTCTACCTACTTTTGACAGAGGGGACAAGGGCATTTAATGCCGTCGCCGTCGACCCCAAAAGCTCCCGCCCTTGCGTCTTAAATCGCCACGGCGATGGATCCATCACCGTGAAGTGCCACCGTGTCCCCCAGTTGCGCAGCCATCCGCCACGCGCCCTCGAAAGGCCCTGTAGGCGCGCAGGCGAGATGAGCTGAGCGCGGTACACAACGCAGCTCTCCGCAAGTACCTTGCCGGGTCTTGATCTTGCCGGCCCGGAGCTTGTCGGGCTCAGAACTTGCCGCTCCTCGGTCCTCGCCGACGCATGTAGCGCCGAGGCGTGTCTTCTATGATGTAATCTTCTAGTCTTCCGGCAAGCTCCTCTTGCCGAGCCTTGCGTGAGTGATATAACTTGAGCCTGGCGGCCCTCCCGCAAGCTCCTCTTGCCGGGTCTCGATCTTTCGCCTTGTATACTTTGTTCTTGAATGGCTTGATATGGAGCAGAACGGTCTCCGGCGAGCACATGGTAAACCCCGCCGCTGAAGCTGAATCGCCGTGCACAAGTTGGGGTACCGAGGTACCCCTACCTTAGTACACCGACAGAGCCCCGGCTCTGGCCACACACGGTGCCGAGCGCTGTTGGGCGGGCCCAAAACAGTCTGCACGGGCACACGCGCCCACGGCGAATCCGAATCCGCCTCCGCCGCCTCCCCTCCCGTGAACGGCACGCGCCGATTGCGGCGTCGTGGGAGACGGGCGGCGATGCATCTTTAAGGCACCCACCCGTGATCGTGGTGCAGGCGAGGTCACCTCACCCGCCGCCGGCTCCGCCGCCACGCTGCCCTCATGCACGGGAGTCGGGCGGCGAAGGTGGGAGACCGAGCCGCCACGGTGGAGAGGAGAGTCGGCCCGCTCCTCTGCCCTCCTCGCTCCACGATTGGCGGGCAGGCGGTTGAGTTCCCACCTCGCCCTTTAAAAAGGGCGGTAGGGGAGCACAATGGCCTCACTCGTCCTCTTCTCTCTTCGTCTTCATCTTCTGTTCTTCTTTCCGCCATGGAAGGGGGAAATCCCAGCTCTTCGACGGTGGCAGCGAGGGTCGCATCCAGGCAGCGCACCTCTCCCTATCCCGCTCCCGTGGCGGTGGAGCCGGCCACGAGGGGGAGAGGGAGGGGGCGAGGCCGCGGACGAGGCCGGGGGCGTGGTCGAGGCGGCCGGGGGAGAGGCGGTCGTGGCGACGCGCCTCCCCCATCTCCTCCGGCGGCTCCCGTCCTCGAGGCGGTCCATACTGGAGACGATCCCTGGGAGTTCTTCATCAAGCTACGCCGAGCGCCTCGACGTCGCCTCCGGCTGCCGGCCCCATTCGCGAGTGCGATGGAACCGGACCCGCCCGAGATGATGGAGTTGCGCATGAGGGGCTGTGGGATCAGCGGCACTCGAGTGAGTGTCGTGTCCCCAGCCCCCGGCGTGATGTTCTTCGACCGAGGGTGGAAGACGTTCGCCCGGATCCACAGCTTGACGGCGGGGTTTACCCTCCATTTCAAGTTAATGGAGGGCGACCTTCTCGCCGTCAAGGTCTTCGGGGACTACGGGACCCGGGTGAGATGCTGTGTGGACAGCTCCTCCGATAGCGAAGGTCCCTCCTCGAGCGAGAGTGACGAGGAGGGGAGCGACAGCGGCGACGAGGGGGATGGCGGGTCCGACTAGGCGTCGGACGCCATCCCGCGCGCCACCGGCGACCCCACAATCCGGGTCGCCGGCCTTCTGAACTCCTCGGGGCCGTCTCCTTGGGCGGCTGGCGTAGGGAGGCTGCGGAAGAGGAAGAGGGGGTGGCGGCAAGGACGTCATGTCGGAGTACGAGGGCGAGGTGCCCTCGTCAGCGTGCTGACGTCCCACCACCCCGTCTTCAAGCTCTGCCTCCGACGCCTTCGTCTCGCCAAGCTCCTGGCCGGCCTCCGGGTGTTCTCTTGGTGTCTTCGGTGCCCGTAGCTCACCTAGCGCGCCTTTTGCCCTTCCGGCAAGCTTCTCTTGCCGGGCCTCCTTGACCTACCTCCCTAACTCTGAACAGAGAAACAGAGAGGGATCACGGCATCTTATCTTTCAATTTGTAAGCCCTCGGGCCTTAGTTGCGTTTAAAGACTTGTAATCCTCTCTATCATGTTTTTCATCCTCTATGGACTTGTATTAAACTAGGATGTTTTTAATGAAAAGAGGGGAAAGCTTGTCGGACCGAGTCTTTTACTTGACTTCGTGCTTTGTATCCTACGCTCTCGGGGAGCTTGCCGGCGCGAACACGCTTGCTGAGTGCGGGACATCAGCAGCCCGCTGGCTGGTGTTGCTTCCGGCAAGCAACCTTGCCGGGCCAGTTGCAGCGCACTTAGCTTGCTGAGCAGACTCGAAAACGTGACAAGGGCGCGAGACTTGTCGCGGCTCACTTTAACCGTTTGAGCGTGCTCGAAAACAAACCAAGGGCGCAACTGGGCCGCGACTTGGCTCCTCCGCGTATGGGTTTTACAAGTCACGCTCGTTCAAAGACGCAGCCCCGCTTTCCCCGGTCCATGAGAGGATGCATGACGAGGGATGAAAAACTTATCTGATATCGCAGCCCCCGGCAACTCTGGCTTGCCGGAGACGAATCTTGGCATTCGCAGCCCCCAGCGACGCTGGCTCGCCGGAGACGAATCTTGGCGCTCAGAGCCCGGCAATGCTGGCTTGGCCAAAACCAAGTCTTTGGTGTGCTCTTCCGGTTTCTCCTTGTTGCTGTAATTTCAGCCATGAAAACAGCTGAGATAGATCTGCAACAGCTTCATTATTTACATGCATATGCGTATAAATTCTTTCTGTGCAATTTATGCAATACGATGCCGTGCCTTGCCCTTCGTATGTTTATACTCTACGCTCTCGGGGAGCTTGCCGGCGCGAACACACTTGCTGAGTGCGGAACGTCAGCAGCCCGCTGGCGGGTGTTGCTTCCGGCAAGTAACCTTGCCGGGCCAGCTGCAGCGCGCTTGTGTTCGCCGAGCGGACTCGGAAACAAGGCAAGGGCGCAGCTGGACCACGACTTGGCTCCTCTCGCGCACAAGTCTCTCATACGAAGGACATCTTACGGCAAGGCTTGCCGCGTTACACCCTCTACTTTACACCCTTTGTGCGCTTTTACCCTATGCTTCTAGGGAACTTGCCGGTGCTTAACACACTTGCTGAGTGCGGAACATCAGCAGCCCGCTGGCTGGTGTTGCTTCCGCAAGCAACCTTGCAGCGCCTAGTCGCGACGCACTTAGCTTGCCGAGCGGACTCGAAAACTAAACAAGGGCGAAGCTTGTCGCTGCTCACTTTTAACTCGCTGAGTGTGCTCGAAGCAAGGTAAGGGTGCGGCTATCCACGGGCAGCTCCTCCACAAGACAGGTTTTATGCACAAAGGACTAACGCACGAGGATATAACATAAAAGGCATGGAATTAAGGAGTGCTCTGCACAAAAGCTCGAACAACTTAGCTTTTCTATTTCTTGCTTCCCTCAAGACTTGCGGTGGAGCTCGATGGCGCTTCCTCGACGGGCAGCGCAGACCGGGAGATGCGCTTGCCGGAACGAGCACCAGAGCTGTCCTTGCCGGATTTGGAGCGCTCCGAGGAGCTGCGCTTGTCGGAGTGAGCACCAGAGCTGTCCTTGCCGGACTTGGAGCTCGATGGCGTGTCCTCGACGACGGCGTAGCGCTCCGGGGAGGCGCGCTTGCTAGAGTGGAGGGGAAGCGGGGGCGAGCGGCGCGAGGAATGGGATATGCTCGGACTCCTATCAGCGATAGGAGGAGCAGGATCCTTCCCTGGCACTTTCGCTTTGCTCATGCACGGACGGTGGTCCGGAGCATCCCGCGAGCCTCCGGCTTGCTCTTGCTCCAGCAGGCGGATACCAACTCCCGTGGTATGGCGCTGCTGGGTCGTCGTGCGCTGAGATGGACGCGGATCCACGGAGACCGAGGCGCGTCATCCGCCCCTGCCCTCGATCGGTGGCGCCTGGGTGTCTCGCTGCAACCACCCTTTCGACGGCGTCCCCTCCGCCCACCGCTGGCTCGTGGCGGCGGGTGAGATGCGACGGTTCGCAACCCTTGAAGCCCTCGTCTTCGGGGCCATGGCGCAGTTGTCGATGAAGTTGCCGACGAAACTTGGAAAGGTTGATGAAGAACGCGCCCGCGCGAACGCCGGATCAGGTCCGCACAACCTCGACGCCCCCTACCTGGCGCGCCAAAGATGTCGGGGGGAAAGGATCTGCCCGCCGCGAACACCTATGGGGCCGGGGCCCCTTCTGTCAGGCGGTACGAGGGCGGAGGGAGCACAGAGAGCGATCGAGGCGATGCACGCGGCGGATTTTACCCAGCGGAGCTCTCCGAGAGATAAGACTCCTCCGCTGCTTTGTGTTTGTATTTTGCTCGGGAGCTTGAAGAGCTCTGAGAGCGGCTACCCAAGCGAGAGTTGCAAAGGATTCAACCCCTCCACGTTGTGCATGGGCCTCCTTTTATAGTGCAAGGGTCACCGGCAGTGTGTCAACGAGGAGAAAGGGGTAAAAATGTAAAAGAGGTGGTAGTTGGAGCAGTCTTGGGAACAAGTGGAGCTACAAAGGCTTGAACAGTGTTTTCTACCTACTTTTGACAGAGGGGACAAGGGCATTTAATGCCCGTCGCCGTCGACCCCAAAAAGCTCCCCGCCTTGCGTCTTAAATCTGCCACGGCCATGGATCCATCACCGTGAAGTGCCACCGTGTCCCCAGCTGCGCAGCCATCCGCCACGCGTCCTCGAAAGGCCCTGTATGCAGCGTGGGCGATGAGCCGAGCGCTGGTACACAGCAGCTCTCCGGCAAGTACCTTGCCGGGTCTTGATCTTGCGGGCCCGGAGCTTGTCGGGCTCAGAACTTGCCGCTCCCGGGTCCTCGCCGACGCATGTAGCGCCGAGGCGGTCTTCTATGATGTAATCTTCTAGTCTTCCCGGCAAGCTCCTCTTGCCGTGGCCTTGCGTGAGTGATATAACTTGAGCACTGGCGGCCCTCCGCAAGCTCCTCTTGCCGGGTCTCGATCTTCTGTCTTGTATACTTTGTTCTTGAATGGCTTGATATGGAGCAGAACGGTCTCCGGCGAGCACATGGTAAACCCCGCCGCTGAAGTCAGAATCGCCCGTGCACAAGTTGGGGTACCGAGGTACCCCTACCTTAGTACACCGACACATTCTGCCCGTAGTCCGGCCAAGGATGATCTCCCCGACTCATCGAGCGGGTCATTGGCTTCGTCGGATGTGAATTCCATCCCGACCGCCTCCACCCCACGCCCCGACGAGGACGCCTAGGTGGGATCCGCAGAGGATCCATCGGGGAGGAGGCTCCGAGGCGCCGCCAGCAGCCTCGACTTCGTGCGGACTCTACATCGAACCCGCAGTGGTTCCAGAGTCCGCAAGCGCCCTTCAAAGAAGGGCAGGATCGGACGCCGGCAGCCTCCGCCCAGCCGAGGCGCCGGATAACCTGTTGAGGCGCTTAAAGGCGCCCATCGAGGAAGAACACCGCACTATCATGAGTGCGGTGATTGAGAAGGTTCACTTGCTAAGAGCAGGCCGACCGAAGCCTCGCAGCAGCCTTTTAAATGTGCTTTGAGGTAAGAAGTTAAAATTATATAATGTAATACCGCATAGACAGTAGCCCCTGATGCTTAGTTCGGTGTTCGGAAAGAAAAGCCGGACTAAGGATCTAACAAGATGTACGCAGGGTTGCCTAAAATATGTCAATATGGGTTTGCAGGCTGCGCTGCTGACCTCTGCCGCACTAACGGCGGAGGTTGACGTGCTGAAGAAGGATCTCGAGCGGTCCGAGCAAGAGCTCGGCCATGCCAAGAGTCAGCTCGAGGAAAAAGAAGGTGAGTAACACCGCTTTGAATAAGTACCTTACAGAAAAGGATTTTGGTTGCAAATAAAATTAACAAGGATAATATGTGTATTGCAGGGCCACTAACGAGTGGCAGCCCCTGAAGGATCTTTGTGTCATGTCGAACATAATGCGGCTCCTGAACGGGCCGAGTGAGAAAAGCAAGAGGCACGGTGGCGGAAGTTCGCAAGAGCTCCGTGCTCTCATGGAAAAGCATGAGAGTTTGGAGCGTGACTCCAAGACTCGAGTCCGAGCTTGCCTCGCTCTCGAAAGTGCTAAGTCCGCCAAGGCCGGAGCCCGTAAGGCCCTTCAGAGGTTGAGGACATAAAGAAGATAGCGGCGGTAAGGCGTTTTCATGCAAAGCAGGCATGTTAATGTGAACTACCCGACACTTACCCGCATTCGAGCTCTCGTATGCGTTTAAATCTGCCGCGTAGTGCGCCCGATGCGTCGCATTCTATCGTGGCGAGGAGGGAGCTCGACGGAGAAGGTCTTTCGTCTCAAGACGCCGAGGCCGCCATCCGGTGTTTCAAGCGACCAGGTGAAGCAACTGGTCGAACTCCACAAGGTAGCCGAGGAGGCCATGATGGGCCTCATAGTCCGGTGTGGCTCGACAGGCCATGCACAGGAGCTACTTTGGCCTAGTGCGGCGGCTGGTGGATGCATGCCCCAGGCTAGATGTAGTCAAGGGCTCCGCCTGTATTGAAGGCGCTCGTCGGGCCCTTGCCCGCATAAAGGTGCAATGGGGCAAATTGGATGCGGACAAGCTTCTCACGGACCCACCGCCGCCGGGCAAGGAGTATCGCATGCCGGAGAAGTATTATAAAATTGTCCTGAAGGGAGCTTGCGATATTGCAGATGAGTGCTCCCGAAATGTAATTTTTGAGTGAACTCGCTGTATATTTATCCTGTGCGCTGAAAACTTCGTTCATATGCGCCATGAGCAACGCTTGTTTAATTTAAAATATTACCTTCTGTGCGGCCGTTTATAAAATCGAGAGATGGCAAGTCGTTGGCTTCAGCCCCAAGCCACAAGTGCTTTGGGGTGTTGGGATAAACTTGAGCACTCTTGTTCCCATTTTGGGTCCATCTAGGAGGCGCCAACACGCGAACAAGGCAACCGGACTTATAATGCTTGAACACTCTCACTTAGCCATAGAATTCTATAATTTTAAATTTGGTGAAGCCCCGGTATTCGGAAGACCGAACGGGCGCTATCCACGCCTTCGTCGGACATTATCCGGAAGTTCGCTCAAGCGGCGTGAGTCTTTAGGACCGAAAAAACCACTCGAACAATGACCAGTCTCGCCTTATCATGCCGGTCGGTTTAGCTTTCCATCGAGGCATTAGCCCGGCTCAACCGGGTGCAATCGCAATGGTTCTCCCGGTGCCACCTTAGCCGACGAACGGAACGTAAGGCACCAAAAACGGGAGCCGGGCAAACCCAACTATTGACCCAAGACATGATTCGAGCCGATTCATATAATGCTATAAGTTCGGGGTGCCGCACTTGTGAAAGTGTTCGGACTTTATCACACCATAATTTGGGGAACAGAAGCCCCTGGCGTATTTGGCCGTACCAAAATATACGGGTGCAAGATGTCATGTAATGAACATATATATATAAAAGATAATGCAATTGCAATAAAGAGGTGCTGCATTACTTATGAAAGAAAGTCTGCTAGTAGAGCGGACTGATACAAATAGTGCGGTAAGCAAGGGATTTGGACTAAATAAACATGTCCCCCTCCAGGGATGAGTTGCAGACTTGGTGTATATAATCGAATTTAATTCTCGTAATTGAGACCACCTGAATGTTCGTCGCGGCCTTCTTTAGTCCCTGGCTGTTGTATCATGAGTTCGGCAGGTTCGCCACCGGACAGGGCTTCTGGTTAACAGAGTCCTGTGTACATAAAAGAAGAAGAAAAATAAAATAAAAGGAAGGGGCGACTTGTGAGCCCTCGTGTGGTCGAGCCGCACTGGGTCCATTGTGATAATGCCCTTTCCTGTGCCCATGGTATCTCCAAAGCGCAATGATGTACGCGGAATGTTATACTTGCGATCATGCGCAGCGAGGTTGGGGCCGCATTACTCTGCGATGCTCGATCGCGCCAGTGGTCTTGGTTGGTATTGCTCGGGCGCTTTGTCTGTATCCGCTTTTTAACTGCCGGACTTGAGAATTGCCTTAGAAGGCTGCTCAGACTTTCGCCGCGAGAGCATTGTATGTTCCTCCGCTTGGAGGGAGCGTTCCGTATTCCCATTGACCGTGATGACTCCACAAGGGCCTGGCATCTTGAGCTTTAGGTATGCATAATGCGGCACGCGTTGAATTTTGCAAACGCGTTCGCTCGAAAGCAGAGCTTGATAGCCGCTAAACGAGACTATGTCAAGATTAACTCTTCGCCGGAAATTATCCGGGATCCAAGACCACCTCGGTGTGACCGAGCCTGTATAATTGGCTTTCACTCCGGATGACACCTTTAAAGGTTGTCTTTGTAGGTTTAATCCTTGATGGGTCTATGCCCATTTTGCGACCGTGTATCCCGATAAAGCAAGTTCAGCTCTTGCCGCCGTCCATCAGACTCTCGTGAGGTGAAATCCATCGACCATTGGGTCTAAAACCACGCGCGAATCCGCCATGGCGTATGCTGGTCGGATGGTCTCTTCGATCGAAAGTGATCGGACAAGAGGGCCATGGATTGAACTTTGGGGCGATCGCTCCATCACAGACGTCCCTTAGTGCGCGTTTCCTCTCCCTCTTGGGTATGTGGGTCGCGTATATCATATTCACCGTCCGCACTTGTGGGGGGAAACCCTTCTGTCCTCTGTTGTTTGGCGGTCGGGTCTCTTGCTCGTTGTCGCTGTTTAGCCCCTTGTCATTGTCTTTGGCAATTAACTTGCCGGCCTGCTTGAACACCCAACAATCTCTATTAGTGTGGTTAGCTGGCTTTTCAGAGGTGCCATGTATCTGGCATAAGCGGTCGAGTATTCGGTCCAGATTGGACGGACCGGAGTGGTTCTTTTGAATGGCTTCTTCCGCTGACCAGGTTTAGAGCCTCGAATCCGGCATTGATCCGCTGTATCCTCCTTATTGTCACCGCACGCGGCGCTTGTTTTTGTTTCGACGTGACTGCCGTTGTTGTCCTTGGTATCCGGACTGCCAGAATTTTTACGGAGGTTGTTGCTACGGGCTAGCCAGCTGTCCTCTCCCGCGCAAAGCGGTCATTAACGATGTGAGGGCTGCCATGGATTTCGCTTTTCCCGCCCGGTGCGGGCTAGCCATTCGTCCCGGATGTTATGTTTGAAGGCTGCAAGGGCCTCTCGCATCCGGACAATCGATGATTTGGTTTTCTTCGTCAAGAACCGTGTCGTAATTATCGGCCGATTCGTCTGGCTGCTGAATGATGTGGCTTAGGTCATCGGCATCTGGTGGTCGCACATATGTGCCTTGGAAGTTATCAAGGAATGCGGCCTCCAGGTCTTCCCAACACCCAATTGACTCTGCGGGCAAGCTGTTAAGCCAATGTCGAGCTGGTCCTTTAAGCTTGAGTGGGAGGTACTTGATGGCGTGGAGATCGTCGCCGCGGGCCATATGGATGTGGAGAAGATAGTCTTCGATCCACACCGCGGGGTCTGTTGTGCCATCGTAAGATTCGATGTTTACGGGTTTAAACCCTTCGGGGATCTGATGATCCATTACTTCGTCAGTGAAGCATAGTGGGTGTGCGGCACCCCTGTATTGAGCGATATCGCGACGCAGCTCGAGAGAGCGCTGTCTGCTGTGTTCGGCCCGGCTAGGGTTATTGTATCCGGCACGACGGTATTCGTCGTGGGTCGTAGGGTGCCCACGTGATCCATAGATGGATCTGGATTGCCTTGCTTTGTCCTCCAATATGTCTCGCAAGTCCGGCGCGTTCCCTCTTGCCTTCGTACTTTTGGAACGGTGCCGGGGTATGGTCTTGGCTGGGGGCCTGGATGCCTCTCTGTCACGACCATGGCGTGGTCGGTCAGCCATATCGTGCGCTGGTGATGGAGGTACGTATGCTTCCTCCTCTAATCGGGGGAGCAACTTGCATCTTGGGTAACTTTTGGAGGGACGTTCGAGTTTATACTCTTCGACCGCGAGGACCTCGGTCCATCGATCGGCCAGCAGGTCCTGATCAGCTTGAAGCTGCTGCTGCTTTTTCTTTAGGTTGTTTGCTGTGGCGATAAGCCTGCGCTTGAAGCGCTCTTGTTCGACGGGATCCTCGGCACGATTTAATTCGTCATCGTTGAGGCTTGCTTCGCCTTGGAGGGAGGCATATAGTTATGATCCTCAACCTTCTTAAATCGCCGCCCCCTCATGAGGGCTTGCTTACGCATCCTCTGCGCTGAGTCTTCTTTGGAGGGGATTGTCTTCGGCGCTCTCGAGTGTTATTATCTCTGTGCCGGAATCTCCATTCTTGCTGTGGCGGGATTTAGAGCGGCGCCGCCTTGGCGGCGCGTTTGGGCTGCTTCTTTAAAGAGTGCGCCTCCGCCGCTTCTTCGCCATCCCGTCTTTTGGGGTGTCCACCATATATATGTCGATGACGAGGTGGTCTTCCAGTGCCTCGTAGGCGCTGGTTCTGTTCGTCTCCGCATCGCCGCCCATAGCGCCGATGTCTTCGGAGTCGTAGTCTAGCATGTCGGTTAGATCATTGACAGTGGCTACAAAGTGGGTGGTGGGTGGGCTCTGAATTTCTTCGTCATCCAGATCTCAACCATCCCGCCATAATCCGCCAGACTCTCCGATAACGAGATGCTTGATGAGTTCAAGATATCGCTGAAAGGCGAGCATTCGAAGATGTCCGCGGCGGTGAATTTCATAACCGGCTCCCAATCCGGATCGATTGGTAGGGGCACGGGAGGTTCGAGTCCGCAAGGAGTCCGGCGCCGAATCATGAGTTTCGCGGGACAAGATTGGTGTTCGCTCCATCGCCGTGGATGTTGAAGCCCCTGTGGCGCGCTATCCACCGCCTCGATCGGGCGATCGGCTCCGGGCTAATGGCGAAGCAGATCCGTGTCGCGGCCACCAAGGCACCCTTTCGCGGCTGAGCTAGATCATGCCCATCGTCCGCAGTCGGGCGCTGGTTGCTGTGGCTCGAGTCCGTCGAAGATCAAGTCTCTGCGACATCGGCCGTGAAGTGTAAGCTTCAAATCGACCGACGGCGGGCGTAGCTTCGATCTGCTCGGATGGCCAAGTGAATTGCCCGCTGAGGCGGCCGCCAAATCTGAAGATCTGTCCGGGAGAAAAGTCTCACCGACAGCGTTGTTGGTTGAAGATGCCATCAATCCTATCGGTGACGATACGAGGAACTCTCAATGAAAGCACCAATGTCGGTGTCAAAACCGGTGGATCTCGGTAGGGGGTCCCGAACTGTGCGTCTAGGCGGATGGTAACAGGAGACAAGGGACACAATGTTTTACCTGTGTTGGGCCCTCTCGATGGAGGTAAAACCCTATGTCCTGCTTGATTAATATTGATGATATGGGTAGTACAAGAGTAGATCTACCACGAGATCAAGGAGGCTATGGTATGATTGTTGTAATGTATGTTGTCCTACGGACTAAAGCCCTCCGGTTTATATAGACTCCGGAGAGGGCTAGGGTTACACAGAGTCGGTTACAATGGTAGGAGATCTACATATCCATATTGCCAAGCTTGCCTTCCACGCCAAGGAAAGTACCATCCGGACACGAGCCGGAGTCTTCAATCTTGTATCTTCGTAGTCTTGGAGTCCGGCGGATATTGATAGTCCGGCTGTCCGGACACCCCCTTGTCCAGGACTCCCTCACATAGGACATGCACAAACCCCACAACTCTAAAATATAGACGGGCTCCCCCTAGATGTGTGCTATCTAGATAAGTTCTTTGGACTGCATGACACACATACTAGGATCAACGCTCCCGCTACATTTTAGAGACCAACAACCTAAGCAGGATATATGAGAGCAGAGTATATAACAGGATAAGCATGCAACTCATAAGATACCAAAGGTCTAGATAGACATAGATAATGATAATATAAAGATAAGGTAGCATATGTCTCACACCATATGTCTAGAACTTAGGTCACACTGGCACAAAACCAAACAAAGCAAACGACGAGAAAACACAACGACACCACAAAGACACCCTCGCAAATCAGACAACGACACAAATCCCTAAACTCTCTCCCCCTTTGGCATCGAGACATCAAAAAGGGAAGGAGTGTTGCTACGGCTCCACGTGATAGTAAGCGAGGGTCTCGAACATCATATCCCAGCGGGATCGTCTGCATCGCCGTCATCGGTCGGAAACTGCTCGGCGTCTGAACCTGTCCATGGGCAGTGCTGCTGAATCCACTCCTCCTCCTCAGTTATCTAGCCCTCAGAACCACTATTAACGGTCGCTCCCAACTGACGCATGAGCTCCTTGTGACGTCCCCTGGCCTTCTTCTCAGCCACATGAGTCATGTACTGACCATGAGACTCCATGCAGAAAAGCTTCTTCATCTTGAGCTTGAGCTTCTTTGCCCAAGAGGGCTCTACCCCAGAAGGCTCATAGTCAGCCTCATCATCAGCCTCAGCCTCCTCCTCGGTCTCCATGGCAGCGGCAGAAGATTTACCCCCAGTTTTAGGGACCGGGGTGCCCCAGCTGTCCTTCTTCCTCAGACGCTTGATCTCATGAGACACCAACTCTCCAGTCTCCAGCATAACCTTGGGATAGACCTGATCCCAGGCCTTCTCAATGAGAAACATGATGAATGGTCCATAGATCGGGCACTTGCGCTCAGAGATAGTAGATAACAGCTCAAACCACATAACATGAGAAATGTCCAGGGACTCACCAGTGTTTGCTTCCTTCTCATGCTGACAGAAGAGAAGCATGTCCGCAAGATAGGAGTGAACCATATCCAGATTCCCGATACGAGGGAAGAGAGTCTCACAGAAGACTCGGTGAAGAATGTCCAGAAAGGCAGGCAGCTCATAGGTTTCCTTCTTAGTGTCGGGGTTGATCTTCACAGCGCAGTAGGGCCAGAGGGCTTGCTTGTGAGTGGAGGTTGCATTTCGGTGAGGGCGAAAGCCGACAGGAGTCTCAAGCCCGTGATCTTCCACCACAAGTAACTCCATGAAGGCCTTCCACTTGACAGAAAGCAACTTGCCATTTGTCATCCAAGTCGGAGTCCTGTCTTCATCAGTCCCTAGATGGACAGTGGCAAAGAATTGAGCCACTATATCTGCATCAAAGTCCTTGTTGAACTGCATTATTCTGAGGATGTTCAGCTGAGAGCACATCAGAAGGGCTTCACCAAAGTACTCAGGATCCTTCTCCATGAAGTCCATGTCGATGGAGCGCACATCAACATAGAGATTCTTCTTGGCCTTGATCAGATCAAATAAGATGGCAAACTGAAAGCGATTCCAGAACGAACGGTTGACCAAAGTGGGTTCTTGGTCTTCCACATACGGGTTGTGGCGATGCCTTGCCCAGAACTCCTTGGCATTCATTTCAGGCACAGTTTTGCCCTTCGGCTTCGGCTTGACGGTAGACTTCTTCTTGAGTTGAGGGGGAGGTGGAGCACCTGAGGAACCACCTGCTGACTCAGATGTGCGGCAGCGCTTCGATGTTGCACGACCGGGGTTGACACGGCGAGCTTGCTGCTCAGGATGCTCATCACCTGGAACCAAACACACGAACACACGAAACAACCAGAAAAAACAAGCATAAGCCAACAAACACAACAAAAAAGATCAGGAAATGGTAGGGACATGATGGAACTGGGCACGCAGTGGTAGTACCGCAACCCAGAAGCGGCAGTACCGCCCGAGCAGTAGTACCGCGCCAAAGGGAGCGGTAGTACCGCTCGAAACGGGGAAACGGCGGTTCCCTACTGTCGTGGTCAAATCCGATACTACCGGCCTGCCAAATTCAGAAATACACCTACCAAACACTAATCCACAAAGTCTAGTTGCCTTCTCCAACCCACTCAAGCCTAGATTTAGCCAAAAATCGAGAGATGCAACCACTATTGCCCCTAAGACGCTAGATCTGAAATCTAGACACAAAGAGAGGAGGAACGGGGGCAATACCGGCATCCATGGCAAGAGGAAGAGGTGGGGATCGACTCCACCAAAGGAAATGGAGAGGGAGGACCCGGAGAAGAAGGCACGCCGGAGCCCTCCCACGGCGAGGCGTTGCTGGAGAGACGAAGAGGAACGAGGGGCCGGAGCGAATGGGTATGGGGGAGAATAAGCCCCCCTGCCCCGATATAACCCCCTGGTCCCGCCCCTCAGCGGTAGTACCGTGCTGGTGGGCGGTAGTACCTCTTGTCAAGCAAGCCACAGCAACTAGACAATAACGACTTTGCTCAAAAAGGAGAGAAAACCAACGGCAAGAAGAGGAGGAAAAAGAACTCGGTAGCAAACACACTAGCAAGGGGACAAGAAACACCTCTTGAAGAGAGGGCGGTGGCCGAGGCAACCTATGTTTGAGTCAAGAGGTATGGCACCGCGAAGATTTTAACTTGGGCCCATGACCAAAACTCATCCTTGAAGCACAAGTACTATAAAAATGGTTAATGTGAAAGACTTGATCAATTTATGCATAACGGGGGGAGGGAGAGTTCATTCAGAGAACAACACCCCCCCTATGTCCATGCCTACACCTAAACTAGACAACAAATTGAATGTGGTGGGATGCGCATGGGTTCAAGATACATTTCTCGAATCAATGATATTTAGCTCATGCCTTAACTCGCGAAATCTTGCTTCATCCAAGGGCTTCGTGAAAATATCTGCAAGGTTATCATGAGTGTTGACATACTTGAGCTCGATCTCCCCTCGCCTAATGTGATCCCGGATAAAGTGATACCGAATCTCAATATGCTTCATCTTGAAATGTTGCACCGGGTTGAGCGAAATCTTGATGGCACTTTCATTGTCACACCAAAGAGGCACTTTGTCACAAATGACACTTTACTCCTTTAAAGTTTGCCTCATCCATAAGAGTTGTGCACAACAACTACCGGCCGCCACATATTCCGCTTCGGTGGACGAGAGACACACACAACTTTGCTTCTTGGAAGACCAACTCACCAAAGAGCAACCAAGGAATTGGCACCCTCCGGAAGTGGACTCCCTATCCACTTTGTCTCCCGCCCAATCAGAATCCGTATGTCCTTCAAGCTTGAAGTTTGCTCCTCTTGGGTACCATAAGCCAAAGTTTGGGGAATGAGCCAAATATCGAAAGATTCGCTTGACCGCCACATAGTGGCTTTCCTTCGGTGCAGCTTGAAACCGTGCACATATTCCCATACTCAACATGATATCCGTTCTAGATGCACAAAGGTAAAGCAAGGAGCCAATCATGGAGCGATATACCTTTAGATCCACCGCTTTACTATTTGGATTAATGTCAAGTTGGAACTTGGTAGGCATTGGAGTAGAAGACGGCTTGACATCACTTAGCTTGAATCTTTTTAGCATGTCTTGGGTGTATTTGGCTTGGTTGATGAAGGTACCTTCTCTTCTTTGCTTGATATCGAAACCAAGGAAGAACTTCAACTCTCTCATCGAAGACATCTTGAACTTAGAGGTCATGAGAGCGGCAAATTCCTCTTTGAAAGCTTTGTTAGGGGAACCAAAGATAATATCATCAACATATAGTTGGCATACAAACAACTCCCCTTTGACCTTCTTAGTAAAAAGAGTGGGATCGATTTGCCCAACCTCAAAACCACGATCTTGTAACAACTCGGTAAGATGGTCATACCATGCACATGGGGCTTGCTTAAGGCCATAGAGTGCCTTATCGAGTTGATACACATGATCCGGGAAGTAGGGATCCTTGAACCCGGGAGGTTGCTTGACATAAACCAACTCATTAATAGGACCATTAAGAAAAGCACTCTTCACATCCATTTGTTGTAACTTAAAGTTGTGATGGGAAGCATAAGCAATCAACAAACGAATGGATTCAAGGCGAGCAACAGGAGCAAAGATTTCACCGTAGTCGAAACCCTCGACTTGGGAGTAGCCTTGTGCTACCAATCTTGCCTTGTTGCGAATGATGTTCCCATGAGCATCTTGCTTGTTCTTGAAAATCCACTTGGTTCCAATGATGTTGTGGTTCCCCGACGGCCTTGGCACCAATCTCCACACCTTGTTGCACTTGAAGTTGTTGAGTTCTTCATGCATGGCATTGAGCCAATCCGAATCTTCGAGTGCCTCATAGACCTTTTGGGGTTCAACACAAGAGACAAACGTGTGATGTTCACAATAATTTGCTAATTGTCTACGAATGCTCACACCATTTCTTAGGCTTCCAAGCACGTTCTCGATGAGATGACCTTGGGTGGTGAGCTTGGAAGCAATCTTTGCGGCAAGCCGCTCCAATTCCTCCTCGGATGTGGAAGGAGGAGGACTAACTTGATTATCTTGAGCGCCGTCTTGAGCTTTTTCTAGATCTTGAGCTTTCTCTTGATCTTGAACTTGCTCGAGGGGGAGAACTTGACCTTGGGCATCATTTGGTGGTTCACCACCATCTTGAGGTTGATCTTGCCCTTGGTCTTGTTCACGAGGTTGAGGGCCTTCACTTTATTCTTCGGAAGTGTGTGGGTCTTGGGTTGGTGATGGCTCCACTTGAGTGGAGCATTGTCCTTCTCCTTCAGCCACAAGGGGTTCCTCAATGGGTAGGATATGACCCACACCCATTCTTCTTATGGCTTGGGGAGGAATTTCATCACCGGTAAGTATTTCATAAGGAGTCTTGTTCAAGCCTTTGCGGAGATAGAGCCGATTGGATGCATGACATGCTGTGTTGATGGCTTCAGCCCAAAAGTTGTATGGAGACTTGAACTCCGCCATCATGGTCCTTGCCGCATCCATCAATGTCCGGTTCTTCCTCTCCGCGACACCATTTTGTTGAGGGGTATATGGTGCAGCATATTGATGCTTGATCCCCTCATCACTAAGAAACTCATCCAAGGTGTAGTTCTAGAACTCGGTGCCGTTGTCACTTCTTGTTGTCAAGATATTTGCATCATGTTGACGTTGAGCTTCATTTGCAAAGTCGATGACGGTTTGTTGAGTTCCACTCTTCCTCTTGAAGAAATATACCCAAGTGTATCTTGAATAATCATCCACAGTCGCCAAGCAATACTTTCTACCCCCAAGACTATCAAAGGATGGAGGCCCAAAGAGATCCATGTGAAGGAGCTCTAAGGGTCTCTTCGAGTAGATGATAGTCGTGGGAGGGTGAGCCTTCTCATGAAGCTTTCCTTCGATACAAGCACTGCAAGCACGATCTTTGGCAAAACTAACATTTGTTAGTCCACGGACATGGTCCCCCTTGAGAAGACTTTGCAAAGATCTCATATTGGCGTGGGCTAAACGGCGATGCCAAAGCCATCCCACATCAACTTTAGCCATTAGGCATGTCGCGGTCTTAGTGGGTCGCTCCAAAAAGTTAATCACATAGAGATCGTTCTCGACATGCCCAACAAAGGCTACTTTAAGAGTCTTTCTCCACAAGAGGGCCATGGTATCAATATCAAAGAAAGTGGCAAAGCCCATGAGTGCAAGTTGACGAATGGAAAGTAGATTATATGCAAGGGACTCAACAAGCATGACTTTCTTGATCGTTAGATCATGAGAAATGACAACCTTGCCAAGACCAAATACCTTAGAAGATGAGGCATCACCCCACTCGACATTGGTGGGCATAGATGGGATCTTTTGCACGTCCACCACCAAGTGCTTGCTCCCGGTCATATGATTTGTTGCTCCACTATCGAGCAACCATGATCCCCCACCGGAAGCAAACACCTACAAGATATCAATGCTTGGTTTTAGGTACCCATTTAGTAATGGGTCCTTTGATGTTAGTAACAAGGGTCTTAGGAACCCAAAGAGACCATTCAATGTACTCATAAGGAGAACCAACAAATTTACCATAAACATTCCCATCACTAGCATGGCACAACACATAAGAAGGGTTCGCCGGCTTTGTTGGAGGAGGTGGTTTTGCCCTTTTTGACATCACCACCCTTCACATTGTTCTTCTTCTCCTTAGGAGCACCCTCCCCCTCTTTCACAAAATTTTGCTTGAGAGGAGGAGGTCGTTTGGTCTTGTCGTTCTTCTTCTTGTTCTTGGACTTGGGTGCGAACCCAACTCCCTCCTTGGCCACAACTTCCTTTCGATTGCTCAAAAGGTCGTTGAGGTACTTCTCACCTTGTATGCATGACACAAGGCCTTTCTCAAGTTGCTCCTTCAACTTGGCATTCTCCTCCACAAGATGCACATGCTCACAACACGGGTTAGTGGCATTTGCATTATCAATTAATACCATATGAGGAAAGGTGGCCTTTTCTTTGGTTAGCTTAACTTGGAGTTGAGCATGAGACTCCTTGAGGCTAGCATGAGCACCCTTCAAGACCTTGTGGGCCTTGTCAAGTAAATCAAACTCCTACTTGAGTCTAGCATGGTCAATGCTAAGTTTAGACTTCTCGGAAGTTAGCACACAAGACACAACAAAAGCACGATCAAGATCTTTCTTTAACTTAGCATGGTCATCGTTGTGTGACTCCTCAAGAGCCAAACGATGCCCACACTCTTCCTCAAGAGCATTAGAGAGATCTGATATCTCATCAGCATAGTCACAACAATGACCTTCTATCTTAGAGATGGTTTCTTCATGAGCCTCGATCATGTCATTGGCTTCACCAAGTTGTTCCAAGAGAGCAACAAAGTGCTTCTTGGATTTGCCATTGAGCTTACTCGTAAAAGACTCAAATTCATTCACTTCCTCTTAGACCCCTCACTTTCATCAATGTCATCCGTCAAGGAGGGATTAGTAATGATGGTGGTTTTGATGTTGGGGGTTACCTTGTTAGTGGCTTTAGCCATGAGACACTTGGAGGTGATGTTCTCATTGGGTGAGTCGAAGAGGGACACCCGTGGAGTTGTGGCAACGGCAACGGAGGCCATGGCCATGGCTTCATTATCTTCAACATCATGGTCATCCTCATGGTATTCTTCTTGAACCACCAACCCTCGAGTGGTAGTCTTTCTGGTGAAGTTGTTCTTGTTGGGGAAGGACTTGGCTTTGTCCTTTCGGATGAGCTTGCCACCATTGTCTTCCCGCTTCTCGTAAGGGAAATCCACAACAAAATGGCTCACATTGCTACAATTGTAACATGTTCTCACACGTTGCTTGCCCTTGAACCCACTTGGGTTGTTCTTGTTGAAGTTGGGCCTTGTGTTCTTCTTTCTCCAAAATTGCCTTGAAGCAAGAGCCATGTGTTCATGATAATCATATTTTGTATCTTCGGGGTTGCTCTCCTCATCTTCCTCTTCTTCCTATTCTTCCACAATAATCTTGGCCTTCAAGGCAAGGTTGGGCTTCTTTACCCTTTGTGAGCACAACACCGCGTTGTCGGCGGTCTTGTCCAAGATCCTCATTGCCTTAAACTCATCCAACACTTCATTTGAGGTCAAGGAGTGGAAAAGTCCAGTCTCTGACGGATGATGGAGGACAAGGCCTTGTGGTAAGGCATCATTGCTTTAAGAAACTTGCGCTTGATCCAATTGTCATCCGTGTCCTTGCTCCCATGATCTCGGAGTGAGACCGCAAGTTTGGTAACTCTCCGGAAGAGCTCACGAGGTTCTTCATCTTCTTTCATTGCAAAACTCATCGGCTTCATCTTGCACCACTTCATAATTGGAGCATCGAATGCTTGCACTTCCCTTATAGAGGGAAACAACGCAATGCCATGCGTCTTTGGCGATGGCGAAGGGTCGAAGATGAGGGAGATCTTTGGGAAGAACTGCATCTTGAATGATGAAGAGAGCATTCTCATTGAATTGATGGCCCACGGCTTCTCTAGGGGTGAAGTTGCTTCGGTCATGTGGATGAAAACCTTCTTCAATGATTCTCCAAAGGTTAGTATTCACATGATTTAAATGACGCTTGAAGCGATACACCCAAGAATCAAAGTCCTCATTTTTCACAATCTTAGGAGGAGGCCAGACATGATTTAAATGAGTAGAAGGAATCGGTCCTCCATAAACTGGAGGTACCACATGGGCAAAGATGCCGGTGCCATTTCTACCACTAGTAGAAGGATCCTTCACTAGTAGCTTCCCCCTTGTCGGAGTTAGCATCCGTCACCTTGTCAGTGGGATCACCCACTTTCAACGGCGAGGTAGATAGTTTAAGTCCTTCTAAGAATTTATGAAACATGCTTTCAACCTCGGTTGTCATGTAGGTTTTCAATGTGTCCAAAGCCACATTGAATTCCTCACGGGGCACCGCGGTTCCCCCATCACCCTTAGACGAGCTCGGATTCACACCGGAGTGCTCCTCCCTACCGTCTACCATCATCCAGAGTACGGTACCCACCAGAGTGGTACGGTAATTGAAAGGATCGATATAGTTGACTAGAGGGGGGGTGAATAGGCAACAAACAATTTTTAGCTTTTCTTTGCCAAATTAAACTTTGCATCAAAGTAGGTTGTCTGAATATGCAACTAGGTGAGAAACCTATATGATGCAACAACAATAAGTACACAAGCAAGCAAGGGATACAACACAAGTAAGCTTGCACAAGTAAAGGCACGAGATAACCAAGAGTGGAGCCGATGGAGACGAGGATGTGTTCCCGAAGTTCCTTCCTTTTGAGGGGAAATACGTCTCTGTTAGACCGGTGTGGAGGCACAATGCACTATAAAAAAACACTTCCATGATGATACATGTTTGTCACAGTAGGTCGCATTTTTTGTCATGCATGTACGTCCATGACAAATTTATGACAGAATCAAGATAGTCATACTGTCTTTGTCGAGAAGTGTTCCATGACATTACCAAAATTATCATCACGAAGTGTCCACTTCCATGACGATAAATCGCGTCCGAAGTGCTTTTCGTCAAGGGTGACCGACATGTGGCATCCACCGTAAAGGAACGCATTGTTAAGCTATCGGGTCGGGTTTTGGATCCGATAACCGTTAACGACCCGACCAATGGGGATTTTCCACGTGTAAAATCATCATTGGTGGAGGAAACACGTGTCGGCTCACCGTTGGGACAGATGTCATCCACTCATTGGACAGAAGGCGCCTATGATATGTCGACACGTGGCACGGCCCAACAGAGGCCCATTCCTGTGAAAAGGCCGGTCCGTTTGACTTGGTCAAAAGGTGGCGGGCCGGCCCATGTAAAACCTGTTAACGACCTGTTCGCATATAGCCCATTTACAGCCCGCTAACCCAAGGCCCGTTCGCCCTATTGAATTAGGCCCGATGGCGTCATCCGGGCCACCCAATATGATTCTGCCCATTTTCACCGGCCCATGTATGGCCCATGACGTCTTCGGCCCATATGAGGCCCTATGTAACTCTTGGCCTATTAACGGCCCGTGGTGGCGGCCCGTAATGAGCGATGTATTACTTTACACCCATTAACGTCTGTGGTGGCGGCCCGTAATGAGCAAATGTATCACTTTATACCCATTAAGGGCCCGTTATTCCGTTGGGCGTTTCAGCCCATGTTATCTTCGGCCTTCTCGAGCCCATTTATTCTTGGGCTCATTTCAAGATTCGTTTACTCGGCCCGCATTGTCATTTTTCGCTTATGGGCCAAATTCAGCCCGTGGTTACAGTCGGCCCGTTTGTGGTCCGTTAACACGTTGGGCCGTTTTCATAGCGTCATGAAATACGGCCTATTAACGATGGCCCATTATGGTTGGCCCATGAACGGACGATTCCAACTCTAGCCCATTTACGGCCATAATGCAGCCTCTAATTGGCCCATGTTTGGTCAATCGATCATACTGCCCGTATAAGGCCCATTGATGATACGGCCATAGAAGGCCCATTGTTTCTATGTCCTGTAGAAGGACCACTGTTTATGCGGCCCGTAGAAGGCCCACTGTTTCCACGGCCCGTTGGTCCAGTGTCACTACAGTAAATATTAGCCCATGGTTATTGTGGCCTAGTTTTAAAAAATAGGTTATTGCAGCCACTAGCAAACCGCAGAAAAAGAACTGCACTGACTACAAGCAAACAAATAAACAAGCCAACAAGGAAATAAATAAGCAAGCAACTTACACTAGGCTATCACGGCTATTACACATATTACATCCACTGGGCATCAAAGTTCGCCACCAGTGCAAATATAGGGAACACAGTAGCATATAAACACCATGACAAAACAAGTCCAGAATGAAACCACTTGAGAAGAGCTCAAGAAACAATATCCTAGGTACCCATAATGCTGGCAAGATGCTTAGCAAGCTTATTAACTTTCTCTTGTTTGGCGCTTAAGTCCTCCAGCGCTTGTTGTTGCACAAGAAAGTATGCATCTGAATTCTGCAAGGAATTCCTCAGTCCTTCAGCTTCCTGTCGCATAACATCTGATCGATGTCTTTCAACTAGAATTTGAGACTCAAGAAGCTGAACTGATTCAGGTAACGAGTTTGAAGAGCTGGTGCCAGCAGTGGTAGCCAGTAACTCGAACACTACATCAAGACAGGACTTTGGGGTTGTCTCAGTGTCCTCAATATAGTTTTTATCAGCTTTCTTGGAGACCAACAGGGACGTCTCACTATCTTGAACCTCCTCCAGCCTCCATGGGCTCCTGTTCATCTCCACTGTCGACCTCCTCCAGCCTCCACGGGCTACCATCGACCTCCTCCAGCCTCCATGGGCTCCTGTTCATCCAGCCTCCACCGCGCGCTACTCCACCGGCTACTGTTCAACCACCCCTCCACGGGCACCCCTCCACCGTCTACTATTCATCCAGCCCTCCACACCATGGGGTCCTGTTCAACCACCCCTCCACGGCCACCCCTCCACATCTCTCGTTCATCCAGCCCTCCACACCACCGGGTTCTGTTCATCCAAAGGCAACGCCACCGCCATTATTCATCCAACCCCCCGCAACACTCACTGTTCATCCTCGAGGCAAAGATCGATCGGCTTGATTAGCGGCGAGAGCGAAGAATCGCTCCATCTGGTTCGATTAACATCCATCGATCGATCACTCGGGTTCGAGAACGCGTAACTGCGCAGATCTAATCGCTTCGGTTTCGATTAGAGCCCAACGCCTCGCTCGGGTTGATTAGAGCAGCGCAACGCACACACACAGCGTGCACTGACGAGAGAAATGCGATCGCTCGACCCCGACCTCCCACCGTAACCGGCAACTCCCTGAAATTTTTCTCCTCCTCGCTTCTACCATGATTTTTTCCGTCATGGATGGCCCAAAGAATGTCATGCAGCTGCGTCTCCGGCCCGCCCAGGACGAAAAGCCCATTTTCTGTCATGATTTTTTGTCATAGAAGTAGGAGCCCACCACATCTATGATGATACCGGGTTTTGTCACAATTATCGTCATAGAAGTGTCATATGTATGACAGAAAAAATTTCGTTTGGCCCAAAATGTCACGGATGTGTCTTTTTTGTAGTGATTCTCCCCAAGAAGCCACTAGGGCCACCGAATTCTCCTCACGCCCTCACACAATACGAGATGCCGTGATTCCACTGTTGATTCCCTTGAAGGTGGCGACCGAACCTTTACAAACAAGGTTGGGGCTATCTCCGCAACTCAATTGGAGGCTCCCAACGACACCATGAATCTTCACCACAATGGACTATGGCTCCGCGGTGACCTCAACCGTCTAGGGTGCTCAAACACCCAAGAGTAACAAGATCCACTAGGGATTAGTGCAGGGAATCAAATTTCTCTTGGTGGAAGTGTAGATCGGGGCCTTCTCAACCTATCCCAAGCAAATCAACAAGTTTGATTGGCTAGGGAGAGAGATTGGGCGAAAATGGAGCTTGGAGCAACAATGGAGCTTTTGGGGGAAGAGGTAGGTCAACTTTGGGGAAGAAGACCCCCTTATATAGTGGGGGGAACAATCCAACCGTTACCCCCCCAAGCAGCCCCGCAGAGAGCGATACTACCGCTGGGGTGGGCAGTACTACTACTGAGGCCAGCGGTACTACCATCCCACCTAGCCGTACTGCCGCGCAAAGGAGGGGTGCGAGGTCCTGGATCTTGAGCGGTACTACCGCGGTGGTAAGGGCGGTACTACCGCATAGGAGCGGTACTACCGCCTCTACTGCCGCAGCTAGTGCCGCAAAACCCAACACGAGAAAAAGGGCCCTCGAGTCAAGGAGGTAGGAGCACGGAGCCGCAGCGGTACTACGGCGGAGGGCTCCAAGCGGTACTACCACTGAGGAGTAGTACTACCGCTTGTTGCAGTCGGGCGGTACTACCGCTGTGGCCCGCGGTACTACCACTAGGACCAGACAAAGCACTTAAGAAGGGAAATGAGTTCTCCATTGAAGCGGAAAGATTCAGCGGGTGCGATAAGGATGTGTACATGTTGATTCCACCCTAGGCTTATCAAAGTGGATCCCCTCTTGATAGTACGGTGACTCCTACGAAACTAGTCCACCAACATAGAAATGAAAGAGCTGCACGATCTTGAATAATACACCGAGGGGAGGGAATCGTCTCGTGCCAAAGGATGAATCTCTGAAAAGCTCAACGCACACGATTAGTCCGCAAAAGCATTGTCATCAATCACCAAAACTCCTTAGGGATAAATATGCCCTTACAGTAATCCTATTATGGAAGTCATGTTACTAGTACATGATGAACCTACGAACAATGAGGAAGCGATGATGAGCCCAGATTCCATGAAATGGCTAGAGGCCATGAAATCTGAGATGGGATCCATGTATGAGAACAAAGTGTGGACTTTGGTGGACTTGCCCGATGATCGGCAAGCCATAGAAAATAAATGGATTTTCAAGAAGAAGACTGACGCTGACGGTAATGTTACTGTCTACAAAGCTCGACTTGTTCTGAAAGGTTTTCGACAAGTTCAAGGAGTTGACTACGATGAGACCTTCTCACCCGTAGCGATGCTTAAGTCGGTCCGAATCATGTTAGCAATTGCCGCATTTTATGATTATTAAATTTGGTAAATGGATGTCAAAACTGCATTCCTTAATGTATTTCTTAAAGAAGCGTTGTATATGATGCAACCAGAAGGTTTTATTGATCCAAAAGGTGCTAACAAAGTGTGCAAGCTCCAGCAATCCATTTATGGACTGGTGCTAGCCTCTCGGAGTTGGAATATATGCTTTGATAATGTGATCAAAGCATATGGTTTTATACAGACTTTTGGAGAAGCCTGTATTTACAAGAAACTGAGTAGGAGCTTTGTAGCATTTCTAATATTATATGTGGATGACATATTGTTGATTGGAAATAAATACAGAATTTCTGGATAACATAAAAGGATACTTGAATAAGAATTTTTCAATTAAAGACCTCGGTGAAGCTGCTTACATATTAGGCATCAAGATCTATAGATATAGATCAAAATGCTTAATTGGACTTTCACAAAGCACATACCTTGATAAAGTTTTGAAGAAGTTCAAAATAGATCGGTCAAAGAAAGGGTTCTTGCCTGTGTTACAAGGTGTGAAGTTGATTCAGACTCAAAGCCCGACCACTGCAGAAGATAGAGAGAAAATGAAAGTCATTCCCTATGCTTCAGCCATACGTTCTATCATGTATGCAATGCTGTGTACTACACCTTATGTGTGCCTTGCTATAAGTATAGTAGGGAGGTACAAAAGTAATCCAGGAGTGGATCACTGGACAACGGTTAAGAACATCCTGAAATACCTGAAAAGGACTAAGGATATGTTTCTCGTTTATGGAGGTGACAAAGAGCTTGTTGTAAATGGTTATGTCGATTTAAGCTTTGACATTGATCTGGATGACTCTAAGTTGCAAACCGGATACATATTTATATTGAATGGTGGAGTTGTCGGTTGGTGCAGCTCCAAGCAGAGCGTCGTGGTGGGATCTACGTGTGAGGCGGAGTACAGAGCTGCTTGGGAAGCAGCAAATGAAGGAGTCTTGATGAAGGAGTTCATATCCGATCTAGGTGTAATACCTAGTGCATTGGGTCCAATGAAAATCTTTTGAGACAATACTGGAGCAATTGCCTTGGCAAAGGAATCCAGATTTCACAAGAGAACTAAACACATCCAGAGACGCTTCAATTCCATCTGTCATCAAGTGAAGGAGGGAGACATAGAGATTTGCAAAATACATATGAATCTGAATGTTGCAGACCCGTTGACTAAGCCTCTTCCAGGAGCAAAACATGATCAACACCAAGACTCCATCGGTGTCAGAATCATTACTTTGTAATCTAGATTATTGACTCTAGTGCAAGTGGGAGACTGAAGGAAATATGCCTTAGAGGCAATAATAAAGTTGTTATTTATATTTCCTTATATCATGATATATGTTTATTATTCATGCTAGAATTGTATTAACCGGAAACTTTGTACATGTGTGAATACATAGTGTCCCTAGTATGCCTCTACTTGGCTACTCGTTAATCAAAGATGGTTACGTTTCCTAACCATAGGCAAGTGTTGTAATTTGATGAACGGGATCACATCATTAGAGAATGATGTGATGGACAAGACCCATCCGTTAGCTTAGCATTATGATCATTATAGTTTTTTTGCTACTGCTTTCTTCATGACTTATACATGTTCCTCTGACTATGAGATTATGCAACTCCCGAATACCGGAGGAACACCTTGTGTGCTATCAAATGTCACAACGTAACTGGGTGATTATAAAGATGCTCTACAGGTGTCTTTGAAGGTGTTTGTTGAGTTGGCATAGATCAAGATTAGGATTTGTCACTCCATGTATCGGAGAGGTATCTCTGGGCCCTCTCGGTAATTCTCATCACTATAAGCCTTGCAAGCAATGTGGCTAATGAGTTAGTTACAGTATGAAGCATTACGGAACGAGTAAAGAGACATGCCGGTAACAAGATTGAACTAGGTATGATGATACCGACGATCGAATCTCAGGCAAGTAACATAACGATGACAAAGGGAACAACGCATGTTGTTGTGCGGTTTGATCGATAAAGATCTTCGTAGAATATGTAGGAGGCAATATGAGCATCCAGGTTCTGTTATTGGTTATTGATCGAAGATGTGTCTTGATTCTACATAGTTCTCGAACCCGTATGGTCCGCACGCTTAACATTCGATGACGATTTGTATTATGAGTTATGTGTTTTTGATGTCCGGAGTTTGTTCAAAGTACCGGATGAGGTCACGGACATGACAAGGAGTCTCTAAATGGTTGAGAGGTAAAGATTGATATATTAGAAGGTTATGTTCGGACACCGGAAATGTTTCGGAGAGGTTCGGACATTTTCCGGAGTACCGGGAGGTTACCGGAACCCCCCGGGGGATTAATGGGCCTTCATGGCCCTTAGTGAAGAGAGCAGGCGGCGGCCAGGTGGAGGCGTGCCCCCCCACCCAAACCGAATTGTACTAGGGGTGGGGGCGCCCCCCGTTTCCTCCTTCTCTTCCACTTCTTTCCCTCTTCTCCTATTCCGGGAAGGAAAGGGGAATCCTACTACGACTAGGGAGTCCTAGTAGGACTCCCCACACTTGGCGCGCCCCTCCTAGGCCGCCGGCCTCCTCCTCCCCTCCTTTATACACGAGGGCGGGGGGCACCCGCAAGCACATCAATATTTCTCTTAGCCATGTGCGGTGCCCCTTCCACAGTTTACTCCTCCGATCATAACGTCGTAGTGCTTAGGCGAAGCCCTGTGCGGATCACATCATCAACACCGTCACCACGCCGTTGTGCTGACGGATCTCTCCCTCAACCCTCTACTGGATCAAGAGGTTGAGGGACGTCATCAAGCTGAACATGTGCTGAATACGGAGGTGCCGTACGTTCGGTACTTGTATTGGTTGGATCGTGAAGACATTCGACTACATCAACCGCCTTAACTAACGCTTCCTCTTTCGCTCTACGAGGGTACGTGGACACACTCTCCCCCTGTCATTGCGTTGCATCTCCTAGATAGATTTTGCATGATTGTAGGAATTTTTTTGAGTTTGCATACTACGTTCCCCAACAAAAATGATATGCATAAAGTTAACCATTGTCTCTCGCATCTTGAGATATAATCTATGAGCCCTAGGATCAAGGTAGACTGGGTATTTTGACTTGGAAATTCATAATAACTCTATGTATCTAAAAAAATATTAAGAAATTCTTAAAAAATATTCCATGGTGTAAAGCTAATTTGGGAGTTTATTACTCTCATGACTTACCCCCTCAGGTTCGAATGACCTTTTTTCTGGTGGAGAGATTGTCTCAAATTACTTCATTAATTTTTTGGGATTGGCAAAATTATATTTTAAAGGAGTTGCGACCTCACCTCTTTTTTCTTTTGCTAGAAATGAAGACAACTCTATTAGGAAAGTTATTGGCCTTGAAGACCACTCTAATTTGTTTTATTTGTCATATCTAAAGAAGCATTTGGATAATTCGAAGCTATATGACAGTTGTGCACTTCCACACCTCAAAGATTAGAGAATGAGAAAATTCACGGTCAAGCTATTGGATTTTCTATCTCTAGAACCTACAAGCTTCTAATTGGTTAACATCACACCGGTCCTCCCGCCAACTAAATTTGCACATCCTATTGCCAGAAAAGGATACAATGTTCTTTTGGTTACTCATAAACAATAGGCTTAATACCAGAGAGTTACTATAGAGAAATAATTTTTTCGTCCATGAATACTCATGTGTGATGTGTGGACATACTACTTTGGAAACTAGGGACCACCTCTTAAATCAATGCCAGTTTGCACAAATATGTTGGAAACACATTTACCACAAGTGGAGGACTTCCCAACAAAGAAATATTCATGAAATCCTTGACTATCTAAAGGGACATCTCCAAGTGCCCTTCTTTATGGAGACCATCATCTTGGTCTGGTGGTCCATTTGGCTAGTAGAAATGGTTTTATCAAGACTATTCAACCAAGCTTACATAGATGCAGATCAAAGTTCAAGGAACAGCTCAAGTGGACTCTTTATAGGATAGATAAGAGGAAGACATGCAAACTTTTTGAGAGTAGGGTGAACTCTTTTCATTAATTTACATTAATTTGTATAGTCATGCTTAGCTTTTATTTCCTTTTCCCTTTCCTTTGCTTCTTTTTGGGGCCATCTTGACCCATTATTTGTAACTTTTTTTGTAATTTTTATTATGAATACGAATAAAAAATACGCCGCAGAGTCCTGATGTTTCCCGTGAAAAAAAACAAAGTACTCCTATAGAGTTCAGTTGTACAAAGGTCCCAAAATCTGCAAAATTCACGAGGACACAAATCTAAGACAAAATATAATATTCTTCTAGCATGCACCGAAGGCAATTCTATTTTTTCACATGGTGTAATTCTAATTTATTAGTCGTGACACGATAGAATGATTATGTGAAGTGAACCAACGTGTCGTTGGATGGTTAGGTGGACAGTGGTATCCCCAGCCCACTAGGGTTCAAATCCTGGTGCTCGCATTTATCCTTGATTAATTTTAGGATTTCCAGTGATGTATGTTTCGTGGGAGTAGACGTTTCCGTCGACTATGAGGCACCTACGGTGACTTCGTAAAATCTCAAGATGATATGCCGACTTAGTCTCTCGAGGTGCTCATAGGGGTAAGGTGTGCGTGTGTGCGTTCATAGAGGTGAGTGTATGTGTGCTTGCATCTGTAATGTGTTAAAAAGAATGGTGATGTGAAGAAAATACAAAATGTATAGATAACTAAAATACTCGAGGCTTTCCTTTTGGTTAAAAGTAAGGATATCGTGCCCGAAGAGGATTTATTTGGTTCTTATTGTGCTTGAGAGATACTTTATCTTGATAAACACAGTACAAACACGAAAACTCATATAGACGCGCACACACTCACCCCTGTGAACACACAAATGCACCCTATGAGCACCTCCGAGAAATCGAGCCGGCAGATTGGGAGATTGACAAAGTCGCCAAAAATGTTTCATAATTAACGGGCACGCCGTACCGCCAAAGAATGGCGCCGGAGAACCTAAAATAAATTCAAGAAATAGTCTATTAGGACTTGAACTTGGCCAATCGGGGTGGGCTTGTTCCACCACAAAGAACCTAACATCTAATTTATGCTTAGTTTGCAATGCCCATGAGATATTAAGGACGCGTTTGGTTGGTCGCATTAGGCCCAACCACGCCCAGGAGGGATGTTTTTGGGTTGTTTGGTTACCTGGGTTGCATAGAAAAGTTGGCCCACATGGAACTCGAAGCACCTCTCAGGCTGCATCTGGAGGAACGCTCAAATTGACCGTTTCTACCGGGCCAGGCTGTGGCGAGCTACCTTCGATCACACATGGTGGGCCCTCTTGCACGAGAGGATGCGATCCATATACACCCTGTACATTGTTTCTTCTTCCACCTCCAGTAAGCTCCTTCTCTAATCTCCTTTCTTAGCTCCCTTCTAATCCACACAATGGTGCATCAATTTGAGATAAGCTCTACGTGAAAAAGATGCGCATCAATGTTATGGTTCCATTTTTGTGATTGTTCACAGTTTCTTCGACTGTAAATGTTTAATTTTGTGTTAATGTTTGGAGCTATTTTGGATGAATTTTGTCAAATTTGTCGCGCACAGTCGACCTTCTGAATTCTCCTTTGATCAGTAGCTTCATCTTATAGTTTGACATGACTTCCATGTTGCATATTTTCTGTTTCAACGATCGTAGATGATTAAACCCAACTTCTTCCTCATGAAGTATATATGCATATGTGTGATTTGTGTTAATGACACTCCTTCCTCTCCTCTGTCGTGCTACATCAGCATCACTGCCGGCGTCACTTCTCTCGGCCTCCTCTCCCGCGTGTTGTTACACTAGCGCCACCGTCGGTGTCGCTCCTCTCAACCTCCTCTCCCATGTCCTACTACACCCGCACGGTCGTCGTTCCTCTCTGCATTCTCTCCCATGTCCTGCTACACTGAAGCCATCACCGGCATCGTTCCTCTTGGCCTCCTCGCTCGCGTGCTACTACAATTGTGTTGTCGCCATCGTCGTTCCCTCCCGCGTGTTGTTGCATTAGCGCCACCGTCGGTGTCATTCCTCTCAACGTCCTCTCCCATATCCTACTACACTCGCGCGGTCGTCGTTCCTCTCTATCTCCTCTCTCATGTCCTGCTACACTGAAACCACCGCCGACGTTGTTCCTCTCGGCCTCCTCGCTCACATCCTACTACAATGGCACCATCATCATAGTCGTCCTTTTTGACCTCCTCCTCTGCGTCCTACTTTTTTTGAGCTTAGACCGTAGAATAATAGTTCTACAACACTTCATTAATAATAAAATATTTACATGCAATCAGCAAAATAGGAACAGTACATCAGCCAATACCGGCACTAGGAAAAATAGCCATAAATCGTTATAGATTTATTTCAATCCAGTGAATGATCTTTTCTGATTTGCTCTCCTTGGCTCTGAGTTATGCTGCCCATGGTCCCACTTTCAGATAGTATAGCCAAGTGCTTATGCTTTGTGGTGCCAATCTAAAGATCTTATCGTTTCTAACAACCCATGTCGCGCCCAATATGCGATTGTCGGAGTAATGGGCCACGGGTAGGCTAACCCGAGTCCCAGAACCTTTCAAGACATCGGGGCAGGCTGCGCCCCTCGAGTCCTAGAGGCGACTCCAAGATAAGCCGAGTCCCAGAGGCGACTCCAAGATAAGCCGACTCCCGGCCAGCGACTTTCAGAGAGGCCGGCTGTAGGGAGTCGGCCTGCGACTCCAACCACACTGTTAATTAAGGGCAGGCATGGCCACGGTGCGCCGTACCGACGGAGATCTCCGTCCGGCGCGGCACTGTTGCCATGCCGGCCCTAACATCAGCCCTTGGGGGCGGAGCCCTGTGCCCACGACGGCCTGTCTGTACGACCCAAAGACGGCGGGTCCCACCAGTCAACGGGAGTACTGAAGACGGCAAGAGCGCCACGAGACGGACCCATTTGGAGTCGGCCCCCAGGAGTCGGCCGACCCCTCCCACGGGCCCCACGCGCCATTAACTAGACACAACGGGGAATGGCAACAGTGATCGCCCGTCAGGCGGCGACACTGTTGCCATGACCCCATGACCAAGCCAGCGTCATTAGAAGCACAGCTACAGTAATCTGCAGCCGGCAAGACCCGCCCGCGGCGGACAAGGGCTGTCGGCCCCATGCCAGGCAAGTCGGCGGGGCCCACTAGTCGGTGGGCCCCAGTAGTCGGCGGGGAAGACGACGGCCTGAGAGACAGACGGTTGGGACCATGCCCAGCCGGTTTTACCATTGTACCCCTGGGGGGTAGGCCTATATAAACCCCCCAGGGCACCCATGCAAAGGGTTCGAACCCATTAGCACTAGACCAGATCATATAGGAAGGAGAGAGCTGGCCCTGCCTTCTCCTACCTCCAGAAACAGCTCAAGGAGCAGCCTTGTACTCACTTTGCCTTAGTGACCATGCGGAGACCCCGCAGAGCAGCAGTAGGCGTGTTATCTCCACGGAGAGCCCTGAAGCTGGGTAAGGTCCGCCGGCGAGCATGTCTTCGCCTCATTCCGTTTCCAGGCACCGGCGATATTCTACTCGCCCCCACCATGATAAGCCATCCTTTGGCATATGTCGCACCCAACCCCCGACATTTGGCGCCGAGCATGGGGCGAGGTGCACCGTCGTCCGGAGATCTGTTCTGGACGGGAACCCTTTTCCTCCTCGGCGGCGCAGCCAGCGAGCTTCGCCATCCCCATAATGCGCATCGGCCTTGCTGCGCAGCTGAGGTCGCCTGTGCAGCCAGCTGCCTCACCGAACTTGTCGGCGAGGTTCGCCTCTCTGATGATCCTGCATCCGACGCAGGCATGGGCGGCCCCGAGAACCTCCTCGCGGGCCTCCTCGACCAACTCCACGTCACCGGCGAGCCTGCCGTGGACTTGGAGTCCGTAGGCTCCACCGACCCGATGTTGGTCGACTCCGACGCCGCGTCGCTCGACACGTTCCCCACCAATGTGGTGGTCTACGACGAACCGCTCCCTCATGAGGAGAGCGGCGGAAGCGCCGTCACGGAGGTGCTCATCATCAGTCACGGCGAGCGTTTCGGTGAGGGAGCCCATGACCCACTCGACCCGGCTCTACAAGACCTGACCGCGCCTATTCCGGAGGACGCCAACGCCGAGACACTGGAGGCGCTCTGCCTTCAGATCATCCAAGGCGCGAAGAAGCTGGCAAGCGTGAGGCGCTTGTCAGAAGCCTACCAGCGTGAGATGGATCGCGCTGCGGGCGGCTCGCTAGCTTCGACTGGGCCTAGCTGCCTAGGCGCGATCTGGCAGCGCGGCGTGGCCATTGCCAACCTGTTCGGGGCCAATCGCCCCGTACCACGCCTGTGGAGAACATCCGCACCGCCCAGGCGGCGACCGACGAGCTGAAGAACTTTGAAGGCGAAGAGCACCGCATGATGATGGAGCGAGTCTAGTAGCTCCTCGACGCGGCTGCCACGCAGAATGCAGCCGGTGGCCGCACAGAGGCGCAGCAGCAACCAAACGACGACCTGCCTCCCCGCCGAGATCAAGGCGCGACGTCTCGGACGCCGACTGGCGGAGCCCGCAGAAGAAAAGACAAAGAGCCGGCTGTCAGCCACAGTCGAACTCGCATCACCATCGATCGTGACCAAGACGGCCGCCCAAGAGCAGTGGAACGTCAAGGCGACTACCTGCCTCCCCCACCACGAAGAGAAAGACGAGTCTCCCCATCGCCCGTTGAGCATCCGACTCTCGGTGGCCACCTTGGCTGCCGAGAGGGAGTCGGAGAGAACGACGCCCGCCATCGGATCGACCGACTCCACCGATCCCTGGCGCTGGAAGAAGAAGACGAGTTGGGTCCGCCTTGCTTCGGACCCCGCATCCGAGACGAGCCCTTTCCCAAAGGGTTCATGCTCCCCCGAGACACACCCAAGTATACCGGCTCCGTGAAGCCGGAAGACTGGCTAGTTGACTACTCCACGACCGTCAACATAGCGAATGGTAACAAGCGAGTTGCCGTCAAGTATGTTCCGCTCATGCTCCAGGGCACGGCCCGGACGTGGCTGAACATCCTGAAGCCCCGCAGCATCAACAGCTGGGTCGACTTCACCAAAGCCTTCGTCCGCAACTTCACAAGCACGTACAAGCGACCTCCCAAGCCTCGCCAGCTTTCCCTGTGCGTGCAAGGCCCCGACGAGTCAACACGCGACTACCTCACGCGCTGGGCCGAGCTGCGGAATTTCTGTGAGGGCGTGCACGAGGTGCAGGCTATCGAGTACTTCATCGCCGGGTGCCGAGAAGGCACCCTCCTCAAGCACAAGCTACTCTACGACGAGCCAGAGCCCCTCGACGAGCTGCTGATCATAGCAGACAAGTACGCCACGGCCGACTCCTCCATGAAGACGGAGATTCAAGTCAGTGCGACTGGAAAAACGGTTCCTTAGGCTCCCAGAACTCCGGCTGGAGACGCCAGTCGGCGACAACAACAGAACGACAACAAGCGCAAGGCCTCACAGCCGACTTCCAACAGTCGGCAGGTTGCGACGATCGAAGACCAGCAGCCGGAGGGGCAGCCTCCGACCAAGCGACAGAAAGGCGGCAAGTCCAGCGGTTGCGGCCTTCTCTTCTGGCAGGACTCTAGATGGTCCTGCAAGTTCCACGGTGGCCTTGAAGCCGTTAAACCACACCACCAAAAATGCCATTGGCTCACCAGAATCGCCAAGGAGGCGGCCTCCTTCCTCCCCCTTTCTTTGGGCCGCCGCCTCCACCGCGCCCGATGGCGGCTGCCGAGCCGGTCGGGCGAGACGAGATGAGTACCCAGAAGAGCACGGAGCCTATGTGGTGTTCACCAGTGTGGATAGCCATCGACGCAGTAGGCGGCTACAGCAGCAAGAGGTGAATGCAGTAGCATCAGATACTCCAGAATTTATGCATTGGTCCGACAAGCCTATCAGTTGGAGCAGAGCTGATCACCCAGAGGTGATGCCGAATCCAGGCTCCTACGCCTTGGTTTTGAGTGCCACTTTAGCCACAGATAGGCGGGCCGCTCAGTTCTCGCGAGTGTTGATAGATGGAGGCAGTAGCATCAACATCCTGTACAAGGATACCATGGAGAAGTTAGGAATCAAGCAAAGACAGCTCCAGAGCAGCCGGACTGTGTTCCACGGCATTGTACAGCCTTTCACGCTCACCAATCGGCAAGATCACGATAGGCGTCCTCTTCGGAGACAAAGATCATTTCCGCCGAGAGCCAGTTTGGTTTGAAGTGGTGGACCTCGAAAGCCCATTCCATGCGTTGCTTGGCCAACCTGCTTTGGCCAAGTTCATGGCAGTCCCCCACTACGCCTACCTCAAGATGAAGATGCCGAGTTCCAAGGGGATTCTGACCATCGCCGGCGACTACAGAAAGTTGTCCGCTTGTGCAGCTGAGAGCAGTCGGCTGGCCGAGTCCTTGGTAATCGCAGCTGAGAAGCGGCTTCTTGACCGAGTTGTGGCGATGGCCGGCAAGCAGCCATAGATGTCGCCCGACCCCAAGGAGTCGGAAGCTGAGGGCTTGTTCAAGCCGGCCAAAGAGACCAAGAAGATACCCTTGGACCCGGAGCACCCAGAGAGGTATGCTGTCATCGGTGCAAACCTTGACAGCAAATAGGAAGGCGAGCTCGTCGATTTCCTCCGTGAGAATCGAGACATCTTTGCATGGTCCCCTAGAGACATGCCAGGTGTACCGACGGAATTCGCCGAGCACAAGTTACATGCCCGACCTGATGTGAAGCCCGTCAGGCAGCCCTTGCGCCGCCTGTTAGAAGAGAAGAGAAGAGTTGTTGGAGAAGAGATAGCCCGGCTCCTGGCTGCCGGCTTCATCATGGAGGTGTTTTTTCTAGAATGGTTGGCAAACCCGGTCCTGGTGTTGAAGAAGAACAAACAGTGGCGGATGTGTATTGATTACACCAGCCTCAACAAGGCTTGCCCCAAGGACCCGTTTTGTAACGCCCCGAGACCGACGCTTCAGAAGACTTCCAGCTATTCCGGGTTTCGCTGTGTGATTCTTTTGTGCTTGCTCTATTTATTTTGCATTGCATCATGTCATCATGCATCATGCCAGCATGTCATTTAACTTTTAAAACCTCAACTAAATTAATGGCATGGATCTCTGATCCATTTAAATCGAGGGAAGGGTGACTTCTCTTTATAACATATCCTCCTAATATTTATGGAGCTATATTAAATATTCCATTCTTGGAATTCACCATAACACACTTGCAAAATCCCAATGCCTTTGTTATCACATCTCTCGACCTCTAACCTTGTCTTTTATTCCTTTCGTCATTTTTCGGAGCTCCACCTAAATTCTCAACATTTTTGGACTCTTCTAAATCCTTGCCCTTGTTCAAACCTTTTGAATTAAATTCAAATGCCTTTGAATTTAGTTCTTCTTGATCTTGCCCACTCCATTTTTCTTGGGTCAAGCTCATTTTTATGAGTCGGAAAATTAACCCCTTAGCATTTTCTTTTCCTAACCCTCTATTTCTTTTCTTCTCTCTAATATTTTTTTACATTAAAAGGAAATATGAGGGAGAGAGAGAGAGCCCAGCCAGGCCTCTGGCCACTCCCATCCTCCCACCAGGCCGGCCCAGTCTCCCTAGGCCCAAGGCCCAGCCGCGCCCCCCTCCTAACCCTAGCCCGTTCGAACCCCCTCCCATCGATCCCCATCTCCCCCCGTGCAGCGCCGCCACCCCTTCGCCCGATCCCCACCTCTCTCGCTCTCAGTCCCCCTCGATCCCCTCGCTCGTCCTCCTTCAAACCCCGGCACCACTCCTCCTCTGCCGGCGCTTGCGCCTCCAGCGCCAGACCCCGCCGCCTCGCGCCTCCACCTCCTCGCCGGCCACCCGCAGCTCGCCGCGCCCTGCTTCTCCTTCCCTGCCTCCACCGCGAGCCCACCATGGCGCCCGCAGCCATCCCCGCTTCTCCACCTCTCCCGGAGCTCCAAATCCGCCGGCAACCGGAGCCGCTGCTGGCTGCCGCCCCGCGCTCCTCGCTCCCCTTGCCAGCCTCCAGGAGGACCACCCCGTGCGCGATGTCTCCCCTCTGCTTCCTCGTCCTCGCCTCGTACCCCGCCACTGCTGGAGCTGCTCCGCCGCCCCGTGCTGGAGCCGTCGTTCCCAGGCCGCTCCGTGCACCCCGGCCATCCTCTTGCGCCAAGTCCCGCCTGCCGGAGTCCCTGCGTCGCCCGCCGTCGTCCTGCGCCGTCGCGTCGGGCTCTGAGCCTCCGCTGCGAGCCCCATCGCCGCTGTTTCGGCCGTCCTCGCCCGGACCCGGCGAGCTGGCTGCCCGTTGGTCTTCTGCCTTTATCGTGGCAGGTCAAGTCGGACACCGGAGACCATCGGTGATTTTCGCCAAATACCGGGCGTCGGGACCCGTCAAGTTCATCTTGAACCGTGTACGACTACGGTGTCGAAGTCGCGATACCACTACGGTTGCGATGTACATCTACACCAAGACTGGACCAACAAGTACCGCGAGAACATTTGTACCTCTACCGTCGCCGTGGATCCGACAAGTACCCGACGATCGCCAAGTACCTCTACCGAACATCTCGGCCGTGTACCACTACCGTCGCCGAAGACCGTCAAGTGTACAACTACCGTCGCCAAGATCGCGAGTACCTCTGAAGCGTGAACAACTCCTTCCCACGGCGACGCGTGAACAACTACCTCCACTACGGCGCGTGAGCGTCTCGAGATGTACCACTACCGTCGGCCCATGAGCGACTACTTCCTCTCTGAACGCGAACCGTCCCGTTTGCGCTTGAAGGTATAACCCGAGGCGACCTTCCAAAGCGAATGCATGTTGTATGAGATGCCCGTGTTTGCTCCGTGCCCGTTTGATCCTTGCACGGTCCTTCCTCGTTTCCATGCCACTATCCCGTGGGAACCCGGTAGCCGGGAGCACCCCACCATCTTGCATGACTCGCTCGCGCCCACTTCTCGTTTGCATCGGTATCTCCTCAAGCTACGGAACTGATTTGTTGCCGTGGCACCATTTCCTTTCGCCGCCGTGGCACCTTTTCGTTTCGCCGCCGTGGCACCCTTTTCGTTCCGCCATGGTAACAAATACTTCATAACATGCTCATGTCAACATTTTTATAAAAATTGCATATAACTTGTGCATGTCATCCGCATCATGATAACAACATTTAAATGTTTAAAACTTGTTGTTGCTTTAAATTGCTAAATAACATATGGGGATTTCCAGAATTGTTGTTTGTGTTCCGGCCTCATTTAAACTTGCCTAAACTTGTTAGTTTAATTATGCTTCACCTCTTGCCATGCTTAACAACATTTAATATTGTTGGTTAGCCTTAACGAGAGAGAACTAAATAATTGGTGTGGTGTTTTCGTCAATATGCAACTCCGTTGCATATTGAGCTCCACTTAATTTGTAAGTTTGTTTTGTGCACTTTGCCATGCCATGCCTCATTAAACTGGACATGCATCATACTTGTTTGCGCATCATGCCATGTTTATGCTTGTGTGTTTACTATGTTGTTTGCTTCTTTCCGGTTTGCTTCTCTCGTTAGCTTCGGTTTCGTTCCGGAGTTGTGAGGATCCATTCGACTTCGTCCGTTTGTCTTCTTCTTGGACTCGTTCTTCTTCCTTGCGGGATCTCAGGCAAGATGATCATACCCTCGAAATCACTACTATCTTTGCAATGCTAGTTTGCTCGCTCTTTTGCTATGCCAATGCTACGATGCCTACCATTTGCTTGTCAGCCTCCCAAATTGCCATGTCAAACCTCTAACCTTTGACACCATTCCTAGCAAACCGTTGTTTGGCTATGTTACCACTTTGCTCAGCCCCTCTTATAGCGTTGGTAGTTGCAGGTGAAGATGAAGTTTGTTCCTCGTTGGAACTTGGAGATGTTGTTCCTTGTTGGAACATGTTTACTTGTTGGGATATCACAATATCTCTTATACTATTAATGCATCTATATATTTGGTAAAGGGTGGAAGGCTCGGCCTTATGCCTGGTGTTTTGTTCCACTCTTGCCGCCCTAGTTTCCGTCATACCGGTGTTATGTTCCCGGATTTTGCGTTCCTTACGCGGTCGGGTGATTTATGGGACCCCCCTGACAGTTCGCTTTGAATAAAACTTGTCCAGCAAGGCCCAACATTGACTTTTACCATTTGCCTCACCTAGCCCTTTTTCCCTTGGGTTTCCGGAGCCCAAGGGTCATCTTTATTCCCCCGGGCCAGTGCTCGTTGTGAGTGTTGGTCCAAACCGTCAGCCGCCGGTGTACCGGGGGCAACTCTGGGCTGGCCTACGGAAGTTTGGACAATCCGGTGTGCCACGAGAACGAGATATCGCAGCTCCTATCGATTTGTCGGCACATTCGGGCGGCTTTGCTGGTCTTGTTTTACCATTGTCGAAATGTCTTGATGTCGGGATACGAGTCGATCGGAGTGTCTTGGGTGAAGGTCTATTCCTTCGTTGATCGCGAGAGCTTGTCATGAGCTAAGTTGGGACACCCTGCAGGTATAAACTTTCGAGAGCCGTGCCCGCGGTTATGTGGCAGATGGGAATTTGTTAATGTCGGTTGTAGAAAACCGAAGTTGACCTTAATTAAAATACATCAACCGTGTGTGTAACCGTGATGGTCTCTTTCCGTGGTCCGGAAGTGAACACTGATGTTGGAGTTATGCTTGGCGTAGGTTGCTATAGGATCACTTCTTGATCATACTTTATCGACCGTGCTTTGCCTTCTCTTCTCGCTCTCATTTGCGTATGTTAGCCATCATATATGCTAGTCGCTTGCTGCAGCTCCACCTCATGCCTTTACCTTACCCATAAGCTTAAATAGTCTTGATCTCGTGGGTGCGAGATTGCTGAGTCCTCGTGACTCACGGATACTTCAAAACCAGTTTGCGGTGCCTATTTTACGGCGGTGTGCAACCCAGCTCAAGGAGGAGCTCAATGAAGATCTTGCCCTTTGTGTTGTTTCGTTCTAGTTGATCGAGAGAGGAGCCCGGTTGGGGTCGATCGGGGACCTTTATCGCATTTGGGGTTCTTCTTTTATTTTGGTTCCGTAGTCGGACCTTGATAGTATCTGGATGATGTAATGCTTTATTCATGTATTTGTGTGAAGTGGCGATTGTAAGCCAACTATGTATCTCTTCCTTATGTATTACATGGGTTGTGTGAAGATTACCTCACTTGCGACATTGCTTTCAATGCGGTTATGCCTCTAAGTCGTTAGCCCGACACGTGGGAGATATAGCCGCATCGAGGCGTGACAAGTTGGTAATCGAGCCATCCGACCTTAGGAGCCCTTTGCTTGATCGTTTTTAGCGGCGAGTTGTGTCTAGAAAAATGTTTTGAGTCAATTAGGATTATATATATCGAGAGTTTAGGAATTCTTTTTACTCCCGGTCCTTGACCTTACGGTGAGGTATCGACATAGAGTTTTGACTCTTCTCTTCTCAAATTTCACTAAATTTTTTTTAGGATCACGCGGGTATCTTGGGATCGTTCGATATTCTTATGGCGAGAACATTGTTCTTGGTGCCTCCTGTCATTTAGGGGTTGTGGCGGTGTCCGGGAGTTGAGCTACGAGGTGTTGTCGTCATAATTTTATCGTTGCAGTTCTGGAATACACGAGTTTAATGCGCCGACATCGAAAATCTCTTTTATGCAGTTGTTGGTGAGATAATCCCGCTAACCCAGTACTGAGGTGAGTACGGGAGTATTGCCATGACTTGTATAACGGATGCTTTTCGAAGGTTGAGGTAGACGATTTCCGAAGGTTTCTTGGTTATGTGTTGACGGATGGATATAGCTTGGATGTAGGTATTGTTAGTTTGGGTGAGATATATATTGCTTCCCCTATATCCCCAACACCTGATTGCATAACTAGAAAGTTTCGGGAGTTGCATAGGTGGGAATTCAAGTAGCTCTTAGGATATCTTTCCAACGGATGTATGATATGAAATTGGGGTTCGACGTCTAGTGGTCCGCCTATTCACGGTTGGTTTCTGATGGTCTCGTTGTGTCTTAAAGAGTCCTTGGCTATGCCGACTCGGGGCGCTTCGTATGTCATGTGCCTTTGCCTAGTACATGATGGTGCTGTACGATTGAGCCCGTGTAGGCCCCACCACGAAAACTTCGGACGAAATCTCTATCATATGTTTGTTCCGGCTTATTCTACAAGCCAGTCCTTTGTTTTTGTTTTGAGTTGTGGTATTCGAGTTGCTTCAATGTCAAGTGTTGATTCCATACCTTTCTGAAATGGTGTTCTCATACTCCGATGTGAATACTAATCCTTCTTGATCATTGAGGTTGTCATGTTAATTCGTTTCCAACCGGCGTGTTTCTCTTCAAGTGCATCCGATCATTCCAACATTTGCGAGATCAATTCTAAGTTTTTCTCAACGGTGTTTGTTTCATCCATCCCAAGTTGTCTTTGTTTTCCCGCCCTCCCACCCTTTTTCTTCAAGGACTCAGATTTCTTAATCATGTATCCTTTTATTCATGTGAAGTCACTTCACTCTTTTCAATCAATGTTCTGATCCGGTGATCCCTCGTGAAGATGCTCACAGTTTCAAGTTCATCATCCTTCATTGTTGTTTCTTCTCCGGTGGATCCAATTCAAGCTTTCAATATTCATCATATTCCTTTCCTCGTGTCAAATGCTTTCTCATGCAGGTGCACCTCTCAATAACTCACCTCTTGCTATTCATTTGTTCTACAGTGCTGAAGATATCTCAGAAGATTCGTGTTTCCACTTTGCATTCGTTCAAGCTCTTTCGAGATTGGTATCTCATTCAAGTCATTTAATTCAACCGGTGCAACTTCTCTTTAAAATCATTTCCAACGGGTTTTTCTTGTGAGTGGGCCCTAACCCACAGGTCTTTTCCCAGGATCTTACCTGACTCTTCTATTTTCCCAGAGCTATCCTAAATTCTTCTCCAAGTTTGACGTAAGAATGAGTTGTCATCAGTCAAATGCTTTTCTCCAAGATCTTTCAAATTCTTTTCATAGTTGGCTCAACCTCTTTGCTTTTGATTCTTCCGGTGTGCCTCAATAATTCTTGGTGGTTCTCAACATCATTCTCAACATTTGAAGACCGAAGAAGGATTTCTCTTAAATCTTGGTCCATTCTCTTGAATATTCATGGTTCTAGTTTCATGCCATCCTCATAATTGTTTTGATTGTGACAATTCTTTTCTTACCATCCGGGGCATTTCATGAGTTGTTTTCATTTCTTTCTTCCGAAGGCCATCATGTCATAATTCTTCATTCTCAGCTTTTAGCTCTCGTTCTCCAAATCTTACCGGTGCATCGTTCAAGATTACTCTAGTCAGCTCAGGATCTCTTTGTTCTCTTGTTTCTAAATCCCCTCAAGTATCTTCATTCGTTTTCCAATTCTTCCCGGAGAATTGTACCTTTGCTACATTCATTTTCAATTCTTACGGTGGTTCTTTCAAGATCTCTCTTCCTTGTTCATAATATCAATTCATTTGTTGTTCCAATCATACCGGTGGTTCGTTGAAGACCTTCTCAAGTTTTGATTTATCTCTTTTAATCCTTTCTACGGTAATAAGTAGTATGCCAAATCCGTTGATTGTCATCAATTTAATTGGTGAAGGATAAGCATAACATAATTCTTATTCTTGTTCATCCAAGTGATTAATTCTTTATTCCGGAGGCCCTTAAAATTCTCGGTTTCATTTGTTTCATCTTCTCTTTTTCCCGGAGTTCCAAGCTCTAATTATCACGGAGATCCATCTAAATCATTGCAAGGATTCACCTTGTGTTTTCTACTTCTCTTTCTTTTTATCATCCTTCTATTACCGGAGTTCTTCATGGAGGCTCTACATGATGGTTCGTCAAGGATTCCTTTCATTCTTCAATTGTTCTTCAAGTTTTCTCTTGAAGTTATGACCCGCCAAGCTATACTCTAAAATAAACATGATGCTCAACACATGTTTTGTTTTGAGGAACTCAAGCATTCTTCATCTTGCATTCCAAAGTGCAATTCTTTCTACCTTATCTCTTGAGATGGTGATATATCATTCTTGATAATTTCCATTCATGTTTCATGATTCACATGTTGTCAAGAATGAGGTATTTTAAATCCATCATTTTCTCTTTGTTCAAGAGATCTTTTCAACCGTCAATCTCTTCATTGGACTTATCTTGGTATAGATTTCACCTTAAGCCTTCCCTAAGGAAAGTTGCTATTTTGGTGCTTATTAATGACCCAAGTTATCTCTTTTCCATCTTGATGGAACAAGCTTTCATCTCTTCGTTAATCTCAAGCAACCAATGGTTTCCATTAGTGGCCGGTTGTCACCTCATAGTCTCGAGATGTTTTCCATAAGCCCACAACAAGCTTGTGCGTCTCGTTGTTGATTTTGCAACAACTCCATTCGATTCTTCTTTGCAAGGATGCTTTCCAAGTTCACTTGTGGCAAAAGTTGTCATTTTCTTCTCCGTCCCTTTATTCCAATGATATAGCTTCCATTCTTTCGTTCCGGAGGCATTGTGATGTTGTGCTCTTCACCCATCACTTCGTTTTGTCAATATCATGTAATTTTCCTTGCTTATCGGTTTAGTCGGTGTTGTGCTCTCTTCAAGTTCTTTCATCTTATCAAGTTTTGCCTCCCTTCTCAACCGGAGTGCGGTCTGAAATGTTTCTTACCCCTTGTGCCATTCTTTCGATTCGGAGGCGGTGTGTTGTTGATTTCATCAAGTATCCTCTCATTTGTCAAGTTCATGTTCAATTCCTTCCATTTACTGATCAGTCTTGCCCAAATTATATCATTCTTCCTCTCTCATCTTGTTTTAACCGGCGTGGTTTCGAATTCTATCTTGTCCATTAAACTCTTGGTTCATGTCTTTGCAATCTTCAAGTTCCCATAATGTTCCTTGTTTTTTTCTAATGGATTGTTGGCAATCTCGTTCATCTCTATTGTACTCTTTCTTTTAAATTGCTCAACCTCCCAAGGTTCGTGGTTTCACTCGTTCGTCAAAGAAGCAACTTAGTTTTACCTCTCCTCTTCCTCTTCCTTTTCCCTCCGGTGCCATCCTAGATCTCGGGACGAGATCCTCTTGTAGTGGTGGAGTGTTGTAACGCCCCGAGACCGACGCTTCAGAAGACTTCCAGCTATTCCGGGTTTTGCTGTGTGATTCTTTTGTGCTTGCTCTATTTATTTTGCATTGCATCATGTCATCATGCATCATGCCAGCATGTCATTTAACTTTTAAAACCTCAACTAAATTAATGGCATGGATCTTTGATCCATTTAAATCGAGGGAAGGGTGACTTCTCTTTATAACATATCCTCCTAATATTTATGGAGCTATATTAAATATTCCATTCTTGGAATTCACCATAACACACTTGCAAAATCACAATGCCTTTGTTATCACATCTCTCGACCTCTAACCTTGTCTTTTATTCCTTTCGTCATTTTTCGGAGCTCCACCTAAATTCTCAACATTTTTGGACTCTTCTAAATCCTTGCCCTTGTTCAAACCTTTTGAATTAAATTCAAATGCCTTTGAATTTAGTTCTTGCAATCTTGCCCACTCCATTTTTCTTGGGTCAAGCTCATTTTTATGAGTCCAGGAAAATTAACCCCTTGCGCATTTTCTTTTCCTAACCCTCTATTTCTTTTTCTTCTCTCTAATATTTTTTCTGTTAAAAGGAAATATGAGGGAGAGAGAGAGAGCCCAGCCAGGCCTCTGGCCACTCCCATCCTCCCACCAGGCCGGCCCAGTCTCCCTAGGCCCAAGGCCCAGCCGCGTCCCCCTCCTAACCCTAGCCCGTTCGAACCCCCTCCCATCGATCCCCATCTCCCCCCGTGCAGCGCCACCACCCCTTCGCCCGATCCCCACCTCTCTCGCTTGCAGTCCCCCTCGATCCCCTCGCTCGTCCTCCTCCAAACCCCGGCACCACTCCTCCTCTGCCGGCGCCTGCGCCTCCAGCGCCAGACCCCGCCGCCTCGCGCCTCCACCTCCTCGCCGGCCACCCGCAGCTCGCCGCGCCCTGCTTCTCCTTCCCTGCCTCCACCGCGAGCCCACCATGGCGCCCGCAGCCATCCCCGCTTCTCCACCTCTCCCGGAGCTCCAAATCCGCCGGCAACCGGAGCCGCTGCTGGCTGCCGCCCCGCGCTCCTCGCTCCCCTTGCCAGCCTCCAGGAGGACCACCCCGTGCGCGACGTCTCCCCTCTGCTTCCTCGTCCTCGCCTCGTACCCCGCCACCGCTGGAGCTGCTCCGCCGCCCCGCGCTGGAGCCGTCGTTCCCAGGCCGCTCCGTGCACCCCGGCCATCCTCCTGCGCCAAGTCCCTTTGCCGGAGTCCTGCGTCGCCGCCGTCGTCTGCGCCGTCGCGTCGGGCTCTGGGCCTCCGCTGCGAGCCCCATCGCCGCTGTTTCGGCCGTCCTCGCCGGACCCGACGCAGCTGGCTGCCCGTTGGTCTTCTGCCTTTGTCGTGGCTAGGTCCGTCGGACACCGGAGACCATCGGTGATTTTCGCCAGAAATGCGGACGTCGGGACCCGTCAAGTTCATCTTCGAACCGTGTACGACTACCGGCGTCGAAGTCCGCGAGTACCACTACGGTTGCGATGTACATCTACACCAAGACTGGACCAACAAGTACCGCGAGAACATTTGTACCTCTACCGTCGCCGTGGATCCGACAAGTACCCCGATGATGCGCCAAGTACCTCTACCCGAACATCTACGGCCGTGTACCACTACCGTCGCCGAAGACCGTCAAGTGTACAACTACCGTCGCCAAGATCGCGAGTACCTCTACGAAACGTGAACAACTCCTTCCCACGACGACACGTGAACAACTACCTCCACTACGGCACGTGAACGTCTACGAGATGTACCACTACCGTCGGCCCATGAACGACTACTTCCCTCTACGAAACGCGAACCGTCCCGTTTGCACGCTTCGAAGGTATAACCCCGAGACGACCTTCCGAAAACGAATGCATGTTGTATGAGATGCCCGTGTTTGCTCCGTGCCCGTTTGATCCTTGCACGGTCCTTCCTCGTTTCCATGCCACTATCCCGTGGGAACCCGGTAGCCGGGAGCACCCCACCATCTTGCATGACTCGCTCGCGCCCACTTCTCGTTTGCATCGGTATCTCCTCAAGCTACCGGAACCGATTTGTTGCCGTGGCACCATTTCCTTTTCGCCGCCGTGGAACCCTTTTCGTTTCGCCGCCGTGGCACCCTTTTCGTTCCGCCATGGTAACAAATACTTCATAACATGCTCATGTCAACATTTTTATAAAAATTGCATATAACTTGTGCATGTCATCCGCATCATGATAACAACATTTAAATGTTTAAAACTTGTTGTTGCTTTAAATTGCTAAATAACATATGGGGATTTCCAGAATTGTTGTTTGTGTTCCGGCCTCATTTAAACTTGCCTAAACTTGTTAGTTTAATTATGCTTCACCTCTTGCCATGCTTAACAACATTTAATATTGTTGGTTAGCCTTAACGAGAGAGAACTAAATAATTGGTGTGGTGTTTTCGTCAATATGCAACTCCGTTGCATATTGAGCTCCACTAATTTGTAAGTTTGTTTTCGCACTTTGCCATGCCATGCCTCATTAAACGGACATGCATCATACTTGTTTGCGCATCATGCCATGTTTATGCTTGTGTGTTTACTATGTTGTTTGCTTCTTTCCGGTTTGCTTCTCTCGTTAGCTTCGGTTTCGTTCCGGAGTTGTGAGGATCCATTCGACTTCGTCCGTTTGTCTTCTTCTTGGACTCGTTCTTCTTCCTTGCGGGATCTCAGGCAAGATGATCATACCCTCGAAATCACTATTATCTTTGCTATACTAGTTTGCTCGCTCTTTTGCTATGCCAATGCTACGATGCCTACCATTTGCTTGTCAGCCTCCCAAATTGCCATGTCAAACCTCTAACCTTTGACACCATTCCAAGCAAACCATTGTTTGGCTATGTTACCGCTTTGCTCAGCCCCTCTTATAGCGTTGGTAGTTGCAGGTGAAGATGAAGTTTGTTCCTCGTTGGAACTTGGAGATGTTGTTCCTTGTTGGAACATGTTTACTTGTTGGGATATCACAATATCTCTTATACTATTAATGCATCTATATATTTGGTAAAGGGTGGAAGGCTCGGCCTTATGCCTAGTGTTTTGTTCCACTCTTGCCGCCCTAGTTTCCGTCATACGGTGTTATGTTCCCGGATTTTTGCGTTCCTTACGCGGTCGGGTGATTTATAGGACCCCCGACAGTTCGCTTTGAATAAAACTTGTGCAGCAAGGCCCAACATTGACTTTTACCATTTGCCTCACCTAGCCCTTTTTCCCTTGGGTTTCGGAGCCCAAGGGTCATCTTTATTACCCCGGGCGGTGCTCGTTGTGAGTGTTGGTCCAAACCGTCGACCGCCGGTGGCCACCTGGGGCAACTCTGGGCTGGCCTACGGAAGTTTGGACAATCCGGTGTGCCCCGAGAAGCGAGATATGTGCAGCTCCTATCAGGATTTGTCGGCACATTGGTGGCTTTGCTGGTCTTGGTTTACCATTGTCGAAATGTCTTGATGTACGGGATACCGAGTCGATCGGAGTGTCTTGGGTGAAGGTCTATTCTTCGTTGATCGCGAGAGCTTGTCATGAGCTAAGTTGGGACACCCTGCGCAGGTATAAACTTTCGAGAGCCGTGCCAGCGGTTATGTGGCAGATGGGAATTTGTTAATGTCGGTTGTAGAAAACCGAAGTTGACCTTAATTAAAATACATCAACCGTGTGTGTAACCGTGATGGTCTCTTTCGTGGTCCGGAAGTGAACTGATGTTGGAGTTATGCTTGACGAGGTTGCTATAGGATCACTTCTTGATCATACTTTATCGACCGTGCTTTGCCTTCTCTTCTCGCTCTCATTTGCGTATGTTAGCCATCATATATGCTAGTCGCTTGCTGCAGCTCCACCTCATGCCTTTACCTTACCCATAAGCTTAAATAGTCTTGATCTCGTGGGTGCGAGATTGCTGAGTCCTCGTGACTCACGGATACTTCAAAACCAGTTTGCGGTGCCTATTTTACGAAAGGGTCTTGCAACCCAGCTCAAGGAGGAGCTCAATGAAGATCTTGCCCTTTGTGTTGTTTCGTTCTAGTTGATCAGTAGAGGAGCCCAGTTGGGGTCGATCGGGGACCTTTGTCGCATTTGGGGTTCTTCTTTTATTTTGGTTCCGTAGTCGGACCTTGATTGTATCTGGATGATGTAATGCTTTATTCATGTATTTGTGTGAAGTGGCGATTGTAAGCCAACTATGTATCTCTTCCCTTATGTATTACATGGGTTGTGTGAAGATTACCTCACTTGCGACATTGCTTTCAATGCGGTTATGCCTCTAAGTCGTGCTTCGACACGTGGGAGATATAGCCGCATCGAGGGCGTTACACGTTTGCCCTACCGAGAATTGATCAGGTGATAGATTCCACAGCCGGATGCGAGCTGTTGAGCTTCTTAGATGCATATTCGGGGTATCACCAGATCAAACTGAACCCGGCAGATAGACTGAAGACCGCCTTCATCACGCCGTTTGGAGCCTTCTGCTACCTAACCATGACGTTCGGCTTGAGGAATGCCGGCGTCACCTTTCAGCGTTGCATGCAGAAGTGCCTCCTCAAGCAACTCGGCAGAAACGCCCACATCTACGTGGATGATGTAGTGGTGAAGACGGAAAAGCGTGGGGCACTGATGGAAGACCTCAAAGAAACCTTTGAGAACCTGCGCCGATTCCAGATCAAGCTCAACCCTGAGAAGTGTGTCTTTGGAGTACCAGCCGGCCAACTCCTTGGCTTCCTGGTCTCCGAACGCGGCATAGAGTGCAACCTTGTGAAGATCAAGGCCATCGAGAGGATGGAGGTACCCAGCCGACTGCTAGATGTGCAGAAGTTCACCGGCTGTTTGGCGTCCATCAGCCGATTCATCAGTCGGCTGGGCGAGAAGGCTCTCCCTTTGTACCAACTGATGAAGAAGACCACCTTTTTTGAGTGAAACCACAAGGCGGATGAAGCATTTCTCCAGTTGAAGAAGATGTTGACTACTCCCCCTATGCTGGTGGCTCCGACTCCTAAAGAGCCCATGCTCCTATACATCACCGCCACCAGCCAGGTAGTCAGCACAGTCATCGTAGTCGAGCGCAAGGAGGAAGGCAAGGCGCTCCCTATCCAGGGACCGGTATATTACTTGAGCGAGGTACTGTCGACCTCCAAGAAGAACTACCCCCACTACCAAAAGATGTGCTACGGCGTGCACTTTGCCGCCAAGAAGTTGAAGCCCTACTTTCAAGAGCATCCAATCATTGTGGTTTGCACAGCCTCGCTGGCCGAGATCATCGGGAGCCGAGATGCTTCTGACCGAGTGGCCAAATGGGCCATAGAGTTGGCTCCCTGCACCATCTACTACCAGCCCCGTACCGCCATCAAATGCAAGCATCGGCCGACTTCCTCCTCATTGGGCGAGACCCGGTACCTACCGCCAATACCGACTCCACCCATTGGCGGATGCATTTCGATGGCTCCAAGATGCGCGCCGGCTTGGGAGCCGGCGTCGTCCTCACCTCCCCCAAAGGCGACAAGCTCAAGTATGCGCTGCAGATCCACTTCGCCGCCTCCAATAACGTCGCTGAGTACGAGGCGCTCATTCACGGGCTCCGGCTTGCCAAAGAACTCGGCATTCGCCGGATCCTGTGTTATGGCGACTCCGATTTGGTGGTCCAGCAGTCATCTGGCGACTGGGACGCCAAAGATGCAAACATGGCGAGCTACCGCTTCCTGGTGCAGCAACTCAGCGGATACTTCGAGGGGTGCGAATTCCTTCACGTACCAAGAAATGATAATGACCAAGCAGATGCCTTGGCACGAGTCGGCTCCACCCGCCAAGCGATACCATCTGGCGTCGCCCTTCAGCGCCTCCTCAAGCCGTCTATAAAGCCTTCACCAGAATCAGACTCCATCTTTGTGCCGGCTCCCCCCGAAGAAGTCGGAACCGACTCAAGAGCCCCAGCAGACGGGACGAGATTTCTTACAGACGGCTCCAAGAAAACCGCAGTCGAAGCCGGCCCGGGGACTGCGGCAACCAGTCCGAAGACTCCAGACCTCAGCCCGGGGACTGCGCCAGTCGGCCCGGGGACTTCAGCGATTCAATAAGCGGCCGCGGACTCCAGCCCGCCGCCTCCCAGCCCAAGCCGCCCTCGTCCAAGTCGCACTGGTGGCAATCGAAGAAGTAGCAGCACCCTCATGGGCACCACCCATCCTCAAGTTTCTAGTGAGCAGAGAGTTGCCAACCGATGAAATCTTGGCTCGGCAAGTGCAACGCCGAGCGGCAGCCTAGTCCATAATCAACAGAGAGCTGGTCAGGCGCAGCGTCACTAGTGTCTACCAGCGCTGCGTCGAGCCAGAGCAAGGCCAAGCAATTCTCAGAGACATCCATCAAGGCGAGTGCGGCTACCATGCGGATTCAAGAGCACTCGTCGCCAAAGCCTTTCGGCACGGTTTCTTCTGGCCAACTGCCCTAGAAGAGGCCAAGGAATTAGTCCAAAAATGCAAGGGGTGCTAGAAGTTCCGCTCCAAGCCGCTTCAGCCGGCTTCTGCACTCAAGACCATCCCCATCGCCTGGCCCTTTGCGGTTTGGGGCCTGGACATGGTGGGCCCATTCAAGACGGCACGAGGCGGCCTAACTCATCTACTTGTCGCGGTGGACAAGTTCACCAAGTGGATAGAAGTAAAGCCCATCAAGAAGTTGAATGGTCCGACTACAGTGACTTTCATCGCCGACATCACAGTTCGGTACGGCATACCGCACAGCATCATCACCGACAGTGGCACAAATTTTGCCAAAGACGCCTTGGCCCGTTTCTGCGCGACGCAGGGCATCCGACTGGACTTAGTGTCCGTTGCCCAGCTGCAGTCAAACGGATAGGTGGAGCGAGCAAACGGCCTCATCCTGTCTGGCATCAAGCCTCGACTGGTCGAACCACTTGAGCGTTTGGCCGGATGTTGGCTTGAGGAGCTGCCAGCCGTCCTCTGGAGTCTGTGCACGACTCCAAACAAGTCAACCGGCTTCACGCCTTTCTTCCTCGTCTACGGTGCTGAAGCCGTCATACCGACGGACATAGAGTTCGACTCTCCGCGAGTCACCATGTACACCGAGGAGGAAGCAGAAGAAGCACGTCAAGACGGCGTCGATCTGTTGGAAGAGGGCCGGCTGTTGGCACTCAGCCGGTCTATCATCTACCAGCAGAGCCTGCACCGATACTACAACAGGAAGGTCAGGCCGCGATCTTTCCAAGAGGGCGACCTTGTGCTTCGACTGATCCAGCGAACAGCCGGCCAGCACAAGCTGTCGGCGCCTTGGGAAGGCCCCTTCATCATCAGCAAAGTGCTGGGCAACGACTCCTACTACCTTCGACGCCCAGAAGCCCCGAGCACGCAAGAGGGACGACTCCGACAAAGAGTCGGAATGGCCATGGAACGCAAATCTTCTCCGAAGATTTTACAGTTGATGCAGTATGTACCACGCTATCCTTTGTATTAAAGTACCAAGACTTTGGGCCCCCCAAGACGAGCTCGGGGACTTCCCTTTTTGTTATTTGTATGATAAGAATTATGCCTTCGAGTATGCTACTCTCTGTTATGCCGCTTGGCACCGGGTTCGACTAGTCGGCCCGGGGACTCGCCGCCTTGCGCTATGAAATGCTTCCTGCAGTCGGACAAGTAGTGTGCGGGGCCTAAGCCATCTCCTGTCAGAAGCCGCAGTTTGCAGAGCGACTATGGGTGGGCAGTGAGTAAGGAAGAATGGGCGCCCACACGAAAAATGGCTAAGGACCCAAAGCATAAACATAGCTCAAGCCGGCTTCCAGCCTCTCTTCGCAAAGCCGACTCTGGAGTAGTCGGTTTGCCGCCTTCTACTCAACTTGTTAAAAGACTCTAAAAAAGGCCAAGTACTTGCCTTCCCTAAGGTAGCCAAGCATTTCACCCAGCGGCAGTCCGCAGAGCGGTTGTCCGTCTGGCAAAGCAGCGACTGTGGGAAGGCGGCAAAGGAAAAAGCCAAAAGAGCGATGAGCAAGGAAAGATAGAATTCGGATAGATATTTACATAACATAGGCTCCTGGCCAAGTTCAAAATACACCCCGCGGGTGGAATTGTGCAAATTAACAAGTTTTTTCAAAGACTACTAAAGCAGATAAAATAAAGGCAAGACGGCAGCCTAAGAAGCGGCAGACGGGTTCGGAGGGTCGGAGGAGACGGCGGTGTCAGGCGCCAAGGCGGCCGGCTAGGCAGTCTCGGCTTGATCGTCTCCGGCGGCAGCCGGCCCGGTCGGACGCGGCTCGTTGCTGGAGGCGCGGTCGAGCTGAGGCTGGTCACCCGCTCCGTCTTCTGGCGCCTCCGTCTCGCCTCCGTCCTCCGCCTTGTCTCCCTCCTCAGCGCTGGAGCCGATCACCTCCGCCGAGTCCTCGTCGTAGTCCGGGTTCATCCCAAACCACTTCGGCGGCACCTCCTCGCCGTTTGCGGCCTGCTCAGGGACGAAAACGCTGGTGTCTGTGTAATCGGCAATCGCCGCCGCACGCTCGACGAGGGCGCCTTCCACAGCCACCAGCTCTGCCTAGGCCTCTGACCGGAACGCGGCCAGCCGGTCCAGGTCTAGCCCCGGATACCAAGCCTTGACGAATTCCAAGGCCCGGCGCGCTCCAGCCCGGGCCGAGGAACCCTTCCAAGCCTCAAGACGGCCAGCTGCAACCTCCAGCCAGTCGACAGTCCGACTGGGAGTGCGCAGAGCCGACATGTTCGGCCACAGGGCGGAAATCGCCTGAGCTCCGGCACGTTGAAGCCGGCGCAGCAGCTGATGGGCCGGCCGCAGACGAGTCTCGATGCTCAGGAGCTGCTCGTCGATGGTCAGGGGGGCGTTGGCGGCGATCTCCGCGTCATTTGCCCTCCACGCCTCGCGATCAGCCTCGATGGCTCGAGTGACCGCCTGCGAGTGGCCAGGGAAGAAGTCTGCCAAAACAAAGAAGAGGCAAGACAAAGAGTCAGGAGTCGGCCTGACTTACAGTCAGCGACTCAAAGAAAGAAAGCAAAGAAAATCACCGTCGACGATGTCTTCGATCTCATGGAAGCCGGAGGTCAGAATCGCCTCCTTGTCAGTCCAGGAGGAGCGCTCGCTTTCAAACTCGGCCAGGAGAGCAGTCTCTCTCTTCTCTGCCTCGTCCCGCGCCGCCTTAAGCAGCTCCTTCTGCTCCGCCAGCTGCGCGGCCAGCAGGTAGCGCTCCATGGCAAGCTTGCTGCACTCCTCCTCCTTGGCGCGTACGGCGGTGCTAGCTTTGCCCAACCGTTCCTGAAGAGCGACATTGGCCTCTAAAGAACAAAAGGGAAAGGACGTTAAGTCGTCAACAAAGAAGGTCGCCGGGAAGATCCGCCCGGCTGTGATCGGCCGAATCTCGGGACTACAGCCAGCAGTGCTTGCGCGCCCCGCGAAAAAGAGAAAGGACTCACTCTGGCTCTTCGACACGACTTTCAAACTCCTTGGGGGGAAGACGGCCCTCTACGAGTCCGACTCCGGATAGTCGGCCAGAAGGAAGACGGCAAGCAAGGCCCAGATTACGCCACCAAAAGAATGAAACTGTTGAGGCACCGCGAGGTATCTCCCTCGGAGCCTCACCAGCTTCGGGGACTACTGTCGGAGTAATGGGCCACGGGTAGGCTAACCCGAGTCCCAGAACCTTTCAAGACATCGGGGCAGGCTGCCCCCCTTGAGTCCCAGAGGCGACTCCAAGATAAGCCGGGTCCCAAAGGCGACTCCAAGATAAGCCGACTCCCGGCCAGCGACTTCCGGAGAGGCCGGCTGTAGGGAGTCGGCCGGCGACTCCAACCACCCTGTTAATTAAGGGCAGGCATGGCCACAGTGCGCCGTACCGACGGAGATCTCCGTCCGGCGCAGCACTGTTGCCATGCCGGCCCTGACATCAGCCCTTGGGGGCGGAGCCCTGTGCCCACGAGGGCCTGTCTATACGACCCAGAGACGGAGGGTCCCACCAGTCAACGGGAGTACTGAAGACGGCAAGAGCACCACGAGACGGACCCATTTGGAGTCGGCCCCCAGGAGACGGCCGGCCCCACCCACGGGCCCCACGCGCCATTAACCAGACACGACGGGGAATGGCAACAGTGATCGCCCATCGGCGGCGCAGATCGTTGCCATGACCCCATGATAAGCCGTGGTCATTAGAAGCACGCTACTCTGATGTCAGCAGCCGGCAGGACCCGCCCGCGGCGGACAAGGGCTGTCGGCCCCGTGCCAGGGAAGTCGGCGGGGCCCACCAGTCGGCGGGCCCCAGTAGTCGGCGAGGAAGACGGCAGCCTGAGAGACAGACGGCTAGTACCCGCGCCCAGCCGGTTTTACCATTGTACCCCTGGGGGGTAGGCCTATATAAACCCCCCAGGGCACCCATGCAAAGGGTTCGAACCCATTAGCACTAGACCAGATCATATAGGAAGGAGAGAGCTGGCCCTGCCTTCTCCTACCTCCAGAAACAGCTCAAGGAGCAGCGTTGTACTCACTTTGCCTTAGTGACCATGCGGAGATCCCGCAGAGCAGCAGTAGGGGTGTTATCTCCATGGAGAGCCCTGAAGCTGGGTAAGATCCGCCGGCGTGCATGTCTTCGCCTCATTCCGTTTCCAGGCACCGGCGATGTTCTACTCGCCCCCACCATGATAAGCCATCCTTTGGCATATGTCGCACCCAACTCCCGACAGTGATCCTATCCGAGAGGAACTCAAAGGTCCCACTAATGATAGAGCCGCATATTGAGACACTTTTGCAAGGTGGATATTATTACATCGTACAATTACATAACAGATGGGGATACATACAAAAGGCATACAATGCCACATGATTACAACAACATTAAACATAAGAGCAACATCCGACTATGGATGAAACACAAAAAGAAACTCAAACGACATCCACCCTGCTATTCCAGGCTGCCGACCAGGAACCTATCCCTCAATCGAAGAAGAAGCAAAAGAAGAACTCCGAACAAGCAAACATTGCTCTCACGTCATGATCATCGCATTACCTGAACCTGCAACTGTTGTTGTAGTAATCTGTGAGCTAATAGGACTCAGTGATCCCATTACCATGAGTATCAAGACTAGGAAAGCTTAGTGGGTATGGAATGGATAAGTGGTGAGGTTGCAGCAAGCGACTAAGCATTGTATGGTGGATAACTTATGAGTACAAGAATATGATGAGAAGCTATGCAAATGGTCAAAAACTAGTAATGATCAAGAAGTGCTCCTGAACTACTTACGTTCAAACATAACCCCACCGCATTCTCTTCTTGACCAACTCAAAAAGAGACTGTCACGGTTACGCACGCGGTTGGTGTATTTTAATTCAAATCTGGTGCCAAGTTCTCTACAACCGGACATTAAAAATTCTCATCTGCCACATAACCGCGGGCACGAATCTCGAAAGTTTAAACCCTGCAGGTGTGTCCCAACTTAGCCCATGACAAGCTCACGATCCGCGGAGACAATCCTCCATCGTGGGACATCCGATCAGACTCGGGGATCCCGGTGAACAAGACATTTCAACAATGGTAAAACAAATCCAGCAAGACCGCCCGATGTGCCGACACCCTGATAGTAACCGCGTGTATCTCGTCTCAGGCCACGACGAATGAGCTATGGTTACATCGAACAAATCCCCAAGTCGCCAAGGGGCGGCGCCGCAAGCTATTCTAGTTTGGGACCAACACCATCATCATTGCCCCCCTGTTTATGTGGAATAAAGAATCCTCGGGTTCATGATGCCCTATGCAAATTAATTAATCAATTCAATATTATTATGTTGGCAAATGTTAAAACCAATGTTGGGCCTTACTTGCAGAGTTTTATTCAAAGCGAACTGTCAAGAGGGGCCTATTGGGGAACGTTGCAGAAAATTAAAATTTTTCCTACGGTTTCACCAAGATCCATCTATGAGTTCATCTAAGCAACGAGTCAAGGGAGTGAGTTTGCATCTACATACCACTTGTAGATCGCGTGCGGAAGCTTGCAAGGGGATGGTGATGATGGAGTTGTACTCGACGTGATTCAGATCACCGATGTCCAAGTGCTGAACGGACAACACCTCCGCGTTGAACACACGTACGGGACGGGAGACGTCTCCTCCTTCTTGATCCAGCAAGGGGGGAGGAGAGGTTGAGGAAGATCGCTCCAACAGCAGCACGACGGCGTGGTGGTGTTGGTGCAGCAGTACTCCGACAGGGCTTCGCAAGCACGTAACGGAGGAGGAGATGTGTTGGGGAGGGGAGGGGCTGCGCCTGGAAGATGTGTACAGCAGCCCTCCCCTCACCCCTCTATTTATAGGGGAAGGGGCAAGGGGGGCCGACCCCTCTAGATGAGATCTAGAGGGGGGGCGGCGGCCAGGGAGGGGAGGCTTGCCCCCCAAGCAAGGGGGGCGCCCCCCTTAGGGTTTCCCCCCCCAACCCTAGGCGCATGGGCCCAAGGTGGGGGGGCGCGCCTAGGGCTCCCTCCCCTTTGCGGCCCATGTGGCCCTCCGGGAGGGGTGGCCCCTCCCGGTGGATCCCCGGAACCTCTCTGGTGGCCCCGGTACAATACCGATAAGCCCCCGAAACTTTCCGGTGTCCGTATGACAACTTCCCATATATAAAACTTCACCTCCAGACCATTCTGGAACTCCTCGTGACGTCCAGGATCTCATCCGGGACCCCGAACAACATTCGGTAGTCACATACTAGTCTTCCTAATAACCCTAGCGTCACCGAACCTTAAGTGTGTAGACCCTACGGGTTCGGGAGACATGCAGACATGACCGAGACCACTCTCCGGTCAATAACCAACAGCGGGATCTGGATACCCATGTTGGCTCCCACATGCTCCTCGATAATTTCATCGATTGAACCACGATGTCGAGGATTCGATCAAACCCCCGTATACAATTCCCTTTGTCATTCGGTACGTTACTTGCCCGAGACTCGATCGTCGGTATCCCAATACCTTGTTCAGTCTTGTTACCGGCAAGTCACTTTACTCGTACCATAATGCATGATCCCGTGGCCAACACCTTGGTCACCTTGAACTCATTATGATGATGCATTACCGAGTGGGCCCAGAGGTACCTCTCTGTCATACGGAGTGACAAATCCCAGTCTCGATCCGTGTCAACCCAACAGACACTTTCGGAGATACATGTAATGCACCTTTATAGTCACCCAGTTACGTTGTGATGTTTGATACACCCAAAGCACTCCTACGGTATCCGGGAGTTACACGATCTCATGGTCGAAGGAAGAGATACTTGACATTGGCAAAGCTCTAGCAAACGAACTACACGATCTTTGTGCAATGCTTAGGATTGGGTCTTGTCCATCACATCATTCTCCTAATGATGTGATCCCGTTATCAACGACATCCAATGTCCATAGCCAGGAAACCATGACTATCTGTTGATCACAACGAGCTAGTCAACTAGAGGCTCACTAGGGACATATTGTGGTCTAAGTATTCACACGTGTATTACGATTTTGGATAATACTGCTTATAGCATGAATAAAAGACAATTATCATGAACAATGAAATATAATAATACTTTTATTATTGCCTCTAGGGCATATTTCCAACAGTCTCCCACTTGCACTAGAGTCACCAATCTAGTTACATTGTGATGAATCGAACACCCATAGAGTTCTGGTGTTGATCATGTTTTGCTTTCATGAGAGGTTTAGTCAGCGGATCTGCGACATTCAGATCTGTATGTACTTTGCAAATATCTATGTCTCCATCTTGAACATTTTCACGGATGGAGTTGAAACGACGCTTGATGTGCCTGGTCTTCTTGTGAAACCTGGGCTCCTTGGCTAGGGCAATAGCTCCAGTGTTGTCACAGAAGAGTTTGATTGGCCCCAACGCATTGGGTATGACTCCTAGGTCGGTGATGAACTCCTTCACCCAAATCGCTTCATGCGCTTCCTCCGAGGCTTCCATGTACTCCGCTTCACACGTAGATCCCGCGACGACGCTCTGCTTGCAGCTGCACTAGCTTACTGCTCCACCATTCAACATATACATGTATCCGGTTTGTGACTTAGAGTCATCAGATCTGAGTCGAAGCTAAGCGTCGGCGTAACCCTTCTGACGAGCTCTTCGTCTCCTCCATAAACGAGAAACATGTCCTTTGTCCTTTTCAGGTACTTCAGGATATTCTTGACCGCTGTCCAGTGTTCCTTGCCGGGATTGCTTTGGTATCTTGCTACCAAACTTACGGCAAGGTTTACATCAGGTCTGGTACACAGCATGGCATACATAATAGATCCTATGGTTGAAGCAGAGGGGATGACACTCATCTCTTCTTTATCTTTTGCCGTGGTCGGTGACTGAGCCGAGCTCAATCTCACACCTTGTAACATAGGCAAGAACCCCTTCTTGGACTGATCCATTTTGAACCTTTTCAAAATCTTATCAAGGTATGTGCTTTGTGAAAGACCTATGAGGCGTCTCGATCTATCTCTATAGATCTTGATGCCTAATATATAAGCAGCTTCTCCAAGGTCCTTCATTGAAAAACACTTATTCAAGTAGGCCTTAATGCTGTCCAGAAGTTCTATATTATTTCCCATCAAGAGTATGTCATCTACATATAATATGAGAAATGCTCTGAGCTCCCACTCACTTTCTTGTAAACGCAGGCTTCTCCATAAGTCTGCATAAACCCAAACGCTTTGATCATCTCATCAAAGCGAATGTTCCAACTCCGAGATGCTTGCACCAGCCCATAAATGGATCACTGGAGCTTGCATACTTTGTTAGCGTTCTTAGGATCGACAAAACCTTCCGGCTGCATCATATACAGCTCTTCCTTAAGATGTCCGTTAAGGAATGCCGTTTTGACGTCCATCTGCCATATCTCATAATCATAGTATGCGGCAATTGCTAACATGATTCGGACGGACTTTAGCTTCGCTACGGGAGAGAATGTCTCGTCATAGTCAATCCCTTGAACTTGTCGATAACCCTTAGCGACAAGCCGAGCTTTATAGATGGTAACTGAGGGAGTCCTGGACTAGGGGGTGTCCGGACAGCCGGACTATCAATATCCGCCGGACTCCCAGACTACGAAGATAGAAGATTGAAGACTCCGGCTCGTGTCCGAAAGGTACTTTACTTGGCGTGGAAGGCAAGCTTGGCAATACGGATATGTAGATCTCCTACCATTGTAACCGACTCTGTGTAACCCTAGCCTCTCCGGTGTCTATATAAACCGGAGGGCCGTAGTCCGTAGGACACAACATTACATCTCAACAATCATACCATAGGCTAGCTTCTAGGGTTTAGCCTCATTGATCTCGTGGTAGATCTACTCTTGTACTACCCATATCATCAATATTAATCAAGCGGGACGTGGGTAATACCTCCATCGAGAGGCCTCGAACACAGGTAAAAACATTGTGTCCTCGTCTCCTGTTACCATCCGCCTAGACGCACGATTCGGGACCCCCTACCCGAGATCCGCGGTTTGACACGACATTGGTGCTTTCATTGAGAGTTCCTCGTGTCATCACCAATAGGCTTGATGGCATCTTCAATCTTTGACGCTGTCCAGTGAGACTTTCCTCCTGGACAGATCTCCATATTCGGCGACTTTGCCTGCGGGCCAACTCTCTTGGCCATCCGAGCAGATCGAAGCTACGCTCGCCCTGGCCGTGTCGATTCGAAGCCTAAACTTCACGGCCGATAACCGCGGAGACTTGATCTTCGACGGACTCGAGCCACAGCCAAGCGCGCCGCACTGTGACGATGGGCATGATCTAGCTCTGCCGCCACACAGTGCTTTGGTGGCCGCACTTGAATCCGCCCCGGCTACTTGCTCGGAGCCGATCGCCCATGACAAGGGTCGGTGGATAGACGCCGCCTCGGGGGCTTCAACATCTACGGCGATGGAGCCAAATACCAATCTTGTCCCCCACGAAATTCGTGATCCCGAGGCACCGGACTCCTTGCCGGACACCGAGCCTCCCGCGCCCCTGCCAATTAAACCAGATTGGGCGCCGGTTATGGAATTCACCGCCGCGGACATCTTTCAACACTCGCTTTTTGGCGATATCTTGAATTCTCTGAAGCATCTCTCGCTATCGGGGAATCTGGCGGACTATGGCGGGGCGGTTGGGGTTGAGACGACGAAGAAATTGGAGCCCACCCACCACCCACTTTGTAGCCACTGCCGAGGATCTAACCGACATGCTAGACTACGACTCGATGACATCGACGCTATGGACGGCGATGCGGAGGCGATCAGACCAGCGCCCACCGGACACCGGAAGGCCGCCTCGTCATACGATGTTTACATGGTGGATACCCAAAAGAAGGGATGGCGAGAAAGCAGCGGAGGAAGATTCTTTAAAGAAGCAACCCAAGCGCCGACGGCGCCACTCTAAATCCCGCCACAAAGAAGAATGGAGAATCCGCACGGAGATAATAACACTCGGAGAGTGCGAAGACAAACCCCTCCAAAGAAGAATCAGCGAAGGAGGATGAAGAATGCGCCCTCACGAAAGGGCGGCGGAAGAAAAGGTTGAGGATCACAACTATGTACCTCCCTCCGAGGACGAATCAAGCCCCGATGACGACGAACTCGAAGAGCCCGTCGAACAAAATCTTCGCAAACGCAGGCTCACCGCTACAGCAAGAAGCCTGAAGGAGGAAAAGCGGAAGCTCAACACAGCGAAAGACGCGCTCCGGATAAGATGGAGCAAAGTGCTCAAAACCGCAGACAAACAAGGCAACAGCCACCAACCGAAGAGCTACCCAAAGCGCAAGCTGCTCCCAGAATTCGACGAAGAGGCCGTAAAGCCCCCACCGTCCAATGGCCCTGCCAGGTCCATCTATGGACCCAAAAGGAAAGCCCCAATAAGCAAAGGAACACGTCAAGTGTCCGACGACAATGCACGATACATAATGCAGGTGCCGCACACCCACTATGCTTCACAGACGAAGTCTTTGGAACATGAATTCCCAGCAGGTTTAAACCCATAAACATAGAAGCCTACGATGGAACAACAGACCGAGTGCGGATAGAAGACTATATATTACATATACATATGGCGGAGGAGACGATCTCCACGCCATAAAATATCTACCCTCAAACTCAAAGGGCCAGCTCGTCATTGGCTCAAAAGCCTCCCGAAAACTCTTGTTGGAAGTTGGGAAGAGCTCGAGGAAGCGTTTAGAGCAAACTTTCAAGGGACTTATGTCCGGCCTCCGGATGCAGACGACTTAAGTCACATAACTCAACAGCCCAGAGAGTCAGCGCGGAAATTCTAGAACAGGTTCCTCACCAAAAAGAACCAAATAGTCGACTGTCCGGACGCCGAAGCCTTAGCAGCTTTCAAGCACAATGTCCGAGACGAATGGCTTGCCAGACACCTCGGTCAAGAAAAACCGAGGACAATGACCGCATTAACAAGCCTCATGACCCGCTTTTGCGCAGGAGAGGACAGCTGGTTGGCAAGGACCAGCACCAGTGACCCAAGTACATCCGAGACAAGAGATGGAAACGGAAAATCACGGCGCAAAAAAGATCAGCGCCGGAATAAAGAGAAAAGCCCAAAGAGCACGGCAGTCAACGCCGGATTTAAAAGCTCACGGCCGAATAATAAAGCTCAACCCATCAAGGACGACAGCGACGAACTGTCTAACCTACACAAAACTCGGTCGGATCATCAAATCCACAGTACCCGGAAGGCTCGCAAATCACACCCACATGGATTGTTGGGTTTTCAAACAGTCCGCCAATTAAACGCCGAACGCAAGGGGCTCGACGCGTCAGCTTAAGAAGATAAACCCCGCCAGCAGGCCCCGGGAAACAAAAGACTTTCCCACAAGGGGGCAAAGGCAGTAAACTCACTTCATGTGAGGATACGGAAAAACAAGGCGGCACTTTCTAAAAGAGCTTCGCATGGTCCGGCCCCACAAACCGTAGAGATTGGATATCAAAACCAATCACTTTCGACCACCGGGATTATTCCAAAAGTGTTGAACCACGGACGGACTTCGATATTGAATCCGATAATAGACGGACTACAATTCACAAACGCCCTAATGGACGGAGGCGGTGACTTAAACCAGCTATATTCAAATACAATCAGCTCGGATGGGGATAGACCCTACCAAAATTCGACACAGCCGCACTTCCTTCAAAGGAGTTACGCCCGGCCCTTACGCCAAGTGCACAGGCTCGATATTATCAAGTCGTGTTGGATCACCGAACAATTTCCGACGAGAAAAGTTAATTTTCCATATCGTCCCATTTAAAAGTGAACATCAAGCACTATTAGGACGAAAGGCTTTTGTCCGCTTCAATGCCATACCGCATTACGCATCTCATACACTTAAGATGCCCGGTCCACACGGCACTATTTCAGTGCGAGGGTCACTTAAAACCCCCGGACTCGGATAGACGAATCCAGACTCAGCAGGCTAGGGGCTCCCTAGCCGCATACCCTTTCACAAGGGGTTGCACGCACAATTAATATCGGTTTCATATAAACCTACCCTTAATTATTTACGCTTATTCTTTTGCATTATTTTCGCATCTAACTGTTTTTGAAATGTTCCTCTCTTTTCTGAGATGAGCAACGTATGCATCCGTCCCGTGATAACGGCACAACGGAGACACAGGCGCAGACGTGCAGTAGGGACCCGTCGCAAGGTTTCTTTTCAGATTAAGACCCTACGTGGACCTTTTTATTACTGTCTCTTGTTGCTATATCATCCTCGGCTTCTTCCTATAGCCGAGGCGGAGCCTGATGATTTGGCATAGGCCGCGTCAGAAGACAACGCCCATACCTGGACACAAGGGGCTTAGGGTATAATTCTGCCCGTTATCATAAAGTCCGAACACCTCAGGGAGTGTTTGGCGTCTCAAGTTGGGCACTATATGCATCAGCTCCGAATCATGTCTTTGGTCAAATGTTGGGTTTGCGGATCGATCCCGTGTTTTGCTGCCTTACGTTCCGTATCATCCAGCTAATGCGGCACCGGAGAACTCTGCGATTGTGCCCCGGCTAATTTGGGTGAGCACCTCAAGAGAGAAAGCCGAAAACCGATTTGTCATGATGTAGCGAGAGTCTGGTCACCACTTGATTGACTATGGAATGTTTAGAATTCCCGCTTTGTGAAGGGCGCTTCGGTCAGCACATACGCACTCGAATCCGGAGATGTGCGGTGCCATTAGGGGCTATGTCGTAGCCCCACCCTCGAGCTCCATTGGCTAAGTGAAAGAGATAAAGCATTATAGTCCGGATTGCCTCGTTAAGCTACGCTACCACCTCCTTATAACAGACCGAGACGTGGGATTAAAGTGTGAAAAGCGCTATTTTGCGAACACCCCAGCACCTGTGCAAGGGGCTGAAGTCAAGATCTGCATCTTTCGGGTTATACACAAGTATCCTTAAACGGCCGCAAGGAGAAGTACTATTACTTGGAAGCACAAGTATAAAAAGCATTCATACTATAATCATTCATAAACAAGTTAATGCGCTCAATTGAACGTTACATTCTTCGAGCACTGCGACTCTATTATACGAAAGGCCGCACATAACTTCCCGAAATAATGTTCGGCAGAAGCGGTTCCCATCGAACCTCGGGCAGCAATAGCGGTGGCATCCATCTCCGGACATCGCACCTTCACACGGGCGAGCCATCCGCGCCCTCTATGCAGGCCGACCGCTTCATCTCCTTGATATGCGGCACCGCCCAAGGAACCGCTGCAGAGAGGCCAAAATAGCTCGTTGCCTTGGACCTCTCTGGCCATACATGGGCCACGATGTCAGTCATAGCCAGCCCGGACAGTCTATTCAGTTCGGCCCATTTGGCCAACCTGTCCGACAGCGGGAGAGGACGATCCGGACTGTGGAATTGAGTCCAATATAACTCTTCCACCTCGTGATCCCCCTGGCTCCGGAAGTGCTTAACGGCGTCAGCCGCACTCGCAGCCAAGTCCATGTAGGGATCCTCCGAACTCCACTGCTTTTCAAATTGGGCATACCTGGCATCCATAAATTGGCGACGCATGAGAAACGGCCTGCCAGCCGTGATTTCTCCGGCTTGGCGCAGCTCCTCCTTCATAGCCCGCATTGCAGAGCGGGCATCCTTGGTCTCGGCGGTGGCCTTCTTCAGGCCTTCCCGCTCCAATAGGCGCTCCTTTTCAAGAGCCTCGCCACGGATCGGTAGCATCCTTTAAATTTTAGCCAATTCGGCCACTTCCGCCCGCTTAGGCAAGGCGCAGCCTTTTTCGCCTTCAACTCCTCGGCCGCCCTCGCGGCAGCCGCATCACTCCTTCGGGCTTGTTCCTTAGCTTGTGCAAGCTCGCCCAAAGTCTCCACAGCAGCAAAGACTCGTCTCAGATAAACAGCACATAACTTATCAGAGGAAGGCTTTAACCCACTTAATAAAACAGCTATGGAGAATTTATCTACCTTGCGACTCGTCAAGTCGCTGATTGACAAGTGCTATGTCAAGATTCGCCATGTCCGATTGCCGACTCGTTCAAGAACTCGATCGATCCGGCTGGCCCCGGACTATCCGCCACCAGACAAGACGGCGATATTTATTACCCGAGATATTTAGATTTTCGATCCTCAAGACGCTGCCTTCGGACAACCTACCGAGTCTCAGGGCTACTATCTATACAGGCGCATCTTTTATATGCTCAACTGTTAAAAAGCAAAGGTACGCTATTTTCGTGATACCTCAAATCCCGACAAAGCAAGCTCATGGCAGCATCACGCAATCCGCTTTCGGCGGATTTAAATCCTTCCAACCACCGTGCGCATTAACGCAGCGGTGATCTTCGAGATGGACGCCCTCTCAAGCAAACTCTTGATTCTCGGCCGGCTCGTGGGTGTTGAACTCTTGACCCCTCCGGACTCGGGACGCCCCGCGTGGCGACTTCGGGCTCGCTTTGCCTCATCTGGCGGCGCGTCGGACGGAGGCGTATCGCTCTCCATCATCTCCGGAAGAAGATCCCCCGAGGACGAACTCATCTGAGACGGCTGCAGATCCGAACTGCGATATAAATATTTCGGTTACCTACAGAAGCATAAAACGAAGGTACTTTCTTATTAAACTTTGTCTTTCATACTCACGGCTCGTTGGAGGGCTGGTCCTTGGGCGATGATTGCGCGTCCGGATTCTCTCCGGACGCCGGACCCCCCGGTGAGGATTTCTTCCCACGCTTGGGGGCTTTGACCTCCGGATCTTCGGGGGCGGTCCTCTTTTCCCTCTGAAGGGAGGGATCCTTGGTCCTATCCTCTTCAGTCGCCTCTTTGGACGGAATATCAGCTCCTTTATCTCCCCATCGCCCCTTACGTGGGTGCGGCCTCCAACATTCTCGACCGGCCACGGGCTCCGGTCACGGTCTCTGGAGGGGGGCCGGACACCTTATGAGCCTTGATCGCGCCACCCATTCCTATAAAGAATAAAAAGGGTTAGGAGATGATCTTTTGAAAGGCATACAAGCGGGATGTCCGGCTCGAGCTATTTACGAGTATCCGGACGATCGCGCTTAGTCCCGCATCCTCGGCGAATCCGGACACGCCACTTGCGGTCGAAGAACAGCTCAGACATCTCTGTGGGTGTCGCCCCATGAAATTTGGAGGATACGAGGTCCCTCCGGATTGAACTCCCATAAACGGAGAGGACGACGCTTGCGGGGTAGGAGGTGCCTAGTTAGCATAACTCTGCATCACCTTGACCAGATCGATCTCCCTTGTTTGGAGGTCCCGAATCCGCCTGCAGGCGGGCACGTCCTTGACGGCCCCAGTTGAGCCCTTGGTTGACCCACGACATCGATTGTTGTGGAGGTCCCAGCGGAAGGAGGCGGCGGCTTTTGCTTGCGCCTTGGAGCGGTGATGTAGAACCACTCCTGCTGCCACAATCCTGTTCCTCTTGAAGGAACCTTCGAGCCACCGGCATCGACCATCTTGCTTATGGTCGCCCGCCACACTCCGCCGACGCCCGATCATCTTGGCTCCACCTTGAATGTTTTCAGCCACAGGCGAAGTGGGGATGACGCGGAGGAAGGCTTGCAGACAATAATGAATGCGGAGATATGGAGGATGGACTCGGAGCCAAGTCGTGGAAGTCCAGCCCGTGAGAAGAACAAGCCCCCTCACGAAAGGATCCGCTGGAAGCCTAATCCGACGGAGGTGGGATGCGAAAATGACACATTCGCCGGGCTCGGTTGGCACGGCCTGCCCAGGGCAGGCAACTGTCAGGCGAGACTTCAGAGCGGCACTTGGCCTCACGCAACTTCATTATGTCCTCCTCCGTGACGGAGGAGGGCACCCACTGCCCCTGGAGGTCGGAGCGGACATTCTTTGTGGATCCGGCGCCGAGTCTGAAGCTCTTGGTGTTGGAATTGGGAGCAGAGGAAAGATTCGATGCGAGGTTAAGAGACAAGGACAGGCCTTGGTCCTCTTATAAAGGGGAAATAATACCAAGGGCCGTCTCCGTGACCGTTTGAGATTCCCCTTCGATAGAGGAGGCGTGGCGACGGGAACGGTTGGGTTACCCACGCACGTATTGATGAGGATCCCGGAATAAAAGGGAACACGATCTCTGCTTCGACAGGACGTGCCAAGGAAGCCGCTTCGCTAAACGTGCTGAGGTGGAATAGTAAAAACAATTAAAACGAAGGCTTGGCTGCGGTGTGATGTCATGCCGCATAATACGTCAGCAGATTGGATCGGTGTATGTGTTTTATTCTCTCTACGTTGGAGTGTGGAAATTATTTTGCAGAGCCGGACACTATCCTGGTGTTCATTATCTTCTCTGGATTATTCAAGGGAGGAACCCGCCTTGCAATGCCGAACATTATGCACGCCGGACTTATCGTCATTGAAGAACTGGTTCAGAGCTCTTGAGGAGTCTGGACTAGGGGTGTCGGACAGCGGACTATCAATATCCGCGGACTCCCGGACTACGAAGATAGAAGATTGAAGACTCCGGCTCGTGTCCGGAAGGTACTTTACTTGGCGTGGAAGGCAAGCTTGGCAATACGGATATGTAGATCTCCTACCATTGTAACCGACTCTGTGTAACCCTAGCCTCTCCGGTGTCTATATAAACCGGAGGGTCGAGTCCGTGAGGACACAACATTACATCTCAACAATCATACCATAGGCTAGCTTCTAGGGTTTAGCCTCATTGATCTCGTGGTAGATCTACTCTTGTACTACCCATATCATCAATATTAATCAAGCAGGACGTAGGGTATTACCTCCATCGAGAGGGCCTGAACCTGGGTAAAAACATTGTGTCCCTCGTCTCCTGTTACCATCCGCCTAGACGCACAGTTCGGGAGCCCCTACCCGAGATCCGCCGGTTTTGACACCGACAGTAACATTACCATCCGTGTCCGTCTTCTTAAAAATCCATTTGTTTTCTATCGCTCGCCGATCATCGGGCAAGTCAGTCAAAGTCCATACTTTGTTTTCATACATGGATTCTATCTCGGATTTCATGGCTTCAAGCCATTTGTTGGAATCTGGGCCCGCCATCGCTTCTTCATAGTTCGAAGGTTCACCGTTGTCTAACAACATGATTTCCAAGACAGGGTTGCCGTACCACTCTAGTGCGGAACGTGTCCTTGTGGACCTCACGGTTCAAGAGCAACTTGATCCAAGTACCTTGATCATCATCATTGTTTTCCTCTTGGTTGGTGTGGGCATCACAGAACATTTTCTGAGCTGCACCACTTTCCCGCTCGAGAGGTAGTACTTCATCGAAGTTCTACTTTCCTCCCACTTACTTCTTTCGAGAGAAACTCTTTTCCGTAAAGCATCCGTTCTTGGCAACATAGATCTTGCCCTCGGATCTTAAGTAGAAGGTATACCCGACAGTTTCCTTAGGGTATCCTATGAAGACGCATTTTTCCGACTTGGGTTCGAGCTTTTCAGGTTGGAGTTTCTTGACATAAGCATCGCATCCCCAAACTTTTAGAAACGACAGCTTAGGTTTCTTCCCAAACCATAATTCATACGGTGTCGTCTCAACGGATTTAGACGGTGCCCTATTTAAAGTGAATCTAGCTGTCTCTAGAGCGTATCCCCAAAATGATAGCGGTAAGTCGGTAAGAGGCATCATAGACCGCACCATATCCAATAGAGTGCGATTACAACGTTCGGACACACCGTTTCGCTGAGGTGTTCCAGGCGGCGTGAGTTGTGAAACGATTCCACATTTCTTTAAGTGTGTGCCAAATTCATGACTTAAATATTCTCCTCCACGATCTGATCGTAGGAACTTTATCTTTCGGTCACGTTGATTCTCTACCTCATTCTGAAATTCCTTGAACTTTTCGAAGGTCTCAGACTTGTGTTTCATTAAGTAGACATACGTATATCTACTCAAGTCATCGGAGAGTGAGAACATAACGATATCCTCCATGAGCCTCAACGCCATTGGACCGCACACATCGGTATGCATGATTTCCAACAAGTTGGTTGCTCGCCCATTGTTCGGAGAACGAGTCTTGGTCATTTTGCCCATGAGGCATGGTTCGCATGTGTCAAACGATTCATAATCAAGAGACTCTAAAAGTCCATTAGCATGGAGCTTCTTCATGCGCTTGACACCAATGTGACCAAGGCGGCGATGCCACAAGTATGTGGGACTATCGTTATCAACTTTACATCTTTTGGCATCCACACTATGAACATGTGTAATATTACGCCGAGATTCATTAAGAATAAACCATTAACCATCGAGCACGACCATAAAACATATCTCTCATATAAATCGAACAACCATTATTCTCGGACTTAAATGAGTAGCCATCTCAGATTAAACGAGATCCGCCATACAATGTTCATGCTCAAACTTGGCACTAAATAACAATTATTAAGGTTCAAAACTAATCCCGTAGGTAAATGTAGAGGCAGATGCCGACGGCGATCACATCGACTGAACCATTCCCGACGCAAGATCGTCACCTCGCCCTTCGCCAGATCTCCGTTTATTCCCCAGCTCCTGCTTTGAGTTACAAATATGAGCAACGGCACCGTATCAAATACCCGGAGTTACTATGAGTCTTGGTAAGGTACATGATCAATTACATGTATATCAAATATACCTTTGGTGTTGCGGCCTTCTTATCCGCTAAGTATTTGGGGCAGTTCCGCTTCAATGACCCTTCCCTTGCAATAAAAGCACTCGGTCTCGTGCTTGGGTCCATTCTTTGACTTCTTCCCGAATCGGCTTATCGGGCGCGCAACATCCTTGCCGTCCTTCTTGAAGTTCTTCTTGCCCTTGCCCTTCTTGAACTTAGTGGTCTTATTGACCATCAACACTTGATGTTCTTTCTTGATTTCAGCCTCTGCTGACTTCAGCATCGAGAACACTTTAGGAATGGTCTTCACCATCCCCTGCATGTTGTAGTTCATCACAAAGCTCTTGTAGCTTGGTGGGAGCGACTGGAGGATTCTGTCAATGACCGCCTCATCCGGGAGGTTAATGTTCATTTGGGTCATACGGTTGTGCAACCCTGACATCTTGAGGATGTGCTCACTTGTGTAACTGTTTTCCTCCATCTTACAATCAGTAGAACTTGTCGGAGACATCATATCTCTCAACCGGGCATGAGCTTGGAAAACTAGTTTCAGCTCTTGAACATCTCATATGCTCCGTGATGCTCAAAACGCTTTTGGAGCCCGGTTCTAAGTCTGTAAAGCATGCCACATCGAACGAGGGAGTAATCATCAAGACGAGTTTGCCAAGCATTCATAATGTCTTGGTTCTCGGGACGGAGCGTCACCTAGCGGTCCTTCTAGGACATATTGCTTCTTGGCAGCTATGAGGATGATCTCGTGTTCCGGACCCGATCCGTATAGTTGCTGCCATCATCTTTCAGCTTGGTTTTCTAGGAACGCGTTGAAGTTCATGTTGACATGAGCGTTAGCCATTTGATCTACAAGACATATTTGCAAAGGTTTTAGACTAAGTTCATGATAATTAAGTTCATCTAATCAAATTATGAACTCCCACTCAGATTAGACATCCCTCTAGTCATCTAAGTGTTACACGATCCGAGTCGACTAGGCCGTGTCCGATCATCACGTGAGACGGACTATTCATCGTCGGTGAACATCTTCATGTTGATCGTATCTTCCATACGACTCGTGTTCGACCTTTCGGTCTCCGTGTTCCGAGGCCATGTCTGCACATGCTAGGCTCGTCAAGTTAACCCTAAGTGTTTTTGCTGTGTAAAACTGTCTTACACCCGTTGTATGTGAACGTAAGGATCTATCACACCCGATCATCACGTGGTGCTTGAAACGATTTAACCGTAGCAATGGTGCACGCTTAGGGAGAACACTTCTTGAAATTTTGTAAGGATCATCTTATTTACTACCATCGTCCTAAGTAAATAAGATGTATAATCATAATAAACATCACATGCAATTATATAGTTGTGACATGATATGGCCAATATCATATAGCTCCATTGATCTCCATCTTCGGGGCTCCATGATCATCTTGTCACCGGCTTGACACCATGATCTCCATCATCATGATCTCCATCATCGTGTCTTCATGAAGTTGTCACGCCAACGACTACTTCTACTTCTATGGCTAACGCGTTTAGCAATAAAGTAAAGTAGTTTACATGGCGTTCTTCAATGACACGCAGGTCATACAAAAAATAAAGACAACTCCTATGGCTCCGCGGTTGTCATACTCATCGACATGCAAGTCGTGAATCCTATTACAAGAACATGATCTCATACATCACAATTCATCATTCATCACAACTTCTGGCCATATCACATCACATGATCAATCGCTGCAAAAACAAGTTAGACGTCCTCTAATTGTTGTTGCATCTTACGTGGCTGCAATTGGGTTCTAGCAAGAACGTTTTCTTACCTACGAATAACCACAACGTGATTTTGTCAACTTCTATTTACCCTTCATAAGGACCCTTTTCATCGATTCCGCTCCAATTAAAGTGGGAGAGACAGACACCCGCCAGCCACCTTATGCAACTGGTGCATGTCAATCGGTGGAACCGGTCTCACGTAAGCGTACGTGTAAGGTTGGTCCGGGCCGCTTCATCCCACAATACCGCTGAAGCAAGAAAAGACTAGTAGTGGCAAGCAAGTTGACAAGATCCACGCCCACAACAAAATTGTGTTCTACTCGTGCATTAGAGAACTACGATAGACCTAGCTCATGATGCCTTTGTTGGGGAACGTTGCAGAAAATTAAAATTTTTCCTACGGTTTCACCAAGATCCATCTATGAGTTCATCTAAGCAACGAGTGAAGGGAGTGAGTTTGCATCTACATACCACTTGTAGATCGCGTGCGGAAGCTTGCAAGGGGATGGTGATGATGGAGTCGTACTCGACGTGATTCAGATCACCGATGTCCAAGTGCTGAATGGACAGCACCTCCGCGTTCAACACATGTACGGGACGGGAGACGTCTCCTCCTTCTTGATCCAGCAAGGGGGGAGGAGAGGTTGAGGAAGATCGCTCCAACAGCAGCACGACGGCGTGGTGGTGTTGGTGCAGCAGTACTCCGACAAGGCTTCGCAAGCACGTAACGGAGGAGGAGATGTGTTGGGGAGGGGAGGGGCTGCGCCTGGAAGATGTGTACAGCAGCCCTCCCCTCACCCGTCTATTTATAGGGGAAGGGGCAAGGGGGGCCGACCCCTCTAGATGAGATCTAGAGGGGGGGCGGTGGCCAGGTAGGGAAGGCTTGCCCCCCAAGCAAGGGGGGCGCCCCCCTTAGGGTTTCCCCCCCAACCCTAGGCGCATGGGCCCGAGGTGGGGGGCGCGCCCAGCCCTCCAGGGGCTGGCTCCCTCCCCTTTGCGGCCCATGTGGCCCTCCAGGAGGGGTGGCCCCTCCCGGTGGACCCTCGGAACCTCTCCGGTGGCCCCGGTACAATACCGATAAGCCCCCGAAACTTTCCGGTGTCCGTATGACAACTTCCCATACATAAAACTTCACCTCCGGACCATTCTGGAACTCCTCTGACATCTGGGATCTCATCCGGGACCCCTAACAACATTCGGTAGGCACATACTAGTCTTCCTAATAACCCTAGCGTCACTGAACCTTAAGTGTGTAGACCCTATGGGTTCGGGAGACATGCAGACATGACCGAGACCACTCTCCGGTCAATAACCAACAGCGGGATCTGGATACCCATGTTGCCTCCCACATGCTCCTCGATGATTACATCGGTTGAACCACGATGTCAAGGATTCGATCAAACCCCCGTATACAATTCCCTTTGTTAGTCGGTACGTTACTTGCCCGAGACTCGATCGTCGGTATCCCAATACCTTGTTCGGTCTCGTTACGCAAGTCACTTTAATCGCATCAGTAATGCATGATCCGTGGCCAACACCTTGGTCACCTTGAGCTCATTATGATGATGCATTACCGAGTGGGCCCAGAGATACCTCTCCGTCATACGGAGTGACAAATCCGAGCCTCGATCCGTGTCAACCCAACAGACACTTTCGGAGATACCGTAGTGCACCTTTATAGTCACCCGATTCGTTGTGACGTTTGATACACCCAAAGCACTCCTACGGTATCCGGAGTTACACGATCTCATGGTCGAAGGAAGAGATACTTGACATTGGCAAAGCTCTAGCAAACGAACTATACGATCTTTGTGCTATGCTTAGGATTGTCTTGTCCATCACATCATTCTCCTAATGATGTGATCCCGTTATCAACGACATCCAATGTCCATAGCCAGGAAACCATGACTATCTGTTGATCACAACGAGCTAGTCAACTAGAGGCTCACTAGGGACATATTGTGGTCTAAGTATTCACACGTGTATTACGATTTCCGGATAATACAGTTATAGCATGAATAAAAGACAATTATCATGAACAATGAAATATAATAATACTTTTATTATTGCCTCTAGGGCATATTTCCAACAGGGCCCATAAACCCTCATCATGTTAGGGATGCAAAATCAAGAAACATAATACGGTATGGCGGAAACTAGGGCGGCAAGAGTGGAACAAAACACCAGGCATAAGGCCGAGCCTTCCACCCTTTACCAAGTATATATGTGCATTAATTAAATAAGAGATATTGTGATATCCCAAGATATCCATGTCCCAACATGGAACAACCTGCAACTGCTCCTGCAACTAGCAATGCTATAAGAGGAGCTGAGCAAAGCGGTAACATAGCCAAACAACGGTTTGTTGGGATGGTGGAAAAGGTTAGAGGCTGTTTCATGGCATATAGGGAGGCTTGATGAACAAGTGGTAGGAAGCGTGACACAGCGATATCATCAAGACAACTAGCATAGCAATGATAGTAGTGAGATCCAGGGTAGCGGTCATCTTGCCTGAAATCCCGCTAGGTAGAAGATCAAGTCCATGAAAAAGATGAACGGGCGTAGATGAACCACGCGTAGTCGAACGAATCCTCACGATCGCAACGAAACAGGAACTATCGAGAAGCACAACTGAAAAGAAGCAAACAACATGGTAAACACACAACACATAAATCAGACATGATGCTCAACCAAGTATGATGCATGACAAGGCCATATGATTCTACTAATGGCAGGAGATGATGCATACAAGAACATCACATCAAAGCAAGTTTAAATTAGGCCAGAAACAACATGTAACAATTCCGGTAAGTCCTCATATGCAAATTTGGAAATTGGTCCAGATCTGAATAACACATTAATTTGAAGTTATTAAACAGCAAGTTAAAATGCACCAAGATGATCTACACGCCTTTCGAGTCAAGTTACATATAAAGTTCATTTAATTTGGAGCTACAACCTAGAAGATATGAGCAAAACAAGTTAAACATGACATTGATGCAAAATGCATTCAAACATCAAGCAAACACACTCAAAACATGGATGCAACAAGATATTATGAAACTATATGTAAATCTAAGTAAGTTTCATATAGATCATGCTCAAAACGGAGCAACGGAGCAACACATACACTCCAAACAAGATATAACAATCTGCCTATTGAGGATATAACTACTGAGTTTAAACCACCCAGGAGGGGCCGGTTCACGCTCATCTATATTGAAGCCCATGAAGACAAGGAATATGGCGGTCTACTATTAAAGCTTGGAGGCCCGGAGCCCAAAAGGCGGAATAGGGCCCATAGTTGAAAACCGCCATAGTTGTATAACTTGTATTGTAAGTTAGGGAAAGGAAGAGACCGAGCCGGACACTTGTACGAGCCGGCCTTGGGACTCTGTACACCGGCCAGGCGTCAACCTATGTATATAAAGGGACGACCCTGCGGCGGTTCAGGGACAAGAAACAACAGCTCGAGAGATAGGTAAAGCGGATTCGCTCCCTGCTCATCGAGGTCAATCAATCCCACAACAACTGGATCGTAGGCTTTTACCTTCACCGTAAGGGGCCGAACCAGTATAAACTTCCAGTGTCCTTTGTTCCGATTTAACCCCTTTAAGCTAATCTTGTTGCGATGGCTCCACGACTAAGTACTTCTGCTAGAACATCTGACGTGTTAATTCCACGACAGTTGGCGCCAACCGTGGGGCTATCGCGCGATGGTTTCGAGTTCTTAAAGGGCAACTTTGAAGGACTCAAAGGGTACGTGGTTGGCCGGATGACCAAGAGTCGTCACGGCAAGCTCTACATTGACGATGCAGGCTAGGGCCCCGAGGCCGGTTCAATCGAGTACGGATACTGGGTCCCCTTTGGCGGAATTCACGTTTTCATCGGCAAGATCGGCGAACCGGGCCCTGAGCCGGACATCTCCACCGACCTCGTTGAAAAGGCTCAGTGTGCAACTCATGCTCGGGTTCAGCCTGCCATGAAGCGTGCGTTTGTAGGGCATCCATGGTGCCGAATCTGAACTGGTGTCCGACCGTGAGACGGCCATCTACTCAGATGGTGAATCATCCACTGGCGAAACCGAGTCGCTGTACCAATTGCAAGATGGCCGGATTGGGGGATATTCTGATGGCGACAGTATTCCGGGCCCCTTTGAACCACCAAACCGGGTTGCAATCTTCATGGCCGGTATGCAACCCACCGTGCAATCTTCATCTATAGCAGCAATGATCTTCGGATCGGCAGCCACGGCAGGAGGCCCAGCGCGCCGGCCGGCTCAAGTTCTAGCCGGTTTGTTGGAGGCTTTGACGACATTGTTGACCACGGCAGTCACCCCGGAGAGCCAAGATCAGCATAATGCGGATGTTACAAAGCTAAAGGATCAGATAACTCAGGCCAAGGTGGACTTGGCAGCTGAGGAGGTCAGGATGACTGAAGAGCGGACCGCTTTAGATGCACAATCACAGCAGATCCAGGCGCAGAATTACCGCTTATGTTTGATCAGAACGCGTCAAACGAAGTAATGAGGAGGAAGTACCGGTCTCGTCTGTCACCGGTTTACGAAGGAATAAATCTCTTCAATACGCCAGGAGCTGGGCTAGTAACCCGGCAGCGGTAAACCGGACCGAGGCACCTGGGGCGGCGCCGGATCAGCCACGGGTGATGGACCCACCGCGACAGACGGACAACCCGCCGCAATACATAGCAACGCCACCAGGTCACTTCTCTAGCCCTTTGGATAACATGATTGCTGCAGCATCGCGTTTGGCAGCTATTCCGATGGAGGGTGACTCACTGGCGGCGGCTGAGATGCGACGGGCTAGGGATCTTCTTCAAACCGCTGTTGTGCAGCAGCAGGCTTACTCCTACAGCCAAGACAAAATACATTCAACCCCCCGTCCTAGCAAGAGTTATAGCAGGCACATGGACGAACCGGCCGTGTCAAGCAGTGTGCGGCGTTGTGATGCCCCTCGAAGGCCTAATCCGGCGCACATCGGTTTGAATGCTCAGGATGTGGTGAACAACGGCAGAGCACAGCACGAAGCAGAGTTAGCAGCACAGTTGGCAGCACAGTACCATAATCAACCCGCTCTGCTTCAGCCACCGGCATCAGTTGAACGTGGTTTGGCCTTTAGTTCTTGGGGAGTACCGTGCCTCACCCCGGCTCTGCGTAATGTGCAGCTACCCAAGGATTTCAAGGGTCCGCGTAAAGTGCCTAATTATACCGCCGATCAACCCCCCGAGGCGTGGGTTGAAAGTTATGAGATGGCAATGGAGATGCTAGATGTGGATGAAGCGGCGTGTGCAAAATACTTCACCATGATGTTAGAAGGAACGACTCGTACCTGGCTGAAGAGCCTGCCCGTTAACTTGATCAGTTCATGGGATGAGTTCAAGGCCAAGTTTATAACAAACTTCAAGGATACATGCAAGCAACCTATGTCCATTGTAGATCTGGCGGCTTGTGTCTAAGGAGAGAATGAATCAACAACTCATTGGGTGCGCCGGGTTTCAGAAATTTTGCATTCGTCAGGCCGCATCAATCCTGACACGGCAATTGTGACCTTGGAAGGTAATTGCCGGTTTAAATCATTGAAGATGAAGTTGGGACAGCTCAAGCGTCACTGCAATGATATGGGAATGCTCATGGCGGCTCTGGTTAAGTATGTTGATTCTGATAATACCAAGGACCCCGATTCTAATGAAGAAAAGCAGGAGAAGGGAAAGAAGACTGCCGGTACAAAAAGACAGCATAACCTGGCGAGCCACGGGAACAATGGTAAGCGTAAAGTGGACAATTCAGATTTTGTGGCTAACACCAATATGCAGGGCAATATGCAGCACCGTAATGGTAAACCGCCCCAGTGCGATGGGGCATGAATCTGGAACGCTTGTTAAACCAGCCCTGCCCAAAAGCACGGGACAAAGTAGGTTCTGGCCACGCACCTCTGGAAGGATTGTCACATCATGAGGGAATTCAAAAACTCTGATCTCTTTCGGTATGATCTGGGTCCATCCGATGGTTCCGGTCCAGGGTTTCACGGGCCGGGTTACGTTGGTGGCGGTTCAAACTCGGGATTTCAGAATAATCAGGGCAATGAGAACAACCAAGGTGGTCACAATCAACAGAGTAATCAGGGGAATCAGCAGCAGTCGGGTTATCAGAGCAACCTGAAGCAGTTAAACGGTGGACAGTATCATGTCTTCACTACCAGTTTGTGCAAGCACGATCAGAAGCTCCATAAAAGGGCAGTAAACTCTATTGAGCCGGCAGTACCCTGTTATCTACGCTGGTCTGAGCAGCCTATTGTCTGGAGTCGGGAGGATCATCCGCCCCGGGTTGACAATCCGGGCCATCTAGCTGTGGTGCTTGCACCACAGGTTAGAGATTATAAGTTCACCAAGGTGCTCATGGACGGAGGGAGCAGTATCAATATCTTGTATTATGAAACCTTTCGGTGTATGGGGTTGACACATAAGCACCTTAGACCGTCAAACACCTTTTTCACGGTGTGGTGCCTGGTAAACCGGCTTACCCGGTTGGTAAGATAGCTCTGGAGGTGGTTTTTGGAGATGATCATGATTCAAGATCCGAAACGGTGAGCTTTGAAGTGGTCAAGATCAGAAGTCCGTACCATGCCTTGTTTGGACGGCCGGTTTATGCTAAATTCATGGCAAGGCCGGGTTATGTTTATCTGCAGCTCAAGATGTCGGGTCATAAGGGGACCATCATGGTTCATGGTAGCCGTAAGATTGCGCTAGAGTGCGAGGAAGGTGATGCGGCTTATGCTGAATTGGTTTGTGCAACGGAGGAGTTGAAGTTTTATAAGGATAACGTTGATCCGGCAGATATGACTTCCCTAAAGAAGCCCACTACAGAGCATGATCCGGCTTTTAAGTTTAAATCAGCTGACGAGACTAAGTTGGTTGATTTTGTTCTTGGTGATTCATCCAAGCAGTTCAGCATCAGCGCCAACTTGGATCCGAAATAGGAAAGCACGCTCATCGAGTTCATCCGTGAGAACCGGGACATCTTTGCATGGAAGCCTTTCTGACATGCCAGGTGTATCGAGGGAACTCGCTGAGCACACTCTTAATATTGATCCGAAGTTCAAACCGGTCAAACAGTTTTTGTGCCATTTTAATGAAGAGCGGCGCAAGGCCATTGGTGAAGAGGTAGCCCGTCTGTTGGCAGCAGGGTTTATTGTGGAAGTGTTTCACCCAGAGTGGTTAGCTAATCCGGTGCTGGTACTTAAGAAAAATGGCACTTGGCGGATGTGTGTGGATTACACAGATTTGAACAAAGCTTGCCCAGCTGATCCCTTTGCCCTTCCTCGTATTGATCAAATCATTGATGCTATAGCGGGTTGTGAGCATTTGAGTTTTTTGGATGCTTATTCTGGTTATCATCAGATCAAGATGGCAGTTAAGGACCAGGAGAAGACAGCCTTCATCACTCCCTTTGGAGCCTTCTGTTATGTGTCTATGCCCTTTGGGCTCAAGAGTGCCCAGCCAACTTATCAGCATTGTGTGCAGAATTGTCTTCATACTCAGATTGGGCGCAATGTTCATGCTTATGTGGATGATATTGTGGTGAAGTCCAGGAAAGCAGAGATACTTATAACTGATTTGCAAGAAACCTTTGATAACCTGAGAGTTTACAAAATGATGCTCAATCCGGCTAAGTGTGTTTTTGGTGTACCGGCCAGCAAGCTCTTGGGTTTTCTGGTGTCCAACCGGGGCATTTAGGCTAATCCAGAAAAGATCAAAGCTATCACATCCCTGGCTAAACCGGCGTGCATCAATGATGTTCAACGTTTGGCGGGTCGAATTGCAGCTTTGAGCCGGTTTATCAGCAGGTTGGGAGAGAAGGCGATCCTCTCAGTCGAGATGTTGAAGAAGATGACAGCTTTTGTCTCGGGTGATGTCTTGATGCGGTGTTTGAGGACTTAAAGAAGCAGTTGGCTTAACCGCCGGTTCTTGCTGCTCCAGTTGATAAGGAGCCATTGTTGTTATACGTGGCTGCTAATGCCCGAGCTGTCAGCGTAGCTATTGTGGTAGAGCGCAAGGAGGCTGGAAAGGAATACCCGGTTCAAAGACGGGTTTATTATATCAGTGAAGTGCTTATTGAGTCAAAGCAGAGATATCCGCATTGCCAGAAGCTGGTGTATGGGGTTTTCATGGAAAGTCGGAAGCTTAAGCAGTACTTTCAAGGTAACCCCATCACAGTGGTCAGTTCCGCTCCTTTGGGGGATATTATCCAGAACAAGGAGGCAACTGGCCGGGTTGCTGAGTGGGCTATTGAGCTTGGACCACACGATTTGAAGTATATGCCTCGAACAGCTATCAAGTCCCAGGCTCTTGTGGATTTCATCAATGATTGGACAGAGTTGCAGACACCGGAAGACAAACCAGACATCACATACTGGACTATCCACTTTGATGGGTCCAGGCAATTGGAGGGCTCGGGGGCTGGAGTTGTCCTTACTCTCCCTCGAGGTGATAAAATTCATTATGTTCTTCACTTAATGTTCCCTTGCACTAACAATGCAGCTGAGTACGAAGCCTTACTCCATGGTCTTCGAGTGGCTAAGGAGATGAACTTAAGCCGAGTACGATGCTTTGGAGACTCGGATCTCGTAGCCCAGCAAGTTTCAGGTACTTGGGATTCCAAGGATCCACTCATGGTGGCTTATCGACGAGAGGTGGATATTATCGCTGGTCACTTCAAGGGTTATCAAGTGGAGCACATTGATCAACGCAAAAATGAGGCAGCTGATGCTTTAAGCCGGCTGGGATCTCAGCGTAAACCGGAGCCACCCAATACCTTTCTGGATGTTTTGCACAACCCGTCAGTTCAGTTGCCTACAGAGGAGGACCTCCCTATTCCTGATCCGGAGGCACAGTTGGTGGCCGCTTTACACATTATTCCGGATTGGACGATTCCATACTTGGCGTATTTGAACCAGGGCGAGTTGCCAGAGGATGCAGTTTTGGCCAGACAGATAATCCGGCGATCCAAGTCCATGGTTGTTCACGATGGCGAGTTACACCATTGTAGTGTTTCTGGTGTGTTTCAGCGCTACGTTTCTCCTGAAGAAGGTCGTGAGATTCTACGGGAGATCCACGAAGGCGACGTGTTAATTCCACGACACTGCCCAAAACAGCAAGTAGGCACTTTGCAATCATCAAAACAATATGCTACAGGAAACATATGAACACAAACTTGATATGCACTCAAAGTATGGACAACATGCTTCAAATATCATTAAGGTTCAGGTTCATAGGCATCAAGATTAATCCAAGATGATCAATGCAAAAAACAACTTAATAACACAGATTATGACTGAAAAAGGGTATATGCATGAGTGGAGTTAATACGATGACATGTTGGAGGCAAGAACAAAGATGCTACAGCAACTATACATCGCAACCAAGGGCATGGCATGCAAGTACACATTACAAAGAGCAAATAACATCAAGGCATCATATGCATATGGATCATGTATAGTGGGAACCATCAAGACAAGTTTTGAATGTTGTAACAGTTTTAGTGTAAAACAGCAACATCATTGTAGCATGTTTTCAAGCTTGTAACAATGATCATATGAAGTCCAAAATTATCAAATTTGGCATGTGAGCAAAGTAATCATCGCATAGTTCAATTCATGTAACTGGATCATCTCCAAAAGAGGCATAGATTAACTAATATCGAGCTCACAACATGGCATCATGAAGTTGATAGAAACTTGGAACATCATTTAGGCAAGTTCATGGCAATGAAAACATATGCTACATGACCTATATGAGGCATCAAATGGCTTGGAATGATAGAGAATAACATGGACATCAAAACATGCCAACTTGGCATCTCCAGATTATCCATGGATTTGACGGTAGCATCAAGCAAACATAGCAACATAATATAACATATTCAGACTTAGCAGAACATTAACAGCTAGTAGCCCACTTCACAAGCTTGTTGCACTCACCATAGGGCATATCAAAATAAATGGATTGCACAACTGCATAGATGACATGATTATTCTCCTAAAACATGTTGACATGATACTCAAAAGAAAATCACACAAAAAGATATAAACTGACAAAATGACAAGTTATGACAGTTTTCAGCAGTTAACAACACTTAGAACTTTTGCAACAGTGATTACAGCAACTAGATGCTCTCAAACAAGCATGCAACAACAACCACCATGTAGAGCATCAAGAGATGAACATTTCGACATATCATAAATGCAAAATGGAGCCACATGTACAAAGTTACGGCCCACACAAGATGCACACATAATTTTTGGGACCGCAGTTTTAGAAGAAAAAACCAGAACGGGCGCAAAGTAACTAAAAGACGCACGGGCGGGGATTAACGGGCTCGCTCTCACCTTGGGCCAAACGGGCTGGTCGAGGAGGCAGTTCGGGCGGAGGCTCGGTCGGGCCGGATCGGTTCAGTCGAACCGGCCGGTTCAAGCGGTTTCTCCGGTTCGCGGCGGCTGAAGACGGGGCCCACACGGATGGGCCAACGTGGCTTCGGCGGGATCGGGGCTCCTCTCGATCGGCTGGAGAGCGGTGGGGACGGCGATTGGAGGCAGATCCAGGGCTAAGGAGTCCGATCCCGCCCAGATCCGGCGACAGCATGGCCGGGCAACGACGAGGCGATGCGGCCGCGAGGCGGAGGCGGCTGCACAGGAGGGCAGGGGCGTGGGACGCGAGCGGCGGCGGGCTGGAGGCAGGCAGGGCAGACGACGACGGATCCGGAGCTGGCAAGCAGGGCGGAGGCGGGCGTGATCGGACGAATCTGGGCTCCGGCGACCTTGTCCGCTGCTCCGGCGAGCTCCGGCGGCCGGTAGGCAAGGAACGCACGATGGCGAGGGAGACGCGGGGTCTGGCGGCGCTGCGGAGTTGGAGAGGCGAGGCGAGGGGAGCGCAGGGCCATCGGGCTCCGTCCGGGCCCAGATCAGCCCGAGGTGGGCCACGGATGGGCCTTCAGGGCCAGGCGTGGTGGGAGGTGGTGGAGGCGAGGTGGCGTGCATTGGTTGGCTGCGGGCGGCGGCAGAGCTGACATGGCGGCTCGGGATTGGCCGGAACGCGTGGCGGCGGCGGCGCCAAGTGGTGGAGCATTGTTGGAGCAGTGCGGAATGCGAGGAAGGAGGGGTTGGCTGCGGCTGGAGGTTAGGGGAGACTGGGGTTAGGCTAGGGGATGCCCAAAATAGCATGCGGGGTTGTTTATATAGGGAAAATGGCTAGGGTTAGGGGGTTGTGGGAGCGATTCGGACCCTCCGATCACGATTGTGCGGCTCCGGATAGAGGGGGACTAGGTGGGCTGCAGGTGGGCTGTGCAGATGGGTTGGGTGCAGCCCAACAACGGTTTTCGGAGACTGAAAACGTCTGACGAATACACCAACTATATTGCGGCTATATGTTTAACTGTTGGGCTATCAAACAGACTCCGAATGCGATGAAACTTGGCGGGCGGCCTACATACAACATAACAACACTGCATGCCAACTTTTATCCCATTCTGAGAACATTTTTATGCCACTTATAAAATAATATTTTGGAGGTGCCGCAGGCGCGTGCGAGTGTGGTTGGGCTTGGAATGGACACCAGAGAGAACTGGGAAACCCGAATGGATGCAAGTTTTGAAAAATATGCAAATGAAATGCACATGATAACATGGCAAGGTGCAACACGCAAGTGAATGACGTGGCAACAACAGCGAATAACCGGAAGACACCTGGCACATCGGTCTCGGGGCGTTATAGCCCAGATGCTCCAGCAGCCCATCATAACAATTTCCAAAGCTATCTCCTTGGGTAACTTACTCAGAATGAGAAGAATCTCATCGTAGGATGAGATGCCTCTGCTTCTTCCTGGTACAAGATGATCCCAGCATTCTAGAGCAAATGGACAGTTCCAAAAAAGATGGATCAAAGACTCTTCAGTATCATCTGAGCATAATGAACAGTTGTAGTCTTTAAGGGGCATGTTTTTCTGTTGAAGTAGGTTCCTGGTGTTCAATCTATCATAAAGTAGGAGCAAGGTAAAAATCTTGTGTCTTAGTCTGCATGAAGTCTGCCAGAGATTTTTGAAGATGTAGTGTGCTTTGCCAGGACCCATAAGTGCCTTATACATTTTCCATGGAGGAATATTGATTGGATGTACTAGAATAAGTCCAGCCATCATCATTCTGTGTAGTCTCTCTGTTGTTGATCAGTTTTAGGACTTGATTGAATTGCAAGAATGTTTGCTGGGAAAGGGGCCTATGAAATTGAGCACTGATGTCTGACTGATTCACCATAGTGGCTACAGAGCAATTCTTATCAATAGCAAATGAATGAAGTTCTGGGAATTGTTGCAGCAAGGGTTCCCCTGTCCACTTATCTGCCCAAAATCGAATGGTGTCTCCTTTTCCAGCCTTACATACAACATGGGTCTTGTAGTTGGGTAGGAGCTTGAGAATAGCCTTCCACCAAAAAGAGCCCACATCCTTTCTCCAGGTAGTTTGTCCTGATAATATGATTCCCAGATGATATTGACCCATGGGATGTCCACCTTATTTGGAAATTTATGCAAGTACTTCATAAGCAAGGCTTGATTGTGGTGGCAATGTCTAGGACACCAAGGCCTCCCATATGTTTGGGCTTGCAAATAGTTTCCCATGAGATCAAAGCACGTCCATTCTCTTGTGTCCCCAATTTTCTCCAGAAGCATTGCTTGAGATAAATGTTGAGTTGTTTTACCATAGTTTTGGGAATCATAAGGGAGCACATAAAGAAAATTGGCATGCTTGAGAATACTGATTTGATCAGTTTAAGTTTATCTCCAGTAGATAGCATTGTGGAGCAGCTGAGAAGTCTATTCTCAATCCTTTTCTTCATAGGCACAAAATCAAGAACTATTGTTTTGGTGATGCATAGTGGAAGTCCCAAATATGTGTGAGGCAATGTACTGATAACCCACAAGTATAGGGGATCGCAACAGTTTTTGAGGGTAGAGTATTCAACCCAAATTTATTGATTCGACACAAGGGGAGCCAAAGAATATTCTCAAGTATTAGCAGTTGAGTTGTCAATTCAACCACACCTGGATAACTTAGTATCTACAGCAAAGTATTTAGTAGCAAAGTAGTATGGAAGTAACCGTAACAGTGGCAAAAGTAACAGTAGCAGTTTTTTAGTAATTGTAAAAGTGGCAACGGAAAAGTAACTAAGCAGAGAACAATATGTGAAAAGCTCGTAGGCATTGGATCAGTGATGGATAATTATGTTGGATGCGATTCCTCATGTAATAGGTATAACATACGGTGACACACAACTAGCTCCAGTTCATCAATGTAATGTAGGCATGTATTCCGAATATAGTCATACATGCTTATGGAAAAGAACTTGCATGACATCTTTTGTCCTACCCTCCCGTGGCAGTGGGGTCTGATTGGAAACTAAGGGATATTAAGGCCTCCTTTTAATAGAGTACCGGACCAAAGCATTAACACCTAGTGAATACATGAACTCCTCAAAATACGGTCATCACTGAGAGTGGTCCCGATTATTGTCACTTCGGGGTTGTCAGATCATAACACATAATAGGTGACTATAGACTTGCAAGATAGGATCAAGAACTCACATATATTCATGAAAACATAATAGGTTTAGATTTGAAATCATGGCACTCGGGCCCTAGTGACAAGAATTAAGCATAGCAAAGTCATAGCAACATCAATCTCAGAATATAATGGATACTAGGGATCAAACCCTAACAAAACTAACTCGATTACATGGTAAATCTCATCCAACCCATCACCGTCCAGCAAGCCTATGATGGAATTACTCACGCACGGCAGTGAGCATCATGAAATTGGTGATGGAGGATGGTTTATGATGACGACGGCGACGGATCCCCCTCTCCGGAGCCCCGAACGGACTCCAGATCAGCCCTCCCGAGAGAGTTTAGGGCTTGGCAGCAGCTCTGTATCGTAAAACGTGATGAATCCTTCTCTCTGATGTTTTTTCTCCCCGAACGTGAATATATGGAGTTGGAGTTGAGGTCGGTGGAGCTTCAGGGGGCCCACGAGGCAGGGGGCACGCCCTAGGGGGGGCGCCCCCCACCCTCGCAGACAGGGTGTGGGCCCCCTGACGTTGATTCTGTCGCCAATTTTTTTATTAATTCCAAAAAGTTGCTCCATGGATTTTCAGGTCATTCTAAGAACTTTTATTTCTGCACAAAAATAACACCATGGCAGTTCTGCTGAAAACAACGTCAGTCCGGGTTAGTTCCATTCAAATCATGCAAGTTAGAGTCCAAAACAAGGGCAAAAGTGTTTGGAAAAGTAGATAACGGAGACGTATCAACTCCCTCAATCTTAAACCTTTGCTTGTCCTCAAGCAATTCAGTTGACAAACTGAAAGTGATAAAGAAAATCTTTTACAAACTCTATTTACTCTTGTCGTTGTAAATATGTAAAGCCAGCATTCAAGTTTTCAGCAAATATTACGAACTAACCATATTCACAATTACACTTAGGTCTCATGTTTACTCATATCAATGGCATAATCAACTAGCAAGCAATAATAATAAATCTCGGATGACAACACTTTCTCAAAACAATCATAATATGATATAACAAGATGGTATCTCGCTAGCCCTTTTTGAGACCGCAAAACATAAATGCAGAGCACCTCTGAAGATCAAGGACCGACTAGACATTGTAATTCATGGTAAAAGAGATCCAATCATAGTCATACTCAATATAAATTAATAGTAATGCATGCAAATGACAACGGTGCTCTCCAGCGGGTGCTTTTTAATAAGAGGGTGATGACTCAACATAAAAGTAAATAGATAGGCCCTTCGCAGAGGGAAGCAGGGATTTCTAGAGGTGCCAGAGCTCGATTTTGAAATAGAGATAAATAATATTTTGAGCGCTATACTTTCATTGTCAACATGACAACCGATAGATCTCGATATCTTCCATGCTACACACATTATAGGTGGTTCCCAAACAGAATGGTAAAGTTTATACTCCCCCTCCACCAAAAAGCATCAATCCATGGCTTGCCCGAAACAACGGGTGCCTCCAACTAACAACAATCACGGGGGAGTTTTGTTTGCAATTATTTTGATTTTATTTCAGCATGGGACTGGGCATCCCGGTTACCAGCCATTTTCTCGTGAGTGAGGAGCAGATTCCACTCCTCTTGAGAATAACCCACCTAGCATGGAAGATATAGACAACCCTAGTTGATACATGAGCTGTTCGAGCATACAAAACAAAATTTCATTTGAAGGTTTGGAGTTTGGCACATACAAATTTACTTGGAACGCCAGGTATATACCGCGTATAGGAAGGTATGGTGGACTCATATGGAATAACTTTTGGGTTTATGGATTTTGGATGCACAAGCAGTATTCCCGCTTAGTACAAGTGAAGGCTAGAAAGAGACTAGGAAACGACCAACTAGAGAGCGACAACAGTCATGAACATGCATTAAAATTAATCAACACTGAGTGCAAGCATGAGTAGGATATAATCCACCATGAACATAAATATCGTGAAGGCTATGTTGATTTTGTTTCAACTACGTGCGTGAACATGTGCCAAGTCAAGTCACTCGAATCATTCAAAGGAGCATACCACCCTATCATACCACATCACAACCATTTTAATAGCATGTTGGCACGCAAGGTAAACCATTATAAGCTCCTAGCTAATTAAGCATGGCATGAGCAACTATAATCTCTAATTGTCATTGCAAACATGTTTATTCATAATAGGCTGAATCAGGAATGATGAACTAATCATATTTAAAAAAAACAAGAGAGGTCGAGTTCATACCAGCTTCTCTCATCTCAATCATTTCATCATATATCGTCATTATTGCCTTTCACTTGAATGACCAAACGGTGTAGATAATAATAATAGTGCACATGCATTGGACTAAGCTGGAATCTGCAAGCATTCAATTCAAGGGAGAAGACAAGGTAATATGGGCTCTTGGTTAAATCAAAAATCATGCATATAAGAGCCACTCAACATTTTCATCAAGGTCTTCTCCTTTCGACCCCCAAATAAAAGAAAAGAAATAAAACTATTTACACGGGAAAGCTCCCAACAAGCAAAAGAAGAACGAGAAATCTTTTTGGGTTTTCTTTTAGTTACTACTACTACAGGCATGGAAAGTAAACTAGCTAAAATCTACAATTGATTTTTTTGGTTTTTCTTAATGTTATTCAAACACACAAGAAGAAAGCAAGAAAAATAAAATAAACTAGTATGGATAGTACAATGAAAAAGTATGAGCACCGACAACTAGAATGAGTGTATGAACATGAATGTAATGTCGGTGAGAAATACGTACTTCCCCAAGCTTAGGCTTTTGGCCTAAGTTGGTCTATGCCCATGGATCGAAGTGGCAGCTGGGGTCGTACTGAGATGCAGCAGCTACTGCCTCACGAGCTGCAGCTTGGAGGCGGGCTGCCTCCTCCTCCTTTCGTACTCGTTCGCCTCCTCCATGGTTATAGTATATCTCCTTTTTGCCTGAAAGTCAAAGAAACCAGGAGCAGGGAGAGCAACATGGATAGTGCGACGTATGTCAAAGATTAGTCGGTATTGGAGGAACTGTTCATTCCTCTCTAGAAACTGATGACCAACCATGGCATTATAATCTAGATAAGCAGGAGGCAACTCCATATCACTTCCATGTATGGGTACAACAAGATAATTAGCTACACGAGTTGCATAAATCCCACCAAACAAATCTCCACATGTACCATTAAGGTGCAGCCTTTGTGCAACAATGTCCCCCAAGTTATATTTTTTATCACCTAATACAGCACTCTTGAGAACACTAAGATCTGGAACACACATGTGACACGCTTCATCTTTTCCGTTAATGCATCTACCTATGAAGAGAGCAAAATAATGTATAGCAGGAAAATGAATGCTCCCTATGGTAGCTTGTGTGATTTCTCCGGATTCACCTACAGTGATACGAGCAAGAAAGTCTTTATATTCAGATTTACGAGGTTCATTGACATTGCCCCACTGCGGGAGATTACAAGCAGTATTAAAATCCTCTAGGTCCCTGGTATATGATTTATCATAAAGATCAAATAAAACAGTGTGAGAATTGCGCGTAGATGTGAATTTAAACCTTCTCACAAAGGAATCAGTGAGGTAGTAGTGTTGGAGCACTTATCTGACAGGAAGTCCTCAAGATCGGCATTACGCACATATGCATCAAATTCATCCTTGATGCCTGCTTGGACCATAAAATCCTTTGACGGCCATTCACAAGGCCGTACTTGAGCTTCCCTCGGTGGTTCATCGTCCGGCTCACGTATTGCGAGCCTGGGTCCTTGCTTCCTTGAAGAACCGCCTTGGTACATTTTCCTAGACATAATTCTTCCTCTGATTTTTTTTTGAATTTTTTAGTAACTCAAAATAAAAGTGAACCAAACTCAACAAAATTGATAGCAACTACTCCCACAAGTGCCTAGAGACCATATCATGCATTAGAACTACTTGGGACCATATAAATTTGGCATGCAAGCTCAAGAACAGGGTCACCTTAGCAGCAAAAATTAGAAATGAATAAAGCACTAGAACAAAAACTAATTGGACCATTGGAGGAGTCACATACCAAAGAACAATCCCCAAAAGAAGTTTTGTGAATGGAGCTTTGAGCAAGGAGATCGAAAATGGCAGCAAAATGAGCTAGAACTCATGCTTGAGCTGGATGGTGATTTTTTTTGGGAGGAAGAAGAAGTGTGTGGGTGAAAGAATAAGTGGAGGGGGCCACCGTGGGCCCACGAGGAAGGGGGGTGCGCCCCAGGGGGTGGGCACGCCCTGGACCCTCGTGCCCAGGTGCTTGCCCCCTGTTGTGTTCTCAGTTCCAAATATTCTCAAATATTCTAAAAAAATCATATACTATTTTTTGCTTTATTTAATCTAAATAACAGAAAGTAAAAGGAGGACATAGAAGGTTGTGCTTTCTAACTTCATCCATCTCATGCTCATCAAAAGGAATCCACTAACAAGGTTGATCAAGTCTTGTTAACAAACTCATTCCGAATCACATGAAACCGGAGAAATTTCGAATAACACTAGGTTACCTCAACGGGGATGTATACATCCCCAATAATAAGAATATCATATTTCTTATTGACAGTAGGAAGAGGAAATTCAAAACCTCCAATAATAATCGATGAAAATTTTCAAATAGACTTGATACTGTGAACTTGAGGTTGTTTCCTCAGAAAGTGTACCGTATGCTCATTACCATTAACATGAAAAGTGATATTGCCTTTGTTGCAATCAATAACATCCCCTATAGTATTCAAAATGGGTCTACCAAGGTTAATCGACATACTATCATCCTCGGGAATATCAAGACTAACAAAGTCCGTTAAGATAGTAACTTTTGCAACCACAACAGGCACATCCTCACAAATACCGACATGTATAGCGGTTGATTTATCGGCCATTTGCAAAGATATTTCAGTAGGTGTCAACTTATTCAATTCAAGTCTATGATATAAAGAGAGAGGCATAACACTAACACCGGCTCCAAGATCACATAAAGCAGTTTTAACATAGTTTCTTTTAATGGAGCATGGTATAGTTGGTACTCCTGGATGTCCTAGTTTCTTTGGTATTCCACCCTTAAAAGTAAAATTAGCAATTATGGTGGAAATTTCAGCTTCCGGTATCTTTCTTTTATTTGTAACAATATCTTTCATGTACTTAGCATAATGATTCATTTTAAGCATATCAGTCAAACGCATATGCAAAAAGATAGGTCTAGTCATTTCAGCAAAGCGCTCAAAATCCTCATCATCCTTTTTCTTGGATGGTTTAGGAGGAAAAGGCTTGGGTTTCTGAACCCATGGTTCTCTTTCTTTACCGTGCTTCCTAGCAATGAAGTCTCTCTTATCATAACGTTTATTCTTTGATTGTGGGTTATCAAGATCTATAGCAGGTTCTACCTCTACATCATTATTATTGCTAGGTTGAGCATCAACATGAACATCATCATTAACATTATCACTAGGTTCATGTTCATCACCAGATTGTGTTTCAACATTAGAAATAGAAATATCATTGGGATTTTCAGGTGTGTCAACAACAGGTTCATTAGAAGCATGCAAAGTCCTATCATTTTTCTTCTTCTTCTTAGAAGGAATAAGTGCATCTACATTATTCCTCTGAGAATCTTGCTCAATTCTCTTAGGGTGGCCCTCAGGATACAAAGGTTCCTGGGTCATTCTACCCGTTCTAGTCATAACTCTAACAACATTATCATTTTTCTTATCATTTAATTCATTGAGCAAATCATTTTGTGCTTTAATCACTTGTTCTACTTGAGTGGTAACCATAGAAGCATGTTTACTAATAAGTTTAAGTACATTCTTAACTCTAGACATATAATCACTCAAGTGTCCAATCATGTAAGCATTACTTTTCAGTTGTCTACCAACATAAGCATTGAAGTTTTCTTGTCTAGCCATAAAGTCATCAAACTCATCCAAGCATTGGCTAGCAAACTTAGTAGACGGAATTTCAACTTTATCATATCTATAGAGAGAATTGACCTTTACTACCTATGTCGGGTTATCAAGACCATGTATTTCTTCAATAGGTGGTATATTAAGGCCATGTATTTCTTCAACAGGAGGTAAATTCTTAACATCTTCAGTTTAATACATTTTTCTTTCATAGATTTCTTTGCCTCTTGCATATCTTCAGGACTGAGAAATAGAGCACCTGTTTTCTTCAGAGTTGGCTTAGGAGTTGGTTCAGGAAGTGTCCAATTATTTTCATTAGTCAACATATTGTTCAATAGCAATTCAGCTTGATCGACTGTTCTTTCCCTGAAAACACAACCAAAACAACTATCCAGGTGGTGTGTGGAAGTATTGGTTAGTCCATTATAAAAGATATCAAGTATTTCATTTTTCTTGAGAGGATGATCAGGCAAAGCATTAAGTAATCGGAGAAGCCTCCCCCAAGCTTGTGGGAGACACTCTTCTTCAATTTGATAAAATTATATATTTCCCTTAAGGCAGCTTGTTTCTTATGAGCAGGGAAATATTTAGCAGAGAAGTAATAAATCATATCCTGGGGACTACGCACACAACCAGGATCAAGAGAATTTAACCAAGTTTTAGCATCACCCTTTAATGAGAACGGAAATAGCTTAAGGAGATAGTAGTAGCGAGTTTTCTCATCATTAGTGAATAGGGTGGCTATATCATTTAACTTAGTAAGATGTGCCACAATAGTTTCAGATTCAAAGCCATAAAAAGGATCAGATTCAACCAAAGTAATTATCTCAGGATCGACAGAGAAATCATAATCCTTATCAGTAACACAGATAGGTGAAGTAGCAAAAGCAGGGTCATATTTCATTCTAGCATTCAGAGACTTTTCCTTAAGCTTACCTAATAACTTCTTAAGATCAGATCAATCATTGCAAGCAAGAAAATCTCTATCACTTTCTTCATCCATAACATAACCCTCAGGCACAACAGGCAATTCATATCTAGGGGGAGAATCTTCATCATCACTTTCATCAATATTATCAGTTTCAAGAATTTCATTCTCTCTAGCCCTAGCAAGTTGCGCATCAAGAAATTCACCTAATGGCACAGTAGTATCAAGCATAGAAGTAGTTTCATCATAAGTATCATGCATAGCAGAAGTGGCATAATCAATAACATGCGATGTATCAGAATTAACAGCAGAAGCAGGTTTAGGTGTCGTAAGCTTACTCAAAACAGAAGGTGAATCAAGTGCAGAGCTAGATGCCAGTTCCTTACCTCCCCTCATAGTTGAGGGAAATATCTTAGTTCTTTCGTCTTTCAAGTTCCTCATAGTGATCAGCAGATATAAATCCCAAGTGACTCAAAGAATAGAGCTATGCTCCCCGGCAACGGCCCCAGAAAATAGTCTTGATAACCCACAAGTATAGGGGATCGCAACAGTTTTCGAAGGTAGAGTATTCAACCCAAATTTATTGATTCGACACGAGGGGAGCCAAAGAATATTCTCAAGTATTAACAGTTGAGTTGTCAATTCAACCACACCTGGATAACTTAGTATCTGCAGCAAAGTATTTAGTAGCAAAGTAGTATGGAAGTAATGGTAATAGTGGCAAAAGTAACAGTAGCAGTTTTGTAGTAATTGTAACAGTGGCAACGAAAAAGTAACTAAGCAGAGAACAATATGTGAAAAGCTCGTAGGCATTGGATCAGTGATGGATAATTATGTCGGATGTGATTCCTCATGTAATAGTTATAATATAGGGTGACACAGAACTAGCTCTAGTTCATCAATGTAATGTAGGCATGTATTCTGAATATAGTCATACGTGCTTATGGAAAAGAACTTGCATGACATCTTTTGTCCTACCCTCCCGTGGCAGTGGGGTCCTATTGGAAACTAAGGGATATTAAGGCCTCCTTTTAATAGAGTGCCGGACCAAAGCATTAACACTTAGTGAATACATGAACTCCTCAAACTACGGTCATTACCAAGAGTGGTCCCGATTATTGTCACTCCGGGGTTGTCGGATCATAACACATAATAGGTGACTTGCAAGATAGGATCAAGAACTCACATATATTCATGAAAACATAATAGGTTCAGATCTCAAATCATGGCACTCGGGCCCTAGTGACAAGCATTAAGCATAGCAAAGTCATAGCAACATCAATCTCAGAACATAATGGATACTAGGGATCAAACCCTAACAAAACTAACTCGATTACATGGTAAATCTCATCCAACTCATCACCGTCCAGCTAGTCTATGATGGAATTACTCATGCACGGCAGTGAGCATCATGAAATTGGTGATGGAGGATGGTTGATGATGATGAAGGCGACGGATCCCCCTCTCCGGAGCCCCGAATGGACTCCAGATCAACCCTCCCGAGAGAGTTTAGGGCTTGACGGCGGCTCCATATTGTAAAACGCGATGAATCCTTCTCTCTGATTTTTTTCACCCCAAACGTGAATATATGGAATTTGAGTTGAGGTCGGTGGAGCTTGAGGGGGCCCACAAGGCAGGGGGCGCGCCCTAGGGGGGCGCTCCCCACCCTCGTGGATAGGGTGTGGGCCCCCTGACATTGATTCTTTCGCCAATATTTTTATTAATTCCAAAAAGTAGCTCCGTGGATTTTCAGGTCATTCCGTGAACTTTTATTTCTGCACAAAAATAACACCATGGCAGTTCTACTGAAAAAAAGCGTCAGTCCAGGTTAGTTCCATTCAAATCATGCAAGTTAGAGTCCAAAACAAGGGCAAAAGTGTTTGGGAAAGTAGATACGACGGAGACGTATCATGTACCAACTTGCAGCCCATCAGATTGGATAGAAATGTCATCTTGGTCAGGGGTGTGTCGATAGGAATCATAGTGGACTTGGCATAATTCGCTTTTAGACCAGTATAAGCTGCATAGTGTAGCAGTAAGTTCTTTATATAATTGAGCTGTCCAGCATCTGTATTTGCCACTAGAATGGTGTCATCTACATACTGTATAATTAGGTATTCAGAACAGGAGTTATGCAACAATGGTGGCTAATCATGTCTTGTTGTAAGGCCTCATTGAACATAGTCTGAAGAAGATCAGCTGCTAAGACAAAAATCAAAAGTGATAGGGGATCCCCTTGCCCGACTCCTTTCTTGCATAGGAACTGCCTCCCTGGGACTCCGTTAAGTAGAATAGATGAATATCCTATACCATAGATCATTTTTTTCTAGTTGATCCACCTATCCCCAAAACCTTTAGCTTTAATAATCTCAATGATAGTATCATGGTTAAGCATATCAAAGGATTTTTCAAAGTCTAGTTTCAGTAGGATAATATCTTTACCAGACTGGTGGCATTGATGAATGTATTCATATGCCCAAGCTATGCAGTCTTGAATGCACCTGTTATTTAGGAAGCCATACTGATTTCTGTAAACAATCTTAAGAATAATTCTCTAAAGCCTATTAGCTAACAGCTTGGTGATGATTTTGAGTGTGCAGTTCAGTAAGGAAATAGGTCTGAACTCTGTTAGAGGAGGATGCTGAATCAGTTTTTGGGATTAGAGTGACAAAGGAGTAGTTAATACTCTATAGGTTGACCTTCCCACTGTGGAAGTCTTCAATTAACCTATTGAAATCAGGTGCAATAATATCCCAACATGATTTTAGGAAAGTAGCATTAAATCCATCTGGCCCAGGTGATTTATCAAATGGCATATTTTGAACAACTTCATCAATCTCTCTCTTTGTAAAAGGGGCTTCGAGTTCAGAGAAGTTGTTCTGTTGTTGAATGAATTGTTGAAGTAGCAATGGATTGGAGGTGCTACCAGTAGTCCCCATTCTTTCTTTGAATACCCTCTAGAGAATAGCAGCCTTGGCGTGATGACTAAAGTGTTCAAGCCCATTTTCATCTTGCAACAGAGAAATATTATTGTTCCTGAATTTTATAACGGCCTTAGCTAGGAAGTACTTAGTGTTAGCCTCTCCAACTTTGATCTATATTATAGTAGCCCTTTGCTCCCAGTATAATCTCTAATGTGCCAAAATAGTTGATAAATGGTCCTTTAAGATATTCCTACCATTAGTTTCCTCTAGTGTTACGTCCCTGGTTTCCTCAATCGTGTTATAACAAAGTGAAAGTGCAACTAATCCCCGGTGGTTTTGGTAATTAATAACAACATATATATCATTGAACTAATAGTTACTTGAGAATCATTTCAGAGAGTTCAGTGATATGGGTATGGCAAGGATCAAGAAGTGGACCCCCAAAATGCTAAGGCAAGCATTGGCAAAAGCTCAAGACTCCATTTTGGTTTAGTGATCCAAGATCACATTGAGTCCATAGGAAAAGCCAATACTATTAAAAGGGATGAGGTTATGATGATGATCTGGTTGCTCAAGTGCTTAGTGATACATCTCCTAAACTATCGCAATTTTCACCGCCATATACACTCATAAGTAGTCTCGGTCCCACCGATATTCCAAACTCAGTCACACCAAGATGAACCACCTCAGCCATAATCCAAACCCTAGTAAACTCGGATTTTTCGATTCGAACTCGGTCTCACGAAACATGAGTTGCCAAGTTTCAGAATCTTCGTCATCAAATCGGTGTCACCGAGATGATGAAGTCGGTCCCACCAAACTGGCATGCTCTTGTCATTGCACGAATCGGACTAACCGAGATTGTATATTCGGTCCCACCGAAAATCCCAACATTCACATTATTTGAACTATCGGTCTCACCGAAGTTGTCCACTTCGGTCCCACCGAGATTGCTCAAATGTGTGTAACGGTTGGATTTTGTGTGGAGGCTATTTATACCCTCCACCCCTCTTCATTCGTGGAGAGAGCCATCAGAAAGAACTACCACACCTACCTTACATTTCGGAGAAGAGAACTACCTACCCTTGTGTTGAGATCAAGTTGCTCCACTCACACCATATGAAGCTTGATCTCTAGCCTTCCCAAGTTGCTTTCCACTCAATCCTTTCTTCCACCACAGCCAAATCAGTGAGGAGAGTTGAGTGTTGGGGAGATTATCATTTGAAGCACAAGAGCAAGGAGTTCATCATCATCTACAACATCTATTACCTTTTGGAGGGTGGTGCCTCCTAGATTGGTTAGGTGTCGCTTGGGAGCCTCCGTCGTCGAGATGTGGAGTTGAACCAAGAAGTTTGTAAGGGCAAGGAGATCGCCTACTGTGAAGATCTACCTCGAGTAAGGCTAGCCCTCCGTGGGCGTGAGCCATGATGGAATAGACAAGGTTGCTTCTTCGTGGACCCTTCGTGGGTGGAGCCCTCCGTGGACTCATGCAGCAGTGCTACCCTCCATGGGTTGAAGTCTCCATCAACGTGGATGTACGATAGCGCCACCTATCGGAACCACGGGAAAAATCACCGCGTCTCCAAAATTGCGTTTGCTCTTCTCCACCTCTCTTTACTACATGTGCAATTTACTTTCTGCTGCCTATACTCTAGAATTGCATGTGTAGGGTGATGCTTGACTTGATCATAATTGTGAATCTGCCAAAAACTGTTCTTTGTCAAAAGGCAGAATTTTTATATTGACAAGTAGTCTAATCACCCCCCCTCTAGACATACTTTCGATCCTACAAGTGGTATCGAGCTTTGGTCTCCATTGTATTGGTTTCCATTGCATTGACTCCATAAGCTTGGTTTCACAACCTAGGAGAGTATGGCGCCTAGTGAGGGTAATTTTCATAGAGGTCCTTACTTTGATGGCACAAATTTTGCTAGTTGGAAGCATAAAATGAAAATGCATATTCTTGGTCATAACCCAGCCGCATGGGGCATTATTTGTGTTGGTATGCAAGGTGAATTCTTCGAGGAAGGAAAAGTTCGGATCATGGCTACACCGGAAGAATTGCGGATGTTGCAAAACAATGCTCAAGCTTGTGACATTCTCTTCAATGCCTTGTGTCCCGAGGAGTTCAACAAAATCAGCCGCCTTGAGAATGCAAAAGAGATTTGGGATACTTTGGTTGAAATGCACGAAGGTACCGAGTCCGTGAAGGAATCAAAGCTAGATATTCTTCAAGGTCAACTTGACAAGTTCAAGATGAAGGATGGTGAAGGAGTCGCTGAAATGTACTCTAGGCTTGCTCTCATCACAAATGAGATTGCCGGCTTAGGAAGCGAAGAAATGACCGACCGATTCATCATCAAGAAGATTCTCAGAGCTTTGGATGGAAAGTATGACACCGTGTGCACTTTGATCCAAATGATGCCAAACTACAAGACTCTCAAGCCAACCAAGTCATTGGAAGAATTGTTGCTCATGAGATGACACTTAAGGATAAGGAAGAGCTTCACAACAAGTCAAGTGGTGCTTACAAAGCTACAAGTGATGCTCCCACAACCTCAAGTGACAAGCTAGTTTCCAATGAAGAGATAAGCCTAATGGTCAAGAACTTCAACAAATTCTACAAGAATAGAGGCAAAGAGAGAAGCTCAAAGTCTAGATCATATGATGAAAAGAGATCTTCTAGTCGTGATCGAAACTGCTACAATTGTGGAAGACCCGGACTCTACTCAAATGAGTGTACGGATCCCCACAAGAGAAGAGAAGAATCTCCAAGAAGAAGAAGCTCAAGAGATGAGTCACCTCGGAAAGAGAGAAGGAGCAGAGATGATCGTTATGAACGAAGACCCTCTCGGAGAAGCAAGGATTCGGAGAGGAAAGACAAGTCATCAAGGAGCTACACAAGAAGAAAACATCAAGCTCATGTAGGTGAATGGGTCTCGGCTCCGACTCCGACAATCAATCCAAGGAAGCTATCACTCCGACTCCGACTACACCAAGATGAAGGTGTTGCGGTCTTGCTCTCAGATCCTCCAACTCCAACTCCTACGACTTATTTGATTCACCAAATGAGGGAATTGGAAGATGCTTCATGGCTAAAGGCCCCAAGGTATCACACCTGAATTCATTGACTTCGATAGTGATGAGGATGACTTGCTTGGTGAAGATGAGCTCTTGCATGATAAATCCAAAGGAGCCTAGTAACGATGAACATGCTAGTAGTCTTTATAGTCGAGAAGAGTCGAATGACAATGCTATGAAGGAGATTGAGCGTCTAACTAAAGAACTAAACACTCTTAAGTTAGCTCATGAAACAACTCAAGAAGATCATAGAGAGCTCCTAAGATCTCATGAGAAGCTACGCTTCGAGAAGCTCACTCTAGAGCAAGAACATGAGTTTCTAAAAGCAATCAATGACGATCTTTGAAAGAAGAGTTCTTCATATCTTGCCAAATGACTTCTCTTGTCTAATTTCTTGCCACCCATTAAGACTAAGCATGACAAGCATAAGAAAAATTCCTCCTCTAGCAGTAACAATAACCATGCTAAATCCAATGTTGTTGCTTCTAGTAGTTCTCTTGATTCCACTAACAATGTTTCAAGCCAAGTTACACTTGAGCAAGAGAATAGTTTATTGAAAGGGATCATAGAGAAAGGTGTCTACAAGAGCCTTGCCGGAAGAAAGAACTTTGAGGAAATTGTTCGCAAGCAAGGAAGGCACCGGAAGAATCAAGGAATTGGTTTTGAGCGAAAGTTCAACGCCGAAGGCGTTGAGTGGGAAGAAGGTCAATATCCTACTCCATAGTTTGTTCCTCAAAAGGAGAAGTATGATCCTACTTCTTCCAATGTGGAACAAGCTCAAGATGACCTTCCACCACAAGACCACAAGCTAAAAGGCAAGGACAAGCTTCAAGAGGAGATTGATGCATTTGTTGAAGCACCTCAAGCCATGGTCAAGTGGGTTCCCAAGGAAACGCCAAGTTCTACTTCATCAAGCTCAACTATAACCCCAAGGATTCCCATCAAGATGATGTGGATCCCAAGAAGAAGAACTAGAAAGTTCTTGAGGGTGACTCCGCCAACATACTTCACTCACATTCATTTTGGCAAAAACTTGTGCAATCAACTTCCACATCGTGCACTAGTTCATGGAGTCACAAACCCTCTTGTTGGTAAGTCAAGGGACAAGGTAATCATTGCTTTCATGGACATCATCTATTGTGAACTTCAATCTATGTCCATGGATATCCTTGTTTGTTCCTTGTGGGACTAACCCATGTAGGTATTGAAAGTGCCCGAATCCAAAGGATAGCTCCCAACTCTTGATGATCTCCATCAACATTGAGCATCCACATCTTCAACATCTACATGAAGTCTTCTATGACAACCCAAGGTTAGTTTGACCCTTTAAAAGGGGTTCTCATATCTAGGGGGAGCTTTGCTCTAAAAATTGAGCTAAAGCATCTTCAAATGATGTGAACACATCAATGCTTTATGTAAAAGTGGTAACCCCACTTGTGCTTAAACGATGAGTATGCCTATGATCAAATGTTCTCATTTGGCTCCTAAGTCAATATACTCATATAAAGATGACCTAGTCATCGACAAATTGTGTATTAGTTGCTAGAGTTTTGGTTGTGCATGTTTGACACATATTTCATTCGCTATCTTATTGTGTGAGCATGTTGGATGCATGATTTTATCCATTCGAGGACATCCATTTGTTGTTTTGGTCGTTTTGAGTTTTCTGACCAAATGGATGGACAAGAATGCCTAAGTACCTCCCCTAGCTATCTATGCTTTCTTGTCTCAAATTCTATTCATGCTTACATCACAAATTTTGAACAAGTCATTTTCGGACCCTCGGGTGAGGAGCACTTGAGCCACCGATCCGTCAAGGGCTAATTTCCAAAACCTTCTAATTGATTTCGGTCGACCAACTCACTCAAACTCGGTCGAACCGAAAGCATTTAGACTGATCTAGGTTTTCATCTCGGTGAAATCGAGTTGTGATTTTCGGCGTGATCAAGTGCATAATCGCCTAGCAGTTATCCATCTCGTGCCACCGAAGTTTACAACTCGGTCCCACCGACAGAACGGGTATATATTCCGAGGGCCGCGCATTGATTCCTCCTTCAAACCTTTCGCCCCACACCCCTTGCCGTGCCGCCTTGGTATCCGGATCGCCGCCGTCGTCGCTGTGTGTGCCTCGCCGCAGTCTCGCCGCCGCCAACGGCCATCTCCTCCGCGCCGTTGCCGCCAGAGAAAAACTCCACCAAGTTAGGGTGAGTTTTGATCCCACTCGTGCTCCCATCTCCGATTCAATGCACGCTTGGATTGCCTAGTATCTTGCCACGATTGAAATCCTCCTGTACACCAGATTGGTTCGTTTGAACTAGATTCGAGTAAAAGTTTTAGGTTAGGTTTCATGGAACACATCTCGGTGAGACCGATTTTATATTTTCGGTATGACCGATTTGGCCTATGGCCATTGATCTTTGACGCTTCGGTCCAACCGAGTTGTGCAAAATCGGTGTGACTGAAATGAAGATTCTGTGAAACCCTAGTGTTTTCGGCAGATCGAAACCCACTTCGGTCAAACCGAAAGTGGTGTGCCAAGCTCTGTTTAACACTTCGGATTCACCGAACCTTAAACTCGATCGACCGAAATGTCTTCTGTGAAAACTTAATACTAGAATTTGAACTCATTTTTTTGCAAAAACTTCGCAGTTTGTGATGACTCTTCTTCTCTGCCTACACCTTATCTATTCACAAGTTGTCGCCATGTCGATGCCAAAGTGGCGGTGAGAACAGGTCGAGACACCAATTGCAGACATTCCAGAGGCAGGCACTAGTCCCGATCCTAGTAGCTCATCCGATGATGGTGAGAGGAGTACACCAAGTGGCATGCCTCCTGCAGCCACCAGAGCTAGAAAGAAGAGGAATTCAGATGATGAGGATTCAGATTTTGTTGTTGAGGAAGAGGTGACCTCAAAGCCTAAAGGAAGGTTGTTGCCAAAGAGCAACAAGATCAACAATCTAAGAAGGGCACCAAGAAAGTCAAGCAATCAACTGTTGCTAAGAAGCTGAATTTGGGAGAGGCAGCTGCAAGCAAAGTGAAGAAACCACCAAGAGAAAGAGGATAGTGCATGTGTCGAGCTAGAGCAGATATGTATATTGATCCTCATGCAGATGCAGAGAGAGGATGAGGATGAGGAAGCACCCCAGCCTCCTCCTCGAAGTCAAGCTCATGGGTGATGCCATTAAGGCCGGAGCCACATCAAAGCCCAAGAAATCTGCTCCAGCTAAGGCAGCTCCAAGAAAGCTGCTGCCAAGCCCAAGAGGACCATCGAAACATTCCAATATTCGAAAAGAACAAGGATGATGTGCCACCACTGAGTCGACGATGAAGGACCAGTTTTATCAAACTTCGTCCAAAACTGCCACTCCATAATGATGCTCATCTTCAAGCCGAGGATATGAAGGCAAGGAAAGATAGAGGTCTCGGGCTATGGAGACAAACCGACCCATATGCCGTGAGGAGAAGAACTGCTGTAGATCCCAAATTTCACACCGAGAGCAGCAGGACTTCTATGAGACCGTCTTGATGGACAAGAAGCCCATAGTCGCAGATACACGGATATGTTATTGGAAGTACATTGACAGCGAAGAGCACAGAGATTTCTTTCCACATGTGCATGAAAGTTTCACCGCATGTGGAGTTGCAGATTTTGTAGGTCGAAATTGACCAGTTGGAACAATGAGATGATAATGCAATTTTATGCCACGACTCACTTCTACCCCGATGGAAAGATTATGTGGATGGTGAAGGTCAAAGGTTTTCTTCTTCTGTTGAAGAATGGGCAGAAATTTCAATGCTCCAAAGGCAATGAGAAGATGATATTGATGTATATGGGATTCCAAAGAAGAATCATGAATCCATGAAAAACATGTACAAAGAGGTTCCAGCAGAGGATGTGGAAATCTGGAAGCTCGGCTCAGTCTACCATCTCCAGGCAGGCTTACCTACCACTAATACCATTTTGAGTCATACCTTGATGCCCAAATCTGGAGATGATCGCATGATCAGAGGATACTCTATCAACATGCTGCACATACTTGATGAGAGAGCACCTTTCAAGGTGATGGACTTGATGGTAGAGACCATTAAGAGGACTGCGGTGACCGAAAAGGTCATGTGGATTTGCCCCGCAGATTCAGATGCTTATCAATGCCAAGTTTGGCACGGGCACATTCTTGTTGGATAGAGAACATTTACCGTTGCAGCCAGAGCATGAAGACAATGTTGTTGTGATGGATGAGGAGGATCCGACATCTGTTGAAGGTCAAGCCAAGATCGCAGCTGCTAAGAAAGCCAAAGCTGACAAAGCAGCAGCAGCAGCAGCAGCTAAACCAAAGAGTTTCAAAGAGCAAATTCTTGAAGCTACTCAAAGGATTGAACAACGCCTGGCCAGCATTGAACAGTCTCAGGAGAGCTTAGAGAGGATTGTTGACGAGAAGATCCATGCTCTGGACGTGAAGTCGATCAAGTACAAGTGACCGCCAACAAGCTCGAGGCGGACATTGAGGAAGCAAAGCAGGACAAGGCAGAGCTTATGCGTGAGTTGCAGGATGACTTAGTCCAGATTCTCATCGACAGATCGCTCCAGTTCCCAAAGGATCCCAATCAGCTGCTATTCGATCATCGACACGGGACTACAGCTTCAAAGACCTCCCACAGCCCAGAAGATTGCTCCTACTCCAGCTCCAGCTCCAAGTGTCCACTCCTCCAAAGACAGACATCACTGAAGTCTTCGCCGATGTTGTCATATCCACTCCGACATCAACCTGGACGGAGCCGCCAACAGAGTCCACGGTGACGCTTAGCTCTATGCTTTTTCGAACTTTTTGGTAACTTGTTGCCAAAGGGGGAGAAATTGTATAGATCATAGGGCTTCGAGAGAGAGAGTGTTGTTGTCTTTGCGCTTTAGCTCTTTCGTTCTTTTGCGGTTTCTTTGAGATACTTTTGGTTTTCGAGACATTCAGTGTGTTTGATACTCCGTTTGATTCTACCTTAATGAGTGCTTGGTCGTACTATGCTTTAATGTGTGCTTAATGCTTATCATATGCCATTCCTATCTCGTATGACCATTTACTCATGTCTTGGTGATTGGGTGCATGCTGTTCATTCTTATCATTTTGTGCGCTCCACCAAGATGTATGTGACATGGAAGAGTGACCCATGATCCTAATCGATTGTGCATTTGCATTCAAACGCAAATCTTAAATAATGCACAAATTTAGGGGGAGCTCTTGCTTATCACATACTTCTCAAAGCGATTTATATTATTCATTGATTATATCCTTTGTCGAAGCTTTGATCTATATGTTGTCATCAATTACCAAAAGGGGAGATTGAAAGTGCAACTAATCCCCGGTGGTTTTGGTAATTAATAACAACATATATATCATTGAACTAATAGTTACTTGAGAATCATTTCGAGAGTTCAATGATATGGGTATGGCAAGGATCAAGAAGTGGACCCCCAAAATGCTAAGGCAAGCATTGGCAAAAGCTCAAGACTCCATTTTTGGTTTAGTGATCCAAGATCACATTGAGTTCATAGGAAAAGCCAATACTATTAAAAGGGATGAGGTTATGATGATGATCCGTTGCTCAAGTGCTTAGTGATACATCTCCTAAACTATCAGCAATTTTCACCGCCATATACACTCATAAGTAGTCTCGGTCCCACCGATATTCCAAACTCACCACACCGAGATGAACCACCTCACCATAAGCCAAACCCTAGTAAACTCGGATTTTCCGATTCGAACTCGGTCTCACGAAACATGAGTTGCCAAGTTTCAGAACCTTCGTCATCAAATCGGTGTCACCGAGATGATGAAGTCGGTCCCACCAAAACTGGCATGCTCTTGTCATTGCACGAATCGGACTAACCGAGATTGTATATTCGGTCCCACTGAAAATCCCAACGTTCACATTATTTGAACTATCGGTCTCACCGAGTTGTCCACTTCGGTCCCACCGAGATTGCTCAAATGTGTGTAACGGTTGGATTTTGTGTGGAGGCTATTTATACCCCTCCACCCCCTCTTCATTCGTGGAGAGAGCCATCAGAAAGAACTACCACTCCTACCTTACATTTCGACAAGAGAACTACCTACCCTTGTGTTGAGATCAAGTTGCTCCACTCCCACCATATGAAGCTTGATCTCTAGCCTTCCCAAGTTGCTTTCCACTCAATCCTTTCTTCCACCACAGCCAAATCAGTGAGGAGAGTTGAGTGTTGGGGAGATTATCATTTGAAGCACAAGAGCAAGGAGTTCATCATCATCTACAACATCTATTACCTTTTGGAGGGTGGTGCCTCCTAGATTGGTTAGGTGTCGCTTGGGAGCCTCCGTCGTCGAGATGTGGAGTTGAACCAAGAAGTTTGTAAGGGCAAGGAGATCGCCTACTTCGTGAAGATCTACCCCGAGTAAGGCTAGCCTTCCGTGGGCGTAGGCCATGATGGAATAGACAAGGTTGCTTCTTCGTGGACCCTTCGTGGGTGGAGCCCTCCGTGGACTCGCGCAGCCGTTACCCTCCGTGGGTTGAAGTCTCCATCAACGTGGATGTACGATAGCGCCACCTATCGGAACCACGGGAAAAATCACCACGTCTCCAAAATTGCGTTGGCTCTTCTCCACCTCTCTTTACTACATGTGCAATTTACTTTCCGCTGCCTATACTCTAGAATTGCATGTGTAGGGTGATGCTTGACTTGATCATAATTGTGAATCTGCCAAAAACTGTTCTTTGTCAAAAGGCAGAATTTTTATATTGACAAGTAGTCTAATCACCCCCCCTCTAGACATACTTTCGATCCTACACAAAGAATCATGAAAATTGGTGATGTATATGATTTTCTTAAGATCAGATAAGTTCCTAGCCCAAATTTTGGGTCCTTTTCTTAACCTCTTGAATTTTGTGGCTATGATCTTATCACTTTCACTGTCTGGTACTGTTTGGGTCCAAATACTTTTGACAACCACATGAAAATCTTCATGTTCCAGCCAGAAGTTCTCAAACCTGAAGATGTGTGATTTTGGAATAGAGGTACCAATCTTCACCATGATAGGCACATGATCAGAAGTAGTTTTTGCCAGTGGGAAAGCAAAAGTGGAGGCATAGTTAACAGTCCATGATTCTGATGTGAAGCACCAGTCTAGTTTCTCAAGGAGTGGAGCTTGTTGCATATTACTCCATGTGAACTATCTCCCCTTCAATGTAATTTCAATAAGTGCCTGGTTTCTGATAGCCTCATTAAACGCAAGCATGTCAAAGATGCTTCCTCCTTCTCTGTTTCTATCTTGTGGATATCTGACATAGTTGAAATCCCCAGAACTATCCAATTAATGTCATCCTCCATGTGGAAGTTTTTAAACCAATCAATGGAGACACTTCTCTCATTGTGCTGACAAGGACCATATATATTGGATAGGACCCAAGAATCTCCATTCTGAGTAGATGTGAAGCTGACAGAAAGAGAGTAGTCATTAGCATAGAATTGGTGCCCTTTGAAGGCCTGTTCATTCCATACTATCAAAAGCCCCCCTGATGCCCTCACTCATGGCAAGTATTCAAACTTGTTAAATATTTTGGGACAGAAAATTCTGATATATCTTCTATCAAAACTATCTCTCTTAGTTTCTTGGAGGCATATCACTGAGCACTGGGATTCCTCAACTTTGTTTCTGATAGTTGTCTATTTGTTGGGATCACTAATCCCTCTAATATTCCAATTTAGGATGGACCACTCTTTTGACATCATAATAAGTAAAGATCTGATCAGTAGCTGTTATAGGTGGAAGCATATGACAAGTGCCCATATCAGATACAGACAAGTATAAATTCAGACAACATGAAGTAAGAATATGACAGTCATGCACACAGTGGTATAATAACTGATAAGTGTCTCTCAGTCACTAGCAAAAGATTACAATATTGTAGCTTTAACAATACCAACATATAGTGCTGACTGGAACTGGTACTACATATTACAGACCCAGAACCAAAACATAAACATCTTCTCATAGATAGATTCATTTGTTATGCTCATTAGCTCCCTTGTCACCATCTTTGGAGGAAGAATTTCCTTTGGAGATCTCCTTGCCACCATGAGTGTTCTTGACCTTATTGGGCTTGCTTGCAAGAATAACTTCTGAAGTATCCTTAGCCGATACTGATAACCCACAAGTATAGGGGATCGCAACAGTTTTCGAGGGTAGAGTATTCAACCCAAATTTATTGATTCGACACAAGGGGAGCCAAAGAATATTCTCAAGTATTAGCAGTTGAGTTGTCAATTCAACCACACCTGGATAACTTAGTATCTGCAGCAAAGTATTTAGTAGCAAAGTAGTATGATAATAAAGGTAACAGTGGTAAAAGTAACGATAGCAGTTTTGTAGTAATTGTAACAGTGGCAACGGAAAAGTAACTAAGAAGAGAACAATATGTGAAAAAAGCTCGCAGGCATTGGATCAGTGATGGATAATTATGTCGGGTGTGATTCCTCATGTAATAGTTATAACATAGGGTGACACAGAACTAGCTCCAGTTCATCAATGTAATGTAGGCATTTATTCTGAATATAGTCATACGTGCTTATGGAAAAGAACTTGCATGGCATCTTTTGTCCTACCTTCCCATGGCAGTGGGGTCCTAATGGAAACTAAGGTATATTAAGGCCTCCTTTTAATAGAGAACCGGACCAAAGCATTAGCACTTAGTGAATACATGAACTCCTCAAACTATGGTCATCACCGAGAAGTATCCCGATTATTGTCACTTCGGGGTTGTCGGATCTTAACACATAATAGGTGACTATAGACTTGCAAGATAGGATCAAGAACTCACATATATTCATGAAAACATAATAGGTTCAGATCTGAAATCATGGCACTCGGGCCCTAGTGACAAGCATTAAGCATAGCAAAGTCATAGCAATATCAATCTCAAAACATAGTGGATACTAGGGATCAAATCCTAACCAAACTAACTTGATTACATGGTAAATCTCATCCAACCCATCACTGTCCAGCAAGCCTACGATGGAATTACTCACACATGGCGGTGAGCATCATGAAATTGGTGATGGAGGATGGTTGATGATGACGACGGCGACGGATTCCCTTCTCCGGAGCCCCGAACAGACTCTAGATCAGCCCTCCCGAGAGAGATTAGGGCTTGGCGGCGGCTCCATATCGTAAAACGCGATGAAACTTTCTCTCTTATTTTTTTCTCCGTGAAACCAATTATATAAAGTTGGAGTTGAGGTCGGTGGAGCTCCAGGGGGCCCACGAGGCAGGGGGCGCGCCCAGGGGGAGGGGACGCGCCCCCACCCTCGTGCACAGGGTGTGGGCCCCCTGGCCTTGATTCATTCGCCAGTATTTTTTATATTTTCCAAAAGTTATCTCCGTGGATTTCCAGGTCATTCCGAGAACTTCTGTTTTTTGCACAAAAATAACACCATGGCAGTTCTGCTGGAAACAACGTCATTCCGGGTTAGTTTCTTTCAAATCATGCAAGTTAGAGTCCAAAACAAGGGCAAAAGTGTTTGGAAAAATAGATACGTTGGAGACGTATCAGATACCTTGCAAAAAGTAGTGTTAAGATTTTTTTAACTACGTTTGCAGGAATTGGTGGTGGCAAAGCATGACAAGCAAGACAATTTTTGTCCACACAAATGTTCTTTTTAAATCCTTTGTTGAGTTTCTGTAGTCTGCAACTCTTCCTTACCTCAGTTTCAATAGGTGGTACTTTGTCCTTCCTCTTTTTGTGGTTGTGAAGAGCAGAAGTTGATGAGGCTGAGTTGGAGGTCTTGGGAGCAATATTCATGGGGGGGTTGCTTCTTGCTCATGTGTGACCTGATCAACCAGAGAAACAGATTGTGTGATATTCTCAGAGATGAGGCAGGATCTTGGAATAACAAATGGTAGTGTTTTGGTACTAGTAGCTCCTTGGGTGATGATCTCCCATACTTGAGAGGTAATAAATTTCTTAGCCCATGCAAACTTCTCATGAGATAGGAGAGTAACAGACAAAAAATTGACCCAATCAATAGGTACCTAAATGACATCCTTGTCTGTCAGAGAAGGTGCAAAGTGTTTCTTCCAGATGACAGCTCCTTCCTTCCCCAGGTAGTCTGCGTCCTTATTAATTGTTGATCATCACCTCATCCCAAGTAGGGTCTGAATCTTGGTTAGGTATATGCACTAGTGCTGCAATGATGGTATTCTTATCATTTAGGAAAGTAGGTGTAGGGAAGCCAGGAGGGGCAGTTAAGTCTGAAGGAGATTGATCACATGTATCCTTATTGACCCCAAGTGGAATAGGATCATAGTTATCCTGAGTCACCAAGGTAGGGATTGTGGGGTCCATCACCTCCAGTTGAGGTGGTGCCTGAGGATCTGCAGTTAATCCCTTGAGTGTGGTAATCTTTTCCTGCCCTGGAGATACATAAACCTTTTCCCTCTTCTCTAGATCTCTGTTGGCATTACTCCCCATAGAAAAGGTATCTGAATGAGTCTGCATATTGGAGTTGGAAGCCATTCCAGGTGCATGGGGTCTTCCATTCTATGAATTTCAGAATTTACAGAGTTCTGCATCATGACCTCAAGATTTATGTCTATAATGGGCTGAGGTGCTTCCCCATGGCCCATTGCAACATCTTCTATCTCTTGAGGTTGCTAGGCTAATTCTAGAGGTTGTTGGGCCAGCTTAGGCCCATCATTCAAATTGAGGTCAGGTAGAATTGGCGCCAAAGGGCCATTAACGGAAGCCTTCCAGTATTGTATGACGGTCCCATGGAAAGAGTGAGATGTTATGCTCCATATCCACTGTTGTTGTTGTTCCACCATGTCCAGTGGTGCCATAAGCTCATTTAACTCCAGAAACTCACCCTGATGGTTTTCCAGATAAATGTTTGGATTTGCATCTGGCATAGCCCAATGACCCCATCCTGGCATCTCTTGTTCTTCTTCTGCTTTCATATCCTCATTCTCAGCTTGATTAAGCATTAGATTCAGATCTAGTTGTGGTACTTATTGTTGATTGACCATGGGGTGGACCTGATCATGTTCATGCTGCTGAATAGGGCCAACAAAGTGATTGTGCTGATTCAGGTGGAAGTTGACTTGATTTGGGATGGGGTGAGGATTCCCATGGGGGTCAATTGGGTCCTCATCATGTGGTTCTTCTCCAAGAATGTGGTGCTGGAGGATTACCACTTGTACTGTTAGAGAATCTGAATTGTCCCCATCCCCAAAGATAATGATGTCCGGGATATCTCGTAGTTCCTCTACCTTAATCTTCACCATCTAATTTGCACGTGTGCTCCTCACTCGATCCCACGTCACAAACTTTCCAAACTTACTAACAGTGTCATTGATATCTTGAATATTTTTCCTATCGAATGGGTATCCACAGAGCAGTATCCACACCACTCTGTTAAGGACTAACTTTCTCCAATTCAGTCCTCTATTATGTTTCTCAAAAACGACATGCACATCCATGTACTGATGAGGACTATTATTGACCAGATCATCTCGGTCGAAAACACTGTTTAATCTGACATAAGCATGGCCAAAAGGGCAGGGAGAAATTTCAGAAAACCCTATCCTCTTGTCAGTGAAGAAATCCAAGATTACCTCTCTGACTGTTTTGAAAGCCACTGGCAGATTTGGCATCAGAACAATGGTGGCAATGGCCAAGTCTTCATGCATTGGAGGTGCAGCTCCTGCCAACACCCGAACCCTAGTAGGCTTTCCTTCAACTTGGACGTTGTGGTGGCTCGGTGGGAGGAATGGCGTGGGGTCGAATGGGAAGGGCGCCATGGTTGCAGCAGAGGAAGGTTGTGGAGATCGATAATGAAGAGTTGATTGGGTTGGTCTGATGGATGACTGTAGCTTGGAGGCGATTCTTGGCAGAAGGCAAGAGGGCGGAGTAATGGATATTACCTACTCGGGAAGAAGCTCCTGAGGAAAGGCTGTCATTACCTTGAGTCCTTGACGGGACGCCTGTCGTGGTTCTAAGTCTGACAGTAGAAGTAGGGGTAGGTAAGGGAGAGGCGATGTCCTAGCTATGGAGCAGTTGTGAAGACAAAGGATGTACGAGTTCAGGCCCTTCTGAGGAAGTAACAGCCCCACGCCTCGGAGCCCCGAGGCGGTCGAGTGGATTATGAGTATGAGTATTACAAGAGTCGAACCCCTATATCGTGGAGGAGGGTGGCTTATATAGAGTGCGCCAGACCCTAGCCAGCCCACATAATGGAGGGATTAAAGTACATTAAGCCGGGGTTTCTTGTAACGCCTCATAAGGCGCTTTAACTATCATTAAGTCTATTCAATAGCAAACCGCTATTGCAGTGTGCTTTCGACCTTCGGTGGTCGAGTGAGTCTTCATGGTCGAGTGAGTCTTCCATGGTCGAGTCCTTCGATCCGTCGAGTGGATTCCTCTTTGGTCGACTGGAAGATGATCTCTTCTACGAGTGCCCTTGGGTAGGACGTTTAGGTCAGGCCTATGACCCTACCCTAGGTGCATGAATCCATCATTAGCCCCCGAATGGATTGAGGCTTGAGTGAAGGAGGAGTTGACGTTGTTTTCGACTGCCTTTTGCATGCTGGCTACGTGTTGTCTTGGATCAAGATCTTCTCTGTTGATAACAAGAAACTTTCCTTCAGTCGACTTGATCCATTCTCGTTCTTTAGTCGAGTGACTTCTTTTGCTATTCCCGAGCAACGGATCGCAGGAAATCTCGCACTTGACAGACTGATCTGTCGCTCGCAGATCTCGCGGGATACGAAATTTGGGGAAGCGCGCGAAACGGAACGGACTGCGGCGCTTGGATGGGACGTAACAGGGGCGCCTCGATCTCCGCGCCGCTTTTTCCGCCATGTATCGCGCAGTGCGGCTGCTCGGGATATGATTGGATTGCTTGGGTCCACCTGTCATCCACTCGGAAAGGATGCTATAAATGTAACTCCCGGAGGCTTATGCACAGTACCTTGTTCTTCCTCCCTAGTTCTCTCCGTCTCCGCTCTCTGCCACCGCTGCTGCTCTCTTGCCATCTCCCTCCTTGCGCATTCCGCCGGCGCCATGGGCAAAGAGAAGACGACGATGTTGGAGCCGCGAAGAAGGCGCCGCGGCGGAGAAGGTGTCACGTCGAGAAGGCAAGGGAGATCTACGGTCGCGGTGGTTCCTCGTCGAGATCCAAACTGCCGAAAGGCTGGGTCCAGGAGATCGATCGATCGACCATCAAGGAGAAGGATCTCTCGATATGGCCGACGACGGATTGATTCCCCACGGTGCCGCGAGACTTCTGCCGAGAGTGGCAGCCTCACCGTAAGAGGGTGAGTGCGTGCTTTTGGCCACCCATGTCGACCGAGGTTTTTCGTTGCCGCCGAGTGTCTTCTTTCGGGTTTTCTGAATTTCTTGAGCCCAGCTCCACCATTTTACTCCAAACTCCATCGCATACCTTGCAGCGTTTGTGTCTATGTGCGAAAACTTCCGGGCTGTCGATCCGACTGGGTTTGTTCAAGTACATCTTCACATGTCGCCTCAGATCGTGAAGAAGGCAAGCCCCGTGACGAAGACCCAAGTAGTCCAGATGTGTGGTGGTTTAGGGGTCCGCTTGAGGAACAAAAGCACCTTCCCAGCTATGTCCTTTCCCGAGTCGGTGGGGGGCTGGCAATCGACCTGGTTCTATTGCGGAATGAGACGACGCCGGGCAGTCGACCGCCTTCCTGCATTCACCATGAGTCGAGTGAATAGACCCTCCTCCTCAAGGTTGTTCCAAGAGAGGACTGAAGTGAAGATGCTGATGGACGCGTGGTGCAGCTGGTTAGGGACGGAGGATGGCATGGACCTCTGGAGGTTTTTTCTTCGAGGCTAATCCAGCCCCTTCGCCCGAGTCCTTGCATGTGGCTGTATCGCGGCACCAAGAGCGAGACTTCGCGCCCACCCGGAGGCGTCGGCGATATTGTAGTGGAAAGATGGATGGCTGCGATCATCTGGGAACAAGGACAATCCTCGCGGATCTCGGAGGATTTCCCCACTTGATCGTGACAGCGTTCCAGATAAGGTACATTTGCTCTGTTTTCCATTGTATATCTGTCGAGTGTGTTTCTGTAACTTGGTCGATCGAACTCTTTGATACTTCCAGCCCTCACGAGCTATACTCAATGCCCAATGGCGCCAGATTCCGACCGAGGAGGGGGAAGCGATGGAGGCGAGAGCCGGAAGAGTGGGATTCAGATCAGAAGACGAAGGCGGCGGCGGCGGCGATGATGATGACGAGGATGATGATGACGAGGATGAAGAGGAGGAAGCCGCACCACCGCGCTTGGAAAGGCGGTCAAAACTTGTGCACGACCCTTCGGTTGAACGCGGTAAGGGAGTTGCAACTGTCTCACAGTCGACCAAACGCCCTCGGACCGCTTCTCCGGTGCCGACTGAGAAGGCGCCGAAGCAGCCGAAGGTAGTTCCGTCGAGGACAACCAAGCCTCTGCCAAAAATGAAGGTGTCCATCCCCACCATCTCAGGGTAAACATATTGCTTAAATCTTCTTGTTCCATATAAATTTTATCTCTGGTTGATACTTGAATCGGTCGACTGATTCTTTGGATTTTCAGCGCTGCGACTTCCGAAACCTCAGCTAAGGCTGAAGACCATGAGATGGAGGACGCCGCCACCTCAAATCCTGGTACTATATCCTTAATTCTTGTTCTTAGTCGACTGACTCAAGATTTCTGACTTTAACTCTTTTCTGAAGCTCCAACCAATGACATCATCACTCTTCCTGATGACGATGATGAGGATGAGGAGCCATTGAGGACTAGGAGGAGCAGGAAGGCATCTACTGGCAAAGAAGCCCAAGGTGCGACGGCGCCGAGACCGCTAGACGGAAGGAGAGGTCGGCACTCGACATACCGGTCCTTCGCGGAACCGGCCGACGAGTGCTCGCCCACTTCGCCGAAAGTGTTGGACAACCTTCGATCTTCACCACGCACCACGCCCCGGAGGACCAAGCCGATGCTGCTAAGGAGGCGATCCGTCAAGCGAGGATCATGATGGAGCGGTGAAGATCGCCGATGCGAGCCAAGCAGCCTTATACGATGCCGCTCGCCCTTGAGCAATGTTCAGTCATCGACCACCACATTGCTCATAGGATATGCTATCAAAACTTTTCTTTCTCGAATTATAGCAGTCACCCTTTGGGTGTGTTGGTAAAAACTCCTTGTTGGCGGGGCACGATAGTGCACCTACCGGTGTATCCCCAAGGCTAAGGTCATCACTGGCAATCGGTCTTAGGCTTACTAAGTAGATGTTGATCATTATCCGGATGGAACGAATGGAGCCGAGTCCGGTGGGGGCACGCTGAGTGCACCCATCGGTGTAGTCCCCGAGATCGTGGTCGATCACCGCGATTGATTACGATCAAGAAGTACCGGTCGATCGGGTCGACTCGCTCTCTTTTTTTTTTGATGGTCGATCGGGTCGACTATGTCTTGAATAAGACCAGGGGGCACGCTGAGTGCACCCACCGGTGTAGTCCTCGAGACTACGGTCGAATGCTTGCATTCGATCGTAGTCTTAGAAACGCATAATTCTTCTTTATTCACTCGGAAGTGGATTATCCCTAATATTTTTGCAACTCGACTCTTCAGAGAAATCTTGTGATCTTGCGGCACGCTATATCGAATCGGAGCGAAGCATATTCAGCTCGAGTTGGACTTGAAGCTAGTGCGGGAGAATCGAAGGCGAAGGAGGAGACCAAAGGTATGTTTGGTGAGATTTCGACGACTCTTTTCTCCCCTCATTTGCTTCAAGCTTGACTTTGCTGCGATTCTGTGCAAGGTGAAGGAGGCCCAAAGGAAGAAAGAGCTTGAGCTGTGCGAGAAGATCAAGCTTGCCGATGAAAAATCGCCTCGGCCGCCAAGCTCGAACAGGATAACACCAATCTGAAGGCTGCTCGCCACCGCCAAAGAAGGATGTTGAACGAATGAAGGCCGACAAGAAGAATCGACCGAGAAGGTCCTCCAAATGGCTGGGAAGAAGAACGAGCTGGAAAGCTTCTTGGGTGGTCTTGCTAAGAAATTGTTCCTTAAGCTCAAGGTAACCTTCTTCACTCGACCAATTCTTCCAACTGTTATGTTCCCATTCGATTGTTTTCTGATTCGGGTTTTGTCTTTGCGAGTTTCGCCGCAACTTTGAAGAAGAAACCAGCCACCGAGAGCGAACCTTGACCTGTCAATTCTCCGTGAACGATGAAACTGCCATGAACATCTTCCATTTCGAGTCCGTGTTCTTCTTTGTCGTGGACTATCTCGCAAGACGAAGGTTGCTACGCCCCGCATCGACTCGACGCCTCGCCCGATGAGACACTCCAAAATGACCTCGAGTCATTGATGGCTCGACTAAACGCCGCCCCCGACCGAGTGCAAGAGTGGAAGAAGTCTTGACTCGGTGCGGTCTGACGCCGCCTGTGGTTCCGGCGCGAGTCCATTGCAAGGAAGCCCGAGAAGATAAGCTGGCGGCTCTCCGAGTGGCCAACACCAAAAAGCACGACTTCAGGGTCTTCATGGAGACTTTCATTGCTGCTGCCACGCGGATTGCCGACGGGATTGACCTTGATGAGTTCGTTGCTCCATCCAGCCCTCCACAGGAGGGGTAAAAAACTTTCCTTGACCTTAAATTTGCCTCGGTATGCCGAGTGGAGTTGTAACCGATAAAACTTTAACAGGCTTAGCGCCTGAGCACTCTCGGTTATTTTAGGTGTCGACCTAAATTTAGATTGGATGTTTGGAAATGATTGCTCTCGGCTTGAATTGCTCTTTGCAGGTTAACAGCGAGATGCCTACTGCAGTCGACTTATTCCTTAGGCGAGCACTGAGCTGCAGCTAAGCCTCCGAGTGAGAGGTTTGCTCTTCACTCGGTAGAATTTCTTTTATCTTAGGCGAGCACTGGGCTGCAGCTAAGCCCCCGAGTGAGAGGTTTGCTCTTCACTCGGTAGAATTTCTTTTATCTTAGGCGAGCACTGGGCTGCAGCTAAGCCCCCGAGTGGGAGGTTTGCTCTCCACTCGGTAGGATTTCTTATATCTTAGGCGAGCACTGGGCTGCAGCTAAGCCCCCGAGTGAGAGGTTTGCTCTCCACTCGGTAGGATTTCTTATATCTTAGGCGAGCACCTGGCTGCAGTTAAGCCCCGAGTGGGAGGTTTGCTCTCCACTCGGTAGGATTTCTTATATCTTAGGCGCAGCACTGGCTGCAGCTAAGCCCCGAGTGAGAGGTTTGCTCCTCACTCGGTAGGATTTCCGTTGTATTTGTGTCAAGCTCGGAGAAGAGGGTCGCATCGACCTGCACCGCCTTCCTTGCAATCGCACATCATACTTATGGTGTAGCTCGGAGGAGAGGGTCGCAGTCGACCTGCACCTCGTTTTCCTTGCTAGTATACTTTATACTTAGGCGAGTCCTTGGACTGCAGCTAAGTCTCCGAGTGATAGTCTGGCTTACCACTCGGTAGGATTTTTAATAACTTAGGCGAGCACTGAGCTGCAGCTAAGCCCCCGAGTGGAAGTCTGGCTTACCACTCGGTAGGATTTTTAATAACTTAGGCGAGCATCGAGCAGCTAAGCCCCGAGTGGAAGTCCGGCTTACCACTCGGTGGGATTTTAATAACTTAGGCGAGCACCGAGCTGCAGCTAAGCCCCCGAGTGGAAGTCGGCTTCCCACTCGGTGGGATTTTAATAACTTAGGCGAGCACCGAGCTGCAGCTAAGCCCCGAGTGGAAGTCCGCTTACCACTCGGTAGGATTTTTAATAACTTAGGCGAGCATCGAGCAGCAGCTAAGCCCCGAGTGGAAGTCGGCTTACCACTCGGTAGGATTTGTAAAAACTTAGGTAAACGGATTCGCGATTAAGCCACCATTTGGGGAAAATTTTACTCGACGAAAAATAAAGAGTGACAAAAATTATAAAGGAATTACGACACTATTACTTCAAAGCTCGTGAGCTACAGGAGTATTTTATTACAACTCTTCCGAGTGAAAAACCTTAAGTGTAAAACGGGCGGAGCAGATCCGCATTCCAAGCTCGGGGTTCATCGATATTGTGTTCGACATTGTAGAGACGATATGCCCCATTGTGGAGAACCTTTGTGACGATGAAGGGTCCTTCCCAGGAGGGAGCAAGCTTATGTTGCTTCTGCTGATCTACCGAAGGACCAGATCTCCTTCTGGAAGGCTCGACCTCTCACATTTCGGCGTCTGACAGCGGCGCAAGTCTTCTTTGGTAAATGGTCGGCGGATCGAGCCATTTCCTTTCTTCTTCCAGAGGTCGATTGCATCGACGCGCTTGCTCAACTTCGCTTCATTATAAAGTTCAATTCGTGGAGCATTGTGAAGGAGATCACTCGGTAAAACTGCTTACGCCCCATAGACCAGAAGAAAGGAGTTCTCGATCGACCGATTAGGCGTGGTCCGCAAACCCCAAAGCGAAGGAAGTTCGTCGACCCAAGCTCCAGCCGCGTGTTTGAGATCTCGCATCAATCGGGCTTCGACCCTTGAGGATTAATCCATTGGCTCGCTCGCTGTCCGCTCGATCGTGGATGGGCGATCAAGCGTAGTCGACTCGTGTGCCTTGGGAGTTGCGAAATCCTTGAATTCTTCCGAGTCAAAATTCGACCCATTGTCCGTGATAATACTGTGCGGGACTCCATACCTGAACATCAACCCTCTGACAAAGGAAACAGAAGATACAAAGATCAAGTTTCTTGATTGGTTTAGCTTCAATCCACTTGGTGAACTTGTCGATCGCTACCAAGACATGCGTGAAACCGCCCGACCTGTTCGCAAGGGACCGATCATGTCCAACCCCAAACCGCAAACGGCCGACGAGTGGAATGGTCTTTAAGGTCGACGCGAGCTTGTGAGACATTGGAATAAACCGCATCCTTCGCACTTGTCTACTATCTCTTTGCCATCTCATTTGCTCTAGGCCAAGAAATCCAGCCCGGTATGCTTTGGCTACAATGGTCCGAGAGGACGATGGTGGCCACAGGTCCCCGAGTGGATATCATTGAGTATGACTCGACCTTCTTACGGCGTTATGCATTTTGTCCGACTCCGCCGGCTTTCTATATCTCTCGCCCATTGATAACGGTAAAGGCTTTGGATCGACGGACGATCTGCAGAGCCTCTTCTTCATCCTCTGGGAGTTCCTTTCTCAGAATGTATGTGATGTATGGAATCGTCCAATCGGGAGTCACCACTAAAACCTCCATAACCAAGTCGACCACTGCTGGAACCTCGACCTCAGTCGGGTCTGCGGCACTCTTGGGTTGTGGAGCTTCCTCTGTGAAGGGATCTTCTTTAACTGACGGAGTGTGTATATGTTCCAAAAACACGCCACTCGGAATGGCTTCTATCTTGGACCCTATCTTCGCCAGATCATCTGCTGCTTGATTTTTCAATCGGGGGATGTGATGGAGTTCCAACCCCTCGAACTTCCTTTCCAGCTTCCTCACTGCATTGCAGTATCCAGTCATGGCTGGGCTTTCACGCCCCACTCCTTCATCACTTGATTGACCACTAGATCTGAATCGCCATATACCATCAAAGCGACGGACGCCGAGTGAGATGGCCATCGCAATCCATATAAGAGGGCCTCATACTCGCCTCATTGTTGGAGGAATCAAAGTGAATCTGGAGCACATACCTAAGCTTATCTCCTCTGGGGAAACAGAACAACCCCAAAGACCGTAACCATTCAAAGATCTTGGAGCCGTAAAGAACATGGTCCAATGCTCCGAGTGAACTTCACGGTTGTTGTTGTTCAATCCACTCGGCGAGGAAATCCGCTATAGCCTGGGACTTAATGGCTTTTTTGCCTCGAATTTGATATCAAGGGAAGAAGTTCAATCGCCCATTTCGCCACTCGACCGGTTGCGTCTCATTGTGCAGGATCTCGATAAAGGAGCGTCACGACGATCGTCATAGAATGATCGAGAAATAATGAGCAACCTTCTTTGTGGTCATGTATATGCCATACACAAGCTTCGATAATGAGGATATCTCGCTGATGGAGTCAATACTTGGATAAATAATACACCGGCGCTGAACTTTGAAGGCCTTTCCTTCCTCTTCCCGCCGACCGTAAGCACGTAGCCCGACAACTTGTCCGATTGGCTGCAATGTAAAGCAACAGAGGCTCTTTGTCGTTGGAGCAGCAAGCACCGGCTGGGTGGAGAGCGAGCTTTAGCTCGGCAACGCTGCATCGCTTCCGAGTCCACTCGAACTTGTCAGCCTTCTTCATCATCGGTAAAGAGGTAATGCCTTTTCACCGAAGTCGTGAGATGAATCGACTTAAAGCAGCCAAGCATCCAAGAAGCTTCGGACGCCGTGCACTCGCACAGTATGCTTCATTCGGAGAATAGTGCCGATCTTCTCGGGTTAGCGCCGATCCCCGCTCGAAACGAAAACCGAGTAACTTTCCACCAGAACTCCGAATGTGCACTTTGACGGATTGAGCTTGATATCAAACCTTCGAGGTTGGCAAATGTTTCGCGAGGTCGCAAGCAGGTCGGAACCTTTTCGCGACTTAACGACGATATCATCCATATACGCTTCCACATTCGACCGATTTGAGGAGAAGACACTTCAATCATTCGCATAAATGTGGCTCCGCATTCTTGAGGCCGAATGGCATGGTGATATAGCGTAGCACCGAATGGAGTGATGAAAGCTGTTTTATTTCATCGGGTTTCATATGACGGATCGATGATACCCGAATATGCGTCTAAAAGACAATCTCACACCCCGCGGTCGAGTCAACAATTTGATCGATGCGGGGAGAGGAATGATCCTTCGGCAGGCCCGATTAATGTGCTTAAAATCAATGCACATGCGGAGGAGTTATCCTTCTTGGGGACCATGACAACATTAGCTAACCACTGGAGTGGTAAATCTCGGATAAATCCTGCCGTCAACAATGAGCCACTTCTTCACCAATAGCTTTTCTCTTACGACGGCGAACCGCCAAGATGCTCTTCGACCGGTTTCGCTGACTTGTCGACTCGGAGGCGATGCTCAGCCAGCCTCGAACACCGCATGTCGGTGGCTTCCATGTAAAATGTCCCGATTCTCACGGAGGAACTGGATGAGCGCTTCTTCCTATTTCGAGTCGAGTGTTGTGGATATGTGGGTCGGGCTGCATCGGGATCGGTCGGATGAATATGAACGGCTTTGTTTCACCGGACGATTTGAATGCGCACTCTGTGGCTGGCTTCTTAGATCGTAGCAACTCACTCGGATCTGCGTTTTGCATGTATTAAATCGAATTCGACCGCTGTCACTTGGGAGTCGGCAATCTTCGAGCCCTTCCGAAAGCACTCTTACGCCTTCTTCCGATCGCCGTGTGATGTGATCACTCCCTTAGGTCCTGGCATTTTCAGTTTGAGGTACACGAGCATGGTCGAGCCATGAATGCGTGCGAGGCGGCCTCCCAAAATGGCGTGGTATGCACTCGAAAATCCACAACTTCAAAGGTCAACTTTTCTTTGCGGAAGTGCTTGGAATCACCAAAACCACGCCCGTGCTATTTGGCCGAGTGAATTGGCCTTCTTCCCCGGTATGACTCGCGGAAACTCATATTGTCGGGCGCCAATCGACATCGGAATGCCCATCCCTTTCAATGTATCCGCGATATAACAAATTCAACCCACTACCACCATCCATCAAGACTTTTGTCAATCGAGTGCCTTCGACAACCGGATCGACCACTAACGCTTGCCGCCCAGGTGGCAATGTGAGTCGGGTGATCTGATTGGTCGAATGTGATGGGTGTCTGGGACCACTTCACATAACTTGGCTTAACTGGGGCAACCATATTCACCTCCCGATTGATGACTTTCAATCGACTTTTTTCTTTCCACATCCATGAAGATCATCGAGTGGAGTTGACATGTGGGTATTCCTCCTCACCGCCCTCTTTATCTCCGCCTTGTCCGCTCCTTCTCCTTGTCCTTAGACTGTTTTCCTAAACCGCTGGATCGAGTCGGCATCAAGCAGTGGTATGCTTCGGGTAAATAATGTTGCCCTCTTCATCTTTCTTTGTGTGAATATGGCACGGCATATCCATCACGTCATTTCCTTCTTTATCTTTTACTTTCTTCGGATTCCAAGATCCTTTGGGCTTCCCCTTGAACTTTCCCTGAGTCACGGCCAGGGCTTCTCCAGGAGCTGCTGGCTCGGCTTTGCGCTTCTGCTTCCGACTGGAATTGCCCTTCTCCGACTGACTTGGCTTGTATTTACCGCTTCGGAGTCGGTCTTCTTCCTCGCCATTAGCGTATTTGCTAGCAATCTCCATCATTCGACTCAGGGTCATGTCCCCGGTTCGACCAAACTTCAGACTCAATTCTCTGTTTTTGACGCCATCCTTGAAGGCGCAAACCGCCTGATGGTCAGACACATTTTCCACAGTATGGTGCAAGGTAATCCACCTCAATGTACTCTCGGAGAGTTTCATTGGTCTTCGCACACAAACTTGCAGCTCACAAACCAGCCGGTCGCTTGCAAGTCCCTTCAAAAGTCCTCGACGAACACTCGACAAATCTTCCCAAGTATATATGTCTTTGTGAGGTAGTTGATTCAGCCATGCCCCGCGTAACCTTCCAACATGAGGGCAAATGCTTCATGGCCACCTCATCATTCCCACCACCAATCTGAACAGCCACTCGGTAATCCTCGAGCCAAGTTTCAGCTTGGATTCTCCAAAGGAATTTGTCGACTGTTGCTAATCTGAAATTGGGGGATCATCTGCGGCTCGATAGCCTGCTAAAACACTCGACCGAGACATGCACTCGATCGCTGGTGGGTGCATCCTCTCGGTCCGCCACGATGGGCTCTGTTCGGTCGACCAAGCCTTGCACGATAATGGATCGCGATCAAAGCTCGGTTCCACGGGTCGACCGAACTCTTCGCTCATCTTGAATCGTTGCTCGTCATCTTGCCGCCGAGGAGCGTACGACCCTTCCCTCGGAGGGGAAAGGGGCATTCGACGCCTGTCATCTCGGTCGAATCGGTCTCCGTGCTGCTCTCGCCGGTTGTCGCGCCCTTCTCGCCGCGGAGGCGATCTGGGGCTATGAGCCGATCGATGTTGTTCGCAGCGACGGATCGACCGTGAATCCTTCTGCGCGATCGCGACACGGCTGAGTTTTGGTCGCTTTGCCGCCGGAGTAAGTCTCGATCCGCTGCAAGCCTCTTCCAGCTTCCGACCGACGGCTGGATGGACTCGCTATGCGAGTTGCAGTTGCTAAATTCTGAATGGGGCGGCGGTATACCTAAGTCGGCGGGAAGAGACGACGCCGACCGCTTCGTGGAGTCGTTGTTGCCATTCGCCGAAAGTGCTCGCTGAAGATTCTCCAGCGAGCGCGTTCACCACATTGGCCAAACGTGCCTCCTCTAAGGCACGAGCCTCGTGGGTCTCTCCGCGATAGGGGTATGTAGTGCATCCATATTCTGCGACGAAGCTCTTCTCTCGCGCAGAGTCGAGTGTCTCGGCTGGTACTCTTCGTGTCTTGCATCGGGTCTCTCCTCCGGGCGCCCCACCACCGTGGGCGGCCGGGAGGATCGCGAGGGCCGCCGACCATAAGGATCTCCGCCGCTGGATCACCGCTATCACACTCGGATGCGTTTCTACGGAGCGGCCGACAGATCGAACAGCCGTAGAGGGATTCGTCGGGCTCGATAGCCGCGACTGAGCAAAGGGCTGTCTGGCGAGCCACCGCGCTTCACCCACCGCTGAAGCCTCGATCGACCAGAGCGCGCTTGCTGGTGGGAGACCGGCGGGCGGTGATAAAAGAGTCGACCGGCACGGGTCGACGGTTGCCGCAGCAGAACGCCGCGAACACATGCACGAAGTCGCCGCCCGCGGACGGGAGCGCTCGATGTCAAGAGGGGCCTCCTGAGCCATGCGGAGTCGTCGGCGACAAAAGTGAGAGCACCGAGACGGATCTCGTGCCCTCACCCAAAACTCCAGCAATCATCATGATGAAGGTACTCGGAAGTACTACAACTCCTCCACAAATCACTAAAACACCGCCCCACGGTGGGCGCCAACCGTCGTGGTTCTAAGTCCGACAAGAGAAGTAGGGGTAGGTAAGGAGAGGCGATGTCCTAGCTATGGAGCAGTTGTGAAGACAAAGGATGTACGAGTTCAGCCCTTCTCGGAGGAAGTAACAGCCCCACGCCTCTGAGCCCCGAGGCGGTCGAGTGGATTATGAGTATGAGTATTACAAGAGTCTGAACCCCTCTATCTGTGGAGGAGGGTGGCTTATATAGAGTGCGCCAGGACCCTAGCCAGCCCACATAATGGAGGGATTAAAGTACATTAAGCCAGGGGGGTTACTGGTAACGCCCCTCATAAGGCGCTTTAACTATCATTAAGTCTATTCAATAGCAAACCGTTGCGCTGCAGTGTGCCTTCTGACCTTCTGGTGGTCGAGTGAGTCTTCATGGTCGAGTGAGTCTTCCATGGTCGAGTCCTTCCAGTCCGGTCGAGTGGATTCCTCTTTGGTCGACTGGAAGATGATCTCTTCTACGAGTGCCCTTGGGTAGGACGTTTAGGTCAGGCCTATGACCCTACCCTAGGTGCATGAATCCATCAACGCCTGATTGACCATACATGTCGCCCCCGTCGCGGGAACTCTGGAAGGTTGCCTAGGAATGCCGAGCGTCAAGTTGGGTCGTCGATGGGTTTAGTGGCTGGGTTGGGCTGAGGGGCCGAGTAGCAGTCTTTGGCAATATGCCCCCACCTCTTGCAGGTCTGGCACTTAATTCTTTTAGTGCAGTTGGGCCAAAAGTGGCATGGGAGGAGGCAGGGAACACAGAAGGCATGTTGACTGGTTTGAATGAGCTGAGATCCCACGCGCTGATGGGTCGGAGCAGATGAATGAGAATAATGACCATTAATGTCACAAATAGCCTGACGCCTACTACATTGACGCTGTCGTCATCATCGTTTTTATTTGGCCTCCTCCTCTGCGCTCTACTACACTGATGACGCCATGGCAAGCACACTGCATTTTTTCACCATCATCCTCTGCCTCAACGCCTTCCTAATCGTTACTACACATGACTTTATTTGCGGCGACGGTGCTAGCAAATAGTTCACCATGCCGCCCATGAGATCGCTTGCCCGCGACTCCGTGCTCGTCGTGTCGGACGCGGCGCCATGATCACCGCCCACCGCTGTCGCAGAGGCACTCTAGTGTAATACTGTGTGTTATGTGTAGCTGTTAAGTCTTAATCATATTCCATGCAAACAACCAAACAACGTGCACTTATCTGACCACATACAATGCGAGCAACCAAACACGGTGTGTAGAGGCATTGTTACGATGGACGGAGAGGACATGCATGCAACCAATCAACATGCAGATGTTAGTTTTTTGTTTGCATATGCTCAACCAGGTCCAACTGGGACAAGTATGCAAAAGGGCAAAAAACGATGCAGGTAACCAAACGCGTCCTAATAGACTGGAAGTTCTACATAGCTTGTTGTGTGTAGAGTTCAATAATTACTTATGTGATGTGTAGTGATAGATTGGGAGTTCTCACATTAGCACCTGAGAACTAACCTGTGGTTGAATGACTAGAATGATGGTATACATATCTAGTTCTGCAGGGATCAAACTGTTACGTGAGTGTCAAGCTGTATAGTTAGGATTAGATTGAGTTAGGTGTGCAGGTTGCTACTATCTACCAGCACACAGTTGTAATCCTAACTACTTCTATCTAGTATCAGGTATTCTGTATGTGAGTATAAGTAATGGAGAGGCCGGTGGTAGCCACCACAACAAACCAACCTATATTTGACTCAATTGCCATGTTGGACGGCCCGATTTTTTTTCTATGGTATCTTTGTCAATTTTAGGATATGTCATCTCAATCTCTTGAATATACTTATATATGTAGGGTTGACACGCATATGTTCGCGAGAGTGAATGTGTGTACGAGCATCTGAATCTATATTGTGTTCCTAAACAGACCATGATTAAAACTTACTAGCCTCACCCATGCTTGGATCCAAATACTAAAAAGACTAAAAATCAAGGTATTGAGCATTTATTATCCTCCAAACACTCCAATCCAGTACACTTCTTATGACTAAAAAGTTTTAGCCTCAAGACTAGTCCTAGCCTCTCTTTAGTCAGGGGTGCTTGGAACTTTAGCATCTAAAAAAGACTATTTTTAGTCAGACTAAAAATAGTCCCTTGGATCCAAGCACCCTCTTAATTAATCCGTGGACTGGCGTGTACGTTATCAAATTTCGATTTTATAGTAGTACTGCATCAGGCCAGGTAGGTTAGGCACGTGAGGACTAATTGGAGCTCAACTGTTATTTGTCACGTAACATCAATGCTCCAATAATCGATGGCTGGAGTAGAATTGAACTGGATGCATAGCTGTTCTCATTTCCTTCGTCCTAGGGGCTAGGGCCTACGGCTCTTTTCCTCTGGGTACCGCATTTAACATGAGACATCAACGCAGCCACGGTATACTATTGGACAGCAGCAGGATATATAGGGAAACATGATTGATGACGACTGTGAGACACTATTTGATCGCCCTACTGCTGGTTTAATTAGGATGCACCATCGCCAAGCAAAGTTTCGTCGCTGCTTCTGGAGCTCAAAATGGACCTACCTACGTGCTGTGACCACTAACAACTTTTGTGACAGCTCTGGGTTTAATTCCAATCACATCCTTACGGGTATGGATTAATTGATCAACCATCTGCAATGCCATACAACCGTACATGTCGCTGTACTGAAACATGTCCCTTTAATTGACTCGCCATTACCGCCCCCTCCTCCTGTCCTCCTCTTGTCTTCTCAGACACGCACGCATTGATGCCGTGTTGGGCCTTGGCACCCAACATTTTTATCCGAAATATGGTTGGTGGTGATATCTAAGAGCATCTCTACCTCATTTCTAAAAGCTTGTTCAATATTATTTAAAAAACATCATAAACATGATCACAAAATCAAAATTTGCAAAAAACAAAATTACACTGTGATCACCCCCACAACAAAAAGTACTTTCCGTTGTTCCTGCGAATAAAAATCAAACATCTCGTTGCTATTACGGTCTAAAAGATCTTTTGGTTGCCCACGCCAATGAAGAGGCAGTACTAGGGAAAACCTTATACACAGAACTTTAGCAGTAGCGCTTGTTAAAAAAGCACGCTACTGCTACACAGCAGTAGCACGTGCAGAAAAAGCGCGCTGCAGATACATTTATAGCAGTATCGCGTCTCATTCCAAAAGCGCTACTACTAAAATTCACACCCCTAAGCCGGTAGGCTACGCATTGTAGTAGCGATCGTTCTAAAATCGCGCTACCGCTAATATTATTGTAGCAGCGCGTTTATGTGTAAGGTGCTACTGCTAACGAAAATAAAATAAAATGAAAAACAAATAAAAAGTAAATGAAAATGAAAGAAATAGAAAAAGGAAAAAGGAAAAAGATGTAAAGAAAAATAGATGAAAAAGGGAAAAAAGAGAGGAAGGCATAGCACGCGTTTACGGAAATGCGCAGCTATAGCCCGTTTTCAGTAACGCGCTACCGTTATGTTTCACTTAACCAGCGGTTTCCTTCCCCGGCCACCACTTCTCCCCCAAATCCCTCGCCCCACTTCATCGTCGTCTCCCCAATTCGTCGTCGCCCCGTCGTCGCCGTCTTCTGCCGGCGTCGACGCCCGCAACCTCACCGCCCCCCCCCCAGGCCGCGCTCATCCTCACCGCCGCCGCCCGAGGCCGCCCTCAGCCTCACTGCCGCAACCTCTCGGGCCGCCCTCGACCTCACCGTCGCCCGAGCCCGAGCCTTCCTCCCGCCCCGCCTCAAAGTCACCGAGCACCTCCCGCCACGCCTCCCCTCTCTATAAGCCCCCCACCCCTCCTCTCTCTCTGCATTTTAGAGCAAAAAATAGTTTAAAGCAAAAGTTAATTTATAGCAAAAAATTTAGTTTTGAGCAAAAGATGTTAAGTAGTAGATGTTAGAGCAAAAATTAGTTTAGAGCAAAAAAATTGGTTTACAACAAAAGTTAGTTAGGGCAGTAGGGTTAGTAGTGCTGCTAGTAGTAGTGGTACAATAGGTTAATTAGGTGAAGTTAAATGAATAACCTAAATGAATGAAATTAGTAGTTAATTGAATTTTTTTCCTTTCATCATTATAGATCACTAAAGTAAATTGAATTTTGTTCTTTTAGTAGTTAAATGAATTTTCTTCTACACTTAATTTTTGAATTAGCTTGTGAAATTTGGACATGTATATTTCGACATGTGGTTGCTCGTGTATATTTGGACATGTGTTGCGGTGTCAAAGATGGATATTTATTTGAACACTATTTTCAGGGGATGAAGCCGAGTGGCCTATGTTTTGCTGGAATGTTGATTCATTTCCGTTCTGGCAAATTTTAGGTTCTCAATTTGTCCACATTTTAGCAAAAGTCATGCCGAAATTTTCCGTGAATTTCGGCATGACTTGTGCTACAAACTAGGACATATCGAGTGCCCGGGATTTGCCGCACCGGGAAGGAGTCAATGTTCCTGCAAAGCATAGGCCTTTTTTATGTCATTATTCATTTTATTAGGTCTAAAATTAATTGACTAGATTTAATCGTAGGAGACATGGCTAGCCACGACGAAGGACAGGGTTCTGGTGACTTCGACAACGTCTACCTGGCGGCAGAGGAATTTTTGAGGGAAGCCGATGATCAACGGTTCATGTTGCTGGGTCCACGTGTCACATTGGAGGCTGAGACCGACATCGAGACGGGCGCTGAGACTGAGACCGGCATCGAGATTGAGACCGGCGCCGAGACTAGCGGAGCCGGTATAGAACCGAAAGCAAAGAGGCAACGACTTCCTAACAAGCTCAGGACTACTAGATTGGTGGTCACGGAGGTGTACGACGGCAATTTTGAGCCAAACGCGTCCGCGGAAGCGCACGTGTGCTACAGCAATCAAATAGGCTGCATTGTATGGACAACCGCCACCATCAATGATGAGAAACTAAACAAGATAGATAATATGAGGCCCTCCCTCCTAAAGAAGTTGCACCAGATATTCTTGTTCCTGGGCCGGAATGAAAAGGATTATAAAGATCCAGATAAGGACCCGACAATGAAGAAGATAAACAAACACGCCATGACCAAGTTTAGAGACGCGTTGGCCGCCTGGAAAGCAAGGGTGAAACATCGGATCGTCAACAAAAAGGAACCCTACTCCGAGATTGCAAAGGATAATCCGACAATCACAGAAGAGCACTTTGAAATATTCAAGGCGGCTTGCGAGGCGAAGCTGCCAAAAAAAGTCGAAGTACATGAAGGGGCTTCAACAGAGGAACATGGGGTGCCACCACCTCGGAAGCCGTGGTTACGGCGGGAAGAGGTCCATATGGGCCAAGGAGGACGCGGAATGCAAGTGTCTGGGCATCCCAGATCCCTTCGCGGAGTTCAATGTCCCGCAAGGGCGTGACGTCCTTACGGCCCGGCACCGTTGGGACCCAGCGAAGACGGTTTTCGAGACAAACGCGGTCATGAAGGAGTTCATGAGACTGCTGGTAATTTTAGTTTCTAATCAATTCGACTGCACGTTAGTCATATTTGTAAAAGATCCTTGTGCCTTTTGATGAGAGAGCAGCACAGGATTGCGGCCGAAAGCGACTCGCCGTCTGAGGCGTTGGCGAGGTCCAAGTGGTACACTCCATTCAACCGGATGTTGAACATATTGAAAGGACTCCCGGTGGAGACTCGACCATCGTATGGATGCGTGCTCGATGTCGGAGACGGCACCACGTGGAAGAAGTACTACCGTGAGACCACGGAAGAGAGAAAGGAAAGACGGAAGTTAACTGAAGAAAACATCGACAAGAAGGTTAAGATTGCGGTTGAGAAGAAATCATCTAAGACATTTGCAACAGCGGTAGCTGCCGCAAAACAGGTGGTTGCAGATATGCCTACTATCTTGGTTCCGGCCATTTTGAATTGGAGCAGGCAAAATCCAGAAAAAATGCAACGGACTTTCCCCTTGCTGACTTCTTCGGGAGCAGCTCGACTAGTGTTGCACCAGCACCTGCAGCTGCACCTGCTCCTACACCTTCTCCCGCACCGGCTCCGGCACTGTACGTGCTTGGCGGTGCTTCATCTTTGGCTGAGCTCGACGCCCTCACGGTATCTGCCACATCGGCCCTCTTCAATAAATGTATAATCTCCCATTTTCGTTGCCTTTCAGATGTCTCACGTCGCAGACATTTCTTTGCAGGTCGACGTAACCCCGTGCACCATATTGTACACCATCGCCGACCAGAAGGTGGACGTGGGGAAGGCGACGATAATGGAGCCGAAGGAACCATTGTTCCACAGCCGGCCGATCCCCCCGGACGTCTTCAAGGTTTCTGTGGCCAGTGTCAAACTGGGCCACGAGAATTTTGCTCCTCTGGTACTAGGGGGATGACGACGAGACCCCGCGGCGGCTTGGTGATTGCAATGGGTGGGTCCTGTTTTGGCCAAAGAGTCTACTTCGTCTGGAGGCGGCCAAGAGCACACCCACGAGCACGCAGTTAGGTATGAATATCAACACCACACCTACCCAATTAGCGTCGGCTGTCGTGCTGGGTGATAGCGGACGGGGTGAGGAAGAGGCTCCATTAGTCGTTGGTGACGTCGCCATAGATGAGGATGAGGATGACGATGACACTCAACAGTATGTCAATACTGGTGCCTACTTAGGGTTTGAGCGTCATGAGTCGGTGCCTGAATTGCCGCCTCCGGAGTCTGAACGTATTATGGACCACCTTCCGGTAGCAAAGAAGTCTAGGAAGAGACCGAGGAAAGGCAACAAAGCTGCTTCTATGATCCAGTCGCCTTAGCAGCCTCGGGTTCAAGACCGTATAGATATCCCCGATGCTGCAAAATGGCATATCCCCGGTGAACCAATCCTACCTAAAGCAGCGATAGTGGCCTGATTCGGCGATGTAAGGAGACTTCATGACGATGTGATGCAGATAGAGAAAGGCCTCATCGCCTCAAAAAATCCAAGATACCAACTCTACGTGGTTAATGTGCCGCGGCAATTGTGGTACATCGACACATTCCCCGCGGAGAAGTTCTTCCTTAGATTAGATTACATCTTCGACATGTTTCATGTGAAGAAGCTGGATTTTACGTTTTTCCGCCTTTATGCCTTGCACATGAACTACCTCATCGGGGTTGAGCAGATACCTTAATCTGTGCCACTGACCCGTACTTCATGCACGAGGGCTTCTTGGCAGTCTGCGCAAAGCACTGTGAATACGCGAGGGACTACCTCGTCAATTTCATGCTTGCCAATAAGGACAAGTAGGCGATTCTCGTGCCTTATCATCCCCTGTAAGTCATCCGCGCCGATATCCTTCCTTTGATTTCAATCATTCATTTGCACAGTGGAGGCTAATTAATTTGAGGTGTACTTATTTTGCGCAGCGGCGGGGGCGCCGTCCTCATCATCCTCTACCCCCGATACTCCCACTATCTTTGCTTGGACTCGTCGAAGAACATTAACAAAAAGGATTACACCCACATCAAGTCTGTTCTCGACAGTGCTATCTTTTACTATGACACATGGGGTGGAGAGGTCAAGGACAAGAAGAGAAGGGACGGCAGGGCCGCCTTCGGCCATAAGACCGAGTTCTGCTGCATCCAGCAACCAAGTGATTCTATTAATGATGGATTCTATGTCCTACACCAAATGCTGGAGTACAGACGGGATCACCAGAACCTTCGCATGTCACCTAGATCCGGCGATGCCCATATTCTGCAATGGGCAAAGAAGTTAGGAGATATCAAGGATCATCGACTTCGAGCTGAGTTCTATCACATCCAGCGCGAACTTGCCCTAATCATCATGAAGGAGGTCGTCGAAAAAACAGGGATGTTCTACGAAGAAGGATAAATGCCGCGGGAAGACGTCCGAACACACATAGCCTCTCAGCGTCTCGACCTGAAGCCTTTCACTAAGCTCTGGGACGACATGTTGGAGTGATTGTTGATATATTACAATGTGTCCGTTTAGTCCATACTTTCTGCATGAAAAAACTTTGAGTTATGCACGACAAAACTTTATTTGTGATGTAATTAAACCGTCCTCCTCGACTATCGAAGATTACTCTAGTTAGGGCATGTTGGGTACGATAAACTTTGTTATTTATGCTTATGATATGTTGCTTCTATTTTTGCCAAGTCTGTCTCTTTCTGTTGCTCAACTATATATGTTGCATATCATCGACTCATGTGACAATGCAGGTGCATAGATCATCGATGGCGAAGAAGTGCTATGCTAGGCGTATATATACGACGAGTGACCAGAGTGTCAGACCCAGGTGTACCGGTTTCCGGTTTCCAAGCGACAGTCAGTAGTTAGTTTAGGTTCACGCTAATGCGAGAGAGGGATACGAACTCATGTACTGCATAGTTCCGCTCTCACTCATAGTGATAGCTCTTCTCGCGTATATCATTGTTTAGATGGATGACGATGTAGTTGCAAGTAATCGAGACTTGTATTGCTATTTTCGAGATGATGACGAGAGACCACTTTGTGTTGGATGATGATTATGATGATGACATGATTTGATGAGACTATTTGTGTGTATATGCTATGATTACATTTGTATGTGCATGATATGCTAAAGATTATTGTATAAATCCTATTCAAATACAAAACAAATATGCAGAAAAAAAAAACAGAAACTAATAAAACTAGCATTAGCGAGGGGAATAAAGTTAGCAGTAGCACTCCCTTACCAGTAGCGCTTCCTGCTAAAAAGCACTGCAGATATTAGCAGCAGCTCCCTGAAATAAAGCTTGCTACTGCTAGCCATTAGCTGTAGCGCCTTATCAGTAGCGTGTCATCCCGCGCTACTGATAGGCAAAATACCGGCGCTACTGATTGGGTTTTCCCTAATAGTGAGGCGACACATGCAGAATAAACCATGTAGACTCACACATGTTCATCCCCGCTCTGAAGCTCCAATGGTTGAAGGTTGTATGAATCGCGATTTTGAATCGGATCGGAGCTCCGATGAAAGGATTGCAAATCGTAGAATCTTCACTATCAGCATCGTAGAAACATAGATTCTATGAACTAAAGTCGTAGAATCAGATGGGTTAGTTAGGATCGTAAAGTCATAGAATCATATAAGAGAATCACGATTCTGACAACCTTACCCTACCATCATCGGGGCCGCATGGCTAAGGAGAATCCATTAAGACAAAGAAAGATCTCAAAACATGCATCGTGGAGGTCGAATTTCGCGGTTTGAATCTACAGCAACCTGTGTAACCTACCTGCGAAATTTGCCAATGACCCGCACTATCCACTACTCCCTCTGTCCCATAATATAAGAGCGTTTTTGACACTAGTGTAGTGCCAAAAATGCTCTTATATTATGAGATGGAGGGAGTAATATACTATTAGATGCCACCAACCATGAGGAGTCAGGACAACACAGCTAGTGGGAGTTTGGAATTGGTGAGCTTGAAAAAAAACATTCCCCTTTTCATCTACATCTCTCCCGCGAGAGATCGAGCGAACCCTAGCGCGCCGCCATCCCCCGTCTTCCCTCCCCGCTTTCTCCTCCTCGCCGCCGCCGGGTGGTGCCGCCGGGCAAAGCCTAGCCATCATCGGCAGCGGTGGAACATGGTGGTTCGACGCTCTCACACGGGACACGGCAACGACGGCCTCCTGTGCGGTTGCGCCAGTGGAGTGGGTGCATGATGGGTCCGTGGTGGCTGCATGGCGGCACGCGGGAGCTCGGCGGCGTCGATTGCGTGTGGATATGGTGTGGCGGCGCAACGTCCGTTTCACGGCAGTCGGTGCACGCCGGGCGGCGTCGGTCTCGAGCCAGGCATGAGGCCATGGAGGCTCAACGCGACGTAGGCAGTCCTCCTCCCCTCCCTGCCCCTGAATGCTTCTCCCTGTCCTGTGGCTTGGTGGTCTTCAGATCAGATGAAGCCACATGGAAGGGTCGGAAGGGCTTGAGCATGTCATTGACCGCGGCGGGGTTCGGCGGCTGTCGGCTACAGCGGATCCCATGGTGGAGGCTTGTTATGTAGGGATCGCGATAGATGTGGTTCTATTTGTGGTGTTCCTAGAGAGGGCAGGTTGTGGCGGGGGTCCCTATTCTCCTTGGGTCGGATTGGTGGCGTGCGGGTTGCGTGTCGGCCATACTTGATAGTTTCGACTAGGGGTCGTTCTCGGGGCGAGATAGACTGTGGCCCGGGGCGGGTCGGAGCTAGCGCTCTGGGAAGGCGAGGTTGGGACGAGATATGCCTCCGGGCGCGCGGGGGGGGGGGAGGGTCTTCATCTCGTGGGAGATGGTGGGTGTTGGTGGTGGTAGTGACATCGTGACACTAGCCGTCGGATCAACATCGTAGGCCATAGATGTGGCGTTGTGCGAGCTTGCCTGGTCCAAGCCAGAGGGATAGGTACGAGGCTTGCTCGACGACGACCGTCGGCAGTCACTGGTTCGTGTCCCTCCAGGTCCACCAGGACTAGTTGGGGACGCATGTTTTGGAGCTTCCTATGGTGGAGGTGTTGACCCGACATTGTCAGCTGATGTCGGGCTAGGAGTGGATGGAGAGGCGTCCGCTCCTTCTACCATGGTGGGTTGTCAGGAAGGTGGTGGTTGGCGGTGTTTCGGACCCTGCATGCTAGGGAGGTGACCTCGGATGGTGTACCACATGGTTGGCTCTTCGGAGGACGCTATGACGGTGGCCGTGGCTTTCCTTCTTGGTCATGTGGGCGGTGAGGGGGTAGCATCGGGTGGCCTGCGCTTGTCCTCTGTCGGTGGTAGTGGTGATGCCCAGATCCAGATCTAGGAGTCTGAGCTCGTCGCGGTTGTCCTGAAGACCTCATGGTGGGATGTGTGAGCTGCTGAGTGGAAGCTCCGGGCCTTGGTGCCGCCGCCGCCGCCGCTCGTAGGCACCAATCTGTTTTTGAAGATGTTTCTCCTCTCGGAGTGAGGTTTCCTAGTGAAAATCCATGTCCTTGTCGGACTCGGCAACGGCGACGCTTCGTGCCGTCTTTCCTCCCGAGGGCGTTGTTCGTGGAGCTTAGGTGTGTTAGGGCGTAATGTGACGTTCTACTCCGTCCTCCTTGTGTTCTTCTTCGACAACATAGTACGTGTGTTCTGCGTGATTCATGTACCTTGAGATCCTCTTTGTAAGAGGGCTACCCCTCCACCTTGTATCGCTCGTCTGTGTACTTTGATCGTTGTTGTTTATATATAAAGTGAGGCGAAAACCTATTTCAAGGAGTCGGCACATTGTCCATATTCCTAGTGTTGCCACTGGATTATCAGACAAGCTAATGTTGATGATCGACATTCAGTTCATGGTGACAGTAAGAGAGCTTTGTGGATCGGGTTGACCGGAGGCTCACTGATATGAACTCCTAAGGATGATACTAACAAAGTGACACGGAAAGTTCAAGTCGGAACTGAATTCCGATGAACGCATCGAGGTGACACCGAAGTTGGCAACAAATGGTCCATGCCCGCGGATGGCACAGATTGTGGTGCATGAGGTCAACGACAGCAATACGATGCGGGTCAAAGTCTAGGAGGATGGCGGCATATAACTGAGTAGATGGGTGCGGGTAATTTGAAATTTTTATCACCGAGTGTGACATAGACGTGTGGCTGTCGGTGTGGATTGAACGGCGAAGTTCGGCCTCCACAATGCACGGTTCGAGTCCTTTTTCGTTCGAATGAATTCTCCTGTGTCGATTCGGCCGAGGGAACTCTAGTGTGATGGAATGTATAAATGCGAGTTTGCATGGTTTACTATAGCCCTGCGTGACCTTTTGGTTGGCGTGGGCAAGGAAAAGTTCTCTTTCTAGCTGTGTCCAACTAAGAGCAAATATAATAAAGTACAGTCAATATCCTGTAAAGATTAAACCATTTATATTTCTGCTGAGTTAGATGAGAGATAAAAGAAGCGGGCTATGGATTAACAAGCGGCAGCACGTACTCTAAGAGATATTGTGAGAGTGTAAGGTGGGAAATGTATTCATAATGTAAGGTGGGATATTAGATTGTCTATATATGATATGACAATTTCATATAGTCGGTTGTTGACTATACTATTAAACGTGCTCTAAAAGATATTTTCGTCCTCGCTGGCAACTAAGCAGTCTTTTCCTCCTCGAGCGACAACCCCGGGCCCATCCAAGAGTTAAAACGCTTAATATTTTCATTGGGATAGCAATGATGTTGTTATATTTTTGCAATTTCTGATTTTGTGATCATATTTACGAGATTTTCCAAAAAATAATATAGCAAAATTCCCTCCAAAAATTCACATTTAGTCCAAAAGTTTGTTATTTACAAAATTAAGCCTCGCCTAGTCTATCCCCCGAACCATTAATCCTTTTTGTTCTGATAAACACGTCTACCTTTATTCATACACAAACCCACTACAAGTACATTGATTTGGATACAAGATCTAAAAAAAATCACAAATTCACTCTTACAATTGTGAATTACAATAAAATATCTTGGACACGTCAAAAAATGAAAACTCATGAGCGATGGACGTGCTTGGGCCATGGATGATCCCATAAAAGTGCAAGGCATCAAACCAAAAAAGAAACACCATAATATCGTGGAAAGATTTCAACTCCACACAAAATCAAACCAACAAAAGCAATGTGACACAGTAACATAAACTCGTCAGGTCCAAATAATCAGCTCTGCAAGGACATATAACACTCTGTCTCCACTGCACCGGCACAAAGAAATATAGTAATTTATTCGCATAAGACAACTATGACTACGAGATGTTGACAAAAATTCTAAATTTCTTGAAGATCCGAGGTCCTCCCACCTCCAAACGCCAAGATGGCATCTGGAGGCGAGGGGACCAAAAATTCCTTGTGATGGCTGCTAGGGTTCCTTCATCTCCTTTGCCCTGCACTAAACCATTAATCACTCAAAAGTAGAAATTTTCATCGCCCATGCCTCAGCCTTCTAGCCCATTTTCTTCTCTACCAACACCACTTTCATAGAAAATTTAGGTGGTCTCTCGAACTTCTTCTCTGTGCCGGCGCACCGATCAGCACGCCTCTCGCCATCCCGTCGTCCCCTTGACGGCAATACTATCGCCTTCTCCCCTCACCTGTATCCCCGTCGCCTTCTCTCACACCTTCTTTTCGCTCACTGATATCGAAATCAGTATTTTTGCAGCTGGCACGACCGTTCGTCACCGTTGAGGTCCATGTTCGTCGCGAATCAAACCGCCTTTCCTTGGAGATGGTGTAGAAGGCTCAAGCGTGAGCCATAGTTAGCCGACGGTGCTGGAATCGACCAAGTTGACCACTGCCGCCACCCCCATTAGAGCCCCTACATATAGGCCATGTGTGTTGCCTACCCACCGAGGAAGAGCATTTTGGCCTATTAGGCATCGTCCCGTTGTCCTCTGCTGCTGTTCATCCCTGGCCAGAGTTCCTTCGTCATCCGTCGTTGCTCCGACCCTTTCCACACACAAGGTGTTTGGCAATTTTCCCAATGGCTTTTACCACTGTTTTCTCTGTTGTTCATAGAGTATCTTCTCAAAATCAATCATGAAACACTCAAATATGTAGATTAGTAGGTTGTGGGAGATGTACTTTGATTATTCTTCGCTGGAGGAGGAAGAACAAGATGATAACATTTTCTAGTTGGCAGTCATCGTTATCATTCAAGAGGATGATACTAGTAGACCGGGGCATGGTTCTCAAATTGGATGCATCCGAATTCATCTAGATAGGTTCATGACGATCTAGTGAGCGGTTACTTCATACAGACTGTAAGGTATCCCCCCAACTATTTTTGAGACGATTCCGGATGGACCATGATCTCTTCAACACCATTGCAAGAGACATGGAGCAACATGATCCTTAGTTTAAACTAAGGAGGAATTCAGTGGGAGAACCAAGTACAAGCCCATTGTTCAAGATTAAAGCGGCCCATGCGTGTGTTTTCATATGCATGCCTGACCGATGCCAACTCAAAATCATTAAGATCTTGTTGAGGACTAAGAAGCTCACAACCAACTCCAACAAGATCTTGTTGAGCACCATTGACAACTTCCTAGAACAGTTTATTCTTGTGTATTTATCATGTATTATTTTGGAGTATTAGTTTATTTAAACTGTTTGTTGTGTTTGAATTTGAATGTTTAAGTTTGAAAACATTAAATTTGGTGTGCATTAGATTTCTCGTGTTTCGAATTAATATGTTGTGAATATATATGTTCAAATAGAATTTGTATGCAAAAGTTTGGATGAACTAGAAAATATTGTTTGGGGAGATTAAGTTTTGAGGGACAACCTAGATGGACAAAAGTTTAATTCCCTAAAATATGAGGAATTGAAGGATGATGAGTTAAATTATCGGGATGACTAAAGATGCTCTAAGTTAGTATTTGGGTGATTAAATATTTTGATCTCTCCCTTGGATGCAGCGGTGTTGGTGGCGTGACGGAGACGACCTCTCCCATCCCCTCTTCCCTCCAACACGCATCCCATGTCATGTGGCACACTAGTCGCAGGAGACGATGCAGGTGGTCATGCCGGTGGCAGTGAACATGCACAAACTACATGCTTCGCGATGGCACTAGCGGTGGTGACAAACTCCATTTGCCACGGCGACGCGGGCGGCAATGCCCGGATACTTTGAGGACTAGTCATGGTGGTGGCAGCGGCCTCCGCTGCTCATTGTGGTGGGGGTGGGCACCTCGAACACAGAGTCAAAGAGATCAAGGGAAGTCGCGGCGCATTTGCAGGCTCATCGACATATCTAAAGGCACAACGGAGATGCTCATGTGCGGTGTTGTGGGCGCTTACTGGCGATAGAATGGACACTTTCGTCTATTGTGAGGGCAGTGGGCATCACATGCGTATGTTCACGGAGCAACAACACGTCTGGAACTGATGAGTAACGGGTGCACTGGCGGTTCCCCGTCAGTATCTAGCACGGGTTGGATGGCGGCGCCGATAAAATGATGGATGTATAATGTTACATGTGCGTTCCACGATGAGGCAAGGGCGCCCCTAATGGTCGCAGGGGTGGTCTAAAGTGGGAAGGCGTCTCACCAATCTGCTAATGCCTTTTTGGTGTGGCATGAAGTACTGGCAGACATGACTATTGAATGATTTGTCATCAAGATACCAACTGAAACATTGCTTCATGCCCCAGATGAAAAACCATGTCTTCACCTATATTAACCAGGCTCGGCAGCCACAAACTTGCGTCACTACTGTCGGCATTCTGGGAACGGGGGTCCCCAGACTTGCCTGCCTGCGGCCTGCAGCGTGGCTCACCAGTGGCCCAATACGGCCCATCTTCATCAACCCAAGTTCAAGACCCTCGCGAGGGGCCAAGCCTCGCGGGGCGGCCGGCACAAGGCCTCCTCAGGGGAGGCCTCACTAGGCAGGCTCGCGAGGAGGCGGAGAGATCAAGGCGAGGGGTACCTCGCGAGGTGCTCATGACGCAAGCCATGACGATCAAGACCAGGCGGGCGCCAGGCGGGCGCCAGCCCGCACAGTGTCCTCGTTTCCTTTTTGGTGCAAAGGGGGCAAGCGCAGGCGTGGAGTACCAAGGCGTCAAGCAAAGATTTCCATATCAGTGCAGCAAGACCAAGACCAGCAGAGTGGCAGGACGGAGGTCACTGTCGAGCCCAAGATGGCGTCATCACCAGTTTCTTTGGCAGTCGAAGACCACCTTTAGTCAGGATTGCTTGTACTAGATGTCCCCTTTCAAAATGGTCGTTGTTGGCTCCCTTCCCGCTCAATATTTGGGAAAAGGACCAGGCCTCTATAAATAGAGATAGCCACCACCGTAGAAGAAGGAGGGAGGTTCATCCACACCACCACCACAAGAATACCTCTCCTCGCGAGGCTGTTCTTCCTCTGTACTGTTCATCATCAGCCCAAGAGGCAATCCACCACACCACACACAGGAGTAGGTTATTACACCACAAAGGTGGCCCGAACCTGTATAAATCTTGCGTCTCTTGTGTTGTTCATCGTGCTAGCTTAGAATCATGGCGACGTGTTGGGCGTGTTTCGGTAGGGAGAAGATCTTCGTGCGCACCCCAGAGTTCGAACCTTAAGGGTTTTGCCAGAACTCGATATCCGACAACTACTTTGTTGGAGGCATTGTCTATTGACTGATGTGCTGGTCTTCATTGACTGGTCTCAGCAATCAGCATGAAAATCCTTGTCCTGCCCATCTCCAACCGCACATGATGATGATGATGTGAGGACATTTATTCTTAATGGTGTTGCCGGGTGAAAAGTCGATTTAGTCGTAGATGTAACTTCATATATCTTGTAATGATTTGACTGTGATTGGTTTTATTTGATACTACGCTTAATCTAAAAATGAACATGTGCATCTAATGCGGAGGCCGGGGAGATAATCCTTCAAGAATGCTAAATTCATGCATCTTTTGGTAGTGGTTCATGCTATTTTCACAAAAAAAATCTTTAGGCGCTCCAAATTCAAGCATCTTTGGGTAGTAGTTCATGCTGGTAGTAGTCTGAGATCCACGACTGCACGTCCACGTACATCTTTTAAGAATCGGAGTAAGGAGTAAGGGCATCTCCAGAATGGACACACAAACCACCCGCATTCGTCCAGACTGTGCTGCAAGGACCGCGGAAGCCATCTAACGCGGGTCTGTATCAGTCTGCAAGACGGTCCGGATGCGATTTCTCCTGCAAACCAGAGACAAAAGTGGCGGAGCATTGAGGGAGTCCGGACACCCGAAACGTCGCTTTCCGACACCCCAGGCTCACCCAAAACCTTCTTGGACCCCGCGACTCCATCCTCCTCATTTTCTCTCCTTCCTTCTTTTTCTCTTGCTTCTGCCGCCGCTCCACCACCTCGAGCACCACGCCACACCCCTACCAGAACTCCGCGTCTCCATCACCTCCGGCGCTCCAGGACGGCTCCTAGTCGCTTCTCCTCTGTCTCCATTCAACCCCTGTCCTCCGACCACCTCGCCAGGTACTACCCGCTACTGATATTCTCACCATGCCCGGGAACTATTCGATGAATCGCCAGAGCTGAAAACAGTTGTCCCTTCTTCTTTGTAGAAATGGATTCAGATTTGGAGTACATATACGAGCAGTATGCTGAGTCGTCCGATGGCTCGTCAGATGAGGAGTACTCTGATGAGACGTCATTGATCCAGGCGGTCCTTGAAGACGCGGAGCGTGCCGAGGAGCATGTTCTCAATTTCAAAGGCTTGATTAGGGGTCATCTAGTTCTCAACCACAACATGGCGCATTTGACACCGATAGCCGATTACTTTGCCCCCGATGCACTATTCGTTGACCATTTTCACCAGCGTTTTCGGATGCGCAAGATTATATTCGATCGTTTTTTACCATGGCGTCCGGTCCTACAATGCATGACTACTTCATCTCGAAGAAGGATACCGTGGGAACGATTGGCTTCTCTGATAACCAGAAGTGCACAACCGCACTCTAGATGCTTGCATATGGCACGACCGCTGATTCGCGGGACGAGTACCTACGGATGTCTGAAAGCACATGCGGAGATGCCATGGTCAGGTTTGCAACTGCCATGGTCGAGGTGTTCGGACCTCAGTATCTGAGAGAACCAAATGTGATAGACACCGAGAGGCTCTTGGTAATCTCATAAGCAAGTGGCTGGTCAGGTTTGCTTGGGTCTCTTGACTGCATGCATTGCAAATGGAATAACTGCCCAAAGCATTTAACGGGCAATATCAGGGTCATGTTAAGAAGCCCACCATCATTCTTAAAGCAGTTGCATCACAGGATCCTTGGTTTTGGCACACTTTCTTTGGCATGCCCGAGTCTCACAATGACATCAATGTGCTACAACGATCATCGTTGTTTGCGAGGCTGGCTGAATGAAAAGCTGCTCTTTGCCACTATACTATCAATGGACATGAGTACATGGGCTACTATCTGGTTTATGGTATCTATCCTCCATGGGCTACCTTTGTCAGCACCATCTCTAACCCAACTGGCCAAAAAAAGACTCACTTTGCCCAAAGACAAGAAGCGGATAGAAAGGATGTCGAGAGAGCATTTGGAGTTCTGCAGGCCCGTTTTATAGTTGTTTGTGGACCTCCTAAACAATGGGATCCGAAAACCTTGTGGGACGTGATGACATGTTGTGTGATCATGCACAACATGATCGTCAAGGATGAGGGTGACGATGCTGACGCAGCTGTGAAATCTAGGAACATGGGCGATCCTATCCAACTTCTGGACCAGAATCCGACCACATTTGAAGAGTTTATTCAAATGCATCAACAAATTCGGCATCGACCAACTTACGAGCAGTTGAAGGAAGATCTGATTGAGCATCAGTGAATGGTGAAAGGGGACAACAATGTTGGGATGTAATATTTGAACTTTTTAAAATTTGAACTAGTGCTGCATGCGACTATTTGAACATTTGTATCCTCTACATGAGGCTAATTAATCATGCGGACTTGAAAAAAAAGAGAAAGGCCGGATGTATGCAGCTAGCGTTGGATGGCTGTCTTTCACATCCATGTCCGTGGACTGGTCCTCACTGTCCGTGGAGGAATGAGGAGGAAATTTACGGATTGCCATTGGAGATGCCCTAATGTGTTAACTGTTGGGACATCTGACATCTAAACAGGGGTCTTGTTCACAATAGTATTCTTCACGGGACATCTCTGTAGGGCATGTCCGCACCAAAAAATCGATATGATCTGAACCAAGATGTACCCTTCTATATTATAATTGTTTTAGTTTGGCCAATAATAAATGAGTGATATGGGTTTTAATCATCACTGTAGCAGTTCACTGTTTCGCTTTAAACCTATTTGGCCATCTACCAGCAAAGAATAAACTGTCTTTTTAATCTTTATTTTGATCAAGGGATTGACGCACGAATGCTTGGTGCCATGATAATTGGAAAGGGACATTTACATTTGTGCCCCTAACTCGAACCCACTACTCAAATTTACCCCTAACTTTTTGATGTGCTCAAATTTGCCCCTAAAAAGCATTTTAAGTCACAGGAATGCCCTTCCATCTCGTCAAAGTTGTTTGACCAAAACTTTGAAAATTCATAACAAATTCATATGAACTTATAAGAATGCAATATAAGATATCAAAATGCTCATAAAAACAACACCTATATGCACATGTCATTTACGTTCATGACAAAAGCACTCTTTAAAGCTTTTTATGGTTTATAATATTAAAAAATTTTAGGTTGAATGCAAATAAATGCACATGTAGGTGAGGAGCGTAAATGACATGCGCGTATAGGTGATGTTTGTATGAACATTTGAATATCTTATTTGCATTTTTATGACTTCGTATGATTTTTTTATGAATTTTCAAAGTTTTGGTCAAACAACTTTGACCAGATGGAAGGGCATTCCTGCGACTTAAAATGCTTTTTAGGGGCAAATTTGAGCACATAAAAAATTTAGGGGTAAATCTGAGAGTGGGTGCAAATTAGGGGCATAAATGTAAATGTCCCAATTGGAAAACCCTTCCTATCAGTAGTCTGATCCCTATCGATGCCCACATTATGCACTTGATGGTCACCCTTACAAAAGAGTCGCTATTTGGGTGTACCTATTTATGTATTATGATGGCCATGTCCCTTTTCTTCTGCCGCCTCCTCTTTTCACCGTAGTACTAAATATTATCGAGAAGTTGTAGGGGAGGGACGTTTTGACTCTGAGGAGCATATGCTCCCGGATGAATAGTAAATTCAAAGCAAATAGTAAATAAATTAGAAAACAATCTATTTTTTGGGTGTTCATGTTGGTATAACAAGCATGCTTGATAATTTTCATGCAAAACGGGATAGCGGTGCTTTGTCGGCGGAAACAAATAAAATTAAGTGTAATATTTGTAGGTAACATTCGGCGTTCGATTTTTTTTTCTTCGCACAGGTCAAAATGCTTAAGCTTTTCCACTAAACATTTGCCGGTAGCATTTGGGTACAATGAACACGTCTAATTTCTTTTATAAAAATTAACATTTGCAAAAAACATTTTTGGCTGGCAGGAGCACATGCTCCCAAGAGCCGAATTGGATTTCTAGAAGTTGGGGAGAGCTTCAAAGATTTCTATGCTTAGAAACTCTCATGGGGTACATACCGTGTTGGTTGTCCGATTGCCTTGCGGACCCACAAAGACGTTGGATCCACACGAGAGCACAACAAGTTTTAAAACTTAGTTGCTGAAACTTACAGTTTTGTTAGTCATGGGTTCTGAAACTTATAATTTTACCAGTTGGTTCCACTAAGTTTCAGAAGTTGAAACTTAATGAAGTTTTTAAAACTCATCAAAATGTATTTAAAATGGATCTAATTTGAAAACCCTCGTCACCAGAAACACGAATATACAAATGAAACTTAACTCGGACTTTTGGTTCAAAGGATATGTAAGGTTTCATAAGCAATAAGAAAAAATGTTGCATGCCCCCGCACCTCCTGTGTGCTACAAATCCTCTCCCTATGTATGTATTAGTTTGTCTTTCTATACATGGTTCAGATCCATTGCCCACAAATTTGATGTATATCATTATAATGTGTCAATTTTGCTATTTCTCAATTGCCTAAAAAAACAAATTTACATCACTATTTTGAGCGAATCCCCGAGGAGCATGGGGACATCAACGAGCCAGAGCCAGAGCCAGGAGAGAGACAGAGCCAATGGCAATGTGGCAATAAGTCGCATGTCTAGGGGGGTTAGAGGTTGACGGGGTCGGTTGCGAGGGAAGGGGTGAGGGGAAGGTCGTTGGCGAGGGAGATCAGGATGGGGTTTAGAGCGGGCCAGAGGTAGGAATGAAAGGGGCAACAACGTTGCCGTTAGAGGGGAGTCAGAGGTTGATGGGTTCAGGTGCACGGAAGGGGGAGGTCGCTGACAATGAAGATCGTGAAAAGGTTCAGAGGAATGGAAGGTGCAACGACAACATGGCGAAAGAATGGTTAGGGCACGACTGATGGTGATTGGGGGTGCAGATGCATGCAGTTAGGCCAGGGTAGGATGGCATCTCGAGAAAGAGGACGAAAAGTTAAAACGGTTGGAGGAAGAAAAGTCTCATCTGGTCACTCGCGTTCTATCCAACGGCTCACACTAAATCAACTGACACAAAATAATATTTTAGAAAATTGCCCCATACGTGGCTCTTTTATGTATATATTTTTTCTTCCATATTTTTAAGGCAGACTGGCTTGGGTCAACAATTCATTATAGATTAAAAACGAGGCGAATCAATGAGAAAAAACCCAATGAAACTAGCTCTGTTTCACATCTTGCGAGACCCTACCCAGAGGACAATACGTGTTTTGCACCCATCTTGACCGTCTTCTTCCCTAGTTTCAGTCTTCGCCAAATTTCTATCATCCAAAAATGCAATCTTTTGGCTAACCTTCTCGTAAGGTCGGCTACTACATCTGTCCTTCTCCTAACTTGCCAAATTTTTTGGACGCGGTTCGTATGGTCAGTCCTCTTCGCCACATCTCGTCCATCTGAAAGAAGGAATGTTAGTTTTTACAGGTTCCACGAGAATTAAGTGTCATTCTCCTAACTTGCCAAATATTTTGGGTGCGCACCGTATGGTCAGCCTCTTTGCCACATCTCGGCCATCTGAAAGAAGGAATATTACTTTTTATAGGTTCCACGAGAATTAACACAAGCCAAATCGGGATTCTTGTTCAGCGACACAAGAACTAGTGTAGAAGTGGTAGCAACCAATAGCCTTCGATGGGTGATGGTCTAGTTTTTTTCGAAACGGAGGCATAAAATTTGCCTCATCTATTAAATAAGGAGAGAATAGAGTTTAAAGTTTTACAGGACACCCCATACAAGCGACATAACAATTACTCACACACAATGATAGTCCCTAGTTTCTTTGCGCCGGTAGTAACCCATAACTTTGCCTCTCCAATGATGGTTTGGACGAGAATAGGCGGTGGCGCAAATTTTTGCCGAAATACCCTAGCATTTCGCTCATTCCAAATGGTCCAAGAGGTGAGCATGATGAGAGAGGACATGGCATGCCAATTCGGGTTTCGGTCATCGGTACGCTTGACCCACCACTCCTTGAAGGATTCATCAAGATGCCAATCGGGAATGTTGACGTGAGGTAGCCCAAGCTTCTCGATGATAGATCTCCAAAGCCTAAGTGTGTAATGACACTTGAAGAAGAGGTGTGGCCCCGTTTCTTGCTCTCTCTTGCATAGTGGAAAAAGTCCACAATTGACCCAACCACTTCTCCAATCGATCGACGGTCCAAATTCGGTCTTGTAGGGCTAGCCACGCAAAGAATTTAACCTTAGGGGGTGCCCAAGCCTTACAAACCATACGGTCCATGGGAGAGAGAGTCAATCCAAGGAACAGAGCCTTGTACGCAGTGGCCGCCGAGTAGATCCCATCGTTCGCGTGCTTCCAAGTAATGTCGTCTTCAGCTTGGTCCTCAAGGGGGAAGTCATGAACAAGCATCCAAAGAGTGAAGAATTCGCTAATGTGGCGAATGGAGATAACAGTGTTTGGATTGATTTTGAGACCCATGCATTCTCATTGAGAGCTTCACGCACCTTCCAATTCTTTCTCCTCGAAGCCTCGTAGATTAATGGAGCAATATCCATGGGTTTCCATCCAAATAGCCAAGGGGAGTCCCAGAACGTTGTTTTTGCACCGTCACCCACAATGATAGTTGTAGAGGCGTAGAAAAACTCGAGGTCCTCGGTGGTGCAAGGGTTACCAAACCCCAACCAAGGCTTGTGGGGCTCCTTCCATTCATACCACTGCCAACGAAGACGTAAAGCCTGCGAAAAATTGTCGGTGTTGAGTACCCCCAGGCCACCATATTCCTTTGGCCTACAAACTATTTTCCAATTGACTTTGCACTTGGCTCCCGTTGTCTTATCCGCACTGGACCATAGGAACGACCTCTCCAATTTATTTAGGTTGTTGAGCGTGCTTGGCGGCACAATGACAGATGTGATTGAGTAGATCGCTTGGGATGAAATGACCGACTTGACAAGTGCCGTGCGACCGATGGTAGTGATATTTTGGCCGTCCCAAGTGGCCAATTTGCTCGCCGCCTTGTCCTCAAGGTATTGGAAATCCACCTTTCTGAGCTGCCAAATAGAGAGAGGCAAGCCAAGATATTTCACCGGGAAAGTAGCACGAGTTGCAGGCAAGCTCTAAAGAGTGTGCCCAAGATTAAGATGTCTACATTGCATTGGCACAACGGAGCTTTTCTAAAAGTTTGCATAGACCTGTCACTTTGCCAAAGCCTCTCAAGAGGCAAGCAAGATTGTCAACGTCCCGTTTGATTGGAGCCAGAAAAAACAGCAGCAGCATCCACATATAGGGAGGTTCTCACCGTAGGCCCCTGGCCACGTATCTTGTGAAGAAGGCCTTTTCGGGTTGCCAAATCCAGAATCTTATGCAGCGGATCAATCGCGATGACGAAAAGAAGGGGGGCAATGGGGTCCCCCCTGCCAAAACCCCTTCCCATGCTTAATGGGAGGGCCGGGGATGCCATTTAAGAGAATACGAGACGATGACGAGGATAGGAGTGCGGCAATCCAAGCCCGGAACCTATCCGGGAAACCCAAACGCTGAAGGAGATCTAACATGTAGCCCCACTTGAGGGAGTAAAAAGCCTTTCTTATGTCCAGCTTGAAAAGAAGAGACAGGGTCTTGCACTTGTGTAACCGCCTAGCAAAATTACGAACGCACATGAAGTTGTCACGTATGCTGCGCCTCTTTATGAATGCACTTTGCGCGTTGTAGACAAGGCAGTCCATGTGTGGAGCAAGCCGGAGCGAAAGGACCTTGGCACGCCCTCCTTTTTGGGCAATAGCACGACATTGGCGGAATTCAACCAATGCAGGTTGGAGGTGTGGAGAGAGTCAAAACACTGGATGACTCTCCGAGTCTTACACTTCTACACGCTTCATGGCTTCTACTCTTTTTTCTGAATCAAGGCAAAATATTTTTTGTCATTTTTATTGATTAAGAAGAAGATGTTAAACAATAGCTCGCAAAGTGGGGAAAGGAAATCTGCTCTCGTGTCACTACATACTCAAGTGGCAAGCACTCCCCCGTAGTTTGCTACCATAACTCACTGGGTTAGAAACTGCAGAAGGAGGAGGTTGCGCACTCGGCGTCGACCTCGTCGGAGAACAAGAGCTTCCAAATCCACCACCATACTCCCTCCATTCCTCGGCCCAGTGTCGCCCCCCGCTAGGGCGGCTCGGGCGGAACCCTACAGCCACCGCCGCCGGGCTCCCAACCCCTCCCTCCCCTCCCCTCCGCCGCTGTTGGAGGAGGCTGCCGGGTAAAGCCCCATGCGGCTGATGGCGGCGACGGAGGCTCCCTTCCCTCCCGCGTTTGGTTGGGTGAGGCAGGTCACCCGGGGCGCAGGGGCCCTCCTCCCCGATCTGAGCCGTCGTCGCGGCGGCGCGGCCAATCTGAGGCCGCCGACGGCGCCTTGGCGGCATGGTGATGGAAGGGGACGGCGGAGCGGCAGGCTTCATGGAAGATCTGGTGGTGCCAGCTGCTCGGTAGGCGTGCTTGGTCATGGCGGCGTAGGTCGCACTGGTCGGCGGCGGCGGAACATGGCCGGTGGCAGCGGCGATGTTCTCTCTTGATCCTGGGGCGGCAGCCCTGGAGGGTGGCAGCAGGTGAAGCTAGGGCTTCCCGCGGCGGCATGGCGTGGTGTCCCTGTCCAAGGCAGATCTGTGACGGCGATCTGCTATGGATTGGTTCGGATCAAAGACGGTGACGAGCGCGCGAAATCCATCTCGGCGGCTCTCGCCACTTGGCGAGGCGGGGTGGGAGCCCTCCCCCTAGGCTCCAGTGGTGGCACACTCAGGCTGTGGCCGGTGTGCTAGGGCTCCTACGATGACACTGTTATTGCGGTTGGTCGCCGGATCTAGGCGGCTGGATCTGGAGATTTGAAGGCGGTCGAGACAGTGCACATGTTGTCGGGTGGATTTCTTGTGACGGATCCGGGTGAAAACCTGGTTTTCGGTCGATGGCCGGAGCCGGTGATGACGATGCCCTTATCATCGTTTCCTTCATGAAGGCATCATCGAGGTGAAGCTCCCAACTCCACTCAATACCTCCGGGGGAAACCCTAGATCAGCTGATCGGATGTTGGCGGCAAGCATGTGTCGTTACCCCCTTGGGGCGGCATTCTTGGAGGTGCACTCGGCTTCATGGGACCAACAGACGACATCTTTGGTGGAGCGGTGCTTTATACTACACACTGATGGCGACGGATCTCGACGGCGTGGCGCAGTGCAGATTCGGAGTTCGATGTGCGAGGATGGACTCGCGTAGGAGGACGGCGCTGTCTGGCATCGTGGTGGTGTCGATGGCAGAGAGACCTGGGATGGTAGATGCAACAATACAGCTCTGAAGATGGACTGGTGGCAGGTGGCTGCGGCGGCCTCATACCCGCAAAGCGCCCCGGTTGAGCAAAGGCGCCAGGTCGGTAGGTGCCCCATACCCGGCAGGCGTCCTGGTTGGGACCTCAGGTCTTAGATGTTTAGGTTTGACTGCGATGTCTGTTTGGTATTAGGCCCAGACTATCGGCGCCCCTTCATCAACTGGATAGGAGTAGCGATAGTTGTTGCTTAGACGGTGGCTTTAGTCTTACTGTTGTATGACTTTGTAAGGTCTTGTGAGATTAATTAATAAAGTAGCCGCATGCATCGCCCAGATGCAGAGGCCGGGGGTCCTCCTCCTTTAAAAAAAAATAGACCACAATAAAGGTTTTATACTTAATTAATACAAATTTACCGAAGAACAATTGTTCTACAGTTTCAGGGTCAGAAATAGAATGGTCATCGGCTTGGCGATATTGCTAAAAACCATTGTGTTGCGCTCATTCTAAATTGTCCCCGAAACAAGGCGGCTAGGGCCTTCCTCCCTTTGGGGTGCCTCGACCCATGGTACTTTCTAGCGCTGCTAGATGAAGCTGGGCACTAACTGAAACTAATAAACTAACGAGGAGATAAAAGATGCAAGTAGTCTGTATTGAACACCACGACTCAAATAAATTATTTAGTTTGGTTGTCTTTTTTTAAAAAAATAATACGCTAATAACGTATCATGTTTTGATAGAAGATAGAAGGTTAAATTTACAATAAGCTTGCGGGAGATGCGAAACATCACTGTAAACCGAACCCACTTAATACTTGCAACACCTAGGACTAAGACTACTCTCTTACAAAGCATTGTAGTCCACCTACTTTAACCCTGCAATCTCCACTCGGCGAGCTCATGTTTTGATAGAAGATAGAAGGTTAAATTTACAATAAGCTTGCGGGAGATGCGAAACATCACTGTAAACCGAACCCACTTAATACTTGCAACACCTAGGACTAAGACTACTCTCTTACAAAGCATTGTAGTCCACCTACTTTAACCCTGCAATCTCCACTCGGCGAGCTCACCTAGAATGTGGTTCTTCAGATCTTGAGCCGATTTTTGCTGATGCGTCCTGTTGAACACCCGACATTGTGTGGCTTCCAAAGTGCCCAAGCAACATCAATAGCGAAGGTGTCAAAACACCGCTTGCTTGTGTGAGCAGCCCAAGAAAGTGCCATGCCGAACATTTGGATTAAGCATGTCCAAGCAATCATGCCAAACTTCCTTAGCATACCTGCATTGCACAAGAATGTGCTCGGCATAATCTTCCTCTTGGGCAGGTATGGCAAGCTGACGACTGATCTTTAATGCCATGTTTGGCACGCCGATCGAAAGTCTAAATCCGATGCTGAACTGTCAGGCACACAACAACATTTTAGTTGCGCCCAAAACCTGGGTGTCTTTGGAGAAGATGTTTTGACATCGGTGCTAAATATGTGTCTTCTTCTCGATGAGGGTCTCATGCGATGGAAGAAAAAATAATTCCATAGTTTCTTTTTCTGAATTATGGCAACGAGATGCTTCCCACAGTGCCAGGTATGCCTGAACCATACAGGGCCCAGCAGCGCATGCATTGCTCGTGCACAATCGAGGCATACAAAACGAGCGACCATGGAGTAGCGAAGTTGTGCTCCATTTCAAACAAGCAAAAGTGAAGGCTCCTCTGCGCAAAATTTATGACAGCTAGCCTGGCGACAATGGCCATCACAGGATAGCGGTACTTGCAGGCAGGTAGCCAGGTAGCTCATTGATTGCACCTGCAGATTTAGACGAAAAATAATTGATCCTCTACCAAAGATGTGGCTATCTGACCTTCTGGCTGTACTAAGACTAGACTAGATAACATAGATGGTAACATCACATTTACTACGACAAAATAGATGATATGGCATATGTAATTAATGAAGAAAAAGAGACATGTGGTAACATAGTTAGTTACTGTAACATCACACATATTAATAAAAGATGAGTCTATAACCTAATAAATGAATTGATGCTGACACAACACATATGTTACTACCTACCGTGGAGGTAGTAATATAGACTAGTAATATATGCATGTTACTACTCTAAGTTACTCATCACTGTGACTAGTCTAACTACTACTTCCGCCACAACATAGTGCGCCCATGCATCCCGAGATCTAAATTTAACCGTAAATTTAACCAACGAGACCGATTGCAGCAGGAGCAAAAATTATACCACAAGCAGTCTAGTTGGTTAAATTTACAATTAAACTTAGATCTCGGGAAGCGCATGCGCACTACATTGTGTAACGGAGGCAGTACTAGGTGAGCTCAGGAGCTAATGCCCTTGCTAAAAAAAATATTTTCATTTTTGGTAAGTTTTTTTTTTAAGAAACAAACATACACTTCAAGTTTGATGCCCACGTTTTTGATGACATAGTATGGGGTTCGGCTGTGGCGGCTTGCTCCATGCAAGCTCGACCCTTTTCTCCAGCAAGGTTCATTGCTTGAGTTGGAGTTCTGGTCACCAGTGTAGGTGATCGTATGTTTGGCATGAGTTGACTTGAGTTCTGATGTCTGTTGCGACAAAGGCGTCAAGAGTGTAGCCTCCTCGGTGGCTCCGCCGAGAAGACATGGACCTCCTTCTGCCTTACTGATGGCTAGTCGGTCACATAGAACCACTCCTGTTGCCAGAGTTTTACGTGCTCAATGAAAGTCCCCTCTGACCGGGAGACCTTGGGGATCTTGCTAATCATGGTCCCGCTGCAGTCAGTGAGTTTGGAGCTGCTGCTATGCGGCTTGACGCTGAATAGCTTTAGCCATGACCCAAAGTGAGGATCAATGTGAAGGAAGGCTTCACAGAAAGTTATGAAGGTGGTTATATGAAGTATGGAATTTGAGGCTCGATGATGAAAATCTAGCCCATAGAAAAACAGAAGACCCCTAAGAAAGGGGAGAGGAGGAAATCCTAGACCTCGGATGAGGTAGGAGATGAAGACCACCCGCTCCCCTTTCTGGGGAGGAAGAATGGCGGAAGCTGAGACGGCCATGTTCATACCTACGGGGGATTGGCATTTGGCCGTGACGGGAAGACCTGTCGGCTTGGAGCTCGGTTATGGTGCTGGTGGTGACGGTGGAACACAACCACTACCCCCTCATGCTGGTGGCCCTCGATGCCAGAGCAGCAGGACCCTTCCTCTTGCCGGTCATCTCTGGCGGTGGAGGAAGGAAGCAAGGAGAAGTAGGAGCTAGAAGCGGATCTCTGTGCGCTTAAGCTTTCAAGAGTTTTTGGCAAGGGAACAAGGAATGAGAGCGTGGGTGAATCAATTTGTGTTCCCCTTTTTATAGGACAGTAAAAGGCAACACATCGTGCGTTATATGCACGCGAGGATTAAGGTATTTCGTTGATGATATCACCAAAAAGCCAGAGCAGGATCTCTTTATTGACGAGACGTGCCAATAGAAACGTCCTCGGGCCACGACATACCCAATAATAACTGTTGACAAGACGGTTTAGCTCCGTGATAAGTGGTGACAGTACGATTTTTGACCGAAATTTGTTAAGGTTCAGCCCACTCACCTGCCGCACCCACGTGGCAAGCCTTCGCGGCTAAGCTAAGGGAGTCTTCGAACCCAGTAAAAATAAAACTACCAAGAGCAGGGCTTTGTTAAAAATGACCCTTATTTGCTGGAGTATATCATTGTGCACATTTTTTGCCCGGTCATGTTCGAAGGGAAGACAAATGATCAGAACCTAAAATGACTTCGGGTCGGTAGGTCTTCAGATCTGGAAGCTGACATGGAAGATAGAACTTTCCTAGAAAGCCGGAGACCACCAGATTGAAGTTGTTCCAAAGATAGAAGCCAAATTCCTGGGCTTGAAGACTAGTTCAGGGGCTACTCACGGTGTCCTAGGTTGGGGGTGCACACCACGTCGGCCTGGTATTCATGGGCCGGGCCGAGGAACCGTCCACAACTGAATAATGGGCCATGCGTACCCTGGCTCTCGGCTTTCTCAAGATGGAATCCTCTGAAGACTTGGCATACACTTCAAGGCATATTTGAATGATCAGCAATGCTTATCCCTAGAATGTAACCAACCATGTGTAAACCCTAGATATCCCATGTGCCTATACAAGCTGAGGGGTTTAGTGTGTATAGACACGAGTTCAAGGCTTAGAGGTTAGAACTCATTCATACAATCTCGAGGTAGATCATCTATAGTTTGTACCCCATCCCTAATAATAAAATACAAGTAGAATGTATGATTTGACCTCTTAGAGAGGTCCCGAACCTGGGTAAAACTGTGTCCCCTTTACTTCCTGTTCACCATCGTGCCAAGATCACTAGCATGGGACCCCCTACCTGAGATTCGCCAGTTTTAGCACCGACACATGGTTAGGAGTGTACCGATTGGTGAGAAGCTCTTCATAGAGGGAGATATTAATGGACACGTGGGTACATCTAACACAAGTTTTGAAGGGGCGCATGAGGGCTTTGGCTATGGCATCAGGAATCAAAGAAGGAGAAGATGTCTTAAGCTTTGATCTAGCCTACGACATGATCGTAGCTAACACCCTCTTTAAAAAGAGAGAATCACATCTAGAGACTTTTAGTAGTGGTCAACACTCTAACTAGATTGATTTCGTCCTCTCGAGAAGAGAAGACAGGTGTGCATGCCTAGATTCTAAGGTGATACCTGGAGAGAGTCACTAGTACGCGTCGGTGCTATACACACGGTTTTTAACCCCTTTCCGCGACGACATTTGGAACCGTCGTCAAGTGAGTTGGGCGATAGGGGGTCCTTCCCACACGACCCAGAAACCGTCGGGGATATGGAGCAATGATCCAGAGGCCTTGCAAAATGTAATCGTGTGCGATGCAACACACACTAAATTCTTTCGCACGTGTAGGACCGGTGATTAAACGTTTCTAATGACGCAGTGAAACCAAACAATGTGTCTTAATGAACCGTTTGGGAAACAATATGTAAGGCACACGGGCCAACATATGAACTGTATGCTATATGTGCCCCATCACACACGAGTTTTTTGCGGAACCCACCTGCCATGCAAGACTCCATCGCACACGTTTCCCAACATTTTACCGTCTGCGATAATGTTCTATCACAAACGGTTCAGGAGCCCCTTCGCACACATACAAGTGTTGCAGACCGTTTGTGATTTGTTGTGTATCACCGACGATTGCGGCAAGAGTGACGTGTGCTTTTCGTTTGGGATCCCACATGTTTCCTGAAAAAATTACTACTGGGATTGTATTTTACATTGGGCACAGTTTTCTCCGAGTTCTCGTGTGCGATAACTTGATATCACAAACGGTTCCGGAGAGTCTACGCACATATAGTAGCGCTGCAAATCATTTGCGGTCTGCTGTGTATCATAGACGGTTCCACTATGATTGACGTATTCTTTTCGATGTGTAACGCACACACTCATTTAGTTGAACCGTGTGCGGAGCAGTTGCCAGGTTAAAACAAAAATATCCCATTTTGAATCGGAATGCAAAAAGCAAATTCATCACAATATTCAATTGAACAAATAAACAAAAATGTCCCATTTTGAATCGGCAGGCAAAAAGCAAATTCGCCACAATATTCAATTGAACAAATAATAAAACATATCTCATTTTGAATCGGCACACAAAAAGTAAATTCGCCACAATATTCAATTGAACAAATAGTGTCCACATGAAGAATATTCATCAGATTTCATAACAATTGTAGTTGAACATATGGTAGCTAAATTCCAATGATTTGTCCACACATATATACATTACATAATTAATCATAGTGTACGAAATACGAAGACGTCATCAGATGGAATACAATGGATCCATGCGTATATGTTTAGTGGCTAACTCTTACTCAATGTTTGAGGAGAACGCATGCTGAAATCTTCATTATCACCAGTGGGATTGATGTAGTGATTCAGGAAGAAGTCGCTGATAAATCTCTGAACCATCAGCAATTCACCAGCCAGGAGCGGTTCAGGGGTCCTCGGTTCTAAGATGAGCTGCAATATTTTTAAGATCAGAATGTGTCATATGAGTGGAGTAGAAGGTATTAATTAAGATAGACTTACTGGTACTAATTCACGAGGATTGTCATAACTATCAGCAGATTTGCAGATGGAGATCATGTGTCTGCAAACATAGTATCCACAAAGGTTGGTCCCTGCTTCTTGTTGAGGACACTGAAATTTTTTGTACAGAATTAGTCATGTATTTGTCCTGTTAGGAACAACCTAACCGGTGTTAGATGTATTATTTTTTCTTTGGACAAAATAGAAAGAGGTTTATTTAGAAGCTTGAACATTTGACTAGGGTAAGAAAAGGTATTTGCAGACTGTTGGATAAATTTTCCGAAAATAACAGATTTCGGTGTGTTACCAAAGAAATGATCTCGTGCTGCAAAGGTAGTTCCCTCTTGAACAGGTTTCCTGGTTTAGTTTTCCACAATGCGAGCACACTGCAAATGAAGATGAATTTTGACAACATCAATTATTGAACCAAACATGAATGCAAATTAATTTCAACATCATAGAATTCAATACCTATCCATCAATTGCTGAAGATGCGTCAGATCCTGAGCGTTTGTTGACTCTCTGAGAGAATCGATGTAGTAAACTGTGTTCTTGTTTGGAACAATGAATACCAATATCCAGTGACGGCTACATATTAAGAAAGCCATGAACTTACGAATTATGTCGAAATTTGAAAGACAATCAGTGTATACGTGGTTGTTTACTTGACTTACCGTTCATGATATGGCCAGAGAAATGATTCTGCATGGGACATGTTTTTGAAGACACGGACGACCTTGTTAACGGCCCAGTCCCGTATGTCCTTACCATGTAATGTTGTGCCATTTGCTAATTTATGATCTATGAAATATACTCACTCCCTTTTCTTCTCTGCGTGTTCAATCCCCTGAGAGGAATAAAATGCAGTTAGTTGTTTATCATTTACAGCCTTGTATGGAGAAGTTGATCAGAGTTTGTTAAGTACTTTCAAAATCAGGCATCTAACAAGAGTGCCATCGAGCTCGTTGAAGTTTAAGAAGAGATGTAAGTCCTCGAAACTCACATTGATGGAACCAGCGTAGTGTCGGAAATGATCTCTGTTGTAGTGGACTAGCAACTCATGATGACCTGCTGACATTAGATCCATGCAATATTCATGTAACTCGCGGCAACTGGAGCTGCACTCATCAAAGTATTCGCCAATAAGAAATTGCTGGCCATGTTCATAATTGTGTGCTTCAAGTACGTCTACTTTACTTTTAGCAAGGAACAAATTTACTTCTTCATCATCCATGCCGTCAATAATAATATTACTCCCCGATTCGAACAGCCTGCTGTTAATTTGGTTCTAGGCGATGATTGCTTTAAGCAAGAGGCAATCGTCATCTTTCCCTCTTCACTCTCCCGCCACGCTTCCTTGCGGATGTAGCCTTTTTGGCCACTTTCTTCTTGGTACTTGAAGCATTTCTAGTAGAACGTCTGGTTGGCTGCAAGGTAGACTGCCGAGCAGACGGTGAAGCTTCGACAAACTGCGTACCAGACGGTTTATCTATGCCGGACCACTAAGCTGGCGATGCTACTGTGATGGTTGTTGGGCTGTAGGACAGAGGCATCGGACTGCTGACCATGCGTTGAATCTATGTTGGGTTTCTGCGCAGGTGGTGCCAACTTGTCGGTGTGCTGAGGAGGCCGTGCCAATGCGTTGGTTTGTTGAGCAGGAAGTGCTGATGCATCGGAATGGTGATCACGCGACTGCAGACCTACGGGCTAATGAGCAGTCAGTTCTAGACCTACAGACTGCTTAGCAGGCGGTTCCGAAGCATCAGAATGCTTAGCAGTCCATTCCACCAGGTCGGTATGTTGAGCATGAGCTGCAGCTAGGTCTCCCCCGCTGCTTCAGCGGCCGGCATCTAAACCGGTGGTGCGTCTTCAGCAGTTGTAGGCCTTGCCACTGGCTGCTTTGGGGCGGAGGATGACATGGCCTGTACGCCACAAACTCGGGCCGGCTGATCATAGGTTGATGCATCTGCTGTCGGATTACGAGTACTAGGTTCTTTGGGGGAAGCACGCGAGAGCTGCTGTGGCAAGGAGAGCGTCACAGGTTGAGGGGCAACATTGGTTGCTCTTGGCGGGGCTTCAGGGATCTCATCAATGAACTCTATTTCCTTTTGTGGCCACTGGATGTGATGTAACAGTGTTTCTCCCAAGGTCCTTTGCTCATCAAAGTTTCCTAGGACATTCTTCAGGGCAAATTCATTGAATCCAGGCTTTACTTCAGTCATGTATCACTTCACACAGCCCGACTTCAATGGCACACTGTCCGACAAGAGGCCATCTTCCAAGAAGGGTGGGCAAACCCAGGCTACCGCACATTTTAATGTACCTTCATAATGTGTAAGCACGCCCTTCAGTCTGTCTTTCATTCCAGATAGTCAGATATAGCATCATCACGTGCAGCTGCAGTCTCAGTGTCGCTGGGATCAGCTGATGCACAACTACTCTTGTGCGGTGTTGTCGCGCAATAAGCAGCACCCTCCATGCTCGCCTCCCCTCCCATCTGCTAGGTATCTGTCAGTGTTAGAGTCTTCTGAATCATCATTGACTCCTCAATATTCTTTCGAACAGCCGGATACATGTCCTTCCTCAACCTTTCATACAATGCATTATGCTTCATTTCACTCCTCGCTTTTTTCATGCTGAGCCTCTCTTCTTTGCTGAGTGTGAAAGCCCTCTTGTGCGGGACATTAACACCTATACCCCTTGCACGGTCAAGGGTCTCTCTTGTTTCCAGAGAAACAGACAGAATGTCACATGGCCCTGAGTTCCTGTAGAACCTTCCAGGGATCTTGGAAGCCTCTAACGTCACTTGATACAGTTCTTCGTCATGTGAGTTTTTAAAGTAATAAGTTCCGTCATCACGCCTCCTTGCACGTGCCTGCAAGTAGTCTCTGGCGCGTTCGCCCTGATTTCACTATAGATCAATTGTTGTTTGTCAGATGAAGGGACAAACATAACTAATGAGGTAGATCGATCGACGCATGGGGAAAACGAGTAATAACGACCTAGCTAGCTATATGTATAGCGGGAGATCGATCGGAGTACATTCATTTGTTAGAGGCAAATAAGGCCCAGCGAGACAGATAGACAGAGAGAATGGAGCTAGGAGGTGGTGCGAGAGCCTAGCTACTAGCTAGATAGGGGGAGGAGTGTGCGCTTGTGAGATCGATGAAAAGAGGGGCAAGAGTTTACACATGTGTGGGACCGTATGAGAGACACGAGGCACGGACATAGAAAGGAGGAGATGGAAGGTGCGTGTGTATGTTGTAGGCAGACATCGCTGGAGAGGTTTATCAATCGGTGTGTGTTGGAAAGGAGTTGTGGAGACTGTGGGAGAACGGCCTAAAGAAAAAAATGAATGTGCGCGATGGATAGAATGCTAAGGGAGGGGGATGGCGAGGAGGGCGTGTGCATGCACGAGAGAAAGTTAGTGCTAGCTACAAAGGTTAGAGGATTGTGTAGGTGTAAGATACTAACAAAGATCATAATTTGATATGAAAGTGGATTCATATATTTGAATCGGAGATCATAGTTTTATAAACATATGCATGCATGAATATAGCGGTGTTACGCGTGCTGTGGTTTTGCACATGTTATACCATAATGTAATAATGCATGGTGTTTGCAACTCAGAGCTAAATATCGAACAATCTAAACCATACTATACATCGAAAAATCTCGCATTTTATTTGAATTTGTGATAATGTGTGGCGTTTGCAACTTACAACTAAATATCAGACAATCTAAACAATACTCTATATCGAACAATCTCACATTTTATTTGAATTTGTGGTAATGTGTGGCGTTTGCAACTCACATCTAAATACTTGTAGGCGTAGGGGGGCGGGGCACCATACATTATGTGATAAACACATTATACATATGAGACATGGTTTAGATTATGAAGATTTAGCTAGAGTTTGAAATGTACCGTGATTTGAAATCAACATAAAGTGGATTCAAAAAATCGAGTTCGAGTTCATATAGTACACATAGTTCATATCTAACTCGACAGTAATCATGTGTTGTGCTGTGAAGATAATACACAAACGATGGTTTAACTTGACAATAATGATGATTGTAGATCTTATTAAAATAGAGAAACAAATTCAAATGGTCTGACTTCACAACAATCATGATTGTAGATCTTATTCAAATAGAGAAACGAATTCAAATTTAGTTCATATTGAAGCGGTAGTATATACGTTTGGAATGCACTAAAACGTTCATCTGAGTAGCAGGTTGCATGCATTATATACGTAGCGAAATATTTTAACTGAACATAACATGAATTCAAAGTTTTGAATGACATTTGTAGTGCGAATTGATTTGGTACAGTACACGGGACTAGACTCTCTTGTGTGGTGCGAATTGATTTCTTTTTGTTTTTTCGTTGACGAAAATGCGATTTGATTTGGTACAGTACATGTTAGGCTTGTCCGGAAATTTCAACCCGCGCCTTGTTACCCCGAAATATTTAAGATATATCTTTGTCTCATTGTGCTCCAAAAACTCCCTCCATCTCAACCCGCGCCTTGCTATCCCAAAATTAGAACGCGCGCGAAAACTCCCACCTCCTGCGAAATCCCGACATGCGAAATGCCCGTGATACCCCTGAACCGAAAGAACCGCCTAGCTCAAATCGGTGGGGTTACTTTTGTAACTTACCCCACATTTTGGACAAGCGCGTCCCTAAGCCATGGTTACCCACTCCCATCCCATCCGCCCACCCATTCATACACCGAGGCCGCGAAATCCCACGAAGCCCCACACCCTCCTCCATCCGCCACCCAGCCAGAGCCTCTTCCCCGATGACATCGTCCACAACAACACCTCGACGTCCATACCAGATGAGGATCCGTCATCGACCTCGTCGTCCTGCCGGTTCAGCCACCCCGTCATCCACCTCCAAGGAGCTGCCCAGACATTCCCCCCGTCTTTCGCGCCACCTCCATTCCCACACCACCATCTTCACCTGCACCACTGTAAGAGCAGCATCATCATTGTTTCCTCGGAAGGAGCTGAGGCCTAATCGGCGCTACCAAAGAGGTTGTAAACTAATCGCCGCATTTTCTTCTTGATTCGATCTCACGGTGCTGCAGGTGCTCGGTCCCGAGCCGACATGGTGCAACACCATCCACGGCGGCATCGCCGGCCATTTCCTCCATGGCGTCGTTCCCTCAGCGGCGACATCCACATCAGTAGGAGCTGCTGCTGCTTTAGCTCTCGCTCAAGCTGCTGCTCTGCTCTTGCTCTCGGTCCCCTACCTGGTCTGCTCTTGCTCGCGCTGCTGCTCTCGCTCTTGCTCTTGCTTGCGCTGCCGCTATCCTCTTGCTCTTGCTTGCGCTGCTGCTCTCGCTCTTGCGCATGCTGCTGCTGCTCTACTCTTACGCGCGTTGCTGCTGCACGACCAGCAGATCTTGCTCTCCCTCAAGCCCCTCCAGCTACTACCCGAGATGCTGCGACACGATCAGCTGCCCCGGCTCTCGCATGCGCTGCTACTGCTACTGCTTTTCTGCTACTAGTACGTTCAGTTTCGACAGTAAAATTCAGTTTCGATAGCAAAATTTAGTTTCAACGGTTAAATTGAGTTTTGACAGTTAAGTTCAGAGATGAGCGGGTGATGTATTTTACATCTAGCACTTTGTGGTTATGTATTTTACGTCATCTATTGGAGATGCTATTAGAATTCCACTCAGGTTAACGTTGTCTCTCTTGTCCTGCTTCAGTCTCGCCATCATATAACTCAGCAGAGCTGCTCCAACGACGAAACCCTCCATCACAGCGACACAGTACCCCGGGCTCCATCTCCAGATACCTAAGATCTTCTTCCCCTCCTTCGACAGCCAAATCAGCCAGAGCATCCTCACCGACCAACCCAATCACGTTGAGATCGACATGGCTTCGCCAAAGAGGTTGTACACTTGTTGCATCGCTTTTTACTCTCTCTCTCTCTCTCTCTCTATATATATATATATATATATATATATTATCGACTAGGCACACGTAGTAACGTGAAATACGACTAGTTTCTCCTACTATATGACAAGCAGTGAGGTACCAGGCAACTTAGCTATCTGTGATGGACTCTCTGGAATGCCATCATTATTTATCTCTACGTGTTTGAGCTGTGCATTTGTAGATGAGCCTCGGAGTTGAGCTAGTAGGGCAGTGGCCTGGGTCCAAAGTAGTAGAAGTAGCACAAAAACATTTTTTGAGTGTGGGCTTTTCCCTGCTCATGTCTTCCTACTAAAATCGCCAGTGCTTGAAAGGAAAACTGAAGGAAAAACATAGGAATTCATAAGTTTCCTATGCTACTACTATTCATGCATTTGGTTCAAAGGAATGGTGTCGGTGTCAAAACCGGCCGATCTCGGGTAGGGGGTCCCGAACTGTGCGTTTGAGGATAGAAGGTAACAGGAGACACGATGTTTACCCAGGTTCAGGCCCTCTTGATGGAGGTACAACCCTACATCCTTCTTGACTAACTTTGATGAATATAGGGGATCTACCTCGAGATCGTAATGGCTAAACCCTAGAAGTCTAGCCTATATGAATTCTGATAGCCTCTATGGACTAATCCTCCGGTTTATATAGACACCAGAAGGGCCTACGGTTGTACAGAGTCGGCTTACAGAAGAAGGAAACTATACACCCGGACGCTAATCTTGCCATCCACACAAAGGAGAGTCCCATCTGGACACGGGGGAAGGCCTTCTACTTTGTATCTTCATGGCCCATCAGTCCAGCCCATAACACTCAGGCCGGACACTCAAGGAACCCTTAATCCAGGACTCCCTTAGTAGCCCCTGAACCAGTCTTCAATGACGATGTGTTCGGCGCAGATTGTCTTCGGCATTGCAAGGCGGGTTCCTCCTCCGAATACTTCAAAGCAAACTTCTGAATAAAAGAATTGTATCCGGCTCTGTATAACAGCCACAACCCTCAACCACGAAGGCAATATACTTAAAAAATAAGGCTTGTCAACTGACAAATTTTTTCAGCGAAACGCCACGTCTGGCCTCTTTATCATTTCGAACCATTTGTCAGCCTCCCACTTCGTTTTTTGAGACGCAACCTCTATTGACACATCTTGTCCAAGCAGAGATCGTGTCCCCTTATTGCGGGATTCACAATAATATGTGCTTGGGTAATCCAACCACGCCATTCACACGACCCCTTGGGAATAGGCGAATTTTAAGGCTTGAGGGGGGGTGATATTCATTACCTATATAAGCGGATAGAGATCCCTTCTTTTTACCCAATGCCTTCTTCCTCCCTCTGGTTTCCAATCCTCAAGCTCTAGCGCTCAAGCTTAGATCTTTCCCACCGCCCCCAACCTCTCCAGCCATGTCCGGATCCGGCTCTCAAGGTAAGTGGATGACCTCCTCCGTTACAAAGAAGGACGTCAAGGAGCTCCAGGAAGCGGGGTACCTGGCCGCGGGAGTCGCGCACAAGCTCCCTGCCAAAAAGCAGGTCATCCCCACTCCAGAGCTCGGCGAGAGAGTGGTGCTTATCCCCCACTTCCTCCGCGGACTAGGGTTTCCTCTTCACCCTTTTGTCCGCGCCCTCATGTTCTACTATGGGCTAGATTTCCACGATCTAGCCCCAAGCTCCTTCCTCCACATCTCGGTGTTTATCGTCGTGTGCGAGGCGCTCCTCCGCACCCCCTAGTTCGGCCTATGGCTCAAGGTTTTCAACATGAAGCCGAAGGTGGTTGACGGGTAGCACGCGGACTGCGGAGGTGCCATGGTGAGCAAGCTCCCCAACGTCACCTGGCCCATAGGGGCCTTCATGGAAACTGTCAAGATATGGTAGCAAGATTGGTTCTACATCACCGAACCTCGCGGCGCCAACTGGGCGGCCACTCCTGAGTTCAGATCCGGACCCCCAATGCGACTCGCGTCATGGACCAACAAGGGTCTGGTTGGGGGTCAACCGGCGAAGTGATGATGCTGCAAAAGCACATCAAAAATATTATAGAGAAGGACACCAGTCTCACTGACATGATTCAGGTGATGCTTTTCCGTCGGATCCTCCCCTGTCAGCACCGGTCTCTACATATGTGGGAGTACAACCCAGAAGGGCCGAGGACCCTACAACGGTTGTTCGACACAACGCACGAAGAGATCTGGAAGCTGCTCTTCAAGGCCCAGAAGACATGGCCGAAGACGACCGACGACATCGGCGTCGACAGCACGCATCCGGCAACCCCGGTAAGTATTTCGTTTCCAAACATAACTTCAGTTCTCAAATCAAAGGTATACTGAGCCTTCCATCTTTCAATCAGGGCTGGACAAAGAAGGAGGAGAGGATCAAGTGTTCGGCTCTGCTACCCGAAGACCCAGCCATTCCTCTGCTAACAAGGATGCTGGTCCCGTCGCCATATCAGGCGCCGGCGAAGAAGGCCAAGGAGGGCAAAAGTGGCCTCCGCCGTAAAGGTACTTCGGACGCTGTGTCCGGAGAGACCGAAGCTCCCTCCTCTCACGAGGGAGATGAAGACGAAGAGGAGGAGGAGGAGGAGGCAGAAAGCGACTCCCCCCTTAAGGGGAGGAAGAAGAAAAGGGCGGCCTCGGTAGACCCACAGGCGGAGGCATCCAAGTGGGGGAAGATATCCCTCTTAGATGGCTCGGATTCGGATGCCGAAACCATCCCCAAGCGGTGCCTCAAGGCGAATCCCCTGGACGCATCGGAAGTATCTAAGGATGCTTTACGTTCATCCGGTATTTTACGACTATGGTATAACATATTGTCTTATGTGTTTTAGTCCGGCCCGTGACCTCCCCCAACTATCATCATCTTCGGGGAACCCTCTGGCGCCAGAGATGGTGGAGAGCGAGACGCCTCCACGAGCCTCTTTGCCACCTACCACGGATGACACCAAGATGTTATCCCAAAGGACCTCTCAGGGATACGGAGAGGTGCGGGAGGCCACCAAGATGGTGCTAGAGGGTAATGCCTCGGCTGTAGAGAACATGGGGGGCACAACCCCCATGGAGACTGACGACAGGGGCCCTGACCAGTCTCGCCCCCAGTCGAACACCATTCTGGAGACCCATGTGGCTCCGGAATCGAGTGAGAAACCCCCTTCGAAGGAGGGGGGAGTGCCAACTCCGGCGGCGACCTCCACTAATCCAGAAGGTTTGATGGAGGCACTGTGACATGCTTCCATCATGGAGGAGCACCGCACCCTGATGGGTGTGTTGGTTGAGAAGGTTCAGTCCGCCAAGAGCGGGCTGAACGAAGCCTTCACCAGCCTACTAATAGGCTTCGAGGTATGCGATGTAATATTTTTAGCCGCTTTTCATATGAAAAATATGCCTGTGTATAGATAGTAGCCCCTAAGACTTTGTTCGGTTTTGAAAAACCGGCCAAACAGAGGATCAAATAATAGTTGCAGGAGGTAACGTACTGGTCTATTGGTAAATAAGCTTCCCTGTTAGTGGTGACCGCCTAGGCCGCTGAGGTTTCCGAACTCAAGCGGAAACTTTAGCTGGCCGATGATGATATCGTCCGCATTAACAACCGGTTCAACGAGACACAAGGTATGTTTTGAAAAATTATTTGTACACCTGAGGTGATATGCCAATGTGGAGTGTAAGCTCTTGTGTCACCCTGATCATTATTATAGTTAATGCGGCCGAGGTCGAAACCCCGAAGAGCGCCGTCGCCCAAGCCAAGGAGCAGGCACAGGTGAGCAAAACGGCCGCTGACAAAGTAGCCATGGATTTAAAGGCCGAGCAGGTCACCACCGGTGTGAGGAGCGGGTGACCGAAGTGGAGCAAGAACTCAAGGATGCCGCCGGCAAGTGCGAGGCCTTGGATGAGAAGAATAAGGCCCAGGGGGGTCGATCTCGCAAAGGCTCTCCAAGAGGCCAAGGAGGCGCGAACTGGGTCCCGGGCGGCTCGCGAGGAGATCAAGCAGGCCGAACAGGTAGCGGTTGGTAAGCCCTTTCTCTTGTAGAGTAAATTTGGCAGTTAGAAATACGCCCTGCTCACTCGAATATGGAGTTCTCCAGACGCCTTTGAGGATCTTCCGAGGAGTGCGGCCGATGCCACGCAACTCTTTTGGGCCCAGGAGGGAAACACCATGGAGAAGCTCTTTTGCTCATAGTACCTGGTGCCAGAGCGTCCGACGCTATTGAACAACCATATGATGCAGCTGGCCGAGCTGCATAGGATGTCCGATTTGTCCATGAAGGACGTCATAGTCCGGCTCTGGCCAACCGAACCCATTCCTAGCAGTTACTTCGGCCTGGTGAAGCGGCTTGCTGACGCGCTGCCCCGAATTGAAGCTGTCAAGTGCTCAGCGTGCATCGAGGGTGCACGGATGGCCTTCGCCCACGTCAAGATGCAATGGGCGAACATGAAGGCCACCGTCATCACAACCGAGGGCCCGCTCGAAGGCAAGGACCACCGCAAGCCGGAGCGGTATTTTGACGATGTCCTGGAGGGTGCCCGGATAGTAGAGGGCCAATGCTCAAAGGATATCATGTTTGTATGAATGTATCCGAGCTGTCCAGGTGTTGTTTTATGAACCAAGGCTTTGTAATATATTTTATGCCTTTATCTGAAATTATTTTCCTCCTGTGCGGCCGTTTTTATTGCTGAGAGTTTACCAGTCGTCGGCTTCAGCCCCCATGTAGATACTACCGGGGTGTTCGAAATATTGCGCGACCACACTTGACCCAACATCTTGGTCCATAAAGGAGGTGTGTGCGCATCGAACTAGGCAATCAGACTATGCGGCTTTATCACTTGCACTTAGCCATAGGAGTTTGACAATGGGGCTAAGTACTAGCCCTTGGGGTGTATGCGGCTATCCAAATTGGTGTGCCTTAGACGCGGGACTGAGCAAAGGCCCGTCCTTTGAAAAAAAATCGTAAGAGATTTATAGAAGGTCGCCGAATCACTGACCAGCTCTCGCCACATAATGACAGTCAGTTTTTGGCTTTCTCTACTGAGGTGTTTGTCCGGACGAACCAAAAACACAATCGCAGTAGTTCTCCCTTTACTACCCTAGCCGAACGAGCGGAACGTAAGGTAGTAATCATAGGAGCCGGGCAACCCAACTATTGACCAAAGACATGATTCGGAGCTGATGCATATAAAGCGATAGTTCGGGACACCGAAGTGTACTATAAAAGTGTTCGGACTTCTTGAAATTATATGTGGCCAAATAGAGCCCCTGGCATTTTGTAGGATCGAAAGTATGTATAGAGGGGGGGGGGTGATTAGACTACTTGACAAAATATAAACTTAACCTTTTCCCAATTTTAGTTCTTGGCAGATTTTAACAACTTAGCACAAGTCAAGCAATCACAATTCAAGCAAGCATGCAAAGAGTATATGGGCAGCGGAAAGTAAAGCATGCAACTTGCAAGAAAGTAAATGGGAGGAGTTTGTAGGGAGCAAACGCAATGTTGACACGGAGATTTTTGGCGTGGTTCCGATAGATGGTGCTATCGTACATCCACGTTGATGGAGACTTCAACCCACGAAGGGTAATGGTTGCGCGAGTCCACGGAGGGCTCCACCCATGAAGGGTCCATGAAGAAGCAACCTTGTCTATCCCACCATGGCCATCGCCCATGAAGGACTTGCCTCACTAGGGTAGATCTTCACGAAGTAGGCGATCTCCTTGCCCTTACAAACTCCTTGGTTCAACTCCACAATCTTGACAGAGGCTCCCAAGTGACACCTAACCAATCTAGGAGACACCACTGCTACGTCTTGATCTTGCGTTGGTTTTCCTTGAAGAGGAAAGGGTGATGCAGCAATAGTAGCGTAAGTATTTCCCTCAGTTTTTGAGAACCAAGGTATCAATCCAGTAGGAGGCTCGTCAAAAGTCCCACGCACCTACACAAACAAACAAAGAACTCGCAACCAACACAATAAAGGGGTTGTCAATCCCTTCACGACCACTTGCGAAAGTGAGATCCAATAAAGATAGTAAGATAAGATAAATATATTTTTGGTATTTTATAATATAGATGCAAAAAGTAAAGATGCAAATAAAAGTAGATTGGAAGCAAATATGATAAGAGATAGACCCGGGGGCCATAGGTTTCACTAGTGGCTTCTCTCAAGATAGCATTAGTATTACGGTGGGTGAACAAATTACTGTCGAAATTGATAGAAAAGCAAATAACTATGAGATTATCTAGGCATAATCATGTATATAGGCATCACGTCCGCAACAAGTAGACCCACTCCTGCCTGCATCTACTACTATTACTCCACACATCGACCGACTCCTGCCTGCATCTAGAGTATTAAGTTCATAAGAACAGAGTAACGCATTAAGCAAGATGACATGATGTAGAGAGATAAACTCAAGCAATATGATATAAACCCCATCTTGTTATCCTCGATGGAAACAATACAATACGTGCCTTGCAACCCTTTACATCCTTTGGGTAAGGACACGCAAGATTGAACCCAAAGCTAAGCACTTCTCCCATGGCAAGAAAGATCAATCTAGTAGGCCAAACCAAACTGATAATTCGAAGAGACTTGCAAAGATAACTCAATCATACATAAAAGAAGTCAGAGAAGATTCAAATATTATTCATAGATAAACTTGATCATAAACCCACAATTCATCGGATCTCGACAAACACACCGCAAAAAGAGTTTACATCGAATAGATCTCCCCAAGAGAGGGGGAGAACATTGTATTGAGATCCAAAAAGAGAGATTATGGACCCGTAGGTCTGTGGTAAACTGCTCACAACTCATCAGAGGGGCAAGGATGTTGTTGTAGAGGCCCTCCGTGGTCGATTCCCCCTCCGGCAGAGTGCCGGCGAAGGCTCCAAGATGAGATCTCGTGGATACAGAAGGCTACGGCGGAGGAAATTGTGTTTTGTTGGCTCCCTGGATGTTTTCAGGGGACGTAGGCTTATATAGGAGGAAGAAGTATGTCGGTGGACGCCCGAGGGGCCCACGAGACAGGGGGCGCGCCCTATAGGGGGGGGGCGCCCTTCTGTCTCGTGGAAGCTTCGGCTGCTTCTTGACTTGCACTCCAAGTCCTCTGGATCACGTTCGTTCCAAAAATCACGTTCCCAAAGGTTTCATTCCGTTTGGACTCCGTTTGATATTCCTTTTCTTCGAAATACTGAAATAGGCAAAAAAAATAGGGGCTGGGCCTCCGGTTAGTAGGTTAGTCCCAAAAATGATATAAATTTGTAAAATAAAGCCCATAAAGATCCAAAAGGGGTAATATAATAGCATGGAACAATAAAAAATTATAGATACGTTGGAGAGATATCAAGCATCCCCAAGCTTAATTCCTGCTCGTCCTCGAGTAGGTAAATGATAAAAAGAGAATTTTTTATGTGGAATGCTACCTAGCATAATTCATAATGTAATTTTCTTCATTGTGGCATGAATGTTCAGATCCAAATGATTCAAAATAAAAGTTCATATTGATAAAAGAAATTGTAACACTTCAAGCATACTAATCAAAGTAATCATGTCTTCTCAAAATAACATGGCAAAAGAAAGTTCATCCCTACAAAATCATATAGTTAGGCTATGCTTCATTTTCATCACACAAAGATGTTCCCAACTTCTATGCCCCCGGTGACAAGCCAAGCAATTGTTTCATACTTAAATAATCTCAAACTTTTTCAACCTTCACGCAATACATGAGCGTGAGCCATGGATATAGTACTATGGGTGGAATAGAATATGATGATGGGGATTGTGTGGAGAAGACAAAGAAAGAGAAAGTCTCACATTGACGAGGATAATCAACGGGCTATGGAGATGCCCATCAATCAATGTCAACATGAGGAGTAGGGATTGCCACGCAACGGATGCACTAGAGCTATAAATGAATGCTCAACAAAAGAAAACTAGTGGTTGTGCATCCAACTTGCTTGCTCACGAAGACCTAGGGCATTTGAGGAAGCCCATTGTAGGAATATACAAGCCAAGTTCTATAATGAAAAATTCCCACTAGTATGAAAAGACAACTTATGCTACTTTGAAGCACAATATATGAGACTCACTACATGAAGAACAAGGTGCTACTTTGAAGCACAAGTGTGGCAAAATAGATAGTAACATTGCCCTTTTTATTTATTTTCCTTTCTTTTTCTTTTTTTCTTTTCTTTTTTATTTTTTCTTTTTCTTGGGCCTTTCTTTTTTTCTTTTGGCCTTTCTTCTTTTTTTTCTCTTTTTTTTCTTTGTGCAATGCTCTAATAATTATGATCATCACACTTCTATAGATTACAACATGTGAATTACAACTAGAAACTAGAACAAGATATGACTCTATATGAATGCCTCCGGCGGTGTACCGGGATGGTGCAATGAATCAAGAGTGACATGTATGAAAAATAATGCATGGTGGCTTTGCCACAAATACGATGTCAACTACATGATCATGCAATGGCAATATGACAAAAGTAAAGTATGTCATGATGATGATAAACGGAATGGTGGAAAGTTGCATGGCAATATATCTTTGAATGGCTATGGAAATGCCATAATAGGTAGGTATGGTGGCTGTTTTGAGGAAGATATAAGGAGGTTTATGTGTGATATAGCGTATCGTATCACGGGAGTTGGATGCACCGGTGAAGTTTGCACCAACTCTCAAGGTGAGAAAGGGCAATGCACGGTACCGAAGAGGCTAGCAATGGTGGAAAGGTAAAAGTGCATATAATCCATGGACTCAACATTAGTCAAAAGAACTCATATACTTATTGCAAAAATTTAGAAGTCATCAAAAATCAAGTACTACGCGCATGCTCCCTGGGGGATAGATTGGTAGGAAAAGACCATCGCTCGTCCCCGACCGCCACTCATAAGGATGCACAAGCCAGGTACACTTCATATTTCAAATTTGTTACACAACTTTAACCATACGTGCATGCTACGGGACTTGCTAACTTCAACACAAGCATTCTTTAAATTCATAATCACCCAACTAGCATGACTTTAATATCACTACCTCCATATCTCAAAACAATTATCAAGTATCAAGTTGATCATAGCATCCAATTCACTTCCTATGATAGTTTTTATTATACCCAACTTGGATGCCTACCATTCTAGGACCAATTTTATAACCATAGCAAATACCATGCTATTCTAAAAGACTCTCAAAAAGATATAAGTGAAGCATGAGAGACTAGCAATTTCTTCAAAAATAAGTCACCACCGTGCTCTAAAAGATATAAGTGAAGCAGTAGAGCAAAAACTATCAAGCTCAAAAGATATAAGTGAAGCACATAGAGTGTTCTAGCAAATTCTAACCAAATAGGCTTCTCCCAAAAGGTGTGTACAGCAAGGATGATTGTGGTAAACTAAAAAGCAAAGACTAATATAATACACGATGCTCCAAGCAAAACACATATCATGTGGCGAATAAAAATATAGCTCCAAGTAAAGTTACCAATGAAAGAAGACGAAAGAGGGGATGCCTTCCCGGGGCATCCCCAAGCTTAGGCATTTGGCTATCCTTGAATATCTTGGGGTGCCTTGGGCATCCCCAAGCTTAGGCTCTTGCCACTCCTTATTCCATAGTCCAGCAAAGCTTTACCCAAAAATATAGCAGAGTGCCGGCAAAGGCTCCAAGATGAGATCTCGCGGATACAAAAGGTTACGGTGGTGGAAATTGTGTTTCGTTGGCTCCCTGGATGTTTTCGGGGTATGTAGGCTTATATAGGAGGAAGAAGTACGTCGGTGGACGCCCGAGGGGCCCACGAGACAGGGGGGGGGCGCGCCCTATAGGGGGCCCTCCTATCTCGTGAAAGCTTCGGCTGCTTCTTGACTTGCACTCGAAGTCCTCTGGATCACGTTCATTCAAAAAATCATGTTCCCGAAGGTTTCATTCCGTTTGGACTCCGTTTGATATTCCTTTTATTCAAAATACTGAAACAGGCAAAAAAACAGCAATACGGGTTGGGCCTCCGGTTAGTAGGTTAGTCCCAAAAATGATATAAATGTGTAAAATAAAGCCCATAAACATCCAAAAGGGGTAATATAATAGCATGGAACAATAAAAAATTATAGATACGTTGGAGACGTATCAACCACTCTCCAAAAGGTAATAGATGGTGTGTTGATGATGAACTCCTTGCTCTTGTGCTTCAAATGATAGTCTCCCCAACACTCAACTCTCTCTCACAGATTTGGCTATGGTGGAAAGATGATTTGAGTGGAAAGAAACTTGGGGAAGGCTATAAATCAATGTTCAAATGGTAGGAATGGAATCTCTTGATCTCAACACATGAGTAGGTGGTTCTATCTTAGAATATGAATGGTGGAAGTGTAGGCACGTTCTGGTGACTCTCTCACAAATGGAGAAGGGGGTGGAGGGGTATATATAGCCTCCACACAAAATCTAACCATTACACACAGATTCCCAAACTCGGTGGGACCGAATCAGCAAACTCGGTCAGACCAATCCAGGTAAAAATGTGAACGTTAGAGTTATCGGTGGGACCGATATAGTCATCTCGGTGAGACCGATATGCTAGGGTTAGGGCATAACATAATCTCGGTGTGACCGATCGCATAAATTCGGTGGGACCGATTTCAGCAATAGGCACACAGAGGGTTGGTCAGGAAAACTCAATGGGACCGATTCGCTCACTTTTGGTGGGACCGAAGTGTTACGAAAAGGAAACATGGAGTTTGCAGTGCAGACTTGCTGGGACCAATTTGCTCATTTCGGTGTGGCCGAAATGTTACAAAAAGGAAACAGGGAGTTTGCAATCCCATTGAGGGAGTCCTGGACTAGGGGTTGTCCGGATAGCCGGACTATCATCATCGGCCGGACTCCAAGACTATGAAGATACAAGACTGAAGACTTCGTCCCGTGTTCGGATGGGACTTTCCTTGGCGTGGAAGGAAAGCTTGGCAATACGGATATGTAGATCTCCTACCATTGTAACCGACTCTGTGTAACCCTAGCCCTCTCTGGTGTCTATATAAACCGGAGGGTTTTAGTCCGTAGGACGAACAACCATTACAACAATCATACCATAGGCTAGCTTCTAGGGTTTAGCCTCCTTGATCTCGTGGTAGATCCACTCTTGTACTACCCATATCATCAATATTAATCAAGCAGGAGTAGGGTTTTACCTCCATCGAGAGGGCCCGAACCTGGGTCAAAACATCGTGTCCCTTGTCTCCTATTACCATCCGCCTAGACGCACAGTTCGGGACCCCCTACCCAAGATCCGCCGGTTTTGACACCGACATTGGTGATTTCATTGAGAGTTCCTCTGTGTCGTCACTAATAGGCTCGATGGCTCCCTCAATCATCAACAAAAATGCAGTCCAGGGTGAGACTTTTCTCCCCGGACAGATCTTTGTGTTCGGCGGCTTTCACTACGGGCCAATTCGCTTGGCCATCTGGAGCAGATCGAAAGCTACGCCCCTAGCCATCAGGTCAGATTTGGAAGCCTAAACTTCACGGCTGACATCCGCGGAGACTTGATCTTCGACGGATTCGAGCCACAGACGAGTGTGCCGCACTGTCGCGATGGGCATGATTTAGCTCTGCTGCCGGACAGTGCCCTGGAGGCCGCACATGAGTCCGCCCCGACCCTTAGTTCGGAGCCAACTGCGCAGATCGAGGACGGGTGGCTAGGCACCACCTCGGGGGCTGCAACTTCTACAGCGATGGAGCCGAATACTAACCTTGTCCCTTGTAAAGCTCGTGACTCCGAGGCGCCGGACTCCTCGCCGGACTTCAAACCTCATGCGCCCCCACCAATCGAATCCGATTGGGCGCCGATCATGGAGTTCACCGCCGCGGACATCTTTTAGCACTCACCCTTTGGCGACATCCTGAATTCGCTAAAGTATCTCTCATTATCAGGAGAGCCCTAGCCGGACTGCAATCAGGATGGTTGGGATGCGGACGACGAAGAAATTCAAAGCCCACCCACCACCCACTTTGTAGTCACTGTCGACGATCTAACCGACATGCTAGACTACGACTCCGAAGACATCGACGGTATGGACGACGATGCCGGAGACGACCAAGAACCAGCGCCTACGGGGCACTAGAAGACCACCTCGTCATACGACATATACATGGTGAACATCCCAAAGGATGGGAACGGCGAAGAAGCAGCGGAGGCAGATTCCTCTAAGAAACAGCCCAAGCACCGGCGTTAGCGGCGCCGCTCTAAATCCCGCCACAGCAAGAATGGAGATTCTGTCACCGGAGATAATAACACCCCAGAGAGTGTCGAAGATAACCACCTCCAGCAAGATTCAGCACAGGAGGATGGAGAAGCCAGCCCTCACGAGAGAGCGGCAGACGAAGAGGTAGAGGATGACAATTACATGCCTCCCTCCGGAGACGAGGCAAGCCTCAATGACGACGAATTCGTCGTGCCCGAGGATCCCGTCGAACAAGAGCGCTTCAAACGTAGGCTAATGGCCACGGCGAATAGCCTAAAGAAAAAGCAGCAATAGCTTCGAGCTGATCAAGACCTGCTAGCCGACAGATGGACTGAAGTCCTTGCGGCCGAAGAGTATGAACTCGAACGCCCCTCCAAAAGCTATCCCAAACGCAAGTTGCTCCCCCAATTAGAGGAGGAGGCATATAAACCCTCATCACCAGCGCTGTCTGGCAGACCGACCACCTCGTGGCCGCGACAGAGAGGCATCTAGGCCCTCCACCAGAACCGTACCCCGGCACCGCTCGAAAAGTGCGAAGCCACGGGGGAATGCGCCGGACTTGCGAGACATATTGGAGGACAAGACAAGACAATCAAGATCGATCTACGGATCACGTGGGCGCCCCACAATGCGCGAAGACTACTGTCGCGCCGGATACAGCAACTCCGGCCGGGCCGAACACAGTAGACAAAGCTCGCTTGAGCTACGTCGTGATATTACCCAATATAGAGGTGCCGCACACCCACTATGCTTCACAGATGAAGTAATGGATCATCAAATCCCTGAAGGGTTTAAACCCGTGAACATTGTATCCTACGATGGCACAACAGACCCCGCGGTTTGGATCGGAGACTATCTCCTTCATATCCATATGGCCTGCGGTGACGATCTTCACGCCATCAAATATCTCCCACTCAAGCTTAAAGGACCAGCTCGGCATTGGCTTAATAGCTTGCCAGCAAAGTCAATTGGGTGTTAGGAGGACCTGGAAGCCGCATTCCTTGACAACTTCCAGGGCACATATGTGCGACCACCAGACGATGATGACCTAAGCCACATAATTCAGCAGCCAGACGAATCGGCCAGACAGTTCTGGACACGGTTCTTAACAAAGAAAAATCAAATCGTCGGCTGTCTGGATGCAGAGGCCCTCGCAGCCTTCAAACATAACATCCGCGACGAGTGGCTAGCCCGGCACCTAGGACAGGAAAAGCCGAAATCCATGGCAGCCCTCACATCACTCATGACCTGCTTCTGTGCGGGAGAGGACAGCTGGCTAGCCCGCAGTAACAACCTCAGCAAAACTTCTGGCAGTCCGGATACCAAGGACCGCAATGGCAGGTCGCGTCGAAACAAAAACAAACGCCGCGTTAACGGCGATAACACTGAGGATACGACAGTCAACACCGGATTCAGAGGCTCTAAACCCGTCGTGGAAAAAGCCATTCAAAAGAACTACTCGGGTCCGCCCAATTTGGACCGAATACTTGACCGCTCTTGCGGATACATGGCACTTCAAAAGCCAGCTAATCACACCAATAGGGATTGTTGGGTATTTAAGCAAGCAGGCAAGTTAATTGCCGAAAACAATGACAAGGGGCTGCATAGCGATGACGAGGAAGAGACCCGGCCGCCGAACAATAGAGGACAGAAGGGTTTTCCCCCACAAGTGCGGACGGTAAACATGATATACGCAACCCACATAGCGAAGAGGGAGCGGAAGAGTGCACTTAGGGACGTATATGCGATGGAGCCAGTCGCCCCAAAGTTCAATCCATGGTCCTCTTGCCCGATCACCTTTGATCGAAGGGACCACCCCACTAGTATCCGTCATGGCGGATTCGCCGCATTGGTTTTAGACCCAATTGTCGATGGATTTCACCTCACCAGAGTCCTGATGGACGGCGGCAGCAGCCTAAACCTGCTTTATCAGGACGCAGTGCGCAAGATGGGCATAGACCCCTCAAGGATTAAACCTACAAAGACGACCTTCAAAGGCGTCATAGCAGGTGTAGAGGCCAATTGTACAGGCTCATTCACACTGGAAGTGGTCTTCGGATCCCCGGATAACTTCTAAAGCGAGGAGTTAATCTTCGACATAGTCCCGTTCCGCAGTGGCTATCACGCTCTGCTCGGACGGACTGCGTTTGCAAAGTTCAACGCGGTGCCGCATTACGCATACCTCAAGCTCAAGATGCCAGGCGCTCAAGGAGTCATTACGGTCAACGGAAACACTGAACGCTCCCTCCGAACGGAGGAACACACGGCGGCTCTCGCGGCAGAAGTACAGAGCAGCCTTTTAAGGCAATTTTTGAGTCCGGCCGTCAAGCGACCGGACACGGCCAAACGCGCCCGGAGTAACATACAACAAGACCACAGCACGTCCGAGCACACGAGTAATGCGGCTAACCCCAGCCCTTGCATAATTGCAAGACCGGTCCTTCGCGTACATCATTACGCTCTGGAGATACCATGGGCATAGGGGGAAGGGCACGACCATGACAGGCCCAGAGTGCGGCTTAACCACACCAGGGGCTCCCAAGTATGTCGGTCTTTTTATTTTTCTTTTTTCTTACCCATAGGACTCCGTTCACCAGAGGCCTTGTCCGGCAGTAGACCTGCCGAACTCACGATGCAACAGCCAGGGAAGGAGAAAGGCTACGACAAACACTCAGGTGGTCTCCATTACGAGCATTAAATCTGTCTAATACACCATTCCGCAGCCTACCCCTGGAGGGCGACATGTTTAAATAAGTCCAATCCCTTGCTTACCGCACTATTTGTATCGCTCTGCATTCATGGCAGTATTTCTGAATAAACAATGCATCGCTTTTTGCTTATAATCGCATTTCTTTCTTATATATGTTCGTTTATGACATGTTGCATCCGTACACTTTGGTACGGCCGAATACACCAGGGGCTTAAGTTCCCCGCATTATGGTGTGATAAGTCCGAACACTTTCACAAGTGCGGCACCCCGAACTTATAACATTAAATGCATCGGCTCCGAATCATGTCTTGGGTCAATAGTTGGGTTTGCTCGGCTCCCATGTTTTGGTACCTTACGTTCCTTTTTATCGGCTAAGGTACCCTTTGGGAGAACCATCGCGATTGCGCCCGGTTGAGCTGGGCGGCGCCTCGGTGGAGAAAGCTAAAACTGACCGTCATGATAAGGCAAGAGCTGGTCGCTGTTCGAGAGGTTTTTTCGAGTCCCTAAAGACTTATGCTGCTTAGAGCGAGGAACCGGCTTCGTCCGGCCCAGGCGTGGATAGCGCCCCAAACTCGGTCTTCCGAACACTAGGGCTTCACCGAAATTTAAAATTATAGAATTCTATGGCTAAGTGAGAGTGTTCAAGCATCATAAGTCCGGTTGCCTCGTTCGTTGTGTTGAGCGCCTCCCTAGATGGACCCAAATATGGGAACAAGAGTTCTCAAGTTTATCCCGAACACCCCAGCACTAGTGGCATGGGGGCTGAAGCCGACGACTTGCCATCTCTCAGATTTGATAAATGGCCGCACAGAAGGTAATATTTTAAATTAAGAAGCGTTGCTTAGCGCATATGAACAAGGTTTTCAGCGCACAGGATAACAAAATGCGAGTCTACTAAAATGTTACATCCTTGGAGCACTCATCCGCAATCATGCGGGCACCCTTCAGGACACTCTTATAATACATTTCGGGCGTACGATACTCCTTGACCGCCGGCGGCGCGTCCGTCAGCAGCTTCTCAGCGTCCATCCTGCCCCAGTGCACCTTTGCACAGGCAAGGGCCCTACGGGCACCTTCAATGCAGGCGGAATGCTTGATGACCTCCACCCAGGGACACGCGTCCACCAGCCACCATACCAGGCCGAAGTAGCTCCCAAGCATGGCCTCCTTGGGCCACAGCCGAACTATGAGGCCCTTCATGGCCTGTTCGGCTACCTTGTGGAGCTCGACCAGCTGCTTCAGCTGGTCGCTCAGGGGCACCGGATGTCCGGCCTCAGCATACTGAGACCAGAAGACCTTCTCCGTCGAGCCCCCCTCCTTGGCCCGGTAGAATATGGCAGCATCGGACACGCTACGAGGCAGATCTGCAAACGCTCCTGGAGAGCTCCGAATTCGGGTAAGTAATAGGTAATTCACTTTCACATGCTTGCTTTGCATGAAAAATGCCTTACCCGCTGCTATTTTCTTCAAATCCTCGACCTCCTGGAGGGCCTTGTGGGCTTCCTTAGCGGCTTTGGCGCTCTCCAGAGCCGATGCAAGCTCAGACTCTCGAGTCCTTGAGTCGCGCTCCAAACCCTCATGTTTTTCCATGAGAGCCTGGAGCTCTTGCTGCACCTCCGCCACCCGCGCCTCCTGCTTCTCCCGCTCGGCTCGCTCTGCGGCCGCAGACACCGCCTCCTTCAGGGTCGCCACCTTGTTCGTGGCCCCTGTAGTACCCATGTTATCCTTGTTATTTCTCTTGCAACCAAAATCCTTTTCTGTAAGGTACAAATTTAATACGGTGTTACTCACCTTCCTTGTCCTCGAGTTGCTTCTTGGCACGGCCGAGCTCGCTCTCGGACCGCTCGAGGTTCTGCTTTAAAGCATCAACCTCCGCAGTCAGTGCGGCAGAGGTCAGCAACGCAGCCTGCAATCCCATATTGACATATTTTTTAGACCTCTTGCGTATATGTTTTTAGATCCTCGGTCCGACTTTTCTTTCCAAACACCGAACCAAGCATCAGGGGCTACTGTCTATGCGGTATTATATTACATATTTTAAATTTCTTACCTCAAAGCCTGTTAGAAGGCTGTTGCAGGCTTCAGTCAGCCCGCTCTTGGCGAGCTGAACCTTCTGAATCACCGCACTCATGATAGTGCGGTGTTCTTCCTCGATGGAAGTGCTGTTGGCGCGCCCAACAAGTTATCCGGCGCCGGTTGGACGGCGCCGCCGGTGTCACTGATCTTGCCCTTCTTACGAAGGGCGCTGCCGGACTCGGAATCGGTGCGAGTTCGATGCGAGTCCATCTGAAGTCCGGAGGTTGCCTGTGGCACCTCGAGCCTCCCCTCTGGTGGGTCCCTCCAGGATCCCACCTCGGCGTCGTCGGCGTCACGAGGGGTGGAGGCGGTCGGAAGGGAATCCATATCCGACGTAGCCAAGGACCTGCTCGACGAAGCGGGAAGATCGTCCTTGGCCGGACTACAGGTTGTATGCGGCATTAGAAGGACGCCACGTGGCAAAAAGAGAAATTATGAATCATCCAGGAATTCGGACACTTACGATCTTGCCAGGGGCTTGGCCCTTGAGGGCCACTCCTCGTCGCCATCGTCGGCGTTGGCGGAGCAGTCCGGAGGGAGGGTTCGTCCTTTCTTGGACCCTTCGGCCGCCCCCGTTGGGGAAGCCTTCCTCTTCTTCTCTCCCCCCGCTGGGGGAGAGGCCTCTTTTTTCTCCTCCTCGAGGGAGGAGTCCGCCTCGGAGTCATCGGACGATGAGTCCGATATCACCTGGCGCCGGGAACTCCTTCGGGTTCCCGTGGTCTTTTTCTTGGCCTTCCTCTCCGGCACCATGTAAAGTGCCGGGACCAGCAGCCCCGTCAAACGGGTGTCCGCTGGGTCTTCTGCAAGGGGAGCCGGACAGTTGACCTGTCCGAATGTCTTCTACCAGTCCTGTTAAAGGCATTGGGAGTTTTTAGATCCCACATAGAGTCAAACTGTGAAAGAAATGAGTGTCCCATAAAGGATAACATAGCTTACCTCGCTGGCCGGGCGCTGCGTGCTGAATCCGCGATCTTCAGTTGCGGATTCGGGGGCTTCTCCGCCCTTGAACAGCACCCTCCAGGCAGCTTTGTACGTCGTGTCGAAGAGCCCGCTCAGGTCGGTCTGTGCGGATCAAACTCCCATGATTGAAGGCCCGTTGTTGGCGGGGAGAATCCGGCGGACGAGCATGACTGGATCACGTTGACAAGCTTAAGCTTCTTGTTCACGAGTGCGCAAACAGATCGAGTCGGTCGGCTCCTCGAACTACCCCATAGCAAGCCCTTCTCTTACCAGGAGGTGAGCTGCATGGGGGTACCAGATCTGAACTCGGGGGCCACTACCCATTTAGGGTCACGCGGCTCGGTGATGTAGAACCACCCCGATTGCCATCCTTTGATGGACTCCACAAAGGCACCCTCAAGCCAGGTGACGTTGGGCATTTTGCCCACCATGGCGCCTCCGCACTCCGCTTGGACGCCCTTCACCACCTTCAGCTTGACATTGAAGGTCTTTAGCCACAAGCCGAAGTGAGGATCGATACAGAGGAAGGCCTCGCACACGACGATAAACGTCGAGATGTTGAGGATGAAGTTTGGCGCCAGATCGTGGAAGTCCAGGCCGTAGTAGTACATGAGTCCCCGGACGAAGGGATGAAGTGGGAAGCCCAGTCCGCGGAGGAAGTGGGGAAGAAATATGACCCTCTCATGGGGCCTAGGGGTGGGGATGAGCTGCCCCTCATCGGGCAGCCGGTGCGCGATGTCGCTGGACAGGTATCCGGCGCCGCGCAGCTTCTTGATGTGCCCCTCCGTAACGGAGGAGGACATCCATTTGCCTCCCACTCCGGACATGGCTGGAGAAGGTTGAGGCAAGATGTGCGGTCTTGGGCGCTGGAGCTCGACTGTGCGGAGATGGATAAGCAAAGGAGGAAGAAGGCATAGGTAAAAAAGGCGGATCCTTATCCCCTTATATATGGGTGGACGAAGACTATGCGTCCCCACCGGCCTGGTAAAACTCGCTTATCTCCCAAGCGCCGCAATCAATGGCGCGGTTGGGTTACCCACGTCCATATTGATGGGAATCCCGAAATAAGGGGAACACGATCTCTGCTTCGATAAGATGTGCCAAGGAAACCGCTTCGCTAAACGCGCTGAGGTGGTATAAGAAAAACGATTCAAGTAAGGGCTTGGTAGTGGTGTGATGTCATGCCACAAAATACGTCAGCAGATTGAACTTGTGTACATGTTATTCTCTCTACAGTGGTGTGTGGAATTTATTTTACAGAGACGGACACTATCATGGTGTTCACAATCTTCTATGAATTATTCGGAGGAGGAACCCGCCTTGCAATGCCGAAGACAATATGCGCGCCGGACTCGTCGTCATTGAAGGCTGGTTCAGGGCTCTTGAGGAGTCTGGACTAAGGGTGTCCGGATAGCGGACTATCATCATCGGCGGACTCCAAGACTATGAAGATACAAGATTGAAGACTTCGTCCGTGTCCGGATGGGACTTTCCTTGGCGTGGAAGGCAAGCTTGGCATCTACGGATATGTAGATCTCCTACCATTTTAACCGACTCTGTGTAACCCTAGCCCTCTCCGGTGTCCATATAAATCGGAGGGTTTTAGTCCGTAGGACGAACAACCATTACAACAATCATACCATAGGCTAGCTTCTAGGGTTTAGCCTCCTTGATCTCGTGGTAGATCCACTCTTGTACTACCCATATCATCAATATTAATCAAGCGGAGTAGGGTTTTACCTCCATCGAGAGGGCCCGAACACAGGTAAAACATCGTGTCCCTTGTCTCCTGTTACCATCCGCCTAGACGCACAGTTCGGGACCCCCTACCCGAGATCCGCCGGTTTTGACACCGACACCCATCTTTTAGGTGAGACCGAAGTAACTAGGGTTTGTGGCAGTGGCTATGTTAAATGAAACTCAGTGGTATCAGATAGATCAAATCGGTGGTGCCGAATTTGACTTTTAGGTTTAGGACACATGTGGATGTGAGAAAGTGGTTGAGGGTTTTGGAGCATATCACTAAGCATTTTGAGCAAGTAATCCATTAAGCAACACCTCATCCCCTTTTAATAGTATTGGCTTTCCTATGGACTCTATGTGATCTTGGATCACTAAAATGAAGAGTCTTGAGCTTGTTGCCAATATATGTCCTTTGCATTTTGAGGGGTCCACATCCCTAGTCCATGCCATGCCAATCATTGAACTTGCTGAAATGATCATCTTGAAAGAGCATTAGTTCAATGAACTATATGTTGTTAAGAATTACCGAAACCACCCAGGGATTAGTTGCACTTTCAATATCCCCCTTTTTGGTAATTGATGACAACATATAGATCAAAGCTTTGACACATGATAATAAGAAAGAAGTATATTGTCGCTTTGAGAAGTATGTGATAAGTAAGAGCTCCCCCTAAATTTTGCATTGTTTAAAATTTGCTTTGGATTGCAAATGCAAAATCTGTTAGGATCATGGGTTACTCTTTCATGCCACATAAAACTTGGTGGAGCACTCAAAATGATAAGAAATAAGAACAAGCACTCATCACCAAGAAAAATTGAATGATCATACAATAGATAGATAATGTCATCATTCAAGCATAAGCATAAAGTATGATATGATCAAGCACATGGTCATACAAGGTATCTCACACAAAAGCATAAAGTAGCTCAACCAAGCAAGCAAAACAAATAAGTAGAAAAAAGAAGCAAATCTCTCTCTCCGAAGCCTATGATCTATACACGTTCTCCCCCTTTGGCAATAAGTTACTAAAAAACTCGAAAATGCATAGTGCTATGCATCTCTCTAGGCTTGGTCTATGGAAGGAGGTGTTGAGATGACTCCAAGGACAAAAGCATCACTTGAAGATGTTGGAGCTGGAGGGGTTGCCACTGCAGGGGCAACTGGAGCTGCGGGAGCTGTGGCTGCAGGTGCTGAAGCTGTTGCTCTTGTGTCTGGCACTGGCACTGCTGCAGACCTCTATCCTCTAGGTACTCTGTGGAACACCTGTGTAGTTGCTTTGCCCTTCCTCTCCTCTACTTCTTCCTGGAGCTCTTCAACTGCTGTCTGTATCTCAGTCACTTTCAAGTCCAGATCATAGAATTTTTTCTCAATGATTCTGGCCAAGCTTTCTTAGTTCCGAGTCAAGGTGGCCAGTCCTTTCTCAATCCTCAATGTTGCTTGAATCAGATATCCAAGCTGGTCTTGCTTTGACTTGAGAAATACTTCTAAAGCTTCTGCAGCAGTGGGCATCTTTGCTGCTTTCTCTGCTTTGGCTTTCTCCTTATTCTCATGAGCTTCAATTGAAGTGTGATATTCAGCATCCATGACAACTGTGTTGTCCTCAAAGTCAGGCAATAAAGGAAGATGTTCTTTGTCCAACAAATACACTCCCTTTTTCATATTGGAATTGATCAGCATTTGAATGTGTGGTGCATACCCACATGATCTTTTCTGGTCACCTGATGTCCTCTTGATTGTCTCAACAATCAAGCTCATAACCTTGAACTTTTGTGGCACAACATCAAATAGCTGTAACAAGTTGATGGAATGGCCTTTGATCATCCTGTGACCTCCAGATTTGGGCAACAGAGTGTGCCTTAATATGGTGTTTATGGTGGCAAAACCAGGCAACAAGTAGTAGACTGACCCAAACTTATGTGTCTCCAAGGCCTCATCTGGAATTTCCTTATACATATTGGCCATGGAGTTATGATCCTTCTTCTCAGCATAGACATCAATATTATTCTCTTCTTCAGGTGTATTTATGAGCTTGGCCCATTCATCAATTGTAGATTGGTGCCTCTGACCTTCAGTCATCCGCACAATCCTTCTATCAGGATAAAAATGAGCTGTTGAGTAGAATTGCATAATGAGCTCATCATTCCACTTTGTCAACTCTTGACCAACAAAGTCATCAACACCATTGGCCTTAAAGCTGTCATGCACTCCTGGGAAATGATCTGAATTTGCATCAATGTATTTCCAATCAACCCATCTCATGTCACTTACAAAACTGTCTCATAAAAATCTTGTTTCTCTTTGGTGTGGAACATGTAGTCCACTACAGTCCTCCTTCTCACAGCATATGGATCTGCTTGTCTCCATCTTCTGAGACTTGCATCCTTTCTCTCCTTCATGTTTTCAACAACTGGGTGACTGTCATTATGGTCTAGAATCTTAGGTTTGAGCTTCTTGAGCACTAGGGCTTCAACATCTTCTGCAGCTTCAGGCACTAGGGCCTTGTTCTTCTCTGTTGCAGGTATGTTCCTAGTGCTTCTCTTTGGAGCTTGAGCTGGAGCTTTGGGGGCTGTCTTGGGCTTAGAAGGAGCTACCCCTGACTTGATGGCATCCCCCATCAGCTTCTGTGACTTAGCAGTAGGTGCTTGTGCCGCAACCTCTTCTTTCTCTTCCTCCTCACTAGCAGAGTCTCTCCTCATGGATGGATTTCCAAGCACTCTAGCAGTGGTTTTCCTGACTCTCTTCTTCCCTTCTTCACCTGATCTTTGCTCAAGTGAGAATGTCATGGTCTTTTGAGTTGCTCCCCTGGCCTTCACATTCTTTCCTAGCTTGGTGGAAGCAGCATCACCATATTCTTTCTTTAGCACTTTCTTCTTTGAGCGGACTTCCTCAAGATCAAAGTCTTCATCTTCAGAGTCTAATGTTTTCTTCTTCCTTTGCCTAGTCCGAGCCTTAGGCAGGTTGCTTGGAGTGCTCCTGCTACCTTCATCATAGTTTCCAGAGGGACTAGTGCCCTCACTCAAGTCCATCTGCTCCTCTAACTTGTTATGTCTATCACTTTGATCGGACATTCTGCACAGCAAACTGAGAACTGTCCCTGTGAATAGTTGTAGATGAGATAGAGTAGATGAGCATCACAAAGTGCAGAGTTTTTTGCAAAAAGAATGAGTCAAGAACTTAGTTTTAGTTTTCTACGGGAAGCATTTCGGAGCTACCGATTTGTAAAACTCGGTGACAGCGAAGCAACTTTGGAGTCTAAACATGTGGAACCAGTTAGACCAGGACATAGTTCGGTGACTCCGAGTTTGCTAGGGTTTCACAAAGTCCTGGTATCGGTCACACCGATTTGCAACTTTCGGTCAGACCAAAAATCACTTGTGCACTGGCCTAAGCCAAATCGGTGGGACCGATTCCTACAATTCGGTCGGTCCGAGATGAGTACGACAAAAACCTAACCCTAAATCTTCAACTCAAATCTAATCAAGAGGTTGTTTTCTGTGGATGGATCAATCTCATACTTGGAAAGAAACATGGCATTGCCTTTCTGTTAGGAATAAGAGTAAAAAGATAGCACAAAGAGTTGAGCTCATACCCTAGCTTGGCGATGAGCTCGCTACGGCGGCAACGGAGAGGAGGATTTACGTTGATGGCGGCGGAGACCAACGGCGGGAGGTCGCTGGCAACAAGAAGACGATCCGGAGACCTAGGCGGCAGAGCGGGACACACACGGGCAAAGAGGTTTTGGAGAAGTTTCCAAATTCTGACCCATCAGTATATATATCCTGGCACTGCGGTGTGACCGAGTGGAACAACTCGGTGGCACCGAGATGCAGAATCGCAAGCGGTTACTGCAACTCGGTGAAACCGAAAAGTTCTAATCGGTTGCACCGAGATTGAAAACTTGATCAACCTAGTGAACTCGGTGTGACCGAAATGGAGGTGTCGGTCAGACCGAAATACACATAGAGGTTTTGGAAGTTTTAAGTCTATGACAAAACGGGACTCTGAGTGCTCCTCACACAGAGGGTTTGAATTTGACTTAGATCAAACTTTGTGATGTAGCATGAATAGAGTTTGAGAAGAGAAAAACATAGATAGCTAGAGGGAGTTCTTAGGCATTCCTGTCCATCCATTTGGCAAAGAGGAGAAAATCCAAACAAACAAAGCAACAAATGGATGTCCTCGAATGAGAAAAGTATGCAACCAACATGCTCACACAATAAAATAGCAAATGAAATATGTGGCAAAGCATGCACAATCACTCTAGCATCTATCAAGCAATTGGTGATGACTAGGTCATCTATATATGAGTATATTGACTTAGGAGTCAAATGAGAACATTTGATCATAGGTCATACTCATAGTTTAAGCACAAGTGGCGTTACCACTTTTGCATAAAGCATTGTTGTGTTCACACCAATAGAGTTGCTTTAGCTCAATTCTTAGAGTAAAGCTCCCCCTAGATGTGATATTCCCCCTTAGATGGATGAACTAACCTTGGGTTTTGTCGATGATGACTTCATGTAGATATCGAAGATGTGGATGCTCATTGTTGATGTAGATCATTTGAAGCAATCCATTGGAGTGAGTTGCACTATCAATACCTACATGGGTTAGTCTCACAAGGAACAAATAAGGATATCCATAGACATAGAGTGAAGCACACACATGATGATGTCCATGATAGCATTAGGTTACCTTGTCCCTTGTTACCAACAAGAGGGTTTGTGACTCCTTGAACTAGTGCAAGATGTGTAAGTTGTTTGCACTTGTCCTTGCAAAAATGAATATAAGTGAAGTATGTTGGCGGAGTCACCCTCAAGAACTCTCTAGTTCTTCTTCTTCGGGATCCACATCATCTTGATGGGAATCCTTGGGGTTGTAGATGTACTTGATGAAGAAGAACTTGATGTAGTCTTGGGAACCCACTTGACCAAGGCCTTCGGGGCATCTTCAAATGCATCAATCTCCTCTTGAAGCTTGTCCTTGCCTTTTAGCTTGTGGTCTTGTGGTGGAAGATCATCTTGAGCTTGTGTCCCCTTGAACTTGCTCAAGATTGAGCTTTTCGAAGCGTAACTTCTCATGAGTTTTTAAAAGTTCTCGATGATCTTCTAAAGTAGTTTCATGAGCTAACTTAAGAGTGTTTAGTTCTTTAGTTAGACGCTCAATCTCCTTCTTATCATTGTCATCGTTTTATCTCGATTAACATGATTAATTGACGTTTCATCATAGTATTCATCACTAGAGTTGTCAACAAGTAAATCATCATCACCTAACAAATCATCTTCATCACTATTGAAATCAACATACTCGGGGTGTGATACCTTGGGGCCTTTAGACATGAAGCATCGTCCAATTACTTCATTTGGTGAGTCAAATATGTCATAGGAGTTGGTTGACACAAGTGCTAGACCGGCAACACCTTCATCTTAAGTATATTCGGAATTGGAGTGATAAATTCTCTCGGAGTGGTGGTCGGAGTCGGAACCGGATACCCATTCACCAACATGAGCCGATGTCTTTGTTTTGTGTAGCTCCTTGATGATTTGTCCTTCCTTTCTGAATCCTTGCTTCTTCGAGAGGTTCTTCGTTCATTGCGATCATCTCTACTCCTTCTCTCTCTTGGAGGTGATTCTTCCCTTTTGCTTCTCCTTTTAGGTGAGTTTTCTCTTCTTTTGTAGGGAGCCATACACTCATTGGAGTAGTGTCCGGGTCTTCCACAATTGTAGCAATTTCGCTCACGACTAGAAGATCTCTTGTCATTGTAAGACCTTGACTTGGAACTTCTTTCCTTGCTTCTACTCTTGTAGAATTTCTTCACCATTAAGCTCAATTCTTCATTGAACGCTTGTTTCTCATTTGATGATGTAGGAGCATAATATGGGGCTTTGTAAGCACCACTAGATTTGTTGTGAAGCTCTTCTTTGTCCTTGAGTGACATCTCATGAGCAACAATTCTTCCAATGACTTCGATTGGCTTGAGATCTTTGTAATTTGGCATCATTTGGATCAATGTGCACATGGTATCATATTTTCCATCCAAGGCTCTCAACATCTTCTTGATGATGAATTTGTCGGTCATCTCTTTACTTCCTAAACCGGCAATCTCATTTGTGATGAGAGCAAGCCTAGAGTACATTTCAGCGACACCTTCACCATCCTTCATTTTCAACTTGTCAAGTTAACTTTGAAGCACATCCAACTTTGATTCCTTGATGGAATCGTTACCTTCGTGCTTATCAATCAAAGTATCCCAAATTTTCTTTGCATTCTAAAGACGGCTGATTTTGTTGAATTCTTCGGGGCACAATCCGTTGAAGAGGATATCGCAAGCTTGAGCATTGTATTGCAATATATTCAATTCTTCCGCGGTAGCTTCATGGTTTGGTTCTCTACCATCAAAGAATTCACCTTGCAAACCAATACACACAATAGCCCAAACGGCGGGGTTATGTTCAAGAATATGCATTTTCATCTTATGTTTCCAACTAGCAAAATTAGTACCATCAAAGTAAGGACCTCTACAGTGGTAATTTCCCTCGCTAGACGCCATACTCTCCTAGGTTGTGAAACGAAGGCTATGATCATCAAAGTTATGGAAATCAAGGCAAATGGAGACCAAAGCTCTGATACCACTTGTAGGATTGAAAGTATGTCTAGAGGGGGGTGATTAGACTACTTGACAAAATAAAAACTTTACCTTTTCCTAATTTTAGTTCTTGGCAGATTTTAGCAACTTAGCACAAGTCAAGCAATCTCAATACAATTCAAGCAAGCATGCAAAGAGTATACGGGCAGCAGAAAGTAAAGCATCCAACTTGCAAGAAAGTAATTGGGAGGAGTTTGGAGGGAGCAAACGCAATGTTGACATTGAGATTTTTGGCATGGTTCTGATAGGTGGTGCTATCGTACATCCACGTTGATGGAAACTTGAACCCACGAAGGGTAACGGTTGTGCGAGTCCACGGAGGGCTCCACCCACGAAGGGTCCACAAAGAAGCAACCTTGTCTATCCCACCATGGCCTTCGCCCACGAAGGACTTGCCTCACTAGGGTAGATCTTCATGAAGTAGGCGATCTCCTTGCCCTTACAAACTCCTTGGTTCAACTCCACAATCTTGACAGAGGCTCCCAAGTGACACCTAACCAATCTAGGAGACACCACCCTCCAAAAGGAAATAGATGGTGTGTTGATGATGAACTCCTTGCTCTTGTGCTTCAAATGATAGTCTCCCCAACACTCAACTCTCTCTCACAGATTTGGCTATGGTGGAAAGATGATTTGAGTGGAAGGCAACTTGGGGAAGGCTAGAGATCAAGATTCTTGTGGTAGGATTGGAATATCTTGGTCTCAACACATGAGTAGGTGGTTCTCTCTCAGAAAATGAGTAGTGGAAGTGTAGGTATGTTCTGATGGCTCTCCTCACGAATGAAGAATGGGCAGAGGGGTATATATAGCCTCCACACAAAATCTAACCGTTACACACAGATTCCCAAACTCGGTGGGACCGAATCAGCAAACTCGGTCAGACCGATCCATGTAAAAATATGAACGTTGGAGTTTTCGGTGGGACCGATATAGTCATCTCGATGAGACCGATATGCTAGGGTTAGGGCATAATGTAATATCGGTGTGGCCGATCGCATAAACTCGGTGGGACCGATTTCAGCAATAGGCACACAGAGGGTTGGTTAGGCAAACTCGGTGGGACCGATTTTCTCACTTCGGTGGGACCAAAGTGTTACGAAAAGGAAACAGGAAGTTTGCAATGCAGTCTCGATGGGACCGATTTGCTCATTTTAGTGTGACCGAAATGTTACAAAAAGAAAACAGGGAGTTTGCAATCCCATCTTGGTGAGACCGAGATCCCTATCGGTGAGACCGAAGTAACTAGGGTTTGTGGCAGTGGCTATGTCAAATAAAACTCGGTGGTGCCGGGTAGATCAAATCGGTGGGGCCGAATTTGACTTTTAGGTTTAGAACACATGTGGATGTGAGAAAGTGGTTGAGGGTTTTGGAGCATATCACTAAGCATTTTGAGCAAGTAAGCCATTAAGCAACACCTCATCCCCTTTTAATAGTATTGGCTTTCCTATTTTTTTTTTACCATAAAACAGTAAGGCCAAAGCCTTACTGTAGATCTTTTTCCATTAAAATAATAGTCCTCAAAGTCTTTACAATGGTTGTTGGGGAGACAACCAGGGGAGATTATTGAGAAGGTACAAAATAACAAGAAAAAAATTAGATGTTATCAATCCAGGAAGACATTCCCTCCTTTAAACTGGGCTTGGCTCTTAGCATTGTCAATTTGAAAGTCTTGATAAATTCATATCTGCAATCATTGATAGAGCAAGGGATTCCTTCGAATATCAGATCATTTCTTTGATTCCATATGCTCTAGCATCCAATAATAAAAATTTCCATGAAATGGTGTTGTTTATATCTTTGATGAGCTTCATTAGTCATATCATGGAAATTCAGGTCAGTGTTCCATTCAAGACCAATGTTCCACCAAAATCCCTGGCTGAATGGGCAAGAGAAGAGAAGATGCATTCTGTCCTCATAATCTTCAACATCACATAATACGCATTGGGTGGAATCTAGATGCATATTTTTCCTGGTCAGAAGTTCACATGTGTTTATTCTATCATGAAGAAGAAGCCAGCAAAAGAATTTATGCTTTGGAAGGCAGCATGACTTCCATATCCATTTGAAAGTGGCTTCAGCATCCTCATTCCTCAATAAGAAGTTATAAATTTTCTTGGTCATATTTAAACTGCTAACCCATTTGAAATCCCATATATCCTTGTCATTGTTGAATCTGATGTTGTGTAATTGATCAATAAGAAGATGAAATTGTTGATGAGCAGTGATGGACAGAGGAAGTTGGAACTAGTTGTAGAGGTTCCCAGTTTCTTTGGCTCTTTTGATTGAGATATTCTGCTGAATGCAAAAGGAATGAAGTTCAGGGAACTTTAAATACATAATCTCTCCATTCCAGCTATCATCCCATAATTTGCATGTGTTTCCTGCTCTGATCTCACATGTTGACATCTCTTTAAATAGATGAAACATATTCATACAATCTTTCCACCAGAATGATCCTTTGTTGGGATTAGTGTGTGGAGCTTCATTGTTCTGATAGTGATCCTCCCAAATTAACTTGACCCAAGGAATATCCATCTTATTGTAAAATTTGTAGAGATGTTTGATAAGAAGGGCTTTATTCTGCATTCTCAGGTTTAAAACTCCAAGTCCACCTTGACTTTTTGGTTTGCAAATCATATCCCAGCTGGCAAGGCATTTACCTTTTCTATTAATTTCCTTTCCATACCAGAGAAAGTTTCTGCTAGATTTGTCCACATGATCCAATATGGTGTAGTGAACTTTAAGAGAGCACATAGAGAAAATAGGCATGGAAGCAACAATAGAATTAACATATGTGAGTCTGCCAGAGTAGTTCATGAATCTAGTCACTCCAGATAGCCTTTTATCAATTTTGGATATGACAGGGAGGAGATCCATTACAGAGGGTTTGGTGGTGCCCATGGGTAAGCCCAGATAGGTGAATGGTAGGCTTTCCACCTTACAACCAAAAGAATTTGCAAGAGCAGAAACTGATGGTTGATCGATGTTGATTGGAATCATTGAAGACTTGCTGTAGTTGACAAACAGACCAGTGGAGAGACTAAATATGTTGAGCAAATATTTGAGGTGCATAATGTGTTCTTCATTAGAAGGCATAATCATTAGGGTGTCATCAGCATACTGTATTATAGGGTAGTCCTGTCCATAAGCATGATTGATAGGTAGAGAGATTTCTCCATTGGCCCAAGCAGCATTAACCATAGATTGTAAGAGATCAACAGTGATGATATAGAGTAAAGGGGAATGTGGATCCCCTTGTCTGACACCTCTCTTGCAAATAATCTTTTTTCTAGCCACTCCATTAAGAAGAACAGAAGTTGAAGCATACTGAAGAATGTTATTAACCCAATTAATCCATCTAGGTCCAAACACTTTAGCCTTTAACATAGCAATAATGGTCTTATATTCAATCTTGTCAAAAGCTTTTTCAAAATCAAGTTTCAATATGATGATGGGCTTTTTTGATTGATGGCATAAATGGAGATATTCAAAAGCATATCCTAGACAGTCTTGAATATTCCTGCCTTTAATAAATCCATACTGGTTCTGGTGTATAATAGAAGTGATGATCTTCTAAGCTCTGTTGGCCAAAAGTTTGGTAATAATTTTGAGTGGAAGACTGACCAATGATAGTCTTGAAATCATTCATATTCTCAGGATTTGCAATCTTTGGGATGAGTGTAATAAAAGCAGTGTTAATACTTTGAATATCACAGTTTCCTTTGAAGAAATCCGAAATCATGGTATAGAAATCTTGTTTAATAATATCTCAACATTTAATTAAAAAGGTGCCATTAAAACCATCAGGTCCAGGAGCTCTGTTAGTGGGAAATTCCTTGATAACTTGATCAATTTCCTCCATTGTGAATTGAGCTTCAAGATCAGAAAGGTCTTGAGGTTGGATCAGTTCCTCAAGATTGAAAAGGATGTGTGGATCAATGGATGTGCCCAATCTTTCTTTGTAAGACTTCCAAATAATTGCTGTTTTATGATCATGATTTTGGTAAGTGTTTCCATCCTCTCCAACAATAGATGTAATATAATTTTTCCTAAAGCTTTGGGTGGCCATTGCATGAAAAAAAATCAGTGTTTTCATCATCAAGTCTCACACTTCTCATTTTAAATCTTGATTTCCAATAGATCCTTTTAACCTCCAATAGTTTGAGGATGTGTTGTTTTAGAATGTTCTTGAAATTAGCTTCCATAATACTCAGGGTTCTTTGGTCTTCAATACCATCCATCATAGATAAAACATAATTACAAGCAGAGATATTAGTATTGAGCTTGGACAAGTTTTTGCTCCATTTCTTAAGTCCTAATCTGAGGCATTTAAATCTGGCAGTTATATCATTTGCAGAATTTGACAATGGTTTATGTTCCAGCATTGAAGTACTGTTTCATAAAATCCATCAAACTCAAGCCAGTAATTTTCAAACCTGAAAATAGAGGCTTTTGGAATATCACTGCCAATTTGAATATGAATAGGAATATGGTCAGATGATACTCTAGCCAGAGGGTGTGCCAGAGTATTTGGGAAATTAATAGACCAATTAGCAGAGGTAAAAATCCAGTCCAATTTTTCCAGAAGAGGTAAGTCTTGCATGTTACTCCATGTATAGTTCCTACCTTTGAGTGGAATTTCCACCAAATCAAGCTGTTGCAGAATACTGTTGAATCTCAACATATTGTTTGCATCTCCTCCAGGTCTATTCTGTCATGTGGACTTACTATTAAGTTAAAATTACCAGTAAGAATCCAATGATCCATTTGTGAGGCATCAATATTGTCCAACCATTCAAAGAAATCTGATCTGTTCTCATTCTGGCAGGGTCCATAAATATTGCTGACATAAAAAATGTGGCCTGATAGATTGCATAATAGTTTGACTGTAATCTGAAATGAGGATTGACTGATAACTGTACCACTGAAAAGACTGCCATTCCATATAGTTATTATTCCACCAGACAGTCCCACTGAGGGGGTAAAAGCAAATTGATTACATCTTCCATGAGAGAAATTTCTGAGATAATATTGGTCAAAAACATATTTTTTTGTTTCTTGTAGGCAAATAATACCACAATTGCTCTAATCAATTTTGTCTCTTAAATCATCCCATCTGGTTTGGGAGTTTGTACCGCTTACATTCCAATTTAATATATTCCATTTTCTATTCATTGGAAAAACTGGAGGTACTTTGACTAAATAAAAATGACATAATAATTTTATAAGTATGAGATCTCATCACAAAGGATGATGCAGTTAGGTCATTCCAAAAACAAATACTTGCTTTCACAGAGACACAATACTGAACATACCCAGCCAAACCATTCAGACTTCTTGGATAGCAAAATAAATGTATCATAGGATCCCAGCAACAAAAGCTAATACTGGAGTTTAATTCCTTACAAACCAAGACCATAAATAGAGCAGCAGCATATTTATTGAACGAAACTAAAACTAAAGCTGGCCTAAGGCCATAGAAAGCCTTGTTATAGCAAGGCCCTAAACAGATAAAATAACACTTATTCATGGATAGCAGGTGCCATCAGCTTCTCTCCTGACACCTCCTCAAGAGGGATCAGACATTGCTTTACCGCAATAGCGGATCGTCTCGAGTGGTAGCTCAGGAGGTGGGCCTGCTTCAGGGTTGCAGATGACATGCTCAAATTCAGAAGATAAGTTCTTTTTGCAACGATCCATCTCCTTGGCCTTGACAGCAGCAGCTTCATTCTTAAACCCAACACTAAGGCCTGCTAGTCGACAACTGTGGCGAAGGTCATTAACATCCAAAGGAGCATTGTTCTTCTTGCGCTTGTTTTGTGCAGCCGGGAGAGATAGTGCAGTGAGTATCATGACAGCAGGGACAAGCGGCTCCACCTTAGCTGGGGAGTTTTGGTTGCTGGCCATGAAATCCAGCATAGTAGGAGATTGATCATCTTCAACAGCATGAGTGGAGCATAACTCAGGATGTTCAGGCAGCTCTTCAATGAGGACAGTGGAGGCCACAGGTTCAAATGGCTCCTCAGTGGTGACGGTGAGCAGACATTTTTTGACAATGCCATGCTCATCATCATCAACATTAATAAGTTGGCATTTGGAGTTGATCACATTGGTATCTGCAAGATCCTCCAGTAATGCAGGGACTGCAGCCATAATTTTGGACATCATGTCATGAAGCGCCAAGAAAGAGTCAGCATCTTCCATGGCAGGTTGGAAGGGCATGTCCTGGTTCTGCTCAGGGCTTTGAGGTGGTGTCTGGACCATGGGTTCAGCATCATGGTTGTCCTCAGGTGCATGGTGAGCAGCAGGTGCAGCATTTGGGTTTCGATTATTGTTAAAATCAGCATCCTGCCAAATACCACCAAATGGAGCAAATGGCATGGGGTGCATAACACCGCCAGGAGGGATTGGGTCCTCATCTCCCCCCATGGCACCAAGCAAATCCGCATGCAGAATATAGAGAGCACATGTCCATGACTGACCATGACCATAGTCATCAAGACTTTCACAAATAACATGGCTAACAGGAATTTCTAGCAGATCTGGCACTCTGACTTTAACTTGGACACGAGCTTTGTTTAACATGACACAGTTCCAAACAAGGAATTTAGCAAAATCACTAATAGATTCTCTAACTTTGTCCGGCTTCCATGCCTCAAGAGGGAAGTTCACCATCATAATCCAAACATCATGAGTAAAAGTGCAATGTCTGTGGTTGATACCTCGGTCATGACGTACGATCCTCAGAACAGAGTCATCGACGAAGTACAGGCTGTTGGCGATGGCGGTGTCGATGTCGCATGCATGATGAAAGCGGACGAGTGCAGCTCCCATCCCGCAGTGAGAGATCTCTGCGATGCGAAAGTCGCGCTCATGGTCGAGGAAGTGGGTGATGAGCATTGCATCAGTCTCAAACTGATTGGGGTCCGGCGGCGGAGCGAGGGAGATGATGGCCCAGTCGCTAGCTAGACCAGAGGTTTGCCGCCGAGGTAATGGTAGGAGCGCCAGCGTTGGTTGCCGTCAGCATCCATGATGGCGGTGCCTGGAGGGAGAAGTGGCAGCGGGTCGCATGGGTAGGTGGCCATGCCTTCGTTGGAGAGAGGATGAGCGGTGGAGATGGAGAAAGTTTGAGGAGTAGAGCAGGGTTTCAAGGCAGAGCAGGGCGAATGGCAAGGCGAGCTGGCTGGACGGGGGGTGAATGGGGGTTTTGGGGAGACGAGTCGTCGTGCGGGTTATCGGGTATGGACGATGGGTTGGTGGGCAGGTGGGATTTCACCCGATACACGGGTGCAGATTTTTTGGAGTTGAAACAATAACGAAAAATATGTCCGTATCTATAACAACCCCGGCATCTGAACTGATTAGTGCAATCTGCACGAGCATGGCCGTAAGATAAGCATTTACCGTAGAAAAAAAGTTCAAGGTGGTTGGGAATAGGATTATGATGATTTGAAGGGATAATATTGGCTTTCCTATGGACTCAATGTTATCTTGGATCACTAAAATGAAAATGTAGAGTCTTGAGATTGTTGCCAATATATGTTCTTTGCATTTTGAGGGGTCCACATCTCTAGTCCATGCCATGCCAATCATTGAACTTTCTGAAATGATCATCTTGAAAGGGCATTAGTTCAATGAACTATATGTTGTTAAGAATTACCAAAACCACCTAGGAATTAGTTGCACTTTCACATTTGGGCCGTACCAGAGTATAGATGGAAATCTGACGTAAAGGGGGAAAACAGATTGTAAAAGAAACCAATACTGAACAAAGGTTGGTAAAAAACCGTTTCCCTTATAGTCTGATCGATACATCCAAACGTGCTATTACATATAATGCCATAAACCTCGAGGCTACTTTACATACTGAGAATTTGTGAACAAGGGAAACCTATATACAAAGCCTAAAAAAAGAGAAAGGTAGTCTTGAAGATCCCCCGGACACCCTGCTGCACTTCTGCGCCACTTTTCGCCTTGGTGAGAGATCCTTTGATAGGAGCAATCGACGACCGTTTAAAAAAAGGGGCCTGGAAAAGTGCCCTTGTATGACCATGCAGTTATTAGGTCTTGACGAACCTGTGATATAAGAGGAGAAAGAAGAAAAGGAAAGGAAAAAAATGTTTAGGTCCGAATAGGGTCGAGCCATACTCTGGACCTTGTCCGCAATGGGCCTCCGTCGCTGCCCTAGGTATTTTAAGTGCATAGTGGTGCACATGCGGTATATATGCCACAGTTAGATAGGGCGAGTGACGGAGGCGGAATTGCTAGTCTAGCTCTGGATTGACCAGGCTGTCGTTCTATAGGGTAAGCCAGACTCGCTTAACAGTGTCTGGAGGCTTGATGGCAGATGAGGTGTTCAGCTCGGTAAGGCCACTCTGTACCTCAACCGCAAGGGCCGCGGTATGCTCCTCAGTACGGAGGGAGCGCTCCATGTTTCCATTGACTGTGATAATGCCGCGGGGTCTGGGAATTTTCAGCTTTAAGTAAGCGTAATGCAGGACCACATTGAAGCAAGTGAAGGCAGTTCGTCCGAGCAGTGCGTGATAACCACTGCGAAATGGGACGATATCGAAGATCAAGTCTGTGCTTCAGAAGTTATCCGGTGAACCAAGGACTACTTCCAGTGTTATTGAGCCCATGCAGCGGACCACTACGCCGGGTATCACTCCTTTAAAGGTGGTGTTGGTAGGCTTGATTCTTGATGGGTCAATACCCGTTTTGCGGACCATGTCTTGATAAATCAAGTTAAGACTGCTGCCGCCGTCCATGAGGACTCGGGTGAGATGGAATCCGCTGATGATTGGATCAAGTACCAAAGCTACTGAACCTCCATGACAGATACTGGTCGGGTGGTCCTTTCGATCGAAGGTGATCGGACAAGCCGACCAGGGGTTGAATTTTGGGGCGACCGGCTCTACGGCGTAAACGTCCCTTAGTGCACGCTTGTGCTCCTTCTTGGGGATATGAGTGACATATATCATATTCACTGTTTTTACCTCAGGGGGAATTTCTTCAGCCCCCCTGTGTTCGAAGGACGGGGCTCATCCTCATCCTTGCTTGGCGGCCCTTTCCCCTTATGTTTGGTATTTAGCTTACTGGCATGTTTGAAGACCCACCAATTTCTGTTGGAGTGGTTTGCAGGCTTGTCGGGGGTACCATGAATCTGACAAGGTCAATCAAGTATTTTTTTTCTAAATTGGATGGGCTGTCCCCGTTTCCTTTGAATGGCTTCTTCCGCTGACCAGGTTTAGGGCCGTTGAATCCGGCATTGACCGATGTGTCTTTGGTATCTTCATTGCTGCTTCGATGCTTATGTTTGTTGCGCCGTGGCCTGCCGTTGCCATCTCTAGCTTCAGAGCTGCCAGGATCACTGGTACTATTGCTTCTACGAGCCAGCGACCTATCTTCTCCCGCGCAAAAGCGGGTCATGAGTGTGGTGAGGGCTGCCATAGACTTCGGCTTTTCTTGGACGAGGTGTCGGGCGAGCCATTCATCACAGATGCTGTGTTTATAGGCCGCGAGAGCTTCAGCATCCGGACAGTCGAAAATTTGGTTCTTTTTAATTAAGAACCTAGTCCAGAGTTTTTGGGCTGACTCTCCGGGTTGCTGGACTATATGACTCAGGTCATCGGCGTGCGGGGGCCGGACATAGGTGACTTGGAAGTTGTCTCTAAAGGCATCCTCCAGATCTTCCCAGCTACCGATAGAATTCTCTATGAGGTTGTTTAACCAGTGTCGTGCTGGTCCTTTTACCTTTAAGGAGAGGTATTTGATGGTGTGGAGATCATCACCTCTAGCCATGTGAATATGGATAAGAAAATCTTCAATCCATACCGCAGGATCATTCGTTCCATCATATGCTTTAATGTTTACGGGTTTAAACCCTTCTGGGAATTGGTGCTACATTACCTCATCGGTAAAGCATAAGAGGTGTGCGACGCCTCTATATCAGGCGACGTCACGACGGAGTTCGGATGACACCCGTGTTCGGTTTTCGGCCTGGCTGAGGTTATGTCTGTCGCGCCAGGCTTGATGGTTGTCATCTCGCGTTGGGGCACGGCCCCTTGATCCATAGATTAATCTGGCCTGACTAGCTCTATTGTCCAGATCTTGGTGTAAGTCGTAGGTATAGCCCGGAGCTGCTACCTCTTTGCCTCAACGACGAGGTCGGTAGGGGCTGGTGTTCGGCGTAAGTAGCCGCTTTATCCCATCCACATGGTGGTTGGTCTGGTTCATCAGTGCGGTCATATCTCGACGGTATCGTCTCAAGGGCCTCGTTGTCGAATTGTGGTAGTAGCCGACGCTTCGGATAACTCTTAGTTGGGAGCCCGAGGCCGTATTCTTCGGCAGCTAGGAATTGGGTCCATCTGTCGTTGAGGGTATCCTGTTCGGCTTGGAGCTGTTGCTTCTTCTTCTTTAGGCTTCGCGTAGTTGCGATTAGCTGGCGCTTAAAGCACTCTTGCTCAAGGGGTTCCTCTGGCCCGATGAAGTCTTCGTTGCCGAGGCTGACATCATCCTCGGAGATCGATAGATAGTTACTATCTTCCGAGTCCTCATTCCCAACCGGCTCGTCGGGGTTAACTTGTCCCTCCTCCCATTCATCCTGCTCGGACGCAGGTTCGACCGGATCTTCAGGATTTTCGGCATCGCCTGGGGTGTTATTGTCTCTGGTGCCGGTGTGGCTTTCCTTTTCACGACGTGATTTTGAGCGGCGCCACTGACGTCGACATTTTGGTGGCGCCTCAGCGGGCTAATCCTCGATCGGATTTTTCCTACCTTCGTCGTCGTCCTGTTTGGGTGTGTCCACCATATACATGTCATATGTGGAGGTAGCCGTCCAGCGCCCGATGGAGGGTGGGTTTTGGCTTTGCTTGTCTCCCGCATCGTCGTCCATACCTTCGAAGTCTTCGGAGGCGTAATCTAGCATGTCAGTCAAATCCTTGACAGTGGCTATTAAGTGGGTGGTGGGTGGGACGTAAAATTCCCCGCTCTCAGCCCCTAGTCTGGGTTGGGCGTAGTTCGGAGGAGATATTTCCGTAATGGCGAGGGATCGCATTAAGTCTAAGGCCTGGTTTAAGAGTGAAGGCCGGACGGGAAATCGAGGGCCTGCAGGGCTAGGCATGGTAGATTCCTGACTGTGGTCACTTGATGCAGACCTTGAGAGTTCAAAGTATGTACCTTGAGGCGGGTTCAGCTCTCTGATGACAGGGAGAGTCCTGCTTGATTCCAGGCTCGCCGAAGCCATGGTTGCCTCCGGGTCTCTGAAGAAAATTTCCATAGTAGGAGAGAGTCCAGTGGGTTTCAGATACCCATCTTCGGATGAAGTAGCTTGCCCTAGATCTAACGACGAGGAAGGGATGATAGTTGGTCCTTGAGCGGTGCCTGATGACGGGTCCGATGGGTTTCCCTCTTGGAGCAGAGGAACAATGGTCGAGGCCGTGAACCCTTCGAAGCTCAAGTCTCCTCGGATGTCGGCGACGTAATTCAGGCTCCCAAATCTGATCTGATGACGAGGGGCGTAGCTGTCAATCTGTTCAAGGTGACCAATCAAATTGGCACGCAGAGCGAAGCCGCCGAACACAAAAAGTTGACCGGGGAGGAAGGTTTCCCCGGAAACAGCATCGTTCTTGACAATTGAACGAGCCATCGAACCTTCTGCCGATGACACAGTGATAACCCACAAGTGTAGGGGATAATTGTAGCCTCTTTCGATAAGTAAGAGTGTCAAACCCAACGAGGAGCTAAAGGTATAACAAATATTCTCTCAAGTCCTATCTGCCACTGATACGACTCTACGCTGTTTGCTTTACCTAGAACAAGTATGAAACTAGTAGTACTTTGTAGGTGTTGTCGGATAGGTTTGCAAAATAATAAAGAACACGTAAATAAAAGCTAGGGGCTGTTTAGATAAAGAAGCAATAAAGTAAATATAGCGAGTGTGGAAAAGTGGTGGTAGGAGTTGTGAAATTGTCCCTAAGCAATTGACTACATTACTAGACCGGTAATCACTATTACAATTCTATTTGAGGGAGAGGCATAAGCTAACATACTTTCTCTTCTTGGATCATATGCACTTATGATTGGAACTCTAACAAGCATCTGCAACTACTAAAGATCAGTAAGGTAAAACGCAACCATACCATTAATGAATCAAGTCCCCTTTATCCCATACGCAAACAACCTACTTACTCGGGTCTGTGCTTTTGTCACTCATGCCACCCACCATAAGCAAATCATGAACATATTGCAAACCCTACAACGGGAATCCCTCACGCTTGCGCGATACGGAGGGCACCATAGGACAGCATGTAATGCCTCGGATGTAACTTCCCATATTCGTAACTCCAACTCTTGCCTTTTCCGGAGATGCGATATGATATTTCCTTCGTGGTTGGGCTTTTGTTTTTGTTTTGCATTTTTGTTCATGTCTTGCATCTCATCTCTTTGCATCATTTGCATTGCATCATGTCATCATTCACCCTTTTTTAAAACTCACCCAAATAAATTGCATAGGTCGTTGATCTATTTAAATCGAGGGAATTCACATGGTGATTTCTCTTTAAAACATATTCAAAGTCTCCTACTATTATTAGGGAGCTATAATAAATAATTCATTAATTTGGAATTCACCATAACCCACTTGCAAATATCCCATGCCGTTGTTATCTCAATTCTTGGTCTCCAACTCTGCCCATAAATTCTTTCATCATTTTCCCGAGCTCCACCAAATTTCTCAACATTTTTGGACATACCAAATACCCACTTCTTTCTCACACTCATTTGAATTAAATTCAAATGAGGTGGAATTCAACTCCACGCCCACGCTCACTTTCTATTTTCTTGGATCAAGCTTATTTTTGTGATTCCAGGGAAATTACCCCTTGCGCATATTCTTTCCCTAACCCTTTCTTTCTTTCCTTCTCTCTAATGCTTTTCTATTTTTGGAAAATAAGAGAGAGGGAGAAGAGAGCCCAGCAGTCCAGCCAGGCCTCTGGCCACTTCCTTCTCTTTCGAGCCGGCCTCTAAGGCCCAGCTACACCCCTCTAACCCTAGCCGCACGGGAGAGCATTGCTCGATCCCATCTCCTCCTCTCGTTCCCTCTGCCCGCCGCCACACACGCATTGCTCGATCCCATCGCCCCTCCTCTTGATCCCCTCTCCCCATCGTCCTCCTCCTTCGTTGCCACACGCAGAGAGGAGTTCAGCCCCGCGCCCGGCCTCTGCAACACCACCGGGGAGGCCAACTCTGGCGGCCCTCCGTCGCCTGCGCCTGTGCGCCTCCTCCTCGCCAAGTCCCCGTCGTCCGAGCGCTCGAGGGGAGGAGCTCCTCGAGCACCTGCGCCCGCATCCGTCGTCCTCTGCGCCTTGTAGGAGCCCCGCGCCGCTCGTCCCCTCCGTTTTTGTCGGAGTTCGCCGGAGCCCCAGCACCGGCCGCCTTGCACCCGCGAGCACCACCACCTCCAGTGCGCCTCGAGCCTCCTCCTGTGCGCCTCCACCCTGGTTCCAGCCTCGACGACCCATCCCCGACCTCCTCCTCCACCGCCAAGTCCGTCGTTCCCCGTTGTACCGTCGCTGGAGTTCACGCCTAGGGCCGCTGCTACCTCACCTTCGGCCATGCCTTGTTTTCCTGTAATGTTGTTCGCTGCACACCAAGACCACCCCGTGGATTTTGCCAAGTACCACTATGACCCGTGTGCGACTATGCGGATTCACCAAGTACCCCTCCAGCAAGACCGACGCCAGAACAAGCACACCGGCTCTGTGGATTTCGGCAAGTCCCTCCGACGACCGGCGCTTAGTACCACTACGTTTGCCATGTACATCTACACCAAGACCGGACCGACAAGTACCCCGACGTTGTGTGTACCACTACCGTCGCCCCGAAGACGTTGGATTCATCAAGTACCTCTCCAAAAATGAACATGAACCACTACTTCCACAACGAGACCGTGTACCACTACCGTCGCCAAGATCGCGAGTACCTCTACCGTCGCCATGAACGACTACTTCCACGACGTCCGTGAACCACTACTTCCACTACGGCCGCGAGAAGGACTACTTCCACTACGGCCCGTGTACCACTACTTCCTTTGTTGAACTCGACCCGCTCCGAAACGCACGCTTCGAAGGTATAATCCCGAGATGATCAACCATGGACCGAATGTATGTTGTATGAGATGCCTGTGTTTGCATCGTGTCCGTTTGGTCACTCGTTTCCATGCCACTAACCCGTGGGAACCCGGTAGTCGGGAGCACCCCACCATCTCTTGCGTGTTCTACACATCCGCACACTTCTCTTTTGCATCGTATCTCAATCGAGTTACCGGGACCGATATGTTGCCGTGGCACCATTTTCGTTATCGTTGCCGTGGCACCCCTTTTGTTCCGCCATGGTGACCAAATGCTTCATAACATGCTCATGTCAACATTTTCATAAATATTGCCTAAAACTTGCATATGCCATCCGCATCATGATAACAACATTTAAAATGTTTAAAATTGTTGTTGCATTAAATTGCTAAATAACATGGGGATTTTTCGGAAGTGTTGTTTGTTGTTCCGGCCTCACTTAAACTTGCCTAAATAGCTAGTTTAATTATGCTTCACCTCTTGCCATGTTTAACAACATTTAATATTGTTGTGTACCTAAACGAGAGCGAACTAAATAACGCGAATGTGGTGTTTCGTCAATATGCAACTCGTTGCATATTGAGCTCCACTTAACTTGTAGTATTGTTTGTTGCACTTTGCCATGCCATGCCTCATTAAACCGGACATGCATCATACTTGTTTGTGCATCATGCCATGTTTATGCTTGTGCATTTACCATGTAGTTTGTTTCTTTCCGGTGTTGCTTCTTAGTTATGGTAATGTTGCGGTTGTGAGGATTCGTTCGACTACGCCCGTTCGTCTTCTTCATGGACTCGTTCTTCTTCCTAGCAGGATTTCAGGCAAGATGACCGCTACCCTGGATCTCACTACTATCATTGCTATGCTAGTTGCTTCGTTCTATCGCTTTGCTGCGTTACCTATCATTTGCTCTTCAAGCCTCCCAAATTGCCATGAACCTCTAACCTTTGACACCCTTCCTAGCAAACCGTTGCTTGGCTATGTTACCGCTTTGCTCAGCCCCTCTTATAGCATTGCTAGTTGCAGGTGAAGTTGAAGATTGCTCCATGGTGGACAGGGTTATGTTGGGATATCATAATATCTCTTATATTATTAATGCATCTATATACTTGGTAAAGGGTGGAAGGCTCGGCCTTATGCCTGGTGTTTTGTTCCACTCTTGCTGCCCTAGTTTCCGTCATACCGGTGTTATGTTCCCGGATTTTGCGTTCCTTACGCGGTCGGGTGATTTATGGGACCCCCTTGACAGTTCGCTTTGAATAAAACTCCTCCAGCAAGGCCCAACCTTGGTTTTACCATTTGCCTCACCTAGCCCTTTTTCCCTTGGGTTTCCGGAGCCCGAGGGTCATCTTTATTTTAGCCCCCCCGGGCCAGTGCTCCTTCGAGTGTTGGTCCGAACTGAGCTGCCTGCGGGGCCACCTCGAGGAAACTCGAAGTCTGGTTTTACTCATAGCTAGTCTCATCCGATGTTGCCCTGAGAACGAGATATGTGCAGCTCCTATCGGGATTTGTCGGCACATCGGGCGGCTTTGCTGGTCTTGTTTTACCATTGTCGCAATGTCTTGTAAACCGGGATTCCGAGACTGATCGGGTCTTCCTGGGAGAAGGAATATCCTTCGTTGATCGCGAGAGCTTATCATGGGCTAAGTTGGGACACCCCTGCAGGGTATTATCTTTCGAAAGCCGTGCCCGTGGTTATGTGGCAGATGGGAATTTGTTAATGTCTGGTTGTAGATAACTTGACACCAGATCCGAATTAAAACACATCAACCGCGTGTGTAGCCGTGATGGTCTCTTCTCGGCGGAGTCCGGGAAGTGAACACGGTTTCTGTGTTATGTTTGACGTAAGTAGGAGTTCAGGGTCACCTCTTGATCATTACTAGTTGACGACCGTTCCTTTGCTTCTCTTCTCGCTCTTATTTGCGTATGTTAGCCACCATACTTGCTTAGCCGCTGCTGCAACCTCACCACTTTACCCCTTCCTTTCCCATTAAGCTTTGCTAGTCTTGATACCCATGGTAATGGGATTGCTGAGTCCTCGTGGCTCACTGATTACTACAACAACGATTGGTGTACAGGTTATCACGATGATCATGGCGAGAGCGATGTTTGCTTGTTTGGAGTTCTTCGTCTGCTTGTTCTTCGATCAGGAGATAGGCTCCAGGTCGGCAGCCTGGGCTAGCAGGGTGGATGTCGTTTGAGTTTCTGTTTGTGTTTCATCCGTAGTCGGATGGTGCTCTTATGTTTGATGATGTTGTATCCTTGTGGCATGTATGCCTTATGTATGTATCCCCATCTATTATGTAATGTTGATGTAATGATATCCACCTTGCAAAAGCATCTTCAAGATGCGCTTCTATCCTTGGTGGACCTTCGAGTTCCTTTAGGATAGGACCGCATCTTGGGCGTGACACAACACCAATAATAAAACATGCAATTCAAACCAATCATAGCAATTCATCAATCACCGGTAGGACAACGAAAATCTACTCAGACATCATAGGATGGAAACACATCATTGGATAATAATATGAAGCATAAAGCACCATGTTCATGTAGAGGGTACAGCGGGTTGCGGGAGAGTCGACCGCTGTAGATAGAAGGTGGAAGGTGATGGAGATGTTGGTGAAGATGGCGGAGCTGTTGGTGAAGGTCGTGGTGATGATGATGGCCCCCGGCAGCGTTCCGGCGCCACTGGAAGCAAGGGGGAGAGAGCTGCCCTTCTTCTTCTTCTTCCTTGACCTTCTCCCTAGATGGGAGAAGGGTTTCCCCTCTGGTCCTTGGCTCCCATGGCGTGGTAGGGGCGAGAGCCCCTCCGAGATTGGATCTATCTCTCTGTTTTTGCGTTCCCTGATTCTGCCCTCTCACCGTTTCTTTTATATCCGGAGATCCGTAACTCCTCCGATTGGGGCGAATCTTTAGCCCAGATTTTTTTTCATAAAATTAGCTTTCTGGCGGCAAAATAAGAGCGTCAACCGCCTTACGGGGTGCCCACGGGAGTCCAGGGCGCGCCTGCCCCCCTGGGGCGTGCCCCCTGTCTCGTGGGCCCCTTGGGCACCGTCTCGCGTTGATTCTTCCTCCCAAAAATCACAAATATTCCAAAATAATTCTCCGTCCATTTTTATCCCGTTTGGACTCCGTTTGATATTGGGTTTCTGCGAAACATAAAACATGCAACAAGCAGAACTGCACTTTGAGCCTTTGGATCAATATGTTAGTCCCAAAAAGTAATATAAAAAGTTGCCAAAAGTATATGAAAGTTGAATAATATTGGCATGGAACAATCAAAAATTATAGATACGACAGAGATGTATCAGCATCCCCAAGCTTAATTCTTGCTCGTCCTTGAGTAGGTAAATGATAAAAAAGATAATTTTTGATGTGGAATGCTACCTAGCATAATCTTGATCATGTAATCTAATCATGGCATGAATATTAAGACATGAGTGATTCAAAGCAATAGTCTATCATTTGACATAAAAACGATAATACTTCAAGCGTACTAATAAAGCAATCATGCCTTTTCAAAACAACATGGCCAAAGAAAGCTATCCCTACAAAATCATATAGTCTGGCTATTGCTCTATCTTCATCACACAAAGTATTTAATCATGCACAACCCCGATGACAAGCCAAGCAATTGTTTCATACTTTATTAATCTCAAACCTTTTCAACTTTCACGCAGTACATGAGCGTGAGCCATGGACATAGCACTATGGGTGGAATAGAATATGATGGTGGAGGTTGTGTGGAGACGACAAAAAGGAGAAAGTCTCACATCGACGCGGCTAATCAACGGGCTATGGAGATGCCCATCACTTGATGTCACTGTGAGGAGTAGGGATTGCCATGCAACGGATGCACTAAGATCTATAAGTGTATGAAAGCTCAAACTGGAAACTAAGTGGGTGTGCATCCAACTTGCTTGCTCATGAAGACCTCGGGCATTTGAGGAAGCCCATCGTCGGAATATACAAGCCAAGTTCTATAATGAAAAATTCCCACTAGTATATGAAAGTGAAAGAATAGGAGACTCTCTCTATGAAGAACATGGTGCTACTCCGAGGCACAAGTGTGGTCAAAGGATAGTAACATTGCCCATTCTCTCTTTTTCTCTCATTTTTTTATTTTTTTTATTTTTTTGGTGGGCTTCTTTGTCCTCTTTTATTTTTCATAAAGTCCGGAAACTCATCCCGACTTGTGGGGGAATCATAGTCTCCATCATCCTTTCCTCACTGGGGCAATGCTCTAATAATGATGATAATCACACTTTTATTTAGTTACAACTCAATATTACAACTATCTAGAACAAAGATATGACTCTATATTAATGCCTCCGGCGGTGTACCGGGATGTGCAATGATCTAGCGTAGCAATGACATCAAAAAACGGACAAGCCATGAAAACATCATGCTAGCTATCTTATGATCATGCAAAGCAATATGACAATGAATGCTCAAGTCATGTATATGATGATGATGATGAAAGTTGCATGGCAATATATCTCGGAATGGCTATGGAAATGCCATGATAGGTAGGTATGGTGGCTGTTTTTAGGAAGGTATATGGTGGGTGTATGGTACCGGCGAAAGTTGTGCGGCACAAGAGAGGCTAGCAATGATGGAAGGGTGAGAGTGCGTATAATCCATGGACTCAACATTAGTCATAAAGAACTCATATACTTATTGCAAAAATCTACAAGCCATTGAAAGCAAAGTACTACACGCATGCTCCTAGGGGGATAGATTGGTAGGGAAAGCCCATCGCTCGTCCCCGACCGCCACTCATAAGGAAGACAATCAATAAATAAAATTATGCTCCAACTTCATCACAAAGCGGTTCACCATACGTGCATGCTACGGGAATCACAAGCCTCAACACAAGTATTTCTACTCCACAGTCGCCCACTAGCATGACTCTAATATCACCACCTTTATATCGCAAAACTATTGCAAGGAATCAAACATATCATATTCAGCGATCTACAAGTTTATGTAGGATTTTATGATTAGCCATGTGATTGACCAATTCCTGTCATCTCTCTAAATAGATATAAGTGAAGCAAGAGAGTTTAATTCTTTTACAAAAGATATGCCCATGCTCTAACAAATATAAATGAAGCAAAAGAGCATTCTACAAATGGCGGTTTTCTATGTGAAGAGAAACATGCAATCCAAACTTCAAATAATATAAGTGAAGCACATGAAGCATTCTATAAAGCCATACTCAAGAGATTTAAGTGAAGTGCAATGAGCATTCTATAGATTAACCAAGGACTTTCGCATACCAGCATGGTTCATAAAATAAAAGTGAAAACTAAATGCAAAAGACGTTCCAAGACTTGCACATATCGCATGAACGAAACGAATATGAAAACATACCCATACTTGTTGAAGAAAGAGGGGATGCCTTCCGGGGCATCCCCAAGCTTAGACGCTTGAGTCTCCTTGAATATTTACTTGGGGTGCCTTGGGCATCCCCAAGATTGAGCTCTTGCCTCTCTTCCTTTTCCTCATATCGAGACCTCCTCGATCAAACACTTCGTCCACACAAAACTTCAATAGAAAACTCGGTAAGATCCTTTAGTATAATAAAGCAAATCACCACTCTAGGTACTGTTGCAAACCAATTCATGTTTTGTTTTTGCATTGTTTCTACTGTAATATAACTTTTCCATGGCTTAATCCACTAATATAAATTGATAGATTCACCAAAACAAGTAAACTATGCATCAAAAACAGAATCTGTCAAAAACAGAACAGTCTGTAGCAATCTGAACATTCACCATACTTCTGGTACCCCAAATATTCTACCAAAATTAGGAAAAATAAAACATTTGTACATCAATACAGTGCAAAAGGTTTCAGAACCGTTTCACGTTCCAGCAAAAAACGTAAAATCGTGCACTACATCCAAAGTTTCTGTCCTGCACCGCACAAACCAACAAGCATTGTAAACATCTTAAAGCAAACCTTGGCACATTATTTTTATAATAGAATGGAATTGTACAAGGGGATATTATTTTGTTGCGAAGTTTATGTAATTAAGATTCACAAAGTTTCCGTGAGCATGAACAAAGTTCAAGGAGCTCTCCCACTTCAACAATGCTTGTCTCTCTCACTTTCACTTTCCTTTTTGAACAGTTTTGGGTTCCCCTCTTTATTTTTTGTTTTTAAACTATATAAAAACACTCAACAGAAATAAATGACTCTCTAAAACTTCCGGGTTGTCTCCCTGGCAGCACTTTCTTTAAATCCATTAAGCTAGGCATATAGTGCTCAAGTAATGGATCCACCCGGATCCCAAGGTATGTCAAAGCCAATTTTAATTAACAATGATTTGTAATTTAGTAGTGAGCACAAAGTAACATATATCATGCAACAACGAAGTCTAACTCTCATCCTATGCATTGGCATGTCATAAAAGAACAAGTGATGCACACCAAGTAAAGGCAAATGCACAGTATAAGCAGTTTCTTGCAATTTTATCGTGTGGGAAACATAGAGAGGTGGAGATATAGTTCCTCTCTCATAATAATTGCAAGTAGGAGCAGCAAGCACATGCATATTACATTCATCAAAATTATCAAGTGCAATGGTAAAAGGCAACCCATCATTATAATCCTTAATAAGCAAAAAACTTCTTCGATATAGTTTAGTTTGGAGAATTCAAAAAGATAATAGGACTATCATGCGTGGGTGCAATAGCAACAATTTCATGTTTAACATAAGGAACTAAAGCAAGTTCATCTCCATAATCACAATTCATATTGGCACCTTGGCCACAAGCATAGCAAGCATCATCAAAAAGGGGTAATTCAAGAAAATCAACGGGATTATAGCAATCATCATAGCAATCATCCTTCGGTAAGCACGAAGGGAAATTAAACAATGTATGAGTTCAAGAGTTACTCTCATTAGAAGGTGGGCACGGGTAGCTAATCCGCTCTTCCTCCTTTTGTTCTTCGCTCTCCTCATCATCTTTTTCATCCAATGAGCTCACAATTTCATCAATTTCTTCTTCCATAGACTTCTGCAAAATATTATTCTCTTCTTGGACAGCGGAGGAGTCCTCAGTATATAGTTTAACATAGGTATTAGAAGCATAATTATCATAACAATATTCAAGTATGGCAAAATTTTCAGATTTGTAGAGAGTAGCATCATACTTTTCAATCAAAGAAGCAATTTCATAAGCACCCTTAAAAGCAACAAATTCTTCAATTTGTTGAACATCATAGTAATTATAAACACCCTTAGCATACGAAGATACGATTACATTATCACTATACTCACATTGACAGGGAAGGTGTTTCTTAGGGTTTTCAGAACAACAAGTAACATCATATATATCACATAAATTCCAAGCATAGCGTTGCAAACGATGAATTTGATCCAGTAAAAGTTTCCCTTTTTCAGATATATGGTGTCGCACATAACAAGCATGCTCATCTAAAGATTTTCCCTCAACTAAGCTAGTTGGGGATTCAGCATGAGCACAAAGGGATCGAAGATGATCCAAGTAAAAAGCTTCAGGAGTGTGATAGATTTTGAGTGGTTCTTCAACCATTAGTGTATTAGGTACAACTAATTTTTTTTGGTATTTTGTGTTTCCTACCCATAACTAAAGATAAAATACAACTAAGAACAGCAAATAAAATTTACTTAGTGACAAAACAAACAAGCACACACGAGAATATTCACCCCACGCTATGAGTCCCCTGCAACGGCGCCAGAAAAAGGTCTTGATAACCCACAAGTGTAGGGATAATTGTAGCCTCTTTCGATAAGTAAGAGTGTCGAACCCAACGAGGACTAAAGGTAGAACAAATATTCTCTCGAGTCCTATCTGCCACTGATATGACTCTACGCACGCTTATTGTTCGCTTTACCTAGAACAGGTATGAAACTAGTAGTACTTTGTAGGTGTTGTTGGATAGGTTTGCAAGATAATAAAGAACACGTAAATAAAAGCTAGGGGCTGTTTAGATAAATAAGCAATAAAGTAAATATAGCGAGTGTGGAAAAGTGGTGGTAGGAGTTGTGAAATTGTCCCTAAGCAATTGACTACTCTACTAGACCGGTAATCACTATTGCAATTTTATTTGAGGGAGAGGCATAAGCTAACATACTTTCTCTTCTTGGATCATATGCACTTATGATTGGAACTCTAGCAAGCATTCGCAACTACTAAAGATCATTAAGGTAAAACCCAACCATAGCATTAAAGTATCAAGTCCCCTTTATCCCATATGCAAAAATCTACTTACTCGGGTTTGTGCTTCTGTCACTCACGCCGCCCACGATAAGCAAATCATGAACATATTGCAAACCCTACAACGGGAATCCCTCACGCTTGCGCGACACGGAGGGCACCATAGGACAACACCAATAATAAAACATGCAATTCAAACCAATCATAGCAATTCATCAATCACCGGTAGGACAACAAAAATCTACTCAGACATCATAGGATGGCAACACATCATTGGATAATAATATGAAGCATAAAGCACCATGTTCAAGTAGAGGGTACAACGGGTTGTGGGAGAGTAGACCGCTGTAGATAGAACGCGGAAGGTGATGGAGATGTTTGTGAAGATGGCGGAGGTTTTGGTGAAGATCGCGGTGATGATGATGGCCCCCGGCAGCGTTCCGGCGTCACCGGAAGCAAGGGGGAGAGAGCCGCCCTTCTTCTTCTTCTTCCTTGACTTTCTCCCTAGATGGGAGAAGGGTTTCCCCTCTGGTCCTTGGCTCCCATGGCATGGGAGGGGCGAGAGCCCCTCCGAGATCGGATCTATCTCTCTGTTTCTGCGTTCCCTGATTCTACCCTCTCACCGTTTCTTTTATATCCAGAGATCCGTAACTCCGATTGGGGTGAATCTTTCGCCCAGATTTTTCTCATAAAATTAGATTTCTTGCGGCAAAAGAAGAGCATCAACCACCTTACGGGTTGCCCACGAGAGCACGCCTACCCCCTGGGGCGCGCCCTCCTGTCTCGTGGGCCCCTCGGGCACCGTCTCGCATTGATTCTTCCTCCCAAAAATCACAAATATTCCAAAATAATTCTCCGTCCATTTTTATCCTGTTTGGACTCCGTTTGATATTGTGTTTCTGCGAAACATAAAACATGCAAAAAACAGGAACTGGCACTGGGCACTGGATCAATATGTTAGTCCCAAAAAGTAATATAAAAAGTTGCCAAAAGTATATGAAAGTTGAATAATATTGGCATGGAACAATCAAAAATTATAGATACGACGGAGACGTATCACACAGTGGAACTCTCAACGAAAGCACCAATGTCGGTGTCAAAACCGGTGCGTCTGAGGATCGAAGGTAACAGGAGACACGATGTTTACCCAGGTTTGGGCCCTCTTGATGGAGGTAAAACCCTATGTCCTACTTGATTAACTTTGATGAGTATAGGGGTTACAAGAGTTGATCTACCTCAAGATCATAATGGCTAAACCCTAGAAGTCTAGCCTATATGAATTCTGATAGCCTCTACGGACTAACCCCTCCAATTTATATAGACACCGGAAGGGCCTAGGGTTGTACAGAGTCAGCTTACAGAAGAACGAAACTATACACCCAAACGCTAATCTTGCCATCCACGCAAAGGAGAGTCCCATCCGGACACGAAGGAAGGCCTTCTACTTGTATCTTCATGGCCCATCAGTCCGGCCCATAACACTCAGGTCGGACACTCAAGGACCCATTAATCCAGGACTCCCTCAAATGGAGCAAAGAAAAATTGTAGGATTTGTTCCTTTATTGTCTCCTTGAAATAAAAACCGTAGGAATTTTAATATCCACTTGTCCTCCTTTTTCCTATTCATGAAGCACAAGACTAAGAGATGGTAGCATAATAGCATTATAACCGTACATTTTCTTGTGTTTGACTTAATCTCACCATGCTTCTTTGCATCCCGTGATCTTCCAATTCTTGTGAACCAAACACCCAGATTGGCAGAAATCCTGTGTTTTTAAATTCTCTGTTTTGCACGTGCATTCCTATCCTATTACTATGTATTTCCTATCCCTGCGTTGTTAGAATCCTCCAATTCAAATGAGCCCTTACAGAATTACTTCTCTTACAGAGAGTTGCTAAAGAAAACCTTGTGTGGTTTGTCCCGCTCCTGCTGCGCCGTTGTCCACCCCAGCTCAGCTGCTCCAATGACAGAAGGGTCCAACACAACAGGGATCCAGTCTCCAGACTGTCTTTTGCCGCCTCAGATCTTCTTCCCCGCCGCCAGCAGCCACAACAACTGAATTACCATCATCAACTGAGCAGATGACCTCCAGGACTACACGGGTCCGCAAGAGAGGTCGCACTCTTTCGTGTCTGCTTACGTTATGCATCGCTTAATATTACATGCTACTTTATCGTCCTGTTCACCGATTAGACTCTGAGTCAGCTCCAAACTAATGGTCAAACTTGAGTTTTTAAATGGTTGTGGGGTACATATCGGGGCCGCAATCAATAGAATCTATCTACTATCTGGTTAATCTTTGGTGTCTACTATGAGTTTCATGTTGGGTGGGAAACAAACAGTAAAGAAGCCATTACCTATATTTTTTACATGAAGCCAGTATCTGACTGCTCTCATTGGTTTTGAGTCTATCCACAGGTTGCTACCATACTCTGGATTTCTGCATGCACTCCTTACATAATCTCACTATGTTTTATTCCTGTGCATGTCAGTTATTGTACACAATGGAACTGAACATGTAGAGCAAAAAGACGAGCCTTGCGTTGCAATAAAATTTCCTGCAGACGTCGCTCCATGGTAGGCGCAAAGGAAGCCCCCCTGAGGGAGTCCTGGATTAAGGGGTCATTGAGTGTCTGGCCCAAGTGTTATGGGCCAGACTGATGGGCCGTGAAGATACAAAGTAGAAGGCCTTCCTCCGTGTGTGGAAGGGACTCTCCTTTGCGTGGATGGCAAGATTAGCGTCTGGGTGTATAGTTTCCTTCTTCTGTAAACCGACTCTGTACAACCCTAGGCCCTTTCGGTGTCTATATAAACTGGAGGGATTAGTCCATAGAGGCTATCAGAATTCATATAGGCTAGACTTCTAGGGTTTAGCCATTACGATCTTGAGGTAGATCAACTCTTGTAACCCCTATACTCATCAAAGTTAATCAAGCAGAACGTAGGGTTTTACCTCCATCAACAGGGCCCGATGTCAGTATCAAAAGCGGCGGATCTCGGGTAGGGGTCCCAAACTGTGCGTCTAAGGTTGATGGTAACAGGAGGCGGGGGACACGATGTTTACCCAGGTTCGGGCCCTCTCTATGGAGGTAATACCCTACTTCCTACTTGATTGATCTTGATGAATATTAGTATTCCAAGAGTTGATCTACCACGAGATCATAATGGCTAAAACCCTACAAGTCTAGCCTGTATGATTATGATTCCCTCTACAGACTAAGCCCTCCAGTTTATATAGACACCGGAGGGGACTAGGGTTGTACAAAGTCGGTTACAGAGAAAGGAATCTTCATATCCAGGCGCCAAGCTTGCCTTCCACGCCAAGGAGAGTCCCATCCGGACACATGTGAGAGTCTTCGGTCTTGTATCTTCACAGTCCATCAGTCCGGCCCATGTCAACAGGCCGGACGTCCGAGGACCCCTTAATCCAGGACTCCCTCAGTAGCCCCTAAACCAGGCTTCAATGATGTGGTGTCTGGCGCGCGAATTGTCTTTGGCATTGCAAGGCGGGTTTGCTCTCTGAATACTCCAAAATAGTCTTTGAACACAAGAACCGTGTCAGGCTCTGCAAAACAAATTCCACACACAAACGTAGAGAGTATAATATTTCATGAGTCCAATCCGCTGACCACTTTTTGTAGCGTGACATCACGTCACCGCCCGGCCATTATTTTGAACCGTTTTTTATCCAGCCGCTCCATATTTTGAGATGCGGTTTCATTGGCACGTCTTCTAAAATAAGAGATCGTGTCCCCTTATTGCGGGATTCTCATCAATACGGGCATGGGTAATCCCACCGTATCGTCTGCATGGCCCTTGGGAATAGGCAAGTTTTTAGGGCGTGTGGGGAGGCGCTTGATATTCACTGCCTTTATTAAGAGATAAGGATTCACCCCTTTTTACCCATGCCTTATCTCTCTCTGCCTCCCCCATTCTCGAGCTCAAGCGCCCAAGTTCTCATATTTTCCGCCGCAAGAAAGCACTCCAACCATGTCCGGATCCGGGGCACAGCGCAAGTGGATGGTCTCCTCCATCAAGGAGAAGGACATTACGAAGCTCCGGAAGGCGGGGTATTTGGCCAAAGAAATCGCCCACCGGCTCCCGGCCGAGGGGCAGATCATCCCCACTCTAGAGCCCCATGAGAGGGTGGTGTTCATCCCCCACTTCGTCCGTGGGTTGGGATTTCCTCTCCACCCATTCGTCCGCGGACTCATGTTCTACTACGGGCTAGATTTCCATGATTTAGCCCCAAATTCATTCCTCAACATCTCGGCATTCATTGTCGTGTGCGAGGCTTTCCTCCACATCCCACCCCACTTTGGATTGTGGTTAAAGATCTTCAATGTGAAGCCAAAGGTGGTGGGTGGCCAACACGCAGAGTGCGGAGGCGCCATGGTGAGCAAGATGCCCAACGTCACATGGCCCGAAGGCTCCTTGATGGAGACCGTCAAAGGGTGGCAGCAATCGTGGTTCTATATCACAGAACCCTGCGACGCCACCTGGGCTGCGGCTCCCAAATTCAGTTCCGGCGCCCCAATGCGGCTCACCTTCTGGCTGGAGAAGGGCCTGAATTGGGCTGCGTCGGACAAGCTGACAGCACTGCAGACGCGCATCCAGAGCATGGTGGACAAGAACATCAAGCTTGTCAACGTGATCCAGGTGATGCTAGTTCGCCGAATCCTTCCATGCCAAAGTCGGACCTGTAATTCGTGGGAATTCGATCCGGCCGAGCACCAGACCCTGCAACATTTCTTCGGTGTCACGCACGAGGCATTTGGAAGGTGCTCTTCAAGGCTAATGACACGTGGCCGAAGGAAACCAAAGACCGTGGGTACAACCTGAGGCATCCCACCAGTCCATTAAGTTTTTCGCATTTCAAGGTGAATCCTTTACTTACTTATTCAGGGAAGATGCCTGAGCCTCCTATTTATTTTTGCAGGGCTGGACAAAGAAAGCGGAGCGGAGCAAGTGTCCGGCTCCGCCGCCCGAGGAACCGGCCATCCTGCTTCTGATGAAGATGCAGGTTCCGACGCCCTACCAGGCGTCGGAGAAGAAGGCCAAGGGGAAGGCAAAGGAGACCAGAAGCGGTCTCCGTCGCAAGGGTGCTTCGGACATGATGTCCGAAGACACCGAGACTCACTCCTACGCCATCGGGGATAAAGAGGAGGAGGAAAGCAACTCTCCCCTTGAGGAGGGAGGAAGAAGAGGGCGGCCTCCACAAATTTGGAGGCAGAGGCGTCCAAGAGGGGGAAGGGTTCCCTCGCAGATAACTCCGCGTGGGACATCGACAGCATCCCAGAGCAGCGCCCTCGAGACAAGCCCCTGGCCGAATCGTGAGTACTCAAAAACCCGGACGCATTCATATATCCGGCCTCTCTACTTCATAGTCTTAACATGTTGAATCATGCATTTATAGTCCGGCTCGGTCCAACCTTGAGCGATCCTCATCTTCGTGGGATTTGCTGGACCCGAAGGCGATGGACAGCAGGTCCCTTCCGGCGGCCTCCTCTCCCAGGGCCATCGATGACACCGAGGTGTTGTCCCGAAGGATCCCAGGCCAGGGAGAGACTCAGGAGTCCGTCAGGGCGGCGTCGGAGGGTGAAACCTCAGCCGCCGGACACATGGGGGAGCAAATTCCCATGGAGACTAGCGATGGGGGCCATATTCAGCTCGGCTCCAAGCCGAATACGATCCGGGAGACCTATGCGGCTCCAAAACCCGGCAAGTAGCCTCCTTCAAAAGGAGGAGGTGCACCAATTCCACCGGTGACCTCTGTCTAGCCAGAGGTGCCAGACACTCTAATGGAAGCGTCGCGAAGTGCTTCCATTGTTGAAGAACACCGTACCCTTATGGGTAAAGGGTACGATGGTTGAGAGGATTCAGTCCGCGACGAGCGGACTGATCGAAGCCTGCGCAAGCCTTCTAACAGGCTCTGAGGTAAGCAACACAATTATGTAAAAAGAATGTTACAATATAGATAGTTGCCCCTAAGACACTGTCTGGTGTTCTGAAAGAAAAGCCGGACAGAGGATCAAACAAGTTTCACAGGAGGCTAACCAGATGAGTCAATGTGAACTAGCAGGCGTCGTTATTGGATGCGACCTCTAATACTGCTGAGGTCTCCAGACTGAAGCAGAGTCTAGAGCGGGCCGAGGAAGAGCTCGGCCGCATGAAAAAGCAGCTAGAGGATAAACAAGGTATGCAATGACCTTCTGTATATCAGAAAGGATAGATGATTTGTAATGACCGTAGTGCCATTTTATTTGTAGGAGCGGCGAGTGAGGTGGAGGCTCTCAAAAAGGAGCTGGCCGAGGCCAAAAAGAAAGCAGCAAAGCAGCAAGCAGCCCGTGAAAAACATGAAGCCAGGGTTAATGAGGTCCAGCAAGAGCTCCAGGACACCGTCAAGAGATGCGAGTCCTTGGAGCGTGATATTGCGGATCAAGAGATAGAACTCACCAAGGCTCGCCAGAGCACGCAAGATGCCTGGGTGGAAGCCCAGGGCGCCCTCCAGGAAATCCAAGACGCCAAAAAATTTACGGCGGGTAAGGCCTTCATTATGTAAAGCAAATATGTGAAGAAAAGGTATCTCTTACTAACCCGGATTTGGAGTTCTCTAGGGGCGTTTGCGGATCTATGGCGCTATGTTTCTGACGTTGTGGAGTTCTTCCGAGCCGAAGAGGGGAGCTCGATGGAGAAGTTGTTCTGGTCACAATACCTTACACCAGAACATCCGGTGCCCTTTAGCAATCAGCTAAAACAGCTGGTCGAACTGCATAGGGTGGCCGAACTGGCCATGAAGGATTTGATAGTCTGGCTGTGGCCTGCCGAAGCCATACCCAACAGCTACTTCGGGCTCGTGAAGCGACTGGTCAATGCCTGCCCCCGGCTTGACGTCCTCAAGCGGTCGTTCTGCATCGAAGGTGCGTGGATGGCCTTCGCCCATGTCAAAGTTCAATGGGCGAAGATGAATGTCGTCAAGATCGTGATCAAAGGACCGCCCGCTGGCAAGGAGCACCGCACGCCCGAGCGGTATTTTGACGATGTCCTCGAGGGATCCCGCATTGTGGCGGAGCAATGTGCTAAGGATATTATCTTTGAATGAATATATTCATGTTATCCTGTCCTGTACTATGAAACAAGGTCATGATGTAATATAATGCTTGTTTTTTATTTAAAATTTTACCTCCTGTTCGGCTGTTTTCATTGAATCTGAGAGTTGGCCAGTCGTCGGTGTCAGCCCCCACGTAGTTAGTACGGGGGTGTTCAGGATGGAATCTAAACACTCTTGATCCAAAGGTTTGGTCCTTGAAGGAGGTGTTTAGCGCAACGAACCAGGCAATCGAACTATGTGGCTTTATCAACCTCACTTAGCCATAGGAGTTTGACAATAGAAATTTAGGCGCAGCCCCTAGTATTTGTAAGTCCGAACATGGGGTGCTGTAAACACCTGATCGGATAAAAACCGATTCATCGCATAATGAAGAAAAACCGCAAAAGATTTGTAACCTCTCGAACAGCTCACCGGCTCCACGCCGCATCATGACAGTCAGTTTTCGGCTTTCTCTACTGAGGTGCTCATCCGGATAAACCAGGACACAATCGCAGTAGTTCTTCCTTTACCACCCTAGCTGATATAGCAGAACGTAAGGTAGTAAGCACAGGAGCCGGGTAACCCAACTATTAACCAAAGACATGATTCGGAGCCGATGCATATAATGCTAAAGTTCGGGGTGCCGAACTATACTGTAAAAAAGTGTTCGGACTTTGTTGCCGTATTATGGGGCGTAATGAAGCCCCTGGTGAATTAAGGCATACCAGAGTGTACGGGTGCAATTGATAAGAATATCAAGAAAAAGAGAAAAAAAATGAAGTAATAGGCTAATGCCGCAGAAATTGGGCCGCAAACTATTTTCCATTATAGTTTGATTAATATGTCAAAGTGTATTTGTACAAGTAGTGCGATAAGCAACAGGGCTATTTAACATGCCACGACCAAGGGAGAGCTGCGTGCGGGTCCTTAAAACAGGCATAACGATCGTTTAAAGAGACCACCTAGAAATTCCCTTATACGTCAATGCTTCTTGCCATCTTGGTGTATCCGTCCCTTCATAGGTTTGACAATCAGGCCACCAGGAAAGGCCTGGGAAAAAAAGAAACCTGAAAAGAAAAAGAAAAAGTGAAAGTATGTGGGTCCAGGGGAGGTTGAGCCGTATTATGGACCACAATCTAGCTGTGCCTCCGTCTATGCCCATGGTATTTTGAGTGCGTAGTTATGTACGTGCGGTACGAATGCCGTCGTTTGGTTGGGACTGGGACAGAGGCCGAATTTCTAGTCAAGCTCTTAACGAGCTGGACTGTCCTGCTGCAGAGTAGTTCGGACTCGTTTGACAGTGTCCGGGAGCTTGGCTGCCGAATTAAGGTTCTGCCTGAAAAGGCCGCTCTGTGCTGCTGCTACGAGGGGCAGCGGTGCGCTCCTCCGTACGGAGGGAGCCGTCCGTGTTTCCATTGACTGTTATGACACCGCGTGGTCCGGGCATCTTGAGCTTGAGATAAGCGTAGTGTGGCACCGCATTGAATCGAGCGAATGCATTTCGTCCGAGCAGTGCGTGATAGCCACTGCGGAAGGGGACGATATCGAAGATCAACTCTTCGCTTCGGAAGTTGTCCGGGGATCCGAAGACCACCTCCAGTGCGATTGCGCCCGTACAGCGGGTCTCTACACCTGGTATGACTCCTTTAAAGGTGGTTTTTGTGGGCTTGATCTTTGAGGGATCAATACCCATTTTGTGCACTGTATCCTGATAGAGCAGGTTCAGGCTGCTGCCACCGTCCATGAGGACTCGCGTAAGATGGAATCCATCAATGATTGGGTCAAGGACCAGTGCGGCTGAACCACCATGACGGATACTGGTCGGTTGGCCCCTGCGATCGAAGGTGATCGGGCAGGACGACCATGGGTTGAACTTTGGGGCGACTGGCTCCATTGCGTAGATGTCCCTGAGCACGCGCTTGCGCTCCCTCTTAGGGATATGGGTAGCGTATATCATGTTCACAGTTTTAACTGGGGGGGGGGGGGGTCTTCTTATGTCCCCCTTTGTTCGGTGGCCGGGGCCCCTCGTCATCGTCCTTGCTTTGCGACCCCTTCTCCTTGTTCTCTGCATTTAACTTGCCGGCCTGTTTAAAAACCCAACATTCTCTGTTGGTATAAATGGCTGGTTTATCAGTAGTGCCGTGAATTTGACATGGACGATCGAGTATGCGGTCCAAGCTGGACGAGCACAGATTGTTTCTTTTATATGGCTTCTTCCCCTGACCGGACTTAGAGCCACTGAATCCGGCGTTGACCGTCGTGTCCTCAGTGTTGTCACCGTTGCTTCGACGCTTGTGTCTGTTGCGTCGGGGCTTGCCTTTGCTATTTTTGACTTCAGAAGTGCCAGGTTCGCTTGTATTGTTATTGCTACGGGCTAGCCAACTATCCTCGACTGCACAGAAGCGGGTCATAAGCGTCATGAAGGCTGCCATAGAATTTGGCTTTTCTTGGCCGAGGTGTCGGGCGAGCCATTCATCACGGATGCTATGTTTAAAGGCCGCCAGGGCTTCGGCATCCGGACAGTCGATGATCTGGTTCTCTTTAGTTAAGAACCTAGTCCAGAATTTCCTGGCTAACTCTCCGGGCTGTTGAACTATGTGAATTAAGTCGTCGGCATCCAGAGGTCGGACATATGTACCCTGGAAGTTGTTGAGGAAGGCGTCTTCCAAGTCTTCCCAGCTGCCAATTGTGTTTTTGGGAAAACTATTCAACTAGTGCCGAGCAGGTACCTTGAGTTTTAGCGGGAGGTATTTGATGGCGTGAAGATCATCACCGCGGGCCATATGAATATGGAGGAGAAAATCCTCAATCCATACGGCAGGGTCTGTTGTCGCATCATATGATTCAATGTTCATGGGTTTAAACCCTTTCGGGAATTCATGTTCCATTACTTCATCAGAGAAGCAAAGGGGGTGTGCGGCGCCTCTATATCAGGCCAAGTCACGACGTAGCTCGGATGTAGTCCGTCTGCGGTTTTCGGCCCAGGCGTGGTTATGTTTGTCATGTCCGGCCGGATGGCCATCTCCACGCATCGGGGCACGCCCCGCGATCCATAGATCGATCTGGTCTGACCTACTCTGTTTTCCAGGTCATGCCGCAGGTCATATGTGTATCCCCGAGCTGTTGTGTCTCTGTTTTTATGGCGAGGTAGTGCGGGATGGTATTCGGCTTGAGTTATCGCTTTGTCCTGGCCAAGTGGTGGTCGGTCAGCCGCATTAAGCGCTGGTAGGACGGGCTCCAACGCCTCGTCAGCGAATTAGGGTAACAATTTGCATTTTTTGTAACTTTTGGTTGGGTGCTCAAGGCCATATTCCTCGGCTGCCAGGACATTAGTCCGTCTGTCATTGAGTAGATCGTGATCAGCTTGAAGCTGCTTCTGCTTCTTTTTCAGGCTCCTTTCAGTGGCTATAAGTCGGCGCTTAAAGCGCTCCTGTTCGACGGGCTCCTCAGGCACGATAAAGTCTTCATCGCCGAGGCTCGCCTCATCCTCGGAGGGTGGAAGATAATTACTGTCATCCGAGTCTTCGTTAACGGCCTGTTCATTAGGGATGACTCGCCCATCCTCCTATTCATCTTGTTCGGAAGTTGGCTCAACGGGGTCCTCGTTGTCTTCGGCGTCGTCAGGAGTATTATTTTCTCCTATGCCGGTATTGCTATTTTTTCCACGGCGTGGTTTAGAACAGCATCGCTGACGTTGGCGCTTTGGCTGTATCTCAGGAGGCTTATCCTCGACTGGATCCTTCTCATTGTCGCCGTTGTTCTCTTTGGGTGTATCCACCATGTATACGTCATACGAGGAGGTGGCTGTCCACCACCCTGTAAGGGGTGGTTTTTGTGCCTGCTCCTCTCCGGCATCATCGTCCATACCGTCGATGTCTTCAGAGCAGTAATCGAGCATGTCGGTTAAGTCTTCGACAGTGGCTATGAAGTGGGTGGTGGGTGGGAAGCGGAATTCTCTGTCATCAGCTTCCAATCAAGACTGGATATAGTTCGGCTGAGAGTCCCCTAATAAGGAGAGGGCTTTCAATGAGTTTAGCACATCGCCTAAAGGTGAGTGCCGGAAGATGTCCGTGGAACTAAATTCAAGGATCGGCGCCTGATCAGGTTCGATGGGCGCGGATGCGCGCGGTTCGGAACCTATGGCCGAAGACGAATCCGAGGTTCCAGTGACACAGGCCCCGCTCGAGGTTGGATCTGTGTGCGGCTCTAATGCCACTAAGTCTGCGGCTTCCGCGGCGGGGTTGAGCTTCCCGTCCCCGGACGGTGCAATCTGCTCCAGATCCAGGGCCAGAGTAGTTACAGGTGCTATCTCCTGGGCACGGTCCGCTGACAGATTTAGGTCATGTTCATCGTGGTGGCAGGGAGTGGCTGCCATGAGCTCAAATCCGTCGAAGATCAAGTGTCCGCGGATATCGGCAATTTAATTCAAGCTTCCAAACTTGACCTGATGGCCACGGGTGTAGCTGCCGATCTGCTCTAGATGGCCAAGCGAGTTGGCCCGCAGTACGAAGCCGCCGAATACTAAGATCTGTCCGGGGAGGAAAACCTCCCCCTGGAATGCATTGTTGTAGATGATTGACGGAGCCATCAAACCTTTTGGTGACGACGCAGCGGAACTCTCAATGAAAGCACCAATGTCGGTGTCAAAACCGGTGGATATAGGGTAGGGGTCCCGAACTATGCGTTTAAGGTTGATGGTAACAGGAGGCGGGGGACACGATGTTTACCTAGGTTCTGGCCCTCTCTATGGAGGTAATACCCTACTTCCTGCTTGATGGATCTTGATGAATATGAGTATTACAAGAGTTGATCTACCACGAGATCGTAATGGCTAAAACCCTAGAAGTCTAGCCTGTATGATTATGATTGCCTCTACGGACTAAGCCCTCCGGTTTATATAGACACCCGAGGGGACTAGGGTTGTACAAAGTGGGTTACTGAGAAAGGAATCTTCATATCCGGGCGCCAAGCTTGCCTTCCACGCCAAGGAGAGTCCCATCTGAACACAGGTGGGAGTCTTCGGTCTTGTATCTTCACAGCCCATTAGTCCGGCCCATGTCAATAGGTCGGACGTCCAAGGACCCCTTAATCCAGGACTCACTCACCCGAACCTGGGTAAACATTGTGTCTCCTATCACCTTCGATTCTCAGATGCACAGTTCGGGATCCCCTACTCGAGATCAGCCGGTTTTGACACCGACATTGGTGCTTTCATTGAGAGTTCCACCGTGTCGTCAGCAGTAGGTTCGATGGCTCGTTCAATCATCAACAACGATGTTGTTTCCGGGGAAACCTTCCTCCCCGGTCAACTTTTTGTGTTTGGCGGCTTCACTCTGCGTGCCAATTTGATTGGTCACCTCGAACAAATTGATAGCTATGCCCCTAGTCATCAGATCAGATTTGGGAGCCTGAATTACATCGCCGACGTCCGAGGAGACTTGATCTTCGAAGGGTTCACGGCCTCGACCATTGTTCCTCTGCTCCAAGAGGGAAACCCATCGGACCCGTCACCAGGCACCGCTCAAGGACCAACTATCATCCCTGCCTCGGCCTTAGATCCAGGGCAGGCTACTTCATCCGAAGATGGGTATCTGAAACCCACCGGACTCTCTCCTACTATGGAAATTTTCTCCGGAGACCCGGAGGCAACTACGTCTTCGGCGAGCCTAGAATCAAGAAAGACTCTCCCTATCATCGGAGAGCCAAACCCGCCTCAAGGTACAAACTCCGAACTCTCAAGGTCTGCATCTGGTGAGCATAGTCAGGAATCTGCCATGCATAGCCCTGCAGGACCTCGGTTCCCCGTCCAGCTTTCGCTCTTAAACGAGGCCATAGACTTAATGCGATCCCTCGCCATTATGGAAATATCACCTCCGAACTACGCCCAGCCCAGAATAGGGGCTGAGAGCGGGGAATTTTACATCCCACCCACCACCCACTTAATAGCCACTGTCGAGGATTTGACCGACATGCTAGATTACGCCTCCGAAGACTTCAACGGTATGGACGACGATGCCGGAGACAAGCAATGCCAAAAGCCGCCCTTCACCGGGCGCTGGACGGCTACCTCCACATATGATGTGTATATGGTGGATACACCCAAAGAGGACGACGACGAAGGTAGGAAAGATCCGATCGAGGACAAGCCCGTTGAGGCGCCACCAAAATGTCGATGTCAGCGACGCCGCTCAAAATCGCGTCGTGAAAAGGAAAGCGACACCGGCACCAGAGACAATAACACCCCGGGGGCGATGCCAAAAATCCCGAAGACCCTGTCGGACCTGCGTTCGAGCAGGATGAATGGGAGGAGGGAGAAGTTAACCCCGACGAGCCGGTCGGGAATGAGGACTCGAAAGATAGTAACTATCTACCGATCTCTGAGGACGATGTCAGCCTCGGCAACGAAGACTTCATCATGCCGGAGGAACCCCTTGAGCAAGAGCGCTTTAAGCGCCAGCTAATCGCAACTGCGTGAAGCCTAAAGAAGAAGCAGTAACAGCTCCAAGCCGAACCAGATACCCTCAATGACAGATGGACCCAAGTCCTAGCTATCAAAGAATACGGCCTTGAGCACCCAACATAGAGTTATCCGAAGCGTCGAGTACTACCACAATTCGACGACGAGGCCCTTGAGACAATACCATCGAGATACGACCGCGCTGATGAACCAGACCGACCACCACGCGGGCAAGGTAAAGCCACTGCTTACGCCGAACACCAGCCCCTACCACCTCGCTGTCGAGGCAAAGAGGTAGCAGCTCCGGGCTATACCTACGACTTACGCCAGGATATGGACAATAGAGCAGGTCAGGCCAGATCAGTCTATGAATCAAGGGGACGTGCCCCAACGCGAGACGACGGCCATCAAGCCTAGTGCGACAGACATAACCTCACCCGGGCCGGAAACCCAATATGGATGTCATCCGAACTCCGTCGTGACATCGCCCGATACAGAGGCTCCACACACCACTTATGCTTTACCGATGAGGTAATGCAGCACCAGTTCCTAAAAGGGTTTAAACCCGTAATCATTGAAGCATACGATGGAACGACTGATCCCGCGGTATGGATTGAAGACTTTCTTCTCCATATTCACATGGCTCGCGCTGACGATCTCCACGCCATCAAATACCTCCTCTTAAAGCTAAAAGGACCAGCACGACACTGGTTAAACAACCTCCCAGAGAACTCCAGTGGTAGCTGGGAAGATCTGGAGGATGCAAGGCTCATATGTCCGGCCCCTGGACGTTGATGACCTTAATCATATAGTCCAGCAACCCGGAGAGTCAGCCCAAAAACTTTGGACCATGTTCTTAATTAAAAGGAACCAAATCGTCGACTGTCCGGACGCCAAAGATGGCCTTTAAACACAATGACCGTGATGAATTGCTCTCCCGACACCTCGGCCAAGAAAAGCCGAAGTCTATGGCAGCTCTCACCGCACTCATGACCCGCTTTTGCATGGGAGAAGACAGTTGGCTGGCTCATAGAAGCAACAGTACCAGCGATCTTGGCACCACCGAAGCTAGAGATGGCAACGGCGGGCCACAACGCATCAGACATAAGCGTCGAAGCAACAATGAAGATACCGAATACACGGCGGCCACCGCTGGATTGAGCGGCCCTAAACCTGGTCAGCAGAAGAAGCCATTCAAAGGAAACAGGGACAACCCATCCAATTTAGATAAAATACTTGATCGGCCTTGCCAGATTCATGGTACCCCCGACAAGCCTGCAAACCACTCCAACAGAAGTTGTTGGGTCTTCAAACAGGCCGGTAAGCTAAATACCGAACATAAGGGGAAACGGCCGCCAAGCGAGTCCGAGGATGAGCCCCGTCCACCGAACACAGGGGGACGGAAGAAATTTCCCCCTGAGGTAAAAATAGTGAATATGATATATGTCACTCATATCCCCAAGAGGTTGCGCAAGTGTGCACTTAGGGACATCTACGCTGTAGAGCCGGTCGCCCCAAAATTCAACCCTTGGTCGGCTTGTCCGATCACCTTCGATCGAAAGGACCACCCGACCAGTATCTGCCATGGAGGTTCGGCAGCTTTGGTCCTTGATCCAATCATCGACAGATTCCATCTCACCCGAGTCCTCATGGACGGCGGTAGCAGTCTTTACTTTATTTATCAAGACGCAATCCACAAAATGGGTATTGACCCGTCAAAAATCAAGCCTACCAACACCACCTTTAAAGCAGTGATATCCCACGTAGAAGCCCGCTCCACGGGCTCAATAACATTGGAAGTAGTCTTTGGTTCGCCGGATAACTTCTGAAGCGAAGACTTGATCTTCGACATCATCCCCTTTCGTAGTGGTTATCATGCACTGCTTGGACGAACCGCCTTTGCTCGCTTCAATGCGGTCCCGCATTACGCTTACTTAAAGCTGAAAATGCCCAGACCCCGCGGTGTTATGACAGTCAATGGAAACACGAAGCGCTCCCTACTTACTGAGGAGCATACCGCGGCCCTTGCGACTGAGGTACAGAGCGGCCTTACCAAGCCAAACACCTCATCGGCCATCAAGCCTCCGGACACTGTTAAGCGAGTCCGGCCAACCCTACAGAACGACAGCCTGGTCAATCCAGAGCTAGACTAGCAATTCCGCCTCCGTCACTCTCCCTTTCTAACTGCGGCATATGTACCGCATGTGCACCACTATCACTAAAAAAAGACATATCCGTGACATTTTGGTCCGAACGAAATTCTTTTCTCTCATACTTATGACACTTCTATGACGATAATTTTGACAAAACCCGGTATCATCATAGATGTGGTGGGCTCCTACTTCTATGACAAAATATCATGACAGAAAATGGGCATTTCGTCCTGGGCGGGCCGGAGACGCAGCTGCATGACATTCTTTGGGTCGTGCATGACGGAACAAACCGTGGTCGAAGCGAGGGCGAGGAAAATATCGGGGAGTTCCCGGTTACGGTGGGTGGTCGCGGGAGAGCGATGCACGGAGGTTTGCACGTTTCTCTCATACACGTGTGTGCGTGTGGGTGCGAGGCGTTGGGCTCTAACTGAACCCGAGCGAGGCATTCGCCTACTGAACCTGAGCGATTGCACTACAGGCTACGTGTTACTGAACCCGATCGAGTGATTCCTTCGTTCACTACTGCTGCTAACCGAAGCCGATCGAACCTGCTGCCTCCTTTCCTTGATGAATAGTGAGCATTGTTGTGGGGTTGGATGAACAATTCCCGGTGGGGGGGTTGGATTAACAGGACCCCGTGGTGTTGCCACTGGATGAACAGGACCCCAATCAATCGAGTCAGTTGGGCGTGGATGAACAGGACCCCGTGGAGGGCTGGATGAACAGGACCCCGTGGAGGGAAGGTTGAACAGTAGCCGGTGGAGGGCTGGTTGAACAGTAGCCGGTGGAGGGCTGGATGAACACTATCCCATGGAGGGGTGGTTGAACAGGACACTGTGGAGAGGGCTGGTTGAATAGTCGCTGGTGGAGGAGCATGCGGTGGAGGCTGGATGAACAGGAGCCCGTGGATGAACAGTCGCAGGTGGAGGCTGGAGGAGGTCGACGGTGGATGAACAGTAGCCCATGGAGGCTGGAGCAGGTTGATGGTGGAGATGAACAATATCTCGTGGAGTCCCATTTTGCGGTATGCCACACCCCTCCCGATGAACAGGACCCCCGTTTCGACCGTAGCGCTCCAACACAAGTCTGTTTTCTCCGTTTTGCGGTACGCCACACCCCTCCCGATCAACAGGACCCTGTTTCAACCGTAGGACGTCCAACAGAACTCTGTTTCCTCCGTTTTGTGGTACGCCAGACCCCTCCCGATGAATAGGATCCCGTTTCGACCGTGGTCGGTCGAACACAAGGCCGTTTCCTCCGTTTAGCGGTACGCCAGGCCTCGTTTCCATCAGCTGTTGTGTCCAAGCCCTCCCGATGAACACGACGACGCATTCCATTCCGACCTAGCCGGTTGGCTCCCCATGAACACGACGACAATGCAGTTTCTCCGTTCCGACCTAGCCATGTACACGAGCCCTGGCCGTACATATGCGCGAGTAGGCGTTCAATACCCCACGTATATACGTATGTGGCCGTATTTTCTTTCTTGCACCCTTTCCGCTGTACGTACGTGTACATGCTACGTGCGCGCCTCTACTACGACACGTGCGTGCCTCTACTACGACACATGCGTGCCTCTACTATGACACGTGCGTGCCTCTATATCGACCAGTATGTACGTACACGTTCGTGACCAGAATGACAATGCTACGTACGCTTCGACCAGGTGGGTCCTGACTGTCAGGCACTTCCTTGCGTGCGAAGATGTAGCTGGTGGGTCCCTGCAGTCAGGGGGGAATCATTTTTTTGGCCCGTAATATGGACGCACTTCCTTGCGTGCAAAGATGTGGTTGGTGCATCCCAGCAGTCAGGAAGGAAACATTTTTTTTGTGCAAAATACGGTGGCCCATCCGATGGGTCTCTGTTGTCAGGTGGAGGAATAATTATTTTGCACGTAATAAGGAGGCACTCCCTTGCAGCTGCCGTGAACCCAGCTGTCAGACTCTCCACGTATAGTACTCTTCCGATGGAAGTCGTTCCTTGACCACGTTGACCACGCCGCACCGAGAGCACCAGGGCGGTGGACGACGAGGAGGCCTAGGAAGGGGACGACGCGGAGCTGGGGAAGACGCGGCAGTGGAAGCCCACGTGGAGAGGAGTACGAGGGTTCACTGGTTCGGCTGTGGTGTGAGGCTGCCGTCACCGCAGAATAACAGGGGGTGTGGGTGAGTAGAGGGATGGCCTGGCCAGTGGTGGGAGTAGTAGGGGGCGGTGAGGCCTCCACGGCATCACAGCCGGCCACAGGAGGCAGGAGCACGCAGGACGACCGGTGCTGCTTTGGGTGGCTGGAGCAAGAAGACCAGAGGTTGAAGAAGCACTACGGCCGTTCAATGGACATCGTACGGTCACTGCAGCTAGAATCGTTTATATTGACTAAGTTGACAAAGCCCTTGGTACGCGTCAACTTAGTAGGCCCACGGATCAACCTCCAAAATGGTGTGCCCCAGATGTCAGGGGGAGGAATCATTTTTTGGGCGGCTGAAGCAAGAATATCCGAGATTGAAGAAGCACGACATCCCTTGGATGGGCATCCAACGGCCACTGCTGCTAGAACCGTGTGTTGACTATAAGTTGAGAAAGCCTTGCATATGTGTCAACTTTATTATAGAGGGGACGCATCAACTTAGTAGGCCGACAAGTGTAAGAATGTACAACCCATTTTTGAATTCTAATGGAATTTACTACAGCCCATTTATAGTTTGTTAAAAGTACATCCCATTTTCTAGCTAGGACAACGATTAATAATTTCAACCAACCATTCAAAACAGAATTCAATAAAATTCCCACATTTTGATAGGATCCGAAATATTTTTATCCTGAAATTTCTAGTCAGATTAAATACAATTTCAATATAAATTTGTATTACGTAAAAATCCAACGAAACATTGCGCGCGCAACAATTAATGAAATTAAAATTTTCAAAATCCAAAAATAATATTTTAAAAAGTAATTACGTGTTTGGTGCATTTTTTATAGTTATTGCCAAGTTTTTATAATCATATCCCATTTATTATTTCCTAAAGCCCATTTTCTTGTTAAGCCTAATGCATCCCTCCTAGGAAAGATTTGCAGCCCTGCGGGGCGGAGAATAACAAGTTGACCTTGCCTGGGTATTTCACAAAAAAAAGTATAGCTGGGCTAGCCATTTTTAGCTTGAAAAAAATTAATATCTGGACTGGATATCTGGCGTAGGCTAGATGGGCCACAGCCCGCCCAGTTAATACCCTGCTCTCCTCTGAACAACAACGAAAACATCGCTCAAGAAAAACTCTGCAGCGCTCACACCTCAAAAACACAAATACTGCTCGAGCTGCTTGGTCCCAGCTGTCGGCCGCTCCTTGTGCAATTCTCTCGTCTATTGACTACATAGGTTGACAATGGTGTGGGACCGTGATGTCAAGAAACCAGGAGGAAGAAAAAAAATTACATTTGTATATAATAAGGAGGCACTTGCATACGTGCGGCTATGGCCCTGGTGGGTCCCTACTGTCATCCTCTCCAAGTAAAGTCATCTCCTCATTCCTCATGTCCGTTGACCATGTTGACAACGCGAGACGGCGGCGCCACGGCGAGCGCAACAACTCGAAGGACGACGGAGAGGGCCTCGCGGGCCCTACGGATAGTCTAGTACAATGCCCGCTGCTCATTCGGGAAGCCAAGATCATAGGGCCACATGTCCGCCATGGCATTATTGTTCGCTTGTTCACCGGTGCTCGTTGATGAGACGGAGGTTGCAACACATGTCCTCCTGTGCTGGTAGCTCTTCCGCCATTAGGGCATCGAAGTACGGCCGCACCTGCTCTATGGTGAACACGGCATGAACCGGCTTGGACAGTGGCGCTGGCTCCTGATCGGAAGCTACGTCCATCGTCTGATTGTCGTCGCTCAGCTCGGCGAGCTCGCTGGCGAGCCAGCATGTCTGGCTGCTGGACCGACCCGCTGCCAAGCACGAGTCTAACTGCCCTGACCTACCCAAACCGGCTCCCTCGCCCGCGCGCACTTTCCACCTGAAACGGTCAGCACCGCCCGCCCCGCTTCCTGGTGCAAGTGATTGCTCTGCCTTCAAACAACACAAGTGTCGTCCATTTTCCACCCACATTAATGATACGCGGTTGCCGAGGCGGCTACTCCGGTGCCAGACGTCCGTCCCTCCGCCGCCCACCATTGCTATATAAACTGCTACGCTGGCCATAGCCGCAGTCAACCGCCTCCGTTCCCGTTCTCCTGTCCATACCACTACTGCCCACCATGGCTTCCTCGCGCTCCAGCGCTCTTCGGGACGGGCGGACGAAGGACCACAAGGAGATGGCAGCCATTGCTGCCGACTAGCTAGCCGGCAGGCAGCCAAAGGACGACAACGTCCCAATGGAGAACATGGTAGTCGATGATCCGGCGCCAACCCCCTCCTCTGCGCCATCCTCGCCGGTGCATTGCACCATGACCATCGGCGAGGCCCGTGCCCAATACATGGACACAGTGAGGCAGAAGCGTGAGGAGCAGTTCCAGGAGGCGTAGGCCAACTCCGCCTACAACCACCATCTCCTCCAGGACACCTGCAGGCGGAGGAGCAGATCACCGCGGAGCGGGCGGAGCAGGAGGCGCTGATCGACTCGTACCGCTCGGCCCGCAAGGGCCGTCTTGAGTGCTGGCAGTACCGCATGCGGGTGGCGGAGGCTGTGGCCGCCTACAAAGAGGGCAACAAAGCGGGCGAGGCGCTGTTTGGCGTGACCGAGGACGAGGCAGAGGACAATGCCGGCTCCGACGAGTCCCCGCTCCACTGGCGTCGATGAGGCCTGCTCTGCCGAGGCCCCATGGCACCAACAACGAGGCAGAAGACACCGCTGGCTATGCCGAGGCCCCGCCCTGCCAATGACGAGGCAGAGGACATCGTTGGCTCAGCCGAGGCTCGACACTGCCGGCGACGAGGGCGAGGATTTCCCCTGCTCCGCCGAGGCGCCGCCCCGCCGGGAATAAGATAGAGGACATCGCCGGCTCAGCCAAGGCCCCGCCCCACCAACACCGAGGCGGATGCCCTACTCCGCCGAGGCCCTGCCCCACCAACAACAAGACAGAGGACATCGTCGGCTCAGCCGATGCCCCACCCTGCCAGCAACAAGGGGAAGGATTTCCCCTGCTCCGCCGAGGCGCCGCCTCACCGGCAATGAGACAGAGGACATCGCCGGCTCCGTCAAGACCCCGCCCCGCTGCCAACGAGGTCGCGCCACACAGAAAATGAGGAAGAGTAGAACACGGTAGGTCGCTGCCGCTCGGGTCCAAGTGAGGCCACCACAGCTACCCTCCGGTTGAAGCCAAGCTAGGCGGGTTGACTATTGATGGTCAATTAGTTTCTTGGCGGCGACGTGGAGTCGGAGAGCTATGTTGGAGAAGGAAGCTGCTTCTACTTAACTGTTGGTGCAGCTGGCTGACTGACACGTGGGCCCAACAGGCATCTGGGCCACATGTCAGTTATGCAACTGCACCTGTAGTTAAGTCACTGAAGCTTAGTCCACTGGAGAAGAAGCTTCTGTTCGGCTCAGCCGGACACAGGTGGGTAGCTTCGGTTAATTAAATATACCTCTAGTGCATCCCTTTTTAGTTGAAGAATGTATGAAATGTAATGAAATCTGGCATGTTTATATAAAATCCGACCGTGTATGAATGAATTTAGTTCGATTAGTTTGAATTCTTCTATCACTGGGATTGGATGAACATGCAAAACAATACGTACTAGCATTATTCCCAGGGTGATGACCTCGTGTGCAGCAGTTTCACATGTACTCCCTCTGGTCCTTTTTAGTCTGCATACAAGTTTTGTCTGCAGTCAAAGTATCTCTACTTTGACCAATGTTATAGAAAAAATTATGAACTTTCACAATGTGCGAAGTAAAAAGGAACAGAGGGAGTGCAAAGAGTTTGAGCAGCTTTTTAGCGTACCTGTACATTGCAATCAAACACACAGGCCTGGCAATTCATAGAGAACATTCAAAACAATCGATGATTATGCATCTCAGCGATTCACATTTCAGAGCCAACATTTACTTCACAACTAAAGAATAAACAAAAATCGATCGATGTTGTTGACAGCAAAGGGCGTCCCATTCGAAAATATCGAACGCATGTCTTCTTGCTAACATCAATGACAAAATTTTGACAAGGTTGTCCCATTCCAAAATATCAAATGCCTATAGTTGTGGAATGGGCAGGGTTTGCCATCAGTTCAGACATTAACGTGGCACCTCGTGCTAAATAAACCAGCTGTTCTTTTTGTGCAGTTCCACCAAAATCAACCAAATTCGCGCGTAGCTTGTATAATTTCGCCCTTATATGTTGCAACGCCTTGAACTTATTGACACCTCCTTTCTTGTTGTGGAAATGAATGATTCGATGTATTCATGAACGTTTTGTGTAGTTCCCATTGAAATCAAGCTAAGCACCCCTGTTTTCAGAAATAGAAAAAAAGTGATTAGTATAAAGCAAACTGTACTATGAATTGATAGTTTAAACATGCACCTACATGGTCCATGTAGATCACACTTTTAAAAAATTGGAACTCACCGGAAAGAATCCTAGAACAACATTGTACTTGCGCATCATAGCAACAAAATGGAGATCTGTCAGTCCTTCTGAGCTGAAGTTAGTTTGGTCTTGTGGGGAGTAATGTAACCATCCTTCAACTGCTGCTTCTGGTGAGAAGATAGACATGGCTTCTTCATCCTGGCATAATCGGAACTAGTCACTTCACATACTCCATATTCTTCTTCAGAGGAGGATGATCATGTTGTGAGAAGACAAGAGGACAACTAAATGCTAGCATCCCTGTTTGATCGAAAAAAGGAAACAAAATATTTAAAACATCACAGATGAAGCACTTCTCAAGGACAATACCACTTTCTCATGACAGTATCTAAACAGTGGCACAACACCAATAGAGATGACAAAGCTCAATCATATGGATGAAATCTGTGGGCGAGTACCAACCTTTGTCAGGAGGCTTATTGCGTAGAGCATACAGATCAAGCACTTCTCCAGAACCATTTGTTGCTATCTACTGTGGTTGCCATGCTTACTATATACTCCTCGATTAGTTTAATGTTTCCAACATCTTGTGCAGTTCCCTAAAATATATGGCATCTTCAAAGAAGATCCATGTTTGCACAAGTAGAGATAATTACATATTACATTAAGAGTGGCATCAAATCAGTGGCAAAACGATTGCTCGTTCCAGCCATAGCAGTAAATTAAGATGCAAAACCATATTATTACTTGTGTTATCACAGTTCCAGTGCTTCATTACAGCACCGGGAGTTGATTTTTGTTTTTATTCCGCTTGTTCTTCCCCTTCATCACTTGGTTCAATAACGGACAAGCTTCTCCTTCAATTTAAGATTTGGCATGCCAATTAGGGAGCACAAGTATAGCACTAAACAATGACATTAATTTTCTGATGAAAGTGGCAAAATACAGGCCAACAGTTGTGAAATATCCTTACCTCACCTCAATGGGATATTACGGTGCACATACAGATTGGAAGTCTTGTCTCCATTTGTGCAGTTCACTAAAATCAAGCAACATTACCGTACAAGTAACACAACATAGGAAAGCACACTGCACAATCATGTGGAAGAAAGCTAGTACTAACCTCTCATGACGCGGAATTCAAACAACTCACAAGAAGAAGATCTGAACCAAATTTGCCAACACGGATAGGAAGTAAGATCTCCTCTTGTGCAGTTCCACTAAGATCAAGCAATCAAGCAACGTTGTCGGTGTGACATTTTGGTTTAACTGCACAAAACACTCTTAAAACAAAAGTGTTTTGTGTAGTGCAATAAAAGGTCACAATAGCAACGAGGTGAAGTAGATAACCCTATTTACACAGAGGTGCAAAGGAAACAACTAGTGGTCAATAACGGTGGATGACACAGAAGCCAAAAAAAGAAGCATCTAACTTATCTAAATGGGGAAGAGAGCAAGACATTAGCATTTCTCAAACGGTGGCATTGATTAATATTAACAGAGAGATTATATTAACAATAAAATTTGTTAAACATGTAATTTGCTTTTAACTGTGGCATTGCATCAATTTTCTAGCGGCATTATTAGAGGGTGTTTGTTTGCAGGGACATTTTGGTGTAGGGACTAAAAAAACTCCATGTCAGTCCCATCTAAACTAAACAGGAGGGACTTTTAGGGACTAAAAGTGGGCATTTGGGACTAAAGAAAGAAGACCCCGAGGGAGTCTTTTTGGGACTTTTTCCAACAGTTGCCCCTGCCCTGCATCGCACCTTATCTCTATTAGTTTATTACTAGGGGTAACATGGTCTTTTAGCATGTCATTTAATAACCTCTAGTCCATGTTTAGTCCTTGGAACCAAGCAGGTAGGGACTAGGGAGTTTTTAACCAAACAGGGCCTTAGATTAACAACAGCTAAAGAGTTGCATGGGACAGTGGACGCACCAGCACCATGTGCATCTACCGATGTATGAAGGGGTGATGCACAGTCTGTTGCAACAAAGAACAGACAATCAAGGAGCATATTTGTGTTGGTCCTGGTTTTGTTATCTTTAGACACCTTTCCCTATGTGAGCGCAGCAAATCTAATCCTGCTCAAACTATAGCCTTGTCCCCCAAAACAAAAGATTAAATTGCTACAGATGTGCGTACTGTGTTTGTCATTGTTTTCCCTTTTCGACCAACGTAGGTGCTAGATAGCCAGTCTGTAATAGTACTTTCCCCTTCCTTTCCTCTTTAAACCACGTCCTAGATTCATGCTATACAACTTTCCCCACTACTTTCCCCCATTCCTTTCCTCCTTGAACCACGTCTTAGATTCATGCTATACAACTTTCCCCACTACTTTCCCCCCTTCATTTCCTTTTTGAACCACGTCCTAGATTCATGCTATACAACTTTCCCCACTACTTTCCCCCATTCCTTTCCTCTTTGAACCACGTCCTAGATTCATGTTATACAACTTTCCCCACTACTTTCCTGTTTGATCCAACACCTAGATTCGAGTGCAGAAGCAGAAAAAGCCCACATGCAGCTAGAGCAATGCATGTGGAATAAGTAAATTATACCTTAACGTTCTTGGGGTGTGGTTCGGTGGGTGACCATGGCCGCTCGCCCACACTATGTCTGGCAAAGAAAGAAGGGTCGGAGGCCCTCCCAAGACCGTTCTGGGTGAAAGAGCGATTCATGCCGATAGTGGATTCCCTCCCTCGCCGATGGCGACAGCGTTAAGCCTCCTTCCCTTCCCGGCAGACGGATCCTGCCGGCTCTTTGACCAGCAGTGAGGGGAGAGAGAGAGGCCAACAAAGTCTTGTTTAGATCTGGAGAGGGTGAGAGAGTGTGAAGAGAGCAACTACAAGCGCTGAGTCTCCAGTGTGTATATATATACTGGAGAGAGAGTGTGAAGAGTGCAACCCCTAGAAAACAAGCTCCAAGGCTGCAGGGTATACGTGATGAGGTGATTATACAGTCACTACGCGATCGTATAGCTCCGTATCCATCCATTTTGACCAGTCAAAGAATCCTCCTGGCACCGCCCCAGATCACTATCTCTCTTTGTCATGCGGGGCCTACCTATCATTGGGTGGAAGAATGAAGTCGAACAAAAACAAAATTATGCTCAAGTGTAGTTATCGAACCGAGACCTCAAGTTTGATGAGCGAACAGGCTAACCAGCTACACCACCATCCCGTTATGTTCAAAGAGAGGAAAATAACCTTTTATACATTCCTGCATTCGTGTGACAAGCATGTCGTGTTTTTTTTGCATGGGAGTCATTGGGATTTAAAGCATAATCGTGTCATGTGGCTTTGGTGGTAAGACTATCCACAGTGGGAGTAACATAGGTGGTAACATAACACATCTTTAGGCAAAATAGATGATGTGGCAAGTAATTAATGAGGAAAGAGAGGCATGTGGTAGCATATCTAGTTACTGTAACATCACACATACCAAGACAAAATGAGTCTACAATCTAATAAATGAAGTGTTGCATGATATCACACAATGTTACTCCCCACTATAGAGGTAGTAGTAACATAGACTAGTAACATATGCATGTTACTAGTCTAAGGTACTATCCATTGTGACTAGTCTAAGGTCTTTTGGGATTTAAAGCGGTGTTGGTAGTATAGAAATAATGCAGCCTTAGTCACCTTATCTATCTCCACGTAGTACGTTGGGTCCCACCAGTCAGAGGGTGAAACAAACAAATTAATAAGAAAAATTAAAAGCGCCAGCATTGTATCTTACCTCACACATCTCGCTACAGCTTGTGAACACTGTCTAATTGATCCCTCTGTTCGCTCACATACTATTTTAAGTGAATCCTTATTATAACATGCACACAATTTTGGGCACTTGTATTCGACCTAAGTCAGTGTGCCACCATATCTCGTACTACTCCCTCCGTCTAGGTGTAATAAGTCAGGTTAGAAGGTGCAGAGGGACCAAGGTGCAAGCAGATTGGAGGAGAAGGAGAAACTTGACCGGTCCTTCCAATCAAAGCCCTGATTTCTGTCTCTAAACGCAACAATTAATCCAAACAACTAAGAGATGTCGTTTTAGCTACCATGCAGGGCCACGTATTAACTCGCATGCAACCCAACTTTGATTTCTTGACTGATCAACGCGTAGTTGCACTCCATGCATTGGGTTTTCGAGGGAGATAACAAGGCAGAGTAAGGAACGTTTGGTGCTACCTCTTGAGCATGCGTTGGTTTTCCCTTGAAGAGGAAAGGGTGATGCAGCAAAGTAGCGTAAGTATTTCCCTCAGTTTTTGAGAACCAAGGTATCAATCCAGTAGGAGGCTACACTCAAATCCCTCGTACCTGCACAAACAAATAAGAACCTTGCAACCAACGCGATAAAGGGGTTGTCAATCCCATCACGGCCACTTGCAAAAGTGAGATCTGATAGAGATAATAAGATACATATTTTTCGTATTTTTATGATGTAGATTGAAAAGTAAAGATTGCAAGATAAAATAGATTAGAAACTTATATGATGGAAAATAGACCCGGGGGCCATAGGTTTCACTAGTGGCTTCTCTCAAGATAGCATAAGTATTACGGTGGGTGAACAAATTACTGTCGAGCAATTGATAGAAAAGTGCATAGTTATGAGAATATCTAGGCATGATCATGTATATAGGCATCACGTCCGCGACAAGTAGATCGAAACGATTCTGCATCTACTACTATTACTCCACACATCGATCGATATCCAGCATGCATCTAGAGTATTAAGTTCATACGAACAGAGTAACGCATTAGGCAAGATGACATGATGTAGAGGGATAAACTCAAGCAATATGATATAAACCCCATCTTTTTATCCTCGATGGCAACAATACAATACGTGCCTTGCTGCCCCTGCTGTCACTAGGAAAGGACACAACAAGATTGAACCCAAAGCTAAGCACTTCTCCCATTGCAAGAAAGATCAATCTAGTAGGCCAAATCAAACTGATAATTCGAAGAGACTTGCAAAGAAAACAAATCATACAAAAAAGAATTCAGAGGAGATTCAAATATTGTTCATAGATAATTAAACCCACAATTCATCGGATCTCGACAAACACACCGCAAGAAGTAACATCAATAGATCTCCAAGAAGATCGAGGAGAACTTTGTATTGAGATCCAAAGAGAGAGAAGAAGCCATCTAGCTAATAACTATGGACCCGAAGGTATGAGGTAAACTACTCACACTTCATTGGAGAGGCTATGGTGTTGATGTAGAAGCCCTTCGTGATCGATTCCCCCTCCGGCGGAGTGCCGAAAGAGGCCCCAAGATGGGATCTCACGGGTATAGAAGGTTGCAGCAGTGGAAATAGGGTTTCGTGGTGCTCCTGGATGTTTTCGGTGTATATGAGTATATATAGGCGAAAGAAGTAGGTCGGTGGACCCACAAGGGGCCCACGAGGGTGGGGGCGCGCCTTCCCCCTGGGCGCACCCTCCTACCTTGTGGCCGCCTCGTTGCTTCCTTGACATCCATCCAAGTCTGCTAGATTGCGTTTGTTCCAAAAACGATTCTCCCGAAGGTTTCATTCCGTTTGGATTCCGTTTGATATTCCTTTTCTGCGAAACACTGAAATAGGCAAAAAAACATCAATTTGCACTGGGCCTCCAGTTAATAGGTTAGTCCCAAAAATAATATAAAAGTGCATAATAAAGCTGTCGACGTTCTGGGAACGGGGGTCCCCAGACTTGCGTGCCTGCGGCCTGCGGCGTGGCTCAAGTGGTGGCCCAGTACGGCCCGTCTTCATCAGCACAAGACTCAGGACCCTCGCGAGGGGCGAAGCCACGCGGGGCGGACGACGCAAGGCTTCCTCAGGGACGGCCTCACCAGGCAGGCTCGCGAGGAGGCGGAGAGATCAAGGCAGGGTACCTCGCGAGGTGCTCGTGACGCAAGCCATGACGATCGAGACCAGGCGGGCGCCAGGCGGATGCTAGGCGGGCGCCGGCCTTCGTAATGTCCTTGTTTCCTCTTTGCGCAAAGGGGGCAAGCACAGGCGTGGAGTACCGAGGCATCAAGCAAAGGTTGCCATTTCAGTGCAACAAGACCAAGACCAGCGGAGTGGCGGGATGGAGGTCACCGTGGAGCCCAAGACGGCGTCATCGCCAGTGCTTTTGGCAGCCGAAGACCAACTTTAGTCAGGATAGCTTGTACTAGATGTTCCCCTTTGAAATGGCCGTTGTTGGTGTCCTTCCCGCTCAATATTTGGGAAGAGGCCCAGGGCCTCTATAAATAGAGCTAGCCACCACATAGTGGGAGAGGGGATCCAGATTCTGGGAATACTAGAGAGAGAGGCGGTCGAACTCACCCAAGCAGTTCATCGCATCAGCTCAAGAACACCTCTCGCGAGGCTGTTCTTCCCCTGTACTGCTCATCATCAGCCCCTGAGGCAATCCACCACACCACACACTGGAGTAGGGTATTACACCAGAACAATGGCCCGAACCAGAATAAATCTCGTGTCCCTTGTGTTGTTCATCGTTTTCAGCTTAGATCTCACGAGGCGATCGGACGTAGATCGGTAGGGGAGAGATATTCGTGCGCACCCCAGAGTTCGAACCTTAAGGGTCTTCCGGAACCCAACATCCGACATTTGGCGCGCCGGGTAGGGGTGCGCCGGAGCTCTCCCTTCCGTCGACCCGTTCCCCATCAACACCATGCTCTGCCCTCATGGCGGCCAACGCACCACCCACTCCAGCTGTCGACGCCGGCGCGGAGACTAGGGGGCTCCGAGCCCTGGCCGCCGCCTTGCGACAGGTGCAATGGTCGCGCAAGTTCAAGCCGGACATGCCACCGCGCTACGACGGCACGGCCGACCCGCAGGCCGTCCTACTAGTGTATGAAGAAGCCGTCCTCAAGGCCGGGGGAGACGACCAGGTCATGGCGAACTGGCTGCCCATGGCCCTCACCGGCGTCCCGCGCATGTGGCTGTTCCACCTGCCAGCGGCTTCTGTGGCCTCCTGGGAGGAGTTGTGCAACCTCTTCCTCGCCCATCATGCTGCGCCAGCACCCCCAGTCGTCGCGGCCATCCTGGGCGGATCGCAGGCACCACCTTCGAGCCGCCATGTCAGGCCGTTTGTCCGCCAGATCGGCGCCGCCCTCAAGCGCCGAGAAACCCCCCCCTCGGACTGGGTGGCACCCAAGGCCGATTTGACCTTTAGCTGGGATGATTACCCCTCCAACACCGCCTGTTCGGGCGTGCTCCCGATGCTATGCACCCCCACCATCTGCCAAGTGGCCGTCACCAGGACCCTCATCGACGGTGGTGCCGGCCTCAACGTGCTCTCGGTGGAGGCCTTCAGCTTCCTCCACGTGCCGCTAGAGCGGCTTCAACCCAGCAGGCCCTTCTCGAGCGTCGGAGGCAGTTCCATCGGCTCCCTGGGGTAGATCTGCCTCCCAGTGACCTTCGGCACCCATGACAACTTCTGCATGGAGCTGATTGACTTCGACATCGCCCCCATCAGCCTCCCATACAACGCCATCCTTGGCTACCCAGCCTTGGCCCAGTTCATCACAGCGACTCACCCGGCGTACAACCTCATGAAGATGCCCGGGAGCAGCGGCGCCTTACCATGTCCGGAGACACAGTGGATGCACTGCAAGCGCTCAAGCTTGCTTTCAAGACGGCCGCGTTGGCGCAGCCCGCCAGCGCAGATGTCCTTGAGTCCAAGGGGGCTGCGCCGGCTAAGAAGAAGCAGCTATTCAGCCAAGACAAGGCGGAGACCAAGCAGGCACCGGTCGACGAGGATGGATCCACTGGCGCCACCTTCACCATAGGCACCAACCTCGAGCGTGAGCAGGAGGGGGCCTTGGTCAAGTTCCTGCGTGCAAACAAGAAGGTGTTTGCATGGGAGCCTGATCAGCTCGCAGGAGTCCCAAGGGATGTGATTGAACATCATCTCAACGTATGCCCCAACGTACGCCCCGTGAAGCAAAAGTAAAGGCGGCAATCCACTGAAAAGCAGGCCTTCATCGTCCAAGAGACCTGCAAGTTAGAGGCAGCAGGAGTCATTCGTGAGGTCCACTACCTTGATTGGCTGGCCAACCCTGTTGTCGTGCCAAAAAAGGGTGGAAAGGAACACATGTGTGTCTACTTCACCAACCTCAACAAGGCCTGCCCACAGGATCCATTCCCGCTCCCTCGCATCGACCAGATCGTTGACTCTACCGCTGAGTGTGACCTATTGTGCTTCCTGGATGCCTTCTCGGGCTATCACCAGATCAAGATGGCGGTAGAACACATGGAGAAAACGGCCTTCCTGACCCCGTGCGGAGTGTAATGCTATACCTGCATGCCATTTGGGCTGCGCAACGCAGGAGTGACCTTTCAGCGGCTGATGCACATCGCCTTGGGCCGGCAGCTTGGGAGAAACGCTAAAGCTTACGTCGATGGCATTGTGGTGAAGTCTCGGGAGGCGAAAACCCTGATACAGGACCTAGAAGAAACCTTCGCGAACCTCCATGAAGTAGATCTGCGGCTCAATCTAGAGAAGTGCGTATTTGGAGTCCCTTCAGGCAAGCTCTTGGGCTTCCTCGTGTCCCACAGGGGCATCGAGGCCAACGCAGAGAAGGTCAAGGCAGTCGAAGACATGAGCCCGCCGAAGAACCTCACAGAAATGTAGAAGCTCACCGGGCGTGTAACCGCGATAGGACGCTTCATCTCCAAGCCGGGGGAGCGGGCACTACCCTTCTTCAAGCTGATGAAGAAGAAGGGCCCATTTGAGTGGACTAAAGAGGCCGACAAGGCATTCCAAGATCACAAGAAGTACCTTACCATCCCTTCGGTGATGGTAGCTCCGTGCCCTCGGGAGCCCTTTGTGCTTTACCTTGAAGCCACCCCCTATTCCGCCAGCGCAGCCCTGGTGGCGGTTAGAGAGGAGCGCCGGACCAAGGCCGCAGCCGCCGTCCCAGCCAAAGCAGAGCAAGGCCAAGAAGGCCTCATGAAGACCACGACCGCAGCAGAAAAGGATCAACCTCAGCAGGGGAGTGCACCCAGAGCGGAGGAGGCCTCTCCAAGCGACCAAGCGCTGGGGGCTCCGTCGTCTCAGGAGACGCCTCAACCTCCGGAGGACGCGGGCTGTGCCAGCACCCTCAACCTCGTCGAGCACCCTGTCTACTTTGTCAGCACGGTGCTACGGGACGCGAGGGCGCGGTACCCCATGCCCCAAAAACTCCTCCTCGCACTGTTATTGGCCTCGCGCAAGCTGTAACACTACTTTCAAGGCCATCCCATCAAGGTCGTCTCAGCATACCCCTTGGAAAGGGTACTCAGGAGCGCCAACTCAACTGGGAGGGTCGCTGAATGGAACATCGAACTGCAAGCGTTTCAGCTAGAATTCAGCACGACCAGGGTCATCAAGGGAGCCACACTTGCAGATTTCATGGTGGAATGGGTAGAGGCACCGGGGCTCAAAGCAGGCGAGGACCGGTCGCTTTCCCCGGGAAGTGAAGCACTGGACGGCTGGGTCATGTACTTCGACGAAGCGTTCTCGCGACAGGGCGCGGGGGCTGGTGCAGTGCTCATATCCCTCACTCAGGACAAGCTCTACTATGTTGTGCAACTCTGCTTCCAGCATGGAGAGAAGGTCTCCAACAACATAGCAGAGTACGAGGGCCTGATAGTAGGCTTGAAAGCTGCAGTCGCCTTGGGGGTAAAGTGCCTCATCATCAAGGGCGATTCACAACTCCTCGTCAGCTTCTCCAACAAGGTATACGAGCCGAAGGACGAGCACATGGAAGCGTATCTTGCGGAGGTCCGTAGGATGGAGAAACAGTTTTGGGGGCTGGAGTTGCAACACGTGCCTCGCGGCACCAATCAAGAGGCTGATGACATCGCCAAGAGGGCGTCCAGGCGGCTGCCTCAGGAGCCTGGCGTCTTCGAGGAGTGACTCTTCGAACCCTCGGCGGCGCCATCACTATCAAGCATGGCACAGCCTAGGGAGGAGCTCCCTCAACCACCTGCCTTGGGAGCCCTGGCCTGTGGCCCAACCTCAAGGGCACGCTTGCTCCTGGCGCTGGAGCCTCAGGAGGGATGTTGGACCGTGGAGTTCAAGGATTACTTGATGCAAGGGACCCTGCCGGAGAAGGAGGAGGAGGCTGAGCGCGTGGCGCGACAGGCCACGGCCTACTGCATCCAAGAAACAGAGCTCTACCGAAAACGGCCGAATGACGTTACTCTACGCTGCATCTCCAGGGAGCAAGGAAAAGAGCTGCTGGCAGACATTCACGGTGGAGACTGCGGGCACCACTCGTCTTTGCACACACTCGTCGGCAAGGCATTTCGCAGTGGTTTCTATTGGCCAACAGCACTCAACAACGTAATCGAGCTGGTGAAGGCTTGTGAAGCCTGTCAGCTCCATGCCAAGCAGATTCACCAGCTAGCTCATGGCCTTCAGACCATTCCCCTCTCATGGTCGTTTGCTGTTTGGGGACTGGACAACCTTGGCCCATTTCCTCGGGCGCCAGGGGGCTATCGCTACCTTTACGTTGCCATCGACAAATTCACTAAGTGGGCCGAAGTGGAAGCTGTCTGCACCATCCCGGCTGGCTCAGCAGTCAAGTTCATCAAGGGCCTCATGAGCCGGCTTCGGGTACCCAATCGCATCATCACCGACAACGGTTCGCAGTTCACCAGGAATCTCTTCAAAACATATTGTGCTAACCTTGGAACACAGATATGCTATGCTTCGGTGGCACACCCTCGGAGTAACGACCAAGCTGAGCGTGCCAACGCGGAGGTCCTGAAGGGCCTCAAGACCCGAACCTTCAAGAAGAAGCTGGAGGCCTGCGGTAGAGGCTGGCACGACGAGCTTCAGTCTGTGCTATGGTCCATCCGTACTACCGCTACCATATCGACCGGCGAAACCCCGTTCTTGCTCGTCTACGGTGCTGAGGCGGTCCTTCCTCACGAGGTCAGGCATCGCTCCGCACGGGTCCTGGCTTTCGACGAAGCACAGCAGGATGCCATGCGTGGGGTGGACTTCATGCTTGGGGAGGAACGTCGTCGGGAGGCTGCGCTTTGGGCTGCGAGATACCAACAAGCACTGTGGCGGTACCACTGCCGCAGCATCCGCCCCTGGACCCTCGAGGTAGGTGACCTCGTGCTTAGACAGGTGCTCTCCAGGGAGGGGCTGCACAAGCTCTCGCCCATATGGGAGGGCCCGTTCAAGGTTGTTCATGTCTCTAGTCCCGGTGCTGCACGCTTGGAGACTCAGGAGGGGGAGCCCATCCCGAACACGCAGAACATCCAGCATCTCCAGAAGTTCTACCCTTGAAGAAAGGGCCAGAGCCTGTAAAGAAGGCCCAGCGCCTGTGAAGCTAGATGAACCAAGAAAGGCCCGGTGCATGTGAAGAAGGCCAATGCCTGTGAAGCTCATTTTCCCGAGAAAGGCCTGGAGCCTGTGAAGAAGGCCAATGTCTGTGAAGCTCGCCGCCCGTGACACTCTCACATAATAATGATTTGGGGTTGTACACGCCCCGGAGTCTCCGGAGGGCCGCCCTCGGGCCTCGGGGGCTCCCGCCCACGCCAGTGGCAGCACTTAGCTCCGCGCTGGTGAGAAGACATCAAAGACTAGATTAGGTGCCAGACGCGGCTTTTTCATTTGCTTTCTACAGTTGGCTTGTTCGTTCCTATTTGAAGTTTTATTGGAGTTGTTGTCGTCCTTACCTTGTGACTCTTTGTCTTTTTCGCCCACTTGCCTCGTTTTCTCTCGCGCAAGTCTCGCGAGGGGGCTAAGCGGGCGCCCTCGTGAGTGTTTTTTGCCCTAGTCGTTTAAGGTTTTCCTATCCAAGTCCACTACGGGAGCACCCCTCCCAGTCCGTGCCCCACGGGCATCGCGACACGAACACAGGACCTGAGTCAGTCGCCTCAGCAACCGAGACCGGAAGCTACCCCTCCTGACTAATCCTTGCAGGACATAAAGCACGCGGCGAGGCCTCGGCCTCGGGAAGCGAAGAATGCGACAAGTCCCCCCGAGCTAAGTAATTCCTGCACGCGGGCATGTGGCACAAAAACACAGCACCAAAACAGCGGAAACAACATGGTAATTAACAGCAACAGTCAAACACGCCCCCACGGGGCCCTACACTACTTTCTCTTTGCGCAGGGAAGGGAGAAAAACAAAATAGACGCGACTTGCTCGGCACCAACTCGCCACGAGAGCTCATACTGCCTCCGGAGCTCAATCAGACTCCTCCTCGTGCTTCATCGAGGCGCGACGGTGGGCTGACCTGCTACCTCCCTCAAAGCGAGCGCGATGGCGCGGAGGCTGGTCGCGGACACCGCTGGAGGAGCTGCTGTCCGAAGGAGAGCCGCCGAAGCTTGGCAAACCATGAGCGCCGCCGACCGCGCGCCTGCCGTCATCTTCATCCAGATCATCGTCGGGGCTGGGTACCCGGCCGCGGTCATCGTCTTCGGGGCAGCACCCGGCGCGGCGACCGTCTTCTCCAAACACCCTCACGTAGAGGGTGGTGTCACCATCGAACTTGAAGTGAAGGGTGCACCGCTGGCTTAGGCCACGCACGCGGGCAGACATTTGCCAACCGTGGGTTACGGCTACATTCCCAGCGAGGAGACCTCCACCGAAGCCCAGGAAGCCCTGCTACAGCAACCGTCTGCTTGAAGCCAGAGGCCGCCGGGAGCGCCAGCCGGAAGTTCACCTGCAAAGAAGCGGGGAAGCTGGAGCCCGGTGCTGGTTTGGTCCGCCGACCACACGACAAACTCCGGCAGCACCTCCGCCGAGTGGAAGCGCGGCATGGGAGGCCGCGCAGTCACGGCGCGCCTCCCCTCGACAATCTGGCACCCATCGCCGTGCAGGGGATCGCCTCCACGACCGCAGGAAGCCACTACGGGGGCCATAGGATGCTTGCATGGACGGCCTCGGCCGCGCTTGGCCAGGGGAGAGTCAGGCCCTTCTCGACGAGCCTTTCCCTTCTCTGCGGCCAAGAACCTCTTCGGCGGCGCCATGGGAGATGGCGAGTAGCTAGGATGGGGAGAAAGAAGGAGGCAAGGAGGAAGATGCACGACGGAGGCCTGCGCCCTCTAGCATTTATAACCGGAAGGAAGCCAACCGTCGGCCTCCACGTTCGCAGGTAATCATGACCAATTTCTGCATGCAGGGACTTGTCAAGTCGAGCGGTTGCCGAGGCAGCGTGGGGAAGCGGAGACGCCCACGTCCAATCAACCGCCACGCGGCGCCAAAGGCCGCAGTGCCGACGGGCCCTTGGCGCTCGCGACTTGCCCTTCGCTTCTCCGCTAAGCCAAGTCCGAGCGCGCCTTGGGCCCGGGGGCTACTGTCAGCATTCGGGAATGGGGGTCCCCAGACTTGCCTGCCTGCAGCCTGCGGCATGGCTCAAGTGGTGGCCCAGTACGTCCTGTCTTCATCAGCACAAGACTCAAGACCCTCGCGAGGGGCCAAGCCTCGCGGGGCGAACGATGCAAGGCTTCCTCAGGAACGGCCTTGCTAGGCAGGCTCGCGAGGAGGCGGAGAGATCAAGGCAGGGTACCTCGTGAGGTGCTCGTGACACCAGCCATGACGATCGAGACCAGGCGGGCACCAGGCGAGTGCCGGCCTGCGCAGTGTCCTTGTTTCCTCTTTGGTGCAAAGGGGGCAAGCACAGGCGTGGAGTACCGAGGCATCAGGCAAAGGTTGCCATTTTAGTGCAACGAGACCAAGACCAGCGGAGCGGCAGGATGGAGGTCACCGTGGAGCCCAAGACGGTGTCATCGCCAGTGCTTTTGGCAGCCGAAGACCAACTTTAGTCAGGATAGCTTGAACTAGATGTTCCCCTTCGAAATGGCCATTGTTGGCGCCCTTCCCGCTCAATATTTTGGAAGAGGCCCAGGGCCTCCATAAATAGAGCTAGCCACCACAGAGTGGGAGAGGGGATCCATATTCTGGGAAGACTAGAGAGAGAGAAGCGGTGGAACTCACCCAAGCAGTTCATCGCATCAGCTCAAGAACACCTCTCGCGAGGCCGTTCTTCCCCTATACTGTTCATCAGCAGCCCCTGAGGCAATCCACCACATCACACACTGGAGTAGGGTATTACACCACAACGGTGGCCCGAACCAGTATAAATCTCGTGTCCCTTGTGTTGTTCATCGTTTTCAGCTTAGATTTCACGAGGCGATCGGACGTAGATCGATAGGGGAGAGATCTTCATGTGCACCACAGAGTTCGAACCTTAAGGGTCTGCCGGAACCCGACATCCGACAAAAGCCCATTAAACATCCAAAACAGATAATATAATAGCATGGAACAATCAAAAATTATAGATACGTTGGAGACGTATCAAGCATCCCCAAGCTTAATTCTTGCTCGTCCTCGAGTAGGTAAATGATAAAAATAGAATTTTTGATGTGGAATGCTACCTAACATAATTTTCAATGTAATTCTCTTTATTGTGGCATGAATGTTCCAAAAGATTCAAGATAAAAGTTTAATATTGACATAAAAATAGTGATACTTCAAGCATGCTAACCAAGCAGTTTATGTCTTATCAAAATAGCATAGCCAAAGAAAGCTTATCCCTACAAAATCATATAGTTTGGCCATGCTTCATTTTCGTCATACAAAATGCTCCCATCATGCACAAACCCGGTTTCAGCCAAGCAATTGGTTCATACTTTTTAACATGCTTCAACCTTTTCAACCCTCATGCAATACATTAGCGTAAGCCATGGACATAGCACTATGGGCGGAGTAGAGTAGGATGATAGGGATTATGTGAGAAAACAAAAAAAGAGAAAGTCTCACATTGACGCGGCTAATCAACGGGCTATGGAGATGTCCATCAATTGAGGTCAATACGAGGAGTAGGGATTGCCATGCAACAGATGCACTAGAGCTATAAATGTATGAAAGGTCATCAAAAAGAAACTAAGTGGGTGTGCATCCAACTTGCCTGCTCACGAAGACCTAGGGCATTTTGAGGAAGCCCATCATTGGAATATATAAGCCAAGTTCTATAATGAAAAATTCCCACTAGTATACGAAAGTGACAAAGTAAGAAACTCTTTATCCTGAAGATCGTGGTGCTATTTTGAAGCACAAGTGTGGAAAAAATGATAGTAACATTGTCCCTTATCTCTTTTTCTCTCATTTTTTTATTTGGGCTTCTTTGGCCTCTCTTTTCCCCCTTTTTTCTCTCCCTTTTTTTCGTTCGGAGTCCCATCCTGACTTGTGGGGGAATCATAGTCTCCATAACCCTTTCCTCACATGGGACAATGCTCTGATAATGGAAATCATCACACTTCTATTTATTTACAACTCAAGAATTACAACTCAATACTTTGGACAAAATATGACTCTATGTGAATGCCTCCGGTGGTGTACTAGGATATGAAATGAATCAAGAGCGATATGTATGAAAGTATTATAAAGGTGGCTTTTCCACAAATACGATGTCAACTACATGATCATGCAAAGCAATATGACAATGATGGAGCGTGTCATAATAAACGGAACGGTGGAAAGTTGCATGGTAATATATCTCGGAATGGCTATGGAAATGCCATAATAGGTAGGTATGGTGGCTGTTTTGAGGAAGATATGAGGAGGTTTATGTGTGATAGAGCATATCGTATCACGGGGTTTGGATGCCTCGGCGAAGTTTGCACCAACTCTCATGGTGAGAAAGGGCAATGCACGGTACCGTAGAGGCTAGCAAATTGCGGAAGGGTAAGAGTGCGTATAATCCATGGACTCACATTAGTCATAAAGAACTCATATACTTATTGCAAAAGTTTATTAGCCCTCGAAGCAAAGTACTACTACGCATGCTCTTAGGGGAAGGGTTGGTAGGAGTTAACCATCGCGCGATCCCGACCTCCACTCATAAGGAAGGCAATCAAAGAACACCACATGCTTCAAATTTGTCACACAACGTTCACCATACGTGCATGCTACGGGACTTGCCAACTTTAACACAAGTATTTCTCAATTTCATAATTACCCAACTAGCATGACTCTAACATTACCACCTTTATATCTCAAAACAATTATCAAGTATCAAATTTATCATAGTGTTTAATGCACTCCATATGAAAGTTTTTATTTTACCCAACTTGGATGCCCATCATATTAGGACTAATTTTATAACCAAAGCAAATTACCATGCTGTTCTAAAAGACTCTCAAAATAATATAAGTGAAGCATGAGAGATCAATAATTTCTACAAAATAAAACCACCACCGTGCTCTAAAAAGGTATAAGTGAAGCAGTAGAGCAAAATTGTCTAGCTCAAAAGATATAAGTGAAGCACATAGAGTATTCTAATAAATTCCGATTCATGTGTGTCTCTCCAAAAGGTGTGTATAGCAAGTATGATTGTGATAAACTAAAAAGCAAAGACTCAAATCATACAAGACACTCCAAGTAAAACACATATCATGTGGTGAATCAAAATATAGCCTCAAGTAAAGTTACCGATAGACGAAGACGAAAGAGGGGATGCCTTCCAGGGCATCCCCAAGCTTAGGCTTTTAGTTGTCCTTGAATTTTACCTTGGGGTGCCTTGGGCATCCCCAAGCTTAGGCTCTTGCCACTCCTTATTCCAAAATCCATCAAATCTTTGCTCAAAACTTGAAAACTTCACAACACAAAACTCAACAGAAAATCTCATGAGCTCCGTCAGTGCAAGAAAACAAACCACCACTTTAAGGTATTATAATGAACTCGTTATTTATTTATATTGGTGTTAAACCTAATTGTATTCCAACTTCTCTATGGTTCATACCCCCGGATACTAGCCATAGATTCATCAAAATAAGGAAACAACACACGAAAAATAGAATTTGTCAAAAACAGAACAGTCTGTAGAAATCTGTAACTATCGAATACTTATGGAACCCCAAAAATTCTACCAAATTAGGAAGTCCTAGGTAATTTGTTTGTTAATATTCTGAAAAAAGAGTCAGCTAAAAATCACGTTTCTGTGATTTATGAAAATTATTATCATGCACACAAGAGTTTCTGTTTTTCAGCAACATCAAATTAACTATCACCGTAGGTTATCCTAAAGCTTTTACTTGACACAAACATTAATTAAAACACAAAACCACATCTAACCAGAGTATAGATGAATTATTTATTACTAAGCAGGAACAAAAAGCAAAGAACAAAAATAAAATCGGGTTGCCTCCCAACAAGCGCTATCATTTAACGCCCCTAGCTAGGCATAAAAGCGAGAATAGATCTAAGTATTGCCATCTTTGGTATTCAATTCATAGGTGGCGATCATAATAGATTCATAAGGTAACTTGATTTTCTTCCTAGGAAAGTGTTCCATGCCTTTCCATAATGGAAATTGGAATCTAATATTTCCTTCTTTCATATCAATAATTGCACCAATCGTTCTAAGGAAAGGTCTAGCAAGAATAATAGGACATGAAGGATTGCAATCTATATCAAGAACAATAAAATCTACAGGCACATAATTCCTATTTGCAACAATAAGAACATCATTAATCCTTCTCATAGGTTTCTTAATGGTGGAATCCGCAAGGTGCAAGTTTAAAGAGCAATCATCAAATTCACGGAAACCTAACACATCACACAAAGTTTTTGGAATCGTGGAAACACTAGCACCCAAATCACACAAAGCATAGCATTCATGATCTATAATTTTAATTTTAATAGTATGTTCCCACTCATCATAAAGTTTTCTAGGGATAGAAACTTCTAATTCAAGTTTTTATTCATAAGATTGCATTAAAGCATCAACGATATGTTTAATAAAAGGTTTATTTTGACTATAAGCATGAGGAGAATTTAACACGGATTTCAACAAGGAAATACAATCTATAAAGAACAATTATCATAATTAAATTCCTTGAAATCCAAAATAGTGGGTTCATTGCTATGTAAAGTTTTGACCTCTTCAATCCCACTTTTACCAATTTTTGCATCAAGATCTAAAAACTCTGAACCATTGGGATGCCTCTTAACTAAAGTTGACTCATCTCTAGTCCTATGATTATCAAGATTCATATTGCAAAACAAAGATTTAATAGGAGACACATCAATCACTTTTAGATCTTCATCCCTATTATCATGAAAACAAGAAGAACTCACTTTTACAAAGCAATCTTATTTCGCACGCATTCTAGCGGTTCTTTCTTTGCACTCATCAATGCAAATTCTCATGGCTTTGAGGGACTCATTGATATCATGCTTAGGTGGAATAGATCTAAGTTTCAAAGAATCAACATCAAGAGAAATTCTATCCACGTTCCTAGCCAACTCATCAGTCTTTGACAATTTTTCTTCAAGCAAATCATTAAAATTCTTTTCAGAAATCATAAACTCTTTAACACTAATCTCAAAATCAGAGGGCAACTTATTAAAATTTCCATAAGAGTTGTTGTAGGAATTACCATAATTATTAGAGGAATTACTAGGGAAGGGCCTAGGATTAAAGTTTCCTATATAAGCGTTGTTACCAAAATTGTTCCTACCAACAAAATTCACATCCATAGATTCATTATGATTCTCAATCAAAGTGGATAAGGGCATATCATTAGGATCAGAGGAAACACTTTATTAGCAAACAATTTCATAAGTTCATCCATCTTTCCACTCAAAACATTAATCTCTTCTATCGCATGAACCTTTTTACTAGTAGATCTTTCGTGTGCCATTGAGAATAGTTAATCATAATATTATCTAGGAGTTTAGTAGCTTCTCCTAAAGTGATTTCCATAAAAGTACCTCCCGTAGCCGAATCTAAAAGATTTCTTGAAGCAAAATCCAATCCGGCATAAATTTTTTGTATAATCATCCATAAATTCAAACCATGTGTAGGGCAATTACGTATCATTAATTTCATTCTCTCCCAAGCTTGTGCAACATGTTCATGATCAAGTTGCTTAAAATTCATAATATCGTTTCTAAGAGAGATTATCTTAGTGGGAGGAAAATACTTAGAGATAAAGGCATCTTTGCACTTATTCCATGAATCAATACTATTTTTAGGCAAAGATGAAAACCAAGTTTTAGCACGATCTCTAAGTGAAAATGGAAATAGATTCAATTTAACAATATCATTATCCACATCTTTCTTCTTTTGCATATCGCACAAATCAACAAAGTTGTTTAGATGTGTAGCGGCATCTTCACTAGGAAGGCTAGAGAATTGATCTTTCATGACAAGATTCAACAAAGCAGCATTAATTTCGCAAGATTCAGCATCGGTAATAGGAGCAATCGGAGTGCTAAGAAAATCATTATTGTTGGTATTGGAAAAATCACACAATTTAGTATTATCTTGAGCCATCGTGACAAACAATCGAACACACAAGCACACAAGAGGCAATCAAAAAAGAGGAAAACTAGAAAAAAGAAGGCGAATAAAACGACAAGGCTGAAGTGGGGGAGAGGAAAACGAGAGGTAAATGGCAAATAATGTAATGCGAGGGATAAGAGTTTGTGATGGGTACTTGGTATGTCTTGACTTGTGCATAGACTCCCCGACAACGCCGCCAGAAATCCTTCTTGCTACCTCTTGAGCATGCATTGGTTTTCCCTTGAAGAGGAAGGGGTGATGCAGCAAAGTAGCATGAGTATTTCCCTTAATTTTTGAGAAACAAGGTATCAATCCAGTAGGAGGCCACACTCAAATCCCTCATACCTGCACAAACAAATAAGAACCTTGCAACCAACGCGATAAAGGGGTTGTCTATCCCTTCACGGCCACTTGCAAAAGTGAGATATGATAGGAATAATAAGATAAATATTTTTGGTATTTTTAGGATGTAGATTGAAAATTAAAGATTGCAAGATAAAATAGATCGAAAATTTATATGATGGAAAATTGACCCGAGGGCCATAGGTTTCACTAGTGGCTTCTCTCAAGATAGCATAAGTATTACGGTGGGTGAAAAAATTACTGTCGAGCAATTGATAGAAAAGTGCATAATTATGAGAATATCTAGGCATGATCATGTATATAGGCATCACGTCCACGACAAGTAGATCGAAACGATTCTGCATCTACTACTATTACTCTACACATCGACCGCTATCCAACATGCATCTAGAGTATTAAGTTCATAAAACAGAGTAACGCATTAGGCAAGATGACATGATGTAGAGGGATAAACTCAAGCAATATGGTATAAACCCCATCTTTTTATCCTCGATATCAACAATACAATATGTGTCTTGCTGCCCCTACTGTCATTGGGAAAGGACACCGCAAGATTGAACCCAAAGCTAAGCACTTCTCCCATTGCAAGAAAGATCAATCTAGTAGGCCAAACCAAACTGATAATTCAAAGAGACTTGCAAAGATACCAAATTGTACATAAAAGAATTCAGAGGAGATTCAAATATTGTTCATAGATAATCTTGATCATAAACCCACAATTCATCAGATCTCAACAAACACACCGCAAAAAGTATTACATCAAATAGATCTCCAAGAAGATCAAGGAGAACTTTGTATTGAGATCCAAAGAGAGATAAGAAGCCATTTAGCTAAAAACTATGGACCCGAAGTCTGAGGTAAACTACTCACACTTTATCAGAGAGGCTATGGTGTTGATGTAGAAGCCCTCCATGATCGATTCCCCCTCCGTCTGAGCGCCGGAAGAGGCCCCGATGGGATCTCATGGGTACTGAAGGTTGTGGCGGTGGAAATAGGGTTTTGTGGTGCTCGTGGATGTTTTCGGGGTATATGAGTATATATAGGCGGAAGAAGTAGGTCGATGGAGCCACGAGGGTGGGGGGCGCCCCTCCCCCCTGGGCGCGCCCTCCTACCTCGTGGCCGCCTTGTTGCTTCCTTGACGTCCACTCCAAGTCTCCTGGATTGCGTTTGTTCCAAAAACGATTCTCCCGAAGGTTTCATTCCATTTGGACTCCATTTGATATTCCTTTTCTGCGAAACACTGAAATAGGCAAAAAACAGCAATTTGCACTGGGCCTCCGGTTAATAGGTTATTCCCAACAATAATATAAAAGTGCATAATAAAGCCCATTAAACATCCAAAACAGATAATATAATAGCATGGAAAAATCAAAAATTATAGATACGTTGGAGACGTATCATTTGGTTACATTGCTTAGGCTGGTCATAGTGGTGAGTAACTTGGACTAGTAACATGCACATGTTACCAGTCTATGTTACTACTACGCGAAGTTTGCCATCGGAAGCGAGCCGATCTGGCTCTCCTGAGCTAGCAAGGTTTTTCTAGCCCACCCAAGCTAGCTGGCACACAAAAGCTAACATATTTTAACAGTTCCAAACGCCTAACCTTGCCCGGCTAGGATATGAGCTGTTCTTGCTAAGGATCCAAACGCTCCCTAAGTAACAACGCTCTGCTAGCAATGAGGCCAGGAGGGGATTGAGATGCGAAGTTAATGGACGACGCCTAAACATTTTGGGAATATCTGATTTCCGTAAGATGACTTAACACCTAGACGGAGGGAGTACTACTCCTCAGTCCAGGTTTGATGGAATATTCTTCACCTCTTCTCTTCTTGTACGTACTCCATTTGTATCTCACTTCCCGTGGCTTCGCACTCACACGATATTCCTATTCTATGAACCTGCGCGCGCATGTGTGTGTGTGTGTGCGTGTGTGTTAGAGAGAGCGACACATCGACCTACTCCTACAGAGAGATGGTGTGTAGTGTACGATTTAGCCTCGAGAGTCGGTACATCCTCTCGTTTCGGGGCGTCCGGTCGGGACAGGCAGACAGTTGCCACGCCCGCGCCTGACCAGCCTGGCCCACTCAAAGCCCCTCCATCGCCCGCTGATACGTCTCCAACGTAACTATAATTTATGAAGTATTCATGCCATGTTTACAATAGTTTTATATGATTTTGGTATGATTTGATTAGAACTAACCTGGACTGACGTTGTTTTTAGCATAACTACCGTGGTGTTGTTTTTGTACAGAAATAAAAGTTCTCGGAACGCGCTGAAAATCAACGGAGATTTTTTCTAGAAAATATGAAAAATACTGAAACAAAAATCTACCGGAGGGGAGTCCCGTGGGCCCCACGAGGGTGGGGCGCGCCCACCCCCCTGGGGCACGCCCCTGCCTCGTGGACTCCCTGAGGGCCACCCTGAGGTGAAATCAACGCCAACTCCTCCTATAAATACAGAAACCTTCGGGAAATAACCTAGATCAGAAGTTCCACTGTCACAAGCCTCTGTAGCCACGAGAAATCAATCTAGGCCCTCTCTGGCACCCTGCCGCAGGGGACCATCATCACCGGAGGCCATGGAGGAGGATCTCGGAGGGGCCATCATCACCATGAAGGCCAAGGACCAGAGGGGGAGCAACTCCCCAACCAGGGGGAGGCCATGGAGGAGGAAGCACAAGGGGGAGAACCTCTCCTCCTCTCTCACGGTGGCACCGGAGTCCATCGGGAGGGGAATCATCACCGCGGTGATCGTCTTCATCAACATCACCATCATCATCACCATCCTCATCTCGTTTACGCGGTCTCCCGCACCCCGCTGTAATCCCCACTTGAACATGGTGCTTTATGCCACATATTATGATCCAATGATGTGTTGCCATCTTATGATGTTTTGAGTAGATATCCTTTGTCTTTGGGTTGATTGATGATCTAGATTGGTATGAGTTGTATGATTTATTTTGGTGCTGTCCTATTGTGCCCTCCATGTCGTGCAAGCGTGTGGGATTCCCGTTGTAGGGTGTTGCAATATGTCCATGGTTTACTTATTGTCTGTGTTGCTTGAGTGACAGAATCATAAACACGTATAAGTGGGTCACGCTGTATGGGAATAAAGGGGACTTGATATGTTAATGCTATGGTTGGGTTTTACCTTAATGATCTTTAGTAGTTGCGGATGCTTGCTAGATTTCCAATCATAAGTGCATATGATCCAAGAAGAGAAAGTATGTTAGCTTATGCCTCTCCCTCATATGAAATTGCAATAGTGATTACCGGTCTTGTTAACAATTGCCTAGGATAATTCTGCACACCGACCCATCATTATTCCTCACTCGCTATTTATAATATTTAGTAATATATTCTAAATTTATGATCAAAGCACCTACTTTTATATTTTAGCTCTTTGATATCATATAAAGTTATCATCTTCATACCCACAATGTAGTTTTGTTTCTCGTTTCTAGTTGGAAGCAAACATTTGGTGTACGTAGAGTCGTATCAGTGGCAGATAGGACTTGAGAGAATATTAATCTTGCCTTTAGCTCCTTGTGGGTTCAACACTCCATGGTTATCACTTCCACCTTTGGAAATTGCTACGATGATTCCCTGCACTTGGGGATTATCAAGCTCTTTTCTGGCGCCGTTGCCGGGGAGCAATAGCGTGGGGTTGATATTTCATGTGTGCTTGTTTGCATTCTTCACTAAGTAGTTTTAGTTTCCCCTTTTTGAATTGCTTAGTTGAGGGTGAAACATACAAAAAAATCAAAAAATGAAAATACAACAAGATGAACTTTCCTCATATGCCTAAAAAGTTTTTCAAGAAGAGAAGTGATTGGAAAGTTATGCATTGGAGAAGTGAGGGTCGACCTTGAGCACTTGTGTTCATGCTCATGGAAATAATGTAGAATTTTTCATGGAAGTTTCTCTGTAAATAATTATCCCCTTGTATATATCCTTTCTATTATAAAAATAATGTGCCAAGCTTTGGTTTTACGATGATTAGATTGCTTGTTTACTATGTGCAGTACAAAAACAGAAACTTTGGCTGTAGCGCGTGAATTTAATTTTTTTACTGGAAATTCAAATGGGTCTGAAACTTTTTTCACATTACTTATGTACAAATTTTTTAAATTTTCATAGTTTATTTAGAATTTTTGGAGCTACAGAAGTTTACCAAACTTCCGGATTACTACAGACTGTCCTGTTTTTGAAAGATTCTGTTTTTCGCGTGTTGTTTGCTTATTTTGATGAATCTATGGCTAGTATCAGGAGCTATGAACCATAGAGAAGTTGGAATACAGTAGTTTTATCACCAATATAAAAATGAATTCATTACCGTACCTTAAAGTGGTAGTTTGCTTTATTACACTAACCGATATCACAAAGTTTTTGTTAAGTTTTTGTGGATGAAATGTTCGAAGAACGAGGAGTTACAGATGTGAGAAGAATAAAGAGAGGCAAGAGTTCAATCTTGGGGATTCCCAAGGCACCCCAAGTAAATATTTCAAAGGATACTCAATCATCTAAGCTTGGGGATTCCCCGGTTGGCATCCCATCTTTCTTCTTCAACAAATATTGGTATACCTTGGTTTTTGTTTTGTTCACATGATTTGTGTCCTTTGTGTTTTTATTTTTCTTTAAGAACCATGCTAGTATGAGATAGCACTTCATTGATTTATAGAATAATTCATGTGCTTCACTTAAATCTTTTAAGTATGATATTATAGAATTGCTCTTTGTGCTTCACTTAAATCATTTGAGTATGGTTTTATAGAATGCTTCGTGTGCTTCACTTATATATTTTGAGCTTGGATATTGGTTAGTCTATATTAATTGTAGAATGCTCCATGATCTTCACTTATATCTTTTGGAGTATGAATAAAACTATCATCTAAAGTGGGTTTGTAAGAGTGTCAACTTTAGGAATTAGTGATCCCACTATTTTGGAGGGTGTTGAATCTTAGTGTGATATTTATGAAAGTGGATTTGGAAGAGTGTCAACTTTAGTTAGTAATGATTCCACTATTTTGGAAGAGGTTCCAATTGATTATGAGAACAAAGTTGCTATCTATGATGATTAATGTGATGACATGTATGCTATAAAGAATAATGTTAACCATGAAACTTGTCATCATGATTTGAATTTTCAATTGGATTATGCCTCACATGACGGTTACTTTGTTGAGTTTGCTCCCACTATTCCGAATGAGAAGAATTTTTCCTTATGTGGAGAGTAGTGAAATTTCTATCCTTTTAGATCATGAAAAGAATTCTTTTTATGTGATGGTTGTATTGTTAAACTCATTCATGATGCTACTGAAAATTATTATGAGGGAGGAATATATGCTTGTAGGAGTTGCAATAATATCAAGTTTCCTCTCTATGTGCTTAAAATTTTGATGTTATACTTGTTTTGCCTTCTATGCTAGTTGATTCTTGTTCCCTTAAATTGTGTGCTCAGAAAATCCCTAGGCATAGGAAGTGGGTTAGATTCAATTGTGCTAGTCATATTCTTCATGATTCCCTCTTTATGTTTCAATTCTTTTCTTTTATGTCAGCATCATTAAAATCATCATGCCTAACTAAAAGGCATTAAAGAAAAGCGCTTGTTGAGAGACAACCCAATATTTACCCTTACTGTTTTTGTGTGTTTATATGATTAATCTACTGTATTAATCATGTTTTATAGCTTTTTGTTTCAATAAAGTGCCAAGTAAGACCTTTGGGAAGACATGGGTGAAGTCTTTGCAATCTTGCTATAAAAAACAAAAACTTTGCGCTCACGAGAATAGATGCCATTTTTTACTGGAGAGTGATTTTAGGTTGATTCTTTTTGAAGATGATTAATAGGCAAATTCCTTACGTACACCAATTTATTTCATAATTTTGGAGTAGCATATGTATGGTTACTGTTCAGCTCATTACAGACTATTCTGTTTCTGACAGATTCTGTTTTCATTGCGTACTTTGCTTGTTTTCTAGTTTCTAACTTAAGTTTCTCAATATAAATTGTAGAAATGATATGGTACAGTAGGAATTGTTTGAGTACAATTATTAAACTTGTCTTTGACAGTACCAAAGTGAATCGTTTACTGTTTATCATACTAACCTATCTCACGAAGTTCCGCTAAGTTTTATGCGATTGAAGTTTTCAAGCTTTGGGTGAGATATCGATATGAGGAGAATAAGGAGTGGAAAGACCCTAAGCTTGGGGATGCCCAAGGCACCCCAAGGTAATATTCAAGGAAGACTCAAGTGCCTAAGCTTGGGGATGCCCCGGAAGGCATCCCCTCTTTCATCTTCAAAACTATCGGTATACCTTACTCGGAGCTATATTTTTGTTCGTCACATGATATGTGTTTTGCTTGGAGCGTATTTTCAATTTTACTTGCTGTTTGAATAAAATCATTGCATCCAAAATCTTGAATAAAAAAGAATCCTCCCATGGCTAGTTAATTATTTGACTACTCAGTGTTCTTCACTTATATCTTTTGGAGTAGTTTGTCATTTGCTCACGTGCTTCACATATATTCTATGAGTAAATGGTTGAATGAATTGAATATCATAAATCTGAATTTATATATGTTTCATATGCTTATAACATGGGGAGTAATGACTTCACACATGATAAGTATAGGTAGTAAACTCATTGAAAGTTAGCAAACGCAGAATTGGTCACTTGAACAATTCATGAAAGAATATTGAAGGAAGAGAGACTTCACATATAAATATACTATCTTGGACATCTTTTGTAATTGTGAGCACTCATTAAAATATGACATGCTAAAAATTTGATGGACAAGGAAGACAACTTAATAGGTTATGTTTTCCTATATCCGAAACGTTATATTGACTTGGATCATCCAACATGTTGGGCTTGCCTTTCCCTCTCATGCTAGCCAAATTCTTTGCACCAAGTAGAAATACTACTTGTCCTTCCAAACATCCCTTAAACCAGTTTTGCCATGTGAGTCCACCATACCTACCTAAGGATTGAGTAAGATCCTTCAAGTAAGTTGTCATCGGTGCATGCAATAAAAATTGCTCTCTAAATATGTATGATCTATTAGTACGAAGAAAATAAGCTTTATACGAACTTGTGATAGGGAAGAAATAAAAGCGACGGACTGCATAATAAAGGTCTTTATCACAAGCGGCAATATAAAGTGACGTTCTTTTGCATTAAGATTTTGTGCATCCAACCATAAAAGCGCTTGACAACCTCTGCTTCCCTCTGCGAAGGGCCTATCTTTTACTTTTATCTTCTACCCTTATACTCCCTCCATTCCTAAATATAAGTCTCTGAAGAGATTCCACTATGGACCACATACGGAACAAAATTAGTGTATCTATACTCTAAAATGCATCAAGATACATCTGTATGTGTTCCATAGCGAAATCTCTACAAAGACTTATATTTAGGAACGGAGGGAGTACAAGAGTCATGGTGATCACCACCTTTCCTTTTTACACCTTTTCCTTTGGCAAGCACTTTGTGTTGGAGCGATCCAGATATATATATCCACTTGATGTAGGTTTTCATAAATTATTATTGTTGACATTACCCTTGAGGTAAAAGCGTTGGGAGGCGAAACTATAAGCCCCTATCTTTCTCTGTGTGCGATTAAAACTTTGAACCCATAAATATCACATGAGTGTTAGCAATTGCGAAAGATTAAATGATAGTTGAGTATGTGGAGTTTGCTAAATCAAAGCTCTGACATAGACCCTTCCTGAAAATAAGATGAATTGCAATTTTTTGATGACTGAGAATATAGTTTGTTAGTTTCAAGAAAGTTTATGATCTATACTTTAACATGTGAATAGCTTGTTACTTGATCACGAAAAGTTTTATGAGATGAGCTACTGTTATGACATATAATGATGCTAGAAAAGGTGACTTAAATTATCATTGATCAAACTTATGCATTTGCTAGCATTCACACTTCATAAATTATTTCTTTTATCATTTACCTACTCGAGGACGAGCAGAAATTAAGCTTGGGGATGCCGATACGTCTCCAACGTATCTATAATTTATGAAATATTCATGCCATGTTTATAATAGTTTTATATGATTTTGGTATAATTTGATTAGAACTAACCCAGACTGACATTGTTTTTAGCAGAACTACCGTGGTGTTTTTTTGTGCAGAAATAAAAGTTCTCGGAACGCGCTGAAAATCAACGGAGATTTTTTCTGGAAAATATGAAAAATACTGGAACAAAAAATTTACCGGAGGGGAGTCCCGTGGGCCCCACAAAGGTGGGGGTGCGCCCCCTGCCTCGTGGACTCCCTAAGGGCCCCCTGACGTGAAATCAACACCAACTCCTCCTATAAATACAGAAACCTTCGGGAAATAACCTAGATATGAAGTTCCGCTGCCGCAAGCCTCTGTAGCCACGAGAAATCAATCTAGGCCCTCTCTGGCACCCTGCTGGAGGGGGCCATCATCATCGGAAGCCATGGAGGAGGATCTCGGAGGGGCCATCATCACCATGAAGGCCAAGGACCAGAGGGGGAACATCTCCCCAACCAGGGGGAGGCCATGGAGGAGGAAGCACAAGGGGGAGAACCTCTCCTCCTCTCTCACGGTGGCACCGGAGTGCCATCCGGAGGGGAATCGTCACTGCGGTGATCGTCTTCATCAACATCACCATCCTCATCTCTTTTACGCAGTCCACTCTCCCGCACCCCGCTGTAATCCCTACTTGAACATGGTGCTTTATGCCACATATTATGATCCAATGATGTGTTGCCATCTTATGATGTTTTGAGTAGATATCCTTTGTCTTTGGGTTGATTGATGATCTAGATTGGTATGAGTTGTATGATTTATTTTGGTGCCATCCTATTGTGCCCTCCATGTGGCGCAAGCGTGAGGGATTCCCGTTGTAGGGTGTTGCAATATGTCCATGGTTTACTTATTGTCTGCGTTGCTTGATTGACAGAAGCATAAACACAGATAAGTGGGTCACGCTGTATGGGAATAAAGGGGACTCGATATGTTAATGCTATGGTTGGGTTTTACCTTAATGATCTTTAGTAGTTGCGGATGCTTGCTAGAGTTCCAATCATAAGTGGATATGATCCAAGAAGAGAAAGTATGTTAGCTTATGCCTCTCCCTCATATGAAATTGCAATAGTGATTACCGGTCTTGTTAACAATTGTCTGGGATAATTCCGCACACCGACCCATCATTATTCCACACTCGCTATTTATAATATTTAGTAATATATTCTAAATTTATGCTAACAGCACCTACTTTTATATTTTAGCTCTTCGATATCATATAAAGTTATCCTCTTCATACCCACAACGTAGTTTTATTTCTTGTTTCTAGTTGGAAGCAAACGTTTGGTGTACGTAGAGTCGTATCAGTGGCAGATAGGACTTGAGAGAATATTGATGTTGCCTTTAGCTCCTTGTGGGTTCGACACTCCATGCTTATCACTTCCACCTTTGGAAATTGCTATGATGATTCCCTGCACTTGGGGATTATCACCTGCACGCGCTTCCTGCTCAAAACGGTCAGCGCCTCTCCAAAGAATCGGTGCCGCATTCATGCCTGGGCAGAGCGGACACGACCTCTCACTGGCACCTGCGCTGAAGGGAGAAGCGGATTCAAGAGTGATGGTTGCTTCGTCCGTCCAACTTACTGCTAGGTCTATGTGATTTGACGGCTCATTGGTCATTATTACTGAGGTGGTAGGACTGCTGGATGTCCCACGCTTTCGGCGAAAGGAGGTACTACTAGGTTACAATTTTCTCCATTCTTACAGCGGAGGAGTGCGAGAGCGGTGAAAACACGCAGGCTAAGTAATTACATAGCCCACCTCACACTATCACCATATTTTCTGGACACCGTGCAACACCTAACTCTTTACATTGTACTAGTATAGTACGTACTGTAATTTATCAGCGAGATAAATTTGTACAATGCTATGAAGCTTCCAGCTTTTGTTTCATGTATCTTGCGTCTAAGGTTGCCCGTTGCAACATTTCATCAAATATAAAGGAGACTAACATGCATGCTATTGCATCACAGTGATTGACAGATCATAGCCAATATGTACCTCCGTTCCAAAATAAGTGTCTCAACTTTATGCAAGCTTTAGTACAAAGTTGTACTACTACTAAAGTTGACACTTATTTTGGAACAGAAACAGCTAAAGAAAAAATGATCCATGCAGTCCCTAGACCTTGAACCGTAAACCCTAACCAGGCTTCAATTTGCTGGCAACGTTGGAGCTTCCCAAGAAATGAAGTTTGCAACCCTTTGACCATCGGATCATTTTGTGTAGTTTCACCAAAATCGAGATGAGCATCCATGTGGCAAAGAAATTGAAGAAGCATGATTAGAATAAGATTACTAGGACTAGTTGATGAGACATAAACTCATCACAAATACAGTATGTAGAACCTAGTAGAGGTATGTGCGGGGCAAAGAAGTAGAGAAATATCCACATGGAGTGATGTGTGCAGCTAGAGCAGTGGTGCAAACCGGCTGTAAAGGGAGTTGCACCTGAGGGATGTCGGGACGTAGCTCAACCTACAGGAGGGCGGTAGGAGGCGGCAAGTGCCCACGTCACGGCAGTGAGCAAGGGACGAGGAAACCTCACCGGCTTTGTGAGAGAGAACGGCGGGGACCCCTGATTGGGACGTGACGACGGCGGGTTTTCACCGTCGGCGACGGTGACTGCATCTAGACTAAGCATCCACACCTTCCCCCGGGGGATGTGATCCGCCGGGATGTTAGAGATGTGGCCACAGTCATTTTATGCAAGAGAGTGTGAAGAGAGCAACCCCAGCAAGCAACCGTGTAGGCTCGTCCTGACTATGTATATAGTGGAGCGGTTTCTTTTTCTCTCCATATGGACCTATTTATATTGCGTACGTGCCATTGAAGAAAAAAACTTTATTTATAAATAACGCGGCACCTACTACTCGTTCTCCTATAAACCTTATGCTTGGCATCTCCAAAGTATTAACCATGCGATTGGCTCTTCGCCTCTTCGGGAAGTTGAGCAATAATGGTACTTCAATATATATCGTTCTGGTATATGAGACCGAATAAATTGCTGCACGTCCACCACGTGGGCGAGGGTCGAGGGGCGAGGGAGAGTGCATACTATTACGTCCGTTTCAATATGGACTACATACGGAGCAAAATGAGTGAATCTATACTCTAAAATACGTCTATATACGTCTATACGCAAAATGTATTTTTTATAGTGGCCTTGTATAAGTAAACGGAGGGAGTACTAAAGGACATATATTCCAAACAATATGATAATCTCTCTAACCAAGGTAGGGACGAGGAGTAAATGGAGGGAGTAGTAAACTTTTCTCCTCGTCCTGCGAGCCACCGCGCGCATGGGCGAGGGAGCGGGCATAAGGCGTACAGTACTATTAAGCAAGCTTCACCTCATCCTGCGAGCCACCGCGCCCGTGGGCGGGGGAGACGGCGTACTAAGCAAGCTTCTCCTCGTTCTGCGAGTTGACGGGACACATCAAAAGTACTCCAGTGTATAGAGCCTTGCCTCTAAGGTAGGCCCCACATGGTTTGCCTCTTCTTTAACATAACGCGGCAAGTCGCAATTTGTTTGTTCACCCGGTAGACGATCCTCCCTCCATCAAGTGGACAACCAGTACACATGTCAAATTACCACGTGGGCTGCCTTTTCATACAAAAAGAAGCTCCAGCGTGTACCCGCGCCGGTGTGGTTCGGAAAGAGACGAGAGTACGTGCGTCGTGCTTCCACCTCTTCTCTTCATGCACGTCCCCCACCTACATGGGTGTTTGTGAGAGAGATACAAACCTAGACAGGTGCATGTGCGTTCGTGAGGGTTTTTTGTTTGGGGGTGTGATTTTGTGAATGTATTTGTGGGAATATGTGTCGATGACATCTCAAACAAAATTTTGCATGCAATGTGTGTGAAATGGAGGCCTGTCCATATGATATATATAGGGTCGGGCGATCCACGAGAAGAGAGGGAGGGGTCATAGATATCGATAGAGTCAAAGAGAGGATCAAGTGGGTGGGATGCGAGATCGATGAAGAGAGCCATCGAAATTGTGTGTGTGCAAGTCAAAGATATAGGGCGACTGACCTACCAGAACGTCAGAGGGCACAGGTCAAGTTTGTGTGTGGCAGGGAGACATGACTAGAGCGCTCGATGTATCGGTGTGTGGGGGGAGGGGGAGGCAGAGGCCTAACTAGAGACTCGTCTATGTGTTGAGAAGGAGAGACCCAGCTATGTGAGGGAGATCGGTCGACATCCATACATAACTGAAGGACGGGAAATAGGATGGGACAGAGAGAGTGGAGAGAGAGGGAGGGAGAGGGGTAGAGTGCTAGATGGGTGATGGATTTGCTTCTCGAAGATGGTGGGAGAGGCCTACTAGAGGGTAGAACTGCAATATTATTAAGAAGAGTGGGGATGTGTTTCTGTGTGTGCATGTGCGTGATAGATCTGTCGGGACGCATGCATGGATGATGAAGGGAAACCATGTGTTTGGTAAGCAAACCTAACTAGATCGGTAGATTAATTGTTGTTTGTAGGAAGAAGGGAGAGACATAACTAATGAGGTAGATCGATCGACGCGTGGGGAAAACGAGTTATAAAGACCTAGCTAGCTATATGTATAGCGGGAGATCGGTCGGTGTACATCCATTTGTTAGAGGTAAATAAGGCCCAGCGAGACGGATAGACAGAGAGAATGCAGCTAGGAGTTGGTGCGAGAGGCCGAGCTACTAGCTAGATAGGGGGAGGAGTGTGCGGTTGTGAGATCGATGAAAAGAGGGGCGAGAGTTTACACCTGTGTGGGACCGTATGAGAGACACAAGGCATGGACACAGAAAGGAGGAGATGGAAGGTGTGTGTGTATGTTGTAGGCGGACATCGCTGGAGAGGTTTATCGATTGGTGTGTGTCGGAAAGGAGTTGTGGAGACTGTGTGAGAACGACCTAAAGAAAAAAATGAATGTGCGCGATGGATAGAATGTTGAGGGAGGGGGAAGGCAAGGAGGGCGTGTGCATGCACGAGAGAAAGTTAGTGCTATCTACAAACGTTAGAGGATTGTGTGGGTGTAAGAGACTAACAAAGATCATAATTTGATATGAAAGTGGATTCATATATTTGAATAGAAAATCGTAGTGTTATAAACATATGCATGCATGAATATAGTGGTGATACGCGTGCTATGGTTTTGCACATGTTATACCATAATGTGATAATGCATGGCGTTTGCAACTCACACCTAAATGTCGAACAATCTAAACCATACTATACATCGAACAATCTCACATTTTATTTGAATATTTGATAATGTGTGGCATTTGCAGCTTACAAAAAAGTATGGAACAATCTAAACAATATATACTATATATCGAACAATCTCACATTTTATTTGAATTTGTGGTAATGTGTGCTTTTTTCAACTCACATCTAAGTACTTGTAGGCGTAGGGGGCGGGGCACCATACATACTGTGATAAACACATTATACATATGAGACATGGTTTGGATTATGAAAATCTAGCTAGAGACTGAAATGTACTGTGACTTGAAATCAACATAAAGTGGATTAATCGAGTTCGAGTTCATATAGTACACATAGTTCATATCTAACTCGGCAGTAATCATGTGGTGTGCTGTGAAGATAATACACAAATGATGGTTTAACTTGACAATAATGATGATTGTATATCTTATTAAAATAGAGAAACGAATTCAAAAATGGTTTGACTTCACAACAATCATTATTGTAGATCTTATTCAAATAGAGAAACGAATTCAAATTTAGTTCATATTGAAGCGGTAGTATATATGTTTGGAATGCACTAAAACGTTCATTTGAGTAGTAGGTTGCATGCATTATACACGTAGCGAAATATTTTAATTGAACATAACATGAATTCAAAGTTTTGGAATGACATTTGTAGTGCGAATTGATTTGGTACAGTACATGGGACTAGACTCTCTTGTGTGCTGCGAATTGATTTCTTTTTGTTTTTTCGTCGACGGAAGTGCGAATTGATTTGGTACATTTACATGTTAGGCTTGTCCGAAAATTTCAACCCGCGCCTTGTTACCCCGAAATATTTAAGATATATCTTTGTCTCGTTGTGCTCCGACAACCCCTCCATCTCAACTCGCGCCTTGCTATTCCAAAATTACAACACACACGAAAACTCCCACCTCCTGTGAAATCCAGACATGCGAAATGCCCGTGATACCCCTGAACCGAAAGAACCGCCTCAAATAGGTGGGGGTACATTCGTATCTTACCCCACATTTCGTACAAGAGCGGTCCTAAGCCATAGTTCCCCACTCCCATCCCATCCGCCCACCCATTCGTACACTGAGGCCGCGAAAACCCGCGAAGCCCCACACCCTCCTCCGTCCGCCACCCAGCCAGAGCCTCTTCCCCGATGATGTCATCCACAACAATACCTCGACGTCCCTCATCCACCATACCGGATGAGGATCCGTCGTCGATATCGTCGTCCCGCCGGTTCAGCCACCCCGTCCTCCACCTCCAAGGAGCTGCCCTGATGTTCCCCTCGTCTTTCGTGCCACCTTCATTGCCATACCGCCGTCTTCACCTGCACCACCGGAAGAGCAACATCATCACCGTTTCCTCAGATGAAGCTGCGGCCTAATTGGCGCCACCAAAGAGGTTGTACACTAATCGCTGCATTTTCTTCTTGATTCGATCTCACGTTGATGCTGTCGCTCGGTCCCGAGCGGACACGGCGCGGCTCCATCCATGGCGGCGTCGCCGGCCACTTCCTCCACGACATCGCTCCCTCGATGGCGACGTCCACATCAGTAGGATCTACTGCTGCTTTAGCTCTCGCTCGCTCTGCTGCTCTGCTCTTGCTCTTGGTCCCCTGCCTGGTTTGCTCTTGCTCTTGCTCTTGCTCTTGCTCGTGCTGCTGCTCTCGCTCTTGCCCTTGCTTGTGATGCTACTCCGATTTAGCTACACTTTAGTTGACTGAATAGAATTTTGGGTCAATCAATTTTCAGGGGGTGGGGCAGCTCGCCGGAGTTAAGGAAGAACCAGCCGCAGTGGGGAGGGAGGCTCAACGGAGAGGTACCCCACTATCTATCTTAGGGTTCAGGGCGGGGGCGGTGGTCGCCGACGATGGTGGGGCGGTGGCATGGGGATCGCCGAAGAAAAAGCTCAACACGGGGAGGGCTAGACGGATCGCCGGGGCAGCGGCGGAACGACGGTGAGGAGTGTTTTCGGGGGGGCGGGGCGGCGGGGGTGGCTATTTGGCCGGTGGTGGCTGGCGGCTCAAGGGGGTGGAGGTTGAATATGAACTACAGGCCCTTGATTTCGTATCCAACGGCTGGAAAATTGACTGACCAGAGATGAAAAAGTCAGCCGACTGACGTGTAGCCTCACCTCTAGTGCGTTCAGTTTCGAGAGTACAATTCACTTTCGACGGCAAAATTCAGTTTCAATAGTTAAGTTCAGTTTCGACAGTTAAATTCAGTTTCGATAGTTAGTTTAGAGATGAGCGGCTGATGTATTTTACATCTAGCACTTTGTGGTTATGTATTTTACGTCATCTCTTAGAGGTGCTATTAGAATTCCACTCAGGTTAACATTGTCTCTCCTGTCCTACTTTAGGCTCGGCGTCTTACAACTCACCGGAGCTGCTCCAATGACGAAACCCTCCATCACAGCGGAGCAGTACCCCGGGCTCCATCTCAAGATGCCCAAGATGATCTTCCCCTCCTCCGACAGCCAAGTCAGCCGGATGTAGCGACCCGACCCGAATGGATCGAAGTCTCTATGCTTAAGTGTCATCCCTAGATCGGTATGCTGACACACACAATACTCGAGGATTTATAAAAGATATAAATCACATGTATAAAGTAACGTAAATACTATTACCTCAATCAACATAGCGAAAGTAACAACAAGGTTGTGGAGTCCCAACAACACCAACGGCAAAGTTGAGTGTAGACATCGCAACCCTAACGTATCACCTACTCGTCGGATAAATCCTGCAACATGAGAAGTTACAGCCGTGTAGGTCAGTACGTTCAATGTACTGGCAATCTCGCACCATAGAATAATGATGAATATTATCTATCACTACATGCATATTTGGCTAGTGGAGGCTCTAAGTTTAATTTTGCTTAAAGCTAATTTTTCCTTACAACAAAGGGATAAAGTTTATTTTACTACCAAGTTTATGCCATTATTGAGAAGGTTCCTCCAAATCAATCCCAAAATCTCCAAGTTATATATAACCCAAAAATTTCATTAAATAGAGTGATGAGATCAACGAATAATTCACTTCTAGATACTCAAGTTATCCATAACTGGGGACACGGCTAATCATGATTAGTTTGTACACTCTGCACAGGTTTGCGCACTTTTCCCCACAAGACTCGATCACCTCCATGATTGAAAGATTGACACATAGCCTTTCTGAAGTATTTCCTCCAAACCCTGGGTAGACCGGTACACCTACTTTCTCCTACATCAGCTAGTCTACCACGGAAAGAGGTCACACAACTTACTCAACTATGCGAGAGCCCATAATGGCTTGTGGCTGCACACAAAAGTTTCTAGGCATGAAATATCTTATGATCCCTTTGAGCCTGGGCGGCGGACCTAGGGTAATCACAAGGGTACTTCGGGATTCCCCTTGGGTTTGAAATAGGATCTAGTTTGGTCTTGAAGGAGACTTGACATAGTCATATCTTAGGTTGGATCAAATTGGTACAGAGTGGACATCAAGGTTTGATAGAATCAAGTTCGGATGCTGAAAGAATTATGACGGAAGTCATGCTTTAGGGCTATGTTCCAGGTTCAATGTTTAGAAATGTCTCATGATGATCTACACATAGAATCAAGTAATTGGGTTGGTTCATATGAATGGCATGGGCTCATGTCAAATAAACTAATGATGGGATTGAATTACGATAAAAGAAAGGCAATTTGGAGTGTTGAGGTCAAAATAGTAGCTACACATGAATGAAAAATTATGGGAGCTGTTCCAACAGAAGGGTATGGTTCTAGGGACCAACTTTGGTAATTGGAACATTTCCATATGATTTCTAGATTAAAAGATATAGCAAAATTACGTCAATTCTTATTTAAATCAAAACTAAATTTTAGTTTGCTCCAAAGTGAAATTATATATTTTTATAATAAACTAAAGGTTTCAACGAATCCGGGGATATCTTATTTGTTGAAATCGGACAAACAGTTTGGGAGATACGATTTTTCGAAGGTTGGATCTTTTTCAGAAAAAACAATACGGAAATTACAGAGACCTCACTGGAGTTAGTCGCCGGAGTTGGGGAAGTAGGTCGCCGGAGTTGAGGAAGATGGCCCCCGATGTCAAGTAGTAGCAGAACGGCGGAGAGGTCGACAAGGCGAGTCCTTTGGATAAGATCACAGGCTCGGACTTGTCCCGTGGCGGCGTGGAGCGGCCGCCGGAGTTTCCGAACTCCGACAAGCAATTGCTCGCAGAGGAGGAGGTTCAGAGAGGGGTTATCGGATGGGCTAGTGAGTGGCTTCGAGGCTCTCGTCTGGGTACCTTTTATAGGAGCAGGGAAGGTCAGAAACGAGCAGTTTCATGGGTGTTAATGACGGCAGTAAAAGCAGCAGTTTCCTTGAGCTCTAATGGCCATTAGAGAGTGCCTTAAGGCGCACTACTGGAGGGGAGGAGTCGAGGGAGAATGGGGAACCGGTTCAAGAGGTCAGTGGTGTTGAAAATATGAGCAAATTAGTATGAAAATTAATCTGAATTAACAGAAGATAAATCATGACTACAGTAGCAGAGATTGAACTAATCATGCGAACTAGCATAGTAGATGAACAGATCACATCTAGGCCACATCCTAGAAACATGAATTCTACCACGATCTCGAACAGGAAAGAGAGAATCACATACGGTGCAGCGGGAGCAGCACCACCGGCATTGACGTTGTCGCCCATGTCGTCGAGGATGAGGTTGCCGAGGTCGGGGAAGAAGTCGTCGCTGCCAGCAGTCGCGCGAGTTCGCTCCCGAAAAACCTGATCGCCCCTCTCCCGTACAGGATCACGAGAGGCAGGGTTCCGGAGGCCTGCTGTCTCTTCTCCCGGTGCACGCCGAAAGGAGGGATGGAGAAAACTTGATTGGCGGCGCAATGGTCTGGAACGGCGGTGAGAAACCATACGAGAAACGGCGGCGGCTAGGGTAGACGTCTGCGTGACTATATAGTGCGGGCCGGGTAGGTCGCGGGAGTAAACCCCACGTCCGAGTCGTCAAGATCCAAAAGAACCGAAAACGGTTAAGTAATTAACGCGTCCATTAATTATTAATTAATAACTCATTAATTTTTCTCGAGTAGCAAAAATATAGACAACGTGCATAGCTCTGTCCTCGGCTTGGCTCAATCCCGCAACACGCGGCGCGTCGTGACGAGGCGAGGCGAGGCATGGCGTGGCGAGGCGAGCGAGGATGAGGAGCGCGCGTGTAGGTCTCCTCTTCTCATGCTCATACAAGTGGTAGGAGAGCTCACCTTATAAAGAGGTGCAACTCTCTCTCAACTTATGAGGTGGGACTACACTTTAGCCTCACTCACTCCACTCACATGTGTGCATGAATGGGCCAAGAGAATTTCAGAATTTTAGTTGGGCTTTGGGCCAAAAGCCCACTAGCAAATTCCAACAATCCCCCACAAAGTCTCATTGGCACATTTCACCATTTGGTTCCAAAACATTGTTTATATACCGGTTCTTAGTGGAGACTGTGAAGTTGAACTTCCACTTAGAGATTTATGCTACACTAGATCACAACTTGAGCAGTGGACTATGCCTTGAACTACAAGTTTTCTGTGAGACTAGTTCATCACAAATTCTTGACTGTCTTGGGCTGCCGCAAGGCTTCCCTGCTGGTGGAGCGTATCGTCATACTCGGGGCCTTTCATGAATTTATTAGAGAGCACCCACTTCTCACTGCATCGCAGCGTTAACAGTCAAATTCATATAGGTGTGTTCCTCAGAGATGCTCTGCAGACAACATCTCTGCTTACTCAAATAAGCCACTTGGAACACATTAAGATAGATATCAACCTGCCATGCAGATCAGGAGAGTATTGCATCTTCACGGAGTGGGATAATTAAAATAAGTATACTCTCCTCTCAGCTGACCAACAGCTTGTCTCCTACTTCTACTTCACAGGATCTCCGATCACATAGAGTGGGTTACCACTATGGACAACTCATGCGGTGGGTCTCAAACCCATCTCCATCGATTCATTATCTATCACATTACGTGATAGACCCTTTTTGAAGGGATCTGCCAAGTTTTTTGACGTTTGGATATAATCCAACGTAATAACTCTGGAGTTTCTCAGTTTCCTGACAGATTTTAATCTCCTCTTCACATGCCTTGAGGACTTCATATTGTCCTTTGAACTGTTTATCTTGACGATCACAGTTTTATTATCACAGTTCATCAGGATAGGGGGTATTGGTTTTTCAACCATAGGTAAGTCCATCAACAGCTCACGAAGCCACTCTACCTCAACAGTGGTAGTGTCTAATGCTGTGAGTTCTGCTTCCATAGTTGACCTTGTTAAGATGGTCTGCTTGCAAGACTTCCACGAAACAGCGCCACCACCAAGTGTAAAAACATAACCACTTGTGGCCTTAATCTCATCAGCATCAGATATCCAGTTTGAGTCACTATAACCCTCCAGTACCCTTGGATACCCGGTGTAGTGAATCCCATAGCTCGCAGTGCCCTTCAAGTAGCGCATAACTCTCTCGTGCACGCCCATGATCATCTCCCGGTTTTGACACAAACCGACTCAGCTTGCTCACAGCAAAAGAGATGTCAGGCCTCGTGGCACTCGACAAATACATAAGCGAGCCAATAATCTGAGAATACCTCAGTTGATCTCTAGCAATCCGTCGATTCTTTCGAAGCAACACACTAGCATCATATGGAGTTGGAGAAGGCGTGCAGTCGCTATACCCAAAATGACTCAAGACCTTTTCCACATAGTGAGACTGAAGCAGTGTGATCCTACCATTCTCATCTCTCAACAGCTTGATGTTTAAGATAACATCAGCTACTCCTAGATCCTTCATCTCGAAACAACGAGATAAGAAATCCTTAACCTCCTTGATTAAATCATGTTTGGTTCCAAAGATCAATATGTCGTCGACATACAGACAAAGAATAACTCCTTCGCCCCCACTATGGCGATAGTACACACACTTGTCACCATCATTTACTACAAAGCCGGCAGTAGTTAATGTTCTTTCGAACTTCTCATGCCACTCCTTAGGAGCTTGTTTAAGGCCATATAAAGACTTTAACAACTTGCACACCTTTCCTTCCTGACCAGGTACTACAAAACCATCTGGCTGATCCATGTAAATTTCCTCCTTCAACTCTCCGTTGAGGAAAGCCGTCTTAACGTCCATTTGATGAACGAGAAAACCATGTGAGGCAGCCAGTGATAGTAGCACCTGAATTGTGGTCAGTCTAGCCACGGGTGAGTAAGTATCAAAGAAGTCTTCACCTTCTTTCTGGGTATAACCCTTAGCCACAAGCCGTGCCTTGTACTTTTCAATCATACCATCAGGTCTAAGCTTCTTGTTGAACACCCACTTACATCCTACAGGTTTGCACCCATAAGGACGGTCAATGATCTCCCAGGCCCCGTTAGCTAAGATGGAATCCATCTCACTATGAACAGCTTCCTTCCAGTAGTCAGCATCAGGAGACGCATAGGCTTCTGAAATAGTCCTGGGCGTGTCATCCACAAGGTACACAATGAAATCATCACCAAAGGATTTGCAGTCCTCTGTCTCTTACTCCTTACAGGAGTTTCATTGTCACCCTCAACAGGATTCTCAACGTGTTCCATCGCAATGGTGGGTTCAGGAATTACAGTGGGTTCCTCACTAGATGGAATAGGTATCTCCTGATTTGATGAACTTGACATATCCTTCATAGGAAATATGTCCTCAAAGAAAGTTGCATCACTAGACTCCATAATCGTACCGACATGCATGTCGGATACCTCAGATTTTTATTATCAAAAATCTATAGCCAATGCTATGAAAAGCATAGCCCAGAAGAACACAATCCATGGTTTTTGGTCCAAGCTTGCGCTTCTCGGGGATTGGTATATTGACTTTCGCCAAACAACCCCAAGAACGTAGGTAAGAGAGTTTCAACCTTTTCCTTTCTCATTCCTCAAATGAATTCATGGTCTTATGCTTTGTGGGAACTCGGTTTAGTACATGACACGCGGTCATTAGCGCCTCCCCCCACCATTCCTTGGAAAGACCCGATGTGTCTAACATGGCATTAACCAAATCAGTTAGAGTTCGGTTCTTTCTTTCGGCCACCCCATTAGACTGAGGTTAGTAGGGAGGCATCCTCTCATGGATTATACCATGTTCTGCACAAAATAGATCAAATTCATTGGAAAAATACTCTCCACCACGATCGGACCTAAGCCGTTTAATTTTTCGATCAAGTTGGTTCTCTGCCTCAGCTTTATAGTTTTTGAAGAAAGTTAAAGCCTCATCTTTCTTCAGAACATAGACATAACAATATCTAGTGGAGTCATCAATCAACATCATGAAGTATCTCTTTCCACCTTTTGTCAACACGCCATTCATCTCACAAAGATCAGAATGTATAAGCTCTAGCGGCGCCAAGTCTCTTGCCTCTGCAGTCTTATGGGACTTGCGAGGTTGTTTAGCTTGCACACATACTTGGCACTTAGAGCCTTTCACAGTAGAGATTTTCGGAATTAAATTCATATTGGCTAGCCGTGTCATGCAACCATAGTTAATATGACAAAGTCGTGAATGCCAAATATCTGACCGATTATTGTGGCAAACATTATTAATAACTTTAGTGCAAATATCTGACAAAGATAGGCGGAACAAGCCTCCGCACTCATAGCCTTTTCCAACAAATTGTCCACACTTGGAAATTACAACTTTATTGGACTCAAAAACCAACTTAAAACCATCTCGACATAAACGGGAACCGCTAACGAGATTTTTATTGATGGACGGCACACGATGAACGTTCTTCAGACGCACGGTCTTCCCCGAAGTAAACTTCAGATCGACCGTACCAACACCTCGAACGATGGCATGTGACCCGTTCCCCACCAGCACGGGAGAAGTCCCTGTGGCCTGGTAAGAAGAAAACATGGAGGCGTCAGCACAAACATGTGCATTGGCACCGGTGTCAATTAACCAATTAGGGGATTGAAATACTGAAAGGATGGTAGGAAAAATACCGTACCCTGATTCTTCAGTATCACCAATGACAACATTAGCGGACTTGCCGCCCTTCTCATGTTCGCGCTCCTCAAAGCGGTTAGGACACTTCGGAGCCCGGTGATTAGGATCACCGCAGACATGGCAAAGTCCCTTCCCCTTCTTATGAGAATTCTTCTTGAAGTTGGTAGAATGTGATGGTTTGTTCTTTGTATCAAACTTGCCTTTCCCCTGAGTTTTGTTCTTGTTGTTTTTGAACTTATTGGGCTGGAAGTTCTTCTTCTATACCATGTGGGCACTAGAAGCTCCCTCGGCAACTCGAGCACGTGTGTCCTTTGCTCTCGCCTTCTCTTCAACATCAAGAGTACCAATGAGATCCGCAGCAGAAAACTCCTGTCTCTTGTGTTTCGGGGAAGTAGCAAAATTGTTCCACGAAGGTGGAAGCTTGGCAATAATGCCTCCGGCAACAAATTTGTCCAGCAACACACACTTGAAGTGCTCAAGTTCTTTTATGAAGCGATCAGATCTCATGAGCACTGCTATACAACAGAGCGCTCATCGATCATCTTGTAGTCATAGAATTGCTCCATGACGCATAACTTCGCACCGGCGTCCGAGGCACCAAACTTGGCCTCGGCGCAGCCCACATGTCCTTGCCATTGTCAAACGACATATACGAATCCACAATGGAATCATCAAGAACACCCAGAAGAGCGCCTTTAAAGAGAGTATCAATCTTCTCAAAAGCTTCCGGTTGTGCTGGATTAAGATCGCCCTCGGGCTTGCCCTTAGTGGCGTCATAGCAGCCCATGGTGCGAAACCAGATAGCTGCTCTCGTGCGCCACCTCTTATATTGCCCCTTAAAGGCAAAGCGGCTTCAGATCAAGAACAAAACCACTCGGAGTAAATTGCCTATAATCAGGTTTTTAGATTGTTGAAAATATGAGCAAATTACTACGAGAATTAATCCGAATTAACAGAAGATAAATCATGACTATAGTAGCAGAGATTGAACTAATCATGCGAACTAGCATAGTAGATGAACAGATCACATCTAGGGCACATACTAGAAACATGAATTGTACAACGATCTCGAACAGGAAAGATAGAATCACATACGGTGCAGCGGGAGCAGCACCGCCTGCGTTGACGTTGTCGCCCATGTTGTCGAGGATGAGGTTGCCGAGGTCAGGGAAGAAGTCGTCGTTCACGAAGTCGTCGCTACCAGCAGTCGCGCGACTGCGCTCCCCAAAAACCTAATCGCCCCTCTCCCTTACAGGATCACGAGAGGCTGGGTTCCGGAGGCTTGCTGTCCCTTCTCCCGGTGCACGCTGAAAGGAGGGATGGAGAAGACTTGATTGGCGGTGCAATGGTCTGGAACGGCGGTGAGAAACCATACAAGAAACGGCGGCGGCTAGGGTAGACGTCTGACTGACTATATAGTGCGGACCGGGTAGGTCGTGGGAGTAAACCCCACGTCCGAGTCGTCACGATCCAAAAGAATTAATTTTTCCCGAGCAACAAAAATATAGAAAACGTGCATAGCTCTGTCCTCGGCTCGGCTCAATCCCACAACCCGCGGCGAGGCGAGGAGGAGGAGCGCGTGTAGGTCTCCTCTTCTCATGCTCATACAAGTGGTAGGAGAGCTCACCTTATAAAGAGGTGCAACTCTATCTCAACTTATGAGGTGGGACTAAACTTTAGCCTCACTCACTCCACTCACATGTGTGCATGAATGGGCCAAAAGAATTTCAGAATTTTAGTTGGGCTTTGGAACAAAAGCCCACTAGCAAATTCCAACAAGTGGTTGCGGGGAAAGGGAGATGAAGCATTGGGGTCCAGCCTAAGCCATGGATGTCTCTCTGTACGTGAACGTACAGATGTGCACGAGGAGGAAGATGAACGCTTCTCTAGTGGGTTGCTCGGTCAGTTGGGCCAAATTGGGCCATGGCTGTAGGTTTTCTTTTTGTAATACATTTGTTGCGCAGAAAAAAATAGACAAAAATAAATGTTCACATACATGTAATTATAATTTGGTTCCTACAAAATATTATTTGTGTGCACAAGCTAGAATACTTTTTTATGGACATAATTGAATTACACAAACAAATTGATTTTGAGTTTTTACAAATTAACAAAAAGATAATTGTACCATATTAAATATTTCCAAATATATTTTGGAGAAGTCACATTATCTCCTCTCATTAAACTTTATTAGGATACTTTGGAAATATTTAAATGGCATTAAAACTCCAAATAAGACCCAATTTCAAATGGAACTCCAAATTTCAAATAACTCCTTCACAAAATATTCATCCACCATTTATTTTTGAGAAAGTCATTTTATTCCCGCTCCATAAATCTGAAGGTGGTTCAGAATATTTCATAGGAGTCAGAAACAAAGAAATCCAATTTGATTTTTTTAACAAGTCTCAAAAAGTTTTTTTTAACTTGACAATCACAACAACTCACTCAATCATAACTTATTATTAACATTCCAAAATTTGGAAAAATTTGGGATGTTACACCGGATCATCCTCACCGACCAACCCAATCACGCTGAGATCGACATGGCTTCGCCAAAGAGGTTGTACACTTGTTGCATCTCTTTTTTACTCTACATGTTATATATATTGTCCACTGAGCACTAACATTAACGGGAAATACGATTAGTTTCTCCTACTATATGACAAGCAGTGAGGTATCAGGCAACTTAGCTATCCGTGATGGACTCTCTTGAATGCCATGATTGTTTATCTCTGCGCGTTTGAGTGGTGCATTTGTCGATGGGCCTGGGAGTTGAGCTAGTAGGGTAGTGGCCTAGGTCCAAAGTAGTAGAAGTAGCACAAAAACATTTTTTAAGTGTAGGCTTTTCCTTGCTCAAGCCTGCCTACTAGAATCGCCAGTGCTTGAAAGGAAAAGTGAAGGAAAAACATAGGAATTGGAAATTTTCCTATGATACTACTATTCATGCATTTGGTTCAAAGGAATGGAGCAAATGAAAACTGTAGGATTTGTTCCTTTAGTGTCTTCTTGAAAGAAAAACCGTAGGAATTTTAATATCCACTTGTCCTCCTTTTCAAATTCCTATTCATGAAGCAGAAGACTAAGAGATAGTAGCATAGCATTATAACCGTACATTTTCTTATGGTTTGACTTAATCTCACCATGCTTCTTTGCATCCTGTGACCTTCCAATTCTTGTGAACCAAACAGCCAGATTGGCAGAAATCCTGTGTTTTTCACGTGCATTCCTATCCTATTACTGTGTATTTCCTATCCCTGCTTTGTTAGAATCCTCCAATTCAAACGAGCTCTTACAGAATTACTTCTCTTACAGATAGTTGTCAAAGAAAATCTTGCGTGGTTTTTCCCGCTCCTGCTGCGTCGTCGTCCACCCCAGCTCAGCTGCTCCAATGACAGAAGGGTCCAGCACAGCAGGGATCCTGTTGCGGAACATAGTAATTTAAAAAAAAATCATATGCACACGCAAGATCATGCTGATGCATAGCAATGAGAAGGGAGAGTGTTGTCCACGTACCCTCGTAGACCGAAAGCGGAAACGTTAGCATAACGCGGTTGATGTAGTCGTACGTCTTCACGATCCGACCAATCAAGTATCGGACGCACGCCACCTCCATGTTCAGGACACGTTCAGCTCGATGACGTCCCTCAAACTCCGATCCAGCCGAGCTTTGAGGGAGAGTTCCTTCAGCATTACCGCGTGGTGACGATGATGATGTTCTACCAACGCAGGGATTCACCTAAGCACCGCTACGATATTATCGAGGTGCACTATGGTGGAGGGGGGCACCTCACACGGCTAAGAGAACAATGATCAATCGTTGTCTCTATGGGGTGCCCCTCCTCCGTATATAAAGGGGGAAGGAGGAGAGGGCCGACCAAGGGGAGAGGCGCGCCCAAGGGGGGGCAATCCTACTCCAAGTAGGTTTGCCCCCCCCCTTTCCTATTCCAAGTAGGAGAAGGGGTAAGGAGGAGGTGGAGAGAAGGAAGGAGAAGGGGGGCCGTCGCCCCCTTCCCTTTCCCAATTCGGATTGGGGCAAGGGGGGCCGCGCGCCACCTCCTGGCCTCCCTCTCTCCTTTCCACTAAGGCCCATAAGGCCCAATAGCTTCCCGGGGGGGTTCCGGTAACCCCCGGTACTCTGATATATATCCGATAACCCCCGGAACTATTCCGGTGTCCGAATATAGTCGTCCAATATATCGATCTTTATGTCTTGACCATTTCGAGACTCCTCGTCATGTCCATGATCACATCCGGGACTCTAAACTACCTTCGGTACATCAAAACACATAAACTCGTAATATAACCGTCATCTAACTTTAAGCGTGCGGACCCTACGGGTTCGAGAACTATGTAGACATGACCGAGACACGTCTCCGGTCAATAACCAATAGCGGAACCTGGATGCTCATATTGGCTCCCAGATATTCTACGAAGATCTTTATCGGTCAAACCGCATAACAACATACGTTGTTCCCTTTGTCATCGGTATGTTACTTGCCCGAGATTCGGTCGTCGGTATCTCAATACCTAGTTCAATCTCATTACCAGAGGGTCTCTTTACTCGTTACGTAATGCGTCATCCCGTAACTAACTCATTAGCTACATTGCTTGCAAGGCTTATAGTGATGTGCATTATTGAGAGGGCCCAGAGATACCTCTCCGACAATCGGAGTGACAAATCCTAATCTCGAAATACGTCAACTCAACAAGTACCTTCGGAGACACCTGTAGAGCACCTTTATAATCACTCAGTTACGTCGTGACGTTTGGTAGCACACAAAGTGTCCGGTAAGTGGGAGTTACATAATCTCATAGTCATAGGAACATGTATAAGTCATGAAGAAAGCAATAGCAACATACTAAATGATCAAGTGCTAAGCTGACGGAATGGGTCAAGTCAATCATATCATTCTTCTAATGATGTGATCCCGTTAATCAAATGACAACTCATGTCTATGGTTAGGAAACTTAACCATCTTTGATTCACAAGCTAGTCAAGTAGAGGCATACTAGCGACACTATGTTTGTCTATGTATTCACACATGTATTATGTTTCCGATTAATACAATTCTAGCATCAATAATAAACATTTATCATGATATGAGGAAATAAATAATAACTTTATTATTGCCTCTAGGGCATATTTCCTTCAGCCTCCCACTTGCACTAGAGTCAATAATCTAGATTACACAGTAATCATTCTAACACCCATGGAGCCTTGGTGCTGATCATGTTTTTCTCGTGGAAGAGGCTTAGTCAACGGGTCTGCAACATTTAGATTCGTATGTATCTTGCAAATCTCTATGTCTCCCACCTGGACTTGGTCCCAGATGGAATTGAAGCGTCTCTTGATGTGCTTGGTTCTCTTGTGAAATCTGGATTCCTTTGCCAAGGCAATTGCACCAGTATTGTCACAAAAGATTTTCATTGGACCCGATGCACTAGTTATGACACCTAGATCGGATATGAACTCCTTCATCCAGACTCCTTCATTTGTTGCTTCCGAAGCAGCTATGTACTCCGCTTCACATGTAGATCCCGCCACGACGCTTTGTTTAGAACTGCACCAACTGACAGCTCCACCGTTCAATATACACGTATCCGGTTTGCGATTTAGAATCGTACGGATCAGTTTCAAAGCTTGCATCGACGTAACCACTTATGAGTAGCTCTTTTTCACCTCCATAAACGAGAAACATATCCTTAGTCCTTTTCAGGTATTTCAGGATGTTCTTGACTACTGTCCAGTGATCCACTCCTGGATTACTTTGGTACCTCCCTGCTAAACTAATAGCAAGGCACACATCAGGTCTGGTACACAACATTGCATACATGATAGAGCCTATGGCTGAAGCATAGGGAACTTCTTTCATTTTCTCTCTATCTTCTGCAGTGGTCGGGCATTGAGTCTGACTCAATTTCACACCTTGTATTACAGGCAAGAAACCTTTCTTTGCTTGGTCCATTTTGAAATTTCTCAAAACTTTATCAAGGTATGTACTTTGTGAAAGTCCAATTAAGCGTCTTGATCTATCTCTATAGATCTTGATGCCCAATATATAAGCAGCTTCACCGAGGTCTTTCATTGAAAAACTTTTATTCAAGTATCCTTTTATGCTATCCAGAAATTCTATATCATTTCCAATCAATAATATGCCGTACATATAATATTAGAAATGCTGCAGAGCTCTCACTCACTTTCTTGTAAATACAGGCTTCTCCAAAAGTCTGTATAAAACCATATGCTTTGATCACACTATCAAAGCATTTATTCCAACTCCGAGAGGCTTGCACCAGTGCATAAATGCATCGCTGGAGCTTGCATACTTTGTTAGCATCCTTTGGATCAACAAAACCTTTTGGTTTCATTATATACAACTCTTCTTCCAGAAATCCATTCAGGAACGCAGTTTTGACATCCATTAGCCAAATTTCATAATCATAAAATGCGGCAATTGCTCACATGATTCAGACAGACTTAAGCATCGCTACGAGTGAGAAAGTCTCATCATAGTCAACCCCTTGAACTTGTCAAAAACCTTTCGCAACAAGTCGAGCTTTGTAGGCAGTAACATTACCATCAGCGTCAGTCTTCTTCTTGAAGATCCATTATTCTCGATGGTTTGCCGATCATCGGGCAAGTCAACCAAAGTCCATACTTTGTTCTCATACATGGATCCCATCTCAGATTTCATGGCCTCAAGCCATTTTGCGGAATCTGGGCTCATTATTGCTTCCTCATAGTTCGTAGGTTCGCCATGGTCAAGTAACATGACCTCCAGAATAGGATTACCATACCACTCTGGTGCGGATCTTACTCTGGTTGACCTACGAGGTTCGGTAGTAACTTGATCTGAAGTTTCATGATCAATATCATTAACTTCCTCACTAATTGGTGTAGTCGTCACAGGAACCGGTTTCTGTGATGAACTATTTTCCAATAAGGGAGTAGGTACAGTTACCTCATCAAGTTATACTTTCCTCCCACTCACTTCTTTCGAGAGAAACTCCTTCTCTAGAAAGGATCCATTCTTGGTAACGAATGTCTTGCCTTTGGATCTGTGATAGAAGGTGTACCCAACAGTTTCCTTTGGGTATCCTATGAAGACACATTTCTTCGATTTGGGTTCGAGCTTATCAGGTTGAAGCTTTTTCACATAAGCATCGTAGCCCCAAACTTTAAGAAATGACAACTTTGGTTTCTTGCCAAACCATAGTTCATAAGGTGTTGTCTCAACGGATTTTGATGGTGCCCTATTTAACGTGAATGCAGCCGTCTCTAAAGCATAACCCCAAAATGATAGCGGTAAATCAGTAAGAGACATCATAGGTTGCACCATATCTAGTAAGGTACGATTACGACGTTCGGACACACCATTACGCTGTGGTGTTCCGGGTGGCGTGAGTTGCGAAACTATTCCACATTGTTCTAAATGTAGACCAAACTCTTAACTCAAATATTCTCTTCCACGATCAGATCGTAGAAACTTTATTTTCTTGTTACGATGATTTTCAACTTCACTCTGAAATTCTTTGAACTTCTCAAATGTTTCAGACTTATGTTTCATTAAGTAGATATACCTATATCTACTCAAATCATCTATGAAGGTGAGAAAATAACGATACCCGCCGCGAGTCTCAACATTGATTGGACCACATACATCAGTATGTATGATCTCCAACAAATCAGTTGCTCGCTCCATAGTTCTGGAGAATGGTGTTTTAGTCATCTTGCCCATGAGGCATGGTTCGCAAATACCAAGTGATTCATAATCAAGTGATTCCAAAAGTCCATCAGTATGGAGTTTCTTCATGCGCTTTACACCAATATGACCTAAACGGTAGTGCCACAAATAAGTTGCACTATCATTATCAACTCTGCATCTTTTGGCTTCAACATTATGAATATGTGTATCACTAATATCAAGATTCATTAGAAATAGACCACTCTTTAAGGGTGCATGACCATAAAATATATTACTCATATAAATAGAACAACCATTATTCTTAGATTTAAATGAATAACCGTCTCGCATCAAACAAGATCCAGATATAATGTTTATGCTCAACGCTGGCACCAAATAACAATTATTTAGGTCTAAAACTAATCCCAAAGGTAGATGTAGAGGTAGCGTGTCGACAGCGATCACATCGACTTTGGAACCATTTCCCACGCGCATCGTCACCTCGTCCTTAGCCAGTGTCCGCTTAATCCGTAGTCCCTGCTTTGAGTTGCAAATATTAGCAATGTAACCATTATCAAATACCAGTGTGCTGCTGCGAGCTCGTAAGGTACACATCAATAACATGTATATCACATATACCTTTGTTCACCTTGCCATCCTTCTTATCCGCCAAATACTTGGGGCAGTTCCACTTCCAAAGGTCCACCGCTTGCAGTAGAAGCACTCAATCTCAGGCTTATGTCCAGACTTGGGTTTCTTCTCTTGAGCAGCAACTTGTTTGCCGTTCTTCTTGAAGTTCCCCTTCTTCTTCCCTTTGCCCTTTTTCTTGAAACTGGTGATCTTATTAACCATCAACACTTGATGCTCCTTCTTGATTTCTACCTCCGCAGCCTTTAGCATTGCGAAGAGCTCGGGAATTGTCTTGTTCATCCCTCGCATATTATAGTTCATCACGAAGCTCTTGTAGCTTGGTAGCAGTGATTGAAGAATTCTATCAATGACACTATCATCTGGAAGATTAACTCCCAGTTGAATCAAATGATTGCAATACCCAGACATTTTGAGTATATGTTCATTGACAGAACCATTCTCCTCCATCTTGCAGGTGTAGAACTTATTGGAGACTTCATATCTCTCAATCCGGGCATTTGCTTGAAATATTAACTTCAACTCCTGGAACATCTCATATGCTCCATGACGTTCAAAACATCGCTGAAGTCCCGGTTCTAAGCCGTAAAGCATGGCACACCGAACTATCGAGTAGTCATCACTTTGCTCTGCGGACGTTCTTAACGCCGCTGGCCATCTGCAGCAGTTCGCACCCAGCGGTGCTTCCGGGACGTAATTCTTCTGTGTAGCAATGAGGATAATCCTCAAGTTACGGACCCAGTCCGTTAACTGCTACCATCATCTTTCAACTTTGCTTGCTCAAGGAACGCATTAAAATTTAACGGAACAACAGCACGGGCCATCTATCTACAAACAAACATAGACAAGAAAAATACTATCAGGTACTAAGTTCATGATAAATTTAAGTTCAATTAATCATATTACTTTAGAACTCCCACTTAGATAGACATCCCTCTAATCATCTAAGTGATCACGTGATCCAAATCAACTAAACCATAACTGATCATCACGTGAAATGGAGTAGTTTTCAATGGTGAACATCACTATGTTGATCATATCTACTATATGATTCACGCTCGACCTCTCGGTCTCAGTGTTCCGAGGCCATATCTACATATGCTAGGCTCGTCAAGTTTAACCTGAGTATTCTGCGTGTGCAAAACTGGCTTGCACCCGTTGTAGATGGACGTAGAGCTTATCACACCCGATCATCATGTGGTGTCTGGTCGACGAACTTTGGCAACGGTGCATACTCAGGGAGAACACTTTTATATTGAAATTTAGTGAGAGATCATCTCGTCAATCAAAGCAAGATAAGATGCATAAAAGATAAACATCACATGCAATCAATATAAGTGATATGATATGGCCATCATCATCTTGTGCTTGTGATCTCCATCTCCGAAGCACCGTCATGATCACCATCGTCACCGGTGCAACACCTTGATCTCCATCTTAGCATCGTTGTCGTCTCGCCAACTATTGCTTCTATGAATATCGCTACCACTTAGTGATAAAGTAAAGCAATTACAGGGCGATTGCATTGCATACAATAAAGCGACAACCATATGGCTCCTGCCAGTTGCCAATAACTTGGTTACAAAACATGATCATCTCATACAATAAAATATAGCATCACGTCTTGACCATATCACATCACAACATGCCCTGCAAAAACAAGTTAGACGTCCTCTACTTTGTTGTTGCAAGTTTTACGTGGCTACTATGGGCTTAGCAAGAACCATTCTTACCTACGCATCAAAACCACAACGATAGTTCATCAAGTTAATGTTGTTTTAACCTTCTCAAGGACCGGGCGTAGCCGCACTCGGTTCAACTAAAGTTGGAGAAACTGACACCCGCCAACCACCTGTGTGCAAAGCACGTCGGTAGAACCAGTCTCGCGTAAGCGTACGCGTAATGTCGTCCGGGCCGCTACATCCAACAATACCACCGAACCAAAGTATGACATGCTGGTAAGCAGTATGACTTGTATCGCCCACAACTCACTTGTGTTCTACTCGTGCAAATAACATCAACACATAAAACCTGGCTCTGATACCACTGTTGGGGAACGTAGTAATTTCAAAAAAATTCCTCCGCACACGCAAGATCATGGTGATGCATAGCAACGAGAGGGGAGAGTGTTGTCCACGAAACCTCGTAGACCGAGGGCAAAAACGTTAGCACAACGTGGTTGATGTAGTCATACGTCTTCACGATCTGACTGATCAAGTACCGAACGCACAGCACCTCCAAGTTCAGCACCCGTTCAGCTCGATGATGTCCCTCGAACTTTGATCCAGCCGAGCTTTGAGGGAGAGTTCCGTCAGCACGACGGCGTGGTGACGATGATGATGTTCTACCGACACAGGGCTTCACCTAAGCACCGCTACGATATTATCGAGGTGGACTATGGTGGAGGGGGCACCACACACGGCTAAGAGATCAATGATCAATTGTTGTCTCTATGGGGTGCCTCCCTCCTCCGTATATAAAGGGAGGGAGGAGGAGAGGGCCGGCCAAGGGGAGAGGCGCACCTAAGGGGGGGCAATCCTACTCCAAGTAGGTTTGCCCCCCCCCCTTCCTATTCCAAGTAGGAGAAGGGGCAAAGAGGAGGTGGAGAGAAGGAAGGAGAAGGGGGGCCGCCGCCCCCTTCCCTTTCCCAATTCGGATTGGGGCAAGGGGGCCACGCGCCACCTCCTGGCCTCCCTCTCTCCTTTCCACTATGGCCCATAAGGCCCAATAGATTCCGGGGGGGAGGGGTCCGGTAACCCCCGGTACTCCGATATATATCCGATAACCCCCAGAACTATTCCGGTGTCCGAATATAGTCGTCCAATATATCGATCTTTAAGTCTCGACCATTTCGAGACTCCTCGTCATGTCCATGATCACATCCGGGACTCCGAACAACCTTCGGTACATCAAAACACATAAACTCATAATATAACTGTCATCTAACTTCAAGCGTGCGGACCCTACGGGTTCGAGAACTATGTAGACATGACCGAGACACGTCTCCGGTCAATAACCAATAGCGGAACTTGGATGCTCATTTTGGCTCCCACATATTCTATGAAGATCTTTATCGGTCAAACCACATAACAACATACATTGTTCCCTTTGTCATCGGTATGTTACTTGCCCGAGATTCGATCGTCGGTATCTCAATACCTAGTTCAATCTCATTACCGGCAAGTCTCTTTACTTTTTATGTAATGCATCATCCAGTAACTAACTCATTAGCTACATTGCTTGCAAGGCTTATAGTGATGTGCATTATCGAGAGGCCCAGAGATACCTCTCCGAAAATCGGAGTGACAAATCCTAATCTCGAAATACGTCAACTCAACAAGTACCTTCGGAGACACCTGTAGAGCACCTTTGTAATCACCCAGTTACGTTGTGACATTTGGTAGCACACAAAGTGTTCCTCCGGTAAGCGGGAGTTACATAATCTCATAGTCATAGGAACATGTATAAGTCATGAAGAAAGCAATAGAAACATACTAAATGATCAAGTGCTAAGCTAATGGAATGGGTCAAGTCAATCACATCATTCTTCTAATGATGTGATCCCATTAATCAAATGACAACTCATGTCTATGGTTAGGAAACTTAACCATCTTTGATTCACGAGCTAGTCAAGTAGAGGCATACTAGTGACACTATGTTTGTCTGTGTATTCACACATGTATTATGTTTCCGGTTAATACAATTCTAGCATGAATAATAAACATTTATCATGATATGAGGAAATAAATAATAACTTTATTATTGCCTCTAGGGCATATTTCTTTCAGATCCGACCTCCAGACTGTCTTTCGTCGCCTCAGGTCTTCTTCCTCGCCGCCGGCAGCCATGAAAACTGCATTACCATCATCAACCAAGCAGATGACCTCGAGGACTACACGGGTCTGCAAGAGAGGTCGCACTCTTTCGTGTCTGCTACGTTATGCATCGCTTAATATTACATGCTACTTCATCGTCATGTTCACTGATTAGTCTCTGAGTCAGCTCCAAACAAATGGTCAAACTTGAGTTTCTAAATGGTTGTGGGGTACATATCGGGGCCGCAATCAATAGTATCTATCTACTATCTGGTTAATCTCTGGTGTCTACTATAAGTTTCATGTTGGGTGGGAAATAACTAGTAAAGAAGTCATTATCTGCATTTTTTAACTGAAGCCATTATCTGCCTGCTATCATTGGTTTTGGGTCTATCCACAGGTTGCTACCATCACTCTGGATTTCTGCATGTGCTCCTTACATAATATCACTATGTCTTATTCCTATGCATGTCAGCTATTGTACACAATGGAACTGAACATGTAGAGCAAAAGAGACCAGCCTTGGGTGGCAATAAAATTCATGCAGACGTCGCTCCATGGTAGGCGCAAAGGCAGCCCCCCTCCACCCATTTCGGATTGTAATCAAGAGGAAGATATATGTTCTGAGGGGGATTCAGAAGGAGAAAACCACTCCTATTTACCCCCTGAGGTCTTCGCTCTAACTTGGCATGCTGATGATGGTTATATCATGCATATGGTGCCTTGCATTGCTTACTTTATACATCAAATATGTTATCTGCTTAGTTTAGACATGCTTTGTGTGAATGCCATCTGTTTAGTTTCTTCATCGTATATGTGAATTATGCAACGCCATCTTGTTTAGCCAGGCACCATATATGTGAATTTTGCAATGTCATCCTTCTTAGCTAGTCATCTTACATGTGAATTATATTAGGCCATCTTTTTTCATTACGTATTACATTTGTCAACAATGTTAGTACATTCAACAACTCTTCATGTGCATCAGCCATTTGACATGGTGATCAAAAATTCTGGAGTGAAAACAAGGTCCTTAGAGCAGACTATGCTATCTGACGAAGCGCATATCTCGCTGGTTACGGGTAGCTCCTCAGAGGAGGATTCGGACACAGATGACCAGTCCTATTTCCCCTCGAGGTGTATGCTCTAACTTGGCAGGGTTATGTTGCTCATATCATGCGTATGGTGTCTTGCATTGGTACGTCATTTGATTAGTTTAGACATGCTTTGTGTGAATGCCACATGTTTAGTGTCTAATTACCATATATGTGAATTATGTATTTCCATCTTGTTGCAAGACATTATATATGTGAATTATGCAATGCTATCTTGTTGCAAGGCATTATATATGTGAATTATGCAATGCCATGTTGTTTGGCTAATCGTCATGTATGTGAATTATATCACGCTATCATTTTTTTGCATTACGTGTTCCATTTGTCGACAACGTTTGTATATTCAACTACTCTTCCTGTGCATCAGCCATTTGAAGAAGTGATGGAAGTATCTAGGGTGAAAACAAGGTATTAAGAGCAGACAATGCTACCTGCTGAAGCAGACATCTTGCTGGTTATAGAGAGCTCCTCAGAGGATGATTTAGAGACTGATGACCAGTCCTATTTCCCCCCTGAGGTCTATCCTCAAACTTGGCAGGGTTATATTACCCATGTCATGCATGTTGTCTTGCATTGCTTAGTTTTTACATCATATATGGATTGCCATCTGCTTACTTGCTTACTATATAAATCATATATTTGAATTATATCATGCCATCATGTTTACATACACAGCATCTATCTGAATTATGGCATGGCAACACATTTAATAAACACATCATATAGTTATATCATCTCATCCTGTTTAGTGTTTACAGTCATCATATTTTGAATTATGTCATTCCATCCGTGAATTATATCATGCCATCATGTTTCCATAGGCGGCATGTATGTGAATTATGGCATGCCACCTATTTAATAAACACATTATATAGTTATGTCATGTCATCCTATTTACATAGTCATCATATTTTGAACTATGCATTTCCATCTTTTTTAGTTAGTCATCATAATGTGAAATTGTGTTATGCTATCCTATTTAGTTAGCCATCATATATGTGAAATTGTGTCATGCAATCATGTTTGGTTAGACAACATAAATGTGAATTATTTTGTGCCCTCCTTTATTCCCCACTATCCATTGCACCTGTCTATCATACAATGTATGTACTTTCAATTACTTTACTTGTTTATCAGCCATTTGAATTGGAGAGGGTGATGGCAGTATTTAAGGGAGTAACAACACAGTCTTCAGAAAATATAATGCTACCAGTTAATGCAGATAGAACCACGGTTGTAACTGCCCAAGAACCAGGCCAACCACACATAACCCAGACTCTCGCAGATTGTACCCCTAACCAGTTGGATAGAGAACCAGCTACACCCCTTCTAACCCCAAACCCAGAAGATAGTAACCCAGTTCCAGTTGACACCGCACCGTCTCCACCACAGTGCACCCAAACACGAGCAATTAGTAAGGGAACTGCAGTGTCCAACTCAACGCTTAAAGGAGAAGAAGATTGGTTCTCAGGTCAGGTTCTGTAGCTATGGTTCATACTCCTTTGCTCTTGCATCACTGTATTTACTTATACCAACTATTTTCAAAATTGAAGAATGGAATTGAAACTCCAATGGTGCAATAGGTATGTTTTAAACCTGTTTCTTTAACTGGTTTGCTATTGTAACTTGCTCTATGTTGATTTCAGTTTTAATTGAATAAATAGTTATGTTCTCATGTCATGCACATTACAAGTGTTGTTATTGCTCTATAGTTTCCCACACTTATATTCTGTCTATTCTTCTTTGTCTTGAACAAATATTATTTGAACTGTGTCTCTATCTTGATTTGGCAACAAAAACTAGAATGATATAGACCATAAAGTGACCATGGTACATAGATATATGTTTGTTTCATGTTGTTATCCTGTCCACTTTACTACTGAATTGATTTACCAAAATGAGTTTCATATACAACATGCTAAACCTGTGATGTGTCTGCTTGTTTCTCTTTTAGAATACGGAAAAAATATTGGAGAACAGTACCCCGTTGTACAATGGTAAAGGAAGTAATGCAGATGAGGTTCAAGATAGTGAGACATCCCTGTTGGTCTCCAAGAAAGCTGATAAAAACTATCTTGACGACAGTGAGAGAACTCAAAAGTCCTGTCTTGATGTAGTGTTCAAGTTACTGGCCACTAATACTGGCAGAAGCTCTTCGAACTCGCTGCCTGAATCAGTTCGTCTTCTTGAGTCTCAACTTCAAGTTGAAATATATTGATCAGATGTGTTGCGACAGGAAGCTGAAGGACTGAGGAAGTCCCTGCAGAATTCAGATGCATACTTTCTGGTGCAACAACAAGTGCTGGAGGATTTAAGCACCAAACAATAGAAAGTTAATAAGCTTGCTAAGCATCTTGCCAGCATTATGGGTACCCAGGATATTGTTTCTTGAGATCTTCTAAAGTGGTTTCAGTTCTGGACTTGTTTTGTTGTGGCGTTTATTTGCACTGGTCGCCAACTTTGACAACCAGTGTATATGATATGCTACTTTGTTCCCTATATTTGCACTGGTGGCAAACTTTGATGCCCAGTGGATGTAATATGTGCAATTGCTCTGATAGCCTAGCGTAAGTTGCTTGCGTATTTATTTCCTTGTTGTCTTGTTTATTTGTTTGCTTGTACTGAGTGCAGTTCTTTTTCTGCGGTTTGCTAGTGGCCGCAATAACCTATTTTTTATAACTAGGCCACAATAACCATGGGCTACGTATTTACTGTAGTGACACTGGGCCTCCTACGGGCCGTAGAAACAATGGGCCTTCTACGGGCCATAGAAACAATGGGCCTTCTACGGGCCATAGAAACAATGGGCCTTCTACGGGCCGTAGACACAATGGGCCTTCTACGGGACGTAACATCAATGGGCCTTCTACGGGTCGTATGATCGATTGTCCAAACATGGGCCAATAACAGACCGCATTATGGCCGTAAACGGGCTAGAGTTGGAATCGTCCGTAAATGGGACGACCATAACGGGTCGTCGTTAATCGGCCGTATTTGATGATGCTGTGAAAATGGCCCAACATATTAACGGGCCACAAACGGGGTAGAAATAGAGGAGAATTAGAAATGAGCAGAGAAGAGAAATCATGTCCCTTATTTTAGTGGTCGCGTCCTACAGTCAAGGTGTGCTCTGATACCATCTTGTAGTGACTAGACCCCAAATGGTCAAGTCTCTGTGCATCAGTGTCATCCCTGGATCGGTAATGCTGACATGCACAGTACTCAAGGAATTATAACAGAGTTTCAATCACACAGTTATTACATCGAATCCTCATAAAGAGTATGATTACACAAAATATCATGGCTGAAGGCCACCTAAACTGGATAACTGTGGAAGCTTCGAATGTAAATGAGTCCATCAACTCCAACGGCATAGCCGAGTGCAAAACAACGACCTATCGCACCTTATTCATCGTCTGAGTAGTCTGCAACATGAGACATTGCAGCCATGTAGGTCGGCACATTGAATATGCTGGCAGAGTTACACTGTAAAGCAGTGAAATGCAAGAACTATATCTACATGCAATATTTGGCTGGTGGAGGCTGTATGTTTCCGGGTTTTGCATAAAGCTAGTTTTTTCCTACAACAAAGGAATAAATTTATTTAACTACTCCCAAGTTGCCCATTATTTGAGAAGGTAACCCCAACTCAAATCCCAATTAAAAGTGTCATCTTCAACCCAATTCAAATTAATTAAAGTAACGTGATGAGATCACATCAATAGATTCAAGTACTAGACACTCAAGATGTCCATAACCGGGGACATGGCTAACCATGATTAGTTTATACACTCTGCATTGGTTTGCGCACTTTTCCCCACAAGACTCGACCGCATCCATGATCGGATGATCAAGACATAGCCTTTTTGAAGCATTAACTCTTCACTCTAGGTAGACAGTACCAGCTGCATCCCCTACATCTACTAGCCTTCCACTGAAAGAGGTCACACAACATACTCAACTATGCCAGCCCATAATGGCTTGTGGCTGCACATAGAAGTTTCTAGCTGAATAATCTTATGATCCCTTTGAGCCTGGGTGGCGTACCATAGGAAGAATCACATGGGTACTCTGGGATTTTCCAAAAAATAGGCATCACTGGGTTCCCCAGGTGCCTGCAACCAATCCACCCAGATGTATATTAAAGTTGCCACCTTAATGTTGTCCATAATAAAATAACTCTCAAACTTCCATGTGTGAATCACGATCCAATCCCCGTCTACGAGCATGGCTAAGCAATAATAAGCATAATGTATATTCCCGGGGTGATAAAAAAAGTATTAGGTTCCTACCTCAAGCACTAAAACCAAAATCACATGTTCCCAATCCTACTCATGCAAATATTTGAGGGGCAATACTAATGCATAGTAAAAATTGGGTATATAAGAGTATGATCAAAGTGTAACTTGCCTTGCTGATGATCTGCAAACTTTAGAGATTTGTAGTAACAAGCTTCGCACTCCGGGTAATCTAGCGTAGATAAACAGTAGCATACATAAGCAATCACTCAAATGAAACATGAGAAAACCCGAGAAAAGAACCAAATCGAACACAAAACAAGCAAACGGCTTAAACTAACAAGAGTCAAACCTAACAGCAATATTAACATGTGAATTAGATCTTAACAGTATGTACATGTGATTAGCTATGATTTGCAAAAAGATTCAACTCAAACGGAGCAACGAAACTCAAAATACGAACGAAATAAGATCGTTTACTAATCTGGACTAAACTCAAATTTCACAGTACCAAAATCATTTTCAAGTTGGTTAACTGGAAAGAACAGAATGATGCGAATATTTAGGCATTGGTTCCATCTAATTTGGATAAACGAGTAAAAAGATGCGAGGGTTTGAAGATCAGGGGCTAATCTGCGATAAAAATAATCATGGATAGGTCCCTGGCCAAAAATAAAAATAAAAAAGAAAAGATTATTGAACGAACGTTCGCTATTAGGGACAGACAGGCGAAAACATTCACTAGCAGTGACGTTCAAGTGAATGTTCGCTAAATAGATCCGAACAAAAAAAACCAAGAAAACCCTAACCCTAATTTAAAACCGATCTAGATCTAAAACCAAAAAAACCGAAATGAACCGGCGGTTTTTTTACCGGTTCACGACATAAACCAGGGTCAGCGGCGAGGCGGGATTCTGGCAAGGCGGCGAATGACGCGGCGGGACGGGCGCTATTTAAGGTGGCAGGGCGGCGGTTTGGCTTGGGGTGGGGGGCGGCCCGGGGCGGAGTCTGGCTCGGACTCCTCCTCGGTGTTCGTGCCGAGCACGGCAGCACGCGGGAGGAAGGCGGCGCGGGAGCTGGGCCGCGGCCTGCTCGGCTGGGCCTTTGGCCTAGTCGGGCGCGAATTTTTTTCAAAAAAAATCCGCCGAAGAAAAATCCTGATAAATTATAAAAAAATCTAAAAATGCCAAAAATAATTTTCATCGTCTAAATAAAATATTTAGAACAAAGTGAACATTTTTCTAGCCTAAAAATGCAATTTTCAAAAATGCATATTTTTCTACTTCAAATAAAATAGCAAATAAAATACCAATAAAATCATAATTTGATTTTAAAACTCTTTCTCCAATATTTCTCAATTTGAAGAAGTCATATTATCTTCTCTCATTTAATTTTAATATTGGGAATAATTGGAGAGAAAATTAATAAAATCAAATTGATCCTTTCTTCCAATTTAAAATAAATTCAAATATGAAATTTGTGAAAACTCCAACTCTCTCCTTGGGTCCTTGAGTTGCTTAAGATTTCTAGGATCTTGCTACCTCTTGAGCATTGCGTTGGATTTCCCCGAAGAGGAGAGGATGATGCAGCAAAGCAGCGTAAGTATTTCCCTCAGTTTTTGAGAACCAAGGTATCAATCCAGTAGGTGACCACGCAGAAGTCCCTCGTACCTACACAAAACGGTAGCTCCTCGCAACCAATGCGATTAGGGGTTGTCAATCCCTTCACGGTCACTTACGAGAGTGAGATCTGATAGAGATGATAAATAATATTTTTGGTATTTTTGGTATATATATGCAAAGTGAAAAGTAAAAGGCAAAGTAAAAACATAGCAAGTAATAAAGTAATGGAGATTGATATGATGAGAATAGACCCGGGGGCCATAGGTTTCACTAGTGGCTTCTCTCAAGATCATAGATATTCTACGGTGAGTGAACAAATTACTGTTGAGCAATTGACAGAAATGAGCATAGTTATGAGTATAGCTAGGTAATGATCATGTATATAGGCATCACGTCCAAGACAAGTAGATCGAAATGATTCTGCATCTACTACTATTACTCCACTCATCGACCGCTATCCAGCATGCATCTAGAGTATTAAGTTAAAAACAGAGTAACGCCTTAAGCAAGATGACATGATGTAGAGGGATAAATTCATGCAATATGATAAAAAAACCATCTTGTTATCCTCGATGGCAACAATACAATCGTGCCTTTGCTTTATACATCCTTTGGGTAAGGACACCGCAAGATTGAACCCAAAGCTAAGCACTTCTCCCATTGCAAGAACTACCAATCTAGTTGGCCAAACCAAACGGAAGAGACTTACAAAGATAACTCAATCATACATAAAAGAATTCAGAGAAGATTCAAATATTATTCATAGATAAGCTGGATCATAAACCCACAATTCATTGGTATCAACAAACACACCACAAAAAGAAGATTACATCGAACAGATCTCTACGAGATAGAGGGGGAGAACATTGTATTGAGATCCAAAAAGAGAGAAGAAGCCATCTAGCTACTAGCTATGGACCCGAAGGTCTGAAGTAAACTACTCACACTTCATCGGAGGGGCTATGGTGTTGATGTAGAAGCCCTCCATGGTGGATCGCCCTCGTGAGCTCCTAATGAGCCCCAAGATGGGATCTCGTGGATACAGAAGGTTGCGGCGGTGGAATTAGGTTTTTGGCTCCTGTTCTGATCATTTGGGGATACGTAGGTATATATAGGAGGAAGGAGTACGTCGGTGGAGCAACAGGGGGTCACAAGGTAGGGGGCGCGCGCCCCACCCTCGTGACCGACTCTTTTGTTCCTTGGAGCAGGGTCCAAGTCTCCTGGATCACGTTCGGTGAGAAAATCACGTTCCCGAAGGTTTCATTGCGTTTGGACTACGTTTGATATTCCATTTCTTCGAAACACTGAAATAGGCAAAAAAAACAGCAATTCTGGGTTGGGCCTCCGGTTAATAGGTTAGACCCAAAAATAATATAAAAGTGCAAAATAAAGCCCAATATAGTCCAAAACAGTATATAAAGTAGCATGGAGCAATCAAAAATTATAGATACATTGGAGACGTATCAGATCTCAACAAAAATGCAAGAATAAAATATGATATGCATATGATGATCTATGTATAACATCCAAGTTGAAAATTGGGATGTTACTGTCTGTAACCACGGGCTAAATTTGGCCCACAAGCAGAAAATTACAGTAATGGGCCGTAAGTAACCGAATGCTGGAAATGAACCCAAGAATAAATGGGCCATGAGAAGGCCGAAAGATAACATGAGTTCAAAATGGATCAGTCAAAGAAGGAATGCTTGTCTATATTACAAGGTTTAAAGTTGAGTAAGACTCAAAGCCCAACCATGACAGAAGATAGAAAGAGAATGAAAGTCATTCCCTATGCCACAATCATAGGATCTATAAAGTACGTTGTGATGTGTACCAGACCTATTGTGTACCTTTCCATGAGTTTGGCAAGGGGGTACAATAGTGATCTAAGAGTAGATCACTGGACAGCGGTCAAAATTATCCTTAGTGAGAACTAAGGAAATGTTTCTCGGTGATTGGGGTGATAAAGAGTTTGTCATAAAGAGTTATGTTGATGCAAGCTTTTACACCAATCCAGATGACTCTAAGTCTCAATCTGGATACATATTGAAAAAGTGGGAGCAATTAGCTAGAGTAGCTCCATGCAGAGCATTGTAGACACAAAATATTTGCAAAAATACATACAGCTGTGATTGTCATAGACCCATTGACTAAACTTCTCTCACGAGCAAAACATGATCACACCTTAGTACTCTTTGGGTGCTAATCACATAGCGATGTGAACTAGATTATTGACTCTAGTAAACCCTTTGGGTGTTGGTGTAGGACCTTGAGAAGAGGTGTCTAGAGGGGGGGTGATTAGACACTAAGTACCAAAGTTGCAGTTTTTAAGTTTCTTTAAGTTTAAGTGGAGTTTAGGCGCAATTTCAACATTCACAATACATGTCAAGCAAGCATGCAAAGAGTATATGAGCAGCGGAAAGTAAAGCATGCAACTTGCAAGAAAGTAAAGGGAAGGGTTTGGAGGATTCAAACGCAATTGGAGACACGGATGTTTTTGGCATGGTTCCGATAGGTGGTGCTATCGTACATCCACGTTGATGGAGACTTCAACCCACGAAGGGTAACGGCTGCGCGAGTCCACGGAGGGCTCCACCCACGAAGGGTCCACGAAGAAGCAACCTTGTCTATCCCACCATGGCCGTCGCCCACGAAGGACTTGCCTCACTAGCGGTAGATCTTCACGAAGTAGGCGATCTCCTTGCCCTTACAAACTCCTTGGTTCAACTCCACAATCTTGTCGGAGGCTCCCAAGTGACACCTAGCCAATCTAGGAGACACCACTCTCCAAGAAGTAACAAATGGTGCGTTTATGATGAACTCCTTGCTCTTGTGCTTCAAATGATAGTCTCCCCAACACTCAACTCTCTCTGATAGGTTTTGGATCTGGTGGAAAGAAGATTTGAGTGGAAAGCAACTTGGGGAAGGCTAGAGATCAAGATTCATATGGTAGGAATGGAATATCTTGGCCTCAACACATGAGTAGGTAGTTCTCTCTCAGAAAATGTATGCTAGAAGTGTAGGTTCAGTCTGATGGCTCTCTCCACGAATGAAGAGGAGGTGACGGGGTATATATAGCCTCCACACAAAATCTAACCGTTACACACAATCTACCAAACTCGGTGGGACCGAATCCTTAAACTCGGTCAGACCGATTTAGCGAATAATGTGACCGTTAGGATTTTCGGTGGGACCGAAATGCAACTCGATGAAACCGATTCGGTTAGGGTTAGGGCATAACGTAATCTCGGTAAGACCGATTACACAAACTCGGTGAGACCTATTTGGTAATAAGCTTTCCAGAGAGTTGGTCAGGCAAACTCGGTGGGACCGATTACTCAACCTCGGTGGGACCGATTTTGGTAATAAGTTATCCAGAGAGTTTGCATTGTAATCTCGGTAGTACCGATTTCTCAAACTCGGTGAGACTGATTTGATAATGGACATACACAGAGAGATTACAATCCCATCTTGGTGAGACCAAGATCCCTATCGGTATAACCGATTTGCTTAGGGTTTGTGGCAGTGGCTATGACTTTTGGAAACAGTGGCGCCGGATAGGAAGAATTGGTGTGACTGATTTTGGCTTTAGGTTTTAGGTCATTTGTGGAAGTGGGAAAGTAGCTGAGGGTTTTGGAGCATATCACGAAGCACATGAAGCAAGAGGCTCATTAAGCAACACCTCATACCTACTTGATAGTATTGGCTTTTCCTATAGAGTCAAGGTGATCTTGGACCACTAAAAATGTAAAATGAAGAGTCTTGAGCTTGAAGCTTGAGCCAATCCTTTGTCCTTAGCATCTTGAAGGAGTTCCCACATCCTTTAGTCCATGCCACTCCATTGTTGAACTTATCTGAAACATGCTAGATAAAAGTGTTAGTCCAACAAGAGATATGTTGACATTAATTACCAAAACCACCTAGGGAGCACTTGTGCTTTCAGTTGGTCACATGGTGATGTGAACTATGGGTGTTAATCACATACATATGTGAACTATTGGTGTTAAATCACATGGTGATGTGAACTAGATTATTGACTCTAGTGCAAGTGGGAGACTGAAGGAAATATGCCCTAGAGGCAATAATAAAGTTATTATTTATTTCCTTATTTCATGATAAATGTTTATTATTCATGCTAGAATTGTATTAACCGGAAACTTAGTACATGTGTGAATACATAGACAAATCATAGTGTCCCTAGTATGCCTCTACTTGACTAGATCGTTAATCAAAGATGGTTATGTTTCCTAACCATAGACATGTGTTCTCATTTGATGAACGGGATCACATCATTAGGAGAATGATGTGATGGACAAGACCCATTCGTTAGCTTAGCATCATGATCGTTACAGTTTCATTGCTACTGCTTTCTTCATGACTTATACATGTTCCTCAGACTATGAGATTATGCAACTCCCGAATACCGGAGGAACACTTTGTGTGCTACCAAATATCACAATGTAAAAGGGTTATTATAAAGGTGCTCTGCAGGTGTCTCCGAAGGTGTTTGTTGGGTTGGCATAGATCAAGATTAGGATTTGTCACACCATGTTTCGGAGAGGTATCTCTGGGCCTTCTCAGTAATGCTCATCACTATAAGCCTTGCAAGCAATGTGACTAATGAGTTAGTTGCGGGATGAAGTATTACAAAACGAGTAAAGAGACTTGCCGGTAACGAGATTGAACTAGGTATGATGATACCGACGATCGAATCTTGGGCAAGTAACATAACAATGACCAAGGGAACAACATATGTTGTTATGCGGTTTGACCGATAAAGATATTCGTAGAATATGTAGGAGCCAATATGAGCATCCAAGTTCCGCTATTGGTTATTGACCGACGATGTGTCTCGGTCATGTCTACATAGTTCTCGAACCCGTAGGGTCTGCACGCTTAACGTTCAATAACGATTTGTATTATGATTATGTGTTTTGATGACCAAAGTTTGTTTGGAGTCCTGGATGAGATCACGGACATGACGAGGAGTCTCGAAATGGTCGAGATGTAAAGATCGATATATTTGAAGGCTATATTCGGACTTCAGAAAGGTTCCGAGTGATTCAGGTATTTTTTTGGAGTACTGGGGAGTTACAGGAATTCACCGGGAGAAGTAATGGGCCTTATTGGGCCATACGGGAAATAGAGGAGGCAGGCCAATGGGAGGTGACGTCCCCCTCCCCCCAATGGGTCCGAATTGGACTAGGGGAAGGGGGCGGCGCCCCCTTGCCCTTTCCTACTCCCTCTCTCTTTCCTTCTCTCCCACTCCTAAAAGGGAAAGGATCCTACTAGGACTTGGAAGTCCTAGTAGGACTCCATACACTTGGCGCGCCCCTAGAGTGTCGGCCTCTCTCCCTCCCTCCTTTATATACGGGGGCAGGGGCACCCCAAAGGCACACAAGTTTCTCTTAGCCATATGCGGTGCCCCCCACCACAGTTACATACCTCGATCATACCATTGTAGTGCTTAGGTGAAGCCATGCGTCGGTAGCATCATCATCATCGTTGCCACGCCGTCGTGCTGGCGAAACTCACCCTAGTCCTCAACTGGATCAAGAGCACAAGGGATGTCATCGAGCTGAACGTGTGCTCAGCGCGGAGGTGCCGTACATTCGGTACTTGGATCGGTTGGATCGCGAAGACGTTCGACTACATCAACCGCGTTATTGAAACACTTCCGCTTTTGGTCTATGAGGGTACGTGGACACACTCTTCCCTCTCGTTTCTATGCATCACCTAGATAGATCTTGCGTGATTGTAGGAAATTTTTTGAAATTACCGCGTTCCCAACACTATAAATCTCTTACGGATTTTTTTTTCAAAGGACGGGCCTTTGCTCAGTCCCGCGTCCAAGGCACACCAGTTCGGAAAGTCGCATATGCACCAGGGGCTAGTACTTAGCCCCGTTGTCAAACTCCTCTGGCTAAGTGAAAGTGATAAAGCTGCATAGTCTGATTGCATAGTTTGCTGCGCAGACACCTCCTTTACGGACCAACACGTTGGGTCAAGTGTGGTCGCGCGATATTCCGAACACCCCGGTAGTACCTACGTGGGGGCTGAAGCAGACGACTAGTAAACTCTCAGCAATAAAAACGGCCGCATAGGAGGAAAAAAATTAGATAAGGGCATAAATATATTACAAAGCCTTAGTTCATAAAACAACACCTGGACAACTCGGATACATTCATATAAACATGATATCCTTTGAGCATCGGCCCTCTACTATCCGGGCACCCTCCAGGACGTCATCAAAATACCGCTCCGGCTTGCGGTGGTCCTTTCCTTCGGGCGGGCCCTCGGTTGCGACGATGGTGGCCTTCATCTTCGCCCATTGCATCTTGACAGCTTCAATTCAGGGTAGCGCGTCAGCAAGCCACTTCACCAGGCCGAAGTAACTGCTAGGAATGGGTTCGGTTGGCCAGAGCTGCACTATGACATCCTTCATGGCCAAACCGGACATCCTATGCAGCTCGGCCAGCTGCATCATCTGGTTGTTCAACAGCGTCGGACGCTCTGGCACCAGGTACTGTGACCAGAAGAGCTTCTCTGTGGTGTTCCCCTCCTGGGCCTGAAAGAATTGCGCAGCATCGGCCGCACTCCTCGGAAGAGCCGCAAAGGCGTCTGGAGAACTCCATAGTCGAGTGAGCAGAGCATATTTCTGACTACCAAATTTACTCTGCAAGAGAAAGGGCTTACCAGCTGCTATCTGTTTGGCCTGCTTAATCTCCTCGTGAGCCGCCCGGGACTCGGTCCATGCCTCCTTGGCCTCCTGGAGAGCCTTGGCGAGATCGGCCGCCTGGGCCTTATTCTTCTCCTCCAAGGCCTCGCACTTGCCGGCGGCGTCCTTGAGTTCTCGCTCCACTTCGGTCACCCGCTCCTCATACCGGTGGCGGACGACAAGCTCGGCCTTCAACTCCGCGGCCGCTTTGCTCACCCGTCCCTGCTCCTTGGCTTGGGCGAGGGCGCTCTTCAGGGTTTCGACCTTGGCCGCACTACCTGTAATAATGATCAGGGTGACACACGAGCTTAGGCTCCGCATTGACATATCACCTCAGGTGTACAAATAATTTTTCAAAACATACCTTGCATCTCATCGAACCGCTTGTTAATGTGGACGATATCATCATCGGCCAGTTGTAGTTTCCACTTGAGTTCAGAAACTTCAGCGGCCTGGGCGGTTGTTGCTAACAGGGAAGCCTATTTACCAATAGACCAGTATGTTACCTCCTGCAACTATTATTTGATCCTCTATTCGGCCAGTTTTTCAAAACAGAAAAGAGTCACAGAGGCTACTATCTATACACAGGCATATTTTTCATATGAAAAGCGGCTAAAAATATTACATCGCATACCTCGAAGCCTGTTAGTAGGATGGTGAAGGCTTCGTTCAGCCCGCTCTTGGTGGACTGAACCTTCTCAACCACCACACCCATCAGGGTGTGGTGCTCCTCCACAATGGAAGCACGTCGTAGTGCCTCCATCAAAGTGTTCGACACCTCTTGATTAGTGGAGGTCGCCGCCGGAGTTGGCACTCCCTCCTCCTTCGAAGAGGGTTGCTCACTCGATTCCGGAGCCACATGGGTCTCCAGAATGGTGTTTGGCTGGGGGCCGGACTGGTCAGGGCCCCCGTCATTAGTCTCCATGGGGGTTGTGTCCCCCATGTTCTCGGCAGTCGAGGCATTACCCTTTGGCACCATCTTGGCGGCCTCCCGCACCTCTCCTTAGCCTAGAGAGGTCCTTTGGGATAACACCTTGGTTTCATCCGTGGTAGGTGGCGGAGAGGATCGTGGAGGCATCTCGCTCTCCACCATCTCCGGCACCAGAGAGTTCCCCGAAGATGATGATAGTTGGGGGCGGTCACTGGCCGGACTGAAACACATAAAACAATATGTTATACCACAGTCATAAAAGACCGAATGAATGTAAAGCATCCTTAGATACTTACGATTCGGCCAGGAGCTTCGCCCTGAGGCACCGCTTGGGAATGGTTTCAGCATCCGAATCCGAGCCATCCGAGAGGGATATCTTCCCCTCTTGGACACCTCTGCCTCTCGGTCTATGGAGGCTGCCCTTTTCTTCTTCCTCCCCTTAAGGGGAGACTCGCTTTCTACCTCCTCCTCTTCTTCTTCGTCTTCATCTCCCTCGTGGGAGGAGGGAGCTTCGGTCTCTTCCGACACAGCGCCCGAAGTACCTTTACGGTGGAGGCCACTTTTGGCCTCCTTGCCCTTCTTCTTGGCCTTCTTCTCCGGCGCCGGATACGGCGCTGGGACCAGCATCCTTGTTAGTAGAGGAATGGCTGGGTCTTCGGGTAGCAGAGCCGGACACTTGATCCTCCTTGCCTTCTTTGTCCAGCCCTGATTGAAAGATGGAAGGCTCAGTATACCCTTTGATTTGTGAACTGAAGTCATGTTCGAAAACGAAATACTTACCGGGGTTGCCGGATGCGCGCTATCGAGGCAGATGTCGTTGGTCCTCTTCGGCCGCGTCTTCTGGGCCTTGAAGAGCAGCTTCCAAATCTCTTCGTGCGTTGTGCCGAAGAATCATTGCAGGGTCCTTGGCCCTTCCAGGTTAAACTCCCACATATGTAGAGACCAGCACTGAAAGGGGAGGATCCGGCGAAAAAGCATCACCTGAATCACATCAGTGAGACTGGTGTCCTTCTCTATAATATTATTGATGCGCTTTTGCAGCATCATCACTTCGTCGGTTGACCCCCAGTCTAGACCCTTGTTGGTCCACGACGCGAGCCGCATTGGGGGTCCGGATCTGAACTCAGGAGTGGCCGCCCAGTTGGCGCCGCGAGGTTCAATGATGTACAACCACTCCCGCTGCCATATCTTAATAGTTTCCATGAAGGCCCCTTTGGGCCAGGTGGCATTGGGGAGCTTGCTCACCATGGCACCTCCGCAGTCTGCGTGCTGCCCGTCAACCACCTTCGGCTTCACATTAAAAACCTTGAGCCATAGGACGAATTGGGGGGATGCGGAGGAGTGCCTCGCACACGACGATAAACGCCGAGATGTGGAGGAAGGAATTTGGGGTAGATCGTGGAAATCTAGCCCGTAGTAGAAAGGCCCCGGACAAAAGGGTGAAGAGGAAACCCTAGTCCACGGAGGAAGTGGGGGATAAATACCACTCTCTCACTGGGCTCCAGAGTGGGGATGACCTGCTTTTTGGCAGGGAGCCTGTGTGCGGCGCCTGCGGCCAGGTACCCCGCTTCCCGGAGCTCGTTGGCGTCCTTCTCCGTAATGGAGGAGGTCATCCACTTGCCCTAAGATCCAGATCCGGACATGGCTAGAGAGGTTGGGGGCGGTGGGAAAGATCGAAGTTTGGGTGCTGGAGCTTGAGGATTGGAAAGAAGAGGGAGGAAGAAGGCGTGGGATAAAAAGAAGGGATCTTTGTCCGCTTATATAGGCAATGAATATCAACCCCCCCCCCCCTCAAGCCTTAAAATTCACCTATTCCCAAGGGGTCGTGTGAATGGAGCAGTTGGATTACCCAAGCCCATATTGATGAGAATCCCGCAATAAGGGGACACGATCTCTGCTTGGACAAGATGTGTCAATAGAGGTTGCGCCTCGAAACGCAAAGCGGGAGGCTGAAAAACGGTTCGAAATGATAAAGAAGCCAAACGTGGCGTTTCACCAAAAAAAGTTGTCAGTTCACAAGCCTCATTTTTTAAGTATATTGCCTTCGTGGTTGAGGGTTGTGGCTGTTATACAGAGCCAGATACAATTCATTTATTTAGAAGTTTGCTTTGAAGTATTCAGAGGAGGAACCCGCCTTGCAATGTCGAAGACAATCTGCACGCCGAACACATCGTCATTGAAGACTGGTTCAGGGGCTACTGAGGGAGTCCTTTGGTTATGGGGTCCTTGAGTGTCTGGCCCGAGTGTTATGGGCTGGACTGATGGGCCGTGAATATACAAAGTAGAAGGCCTTCCCCCGTGTACAGACGGGACTCTCCTTTGCGTGGATGGAAAGATTAGCATCCGGGTGTATAGTTTCCTTCTCCTGTAAACTGACTCTGTACAACCCTAGGCCCTTCTGGTGTCTATATAAACCGGAGTGGTTAGTCCGTAGAGGCTATCAGAATTCATATAGGCTAGACTTCTAGGGTTTAGCCATTACAATCTCGAGGTAGATCAACTCTTGTAACCCCTATACTCATCAAAGTTAATCAAGCAGGACGTAGGGTTTTACCTCCATCAAGAGGGCCCGAACCTGGGTAAACATTGTGTCTCCTGTTACCTTTGATCCTCAAACGCACAGTTCGGGACCCCCTACCCGAGATCGGCTGGTTTTGACACCGACACCCCCTCCACCCATTTCGGATTGTAATAGAGGGGAACATAACTGTTCTGAGGGGGATTCAGAAGGAAAAGACCACTCCTATTTACCCCCTGAGGTCTTCGCTCTAACTTGGCATGCTGATGTTGGTTATATCATGCATATGGTGCCTTGCATTGCTTACTTTATACATCAAATATGTTATCTGCTTAGTTTAGACATGCTTTGTGTGAATGCCATCTGTTTAGTTTCTTCATCGTATATGTGAATTATGCAACGCCATCTTGTTTAGCCAGGCATCATATATGTGAATTTTGCGATGTCATCCTTCTTAGCTAGTCAGCTTACATGTGAATTATATTAGGCCATCCTTTTTTCATTACGTATTACATTTGTAAACAATGTTAGTACATTCAACAACTCTTCATGTGCATCAGCCATTTGACATGGTGATGGAAAATTCTGGAGTGAAAACAAGGTCTTTAGAGCAGACTATGCTATCTGACGAAGCGCATATCTCGCTGGTTACGGGTAGCTCCTCAGAGGAGGATTCGGAGACAGATGACCAGCCCTATTTCCCCTCGAGGTGTATGCTCTAACTTGGCAGGGTTATGTTGCTCATATCATGCGTATGGTGTCTTGCATTGGTACGTCATTTGATTAGTTTAGACATGCTTTGTGTGAATGCCACCTGTTTAGTGTCTAATTACCATATATGTGAATTATGTATTTCCATCTTGTTGCAAGACATTATATATGTGAATTATGCAATGCTATCTTGTTGCAAGGCATTATATATGTGAATTATGCAATGCCATGTTGTTTGGCTAATTGTCAGGTATGTGAATTATATCACGCTATCATTTTTTTGTATTACGTGTTCCATTTGTCGACAACGTTTGTATATTCAACTACTCTTCCTGTGCATCAGCCATTTGAAGAAGTGATGGAAGTATCTAGGGTGAAAACAAGGTATTCAAAGCAGACAATGCTACTTGCTGAAGCAGACATGTTGCTGGTTACAGAGAGCTCCTCAGAGGAGGATTCAGAGACTGATGACTAGTCCTATTTCCCACTGAGGTCTATGCTCAAACATGGCAGGATTATATTACTCATGTCATGCATGTTGTCTTGCATTGCTTAGTTTTTACATCATATATGGATTGCCATCTGCTTACTTGCTTACTATATAAATCATATATTTGAATTATATCATGCCATCATGTTTACATACACAGCATCTATCTGAATTATGGCATGGCAACCCATTTAATAAAGAAATCATATAGTTATATCATCTCATCCTGTTTAGTGTTTACAGTCATCATATTTTGAATTATGTCATTCTATCCGTGAATTATATCATGCCATCATGTTTGCATAGGCGGCATGTATGTGAATTATGGCATGCCAACCTATTTAATAAACACATTATATAGTTATATCATGTCATCCTGTTTACATAGTCATCATATTTTGAACTATGTCTTTCCATCTTTTTTAGTTAGCCATCATATATGTGAAATTGTGTCATGTTATCATGTTTAGTTAGCCATCATATATGTGAAATTGTGTCATGCTATCTTGTTTGGTTAGACAACATAACTGTGAATTATTTCATGCCCTCTTTTATTCCCCACTATCCATTGCACCTGTCTATCATACAATGTTTGTACATTCAGTTACTTTTCTTGTTTATCAGCCATTTGAATTGGAGAGGATGATGGCAGTATCTAAGGGAGTAACAACACGGTCTTCAGAAAAGATAGTGCTACCAGTTGATGTAGATAGAACCACGGTTGTACTTGCCCAAGAACCAGCCCCACCACACATAACCCAGACTCTCGAAGATTGTACCCCTACCCAGTTGGACAGAGAACCATCTACACCCCTTCTAACCTCAACCCCAGCAGATAGTAACCCAGTTCCAGTTGACACAACACCGTCTCCACCACAGAGCACCCAAACACGAGCAGTTAGTAAGGGAACTGTAGTGCCCAAAGCACGAGGACCACCACTCTGAATCCCAACACAACGCTTAAAGCGGAAGAAGAATTGTTCTCAGGTCAGGTTCTGTAGCTATGGTTCATACTCCTTTGCTCTTGCATCACTGTATTTACTCATACCAACTATTTTTTAAATTTGAAGGATGGAATTGAAACTCCAATGGCGCAACATGTATGTTTTAAACCTATTTCTTTAACTGGTTTGCTGTTGTAACTTGCTCTATGTTGATTTCAGTTTCAATTGAATGAACATTTATGCTCTCATGTCATGCACATTACAAGTGTTGTTATTGCTCTATAGTTTCCCACACTTATATTCTGTCTATTCAACTTTGTCTTGAACAAATATTATTGGAACTTTGTCTCTATCTTGATTTGGCAACAAAAACTAGAATGATATAGACCATAAAGTGACCATGGTACATAGATATATGTTTGTTTCATGTTGTTATCCTGTCCACTTTACTACTGAACTGATTTACCAAAATGATTTTCATATACAACATGGTAAACCTGTGATGTGTCTGCTTGTTTCTCTTTTAGAATGCGGACAAAATATTGGAGAACAGTACCACGTTATGTAATGGTAAAGGAAGTAATGCAAATAAGGTTCAAGATAGTGAGACATCCCTATTGGTCTCCAAGAAAGCTGATAAAAACTATCTTGATGATAGTGAGAGAACACAAAAGTCCTGTGTTGATGTAGTGTACGAGTTGCTAGCCACTATAGTTGGCACAAGCTCTTCGAACTCGCTGCCTGAATCAGTTCGTCTTCTTGAGTCTCAACTTCAAGTTGAAAGACATCAATCGATGTCTTTTGACAGAAGTGAAGGATTGAGGAAGTCCTGCAGAATTCAGATGCATACTTTTCGTGTGCAACAAGTTACTGGAGGATTTAAGTGCCAAACAAGAGAAAGTTAATAAGCTTGCTAAGCATCTTGCCGAGATTATGGGTACCTGGATATTGTTTCTTGAGCTCTTCAAGTGGTTTCATTCGGACTTGTTTTGTTGCGGTGTTTATTTGCACTGGTCGCCAACTTTGACAACCAGTGTATATAATATGCTGCTTTGTTCCCTATATTTGCACTGGTGGCGAACTTTGATGCCTAGTGGATCTAATATGTGTAATAGCCGTGATAGCCTGACGTAAGTTGCTTATTTATTTATTTCCTTGTTGTCTTGTTTATTTGTTTGCTTGTACTGAGTGCAGTTCTTTTTCCGCGGTTTGCTACTGGCCGCAATAACATATTTTTTAAAACTAGGCAATAATAACCATGGGCTACATATTTACTGTAGTTACCATGGGCCTCCTACGGGTCGTAGAAACAATGGGCCTTCTGTAACGACCCAACCCGAAATAGGTCAAGTCTCTGTGTAGCTGTACCATCCCAAGATCATGCTGGCACACACAGTACATTGATGCAAAGATTCAAAGTTCAATCACACCTGAATTTATTACACGATTCGCATATTGAGTCTTTATTACAAGATAATAAATTCGGCCGAAGGCCAACTCATGAGAAATAAACTAAATAAAGCTGCGGAAGCGTAGACGAATAGCGAGTCCATCCGACTCCATAGGGCAATCGCCAAGCGTGGATCGTAGCCTCACTCCTGATCGAAAAACTCTGCAACATAAGACATTGCAGCCGTGTAGGTCAGCATTTTTTAATATGCCGGCAAGTCATAAAGAGAGTACAACAATAAAATTACTAACACTATATGCAATTTGGCTGTGGGGCTCTAAGTTTCATTGTTTTGCGAAAAAGCCAGTTTTTCCCTACAACAAGGACTTGTTTGCAAATACTACAAAATGTTGGTAGTTATTGAGATGGTTCCTCCAACCAATGTCTCATTCCCAATTATTAAATAACCCCCTCAATTAATTTATTAAGTTCGGTGTTGAGATATCCGAAATACTCCAAGTTCCAGAGGCTCAAATTGTCCGTAATCGGGGACACGGCTAATCCATTAGATATTCACTCTGTAGAGGTTTGCGCACTTTACCCGCAAGAATCGTTCCCTCCTTTAAGTCTTCGCACTGCCTCGTGTTTGAAGATGGGACGAACGAAACAGGGTCTTCCGAAGAGTTCCTCTGGGCCACTGCCGGTGCCCATCCAATCCTACCGTTCTTCTAGATCTCGTAGCACCGTCCGGCCAGAGTCACGCCTAGGGTCGACCAAGCCAGAGCCCATAATGGCTTGCGGCTGCACAGGTAAGCTTCCGGTCAATGGGGTATCCATCCGACTCTTTGTGGCTGGGTGAAGCTTTCAGCAAGATATCATGACGCTTCTCCATGCATCCCGGCCATCCACTGGTTTCTCCAGGGTGCCCGTCAACCGTCCTCCACCCAGTAGTGAATTTTGAAGTCCATCTTGAGCTTGAAGTCATGGGGTTTGTCATCATCTTGACTCTCGCATCTCCCTTATGAATCACTCAACCAACCCCGTCTACTAAAGCATATCAATCAACTACATCGTCCCGGGCATCGGTAACAAGGCAGAAGGGTTCATCCTACCTCATGATACTACTCAATAACAACTTAACAAAATTCTCCTACTGCATGCAAGGTGGGGAGGTATAATTCTAATGCAATAAAATCATAGGTATTGTAAAAACATGATCAAATGACTTGCCTGGCTGACGGTCTTCGAAAGCTAGCAACTCGTAATAGCAGGCTTCACACTCCGGGAATTCTACTGAGTCAAACAATAGCACAAATAAGTATAGCACAATATAACATAACAGCAAGTTGAAGTAAAACACCCAAGCACTCAAACCAAAATCCAAAGAAAACTCAGAGAAAGCAATTCAAGGTTTTCACCACATCAAGCAACAACTAGGAAATAGTTTTACACAACTAAAACTTTTCTTAACAAAACCTAAGCATGGGTTATGCTAACTAACAGAAGGAAAAACATCATACAAACTATGAGCAAAAAGAATCATATTAAAAGCTATTATAGAACTCATATTATGCCTAAAACAATCCTGGCAAAGAAAATAAAATAAAAAATTTATTCTACTGTAAATAAAAGTTCATCCTCTGTAGCTACAGAAACTAATCTAAAATAAACTATAACATAATAAAAATAAAATAATTTACTAACTAGAACAGTAGGAAAACAGTAGCTAGCTAAATAAACAAGAAAAACTTGATTTCGACTAAAAATATTTTTTTATTAAATCTAAAATACCCAAACAATTTCCTACTGCTAGGCATTGACTAAACTAAGCAGTAGCAAAAAGAATCACTAAAAAATAATAATCCTAACTCAATTTATGGCAAAAAAAACTAATCTATCTAAATCTAATATAAAACTATTTATAATAATTTAAACATGGCTAAACATATTTTCTACAGAAACTACAACAAATTTTCAAACTAACAAAAAAAGAATCAACTAAAAATAATAAACCAACTAAAAGAAATAGCAAAAACAAAAACAGAACTATTCTGCAAAAAAATAGAAATTGAAAATAAATAAATAAAGAAAACTAGTGCGACTGGGCCTATCTAACGCTCAGGCGTAACTTAGCTAAGTCGTGCCCGCGGCTAAACAAAAAAACCTCAGACTGATTCGATCTAATCTGAACTGGTAACTAAATCACAAAAAAACCGTAACTAAACCGGGCTTTTAAATAAAAACCTACCCCTTCACTCTTCTAATCTATGTCGTGGGTTTCAGATCTAACGAAGGAGGGCTCCGGTGGCTTATCACGGCGGTCGACGGCGACGGCGACGGCGCGGCTGATCCGGTGGTCCTGGGCGGCGGCGGAGACGTCAGGCAGGTGCGGCGGCTCGAGGGGAGGTCGGGGGTGGAGTCGGTGGAGCTCGAGGGTGACTGCTCCGGCGGGCGGTGGGCGAGCTCGGGACGACGGCGTCGGGGACTCCTGGGCAGGTAGATGGTGTCAGTGGGGTGCGCGTGGAAGCAGCGGTTCGAGCGGAGTAGTAGGAAAGGGCAGAAAGTGCTCACCGGCGGCGAACGTGGCGGCGAACCGAGGTGGCGGCGGCGAGATGCGAATGGCGATGGCGTGCGCTATGGTGGGTTTCGAGCGTAGGGTTTTAGGGGGTTCAAGGGAGGAGGGACTTGGCCTTTTATAGGGCATCAACTTGGAGGAGGGGGCGTCTCGGGATCACGATCCCGAGAGGATCGGAACCGCGGCGGCGGTGGTCGTGCTCTGGGCGGCGTTTGCGTGCGTGAGAGGAAAGAGAAGGGGTGGGGCCGGCGCGTCAGCGAGGGAGAGAGAGGAGAGGGTTCGGTCGGGTGACTGAGGCGGAGTGGGATCGGGCGCGGGGCACTGGGGGCAGGCCGGCTCGGCGCTGGTGGGCTGCGCCTGGCCCGCTGGTGAGTGGCGCTCGGTGCTGGCTGGGCCGGTTGGCCTGGCTGGCGCTTGGGGCTTTTCCTTTCTTTTTTCTTGAATTAGACAGGAAAGAAAAAATATAGAAACATATATATTATTTTTATATAGGACATATATATATATATATATATCAAAATTCTCACGGGAATTAATCCTACAACATGGACATTTTTCCAGGGCCAAAACTCAAACTAAAAAAACACTTTCTGGAATCCCAAATAAAACTCAAATTTGAATTCAAACTTTTTGGCAATATTTTTCTTCTGACATTTTTGGAGTGTCATGTTTACTCCTCTCATACTTTTTCTCAAGTATTTGTCAAGCATTGATTTGAAAGAATTTCATTTGCCAATTTGAATCCAAATTCAACAAACTCAAAAGCCTATGAAATATTTCAATTGCCACTCAATTTCAAACAATATGCATAGATGCTTAGCTATAATTGTAAAACATTCCAAATGGGAAATTTGGGATGTTACACCTTCTAAGGGCCGTAGAAACAATGGGCCTTCTGTGGGCCATAGCATCAATGGGCCTTCTACGGGTCATATGATCGATCGGCCAAACATGGGCCAATAACAGACCGCATTATGGGCCATAAACGGGCTAGATTTGGAATCGTCCGTTCATGGGCCGACCATAACGGGCTGTCGTTAATCGGTCGTATTTGATGACGCTATGAAAACGGCCCAATGGGTTAACGGGTCGCAAACGGGCTGATTGTAACCACGGGATGAAGTTGGCCCACAAGCAGTAAAGGCCAGTAACGGGTCATAAGTAACCGAATGCTGGAAATGAGCCCAAGAATAAATGGGCCCTGAGAAGGCCGAAAGATAACACGGGTTGGAAACGGCCCAATGGAATAATGGGCGTTAACGGGTATCAAGCGGTACACTGTTCATTGCGGGCTAGATTCACCATGAGCCGTTAATGGGCCAAGAGTTACAAATGGCCTCGTATGGGCCGAGAGACATCATGGGCCATACATTGGCCGGAAGTTACAACGGGCTGGAATCATATTGGATGGCCCAGATGAAGCTACTTGGCTTAATTCTGATAGGCCATAACGGGCCGGGAGTTAGCAGGCCGTAAATGGGCTATATACGAACAGGCCGTTAACAGGCTTTCCGTGGGCCGGCCTGTTACCTTTTGACCAAGTCAAACGGTCCGGCCTTTTCACCAGAATGGGCCTCTATTGGGCCATGCCACATGTCGATGTATCATAGGCGCCTCATGTCCAATGAATGGATGACATCTGTCCCAACGGTGAGCCAACACGTGTTTCCTCCGGCCAATGAGAATTTTACACATGGAAAATCCTCATTGGTCCGGGCTGTTAACGGGTTATCGGATCCAAAACCGGACCCGATAGCTTAACAGCGACCTGTTACGGTGGATGCCACGTGTCGGTCACCCTTGACGAAAACACTTCCATGACGCGCCATTTATCGTCATGGAAGTGGACACTTCTGTGATGATAATTTTGGTAATGTCATGGAACACTTCTACGACAGCACATGTATGACTATCTTGATTCTGTCATAAAATCGTCATGGATGTACATGCATGACAGAAAACGTGACCTACTGTGAGAAACACGTATCATCACGGAAGTCTATTTTTTTGTAGTGCCTAGAGCCCAGTGCCAGTTTCTGTTTTTTTCCTTGTTTTAGAGTTTCGCGGAAAAGGAATATCAAACGGAGTCCAAATGGAATGAAACTTTCGCTACGATTTTTCTTGGACCAAAAGACATCTAGAGGACTTGGAGTACACGTCAGGGAAGCCACGAGCTGGCCATAAGGATGAAGACGCGCCCAAGGGGGGTAGGGCGCGCCCCCCACCCTTGTGGGCCCCTCGTGACTCCACCGACCTATTTCTTCCGCCTATATATTCACAAATATTCCCAAACCAACCAGCCACAAAAACACTTTTCCACCGCCGCAACCTTCTATACACGTGAGATCCCATCTAGGGGCCTTTTCTGGCGTCCTGCCGGAGGGGGATTCGATCATGGAGGGCTTCTACATCAACACCATTGCCTCTCCGATGAAGCGTGAGTAGTTTACCTCAGACCTATGGGTCCATAGCTAGTAGCTAGATGGCTTATTCTCTCTCTTTGATTCTCAATACCATGTTCTCCTCGATGTTCTTGGAGATCTATTTGATGTAATACTTTTTTGCGGTGTGTTTGTTGAGATCTGATGAATTGTGGATTTATGATCAGCTTATCTATGAATATTATTTGAATCTCCTCTGAATTCTTATATGCATGATTTGATATCTTTGCAAGTCTCTTCGAACTATCGATTTGGTTTGGCCAACTAGATTGGTTTTTCTTGCAATGGGAGAAGTGCTTAGCTTTGGGTTAAATCTTGCGGTGTCCTTTCCCAGTGACAGTAGGGGCAGCAATGCACGTATTATATTGTTGCCATCGAGGATAACAAGATGGGGTTTTCATCATATTGCTTGAGTTTATCCCGCTACATCATGTCATCTTACTTAATGCGTTACCCTGTTCTTCATGAACTTAATACTCTAGATGCAGGCGGGAGTCGGTCGATGTGTGGAGTAATAGTAGTAGATGCAGGCAGGAGTCGGTCTACTTGACATGGACGTGATACCTATATTCATGATCATTGCCTTAGATATCGTCATAACTTTGCACTTTTCTATCAATTCCTCGGCAGTAGTTCATTCACCCACCGTAATATTTTCTATTTTGAGAGAAGCCTCTAGTGAAACCTATGGCCCCCGGGTCTATTTTCCATCATATAATCTTCTAGTTTCCATCATATTAGTTTCTGATCTACTATTTCTCAATCTTTTACTTTCTGATCTATAAACCAAAAATACCAAAAATATTACTTTACCATTTATCCATCTCTATCAAATCTCACTTTGCAAATAACTGTGAAGGGATTGACAACCCCTTTATCGCGTTGGGTGCAAGTTGGTGTTTGTTTGTGCAGGTATTCGGTGACTTGAGCGTTGTCTCCTACTGGATTGATACCTTGGTTCTCAAAACTAAGGGAAATACTTACTCTACTTTGCTGCATCACCCTTTCCTCTTCAAGGGAAAAAACAACGCAAGCTCAAGAAATAGCACCACTCACCTACCAAACCGCGAGCCGTGAAATAGAGGCCAATCGTGTGGGGGACGGTTGTCTTGCTAGATCTTTACATTTTCTTTTTTGAACACCAGACATTTACATCGTCTGATGATTTTTTAACTCGCACACAAGTACACAAAAATACGATTTCAAACCATTATGGTTAGCCGTTGCATGTAGATGTAGTTCAAATTTGAATTACGGTCATTAAATAGCTAGAAAATCACTTAAATGTCTTTAAAAGGTCAAATGTCCCATAGAATTTTCCAATTTTTCACATGATAGTTGTAGTAGTGCATGTTAAACGTAGAAAAAAAATGAAGATCGTAAGAGGAAGTTATCCCCCGTTCGTCATCAAGCATGCATTGTTCCCTCTCGGAACCATGAGCCTTCTAGTGAGTTGCTCCGGTTTGTGAGGGGGTGTCCAAACTTTCTTCAAACAGGCCAATTTTTTACCACATCATCTTGGTGGCATGACATTACATCAAGCAAGGTTTCATGTTTTTCTGATCATTTTTTAATATTTTTGGAATTAAAATGCCATGGCACTCCATACGTGTGTACATGCCGTGAGACCAACATGTTTGTAAATTCTTCTAATTTATTGCACATAGAATTAACTCGCACACAAGTACACAAGTATGATTTTTCAAACCGTTATGGTTAGTCATGGCATGTAGATGTAGTTCAAATTTGAATTACGGTCATTAAATAGCTAGAAAATCGCTTAAATGTCTTTAAAAGGTCAAATGACCCCTGAAAATTTCCAAATTTTCACATGATAGTTGTATTAGTGCACGTTAAACGTAGAAAAAATTTGAAGGCCATAAGGGGAAGCTATCTCCCATTCGTCATCAAACATGTATTGTTCCCTCTCGGAAACACGAGCCTTCAAGTCAGTTGCTTCGATTTGTGAGGGGTGTGTGTCCAAAGTTTCTTCAAACATTCCAATTTTTTACCACATCATCTTGGTGGCATGACATTACATCAAGCAAGGTTTCATGTTTTTTTGTTCATTTTTTAATTTTTTGGAATTAAAATGCCATGGCACTCCATGCATGTGTCCATGACGAGTGACCAATATGTTTGAAAATTTCTTCTAATTTACTGCACATGGAATTAACTCGCACACTAGTACACAAATATGATTTTTCAAACCGTTATGGTTAGCCACGGCATGTAGATGTAGTTAAAAAATTTGAATTACAGTCATTAAATGGCTAGAAAATCACTTAAATGTCTTTAAAAGGTCAAATGACCCCTGAAGTTTAGCAAATTTTCACATGACAGTTGTATTAGTGCACGTTAAATGTAGAAAAAAATGAAGGCCGTAAGGGGAAGCTATCTCCCATTCGTCATCAAACATGCATTGTTCCCTCTCGGAAACACGAGCCTTCTAGGAGTGAGTTGCTTCAGTTTGTGAGGGGTGTGTGTCCAAACTTTCGTCAAACATGCCAATTTTTTTACCACATCATCTTGGTGGCATGAAATTACATCAAGCAAGGTTTCATGTGTTTCTGATCATTTTCTTTACTTTTTTGGAATTAAAATGCCATGGCACTCCATGCATGTGTCCATGCCGTGTGACCAATATGTTTAAAAATTCCTTCTAATTTACTGCACAAGGAATTAACTCACACACAAGTACACAAATATGATTTTTCAATCTGTTATGGTTAGTCGTTGCATGTAGATGTAGTTAGAATTTGAATTACGGTCATTAAATGGCTAGAAAATCTCCTAAATGTCTTTAAAAGGTCAAATGACCCCTGAAATTTTCCAAATTTTTACATGACAGTTGTATTAGGGCACGTTAATAAATATAGAAAAAATTTGAAGGCTGTAAGAGGAAGCTATTTCCCGTTCGTTATCAAACATGCATTGTTCTCTCTCGGAAACACGATCCTTCATGACTGAGTTGCTTCAGTTTGTGAGGGGGGGTGTCCAAACTTTCGTCAAACATGCCAAATTTTTTACCACATCATCTTGGTGGCATGACATTACATCAAGCAAGGTTTCATGTGTTTCTGATTATTTTTTAATTTTTTGGAATTAAAATGCCATGCCACTCCATGCATGTGTCCATGTCGTCAGACCAATATGTTTGAAAATTCCTTCTAATTTACTGCACAATGCACACAAGTACACAAATATGATTTTACAAACCATTATGGTTAGCTGTTGCATGTAAATGTAGTTCAAATTTGAATTACGGTCATTACATGGCTAGAAAATCACTTAAATGTCTTTAAAAGGTCAAATGACCCCTATAATTTTCCAAATTTTCACATGACAGTTTTATTAGTGCACGTTAAATGTAGAAAAAAATTGAAGGCCGTAAGGGGAAGCTATCTCCCGTTCGTCATCAAACATGCATTGTTCCCTCTCGGAAACACGCTTCTTCTAGTGAGTTGCTTCGGTTTGTGAGGGGTGTGTGTCAAACTTTCGTCAAACATGCCAAATTTTTTACCACATCATCTTCGTGGCATGACATTACATCAAGCAAGGTTTCATGTGTTTCTGATCTTTTTTTGGAATTAAAATGCCATGGCACTCCATGCTTAATTGTGTCATAGCCGTTAGACCAATATGTTTGAAAATTCCTTCCAATTTACTGCACATGAAATTAAATCGCACATAAGTACACAAAATATGACTTTTCAAACCGTTATGGTTAGCTGTTGCTGAAGGAAATATGCCCTAGAGGCAATAATAAAATTATTATTTATTTCCTTATTTCATGATAAATGTTTATCATTCATGCTAGAATTGTATTAACCAGAAACATGATACATGTGTGAATGCATAAACAAACAACATGTCACTAGTATGCCTCTACTAGACTAGCTTGTTAATCAAAGATGGTTATGTTTCCTGACCATGAACAAAGAGTTGTTATTTGATTAACAAGGTCACATCATTAGTAGAATGATCTGATTGACATGACCCATTCCATTAGCTTAGCACACGATCGTTTAGTATGTTGCTCTGCTTTTATCCATGACATATACATGTTCTGTAACTATGAGATTATGCAACTCCGTTTGCGGAGGAACACTTTGGTGCTACCAAACGTCACAACGCGAATCGGGTGATTATAAGGAGTACTACAGGTGTCTCCAAAGGCGATGTTGGGTTGGCGTATTTCGAGATTAGGTTTTGTCACTCCGATTGTCGGAGAGGTATCTCTGGCCCTCTCGGTAATACACATCATGAAGCCTTGCAAGCATTACAACTAATGAGTTAGCTGTGAGATGATGTATTACGAGCGAGTAAAGAGACTTGCCGGTAACGAGATTGAACTAGGTATTGGATACCGACGATCGAATCTCGGCAAGTAACATACCGATGACAAAGGAACAACGTATGTTGTTATTGATCTGACCGACAAAGATCTTCGTAGAATATGTAGGAACCAATATGGGCATCCAGGTCCCGCTATTGGTTATTGACCGAGAATAGTTCTAGGTCATGTCTACATTGTTCTCGAACCGTAGGGTCCGCACGCTTAAGGTTTCGATGGCGGTTATTATGAGTTTATGTATTTTGATGTACCGAAGAAGTTGAGTCCGGATGTGATCACGGACATGACGAGGAGTCTCGAAATGGTCGAGACATAAAGATTGATATATTGGAAGCCTATGTTTGGAGTTCGGAATGGTTCGGGTGAAAACAGGAATTAGAGAGTACCGGAGGTTACGGAACCCCGGGAGGTAAATGGGCCATAGTGGGCCTTGGTGGAAAGGAGAAAGGGCCAGCCCTAGGTGGGCGCGCCTCCCCCTTCCCTAGTCCTACTAGGACTAGGAAAGGGGCCGCCCCCTCTCTCTCTTTCCCCTCAGGAATCCTATTCCAACTAGGATTGGAGGAATCCTACTCCCGGGGGTAGGACTCCTGCGCGCCTCCCTTGGCCGGCCGCCCCCTCCCCTGCTCCTTTATATACGGGGCAGGGGGCACCCTAGAACACACAAGTTTGATCTACGGATCGTTCCTTAGCCGTGTGCGGTGCCCCTTCCACCATATTCCACCTCGGTCATACGTCGCGAAGCTTAGGCGAAGCCTGCGCGTGAAACATCAAGATTGTCACCACGCCGTCGTCTTGTGGAACTCTCCTCGACACTCGGCTGGATCGAGTCGAGGGACGTCATCGAGCTGTACGTGTGTCAAGAACTCGGGGCGCCGAGTAACGGCGCCGGATCGGTCGGATCGCGAGGAGAACGTCGACTACTTCCTCTACGTTGTGATCGCTTCCGCCGGGTCTCACAGTGCGAGACAACACTCTCCCTCTCGTTGCTATGCATCACCATGATCTTGCGTGTGCGTAGGAAATTTTTGAAATTACTACGTTCCCCAACAAAGTGGCATCCGAGCCTAGGTTTTTATGGTTTGATGTTTTGCACGAGTAGAACACAAGTGAGTTGTGGGCGATACAAGTCATACTACCTACCAGCATGTCATACTTTGGTTCAGCGGTATTGTGAGATGAAGCGGCCCGGACCGACATTACGCCAGACGCTTACGCGAGACTGGTTTCACCGCACGAGCACTCGTTGCTTAAAGGTGATTGGCGGGTGTCTGTCTCTCTCACTTTAGTTGAACTGAAAAGGCTACGCCGGTCCTTGAGAAGGTTAAACGGAGTCTATTTGTGAAGTATCGTTGTGGTTTTGATGCGTAGGTGAGACTGGTTCTTGCTTAAGCCCGTAGCAGCCACGTAAAATTTGCAACAACAAAGTAGAGGACGTCTAACTTGTTTTTGCAGGGCATGTTGTGATGTGATATGGTCAAGACGTGATGCTATATTTTATTGTATGAGATGATCATGTTTTGTAACTGAAGTTATCGGCAATGGCTGGAGCCATATGGTTGTCGCTTTATTGTATGCAATGCAATCGCATACAGTAAAGCTTTACTTTATCACTAAGCGGTAGCGATAGTCGTAGAAGCATAATATTTGGCGAGACGACAACGATGCTACGATGAAGATCAAGGTGTCGCGCCGGTGACGATGGTGATCATGGTGGTGCTGCGGAGATGAAGATCACGAAGCAAAAGATGATGATGACCATATCATATCACTTATATTGATTTGCATGTGATGTTTATCCTTTATGCATCTTATCTTGCTTTGATTGACGGTAGCATTATAAGATGATCTCTCACTAAATTATCAAGAAGTGTTCTCCCCGAGTATGCACCGTTGCCAAAGTTCGTCGTGCCCAGACACCACGTGATGATCGGGTGTGATAAGCTCTACGTCCATCTACAACGGGTGCAAGCCAGTTTTGCACACGCAGAATACTCGGGTTATACTTGACGAGCCTAGCATATGCAGATATGGCCTCGGAACACGGAGACCGAAAGGTCGAGCGTGAATCATATAGTAGATATGATCAACATAAGATGTTCACCATTGAAAGCTACTCCATTTCACGTGATGATCGGTTATGGTTTAGTTGATTTGGATCATGTGATCACTTAGATGACTAGAGAGATGTCTTTCTAAGTGGGAGTTCTTAAGTAATATGATTAATTGAACTTAAATTTATCATGAACTTAGTCCTGGTAGTATTTTGCAAATTATGTTGTAAGATCAATAGCTTGCGTTGTTGCTTTCATATGTTTATTTTGATATGTTCCTAGAGAAAATTGTGTTGAAAAATGTTAGTAGCAATGATGCGGATTTGATCCGTGATCCGAGGTTTATCCTCATTCTGCCTGAAGAATTATGTCCTTAATGCACCGCTAGGTGCGGACCTATTGCGAGGAGCGGATGCGGGCGTTATGAGCGTTTGGCTAGCACATATGATGACTACTTGATAGTTTTGTGCACCATGCTTTATGGCTTAGAATCGGGACTTCAAAGATGTTTTGGACATCATGGACCATATGAGATGTTCCAGAATTGAAGTTAATATTTCAAGCAAATACCGAGTTGAGAGATATGAAGTCTCAAACAAGTTCTATAGCTAAAAGATGGAGGAGAATCGCTCAACTAGTGAGCATGTGCTCAGATTGTGCAGGTACTTCAATCGCTTGAATCAAGTGGGAGTTAATCTTCCGGATAAGATAGTGATTGATGAATTCTCTAGTCACCATCACCAAGTTAGTAGAACTTCGTGATGAACTATAGTATGCAAGGGATGACGAAAATGATTCCCGGGCTCTTCGTGATGTTGAAATCGACGAAGGTAGAAATCAAGAAAGAGCATCAAGTGTTGATGGTTGACAAGATCACTAGTTTCAAGAAAAGGGCAAAGGAAAGAAAGGGAACTTCAAGTAGATTGACAAGCAAGTTGTCACTCCCACGAAGAAGCCCAAAGCTGAACCAAAGCACGAAACCGAGTGCTTACACGCAAAGGAAATGGTCCTTTGGAAGCGGAACTGCCCTGAATATTTGGTGGATAAGAAGGATGGCAAAGTAAACAAAGGTATATTTGATATACATGTTATTGATGTGTACTTTACTAGTGTTTATAGCAACCCCTCGGTATTTGGTACTGGTTCGGTTGCTAAGAGTAGTAACTCAAACAGGAGTTGCGAATAAATGAAACTAGTTAAGGGTGAAGTGACGATGTGTGTTGAAAGTAGTTTCAAGATTGATATGATCATCATCGCACACTCCCTATACTTTCGGGATTAGTGTTGAACCTAAATAAATGTTATTTGGTGTTTGCATTGAGCATGAATATGATTTGATCATGTTTATTGCAATACGGTTATTCATTTAAGTAAGAGAATAAACTGTTATTCATTTACATGAATAAAACCTTATATGGTTACACACCCAATGAAAATGGTTCATTGGATCTCGATCGTAGTGATACACATATTCATAATATTGAAACCAAAAGATGCAAAGTTAATAATGATAGTGCAACTTATTTATGGCACTGCCGTTTAGGTCATATTGGTGTAAAGCGCATGAAGAAACTCCATGCTGATGGGATTTTGGAATCACTTGATTATGAATCACTTGATGCTTGCGAACCGTGCCTTTTGGGCAAGATGACTAAAATTCCATTCTCCGGAACAATGGAACAAGCGACTGACTTATTGGAAATAATACATACCGATGTATGCGATCCAATGAGTGTTGATGCTTGTGGCAAGTATCATTATTTTCTGACCTTCACAAGATGATTTGAGCAGATATGGGTATATCTACTTGATGAAACATAAGTCTGGAATAGTTGAAATGTTCAAAGAATTTCAGAGTGAAGTGGAAAATCATCGTAACAAGAAGATAAAGTTTCTACGATCTGATCGTAGAGATGAATATTTGAGTTACGAGTTTGGTCTTCAATTAAAACAATGTGGAATAGTTTCACAGCTCACGCCACCTGGAACACCACAATGTTATGGTGTGTCCAAACATCGTAACCGCACTTTATTGGATATAGTGCAATCTATGATGTTTCTTACTGATTTACCAATATCGTTTTGGGATCATGCATTAGAGACAGCTGCATTCACGTTAAATAGGGCACCATCTAAATCCATTGAGACGACACTATATGAACTGTGGTTTAGCAAGAAACCAAAGTTGTCGTTTCTTAAAGTTTGGGGCTGCGATGCTTATGTGAAAAAGTTTCATCCTGATAAGCTCAAACCCAAATCGAAAAAGTGCGTCTTCATAGAATACCCAAAGGAAATTGTTGGGTACACCTTCTATCACAGATCCGAAGGCAAAACATTCGTTGCTAATTAATGGATCCTTTCTAGAGAAGGAATTTCTCTCGAAAGAAGTGAGTGGGAGGAAAGTAGAACTTGATGAGGTAACTGTACCTGTTCCCTTATTGGAAAGTAGTTCATCACAGAAATCTGTTCCTGTGACTACTACAGCAATTAGTGAGGGAGCTAATGATGATGATCATGTAACTTCAGATCAAGTTACTACCGAATCTTGTAGGTAAACCAGAGTGAGATCCGCACCAGAGTGGTACGGTAATCCCATTCTGGAGGTCATGTTACTTGACCATGACGAACCTACGAACTATGAGGAAGCGATGATGAGCCCAGATTCATAAAAATGGTTTGAGGCCATGAAATCTGAGATATGATCCATGTATGAGAACAAAGTATGGACTTTGGTGGAGTTGCCCGATGATCGGCAAGCCATAGAAAATAAATGGATCTTCAAGAGGAAGACGAACGTTGATAGTAGTGTTACTATCTACAAAGCTCGACTTGTCGCAAAGGGTTTTGACAAGTTCAAGGTGTTGACTACAATGAGATTTTCTCAACTGTAGCGATGCTTAAGTCTGTCCGAATCATGTTAGCAATTGCCACAATTTATGAAATTTGGCAAATGGATGTAAAAACTACATTCTGAATGGGTTTACGGAGGAAGAGTTGTATATGATGCAACCGAAGGTTTTATCGATCCAAAGGAGCTAACAAAGTGTGCAAGCTCCAGCGATCCATCTATGGACTGGTGCAAGCATCTCGGAGTTGGAATATACGCTTTGATGAGTTGATCAAAGCATATAGTTTTATCTGAGACTTACGGTGAAGCCTGTATTTACTAAAAAGTGAGTGGGAGCACTACAACATTTCGATAAGTATATGTGAATGACATATTGTAGATCGGAAATAATGTAGAATTATTCGCAAAGCATAAAGGAGTGTTTGAAAGGAGTTTTTCAAAGAAAGACCTCGGTAAAGCTACTTACATATTGAGCATCAAGATCTATAGAGATAGATCAAGGCGCTTGATAAGTTTTTCAATGAGTACATACCTTAACAAGATTTTGAAGTAGTTCAAAATGGAACAGTCAAAGAAAGAGTTCTTGCACGTGTTACAAGGTGTGAAATTGAGTAAGACTCAAAACCCGACCACGGCAGAAGATAGAAAGAGAATGAAAGTCATTCACTATGCCTTGGCCATAGTTTCTATAAAGTATGCCATGTTGTGTACCAGATCTATTGTATACCCTGCCTTTGAGTTTCGCAAGGAGTACAATAGTGATCTAGGAGTAGATCATCGACAGCGGTCAAAATTATCCTTAGTGGAATAAGGATATGTTTCTCGATTATGGAAGTGACAAAAGGTTCATCGTAAAGGGTTACGTCGATGCAAGTTTTGACACCGATCCGATGACTCTAAGTCTCGATCTAGATACATATTGAAAGTGGGAGCAATTAGCTAGAGTAGCCGTAATGGAGCATTGTAGACATAGAAAAATTGCAAAATACATAACGGATCTGAATGTGAAAGACCCGTTGACTAAGACTCTCTCACAAGCAAAACATGATCACACCTTAGTACTCTTTGGGTGTTAATCACATAGCGATGTGAACTAGATTATGAATCTAGTAAACCCTTTGGGTGTTGGTCACATGGCGATGTGAACTATGGGTGTTAATCACATGATGATGTGAACTATCGATGTTAATCACATGGTGATGTGATCTAGATTATTGACTCTAGTGCAAGTGGGAGATCAAGGAAATATGCCCTAGAGGCAATAATAAAATTATTATTTATTTCCTTATTTCATGATAAATGTTTATCATTCATGCTAGAATTGTATTAACCGAAACATGATACATGTGTGAATGCATAAACAAACAACATGTCACTAGTATGCCTCTACTAGACTAGCTTGTTAATCAAAGATGGTTATGTTTCCGACCATGAACAAAGAGTTGTTATTTGATTAACAAGGTCACATCATTAGTAGAATGATCTCGATTGACATGACCCATTCCATTAGCTTAGCACACGATCGTTTAGTATGTTGCTACTGCTTTTATCCATGACATATACATGTTCCTGTAACTATGAGATTATGCAACTCCGTTTGCGGAGGAACACTTTGGGTGCTACCAAACATCACAACGTAATCGGGTGATTATAAAGGAGTACTACAGGTGTCTCCAAAGGCAGATGTTGGGTTGGCGTATTTGAGATTAGGTTTTGTCACTCCGATTGTCGGAGAGGTATCTCTGGGCCCTCTCGGTAATACACATCATGAAGCCTTGCAAGCATTACAACTAATGAGTTAGCTGTGAGATGATGTATTACGAGCGAGTAAAGAGACTTGCGTAACGAGATTGAACTAGGTATTGGATACCGACGATCGAATCTCGGGCAAGTAACATACCGATGACAAAGGAACAACGTATGTTGTTATCTTGATCGACCGACAAAGATCTTCGTAGAATATGTAGGAACCAATATGGGCATCCAGGTCCCGCTATTGGTTATTGACCGAGAATAGTTCTAGGTCATGTCTACATTGTTCTCGAACCGTAGGGTCCGCACGCTTAAGGTTTCGATGACAGTTATTATGAGTTTATGTATTTTGATGTACCTAAGAAGTTCGGAGTCCCGGATGTGATCACGGACATGATGAGGAGTCTCGAAATGGTCGAGACATAAAGATTGATATATTGGAAGCCTATGTTTGGAGTTCGGAATGGTTCCGGGTGAAAACAGGAATCACCGGAGTACCGGGAGGTTACCGAAACCCCCCGGGAGGTAAATGGGCCATAGTGGGCCTTGGTGGAAAGGAGAAAGGGCCAGCCCTAGGTGGTGGCAAGCACCTCCCCTTCCCTAGTCCTACTAGGACTAGGAAAGGGGCCGCCCCCTCTCTCTCTTTCCCCTCAGGAATCCTATTCCAACTAGGATTGAGGGGAATCCTACTCCGGAGGGAGTAGGACTCCTGGCAGCGCCTCCCTTGGCGGCCGGCCCCTCCCCTTGCTCCTTTATATACGGGGCAGGGGGCACCCTAGAACACACAAGTTTGATCTACGGATCGTTCCTTAGCCGTGTGCGGTGCCCCTTCCACCATATTCCACCTCGGTCATACCGTCATGAAGCTTAAGCGAAGCCCGCGCCGTGAAACATCAAGATTGTCACCACGCCGTCGTCTTGACGGAACTCTCCTCGACACTCGGCTGGATCGAGTCGAGGGACGTCATCGAGCTGTACGTGTGTCAAGAACTCGGGCGCCGAGTAACGGCGCCGGATCGGTCGGATCGCGAGGAGAACGTCGACTACTTCCTCTACGTTGTGATCGCTTCGCCGGGTCTCGAGGGTGCGAGACAACACTCTCCCCTCTCGTTGCTATGCATCACCATGATCTTGCGTGTGCGTAGGAAATTTTTTGAAATTACTACGTTCCCCAACAGCTGCATGTACATGCAGTTCAAATTTGAATTACGGTCATTAAATGGCTAGAAAATCACTTAAATGTCTTAAAAGGTCAAATGGCCCATGAAATTCTCCAAAATTTGACATGACTGTTGTATTAGTACTAAAAAATTTCTCGTACATTTAAAACACCATCCGTTGCCACTTTACTCCAAATGCATCTTTCACAACTAATAAAAAATATCCACAACATCACACACAATTTTTTTGTAGGAACCGTTTGCAATGAAAATTTCTGGGTCTATTGAAGTCTTCCTCCTTAAGCTTCGCCGGCTCGTCTGCTCCAGTGCCGGAAACCCCCAAATCCACGAATCTCGATCCCCATTCCTGCACCCCCTTCTTGCAAAGATGACGACGTGGAAACGCTTCGTGAAGGCCCGTACGATGGTCGCGTCCTTCCCGAGCGTCACCGCCTATGCCGAGAGCGCGGCCACCTACGCTGATAGTGTCGCCGCATCCGCATTGAGCGCGGACGCATCTGCCGAGAGGGCATTTGCGGCAACCGACAGGGCAGCTCCAGCAGCCGAGATGGATGTCGCTGCTGTTGGGACGGCATCTGCAAACGCCGAGAGCGCTCGAGCTGCCATCCGTGCCGCCGATTGTCGCCCTGGCCCAGGTCGAGGCCATCCACGCCAAGAGCGAGGACGCACACGCCAAGATATTCCAAGCCACCTCGAAATCCAGCATGCAAGCCACGTAAGAAAAGGCCGTGGTGGCCATGGAGCACCTGCTTCCTCATGAGATCACCGAGCGGGAGCTCGAGATGCAGGAGGCGGCGGAGATCGAGGAGTGCCGGGAGGAGGAGTTGTGCATGGCTGAGGTCGAGGTAGAGAAGAGTCTGGCCATCAAGGAATCGGCGGTGAGGACGGCACCGAGGACGAGGACGAGCACGCGGTCGACTTCAGCAGGGGGGCGCGGAGTCCACCAATGGCGGCATTTCGCCAGGACAAGTCATCGATGTCTCATCTCACACCGACGATGCATAGGCCGGCGTGATGGCGTATTTGTTAAAATTATGCGTACTTAGGCTTTGTTTTTAATGCTGGTCTTTTGTTAGAGCAATGTTTAGGTCAACTGGCTCTGTTTAATTACTAAAATTGCTTGATTCAGTAAGTGTGGTATGTGTGTTGTACGCTATTTTGTGTGCCCATATTAGCAAGTGATGTTAAATTATGCAATGACGTACCCGGGGAAATTTCCACCAGAATTTGAATTATCAAACTCATCCCATGCGCGTAAAGCAGAAGAATCATTTGCGATGCACACAATCGTTGAAAGTGAATGGTGTCCGGCGACACCGCGCGCAAAGTTTCCCTCCACATCTCCAAATTTTTGGCCTACCGCCAAAATATCTACCCCGCCCCCTCCCCCTTTCCCACCCCCTTTTCTCCCCGACCACAAGTCACATTTCCCCTGTTTCCTCCTTCCTTCCTTCCTTCCTAAGCTATAGCCTCTTCCTCGCTTGCTTCCTCGCTCTCGCCATCTCGCATCCTACCGCCGGGTCGCCATGGTCTTCTTCAATGACCTCTCCAGCGGTTCCTCCTCCGACAACGACTCCTTCACCACCCAGGTATGCCTCTCTTCTTTCTCTCTCGGGCTATGACTTGGAATGAAGGATTTTAACCCGGCGGTCGATTTGAGTCATTTCTTCCTCTTGTAGCTCCCTAGGACCATCAGCTGCAACGAATGGAGCGGGGTGGCTGAAGATCTGTCTGCTCGTTGTCATCATCAATCTCCATGTGTGAAGCTAGTTGCATTTGAATCTGTGGACGGTGGGAGGAAGTTTCTGGTATATGCAGAGAAGGTTAGACCCGCTTTCGTTGTTACAAATCATTTGTTAGATGTGATTCAGACACTGTCACGGTCCCAACCCATTCATACCAGACCTTCAACCAAACGCATCCTAAGACAGTGTCAGTTTTTACCTATTATCTAAAAATGTTGCCATCTCATCAGCGGTGCCATTAGAAAATTATTTGGCACCGCTTCAGCACTTTGTGCAGCCAACTTTGGTCCACACATCCGAGCAGCCAAGCAGTCAAATACTAAATCTTTATGGCACGAAGGAACTGGGCATCGGAGCAACTAGGTGCTCTCGAGTCCGGGTCCCTGATTTTTTCCGCTGCATCGGCTCGCCAGTGCAGGGCATCGGTGCGAGATGTAGCAACAGTTGTCTTTACACCAGTTTTGGCATACATAGTGGATTGTCTTAGTGCTATTAGTTCTATGTTACTAAATGTGTGCATGTACACACATGTTAGTATCAATTTTTTGTCATCCAAACACTATCGCTATGTTGTTGTAGTTATATTTACCTTCCTCATAAAGTGTTTAATTTGTTATTTATAGTACATGAGTAAGAACTTGTAGCGTTGTTGTAGTTAATTATAGCTTCTGATGTTCTAATAGTCTTATTATGAAGTTGAACTAGCTAAATGTTGTATTGTGTTGTTTTCACGTAGCTATCGTACTGTGATGTTAAAATATATTTATGTGCCTGATATGAAATTGGCAAACAACTGTTGGATATGAAATGTGAATTTGCGTAATACTAGAATTATTAATTGTAAACTAATAAACCTGCTAAATGGGTCATGGAACTTTGCAAACGATTCTAGCAGTAAAAGCGATTGTGATGGATAGCGCAATGCCACATAGTTTTCTTCATCAAATCGTGTATGATGTAGTTGATAAAAGCAAACGGTTAACCAAGGCAGAGCGTGTGTGATAGTTACACCTTTCACACACGAGACTATACATAAAACTGTGTGGGATGTATATACGAACGGGAACGTTTTCCCTGGATTGACTGTGTGGGATGTACAGAAGAACGGAAATGTATACCTTGGATTGACTGTGTGTGATATACATACGAACAGAAATATTTTTCTGGGATTCACCATATGGGATGTACATAACAACGAAAACGACTGGGTTTTGATGCCTCGCCCGATCACACACGAGCTCATTTTCCCCCAGCCTGTGTGCCAGGAAGGCCTATCCATGTGGGAAGGACCCCCCTATCGCCCACACTCACTTGGCGACGGTTCCAAATGCCGTCGCGGAAAGGGGTTAAAAACCGTTTGTATAGCACCGACGCGTACCAGTGGGTGGCACTAGATGCACTTACACATAGTTCTATCTAATTCGAGCTTTTTGGTACTTGTTGCCAAAGGGGGAGAATTTGTATAGATCATTAGGCTGAGAGAGAGAGAGAGAGAGAGAGAGACTACGAAAGAAACTACGTCTTCGCACTCCATTTCTTCAAGCGAATGTCTTCACACGTCATTATCTTCGACGTGAATGTCTTTGCGAACCATCATTGTCTTTAATGTCTTCATACATTTTTAAGGGTCATCTTCGATGGGTAAACCGAATCAATAGGGACTTCTACCTGTGTTATCCTGTGAAACTCACAAACACATTAGTCCCTCAATCATATTTGTCGTTAATACTCCAAAACCAACTAGGGGTGGCACTAGATGCACTTACCAAGGTAGTCAGAGTCGGGATTCGGAGCCGGGTCGATTTTCCTTAGACAGAATCGAGTCGTAGTATCGAGTCGTGCAATCGAGGATTCTACTAGATTTACTTAAATAAGATATTTTCTATCCACACCAGAAATTTATATGGGTTCTATAGAGTTTAACACTATATATAGAGCAAAAAACTTAAACAGCAATGCTAGCTTACATTTATGGAACATATATGGGAGGGAAATATATAAACATTTAAATCTTCAACATATGAAATTTACTTAGGAGGTTTATTAGAATATGTGAATGGCCGGTCACTTGTATAGCTGACTTATAGTGTTGAACCTTGAAGGGTCTTGCTCTCCTTCTCTGATCAATATTGACGCATCCTCCTTCTCACGTCAATTCCATCCGTCGACAAGCTCGATCCTCAATTTTGATCTCGGGTTTCAGAGAGCCAGATCAAAGGTGTCGTGGTGGCGTTTGGGCTTGGGAGGGGAATAAAGGGTCATGAGTCATGTGAAAAGGGATCTGGATAATGGCATAGATTGTGCTATAACTAAACATATGGCTTAGATAAATTAGTAGAATCCAATATAGTCATAGCATAATCGGGATTCTACAATTTTCTACAGGATTCTATGATTTGGATCGCGACTCAACATGGATTCTACCTGATCCGGATTCATAGTGGGACTTGGATCGACATGCTTCCGTAGGGTCGTGAAGTCGTAGGATTCTAGCAGTCGAGTCGGGATTCTGACTACCTTGGCACTTACACATAGTTCTATCCTATTCGAGCTTTTTGGTACTTGTTGCCAAAGGGGGAGAATTTGTATAGATCATTAGGCTGAGAGAGAGAGAGAGACAGAGTCTTGCTTTTTCCCGGTTGATTTCTTTGAGTTTTTGCTGCTACTTTGTTCGTTATGTTTGCGAGATAGTATGCTTCATGTTATGCACAATGCTTATCATTATCTTTGTATGATCATACACTTATGCTTTTGGTGATGCGTGCTTACTATTTCAACCATATCATTTTGTGCGCTCACTAGATTGTATGTGACATGGAGGAATGACTCATGCTCCTAATCGATTGTGCATTTGCATTCAAACGCAAATATTTAATAATGCACAAATTTAGAGAGGACTCTTACTTATCACATACTTTTCAAAGTGACGATGTATTTCATTCATTTAATCATTTGTCGAAGCTTTGATCTATATGTTGTCATCAATTACCAAAAAACTGGAGATTGAAAGTGCAATTAATCCCCGGGTTGTTTTAGTAATTCATAACAACATATATCTCATTGAACTAATATCCATTCAAGTTAAAGATTTCAGGAAGTCCAATGTTTGGCATGGCAAGGACTGGTGATTGTGGACCCCTCAAAATGCTAAGGACATGGATTGGTAAAAGCTCAAGACTCTACATTTTTTGGTTAAGTGATCCAAGATCATATTGAGTCATAGGAAAGTCAATACTATTAAAAGGGGATGAGGTTTTGATGATGATCTGATTGCTAGCGTAAAAATTGTACCATTGTAAAAAAAATCTAACGATCTAGAAAGCTTACCGCACACAAGTGCCTCATATGGGCGGGTAGCCTAGCGGCGTTTAACTACTCGATGGGGGGAGGGGGTCAGACAACTTCAACATGATCTTCATGGAACCAATATCCTAAGATAAACTTTTAGCAACCGATAACTATATTGTCGGCACACCAAAATAAAATTAGCTACATGCACTTTCACAAAGGAAGTTGATTGGTGACCCCTCCACATTCCATGAAGACAAATGTTGGCCTAGCCAAGAAATTAGACATTTCATTTTAATGATCAACAAAGGAGAGAGGTTGCTGAGCTGAGTTTCTTTCTCCGTTTGCTCAAAGATCATGTTGCAACCAGATATAGGCGTTGCAACTAGTCGGAGCTACCAGCTCCCAAACACTTCCAGTCGGATCCGCAATTTGCTCTTTCACTCGGAGCCGCCAAAGCAATTTGCTCCATCTTGGTAGGTGTTCCAGAGATGTTCAGAGCCTCTTAACGATATTTACTCAAACCTTCCGAGCTACTCCCTCAGTCCCAAAACCAAAACAAGTGTCTCAAGTTTAATACTACAACTTTGTATTAAAATCAGTACAAAGTTGAGACACTTATTTTGGGACAGAGGGTTGATGTTGACTAGCCTCTTAACGATACTTGGTCAAACCTTTCGAGTTACTCCCTCCGTCTCAAAATAAGTGTCTCAACTTTGTCCTCACAGGGTGAGTATTCGCAAGTTGACGCATTTAGCTTTGTTTGGTGATTCTGTACTCATCCTTGGAGCCTCAAACTATTCAACACCCACGGATCCTACAGGCTAGCAAGGCAGCCAACTGCTGGATGCGACAATGCTGCCACTTTGTTTATCAGTTCTAATAACGAAAAGCTTCCTCAGTGTCTTCCTACATTTATGTTTTCAGGGAGAAGCTATGTCAGTATCAGTGCAATTCAAGCTCGAACCCATGGTAATCCCTAGCTTTGCTCAGACAAGTTGTTGCATCTCAAAAAGAAAATACTTCCTCCAATCCATATTACTTGTTGCAAGTCAGCAACAAGTAATATGGATCAGAGGAAGTAACCCTTTCGGTGACTTGAGTTCCATATAAACATGCCATTGTACGGCTTTGAAATGAAAATGGAAACATGTCATTGTACTCTCATTGAGATGAATTAACCTTAGTACAAGTGGTAAAAGGTTAATGCCTACTCACGCAACAAGTATGGTGTTTCAGTACACAAATTGAAAATGCAATGTTACACAAGTTTAGAAGTCCACCATATCATCATCACTAATTTCACAGTCGCCATCGGAAAGCCAAACATGATCAGGTGTTCCTCTCTCATAGTCACCTCTAGTTGGATGCCGAACCTTCACCTTCCCATGTTGACATCCATAGCACTCACCATTGTCTGACGGCTCCAGGAAACAGCAACAAAATGTCTCCACACCACATTCTAATTTTCTTTCAGCAAAGTAGATACCTTCAGTCCAGATTCCTGATTTACTCTTAATCTTGGCAATAAAATTGTAATGCCAATAGGTTTTTCCATAACTTTCAGGGCTATAACAATGCTGAGTAACCTTGACGAAATAGAACTTGAGGAACTGCAACAATTATCAAAACAAATATACAGACATGCAAGTATATTCACATGAAAGATGCACTGCAACTTCAAAGTTCACAACTGAATATATACCTTGTATTCTTCTTGTTGTGTAAATGCAATACAACAATCTTTAGACATTGTCGTGATCCTACTATCATCAAAGCTTTGCTTATTTCTCCTGCAATTTAATTCAGCCCAAACACCTGCCAGATCGTATATGTTATCAATCTTGCGTGAGGCGAGAGACCTGCATATGCAGTTTATGAAGTATTAAACACTAGATGTTATTATACGCTCAAACGAACTTGACACAGAACTTAATGTGTTGGATTTGCATACCGAGCTAAATCATATCTGTACTTATCATTCTCCTCATCTTTTGAGTCCAATTCCACAGATCTAAACAGTTTCTTTCAATATAATGAAGTTAGTAAACGTTGCACACAAAATAAAACTGGATAAAATTATGATGGTCCTTAGGATCATTAGCATGAGCCTGAGATAATCACTCACCTACAAGTATAATCAGGATTAGCATAGTCCAACAGCCAATCTGGCACTTCTACATTTGCCTCAATCATCAATTCCAGCAAGCCTTTTGCTATGGACCGGTTGGACTCAGTGAAGAAGGAAGTGGCAGAACCAACTCTCCCAAATGTTCTAATCCTCTCAACATATTCCTCAACAGACTTTGGAAGATCATAGTTAATCAAATGATCAACATTTGCAACGTCCAAGCCTGGTGAGGCTGCATTGGCAGCAATCAGGATAGAAATGCCGCTAATCTGGAAAGGTAGCGATGTGCTCTCTCTCTCCTTCAAATAGCATATGCATATGATCAATATATAATTAAAGATGACAAACAGAACAGTTAAATATTTACTGCTCTCGGCTCAACAGACAATTGTAATGAAAGAGCCAAGATAATGCTAAGGCCCATTATCTATCTATTTGCATGATTAATAACAGCCTTGACTAGATGCAATCTCAGAATACTTGTTCACTCATTCAGCTAAACGAGACAAGTGAACACAAGAGGCATGTAAGAGAATAGATGAAGCATTATAGTAGGTCTTCCAAGCAGAAGTGCAGAACCGTAAGTTCTTACTAGAACCTAGCAAACACTGAACGCTGAAGGTCATACATATAAAGCTACAGGAAGTATGAGACCAGCATGGTAGATGAGAGTAATTTAGGTTAAAATCTTCTTTATAACACAAACAATGCAGTTTAAAAACAAGTTAGGCAATTAGTGAAGAGTTCATATAAACATACGTACCTGCTGTGAACTGTCAGCAAAGATCACTGTTGCAGGAAAACCTTCATTGCATAGCCAATTCTTCAATGAATCAGCCTTTCCTTTTGTCTCGACAAAAACTACTGTTATGAGTTGGCTCTGCTAGACAAGCATGCAAGGTAACTTGAGAATTCTTTAAGCAGCAAACAGAGACCAATGTACTTGTTACACTTAGAATGGCAACAAGTATTACCATGCCGGCAGAAGAGACGGATTGCTTCTGTAACAGATTTAGCAGGAGGCCTCTTTTCTCTTTCTTCAGAGGCAAGCTCAATTTTCTGCTTAGTTAGGCCAATACTGAACTCCAACCTCCCATCGGTGATAAATAAGTAATCTGACAAGAAATCCCAAGCCAGTTTCTGCAAACATGATCAAAGTAAAGAAGCTGGATAGAAGTCAAACGTATCTAAGCAGGCATAATCAAATGTGTATCGATATGTTAGTAAATAGCAGTCCCACTAGACAGAGTGAGTATACCAAAGAATTATTGTTGTTATAGACGCCCCATCTATTCTAACCAACGTGTAGCGTGAGTTCAGAAAGGACTGTCTCCCTCTCCCTCCCCCTTTCCCTCCCTACCTCCCTCCTGCTTATCCACACAAGGCGTACGAGCTAAATGTCTAGGCAACAGGGCATGGAGGAGGGCTCAGCTAGCTTAAGCATTAACTTTCCGAGCTAAGGCTCTCATGAGAACTGGCGGCTCGGCACAGGACAGCCGACAAGCACGGCGTCATGGAGGTGGGACGAGATCGATGGTGTGACCAGCTTGAGCTTCCTGACCAACGACATCCATGTCGGACAGGGGTAGCGGTGGCTCATCGCCAAGCATGGTGTCACATATTGATCCTAGCGATCTGCAGCATGCGAGCTTTGTCGATGTCTATCAATCCTTGGCTTGATCAATGCCTCACCCCGCCATCATGGCCACACTCCGAGCTTCACTGTGAAGACTGGTGAAGACTCTGGTTATAATGGTCACGAGTAAAAAGAATTATTGAGCGACCTGCTGGCGCTTTAATCAAACGAGGCACCTGACTCTTCTGCTGGAACCAGTTTTGCCCTGCAAGCATATAGGCAGGACCGGATACAGACAGAGTTCATATCGTATGTCCAGCCGCTGGAAAACTAGCTATGATCTATCCGCCCATGACAATCTGATATTGGAGCCTCCACACCATGTCTGGTGGCAAGGACATTCCAAGGAACTCACTGACACAGTACAGCTCATACTAGAAAAGATGACAGCGATGATTCTCATTTCTCACAGCTCATAGTAGCTTGGGGAAGATCATAGAGGATACCAGTAAGACATGAAAACATGCTGCCAACGTTGTGTAAACAAAAATATGAAATGAAAAAAATGCTTCAAACAGTAAAGAGAATTGCATGCTTCGTACCGTAAAGAATAAAAAATACTGATCCAGTTGAATGTTTAGAGCTATTGCAGAAAACAGAAGGCATGACAACATTGTTCTTACCTGTACTGCTGGTTGGAAAGTACCACTGGAAAGTAAAGTATGTCTGGCAGATTTCGGTGGAATATGCATGTCATCAACTATCTTCCTTAACATTTTTTCAAACCCCATATCCAGCATCAAACCAAGCTCGCATATGACCAGATACTTTATTGCCTCAAGGGAGACTTGAGAGGTTCTAACCATGTTGATAAGACGTAGGGGTGTAGAAACAACTATATCAATGCTCGCTTCAAGCTGACATTTCTACAATCAGCAGCAAAGAAAAGAACTTAATGGAAATGTGAAACTCTGCCCGAGGAAGAGAGAAGAAAACAAACGGCAATCACCTGCATCTTCCCTTTCATCTTTGAATGAACTCTTATTCCAGTTCGGTAAAAGAATTTCCTGATATCAGCACCAATCTGAAATATGATACCATTATCAGCGAAGTCTTTAGCACCGCTAACAGGTACTAGTGGCACACATAAATAAATACTCCCTCCGTTCCTAAATATGTCATTTTAGAGATTCCATTGCGGACTACATACGGATGTATATAGACGTATTTTAGAGTGTAGATTCACTCATTTTGCTCCGTTTGTAGTCCATATTGGAATCTCTAAGAAGACTTGCATTTAGGAATGGAGGGAGTAAAATTACCCTTTATGTCTGTGTAAGTGTGTATAACCATACTAAACAGACTCAATATTCCACAGATGAAGTAAAAGAACAATAAAATTGAAGACAAGAAACATTAGTAGTATGAAATATTCCACCGGAAAATTGCAAAACTATTTCACATAGATGCTGTACAGGGTAGTAACATCAAAGCATTTTTACTCACACAATCAAATATCAACAATCTCTCAAAGTAACTCATGAATAACGAATGTCACCACAGCTCTATGTGATTGATTCAAACAAGTGCAATATATTGTTGATCGGAAACTGTTTCAAATGTACACAGGCATACAAACACAGAAGTGTTTTCACATAAGCATCTTCACATACCAAAGGATTACATCTGGTACGGATGAGAAGATAGTTTCTAGCTTTCTGCATACTACTAGTGCACGCTTCACATTTCTAAGCTAGAATAGGTCACAAAAAAGCAGCTACCAGCTTTAGAAAACTAAAAATCATCAGCAACGGCTGCAGATAACGAAGCTTTACTTTTGATCAAAATTAAGAGCCCCCCCCCCCCCTCCCCGCCACCTTGATTGATACCCTTAGTTATGGAAGCCACCTATTAGTGAGAAAACAAAGCGCATATGTAGTTACCGATGTGAATAGAAAATGCACAACAGATGTGCAATATATCCTAAATAAACAAATTCAACATTAAACTGAACTCACAAAACCAGGAGTAATAAAGCTGATTCTTTGATTTGGCAGCCTCAATCCGTAAAAACTAGTATGTTCGGTTTGCAGTCGCAACCAATCTGCTGCAGCGTGTAATCATAAGGAGTTATAGCATAATTTGGCTCCGTAATAATGACAACATAACAGCTACCTGCCTAAGTACATTTTTCATGATAAGGATGTCAAAGCTACCATGGTGAGTACAACTAATAGACACAAGACAATTGCGACCACAGGCGTGGCACAAGAGATATCACCGACAAGACATCTTGCAGTTTGTGTTTTATTCTAAAACGATTGCAGAGAAAAGTTTGGCTTGGCTCTCTTCGAATAGTTGTAAGATTTTACAGAAAAAATATAGCTGTAAGGTCTTTTGAAAAAATTCATCCATATTTTATTATTCAAATAAACACAAAACTTTTTGAAGTCGGTTGCAAGATAGAGAGAATATGCGCAAACAAATTCACCTTGGAATCTGCTGAGAGGCATCCTCTTACCTGTTTTGCAAGCCTGGCGGTAGGCACGAGCAAGAGCGCGCGTGGTTTTGTTCTTGCTGCTACTACCGGCGCCGTCACCAGCCCACTCAACACCGGGATGAGTAAGGCGGTCGTCTTCCCGGACCCCTTGCGCGCGCAAACCAACAGGTCCCGGCCGGCCAGCACCATCGGGATCGAGTAGCACTGCAACGGAGTCGGGGTCTCGAATTGACACCTCGCCAAGTTGTGCAGAAGTGCTTCCGCCAGACCTACCTCCTGGAACCCATACACCGGCCCTGGCAATGCCTCCCTGCTCAGATTCCCGATTGCCCCTTCCACAATCTTGAGCTCAGCTAATCCTTTGGCGTGCTCACCTCCTGCCATCTCGTAAGCTCTCACCTTGGGGAGAAGTGTGGCGGGCGAGAGATCGATCCTGTCCTCTTGGTCGGGCAAGACGCCGTGCCGCGACATGGTGTGAGGATGTTGGTGATTTGGTGCCTCAAAGTAATTTGGGGATTTTCGCGAGAGGAACAACTAACAGAGGTTTTCCTTTATAGTACCTCGTTTGGAAGTTGATATTAGGCCTCAATATTGGAAATTGGCATTGGTCTGACTCTGACCCGAATATCGCTCTTCAGATGGATGTGGTATTCGCGATTGGAAACCAGCCTGAATATTTGGAGCCTCCATGCTCGATATTGCCTGCCCTTCCCCAATTCGGAGCCTCCACCCTTGATATTGCCTTTTTTTGATGTAAAAAAAAAAAAAAACCCATACCCCTTCGCCCCCGCTCGACGAAAAGAAAGAAGCGCAGGCGGCGGCGCGATTCAGGAGCTCCAACAGCGGCGCAGGTGAGTTCCATCCTCCTCCTCCTCCTTCTCTATCCCCGGCGAGGCTCCGGACATCCTCATCCTTCTCCCTCCTCGCGCCAATCCTCCTGTCTTCCTGCCATCCCGACGGAGGTGCTCCCTCCCCCCGCGGCGGCGGCTGTCTCTTGTGTGCCATGGCGAGAGCCCACCTCGCCCTCCCCTCCCAACCACTGCTTGAACCCCATCTGGAACGCCCCCTCGGGCCAGAACCCTAATTTTTTTTCTCTCATCTGATTTTTCTCTGCTTCTTGCAGGCCACTGTGTGTGTGAGTGTATGGATCCTTCTCGGTAGCCCGATTCAAAGTGCTGCTGCTATATAAGGGTTGCTGCTCATGTGCAAGTGCCGCTGTTTTTGTACAAGTGCTGATGTGTACAGTGCTTCTGCATACATGATTCTGATGTATAAATGTTTTTTTCTAAGTGCTGCTATTGTACTCTTTATATACAATTATTTGGAAAATGTTCACATATTGCATATAATTTAGTTCTAAACATTACACAAAGTACAATGTTCATCCTATCACAAATGAGTAATTCCATCGTGTTGTATATATGGAGCTGTTTGGGAGACCTCCTCGGGAGCACCTATTTGCGTCAAGGAGACGTCCGTTCGCATAGGAATCGCGCGACTGGGCCGGCCATTTGGATTGACCTCGCGCGAGAGGTCGGGAGACAAATGCATAAAAAGAAAAAAGCGAGCTACCTCCACTTTATACGCCCGACAAGGTAGCCACCACACCCACTAATGCTTTTGTGACATATCTGTGGGCCGAATGCAAATGAACTGAAAACCGCGGCTTAAATTGGGGATTACTTAAAAACTGTTTAAACTGTTCTGCAATTACGAATACTTTTTGACAAACGTGACCAATTTTAAATTTCGGAACATCTTTTGAAACTGCGAATACAATTTAAATTCCCGAATATTTTTAAAATTTGTAAAAAAAAAAGGTGACAAACTGTACATCTTTTGAAAATCCGAACAATTTTCTATAACGCAAACATTTCTGAAATGTTCCAATTTTTTTGTAAAACGTCAATAATTCCCTAAATCCCAGAACATACTTTGAAAATGCAAACATTTTTTTTAAATGGTGAACAAAATTTGAAAAAAAAAGTATGACTTTTGAAATGCAGATAAAATTCTTGAATCTGAGAACAGTTTGAAAATCCTTAAGATTATTTGTTCACATGAACAAAAATTAAAAATGGAAACCTTTTTTGTAAAATGCGATTTCAAATTCCAGAACATTTTTGAAAACGCAAACATTTATTTCAGTGGTGAACAAATTTTGAAAACAGGTACAACTTTTCAAATGAAGAAAAAAAAATTGAACCTGAGAACAATTTGAAAATCCCAAAGATTTTTTGTATATGTGAACAAAAACTTGAAAATGGAAACATTTTTTGAACTTTTGAACTAAAATTTGAAAACATGATTGTTTTTAACTTATGAACCTGTTTTGAAACGCACACATTTTTTAAATATAACGAACATTTTTCTAATTGTGACAACAAAATTAGAAAAAAGAAACATTTTCTGAATTTCTAAACAAATTTCGGAACTGGAACGTTTTCTGAAATTCCCAAACATATCTGAATTTGTGAACAAAATTAGAAAAATGAACATTTATTGAATTTCTGAACAAAATTTTAAAACAGGAACATTTTTCCAAAATTGGCATATTTTTTTAATATGTGAACAGGAATGAAAACATTAAAGTTTTTCTGAATTTGCGATTTTTTTGAAACGGGAACATTTTTCAAAATTTTCAAACACTTTTCTCAAATGACAACATTTTTTAAAATTCCTGAGCAATTTCTAATTCGTGAACAGAATTTAAAAACGCAAACACTCTTTGAATCTGTGAACAAATTTTGGAAGATGATTACGTTTTGAATTTTTCAACAAATTTGAAAGCGGGAACATATTTATTATTCAAGCAATTTTTATTTGTAAACAAAACTTAAAAAGAGAAACACTTTTTGAAATTTGGCACATTTTTTGAATATAAGTGAACAATTTTCGAAATTTTAAATTATTATGAAATATCTGGAAAACAATTCGAAAACAGGAACATTTTCTGAAAAAACGAAAATATCTGAAAAATACAAATTTTTAAAAATTTCTGAGACATTCATTGAAAATAGAAAAAATTCAAAAAAAACAGAAGAAGGTAGAAAAAAAGACAGAAAAAAGAATGAGAAAAAACAAAAAATGAAAGAAAAATCAAAAATAAAAACGAAAAATTAAAACCGGTTCAGGAACCTTCTAGAAGGTTTTTAAAACCGAGAAAACCGGCTAGAAAGATTCATAGAAGGTTCCCAAAACCGTTATATGGAACGCTTAAAATGTCGGCCTAGCCGGCCCACCCGCGAGAGCTCGCTCGATAGCCCTGTGCGGTACCCCGACAGTTTGCTGCAGAGAGCAGCAAATAGGGTTTTCTGACTTCCTCTTCAGCGCCGGTTCTCTTACCGGGCGCTCGCAGCAACCTCGCGTGGGTCGGCCCAGCTAGCACGCTTGCTCCTTTCCACTCATTCGCAGCTGCGCGTTTCGTTCGTTCGTTCCACTTTTTTGGTGTTCCTTCACAAAACTGAAAAAACGAATGGATCTGAAATTTATGAATTTGACACAGAAGTTCATCAATTCTAAAAAACATCTCATCAACTTTTGGCACAAATTTCATGGTATTTGAAAAAATTTCATTGAATTTGCAAAAAAGTTCATTGTATTTGAAAAAAACATTGGATTTGAAAAAAGTTCATCAAATTTGAAAGCAGTTCAACGAATTTGAGAAAAAAGTTCACCGGATCTGAAAAAAGTTCACCGGATTTAAAACAAAAAGTTCATCAAATTTGAAAAAAGTTCATCGTATTTGAAAAAAAACGAATTTGAAAAAAATTCAGCGAAATTTGAAAGAAAGGTCATCGAGTTTGGAAAAAGTTCTTCGAATTTGACAAAAAAATATCGATTTTGCAGAAAAAAATCATGAAGAAAAAAAGTTTCTCAAACTTGAAAAAAGAAAAAAAGAGGGACAAAAAAAAGAAAATAAACACATGAAAGAACAAAAGGAGAAAAGCATGTAAGGAAACACAACAACTGAACTGGTCGGGTGTTTGTCGTGTCTTACTCTTAACACGCTCGTCGTGAGATCAAATCCTGGCTCTCGTACGATTTTTGCTCTTTAGAAACAGAGAAGAAAAATGACTAGTATTGGGCGCTAAAGGCGCCGAATAGGATTTAGTGTCTGTGCATATTGTTGAGCCGGGCCTTGGAGATGCGAGTTTGGCCTGTTTGGATGTCTAGTGTGTATTTAAATTTTGGCCCGTATAAAATTTAAAGCACCTCCCAGCCACACGCGTTAAGAACAATCGAATCGATTGTTTCTTCTCAGACACACTCTCTGCATGCAACGGAAGGGAACCGGCATAGAGAACTACTTATAATTTGACTTTATATTCATATCCCAAAAAGACCTATTCCCTTTTCACTTTCATCTTAATCACATCTCCTACAACAGATTTAGTGAAGCTATCAGTGCTAGCTCTCGACTCGTCGCTTAACTTCTTCTCTAGATTCACTCGGCACTAAACTCCAATATTATTAGCTTACTCGTACTTCCCATCACCTAGTCATTTTACTCATATTGAGCCTTTAGTGATTCTTTTGAAATTGTGTTATGGGCCCATGCACATCCTATATTTCAACATCTTCTTATCTTCTTCACCGCCACACACTTTTTGTGTATATAATTTGGATGTCTCATTGCGATGTCATACTGGGATTATAGACATATCATCCATGTATATGGAGTGTATGCATTTTGTGTTCCCTTTGGCCTCCGCAAGGCAAGGACAACCACACAACTACACCAGAATATGGCCCACCATCTTAAACATATGAGAGAACGCTTGACAACAAAAATCATTGGGCGACTGTGGCATCCCCGCCTGGCCCAAACGAGTTGCTTGCACATGCCGGCCCAGGATAACTTCCCAACACGTGTCAGTATCATGTTACATTGCTCCAAACATGACTTTATTGATAATACGGGGTATGTAGCCCGATTACAATGGGGTATAATCCGTATAACTCCATAGTAGAGTTATTCGACGGCGAAAGAACTAAATGACAGCGGAAGACTAGGTTGACGGCTTGGTTGGGCTTCATAATTCACAAGACTGACTGGGGCTACCATCTAGCTTATCCATCTCCAGAATCTGGCCACGCGCAAGGCGACAAGTATTTGAGTGGACTTGCAAGACAATTGGTTATATAGCAATCAAATGAACAAGTAACAAAGTAATGACAAAGTTTAAGCAACAACAACAATAATATCCTGACAAGATCACACGTAAACTTACCGCTATACTAGAAAGTAAATACGCCTGACTCACTGAGACCACGTCTCGCGTGCAGTCCGAACAACACTTTGCCTTTCTTAGTCCAACATAAAACAACTTATTGTACCTTGGTACGACGGTACCGACCACAACATTATCATGCAATTCTTTCTCAAACTTGACCATTACTAAATTAAAGTTGACCTAATCCAAGTGGTCAAAACTCTCTACCATAGCCTCTTACTTCTTTACACAAGTGGCCTTATATTAAAGTATCGTAATCTAAAGTGGCCAAACAGTTTGTCTTAAATCATGACTTACATACTTTACTCAACTTTGAAACCCTGTTCTGCTAAACTATACTCTAGTTAATGAATGATAGGTTAGTGGCTTACTCCCGAACTTTTGACCACGATCGTGGACGCGACTATTCGAATAGGTTTAACACACACTATGTAGAGGTTGTACACTTTACCCACACCATAGACTCTAGTCTAGTGAATACTATTCATATCATGGCACTCTAACCGTGTCTCCGACCTCCCGCAGGCTAGCCCTAGGAAAGAGGATTTGGGTCCCTGCCACCCTGTGGCACAACTTATTCCCCCTAGGAATCTTTCGAGTATACTCTTACCAACAAAGGCTCTAAAAGTTAGGATGCAAATCTCCTGGCCAAAGGAGCTACTACCTTCCAAACTCCCCATCTGTGGAGACACGTGAAAGAGACATAACTATAAACAAAATAAGGCCCTCCCACAAAGGCAAATTTGGTCGTACAAGTTAGTAAGGTTCTCAGGCACCGTGGTTTCTCATGTGAGCATCAATGGAGAAGGGTGTGTGACACTACACTATTGTTCCCTCCATCAGTAATAGTGGCATCCCACTTTACTACCGAATAAAATATGACTGATATCATTTAACAGTAATGTAAACTGTGAACATCTACTAAAGACTGCAAAACAACTATGTAATGCATCTACTAGCACTAAGATGGTAAAACAACTAGGTAACGCTTTTACTGAAAGTAATATGGTAGTGTAGAACTACTACTGAAAGTAGTACCGACAAAAGTAAACAACAGACAAAACGATGAGCATAGAAACACGGAAAAACACTCAAACAAAGTCAAGCGATGTCATGGGTTGTCCATTGCTCATGATAAGGAGTTGGCTTGCCTTTCGTCAACATGTCTTTATGAAGTGGTGCGGTGATCCTCCTGGCAAAGTGCGTCGATGAACAGGGTCTTAGTAACGGCCTACTTAGGTTAGACAAACAAGGGCAAAACTATGAGCACAAACAAGTAAGCAAGCAATACTAACAGAACGGCCTCATAACGAGAAAATCGAGGGCATGGGAATCACCTAAATCGGAAATACGAGTTAAAAGATATGAGGGTTTGATTGTCACAGACCAACTATAAAACAAATTGTCGGCATTCTGGGAACGGGGGTCCCCAGACTTGCCTGCCTGCGGCCTGCGACGTGGCTCAAGTCGGGGCCCAGTGCAGCCCAGCTTAATCAGCTCAAGCTCAAGACCCTCGCGAGGAGCCAAGCCTCGCGGGGCGGACGATAGGAAGCTTCCTCAGGAGCGGCCTCATCAGGCAGGCTCGCGAGGAGGCGGAGAGATCAAGGCAGGGCACCTCGCGAGGAGCCCGTGACGCAAGCCATGACGATCGAGATGTTGGGGAACGTAGTAATTTCAAAAAATTTCCTACGCACACGCAAGATCATGGTGATGGTATAGCAACGAGAGGGGAGAGTGTTGTCCACGTACCCTCGTGAGACCGTGAAGCGAAGCGTTATGACAACGCTGTTGATGTAGTCGACGTCTTCACGATCCGACCGATCCAAGTACCGAGCGCACGGCACCTCCGAGTTCAGCACACGTTCAGCTCGATGGCGATCTCCGGCCTCCGATCCAGCCGAGCTCGGAGATGAGTTCCGTCAAGACGACGGCATGGTGGCGATGATGATGTTCTATCGCAGGCTTCGCCTAAACTCGCGACGATATGACCGAGGTGGAATATGGTGGAGGGGGCACCGCGACACGGCTAAGGGCGATCCGTAGATCAACTTGTGTGTCTATGGGGTGCCCCCTGCCTCGTATATAAAGGAGCAGGGGAGGAGGCCGGCCCTAGGAGGGGCGCCAAGTGTGGAGTCCTACTAGGACTCCCTAGTCCTAGTAGGATTCCACCTCCTTGTTGGAGTAGGAGAAGGGAAAGAGGGAAGAGGGAGAAGGAAAGGGGCTGCGCCGCTTGTCCAGTCGGACGGAGGGGCGCAGGCCTCCTTCCTTTTGGCCTCTCTCCTCTATTCCCGTATGGCCCAATAAGGCCCATATACTCCCCGGCGAATTCCCGTAACTCTCCGGTACTCCGAAAAATACCCGAATCACTCGAAACCTTTCCGAACTCTGAATATAGTCGTCCAATATATCGATCTTTACGTCTCGACCATTTCGAGACTCCTCGTCATGTCCCCGATCTCATCCGGGACTCCGAACTTCTTCGGTACATCAAAACTCATAAACTCATAATATAATTGTCATCGAAACCTTAAGCGTGCGGACCCTACGGGTTCGAGAACTATGTAGACATGACCTAGAACTGTTCTCGGTCAATAACCAATAGCGGAACCTGGATGCCCATATTGGTTCCTACATATTCTACGAAGATCTTTATCGATCAAACCGCATAACAACATACGTTGTTCCCTTTGTCATCGGTATGTTACTTGCGAGATTCGATCGTCGGTATCAATACCTAGTTCAATCTCGTTACGGCAAGTCTCTTTACTCGTTACGTAATGCATCATCCTGCAACTAACTCATTAGTCACATTGCTTGCAAGGCTTATAGTGATGTGCATTACCGAGAGGGCCGAGATACCTCTCCGACAATCGGAGTGACAAAACCTAATCTCGAAATCGCCAACCCAACATGTACCTTTGGAGACACCTGTAGTACTCCTTTATAATCACCCGATTCGTTGTGACGTTTGGTAGCACCAAAGTGTTCCTCCGTAGCACGGGAGTTGCATAATCTCATAGTTACAGGAAATGTATAAGTCATGAAGAAAGCAATAGCAACATACTAAACGATCAAGTGCTAGGCTAACGGAATAGGTCATGTCAATCACATCATTCTCCTAATGATGTGATCCCGTTAATCAAATGACAACTCATGTCTATGGCTAGGAAACTTAACCATCTTTGATTTAACGAGCTAGTCAAGTAGAGGCATACTAGTGACACTATGTTTGTCTATGTATTCACACATGTATTATGTTTCCGGTTAATACAATTCTAGCATGAATAATAAACATTTATCATGATATAAGGAAATAAATAATAACTTTATTATTGCCTCTAGGACATATTTCCTTCATGAGACCAGGCGGGCGCCAGGCGGGCGCTGGCCTGTGCAGTGTCCTTGTTTCCCCTTCGGTGCAAAGGGGGCAAGCACAGGTCAAGGCATCAGGCAAAGGTTACCGTCTCGGTGCAACAAGATGAAGACCAGCAGAACGGCAGGATGGAGGTCATCGTGGAGCCCAGGACGGCGTCATCGTCAGAGCCTTTGGCAGCCGAAGACCAACTTTAGTCAGGATAAGTGTACTAGATGTTCCCCTTCAAAATGGCCAATTGTTGGCGCCCTTCCCGCTCATTATTTGGGAAGAGGTCCAGGGCCTCCCTCTATAAATAGGGCTAGCCACCACAGGGCAGGAGGACGGGAATCGATCAGAGAGAAAGAAAGAGAGAAGCGACTGAACTCACCCAAGCAGTTCATCGCACCAGCTCAAGAACAGCCCCTCGCAAGGCTGTTCCCCTTTGTACTGTTCATCAACAGCCCCTGAGGCAATCCACCACACCACACACTGGAGTAGGGTATTACACCACAATGGTGGCCTGAACCAGTATAAACCTCGTGTCCCTTGTGTGTTCTTCTTTCTAGCTTAGATTCCTTGCGAGCCTCGAAACGTGCACTGGTAGGGGAAAGATCTTCGTGCGCACCCTAGTGTTCGAACCTCAAGGGTCTGCCGGAACCCGAAATCCGACATTTGGTGCGCCAGGTAGGGGTGCGCCGGAATCATTCTTCCGCCGCCTCGCGTTCCGTCGCCTCGCCGTTCAGATGTCAAGCGACCCGACTGCCAACGCCGACTGCTAGGCGGCGTGGCCCGCCCACGCCGTGTCGCCGGCTCAGGGCGACCTCAACCTTGCGCCTCAGGCAGCTCGTGTTCCGCAGGGCGCTGCGGGGTGCGGGCGACGCGGACAAACGTCGCCTGCCCTCACACCGCGGCAGGTGCGGTCAGAAGCAAGAGCCTCAAGCCACGCCGCGGCCACAGCACCGCACACCCGACGGGAGCAGGCGAACTCCAGGTCTGCGCTCACGGTGGCCCGAGAGCTGCTACGGTGCCGGCTGCTGGAGGGCGGCCGTGATGTGTTGTTAGAGCGAGTGGCCGAGCTCCTGGATGCCGCCGCCTCGGGAGCACCTCCTTTCTGCGTCTAGCTGCCGCCCCAGATCCATACGCGCCCATGCAACTCCAAGCGGGCTCAAGGGCCTACTCTACGCTAACCCGGCCGGCAGCACCGGGCGACAAGTCGCGCCCGCCCCGTCCCCGGCCGGCGAAGGGGTGCACGCCGCGACCTTTGGCCTCGGTGGACCTCCACGCCACCACCCCCAAGACAACACTCCAGGCCGTACTGCGTGGCATATGGGGCACTACGGCGAGACTCACGGGGCGGTGGCCCCAGAAGCTTATGTGCCCCACATGGTGGATCAAGAGTGCGCGTCGGAAGAAGATCATGGCTCATTCCTCGGGCCAGGCTAGGGCGAGGAGGCGCCAGAAGCTGAGCTCTTTCAGGAACCCCAAGAGAACCTCGACAACCGCGCTGGTGGCAGCAATTATCGGGTACCACTAATTCCTCAGGAGCAAGCTTATGCTAACCATGGGTCGCATGAGGTACAGGTCGCCGCAGCAGATGGCTGCCCCAATGCTGCAGCCTCTTACCCCTCGGGAGGAGGGCATCGGAGGCTGCATGAGAGGGGCCGAGATCTGTGTTCGTCCCCGCGGCGCTCGACTCAAGGCGTTCTCGGGAGGTAGGCCCTCTGCCCGTGGTCGTCGGGGGAACCGCTGGCGACCGCTCTACCCCATTGGCGTCGTCCTTGGTCTCCGGCCACCGTCAATGGCGGTACAGTGTGGCGCAAGGCGGGGCCCTCGTCTAGCGATATGAAGCAAGGCCGGTACCTGTGAAGAAGGCCCAGTGCCTGTGAAGCTCGCCACCCCGTGACACTCTCACGTAATAACGAGTGGGGCTGTACATGCCCCGGAGTCTCCGGAGAGCCGCCCTCGGGCCTCGGGGGCTCCCGCCCGCGCCCAGTGGCAGCACTTAGCTCCGCACTAGTGAGAAGACGTCGAAGACTAGACTAGGTGTCGGACACAGCTTTTTGCTTTTTGCCTTTTCCTCTGTTGACAAGGTTCTTCGATTTGAATTTAAGTCGGATTTGAGCTTGAGACTTGCATGTGTTTGGGGAAGGGGTGTTTAGTCTCGTTCGAGCAATCTCTCATGTTCTGGTTTCGGCTTTGCGTCCAAAGTTAGCGTCAGCTTCCTCCCCTCGTGAGCCCCTCGCGAGCCGGGCCAGGCCAAGCACGTCTACAATCTGGACCGCTGTCGCCGCACCCTCTCCGGAGGCTCTTATCGCAGGATCAAAGGGTTCACCCAGAAGACACTAGGGGTGCTGCGGCCCCCCGCAGGCCCGCTCGGGACTCGTCGGGGTCAAAAGGTAAAACAAGTCAGCTGACCCATCACCGGGCCAGTAGCTAAGCTCACATGCAGCGTTATACTTACCAGGGTACTGATCGCAAACCTTTACATGAGGGGCTTCCCCTCCCAAAATGCTCTTACAATCTCCAGGGCTGATCCCGAGCCTTCTTCATGCAGGGTAAACAGCGGCATGCAATCAGTCGGACATATCACCCACCGCATCTTCTGGGGCGCCTCCAGAGGCGTCGCTAGCGTCACTAACATCATCACCACCACCGCCAACACCTCCGTCAGCGCAAGACTCGTCCACAACGCCGCCTTCATCAGCGGCCACGATCACGTCGTGATCATCAGATGCGAAGGCACTGACGAGGGCGTCCACGTTGTCCTCCACCCATTGCGCCAGATCGCCCCAGATGGCTATGGGCACAGGTGCAATGGCGGCATCGAAATCAAAGTGGGGGTCCCTATCCTGCATATAGCTGAAGACGCGGGAGAAGGCACGCCCGAGCAAGGCTCGGCTCCTCTCCTTGACAAGCCAACGAGACCTCTCAGAGCGGTTCTCCAGAAGCGTCATCACGTCGGTGAAAAACTGGAGGTTGCCGGCACAGTTGGTCTCATGCGGCTCCTTGGTGGCAGCCTCGCAAATGTTGCTCAAGGCTGTGTTAGTCCCTGGGCGTTCGGAGCATGGGGGCAATGCTCGTGCTCTAGAATCCGCCACTGACGGATCTCCTCCTCATTCCGCCGTGCGATGGCCTCAGCACCATCAACCCTCTGTTGGAGAAGAAGCAGCTCAGTGTGGGAAGAGGCCAGCTCCGCCTGTGCTGTGCCAAGGGCGGCTGCGGAGGAGTCCGCACTCCGCGTCACTTCAGCCAGCTTGACCCTGAGGGGCGCGGTCCTACCCTCAGCTTTGGCCCTGATCAGCTCCAGCCTCACCTCGTACCCGTGCTCAAGATCCGAGCGAGCAACCGCCATGCGGTGGTCGACCTCTTCTTGGACTCCAGCTTCGCGCGCGGTGACGTCATCCTCCGCCTGGGTTACCAGGTGCTCCCTCGTCTCCAACCGCTCAAGGTCGGGGTTGCGCTCGGCGGCCTCCAGCGTCAACACTTCCTTGCGCTTCTGGAGCTCCGCCTAGTCGACGGAATCCCCCTTCAGTGACACCAGAGCCTCCTGGGGTAGTTCCACTTGCTGCTCTAGAGAGTTGCTCCAGGCTTGGAGCTCTTATGTGCGCTCCTCCGCATCTGTGCGCCGTCGGTCTGCTTCCCGGGCCTCCTCGACGGCCTGGGAACAGGCCTCTCGCGAGGCCGCCAGCGACGCTTCAGCCTTCGCGTTATCAAGGTCATGCTGGTGACGCGCAAGGGCGATGGCTACGTTCAGCTTGCGCCTCTCCTCAGCGAGGCGCAGGCCCTCGGCCTCAAGGCACGCATCCTAGACAGCAAGCTCCGCCCCAATCCGGCTCACCGCATCCGCCACCCCCTGGAGGAACTCTTGACGAAGGGCGCGACGCTCCCGAGCGTGCCTGAGCACGTCTTCCGTGTCACCCTCTGCCCCTGGCGTATGTGGAGGGCCCTGAGGCGGCATGCTCCCTCCCGGCGCGGGGCTGGGGGTTGGTGCCCCAGCAATCGCTTGACGGACCTCGCCAGGAGCTCGGCCTGGTGCCGGCCCGTCCCCAGAAGAGGAGCTCAAGACTGACTTCAGCCAGTCACCATCCACGATCAGGGAAGGAGCACGGGGCAAGCAAGCTGCGCCCCAGGAGAGCTCGGGAAGGGAGGACAACAGGCGCGCAGGCTCGAGGTGCCCAGCGGGATGGACCACTCCGACCGGCCGAGTGGCAGGGGCGCTGCTCGAGCTCGGCGCGCCTAGGGTCAGCAGAGAGGACAAAGCTTGGGGGGATGGCTCCTTGGCCGTCTCCACGAATTCGGCAGGAAGGGCCCTGAAAGGCCGCAGTCAGCTGCAAGAATAGAAAGGGAAAGGAGCAGAGAGAGAAGAGGACTTACTCATCCATGGCAAAGTACTTCCTGCGCTTCAACAGGCAGCAAGGGCGATCGTCACCGCCCAAGGCCTCCTTCCTCTTGCGGAGGGCCTCGAAGTCTACACGGAACCGGCCTAAGCGCTCGGCGCAGGGTCGGTCAGTGGCACGGAAGAGGCGTCAAGGTGATCAGCGCAAAGGGGACCGGCCTGGGGGACGCCGCCAGGCGCCGTCTCATGAGGAGCGGCCGGGGCCTCGGGAGCCGTAGGCCAGAACTCCTCGCCTGCCACTGCTCTAGGATGGGCTTCGGGAGATGCCGCCTTCGGGGCTCCGAGCGGCGTCAGCATCTCAACATCATCCCCTTCAGCTCCCGGTGGTTCTTGTCTCCCCGCTCCATCGCCTGAGACAGAGCCGCTTTGGGTGACCGGAAGAGCAACCACGGCGACTGGGTTCTCGCGGGGCCCCGTGAGGCCAGCCGGGCGCAGCCCCCACTCGTCAAAGCTGGGCATCTGCCTCACAAAATCGGCCCTGCCCGAGCAAAGATACAAGAGGGCATCATCTTGCCGAAGGCTGCCTCAGGAAGGATCGCCAGTCAGGACCCTAAGTACCGTCTTCAGCGCTTCAGGCGCCAGATCCTCCTCCTGGAGCCGCATGCGGTCTTTGTGCCCCGCAAAGTCCCACATCCGATGGGAATGGCGTTGGAGAGGAGCAATGCGGCGTTGGAGGAACTCCTTCACCACCTTGGGCGCCGTCACATCGAGCGCCCTCAAACTCTGGAAGCAGCGCTAGACAAAGGCGAGCCGGGGGCTCACGAGCGTCTCATGATCCCAGCCTGAGTTGGGAACAGCACGCAAGGTTGGGTGCGAGAGCAGGGGGCTGGGTACTCCGACATCCACGTACAATCACCGCTCTGTGAACCTGGCCTCAGGAGGAGGAAGGCCGAAATCGATCCCTGAAGCAGCCGTCTCCGGCACAGCAAGGAAGCTCACACACCCCGAGCATTGAGTGGGGTCGCTCAGGTGCAAAGAGAAGAAATGGCGCAGCAAGGCAACGGAAGGAGGAATGCCCACCATTGCCTTGCAAACAAAAGCAAAGACATCCAGGAGGGTAATGGACTCAGGCCCGAGGTGCATCATGTGGATCTGATAATGGGAGAGCACCGCATTGAAGAAAGCGAAAAAGGGGGGAACCAGACCCGCCAACAGGGCGGCGAAGAACCAGACCTCCGTGACGACCCTATCAAAGGAGGCATGGGACCCAAGCCAGACCGTGGTCCTGCCGCATTCGTTGAAGATGGTAGCAAGGGCAGAGCGGACCTTGTTTAAGGCTTCGGGATTGAGTATGATAGACCGATCAACAGCGGGGGCCACCGCCGGAGGCAAGCGGGACGAAGGCGCGGGCTTCTTCCCCCCTTCCGGCTCCATGGCAATGGGAAGGAGGGAGAGTTCCAGTTGGATTGGAGGCGAAGGTTGGAGCCTGAGGAAGAAGGAAGGGCAGGAAGCACGCGGGCGGCGAAAGGGGAATGGCTGTGTGCAACCGCGGTTCTGCCTAGCCGGGCATGTAATGAGGCGTCGTGGGGAATCGGAGACGCCCACGTCCAATCAATCGCCACGCGGCGCCCAAGGCCATGAGCTATTGGGGGCTCGGCGCCAGACTTTCCCTTCGCTTTCTGCTAAGCCAAGTGCAGCGCGCGCTTGGGCGAGGGCTACGATCGGCGTGCAGGAACGGGGTCCCAGACTTGCACTGCAGCTGCGGCGTGGCTCAAGTGGGGGCCCAGTGCAGCCCAGCTTCATCAGCTCAAGCTCAAGACCCTCGCGAGGGGCCAAGCCTCACGGGGCGGATGACAGGAAGCTTCCTCAGGAGCGGCCTCATCAGGCAGGCTCGCGAGGAGGCGGAGAGATCAAGGCAGGGCACCTCGCGAGGAGCCCGTGATGCAAGCCATGACGATTGAGACCAGGCGGGCGCCGGCCTGTGCAGTGTCCTTGTTTCCCCTTCGATGCAAAGGGGGCAAGCACAGGCCAAGGCATCAGGCAAAGGTTACCGTTTCGGTGCAACAAGACCAAGACCAGCAAAACGGCAGGATGGAGGTCATCGTGGAGCCCAGGACGGCGTCATCGTCAGAGCCTTTGGCAGCCGAAGACCAACTTTAGTCAGGATAGGTGTACTAGATGTTCCCCTTCAAAATGGCCAATTGTTGGCGCCCTTCCCGCTCATTATTTGGGAAGAGGCCCAGGGCCTCTGAGGGAGTCCTGGACTAGGGGGTTTCCGGACAGCCGGACTATCAATATCCGCCGGACTTCAAGACTACGAAGATACAAGATTGAAGACTCCGGCTCGTGTCCGGAAGGTACTTTCCTTGGCGTGGAAGGCAAGCTTGGCGATACGGATATCTCCTACCATTGTAACCGACTCTGTGTAACCCTAGCCTCTCCGGTGTCTATATAAACCGGAGGGCTTTAGTCCGTAGGACAACATACATCTCAACAATCATACCATAGGCTAGCTTCTAGGGTTTAGCCTCCTTGATCTCGTGGTAGATCTACTCTTGTACTACCCATATCATCAATATTAATCAAGCAGGACGTAGGGTTTTACCTCCATCGAGAGGGCCTGAACCTGGGTAAAAACATTGTGTCCCTCATCTCTTGTTACCATCCGCCTAGACGCATAGTTCGGGACCCCCTACCCGAGATCCGCCGGTTTTGACACCGACATTGGTGCTTTCATTGAGAGTTCCTCTGTGTCATCACCGATAGGCTCGATGGCATCTTCAACCAACAACGCTATCCTGGGTGAGACTTTTCTCCCTGGACAGATCTTCGTATTCGGCGGCTTTGCACTGCGGGCCAATTCTCTTGGCCATCTGGAGCAGATCAAAAGCTACGCCCTTGGCCGTCAGGTCAGATTCGGAAGCTTAAACTTCACGGCCGATGTCCGCGGAGACTTGATCTTCGACGGACTCGAGCCGCAGCCAAGCGCGCCGCACTATGACGATGGGCACGATCTAGCTCTGCCGCCGGACAGTGCCTTGGTGGCCGCACTCGGATCCGCTTCGGCCATTAGTCCGGAGCCGATCGCCCATATCAAGGACCGGTGGATAGACGCCGCCCCGGGGGCTTCAACATCCACGGCGATGGAGACGAACACTGATCTTGTCCCCTGCGAAACTCATGGTTCCAAGACGCCGGACTCCTTGCCGGACTCCGAGCCTCCCGCGCCCCTGCCAATCAATTCGGATTGGGCGCCGGTTATGGAATTCACCGCCGCGGACATCTTCCAGCACTCGCCTTTCGGCGATATCCTGAATTCATCTGAAGCATCTCGCTATCGAAGAGTCTGGCGGACTATGGCGGGATGGTTGAAATGCGGACGACGAAGAAATTGAGCCCACCCACCACCCACTTTGTAGCCACCGCCGAGATTTAACCGACATGCTAGACTTCGACTCGGCGACATCGGCGCTATGGACGGCGATGCCGGAGGCGAACAGAGCCAACGCCTCAGAGGCACTGGAAGGCCACCTCGTCATATAGCGTATACATGGTGGATACCCCAAAAGAAGGGATGGCGAAGAAGCGTGAGGCAGATTCTCTAAAGAAGCAGCCCAAACGCCGGCGTCGTGGCGCCGCTCTAAATCCGCCACAAAGAAGAATGGAGATTCCGGCACGGAGACAATAACACTCGAGAGAGTGCGAAGGCGATCACCTCCCGCAAGACTCAGCGCGGGAGGGACTTGAAGCAAGCCCTCACGACAGGCGGCGGGCGAAGGGGTTGAGGATGATAACTACATGCCTCCCTCCGAAGACAAGCGAGCCTCAGCGATGGCGAATTCGCTGTGTACGAGGATCCCGTCAAACAAAGCGCTTCAAGCACGGGCTCATAGCCACGACAAACAGCCTAAAGAAAAAGCAGCAACAGCTCCAAGCTGATCAAGATCTGCTGGCGATCGATGGACCGTGGTCCTCGCGGTCAAGAGTATAAACTCGAACGCCCTCAAAAGTTACCCAAGGCGCAAGCTGCTCCCCGATTAGAGGAGGAAGCATACATACCTTCATCACCGGCGATGACATGGTGACCGACCACCCGTGGTCGTGGCGAAGAGTCATCCAGCCCCCGACCAAGATCGTACCCGGCATCGCTCCAAAAGTACGAAGCCAAGAGGGAACGCGCCGGACTTGCGAGACATACTGGAGGATAAGGCAAAGCAATCCAGATCCATCTACGGATCACGTGGGCGCCCTACGACCCACGACGAATACCGTCGTGCCGGATACAATAACCCTGGCCGGGCCGAACACAGCAGACAGCGCTCTCTTGAGCTGCGTCGCGACATCGCTCAATACAGGGGCGCTTCACACCCGCTATGCTTCACTGACGAAGTAATGGATCATCAGATCCCCGAAGGGTTTAAACCCGTAAACATAGAATCTTACGATGGCACCACAGACCCCGCGGTGTGGATCGAAGACTATCTTCTCCACATCCATATGGCCCGCGGCGATGATCTACACGCCATCAAGTACCTACCACTCAAGCTTAAAGGACCAGCTCGGCATTGGCTTAACAGCTTGCCCGCAGAGTCAATTGGGTGTTGGGAAGACCTGGAGGCCGCGTTCCTTGATAACTTCCAAGGCACATACGTGCGAACACCAGACGTCGATGACCTAAGCCACATTACTCAGCAGCCAGATGAATCGGCCAGACAATTCTGGACACGGTTCTTGACAAAGAAAAACCAAATCGTCGACTGTCCGGATGCAGAGGCCCTTGCAGCCTTCAAACATAACATCCGGACGAATGGCTAGCCCGGCACAGGGCAGGAAAAGCGAAATCCATGGCAGCCCTCACATCGTTAATGACCCGCTTTTGTGCGGGAGAGGACAGCTAGCTAGCTCGCAGCAACAATCTCCGTAAAAATTCGGCAGTCCGGATACTAAGGACAACAACGGCAGGTCACCCGAATCAAAAACAAGCGCGCGTGCGGCGACGATAAGGAGGATCTGGCGGTCAATGCGGATTCGAGGCTCAAACCGGTCGTGGAAGAAGCCATTTAAAGAACCACTCCGGTCCGTCAATCTGGACCGAATACTCGACCGTCTATGCCAGATACATGGCACCTCTGAAAAAACAGCTAACCACACCAATAGAGATTGTTGGGTGTTCAAGCAGGCCGGCAAGTTAATTGCCGAAAACAATGACAAGGGGCTAAATAGCGACGACGAGGAAGAGACCCGGCCGCCGAACAATAGAGGACAGAAGGGTTTCCCCCTGCAGGTGCGGACGGTGAATATGATATACGCGACCCATATACCCAAGAGGGAGAGGAAGCGCGCACTACGGGACGTCTATGTGATGGAGCCAGTCGCCCCAAAGTTCAACCCATGGTCCTCTTGTCCGATCACTTTCGATCGAAGAGACCATCCGACCAGCATCGCCATGGCGGATTCGCGCATTGGTTTTAGACCCAATCGTCGATGGGTTCCACGACGAGAGTCCGATGGACGGCGGTAGCAGCTTGAACTGCTTTATCGGGATCGGTCGCAAAATGGGCATAGACCCATCAAGGATTAAACCTACAAAGACAACCTTTAAAGGTGTCATCCAGGAGTGGAGGCCAAGCTATGCAGGCTCGGTCCTGCTGGAAGTGGTCTTGGATCACCGGATAACTTCCGAGCGAAGAGTTAATCTTCGACATAGTCCCGTTCGCAGCGGCTATCATGCTCGCTTTCGGACGAACGCGTTTGCAAAATTCAGCGGTGCCGCATTATGCATACCTAAAGCTCAAGATGCGAGGCCCTCGTGGAGTCATCACGGTCAATGGAAACACAGGCGCTCCTCGAGCGGAGGAACATCTGGCGGCTCTCGCGGAAGTCTGAGCAGCCTTCGCAGCAATTCTCAAGTCCGGCGGTTAAAAAGCCGGACAGCAAAGCGCGCCGAGCAATACCAACCAAGACCACTGGCGCGATCGAGCGCGCGTAGCAATCGGCCCTAACCCCGCCAGCAAGACGATCGCAAGAATAACACTCGCGTACATTATTATGCTCTGGAGATACCATGGGCGCAGGGAAGAACACGATCACAAGGGACCAAAGTGCGGCTCGACCACACGAGGGGCTCACATGGCGCCCCCCTTGTTTTATTTTTATCTTTTCTTCTTTTATGTATACAGGACTCTGTCAACGGAAGCCCGCCCGATGGCGAGCCTGCCGAACTCACGATGCAACGATCGGGGACTAAAGAGGGCGCGGACGAACACTCGTGTGGTCTCAATTACGAGCATTAAATTTGATTACATACACCAAGTCTGCAGCTCATCCCTGGAGGGGGACGTGTTTATTTAGTCCAAATCCCTTGCTTACCGCACTATCTGTATCAGTCCGCTCTACTAGCAGACTTTCTTTCATAAATAATGCAGCACCTCTTTATTGCAATTGCGTTATCTTTTATATGTTCATTACATGACATCTTGCACCCGTACATTTTGGTACGGCCGAATACGCCAGGGGCTTATGTTCCCCAAATTATGGTGTGATTAAGTCTGTAACGCCCCGGATCCGATGCGCCAGCTGTCCGCCAGTTGTTCGCCGTCGTTGCCATGTCATTTGCTTGTGTGTTGCATTTGCCACGTCATCATTTGCATTTTTATCATGTCATCATGTGCATCGCATTGGCATACATGTTCGTCTCATGCATCCGAGCCTTTTCCCCGTTGTCCGTTTTGCAATCCAGCGCTCTTATGTCCCCCGGCGTCTCCCTCTTCTCTCTTCTCTTGTGCGGGTATTAAACTTTCTCGGAATGGCCCGAGGTTTGCCAAGCGACCTTGGTATAGCACCGTGAACCGCTGTCAAGTTTCGTGTCATTTGGAGGTCGTTTGATACTCCAACGGTTAACCGGGTAACCGTAAAGCCCTCTTTTGTTTGCAGCCCAACACCCCTTCCAAAGTGGCCCAAAACCCAGCAAACCTCCCTCCATGTTCTCGGTCGTTCGATCACGATCGCTTGGCCGAAAACCGCTCCTCATTTGGACTCTCCTAGCTCCCTCTATCTATAAATAACCCCTCCCCCCGAAATTCGCGGATCAAATCACAGGCAAACCCTAAAAATTCCTCCCCGCGCCGCCACCTGTCCCGCCGCCGCCGTTCCACGCGCCGCCCGCCCATGAAACCCATCCAGGGCCCAGCGGGCCCGATCCGCGCCGCCGCCCGCCGAAACCTCGCCCGGCCTTGCCGCCGCCCGCTTCCGCCAGCGCCGCCGAAACAGCGCCTCTGGCTCGCGTCGCGCGTCCGGCCTCCATGGTCCCGCCTCCGGTCGGTGGTGCCTCGCCGCCGCCGCTCCCGAACCGTGCCCGCCGCCGTGCCGCCTCCTCGGCGGCGACCGCGCCCCGCCGTCGCGGGCGAGAGCCCCTCCGCCAAGGCGCCGGGCCGAAGCTCTCCGGCGCCGAGCTCGCTCCGCCTCCTCCGGCCTCCCTCCGGCGCGGATCCGGCGGGATCCGCCGGATCGGCGCCCGACCTCTCTCGGCGAACCCGGCGCCATCTCGGCGTGATCCGCCGCCGCCTCGTTTTCCGTGCGAACCCTAAGGTTGTTTTTCCCCTTCCCCGAAACTGCTAAGTCCCCAGGATTCTAACATTTTCGTGCATTTTCATAGCATCACATCTCCGCACCCATGGCTCCATTTTGGGCGTATAATGTGTCAAATTGTTCGCCTCGAAGAGTACATCATTCCATTCCATTGCATCATTTGCATTTGAGCTCATCTTGGTGCCCGAAATGCTATTGGAAAAGGGCTTCAGATCGTTAGTTCCAGAATCTTATCAGCTCGAGCTCTTTTGTCATTTTTGCCATGAATTATGTGTGCACCTTATGAACTTGAGTCCTACATGTGAGTTGAACATTGTCATGCCATCTTTCCAGGGGTGTATGCCATGTATTTTTGTGAGTTACGTTTTGACTAGAACAAGCATGCAAATTAGGGATGATGATGTTGCTGATTTCAGGAACTTAGTGTTTTCACTAAGTCTTGTCCTGCTGTTAATTTTATGCCATATGTTCATGTTGTTACAGAGAGATCCATGCCCTTTTTGAGTATGATCAGTAAGGGTGTTTTGAACATACGGATGTTCTCTATCCATCCATGCCTTTTTTGGTATTTATGGAGTAGTCTAGCATGTCATTTTCGTGCTCTACTTTTGCTTGAAAATGTTTCCTGGTAGATTGTTTGCATGAGATTCAATTTTCACGAGGTCGTTGTAGTTGATCCGTATATGCTATGATGTTGTTCTTGCCATGTATAGCTTCTATGCCATGTCTTCTTGATGGGTGTATGCTTAGTTTATCATGAGATGCTCTGTAGTGAGTGCATCGAGCTCACGAACATGCCTACCTGATATCTGTTTTCGCCATGCCCAGTTTTTCGGTTAAGTCTGAAATCTGTAATAAAACTTGCTATGTTTACATGGGTGCCATCATTTCTTAGAGTCCTTTTTGGCTTATGGTCAGTAAGGGACTATTGATCAATGCTTTGAGTAGAATCATTTCATGCCTTGTTTTGCTATTATAAGTTCCTGTAGCATGTTGTTTGCTTGCTCTAAACATGCCTTCCTGATGTTAATTCCTGGCATGTTAGTTTTTTCACCAAGTCTGTGAACCTGATATTTTTTGCACTTTCACCATGCTTGTTTGAACATGTTATGATGTGATTGAGCCGTAGCTCAGTGTTCCTCTTTTGTTAAGCATCTCCTGTAGTTCGCTGCCATATGCTTTGTTTTTATGTTGGGGTGCTGTAGCATAGTTTCTTGTTGCTTGCTAAGTAGCATCGGGCTGTTAAACGCAGATTTGCGTCATTCTTGTTTTGCTTATCATTTGCAAACCGTGCATCCGATTCGGTGATCTTTATATCGATTTCACCGAAATCATCCCATCTTTCAGTGGCATACTTGGTTTGCCAAGTTGATGCCAGTTCATCATTTTCCTTCGGAGCATACATAAGCATTGCATAACACATCTCGCATAGCATGTCATGTATTGCATCATATTGCTTGTGCATTGTTCCTTGTTTGATTGTGGTTCCGTTGCTTGTGTTCTTGCTTTGGGTAGAGCCGGAGACGAGTGCGTGAGCGAGGAACCTGTTGAGAACGCCTACGAGGATCAAGTCTTCGACAACTCTGAGAACCTTGCAGGCAAGATGACCATACCTTCGATATCACTTCTATCTTTGCTATGCTAGTTTGCTCGCTCTTTTGCTATGCCAATGCTACGATGCCTACCATTTGCTTGTCAGCCTCCCAAATTGCCATGAACCCCTAACCTTTGACACCTTTCCTATGCAAACCGTTGTTTGGCTATGTTACCGCTTTGCTCAGCCCCTCTTATAGCGTTGTTAGTTGCAGGTGAAGATGAAGTTTGTTCCTTGTTGGAACATGGAGATGTTGTTCCTTGTTGGAACATGTTTACTTGTTGGGATATCACAATATATCTTGTTTAATTAATGCATCTATATACTTGGTAAAGGGTGGAAGGCTCGGCCTTATGCCTGGTGTTTTGTTCCACTCTTGCCGCCCTAGTTTCCGTCATACCGGTGTTATGTTCCTGGATTTTGCGTTCCTTACGCGGTCGGGTGATTTATGGGACCCCCCTGACAGTTCGCTTTGAATAAAACTTGTCCAGCAAGGCCCAACATTGACTTTTACCATTTGCCTCACCTAGCCTTTTTTTCCCTTGGGTTTCGGAGCCCGAGGGTCATCTTTATTACCCCGGGCGGTGCTCAGAGTGTTGGTCCAAACCGTCGACCGCCCGGTGTACCTGGGGCAACTCTGGGCTGGCCTACTGGAAGTTTGGACAATCCGGTGTGCCACGAGAACGAGATATGTGCAGCTCCTATCGGATTTGTCGGCACATTCGGGCGGCTTTGCTGGTCTTGTTTTACCATTGTCGAAATGTCTTGATGTACGGGATACCGAGTCGATCGGAGTGTCTCGGGTGAAGGTCTATTCCTTCGATGATCGCGAGAGCTTGTCATGGGCTAAGTTGGGACACCCTGCAGGTATAAACTTTCGAGAGCCGTGCCCGCGTTATGTGGCAGATGGGAATTTGTTAATGTCGGTTGTAGAAAACCTGAAGTTGACCTTAATTAAAATACATCAACCGTGTGTGTAACCGTGATGGTCTCTTTCCGCGGAACCGGAAGTGAACACTGATGTTGGAGTTATGCTTGACGAGGTTGCTATAGGATCACTTCTTGATCATACTTTTATCGACCGTGCTTTGCCTTCTCTTCTCGCTCTCATTTGCGTATGTTAGCCACCATATATGCTAGTCGCTGCTGCAGCTGCACCTCATGCCTTTACCTTACCCATAAGCTTAAATAGTCTTGATCTCATGGTGCGAGATTGCTGAGTCCTCGTGGCTCACGGATACTTCAAACCAGTTTGCGGTGCCTATGTTACCGGCGGTGACGCAACCAAGCTCAAGGAGGAGCTCGATGAAGATCTTGCCCTTTGTGTTGTTTCGTTCTAGTTGATCAAGAGTGGAGCCCGGTTGGGGTCGATCGGGGACCTTTGTGCATTTGGGGTTCTTCTTTTATTTTGGTTCCGTAGTCGGACCTTGATTGTATCTGGATGATGTAATGCTTTATTCATGTAATTGTGTGAAGTGGCGATTGTGAGCCAACTATGTATCTCTTTCCCTTATGTATTACATGGGTTGTGTGAAGATTACCTCACTTGCGACATTGCTTTCAATGCGGTTATGCCTCTAAGTCGTGCTTCGACACGTGGGAGATATAGCCGCATCGAGGGCGTTACAAGTTGGTAATCAGAGCCTTCCCCGACCTTAGGAGCCCCACTGCTTGATCGTTTTTAGTGGCCGAGTTGTGTCTAGAAAAATGTTTTGAGTCATTTAGGATTATATATATCGGAGAGTTTAGGAATTCTTTTTACTCCCCAGTCCCTTCGACCTTCTGGTGAGGTATCCTGACGTAGAGTTTTGACTCTTCTCTTCTCAAATTTCACTAAAAAAAATTTTAGGATCACGCGGGTATCTTGGAATCGTTCCGATATTCTTATGACGAGAACATTGTTCTTGGTGCCTCCTGACATTTAGGGGTTGTGGCAGTGTCCCGGGGAGTTGAGCTCCGAGGTGTTGTCGTCATAATTTTATCGTTGCAGTTCTGGAATACCTGAGTTTAATGCGCCGACATCGAAAATCTCTTTTATGCAGTTGTTGGTGAGATAACCCGCTAACCCAAAGATCTTGAGGTGAGTACGGAGTATTGCCATGACTTGTATAACGGATGCTTTTCGAAGGTTGAGGTACATGATTTCCGAAGGTTTCTCGGTTATGTGTTGACGGATGGACACAGCTGGATGTAGGGATTGTTAGTTTGTGTGAGATATATTGCTTCCCCTGTATCCCCAACACCTGATTGCATAACCGGAAAATTTCGGGAGTTTTATAGGTGGGAATTCAAGTAGCTCTTAGGATATCTTTCCGACGGATGTATGATATGAAATTGGGGTTCGACGTCTAGTGGTCCGCCTATTCACGGTTGGTTTTACAGTGGTCTCGTTGTGTCTTAAAGAGTCCTTGGCTATGCCGACTCGGGACGCTTCAGTATGTCATGTGCCTTGCCTTGTACATGATGGTCTTTGTCTGATTGAGCCCGTGTAGGCCCCACCACGAAAAACTTCGGACGAAATCTCTATCATATGTTTGTTCCGCTTATCTCGCAAGCCAGTCCTTTGTTTTTGTTTTGAGTTGTGGTATTCGAGTTGCTTCAATGTCAAGTGTTGATTCCATACCTTTCCGAAATGGTGTTCTGATACTCCGATGTGAATACCAATCCTTCTCAACAATCGAGATTGTCATGTCAATCCGTTTCCAACCAGCGTGCTTCTCTTCAAGTGGATCCGATCATTTTCAGCATTCGCAAGATCAATTCTAAGTTTTTCTCAACGGTGTTTGTTTCGTTCATCCCAAGTTGTCTTTATTACCCACCCTCCCACCCTTTTTCTTCAAGGACTCAGATTTCTTTTTCATCAGTCAAATGCTTTTCTCCAAGATCTTTCAATTTTTTTTCATAGTTGGCTCAACCTCTTCGCTTTTGATTCTACCGGTGTGCCTCAATAATTCTTGGTGGTGTTTCTCGTTGTCATTCTCATCATTTGAAGACCGAAGAAGAGTTTCTCTTTAATCTTGCTCTATTCTCTTCAAGATTCATGGTGCTAGCTTGTTGCCATCCTCTCATAATTGTTTTCGATTGTGAGAATCTTTTTCACCAATCCGGAACATTTTAGGAGTCTTTTCAGTTTCATTCTTTGAAGCCCATCATATCAGTTTTATTCATTCAAGCTTTCAGCTCTCGTTCTCCAAATCATACCGGTGCATCGTTCAAATATCCTCTAATCAGTTCTTGATCTCTTTGTTCTCATGTATCTAGTTTGTCTCAAGCACCTTTGTTCATTTGCTAATTCTTCTCGGTGAATTGTGCCTTCGCTACGTTCATTTTCAATTCTAACGGTGGTTCTTTCAAGATCTCTCTTCCTTGTTCATCATATCAATTCATTTGTTGTTCCAATCCTACCGGTGGTTCGTTGAAGACCTTCTCAAGTTTTGATATATCTCTTTTAATCCTTTCTACGAGAATAAGCAGTATGCCAAATCCGTTGATTGTCATCAATTTAATTGGTGAAGGATAAGCATAACATAATTCTTATTCTTGTTCATCCAAGTGATTAATTCTTTTCTTCCGGAGATTGTTCATGATGAAGTAATTCTCGGTTTCATTTGTTTCATCTTCTCTTTTTCCCGGAGTTCCAAGTTCTCATCATCACGGAGATCCATCTAAATCATTGCAAGGCTTCACCTTGTGTTTTCAACTTCTCTTTCTTTTTATCATCCGTTTATTACCGGAGTAGTGGTTCGTCAAGGATTCTTTTCATTCTTCAATTGTTCTTCAAGATTTCTCTCGAAGTTAAGATCTGCCAAGCTTTACTCTAAAATAAACATGGTGCTCAACACATGTTTTGCTTTGAGGAGCTCAAGTATTCTTCATCTTGCATTTCGAAGTGCAATTCTTTCTACCTTATCTTTTGAGATGGTGTTATGTCACTCTTGACAATTTCCTTCATGTTTCATGATTCACATGTTGTAGAAAACCTGAAGTTGACCTTAATTAAAATACATCAACCGTGTGTGTAACCGTGATGGTCTCTTTTCGGCGGAGTCCGGGAAGTGAACACGATGTTGGAGTTATGCTTGACGCAGGTTGCTATAGGATCACTTCTTGATCATACTTTTATCGACCGTGCTTTGCCTTCTCTTCTCGCTCTCATTTGCGTATGTTAGCCACCATATATGCTAGTAAACTGCTGCAGCTCCACCTCATGCCTTTACCTTACCCATAAGCTTAATAGTCTTGATCTCATGGTGCGAGATTGCTGAGTCCTCGTGGCTCACGGATACTTCAAACCAGTTTGCGGTGCCTATGTTACGAAAGCAGGTGACGCAACCAAGCTCAAGGAGGAGCTCGATGAAGATCTTGCCCTTTGTGTTGTTTCGTTCTAGTTGATCAGTAGTGGAGCCCAGTTGGGGTCGATCGGGGACCTTTGTCGCATTTGGGGTTCTTCTTTTATTTTGGTTCCGTAGTCGGACCTTGATTGTATCTGGATGATGTAATGCTTTATTCATGTAATTGTGTGAAGTGGCGATTGTAAGCCAACTATGTATCTCACTTGCGACATTGCTTTCAATGCGGTTATGCCTCGAAGTCGTGCTTCGACACGTGGGAGATATAGCCGCATCGAGGGCGTTACAAAGTCCGAACACTTTCACAAGTGCGGCACCCTGAACTTATAGCATTATATGAACCGGCTCCGAATCATGTCTTGGGTCAATAGTTGGGTTTGCCCGGCTCCCATGTTTTGGTGCCTTACGTTCCGTTCCGTCGGCTAAGGTAGCACTGGGAGAACCACTGCGATTGCGCCCCGGTTGAGCCGGGTTAACGCCTAAGTGAGAAAGCTAAAACTGGCGGCATGATAAGGCGAGAGCGGTCGCTGTTCGAGAGGTTCTTCGGGTCCTTAAAGACTCATGCCGCTTGAGCGAAGTTCGGATGATGTCTGACGAAGGCATGGATAGCGCCCCGGATTTGGTCTTCTGAATACCAGGGGCTTCGCCGAAATTTAAAATTATAGAATTCTATGGCTAAGTGAGAGTGTTCAAGCATTATAAGTCCGGTTGCCTTGTTCGTCTTGTTGGCGCCTCCTAGATGGACCCAATAATGGGAACAAGAGTGCTCAAGTTTATCACCGAACACCCCGGCACTTGTGGCTTGGGTGAAGCCAACGACTTGCCATCTCTCGATTTTACAAGCGGCCGCATGAAGGTAATATTTTAAATTAAACAAGCGTTGCTCATGGCGCATATAAGCGAAGTTTTCAGCGCCAGGATAAATACAATGAGTTCACTCAAAGATTACATTTGGGAGCACTCATACGCAATATCGCAGCTCCTTTCAGGACAACTTTATAATACTGCTCCGGCGTACGATGCTCCTTGCCCGACGGCGGCGGATCCGTGAGAAGCTTATCCGCATCCAGTTTGCCCCATTGCACCTTTATGCGGGCAAGGGCCCGACGAGCGCCTTCAATGCAGGCGGAGCGCTTGATTACATCCAGCGGGGCATGCATTCACCAGCCGCCGCACTAGGCCAAAGTAGCTTCCGGGCATGGCCTCTCCAGGCCACAGCCAGGCTATGAGGCCCTTCATGGCCTCTTCAGCTACCTTGTGGAGTTCGACCAGCTGCTTCAGCTGGTCGCTTGGGGGCACCGGATGGCCGGCCTCAGCGTACTGAGACCAGAAGACCTTCTCCGTCAAGCTCCCCTCCTCGCCACGATAGAATGCGGCGGCATCAGATGCACTACGCGGTAGATCTGCAAACGCCCCTGGAAGGCTCCGAATTCGGGTAAGTATCCGGTAATTCACATTAACATGCCTGCTTTGCATGAAAAATGCCTTACCCGCAGCTATCTTCTTCATGTCCTCGACCTCCTGAAGGGCCTTCTGGGCCTCGGCCTTGGCGGACTTGGCAGTTTCGAGAGCCGAGGCAAGCTCGAACTCTCGAGTCTTGGAGTCACGCTCCAAACTCTCATGCTTTTCCATGAGAGCCTGGAGCTCTTGCCGAACTTCCGCCACCAGTGCCGCTTGCTTTTCTCGCTCAGCCCGTTCCGTGGCCGCATTGCGTTCGACCACGGACACGGCATCCTTCAGGGCTGCCACCTTGTTAGTGGCCCCTGCAATACACATATTATCCTTGTTAATCTTATTTGCAACCAAAACCCTTTTCTGTAAGGTACTTATTTAAAGTGGTGTTATTCACCTTCTTTTTCCTCGAGCTGCCTCTTGGCATGGCCGAGCTCTTGCTCCGACCGCTCGAGGTCCTTCTTGACACCTCGACCTCCGCCGCACGCGGCAGAGGTCAACAAGCGCAGCCTGCAAACCCATATTGACATATTTTTTAGCAACCTCGTATATCTTGTTAGATCCTTAGTCCGGCTTTTCCTTCCAAACACCGAACTAAGCATCGAGGGCTACCTTGTCTATGCGGTATTACATTACATAATTTTAACTTCTTACCTCAAAGCTTGTTAGAAGGCTGCTGCGAGCTTCAGTCAGCCCGCTCTTGGCGAAGCTGGACCTTCTTAATCACCGCACTCATGATAGTGCGGTGTTCTTCCTGATGGAAGCGCCTTTAAGCGCCCCAACAAGTTATCCGGCGCCTCGGTTGGACGGAGGCTGCGGCGTCACGGATCTTGCCCTTCTTCCGAAGGGGCCGCTTGCGGACTCTGGAACCATTACGGGTTCGATGTAGAGTCCGCACGAAGTCCGGAGGTCGCTCAAGGCGCCCCGAGCCTCCTCCGATGGGTCCCCTTTGGGATCCCACCTCGGCGTCCTCGTCGGCGCGTGGGGTAGAGGCAGTCGGGACGGAATTTACGTTCGACGAGGCCAACGACCCGCTCATCGAGTCGGGGAGATCATCCATGGCTGGACTACAGATAGAATGCGGTGTTAGAAGGATACTACGTGACATAAAAGGTACGGCATATACATGATCCGAATACTTACGATCGGCCGGGACGCTGGCCCTTGAGGCCACTCATCCTCGCCAGCGTTGATGTTGGCGAACTGTCCGGGGATAGTTCTCCCCTCTTGGACCCTTGGCCTCCCGATTGGGGAAGCCTTCCTCTTCTTCTCTCCCTCCTCCGGGAGAGAGTACTCCTCCTCCTCGTCTTCAGGGGAGGAGTCCTCATCGTCGTCAGACGCCTGATTGCGGGAACTCTTTCGAGTCCCCGCGGCCACCTTCTTGGCCTTCTTCTCCGGCACACGTGCGGTGCGGAACCAAGAAATTTCGCTAAGCGGGCATCCACTGGTTCTTCTGGCATGGGAGCTGGGCTGATGAGCAGCTTGGCCTTCTCCATCCATTCCTGTCAAAGGAAGAGGCAGATTAAAACCTCACTAGAGTCAATCTAATTATCACAAGTGTCCCATAATGGGGTTGAATCACTTACCTCGTCAGTCGGAAACTGCGAGCTGAATCCGCGATCTTCGGTCACGGATGCGGGGGCTTCGGCGCCCTTGAACAGCACCCTCCAGGCACCTTCGTGTGTTGTATCGAAGAGCCCGTTTAGTGTTTGGTGCTGTTCCGGATTGAACTCCCACAAATTGAATGCCCGCTCTTGGCATGGGAGAATCCGCCGGAGGAGCATGACTTGGACCACGTCGATGAGCCGGAGCCTGTTGCTCACCATCTTCTTGATGCAGGCTCGGAGTCCCGTCACCTCCACCGGACTGCCCCATTGCAAGCCCTTCTCTTTCCAGGAGGTGAGCTGCGTGGGGATTCCAGATCTAAACTCGGGGGCCGCCGCCCATGTGGGCTTGCGCGGCTCGGTGATGTAGAACCACCCCGATTTCCACCCCTTGACGGAGTCCACGAAGGTCCCTTCTAGCCAAGGGACGTTGGGCAACTTGCCCAACATAGCGCCTCCGCATTCCGCTTGCGTCCCCTTCACAACCTTGCTTGCGTTGAAGGTCTTGAGCCACAGGCTGAAGTGGGGCTGGATGCAGAGAAAGGCCTCGCACACGACGATAAACGCCGATATGTTGAGGATGAAGTTCGGCGCCAGATCGTGGAAATCCAGGCCGTAGTAAAACATGAGCCCCCGGACAAAGGGATGGAGCGGAAAGCCCAGTCTACGGAGGAAGTGAGGGAGGAAGACGACCCTCTCATGAGGCCCGGGGGTGGGGATGAGCTGCCCCTCGTCGGGCAGACGATGCGCAATATCGCTGGAAAGGTATCCGGCGTCGTGCAGCTTGGTGATGTCCTCCTCCTTAGCGGTGGAGGCCAGCCATTTACCTCCCGCTCCGGACATATTCGGAGAAGGTTGAGGCGAGATGCGCGAGCTTGGGCGTTGGAGCCTGAGTTCGCAGGGATGGATGAGCAAAGGAGAAAGAAGGCGTAGGTGAGAAGGTGAATCCTTATCCCTTATATATAGGCGGACAAAACTATGTGTCCCCCACCGGCCTGGTAAAACTCGCTTATCCCCCAAGCGCCACCATCAATGGCGCGGTTGGGTTACCCACGTTCGTATTGATGAGAATCCCGGAATAAAGGGGAACACGATCTCTGCTTCGACAGGACGTGCCAAGGAAACCGCTTCGCTAAACGTGCTGAGGCGGAATGAGTAAAAAACAATTCAAACAAGGGCTTGGTAGCGGTGTGATGTCATGCTGCATAATACGTTAGCAGATTGAGTCAGTGTATATGTTTTATTCTCTCTACGGTGGAATGTGGAAATTATTTTTGCAGAGCCAGACACTATCCTGGTGTTCATTATCTTCTCTGGATTATTCAAAGGAGGAACCTGCCTTGCAATGCCGAACATTATGCACGCCGGACTTATCGTCATTGAAGACTGGTTCAGGGGCTACTGAGGGAGTCCTGGACTAGGGGGTGTCCGGACAGCCGGACTATCAATATCCGCCGGACTCCAAGACTACGAAGATACAAGATTGAAGACTCCGGCTCGTGTCCGGAAGGTACTTTCCTTGGCGTGGAAGGCAAGCTTGGCGTCTGGATATCTCCTACCATTGTAACCGACTGTGTAACCCTAGCCTCTCCGGTGTCTATATAAACCGGAGGGCTTTAGTCCGTAGGACAACATACATCTCAACAATCATACCATAGGCTAGCTTCTAGGGTTTAGCCTCCTTGATCTCGTGGTAGATCTACTCTTGTACTACCCATATCATCAATATTAATCAAGCAGGACGTAGGGTTTTACCTCCATCGAGAGGGCCTGAACCTGGGTAAAAACATTGTGTCCCTCGTCTCTTGTTACCATCCGCCTAGACGCACAGTTCGGGACCCCCTACCCGAGATCCGCCGGTTTTGACACCAACAGCCTCCCTCTATAGATGGGCTAGCCACCACAGGGCAGGAGGACGGGAATCGATCAGAGAGAAAGAAAGAGAGAAGCGACTGAACTCGCCCAAGCAGTTCATCGCACCAGCTCAAGAACAGCCCCTCGCGAGGTTGTTCCCCTTTGTACTGTTCATCAACAGCCCCTGAGGCAATCCACCACACCACACACTTGATTAGGGTATTACACCACAATGGTGGCCTGAACCAGTATAAACCTCGTGTCCCTTGTGTGTTCTTATTTCTAGCTTAGATTCCTTGCGAGCCTCGAAACATGCGCTGGTAGGGGAAAGATCTTCATGCGCACCCCAGTGTTCGAACCTCAAGGGTCTGCCGGAACCCGAAATCCGACACAAATATTAGCATCCGGCTCCCTGGACAACACTGCGGCTGGCGGCTTCTCTCCGAGAATACTTTTTCCCAACGAGAGAGAACATATTTTGATCAGATGCGCTCTTTGAAAATAAAAGCGTACCTCACTATAGTATGCTTCAACCGTTCCGAACACGTAAAACGTCTGATGCGCGTCACTTATCCATGCTGGTCGGCCTTCTCTCGCCTACAGGTGGGGTCATGGTCCACCTGTCAGGTCTTCCTCTTTCCTCCTCTCCTTTCTTCTTCCTCCTCTTCTCTTCCCCAGCAGTCGCAGTTGTGTCGCTCTGCTCCGATGGCTGGCGGCTCTCTGGTGGGTCCTAGGGGCACGCAAGGGGTTGGGTGTGCTCTACGGCGTGTGGGGAGTCCAGTGGAGGGTTCGGTTGGGGCGGGGGAGGGCTTGACGTGGAGCTGGACAAAGTGTAGCTGCTTTGGTTGATTGTGGCACTCTATTGAGGGCTTCGGCCTAGCGATGGTGTGGGAGGGCACTAAGAGGTAAGAGGGAGAGTGGGGTGAGGTCTAACACGCTCGTGGTTTGCTATTAATAGGCGGAGTGAGTCATAGGCTGACACGGTGGTGCCAGCTCACCGGGGTCGGGCCGGGGGCTGGTTGGTAGGCTCTACACGTTTGAGCGGTTGCTGGGTGGCAGAGCAGCAGGGCTAGGCCTAGCCGCTAGCTTGTGGGATGGACGGAAGCATCTTGCGGCCTGGATCGGGATAGAGTGGGCGCGAGGGAGAGTCATGGATGCACAACAGAGTGCCGAAATGGCATGAACTAGGGGCGCTCACCACTAGCATTGCCAGTGCCAGTGGTTTCCAGCGTAACAAACCATGTCTAGGAGGTGTGTTGATGGTTAATTAGTGTGTGTATGCGATTGTATCTTACCCAGGATGAAACAGTGGAGTGCTTCATCCATTTTTTCATTCAGAAAACAATCTTGTTGGCTTGATGCAGTGCAAGTTGTTGTGATTAAAGTTCTGTATCCATGTCTAGTAGTGATCACTCACAGAGGTTCTGCTCTCCACAAAATTTCAGCTCTAACAGATCCTTCTAGCTTGCACTTCCTTCACAACTTGCAATTTAGGGCAGAAAACCAAACTTGGCACTACTAGGGAAAACCTTATACACAGAATGTTACCAGTAGCGCTGTACAAAATCAAACGCTACCGCTACTTAGTAGCAGCGCGCGTAAATAAACAGCGCTACTGCTATGACTTTAGCAGTAGCGCATACAAGCGAAAAGCGCTGCTGCTATGTTTGAACTGGGCGCACATGGTTAGCCCAACCTAGCGATAGTCGCGATATCGCCCAACGCTATTGCTACTCTCCTTAGCTGTGGTAGCGCTTACGTGTGGCGCTGCTGCTATGTAAATAAAATAAAGTGAAAAACAAGTAGAAAAGTAAATGAAAATGAAAGAAATAGAAAAAGGAGAAAGGAAAAAAATAAAATGTAAAGAAAAATAAAATAAAAAAGGGAAAAAAGGAGAAAGGAATAGCAGTAGCGGGTTTCAGAAAACGCGCTGTAGCTAACTTAGCTATAGCGCATTTCGGAAATGCGTTACCGTTACGTTTCACTTAAACAGCGGTCCCCCCCCCCGCCCCTCGGCCACCACACTTCTTCCCCAAATCCCTCGCCCTCGCCGCCATCTCCCCAATTCGTCGTCGCCCCACTTCGCCGCCGTCTCCTGCCGGTGTGGACGCCCGCAACCTCACTGTCTCCCCCCGAGGCCGCTGTCATCCTCACCGCCTCCGCCCGAGGCCACCCTCAGCCTCACCACCACCGCCCGAGGCCGCCCTCGACGTCACTGTCGGTGCCCTCCACCTCACCGCCGCCCGAGCCCGCGCAGGACCGCCGTTGCCCGTGCCCGAGCCCGCCCTCTTCGCCCCTGCCTCCGTCACCGAGCACCTCCCCGCCACCGTCTCTCCCCTCTCTGTAAGTCCCCCACCCCTCCCCCCGACTCCTCTCTCTCTCTGCATTTTAGAGAAAAAATTAGTAGAGCAAAAGTTTGTTTATAGCAAAAAAATTAGTTTAGAGCAAAGGATGTTAAGTAGTAGATGTTAGAGCAAAAATTAGTTTAGAGCAAAAAATTTGGTTTACAACAAAAGTTAGTTAGGGCAGTAGGGTTTAATTAGGGTAGATGCTGCTTGTATAGTATATAGTGATACTAGTAGATGTTAATTAGGTTAGGGCAATAGTGGTACTAGTAGATGTTAATTAGATGTTTTTCAGTTAGGGCACTAGAGTTTTGCTAGGTTAATTAGGTTAGTAGTGCTACTAGTAGTAGTGGTACAGTAGGTTAATTAGGTGATGTTAAATGAATAACCTAAATGAATGAAATTAGTAGTTAACTGAATTTTTTTTTCTTTCATCATTATAGAGCACTAAAGTTAACTGAATTTTGTTCTATTAGTAGTTAAATAAATTTCTTCTACACATTGTTTTTGAATTAGCTTGTGAAATTTGGACATGTGGTTGCTCGTGTATATTTGGACATGTGTTGCGGTGTTGAAGAGGGATATTTGAACACTATTTCCAGGGAATGATGCTGAGTGGCCTATGTTTTTTGGAATGTTGATTCATTTCGTTCCGCAAATTTCAGGTTCTCGATTTGTCCACTTTTTAGCAAAGGTCATGCCAAAATTTTCCGTGAATTTCGGCATGACTTGTGCTACAAACTAGGACATATCGAGTGCGCGGGATTTGCCGCACCAGGAAGGAGTCAACATTCCTGCAAAATAATAGGCCTTTTTTATGTCATTATTCATTTTATTAGGTCTAGAATTAATTGACTAGATTTAATCATAGGAAACATGGCTAGCAACGATGAAGGATGTGGTTACGGTGATTGCGATGATGTCTACCGGCGGCAGCGATTTTTTAGCCTTACCAATGATCAACTAATGTTGTTCTTTGGGCCCACCGGTGGCATCAGGATCGAGACCGACACGCAGACCGGTCTTGAGATCGAGACCGTCTTTGAGACTCAGACCGGCATCGAGACCGGCGCTGAGGCTGAGACCGGTGCTGCCTCGGGGAGCGGAGCCCGTGTAGAACCGAAAGCAAAGAGGCAACGGCTTCCTAACAAACTCTGGACTACTAGACTGGTGGTCACGGAGGTGGACGACGGCATTTTTAAGCCAAAGGCGCCTGAGGAAGCGCATCGATGCTACAACAATCAAATAGGCTGCATCATACGGACAACCGCCACCATCAACGATGAGAAACTACAGAAGATAGAAAATATGAGGAGCTCCCTCCTAAAGAAGTTTCACCAAATATTCTTGTTCCCGGGCCGGAATGAGAAGGATTATGAAGATCCAGACGAGGACCCAGCAATGAAGAAGATAAACAAACACGCCATGACCAAGTTTAGCGACGCGTTGGCCGCCTGGAAAACTCGAGTGAAAGCAAGGATCATCGGCAAGAAGGAACCCTACTCCAAGATTGTAAAGGATAATCCGACAATCACGGAAGAGCAGTTTCAAATATTCAAGGAGGCTTGCGAGGCCGAAGCTACCAAAAAAAGTCTAAGTACATGAAGGGGCTTCAAGAGAGGAACATTGGGAGCCACCACCTCGGAAGCCGTGGTTACGGCGGAAAGAGGTCCAAATGGGCCAAGGAGGACGCGGAAGCCGCGAGTCTGGGCATCCCAGACCCCTTGGCGGATTTCACTGTCCTGCAAGAGCGTGACGTCCTGAGGGCCCGGCACCGTTGGGACCCAGTGAAGAAGGTTTACAAGACAACACCGGTCATTACGGAGTTCATGAGACTGCTAGTAATTTTAGTTTCTGATCAATTCGACTGCATAGTTAGTCATATTTGTAAACGATCCTTGTGCCTTTTGCAGAGAGAGCAGCACCGGATTGCGGCCGAAAGCGACTCGCCGTCTGAGGCATTGGCGAGGCCCAAGTGGGACACTCCATTCAACCAGGCGTTGAACATATTGAAACGACAACCGGTGGATACGCGACCGTCGTATGGATGCGTGCACGGTGTCGGAGACGACACCACGTGGAAGAAGTACTACCGTGAGACCACAGAGGAGAGAAAGGAAAGACGGAGGTTAACTGAAGAAAACATCGACAAGAAGGTTGAGATTGCGGTTGAGAAGAAATCATCTTAGACAGTCGCAACAGCGGTAGCTGCTGCAAAACAGGTGGTTGCAGATTTGTCTACTTCCTTGGTGACGAGCGTTTTCACTTGGACAAGGCAAGATCCAAAAAAATGTAGAGGACTTTCCCCTTGCTGACTTCTTGGGAGCACCTGCTCCCGCATCGGCTCCCGCACCTGCTCCCGCACCGGACATGCTCGGCGGTGCTTCATCTTTGGCTGAGCTCGACGCCCTCACGGTATCTATCACACCGGCCCCCTTCAATATAAATGTATAATCTCCCGTTTTCGTTGCCTTTCGGATGTCTCACGTCGCAGACTTTTCTTTGCAGACCGACGAAACGCCGTGCACCATATTCTACACCATCGGCGACCAGAAGGTGGACGTGGGGAAGGCGACGATAATGGAGCCGAAGGAACCATTGTTCCACATCCGGCTGATCCCCCCGAACATCTTCAAGGTTTCCGTGGCCAGTGTCGAACCGGGCCACGAGAATTTGCCTCCTCCAATACTACTGGTGGATGACGAGGAGACACCGCGGAAGCTTGGTGATTGGTGCAATGGGTGGTTCCTGTTGTGGCCGAAGAGTCTGCTTCGTCTGGAGGCGGTCGGGAGCACACCGACGAGCACGCAGCCTTGGCAAGGTATGAACATCAACACCCCACCTACCCAATTAGCATCGGGTGTCGGGTTGGGTGATAGCGGACGGGGTAAGGAGGAGGCTCCATTAGTCGCTGATGATGTCGCCATGGATGAGGATGAGGACGACGGTGGCGCTGAACAGTATGTCTATACTGGCGCCTCCTCAGGGTTTGAGCGTCATGAGTCGGTGCCTGAATTGCCGTCTCAATGTATTATGGACGACCTTCCGGTAGTAAAGAAATCTAGGAAGAGAGCGAGGAAAGGCAAAAATGCTGAGTCTATGATCCAGCCGCCCCAGCAGCCTCGGCTTCAGGACCATAAAGATATCCCCGATGCGGATAAATGGCATACCCCCGGTCAACCAATCCTACCTGCAACAGCTCTACAGGCCAGATTCGGCGATCTAAGGAGACTTCATGACGATGTGCTGCGGGTAGAGAAAGGCCTCATCACCTCGACATATCCAGGATACCCACTCTACGTGGTTAACATTCCGCGGCAAATGTCATACGTCGACAGCTTCCTCGCGGATAAGTTCTTCCTCCGATTCGATTACATATTTGACATGTTTCACGTGAAGAAGCTGGATTTTACGTTTGTCCGCCTTTATGCCTTGCACATGAACTACATCATCGGGTTTGAGCAGATATCTCATATCTGTGTCGCTGACCCGTACTACATGCACGAGGGCTTGTTGGGAGTCTGCACAGAGCACCGTGTATACGCGAGGGAATACATCGTTAATTTCATGCTCGCCAATAAGGACAAGGGGGCGATTCTCGTGCCTTATCATCCCGTGTAAGTCATCCGCGCTGCTATCCTTCCTTCAATTTCAATAATTCATTTGCACGGTGGAGGCTAAGTAATTTGAGGTGTACCTATTTTGCGCAGCGGCGGGTGCGCTGTCCTCATCATCCTATACCCCCGATTCTCCCACGCTCTTTACTTGGACTCGTCGAAGAACATTCACAAAAAGGATTACACCCACATCAAGGATGTTCTCGACAGTGCTATGTTTTACTACCAAGCAAGGGGTGGAGAGGTCAGGGACAAGAAGAGAAGGGCGACAGGGTCGCCTTCGGCCATAAGACCGACTTGCTGCATCCAAAGAACCGAACGATTCTCTTAATGATGGATTACGTGTACTACACCACATCCGGAGTCTGAGCGGGATCACCAGAACCTTCGCATGTCACCTAGATCCGGCGATGACCATATTCTGCAATGGGCAAAGAACAAGGAGATATCGAGGATCATCGACTTCGAGCCAAGTTCTATCACATCCAGCGCGAACTTGCCCAAATCATCATGAAGGAGGTCGTCGGAAAAACAGGGATGTTCTACGAAGAAGGACAAATGTCGCGGGAAGACGTCCGAACATGGGTAGCCGCTCAGCATCACGACCTGAAGCCTTTCACTAGGCTCGGGGACTATCTCCCTGACATGGATGGATGGAACGACATGTTGGAGTGATTGTCGATATATGACAATGTGTCCGTTTAGTCCATACTTTCTGTATGACAAAACTTTGAGTTATGCATGGTGAAACTTTATTTGTGATGTAATTAAACCGTCCTCCTCCTCGACTAGCAAAAATCACTCTAGTTAGGGCATTTTGGGGTACGATGAACTTTGTTATTTATGCTTATGATATGTTGTTTCTATTTTTGCCAAGCCCGTCTCTTTCTATTGCTCAACTATATATGTTGCATATCATCGACTCATGTGATGATGCACATGCATAGATCCTCGATGGTGAATAAGTGCTATGCCAGGAGTATATATACGACAAGTGGACGGAGTGTCAGGCCCAGGTGTACCGGTTTCCGGTTTCGAGCGACAGGCAGTAGTTAGTTCAGGTTCACGCTAATGCGAGAGAGGGATACGAACTCATGTACTCAAAGTGATAGCTCTTCTCGCGTATACCATTGTTTAGATGGATGACGATGTATTTGCAAGTAATCGAGACTTGTATCGCTATTTTCGAGATGATGACGAGAGACCACTTTGTGTTGGATGATGATTATGATGATGACATGATTTGATGAGACTAATTGTATGTATATGCTATGATTACATTTGTATGTGTATGATATGCTAAAGATTATTGTATAAAGCCTATGCAAATACAAAACAAATATGCAGGAAAAAAAACTAATAAAACTAGTAGTAGCGAGGGGGGAAATTTAGCAGTAGCGCCGCATTACCAGTAGTGCCGCATTACCAGTAGCACTTCCCGGTGAACACCAATGCAGATAATATCAGCAGCGCCCTTTTCTAAACAGCGCTACAGCTATTCATGTATAGCAGTAGCGTGGGACAACAGGCGCTACTGCTATACGTTAGCTGTAGCGCCTTATTAGTAGCGTCGGTCCCCGCGCTACTGAGAGGCCCAAAACCCGCGCTGCTGCTAGGCTTTTCCCTAGTAGTGTGGCCCTGTGATTTTGTGTGGATGTGAATGACCAAATTTGTGATATATTGTGGTCATGTGTGACTACTAGGTGCTGCCCAAATTATTTGGTAATTTGCAGGGCTACCAAAATGGCAGTTCCTTCACAACAGCAACCTAGGTCAGTTTGGCTTTAGTAATTAATTCAAGTATTTTCCTTGACCTATTGAGCCAATATTTTTACGAGAGTTTACCATAGGCACATTTATCATCTCCAATTAACTTGAATTACTTCTGGAAGAGAAATAATGCATGGATCTTAGCAATATTGTGTCACTCCTTTGATCCATATGGAGTGGAGAGCCTCTTCAAATATTGCGGTGATCTAGCTCAACAAAGAAAGTGAGGTTCCTTTGTGGCAGTCAGAGCTAGGTTTTCAATTTATAGTTGACTGGGAATTGAGCCAGTTTGGTCTTGGTTGTGATGTGATCCAGGTTTAACTAGGGTGAGGTGAACTTTCATAGCAAAGTTCATAAGAAAAAGTTTGGGAGAGATTCCAAAGTCAATAATAACACAAAAATTTGGTCTGATTTTTGGGGTGTTATAGAACCTCCATGGAGTGTTCATAAATATAAGATTAAATCAAAATAGCTCCTGAAAGTATCATACTTAACTACAAAACAAGAAACAAATTTGTGTGTCTCGGCGATCAATAAAGATGCACATGAAAGGGAAATTTTGTCTTCTGCATCAAGAATCCAGCCAATGTATCTGAAATTATTGGCATGCTGATTCACATGGAGATCAACCCATCAAGGATTGCATTATATATGATAATAAGGGCATCTCCAGCGCCGACCCAGAAATTTCTTCCCGCATCCATTAGTGGACAGGGGGCGACTAGTCCACGGACATGGATACGGGAGGCATCCATTTAATGTTGCCCACATACATCCGACCTCCCTAATTTTTTTTAAAAGTCCACAAGTTAAAATAGCCGCATACATAGAGTATAGACATTCAAATAGCTGCATGCATAGAGTACATACATTCAAATAGCCGCATGCGGTAGTAGTTCAAATTTTGAAAAGTTCAAATATTACATTCCAACATTGTTGTCCCCTTCAACTGCCCATAGATGCTCAACCGGATCTTCCTTCAGCTGCTCGTGAGTTGGTCGATGCCGAATTTGTTGATGCATTTGAATAAATTCTTCAAATGTGGATGGATTCTAGTCTGGAAGTTCGATAGGATCACCCATGTTCTCAATTCTAGAGTTGCCATAGTATCCTCACCCTCATCCTCGACAATCATGTTGTGCATGATCACATAACATGTCATCATGATGTGGAGTATCCTATGATCATCCCCATGGACGCTACACCAACCTCCAAAATGCCAAGTCACCCTATGATGAGAGCTCGCACACGTGCTATTGAAACCAAGGTGAACTACCTCCTTACTGAATTCCGCTTTGATCCACGTGAGACATGGCTACTACCTCAAGCGGAGACACTTTGCATGCTCAAGTACCAAGGAACCAGCAAAGTCGGATCATCCAGCACCACTCCTGGATCATCTCGAAGATGCCTGGATGTCTGAAAGACTTCCCAGACATTCAGCCTGACGACCATAGCAACGACCATGTCGGATCATCTGGATGACCACCCGATCATCTGAATGGCCACCTAGATCATCCAGCCTTGCATGCGTGCAACACGGCCAAGTGGCCAAGTATCTCCCCACCTACCTCTCTATTTCACCCTAGATTATAAGTAGACGACCCCACCTCTCTCTTAGGGTCAGCAAAGTATATGGGATGAACTAGAGAGCTCCGCTCCTCCCCTACCTATCCCATGGAGATCAAGGCCTCCATGTGAGAAGATCCCTAGAGTATTCAAGGCCCTTTTAAGGGAAGATCCATCTTGGATTCAAGGCCCCTCTCTCCAAGAGATTGGGAAGAACTATCTACCTCTTTTGCTATTTCCTCTTGTTTGATTTGGATCTTGTATCTCATATGTGTATGCGGATTTAGTGATGTGTGATTGGATATTTGAAAGTGCAACTAATCCTCGAGTGACTTTGGTAATTCATAACAACATACTTCCTCTGTTCCTTTATATAAGGTGTATTTGTTTTTTGATAAAATTCCATAATGTAAGGTGCATTTCTTCTAATTCCTCATAATTCCCTTGTTAGATCTACAGAAATAAGAAAAGTATCTCTCTCCTGATTGTTTGTATCTCTCCTTGTAGCAAAAGAAGGAAACTATCTCTCTATCGATTGCATGTATCTCTTACTTTCCTGGAGTTACTGATTTACTTGCCACTTACCAATAAATTGGCCAGGGGTAATTTCGTCCTAACATATCTATAATTATGTGCCTTGGTTATTGTGCCGAAAATAATACACCTTACATAAAGGAACGGAGGGAGTATATCTCATTGAACTAATATCCATTCAAGTTAAAGATTTCAGGAAGTTCAATGTTTGACATGGCAAGGACTAGTGATTGTGGACCCCTCAAAATGCTAAGGACATGGATTGGCAAAAGCTCAAGACTCTACATTTTTTTGTTAAGTGATTGATACGTCTCCAACGTATCTATAATTTATGAAGTATTCATGCTATTATATTATCCATCGTAGATGTTTTATATGCATTTATATGCTATTTTATATGATTTTTGGGACTAACCTATTAACCTAGAGCCCAGTGCAAATTTCTGTTTTTTCCTTGTTTTTGAGTTTTACAGAAAAGGAATACCAAATGGAGTCCAATTGATGTGCCAATTTTTGATGATTTTTTTATGGACCAAAAGAAGCCCCTGGAGTAAAAGACTTGGGCCAGAAGAGTCCCGGGCTATCCACGAGGGTGGGGGCGCGCCCACCCCCCCTGGGCGTGGGCCCCTATCTCGTGGATGATTCTGAGACCCCCTTGACGTGAGACCGACACCAAAAATTCCTATAAATACAGAAACCTCCAGAAAAATAACCTAGATCGGAAGTTCCGCCGCCGCAAGCCTCTGTAGCCACGAGAAATCAATCTAGGCCCTCTCTGGCACCCTACCGGAGGGGCCATCATCACCGGAGGCCATGGAGGAGAATCCCGGAGGGGCCATGATCGCCATGAAGGCCAAGGATCAGAGGGAGAACCTCTCCCCATCCAGGGGGAGGCCATGGAGGAGGAAGCACAAGGGGGAGGACCTCTCCTCCTCTCTCTCGGTGGCGCCGGAGTGCCATCGGGAGGGGAATCATCGCCGCGGTGTTCGTCTTCACCAACATCACCATCATCATCACCATCCTCATCTCTTTTACACGGTCCACTCTCCCGCACCCCGTTGTAATCCCTACTTGAACATGGTGCTTTATGCCACATATTATGACCCAATGATGTGTTGCCATCCTATGATGTTTTGAGTAGATATCTTTTGTCTTTGGGTTGATTGATGATCTAGATTGGTACGAGTTGTATGTTTTATTTTGGTGCTGTCCTATTGTGCCCTCCGTGTCACGCAAGCGTGAGGGATTCCCGTTGTAGGGTGTTGCAATACGTTCATGATTTGCTTATAGTGGGTTGCTTGAGTGACTGAAGCATAAACCAGAGTAAGGGGGTTGTGGCGTATGGGATAAAGGGGACTTGATGCTTTAATGCTATGGTTGGGTTTTACCTTAATGATCTTTAGTAGTTGCGGATGCTTGCTAGAGTTCCAATCATAAGTGCATATGATCCAAGAAGAGAAAGTATGTTAGCTTATGCCTCTCCCTCATATGAAATTGCAATGACGACTACCGGTCTTGTTAACAATTGCCTAGGATAATTCCGCACACCGATCCATCATTATTCCACATTCGCTATTTATAATATTTAGCAATATATTCTAATAATAGCACCTACTTTTATATTTTAGCTCTCCGATATCATGCAAAGTTATCCTCTTCATACCCAGAACGTAGTTTTATTTCTCGTATCTAATTGGAAGCAAACGTTCGGTGTACGTAGAGTCGTATCAGTGGCAGATAGGACTTGAGAGAATATTGATCTTACCTTTAGCTCCTTGTGGGTTCGACACTCCATACTTATCACTTCCACCTTTGGAAATTGCTACGATGATTCCCTACACTTGGGGATTATCAGTGATCCAAGTTCACATTAAGACCATAGGAAAGCCAATACTATTAAAAGGGGATGAGGTTTCGATGATGATCTATTTGCTCAAGTGCTTAGTGATATTGCCCCAAAACTCTCGACCACTTTCTCTATTCAAATCCATCCTAAACCCTACAATCCAACTCGGTCCCATCGAAACATACCTATCCGGACCCACCAAGTTCTTCTAGACACTGCCACTGCCAAACCCTAATAAATCGGTTCCAGTGATATGGATCTCGGTCTCACCGAGATGGCCTTGCCAACTCTCTGTCATCTGTTGCAATTATTTAGGCCCTACCGATATGATGCAATCGGTGCCAACGAGATGGCTTGCCAACTTTCTGTTGCCTTATTTCTTCACTTCGGTCCTACCGAGATGACGCAATCGGTGCTACCAAAACGAGGTTTTGCCCTACCATTGCACATTGGTCCATCCGAGATGTTTCCAGTCGGTCCCGCCGAGACCTCCAACATTCATATCTTTTACACAGGTCGGTGCCACCGAGACTTCTGATTGGTGCCACCGAATTGAGTCAAAAGTGTGTAACGGTTGGATTTTGTGTGGAGGCTATATATACCCCTCCACCCCTCTTACTCAGTAAGAGACATGGCTTCACTTCCACTACTCAATTTCTGAGAGAGAACCACCTACTCATGTGTTGAGATCAAGAGATTCCATTCCTGCCATTTGAGTCTTGATTTCTAGCCTTACCCAAGTTGCTTTCCACTCAAATACTTCTTCCACCATAGCCATATCTGTGTAAGAGAGTTGAGTGTTGGGGAGACTATCATTTGAAGCACAAGATCATGGATTTCATCATCACACCGTCTATTACCTTTTGGAGAGTGGTGTCTCCTAGATTAGTTAGGTGTCTCTTGGGAGCCTCCGATATGATGTGGAGTTGAACCAAGAAGTTTGTAAGGGCAAGGAGATCACCTACTTTGTGAAGATCTACCCAAATGAGGCAAGTCCTTCGTGGATGATGGCCATGGTGGGATAGACAAGGTTGCTTCTTCGTGAACCCTTCGTGGGTGGAGCCCTCTATGGACTCGCGCGGCCATTACCCTTCGTGGGCTGAAGTTTCCATCAACGTGGATGTACGATAGCACCACCTATCGGAACCACGCCAAAAATAACCGTGTTGCCATTGCGTTTGCCTTCTCAAACCCCTTCTTTACTTACATGTGCAATGTCATACTTTCGGCTGCTACACTCTTAGAATTGCATGTGTAGGGTAATACTTGATTCGCTATAATTACTAAATTTTGTCTACAACTAAAATTGGGAAAACGTTAGGTTTTATTTGGTCAAGTAGTCTAATCACCCCCTCTAGACATACTTTTGATCCTACAAGTGGTATTAGAGCTTTGGTCTCCGTAGCCTTGGTTTCCATTGCTTTGGTCTCCATAGCCTTGGTTTCACAACCTAGGAGACACTACAAAAAAAGACACATCCGTGACATTTTGGCCTGAACGGAAAAAAAATTGTCTTGCTTATGACACTTTTATGACGATAAGTGTGACAAAAGCACGTATCATCATAGATGTGGTGGGATCCTACTTATATGACAAACAATCATGATAGAAAATGGGCTTTTTCATCCTGGGCGGGTCGGGGACGCACCTGCATGACATTCTTTGGGCCGTCCATGATGGAAAAAATCATGGTAGAAGCGAGGGCGAGGAAAGTTTCGGGGAGTTCCCGGTTATGATGGGTGGTCGGGGCCGAGCGATGCACGGAGGTTTGCGCATGTGTGTGAGGTGTTGGGCTCTAACTCAACCTGAGTGAGGCGTTCACTTACTGAACCCGAGTGATTGCAGTAGCTACGTTAAACATGAGCGATCGATCCCTTGGTTGTTAACTGAACCCGAGCGATTCCTTTGCTACTGCTGCTAACTAAAGCCGATCGAACCTGCCTCTTGATGAACAGTGACCGGTGTTGGGGGTTGGATGAACATGACCCCATGGTAGTAGGTCGTTGCCGCTACATGAACAGGACCCCGATCGAGGAGGCCACAACACCCAATCCGGTTGGGGGTGGATGAATAGGACCCCATGGCGGATTGGTTGAACAGTACTGGTGGAGGCTGGATGAACAGTAGCCCGTGGAGGCAGGAGGAAGACGTGATGGATGGACAGTAGCAGCTGGAGGCTGGAGGAAGTTGACGATGGATGAGCAGTAGCCCATGGAGGCTGGAGTGAGGCAGTAGACGGTGGATGAACAGGACCCTGTTTCGACCGTAGGCACTCCAACATAAGTCTGTTTCCTCCTTTTTACGATAAGCCACACCCCTCCCGATCAACAGGACCCTGCTTCGACCGTAGGCACTTGAACAAAAGTCTGTTTCCTCCATTTTGTGGTACACCAAACCCTTCCTGATGAACAAGACCCCGTTTCGACCGTACACGGTCAAACAGAAGGTCGTTCCCTCCATTCTGCAGTACGCTAGACCTCGTTTTGGCTGTTCTGTCCAAGCCGATTGGTCCCGATGAACACGACGCTTTCTGTTGCCTCCCGATGTACACGATTCAGTTTCTCCGTTCCGAGCCAGCTGGTTGTCCTCCGATGAACAGGATGTCGTTGCTATCGTCCGTTGGCTCTCCATGTACACGTGCCCTGGCCGTACGTATGTGCGAGTAGCTAGGCATTCGAGATCCCACCCGTATGTACGTACGTGGTTGTATCTTTTGGCATGTGGTTGTATTTACGTGTACACGGTCTAGAAGGGACTGCCTGAACTGCCACGTCGGGGGCTCTACTACTACACGTGCCGCAACTTGCTCGGCCATGATTCATCGTTGTAGAGAGACTGATCGACCAGATAGACAACGCTATGTACGCTTCGACCGGGTGGGTCCCAGCTGTCAGGGAGGATAAGGACGCACTTCCTTCCATGCAAAGATATATATGGTGGGTCCGAGTTGTTGGGGGAGGATTCTTTTTCTTGCCGTAATATGGACACACTTCCTTGCGTAGGAAGATGTTGCTGGTGGGTCCATCTGCCAGCCTCACCGCGTAGAGTCCTCTTTCGATGGTTGTCATCCATTGACCACGTTCACCACGCTGTGCGGACAACACCCATGCGGTGGACGACAACAAGGCCTAGGAGGGGAATGACGTGGAGCCAGGGAAGACGAGGCAGGTGGATGCCCAAGTGAAGGGCAGTACAAGGGTTCACTGGTTCAGCTGCGGTGTGAGGCTGCCGTCGCTGGAGAATACATGAGGTGTTGGTGAGTAGAGGAATGGACTGGACAACGATGGAAGTAGGGTCGGCCTATGAGTCCTGCGCGGCAGCACAGCCGGCAACGGGAGACTGTAGCATGCGGTACCGCCAGCGGTGGTTTGGCGGGCTGAAGCAAGAATATCTGAGATTGAAGAAGCACGACATCCGTTGGATGGACATCAAATGACCACTGCTGCTAGAATCGTGTGTTGACTACAACCCATTTACCGTTTGTTAAAATTACAACCCATTTTCTAGCCAAGACAATGATTAATAATTTCAACCAACCGCTCAAAACAGAATTCGACAAAATTTCCCACCTTTTGATGGGATCCAAAATAACTTTATACCAAAATTTCGAGTCAGATTAAATATAATTTCAAAATAAATTTGTATTAGGTAAAAATCCAACAAAATGCTGCGTGCGCGACAAGTAATGAAATTAAAATTTTCAAAATCCAAAAATAATATTTTTTAAGTAATTACCTATTTGATGCATTTTTTATAGTTACAGCCCAATTTTTATAATTACATCCCATTTACTATTTCTTAAGGCCCATTTTCTTGTTAAGCCTAATGCATCCCTCCGAGGAAAGATTTGCAGCCTAGCGGGACGGAGAATAACAAGTTGACCAAGGCTGGGTATTCCTCAAAAAAAGTATAGTTGGGCTAGCCATTTTCACCTTCAAAAATTAATATCTAGGCTTGATATTTGGTCGACATAAAATAATAGCCTGGGTTAGACGGGCCACAACCCGCCCAGTTTATACCCTGCTCCTCTGAACAATAACAAAAACTTCGCTCAAGAAAAACTCTGCTCACACCTCAAAAAACAAATACTGCTCGAGCTGCTAGGTCTGAGCTGTCAGTGTCAAAACCAGCAGACCTCGGGGTAGGGGGTCTCGAGCTGTGGGTCTAGGATTGATGGGGAACAAGGGACGATGAACACAGTGTTTACCCAGGTTCGGTCCCTCTCGAAGAGGTAATACCCTACGTCCTACTTGATTGTACTGGATGTATAATATGGTTTACAGAGTAGATCTACCTCGATATCAATATGAGCTAAACCCTAAGGCGATGAGGTGATGAATGTAGCTCTAGCCCTAAAGAATACAAACCCTCGGTTTATATAGACACCTGTAGGGTTAGGGTTACCGAAGATAGATTACAATAAGGTTTTAAAGAGACCATATGCCTTCTTGACTTGGAGGGCACACCACGGCTTCACAGATCTCCTGTCACTATACGGCTCCCGCAGTCCGGCCCATGTACAATGGGATGTCGCCTGGAGGACCCCTTAGTCCACGACTCCCTCAGTAGCCCCCGAACTTGCCTCCAATGCCGGGGACCGTCTTCTGGAATCTTCACATCCCCGGCTTGCGAGACGAGTTCTCTTATTCTTTCATTCTGTTTGAAGCCGTGTCAATTTCACCAAACACTATCTGGAACCCGCTCCAATATACTCGAGTCAGGATAGTTTCAAGATTCTGGGATCCGAAGACATCTCGAGATTGAGGTGGGACCATCAGAGTTTAATGTCGTTCCTCGGGGCGAGGGCTTCGCACACCTTTCCAGAGAGTGTGCGGCCCAATGCCGTCCTTCCATGCCCCATCTTTTCGGTTTCACGATAAGGCGCTTATTTATAGATCCAAAGATGTTGAGAACAGTTGCCTCTCCCCCTTCACCAAGAACGACACCGAAGAAATTCCCCGACGCCATTGCAGACCTCCCAGGTTCATCCTCTTGCCCTCATGGCCTGCTCCCAGGTGATTGGTCGAGATGTTCAGTTTTGCACCTCCACTTGAGCCGCTTGTAGACGCAGTGCTTTCTCCCTTCGGCTGATTTGGTCACAGTCCGTGTCGGTCTCATCTCCGTTGATGGCTGCGCCCTTGCCGAGAACTCCCCCGCACCAAGCAAGGAGGAGAGGGTATGTCTCGTACCCTTCCTTCTAAGAGGTTTGGGTTTTCCTATTCACCCCTTTCTTTGGGGTCTGTTGGAGTTCTATGGGATCCAGGTCCACAACCTCACCCCAGGGTCCATATTGCACATTTCTGGATTTGTAGCCCTATGCGAGATATTTCTGAGTTGCGAGCCCCACTTTGACTTGTGGAGGAAGTATTTTTGTCTTGTCCCTCGCCTCTGGGAGGGATCCATATTTGAGTTAGGCGGCACCAAAGTATGGCGAATAGCCGGGACAGGGCACCCAGTCGGGACCCCACAAAAAGATCCCGAAGGATGGACTTCAGAGTGGTTTTATATTGAAGATGTTCCCCTCACTGATCCAATTCGGCAAGGGTTACCCGAATACTCGAATGACCCACCTATAAAGCAGTACAACTAGCGGTCGAGAGGTCCTTCCCAATAGGACAATGAAGAGGTGTGTGCACTCTCGGCGAAGATCAGGCTGCTAGCTACCAGCAAGCAGACCATGGTTGAAGTAATGGCCATTGCCATTACTCGAGGCGTGCAACCCCTCCAACAGTGGGGTCACCCTTTATGGTGCTATGATGGGACCAATGGCGTGATCCGTTACCAACGACAAGGTCCAGACAACAAGGCGGTCCTGGCTAAAATACTGGCCAAACTCTTCAAGGGAGAAGTGTTGGGGAACACAGTAATTTGAGAAAACTTCCTACGATCATGCAAGATCTATCTCTAGGTGATGCTTAGCAATGAGAGGGGAGAGTGTTGTCTACGTACCCTTTTAGAACGAAAGTGGAAGCGTTATGACAACGCGGCTGATGTAGTCGTACGTCTTCACAATCCGACCGATCCTAGCACCGAAGGTACGACACCTCCGCGATCTGCACACATTCAGATCGGTGATGTCCCATGAACTCTAGATCCAGCTGAGGTCGAGGGAGAGCTACGTCAGCACGGCGGCATGGTGACGGTGATGATGAAGTTACCGGCGCAGGGCTTCGCCTAAGCACTACGCCGATATGACCGAGGTGGAATTCTGTGGAGGGGGGCACCGCACATGGCTAAACAATCAACTTGTGTCACCAAGGGTGCCCCTGCCCCCGTATATAAAGGAGCAAGGGGGAGGCCGGCCAGCCCCTGTAGCCGCGCCCAAAGAGGGGAGTCCTACTAGGACTACTAGTCCTAGTAGGATTCCACCAAGAGGGGAAGAGGGGGAAGGAAGGGGGGCGCCCCCCTTCCTTGTACTATTCGGACTCAAGGGGAGGGGGCGTGCTGCGTGCCTTGGCCGCCCCTCTCTCTCTCTCCACTAAGGCCCATCGAGGCCCATTAGTCCCCCCCGGGTTTCCGATAACCCTACGGCACTCCGGTTTTATCCGAAACTTCTCCGGAACAATTCGGGTGTCCGAATATAGTCGTCCAATATATCAATCTTTATGTCTCGACCATTTTGAGACACCTCGTCATGTTCGTGATCATATCTGGGATTCTGAAAAACCTTCGGTACATCATATCACAAAAACTCATAATACCAATCATCATCGAACGTTAAGCGTGCGGACCCTACGCATTCGAGAACTATGTAGACATGACCGAGACACATCTCCGGTCAATAACCAATAGCGGAACCTGGATGCTCATATTGGTTCCTACATATTCTATGAAGATCTTTATCGGTCAAACCGCATAACAACATACGTTGTTCCCTTTGTCATCGGTATGTTACTTGTCCGAAAATCGATCGTCGGTATCTCAATACCTAGTTCAATCTCGTTACTGGCAAGTCTCTTTACTCATTTCGTAATACTTCATCCCGCAACTAACTCATTATTCACAATGCTTGCAAGGCTTATAGTGATGAGTATTACCAAGAGGGCCCAGAGATACCTCTCCGAAACACGGAGTGAAAAATTCTAATCTCGGACTATGCCAACCCAACAAACACCTTCGGAGACACATGTAGAGCACCTTTATAATCATCCATTTATGTTGTGATGTTTGGTAGCACATAACGTGTTCCTACGGTATCCAGGAGTTGCCTAATCTCATAGTCTGAGGAACTTGTATAAGTCATGAAGAAAGCAGTAGCAATGAAACTGACACAATCATAATGCTAAGCTAACGGATGCGTCATGTCCATCACATCATTTCCCTAATGATGTGACCCCGTTCATCAAATGACAACACATGTCTATGGTTAGGAAACATAACCATCTTTGATTAACGGGCTAGTCAGGTAGAGGCATACTAGGGACTATATGTTTTGTCTATGTATTCACACATGTACTAAGTTTCCGGTTAATACAATTCTAGCATGAATAATAAACATTTATCATGAATTAAGGAAATAAATAATAAATTTATTATTGCCTCTAGGGCATATTTCCTTCAGTCTCCCACTTGCACTAGAGTCAATAATCTAGATTACATAGTAATGATTCTAACACCCATGGAGCTTTGGTGTTGATCATGTTTTGCTCGTGGAAGAGGCTTAGTCAACGGGTCTGCAACATTCAGATCCGTGTGTATCTTGAAAATCTCTATGTCGCCCTCTGACACTTGATGACGGATGGAATTGAAGCGTCTCTTGATGTGCTTGGTTCTCTTGTGAAATCTGGATTCCTTTGCCAATGCAATTGCACCAGTATTGTCACAAAAAAATTTCATTGGACCCGATGCACTAGTATGACACCTAGATCAGATATGAACTCCTTCATCCAAACTCCTTCCTTTGCTGCTTCTGAAGCAGCAATGTACTCTGCTTCACACGTAGATTCCGCCACGATGCTCTGCTTGGAACAGCACCAACTGACATCTCCTCCATTCAATAAAAGTACGTATCCGGTTTGAGACTTAGAGTCATCCGGATCAGTGTCAAAGCTTGCATTGACGTAACCATTTACGACAAGCTCTTTTTCACCTCCATAAATGAGAAACATATCCTTAGCCCTTTTCAGGTATTTCAGGATGTTCTTGACCGTTGTCCAGTGCTCCACTCCTGTATTACTTTGGTACCTCCCTGCTATGCTTATAGCAAGACATACATCAGGTCTGGTACACAACATTGCATACATGATAGAACCTATGGCTGAAGCATAGGGAATGACTTCCATTTTTCTCTCTATCTTCTGCAGTGGTCGGGCATTGAGTCTGACTCAACTTCACACCTTGTAACACAGGCAAGAACCCTTTCTTTGACTAATCCATTTTGAACTTCTTCAAAACTTTATCAAGGTATGTGCTTTGTGAAAGTCCAATTAAGCATCTTGATCTACCTCTATAGATCTTGATGCCCAATATGTAAGCAGCTTCTCCGAGGTCTTTCATAGAAAAACTCTTATTCAGGTATCCCTCTATGTTATCCAAAAATTCTATATCATTTCCAATCAACAATATGTCATCTACATATAAGATTAGAAATGCTACAGAGCTCCCACTCACTTTCTTGTAAATACAGGCTTCTCCAAAAGTCTGTATAAAACCATATGCTTTGATCACACTATCAAAGTGTTTATTCCAACTCCGGGAGGCTTGCACCAATCCATAAATGGGTCGCTGGAGCTTGCACACTTTGTTAGCACCCTTTGGATCGACAAAACCTTCCGGTTGCATCATATACAACTCTTCTTCTAGAAATCCATTCAGGAATGCAGTTTTGACATCTATTTGCCAAATCTCATAATCATAAAATGCAGCAATTTCTAACATGATTCGGACAGACTTAAGCATCGCAACGGGTGAGAAAGTCTCATCGTAGTCAACTCCTTGAACTTGTCAAAAACCTTTCGCAACAAGTCGAGCTTTGTAAACAGTAACATTACCGTTTGTGTCGGTCTTCTTCTTAAAGATCCATTTATTTTCTATGGCTTGCCAATCATCGGGCAAGTCCAGCAAAGTCCACAGTTTGTTCTCATACATGGATCCCATCTCAGATTTCATGGCTTCAAGCCATTTTGCGGAATCTGTGCTCATCATCGCTTCCTCATAGTTCATAGGTTCATCATGGTCTAGTAACATGACTTCTAGAACAGGATTACCATACCCTCTGGTGCAGATCTTAATCTGGAAGACCAATGAGATTCGGTAGTAACTTGATCTGAAGTTTCATGATCATCATCATTAACTTCCTCACTAATTGGTGTAGGAATCACTAGAACTGATTTCTGTGATGAACTACTTTCTAATAAGGGAGAAGGTACAATTACCTCATCAAGTTCTACTTTCCTCCCACTCACTTCATTTGAGAGAAACTCCTTCTCTAGAAACAAAGATTTTGCCTTCAAATCTGTGATAGAAGGTGTACCCAATAGTCTCCTTTGTGTATCCTATGAATACAAACTTCTCTAATTTGGGTTAGAGCTTATCAGGTTGAAGCTTTTTCACATAAGCATCGCAACCCCAAACTTTAAGAAACAACAACTTTGGTTTCTTGCCAAACCACAGTTCATAAGGCATTGCCTCAGCGGATTTTGATGGTGCCCTATTTAAAGTGAATGCAGCCGTCTCTAAAGCATAACCCCAAAACGATAGCGGTAAATCAGAAAGAGACATCATAGATCACGCCATATCCAATAAAGTGTCAAGACCCCGATCCTAAGTCACACCGATGTAGCATATAACACATCATATCACTTTGCGGCCTCACGCACGGTATTCCCACAGGTGCCACCTTACCTGGCCCGGGACCGTTTGTGCCTTTTGGATCACGTATATGATAGTGTCGCTAGCATCCATATGACAAAGAACCTGGCTGACATGACTAGTCGTAAACCCAAAGTGGCACTAACTTACAGGGACAGGCATACATGACCCAGCAACGAACGTGTCGGTCATCAGCGAGTGAATCCGGGCTGTAGCAGCTAGGCTAGCAGGACTCCGGAGAATCCGGACTGTAGCAGGCTAACAGGACTCCGGTAGACACCGCGTGACATTTCCCCGTAGGTACAGACACAGGAACGAAAAAGGACACATGCCGACCAGCCTAAGTCTTCCGGAGCAGTAGCAAGCTACCATGGCTCAGTGGAAGCACTAGGAGACATTTCCCCATAAGAGAGGCTACCAAGAATAAACAACTAGGTTGTTGGATCCCACACATACCAAGCATTTCAAATCATACACACAATATGCTCGACATGTGCAATTACAACATGGCATCACAACATAACTCTATGACTCAAAGTATTTATTCAATAGGCTCCGAGGAGCGAGATATTACAAACATGGGTCTCAGGACCCAGCATTCAGAGCATACAAGTCAAAGCACACGCGGAAGCTTAACATGTCTGAGTACAGACATATACTAATGAAAAAGATTGAGAAGCCTAACTATCTGCCAGATCCTGCCGAGGGCACAAGACCGTAGCTGAGGTAACAAGCTAAATGTCAAAGTCCACGCAGAACTACTAGTGAGACTGAGGTCTCTCTACCTACGAGAACGCTATCCATAGCACTCATGCTTATCTTGCGCATTTTAGAGTATCCACTTCAAGTTATCTGTGAACTGTACAGGCAACCCAGAAGTCCTTTACCGCGGACACGGCTATTCGAATAGATAATGCTAACCCTACAGGGGTTTACTTCTTCACACATGCTCTCACCACTTATCGCCGTTTACACGACATGTACTCGGCAACCTTCAAGCGGAAGCCCAACGAGGGTGTCGGCCACGACCTGACTAACCACACAAGTCTCTTGTCCAGGTTTATCGCCTATTCAGGTTCCATCCGCAAGGAGATCCGGCCGGGGTGTCGCTCACGGCCCCAAACGATGTGTGCAGGATTCCCAAGCCCACCTCGACGGGTGGATCTACGCTTGGTACACCATGCCATGGTGCCTAGTCTGTCCCAAGCCCACCAGTACCAGGTGCCACTTGGTAGACTACTAACACTACCTACAAACACCAGAAACTAGTTGCAACTCCTGGACAGAGATCATGTTGATTAATAAGTTGAGAGGGGTCGACTTACCGGAACCCAATGTGTGGTACTAACTATTCATGGATCACAGACACAGAACTCAGTTCCTGAGGATGGTTTCAATGAGACAACCCACCATGTGCTCTTACATGGCCTCTCATCGCTACCTTTACCAAATTGTGTTCACACACTTAGCTCTCAATAGTAGGACATGTTCACCACATTCCAATTCATCCCCGATGTATCGGGCCTGATACAACTCTAAGCAATAGCAGGCATGACAAACAAGCATCAATGAGTAGGCACATCAGGGCTCAAACAACTCCTACTCATGCTAGTGGGTTTTATCTATTTACTGTGGCAATGACAAGTCATGAAGAGGAAAGGGGTTCAACTACCGCAGGATGTAACAGTTGAATCGTTGTTGTCCTAATGCAGTAAAAGAGAGCAGGAGCAAGAGAGTGGGATTGTATCGGAATGAACAAGGGGGTTTTGCTTTCCTGACACTTCCAAAGATAGTATAGCTCTTCATCGGTGTCATTGATCACATCGTCGACGCAACGTCTACTGAGAGGGGACAATTACTGGCAACAGAGAGGAAACACAATCAATGCAATGCAACAGTATGATGCATGATCATGACAAGGCAATATGTTGTGATTTGGGCAAATGCAACAGTAAGTTATTTTTATTGAAGTGGAATTCAAAACTACATCAAATTCCAACTCCAAAACTATTATCAAAGTTGTCCTATTCATGTTTCATCCTAAACAGTGAAGTTAACTTGCTCAAACATGCCTGAGAATGGTACAGATGGCTAGATTGGATTTTTCTGATCATTTTTCATATATAAATTATTTTATTTGGATTTACGGTTGAATTTCTATGATTTTTAGAAGTTTGGAACAATTTCTGGAATTTCCTGAATAAGAATAAATCCAGGACATGACTTATTGCGTCAGCACTGCGTCACCGTGACATCAGCAGTCAACGCAGACGGTCCAGGTCAAACCTGACCCATGGGTCCCATCTATCAGTGACTAACCTAACTAATCTAATTTATTTAGCATTAAACTAACACTAATCTAGTTCAGTTAGTGGCTTGGGGCCCACACGTCAGTGACCCAGGGGGGTCAACTGGGGTCAAACTGTGTCAAACTCGCCGGAGTTGACCTGGGGCTCGTCGCCGGCAAGGCCAGGGATGGCGGAGAGGTGCGGGTTTCCTCCTCCGGCGACCAAGTCGACGGTGGAGAGCGGCTACGGGGAGCTGGAGCTCGCGTGCGTCGAGTGGTGGCAGTGGGAGGTGCTAGGGTGGCCGGAGTCTTTGTCGGCGTCGACCGTGGCGGCTGCCGGGGCTCGGGTGAGCTCGGGGTCGAGGCTACAGTGGCCGTGGCGATGTGGGGTTGGCACCTATGGCGTCTACGCGGTGCGGCTAGTGCGTTGGACGCATGCCCGGGACCAAATGGTCACCGGGCGCCAACAATGGCGAAGCTCGGCGGTGGCCTTGATCCGTCTGGCGGCACGGTGGTTACAACGGCCAAACAGCGCAAGGAAAGGGGGATCGAAGCTGGATCTCATAGCGAGTGCAGCGGTGGCCTTGGCGGGCTCGGGGAAGGGCCGGAGCGAGCGGGGCGGCGGAGGCGATCTCGGCAACCCGAGGAAGAAGAAGGCGTCGGGGGCGGCGTTTCGAGGCGTCCAGCGTCGCCTGAGTTGATGGAGAGGACGAGGTAGATGAGGCGGAGCTTCTCAACTCGGGCGGAGGGCGAGTAGGTGGCTCTTGCCACGGCAGGAGCGAGCGGCGGTGACGGCGACTCTCGGGCGCGAGAGGGAGAGAGAGCAGAGAAGGGGAGAAGCACGTGAGAGAGTGAGAGCGGTCCATGGGGGTGCGTGGCATCCTCAGGGCGATGGGAGACAGGCAGAGAGGCAGGAGGTGGCTGGCGCGTGCCGGCGTGCGGCGAACACATGCCTCGCGTCCTTCTGGTGCGAGGTGGGAGACGACTGGCAGCGGTGGTGGGCTGGGCCAGCTCCTGGGCTGCACAGTGTTGGGCCTGTGGGCTGTAGGTAAGCACCAGGTAAGGTCAGGTGAGCTTTCTCTCTGTTTCTATTTTTTGTTTCTGTTTTCTAATTTTGTAGTTTGTTTTTGATCCAGTTTAAAAAACCAAATCAATTTTATAAATCTTGAAAAAATATTCATGAGCACTTTCTGAATTATTTCAGTGTCCCACAAATAATTTTATTTGAGCATTTAAATTATTTATTGTGTTTAAATGCCCAAAGTCAAATACACTATGATTTAATTCAAAAATCCAGAAATGACCTAGAAATATGTTCATCATTTTTGGCCGAGGTTTTTACCTTTATCAGAAATGATGAACATTTCCAAAGGGCATTTTGGGTTCATTGAAAATATTTCATTTTGATCCTTGTTGGATTTCATTTGGTGCTAGGGTTTGAACATCCCCATTTCAAGATTAAGTGCAAATTAAACGTGATGCAAAACATGACTAGCTAGCCCAGAGCAGACCAGAGCTAGGGATGTGACAACTCACCCCCACTAAACAAGAATCTCGTCCCGAGATTCAAGCGTAGGGTAGGATGAAAAGGGGGACACATCTAACACAATCTTCACGGTCCCGGTTGCACTTTGTAAGAACGTTGATTCGGTCACCATCCTTGTCTCGGTGTCTTGCTCTGAGAACTCCATCTAACATGACAACAAGAGGAAAGGGACAACTCTAGAAGAATCGATCTTCTCAAAGATCGAGCAACTCAGGATCAACTCCTAGAGTGAGACATTGAAACATCTCTTGAGCTGACACACAAAACACACATCAAGAGGGATGGAAAGATGACGGAGGTTCAATTTGGTAGGCAACAATTCCACGCTGAAGTAGGATGGTGCATGGTTTCAAAGTAGCAAGGAGATAATTGCCATGATTCCACAACGGGGCACCTTGGAGGAGGTGACTCGTAGTATTATTCCCTTAAGTGGCAAAAAGAATTACTTTTGATACCTAGATCATTGAAAGTCCTTATACCATCCTAAGGCAAATCACAATTGATCATTTGAACGAATTCGAAAGAATAGCATACTCAGTTTGGAAAGGAAACTAGAGTTATAAGACAACTCGACAAACAGAAGGCACATTCCAATTGATACTGAGGATATAACCTAGTGTCTGAGCATGCCCTCAAGAACTTGAGCATTTCCATATTCATCAGGGTCTTACCAACATCCATGCCAAGGATCCTGGCGACACATCATACTACCATGATGAATAATGATGGACGATGCAGATGCAAAGGAAGATAACACCTTCTCAGATTTCACCTTAGCGAGGCCAAGGAAAAAAATCTGGATGATCGACCGAGAGACATTTAGCACTCCGCTTCTAATGTTCTCCTTGATGTGCTAGCGTAACCCATTTATTGATATGGTTTGGTATCTAGAACATCAAGTAAAAGGTCGGACTTCGGGAGCACAAGAATCCATAAAGAACAATTACGAAAGTAAATCCTACGAAATCCTTATGGGGAGGTGGCCAACTTCCTCAATCAGGATACTACAATAATATGTCTTCCGGCTGGGTGTGTTGGCCACGACATCCACTTTATCGGGTTGCAGAGAGACCATTATTATAGTTCTTGGGAAACGTTCCAACCATCATATCTGCCTGAGATTCAGATCTGGTTGGGGTCAGGACATTCCAGACTCATCAAGTCTAGAAAGAAAATGAAAGTTTGCAACACGAACCGATGAGATAACGTTGCGAGATTCTCGAGAAATGGACTGCGGTAGCAGGATCCGAAACATGAGCTGGTTCTGCTACACACATGTGAACACACTGTCCCAGACAAGCATGACCACATGGTAGTCTTACAACAAAACACTACCGAGTTCTGATTGGGAACCATCATTGAGATAACGAAGTCTTGTGCATATCCGTCCGGGCCCTTCAGGATAAGCGCATGAACTTCTTTTCTTTGAACAAATCAATCAGTGGCTTGGTGTGCTAGGGAATACGTATGGAGTGGAGGTAATTAATCTACCAAACCATAGAATACATTCACACATGAATAATTGACTTGGGATGGTACCAGAGGAAACAAAAACAATCTTTCTCGAACTCACATCAGCAACTTGCACCAAATGCACATGAATTCGAGAAAGTCAATACTTTCATCCAAACATATACTTCATGAACGGAGGATGAAGAAAATGCTTACACAATTTCCCAGCACTAGCTGGATGTTCAACACGAATCATGGAGGAGACAAAATGCTGCTGATGGGCTCAACAGCAACTCATCGGAATTTCCATATCACTGGACTTCCACCATCATGTGAACACGGTGATAGCATTGGTCAGACCAAAAGATGTAATGGTGTATGCTCGAGGGATCAACCACGAGTAAGACAACATTACGAACATCATTGGTTCTGATTTAATTTGATGATAGCCCATGCTCAAATCAAAGTCTGGACAAGACAATAGCTCCAACAGTTGATCCCGAGGACCAATCGATGAAGATATCATCTTTCTTCAACACACACACAACACAAGACATCCCTTTCAATGAACTAAGTTAGACAATCTTTCATCTTCCAACTCTCCAAGTTGTTGTTTAGCTTAACCAACTAGCTCAGGGATATCCAACACAGATTCTTGGAGAAGGGTGTGGTTTGGAGGAAAACCAACATGATCACGAACTCAACATAGTGGTCAGGTGACAACCCGGTAACACTTCCGAGAAGATGTTCAGAAAATCACGAACCACTGATATGTTATTAAGCTCGAGAACAATCTTGCTTTTTAGGGAAAGACGATATGATCGAAAGAGCAAGAGATTGACACAATCCTAACTCTTTGATCAAAGAGTGCACCAGGAAAAATGGACTAGGTAGCACAATCAGTCTTAGAATGATAATTCAATAATCAGCACGCTAAGAATGAGAGTATCTTCCATTAACTACCAAGCAACAGAGTTGCTAGGAGTATGATTTCACACATCACAGTTCACTTGTTGGCGTTCCAGTTACAACAACACGGGACCGAGGAATGAATAATGATGGTGGAAAGTATCACTGCGTCAGGAATTCATAAGAGGTGGTGCAATTCTCCTGACACTCTTGACGTAAAGATGGTAACACTCCAAGGTAGAACAGAACAAAATCTGGAATTGCAATTTGACCCAATCCTGGATATGGATGAGGTACTGGAGTTTGTTTCTCCTAGTCATTCTGAATAGGATGGCTTGACGGACCATAAGAATAATAGACATCGATGCACACGAATGCACACATACCCTTGACTATCTATTGATAGACGAAGGTCGGAATACAACTAAAGAGGGACAACTCAAAGAACGTATGGTTTTCTGAGTTGTGGATGCATGGATTGGTATGTCGAACGAGTTCAACATATTTCTTCCAGACAACCCATGCAGAGAGGTAGAACTGGCAGAGTGACAACATAGAATCAAGAACTCATCAAGAGCACTTTTGTTGTGATCTTTTGGTTCAACAAGGAACTGCTGCCATAAGTAGTTCATGGTATTTGGAAGAACGGTATACCACGGACCTCGAGAACTATTGCAAAGGTTACTAATAACCTAAAGGAACGAGCAAACACTATCAACATGAAGTAAGTAGGGTGAATCTCGGGTTCAAAAACCCAGGAATAGAGTACCTACTACTAAGTGCCATCACGGGATGCTTTCGAGAATAATGGCCAGAATCATCACACTGGGGATACAAAGCATTGCTAGATTACTAGGTGGTTCTCTAAGACGCCTAGGGTCATAATAATAGTTCCAACATATATACCAAGGCAATGAAGTACCTCAACACACTGGTTATTGTGGTTAAACTGACCCAAAGAGACATCAAGAATGGAAGGAAAGGATTTGCAAATGCATCTGACTATTTAGAAACCTGGGATGACTCAGACAGCATAACGACTGTAAAAGCTCAAGAAGATTTGAGTCATCCTACAAAAATGGTGGCATAACCACTCAACATCACCATGTCAAGGTTCTGAGACCAGCTATGAACATACGGAAGTAGTAGGAACTTAATTGAGGCTTGAAACCAACAATCCTATAAGTCTACGGATTAGTAACACGTGATCCTTATAGAAAGATGAGAAGCCTAGTTCTTAATCCCCGTAGAAGAGAAGAGGTTGACTCAGATCATAAGGGCATAAGGTAAAGGAGTAAAAAGAGCCTTACGTTCCATCCCACAATCAATTCCCTTATATAACTAAAGAATTTCTAGACTCGCTTTGACTAGTTTGGCTTGGTAATCCTACAGGCAGTCAGGCTCTGATACCAAAGCTGTCAGGACTCCGATCCTAAGTCACACCGATCTAGCATGTAACACATCATATCACTTTGCAGCCTCACGCACGGTATTCCCACGGGTGCCACCTTACCTGGCCCGGGACCGTTTGCGCCTTTTGGCTCACGTATATGATAGTGTTGCTAGCATCCATATGACAAAGAACCCAGACTGACATGACTAGTCGTAAACCCAAAGTGGCACTAACTTACAGGGACAAGCATACATGACCCAGCAACGAACGTATCGGTCATCAACGAGTGAATCCGGGCTATAGCAGCTGGGCTAGCAGGACTCCGGAGAATCCGGGCTCTAGCAGGCTAACAGGACTTCGGTAGACACCGCGTGACATTTCCCCGTAGGGACAGCCACAGGAACGAAAAAGGACACATGCCGGCCAGCCTAAGTGTTCCGGAGCTATAGCAAGCTACCACGGCTCAGTGGAAGCACTAGGAGACATCTCCCCATAAGAGAGGCTACCAAGAATAAACAACTAGGTTGTCGAAATGCCGGCCAACCTAAGTGTTCCGGAGCAGTAGCAAGCTACCATGGCTCAGTGGAAGCACTAGGAGACATTTCCCCATAAGAGAGGCTACCAAGAATAAACAACTAGGTTGTCGGATCCCACATAGACCAAGCATTTCAAATCATACACACAATATGCTCGACATGTGCAATTACAACATGGCATCACAACATAACTCTACGACTCAAAGTATTTATTAAATAGGCTCCGAGGAGCGAGATATTACAAACATGGGTCTCATGACCCAGCATTCAGAGCATACAAGTCAAAGCACATGCGGAAGCTTAACATGTCTGAGTACAGACATCTACAAATGAAAAAGACTGAGAAGCCTAACTATCTGCCAGATCCTGCCGAGGGCACAAGATCATAGCTGAGGTAACAACCTAAATGTCAAAGTCCACGCGAAACTACTAGTGAGACTGAGGTTTCTCTGCAAAAACATAAAATAGGCAAACGTGAGTACAAATGTACCCAGCAAGACTTACATCAGAACTAACTACTTATGCATCAATATCATCAAAGGGGAATGGTGGGGTTTAACTGCAGCAAGCCAGCTTTGACTCGGTGGTTATCCTGAACTACGACTGCAAGTAACTCTTCTGAGGTGGCGCACACGAGTCCACATATTCACCATATCAATACACCACTATGGATCCGCTCCCATCTACCTACGAGAACGCCATCCATAGCACTCACGCTTATCTTGCGCATTTTAGAGTATCCACTTCAAGTTATCTATGAACTGTACAGGCAACCCAGAAATCCTTTATCGCAAACACGGCTATTCAAATAGATAATGTTAACCCTGCCGGGGTGTACTTCTTCACACACGCTCTCACCACTTATCGCCATTTACACGACATGTACTCGGCAACCTTCAAGCGGAAGCCCAGCGAGGGTGTCGTCCATGACCTGACTAACCACACAAGTCTCTCGTCCAGGTTTATCGCCTATTCGGGTTCCATCCGCAAGGAGATCCGGCCGGGGTATCGCTCACGGCCCCAAACGATGTGTGCAGGGTTCCCAAGCCCACCTCGACGGGTGGATCTACGCTTGGTACATGATACGTCTCCAACGTATCTACTTTTCCAAACACTTTTGCCCTTGTTTTGGACTCTAACTTGCATGATTTGAATGAAACTAACCCGGACTAACGCTGTTTTCAGCAGAACTGCCATGATGTTGTTTTATGTGTAGAAAAGAAAAGTTCTCGGAATGTCCTGAAAATCCACGGAGGCACTTTTTGGAATTAATTAGAATTTATGGGCGAAAGAAATACACCAGGGGGCCCAGGGCCTGTCCACGAGATAGGGGGCGCGTCCCCCTGTAGGGCGCCCCCCTATCTCGTGGGCCCCCTGGACCTCCACCGACCTCAACTCCAACTCCATATATTCACGTTCAGGGAGAAAAAAAATCGGAGAGAAAGTTTCATCGCGTTTTATGACACGGAGCCGCCGCCAAGCCCTAATCTCTCTCGGGAGGGCTGATCTGGAGTCCGTTCGGGGCTCCGGAGAGGGGGATTTGTTGCTGTCGTCATCATCAACCATCCTCCATTACCAATTTCATGATGCTCACCGCCGTGCGTGAGTAATTCCATCATAGGCTTGCTGGACGGTGATGGGTTGGATGAGATTTACCATGTAATCAAGTTAGTTTTGTTAGGGTTTGATCCCTAGTATCCACTATGTTCTGAGATTGATGTTGCTATGACTTTGCTATGCTTAATGCTTGTCACTAGGGCCCGAGTGCCATGATTTCAGATCTGAACCTATTATGTTTTCATGAATATATGTGTGTTCTTGATCCTATCTTGCAAGTCTATAGTCACCTATTAAGTGTTATGATCCGACAACCCCGAAGTGACAATAATCGGGATACTTCTCGGTGATGACCGTAGTTTGAGGAGTTCATGTATTCACTATGTGATAATGCTTTATTCCGGTTCTGTATTAAAAGGAGGCCTTAATATCCCTTAGTTTCCGCTAGGACCCCGCCTCCACGGGAGGGTAGGACAAAAGATGTCATGCAAGTTCTTTTCCATAAGCATGTATGACTATTTACGGAATACATGCCTACATTACATTGATGAATTGGAGCTAGTTCTATATCATCCTATGTTATAACTATTGCATGAGGAATCACATCCGGCATAATTATCCATCACTGATCCATTGCCTACGAGCTTTTCACATATTGTTCTTTGCTTATTTACTTTTCCGTTGCTACTGTTACAATCACTACAAAAACCGAAAAACTATTATCTTTACTTTTGCTACTGTTACCTTTATTATCATACTACTTTGCTACTAAATACTTTGCTGCAGATACTAAGTTATCCAGGTGTGGTTGAATTGACAACTCAACTGCTAATACTCAAGAATATTCTTTGGCTCCCCTTGTGTCGAATCAATAAATTTGGGTTGAATACTTTACCCTCGAAAGCTGTTGCGATCCCCTACACTTGTGGGTTATCAAGACTAATTTCGGCGCCGTTCTTGGGAGCATAGCTCTATTCTCTGAGTCACTTGGGATTTATATCTGTTGATCACTATGAAGAACTTGAAAGACGCTAAAACCAAGATTTTTCCCTCAACTATGAGGGGAGGTAAGGAACTGCCATCTAGCATTGCACTAGATTCTCCTTCCGTTATTAGTAAGCTTGCAACACCTAAACCTGCTACTACTATGAATGCTGATATGTCGCATGTTATTGATGATGCCACTTCTGCTATGCATGATGAAACTACTTCTGTGCGTGATACTACTTTGCCATTAGGTGAATTTCTTGATGAACAACTTGCTAGAGTTAGGGGGAATGAAAATATTGAAGAACCTATTATTGATGATAGTGATGATGAAGGTTCTCCCAATGATTATGTATTACCTGTTGTTCCTAAGGGTTATGTTATGAATGAAGAAGCTGCTAGGGAAATCTTTGCTTGCAATGATAGATATGATCTTAAGAAATTATTAGCTAAATGGAAGCAGCAGTCTCTTAATGCTAGAATGAAACCCGACCCTGCTTTTGCTACTTCACCTATTTGTGTTACTGATAAGGATTATGAATTCTCTGTTGATCCTGAGATTATTACTTTAGTTGAATCTGATCCTTTTTATGGCCTTGAATCTGAAACTGTTGTGGCACATTTACCAAGTTAAATGATACAGCCACCCTGTTTACTAATGATGAGAAGTCTCGCTATTTTTATATCCTTAAGATATTTCCGTTATCATTAAAGGGTGATGCTAAGACTTGGTATAATTCTCTTGCTCCTGGTTGTGTGCGTAGTCCCCAGGATACGATTTATTACTTCTCTGCTAAATATTTCCCTGCTCATAAGAAACAAGGTGCCTTACGGGAAATATATAATTTTGTGCAAATCAAAGAAGAGAGTCTCCCACAAGCTTGGGGGAGGCTTCTCCGGTTACTTAATGCTTTGCCTGATCATCCTCTTAAAAAAATGAAATACTTGATATCTTTTATAATGGACTAACCGATGCTTCCAAGGACTACTTGGATAGTTGTGCTGGTTGTGTTTTCAGGGAAAGAACGGTCAACGAAGCTGAAATATTATTGAATAATATGTTAACTAATGAAAATAATTGGACTCCCTGAGCCAATTCCTGAAGCAATTCCTGAACCAATTGAGCCAACTCCTGAGCCTATTCCTAAACCCACTCTGAAGAAGAGAGGTGTTTTATTTCTCAGTCCTGAAGATATGCAAGAGGCAAAGAAATCAATGAAAGAAAAAGGTATTAAAGCTGAAGATGTTAAGGATTTACCTCCTATTGAAGAAATACATGGTCTTAATATACCGCCTGAAGAACCACGTTGTCTTGATAACCCGACACATGTAGTAAAGGTAAATTCTCTCTATAGATATCATAAAGTTGAAATCCCCTCTACTAAATTTCATAGCCCATGCTTAGATGAATTTTATGACTTTATGGCTAGACAAGAAAGTTTTAATGCTTATGTTGGTAGAGAGTTAAAGATTAATGCTTTTGAGATAGGACGCGTAAGCGATAATCTGGCTAGAGTTAAAGATGAACTTCACCTCGTTAGCAAATATGCTTCTATGGTTGCTACTCAAGCTGAGCAAGTACTTAAAGCTCATGATTTGCTTGAGGAATTAAATAATGCAAATGACTTTGCTGTTAGAGTGGCTACTAGAACTGGTAGAATGACTCAGGAACCTTTGTATCATGAAGGCCACCCTAAGAGAATCGAGCAAGATTCTTAGAGAAACAATTTAGAGGCACCTAGTTCTTCTAAAAAGAAGAAGAAGAAAGACGATAGAACCTTGCATGCTTCTAATGAACCTACTGTAGACACACCTGAGAATCCCAATGATATTTCTATTTCTGATGCTGAAACACAATTAGGTGATGAACATGAACCTAGTGATAATGTTAATGATAATGTTCATGTTGATGCTCAACCTAGCAAAAACAATGATGTAGAGATTGAACCTGCTGCTGATCTTGATAACCCACAATCAAAGAATCAACATTATGATAAGAGAGATTTTGTTGCTAGGAAGCACAGTAAAGAAAGAGAACTATGGGTTCAGAAACCCATGCCCTTTCCTCCTAAACCATCCAAGTCAAAGGATGATGAGGATTTTGAGCGCTTTGCTGAAATGATTAGACCTATTTTCTTACGTATGCGCTTAACTGATATGCTGAAAGTAAATCCTTATGCTAAGTATATGAAGGATATCATCACAAATAAAAGAAAGATACCGGAAGCTGAAATTTCCACCATGCTTGCTAATTACACTTTTAAGGGTGGAATACCAAAGAAACTTGGAGATCCGGGTGTACCAACTATACCATGTCCCATTAAAAGAAACTATGTTAGAACTGCTTTATGTGATCTTGGAGCCGGTGTTAGTGTTATGCCTCTCTCTTTATATCGTAGACTTGAATTGAATAAGTTGACACCTACTGAAATATCTTTGCAAATGGCTGATAAATCAACTGCTATACCTGTCGGTATTTGTGAGGATGTGCCTGTTGTGGTTGCAAATGTCACTATCTTAACGGACTTTGTTATTCTTGATATTCCCGAGGAAGATAGTATGTTTATTATCCTTGGTAGACCTTTTCTTAATACTGCAGGGGATGTTATTGATTGCAACAAAGGCAATGTCACTTTTCATGTTAATGGTAATGAGCATACGGTACATTTTCCGAGGAAACAATCTCAAGTTCATATCATCAATTCTATTGGACAAGTTCCAACTATTATTATTCGAGGTTTTGAATTTCCTCTCCCTACTGTCAAGAAAAAGTATGATATTCTTATTGTTGGGGATTTTCATATCCCCGTTGAGGTAACTTAGTGTTATTCAAAATTTCTCCGGTTCCGTGTTATTCGGAATGAGTTTGTTAACAAGACTTGATCAACCTTGTTAGTGGATTCATTTTGATGATCACGAGATGGATGAAACTAGAAGGCACAACCTTTTGTACCCACTTTTTACTTTCTGTTATTTAGAATAAATAAAGCAAAAATAGTATTACCCGTCTATTTTCTGAATTATCCATGCATTAAAAAAATAGTCCAAAAATAAAAGTGCTCCAAATGCCCTGCAAATTTAGTATGATTTTTTTTGAAATATTTGAGGATTTTAGGCACTGAAAACACTGCAGGAGGGGCAAGCACCAGGCCACGAGAGTGGAGGGCACGCCCCCCTTATAGGGCGCGCCCCCTGTCTCGTGGGCCCCTGGTGCCCCCCCTCCACTTATGCCAGCACCCACACACTTCATCTTCTACCCAAAAAAATCCCCATCCAGTTCAAGCACGAGTTCTAGCTTGTTTTGCTGCGATTTCCGATCTCCTTGCTCAAAGCTCCTTTCACAAAACTGCTTTGGGAGATTGTTGCTTGGTATGTGACTCCTACATTGGTCCAATTAGTTTTTGTTCTCGTGCTTTATTCATTGCAAATTTTTGCTGCATAGGTGACCATGTTCTTGAGCTTGCATGTTAAAATTTTGAGGTCCCAAGCAATTCCAATGCATGATATAGGCTCTAGGCGCTTGTAGGAGTAGTTGCTACCAATCTTGTTTAGTTTTATTCACTTTTATTTTGAAGTTACTAAAATTTCAGAAATTTTCAGAAAAAGAATTATTCTTAGAAGAATGTACCAAGGTGGTTCCTCGGCAAAGAAAGGACCAAGGATTGCTATACGTGAGCAAGATGTTGAATTGCTGAGGGATGCAAATGTACGGGCTTTTGAGTGGCCATCCGATGATTTTATGGTCGAAGCAGGCTTCAAGGAGGAATTTGACGCGTATGTGCGTAATGCCGAGCTGGAGGACTTCTTACAAGATAAGTGTCCTCAATACTATCAATTGGTGATTCCTTTGTGCGGAGGTTCCAATATATCTGTATGCGTAATTCTCCTAGTGTCATGTTTGATATTTATGATACATCTTATACCATGGATTTAGAGGATTTCACTGGCTGCTTGCAAACTCCCCTTGATGGGGTAATATTAATGATCCTCGCAAATCTGAATTTAGAGATTTTCTTGCAAGTATCACTATGGGAGAATCTAGGGACATAGCACAAGCTACCATAGGGAGCATTCATTTTCCTGCTATACATTATTTTGCTCTCTTTATTGGTAGATGCATTAACGCTAAAGACGAAGCTTGTCACATGTGTGTCCCTGATCTGTGTGTCCTCAAGAGTGCTGTTTCAAGTTATAAAGGTTATAACTTGGGGGCAATAGTTGCACGTAGGTTGCAGAATAATAGTAGAAAGGGAGATTTATTTGGAGGAATTTATGCAACTCATGTGGCTAATTTTCTTAACATAGCCCTACGAGAGGGGGATATGATTTTACCTCCTGTTTATTTGGATAAAGAAGCTATGTTCAATCATGATTTTCTTGAGAGGAATGAACAATTCCTCCATTATTGACTAATCTATGACAGACGCAACGTCGTCCCTGTTACTCTTCCTGCTCCCTAGCTTTTTGATTATCAGGCAAAAGGAAGATATGTTGTCACCAGGGAAGAAGCAGCTGAATACGAGAGGGGAATGGAGGCAGCTCGCCAACACACTGCTGCTCAGGAGGCGGTTGCCTCTGCATCTTAGTACAACCCCAGTTTCACTTATGGATATCAGCCAAGCGATCCTTGGTACTAGACCAACTTAGGCCAAAAGCCTAAGCTTGGGGGGGTACGTATTTCTCACCGACTTTACATTCATGTTCACACACTAGTCGTCGGTGCTCATACTCTTTCATTGTATTATGCATGCTAGTTTAAATTTCTTTTTCTCATTTTCTTCTTGTGTGTTTGATAAACCTTAAGAAAAACCAAAAAAAAATAGTTAGTTTAATTTCCATGCTTGTAGTAGAATTAAAATGAAAACCCAAAAATATTTCTAGTTCTTCTTCTTACTTGTTGGGAGCTTTCCGTGTAAATAGTTTTCTTTTCTTTTCTTTCCTTTGGGGGTCGAGAAGACCATATTGAAAATGCTTAGTGGCTCTTATAATGCATGATTGTTTATTTAACTTAGAGCCCATATTACCTTGTCTTCTCTCTTGAGTTGAATGCTTGCAGATTCCAGCTTAGTCCAATGCATGTGCACTCTTATTATTATACACATCGTTCGGTCGTGCAAGTGAAAGGCAATAATGACGACATATGGACTTATTGGGATGAGAAAAGATGGTATGAACTCGACCTCTCTTGTTTTTGTAAATATGATGAGTTCATTGTTTCTGAGTCAGCTATTATGAAGTAAACATATTTGTAATGACATTTAGAGATTACAGTTGCTTGTGCCATGCTTGATTAGCTATGAGTTATAATGGTTTACCTTGCATGCCAACATGCTATTAGAATGATTATGATGTGGTATGATGGGATGATATCCTCCTTTTAATGAATTGAGTGACTCGACTTGGCATATGTTCACGCATGTAGTTGAATCAAATCAACATAGCCTTCACGATATTTATGTTCATGGTGGATTATATCCTACTCATGCTTGTATTCGGTGTGAATTAATTTTAATGCATGTTTATGACAGTTGTCGCTCTCTCAGTTGGTCGCTTCCCAGTCTTTTGCTAGCCTTCACCTGTACTAAGTGGGAATACTGCTTGTGCATCCAAACTCCTTAAACCCCAAAGTTGTTCCATATGAGTCCACCATATCTTCCTATATGCGGTATTTACCTGCCGTTCCAAGTAAATTTGTATGTGCCAAACTCCAAACCTTCAAATGAAATTCTGTTTTGTATGCTCGAGCAGCTCATGTTTCAACTAGGGCTACCTATATCTTCCATGCTAGGTGGGTTATTCTCACGAGGAGTGGACTCCGCTCCTCATTCACGTGAAAGGGCCGGTAACCAGGATGCCCAGTCCCATGATCCAAAAAGATCAAAGCAAATCAAAATAATTAAACAAAACTCCACCAGGGCTGTTGTATGTTGGAGGCACTCGTTGTTTCGACCAAGCCATGGATTGATGCTTGTTGGTGGTTGGGGGAGTATAAATCTTTACCATTCTGTTTGGGAACTGCCTATAATGCATTTAGTATGGAAGATACAACCATCTCATAGTTGTTGCGTTGACAGTGAAAGTATACCGCTCAAAATGTTATTCAATCTCTATTTTAAAATCGAGCTCTGGCACCTCTACAAATCCTTGCTTCCCTCTGCGAAGGGCCTATCTATTTACTTCTATGTTGAGTCATCACCCTTCTTATTAAAAGCACCCGCTGGAGAGCACACTGTCATTTGCATTCATTACTATTGGTTTATATTGGGTATGACTTGACTGGATCTCTTTTACCATGAATTACAATGTTTAGTCAGTCCTTGATCTTTAAAGGTGCTCTGCATTTATGTTTTGCGGTCTCAGAAAGGGCTAGCGAGATACCATTTTGTTATATCATGTTATGATTATTTTGAGAAAGTGTTGTCATCCGAGTTTTATTATTATGGCTCGCTAGCTGATTATGCTATTGATATGAGTAATTGTGAGACCTAGGTGTTATTGTTAGTATGGTTAGTTCATAATATTTGTTGAAACTTGAATGCTGGCTTTTCATGTTACAACAACAAGAGCAAACAGAGTTTGTAAAAGTTTTTCTTTATCACTTTCAGTTTATCAACTGAATTGCTTGAGGACAAGCAAAGGTTTAAGCTTGGGGGAGTTGATACGTCTCCAACGTATCTACTTTTCCAAACACTTTTGCCCTTGTTTTGGGCTCTAACTTGCATGATTTGAATGAAACTAACCCGGACTGACGATGTTTTCAGCAGAACTGCCATGATGCTGTTTTATGTGTAGAAAAGAAAAGTTCTCGGAATGTCCTGAAAATCCATGGAGGCACTTTTTGGAATTAATAAGAATTTATGGGTGAAAGAAATACACCAGGGGGCCCAGGGCCTGTCCACGAGACAGGGGGCACGCCCCCTATCTCGTTGGCCCCCTGGACCTCCACCGACCTCAACTCCAACTCCATATATTCACGTTCGGGGAGAAAAAATTCAGAGAGAAAGTATCATCGCGTTTTATGACACGGAGCCGCCGCCAAGCCCTAATCTCTCTCAGGAGGGCTGATCTGGAGTCCGTTCGGGGCTCCGGAGAGGGGGATTCATCACCGTCGTCATCATCAACCATCCTCCATCACCAATTTCATGATGCTCACAGCCGTGCGTGAGTAATTCCATCATAGGCTTGATGGACGGTGATGGGTTGGATGAGATTTACCATGTAATCAAGTTAGTTTTGTTAGGGTTTGATCCCTAGTATCCACTATGTTCTGAGATTAATGTTGCTATGACTTTGCTATGCTTAGTGCTTGTCACTAGGGCCCGAGTGCCATGATTTCAGATCTGAACCTATTATGTTTTCATGAATATATGTGTGTTCTTGATCCTATCTTGCAAGTCTATAGTCACCTATTATGTGTTATGATCCGACAACCCCGAAGTGACAATAATTGGGATACTTCTCGATGATGATCGTAGTTTGAGGAGTTCATGTATTCACTATGTGCTAATGCTTTGTTCCGGTTCTCTATTAAAAGGAGGCCTTAATATCCCTTAGTTTCCGCTAGGACCCCGCTTCCACGGGAGGGTAGGACAAAAGATGTCATGCAAGTTCTTATCAGCACATATGACTATTTACGGAATACATGCCTACATTACATTGATGAATTGGAGCTAGTTCTATATCACCCTATGTTATAACTATTGCACGAGGAATCGCATCCGGCATAATTATCCATCATTGATCCATTGCCTACGAGCTTTTCACATATTGTTCTTCGCTTATTTACTTTTCTGTTGCTACTGTTACAATCACTACAAAAACCCCAAAACTATTATCTTTACTTTTGCTACTGTTACCTTTATTATCATACTACTTTGCTACTAAATACTTTGCTGCAGATATTAAGTTATCCAGGTGTGGTTGAATTGACAACTCAACTGCTAATACTCGAGAATATTCTTTGGCTCCCCTTGTGTCGAATCAATAATTTTGGGTTGAATACTTTACCTTCGAAAGCTGTTGCGATCCCCTAAACTTGTGGATTATCAGTACACCGTGCCATGGTGCCTACTATGTCCAAAGCCCACCTATACTAGGTGCCACTTGGTAGACTAGTAACACTACCTACAAACACCAGAAAATAGTTGCAACTCCTGGACAGAGATCATGTTGATTAATAAGTCGAGAGGGGTCGAGTTACCGGAACCCAATGTGTGGTAGTAACTGTTCATGGATCACAAACATAGAACTCAGTTCATGAGGACGGTTTCAATGAGACAACCCACCATGTACTCCTACATGGCCTCTCATCGCCACCTTTACCAAATCGTGTTCACACACTTAGCTCTCAACAGTAGGACATGTTCACCACATTCCAATTCATCCCCGATGAATCGGACCTGACACAACTCTAAGCAATAGCAGGCATGACAAACAAGCATGAATGAGTAGGCACATCACGGCTCAAACAACTCCTACTCATCCTAGTGGGTTTCATCTATTTACTGTGGCAATGACAGGTCATGCGGAGGAAAGGGGTTCAACTACCGCAGCATGTAACAATTGAATCGTTGTTGTCCTAATGCAGTAAAAGAGAGCAGGAGCGAGAGTGTGGGATGGTATCGGAATGAACAAGGGGGTTTTGCTTGCCTAACACTTCCGAAGATAGTATAGCTCTTCATCGGTGTCATTGATCACATCGTCGAAGCAACGTCTACTGAGAGGGGACAATTACCGGCAACAGAGAGAAAACACAATCAATGCAATGCAACAGTATGATGCATGATCATGACAAGGCAATATGCTGTGATTTGGGCTAATGCAACAGCAAGTCATTTTTATTGAAGTGGAATTCAAAACTACATCAAATTCCAACTCCAAAACTATTATCAAAGTTTTCCTATTCATGTTTCATCCTAAACAGTGAAGTTAACTTGCTCAAACATGCACGAGAATGGCAAATGGATAGATTGGATTTTTCTGATCATTTTTCATATATAAATTATTTCATTTGGATTTACGGTTGAGTTTCTATTATTTTTAGAAGTTTGCAACAATTTATCGAATTTCCTAAATAAGAATAAATCCAGGAAATGACTTATTGCGTCAGCACTGCGTCACCGTGACATCAGCAGTCAACGGAGATGGTCCAGGTCAAACCTGACCCATGGGTCCTGTCTGTCAGTGACTAACCTAACTAATCTAATTTAGTTATCGTTAAACTAACACTAATCTAGTTCAGTTAGTGGCCTGGGGCCCACACGTCATTGACCCAGGGGGGGTCAAACTAGGGTCAAACCGGGTCAAACTCGCCGGAGTTGACACGGGGCTTGTCGCCGGCAAGGCCAGGGATGGCGGAGAGGTGCGACTTTCCTCCTCCGACGACCAAATCGACGGCGGAGAGCGACTAGGGGAGCTGGAGCTCGTACGCTTCGAGTGGTGGCAGTGGGAGGTGCTGGGGTGGTCGGAATCTTCGTCTGCATCGACCGTGGTAGCTGCCGGGGCTCGGGTGAGCATGGGGTCGAGGCTATAACGGCCATGGCGATGCGGGGTTGGCACCTATGGCATCTACACAGTGCGGCTAGTACGTTGGACGCATGCCCGGGACCAAATGGTCACCGGAGCGTCAACGGCGGCGAGCTCAGGCGGTGGCGCAGTCCGGTACGAGCGGCGCAGCGGTTACAACGGCCAAACAGTGCAAGGAAATTGGGGATCGAAGCTGGATCTCACAGCGAGTGCAGCGGTGGCCTCGACGGGCTCGGGGAAGGGCCGGAGCGAGCGAGCCGGCGGAGGCGATCTCGACGACCTGAGGAAGAAGAAGGCATCGGGGGCGGCGTTTCGAGGCGTCCGGCGTCACCTGAGTTGATGGAGAGGACGAGGCAGATGAGGTGGAGCTTCTCGACTCGGGCGGAGGGCGAGTAGGTGGCTCTGGCAGCGGCAGCAGCGAGCGCCGGCAACGGCGACTCTCGGGCGTGAGAGGGAGAGAGAGCAGAGAAGGGGAGAAGCACGAGAGAGAGTGAGAGCGGTCCAGGGGGGTGCGTGGCATCCTCAGGGCGACGGGGCGACAGGCAGAGAGGCAGGAGGTGGCCGGCGCATGCCGGCGGGCGGCAAGCACACACCTCGTGTGTGACGCCCGGATAATCAGGCTACAGTAATCCCACGTTAACGATGCCACATCGCCTCGGTTACTGTTGATAAACTCTCGATAGTTCAAAATCGAAAAAATTAAAAATTTAATTAAAGGCAAACATCAAAGTTTTCAAACATTAAAAATAAAATGTTCGGGTTGTGCCAAATAATGTTTAGATATTTAAGGTGAAGGAAACACACTTTTACAGAATGCATAAATATTTTAAATTGAATTAAAACATAAAGGGAATAAATAAAAGGAAAGAAAAAAACTAACAAGACTAAAGAGAAAAGGAAACAACCCCCCCCCCCCATCTGGGCCTCGGCCCAGCAGGCCGACGGACCGCCAGGCCGGCCCACCCCGGTTCCCCCTAATCACCCCCCGCAAACCCTAACCACCTCGTCGCCCCACGCCCCCCACTCGCTCCCTCCCGATCCGATCTGGATCGGGGCAACCATACGACGCAGCCCGACGCCCGCTTGCGAACCTCCCGTGGGACCGCCCGTCCCGACTCTTCTCGCCGGCTCCGACGCCCGCCACCACACCACTGGATGGACGCCCGCCACTCGCCGATGGATGGGCCTTGCGCCGCCACCGCCGACGCTTGCCTCCCGACCTCCTCCCGACGGACTCCCTCGAGCCTCGCCGGCGAACCCTCGCAACGGGGTGAGGACCCGACCCACTCCGCCTACCCTTTTTTTTCTCCTCTGTCCCCATCGCTAGCACCGCCCCCGTTGTCCGCCATGGTTGCGCTCGCCGCGTCCGCCCCGCCGCTTCGCGTGCTGCTCAGACTCACCCAAGACAGAGACCACGCCGCTGTTCGTTAACGCGCGCTTGCGTGCCTCTGTTTCCACCGGCCTTGTGGCGTGCACCGCGATGTCCTTCGTCGCCGCCACTACATCTCTTTGTCTGCTGCCGTTGCAGCTAGCTACGCTTCTGCTGCTACTAGCTGCCGCCTAGCTAGCCACAAGATCCCCTCCGCCTGGCCTCACCGGCGCTCCGGCCTCGCCTCGCTACCAGAGCGGGTGGCGGCTTCGCCCGCTACCCACTTGCCCGCACACCCGCTAAGCCCAGTGGCCCTATGACAATGGGGCCCCACTCCAGAATGTTTTAAAAATAATGATGAAAAAGAAAAAGAATTAAAAATATATATATATAAAAATAGTTAATCAATTAATTAACAAAATTAATTAAGTTAATTAATCCTGCTTAATTAATCTAATTAACCTGTTAGTCTAACTAAACAGTAATTAGATTAACCTAAACCCTAATCAACCTAACAGAGTATGACAGGTGGGTCCCACTGGACCCACACGTAAGGTTGACCAGGTCAATGGTCAACGTTGACTGCTGACATCACTCTGATGTCATGCTGATGTCATCATTTACTATTCTAGATAATGTTGGATTTAAATAATTAAGTAAATTCCAGAAATTGATAAAATCTTTAGAAAATCATATCTTTTAATCCGTAACTCGGATTAAATTATTTTCAACATGAAAGTTGCTTAGAACGACGAGACGATTCCGGATACGCAACCCGTTCATCCGCCACGCGTCCCTAGCATAGTGAACCTGCAACATTTCACCTCCGGTTCATCTGTCCGAAAACACGGAACACCGGGGATACTTTCCGGATGTTTCCCTTCACCAGTATCACCTCATACAGCGTTAGAACACGTCTAGCTCGTTTGTTGTCTGTTATGCACTTGCTTGCTATATATTTATGTTTCTCCCCTCTTCTCTCCGGAGACCCCGTGGCGATCGATGCCCTCGTGGTCGACTACGCCACCGACGACCCTCCTTGTTCGAGCAACCAGGCAAGCCCCCCCCTTGATCACTAGATATCGCCTATTCTCCTCTATACTGCTTGCATTAGAGTAGTGTAGCATGTTACTGCTTTCCATTAATCCTATTCTGATGCATAGCCTGACATTGTTGCTACATCTGTTGATACCTTACCTGCAATCCTAAATACTTAGTATAGGATGCTAGTTTATCATCATTGGCCCTACACTCTTGTCAGTCTGCCTTGCTATACTATCGGGCCGTGATCACTTGGGAGGTGATCACGGTATATACTATACATACATACATACTATACAGATGGTGACTAAAGTCGGGTCACTCATTGAGTACCCGCAAGTGATTCGATGAGGGGGTGAAAGGACAAGTGGCTCCATCCCGGTAGAGGTGGGCACGGGTTCCCGACAGCCCCGATCGTTATTCTTGTGTGGCGGAGGCGGCAGGCAGGTTGAGACCACCTAGGAGACAGTGGGCTGGCCTGCTCGGCGTCAGCGGATACATAACACGCTTAACGAGATCTTGGTATTTGATCTGAGTCTCGCCATTTGGTCTATACGCACTAACCATCGACGTGGGAGTAGTTATGGGTATCCCGGCGTCGTGGTATCAGCCGAAGCCTTCTTGACGTCAGCGACTGAGCGGCGCGCGCCGGATTGGAACGTAAGCCTGCTCTTGTATTAAGGGGCTAGTTCTGCTTCCGGCCGCCCGCATAACGCTTGGTGTGCAATGGGCGATGGGCCAGCACTGCGCGCATAGGATTTAGACCGGCGGGCTGACCTCTCTGTTGTGCCTAGGTGGGGCTGCGACGTGTTGATCTTCCGAGGCCGGGCATGACCCATGAAAGTGTGTCCGGCCAAATGGGATCAAGCATGTTGGGTTATGTGGTGCACCCCTGCAGGGAAGTTTATCTATTCGAATAGCCGTGTCCCTCGGTAAAAGGATGACCCGGAGTTGTACCTTGACCTTATGACAACTAGAACCAGATACTTAATAAAACACACCCTTCCAAGTGCCAGATACAACCCGGTGATCGCTCTCTAACAGGGCGACGAGGAGAGGATTGCCGGGTAGGATTATGCTATGCGATGCTACTGGAGATGCTACTTGGAGATGCTACTTGGCGATGCTACTTGGAGGACTTCAAACTACTCTCTTCTACATGCTGCAAGACGGAGGCTGCCAGAAGCATAGTCTTCGACAGGATTATCTATCCCCCTCTTATTCTGGCATTCTGCAGTTCAGTCCAATCGATATGGCCCTTTACTCATATACCCATGCATATGTAGTGTAGCTCCTTGCTTGCGTAGTACTTTGGATGAGTACTCACGGTTGCTTTCTCCCCTTTTCCCCTTTCCTTTCTTTTCGGTTGTCGCAATCGATCTTTGGAGTCCAGAGCGACGCCACCGTCGATGGCGACTACTACACCGGAGGTGCCTACTACTACGTGTAGCCCGCCGACGACGACTGAGGAGTAGTTTAGGAGGATCGAGTGCAGAGGCTGCGCCTCTTCGATCTGTATCCCGTTTGTGCTAGCTTTCTTAAGGCAAACTTGTTTAACTTATGTCTGTACTCAGATATTGTTGCTTCCGCTGACTCGTCTATGATCGAGCACTTGTATTCGAGCCCTCGAGGCCCCTGACTTGTATTATGATGCTTGTATGACTTATTTATGTTTTAGAGTTGTGTTGTGATATCTTCCCGTGAGTCCCTGATTTTGATCGTACACATTTGCGTGCATGATTAGTGTACGATTGAATCGGGGGCGTCACAAGTTGGTATCAGAGCCGACTGCCTGTAGGAATCCCCCTTCCACACTCCTTGGCCGAAGTCGAGTCTAGACTTTACAAAACTTGTACTAACATGGCTGTGCGGCCCATGGGCCCACGTCGCCATTGGGTGGTATTAGGACTTTTACTCCTTGTCTATACTCTGGGACTCTGATCTCTCTTCTATTCGGGTTAAATGAATTTTGCTAAATCTAACATTAGGATCTCGTTATCACTTTCACCCGGAGAGCCCCTCATTCCAGATGATGGCCTGCTTCACCAGAAGATTCCGAAGATACTCTTTGATATTATCTCAAGACTTTGTGCCCATCACTTTTGCTATTCCTGACCACCGATAAATCCTTATGGATAACTACTTACACTTGCCATTCATACGATCATCCCCCAGTTGAGTCAAGTGGTTGTGGTACCCAGACATTCCGAGTATGTGTTCACTGACAGAACTATTCTCCTTCATTTTGCAGCTGTACAACTTGTTGGAGACTTCATATCTCCCAACTCGGGCATTTTCTTGAAATATTAACTTCAATTCTTCGAACATCTCATATGCTCCGTGACGTTCGAAACGTCTTTGAAGTCCCAATTCTAAGCCATAAAGCATGGCACACTGAAGTATCGAGTAGTCTTCAACACGCGTCTGCCAGTCACTCACAATGTCTGCAGTTGCGGGCGCGGGTGGTACACCTAACGGTGCATCCAGGACGTAATTCTTCTATGCAGCAATGAGGATAATCCTCAAGTTACGGACCTAGTCCGTGTAGTTGCTGCCATCATCTTTCAACTTAGCTTTCTCTAGGAACGCATTAAAATTGAAAGGAACGGCAACACGGGCCATTGATCTACAACAACATAGACATGCAAAATACTATCAGGTACTAAGTTCATGATAAATTAAATTTCAATTAATCATATTACTTAAGAACTCCCACTTAGATAGACATCCCTCTAATCATCTAAGTGATCACGTGATCCAAATCAACTAAACCATGTTCGATCATCACGTGAGATGGAGTAGTTTTCAATGATGAACATCACTATGTTGATCATATCTACTATATGATTCACGCTCGACCTTTCGCTCTCACTGTCCCGAGGCCATATCTGCATATGCTAGGCTCGTCAAGTTTAACCTAAGTATTCTGCGTGTGCCAAACTAGCTTGCACCCATTGTATGTGAACGTAGAGCTTATCATACCCGATCATCATGTGGTGTATCGGCACGACTAACCGTAGCAACAGTGCATACTCAGGGAGAACACTTATAACTTGAAATTTAGTAAGGGATCATCTTATAATGCTATCGACGTTCTAAGAAAAATAAGATGCATAAAGGATAAACATCACATGAAATCAAAACATGTGACATGATATGGCCATCATCATCTTGTGCTCATGATCTCCATCACCGAAGCATCGTCATAATCTCCAACGTCACCAGCGCGACACCTTGATCTCCATCTTAGCATCATTGTCGTCTCGCCAACTATTGTTACTATGACTATCGCTACCGCTTAGTGATAAACTAAAACAATTACATGGCGATTGCATTACATACAATAAAGCGACAACCATATGGCTCCTGCCAGTTGCCGATAATTTTGTTACAAAACATGATCATCTCATACAACAAATTATATCACATCATGCCTTGACCATATCACATCACAGCAAGCCCTGCAAAAACAAGTTAGACGTCCTCTACTTTGTTGTTGCAAGTTTTACGTGGCTGCTACGGGCTTCTAGCAAGAACCGTTCTTACCTACGCATCAAAACCACAACAATTTTTCGTCAAGTGTGTTGTTTGAACCTTCAAAAAGGACCAGGCGTAGCCACACTCGATTCAACTAGAGTTGGAGAAACAGACACTCACCAGCCACCTATGTGCAAAGCACGTCAGTAGAACCAGTCTCACGTAAGCGTACGTGTAATGTCGGTCTGAGCCGCTTCATCCAACAATACCGCCGAATCAAAGTATGACATGCTGGTAAGCAGTATGACTATTATCTCCCACAACTCTTTGTGTTCTACTCGTGCATATAACATCTACGCATAGACCTGGCTCGGATGCCACTGTTGGGGAACGCAGTAATTTCAAAAAAATTCCTATGATCACGCAAGATCTATCTCTCGGTGATGCATAGCAACGAGAGGGGAGAGTGTTGTCTATGTACCCTTGTAGACCGAAAGCGGAAGCGTTATGACAACGCGGTTGATGTAGTCGTACGTCTTCACGATCCGACCGATCCTAGCACCAAAGGTACGGCACCTCCGCGATCTGCACACGTTCAGCTCGGTGACGTCCCACGAACTCTAGATCCAACTGAGGTCGAGGGAGAGTTTCATCAGCACAACGGCATGGTGATGATGAAGTACCGGCGCAAGGCTTCGCCTAAGCAGTGCGACGATATGACCGTGGTGGAATTCTGTGGAGGGGGGCACCGCACACGGCTAAACAATCAACTTGTGTCTTCTAGGGTGCCCCATGCCCCCGTATCTAAAGGAGCAAGGGGGAGGCCGGCCGGCCCCTGTAGGCGCGCCCCAAGTGGGGACTCCTACTAGGACTACTAGTCCAAGTAGGATTCCACCAAGAGGGGAAGAGGGGGAAGGAAGGAGGGGGAGAGGGGGAAGGAAAGGGGGGCGCCGCTCAAGGGGAGGGGGCGTGTGGCCTGCCCTGGCCGCCCCTCTCTCTCCACTAAGGCCCATCGAGGCCCATTAGTTCCCCCCGGGGTTTCCGATAACCCTCCGGCACTCCGGTTTTATACGAAACTTCTCCAGAACACTTCTGGTGTCTGAATATAGTCGTCCAATATGTCAATCTTTATGTCTCAACCATTTCGAGACTCCTTGTCATGTCCGTGATCATATCCTAGATTCCTAACAACCTTCGGTACATCATATCACATAAACTCATAATACCAATCGTCATCGAGCGTTAAGCGTGCGGACCCTAAGGGTTCGAGAACTATGTAGACATGACCGAGACACGTCTCCGGTCCATAACCAATAGCGGAACCTGGATGCTCATATTGGTTCCTACATATTCTATGAAGATCTTTATCGGTCAAACCGCATGACAACATACGTTGTTCCCTTTGTCATCGGTATGTTACTTGTCTGAGATTCAATAGTCGTTATCTCAATACCTAGTTCAATCTCGTTACCAGCAAGTCTCTTTACTCGTTCCGTAATATTTCATCCTGCAACTAACTCATTAGTCACAATGCTTGCAAGGCTTATAGTGATGAGTATTACCGAGAGGGCCCAGAGATACCTCTCCGAAACACAGAGTGACAACTCCTATTCTCGATCTATGCCAACCCAACAAACACCTTTGGAGACACATGTAGAGCATTTTCATAATCACCCATTTACGCTGTGACATTTGGTAGCACACAAAGTGTTCCTACGGTATCCGGGAGTTGCATAATCTCATAGTCTGAGGAACTTGTATAAGTCATGAAGAAAGCAATAGCAATGAAACTGACACGGTCATATTGCTAAGCTAACGGATGGGTCATGTCCATCACATCATTCTCCTAATGATGTGATCCCGTTCATCAAATGACAACACATGTCTATTGTTAGGAAACATAACCATCTTTGATTAACGAGTTAGTCAAGTAGAGGCATACTAGGGACTATATATTTTGTCTATGTATTCACACATGTACTAAGTTTCATGTTAATACAATTCTAGCATGAATAATAAACATTTATCATGAATTAAGGAAATAAATAATAACTTTATTATAGCCTCTAGGGCATATTTCCTTCAAGAACAAGCAGAGTTCGCTTGCATGAGTATTCGAGAAGGCTGCTCCGGATACAATTCGGCGGACTGGGTAAGCTATAATCCATTATTTTGAGCCCACATATTACGCCCGAATTCTTACTATCCATAACTGAACATGGATGGAGGCGTCAGGTTGCGTCCATTAGTTGTCCTCCTCCTCAACCAGTGGATCACTCTCGTGACGACGATCTGGGGTATCATGACGACCTAGAGACTTCGATCGAATTTGAAGATGGGGTGTTCTATCAGGTGGGCCTTGACGGCGTCAAGGTGGCGGTAATAGCCGATCACCCGGGGTTCTTCCCTCTTCCACAGTAAGTGAGAAGAAGACCCTCTCTTGAACTATGCATAGGACTGTCTCGGGAGGAGCGTGGACCGCGCTAGCTCCGGCCCTTGACCGGGGATCAAAGCGAAAAGCCTCCGCCGAAGCGGAGGCACCTGCCCCCTTGGCCCAGAGGTAATGTATTTCAGAATTGCAGCAAGGGTTGCCATTGGCCCCTTTTTTTTATTAAAGCTTGCTCAATTTTGCAGAAGGCGTATGCCTCTGCATCAATCCGAGGATTTCCCGAATGCGCCGAACCGCAGCTCCAGTCCCAAGTCTTCGACACAAGCCAGGGTCTCCTCCGAACATGCGGCGACCGGCGTACCTCCGGCGGACTTCGGCGATCTTTCGGTTACTAATTTCGAAGTTGAGAGCATAATGAATCATCGCCGCCGAAGGGAGGCTTCTCGTCATACCGCCTTTGCCGAACAGGAGTCTAGTGCTTTTAATTTGGTGGATGCGTACCTTGGAGCGGCCTGGACGGGTCTTGAAGGGATCACCTGCCTTTTTGCCGCCAAGTTGCATGTATATGCTTGAAAGCAGATCATGTTCCCTAACCAACTAGCCCCAAGCCTTAATTCAGGTGGGACGGCCAAGTTAAGGGTGTCTAATGATATTATTTTTATAGGACGCAAGAGAGCAGAACAAAAAGTTGTCCGAGGACCTTGAGGTGAGTCGGACACAATTGGTCAAGACCAAGGCCGAATTGGATGCGGCTCGAAAAGCCAACCGCGAATTGTCTGGTGAGTAGGAAAGACTGTTTTTGTAAGTATACATTGTATGTTAAGTATTAACACTGCATTCTCCGTATAGCCGCAGGAGCTGTAAGTGAGCTGCAGAGGGAGTTGGAGGCTGGTAAACAAGTACTGACACGAAGCCAGGAGGAGAGAATAAGCTCAGCAGAGGATCAACGAAAAGCCAAGGAAATTAAGAGTTTGAGAACTCAGCTGGCCCAAGCGTTGGAGGAGAACCAAAAGCTTAAAGGTGGCATATTTGGTAAGTGTTGATTTTACCATGCTGTTGGCAAGTATCGTTTGATGTGTTAATGACGGTGTGCAACATTTGCTTGCTACGTCTCCTAACTAGGCGGGCCGAGGAAGAGGCAAGTACTTATGATGGGAACCTTTTAAAGGAGCCGTCAAAGACTTATGGAAGGGCTCGGAAAGCCATAAAGAGCATGGCAAAGGCGTTATGGCCGTCAAATGTGCCGCCAGAGAGTATGTCGAGAAGGAGCACGCGAGGTGTGGGCTATGGTAGAGACCCACTTCACCAAGCTAGACCCAGTGCATATGGCTTGGGTTGGTCCCGTGGGCCCTGACGGCCGAGAGATACCACTGAGCTTGGTGTATGATGACGTGATGCAAGCCGCTCGCTGATAACCCACAAGTATAGGGGATCACAATAGTTTTAGAGGGTAGAGTATTCAACCCAAATTTATAGATTCGACAAAAGGGGAGCCAAAGAATATTTGTAAGTATTAGCAGCTGAGTTGTCAATTCAAGCACATCTGGAGATTAATTATCTACAGCAAAGTGATCAGTAGAAAAGTAGTATGATAGTTTCGATAGTAGTAGTAGCAGCAATAGTAACGGTAATAGTGATAGCAGTGATTTTGTAGCAAGTGCAGCAATAACGATAGCAGTAGTAACTTAGCAAGAACAATATGTAGGAAAATTGCAGGCATTGGATCGATGATTTGTTGGATGATATTCATCATGTGACAGTTATAACCTAGAGTGATACGGCACAAGCTCCAGTTCATAAATATAAATATAATGTACGCATGTATTCCGTAAATAGTCATACTTGCTTATGGAAAAAATTTGCATGACATCTTTTGTCCTACCCTCCCGTGGCTATGGGGTCCAATTGGAAACTAAGGGATATTAAGGCCTCCTTTTAATAGAGAACCGGAACAAAGCATTAACGCACGGTGAATACATGAACTCCTCAAACTACGGTCATCACCGGGAAGTGTCCCGACTTTTGTTACTCCGGGGTTGCCGGATCATAACATGTAGTAGGTGACTATAACTTGCAATATTAGATCTAGAACATAGATATAATGGTGATAACATAAATGGTTCAGATCTGAAATCATGGCACCCGAGCCAAAAGTGACAAGCATTAAGCATGGCAAAGTCATAGCAACATTAATCTCAGAACATAGTGGATACTAGGGATCAAGCCCTAACAAAACTCACTCGATTACATGATGAATCTCATCCAACTCCTCATCGACCAGTGAGCCTATGAAGGAATTACTCACCCCCGGTGGGGAGCACCTTGGAATTGGTGATGGAGAAGGGTTGGTGATGATGAAGATCGAAGATCCCACTCTCCGAAGCCCCAAACGGACTCCAGATCTGGTCTCCCGATGAAGAACAAGAGACGGTGGCGGCTCCGTCTCGTGGGACATGATAATTCTTTCTTTCTGAATTTTTTCTGGAAAATAAGGATTTTATAGCGTTGGTTTCAGGGTCTGCGGGGCCACCAGGTGGGGACAATTCACCTGGGCGCTCCTGGAGGGGGGCGCGCCCTGGTGGGTTGTGCCCACCCAGGTGCCCCCCTCCGGTTGTTCTTGGCTCCAGAAATTCTTATTTATTGTATAAAAAATCTCGCAAAGTTTCATTCCATTCCGAGAACTTTTAATTCTGCACAAAAACAACACCATGGTAGTTCTGCTAAAAATAGCGTCAGTCCAGGTTAGTTTCATTCAAATCATGCAAATTAGAGTCCAAAACAAGAGGAAAAGCATAAGGAATAGTAGATACGTCAGGGACGTATCAACTCCCCCAAGCTTAAACCTTTGCTTTTCCTCAAGCAATTTAGTTGATAAACTGAAAGTGAGAAAGAAAATCTTTTACGAACACCTTTGCTCTTGTTTGCATAAATAAGCTTAAACAACACCCAGGTTTTCAGCCAATATTATAACTAACCATGTCGACAATAACTCTTAAAAATTATATTAACTCATATCAATAGTGGATTCAAGGGATCAAGGCCTAACAAAATGACTCAATTACATGACAAATCTCATCCAACCCCATCACTGTCCAACAAGCCTACGAAGGAGTTAGTCACTGCCGGTGGTGAGCATCATGGAATTTTTGATGGAGAAGGGTTGATGATAATGATGACGACGAATTCCACCCTCCGGAGCTCCGAACGGACTCCAGATCAGCCCTCCTGATGAAGAATAGGAGGTGGAGGCGCTCCATATCGTAAAATGTGATGATTCCTTCTCTCTGACTTTTTCCCATGAGACGATACTTATGGAGTTGGAGTTAGGGTTGCCGGAGGCCTGTGGGGCCCATGAGCTCATAGGGCGTGCCCGGGGGAGGGAGGTGGGCGCCCGCTGAGCTCGTTGCTCCTGGGTGGCTCCCCCTCCAGTAGTTCTCTTCGTCAATATTTTTTATATATTCTGGAAATATTCTCCGTAAATTTTCAGCCCAATCCGGGAACTTTTATTTCTGCACAAAATAACACCATGGTAGTTCTGCTGAAAACAACATCAGTCCGGGTTAGTTTCATCCAAATCATGCAAATTAGAGTCCAAAACAAGAGAGAAGTATTTGGAAAAGTAGATACGTTTGGGACGTTTCGATTGACAACCCCCTTGCCTGCGTTGGTGCAAGTACTTGCTCTCTTGTGTGGTAGGTACTGCTAAAGGTGGTTTGGATAATTCTCCTACTAGTTTGACAAACCTTGGTTCTTTACCGAGGGAAATACTTGTTGCTACTATATTACTTCATCCTTTCCCTTCAGGAAAATCCCAACACATTCTATAACTAGCAGTAGACCGAACTTGACATGGCAGGAGTCCGTAAAGAGAGATCTGAAGGACTGAAATATCACCAAAGAACTAGCCATGGACAAGGTTGCGTGAAAGCTTGCTATCCATGTGATGGGACCATGGTTTTGTTGCGAGATTTTATGGGCTTCACCTTTAACCTACCCCCACTTGTCCAGGACTAAAGGCTTTGTTGTTGTTGTTGTTGTTGTTGTTGTTGTTGTTGTTGTTATTGTTGTTGTTGTATAAAACATGTAATGAATGTGCTCCCATACAAAACAATAAGCTATGCTATAAGGGCGGCTTCTCACTCTAAACACTACGTCATCACAAGGAGATAAAAAATGCATTAAGATTGGGTGGGAGGGACGGGGACGCTCGCGTATTGGGCAGGAAGAGAGAGACAAAAAAATTCACGCTCCTCACCTCTCGCGTTCTTTCCTTAAAAAAAACCTCTCGCATTCTCCCCCCACGCAGGTGACCTTCTCTCGTTCCGCACACCAACGCAGCCGCCGCCTCCTCTGCTTTCTCAGCGTTGCCGGATTTGGGGAGCCACCAACGTGCAGGACGCGCCCCGCCGCGCCTCCCTTCCCACCGACGCGGCTGCGGGCGAGGGGCCCTCCGGATCCCCCGCTGCCGAGGACCCTATCCTCCTCGGCGTCAGCGACGACTGCGTCATCCAGGTCGAGAGGCCCAACCATACCGACGCCCAGTCCAAGCTCGTCTTCTACGCGTAATCCTCTCACCCCCCACAGGAGAGAGAGGAGGGAGGGATTCCGGTGAGCAAGGGAAGGAAGAGAGCAGAGCAGAGTTGCCCAAGACGGCGAAACGGCACTTCAAAACATCGGGGCAGCCAACGCCCCTCAGTCCGACTACTCCGGCCGGCTCGCTACCCGGCTGTTCCAGACGACTCCCCATCCGGCTGCCCCGACCGGCTCGCCACCCGGCTGCTCCAACCTGCTCCCTGTTCGGCTGCTCCAGCCGGCCTGCTACACAAAGACAATTACGGCGTCCTATTCGACAAGACACCGACAAGACGGCTATACCCAACACTGTTGAGCAATAGTATCGCACTATAGCCTGCATCACACATAATCTAGCTCTCAAGCTACACATAGCTTGAGATGGAAGATACTCACTGTAGTTTACATCTCAAGCCACCAATGCCCACACCGTCCAGGGGGAAGCCACGGGCTCACTTGGCCACTAGCCACAAGGCACTACGCCCACACACTCACTCGACCACTAGCATTCACGCCACATGCACAGATATATGAAGTTAGATGCCCATAGGCACTGATATCAGATACAGCTTCAGGAGCACTTTGTACTGCCAGACGTGTACGCCGCATATATATTTAGACATGCAGGAGTAGGGGTATTATCCCTCCCAAGAGCCCAGACCTAGGTAAAACCACCGCGTGCTATTCGTATACCCGTCCCGGATATTCCACTGTAGCCTTGCTCCACCCACAATAAGGCCCTTCCCAGTGCTCCACCGTGGACAGGTGCTAAGCATGCCACATAAGCAAAAAAGTGACATGGCACAACATTTAAGGAGGGAATAGAGTACTTTGGTGACCCTAGGAAGAACCAATGCCAAGCGCGAGAACCTAGACAAACCACTTAAATGAAACAATTTGGCCAATGCATGAAAGACTTTAGGTGCTAACTCATTAAATAAAGTGTGCTTAGAGCATGGTTAATAGCACAGCCTGCTGCTGGCTATAAGCCCCTGCCACATCAGCTATAAAGCCTTCCCACACAATAAGCTGGCTTTTAGGTTGGCTCTAAGACTAACCCTAATAAAGACATGGACATTTAATATTTGCACCTGTTGTGATCCAATACATACAACATCTTTGTGGCCATTTCAATTAGCATATATCTACCATTCACCCCAATAGGATATACCGGATATACCAAAAGAAACTGATCAATATTCAAGCAATTTTAATAATTATGTATACATATATTCCATTCATGCCAATAGAACAGACCAAGGAAAACTAATAATTAATAAACAAGCAAGAAACAGGTGCGCATAGCACCATGACAAAACAGTTGAACATTGCTTGAGTCTTTCCAAGGAAGCATTAACCAAACATAGAACTAAATAAGACGCCCAGCAAACAAGCCGTTAGTTTTAATCTTGGCGCGAACGATCAACAAACTAATGGCGCATAACACCATGACATCGACACTCAAACATTACACCAGTCTTTTTAAGAAAACATTAACCTAACAAGAGACAATGCAAATAAGCCATTAGTTTTGATCTTGACGATGATAAGTTGGAACTTGAATAGAAAGGGCGGCGAATCCATCTGCATCAACAATCTTCAGCCACTGTATGAAAAATGGAAACAAAGCATATGGTAAATATTTCCGCATGAATGCAAATGATGATGAGATGAAGATGGCATGCTCATGACAGTAAGAATTGCATTATGATTCACTATTATAGGCTACAACTTCTGTAATCCAACAACTATACATGTTCAGTAAAATCAAGTACATTGCCAATAGGAACAGGAACAAGCTATAAAAGACTAAACTGTAAGTAGAGAATGCATACCAGTAGGTTGCACATGCAGCAGTCACCACGACACGGCATAGTCCTGGAATAAAATGTATGTAAGATATAATGTTGATCCTCCATTAACAGGAAGGAAAAAAGAATAGTAACATGCAGATGTCAATATCCCACCGTGACTAATTGTGATGCCTATTTTGAGCCCTATGCCAAATATGCTCGACCAGATCATTTTTAAGTTGGTTATGTTGTGGACGAGCACGGATGGTAGCTTTCCTACGCAGTACATCAGCAAAACAAAGATTACCACCAACATTCACTTCAGAGGGTAGAGCAAATGAAGCCCCTGGAATCTCATTCAAGTCAATATGAACGTTAACTTGCTCTCTCTCATCTTCGACTATCATATTGTGGAGAATCACACATGCTTGCATGATCCTTCCAACACTCTTTCTCTGCCATAGTCGTGCAGGCCGGCAAACAATGGTAAAGCGGGACTGCAATACCCCAAAAGCACGCTCCCAAAAGCGGGACTTGCACTTCTACATGGTTATCTGAAATGCACTGTAGTTAAGTGTAATTTGACTATTGACTACATCTTAAATGTCAACAATTTCAGCAGAGAACAAACATCTATTTGAGCACAAAACAATTTCAACAAAGATCAATGCATAGATACTTATATTTTCAGCACATAAGAATTTCAGCAGTGATGGTGTGATAAATAAAGTCAAATTTGATTGGATTGGATCGTTTGAATTATTCAACCAAGCACCAACCTACAATATTACCAAAAGAGGTTTATTCTTCTCCTAGTAATGTAACACATGGAGACCAAGGTGGAAAAAAAGCTTACCAATCTAAGATCTTCCTCTTTTGTCCACAACAAGCGCTTTTCAGTCCTTGCACACTCGCCACCATTGGTGGCATCTCCTTTCTTGATTTGTTGCGATGAAGTCCCATTGCTCACAGCTTGTGAAAGGCTTGGCATGTTCTTAAAAAAACCAAGGAACCCACCAGGTGGGTGAGAATCCACTCCCCTGCCGAGACAATACTAGATGATCAAACAATCGACTTCATTTTACAACAGGGTTTCATTAAAAAAGACATCACATTTAAGCAAAGAACATTTCTGTAGATAGGAACTGTGACAACATACTATAGTACAAATCATATAAGAAAATTAATTAATTCATTAGGGAAAATTCTAAATGTTCAGAGTTTCAGATAAGATGGATACCCTTACTTGTTTTCTGTTTCTGTCATAACCATTTTGAAATTACAACAGCTGAGCATCATATCAAATACATGTGGATTCATATCATACAGAAACGCATAGCTGCATATCATGCAAATATTTGACAGTTTGACACCAACAAAGACCATCTGCATGTTCAGAGTTCAGATAAGCAGAAAAACAAATGTATCACATAGCAGGCTAGCATTGCATGACAGTACTAACTAACCAGATATGCGTAAACAGGTGAACATATGTATCAAACAAAAGGCTATCATAGCAAAGACTGTACTAGTAAACAGGGGGAGAACACATACCATGCTTCTGGATTCAGATCATCAACATTCGTGTACCACAAAGGGCCTTGCATCTGGGGGAGCCAGCATGATGCAGAGGCCGCCGCTGCCTTTGGTGGCCGTGGAGGAATCGAGGCACCTGGTCCGGGTTGGCGTGGTGGCGGGACGAGGTGTGGCGTCGACAGCGGCGGGACAAGGTGTGGCGCCGACGACGGCGGGACGAGGTGTGGCGCCGACGGCGGGACGAGATGCGGCATCAACGGCGGAATGAATTGAGGCAGCGACGGCGGGACGACCTGAGGCGCCGGCGCACGCGTCCTTTTGGACTGCTGACCCATCTCCTTGATGCGGCGCCGGCGGCTGTTCTAGGGTTTGGGGTGGTGACGATTTGGGGGAAGCTGGAGACTTTATTAAAGCTTCGATTTGGCGCGCACCAAGCGATTTGGAGCGAGGGAAAGATGGATTTCGCGCGCGGAGGTGGAAGGAGAAGCGCACGAGGCAAGGGAGACGCACGGGATCGGAAGCGGCGGCGCTAGCGCTCGCATCGGGCTGCAAGCGGGCGGAAGGCTCTCGTGTTCTGTGTCTTAGCCCGGCGCTTCACGAAGAGCCGGCTCCTTCTCTCTCCTTTCTTTTTTTCTCTCCGGCTCAGATTTTTGCTGACGTGGACTCCGTTATAGCGTGCTGAATAGGACTATTGTACTTGCTCTTAGCAACAACAAGCTAAGCACCTATGTATTGGGGACTTGAGTTGCTAAGGTATTTAATGCACTTAGCACCTTATTTAAGCACCATTGCATTGGGAGAGGTCTGAGCCACCCGTGGCATCTGCGTCGCACGGTAGTACCCCCTGCCTGCTCCCGCGAAAATACCACAGCATTCGTGCACCCAATCTCCCTCTCCCCGGAGATTCTTCTCTCCCTCAAGTCTCAACCGTTGGACCAGCTGGTGAATTTCATCATCTGCCCGCCCAGGTGAGCTCCCGTGTTCCGTTCCTTCAGCCACCCCACTCTGCCCCACCGTCTCGATTCGGTAGGCATAGGTTTGGATCTGAGCCGCGCGGGCCTGAGGTGCGTCGGTTTGGCTTGCTGGACTTGCACGGTCGATTGTGCTGGCCTCCCATATGATTTGCTTGTTGTTGAATTGGGGTAGGATGATTGCTTCACGCGGTCCCGTAATTCCGGTAGATTCGTCCTTGTCTTTTGGATTACACAAATGATATCGGTGGCACTAGCAGTTCGGTTCGTCAGATTGATGGCGATTAATTTAGGTTACAAATGAACTTGAGTGGCTGGCTGCCTGCCTGCAAATGTTGTGGTGTTGTGCTCACGAAATTGGTACTGTGGTATTTGAACTCTACTATCCTATGTTTTTTTAAGTAGTGCTTCCGTTCTACCTCAGCAAGCTACTCTATTCTCCTAAATACAAAAATTCCTAGATTTCCTATTACCGGGATTTGGACAAGTCGATGTGGTTAAAAGTAAATATTCATTAGACAAACATGAGTAGCTATGCTTCTTTAAGTAAATCCCTAGCTTGATGATTCGTACTCTGTTAACCTATTTGATACATTCTTGCGTTGCAGAGCTGACTACAGTCCAAACGATGATCTACGGGAGCAGGAGTTTATGCTCAAGGGAAGATGGTTTCAGAGGAAGGACCTAGGGTTATATATGTTTTATATTTCTGTGTTACAGTGATAACAGATTAATAGCAATATCAGAAACATATTTCCATTGTTCTATTATAGTATTACTTTTGTATGCATGATACACATAGAAAAAAGCCTCCACCTTCGTTGCCAGAAAAACTCAATATCAATCTGTTGGCCTCGTTGTCTACTAAAAAATCATGAATGGAAATCTAGATTCTATTATCAATGGCATTAAAGATATAAATAGCATGATCGTTCTTTAAGACTGTGTTTAATTTTAAATCATTTAACAAGTGAGGCAGGTTCAGTTTTAAACAATGCAAGCAGGATGCAAGGGATAAATAGGAAATTTGCTAGGCTGATGCGCCGGAGAGACAGACCAGGAGGCCAACCAGTCCATGACGTTCTCGTCCCTCATGCGCGGCGATGGAGAGAGACGATCCGTCTGGAGATCGAGTATAGGTGACCGCGTCTCTTTCCTTTCTCATCTTTCATACGCCTCTTTTTCTGTAACTATTGAAGGCATATGATGTATGTTCGCTGATTGCATTGGAGATATAACATGATTTTTTAAATTCAATCATCATGCAATCTGGACCAACAGGCAAGTGCCGGGCTAAGAGCAATCTGTAGGATATAATCTGTGGTTTGCTGCAATCATCTGCTCCAGTTTATAGGTATAAGTACTTTATCCTTAAATGGTTGGGGGATGTGAATTTAGATAACACTACTATTTCAGTTAGTGGATGGTTCTTTTCAATGTTATGTGATCATTTCTGTATTTGATATGGAATCAAGGTTACAGTTGAATGTATCTTGTACCATACCCCCATGAATCTAGTTACAAACAACAATGAGCAATGACTTCTCAGACTAAAATATTTCTGCTATCTCACTCAAGAGCAATAAATATACCCACTGAAGACTGATAGAAAACTACAACCTTACTTTGAGCCGTGCATCTGACTATAACAGTTCTCTCTTTTTACATGTTTTAAAATCCGCATATTTTCTTGGAATAATTTCAGTAACAAAATTGAATGGCTTGATATATGCTCACATATCCCGGCTCTTACAAGCTAGCATAAGGCATGTTTCAGACTGTTATGGTATACTATATTGCTTACTCTGAGATTGGATTTTAATTGCTTTCCTTGTAGTTTTCTGTAGCCGCTTGCGCTCTCTATTCATTATATATATTTTTGTTTCTTCGCAGGAGCCACCTGCTTCTGTTACTGATAAAAACTAGCCAGAGGGGATCTGCTTTACCCCCTGATCTTCTCCGCGATTGGGAGGTTGAGCCATCGCCTACCCGTACTTGGTACCGAGATGTTCAAAATGGCCGACCGGTTCATTGCTGGTCAGAAAAACCTGTCCGCCTCTTCTTTTTTCCTTGATGTTCTTCTGTTGGACGAAGGGGTGACTAACTTAATCGGGTCTTCCGCAGGTTGGTTTCTTAGCACCTACCTCCTTGCGGGATTTGGTGATGATGCCAAAGAAAGCAACGGGTTATTGGGATACCGGTAATTATCTCATATCAGCACTTGCATTCAAAACCCAAATTGGCCTTCAATTTAATGGAACATACGTACATTAACTGATTTGTATACTTACTAGTTTGCCCAGAAGAACATAGATGTTGGTTTTATTTGGACATTTCACAGTGTACACCCATTTACTTAGCAGACCAATTAGCTGTTGCTTGTTAATGTCCTGGTCCATCAAGCTATCCATGTCCGTTCTGCTGAACACGTGCTCTATCACAGATTCCACATAGTTCATTCTGTGTGATAGATTGTAACCTACCTTTATCAATACATCCATTGTATGCATACGTCAATTTTTATTAAGGTGATCTGGCGCTCTTCTTTTTCTTTGGACTCATGTGTGGTGGTTATAAGCCAATGAATGGTGGAAGTGCATCACAAATTCTCTTTCGTATGATCAACCATGTACATTACGTGATATCATCTAATGCGCATGACTCATTGTCATGCAAGTGGCTCCAGCAAAACCTAATAAAAATGCTAATCAGGCTTAAGGTGCATTTTTTTCAACAAGTAGACTAAACATGTCGGCAAGTAAATAAAAAAGGACTGGGAGGGTCGACTAAGTTCGGCGATAGTTGACATATGCTCATTCGTTTTCCTAATATGATGTTATGGTGGCGTTCATTTGTCTGCTGCGCCATTTGGCTGTTTCGCTGTATGATGGCGTTCCATTGTCTGAATTTGAATCGCGGTGCAGGTCTCAGCAGCACCCAAATATTCGCGCATATACGAAAAAGGGTTTCCCCCGCTTTGTATTACAAAACAACCAACTTCGATACAGTCAACGATAGGTGCTGGGTGGAAGCAGTACAGTCACGCCCAAAAAAAATGAAACAAAAAACAAAAAAGAAACAAATGCGAACAACGACGGATCAACGAAAACGATGAAGACCCACAACCTCTGCGCCCACCGGAGAATTCCACCACACTCCGAGCACTCAGGACCGCCGCATACCAAGCAACACCCTCAAGAAGGACCGCGACGCAGACGACGCTGCTGCCCGGACAAGTCCTAGGGTTTCCCCTAGTATGTAGAGGATTGCGGGAGAAGGGGCAAACCCGACGCCCTTCAAGAAGGCACGGTGGCACCCACAAACGTCACCGCGTCGGTGCCGGACAAGCCGACACAGATTTCTCCGGACCACCAACCACCCACAACTCCAGACGATCCATCATGCGCCACCAAACACGCCGCCCACCAACATGCGCCACCACGGCCGTGCAGTCCCCATCGTCGTCTCACCGTGGCAAACGAAGCGAGACCGGCGGGAACAGAGAAGGCAACCGGGAACGAGGGGCGGCAGCAACAGCAGCCACGCAAGAGGGGACAACCTCCATCGCCCGTGGCGGGAACCGGCCAGACGTAGCAACAGGTGCAAACCAGGCAACCGCGACCAAATCTATTGGGGGAAAGGGAAGGTGGAGAAGTGGCCCATGGCCACGACCGGCGCTGTGCCGGTTCCAGCTCCCCCGCGAAACCATGTTATCCCCCGCGTCGAAGGCCCAGATAAGCCCGGCCGAGCCCGAGACGGGCTCGTGAAGCCCTCGTCGCCGCGCTGCAGTACACGAGCCACCGTCGCCGCTACCCCCCGCACGAGTCGCCCCGCCGTCCGCCGGAGACACCTCAGAGGAGTTCCGGCCAGGCCCGCCCAGATCTAGATGGGGCCCAAACGGGCCCAGGTCTGGGTCGGGAGGGCATCGCCACCAACCACTGCAACGCCCCGCCGCCAAGCAGCAGCGCCGTCGCCACCTCGCCACCCAAGGAGCCACGCTGCCGCCGGATCAGCTCCCGCCGAAAGCGCCGCCATGACCGCCACCACCCGAGCCGTGGCGGCTGCGCGGGAAAGGATGGGGCTGCCCACCGGCACCACCCGAGCAAGGCCAGTGGACCAGGCAAGGCGGGGGAGGGGGAGAAGGGAGGGAGGCGGGAAGGCGGGAGGAACCTCCGTCGCCTCGCTCGGGGAGGTGGCGGGAAGTGCAGTGGAGGGAGGAGAGGGAGGGAAGGAGGTGGGACGGGTTGGGGAGGGCTAGCGGCGGCGGGCGCGCTTGACATGCCATGGCTACCATGACGGGAGGGCGGCGGCAAAGGGCGGAACCCTAGGAAGGGAGGGGGAAATGGTCAGCTTATAATTACATCAATATTCGCGCATATTGGTGATAGTCTGATACCAATGCCTTTTGAGATTTGTAGGCTGGGGGATTATTCAGTGTATGTGGGCCTTGGCAGTGTAGAGTCACTTAACCCTGTGAGTGTTATATGTTGTACTTTACATACCTTTATCCATCCTGAAATTATCAACCTGGAAGAATTCTTGTCCATGAGATGGAGAGCATGTATGCGTCCATTCCCATATCCTTCATGAGACGCTCATCTTCCTGCGTTTTTTGGCAATTAAGGATCAGTACTACTTAGTTTCCATTCATTGGATTGGAACTTAAATTCAAAGATGTTCTCATAGTGTGCTCTTAGTCAACAACTTTAAGCATATAATTTATGAAAAAATGAGGATCTAATTAAAAAGCACGAATGTATTGGTTTATTGGAATTCAGGAGCGAATTTCAAAGTCCTTTGGTGCTGTATGTGCTAGATTCGGAGTCTTTGTTCAAATCTCTCCGAGTGATGTTGTATTAGGGACAAAAAAGAACTGATGTTGTATCCATTTTCTAATGTCCCTGTTAAGGAATGATAATCTAGGTAATTGTGATGTTCAATTCCAAAGCATAGCATCAAATTGTGATGTTTTAATCATATTATGTATATGCCAGTAGTTTATGTTGGATAATTTGCTCAAATAGCACCAAGCTAAGCAATGCCATCAAATACAATAAGCTACGATACAATGGCGCACTCTCGCTGTGTCCACGTCGGCATCAAGAGACAATTGATGCACTGTGTAGTCGGATGCGTATTGCCCAGGAAAAAGCAAAAGGTGGCCCACATCTTCTTGTTTGCCGAGAGAAAGAGGGAGTCGCCTCAAGCCCCACCCCTTCTCCTTTCTCTCCCATGCAACCTCCCCTTTCCTCATTTTTCCTTCCTAGTTGTCGCCGCTGTCGCCGCCCCCGCCCCATCGACCCATCCTAGTTCCTTCGTGTTGGCTACCGGAGAAGGCACCTTCCTCAGATCCGCTTCTCACCCAAACCTTCTCGTCTTTGCATTCCACCTGTCCTCCATGATGGTTGTAGAGGAGGGGGCGGGGAAGGAGATGGTTTGGCCGTCGGCGGAAGACGGAGCAGGTTGCTGCCAGCCGGGAGAGGCGTCTCCCTACTTCTCAGCAAGCATGGCCACTTCTTCCAGGCCCGCTACTTCGTCGAGGATGACGAGGTCAACCTCTACAAGTCATGACTCCAGGTACGTGGTCGACGCAAACTTAGATTTCTCTGATTTTATTGCACACATTTTGTTTCGTTTTCATCCGTTCGTCTCAAAGTGCACCATAATCAAAGAGATCCTCGGCCGACCTCTTCTTGTTTTGGTAAGGAGCCTGCTCAACTTAATTGCTTGGGTAGGTCGTTCTACTACCAACAGCCGTTTATTGCTCAAAACGTTATGGGATTAACAGAGCTGAAACTACAGTAGGGTTCGTAGATGATTCTTCTTTGCTGTCCTGTTGTAGGTAAAGCAATAATGCCAAGGCTCTGCTTTGTCATGGCTGGCGGACTTAATTAGGTTGATGGGATTGGAGAAGAGGTCATGAAGCTACAAAAGTACAAATTCTCCTTACTATTAAACTGTGCTTAAGCTTCTGTTGTCGCTTCTTTTATCATGTCATCAGGATTTAGCAATAGTCATAGCCATTGGTCTGGAGCTAGATTATGAATTTCCTCTAACCTTAGATTTCACACTTATGGTGCTCATCTTCCTGTGACATCTAGAGTATGTTGCTCTGGAGCTCTAAGTCAGTATACAACTAACCCCTATATTTCTTATTTGATGACTCTCTAAACACCCTTACTCATTTGAAGGACACAAGAGCAAAGTTCAGGGAAGTTAAAGAAGAGGCCACCTTTGAGGCGTGGAAAGGTCTATCCCCAACTTTTTGTAGCAGAGCACATTCCAAGACCTTCTTATGTGGGTGCAAACATACTACAAGAACTACCCGCCGTACGCCGAATACACAATGCCAAAGGTATCGCTGGGATGAGAGCTGCTTGCAAACTTGCTGCCCGTGTACTGGACTTTGCAGGAACATTGGTTAAGGTATATTCCTTTTTTCATAGATAACTAGAATCCTTTTATATCTAAATCATCTGAAGACTCTGCATTGTACACTTCATAACAGTAATTATTTCACGGTCATTTCAGTCATCAGTTATGTCAGTGTGGATATACTGACCATGGCGCCCAAGCAGAGCAAGAGGCGTAACCCAAGGGAGAAGGCAGGAACAAGGATAGCGCCGGAAGAATGAATGGAAGGTGGGCCTTGAGTATACGTGTATGGGCCTAAGGCCGAGTGATGTATTGGGCTGGGTGTAGAAAGAGTCCAGAGTGCGCTGTTATAAGCACGGTGGCATGTGTAGTGAGAGACGAGTTGAATTTGAATCTGATTATTCTCTTCTCTCTGTGAAGACTCTCTCTTGCCATCTTCTACCTTCTCTCCATCCCAATTCCCCTTCTCCATTGCATCAAACCCTAGAATCGGTCCCCAAATCTATCGACAGAACTCGTCGACTGCAAGGGCGTGACAATCTGGAATCACATGCTTTCAATCCAGGGCGCATTTCACTGCAGCTCAGTCGTACTCACCAAATTCTGAGGCTAAGGTTGCAGATCACCTGCGGTTTTGATCAGCGTAATTCCGGACCTAAGATGGGTTTTCTGAGCATGATTTGCGATGGCTGCGTTCAAGCCTAGTGCTCAGACTCGGCATCTGTCCCGGGGATGGAGGCGTTCGAGGCGCGCATGCTGAAGGAATTCGCCGCTCTCAGGGCGGATGAAATGATCGAGAAGAGGTGTCTAGAGGGGGGGTGTGATTAGACACTCAACTAGCAAAAGTGGTAGTTTTTAAGTTCTTCAAGTTGAGGTGGAGTTTTAGCACAAGTTTAAGCACTCACAATACATTTCAAGCAAGCATGGCAAGAGTATATGAGCAGCGGAAAGTAAAGCATGCAATTTGCAAGAAAGTAAAGGGGTAGGATTGGAGTGTGCAAACACAATTGGAGACACGGAGATTTTTGGCGTGGTTCCGATAGGTGGTGCTATCGTACATCCACGTTGGTGGAGACTTCAACCCACGAAGGGTAACAGTTGTGCGAGTCCACGGAGGGCTCCACCCACGAAGGGTCCACGAAGAAGCAACCTTGTCTATCCCACCATGGCAATGGCCCACGAAGGACTTGCCTCACTTGGGTAGATCTTCACGAAGTAGGCGATCTCCTTGCCCTTAAAAACTCCTTGGTTCAACACCACAATCTTGACGGAGGCTCCCAAGTGACATCTAACCAATCTAGGAGACACCACTCTCCAAAAGATAATAGATGGTGTGTTGATGATGAACTCCTTGCTCTTGTGCTTCAAATGATAGTCTCCCCAATACTCAACTCTCTCCTACAGATTTGGATATGGTGGAAAGATGATTTGAGTGGAAAGCAACTTGGGGAAGGCTACAGATCAAGATTCTTGTGGTTGGATTCGAATGTCTTGGTCTCAGCACATGAGTAGGTGGTTCTCTCTCAAAAAATGAGTAGTGGAATTGTAGGCACGTTCTGATAGCTCTCTCACAAATGGAGAAGGGGGCGGAGGGGTATATATAGCCTCCACACAAAATCTAACTGTTACACACATTTTACCAAACTCGGTGAGACCGAATAGAGAAACTCGGTGAGACCGATCTAATTCAAAATGTGAGTGTTAGAATTTTCTGTGGGACCGACATGATCAACTCGGTGGGACCGATGTGCTAGGTTTAAGGCAAAACCTCATCTCGGTGTGACCGATTGCATGAACTCAGTGAGTCCGATTTCAGCAATGAGCAAACAAAGAGTTGGTCAGGCAAACTCGGTGTGACCGATCGCACATCTTGGTGAGACCGAAATAATTGCAACAGGCAACAGAGAGTTTGCAAGGCCATCTCGGTGAGACCGAGATCCTATCAGTGAGAGCGAACTGATTAGGGTTCCTGGCAGTGTCTATGTCAATGAACTCGGTGGCGCCGGATGAATCAAATCGGTGGGGCCGAGTTTGACTTTAGGTTTTGGACATATTTGGAATTGAGAAGTTGGTTGAGGGCTTTGGAGCATATCACTAAGCACTTTGAGTAAGTAGACCATTAAGCAACACCTCGTCCCCTTTTAATTGTATTGGCTTTTCCCATGGACTCAATGTGATCTTGGATCACTAAAATAGAAACGAAGAGTCTTGAGCTTTTGCCAACATTTTTCCTTAGCATCTTGAAGGAGTTCCACATCCTCTTGTCCATGCCACGCCTTTGTTGAACTCTCTGAAATATACTAGATGAAAATGTTAGTCCAACAAGAGATATGTTGACATTAAAACTACAGGAATCAAGAACATTGCTGTCTGCCATGGCTGACGGCAAAGGCACACATGGCGGATGGCAAAGACCTTTGGCGTCAGCCAGCAGATGGCAACACGTCCGGCTGAACAGGCTACGACAAAGGCCTCTTTGCCGTCTGCTGACGGACGACAAAGATGAAACGGGCTTTTTCGTCCGCTGGCAGACGACAGAGAGGCTGGACGGCACACGTGTCAGCTTAGGTCTGTTAAGTGGTTAACGACGTGCTTTACCATCAGCCAGCAGACGATAAAGACCTTTTCATATTTGTCGTCTGCCAGCGGACGACATAGCAAGCCACATGGCAGCGCGTGGTGGGCTGGCCTATTTGGTAGCTTTGCCGTCAGTTGGCTGACGACAAAGCTACTAAATAGCCAGCCTACTGCCCCAGGTTGCACAGGTGGCTGACATGTGGCATGTTTGTCGTCCACTAGCTGATGGCAATGCTCTTTGCCGTCCGCCAGCTAACGGTAAAGAGTCTATACAGACCTTGTTTTTCCTGTTTTTTCTTTATTTCATTCAATTTGACAGAATTTCACACACACACACACACACACACACACACACACACACACACACACACACACACACACACACACACACACACACACACACACACACACACACACATATATATATATATATATATATATATATGTACACACATATGGAAATACTTTCGACAAGCATCCGAACACATATACATAGCAAATCATATCCATGCCATATGGATATGATCATCCAACACATATACATAGCAAATGGTTTCATCCAACACATATACATAGCCAACATATCCAACAACAAGCATACAATGGTTTCATCCATCCATACATATATATGTATAGCAAGCTTCCTCATATAAAGCAAATCAAAACAATGCAAGATGGAAGGAATAAAGAGAAGAGTAGACTCCATCAACGCAAGCTTCCTCATCTAAAGAAAATCTGCAAATTGAGAAAGAAGCAAGTTAGAAGAAGAAGAAGAAGAAGAGGAAGAAAAGGAAGAAAAGGAAGAAGAAGAAGAAGAAGTTTTTTTCTTCTCTTTCTTTTTCTCCCTCTCTTTTTATCTTCTTCTTTTTCTAACTAAGGTAGGTGTCGGTGTCAAAACCGACGGATCTCGGGTAGGGGGTCCCGAACTGTGCGTCTAGGCGGATGGTAACAGGAGACAAGGGACACGATGTTTTTACCCAGGTTCGGGCCCTCTCGATGGAGGTAAAACCCTACTCCTGCTTGATTGATATTGATGATATGGGTAGTACAAGAGTGGATCTACCACGAGATCAAGGAGGCTAAACCCTAGAAGCTAGCCTATGGTATGATTGTTGTTATTGTTGTTGTGTCCTATGGACTAGAACCCTCCGGTTTATATAGACACCGGAGAGGGCTAGAGTTACACAGAGTCGGTTACAATGGTAGGAGATCTACATATCCGTATCGCCAAGCTTGCCTTCCACGCCAAGGAAAGTCCCATCCGGACACGGGATGAAGTCTTCAATCTTGTATCTTCATAGTCTTGGAGTCCGACCGATGATGATAGTTCGGCTATCCGGACACCCCCTAGTCCAGGACTCCCTCAGTAGCCCCTGAACCAGGCTTCAATGACGACAAGTCCGGCACGCATATTGTCTTCGGCATTGCAAGGCGGGTTCCTCCTCCGAATAATTCATAGAAGATTGTGAACACCAGGATAGTGTCCGGCTCTGTAAAATAAATTCCACATACCACCGTAGAGAGAATAATATACACAAGTTCAATTTGCTGACGTATTTTGTGGCGTGACGTCACACCACTACCAAGCCTTTACTTGAATCGTTTTTATTATACCACCTCAGCGCGTTTAGCGAAGCGGTTTCCTTGGCACGTCTTATTGAAGCAGAGATTGTTTTCCCCTTATTCCGGGATCCCCATCAAGACTGACGTGGGTAACCCAACCGCGCCCGTCGCCACGCCCCCTCCATCAAAGGCGAGTTCCGAACGGTCACGGGGACGACTCTTGGTATTCTCCCTCTTTATAATGAGACCAAGGCTCGTTCCTTTTCTTCAATCCTCAATCGAATCCGCCCCTCGCCCCGAGTTCCAACACTCAGGGCTCCAGGTTCGAGCGCTTCGGACCTTCGACAACGTCCGGCTCCGACCTGCAGGGCCGGTGGATGCCCTCCTCCGTAACGGAAGAGGACGTGCTAAAGCTGAGAGAAGCCAGGTACTTAACCTACGAGATTTCGCATAGGTTGCCTGCCCAAGGGCAAGTCATTCCTACTCCCGAGCCAGGCGAGAGCGTCGTGTTCGTGTCTCACCTCCGTCGGGGTTTAGGCTTCCCGATGGATCCCTTCGTGAGGGGGCTCATGTTTTACTATGGGTTGGAATTCCACGACTTGGCTCCGGAGTCCGTCCTCCATATCTCATCATTTATTGTCGTTTGTGAAGCCTTCCTCCGCACTACCCCTCACTTTGGTTTGTGGCTCAAAACCTTCAACGTGGAGCTGAAGATGATTGAGGCGTCCAGCAGAAAAGTCTTGGTGGGCGGTTATAAGCAAGAGGGCCGATGCTCCATGGCCCGAGGGCTCTTTTCAGAGGAGCTCGGCTTGTGGCAACAGGTGGTTCTACATCACCGCTCTGTGGGGGCGTGGCAGAGCCGCCGCCAAATCTTCGCTCGAGCCCTCCACAACGGCCGACGTCATGGGTCAACAAAGGGCTTGGTGGGGCCGTCAGGGCGTACCCCTATTGCGGGGCGGATTCGAGACCTCCAAGAGAGGGAGATCAATCTGGTCGTAGTGACGCGAGTTATGCTAATTGGCGTCTTACGCCTGCAAGAACGTCACCCCCTCCGCCTATGGGAATTCAATCCGGAGGGACCATGAGCTCTCCAACACTTCATGGGTATGACACCCATGGAGATGTAAAAACTTTTCTTCGGATCACAAGAGATGTGTCCGGACTTGACCGAGGACGCCGGCCTAAGCTGCAATCGCCCGGATACTCAAGTAAGTAACCCTGTGTCCGGACATATCGTCCATTTGTTTATCATGGATTTGCCTTTTAACCAGCTATCCCTTGGGCAGAGTGGATAGCACAAGCAAAATCGACACGGTGTCCGGCCCCCTCCGGAGACCACGCCGAATCCGGTGTTAGTCAAGATCTTTGGAGGTTGCGCCTTGGATGAGGCGAAGGGGAAAACAGGATAATTACCGCCTCTACTGAGGAGGCTCTTAAGAAAGGGGGGATCGAGAATCCCTCCTTCCAGGGGGAGAAGAGGACCGCTTCTGAAGATCCGGAGGTCAAGGCCTCAAAGCGGGGGAAGAAATCTTCACCAGGGGGTCCTGCGCCAGGAGAAGCCCCGGCCACACCATCTCCCCAAGGGAATCAGCCCTCCAGCGAGCCGTGAGTAGAAAAAGGGGAGTTTTGTAATAAGGAACATTCCTGTTTTTATTTCTGAGGATAACCGAAGCTTTTACCTTGTAGTTCGGATCTCCGCCCTTCTCAGCTGAGCTCATCTTCGCGGGATCTTTGTCCGGAGATGATGGAGAGCGAGACGCCTCCATCTGCCGCGCCGTCAGGCGGGGCGGATGACCCTGAGGTGTCGTCGTGAAGGGTCTCCCCGAGTCCGGCGGGACCGGAGAGTTCGGCACCAACTGGTGTACGGCCGGGGGAGCTGAAGGATCTGCTCGAGAGGGCGTCTATCTCAGAAGATCACTGTACTTTAATGAGTATGGTGATTGAAAGGATTTCATCCGCTGAGAGCGGGTTGCACGAGGCCATCGAAGTTCTTGTGACGGGTTTGAGGTGCGTAAAATGACATACCTTTTGGCGTTTTGCACATAGAGTCGCCCTATATAGATAGTAGCCCCGAGACTCGGTATGTTGTCGAAAGCGGCAGCGTCTTGAGGATCATAATCTCGATTGTAAATTCTCGCCTTTCCTATGCGGTGGCGGATCGTCCGTGTGGCCGGGATGATAGAGTTGCCGAGCTGGCGGCAACTTCGGCGTTGCGGATGCGGACATCGCTTGGTCAATGAACGACTTGACGAGTCATAAGGTAGGTTGTTTCTCCGTGGTCACCTAGTAAGGGAGCTGATGCCCACTCCTTACAACATGTATGCTTAATGCAGATGGTGCCGCTACTGTGGAAGACCTTCGGGCAGAGCTTGCTCGAGCCAAGGAGCAGGCCAGAAGGAGTGATGTGGCTGCCTCGAAGGCGGCCGAAGAGCCAAAAGCCGAAAAGGCTGCTCACTGCCGAAGTAGGGAGGAGATGGCCAAATTGGCCGTGGAGCTGAAGGATGCTACCGACCGCTATGAGGTTCTTGAAAGAGAACGCCGAGCGGGGCAAGAGGACCTGAAGAAGGCCACCGCCGAAGCCAAGGATGCCCGTTCTGCAATGAGGGCTATAAAGGAGGAGCTGCGTCAGGCCGGAGACATTGCGGCTGGAAAGCCCTTTCTGCTGCGCAGGAAGTTCACGGATCAGAAGTATGCTCAGTTGGGCTAGTTGTGGGGTGCGAAGGATCCTTATCTGGATTTGGCGGCGAGTGTGGCGGACGCAGTCGTACACTTCCGAAGCCAAAAGGATCACGAGATGAAAGAGCTTTTTTGGTCTCAATTCCATAGTTTGGAGCGTCCCCTTCCGTTAACCGATCGGTTGGCTGAGTGGGCTGAGCTGAATAGATTGTCCGGATTTGCCATGACGGATGTGGTGGCTCATCTGTGGCCGGAAAGGCCCAAGCCGAAGAGTTATTTTGGCTTATTGCAGCAATTCCTTGGGGCGGTGCCGCATATCAAGGCGATGAAGCGGTCGGCATGCATAGAGGGTGCATGGATGGCTCTCACCCGTGTTAAGACATACTGGGCGGAGATGGATGCCACCGCTGTTGCATCCCGGGGTTCAAACAAAAGCCGGTTACCCGCCGAGCACTATTTTGGGGAAGTCCTGCAGGGCGCTCATTTAATAGAGTCGCAGTGCTCGAAAGATGTTATGTTCAAATGACATGTATGATTTGTAAAACCATATTTATAATATAAGTGCTTTTTATACTTGTGCGTTCAAGTATTGAAATATCTCCTGTGCGGCCGTTAATGTATATGTGTATATAACCTGAAAGATGGCAGTCTTCGGCTTATGCCCCCACGCACATGGTGCGGGGGTGTTTGCAAAATGGCGCATTTTCACACTTAATCCAATGTCTTGGTCCTGTGAAGGAGGTGGTAGCGTAGCAAACTAGGCAACCGGACTATAATGCTTTATCACTTTCACTTAGCCATAGGAGTTCGAAGGTGGGGCTACGATATAGCCCCTAGGGGCACCGCGCTCTCAATTCGGGCGCGTATGTACTGACCGAAAGCGGTCCTTCGTCAAAGCGGAGGAATTCTAGACATTCCGGTAGTCGATCGAGTGGTTGACCAGTCTCTCGCTATATCATGACAGTCAGTTTTCGGCTTTCTCTACTGAGGTGCTCGCCAGGCCGAACCAGGGCATAATCGCAGTAGTTCTCCTGGTGCCGCATTAGCCGATGATACGGAACGTAAGGCAGCAAAACACAGGAGCCGGGCAAACCCAACATTTGACCAAAGACATGACTCGGAGCTGATGCATATAAGGCCTAACTCGAGACGCCGAACACTCCCTAAGGTATTCGGTCTTTATGATAACGGGCAGAACCATGCCCTAAGCCCCTAGTGTCCAGGTACGGGCGAAAACTTCTGACGCGACCGATGCCAAAACGCCAGCCTCCTCCTCGGTTGTGATAGGAAACCGGGGGATGTGTATCAACAAGAGACAGTAAGAAAGGTTTACGCAGGGTCTTAATCTGAAAAGAATCCTTGCAACGGGTCCCTGCCTTTGCGTCTGCTACCTGTGTCTCCGTTGTGCTGTATCCTGGACGGGTGTAGCATGCTGTTCATCTATAAAAGAGAAGAACTTAGTTTGGAAAAATATCGTGCAAAAAATGTGTTTAAAACAGAGTATGATTTAAAAAATGAATAAAGTTGAGCTTTATTGGCTCTCATTGTTTATGCATGCAGCCCCTTATAAAGGGGTATGCGGCTAGGAAGCCCCTAGTTTATTTATGCCGGCCTCGCCTAACCGTGTCCGGGGTCTGAATGACCTATTTTTTAGGGGCTTTGATTAGCAAGGCTGGATTAGCGTGTGGCTGTCAAGGCAATCTCACGTTCTTCCATGGTCGAGAAACACTCGAAGTTACCTTTTAATGAGATGATGCCGCGTGGACCGGGCATTTTAAGTGTAAGAGACGCGTAATGCGGTATTACGTTAAAACGGGCGAAAGCTTCGCGTCCCAATAGTGCTTGATGGCTACTTTTAAATGGAGCGATATGGAAGATTAGCTTTTCGCGACGGAAGTTGTCGGATGAACCGAACACAACTTCTAGTAGTAAGGAGCCTGTGCATTTGGCATAAGGGTCGGGTGTCACTCCTTTAGAGGAAGTGCTGCTATGGCGAATTTTGGTAGGGTCTATCCCCATTCTGCGGATGGTGTCCTGGTACAGCAGGTTTATATCACTGCTGCCATCCATCAGGACGTGTGCGAATTGCAGTCCATCGATTATAGGGTCCAATCAGAGCGGTCCCTCCTGCGTTTCAAATACTTCTAGAGTAATCCCGATGGTTGAAAGTAATTGGTTTTGACGTCCAATTTCGGGACTCCGCTGGGGTGGACCATGCGACGCGTACTTTAGTAGGTGCCGCAATATTTTTCCGTGTTATCACATGAAGTGAGTTCACTGTTTTGACTTCTTGTGGGAAAGTCTTTTGTTTTCCGGCACTCTGCTTGTGGGGTTCGTCATCGTCTTCGCTTGGTGTGTCGAGCCCCTTGTGTTTGGCATTAAGTCGGCCGGACTGTTTGAAGACCCAACAATCTCGGTGGGTATGGTTTGCGAGCTTCCGAAGTCTTGTGGATTTGACATATCCTATCCAAAATTTTGTTTAGGTTGGATAGCTCGTCACTGTTGTCCTTAAGAGGCAGTGTTTTGCTATTCGGCCGAGAGCTTTTGAACCCGACGTTGACCGCCGTGCTCTTTAGGCCATTTTCCTTATTCCGGCGCTGATCTTTTCTGCATCGTGATTTCCCATTTCCATCTCTAACCTCGGATGTACTCGGGTCGTTGGTGCTGCATCTTGCCAGCCAACTATCTTCCCCCGCGCAAAAGCGGGTCATGAGGCTTGTTAGCGCGGCCATTGTTCTTGGTTTTTCCTGGCCGAGGTGTCTGGCGAGCCATTTGTCTCGGGACGTTATGTTTAAAGGCTGCTAGGGCTTGGCGTCCGGACAATCGACTATTTGGTTCTTTTGGTGAGGAACCTGTTCCGAATTTCGTATGCGATCTCTCGGGCTGTTGAGTTATGTGACTTAAATCGCTCAGCATCCGGAGGGCGGACATAAGTCCCCTGGAAATTTGCTCAAAACGCATCCTCGAGCTCTTCCCAACTTCCAATGGTATTTTTTGGGAGGCTTTTGAGCCAATGCCGAGCTGGCCCTTTGAGCTTGAGGGGTAGGTATTTTATGGCATGGAGATCGTCTCCTCTAGCCATATGTATGTGTAGGATGTAATCCTCAATCCGACTCTGGGTCATTGTTCCGTCATATGCCTCTATGTTTACGGGTTTGAATCCGCTGAAATTCATGATCCAAGCACCTCATTGGTGAAACATAGTGGGTGTCTTGGCTCCCAGATTTAGGTGTGCCGTTATCTTCGAACACTCGGCGTGTTGTGTTGCTTCCTGGAGCCCTCTTTTTTGGCCCATAAATGGACCTGACCGGGCCATCCTTTTTGCGAGGATCTTTATGTGTATCATGTGCCGGTTTGTGTGCGGCGCCGCTTGCCGCTCTTAGCCTGTCATCTGGTCGTCTATCTGGCCAGGCGGCCTTTTTTGCTTTTTTATTGTGGGGGCTCTACGACCTCCTCGTCGAATTCGGGCAACAGCTTGCGCTTCGGGTACCTCTTTGCTTGGTGACTATTGCCGTATTTATCTGCGGTCTTGAGTACTTTGTTGCATCTGATTCTGAGTACATCTTCCACTGTTTTGAGCTTCCGCTTCTGCTTCTTCAAACTTCTTGCAGTTGCGTCGAGCCTTTTGTGAAGGTTCTTATGCTCCGGTGATGTGTCTGGCGTGAGATCGTCTGGACTGTTGTTTTCGCCGGGGATGGGTTGCTTGTCCAATTCATCCTGTTCGGATGGTTGCTTGGTTGCATGTTAAATGCGTCCTTTGGTTCGCCCTGCTCTCTGGCTGGGTCATTATGGGTGTTGTTGTTATCGAGGCGGGACTTCGTGCGGCGCTTGCGTCGCCGTTTTAGTTGTTTTTCGGGGGAATTATCCTTCGCCATGTCCCGTTGTTCCTCGTTATCGCTTCCTTTTGGTGTATCCACCATGTATACGTCATGAGTTGAGGTGGCTTTCCAGTGGCGATGGCGCTGGTTCTTGGTAAATCTCCGACATCGTCGTCCATACCGTCGATGTCTTGGTCGAAGTCTAGCATGTCGGTTAGATCGTCGGCGGTGGCTACTAAGTGGGTGGTGGGTGGGCTTTGAATTTCTTCGTCGTCCGCATCCCAACCGTCCCCGACCGATCCGGCCAGGCTCTCGATAACGAGAGATACATTAGCGAATTCAGGATGTCGCCGAAAGGTGAGTGTTGAAAGATGTCCGCGGCGGTGAACTCCATGATCGGCGCCCAATCGGATTCGATTGGAGGGGGCGCGGGAGGTTCGGAGTCCGGCGAGGAGTCCGGCACCTCGGAGTCACGAGTTTCACTAGGGACAAGGTCATTATTCGGCTCCATCGCCATAGAAGTTGCAGCCCCCGAGGCGGTGTCTAGCCACCCGTCCTCGATTACGCAGCCGGCTCCGAGTTAAGGGTCGGAGCGGACACATATGCGGCCTCCAGGGCACTGTCCGGCAGCAGAGCTAAATCATGCCCATCGTGCCAGTGCGGCGCGCTCGAAGATCAAGTCTCCACGAATGTCAGCCGTGAAGTTCAGACTTCCAAATCTGACCTGACAGCCAGGGGCGTAGCTTTCGATCTGCTTCAGATGGCCAAGTGAATTGGCCCGCAGTGCAAAGCCGCCGAATACAAAGATCTGTCCAGGGAGAAAAGTCTCGCCCTGGACTGCGTCATTGATGATCGAAGGAGCCATCCAGCCTATCGGTGATGACACAGAGGAACTCTCAATGAAAGCACCAATGTCGGTGTCAAAACCGGCGGATCTCGGGTAGGGGGTCCCGAACTATGCGTCTAGGCGGATGGTAACAGGAGACAAGGGACACGATGTTTTTACCTAGGTTTGGGCCCTCTCGATGGAGGTAAAACCCTACTCCTGCTTGATTGATATTGATGATATGGGTAGTACAAGAGTGGATCTACCACGAGATCAAGGAGGCTAAACTCTAGAAGCTAGCCTATGGTATGATTGTTGTTATTGTTGTTGTGTCCTACGGACTAGAACCCTCCGGTTTATATAGACACCGGAGAGGGCTAGGGTTACACAGAGTCGGTTACAATGGTAGGAGATCTACATATCCGCATCGCCAAGCTTGCCTTCCACGCCAAGGAAAGTCCCATCCAGACACGGGACGAAATCTTCAATCTTGTATCTTCATAGTCTTGGAGTCCGGCTGATGATGATAGTTCGGCTATCCGGACACCCCCTAGTCCAGGACTCCCTCAGTAGGTAAAAATGCCATTTTTCTGCTAAGCTAGGTAAAAATGCTAAGTGTATGTCATTTTAGAGATAATCTAGGTAAATAGGTCATTTTGGAGCTTACTAAGGTTATTATGTCATTTTCGATGAAAGTAAGGTAAGGCTATATCATTTTGGAGGTAACAAAGATTATCATGACATTTTTGAGGAAAGAAAGCTAAGTATAGCTCATTTTTTGTCTAACTTAGGTAGTTATGCCATTTAGACCGAAAGTAGCTAAGTATGCATTTGTTAAGCAAAACACTAGAGAAAACTTAGCTAGTTATGCCATTTAGACCGAAACTTAGGTAGTTGTGCCAGATCCCCTTTGAATAGGCTGAGGTTGGATCAACCCTTTTTAGGGTCGCCGACATTGTACCAAGGCTTCGGATTATGCAAATGACGATTTTTGGCTTTGTAGTGCGTTGTCACGAAGTTTGCCGCCTCCTCAGTAATGAATGCCTCGGCCATCGATGCTTCAATTCTCTGTTTATTTTTACATTTTGCTCGAAGCGTCTTCTACATCCTCTCAGTTGCGTAGCACCAACGATTCTGCACAAGCCCCTGCAATCTTGCCTCGGTTGGGAGATGAAAAATCAAGTGATGCATTGGATTAAAGAAGCATGGCAGAAATATCTTCTCTAACTTGCAGATCAACTCCGGCGCAAAGTCTTCCATTTCTTCTACCAGGTCAGGCGATAGTTCTTTAGCACAAAGAACACAGAAGAAATAGCTCAGCTCTGCCAGTACTATCCATTCATCCTCAGGGATGAATGCACGCAACATCACCGGCATTACCCGCTCAATCCATATGTGCCAACCATGACTCTTGACACCAAATATCTTCAATTTATCAAGACTCGCTCCCCTCTTTAGATTCGCTGCATACCCATCGGGGAACATCAACTGCATTTTTACCCACAAGATAATTTCCCTCATAGCTGGCCTTCCAAGATTGAACCATGCCTTTGGCTTTGTCCAGTTCTTCTTTCCTTTTGGTGGTTGCATGTTTTGTAACGGTCTATGACATAGCGCCTCTTGATCAACTCTTGCCTTAGGATTGTCCTTTGACTTCCCATCTATGCCAAACAATGTACCAAAAAGTGCCTCTGCGATATTCTTCTCAGTGTTCTTCACGTCGATGTTGTGTGAGCAAAGGAGGTCTTTAAAGTAAGGCAAATCCCACAAGCATGTCTTGTGAGTCCAGGCGTGTTGCGAATTATACCCCTTGAAATACCCTGGGCACTTTGGATCTGGCTCGAGAGCATTTAACTGATCCAGGATCTCTTGGCCTGTCAACAGAGGTGGTGCAGAGTCTTTCACAACTCTACCTTTGACGAAGTTCTGCTTGTCTTTCCTCAACTTATGGCGAGGATGCAGGAACGGTTTATGCATGTTGAAGCAAGAAAACTTGCGACCGGCCTCAAGCCAACGAAACTGATGAGCTCCCTTGCATGTGGGGCACGAGAACCTTCCATGCACACACCAGCCAACGAATAGCGCATACGCCGGCAAGTCATGCATTGGGTACATGTACCACACACGCATTATGAAGTTCTTTTTGCTAAAGGCGTCATATGTCTTGAACCCATTATCCCAGGCTTCTTGCAATTCGTCCTTCAGCGGCTGCATGTACACATTCATATTCTTCCCTGGATAGTTCGGCCCTGGAATTATGAATGTCAGGAAAATGTTCTTTCTTTGCATAATCTGTCCAGGGGGAGATTGAGAGGAATGACAAATACGGGCCAACGACTGTATTGGGTTGCCGTCATACCAAACACACTGAACCCATCCGTGCTGATGGCGACTCGAGGATGCCTAGGATCTGCCGCTTTGTCGTCATGTAATTCATTGAAGCGCTTCCACCTTCACCGTCTGATGTGTGCACCATCATCAGCTTCCCATCTGCATCTAGTTGGGTTCTTTTGCCTGTTTTGTGCCATGTCATCTGTCTTGCCGTCTCTTCGACCATGAAAAGACGTTGAAGTCTTGGTACGATTGGCATATACCAAAGAACATTAATGGGGATTTGGGTCTGCGTATTCTCACCCATACCGTTGTCTACCACAACATACCTAGATGACTTGCAAATGGGACAATAGTTCAAGTCTGCATACTAAAGCCTAAATAAGGCACATCCATTCTCACAAGCATGTATCTTCTCATAGGGCATCTTAAGAGCACGGAGGATTTTGTCTGACTGGTACAGGTTTGCAGGTAGTACGTGGCCTTTGGGTAGAAAATGTCCAAATACTATCATCACCGCGTTGTAGCATTCTCTGCCCAAGTTGAATTGAGCCTTCAGAGCCATTATTTGTGAGATGGCATCCAACTGACAAAGCTCAGTGTGCTCGTGGATAGGACGTTTTGAAGACTCCAACATTTCATTGAAGGCCTTTACAGATTCCTCCATCTCATTGTCTAAGTCTCGAGCATCATCAAAGTCTTGCACCATGTCTTCCATCCCGATACCATGCTCGTCGGTGCAACGACGAAGCACCTCAGCTCTGGCGCGTTGGTCAGACTCGCCATGAAATCTCCACACCGTATAATCTGGTGTAAAACCCCTCTTCTGGAAGTGTTTTCCCATTTCATCATCTGTCCTCTTGTGCCAATTGTTGCACCCTACACAGGGGCACCAGGTTGTCCTCTGGCCATTTGCAAATGCGGTTCTCAGAAACCCCTTGGTTTTTGTTAACCATTCAGTTGTCATGTTTTTCTCACTAGTGTGACCGGTGTACATCCACGCACGATCACTCATCTTGCCTAGCTACTGGAAACATAAGATATATATATATATATATAAAAATTAATCAGCATGTATATATTCATCAGTTAATGTAGTTTCTCACTTTTGTTACGTCCATGCAACCTACACACTAATAGGTAAAGATACGTCCTAATCCCACCCAAGTATGTGTAGATGGGGTACGTTCTCCCATGCTCTACTCCAGATCCAACGCAAAATTCTGGCAGCACCTCCCCGTTGTTCTCCTGATACACGTCTCGGCAATAAGCAGAGAGGATGTGTACCCAGAGAACAATAGGGAGGGACTGATGAAATTCTACATCGGATCCGGAGCAGAGCATATGGGAAAGCGAACCTAATCTACACATACTCGGGCTGTCCATGGATAACGTTGGACAATTCAAAAGAATCACAGTTAAAATATGCAAATGCATGCATATTTATAGATGTAACCCTTTCGAATGGGAGACGCATAGTGGTCACGCATACTGATGATTGAAGACACCTATAGCTACCAAGTTTCATCAACACGAAGACTGGAATAGAGCAAATCAGGGGGGGGAGGAGATGTCATTTGTGCTAACCCACAAAAGCAGGGGCGGAGCTTGTCGAACACTAGATCCTCGCAGCGATGAAAAAACTGCACATTTAAATCGAAAGATGAGTTTGATAGCAATATTGTTTTTTCGTCAACCTAACTAAATATTTACAACAGGACGAGCGAGTTAGGGGTTCCTCGGGTTGGTAGAACCGTAAATAGCAAATATCATCGGTGCAAGATACATGAGGTGCTCGGTGTTTAACACTAGATCCACCTCCCACAAGTGGCCCTGGCGCCCGACATCCCTCAACAATAGTTCTGGTGGCCAATGACGGTCGAACACCTTAGCAAATTTGTCTGGCAGCCTTTGCAATGAGGATTAAAGCCAAGTTTTTAAAGTTCAAACAACCAAACTAAGTTGAGTCAGTTTGGGTGTTTCAAGTTTGAGAAAAATTCATCATAGGTCACAAAACTTGAGCTGGCTGACACTTAAGTACCACTACTTCAAAATACCCGAACTACAGTCCATATACTTGCGCAGGGGGTTCACTTTGGTCCGTATATACGAATTGAGCTACATGTTTGCTGACTTGGCCTAGTCAGCCGTTGCCAGCTATGCTTTGACCACCACATGTGTAGCACCTGGTCGGGGGGGGGGGGGGTTAATACTAGATGGCTGGATGTTTTTTTGCAAATGCGCGCACACCTGGTCATTAAACATCCTGCACCTGGTCGGACCACACCGGGTCGCTCCCTACCACACCTGTCTCCTCCCTCCCGCAACCTCTCTGCTCCCGCACCCTCTCTGCTCCGCCGTCCGCGCCGTTCGAGAGGGGCCTGTGCGACGTGCCTCTTGCTCCTTCACGTCGCCGTGATGATGCCTCGCCACCCCTGTATGGTACGTCACCGTCGCCAGCAGCTCCTTTGCTCGATCTGTGCAATTTAGCTCCCGTAAAGAGTTCTTGGCCACATCAATTGCGCGTACGAGCTAGGGTTTGGACGTTCGTTCTACTCTCTGACGGATTGGGTGTGGGGTTGTAGGGTTTTAGCAGTTTGTGAAGATCTTTCTGATAGGACAAAAATAGGGCTGCGTCATGGGGGGTTTGCAGTAGATGTCCATGTTTGCAGAGATCTGGAGTGGTTATGGTTCTTTCTCCCCCCAATTTTTCATCGGTCCAGGGGTCTAGGGTTTAAGCAGTAAAGTTTGCTTTTAGTGTCAGAGTGTTAATTGGACCAAAAATTGTTGTAATTTGCAATTACATTGTCTCAGATTGACCAAAGATGGTTGCTTTTTGACCTGTAAGATCATACATTTGTTAATTGGAGCCATGAATATCTGTTTTTCTTTCTGAAAAAGTAAAAAAGTCTGAATGTTTGAACTGTAGTCTGAAATGTCTGAACCTCTCTGTAGTCTGAAATGTCTGAACTTTTTCAACTTGATTCTTTTGCAGGTCACTTAAGCAACCACTTCTCTGTTGAGGTCATACATGGTGGCTACTTTTTGTGTGCTGGCAAGCATAGGGGTTATCACAAAGGTCACTCCATTTGGTATGATTACTGTGACATAGATAATTGGACACCTAATGTTGTTGCCAGTCTAGTGGAGGAAATTGGATATGAGTTTGAGGGCAGGATCAGGGCTTATTGGTGTGTTCCTGGGTTGACAGTGTACAAGAATGGATTAAGAGAGATTAAGATGGGAGACAACACTATGACAGAGAACATGAAGGATTGTGTTTTTAATGGGAATCATTTTCAGCAAATATTTCTTGATCATGATGAAAGCCTGAGATCATATATTTCTCCTGTTCCTGTTCATTCTGATGATGAGGATCCTCCATTTGCCAAATTCAGTGGAAGTAGGCCAAAGAAAGAGCAAGTGCATGATCAAGAGCATGAGGAGCAAGAAGAGCAACAGCAACAAGAGGAGCAGGCTGAGCTCACTGTAGTGGAACAGGAGCTGGCTCAGCATGATCAAGAGCATGAGCAAGATGAAGCAGAGTTAGAAAGTGGAGCAGAGTCAGAAGAAGATGATTTCATACCAAGTCCACCCCAGCCTGGAACTACTTACCTTTCATCTCAGTTTGGGTTTAGGGCAAGGAAATCCTGTAGGTTTTTGAACATGGATGCAGCAGACACAGTAGTGCATGATTCAGATGAAGATTACATTCCACAAATTGTTGATTCAGACATTGATCTGCAGGATGATGATGACTTGTTTGACAAACATGTTGATTGTGAGAAGGGCAAAGGACCAGATAGTCAAGAAGAAGTTGATGATCCTCATGAAGATGTGGATATTTGTCTGCCATCCTCTGATGAAGATAAGGTGAAGCTGAATTTCAAAAGTTTTAGAGAGGAAGACCTGACTAAACCACAGTTTCAAGTTGGCCAGACCTTTGGATCTGTTGAGTTCCTGAGGAAAGCTATCAAAGAGTACAGCTGTCAGGAGAGAGTTGACATTAGATGCCCTAGAAATGATAGGAAAAGTCTGAATGCCATTTGTGAAGATGGGTGCCCTTGGACCTTGTCTGCATCATTTGATGGGAGAATCAACTGCTTCATGATCAAGAAATACAACCCAAAGCATACATGCATAAAGAAATGGTGTGTTAAGTCATTCACTGCTCCTTTTATGGCTGGAAAATATCTTGATTCTTTCAGAGCAGATGAAAACATGAACATGAACTTTTTTGCAAGGGTGGTTCAGAAATATTGGAACATGACAGCAACAAGAAGCAAGCTTAGAAGGGCTAATAGGTTAGTGAAGAAAGTTATTGAAGGAGATGAGTTGGAACAGTAGAACAACATGTGGGATTATGCACAAGAATTCAGAAGATCAAACCCAGGGAGTTCTTTCTATGTGGGTGTCAGTAATGGCATATTTGCAAGTTGTTATTTCTCTCTGGATGCCTGCAAAAGGGGTTTCATGCAAGCTTGTAGGCCTGTCATTTGTTTGGATGGATGCCACCTGAAGACAAAGTATTGAGGTGTTATGCTGTGTGCTGTTGGCATGGATCCTAATGACTGCATTTACCCTCTAGCTTTTGCAGTTGTTGAGGTAGAGAACACTGACACATGGAAATGGTTTCTATCAAATCTGAAGAGTGACTTGGGAATTCTAAACATAGACCCATGGACTTTAATGTCAGACAAGCAAAAGGGCCTGATCAAGGGAGTGAGGTAGCACTTTCCTGATGCAGAGCACAGACACTGTGTTAGGCATATATGGCAGAATTTTTAGCAAACACACAAAGGAGATGTTCTTAAAAACCAGCTATGGAAGTGTGCAAGGAGCACAACACCAGAACTATGGGCTGCAAGCATGGAGGAAATGAAGGTCATAAGCCTAGAAGCATACAAGTGGCTTGAGCAGCTACCACCCAACACTTGGGTTAGGGGCTTCCAAAGAGAATTGGTCAAGTGTGATATCCTTCTGAACAACAACTGTGAGGTTTTCAACAAATATATTCTTGAGGCTAGGGAGATGCATCTCGGATCAATGATTGACAAGATCAAAACACAGCTCATGGTCAGGTTCTACAACAAAAGAAAAGAGGCAGAGACTGGCACGGCTCAATATGCCCAAAAATTAGGAAAAGAATTGAGAAGAATATAGAGCTGTCACTACATGCATGGTTTAGAGGGTGGGGATGGCATCTTTCAGGTTGACAACAGGAACATGACATACATTGTTGACCTGAAGGAAGAAAGATGTACATGCAAAAGGTGGGATCTTAGTGGAGTTCCATGTCACCATGCAATTGCATGCTGCAGACATGAGAGGATTGATCCTGAGAGTTTGGTGCACTCCTATTACAGTATAGAAGCATTCAAGCTAGCATAGAAACCCATTATCAAGCCTTGCAGAGATAGGAGTGAGTGGCAGAAGATGAATGGCTGTGAAATCAAGCCACCTGTCTTTGAAAAAAAAGTAGGGAGGCCTTCAAACAAGAGTAGGAGAAAGCAGCCTTATGAGATTGAAAAGAAAGATGGAACCAAGGTGATGAGCAGACATGGAATCACAATAACATGTTCATACTACCATGAAACAGGCCACAACATCAAAGGATGTAATCTCAAAAAGGCTGGCATTTTGCCAAATCTAGCAGAGAGAACAACAAGAAGGGGTCCAAGGGCCATTCCTGATGATGTGTCAGATGATGAAATTGTTTTGGCACAACAAGATGATGGCCAAGGTACACAGGAGGAGGTTCAGGTCACACAAGAGGATGGTCAACTTACATAGGAGGAAGTCCATGTTGATGGCCAAGTTACACATCAGGAGGCCCATGTTGATGGCCATGATACACATGAGGAGGTCATTGTCACACAAGATGATGAGGTCATTGTCACACAAGATGATGGAGCAGATACACCAGTAGTTTTTCAGGCAAATTCTCCACTTTTGTTAATTTTGACCTCTTTTGTCCAGTCATTTTTGTTGTACTGATGTTATCATGTGATGTTTGTTTTGTACAGGTGAAGGACTTTGGATTTACAATGCTTCATAGGATGCAACAATCCGGACTGTTCCTAGAGAAGAAAGCTGAAACCATTTTGCGGACTCTTCATTCATCTCAAATGCAGCCAGTTCTCACCCGCAAAGCCTGCACAACAACAGCTACAAATGAAGGCAACTGACCATGAAGTTCTTGAAGATGAAGAGAGACAAAGAAAGGCAGATGGCAGCCAGGAGAGATGCAGCACTTGAGGCCATGAATGAGATGGCAGAGAAGAAAGCGAGAGGAGGCGAAGCAAAAAGGCAAGAAATTGCAAGGAGGAAAGCGAGAATCTTGACAAAGAAGAAGAAGAGCAGACAAGAGAAGAAAGCTCGGAATCTGCAGCAAAGCGAGGAAGCTGCAGTGACAAGAAAAGCTACATTGCAAGAAGAGAAGGAGGCCAGAGCCCTTGAAGAAATGGCAGCTAAAGCAGAGGCAGCACTGAAGAGAAAAGAAGATCAAGAAGCAAAGAGAGCTATGGCAGCACTGAAGAGAAAAGAAGATCAAGAAGCAAAGAAGAAACAACAAGAAGAGGCCAAGAGAATAAGAGCTGAGCAGAGGAAGCAGCCAGGACCAAGTGGACATGTACCCAAGAAGCTGAAGAGAGTGAACATGTTTGATGAGTTTAGATGATTCAGTGCTTTTGCACATGTAATTTTTTGGCAAAAAACTTCAATGAGACTCTTTGAAACTGTTGGAGTTGGGATGATTTAGTGCTTTTGCACTTGTAATATTTTGGCAAAAACTACAATGAGACTCTTTGAACTGTTGGAAATGTAAAGAGTCAGTGGCTTCATACTGCCATTCAAAATGAAAACTGTTGGAGTTCAAAATGAAAATTGTTGGAGTTCAGTGGCTTTATTATTCAGTTGGAGTTCATTGATTTATTCACTGTTGGAGTATAGATAATTAACTGCATAAAATTTAAAAATTAAAACAAAAAAGGTTGGCATGGGTGTCGAACCCAGGATCTGTGGTGTGATAAACAGCGTGCAATGCCAGTGTGATAGGAACAGTGCTTTGCTCAAGTGTTACTTGACAACCTACTTATTATTCTTCCACTCCCCTCCAACCTACTTAACTGAATTTTTACAGTTCACTGACTTCAAAGTTATCTGAATTTTTACAGTTGTCTAAATTTAGTTTGAAAAGCTAACTAATTTGATTATAGTTAACTGAATCTTAACAGTTGTCTGAATTTAGTTAAGACAGAATTCAGTTAAGATAGAATTCAGTTCAGACAAAGATTCAGACAAAAATTCAGTTAAGATTCAAAACCTTAGAAGCTACTTCTTTTGGAATTATTGCCTTATATAGCAACAAGAGAATTTTGGATTGTTGCCTTATATAGCAACAAGACTGCATCAACACCATTACATACCAACAAACCACTTTTGGATTACTGCCACTTTTGCATCAACACAGTTCAACACATATATAGCATCACAACCAGTTCAACACTTATATAGCATCAACAGCCAGTTCAACAGACAGAAATTACAAATAACTTATGTGCTTAATATACAAGCACACCTAACAAACTAATATTTCATAACTTATATGCTGAAAATCTGTATATTCCAGCATACCTAACTACTGCAACTGCATCTTCTTCATGCCTTCTACTACATCTTCATCTTCAGTTCTTCAACTTCTGGAGGCGCTCCAAGAGGTGAACCTCCATGTCAGCTGCCACCTTCCTCTTCTTCTTCCTTTCTGGCTGCGTTGCGACGTCCACCTGTGCTTGAAGGGCCAAGACCACCTCCACCTCCTGCTTGACGATGTCAGGAACATCTGGAAGAAGCTCGACGTCAATGAGTGGTGCTTGTCACCCTCCCTGGCAACGGGCACCACCATCTGGACCTCCTGCTCGGGGACGACGGGCGCCGCCACCTTGACCTCCGGCTCATCGTCAGAGAGGACAATCACCTCTGGCTCCTCCCAGCCAGTCGACCAGGACGAGTCGGCGGCGTAGCCAGAGTCTTCGTCGGAGCCAGAGTCGTACTCCGACTCGGACGAGATGTACTCCGAGACGTCGTCGCGCCCGAGGTGGTCGGGCTGGTAGTGGTCCTAGTACGCCGTGTTGACAGGCGCGGGGACGGCCAGGTCGATGTTGTGGATGCGCTCCGTTCGCAAGCCAACGCGCAACGGATCCGGCTGGCGCGGCGCGGCGGCAGACCGATACATCCACCATCGGGCTCGCTGCCCCGGGTCATCGGAGCGTGTCTCCTGCATCGCAAAGTGGAGGACGAGCGCAGGAGGGATACTTTGGGGGTCTTCGCAGGCGCGGTCTAGCTCGTCGTCGGTCATCACCTTCAGGAGGCCACGCGCATGGCGACGCAACATCCCAATGCTGGGGAACCACTTCCCGATCTCCGTCAGGTCTGCGCGCATCTCCTTTTTGTTGCCTGCGAGGTCATCGATGCTAGTTGCTCAATCCGTTGCTTGTTCGGAAGAATCCGCAAATGAATATTCTTTATTTCCTCTCGGACAGGCCCTCTCTTTTTCATTCGAATGTACATTTTTTCCGGTAATGATCATCTACAACTGAAAGACTGACGTCTTCCTCTACTCAATCCTTAGTTATACAATCTCCCTCCACCTCAATTTTTATGATCCTCATAGCCTTTTTTATTCGCGTCCTCCCCCTGGATCTATTCCTGCCGCGTCCACGTCCTCTGCCTCCAGCAACTAGAGCTGCATCATCTTGTTCATTATTGAGAATAGGCCACTTCTTCCTCTTCCAGGCGGGGTTGTTCTCCATGTCCGCGGTGACAAGGGTTTTCTTGACGGCTGCGTGGGGGTTTGGTGTGGGGTAACCGAGGCGACGGGGTGGACTAAGTGGAGAGTGGAGAGTGGAGCGGTGGGTGGGTGTGCTTAAAGAGTAGACAAGGAAACGGAAGAGGCGTGAGCCATTGGGCCACTAGCAACTGCTAAATAGGTAGGTTAGTACCTGCCCTTGATCAAAGCACTACTACTTACCACACTGGCATTGCCACCAACATTCAATACCACAGGTCCTGGGTTGGAGACCTAGGCAAAACTCTTTTTGTGTAATTTTTTTCTCTTTAAGAAAAACTTGTTACAGGCATACAAATTCAGTCATATAAAACAGCTACTGCAGACATATAAATTCAGACAAATTTAGTCATATAAAACAGCAACTGCAGGCATATAAATTCAGGCAAATTCAGTCATATAAGACAGAGACAGTTAACTTCATTTTCTTATCTGAACCAACTTCAGTTTCTTATCTTAAACCACTTCAACTTCAATATCTTATCTTAACACAATTTAGTTGACACAAATCCAGGAGGAAAGATACAAAGTGGTTTTTTTACAATGACACAGATTCAATCAAATTCATTCAGCATGCCCTTCAGCTTCCTTATCTTCTCCTTGGTGGCCTCTTTGTGTTTGAATAGGTCACCGATCATGTACTCAAGCTTCCTTTTCTCATGCTTCAAGTCATCCCTCTCTTGAGTCACTTGGTCCCTCTCCTGCACTGCTTGGTCCCTCTCTTTCTCTGCTTTAACCTTGAATACCTGATGAATGTTGGTTACTGACTTGTCTGCAATCTTCTTCTTCTCAAGTTCTTCCTTTAGATCAGTCAGAGTAAGTTGTGTGCTGCCTAGTTAGCCCATTGCTTGCTCCTTCTCAGCCACCATCTTAGCAAAATCAAGCTTGAAATGCCTCAACTCATTCTCCATCTTCTTCTTCTCTTCAAGAACCTTCAAATTTACTTCAGCACTCACAACATTCTGTCCGAGCCTCTGTTTTTTCTCCTCTTCATACATGGTCCATATAGTAGCTAGGCTTATCTTCAGAGCATCAGGCCACTCAGGGTCAACCCACTCAACATATCTGCATTTAGGTACTTCCTAACAATTTAGAACATACAACAGAGATTCAGTTAACTGCCAATATTCAGTACTGTGCCTGATGATGGAACTTAAAACATACTACAAATCACTTCCTGTTTAACAGTGCCAAATGCAAAAAAAATTACTAACCTTCCGTGCACAAGCTAGAAACCTTCTGCCAGTATCAACAGATTCAAATGCCACATTCTTCTCACACAAAGATCCATGCCCACATCTAAAGCTAGGCAGATCTGTAGCCAAGCCACTCCATTCCTCACAGTATATTGTGGTAGGTGGCTAAACAAAGGAGAGACATTTGGAATCAATTGAGAGAGAAACCCTAACTGAGAAACCCTAGACTGGATTTGTGTGAGATTGAGGAGCACACTAACCTTGCTGGTCACAGAGTCATCTTCAGAAGAACTGGGAAGATCATCCCAGGACACCATGGTTCTTTGCTATGAAGATGACAAGGGGATCTGTTGGGGCTATTAGACGAGAGGAGGAAGGGATCTGGTGGTGCACGAAGTTGAAGATGAAAGATGAGGAAGAAGAAGGGGATTTGGTGGTGGTGGACTGGTGGTGGACCAAAGCTACATGTAGAGTGCAAGTTGCTGGGTGGGTGTTTGCAGCAGGTGCAAGTACATGCTTGCTTTTGAGTTCAGTTGTGCTGAGATTCACTTACTTCATTTAGTACAACAATTAGTTTGCAAAGTTAGTTCAGTTCTGACAGGAATTTCTGTCAATAATTTGAAAGCAATGAGGTTAAGTACAATCCAGTTAACTTTGCAAACTAAATTCAGTTAACAATTAAAATTAAGTGAACTGCAAACTAAATTTAGTTAACTATAAAAATTCAGTGAACTGCAAACTTTCTGTCAGAATTAGTTTAACTACACTTCTGACATGCAATACATCTGTCAGTTTTTTCAAAGCAATTAGGTCTATAGCATTTCAAAGCAAGTAGGTCAAGCAGGCTTCACATTACTGACATATTATCCATTACAACAAGCATTACAACTAAGCATTACTGAGCAAACAAAAGCAACCATTTTAGTATGCTCAGTTTACACACCTGCACCTACTAAATTAACAACACTTCACTTCTTCATAATTAAGGTGAAACACATGAAACAAAGCACTATAACAAAACCAATCATCAGCTTCAGCATCATCAAAGTCTCTCTGCCTAACCCTAAAAGCATAGCCATTTGCTGCTTGGTTGCATACTTATTCTCACTGGAGCTGCCATAATTATCTCTTCCAGCCCTGCCTCTCCCAACCATGACCCTTCCAGCTGTGCCTCTGTTTGCCATTGATTCAGTCCTCTGCCTCTCAAGCTCTTCCCTCCTATCCTTAGCTGCACCAATTGCATCTACAACAGCATCACCAACCAGACGCCTTGTTTCAACCAGATGCTGCACATACTCAAGCTCCCAGTGACAGAAATCACAAGTGACCTGATTAATCAGTGGCAAAATTAGTTAACCTTGTTAACCAACTCCACAAAATTACAGATTTATTGAATCAACTACTGCATTGCTCTAAACTACTGATTTGCTCTAAACTACGACATTAGTTAACCAGCTGCTCTGCTTCATTACTACAGTGAGTTGACACGGCATGAATCTACTGAACTGGCACTTACATTGTGGTTCACGCACTTGTAGAAGATCCATCCATCATGCTCATCGGTGCTAGACTGGTAGAACCTCACCTGATCGCCGCAATCCGGGCACCCAATCAGTGGTACAGCAACGGAGCGGCCATGCAGCGCTGAGCGGATGGAGCTGGAAGACGACATGAAGGAGGAGACAGAGGAGGCGGAGGAGGGCGTCGGCAATGGCTGCGGCGGCGGAGGGCGACGACGTCGACAATGGCTGCGGCGGCGCAGACGGGAGTTGGCTAGGGTTCGGAGGAGAGGAAGCGGAGAGCGAGAGGGGATAAGGCACAGCGACCAGGTGCGGTCCGACCAGGTGCGTGCATTTGCAAAAAAAACCTCCAGTCATCTAGTATTAACCCCCTCCCCGACCAGGTGCTGCACATGTGGCGGTCAAAGCATAGCTGGCAAAGGCTGACTAGGCCAAGTCAGCAAATATGTAGCTCAATTCGTATATACGAACCAAAGTTAACCCCCTGCGCAAGTATATGGACCGTAGTTCGGGTATTTTGAAGTAGTGGTACTAAACTATCAACCGGCTCAAGTTTAGTGGCCTGCAGTGAATTTTCGTCTTCAAGTTTCAACACTTAGCTTTCAATCGTCATCTCAGAGGTTGCCAGACAAATTCGCGATGGTGTTCGACCGCCATCGACGCTGAGAACTATTGCTACGGACGCAGGACCCCTGTGTCACTTGTGGGACGTGGATGTAGTATTCGACACCGACGGGTATCAGCACGGGCGGTGGACACCCAAAGAGAACGAACCATCACAGGATCATAGCTCCAGTGAGGTCCCTGAAGAACCTGCCAGGTATTGTTGAACCTGCCCTCCAATGCAACCATGTAGCGACGGACGTGCTCGTCCTCCTCCCTGACACGGTGATGTACCACCTCCGCGGTGTCCAAAAGCCTCGGCGCCGTCACTGGCCCACGCGACCGGCACCAAACAAGGTTCGGGTCAATGACGGGCTGGCTCCTCACCAAGTTGCGCCCCCCGGAAGGTAGAACCTCCCAGTACTAGCCCGACGGAGCCCAGTCTCGGACATGGCCCCTCTGATCGAGTAGTCCTCCTCCGCCGAGTGGACGACGAGGATGCGGGATAGGCATCGTCGACGTTGATGCGGGAATAAATGATTTAACTAAAAAATAACAACAAATATTCACATGTTCAAAATCAACCAGAAACTTAACCTAAACTAAACTAATCTAAACCTAAACTAAACTAACTAAACTAAACTAACTAAACTAAACTAACTAAACTAAACCTAAACTAAACCAAAACGGATCTAAATTAAACTAAACTAAACAAAAACTAAACTAAACCTAAACTAAATTATAATAAACCTAATTAAACTTAATCTAAAAAATATAAGAAAAAAATCTCACCATGGAGCGGTTGGGGCGGCGAAGCGGGTCGGCAGGGTGGGGCGTCCGGGATGGGGCGGACCATCATGGAGGGGCGGGCTGTCGTGGCGGGGCTGTCGAGGCGAGGTCGAGGTAGCGAGGCCGGCCTGCCAGCCATGACGGGGCGGCTAAGGCCGAGCGAGCGACCAGCTTGGAGGCGATGAGGTGGGCTGGCATGGGCGGGCGGTGCTGGAGGCGAGGCGAGGCGAGGCGGCTGACGGTTGGAACGAGGCGGGGGCGGCGGTGCAGGGTTGGGACGAGGAGAAGGAGAGAGATGTGGGGAGAGGGGCAAGGGTGGGCGTTTTGTTAGATAGGGCACGGCTCTTTGCCGTCCGCTAGCAGACGACAAAGAGCCTAGCTAACGGACATTAGTTTGGCCACTTTCTTTGCCGTCAGCTAGCAGACGGCAAAGAAAGTGGCTGTTAGGTGGCTCTCGCCAGCGGTCCACCCTGCCTCTTTGCCGTCTGCTAGCATAGGACAATGGTTCTATGCCATCAGCTAGCTGTCGGCAAAGATATTGCGGATGGCAAACAATTTCTTTGCCGTGAGCTGCTTCTTTGCCGTCCGTTTTCATTAAGCTGATGGCAAAGACCGTCTTTGCCATTAGTTAGCAGACGGCAAAGAGGTGACAGACGGCAAATCTTCTGACTCTAGTAGTGTAATTACCAAAATCACCCAGGGAGCACTTGTGCTTTCAATCTCCCCCTTTTTGGTAATTGATGACAGCATACATCAAAGCTTTAGATAGAGATATGAAGATTAACAAGTAAAGCTTTGGAAAGGCATGTAACAAGCATTGGCTCCCCCTATATGTATGCAATCATGTGAAGATAGACTATGAAAGCATGTGAATGCATAAGCATGTCAGAGCAAGCAATGAGCTATATGTTTCTTGGCTATATGCATTATAGCAAATGAAGTAAATACAAAAGATGTACCTTCATGTTCATGAGTCCTTCTTGCAAACAATATGTACATCAGCAAGAGATCATCATGCACATGAGTGTGATGCATATACTTACCTTGTGCTCTTGAGCTGACTTTGGAAAAGGTGAACTTGAGAAAACAGGGTTAGATAACACTAGAACACCTACTAATTAGAGCAATTCCGGGAGACCACAAGAGTACCAAGACTGGGATAACATGTAGTGAGTGAGCACTTAGTACTCTATTTGGATATAGACATGTCCCAACGGATTAAAGATATGCAATGAATTCCAAAGAGTTTCTTCCCTTAGATATGAACTCTTTCTCCCCTGAATCTGATATTGGATAATGGGAGAAGATAGGGTAAGAGAAAATCAGAGCAAAGTAACATCTACTAACATGTATTTCCCCTCTTAAAGACATGTGACTTCTCTCCTCTATGGATAATAGGCATCTGGAGAAGCTTAAAGTATGCTTTCTCTCTTATGTGATAAGCTTTGATGTGCTCTCTCTCCCCCTTTGACATCAATTTCCAAGAAGGGATCTTCTGGAGCATGAGTCAAATAGATTTGGTCCTTGAGTCACATGACAAAGCAGCATGTAGTTTAAGATGCGATGATAAGAATCATCAAGTGGAGCTGGAAAAGAAATGGCAATTGCAATGGCAAAATGTTTTCTTAGTAGTGAAATCGGTAACACCGATTCTTTTTCATCAGTGACACCGAGTTCACAGTGTCAGAGATGATGCATATCGGTCAGACCGGGTTCGTCCTTGTCAGTTGAACCAATGAACACCCTACAATGTAATATTACAGTTCGATCTAGCCGATAGGCAGAAATCGGTGAGGCCGAGTTCAGTACAGAGGAAATATTTTGTCATCTCAGCTCACTTGGCAAATAAGATCTCACAAAGATTTGCAAGAAATTAACTAAAGGATTTGCAATGAATTAGATGCAGGGAATGTAGAAAATATCAGAGAAAAGAAATGAAATCTAGATGAAGTTTTTTTGAAAGGGGATCAAGAAAGCAAGAACAACTGTAAGAACACGAAGAAACACTAGAGAACATCATCTAGAATTGGTCGGTGACAAAGTCACCTATGTTAGAGTATATTGACTTAGGAGTCAAGTGAAGTCACTTGATCATAGGTCATACTCATCGTTTAAGCTCAAAATGGGGTTGCCATTTTTCGTTTAAGCACTTTAATGTATTCACATCTTATTGAGTTGGTTTAACTCATGAGTTGGGTCAAAGCTTCTCTAAGATGGATTGACATACCTTGGTGGTGGTGTTGATCTTGATCATGTAGTTGAACTTGTGTAGGATGCTCAAGGTTGATGTAGTTCATCAAGAGTTGGGAGCACGACTTGTAGTTTGAGTTCATCTACCTACATGGGTTAGTTTTAAAATGACAAACATGTAACTTGATATCAAAAAATGACAAATTGATATCAAATGAACTTTGATATAGGAAAATTGTCAAAGGATATATTGAAAGGATTCATGCTTCCCTGTCTTCAACCACCATATTGTAGATACTTGATGATGTAGAGATTTCTCAAGATGTGAGTGAGTTGCAATCTCATAGATTTGAGCTTATCCAAGTACCTACAAGGGTTAGATAACATTCAAGGGTACAAATATAGATCCAAGACATAAGATCGTCATCTTAAGAGAAATATCAAGGATTAGTCATAGAAAGGCTCATGCCTTGCATGCATCCAAATGGAGTTTCTACTCCAAGTTTGAGGCATCAATGATGTTCAATTCACCTCTAAAATGGAAAATACTTTCTGATCAAGGGATTTTGTGAATACATCCGCCAATTGCTTATCGATAGAACATGCTTAAGATCGATGTCTCCTTTAGAAACATGATCTCGAATGAAATGATGACAAACTTCAATATGCTTAGTTCAAGAATGTTGCACAAGATTGTGAGCAATCTTAATAGAACTTTCATTGTCATAAAGAAATGGAACATGTTTCACATGTATCCCATAATCTTTAGGAGTTCGGGTCATCCAAAGTAATTGAGCACAACATGAACCGGCGGCAATGTATTCCGCTTAGGCGGTAGATAAGGATACTGAGTTTTGTTTCTTAGAGAACTAAGACACAAGAGATCTACCAAGAAATTGACAAGTACCCGAAGTGGACTTTCTATCAACCTTGTCAGTGGCATAGTCCGAATCGGAGTAGCCAACAAGATCAAAAGAAGACCTCTTAGGGCACCAAATGCTAAAGTTTGGCATATGAATTAAGTATCTCACTATCCCTTTCACAGCCTTAATATGACATTCTTTGGGGGCCGCTTGATATCGTGCACACATGCATACACTTAGCATAATATCGGGACGGGAGGCACATACATATACCAATGAACCAATCATAGAACGGTAAACCTTTTGGTCAACCGGTTCGCCATCCTTAGTAAGTCAAGATGTCCACTAGTAGGCATGGGTGTTTACATACCTTTGCTTTCTTGCATGTTTAACTTATTGAATAAGTCCTTAGTGTAATTTGTTTGGGAAACAAAGGTACCCTCCTTAGTTTGCTTGATTTGCAAACAAAGAAAGAACCTGAGTTCACTCATCATAGATATCTCAAACTTCTCCGACATTAGCCTTCCAAACTTTTCACTAAAATGAGGGTTAGTCGAACCAAATATGATATCATCCACATAAATTTGGCACACAAATAATTCACCATTAACCCTTTTGGTAAAAAGTGTAGTATCAATTTTTCCAATCTCAAAGCCTTTTCAATAAGGAACTTAGTCAAGCATTTATACCACGCTCTAGGAGCTTGTTTAAGACCATAAAGAGCTTTGTGAAGTTTGTAAACACGATTAGGTTTCTCGTGATTAACAAAGCTGGGAGGTTGTTTAACATAAACTTCCTCCTCAATTTCACCATTTAGAAAAGCACTTTTAATGTCCATTTGGTATAATGTGATATCATGGTGATCGGCATAAGCAAGTAAGATGCGAATGGATTCAAGTCTAGCAACGGGGGCATATGTCTCACCATAGTCCATACCTTTGACTTGAGTGTAGCCTTGGGCGACGAGACAGGCCTTGTTGCATACAACTTGTCCATCTTCATCTTGCTTATTCCAAAACACCCATTTGGTTCCAATGACATTGTGCTTCTCATCGAGCTTTTCAACCAACATCCATACTTGATTCCTCTGAAATTGTGTAGCTCTTTATGCATGGCATTCACCCAATCCATATCATTAAGAGCTTTTTCAACCTTCATAGGTTCAATACTAGAAATGAATGAGTAATGTTCACAAAAGTTAGCCAAACGAGTTTTAGAGCGAGTAATTCTCCCGGTTTGAATATCATCGAAGATTTGTTCGATGATATGATCTCTTGAGACTCTTGCTCGAACTCGTAAGAGCTTTTGTTTGGGTCGGGGTGGAACATCCTCTTCATTGTCTTGTTCTTCCTCGTGTCTTTCTTCATTGTCGTTGGCATTATTGTTCTCTTGTGGAGGTGGAGAAGGAGTTCGATGAGGTTCATCTTGTTGTACATCATCGTTTCCATTATCTTGATGTGTTCCTCTTGTGGATGCCTCCAAGTCAACTTGTGGTTCACCTTGGTGTGAAGTTGAGGCTTCCACTTGGACGGACGAGATGCTCTCCTTCACCTCTGTTGGGCGAATCTTGCCAATAGACAAGTCTTGTATTGCGTCCGAAGGGTCTTTGTCACCTACATCAATTAGCAATTGCTCTAATTGCGAGCCGTTAGATTCATCAAACTTCACAACTACCGTCTCTTCAACCTTTCGGGTGAAATTGTTGTAGACATGGTAAGTGTGAGAGTTTGAGCCATAACCAAGTAGGAAACCTTCATGAGATTTAGGAGCAAGTTTCAAAATACGAAGCTTATCAAGAATATAGCACTTTGAGCTGAATACTCGAAAGTATCCAACTTGGGGTTTGTTACCCGTGAGAAGCTCGTATGCCGGCTTGTCGAGTAGCTTGTGAAGATATAGACGATTTGTTGCATGACAAGTTGTCTCAACCGCTTCCGCCCAAAAGTGTTCTGGCGTCTTGTACTCCTCAAGCATCGTTCTCGCCATCTCAATAAGAGTTTGGTTCTTCCTCTCAACAACTCCATTTTGTTGAGGTGTGTACGTAGCTGAGAACTCATGTGAAATCCCTTCTTCGTCAAGAAAGGTGTCCACATTGGCGTTCTCGAACTCCGTTCCATTGTCGCTGCGAACCTTTTTGATCTTCACTTCAAATTGATTTTGGGCCTTCCTAGCGAAGTTCTTGAAGATCTTTTGGACATGTGATTTATCATCAAGAAATAACACCCAAGTAAATCTTGAAAAATCATCAACAATGACCAATCGAAACGAGTTACCACCGAGACTCTTGTAGGTGTTGGGACCAAAAAGATCCATATGAATCAACTTGAGTGGTCTTTTCATGGTCATGATGTTCTTCATGGGATGACTTCCTCCAACTTGTTTTCCTGCTTGACAAGCACTACAAAGTCTATCCTTGTCAAATACAACATCTTTGACTCCAAGAATATGATCACCTTTAATAAGCTTATCAAGATTTCGGATGCCCATGTGACCTGACCTTCTATGCCACAATCAACCTTTAGAAGATTTAGCAATTAAGAAAGTTCTAGGTTGAGCCTTTTTAGTGAAATCAACAATGTATAGATCACCTCTACGTATTCCGGTAAAGACCTATGATTATCTCTTCGAAACACTTGGCAATCTACTTCAGTAAATAAGACATTGAAACTGAAATCTGCTAGTCTAGATACAGAAAGTAAATTATAGCCAAGAGATTCAACGAGCATAACATTTTGGATGGAGCTGTCATGTGAGATGGCCACCTTACCAAGGCCAACCACCTTACCCTTTGAGTTATCACCAAAAGTGACATACTTTTGAGGGCCATCATTTTCAACAAGTTCACGAAACATATCCTTGTCTCCGGTCATGTGATCGGTACATCCACTATCAAGAACCCATTCCTTTCCTCCAGCCATGTAGCTGCAAAGGTTAGCCATAAGACGAAAGTGTTTCATAGACTCGTCGAGATCAAAGTCACTATCATCATCCTCATCATAGTATCTGTGTTCAACATCGGCTTGTGATTGATCATCACCTAAATAGGATTCATTAGATTTATGATCATGACAATGTGCATCTTTATGAATTCTAATGACTTCTGAGATGATATTACTAATGATTCCAACATCTCCTTTGGTACGCATAAGGTTACGAAACTCAAATAGACAATCACCAAACTTAGGATCATCAGGATTCATCTTATTTAAAGCAATGGACTTTTGAAGAATCTCATCTAAATTTTTAAGGAATATTCTAGAAAGCGTTCCTCAATATATCTCCATATGGTGTAAGCACATTCAAGAGTAGGCAAGCATACACTCAAATTTCTAGGCAATACTCTAATGATAAGATTGATAGTTCTAAGATAGCGAATCATGTCAAGAGACTCGTCGGGGGTAGGATGCAGTGGATCAATAAGGGGCGCACAAGGGCTAGTAATGTACTTGTTCAATTGATATTCATTGAAAATCTCAAGCATCTCATTTTTTCCAAGCATTATAGAACTCTCCATCAAGCATAGGCACTCTACGCCTAAAACTCCCCGTCGTAGACTAATCCATCTTCCTCCAATGGTGATTAAACCAAAGCAATGGAGACCAATTCTCTGATACCAATTGGAAGGATCGGGAAAAGGTGTCTAGCGGGGGTGATTAGACACGCAACTAGCAAAAGTGGCACTTTTTAAGTTCTTCAAGTTGAGGTGGAGTTTTGGCACAAGTTTAAGCATTCACAATACATTCCAAGCAAGCATGGCAAGATTATATGAGCAGCGGAAAGTAAAGCATGCAATTTGCAAGAAAGTAAAGGGATTGGATTGGAGTGTGCAAACATAATTGGAGACATAGATATTTTTGGCGTGGTTCCGATATGTGGTGCTATCGTACATCCACGTTGGTGGAGACTTCAACCCACGAAGCGTAACGGTAGCGCGAGTCCAGGGAGGGCTCCACCCATGAAGGTTCCATGAAGAAGCAACCTTGTCTATCACACCATGGCCATGGCCCACGAAGGACTTGCCTCACTTTGGTAGATCTTCACGAAGTAGGCAATCTCCTTGCCCTTAATTACAAACTCCTTGGTTCAACTCCACAATCTTGATGGAGGCTCCCAGGTGACACCTAACCAATCTAGGAGACACCACTCTCCAAAAGGTAATAGATGGTGTGTTGGTGATAAACTCCTTGCTCTTCTGATTTAAATTATAGTCTCCCCAATAGTCAACTCTCTCTCATAGCAACTTGGGGAAGGCTAGAGATCAAGTTCTTGTGGTTGGATTGGAATGTCTTGGTCTCAACACATGAGTAGGTGGTTCTCTCTAAGAAAATGAGTAGTGCAAGTGTAGGCACATTCTGATAGCTCTCTCACAATTGGAGAAGGGGGTGGAGGGGTATATATAGCCTCCACACAAAATCTAATTGTTACACACATTTTACCAAACTCGTTGAGATCGAATAGAGAAACTCGGTGAGACCGATCTAGTTTAAAATGTGAACATTAGGATTTTCGATGGGACCAACATGATCAACTCGGTGGGACCGATGTGCTAGGGTTAAGGCAAAACCTCCTCTCAGTGTGACCGATTGCATGTACTCGGTGAGACCGATTTCCGCAATGAGCAAAGAGAGAGTTGGTCAGGCAAACTCGGTGTGACCGATCGCACATCTTGGTGAGACCGAAATAATAGCAACAAGCAACAGAGAGTTTGCAAGGCCATCTCGATGAGACCGAGATCCTATCAGTGAGACCGAACTGATTAGGGTTTCTTGCAGTGGCTATGTCAATGAACTCGGTGGCGCCGGATGAACCAAATAGGTGGGGCCGAGTTTGACTTTAGGTTTTGGACATATCTGGAATTGAGAAAGTGGTTGAGGGCTTTGGAGCATATCACTATGCACTTTGAGCAGGTTGACCATTAAGCAACACCTCATCCCCTTTTAATAGTATTGGCTTTTCCTATGGACTCAATGTGATCTTAGATCACTAAAATAGAAATGAAGAGTCTTGAGATTTTGCCAATATTTGTCCTTAGCATCTTGAAGGGGTTCCACATCCTCTTGTCCATGCCACACTTTTGTTGAACTCTCTAAAATATACTAGATGAAAATGTTAGTCCAACAAGAGATATGTTGACATTAATTACCAAAAACACCAAGGGAGCACTTGTGCTTTCAGCGGAGCAAATCAAGCTGGACATGGTGGAGGGGATTTCGGAGCCGCTGGAAGCCATGGACGTGAAGTTAGCAGAGCAGGCGCTGCTGCTGGATCAGGTGCAGGTGAAGGTCAACCTGTCATGTGACACGCTGGGCAAGGTGCAACAGGAGCAGGTTCAGGCGGCTCGAGCGGAGAAGCAGACGAACACAAGCCGCATCGAGGCGCCGTCCACCGGAGCTTGGGTGTCACATGGCGTGTTGGGCGCAGCGCCAGGGTCGTCAGCGCGCAGCCACCCACGAAGCAACCAGGTACCGCCGCATCTCAACAATTCAGATCAGTTAGTTCCTATACAGTGTGATGAGGCCACGGGGAGGAGAAATTGGATGCTGAAAATGGATTTCCCCAAGTTTGACGGATCAGGGGTGCAAATTTGGTTGGATAATTCTGAATCATTCTTCCTCCTGTACAATATCCTAGAGAATTTTAAGGTCACCTTTGCTTCACTGAATCTGATAGACAACACAGCACACTGGTTAGGCGTTCAAAGAGCAGGGTGTGTAGCCCAATTGGCAGCAGTTTTGTGAGGCAATTTTACTGGAGTTCGATGTAAATGTCCATAGAGAACTAATGAAATCTCTTATGTTACTCAAGCAAGTGGGTACTGTCAAAGAACATAAGGTATAGTTTCATCACCTGGTGTACAACATCATGTTATATGAGCCTACTATAACTGATACTTTTCTAGTCACTCGGTTTATCATGGGTCTCAAGGAGAAATTGAGAGCTGCGGTGGAATTAAAATTGCCAAACACAATTCAAGTGGCTGCTCTGTATGCTGGAGTGCAGGAAGGACTGCTAGCACGGCAAAAACTAGTCAAATTTGGTGAGAAAGCAGGCACACAGAGAACAACTTATAACAGGCATGATAACAGGCCACAGTTTGCACCTGGAGAGCTATGGAAGGCCAAGTAATTGAAGGCGTATAGGAGGGCAAATGGCCTATGTTACAGTTGTGGAGAGAAATATACTCCAGGTCACACTTGTACTACTGTTGCAGGTCCCACTGGTCAACTGAAAGAAGTTGAAGCTATGGATCCTCATCTGATCATTTCTGATGCAGTTCTTTATGCTCTCTTAGTGGATTCCCAGGAGGAATGTGCTGCTATTTCAGTACAGGCAATGTCAGGAGCACCACATCCCAAGACAGTTCAACTCAGAGCACTTCTGTGGATCAGAATCTGTTGACCAGATTACAGATTACACCTGACAAGTTGGACAGTCCTCTATCAGTTAAAGTTGCTAATGGAGAGAAAGTAGTTTGTACTGACATTGTACCTAATCTAACCTGGTGGCTGCAGGGACATACTTTCTCTAGTCCTATGAGGGTTTTCCAACTGGGCAGTTACGATATCATTTTGGGCATGGACTGGTTAGAACAACAAGGGATCATGAAGTGTCATTGGACAGACAAATGAATTCAGTTTCAACACAAAGGAACAACAGTCAAGTTACAAGGAGTGCTACCAGTGCCTGTGTCTGATCTTAAAGAGCTGCCAGCAAATCAACTTGCAAAATGGGAAAAAGGGAATGACATATGGGCCATTGCCCTTATTGACCCAGTGTTTGAAAAACCCAAACCAGTGGAAGAAACAGTTCCCCAGACCACACTTGCTGCAGTTAATGAGGTGTTACACTAGTTTGCAGATGTCTTCAGTGAGCCCAAGAGCTTACCTCCAGCCAGAGAATTTGAACATGCCATCCATTTACTGCCTAGAGCTATACCTGTTAACAGCAGACCTTACAGATATTCCCCCCCCCCCCATAGAAAGATGAGATAGAAAGACATCTTAAATAAATGATAGAAGCTGGTATAGTCACTCATAGTATCAGTCCTTTTGCTTTACCTGTCCTGCTGGTCAAGAAGAAAGATGGATCTTGGAGATTATGTGTAGACTACAGAAAATTGAATGCTATTACTGTCAAGAGAAAATTTCCTATGCCTGTAGTAGATGAGTTGCTCGATGAGTTCGCAGGCACTAAATGGTTTTCAAAATTGGATCTGAGATCTGGATATCATTAGATAAGGATGGTGCCTGAAGATGAACACAAAACAGCTTTCAAAACTCATCATGGTCACTTCCAGTTCAAGGTGGTGCCCTTTGGGCTGGCTACTGCTCCTGGCACTTTTCAATGTGTAATGAATTACATAGTTGGTCCTCACAACAGAAAGTTTATGCTGGTTTTTATGGATGATATACTTGTTTTTAGTGCAATATTGGAAGACCACATACAACATCTTCAAACTGTATTTCAGATTCTGAGAGATAATCAGTTTTATGTCAAAGCTAGCAAGTGCTCTTTTGCCTAGCAGTCTATGGAATATTTAGGGCATATCATTTCTGAGCAGGGAGTAGCAACAGATCCCGCAAAGACTTCTGCTATGGTACAATGGCTAGTACCTCATACTGTTACTGAATTGAGAGGGTTTCTGAGTCTAACAGGATACTACAGAAAGTTTTTCCAGAATTATGGTCTATTGGCAAAACCACTTACAAATCTCCTAAAGAAACAAAGCTTTCAATGAAGTGAAAAGGCACAAACAACTTTCCTCTTATTAAAGAAGGCAATGTCCAGTACACCAGTGCTGCAACTTCCAGATTTCTCTAAGACTTTTTGTGTTGTGGAAACTGATGCATGTGACACTGGTGTGGGAGCAGTGCTCACACAAGAAGGACACCCTATAGCCTTCTACAATAAAGCCCTGGGTATCAAAAACCAGAAAATTTCTCTATACAAAAATGAGTTTCTAGCAATCATGATGGTTGTTGATAAGTGGAGGCAGTACTTATCTAGAGGCCCTTTTGTAATTAAAACTGATCATCATAGTCTCTGTCATCTGGGAGATCAACATGTGACATCTGATTTACAGAGAAAGGCAATGACAAAACTGGTGGGTCTGCAGTTTACCATTCAGTATAAGAGAGGAGTGGAAAATACTGTGGCAGATGCTCTCTCCTGGGTAGCACATTTATTTTCTGTGACTAGCATTTCTGCTGGACAGCTAGTCTAGATTCAGGAAATACTGAACTCCTATACTGTAGACCCTGTAGCACAGAGAACTCCTATACTATAGACCCTATAGCACAGGAAATGCTCCAAAAACTGGCAGTAGACCCTCAGCTAGTTCCAGGATTTGTGTTACAAGACCATCTAATAAAGCACAATGACAAAATGTGGATAGGAGCTAATGCAGGGTTGCAGACCAGATTGATTGAGGCTTTCCATTCAACTCCAATGGGAGGGCATTTTGGCATTCTGCCCACTTACCATAGAGTGAAACAGTTGTTCAGTTGGCCCAACATGAAAGTGGATGTAGAGAACTTTGTCAAGCAGTGTGGCATATGTCAACAAGAAAAGCATGAGCTATGCAAGTACCCAGGTTTACTTCAACCTCTTCCTATCCCTGATGGGCCTTGACAATGTATTAGCATGGATTCTATCGAGGGACTGCCCAAATTAGAGGGCTACAGTGCAATTCTGGTGGTGGTGTACAAATTCTCTAAGGTAGCTCACTTTATTCCTCTCAAACATCCGTTTACTGCCGCTACTGTTGCCAAAGCTTTTCTCAACAATGTGGCCAGATTGCATGGACTGCCCCTGTTCATTGTATCTGATCGGGACAAAGTGTTTACAAGTGTCTTCTGGAGAGAACTCTTCAAGGTTTGGGGCACAGAGCTGCAAATGAGCACAGCGTATCATCCTCAAACCGATGGTCAAACGGAGCGAGTAAACCAGTGTCTCGAGATGTATTTGCAGTGTGCAGTTCATGATGCTCCTGCAAAATGGGCAGCCTAGCTTCCTCAAGCTGAATTTTGGTATAGCACCTCCTTTCACTCAGCTATTGGGTGCAGCCCATTCAAAGCTCTTTATGGTCATGGTCCAAAGATTGGACAACTACCAGCGGCAAGTTCCTCACTGAATCCAGACGTTCAAGCATGGATCACTGATCAAACGCAACACATGACACTTATGAAGGAGCACTTGGCTTGAACTTAGTTCAAATATAAACGGTATGCAGACAAAAAACAATCACCCAGAGAGTTCTCAGAAGGGGAAATGGTATACTTACGTCTTCAACATGTTCTCAAGGAGGGGGCACTGTCAGTATAGAGCATGTTTGCATGAAGGGGAATTTTTTCTTCTTGCCTCGCTCGTTTCTCTCAGGCCTTGTCTCGGGAGACCTCAGGAGGAGTGGCAGTTTCCCGTCGGTCCTCCTCGCACGTCCTGCGGGCGGGGGCTAGGTAGGTGTGCGCACTTCGGGCTCGCCCACAAGCACACCTTGCCAAAGCCCCAGTCCCTGGCCCTTTGGCGTACTAGTCCTTGCGCAGTGCTCTCCGACGAGCTTGTAGGCACTGCATACCCAAGGCCTCCTAGCCCCACAACTACGAGCCCCCCTCCTGAAGCCTGGCGACCACAATGGCGTCCCTCAACAAGGAGCGCTTCTGCGACGTCGAAATTCACCGTCGGGAACTCTAAGATAAGTTACCCCAACCGCACTCAATAGCAGCACAAGTGTAACGCCCCGGATCCGATGCGCCAGGTGTCCGTCAGTTATTCGCCTTCGTTGCCATGTCAATTGCTTGCGTGTTGCATTTGCCATGTCATCATATGCATTTCATATCATGTCATCATGTGCATTTCATTTTGCATACATGTTCGTCTCATGCATCCGAGCTTTTTCCCGTTGTCCGTTTTGCAATCCGGCTCCTCGTTCCCGGCGTCCCCTTCTTCTCTCTCCTGTGAGCGGGTGTTAAACTTTCTCGGAATGGCCGAGGTTTTCCAAGCGGCCTTGGTATAACACCGTGAACCGCTGTCAAGTTTCGTGCCATTTGGAGGTCGTTTGGTACTCCAACGGTTAACAGGTAACAAGTAAAGCCCTCTTTGTTGCAGCCCAACACCCTTCCAAAGTGGCCCAAAACCCACCAAACTCCCTCCATGTTCTCGGTCGTTCGATCACGATCGCGTGGCAAAACCGCACTTCATTTGGACTCTCCTAGCTCCTCTATGCCTATTTATACACCCCCATTCCAAATCCGGATGTTTCCGAAACCCTAAAATTCTCCGCGCCGGATGTGTCCACTTGCCGGACACGTCCGCCGGACGCGTCACCCCGCCAATCGTGGCCTGCCACGTCACCCCGCCGCCTCTGGACCAACAGCGCCGCCACTGCCGCCGCCGCCTCCTCCCACTGCTGGCCCTGCTGAGCCCGAGGCGGCCCGCTTCGGCCTCCGCCGCCGCCGCCGCGACCATGGCGTGCCGCCCGACGCCGGCGCTTCGCCGCCCCGCCGCCGCTGCGCGCCCGCCGCCGCGCCCATTCCGCCGCGCCGTCTAGCCTCGCTTGCGCCGAAATCGCCGCCGCCGCCTTGGCGCGCCGCTCGCGCCCCGCCTCCCCGTGCCCGCACCTCGTCGGCGCCGCCCGCTTCACCGCTGCGCGGCTCTGCTGCCGTGACTGCGCCGCGCGCGCCGCCGCCGCCTCGCCGGTGATGGTCTCGCCTCTCGGCTGCCACCTCGCCGCTCGCCACGGCCTCCCCTGCCGCCGCCGTGGCCCCGTCGCCGGCCGGATCCGGCAAGGGGCCGGCCAGATCCGGCGAGCCTGGCCATCCCCGGCCTCTCCCTCGTCCTCCGGCCGCCATCCCCGTCGTCTCCGGCGAGCTTCCGGCTGCATCAATATCCGTGCAGGTTGACCCCGATATATCTCTAAGTCCCAGATTTCATACATTTTCGTGCATTTTCATAGCATCACATCTCCGCAACCGTGGCTCCGTTTTGGGCGTATAATATGTCAGTTTGTTCGCCTCGAAGAGTACATCATTTCATTCCATTGCATCATTTGCATTTGAGCTCATCTTGATACCCGAAATGCTGTTGGAAGTAGGCTTCAGATCGTTAGTTTCAGAATCTTATCAGCACGAGCTATTTTGTCATTTTTGCCATGATTTATGTGTGCACCCTATGAATTTGAGTCCTACATGTGAGTTGAACATTGCCATGCCATCTTTCCAGGGGTGTTTGCCATGTATTTTTGTGAGTTATGTGTTGACTAGAACAAGCATGCAAAGTAGGGATGATGATGTTGCTGATTTCAGGAACTTAGTGATTTCACTAAGTCTTGTCCTGCTGATAATTTTATGCCATATGTTCATGTTGTTACAGAGAGATCTATGCCCTTTTTGAGCATGATCAGTAAGGGTGTTTTAAACATATGGATTTGCTCTATCCATCCAGGCCTTTGTTGGTATTTATGGAGTAGTCTAGCATGTCATTTTCGTGCTCTACTTTTGCTTGAAAATGTTTCCTGGCAGACTGTTTGCATGAGATTCAATTTTCACGAGGTCGTTGTAGTTGATCCGTGTATGCTATGATGTTGTTCTTGCCATGTATAACTCCTATGCCATGTCTTCTTGATGGGTGTATGCTTAGTTTATCATGAGATGCTCTGTAGTGAGTGCATCGAGCTCACGAACATGCCATGTTGAATCTGTTTTGGCCATGTCCTGATATTTTCACTAAGTCTGAAATCTGTAATAAAACTTGCTATGTTTACATGGGTGCCATCATTTCTTAGAGTCCTTTTTGGCTTATGGTCAGTAAGGGACTATTGATATATGCTTTGAGTAGAATCATGTCATGCCTTGCTTTGCTATTATAAGTTCCTGTAGCATGTTGTTCGCTTGCTCTAAACATGCCTTCCTGATGTTAATTCCTGGTATGTTAGTATTTTCACTAAGTCTGTGAACCTGATATTTTGAGCACTTTCTCCATGCTTGTTTGAACATGTTATGATGTGATTTAGCCGTAGCTCAGTGTTCCTCTTTTGTTAAGCATCTCCTGTAGTTCGTTGTCATATGCTTTGTTTTTATGTTGGGGTGCTGTAGCATAGTTTTGTGTTGCGTGCTAAGTAGCATCGGGCTGTTAGACGCAGATTTGCGTCATTCTTGTTTTGCTTGTCATTTGCAAACCGTGCATCCGATTCCGGTGTTCTTTATATCGATTTCAACCAAAATCATCTCATCTTTCCAGCGGCATACTTGGTTTGCCAAGTTGATGCCAGTTCATCATTTTCCTTCGAGCATACATATGCATTGCATATCACATCTCGCATCGCATGTCATGTATTGCATCATATTGCTTGTGCATTGTTCCTTGTTTCATTGTGGTTACATTGCTTGTGTTCTTGCTTTGGGTAGAGCCGGAGACGAGTGCGTGAACGAGGAACCTGTTGAGAACGCCTACGAGGATCAAGTCTTCGACAACTCTGAGAACCTTGCAGGCAAGATGACCATACCCTCGAAATCACTACTATCTTTGCTATGCTAGTTTGCTCGCTCTTTTGCTATGCCAATGCTACGATGCCTACCATTTGCTTGTCAGCCTCCCAAATTGCCATGTCAACCCTTAACCTTTGACACCTTTTCCTATGCAAACCGTTGTTTGGCTATGTTACCGCTTTGCTCGGCCCTCTTATAGCGTTGCTAGTTGCAGTGAAGTTGAAGATTTCTCCATGGTGGGCCAGGGTTTATGTTGGGATATCACAATATCTTTTATATTATTAATGCATCTATATACTTGGTAAAGGGTGGAAGGCTCGGCCTTATGCCCAGTGTTTTGTTCCACTCTTGCCGCCCTAGTTTCCGTCATACGGTGTTATGTTCCCGGATTTTGCGTCCCTTACGCGGTCGGGTGATTTATGGGACCCCCGACAGTTCGCTTTGAATAAAACTTGTCCAGAAGGCCCAACTTTGACTTTTACCATTTGCCTCACCACCACCTACTTTTTCCCTTGGGAGTCGCTCTCTCGAGGGTCATCTTTATTTCAGCCCCGGGCGGTTGCTTGTCTAAGTGCTGGTTCGAACCGAGTAGATCGGGGGCCCCTCGGGCAACTCGAGGTTTGGTTTTACTCGTAGGATGTCTCATCCGGTGTTGCCACGAGAACGAGATATGTGCAGCTCCTATCGGGATTGTCGGCGATCGGGCGGCTTTGCTGGTCTTGTTTTACCATTGTCGAAATGTCTTGATGTACGGGATTCGAGTCCGATCGGAGAGTCTCGGGTGAAGGTCTATTCCTTCGATGATCGCGAGAGCCTGTCATGGGCTAAGTTGGGACACCCCTGCAGGGTATAAACTTTCGAGAGCCGTGCCCGCGGTTATGTGGCAGATGGGAATTTGTTAATGTCGGTTGTAGAAAACCTGAAGTTGACCTTAATTAAAATACATCAACCGTGTGTGTTACCGTGATGGTCTCTTTCCGTGAGTCCGGGAAGTGAACACGATGTTGGAGTTATGCTTGACGAGTTGCTATAGGGTCACTTCTTGATCATACTTATGTCGACCGTGCTTTGCCTTCTCTTCTCGCTCTCATTTGCGTATGTTAGCCTCCGTATATGCTAGTCGCTTGCTGCAGCTCCACCTCATGCCTGTACCTTACCCATAAGCTTAAATAGTCTTGATCTCATGGTGTGAGATTGCTGAGTCCTCGTGACTCACGGATACTTCCAAAACCAGTTTGCAGTGCCTATGTTGCCCGGCGGTGACGATCTAAGCTCAAGGAGGAGCTCGATGAAGATCTTGCCCTTTGTGTTGTTTCGTTTCAGTTGATCAGTAGTGGAGCCCAGTTGGGGTCGATCAGGGTCCTTTGTCGCATTTGGGGTTCTTCTTTTATTTTGGTTCCGTAGTCGGACCTTGATTGTATCTGGATGATGTAATGCTTTATTCATGTAATTGTGTGAAGTGGCGATTGTAAGCCAACTATGTATCTTTCCTTTATGTATTACATGGATTGTGCGAAGATTACCTCACTTGCGACATTGCTTTCAATGCGGTTATGCCTCTAAGTCGTGCTTCGACACGTGGGAGATATAGCCGCATCGAGGGCGTTACAAGTTGGTATCAGAGCCTTCCCCGACCTTAGGAGCCCCATTGCTTGATCGTTTTTAGCGGCCGAGTTGTGTCTAGAAAAAAATGTTTTGAGTCATTTAGGAATTATATATCGGAGAGTAGGATTCTTTTTACTCCCCAGTCCCTTCGACCTTCTGGTGAGGTATCCTGACGTAGAGTTTTGACTCTTCTCTTCTCAAATTTCACTAAAAAATTTTTAGGATCACGCGGGTATCTTAGAATCGTTCCGATGGTTTTATGATGACAACATTGTCTTGGTTGCCTCGACATTTAGGGGTTGTGGCGGTGTCCCGGGAGTTGAGCTTCGAGGTGTTGTCGTCATAATTTTATCGTTGCAGATTCTGGAATACCGAGTTTAGTACGCCGACATCGAAAATCTCTTTTATGCGGTTGTTGGTGAGATAACCCCGCTAACCCAAGATCGAGGTGAGTACGGAGTATTGCCATGACTCGTATAACGGATGCTTTTGAAGGTTGAGGTAGACGATTTCGAAGGTTTCTTGGTTATGTGTTGACGGATGGATACACTGGATGTAGGGATTATTAGTTTGTGTGAGATATTATTGCTCCCCAGATCCCCAACACCAGATTGCATAACCGTAAAGTTTCGGAGTTTCATAGGGGAATTCAAGTAGCTCTTAGGATATCTTTCCGACGGATGTATGATATGAAATTGGGGTTCGACGTCTAGTGGTCCGCCTATTCACGGTTGGTTTCTGATGGTCTCGTTGTGTCTTAAAGAGTCCTTGGCTATGCCGACTGGGACGCCAGTATGTCATGTGCCTTGCCTTGTACATGATGGTGCTGTACGATTGAGCCGTGTAGGCCCCACCACGAAAACTTCGGACGAAATCTCTATCATATGTTTGTTCCGGCTTATTCTGCAAGCCAAATCCTTTGTTTTGTTTTATTTGTGGTATTCGAGTTGCTTCGAAGTCAAATGTTGAATCCATACCTTTCCTAAACGGTGTTCTCTTATTGCTATGTGAATACTAATCCTTCTTGATCATTGAGGTTGTCATGTTAATTCTTTTCCAACCGGTGCGTTTCTCTTCGAGATGATCCCATCATTCTCCCCATCCGCAAGATAAATTCTAAGTTTTCTCAACGGTGTTTGTTTCATCCGTCCCAAGTTGCCTTTGTTTTTCCCGCCCACCCACCCTTTTTCTTCAAGGACACAGATTTCTTAATCAAGTTTCCATTTATTTATGTGAAGTCTCTTCATTCTTTCAATCAATGTTCTTACCCGGTGGTTCTCAAGAAGATGTTCTACTAGTTCGTCATTCCTCATTCCTTTTCTCTTCTCCAGTGGATTCAAGTCAAGTTCTGTTGATCATACCTTTTTCCTCATTTCAATGTCTTCTAATACCGGTGCACCTCATTATCATTCTACTTCTCGCTATTTGTTATTCCGGAGTGCTCAAGATATCTCGAAGATTCGTGTTTCCACTCTGCATTCGTTCAAGCTCTTTCGAGATTGGCATCTCATTCAAGTCATTTAATTCAACCGGGGCAACATCTCTTTTAAATCTTTTCAACGGTGTTTTCTTTTGAGTGGGCCCTAACCCATAGGTTTTTTCCCAGGATCTTACCTGACTCTTCTAATTATTCCGGAGCTATCCGAAATTCTTTTCCAAGTTTGACGTAAGAATGAGTTATCATCAGTCAAATACTTTTCTCCAAGATCTTTCAAATTCTTTCATAGTTGGCTCAACCTCTTCGCTTTTGATTCTTTCGGTGTGCCTCAATAATTCTTGGTGGTGTTTCTCGTTGTCATTCTCATCATTTGAAGACTGAAGAAGGATTTCTCTTTAATCTTGCTCTATTCTCTTCAAGATTCATGGTTCTAGCTTGATGCCATCCTCTCATAATGGTTTTCGATTATGAGAATTCCTTTCATACCCATCCAGATCTATTCAAGAGTCTTCTCAGTTGTCATCCGGAGTCCATCAATTCAGGTTTATTCATTCTCAGCTGTCAGTTATCATTCTCCTATCTTATCGGTGCATCGTTCAAATATCCTCTAATCAGTTCATGATCTCTTCGTTCTCATGTATCTAAATCCCCTCAAGTATCTTCATTCGTTTTCCAATTCTTCCCGGTGAATGGTGCCTTTGCTACTTTCATTTTCAATTCTTACGGTGGTTCTTTCAAGATCTCTCTTCCTTGTTCATCATATCATTTCATTTGTTGTTCCAATCCTACCGGTGGCTCGTTGAAGACCTTCTCAAGTTTTGATATATCTTTTTTTAATCCTTTCTACGAGAATAAGTAGTATGCAAAATCCGTTGATTGTCATCAATTTAATTGGTGAAGGATACGCATAACATAATTCTTATTGTTGATTCATCCAAGTGATTAATTCCTTCTTTCGGAGTTTGTTCATGATGAACAAATTCTCGGTTTCATTTGTTTCATCTTCTCTTTTTTCCAGGAGTTCCAAGCTCTAATTATCTCGTCGCGAAGCTCCATCTAAATCATCGCAAGGATTCACCTTGTGTTTTCAATTTCTCTTTCTTTTCATTCCTTTTGTTAACCGGAGTTCTTCATGGAAGTTCTACATGATTGTTCGTCAAGGATTCTTTTTCATTCTCCAATTGTTCTTCAAGATTTCTCTTGAAGTTAGGATCCGCCAAGCTTTACTCTAAAATAAACATGATACTTAACACATGTTTTGTTTTGAGGAGCTCAAGCATTTCTTATCTTGCATTCCAAAGTGCGATTCCTTCTATCTTATCTTTTGAGATGGTGTTATGTCACTCTTGACAATTTCCTTCATGCTTCATGATTCATATGTTGTCAAGAATGAGGTATATGTAAATCCATCATTTTCTCTTGTTCAAGAGATCTTTTCAACCGTCAATCTATTCATTGGAGTTATCTTGGTATAGATTCATTTTATCAAGATTTCCTTCTTGTTTCAGTCGGAGTGCTGCCCAAATTATTTCAATCTTATTCCTCATCTATCTAGTTTTAACCGGAGTGGTTTCAATATCTATCTTATCACTAAACCTCTTGGTTCTCATCATACTCCTTGTTCCTCTTTTCTAACGGATTGTTTGCAATCTCGTTCATCTTTGTTGTACTCTTTCTTTTAAATTGCTCAACCTCTCAAAGTTCATGGTTTCACTCGTTCGTCAGAGAAGCAACTTAGTTTTGCCTCTTCTCTTCCTCTTCCGTTTTCCCTCCGGTGCCATTCTAGATCTCGGGACGAGATCCTCTCATAGTGGTGGAGTGTTGTAACGCCCCGGATCCGATGCGCCAGGTGTCCGTCAGTTATTCGCCTTCGTTGCCATGTCAATTGCTTGCGTGTTGCATTTGCCATGTCATCATATGCATTTCATATCATGTCATCATGTGCATTTCATTTTGCATACATGTTCGTCTCATGCATCCGAGCTTTTTCCCCGTTGTCCGTTTTGCAATCCGGCGCTCCTATGTTCCCCGGCGTCCCCTTCTTCTCTCCTGTTGTGAGCGGGTGTTAAACTTTCTCGGAATGGCCCGAGGTTTGCCAAGCGGCCTTGGTATAACACCGGTAGACCGCCTGTCAAGTTTCGTGCCATTTGGAGGTCGTTTGGTACTCCAACGGTTAACCGGGTAACCGTAAAGCCCTCTTTTGTTGCAGCCCAACACCCCTTCCAAAGTGGCCCAAAACCCACCAAACTCCCCTCCATGTTCTCGGTCGTTCGATCACGATCGCGTGGCCGAAAACCGCACTTCATTTGGACTCTCCTAGCTCCCTCTATGCCTATTTATACACCCCCCATTCCAAATCCCGGATGTTTCCCCCGAAACCCTAAAATTCCCTCGCGCCACGGACACGTCCGTCCGGACGCGTCACCTCGCCAATCGTGGCCTGCCACGTCACCCGCCGCCTCTGGACCAACTGCGCGCCGCCACTGTCGCCGCCACCTCCTCCCACTGCTGGGCCCGCTGAGCCCGAGGCTTCGGCCTGATCCGCCCGCCGCCGCGACCATGGCGTGCCGCCGACGCCGGCGCTTCGCCGCCCGCCGGCCAGGCCTTCGCCACGCGCGCCGCGCCATTCGCCTGCCGTCTAGCCTCGCGCCGCCATGGAGTCGCCCCTTGCCCGCCATGCGCGCTTGCACCGCGCCGCGCCGCCACCAAGGCCTCCCGTGCCCGCACCTCGCCGGTGCCGCCCCTTCACCGCCGCGGCTCCCTCGCCGTGACCAGCGCTGCCCGCCGCCGCCGCGCCTCGCCAGGCTGATCCTGCTACCTCGGCGGCCACCTCGCCTCGCCCACGGCCTCCCTGCTGCCGCCGTGGCCGTCGCCGGCGGATCCGGCAAGGGCGGCCAGATCCGGCGAGCCTGGCCATCCCGGCCTCTCCCTCGTCCTCCGCCGCCATCCTCGCTGCCTCCGGCGAAGCCGGCTGCATCAATATCCGTGCAGGTTGACCCCGATATATCTCTAAGTCCCAGATTTCATACATTTTCGTGCATTTTTATAGCATCACTTCTCCGCAACCGTGGCTCCGTTTTGGGCGTATAATATGTCAATTTGTTCGTCTCGAAGAGTACATCATTTCATTCCATTGCATCATTTGCATTTGAGCTCATCTTGATACCCGAAATGCTGTTGGAAGTAGGCTTCAGATCGTTAGTTTCAGAATCTTATCAGCACGAGCTATTTTGTCATTTTTGCCATGATTTATGTGTGCACCCTATGAATTTGAGTCCTACATGTGAGTTGAACATTGCCATGCCATCTTTCCAGGGGTGTTTGTCATGTATTTTTGTGAGTTATGTGTTGACTAGAACAAGCATGCAAAGTAGGGATGATGATGTTGCTGATTTCAGGAACTTAGTGATTTCACTAAGTCTTGTCCTGCTGATAATTTTATGCCATATGTTCATGTTGTTACAGAGAGATCTATGCCCTTTTTGAGCATGATCAGTAAGGGTGTTTTAAACATATGGATTTGCTCTATCCATCCAGGCCTTTGTTGGTATTTATGGAGTAGTCTAGCATGTCATTTTCGTGCTCTACTTTTGCTTGAAAATGTTTCCTGGCAGACTGTTTGCATGAGATTCAATTTTCACGAGGTCGTTGTAGTTGATCCGTGTATGCTATGATGTTGTTCTTGCCATGTATAACTCCTATGCCATGTCTTATTGATGGGTGTATGCTTAGTTTATCATGAGATGCTCTGTAGTGAGTGCATCGAGCTCACGAACATGCCATGTTGAATCTGTTTTGGCCATGTCCTGATATTTTCACTAAGTCTGAAATCTGTAATAAAATTGCTATGTTTACATGGGTGCCATCATTTCTTAGAGTCCTTTTTGGCTTATGGTCAGTGAGGGACTATTGATATATGCTTTGAGTAGAATCATGTCATGCCTTGCTTTGCTATTATAAGTTCCTGTAGCATGTTGTTTGCTTGCTCTAAACATGCCTTCGATGTTAATTCTGGTATGTTAGTATTTTCACCAAGTCTGTGAACTGATATTTTGAGCACTTTCTCCATGCTTGTTTGAACATGTTATGATGTGATTTAGCCGTAGCTCAGTGTTCCTCTTTTGTTAAGCATCTCCTGTAGTTCGTTGTCATATGCTTTGTTTTTATGTTGGGGTGCTGTAGCATAGTTTTGTGTTGCGTGCTAAGTAGCATCGGGCTGTTAGACGCAGATTTGCGTCATTCTTGTTTTGCTTGTCATTTGCAAACCGTGCATCCGATTCCGGTGTTCTTTATATCGATTTCAACCAAAATCATCTCATCTTTCCAGCGGTATACTTGGTTTGCCAAGTTGATGCCCAGTTCATCATTTTCCTTTCGGAGCATACATATGCATTGCATATCACATCTCGCATCGCATGTCATGTATTGCATCATATTGCTTGTGCAAACCGTTGTTTGGCTATGTTACCGCTTTGCTCAGCCCCTCTTATAGCGTTGCTAGTTGCAGGTGAAGTTGAAGATTTCTCCATGGTGGACAGGGTTTATGTTGGGATATCACAATATCTTTTATATTATTAATGCATCTATATACTTGGTAAAGGGTGGAAGGCTCGGCCTTATGCCTGGTGTTTTGTTCCTCTTGCCGCCCTAGTTTCCGTCATACCGTGTTATGTTCCCGGATTTTGCGTCCCTTACGGTCGGGTGATTTATGGGACCCCCGACAGTTCGCTTTGAATAAAACTTGTCCAAAGAAGGCCCAACTTTGACTTTTACCATTTGCCTCACCACCACCTACTTTTTCCCTTGGGAGTCGCTCTCTCGAGGGTCATCTTTATTCAGCCCCGGGCGGTGCTTGTCTAAGTGCTGGTTCGAACCGAGTAGATCTGCGGGGCCCCTCGGGCAACTCGAGGTTTGGTTTTACTCGAGGATGTCTCATCCGGTGTTGCTCGAGAACGAGATATGTGCAGCTCCTATCGGGATTGTCGGCGATCGGGCGGCTTTGCTGGTCTTGTTTTACCATTGTCGAAATGTCTTGATGTACCGGGATTCCGAGTCGATCGGAGAGTCTCGGGTGAAGGTCTATTCTTCGATGATCGCGAGAGCCTGTCATGGGCTAAGTTGGGACACCCCGCAGGTATAAACTTTCGAGAGCCGTGCCCGGTTATGTGGCAGATGGGAATTTGTTAATGTCGGTTGTAGAAAACCTGAAGTTGACCTTAATTAAAATACATCAACCGTGTGTGTTACCGTGATGGTCTCTTTCCGGCGGAGTCCGGGAAGTGAACACGGTGTTGGAGTTATGCTTGACGCAGGTTGCTATAGGGTCACTTCTTGATCATACTTATGTCGACCGTGCTTTGCCTTCTCTTCTCGCTCTCATTTGCGTATGTTAGCCTCCGTATATGCTAGTCGCTTGCTGCAGCTCCACCTCATGCCTGTACCTTACCCATAAGCTTAAATAGTCTTGATCTCGCGGGTGTGAGATTGCTGAGTCCTCGTGACTCACGGATACTTCAAAACCAGTTTGCGGTGCCTATGTTGCGGCGGTGGACATCTAAGCTCAAGGAGGAGCTCGATGAAGATCTTGCCCTTTGTGTTGTTTCGTTTCAGTTGATCAGTAGTGGAGCCCAGTTGGGGTCGATCAGGGTCCTTTGTCGCATTTGGGGTTCTTCTTTTATTTTGGTTCCGTAGTCGGACCTTGATTGTATCTGGATGATGTAATGCTTTATTCATGTAATTGTGTGAAGTGGCGATTGTAAGCCAACTATGTATCTTTCCTTTATGTATTACATGGATTGTGCGAAGATTACCTCACTTGCGACATTGCTTTCAATGCGGTTATGCCTCTAAGTCGTGCTTCGACACGTGGGAGATATAGCCGCATCGAGGGCGTTACAAGTTGGTATCAGAGCCTTCCCCGACCTTAGGAGCCCCATTGCTTGATCGTTTTTAGCGGCCGAGTTGTGTCTAGAAAAAAATGTTTTGAGTCATTTAGGAATTATATATCGGAGAGTAGGATTCTTTTACTCCCAGTCCTTCGACCTTCGGTGAGGTATCTGACGTAGAGTTTTGACTCTTCTCTCTCAAATTTCACTAAAAATTTTTTAGGATCACGCTGGTATCTTAGAATCGTTCGATGGTTTTATGATGACAACATTGTCTTGGTTGCCTCGACATTTAGGGGTTGTGGCGGTGTCCCGGGAGTTGAGCTTGAGGTGTTGTCGTCATAATTTTATCGTTGCAGATTCTGGAATACCGAGTTTAGTACGCCGACATCGAAAATCTCTTTTATGCAGTTGTTGGTGAGATAACCCGCTAACCCGATCTTGAGGTGAGTGCGGGAGTATTGCCATGACTTCGTATAACGGATGCTTTTGAAGGTTGAGGTAGACGATTTCGAAGGTTTCTTGGTTATGTGTTGACGGATGGATACAATTTGGATGTAGGGATTATTAGTTTGTGTGAGATATTATTGCTCCCTGATCCCCAACACCAGATTGCATAACCGAAAGTTTCAGGAGTTTCATAGGGGAATTCAAGTAGCTCTTAGGATATCTTTCCGACGGATGTATGATATGAAATTGGGGTTCGACGTCTAGTGGTCCGCCTATTCACGGTTGGTTTTACATTGGTCTCGTTGTGTCTTAAAGAGTCCTTGGCTATGCCGACTCGGGGACGCTTCGTATGTCATGTGCACTGCCTTGTACATGATGGTGCTGACGATTGAGCCGTGTAGGCCCCACCACTAAAAACTTGGACGAAATCTCTATCATATGTTTGTTCCGCTTATTCTGCAAGCCAAATCCTTTGTTTTGTTTTATTTGTGGTATTCGAGTTGCTTCGAAGTCAAATGTTGAATCCATACCTTTCCTAAACGGTGTTCTCTTATTGCTATGTCGCCCCTTCGTCCACCATCATCATCACCGTCGTCATTGTTGTCGCTCTCCTGGCAGCACCCTACGCGCATGCCATCTTCCCCGAAGATCCTCAATTAGAGGGTCGTGACGCCGTCATACCTGAAGTGGAGGGTGCACCTCCTGCGCAAGTCCCGCACCAGGGCGAACGACTGCCATCCGGGGGTCAGGAACATGTTGCCGGTGGCCCTAACCTCGTCCCCACCCACGAGGCCTTGCTACAGCAGCCGTTGGCCTGGAGCCAGAAGCCACCAGGCCCCCGGCCGGCAATGCATCCGCAAAGAAGCGCGAGAGTTGGAGCCAGGCGGAGGCGGTCTTCTCCGCCCACACCACAAACTCCGGGGGAGAGTCAGCTCAGTGGGATCACAGCCGTGGTGGCCGAATGGTCACCCCGCACCTCACCTCCTCGCAGCAGCTTCCTTGCCCACGACGACCCTCACCGCAGGAAGACACGCCCACAAGGCCGTCGGAGGCAGTACCAACCTTAGGAAGTGGGAACCCGCACCTGCGGGGAGCCACTTCCGGCGTCGCCGCGTACTTGCAGGGACGACCGCGGTCTCTCTTGGGTGGGGGTGAGTCAGGCCACTCCTTAGGGGCCTTTCCTTTCTCCGCGACCGAGAGCCTCCTCGACAGTGCCATGGATGCTCTGGCAACACGGTGGGGCGAGGAGAAGGAGGATCAAGGAGCAAGAAGACGGAGATGAGCAGGGGGCGCTGCCCACTCCCGCATTTATAGCCAGGAGAAGGTAAATCGTCGGCGTCCCACAATCCCCAATAATGATGATTCTCTCTACATGCAACATGCAGTTGTCTAGTCGAAAGGATGTCGAGGCGACATGGGGAAGCGGAGACGCCCACGTCCCATCAAGCGCCACGCGTCAGCTCAGTCCGCAGGCGATTGGGGCCCGTGGTGTTCCGCACTTGCCATTTGGCTTCACCTCGAAACCAAGTGCGAGCGCGCCTTGGGCCTGAGGGCTTCTGTCAGTGTTCTAGGAACCAGGGTAACCAGACCTGCCTGCCTACGGCCCATGATGTGGCTTCATTGTAGGCTTGGTACGGCCTAGCTTCGACTACGGCAAGACAAGACCCTCGCGAAGGGCCAAGCCTCACAAGGCGGGCGACATCAAGACCTCCCGAGAGAGTGGCCTCCTTAGGCGGCCTCCTGAGCGGAGCGGAGATTCCTATGCAGGACCCAGCCTCACGAGGCTGAAATGACATCAGCCATGATGACCAAGGCCAGGAGCGCGCCAGCAGGCGCAGTACAACAGATTTCCTATTTGGTGCAAAGGAGGCAAGTGTAGGTGTGGAGTCCCAAGGAATTAGCCAATTGTTGCCATTTGCGTGCAACGAGAGCAAGACCGCCAGAACGGCAGGATGGATGTCATCGCCAAGCCCACCATGACGTCATGCTCAGAGGATTTGCATGCGAAGACCACCTTTCGTCAGGATTAGATGTACTTCTTGTTCCCCTTCAAATTTGGCCGTTGTGGGATCCCTTCCCGCCTAAGTTTTGGGGGAAGAGGACCAAGGCCACTATAAATAGAGCCTAGCCACCACCTTAGAGAGGGGTGAGTCAATCGATCAACTCACCAGGTGATCAGCTCACAGAACCACCAAGAGCTCATCACAAGAACATGCCTCCTGAGGTTGTTCATCCACTTGTACTAGTTCATCCTCAGCCCATCGCGAGACCAATCCAGCACAAAGCAGGAGTAGGGTATTACACCGCAAGGTGGCCTGAACCTGGGTAAACTGCTATGTCTTTCTCTGTCGTGTTCATCAGGCTTGGTCGTGAGAGCAGCGGATCAGGAGGCTTGGGAGGTTGAGTTCTTCACACACACCCCTGAGTTCGAACCTTTCTTGGGTCTGCGGAGCCCGGAATCCGACATTGATGTGGCTATGGAATGCACCCATTGTACAACAACTAAGTTTGTAGAGTGAATTCATGTACTACCAGCCAGTTAACATCATGCTGATCAACATTCATGCATAGTACATATTCATACGATTCACAGTCAAAAAGGTATGTTATTTTCAAAATGCCCACACAATGTCGTGTGTGCGAAAAACAGAGAAAACGAGGACGAAGTTTTGGCAAGTATTGTAGGTGGTGTGTGCAGATGAGAACAGGGACCCACATATCAGTAATTGCAGAGGCAAAAATATGGGGATATTTTTACTGCATCAGGTGGAGCCGAAGCCGGATGGAGCAACTGACGGGGAGTGGAACTTGGCCACTGGGCTACTTCAATACTTCCAATAGAAAATCGGCACGGATTCTACAACTACTATAGCACGCCTCCCTTAAATTTCCAGTCGTTGTGTTCTTATTGTTTTGGTGTAGCACTTCATGTAACAATTGAATGCCGAATTCATTACTTCACGAGTATGTGTGGCCTCTCTCTCCCTCTGTCTGATTCTATATCATGCCTTTCAGTGTTTTGTGTTTTATATTCCATAATCTCCTTGTATTTGAGTGTCATTTATTTAGCTCCTTCAAAATTTGGAGTGCAACTTCCTAAATGTCATGTCCATGTGTTACCAAAGATAGAAAAAATAAACTAAAATAGGCGGCTGCCAACCTAGCACCGCACAGCTTCCTCTCAGGAGGCACCACAAGGTGGTGCCCCAACACCTAGTTTTATATAAAAATTATCCAATTTGTGTGAATTTCATTCGGTTTGTTAAATTCACTTTAAATTGTACGCGGCTATACAGTTAGATGGTGGGTCCCTGCTCCAGAGTCCACAGACAGAGGTGTCTGATTCGAGGCTCAGCTTTGGAGATGCCCAAATAAAAACTCCAATGCGCCGACCCAAACTATCCACGCGTGTCTATTTGGGTCAAAATGGACACAAAAGTTGGTCCAACGCGCCGATGCAAAGGGACCGACACCCGCTTTTTGTTTGCACGCGACGCATTTCAATCCCAAATTTGGGTTGTGTTTATGTCAGTGCGGACGCGTGCGATGCTCGCCATTGTCCTCCCCCTAGCCCGCCAGTCGGTGGCACATTGCCCCCATTTCCCTCCCTTTCCCAAACAAACCTCCTGCCCGCTCGCTCTCCCAGCCGCTCCCCAGGGATGAAACATTGAACCCCGCCGCCGCCGCTGGCCTCGCCTCCACCGTCAACAAGCTCCACAGTCGCAAAAATGCGTGGCTCCCAAGCCAAAGAAGGTGCTGATGGACGCGCAGCGGGCCGTTCAGTCGACCAAGAGGGCTGGCTGGAGGGAGGTACAGGCCAAGAAGTTAGAAACCGTGGTCATGGCCGCACAACAACAGGCCGCCATCACAGAGAACAACACCCTCGTCGCAGCGGCCATGAAGCAGTCCCTCCTCATGCTAGAGTTCAATGACAGGACCGACCATCATGGGCTTTACACTGCAGCCATAGCTGCGGCCAGGATGAGCTCGTCGGCAGCCCTGTTGGGTAGAGTAGTAATTCAAAAAATTCCTACGATCACACAAGATCTATCTAGGATATGCATAGCAACTAGATGGGAGAGTGTGTCCACGTACCCTCGTAGACTGAAAGCGGAAGCGTTTAGTAACGTGGTTGATGTAGTCGAACGTCTTCACAGTCCAACTGATCCAAGTACCAAACATACGACACCTCCGTGTTTAGCACATATTCAGCACAATGACGTCCCTCGTGCTCTTGATCCAGTTGACAACGAGGGAGAGTTCCGTCAGCATGACGGCATGGCAACAGTGATGATGATGTTACCGGTGCAAGGCTTCGCCTAAGCACAACGACAATATGACCGAGGTGTTAAACTATGGAGGGGGCACCGCACAACACTAAGAGATTGATTGTTGTCCTTTGGAGTGCCCCCCTGCCCCCCTATATAAAGGAGGGAGGGAAGCGGCCGGTAGCCAGGAGGGGCAAGCGCCATAGGGGCAGTCCAACTAGGATTCCCAATCCTAGTTGGAGTTCCCTTCCTTTTTCCAAGAGGGGGAGAGAGGGAAGGAGGAGGAGAGGGAGAAGGAAAGAGAGGGCTGCCACCCCCTCACTAGTCCAATTCGGAATTGCCATCGGGGGCGCGCGGCCACCCTGCGGCCCTCCTCTCCTTTCCACTAAGGCCCATGAAGGCCCACTACTTCCCCCGGGGGTTCTGGTAACCTCCCGGTACTCTGAAAAATGTTCGAACCTTTCCGAAACCTTTCCAGTGTCCGAACATAACCTTCCAATATATCAATCTTTATGTCTCGACCATTTCAAGACTCCTCATCATGTCCATGATCTCATCCGGGACTCCGAACTTCGGTCATCAAATCACATAACTCATAATACAAATCATCATCGTACGTTAAGCGTGTGGACCCTACGGGTTCGAGAACTATGTAGACATGATCAAGACACATCTCTGATCAATAACCAATAGCGGAACCTGGATGCTCATATTGGCTCCTACATATTCTATGAAGATCTTTATCGGTCAAACTGCACAACAACATACGTTGTTCCCTTTGTCACGGTATGTTACTTGCCCGAGATTCGATCATTGGTATCATCATACCTAGTTCAATCTCGTTATCGGCAAGTCTCTTTACTCATTTCATAATGCTTCATCCCGCAACTGACTTATTAGTCACATTGCTTGCAAGGCTTGTAGTGATGAGCATTACCGAGAGGGCCCAGAGATACCTCTCCAATACACAGAGTGACAAATCCTAATCTTGATCTATGCCAACCCAACAAACACCTTCGGAGACACCTGTAGAGCATCTTTATAATCACCCCACGTTTGATAGCACACAAGGTGTTCCTCCGGTATTCGGGAGTTGCATAATCTCATAGTCAGAGGAACATGTATAAGTCATGAAGAAAGCCGTAGCAATAAAACTGTAACGATCATAATGCTAAGCTAACGGATGGGTCTTGTCCATCACATCATTCTCCTAATGATGTGATCCCGTTCATCAAATTACAACACATGTCTATGGTTAGGAAACATAACCATCTTTGATTAACGAGCTAGTCAAGTAGAGGCATACTAGGGACATTGTGTATTGTCTATGTATTCACACATGTACTAAGTTTCCGGTTAATACAATTCTAGCATGAATAATAGACATTTATCATGATATAAGGAAACATAAATAACAACTTTATTATTGCCTCTAGGGCATATTTCCTTCAGTCTCCCACTTGCACTAGAGTCAATAATCTAGATTACAAAGTAATGATTCTAACACCCATGGAGTCTTGGTGCTGATCATGTTTTGCTCGTGGAAGAGGCTTAGTCAATGGGTCTGCAACCTTCAGATCCGTATGTATCTTGCAAATTTCTATGTCTCCCTCCGTGACTTGATGACGGATGGAATTGAAGCATCTCTTGATGTGTTTGGTTCTCATGTGAAATCTAGATTCCTTTGCCAAGGCAATTGCTCCAGTATTGTCACAAAAGATTTTCATTGGATCCGATGCACTAGGTATAACACTTAGATCAGATATGACCTCCTTCATCCAGACTCCTTCATTTGCTGCTTCTGAAGCAGCTATGTATTCCGCTTCACACGTAGATCCCTCCACGACACTCTGCTTGGAACTGCACCAACTGACAGCTCCACCATTCAATATAAATACGTATCCAGATTGTGACTTAGAGTCATCCAGATCAGTGTCAAAGCTTGCATCAACGTAACCATTTATGACAAGCTCTTTGTCACCTCCATAAATGAGAAACATGTCCTTAGTCCTTTTCAGGTATTTCACGCTGTTCTTGACCACTGTCCAGTGCTCCACTCCTGGATTACTTTGGTACCTCCCTGCTATACGTATAGCAAGGCACACATCAGGTCTGGTACACAACATTGCATACATGATAGAACCTATGGCTGAGGCATAGGGAATGACTTTCATTTTCTCTCTATCTTCTGCAATGGTCGGGCACCGAGTCCGGCTCAATTTCACACCTTGTAACACAGGCAAGAACCCTTTCTTTGACTGGTCCATTTTGAACTTCTTCAAAACCTTATCAAGGTATGTGCTTCGTGAAAGTCCAATTAAGCGTCTTGATCTATCTCTATAGATCTTGATGCCCAATATGTAAGCACCTTCACTGAGGTCTTTCATTGAAAAATTCTTATTCAAATATCCTTTTATGCTATCCAGAAATTCTATATCATTTCAAATCAACAATATGTCATCCACATATAATATTAGAAATGCTACAGAGCTCCCACTCACTTTCTTGTAAATACAGGCTTATTCAAACATCTGTATAAAACCATATGCTTTGATCACACTATCAAAGCGTTTATTCCAACTCCGAGAGGTTTGCACCAGTCCATAAATGGATCACTGGAGCTTACACACTTTTATTAGCACCTTTTGGATCGACAAAACCTTCTGGTTGCATCATATACAACTCTTCTTCAAGAAATCCATTAAGGAATGCAGTTTTGACATCCATTTACCAAATTTAATAATTATAAAATGCGGCAATTGCTAACATGATTCGGATAGACTTAAGCATCGCTACAGGTGAGAAGGTCTCATCGTAGTCAACTCCTTGAACTTGTCGAAAACCTTTCGCAATAAGTTGAGCTTTGTAGACAGTAACATTACCGTCAGTGTCATTCTTCTTCTTGAAGATCCATTTATTTTCTATGGCTTGTTGATCATCGGGCAAGTCCACCAAAGTCCACACTTTGTTCTCATACATGGATCCCATCTCATATTTCATGGCCTCAAGCCATTTCGCGGAATCTAGGCTCATCATCGCTTCCTCATAGTTCGTAGGTTCATCATGGTCTAGTAACATGACTTCCGAACATGATTACCGCATCACTCAGTGCGGACTGCATTTCTAGATGACCTACGAGGTTTGGTAGTAACTTGATCTGAAGTTTCATGATCATCATCATTAGCTTCCTCACTAATTGGTGTAGGAATCACTGGAACTGATTTATGTGATGAACTACTTACCAATTCGGGAGAAGGTGTCGGATTTCGGGTTCCGGCAGACCCTTGAGGTTCGAACACTCGGGTGCACGCGCAGATTCACCCTCTACCTACCTGCTCCTCACTGCCTCGCTAAGATCTAACTACGGAAGGAACAACACAAGAGACACAGAGTTTATACTGGTTCAGGCCACCATTGCGTAATACCCTACTCCAGTGTGTGGTGTGGTGGATTGCCTCTTGGGCTGTTGATGAATAATACAAGGAAGAACAGCCTTGCGAGGGTCTGTTCTTGGCTGGTGCGATGAACTGCTGGGAGGAGTTCAGTCGCTCTCTCTACTGGTTTTCTGGTGAGGATCCCGTTGGTCTCTACCTTGTGGTGGCTAGTCGTATTTTAGGCAAAGGCCCTGGGCCTCTTCCCAAATGTTTAGCAGGAAGGGCGCCAACAATTGGCCATTTTGAAGGGGAACATCGAGTACACTTATCCTGACTAAAGTTGGTCCTCGCCTGTCAAAGGCTCTGGTGGTGACGCCTGCTTGGGCTCCACAATGACTTCCTTCCTGCCGTCGGGCTGGTCTTGATCTTGTTGCACCGAAATGGATGCCTTTGCTTGATGCTCCCGCCTGCGCTTGCTCCCTTTGCACCAAAGAAGAAAGGAGGACATCATGGGTCGGGCGCCCGATCGGGCGCCCTTGGTCGTCATGGCTTGCGTCATGGGCACCTCATGAGGTACCCCGCCTTGATCTCTCCGCCTCCTCGCGAGCCAGCCTGACGAGGCCATGCCTGCGGAAGCTCCTTGTCGTCTGCCCCATGAGGCTTTGCCCCTCGCGAGGGTCTTGAGCTTGTGTTGATGAAGATGGGCCTTGTTGGGCCCCTTTGAGCCACGCCAGCCGCAGTGCAAGTCTGGGACCCCTGCTTCGAACGCCGACAGTAGCCCCCGGGCCCAAGGCGCGCCCGGACTTGGCCGAGCGGAGAGGCGAAAGGGCAAGTGCGAAGCACCACGGGCCCTAACAGCCTGCGGCCTTGGGCGCCGCGTGGCGGTTGATTTGGACGCGGGCGTCTCCACTTCCCCATGACGCCTTGGCAACTGCACGAATTGACAAGTCCCTGCATGCAAAGCGGGTCATGATTACCTGCGATCGTGGAGGTCGGCGGTTGGCCTCCTCTGGCTTTAAGTACGGCACGTCGCGTGCCCTTCCAGCTTATCCCCTCTTGCTTCTCCTTCTTCTTCATGCTCCGTCAAGGAAGTTCTCGGCCGCAGAGAAAGGAAAGGCCCACCAGGTTGAGCCTGGCTCTCCCTCGCCCAAGTGCGGTCGAGGCCGCCCTTGCAAACACCCTGTGGCCTCCACGGCGGCTCCCTGCGGTCACGGAGGTGACTTCCCGCGTGGTGACGGGCGGCTGGCCGCGGCCAGGGGGCGTGCTTCAGCCGCGCTTCCACACCGCAGAGGTGCTGCCGGAGTTTGTTGTGTGGTCGGCGGAGCCGACTAGCGCCCGGCTTCAGCTCCCTTGCTTCCTCCTAGGTGAGCTCCCGGCTGGCGCCCCGGGCGGCCTCTGGCTCTAGGCAGATGGCTGCTGCAGCCGGGCCTCGTGGGCTTCGCTGGAGGTCTCCGCAGCCGGGAGCCTGGCCTTGACCCGCGGCTGGCTGACGTTTCCCCGCGCGCATGTCCTGAGCCGTCGGTGCACCCTGCACTTCAAGTTCAACGGCGATGCCACCCTCTACGTGAGGGTGTTTGGGGAAGATGGTCGCCGAGCAGGGTGCTGCCCTGAAGACGACGAGCGCGGCCGGGGACCCAGCCCCGGCGAGGATGGAGAGGACAGCGCGTGCGTGGTTGGCGGCGCCCAGGGTTCCTCAAGCTTCACTGGTACTTCTTCGGGCAGTGACTCTTCTAGCAGCAAGTCAAGGTCAGCCTCCACGCCGTCAGGCTGCTTGAGGGTGGTAGCGGTCTGCCCGCCGTCCGCGCCGGTGAAGTGCGAGAGGAGTCCGCTGAGCCCCGGAGGCGGCTCGAGTCTTCCCTGAGGGCCGGTATAGGGCGAGCCGCGCCTGATCTGTTCTTTCTTTTCCTTTTTCCTGCATAAAAAGATAGTAGTGTGGGGCCCCGTGGGGGCGTGTTTGGGTTACCGTTGTTAATCATCGCACTCTTTCCGTTATTTCGGTATTGTTTCTTCCGCCCACGCCTGCAGAGGTAATTCCCAGCCTCACCAAGAAGCGATCGACCCAGTCCCAGATTCAGTCGCGGTGCCCGTGAGGCACGGATCGAGGGGTGCTCAGAGTGGACCCGGCCAGAAACCTTGAAAGATAAGGATAGAAACACTCGCAAGGGTGCTCGGGCTGCCCCCTCGTGAGACCTTGCGCAAGAGAAATCGTGGCAGGAGGGCGAAAAGTCGAAGAGCCATAAGTCAAAAGACGGCGATAGTTTCGATAAAACTTCAAATGAGAATGAACTAGCCAACTGCAGAAAGCAAATTAAAAGGCCGCGTCCGGCACCTAGTCTAGTCTTCGACGTCTTCTCACCAGTGCTGCCACTAGGCATGGGAGGGAGCCCCAGGGCCTGAGGCTGGCGCTCCTGAGACTCCGAGGCGTGTACAGCCCCAACTCATTATTACGTGAGAGTGTCACGGGCGGCGAGCTTCACAGGCGCTGGCCTTCTTCAGAGGCTCCGGGCCTTTCTTCGGGGGAGCAAGCTTCACGGGCATTGGCCCTCTTCATGTGCCCGGCCTTTTCCAAAACGCGACAGCTTCTGCTGTGCACTTGCCTTCTTCATGTGCTCTAGGCCTTTCCAAAAGATAATCTTCACATGCATTCACCTTCTTCATGTGCTCGGGCCTTTCCAAAAGATAATCTTCATAGGCATTCGCCTTCTTCATGTGCTCTGGGCCTTTCCAAAAAGATAATCTTCATAGGCATTCGCCTTCTTCATGTGCTCTCGGGCCTTTTCCAAAAGATAATCTTCACAGCATTCGCCTTCTTCATGTGCTCGGGCCTTTTCCAACAAGATAATCTTCACAGGCATTCACCTTCTTCACAGGCTCTGGGCCTTTTTAGAGGTAAAACCTCCGGAGGTACTGGATGTTCCATGCATTCTAGACTGGCACCACCTCTTGAGTCTCCAAGCGCGCGGAGCCGGGCCTGGAAACATGAACAACCTTGAACGGGCCCTCCCACATGGGAGAGAGCTTATGCAGTCCCTCCCTGGAGAGAACCCGCCTGAGCACGAGGTCCCCTACCTCAAGAGTTCTGGGGCGGATGTTGCGGCAGTGGTATCGCCGCAGTGCTTGTTGGTATCTTGCCGCTGGCAACACGGCTTCGGCGACGCCTCCCCAAAGACGAGGTCCATCCTCGCATGGCGCCCCTGCGCTTCGTCGAACGCCAGACCTGCGGAACGACGCCCCGACCTCGTGAGGGAGGACTGCTTCGGCTCCATAGACCAGGAAGAACGGGGTTTCTCCAGTTGGCTTGGTTGCGGTCATGCGGATGGACCACAACACATACTGAAGCTCATCGTACCAACCTCTGCCGCAGGCTTCCAGCTTCTTCTTGAATGTTCTGGTCTTGAGGCCCCTCAGGACCTCCGCGTTGGCCTGCTCGGCCTGGCCGTTGCTTCGGGGGTGCACCACTGAAGCGTAGCATATCTGCGTTCCAAGGTTAGCACAGTATGTTTTGAAGAGGTTACTCGTGAACTGCGAACCATTGTCGGTGATGATGCAGTTCGGCACCCCGAACCGGCTCACGATGCCCTTGATGAACTTGACCGCTGAACCCGCATGGATGGTGCGAACGGCTTCCACTTCGGCCCACTTGGTGAACTTGTTCACGGCGACGTAGAGGTAGCGATAGCCCCCCGGCGCCCGAGGGAACGGGCCAAGGATATCCAGCCCCCAGACTGCGAATGGCCACGAGAGGGGTATAGTTTGTAGACCTCCTGCCGGCTGATGGGTCTGCTTGGCATGGAATTGGCAGGCTTTGCAAGCCTTCACTAGTTCGACAGCGTCATTGAGCGCAGTAGGCCAATAGAAGCCGCTGCGGAATGCCTTGCCCACGAGGGTCCGTGATGACGAGTGGTGCCCACAGTCTCCACCGTGTATATCCACCAGCAGCTCTTTCCCTTGCTCCCTGGATATGCAGCGTAGGGACACACCATTTGGTGGCTTCCGGTAGAGTTCTCCATCCCTGATACAGTACGCTATGGCTTGCTGCGCCACACGCTCCGCTTCCTCCTCCTTCTCCAGCAGGGTCCCTTGCGTTAAGTAACTCCGGAGCTCTGTGATCCAGCACCCCTCCCGAGGCTCCATTGTCAGGAGTAGGCGCGCTCCTGAGGCTGGGCCACAGACCGGGGCTCCCGAGGCAGGTGGCTGGGGGAGCTCCTCCCGAGGCTGCACCGTGTTTGATAGTGATGGCGTGGCCGAGGGCTTGAAGAGACGCCTCAAGACGCCAGCCCTGGGTAACCGCCGATGCTCGCTTTGGCGTCATCTGCCTCCCGATTGGTGCCACGGGCACATGCTGCAACTCCAACCCCTGAACTGCTTTTCCATCCTGCGGACCTCCGCAAGGTAGGCCTCCATGTGCTCATCTTTTGGCTCGTACACTTTGTTGGAGAAATTGACGAGGAGCTGCGAATCGCCCTTGATGGTAAGGCACTTTACCCCTAGGGCAGCCGCGGCCTTCAAGCCTGCTATTAGACCTTCATACTCCGCTATGTTGTTGGAGACCTTTTCGCCTTGCTGGAAACAAAGCTGCACGGCGTAATAGAGCTTGTCCTGAGTGGAAGATATGAGCACCGCGCCAGCCCCGGCGCCATGCCTCGAGAACGCCCCGTCGAAGTACATGACCCAGCCTTCTGGCGCCTCGCTTCCCGGGGAGAGGGATCGATCCTCGTCGGCCTTGAGGCCCGGTGCCTCCGTCCATTCGGCCACGAAATCTGCCAGCGCGGCCCCCTTGATGACTCTGGTCATGCTGAATTCGAGCTGAAACACTTGCAGTTCAATGTTCCACTCGGCGACCCTTTCGGCTGAGTTAGGGCTCCTGAGCACCCTTTCCAAGGGGTATGCTGAGACAACCTTGATAGGGTGACCCTGAAAGTAGTGCCGCAGCTTGCGCGAGGAGGAGTTTCTGAGGCATGGGGTACCGTGCCCTCGCATCCCGCAACACCGTGCTGATGAAGTACACTGGGTGCTCAACGAGGCTTGGAGCGTCGGTGCTGGTGGCGTCCTCCGGAGACCGTGGCGCCTCCTGAGGCGGTGGAGCCTCCAGAAGCTGGTTGCCTGGGGGAAGGGCCTCTTCCGTTCCCAGTGCGCTCCCCTGCGGCGGCCGATCCTTCTCAGCCGTGGTAGTGATCTCTGCGAGTCCTTCTTGGTCCTGCTTTGCCTTGACACGGGTAGCTTCCACGGCCTTGGTCCGACGCTCCTCTCTAACCTCCAGCAGAGCTGCGCTGGCGGAGTAGGGAGTGGCGGCAAGATAGAGCACCAAGGGCTCTTGAGGGCGTGGGGCCACCATCACCGGAGGGCTGGTTAGGTGTCTCTTGAGATCTTGGAACGCCTTGTCGGCCTCTTCAGTCCATTCAAAGGGCCGTTTTTTCTTCATCAGCTGGAAGAAAGGCAGTGCTTGCTCCCCTAACTTGGAGATGAAGCGCCCTAGCGCAGTCACGCGCCCAGTGAGCTTCTGCATTTCCCTGAGGGTCTTTGGCGGGCTCATGTCCTCGACCGCCTTGACCTTTTCTGGGTTGGCCTCGATGCCTCGGTGGGACACGAGGAAGCCCAAGAGCTTGCCCGAGGGGACTCCAAACACACACTTCTCCGGTTGAGCCACTGTGTTCACTGCGCTGAGGTTTGGCGGGTTTCCTCCGTGTCTTGTATCGTGGTCTTGGCCTCATGAGACTTCACCACAATGTCGTCGACGTAAGCTTCCACATTCTTCCCGAGTTGCGGGCCCAAGGTGATGTGCATGAGCCGCTGAAATGTTGCCCCCGCGTTACGCAGTCCGAACGGCATGCATGTATAGCAGTACACCCCACACGGGGTCAGGAAGGCCGTCTTCTCCACGTCTTCCACCGCCATCTTGATCTGGTGATACCCGGAGAAGGCATCCAAGAAGCATAACAGGTCGCACTCACCGGTGGAATCGATGATCTGATCGATGCGAGGGAGCGGGAACGGATCTTGCGGGCATGCTTTGTCGAGGTTGGTGAAGTCGACACACATGCGCTCCTTCCCTCCCTTCTTTGGCACAACCACAGGGTTGGCCAACCAATCTGGATATCGAACCTCGCGAATGACCCCGCGGCTTCTAGCTTGCGGGTCTCTGGACGATGAATGCTCGCTTTTCGGTGGACTACCGCCCGCTACGCTTCACGGGCGCACGCTGGGGCACACGCTGAGGTGGTGCTCGACACGCCCGTGGGATCCCTCGCCAACCGATCAGGCTCCTGTGCTAATACCTTCTTGTTTCATGCCACAGAACTTGACCAGGCTTCTCCCGCTTGGGCCCGAGGTTGGCGCCTATGGTGAAAGTGGCGTTAGTGGACCCGCCCTTGTCGACGGGTATCCGCTGGTCTCCGCCTTGTCTTGGGTGAACAACTGTTTTTTCTGGTTGGTGCAGCCCCTTGGGCTTGGGGGTCCTTTGTCGGCGGGCTGTGCCGACGCCGCCGTTTTGAAGGCGAGCTTGAGCTGCCAGAAGATCCCCGTGTCCCTGTGCACGGTGAGGACACCGCTACTCCCGGCATCTTCATAAGGTTGTGTACGGGTGAGTCGCGCCATGAATTGGGCCAATGCTGGATAGCCGAGGATGGCGTTGTAGGGGAGGCCGATGGGGGCGATATCGAAATCGACCAGCTCCGTGCGGAAATTGTCGTAGGTGTCGAAAGTTACTGGGAGCCAGATCTGTCCCAAGGAGCTGTATGACCCGCCCGCGACGCCCGAGAAGGGCCGGCTGGGCTGCAGCCGCTCCCGGGGTATGCGGAGGAGGTTGAAGGCCTCAACTGAGAGCACGCTGAGGCCCGTGCCGCCGTCGATGAGAGTCCTGGTGACGGCCACGTGGCAGATGGTGGGGGTGCACAGCATGGGGAGCGCACCCGAGCAGATCGAGTTGGAGGGGTGGTCCTCCGAGCTGAAGGCCAGACTGGCATGTGGCTCCGACTGATCCGGGGGAGCCCCCTGCCGCGTGGAGGCGGCGCTGACCCGGTGGACGAATGGCTTGACGTGGTGACTGGAGGGCGGCGCCTGTGAGCCGCCCAAGAGGGCCGCTATGACCGGGGGCGCCGGCGCGACATGGTCGGCGAGGAAGAGGCCGCGCAGCTCTTCCCAAGAGGCCATGGAGGCCGCCGGCAGGTGGGGCGGCCATGCGCGCGGAGCGCCGGTGAGGGCCATGGGAAGCCAGTTGGCCATGACCCCGTTGTCACCTTCAGCTTCGAGAACAGCCTCCTCGTACGCCAGCAGGAAGGCCAGCGGATCGGTCGCGCCGTTGTAGCACGACAGCGTCGCCGACTTGAACTTGTCTGGCCACCGCACCCGTTGCAAGGCTGGGGCCAGGGCTTGGAGCCCCCTGGCCCCAGCGCTGGCGCTGGCGACTGGAGCGGGCGGCGTGCTGCCCATCGCGAGGCAGGTCGCGATGGTGGAGGAGAGGAAAACTCCGGCGCACCCCTACCTGGCGCGCCAAATGTCGGATTTCGGGTTCCGGTAGACCCTTGAGATTCGAACACTAGGGTGCGCGCGGAGATTTCGCCCTCTACCTACCTGCTCCTTGCCGCCTCGCTAAGATCTAACTACGGAAGAAACAACACAAGAGACACAGAGTTTATACTGGTTCAGGCCACCATTGCGGTGTAATACCCTACTCCAGTGTGTGGTGTGGTGGATTGCCTCTTGGGATGTTGATGAATAATACAAGGAAGAACAACCTCGCGAGGGTCTGTTCTTGGCTGGTGCGATGAACTGCTGGGAGGAGTTCAGTCGCTCTCTCTACTGGTTTTCTGGTGAGGATCCCGTTGGTCTCTACCTTGTGGTGGCTAGTCCTATTTATAGGCAAAGGCCCTGGGCCTCTTCCCAAATGTTGAGCGGGAAGGGCGCCAACAATTGGCCATTTTGAAGGGGAACATCGGGTACACTTATCTTGACTAAAGTTGGTCCTCGCCTGTCAAAGGCTCTGGTGGTGACGCCTGCTTGGGCTCCACAATGACTTCCTTCCTGCCGTAGGGCTGGTCTTGGTCTTGTTGCACCGAAATGGATGCCTTTGCTTGATGCTCCCGCCTGCGCTTGCTCCCTTTGCACCAAAGCGGAAAGGAGGACACTGCGCGGCTGGCGCCCGACTGGCGCCCTTGGTCGTCATGGCTTGCGTCATGGGCACCTCGTGAGGTACCCCGCCTTGATCTCTCCGCCTCCTCGCAAGCCAGCCTGACGAGGCCATGCCTGCGGAAGCTCCTTGTCATCCACCCCGCGAGGCTTGGCCCCTCGCGAGGGTCTTGAGCTTGTGTTGATGAAGATGGGCCTTGCTGGGCCCCCTTTGAGCCACGCCGCAGGCCGCAGGCAGGCAAGTCTGGGGACCCCCGTTTCCAGAACGCCGACAGAAGGTACTATTACCTCATCATGTTCTACTTTCCTCCCACTCACTTATCTCGAGAGAAACACCTTCTCTAGAAAGAATCAATTCTTAGCAACGAATATCTTGCCTTCGGATGTGTGATAGAAGGTGTACCCAAAAGTTTCCTTTGGTTATCCTATGAAGACTCACCTCTCGGATTTGGGTTCGAGCTTATCAGGTTGAAGCTTTTTCACATAAGCATCACAACCCCAAACTTTAAGAAACGACAACTCGGGTTTCTTGCCAAACCACAGTTCATATGGTGTCGTCTTAACGGATTTTGATGGTGCCCTATTTAAAGTGAATGAAGCCGTCTCTAAAGCATAACACCAAAATGATAGCGGTAAATCAGTAAGAGACATCATAGACCGCACCATATCCAATAAAGTATGGTTACGACATTCGGACACACCATTACGCTGTGGTGTTCCAGGTGGCATGAGTTGCGAAACTATTCCACATTGTTTCAAATGAAGACCAAACTTGTAACTCAAATATTCGCCTCCACGATCAAATCGTAGAAACTTTATTTTCTTGTTACAATGATTTTCCACTTCACTCTGAAATTCTTGAACTTTTCAAATGTTTCGGACTTATGTTTCATTAAGTAGATATACCCATATCTGCTCAAATTATCTGTGAAGGTCAGAAAATAACGATACCCGCCACGAGCCTCAACACTCATTGGTCTGCATACATCGGTATGTATTATTTCCAATAAGTCAGTAGCTCGTTCCATTGTTTCGGTGAACGGAGGTTTAGTCATCTTGCCCATGAGGCATGGTTCGCTAGCACCAAGTGATTCATAATCAAGTGATTCCAAAAGTCCATCAGCATGGAGTTTCTTCATGCTCTTTACACCAATATGACCTAAACGGCAGTGCCACAAATAAGTTGCATTATCATTATTAACTTTGCATCTTTTGGCTTCAATATTATGAACATGTGTATCACCATGATCGAGATTCGACAAAAATAGACCACTCAACAAGGGTGCATGACCATAAAAGATATTACTCATATAAATAGAACAACCATAATTCTCTAATTTAAATGAATAACCGTCTGGCATCAAACAAGATCCAGATATAATGTTCATGCTCAACGTTGGCACCAAATAAAAATTATTTAGGTCTAAAACTAATCCCGAAGGTAGATGTAAAGATAGCATTGTCGGCGTTCTGGATATGGGGGTACCCAAACTTGCCTACCTGCATCCCACTGCGTGGCTCCACCAACGGCCTGGTACGGCCCATATTCAGCATCGACAACTCAAAACCCTCGCGAGGGGACAAGCCTTGCGAGGCGGGCGACGCTAAGACCTCCAAGGGGATCGGCCTCCTTGTCGGTGTACTAAAGTAGGGGTGTACCTTAGTACCCCGAACCTGTGCACGGGCAGTCATAACACCCCGCGGCAAGGCTCGCCGGGCGCCCGGCAAGGCCCCTCACCACTCCTTATCACTGCCATTCAAGAACAAAGTACCAGCCAAGAACACGAAGGCCCCGGCAAGAGGAGCTTGCCGGGAGGGCTAACCATGGCATCACCAGAAAACTTGCCGCGGCGCCCCGCGCGCCCCGGCAAGGTCCAGCGGCCGGCAAGCTTGCTGGCACAACAAAGGGACCGCGGCAAGACACCTGCCGCAGCAAGGCTGCCACCCAACTCCAATAAGCACCCAAAGGACGCGCCATCACCGTGCCATCCCAAGAGCACGTGGCGAGATACTACGCAACCATGCAGAGCGAGGTGGCAAACGGAGTCGACAGAGGCGCCATCGTGGCACCCGGAGGCTCACTTAACGGTCACTCCACCTCGCGATTGTTATTACCGGACGGCATTTAATGCCCTTGTCCCCGCCGCCGAGTTAGGTAGGGCATCGTTATGTATCGTTGTACCAACCCACGCTTTTACGCTTACCCCCACTTCCCACGCTGCCACTGTGGGTACCCCTTGAACTATAAAAGGGAGGCCCATGCGCACGAGAAGGGGTTCGTCCATTCGACACCCACAGCTCCCTTTTTGCTCGCACGCCGAGCTAGATCAAATAACAACACAGAGCAGCAGAGGGTGTTATCTCTCAAGAGCCCCGGCTGGGTAAAGATTGCCCGTCTCCCAGCGCTGCACGGACCTCGATCGCTCTCAAGGCTGCCCTCGCCTCCCCGCCGAACTGAAAGGGCCCCCAAGTGCCCCATAGGTGCTCGGAGGCGCCAGCGAGCCCCTGACACTCCTCAGGCTGGCTCCCGAGGATCGGAGATTTCTATGAACGGTGCACCTGATGAGGCTCAGCTGACGTGATCCATGACGAACAAGGCCAGGCGGGCACTAGCGGGCGCAGAGTACCAGTTTCCTCTTTGGCGCAAAGGAGGCAAGCAGCTGGCGCGGAGTCTCGAGGAATCAGCCAAAGGTTTCCATTCTGGTGCAACAAGACCAAGACCGCCAGGACGGCAAGACGGAGGTCATCGCCGAGCCCACCACAGCGTCACGACCAGAGGCTTTTGCAGGCAAAGACCACTTTAGTCAGGATAGGATGTACTTCTTGTCTCCCTTCAAATCTGGCTGTTGTGGGATCCCTTCCCACCAACATTTGGGAAGAGGAGCAAGGCCACTATAAATAGGACTTAGCCACCACCATAGAGAGGGGGATCAATTCGGAACGGAGCGAAGCCATTCCTCCTTCACCAGCTCTCTTGAGCTCAAGAACACCTCACCTCCTGAGGATGTTCATCCACTATACTAGTTCATCCTCAGCCCCTCGAGGCAATCCACCACAAAGTTGGAGTAGGGTATTACACCGCAAGGTGGCCCGAACCAGGATAAACTGTTGTGTCTCTCTATCCCTTTGAGCTCGACATGCTAGGCTGTGAGGATCGCGAGTAGGCAGGCTGGGTAGGTTGAGATCTCCACACACACCACAGAGTTCGAACCTCTCAAGGGTTTGCGGAACCCGAAATCTGTCATTTGGCGCGCTAGGTAGGGGTGCGTCAGATCTTCTCTTCCGTCGATCGATCCACCGCTACTCTGACGCCATGACTGACGCCCCGAGAGCCTACATTGAGCACTGGGTTGTCCGGACCACTCCAACATCGTCTGTCAATGAGGAAGATCTCCACTCCGCGCTACTCGCTGCTCATTCTCCGCCTGGTGCCGCCGGCCGTGGGAGGCGTGGGCAGCCCCCCTCTCGCACTGCGTCGCAACCGCGCTGCTACGCTGTCTTTAAGCTACGCCACAGTGACAGCGCCACACACTCACCAGGAGCAGGTGAACATGCGAGCTGCGGTCATCGTGGCTCGAGAGCTGCTGAGGTGCAGGCTGGCAGAGAGCGGTCGCGATGCCCTATTGGAACGGGTCGCCGAGTTGCTGCATGCTGCATGTAGGGGTGCAGCCCCATTCTGCACCATGCCCACGTTGCAAGTTGTGGCGGGGGCGTGCGCTCGCCCTCGTCATGCCCGTGCGCCCCCTCCCCGGGCCCCTGAAGAGCCTCTCGGCGTCGGCCTGCCCCACGGCTCGGCTCGCTCTATTTCAACCATGCCGCCCAGGGGTGGGGCGAACCCGAGTGGCCTCTCCTGGGGTCGCGCTGAGGCACCGGCCCTGAACCGCCAGGGCCTAGTACTAGGCAAGGGGGGTGACAGCGCGGGGCAACTAGGCAGCGACTCGGGCGCAGCCATCCCGGAAGCCTATGTTCCCCTTGCAATCGACCTAAGGTACGCATCAGGAGAGGGCCCCAGCCGATCCCCCGCGCCAGGCTGGGCGCTGGAGGTACACGAAGTCGAGGCTCTTTGTGAGCCACTGGAGGGCTCCACCGATGCTTTCGACGACGACAACCACTAGGTATAGCTAACGTCTCAGGAGCACGCTTGCACTAACCATGGATCGCATGTGGGCCAAGCAGCAGCTACCGCGAGGGCCCCAGGGGTGGCGGCCCAGCCGCAGGTGAATGAAGGGCCTTGGGAGCAGCGTGGGGGGAGCCCGGGGCCAGAGCCTCCCCCGCGCTGCATGGAACAAGGCGCTGCATGGAGGTAGGTCCTCCGTCGGGGAAGGCACCGGCGAGCCCTTCCCCCAGTGGAGGGCCTGCAGTCGCCGAGGGTTCCGCGAGCGTCCTCCTTGCCCCTTGGTATCGTCCTGGTTTCCGGACGCCCCAACGGTGGTCGGGGGCGGTGATGACTCACAAGTGTAGGGGATCTATCATAGTCCTTTCGATAAGTAAGAGTGTCGAACCCAACGAGGAGCAGAAGGAAATGACAAGCGGTTTTCAGTAAGGTATTCTCTGCAAGCACTGAAATTATCGGTAACAGATAGTTTTGTGATAAGGTAATTCTTAATAGGTAACAAGTAACAAAAGTAAATAAGGTGCAGCAAGGTGGCCCAATCCTTTTTGTAGCAAAGGAAAAGCCTGGGCAAATTCTTACATGAAGGAAAACGCTCCCGAGGACACATGGGCATTATCGTCAAGCTAGTTTTCATCACGCTCATATGATTCACGTTCGTTACTTTGATAATTTGATATGTGGGTGGACCGGTGCTTGGGTACTGCCCTTTCTTGGACAAGCATCCCAGTTATGATTAACCCCTATTGCAAGCATCCGCAACTACAAAAGAAGTATTAAGGTAAACCTAACCATAGCATGAAACATATGGATCCAAATCAGCCCCTTACGAAGCAATGCATAAACTAGGGTTTAAGCTTCTGTCACTCTAGCAACCCATCATCTACTTATTACTTCCCAATGCCTTCCTCTAGGCCCAAACAATGGTGAAGTGTCATGTAGTCGATGTTCACATAACACCACTAGAGGAGAGACAACATACATCTCATCAAAATATCGAACGAATACCAAATTCACATGACTACTTATAGCAAGACTTCTCCCATGTCCTCAGGAACATACGTAACTACTCACAAATCATATTCATGTTCATAATCAGAGGGGTATTAATATGCATAAAGGATCTTAACATATGATATTCCACCAAATAAACCAACTAGCATCAACTACAAGGAGTAATTAACACTACTAGCAACCCACAGGTACCAATCTGAGGTTTTGGGACAAAGATTGGATACAAGAGATGAACTAGGGTTTGAGAAGAGATGGTGCTAGTGAAGATGTTGATGGAGATTGACCCCCTCCCGATGAGAGGATCGATGGTGATGACGATGGTGGTGACTTCCCCCTCCCGGAGGGATGTTTCCCCGGCAGAACAGCTCCGCCGGAGCCCTAGATTGGTTCCACCAAGGTTCCGCCTCGTGGCGGCGGTGTCTCGTCTTGAAAGCTTGCTTGCGATTTTTTCCAGGGTAAAAGACTTCATATAGCAGAAGATGGGCACCGGAGGCCTGCCAGGTGGCCCACGAGGCAGGGGGTGCGCCCCCACCCTCGTGGACGGTGGGTGGCCCCCCTCTGGTATTTTCTTTGCTCAGTATTTTTTATTAATTCCAAAAATAACTTCCATGGAGTTTCAGGACTTTTGGAGTTGTGCGGAATAGGTCTCTAATATTTACTCCTTTTCTAGCCTAGAATTCCAGCTGCCGGCATTCTCCCTCTTCATGTAGACCTTGTAAAATAAGAGAGAATAGGCATAAGTATTGTGACATAACGTGTAACAACAGCCCATAATGCAATAAATATCGCTATAAAAGCATGATGCAAAATGGACGTATCAACTCCCCCAAGCTTAGACCTCGCTTGTCCTCAAGCAGAAGCCGATATCGAAAAAGATGTCCACATGTGTCGATAAAATAAAATACGTACATGAGGGCATCATGATTATTCTTATAACAACAACATATATGTATTTTGTCATATGATTTCTAATGCTCAAGTAATAATCTATCCACAATGTCAAGTATGAATCAGAAACTTCATTGACAACCAACAAACTATGATCTCAGTCATTGAGGCAATTGCAATTTATCATAACATCAGAAAGAGTCAATGTAAGAGGTTTTTAGCAAGTCCACATACTCAACTATCATTTAGTCTTTCACAATTGCTAACACTCACGCAATACTTATGGTTATGGAGTTTTAATCGAACACAGAGAAAGATAGGGGCTTATAGTGTTGCCTCCCAACCTTTTACCTCAAGGGTAATGTCAACAATAATAGTTCATGCTAACTTACATCCAATTGGATATATATATATATATATATATATATATATATATATCAGGATCTTTCCAACACAAGGTGCTTGCCAAAGGATAAAATGTAAAGGTGAAGATCACCATGACTCTTGCATAATGTATAAGACAAGAATAAAAGATAGGCCCTTCGCAGAGGGAAGCAGAGGTTGTCATGTGCTTTTATGGTTGGATGCACGAAATCTTAATGCAAAAGAACGTCACTTTATATTGCCACTTGTGATATGGACCTTTATTATGCAGTCCGTCTCTTTTATTGCTTCCACATCACAAGATCTATAAAGCTTATTTTCTCCACACTAATAAATCATACATATTTAGAGAGCAATTTTTTTTGCATGCAACATGACAACTTACTAGAAGGATCTTACTCAATCCATAGGTAGATATGGTGGACTCTCATGGCAAAACTGGGTTTAAGGATATTTAGAAGCACAAGTAGTATCTCTACTTGGTGCAAGGAATTTGGCTAGCATGAGGGGAAAAGGCAAGCTCAACATGTTGGATGATCCATGACAATATACTTTATTTCGGATATAAGAAAACATAACCCATTACATTGTCTTCCTTGTCCAACATCAACTCTTTAGCATGTCATATTTTAAGAGTGCTCACAATCATAAAAGATGTCCAAGATAGTATATTTATATGTGAAAACCTCTCTTTCTTTATTACTTCCTATTAATTGCAACAATGACCAAAACTATGTTCGTCAACTCTCAACAACTTTTATTCATCATACTCTTTATGTGAAGTCATTACTCTCCATAAGATCAATATGGTCTCTTTTATTTCTTTCTATTCTTTCTTTCTCTTTCAAGATAAAAGTAAGAAAATAAAGCCCTTGACTCAACACTAATCTTTATTATATATAGCTCACGGACTCGATTACATAGAAGGAATCATAAAGCAAAACTCAAAACTAGATCATTCTAAAACTTTATTCTACTAGATCAAGATATTACCGAAAGGATTGAACTAAGTAAAACACTAAAGATAGGACTGTGATGGTGATACGATACCGGGGCAACACCCCCAAGCTTGGCAGTTGCCAAGGGGAGTGCCCATACCCATGTGATTATGTCTCCTTTGCTGGTGAAGAAAGTGGTGGTGATGGAGTTATTGATGATGTAGGCTTGTCGTCCGTCTTCCAAGGCATAGGCTCACCATCATAGAAGGATAATCGAGTCTCCGGGATCCTCAAATCTACAGCCAAAATCATCCTCTTGAATCTATATTCATACTCACAGTTTTGGTTTTGCATGTCATAGATCTGGGCTTGGAGGTGCTCAATTTTCTCATGAAGCTTGAAGATGGTCTCCCCAATATTCTTGGCATCCAGCTTGTGGTTGCTGGTGAACTCCGCGATCATCATGTGGTTGGCGTTGAGTCCGCGTTCCACCATCCCTTGGCACTTGAAAACTTGTTGTTCCATTGCTTCGAGTCTTGTCTCCACGCTTTCGGTCCTCCTTGGTACCACAACATCGCGGATGTGCAGCACCCCCTCACGCATCTCAACGGTTTGAGGGTGTTGCAGCACCTCCGCGAGGTAGGGGTTGATGACCTTCTCAAAAAACTTGTCCTTGGGGGCGCTTGAAGACATCATGGTGATCTAGATCTGTCAGAAAAACCGCTCGAAACAAAAACAGAGGATATTTGCGTGATACGGTGGTCAAAACCTTCGGGTAATTATATAATGAATTTTTACCGACCAAAATAAGTATCGTGCAAGAAAACGGAGTCTGGAGAGCACACGAGGTGCCCACGAGGCAGGGGGCGCACCTAGGGGGCTAAGGCGCGCCCTCCACCGTCATGGACGCCTCGTGTCCTTCCCGGACTACTTCTTATTTTTCCTATTTTCTTAAATATTCCAAAATGGAGAAAAATTGCTATTAGAACTATTTTGGAGTCGGTTTACTTACCGTACCACATACCTATTCCTTTTCGGAGTCTGAAACGTTCTGGAGAGTGTCTCTTATGTATTCCTAGTTTCAACATTTATTCGATTACCTGAGATATAATGTTTGATTTTTTGACCATTCACCACCTTCTAATTTGTGCCTTCGAAGTTGTTGATTTTTATGGCACCGGAACGATAGACCTCCTCGATAATGTAAGGCCCTTCCCATTTAGAGAGAACTTTTCCTGCAAAAAATCTTAAACGAGAGTTGAAAAGCAACACATAATCACCTACATTAAACTCACGCTTTTGTATACTTTTGTCACGCCATCTTTTAACTTTTTCATTAAACTGTTTGGCATTCTCGTAGGCTTGAGTTCTCCATTCATCAAGTGAGCTAATGTCAAATAACCTATTCTCACCAGCAAGTTTGAAATCATAATTGAGCTCTTTAATGGCCAAATATGCCTTATGTTCTAGTTCGAGAGGTAAGTGACATGCTTTTCCATAAACCATTTTATATGGAGACATACCCATAGGATTTTTATATGCAGTTCTATAAGCCCATAATGCATCATCAAGTTTCTTGGACCAATTCTTTCTAGATCTATTAACAGTCTTTTGCAAAATTAATTTGAGCTCTCTATTACTCAGTTCTAATTGGCCACTAGACTATGGTGATATGGAATGCAATACTATGATTAACATCATACTTAGCAAGCATTTTACGAAAAGCACCATGAATAAAATGTGAACCACCATCAGTCATAAGGTATCTAGGGACTCCAAACCTTGGAAAAATAACTTCTTTAAGCATCTTAATAGAGGTGTTATGATCAGCACTACTAGTTGGAATAGCTTCTACCCACTTAGTAACGTAATCAACATCAACTAAAATATGTGTATGCCCATTAGAGGAAGGAAACGGTCCCATATAATCGAAGCCCCAAAAATCAAATGGTTCAATAACATGAGAATAATTCATAGGCATTTCTTGACGTCCACTAATATAACCAATTATTTGGCATTCATCGCAAGACAAGACAAACTTACGGGCATCCTTGAAGAGAGTAGGCCAATAAAAACTGGATTGCAATACCTTATGCGCAGTTCTATCTCCAGCATGGTGTCCTCCATAAGCCTCGGAGTGACACTTGCATAGGATCTGTTCCTGTTCATGCTCAGGTACACAACGTCTAATAATACCATCTACTCCTTCTTTATAAAGGTGTGGGTCATCCCAGAAGTAATGTATTAAATCATAGAAAACCTTTTTCTTTTGCTGGTATGTGAAACTAGGTGGTATAAATTTGGCAACAATGTAATTAGCATAATCAGCATACCATGGAGCAGTATGAGAAGCATTTATGACAGCTAATTGTTCATCAGGAAAGCTATCATCAATAGGTAGTGGGTTATCAAGAACATTCTCTAACCTAGACAAGTTGTCTGCAACGGGGTTCTCAGCTCCCTTTCTATAAACAATATGCAAATCAAATTCTTGTAGCACGAGAACCCATCTAATAAGTCTAGGTTTAGCATCTTTCTTTTCCATAAGGTATTTAATAGCCGCATGATCAGTGTGAACAGTTACTTTAGAGTCAACGATATAAGGTCTAAACTTATCACAAGCAAATACAACTGCTAAAAAATCTTTTTCAGTAGTAGCATAATTTCTCTGGGCATTGTCTAGAGTTTTACTAGCGTATTGGATAACATTTAGTTTCTTATCAACTCTTTGTCCTAGAACAACACCTACGGCATAATCACTAGCATCGCACATAATTTCAATGGGTAAATTCCAATCAGGTGGGTGAACAATAGGTAGAAATCAAGGCTTTGTTAAGTATTTCAAATGCTTCTACACAATCATCATCGAAGACAAAAGGAATATCTTTTTGTAAGAGATTAGTCAGAGGCCTGGAGATTTTAGAGAAGTCCTTAATGAACCTCCTATAAAAACCGGTATGACCAAGGAAACTTCTTATACCTTTAATGTCCTTAGGACACTACATCTTTTCAATAGCATCAACTTTAGCTTTATCAACTTCAATACTTCTTTCAAAAGTTTTATGCCCCAAGACAATGCCTTCATTAACCATAAAGTGGCACTTCTACCAATTCAAGACAAGATTAGTTTCTTCACATCTGTGCAAAACTTGATCAAGGTTGCTCAAGAAATCATCAAAATAAGATCCATAAACGGAGAAATCATCCATGAAAACCTCGACAATCTTTTCACAAAAGTCAGAGAATATAGCCATCATGCATCTTTGAGAGGTAGTAGGTGCATTACGTAAACCAAAAGGCATACGTCTATAAGCAAAAGTACCAAAAGGGCAAGTAAAAGTGGTCTTTTCTTGATCCTCTTCTGACACAAGTATTTGAGAGAAACCAGAGTAACCATCTAGAAAGCAAAAATGTGTATGTTTGCATAATCTTTCTAGCATTTGATCAATAAAAGGCAAAGGGTAATGATCCGTTTTAGTAGCTTTATTTAATTTGTGGAAATCAATTACCATCCTATAACCTGTAACAATTCTTTGCACGATCAATTCATCTTTATCATTAGGAACGACAGTAATACCTCCCTTCTTAGGGACACAATGGACAGGACTTACCCACTGACTATCAGCAACGGGATAAATTATACCTGCCTCCAGGAGCTTTAGTATTTCTTTTCTTACCCCTTCTTTCATCTTAGGATTTAACCGCCGTTGGTGATCAACAACTAGGTTGGCGTCTTTCTCCAATTTTATTTTGTGTTGGCTTAGAGTGGGACTAATGCCCTTAAGATCATCAAGAGTATATCCAATAGCAGCATGGTGCTTCTTCAGAGTTTTCAATAATTGCTCCTCTTCCTGCTCTGAAAGGTTAGCACTAATAATAACAGGATATATCTTCTTTTCATCAAGATAAGCGTATTTAAGAGTATCAGGTAGTGGTTTAAGCTCAAACACGGGATCACCCTTCTTTCATTCATAAACATATCATTTTCATGGTCTAGCAAATATTGTTCTAAAGGATCATTAGGAGGCACGACAATAGAAGCAAGACCAATAATTTCATCCTTACTAGGAAATTCTTTATCGTGGGGTTGTCTACAAAATTTAGCAAAATTAAAGTCATGAGACATATCCCCTAAACCAATCGTAACTATATCCTTTTTGCAGTCTATCTTAGCATTAACAGTGTTCAAGAAAAGTCTACCAAATATAATGGGGAAAAAGTCATCTTGTGGGGAACCAAGAACAAGAAAATCAGCAGGATATTTAACTTTCCCAAACAAGACTTCAACATCTCTAACAATCCCAACTGGTGAAATAGTATCTCTATTGGCAAGCTTAATTGTAACATCTATTTCTTCTATCTCAGCAGGTGCAATATCGTGCATAATTTCTGTTGGGGAACGTTGCAGAAAATTAAAATTTTTCCTACGGCTTCACCAAGATCCATCTATGAGTTCATCTAAGAAACGAGTAATGGAAGAGAGATTGCATCTACATACCACTTGTAGATCGCGTATGAAGCTTGCAAGGTGATGATGGAGTCGCACTTTAACGTGATTCAGATCACCGATGCCCAAGTGCTGAATCGAACAGCACCTCCGCGCTCAACACACGCACGGGATGAGCGACGTCTCCTCCGTCTTGATCCAGCAAGGAGGAAGGAGAGGTTGAGGAAGACAACTCCACCGCAGACTGGCAGGCGTGGTGATGGTGGAGAAGAAGTATCTCGGCGAGGCTTCGCCGAGCTCTCACGGAGGAGGAGATGTGTTGGGAGGGAAGGGCTGCGCCTTGGGAGTTGGTCCAGCAGCCCCTCCTCCCCCTTATATAGGCCCCTCAAGTGGCTGCCCTCGAGATCCAATCTCCGGGGGGCGGCCAAGGGGTGGAGTGTCCCCTGCCGGTGGGCGCTTCACCCCTAGGGTTTCAACCCTAGGCTAGGGGTGGGCCTAGGGGCGCACCAGCCCCTTGTGGGCTGGTTCCTTCCCCTTGGCCCATGGGGCCCTCCGGATAGGTGGCCCCACCCGGTGGACCCAGACCCTCCGGTGGTCCCAGATTTCACCGGAGACCCAAACTTTCCCGATGGCGAATCACCACTTCCTATATATTATTCTTTACCTCCGGACCCTTAGGAACTCCTCGTGACGTCCGGGATCTCATCCGGACTCGAACAACATTCGTAGTCACATACTTGACTTCCTACTAACCCTAAGCGCCACCGAACCTTATGTGTAGACCCTACGGGTTCGGAGACACGCAGACATGACCGAGACGACTCTCGGGCAATAACCAACAGCGGGTCCGATACCCATGTTGGCTCCCACATGCTCCTCGATGATTTCATCGGTTGAACCACGATGTCGAGGATTCGATCAAACCTCGTATGCAATTCCTTTGTCAATCGGTACGTTATTTGCCCGAGACTCGATCGTCGGTATCCCAATACCTTGTTCAGTCTCGTTCATCGCAAGTCACTTTACTCGCACCATAATGCATGATCCCGTACAACACCTTGGTCAACTTGAGCTCATTATGATGATGCATTACCGAAAGTGGGCCCAAAGATACCTCTCCGTCATACGGAGTGACAAATCCCGCCTCGATCCGTGTCAACCCAATGATACTTTCGGAGATACCGTAATGCACCTTTATAGTCACCCGATTACGTTGTGACGTTTGATACACCCAAGGCACTCCTACGGTAACCGGAGTTACACGATCTCATGGTCGAAGGAAGAGATACTTGACATTGGCAAAGCTTCTAGCAAACGAACTATACGATCTTTTATGCTATGCTTATGATTTGTCTTGTCCATCACATCATTCTCCTAATGATGTGATCCCGTTATCAACGACATCCAATGTCCATAGTCAGGAAACCATGACTATCTATTGATCACAACGAGCTAGTCAACTAGAGGCTCACTAGGGACATATTGTGGTCTAAGTGTTCACACGTGTATTACGATTTCCGGATAATACAGTTATAGCATGAACAAAAGACAATTATCATGAACCATTGAAATATAATAATACTTTTATTATTGCCTCTAGGGCATATTTCCAACAATTTCTTTGTATAAGGAATGAGGTATTGCACTAGCACTAGGAACCATATCACATAAGCCATGATAACAATGATCTCCTATTTTAATAGAAATAACAGGCATGCCTACAACAGGTCTATGTTTATTTTTAGTATCGAGTCTAGCAATTCTAGCAGCTTCATCACAGAAGTAAATAACATGCCCATCAATATTATCAGCCAAGAGATCTTTAACCATAGCAATACTAGGTTCAACTTTAATTTTCTCAGGTGGTGTAGGTGTCCTAGTATTACTCTTACGAACCACAGTTGAAGCTTTAGCATGATCTTTTATCCTAAGAGGGAAAGGTGGTTTCTCAATATAGGTAGTAGGAACAATAGGATCATTATAAGTGGTAGTCTAACTTTAATAGATGCAACTACTTTTACTTCAATTGGAGGATTATATTTGAACTCCTTCTCCTTAGGGAGGTCAACATGAGTAGCAAATGATTCACAGAAAGAAGCTACTATCTCAGAGTCAAGTCCATATTTAGTGCTAAATTCACGGAAAACATCGGTATCCATAAAAGATTTAACACAATCAAACTTAGGTGTCGTACCTGACTCCTTACCTTCGTCAAGATCCCAATCTTCAGAGTTGCGTTTAATTCTTTCCAATAAATCCCATCTGAATTCAATAGTGTTCATCATAAAAGAACCAGTACAAGAAGTATCGAGCATGGCGCGATTGTTGAGAGAAAGCCGAGCATAAAAAATTTGAATAATCATTTCTCTTGAGAGCTCATGATTGGGGCATGAATATAACATTGTCTTAAGCCTCCCCCAAGCTTGAGCGATGATTTCTCCTTCGCGAGGCCAAAAATTATATATATATAATTACGATCACGATGAACAAGATTCATAGGATAAAACTTCTGATGAAATTCCAATTTCAATCGGTTGTAGTTCCATGATCCCATATCATCACATAGCCTAAACCATGTCAATGCCTCTCCCTTGAAAGATAAAGGGAAGACCTTCTTCTTGATAAAATCCTCGGGCATACCTGCAAGCTTAAATAATCCACAAACTTCATCCACATAGATTAGGTGCAAATCGGGATGCAATGTTCCATCTCCTGTAAAAGGATTAGCTAGCAGTTTCTCTATCATACCCGAAGGAATTTCAAAGTAAACATTTTCAGTGGGTTTAGTAGGTTGAGGAGAAACTCTTTTCTCTACTAGTCATGGTGAAGATACCCCGAACAAGCCCCTCAAAGGAATACTTTCCATAGTAACAAGTGACAGTAAATTTCAGAACACTATATAAATTTTTCCTTACCAAGTTCCACTTACCAAAGGCGCTTCACTCCCCGGCAACGGCGCCAGAAAAGAGTCTTGATGACCCACAAGTGTAGGGGATCTATCATAGTCCTTTCGATAAGTAAGAGTGTCGAAACCAACGAGGAGCGTATGAAATGACAAGCGGTTTTCAAGAAGGTATTCTCTGCAAGCACTGAAATTATCGGTAACAGATAGTTTTGTGATAAGGTAATTCGTAACCAGTAACAAGTAACAAAATTAAATAAGGTGCAGCAAGGTGGCCCAATCCTTTTTGTAGCAAAGGACAAGCCTGGAAAAATTCTATATGAAGGAAAACGCTCCCGAGGACACATGGGAATTATCGTCAAGCTAGTTTTCATCACGCTCATATGATTCGCGTTCGTTACTTTGATAATTTGATATGTGGGTGGACCAGTGCTTGGGTACTGCCCTTTCTTGGACAAGCATCCCACTTATGATTAACCCCTATTGCACGCATCTGCAACTACAAAAGAAGTATTAAGGTAAACCTAACCATAGCATGAAACATATGGATCCAAATCAGCCCCTTACGAAGCAACGCATAAACTAGGGCACGGTCAAAAAAACGCATAAACTAGGGTTTAAGCATCTGTCACTCTAGCAACCCGTCGTCTACTTATTACCTCCCAATGCCTTCCTCTAGGCCCAAACAATGGTGAAGTGTCATGTAGTCGACATTCACATAACACCACTAGAGGAGAGACAACATACATCTCATCAAAATATCGAACGAATACCAAATTCACATGACTACTTATAGCAAGACTTCTCCCATGTCCTCAGAAACAAACATAACTACTCACAAATCATATTCATGTTCATAATTAGAGGGGTATTAATATGCCTAAAGGATCTGAACATATGATCTTCCACCGAATAAACCAACTAGCATCAACTACAAGGAGTAATCAACACTACTAGCAACCCACAGGTACCAATCTGAGGTTTTGGGACAAAGATTGGATAAAAGAGATGAACTAGGATTTGAGAAGAGATGGTGCTGGTGAATATGTTGATGGAGATTGACCCCCTCCCGATGAGAGGATCGATGGTGATGACGATGGTGGTGACTTCCCCCTGCCGGAGGGATGTTTCCCCGGCAGAACAGCTCCGTCGAAGCCCTAGATTGGTTCCACCAAGGTTCCGCCTCGTGGCGGCGGTGTCTTGTCCCGAAAGCTGGCTTGCGATTTTTTCCAGGGTAAAAGACTTCATATAGCAGAAGATGGGCACCGGAGGCCTGCCAGGTGGCCCATGAGGCAGGCGAGCGCGCCCAGGGGGTAGAGCACACCCCCCACCCTCGTGGACGGTGGGTGGCCACCATATGGTATTTTCTTCACTCAGTATTTTTTATTAATTCCAAAAATAACTTCCGTGGAGTTTCAGGACTTTTGGAGTTGTGCAGAATAGGTCTCTAATATTTGCTCCTTTTCCATCCCAGAATTCGAACTGCCGGCATTCTCCCTCTTCATGTAAACCTTGTAAAATAAGAGAGAATAGGCATAAGTAATGTGACATAACATGTAACAACAGCCCATAATGCAATAAATATTGATATAAAAGCATGATGCAAAATGGACCTATCAGGCGGCGCAGGGCAGGGTCCTCATCGGGCGACATGAAGCAAGGCTCCGGCCTGTGAAGGTCTCTGCTCGTGACACTGTCATGTAATAATGAGTGGGGCTGTACATGCCCAGGAGTCTCCTGAGCGCTGCCCTGGGGCCTCACGGGGGCTCCCACCCATGTCCAAGTGGAAGCACCATGCTCTGCGCTGGCCGTCGACACTGTCCCCCAATGGCTATGCCCACGCCCAGTGGAAGCACTTAGCTCCGCACTGGTGAGAAGACCTGAAGACTAGCTAGGCGTCGGACGCGACTGTTTGCTCTTTCCCCTCTTTTATGTACCCAATTCGACGGCTTTTCGGATTGAACTTGACTCTTGTGCGTTTACCAAAAGAAAAATGGAGGGGAGTTTTCTTGTCTTGCTACGTTCTCTCGCTTTCTGGTTTCGTGTTTCTGAGCGGGGCTCGTGCCTGCTGCCCCTCCCCCGAGCACCTCGCGAGTGGGGGCTGGGTGCAGTGCGCTCGCGTCAAGCATGACCAGGCCAACCCCGAGCATGCAAGGGCTCCCCTCGGGGGCCGGGCCAGCGGCCACCACATGCGCACCTTGCCGTGGTCCGGCAGTTAGTCCATCGCGACGCACTCCAGGATAGGCCAGCAGGTTCCTCGGGAGGCTCAGATCCTCGCGAGCCTGTGGCAGGCCCATCTCGAGAGGACAAGCGCTGTTGCGACATCAAGGCTCACTCGAGACCTGTGGAACCAAAGATAAGTTGTAACAACTACCCTGCCTGGGGCCGCAGACTTGCGGGCTTGCACCACGGGCGTTACTCCAAAAGCATTTCATAACCACATACATTACAAGCTTCCCCCCTTCAAAATGCTCTCACGAGGATGTGTTCTAGTTTTGGTCATACATGCTAAAGCAAAGGAAGTGCGGGCCTAGCTGGATGCCCCTTCGCCATCGTCTCCATCTGCGTTGCTTTCGCTGCTTGCGTCGTCACGACCATCCTCTTCATCATCACCGCTTGAGCCACCTTCTCCGGCACCAATCACCACTGTGTCGTCCTCCGGAGCAAATTGCTCCACCAGCGCGTCCACATGGTCATCCACCCACCTAGCCAGTCTGCCCTGAGTAACCGCGAGCATAGGGGCTAGCACAACACTGAAGTCAAAGTGGGAATCATGGTCGAGAAGGTTGTTGGTGACACGCGAGAACGCGCGCCCAAGAAGACCCCAACACCTCTCTCCAACCAGCTCGCGAGCCCTCGTGGCCCGATCCTTCAAGAAGGTCACAATGACGATGAAGAAGTTGAGGTGGCTGGCGTAGTCGTTCTCGTGTGGATGAGGAGCGCTCTCATCACACATGGTGCCCAAGGCGCGGTTAGCTCTGATTCTCAGATCCTGGAGCATCGAGCTGTGCTCGCGCTACAACGTCCGGCGATAGTTCGCTTTGTTCGCGGTCCTCTCCGCAAGGGACGCGGTATCCTTGACATGCTGCTGAAGGGAGGATAACTCGACGCGGGCAGAGGCCAAGGCAGATTTGGAAGAGGCTAGATCCTCCTTGGCGGCTGAGGGAGTCCTGGACTAGGGTGTGTCCGGATAGCCGAACTATCATCATCGGCCGGACTACAAGACTATGAAGATACAAGATTGAAGACTTCGCCCGTGTCCGGATGGGACTTTCCTTGGCGTGGAAGGCAAGCTTGTCAATACGGATATGTAGATCTCCTACCATTGTAACCGACTCTGTGTAACCCTAGCCCTCTCCGGTGTCTATATAAACCGGAGGGTTTTAGTCCATAGGACGAACAACAATCACAACAACAATCATACCATAGGCTAGCTTCTAGGGTTTAGCCTCCTTGATCTCGTGGTAGATCCACTCTTGTACTACCCATATCATCAATATCAATCAAGCAGGAGTAGGGTTTTACCTCCATCGGGAGGGCCCGAACCTGGGTAAAAACATCGTGTCCCTTGTCTCCTGTTACCATCCGCCTGGACGCACAGTTCGGGACCCCCTACCCGAGATCCGCCGGTTATGACACCGACATTGGTGCTTTCATTGAGAGTTCCTCTGTGTCATCACCGATAGGCTTGATGGCTCCTTCGATCATCAACAACGACGCAGTCCAGGGTGAGACTTTTCTCCCCGGACAGATCTTCGTATTCGGCGCCTTTGCACTGCGGGCCGATTCGCTTGGCCATCTGGAGCAGATCGAAAGCTACGCCCGCCATCGTGTCGATTTGAAGTCTAAACTTCACGGCTGACATCCGCGGAGACTTGATCTTCGATGGATTTGAGCCACAGCCGAGCGCGCCGCACTGTCTCGATGGGCATGATTTAGCTCTGCAGCCGGACAGTGCCCTGGAGGCCGCACATGAGTCCGCTCCGACCCCTAATTTGGAGCCAATTGCGCAGATCGAGGATGGGTGGCTAGACGCCGCCTCGGGGACTGCTGCCTCTACGGCGATGGAGCCGAATACTGACCTTGTCCCTTGTGAAAGTCATGACTCCGAGGTGCCGGACTCCTCGCCGGACTCCGAACCCCCCGCGCCCCCTCCAATCGAATTCGATCGGGCGCCGATCATGGAGTTCACCGCTACAGACATCTTTCAACACTCACCTTTTGGTGACATCCTGAATGCGCTAAAGTATCTCTCGTTATCAGGAGAGCCCTGGCCGAACTGTGGCCAGGATGGTGGGGATGCGGACGACAAAGAAATTCAAAGCCCACCAGCCACCCACTTTGTAGCCACTGTCGACGATCTAACCGACTTGCTAGACATCGACTCCAAAGACATCGACGGTATGGACGACGATCCCGGAGACGACCAAGAACCAGCGCCTACTGGGCACTGGAAAGCCACCTCAACTCATGACGTATACATGGTGGATACACCAAAAGGAAGCGATAACGAGGAACAACGGGACGCGGCGAAGGATAATTCCCCCGAAAAAGAACAAAAACGGCGCGCAAGCGCCACCCGAAGTCCCGCCTCGATAACAATAGCACCCATAATGACCCAGCCGTAGAGCAGGGCGAACCAGTGGACGATGAACATGCAACCAAGCAACCATCCGAACAGGATGAATTGGACAAGCAACCCATCCCCGGCGAAAACAACAGTCCAGACAATCTCACGCCGGACACATCACCGGAGCATAAGAACCTTCACAAAAGGCTCATCGCCACTGCAAGAAGTTTGAAGAAGCAGAAGCGGAAGCTCAAAACAGCGGAAGACATACTCAGAATGAGATGGAGCAAAGTACTCAAGACCGCAGACAAATACGGCAATAGTAACCAAGCAAAGAGCTACCCGAAGCACAAGCTGTTGCCCGAATTCGACGAGGAGGCCGTAGAGCCACCACAATCAAAAAGCAAAGAGGCCGCCTGGCGGATAGACGATCGATGACAATGGCTAAGAGCGCAAGCGCGCCGCACACAATCCGCACATGATACACATAAAGATCCTCGCAAAAAGGATGGCCGGTCAGTCCATTTATGGGCCAAAAAGAGGGCTCCAGGAAGCAACACAACACGCCGAGTATTCAAAGATAACGGCACACCTAAATACAGGGGTGCCGCACACCCACTATGTTTCAGCGATGAGGTACTGGATCATGAATTTCCAGCGGGATTCAAACCCGTAAACATAGAGGCATATGACGGAACAATGCACTTTGAGTCTGGATTTAGGATTACATCCTACACATACATATGGCTAGAGGAGATGATCTCCATGCCATAAAATACCTACCCCTCAAGCTCAAAGGGCCAGCTCGGCATTGGCTCAAAAGCCTCCCAGAAAATACCATTGGAAGTTGGGAAGAGCTCGAGGATGCGTTTCAAGCAAATTTTCAAGGGACTTATGTCCGCCCTCCGGATGCAGACGATTTAAGTCACATAACTCAACAACCCGGAGAGTCAGCACGCAAATTCTGGAACAGGTTCCTCACCAAAAAGAACCAAATAGTCGACTGTCTGAACACCGAAGCCTTAGCAGCTTTTAAACATAACGTCCGAGACGAATGGCTCGCCAGACACCTCGGCCAGGAAAAACCATGAACAATGGCCGTGCTAACGAGCCTCATGACCCGCTTTTGCGCGGGAGAAGATAGCTGGCTAGCAAGATGCAGCACCAGCGACCCGAGTACATCTGAGGTCAGAGATGGAAATGGGAAATCACGACACAGAAAAGATCAGCGCCGGAGTAAGGAAAATGGCCCAAAGAGCACGGCGGTCAACGCCGGGTTCAAAAGCTCTCGGCGAACAACAAAACATTGCCTCTTAAGGACAATAAAGGACGAGCTATCCAACCTAAACAAAATTCGGATAGGATATGTCAAATTCACAAGACTTCGGAAGCTCGCAAACCATACCCACCGAGATTGTTGGGTCTTCAAGCAGTCCGGCCGACTTAACGCCGAACACAAGGGGCTCGACACACCAAGCAAAGACGATGACGAACCCCACAAGCAGAGCGCCGGAAAACAAAAGACTTTCCCACAAGAAGTCAAAACAGTAAACTCACTTCATGTGATAATACGGGACAATGGTGCGGCACCTACTAAAGTACACGTCGCACGGCCCATCCAAGCGGAATCCCGAGATTGGACGTCAAAACCAATTACTTTCGACCATCTGGATTACTCCAGAAGTATTCGAAACGCAGGATGGACTGCTTTGATATTGGATCCTATAATCGACAAACTACAATTTACACAAGTCCTAATGGATGGCGGCAGCGATTTAAACCTGCTATATCCGGACACAATCTACAAGATGGGGATAGACCCTACCAAAATTTGCCATAGCAGCACTTCCTTCAAAGGAGTGACGCCAGGTCCTTACGCCAATTGCACGGGCTCTTTACTACTAGAAGTTGTATTCGATTCATCCGACAACTTCCATCGCGAAAAGTTAATCTTCCATATCACCCCATTTAAAAGTAGCCACCAGGCACTATTGGGACGCGAAGCTTTCGTACGCTTTAACGCAATACCGCATTACGCGTCTCTTACACTTAAAATGCCCGGTCCACGCGGCATCATCTCCTTAAAAGGTCGCTCAAGACCCCGGACACGGCTAGGCGAGTCCGGCATAGATAAACTAGGGGCTTCCTAGCCGCATACCCCTTCACAAGGGGCTATGCGCATGAACAATGAGAGCCAATATAAGCTCAACTTTATTCATTTATTCATACTCTGTTTTGCATACATTTTTTGCACGATACCTTTCCAAACTAAGTTCTCTTTTACAGATGAACAGCGTGCTACACCCGTCCAGGATACAGCACAATGGAGACACAGGCACGGACGTGCAGCAGGGACCCATTGCAAGGATTCTTTTCAGATTAAGACCCTGCATAGACCTTTCTTACTATCTCTTGTTGATACACATCCCCTGGTTTCTTATCATAACCAAGGAGGAGGCTGGCGTTTTGGCATCGGCCGCACCAGAAGTTCTCGCCCGTACCTGGACACTAGGGGCTTAGGGCATTATTCTGCCCGTTATAATAAAGACCGAATACCTCAGGGAGTGTTCGGCGTCTCGAGTTAGGCCTTATATGCATCAGCTCCGAATCATGTCTTTGGTCAAATGTTGGGTTTGCCCGGCTCCTGTGTTTTGCTGCCTTACGTTCCGTATCATCGCTAACGCGGCACCGGAGAACTACTGCGATTGTGCCCCGGTTCGGCCGGGCGAGCACCTCAGTAGAGAAAGCCGAAAACTGACTGTCATGATATAGCGAGAGACTGGTCAACCACTCGATCGACTACCGGAATGTCTAGAATTCCCCCGCTTTGACGAAGGACCATTTCCCGGTCAGGCACATACGCGCCCCGAATTCGGAGAACGCGGTGCCCCTAGGGGCTATATCGTAGCCCCACCTTCGAACTCCTATGGCTAAGTGAAAGTGATAAAGCATTATAGTCCGGTTGCCTAGTTTGCTACGCTACCACCTCCTTCACAGGACCAAGATGTTGGATTAAGTGTGAAAATTCGCTATTTTGCAAACACCCCCGCACCATGTGCGTGGGGGCTGAAGCCGAAGACTGCCACCTTTCAGGTTATATACATTAACGGCCGCACAGGAGATATTTCAATACTTGAACGCACAAGTATAAAAAGCACTTATATTATGAATATCGTTTTACAAATCATACATGCCATTTGAACATAACATTTTTCGAGCACTGCGACTCTATTAAATGAGCGCCCTGCAGGACTTCCCCAAAATAGTGCTCGGCGGGTAACCGGCTCTCGTCCGAACCCCGGGATGCAACGTCGGTGGCATCCATCTCCGCCCAGTATGTCTTAGCATGGGCGAGAGCCATCCGTGCACCCTCTATGCATGCCGACCGCTTCATCGCCTTGATATGCGGCACCGCCCCAAGGAATTGCTGTAATAAGCCAAAATAACTCTTCGGCTTGGGCCTATCCGGCCACAGATGAGCCACTACATCCGTCATGGCAAATCCGGACAATCTATTTAGCTCAGCCCACTTAGCCAACCGATCGGTCAACGGAAGTGAACGCTCCGGACTGTGGAATTGAGACCAAAAAAGCTCTTCCATCTCGTGATCCTTTTGGCTTCGGAAGTGCACAACCGCATCCGCCGCACTCGCCGCCAAATCCAGATAAGGATCCTCCGCACCCCACAGCTGGCCAAGCTAAGCATACTTCTGATCTGTGAACTTCCTGCGTAGCAGAAAGGGCTTTCCAGCCGCAATGTCTCCGGCCTGACGCAGCTCCTCCTTTATAGCCCTCATTGCAGAACGGGCATCCTTGGCTTCGGCGATGGCCTTCTTTAGGTCTTCTTGCTCCGCTCGGCGTTCTTTTTCAAGAACCTCATAGCGGTCGGTAACATCCTTCAGCTTCACGGCCATTCCGGCCATCTCCTCCCTGCTTCGGCAGTGAGCAGCCTTTTCAGCTTTTAGCTCTTCGGCTGCCTTCGAGGCAGCCGCATCACTCCTTCTGGCCTGCTCCTTGGCTCGAGCAAGCTCTGCCCGAAGGTCCTCCACAGCGGCGGCACCATCTGCATTAAGCATACATGTTGTAAGGAGTGGGCATCAGCTCCCTTACTAGGTGACCACGGAGAAACGACCTACCTTGTGACTCGTCAAGTCGTTTATTGACCAACACGATGTCCGCATCCGCAACGTCGAGTTGCCACTTTAGCTCGGCAACTCTATCAGTCCAGCTGGCCACCGGACAATCTGCCACCTGCATAGGAAAGGCGAGAATTAATAACTAAGGTTATGATCCTCGGCACGATGTCGCTTTCGACAACATACCGAGTCTCAGGGGCTACTATCTATACAGGGCGCACTCTATGTGCAAAACTATCAAAAGGCATGTCATTTTTACGTACCTCAAACCCCGCCAGTAAACTTCTGACGGCATCATGCAACCCGCCCTCAGCGGATGAAATTCTTTCAATCACCGTACTCATTCATGTACGGTGATCTTCTGAGATAGACACCCTCTCGAGTAGATCCTTCAGCTCCCCCGGCCGTACACCAGTTGGTGCCGAACTCTCCGGACCTTCCGGACTCGGGGATACCCTCCACGACGACACCTCAGGGTCGTCCGCCCCGCCTGACGGTGCGGCAGATGGAGGTGTCTCGCTCTCCATCATCTCCGGACGAAGGTCCCCCGAAGACGAGCTCAGCTGAGAAGGACGGAGATCCGAACTACAAGGTAAGAAGTTCGGTTATCCTCAGAAGCAAAAATAGGGATGTCCCTTATTACAAAACTCCCCTTTTTTTACTTACGGCTCGCTGGAGGGCTGATTCCTTAGGGGAGATAGTGCGGCCGGGGCTTCCCCTGGCGCAGGACCCTCTGGTGAAGATTTCTTCCCCCGCTTTGAGGCCTTAGCCTCCGGATCTTCGGAAGCGGTTCTCTTCTCCCCCTGGAAGGAGGGATTCTCGATCCCCCCTTTCTCGAAAGCCTCCTTGGTAGAGGTGGTAGTTTCTCTGTTTTCCCCTTCGCCCTCCTCTGAAGGCGCAACCTCCAGCATCTTGACCAACACGGGATCCGGCGCGGTCTCCGGGAGGGGGGCCGGACACCATATCAGTTTTGCTTGCGCTATCCACTCCTGTTCAAAGGACGATTGGTTAAAAGGCAAATCCAAGATATGCAAACAAACGGTATGTCCGGACACAGGGCTACTTACTTGAGTATCCGGGCGATTGCAGCTTAAGCCGGCGTCCTCGGTCAATTCCGGACACACCTCTTGTGATCCGAAGAACAATTTGTACATCTCCACGGGTGTCGTACCCATGAAGTGTTGGAGAGCTTGTGGTCCCTCCGGATTGAATTCCCACAGGCGAAGGGGGCGACGTTTGCAGGGCAGAAGATGCCGAATCAGCATAACCTGCATCACTACGACCAGATTGATCTCCCTCTCTTGGAGGTCTCGAATCCGGCCCTGCAATAGGGGTACGTCCTTGGACGGCCCCCAGTCAAGCCCTTTGTTGACCCATGATGTCAGCCGTTGTGGAGGGCCAGAGCGAAAGACGGGCGGTGGCCTTTGCCTACTACCCCTGGGAGTGGTAATATAGAACCACTCCTGTTGCCACAAACCGAGCTCCTCCTGAAAAGAGCCCTCGGGCCATGGAGCATCGGCCCTCTTGCTTATAATCGCCCCGCCGCACTCTGCCTGACGCCCCTCAATCATCTTCGGCTCCATGTTGAAGGTTTTGAGCCACAAACTGAAGTGAGAGGTGGTGCGGAGGAAGGCTTCGCAGACGGGATGAATGATGAGATATGGAGAATGGACTCCGGAGCCAAGTCATGGAATTCCAGCCCATAGTAAAACATGAGCCCTCTCACAAAATGATCCATCGGGAAGCCTAAACCCCGACGGAGGTGAGACACGAACACGACGCTCTCGCCTCGCTCGGGAGTAAGAATGACTTGCCCTTGGGCAGGCAACCTATGCGAAATCTCGTAGGTTAAGTACCTGGCTTCTCTCAGCTTTAGCACGTCCTCTTCCGTGACGGAGGAGGGCATCCATCGGCCCTGTAGGTCGGAGCCGGACATTGTCGAAGGTCCGGAGCGCTCGAATCTGGAGCCCTGAGTGCTGGAACTTGGGGCGAGGGGTAGATTCGATTGAGGATTGAAGAAAAGAAACGAGCCTTGGTCTCATTATAAAGAGGGAGAATACCAAGAGTCGTCCCCATGACCGTTTGGAACTCGCCTTCGATGGAGGAGGCATGGCAACGGGCGCGGTTGGGTTACCCACGTCCGTATTGATGGGAATCCCAAAATAAGGGGAACACGATCTCTGCTTCGACAAGACGTGCCAAGGAAACCGCTTCGCTAAACGCTACCGAGGTGATATAATAAAATGATTCAAGTAAAGGCTTGGTAGTGGTGTGATGTCACGCCACAAAATACGTCGGCAGATTGAACTTGTGTGAATATTATTCTCTCGGTGGTATGTGGAATTTATTTTACAGGGCGGACACTATCTGGCATTCACAATCTTCTATCAATTATTCGAGGAGGAACCCGCCTTGCAATGCGAAGACAATATGCTGCTGGACTCGTCGTCATTGAAGCCTGGTTCAGGGCTCTTGAGGAGTCTGGACTAGGGGTGTCCGGATAGCCGAACTATCATCATCGGCGGACTCCAAGACTATGAAGATACAAGATTGAAGACTCCGTCCCGTGTCCGGATGGGACTTTCCTTGGTGTGGAAGGCAAGCTTGGCAATACGGATATGTAGATCTCCTACCATTGTAACCGACTCTGTGTAACCCTAGCCCTCTCCGGTGTCTATATAAACCGGAGGGTTTTAGTCCATAGGACGAACAACAATCACAACAACAATCATACCATAGGCTAGCTTCTAGGGTTTAGCCTCCTTGATCTCGTGGTAGATCCACTCTTGTACTACCCATATCATCAATATCAATCAAGCAGGAGTAGGGTTTTACCTCCATCGAGAGGGCCCGAACCTGGGTAAAAACATCGTGTCCCTTGTCTCCTGTTACCATCCGCCTAGACGCACAGTTCGGGACCCCCTACCCGAGATCCGCCGGTTTTGACACCGACAGCGGCCCTCTCATGCCATTTCGCAGATTCCAGCTTCACCTTCAGGGCGGCGGTCTTGCCCTCGAGCTCGGCCTTGAGCAGCTCCAGCTTCAGGCGGTGCTCTTCAGCCAGGTCTGCACATGCCTTCTCCACCCTCTCCTCAACCTCCAGCTGGACCCGGGCCTCTCGGGCGGCGACAACATCCTCAACCGCAGCCGCCTGGAGCTCCCTCACTTCCAGCCGCTCAAAAGCTATGCTCCACAGCCTCCAGCGCTAGGTCTTCTTGGCACCTCAGAAGCTCCGCCTCAACGACAGGCGCCTCGCCCGGTGACATGGCCAGGAGGGCCCGCCGCCCTCGATCTCCTGCTTGAGGGCGGTGTTTGAAGACAGGAGCTCCCGCTCTTGCTCCTCGGCTGCCTCATGACGGCGGTCAACGGCATCGGCCTCCTCCAAGGCGCGGGCGCATCCCTCGCGAGAAGTTGCGAGGCAGGCGGCCGCACGCGGGTCGGCCTGATCGCGCTGAAGTTGTCCAAGGTTGATGGCAACCTTCAGCTGGTGCCATTCGCGTGCCAATCGACGGTCCTCTGCCTCGAGCCGAGTGTCGACATCAGCAAGCTCTCCACCAAGCCGAATCATCGCGCGCATCACCTCGCCGAAGAACTCGAAGCGGACAGCACTGCGCCCGCGCGTGAACTCCAACGAGCGGCCAAGCCTGTCTTCGGCCCTGGGAGCTGCCGAAGGGGCGTGGGACGTCTCGCCTGCCTCGAACTCCAATGCAGCTTCATAGCCCGAAGATGAAGACGGCCCAAGGGGCACCCGACCGCCACCAGTGATCAGCGGGAGAGCCGTCAGCGCGGCCCCCGCCCCCTAGGCCAAGTTGCGGAAGAAGGAGGCAGGAGGCTCGAGTCCGAGGCCCCCTTACGGTGCCCCAGCAGCTAGGGTTGGCCCCGTCCCTTGCGCGGAGGCTGGGCGCGGGGGGCTGCACATTAGGATCAAGCCAGGATCCTTTGAAGTACGCCTCTCCTGAGGCTTCATCACCATGGGGATCCTGCGAGACCTTGATCAGGGGAAAGCATGGCACGCAGGAAGTCACTAGAATAAGGTACTTACTCGTCCACAGCTATGTACTTCCTCAGCTTCAGCGGCCGGCGGGTGTCACCATTGCAGCTCGGAGACCCCTTCCTCTTGCGGAGTGCTTCAAGTTTCAGGCGAGGCCGGCCGGGCATTGAGGGACGGTCCCCAGGAGCAGGAGCGCTCGACAGGGCTCCCTGGGCGGCAGCCTTAGGTGCACCAGGAGGCGCCTCCCCTTCAGCAGCCGCCTCGGAGCCATCACCCCGAGCCTCAGGAGCCTCTTTCTCCAGAGCACCGAGTCACGCCAACCCCGTGGTGGCCCTTTCCTGGGCCTTAGGAGCCTCGGCCTCCAGAGCGCTTGGTGGTGCAAGACTTCCGGAGGTCGCCTCGACAGCGGATGGTGGCGTGCACCCCCCTACTTCCACATTAGGGATGCATGCCACAGAATCAAGAAGCATGGGAGCCACGAGGATGGGATTCTCACGAGGCCCCTCAAGGCCCGCCGGGAGTAACCCCCACTCGTTAAAGAGGGGCATCTGCTCCATGAAGTTCACCTTGTTCGAGCATTGGTAGAGGAGGCAGCCGTTTCCTGGAAGATTGGCGGGTTTGGAGTCGCCTGTTAGAAGCTCAAGCACCTTGTTCAGGGTCTTGGAAGGCAGCGCTGGCTCCTGGAGCCTCATGGAGTCCTCGGCGCCGGTGAAGGCCCACATTGGGCGGGAATGGTGCTGAAGCAGGGCGATGCGCCACTGGACGAATTCCTTCACCACCATTGGCGCTGTCACCCCTAGCTTCTGTAGCCTGGTCAGCCCCTTCCAGACACGGGTAAGCCGACGGTCGACAAGCTTCACATGCCCCCAGCCGGAGCTGGGCTCCGCAGGCACCCGAGGGGTCAAAAGCAGGGGACTGCGCATACCAGCGTCTACAACCAGCCTCTGCTTCCGGAACCCATTCGCGTCTGGCGATAGCTCGAAGTCGATCCCCGAGCCAGCAGTCACCGCAACAGCTTCGAAGGTCACGCACCCCAAGCGTTGGCGGGCGTCGACCAAACGGAGCAAGAAGAAATGGCGAAACAGGGCCACAGAAGGAGCAATGCGGACCATGGCTTCGCAAAGGAAGGCGAAGACAGCTAGGAGGATGATGGAGCGGGGATCTAGGTGCAACAGGTGGATCTCGTAGTGCGAGATTATGGCGTTGAAGAAAGGAGAGAAAGGGGAAATCAGGCCCACGAAGAGGGCATGAAGATGGATGGGAATCTCAGTGGCGCTCATATCATTCACAAGCCAAGATGCGGGTTAGGCGGTCGTCGCCTTCCACTCGTTGGAATCGGCTGCGAGAGCGGGGCGAACCTTGTTTAGCCCCTCCCGATTGATCATCGTCGATACGCTCGAGAGCTGGCTCCAAGGCCGGCGGGGGTCCAGCCGGGGAGCATGACCTTCCCTTCTTCTTCCTCTGCTGCGGGGCCATGGCGGAAGCTAGGAAGGGGGAGCCGCGCCGGCACCAGATCTACGCAAAGGATTGCAAGCCTGGGAAGAGAAGGAGCGAGGGCCAAGCGCGACAATCTATAGGTGCACCAGATCAAGGCAGCATGGGGAAGTGGAGACGCCCACGGCCCATCAGTCGCCACGCGTCGTCCAAGGCCGCAGGTGGTTTGGGCCCGCGGTGCTCCGCACTTGCCCTTTGGCTTCGCCTAGAAACCAAATCCGAGCGCGCCTTGGGCCCGGGGGTGATGTCTACTACACAATCTTCTTCTTGTAGACATTGTTGGGCCTCCAAGTGCAGAGGTTTGTAGGACAGTAGCAAATTTCCCTCAAGTGGATGACCTAAGGTTTATCAATCCGTGGGAGCAGTAGGATGAAGAAGGTCTCTCTCAAACAACCCTGCAACCAAATAACAAAGAGTCTTGTGTCCCCAACACACCCAATACAATGATAAATTGTATAGGTGCACTAGTTCGGCGAACTGATGGTGATACCAGTGCAATATGGATGGTAGATATAGGTTTTTGTAATTTGAAATTATAAAAACAGCAAGGTAGCAAGTAACAAAAGTGAGCAAAAACGGTATTTCAATGCTTTGAAACAAGGCCTAGGGTTCATACTTTCACTAGTGCAAGTTCTCTTAACAAGGATAACATAATTAGATCATATAACAATCCCTCAACATGCAACAAAGAGTTACTCCAAAGTCACTAATAGCAGAGAACAAACGAAGAGATTATGGTAGGGTACGGAACCACCTCAAAGTTATTCTTTCCGATCAATCCATTGGGCTATTCCTATAAGTGTCACAAACAGCCCAAGAGTTCATAGTAAAATAACACCTTAAGACACACACATCAACCAAAACCCTAATATCATCTAGGTACTCCAATGTCACAACAAGTATCTATGGGTATGATTATACGATATTCATCACACGATCTCAGATTAATCCATTCAAACCAACACAAAGAACTTCATAGAGTGCCCCAAAGTTTCTACCAGAGAGTCAAGACGAAAATGCGTGCCAACCCCTATGCATAGATTCCCAAGGTCACGGAACCCGCAAGTAGATCACCAAAACATACATCAGGTGAATCAATAGAATACCCCATTGTCACCACGGGTATCCCACGCAAGACATACATCAAGTGTTCTCAAATCCTTAAAGACTCAATTCGATAAGATAACTTCAAAGGGAAAACTCAATCCATTACAAGAAGGTAGAGGGGTGATGTCTACTACGCAACCTTCTTCTTGTAGACGTTGTTGGGCCTGCAAGTGCACAGGTTTGTAGGACAGTAGCAAATTTCCCTCAAGTGGATGACCTAAGGTTTATCAATCCGTAGGAGGCATAGGATGAAGATGGTCTCTCTCAAACAACCCTGCAATCAAATAACAAAGAGTCTCTTGTGTCCTCAACACACCCAATACAATGGTAAATTGTATAGGTGCACTAGTTCGGCGAAGAGATGGTGATACAAGTGCAAAATAGATAGTAGATATAGGTTTTTGTAATCTGAAATAATAAAAACAGCAAGGTAACTAATGATGAAAGTGAGCGTAAACGGTATTGCAATGATAGGAAACAAGGCCTAGGGTTCATACTTTCACTAGTGCAAGTTCTTTCAACAATAACAACATAGATAGATCATATAACAATCCCTCAACATGCAACAAAGAGTCACTCCAAAGCCACTAATAGCGGAGAACAAACGTAGAGATTATGGTAGGGTACGAAACCACCTCAAAGTTATTCTTTCGGATCGATCTATTCAAGAGTTCGTACTAGAATAACACCTTAAGACACAAATCAACCAAAACCCTAATGTCACCTAGATACTCCATTGTCACTTCAAGTATCCATGGGCATGATTATACGATATGCATCACACAATCTCAGATTCATCAAACAATACAAAGTACTTCAAAGAGTGCCCCAAAGTTTCTACCGGAGAGTCAAGAACGTGTGCCAACCCCTATGCATAGGTTCATGGGCAGAACCCGCAACTTGGTCACCAAAACATACATCAAATAGCACATGATATCCCATTGTCACCACAGATAAACACGGCAAGACATACATCAAGTGTTCTCAAATAAAGACTCAATCCAATAAGATAACTTCAAGAGGGAAACTCAATTCATCACAAGAGAGTAGAGGGGGGAGAAACATCATAAGATCCAACTATAATAGCCAAGCTCGTGATACATCAAGATCGTGTGAAGTCGAGAACACAAGAGAGAGAGAGAGATCAAACACATAGCTACTGGTACATACCCTCAGCCCCGAGGGTGAACTACTCCCTCCTCGTCATGGAGAGCGCCGGGATGATGAATATGGCCACTGGTGATGGATTCCCCCTTCGGCAGGGTGCCGGAACAGGCTCCCGAGAGGTTTTTGGTGGCTACAGAGGCTTGCGGCAGCGGAACTCCCGATCTATCTTGATTTCTGATGGTTCTAGGGTACGTAGGGTTATATAGGCGAAATAAGTCGGTCGGGAGGTGCTCGAGGGGCCCACGTGACAGGGGGCCACAACCCTGTAAGGGGGGCGCGGCCTCCTATCTCGTGGCCTCCTCGAGGATCTTCTGACGTGGACTCCAAGTCTCCAGGATCATATTCTTCCAAAAAATCACGTTGCCGAAGGTTTCATTCCGTTTGGACTCCGTTTGATATTCCTTTTCTTGAAATATCAAACAGCAATAAAACAGCAATATGGGCTGGGCCTCCGGTTAGTAGGTTAGTCCCAAAAATGATATAAATATGTAAAATAAAGCCCATAAACATCCAAAAGGGGTAATATAATAGCATGGAACAATCAAAACTTATAGATATGTTGGAGACGTATCAAGCATCCCCAAGCTTAATTCCTGCTCGTCCTCGAGTAGGTAAATGATAAAAACAGAATTTTTGATGTGGAATGCTACCTAGCATAATTCTTAATGTAATTTTCTTTATTGTGGCTTGAATGTTCAGATCCAAATGATACATAATAAAAGTTCATATTAACGTGAAAATGGTGATACTTCAAGCACACTAATCAAAGTAATCATGTCTTCTCAAAATAACATGGCCAAGAAAGTTATCCCTACAAAATCATAAAGTCTGGCTGTTGCTCTATCTTCATCACACAAAGTATTTAATCATGCACAACCCCGATGACAAGCCAAGCAATTGTTTCATACTTCAATAATCTCAAACTTTTTCAACTTTCACGCAATACATGAGCGTGAGCCATGGACATAGCACTATATGTGGAATAGAATGGTGGTTGTGGAGAAGATAAAAAGGAGAAGATAGTCTCACATCAACTAGGCGTATCAATGGGCTATGGAGATGCCCATCAATAGATATCAATGTGAGTGAGTAGGGATTGCCATGCAACGGATGCACTAGAGCTATAAATATATGAAAGCTCAACAAAAGAAACTAAGTGGGTGTGCATCCAACTTGCTTGCTCACGAAGACCTAGGGCACTTTTGAGGAAGCCCATCATTGGAATATACAAGCCAAGTTCTTATAATGAAAAATTCCCACTAGTATATGAAAGTGACAACATAGGAGACTCTCTATCATGAAGATCATGGTGCTATTTTGAACCACAAGTGTGGAAAAAGAGATAGTAGCATTGTCCCTTCTCTCTTTTTCTCTCATTTTATTTTTTTCTTTTCTTTTTCTTCCTTCTTTTTTTTCTTTTTTTTCTTTGGCCTTCTCTCTCTTTTTTTTGGCCTTTCTATTTTTTTCTTTTTTCTTTTTTTCTTTTTGTAAAGTCCGAAGTCTCATCCCGACTTGTGGGGGAATCATAGTCTTCATCATCCTTCCCTCACTAGGACAATGCTCTAATAATGAAGATCATCACACTTTTATGGATTTACAACTCAAAGCTAGAACAAGATATGACTCTATATGAATGCCTTTGGCGGTGTACCGGGATATGCAATGAATCAAGAGGGACATGTATGAAAATTATGAAGGTGGCCTTGCCACAAATACAATGTCAACTACATGATCATGCAAAAAAGCAATATGACAAAAGTAATGCGTGTCATATGAACGGAACGGTGGAAAGTTGCATGGCAATATATCTCGGAATGGCTATGGAAATGCCATAATAGGTAGGCATGGTGGCTGTTTTGAGGAAGGTAAATGGTGGGTATATGGTACCGGCGAAAGTTGCACGGTACAAGAGAGGCTAGCAATGGTGGAAGGGTGAAGGAGTGCGTATAATCCATGGACTCAACATTAATCAAAAGAACTCATATACTTGTTGAAAAATTTTAGAAGTCATCAAAAATCAAAGCACTACGCGCATGCTCCTAGGGGGATAGATTGGTAGGAAAAGACCATCGCTCGTCCCTGACCGCCACTCATAAGGAAGACAATCAATAAATAAAATTGTACTCCAACTTCATCACAAAGCGGTTCACCATACGTGCATGTTACGGGAATCACAAACTTCAACACAAGCATTCTTTAAATTCATAATCACCCAACTAGCATGACTTTAATATCACTACCTCCATATCTCAAAACCGTTATCAAGCATCAAGTTGATCATAGCATCCAATTCACTTTCTATGATAATTTTTATTATACCCAACTTGGATGCTCATCATTCTAGGACCAACTTTTAAGATCATAGAAAATACCATGCTGCTCTAAAAGACTCTCTAAATAATATAAGTGAAGCATGAGAGACTAGCAATTTCTACAAAATATAGCCACCGACGTGCTCTAAAAGATATAAGTGATGCACTAGAGCAAAAGACAAACTATTCCGAAAGATATAAGTGAAGATCAATGAGTAGCTAAATAATTATGCAACTATGTGAAGACTCTCTCTCATTAAAGAATTTACGATCTTGGTATTGTATTCAAACAGCAAGCAAAACAAAATAAAATGACATTGCAAGGATAGCACAACTCATGTGAAGAAGCAAAAACTTAGGCTCAACCGATACTAACCGATAGTTGTTGGAGAAGAAAGGTGGGATGCCTACCGGGGCATCCCCAAGCTTAGATGCTTGAGACTTCTTGAAATATTATATTGGGGTGCCTTGGGCATCCCCAAGCTTGAGCTTTTGTGTCACTTTAATTCCTCTCATATCATGGTTTCTCTTTTTATCAAAAGCTTTATCCACACCAAACTCAACAAGAACTCGTGAGATAGGTTAGTATAAAACAATGCAAAACCTTATTATTTTCTAATGTAACAAATCACTAAAATTATTATTACACATTGAATACTAAATGCCTCTGCATATTTAACACTCCTATCCTCAAATAGAATCATTAAACAAGCAAGCATATGCAAACAATGCAAACATAACAGCAATCTGTCAAAACAGTACAGTCTGTAAAGAATGCAAGAGTATCCATACTTACCTAACTCCAAAAATTATTAAATAAAATTCCCACCGTAGTAAATTTATCAGAGCTCATTATGCAAAAGGTTTCAACATTATGTCATGCTCTGACTTTTCTAGGGAATTTTTGCAACAGCGGTAAAATTTCTGTTTTCAAACAGCAACATGTATACTAGCAAAATAAGCATGGCAAAGGCTATCCTTGACTTTTTTATTGAAACTAAAGATGCAAAACATTATTCTAAATAACAGCAAGCAAATACTAACAAAAGAAAATGACGCTCCAAGCAAAACACATATCATGTGGTGAATAAAAATATAGCTCCAAGTAAAGTTACCGATGAACGAAGACGAAAGAGGGGGTGCCTTCCGGGGCATCCCCAAGCTTAGGCTTTTGGCTATTCTTGAATATTAACTTGGGGTGCCTTGAGCATCCCCAAGCTTATGCTCTTGCCACTCCTTGTTCCATAGTCCATCAAATCTTCACCCAAAACTTGAAAACTCCACAACACAAAACTCAACAGAAAACTCGTAAGCTCCGTTAGTATAAGAAAATAAAACCACCACTTAGTTACTGTAATAAACTCATTTTAAATTCATATTGGTGTAATATATACTGTATTCCAAATTATCTATGGTTCATACCACTTAATACTAGCCATAGATGCATCAAAATAAGCAAACAACACATAGAAAACAGAATCTGTCAAAAACAGAATAGTTTGTGGTAATCTGTATCAAACATATACTTCTGGAACTCCAAAAATTCTACCAAATTAGTAAGTCCTAAGAAATTTGTGTACCAATCCAGAGCAAAAACAATCAGATCATAATCATGTTTCTGTGAATTAACAAAACTAATTTACTGGGTGCAAAAGTTTCTGATTCTCTGCGGGATCAACACAACTATCACCGTAAGCTATCCTAAAGGTCTTACTTGGCACTTTATTGAAACAAAAGCTATAAAACATGATTACTACAGTAGCATAATCATGTGGACACACAAAAACAGTAAGTATAAATATTGGGTTGTCTCCCAACAAGCGCTTTTCTTTAATGCCTTTTCAAGCTAGGCATGATGATGACAATGATGCTCACATAAAGATAAGAATTGAAACATAACGGGAGCATCATGAAGCATATGACTAGCACATTTAAGTCTAACCCACTTACTATGCATAGGGATTTTGTGAGCAAACAACTTATGGGAACAATACACAACAAGCATAGGAAGGCAAAACAAGCATAACATCAAAACTAGAAGCACATAGAGAGGAAACTTGATATTATTGCAATTCCTACAAGCATATATTGCTCCCTCATAATAATTTTCAGTAGCATCATGAATGAATTCAACAATATAACCAGCACCTAAAGCATTCTTTTCATGATCTACAAGCATAGAATTTTTACTACTCTCCACATAAGCAAAGTTCTTTTCATCAATAGTAGTGGGAGCAAACTCAACAAAATAATTATCATGTGAGGCATAATCCAATTGAAAACTAAAATCATGATGACAAGTTTCATGGTTATAATTATTCCTAATAGCATACAAGTCATCACAATAATCATCATAGATAGCAACTTTTTTCTCATAATCAATTGGAACCTCTTCCGAAATAGTGGAATCATCACTAAATAAAGTTGACACTCTTCCAAATCCACTTTCATGTTCATCACAACAAGATTCAACATCCTCCAAAATAGTGGGATCACTACTTCCTAAAGTAGACACTCTTCCAAACCCACTTTCATCAATATAATCATCATAAATAGGAGGCATGCTTTCATCATAATAAATATTCTCATCAAAACTTGGGGGACAAAAAATATCATATTCATCAAACATAGCTTCCCCAAGCTTGTGGCTTTGCATATCATTAGCATCATGGATATTCAAGGAGTTCATACCAACAACATTGAAATCATGCTCATCATTCAAAGATCTAGTACCAAGCATTTTAATGCATTCTTCTTCTAGCACTTGAGCACAATTTTCCTTTCCATAAAACTCACGAAAGATATTAAAAAGATGAAGCGTATGAGACAAACTTAACTCCATTTTTTTTGTAGTTTTCTTTTATAAACTAAACTAGTGATAAAACAAGAAACAAAAAGATTCGATTTCAAGATCTAAAGATATACCTTAAAGCACTCACCTCCCCGGCAACGGCGCCAGAAAAGACCTTGATGTCTACTACACAACCTTCTTCTTGTAGACGTTGTTGGGCCTGCAAGTGCACAGGTTTGTAGGACAGTAGCAAATTTCCCTCAAGTGGATGACCTAAGGTTTATCAATCCGTAGGAGGCATAGGATGAAGATGGTCTCTCTCAAACAACCCTGCAATCAAATAACAAAGAGTCTCTTGTGTCCCCAACACACCCAATACAATGGTAAATTGTATAGGTGCACTAGTTCGGCGAAGAGATGGTGATACAAGTGCAAAATAGATAGTAGATATAGGTTTTTGTAATCTAAAATAATAAAAACAGCAAGGTAACTAATGATAAAAGTGAGCGTAAACGGTATTGCAATGGTAGGAAACAAGGCCTAGGGTTCATACTTTCACTAGTGCAAGTTCTCTCAACAATAATAACATAGATAGATCATATAACAATCCCTCAACATGCAACAAAGAGTCACTCCAAAGCCACTAATTGCGGAGAACAAACGTAGAGATTATGGTAGGGTACGAAACCACCTCAAAGTTATTCTTTCGGATCGATCTATTCAAGAGTTCGTACTAGAATAACACCTTAAGACACAAATCAACCAAAACCCTAATGTCACCTAGATACTCCATTGTCACTTCAAGTATCGGTGGGCATGATTATACGATATGCATCACACAATCTCAGATTCATCCAACCAACACAAAGTACCTCAAAGAGTGCCCCAAAGTTTCTACCAGAGAGTCAAGAACGTGTGCCAACCCCTATGCATAGGTTCATGGGCGGAACCCGCAAGTTGGTCACCAAAACATACATCAAGTAGCACATGATATCCCATTGTCACCACAGATAAACACAGCAAGACATACATCAAGTGTTCTCAAATAAAGACTCAATCCAATAAGATAACTTCAAGAGGGAAACTCAATTCATCACAAGAGAGTAGAGGGGGGAGAAACATCATAAGATCCAACTATAATAGCAAAGCTCGCGATACATCAAGATCGTGTGAAGTCGAGAACACGAGAGAGAGAGATCAAACACATAGCTACTGGTACATACCCTCAGCCAGGAGGGTGAACTACTCCCTCCTCGTCATGGAGAGCGCCGGGATGATGAAGATGGCCACCGGTGATGGATTCCCCCCGCAGGTCTTGAACGGGCTCCCGAGAGGTTTTTGGTGGCTACAGAGGCTTGCGGCGGCGGAACTCCCAATCTATCTTGATTTCTGATGGTTTTAGGGTAAGTAGGGTTATATAGGTGAAAGAAGTCGGTCGGGAGGTGCTCGAGGGGCCCACGTGACAGGGGGCCACCACCCTGTAAGGGGGGCGCGGCCTCCTATCTCGTGGCCTCCTCGAGGATCTTCTGACGTGGACTCCAAGTCTCCAGGATCATATTCTTCCAAAAAATCGCGCTGCCGAAGGTTTCATTCCGTTTGGACTCCGTTTGATATTCCTTTTCTTCGAAATACTGAAACAGGCAATAAAACAGCAATATGGGCTGGGCCTCCGGTTAGTAGGTTAGTCCCAAAAATGATATAAATATGTAAAATAAAGCCCACAAACATCCAAAAGGGGTAATATAATAGCATGGAACAATCAAAAATTATAGATACGTTGGAGACGTATCAAGGGGGAGAAACATCATAACATCCAACTATAATAGCAAAGCTCGCGGTACATCAAGATCGTGCCAAATCAAGAACACGAGAGAGAGAGAGAGAGAGATCAAACACATAGCTATTGGTACATACCCTCAGCCCCGAGGGTGAACTACTCCCTCCTCATCATGGAGAGCGCCAGGATGATGAAGATGGCCATCGGTGATGGATCCCTCTCCGGCAGGGTGCCGGAACTGGGTCCCGATTGGTTTTTGGTGGCTACAAAGGCTTGCGGCAGTGGAACTCCCGATCTAGGTTATGTTCTGGAGGTTTGGGGATTTATAGGAGAGGTTGGCGTCGAGAATAAGTCAGGGGGCCCCATGGAGAGTCCAAGAGGCAGGCGGCGCGCCCTCCACCCTCGTGGGGCCCATGAGACTCCCCTCCGGTAACTCTTTGTTCCAGTATTTTTTATATTTTCTAGAAAAAATCTCCGTTGATTTTCAGCGCATTTCGAGAACTTTTATTTCTGCACCAAAACAACACCACGATAGTTCTGCTGAAAATAGCGTCAGTCCGGGTTAGTTCTAATCAAATCATACCAAAATCATGTAAAAATATTGTAAACATGGCATGAATACATCAAAAATTATAGATACGTTGGAGACGTATCAGCATCCCCAAGCTTAATTCCTGCTCGTCCTCAAGTAGGTAAATGATAAAAATAGAATTTTTGATGTGGAATGCTACCTAACATATTTATCAATGTAATCTTCTCTACTGTGGCAAGAATATTCAGATCCATAAGATTCAAAACAAAAGTTTAATATTGACATAAAAATGATAATACTTCAAGCATACTAACAAAGCAATCACGTCTTCTCAAAATAACATGGCCAAAGAAAGTTCATCCCTAAAAAATCATATAGTTTGGCTATGCTCCATCTTCATCACACAAAATATTCAAATCATGCACAACCCCGGTTTGAGCCAAGCAATTGTTTCATACTTTAGTATTCTCAAACTTTTTCAAATTTCGAGCAATAAATGATAGTGAGTGATGTCTACTACACAACCTTCTTCTTGTAGACGTTGTTGGGCCTCCAAGTGCAGAGGTTTGTAGGACAGTAGCAAATTTCCCTCAAGTGGATGACCTAAGGTTTATCAATCCGTGAGAGGCTTAGGATGATGATGGTCTCTCTCAAACAACCCTGCAACCAAATAACAAAGAGTCTCTTGTGTCCCCAACACACCCAATACAATGGCAAATTGTATAGGTGCACTAGTTCGGCGAAGAGATTGTGATACAAGTGCAATATGGATGGTAGATATAGGTTTTTGTAATCTGAAAATATAAAAACAGCAAGGTAACTAATGATAAAAGTGAGCACAAACTGTATTGCAATGCTTCGAAACATGGCCTAAGGTTCATACTTTCACTAGTGCAAGTTCTCTCAACAATAATAACATAACTAGATCATATAACTATCCCTCAACATGCAACAAAGAGTCACTCCAAAGTCACTAATAGCGGAGAACAAACGAGGAAATTATGGTAGGGTACGAAACCACCTCAAAGTTATCCTTTCTGATCGATCTATTCAAGTGTCCGTAGTAAAATAACATGAAGCTAATCTTTCTGTTCGATCTATCATAGAGTTCGTACTAGAATAACACCTTAAGACACAAATCAACCAAAACCTTAATGTCACCTAGATACTCCAATGTCACCTCAAGTATCCATGGGTATGATTATATGATATGCATTACACAGTCTCATATTCATCTATTGAACCAACACAAAGAACTTCAAAGAGTGCCCCAAAGTTTCTACCGGAGAGTCAAGACGAAAACGTGTGCCAACCCGTATGCATAAGTTCACAAAGTCACGGAACACGCAAGTTGATCACCAAAACATACATCAAGTGGATCACGTGAATATCCCATTGTCACCACAGATAAGCACATGCAAGACATACATCAAGTGTTCTCAAATCCTTAAAGACTCAATCCGATAAGATAACTTCAAAGGGAAAACTCAATCCATCACAAGAGATTAGAGGGGGAGACACATCATAAGATCCAACTATAATAGCAAAGCTTGCGATACATCAAGATCGTATCACCTCAAGAACACGAGAGAGAGAGAGAGAGATCAAACACATAGCTACTGGTACATACCCTCAGCCCCGAGGGTGAACTACTCCCTCCTCGTCATGGATAGCGCCGGGATGATGAAGATGGCCACCGGTGATGGGTTCCCCCTCCGGCAGGGTGCCGGAACGGACTCCCGAGAGGTTTTTGGTGGCTATAGAGGCTTGCGGCGGCGGAACTCCCGATCTATCTTCTTATTCGATGTTTTTAGGGTTTAAGGGAATATATGGGCGAAAGAAGTCGGTCGGGGGAGCCTCGAGGGGCCCACGAGAGTGGAGGGCGCGCCCCCCTATCTCGTGGCTTCCTCGACGCTTCCTTTACTTCAACTCCAAGTCTCCTGGGTCATAATCTTCCCAAAAATCACGCTGGCGAAGGTTTCGTTCCGTTTGGACTCCGTTTGATATTCCTTTTCTTCGAAATACTGAAACAGGCAATAAAACAGCAATATGGGTTGGGCCTCCGGTTAATAGGTTAGTCCCAAAAGTAATATAAAAGTGTATAATAAAGCCCGTAATCATTCAAAATAGATAACAAAATAGCATGAATGCTTCATAAATTATAAATACGTTGGAGACGTATCAGCATCCCCAAGCTTAATTCCTGCTCGTCCTCGAGTAGGTAAATGTGAAAAGAAAGAATTTATGAAGTGTGAATGCTAGAAGGTGCACAAGTTTGATCAATGATAATTTCAATCACCTTTTCTAGCATGATTATATGTCATAACAGTAGTTCATCTCATAAAACTTCTCAAGATCAAGTAACAAGCTATTCACATGTTAAAGCATCGACCGTAAACTTTCTTGAAAACTAGCAAACTTCATACTCAGTCATCAAACAATTACAATTCATCTTATCTTCAGGAATAGCAAACTCCACATACTCAACTATCATATAGTCTTCTATAATTGCTCACACTCACGCAATACTAATGGTTATGGAGTTTCAATCGGACACTGAGAAAGATAGGGGCTTATAGTGTTGCCTCCCAACGTATTCACCTTTGGGTAATGTCAACAATAATAGTTCATGCTAATTTACATCCAATTGGATATATATATATATATATCAGGATCTTTCCAACACGAGGTGCTTGCCAAAGGATAAAATGAAAAAGGGAAAGGTGAAGATCACCTTGACTCTTTCATAAAGTAAAAGACATAAAGTAAAAGATAGGCCCTTCGCAGAGGGAAGCAGAGGTTGTCATGCGCTTTTAGGGTTGGATGCACAAAATCTTAAAGCGAATGAACGTCACTTTATATTGCCACTTGTATATGGACCTTTATTATGTAGTCCGTCGCTTTTATTGCTTCCATAACAAGATCGTATAAAGCTATTTTCTTCACACCAAAAGATCATACATATTTAGAGAGCAATTTTTATTGCTTGCACCGATGACAACTTACTCGAAGGATCTTGCTCAATCCATAGGTTGGTATGGTGGACTCTCATGGCAAAACTGGGTTTAAGGATATTTGGAAGCACATGTAGTATCTCTACTTGGTGCAAGGAATTTTGGCTAGCATGAGGGGGAAGGGCAAGCTCAACATGTTTGAATGATCCATGATAATATACTTTAACTAAGATGTGAGAAAACATAACCCATTACGTTGTCTTCCTTGTCCAACATCAACTCTTTAGCATGTCATACTTAATAAGTGCTCACAATTATAAAAGATGTCTAGGATAGTATATTTATATGTGAAATCTCTCTTCCTTAAATATATTTTCATGAATTGTTCAAATGACCAATACAATGCTTGCTAACCTTCAATAAATTTACAACCTCTACTTCTTAGATGTGAAGTCATTACTCCCCATGGGATAAGCAAATAAGACATATATAATTTCAGATTTATGACATTCAACCATTTACTCATAGGATATAAGTGAAGCACATGAGTAAATGACAAACTACTCCAAAAAGATATAAGCGAAGATCAATGAGTAACTAAATAACTATGTAACTATGTGAAGACTCTCTCTCATTAAAGAATTTCAGAACTTGGTATTGTATTCAAACAGCAAGCAAAAAGCAAAATAAAATGACATTGCAAGGATAGCACAACTCAAGTGAAGAAGCAAAATTTAGGCTCAACCGATACTAACCGATAGTTGTTGAAGAAGAAAGGTGGGATGCCTACCGAGGCATACCCAAGCTTAGATGCTTGAGACTTCTTGATATATTATCTTGGGGTGCCTTGGGCATCCCCAAGCTTGAACTTTTGTATCTCCTTAATTCCTCTCATATCATGGTTTCTCTTTTTACCAAAAGCTTCATCCACAACAAACTCAACAAGAAATGGTGAGATAGGTTAGTATAAAACAATGCAAAAACTTATCATTTTCTACCGTAACAAACCACTAAAATTATTATTCAACATTGCATACTAAATGCCTCTGCATATTTAATACTCCTATCCTCAAATAGAATCATTAAACAAGCAAACATATGCAAACAATGCACACATAACAGCAATCTGCCAAAACAGTAGAGTCTGTAAAGAATGCAAGAGTATCAATACTTCCCTAACTCCAAAAATTATGAGAAAAATACTAAGCTATAGAATATTTATCAGAGCTCAATATGCAAAAAGTTTCAATATTATACCATTCTCTGATTTTTCTAGGGAATTTTTGCAACAGCGGTAAACTTTCTGTTTTCAAACAGCAACATGTATACTAGCAAAATACGCATGGCAAAGGCTATCCTTGACATTTTTATTGAAAATAAAGATGCAAAACATTATTATAAATAACAGCAAGCAAATAATAACAAAAGAAAATGACGCTCCAACTAAAACACATATCATGTGGCGAATAAAAATATAGCTCCAAGTAAAGTTACCGATGAACGAAGATGAAAGAGGGGATGCCTTCCGGGGCATCCCCAAGCTTAGGCTCTTGGTTGTCCTTGGATATTACCTTGGGGTGCCTTGGGCATCCCCAAGCTTAGGCTCTAGCCACTCCTTATTCCATAGTCCATCGAATCCTTACCCAAAACTTGAAAACTTCACAACACAAAACTCAACAGAAAACTCGTAAGCTCCGTTAGTATAAGAAAATAAAACCACCAATTAGGTACCGTAATGAACTCATTCTAAATTCATATTGGTGTAATATCTAATGTACTCCAACTTATCTATGGTTCATACCCTCCGATACTACTCATAGATTCATCAAAATAAGCAAACAACACATAGAAAACAGAATCTGTCAAAAACAAAACAGTCTGTAGTAATCTGTATCAAAAGTATACTTCTGGACCTCCAAAAATTCTACAAAATTAGGAGGTCCTAAGAAATGTGTGTATCAATCCAGATCAAAGCTAATCAGATCAGAAGCACGTTTATGTGAATTATCTAAACTAATTTACTGGGTGCAAAAGTTTCTGATTTTCAGCAGGATCAACACAACTATCACCGTAAGCTATCCTAAAGGTCTTACTTGGCACATTATTGAAACAAAAGCTATAAAACATGATTACTACAGTAGCATAATCTAGTGAACACACAAAAACAGTAAGGATACATATTGGGTTGTCTCCCAACAAGAGCTTTTCTTTAATGCCTTTCTAGCTAGGCATGATGATGGCAATGATGCTCACATAAAAGATAAGAATTGAAACATAACGGGAGAATCATGAAGCATATGAATAGCACATTTAAGTCTAACCCTCTTCCTATGCATAGGGATTTTTTGAGCAAACAACTTATGTGAACAATAATCAACTAGCATAGGAAGGTAAAACAAGCATAACTTCAAGATTTGAAGCACATAGAGAGGAAACCTGACATTATTGCAATTCCTACAAGCATATGTTCCTCCCTCATAATAATTTTCAGTAGCATCATGAATTAATTCAACAATATAACCAGCACATAAAGCATTATTTTCATGATCTACAAGCATAGAAAATTTACTACTCTCCACATAAGCAAAATTCTTCTCATGAATAGTAGTGGGAGCAAACTCAACAAAATAATTATCATGTGAGGCATAATCCAATTGAAAACTAAAATCATGATGAAAAGTTTCATGGTTATCATTATTCCTAATAGCATACAAGTCATCGCAATAATCATCATAGGTAGCAACTTTGTTCTCGTAATCAATTGGAACCTCTTTCGAAATAGTGGATTCATCAGAAAATAAAGTTGACACTCTTCCAAACCCACTTTCATCAATATAATCATCATAAATAGGAGGCATGCTTTCATCATAATAAATATTCTCATCAAAACATGGGGGACTAAAAATATCATATTCATCAAACATAGCTTCCCCAAGCTTGTGGCTTTGCATATCATTAGCATCATGGATATTCAAGGAATTCATACTAACAACATTGCAATCATGCTTATCATCCACATATTTTATGCCAAGCATTCTATGTAATTCTTCTTCTCGCACTTGAGCATAATTTTCCTTTCCATCATTCTCACGAAAGATATTAAAAAGATGAAGTGTATGAGACACACTCAAATCCATTTTTTGTAGTTTTCTTTTATAAACTAAACTACTGATAAAACAAGAAACAAAAAGATTCGATTGCAAGATCTAAAGATATAACTTCAAGCACTCACCTCCCCGGCAACGGCGCCAGAAAAGAGCTTAGTTGACGGGGTGTGAGTGCCGCTTACCTAGCCTCCCCGGCAACAGCGCCGGAAAAGAGCTTGATGTCTAGTACACAACCTTCTTGTAGACGTTGTTGGGCCTGCAAGTGCACAGGTTTGTAGGACAGTAGCAAATTTCCCTCAAGTTGATGACCTAAGGTTTATCAATCCGTGGGAGGCGTAGGATGAAGATGGTCTCTCTCAAACAACCCTGGAACCAAATAACAAAGATTCTCTTGTGTCCCCAACACACCCAATACAATGGTAAATTATATAGGTGCACTAGTTCAGCGAAGAGATGGTGATACAAGTGCAATATGGATGGTAGATATAGGTTTTTGTAATCTAAAAATATAAAAACAGCAAAGGTAACTAATGATAAAAGTGAGCATAAACGGTATTGCAATGATAGGAAACAAGGCATAGGGTTCATACTTTCACCAGTGCAAGTTCTCTCAATAATAATAACATAGATAGATCATATAACAATCCCTCAACATGCAACAAAGAGTCACTCCAAAGCCACTAATAGCGGAGAACAAACGAAGAGATTATGGTAGGGTACGAAACCACCTCAAAGTTATTCTTTCGGATTGATCTATTGAAGAGTTCGTACTAGAATAACACCTTAAGACACAAATCAACCAAAACCCTAATGTCACCTAGATACTCCATTGTCACCTCAAGTATCCATGGGCATGATTATATGATATGCATCACACAATCTCAGATTCATCTATTCAACCAACACAAAGTACTTCAAAGAGTGCCCCAAAGTTTCTACCGGAGAGTCAAGACGAAAACGTGTGGCAACCCCTATGCATAGGTTCATGAGCGGAACCCGCAAGTTGATCACCAAAACATACATCAAGTGGCACGTGATATCCCATTGTCACCACATATAAACACGGCAAGACATACATAAAGTGTTCTCAAATCCTTAAAGACTCAATCCGACAGGATAACTTCAAAGGGAAAAACTCAATTCATCACAAGAGAGTAGAGAGGGAGAAACATCATAAGATCCAACTATAATAGCTAAACTCGCGATACATCAAGATCGTGCCATAGAGAGAACACGAGAGAGAGAGATCAAACACATAGCTACTGGTACATACCCTCAGCCCCGAGGGTGAACTACTCCCTCCTCGACATGGATAGCGCTGGTATGATGAAGATAGCCACCGGTGATGGGTTCCCCCTCCGGCAGGGTGCCGGAATGGACTCTCGAGAGGTTTTTGGTGGCTACAGAGGCTTGCAGCGGCGGAACTCCTGATCTATCTTCGTATTCTATGTTCTTAGGGTATAAGGGAATATATAGGCGAAAGAAGTCGGTCGGGGGAGCCTCAAGGGGCCCATGAGATGTGGAGGGCGAGCCCAGGGGGTGGGCGCGCCCCCCTATCTCGTGGCTTCCTCGACGCTTCCTTTACTTCAACTCCAAGTCTCCTGGGTCATAATCTTCCCAAAAATCACGCCGCTGAAGGTTTCATTCCGTTTGGACTCCGTTTGATATTCCTTTTCTTCGAAATACTGAAACAGGCAATAAAACAGCAATATGGGCTGGGCCTCCGGTTAATAGGTTAGTCCCAAAAGTAATATAAAAGTGTATAATAAAGCCCGTAATCCTTCAAAACAGATAATAAAATAGCATGAATGCTTCATAAATTATAGATACATTGGAGACGTATCACCGTCCTCTAAAATGATATAAGTGATGCACTAGAGCAAACGACAAACTACTCCAAAAGATATAAGTGAAGATCAATGAGTAGTCAAATAATTATGTAACTATGTGAAGACTTTCTAACATTTAAGAATTTCGGATCTTGGGATATTATTCAAACAGCAAGCAAAACAAAATAAAATAAAATGATGCTCCAAGCAAAACACATATCATGTGGTGAATAAAAATATAGCTCCAAGTAAGGTTACCGATGAACAAAGACGAAAGAGGGGATGCCATCCGAGGCATCCGCAAGCTTAGGCTCTTGGTTGTCCTTGAATATTACCTTGGGCTGCCTTGGGCATCCCCAAGCTTAGGCTCTTGCCACTCCTTATTCCATAGTCCATCGAATCTTTACCCAAAACTTGAAAACTTCACAATACAAAACGCAACAGAAAACTCGTAAGCTCCGTTAGTATATGAAAATAAATCAACACTTTTGGTACTGTTGTGAAATCATTATAAATTCATATTGGTGTAATATCTACTGTATTCCAACTTCTCTATGGTTCATACCCTCCTATACTACTCATAGATTCATCAAAATAAGCAAACAACACATAGAAAACAGAATCTGTCAAAAACAGAACAGTCTATAGTAATCTGTAACTCTCAAATACTTCTGTAACTCCAAAAATTCCGAAATAAATTGGTCATCGCCGAGCCCACCACAGCGCCACGACCAGAGGCTTTTGCAGGTGAAGACTACTTTAGTCAGGATAGAATGTACTTCTTGTCTCCCTTCAAATCTGGCCGTTGTGGGATCCCTTCCCGCCAACATTTGGGAAGAGTACCAAGGCCACTATAAATAGGACTTAGCCACCACCATAGAGAGGGGGATCAATCCGGAACGGAGCAAAGCCATTCCTCCTTCACCAGCTCTCTTGAGCTCAAGAACACCTCACCTCCTGAGGCTGTTCATCCACTGTACTAGTTCATCCTCAGCCCCTCAAGGCAATCCACCACAAAGTTGGAGTAGGGTATTACACTGCAAGGTGGCCCGAACCAGGATAAAATGTTGTGTCTCTTTGTCCCTTTGAGCTCGACGCGCTATGCTATGAGGATCGCGAGTAGGCAGGCTGGGTAGGTTGAGATCTCTGCACGCACCCCAGAGTTCGAACCCCTCAAGGGTTTGCGGAACCCGAAATCCAACAAGCGTGCCGATGGCGATCACATCGACCTTGGAACCATTTCCGACGTGCATCGTCACCTCGTCCTTAACCAATCTTCATTTACTCCATAGCCCCTGTTTTGAGTTGCAACTATGAGCAACAGAACTAGTATCAAATACCCAGGCGCTACTACGAGCATTAGTAAGGTACACATCAATAACATGTACATCAAATATACCTTTCACTTTGCCATCCTTCTTATCTGCCAAATACTTGGGGCGGTTCCGCTTCCAGTGACCAGTCCCTTTTCTGTAGAAGCACTTAGTTTCAGGCTTAGGTCCAGACTTGGGCTTCTTCCCAGGAGTAGCAACTTGCTTGCTATTCTTCTTGAAGTTCCCCTTGTTCCCTTTGCCATTTTTCTTGAAACTAGTGGTCTTGTTGATCATCAACACTTGATGCTCCTTCTTGATTTCTACCTCCGTAGCCTTCTTGATTTCGTTAGTTCATCACGAAGCCTTTATAGCTTGGTGGCAGTGATTGAAGAACTCTGTCAATGAGACTATCATCGGGAAAATTAACTCCCAGGTGAGTCAAGTGGTTATGGTACCCAGACATTCTGAGTATGTGTTCACTGACAGAACTATTCTCCTCCATTTTACAGCTATAGAACTTGTTGGAGACTTCATATCTCTCAACTCGGGCATTAATTTGCTTGAAATATTAACTTCAATTTGTGGAACATCTCATATGCTCCATGACATTCAAGACGTCTTTGAAGTCTTGATTCTAAGTCGTAAAGCATGGCACACTGGACTATCGAGTAGTCATCAGCTTTGCTCTGCCAAACGTTCATAACGTTCACAGTTGCTCCTGCAGCAGGCCTTGCACCTAGTGGTGCTTCCAGGATGTAATTCTTCTGTGCAGCAATGAGGATAATCCTCAAGTTACGGACCCAATCCGTGTAATTGCTACCATCATCTTTGAACTTAGCTTTCTCTAGGAACGCATTAAAATTCAAGGGAACGATAGCACAGGCCATTGATCCACAACAACATAGACATGCAAAAGCTATCAGGACTAAGTTCATGATAAATTAAAGATCAATTAATCATATTACTTAAGAACTCCCACTTAGATAGACATCCCTCTAGTCATCTAAATGATCACGTGATCCAAATCAACTAAACCATGTCCGATCATCACGTGAGATGGAGTAGTTTTCAATGGTGAACATCTCTATGTTGATCATATCTACTATATGATTCACGTTCAACCTTCCGGTCTCAGTGTTCTGAGGCCATATCTACATATGCTAGGCTCGTCAAGTTTAACCCGAGTATTCTGCACGTGCAAAACTGGATTGCACCCGTTGTATGTGAATGTAGAGCTTATCACACCCGATCATCATGTGGTGTCTCGGCACGACAAACTGTAGCAACGGTGCATACTCAGGGAGAACACTTATACCTTGAAATTTAGTAAGGGATCATCTTATAATGCTACTGTCGTACTAAGCAAAGTAAGATGCATAAAAGATAAACATCACATGCAATCAAAATATGTGACATGATATGGCCATCATCATCTTGTGCTCATGATCTCCATCACGGAAGCATCGTCATGATCTCCATCATCACTGGCTTGATACCTTGATCTCCATCGTTGCATCGTTGTCGTCTCGCCAACTATTGCTACTATGACTATCACTACCGCTTAGTGATAAACTAAAACAATTACATGGCGATTGCATTACATACAATAAAGCGACAACCATATGGCTCCTGCCAGTTGCCGATAATTTTGTTACAAAACATGATCATCTCATACAACAAATTATATCACATCATGTATTGACCATATCACATCACAACAAGCCCTGCAAAAACAAGTTAGACGTCCTCTACTTTATTGTTGCAAGTTTTACGTGGCTGCTATGGGCTTCTAGCAAGAATTGTTCTTACCTACGCATCAAAACCACAATGATTTTTCGTCAAGTGTGTTGTTTTAACCTTCAACAAGGACCGGCCATAGTCAAACTCGATTCAACTAAAGTTGGAGAAATAGACACCCCCCATCTACCTATGTGCAAAGCACATCGGTAGAACCAGTCTCATGAACGCGGTCATGTAATGTCGGTCCGGGCCGCTTCATCCAACAATACCGCCGAATCAAAGTAAGACGTTGGTGGTAAGCAGTATGACTATTATCGCCCACAACTCTTTGTGTTCTACTCGTGCATATATCATCTACGCATAGACCTGGCTCGGATGCCACTTTTGGGTAGCGTAGTAATTCAAAAAAATCCTACGATCACGCAAGATCTATCTAGGAGATGCATAGCAACAAGACAGGAGAGTGTGTCCATGTACCCTCGTAGACCGAAAGCGGAAGCGTTTAGTAACACGGTTGATGTAGTCGAACGTCTTCACGATCCAACCGATCCAAGTACCGAACATACGGCACTTCCATGTTCAGCACACATTCAGCACGATGACGTCCCTCGTGCTCTTGATCCAGTTGAGGACGAGGGAGAGTTCCATCAGCACGACTGTGTGGCGACGGTGATGATGATGTTACCGGCGCAGGGCTTCGCCTAAGCACTACAATGATATGATCGAGGTGCTAAACTGTGGAGGAGGGCACCGCACACGGCTAAGAGATTGACTATTGTCCTTTGGGGTGCCCCCCTTGCCCTCGTATATAAAGGAGGGAGGGAGGAGGCCGGCGGCCAGGAGAGGCGCGCACCATAGGGGGAGTCCAACTAGGATTCCCAATCCTAGTTGGAGTCCCCTTCCTTTTTCCAAGAGGGGGAGAGAGGGAAGGAGGAGGAGAGGGAGAAGGAAAGAGGGGGGCGCCGCCGCCTCCCTAGTCCAATTCGGACTTGCCATGGGGGGGGGCGGCCACCCTGCGACCATCCTCTCCTTTCCACTAAGGCCCATGAAGGCCCACTACTTCCCCCGAGGGGTTCCGGTAACCTCCCGATACTCTGGAAAATGTCCGAACCTTTCTGAAACCTTTCCAGTGTCCGAACATAACCTTCCAATATATCAATCTTTATGCCTCGACCATTTCGAGACTCCTCGTCATGTCCGTGTCTCATCCGGGACTCCGAACAAACTTTGGTCATCAAATCACATAACTCATAATACAAATTGTCATCGAATGTTAAGCGTGCGGACCATACGGGTTCGAGAACTATGTAGAGATGATCGAGACACATCTCTGATCAATAACCAATAGCAGAACCTAGATTCTCATATTGGCCCCTACATATTCTATGAAGATCTTTATCGGTCAAACCGCGCAACAACATACGTTGTTCCCTTTGTCACTTTATGTTACTTGCCCAAGATTCGATCGTCGGTACCATCATACCTAGTTTAATCTCGTTACCGGCAAGTCTCTTTACTCGTTCCGTAATGCTTCATCCCGCAACTAACTTATTAGTCGCATAGCTTGCAAGGCTTATAGTGATGAGCATTACCGAGAGGGCCCAGAGATACCTCTCCGATACACAGAGTGACAAATCCTAGTCTTAATCTATGCCAACCCAACAAACACCTTCGGAGACACCTGTAGAGCATATCTATAATCACCCAGTTACGTTGTGACGTTTGATAACACACAAGGTGTTCCTCCGATATTTGGGAGTTGCATAATCTCATAATCAGAGGAACATGTATAAGTCATGAAGAAAGCAGTAACGATAGAACTGTAACGATCATAATGCTAAGCTAACGGATGGATCTTGTCCATCACATCATTCTCCTAATGATGTGATCCCGTTCATAAAATGACAACACATGTCTATGGTTAGAAAACATAACCATCTTTGATTAACGAGCTAGTCAAGTAGAGGCATACTAGGGACACTATGTATTGTCTATGTATTCACACATGTACTAAGTTTCCAGTTAATACAATTCTAGCATGAATAATAAACATTTATCATGATATAAGGAAATATAAATAACAACTTTATTATTGCCTCTAGGGCATATTTCCTCCAGAGTCGTCACGCACGTCCACCACGGCGCAGATGCCCGACTTCCATCCCCACTCGTAAGCCTCCCGTTTGTCCACCTCTCCCGGGGACTGTTCACCGAAGGTGAGCGTGGTCGCGCCGGTCACACCCGCGCCCATGGCTGTCGACCTCAACACCACACCTGTGGCTGGTGGGTCATCCATCAGGGGCCAGAGGAAACACCCGTGAGAGATCCCCATAGTATGCATCCCGACCCCCGCAACCTGTTCAACACAATGTCGGCCACGAACGACGACACAACCAACCAGTTCATCATGGAGACATCATCTTCGAGGGTGGTGTGTGTGCAACGGCCTTCGATCCCGACAAGACCCAAAGCCATGACGGTCGAGGCCCCTTCATGGCTGCCCACGAGGGCACGGCCGACACCTTTGCTCAAGGCATTGGTGGCACAGTCGCCCCCTTCACACAAGGCCAAGATGGCACGGACATCACTTTCCCACAAGGCCACGAGTTTCTGGCGGCCTGAAGAAGAAGATGAAGTGGACATCGAGGGGGAACCTTTGTTTTTTGCCGACGAGCTCACCACCCAAGCCAATGCAAACAAAAGTGCCAAATCATTCGGACGAAGGCATACACAAGGGATGAGGACAAACTCCTTTGTGAATGTTGGAGGGACATTGGACAAGATCCCAAGATCGACGTTGAGAAAAAGTCATCATCCTTTTGGCTAAGAGTTCATCGCCAATCTCATGAACGTAAGAAGTTCGCGCCGTACAAGATGGAGAGAAAGCGTGGGTGGATGTCCCTTTCAAAGCGTTGGAGGATCATACAACAAGAGTGCATAAGTTTTGTGCAACCCTTGAGAGCATCGAGGACCGTCCCGTGTGTGGCCTCGGCATCAAAACATGGTATACATTCCTCCATCCTCCTTTTCATTGTTTCATACTGGCATTGCCCAAATGAATATGCATTCGTATCTTCATTTGTAGGCATTCCAAGCTTTGAAAGCATTCAAGGCCCGACATGGGAACAAACCGTTCACCCTCATCCATTGTTGGATGGTCAAAAAAGGCGACGAGAAATTCAAGGAGCAATATGCGGTCCTACAGAAGAATGGAGGGACGGAAGCCATCGAGGAGCATGGTGAGGGAGAGAAGCCGCGGCCGCGGGGAAAGACCAACTCCAAGAAAAGGGACAAGCGTGATGCCGCGTCGATTGTCTTGCAAGCAACTTTGCAAGGCATGATGACTCAAAAAGGATACAAGGAAGGAGAAGCGTTGACAAGACAAAGAAGAGCAAATGAAGGCCTAAATGGAGATACAAAGGAAGAAGCTCGAGATGGAGACACAGATGCAAGCGGAGAAGCTTGAGATGGAGGCGGAGATGCAAAGGAAAATGATCGAGATCGAGGCTACCAAAACCAAGACCGAAACAAAAGATAACAAATCATACCTAAAATAATTCAGAGGAGATTCAAATATTGTTCATAGATAATCTTGATCATAAACCCACAATTCATCGGATCTCAACAAACACACCGCAAAAAGTATTACATCGAATAGATCTCCAAGAAGATCGAGGAGAACTTTGTATTGAGATCCAAAGAGAGAGAAGAAACCATCTAGCTAATAACTATGGAACCAAAGGTGTGAGATAAACTACTCACACTTCATCGGAGAGGCTATAGTGTTGATGTAGAAGCCCTCCGTGATCGATTCCCCCTCCGGCGGAGCACGGAAAAGGCCCCAAGATGGGATCTCACGGGTACAGAAGGTTGCAGCGGTGGAAATAGGGTTTCGTGGTGCTCTCGGATGTTTTCAGGGTATATGAGCATATATAGGCGAAATAAGACAGTCGGGGGAGCCACGAGGGGCCCACGAGGGTGGGGGCGCGCCTACCCCCCTGGGCGCGCCTCCCTGCCTCGTGACCGCCTCGTTGCTTCCTTGACGTCCACTTCAAGTCTCCTGGATTGCGTTTGTTCCAAAAATGACTTTCCCGAAGGTTTCATTCCGTTTGGACTCCGTTTGATATACCTTTTCTGCGAAACACTGAAATAGGCAAAAAAAAAAGCAATTTGGACTGGGCCTCCGGTTAATAGGTTGGTCCCAAAAATAGTATAAAAGTGTATAATAAAGCCCATTAAACATCCAAAACAGATAATATAATAGCATGGAACAATCAAAAATTATAGATACGTTGGAGATGTATCAAGCATACCCAAGCTTAATTCCTACTCGTCCTCGAGTAGGTAAATGATAAAAATAGAATTTTTGATGTGGAATGCTACCTAGCATAATTCTCAATGTAATTTTCTTTATTGTGGCATGAATGTTCAGATCCGAAAGATTCAAGACAAAAGTTTAATATTGACATAAGAGTAATAATACTTCAAGCATACTAACAAAGTAATCATGTCTTCTCAAAATAACATGGCCAAATAAAGTTATCCCTACAAAATCATATAGTCTGGCTATGCTCTATCTTCATCACACAAAATATTTAAATCATGCACAATCCCGATTTTAGCCAAGCAATTGTTTCATACTTTAGTATTCTCAAACTTTTTCGATCTTCATGCAATACATGAGCGTGAGCCATGGACATAGCACTATAGGTGGAATAGGATGGTGGTTGTGGAGAAGACAAAAAAGGAGAAGATAGTCTCACATCAACTAGGCGTATCAACGGGCTATGGAGATGCACATTAATAGATATCAATGTGAGTGAGTAGGGATTGCCATGCAACGGATGCACTAGAGCTATAAGTGTATGAAATCTCATCAAAAGAAACTAAGTGGGTGTGCATCCAACTTGATTGCTCACGAAGACCTAGGGCAATTTGAGGAAGCCCATCATTGGAATATACAAGCCAAGTTCTATAATGAAAAATTCCCACTAGCATATGAAGGTGACAACATAGGAGACTCTCTATCATGAAATCATGGTGCTACTTCGAAGCACAAGTGTGGTAAAAGGGTAGTAACATTGTCCCTTCTCTCTTTTTCTCTCATTTCTTTGGTGGGCTTCTTTGGCCTCTTTTTTTTCTTTGGGCTTCTTTGGCCTCTTTATTTTTCATAAAGTCCGGAGACTCATCCCAATTTGTGAGGGAATCATTGCTTCCATCATCCTTTGCTCACATGGGACAATGCTCTAATAATGAAGATCATCACACTTTTATCTAGTTACAACTCAAGAATCTTAGAATAAAATATGACTCTATGTGGATTCCTCCGACGGTGTACCGGGATAATGAATCAAGAGTGACATGTATGAAAGAATTATGAATGGTGGCTTTGCCACAAATACGATGTCAACTACATGATCATGCAAAGCAATATGACAATGGTGGAGCGTGTCATAATAAACGTAACGGTGGAAAGTTGCATGGCAATATATCTCAGAATGGCTATGGAAATGCCATAATAGGTAGGTATGGTAGCTGTTTTGAGGAAGGTATATGGTGGGTGTATGATATCAGCGAAAGTTGCACGGCACAAGAGAGGCTAGCAATGGTGGAAGGGTGAGAGTGCGTATACTCCATGGACTCAACATTAGTCATGAAGAACTCACATACTTATTGCAAAAATCTACAAGTTATCAAAACAAAGTACTACGCATGCTCCTAGGGGAAGGGTTGGTAGGAGTTAACCATCGCGCGATCCCGACCTCCACACATAAGGAAGACAATCAATAAATAAATCATGCTCCAACTTCATCACATAACGGTTCACCATACGTGCATGCTACGGGAATCACAAACTTTCAACACAAGTATTCCTCGGATTCACAACTAATCAACTAGCATGACCCTAGTATTACCATCCTCATATCTCAAAACAATCATCAAGTATCAAACTTCTCATAGCATTCAATGCACTTTATATAATAGTTTTTATTATACCTATCTTGGATGCTCATCATATTAGGACTAAAATTCTAACCAAAGCAATTACCATGCTGTTCTAAAGGACTCTCAAAATAATATAAGTGAAGCATGAGAGATCAATAATTTCTATAAAATAAAACCACCGCCATGCTCTAAAAAGATATAAGTGAAGTACTAGAGCAAAATTATCAAGCTCAAAAGATATAAGTGAAGCACATAGAGTATTCTAATAAATTCCGATTCATGTGTGTCTCTCCCAAAAGGTGTGTACAAAAAGGATGATTGTGGTAAACTAAAAAGTAAAGACTCAAATCATACAAGACTCTCCAAGCAAAACACATATCATGTGGTGAACAAAAATATAGCATCAAGTAAAGTTATCGATGGACGAAGATGAAAGAGGGGATGCCTTCCGGGGCATCCCCAAGCTTAGGCTTTTGGTTGTCCTTGAATTGTACCTTGGGGTGCCTTGGGCATCCGCAAGCTTAGGCTCTTGCCACTCCTTATTCCATAATCCATCAAATCTTTACCCAAAAACTTGAAAACTTCACAACACAAAACTCAACAGAAAATCTCATGAGCTCCGTTAGCGAAATAAAACAAACCACCACTTTAAGGTACTGTAATGAACTCATTCTTTATTTATATTGGTGTTAAACCTACTGTATTCCAACTTCTCTATGGTTCATACCCCCCGATACTAGCCATAGATTCATCAAAATAAGCAAACAACACACGAAAAACATAATCTGTCAAAAACAGAACAGTCTGTAGCAATCTGTAACTTTAGAATACTTATGGAACCCCACAAATTCTACAAAAATAGTAAGTCCTATATAATTTGTTTATTAATCTTCTTCAAAAAGAATCAACTGAAAATCACGTTTCTGTGATTTATGAAAATTATTCTCGTGCGCGCAAAAGTTTCTGTTTTTCAGCAAGATCAAATTAACTACCACCGTAGGTTATCCTAAAGGTTTTACCACAAACACTAATTAAAACATAAAACCACATCTAACCAGAGGCTAGATGAATTATTTATTACTAAACAGGAACAAAAAGCAAACAACAAAAATAAAATTGGGTTGCCTCCCAACAAGCGCTATCATTTAACGCCCCTAGCTAGGCATAAAAGCGAGAATAGATCTAAGTATTGCCATCTTTGGTATTTAATTCTTCAATAGAACACTTATAACCCTTAGGAGTTTCCCTCTTTTTAGTAATGATTAAACTCCTAGGCAAGAAATCAAGAAATTCGTTTGTAGCAAAAAGGTTCCTTAATGATAGCGAAAAAACTGGGGTGAACACTTATTGATTTGAGATCCGCATTTTCCTTACTAGAAAATTCACCCTTATTTTTAGGAACATACATTAATTGGGAATTTTTGGTAGTAGGAGGATTTGGAATATTTTTCATGGAAGAAAAGGCAGACCTAAGTTGGTAATAATATCCTCAAGTTTACCGATTCTTGTGGAATCTTAATCTCTTCTTTCGTTAACTATAGGTTCCTTTTCTTTAAGATTTTTCAGAGTAACTCCAACCTTAGATCCGTATTGGGTAATTTGGTTGTGGTTCTTTTTATCCAAATTTTCAATTAACTCTATAGTGGAAACTTTATTTTCAATAATGTCAAGCCTTTGCATCACATGTTCCAAAGTTAAAACAGTTCCATTAACCAAAAGAGGTGGTGGACCAAACAAATCTATCATAGCATTATAAGAATCAAAATTATGGCTACCCAAGAAATTCCCTCCAGTAATGGTATCAAGAATATATCTGTTCCAAGGAGTAATGCCTACATAAAAATTGCGAAGAAGAACGGAAGTAGATTGCTTCCTAGTAGATCTATTCTGAGCATTGCAAATTCTATGCCAAGCATCTTTTAGGTTTTCTCCCTCCCTTTGTTTAAAATTAAGAACTTCATGATCGGGAGTACTAACAATGATAGAAGGACTAGCCATGACGACGAACGACGACACAAGAAGCAAGCGTAAAAGAGGAGAACGGGAAAGAGAGGGAGAATAAAACGGCAAGGGTGAAGTGGGGGAGAGGAAAACGAGAGGCAAATGACAAATAATATAATGCGAGGGATAAGAGTTTGTGATGGGTACTTGGTATGTCTTGACTTGTGCGTAGTCTCCCCGGCAACGGCGCCAGAAATCCTTCTTGCTACCTCTTGAGCATGCGTTGGTTTTACCTTGAAGAAGAAAGGGTGATGCAGCAAAGTAGCGTAAGTATTTCCCTCAGTTTTTGAGAACCAAGGTATCAATCCAGTAGGAGGCTACACTCAAATCCCTCGTACCTACACAAACAAATAAGAACCTTGCAACCAACGCGATAAAGGGGTTGTCAATCCCTTCACGGCCACTTGCAAAAGTAAGATCTGATAGAGATAATACGATAAATATTTTTGGTATTTTTATGATATAGATTGGAAAGTAAAGATTGCAAAATAAAATAGATCGGAAACTTATATGATGAAAAATAGACCCGGGGGCCATAGGTTTCACTAGTGGCTTCTCTCAAGATAGCATAAGTATGAACAAATTACTATCGAACAATTGATAGAAAAGTGCATAGTTATGAGAATATCTAGGCATGATCATGTATATAGGCATCACGTCCGCGACAAGTAGATCGAAACGATTCTGCATCTACTACTATTACTCCACACATCGATCGCTATCCAGCATTCATCTAGAGTATTAAGTTCATAAGAACAGAGTAACGCATTAGGCAAGATGACATGATGTAGAGGGATAAACTCAAGCAATATGATATAAACCCCATCTTTTTATCCTCGATGGCAACAATACAATACGTGCCTTGCTGCCCTGCTATCACTGGGAAAGGACACCGCAAGATTGAACCCAAAGCTAAGCACTTCTCTCATTGCAAGAAAGATCAATCTAGTAGGCCAAACCAAACTGATAATTCGAAGAGACTTGCAAAGATAACAAATCTTGCATAAAAGAATTCAGAGGAGATTCAAATATTGTTTATAAATAATCTTGATCATAAACCCACAATTCATCGAATCTCGACAAACACACCGCAAAAAGTATTACATCGAATAGATCTCCAAAAAGATCGAGGAGAACTTTGTATTGAGATCCAAAGAGAGAGAAGAAGCCATCTAGCTAATAACTATGGACCCGAAGGTCTGAGATAAACTACTCACACTTCATCGAAGAGGCTATGGTGTTGATGTAGAAGCCCTCCGTGATTGATTCCCCCTCCGGCGGAGCGCCGAAAAAGGCCCCAAGATGGGATCTCACGGGTACAGAAGGTTGCGGCGGTGGAAATAGGGTTTCGTGGTGCTCTCGGATGTTTTTAGGGTATATGAGTATATATAGGCGAAAGAAGTCGGTCATGGGAGCCACGAGGGGCCCATGAGGGTGGGGGCGCGCCTACCCCCCCCCCCCCCTTAGCGCACCTCCCTGCCTCGTGGCCGCCTCGTTGCTTCCTTGACGTCCACTCCAAGTCTTCTGGATTGCGTTTGTTCCAAAAATGACTCTCCCGAAGGTTTCATTTCGTTTGGACTCTGTTTGATATTCCTTTTCTGCGAAACACTGAAATAGGCAAAAAAACAGCAATTTGGACTGGGCCTCCGGTTAATAGGTTAGTCCAAAAAATAGTATAAAAATGTATAATAAAGCCCATTAAACATCCAAAACAGATAATATAATAGCATGGAACAATAAAAAATTATAAATACATTGGAGACGTATCAGGGTGCCCAGGCGCGTCTGCCACGTTAGACCCGGCCTATCCTGGCCAACCCGACCCCACATATATTTCTCTCAATCCGCTCGCTGGACCAAACCCTAGCCACTTCACACTCCACTCCACCTGCCATCCAAGCTCGCCTCTGGCGATTTCTGGTCATCTCCGGCATGGCGGGCAACGGATCTGACTCCGACCAACCCGGATCCGTCGACTGGGGTGTCATCCCATGCGGGTTGGAGGAGGCAATGGCGGTCCGCATTGCACTCCGCCGCTTCCGGGATGCCAGCGCCTGGCCGACGGTGGGATCTGTCCGGCGCTACTCCATAGCGTCAGCTCAACGGGCGCTCGGGTCCTCTAGGGCTGGATCATCGCGGTCCCGTCAGTCAAAAAATCTCTCCTTCCCCATCACCGGCCGGGCGGACTATGAGTCCCACCGGTAAGGACAGCTCCGACGACGACCAGATCCGGCTTGGTCCCTACCGCGTCTTCGACCGGTAATTCCGCGAGAAGGACGACAATTGCGCCGGGCAAGGGCAGCCGTGGATTAGGGCATGTACAATGGTGCTATCTTAGGAGTGCCACGTAGGATAGATGATGAGGTGGAGAAGAGAGAACACATAAGAAAAGGCTTGTCTTCTCTTATTTAAGAGAAGACAAGAGGTAATCTCTTAGCACAATATGTCTCACCATATTTTTAGGAATTGCTAGTTATTGAAGATAAGGCTAAGAGATGACCCATTGTAGACAAAAAAAATTGTCATCTCTAAATCACATGCAAAACTTAAGATAAGACTATCTTATCAACCATTGTACATGCCCTTATCTCCACCATAGCCAAACATGCTAAATTTTGGTTGTCCGATGGCATGTTAGTAGTGATGAGTAGCCGAAAAATGTGTGTAATACATCTACGTAGTTGCGTGGGTTTGTATGGATTTAAGATATGATAATTGAGGTGTCCAATTGTGAGAAGGTAAATTTGAAGCTTGACCGGTCAGTGTCCGCCGGCGCGTTCGCGGGTATTTGAGGGGCCGGATTTGCAAATTCTGGCTTTAGATGCTCTTAGGTCTTAGGTGAAGAAAAGACCTGGGCGTTGTGGTTCTCTCTATCCGAGCCGTCTAGAATTCGTAACTAGAGCTCCTCAACGACGCCGCGAGGAAGTCGGACCGGTAAGCAGCTTGCGTCCTACAGTACATATATCCTTACATCGCGCGTCCCCCGTATATACATCCTACAACAAAGCAAAAAGATAGTTGCAGCCTAGCTAGGAATATGTATATGCTTTGGTGAAGTCGGACCCGTATAAATAAGCTATATTATACTCCCTCCGTTCCCAAATATAAGTCTTTCTAGAGATTCCACCAAGTGACTACATACGGAGCAAAATGAGTGAATCTACATTCTAAAATATGTCTACATACATCCATATATTGTATTTCATTTGAAATGTTTAAAAAGACTTATATTTAGGAACGGAGGGAGTACATATGATTTGGTGTCCTGTATACTCGTACGTACTCTATATGCCATCGTCTCCTGGTCTCTGCATATACCGCCACATCGCGCGTCCCCCCTGCCTCGCTGTTAGGTAGACGATGTCGTCGCCGCTCGAGTTCGAGGAACTGTCGCAGACGTGCCGGAGGGACAGCTTCTGCCTGGACTGCTTCCACGCCTTCTGCTCCCACTGCTGCGGCTCTCATCACCACCATGGGCCGTTTCACACCGCCATCTCCGTCGACGTCGCGGGCCGGCCGGTGTTCCAGCCCGGGGACTCGCAGTGGATGCCCGACGAGGTCGTCCGCGCCATCGCCGCGGAGGACTACGCCACGCCGCTCCCCAGAGACTCCTACTGCACGGGCTGCAAGAAGATCTTCTGCGCCGCCGCCTGCCCGCACCACAGCAACGGCACGTGCCTCGCCGGGGTCGTTCTCCGCATCGAGGAGCACGGAGGCGCGCACTGCGTCCGGTGCACGGGCTTCGAGCCGTGGTTCCGCCGCGTGGAGGGCTACCTCGGCGACCCGGTCGGCGAGGAGTTGGGCGAGCTGCTGCTGCTGCCGGTGCTGAGGAGGGCGCCGGGCACGTGCGCGCAGTGCCATGCCCACTGGGCGGGCTGGCATTACGAGCAACACTGCTCGCTGCCCTGCGTTAACGCCTGGCGCCAGGAGGTCCTTATGCGGAGGGAGCGCCGCGAGGCCAGACGCGCTGCAAGGGACCTCGCCAACCTACAAATCCATCACTAAAATGTACTGTTGGCAATTTCAAAAAAAGAATGTACTGTTGGCCAATATACTAGTAGTAGTTAGCTGTAGGTTATTTTCATTTTCCCTAAAAGTAATTGCTCCCTCTCTGGCTTCTGGTTTCAGATTTGGCCAGCTGCCTGCTTTAGGCTTCGTCTTTGTACTCCAACATACTCCGGTATCTACTGATTCAATGGACATCTACTCCCTCCGTTCCTAAATGTAAGTCTTTGTAGAGATTGCACTGGATGTCTACATACGGAGCAAAATGAACGAATGCACACTTAAAATGCATCTATATACATCCGTATATGTAGTTCATAGTGGAATATCTACAAAGACTTATATTTAGGAACGGAGGGAGTAGTACTTACTGAATGGGTAAATATGGAACATGCACATTAATCTTGCAACTGCATTTATTTTAGTTTTCACTACTACGTTCGGCAAAATATTCCTTGGGATCATAGTAAATTACTTCGGTTTCTGGTACAATGTGCGGTATCGTGTACAGGTTCACATTGTGTCCAAACCAAGGATTAAAAGAAATGCTACTCGCTGCACAGGCTACACATCACTGATTTCCCTCGAGCCAGGAATCAAGAATACTCTGCAGCCCTGACCTATAAGATGGGTGGGCAAGCCTAACGCCCAGTTCCTGCTTCAACCGGCCATTAGATACCCGTTTTTCAGCAGCTATAATTCTGTTCTGACTGTTTGATCCTGCAGAATCCGCTGCGAGATCAGGGTATCTTTTCTCTATCAAGCTCTGAGCAAATGCAAAGACCTCGGATCTCGGGGCAGGATCATCATCCACCACATTGTATATCTTCCTGGCATTCAAATGGTTAAACATGGGAAATCAATCATCAGTGTCCGGATGTACGGTCATTTTTCTGGATTATACTGAAAACATAAGCTTACAAAACGTGACTAGAACCAATATTTGAGCTATGCTGTGTATGGTCGCATTGAAATATGAAGTTGAACACACAGTGGGTATGTGTGATGATGTTTAAAGACCACACTAATATTTGAGCTATGCTGTGTAGAGCAAAGCGAGAAAGCGAAATACAAACGAAGAGGACTTTTGGGTTGCAATTGTATTTGAGCTACGCTATGTAAACTGAAATGAAGCCTGAGAAAAATGCGTGAAGACTCGAGCAATTGCAGAGAACCATGTAAGCAAGAGAAAACAGAAACCTTGTAGATTTGATGCTCATGCTAGCCAGGATAGCCTGATAGATGTCAGCCACGTGGATACGTGCAGTGTACTGTTTGGACTCCCTCAACTTCTGTCTCCGCGAAGAAGATTTTCTCTTAGCTATGGTGTCCAAAGCACTGCAGCAACAAATAATGATCATCACAAAAACGAAACTGTACCAGAACTAAGGCTTTCAGAGATACAGTATCAGGATGTATCAACAGTCTCCTTGAACAAATCCTCCAACCATTCATCTCTCTCACATTGTTTGATGGTTTCTTTTGTAAAACCCAAAGCAGATATGATAAAGGTGCTGGCAATCTTTCATTTCATAGGTGCGAATACATTGGTTTAAATCAGCATATCAGTTGTCAAGTCTTGCATTTCTAGAGTTTACTAATTACTCCCTCCGTCCCAAAATTCTTGTCTTAGATTTGTCTAGATACGGATGTACCTAATACTAAAACGTGACTTGATACATCCGTATTTAGACAAATCTAAGACCAGAATTTTGGGACGGAGGGAGTATTTGAGAAGAAATGAAAATAGTAAAATGGATTGAAAGTATTAGCATATCTCAACCTTCTTCCAGGCCCATATATTCCACCCAAACGAAGTATAAAAGCCGACAGATCCAGCTCGTCGACAAGATTCAACCATCCTTGTTCAGCGGCATATCTTAACTTGGAAGACTCGCTCTTTGGATTCACTACATGACTGCATATACATCAGTTTCTTCTGCACTTTTAAAAATGTATTGCAAAAACACACACAACCCATTCCATTTCTTACTCCTCATCAACCCATGCACCACCACAATCACCATACACACCTGGGGAATAATAAGAATTATAAGGCAGTTGTCTAAGCCAACTGGAAGAGCTAATGTACCTAACAAGAGTGAAGAAATAGAGATGTTCTCCTGTTCTAGTGCATTGACATTCTCTTTTTGAGAATTTTGAGTTTGCCTTTACATTTATTGCAGTTTAAGCAGAACCAAATGGTGTATTTTTTTAATGCTTTGTGCAATTTGTGCACGTCCAAGGTTATACAGGCTGGAGCCTGAAATTTTGACCATATTTATGATGACAAGCTGGTCTTGATGTATATGTGATTTGCATGTTTGTTGGCAAAGAGATAAAGAGAAAGATGAACATATCCACTGGCGGAGCTACGTGAGGGCAAAAGCAGGCCGTGGCCCGCCCTGCCCTCCAGGAAAATCTTATACGACACATGTGCAGTCCAACATTGTCTAAAGAAAAGAAAGAGAATGTGCAGTCCAACACTACATCATCACTAGCATACAACGCTGGCTCGCTCGTGTCCTCGCATGCAACACTGCATTTCCTTCGCTCCAGCGCTACTCTGTCAGCTAGGCTACTAGCTAGCTAGCTAGCCCTGAACCAGGTCAATCCCACATGCAGCTAGGGGACTGTATTATCTGGTAAACATCAAATATTATTACTCTAGCTAGCAACGAGCACTGCACAAGCACATGTAATCAGCTAATGCATGTTTAATTAGTGTAGTCCAGAAATATTATTTTTGTGTTGCCCTCTAGGATAGCCCGCCCAGTTTTTTCTTCCTAGCTCCATCACTGAACATATCGATGATTGAATTCAGTTTCAGCATCGATAGTATTGTCTACCAATGCAAAATTTATAAAATGAGATAGTATTTGTCATTGAATATAGTACAGTTCGGTTAAACCAAATAAGGGTCCTCAAGAAAACCTATTGCACTTAAAATGAAGTTCATTTGACTGCTTGATGTTAAATAATTCAGTGAAATGGAAACTATCGAAATGTTGTCACTCAATTTCACCCCAAACCAACATGCTATTTCATACTCCCTCCATTCCATAATGTAGTGCGCCCGCGCTTCCCTAGATTCAAGTTTGACCATAAATTTAACTACCGAGACCGACTGCGGCGGGAGCAAAAATTATACTACTGAATTCGTATTTTTGATATGAATTCAGTGATATAATTTTGCTCCCGATGCAATCAGTCTCATTGGTTAAATTTACGGTCAAACTTGGATCTCGGGAAGTGCGGGCGCACTACATTGTGGAATGGAGGGAGTATTAGAGGTGCATACATTGTTTGAACTTACTTGTTGAAGATAGGTAGCATAACCATTGAAGATTACCACTAGTCAGTGTTGTTTGCAGGTCAGCATGCGAGGAAAGCAACTGCATAAGGGATAACCATGAGGTCGAATCAGGACCGCATTCAAGCGAAGAATACTGAATTGAGCAGCAGATAATCGGCAACGTACAGGATCACCAACCCCAGGGATGGGAGGAATGGAGATGAGCAAATGGGTTGCATCTCGCAAAGCATTAAGATTTGCAAGGCTGGAATTGACAGCCATAAGTAATCAGAAAAGGAAATCGCCCGTAGACATAAAGATTCATGTATGAGAAAGCAAAATTCACTGGCACCCACACACAGGAGTAAGAGGGCCCAGGGGGACACAGGTAGAACAACAAGAGATAAGGACCATATATCGTCATAATAAAATTTCAAGAAAATATATTGGAGTCTAGCACAAAAAATTGGAGTGACCTTCTTCCCCTAATGATTAAACAATCTGCCATGACTGAAGTATTTGCATATATAAATGTAGTATTAGTTCCAAAGATTGACTTCACTGCATTTTTAAGCAAATATTTTGGCCTGCATCAGCAAAATTTTATGTTCAACCGAAAACAAACGAGAGCTTCATTCACCTTTTCAGATGCGATTCAACTAATAACACCAGTGAAATGCTTGTGGGTCCAAGATTTTCAGCCTACAACCATTTTTAGCTAGACTCATCCATGTTTTTTAGCTAGACGGCCCGTTGTATTATTCATTTGGCAAGTGCTCCGCGGCAGAGAATGATGCTTGAAAGAAGAAGGGTGAGAACAGAGGAAATAAGCCGTACTTGCTTGTTGTGGCATCGAAGACGGAAGCGGTCATGCCCAGCAACTCGAGCTCCATCTTCTTGGCGGCACTGGTGCACGTCCCGGACACCCTCCTGTGTTCATCCAGACAGAAATCAGGACCTAATTCGAGGAGGAGGAGAGCTACAGCAGCGGCAGAAACCAATCTAGTTCGAGACATCGATAAGGGGAGTTGGGGAACCGGAGCTACAGCGACGGAGTGGTCTCAATTTGTGCCGACGCCGGTCAAAGAGAAGGAGAAGCAGTAGAACGGAGCGAGGAGGGGGTGAGAGCGACGGCGGACTAACCATCCCTGTGACAGGAGGCGCTCCGAGACGTAGCGGCCGACGAAACCGGTGCCGAGCACGAGCATGTGCTGATGCTTCTTCGGCTGCGCGGGCATCGGCGCCGCCGGCTTGGGCGCCATTCCTGGCACCATCGTGGTTGGAGCCTTTGGCGGCGGGGATTGGGATTTCTGTGTTCTGTTTCGGTGTTTCCTTCGTCACTGCAGAGAACAGGTCATTAGGATTCTCGTCGTATCCTTTAATTCCTTTTTTTATTAGACAGATTAAACTTTTGTCCATCTAGCCGATCCTTCAAAAATTAATTCCAAAAGAGAATCTTTTGGTTTTCTTTTTCAAATGTTTGCACACAAAATTTATTTGAAGATTTTCCAGAAAACTTTGATATATTTATCAATTGTCAAGATGGTACAAAGAACAATAGAAGTAGAATTTACATTGTCTATAGGCCACCTAGCGACAACTACAAACACTAAAGTGAACCGAAGACGCACCGCCGTCACCGCCCCTCCCTCACCGGAGTCGGGCAAACTTGTTGTAGTAGACAGTCGGAAAGTTGTCGTGCTAAAGTCCTATAGAACCATCGCACAAGAACAGCAAGCTCCGTTGATGAAGAGAAGCGTAGATCGGAAGTATCCAACATGTAGACACACAAACACAAACGAACGAAGACTGGATCCATGTGGATCCACCAAAGAAAATGCCGATTGAATCCTGCGAGATCCGCCTGAGACAAACCTCCACAGGCCCTCCAATGGTGCTAGAATCACCGTCAAGATGGTGGCTAAGCAGGAAGAACCTTATTCCATCTTCAGAGAGCCACCGTCGTCTCGCCTCTCTGAGCAATACACAAGCGAAAAAGAATTTCCCCCACTTTATATTATAAAGCAACCGCACCAACAACATCCGACAACATCAACGAGTTCGAGGTTCAAGCACAACCAAAAGCAAAAGCAAAGACAGAGAGTGCAAATAGGTTCAGCTAGGGGCACAGCACAACAATCCCCTATAAAAGACGCAGTCAACTAGCTAATCTGGCTCAGGCGGTGGAGGGGGAGGTGGCGGCGCAATGGATGCGGCGGTGGAGCGAAGACCAGCAGTGATCACGTCGAGGTTGGCCCGGTCACTCCGCTTGCTAAGCGGTCTCCGGAGCTGTAAGAAACCACACAGTTTGAATATCGTGTCAGTCGCACGAGTCGGAATCACATGCTCAATCACTAGTATATTGCGCACAGTCCATAAGGTCCATGCGAGAGAGCCCATTACCACCCAAAGGGAGGGGCGCAACCTGGATGGCCGGCTCAGGATCTCCTGGAACATGTCCGGGAGATTTTCATGGCACCAATTGCCACCGACAACATCCCGGAGGCAACTCTAAAGGAAGATCGCAGTCGGGCAGCGGAAGAATATGTGGTTGGAGTCCTCAAGCACTCCGCATAAGGGGCAGAGCCCATCCCCCGGGCCATTTCGTTTGAGAACCTCCGTGCCGGAAGGGAGGCGGCCGCTCACCCACTGCCAGAGGAAGATGCGGATCTTCAATGGCAGTTTAATCTCCCAAAGGAGACTTAACTCATTCGGACCTGGCGAGGCCAATAGCGCGTGATATAAGGACTTGGTCGAGAACCTCCCACTTGGTTCAAGTGTCCATGAAAATCGCGTCCTCCTCAAGGAAGGGAGAGTGGAGGGCTATGCATTCAAGCAACTCCTCACATTGGTCCTGCTCAGGCAGGCCAAAGGTGCATCGGAAGGAGATGCTCCCCAGGTCCTCTAAGGCCGCACTCACCGTGAGTTGTGGGCGAGTGCAAATACTAAACAACACATAGAACCGTTCTGCGAACGGTCTATCGCCCGACCACCGGTCTAGCCAAAACAAGGTGTTGGTACCCGTCCCTGCAGAGATCGAGGAGCTGATCCTAAGGACTGGCAATGCTTGACTGCCAGAATTGGGATCCGCCCGATCTAGGTGCAAAAGCGAGAGGTTGCCCACGTAGATATTTTGCGTGTATAATTTGAAGCCACAACCCGCCCTCACCGGCCTCAATGTGACATAACCATTTAGACAACAAGGCGATGTTCATCCACTTGGATGAAATGACCCCTAGGCCATCCTGAGCAATGCACAAACCCTAACAAAATACATAATACATCCAAAAACGGACCCCTCCCACCAATAAGGGTCGGGATCCACATCACCTCCATGGCACTAAGACCACATGAGATGAGGCAAGCCAGCAGCGTCGCTGGCGGGAAGCACAAGAAACCCTAGCGTTGTGTGCTCTTGGGAACGAGTGAAGTGGTTTGAAGATATATTTTGATAACGTATTAATTTAAAACTTGATATAGGATATATATTAAATTCAATGTTGTAAGTAAGAACTGTTGCTGTTGCAGCTGATCTGGGTACATATTACAAAGAACACAATAGTTATCTAGCCAAATTGCCTAAAGTAAGAACATTGTCACTTCAATGACTCCCATAGGAAGAACTGCTACTGCTGACCCAGTAAATATGGACCAAATTATAACTACAACTAGGAGTGCAAAGTGAAACTTCTTAAATTCCCTATCTAGGCTTACATCTCATTGATTTGGGCTTGCGTCTCATTAGTTTTTACTCGCTTCTCGTTGATCTGCACTTGCTTCTTGTGTGCGCCTATCAGCTCATCACTTAGCTTCTCTCTGATCAATACCGGTAGTCAAGCATCTGGTTTATGTAAAGCTTTAAGAGATTGACTCATATCTATGTGTTGCAAGAGACTCCTTTCTGCGTGCGTGCATGCGTGTGTGTGTGTGTAATATTGTGAGCAAAAATGCCAATTTGCAAACATGAAGGGGTTTGAAGCTCCATGATTCGCCGGGTATGGTTTGCGTAAGCCACGGCGTGGAGCTCATGGCCGATCCGACGGGGAGCTGGGCTACGTCAGCGTAAAGAAGTCCCATTCCGGCACCGTTGACCGGTGTAGGCTCGTGTGCGGGATTCCATGCACGGGGATCCATACTCCGACGGATCCATTCACGCCCAAATGGCGGCGACGGGATGAAGCTTTGCACGCGACGGCGATACCGGCCAGGCGAAGGTGGGTGAGGCTGGTGGGGTTGCAGGAGCGGCGCGGACGGATTCCGGCGACAGCAACGCAAGGCCAAGAGGGGTGAGCAAGCTGCCTAAATATTTGCTCAACTGGCGTTGTTAGAGAAAAATGAGCCAGAGGTGTGGATTTTGAGGGATGAGAAGTTGTACTTTTGAGGAATTAAAAGTTCGAGGGATCGGCTAGCTAGTGCTTAATTCCTCAAATGAAAAAAAAAATCTTCCTAAATATAACTTTTGAGGGATTAGCTAGAGATGCCATTACTGTCACTACAGCTGAGCTCTTGCTTATCTACTACTTACTCACTATAACGCACTCTCAATTCCTCTACAGCTCTGGATGATGGCTAATTCCTCTCAAATGCAAATACCGTACTCTGCCCCAATTGGCAACTAAATCCAGCTGGTTTTAGATCAGTCAGGTAGAATCGTTGCTTAGAGTAACCGAGCCAGCATCACACAGAACTATAGATCGCTTTCATAAAAGAAAAACATAGAAGAACTATACGGTGCAATCAAGTCGCTCAGCGATCATCGAATGACTTGAGTAACTGAATACATAACGGCTGATCATAACAAAAATCACTGGTCATTATTGAGTAAAGGGTGCACCGTGAACAGCTTGCTTTACCCACTGAGGAAGCGTACAGACTCAGTTTTATTGGATACATGAATAACAGCTGCAGCCTTCTAAATGAACAATAGGAGCCGCCCCGCGCTGCAGGCAGGCTAGCGCCACCGCAGCGCTGCCAAGGCCTGCCCATGGACACGGGAATCTCCGGCTGCCACCACGTTGAAACCTGAACCAAAAAGAAGAGAAAGAATCACACCTTCGGTACCAGGAACATTGGTTTTCTGCTAAACAGAAGCAGCAAATATGCTCGATTGAAATGCCTGTGCCATTTTTAAATCTCGATATTTACGTAGTGTTGCGATTTCTTAAGTGGAGGGATGCAAGGTAGAAAGAACTGAGGGATGCAAAATAGAAGTTATTTTGAAGTAAAACAAGAAGACTGAGTATTATACTTGTTGGCCGAGATTCCGAAGAGACAGGCCAGTGGAGCTTGTTCCCTTCCCAATCAGTTATTGAGCCCCCAGCTCCTTCAATCACCGGTACCAGCGAGAGAAAATCGTATGGCTTCACAACAGAATAAACTATCTTAGTAAATAACTTCAGTATATTTGATGCATTTGAAAGAATGATGGACAGAATAATATTGGGCTGGTCAAAGAGAGATACTGACAAAACGAACCCAACTTAAATACAAAGATAGCTTGAGCTGAAAACTGACTACCAGGCTCAGATTTGGTCCATTTCAAGCACCACTAAAAATAAAACAAACACCATTTCACAAAATACACGTCCAGGATAGTGTTATATACCTTCAATCCAGATTCAACAACAAGATCCACAAAACCAGAAGCCAGGAGAGCATAAGCATAACAATCACAGCCATACAATGGGACTTTCACCTTGCATGACAAACGAGTAAAATGGCAAGCATGTGAGTTGTGACGTTGATGGTGCCAGTTTGCCAACAATATGTAGTTACAAGAATGGTATGCACCTTGTCTCGTACACGAATGAATGCATCTTCAGCATCTCCTTCAAAGAGATGCGGACTCGTCGTATATCTGCCACATGCACAACACTGATTATTATACACAGGACGAATAGTTCAACATTGCAATGTCATGTATTAATTCTATGTACTAAAACATAATATACCTACAAGTAAGCTTGCTCCAGTACATTGCAAGGACGGACAGATATTTCTTGTCCATTTAAGGTAGTTTTCTTCCCGTCCACCCCAACCCATCTCTCTCTCAAGATTGGCTGATCAATAACGCCCATAACCTAAATAAAAGAAGAATAGTCAATGGCAAGTAATATAGAATAAATATCTACTCCCTCCGTTCCAAAATAAATGACCCAACTTTGTACTAAAGTTAGTACAAAATTGGGTCATCTATTTTGGAACGGAGGGAGTAGCATATATGACGCACTTACACAACATGCCCAGAAGAGACTTTAGTATATATATGATATGCTGAAATTAAAACAAAAACTATTTTACAGGTTGCATCGAATATCATGTAGCGGTAGTTCTTTGGTGACGGTGTCAACAAAATCAAGCTAAATCACTGGGTACATGTAATTATATATGATAGACTGCTATCCAGTACAGTTTCCTGCAGGTAGTAGTGAAAAAAAAATGGACAAAAACGAGGAGAGCTGAAATGAGAAAGAGAAAATCAGCATACCGGTTTTCCTTTGTGAAGAAGCGCAATAAGCGTACCAAAAAGAGGCTTACCTACGAAAAACAAATTAGCATCCATCATTGTTGGTTAAGCCGAAATTAGTTGGCCTGCACACTGTTACATTTCAATACCAGTTATGAAGCTCTTTGTTCCATCTATGGGGTCCAAGACCCAAACATAGTCAGCAGACTTCTCCGCACACCTCCAACCGTTCTCCTCGCCGAAACTGCATGACCCAGTAAAGGTTGCATTATTTATCATGCAGGTGCGTTGAAAGTGAGCTGGAATACTGGGATTGGGAGTACAAGCTCACACGGCATGAGTAGGAAAGCTCTTCAGTATGACTGACGTCATTGCTTCTTCTGCTTCTCTATCAGCGATCGTGACAGGACCTGAAAAAAATTCAGCAAATCCAGTTCAAGACCACATAATTATGGAGCCTCCGATCAAGATCCCACCTTTTGATTTGAGTAATAAAGAAATGTCCAGCTCAACTGTTCTACAGTTTGGACATTATTCACAGACACATTCAGATTTCCTCAACAAGTACATATTCACTTTTCCAAAACAATGTACAGATATTATTACAACAAACAAAAATAATACATGGTAGGAGTACAAAACTATGGCAAGGCATTTGTAGCCACCTAAGTTTTGAGGACAGAAGGATGAACATTCTAACCAACCTATCACCAGTCACCAGAGTACAAAACAGTAGAACAATAGTATCACCCAAACCGATAATTTTCACTTTCCGATTCAAATATAAGCAAAGAGGAATAAAAAATATATTAAGAGGAGCAAACTATGATCACTCCAACAATCAACACCTGGCTACAACCCCCTTCAAAAATGCCTGTAAGTAGAGAGGAGGAGGGCACGAACTGTGGTCCTCTTTGTCGATGATCTCGAAGCGCTGCCTGAAGTACTTCCTGAGCACCTCCCCCGCCGCATCCGCCGCGCTCTGTGCCACCGCCACCAGCTGCTCCATCTCCACCCCCTCCTTACGCGCAGCAGCCACCGCCCAGCCCCCCGCCTCAGAGGGCGAGGCTCGAACCGAGCCCATCCAATGGCCCGCTATCCCGCAGGCCCGACCCGCCGCCGCGGGGGAGAAGGTTGCCAGGAGGGAGGGCGACCGGAGGTGGTGACGGAGGCTAGGTTTTGTGAAGGCGGGGTGGGGAAGGGGAAAGGTGGGTGGGATGGTGGAGATTGGGGGAAGCATCTGGGAGGAAAAAGACGGCGGCAGGCGGCGAGGTCTAAATGGTGTCGCCGCTCGGAGAGGGAGCGGTGGAGAGTGACGACCGCCGGGGCGAGCTGGATTCGGCGGGTTTTGGCCGCGCCGCCGCCGTGCCGCCGCTTCAGGAAAGGTTCGTTTAGGTTGGTGTGATGAGTGATGACAATCTTTTTTCTGATAACGTGAACGTCAACTGCCGGCCGTCGATATCCCCCTCACGGTATCGCAAAATTCCTCCTGTTGCAGGTTTGCACCAGACAAAAGTTTACGGAAAAACTAAGGACGAAATCACTATTCTGACCTTTTTAACAATCTTTGTCACAAAATGAACCCAATATGAAAGTATTTCCAATCGATTTTTTAAGAACGCCACGCCCGCGACGTTTTTTCTCCATATAAAACGCCAAGTAGCTCGCGTCGCACTCCACATACTAACGCCAAGTTAGCTAGCGCTCCGACCCACATGGAAACGCCAAGCACGTTGGCGTTCCGCCCGTGCAACGCCATGATCGTTGGCGTTTGTGGCATAAACTCCCGCCGCCGTAAGTATATTAGCAAGTGGTTAAAATATAGAAGCATGCCTGAAGATGCTAGTACTACTTATGGGCGAGCATCGCTATTGCTTGAGCATGCACCCGCCGTTGGATCGCTAGCATGGACATGACTGGTCAGACATGAGACATGAGCTGTCATCGTACTTGTACCGCGTACAATAAAAGATGGCTTTTCTTTATTTTTGTAGCAACGTTTTACCTTCATATACAGGAGGGTGAAAGCTGCATGCATACAGGAGATTATGCCACAAACAGGAGGGGAGATTCCCTGCTAAGCTGCATGCATACAGGAGGGTGAAAGCGACGTTCGGCAACCAGGGTCTCATGCATGCGCGCGCCTATCGGGCTAAGCAGGCAAAGCGAGTTTATGCCACAAACGCCAACGATCATGGCGTTTACGCTGGCGGAACGCCAATGTGCTTGGCGCTTCCATGTGGGTCGGAAGCGCTAGCTAGCTTGGCGTTCGTATGTGGGTCTGAAACGCGAGCTACTTCAGCGTTTTTGTATGGAGAAGAAACGTCACGGGTTGTGGTGTTGCTAAAAGGGTCAGATCGTGAAATACTTTCATGTCGAGTTTACTTTGTGGCAAAGATTGCTGAAAAGGTCAGAATAGTGATTTCGGCCAAAAACTAACGCCCACACGTGTGGGCGTTTACACATCGCCCACACGCCTCCATCATCACTCATTTTGCCACGTATGAACAGATGACATCAGCAGAAATCTTTTTGGTTTTTGGCTTAAAATTGTTTTATCTCCTAATTAAAAAAGTGAATTAAAAATTCGTTTTCACCATTAAATCCGTCTCGACGAGATCTTCAAAACTAGACCCCATGTTGATATGTTTCGACGAAAACATTTTTGCCCGAAAGTTGCCATGATGTTTACACTGTAGTTGCCATGGTGCTTAAACTAACGTTGCCATGTGGCAATTTTAATTTGTAGATCATGGCAATTTTAGTTTTTGATGATGGTAATTCCAGTACTTTGACCATGAAAATATTTTTTTGCATGAACCATGGCAATTTTAAGTGCATGTATCATGGCAATTTTAGTTTATGGTGCATGGCAAGTCTAGTTTCTTAATTCTCCACTTTATAATATGTCAAAATTTATTTTTTAATATAGAAGAAAATAGCTGAAACATAACATGGCAACTTTAATGTAAACATCACGGCAATTCATGTGCAATAGACATGGCAACTTTTAACCAAAAAAAATTCATCGAAATATATTGATATGAGATCTAGTTTTGAAGATCTCGTCGCGAGGGATTTAATGGTGAAAACGGATCTTCAATCGGATTTTTCATTTAAAAGATAAAACATTTTAAAAACTGAAAATCCAAAAAGATTTTCACATGCATGCATGCGGTGGCATGGCGTAATTTGTATGTTATAGGGCGTGTGGGCGGGTTTGGCTCCCACCACACGTGTGGGCGTTAGCGTTGTCCAAAGTTTATTAAAGAGAATAATGATATCTTATTCTTGCTTCATTTTCTTCTAGATCAAGCAGTAAGGGCATCTCCGACGTCGACCCGCAAATTTCTTCCGGCATCCATCCGCGGACACGAATGCGAGAGACGGTCATCCAATGCGATCCTGTGTATGTCCGCTTGTAAAGGGCAATTTGAAATTCAAAATTAATCTGATCCACGCGTGCCTGAGCACACCAGCGCCGGATCGTATGTTCGATCACAACAAAAAGGAGGCAAGTATGCTTAGTTTTTACATGCCTAAATTCAAAAGAACATCAGTCCGGCAGTTCGTGTAATTTTCTGCCCTACCGGACCGGCAATCTCAGTCATCTGCTCCCCGATCAAGGTGTCGTCGCCGCCGTGTAGGCAGCCTCCGCCTCGGCCGCGTCCTCATTGTCCGCCGCTATCAACTCATCTTTTTGCTACTGCAACATCTAGTAGCGGACGGATCGCACGATCATTCTTGTGTCTGCGTCCAAAGAGGCCACATTCATCTTGGCGTCCTCCGCATTGGCGGCGATCTTCAACTTTTTTTCCTCGAGGGCCACCACTACGCCCGCCGGCGGCCATCAGCCACTTGAACTTCTCCTCATTTGCGGCCTTCGTTTTGACACGACGAGTTTGCCGCGTAGCCGAGCTGATCTTCCAGGCGAGCGTGATGCTCAGATCCTCCTGCACCTCCGCCACCTCCATCTTTGATAGGTTCTCCTCCAGTTCCATGCATCAGCGGTGGAAGGAATGAGAGGCTGGGAGAAAAGGGTGGGAATTGGATGGAGAGCAACGGGGATGGAAGAAGAGAGTGGGGGATTTTGGCGCGGAAACAGTGCAGGTTGCTACAAAAGCACGGGCTCCACCTTCCTTTTGGGTGGGCCGGGGCGTCAGAATCCGATGTTTCTCGTGTCCAGGCTCTCGCAAACCACCACCCCACACACACACGTTTGGTTCCGGTTTACGAGAAACTGGCCCGGACAGCGCCGTGGACCGAATAGGACCATGTTGGATGGCTTCTAGGGTCCGGATTGCTGAGCCCGGACGGATGAGGTCGGTTTGAGGGTTGGCGTCGAAGATGCCCTAAGTAGTACAATGGTGTGCTATAAGCAAATTATAAAGTTTAAATACTACTCACTCTAAAAATATTTATAAGATCGGGAGGGACTCGTAGCACATTTCTCGGTACGCTATGAATTTTTGGTCGTTTCCAATTCTGCCCCTCGCTCTCCCCGCACCTCCACAAATCCCTAACTCACCCACGGCGGCCCGCACCTCCTCTCTGCCCGCGCCACCGCCTCTCTCTCACCTGCTTCACCGCAACCCTTATCCTCTCACCCCGCATCGCCTCTCGGTGGAGTTAAAGGTGGTTTTTTTGTGAAGCAGTGGTGTAGCGGCGATGAGGAGCAACGAGAGCGGTTGTGCAGCTGGATGGTTCTGAAGCTATTGGATTTGAAGCAGGAGGACCTCGCCGTGCGCTAGAGCGGGAGGAGCGTGAGCACGCGACCATGTCCTGCCTGATGAAAGCGGTGGCCTTCTCCTACTCAACAACGATGATGATGAACACCAGCGCTCCTCGTCGCCCTCGGCCTACATGGAGGCGCGCCTACCCCCAGGTCGGGCCTGAGATCTGCTGGAGCAAGGAGCAGCGCGTGAAGATGCCCCTGTGGTAGCCGCAGAGGTAGGGGAGCAAGGCGGTGTCACGACCCACCTTTTCAGGCATATGGTATCCGTGTGTTTCTACGTGAACCCCTAGATCGAATTCTCGGCATACACGGTAATGATGTTGTATCATACACAAATGCGTCCTTTATTACATCGTGTGATCCAGAAAGCAAATAGTCTTAGAGCAACTCCAACGCGCCGACTGATGGATTCATGTACCTAGGGTAGGGTCATAGGCCTGACCTAGACGCCCTACCCAAGGGTACCCTTAGAAGAAATCACCTTCCAGTCGACCAAACGAGGAACCCACTCGACTGGCTAGAAGGACTCGACCATGGAGACTCACTCGACCAAATTGACCAAATTGCAGGACATACAGAAACACATTCAACAGACATACGACGGAAGACAGAGTAAATGTACCTTATCTGGAACGCTGTGATGGTCGAGTGGAGAAATCCTCCGGGATCCACGAGGATTGTCCTTGTTTCCAGTGATCGCGGACATCCACCTTTCCACTATGGCGTCGCCGATCGCTTCCGGTGGACTCGAGTCTCGTCTTGATTCATGAAGACAACCACATGCAAGGGTTCAAACCTGAAGGGCTGGATTCGCCTCGAAGGAAAACCTCCGAAGGTCCATGCTAGTCACGCGTGTCCGAACCAACCGCACCACGCGGTCCATCAACATCTTCACATCAGCTCTCCTCCGGAACCACCTTGAGGAAGAGGGTTTGTTCACTCGGCTCATGGTGAATGGAGGAGTCCACTGATCGACCGGCGGCCACTCATTACAGCAAGAAACCGGTCGACTACCAGCCCCTGACCGACTCGGGAAAAGACATAGCTGGGAAGGTGCTTTTATTCCTCACTTGGATTCCTAGCCCCCCGCACATCTGGACTACTTGGGTTTTCTCATCTCCTGGACTTGCCTTCTTCACAGTCTGAGAACGACATGTGAAGATGTGCTTGAACAGCCCCCAGTGAGGTCGACAGCCCAGGAAGTTTTCGCACATAGATACAAATGCAGCAAGATACGCGATGGAGTTTGGAGTAAAATGGTGGAGCTGGGCTCCAAAGAAGTTCAAAAAGCCACGAAAGAAAACACTCGGCGGCAGGGAAAATCCTCGATCAACATGAGTGGCCAGGAGCACACACTCACCCTCCTCCTACCGAGGCTGCCACTCTTTACTGTGAAGCCTTGCGGCGCCGTGGGGATCAGCCCGTCGTCGGCCATGTCGAGGAGATCCTTCTCCCGATGGTCGATCGATCCATCTCCTCGACCCAGCCCTTTGGCAAGCGGGATCTCGACGAAGACCCACTGCGGCTGGTGGATCTCCCCTTCGCCTTCTCAGCCGCCGACGCCTTCTCGCCGCCGACGCCTTCTTCACGCGCTCCAGCGCCGCCGTCTTCTCCTTGCCCATGGCCGCCGGCGAAGTGCGCGAGAGAGAGAGTTACGGGAGCGACAGCAGTTGCGTTGGGCGGAGGCGAAGAAAGCAAAGGAGGAAGAACGAGGTACTGTGCAGAAGCCCTCGCAAATCGCATTTATAGCATCCCTTCCGAGTGGATGACAGGTGGACCCGGATGATCCAATCATATCCCGAAACAGTTGCATTGACACGATACGTGGCGGAAAAAGCGGCGCGGAAATCGAGGCATCCATGTCCCGTCCCATCCGAGCGCCGCGGTCCGTTCCGCTTCGCGCGCCTCCCCAAATTTCGTATCCCGCGAAATCCGCGAACGGCAGATCGGTCTGCCTGGGGCGAGATTTCCTATGATTCGTCGCTCGGGGGCCGGCGAAGTATAAAAGGTCACTCGACGAAAGAACCAGAATGGATCGAGTCGACTGAAGAAAAGTTGCTCGTTATCAACGAAGAAAATCTTGACCGAAGAAGACGCATATCCAGCATGTCAAAGTTCAATCGAACAAGATCAACTCCTTCCTCATTCAAGCCTCGACCCATTCGGGGGCTAATGATGGATTCATGTACCTAGGGTAGGGTCATAGGCCTGACCTAGACGCCCTACCCAAGGGTACCCTTAGAAGAAATCACCTTCCAGTCGACCAAACGAGGAACCCACTCGACTGGCTAGAAGGACTCGACCATGGAGACTCACTCGACCATGAAGATACACTCGACCACCAGAAGGTCAGAAGGCACTCCACAACGCAACGGCCTGTAATTGAATAGACTTAATGATAGTTAAGGCACTTTATGAGGGCGTTACACAAGAACGCCTGTGCTTAATGTACTTTAACCTCTCCATTATGTGGGCTGGTGGGGTCTGGCGACTATATAAGCCACCCTCCACAGATAGAGGGGTTCGCACTCTTGTAATACCGACACTGATAATCCACTCGACCGCCTCAGGGCTCCGAGACGTAGGGCTTTTACTTCTTCCGAGAAGGGCCTGAACTCGTACATCGCTTGTGTTCACAACCTCTCCATAGCTAGGACCTTGCCTCTTCATACCTACCCCCACTCTACTGTCAGACTTAGAACCACGACACCGACCCAAATGGACGCACGCTTTGTCCGCTTTTTGTCCGTTTGGATCGGCCACCCGCTCATCGTCTGCCCCTTTCGCGTTTGGGTTGGCCGTGCCCCCAACGCGTGGACCCTTTTTTGCCCTCGCGGTCGGCCTACCATGTTTTTTCAAACATAATTCAAACAAAATACAAACATCCTATATAGTTTCACAACCAAACAAATATATCATAGTTTACAAGCCACATAAATATATCATAGTTTACAAGCCAAATTAAATTGTCTCAAATACATTTAAAAAAGGATACATCTATTGGTTGCCAACGTGAGCCCACATATGCTCAACCAAATCATTTTGCAGCTGAATGTGAGTTTCTCAATCACACATTTGATGATGAAATTGGGTGAACTGTGCAAATATTGCCGCTCATCCATGCTCAGGCACAACATTGTCACCCTGAAATTGAAACCCTTGGTCGTAGATACGTTCTGGGCGCTCATCCTCTATGGTCATATTATGCATGAGCACACAAGCAGTCATCACCTCCCACAACTTCTTGGTGCTCCAAGTTCTAGCAGGATACCGAATGATGCCCCATCGAGATTGCAGAACACCGAAGGCACGCTCCACATCCTTCCTAGCACTCTCTTGCTCTTGGGCAAATCTTTTCCTCTTCTCTCCTACAGGGTTGGAGATTGTCTTCACCAGAGTAGTCCACTAAGGATAGATACTGTCGGCCAGATAGTATCCTTTGTTGTAGTTGTGGCCATTGATGTTAACAATGACCTCCGGGAAGTTTCCTTCGACAAGCCTTGCAAACATTGGAGAGCGTTGAAGCACGTTGATATCATTGTGAGATCTGGCCATGCCGAAGAAAGAGTGCCAGATCCATAGATCTTGTGAGGCCACGGCCTCAAGTATGACAATGCAAGCTTTGACATGGCTCCAATACTGCCCCTGCCAAGTAGCGGGCAGTTCTTCCACTCCCAGTGCATACAATCTATGCTACCAATCATCCCCGGAAAGCCCCTATTGGCATTCATCGCCAACAGGCGGGATGTATATGCATCATTTGGCTTTCTCAAGTAGTACTCGGGGCCAAACACTGCTTACATAGCCTTGCAGAACATGTGCATGGACTCCAGGTACATGGACTCGCTCATATGGACATACTCATCAATGAGATCACCAGGAACTCCATATGCAAGCATCCGAATAGCTACAGTGCATTTCTGATAAGAGGAGAAGCCAATCTTTCCAAGGGCATCCACCTTGCACTCGAAATACTTATCGTATTCCACCACCCCCTCTAGGATATAGTTGAAAACATGCCTAGCCATATGGAAACGGCTCCGAAATAGGTGGTGCTTGAAGAGCGGGTTGGGTGTCTCAAAATAGTGCTTCTAGAGAAGGAAATGACTGCTCTCTCGGTTGCGACTCAACACCGGAGTGTGCCCTGGGATCAAGCCCCGTTACAACGGCCGCTGCCTACTAAGGTGGTCATGGACGACCAACACAAAAGCCACCATCTCCTCATTGTCGGATGAAGAATCATCCGAGTCGCAAATGAAATTGTGGAAAAAGAACTCGCTGGCGGAGTCCATTTGTACCTAGCGGGCAAACCGTGCTTGCGGGCGTCACCAAAGGAGCAGGCCGACGATGAGCCATGCGCCTCCACTGGACCAGGTAGCTAGCCTGGCGGCGTCAGATGATTGTGGTGGCATCATCGAAGGAGCTAGTCGAAGTGGGGGGGTGATACGCTCCAACATATCTACTTTTCCAAACACTTTTGCCCTTGTTTTGGACTCTAACTTACATGATTTGAATGAAACTAACCCGGATTGACACTGTTTTCAGCAGAACTACCATGGTGTTGTTTATTGTGCAGAAAACAAAAGTTCTCGTAATGACCTGAAAATCCACGGAGATAAGTTTTGGAAAATATAAAAAATACTGGCGAAAGAATCAAGGCCAGGGGGGCCACACCCTGTCCATGAGGGTGGGGGTGCGCCCTCCCCCCCTGGGCGTGCCCCCCTGTCTCGTGGGCCCACTGATGCTCCACCGACCTCAACTCCAACTCCATATATTCCGTTTCGCGGAGAAAAAAAAACAGAGAGAAAGTTTCATCGCGTTTTACGATAAGGAGCCGCCGCCAAGCCCTAATCTCTCTCGGGAGGGCTGATCTGGAGTCCATTCGGGGCTCCGGAGAGGGGGATTCATCGCCGTCGTCATCATCAACCATCCTCCATCACCAATTTCATGATGCTCACCGCCGTGCATGAGTAATTCCATCGTAGGCTTGCTGGACGGTGATGGGTTGGATGAGATTTACCATGTAATCAAGTTAGTTTTGTTAGGGTTTGATCCCTAGCATCCACTATGTTTTGAGATTGATATTGCTATGACTTTGCTATGCTTAATGCTTGTCACTAGGGCCCGAGTGCCATGATTTCAGATCTGAACCTATTATGTTTTCATGAATATATGTGAGTTCTTGATCCTATCTTGCAAGTCTATAGTCACCTATTATGTGTTATGATCCGACAACCCCGAAGTGACAATAATCGGGATACCTCGGTGATGACCATAGTTTGAGGAGTTCATGTATTCACTATGTGCTAATGCTTTGTTCCGGTTCTCTATTAAAAGGAGGCCTTAATATCCCTTAGTTTCCACTAGGACCACGCTGCCATGGGAGGGTAGGACAAAAGATGTCATGCAAGTTCTTTTCCATAAGCACGTATGACTATATTCGGAATACATGCCTACATTACATTGATGAACTGGAGCTAGTTCTGTGTCACCCTATGTTATAGCTATTACATGAGGAATCACATCCGACATAATTATCCATCACTGATCCAATGCCTACGAGCTTTTCACATATTGTGCTTCGCTTATTTACTTTTCCGTTGCTACTGTTACAATTACTACAAAACTATTATCTTTACTTTTGCCACTGTTACAATCACTATCATACTACTTTGCTACTAAATACTTTGCTGCAGATACTAAGTTATCCAGGTGTGGTTGAATTGACAACTCAACTGCTAATACTTAAGAATATTCTTTGGCTCCCATTGTGTCGAATCAATAAATTTGGGTTGAATACTCTACCCTCGAAAGCTGTTGCGATCCCCTACACTTGTGGGTTATCAAGACTAATTTATGGCGCCGTTGCCGGGGAGCATAGCTCTATTATTTGAGTCACTTGGGATTTATATCTGTTGATCACTATGAGGAACTTGAAAGACGAAAGAACTGAGATTTAGCCCTCAACTACGAGGGGAGGTAAGGAACTGCCATCTAGCTCTGCACTAGATTCTTCTTCTGTTATTAGTAAGCTTGCGACACCTAAACCTGCTACTGCTATGAATTCTGATATGTCGCATGTGAAGGAAATATGCCCTAGAGGCAATAATAAAGTTATTATTTATTTCCTCATATCATGATAAATGTTTATTATTCATGCTAGAATTGTATTAACCGGAAACATAAACATAGACGAAAATATAGTCACTAGTATGCCTCTACTTGACTAGCTCATTAATCAAAGATGGTTATGTTTCCTGACCATAGACATGTGTTGTCATTTGATTAGTGGGATCACATCATTAGGAGAATGATGTGATTGACTTGACCCATTTTGTTAGCCTAGAACTTGATCGTTTAGTATACTGCTATTGCTTTCTTCATGTCATATACAAAGTTCCTACAACTATGAGATTGTGCAACTCCCGTTTACCGGAAGAACACTTTGTGTGCTACCAAACGTCACAATGTAACTGGGTGATTATAAAGGTGCTCTACAGGTGTTTCTGAAGGTACATGTTGGGTTGGCATAATTCGATATTAGGATTTGTCACTCCGATTGTCGGAGAGGTATCTCTGGGCCCTCTCGGTAATACTCATCACCTAAGCCTTGCAAGCATGTAACTAATGAGTTAGTTATGAGATGACGACATGTGAGCGAGTAAAGAGACTTGCCGTAACGAGATTGAACTAGGTATTGGATACCAACGATCAAATCTTGGGCAAGTAACATACCGATGACAAAGGGAACAAAGTATGTTGTTATGCGGTTTGACCGATAAAGATCTTCGTAGAATATGTAGGAACCAATATGGACATCCAGGTCCCGCTATTGGTTATTGACCGAGAATGGTTTTAGGTCATGTCTACGTAGTTCTCGAACCCGTAGGGTCCGCACGCTTAACGTTTCGATGACAGTTTTATTATGAGTTTATAAGTTTTGATGTACTGAAGTTTGTTCGGAGTCCCGGATGTGATGACGGACATGACGAGGAGTCTCGGAATGGCCGAGACATAAATATCGATATATTGGAAGCCTATATTTGGACATCGGATTGGTTCCGAGTGAAATCGGCATTTTACCGGAGTACCGGGAGGTTACCGGAACCCCCCGGGAGGTTAATGGGCCTACATGGGCCAAGAGAGAGAAGAGGAAGGAGCAAGGAGGGGGCCGCGCGCCCCTCCCCCCTCCTAGTCCGAATAGGACAAGGGAAGGGGGGCGGCGCCCCCCCTTTTCCTTCCCCTCCTCCCCTCTTTCCTCCTTCTCTCCTACTCCAACTTGGAAAAGGGGAGTCCTACTCCCGGTGGGAGTAGGACTCCCCCCCTTGGGGCGCCCCCTTAGGCCGGCGGCCTCCTCCCTCCGGGCTCGTTTATATACGGGGGCGGGGGGCACCCCATAGACACACAAGTTGATCTACGGATCGTTCCTTAGCCGTGCGGTGCCCCCTTCCACCATATTCCACCTCGGTCATATCGTCGCGAAGCTTAGGCGAAGCCCTGCGCCGGTAGAACATCAAGATCGTCACCACGCTGTCGTGCTGACAGAACTCTCCCTCGACACTCGGCTGGATCGGAGTTCGAGGGACGTCATCGAGCTGAACGTGTGCTGAACTCGGAGGCTCCGTACGTTCGGTGCTTGGATCGGTTGGATCGAGAAGACGTACGACTACATCAGCCGTGTTGTTCTAACGCTTCCGCTTACGGTCTACGAGGGTACGTGGATGAACACTCTCCCCTCTCGTTGCTATATCATCACCATGATCTTGCGTGTGCGTAGGAATATTTTTGAAATTACTACGTTCCCCAACAGTGGCATCCGAGCCTAGGTTTTATGCGTTGATGTTATATGCACGAGTAGAACACAAGTGAGTTGTGGATGATATAAGTCATACCGCCTACCAAAGATGTCATACTTTGGTTCAGCGGTATTGTGAGATGAAGCGCCCGGACCGACATTACGCCAGACGCTTACGCAAGACTGGTTTCACTGCTACGAGCACTCGTGCTTAAAGGTGGTGGCGGGTGTCTGTCTCTCTCACTTTAGTTGAACTGATCGCGGCTACGCCGGTCCTTGTGAAGGTTAAACGGATTCTATTTGACAAACTATCGCTGTGGTTTTGATGCGTAGGTAAGAACGGTTCTTGCTAAGCCCGTAGCAGCCACGTAAAATTATGCAACAACAAAGTAGAGGACGTCTAACTTGTTTTTGCAGGGCATGTTGTGATGTGATATGGTCAAGACGTGATGCTATATTTTATTGTATGAGATGATCATGTTTTGTAATCGGTTATCGGCAATCGGCAGAGCCATATGGTTGTCGCTTATTGTATGAAATGCAACATACTGTAATTGCTTTACTTTATCACTAAGCGGTAGCGATGGTCGTAGAAGCAATAGATGGCGTAAACGACAACGATGCTACGATGGAGATCAAGGTGTCGCGCCGGTGACGATGTTGATCACGATGGTGTTTCGAAGATGGAGATCACAAGCACAAGATGATGATGGCCATATCATATCACTTATAATGATTGCATGTGATGTTTATCCTTTATGCATCTTATCTTGCTTTGATTGATGGTAGCATTTTAAGATGATCTCTCACTAAAATTATCAAGTAGTGTTCTCCCTGAGTATGCACCATTGCCAAAGTTTGTCGTGCCGAGACACCACGTGATGATCGGGTGTGATAAGCTCTACGTCCATCTACAACGGGTGCAAGCCAGTTTTGCACACGCAGAATACTCAGGTTAAACTTGACGAGCCTAGCATATGCAGATATGGCCTCAGAACATGGAGACCGAAAGGTCGAGCGTGAATCATATAGTAGATATGATCAACATAAAGATGTTCACCATTGAAAACTACTCCATCTCATGTGATGATCGGTTATGGTTTAGTTGATTTGGATCACGTGATCACTTAGATGACTAGAGAGATGTCTGTCTAAGTGGGAGTTCTTAAGTAATATGATTAATTGAACTTAAATTTATCATGAACTTAGTACCGATAGTATCTTGCTTGTCTATGTTTGTTTGTAGATAGATGGCTCGTCTTTGTTGTTCCGTTGAATTTTAATGCGTTCCTTGAGAAAGCAAAGTTGAAAGATGATGGTAGCAATTACACGGATCGGGTCCGTAAATCGAGGATTATCCTCATTGCTGCATGTAAGAGTTACGCCCTGGAAGCACCGCTGGGTGCGAGCCTGCTGCCGATGCAACCGAGCGACATTAAGAACGTCTGGCGAGCAAAGTCGATGACTACTCTATAGTTCGATGTGCCATGCTTTACGGCTTAGAACCGGGTCTTCAACGACGTTTTGAACGTCATGGAGCATATGAGATGTTCCAGAGTTGAAGTTAATATTTCAAGCAAATGCTCGGATTGAGAGATATGAAGTCTCCAATAAGTTCTATAGCTGCAAGATGGAGGAGAATAGTTACGTCGGTGAACATATACTCGTAATGTCCGGGTATAACAATCACTTGATTCACTGGGAGTTAATCTTCCGATGATAGTGTCATTGATGTAATTCTTCAATCATCGCCACCAAGCTACAAGAGCTTCGTGATGAACTATAATATGCAAGGGATGAACAAGACTATTCTCGAGCTCTTCGCGATGCCGAAAGCCACGGAGGTAGAAATCAAGAAGGAGCATCAAGTGTTGATGGTCAACAAGACCACCAGTTTCAAGAAGAAGGGCAAAGGGAAGAAGAAGGAACTTCAAAAGAACAGCAAGCAAGTTGTTGCTCAAGAGAAGAAACCCAAGTCTGGACCTAAGCTTGAAACCGAGTGCTTCTACCGCAAGCGATCGACTTCGGAAGCGGAACCGCCCCAAGTATTTGGCGGATAAGAAGAATGGCAAAGTGAACAAAGGTATATGTGATATACATGTTATTGATGTGTACCTAACTAGAGCTCGAGTAGCACTGGTATTTGATCTTGGTTCTGCTAATATTTGCAACTCAAAGCAGGACTACGGAATAAGCGAGCACTGGCCAAGGACGAGGTGACGATGCGCGTGGGAAACGGTTCCAAAGTCGATGTGATCGCGGTCGGCACGCTACCTCTACATCTACCATCGGGATTAGTTTTAGACCTGAATAATTGTTATTTGGTGCCTGCATTGAGCATGAACATTATATCTGGATCTTGTTTGATGCGAGACGGTTATTCATTTAAATCAGAGAATAATGGTTGTTCTATTTATATGAGTAATATCTTTTATGGTCATGCGCCCTTGAAGAGTGGTCTATTCTTATTGAATCTCGATAGTAGTGATACACATATTCATAATGTTGAAGCCAAAAGATGCAGAGTTGATAATGATAGTGCAACTTATTTGTGGCATCGCCGTCTGGGTCATATCGATTGTAAACGCATGAAGAAACTCCATCTCGATGGACTTCGAATCACTTGATTATGAATCACTTGGTACTTATGTAACCGTGCCTCATGGGCAAGATGACTAAAACACCGTTCTCCGGTACTATGGAGAGAGCAACAGATTTGTTGGAAATCATAAATACAGATGTATGTGGTCCGATGAATGTTGAGGCTCGTGGCGGATATCGTTATTTTCTCACCTTCACAGATGATTTAAGCAGATATGGGTATATCTACTTAATGAAGCACAAGTCTGAAACATTTGAAAAGTTCAAAGAATTTCAGAGTGAAGTGGAGAATCATCGTAATAAGAAAATAAATTTTCTGCGATATGATCGTGGAGGAGAATATTTGAGTTACGAGTTTGGTTTACATTTGAAACAATGCGGAATAGTTTCGCAACTCACGCCACTGGAACACCACAACGAAATGGTGTGTCCGAACGTCGTAAATCGTACTTTACTTGATATGGTGCGATCTATGATGTCTCTTACCGATTTACTGCTATCGTTTTGGGGTTATGCTTTAGAGACGGCCGCATTCACGTTAAATAGGGCACCATCAAAATTCGTTGAGACGACGCCTTATGAACTGTGGTTTGGCAAGAAACCAAAGTTGTCGTTTCTTAAAGTTTGGGGCTGCGATGCTTATGTGAAGAAACTTCAACCAGATAAGCTCGAACCCAAATCGGAGAAATGTGTCTTCATAGGATACCCAAAAGAAACTGTTGGGTACACCTTCTATCACAGATCCGAAGGCAAGACGTTCGTTGCTAAGAATGGATCCTTTCTAGAGAAGGAATTTCTCTCGAAAGAAGTGAGTGGGAGGAAAGTAGAACTTGATGAGATAATCAGTATCTACTCCCTTATTGAAGGTAGTTCATCACGAGAACCGGTTCCGTGACAACTACACCAATTAGTGAGGAAGCTAACGATATTGATCATGAAACTTCAGATCAAGTTTCTCGCTGAACCTCGAGGTCTACAGAGTAAGATCCGCACTGAGTGGTACGGTAATCCTATTTTGGAAGTCATGTTACTTGACCATGATGAACCTACGAACTATGAGGAAGCGATGATGAGCCCAGATTCCGCAAAATGGCTGCAGGCCATGAAATCTGAGATGGGATCCATGTATGAAAACAAAGTATGGACTTTGGTTGATTTGCCCGATGATCGGCAAGCCATTGAGAATAAATGGATCTTTAAGAAGAAGACCGACGCGATGGTAATGTTATCGTCTATAAAGCTCGACTTGTTGCGAAAGGTTTTCGACAAGTTCAAGGGTTGACTACGATGAGACTTTCTCACCCGTAGCGATGCTTAAGTCTGTCCGAATCATGTTGGCTATTGCTGCATTTCATGATTATGAAATTTGGCAAATGGATGTCAAGACTGCATTCTTGAATGGATTTCTAGAAGAAGAGTTGTATATGATGCAGCGGAAGGTTTTGTTGATCCAAAAGGTCTCGACAAAGTGTGCAAGCTCCAGTTGCTCCATTTATGGACTGGTGCAAGCATCTCGGAGTTGGAATAAACGCTTTGATAGTGTGATCAAAGCATATGGTTTTACACAGACTTTTGGAGAAGCCTGTATTTACAAGAAAGTGAGTGGGAGCTCTATAGCATTTCTAGTTTTATATGTTGATGACATATTATTAATTGGAAATGATATATAATTTCTGGATAGCATAAAGGGACACTTGAATAAAAGTTTTTCGATGAAAGACCTCGGTGAAGCTGCTTACATATTAGGCATCAAGATCTATAGAGATAGATCAAGACGCTTTATAGGACTTTCACAAAGCACATACCTTGACAAGATTTTGAAAAAATTCAAAATGGATCAGGCAAAGAAAGGATTCTTGCCTGTACAACAAGGTGTGAAGTTGAGTCAAACTCAATGCCCGACCACAGCAGAAGATAGAGAGAAAATGAAAAATTTTCCCTATGCTTCAGCCATAGGCTCTATCATGTATGCAATGCTATGTACCAGACCTGACGTATGCTTAGCAATAAGCTTGACAGGAAGGTACCAAAGTAATCTAGGGTGGATCATCGACAGCGGTCAAGAACATCCTGAAATACGAAAATGACTAAGGATATGTTTCTCGATATGGAGGTGACAAAGAGCTAGTCGTAAATGGTTACGTCGATGTAAGCTTTGACACCGATCCGGACGATTCTAAATCGCAAACCGGATACGTGTTTATATTAAACGGTGGAGCTGTAAGTTGGTGCAGTTCTAAACAAAGCGCCGTATGGATCTACATGTGAACGGAGTGCATAGCGCTTCAAGCAGCAAATGAAGGAGTCTAGATGAAGGAGTTTATTTCGATCTAGGTGTCATACCTAGTGCTTCGGGACCAATGAAGATCTTCGTGACAATGGTGCAATTGCTTTGGCAAAGGAATCCAGATTTCACAAGAGGACCAAGCACATCAAGAGACGCTTCAATTCCATTCGGGACCAAGTCCAAGTGGGAGACATAGAGATTTGCAAGATACATACGGATCTGAATGTTGCAGACCCATTTGACTAAGCCTCTCTCACGAGCAAAACATGACCAGCACCAAGACTCCATGGGTGTTAGAATCATTACTATGTAATCTAGATTAGTGACTCTAGTGCAAGTGGGAGACTGAAGGAAATATGCCCTAGAGGCAATAATAAAGTTATTATTTATTTCCTCATATCATGATAAATGTTTATTATTCATGCTAGAATTGTATTAACCGGAAACATAATACATGTGTGAATACATATACGAAACTATAGTCACTAGTATGCCTCTACTTGACTAACTCATTAATCAAAGATGGTTATGTTTCCTGACCATAGACATGTGTTGTCATTTGATTAGTGGGATCACATCATTAGGAGAATGATGTGATTGACTTGACCCATTCTGTTAGCCTAGCACTTGATTGTTTAGTATACTGCTATTGCTTTCTTCATGTCATATACAGAGTTCCTACAACTATGAGATTGTGCAACTCCGTTTACGAAGAACACTTTGTGTGCTACCAAACGCCACAACGAATCGGGTGATTATAAAGGTGCTCTCTGGTGTTTAGAAGGTACATGTTGGGTTGGCATAATTCGAGATTAGGATTTGTCACTCCGATTGTCGAGAGGTATCTCTAGGCCCTCTCGGTAATACTCATCACCTAAGCCTTGCAAGCATGTAACTAATAAGTTAGTTATGAGATGACGTACATGAGCGAGTAAAGAGACTTGCGGTAATGAGATTGAACTAGGTATTGGATACCGACGATCAAATCTCGGGCAAGTAACATACCGATGACAAAGGAACAAAGTATGTTGTTATGCGGTTTGACCGATAAAGATCTTCGTAGAATATGTAGGAACCAATATGGACATCCGGTCCCGCTATTGGTTATTGACCGAGAATGGTTTTAGGTCATGTCTACATAGTTCTCGAACCCGTAGGGTCCGTGACGCTTAACGCTTCGATGACAGTTTTATTATGAGTTTATAAGTTTTGATGTACTGAAGTTTGTTCGGAGTCCCGGATATGATCACGGACATGACAAGGAGTCTCGGAATGGTCGAGACATAAAGATTGATATATTGTAAGCCTATATTTGGACATCGGAATGGTTCGGGTGAAATCGGCATTTATCGAGTACCGGAGGTTACCGGAACCCCGGGAGGTTAATGGGCCTACATGGGCCAGAGAGAGAAGAGGAAGGAGCAAGGAGGGGCCGCGCCTTCCCCTCCTAGTCCGAATAGGACAAGGGAAGGGGCGGCGCCCCCCTTTCCTTCCCTCCTCCCTCTTTCCTCCTTCTCTCCTACTCTAACTTGGAAAGGGGAGTCCTACTCGGTGGGAGTAGGACTCCCCCTGGCGCCCCCTCGGGCCGGTGGCCCCTCCCCCTGTCTCCTTTATATCTGGGGCGGGGGCACCCATAGACACACAAGTTGATCTACGGATCGTTCCTTAGCCGTGTGCGGTGCCCTGCTCCACCATATTCCACCTCGGTCATATCGTCGAAGCTTAGGTGAAGCCCTGCGCGGTAGAACATCAAGATCGCCACCACGCCGTCGTCTCGTGGAACTCTCCCTCGACACTCGGCTGGATCGAAGTTCGAGGGACGTCATCGAGCTGAACGTGTGCTGAACTCGGAGGCTTCGTACGTTCGGTGCTTGGATCGGTCAGATCGAGAAGACGTACGACTATATCAACCGCGTTGTGCTAACGCTTCCGCTTACGGTCTACGAGGGTACGTGGACGAACACTCTCCCCTCTCGTTGCTATATCATCACCATGATCTTGCGTGTGCGTAGGAATATTTTTGAAATTACTACGTTCCCCAACAGCATGTTATTGATGATGCCACTTCTGCTATGCATGATACTTATGATGAAACTACTTCTGTGCGTGATACTACTTTGCCATTAGGTGAATTTCTTGATGAACAACTTGCTAGGGTTAGAGAGAATGAAATTATTGAAGATGCTATTATTGATGATAGTGATGATGAAAGTTCTCCCCCTGATTATGAATTACCTGTTGTTCCTGAGGGTTATGTTATGAATGAGGAAGCTGCTAGAGCTATTTTTGCTTGCAAAGATAGATATGACCTTAAGAAGTTATTAGCTAAATGGAAGCAACAATGTCTTAATGCTAGAATGAAACCTAACCCCGCTTTTGCTACTTCACCTATCTGTGTTACTGATAAGGATTATGAATTCTCTGTAGATCCTGAAATTATTACTTTGGTAGAATCTGATCCTTTTTATGGCCTTGAATCTGAAACTGTTGTGGCACATCTTACCAAGTTGAATGATATAGCCACCTTGTTTACTAATGATGAGAAGTCTCGCTATTATTATATCCTTAAGGTATTTCCGTTCTCATTAAAGGGTGCGCTAAAACTTGGTTTAATTCTCTTGATCCTGGTTGTGTGCGTAGTCCCTAGGATATGATTTATTACTTCTTTGCTAAATATTTCCCTGCTCATCAGAAAACAAGCTGCCTTGTGGGAAATATATAATTTTGTGCAAATCAAAGAAGAGAGTCTCCCACAAGCTTGGGGGAGGCTTCTCCGGTTACTTAATGCTTTGCCTGATCACTCTATGAAGAAAAATGAAATACTTGATATCTTTTATAATGGACTAACCGATGCTTCCAAGGACTACTTGGATAGTTGTGCTGGTTGTGTTTTCAGGGAAAGAACAGTCGACCAAGCTGAATTACTATTGAATAATATGTTGACTAATGAAAATAATTGGACTCTTCCTGAGCCAATTCCTGAGGCAATTCCTGAATCAATTGAGCCAACTCCTGAGCCTATTCCTAAACCCACTCCTAAGAAGAGAGGTGTTCTATTTCTCAGTCATGAAGATATGCAAGAGGCAAAGAAATCAATGAAAGAAAAAGGTATTAAAGCTGAAGATGTTAAGAATTTACCACCTATTGAAGAAATATATGGTCTTAATATACCGCCTGTCAAAGAAACACATTGTCTTGCTAACCCGACACAGGTAGTAAAGGTAAATTCTCTCTACAGATATGATAAAGTTGAAATTCCTTCTACTAAATTTCATAGCCAATGCTTAGATGAATTTGATGACTTTATGGCTAGACAAGAAAGTTTTAATGCTTATGTTGGTAGAGAATTAAAGAATAATGCTTTCGAGATAGGACGCTTGAGTGATTATATGGCTAGAGTTAAAGGTGAACTTAAACTCATTATCAAATATGCTTCTATGGTTACCACTCAAGCTGAGCAAGTCATAAAGCTCAAAATGATTTGCTTGATGAATTAAATAATAAACATGACTTTGCTATTAGAGTGGCTACTACAACTAGTAGAATGACTCAGGAACCTTTGTATCCTGAAGGCCACCCTAAGAGAATCGAGCAGGATTCTCAGAGAAATAATTTAGAGGCACCTAGTTCTTCCAAAAAGAAGAAAAAGAAAAACGATAGGACTTTGCATGCTTCTAATGAACCTGTTGTAGACACACCTGAGAATCCCAATGATATTTCTGTTTCTAATGCTGAAACACAATCAGGTGATGAACATGAACCTAGTGATAATGTTAATGATAATGTTCATGTTGATGCTCAACCTAGCAAAAATAATGAAGTAGAGATTGAACCTGCTGTTGATCTTGATAACCCAAAAACAAAGAATCGTCGTTATGATAAGAGAGATTTTGTTGCTAGGAAGCACGATAGGGAAAGAGAACCTTGGGTTCAGAAACCCATGCCCTTTCCTCCTAAACCATCCAAGACAAAGGATGATGAGGATTTTGAGCGCTTTGCTGAAATGATCAGACCTATCTTCTTACATGTGCGCTTAACTTATATGCTTAAAGTAAATCCTTATGCTAAGTATATGAAGGATATCATTACAAATAAAAGAAAGATACCGGAAGCTTAAATTTCCACCATGCTTGCTAATTATACTTTTAAGGGTGGAATACCAAAGAAACTTGGAGATCCAGGGGTACCTACTATACCATGCTCCATTAAAAGAAATTATGCTAAAACTGCTTTATGTGATCTTGGAGCCGGTGTTAGTGTTATGCCTCTCTCTTTATATCATAGACTTGAATTGAATAAGTTGACACCTACTGAAATATCTTTGCAAATGGCCGATAAATCAACTGGCCATACCGCCGGTATTTGTGAGGATGTGCCTGTTGTGGTTGCAAATGTCGATATCTTAATGGACTTTGTTATTCTTGATATTCCCGAGGACGATAGTATGTCGATTATCCTTGGTAGGCCCTTTTGAATCTGCGTAGGGCTGTTATTGATTGCAACAAAGGCAATGTCACTTTTCATGTTAATGGTAATGAGCATACGGTACACTTTCCGAGGAAACAACCTCAAGTTCATAGCATCAATTCTATTGGAAAAAGTCCAACTATCATTATTGGAGGTTTTGAATTTCCTCTTCCTACTGTCAAGAAAAAATATGATATTCTTATCGTTGGGGATGTTCATATCCACGTTGAGGTAACTTAGTGTTATTTGAAATTTCTCTGGTTCCATGTTATTCGGAATGAGTTTGTTAACAAGACTTGATCAACCTTGTTAGTGGATTCATTTTGATGATCATGAGATGGATGAAACTAGAAGGCACAACCTTCTGTACCCTCTTTTTACTTTCTGTTATCTAGAATAAATAAAGAAAAAATAGTATTATCTGTCTGTTTTCTGAATTACCCGTGCAATAAAAAAATATCCCGAAAATAAAAGTGCTCCAAATGCCATGCAAATTTAATATGATTTTTTATGGAATATTTGAGGATTTTAGGCACTGAAAACACTGCAGGAGGGGCAAGCACCTGGCCACGAGGGTGGAGGGCGCGCCTACACCCCCTGGGCGCGCCCCCTGTCTCATGGGCCCAGGGTGGCCCCCCTCCACTTATTACTGCACCCACACACTCCATCTTCTTCCCAAAAAAAATCCCCATCCAGCTCAAGCACGAGTTCTAGCTCATTTTGCTGCGATTTTCGATCTCCTTGCTCAAAGCTCCATTCACAAAACTGCTTTCGGAGATTGTTGCTTGGTATGTGACTCCTCCATTGATCCAAGTAGTTTTTGTTCTAGTGCTTTATTCATTGCAAATTTTTGTTGCATAGGTGACCCTGTTCTTGAGCTTGCATGTCAAATTTATGAGGTCCCAAGTAATTCTAATGCATGATATAGGCTCTAGGCACTTGTAGGAGTAGTTGCTACCAATCTTGTTTAGTTTTATTTACATTTATTTTGAAGTTACTAAAATTTCAGAAATTTTCAGAAAATGTTAAGGAGATTTTTGAGGGGCTCTTCTAGCCAAGGCTCCTAGGAAAAATAAGCTAAAGAGAAGGAAAAGGCCAAGTATAATCTTCCTCGCATAGCGGAAGTACGGCCGTGTGAATGGCCCTATGACGATTTCTTGAGAGAAGCCGGAATTTATGAAGACATTTATTCTTTGATCGAGAATGCAGACCTCACCGATTTCCTCCACAACCGGATCGATCAATATCTCTTAGTCACCAATACTTTCGTGCAAAACTTTTATTACTATCCTAAGAAGTCACCGCCTTCAGTATCATTTCATTTATATGATGAATTCAAGGAAATGTCTTTACGTAATTTGTGCACGGTATGCAAAATACCCTTTGAGGGTAAATTAGATGAACCACATAGTAAAGATGTGATGGCTTTGTTGAAGGAAATATGCCCTAGAGGCAATAATAAAGTTATTATTTATTTCCTCATATCATGATAAATGTTTATTATTCATGCTAGAATCGTATTAACCGGAAACATGATACATGTGTGAATACATAGACAAAACTATAGTCACTAGTATGCCTCTACTTGACTAGCTCATTAATCAAAGATGGTTATGTTTCCTAACCATAGACATGTGTTGTCATTTGATTAGTGGGATCACATCATTAGGAGAATAATGTGATTGACATGACCCATTCCGTTAGCCTAGCACTTGATCGCTTAGTATCTTGCTATTGCTTTCTTCATGACTTATACAAAGTTCCTACAACTATGAGATTGTGCAACTCCCATATACGGAAGAACACTTTGTGTGCTACCAAACGTCCACAACGAATCGTGTGATTATAAAGGTGCTCTCTGGTGTTTAGAAGGTACATGTTGGGTTGGCATAATTCAAGATTAGATTTTGTCACTCCAATTGTCGGAGAGGTATCTCTGGGCCCTCTCGGTAATACTCATCACCTAAGCCTTGCAAGCATGTAACTAATGAGTTACTTATGAGATGATGTATTACGGAACGAGTAAAGAGACTTGCCGTAACGAGATTGAACTAGGTATTGGATACCGACGATCAAATCTCGGGCAAGTAACATACCGATGACAAAGGGAACAAAGTATGTCGTTATGCGGTTTGACCGATAAAGATCTTCGTAGAATATGTAGGAACCAATATGGGCATCCAGGTCCCGCTATTGGTTATTGACCGAGAATTGTTTTAGGTCATGTCTACATAGTTCTCGAACCCGTAGGGTCCGCACGCTTAACGCTTCGATGATGCTTTATTATGAGTTTATAAGTTTTGATGTACGAAGTTTGTTCGAGTCCGGATGTGATCACGGACATGACGAGGAGTCTCGGAATGGTCGAGACATAAAGATTGATATATTGGAAGCCTATATTAGGACATCGGAATGGTTCCGGGTGAAATCGGCATTTTACCGGAGTGCCGGGAGGTTACCGGAACCCCCCGGGGGGTTAATGGGCCTACATGGGCCAAGAGGGAGAAGAGGGAAGAAGCGAGGAGGGGCGCGCCTCCCCTCCTAGTCCGAATAGGACAAGGGAAGGGGACGGCGCCCCTTTCCTTCCCTCTTCCTCCTCTTTCCCCTTCTCCTACTCCTACTTGGAAAAGGGAGTCCTACTCTGGTGGGAGTAGGACTCCCCTTGGCGCGCCCTCTAGGCCGGCCGCCTCCTCCCCGGCTCCTTTATATCGGGGCGGGGCACCCCAAAGACACACAAGTTGATCTACGGATCGTTCCTTAGCCGTGTGCGGTGCCCCCTTCCACCATATTCCACCTCGGTCATATCATCGCGGAGTTTAGGCGAAGCCCTGTGTCGATAGAACATCATCATCGTCACCACACCGTCGTCTTGTGGAACTCATCTCCGAGCTCGGCTGGATCGGAGGTCAAGATCGCCATCGAGCTGAACGTGTGCTGAACTCGGAGGCTCCGTACATTCGGTGCTTGGATCGGTCGGATCGTGAAGATGTACGACTACATCAACTGCGTTGTGATAATGCTTCCGCTTACGGTCTACGAGGGTACGTGGACGAACACTCTCCCCTCTCGTTGCTATGCCATCACCATTATCTTGCATGTGCGTAGGAAATATTTTGAAATTACTACGTTCCCCAACAGTGGCATCCGAGCCTAGGTTTTATGCGTTGATGTTATATGCACGAGTAGAACACAAGTGAGTTGTGGGCGATACAAGTCATGCTTACCAAAGATGTCATACTTTGGTTGGCGGTATTGTGAGATGAAGCGGCCCGACCGACATTACGCCAGACGCTTACGCGAGACTGGTTTCACTGCTACGAGCACTCGTGCTTAAAGGTGGCTAGCGGTGTCTGTCTCTCTCACTTTAGCTGAATCGAGTGTGGCTACGCCCGATCCTTGCGAAGGTTAAAACAGCACTAACTTGACGAACTATCGCTGTGGTTTTGATGCGTAGGTAAGAACGGTTCTTGCTAAGCCCGTAGCAGCCACGTAAAATTTGCAATAACAAAGTAGAGGACGCCTAACTTGTTTTTACAGGCATGTTGTGATGTGATATGGTCAAGACGTGATGCTATATTTTATTGTATGAGATGATCATGTTTTGTAACCGGTTATCGGCAATCGGCAGAGCCATATGGTTGTCACTTTATTGTATGAAATGCAAACATACTGTAATTGCTTTACTTTATCACTAAGCGGTAGCGATAGTCGTAGAACCAATAGATGGCGTAAACGACAACGATGCTACGATGGAGATCAAGGTGTCGCGCCGGTGACGATGGTGATCATGACGGTGCTTCGAAGATGGAGATCACAAGCACAAGATGATGATGGCCATATCATATCACTTATATTGATTGCATGTGATGTTTATCCTTTATGCATCTTATCTTGCTTTGATTGACGGTAGCATTTTAAGATGATCTCTCACTAAAATTATCAAGTAGTGTTCTCCATGAGTATGCACCGTTGCCAAAGTTCGTCGTGCCGAGACACCACGTGATGATCGGGTGTGACAAGCTCTACGTCCATTTACAACGGGTGCAAGCCAGTTTTTGCACACGCGGAATACTCAGGTTAAACTTGACGAGCCTAGCATATGCAGATATGGCCTCGGAACACGGAGACCGAAAGGTCGAACGTGAATCATATAGTAGATATGATCAACATAGTGATGTTCACCATTGAAAACTACTCCATCTCACGTGATGATCGGTTATGGTTTAGTTGATTTGGATCACGTGATCACTTAGATGACTAGAGAGATGTCGTCTAAGTGGGAGTTCTTAAGTAATATGATTAATTGAACTTAAATTTATCATGAACTTAGTACCGATAGTATCTTGCTTGTCTATGTTTGTTTGTAGATAGATGGCTCGTCTTTGTTGTTCCGTTGAATTTTAATGCGTTCCTTGAGAAAGCAAAGTTGAAAGATGATGGTAGCAATTACACGGATCGGGTCCGTAACTCGAGGATTATCCTCATTGCTGCACAAAAGAGTTACGCCCCGAAGCACCGCTGGGTGCGAACTTCTTGCTTGATGCAACCGACGATGTTAAGAACGTCCGCAGAGCAAAGCGATGACTACTCTATAGTTCGATGTGCCATGCTTTACGGCATAGAACCGGTCTTCAACGACGTTTTGAACGTCATGGAGCATATGAGATGTTCCAAGAGTTGAAGTTAATATTACAAGCAAATGCCCGGATTGAGAGATATGAAGTCTCCAATAAGTTCTATAGCTGCAAGATGGAGGAGAATAGTTACGTCGGTGAACACATACTCGGAATGTGCGGGTATAATAATCACTTGATTCAACCGGGAGTTAATCTTCCGATGATAGTGTCATTGATGAATTCTCCAATCACGCCACCAAGCTACAAGAGCTTTCGATGAACTATAATATGCAAGGGATGAACAAGACTATTCCGAGATCTTCGCAATGCTAAAAGCGGAGGTAGAAATCAAAAAGGAGCATCAAGTGTTGATGGTCAACAAGACCACTAGTTTCAAGAAAAGGGCAAAGGGAAGAAGAAGGGAACTTCAAAAGAACGGCAAGCAAGTTCTGCTCAAGAGAAGAAACCCAAGTCCGGACCTAAGCCTCAAATCGAGTGCTTCTCCGCAAGCGGTCGTCCTTCGAAGCGGAACTGCCCCAAGTATTTGGCGGATAAGAAGGATGGCAAAGTGAACAAAGGTATATGTGATATACATGTTATTGATGTGTACCTAACTAGAGCTCGTAGTAGCACTGGTATTTGATCTTGGTTCATTGCTAATATTTGCAACTCGAAGCAGGACTACGGAATAAGCGAGCATCGCCAAGGACGAGGTGACGATGCGCGTGGGAAAGCGGTTCCAAAGTCGATGTGATCGCGGTCGGCATGCTACCTCTACATCTACCTTCGGGATTAGTTTTAGACCTGAATAATTGTTATTTGGTGCCAGCGTTGAGCATGAACATTATATCCGGATCTTGTTTAATGCGAGACGGTTATTCATTTAAATCAGAGAATAATGGTTGTTTTATTTATATGAGTAATATCTTTTATGATCATGCACCCTTGAAGAGTGGTCTATTTTTATTGAATCTCGATAGTAGTGATACACATATTCATAATGTTGAAGCCAAAAGATGCAGAGTTGATAATGATAGTGCAACTTATTTGTGGCACTGCCGTTTAGGTCATATCGGTGTAAAACGCATGAAGAAACTCCATACTGATGGACTTCTAGAATCACTTGATTATGAATCACTTGGTACTTGCAAACCGTGCCTCATGGGCAACATGACTAAAACTCCGTTCTCCGAAACTATGGAGAGAGCAACACATTTGTTGGAAATCATACATACAGATGTATGTGGTCCGATGAATGTTGAGGCTCGTGGCGGATATCGTTATTTTCTCACCTTCACAGATGATTTAAGCAGATATGGGTATATCTACTTGATGAAGCACAAGTTTGAAACATTTGAAAAGTTCAAAGAATTGCAGAGTGAAGTGGAGAATCATTGTAACAAGAAAATAAAATTTCTGTGATCTGATCGTGGAGGAGAATATTTGAGTTACGAGTTTGGTTTACATTTGAAACAATGCGGAATAGTTTCGCAACTCACGCCGCCTGGAACACCACAACGAAATGGTGTGTCCGAACGTCGTAAATCGTACTTTACTTGATATGGTGCGATCTATGATGTCTCTTACCGATTTACTGCTATCGTTTTGGGGTTATGCTTTAGAGACGGCCGCATCCACGTTAAATAGGGCACCATCAAAATCCGTTGAGACGACGCCTTATGAACTATGATTTGGCAAGAAACCAAAGTTGTCGTTTCTTAAAGTTTGGGGCTGCGATGCTTATGTGAAGAAACTTCAACCAGATAAGCTCGAACCCAAATCGGAGAAATGTGTCTTCATAGGATACCCAAAAGAAACTATTGGGTACACCTTCTATCACAGATCCGAAGGCAAGACGTTCGTTGCTAAGAATGGATCCTTTCTAGAGAAGGAATTTCTCTCGAAAGAAGTGAGTGGGAGGAAAGTAGAACTTGATGAGATAATCGTATCTACTCCCTTATTGAAGGTAGTTCATCACGAGAACCGGTTCCGTGACAACTACACCAATTAGTGAGGAAGCTAATGATATTGATCATGAAACTTCAGATCAAGTTTCTGCTGAACCTCATAGGTCTACCAGAGTAAGATCCGCACCAGAGTGGTACGGTAATCCTATTTTGGAAGTCATGTTACTTGACCATGATGAACCTACGAACTATGAGGAAGCGATGATGAGCCCAGATTCGCAAAATGGGCGAGCCATGAAATCTGAGATGGGATCCATGTATGAAAACAAAGTATGGACTTTGGTTGATTTGCCCGATGATCGTCAAGCCATTGAGAATAAATGGATCTTTAAGAAGAAGACTGACGCTGATGGTAATTTTACTGTCTATAAAGCTCGACTTGTTGCGAAAGGTTTTCGACAAGTTCAAGGGGTTGACTACGATGAGACTTTCTCACCCGTAGCGATGCTTAAGTCTGTCCAAATCATGTTGGCTATTGCTGCATTTCATGATTATGAAATTTGGCAAATGGATGTCAAGACTGCATTCTTGAATGGATTTCTAGAAGAAGAGTTGTATATGATGCAGCCGGAAGGCTTTGTTGATCCAAAAGGTGCTAACAAAGTATGCAAGCTCCAGCGTTCCATTTATAATTTGGTGCAAGCATCTCGGAGTTGGAATAAACGCTTTGATAATGTGATCTAAGCATATGGTTTTATATGAGACTTTTGGCGAAGCTGATTTACAAGAAAGTGAGTTGGAGCTCAGTAGCATTTCTAGTTTTATATGTAGATGACATATTATTAATTGGAAATGATATAGAATTTCTCGGATAGCATAAAGGGATACTTGAATAAAAGTTTTTCAATGAAAGACCTCGGTGAAGCTGCTTACATATTAGGCATCAAGATCTATAGAGATAGATCAAGACGCTTAATAGGACTTTCACAAAGCACATACCTTGACAAAATTTTGAAAAAGTTCAAAATGGATCGAGCAAAGAAAGGATTCTTGCTGTGCTACATGGTGTGAAGTTGAGTCAAACTCAATGCCCGACCACAACAGAAGATAGAGAGAAAATGAAAATGTTCCTATGCTTCAGCCATAGGCTCTATCATATATGCAATCTTGTGTACCAGACTGACGTATGCTTAGCAATAAGCTTGGCAAGAAGGTACCAAAGTAATCCAGAGTGGATCATCGACATGGTGTCAAGAACATCTGAAATACCGAAAAGGACTAAGAATATGTTTCTCGTATATGGAGGTGACAAAGAGCTAGTCGTAAATGGTTATGTCGATGCAAGCTTTGACACTGATCCAGACGATTCTAAATCGCAAACCGGATACGTGTTTTTATTAAACGGTGGAGCTGTAAGTTGGTGCAGTTCTAAACAAAGCGTCGTGGCGGGATCTACATGTGAAGTGGAGTACATAGCTGCTTCTGAAGCAGCGAATGAAGGAGTCTGGATGAAGGAGTTCATTTCCGATCTAGGTGTCATACCTAGTGCATCAGGACCAACGAAGATCTTCTATGACAATACTGGTGCAATTGCCATGGCAAAGGAATCCAAATTTCACAAGAGGACCAAGCACATCAAGAGACGCTTCAATTCCATTCAGGACCAAGTCCAAGTGGTAGACATAGAAATTTGCAAGATACATACGGATCTGAATGTTGCAGACCCATTGACTAAGCCTCTCTCACGAGCAAAACATGATCAGCACCAAGACTCCATGGGTGTTAGAATAATTACTATGTAATCTAGATTATTGACTCTAGTGCAAGTGGGAGACTGAAGGAAATATGCCCTAGAGGCAATAATAAAGTTATTATTTATTTCCTCATATCATGATAAATGTTTATTATTCATGCTAGAATTGTATTAACCGGAAACATGATACATGTGTGAATACATAGACAAAACTATAGTCACTAGTATGCCTCTACTTGACTAGCTCATTAATCAAAGATGGTTATGTTTCCTAACCATAGACATGTGTTGTCATTTGATTAGTGGGATCACATCATTAGAAGAATAATGTGATTGACATGACCCATTCCGTTAGCCTAGCACTTGATCGTTTAGTATACTGCTATTGCTTTCTTCATGACTTATACAAAGTTCCGCAACTATGAGATTGTGCAACTCCCAGATACGGAAGAACACTTTGTGTGCTACCAAACGTCACAACGTAACTGGGTGATTATAAAGGTGCTCTACAGGTGTTTCCAAAGGTACATGTTGGGTTGGCATAATTCGAGATTAGGTTTTGTCACTCCGATTGTCGGAGAGGTATCTCTGGGCCCTCTCGGTAATACTCATCACCTAAGCCTTGCAAGCATGTAACTAATGAGTTACTTATGAGATGATGTATTACGGAACGAGTAAAGAGACTTGCCATAACGAGATTGAACTAGGTATTGGATATCGACGATCAAATCTCGGGCAAGTAACATACCGATGACAAAGGGAACAACGTATGTTGTTATGCGGTTTGACTGATAAAGATCTTCGTAGAATATGTAGGAACCAATATGGGCATCCAGGTCCCGCTATTGGTTATTGACCGAGAATTGTTTTAGGTCATGTCTACATAGTTGTCGAACCTGTAGGGTCCGCACGCTTAACGTTTCGATGACAGTTTTATTATGAGTTTATAAGTTTTGATGTACTGAAGTTTGTTCGGAGTCCCGGATGTGATCACGGACATGACGAGGAGTCTCAGAATGGTCGAGACATAAAGATTGATATATTGGAAGCCTATATTAGGACATCGGAATGGTTTCGGGTGAAATCGGCATTTCCGGAGTGCTGGGAGGTTACGGAACCCCGGGGTTAATGGGCCTACATGGGCCAAGAGGGAGAAGAGGAAGAAGCCGGAGGGGCCGCACCCTCCCCTCCTAGTCCGAATAGGACAGGGAAGAGGCGGCGCCCCTTTCCTTCCCCTCTTCCTCCTCTTTCCCCTTCTCCTACTCCTACTTGGAAAGGGAGTCCTACTCCCGGTGGGAGTAGGACTCCCCCTGGCGCGCCCTCTAGGCGGCCGCCTCCTCCCCCGGCTCCTTTATATCGGGGCGGGGCACCCCAAAGACACACAAGTTGATCTACGGATCGTTCCTTAGCCGTGTCGGTGCCCCTTCCACCATATTCCACCTCGATCATATCGTCGTGGAGTTTAGGCGAAGCCTCGCGCGATAGAACATCATCATCGCCACCACGCCGTCGTCGTGGAACTCATCTCCGGGGCTCGGCTGGATCGAGGTCGGAGATCGCCATCGAGCTGAACGTGTGCTGAACTCGGAGGCTCCGTACATTCGGTGCTTGGATCGGTCGGATCGTGAAGACGTACGACTACATCAACCGCGTTGTGATAATGCTTCCGCTTACGGTCTACAAGGGTACGTGGACGAACACTCTCCCCTCTTGTTGCTATGCCATCACCATGATCTTGCGTGTGCGTAGGAAATTTTTTGAAATTACTACGTTCCCCAACATTTGTTAACACCATTACTGTAGGGGATCCAAAGAAGGGTTCCGATGCGAGAATCTCTAGCATAGACTTTCCTGTTTTACGCTACTTTGCCTTATTTGCTAGTAGATGCTTAATTGGTCGTGGAAATAGTGGAAACTTCAGTGTACCTGATATTACTATTCTTCTCCATGCCTTGTTTGGTGATAATACTTTTAGTATGGGTGCCGTCATTGCTAAACGGCTAAGCCTGAACCGTATAAAAGGCCCCATCTTTGCAGGTATCTATGTTGCACGTCTTGCTAAACATTTTGAGATACCTACTAGGCACCATGAGAAAGAGGAGACAATATTGCCTCCTTACATTTTAGATTACAGGAGCATGGTAGCACATGAGTTTATTGTTCATAATGATGATAAGATGCTCCTGTATAACTTGAGATTTAATAAGAAACACAATGAGACTATTATTCTGCCTGTGCCTCTGTTGTTTGATTTGACTGCAGTTAATTATCTTGTCACGCCAGAGGCGGTGTACGCTCATCGAGGCCAAGCATCCACTCCAGAGCCCGAGCCAGAGCCAGAACCTTCACTGGACCCTTATCGTGCATCATCATACCAGTGGGATCCAGAGGAGATGGCCAGCCAGTGGTATCCTGATTACACCCCTCAGTACACCGGGGAGAGTAGCCGCGGTCCTTGGCAGTAGACCAACTTAGGCCAAAAGCCTAAGCTTGGGGGAGTACGTATTTCTCACCGACTTTACATTCATGTTCACACACTATTCTAGTTGTCGGTGCTCATACTCTTTCGTTGTATTATCCATGCTAATTTAATTTTTTTTCGGTTTCTTCTTGTGTGTTTGATAAACCTTAAGAAAAACCAAAAAAATTAGTTAGTTTAATTTCCATGCTTGTAGTAGACTTAAAATGAAAACCCAAAAAGATTTCTCGTTCTTCTTCTTGCTTGTTGGGAGCTTTCCCGTGTAAATAGTTTTTGTTTCTTTTCTTTTCTTTGGGGGTCGAGAGTAGAAGACCATATTGAAAATGTTTAGTGGATCTCATATGCATGATTGTTTATTTAACTTAGAGCCCATATTACTTTGTCTTCTCTCTTGAGTTGAATGCTTGCAGATTCCAGCTTAGTCCAATGCACGTGCACTATTATTATTATACACATCATTTGGTTGTGCAAGTGAAAGGCAATAATGACGATATATGATGGACTGATTGAGACGAGAAAAGCTGGTATGAACTCGACCTCTCTTGTTTTTGTAAATATGATGAGTTCATCGTTCCTGATTCAGCTTATTATGAAGTAAACATATTTGCAATGACATTTAGAGATTATAGTTGCTTGTGCCATGCTTGATTAGCTATGAGTTATAATGGTTTACCTTGCGTGCCAACATGCTATTAAAATGATTGTGATGTGGTATGATGGGATGGTATCCTCCTTTGAATGAATTGAGTGACTCGACTTGGCACATGTTCACGCATGTAGCAGAAATAAATCAACATAGCCTTCATGGTAGATTATATCCTACTCATGCTTGTACTCGGTGTAAATTAATTTTAATGCATGTTCATGACTGTTGTCGCTCTCTCAGTTGGTCGCTTCCCAGTCTTTTGCTAGCCTTCACCTGTACTAAGCGGGAATACTGCTTGTGCATCCAAACTCCTTAAACCCCAAAGTTGTTCCATATGAGCCCACCATACCTTCCTATATGCGGTATCTACCTGCCGTTCCAAGTAAATTTATATGTGCCAAACTCCAAACCTTCAAATGAAATTCTGTTTTGTATGCTCGAGCAGCTCATGTTTCAACTAGGGCTGCCTGTATCTTCCATGCTAGGTGGGTTATTCTCAAGAGGAGTGGACTCCGCTCCTCATTCACGAGAAAGGGCCAGTAACCGGGATGCCCAGTCCCATGATCCAAAAAGGTCAAAGCAAATCAAAATAATTAAACAAAACTCCCCCCGGGATGTTGTTAGTTGGAGGCACTCGTTGTTTCGAGCAAGCCATGGATTGATGCTTGTGAAGGAAATATGCCCTAGAGGCAATAATAAACTTATTATTTATTTCCTCATATCATGATAAATGTTTATTATTCATGCTAGAATTGTATTAACCGGAAACATGATACATGTGTGAATACATAGACAAACATATAGTCACTAGTATGCCTCTACTTGACTAGCTCATTAATCAAAGATGGTTATGTTTCCTAACCATAGACATGTGTTGTCATTTGATTAATGGGATCACATCATTAGGAGAATGATGTGATTGACATGACCCATTCCGTTAGCCTAGCACTTGATCGTTTAGTATATTGCTATTGCTTTCTTCATGACTTATACATGTTCCTGTAACTATGAGAATTATGCAACTCCCGTTTACCGGAGGAACACCTTGGGTACTACCAAACGTCACAACATAACTAGGTGACTATAAAGGAGTACTACAGGTGTCTCCAAAGGTACATGTTGAGTTGGCGTATTTTGAGATTAGGTTTTGTCACTCCGATTGTCGGAGAGGTATCTCTGGGCCCTCTCGGTAATGCACATCATTATAAGCCTTGCAAGCAATGTGACCAATGAGTTGGTCACGGGATGATGCATTACGTAACGAGTAAAGAGACTTGCCGGTAACGAGATTGAACTAGGTATTGGAAACCGACGATCGAATCTCGGGCAAGTAACATACCGATGACAAAGGGAACAACGTATGTTGTTATGCGGTTTGACCAATAAAGATCTTCGTAGAATATGTAGGAACCAATATGGGCATCCAGGTCCCGCTATTGGTTATTGACCGAGAATGGTTCTAGGTCATGTCTACATAGTTCTCGAACCCGTAGGGTCCGCACGCTTAATGTTACGATGACAGTTTTATTATGAGTTTATAAGTTTTGATGTACGAAGTTTGTTCGAGTCCGGATCACGATCACGGACATGACGAGGAGTCTCGAAATGGTCGAGACATAAAGATTGATATATTGGACGACTATATTCGAACACCAAAAGTGTTCCGGGTGATTTCGGAGAAAACCGGAGTGCTTGGGAGGGGTTCTAGGAACTCCCCGGAGAGTTAATGGGCCACATGGGCCTTGGTGGAAGAGAGAGAGGCGGCCGGGGTGGGGCGCGCCTCTCTCCTCTGGTCCGAATTGGACTAGGAGGGGCGCCCCTCTTCCTTCCCCCCTCCCACTTCCTTCCCCTCCTAGTAGGAGTAGGAAAGGAGGAGTGCTACTCCTACTAGGAGGAGGATTCCTCCACTTGGCGCGCCCCCCTTGGGCCGGCCGGCCTCCCCCCTTGCTCCTTTATATACGGGGGAGGGGGCACCCCATAGACACACAAGTTGATCTACGGATCGTTCCTTAGCCGTGTGCGGTGCCCCCCTCCACCATATTCCACCTTGGTCATATCGTCGCAGAGTTTAGGCGAAGCCCTGCGCTAGTAGAACATCATCATCGTTACCACGCCGTCGTGCTAACAGAACTCATCCCCGAAGCTTTGCTGGATCGGAGCCCGGGGATCGTCATCGAGCTGAACGTGTGCAGAACTCGGAGGTGCCGTACGTTCGGTGCTTGGATCAGACGGATCGTGAAGACGTACGACTACATCAACCGCGTTGTGCTAACGCTTCCACTTACGGTCTACGAGGGTACGTGGACAACACTCTCCCCTCTTGTTGCTATGCCATCACCATGATCTTGCGTGTGCGTAGGAATTTTTTTGAAATTACTACGTTCCCCAACAGTGGCATCCGAGCCTAGGTTTTATGCGTTGATGTTATATGCACGAGTAGAACACAAGTGAGTTGTGGGCGATACAAGTCATCTTGCTTACCAAAGATGTCATACTTTGGTTGGCGGTATTGTGAGATGAAGCGGCCCGGACCAACATTACGCGTACGCTTACGCGAGACTGGTTTCACCGTTACGAGCACTCGTGCTTAAAGGTGGCTGGAGGGTGTCTATCTCTCTCACTTTAGCTGAATCGAGTGTGGCTACGCCCGGTCCTTGCGAAGGATAAAACAGCACCAACTTGACGAACTATCATTGTGGTTTTGATGCGTAGGTAAGAACGGTTCTTGCTAAAAGCCCGTAGCAGCCACGTAAAATTTGCAACAACAAAGTAGAGGACGTCTAACTTGTTTTTGCAGGGCATGTTGTGATATGATATGGTCAAGACGTGATGCTATATTTTATTGTATGAGATGATCATGTTTTGTAACCGAAGTTATCAGCAACTGGCAGGAGCCATATGGTTGTCGCTTTATTGTATGAAATGCAAACATACGTAATTGCTTTACTTTATCACTAAGCGGTAGCGATAGTCGTAGAAGCAATAGATGGCATAACGACAACGATGCTACGATGGAGATCAAGGTGTCGCTACCGGTGGCGATGGTGATCACGACGGTGCTTCGAAGATGGAGATCACAAGCACAAGATGATGATGGCCATATCATATCACTTATATTGATTGCATGTGATGTTTATCCTTTATGCATCTTATCTTGCTTTGATTGATGGTAGCATTTTAAGATGATCTCTCACTAATAATCAAGAAGTGTTCTCCCTGAGTATGCACCGTTGCAAAAGTTCTTCGTGCTGAGACACCACGTGATTATCGGGTGTGATAGGCTCTACGTTCAAATACAACGGGTGCAAAACAGTTGCACACGCGGAATACTCAGGTCATACTTGACGAGCCTAGCATGTACAGATATGGCCTCGGAACACGGAGACCGAAAGGTCGAGCGTGAATCATATAGTAGATATGATCAACATAGTAATGTTCACCATTGAAACTACTCCATCTCACGTGATGATCGGACATGGTTTAGTTGATTTGGATCACGTGATTACTTAGATGACTAGAGAGATGTCTGTCTAAGTGGGAGTTCTTAAGTAATATGATTAATTGAACTTAAATTTATCATGAACTTAGTACCTAATAGTATTTTGCTTGTCTATGTTTGTTTGTAGATAGATTGCTCGTCTTTGTTGTTCCGTTGAATTTTAATCGTTCCTTGAGAAAGCAAAGTTGAAAGATGATGGTAGCAATTACACGGATTGGGTCCGTAACTCGAGGATTATCCTCATTGCTGCACGAGAAAAGTTACATCCGAGAAGCACCGCTTGGTGCGAACTTCTTCTTGATGCAACCGACGATGTTGAGAACGTCTGGCGAGCAAAGTGATGACTACTCGATAGTTCATGTGCCATGCTTTACGGCTTAGAACCGGTCTTCAACGATGTTTTGAGCGTCATGAAGCATATGAGATGTTCCAGAGTTGAAGTTAATATTTCAAGCAAATGCCCGGATTGAGAGATATGAAGTCTCCAATAAGTTCTATAGCTGCAAGATGGAGGAGAATAGTTCGTCGGTGAACATATACTCAAAATGTCTGGGTATAATAATCACTTGATTCAAGCGGGAGTTAATCTTCCGATGATAGTGTCATTGATGTAATTCTTCAATCACGCCACCAAGCTACAAGAGCTTCGTGATGAACTATAATATGCAAGGGATGAACAAGACTATTCCCAAGCTCTTCGCAATGCTAAAAGCTGCGGAGGTAGAAATCAAGAAGGAGCATCAAGTGTTGATGGTTAACAAGACCACCAGTTTCAAGAAAAGGGCAAAGGGAAAAAGAGGGAACTTCAAAAGAACGGCAAACAAGTTCTGCTCAAGAGAAGAAACCCAAGTCGGACCTAAGCACGAAACTGGTGCTTCTACCGCAAGCGATCGACCTTTGAAGCGGAACTGCCCCAAGTATTTGGCGGATAAGAAGGATGGCAAAATGAACAAAGGTATATGTGATATACATGTTATTGATGTGTACCTTACTAATGCTCGCATAGCACTGGGTATTTGATCTTGGTTACATTGCTAATATTTGCAAATCGAAGCAGGACTACGGATTAGCGAAGATTGGCTAAGGACGAGGTGACGATCCGCGTGGGAAATGGTTCCAAAGTCGATGTGATCGCGGTCGGCATGCTACCTCTACATCTACCATCGGGATTAGTTTTATACCTAAATAATTGTTATTTGGTGCCAGCGTTGAGCATGAACATTATATCTGGATCTTGTTTGATGCGAGACGGTTATTCATTTAAATCAGAGAATAATGGTTGTTCTATTTATATGAGTAATATCTTTTATGGTCATGCACCCTTGAAGAGTGGTCTATTTTTATTGAATCTCGATAGTAGTGATACACATATTCATAGTGTTGAAACCAAAAGATGCAGAGTTGATAACGATAGTGCAACTTATTTGTGGCACTGCCGTTTAGGTCATATCGGTGTAAAACGCATGAAGAAACTCCATACTGATGGGCTTTTGGAATCACTTGATTATGAATCACTTGGTACTTGCGAACCGTGCCTCATGGGCAAGATGACTAAAATGCCGTTCTCCGGAACTATCGAGCGAGCAACTGATTTGTTGGAAATCATACATACTGATGTTTGTGGTCCAATGAATGTTGAGGCTCGCGGCGGGTATCATTATTTTCTCACCTTCACAGATGATTTGAGCAGATATGGGTATATCTACTTGATGAAACACAAGTATGAAACATTTGAAAAGTTCAAAGAATTTCAGAGTGAAGTGGAAAATCATCGTAACAAGAAAATAAAGTTTCTACGATCTGATCGTGGAGGAGAATATTTGAGTTATGAGTTTGGTCTACACTTGAAACAATGCAGAATAGTTTCGCAACTCACGCCACCCGGAACACCACAACGAAATGGTTTGTCCGAACGTCGTAATCGTACTTTACTAGATATGGTGGGATCTATGATGTCTCTTACTGATTTACCGCTATCGTTTTGGGGTTATGCTTTAGAGATGGCCGCATTCACGTTAAATAGGGCACCATCAAAATCCGTTAAGACGACGCCTTATGAACTATGGTTTGGCAAGAAACCAAAGTTGTTGTTTCTTAAAGTTTGGGGCTGCGATGCTTATGTGAAGAAACTTCAACGGATAAGCTCGAACCCAAATCGAGAATCGTCTTCATAGGATACCCAAAAGAGACTATTGGGTACACCTTCTATCACAGATCCGAGGGCAAGATTTTCGTTGCTAAATCGGATCCTTTCTAGAGAAGGAGTTTCTCTCGAAAGAAGTGAGTGGGAGGAAAGTAGAACTTGATGAGATAATCAGTATCTACTCCCTTATTGGAAAGTAGTTCATCACAAGAACCGGTTCTGTGACAACTACGCCAATTAGTGAGGAAGCTAATGATATTGATCATGAAACTTGGATCAAGATTCTCTCGATTCTCGTATGTCTACGAGTAAGATCCGCACTGAGTGGTACGGTAATCCTATTCGGAAGTCATGTTACTTGACCATGATGAACCTACAAACTCTGAGGAAGCGATGATGAGCCCAGATTCCGCAAAATGGCTAGAGGCCATGAAATCTGAGGTGGGATCCATGTATGAAAACAAAGTATGGACTTTGGTTGACTTGCCCGATGATCGGCAAGCCATTGAGAATAAATGGATCTTTAAGAAGACTGACGCTGATGGTAATATAACTGTCTATAAAGCTCGACTTGTTGCAAAAGGTTTTCGACAAGCTCAAGGGGTTGACTATGATGAGACTTTCTCACCCGTAGCGATGCTTAAGTCTGTCCGAATCATGTTAGCTATTGCTGCATTTCATGATTATGAAATTTGGCAAATGGATGTTAAAACTGCATTCTTGAATGGATTCTGGAAGAAGAGTTGTATATGATGCAACCAGAAGGTTTCATTGACCCAAAAGGTGCTAACAAAGTGTGCAAGCTCCAGCGATCCATTTATGGACTGGTGCAAGCATCTCGGAGTTGGAATAAACGCTTTGATAGTGTGATCAAGGCATATGGTTTTATACAGACTTTTGGCGAAGCCTGTATTTACAAGAAAGTGAGTGGGAGCTCTGTAGCATTTCTGATATTATATGTAGATGACATATTATTAATTGGAAATGTTATAGAATTTCTGGATAGCATAAAGGGATACTTGAATAAAAGTTTTTCAACGAAAGACCTCGGTGAAGCTGCTTACATATTGGGCATCAAGATCTATAGAGATAGATCAAGACGCTTGATAGGACTTTCACAATGCACATACCTTGATAAAGTTTTGAAAAAGTTCAAAATGGATCAGGCTAAGAAGGGGTTCTTGCCCGTGCTTCAAGGTGTGAAGTGGAGTCAAACTCAATGCCCGACCACAGCAGAAGATAGAGAGAAAATGAAAGATGTTCCATATGCTTCAGCCATAGGCTCTATCATGTATGCAATGCTGTGTACCAGACCTGACGTATGCTTAGCAATAAGCTTGGCAGGAAGGTACCAAAGTAATCCAGGAGTGGATCACTGGATAGCGTTCAAGAACATCCTGAAATACCTGAAAAGGACTAAGGATATGTTTCTCGTATATGGAGGTGACAAAGAGCTAGTCATAAATGGTTACGTCGATGCAAGCTTTCACACTGATCCGGACGATTCTAAATCGCAAACCGGATATGTGTTTTTATTAAATGGTGGAGCTGTAAGTTGGTGCAGTTCTAAACAAAGCGTCGTGGCGGGATCTACATGTGAAGCGGAGTACATAGCTGCTTCAAGCGACAACGAAGGAGTCTGGATGAAGGAGTTCATTTCGATCTAGGTGTCATACCTAGTGCATCGGGACCAATGAAGATCTTCTATGACAATCTTGGTGCAATTGCCTTGGCAAAGGAATCCAGATTTCACAAGAGGACCAAGCACATCAAGAGACGCCAATTCCATTCGGGACCAAGTCCAAGTGGGAGACATAGAGATTTGCAAGATACATACGGATCTGAATGTTGCAGACCGTTGACTAAGCCTCTCTCACGAGCAAAACATGATCGGCACCAAGACTCCATGGGTGTTAGAATCATTACTATGTAATCTAGATTATTGACTCTAGTGCAAGTGGGAGGCTGAAGGAAATATGCCCTAGAGGAAATAATAAAGTTATTATTTATTTCCTCATATCATGATAAATGTTTATTATTCATGCTAGAATTGTATTAACAGGAAACATGATACATGTGTGAATACATAGACAAACATATAGTCACTAGTATGCCTCTACTTGACTAGCTCATTAATCAAATATGGTTATGTTTCCTAACCATAGACATGTGTTGTCATTTGATTAATGGGATCACATCATTAGGAGAATGATGTGATTGACATGACCCATTCCGTTAGCCTAGCACTTGATCGTTTAGTATATTGCTATTGCTTTCTTCATGACTTATACATGTTCTCGTAACTATGAGAATTATGCAACTCTCGTTTACCGGAGGAACACCTTGGGTACTACCAAACGTCACAACGTAACTGGGTGATTATAAAGGAGTACTACAGGTGTCTACAAAGGTACATGTTGAGTTGGCGTATTTTGAGATTAGGTTTTGTCACTCCGATTGTCGGAGAGGTATCTCTGGGCCCTCTCGGTAATGCACATCATTATAAGCCTTGCAAGCAATATGACCAATGAGTTGGTCACGGGATGATGCATTACGTAACGAGTAAAGAGACTTGCCGGTAACGAGATTGAACTAGGTATTGGATACCGACGATCGAATCTCGGGCAAGTAACATACCCATGACAAAGGGAACAACGTATGTTGTTATGCGGTTTGACCGATAAAGATCTTCGTCGAATATGTAGGAACCAATATGGGCATCCAGGTCCCACTATTGGTTATTGACCGAGAATGGTTCTAGGTCATGTCTACATAGTTCTCGAACCCGTAGGGTCCGCACGCCTAACGTTACGATGACAATTTTATTATGAGTTTATAAGTTTTGATGTACCGAAGTTTGTTCGGAGTCCCGGATGCGATCACGGACATGACGAGGAGTCTCGAAATGGTTGAGACATAAAGATTGATATATTGGACGACTATATTCGGACACCAAAAGTGTTCCGGGTGATTTCGGAGAAAACCGGAGTGCTGGAGGGGTTACCGGAACCCCCCGGGAGAGTTAATGGGCCACATGGGCCTTGGTGGGAAGAGAGAGGGGTGGCTGGGGTGGGCCGCGCCTCTCCCTCTGGTCCGATTGGACTAGGAGGCGCGCCTCTTTCCTTCCCCCTCCCCTTCCTTCCCTCCTTGTAGGAGTAGGAAAGGAGGAGTCCTACTCCTACTAGGAGGAGGATTCCTCCTCTTGGCGCCCCCTTGGGCGGCCGGCCTCCCCCTGCTCCTTTATATACTGGGCGGGGCACCCCATAGACACACAAGTTGATCTACGGATCGTTCCTTAGCCGTGTAGGCGGTGCCCCTCCACCATATTCCACCTTGGTCATATCGTCGGGAGTTTAGGCGAAGCCTCGCGCGCGGTAGAACATCATCATCGTCACCACGCCGTCAGGTTGATGGAACTCATCCCAAGCTTTCTTTGGATCGAGCCCGGGATCGCCATCGAGCTGAATGTGTCTGAACTCGGAGGTGCCGACGTTCGGTGCTTGGATCGGTCGGAACGTGAAGACGTACGACTACATCAACCGCGTTGTGCTAACGCTTCCGCTTAGGGTCTACGAGGGTACGTGGACAACACTCTCCCCTCTCGTTGCTATGCCATCACCATGATCTTGCGTGTGCGTAGGAAATTTTTTGAAATTACTACGTTCCCCAACAACTTGTTGGTGGTGGGGGAGTATAAACTTTTACCATTCTGTTTTGGAACCACCTATAATGCATGTAGTATGGAAGATATCGCCATCTCATAGTTGTTGCGTTGACAGTGAAAGTATGCCGCTCAAAATGTTATTCATCTCTATTTTAAAATCGAGCTCTGGCACCTATGCAAATCCCTGCTTCCCTCTGCGAAGGGCCTATCTATTTACTTTTACGTCGAGTCATCACCTTCTTATTAAAAAGCACCCACTGGAGAGCACACTGTCATTTGCATTCATTACTGTTGGTTTATATTGGGTATGACTTGATTGGATCTCTTTTACCATGAATTACAATGTTTAGTGGGTCCTTGATCTTTAAAGGTGCTCTGCATTTATGTTTTTGGTCTCGTAAAGGGCTAGCAAGATACCATTTTGTTATATCATATTATGATTGTTTTGAGAAAGTGTTGTCATCCGAGTTTTATTATTATTGCTCGCTAGCTGATTATGCCATTGCTATGAGTAATTGTGAGACCTAAGTGTTATTGTGAGTATGGTTAGTTCATAATACTTGCTGAAAACTTGAATGTTGGCTTTATATATTTACAATAACAAGAGCAAACAGAGTTTGTAAAAGTTTTTCTTTATCACTTTCAGTTTATCAACTGAATTGCTTGAGGACAAGCAAAGGTTTAAGCTTGCGGGAGTTGATACGTCTCCAACGTATCTACTTTTCCAAACACTTTTGCCCTTGTTTGGACTCTAACTTGCATGATTTGATTGAAACTAACCCGGATGATCTTTGTTTTCAGCAGAAGCGCCATGATGTTGTTTATTGTGCGAGAAAACAAAAGTTCTCGGAATGACCGAAAATCCATGGAGATAAGTTTAGGAAAATATAAAAATCTTGGCGAAAGAATCAAGGCCGGGGTCCCACACCCCGTCCCACGAGGGTGGGGCGCCCTCCGGGCGTGCCCCTGTCTCGTGGGCCCCGATGCTCCACCGACCTCAACTCCAACTCCATATATTCCGTTTCGCGGAGAAAAAAATCAGAGAGAAAGTTTCATCACGTTTTACGATACGGAACCGCCGCCAAGCCCTAATCTCTCTCGGGAGGGCTGATCTGGAGTCCGTTCGGGGCTCCGGAGAGGGGGATTCGTCATCGTCATTATCATCGACCATCCTCCATCACCAATTTCATGATGCTCACCGCCGTGCGTGAGTAATTCCATCGTAGGCTTGCTGGACGGTGATGGGTTGGATGAGATTTACCATGTAATCAAGTTAGTTTTGTTAGGGTTTGATCCCTAGTATCCACTATGTTCTGAGATTGATGTTGCTATGACTTTGCTATGCTTAATGCTTGTCACTAGGGTCCGAGTGCCATGATTTCAGATCTGAACCTATTATGTTTTCATGAATATATGTGAGTTCTTGATCCTGTCTTGCAACTCTATAGTCACATATTATGTGTTATGATCCGACAACCCCGAAGTGACAATAATTGGGATACTCCTCGGTGATGACCATAGATTGAGGAGTTCATGTATTCACTATGTGCTAATGCTTTGTTTCGGTTCTCTATTAAATGGAGGCCTTAATATCCCTTAGTTTCCACTAGGACAAATGCCCGTGCGTTGCACCGGGCAAAAAAATGGGCATAACCTGCTTCATGTGCCATTGTGCATCATTTTTATATTTATTTTAATAAACGTTGATAATATGGTTAAACGTGGGAATTTCCTTATTTTTAATAAAAGTTAACGTTTTAGCAAAAAAGCCCATGCGTTGCAATGCCTATGAAATAAATTCCAGGTTTTGCGTGATATTCGAGAGTTTATCTATCATGGTGAAATACTGAGCTCTATCTCTCAATATGTTAGATTCCTTGTCTTATTATAAATTCATATGTTAGATAAGACTTAGATAGTAAATAGTTTACAATGCTTGGTGCTCTTTTGTTGATACGCTATCACCGGCAATAGGAGCACACCGACTGCCTCCCTTGACAGCATCATCAGGGCTCGAACAGGATCAGGATTAGGACATGCAGAGTTGCGGGTGAGATGATATGTCGGAGGGGAGTAGGCACATGCATGTAGGTGGTGCACGAAAGGACCCCGGACATGGTCGGTGTAGCCATGACCACATGCTTCTCTCTCTCTCTCCCTAGCCGGCGTGCAAGGCGAAATAGGACGCATCCCCTCCTCCGGACCCAATTCCAATATCTCCCTCCTCTCAATCTCATCAATGGCATCAGGAACATCCAGACTCGAGGAATATATAGATGATCAGGTAGTCCATAGGTGAGCACCAAATATCTTTTTCTTTAAGAAATATTATTTCTTTTCAATATTTTTTTAACAAATCTTTCCAATATTTCAGTCACACATCTTTGAAGTACTGTAGCTACTAATGTATTCATAATTAAGATTAAGAAATGGTTGGCTTAAACTGCGGCCAAGTAAATTGTATGCTAGCAGAGATCGAGATCTAGCTAGCTTAGCTCTACGCAAAAAAAGAAAAAAAATCAACATCTAGCAGCAGCGACATGGCATCGTTTAGAAAAAGCAGTAGCAGCAGGCACTCAATCCCATCGAGAATTCCTTTCTCACCACTCAGTTCTTATCTTCTCCACACATCCACCCAACTCGCTGCCTTCATCTTTCTTTTCCTGCGACATTTGCCCACCACCTAGCGCCACTTCTCCACCGGCAGCCGACGCGCACCACCAGACTTCCTCCTACGCCTCCGCCACAGGCCCGGCCAGGCCTCGCGCGTGCAGGCCGGCCGCCAGCCAGGAGCCCATACACAGCCAGCCGCGCTGCAACAACGCCGCCGCCCGTACGCCGCCTCCCGCACCAACCACGCCCGAGCAAGCAACTCCCCTCGACCCCGGCGCCTGCAGCTCCTCCTCGGCTCCCCGTCCGGCACTCGACACCGTCACCGGCTACCCCCTGCAACTCGAGCCGTTGCTCCGCTGACCTTCTCCCTCTTCATTTCCTTCCCTAACTCCAGCCTCTGGATCTCTTCCTCACCTCTCACCTCCTCGTATCTTTTCTATACAGGAAGCATCACACCCGCGCCATGAATCTCCGACCCTGATTCCCAAGCTCCCGCCGCTGTTCAGCGTCAGATCCGCGCCGCCCCACCTTCTCCGACCGTGTCGGGAGCCGCCGTCGCTGCCTGCTTCGTCTAGGCTTGGAGACGATGAACGCCAGGAGCACCCGCGACGTCCAGCGCCAAGTCCTGCTCGATCGAGACCCTCAGCGCCACTAAGCACCGGTCCTGCTGCCCCCGTTACCCCAGCCACCTACCGGAGAGAGAGGGCCTCCCCACCACCCAGCGCCACTCCTCCATCCAGCGCCCACGAGCTGCCCTGCCCGAGTTCCTTCCTACCTGCTAGGTCGTGGTCCACCGCAGGCCACAACGGCAGCACGTGTTCCAGCCACCCATGGCTCTGCTCCGCTTCCCCTCTTCCCTGAGGGCGGCACACGTCGGCGTGGTGGTGGGCGCACAACGGGATGGGGGTTGCCCGGCGGCACATGGCGGCGTGGGCCGTGGGGTGGGCCGATGGCGCCTGGCGAGGCGGGGCGTGGTGTGGGCAGGAGGTGGAGATGGGATAGGTATTTTTTTGGAGGGGATTGGGAGGCAGGGTCGTGCGGGTGGGTTATTTCTTTTTTTCTCTCGTCGGTACCGGTTCGGGTTGACTTATAATAGTACGGCGGGTTGTATATCCGAAACTACAGGTACCTTTGTGTAAAATGACGCGACGGTGAACCCGGAGACCCAATCGATGCTTTATTATTACTAGCAAAAGAGCCCGTGCGTTGCAACGGAAGAAAAATAATAACATCACAACCCCTCACTGCACACACAATCTGCTTCATCCACTTGAACACAGTAACCAATCCGTCTCGTAGTTATCCTTGTTGACATCCACCTAGTCACAACGTGTCTGAACGTGGTCAATCTCAAGGCGATGAACTCACCCACCACACTGTCATTGAACCACACCAGCACAAGAGAACATTTTTTATAACTTTAAAACCTAATCTTGTCGAGCTAGACCGTGAGGGCTGCCTTCCACGAATTGCTTCCTAATGTTCGTGATTGTTACATACTGAAAATTTTCTCACAACCAATATTTGTTAATTTGGTAAAATTTGTATAATATCAACCTTCAAATTTGGAGTATAGTAAATGAAAAAAAGATGAAACATAATTGTTTGCAACAGAAATCTAAATTGTTAAAAAATCACCTAATGATATACACATTTCCATCTATAAATCTTCAATACATATTACTACAAAAAAGATCATCTGCCCATTACGAACAAACTGAGATTTATCAGGAAACCACTCAGGAGTGTAGTACAATTTGTTCACATTGACAACATACTCTCCGATTTGCTCTTGAGAATTAAGAACGATACCGATACAAAACTTATTTTTTACATCCACATGAAGCCAATGGTAGTGATACAAAAAAACGGCTAATCAATCGGCGTAACTACCGCTCGCCAAAGTACAACTCGCACGCGAAGCAGCCTCACCTTTCTTGGATATGGCATCAAGTTCATGATCGATTCCTACGAACTTCACGACAAACCCCAAAACTGCATAGATGTTTCTTTCGTGAAATAAACGATAGATGCAATCATGAGAAGATGCGTTACTAAACTGAACAGATAAATAAAGACGATTTTAAGCCTGTGCATTGCAATGGGATAAAATGATGGGATGCAGAACCAGCTCTATCATAGGGTTGAGTGTTCGGGGTGCAGAAGCAGCTCCGCCTAGGGTTGAATGTTCTTAGGGGAGGGCAGTAGCAGCAGATCATTTGAGCTAGTTGAGACCAGTGCGTGTGTGTTTTTACATTTTCTTGATAGTATATTTGTATTTTCAATAGTAACTTATTGGTATTTCTGGTGCAAGCAATAAATAAGCAGTTGCAAGCACACCAAATACATACATTAATCCACTACTCAATACATACTGGATCACAGTGCTAAAGTCTGTTTCTACTTACAGAGTTTACATCTTTTTTAGATGATACAAAGCACAACACGTGCTCTCAGGCGAGAGCATAGAGCATTAGTATTGGTGTGCATATGACACAATTACACGACAAGGCAACGGACTTAAGCATTAGTAGTGGTGTGGATACTACACAATCACAAAATGTAGTACTGCAAGCCAGCGCACGTGTATGTTTACTGATAGAATGCCAAACATATGCATCTCCGTCGGGCATTTGTGCTAGTAATGAGAGAAAAAGGGAAACTGAATTAGCGTACTATTAACATTTAAGCACTGAAAATAAGAGGGAAAACAGATGCGTGTGTAAAAAAAAGAGGGAAAACTGAGACACCAGTAGCCACCTCATTGATGACGCTAATTATACCTGAGAAACCATTTATCCATCACATCTCCAGAATCTGCAGAGGACCCTCGTGCAGGAGCAAGGGAATCAAGCTCATCGAAGAAAATTACTCATGGGCGTGCTGATCTAGCCTGAAATTGACAGTGAAAACTGAAAACCCGAGTATATGTGCATATTTCATGGCAATTACAAACATGGCTTGTGCAGATGGATATACCTTCTCAAAGATGTCCCTGATATTCCTCTCTGACTCTCCAACATACATGTTTATCAGTTCTGGACCTTTTATGCTAAGAAAGTTTAATGAGCACTCAGTTGCTACTGCTTTTGCAAGTAATGTCTGAAAATTCTAAAGAAAACATCCTAGTAAAGTAATTTAATGAGGAAACATTGGTTCAGCAAGAAGGAAAGAGCACAAAGAGCTGTGAAAATTCACATCAAAGTAATTTGATCTCACAAGAGAAGTTGAACAAGCTAGCTAAGCATAGTGGCAAACTCATGAATGTATCGCCCCATCTGCCTGCATGAGATGGGCTGCAGAAAATGCATTGATTGTATCATGGGATTTGAGCTACATCAACATACTGAAGATGTATAGATAACTGAAAATATATATCAACCTATCATGAGTGTGAGAGAAGTGAAAAACAAGGAATAGGTGGTAAAAATCACCACCGTTATAATTGTCATTTATGATCTTACTGAAAAAAGTACCAGGGTGAGTAATCAAAAAGAAAAATCATGCATACTAATAGGAAAATTGCAGAGCCATCATTAAACCTATATTTTTACGAATGTGAATAAAAATGGGAAGAACAGTACCAATATTTTTTGCTGAAATTAATGAATGGATTGTCCCAATTTAACTTGGAGGATGAAACTTTCCAAGTTTGGATGCCCCAAAATTGTACAGAAACTAAATCATTAAAATGGTCGTGCTAAAAGACATCATCTTTGAGAACTCCTTTATTCAAGGCAGGCTACTGGGTGTGCTTGAATTGGACCAGGTGATGGGCAGCAGCAACGTTTGCAGCCCATAATTGCTCACCTCATGGTTACTCACCTCCATGCAAGAACCAAGAACCAACATTTCTGTACATACTAATTACTCGGTACATATCCTATAACAAGTTAATGTTATGTCATTATAAAACTTGATAGAGTCTAGTAATACTTGGATGGAAAAATAAATGCTCTGCAAGCATACAGCTGAAGCAGAATACCTTATCAGACATGACTCTCTTTCTATTTCGCAGGTAAGTTGTGACAGCAATACAGTAGCCAAAAGTCAAACCCAATCAAGGTAATAATAAGTATGCTCCCCTCAGAAATATAACCTAAGCTCCTAAAGAAAAAGAAGAAACAATGGTCAGTCTCATGCAAGAAATTCTGAAGAAAAAGATGAGACATACTTTCTCGACCTTTGGAAACAAAGATGCAGAAAAAGGAGGGACATACAAAGCTTATACATGTGGAAGTGCCATCAGATAGCTAGCTGGATCCCCTACTCGTCAGATCCAGTGTAGTGCAACGATGTCATTTGGGGGAGTATATCCGATGTTTAATCAACAGCTGACACTGAGCTTAAATTGGTTGAGCAGGAGTGTTTGCACTGCAGCCTTGTTTTCAATCTCTGCTCATACTACCATTCCCCTTCAAAACTAACCATCCTATCAATAGTACTGCCAATGTTGCAATCCTTTTTATCCGAGCCAACTGCAGTTGAACCTTGGGCAGAGTCATGTGTGTGGCCACCCTAATTGAGCATCAAAGCTGAGTCCAGCATCTGTCGGGTGCCACAGCCGCCTCCTTCTCAGCACCGTAGCGGCTGTGCCTCAGGTACCATCCCTTGTTGCGTCCGGCCATGATGATGCGCCTCTCGCTCTGTCCGTCACATGGCCGTTGCCGAACACAGCAGCACCATTGGGAGGTTCAACACACTGGGAGGATTCTAACAACCGCACGATCCAACCTTCTCAGCTCCATGCCCTTCGCTCATCAAATTCAATAGACCTACGCGATCTGAAGACGACGGTGTCCTCTAGTGCAGCTGCTCTTGAGTCCGACTGCGTCGTCCTTCTCAAGGCCTTCGACTGTCGTCCGTGGATTTTCCGTCATCTCCACTGTCCCTGACCTCTACCTCCCAGACCTCATCTGTGCCGTTGGGGCGGCGGCACTTGCCCGCGACTGGGGCTTCTTCCACCTCGTCTTGGGGATGTGGAGCTCCAGCGGCGACTGTTGAGCCTGCCAGGTCGACGACGGCGGTCACCTCCAGCGGCACCAGATCAGCGCGTCTCGGGATGGCGGCGCCTTGAGGAGAGAGAGTGGCATGGCACCACGTCGCCTGCAGCCGCCGCTCAGGAGGGGAGGATCGAGCGAATTGAGACGGACGAAAAAAATTGGGTGGAGGAGAAGGGGGCAAGAGCAGAGGAGGGAAGGGGAGGAGAAGAGGGGCGGATCGAACCCTAGCTCGCAGCACCGGATCGAGCGTCGCCGGATCGGTCGCCTCCTGGGATCGAGAGGTGAGGAGAGCCCGTGCTTCTGTGTGCTTGAGGACTACGGGTTGGATATTGGATACTACAGGGGGAGTTTTGGAAAACAGCCTAAATGAAACGTTTTTATCACTTAAGAAAGGACTGCGGGTTCAATAAAGAAAAAACAGAAGAACTTTTTCGCAAAAAGCCTGCGACGGTGACCCGGAGACCCAATCCGTGCTTATTATTAGGGAGAGACTAGCAAAAAATGCCCGTGTGTTGCAACGGGAGACAAAAATCACATGTATGTATTCCAAAAAGTATGGCTGAAGGCCTTCATAGGTCCACACCTCTTTTTTAACATGATGCCCACCTATGTCACCTTTTAACCTCCCTTCCCCTCTCATCGACAGTGGTCGCCGTGTCCAAGACAATGCACGCGAGCAACACAGATACTGATAAAACTAAGTAGAGCGTTATGTATTCCAAAAAGTATGGCTGAAGGCCTTCGTAGGTCCACACCTCTTTTTTAACATGATGCCCACCTATGTCACCTTTTAACCTCCCTTCCCCTCTCATCGACAGTGGTCGCCGTGTCCAAGACAATGCACGCGAGCAACACAGATACTGATAAAACTAAGTAGAGCGTTATGTATTCCAAAAAGTATGGCTGAAGGCCTTCGTAGGTCCACACCTCTTTTATTACATGATTCCCACCTATGTCACCTTTTAACCTCCCTTCCCCTCTCATCGACAGTGGTCGCCGTGTCCAAGACAATGCACGCGAGCAACACAGATACTGATAAAACTAAGTAGAGCGTTATGTATTCCAAAAAGTATGGCTGAAGGCCTTCGTAGGTCCACACCTCTTTTTTAACATGATGCCCACCTATGTCACCTTTTAACCTCCCTTCCCTCTCATCGACAGTGGTCGCCGTGTCCAAGACAATGTACGCGAGGAACACAGATACTGATAAAACTAAGTAGAGCGTTAAGTATTCCAAAAAGTATGGCTGAAGGCCTTCGTAGGTCCACGCCTCTTTTTTAACATGATGCCCACCTATGTCACCTTTTAACCTCCCTTCCCCTCTCATCGACAGTGGTCGCCGTGTCCAAGACAATGCACGCGAGCAACACAGATACTGATAAAACTAAGTAGAGTGTGTTTTTCCACATAACTTCATTCCAAAAATAATAAATATCTCACAGGTAATTCATAGTGCACACTATCAAATTTTACAACCTTCAATATTATGTAACTTTTTTGTCTGTCTAACAAAATCACTTTGATATTATTTTTAAAACTACATCCTTTTGGTCTACGGATGTATACAATTGAAAACATTAAGAACTTATGGACATTTTTAAAATAAAGAATTAATGTTTGCACGATTTAAAAATTATATTTATATAATACATTATTAAATTAATGTTTTATTACTCATACCATTATTATTTACTCTGAAACATAAATTTAAGTTGTTAAATTTTGATCCACTGACAATTTTTAGATTTAGATTCTTTTACTAATCAAACTTCAGTCACGTTAACTTTTTTTTAGAAGGAATATGTGCATACTCTAGAAATCTCACCACAAAATTTGAATACACTTGATGTGTTACCGGCCAACTACTTAGGCCTGACTAACCCCTCGCAGGAAAGCCCACCTAACTCCTAGCCACCCCGGTACTCTAGTCTCTAAACCTAGTCCGATCCATTTCCTCAAAAAAAAAAACCTAGTCCGATCCCCTACAGCCTCTCGATCCCCCATCTCCACCCCAGCGCCGTCACACACACGCACAGAGGGCGGGCAGTGCCCAGTGCCCCTCGCTTCGCGCGTCCGCCACTCCGGCGAGGCCGCCGCCCCTCCAACCTCCACACTCTCCTCCGACTGCCGTCTCCTTCCATGCTCCTCCTCTCATTCTCTTCCCGGCCACGCAACTCCTGGTGTGTCTCTCTGACTCCCTCTTCTCATGGCGCCCTTGCTCCTCTCCTCTGTTGCTCGACCGCCGCCCACCTCTGCACCCCACGACCGCCTCCCATGGTGCGCGAACATGGTCGCCAGCCATGTGTTTGTTCCCCGTGCTTTCATCACCCAGCCCTCCTCGTCCCTCTCCCTCCGCAGGGCCCTTCTTCTTCGACATTATCTCTCTGTATCAAGTCTCAAGGCTACTTCTTGATTTGTTTAACTCGTCCATATTTAAATTGGTGAGGATTAGTGCAAAGAAGCGAGGTGGGACTAACTATTTGATAAGAAACCTTGGTTTTTAACGCAAACAGGACGGAGTTCGGCTGGTTGCATTCTTTTCGATGGAACTGGAGGTCCTGTGTTCGAATCATACATGAGGGGAACTCCTATCTGCCGCATTTTGCGGCAGATTGCCGAGGCTTCGCATAGGGGTGGTCTTCGTCTGGGCCGGCCCACGCAGAACAGCCAGCGGTGAAAAAATACAACAGAAAGAGCTGCCTCAACCAGGATTCGAACTCCCGACCTGGCGCTTGTAAATACGACACCTAACCACCAGAGCTGATTAGAGTTACTGTCAAACATTCAACACGAAACCTAATAGTACTAAAAATACCGACATATTAAAATATTTTCCATTTTTTTCGAACATTTACATAAAACTCTGAATACTTTTAAAAGAAATTCTGAACAATTTTCAAAAAACACGAACAAGTATTGAAAAAATGTACAATTTTTAGATTTGTAACAAAAATTTATAACGCAAAGAATGTGTGAATTTTTGAACAATTTTCTGAATAGTGATTTGTTTTAAAAAAATAAACATTTTTTGAACTGGTGAACAAATCTTGAAAAAACAGGAACATTTTCTAAATTCCGAACATTTTTTGAATTTAGAGAACAAAATTTTGAAATTGAGAACAAAATTTGAACATAATTTGTTTCTAAAAGTACGAACATTTTTTGAATCTTGAGAACAAATTTTGAAACGAAGAACAAATTTGGACAATTTCTTAAAGCATGAACATGTTTTGAATCTTGAGAACAAATTTTAAAACAGAGAACAAATTTGGAAGCATGAACAATGTATTAAAGCACGGACATTTTTTGAACATAAATATTGAAAAACATAAACATTTTTTGAACTGGTGAACAAATCTTGAAAAAACAGGAACATTTTCTAAATTCCAAACATTTTTTGAATTTAGAGAACAAAATTTTGAAATTTAGAACAAAATTTAAATATAAATATTTTCTAAAAGTACGAACATTTTTTAAATCTTGACAACAAATTTTGAAACACAGAACAAATTTGGACAATTTCTTAAAGCATGAACATTTTTTGAATCTTGAGAACAAATTTTGAAATAGAGAACAAATTTGGAAGCATGAACAATGTATTAAAGCACAGACATTTTTTGAATATTTAGAACAAATTTTCGAACAGAGAACAATTTTGAAAATACCAAACAAATTTGGAAGCGCGAACATTTTTTGAACAATTTTTGAAAATTCTGAACAATTTTTGAGAAATGCATACGGTTTTTGAATTTGTCAACAAAATTTGAAAACACGAATTATTTTAAAATTCTGAACATTTTTGTAAAAGCGCGAACATTTTACAAAAAATGTGAACATTTTGTTGAAAAAGAAAACATAAACGTGAAAAAAAGGAAACAGAAATAGAAAAAGAAAAAAAACCGGTTCAGGAACGTTCTAGAAGGTTCCCAAAACCGGAAAAAACCAGCTGGAAACCTCTAGAAGGTTCCCAAAACCGGGAGCGCTGGAACGGTTCAACGGGCCGGCCCGTTGCGTCGCTGCTCGGTCGCTCGCCTGTCCGGCAGTTTGACGCAACGAGCGGCATATAGGATTTTCCACACATGAGCACCTTTTTTTTATTTTTATTAGGCTGATCGTGGAAGCCCACTGGGCCGACTAAAGCGAGGACCAGGCTGCGTGCGAAAAGATCTAGCGAGGCTCTACCAACGGACTGCATGTTGAGTTTAGTATACGCAGTTAACATAGTACCACCTTGGATATGAAAAATAATATTAGGCGAGAAAAACCGAAAGCGTAAATTCATGGGAAGAAGAAAGCGCATTGTGACGGTGAACCCGGAGACCCAATCCGTGCTTTATTATTAGGGAGAGACTAGTAAGCTTGCACGTGCAACGCACGATAACGCCATAGACGGGCCTGACGAATAGACGACCGTCCGCATTGCAATCAGCCGCGCCCGCGGGCCGGGAATCAATCGCGTCTGCCCAAATGGCGCGTGGTCCGACGTGCAACACGTTGCCGTTGCCTCGCCGGAGGCGGTGCTCTTCGTCTGGCGTCGAACGTCGTGGCAGACACACATCTCCTTCGTTGGCGTGCCAACAACGAGGCCATCCGTGGACCGTACGCTGAGTGTATAGTGCGGCGTGCCCTTCATGCGAGGCAGAGGGCGCAGAGGCCGTGGCGGCCCTCGTGGCTGACGTCGACGAGGCGGAGTCGCACTCTCCGGCGCCTCCACGAATGGCCTGCAACCCCGGGCGGCAGAGCCACACCATGGTGGCCGTGTCGGCATCACTCGAGCACGACGGATCCGTCGACCTTACTTCGATCGGCAACATGAAGGCGGAGGGTTCCGAAGAGGATGAGTAGGGCATGGGAGATGGCAGCGCCTTGAGCCGTGAGCCGGTGGGTTTCCTATGTCCTACTCTACCTCATCGACGTCGGAGCAACATTTGGGTAAGCGCGCACTTTGCGGTTTATGGACACGGCGAGCCGGACGGGGGCCGCTTAGATTAGGTTTCACGTTGCATGTAACTGTATGGATTGAGGTATCCGGTTGTAACAATGAATTTTTGAGGTGTGTCCGATCACAGTCTGTGGACACGTCCGGGCATGTCCGCGGGCGTTTGAGGGGGTCGGATTTAGTGTATCCGGCTGTAGATGCTCTATGCTATCGTTCAAAAGAAAGAAATCACCCTTGAGGTGGCTTTTCCTTTAAAAAGTTACTGCAATGCTAATCGCTTTTCTTGGATATCTTACTGAAAACTATTATCATGATCTCCAAACGACAACTATTAGGGAACAAAAACCGATACCTAAGACCTTTAGTTGTGGAAGGAAGCAACGATGGTGGTGACCCCTACGTCCTTGAACATAGTGAAACCGGGACTCCGAAATATCCTCATTTCCTTGTCATGTGTTCAAGGTCTGCTCGGAAGGCAGATACTTCAAGAATTAGACAACAATAATACTTTTGCTATTGGATTCATATATACTCATAAATCACGATAAAAAAGTCGATCAAAAACAGAAAACAAGAAAATGACATCTAACGCTATACTACTCAAACACATGCTTTTTTTGGTAGTCCAAACTGCAATACTACTGTGAACCTTGTATCCATTTGTTTATATATAAGCATTTGTAGATAAGAATGGATCGACCAAATTGTGACGGAGAAACAAAATTGCAAACAGAGTTATAACAAGGAAACAAATCAAAGGGGTTTATAATCTGGGTTGGGGAAACTATCAAACTTGAAATCCGAATAGGCTAAAGGGCAATGAAACCACTGCTCTCACCTAAAGCATGGGGGAAGCTTGCGTGTGGTTGGCAGTGAGGTGCAGCGATTGAGGTTGTTAAACCAATCGCCCATGCAAAATTCAGGATTTTTTATTACGTCGGACAGATACCTTCATAATGAAAGAGTGACACTCGACAACGCAAGACACTGGATATTACAAGAAATTTCAGTTTATTATCTAGAAGTAGTTATCCCAGTGGCAAACCCGCAAGCACCAAAATATAAGACGTCATGGTGAACAATTTGGAAAGTATTCTTATTGCAGTGCGGTGAGAGAAAAACATAGGACACAAAGCGTAAATAGCAGACATCAACATTTTCACCATAAGGAGTATATATTCAACTCTTAATGGTAAGTAAAAATGAACAGGGCTGCATTTAATTGAAGATCCTCTAGCCATAGTGTGAAATTCCTTCTAAATATCTGAAAACACATAGTTGTTATACCATTGCCTTCAGAACTGAACATGTATCCAAAACAAATCTGTTTTCCATAATTCTTCATGGTACACAGCCAAATCGTAAAGTTATCCATATAATCCATAACTAATTTGACTCTACAAAGAAAATTTTGGAATCCATAAAAAACACAAGAAGTAGCACTATAAGCATGTGATGCATACTGTGTACAATTTCAAGAGCATGTGTAAGTAAAAAGCAATATGATCCGTCACCAAATTATCTAAGACTTTCAGTGTTAGGACATGGAGGCTTAAAAACAGAGAATATAGAAAACAAAATAAGTGGGTTATTTTGTGGCTCAAATTGAGACAATATATAAACATTTGAAATGAGGTTAATTAGTGACTCCAGAAATAGAAAGCTAGAAGTACTACCGGCACTAACTGTTTTAATGCATATTGTCTATACACATTTAATGCTATACTACCATGGTTGCCAACTCTAATATATTTGATGATAGACATATTTGTGCTTACAAATGAGAATAACAAAACAATACGTATGCAGGGACCATTCCTGTTTCTTGCAAGTTAGGTTGTGAACAAAATGGGAGCAACCGATTTTCTAATTCTCGGCACCTCACCTCGGACTAAAAGGAGCACGTGAATCAGCATAGCAAAGCGATGAAGGCCTATGGCAAACCAAACTGAGACACCCCCTCGGTGAATAGCAAATCAAGCAAATAAGAAAGTCGTATACATCTCATTTCACAAATTTCAGAAATGATCAAGGGCTGAAATCCCCTTTGATTTTTACCTTTTGCAGACAGAGCTTTGCCTTTTGAAATTCCACACATCATTGAACCATGCTGAACTTCACGTGTACAGGGACTGTTTTCAGATAAGTAAATCTTCTCATCATCTTACATAGCTCTCCTATAAATTGTACACAAAATTTTACAATCTTAACTAAATAGCTTTGAAACAAACTGAAAAAGTATCAGCATTTGAACTGAACATCTGTGAAACAAACTAAAAAGTATCAAAATCTAAGCACATGTATGCCTCGCAATGGATCACAACAAAAACCGTAGTTGCTGATTAATCCATCCTAAAAATCTAAACTTGTTGGAAAAAATGTAGTTGTTGATTCATGAAAGCATCATGTTCTAAACAGGGTCTCACAATGTAGGAAAAGACCTTTCAGAATTCCACATGGTGTTTGGATTTTTATAGCTATACTTGTACGCAACAGCCAGAGTCATGCAGATTTTGGTGAGTTAGCTTAAGGAGAAACATACACAAACAATATTTGAGTCGGCCAATATTATTCATCTTGATAGTAAGGCACAATATTCATTAAGTTCCTATTATGATTCTTCGTATCTACACTACAACCTAGAAGAGTAAATCATACAACTATGTCTGAAACTTGATATCATATAATATGAAAGAAGAAATTAAATGGAAAAAAATATACACGTATATACCTTTACTCTTTAACTGCGTTTAGAAGTATTTGATTCATTGCTGGGATAAAAAGGCTTCCTAATCCAGCACCTCAATCCAGTGTGGTATAAAATGAAATCTCCAATATAATCCACCAAACAATAAAATAAACATGTGAATTATGTTCTTATGTGACAGCCAAGTCCATCTAAGTGAACAAACAAAACTATAGAGGTACTCGAATATGGTGATCCGTGTGGCTGTGGTGCCTGTACGATAGATATAAATTCAGATATAGAAGTACATACATAAATATATTGATTAATCCTAGACGTGAGATTTCAACAATACTACTCCAGAAGTGCGGTGACCCACGTCCACGATGGCAGTGATTAGATCTCAGCGTGGAAAGCCCGTGCTCGGGCGCTGCGACGTTAACCGCCAGCTATCTTGCTGTTCATAGGGGTGGATCATGAGCCGCTCCTCCATAGGCTTCCTTTCGATCAGCGGATCATCGGACGTCCAGTCATCAAGTTTTAGCTATATAGCTCCAGCCCGGATGTTGTGGATGCGAGCAGTTCCTTTCTTCATAATCTGGGAATCGACGGACTATGAGAGCACATGGAGAAGAAACAGGAGGAGCCGCTGAGAATGGATGCATGCATACACATGGTTGAGCGTGTGCCAGCGTCCGAAGAGGGAGGAGTTGCTCTCGCTGATCCAACGCAAGACACAAGAACAATCACGACAACAACGCATGCCTGCAGATCAAAAAATTATTAATCCAGAGATCAAGTTATTGATCTTCGTGATTTGCACAACACTTTTGTGGAAGTGCTTCTCGCCCATGGGTAGCAGAAGAGAAGCGGACGGCGGCGACGACGATCCACGCTTACACCCATGGGGCAGCAGAGGAGGAGCGACAGGCGGCGGCGATCCGCGCTCGTGCCCATGGGGCGGCTGAGAGGAGGAGCGGCGAGCAACAGCGGCGATCTACGCTCGCGTCATTGGGGCATCAGAGGAGGAGCGAGAAGGCATTTTTTACAACAATTGGGGAAGGCATCGTGAGGCATGTGAGGCCAGAGAGAAAATTACGGGATTACCATCCCACTAATTGAGGCCTAAGAATTGTGCGAGGTGGTTACTATCCCACTAATTGAGGACGAAGAGGTGTGCGAGGTGGTCTGCTCCGGCAGAACATTTAATCCGGGCCGTTAATTTGTGCGGCAGACTATTGATGTAATATGGACTCTCAGATGTGATTTAATTGGATTGATCGGATGTCTCTGGTAATCCTGTGTACAATTTTTTGTGTGGCTATAGGGGAACTCATGTTTGCTCTTTTAATAGTAGTATAGAAAAAAAAATAGCAAAAGAGCCCGTGCGTTGCAACGGGAGAAAAAAAACATAACACACGCTCTTAACCCAACAACCATTACTCAATAGGTCCATCTCTTTTATTTTTGCGAGGCATCACATTTGTGTTGCCGCTTATCCTCCTTCTCACCCTCGCCAGCGATCGCCTCGGTGTTCACACAAAACAACAAAAAACGTGTTTGAATATGGTTAATCCTAAGGTGTCTCTCTCTCCCTCTCTCCTCCCTCGCCCTCTCTATCTCGCTTTCTCTCACTCTCGCGATGAGAAATCTGTTGTTTTCCCCTCCGACATTTTTCAGAGGTATGCATGTGTAGTTATCGATGTTTTCTTTTCCCTATATGGTTATAGTGGGGTGTTTATTTGCAATCCGGATCGCCGCCAGTACGAAAGAAAAACGGATCTTGCACTATAAATTATAAGTTTGCTTCCAAAACAATATATTAAAAATATTTAATAGGAAAATTAACATCATATTTAGATTCCACACATTTTTTTAATAACATTTCATATATAATATGTTAAAATCGAAGTTACGGTTTAAAAGATACGGATAATATAGAAAATCATTTGTTTGATTTAAATATATTCCAAAATAATATTTAAAAATACTTAATAGGTAAATATAATCTCATATTCATGTTCTACATATTTTTCTAATCAAATTTCATATATAACATGTTCAAATCGGAGTTACGGTTTAAAAGATATGGATGATTTTAAAAAGTATTTGTTTGACTTAAATATGATCCGCGGATGAATTACCTAAAACATCAGGGGGGGTTTCATAAAATGTAAAATAACGGTTCGGATATGACTCAAATCCGGACGGCGGGTTGATTTCAAGAAAACACAGGGACTTTTGTCTAAAATACGAAAAAAAGATTCGTTTTGACTTAAAACAGGACTACGGGTTGAATTCTCGGAAATAGAGGGACTTTTCTAAAAAATGCCATGACAGACGAAAGAAACCCAATTTGCTTTATTATTAGGTAAAGATAGGAAAACTGCCCGTGCGTTGCAACGGAAGACACACTATCATGGCAGTAAAACCAGCGATTGAAGAAAAATAAAAATGATCATGTGTGTTTTGGCGACATGAAAATGCTAACATTGTTGCCTAAGATTATACTTAGGATTTTACACTCAAAAAAAGAAGATTATACTTAGGATTTGCCTCGGTTGTGTCGTGAAGCCAAACCGTCCAACACCATGTGGCAGCCTCGGTTTGCGTGTGGCTTACAAGCATTGTCGGCCTAGGGGAGCACACAACGGTGTGAGGAGGGCCTCCTTGTCGAGGCCCAGCCACGTGAGCATCTAGTCTAGGGCATCCTCCTTCACCACATCAAGACCTGTGGGCAGCCGAGGGCTCCACGATCTACTCCCTCCGTTCCTAAATATATTTCTTTCTAGAGATTTCAATATAGACTACATATGGATGTATGCAGATATATTTTACAGTGTAGATTCACTCATTTTGCTCTGTATGTAGTTTTCATTGGAATATCTAAAAAACATTTATATTTAGAAACGGAGAGAGTAGTAGATAGTAAATGTATTTAAAGAATTTCAACATATCATGACATATGATGCTATTAGCAAAAATTCAGTGAGCCAATGTTGTCACATGTACGCATATGTATATTGAGCATTTTGCATAATTTCAACTATTCTACATGTCGTTGCTGATCACCTTTTTTTTTTGCTTTGATTCTACACAGTTCTATAAAAATTAATTTGGTTTCCTATACATAATTTTATAGAGTACAAATCGAGTAGCACTTTTCTCCCAAATTGCTTTTAATTTTCACATTAATCCTAAACAAATTTAATTTGAAGCATTAAGAGAAAAACTTCCCCAAACTCACATCGGTAAACAAATTAAATTTAGATCAGGTAAAGCAAAGTTTAATCTGTGCGTAAAACATAGCAAAATAAAAGAATAAATAGACCAAGCCCATGCATCATCTTTCTGCTTACCTCGTCGATGACTGCAAGAAACTACTTTTCTCTTGTTTCATTGTGAGAGCAGATCGTATTCATCTTATTTGTTGCTGCCAAAACTATTATTTTAACTATTTTCCTTGCATGACTGGTGCATTATGTATATTCTTTTCAGACGCAGAGCAATCACAATCATCAGCATGAACAAACTCGCTACAACTTCGACTGTTTGTTTAAATAGGTCGTCCCTTGATCTTGGTGGAGAACAAATTCGCCTGCAATCTAGTCATAATTTTGCTGGGAAACACATGCACGTGTGCTTGCATTCCAATTAATCTTCATCATGCTTTCCAATTAATCTTCGTCCAATTGATGTCGACGATCTGGACGAAGACGCGGTGGCATCCCATCAGTTCACGAGAAGGACGACGTGGACGTCTGCCATGTGGAGAAGACCACTGATGAGAGCTGGGCATCTCCGTAGCCACCGCCGCCGCCGCCATCGACCTGAGTGCCATGAGCCCTCGGATCTGTGGTAAATAGTAGCTGCACCTGGACGGGGCTTTGCGCTTTGCGGCGGCGTCAATCTGAATTGTATACGAAATTTACAAATAGGATCAGATAAAAAGATCATCTCCGCTCTTTTGAAATCAGAATCCAACACAGCAAAAGTGCGCAAGGACACAGACATGGCCACATGCCAATGCAACGTCCTGCCAATTAGCACCAAACAACTGAAATCAACAACACAACACGCATGGTTAGGAGGTTACGAGGTGGCCGGATGGCAAAATTGATGAACTGCTCGATAATGGTGTCACCGATGTGCAGCTACAGCTCGCAGCCTGAATAACTCCCAAGGCCCAAGCTCCACCACACTGAATCCCACCCCGCCCACGCATGAGAAACAATCGGAGCCCAACTTGCAAAAATCTCATCTTAATTTACATACGGGCATCATGCAGCAGGCCGTGCATGTACGTTTCGCATGCACCTGGATCGATTCAACGTCATCTTAATTTGCATCGCCGGAGCTACAGCGGCCGGCAACGTCATCTTAATTTGCATCGCCGGAGCTACAGCGGCCGGCTGCATCCGAGCTCCACCGCCCTCTACCTCGCGCCATGGTATTCGCGATAGCCGCGTGACTGGCCGACCCTGGAAGGCAAAGGCTGAACCTCGCCGGATTGTTAGCCCAGTATTAATGCTCCCTTTAATTTCACCTGAGATCTGGGGTCTGTAACTCCCACGATTTATGCTTCATTTCTCTCATATTGGGCCATAATGTCTTTATACCCTCTTTATTCCTTTCCGTGCACCCTCTTTATTCCTTTCTTTGCTGGCTCATATATCGGAATATATTTCCTCTTTTATAACTTTCCTTCCTGTCCCGTTGATTCTTCAGGAGGCTTATTGACTTCAAATCATATACATATATAAGTTGATCTAACGTAGTATAATGAAGCGAGGTGGGACTATTTCATTACGGGGCAAATCATCTTTTCGGCACAACCATGATGTAGCTCAATTGGACTTGGGGTTTGCGTTTCCACCTCTGGTTGGGAGTTCGATTCACTCCAGCGGCTATTTTTGCCTACTTACGTCGGACAGATCAGATGGGCTGAGGCCCAGGCGGATTGGGCCCAATGCAACGTACGTGCAGGATGCGTAAAATCACGAATATAGATTAGTACCACCTCGAATATGTTCTAAATTTAAACTGAAAGCGTAAAATCATGGCAAGAAGCGTATTGTGATGGTGAACCCGGAGACCCAATCCGTGCTTTATTATTAGGGAGAGACTAGGACCCCGCTGCCACGGGAGGGTAGGACAAAAGATGTCATGCAAGTTCTTTTCCATAAGCACGTATGACTATATTCGGAATACATGCCTACATTACATTGATGAATTGGAGCTAGTTCTATGTCACCCTATGTTATAGCTATTACATGAGGAATCGCATCCGACATAATTATCCATCACTGATCCAATGCCTACGAGCTTTTCACATATTGTGCTTCTCTTATTTACTTTTCTATTGCTATTGTTACAATTACTACAAAACTATTATCTTTACTTTTGCCACTGTTACCATTACTATCATACTACTTTGCTACTAAATACTTTGCTGCAGATACTAAGTTATCCAGGTGTGGTTGAATTGACAACTCAACTGCTAATACTTAAGAATATTCTTTGGCTCTCCTTGTGTAGAATCAATAAATTTGGGTTGAATACTCTACCCTCGAAAGCTGTTGCGATCCCCTACACTTGTGAGTTATCAGGGGGCAAGGTGGTGCTGGCGGCGACGTCGGGGGAAGCTGTTGTGGCCCGACGGTGAGGCGGTGATGGCGGCGACGTTGGAAGGTGGCGTCTTTAGGGAGGTATGTGGGCGCAGACGGTGGCGAGGGCGAGTAACCGGCGGCGTGTGATTTACACGGCCGGGTGCTTGCTATCGATGAGAGGAAGAGAATGGCCTATGTGCCACCGACTGGCGGGCCAGGGGGAGGAGTAGGCGGACGTTGCGCATCCGCCTCGTGTCCGTGCCGATGCAAATGAGGCCAAAATTTGGGCCTGGAATGGGTCACCCGACAGACAAAAAGTGGATGCGTATCTGTTTGGGTCAGCGCGTTGGGGTGACTTTTGTGTCCGTTTTCACCCAAACGGACATGCGCGGACGAAACGGGTCAGCGCGTTGGAGTTGCTCTTAAATACTCAAGCCACAAGCTAGTCAAATACATAGTCTTATAATAAGCAAAATGAGTTCATAACAAGTGGAAACGAAAGCAAATCTAAGGTGCACGTCTTGGTAAGCTCCATCAACACTATGGGGAAGCATATCGAGTGGAGGCACGAAACCCTACATAAGTCACTACTCGTAGTATTCACCTGCAACATGATACGGTGCAGCCACTAGGGTCAATACATTGAATGTATTGGCAGGTCCATAGTTCATTGGTAACCTGTTCACCTACATGCACTTCAGTTGGTGGGGCTCAAGGCTCTTTGCAGAAATATTGTTTTGCCCTATTTATTTTTGTAGTGGTCTACTCTAATAGCTGGACATACTGATACGTCTCCAATGTATCTATAATTTTTGATTGTTCCGTGCTATTATATTACCCCTTTTGGATGTTTATGGGATTTATTTTACACATTTATATCATTTTTGGGACTAACCTACTAACCAGAGGCCCAGCCCGTATTGCTGTTTTTTTTGCCTATTTCAGTATTTCGAAGAAAAGGTATATCAAACGGAGTCCAAACGGAATGAAACCTTCGAGAGCGTGATTTTTGGAACAAACGTGATCCAAAGGACTTGGAGTGCAAGCCAAGAAGCACCCAAGGCGGCCACGAGATAGGAGGGCGTGCCCACCCCCTCTGGGCACGCCCCCTGTCTCGTGGGCCCCTCGAGCGGCCACCGACCTACTTCTTCCTCCTATATATACCCACGTACCTCGAAAACATCCAGGGAGCCAACGAAAAACAATTTCCACCATCAGAACATACAGATCCATGAGATCCCATCTTGGAGCCTTCACAGGCGCTCCACCGGAGGGGGAATCGACCATGGAGGGCTTCTACATCAACACCATAGCCCCTCCGATGAGTTGTGAGTAGTTTACCACAGACCTTCAGGTCCATAGTTATTAGCTAGATGGCTTCTTCTCTCTTTTTGGATCTCAATACCATCTTCTCCCCCTCTCTTGTGGAGATCTATTCGATGTAATTCTTTTTGCGGGGTGTTTGTCGAGATCCGATGAATTGTGGGTTTATGATCAAGTTTATCTATGAGAAATATTTGAATCTCCTATGAATTCTTTTATGTATGATTAAGTTATCTTTGCAAGTCTCTTCGAATTATCAGTTTGGTTTGGCCTACTAGATTGATCTTTATTGCCATGGGAGAAGTGCTTAGCTTTGGGTTCAATCTTGCGGTGTCCTTACCCAGTGACAGCAGGGGTTGCAAGGCACATATTGTATTATTGCCATCGAGGATAAAAAGATGGGGTTTATATCATATTGCTTGAGTTTATCCCTCTACATCATATCATCTTTCTTAATGCGTTACTATGTTCTTATGAACTTAATACTCTAGATGCATGCTGGATAGCGGTCGATGTGTGGAATAATAGTAGTAGATGCAGGCAGGAGTCGGTTTACTTGTCGCGGACGTGATGCCTATATACATGATCTGTTGGGGAACGTAGTAATTTCAAAAAAATTCCTACGCACACGCAAGATCATGGTGATGCATAGCAACGAGAGGGGAAAGTGTTGTCCACGTACCCTCGTAGACCGTAAGCGGAAGCGTTATGACAACACGGTTGATGTAGTCGTACGTCTTCACGATCCGACCGATCCAAGCACCGAACGTACGGCGCCTCCATGTTCTGCACACGTTCAGCTCGATGACGATCCCCGAGCTCCGATCCAGCAGGGTGTCGGGGATGAGTTCCATCAGCACGATGGCATGGTGACGATGATGATGTTCTACCGACGCAGGGCTTCGCCTAAACTCCGCGACGATATGACCGAGGTGGAATATGGTGGAGGGGGGCACCGCACACGGCTAAGGAACGATCACGATGATCAACTTGTGTGTTCTAGGGTGCCCCCTGCCCCCGTATATAAAGGAGCATGGGGGAAGGCCGGCCGGCCCTTGTGGGCGCGCCAGGGAGGAGGAGTCCTCCTCCTAGTAGGAGTAGGACTCCCTCTTTCCTACTCCTACTAGGAGGGGGAAAGGAAGGGGGAGAGGGAGAGGGAAAGAGGGGGGCACCGCCCCCCCTCTCCTAGTCCAATTCGGACCAGAGGGGGAGGGGGCGCGCAGCCCATGCTGGCTGCCCCTCTCTCTCTCCACTAAAGCCCATAAGGCCCATTACTTCTCCCGGGGGGTTCCGGTAACCCTCCGACACTCCGGTTTTCTCCGAAATCACCCGGAACATTTCCGATGTCCGAATATAGTCGTCCAATATATCGATCTTTATGTCTCGACCATTTCGAGACTCCTCGTCATGTCCGTGATCACATCCGGGACTCCGAACAACCTTCGGTACATCAAAACATATAAACTCATAATAAAACTATCATCGTAACGTTAAGCGTGCGGACCCTACGGGTTCGAGAACTATGTAGACATGACCTAGAACTGTTTCCGGTCAATAACCAATAGTGGAACCTGGATGTTCATATTGGCTCCTACATATTCTACGAAGATCGTTATTGGTCAAACCGCATAACAACATACGTTGTTCCCTTTGTCATCGGTATGTTACTTGCCCGAGATTCGATCGTCGGTATCCAATACCTAGTTCAATCTCATTACTGGCAGGTCTCTTTACTCGTTCCATAATACATCATCCCGTAACTAACTCATTAGTTACAATGCTTGCAAGGCTTAAGTGATGTGTATTACCGAGAGGGCCCAGAGATACCTCTCCGACAATCGGAGTGACAAAACCTAATCTCGAATTACACCAACCCAACATGTGCCTTCGGAGACACCTGTAGAGCACCTTTATAATCACCCAGTTACGTTGTGACGTTTGGTAGCAAACAAAGTGTTCCTCCGGTAAACGGGAGTTGCATAATCTCATAGTTGTAGGAACTTTGTATAAGTCATGAATAAAGCAATAGCAACATACTAAACGATCAAGTGCTAGGCTAACAGAATGGGTCAAGTCAATCACATCATTCTCCTAATGATGTGATCCCATTAATCAAACGACAACACATGTCTATGGTTAGGAAACATAACCATCTTTGATTAATGAGCTACTCAAGTAGAGGCATACTAGTGACATTATGTTTGTCTATGTATTCACACATGTATCATGTTTCCAGGTAATACAATTCTAGCATGAATAATAAACATTTATCATGATATGAGGAAATAAATAATAACTTTATTATTGCCTCTAGGGCATATTTCCTTCAGTCTCCCACTTGCACTAGAGTCAATAATCTAGATTACATAGTAATGATTCTAACACCCATGGAGTCTTGGTGATGATCATGTTTTGCTCGTGGAAGAGGCTTAGTCAACGGGTCTGCAATATTCAGATCCGTATGTATCTTGCAAATCTCTATGTCTCCCACCTGGACTTGGTCCCGGATGGAATTGAAGCATCTCTTGATGTGCTTGGTCCTCTTGTGAAATCTGGATTCCTTTGCCAAGGCAATTGCACCAGTACTATCATAGAAGATCTTCATTGGTCCCGATGCACTAGGTATGACACCTAGATCGGAAATGAACTCCTTCATCCGACCCTTCATTTCTTTGCTTCGAAGCAGCTATGTACTCCGCCGCATGTAGATCCCGCCACGATGCTTTGTTTAGAACGCACCAACCGACAGCTCCACCGCTTAATATAAATACGATCCGGTTTGCGATTTAGAATCGTCCGGATCAGTGTCAAAGCTTGCATCGACGTAACCCTTTACGACAAGCTCTTTGTCACCTCCATAAACGAGAAACATATCATTAGTCCTTTTCAGGTATTTCAGGATGTTCTTGACCGCTGTCCAGTGATCCACTCCTGGATTACTTTGGTACCTCCCCGCTAAACTAATAGCAAGGCACACATTAGGTCTGGTACACAGCATTGCATACATGATAGAGCCTATGGCCGAGGCATAGGGAACTCCTTTCATTTTCTCTCTATCTTCTGAAGTGGTCGGGCATTGAGTCTGACTCAACTTCACACCTTGTAATACAGGCAAGAATCCTTTCTTTGCCTGATCCATATTGAACTTTTTCAAAACTTTGTCAAGGTATGTGCTTTGTGAAAGTCCAATCAAGCGTCTTGATCTATCTCTATAGATCTTGATGCCCAATATGTAAGCAGCTTCACTGAGGTCTTTCATTGAAAAACTTTTATTCAAGTATCCTTTTATGCTATCCAGAAATTCTATATCATTTCCAATTAACAATATGTTGTCTACATATAATATCAGAAATGCTACAGAGCTCCCACTCACTTTCTTGTAAATACAGGCTTCTCCAAAAGTCTATATAAAACCATATGCTTTGATCACACTATCAAAGCATTTATTCCAACTCCGAGAGGCTTGCACCAGACCATAAATGGATCGCTGGAGCTTGCACACTTTGTTAGCTCCCTTAGGATCGACAAAACCTTCCGTTTGCATCATATACATATTTTCTTCCAGAAATCCATTCAGGAATGCAGTTTTGACATCCATTTGCCATATTTCATAATCATAAAATGCGGCAATCGCTAACATGATTCGGACAGACTTAAGCATCGCTACGGGTGAGAAGGTCTCATCGTAGTCAACCCCTTGAACTTGTCGAAAACCTTTTGCAACAAGTCGAGCTTTGTAAACAGTAACATTACCGTCAGCGTCAGTCTTCTTCTTGAAGATCCATTTATTCTCTATTGCTTGCAGACCATTGGGCAAGTTAATCAAAGTCCACACTTTGTTCTCATACATGGATCCCATCTCAGATTTCATGGCTTCAAGCCACTTTGCGGAATCTGGGCTCACCATCGCTTCTTCATAGTTCGTAGGTTCACCATGATCTAGTAGCATGACTTCCAGAATAGGATTACCGTACCACTCTGGTGCGGATCTTACTCTAGTTGATCTACGAAGTTCAGTAACAACTTGATCTGAAGTTTCATGATCATCATCATTAACTTCCTCACTAATTGGTGTAGGTGTGACAGGAACCGATTTCTGTGAGGAACTACTTTCCAATAAGGGTGCTGGAACTGTTACCTCATCAAGTTCTACTTTCCTCCCACTCACTTCTTTCGAGAGAAACTACTTCTCTAGAAATGATCTATTCTTAGCAACGAATGTCTTGCCTTCGGATCTGTGATATTAGGTGTACCCAACTGTCTCCTTTGGGTATCCTATGAAGACAAATTTTTACGATTTGGGTTCGATCTTATCAGGTTGAAGCTTTTTCACGTAAGCTTGCCGGGACGCAGACGACAGAAAAGCTAAGTTGTCAAAGTTTGAGCACAGTCAGTTTTAAATTTTTAATTATCTTCCTTGAACGACAGTGCCTTGTATGGAAAACCTGCGCGCGGAGGAACCGGCTCGTGGCTAAGTTGCGCCCTTACTTTGTTTCGAGTCCGCTCAACAATGAAAGTGTGCTGCGACTAGTCCCAACAAGGTTTCTTCTTTGGAGGCAACACCGCCAATGATCTCATTGATGTTCAAGACTCAAAGACTCGCTGCAAGCGTGTTTATGCCGCAAGTTCCCTAAAAGCGAGGGTAAAAACATACAAGGGATGGAATCGAATAAAGGAAGTAACATAGCAGATAGTACCCAGAAGAAAGTTATATTACAATAAATAACTTGCCGCGCTCTAATAGATTGTTCCTATGACATATCTAGCAGCGGCAAGAAGAAGGAAGGGAGAAAAAGGGTGGCCTAATCCACGCGCTCGCCGTCAACCCTCCTGACCTCATTACCTTGTCCACGATGGGTGCGACAATGACTTTGAGTTCTTCAAGATCAGCACCCGCCAGCAGCTTCTTGAGGACGCGGGTGAGGTCAAGGCCCGGATTGCGGAAGAGTATCTTCACCAACACCTTCTCCAAGACCTTAGGGCAGATTGCGCGCGACTCGTCCGCCAGCTTCTTCGGGATCCTTTCCCGGAGTTGCTGGAGGGCCGTCACCACACCCTTGAAGAAAAGAGTAAGCTTGGCGCTGGGCTGGAGGTTTTTGTCGGTGGAGTACCCCAATCCCGCCAAGTCCAGCTCCGCCAGCTCCTCGTCGATGGTTGCAGCGATGTTGACGAGGCCCTCCGTCCAGAGCTCCACCGTAGCCTTGAAGGTGTTCTGAGTCTCGGCGGCCCTCGTCAGCAGCTCCTCGTTGCCCTTGACCTCTTTCTTCAAGTCATCCTCTCGCCTCTTGGCGGCGTCCAGCATCTCCGTCAATGTGACCAGCTTCAGCTCCAGATCAGCGCTCGAGTCCTTGGCGGCGTTCAGTTCGTTGATCTTGTCGGCAAGCTGGACTTGCAGAGCGCCATGAGCGAGGGCATCCTTCTCGCGTTCGCGCTGGAGTGCGGCAAGCTCCTCATCTTTCCTTTTCATGTCCGCCTCCAGCTGCGTCACTTTCACCTCTAACTCCTTCTTGGCGGCCTCAACAGCCGCGGCGGCATCCTTCGCCTCCTTGAGTGCCCTGCCAAGTGATTGCTCCCGGGCCTCGAGCTCCTCCTCGTGGCTGTCCAGATTAACCTTCTTCTGTGTCAGTTCACCTTCCCGCCTGGACAGCTCCTCGGCGGCGAGCCTCTGCTGCTCCTCGGCTTCAGCCTTTTCCAGGATGAACGCCTTCTTTGCCTCGTCAAGTTGCGCCTTTTCCTCCGCAATGGATCGGAGGGCCTCCTGGTTGCGGCTCTTGAGCTCCTCCGCGTGCTTCTCTTTGTCAACTCCCGCCCGCGCGACAAGCGCTTCCCGAGACTCAAGCTTTGCTTGACGGGCGCGGTAGAGTGACACCAACTTCCGGAGCAACTGCTCCTCCTCGGACTCGCCACTGCTGCTGCCGGGCGCATCAACCACCGCCAGCCCAGCAGAGGCGAGTACTTCCCCGTCAAACTCCTCTCCTTCGACCGGCGCCCTGGAGCTCGAAGCCCAGGGAAGCTTGATGTATACGCCGGCCTTCGTAGGCGCTGGCTGTGGGCTCCTCGGGCCGGCGCTGATCAGCGGGCGGAGGGTCGGCGGTCGGTGCAGCGCCTTGCGCTCCTGCGCCTTCCGGGTCGTCAGTACGATCGCCGGACCCCTCGCCAGCTCCTGCACCAGCAGCCTTGGCGGCTTCTTCGTCGGCGGGTTCATCAGCGCCGACCTCTTCCTCGTCAGTGGCGGCGTTTTCAGTATTGCCGCGTGCGCCTTCCTCGCCGGTGGCCTCGGTTTCCATCGGGTCTGTAAGAGGGGGATCTGAGGACAGGGAGAGGAAAGAAAAGTCAAGCAAATATCGAAAAAAAGAAGAAAGAAGATTAGAAGAAAAACCCGAAGGAAGATTTCCGACAAGGAGGGTTACCTGTGCTGGGCTCCGTGACCATGGGCTCCACCACTGGGGGCTCACTGGTTCCGTCCCTTGCCGGGGACCTCTCCCTTGCCGGGGAGCGCTCCCTTGTCGGGGAATCACCCCTTGGCGGCGTAGTCGAAGCAGACAGCACCTCCGGGGCGGTTTCTGATTGCTCCTGATGGCCCTGTTCTGCTCCTACACGAATGAATCAGCAATCAAGATGTCAGCAAAAGAAGAAGCACCCATGCGCGCCCCACAACAGGAAGTGAACCCAACACTTATCTTTGGGGGCTGTCTGGGGCTCTGCGAGGAGAAGGAACCAGGTCCGTCAAGGTGGTCTCGGACGTGTCTTCTGCCATCACAGCAGGATCGTCCTCGATGACAACCACGGGGACCTTGGCCCTCTTCGCCGCTCTCTCGGCCAGAGTCCTGAAATAGAACAGGGATTCAGAGAGAAGCAAATCAGATACAAGACAAGCAACAACAAAGATCAAAGAAAAACAAGTACAATGAGAAGAAAGCCTTACTCCTCCTCCTCTTCTTCCTCCTCGTCGGAGCTCAGCGCAGAGAGGTCGAAGTCTGGTACCCTTTCTGCATGGCGAGGCGGAGGAGTAGGCTCCCTTGGACGTTTGCCAGGAGCTGCGGCAGGATCGGGCGTGGCAGCCCGGAAGACCCGCCTCGATTGCGGCATGGTGCGAGATGCTCCGCTGCAACGGTGCTTGCAGCGGTGGAGGGCGCCCCACGACGCTGCGGCGGCTGTTGCCTGCCTGCCGCCTTCTTTGTGTTCCAACTCGACGGAGGCGCCTTCTTGGTTGGAATTGGGGCTGCTGGGGGGCTCGCTTTGCGGCAAGCTGCTCGAAGACGGCTGGCCGCTCGCGCCCTCGGCGGGCTCGCTCGCTTAGGCCTCGGGCTCCCCCTCGCCAATGACCCCTCCGGCAAGGTCCTCCCGGTCAGCAAGGCTTGCCGCCTCCGCCACCTCTGCCTCCTCCAACGTGAAGCCAAACTCGCCCGCGGCGGCGGCTGCCGCCGCCTCTTCGGCCCTGGTGGCGATGTACCGCATCTCGTCGTCGGTGGTGTCGCGGGTGAGGAGCCTCTGCTCATCGGCATTGACTGCTACCTCCGTCAAGCCATCGAAAAATTGCCGCACGACATCATCGGCGGGCTCCATCCAAGTTGGGCTTATCCCGTGCGAGTCGCACTCTGGCATCATTCTTGCAGATGCGATCGCTACCGGAGTTGTTGCACAATGGGGTGACGCCCTGCGCAGCTCGAACCACTCGATGGTTGGCGTCATGCTTGAACAGCTCCTTCAAAGATCCCGTCATGCTCCGAAGCGTGAAGTTGAAATTGAGGCTGGACGCAGCCTCATGATATCCGCTGGCCGCCAAACAGCCAGCGGGCCTCCCTCTTCTGCAGAGGGGCGGCGCGACGGCGAAGGAAATCGCGCCAATCGCTGCTCCGCTTGTGAGCCCGACAAGCCGAGCGGAGGATTGGTGGTGGCAATCTTGACTTAGCGTCGTCTGCAACAGAAGCGCTCGATCGCCGCCACAGACTACCGGGTTCAGCGCGAGTTGGTGAATGGCTGCGGATTGGCATCACGATCCAGCACCACTCCGCCCTCCACTCATCCCACTTGTCGCGGAGCTCGCCCCGAGATACACCTCCTTCATGCTGATTCGTGAGGTCCAGGCGATTCCGCCAGCCAATGGCTCTCCTTTCTCGGCTCGGGGTGGCGAAAAAGAGCAACATTTGGGTGGATGCCAACGAAGTTCTCACAGAGGTGTGCGAAAACCGCCATTGTCAGAACGGCGTTGGGGGTGAAATCAAGAAGATGAAACCCGTAGGTATTCATGATGTCGCAAAAGAAATAAAAAAAAGGTGGGCAGAGCCCGCAATAGAAGAACACCGGAAAGAAATAGTACCCTTTTGGGCACCGCTTCAAAGTGGAAGCTTCGGCGAAGAGCACTGGCGTGTGCGGATGCGCCCGTGTCTCCGTTGACCAGAAGAGGTAAAACTCCTCCCGCAGCGCCTTCGGGGTGAGCTCGGGGAGCACTTGCTCCTTGCGCAGCGTCTCAAGCCGCAACGCCTCGGCCGACTTTGTGCTCGACTTTGTGCTCTTGCCGGTCTTGGGGGAGGGGGGGGAGCGAAAGTGTTGATGGCGACGGCGGCGACGGGCGGCGGAGCGCTGCTCTCTTTCGGCTTGGGAAGCGGAGGGGAGCGGCAGAGCTTTCGGAGGAAGGAACTGCAAGTGGCGAAGGTGGGGAAACGGCCCTGTTTCCTCTGCTTATAAACAGGGGAGGCGAACATTACGCTTTTCCTGATTTAAGAATTACCCACGATCTCTCCCACGACGCCGCGATTGACGCGTGCCGTTACGGGAGGGCGCTGTCGGTGTACTAAAGTAGGGGGTACCTTAGCACCCCGAACTTGTGCACGGGCAGTCACAGCACCCCCGCGGCAAGGCTTGCCGGGCGCCCGCCAAGACCCTCCGTCATCGCCTATTACTGCCATTCCAGAACAAAGTATCAACTGAGAAGACACAGATCCCGGCAAGAGAAGCTCGCCGGGGAGGATGAAGGCCCCGACAAGAGGAGCTTGCCGGGAAGGCCAACCAAGGCGTTTTCAAAAGGCTTGCCGCGACGCCCAAGCGTCCGTGAAGGCCCGACGGCGGCAAGCTTGCGGTGGCAGAAGAGAAGGACGCGGCAAGGCGTTTGCGCGGCAGGCTGCCACCCCACACCCAAACTCCAGCGCATCCAATGACGTGTCACCCTGGGCCATCCCAGGGCGCGGGCGTGGCGCGCTTGCAGCCATGCGGAGCGAGGTGGCAAGCGGAGTCGACAGAGACGCCATCGTGGCAACCGTGGCTCACCTAACGGTCGTTTCTTTGCCTTTGTTGGGCGACAGACGGGCATTAAATGCCCTTGTCCCCGCCGTCGAGTTAGGTAGGGGACACTGTTGGTCATTGTTGTACCAACCTGCGTTTTACCTTTTACCCCTCTTCCCACGCTGCCACTGTGGGTGCCCCTTGAGACTATAAAGGGAGGCCCATGCGCACGTAGAAGGGGTTCGGTCCATTCGACACACGCAACACCACCATACGCTCGCACTCTCAAGCAAGATCAAATACAAACACAAAGCAGCAGTAGGAGTTTTATATCTCCGGAGAGCTCCGAAGCTGGGTAAAAATCGCCCGTCTCCCCCGCGCGCCCAACCTCGATCTGCTCTGCGCATGCCCTCCGCTCCCTTGCCGGACTAGAAGGGGCCCCCTGCCCCATAGGTGCTCGAGGCCACAGAGAGATCGCCCCGACATCTTTGGCGCGCCAGGTAGGGGTCGCGTCGAGGTCGTGAGCATCTGATCCGGTCTCCGTGCGCGCTACATCAACGTCTTCATCGACATGCCACCGAAGAAGAAGGCTTCGGAGGTGGCCGCTCCGTCTACATCGATTCTACCACCACCGCCGGGGCAAGCGGGCGGTGGAGTGGACGCCGGCGGAGGAGCGGGCGCCGACGGTAGGACTCACGTCGTCACCAGGTCCAAAAAACAAGGCCCCGCAAGCGTCGGCGACCGTGCAGACACCACACCCTTCCCAGGAGGTGCAAGGTCGACAACGCCCCGGTGCTCCTAGCACCGTGCTCGCATTGGAGCAAGGCCAAGCTGGTGGGTCGCGGGACGTTCGAGGTCAGCATGCACGCTAGCATGCTGGTGCGAGTGAGGTACGGTCGCCCGGACGGGGTGGTGCACCTCCCAATCTAGTTGGGAGTCCGAGCACATCCTGCTCCTCGCGCCGCTCGTCGCCACCGCCACCCAAGACAGCAGAGAAGCGCCGACCGAGCCCAGCTGCTTCTAGATTACCCTCGGCGCAACACAAGATTGACGGCGAGGATGACCATATCTGACCTCATCGGCTTGGCTAACGGCGACAAGCCCGCAACCGGCGCGATCGAAGCCCGGCAAGGCGCCCTGTGGAAGCCGATGCCGATAAGACGCTGGGGTGCCACCTCCGTGCACTCCCAGCCCCCGGTTAAGATCGCCCGGCTCGCGGACCAACCCCGACGCCGACTCCACCGCATGATCCGGACCCGCGAACTCGCGAGATCAACGCCACGTTCTCCAAGAACGACAACACGAAGACGCCGACTCGCGCGAAGCGCCGGAGAGAAGCGCGACGTCAATCGACAGCGCGCTGGCCCTTGTCGATGTGCATGCACCGGGGAACCAGCGACTTGCCAGACGTGATGTGTTGCCCTGCGCTCACCCGCGAGCTGCGGCAAGTCCAAATGGCCCAAAACCAAGAACTTCAAGTTAAGCGTGCGAGAAGTACGATGGCAGGATACATCCGTCGGAGTTCTCAAAGATCTACACCATCACGGTGCGAGCTGCCGGAGGGCGCGACGAGAGGATCTCGCCAACTACTTCCCGCTAGTGCTCAAGCCCAACGCGAGATCTTGGCTCATGCACTTGCCGGACGGCTCCATCTCTTCATGGGCGGACTGTGTCATCGGTTTGTCGGCGCCTTCACGGTGCCACAAACCCCATGGCGAGGAGAGCGATCTGCATCTGCTCGTCGGAAGGAGGGGCCCCCTGCAAGTACATACAAAGATTCAGCCAGTGCGCGAACATCCCAGACGTCCACCCCGCCGCAGGTTGTCGGTAGCGTTTCATCGTAACATGCGAACCGCAGGATGAGGAGGAGATGGCGATGTGCAAGATCGAAGATGTCGGCGAGCTCTATGCTCGGCCGACAAGTGTGCACGGGCTGAGGAGGAGGAAAATCCCGGAGAGATTGCAGGAGCGTAAGGATCGACAAGGAGGATGCCGCATACAGCAAGGAAGAAGCTGAGGCGGAAGAACAGGAAGAGAAAGGCTAAGGATGTGCTAGCTGTTGAGCATTCCGAACGGAGGCGGCTCGACAAGGCCAAAGCCGATGACTCGGCGAGGCGGTGGTAGCCGCCGACAAGCGGATGCTTCGACAAGCGGTATTGCAAGATTCACCGCACTAAGGGCCATGATCTCCAAACCTGCAAGAAAGTCGAGCAGATGGCGGAGCTCTGTAAAGCTGAGTACGAAGCGCCGCAATAAGGAGAGAGCCCAGGAGGTGGCGGAGGATCCGCAAGAATCTTCCCGCCCGGGAGGGCACTGCAGCAAAGCCAAGCCGCTGCAAGGAGACAGCCTCCCGTGGCCGCGACAAGGACGAAGAGGAAGATGAGGATGATGAGATGGAGGAAGATGAGGCGATGACCAAGAGTTTCGAATAACGGAGGTGTTGTGCATCGACGGGCGGTGCCTCCAGACACCTCACACCACCAACTCAAGCAAAGGTGCGAAGTGAGCGCAGCAGAGCCGTCCGCCGAGTCACGTAAGCCTCTGAAGTGGTCCAGCACGCCCATCATCTTCGACGTTGAGGATCACCCAGATCGCATCACTGCGGTCGGGTGCTTGCCGATGTTGGTCTCGCCAACGATCCGCAACCTCAAGGTCACGAAGATGCTGGTTGACGGCGGGGCCGGCCTGAATCTGATCTCTTCAGCAGTGCTCAAGAATCTCCAGATCCCCGACAGCGAGCTCGAAGAAACTGGTACCTTTCAAGGGATAAATCCGGGAAGGAGCAAGCCGAAGGGGAAGATCACGCTGCCAGTGACGTTTGGCAGCGAGCTGAACTTCAGGACAAGAGGGTCACATTTGATGTTGCTGATATCCCATTACCCTACAATGGGATACTCGGGCGACCAGCGCTTGCCAAGTTCATGGCAGCCTCTCACTACGCATACAATGTGCTCAAGATGCCTAGTCCAATAAGTGTCATTTCTGTCCAAGGTGACAAGAAGGATGCACTTATCTGCACCGACAAGATCTACCGGGAAGCAGCAGCCGTGGCAGAGTGCAAGCCACTTGCCGCTGAAGCTCCCCGGGGGAAGAAGAAAGCCAAGTCCGGCAAGAGCAGCTCTGATGCCCACTCCGGCAAGCGCGCCTCTCCGGAGTGCTGCGCTGCCGTCGAGGACGCACCATCGACCTCCACCGGCAAGTGCAAGAAGGCAAAGGCAGATCTACCAAAGACTAAGCCCGACAAGAACAGCTCTGGCGCCTGCTCCGGCAAGCGCACCTCTCCGGAGCGCTGCGCTGCCGTCGAGGACGTGCCATCAAGCTCCACCGGCCAGTAGGGCAAAGAAAGCAGCCAGTTTCAAACTTTTGAGTTGTATTCCCTGAAAATCCGTACCTTGTATGGAGAACACATGCATAAAAAGGGTCGAATCGTGGCTAAGTTGCGCTCGATCCGCATTTCGAGTCCGCTCAACGATGAAAGCGCCACCGCAACTAGCCCGACAAGTTCTTCTGCGGGAGGCAACACCGCCAATGGTTGCTGATGTTCCGTGACTCGGCAAGTGTGTTTCGCCGGCGGATTCCCTGAAAGCGTGAGGATGAAAACGTACAAGGGAGGAAATCAGGGGAGAAGTGCGGCCTTGCCGAGCGCAGAAGACGGAAAAGCTAAGTTGCCCAAGCTTGAGTATAGAGCACTTTTAGTTCTAAATTTATATGTTATATTCCTTGAACGTTCGTGCCTTGTATGGAAAACCTGTGCGCGGAGGAACCGACTCATGGTTAAGTTGCGCCCTTGCTTTGTTTTCGAGTCCGCTTAACAATACAAGTCTTGTTGAATCGCCCGAGAAGGTTTCTTGCGGAAACAACACCGCCAATGGTCTGCGATGTTCCGTGACTCAGCAAGTGTGTTAGCGCCGCAAGTTCCAAAGCGAGGGTAAAACGCATAAGGGATGTAATGGGGTAGAGGAAGTAACATAGTAAGCCTTGCCGTGGGACGTCCTTTGTATGAGAAACTTGTGCGCAGAGGAGCTGACTCGTGGCTGAGTTGCACCCTTGATTTGTTTCCGAGTCCGCTCAACAATGAAAGCGCGCTGCAACTAGCCCGACGAGGCTTCTTGCCGGAGGCAACACCGCCAGCGGGCTGCTGATGTTCCGCACTCAGCAAGCATGTATGCACCGGCAAGTCCCCTAAAAAGCGTAGAGTATAAACATACAATGGGCGAAGCATGGCATTGCGGTGCCCAACGTGAGAATTACGCCACAAAAAGTAACTTATCGCAGCGCTGTCTAAGTTGTTTTCATGACTGAAATAACAGCAACAAGCAAAAAAAAATAGAAGGGCACGCCGGCACTTGGGCCCCGGCAAACCGGTTTTTCTGGGGGCTGCGAGTACCGAAATTCCTTCACGGCAGCCAGGATCCCCGGGGGCCGCGGCATCAGCGACAAGGGCAAGGAAAGGCGCACCGGCACTGGTCTCGGCGAGCCGAGTTGCCGGGGCTGCAAATGCCAAGATTCATCCTCGCAAGCCGAGTCCGGGCTGCGATATCGATGAGTTTTCATCCCCCTCATGCATCCTCTTATGGATCGGGAATGCGAGGCGCGCCCTTGAACGAAAGTGTGCCTTGTATGGAAAAACACATGCGGCGGAGGAGCCGAAGTCAGCCAAGTTGCGCCCTTGATTTGTTTTCGAGTCCGCCAACAATACAAGTCTTGCGCAGAATCGCCCGACAAGGTTTCTTGCGGAGCAGCACCGCCAAAGAAGCTGCCGACGTTCTCAGACTCAACAAGTGTGCTTGCGCCGCAAGTTCCTCAAAGCGTGGGGTGGAAACATACAAGGCATGAGAATCAAGTAAAGGATATAACCCAGCAAGCATTCCCCTCTTTTCATTAAAAAACATCCCAATTCAGTACAAGTCCATAGAGGATGAAAAACATGAAAGAGAGGATTACAAGTTTTAAATGCAGCTAAGGCCCGAAGGCTTACAAACGAAAAAAGAGATAAGATGCCCGTAATCCTCTCCTGTTTATCTCTTCAGAGGTAGGTCAAGGAGGCCCGGCAAGAGAAGTTTGCGGGAAGGGCAAAGGGCGCCTAGGTGAGCTACGGATGCCGAAGACACCAAGAGAACACCCGGAGCCGCCAGAGCTTGGCGGAGACGGAGGCGCCGGAAGCGAGCTCAAGACGAGGCGGGGGACGCCAAGACGCTGCCGAGGGCACCTCACCTCGTACTCGACTTGACGGCCTTGCCGCCACCCTCTTCCTCTTCTGCAGCCTCCCACGCCACCGCCAAGGAGGCGGCCCGGGGAGTTCGAAGGCGGCAACCCGGATGATGGGGTCGCGGGTGGCGCTTGGCGACGGCCGACGCTTAGTCGGACTCACCGCCCGCCGTCGGCTGTCGCTCTCCTCCTCGTCACTCTCGCTCGAGGGAGTCTTCGCTATCGGAGGAGCTGTCCACGCAGCATCTCGCCCGGCGCCGGAGTCCCCAAGACCTTGACGGCGAGAAGGTCGCCTCCATTAACTTAAAATGGAGGGTAAACCCGCCGTCAAGCTGTGGATCTTGGTGACGTCTTCCACCCCGATCGAAGTACATCACGCCGGGGGGTGGGATCGACACTAACTCGAGTGTCGCTGATCCCGCAGCCCCTCATGTGCAACTCAACATCTCGGGCGGGTCCGGTTCCATCGCGCTGCATAAATGGGGCCGGAAGCCGAGGCGGCGACGAGGTGCCAGCGCAGCTTGGACGAAGAACTCCGAAGTGCGTCCCGGTGTGGACCGCCTCGAGGAGAGGAGCCGCCGGCGGAGCAGGGGTGGCGCACCGCCCGGCCGCCTCTTCCCAGCGCTCCGACCACGTCCTCGACCTCGCCCACGGCCTCGCCCCTCCCTCTTCCCTCGTGGCGGCTCCGCCACCACAGCGGGATAGGAGAGGAGGCGCTGCTGAGTGGCGACCCTCGCCGCCACCGATGAAGGACCAGGTTCCCTCCTCCATGTCGAGATGGGAGCAAGAGTAGCTGAAGTTGAAGAAAGAGGAAGAGGAGGAAGTGCGGGATTTTTGCGCCCCCCTTCCGCCCTTTTAAGGAGCAAGGTGGGGCTCGGCCCCCGCCAGCCAATCGAGCACGGGGCAGGAGAACGGGCCGACCCACCATCTCCGCCCGTGTGGCTCGGTTTCCACCTTCGCCGCCACGACCCATCGCGCATGGGAGCAGCGTGGCGGGGAGGCGAAGCCGAGGCGACGGATGAAGTGACCTCGCCCTGCCCCATGATCACGGGGGTGGACGCCCTGAAAATCGCGCACACCACCCACGCCTCCCATGACGCCGCAATCGACGCGTGCCGTTACGGGAGGACGCGGTGGACACGGAGTTCGATTTTGTATGGACCCAGGCCGCGCGTGCCCGTGCACTGTTTTGGGCATGGCCCAACAATGCTCGGCACCGTGTATGGCCCAGGCCCGGGGGCTCCTGTCGGTGTACTAAAGTAGGGGGTACCTTAGCACCCCGAACTTGTGCCGAGCGATCGAAGACTTCGCGGCAAGGCTTGCCAGGCGCCCGCCAAGACCCTCCGCCATCGCCTATTACTGCCATTCAAGAACAAAGTATCAACTGAGAAGACACAAATCCCGGCAAGAGAAGCTCGCCGGGGAGGACGAAGGCCCCGACAAGAGGAGCTTGCCGGGAAGGCCAACCAAGGCGTTTTCAGAAGGCTTGCCGTGACGCCCCACGCGTCTCGGTAAGGCCCGACGGCCGGCAAGCTTGCCTGCGCGGCAAGAGAAGGACCGCAGCAAGGCGTTTGCCGCGGCAGGGCTGCCACCCCACACCCAAACTCCATCGCATCCAGCGACGTGTCACCCCAGGGCCATCCCAGGGGCACGTGGCGAGGCGCTGCGCAGCCATGCGGAGCGAGGTGGCAAGCGGAGCTGACAGAGACGCCATCGTGGCAACCGTGGCTCACCTAATGATCGTTTCTTTGCCTTTGTTGGGGCGGACCGGACGGGCATTAAATGCCCTTGTCCCTGCCGTCGAGTTAGGTAGGGACTTTGTTGATCCTTGTTGTACCAACCTGCGTTTTACCTTTTACCCCCTCTTCCCACGCTGCCACTGTGGGTGCCCCTTGAGACTATAAAGGGAGGCCCATGCGCACGTAGAAGGGGTTGGGTCCATTCGACACACGCAACACCACCATACGCCGCACTCTCAAGCAAGATCAAATACAAACACGAAGCAGTGAGAGGAGTTTTATCTCTCAGGAGAGCTCAAGCTGGGTAAAATCGCCCGTCTCCCCGTCGCCCGACCTCGATCTGCTCTGCGACGCCCTCCGCTCCTTACCGGACTAGAAGGGCCCCTGCCCCATAGGTGCTCGAGGCCACAGAGATCGCCCGACACACGCTGTGGATCTGAGTCGAGTTGGTTTGGACCCAGCCGCGTGTGCCCGTGCCTGCTTTTGGGCTGGCCCAATAGCGCTCGGCACCGTGTGTGGCCCAGGCCGGGGCTCTGTCGGTGTACTAAGGTAGGGGTACCTTAGTATCCCGAACTTGTGCCGAGCGATCGCTGCGCCCATGGCAAGGCTTGCGGGCGTCGCCAAGATCGCCGCTATTCCTATTATCGCCATTCAAGAACAAAGTGCTTGGCGAGAAAGCGAGTCCCGGCAAGAGGAGTTTGCGGGAAGGACAAGACCCGGCAAGAGGAGCTTGCGGGAAGGCCAACTCAAGGCATTTTAGGAGACTTGCCGCGACGCACCGCGTCCGGCAAGGCCCGGCGAAGCGACAAGCTTCGCGGGTGCGATAAGACGGCGGCCGCGGCAAGGCGCTTGCCGCGGCGGCCACCACTCTGCTGCACGCTCCAGCGCATCCGACAGCGTGTCGCCAGGATCGCTCCTGGTGCACGTGACGGGTAGTTGGCAGCCAAGCGGTGCGGTGGCAAGTGAAGATGACTAGAAGGCCATCGTGGCGATCGGTGGCGCCCTAACGGTCGTTTCTTGCCTTTGTTTGGCGACCGGACGGGCATTAAATGCCCTTGTCCCTGCCGTCGAGTTAGGTAGGGGGCTTTGTTGATAGCGGTTGTACCAACCCCCATTTTACCTTTTACCCCTCTCTCTACGCTGCCACCTGTCGGTGACCCCTTTAGACTATAAAAAGGAGGCCCATGCGCACGTAGAAGGGGTTCGACTCATTCGAAACTACAACACACCTAAGCTCTCGAGCAAGAACAGAATAGAAACACAAAGCAGCAGTAGGAGTTTTATCTCTCCGGAGAGCTCCGAAGCTGGGTAAAATCCCTCGCGTGCTTCGCCTCAATCTGCTCTTCGTGCGCCCTCCGATCCCTTGCCGGACCGAAAAGGGGCCCTGCCCCATAGGTGTTCGTTTCCCACGACATATGCGATCAGGGTGATCCTCGACATCAAAGATGATGGGCGTGCTGGACCACTTCAGGGGCTTGCGCGACTCAACGGACGGTTCTGCTGCATTTACTTCCCGCACCCACTATTTGAGTTGGCGGTGCGAGGTGTGCAGAGAACCACCGCCGTCAATGCACAAAACCTATGTTGCCTTCTGAAACTCCTGCTCATCGGTCTCATCTTCCTCCATCTCGTCATCTTCGTCCTCGTCTTCATCCTTGTCGCGGCCACGGGGAGGCCTATCTCCTTGCCGCTGCTTGGCCTTGCCGCGACGCCCTCCCCGAGCGGGACGCTTCTTGCCGGATCCTCCGCCACCTTCCTGGGCCTTCTCCTTGTCGCGGTGCTCGTATTCAGCTTTCTGTAGCTCAATGAGCTGCTCAACCTTCTTGCAGGCCTAGAGATCATGGCCCTTGGTGCGGTGGATCTTGCAGTACTGCTTGCCGGAGCCGTCCTGCTTGTCGGCGGCCACAACAGCCTCGCCGGAGTCACCAGCTTTGGCCTTCTCGGCGCCGCCTCCGTTGCCAGACTGCTCGACGACTAGCACATCCTTAGCTTTTGTCTTTCTGTTATTCCGCCTCCGGTTCTTCTTTGCCGGGGGGGCATCCTCACTGTTAGATCCTTCTGCTCCTGCGTTCTCTCCGGGGAGTTTCCTCCCTCCTCAAGCCGCGTGCACACTTGTCGCCGGCGAGCATATAGCTCGCTGACATCTCGATTTTGCACATCGCCATCTCCTCCTCATCTGCAATTCGCGCGTTACGATGGAACGCGCCGATAACCGGGGCGGGTGGGCGCAGGATGTTGCGCTGCACTTGGCTGAATCTCGTATGAACTTGCGGGGTTCTCCTTCCTTCAGGCGAGCAAATGAAGATCGCTCTCCGGCCATGGGGCTTGTGGCGCCCGTGAAGGCGCCGACAAACTGATGGCACAGGTCCGCCCACGAAGAGATGGAGTTGTCCGGCAAGTGCATGAGCCAAGACCTGACATTGGGCTTGAGCACCAGCGGGAAGTAATTAGCGAGGATCTTCTCGTCGCGCCTTCGCAGCTTGCACCGCGATGGTGTAGACGCCGAGGAACTCCGACGGATGTATCTCGCCATCGTACTTCTCGGCACGCCCGGCTTGAAGTTCTTAATCTTTGAGCCATGGACTGCCGCAGCTCACAGTGAGCGCAGGGCAACCTACAGCGTCTGACAAGTCGCTGGTTCCCGGGCGCATGCATATCAACAGTGGGCCTAGCACGCTGGTCTGATTGACGCCGCGCTTCTCTTCTGCGCTCGATGCGAGTACGAGCGTCTTCGTGTCGTCGTTCTTGGAGAACTTGACGCTGATCGCGACGAGCTCGCGGGTCCGATGACGCGGTGGAGTCGGTGTTGAGGTTGGCCCGGCGAGTCGGCGTTCTTGGCCTTCGGGGCGGGGAGTGCACGGTGGTGGCACCCCCAGCGGTCTTGTCGGCGTCGGCTTGCGCCTGGGCGTCTTGCCGGGGCTTCGATGTGCTCGGTTGCCGGGGCTTGTCTCCGTTGGCGAAGCCGATGAAGCTGTGAATGGTGGCCCTCTAGTCGTCGATCTTGTCTGGCGCTGGAGGGTAATCTAGAAGAAGCTGGGCTCGGGCTAGCGCTTCCTCTGGAGTCTTGGGTGGCGGTGGCGAGCGACGCGAGGTGCGGGATATGCTCAAACTTCTAACAGTGTTAGAAGGAGCAACATCTCGTCCAGGCGATCGTATTGCGCTCGTGCGAGCGTGTTGACGTGCATGTTGGCCTTGAGCGTCCCGCGATCCGCCGGCTTGGCCTTGTTCCAACGCGAGCACGGTGTTAGGAGCACCGTGGCGTGGTCGATCCTGCACCTCCTGGGAGGGGTGCGGTGGATGTACAGATGCTGAAGCTTGCGGGGCCTTGTCCTTGGACCTGGTGACGACGTGAGTCCCCCCATCGGCGCCCGCTCCTCCGCCGGTGTCCACCCCACCGCCCGTTTGCTCCGGTGGCGGTAGGATAGACGTAGACGAAGCAGCCACCTCCGAAGCCTTCTTCTTCGGTGGCATGTCGATGAAGATGTTGATGTAGCGCGTACAAACGCCGGATCAGGTTCACACAACCTCGATGTTCCCCTACCTGGCGCGCCAAAGATGTCGTGGGAAACGAACACCTATGGGGCAGGGCCCCTTTTCGGTCTGGCAAGGGAGCGGAGGGCGCACGAAGAGCAGATCGAGGCGAAGCACGCGAGGGATTTTACCCAGCTTCGGAGCTCTCCGGAGAGATAAAACTCCTACTGCTGCTTTTGTGTTTCTATTCTGTTCTTGCTCAAGAGCGTGGGTATGTCGTAGTTTTGAATGAGTCGAACCCCTTCTACGTGCGCATGGGCCTCCTTTTTATAGGTTAAAGGGGTCACCGACAGGTGGCAACGCGGAGAGAGGGGTAAAAAGGTAAAAGAGGGTTGGTACAACCGCTATCAACAAATGCCCCTACCTAACTCGACGGCGGGGACAAGGGCATTTAATGCCCGTCCGGTCGCCTAAACAAAGGCAAGAAACGACCGTTAGGGCGCCACCGATCGCCACGATGGCCTTCTAGTCATCTTCACTTGCCACCTCGCACCGCTTGGCTGCACAGCTACCCGCCACGTGCACCAGGAGCGATCCTGCAGCGACACGTCGTCGGATGCACTGGAGCGTGGGCACAGAGTGGTGGCTTCGCCGCGGCAAGCGCCTTGCCGCGGTCGCTGTCTTGTCGCACCCGCAAGCTTGTCGCTCGCCGGGCCTTGCCGGGACGCACGGTGCGTCGCGGCAAGTCTCTTAAAATGCCTTGGTTGGCCTTCCCGGCAAGCTCCTCTTGCCGGGGTCTTGTCCTTCCCGGCAAACTCCTCTTGCCGGGACTCTGTCTTCGCAGTTAAACACTTTGTTCTTGAATGGCAGTAATAGGAATAGCGAAGGATTTTGGCGGACGCCCGGCAAGCCTTGCCGCGGGACGCTGCGACTGCCCGTGCACAAGTTCGGGATACTAAGGTACCCCTACTTTAGTACACCGACAGAAACCATTGGGTATACCTTCTACTTAAGATCCGAGGGCAAGATCTTTGTTGCCAAGAGCGGATCCTTTCTGGAAAAAGAGTTTCTCTCGAAAGAAGTAAGTGGGAGGAATGTAGAACTCGATGAAGTACTACCTCTTGAACCGGAAAGTAGTGCTGCTCAGGAAAATGTTCCTGTGGTGCCTACACCAACTAGAGAGGAAATTAATGGTAATGATCAAGGTACTTCGGATCAAGTTGCTACTGAACATCGTAGGTCCACAAGGACACGTTCCACACCAGAGTGGTATGGCAACCCTGTCCTGGAAATCATGTTGCTAGACAAAGGTGAACCTTCGAACTATGAAGAAGCGATGGCGGGCCCAGATTCCAACAAATGGCTTGAAGCCATGCAATCCGAGATAGTATCCATGTACGAAAACAAAGTATGGACTTTGACAGACTTGCCCGATGATCGGCGAGCGATAGAAAACAAATGGATCTTTAAAAAGAAGACAGACGCGGATGGTAATGTTACCATCTATAAAGCTTGACTTGTCGCTAAGGGTTATCGACAAGTTCAAGGGGTTGACTACGATGAGACATTCTCTCCGTAGCTTAAGTGAAGTCCGTCCGAATCATGTTAGCAATTGCCGCATACTATGATTATGAGATATGGCAGATGGACGTCAAAACGACATTCCTTAACGGACATCTTAAGGAAGAAGCGTATATGATGCAGCGGAAGGTTTTGTCGATCCTAAGAATGCTAACAAAGTATGCAAGCTCCAATGATCCATTTATGTCTGGTGCAAGCATCTCGAGTTGGAACATTCGCTTTGATGAGATGATCAAAGCGTTTAGTTTATCTTGAGACTTATGGAGAAGCCTGCGTTTACAAGAAAGTGAGTGGGAGCTCTGTAGCATTTCTCATATTATATGTAGATGACATACTCTTGATGGGAAATGATATAGAACTTTTGGACAACATTAAGGCCTACTTGAATAAGTGTTTTTCAATGAAGGACCTTGGAGAAGCTGCTTACATATTAGGCATCAAGATCTATAGGGATAGATCAAGACACCTCATAGGTCTTTCACAAAGCACATACCTTGATAAGATTTTGAAGAAGTTCAAAATGGATCAGTCCAAGAAAGGGTTCTTGCCTGTATTGCAAGGTGTGAGATTGAGCTCGGCTCAATGCCCGACCACGGAAAAAGATAAAGAAGAGATGAGTGTAATCCCCTATGCTTCAGCCATAGAATCTATTATGTATGCCATGCTGTGTACCAGACCTGATGTAAACCTTGCCGTAAGTTTGGTAGGAAGGTACCAAAGTAATCCCTGCAGGGAACACTGGACAGCGGTCAAGAATATCCCTGAAGCACCGAAAAGGACAAAGGACATGTTTTCGTTTATGGAGGTGACGAAGAGCTCGTCAGAAGGGTTACGTCGATGCTAGCTTCGACACAGTCCAGATGACTCTAAGTCACAAACCGGATACGTGTATATGTTGAATGGTGGAGCGATAAGCTGGTGCATTTGCAAGCAAAGCGTCGTGGCGGGATCTACATGTGAAGTAGAGTACATGGCAGCCTCGGAGGCAGCAAGATGAAGCAATTTGGGTGAAGGAGTTCATCACCGACCTAGGAGTCATACCCAATGAGTCGGGCCGATCAAACTCTTCTCAGGACAACGCTGGAGCTATTGCTCTTGCCAAGGAGCCAGTGTTTCACAAGAAGACCGAGCACATCAAGCGTCGTTTCAACTCCATCCATGAAAATGTTCAAGATGGAGACATAGATATTTGCAAAGTACATACGGATCTGAATGTCGCAGATCCGTTGACTAAACCTCTTTGGCGAGCAAAACATGATCAACACCAGAACTCTATGGGTGTTTGATTCATCACAATGTAACTAGATTATTGACTCTAGTGCAAGTGGAAGACTGTTGGAAATATGCCCTAGAGGCAATAATAAAAGGATTATTATTATATTTCCTTGTTCATGATAATTGTCTATTATTCATGCTATAACTGTGTTATCCGAAAATTGTAATACACGTGTGAATAGATAGACCATAATATGTCCCTAGTAAGCCTCTAGTTGACTAGCTCGTTGATCAACAGATAGTCATGGTGTCCTGACTATGGACATTAGATGTCGTTGATAACGGGATCACATCATTAGGAGAATGATGTGATGGACAAGACCCAATCCTAAGCATAGCACAAGATCGTGTAGTTCGTTTTGCTAGAGCTTTTCCAATGTCAAGTATATTTTCCTTAGACCATGAGATCATGTAACTCCCGGATACCGTAGGAGTGCTTTGGATGTACCAAACGTCACAACGTAACTGGGTGACTATAAAGGTGCACTACAGGTATCTCCGAAAGTGTTTGTTGGGTTGACACGGATCGAGACTGGGATTTGTCACTCCGTATGATGGAGAGGTATCTCTGGGCCCACTCGGTAATGCATCATCATAATGAGCTCAAAGTGACCAAGTGTCCGGTCACGGATCATGCATTACGATGCGAGTAAAGTGACTTGCGATAACGAGACTGAACGAGGTATTGGGATACCGACGATCGAGTCTCGGGCAAGTAACGTACCGATTGACAAAGGGAATTGTATACGGGGTTGATTGAATCCTCGACAACGTGGTTCATCCGATGAGATCATCGAGGAGCATGTGGGAGCCAACATGGGTATCCAGATCCCACTGTTGGTTATTGACCGGAGAGCCGTCTCGGTCATGTCTACGTGTCTCCCGAACCCGTAGGGTCTACACACTTAAGGTTCGGTGACTCTAGGGTTGTATGAATATGAGTATGCAGCAAACCGAAAGTTGTTCGGAGTCCCGGATGAGATCCCGGACGTCACGAGGAGTTCCGGAATGGTCCGGAGATAAAGAATAATATATAGGAAGTGCAGTTTTGGCCATCGGGAGAGTTTCGGGGGTCACCGGTATTGTATCGGGACTACCGGAAGGGTCCCGGGGGTCCACCGGGTGGGGCCACCTATCCCGGAGGGCTCCATGGGCTGAAGTGGGGAGGGGACCAGCCCCTGGTGGGATGGTCCGCCCCCCTTGGCCCCCCTCTGCGCCTAGGGTTGGGAACCCTAGGAGAGGGGGCGCCTCCACTTGCCTTGGGGGTACTCCACCCCCCCCCCTTGGCCGCCGCCCCCTAGAGATCCCATCTCTAGGGCCGGCGCCCCCCCTGGGGGCCTATATAAAGGAGGGGGGAGGGAGGGCAGCCGCAACCCTGAAGTCTTGGCGTCTCCCTCTCCCCTGCTACACCTCTCCCTCGCGCAGAAGCTTGGCGAAGCTCTGCTGGAACTCTGCTGCATCCACCACCACGCCGTCGTGCTGCTGGATCTTCATCAACCTCTCCTTCCCCCTTGCTGGATCAAGAAGGAGGAGACTTCATCCGCTCCGTAAGTGTGTTGAACGCGGAGGTGCTGTCCGTTCGGCACTTGGTCATCGGTGATTTGGATCACGACGAGTACGACTCCCTCAACCCCGTTCTCTTGAACGCCTCCGCACGCGATCTACAAGGGTATGTAGATGCACTCCTCTTTCTCGTTGCTAGATGAACTCATAGATGGATCTTGGTGAAACCGTAGAATTTTTTTTATTTTCTGCAACGTTCCCCAACAAAGTCTCCACTGCGTGCCCTGTCTTCGATGGCACTGATTACCCCTACTGGAAGAATAAGATGTGTATGCATCTTGAATCCATTGATGTCAACCTCTGGTATGTCATCAAGAACGGCGTTCCCAAGGTCGGTGAAGGTGTCACCGCTGCTGATGTCAAGAGGTTCATTCAACTATACTCGACTGCCAAGAACATCATTTGTGGTCATCTGACCAAAGGACAATATGGTCGTGTGAGTGCTCTAGATACTGCAAAGCTAGTCTGGGTCTGGGTCTCCAAGGTCAACGAAGGCGTCTCAACCCAGAGAGACTCAAGGACCAGTGTTCTTCGCAACCTCTTCAACCGCTTCAAGAGAAATGACAATGAGAATGTCCAGCTCACATTTGATCGCCTCACTGATATCACAAATGAGCTTCACGCACTCGATGCCACTGAGATCACCAAGCACGAAATCGTCAAGACGCTTTTGAGATCGCTTGATAGCTCATTCGACACCCTGGCCCCGATGATTCAAGAACGCCCTGACTTCAAGACTCTCGATCTATCTGACATACTTGAGAGGCTCAAGACACATGAGTTCCAGTTATCTGAGGAAAGATATATCTATGGTCCCAACTATGGCCGAACTCACGCTTTGAAGGCAAAGGTTGTTTCCTCATCTGAAGAAGAATCTGACTGCTATTTCGAGGATCCTAAAGACATTGTAAAGGAGATTGCTATGCTTGTGAAGAAGTTCCAGAAGTTCACCAAGAAGAAAGGCTTTGGAAAGTCTTCAAGATCCAGCTCTAGAAATGATGAAGCTTCCACTTGTGATCACAAGAAGAGAACATGCCACAAGTGCAAGAAACTTGGTCACTACATCTCTGAGTGTCCACAGTGGGACAATGAGACTGAGAAGAAGAAGAAGAGCAAGGAATATGATTCTGATGACAAGAAGAAGAAGAAATCCTCAAAGTCTTCTTCAAAGTCATCGTCAATGTCTTCATCGCACAGGAAGAGTTCATTTGGCAAGGCTCGTGCTTTTGTTGGCAAGGAGATGGATTCAGAGGAGGAGTCTACTATGAGGAGGCAGAGGTGGAGTCTAAGGAGGAGTCCAATTCAGGCATTGCGAGCCTGGCTCTAGCTACTGCCTATGTTGCCAAGTCCATCTTCAACACTGAAGACAATGGCCCCGTCAACAACGCTGATGCTAATGATGAGAATGACTCTGCTCCCACCTACTGCTTCATGGAATGTGGTGATAAGGTAAACTCATGTGATGCTTACTTTCAAACATCAAGTGAAGATGACTCTAAATGTGAATCTAAACCTAGATACAAAACACTTTCTAAAATTGCAACTGAACAACAAACTGCTATGGAACGTATTCAAAAGTTGTTAGACAAAAGCGGTGACCTGTTGGACGCGGAAATGACCCGATCTCAGTCCTTAATTGAAGACATAAAAAATCTTCATGTTAAGTACGAGGAACTTGAAAGTCATCATGAAACGCTCTCAACAACTCATGAAAAGCTTTCCTACGATTATCTTCAAAGGAAGCAAGAACTTGATAAATTGAGAGCGGCTCATGAAGATCTTCAAAAGGAGAACGAGTCACTTCACGCTCAACAGACCAGTTCCGCTCAGGAAGGATTTGAACCACCATGTCTAAAATGTCTTGAGCGTTATAACGCTGTCTCTATTGTTGAATGTTCTACTGCTGCTCCTGTTGCGATATCTTCAACTGCTGATGTGGTAACTAACCCTTCTACTGAGGATACCACTGCTATTGCTGATGAGAATGCCAAGTTGAAGACATTGCTTGAGATAGGATTGTACAAAAGTCTCAAAGGGCATCAGACACTATGTGATGTCCTCAAAAGGCAGATTCTGAACCGAAACCCTAGGAAAGAGGGTGTTGGGTTCGAGAGGGAAATTAATGTTGATGGTTCTTACTAGAAGCCTGAGCAGTACCCCAAAACCACATGTGTTGCTGCAAAGGGACCTTCAGTGGATCCACCTACCTTATCTGGCTTCACTTGTGCTAATCCGATTATCGTTGATGAATCCTTTGATGCAAACTATAAACTGTTTAAGAATCAGAATGGTGAAGTGTTTGCCAGGTATATTGGTACTAACTGCAGGAATGGATCACCTATGAAGAAGATCTGGGTGCCCAAAAGTTGTCTTGAGAATCTTCCTGTGAATGTCATCATGACACCACCTGGGAAGAAGACAAACCCCAGACCAAAGGCTTCATATGGTCCTAAGGCTTCATACAGACAGAGGACTCACCAGAGTCACCCTAACGCTAATGTTTTGCAGGGAAATCATACTCAGACCTATGAAAATGAGTGTGTTTCGTCAAACCGATGTGTTCATAAAACTAAGAACTTTTCTGCTTATTCATATGAATATTATTCACCTCCTGCAAGGCTATTTGCTAGGGCTCCAAAGCCGAAGTTCTCAGATGCTGCACTTAGACTCATTGCTTCTAAGCCACCCCTGAAGATGTGGGTGGTTAAGAAAAATTAACTCTCTTTTGCAGGGAAAGGTCTCCAGCCGGAAATCAAAGGCGTCTGATGCATATGCTGGGGATCTAAAACATCTTTTGGGCACAAGATAAAATTCCCAAATGGTCTTACTATGTATTTTGTTCCAGGATTCCTTGACAATCATCCTGTTTATCCTAACCAAGATCTGAACTTTCATAATTCACTTGTTCGTAAAATGTTTATGATTCACAATACCCTTGGTGAAGCCTATTCCCCAAACTGCACTGTAGGGTATGACACCAAAGGCTTCAGAATGGATTATGGAAAGTGGATGCACTAACCACATGACTAGTGATCGAAGTCTTCTGATGGATTCAACCCTACGTCCATCTGACAAGAGTCACATCACATTTGCTGACACCGGTAAAAGCAAGGTATTGGGTCTGGGTAGAGTTGCAATCTCAAAGGATCAGCACATGGATAAAGTGATGGTTGTTGAATCCCTTGGTTTCAACTTAATGTCTGTCTCAATGCTTTGTGACTTGAACATGATTGTGATATTTAGAAAATATCGTTGCCTTGTGCTTATGGAATCTGACAAATCTCTAGTCTTTGAAGGGTATCGAAAAGATGATCTGTACATGGTAGATTTCTCAGTAGGACCACAATTGGTCATATGTCTTTTGGCAAAAGCTTCAGAGTGCTAGATCTGGCATCGGAGTCTAGGGCATGCTGGCATGAGGAACTTGTACACACTCGCGAAGAAGAAACATGTCGTTGGCATCGAGGGCGTCAAGTTCAAGAAGGATCATCTTTGTGGTGCCTGCGAAGCTGGAAAGATGACTAGGGCCAAGTGATAACCCACAAGTATAGGGGATCACAATAGTTTTCGAGGGTAGAGTATTCAACCCAAATTTATTTATTCAACACAAGGGGAGCCAAAGAATATTCTCAAGTATTAGCAGTTGAGTTGTCAATTCAACCACACCTGGATAACTTAGTATCTGCAGCAAAGTATTTAGTAGCAAAGTAGTATGGAAGTAATGGTAACAAATGGCAACGAGAATGATGAGCAGTTTTGTAGTAATTGTAACAGTAGCAACGGTAAAGTAAATAAGCAAAGCACAATATGTGAAAAGCTCGTAGGCATTGGATCAGTGATGGATAATTATGTCGGATGCGATTCCTCATGTAATAGTTATAACATAGGGTGACATAGAACTAGCTCCAATTCATCAATGTAATGTAGGCATGTATTCCGAATGTAGTCATACATGCTTATGGAAAAGAACTTGCATGGCATCTTTTGTCCTACCCTCCCGTGGCAGCGGGGTCCTAATGGAAACTAAGGGATATTAAGGCCTTCTTTTAATAGAGTACCGGACCAAAGCATTAGCACTTACTGAATACATGAACTCCTCAAACTACGGTCATCACCGAGAAGTATCCCGATTATTGTCACTTTGGGGTTGTCGGATCATAACACATAATAGGTGACTATAGACCTGCAAGATAGGATCAAGAACTCACATATATTCATGAAAACATAATAGGTTCAGATCTGAAATCATGGCACTCGGGCCCTAGTGACAAGCATTAAGCATAGCAAAGTCATAGGAACATCAATCTCAAAACATAGTGGATACTAGGGATCAAACCCTAACAAAACTAACTTGATTACATGGTAAATCTCAACCAACCCATCATCGTCCAGCAAGCCTACGATGGAATTACTCACGCACGGCAGTGAGCATCATGAAATTGGTGATGGAGGATGGTTAATGATGATGACGATGACGAATCCCCCTCTCCGGAGCCCCGAACGGTCTCCAGATTAGCCTTCCCGAGAGAGATTAGGGCTTGGCAGGGGCTTCGTATCGTAAAACACGATGAAACTTTCTCTCTGATTTTTTTCTCCGCGAAAGCAAATATATGGGGTTGGAGTTGAGGTCGGTGGACGTCCAGGGGGCCCACAAGGCAGGGGCGCGCCCTAGGGGAGGGGGCGCGCCCCCACCCTTGTGGACAGGGTGTGGGACCCCTAACGTTGATTCTTTAGCCAATATTTTTTATTAATTCTGAAAAGTCGCTCCATGGATTTTCAGGTCATTCCGAGAACTTTTTATTTCTGCACAAAAATAACAGCATGGCAGTTCTGCTGAAAACAGCGTCAGTCCGGGTTAGTTCCATTCAAATTATGCATGTTAGAGTCCAAAAGAAGGGCAAAAGTGTATGGAAAAGTAGATACGACGGAGACGTATCAACTCCCCAAAGCTTAAACCTTTGCTTGTCCTCAAGCAATTCAGTTGACAAACTAAAAGTGATAAAGAAAAAACTTTTACAAACCCTGTTTGCTCTTGTTGTTGCAAATATGTAAAGCCAGCATTCAAGTTTTCAGCAAAGATTATGAACTAACCATATTCACAATAACACTTAGGTCTCATGTTTTCGCATATCAATGGCATAATTAACTAGCGAGCAATAATAATAAATCTCGGATGACAACACTTCCTCAAAACAATCAGAATATGATATAACAAGATGGTATCTCGCTAGCCCTTTCTGAGACCGTAGAACATAAATGCAGAGAACCTTTAAAGATCAAGGACTGACTAAACATTGTAATTCATGGTAAAAGAGATCCAGTCATAGTCATACCCAATATAAAGTAATAGTAATGCATGCAAATGACAGCGGTGCTCTCCAGCAGGTGCTTTTTAATAAGAGGGTGATGACTCAACATAAAAGTAAATAGATAGACCCTTCGCAGAGGGAAGCAGTGATTTGTAGAGGTGCCAGAGCTCGATTTTAAAATAGAGATAAATAACATTTTGAGCGGTATACTTTCACTGTCAACATAACAACTATGAGATCTCGATATCTTCCATGCTACACACATTATAGGCGGTTCCCAAACAAAATGGTAAAGTTTATACTCCCCCACCACCAACAAGCATCAATCCATGGCTTGCCCGAAACAACGGGTGCCTCCAGCTAACAACAATCCTGGGGGAGTTTTGTTTCCAATTATTTTGATTTGATTTGAGCATGGGACTGGGCATCCCGGTGACCAACCATTTTCTCGTGAATGAGGAGCGGAGTCCACGCCTCTTGAGAATAACCGTCCTAACATGGAAGATACAGACAACCCTAGTTGATACATGAGTTGTTCGAGCATACAAAATAGAATTTCATTTGAAGGTTTGGAGTTTGGAACATACAAATTTACTTGGAACGGCAGGTAGATATGGCATATAAGAAGGTATGGTGGACTCATATGGAATAACTTTGGGGTTTATGGAGTTTGGATGCACAAGCAATATTCCCGCTTAGTACAGGTGAAGGCTAGCAAGAGACTGGGAAGCGACCAACTGAGAGAGCGACAACAGTCATGAACATGCATTAAAATTAATTAGCACCGAGTGCAAGCATGAGTAGGATATAATCCACCATGAACATAAATATTGTGAAGGCTATGTTGATTTTGTTTCAACTACATGCGTGAACATGTGCCAAGTCAAGTCACTCGAATCATTCAAAGGAGGATATCACCCTATCATACCACATCACAACAATTTTAATAACATGTTGGCACGCAAGGTAAACCATTATAAGCTCCTAGCTAATTAAGCATGGCATAAGCAACTATAATCTCTAATTGTCATTGCAAACATGTTTATTCATAATAGGCTGAATCAGGAACGATGAACTAATCATATTTACAAAAACAAGAGAGGCCGAGTTCGTACCAGCTTCTCTCATCTCAGTCAGTCCATCATATATCATCATTATTGCCTTTCACTTGCACGACCGAACGGTGTGGATAATGATAATAGTGCACGTGCATTGGACTAAGCTAGAATCTGAAAGCATTCAATTCAAGGGAGAAGACAAGGTAATATGGACTCTTGGTTAAATCTACAATAATGCATATTAGAGCCAATAAACATTTTCATTATGGTCTTCTCCTCTCGACCCCCAAAGGAAAGAAAAGAAATAAAACTATTTACACGGGAAAGCTCCCAACAAGCAAAATAAGAACGAGAAAACTTTTTGGGTTTTCTTTTAATTACTACTACAAGCATGGAAATTAAACTAACTATTTTTTTGGTTTTTCTTAAGGTTTATCAAACACAGAAGAAGAAAACTAGAAAAAGAAAATAAACTAACATGGATAGTACAATGAAAAAGTATGAGCACCGACAACTAGAATGAGTGTGTGAACATGAATTTAATGTTGGTGAGAGATACATACTCCCCCAAGCTTAGGATTTTGGCCTAAGTTGGTCTATGGCCATGGGTAGCCTGGCTGATATCCGGAGTTGTAACTGGGGTCGTACTGAGATGCAACAACCATTGCCTCCTGAGCTGCAGCATGGTGGCGAGCTGCCTCCGTCCTCCTCTCGTACTCATTTGCCTCCTCCCTGGTGATAACATATCTTCCTTTTGACTGATAATCAAAAAGGGCAGGAGCAGGGAGAGTAATATGGACAGCGCGACGTTTGTCAAAGATTAGTCGATACTGGAGGAATTGTTCATTCCTCTCAGAAAATGATGGCTAACCATGGCATTATAATCTAAATAAGCGGGAGGTAACCCCCTATCCTTTTCATGTGCGGGTATACCAAGAAAATTAGCCACACGGGTCGCATAAATCCCTCCAAACAAGTCTCCAACTAAACCATTATTATGCAACCTACGTGCAACAATTGCCCCCAAGTTGTATTGTTTATCACCTAATACAACACTCTTGAGAACAGAAAGATCGGGAACACACATGTGACATGCTTCATCTTTACCGTTAATGCATCTACCTATGAAGAGAGCAAAATAATGTATAGCAGGAAAATGAATGCTCCCTATGGTAGCTTGTGCTATTTCTCTAGATTCTCCCACAGTGATACTAGCAAGAAAGTCTTTATATTCAGATTTATGAGGTTCATTAACACTTCCCCACTGCGGGAGTTTATAAGCAGTAGTAAAATCTTCTAGGTCCATGGTATATGATTTATCATAAATATCAAAGAGGACATTTTGAGAATTGCGCGAAGATGTAAATTTAAACCTTCTCACAAAGGAGTCAGTCAAATAGTAGTATTGCAGGCACTTATCTTGCCTGAAGTCCTCAAGGTCGGCATTACGCACATATGCATCAAATTCATCCTTGATGCCTGCTTTGACCATAAACTCCTCTGATGGCCATTCACAAGGCCGCACGTCAGCTTCCCTCAGTGGTTCGTCGTCCTGCTCACGTATTGCGAGCCTGGGTCATTTCTTCCTTGAAGAACCACCTTGGTACATTTTCCTGGACATATTTCTTCCTCTGAAAAATTTCTGAAACTTTTAGTTACTCAAAATAAAAGTGAACCAAACTCAATATAATTGATAGCAACGACTCCTACAAGTGCCTAGAGACTATATCATGCATTAGAATTACTTGGGACCATATAAATTTGACATGCAAGCTCAAGACACAGGGTCACCTAGGCAGTAAAAATTGCAATGAATAAAGCACTAGAACAAATACTAATAGGACCATTGGAGGAGTCACATACCAAGGAACAATCTCCCAAAGCAGTTTTGTGAATGGAGCTTTGAGCAAGGAGATTGAAAATCGCAGCAAAATGAGCTGGAACTCGTGCTTTAGCTCGATGGTGATTTTTTTGGGAGGAAGAGGAAGTGTGTGGGTGCAGGAATAAGTGGAGGGGGGCACCATGGGCCCACGAGGCAGGGGGCGCGCCCTGGACCCTCGTGGCCAGGTGCCAGCTCCCCCTGCTGTGTTCTCAGTGCCAGATATTCTCAAATATTCCAGAAAAAGTCATACTAAATTTGCAGGGCATTTGGAGAACTTTTATTTTCGGGGTATTTTTATTGCATGGATAATTCAGAAAATAGACAGAAAATACTATTTTTACTTTATTTAATCTAAATAATAGAAAGTAAAAGGAGGGTACAGAAGGTTGTGCCTTCTAACTTCATCCATCTCATGCTCATCAAAAGGAATCCACTAACAAGGTTGATCAAGTCTTGTTAACAAACTCATTCCGAATAACATGGAACTGGAGAAATTTCGAATGACACTAAGTTACCTCAACGGGGATATGAACATCCCCAATAATAAGAATATCATATTTCTTCTTGACAGTAGGAAGAGGAAATTCAAAACCTCCAATAATGATAGTTGGAATCTTTCCAATAGAATTGATACTGTGAACTTGAGGTTGTTTCCTCGGAAAGTGTACCGTATGCTCATTACCATTAACATGAAAAGTGACATTGCCTTTTTGCAATCAATAATAGCCCCCGCAGTATTAAAAAAGGGTCTACCAAGAATAATCGACATACTATCGTCCTCGGGAATATCAAGAATAACAAAGTTTGTTAAGATAGTGATGTTTGCAACCACGACAGGCACATCCTCACAAATACCGACATGTATAGCAGTTGATTTATCAGCCATTTGCAAAGATATTTTAGTAGGTGTCAACTTATTCAATTCAAGTCTACGATATAAAGAGAGAGGCATAACACTAACACCGGCTCCAAGATCACATAAAGCAGTTTTAACATAGTTTCTTTTAATGGAGCATGGTATAGTTGGTACTCCTGGGTCTCCAAGTTTCTTAGGTATTCCACCTTTAAAAGTGTAATTAGCAAGCATGGTAAAAATTTCAGCTTCCGGTATCTTTATTTTATTTGTAATAATATCCTTCATGTTCTTAGCATAAGGATTCACTTTAAGCATATCAGTTAAGCGCATACGTAAGAAGATAGGTCTAATCATTTCAGCAAAGCGCTCAAAATCCTCATCATCCTTTTTCTTGGATGGCTTAGGAGGAAAAGGCATGGGTTTCTGAACCCATGGTTCTCTTTCTTTACCGTACTTCCTAGCAACAAAATCTCTCTTATCATAACGTTGATTCTTTGATTATGGGTTATCAGGATCAACAACAGGTTCAATCTCTACATCATTATTATTGCTAGGTTGAGCATCAACATGAAAATTATCATTAACATTATCACTAGGTTCATGTTCATCACCAGATTGTGTTTCAGCATCAGAAATAGAAATATCATTAGGATTCTCAGGTGTGTCTACAATAGGTTCACTAGAAGCATGCAAAGTCCTATCATTTTTCTTTTTCTTCTTTTTTAGAGGGACTAGGTGCAAAGTCCTATCTTGCTCAATTCTCTTAGGGTGGCCTTCAGGATACAAAGGTTCCTGAGTCATTTTACCAGTTCTAGTAGCCACTCTAATAGCAAAATCATGTTTACTACTTAATTCATCGAGCAAACCATTTTGAGCTTTAAGTACTTGTTCTGCTTGAGTGGTAACCATAGAAGCATATTTACTAATGAGTTTAAGTTCACCTTTAACTCTAGACATATAATCACTCAAGCGTCCAATCATGTAAGCATTACTCTTTAATTCTCTACCAACATAAGCATTGAAATTTTCTTGTCTAGCCATAAAGTCATCAAATTCATCCAAACATTGGCTAGCAAACTTAGTAGACAGGATTTGAACTTTATCATATATATAGAGAGAATTTACCTTTACTACCTGTGTCGGGTTATCAAGACCATGTGTTTCTTCAATAGGTGGTATATTAAGACCATGTATTTCTTCAACAGGAGGTAAATTCTTAACATCTTCAGCTTTAATTCCTTTTTCTTTCATAGATTTCTTTCCCTCTTGCATATCTTCAGGACCGAGAAATAGAACACCTCTTTTCTTCGGAGTTGGTGCAGGAGTTGGTTCAGGAGTTGGCTCAGGAAGAGTCCAATTATTTTCATTAGTCAACATATTATTCAATAGCAATTCAGCTTGATCGACCGTTCTTTCCCTGAAAACACAACCAACACAACTATCCAAGTGGTCCTTGGAAGCATCAGTTAGTCCATTATAAAAGATATCAAGTATTTCATTTTTCTTAAGAGGATGATCAGGCAAAGCATTAAGTAATCGGAGAAGCCTCCCCCAAGCTTGTGGGAGACTCTCTTCTTCAATTTGCACAAAATTATATATTTCCCTCAAGGCAGCTTGTTTCTTATGAGCGGGGAAATATTTAGCAGAGAAGTAATAAATCATATCCTGGGGACTACGCACACAACCAGGATCAAGAGAATTAAACCAAGTTTTAGCATCACCCTTTAATGAGAAGGAAATATCCTAAGGATAAAATAGTAGTGAGATTTCTCATCATTAGTGAACAAGGTGGCTATATCATTTAACTTAGTAAGATGTGCCACAACAGTTTCAGATTCATAGCCATAAAAAGGATCAGATTCAACCAAAGTAATTATCTCAGGATCAACAGAGAATTCATAATCCTTATCAGTAACAAAGATAGGTGAAGTAGCAAAAGCAGGGTCATATTTCATTCTAGCATTCAGAGTTTTCTGTTTCAGTTTAGCTAATAACTTCTTAAGATAAGATCTATCATTGCGAGCAAGAAGATCTCTAGCAGTTTCTTCATCCATAACATAACCCTCTGGAATAACAGGTAATTCATATTTAGGGGGAGAACCTTCATCATCATTATCTTCAATAATATCAGTTTCAAGAATTTCATTCTCTCTAACCCTAGCAAGTTGTTCATCAAGATATTCACCTAATGGCACAGTAGTATCAAGCATAGAAGTAGTTTCATCATAAGTATCATGCATAGTAGAAGTGGCATCATCAATAACATGCAACATATCAGAATTAATAACAGAAGCAGGTTTAGGTGTCGCAAGCTTACTCATAATAGAAGGAGAATCAAGTGCAGAGCTAGATGGCAGTTCCATACCTCCCCTCGTAGTTGAGGGATAAATCTTAGTTCTTTCGTCTTTCAAGTTCCTCATAGTGACCAGTAGATATAAATCCCAAGTGACTCAAAGAATAGATCTATGCTCCCCGGCAATGGCGCCAGAAAATAGTCTTGATAACCCACAAGTATAGGGGATCACAACAATTTTCGAGGGTAGAGTATTCAACCCAAATTTATTGATTCGAAACAAGGGGAGCCAAAGAATATTCTCAAGTATTAGCAGTTGAGTTGTCAATTCAACCACACCTGGATAACTTAGTATCTGTAGCAAAGTATTTAGTAGCAAAGTAGTATGGGAGTAACGGTAACAGTGGCAAAAGTAACAGTAGCAGTTTTGTAGTAATTGTAACAGTAGCAACGGTAAAGTAAATAAGCAAATCACAATATGTGAAAAGCTTGTAGGCATTGGATCAGTGATGGATAATTATGTCAGATGCGATTCCTCATGTAATAGTTATAACATAGGGTGGCACAGAACTAGCTCCAGTTCATCAATGTAATGTAGGCATGTATTTCGAATATAGTCATACGTGCTTATGGAAAAGAACTTGCATGACATCTTTTGTCCTACCCTCTCGAGGCAGCGGGGTCCTAATGTAAACTAAGGGATATTAAGGCCTCCTTTTAATAGAGTACCGGACCAAAGCATTAGCACTTAGTGAATACATGAACTCCTCAAACTATGATCATCACCGAGAAGTATCCCGATTATTGTCACTTCGGGGTTGTCGGATCATAACACATAATAGGTGACTATAGACTTGCAAGATAGGATCAAGAACTCAGATATATTCATGAAAACATAATAGGTTCAGATCTGAAATCATGGCACTCGGGCCCTAGTGACAAGCATTAAGTATAGCAAAGGCATAGCAACATCAATCTTAGAACATAGTGGATACTAGGGATCAAACCCTAACAAAACTAACTTGATTACATGGTAAATCTCATCCAACCCATCACCGCCCAGCAAGCCTACGATGGAATTACTCACGCACGGCAGTGAGCATCATGAAATTGGTGATGGAGGATGGTTGATGATGACGACGACGACGAATCCCCCTCTCTGGAGCCCTGAACGGACTCCAGATCAGCCCTCCCAAGAGTGGTGACTCCGTATCATAAAACGCGATGAAACTTTCTCTTTGATTTTTTTCTACGCGAAAGCAAATATATGGAGTTGGAATTGAGGTCGGTGGACGTCCAGGGGGCCCACGAGGCAGGGTGTGGGCCCCCTAGGGGAGGGGCGCGCCCCCACCATCGTGGACAGGGTGTGGGCCCCCGACGTTGATTCTTTCACCAATATTTTTTATTAATTCTGAAAAGTTGCTCTGTGGATTTTCAGGTCATTCCGAGAACTTTTTTTTTCTGCACAAAAATAACACCATGGTAGTTCTGCTGAAAACAGCATTAGTCCGGGTTAGTTCCATTCAAATTGTGCAAGTTAGAGTCTAAAACAAGGGTAAAAGTGTTTGGAAAAGTAGATACGACGGAGACGTGTCCCCAAGCATCCCTTGAAGACAATCATGACGACGACTCGTCCCTTCGAGCTGCTTCACATGGACTTATTTGGCCCTACTCACTACTCTACCCTTACTACCACTGCTTGCCTATATGGTTTCGTCATTGTTGATGATTACTCAAGATATACATGGGTGCATATAATTCTCTACAAGAATGAAGTGCAGTATGTCTTCAAACGATTCGCCAATCATGCCATGACGAACTATGGCATCAAGATCAAGCACATCAGAAGTGACAATGGCACAGAGTTCAAGAACATCGACCTTGACACTTATCTTGATACATTGGGCATCACTCATGAGTTCTTAGCTCCATACACACCTCAACAGAATGGCATCATGGAGCGCAAGAACAGAACCCTCATTGAGATGGCTCGGATGATGCTTGATGAGTACAAGATTCCAAGGAAGTTCTAGCCTGAGGCCATTGATACTGCATGCCACGTCATTAACCGTGTTTATTTTCATAAGCTTCTAAAGAAGACATCCTATGAGCTCCTAACTGGTAAGAAGCCAAATGTTAGTTACTTTAGAGTATTTGGTGCTAGGTGCTGGATCAAGGATCCACATCACACTTCAAAATTTGCACCAAAAGCACATGAAGGTTTTATGCTTGGCTATAGAAAGGATTCTCACTCCTACAGAGTCTTCAACCTCTTTCACTATAAAGTGGTTGAAACTGTGGATGTGCGGTTCGATGAGACTAACGGCTCGCAAAGAGAGCACCTGTCAAATGTGCTAGATGAAGTCTCACCTAGTGAATCAATCAAGCTTATAGGTACTGGAGAAATCATACCTTTAGAGGCACAGGCTGAAGAAGAAATCATCATTTCTGCACCAAATCAACTTGAAGACACTGCTCAGCCTGAAGCCAATGCTGAAGACGAAGATAATGATCAGCAAGGGCAAAGTCTTCGTCCAGTTCATGCTCGTGTTGCAAATGAAGTACAGATTGAAAAGATAATTGATAGCATCAATGCACCTGGTCCACTCACTCGTTCAAGAGCAACACAACTAGCAAATTTCTGTGGGCACTTTGCATTTGTCACTATATCTGAACCCAAGAAAGTTGCTGAAGCCTTCATGGAACCTGAATGGATTCAAGCTATGCAAGAAGAGCTTCAACAGTTTGAGCTGAACAATGTGTGGGAATTGGTTAAGCGTCCTGATCCTCGCAAGCACAAATCATAGGCACTAAATGGATCTATTGCAACAAACAAGATGAGCATGGTCAAGTTGTCAGAAACAAGGCTCGTCACGTTGCTCAAGGATATTCTCAAGTTGAAGGGATTGACTTCGATGAAACATTTGCTCTAGTGGCTAGGCTTGAAGCATTCGCATACTGCTAGCCTATGCCAACCATCACACATCCTCCTGTACCAAATGGATGTGAAGAGTGATTTTCTCAATGGAAAGATTGAAGAAGAAGTGTATGTTTCACAACCACCTGGCTTTGAAGACCCAAAACATCCTGACATGTTATACAAGATCAACAAGGCACTATATGGCCTCAAACAAGCCCCTCGTGCTTGGTACGACACACTCAGAGACTTCCTAAAGAGCAGAGGCTTCAAACCACGTTCCCTGGATCCCACTCTCTTCACGAAGCCATACGATGGTGAACTGCTTGTATGCCAGATCTATGTGGATGACATTATCTTCAGCGGCATTGACAAGAGATACATTGATGAGTTTGGACACATGATGCAAGAGCAATATCAGATGTCCATGATGGGTGAGCTAAAATTCTTCCTCGGTCTTCAAATCCGTCAGCAGAGCAACGGCATCTTCATATCACAAGAGAAATACCTCAAAGATTGCATGAATAAGTTTGTAATGCAAGACATCAAAGGGTACACCACGCCAATGCCAATCAAAGGTCAATTGGGTCCCGACGACAATGGTAAAGAGTTCGATCAAAAGGTATACCGCTCCATGATTGGTTCTTTACTCTATTTATGTGCATCTAGGCCAGATATAATGCTTAGTGTTTGCATGTGTGCCCAACTCCAAGCGGCACCAAAGGAATCACATCACTTAGCAGTGAAGCGAATTCTTCCATATTTGGCTTAGACCCCAACACTAGGATTATGGTATCCAAAGGGCTCATAGTTTGATCTAGTTGGATCCTCAGATACTGATTATGCTGGTGACAAGGTTCATCGCAAGTCCACATGAGGCACATGTCATTTTCTTGGGCAATCTCTTGTCTATTGGTCTTCAAATAAGTAGAACTGTGTATCCCTCTCCACTGCTGAATCTGAATACATTGCCGCTGGATCTTGCTGCGCTCAGCTTCTATGGATGAAGCAAACTCTCAAGGACTATGGCATCCATCTGAAGCAAGTGCCACCTTACTACAAAGAAAGTGCCATCAAGATTGCCAACAACCCTGTCTAGCACTTGAAGACAAAGCACATTCAGATCCATCATCACTTTCTCAGAGATCATGTCATGAAGGAAGTTATTGATATCATTCACGTCAACACTGAAGAGAATTGGCAGATATCTTCACAAAGCCCTTGGATGAGAAAAGGTTTTGCAAGTTGCGGTGTGAGCTAAATATCTTAGAATCCTCGAATGTCCTATAATTGGACACACATCCTAACTCTTACACATATTAATGACTTAGATGTGCAACACACGAAGTAACATATATCTTCAGTCAATGAAGACATACACTCTAAGTGTGAATACATTAACGCGGAATTTGACTTCAGAGCGCCACGATAATTGTGCGCCATGTTTGGGTCTAATACTTCCTATACGGTGGGTAACGCCACCACCAAATTCTTTTGATATGTTTCAATTGGCGTCACAATTTCTTAGTATTCGCATTTGATTTGTCTTCAACATTGATTTATCTTCACGTTTATCTTCACAATGTTGATTTTGTATTATGCTGATATATACATATATCCGTATTCTGTCCTCCACAGCATTCACTTATGGCTACGTCTTCATACTTTAATTCTTATTGATCTAAGAGAATGTGATCAGACCCTAACCCCTTCTGTTCTTCTACCTCAAATTCTATCTATCCAAATAATATGCATTCTATTGAAACCTGTCGATTGTCTTCTCTGAATCCTTGTCAGCAGAAGACAAAGAGATAAAAGTTTAAATCAGTTTTTATTGTTATATCCTTATTTTCTGAATACCGGAGAAGCCGGAACGACCACCCGACAATACAGGCGTGCGTGGGAACATGGAACAATTTCCAATAAGTTGCATGCATGCCACGTGTCCTTCAGATGTGAACCTCCAGGGGCACCTCCGTAATTACTTTGTGCTGTCCCTTTCCTTATAAATATACACTCACCACGGTCATTATCTCTTCTTCCACCTCGCCACCTCGCACAAACCCTAGTGCCTCCACTAGCTCGCGTCGATGCCGGAGACGAAGTGCTTTGCTGCCGCAACTTCTTCAACACCGTCCTCACACCGGCCGCGGACCTCGTCCTCTCCGTCGCCACTGTAGGTGTCTTCAGCCGCCAAGTTAGGGCGCGGGAGATTGAACTGCTCAGCTTCTCTCTCCACCTCGTCTAGCAATTCATCAAGCGGTAATTAAAACTTACTTTTTACTGCCTTTTTGATCCGTCAAATCCATCCACTTCAACCAAAAGTGGTTTCCTCACTTTCAAATCTGGATCCGTCTTTATCCGCATGTCATATCATGCTAAGTATATTCACTTATTCTTCATAACTAGTTGATTCCTCACTTGTACATATTCATGGATTTGTACAAATCTGGAACCAACTCTCTTCAAATAAGTGAATGTCTTTGCACTATGAGGTCAATGTCTTCAAACTGATTTATCTTCAAAATCTTCTGAGAATACATATGACCTCTTCCCCTTCCCTCGCACCTCTAATGTTGTCACAGGTACATGTCCGTGGGAGAATCCCTTGGTTCTCATAGTCTACATTCATTTGCAGAGTTCTTACAGCATCATATTCACTCACCTGAAGCCAGCTCTTGTCTGACCAGCAAAAGGAAGCCATTCACTGTCTTGAAGCCATTCAGTCTGAATACAATGGCAACAGAGAAATCAGCTAGAAAGGGTGGCAGGCAGCGTCGTGGAGATACAGCTAAGGATTTACCTCCTGGTCTATTTGAAATGTACAAGACATGAGGAAAGCTATGGCCACCGCAAGACCCGAATCCAATGGATTCAAAGATATTGGACGGAAGAATGGTTCAAGTACAGATTTGTGACTGCTGAATATGCTGAAAAGAACGCTATCAAGCGCCCATGGGGAAATATTCTATACAGAAATCTTCAGCCCAAGTCCAAGTCTGAAGCCATTGCTCAAGGCTTCTACCCATGCATGGTCCGAGGACCGAAGCCAGAGAATGCCGACCCATCATCTACGTTATGGTGTCGCGAAGACAATCTTTTCAAGTGCAACTATTAGTTTGCAAAAGAGTCAGCTGTGAAGAACAAGAAAGATCTTGGACTCAACTTCAACCCTGGTCTGTCTGCTCCATGGGCTGATGGCACATGTGATGCCAATCCAAATGTCATTGGCCCCTTCAACAACTTCGATGGCCTCCTCTCTCACATAGCTGCTCAGAGGGCCACTATGGAGCAATCAGCTGATGACGCAGATTCTGAAGATGCGCCAGCTCCACCAAAGCAGAAAAAGAAGAAATCAAAAGCTTTGAAGCCCTCTGCCGCACCAAAAGCTTCGACTGTGAAGCCATTGGCCACTGCACCTCCCGAACCCAGTGTGCATTCTGAAGATTTGTCTCGTGTCTCCAAGAAGACTGAGAAGTCCAAGAAGACAAAGAAGCCCATGAAGAGTTCTAGGCATGAACTGACCCCAGCTGCCGTTCTGCGCAATGAGGATGCCACCATTGATCTGCCTAGCGATGAAGATCTTGGTGATGAAGCCCTTGAGATGCTTATCAAGAGCAAGCAAGAGGCGGAGATCTTTAACGATCTGCCTCTCTTTGACGTGGACATTTTGAACAATTTCATCGATGAATGGTTTGATGACCAGAGCATCAGCATTGATGATCTTCAGCTACCTGTAGACATCAGTGTCACCTTCCATGGAGCCATTGCTAATGAGTTGGCTCTGGCTCAGAAGATTGTCGAGCTGAAGAACAAAATTGATTATGAGAAGGCTCACTTCAAGAAGAACATGACCAAGCTCAGCGTGGCTGATGTGTAGATCTTCAAGAAGATGATGCATGATCTTAAGGAACAATTTGTCAAGAAGTGTGTACAAGCTAAAGGCTCATGAGAGTGCATGAAATACTTCACAGAGAAATGCGCCCAGGCCCACAATGAAGCTGAAAAGCGCAAAGCTCTTGGGCGTCCTGGCATCGACCCCACAATGGCTGCCAAACAGAAGAAGAAGCCTGCTACGGCCCAAGCTGAAGCATCACGACGGGAAGAACCAAGCATTGTCTTCCCCGCCAGCATGACAGGCTCGAAGCCTAAGGTCACCTCAGCAGCTTCTGAGCTGAAGAAGACAAGGGCAGTAGAAGCAGAAGCCCGGAAATGCAAGCACAAGGATGCTTCTAATGATGCCCCATCCAGGAAGAAGCTGAAGACAAAGTCTTCAAAGAAAGAGCAAGCTGCGGCCTCTCAGCCCCTCATTGTTGAACCCATCTATGTCGCTCTTCCAGCCACCACCAACAAAGATCGTCACATTGTGATCCATCAGCCTACTTCCAAAGAGGCACATGGAGATGAAGAAGTTCCAGCTGTTGACCCCATCGCAGCTGAAGACATTGGTCATGAAGACAATGTTGAAGATGATGAAGTCCCTCCTCAACTTGAGCACCAATTGGTATCATCGCCTGTTCTTACGAACAACGAACTCATTAGCATTGGTCGTCCCTTGACGCCAATCACTCATGATGATTCATGGGCCGATCGCCCTCAATAAGACACCCCCATTCATGATGAAACACCCACAACTCCACCACCTCAAGTCACCACTCCGGTACTTGACGACGACAACTACATGGTGCAGACCACTCCATCACCACAGGCGTCGCCCGCTTTCTGCAGGCTTTGCAAATGCCCCAGGCCACAGGTCACAATGTTGAGAATTCCGGAAGGGGAAGGGCAACAAAGCTCAGTAGCACGTCAAGTGTTTTCTGAAGCCACCCCTACTGCGAATGTCTCTGAGTCTGAATCTAAAGCTGCTGAAGACATTCCCGCTGCATCAGCCAATGAAGATCAAGATACAAGAGAAGAAGAAAGCGTTGCCACACCCCCTGCCACTGATCAAGTCATTCTCGAGGAGAATGTGACTATGCCCGACCCTCCTATTATTGAATAAACGGAGGTTGAAAACACTGAGGCTGCCACAAACAACGCTAATGACGCCAATGACGTTGTCATGGCCGAAGACAATGTGGAGCCTGAAGCTAATGTGGTGCCTGAAGCTCATGCACAACCTGAAGCCACTGTTCCACCTCCCAGGCCTCACACCATTGAACAGGCCTATGATTGCGGCCAGCTTGTCACAGTGAGATGGCCCATTTTGGTTCCTCCAACAGCTCCCGGACCACAGTACGACTACCATGTGGAGCAGAGGCCTCAAGTTCAGAAGACGAACCCAAGGTTGCCAAGGCTTCCAGGTGCTGCTACATCACCAGGATCTTTCAGAGTGAACAACTTCAGGGCACACAACACATTCTTTGACAGTGCCAAAAATCCATATTCGAAGCCAAAGATGTCTTCCGATCGATTTTGGTGCTATCAGCAGCGCAGCTATTACTCCTGCATTCTATACAATCAAGAGCGAATCTTTCCTCTCATGCGTCTTGATTGTGAAGCTATTGCTGGGCTGCCCTGTCTTGAAGAAGCACTGGACTGCTTTAGAGATGCGGGTCTTCTGCAGTTTGTAACAGATAAAGAGCACTGGAATGAAGAGCTTCTACTGCAGTTGTATGCTACACTTCACATTCGTGGCTACAACAGGGATCCGAAGACATGGATCCTTGAGTGGATGATAGGAGATGTGCATCATGAAGCCAAAGCTCAAGACATCATTGAGCTTACTTCCCTGCCCACTCCAGGTGAATTGTATGAGCCTGGTTGTTAGCTTCACAATAATGAACTGCAGAGTATCTTTCAGAGGCCGGAACCCAATATGATTCAGATGCTCAGTATGATGAAGCCATTGCCTCAAGATGCTGAATATCCCAAGGAATTCTTCGTCAAAGACCTCGAGTACTTTCCCCGCATAGTTTATCACATTCTGAGGCGTACTCTGGCCAGTCAAGGGATATTCTTCTGAAGCCAAACTTGAAGGAACCTGGAGACTTTGGTATTATATATTGTCAATGGCATCAGATTCAATACCCAGGATTTCTTCATCAGACAACTTGCTGCATCTGGGATTGATCTGTTTGGCTTGAAGTTTTATGCTCCATGGGTGATGCACCTGATCAAACTCCATTCTTCTGTTGACTATCAGCCCTCAGCGTGCAACCATCTTGTTTTTCTGCCTGAGGTTGATTTGTCCGTTGAAGCCATCTACCCTGATCCTGCCAAGGAGCCTCTATATCTTCATAATGTTGATCGTCAAAGCTTCACACAACCAATAGAAAGAACTCATGTTCCAAATGCTGCAACTACTGCTTATCCTCTGGCTTGTAATAGGCGTGCACTACATCGTGCCAACACCGACGCCACTGCTAGTACAATTGCCCAAAGGCCTCAGAAGCGTTCTTTTGTACTCAATGACTGGGAGCTTCTTGTGGCCTTACATCAGAAGCAGGATAAGCACCATGACTGGCTAAAGTGTCAAATGCAGAGTATCTTGGTGGATGTCAATCACATCAGAAACTTGGCCACCAAGAACTTGTTCGTTGCTCATGAAGCCTGTCGGCGGTCTTGGAAGAGTCTCACACTACTATGCCCTGAAGAGGATCTTCGCCAAGATGGCTTCACAGAGGGATTTAAATTTGATTCCAGACCTCCACGCAATGCAAGCTGGCGCCACACTCCATCTCTTGAAGATTCTGAGCGTTCATCTTCGGCTGCAACTATTGTTGTGAGAGTCGTCGATGAAGAAGATGATGCCACTTCACCAACCATGGCTGCACTGCATCTTGACACTACACCAGGCCCCTCTGCACCATCGAACTCCTGCGTCGACCCTGCACCTTCATCTACTCCTGATGGGAATGAGTAGATACTCTATGTCTTCAAACCTTTTTGGTCATTACTGACAAAAGGGGGAGAAGCATATGAGTTGATACTCTTCAAGCGGGTCCTTGTGGGTGGTTGAACTAATTTTTTGCCAAGTGTTTACAACTCTCGTCTTTTGATACATTTGGTTCTTTGGGTTGTAACACTTAAACTCGATGGTCGTCTGCTATTTTTTCTGCTACTCTGTGATGCGATGATAAATTCCGCATGAAGCCATTCCACAAATGTCCACTTTTCATTATGCATGTCAATATCTTTGTTATATCTTTATTTGCACGATGAATTATCTTCATAAGTTGAAGAGGATCTCCACAAAGTAAAGCCTGCCATGTGCATTTGCATTCAAAAGCAAACTACTTATATGCACATCTTCAGGGGGAGCCTTTTGCTACTTATAAAGATAATGCCCTAATCCATAAACTTTCACATACTTTTATCCCCGTTGAAAACTTCAACCAGTTTGTCATCAATCACCAAAAAGGAGGAGGTTGTAAGTGCATCTAGTGCCACCCCTAGTTGGTTTTGGAGTATTGACGACAAACTTGGTTGAGGGACTAATGTGTTTGTGAGAATTGCAGGATAACACAGGTAGTAGTCCAACATTGATTCGGTTTACTTACCATAGATGACCCCTAAAAATGTGTGAAGACATTGAAGACAATGGTGATCTGTGAAGACATTCACAACGAAGATTATGACTTGAGAAGACATTCACGTCAAGACTATGGAGTGCAAAGACATAGTTGTTTCGTAGTTTCCTTTCTTCTTTGTTCAGTCATAGGAACCACCATACTGTTAAGTGGGGTCCAAGTGAACAATGTCAGAGTGACTGAAGTGATGCTCAACCAAATCCTATGTCTTCGAGCAAAGACAATGAGAGCAAATCTTATCCAGAGTTGGATGAGTCAGCTTTACTTGTAGCCCAAGTCAAGCTGCCGGGTGTGTTTGAAATCTGACCGTTGGACACGTGTGAGTTGCTTAGTGACCCAGAGTCATTTCGGGCAAATCAGGCCGGGTTGCCTCCTGGCTATAAATAGCCCACCCCCTACACCATAAATTGGTGGTTGCTCAGAGTTACTGCACGACTTTTGACGTTTGAGAGCAACCCACCTCCTAAGCCTTTGAGAGAGAGATCCTTGCGAGGACAAAGCCCAAAACACCCAGAACCAAAGAGTGTTAGGCATCACTGAAGTCTTTCTGTACGTGTGATCTGAAGACTTGTTACACTTGAGGACTGTGAATCCTCCAGCTGGTTAGGCGTCGCGTTCTGAGCATCCAAGAGTCATTGTGGATTGCCGGTGAACAAAGTCTGTGAAGGTTTGGAAGTCTACCTTGAAGACTTACCAGTGTGATTGGGCAAGGACTAAGTGTTCTTAGCTCAAGGGTAATAAGGTGAAGACGTGGTCTTCAGAGTTAAATCTCAGCCTCCCTAACCAGACATACAGTTGTCACAACAACTGGTCCAACAAATCCTTGTCCTCACCAAGCAAATGATTCTATCTCTTACCTCTCTTTACTTACAGTTTGTCTTCATGAAGTCATTGCCTCCTTGCATGATCTGATTGACTTCACTGTGTGAAGACTATTGTTGTTTGGCTTCATACTATCTTCCATCCTGATCCATACCTAGCTGCTAATAGTCTTCGTGCTTTCACTTCATTGCTTACTTGACTATGGCATGTCTAGTGTAGTCTACCTTCCGCTGCATATCAATAGGTTCATTTCTACTGTTTGTCTTCAAAGCCCCCGTGTTTTGAAGACTTCCATAAAAATCGCCTATTCACCCCCTCTAGTCGATAACTAGCACTTTCAGTCTTCCATGCTACAAATTAGCGGTGGATCCCGCTCGATAAAAGTAAAGTTTACTCCCCTCCACGAACAAACACAAGCCATGGCTAGCCGAATCCTCGGGTGCCCTCCATACCAACAACAGTGTGGGGGAGTTTTGTTTAATTATTCACAATTTAATCATGGGACCGGGCATCTCAATTACCACCCACTCTCGTGCAAGGACAAGGGAATAAACACTCATCATGAGAATAAACCACTTAGCATGGAAGATACTGACCACCCCCTGTCACTCCATGAGCGGTCCAGGCACACAAAATAGACGTTCATTTGAATTTTTAGAGGTGGCACATGCAAAACTCACTTGGAATGGCAGGGTAATACATCATATAGGTAGATATAGTGGACTCATCTGGAATAACTTTGGTTTAAGGATTTTGATGCACAACCTGTATTACCGCTTAGTAGATAGGTCTCCATCATATCTACGCTTCTGCTCTTGTTTTGGACTCTAATTTGCATGGTTTGAATGAAACTAACCCAGGCTGACGCTGTTTTCAACAAAACTACCATGGTGGTGTTTTTGGGCAGAAATACAAGTTCTCGGATTTGTCCGAAACTTTTCGGAGAATTACTTTGGAATAGATAAAAAATACTAGAACCAAGACCCACTGGAGGGGGGCCCTCGGCTGCCCACAAGACACCAGGGCGTGCCACCCCCTCTGGCGCGCCCTGGTGGGTGGTGGGGTCGTCGAGGCCCCTTTGGCCCTAATTTCGACACTATAAAGTCCTAGGAAGTTTCATCATGTTTTACGATACAGAGCCGCCGCCACCTCATGTTCTTCATCAGGAGGCCAGGCCTGGAGCCCGTTCGGGGATCCGGAGAGGGGGGATCTTCGGTCTTCGTCATCACCAACCATCCTCCATCACCAATTTCATGATGCTTCCCACCAGGAGTGAGTAATTCCTCCATAGGCTCGCTGGTCGGTGAGGAGTTGGATGAGATTCATCATGTAATGGAGTTAGTTTTGGTAGGGCTTGATCCCTAGTATCCACTTTGTTCTGAGATTGATCATGATATGACTTTGCTATGGTTAATGCTTGTCACTAGGGCCCTAGTGCCATGATTTCAGAGCTGAACCGTTTATGTTTTCACCATTATATCTATGTTCTTAATCCGATCTTGCTAGTCATATGCACCTATTATGTTATGATCCGTAAACCCGACAATAGTTGGGATACTTTCCTGTGATGACTGTAGTTTGAGGAGTTCATGTATTCACCATGTGTTAATGCTTTGTCCCGGTTCTCTATTAAAAGGAGGCCTAATATCGCTTAGCTTCCTTATGGACCCCGCTACCACGGGAGGGTAGGAGAAAAGATGCCATGCAAGTTCTTTTTCATAAGCACGTATGACTATTTACGAAATACATGCCTACATTATATTTATGAACTGGAGTTAGTTCTATGTCGCCCTAGGTTATGACTGATATATGATGAATATCATCCGGCAGATTCACTGATCCAATGCCTATGAGTTTTTCATATATTATTCTTGCTAAGTTACTATTGCTATTGCTACTGTCACAACTGCTACAAAATTGTTACTGCTGTTACCGTTACCGCTGCTATCATTACTAGTACTATCAAACTATCATACTACTGTGCTATTGATCACTTTCTGCAGATATTAAATCTCCAGGTGTGGTTGAATTGACAACTCAACTGCTAATACTTGCAAATATTCTTTGTATCCCCTTGTGTTGAATCATTAAATTTGGGTTGAATACTCGACACTCGAAAACTATTGCGATCCCCTATACTTGTGGGTTATCATGACCTTTTTCTGGCGCCATTGCTGGGGAGCATAGCTATATTTTTTCAGTCACTTGGGATTTATATTTATTGATCACTATGAAGAATCTGAAAGATACTAGAACCAAGATGTTTCCCACTAAGACAAGGAGACGTAAGGAACTTCCATCTAGCTCTGTACTTGATTCAACTTCTGTTTTGAGTAAGCTTGCAACACCACCACATGCTATTTCTAGAAACGAAGTATTTCTACCAGAGGCGGGTGAATGGGAGTTTTAAAATTTCTTCGAAAATCTCAAAACTCTCGGAACCCAGCAGTAGAGTGAATGGAAAACAAACTACAGCGAGCTAAAACTAGAGGCCAAATGGAAACTAAAGCATGCATTGAGATAAAACATGAAGGAAAACATGTCGAATATAAACATAGGTAGAAGAGATATCCATTGGTGCTCGATGGCGACAAGGAATTTATTCGACTAGTTTGTCCTTCTGCACAAGGACTACGTCTCGTTGTAGGGGCTGTGACTTAACACGGAAGATAAACTCACTTCACCCTATTCTCCTTGACAATCAATTCATCAACCGATGCCGATCACTCGTGCCAAATACCTAAGGTGATCTCCAAACCTTTAGAGACTTCTTCTTTGAGAACCACAATCACTCTTGGTCTTTGAAGAAACTGACACCTAACCGTCTAGAGAGTTTGCAACTCTCAAGAGTAATTGGTGGAGCATATTGGACTTATATTTGAGTGACATTGAACCACTATCTAATTCTTCGGCTCTAGGGTTTTTCCCTCGATGGATTTTAAACTCAAAGCGCTCAGAGAGGGGGTTACTCAACAATCTTCTCAGAATCAAACGGAGCAGCTGCCGGACAAAGCCGGCGCGGGGTGGCTATTTATAGCCGCAACCTTCCCCGATGGGAATTGACCATTTTGGACATGCGGTCGATCCAATGGTCGACCGACACATTCACAACGATCGGATTTTGGACAACACTAACATTACTTGAGGAACAAGTAATGCTAACTCCTCGGTCTGAGATAAATCTCTCACAGCGAAGAAGATCACAATCTCTTGCTTTCAAGTATTTGCTCAAAACATAAAGAGATTTCTCTCACAACTTTCATATGATTTGGGTTTAGCATCAGAGAATCAAAGTTTCAAACGTTACACGGTGGTCCTATGACTCAATAAAGAGAAGAAGAACACTGAAACAAATGGTATGTCTTCACTTTGTCGACATTCTCCTCGGATGCGGCCAATTTCCTCAGACAGACACCGAACAAATTGCTTGAACTTCAAGAATTTTTAGGGGTCACTCTTGTTAACATCATCTTCGGTGATAACCTTCGCTGCAACGCTGGGAGATTATCTTCATCATTTGCATCAAAGTCCTCGTGATCTCAGGGACCTGTTACTTTGTGTGCACTAGCAAACACATAAGTTCCATACTGTTTACATCAACAAACTCCAAAATATAAGGGGCCTATCATTGCACCAACAATCTCCCCTTTTTGGATGGTTGTTGACAAAATAGATAATCATCATAGTGAAGATAGATAAGTGAAAAGAAATTTGAACAAGAGTGAATTAGCGTTACTTGGCTCGATGATGAAATATACCCCCTAGATGTATGCAGGGTTAATGATATGAGATAAGACTCTCTTGCATTCATTGAAGCATAAAGAGGATATTTCAATCATTCGAGATAATGATTCACACTGATGATATGATCCTCGAGATTGTAGTGCAATCATTCATAACTTCTGATAAAAATTCCACCTGGAAAACAAATGCTTCGAGAGGAATGGTGCAGCAGGCGGGGTTATTAACATTACATCACAGAAGTTTTACATCATCGCACAAATAGTCTTTGAAGCATAAGTTTCAAGTTTGATGCGAAACCAAACCAAACAGAACACAAAAGCTAATCTATCAAAACTCGATGTTATTCTCCCCCTTTTTATCAACTAGTGTCAAAAAGGTGACGAAGAACATGAGTACAGAAGCTGTGAACTTGATTCACTCGGTGGCATCGCCCGAAGAACTATCCAAAGAGGTTTCTGATTTAGAAGTCACAGGAAGATCTTCATCATGAGCAGCAACATATTTGTCTTTAGGAATGGCTTCGTGATGCTGTGATGATGAAGGCACATTTGGATCAGCCTCTTGAGTAACGCGAGAAAGTACATTTCCTTCGGCTGGCTTCTCTGTCGGTGAGATAGCTTCAGATTCTTCAATTGTCTTGCGAAGCTTAATATGCAGAAGATCAATAGTTGGCGCTCGAGAAGGCATAGGTGGTGTAATACGATCTTGGAAATCTTCATCAGCAAAGACTTTGTCAAGATAGTCATAAAGTTCCTTAAGATCAGCGGCCAGGAGTTGTTTCTTGGAGAAAAACTTTTGAAGTAATTTCCAGAGGCGCTTCTTATTCTCAGCTGTGATCATATGCACAACTTTTGTTTGGTTGTTGATAGCATTCAGCTCCGTCGCAAAATGTTCTTTCTCTCGGCAATCCTCAACAATGTGCTGGAGCAGCAAATGTTGTGTCCGCATACTGATTGTGGCTTGAACTACGTCGGTATTTCCCCAAAGAGGAAGGGATGATGCAGCACAACAACAGTAGGTATTTCCCTCAGTGATGTGACCAAGGTTATCGAACCAGTAGGAGAACCACGCAACACTACGCAAACGGTACCTGCACACAAAGAACAAATACTTGCAACCCGACGTGTTAAAGGGGTTGTCAATCCCTTTCAGGTAACGATGCCAGAAACTGTCAAGTTGACGAGATAAAATTGTAGTAGATTGATAGATGCAAATAAAAGCAAATAAAATTCAGCGAGCTTTTTTTGGGTTTTTGATAATATAAATCTGAAAATAAAATTTGCAAATTAATAAAAAGGCAAATAGCAAAATAGATTTGAAAGTATATGATGAGAAAATAGACCCGGGGGCTGTAGATTTCACTAGTGGCTTCTCTCAAGAAAAATAGCATACGGTGGTTAAACAAATTACTGTTGGGGAATTGATAGAACTTCAAATAATTATGATGATATCCAGGCAATGATCAGTATATAGGCATCACGTCCAAGATTAGTAGACCGACTCCTGCCTGCATCTACTACTATTACTCCTTACATCGACCGCTATCCAGCATGATCTAGTGTATTAAGTTCATGGAGAAACGGAGTAATGCAATAAGAACGATGACATGATGTAGACAAGATCTATTCATGTAGGAATAGACCCCGTCTTGTTATCCTTAATAGCAATGATACATACGTGTCATTTCCCCTTCTGTCACTGGGATTGAGCACCGTAAGATCGAACCCATCACAAAACACCTCTTCCCAGGGCAAGAAAAATCGATCTAGTCGGCCTAACTAAACCAAAGATTCGAAGAAGAAATGCAAGGCTATAAGTAATCATGCATTTAAGAGATCAAAAGACTAAAATAACTTCCATGGATAAAAACATAGATCTGATCGTAAACTCAAAGTTCATCGGATCCCAACAAACACACCGCAAAAAGAGTCACATCAAATAGATCTCCAAGAGACCATTGTATTGAGAATCAAAAGAGAGAGGAAGCCATCTAGCTACTAAATACAGACCTGTAGGTCTACAATGAACTACTCACGCATCATCGGAGAGGAACCAATGAGGATGATGAACCCCTCCGTGATGGTGTCTAGATTGGATCTATGGTTTCTGGAACTTGTGGCGACTGGAATTGTTTTTCTTCGCCTCCCCTAGGGTTTCTGGAATATTGGGGTATTTATAGAGCAAAGAGGCTGTGCAGGAGGCGGCCGAGGTGGGCACAACCCACCAGGGCGTGCTTGGGCCCCCAGGCGTGCACAGGTGGGTTGTGCTCCCCTCAAAGCCCCCTTTGGTACTTCTTTGGCCCAACAGGTGTCTTCTGGTCCTGAAAAAATCACCAAAAAGTTTCGTTGCGTTTGGACTCCGTTTGGTATTGATTTTCTGTGAAGTAAAAAACAAGCAAAAACAGCAACTGGCACTAGGCACTATGTCAATAGGTTAGTCCAAAAAATGATATATAGTTGCTATAAGACGATTATAAACCATCCAAGAATGATAATATAACGTCATGGAACAATCAAAAATTATAGATACGTTGGAGACGTATCAGCACCCCCAAGCTTAATTCATGCTCGTCCTCGAGTAGGTAAATGATAAAAACAGAATTTTTGATGTGAATGCTGCCTAACATGTTCATCACATATTCTTTTCTTTGTAGCATGGACATTTGGACTTTTATATGATTCAAAGCAATAGCCTAGTTTTGACATGAAGATTTCAATACTCAAGCATATCAACAAGCAACCATGTCCTTTCAAAATATCAATACTAAAGCAAGTTATCCCTAGCCCATCATGCTCAATCATTGATCCATGATACATATCCGTCGTATCTATAATTTTTGATTGTTCCATGCCAATATTATTCAACTTTCATATACTTTTGGCAACTTTTTATACTATTTTTGGGACTAACATATTGATCAAGTGCCCAGTGCCAGTTCCTGTTTGTTGCATGTTTTTTGTTTCGCAGAAACCCAATATCAAACGGAGTCCAAACGGGATAAAAACGGACGGAGAATTATTTTGGAATATTTGTGATTTTTGGGAGGAAAAATCAACTCGAGACGGTGCCCCGAGGGGACCAGGAGACAGGGGGCGCGCCCCAGGGGGCAGGCGTGCCCTGGACTCTCCTGGACACCCCGTAAGGCGGTTGATGCTCTTCTTTTGCCTCAAGAAAGCTAATTTTATGATAAAAATCTGGGCGAAAGATTCACCCCAATCGGAGTTACGGATCTCCGGATATAAAAGAAACGGTGAAGGGGCAGAATCTGGGAACGCAGAAACAGAGAGAGACAGAGAGACACATCCAATCTCGGAGGGGCTCTCGCCCCTCCCACACCATGGGAGCCAAGGACTAGAGGGGAAACCCTTCTCCCTTCTAGGGAGGAGGTCAAGGAAGAATAGGAAGAAGGGGGGCCCCTCTCCCCTTTGCTTCCGGGGCGCCGGAGCGCTGCCGCGGGCCATCATCATCACCGCGATCTTCACCAACACCTCCATCATCTTCACCAACATCTCCATCACCTTCCCCCATCTATATTCAGCGGTCCACTCTCCCGCAACCCGCTGTACCCTCTACTTGAACATGGTGCTTTATGCTTCATATTATTATCCAATGATGTGTTGCCATCCTATGATGTCTGAGTAGATTTTCGTTGTCCTATCTGTGATTGATGGATTGCTATGATTGGTTTGAGTTGCATTATTATTGGTGCTGTCCTATGGTGCCCTCCGTGTTGCGCAAGCGTGAGGGATTCCCGCTATAGGGTTTGCAATATGTTCATGATTTGCTTATGGTGGGTGGCGAGAGTGGCAGAAGCACAGACCCGAGTGAGTAGGTTGTTTGCGTATGGGATAAAGGGGACTTGATACTTTAATGCTAGGGTTGGGTTTTACCTTAATGATCTTTAGTAGTTGTGGATGCTTGCTAGAGTTCCAATCATAAGTGCATATGATCCAAGAAGATAAAGTATGTTAGCTTATGCCTCTCCCTCAAATAGAATTGCAATAGTGATTACCGGTCTAGTAACGTAGTCAATTGTGTAGGGACAATTTCACAACTCCTACCACCACTTTTCCACACTCGCTATATTTACTTTATTGCATCTTTATCTAAACAGCCCCTAGTTTTTATTTACGTGTTCTTTATTATCTTGCAAACCTATCCAACAACACCTACAAAATACTTCTAGTTTCATACTTGTTCTAGGTAAAGCAAACACTAAGCGTGCGTAGAGTTGTATTGGTGGTCGATAGAACTTGAGGGAATATTTGTTCTACCTTTAGCTCCTCGTTGGGTTTGACACTCTTACTTATCGAAAGAGGCTACAATTGATACCATATACTTGCGGGTTATCAAGACCTTTTTCTAGCGCCGTTGCTGGGGAGTCATAACGTGGGGTGAATATTCTCGTGTGTGCTTGTTTGCTATATCACTAACTAATTTTTATTTGCTGTTCTTGGTTGTTTTATATCTTTAGTTATGTGTAAGAAACGCAAAATACCAAAAAAATTAGTTGTACCTACTGTACCAATGAATGAAGAACCACTCAAAATCTATCACATTCCTGAAGCTTTTTACTTGGATCATCTTCGATCCCTATGTGCTCGTGCTGAAACCCCAACTAGCTTGGTTGAGGGCAAATCTTTAGATGAGCATGCTTGTTATGTGCGACACTGTATATCTGAAAAAGGAAAACTTTTACTGGATCAAATTCATCGTTTGCAATGCTATTCTTGGATTTTATGTGAAATATATGATGTTACTTGTTGTTCTGAAAACCCTAAGAAACACCTTCCCTACCAATGTGAGTTTAGTGATAATGGAATCGTATCTTCATATGCTAAGGGTGTTTATAATTACTATGATGTTCAACAAATTGAAGAATTTGTTGCTTTTAAGGGTGCTTATGAAATTGCTTCTTTGATTGAAAAGTATGATGCTATTCTCTACAAATCTGAAAATTTTGCCATATTTAAATATTGTTATGACAATTATGCTTCTAATGCCTATGTTAAACCATATATTGAGGACTCCTCCGCTGTTCAAGAAGAGATTAATATTTTGCAGGAGTCTATGGAAGAAGAGATTCATGAAACTATGAGCTCATTGGATGAAAAAGATGATGAGGAGAGCGAAGAACAAAAGAAGGAAGAGCATATTAGCTACCCGTGCCCACCTTCTAATGAGAGTAACTCTTCAACTCATACATTGTTTAATTTCCCTTCGTGCTTACCGAAGGATGATTGCTATGATGGTTGTTATGATCCCATTGATTCTCTTGAAATATCCCTTTTTGATGATGCTTGCTATGCTTGTGGCCAAGATGCCAACATGAATTATGCTTATGGAGATGAACTTGCTATAGTTCCTTTTGTTAAACATGAAATTGTTGCTATTGCACCCACGCATGATAGTCCTATTATATTTTTGAATTCTCCCGACTACACTATATCGGAGAAGTTTGTGCTTATTAAGGATTATATTGATGGGTTGCCTTTTACCAATGCACATGATGATTTTGGTAGATATAATATGCATGTGCTTGCTACTCCTACTTGCAATTATTATGAGAGAGGAACTATATCTCCACCTCTCTATGTTTCCCATACTATGAAATTGCAAGAAACTATTTATACTATGCGTTGGCCTTTACTTGGTGTGCATGAATTGTTCTTTCATGACATGCCGATGCATAGGAAGAGAGTTAGACTTCGTTGTTGCATGATATATGTTACTTTGTGCTCACTACTAAATTACAAATCATTGTTAATTAAAATTGGCTTTGATATACCTTGGGATCCGGGTGGATCCATTACTTGAGCACTATATGCCTAGCTTAATGGCCTTAAAGAAAGCGCTGCCAGGGAGACAACCCGGAAGTTTTAGGGAGTCATTTATTTCTGTTGAGTGCTTTCATATAGTCTAAAGACAAAAAAATAAAGAGGGGACCTCAAAACTTTTCAAAAAGGAAAGTGAAAGTAAGAGAGACAAGCATTGTTGAAGTGGGAGAGCTCCTTGAACTTTGTTCATGCTCACGGAAACTTTGTGAATCTTAATTACAGAAACTTTTCAACAAAAATAATTATCCCCTTGTACAATTCCATTGTATTATAAAAATAATGTGCCAAGGTTTGCCTTTAGGATGTTTACAATGCTTGTTGGTTTGTACGGTGCAAGACAGAAACTTTGGCTGTAGTGCATGATTTTACATTTCTTGCTGGAACGTCAAACGGTTCTGATTCTTCTTGCACTGTCATTCTGTACAAATTTTTTATTTTTTATAATTTTGGTAGAATTTGTGGGGTATCAGAAGTATGGTGAATGTTCAGATTGCTACATACTGTTCTGTTTTTGACAGATTCTGTTTTTGATGCATAGTTTGCTTGTTTTGATGAATCTATCAATTTATATTCAGTGGATTAAGCCATGAAAAAGTTATATTACAGTAGACACAATGCAAAAAAAAAATATGAATTGGTTTTCTACAGTACTTAGAGTAGTGATTTGCTTTATTATACTAACGGATCTTACTGAGTTTTCTGTTGAAGTTTTGTGTGGATGAAGTGTTTGATCGAGGATGACTCGATATGAGGAAAAGGAAGAGAGGGAAGGTCTCAAGCTTGGGGATGCCCAAGGCACCCCAAGTAAATATTCAAGGAGACTCAAGCGTCTAAGCTTGGGGATGCCCCGGAAGGCATCCCCCTTTCTTCAACAAGTATCGGTATGTTTTCGTATTCGTTTCGTTCATGCGATATGTGCAAGTCTTGGAGCGTCTTTTGCATTTAGTTTTCACTTTTCTTTTATGAACCATGCTGGTATCAGATAGTCCTTGGTTTATTTATAGAATGCTCAGTGCACTTCACTTAAATCTTTTGAGTATGGCTTTATACAATGCTTCATGTGCTTCACTTATATCATTTGAAGTTTGGATTGCCTGTTTCTCTTCACATAGAAAACCGCCATTTGTAGAATGCTCTTTTGCTTCACTTATATTTGTTAGAGAATGGGCATATCTTTTGTAGAAAGAATTAAACTCTCTTGCTTCACTTATATCTATTTAGAGAGATGACAGGAATTGGTCATTCACATGGTTAGTCATAAAATCCTACATAAAACTTGTAGATCGCTGAATATGATAAGTTTGATTCCTTGCAATAGCTTTGCAATATTGAGATGATAATATGTGGGAGGCACTAGTAGATGGTTGTGTTTAGTAAGGATGTTGGTGTTAAGGTTTGTGGTTCCCGAAGCATGCACGTATGGTCTATTAACTATGTAACCAAACTGGCGCGCATTGTATTTTGATTGTTTATCTTTGCGTGAAGGTCGGGGGCACACGATGATTAACTCCTACCAACCTCCCCCCTAGGAGAATGCGCGTAGTACTTTGTTTAAAGGGCTAATAAATTATTGCAATAAGTATGTGAGTTCTTTATGACTAATGTTGAGTCCATGGATTATACGCGCTCTCACCCTTCCATCATTGCTAGCCTCTTCGGTACCGTGCATTGCCCTTTCTCACCTCAAGAGTTGGTGCATACTTCGCCGGTGCATCCAAACCCCGTGATACAATACGCTCTATCACACATAAGCCTCCTTATATCTTCCTCAAAACAGCCACCATACCTACCTATCATGGCATTTCCATAGCCATTCCGAGATATATTGCCATGCAACTTCCATCATCATCATATACATGACTTAAGCATTTATTGTCATATTGCTTTGCATGATCGTAAGATAGCTAGCATGATGTTTTCATGGCTTGTCCGTTTTTGATGTCATTGCTACGCTAGATCATTGCACATCCGGTACCTTCGCGGAAGCATTCATATAGAGTCATATCTTTGTTCTAGTATCGAGTTGTAATATCGAGTTGTAAGTAAATAAAAGTGTGATGATCATCATTATAGAGCATTGCCCCATGAAAAAAAGAAGAAGAAAAAGAGAGGCCAAAGAAGCCTAAATAAAAAAGGGGGGCCAAAGAAGGCCATCCAAAAAAAGAAAAAAAAGAAAAAGAAAAGGGGCAATGTTATTATCCTTTTCCACACTTGTGCTTCAAAGTAGCACCATGTTCTTCATATAGAGAGTCTCTTATGTTGTCACTTTCATATACTAGTGGGAATTTTAATTGTAGAACTTGGCTTGTATATTCCAATGACAGGCTTCCTCAAATGCCCTAGGTCTTCATGAGCAAGCAAGTTGGATGCACACCCACTTAGTTTTCAGTTTGAGCTTTCATACACTTATAGCTCTAGTGCATCTGTTGCATGGCAATCCCTACTCCTCGCATTGACATCAATTGATGGGCATCTCCATGGCCCGTTGATTAGCCGCGTCGATGTGAGACTTTCTCCCTTTTTGTCTTCTCCACATAACCTCCACCATCATATTCTATTCCACCCATAGTGCTATATCCATGGCTCACGCTCATGTATTGCGTGAGAGTTGAAAAAGTTTGAGAATACTAAAGTATGAAACAATTGCTTGGCTGACACCGGGATAGGCATGAGGGGTACCTTGTGTTAAGAAAAGGGAGCATACAAGACTATATGATTTTGTAGGAATAACATTTTGGAAGCATTGATATTTTGAAAGACATGATTGTTTGTTGGGATGCCCTAAGTATTATTGTTTTTATGTCAAATGATAGACTATTGCTTTGAATCACTCGTGTCTTAATATTCGTGCAATGATTAGACATATGATCAAGATTATGCTATGTAGCATTCCACATCAAAAATTATCTTTTTTTATCATTTACCTACTCGAGGACGAGCAGGAATTAAGCTTGGGGATGCTGATATGTCTCCGTCGTATCTATAATTTTTTATTGTTCCATGCCAATATTATTCAACTTTCATATACTTTTGGCAACTTTTTATACTATTTTTGGGACTAACATATTGATCCAATTGCTCAGTGCAGCCTGTTTGTTGCATGTTTTTTGTTTCGGAGAAACCCAATATCAAACGGAGTCCAAACGGGATAAAAATGGACGGAGAATTATTTTGGAATATTTGTGATTTTTGGGAGGAAGAATCAATGCGAGACGGTACCCGGGGGACCAGGAGACAGGGGGCGCGCCCTAGGGGGGCAGGTGCGCCCTGGACTCTCCTAGGCACCCTGTAAGGCGGTTGACACTCTTCTTTTTCCGCAAGAAAGCTAATTTTATGAGAAAAATCTGGGCGAAAGATTCACCCCAATCGGAGTTACGGATCTCCGGATATAAAAGAAACGGTGAAGGGGCAGATTCTGGGATTGCAGAAACAGAGAGAGACAGAGAGACAGATCCAATCTCGGAGGGGCTCTCGCCCCTCCCACGCCATGGGAGCCAGGCACCAGAGGGTAAACCCTTCTCCCATCTAGGGAGGAGGTCAAGGAAGAAGAGGAAGAAGGGGGGCCCTCTCCCCCTTGCTTCCGGTGGCGCCGGAGCGCTGCCGGGGGCCATCATCATCACCGCCATCTTCACCAACACCTCCATCATCTTCACCAACATATCCATCACCTTCCCCCATCTATATTCAGCGGTCCACTCTCCCGCAACCCGCTGTACCCTCTACTTGAACATGGTGCTTTATGCTTCATATTATTATCCAATAATGTGTTGCCATCCTATGATGTCTGAGTAGATTTTCTTTGTCCTATCGGTGATTGATGAATTGCTATGATTGGTTTGAGTTGCATGTTTTATTATTGGTGTTGTCCTGTGGTGCCCTCCGTGTCATGCAAACGTGAGGGATTCCCGCTATAGGGTTTGCAATATGTTCATTATTTGTTTATGGTGGGTGGCGTGAGTGACTGAAGCACAGACCCGAGTAAATAGGTTGTTTGCGTATGGGATAAAGGGGACTTGATACTTTAATGCTATGGTTGGGTTTTACCTTAATGATCTTTAGTAGTTGCGGAAGCTTGCTAGAGTTCCAATCATAAGTGCATATGATCCAAGAAGATAAAGTATGTTAGCTTATGCCTCTCCCTCAAATAGAATTGCAATAGTGATTACCGGTCTAGTAACGTTGTCAATTGCTTAGGGACAATTTCACAACTCCTACCACCACTTTTCCACACTCGCTATATTTACTTTATTGCATCTTTATCTAAACAGCCCCTAGTTTTTATTTACGTGTTCTTTATTATCTTGCAAACATATCCAACAACACCTACAAAGTACTTCTAGTTTCACACTTGTTCTAGGTAAAGCAAACACTAAGCATGCTTAGAGTTGTATCGGTGGTCGATAGAACTTGAGGGAATATTTGTTCTACCTTTAGTTCCTCATTGGGTTCGGCACTCTTACTTATCTAAAGAGGCTACAATTGATCCCGTATACTTGTGGGTTATCAATCCATTCATGAAACATACTTGCATATTAGCTACACCCAATACTCAAGTACGATCATAGTTCCCCTTAGTTGGTGCTTTATAAGAGAAGATGGAGACTCAAATAAAAATAAAAATTGCATAATGTAAATAGAGAGGCCCTTCGCAGTGGGAAGTAGGGATTTGTAGAGGTGCCAGAGCTCAATGCGAAAAAGGATAGAGATAAACATTTTGGGTGGCATGCTTTTCCTGTCAACAAACACGATCGAGTAGTTCCCAATACTTTCCATGCTAGATATATCATAGGCAGCTCCCAAACAGAAAATAAAGTTTATTCCTTTTTCCACCATTCTTTCACATTCCACGGCTAACTGAATCCACGGGTGCCATCCATACAAACACTTTCCAAGGAATTTATTATTTGATAACATAAAGTAAATTCATTTTTCATTTCAGGACTGGGCATCCCTAATACCTTTGCTGTACTCTCGTGCAATGACAAGTGAATAAACACTCATCTTGAGAATAACACATCTAGCATGGAAAATTATCAGCCACCCCCTACCGTTTCATGAGCGGTACGAGCACACAAAAAGGAAATATATTTTGAAATTAGAGATGGCACATACAAATTTTCTTAGAACGGCATGGAAATACCGTATATAGGTAGGTATAGTGGACATATGGCAAAACTAGGTTTTAAGGAGTTTGGATGCACAAGTAGTAATCATACTTAGTGCAAGTGAAGGCTAGCAAAGGATTGAGAAGCATCCAACCAAGAAATGAAAAATCTCATAAGCGAGCATTAAGCATAACTAACACCGAATAATGCACTACAAGTAGGATGTAATTTCATTGCATAACTATTGTCTTCGTGCTTGCATAGGGAATCACAAACCTTACCACCAATATTCTTACTAAAACAGAATTACTCATTAACATGACTCACATATCACTATCAAAATATCACAAAACTATTACAATGAATCAATTTTAATTTGTCCAATGATCTTCATGGAAGTTTTTATTATATCCCCCTTGAATATCTATCACTTTGGGACTAATTTAATACGTTGCTATTGATAGCTCAAACAAATCTAAGTGAAGAACATGAGCATAAAAATTTCTTCTCTCAAAATAATTTAAGTGAAGCAAGAGAGAATTCCTTAAAAAATTTACTAACTCTCAAATAAATCTAAGTGAAGCATGAGAGAATTTCTTCAAAAATAATAAAGCACACCATGTTAAAAAAGATATAAGTGAAGCACTACAGCAATTCCATAGCTCATAAAAGTTTAAATGAAGCATAGAGAGCAATTCTAACAGGTCATAACATAATTTTGGCTCCCTCAAATAGGCGTGTCCAGCAAGGGTAGATGACACAAAATAAAAAGCAAAACAACTAAAGACTCATATAATACAAGTCGCTCCAAGCAAAACTCATGATATGTGATGAATAGAAATATAGCTCCAAGTAAAATACCGATGGTCGTTAGAAGAAAGAGGGGATGCCACTCGGGCATCCCCAAGCTTAGTTGCTTGCTTCTCTTTTAGATAATAGCTTGGGATGCGATGGGGCATCTGTCGGTGTCAAAACTGGCGGATCTCGGGTAGGGGGTCCTGATCTGTGCATCTTAGGCTGATGGTAACAGGAGGCAAGGGACACAATGTTTACCCAGGTTCGGGCCCTCTCGATGGAGGTAAAACCCTACTTCCTGCTTGATTGATATTGATGATATGAGTAGTACAATAGTAGATCTACCACGAGATCGTAGAGGCTAAACCCTAGAAGCTAGCCTATGATGATTATGTTATGATCGTCCCTCTAAGGACCAACCTCTCTGGTTTATATAGACACCGGAGAGGGCTAGGGTTTATACAAAGTCTGTTACAAGGAAGGAAATACAATATCCGGATCGCCAAGCTTGTCTTCCACACAAAGGAGAGTCCCATCCGGACACGGGACGGAGTCTTGAGTCTTGTATCTTCACGCTCCAATAGTCCGGATGAAGTATATAGTCCGGCTGTCCGGATACCCCCTAATCCAGGACTCCCTCAATAGCCCCTGAACCAGGCTTCAATGACGATGAGTCCGGTGCGCAGTCTTGTCTTCGGCATTGCAAGGCAGGTTCCATCTCTGAATACTCCAAAGTAATTATTGAACACTTAGAACGTGTCCGGATCTGCAAGATGATCTTCACATACCACCGTAGGGAGCATAGCATAAATCTGATCTGCTGGCAATCTTCTAGACAACATGACATGTCACCATGGTTGGGTCATTATTCGAATCATTTTCCCACAACCAGCCTCAGCACATATCGCGAGGCGGTTTCCTCTGTACATTTTGCCGCAGCAGAGATCATGTCCCCTTATTGCGGGATTCTCATCAATACGGGTATGGGTAACCCAACCGCACCGCTAATTGCGGCGAGTGGGGAACGAGCTGGTTCCACCAAGCAAGTGGGGAGGTGCAAAGCTTTTACCGTCTCTATAAAGAGATAAGGTCTTTCCTCTTTACCCACGCTTTCTCCTTCCGCTAGTCCATTCCCCTCTGTTCGAGCCCTACCGCCCAAGCACTCTTCTTCTCCATCGAAGAATGTTTTTCCAATAATGTCCGGATCCGGAGCAGGAGGCAAATGGATGGCCTCCACCATCCAGGAGAAGGATATCAAAAGGCTCCGAGAGGCTGGGTACCTGGCCAAGAAGATTGGCCACCATCTCCCACCGGCGGGACAGATCGTCCCTACTCTAGAGCCCTACGAGAGAGTTGTGTTTCTTCCTATTTTTGTCCATGGGCTCGGGTTTTCCCCTTCACCCATTTGTTCGCGGAGTCATGTATTATTACGGGATCGATTTTCATGACCTTTCCCCCAACTCTTTCCTTAACATCTCGACGTTCATTGTCGTGTGTGAGGCCTTTCTCCGGATTTCGCCTCACTTCGGCCTATGGCTGAAGATTTTCAATGTGAAGCCCAAGGTGGTGAGTGGCGAGCATGCCGAGTGCGGCGGTGCCATGGTGAGCAAGATGCCCAAGGTCGTTTGGCCGAAGGGTGCCTTCAACGACTCCGTCAAGGAGTGGCAGTAGCAATGGTTCTATATCACCGAACCGTGCGGCAAAAAGTGGTCTGCGGCTCCCGAGTTCAGATCCGGAGCCCCGCTGCGGCTCACGTCCTGGCCCGAGAAGGGCCTGAGCTGGTCCTCATCCGATGAGCTGTCACTGCTCCAGACGCGCGTCCAGAGTGTGGTCGACAAGGATGTCAAACTCGTCGATGTAGTCCAGGTGATGTTAGTTCGCCTGGTTCTCCCCTGCCAGCGGTGAGCCTATAACTTGTGGGAATACGACCCAACCGAACACCAGACCCTTCAGGAGCTCTGTGGCTCCTCCCACAAGGATATCTGGAAGGTTCTCTTTAAGTCCGGCAAATCATAGCGGGGCTCCACCGAGGACCGTGGGTATCAATTATCCCACTCTGCAAGTCCGGTAAGTTCTTGCTATGCTATTTCCATCCGTGTTTTAGCTGGCACGTCCTGAGGGAAGCGCTTTCATCATGTCTTACAATAATCCCAGGGATGGACGAAGAAGGTGGAGCGGATACACTATCCTGCCCCACTGCCGGAGGAACCGGCTGGACCTCTTCTGATGAAGATGCTGGTCCCAGCGCCCTACGAGGTGCCGAAGAAAGAGGCTCCTAAGAAGGCCAAGAAGACCCAGAGTGGCCTCCGTCATTGCGATGCTTCAGACGCAAAATCCGAAGACTCCAGCGACCACCCCACCTCCAAAGACGAAGAGGGGGAGGAAGAAGATGAGTCCCCCGCAGGGGGGAGAAGAAAAGGACGGCCTCCTCATCCCTGGAGGCCGAATCGCCAAAGAGGGGGAAAGTCTCCCTTCCGGAGGCGTCCACCACGACTGCCGACAGCAGCCCAGAGTGGGATCCCAGGGTCCAGCCCCTGGTAAAATCATAAGTATACGAAATCTGCACGCCCCTACGCGCTCAAGGTTATTAGGACGTATTAGTTTTAACCGTCGCCGCATTTAGTGCAGCCCGGCAAGGTCTCGCGCCGGACAGTCCTTGTCGGAGGATTCGCTGAGCTCACATGCTTTGGCGAGCGAGACGCCTCCAGAGGCCCCTTCCCCAAAGCCCAGGTGCGACACTGAGGTGTCGTCTCAACGGGACCCGGACCAGGGGGGCATATCTCTGGGGCCGGACACACGGGAGCAATGGCCCCCAGGCGTGTCGACGGCGGGGGCGATCTCGGGTTCGGACCACAGCTGGACACGGTCCTGGAGACCTTTAAAGTTCCAGGATCGGGCGAGCAGCCACCTTTGACGGGGGAAGCTTGCCTACTCCACCAGCAACCTCTGTCCAAGCAGAGCTTCCGGGCGGTCTATCGACAGCGTTAAAGAGTGCGTCTATCGTCGATGAACATCGGACCCTCATGGGTGCGTTGATTGAAAAGATTTAGTCTGCCAAGAGCGGGCTGAATGAGTCCTGCCTTGTCCTTATAAAGGCCTTTGAGGTATATTTTTGCAAACCTTTTGGAGATTGTCACAGTATGAGTAGTAGCCCCTGATGTACTATCCAGCGAAAGAGAGAGAAAAAGTCGGATAGGGGATCAAATCATCCGCTTTTGCAGGAGCCTTTGTTAATGACGTATATCCCTATGTTTGAAAACAGGCATCTGCAGAGAAGACCGCCGCTCATAATGCAGAGGTGTCCGGACTAAAGCAGAGTTTGGAACGGGCCGAAGAGGAACTTGGCCGTGTGAAGAAGCAATTGGAGGACAAGCAAGGTATGTTGAAACTTTGTCTTGAATTCGGCACGAATGAGTAATTGTGCCTGATGAAAAGTATTTTTATTGTATGCTCTAGGAGCGAGTGCCGAATTTGAGGCACTGAAGAAGGCTGCGGCTGATGCCAATGAGAAGGCTGCCGCCGAACAGGCGCTTCGTGAGAAACACGAGGCCAGGGTCATCAAGCTGAGCGAGAGCTCCAAGAGGCTATGAAGAAAAGTGATGCCTTGGAGCAGAGTTTAGCAGGGAAAGAATCCGAACTCGCTCAAGATCTCCAAACCACGGAGGATGCTCGGGCAGAAGCCCGCGGTGCTCTGAAGGATATTCAGGAGACACGGAAGGTTGCGGCTGGTAAGGCCTTTTGTATTCAGGGACATTTTTTCATAGTAATGTGGCTCTAAGTGACAAGCTGAATTCTTGTATCTCCAGGTGTGTTAGCGGACCTGCCACGTAGCATATCAGATGCTGCCCAGTTCTATCGTACTGAGGAGAAGAAGTTTGCGGAGAGGGATTTTTGGTCGTAGTATTTGGCGCTAAATTATCCGGTGCCCTTTATCGATCAGCTGAAGCAGCTGGTTCAACTGCACCAGGCGGCCGAACTAGCCATGAAGGACTTGGTTATCCGGCTGTGGCCTGCAGAGCCAATTCCAAGCAGTTACTTCGGACTCGTGAAGCGGATTGTTGGTGCTTGCCCTCGGCTCGATGTCATCAAGCGATCGGTTTGCATAGAGGGTGCGTGCATGGCGTTTGCCCGCACGAAGGTGCACTGGGGGAAGCTTGATGCTGAGAAGTTGATGACTGAAGGGCCACCGCAGGGTAAGGAGCATCGCAAGCCCGAGTTGTACTATGATGGTGTCCTGAAAGGGGCTCGCCTTGTGGCGGACAAGTGTGCAAAAGACACTATATTTACCTGAAGGCCGTCGTGCCGTTGTAATGCGGGAAAATGACACTTTTATTATTTATTCCCTGTTTATGTGAATGCTTGTTCTTCCCGTGCGGCCGTTTAGTGTACATAAAACCTGAGAGTTGGCCAGTCGCCGGCTTCTGCCCCACGTAAAAAGTACGGGGGTGTTCGGGACATATCTGAACACTCTTTATCCCATTGTTGGGTCCTTTTAAGGAGGTCTTCCGCGCTACGAACCAGGCAATCAGACTATAGGGCTTTACCACTCTCACTTAGCCATAGGACTTCGAGTATGGTGGGCGCATCCCCTGGTGTTCGGAATGCCGAACTGGGGGCTCTATCGGCGCCTGATCGGAAGACCGATCCTTCGCACTTTGCATTTATAATGGCATTGTGCGGAATAAATCTTTAAGGATTTTACAACCTCTTGAACAGCTGACCAGCTCTCGCCGTATCATGATAGTCAGTTTTCGGCTTTCTCTACTAAGGTGCTCGTCCGAAAGAACCGGGACACAATCGCAGTAGTTCTCCCAGCGCTACCTTAGCCGATAGAGCGGAACATAAGGTACCAAAACATGGGAGCCGGGCAAACCCAACTAATGACCAACGACATGATTCGGAGCTGATGCATATAGTGCTATAAGTTCGGGGTGCCGAGCGACCGGGAGGGTGGCTGGACTTTGTCATATTAGGAGTATTCTGAAGCCCCTGGCATAGTGGGGCCTAATACGACGTACGGGTGTCATTTAGGGCGAAAAGTGGCGTCTAATGAAGAATGACAGCTGGTAAGTGTTATTTAAATCTACGCACTGTAGTAGGATGATATGTCTATGCATATGAGTACGATTTATGATTATGAAAAGGGGTGTTTTTGGCGGAACCTGTCATGGCCGGACTGGAGGAGGCCGTGAGTGGATCTGAAGTGAATCCGGACTGCCTTCTTTGGGGGGGAGGGTTCGCTTGTGTGTTCCTGCCCTTGTGTGTCCTGGCTGATTCCACGTCGCCAATCATGTTCTGCGCCAAAGTTAGTTTGTGAAGGCAAATACTTGAGGGTAGTTGAACGTCCTCTTGTGGTTGGACCGAGGGTGCCTGATCGGAGCCTGGCTAACCCAGCCATTATTCCATAAAATAGCGCAGACTCCTCAGTTGGTGTCCGGATAGTTGGCTGTCATATCAAAATTTGATAGGCAGGCATGACTTGCTACTTCGGCAGCGGTATGATTTCCGCTCTAAGAGTGGGGTTCAGCCTTGCCCATAGATGTGACTATATCACACGGGGCTGGCCTAATGGTTTACCACGTGGAATCTAGTCAACGTGGTTCATACCGGTAACATATGGTAATTACTGTATGAGGGGAAAGTGCCGAAGACTTATTCTTTGGCGTGGTATTTGTATGGTGATCCGAAGACAACCGTTAGAGTGGTGGGCCAACAAAACTTGGCCTTTGCACCTGGCATCTTTTAGAAGATGTTATTTATGGTTTCATACCCGCGGGGGCTTATGTGAGATGGAGCCCCCAGACTACTGGGTCTAGAGGTAGTGCAATTAAATTGATGTGGTTGATGTTGTCTGGACGATCGATGTGATCGGGGAAGATCGGCCGTACTTTTGTGCTGTGGAGGATCTTCTTTTGACTTTGCTATGTCTTATTGGTCTTTCATTGTTGGAAACCTCCCTTCATTGTTTCCGGCGTACGACCGACCGCTTTGTTTTGAGGATCCGGCATTCTCTATTGGTATGTTTGGCCGTCCTTCTAGGAGTACCATGAATTTCACATGGTTGATCGAGTACGCTGCTCGGGCCGGATAGGCTTGAGCTGTTCTTTTTCCGCTGACCGGACTGGGGACCGCTGAATTCGGCACCAACTTCCCTGACTTGACGTTTATGACAATTGCGCCGAGGCTTGAGGATGCCTCCTCGTGTTTCCTTCGTATTGTCGTGAACCGTTGTGGTGTGTTGACGTCGGGGTGTGTGCCTTGGGTTCTCCTGCTTAGGTTGAGGTAGCAAATTATGCCGTGTGTGCCCTTTGTCGGGGCGGTCGAGTCCGCATTCTTTGGTGGCCAGGACCTTGGTCCACCTGTCCACGAGCAAATCTTGGCCAGCTTTAAGCTGCTGTTACTTCCTTCGCAGGCTCCTCGCCGTGGCCATGAGCCATCGCTTGAAGCGAACTTGTTCCACTGGATCCTCAGGCACGCTGAATTCATCATTGCCGAGGCTTACCTCGTCTTCAAAGGGGGGCATATAGTTGTTCCTTTCCAAGTATCCGACCGTGGCCAGTCCGGCCTGCTTGAAGGCAGGCTACTCGGGGTTGTATTCACCTTTGGCACCATCCGGTTTGGTTTCGTCTCCTGTGCAGGTATTGTTGTGGCGGGGCTTGGAGCGGCGTTGACGACGCCCATGCTTAGCTTTCTTTCCTGAGGGGTTATCCACCATTGCCTCGTCGCCATTGGATTTCTTCAGAGTGTCCACCATATATATATATCGTATGAGGAGGTGGCCGTCCACCGCCCCGTGAGTGGTGGTTCCTGTTCTTCTCCTCCATCGTCGTCCATGCCGTCGATGTCTTCGGAGTCATAGTCAAGCACGTCGGTTAAGTCATCGACAATGGCTATGAAGTGGGTGGTGGGTGGGCAACGAATTCCTTCGTCGCCGGCTTCCCACTCGAGCCGGACATAGTTCGGTCGAGAGTCTCCTGACAAAGAGAGAGACTTTAAGGAGTTCAGTGCGTTGCCAAGGGGCGAGTGCTGGAAGATATCCGCGGCGGTGAGCTCCATTACCGGAGCCCAACCAGGTTCGGCAGGCTCGGGAGCGCGCGGGCTGGAACGTATAGCCGGATACGAGTCCAGGGGTCCGGTGTCACAGGCTTCTTTAGGGGTGAGGCCTGTGTTCGGCTCTACCGCCAATGAGTGTGCGGCCTGCGGGACGGGGTTCATCCACCCGCCCTTGGGCAACACAGTCTGGTCTGGATTTAGGTCCGGGACCACTGCAGGGGTGATATCCCGAGCATTGTCCGATAGCCAGTCTAGGCCGTGCTCATGGTGACTGTCCAGCGCTCCCGGCACAGGCCTGTATCCATTGAAGATCAAGTCTCCGCGGATGTCTGCCGTGTAGTTCAGGTTTCCGAACCTGACCTGGTAGCCAGGGGCGTAGCTGTTGATCTGCTCTAGTCGCTGCTTAATTGGCTGCGAAGGCTGGCCGCCGAACACGAAGATCTGTTCGGGGAGAAAAGTCTCACCCTGGACCGTGTTGTTGACGATTGAAGGAGCCATCAAGCCTTGCAACGACGACACACAGGAACTCTCAGTGAAAGCACCAATGTCGGTGTCAAAACCGGTGGATCTCGGGTAGGGGGTCCCGACCTGTGCGTCTTAGGCTGATGGTAACAGGAGGCAAGGGACACAATGTTTACCCAGGTTCGGGCCCTCTCGATGGAGGTAAAACCCTACTTCCTACTTGATTGATATTGATGATATGAGTAGTACAAGAGTAGATCTACCATGGGATTGTAGAGGCTAAACCCTAGAAGCTAGCCTATGATGATTATGATTATGATCGTCCCTCTAAGGACCAACCTCTCTGGTTTATATAGACACCGGAGAGGGCTAGGGTTTACATGGAGTCGGTTACAAGGAAGGAAATACAATATCCGGATCACCAAGCTTGTCTTCCACGCAAAGGAGAGTCCCATCCGGACACGGGACGGAGTCTTGAGTCTTGTATCTTCACGCTCCAATAGTCCGGACGAAGTATATAGTCCGGCTGTCCGGATACCCCCTAATCCAGGACTCCTTCAGCATCCCCAAGCTTAGGCTATTCTTACTCCTTATTCCTTCATCCATCGTGATCTCACCCAAAACTTGAAAACTTCAATCACACAAAACTCAATAAAACCTTCGTGAGATCCGTTAGTATAAGAAAGAAAATCACTACTCTAAGTATTGTTGCAAACCCATTCATATTTTATTTTTTTCATTATATCTACTGTATTTCAACTTTTCTATAGTACCCTCCAATACAAACCATAGATTCATCGAAATAAGCACACAACGAAAAGAAAACAGAATCTGTCAAAACAGAACAATCTGTAGTAATCAGGGAACTTCGTATACTTCTGTAACTCGAAAAATTCTGAAAAATGAGGAAAATGTGGGAAATTTCTATATCAACCTTGTGTAAAAAATTCAGAGGAAAAGCACGTTTCTGTGATTTATGAGAATTACTTTACTGGGCGCAAAAGTTTTTTTTTCAATGAGATCAAACCAACTATCACCCAACATGATCCCAAAGGCTTTGCTTGGAAAAAACACTAATTAAAACACAAAAAACACAATCATAACAGAGGAATAATTGCACAAACACTCAAGAACAGAAAGAAAAAAGAAAAAATAATTTTTTTCATTGGGTTGCCTCCCATCAAGCGCTATCATTTTATGCCCCTAGCTAGGCATAATGGAGAGATCTAAGTGTTGTCATCTTTGTTTCATGATCCATAAGATGCCCACATGATTGATTCATATGGTGGCTTAATTCTTGTCCTAGGGAAGTGGTCCATACCCTTCCTTATTGGAAATTGGAATTTAATATTGTCTTCTTTCATATCAATCACGGCACCGATAGTACGTAAAAACAGTCTACCAAGTATAATTGGACAAGACGGATTGCAATCAATATCGAGAACAATAAAATCTATGGGCACATAATTCCTATTTGCAACAATAAGAACATCATTAATTCGTCCCATAGGCTTTTAAATAGTAGAATCAACTAAGTGCAAATTTAGAGAACATTCTCCAATATCGGTAAGACCAAGCACATCACATAAAGATTTCAGAATTGTAGAAACACTAGCACCCAAGTCACATAAAGCAAAACACTAAAAAAATTTAATCTTGACTTTGATAGTAAGTTCCAATTCATCATGTAATTTTCTAGGATTTGAAACCTATAATTCCATTTTTTCTTCCAAAGCTTTCATCATAGCATCAACAATATGTTTTGTAAAAGCTTTATTTTGTTCATAAGCGTGAGGTGAATTTATCATGGATTGCAACAAAGAGATACAATCAATCAAAGAGCAACTATCATAATTAAAGTCCTTGTAATCCAAAAGAGTGGGCACATCACTAGTTAAAGTTTTGACCTCTCCAAACACACTTTTATCAATTTTCTCAACAAGATTTTCACTCTCCAAATTACCAGGTGCTACCTCTTGAGCATGCGTTGGTTTTCCTTGAAGAGGAAAGGGTGATGCAGCAAAGTAGCGTAAGTGTTTCCCTCAGTTTTTGAGAACCAAGGTATCAATATAGTAGTCGCCTCGTACCTACACAAACAAATAAGAACCTTGCGACCAACGCGATAAAGGGGTTGTCAATCCCTTCACGGCCACTTGCAAAAGTGTATTTTTGGTATTTTTATGATATAGATTGGAAAGTAAAGATTGCAAAAATAAAAGACAAAAGAAATAGTAAATTGATAGGAAAATAATATGATGGAAGATAGACCCGGGGGCCATAGGTTTCACTAGTGTCTTCTCTCAAGATATCATAATTTACGATGGGTGAACGAATTAATGTCGAGCAATTGATAGAAAAGCGCATAGTTATGAGAATATCTAGGTAGCATCACGTCCGTGACAAGTAGACCGAAACGGTTCTGCATCTACTACTATTACTCCACACATCGACCGCTATCTAGCATGCACTAGAGTATTAAGTTCATAAGAACAGAGTAACGCATTAGGCAAGATGACATGATGTAGAGGGATAAACTCAAGCAATATGATATAAACCCCATCTTTTTATCCTCGATGGCAACAATACAATATGTGCCTTGCTGCCCTAACATCCTCACATCGGGAGAGGACACCGCAAGATTGAACCCGAAGCTAAGCACTTCTCCCATTGCAAGAAAGATCAATCTAGTAGGCCAAACCAAACTGATAATTCAAAGAGACTTGCAAAGATATTTAAATCATGCATAAAAGAATTCAGAGAAGAATCAAATATTGTTCATAGATAATCTTGATCATAAACCCACAATTCATCGGATCTCAACAAACACACCGCAAAAAGAATTACATCGAATAGATCTCCAAGAAGATCGACGAGAACTTTGTATTGAGATCCAAAGAGAGAAGAAGCCATCTAGCTAAGAACTATGGACCCGAAGGTCTGTGGTAAACTACTGACACATCATCGGAGAGGCTATGGTGTTGATGTAGAAGCCCTCCGTGATTGATTCCCCCTCCGGCGAAGCACCGGAAAAGGCCCCAAGATGGGATATCATGGGTATAGAAGGTTGCGGTGGGGGAAATAGGGTTTCGTGGTGTTGTCGGATGTTTTCAGGGTATATGAGTATATATAGGCGAAGGAAGGAGGTCGGTGGAGCCACGAGGAGCCCACGAGGGTGGGGGGCGCGCCTCCCTGCCTCGTGGCTTCCTCGTTGCTTCCTTGACGTCCACTCCAAGTCTCCTGGGTTGCGTTTGTTCCAAAAATAGCTCTCCCGAAGGTTTCATTCTGTTTGGATTCCTTTTGATATTTCTTTTCTGCGAAACACTTAAATAGGCAAAAAAAACAGCAATTTGCACTGGGCCTTTGGTTAATAGGTTAGTCCCATAAATAATATAAATGTGCATAGTAAAGCCCATTAAACATCCAAAACAGATAATATAATAGCATGGAACAATCAAAAATTATAGATACGTTGGAGACGTATCACCGAGACGCCTTCTAGCTAAAGTTGACTCTTCTCCAGTCCCTTTATCATCAATTTTAATCTTACTGAACAAGGAATCAATAGAGGAAACACCAATCATTTTAAGATCTTCTTCATTTTTCTGAAAGCAATCGCTAGAAAACGCTTTTTCTAAAAATTATCTTTTAGCTCTAAGCATAGTGGTTCTTTTCTTACTTTCATCCATAGAAACATATAAAGCTGTAATTGATTCCTCAACCTTGGGCACAAAAAGTTTCATCTTGAGATGTTCTACATCATGAGAAATTCTATCAATGCTTCTAGACATATCATCAATCTTATTCAAGTTTTCTTCTATTGTAGCATTGAAAACTTTTTGAGTATTGATAAATTCTTTAATATTATTCCCAAGATAAGAGGTGTTCCTATTATTATTATTATTATTATTATTATTATTATTATTATTATTATTATTATAAGAAGGATTACCATAGGAATTACCAAAATTATTAGAGGAATTACTAGGAAAAAGCCTAGGATTAAAATTACCTCTTTAAGCATTGTCATTGAAATTGTTTCGCGAGATAAAATTCACATCTACGACATCACTATTTTACTCAATCAAAGTAGACAAAGGCACATCATTAAAATCAATAGGAGAACTTTTATTAGCAACCAATTTCGTAAGAGCATCAACTTTTTCACTCAATTCTTCAACCGAATTAACCTTTTTACTAGTAGTAGCTCTTTCGGTATGCCATTGTGAATAATTTGCTATAATATTGTCTAGCAATTTAGTAGCTTCACCCAAACCAATTTCCATAAAAGTACCACCCGCGGTGGAATCTAAAAGATTTCTAGAAACAAAATTCAATCCCGCATAAGAATTTTGTATGATCATCCAAAGATTTAAACCATGAGTAGGGCAATTTCTTAGCATCAATTTCATTCTTTCCCTAGATTGCGCAACATGTTCATGCTCATGTTGCTTAAAATTCATGATTTGTGTCCGAAGGGAAATAATTTTCGCAGGCGGAAAGTACTTAGTAATAGAAGCATCCTTGCACTTATCCCAAGAATCAATACTATTGCGAGGCAAAGAAGAAAACCAAAATTTTGTACGATCTCGCAAAGAAAACGGGAATAATTTCAACTTCACAATATCATTGTACACATCTTTTTTATTTTCATATCACATAATTCCATGAATGTGTTAAGATGGGACGCGGCATCCTCAGTAGGAGTACCGGAAAATTGATATTTCATAACAAGATTCAACAAAGCGGCATTAATATCACAAGATTCCGTACTAGTGGTGGGAGGAGCAATCGAAATACTACTAAAATCATTGTTGTTGGTATTGGAGAAATCACACAACTTGGTGTTCTCTTGAGTTATCGTAACTACGCAACAAGATTGCACTCAAAAACAGATCTGACAAGAAAATGGCGAACGAAAAAGAGGGCGAATAAGACGGCAAATTTTTGTGAAGTGGGGGAGAGGAAAACAAGAGGGAAATAGCAAATAATGTAAATTGCAAGGAGATGAGATTTGTGATTTGGAACCTGGTAGATGTTGATGATGTCTTCCCCGGCAACAACGCCAAAAATTCCTTTGGATTGCAGTTTGAACTACGTCGGTATTCCCCCAAAGAGGAAGGGATGATTCAACACAGCAGCGGTAGGTATTTCCCTCTGTGATGGGACCAAGGTTATCGAACCAGTAGGAGAATCATGCAACACTACGTAAACGGTACCTGCACACAAAGAACAAATACTTGCCACCCGACGTGTTAAAGGGGTTGTCAATCCCTTTCGGGTAACGATGCTAGAAATTGTCAAGTTGACGAGATAAAATTGTAGTAGATTGATAGATGCAAATAAAAGCAAATAAAATTCAGTGAGGTATTTTGGGGTTTTTGATAATATAAATCTGAAAATAAAAGTTGCAAATAAATAAAAAGGCAAATAGTAAAATAGATCTGAAAGTATATGCTGAGAAAATAGACCCCGGGGCCGCAGATTTCACTAGTGGCTTCTCTCGAGAAAAATAGCATACGGTGGGTAAACAAATTACTATTGGGCAATTGATAGAACTTCAAATAACTATGACGATATCCAGGCAATGATCACTATATAGGCATCACGTCCAAGACTAGTAGACCGACTCCTGCCTGCATCTACTACTATTACTCCACACATCGACTGCTATCCAACATGCATCTAGTGTAATAAGTTCATGGAGAAACGGAGTAATGCAATAAGAATGATGACATGATGTAGACAAGATCTATTCATGTAGGAATAGACCCCATCTTGTTATCCTTAATAGCAACGATACATACGTGTCATTTCCCCTTCTGTCACTGGGATTGAGCATCGTAAGATCGAACCCATCACAAAGCACCTCTTCCCATGGCAAGAAAAATCAATCTAGTCAGCCTAACTAAACCAAAGATTCTAATAAGAAATACGAGGCTATAAGTAATCATGCATATAAGAGATCAAAAGACTCAAATAACTTTCATGGATAAAAACATAGATCTGATCGTAAACTCAAAGTTCATCGGATCCCAACAAACACACCGCAAAATGAGTTACATCAAATAGATCTCCAAGAGACCATTGTATTGAGAATCAAGAGAGAGAGAGAGAGAGAGAGAGAGAGAGAGAGGAAGCCATCTAGCTACTAACTACGGACCCGTAGGTCTACAATGTACTACTCATGCATCATCGGAGAGGAACCAATGAGGATGATGAACCCCTCCGTGATGGTGTATAGATTGGATCTGTGGTTTCTTGAACTTGCGGTGACAAAATTGTTTTTCGTCACCTCCCCTAGGGTTTCTGGAATATTCAGGTATTTATACAGCAAAGAGGCGGTGTGGGAGGCGGCCGAGGTGGGCACAACCCACCAGGGCGCGCCTGGGCCCCCAGGCACACCCAGGTGGGTTGTGCTCCCCTCGGAGCCACCTCTGGTACTTCTTTGGCCCAACAGGTGTCTTCTGGTCCAGAAAAAATCACCAACAAGTTTCAATGCGTTTGGACTCCGTTTGGTATTGATTTTCTGCGAAGTAAAAAACAAGCAAAAACCAGAAACTGGCACTGGGCACTATGTCAATAGGTTAGTCCCAAAAAATTATATAAAGTTGCTACAAAATGATTGTAAAACATCCAAGAATGATAATATAACAACGTGGAAGAATAAAAAATTATACATACGTTGGAGACGTATCACATACTGACTTCAAGCTGCGATGGAGGTTGATGAAATATCTTGCACTCACGCTGATGCAGTCGTGGTCCATCGAATGTTTTGTAATAATCTTGATGACTTGAATCAGGCATTTTACCCGAAGAGATATCTTCCAAGACTTGCAGGGTATTGCGTACCGGAGGAACGAAGCGTTTGTGTCTCACTTTTGCCAAATATTCGGTCTTCATGGAATAGTAACCACTTTTTGAATCCATGGTGCATAGACTTTAATGGTTTTGGGATGTTCAGTAGAATCCTTCAATATGCGCAAAAACATCCTCAACATCAAAGACATATCGCTCAGAGATTGCATATATGGCATTCCTAAGAACATTTGAAATAACATTTTCAGTGTTCATCTCGGCCAGAGGGCAAATGGTGTGTGTGAGCAAATGATATAAAGTTTGATTCTCGAAAGTCAAATGCTCGGGCACGGGAGGACCATAGTAGTCTCGAATCTTTTCTTTGTCCATGGTGCATCGAAAGATTTCATCTGAAATAACATCAATGTTGTGCACCCTGATCTCATTTTTGCCATGCTCAAACCGATGGAAATGAAAATGTGAGACAAAGTCTGTAGAGGTGCAACTAATGCGTTTCCCTTCGGTCATCCATTCCATTATCCATTTTGAACTATCAAACACATCACCGGAGATGTACAAATAGAACTAAAGGATAATTTCTCGATTCCACGGATGCTCGAATGCAAAGACATTTTTGAGGAAAAAATCTTCTAGATCCTGCAGTATCTTATCAAAGCAGCCAATACTCTTCATAGCTGAGAAATCCGAGAACTCGTGAGGAAATATCTTTCGACTGTCCAGAAATGAGGCGATTCAGACGTGTGTTACCTTTTATACGGACTATCTTGAAAGAATTTGAGGTGTATTCCGATTGAAGAGAGGTCCTTTGGCACCAGCACCAACCGAGAACAAAGGTAGTTGGTCATGAGGAAATTGATATTTAAGTTCAGCTTCGACTGAAATCACTTCATTCCCATATATAAAAGAGTCTGTATGACGAGAAGAAATTGATCGATTTGCAGTCGGTACAACATCTGAAATTCTTCGTCCTATGTCGAATGACAATTGCAGTTGAGAGGGAGCAGATTCTTTCGCAGGTGGCACTGAGGTTGAATCAGGCACTGGAGGCTGTTGGGGTTGTTCATCGGGAGTCTACTATGGAGTAGAGGGAGGAATTGAAACATTCGGTTCATCACGAGCCGGAGAAGCTTGAGACTCGGATTGAGGGATTTCGCCCTCTTTTGACACATGCGACTGAGATGGAGTATCAATCTTAACAGGAGGGCCACATGCACTAATTCAGTTGGCCTTGGTAAAGGAATTGCATTTGTGATTTGAGCATTTGTTGGCGAAGGAATTGCTGGCTCAGGGGTGTTCTCTTTTGGGGGTTGAGCATCAGAACGATCAGGTGACTTTTTAGTCGAAGGTGGAGCAGCATTTCTCTTCGTTGTTTTCTTTCGCTTCATCCGAATTTGCTGAGCAACTTGACCAATGTGTCCCTTGACAAGGTTATTGTAGCCCGTGGCTTGTGCTTGATGCTCAAGACAGATCTTCCGAACAATATTATCCAAGTTTGAATGAAATCCCAATCTTCTGTTTCAAAGGATAGTCAAAGCTCGATTGACATCCATGTATGATTCTCCAAGTTGTTGGATGACAAATTTGGAAGTTGTAGATTTCATTCGACTGTCAAGCTCATTAAGTTGGGCAGTGAGGGAATTGATCCCAACAGAATCTTCTCTCATTTTTCTCGAACAAGATCAGATGCTTGAGTAACGATTTCAAAAGGAATTGGCAAAGATCTTCAGCATCAAAAGGTTTTCCACATATCCGTCAAGCTGCTCCATGATGAACACTTGATTAAAATAATGAGGAGCATCAGAATGGACATCTCTGTGCAACAGGAGCACTTTGCACTGGATCTTGCTCGGTTGGAGGCAAAGACGCCAATGGTTGTGTCAAGGTCGGAACAAATTGAGCAGCCTTTTCTTTCACAACATCAGTTCATGGAGCACTTTGCTCGACAGAAGGAGCTGTGATTTTCTTCACCTTTGTCTTTGGAATTTGTCGCCAGGCTTAGTTGTGCTTATTGGGGCATCAACAACTAGATCTTGCATGTTTATCACCTCAGGATGAGGGGTTGTATCCACATGATCTACCATAGTGACAATGGTACATGTTGTTTTTATCTCCATGATGATCTTCTTCGGAGGTGCTATTGGGACAACACGAGCTCGAAGATCAGGCAGCATCATAGAAGTTGTAATGTTAACTTGCTCAAAGAGAGAAGCTTGAACTTCTTCCCTTGTGAGTAGAGGATCATATTGATCGGAGGAATCGATTTCATCATTTCTATCAACTGGTTCAGCTGGCCTCTTCTTTAGAGTGCTCTTTTTCCTCAAAGCAGCAAAGCTAGGATCATGTTTGTGCTTTGAGTGCCCTTCTGATTTTCCTTCAGCCTTTTTCTTCTCAACTTCATCTTTGAGCAGGCGACAATTTTCTTCTTCTCAAGCTCTTTCATTTTCTGCCTTCTTGGCTCTCTTTACAGCATTCTTTTGGCGCTTAGCCAGCTCATCAAGATATGATGCAGGAGTCTTAAGATATGACTCATGAGCATCAGGAGGAGGCAGAGGTCTCTCCTGGGGATCACTTGCTTGGATGAGACCAATTTTAGGATAGTGACCCCAAGGAGGATGGAAAGCAAAATTCTTCACAAATCGAGGATGAATCATTTTATAGTTGAACCACTTGCGTAACCAGTGACGTCGAATCTTCTATAGATGCCTTCTCTTTTCTGTTGCCGATTATCCAGGAACAGTGTTGTAATTTTCATGGGAGATATACTGAGCTGAATTTGTGAATGGTTGTCTGCCATCTTTCCTTTTCTTCGGAGTATCTTCTTCTTGCTCATCTACATTTTGTTCGGATCTCTTTCTTTTGCTGGTTGATGGGCCTATCGTTGGGACCTTGGCATTTGGAGCCTTTGACTCATCTTCTGTACCCATTACTACCTCTTCATCATTGGCCATGCTCAGTGGTCGAGCAGAATCTTCAACAGAGTGCATAATCCTGTGAATAAGTATAGATTTGAGGGAAAATGGGGACAAGGTTACAAATGCTCACAATGAATGTTTTTTCGAACAAATACATTTTGAAGAAGAATTATATGCAGACTTTGAGAAATGTTTCAAATGAGGGAAATGTGTAGGACGAGCTACTAGGTCCAAGAATATAATAGTGAGCATGCTAAGCATTCTATTCGTGCAAGACATATCACAAACCCTAGATCTGAAATTTTTCGGATGCGAGGAACAACTACAAACCACATCCACACAAGTTACCTAAGTAGTAAGATCTAAGATTGCGGTAAAATCAGAGAATAATAACCGCAGATGACCTCGAACGAGAAGGATAGATGACCGAGTTTGAACTGCACGTACCCTAGCTCGGTGTCGTGCAACGGCTATGGCGGCACGGGGAAGATGTCCCGAGTCAGCAAGGAAAGACTTCGGTGACCACTTCCCGACAGTTAAGCAGAGAATTGGTTGTCGGCGTCGAGCTCGAGGTGGAGCGCTGCGGTGAGCCTTTTGGAGGATACAATCGCGAGGATAAAGAGAAGAGAACTGGAAGAGGGGACGATGCGGTTTTTATATGCGAATGGAAATAACCGCACTCGGTGAATCTGATCGAACATACACTATCTGGAGACTATTGCGATTCAATGATTAGGATGGAGTGGCAGTTGATGGTTTGCACATGGCAACCATCATAAAGACCATGGTCCCGACTTGGGCGGGAAACCCCAAATTTTGGACAGCTTTCGCCAAAACAGATGAATGTTCAGACCGAATCTTAATCGTGGTCATGGACACCGGATAAACTTTCGTTCCAGATTAAAGTGAGCATTTGTAATGGAATAGCATAGACTGGAACAGAGGGAAAACAGGGTCCTAGGCATTTCACTCAATCATTAAAACACAAACACTCGAGCAAATAGCTAAGAGAGAAATGCATTCGGACAAACACAAAACCTTTCGATCAAAGAGAAAATCAACAAAAGAAAATTTTGGTGGTGTGACCCACTGTGTAAGAACTGTATGACCCCGGGTGTCGCAAAATTATCATGGCACCCGGTTAGTCTAGTTCTTCGTTAATGTATTCACTCTCAGAAAGAAAATTTCACTTTGTCAAAATTTTCAACCTCTTAGAGTGTTATGCACCCATTCCATCTATGATGTGGAAGTGTTAGCACGGGTGCCAAGTCCAGCTTACTACATGTTCGTGAAGTCTAGGATATTTAGCACACGCCATAATGCACAGAATCTTTTCTCACCGAGAGGCTTGGTGAAAATATCAGCGAGATTGTCTTCAGTCTTCACATGATTGATGACAATATCCTCTTGAGCAACATGATCGCGAATGAAATGGTGTCTGATGTCAATATGCTTCATGCGAGAATGCTGCACTAGATTATGCGCAATTTTGATGGCACTCTCATTGTCACAATATAGAGGAATATTCTTGACCTTGATGCCATAATCGTTTAGAGTATGCTTCATAGTAACGGATTGCAACAAGCGCTAGGAACAATATATTTGGCTTCAGTCGTGGAAAGAGATACACAATTCTGCTTCCTTGAAGACCAGTAGACCAATGATCTACCAAGGAAATGGCATGTCCCCGAAGTAGATTTCCTATCAACCAAGTCACCAGGCCAATCCGAGTGTGAATTTCCAACGAGATCAAGTTGTGCTCCCTTAAGATACCATAAACCTAAGGTGGGGGTGTGAGCCAAATATCTTAGAATGCGCTTGACCGCTTGGTGATGCGACTCCTTCGGTGCAGCTTGATAGAGTGCACACATGCAAACACTCAACATAATGTCAGGTTTGGATGCACATAGGTAAAGAAGAGAACCAATCATCAAACGATAAGCTTTCTGATCGTAATCCTTACCATACACATCTGCATCCAGCTTACCATTCGTGGGCATGGAAGTTCTATAGCCCTTCATTTTGGAATCTTGCATTTTATTGGGGATATAACCCCGCGGTGTGACCCTCCCAGGAGGGCCTGGGTTACACTGTTGGTGACTCCATAGAGAGAGAGAGAGCCTAAATAGGCCCAAGAAGAGAAGATATGAAGACTGGAGGCGGCTCACGAGGTGGGCCCGTTTAAGGCCCAAGACACGGCGATGGTGCTACAACCTAGAGATGTGAGCTGGCCGATGGCGGCTTGCCTAGCAAGGCAACGCGACTTAGAACCCGAGTTGGACACGTTGTGTGATCCAGCTTGGACTCTTGTAAGCCTAGGGCCTTGACCTATGTATATAAAGACAAGACCCTATGGCGGGTTAACTCAAGAAACAATCGATCGATAGCTAGGTCAAGCGATTTCGCTCCCTTGTAAACGATACTCAAGCAATACAACTCAAAGCAGGACGCAGGATTTTACCTCGTTGTGAAGGGCCAAACCTGGGTAAACTCCTGTCTCTCATCCCGTCCAACCCCTTCAAGCTAACCTACATTGCGATGGCTCCATGCTTAAGTCCTTTCACAAGTACATCTGCCATGACAAAACCACGACAGTTGGCACCCATCATGGGGCCATCGCATAGTGGTTTCAAGTTCTTGAAGGGCACCTTCCCAGGGATCGAGGGATACGCCATGGGCAGGATGACTAAGAGTCACCATGGCAATCTCTACATCGACGACGTTGGCTCGAGACCCGAGGCCGACTCAATCGAGTACGGGTACGGGTCCCCTTTGGCAGAATTCACGTCTTCATCAGCAAGGTCGGCAAATCTGAGCCTGAGTCGGACATCTTCACCGACCTCATCGAGTCAGCACGGCGTGTGCTACCAGCCCGGATTCAACTCAGACGGAAGCATGTTTTCGTTGGTTTCATGCAGGGCATGGAGCTTGAGGAAGGTTCCGAACCCGGAGGAGAGACGACCATCTACTTCATGCAGGGCAGGGCATGGAATCGATCTATCAGCTTCAAGATGGCAGGCTTGGGGGCTACTCCGATGGCAATAGTATTCCAGACCCCTATGAGCCGCCATCCAGGGCTGCGATCTTCATGGCTGGCACAGGGTCGGCTCTCAATTCATCTATGGTAGAAGCTATGACATCCGGTTCAACTGCTGCTACGACAGCGGGGGATAGCGACTCCGCTCGGCCGCCGGCTCTGGTTTTCTTTGAACTCCTGGACACTCTGACAGCCCTATTAGCAACAAAGGTTACTGCGGCGAATCAAGCACAACATAATGCGGAGGTTGCAAAGGTGCGAGATGAGGTGGCCAAGTCCCAGGAGGATCTCAATGCAGAAAATACTAGGATGGCAACAGAACGAGCTCTGATGGATGCCGAGTCGCAGCGTATAAGGGTGGAAGCCTTTCGCCTGAGTCTGGATCAGAATGCGTCCAATGCTGTTCTTCGAAGAAGACATCAGTCCCGCTTGCCTCCATAGTATGAGGCGTGGAACCTTTTCAATACACCTGGGGAAGGGCCAAGTAACCACCAGGTGTGGCCCGGGCAGGTGAAGTCCTAGGGAGTGGGGCGGCAAATCAGCCTCATTTGTCAGACCCCGCCTTGGCATTTTTCTACACCATCTGGCCATTATTCTAACCAGGTAGATAACATGATAGCAACGGCAACACGACCGGCGGCTAGAGGGCAAGTCGCCGGTTGCGGTGGAGACCTGGAACATAGTGGAGTTACTTCAAACAGCTATTGCACAACAGGCGGCTTATTCATACAGTCGTCAGCGTGTTCATTCGACCCCTCGCCCAAGTCGAAGTTACAGCCGCCCGATTGAGTCGCCAGCGGTTTCCAGCAGTGAGCAGCATCGTAACCTGCCCCATGATGATAACCCGCCCTATGGTAATAATCTATTGGTCAATGCTTAGGCTATTGTGGATCAAGCTAGAGCTCGGCGCGAGGCAGAAGCAGCAGCTCAGCTGGGGCTTATCAGTAGCCTCCAATCAACCCTTCGGCCTCAGTCGATGTTGGGACGATCTCTAGGATAGTTGGAGTGTCGTGTCTGGTATCGACTCTGCGTAATGAACGCCTGCCTAAGGATTTTAAGGGCCCTCGTAAGGTGCCTAATTATACACTTGATCTCCCCTCTAAGGCCTGGATTGAGAGTTATGAGCTAGCCATGGAGATGCTAGATGTTAATGATGTTGTATGTGCCAAGTACTTCACTATGATGTTGGATGGGCCAGCTCATACATGGTTAAAAGGACTACCTCCTAATTCCATCAGTTCATGGGCAGAGTTGAAAGCACGGTTTATTAAGAATTTTTTACGAACGTGCAAGCAGCCTCTGACGATTATCGACCAGGATAATTGTGTGCAGCGCGGGGATGACTCGGCCCACCATTGGGTCTGGCGGGTTTCGGCTGTTATCCACTCATCATATAACATTGCGGCAGGTCAAGCGGTTCTGGTTTGGAGAAGAGTTGTCACTTCACCCCTCTTAAGCAGAATCTTGGGCGACTTAAACATCATTGTAATGACATGGGTGAGCTTATGGCGGCTCTAATTAAGTATGCAGACTCTGACAACTCCAAGGACCCTGGATCTGATGATGAGAAATCAAACAAGGGCAAGAAGAGTGGCAATGGTAAGGGTCAGTAGCAGAATGTGGCAGGGCATAACGACAACAACTAGGGCAACGGTGGTAAGCGTAGACACCCCGATGATGGGTCAGATCCAGTGGCTAACACCAACACTGGGTATAAGGGCCAGTGCCGTAATGGTAATGGTAAGCCGTTCTTTGGAGGAAAGAACTTCAATCTTGAGGCTATGTTCAATGAACCTTGCCTAAAGCATAGTCTACCTAATAAGCCGGCGTGTCATGCCTGGAAGGATTGTTTTATCATGCGAGAATACAAGAATTCCAATTTTAATTAGAATCACGGTAATAGTAATGGGTCGTCCGCGGGTTAGGATCTGGTTCACAGGGGCCCAGCTTTGGTGGCGGCGGCTCAAATTTTGGTTATCAATGCCAAGGCAATCAGAGTGGTTATAACCAACAGTCTGCACAAGGCAACCAACAACAGGGTAATCAGTTGGGGTATTAGAGTAATCCAAAGCAGCTCAATGGTGGCCAGTACCATGTTTTCACCACAAGTCTTTGCAAACGAGATCAGAAGGTTCATAAACATGCGGCAAATACTATTGAGCTGGTGGTGCCTCAATACTTGTAGTGGTCAGAATATCCAATCACATGGAGTCGGGAGGATCACCCGCCCCGGGTTAAGAATCCGGGTCATCTGGCTTTGGTGGTAGCCCCTCAAGTCGGGGTTTATAAATTCACTATGGTGCTTATGGATGGTGGCAGCAGTATCAACATCTTGTATTATGACACCTTTCGCCGGATGAGCTTAAATGACAAGGATCTTAAGCCATCTTCTACAGTTTTACATGGTGTGGTGCCTGGTAAGTCAGCGTATCCTGTTGGAAAGATTGCCCTAGAAATCGCCTTTGGTAATGACTATGACTACACAGCGGAGACACTGTGGTTCGAAGTGGTCAAAATCAAGAGCCCATATCATGCCTTGTTTCGGCGGCCGGCTTATGCCAAGTTTATGGCTCGCCCTTGCTATGTTTATTTACAGCTTAAAATGCCAGGGTGAAAAGGCACAATCATAGTCCATGGTGATCGGAAAATCCCTTTGGAATGTGAGGAAGGAGATGCGGCCTATGCTGAGTCGGCCTGTGCCACAGAAGAGCTCAAGTTTTATAAGGACAGGGTTGACCCGGCTGATATGACTCCTTTGAAGAAGCCCACTACTAAGCAAGACCCTCTGTTGAAGTTTATAGCTAATGATACCAAGCAGTTGATTTTTTCCCTGGCGACTCATCTCAACAGTTCACAGTGGGGGCTAATATGGATCCTAAATAGGAAAGCGCGCTCATCGAATTCATCCATGAGAATCGGGACATGTTTGCATGGAAACCTCCTGACATGCCGGGTGTACTGAGAGAATTCATTGAGCACACTCTTAATGTGGATCCCAAGTTTAAGCCAGTTAAACAGTTCCTTTGTCGTTTCATTGAAGAGCGATGTAAAGCTATTGGAGAAGAGGTGGTCCGGCTCTTAGCGGCTAGGTTTATCATTGAAGTTTTTCACCCTGAGTGGTTGGCTAACCTTGTGCTTGTACTTAGGAAAAATGGCACATGGCATATGTGTGTTGACTACATAGATCTCAACAAGGTTTGTCTAGCTGATCTGTTTGCTCACCCCCGTATCGACCAGATCATTGATGCGATGACGGGTTGTGAAAGCTTATGTTTCCTGGATGCTTATTCTGGTTATCATCAAATCAAGATGGCAGTTAAAGACCAAGAGAAGACGGATTTCATCACACCTTTTGGAGCTTTCTGCCATGTTTCTATGCCTTTCGGGCTCAAGAGTGCCTAGGCGACTTATCAGCGTTGTGTTCAAAGTTCTTTGCATAGTCAGATTGGACACAACGTTCATGCTTATGTGGATGACATTGTGGTCAAGTCCAGGAAAAAGGAGACTCTTGATGATATGAAGGAGACTTTTGACAATCTCCGGGTCTACAAAATGATGCTTAACCCAGCCAAGTGTGTTTTTGGCGTGCCCGCAGGTAAACTCTTGGGATTTCTAGTTTCAGGGAGAGGCATCAAAGCTAACCCGGAGAAGATCAAGGCCATCACCTTGCTTGCTCAGCCGACATGTGTCAATGATGTCCAGCATCTGGCGGGTCGTATTGCGGCATTGAGCCGGTTCATAAGTCACCTGGGAGAGAAGGCAATCTCTTTATACCAGATGATGAAGAAGATAGATCACTTTGTCTGGAGTGATGCTGCCGATGAGGCATTTGAGGCACTCAAGAAACAGCTAGCTGAGCTGCCCGTCCTTGCTGCTCCTATTGAGAAAGAGCCCCTGCTCCTATATGTGGCGGCTAATAGTAAGGCTGTTAGTGTGGCAATAGTTTTGGAGCGTAAGGAGGCAGGTAAAGAGTACCCCATTCAGCGGCCAGATTATTATGTAAATGAGGTGTTGATTGAGTCCAAGCAACGATACCCACATTGACAGAAACTGGTGTATGGGGTGTTCATGGCGAGTCGCAAGTCGAAACATTATTTTCTTGGTCATCCTATTACTGTGGTCAGTTCTGCTCCTTTAGGAGATATTATTCAGAATAGAGAGGCTACAGGACGAGTTGCTAAGTGGGCAATTGAACTCAGACCTCATGGTTTAAAGGTACCAAGAATAGCCATCAAGTCTCAGGCTTTGGGGGATTTCATAAATGACTGGATAGAGTTGCAGCCACCTAAGGAGAAACCTGAGAACACATATTGGACAATCCACTTTGATGGATCCAGGAGGATGGAGGGCTTAGGGGCTGGAGTTATTTTGACTTCCCCATGAGGTGGCAAATTTTGCTATGTTTTAAGGCTAATGTTTCCTTGTACTCACAATGCAGCTGAATATGAGGCTTTACTCCATGGCCTTCGTATGGCCACGAGATGAATTTAAGCTAGGTCAGGTGTCTGGGCGACTCAAACCTTGTGGCTCAGCAAGTATCAGACACGTGGGACTCTAAAGACCCGCTCATGGCGGCTTATCGCCAGGCGGTTGACAATATCGCTGGTCACTTCAAGGGTTATCAGGTGGATCATCTTGATTGATGAAAGAACGAGGCGGGTGATGCCTTAAGCCGGCTTGGGTCTCAACGTAAGCCGGTGCCTCCCAATGTGTTCCTTGATGTATTACACAAACCTTCGATCAAGTTACCATCTGAGGAGGATCTTGCTGTCCCCCCGAGGCGTAGCTAGTGGCGTCTCTCCATGCTATTCCTGATTGGACACTCCCTTACTTGGCTTATATGACCCGGGGCAAGTTACCAGAGGATCAAATTTCGGCAAGACAGATCACCAAGAGGTCTAAGTCTATGACTATCGTCCATGGCGAGTTACACCGATGAATTGTGGCGGGTGTGTTCCAACGCTGTGTTTGTCCCGAAGAGGGTCGTGAGATTTTAAAAGAGATTCATGAAGGCGATTGTGGTCATCATGTCGGCTCTAAGTCTTTAGTAGCTAAGGCTTTTCGTCATGGGTTTTATTGGTTGACGGCTCATGCTGATGCAGAAGACATTGTTAGCAAGTGTGATGGGTGTTAGAAATTTGCAAGACAGGCTCATGTGCCGGCTCAAGACTTGTGGATGATTCCAGTAACTTGGACGTTTGTAGTCTGGGGGCTTGATATGGTTGGACCATTTAAGAGGTCTAAGGATAAGAAGACCCATCTTTTGGTGGCGGTTGACAAGTTTACCAAGTGGGTTGAGGCCAAGCCAGTTAGCAAGTGCGATGCAGCGACTGCAGTTCAGTTTGTTAAAAATTGATCTTCCACTTTGGTTATCCTGATAGTATCATTACTGAAAATGGCACTAATATGTCTAAGGGTGCTATGAAGGAGTTCTGTCAAAGAGAGCATATCCCTCTTGATGTTTCTTCCATGGCTCATCCATAGTCTAATGGTCAAGCAAAAAGGGCTAACCAAGAAATTTTGAGAGGCATCAAGCCCCGGCTTATGGTTCCTTTGGAGCGAACGCTGGGTTGTTGGGTGGAGGAGTTGCCTTTAGTGCTTTGGAGTATTAATACCACCCCCAACAGATAATAGGTTATACGCCTTTCTTCATGGTCTGTGGTGCGGAGGCGGTTCTCCCAAGTGATATCCATCATGACTCGCCTAGAGTGGCGGCTTATGTTGAAGCTGATAATGAGACGACACGTTAGAACGCACTCGATGCTTTGGATGAAGAGCGGGACCTTGCGGTGGCTCGTTCGGCAATACAACAACAAGACCTGCACTGCTATCATAGCCGCCGGGTCAAGACTCAGGCGTTTCAAGAGGGCAATTTGGTGATCCGGCTGATCCAAGATCAGACAGATATGCATAAACTGTCCCCACCTTGGGAAGGACCTTTTGTGGTCAGTAAGAATCTCAACAATGGCTCGTATTATCTCATTGATATACGTCAGCACAAAAAGTCACATGCCTATGAGTGGGAGACCAACAGGCCATGTAACATTGCTCATCTTCGGCCTTACTATACTTGAGACACCGGCTCTCCCCGTTGTACATACATTTGTCGATGTATATACCTTTTTATGATCAATATAGTAAAGCCGACATCCCTGAAATTCAGGGCCTCTGCCATTTCATTTATGTGCATCTTAGTATTTATTGTTTGATCATAAGGTCATTTGGGGGCTTCCAATCCACCGGGTTTAGCTTTCATACCCTCTTGACCGGCATGAAACACCACTTTATGGGTTACACCTACCTGTTTGCAACTTGCTACTCCGCCAGGTGACCCGCCGAACTCTTGCAAGTCAATCTTTCCAAAGACCCTAAACTTGTCAAGGTTAAAACGACAGTTTTGTGTCACATGAGAGTCGGCTTACAGTGATCTAGGATAAACCACGTGCGGCCTTGAAAGCAAATACGATGGCTGTGAGCCAACTTTTTTCATTTGAATTTTGAAGTCTCGCTTACCAATGTTTGAGATTAGCATGTTTTTTCTATTTTGATGCTTTATGCTCTCAAACTTTTTGCTTTTGTGCAAATTTTGACTACCGGCCGGGTCGTGAGGATCCAAATTATGTTGCTCATGTTTGAGTATTTTGGGTTGTCACCCGCCCTGGATTTAGACTTTAAGTTGCCAACATGTTTTGGCTTGAACAGCCGTTGTTATGGCTTGTTTAGTAGTCGTCTAAGGCTATAAATCTTTGGGTTGTCACCTGCCCTGGCTTTTGACTTTAAGTCGCAAGTATGTTTTGGCTTGAACAACCATGGTTATGATTTGTTTTGTAGTCATTTAAGGCTACAAATTTTTGGGGTTTCACCCGACCTGGTCTTTTGGACTTTCTAAGTCATAAACACATATGTTGATTGGTCTTTTGCAAAGTATACAAGATCTCAGGTGAAGAACAGAGTCACTGAATGACTCATATATATGATCAATTCAAGTATAAAACAAAGTTTACCCGTCGAATCAAAAGTAGGGGATAAAAGCATGCACGAAGGCATGTCAAGACAGTTGACTGTTTTCCACAACAGCTATTACCACTACTGCAGGATGGTCCAAACACGACACTATGATCAGAGACCCTTCGACGAAACTGTGTGCGATGGCATAATCGCAAAGGTTGTTGTAAAAGAACTGTCAAAAAAGGTGCAAAATGTTTGCGATGGCGGGGCTATCAAACACGGTTCAAATTTTAGTTGCGTGTGCGATAAAGGGCATATGGTTCAGCTGAATGAACTGTTTGCGATGAGGCGGAACAAAAGAAACGGGCAGCCTGATGAAGGCATGTGCGATATAGAGCATATGGTTCACTCGGATGAACTATTTGTGATTAGGCAACACAAAAGAAACGGTCTTCCAGATCAAGGTGTGTGTGATACGCGGCAAACAGGTCCGTAATCAGAAATGTGTGCGAAGACCAATAATAACTTAGACGATTGATGCTAATAAGCTGTGTTAATTTCTCTGTCTACAGTATAATAACATGTATATATATAACTAAAATAAACATCCAATTACTTAAGTGACTATAGAGATCATTCGCACACACCTCAATAAACAATTGCATGCATTCTAAAGTAGGAGAAATGATCGTCTAGTCATCTACTTCTTGTGACGCTCCCACCACTACTATGTGGCTCGATCCCTCATCTGGGTCAGGAAGAAGACAGTTCCTCATGTCAACGATCCGCCTGTACATCTCGTAGCTTGTGTACGCGCCCATGGCCGCGTACTTGACATGTTGTTCATCTAGTCTCTCATGCCACACACTGTGCCAGGCGTTCTTGTCCTTATTGCTCTCTTCCTTCATCTTCGCGTAGTAGGGGTCGATGATGGACGAGGCGAGGTCAACCAGGGAGTTCAGTTTGTTTTTGTCACTGCCCTAGACCTTGTAGTGGTGCTGGATGTTGACAAGATTTGGGCATTTCAAGTCCGAAACCTTGAGGGCTTTTAGATCGTTGGTGGTGTACATCATAGCGAAACTGTAGTCGGAGCTGTTGATAAGCCTGGAGAAACGCTCGCAAGGCCTTGTGGCAAGGTGGCAAGGATTATCAAGTGTATTGTGACGCTTCTCGTCGAGGACATGGAGGAGTGCTTATGCATGAGGGAAGAGTTGTTTCATATGCCTTGCGAGAGCTTAAACCCCATGAGTTGAATTATGCTACACACAATTTGGAGTTAGAAGCCGTAGTGCATGCGTTGAAGACATGGAGACATTTTCTCATCGAAAACAATTGTGAGGTATACATGAATCACAAGAGTTTGAAGTATATCTTCACATAGAAGGAGTTAAATTTCAGGCAGAGGAGATGGTTGGAGCTCATCAAGGATTATGATATGAGGTTGCACTATCATCCCGGAAAGGCTAATGTAGTATCCGATGCGTTGAGTCGCAAGAGTCATGTCAATACACTCATGACCGGAGGATTACCCAAGGAGTTAGCAGAGGATCTTCACGAGCTATGTTTGGAAATAGTTCCGAGAGGTTATGTAGCAGCATTGGAAATTCAGTCTACCTTGATGGATAAGATCAGAGAAGCTTAGAAGACAGACAAAGAGATTGCCGAGATAAAAGAAAGGATGAGCAAAGGAAAGGCTAAAGGATTTCGTGAGGATGAGAATGATAGCTTATGGTTTGAGGATCGCGTATATGTGCCTAATGATCCCGAGATCAGGAAGTTGATTCTGCAAGAGGCCCATGATTCGCAGTATTCGATTCACCCAGGAAACACCAAGATGTACCTGGATCTGAAGGACAGTTTCTGGTGGACCGGAATGAATAAGGATATTGCGGAGTATGTAGCAGTTTGTGATGTATGTTAGAGAGTGAAGGCAGAGCTTTAGAAGCCAGCAGGTTTGTTACAGCCATTGTCGATACCCGAATGGAAGTGGGATAAACTAGGCATGGATTTTATCACGGGATTCTGTAGGATCGAAAGTATGTCTAGAGGGGGGGTGATTAGACTACTTCACAATATAAAAATTTAGCCTTTTGATAACGACAAGTTTTTGGCAAGTTCACAATGATGATCAAGTCAAGTATCACCCTACACATGCAATTCTAGAGTATATGCAGCGGAATGTAAATTGCACATGTAGTAAAGAGAGGTGGAGAAGAGCAAACGCAATTTGGAGACACGGAGATTTTTTCTCGTGGTTCCGATAGGTGGTGCTATCGTCAATCCACGTTGATGGAGACTTCAACCCACGGAGGGTAACGGCTGCGAGAGTCCACGGAGGGCTCCACCCACGAAGGGTCCACGAAGAAGCAACCTTGTCTATGCCATCATGGCATACGCCCACGGAGGACTAGCCTTACTCGGGGTAGATCTTCACGAAGTAGGCGATCTCCTTGCCCTTACAAACTTCTTGGTTCAACTCCACATCTCGACGGAGGCTCCCAAGCGACACCTAACCAATCTAGGAGGCACCACCCTCCAAAAGGTAATAGATGGTGTTGGTGATGATGAACTCCTTGCTCTTGTGCTTCAAATGATAATCTCCCCAACACTCAACTCTCCTCACCGATTTGGCTGTGGTGGAAGAAAGGTTTGAGTGGAAAGCAACTTGGGAAGGCTAGAAATCAAGTTTCATATGGTGGGAGTGGAGCAACTTGATCTCAACACAAGGGTAGGTAGTTTTCTTCTCGAAATGTAAGGTAGGAGTGGTAGTTCTTTCGATGGCTCTCTCCACGAATGAAGAGGGGTGGAGGGTATTTATAGCCTCCACACAAAATCCAACCGTTACACACCTTTGACCAATCTCGGTCGGACGAAGTTGACAACTCGGTGAGACCGAAAGTTCAAATCTTGTGAACGTTGGGATTTTCGGTGGGACCGAAAATACAATCTCGGTGAGTCCGATTCTTCCAAAGACTAGGGTTTGCCAATCTCGGTGGGACCGACTTCATCATCTCGGTGACACCGATTTGATGACAGAAGGTTACAGAAGCTTGGCAACACCAGTTTCGGTGAGACCGAGTTCAGATCGGAAAATCCGAGTTTTCTAGGGTTTGGCTATATGGCTGAGGTGGTTCATCTCGGTGTGACTGAGTTTAGGAAATCGGTGGGACCGAGATTACTTATGAGTGTATATTGGAAGTGAGAGTTGCTGATAGTTTAGGAGATATATCACTAAGCACTTTGAGCAACCAGATCATTATCATAACCTCATCCCCTTTTAATAGTATTGGCTTTCCTATTGACTCAATGTGATCTTGGATCACTAAACCAAAAATGGAGTCTTGAGCTTTTGCCAATGCTTGCCTTAGCATTTTGAGGGGTCCACTCTTCAGTCCTTGCCATACCCATATCACTGAACTTTCTGAAATGATTCTCAAGAAACTATTAGTTCAATGATATATATGTTGTTATTAATTACCAAAACCACCCGGGGATTAGTTGCACTTTCAATCTCCCCCTTTTTTGTAATTGATGACAACATATAGATCAAAGCTTCGACATAGGATATAATCAATGAATAATATAAATCGCTTTGAGAAGTATGTGATAAGCAAGAGCTCCCCCTAAATTTGTGCATTATTTAAGATTTGCGTTTGAATGCAAATGCACAATCGATTAGGATCATGGGTCACTCTTCCATGTCACATACATTTTGGTGGAGCGCACAAAATGATAAGAATGAATAGCATGCACCCAATCACCAAGACATGAGTAAGTGGTCATACAAGATATGGATAGCATATGATAAGCATTAAGCACACATTAAGGCATAGTACGACCAAGCACTCATCAAAGTAGAGCAAACGTAGTATCAAACACACGGAATGTCTCGAAAAACTCAAAAGTATCTCAAAGAAACCGCAAATGAACGAAAGAGCAAAAACGAGCACTCTCTCTCTCGAAGTCCTATGATCTATACAATTTCTCCCCCTTTGGCAACAAGTTACCAAAAAGTTCGAAAAGGCATAGAGCTAAGCGTCACTAGGGACTCGCCTGGCGGCTCTATGCAGGTTGATGGAGTTGAGATGGCTGCATCTGCGAAGGCTTGGTGATGTCGTGGAGCTGGAGGAGTGGTCCTTTGGAGCTGGAGTTGGAACCGATGGAGCTGTGGGAGGTCGAGGGCTGTAGTCTGGTGTGCATCCTTTGGAATAGCGGTGATCGGGGTCTGTGGGAACCGGAGCGATCTGTTCATAAGCATCTGGACTAGGTCATCCTGCATCTCACGCATGAGCTCTTCCTTCTCCCTCTTTGCTTCCTCGATGTCGCCTCAAGCTTGTTGTGAGTGACTTGCACTTGATCGACTTCACATCGAGCATGGATCTTGTCTTCAACAATCCTCTCAAGACTCTCCCGAGGCGCATAATGTCTGGCAGGCGTTGTTCAATCCTCTGGGTAGCTTCAAGGAGCTGCTCTCCAACACTCTTGGGTTTAGCTGCTGCTGCTGCTGCTTCCTTCTCAGCTTTAGCTCTCTTGGCAGCTTCGACCTTTGCTTGACCTTCAACTGACGTTGGGTCCTCCTCATCCATCACAACTACATTGTCCTCATGCTCAGGCTGTAGTGGCAAGTGTGGTCTATCCAACAAGTATGTGCCCGTGCCAAACTTGGCATTGATAAGCATCTGAATGTGCGGGGCAAATCCACACGACCTCTTCTGGTCTGCTGCAGTCCTCTTGATAGTCTCAACTATCAGGTCCATCACCTTGAAAGGTGCCTTCTCATCAAGTATATGCAGCATGTTGATAGAGTACCCTCCGATCATGCGATGATCTCGCACTTGGGCATCGTGGTATGCCTTAGAATAGTGTTTGTGGTAGGCGGACCTGCTGGAGATGATACATCTGAGCCGAGCTTGATTTCCACATCCTTAGTTGGAACCTCTTTGTACATATTCTTCATAGACTCATGGTTCTTCCCGGAATGCCATAGACATCAACATCATCCTCTCTCTGACTTTGGAGCATTGAAGTTCTGCCCATTCATCAGCGGTTGAAGAGAATCTTTGGCCTTGAGTCATCCATGTGATCTTTCCATCCGGATAGAAATGAGTCGTGGCATAGAATTGCATAATCATTTCATCATTCCAATCATCAACTTTTGACCAACAAACTCGCAACACCACATGCGGTGAAGCTCTCATGCACATGTGGAAAGAAGTCTCTGTGCTCTTCACTGTCAATATATGCCCAGTCAACATAGCGAGTGTCTGCAACAATGGGCTTCTTGTCCATCAGCACAGTCTCATAGAAGTCCTGCTGCTCTCTGGTGTGGAACCTTGGATCAACAGCAGTTCTTCTCCTCACAGCATATGGATCAGCTTGTCTCCATAGCCTGAGACCTCTATCCTTTCTTTCCTTCATGTTTTCAGCCTGAGGATGAGTATCATTGTGAAGTGGCAATTTCTATCGAAGTTTCAGCAATACAGGTGCCTCATCATCTGACTCAGCTGGTGGCACATTATCTTTCTTCTTCTCTGAAGCTGGAATGTTCTGACAGGTCTTCTTTGGCTTGGCATGAGGCTTGGCTTGAGCTGCCTTTCTTTGGAGCAGATGGCTTAGACTTAGAAGGGACTCTGCCTCGATGGCATCACCCATGAACTTAGACTTCGAGGAGGAGGCTGGGGTGCTTCCTCATCATCATCATCATCTCTTGCTTCATCATGCACAATCCTCTTCCTCTTGGAAGTTTTCTTCACCTTGCTTGTAGTTTCCTCTTCCATACTCAGCTTCTTAGCAACAGTGGACTTCTTCACTTTCTTGGTGCCTTTCTTGGTTTCTTGCCCTTGATGCTCTTTGGCAACAACTTTTCTCTTAGGCTTGGATGAGACCTCTTCCTCAAACAATGAAATCGAATCTTCTCCATCGAATTCCTCTTCTTTTCGCCCTGGTGGCTGCAGGAGGCAAACCACTTGGTGTGCTCCTCTCACCATCATCTGAAAAAGTCTTGGCCTCGGGACTAGTGCCGCCTCTGGAATTTCAGCAATTGGTGACTCGGACCTGTTCGGCTGTCTTGGCATCGACATGGGTGACAACCCGTGAATAGATAAGGTGTAGGCGAGTAGAAGAGTTATCACAAACTGCAGAAGATTTTGCAACCAAATGAGTTCAAATTTCAGTTTTAGGTTTTCACAGAATGCATTTCGGTCAGACCGAGTTTAAAATTCGGTGAATCCGAAGTGTTCAAACAGAACCATTCACACCACTTTCGGTTGGACCGAAATGGGTTTCGGTCCTGCCGAAAACATTAGGGTTTCACTAAATCCTCATTTCGGTCACACCGATTTACACAACTCGGATGGACCGAAAAGTGCAGTGCAATGGCCAGAGGCCAAATCGGTCATACCGAGAATGTAAAATCGGTCTCACCGAGATGTGTTCGGCGGAAACCTAACCCTAAAACTTTTACTCGAATTTCGTTCTAACGAACTAATCTGGTGTATAGGAAGATCTCAAACGTGGCAAGATGCTAGGCAAACCAATCGTGCATTGAATCGGAGAATGGAGCACGAGTGGGATCGAAACTCACCCTAACTTGGTGGAGTTCCTCTACGGCGGCAACGGTGCGGAGAGAATGTCCGTTGATAGCGACGGAGACTGCGCGAGGCGCCTGAGCGGCAACGGAGACGATCCGGAGACCACGGCAACGGCGGCAAAGGGTGTGGGGGCGAGGCGTTTTGAAGTAGGAATCAACGCACGCTGCCCTCGGAGTATATATACCCCTTTGCTGTCGGTGGGACCGAGTTGTAAAACTCGGTGGCACCGAGATGGATAACTGCAGGGCAGTTACACATTTCGGTCACGCCGAATATTACAATTCGGTTTCACCGAGGTGAAAACCTAGATCAATCCAAGTGCTTTCGGTTTGACCGAGTTTGAGTGGGTTGGTCTGACCGAAATCACTTAGAAGGTTTTGGAAGATAAGCCCTTGACGGATCGATGGCTCCGAGTGCTCCTCACTCGGTGTGTCCGAAAATGACTTGTTCAAAGTTTGTGATATAAGCATGAATAGAATTTGAGACAAGAAAGCATAGATAACTAGGGGAGGTACTTAGGCATTCTTGTCCATCCATTTGGTCAGAAAAATCAAAAAAGACCAAAGCAACAAATGGATGTCCTCGAATGGATAAAATCATGCATCCAACATGCTCACACAATAAGATAGCAAATGAAATATGTGTCAAACATGCACAATCAAAACTCTAGCTACTATCACACAATTTGTCGATGACTAGGTCATCTATATATGAGTATATTGACTTAGGAGTCAAATGAGAACATTTGATCATAGGTCATACTCATTGTTTAAGAACAAGTGGGGTTACCACTTTTACATAAAGCATTAATGTGTTCACATCATTTGAAGATGCTTTAGCTCAATTCTTTAGAGCAAAGCTCCCCCTAGATGTGAGAACCCCTTTTAAAGGGTCAAACTAACCTTGGGTTGTCGTAGAAGACTTCATGTAGATGTTGAAGATGTGGATGCTCAATGTTGATGAAGATCATCAAGAGTTGGGAGCAATCCTTTAGATTCGGGCACTTTCAATACCTACATGGGTTAGTCCCACAAGGAACACACAAGGATATCCATGGACATAGATTGAAGTACACAATAGATGATGTCCATGAAAGCAATGATTACCTTGTCCCTTGACTTACCAACAAGAGGGTTTGTGACTCCATGAACTAGTGCAAGATGTGGAAGTTGATTGCACAAGTTCTTGCCAAAATGAATGTGAGTGAAGTATGTTGGCGGAGTCACCCTCAAGAACTCTCTAGTTCTTCTTCTTCGGGATCCACATCATCTTGATGGGAATCCTTGGGGTTGTAGTTGAGCTTGAAGTAGAACTTGACGTTTCCTTGGGAACCCACTTGACCATGGCTTTAGGTGCTTCAATAAATGCATCAATCTCCTCTTGAAGCTTGTCCTTGCCTTTTAGCTTGTGGAATTTGTTGAAGTTCTTCACCATTAGGCTTATCTCTTCATTGGAAACTAGCTTGTCACTTGAGGTTGTGGGAGCATCAATTGTAGCTTTGTAAGCACCACTTGACTTGTTGTGAAGCTCTTCCTTATCTTTAAGTGTCATCTCATGAGCAACAATTCTTCCAATGACTTCGGTTGGCTTGAGATTCTTGTAGTTTGGCATCATTTGGATCAAAGTGCACACGGTGTCATACTTTCCATCCAAAGCTCTGAGAATCTTCTTGATGATGAATCGGTCGGTCATTTCTTCGCTTCCTAAGCCGGCAATCTCATTTGTTATGAGAGCAAGCCTAGAGTACATTTCAGCGACTCCTTCACCTTCCTTCATCTTGAACTTGTCAAGTTGACCTTGAAGAACATCTAGCTTTGATTCCTTCACGGACTCGGTACCTTCGTGCATTTCGACCAAAGTATCCCAAATCTCTTTTGCATTCTCAAGGCGGCTGATTTTGTTGAACTCCTCGGGACACAAAGCATTGAAGAGAATGTCACAAGCTTGAGCATTGTTTTGCAACATCCGCAATTCATCCATTTGTAGCCTCACAATCCGAACTTTTCCTTCCTCAAGAACTCACCTTGCAAACCAACACAAATAATGCCCCATGCGGGGTTATGTCCAAGAGTATGCATTTTCATTTTATGCTTCCAACTAGCAAAATTTGAACCATCAAAGTAAGGACCTCTCGAAAATTACCCTCACTAGACGCCATACTCTCCTAGGTTGTGAAACCAAGTGATGGAGTCAATGCAATGGAAACCAATACAATGGAGACCAAAGCTCTGATACCACTTGTAGGATCGAAAGTATGTCTAGAGGGGGGGTGATTAGACTACTTGACAATATAAAAATTTAGCCTTTTGATAAAGACAAGTTTTTGGCAAGTTCACAATGATGATCAAGTCAAGTATCACCCTACACATGCAATTCTAGAGTATATGCAGCGGAAAGTAAATTGCACATGTAGTAAAGAGAGGTGGAGAAGAGCAAACGCAATTTGGAGACACGGAGATTTTTCTCGTGGTTCCAATAGGTGGTGCTATCGTCAATCCACGTTGATGGAGACTTCAACCCACGGAGGGTAACGGCTGCGAGAGTCCACGGAGGGCTCCACCCACGAAGGGTCCACGAAGAAGCAACCTTGTCTATGCCATCATGGCATACGCCCACGGAGGACTAGCCTTACTCGGGGTAGATCTTCACAAAGTAGGCGATCTCCTTGCCCTTACAAACTTCTTGGTTCAACTCCACATCTCGACGGAGGCTCCCAAGCGACACCTAACCAATCTAGGAGGCACCACCCTCCAAAAGGTAATAGATGGTGTTGGTGATGATGAACTCCTTGCTCTTGTGCTTCAAATGATAATCTCCCCAACACTCAACTCTCCTCACTGATTTGGCTGTGGTGGAAGAAAGGTTTGAGTGGAAAGCAACTTGGGAAGGCTAGAAATCAAGTTTCATATGGTGGGAGTGGAGCAACTTGATCTCAACACAAGGGTAGGTAGTTTTCTTCTCGAAATGTAAGGTAGGAGTGGTAGTTCTTTCGATGGCTCTCTCCACGAATGAAGAGGGGTGGAGGGTATTTATAGCCTCCACACAAAATCCAACCGTTACACACCTTTGACCAATCTCGGTCGGACGAAGTTGACAACTCGGTGAGACCGAAAGTTCAAATCTTGTGAGCGTTGGGATTTTCGGTGGGACCGAAAATACAATCTCGGTGAGTCCGATTCTTCCAAAGACTAGGGTTTGCCAATCTTGGTGGGACCGACTTCATCATCTCGGTGACACCGATTTGATGATGAAGGTTCTGAAGCTTGGCAACACCAGTTTCGGTGAGACCGAGTTGAATCGGAAAATCCGAGTTTTCTAGGGTTTGGCTATATGGTGAGGTGGTTCATCTCGGTGTGGTGAGTTTAGGAAATCGGTGGGACCGAGATTACTTATGAGTGTATATTGGAAGTGAGAGTTGCGATAGTTTAGGAGATATATCACGAAGCACTTTGAGCAACGGATCATTGTCATAACCTCATCCCTTTTAATAGTATTGGCTTTCCTATTGACTCAATGTGATCTTGGATCACTAAACCAAAAATGGAGTCTTGAGCTTTTGCCAATGCTTGCCTTAGCATTTTGAGGGTCCACTCTTGAGTCCTTGCCATACCCATATCACTGAACTTTCTGAAATGATTCTCAAGAAACTATTAGTTCAATGATATATATGTTGTTATTAATTACCAAAACCACCCGGGTATTAGTTGCACTTTCAGATTGCCCAGGACTCATTCAGTCTATGACTCGATATGGGTTGTAGTCGATCGGTTGACGAAGGTAGCTCATTTCATCCTAGTGAAGACCACTTACACCAGTGCTAAGTTGGCAAAGATATACATGACCAGGATCGTATGTCTGCATGGAGTTCCGAGGACCATTGTATCAGATAGAGGAACCTAGTTTACCTCAAAGTTCTCGAATCAGTTGCACGAAACTTTGGGTACCAGGCAAGAGTTTAGTACAACCTTTCATCCACAGACAGATGGATAGACCGAGAGAGTCAATCAGATTCTGGAGGACATGTTGAGAGCTTGTGCGCTAGATTATGGATCTAGTTGGGACGACAATTTGCCGTATGCAGAGTTCTCTTAGAACAACAGCTATCAAGCCAGTTTGAGGATGGCCCCTTTCGAAGCTTTGTACGGAAGGAGGTGCAGGACACTGTGTTATGGGATGAAGTTGGAGATCGTCAGTTGTCTGGACCAGATTTGATTAAGGAGTCTGAAGAGAAGGTTAAGTTGATTCGCGATAGACTCAAGGTAGCCTAGTCCAGGCAAAAGAGCTATGCGGATTCTAAACGCAAGGAGACAGTTTACGAAGTCGAAGACAGAGTGTATCTTCATGTGTCCCCACTTCGAGGAGTTAAGCGTTTTGGAGTTAAGGGAAAGTTAGCAGCACGTTTTGTGGGACCATACAAAGTTCTAGAGCGTATGGGAGAAGTTGCTTACAAGTTGGAATTGCCAGAAGGATTGTCAAGAGTTCATGATGTGTTCCACGTTTCCCAGTTGAAGAAGTGCCACGCAGAGATGGCCGATATTCCTCTGAGAGACATAGTGCCACTGGAAGCGATTCAGTTAGATAGTGATTTGACCTACGAGGAGAAGCCAGTGAAGATTCTCGATTTTGCCAGCCGAGTCAGACGCAACAAGGTTATCAAGTTCTGCAAAGTTCAGTGGAGCCACCATACGGAGGATAAAGCCACCTGGGAACGAGAGGAAGACCTACGGAAGGATCACCCGCAACTATTTTCTAGCTAACCCGAATCTCGAGGGCGAGATTCATCTTAAGGGGGGTAGGTTTGTAACATCCCAAATTTCCAATTAGGAGTGTTATACATTAGATCATCATTGCACATCATATTTTATTGCATTTTTGGTTGATCCTAGATATTCTAAGCAACTCAAGGACCCACGGAGAGAGTTGGGGATTTCATTATTTTTCTCAAATTTTGAAAAGAGGATCATTTCGTTATTTCTTATATGAAAATAAAGAGAGAGGATAAAATGACTACCCCAAAATAAAGAAATATTGGAGGTTAAATATAAAAATCAAATAAGAATTTTATTCGGAGTTTTATTGCTATTTTATTTGAATAAGAAAAAATGCGTTTTTGAAAATTGCACTAGAGGCCCAATTAAATGTTCACTTTGTCCGCTATATTTTTAGAGGACGGGGAAAATTTACTTCAGGATTTTTAGAGTCTGTTTAGTATTTGTTTTATTTGTTTTTCTGCGTGTTGGAATATTTCAAAAAAAGTCAAACCGACCTATCGGGCCGTGTCCGCCCTGGACTCCGACCCGGCCGGCCCTTTAAAGGCCGAGGGCCCCGAGCCGCCAGCCTACCCTACCGAAACCCTAGCCCCGCCTCGGATCCGCCATCGCATTGCCGCTGCTTGCCGCTTACCGCCGCCGCCGCCATCATCGCATCGCGCGCCCGCATCACGCCATCGCCACCTCGCCATCGAGCCGCCACCACCGCCTCGACCCCGCCACCGTCGGAGACCGCCGCCGCCGCCGCCATCATGAACGCCAAGGTAGCCGCCAGTTTTTTATAGAAAACCGATCGATTTTATTTCGAAAACCCTAGATTCGTTTTCTTATTTAGTTCGGTTCGGTTTTCTTCGGTTTAGTTAAATAGTGGACGTTCGTCCGTATGTTTATTTTAACGAACGATGTTCACCCGTTAGCCGCAGACAGCGAACGTTCATTCGTTAGACTGCTCGTCAGATTTTTTTTTCTTTTTCCAGGGTTTTCCGCGATTATTTTTGATCATGATTTGTGCCCTGATCTTTGTTTTAGTTTATATTTTCGCTCGTTTATCAGAATCAGGTGATTCAAGCGCCTAGATCTTTATCTCGAAGCCTTCTTTCTGTTTAACCAACTTAAACAAGATATTGGTACTATAAAATTTGACTTTAGTCCAGATTAGTAAACGGATCTTGTTTCTTTCGCAGTTTGAGTTTCGTTGCTCCGTTTGATTTGATTCTTTTTGCAAAACGGAGTTCTTCAGTTGAACTTTATGGTTAGATCTCTTATTGAGTTTTACCCGTGCTTCTAGTTTGAGTGCTTATGTATGTTATTGTTTGTTTGCGATAGAGTACCCAGAGTGCAAAGCGTGCTACTACGAGTCTCTAGGTTTTGCGGAACATCAACAAGGCAAGTAACACTTTCGTCATACCTCTTTATTACCCAGTTTTATTGCATTAGATCAACCCTCAAACATTGCATGGTTAGGATCTGATTAACATGTGGGTTTTGGGAAGTAGATAATGAGGTAGAACCTATTGCCCTGTTTATTACCAAACCTTTGGGAGTTACTTCTACGTTATGCTTATATTGCTATGCTATGCTCGTAGACATGGTTTGGGTGAGTGTATCCATGACAGATGTGAGTATTGTTAATAAATGGTTAACTTAAGGTGGCTACTTAAATATACATCTGGGTGGATTGCTTGAGGCACCCCGAGTACCAGTGGTTGTCGTGGCACTGGGAATCCAGTGTTGTCCTAGGATATCCCGGAGTACCCGTGTGATCATCCTACGGTCCGCCACCCAGGCTCAAAGGGATCATAAGATTATTCATGCTAGAAACTTCCTTGTGCAGCCACAAGCCAATATGGGCTCTGGCATGGTTGAGTAAGTTGCGTGAAGCTCTTGAAGAGGTAGACTAGCAGATGTAGTGGGTTGTAGGTGGTACTGTCCACCCAGAGTAGAGAGTTAATGCTTCAGAAAGACTGTGTCTCGAATCTCCGACCATGGATGTGTTCGAGTCTTGTGGGGAAAAGTGCGCAAACCTCTGCAGAGTGTACAAACTAATCATGGTTAGCCGTGTCCCCGGTTATGGACATCTTGAGTATGTGGTTCTTGGATTATCATGTTGATCTCATCACTCTAAATTTAATTTGTTGGGTTTAATGATGATGCTTAATTGGGATTGAGTTGGAGGAACCTTCTCAATGTTTAACAACCACCATGATAGTTAAATAAACTTTATTCCTTTGTTGTAGGGAAAAATTGGCTACGCAAAGCTATAACCGTAGAGCTTTCCACCAGCCATATATGCATGTAGTGATAGCATTACTTCTATTCATTACTCTGTGTGTTACATTGCCAGCATATTCCATGTGCTGACCCGTTTCGGGCTGCAACTTTCCATGTTGCAGACTTTTCAGATGACGAGTAAGGTGCCATAGGTCGTTATCTTTCACTCAGCTATCCTGTTGGAGTTGATGGACTCACTTTATCTTACAAGCTTTCGGTTGTTATCGTTTTTAGATGGCCTTAAGCCATATTATTGTAATAAGTTCTCTTTTGAGACATTTGATGTAATAAGTGTGTGATTGGAACTCTGTTATAAATCCTCAAGTACTGTGCATGTCAGCATTACCGATCCAGGGATGACACTAATGCACAGATACTAGACTATTTGAGGTCTGGTCGCTACGAGAGTACTCTCCAGTAAAAAATGGCAGCTAATCTCGTGAGCGCTAAAGTTTCTCTTTTTTACAGCAAGATCAAAAAGACTTCACCCAAGTCATCCCAAAGGTTCTACTTGGCATAAACACTAACTAAAACATAAAACCACATCTAAATAGAGGCTAGATGAATTATTTATTACTAAACAAAAACAAAAAGCAAGGAACAAAAATAAAATTGGGTTGCCTCCCAACAAGCTCTATCGTTTAACGCCTCTAGCTAGGCATTGATAATTTTGATGATGCTCACATGAAAGACAAGAATTTAAGCACAAAGAGAGCATCATATAGCACGTGACAAACACATCTAAGTCTAACATACTTCCTATGAATAGGCATTTAATCAAACAAATTATCAAGACAAGCGAAAACTAGCATATGGAGGGAAGAAGAAAGAAACAATAGCAATCTCAACATGACGAGAGGTAATTTAGTAACATGAAAATTTCTACAACCATATTTTCCTTTCTCATCATAATTGCATGTAGGATCATATTCAAATTCAACAATATAGCTATCACATATTTTTTTTACATGATCCACATGTATGCAAAGTTGACACTCTTCCAAAATAGTGGGAATATCATTAACTAAAGTCATGACCTCTCCGAACCCACTTTTATCAAAACTTTCATAAGATTGAACATTATCCAAATATGTGGGATCTAAAGTTGACACTCTTCCAAACCCACTTTCAGTATTATTGCAAACATTATTATCAATCTCATATTGATCATGGGGAGTAAGTAAATTTTCAAGATTGTAATAAGAATCACCCCAATCATGATCACTGCACCAAGTAGTGGACATAGCAAAACTAGCATCCCCAAGGTTAGGGTTTTGAAATCATTAACACAAATGACATTAATAGAATTTATAATAACATCATCGCAATCATGCTTTTCATCGAAGGAACTATCAAGTATGGGTGCAATAGCAACGATCTCATGTTTAACATAAGGAACTATAGCAAATTCATCTTCATAAATATTGGCATCATGGCCACAAGAATAGCAAGCATCATGTTTATCAAGGGATATTTCAATAAAATCATCGAAATCATAATTATCTATAGATTCATGCATATCATTATTTTCTTCCAAAGTAACGGTCATTCTTTCAATAAATTCTTTGACATAGACATTCTGAGCATAGTTTTCATAGCAATATTTAAGTATGTCAAAATTTTCAGATTCGTAGAGAGTAATATCATACTTTTCAATCAAAGAAGCAACTTCATAAGCACCCTTAAAAGCAACAAATTCTTCAGTTTGTTTGATATCGTACTAACTATAAACACCCTTTGCATAAGAAGATAAGATTTCATTATCATTGAACTCACATAGGTAGGGGAGGTGTTTTTTAGGGTTCTTAGAGCAACAAATAAAATCATAAATTTCACAAAGATTCCAAGTATAACACAACAATCTGTTTATTTGATCCCATAAGAGTCTCCCTTTTTCAGAAAAAACGGTGACACACAAAATGAGCATGCTCATCTAAAGATTTCCCATCAACTAGGCTAGTTGGGGTTTCAGCATGAGCGCATACGGATCGAAGATGATCCAAGTAGAACACGTTAAGTGGATCCATATCAATAGATTTTTGCAGGCAAAGATGCAAGCAAATAGAAGGCACATGGAAAAACAAACAAAGATACATACGGGAAGAAGGCGAAGAAAAGGCAAAGGTTTTTGAAAATCGTTTTAGAAGTGGGGGAGAGAAAAACGAGAGGTGAATGGCAAATAATGTAATGCGAGGGAGAAGAGTTTGTGATGGGTATTTGGTATGTCTTGACTTGGCGTAGATCTCCCCGGCAACGGCGCCAGAAATGGCTAGTTGACGAGAGATCAAATCTTGACTTGACTTGGTGTAAACCTCCCCGGCAACGGCGCCAGAAATCCTTCTTGCTACCTCTTGAGCATGTGTTGGTTTTCACTTGAAGAGGAAAGGGTGATGCAACAAAGTAGCGTAAGTATTTCCCTCAGTTTTTAAGAACCAAGGTATCAATCAAGTAGGAGACTACACGAAAATCGCCTAGTACCTGCACAAACAATCAAGAACCTTGCAACAAACGCGATAAAGGGGTAGTCAATCCCTTCACGCCCACTTGCAAAAGTGAGATCTGATAAAGATAATAAGATAAATATTTTTGGTATTTTTGTTGTATAGATTGGAAAGTAAAGATTGCAAAATAAATAGTAAACTAGAATTGTACATTGGAAACTTATATGATGTAAAGTAGACCCGGGGGCCATAGGTTTCACTAGTGACTTCTCTCATGATAGCATAAATTACGGTGGGTGAACAAATTACTGCCGAGCAATTGATATAAAAGTGCATAATTATGAGAATATCTAGGCATGATCATGAACATAGGCATGACGTCCGTGTCAAGTAGACCGAAATGATTATGCATCTACTACTATTACTCCACACATCAACCGCTATCCAGCATGCATCTAGAGTATTAAGTTCATAAGAACATAGTAACACATTAGGCAAGATGACATGATGTAGAGGGATAAACTCAAGCAATGTGATATAAACGCCATCTTTTTATCCTCGATGGCAACAATACAATACGTGTTGTTTCCCTTTCTGTCACTGGGATCGAGCACCGCAAGATTGAACCCAAAGCTAAGCACTTCTCCCATTGCAAGAAAGACCAATCTAGTAGGCCAAACCAAACTGATAATTCGAAGAGACTTGCAAAGATATTAAATCATGCATATAAGAATTCAGAGAAGAATCAAATATTGTTCATAGATAATCTTGATCATAAACCCACAATTCATCGGATCTCGACAAACACACCGCAAAAAGAATTACATCGAATAGATCTACAAGAAGATCGAGGAGAACTTTGTATTGAGATACAAAGAGAGAGAATAAGCCATCTACTTAATAACTATGGACCCGAAGATCTGTGGTAAACTACTCACACATCATCGGAGAGGCTATGGTGTTGATGTAGAAGCCCTCTCTGATTGAATCCCCCTTCGGCGGAGCACCAGAAAAGGCCCCAAGATAGGATCTCACGGGTTCAGAAGCTTGCGGCGATGGAAAAGTGGTTTTGTGGCTCCCCTGGATGTTTTCAGGGTATAAGAGTATATATAGGCGAAAGAAGTAGGTCGGTGGAGCTGCGAGGGGGCCACGAGGGTGGGGGCCTGCCTATCCCTGGGAGCGCCCTCCTGCCTCGTGGCTTCATCGCTGCTTCCTTGACGTCCATTCCAAGTCTCCTGGATTGCGATTGTTCCTAAAAAGATCCTCGCGAAGGTTTCGTTCCGTTTGCACTCCGTTTGATATTCCTTTTCAGCGAAACACTGAAATAGGCAAAAAACAGCAATTTGCAACTGGCCTTCGGTTAATAGGTTAGTCCCACAAATAATATAAAAGAGCATATTAAAGCCCATTAAAGATCCAATATAGATAATATAATAGCATGGAACAATCAAAAACTATAGATACGTTGGAGACGTATCAAGCAACGATACATATGTGTCGGTTCCCCTTCTATCACTGGGATCAAGCACTATAAGATCAAACCCGCTACAAAGCACCTCTTCCCAATGCAAGATAAATAGATAAAGTTGGCCAAACAAAACCCAAATATCAGAGAAGAAATACGAGGCTATAAGTAATCATGCATATAAGAGATCAAAGAAACTCAAATAACTTTCATGGATATAAAAAGATAGATCTGATCATAAACTCAAAGTTCATCGATCCCAACAAACACACAGCAAAAGAGTTACATCATATGGATCTCCAAGAGACCATTGTATTGAGAATTCAGCGAGAGACAGGAAGCCATCTAGCTACTAACTACGGACCCGGAGGTCTACAAATAACTACTCACGCATCATCGGAGAGGCACCAATGGAGGTGGTGAACCCCATCCGAGATGATGTCTAGATTGGATCTGGTGGTTCTGGATCCTGTGCCGGTTGGATGAATATTTCGTCGACTCCCCTAGGGTTTCTGGAATATTGGGGGTATTTATAGAGCAAAGAGGCGGTCCGGGGGCACCCGAGGTAGGCACAACCCACCAGGGCGCGCCTGGGCCTCCTAGCGCGCCCCCCTCGGGGCATGCCCCAGGCGCAGCCAGGCCCTTTACGTTCCTTCTGGTCCAAAAAAAATCTCTGTGGAGTTTTGTTGCGTTTGGACTCCTTCTGATATTGATTTCCTACGATGTAAAAAACATGCAGAAAACAGCAACTGGCACTTGGCACTATTTCAATAGGTTAGTACCAAAAAATGATATAAAATGACTATAAAACATCCAAGATTGATAATATAACAACATGGAACAATCAAAAATTATAGATACGTTGGAGACGTATCAAGATGTTACAATGGCAGCTATTTGTTTCAAAATGCCTTTGTTGGCTATTATTCGAGTGCGCCTTCTCTCAAAATGGACACGAAAAATACCACAAATATCGGGTGCCATTCCGTGATATCATGCCAAGTTTCATGAATTTCAGACGAGTTTTGGATTTACTAAAATTTAAATACAAAGTATCTCAACGTTTTGCCGGCAATCAACAGTGCCCTAGTGTTTGAAATTCATTCCCATTTCTTGCATGGGACCTAAGCATGCACCTGAGGACACAGATTTGATTTTTCAACCAATTTATATGCACTGGAGCTTGTGCATTTTGTTCAAATTTTAATTATGCACATAAAATGCCGAGAAAACCTAGTTAATGCATAAAAATGTAAAAACGAACCCCGAAAAATTCCAAAAATTTAACACAACACTCCTGTTGTTCTATGTTGACACTAGAAAAAGTTTGAAAGCAATAAGAGGCAACGGATATCGTTTCGTCCCCAAAGGTGGCACATTCCCTACCGAAACCATCATGCTTGTTGTGAGAAGCTCTGGTTTCTGAGAAGCTTATACCCAAACCTGCCCCAAATGGGACAAAAAATTTACCACGACATGTTGATGCCACTCCATGATAGCATGCCAAGTTTCATGAATTTCAGATGAGTTTTGGATTTACTAGAATTTAAAACCAGGTATCTCAATGTTTGCGGCCGAGTGACGGTGGGAGGGTGTTTGACATTCATTCTCATTTCTTGCATGGGACCTAAGCATGCACCCATGGACACAGATTTGATTTTTTCAACCAATTTATATGCACTGGAGCATGTGCATGATGTTCAAATTTGAGTTATGCACATAAAATGCCTACAAACCCAGTTAATGTATAAGAATGTCCAAACAAACCCCGAAAAATTCCAAAATTTGATACAACACTCCTGTTGTGCTATGTTGACACTAGAAAAATTTTGTAAGCAATAAGAGGCAATGGATTTCGTTTCGTCCCCAAAGGTGGCAGTTCCCTACCAAAACAATCACGCTTGTTGTGAGATGCTCTGGTTTGTGAGAAGCTTATACCCAAACCTGCCCCAAATGGGACAAAAAGTTTACCACGGCATGTTGATGCCGCTCCATGATAGCATGCCAAGTTTGATGAATTTCAGACGAGTTTTGGATTTACTAGAATTTGAAAACCAGGTATCTCAATGTTTGCGGCCGAGTGACGGTGGCAGAGTGTTTAACATTCATACCCATTTCTTGCATCGGACCTAAGCTTGCAAGCAAGGACACATATTTGATTTTTCAACCAATTTATATGCACTGGAGCATGTGCGTGTTGTTCAAATTTGAATTATGCACATAAAGTGCCTAGAAAACCCAGTTAATGTATAAAAATGTCCAAACGAACCCCGAAAAATTCCAAACTTTAACACAATTCTCCTGTTGTTCTATGTTGATACAAGAAAAAATTTGAAAGCAATAAGAGGCAACGGATATCGTTTCGTCCCCAAAGGTGGCACGTACCCTACCGAAACCATCACGCTTGTTGTGGGAAGCTCTGGTTTGTGAAAAGCTTATACCCAAACCTACCCCAAATGGGACAAAAAATTTACCACAACATGTTGATGCCGCTCCATGATAGCATGCCAAGTTTCATGAATTTCAGACGAGTTTGGATTTACTAGAATTTAAAAACCGGGTATCTCAATTTGCGGCCGAGTAACGGTGGCAGGGTGTTTGACATTCATTCCCATATCTTGCATGGGACCTAAGCATGCACCCAAGGACACATATTTGATTTTCCAAACCAATTTATATGCACTGGAGCATGTGCATGAAGTTCAAATTTGAATTGTGCACATAAAATGCCTAGAAAACCAAGTTAATGTATAAAAATGTCCAAACGAACCCTGAAAAATTCCAAAATTTAACACAAAACTCCTGTTGTTCTATGTTGACACTAGAAAATTTTTGAAAGCAATAAGAGGCAACGGATATCGTTTCATCCCCAAAGGTGGCACGTTTCCTACCGAAACCATCACGTTGTTATGAGAAGCTCTAGTTTGTCAGAAGCTTATACCCAAACCTGCCCCAAATGGGACAAAAAAATTACCACGGCATATTGATGCGCTCCATGATTGCATGCCAGATTTCATGAATTTTAGACGAGTTTTGGATTTACTAGAACTTAAAAGCCAGGTATCTCAATGATTGCGGCCAAGTGACGGTGGCAAGGTGTTTGACATTCATTCCCATATCTTGCATGGGACCTAAGCATGCACCCAAGGACACACATTTGATTTTTCTAACCAATTTATATGCACTGGAGCACGTGCATGTAGTTTAAATTTGAATTACGCACATAAAATGCCTAGAAAACCCAGTTAATGTATAAAAATGTCCAAACGAACCCTGAAAAATTCTAAAATTTAACACAACACTCCTATTGTTCTACGTTGATACTAGAATTTTTTTAAAGCAATAAGAGGCAACGGATATCGTTTCGTCCCCAAAGGTGGCACGTTCCCTTCCGAAACCATCACGCTTGTTGCGAGAAGCTCTGGTTTGTGAGAAGATTATACCCAAACCTGCCCCAAATGGGACAAATTTTTTACCATGGCATGTTGATGCTGCTCCATGATAGCATGCCAAGTTTCTTGAATTTCAGACGAGTTTTGGATTTACCAGAATTTAAAAACCAGGTATCTCAATCTTTGCAGCCGAATGATGGTGGCAGGGTGTTTGACATTCATTTCCATTTCTTGCATGGGACCTAAGCATGCAACCAAGGACACAAATTTGATTTTTCAACCAATTTATATGCACTGGAGCATGTGCATGTAGTTCAAATTTGAATTATGCACATAAAATGCCTAGAAAACCTAGTTAATGGATAAAAACGTCCAAACGAACCCCAAAAAAAATCCAAAATTTAACACAACACTCCTGCTGTTCTTTGTTGACACTAGAAAAAATTTGAAAGCAATAAGAGGCAATGGATATCGTTTCGTCCCCAAAGGTGGCACGTTCCCTACCGAAACCATCACGCTTGTTGTGAGAAGCTCTGGTTTGTGAGAAGCTTATACCCAAACCTGCCCCAAATGGGACAAAAAAATTACCACGACATGATTATGCTGCTCCATGATAGCATGCCAAGTTTCTTGAACTTTAGACGAGTTCTGGATTTACTAGAATTTATAAACCAGGTATCTCAATGTTTGCGGCCGAGTGATGTTGGCAGTGTGTTTGACACTCATTCCCATTTCTTGCATGGGACCTAAGCATGCAACCAAGGACACAAAATTGACTTTTCAATTAATTTATATGCACTGGAGCATGTGCATGTAGTTCAAAGCCTAGAAAACCCAGTTAATGTATAAAAATTTCCAAACGAATCCCGAAAAATTCCAAAATTTAACACAACAGTCCTGTTGTTCTATGTTGACACTGTATCCAGGTGTGCTGTAGGATCCTTTGTGTACCCAAATTGTGCAATGACATGGATGACCACTGTAATTAGGGAAATTCGAACCAAAATTTTTGACATTCAAACTCGTCTCACATGGGTTAAGCTATTTGAATTGTTTGTGATGTTCACATATCGTACACAGTTCTTAATAAGGGAGCGTGTCTAGTGACACTTTGTGCGCTAGTTTTTTCGTTGAAGCTATTCCAAATTTTCGGCTTCCGCGGAAATATCTACCTCCCCGCCCCCTCCCCCTTACCAAAAGCCACATTTCCCCTGTTTCTGCCTTCCTGTCCAAGTTGAAACCTTCACTCCTTGCTTGCATCGCCGCCTCCTCGCCGGCGACCCTCCTTCACGCTGCTTGTCCTCGTATATCCAGGCAGGTAATCCACACCCGACCCCCATCCTCCTCCTCCTTCCACATTGCACAAGCCCTGACCGCCGGCGCGACGCCATCTACCCAAATCACCGACCCTTTCACCAAATAAGTACCGCCCTAAGCCATGGTGCATGAAGTATAGCCAAGATCTCAAGGAGCATTTGGCAGCGGAGAAGCAAATCACGGCCGCACACGTGAATGAGGTTGCGATGTCTGCCATTCGTGTCGACCCCCAGAACTTGGAGGAGCACCTCATCGTCGAGGCCACCGTCGACGCCTCGCGCACCGACACCGCGACACGGTTGGCTGCTTTAAACGATAGTTCGTGGTGTTTTCTCGAAGCCACCCTCGGTGCCTTTGACGAAAACTACGAGGTGTTTTCTCAGCATGCATGTGCTTACCTCAACTCGAGAGCCAGCAGGTTGGTGCCCCGAGCCGCTCAGGCAACTCACCACTATGACGAGGGCACCCATGATGCGGAGGCCTCGCCCTCTTCCATGTCCAAGGAGCCAATCGTCATCAATATGTCTGACAAATGAGGAGTAGCTTGTCTTATTAGCTCACTATAAGGACCCATGTTCAATTTGCTAGCTACTCCCTTTCCTTAACAAATTCTAGTGAATTGTGCTATCTACTTTTACCATGAAATATGTTGCCCTAGTGTATATGTTCTATATGTCGTGCAGTGTGGTACTCACTTATTAACTGTTTGGTTAATTAGTTGTCGTCTTCAGTTAACTATTTGGTTCAATTATGCAAATGTGATGTTCAATTCTTCAGGCTGCAATTTTGTATTGTCTTCCATGTGAGAAATAAATCAAATTTATCTTTACAAAATACATGAGAAACGAATACAATTGCTATATTTCCAAGTTGTCAACATGCTTGGTTTGGTTATACATTGTGCAATGTGGTGCTCAGTTAATGTTTGGTTCATTTGTTGTGGTGTTTAGTTACAGTTTGGTTCAATTCTGCAATGTGATGTTCAATGGTTGTGGGTGCTGTGACGCCCCGTTATGTCCGACAGAGTCAGGCGTAACGGAAGCCGTCACTTCAGAGTTGCGCCAGGCTCAGTTAAGGAGAACAGTATCATGTACAAGACTGTGCAGCTGCCATGAGTAGGCAAGCTTTTATTACATTGACACCTCAAGTGTCGACTAAGCCTAAGTGACCATGACGATAGATCGTCATCCACTTCTAGTTACGAGCCTTCTAGACCAACCATGGAGGGCATCTACTCTTCATAGCCTTGATTGTCGACTTCCTCATAAACATACTCCACTTCAGAATAACCGAAGTCATTAAGATGACTAGACTCATCATAAGTACCATTCTCTATCGCCTCAAAGTTCTCACAACTCTCTTGTTCTGAAAACAACATAAGTGCAAATTGAGCACGTATAAAATACATTACTCCGCAAGTCGCCGGAAAAGTGGATGCATGAGTCTTTAAAGAGGAAAAACTTTACCGCCACGGCTACAACCAATGAGCCATTAGCTCAAAAATACTTTGTAGGTAAAAATATTTTCCCTTAACCCTTTTTGTTGAAAGCCAAATTTTATTTATAAAATCTATCGGCGACAGAGCGACGTGGGATCTTACATCCGTGTTAGAGGAAAACCCACGAAGCACTTCCAAACCGGAAGCCGGGAGTGATATCACATTTACTCGATCGAGGTGTCTTGCTTTGCCCATAGCATCACTTGGTCCAAGTCGTCCATGCGCTACCGTGCGCATGCACGACTAGACCAAGGAACCAAAACCTTTAACCAGCCCGTACACTACCTCTGCTTTTCCACCTTGCCTTACTAAAGGCCGCTGGTCGAGACCACGACCCGCGGTCCCGCCCTAGGGTGATTGTACCTACCGGCCATGACCACCTTCTCACCCATGCAGAGCTGACTACTTGGCATGGGTAGTCGGTTCAGCCCGTCCCATTCCAGGTCTATGGTCAGTACAATTTGCGCCGCTTTTGAAGTAAGTGCTAGTTGGTTGTGTCCTAATGTGATACTCTATGTAGAGGAGCCCGCCATCCAAGCCAACCCTACCCGGGTTGCCTTCACCAACATGAGCTCCCCTACCCACCCAATAATTATTTATAATGTAACCCTGCCCGGGTCACAACTATTTAATACAGATACTTCACCTGATCTGATCCAATTGTCAGAATCAGTGGATCCACCTGATCCAAAACTCATTTCATTTATGAAAAATATTTATTTTTAATTCTTAAGCAAAAATTTTGAAATGACCCATAGCCCCAAAAACATTTATCAAGACATGGTCAAGGAGATGACGACTTGCCGGATAGTGCTTCGACCAACTCGGAACCACCAGGCGTGGCTCCTACAGATCCGAGATCTGCTCCTGATAATTATTTCACAAACATGTTTATATTTCCTAATTTAAAATCTAAAGGTCCAGCAACACGGCCATGTTGGGCAAGCCATAATTAATTAACTAGGTTGTGATACGTCCTAGTGTTTCATTTAGAGATAAAATGCATCAAGCCATCCAAAACAAAGTAGCATGCACACACGTCAACCAGTCCAAAGAATAACAAATGATAAGTAAAGAGGAAACATCAGCCCTAGTTGTACTACTAGTGCTACACTCGTTGAACCCAGCCTGTTCCTCCTAGACTACTCGTCTTCTCTACTAATCCAAGAACAGAACCAGCCCCCCCCTCACCCCTCTCTCTCCCCAAGAACAGAGCATGGCCGCCGCCGCCTCGATCTGCCCCGTCCGGGCATCTCCCGCGACTTGGCGGACACCTACAGATTCTCTTCGTCTCCCTCTACCGATTCCCCTCCATCAATTCAATCCGCCACCACCATCAAACCCAGCGCCGTCTGCATCGGGTCCGATGGGTTCACCACCGGCCGCAGCAGCAACGGCATCTCCCTGCCTACAACTTCCTCCAGCAGAGCTGCACGCATGAGGCGTGCAACTACGGCCGTCAGGTGCGAGCGGCTTCACCGGCGCGGCTCCGGCAACTTGGCCGCTACCAGCGCCCGGCTCGCCTTTGTCTACTGCTACTAGTGTAAGTGCCAGTCCAAATTCCTCTCTGTGCAGTGTTCTTGCTTCTACTGCAAGTGTTTGTGCCGTGACTCTGACTCCCCTTACTGCCATGCTTCTTGTTAATCTCAAGACCAAGGAATTAATCAAGCTTTACTCTTGTGGTGTGGACGTGGTCTGCAGATTTGCTCCATATTGTTTATCATTATTTTTGGCTCTACTATGCTATCCCTGCACTACTATGATTCTTTTTATTAAGCTCAAAACTAGGAATTAACCAGTGAATCCCCACTGTTAAAGGCTTACTGCAAATCTATGTGTGGCAAGTTAATTGCTTGTGATGGTTAGGTGCTGCCACAAATTAAATCTACGTATTCCTACTGTGTGTGCGGCGCACACTCCTCTCTGAACCCCACAAACAACCAAGTGAACAGCAACATTGATAGACTCAAATTATACTAAGGGAAACCGGAAAAAGTGAGTGATATATTCTAGCAAGATTTCATTTGTGCAAAAGTTAAATGGGTTATTTTCGGTACAGGGTAAGTGAGACATACCATCTTGATATTTATTTCTTAACAGAATATTAACCAACCAATGTTTACTGAAAACGACAGTGGTCAAGTAGCATACACAGATTGTTTGGCCCCAAAGCTACACATGGAATCTTAATAATGGGTTAATTTCTAAGATTAAATTCTTAGCATGTCAGATCTAATACAAGGTAGAGATGGACACACACATAGATTTTCTTTTACAGCTACACATGAATCACAAAACTGCAATGTCTTTGTTTTCCTCCATCTAGTTTATGTTTTTTTCTTTCCTTTCACTAACTATTGTTTCTCTTTTTACAGCAAGGTAACTAGAGTCCAGAAGATCAGGTGTTCATGTTCTAAGCAAAGCTAAAGATGGATCAAGGTGCCAAGCATCAAGCAAACAGAGCTGCAAAAGCAAGGTACTTGAATAGTACCTGATCGCAACTCAGCATTCGACCAAAAGAGTGGATGGGGATGGTCGGAAGAGCTTGGTTCTCTCTCTTGTGCATGTTGTGTGCAGTAGAGGAGGTGAAAGGTGAAAGGTGCAGGCTGCTATTTATAGTAGTGTAGGATGCTATGTCGGTTTGGTAAAATGGAGCAGGTGGCTGGCATGCATGGTTGCATGCGCATGCAAGGCTCCACTTGTAATCATGTGAGCTGTACAATGGACAAGTGTGTAGTGCTTGGTTGGACATTAGTTGGCATTTTCTTCATGCCTAAGTATATGGCCTATTAGTTGTTTGTAAAATTTTAATTTTACATTGGGCTCAAGAAACATTGTAAAAAAAACACATCAAAGTTTGGCTGTGATCCAAATTAAGATCAATATCCTGGATGTTGTTCGTGGCGATTCTAATATGTATTTAGCAATATGGATGTATCCTACTATCGTCAAAAAGACTGTTATATTTGTTTGAGTATTTTTTTTGACATCGCCTGATCTGTGTGTAAAAAAAAAGAGAGACAATGGTTGGATTGTAAATTTACATGCTATATGGAGGTTTGGAGAAGAGACGTTGTATATAGCTAAATACTAACCTTTGTTTTGGTTGATTTTTGACATATTCGTGTTGTGGTTAATTTAATTACTTAACTGATTATGCCTTGTGACATTGACGTCGTCAAAAATATCGTTATCTAATTTTGAGGGGTTTTACATCCCTTCCCCCTTAGAAAAATTTCGTCCTCGAAATTTGAGTTGCACCCCGAATAGGCAGTGGTATTTTTCTTCGAGGTCATTCTTTGATGTCGACTTCAAATTTTGGGTTGCACCTCGAATAGTCAGGCCAAGGTCTAACCCTCTTAGGCCAATCACATATAGGCTAGGATTGAAGATTATATCCTCAATGCACATGGGACGGTTGTGGCAGATATGCTCCAGAGATATTAGGCCTCCGAGTGAGTATTTCTATGAGTCTGGCTAGGGAGGTCTGGTCCAAACTACATGTCTCAGCGAAGTGTTGTGATGTGTTGCTCCGAGTGTTAAAGACAATAATACTAAGCCTACTGCAAGAGGGATTAGTAGGTTACCCTTGAACACGTGTGAAGCTGAATCCACTTGTGCCGCATCCATGTGTGTCAGGCAATATGGTCCACGTGCTAGACCGCCACGGCCATGCCCGCGGCTAGCAACAGGCTCGGTCGCACGTACTTGTGCTGAATTAGTCTGATGCTTATTTTGAGGTTTGACAGTTCCATTCGCGTCAGACTGTGGTTGACTCTTGCTTGGGCACTGGTTTTTATAGTGACCTTTTTGTCCACAACCAAAACATACAACACTCGCCTTTGGGCAGTCTCGAGCCATGTGTGATCCACCACACACATGACACTTGATAGGGGCTTTGGGAGGTATAAAGGATGGTCTAGGAGCTTGAGGGAAAGGAGGACGGATGGGTCCGACCATTGGTCGGCGGACTAGTCCAACAAGGTTGTTTCCACTCCTCATGGGGAACCTTGCGTCCATCCTAGCTTTCTTCCGCCGTTCTTCCTCTATGGCTAATTGCCGGTTCTCGATTGTAATGACTCGGTCTACTAGCTCCCGAAACTCAGTTATTTTTATAGGAGCTATAATAAGTTGTATGGATGGGTTCAATCCTTCTATGAACCGGTACACCTTTTTGGTCTCAGTGTTTGTGTCCTCTGGTGCATAGCGGGACAGTGAGTTAAACTCATCTAGGTACTCTGCGATGGTCTTAGACCCTTGCTTGAGGTTCAGGAATTCCTTCCTCTTTATTTCCATTGCACTTTGCGGGACATAGTTATCTCGAAATCTCCTCTTAAATTCGTCCCAAGTAACTATGTGGTTTTCGGGTATGATAATTTGGACATTTCTCCACCATGTGGCAGCAGGACCAATTAACTGATGAGATGCATACCGAACCTTTTCTTGGTCCGTGCATCCCACAGTGTTAAGTTTCAGCTCTATGTCCATCAACCAATCATCTGCAGCTAATGGATCTGTGGCGGTTGAAAAGGTTGGTGGTCTAGTCTTTTGGAAGTCTCCAATCGTGACACCTTGTTCTGGGTTTTTAGTCAGTTGGTCTCTCATCATAACAAACATCTGTTCCATGAACTTATTCTGGTGTTCTAGAGAGTCTCGACGAGATTGCTCCATCCACTGGTACATTAGAGCAAGTTGATCGGATCCCGGGGCATGAGGGGGTAATGGTGGCGGTGGAGGTAACGTCACTCTAGACGGCAAATCTGCCATGTTCCTTAGCGACTCGGGTGCTAAATCTGATGGGTTCCCATTCTCTTCGAACGACTGACTACCAGATGCCATCGCTACCAAACTGGTGGGCAAGACATAGGTTATAACGATAGCTACTACATGTGAAAATATTTTATTTATTTGATTAGAGGTGAGATTTTAGCCCAAACAGTACACTTCACACTTACTTTTTTTGGAGCATCAATTTAAACAGTGCACTTAACAGCGGCATACTAGAAAATTTTGTGAAACATTTTTTTTGACTTGTTGGCTGAAGAATAAAAGCAGTCAAACAAAGTGATTTTTTTATCATGACAGAGGCAAGAGATTAATCACAATTCAAAAAAATAGAGCCATTTGCACATGCACATGCACACACAAGTTCTTCACGTACCGGATTAAAAACATTCAATCATCAAGTGCCTGACATACATCAATTGAACTCATGCAGTGCTAGGAAAAATGTAGCAGCATCAACACATAATATATATACTAGCCCAACACGTGATGTACCAAGGCATGGACTTGAATGAAGAGATCACCCAAAAAAAAGCTAACATACATCAGACGCCATTATGAAGCATTGGCAACAACGTGGCAACAACATCACATACAGTATTCCATCATACAGAGCAAGGAGCATAAAAAGAATGAGAATTTAAAATGAACATGGAGGCATGGCATATGCATCACACGAGATCATCTAGTAGTAGAATATCAGTACATCCATAAGTCCACCGGTCCACATGAATACATCACATAACATAATAGCAACACCACGCATGACTATTTGTCGTACCATCAGGTTACCATGACTATCTGTATATGTACCTAGAACAAAAGTATGTATGTCGCCCTATCTGCCTGTCGGGACCAACCTGGGTAAATATGGCTGTGTAAACTCTCGAAGGGCAGCTATGTCTACGAGACCTTTCTAATTATGTACAAAATCCAAAAGGACAGCCTCCATGCATCCGCCTAAACATCTAATGAGTGGTGGAACTAACTCTGCGAGGAGTAACAATCTAGCATGATGCCACAACCTTGCTAGAATACTAACTACTACTACTAATAGTACCAAGTCAATCCTCCCTGATGAAAAGACTAGGTGAAATGGTGAGGAGCAAGTCGGGGTTGAGGGCAGAAGTCGGTGAAGGTATAGACTGACTGGGTGCAGTGCCTCTGAAGAGTGCCTACTTGGTCTAACAGGTCCTGAACAAGCTGAGGTGTAGGTGGACACCCGTACGGTGTAGAGGGACGAGACACTACTTGAGCGGGGGAACCCCTAAAAACTCTAGGAGTTGGGCAGTCTGCACGAGTGGGTGGAACTGCCGGGTACAAATGAGGAAGAGCGGCAGTCAGAGTTAGTGGTGGTAAAAACGTGGGAGGTAAGACAGGAGGGCGTGGTGGAAGTGGAAGGAAAGCAGAAGTGGACGCAAAAAGGTGAAGGAGCGACAGTGGGTGGAGGTGCTGACGAATTCCCTGACTACTCTTATTGATGAGACCAATTGCCTCTACCCACACAAACAAGGAGAAGGTGGCAGGCATGGAAAAGATGTAAAGTGGCATTCCATGCCGTGCCCTGAAGTGCTGAAGCAAAGTTGTAATGTGCGACACTGTACCTAGATGGGACATCTAAGCCCTCGGGTATGTGCACTGTGACTAAGTACCCCGTGGAACACGGGTCATGAAACACTGTGTAGTACAGTGCAAGCAACACAACAAGAATACCAAGAAGCTCAATCAAGAATAGAGCAAAACCACAGTACTCGCCACCCGTGGGACACAATCTACCACTCAACATCCTACATTAAGAAAATTAAGAATTTAGTAAAAAAAACTGATCTAGGACAAAATAATTACGTATATTCTGAACACATTTTACTTGCATAATTCTAAGTATGAGGTTTAATTTATTTAATCTAGTCTTGACTTGAGTCACTTTTTTTTCAAAGAGTATATATAGGAGAGGTAGAACTTGAGATGAGAAGAGATGGATTTTTTTTGAGAAACTTCTATTTTCTTTAGGTAAGGAGGGAACCTATCTTTCCTAAGGCTTGACGGTCTCTAACTAAGTACATGACTGTTTCCTTAACGATGCTCTGATACCACCTCTTCTGTGACGCCCCGTTATGTCCGACAGAGTCAGGCGTAACGGAAGCCGTCACTTCAGAGTTGCGCCAGGCTCAGTTAAGGAGAACAGTATCATGTACAAGACTGTGCAGCTGCCATGAGTAGGCAAGCTTTTATTACATTGACACCTCAAGTGTCGACTAAGCCTAAGCGACCATGACGATAGATCGTCATCCACTTCTAGTTACGAGCCTTCTAGACCAACCATGGAGGGCATCTACTCTTCATAGCCTTGATTGTCGACTTCCTCATAAACATACTCCACTTCAGAATAACCGAAGTCATTAAGATGACCAGACTCATCATAAGTACCATTCTCTATCGCCTCAAAGTTCTCACAACTCTCTTGTTCGAAAAACAACATAAGTGCAGCTGAGTACGTATAAAATACGTACTCCGCAAGTCGCCGGGAAAAGTGGATGCATGAGTCTTTAAAGAGGAAAAACTTTACCGGCCACGGCTACAACCAGCGAGCCATTAGCTCAAAAATACTTTGTAGGTAAAAATATTTTCCCTTAACCCTTTTTGTTGAAAACCAAATTTTATTTATAAAATCTACTGGCGACAGAGCGACGTGGGATCTTACATCCTGTGTTAGAGGAAAACCCACACGAAGCACTTCCAAACCCGGAAGCTGGGAGTGATATCACATTTACACTGATCAGAGGTGTACTGCTTTGCCCATAGCATCACTTGGTCCAAGTCGTCCATGCGCTACCCGTGCGCACGACTAGACCAAGGAACCAAAACCTTTAACCAGCCCGTACACTACCTCTGCTTTTCCACCTTGCCTTACTAAAGGCCCGCGGGTCGAGACCCCTGACCGGCGGTCCCGCCCTAGGGTGACTGTACCTACCCGGCTACAGCCACCTTCTCACCCATGCAGAGGCAGCTACTTGGCATGGGTAGTCGGTTCAGCCCGTCCCATTCCAGGTCTATGGTCAGTACGATTTGCGCCGCTTTTGAAGTAAGCGCTAGTTGGTTGTGTCCTAATGTGATACTCTATGTAGAGGAGCCCGCCATCCAAGCCAACCCTACCCGGGTTGCCTTCACCAACATGAGCTCCCCTACCCACCCAATAATTATTTATAATGTAACCCTGCCCGGGTCACAACTATTTAATACAGATACTTCACCTGATCTGATCCAATTGTCAGAATCAGTGGATCCACCTGATCCAAAACTCATTTCATTTATGAAAAATATTTATTTTTAATTCTTAAGCAAAAATTTTGAAATGACCCATAGCCCCAAAAACATTTATCAAGACATGGTCAAGGAGATGACGACTTGCCGGATAGTGCTTCGACCAACTCGGAACCACCAGGAGTGGCTCCTATAGATCCGAGATCTGCTCCTGATAATTATTTCACAAACATGTTTATATTTCCTAATTTAAAATCTAAAGGTCCAGCAACACGGCCATGTTGGGCAAGCCATAATTAATTAACTAGGTTGTGATACGTCCTAGTGTTTCATTTAGAGATAAAATGCATCAAGCCATCCAAAACAAAGTAGCATGCACACACGTCAACCAGTCCAAAGAATAACAAATGATAAGTAAAGAGGAAACATCAGCCCTAGTTGTACTACTAGTGCTACACTCGTTGAACCCAGCCTGTTCCTCCTAGACTACTCGTCTTCTCTACTAATCCAAGAACAGAACCAGCCCCCCCCCTCACCCCTCTCTCTCCCCAAGAACAGAGCACGGCCGCCGCCGCCTCGATCTGCCCCGTCCGGGCATCTCCCGCGACTTGGCGGACACCTACAGATTCTCTTCGTCTACCTCTACCGATTCCCCTCCATCAATTCAATCCGCCACCACCATCAAACCCAGCGCCGTCTGCGATCGGGTCCGATGGGTTCACCACCGCCGCAGCAGCAACGGCATCTCCCTGCCTACAACTTCCTCCAGCAGAGCTGCACGCATGAGGCGTGCAACTACGACCTCAGTGCGGCGGCTTCACCGCACGGCTCCGCAACATGGCCGCTACCAGCACCGGCTCGCCTTTGTCTACTGCTACTAGTGTAAGTGCCAGTCCAAATTCCTCTCGTGCAGTGTTCTTGCTTCTACTGCAAGTGTTTGTGCCGTGACTCGACTCCCCTTACTGCCATGCTTCTTGTTAATCTCAAGACCAAGGAATTAATCAAGCTTTACTCTTGTGGTGTGGACGTGGTCTGCAGATTTGCTCCATATTGTTTATCATTATTTTTGGCTCTACTATGCTATCCCTGCACTACTATGATTCTTTTATTAAGCTCAAAACTAGGAATTAACCAGTGAATCCCCACTGTTAAAGGCTTCTGCAAATCTATGTGTGGCAAGTTAATTGCTTGTGATGGTTAGGTGCTGCCACAAATTAAATCTAAGTATTCCTCTGTGTGTGTGCGGCACTCCTCTCTGAACCCCACAAACAACCAAGTGAACAGCAACATTGATAGACTCAAATTATACTAAGGGAAACCGGAAAAAGTGAGTGAGATATTCTAGCAAGATTTCATTTGTGCAAAAGTTAAATGGGTTATTTTGATGCACAGGTAAGTGAGACATACCATCTTGAGATTTATTTCTTAACAGAATATTAACCAACCAATGTTTCTTGAAACGATAGTGGTCAAGTAGCATACACAGATTGTTTGGCCCCAAAGCTACACATGCAATCTTAATAATGGGTTAATTTCTAAGATTAAATTCTTAGCATGTCAGATCTAATACAAGGTAGAGATGGACACACACATAGATTTTCTTTTACAGCTACACATGAATCACAAAACTGCAATGTCTTTGTTTTCCTCCATCTAGTTTATGTTTTTTTCTTTCCTTTCACTAACTATTGTTTCTCTTTTTACAGCAAGGTAACTAGAGTCCGAAGATCAGGTGTTCATGTTCTAAGCAAAGCTAAAGATGGATCAAGGTGCCAAGCATCAAGCAAACAGAGCTGCAAAAGCAAGGTACTTGAATAGTACTGATCGCAACTCAACATTCGACCAAAAGAGTGGATGGGGATGGTCGGAAGAGCTTGGTTCTCTCTCTTGTGCGTGTTGTGTGCAGTAGAGGAGGTGAAAGGTGAAAGGTGCAGGCTGCTATTTATAGTAGTGTAGGATGCTATGTCGGTTTGGTAAAATGGAGCAGGTGGTGGCATGCATGGTTGCATGCGCATGCAAGGCTCCACTTGTAATCATGTGAGCTGTACAATGGACAAGTGTGTAGTGCTTGGTTGGACATTAGTTGGCATTTTCTTCATGCCTAAGTATATGGCCTATTAGTTGTTTGTAAAATTTTAATTTTACATTGGGCTCAAGAAACATTGTAAAAAACACATCAAAGTTTGGCTGTGATCCAAATTAAGATCAATATCCCGGATGTTGTTCGTGGCGATTCTAATATGTATTTAGCAATATGGATGTATCCTACTATCGTCAAAAAGACTGTTATATTTGTTTGAGAATTTTTTTGACATCTTTGATCGTGTGTAAAAAAAAGAGAGACAATGGTTGGATTGTAAATTTACATGCTATATGGAGGTTTGGAGAAGAGACGTTGTATATAGCTAAATACTAACCTTTGTTTTGGTTGATTTTTAACATATTCGTGTTGTGGTTAATTTAATTACTTAACTGATTATGCCTTGTGACATTGACGTCATCAAAAATATCGTTATCTAATTTTGAGGGGTTTTACAGGTGCATTCTATTATTGTATACCATGTGAGAAGTAAATCAAATTTGGCTGTACTAAATACATGAGAAACAAATACAATTGCTATATTTCCAAGTTGTTAAGCATGCTTGGTTTCGTTAACTGTCTGATCCTCTATTAGGAGTATGTTATATTGTGCAATGTGGTGCTTAGTTAATGTTTGGTTCATTTGTTGTGGTGTTTAGTTAACTGTTTGGTTCAATTCTGCAATGCGATGTTCAATTGTTGTGGGTGCATTCTGTTATTGTATACCATGTGAGGAATAAATTGAATTTGTCTGTACTAAGTACATGAGAAACAAATACAATTGCTATATTTCCAAACTGTTAAGCATGCTTGGTTTGGTTAACTGTCTGATCTTCTATTAGGAGTATGTTATATTGTGCAATGTGGTGATCTATTAATGTTTGGTTCATTTGTTATGGTGTTTAGTTAACTACTTGGTTCAATTCTGCAATACGATGTCCAATTGTCGTGGGTAGAATTTTGTATTATTGTGCATGTGAGGAATAAATCGAATTTGGCTGCACTTAATACATGAGAAACATATACAAGTGCTATATTTCCTAGTTCTTAATCATGCTTGGTTTCGATAAATGGGTTTTCCATGTGGCTTGAATTAGTCCAATAAATCTGCAATGTGCTTATTTTTCATCAACATATTTTACTGATAGCATGCGAACCCTTACTTAACCTGATGACTAACTACCTTATATGTGTTGCAGGGAAACAATGGAAAGCACTGAGGTTTACAATCGAGGTTAGCACGTGCATGGTCCATTGTCTAATAACACATTATTGTGCAACTGCGGGAACCATTCTAATATTTAGGTTTTTAACAATTTGGTCTTGCACATGTAGGTCATGCTGTCAGAGGTTTTGACCCACTGTTCGACCCTTTTTGCATATGGGGAAATGAGTTGTCCATGACTATCAATCAAGTCAAGAAACTCAGAAAGATTGTTAGGATAAAGAAATTAGCGACAAAAAACAACAAGATCTTTGTCTGCACAATGAAGAAGACATTAGTTAACTACAAGATGGTACTAACTATTATACCTTGCCTTTTTTTCATTCCTTTGCCCCATTTCCAATATAGAGAAGATATTTATGCACATCCTTGTTTTTAGGCCTTTCCAAAGCAGTTCACTGATGATTACCTCTCAAACCACCTCTATGGTGAGGAGGCGAGGAAGGTTTTCATACAACACCCAAGGTTCAATATTGAAGTGTTCCTGAAGAGGACGAAGGATGGACGGTCAATCATCCATAGGCACTGGCCTAAAGTTGCAAAGACCTTCAACATGAATGAAGGCTCAATATTCGCCTTCCGCTTCAGTAGTTTTCCAGATGAGATGCATCTTTCAATGTACCGTCTATGATGCTAATTTCGAAAGGTTCTAGATGTTGCATGTGAAACTTGGTGTTGGTGCAGTTGTGTAATGGGGTAGCTGAGTGCTGAAGCTATATCATGTTGTACTCTGATGTATTTCAATTACGAAATCATGCTTCCTTAATATGGAAATGAAATATATTATGTGCTTAATATGAATGTCAATTAGATTAATAAATGGATTGTTAATAGTAGAGCAATTAGCCTGCTAATGGCCAATTAGCCTACTAATTGGGCTTTTCTATTTCAAACAGTTATTCAGAAAACACCATGGGCGATGATCTCAGGCAACGCACACAGTTTCTAGGAATAAACCATGTTGGATAAATGAACAATCACACATGACATTCTCTTGAAAATTGTTTGCGTTAGGCCACCTTGCACAAATGTTTACCACATAAAAACTGTGTGTGATGGACAACCTTTGCCACACAATTTCTTCTATGCACCATGTGTAATGCATACAATAACGCAAACTACAAAGTTGTTAATATCGTGTGCAATGGCAATGCTATCTGTCGGTGGAAATGACACCTATGGGATCACTGGGATCCCTCCACGGTTGGCGGGCGCGGGGATGTGCAAAGAGCGGGTCTAGGAGCCAGCACAAAGGTCGTTTACCCAGGTTTGGGCCGCGAAGATGCGTAAAACCCTAGTCCTGCTTTGGTGTATATTTGAGTGTTCTTGAGCTCTCGAACTAGCTATGATGCGTGCGTAGTTCAAAAGACCCGAATCCTTCTCCAGTATGCCTCAGGCCTCCTTTTATAGTCAAAAGGGGTCACCACAGTGGCACACAAGAGGTGGAAAGGTATATGGTGTGAAAGAACATGTGGTGCCCCATGTTTGGTTTTGGTAATTGATGACAATCTCTATGGACTAATGGCTGTCTTGAGTTATATTTGGAGGATTTGTCCATAGGATTTTCTTGAAGTCCACGTGTTGGTTTCAAGGAGTTTATGAGTTGACCAAGGTGCTATTAAGGAATTATCCAAAGATTGGTCATGTGAGTGTTGAGCTTATTGCAAGCATGTCTTGAAGAAGAAGATTGTGTGATCATTCATGTTTAACTTCAAGACATCATCCAAATGAAGAGCGTTGGAAAGATTCAAGGTTGATCAAGACTAAGTCAAGTGTGAATCAAGTTGATCAACTCAAAAAGCATAGAAGATGTACCAAGAGGGATCAAGTGATCCCATGGTATGGTAAGCATTGTCCATTGTGCTTTGCGTACTAACCCATGGTCTATGTGAGAGTTCTATGTGGGGTTAGGTACGTGTTCATGGGCATGCGTTAAGAGGAAGATATCACTCTGTAGCGACCAGACCTCAAACAGTCTGATCTCTATGCATCAGTGTCATCCCTGGATCAGTAATGCTGACACGCACAGTACTTGAAGGATTTATTACAGAGTAGCAATCACACACTTATTACATCGAATGTCTCCAAAGAGAAATTATTACAATAAATATGGCTTAAGGCCATCTAATAACGATAACAGCGGAAGGCTTGGAAGATAAGTGAGTCCATCAACTCCAACGGCATCACTGAGTATAGAACCACGATCCTAAGGCATCTTACTCGTCATCTGAAAAGTCTGCAACATGGACGTTGCAGCCCGAAAATGGGTCAACACATGGAATATGCTGGCAAAGTAACACATAGAGAGTAATGAAAGAATATAGCTATACCACATGCATACATGGCTGGTGGAAAGCTCTATGGTTACAGTTTTGCATAAAGCCACTTTCTCCCTACTGCAAAGGAATAAATTTATTTAACCATCATGGTGGTTGTTAAACATTGAGAATGGTTGACAGCATTCTCAATCCCAATTAAGTAACATCATCATTAAACAAACCCAACAATATTAATTAGAGTAACGTGATGAGATTCACATGATAATCCAAGTACTAGATACTCAAAACGTCCATAGCCGGGGATACGACTAATCATGATTAGTTTATACACTCTGCAGAGGTTGCGCACTTTTCCCCACACGACTCGACCTCCTCCATTGGGATTCTCGCACTACATGGTGTTTGAGAAACAGATGACCGAGACATAGTCTTTCAGAAGCGCTAGCACCTTACGATGGGTAGACCGTACGAACCTACATCCCCTACATCTGCTAGTCTACCAATGTAAGAGTTCACACGACTTAGTCAATTATGCTAGAGCCCATAATAGCATGTGGCTGCGTACAGAAGTTTCTAGCATGAATAATCTTATGATCCCTTTGAGCCTGGGTGGCGGTCCAAAAACAAACCGGCAATCCTAGAATACCCAGGAACCTCAATCCACCCAGATGTGTATTAAAGTTGCCACCTTAATTAAACCATTAATAAACAATCTCACATCTGTCATGGATACACTCACCCAATCCACGTCTACTAGCATAGCATGGCATAATAAGCAAACGTAGAAGTAACTCCCAAAGGTTTGATAATAAAACAGGTAATAGGTACAACCTCATCTACTTCCCAAAACCCACATGTTAATTAGATCCTAATCATGCAATTATTTGAAGATTGATCTAATGCAATAAAAACTGGGTAATAAAGAAGTATGATCAAAGTGTTCTTGCCTTGCTGATGATCCGTGAAACCTAGGGATTCGAAGTAGCAAGCGGCGCAATCCGGGTACACTATCGCAAGCAAACAAACAAACAAGCATACAATAAGTACTCATTTAATGCACAGGTAAAACTCAAATAAGAGATCTAACCAGAAAATTCAACTTAAGAACTCCAGTTTGCAAAAAGAATCAAATCGAACGAAGAAACAAAACTCAAACGGCGAAAGAAACAAGCTTCATTTACTAATCTAGACCTAAGTCAAATTTTACAGAAGCAAAAACTTGTTTGAGTAGATTATTCGGAAAGAGGGTTTTGAGACGACACTTTGGGCGCTTGAATCGCCTGATTCCGATAAACGAGCGAAAAATTAAACTAAAACAAAAATTGGATCAGAAATCACGATCAGAAAAATCGTGGAATAAATCCGAGAAAAGAAAAACGACAAACAGATTAACGAACGAACGTTCGTTATCTGGATCTAAATGACGAACGCGTCCGTTAAAACGAACGAACGAGCGAATGCTCGCTAAATAACTAACCGAAAAAAACGATCTAAAAAATAAAAAAAACTAGTGTTTTTTAAAAAAAACCGAAGTGGTTTTTCTCAAAAAAAAAACGGCGTCGGCGGCGGCTCGGGTGGTACCTCCGGCGAGGTCCTCCGGTGGGGCGGGGAGGCTCCGGTGGGGCTGGTGAGGCGGCGGGACTCGGCGGGGTAGGGTGGGCGATGGCGGCGACTGCAGCAGCGCGGCGCACGACGGCGGCTCCAATGGCGGGATGGTGGCGGCGGCTGCGGCTTGGGGTCCTAAGGGGCCCCGCTGGGTATTAAAGGGAGGGCAAGGGGCGGGGAGGGGCAAGCAGCGGCGGGAGGCGGAGTCCGGCTCGGACTCTGGGCGGCGGCGCTGGCAAGCCGGCCTGGCTGGGCTTGCCCAATGAGCTGATCGCGTTTTTTAAATAATTTCGCCAAACAAAAATAATTCTAGAAAATTAAATAAAATCTAAAAATACCAAAATAAACTTACATCGTCCAAATAAAATATTTAGAACAAGATGAACATTTTTTGGTCCTAAAATGCATTTTTGAAAATCATGCAATTTTTCCTAAATTCAAATAAAATAGCAAAAACACCAAAATAAATCTTATTTGATTTTTTATTAAATCCTCATTATTTCTCTATTTTGGGAAAGTCATTTTATTCCCTCTCTCTTATTTTTGTGATTGAAATAATTGAAGATAAAATAAATAAATCAAATGATCCTATTTTCAAAATTTGAGAAAGCTCAAATATGAAAATAACGAAATCCCCAACTCTCTCTGTGGGTCCTTGAGTTGCGTAGAATTTTCTAGGATCAAGGCAAAATGCATTAAATATGATATGCAATAATGATCTATTTGTATAACATTCCAAATTGAAAATTTGGGATGTTACAAACCTACCACTCTTAAGATGAATCTCGCCCTCGAGATTCGGGTTGGCTAGAAAATAGGTGAGGGTGGTCCTTCAGCAAATCTTCCTCTCGCTCCCAGGTGGATTCATCCTTGGTGTGGTGGCTCCACTGAACTTTACAAAACTTGATAACCTTGTTGCGGGTGACTCGGTTGGCATATTCAAGAATCTTAACTGGTTTCTCCTCATAGGTCAAATCACTGTCCAACTGAATCGCCTCTAGTGGCACTGTATCTCTCAGCGGTATATCAGCCATCTCCGCGTGGCACTTCTTCAACTGAGAAACGTGGAACACATCGTGAACTCCTGACAATATCTCAGGCAATTCCAACTTGTAGGCAACTTCTCCCATACGTTCCAAAATTTGTATGGTCCCACAAAACGTGGCGCTAACATTCTCTTAACACCAAAACGCTTAACTCCTCGTAGTGGAGATACACGAAGATAGACTCTATCTCCGACGTCGTAAACTGTCTCCTTGCGTTTTGCATCTGCGTAGCTTTTCTGCGTGGACTAGGCTACCTTGAGCCTGTCACGAATCAACTTCACTTTTCGTTCAGAATCCTTAATTAAATCCGGTCCAAACAACTGACGGTCTCCAACTTCATCCCAAGACAACGGGGTTCTGCACCTCCTTCCGTATAAGGCTTCGAAAGGGGCCATCTTCAAACTGGATTGATAACTGTTGTTGTAAGAGAACTCTGCATATGGCAAATTGTCGTCCCAACTAGAACCATAATCTAGCGCACAAGCTCTCAGCATATCCTCCAAAATCCGATTGACTCTCTCGGTCTGTCCATCTGTTTGCGGATGAAAAGTCAGATGTAACTCTAGCCCGTACCCAAAGTTTCGTGCAACCGATTCCGAACTTGGAGGTAAACCGGGTTCCTCTATCGATACAATGCTCCTTGGAACTCCATGCGGACATACGATCCTGGTCATGTATATCTTGGCCAACTTAGCACCGTGTAAGTGGTCTTCCTTTCGAATGAAATGGACTACCTTCGTCAAACGATCGACTACAACCCAAATCGAGTCATAGCCTGAACGAGTCCTGGGCAATCCCGTGATAAAATCCATGCCTAACTTATCCCACTTCCATTCGGGTATCGGCAATGGTTGCAGCAATCCTGCTGGCTTCTGATGCTCTGCCTTTACTCTCTGACATACATCACAAACTGCTACATACTCCGCAATATCCTTCTTCATTCTGGTTCACCAGAAAGTCTCCCTTAAATCCAAGTACATCTTAGTATTACCTGGGTGAATTGAATATAGCGAATCATGGGCCTCTTGCAAAATCAACTTCCTGATCTCTGGCTTATTAGGCACATAAACACGGTCTTCAAACCATAAGGTATCATGCTCATCCTCACAAAATTCCTTGGCTTTTCCTTTGCTCATCTTCTCCTTTATCTCAGCAATTTCCTTGTCGGTCTTCTGAGCTTCTCTGATCTTATCCATCAAAGTCGACTGAATTTCTAATGTTTCTACATAGCCTCTCGGAACTATCTCCAAACATAGTTCGCAAAGTTCCTCGGCTAACTCCTTTGGCAATCCTGCGGTCATGAGTGTATTGACATGGCTCTTACGGCTCAACGCATCGGCTACTACGTTAGCCTTTCCAGGGTGATACTGCAATGTCATATCATAATCTTTGATGAGCTCTAACCATCTCCTTTGCCTGAGATTCAACTCCTTCTGCGTGAAAATGTACTTCAAACTCTTGTGATCCGTGTACACCTCACAATGATTTCCAATAAGAAAATGTCTCCATGTTTTCAACGCATGCACTACGGCTGCTAACTCCAAATCATGCATGGCATAATTCAACTGATGGGGTTTAAGCTGTCGTGAGGCATACGAAACAACTCTCCCCTACTGCATAAGCACTGCTCCAAGTCCTCGACGTGAAGCGTTGCAATACACCTCGTAATCCTTGGTCTGATCTGGCAGAGTCAACACTGGCGATGTAACTAGACGTTCCTTCAATTCTTGAAAACTGGCCTCACATTCCTCAGTCCAATTGAACTTGGTATCCTTCTTCAACAACTCCGTCATGGGCTTTGCAATCTTAGAAAAATTCTCAATGAATCTCTAGTAGTATCCTGCCAGTCCAAGAAAACTCCTGATCTCTCCAACTTTCGTTGGTGCTACCCAATTTGTCACGGTGACAACCTTGGTGGGGTCTACTGCTATACCTTCTCTGGATATAACATGTCCGAGGAATCCAACTTCCTTTAACCAAAATTCACATTTGCTGAACTTGGCGTATAACTAGTGCTCTCTGAGCTTCTCCAATACCAAACGCAAATGCTCCTTATGCTCTTCTTTGTTCTTTGAGTAGACCAAAATATCATCAATGAATACCACAATGAACTTATCCAGAAACTCCATAAATACTTTGTTCATCATGTTCATGAAATAGGCAGGTGTGTTAGTTAGACCAAATGACATAACGGTATACTCGTACAGCTCATACCTAGTGGTAAAAGCCGTCTTAGGTATATCCTGCTCTCAAATCTTCAGCTGATGGTATCCTGATCGCAAATCGATCTTGGAAAATATCTTTGCTCCTTGCAATCGGTCAAACAGATCATTTATCATCGGCAGTGGGTACTTGTTCTTGATGGTTACTGCATTCAATCCTTAATAATCAACAACCATCCTTTATGATTCGTCCTTCTTCTCCACTAAAAGTACTGGTGATCCCCAAGGTGAAGAACTTGGGCGAATGTAACCTTTATCCAGTAACTCCTTAATCTGACTTTTAATCTCCTCCAAATCTTTTGCTGGCATCCTGTATGGTCTCTTGGATATCGGCCCTATGCCTGGCAAAAGTTCAATCAAAAACTCGATGCCCCTATCCGGTGGCATGCCTGGCAACTCTTCTGGAAATACATCAGGAAAATCCTTCACTACTAGTACTTCCTCCTGCACAACTCCTGATAAGGAATTTACGTGCATCCTCCTCGGTTCATGTCTGGATACATACTTGATCCTCTTCCCTTCTGGCGTTGTAAGTAAAATTGTCTTACTGGCACATTCAATGTTCCCGCCATACTTCGATAACCAATCCATGCCTAATATCACATCCAATCCTTGTGATTCCAATACTATTAGGTCTGAGGGAAACACGTAGTTACCAATCCTTAATGGTAACCGATCACACCATAGCCTGGCCATATACTCTGCTCCAGGCGAGGTTACTAACATGGGTGTCTTGAGGGCTTGGGTTGGAAATTTATACTTATCCACAGATCCCCTTGATATGTATGAATGCGATGCACCAGTATCAAAAAGAACGAGTGCAGTAAATGACTTAGCCAAAAACTTACCTATTACTGCATCGGGTTGGGCTTCAACCTCCTCCACGCTAACGTGGTTCACCTGTCCTCTGTTGAAAGGGTTTGGCTTCTTCCCAGAGCTTCCATTGCCATTTCCATTCTGGCCTTCAGGGCATACATTGGTGTAATGTCCGGTCTTTTGGCATTTAAAGCAGGTGACTTGACTCAGATCTCTCTTGGCTGGTGTTGAGGGGTTGGTACGGTTCTAGCCATTACTCCCTCCATTCCCGTTACCATTCTTGGAACCATTATGGTTGTGCGAGCTACCACCTCCATGGGTATGCTGGAACTGTCCTCCCGACTTTGGGGTAAAACGTGGCTTCTGCTGAGCTCCAGAATTGTACTTCCCTTGTCCATACTTCCTCTTGCGGTTTTCAATCTGCTGCTGCTTCCCTTCAATCATGAGAGCACGGTCTACCAACTCCTGGTAGTTGTTGAAACTTGCTACCATCAACTGCATGCTCAGCTCATCATTCAGTCCTTCCAGAAACTTCTCTTGTTGAGCTGCATCTGTAGCAACGTTATCTGGGGCATAACGTGCTAGCTTACTGAAATCATCCACATATTGGCCAACTGTACGTCCTCCCTAGCGTAAGTTGTGAAACTCACGCTTCTTCATGGCCATAGCTCCTGCTAAAACATGGGCGGTACGGAAAGCCTGCTGAAACTAATCCCATGTGACAGTGTCTACTGGATAGGTGGTGGTGAAATTCTCCCACCATGATGCTGAGGGTCCCTCAAGCTGATGTGCGGCAAATCGCACCTTCTCCGCATCTGTGCATCCTACAGTGGTCAACTCTCTGGCTGTCTTGCGAAGCCAATCATCTGCAACAATTGGCTCGATGCTACTGGAAAACACTGGCGGATTCAGCCTAAGAAAACAGGTTAAGTGATCAACAGGTGGTGGTGGTGGGTTGTTGTTGTTGTTATTCCCCTGATTCTGATTCTGGACTATTATCTGCATCAATGCATTCTGCTACTGGATCAACTGGGTGAGCTCCGGTGGGAAAGCAAATCCGTTGTCACGCCTCGGAGGCATCTGAGGGTTTAGAAAAGATGAGAATACAGAATAGAATGAGGTCTAGAGGGAAAACACTACCCATATGCACATGAGCCAAATTGCACTCAAAACACTTCATTCAAACAAGCAAGGGCATACAATGGTCTATCTATCGTTATAAAGTCCTCCAACTATACTAGATACATGGAGGGAAATACTACTACTGTTATGGTGGTCTACTAGAAAAACTGCTCCGATGAAGACTCCATGATATCTGCTCCAGCTTCATCTACATAGTCATCATCACTATCATCCGGGTCCGAGTCGGTGTCGTCGATGATGATGTAATTCTCGGGACAAGTGCAATCTTTGTCTTCTCCAGTTGCTGGGAATCCCATGAACACTCTTAGCTTTTTCTTCAGATCTTCATTCTTCTCGACTAGCGTTGTTATTTCCTCCTCATATCCATCGCGTGTAGACTTGAGTTCTTCCTCCAATTCCGTGATCTTGGTCATGGCCTTCTTTAGATCCATCATGCCTGCGCACATCTGGTTCTCCTGGCGTCGAATGTGCTGGTTTAATTCCTGGATGAAAGCTGCAATTGATCTGTCCTTCCTGGTGCTGATCATCTCCCATTGCTCATCTCGGAGCCCACAAATCTGGTAGGTAATATCCTTAAGCTCCTTGTGGTAAACTTCTCCAATACGTCCCATGGTGATGTGGGCTGCCATGCTCTTTCCTAGACTCCAGGTTGGTGCATCAAAGGAAAACTATATGGGCTCAGTGACGGGCATGAACGTCCTTCCTAGAACTTGAACTTGAATCATCCAGCGCTCCTCTTCAGGTAAAGTGGCGTTGTAGGTTCCGGTGAAGCTTGGTACTCCGATCTTCAGGTACTTGGTAACTTCCTTTAGGTGTCATCCAAAGAGTGTATCTTCGTCCAGTTGCATGAACTTGTTCCTTGCATCCGCCACCCTAAAAGAGTAGAAAAGATGAGGAGTTAGAAATGAGAAGAGAGAGTAGTGATCTATGGCTTTTTCTTAGTGGTCGTGTCTTACAGTCAGCATGTGCTCTGATACCATCTTGTAGCGACCAGACCTCAAACAGTCTGATCTCTATGCATCAGTGTCATCCCTGGATCAGTAATGCTGACACGCACAGTACTTGAAGGATTTATAATAGAGTAGCAATCACACACTTATTACATCGAATGTCTCCAAAGAGAAATTATTACAATAAATATGGCTTAAGGCCATCTAATAACGATAACAGCGGAAGGCTTGGAAGATAAGTTAGTCCATCAACTCCAACGGCATCACTGAGTATAAAACCACGATCCTAAGGCATCTTACTCGTCGTCTGAAAAGTCTGCAACATGAACGTTGTAGCCCAAAAATGGGTCAGCACATGGAATATGTTGGCAAAGTAACACATAGAGAGTAATGAAAGAATATAGCTATACTACATGCATACATGGCTGGTGGAAAGCTCTATGGTTACAGTTTTGCATAAAGCCAATTTTTCCCTACTGCAAAGGAATAAATTTATTTAACTATCATGGTGGTTGTTAAACATTGAGAATGGTTGACAGCATTCTCAATCCCAATTAAGTAACATCATCATTAAACAAACCCAACAATATTAATTAGAGTAACGTGATGAGATTCACATGATAATCCAAGTACTAGATACTCAAAACGTCCATAATCGGGGACACGGCTAATCATGATTAGTTTATACACTCTGCAGAGGTTGTGCACTTTTCCCCACATGACAGGACCTCCTCCATTGGGATTCTCGCACTACATGGTGTTTGAGAAACGGATGACCGAGACATAGTCTTTCCGAAGCGCTAGCACCTTACGATGGGTAGACCATACCAACCTACATCCCCTACATCTACTAGTCTACTACTGTAAGAGTTCACACGAATTAGTCAACTATGCTAGAGCCCATAATAGCATGTGGCTGCACACAGAAATTTCTAGCATGAATAATCTTATGATCCCTTTGAGCCTGGGCGGCGGTCCAAAAACAAACAGGCAATCCTGGAATACCCAGGTACCTCAATCCACCCAGATGTGTATGAAAGTTGCCACCTTAATTAAAACATTAATAAACAATCTCACATCTGTCATGGATACACTCACCCAATCCACGTCTACTAGCATAGCATGGCATAATAAGCAAACGTGGAAGTAACTCCCAATGGTTTGATAATAAAACAGCTAATAGGTACTACCTCATCTACTTCCCAAAACCCACATATTAATTAGATACTAATCATGCAATTGTTTGAAGATTGATCTAATGCAATAAAAACTGCGTAATAAAGAAGTATGATCAAAGTGTTACTTGCCTTGCTGATGATCCGTGAAACCTAGGGATTCGAAGTAGCAAGCGGCGCAATCCGGGTACTCTATCGCAAGCAAACAAACAAACAAGCATACAATAAGTACTCATCTAATGCCCAGGTAAAACTCAAATAAGAGATCTAACCAGAAAATTCAACTTAAGAACTCCAGTTTGCAAAAAGAATCAAATCAAACGAAGAAACAATACTCAAACAGCGAAAGAAACAAGCTTCATTTACTAATCTGGACCTAAGTCAAATTTTAAGAAGCAAAAACTTCTTTGAGTAGATTATTCGGAAAGAGGGTTTCGAGATGAAACTCTAGGCGCTTGAATCACCTTAGTCCGATAAACGAGCGAAAAGTTAAACTAAAACAAAAATCGGATCAGAAATCACGATCAGAAAAATCGTGGGATAAATCTGAGAAAAGAAAAACGACGAACAGATTAACGAACGAACGTTCGTTATCTGGATCTAAATGACGAATGCATTCGTTAAAACGAACGAAGGAGCGAACGCTCGCTAAATAACTAAACCGAAAAAAGCCGATCTAAAAAAACTAGGGTTTTCTTAAAAAAAACCGAAGTGGTTTTTCTCAAAAAAAAAGGCGTCGGCGGCGGCTCGGGTGGTACCTCTAGCGAGGTCCTCTGGCAGGGCGGGGCGGCTCCTGCGGGGCTGGCGAGGGGCGACGGGGCTCCGGCATCGAGGTGGGGTGGTGCGGCGGCGGCGGCTGTGACGCGGTGGTGTGGCTTGGGGTCCCAAGGGGCCCCGGCCGGGTATTTAAAGGGAGGGTGCGGCGGCTTGGGAGGGGGCAAGCGGCGGCGGCGAGAGGTGGAGTCCGGCTCGGACTGTCAGGCGGGCGGCGGCTGGGAAGGCAGCATGTGTGGGTAGGTAGGCGTGGCTGGGCTTGACCCGGTCCAGGCAAGGTAGCGTTTTTTAAATAATTTCGCCGAACAAAAATAATTCTAGAAAATTAAATAAAAATCTAAAAATACCAAAATAAATTTTCACCGTCCAAATAAAATATTTAGAACAAGATGAACATTTTTTGGTCCTAAAATGCATTTTTGAAAATCGTGCAATTTTTCCTAAATTTTAATAAAATAGCAAAAACACCTAAATAAGATTTATTTTTTTTATTAAATCCTCATTATTTCTCTATTTTGGGAAAGTCATTTTATTCCCTCTCTCTTATTTTTCTGATTGACATAATTGAAGATAAAATAAATAAATCAAATGATCCTATTTTCAAAATTTGAGAAAACTCAAATATGAAATTAATGAAATCCCCAACTCTCTCCGTGGGTCCTTGAGTTGCGTAGAATTTTCTAGGATCGAGGCAAAATGCATTAAATATTATATGCAATAATGATCTATCTGTATAACATTCCAAATTGAAAATTTGGGATGTTTCACACTCAACCCATGGAGAGGATGACATCAAGTGGTGATCCTCATCAAGATTGCCGTGTGCAAGTTCAAGTGGAGCATCACAAAGAGATCAAGTGCTTGAAGCTTGTCGTCCATTATGGTATCAATAGACTTGTGAAGATGTTCCAAAGAGTGGCTCACCCATACTGGAGTATGAGGGAGCAATCAACTAGTCTTCATCGAGCGAACGCAATCAAGAAAGGTGGTCCAACTTGAGGGAGTCAAGATCGTCATCATCTAGCTCAAGTGGACTTCGTGCAAGGCAAAGATTTTCCCTTGATAGGTTTTATATTTTACCGGTCTCATGGTGATAGGTTGGAGACCGAGTTATAGGATCGATAGCCGTACTATCAAGGGGGGCTCTCAAGTGAGTAGCTTGATCGTATCGTTCGTCGAGAGATCAAGCCTTTGCATACTTGCATCATCTTTCTTGATTCTTATTTGTATTTTATTTTGAGGTTTTAGAGATTGTGGTTATCTTCGTGACAAGCTCTAGTACTTTGAAAACGGATTTCATATGCCTCCTCTATTGCGTTTTCGGTGTTGGAGGTTTTACCGATCTTATTCAAGGAAGGATTCTCACCATTTTCTATTGGGACTTTTCTAATTTGCTTCTTATTGATATTTATTTCAAGATTGTGTTAGCCCTTGTCGCTAGCTTTCAAACAAACTTAGTTTCATCGAATTCGGAGTCCGTTTGCAAAAGTTGTGGCAGTTTTGGTGTTCTGAAAAGGCTGCAGCGGTACTACCGCGGACAGGAGCGGATGTAATTTTTTTACTACCGCTCCAGAGCGGTACTACCGCGGCTACTACAGCGGTAGTACCGCTCCGGACCAAAAACTCATCATAGGTCCAGCGGTGGTAGGCACGGATGTATTTTTTTAGTACCGCTCGCAAGCAGTAGTAGCGCTACCCTTTGCGGTAGTACCGTGAGGACGAGCGGTAGTACCGCTCCGATGGTTCTACTAGCGTTTTGCCTCCTCGCTGTTGTTTTCAAAGGGTTTCTTCCGCCCTAGCGGTAGTACCGCTCCTTGGAGCGGTAGTACCGCTCTGTGCGGGCTGTGAGCATAACGGTTGGATTTTTTCCCCACTTAGAAAAGGGGGTCTTCTTCCCCATTGAATCTTATCCTTTGAGCTCGTGTTCTTCCCCCATTGTTGACCTTCTTCGACTTTGCTAACTCTCAATCCCTCCATGGAATCTTGCTAGTTTTTGAGGGAAAAGAGAGAGGAGATCTAGATCCACATTTCCACCAATCACTTTCTCCTCGATGTGAGGGGAACCCCTTGGATCTAGATCTTGGAGTTCTTGGTGTTCTCCTTCTTGTTCTTCCTCTCATATTCCCCCTAGCATTAGCTGCTTCGGTGGGATTTGAGAGAGAAGGACTTGGCACTCTGTGTGCCCTTGCCATTGCATTTGGTGCGTCGGTTTGAGTTCTCCACGTGATACGTGGAAGTTACAAGTTGAGAAGCTTATTACTCTTGGGTGCTTGGTACCCTTGAGCTTGTTACTCTTGGGTGTTTGGGCACCCTAGAGCGTGTTCCTCTTGGGTGCCTTGACGCCCTAGACGGTTGGTGTTGTTCGGAGCTCAATCATTGTGTTGTAAAGCTCCGGGTAAGCGTCGGGGTCTCCAATTAGGTTGTGGAGATCGCCCCGAGCAATTTGACGGGTACCGGTGACCGCCCCCAAGGGTTGCCAAAGTGTACGGGTTCGGTGACGCGAGGGTTGCCATTTGTACGGGTTCAGTGACCGCCCTCAAGGGTCCCTTAGTGGAATCACGGCATCTTGCATTGTGCGAGGGCGTGAGGAGATTACTGTGGCCCTAGTGGCTTCTTGGGGAGCATTGTGCCACCACACTGCTCCAAACGGAGATTAGCATCCGCAAGGGTGTGAACTTCCGGATACATCGTCGTCTCTGCGTGCCTCGGTTATACCTGAGCTCTTTACTTATCCACGTTACTTTGTGATAGCCATATTGTTTCTTGTCATATATCTTGATTTCACCTAGTAGTTTATCTTGCTTAGCATAAGTTGTTGGTGCACATAGGTGAGGCTAGTTGGTGTAGGTTTTGTGCTTGGAAAATTAACCGCTAAGTTTATTCCGCATTTGTTGTTCAAGCCTAAATCGTAATTATTTTAAAGCGCCTATTCACCCCCCTAGCCAACATCAATGATCTTTCATTTGGTATCGGAGCCTCGTCTCTCTTTATTAGGCTTTACCGCCTAGAGAGTAAAGATGTCAACTAGGGGATTAGGATTCTTTGACACTCTTAGTTTCGATGGCACAAATTTTGATGTTTGGGTAATTCGCATGCTTAATCTTTTTAGGGTCATGGACCCAAATTTAGAGAGAATTGTAGATATGGGTTTTTCTCCTCCAAAGGATACCCAAAGATTATCTTTAGAGGATGAGAAAAACTCTTATCTCAATGCTCAAGCTTCTAATGTGCTTTTCGACGCTTTGAGCAATGTAGTTATATTTCAACTCATGCCGTCCCGGGATGCTCATGAGTTGTGGACGAAGCTTCAAGATAAATATGGTGTGTCCAAGATTTATGGGGATGATTGTTCTCCCTCCACCTCCAGCCGTATAGTCTTCTCAACTTCTTCTACTTCACCTACATTTGGTTTGCCACAGGGTAATGATATGGTGAGTAGTGTTGGAAATTGCAATGATGATAGTATGCTTATTGTGGATGATCCTTCATCACTATATTATTGCAATGCTCCTTCTTTGGGCTTTAACACTTCGAGCACTCCAAATGTTTCACATGCTTGTGTTGATAGTCCTTGCATATCATGTAGAAATTGCTTGGCTAAATCTCATGATGATATGCTTGCTTTGTCTTGTTGCCATGATAAAAATGCATTTATTTCCTCAAATTGTTGTGCTAACAATGTAGAGGAAACCAAACACTCCATGGAACAAGATGTGGTGTTTAATGGTGCCTCAAGGGATCCTACATCATCATCTATTGCTTTTAGCCTTATGGCTAAGGCGTCAAAGGTATCTCCTACTTTGTACCCCAATATGTCTCTTGATGATGATGTTGATGCTAATGATGATGAGGATAATGATGAAGAGAATGATAATGTTGCCTCCTTAAAAACTAAGGAGGAAATGATTTTTAAAGCTCTTCATCAAAATAAAATTGCTCGTTCCAACTTCATGGAAATAATGTCCATTGCCATTGATGGCAAGAAATACAATGAGGAGTTGGAATCTCATCTAGAGGAGCATGAGGTCACCATTGAGAAAATGGAAGCTCATGAGCGTGATTACGCAAATGAGATCGTGGAGCTATCTCAAGCTCTTGAACATGAACAAACCACCTCCGAATCTCTTGAGGAGACTTTTGCTCTAGAATTATCTAGAGTGAGGGAATCTCATGATAGAGCTCTTGAGGTGGCCAATGATTTTGAAACTAAAAATGTTAAGCTTGAAGTTTCTCATGCTAGACTCCTTGAGGATTTTGAGCACCTCAAAAATGGCTCAAGGGTCATCAAGGGTGAGCTCATCAAACTCACCGAGTCTCATGCCCAACTTGAAGCTTCTTGTTTAAAAGAGCTTGACAATTTGTGCTCTCCTATTGTTGTAAATGATGATGCTTATGCTACTAACTCTATTACTTGTGAAGCATCCATTTTGAAGGAGAATGTTGAGCTACGGGCTCAACTTGAGGTGCTATCTAGCAATTATGGGAAATTGGAAGAAAGTCATGAAAAGCTCTCAAGCTCTCATGATGATCTTCTAGTATCCCATAATGTGGTAAAGATATCTCATGAGGCCATGATTGCTAAGGTGACATCTAGTGAGCCTCATGTGGGTACTAGCACTACTTCTAGTCAAAATAGTATATTGCCATGTGCTAGTCCTTGTAATTCATCTATTCACAATGTTGGTACATCTTGTGATGATTTGCTTTCCTTGCCTTGTTGCTCTAATGATGAAGCTTATACTTCCTCTAGTACTTGTGTTGGGACTAGCCATGTAGAGGAAATCAAAGAGCTCAAGGCCCAAGTCACTTCTTTGAAGAAAGACTTGGAAAAGAGTCATGAAGGGAAATCCACACTCAATAATATCTTGAGTGTGCAAAAATCCCCCAATGACAAAGGTGGACTTGGATTCAACTCCAATAAGAAGAAGAAGTCCAAGATAACCAAGAAGAAGGGCCAAGAACAAGTCAAGAATTCGGCCAAGATTATTTGCTTCAAGTGCAAAATTGAAGGGCATCATGTTAGATCTTGCCCATTGAAGAAGGCGGCCATTAGTGTCAAGCAACAAGGGAAGAGGCCACAAGTTCAATTTCATGCTCAACCTCAAGTTGAAGAAAGGCCACTTCCCAAGAAGACTCAAGTTAATGCTTCTCTTGTTGAGAAATCAAGTGAGAAGAAAGTGAAGAGTAGACGTTGCTAATTATGTCGTGAGAAAGGTCACGTTGCTTCTTCATGCACTAGTGGTAACTTATCCAACCCAATTATTATTGATGATATCTATTCTCTTGGGAAGGATAAGGTTGGCAATGTGTTTGCCAAGTTTGTTGGTACTCGAAGTGGTGTCAAGAAAAGAACCGTTTGGGTAGCCAAGCCTATTGTGACTAACCTCTTAGGACCCAACTTGGTTGGGGACCACCAAGCTCAAATTTGATCAATAGGTGTTGTTGGAGGGCATTGGAGACTTGGCTACATTATGAAGAATTAAGGGGACTTCATCATTCCTTTTGTCTCAAGCCAAGTCAATTGGATTATCAAGTTTCTATCTTATATCCAATGTGCCTTCTTGCGGTAACTTGTACTTTAATTGGTTACATTAAAAGTTACTTGCCCCCATGCATGTTTTGGTTTTGTTCCTTACATGTGTTTGTATATGTTGTGCTTCCAACTTGCTTATCTTGAGCAATCAAGTATGTGTGTGTTGGTTTGCACATCATGTATGTGTGTGTCATGCGTTGAGCCTTTTTGCTTCTTGTTTCTATCCTAGTTGGCTAGTGTGAGAGATTAATACATCCCATTTTGGGGGAGTGATGTGCTTTGTGCACCTCACAATCCTATAAATGTGTGTACATGAGGAATACCATCTACTATTGATATTACAAGATTATCTAGTTGCTAGGTGGTATATCTCTCATGAGAAATTCAAATTCTAAAATTCCATTGACTATCACTCGTTGGATCCTCTTATTGACTCTTGTTAAGTTTTCTTTAGTATCACATTATGGGGGAGTAATATGCTATGTGCATATTACAAGCCTAGAAATTTGAGATATTGTCACTTAGAGTTGATATTATTAATTATATTGTTCCTAGGTGACATGTTAGCTCTACAAGTGGCAATTTGCTTGTGTTTGTTGTGAAGATGATGTTGGATATCCTTGTTATATACCATCGGGAATTATTTCCAAATACTTCTTGTCTTTTGACAGTTGGTAGTCACTTATGTGTGGTAGAATTTATTGATCATCTTTACATTGGCTTTTGTTTTTATTTGCCTTTTCTCTTGCCAAGGATTGTGTCACTCCCGTTGTCTTCCATACCACTTGTGGATCTTGTTAATTTCTTGTTCTTGTCTAATGTTTTCTAGATATAGTGAAAGTGGTGATCTCACCTTGTGCATTGTGTACTCAAATGCAAATTCTCTATAATGCACAGCTCGTGGGGGAGCTATCCTATTTTCTATAAAATGCTCATCTTGTGATCCTTATCTAGTGTGTGTTGGTGGAAGGCGAGCCATTTTCTTTTGGTACCTTGTGCCATCATGAAACTTTGTTGAGAGCTTGGTTTGTTTCGAACCATCCTCTCTTTGGGAGTTTGACATCTTTAATTTAGTGTGTATCTATGGATATCTCATTCCTTGATGTATCTTTAATGATATCTTCCAAGTGATGATTTATCTATTTGGTATCCTTTTTCACTTGGCATTTCGTTTTCATTTGGTTTCGGTTCTTGAAAGTTTTGAGCATGCATGTTTACTTCATGTATTTTATTTGGCACGCTTTCTTTCTTTGACCCAATATATAGGGGAAACTTCACCAAGTCTCAAATTGGATGAGATGTGCATGATATTTATTTTCAAATCTATATGCACATATTTATGTGGAGTTTGTCCTATGTATTGGTGTTTCTAACTATGTGGTCCCAATGAGTTTGGGTACCATTTAGTTTGTCTTGTTCTTCTAGGAACATTTGGAGGTGCATTGGATGCTCGGCTCACTCACAAGGAAGGTGTTTCCACCATGTGCTTATTGGATTCAAGCTAGGATGATCAATGAACTACCATCTACCTTCAATTGGTATCTACTACATCCTTCCAATGGTTTCTCGGTATCAAATATCATCATCTACTGCATGCACACATTTCTTGCATCAACCTTGTGTAGGTTGTATCATGGCATGTAATTCATTCTTTCTTGTGATACTTGTTTCCTTTCTCAAAGCATCCCAACAATGATCTCGTGTTGCTAGTTGTGATGTCTTTGATGGTTGTGTGGTAGGAATTCATTTATATACAATAAGACCATATCTAGCCATGTGTTATGCTTCCAAGCAAATATCTTATTGGTATATGTATGACTTCCTTTTGGATATCTTATTCCTTCGTGTTATAACTATGTCGGGTGTACATCCTTCTTTCTAGACATATATCATCATGATTTCGTCTACCTAGAACCTTATACATCTGAGAGAAATTACATCTCTAGATGATATCCTTTATTTCACGTCCACCTTGTCTTTCTTATGTTATTTCTTTGGTGGCTCCGTGAAAGCTTTTGTCTTGAGTGCGGGTCTTATCTCGTTGCATCTTGATGCACTCTTTCATTGTGAAGATCTTTTTCCTCGTGCTTGTCTTGACGAGGCCTTTGCCATCTTAATTGGTATCCCTCGTCTTGATGAGGCTTTCATTTTATATCTTCTCCATGGGTTGTCACAAGCATAGGTTCTTTATATGCTTATTAGTGAGCTTGTGAACCCGTTTGCTAGTTGTGTGTGGGAATGACATGCCTTGCACCTTGTATCTCATTCTTTCAAGACTATATTGATGCTTAATGCTCATCCGTACATTAGTCTTCTCAAGTGCATTGCCTTGACTCACACACATCGGTTTTGGTTGAGCCTATTCTTAGTTGCCTTTGTTACATGTTGCTCAACCATGTGCTTGTTGCAAGTGCTAGGCTTTATCTCCTATTTGCCCACTTGCACTGGTTGTGAGTTTCTATTGATTTTGGGGGAGCTATGATCCTATTTTGTGCACATTGTGTTCAATACAAATATTCTTATTTGTGCACAAATCATGGGGAGCTTCTCTAGTTTCTTTAGAACATTCCTCTGCTCATATCATATTTTCATTTATTCTTGTGGCTCATAGGAACCTTGGTCTAGTTGGTTCAATTGATATCCTTTGATTGCTTGCTTCAATTGGTATAATTTGACTTCTTGATTGCTTGTGTCTCTCTTTGTTATGTCCTTGTGGCATATCTATCTTTAGCAATCTTTGTGCCTCAATATAGTTTGTCTTCCTCCAAGTATTTACCTTTGGATATGTGTATGGCATTCCACTCTCCTGTTGAGAAGTACACAATTTATGGAGGAACACAATTTATATTGGCCTTCTAGGCTTTTTGCCCATTTTGGCAATTGATGCCAATGGGGGAGAAGTTTCAGAGAGTTTTGTGGAGAAGTTTAGAGAGTTGTCTCTACTAGCTTTGGTTTGTTCCTAAGAGCATTTGTATCTCTTACGCATGCATTATTGGTTGTTGCATTGCATGGTCATGCATAATTCCTTATATAAACTCTCTTGAAAGTGATTGTCATCAATTACCAAAATGGGGGAGATTGAAAGAACATGTGGTGCCCCCATGTTTGGTTTTGGTAATTGATGAAAATCTCTATGGACTAATGGTTGTCTTGAGTTATATTTGAAGGATTTGTCCATAGGCTTTTCTTGAAGTCCATCTGTTGGTTTCAAGTAGTTTATGAGTCGACCAAGGTGCTATTAAGGAATTATCCAAAGATTGATCTTTGAGTGTTGAGCTTATTGCAAGCATGTCTTGAAGAAGAAGATAGTGTGATCATTCATGTTTAACTTCAAGACATCATCCAAATGAAGAGCGTTGGAAAGATTCAAGGTTGATCAAGACTAAGTCAAGTGTGAATCAAGTTGATCAACTCAAAAAGTGTAGAGGATGTACCAAGAGGGATCAAGTGATCCCATGGTATCGTAAGCATTGTCCATTGTGCTTTGCGTACTAACCCATGGTCTATGTTAGAGTTCTATGTGGGGTTAGGTACGTGTTCATGGGCATGCGTCAAGAGGAAGATGTCACTCAACCCATGGAGAGGATGACATCAAGTGGTGATCCTCATCAAGATTGCCGTGTGCAAGTTCAAGTGGAGCATCACAAAGAGATCAAGTGCTTGAAGCTTGCCGTCCATTATGGTATCAATGGACTTGTGAAGATGTTCCAAAGAGTGGCTCACCCATAGTGGAGTATGAGGGAGCAATCAACTAGTCTTCATCGAGCGAACACAATCAAGAAAGGTGGTCCAACTTGAGGGAGTCAAGATTGTCATCATCTAGCTCAAGTGGACTTCGTGCAAGGAAAAGTTTGCCCTTGATAGGTTTTATATTTTACCGGTCTCATGGTGATAGTTTGGAGACCGGGCTATAGGATTGATAGCCGTACTATCAAGGGGGGCTCTCAAGTGAGTAGCTTGATCATATCGTTCGTCGAGAGCTCAAGCCTTTGCATACTTGCATCATCTTTGTTGATTCTTATTTGTATTTTCTTTTCAGGTTTTAGAGCTTGTGGTTATCTTCGTAACAAGCTCTAGTACTTCGAAAACGGATTTCATATGCCTCTTCTATTGCGTTTTCGGTGTTGGAGGTTTTACTGGTCTTATTCGAGGAAGGATTCTCACCATTTTCTCTTGGGCCTTTTCTAATTTGCTTCTTATTGATATTTCTTTCAAGTTTGTCTTAGCACATGTCGCTAGCTTTCCAACAAACTTGGTTTCATCGAATTCGGAGTCCATTTGCAAAAGTTGTGGCAGTTTTGGTCTTCGGAAAAGGCTGCAGCGATACTACCGCGGACAGGAGCGGATGTAATTTTTTACTACCGCTCCAGAGTAGTACTACCGCGGCTACTACAGCGGTAGTACCTGTCGGCGTTCTGGGAATGGGGGTCCCCAGACTTGCTTGCCTGCGGCCTGTGGCGTGTCTCAAAGGGGGCCCAGCACAGCCCATCTTCATCAACGCAAGCTCAAGACCCTCGCGAGGGGCCAAGCCTCACGGGGCGGACGACAGGGAGCTTCCTCAGGCACGGCCTCGTCAGGCTGGCTCATGAGGAGGCGGAGAGTTCAAGGCAGGGTACCTCGCGAGGTGCCCATGACACAAGCCATGACGACCGAGGGCGCCAGTCGGGCGCCAGCCCGCGCAGTGTCCTCCTTTCCTCTTTGGTGCTAAGGGAGCAAGCGCAGGCGAGGGTATCAAGCAAAGGCATCCATTTCGGTGCAACAAGACCAAGACCAGCCCAACGGCCAGAAGTAAGTCATTGTGGAGCCCAAGCAGGCGTCATCACCAGAGTCTTTGCCAGGCGAGGACCAACTTTAGTCAGGATAAGTGTACCCGATGTTCCCCTTCAAAATGGCCAATTGTTGGCGCCCTTCCTGCTCAATATTTGGGAAGAGGCCCAGGGCCTTTGCCTATAAATAGGACTAGCCACCCCCAGGGTAGCGGCATCATCTGGATCCTCATCAAGAAACTAGTAGATAGAGCGACTGAACCCCTCCTAGCAGTTCATTGCACCAGCCAAGAACAGACCCTCGCGAGGCTGTTCTTCCTTGTATTGTTCATCATCAGCCCAAGAGGCAATCCACCACACCACACACTGGAGTAGGGTATTACACCACAATGGTGGCCTGAACCAGTATAAATCTTGTGTCTCTTGTGATGTTCAGTTTGGTAGTTTAGGTCCTAGCGATTCGGCGAGGAGCAAGCCGGCAGAGGGTTGAATCTCCGCGCGCACCCCAGAGTTTGAACCTCAAGGGTCTGCCGGAACCCGAAATCCGACAGTACCGCTCCGGACCAAAAACTCATCATAGGTCCAGCGGTGGTAGGCACGGATGTATTTTTTAGTACCGCTCGCAAGCAGTAGTACCGCTACCCTTTGCGGTAGTACCATGAGGACGAGCGGTAGTACCGCTCTGGCGGTTCTACTAGCGTTTTGCCTCCTCGCTGTTGATTTCAAAGGGCTTCTTCCGCCCTAGCGGTAGTACCGCTCTGTGCGGGCTGTGAGCATAATGGTTGGATTTTTTCCCCACTTATAAAAGGGGGTCTTTTTCCCCATTGAACCTTATCCTTTGAGCTCGTGTTCTTCCCCCATTGTTGACCTTCTTCGAGCTTGCTAACTCTCAATCCCTCCATGGATTCTTGCTAGTTTTTGAGGGAAAATAGAGAGGAGATCTAGATCCACATTTCCACCAATCACTTTCTCCTCTATGTGAGGGGAACCCCTTGGATCTATATCTTGGAGTTCTTGGTGTTCTCCTTCTTGTTCTTCCTCTCATCTTCCCCCCTAGCATTAGTTGCTTCGGTGGGATTTGAGAGAGAAGGACTTGGCACTCTGTGTGCCCTTGCCATTGCATTTGGTGCTTCAGCTTGAGTTCTCCATGTGATACGTGGAAGTTACAAGTTGAGAAGCTTATTACTCTTGGGTGCTTGGTACCCTTGAGCTTGTTACTCTTGGGTGTTTGGGCACCCTAGAGCTTGTTCCTCTTGGGTGCCTTGGCGTCCTAGACGGTTGGTGTTGTTCGGAGCTCAATCATTGTGGTGTAAAGCTCCGGGCAAGCATCGGGGTCTCCAATTAGGTTGTGGAGATCGCCCCGAGCAATTTGACGGGTACCCATGACCGCCCCCAAGGGTTGCCAAAGTGTACGGGTTCGGTGACGTCGCCAAGGGTTGCCATTTGTACGGGTTTGGTGACCGCCCTGAAGGGTCCCTTAGTGGAATCACGGCATCTTGCATTGTGCGAGGGCGCGAGGAGATTATGGTGGCCCTAGTGGCTTCTTGGGGAGCATTGTGCCTCCACACCGCTCCAAACGGAGATTAGCATCCGCAAGGGTGTGAACTTCCGGATACATCGTCATCTCCGTGTGCCTCGGTTATCTCTTACCCGAGCTCTTTACTTATGCACTTTACTTTGTGATAGCCATATTGTTTCTTGTCATATATCTTGCTTTCACCTAGTAGTTTATCTTGCTTAACATAAGTTGTTGGCGCACATAGGTGAGCCTAGTTGTTGTAGGTTTTGTGCTTGGCAAATTAAGTGCTAAGTTTATTCCGCATTTGTTCAAGCCTAAATCATAATTATTTTAAAGCGCCTATTCACCCCCGCCTTGGCAACATCCATGATCTTTCACGGTGTACAAGCTTATCACCTATCATTACAGGACAAGGCGCATTCAATGCGCTTCTTAGGTGTCCCGTTGCTTTATTGGGGATGGCAACGAGGCCCGTCCTGTCTGTCACCGCTCCGTCTCGCTGCGACACGGGTCCAGGCAGACGAGGCGTGCAACGCCACGTAGGCTGGCAAGCTGCTGAGATGGCGTGGTGGTAGGGTCTTCACAAAGATCTGCAAGCCACCACGTAGGTGTTTGCTGAGTTGGCCTGGAAGCCGCACGTCGCCATGCAGGCGCCTGCCCACCTGGTTGGGCTGGCAGCTGTATAGGAACTGCGGTGGAGTCTTGGCAGACTCAGGCCTGGCTGTGGCCCCGCAGGTGTCCTTGGCAAGGGTCTTGTTGGTGCCTCGGCAAGTGGTCTTGCCGTGGCGTCGCGGTTGTCCCTGGCAATAATCTTGCCGGGGGTCTCGTGGATTTCCTCCGCAGGGATCTTGCCGAGGATCGTTGTCTTCTGGTCCTCATCTGATCTTGTGTGTTTATAATCTTGACAAAGATATGCATGCCACCCTGGAGGTGCCTCCCAAGCCTTGGTTCCAATGTGGTTGACGGCGTTGGAACCCTTGGGCTCAAGGGTGGCACGCCCTGCTTGTGTTGGGCAAGTTGCCCCGGCAAGGCTCTGCCGGGGCTACAGAGGCCGCCCCAGCAAGGGCTTGTCGGGGGAGTCCACCTCGCCCTCTTGCTCTTCGTGTTTCTAGTCTTGGCGTTGCTTTGCCCGTCTCGAGCCTTCCTCTTCCCTACTTAGTGTGGCCGCGGGCGCGGCTTAACTGCCCGTGCACAAGTAGAGGGGTACAAAAAGGGCCCCAACTTTTGTACACCGACAGGGGGCCCCGGGCTTGGGTCACACATAAGCGCAATGCATTGTTGGGCCAGGTCCAGAATGGTGCGCGGGCAGGCGGGGCAGAGTTTTATCACAGGTACTCCTTCGCCCACTGTGCTTGCCCACGACCCGCATTGAATGCACGACGTGGTGGGTTGTGCGTGATGTGGGGGTCACGCATGGGGCGGTTCCTGCCCTCATGCGTCACATCGTGGTAAAGAGGCGGCTCGCGCCTTCCCCATAAAAAGAGGAAAACACAGGGGCGCGGCTCATTTACTAAGTGGACTCGGGTCGTGGCCTTCGAGGCGCCCGTGCCCGATGATCACGGGGTGGAAAACGGTCGCATCACTCGTCCCCTTGATTTCTGTTTGCTCCCCATGTGTCCCCTATGCCTTGAAGATGGTAGGCGGCGGGTGCGGGCCTTGTATGACGAGGCGGTAAACCGGGTCGCTGCTGATTGGAGTAGCGTGTCGGTCTCGATTCCCTACGCTCCTGATGGCCAGATTGGTTGAGTGGGGCGGCCGAGCCCCGACCCCACCCCTTTATAAGAAGGGGAGGGGGATGGCACCCCTCAATCTTTCACCATCTGCCTCCTTCCACCTTGGCTTCTTTCTTTCTTTTACTATGGTGAGAGGGCACGCCGGTGCTTCAACGGTGGCGACGAGGGTCTCCGCTCGACAGCGCGCCCCTCCTTCCCAAGAGCTCGTGGCAGCGGAGCCGGCCACAAGGGTAAGTGGGAGGGGGCGAGGCCGAGGTCGCCATGGCGCTCGGGGAAGAGGAGGATGGGGTGGCGCATCGGCCTCGCTTCCGCCGGCGGTCCCTCCCCCAATGGAGGGCCACGTCAGGGACCAGACCCGCGAGTTCTTCATCAGGCTGCATTGGCCAGCGCGCCGTTGTCTTCGTCTCCCTACTCCATTCGCTCGGGAGATGGAGCTCGACCTGCCACAGAATCTGAGATTGCATATGAGGGGCTGTGGGAATGGCGGCACGCGGGTTGATGTAGATTTTCCCGCCCCTCACGTCATATATCTTCGTCGCGGATGGAAGACCTTTGCTCGTATCCATAGCCTGACGGCAGGGCTCATTCTCTATTTCAAATTAATGGAGAACGGCCTGCTCTCTGTCAAGGTCTTTGGAGAGTTTGGAACTCGCCTAAAGTGCTGCGTGGAGAGCTCCTCTGATGATGAAGACTCTTCCTCAAGCGGGAGTGACGAGGAGGACAGCGACAGCGATGACGAGGGTGTCGAGCGGGGGGACACCGACTCCGACTAACCGCCTCGCCCCTCCCTCGGCCACGTGTCCTGCCGAGGGCCTTCCTCCAAGCTCTCCATCGGCGCGTTCCCCATCGCCCCTTTTTTGCCTTCACCTGCCGCACCTGGGAGGAAAAGCGCAAGGACGGGGATCACGGGGCACTTATCTTTTTTTTAGTTTGTAAGCCTACGGGCCTTAGCAGAATTTAGACCTTGTAATCCCCTCGCTCGTGTACTCATTCCATATGAGTTGTACTTGTTAACAATGTATGAATGAAAAGAAGGGTGTTTGCCGGGTTTTGTTTGCGCGTGGGCGAGGGCCACACCAAGGAGCGAGTCCTCATTATCTTAAGATAAACACTGTACCCCGGCAACAGGCTTTGCCGTCTTCCTGCTCTATAGCTTGGCTACACTCACTCCCTTGGCGGAGGTAGGGACCGAGTAGGATTAGGCCCTTCGCTCGCCTCCTTCCCATCGCTCTACAACCAAGTTCCGGTCCAAAGTAATGTTTTCGGACACGGGACAGAGGGAGCAAGATGGTATGAGAGCGAGCGAAGTCTCGTACGTTAAAGTTTCATACGGAGGCATAAAGTGGGGGAGAAAGACTTATCAGATGTCGCAGCCCTCAGCAACCTTGGCTTGCTGTGATTGGATTCTCAGACTTGCAGCCCCTTGCAACCTTGTTTTGTCGGGGTCTGGGCGTCGGCCTATTATCTTTTCTTCCAAAATAGCTCAGCTGAAATGTCCATGCACCCTGCAAACCAAAAAGGACCGGAAGGAACTGAGAGATGCATACTCGAGCTCTATGCTAAGGGTTAGTCGCCGCCAACCACTATCAACCCTAACACAGAGAGAGACTCAACCTAGCATGCATGCTAAAACTATGGGCGCCAGCGCTTCAATTCTTTATGCTCAGGGTCTGCGCCTGGCTTCGTACAAAGGGTTACATGCCTTGCCGGCAAGTCTTGCACAAAAGGTGGTTTGTCGGGGAGCCCGGCAACCGCGCCATATGGGTAAAACTTGTGAAGATGTTCGATGTTCCAGGAGTTGCTCAATTGGAATACCATCTTCGATCTCTACGCGGGCTGCGCTGGACCTCGTGACTCGTATTACCCGATAAGTGCCTTCCCACTTTGGCGTCAACTTGTTGGAATTCTTGGCCGACTGAACATGCCGAAGAACAAGGTCGCCTTCCTCAAAGTTTCGGGCACGAACCTTAAGGCTATGATAGCGGCGCAAGGCTTGCTAGTAGCATGCTGCTCGCACAGCCGCCCGAAGACGATCTTCCTCAAGGAGCATTGCGTCATCTTCCTGAACCGCTCTTGCTCAAGCTCATCATAAGCGAGCACTCGAGGTGACCTGTACGTGAGTTCCGTGGGGAGAACTACTTCCGCCCCGTAAACGAGGGAGAAAGGTGTCTGGCCAGTGGCTCGATTTGGTGTCGTTCTGATTGACCAAAGAACCGCTGGCAATTCATCAATCCAGCATCGTCTGCACTTGTGTAGCCTGCCAAAAGTTCTTGTCCGGAGGCCTCGCAACACTTTAGCATTTGCCCTCTCAGCCTGGCCGTTGCTTCGTGGGTGTGCAATAGAAGCAAAAAAGACCATGCTGCCAAGGTCCTGGATGTACTACATGAAGGTGCGGCTCGTGAACTGCGTGCCATTGTCGGTGATGACTCTATTTGGCACACCAAAACGGCACACTAGTCCCTTGAAGAATTTGATGGCCGACTGTGCTATCACCTTTCTCACTGCCTCCACCTCCAGCCACTTTGTGAACATGTCGATTGCGACATACAAGTACTCAAAGCCCCCGACAGCACGGGGAAAGGGGCCCAGTATGTCGAGCCCCCAGACCGAGAATGGCCAGGAAAGAGGGATTGTTTGGAGAACTTGAGCTGGTTGATGAAGCTTCTTTGAATGGAACTGGCACGCTTCACACATGGTTACTAGTGTTGTTGCATCCTGGAGGGTTGTGGGCTAGAAGAAACCTTGCCGGAATGCCTTGCCGGTAAGGGCCCTCGACCCTATGTGGGAGCCACATATGCCTCCGTATATCTCTGCCAACAGCCCAGTCCTTCCTCCCGGGGAATACACTTCAATTTCACACCGTTTGGTCTTTTTCTGTACAGAACATCGTTGACGAACTGATACATGGCAGACTAACATGCTACTTTCTCCGCTTCTTCCTGCTCCTCAGGGAGTTCCCCCTGTTTGGAGGAATCGGACGGTATGATGTGCACATGCCGGGGCCTGGGGCTCGATGGCAAGGACCAAAGGCATTTCCTCTGCCATGGGAGTGGTTGTCTCCATGGCCAGGGCATGACGCCCTGCCGGAGTCTGTTGCCCCATGGCAGGTTCAGTGTCCACGGCAACATCTTTGGCGATGGCTCCTGGGAGCTTGGCGGGAAAGTACTTGCCGGGGCCTGATTTCCTCCGCTTGTTCTGCCCTGTCGATGGTTCAATGGATGGTTAAGTTAATCGAAGTACAAAAGTACCTGATTCCACAGTTAGTTTGAGGGCAGCGCGTTTCAACAGGTAGTCGGCGATGTCGTTCTCCACACGGGGAACATGCTCTGCTTGTATACCGTCAAAACGCTCTTCCAGTTTCCTCACTTCATCTACATAGGCCTCCATCAATGGGCTTTGATAATCTTTGTTAACTTGCTTGACAACAAGCTGCGAATCACCCCTGACGATGATCTTCTTGATTCCGAGGTCTGCTGCGATCCTGAGACCGGCAAGCAAACCCTCATATTCAGCAGTGTTATTTGTTGACATCTCCCTGGGAAAGTGCATCTGGACTACATACTTGAGGTGCTCTCCGGTGGGTGCGACGAGCAGCACACCACCACCGGCGCCTTGCAGCAAGAAAGCCCCATCAAAGTACATAATCCAGTCGCGACTTGTTTCCTTGCCGGGAAGAGTGGTCTCCTGGATCTCTTCGTCAGGCGTTGAGGTCCATTCTGCAATGAACTCTTCCAAGACACTACTCTGGATTGTCGAAGTACTTTCAAACTTCAAACCAAAGCTCGACAGTTCCAAGGCCCATTCCACAATCCTCCCGGTTGCGTCTGGGTTATGCAATATCCATTGCAACGGGAAGCGGGTGACGACGGTGATTTCGTGTGCTTTTAAGTAATGACGCAGTTTCCTTGAAGCCATAAGGAGGCCGAGAGCAATTTCTGCACACCGGAGTACATTGACCTAGCACCCTGCAAGAGGGAGCTGACAAAGTAAACCGGGTGCTGCATTAGCTTCTTCTTCTGCACTATTTCATTTGGTTGCGTCGCTTCTGCTTTGCCAGCGCCAAACTCTGTCGAGGGCCTTGCCTTACCGGCACCAGGCCCTGCCGGGGGGAGCTCTGGTTTGCCATCCGCCAGCCCTGCCATTGCTACTGCCTCTTCACTGACCTCCCTCTGCGCCACTAGCGTGGCGCTGACCACCTGGTTCGTTGCCGCTAGATATAGCGGCAACGGTTCTTGTGGTTTAGCTGCAACCAGTATTGGCGTAGAGGAGAGGTACTTCTTCAAATCCTGCAGGGCTGCCTCGGCCTCCAGGGTCCATTCCATTGGGCCCGCCTTTTTCAAGATTTTAAAAAAGGGAAGGGCACGTTCAGCAGACTTGGAGATGAATCTGCTCATGGCGGCAACACAGCCAGCGAGCCGACGTACATCCTTGATCCGCTTAGGTGCCTCGATCCGCTCAATGGCCTTGATCTTGTCTGGATTTGCCTCAATCCCCCGTTGTGACACAAAGAACCCGAGAAGTTTGCCGGACGAAACACCAAAGACACACTTCTCAGGGTTCAGCTTGAGGTTGATATTGCACAAATTTGCAAACATCCCTTCTAAATCTTGTACGAGCATTGCCCTGTCCTTGGTTTTGACCACTATGTCATCCATATAAGCTTCCATATTGCTATGCAACTGAGGCACAAAACCAATTTGTACTGCTCTCGCAAACATCGAGCCATCACTCTTCAACCCGAAAGGCATTTGTAAAAAACAATATGTACCACATGGGGTGATCAATGATGTCTTCTCTTCATCTTCTCTCGCCATGAAGATCTGGTGGTATCCCGAGTAAGCATCGATGAATGATAACAAGTCACACCCGGCCGTGGAGTCAACACTCTGATCGATGCGCGGTGACGGGAAAGGGTCCTTTGGACAAGCCTTATTGATGTCTGTGTAATCAATACACAGTCTCCACTTCCCATTTGCCTTGCGCACCACCACCGGATTGGCCAACCACGTCGGATGGAGTACCCCTCTCACCAAACCTGCCGCTTCCAAGTTCCTAATTTCCTTTGTGATGAACTCTTGCCGCTCCAGAGCTTGCTTCCTGACCTTCTGCTTGACCGGTCGCGCATGAGGACAGACAACAAGATGGTGCTCAATCACCTCCCTGGGAACGCCGGGGATTTCGCATGCTTGCCACGCAAACACATCGACATTCGCCCGCAGAAAAGTGACGAGCGCGCCTTCCTATTTGCCGTCAAGGGTGGAGCTTATGGTGAAAGCCCCTCCCGTGCCATCCTCCTTGACGGACACCTTCTTGGTCTCTGGTGGTGTAGCTTTGGATTTCTTGCTCTTACCGGTGGAGCTCTCTGGCACGTCCTCGACGGGAGCACTACACTCCGAAGAGGTGCACTTGCCTGAGTGGGTGCGAGAGGTGTTGCCGGTCTTCTTCCCTCCCAGGTCTTCGGCGGCAGGAGCAAGTTCCTTGGCGGGAGTCGCTGCAACTGCCTCCCAGTAGAGTTGGTAAGCGCAGATCAGTGCATCCTTCTTGTCGGAGGGGATGGTGATGATGGTCATCAGCCCAGGCATCTTCAATGTGTTGTAGGCGTAATAAGAGACCGCCATGAACTTGGCTAGCGCTGGGCGGCCGAGGGTCCCATTGTAGGGCAAGGGGATCTCGGCTACATCGAAAACAATCCTTTCTCTCCTGTAGTTTAACTCGCCTCCAAACGTCACCGGCAGCGTGACCTTACCCATCGGCTGACTCCTTCCTGGGTTGACCCCTTGAAATGTGCCCGTCTCTTCGAGGTCTCCATCAGGAATCTGTAGCCTTTTGAACACAACAGGTGAGATCAAGTTCAGACCGGCCCCGCCGTCAACCAGCATTTTTGTCACCTTAGGTTGTGTATTGTTGGTGAAACCAACAACGGCAAACACCCGACCGCAGTTGTGCGATCAGGGTGGTCCTCGGTGTTAAAAATGATAGGTGTGCTGGACCACTTCAGTGGCTTTTGAGCATCAAATGATGGTTCCGCTGCGGTGATCTCACGCGCCCACTGCTTGAGCTGGCGGTGAGAGGTGTGCAGCGAGGCACCACCGTTGACGCACATGGCCTCCGTAGCTTTCTGGAACTCATGCTCGCCGGACTCGTCGTCCTCGTCACGGTCATCGTCTTCTTGCTTATTGTCGCGGCCTCGGGCGGACCTCTCTTGCTAGTTACCCTTGCCGCGGCGACCTCCTTGGCCGCCACGCTTCTTGCCGGATCCCTCGGCACCATCCCGACCCTTCTCCTTGTCCCGCCTCTCATACTCATCTTTTTGCTTCTCAGCAAGCAGCTCAACTTGTCGGTAGTTCTGGAGGTCGTGGACCTTGGTGCAGTGGATCTTGCAGTACTGCTTTTCGGAGCCTCCTGGCTTATCGGCAGCCACCAAGGCCCGGCAAGCGGTGCACCCGGCAATTTCCTTGCCGGGGTTGTCTTCCTTGGCCTTCTTGGCAGCGCCGGTGTCCTTGAATCCCTCGACGGCAAGCACGGTCTTGCCCTTGCGCTTCCTATTGCGGTGCCGGCCCTTCTTCGTCGGGGCAGCTGTGTCTTCGTCTATGGAGTCGGTTTCCGCACCGGCGTCCTCGCCGAGGTACTTCGTCCCCTCTTCAGCTCGAGCGCACCTATCGGCCAGAACATAAAGTTCGCACATCTTTGACCTTGTTCATCGCCAGCTCTTCACGCATCTTGCGGTTGCGCACATTCTGATGGAATGCGCTGATCACAGCGGCGGGATGAACATCTAGAATGTTGTACTGCACCCGGCTGAACCTCTGTATGTACTTGCGCAGGTTTTCACCTTCCTTCTGGGGGATGATATGCAAATCGCTTGCCTGGCCATGAGCTTGGTGGCCTCCAGTGAAGGTGCCATCGAACTCGTGACACAAATCCGACCAAGAAGAAATGGAATCTGCCGGCAAGTGCATCAACCATGACATGACATTGGGTTTAAGTGCCAATGGGAAGTAATTGGCAAGCACCTTGTCGTCATGAGCTCCAGTAGCTTGCATCTCAATGGTGTAGATGCTGAGGAACTCCGACGGGTGCGTCTTGCCGTTGTACTTCTCGCCAACGTCGGGATTGAACGTGTGGTGTGAGGGCCACTGGAACTGCCGCAGCTTATGGGTAAAGGCTGGGCAACCCACCTCGTAAGGTAGGCCACCAGAGTCCCCTGGTGTTGGGTGGTCCATAGTGGGCCCTGCTCACCTATCTGACTGATGGCGCGCGACGCGCCGTTGCTCGATGGTGGTTCGAGCGTCTTCATGGGCTCGCTCCCGAAGAACTTGGAGCTGATCATGGTGGGTCCATGGGTCAGACGATGCTATAGAAATGTTATCACAAGCGTCATCATGACAAACCGACACCCGCTGTGGCTGGCGTGGAGGAGGAGAGTGCACCGTGGCCGCAGCACCTCCGGTCCTTCCACCGCTGGCATGCGGTGACTTGACGGAGTGCCGGCCTGAGGGCCCTGCTGGTCGTGGCCCATCTTTGTTGGCAATGCCAACGAGGCTCCGGATGGTGGCTCTCCACACATCGAGCTTTTCTGCGGCAGGAGGAAAGTCGAGGAGCAACTGCGCGCGCGCCAAAGCTTCTGCTAGCGTGGGTGGCGGCGAAAGCTGCGTGGACCGTGACACGCTCCGACTTCTAACCACGTTAGAAGGAGCTCTATCACGGCCTGGCGGCTATGCACCATTTTCGCCAGCGTCTCGGTGTGCATGCTGGCCTTCCACGCCCGCGAATGATGCACGGGACTCTTCCCACGACAGCGCCCAGGACACCAGCATGGTGACGCTGCTCATCGCGCACAACCTGGGAAGAGTGCGCCGTGGGCGCCAGCGTAGGTGTCTTGGAAGTCGCCACACCGCCCGTGGGTTGCACGACGCCGCCCCTGGAGGGCCTCGCGCCGCCAGCGGGGGGGGGCTCTCTCTTTGGATTTGGCGGCGTCCGGCCCATCGTCTCGCGCACGAACGACGCCGCTCGCCAGGCTTTGACTGCCAGAGCGATGGGGGCCTCGGCTTTCGTCCGCGACCGCCCCGCCACTTGCCCACACTGGTACGGGCCGTTCGGCTCCCGACGAACTGATCATCGTGATCGTCTTGTTCTTGGGAGCCATGGCGATGGCGCACCAAAGATGTCGGTGGAAACGACACCTATGGGATAACTGGGATCCCTTCTACGGTTGGCGGGCATGGGGTTGTGCAAAGAGCGGGTCTAGGAGCTAGCATAAAGGTCGTTTACCCAGGTTCGGGGCGCGAAGATGTGTAAAACCCTAGTCTTGCTTTAGAGTATATTTGAGTGTTCTTGAGCTCTCGAATTAGCTATGATGCGTGTGTAGTCCAAAAGATCTGAATCCTTCTCTAGTACGCCTCGGGCCTCCTTTTATAGTCAAAAGGGGTCGCCACAGTGGCACACGGGAGGTGGAAAGGTATACAGTGTACAAGCTTATCGCCTGTCATTACGGGACAAGGCGCATTCAATGCGCTTCTTAGGTGTCCTGTTGCTTTATTGGGGATGGCAACAAGGCCCGTCCCATCCGTCGCCACTTCGTCTCGCTCCGACACGCGTTCAGGCCGACGAGGCGTGCAGGGCCACGTAGGCTGGCAGGCTACTGAGATGGCGTGGTGGAAGGGTCATCACAAAGATCTGCATGCCACCATGTAGGTGTTTGCTGAGTCTTAGAAGCCGCACGTCGCCACGCAGGCGCCTGCTCAGCTGGTTGGGCTGGCAGCTGTATGGGAACAGCGGTGGAGTCTTACCGAGGATCATCGTCTTCTGGTCCTCATTTGATCTTATGTGTTTATGATCTTGACAAAGATCTGCATGCCACCATGGAGGTGCCTCCCGAGCCTTGGTTCTAATGTGGTTGACGGTTTTGGAACCCTTCGGCTCAAGGGTGGCGCGCCCTGCTGGTGTTGGGCAAGTTGCCCCGGCAAGGCTCTGCCGGGGCTGCGGAGGCCGCCCCGGCAAGGGCTTGCCGGGGGAGTCCACCTCGCCCTCTTGCTCTTTTGTTTCAGGTCTTGGCGTTGCTTTTCCCGTCTCGAGCCTTCCTCTGCCCTACTTAGTGTGGCCACGGGCGCGACCCTGACTACCCGTGCACAAGTAGAGGGGTACAAAAAGGGCCCCTACTTTTGTACACAGACACTATCACAAACGATTTAACAGGGAAAATTGTGTGTGATGTACCTACGCAGGGAAACGTTTTCCTTGGAGCGACTGTGTGGGATGTTAATACGAACAGAAACATTTAGCGGGGATTGACCGTGTGGGATGTACTTACGACCGGAAATGATTTCGCCTATATAATTGTATTTTTTTAGCATTACTATACGTATAACCGTATTTGAGAGCTCACTGGTCGCACACGACCTCATTTTGCCGAGCGTGTGTACCAGGAGGGCATATCCCCAATGGTTTCTGGGTCGTGTGGGAAGGACCCCCCCTATTGCCCACACTCACTTGGCGACGGTTCCAAATGCCCTCGCGGAAAGGGGTTAAAAACCATGTGTATAGGACCTTGCTATACGAGTGTATAATCAGCTCACGGATACTCGCGATGACATTGGAGCTAGGTGACTTTAGAGTTGGTTGATGTGTATCATATGGTGTTATTTTAGTACAAACTCTAGCATGGATTGATCGGAAGAATAGCTTTGAGGTGGTTTCGTACCCTACAAACAATTTCTTCTTATGTTCTCCGCTAGATAAGAACTTTGGAGTGATTCTTCATCGCACGTTGAGGGATGGTTATATGATCCAATTATATTAGCACTGTTGGGAGATTGCACTAGCGATCACACGTTGAGGGATGGTTATACGATCCAATTATATTAGCACTGTTGGGAGATTGCACTAGCGACAGTACGGACCCTAGGCCTCATTTTCAAGCATTGCACCATTTGTGCTCACTTTTGTTACTTGCTACCTTGCTGTTTTTTATTGTTACTATTACAAAAATCAATATCTACCATCAATATTACACGTGTATCACCATCTCTTCACCGAACTAGTGCACCTATACAATTTACCATTGTATTTGGTGTGTTGGGGACACAAGAGACTTTTTATTATCTGGTTGCAGGGTTGTTTGAGAGAGACCATCTTCATCCTACGCCTCCCACGGACTGATAAACCTTAGATCATCCACTTGAGGGAAAATTGCTACTGTCCTATAAAACTCCACGCTTGGAGGCCCAACACAAGTCTACAAGAACAAGTTGTGTAGTAGACATCAAGCTCTTTTGTGGCGCCGTTGCCGGGGAGGTGAGTGCTTGAAGGTATATCTTTAGATCTTACAATTCAATCTTTTAATTTCTTGTTTTATCACTAGTTTGGTTTATAAAAAAGAAAACTACAAAAAATGGAATTGAGGTTGCATCATATTATTCATCTTTATAATGCCTTTCATGAAAATGATGGAAAGGAAAATTGTGCTCAATTGATAGAAGAAGAATTCTATAAAATGTTTGACAAAAAATCTTTGAATGATGAGCATGATTGCAATGTCATTGGTATGAACTCTTTGAATATCCATGATGCTAACGATAAGCAAAGCCATAAGCTTGGGGATGCTATATTTGATGAAGATGATATTTTTAGTCCCCCAAGTTTTGATGAGAAAATTTATTATGATGATTGCATGCCTCGTATTTATGATGATTATATTGATGAATGTGGATTTGGAGAGGTCATGACTTTATTTAATGATGAATCCACTATTTTGGAAGAGGTTCCAATTGACTATGAGAACTAAGTTGCTACCTATGATGATTATTGTGATGACATGTATGCTATATTGAATAATGATAACCATGAAACTTGTCATCATGATTTTAATTCTCAAGCACATGATAGTTATTTTGTTGAGTTTGCTCCCACTACTATTGGTGAGAATAAATTTGCTTATGTGGAGAGTAGTAAAATTTGTATGCTTGTGGATCATGAAAAGAATGCTTTACGTGATAGCTATATTGTTGAATTCATTCATGATGCTACTGGAAATTATTACGAGAGAGGAACTTACACTACTGCAGGATGCTGCTAACGCGACACTACGAACAGAGACCCTTTGACGAAACTGTGAGCGATGCATTAATCACAAACGGGGATGTAAAAAACCATCAAAAAAGGTGCAAAATGTTTGCGATGGAGGATGCATCAAACACGGTTCAGATTTTTGTTGCGTGTGCGATGCGGGGCACACGGTTAACCCGTTCGAACTGTTTGCGATGAGGCGGAAGAACATAAATGAGCAACCATATCAATGTGTGTGCGATATACAGCATACAGTTCGCTCGGATGAGCCGTTTGCTATTAGGGAGTGCAACATAAATGGTTAGCCAGATCAAGTAGTGTGTGATATAGGGCATACGGTTCACTCGGACGAACTGTTTTCGATTAGCAAACACAACAGAAATGGTTCAACTTAACAAGATGTGTGTGATATGTGGCAAACAGGTGACTCGGATGAACTATTTGCATTGAGAATTTACAACACAGACGGTTAATATAGTTAGTTCATGTGCGATTCTGTGTGTACAAAAAACTTTGCAAAATGCAAACTAGTTGCTTGCGGTGGCTAGGAGTATCGCACATGATGCGTCTGCGAGTACTCGTGTGCAATGATTAGTAAGTTACACATGCATTTTCTTATGTTAACACATGTGTGATAAATAACACGTGGCACCGGATATGGTATTTGGGTTGTGTGTGTGCTCCACTTAGTCTTCCTGTGCTCCAGCAAATGCTTCCTGCGCTCCACATGGGTGTATTGTAAAATCCACGCCTATTCCCTCACTGGTTTCCCGCCACCAGCTAACGGCTTGCTGCATATAAGTTATATGATATAACCCAGGCGGCAACGCATCGCCGTGACACTCTGCGAAGATCTAGTCCTCACCCATCTACCATTAGTTATTCTAAGCATGCCAGGTAACGACCAAAGCTTCAACGTCAACGCCTACCTGCATTACATCTTCAACGAGGAGAACGAGCCGGAGCAGGCCAGGGAGCAAGAGCTTCATCGGCCGGTGCAGGCACCATGGCCCATCTGTAGCAATAATGGCGTCACAGTCCTTGGGAGCATAATCGACATATTGCAGAGGAGGTGTGATGAGTAGTTTGCCATCCACCGTGCAAAAGATCCAGAGCTGCTCGGCGGCATGATCGATGAGCCACCCAAAGAACCTCCATCACCAGTGTTCATCGAGAGCCTGATGCCCTGCAAGGAATGGGCAGAGGACCTTTGTGATTCAGTCAAGACAAAGGCAGCCTACGGCTTCATCATTGCCCGCGGCAGCTGTGTCAACCTCGATCCCGATGATGTGGTGTCCAGGCTCGAGCGCATCCTTGGCGGAGTTGACGTCCCTGACGAAGTAGAACATCGCCAACGTGAAATCTTGAGGATGCAGGTGATCGACGGAATTTGCTACCAGGCCAGAGACATGGAAATGGAGCGGTTCCGCAGAGTTGTCATGCGCGGGATTGCATGATGTCAAGCTCTTCTGGAAGAGGCCCAGCAGCCCCAAGAGCCTCCCAGCGCCAGTAGCTCCGTAGGCGAAGGTGGGTCGGGACACTCAGAGTGAACGGCCGCATGGGTGCTATGCTGATCATGGAGTCCGAGAAGACCATCGTCAAAATGCCGCCAGCTCAGCCTTTTAGCTTATATTTTATTATAATTGTATGCATATGTAGGTCGTGAGTGTTCTGGGCCTTGCCGCATTTGGCATTTTAAATTATCCTGAATATGTAAGACAATTATTAAGAATTATTAACCGTTGCCATTATAACTTTGCCTCAACGGCGTGCAGAGCGCGTGCAGGGACGCGAGAGCAGAGCGCACCGCGGCCACCTCAACAGCGAGCAACCACATGGTCAACCTTCTGCCATCAATAAATTTTGACCTTGTTTCTCGTCACATTGCTGATTACAACGCAATAAGTAATTGCAAATCTGTTCACACCTATCAAACTAATATGTGTTCACACTTAGCACTGGGCTATAAAAACTACCCACTCAAAAATCACTTCACAGTTCCTCTCCTCATCACCCACAAAACCGGTTTTTTCTGTCAAGTAGTTCCGCCATGACCGGTAGGAGGAGTTTAGGGTGGACATATAACTAGGCAGGAAAGACCAAGGCCGCGGAAGCACTAGAGAGGTCTTGCCGCGAAGCTGCATCCACAGCAGAGATATCCCGGCGCGCCACGGAGCCCTCGAACAAGCTCTCACGGGCACGTGAGGGCTCTCACAAGCACATTCGCGGCGGCGGCCATCGCGACAAGCCGACGTTCTTGAAGTCCTTCGCTGGCGACGAAGACATTCTCGCTAGCATCACTACGTAGCAGGAGCTGGTCGACGGCTTGATGAAGCTGCTCAAGATCAGTGATGCCTCGGTTGACAAGGCGACCGGCCTCGTCGAGCAACTCATGGGTGACAATGCGAAGCTCCTCAAGTTGGTCGCCGAGAAGGAGGAGAAGGCTGCCGGCTAGAAGATGTTGCATGAGCAGAGCAGTGCCTGGGAGATGACGCTGAAAGCGGTCGTCGAGGAACTGATGGGTGGCTTGATGAAGCTTCGGATCAAGCGCGAGCAGGAGGTGGAGGAATCCGTGGCTGCTTTCAAGCAAAGTCGTGAGGAATTGAAGAAGGAGCTGGAGGATTTCGCCGCCCGGCGATCCATCGATGTGTAGAGACAGTAGCGACCCAGATCGTTGTCTGCAATTTCCTTCTTCTCTTGCCCCCGTGTCTTCTGGGCTTTGCCGCATGTGTCATTTTAAATTATTCGGAATATGTAAGACAATTATTATCTGCGCCATTGTAAATTTGTCGTCGTATTATCTGTTGCCCTCTGTGGAAATTTAAATTAGGGTGGAATACGAGTTGAAAACATGAACAAAGCAAATGCTGCCATGGGTCACAAGCAAACACCCTCCATCCAGGTGCTTTAATTAACCCATTAACGGAGAAGTTGTGAGCGAGGTGGGCGGCGGCTGGTGCGTGGAGGTCAAAGAGCTCGCTTCCCGATGAGCATGGGTGGCCTTGATGCTCGCATGTGTCCCGTCGAGCCTGCGAGGTGGACAGGATGCACGCGTCCCGTCGAGCCTGCGTGGCGGACTGCTCGCACGCGTCTTGTTGAGCCTGCACGGTGGACTTCTCGCGCTCGTCCCGTCTAATCAAACAGTTGCATGCATGCCACCGAGTATGGTTAAATTTCGACATGGTTAATATAATACAACTGTTTGCGATATTAACGTGTCAGTTTTTTTGTTTCAGAAAGGACTTTGTTGGCTACTAATGTGTGCGCCTCTTCTCAAACTAGACAATTTTTTTACCACGGCATATATGTGCCATGTCATGAAACCATGCCAAGTTACATGTTTTTCGGGTGACTTTTTGATTTACTAGGATTTAAAAACCGAGATTCTCAATGTTTCAGGACGACCACAAGTTTGTAATTCATTCCCATTCCTTAAACGAGACCTAAACATGCACCCAATGCCACAAGTACGATCGCCCACCCATTTTGCTTCACAGGAGCATGTGGTTGTAGTTCAAATTTGAATTATGGACTACATTAAATGCATAGAAAACTTAGTAATTAGTAATATATATATACAATGGCCAAACGAACCATGAACAGTTTCAAATTTTAGCCCGACACTCCTGTTATTCTATGTTGCCTATAGAAAACAAAGTTCAAGGCGAGAAGAGGCAGCGATTAACGTTTCGCCCACAAGAGGGGCATGTTTCCCTACCGGAACCACGAGGGTTGCGACAGGCTCCGGTTTGTAAAAGGCTTGTAATATAGCTTCGCCCAAATTGGACAATTGTATGTACCATGTAGTGACACCATGCTAAGTTGCATGATTTCCTTGTGAGTTTTGGATTTACAGAGATTTAAAATCGAGGTTCGCAATGTTTGTGGCCAAGCCAGGACAGCGAGACAGTTGAATTCGTTCCCATTCATTCCATGGGACCTAAACATGCACCCCAAGGAAACATGCATGTACGTTTTTTCTAGCCATTTTGGTGCACTGGAGCATGTATTTGTAGTTTGGATTTTACTTATGGAAATTAAATGCCTAGAAAACTCAATTAATAAATAAAAAAGGAAAAACGAACCCTGAATAATTTCAACGTTCAGCATGAATCTCCAGTTGTTCTGTGTCGCGTGTAGAAGAAAATACGAGGCTAGAAGAGGGAGTGATTATCATTTGTCCCACAAGGGGACATGTTTCCCTATCGAAACCACGAGGGTTCTTGCGACAGGCTCCGGTTTGTAAGAGGTTTGTAATAAACCTTGGCCCAAATTGGCAATTTTTTTACCACGACATATTATGTGCCATCAAGTGACACCATGCCACCTTTGATGACTTTCTAGTGAGTTTAGGATTTATGGGGACTTAACAACCGAGATTCGAAATTTTTGAGGTCGAGCCAGGACATCGGTACGGTTGTAATTCGTTCCCATTCCTGGCACTAGAGCTAAACCTGCACCCAAGGACACATGTATAATTTTTCTAGCCATTTTGGTGAACTGGAGCATGTATTTGTAGTTCAGATTTGAATTAAGTACATTAAATGCCTAGGAAACTCAATTAGTGTATAAAAAGGCCAAACGAACCCTGAATAAGTTTAAATTTCAGCACGGATGTCATGTCGTTCCATGTTGCTCGTGGAAGAAAATACAAGGTGAAAAGAGGCAGTGATTATGTTTCGCCCACAAGGGGAACACGTTTCCCTATTGGAACCATGAGGCTTCTTTGAGAGAAGCTCCAGTTTTTGTAAGAGGTTTGTAATAAACCTTGGCCAAAATTGGACAATGTTTTACCATGACATATATGTGCCATGACGTGACACCATGCCACCTTTGATGACTTTCTAGTGAGTTTAGGATTTATGGGGACTTAAAACCAAGATTCAAAATGTTTGAGGATGAGCCATGACACGGTGCGGTTGTAGTTCGTTCCCATTCCTGGCATGGGACCTAAACATGCACCCAAGGACACATGTATAAGTTTTCTAGCCATTTTGGTGAACTGGAGCATGTATTTGTAGTTCAGATTTGAATTATGGACATTAAATGCCTAGGAAACTCAACTAGTGTATAAAAAGGCCAAACGAACCCTGAATAAGTTTAAATTTCAGCACGGATATCCTGTTGTTCCATGTTGCCCGTAGAAGAAAATACAAGGCGAAAAGAGGCAGTGATTACGTTTTGCCCACAAGGGGTACACGTTTCCCTATCGGAACCACGAGGCTTCTTTGAGAGAAGCTCCGGTTTGTAAGAGGCTTGTAATAAAACTTGCGTCACAATGGACGAAAAAAATTCCTCGACATATAAGTGCCATGTCGTGACACCATGGCAGGTTTCATGATTTTCGGCTTAGTTTTGGATTTATGGGGATTTAAAAACCGAGATTCTTCTCACGAAATGTTTTCAAATAGCAGACGGTTCACTCACGAAAGCCGATATTCAATGAAACTTCGTGGAAACCATATTTTAAAGTTCTATAAAAATCTGAAAAAAAGTGGGGTGTTAAGAAGGTGATGTTTTATTGCGACACAAAATCTCAAGTTGAAAAACATTACGAGATGTGAGCTATGAAAAAGACAAATTCAGCCCTGAATAGTGACATTACTATTCGGCACTATTCAACGCTGATTTTGTCTTTTTCATAGCTCACATCTCGTAATGTGTTTCAACTTGAAATTTTGTGTGGCAATAAAACATCATCCTCTTAACATCCCGCATTTTTTCAATTTATTTTGAAACTTCAAAACATCTTTTTCTTGTGGTTTTGACCGGTTTCCACCGAATGTTGGTTTCCGTATGATATCCCCCCCCCCCCCCCGCTATGCGCACGATCTGAGTTGTGCGTTCTAACTGGCCAGAACCCAAACCCCACGGATCATACATGTGCACCGTTGGATGCTCCCAGATCGAACGGGAACCCTGAGCCCTTTCGACAGCACATGTAGTACTTGGGTAAGCACTGTGCGCATATGTCGTGTAGCTCACGCTTCCTTCTCTACTAGGTTTTTATTCAAAACAGGCTACCGTTTCTCGCCACTCCTCTCATCGGTTTCTCGCCTCTTCTCCCAGATATGCATGATGTAGATGTTCGTTTAATTCTTATAGTTCATCTCATCCAAAATCAATTAGTTTTATAAAAAATCTACTATAAGATTCATGGAATTGTGCATTGTAAAGGTAAAAACAAAAGGTGACAATTCATTTAGAAAAAAAAAGTTTGGGCAATTAAGATATGGAAGATTCTAGAGAACAAAGGAGAAGTGCTTGTGTTCTAAGGTTTGTGAATTATGCTTAAGTTCAACCATGGAGTCTTCTAGATTGTACATGTGGCAGAATCTGGTGGAATGTAGATGATATCCAACAGCCAGTAGTGCTCGGATTTGCCATCTCTGTACCGTCAGATTGGCTTCATCCAACGAGCAACTTTCAAAGTTATTCGCACACTATATATATATATATATATATATATATATATATATATATATATATATATATAGGTGGGTCTATTATGATAACACCCTTAAGACTCTTATTCTAATAACACTAGTCTTATTCTGCTAACACCTGAAACAAACCCCACGACCCAAAGTCCCGAACCCACCGAACTGCAGACTAAAAAAAATGAACCCACCACGTCCAACCTTATCCCCCCACCCCAACTACCCCACGCGGCCACGCCTACCCACCTTCTTCAACGCCGAGCCGTCCCACCTCCCAACCAACGCGCCCCGCCGGCTACCTCCCACGCCCCGCCGCCCCAACCTCGAGCACCGGCACCCCGCCCCCTCCCCCGAGCAGCAGCTCCAAACCGGCCCGACGCGCCTCACCTTCGATGCGCCGCGCACCACCCAAGACATCGCCCCACCTTCCCCACCTCCGCACACGCGTGCCCCACCTCGAGATGCTAGACCACCCGGAACGGATCCTCGGCGGCCCCCGGCGCCGCAACCCGCCCCCGTACGCGGATTCGCACAGCGTCGCCGTCCCCGACCCGCGACCACCCCAGATTCATGCCGATGATGCCTGACCGCCTCCAACCACCCCGGCCGTCCCTGCTCCCCCCAGCGACACCTGCCACAGCCATCGGCTTCTCCATCCTGGGTGCGGGTGGGGCGCGGGCAAGGATGGAGTCCCGGTGGGAGCTGCGCGAGGCGAGGATCTTCCCCGATCTGGCTTCCTCCGGTACCTGCAGCTTGGCCCAGGACGGCATGCGGCTCGACCGATGGCAGCTTGCGAAGGCCGACGCCTCGTGTTTCGCCCGAGCGCCTCCTTCTTCCTCCACACGCCCGCACCCCGCTACCCTCGCATTCGGCGCCCGGTGGGGACGAGCCCCAGCCGCCACGCTCCCCTGTCCTCCAACCTCTCTCTCCACTGTCTTGGGCTGGATGCCTATCACACCTATAGCTGAGCAACTGTGGCGTCCGACTCTGGTGTGTAGTCGACATCGCCTATGAACGGCGTGCTCCCGGTTCCTCCTCTCCGGTATGAGCAATGCAAGGTCGTCGCTGGAGCAGTCCGCTTGCCTCCTCTCTCGCGAACAGTTGCATCCTTGCCAAACAGTTTGCTAAGTTTCTTTCTTCAGTTATTTGTGTATGAAAAGTGCTAACTTTTCGTTAGTAGTTTGACCTTTCGTGTTTCAGATTTTTGCTGTGCGCCTGGATGTGAAGTGCAGTGCACCCGGATCCCCCGAGCAGTGCGCCGTGCGCCCTGGTGTGGTTCATCCACGGCCACCGCCAAACAAAACTATAGTTTCTGCACCTTGTTGACACTTTGCTCGTGCGTTTTGTGTGCAAGTCACGTGCGTGCCGAGTCGAGATGAATGTGCTGTGTTAGATGGCAGTACGGTTGGTGCCCCCGTGCAGCTCATTGGCGGCGTACATGTGGTTCGGCAGCCAGCAGCGTGCAGTTTGATACATCTATTTTACTGTCCTTTTGCTGTGTCCTGTGATCTCTGTGTGCTGTTTGGCCAAATGTGCAGGGCAATAGGGCTTGCATGCAGTCCAGAGCTCCATTCTTCCTGATGGCATCTACCTTGAATTCGAAACAAGGTTCACTGGGTGTGCATGTGCCGCTCGTCGCACAACATGTGCACTTCGCTATTGTGGGACTTGTTGTTGTAAATGTGTGTAATTATTCTGTTGAGAAGTTCATTTTAAGATGCATCGATGGTTTCATTTTTATGGAAAAAAATGTCATGATTCAGTCCATTTTGAGGAGCCCTGAGGTTCACTTTGTTGTGTACAAAAAAGTGGGATTCGCTAGTTAAAGATTTGATGCAGTTTGTTATATCAAACTTTGTGATTTGTTGCACTAATATCATAACCGCAAATTTTTTGTATTTATTGGTAAAAACTCTATTTTTTCCTTGCAGACCACTTGTCTTGTCTATGTAGTACATATGCATTAAATAAAAAAAGAGAAAAGGACAAAAGAGATGCAGCTCACTAGCCTCGACTATGGAGTACATACGATGTTTTTATAAACAAAATTAGAGAAAGACAAAAGAAAAGTATATAGTTCACTTCAGCTTGTGTTACACTTTAATTTTTCATGATCTGAGCTGCACTCATCATGCCCTGTAACGTTGTAAACACCTAAAAAAAAGTATGAAAAAAAGACCCAAAAAATCACAAGGGAAGTGCAAAAAAAAGGTTAGCGGTTCATTTATTGATAGTGTTGTGGTTCCCTTAAGGCCGGTATGAAGTGCGGTCCACTTTCTCGTTTGACAAAATTTATGCCCGACAAAATAAAATCATGAAGTTAACTTGACTATTCGATGCAGTGCGGTTTTTAGTCTGAAGCAGTGCGTTTTTCTGTTTGACGCAGTACACACGTCGATTTCGGTGTCGTGAAAAATAGAGTGTTCGCATTTCGGTAAATTCAAAACTGCTCTTCAATCGTAAGGAATTAGAAAGAGTATTCTACATGAAAAAGTTGCGTCTCGTCGATATCTTTCCAACGTCGTATGATTTGAATTATTCCGACCAGCCGTTCGTAAAAATTTCGCGAAAAAACAGCCGCTGCCTCTCGAAGTCAGCCGCACGATTTTCAAAATTAACTAAAAATTGTAAGGAATCTCAAAACCATTTCAACATATGAAAGTTGCGCCTTGTCCGAAGCTTTCCAACGGCGTATCATATGTCTCGTTTCGACAAATGGTTAGAAAACTGGAGCAAAAACAGTACCGAAAATTTCAAAAAATTTGAAAAACAGAGTTCCGCAATTTAGTAAATTTGAAACTGCTTTTAAACCGGAATGAATTAGAGAAAGATTTATATATGAAAAAGATGCACCTCGACAATATATATCCAACGGCGTATCATTTGCTTCGTTTCGACAAGCGGTTTAGAAAAAAACGCGAAAAAACGCTCGCTGCCACCCGTCATCCGCCGCACTATTTTCAAAACTGCTCTTAAACCATGTGGAATCTCGAAAAGTGTTCAACATGTCAAAGTTGCACCTAATCCATAGCTTTTCAATGGTATATTACACGCCTCATTCCGATAAATGGTTAAAAAATTAGAGCGAAAACAGTACCGAAAAAATAACGCGTGCAGTTTTTTCCGACGAGAAGTTCACTAGTCTCTATTGCGTGTTTCGTCGTCAAAATGATCTGATGCACTTACATTGGCGTGCAGTCTTAGAAGTGGTGTGAGAATAGTTATTCTGCTAATATTAGCAGAATAGACCGTTTATATATATATATATATATATATATATATATATATATATATATATATATATATATACATGCCGTCTATTCTACAATCGATGATAGAATAATATTCTGCAATAATCTTGTACTTCCTGTATACCTATATTGTACTTCTTTATGCTTTCCTCTCTGTACTTCTTGTTTAAAGAAACTGTACTTCTTTTTATATATGTAACTTTACCATAGTAGTTTCCTTCTATAAATTTCTTTCACAGGTAGGTTAGTGTATTAGCTTGCTGCTATTTCCGATGTAAATTGTTGTGTTGCATTGTTTCTAATTAACTGTTTTCATATTGTTTTTGGAATATGTGTATTTAATTTCCTATAAATTTTTTAGGTATCATTTTTAATTTTATTCGTGAATCTGTTTTATCCCTATGTGTTTTGAAATGCTATGGTTGTCTTAGTTTTTCAAAATCGGAAGCGAATCGTGTCGTGAGGACAACTTAAGCTGCTGGCCATAACTACAGAGAGTTGGCATTTACTCTGTCCATCCGTCCGCTCGGGCCAAATCTCTCTCCTTTCTCTTATCTCACGCTGGACGCCTCCTCTCTCTCTCTCTCAAGGTGCTCCTCGGCGGCGAATCCGGTGCACGATCCCCGCCGGCAACGGCCATTCTGAGCAACCGCCGCCCGCTGCAACATGCACGACCCCCTCCCTCTTATCCAGTCCGTTTCCTTTCTCTTTCTCCCCACACTCCTGTCCATTGCGTTCTTTGGAGTCTGGCCTCTGTAATCTGCCGCAGATCTCGTGAAGCGGAGTTCGATATCGCCCCAGCAGCAGCCATGAGCCCGATTTGTTGCTTTTTTTCGCCTCTCCTTTGTCTCCAATGCTTTGTTTCTGCTTTTGCCCGCAGCCGTTTTCGCCCGCAGAGGGAAGCTTGGTGGTGGTCGATTTGGTAGGGTTTTGATACTTGGTGAAGCAAGGATTCTTCTGTAGATCGATTTGGTTGGTGTATCCATGAGCATGTTGTCTCCACCTAAGAGGCCGATGGCGAATCGGCGCAAGGTTAAATCCGCATATGTTGTGCTTGGGATTGTGATGTTCATTGATGTAGTACATTTTTAATTTTGTTCCTAGGATTGATTTGCTCATGTGTGGTTTTGGTATGGATTGGCAATGTTTTTATTTATTATATATTTGGTTGTGGATGTGAGATTATTTATTTCTCGGTGTAGTAGATATGTTTGATGTTTCAACAAGTCTATTGTATGACATGCACTTGATTTGATGCTTGTTTTTGGTGAAATGTTTTTACGTACTTCTTTGAGTTGTAGTTTTGTATTGCTCCTCCATGTTGTTGTTGTACTTCACTTGTGTAGTACATGTGTACTTCTTATTTATTTCACAATTTTTCCTTATGTTGTAGTGTGGTGAGTTTTATTTGTATATTTTCTATAACTGTTGTGATTTTTAGGGTTTAGAATTGGCCACATGTATATTTCTTTTACACATATGCTTATAATTGCTCATGATAATACATTGCTATTTATTTTTCCCATATTGCATTGTAGTGCTAGCAGAATTGTTGTATTGCTTTAGTAGTTTCCTTTGTACTTCTTGTTGCAATTGTTCCAATCTTTTGTTTTCTGTATTGTTGTATTGCTTTCTAGCATTGGTGTAGTACTTGTTGTTGTTGTGTTTATTATATCAATTATATTTATTTCCTTTTCTTGTGGATCTGATTAATGATGTTGCAGCGTCTGAAACTTATTCATTGTCTTCTTTGATTTTGTTTGCGTAAGATTACATTTCCGATCGAGAAAATGATATATCGATGTTCTATCTTATCTTCGCTTAGAGCTTGATGGAGAAGATGGTAATAAGGTTGATGAGGCTGCGAATCGCCGAGGACATCCTGCTGCGAATACGCTTTGAGGTCATTGCTGCTCGCAACCGGAGGTCTAAGGCATTGAATGACGAGCAAAGTCACCGCCAAACAATCCTTCTAGCCCTGTTGGAAGGGGTGAGCATGATATTGGCTCTTTGGAACTTTCAGAGACTTGATCCAAATCCGATTGATGGTACAGAGGTCGTGACTCGACTGAGGATGTCATTGATCACCGGAATTTGAGAAGTTAAGGGTGGCGGAGAAAATAGCGGTTGCTCGAAATCGCAGTCAAAGGCATTGCACCATATTTCATCTCAATGCACGGATATAGTTGTTCATGATAGTCTTGGTGTTTCGATGGCCCTCGAGTCCTGTAAACCCTGTCCTGTAAAAAGATTAGGACAACTTGTAGGAAGGTAAAGTCACCTCCGATGCTCCGAAGACGAAGCCGCGTGTTACGCCTAGACAATCACGATGTCGATGGTAAGCGGCAAAGTCCTAAAGTTATTCAGAGAGGCAGCTCTGCAAATCTTAATCTGCTGCTGCAAAAAGGAGAAGGCAGCTAACCAGGCTGTGTCCAAGGCTAAGGCACTGTTGATAAGAAGAAGAATGATGTTCTTAAGCGTAAGGAGAAGGTTTTGTCCAAGGGCGACAAACTAGAGGTAGCACAAAGAAGCTACCTCGTGCTACTCGCAAATCTATGCGTTTTGCAAAGGATGATGATTTTGAGTCCGATGATGGTGATGATGGTGATGAAGAAGGCGGCGATGACGAACCTTATGTTTCAAGAGGTTTCGATTCGGAGATGATATCGGAAGGTGAATTTTATTTCATTATTTCTTGTCAAGTGTTTCTTGCATAATATATTCTATACTTCCTTTGATGTTATGATTGAGCGCCAATTGTGTAGTTCTTGTACTTCTTGTACTCTTCATTGAAATTTCTCAGTCTAGTTTTTTTGTAATTTCATTTTTGTGTATAGTTATTTTTCATCTTTATTAATTTGTGTTATTTTTAATGTTTTTCAAGATGAGTTTGTGAAGAGGCCTTTCAAGAGGAAGAGAGGCGAGGAAGGTGAGCCTAGCAACAAAGTTGAAAAGGTGGCGAAAAGCGCTTCAACACCACAATTAGGTGCTCTTTGAAGGAGGTCGCTCTTTGTGTTGCGTTGTTGAAGGAGCGTCACTTGAATGTTCTTCATCTGCTGATCTTGTTCATATCAAAGACTTCAAGATCAAATCCAACATTAATCGCCGTCTTGCTTGTTTTCGATGTATAATATTGATTCTAGGACCATGATCCTTGATCTTGGTGGAAACAAAGTTTTGGAGATCAATGCGAGATGTCATTGAGAAGCTTTTGCCTTTGCCTAATGGTGACGACTCTCCTCCAAGGCCTTCAGAGGATTATGGTGCTGCTTTGGTGAAGTTAAAGGATGAGCTTAGGATTCCAAGGAATAAAGATATAAAACCGATGAGCTTGAATATTCTGTCGCAGACTTGTCGATGATCCTCTTAGGGATGGCCTTGCTCAAGGTGTTTGGTCCGATTTTGTACAACAAGTTTTTACGCCGGGGTATTCTCTGCGTGTGAAGAAGGAGGCGACAATGGTTGAAGACTTTGACATTGTCAAGTTGAAAAACATGCAGATTTGTCACCGATTGTCGACGAGTGAGACTTGCTATTGAAGCTCGCGTAAAGCAAAAGTGCATCGAGAGCTCTTCTGGTTGTGTTATTGCGCTGTTCTAGCTTATTTGGATTTGTCGGACCACCGCTCCATTAACCGTAAAGATAAGAGGTACCCCGTGCCATCTACATGGATCCTAGGAAGCTTATGAAACTTGCTAACTGGATATTTTGAAGAAAGGTGGCGGACCCTAGATCTTGGATCTTTGGCAAGTCTGCGGTGAGTTCTTTAGTACCATCCTTTGTAGTGCAATTCTTTTAGTTGTAAGTATTATACTTTTTGGTGCTGTCTGTTTTCTTAATTAGTAATTAATCTTGTGTGAAGTTTGAGGTGTTGGGGGGTCTCCCACATATTTGGTTAACAAAATAGAATATATAAATCTGTCATCACATCCCACTCACACAAATTATTATGTATGCATCTGCTTGTACCGCTTTTGCATATATTGTTTGTCTTGCTTTAGTGTTCATCTCAAGACACTCACACAAAGTTATTATGTTTTGCATCTGTTTGTACTTGCTTTGCATATATTGTTTGTCTTGCTTTAGTGTTCATCTCAAGACTTCTTGTTCATTTAGTCTTGCTTTATACTTCTTTTTATATTTGTTAGGTTATTATACTTTTTATATTATTTAACTTTTGTCTATTAGTGTATTATTTTGTTGTATAACATTTTTGCACTCTCTTTTTGCAATGGAAGGGCGAACGATATTATCTATTTTGATGAAAGCGTTGAAGTGGTCGGTACCAATTATTGTGTGTATCCCAAGAAGAGGAAGTTTGAACCGTCCTCGAGAATTGTTCACGCTAGTAGCCGTAAGTTTGCAGGAAGCGGTAGTCTGCAGGTGTTTCATCGGAAGAGTGGGTACTTTGTTTGATTCCACTTTCCAAGAGCTTGATGTTGCAATAGCAAAGGCGATTCGATTGTCACTTCATTGCCTACCACCGGTGACCGTCTGGCGAGCAAAGATCTTTGAGTTTTGCCCCGAGCTTGCATTTAATGAAGATGCTCACAGATTGTGTTGGATGTCGAGGCTGTCAATCTTGATCATTTGCGTAAATCTTTATCCCGGATCAAGGATGGTTTTGTAATGTACAAGACCATGCAAGATGGTCGCCGCAAGCCTTTCAAGAGCACGCACAAAAGTATCTCACGGAGATTTCTAAGGAGATTGTCCTACTTCCGGCGGAGATCTTTGGTCTTCTTCTTTGCCGGAGTGCATACATGTCTTTGGTGGGGAAGGGGAACACAATGATTCTACTGTTCCTCATGTAGATAAGGTGAGATATCTTTTGTACAAGTATGTTTCTGCTTTGCTATGATTTCTTAATTTTGTGTGTTTTTGTTAGGTGAGTACTGGTGGGCCAACATTATCTCAATTTTGTGCCCCTGAGCATCATGTGGCGTCCAGTGTTTCGACGCGAGAAGATCATCATGAAGAGACAGATGTACAACTTACTGGTGATGTTGGAGTTGCGAAGAAACCAGAAGCTGGTGTTGCTGAAGCTGCTCATGAAGATCCAGTTGAAGTTGCCGCCGGTCATAGTGATTCTACTGATCCAGCTGCTCTTGAGAAGACATCCGCTGCTGTTGATCTTTGGCATTGAGCGTGAAGTTGTTCCTCAGATCGGATGCACACGAGATCCCATCTGTTGTCTTGCGGATCTTGTAGTTAAAGCTGCGCCATCTTCTGCAGGCAAAGACATAGGCAAGAACAAATAATGTCCACACCCATCTCTAAGCTTTAAACCTTTTGCTATTTGCGGTGATCTTTGAGTGTGTGATGTATGTTTATGGGAAGTGGGTTTCTTTTGTGAAAAAAAATGTACAATATGTGTTTCGGGAAACATTTGTGATACTTGTAATATGTTTATATCGGTGTAATCGATGTTGTGCTTTTTTGTGTCCTGATGCCTTTGTGCTTTAATTGTGTATGTATGTTGTCTTGCCTTTCCCTTGTTGAAGGTATATGTGTACCGCTTTTAGTGTTTGTACTTCTTGTTAGCTCTGATAGCTCAACCGACTAGCACATCTTGATTTGAACTGCATTTGCAGTTGTTTACATCTTATTTTAGTTCGCCTTTGCTTTATATCTGTACTTCTTGTGTATCTACAGAGCTACACTTTTCATTATGTCATGAGGTTCTGTACTTCTCCTAAAGTTGTTTATGTACTTCCTCTACTGTATATTCTGTACTTCTTTTAATGTACTTCTTTTTCTGCGGTGATGATTATTTTGATCATTTGATACAAGTGAGGTTAAGATTCCAGATTCATTGAAAGGTTTTACAATGCAGTTACTTCTATTGAAGAAAAGGACAAGATTGCGTATGTTTTGTATTCTTATTTCCTTTGTTCTATCTTTTTCATGCTTTTATAATTTTGTTATTTCACTGTGTCCTTTCGATTATTATGCGGTACATAATAATTTTCATTGGAGAAGTTATGTTTGAGAATATCTATTGCAAGGCTACCGTATTGGACATTGCTAGAGCGTTTACATACGATGGCATGCTTGGCACAGAAGTAGCGTCTGTTGGGATCTACATTTTATCAGAGAGGTATAAAGAATCTGAAAAGTTGGTTGTGCCCTACTGGATCACTGTAAGTTTGTTTCTTATATTTTAATCTTTGGCTATCTTTTTTTGCTTGCTACTTTATTTTTGTGAGCGTACCTTTTGTTTATGCTTGCTTTATTTAATATTTTTGTGCAGTCTAAGTTGTATCGTGGAGATATATCTGCTCCCGTGATTAAATGGTTTTCAAAGAGAGTCGGAGACGAGCGTATTGACAAGAAGGATATTGTGAGTAAATTATAATTTTGGTTATGTTGTGTGTGTGTTTTTGTTTTTGTGTTTTTTTAGTGACTTTTTGTTATTTTGCTTGTGCTTTATCTTGTTTTCGCAGATTGTGTTCCCAACGTTAGATCCTCCTCCTCCCAAAAGGTATCCGGTGAGTCATTTCGTATTGGTCCTTTGGGTGACCATCGGCATAGACATGAAAAGACATTGTTTCGGTACATTGATTCTCTGACGACAAGGATGACCAGGATGGGTGGACCATTTTCCGAAAATGGTGAAGAATGTTAAGATTCTCTGGAGGGCTGTTAGCAATAAAATGGATATCCATCTAAAACCCGATAACATCGGCAGTTTGAGACCGGATATATGAGCACAGAGAAACAAGAAGATGGGTGAGACATGCGCACATTTTTCTTTATCACACACTTCTTTTTGCTAGATGGATAACACTTTTTTCAGTTCATTCACATTAGTGTTTTTCCTTTTGTTGTGTATGAAGGTGTTCTTGTGGGTTTTTTTCATGTCTGCCGATTGCTCGACCGTGGGATGGTAAAGAACTTATGAACTTTGCACATCTTGACATTGCCAACATGAAGAAGACCATGCTTTTTAGTTGGGCTATGTCCGGTCATTTCAATATTGATTTTAACAAGCTGTTCGGCTATCATCCAGTTAGTATTTACTAGTTTTGTGTTTTGGTCCGATCAGCCTGTTATATAAATTTTTACTGCACTTCGGTTGCATCATTATTGTACTTCTTGTAGCTGTGATATAGCCATCATAGGAGCAAGTGTTATCTGTACATCTTTTGCTACTTTTGTTATGCAAGTTTTGTGCTAGATCACTCTATTTTATGGTTTCACATGTCTCTCATGATATTTTGTACTTCATTTTTTATTTTAAATTTCTGTCTTTGTCAATTTAATGCGGTGAATGTATGAACGTTGGGGATGAAAGCTTTTCCTTTGTTTGAGACCCAAATGGTTAAGCCTTCTCATGAAGTTATTACTATTAGTAGCCAAGAAGATGTCGAGGTTCAAAGAGAAGCCCGTCGTTCTAAAACGCCATTCAAAGAAGAAGAAGCCGCTATAGAGTCTCGATTCAGATTTCGAGAAAATTGCTGTTGGACATGAATCTATCGACACCGATGACTTTGTCGGGCCAATAATAACCACAAGGTCCGCAATTTGGCTCATGGTAGCGAGGGACATTTTTGCTCGCAAAGAAGATTAAGAAAGCTCCCGGATCGACTCTGCGAATTTATTGTCCAATGAGCGTCGCCAAAGAAAGCAAAGAAGTGGAGTCACCGGTTGAGCAGCTAAGGCCCGTCGAGTACAAGAATATCCAAAATGCTAGGCTTTTGAAGGATTTCATGCTAAGCAAGCATGCAATTGAGAAGTATAAAGTGTCGTTCTTCTTGATCTTACTAGTTTTGCTAATATTTTAGATGTTTAGTTAATCTTGTGCTTCGCAATAGTATATTCTTATTCTTTCTATTTTTCTTATTTTTCTTGCTGCCATGTTTTTGTGTTTTAAAAGCAAGTACCACGCTTTTGGTTAAACAAGTTTGTCTTGAATTCGATAGTGATTCTAGTACTTCTCAAAGTTTTATTATTGAACTTCTTGGTTTTGTATTTTGTACTTCCCTAATTTCAACCTTTGTCTTGCCATGTTTTGCTTAAACATGTAACGCCTTCATTAGGTTCTTCAAAATTGTAGATGTAATCATTTTAATAACTTATGTTAATTTAGTTCGTTTTATCTTCATTTTTGCCAATTGCGTAACAACTTTTGCTAGGTTCGTTCACGGTGTTGATGACCTTGGTTTTGAGGTTGAGACAACTTTCACGGTGAAGATTTCGTAAGGAATTTTGCTCAATATGGGCAGATCGAAGGCGAGATGATGGACTTTGTCATTTCTAGCTTTAATTCTGATGCAACCATGAGTCATGTTTTTGCTTCTGGGAAGCGTGTACTTTTGAGTTCGTGCCGTTCGGTAATGTTTTTGATTCTATTAGCAAGTTTCTCTTATTTCATGTGTATGTTATTTTTCTTTTTGTATTTTGATGTGTACCTGTATTTTTCGATCTTAAAGCACTTTTTCTTTGATGTGCAGTATGTTCTTGGACTGGATAATTTGACAAACACCACGAAATTTGATCTCGAGGAAGCAGTTAGGTCGTTCCACAATTTGGTGAAGCCTTCACAAAATCTTTTGTTGGCAGACTTGGTTAGTATAGTTTGTTAAAATTTTCATTTAGGTGTTAGCATGTTCTTTTTCTCGCTTGTTTTTGCGGTGTACACAGTTGTTTTATCTCAGATATGTAACTACTTCTTACACATCTGGTTGTTATTTTTAAAACAGATCTTGCTCTAGCTGTAAACCTGTTGGTACTTCAAATACTTTCCACCATTCGCTGACGTTCGAACAAATCCGTAAGACATTTGATGTCCCGAGTCATTAAATTGGCCGACAAGAAGCACTCAAATAACAAAGAGCGAGTTCCACAAACGTGATGTAAAAGAAATTGTGAGTTTATGCTTCTTTACTTTTATGTTTATAATATTTTCTTGTTCCATTTTGATATTTTAGTAAACAGTTTCTTACACTTCAAGGATTGAGTTCATCTCTGCTTTTTCAGGCAAAAGGTTTGATCTGTTATGCAAGCTGTTTATGGCAAAGAAGCGTGCAAGAAGAACAATATACCGTGGCCGGAGCAAGATTGCGATAAACCCCACTACTTGATGCCCGCTCAGCGGGGAGTTAATGAGTGTGGTATCTATTGCCTCAAGTTTGCATGCACGTATGATGGGGATCGTCGTGGAGCATATCAAGAACTACGATGTTTGTCCTGCAGACTACCAAGTTTTTGTTTTATGAAGCGAAAAATATTTTTCTTCATATTTGTTTTTTGCCGCTCATTGTCCGACATTTTTATTTTTTGTCGCAGGACCGTTCGAGGACTGGAAGGCTGAGTACATGTTCGAGTTCTTTTCCATGAGGATAACAAGGTGCCTCTTGAGGACCTTCCGAGGAAATCCAAAGGCTCTCCCCTACTTCTACGTTGTCAACACAGGTGAAGAACTGCTGCTGATGTTAACTCAGCTCCCGGCTGAATAATTTGATGACGCACAATATGTAGTGCGACTAGGATATGTGCTAGACAATGTGTCCTTTTGTAATATAGATGATCCGTTGTGTGAAGAACTACTTTATTTGTGGGAATATTGTCGCTTTATCAAGATGCAAAACATCTCTTTGGATGATGTGTATTTAGTGTGAATTATGTGAAACATTTGGCATAAATTTTTAAATTTATTAATAATATATTCTTGTACTTCCACTATTGCTTATTGTACTTCCTACAGCTTGTATTTATTGTACTCTTTTTTCAACACAGATTTTTACTCAAAATCTATTCTTTATAGCATCATTTTTGTCCTGCAAGCATTTTTTACTGAATAATCCATTTTGTTAAATATAATAGAATTTTTACTTGTTATGGAGGGGGTCGGGTGGGAAACCCCCCTTACACTGCCTTGTACCGAGTGAACTTGTACCCCATGTGTGTTAGCGAGGCCGAGCTGGGTGGGCTGCTGGCGAGTGCTAGCGAGGCGCAGCCCACCCGTGAGGCCGAGGTAGGAACGAGCCGTGAGGACGGACGACGCGTGTGCCGCGACATCGCATGTGGAGGCGAGTCCGTCACACCTGAGCCTCACCATCTATCTTAGGGGTGTGTGGTGGGGGGGTAGGTGGGTGTGGTTAGGCACCATTTTATATCGTTTTAAAAGGAAGGCAAACATAAATGATCTGAAACATTTTTACTATATGCTAAGTCGAGGCGTTTAGTCTTTGGTGTAGTACCTTGATTTTTAAAGTACTTTATTTTTCAAAATTATAGTCTGATGTCATAATAGAATATGTACTTCCCTTAGTGTTACGTTTGTACTTCTTTATCTATGTATTCTGTACTTCTTTGAAACTTGTTGTTTGTTAAAATAGTACTTGCAATGTATTTACAATGTCAATGTATTTGTTTATATATACTTGCAAAGTTTGTTAAATCTATGGGTTTTATAGAATCAGATCAATTTTCAATGTCAATGTATTTGTTTATATATCGGTCATGACTCACATTAGCACATTACCATATAACTTTTTACAGCAATATAACAAGTAAATTGTACTCATCCATCCAAATCAGCATATTTTTAAGTCTGAAATTGGTTGGCACAAGAGTCTGTAGTATATATCATCTATGTTCGAGAGTAACATACAACCCATGCACAATATGACAAGTTAATATATTATACAAGCTAATCAACATTTCTTTAATCTAGAGCTACTCCTTGTTGGTGTTTGTTTTGGCGCTTGATTATTGCTGTTGTATCTTGCTTTTTTTTGGGTGGGGAGGTGGTGTTCGTTCTTCCTCTTCTTGGTGTCCTCTTCATCAATATCATTGTCTTCATCATCATCCTCTTCTTCTCCTTCCTGTTCATTGTCTTCATATTCTTCCTCTTCTTCTTCTTCTTCATCATCATCATCTTCGCAGGACATATTATTGTTCTTCTTAGATTTTGATTTATTTTCTTTGCTATCTCCAAAGCAGCTTTGATCTTTGGACAGCTTAGAATGTTGTGCCTGACCCAATTTGCTTGCATCCTGGCATATCCTTTTACTTTTTTATTCAATTGTTTCTTTTCATCTTTGGGAAATTTTGTTGGACACGACCTAGCATTGTGCCTGACCCAATCTCGCCGACATACCACATTTCCTCTTCCTGTTTCAGCTTTTGTCATCTGTTTTAGGACTGCTTCTTCCGACTTCATTTTCTTTCCAGCCACCGATTGTCTCGATTCATTGTGTTCTTATACCTGCTGCCCTTAGTTTTTGATATTGGTGGAGGTAAGATAGCCTTAGTTCTGATTGAGCATTGCATCCAAGATTAGGCATGTCATCATCGTCATGCGATGTTCTCGGCATCTCTGTTGATAAGTCAGGCTCAAACTGGTTTATATCTGGTGGAGTGCATGCATCACCATCATCATCATCAGCTGCTGTTGATGAACCCACCGCTTCAACCCTGTTTAACACTTCTAGCAGCCAGCTTTTGCTGTTACGTCTTTGGTCGTCGACTTGCCTCCTGTTCTCACAATTTTCAAAGCTATTTGGAGAAGTTCATTTTGTTGATGCAGAACGAAGACCCGTCAAATGATTCAGTCTTGTAGTCTCTCCTGTCAAATGTTTCCCTTGCCTTCGCTCTCGTAGTGTACCTCTTTAGGATGTAGATATCGGTACACTCTTCACTCTCAGTGCTCGAGCATTGCAATTATGTGCACGCAGTAACAGACCTAGGAGCAGTAGTTTTGTGCATGAAAAACAATTAGTTTTCATCATGAAAAACCATAAATAGTAAATTCACTTTTGTATATTTTGGAATTGGACGTGTAAAAATTATTTGTGTTCTCTGTCTATATTTACTCAGATGCTCAAAACAGATGCACTCGCATTGTATTCCTCGGTCTCGGTGTTCGCAACAACTTTGAACTCATGGTTTGACCATGAGAACGTATCCGTTGGCTCATGGTAGGTCACAAGATAATTATGTTTGTCAACTGTAGGATCTGGCTTGTTTTTATGCGGAAGAGTGTGCTATTTTAAGTTTCTTCTGAACTCGGTGAATCGGCTTTTGTATAGTGCTCACCGAATCGCTTCTCAAAACCGTAATGAGTTCTTGTGTTTGGTTCTGCTCGCAAAATGTTTTAAGCAAGTGTGTCAAGATGGTTGTATGGAAATATCAAGTGCAAGAAGTTGTTGTACTTCAGAACTGTAATAACCGTACTTCTCCCAGTATTATTTGTACCTCAAAAAGCGTAATCTACCACTCCTTTTTACAAAGACAAAAGAAATTTGAATTGATAGCGCCATTGATGCCAATGTCATGCATTTTCAACTTGCCTCCTTGAAAATATGCGCTTGTTTACTTGCTCAACAAATCGGTGCGTGTTTTGGTCTGTTTGACAAATCCTTTCTTGAGTATGTAGTTCATACTTTCGCCGTTGAGTCGAAGTCATCCTTGCAGAGAAAACCTCTTTGAAGTAAGCCGATATCCATTCCTTCCGTCGCCCACATGTGCGTAATCATGTGATCATCATGAAGCTTGTATTTATCAACTAGTGGTGCCAAGTGTCTCAAATTCAGTTGGCATCAGGGCCAATTATGATTGACTCAAACTCAGCCTTCAAAGTGGGGTGCAAGTTGTACAAGTATGAAATATGCGAGGTGTACTTGTTTGTTATGTGCCATCGGCAAAACTTGTGTAGGGACCTCGTGAAAACTTGTTTTATCGCAGGGTCATCGAAGGGCACCGGTCCGATTAGAAAATGGAAGGGCATGGTTAGTGTTATAAATTTAGAACTTCGATAATATAATGTTTGTATTGCTTGTATAGTAAAATTAGAACTTCTTTTTGCATAATGTCCCTGAACTTTTGGTATTTTCAAATTAAAAACTTCTAAATTACTTGCATAGTTATTTCATATAAAAAACTGCTTCTAGGTAAACTAACTACAATGTCAGTCTATATGTCCACGATCTATATAAATTGGAATGTGTTATACTGTTAAAATTATTGTAGGTTGCTTCCCATTGTTGCATGCCAAGAAGGTTCGAATAGCCAAGCAAAAGATTCTTCACATTCATCCCTTACAAGGGCACACTTGAATATTGTCGATTGGAGATGATTGTTTACTCCTACAAATACTCCCAAAGGCATAAGGTACTGATTTGTCTTATAAGTGGTGTCAAATGTCATCGCATCACCAAAATCTTGGTACGCTACCGCAGCTTGCATTAGCCTGAAGATGTTCTTTATGCGACCAAACTCATCAATCTGAAGTCAAGAAGAATTCATTATTTCTCGCTTTCATCTCGGCAAAGAATCCCAACAGCTTCTTGACGCCATCGATGTTATCTTCCTTAGAGTTAAGAAGCTTCTGCATATTTCAATAACACAAAAGGTTGTACACTGTTCAAGAGCATGTTCTTTCCGAAGCTTTTTAATGGTCATGAAATCACAAGCTGAAAAGATAGTGTATATCATTTTGTTGTTACTGTTGATTAAATCGCGTCTGTGTAACGCCAAGAACTGACCGCCACCGAGGGATCCATATAGGATAGACATAATGGTATGGTGTGAACATTCGAACCGGAGGAACTTAACATAATCCAATATAGTGGGGTCAAATGACTTGTGGGAATGAAGAAAATGAAGCATGGTAGGGCTCAGATTAGTTGGTGGTTGTGCTCAAAATTGATGTCGACAATGACTATCAGATCATCGTGCTCATTCGCCTTTAATCGCAGCTTCGCCTTTGCATCCACATCGCTTTGTCGTCTTGTCTACCGGCGCTCGATTCGTAAATGAGCTCGCGTGATTCCCTTCACGTGTGCAAGACAGTATCTATTGAAACAACTCTTCCGTCCAATTCTTGTTCCAAAGCCAAGATGCTCGGGCGATCTATTGTAGAACACTCTGCTGCATCAAGTCCTTGAACACCATCCCCATCTTTGGTATAAGGTAATCTGGGAGGTCGATTTCGCAAAATAAATCCAAAATGTACATAAAGATGCCTAAGAAGTGAGTTCCATACAAAACAAACACACATACTTGTCTTGCTATGAAAGTACTTTATTGTCTTGCCATGTAACAATATTCTTGTCTTGCTTTATGACACCTTCATGTGAAGAAAACCAGCACAAAAATGTTTTTTGTTCCAATCAATCGCACAAAGGCGGCGTGACAAACGTGCTTGACCGTGTGCCAATACAACACCGAAAGCGAGATAGTTGGAACAGCCATTTTGGGTGTGTTCCGCACTATGTGTGGTTTTAATGATCCTTATTAGACAAAGAAAAACTGCAGATGCAATCATTTATTACTTGTTCATAGTATCGCTTTTCATTTTATATGAGTTACTACATATACAAGTAAAAGGTATCGCTGTTCAACTACATTTGTCTTTGCTTTGTAAACAAGAGGTAGTTTGACTATGAAAATGTAGTAATAACATCTGCTTATTATACTCACATGGATATACTTTCGATTCTCCTCTCGAGTTATGCGATCGTCGGGTTGTATCGGACAAGGAGGCGTAACCACCGATTTGTGCAGCAGCGGTCACGTTTGGTGCACCGCAATTTCTTTGACGTATTGTTGCAAGACTGGTTGTTGCTTTGAAGTCGATGAAGGTGGGCGTGGCAGCGTATGATCACCCACACGGCTGCTTACGACTCGGAGGATGCAAACCTGCTACTCGGGGAACAATTTTAGGGCGGCGATTTGTGGTGTTTCGGTGTGTGGTAAGCCGCGGTACTTTATGCATGTTGGCGACTTGTATCGGCATCGCGAGAATCCACATCCACATATGGTGGATGTAGACCCCAATCTCGTGAATTTTTGTTCGGCTACTCGCATGCACGAAACCTCACGCTGTCGCTCAATACGTGGTGGCACTTGTGGCCCAACACATTTACTTGTATGGCCAGCTTTCGGCAATATTGATGATCCAGAGAAAACGAAACTGCTCGGAGGTTGCGGCGACGGCTCCATCTGCTAGGATCGGTGAATATCCGGTGACATAAAAATTTGGCGGATCTTCGATTATGCACCGCAGAGGCATCGTGCATTCGTGACAAGTGGAGTAGCATCCAATGGCAAACCATAATCATCACCTGAAAGTGGGCGAAAATTGATGAGGAATTGTCGATTTTCTCATGGTCAGTCATCGCTTATGTACCTTAGATGTACTTCTTTGAAATCAAAACCTATACTTCTTTTTTGATAACTATGAGCATGAATATAGTGACACAAAACAAGATTTGTAAATTTGTACTTCTTCTCACGAGATATTGTTGTCTTGCTTTTAAAAATGTAATAGGTATTCGAATCCAATTAGTAACGATATATAGCAATGAGTTGTAAACATTTTCTTTTGATTGAGGACCTCACCTCGGTTCGAGCATAGGGATCGGCGTTTTCATGTGTAACAACATGTGCAATTGCAGTTGAGTCATTTGCTCGACGGCAAATGAGTCAAACTTTGCTTAAATCTTGGAGACGTTCTCGTATTCTTCATTTCATTAGAATTTTACTTGACCAAGTAGGCACTTTTGTTTGCACGGGTGGCATGATGTCTCGCACTAAGCGACAAAGCGACAAACTAATTGTCGAGCTCATCTAAATTGACACAAGGAAGTTTCTCGAAATCGATATTTATAGTTTTCACTGTAGTGATTTTACGTGTTGCTCTGCTTCTTTGCTTCAAGATATTCTGATCGCTACTCTTCACTACACGAACCTTTTGCACTTCCTAAGCTTGCTAATTCCACGACTCCAAGTAGCAGCTGCAAAAGATGAGTACCAAATTAGCATAAAGGACAACCTGTCTTGCTACTTCAAACTACTCGGTACTTCTCTCAATGTAACTATGGTCTTGCCTCCCTAGCAGAATAATTCTCAGCAGTACTTCCTCGCTTCGCATGTCAGATCTTGCTCAGTACTTCTACCTAAATATTGTATGTACTTCTCATTATCGCTACCTTTGTACTTCCGTAATTCTCCACTCAAGTGGTCGAATTTCATTCAATCTCCTCGCCGCTTGCCGGAGTAAAAAGAATGCCACAGAATGCCACGATGAAGAGAAGTACATTTTACCGCACCTCTCATTTGGAGAAGGAGCTCGTGCTTGTGCTCGACGTTGGAACCGTAATAACCCTTTTGCGTAGAAGGTGGTTAAGCTGGGCGTCGCCGACGGTCGAGATCTCGTCGATCTCGCGCCCTTCGCCTCTCTGTCTCGCCACGGGGGAACCAGGCAGCCTCACCGGGGAAGAAGGTGGTTAACAGGGAGGAGGTCTTGTGGGGGTGGGATGGCTCATGGGGGGAGGGAGAGGTCTTGTGGCGGGGTGGGATGGCTCACGGGAGGGAGAGGTCTTGTGGCCGGGGTGGGATGGCTCATGGGGAGGGAGAGGTCTTGTGTGGGGTGGGATGGCTCACCGGGAGGGAGAGGTCTGTGTGCGGGGTGGGATGGCTCACCGGGAGGGAGAGGTCTTGTGCGTGGGTGGGGTGGTTCGCCTGGGAGGGAGAGGTCTTGTGTGGCAAGGTGGGGTGGTTCATGGGGAGGAGAGGACGGATCGGGGGTGGGGAGGTGGCGGCGGGATCGGGGATCTGCTGGGATCCGGACGGTGTTGCTGGTCGGGTCGGTCTCGATTCAAAACTACCTAATAAAGCACGGATTGGGTCTCGGGTTCACCGTCTGTCGCTTTCTTCTCATTTTATAATACGCTTTTACAATTCACGTAGACAAAATCAAAATCCAAGGTGGTACTATTCGAGAGCTCTAACATTCGAGCTTTATTGAAACCTCACGACGTGTCGGACCGCCCAGTCGAACTTTGGTGAAACCTCACAGACGTGTCGGGCGGCCCGATCCAGCTTTTTTTGAAACCTCACGACGTAATCGGGCGGCCATAACCGAAAGCGAACGTGAAAATAGCACGAAAAACAAAACCACCCTTGATGGGTTCGATCTCGCGACCTCACGCTAGGTAGCAGGACGCCAACCACATGAGCTATTTGTTGATTATGCTCAAATTGCGGCTTAGAGTTAAAGTACTTTAGCGACAGTCTATTTATTTTTCTTAAATACTTTCAACAATTCTTGGAAACAAGTGTGGACTTTTTCCTTCAAATATTTGAATATGAATACGTTTTTAAAATCATGGATAAATATCGAAAATTCGAACAAAATTTTGAAACCGAACAAATTTTGCAATTCCAAACGTTTATTTATTTTTGATATCGTTGTATTTTTAGAAGAATATACATTGAACATTTTTTACATAAATTGTACAATTTTACATACAAATTGAACATTTTTCTCCGTTGCAGAACTTGGCGGTCTTTTTTTGCTATATATATAGAGTGGGTCTATTATGATAACACCCCTTAAGACCTTATTCTGCACACCGAATCGCTTATTCTGATAACACTCCTCCGTCCCCCCGACCGGAACCAGATCCACCACCCACCGTCCCACCCCCACCCCCGCACTACCCACCTTCTTCCCCGCACGGCCCACGACCCAACCTCCCTCTCTACCTTCTGCCGCTGACACAGCTCACCACCCTCGCCACAATCCCCTCCCGCACTGCTGCCCTGAGCCTCCACCGTCGCGCAACCCCACGCGCTCCTCCACCTTCTTCCCCGTCGGGGCCACCGCGCCACCAGAACCACCGCTCCCCCACCTTCTTCTCTGTCGGGGCCCCCGCGCCGCCAGAAACCCCGCTCCCCACCTTCTTCCTGGCACCGACGCCGCCAGATCTCCCGTGCCCCGTCCACCGTGGCTCCAACCACCGTCTCCCCGCTCCGCCCCCTCCCCTGGCCACCAGCACTTCCTTCGCGCAAAAAGGGCCGCCGAGCACCGCATCCGGCCGTGGGTTCGCGACGAGAATTCACTGGATCCGGCCTCCCAGATGGCTGCGGCCGTGGGGCGTCGAGGTCACCATGGCCCTCTCCTCCCCAGATCCGGTGAGCCCCTCATGGCCCTCTCATCCCCAGCTCGTGCACCGACGGCGACATCCAGTGGGTCAGGGCGGACCTCATCCGGCTTCTTCCCCCGCCGGCGCCGCAGCTGGCCGCACCTCCTGGTGCCCCTCGGGCTGGTCTCGCGCCGCCCCTGCCCGGCATCACTCATCCCCCATGCCCGGATCCGCCATTCGTCCTCGATCTGGATCAAGTCGACGACGAGCCCTCTCCTCGTGGCGGTCTCCGGGGAGACCCTCATCTGCGCCACCCGTAGGTACTCGGGCGCCACCCCACCACGTGCAGCTTGGTCGCGGCCCCCATGCAGCTCGGTCGCGGCCCCCGTGCAACTTGGAAAGGGCCCCTGTCTTTGTGCAGGTTCGTCGGCCTCTCCTCATCGTCAGCCACGGTGCAGTAACCACGCTACCACGATCCATGACACTCTGTTTTTTGTGATCCTCCGGCAAGCTTGCAGACGACGTGACGAGGAGATCCGGTAGTCTGCGGCCAGCGGGTGGCGGCTGCCTCTGTCCTCCTCTTCCCCTACGCCCGAGCAGCAACAGGAAGATGGCGTTGCGGTGAAGTGCGCCTCTGTTTGCAGTTCCGTTGGTGCCTCTGCCACGCGATATGCAGGTGGCTCCCCTCTCTCTGTAACCTGTCTCCACCTACCTTCAGTTGACGATGATTCAGTGGAGGACGACACCACGACGAGCAGAGGAGGGGCTCCACCCCCAGCTCCCATGCAGTTCACTCGATGCATCCGTGCTGTGCGGAGCGCATCAGCGTGCATCACTGGCCGTGCATGCAGTACAGCAGCCGCAATGGTGCAGTCCGGCGGGGTAGCGTGTGCAATGCTCACCTGATGCGATTCAGTTTTTTCTGGTGAGTTTAGTTTTACAGTGTGGTGTAGCTCACTCTTGTTTTGTTTTGCAGCTCACTTTTTTTCTCCTAGAAATCATCTACAGTGCAACACTCACTAAGAAAGAGAAGAGAACATCGATGTTCATTTGAAGTTTGATTTGTTGTTTACGGGAAACACATAGAGAAAAAGGGTACTAAGAATGGATGGTCATTTTGTATAAGCAAGTCTTTCCCTAGTGGAGTTTTGTTGGGTACTGCAACGTCGATTCTGCTGTGTACTAGATGGATGTGTGGCTGTGTAAAAAAATAATGAGTGGATATGTATGTTTTTAAGCTCACTTTGTTCTACCATGCAGTGCATTATAAAGCTCCTTTGTGCTTCACTTAGCAATCCGAAAACAAAAACACCTAGGAAAGCATCTCACTTCTCATTACATGTGGTTCACTTGTTCTGTCCCTGCGGTCCACTCGCTCGGTCTATGCGCGAAAAAAATATTGAGTTGGAAAAAATTCACGCGGTTCACTTTCGGTAGTGTCGCAGCCCGTTTACGGTAGTCTTGAGATTCACTTTTCATAGGACTGTGGTTCACCAACGCTTGACATGAAGTGCACTCCACATCGTTTGGGAAAATTTACATCCCACAAAAAAACCATGCAGTGCACTTGCCCATCTAATGAAGTGCGGTATTTCCTCTGAAGCAGTGCGTTATTCTTTCCCCGTCCGAGAAAAAATACGTCTAAATAAAAAGAAACCATGCAGTGCACTTGCCCCATCTAATGAAGTGCGGTATTTCGTCTGGAGTAGTGCGTTCTTCTTTCCTCTTCCGAGAAAAAATACGTCTAAACAAAAAGAAACCATGCAGTGCACTTGTCCATCTGATGCAGTGCGGTATTTTCTCTGAAGCAATGCATTCTTACGTCCGATGATAAATATAGCGATTTTGGTCTCGCGAAGAGCAGTGTCCGCTTTTGGAAAAAGAAAGCGCTCTTAAACCGTAAGGAATTAGAGAGAGTGTTCTACATGAAAAATATGCGTCTCGTCGATATATTTCCAACGTCGTATAATTTAAATTATTCCGACCAGCCGTTCGTAAAAATTTCGCGAAAAAACAGCCGCTGCCTCTCGAAGTCAGCCACACGATTTTCAAAATTAACTAAAAACCGTAAGGAATCTCAAAACCATTTCAACATATGAAAGTTGCGCCTTGTCCGTAGCTTTCCAACGGCATGTCACACGCCTCGTTTCGACAAATAGTTCAAAAACTGGAGCGAAAACAGTACCGGAAATTTCAAAAATTTTGAAAAACAGAGTTCCCCGATTTAGTAAATTTGAAACTGCTCTTAAACCGTAACGAATTAGAGAAAACTTTATATATGAAAAAGATGCGCCTCGACGATATCTATCCAACGGCGTATCGTTTGCTTCATTCGGACGAGCGGTTTAGAAGAAATCGCCAAAAAACGCTCGCTGTCACTCGTCATGGGACGCGCCAATTTCAAAACTGCTCTTAAACCGTGTGAAATCTCGAAAAGTGTTCAACTTGTCGAAGTTGCGCCTAATCGTACGTATTGAACCAAGCTTGGAGTCAGGTACGGTATTCGGTTTGTAATGTAGTTGCTGGCCCATCGAAGTTGTGCATTTCGGATTTAAACAAATCATACACCATCATACCCATACATATTTTCGGGCCGCATGCAGTGTATACGGGGTCTTTTGATCGACCATGTCTCCCTTGTGCGGTTTTTTGTGACGACACGTATATCTATGGGCTCCCCGAGTGTATATATATCATCCCTTTGACCGATAATGAGGGGTATGTGTTGGCCATGAATGGATTCCTCCTAGTTCGTGTTAGGGCCGGTCACCGTCAAATGTCGGTCAACCAAAGCTCGAGCTCATGCGTTGTCAGGATTCTCTCCTCGGATTGCTGGGTTCGACCTACATCAAACCTTGCGTATCTCGTCCTTAATTAAATACCTTGCCTTCATGGTTGTTATTTGTATCAAGAGGTAGGCACCACATCTAAATTGTACATTATTCTATATTGAAAACACACATCACCCCTTTCCCACGTACATCATTTTGGACCGCATGCAAGAGGTGCTAGTTTTGTGGTCCCTCTCATGCGATTTTTATGATGGTTCCATCTATTGGCCCAAGTGGTTTATCGACAACAACAACTATCATTTGACCAAATGATAGATTCATTGGTCCGTCTTATGGTAGGTCATGGCGACATGCATGTATGACCAAAGTATCGATCATTACGTGCATTCGCCCCGCTGACACGAAGTGGGAGGTGGTGGGCCAAGCATCCTAGCTAGGTACAAAATTATGTCATTATATATATCCTTGCTTGGTGGTTGTTAGGGTGCTTTCGGGTTTGCGAGGCAGGTGCCACCAAAGTTATGCATTGTGTATTTAAAGTTTTAAACATCCTGTACATATATTTGGCCACTTCCAGGTGGTTCTTGACTTCTGGCCCCTCTCATCAATCTTAAATGACGCGCCCAACCGTGGGCCCGTGGGGTCAAAGTTGTGCATTGGAATTTTGAACATCACAGACCACCTTTTTCACTCATATATATTTGGGCCACATGCTGGTGTGGCTGTCTTTTGACCCTCTCTAATATTATTTTCTGCTGCAAAGACTCTGATGACCCTCAACGGACATGGGGTATAATATCTTAACCATGTGCGATGCAAGTGCGCTGAAATCACCACGACCGCGCAAGCGCGAGCAAATTAAGGTGGAGGTACTGGCTCAATCGTGTGCAATGCAAGTGCGCTGAAATCACCATGACCGCGCAAGCGTGACACTACAAAAAAATACACTTCTGTGATGATACGTGTTTGTCACTGTAGGTCGTGTTTTCTGTCATGCATGTACATCCATGACGATTTTATGACAGAATCAAGATAGTCATACTGTCTTTGTCAGAGAAGTGTTCCATGACATTACCAAAATTATCATCACGGTAGTGTCCACTTCCATGACGATAAATCGCGTCATAGAAGTGCTTTCGTCAAGTGTGACCGACCGTGGCATCCACCGTAACGAACGCCGTTAAGCTATCGGGTCGATTTTGGATCCGGTAACCGTTAATGACCGACAATGAGGACTTTCCACGTGTAAAATCATCATTGGCTAGAGGAAACACGTGTCGGCTCACCGTTGGGACAGATGTCATCCATTAATTGGACGAAGGCGCCTATGATACGTCGACCGTGGCACGCATTACAGAGGCCCATTCGTGAAAAGGCGGCCCGTTTGACTTGGTCAAAAGGTGGCGGGCCAGCCCATGGAAAGCCTGTTAACGACCTGTTCGCATATAGCCCATTTACAGCCCGCTAACCCAGGGCCTATTACGATCTATCCGAATTAGGCCCAGTAGCGTCATCTAGGTCGTCCAATATGATTCCAACCTATTTTAACTTCTGGCCCATGTATGGCCCGTGACGTCTTTCGGCCCATATGAGGCCCTTTGTAACTCTTGGCCCATTAACGGCCCGTGGTGAAACTGGCCCGTAATGAATAGTGTATCACTTTATACCCATTAACGGCCCATGGTGAAACTGGCCCACAATGAACAGTGTATCACTTTATACCCATTAACAGCCCGTTATTCCGTTGGGCCATTTCCAGCCCATGTTATCTTTCGGCATTCTCAGGGCCCATTTATTCTTGGGATCATTTCTAGCATTCATTTACTTACGGCCCGTTACTGTCATTTTCTGCTTGTGGGCCAAATTCAGCCCAAGGTTACAGTCGGCCCGTTTGTGGCCTGTCAATACGTTGGGCCGTTTTCATAGCGTCATCAAATGCAGCCGATTAACGATGGCCCGTTATGGTCGGCCCATGAACGGATGATTCCAACTCTAGCCCGTTTACGGCCATAAAGCGGTCTGTTATTGGCCCATGTTTGGCCAACCGATCATACGGCCCGTAGAAGGCCCATTGATGATACGACCCGTAGAAGGCCCATTGTGTCTACGACCTGTATAAGGCCAATTGTTTCTATGACCCGTAGAAGGCCCATTGTTTCTATGGCCCGTAGGAGGGAAATGGTAACTACAGTAAATATGTAGCCCATGGTTATTGTGGCCTAGTTTTAAAAATAGGTTATTGCGCCAAGAGCAAAACCGAAAAAAGAACTGCCCGACTACAAGCAAAGAAATAAACAAGACAATAAGGAAATAAATAAGCAAGCAACTTACGCTAGGCTATCATGGCTATTACACATATTACATCCTTTGGGCATCAAATTTCGCCACCGGTGCAAATATAGGAACACAACAAACATATAAACGCCATGACAAAACAAGTCGAAGCTGAAACCACTTGAAGAGCTCAAGAAACAATATCATGGGTACCCATAATGCTGGCAAGATGCTTAGCAAGCTTATTAACTTTCTCTTGTTTGGCGCTTAAATCCTCTAGCACTTGTTGTTGCATCAGAAAGTATGCATCTGAATTCTGCAGGGACTTCCTCAGTACTTCGGCTTCCTGTCGCATAACATCCGATCGATGTCTTTCAACTTGAAATTGAGACTCAAGAAGCTGAACTGATTTAGGCAACGAGTTCGAAGAGCTGGTGCCAGTAGTAGTAGCTAGTAACTCGAACACTACATCAAGACAGGACTTTGGGGTTGTCTCAGTGTCTTCAATATAGTTTTTATCAGCTTTCTTGGAGACCAACAGGGATGTCTCACTATCTTGAACCTTATCTGCATTACTTCCTTTACCATTGCATAACGGGGGTACTCTTCTCCAATATTTTATCCGTGTTCTAAAAGAGAAACAAACAAACAGATCACAGGTTTACAATGTAGTATATGAAACTCATTTTGGTAAACTAGTTCAGTAGTAAGGTGGACAGGATAACATCATGAAACAAACAGATATCTATGTAGTATGGTCACTCACTGTATGGTCTATATCATTCTAGTTTATGTTGCCAAATCAAGATAGATACAATTGAATCATATCTATTTAAGACAAAGCATAGATAGAGAATAAAAGTGTGGGAAACTACAAGCAATAACAACACTTGTAATGTGCATGGCATGAGAACATAACAGTTTATTCAATTGAAAGCGAAATCAACATAGAGCAAGTTACAACAGAAACACGCTAAAGAAGGTTTAAAACATACATTGCGCCATTGGAGTTTCAATTGCATCCTTCAAATTTGAAATTAGTTGGTATGAGTAAATACAGTGATGCAAGAGCAAATTAGTATGAACCATAGCTACGGAACCTGGCCTGAGAACAATTCTTCTTCTTCTTTAAGCGTTGACTTGGGGTTCGGTGTGGTGGTCCTCGTGCTTTGGGCACTACAGTTGCCTTACTAACCACTCGTGTTTGGGTGCTCTGTGGTGGAGACGGTGCTGTGTCAATGGGAACTGGGTTACTATCTGTTGGGGTTGGGGTTAGAAGGGGTGTAGCTGGTTCTCTGCCCAATTGGGTAGGGGTACAATCTGTGTGAGTCTGGGTTATGTGTGGTGGGGCTGGTTCTTTGGCAAGTACAACCGTGGTTCTATCTGCATAGACAGGTAGCACGATCTTTTATGAAGACCGTGTTTTTACTCCCACAGATACTGCCATCACCCCCTCCAATTGAAATGGCTGATAAACAAGAAAAGTAAATGAATGTACACACATTGTAAGATAGACAGGTGCAATGGATAGTAGGGAAGAAAACAGGGCATGAAATAATTCACATTTATGTTGTCTAACCAAACAGAATAACAGGACATAATTTCACATATATGATGGCTAATTAAATAAGATAGCATGACACAATTTCACATGTATGATGGCTAACTAAACAGGATAGAAAAACATACTTCAAAATATGATGACTATGTAAACAGGATGACATGATATAACTATACGATGTGTCTATTAAAGTTGTTGGCATGCCATAAATCACAAACATGCCGTCGATGGAAACATGATGGCATGATATAATTCACGGATAGAATGACATAATTTAAAATATGATGACTATGTAAACAGGATGAGATGATATAACTATATTATGTCTTTAGAAAATGGGTTGGCATGCCATAATTCAGATACATGTTGTCTATGTAAACATCATGGCACGATATAATTCAAATATATGATTTATATACTAAGGAAGTGAGTAGAGGGCAATCGCATATATGATGTGTCAACTAAGGAGATGACATTCAATATTGTGTATATGATGTAAAAACTAAGCATTGCGATACAACATATGCATGATATGAGTAATATAACCCTGCCAAGTTTGAGCATACACCTCAGGGGGATAATAAGACTGGTCATCTGCCTCTGAATCCTCCTCTGAAGAGCTATCTGTAACCAGCAAGATATCTGCTTCAGCAAGTACCATTGTCTGCTCTAAAGACCTTATTTTCACTCTAGATTTCTCCATCACCAATTCAAATGGACGGTGCACAGGAAGAGCAGTTGAATATACAAACATTGTCGACAAAAGCAATGAGAAATACAAAAAAAGGACGGCATGATATAATTCACATATATGACGCTTGCCTAAATAGCATGGCATTGCATAATTCACATATATAATGACTTGCAACAAGATAACATTGCACAATTCACATATATAATGTCTTGCAACAAGATGGCATTGCATAATTCACATATCTGGTAATTCGACACTAAACATGTGGCATTCACACAAAGCATGTCTAAACTAAGAAAATGACATAGCAATGCAAGATACCATCGCACGATATGAGCAACATAACCCTGCCATGTTAGAGCATGCACCTCAGGGGGAAGTAGGACTGGTCATCTGTCTCTGAATCCTTCTTTGAGGAGCTATCTGTAACCAGCAAGACATGCGCTTCGTCAGATAGCATTGTCTGCTCTGAAGACCTTGTTTCCACTGCAAAAAATTTGCATGACCGTGCCGAATGTCTGATTCACAGGAAGAGTAATTGAATGTACTAAAATTGTTGACAAATTTAACACATAATAAAAATATGGTGGCATGATATAATTCACATATAAGATGACTGGCTAACCAGGGTGGCATTGCAAAATTCACATATATGATGCCTGGCTAAACAAGATGGCATTGCATGATTCACATATACGATAAAGAAACTAAACAGATGGCATTGACACAAAGCATGTCTAAACTAAGCGAGATAACATCTTTGATGTATCTGATAAGCAATGCAAGGCACCATATGCATGATATTACCAACATCAGCATGCCAAGTTAGAGCGAAGACCTCATGGGGTAAATAGGAGTGGTGTTCACCTTCTGAATCCCCCTCAGAACAGTTATCTTCCTCTTGATTATGATCCGAAATGGGTGGAGGGGGGCTGCCTTTGCGCCCACCATGGAGCGATGTCTGCATGAAATTTTATTGCCACACAAGGCTCGTCTCTTTTGGTCTACATGATCAGCTCCATTGTGTACAATAACTGGCATGCATAGGAATAAAACATAGTGAGATTATGTAAGGAGTGCATGCACAAATCCAGAGTGATGGTAGCAAATTGTGGATAGACCCAAAACCAATGATAGCAGGCAGATAATAGCTTTAGTTAAAAAATACAGATGATGGCTCCTTTAATGTTTGTTTGCACCCAACATGAAACTCATAGTAGACACCAGAGATTAACCATATAGTACTGATTGCTGCCCCAATATGTACCCCGCAACCATTTCAAAAATCAAGTTTCAGCATTAGTTTGGACCTAACTCGGAGTCTAATAGGTGAACACGGTGATAATGTAGCATGTCACCATATTAAGCGATGCATAACGTAAGTAGACACGGAAGAGTGCGACCTCTCTTGCGGACCCGTGTAGTCCTCAAGGTCATCTGCTCAGTTGATGATGGTAATGCAGTTGTCGTGACTGCCGGAGGTGAGGAAGAAGATCTGAGGCGGTGAAAGACAGTCTGGAGAGCGGATCCCTGCTGTGGTGAACCCTTCCGTCGTTGGAGCAGTTGATCTGGGGTGGAACACAGCGCTGCAGGAGCAGGACTAACCACACAAGGTTTTCTTCGACACATATCTGTAACAGAAGTAATTGTGTAAGGGCTTGTTTGAATTCGAGGATTCCAATAATGCAGGGATAGGAAATAGATAGGAATGGATAGGAATGCACGTGCAAAACAGAGAATTTAAAAAACATAGGATTTCTGCCATTCTGGGTGTTTGATTCACAAGAATTGGAAGATCACAGGACGCAAAGAAGCATGGTGAGATTAAGTCAAACCACAAGAAAAATGTACGGTTATAATGCTATTATGCTACTATCTCTTAGTCTTGTGCTTCATGAATAGGAATATGAAAAGGAGGACAAGTGGAAATTAGAATTCCTATGGTTTTTCTTTCAAGGAGACACTAAAGGAACAAATCCTACAGTTTTCCTTTGCTCCATTCCTTTGCACCAAATTCATGAAAAGTAGTACCATAGGAAACTTTCCAATTCCTATATTTTTCATTCACTTTTCCTTTCAAGCACTAGCGATTCTAGTAGGCAGGCTTGAGCAAGGAAAATCCTACACTAAAAAATTGTTTTTGTGCTACTTCTATTACTTTGGACCCAGGCCACTGCCCTACTAGCTCAACTCCCAGGCCCATCGACAAATGCACAGCTCAAACACGTAGAGATAAATAATGATGGCGTTCAAGAGAGTCCATCACGGATAGCTAAGTTGCCTGGTACCTCACTACTTGTCATATAGTAGAATAAAATAATCGTATTTCACGTTACTATGTGTGCTCAGTGGACAATATATATAACATGTAGAGTAAAAAAGAGATACAACAAGTGTACAACCTCTTTGGCGAAGCCATGTCGATCTCAGCGTCATTGGGTTGGCCGGTGAGGATGCTCCGGCTGACTTGGCTGTCGAAGGAGGGGAAGAAGATCTTAGGCGTCTAGAGATGGAGCCCGAGGTACTGCTCCGCTGTGATGGAGGGTTTCATCGTTGGAGCAGCTCCGATGAGTTGTACGACGCCGAGGCTGAAGCAGGACAAGAGAGACAATGTTAACCTGAGTGGAATTCTAATAGCATCTCCAATAGATAGCGTAAAATACATAACCACAAAGTGCTACATGTAAAATACATTAGCCGCTCATATTTGAACTTAACTGTCGAAACTGAATTTAACTGTCAAAACTGAACTTAACTGTTGAAACTGAATTTTGCTGCCGAAACTGAATTTTACTGTCGAAACTGAACGCACTAGAAGGTGAGGCTACACATCAGTCGACTGACTTTTTCATCTCTAGTCAGTTGATTTCGCAGCCGTTGGATACGAAATCAAGGGCATGCAGTTCATCTTCAACCTCCACCCCCTTGAGCCACCAGCCACCACCGGCCAAACAGCCGCCCCCCGCCGCCTGCGACCAACGGTGCGCCGCCCCTCCCGCCCTGAAAACACTCTCCACCGCTGGTACGCCACCGCCCCGGCCATCCCTCTAGGCCCCCCGTGCCGAGCTTTTTCTCCGGTGATCCCCACGCCACCGCCCCACCACCGCCCCCACCATGAACCCTAAGATAGATAGTGGGGTACCTCTCCGCCTCCCCGCTGCGGCTGGTTCTTCCTTAACTCCGGCGAGCCCCTTCCTACCCCCTGAAAATCGACTGGCCCAAAAGTCGATTCAGTCGACTGAAGTGTAGCTAAATCGGAGCAGCATCGCAAGCAAGAGCAAGAGCGAGAGCAGCAGCGCGAGCAATAGTAATAGCAAGAGCAGACCAGGTAGGGGACCAAGAGCAAGAGCAGAGCAGCAACGCGAGCGAGAGCTAAAGCAACAGCAGCTCCTACTGATGTGGACGTCACCACCGAGGGAGTGATGCCGTGGAGGAAGTGGCCGGCGATGCCACCGTGGATGGAGCCGCGCCTTGTCGGCTCGGGACCGAGCGCCGGCAGCACCATGAGATCGAATCAAAAAGAAAATGCGGCGATTAGTGTACAACCTCTTTGGTGGCGCCGATTAGGCCGCAGCTTCATCTAAGTAAACGGTGATGATGATGCTCTTTCGGTGGTGCAGGTGAAGACGGCGGTGTGGGAATGGAGGTGGCACGAAAGACGAGGGGAACATCAGGGCAGCTCCTTGGAGGTGGAGTACGGGGTGGCTGACCGGCGAGACGACGTGATCGATGACAGATCCTCATCCGCTACAGTGGATGTGGGATGTCGAGGTGTTGCTGTGGTCGACGTCATCGGGGAAGAGGCTCTGGCTGGGTGGCGGACGGAGGAGGGTGTGGGGGTTCGGGGGTTTTTGCGGCCTTGGTGTACAAATGGGTGGGGGATGGGATGGGAGTGGGGAACCATGGCTTAGGAACGCGCTTGTCCGAAATGTGGGGTAAGTTGCGAAAGTACCCCCACCGATTTGAGGTGGTTCTTTCGGTTCAGGCGTACCACGGGCATTTCACATGTCAGGATTTCACAGGAGGTGGGAATTTTCGCGCGCGTTGTAATTTTGGAATAGCAAGGCACGGGTTGAGATGGAGGGAGTTGTCGGAGCACAACGAGACAAAGATATATCTTAAATATTTCGGGCTAACAAGGCACGGGTTGAAGAGGCGGGAGTTTCGCAGCACGGTAGACAGAGACGCTAGCTTGAAATTTCGGCATGACAAGGCGCGACTTGAAATTTCGGGAGAACAAGCTTAACGTGTACCCAAAAAAACACATTTTGCACCTCACGCACAACACACACAAACACCATTTAGACTAGTAAGGTACACGTGCATTGCAGGCATGAGATTTGGCAACCAAATTATGAATAAATACCACATTATAGCATGTAAGCTTTGAGTCATATATGCATGATGTAGATGTTCGTTTAATTCTTATAGTTCATTTCATTCAAAATCATCTAGTTTTTATAAGAAAGCTAATCTATTTTAAGATTCATGGAATTGTGCGTTGTAAGACATATAGTAAAAACAAATAATGGAAAATCATGTAGAAAAGCATTTGGGAAATTCTGATACGGAAGATTCTAGAACAAAGAAGAAGTGCTTGTGTTTTGAGGTTTGTGCATTATGCTTAAGTTCAACCATGGAGTCTTCTAGATTGTACATGTGGCGAAATCTGGTGCAATCTAGATGATATCCAACGACCAGTAGTGCTCAAATTTGCCATCTCTGCACCGTCGGATTCGCCTCATCCAACGACCATCTTTCAAAGTTAGTTACCTGCACACAATATAAAAAAAATATAATATGTATCTCAAATTCAAATCAGTTTGACCTTGTTCAATGTGTATACATTACAACATGCTCGTTTCCAAACCACACCGCGCAGATCTCCGTTATATTCATGCATGCATGGGTTTCAAACATCATGATCTCTTATTAAAATATTTGAATTCAACTTTACAATGATTATGACCTCACCTAGTCTTTTACACCCACATAGTCGTCCTCTCTTTATAATTGTACCACTAACTTTCTCTCGTGCATGCATGCACACACACTACCAGTCGGCATTATCCATCGCACACATGCAATCTTTTTCTTCATGTCGGTCTCCCATGAAGGCACACACCCACACACATCCCCCTCTCCATCATATCGGGCATTCTTTATCTCTCACGCGTGCATGCACAACGATCGATGTTCCTCTATGTGTGTGTGTATATAGCTAGGTCTTTTATAGTTTTCCACACAAACCGATCAATCTATATATCTAGTGAGGTCTCACCCTCTTTCCCACATCCACATCGATCAATCTATACCTCTCTATATAGGATTACGGGGTTGTTTGGTTTGAGACTAAGTTTACCAAAGCTTGCCACACCTAAGGTTACGCAAATTTGACCAACTTAGGTGTGTGTTTGGTTCAAGACACATCTTAGGCAAGCCACACTATGGTCCCACATCACATACACACAACAAGTGTGGCAAGATTCCCTTAGGCTTGCCAACTTGTGGATCTCATTTTGAAGAACTAACCTTAGGCAAGTTTGGCAACATTGTATGGCAAAGTGTGGCACTCCTAGGCCTAGAACCAAACAACCCCTACATATATAGGTAATACACCCACATTAATTATATATCCAACTTCCCCTTCTCATCATCCATGCCTTCCGCTTCATCTCTCAGAAGTGCGTACAATGGCGAAGACAGGGGGTAGCAAGGGCCCTGCCCCCCTAACATCACTATATACCGAGGCTAATATGAATGTGATCATTAGACAATTGCTGGTAAAAATGGTTTAAGTTCATGAATTGGCCCTCCTCGTAAACGATTAGCAATGCTTGGCCCCCTAGCTCATTTATTTTTCATGGCTCCGCCACTGCGTGCAACATCGCACGTTCTCGCCCCCTCTCTCTAAATATCGATCTCGCACTTGTGCACTCCTTCAGAGTCTCCCTCCACTCGGCCCCTCGCACCATCTTCTAGCCCCCCACCGGATTTTGCCACATGTACAATCTAACAGACTCCATGGTTGAACATAAGCATAATGCACAAACCTCAAAACAATAGTGGTTCTCCTTTCTTCTAGAATCTTCCATATCATAACTGCCCAAACTTTTTTTTCTAGTTGAATTGCTATTATTTGTTTTTTACTTTATGCTTTACAATGCACAATTCCATGAATCATAAAATAGATTAAGGGCTTCTTTGATTCAAAGGATTCTGAAAGGAATTTTGGAGGATTCTAAGCCTTAGGAATTTTTCCTATCTTGGTTGTTTGATTCGTAGGATTGTAGACGATAGGAATTTTTCCATATGATTCATTTGCACTAGATTTCATAGGAAACATCCCATCCACCCAAACCCCTTTGAAAGAATTCTGCGTTTTTTCTATGCACAATCAAACACTCATACAATCCTGTAGGATTCAAGACAACATTCCACTATAATCCCATGTTTTTCCTATTCCCGCGTTTTGGAAATCCTACGAATCCAAGAGGCCCTAGCTTTTTTATAAAAACTAATTGATTTTGAATGAGATGAACTATAAGAATTAAATGAAGGTCTGCATCGGGCATATATAACTTAGAGCTTACATGCTATAGTGTGGTATTTATTCATAACGCCACGCACACAGTCATTCCCTCGCACGCACACGCGGGTACATGGGCGGATGCAATTTTGTACCAAGATCCACCCCATGTGATAATTTGACGCGTGTAAAGTCCTTTCACTTCATTGATGGTCAATTAATACAGCGCATGCAAATTGAGTGGACGTGAGGGCTGAAGAAAGACATTACTACTCCACTGCGCGCATGCGAGTAGTAAATCATGTGTTGCTAGTAGTACTTCCATTGGTCTCCTTCGTATTTTGTGCCAATTTTTGACAGTAACATAATATTTACGCATTTGAGCAGTGTAGTCTACTTGAAATTTACGTTCCACTAAACTCATCGGGAGCCATTTCGGGCCTCGAAACCAAAACCATCAATTAATCTTTACCTTGTTCCCATAACATTCGAAAGCCTGCTCACACCTACTAGTACGTATCAAACCAGAACGTGTTCCCACTATGCCAGTATTAGTACTAGTGCTAGTACTTAGGTTATAAAAAGGGGAACTACCTAACTGAAAATTACTCCACCTTTCCTCCTCATAAGTGCTTCTTCTTCGTCCGTCCTTGCCATGGCCAGTGAGCAAAGCTCTAGGTCGAGAACTACTCGTAACAAGGGAGCGGCAACGAAGGCTGCGGAAAAAAAAGAGAGGGCTCACCGCCACGCAGAGACCTCGAAAGATCTCTCACGTGAAGGCACTGGCTCCCAGGAGCGCCCTAGCCGCGGAGGCGAACAAGCCGAGCCGGCGGCGCTGGAGTCGTTATCCCTCGACGACATGCCCGATCAGCTCAATAAGCACCTCAATAAGCAGAAGGAGTTCATCCATGGCTTGGTGGAGCTGCCGAAGGAGAGCCTCGACGACATGCCCACCGAGCTCAATAAGCAGGGGGAGTTGACCGCCGGCTTGGTGATGCTGCTGAAGAAGAGCATTGCCTCGGAGAAGAAGGTGACCGACAAAATCCTGCAACTTCAGGAGGACAAGGCGAAGCTCTGCCACGAGCTTGGCCTGTTGAAGGAGAAGAACGCCGGCTGGAAGAAGCTGCATGAGAATAGTAGTTCCTCGATGAAGATGCTGCAGGCCCTCGTCATGGAACAGAAGGAGGAGTTGGCGAAGCTCCGCATCAAGCACCCATCTGCTGTCAAGGTAGGTAATACGGCCGTGGAACAGATGATGAAGGCTCGCGTCGAGAAATTCTGCGTCATGGACAGAATGAAGAAGATGGCGGAGGAGACGTGCAAGGAGATGGAGGTCGTGGAGGCAATGAAGAAGCAGTTACGACTCTGCGGCGAATTAGATCATTTGGGGTGATAATCTTCCTTCTTATTTTGCTCCTATGTCTCATCTTTTGCTTCGGGTGTTTCGCCGCACGTGTCATGTTCTTTGCGAGGCATGAATAGAACAATGCTAACAATGAGATGACTAGCAAATTAGATCATTTTTATCGCCATATGGAACTGGGCTGCCGTGTTTCGTGCTCCTCCGTCGTAGTACTACTCCAGTGGAAAACTTGAGTATACCGCACGGTTCTTTACTCCTCCTCGTGTAAATCGGCACATTTATCTGACGATAAAATCACAAGGCCCCGCCTTCCAGCAGTAATGAGCCATCAAATCACAAAGGCTCTCGCCTCTCATGAAACCGACCAAGCTAGACTACCCCCCTCTAGCCTGTTAAAAAATGTATACTTTTGTACAGTAGTAGTATCGATGGATTGCGCCATGGAGCAAAACTAAAAATAAAAAAAAGGTGGTACATATAGAAAGCGCTCGTCGCCAAATTATGCATATAGTAATATTAAAAAAGCTAGTCACAATAATGGTGTCCAGCACAACCCACCCCACAAATAAAACTAAGCACCACGAATTCTTGGACAAAACTAAGCACCACAAATTAGTTGACAACTAAAGCTGCACGGGCTATATGATGTTGGCCATATATATTGTACATATATAATGTGAAGAAACGAGTGGTAGTACTATACCAACTAAAAGATGAAATGTAAGAAATACTAGTGTGTACGTACTACACAGTTAAAGTTACGAGAAGAAACATAACATAGTTCTGCTGGGGGCTCAGCACAACACACCCCTCAAATTAAACTAAGCACACCTAAAATTAAACTATGCAATAGAACCACCATGAGCAACGACACTGCCACCTTACTCGGAGTCCTCGTCCACGTCCTCGACTCCCTCCTTGTCCATCTTCCTCTTGGCCGATACTTCTTTGCTTGAACCGCACATTTGGCTCTTGCTCTTCATCCAACCCTTGTAGATATTGAAACAAAGGTAGCCATCCATTGCAGCTGTAACATCCCAAATTTTCAATTTGGAATGTTATACATTAGATCATCATTGCATATCATATTTTATTTCATTTTGGGTTGATCCTAGAAATTCTACGCAACTCAAGGACCCACGGAGAGAGTTGGGGATTTCGTTATTTTCATATTTGAATTTTCTCAAATTTTGAAAAGAGGATCATTTGGTTTCAATTATTTTTCTCTTCGAATATTTCCAATATGAAAATAAAAGAGAGGGGATAAAATGACTTTCCCAAAATGAATAAACACAGAAGGAAAAATATTAAAATCAAATAAGTTTTTTGTTCGGAGTTTTATTGCTATTTTATTTGAATTAGGAAAAATGTGTTTTTCAAAATTGCATTAGAGGCCCAAATAAATGTTCACTTTGTTCGCTATATTTTTAGAGGACAGGGAAATTTTATTTTAGGATTTTTGGAGTCCGTTTAGTATATTTCTTTTATTCGTTTTTTCTGCGTGTTGGAATATTCTTTTTATAAAAAGTAACCGCCTTACCGGGCCGTGTCCGCCTGGGACACTGACCCGGCCGGCCCTTTAAGAGGCCGAGGCCGCGACCCCGCCAGCCACCCGCCAGCCCCGCCCCGCCCAAACCCTAGCCCGTCGCCGCCTCGGTTCACGCAGCGCCATCGCCGCCGCCTTGACCGCCGCCACCGCATCTCGCCGCCGCCACCCTCTTGCCCGCCGCCCAACCCAAGCGTCGCCGTCGCCCGCTATCACATGTCGCCCGCCGCCCGCCGAGTTGCCGCCGCCGCCGCCGACACGTTTGCCGAGGTAGCTGCCGGTTTTTTTAAACCGTTCGATTTTATTTCGAAAACCTAGATTCATTTTTTTAGATTAGACCGGTTCGGTTTTTCCGGCTTAGTTAAATAGCGGACGTTCATCCGTACATTCGTTTCAATGAACAATGTTCACCCGTTAGCCGCAGATAGCGAACGTTCGTTCGTGAGCCTGTTCGTCAGTTTTTCTTTTTCCAGGGTTTTTTCGCGATTATTTTCGATCGCGATTTCTGCCCTGATCTCCGTTTTAGTTTATCTTTTCGCTCGTTTATCGGAATCTGGCGATTCAAGCGCCTAGATATTCGTCTCGAAGCCCTCTTTCTGGTTAACCAACTTAAAGAAGATTTTGGTACTATAAATTTGACTTAAGTCCAGATTAGTAAATGGATCTTGTTTCTTTTGCAGTTTGAGTTTCGTTGCTTTGTTTGATTTGATTCTTTTTGCAAACCGGAGTTCTTGAGTTAAACTTTCTTGTTAGATCTCTTTTATTTGAGTTTTACCCGTGCTTCTAGTTGAGTGCTTATTGTATGCTTTGTTTGTTTGCGATAGAGTACCTAGAGTGCGAAGCGTGCTACTATGAGTCTCTAGGTTTTGCGGATCATCAGCAAGGCAAGTAACACTTGGATCGTACCTTTTCACTACCAAGTTTTTATTGCATTAGATCAACCCTCAAACATTGCATGGTTAGCATCTGATTAACATATGGGTTTCGGGAAGTAGATGATGAGGTAGAACCTATTGTCCTGTTTATTACCAAACCTTTGGGAGTTATTTCTACGTTATGCTTATATTGCTATGCTAAGCTCGTAGACGTGGATTGGGTGAGTGTATCCATGATAGATGTGAGAATTATTAATTATGGTTAATTTAAGGTGGCTACTTAAATACACATCTGGGTGGATTGCTTGAGGCACCTTGGAGTACCCAGTGGTTGTCAGGGCACCTGGAGAATCTAGTGTTGTCCTAGGATATCCGGAGTACCCGTGTGATCATCCTACGGTCCGCCACCCAGGCTCAAAGGGATCATAAGATTATTCATGCTAGAAACTTCCGTGTGCAGCCACAAGCCAATATGGGCTCTGGCATAGTTGAGTAAGTTGCGTGAAGCTCTTGAAGAGGTAGACTAGGTGGTACTGTCTATCCAGAGTAGAGAGTTAATGCTTCAGAAAGATTGTGTGTCGAATCTCCGACCATGGATGTGTTTGAGTCTTGTGGGGAAAAGTGTGCAAACCTCTGCAGAGTGTACAAACTAATCATGGTTAGCCGTGTCCCCGATTATGGACATCTAGAGTATCTGGTTCTTGAATTATCATGTTGATCTCATCACTCTAATATATTTTGATTGGGTTTAATGATTATGTTTAATTGGGATTGAGTTGGAGGAACCTTCTCAATGTCTAACAACCACCATGATAGTTAAATAAAATTTATTCCTTTGTTGTAGGAAAAAATTGGCTTTATGCAAAACTGTAGCCATAGAGCTTTCCACCAACCATATATGCATGTAGAGATAGCAATTATTCTGCTCATTGCACCTTGTGTTACATTGCCACCATATTCAATGTGTTGACCCATTTTGGGCTGCAACGTTTCATGTTGCAGACTTCTCAGACGACGAGTAAGGTGCCATAGGTTGTTGTCTTTCACTCAGCTATGCCGTTGGAGTTGATGGACTCACTTTATCTTCCAAGCCTTCTGTTGTTATCGTTTTCAGATGGCCTTAAGCCATATTATTGTAATAAGTTATCTTTTGAGACATTCGATGTAATAAGTGTATGATTGAAACTCTGTTATAAATCCTCAAGTACTGTGCATGTCAGCATTACCGATCCAGGGATGACACTGATGCACAGAGACTAGACTGTTTGAGGTATGGTCGCTACAAGATGGTATCAGAGCACACGCTGACTGTAGGACATGACCACTAAGCTAAGCAGGAGAAGTTTCTGGAAGGACTGGATGATGAGTTGAGTATGCAGTTGATGGTGGCAACCTTCGACAACTACCAGGAGTTGGTAGATAGAGCTCTCATGATAGAAGGGAAGAAGCAGCAGATTGACAACCGCAAGAGGAAGGATGGACAAGGGAAGTACAATTCAGGAGCTCAGCAGAGGCCCCGTTTTACCCTGAACTCGGGAGGACACCTTCACCATAACCATGGAGGTCATAATTCCAATGGAGGGAGTTCGCATGACCATAGTGGCCCCAAGAATGGGAATGGGAATGGAGGAAGAAACGGCCAGAACCATTCCAACCGAGCAACGCCCACCAAGAAGGATCTAAGTCACATCACTTGTTTCAAGTGCGGGAAGAATGGACATTATGCCACGGAGTGTTCTGAAGCAAAGAATGGAAATTGCAATGGAAGCTCTGGGAAGAAGCCCAACCCTTTCAACAGGGGACAAGTGAACCACGTTAGCATGGAGGAGGTTGAAGCACAACCCGATGCAGTAATAGGTAAGTTTTTGGTTAAGTCATTTACTACAATTGTTCTTTTTGATACTGGTGCATCGCATTCATAAATATCAAGGGTATTTGTGGATAAGTATAACCTGCCAACCCAAGCCCTTAGGTCACCCATGTTAGTAACCTCGCCAAGAGCAGAGTATATGGCTAGCCTATGGTGTGATCAGATACCATTAAGGATTGACTACGTGTTCCCCTCAGACCTAATAGTATTGGAGTCACAAGGACTGGATGTAATATTAGGCATGGATTGGTTATCAAAGTATGGAGGGAACATTAATTGCACCAGTAAGTCAATTTTTCTCACCACCCCAGAAGGAAGAAGGATCAAGTATGTATCCCAGCATGTGCCGAAGAAGAATCAAGTGAATTCCTTATCAGGAGTTGTACAGGAGGAAGTACCAGTGGTGAAGGATTTCTCTGATGTATTTCTAGAGGAGTTGCCAGGCATGCCACCGGATAGAGACATCGAGTTTTTGATTGAGCTTTTGCCAGGCACAGGGCCAATATGTAAGAGACCGTATCGGATGTCCACAAAGGATTTGGAAGAAATTAAGAAGTAGATTAAGGAGTTACTAGATAAAGGTTATATTCGCCCAAGTTCGTCACCTTGGGGATCACCAGTGCTTCTAGTGGAGAAGAAGGATGGATCGTTGAGGATGGTTGTTGATCATCTGGATTGAATGAAGTGAAAATCAAGAACAAGTACCCACTACCAATGATCAATGATTTTTTGGCCAGTTGCAGGGAGCTAAAGTATTTTCCAAGATCGATCTGCGATCAGGATACCATTAGCTGAAGATTCGAGAGCAGGATATACCTAAGATAGCTTTTACCACCAGGTACAGGTTATATGAGTATACCGTTATGTCATTTGGTCTGACTAACGCGCCTGCATATTTCATGAACATGATGAACCAGGTGTTTATGGAGTTTTTATATAAGTTCGTTGTGGTGTTTATTGATGCTATTTTGGTCTACTCGAAGAATGAAGGGAAGCATAAAGAGCATTTGCGTTTGGTACTTGGAAAGCTCAGAGAACATCAGTTATATGCCAAGTTCAGTAAGTGTCAGTTTTGGTTGAAGGAAGTTGGATTCCTCGGACATGTTATATCCGAAGAAGGAATAGCAGTAGACCCCACCAAGGTTGTCACAGTGACAAATTGGGAAGCACCCACGTCAGTTGGAGACCAGAGTTTTCTTGGACTCGCAGGATACTACAGAAGGTTCATTGATAATTTATCGAAGATAGCAAAGCCCATGACGGAGTTGCTGAAGAAGGACACCAAATTCAAATGGACTGAGGAATGTGAGGCCAGTTTTCAAGAGTTGAAGAAACATTTGGTTACAGCCCCAGTGTTGATACTGCCAGATCAACGCAAGGATTACCAATATTGCGACGCTTCTCGTCGAGGACTTGGAGCAGTGCTTATGCAGGAGGGAAGAGTTGTTTCATATGCCTCACGATAGCTTAAACTCCACGAGTTGGATTATGCTACACACGATTTGGAGTTAGCTGCCGTAGTGCATGCGTTGAAGACATGGAGACATTTTCCCATCGGAAACGATTGTGAGGTGTACACGGATCACAAGAGTTTGAAGTATATCTTCACACAGAAGGAGTTGAATCTCAGGCAGAGGAGATGGTTGGAGCTCATCAAGGATTATGATAAGAGGTTGCACTATCATCCGAGAAAGGCTAACATAGTAGCCGATGCGTTGAGCCGCAAGAGTCATGTCAATACACTCATGACCGGAGGATTACCCAAGGAGTTAGCAGAGGATCTTCGTGAGCTATGTTTGGAAATAGTTCCGAGAGGCTATGTAGCAGCATTGGAAATTCAGTCTACTTTGATAGAGAAGATCATAGAAGCTCAGAAGACTGACAAAGAGATTGCTGAGATAAAGGAAAGGATGAGCAAAAGAAAGGCTAAAGGATTTCGTGAGGATGAGCACGATACCCTATGTTTTGAGGATCGCGTATATGTGGCTAATGACCCCGAGATTAGGAAATTGATTCTGCATGAGGCCCATGATTCACCGTATTCGATTCACCCAGGAAATACCAGGATGTATCTGGATTTGAAGGACAGTTTCTAGTGGACCGGAATGAAGAAGGATATTGCTGAGTATGTAGCAGTTTGTGATGTATGTTAGAGAGTGAAGGCAGAGCATCAGAAGCGAGCAGGATTGTTACCGCCGTTGCCGATACCCAAATGGAAGTGGGATAAGCTAGGCACGGATTTTATCACGGGATTTCCCAGGACTCGTTCAGGCTATGACTCGATATGGGTTGTAGTCGATCGTTTGACGAAAGTAGATCATTTCATCCCAGTGAAGACCACTTACACCAGTGCTAAGTTGGCAAAGATATACATGACCAGGATCGTATGTCTGCATGGAGTTCCAAGGACCATTGCATCAGATAGAGGAAGCCAGTTTACCTCAAAGTTATGGAATCAGTTGCATGAGACTTTGGGTACCAGGCTAGAGTTTAGTACAACCTTTCATCCACAGACAGATGGGTAGACCGAGAGAGTCAATCAGATTTTGGAATGCATGTTGAGAGCTTGTGCGCTAGATTATGGATCTAGTTGGGATGACAATTTGCCATATGTAGAGTTCTCTTACAATAACAGCTATCAAGCCAGTTTGAAGATGGCCCCTTTTGAAGCTTTGTACGGAAGGAGGTGCAGGACACCGTTCCTATGGGATGAAGTTGGAGACCGTCAGTTGTTTGGGCCAGATTTTATTACGGAGTCTGAAGAGACGGTTAAGTTGATTCGCGATAGACTCAAGGTAGCCCAGTCCAGGAAAAAGAGCTATGCAGATTCTAAACGCAAGGAGACAGTTTACGAAGTCGGAGACAAAGTGTATCTTCGTGTGTCCCCGGTTCGAGGAGTTAAGCGTTTTGGAGTTTAGGGAAAGTTAGCACCATGTTTTGTGGGACCATACAAAGTTTTGGAGCGTATGGGAGAACTTGCATACAAGTTGGAATTGCTAGAAGGATTGTCAGGTGTTCATGATGTGTTTCACGTTTCCCAGTTGAAGAAGTGCCACCAGAGATGGCCGATATTCCTCTGAGAGATATAGTGCCGTTGGAAGCGATTCAGTTGGATAGCGATTTGACCTACGAGGAAAAACCAATGAGGATTCGCGAGTTTGCCAGCCGAGTCACATGCAGCAAGGTTATCAAGTTCTGCAAAGTTCAGTGGATCCACCATACCGAGGATGAAGCCACCTGGAAATGAGAGGACGACCTACGGAAGGACCACCCGCACCTATTTTCTAGCCAACCCGAATCTCGAGAGCGAGATTCATCTTAAGGGGGGTAGGTTTGTAACATCCCAAATTTTCAATTTGGAATGTTATACATTACATCATCATTGCATATTATATTTTATTGCATTTTGGGTTGATCCTAGAAATTCTACGCAACTCAACGACCCATGGAGAGAGTTGGGGATTTCGTTATTTTCACATTTGAGTTTTCTCAAATTTTGAAAAGATGATCATTTGGTTTTAATTATTTTTCTCTTCGAATATTTCCAACAAGAAAATAAAAGAGAGGGTATAAAATGACTTCCCCAAAATGAAGAAATATTGGAGGAAAAATATTAAAATCAAATAAGTTTTTTATTCAGAGTTTTATTGCTATTTTATTTGAATTAGGAGAAAATGCATTTTTCAAAATTGCATTAGAGGCCCAAATAAATGTTCACTTTGTCCTCTATGTTTTTAGAGGACGGGGAAATTTTATTTCAGGATTTTTGGAGTCCGTTTAGTATTTATTTTATTAGTTTTTTTCTGCGCGTCGGATTTTTTTTTAAAGTAACCGACTTACCGGGCTGTGTCCGCCTGGGACACTGACCCGGCCATCCCTCTAAGAGGTCGAGGCCGCGACCCCGCCAGCCACCCACCAGCCCCGTCGCCGCCCGAACCCTAGGCCGCCGCCGCCTCGGTTCGTGTCGCCGCCACCATGCCGCCAATCAAGCGTAACGACGCCGCCCTTGCCGCGCCTCGCCCGCCAAGACTCGTTGCCGCCCGCCACTGCCACCGCCTAACCCGAGCACCGCCGTCGCCCCGCCGCCCCGTCGGAGTTGCCCGCCACCGCCGAAGTTCATGCCGCCGCCACCGACACGGTTGCCGAGGTAGCCGCCGGTTTTTTTAAACCGTTCGGTTTTATTTTGAAAACCTAGATTCATTTTTAGATTAGATCGGTTCGGTTTTTCCGGTTTAGTTAAATAGCGGACATTCGTACGTACGTTCGTTTTAACGAACGGTGTTCACCCGTTAGCCGCAGACATCGAACGTTCATTTCTTAGCCTGTTCGTCAATTTTTCTTTTTCCAGGGTTTTTTCGCGATTATTTCCGATCACGATTTCTACCCTGATCTTCATTTTAGTTTAATTTTTCGCTCGTTTATCGGAATCTGGCGATTCAAGCGCCTAGATCTTCGTCTCAAAGCCCTCTTTCTGTTTAACCAACTTGAACAAGATTTTGGTACTGTAAAATTTGACTTATGTCCAGATTAGTAAACGGATCTTGTTTCTTTCACAGTTTGAGTTTCGTTGCTTTGTTTGATTTGATTCTTTTTGCAAATCGGAGTTCTTAAGTTGAACTTTCTGGTTAGATCTCTTTTATTTGAGTTTTACCCGTGCTTCTAGTTGAGTGATTATTGTATGCTTTGTTTGTTTGCGATAGAGTACCTAGAGTGCTAAGCGTGAACCTACGAGTCTCTAGGTTTTGTGGATCATCAGCAAGGCAAGTAACACTTTGATCATACCTCTTCACTACCCAGTTTTTATTGCATTAGATCAACCCTCAAACATTGCATGGTTAGGATCTTATTAACATGTGGGTTTTGGGAAGTAGATGATGAGGTAGAGCCTATTGTCCTGTTTATTACCAAACCTTTGGGAGTTACTTCTATGTTATGCTTATATTGCTATGCTAAGCTCGTAGACGTGGATTGGGTGAGTGTATCCATGACAGATGTGAGAATTATTAATTATGGTTAACTTAAGGTGGCTACTTAAATACACATCTGGGTGGATTGCTTGAGGCACCCTGGAGTACCTAGTCGTTGTCAGGGCACCTTGAGAATCTAGCGTTGTCCTAGGATATCCCGGAGTACCCGTGTGATCATCCTACGGTCCGCCACCCAGGCTCAAAGGGATCATAAGATTATTCATGCTAGAAACTTCCGTGTGCAGCCACAAGCCAATATGGGCTCTGGCATAGTTGAGTAAGTTGCGTGAAGCTCTTGAAGAGGTAGACTAGCAGATGTAGTGGGTTGTAGGTGGTACTGTCTATCCAGAGTAGAGAGTTAATGCTTCAGAAAGATTGTGTCTCGAATCTCCGACCATGGATGTGTTTGAGTCTTGTGGGGAAAAGTGCGCAAACCTCTGCAGAGTGTACAAACTAATCGTGGTTAGCCATGTCCCCGGTTATGGACATCTTGAGTATCAGGTTCTTGGGTTATCATGTTGATCTCATCACTCTAATATAATTTGATTGGGTTTAATGATGATGTTTAATTGGGATTGAGTTGGAGGAACCTTCTCAATGTTTAACAACCACCATGATAGTTAAATAAAATTTATTCCTTTGTTGTAGGGAAAAATTGGCTTTATGCAAAACTGTAGCCATAGAGCTTTCTACCAGCCATATATGCATGTACTGATAGCAATTATTCTATTCATTACTCCATGTGTTACATTGCCGGCATATTCCATGTGCTGACCCGTTTCGGGCTGCAATGTTTCATGTTGCAGACTTTTCAGACGACGAGTAAGGTGCCATAGGTCATTGTCTTTCACTCAGCTATGCCGTTGGAGTTGATGGACTCACTTTATCTTTCAAGCCTTCCACTGTTATCGTTTTAGATGGCCTCAAGCCATATTGTTGTAATAAGTTCTCCTTTGAGACATTCGATGTAATAAGTGTGTGATTGAAACTCTGTTATAAATCCTCAAGTACTGTGCGTGCCAGCATTACCAATCCAGGGATGACACTGATGCACAGAGATGAGATTGTTTGAGGCCTGGTCGCTACAGCAGCGTAGTGGATGTGGTCTATATCTAGTACATTCCGCTGCTATGCATGACGATGAAACGTGTAATGAGGTTTCTCCAGTTTACCGTACAAAGGATGAACCGTTGCTCCTGCCAGGGTCAGCATTGAAGGCTGACCACTGGAGGGCAGCAGCTGATTCTTCTGGAGGTCGAAGGGGTTGCCTACAACGAGGCCTATCGACCCAGGACTCTTTTGTCGTTAAGTAAAGTCTCTGAGAACGAATTTGACTAGGTCGCTCTTGAGGAAGTTCTTAAAATCCTGGCATTCAACGTCGGCATGGCATATGTGGTAGACCAAGCATAAGTCAAGCACGGAAACATGGATCACGGCGGGCTTCTTCCTCTCTTCCTCCTTTAGATCCTTCTCTCGTCCCAGGACTGTGGTGTACTCAACATCTAGCCTAGCGACCCACTCATCATCTGAGTTTTCGAACATGCATCTGAAGCGAGCAAAGCATCCTTTCACCGTCGCGGAAGAACGGGTGTAGATGACATCGAACTCATCGCCGGTGATGGTTCTAACCTTGTACTCACCGCCGATCATGGAGATTTGGGATGCCATGGATTTGGGAGGAGGGTTAGGATTAGTGGAACTGCCGTAATGTGAAAGGACGGGACGACTAGGAGCGCCATGTACAACATGAAGCACCCCATACTCCACCTGCTCAAGTCGCCTCTATGGTGCTTGATGATGACAACTACATGGAGACCACTCCTTCTCCAAAGGCGCCGCCAGCGTTTCGCAGGCTTCGCAAAGGCCTCCGGCCACAGGTCTCCATGTCGAGCATCCAGAAGAAGAAGTGCAACACAGTAGCTCAGTAGCACGTCAAGTGTTTCCTGAAGCCACTCCTTCTGCATCTACCTCAGAGTCTGAAGCCAAGTCTGCTAAAGACATTCCGGCTGCATCACCCAAGGAAGAAAAAGAAGAAGATAAAGGATAAGAAAGAGAAGCCACACCCCCTGCCAGGGTGAGATTCATCTTAAGGGGGGTAGGTTTGTAACATCCTAAATTTTCAATTTGGAATGTTATACATTAGATCATCATTGCATATTATATTTTATTGCATTTTGGGTTGATCCTAGAAATTCTATGCAACTCAAGGACCCACGGAGAGAGTTGGGGATTTCGTTATTTTCACATTTGAGTTTTCTCAAATTTTGAAAAGATGGTCATTTGGTTTTAATTATTTTTCTCTTCGAATATTTCCAATAAGAAAATAAAAGAGAGGGGATAAAATGACTTCCCCGAAATGAAGAAATATTGGAGGAAAAATATTAAAATCAAATAAGATTTTTATTCAGAGTTTTATTGCTATTTTATTTGAATTAGGAGAAACTGCATTTTTCAAAATTGCATTAGAGGCCCAAATAAATGCTCACTTTGTCCGCTATATTTTTAGAGGACGGGGAAATTTTATTTCAGGATTTTTGGAGTCCGTTTAGTATTTCTTTTATTCGTCTTTTTCTGCGCGTCGGAATATTTTTTTTAAAGTAACCGCCTTACCGGGCCGTGTCCGTGTGGGAAACTGACCCGGCCGACCCTTTAAGAGGTCGAGGCCGCGACCTCGCCAGCCACCCGCCAGCCCCGCCGCCGCCCAAACCCTAGCTCGCCGTTGCCTCGATTCTTGCGCGCCGCCGCCGCCTTGCCAAGCGCCATGATACCTACCGCCCGCCGCCAAGACCTCGCCATTGCATACCTCATTGCCGCCACCGCTAGCCTCTGCCGCCTAACCAGCGCCGCCGTCGCCCGCCGTCATTCGCGTCGCCCGCCGCCCGTCGGAGTTGCCCGCCACCGCCGGAGTTCGTGCCGCCGCCACCGACACGTTTGCCGAGGTAGCCACCGGTTTTTTTAAACCGTTCGGTTTTATTTTGAAAACCTAGATTCGTTTTTTAGATTAGATCGGTTTGATTTTTCCGGTTTAGTTAAATAGCGGTCATTCGTCCGTACGTTCATTTTAACGAACGGTGTTCGCCCGTTAGCCGCAGACAGCGAGCGTTCGTTCGTTAGCCTGTTCGTCAATTTTTCTTTTTCCAAGGTTTTTCCGCGATTATTTTGCGATCGTGATTTCTGCCCTGATCTTCATTTTAGTTTATCTTTTCGCTCGTTTATTGGAATCAGGTGATTCAAGCGCCTAGATCTTCGTATCAAAGCCCTCTTTCTGTTTAACGAACTTGAACAAGATTTTGGTACTATAAAATTTGACTTAAGTCCAGATTAGTAAATGGATCTTGTTTCTTTCGCAGTTTGAGTTTCGTTGCTTTTGTTTGATTTGATTCTTTTTGCAAACCGGAGTTCTTAAGTTGAACTTTCTGGTTAGATCTCTTTTATTTGAGTTTTACCCGTGCTTCTAGTCGAGTGCTTATTGTATGCTTTGTTTGTTTGCGATAGAGTACCCAGAGTGCTAAGCGTGCAACTACGAGTCTCTAGGTTTTGCGGATCATCAGCAAGGCAAGTAACACTTTGATCATACCTCTTCATACCCAGTTTTTATTGCATTAGATCAACCCTCAAACATTGCATGGTTAGGATCTTATTAACATGTGGGTTTTGGGAAGTAGATGATGAGGTAGAGCCTATTGTCCTGTTTATTACCAAACCTTTGGGAGTTACTTCTATGTTATGCTTATATTGCTATGCTAAGCTCGTAGACGTGGATTGGGTGAGTGTATCCATGACAGATGTGAGAATTATTAATTATGGTTAACTTAAGGTGGCTACTTAAATACACATCTGGGTGGATTGCTTGAGGCACCCCGAGTACCTAGTCGTTGTCGTGGCACCTTGAGAATCTAGCGTTGTCCTAGGATATCCCGAGTACCCGTGTGATCATCCTACGGTCCGCCACCCGAGCTCAAAGGGATCATAAGATTATTCATGCTAGAAACTTCCGTGTGCAGCCACAAGCCAATATGGGCTCTGGCATAGTTGAGTAAGTTGCGTGAAGCTCTTGAAGAGGTAGACTAGCAGATGTAGTGGGTTGTAGGTGGTACTGTCTATCCAGAGTAGAGAGTTAATGCTTCAGAAAGATTGTGTCTCGAATCTCCGACCATGGATGTGTTTGAGTCTTGTGGGGAAAAGTGCGCAAACCTCTGCAGAGTGTACAAACTAATCGTGGTTAGCCATGTCCCCGGTTATGGACATCTTGAGTATCTGGTTCTTGGGTTATTGTGTTTCACATCACTCTAATATAATTTGATTGGGTTTAATGATGATGTTTAATTGGGATTGAGTTGGAGGAACCTTCTCAATGTTTAACAACCACCATGATAGTTAAATAAAATTTATTCCTTTGTTGTAGGGAAAAATTGGCTTTATGCAAAACTGTAGCCATAGAGCTTTCCACCAGCCATATATGCATGTAGTGATAGCAATTATTCTGTTCATTACTCATGTGTTACATTGCCAGCATATTCCATGTGCTAACCCGTTTCGGGCTGCAATGTTTCATGTTACAGTCTTTTTAGACGACGAGTAAGGTGCCATAGGTTGTTGTCTTTCACTTAGCTATGCCGTTGGAGTTGATGGACTCACTTTATCTTTCAAGCCTTCCACTGTTATCGTTTTCAGATGGCCTTAAGCCATATTTTGTAATAAGTTCTCTTTTGAGACATTCGATGTAATAAGTGTGTGATTGAAACTCTGTTATAAATCCTCAAGTACTATGTGTGTCAGCATTACAGATCCAGGGATGACACTGATGCATAGAGACTAGACTGTTTGAGTTCTGGTCGCTACAGCAGCGTACTGGATGTGGTCTATATCTAGTACATTCCGCTGCCATGCATGACAATGAAACGTGTAATGAGGTTTCTCAAGTTTACCGTACAAAAGATGAACCGTGGCTCCTGCCAGGGTCAGCATTGAAGGCTGACCACTGGAGGGCAGCAGCCGATTCTTCTGGAGGTCGAAGGGGTTGCCTACAACGAGGCCTATCTGACCCAGGACTCTTTTGTCGTTCGTAAAGTCTACAGTAACGAATTTGACTAGGTCGCTCTTGAGGAAGTTCTTAAAATCCTGGCATTCAACGTCGGCATGGCATATGTGGTAGACCAAGCATAAGTCATGCATAGAAACCTAGATCACGGTGGGCTTCTTCCTCTATTCCTCCTTTAGATCCTTCTCTCGTCCCAGGACTGTGGTGTACTCAACATCTAGCCTAGCGACCCACTCATCATCTGAGTTTTCGAACATGCATCTGAAGCAGGCAAGGCATCCTTTCACTGTCGCGGAAGAATGGGTGTAGATGGCGTCGAACTCATCGCCGGTGATGATTCTAACCTTGTACTCACCGTCGATCATGGAGATTTGGGACGCCATGGATTTGGGAGGAGGGTTAGGATTAGTGGAACTGCCGTAATGTGAAAGGACGGGACGACTAGGAGCGAACTGCTGTAATATTAAAGGACGCGGGGGGACGAGTAGGAGCGAACTGCCAGCTTGCGAACGGCAGGGTAGTGGCTTTCCATTCTCCCATGATACGGACTTCCGAGAGCCCTTGGATCTGAGATCGAGCGGTTGCATGGCGTGATTCTAGACCTATGGGTGAATATCCTATCCTGGAGGGTTATTCCGCAAATTTTCAGCAACTTAGCATGCGACCGTTCGATCTCAGATCCAAGGGCTTCTAGCAGTCCGTATCATGGTCGCGCCTACCACGACCGTTGCATCGCTCGCGCGGTCGCGCCCTTGGAGATTTAACACGGTGCGTTAGGCTATCTGATGTTGGCATGTCATACATAGTCATCACTTAGTCACTCATACTACAACAAGGTTAGCTATAAGGTTGGCTATAAGTGTATTTTTTTACTTCTCTTAGTCTCTTTCTTCGTACTCCCTCCGTCCCATAATATAAGAATGTTTTTGACACTAGCGTAGTGCCAAAAACGTTCTTATATTATGGGACAGAGGGAGTAGTATTTATTGCATTTTCCAAGGAGTGACTTCTTCCAATGAAATGGTGCTTAGATGAGGTGCTAAGGGCATTAAATGGCTTAGAAATCAAGTCCCCGATGCATAGGTGCTTATTATTTTTTTGTTGCTAAGTTTGCTTCATTTAATTATCTAGACTCAAAATTGTCTTTTCACCTAGGTACACGCGCTTAGCACTGTTTCTTCCTTGGGTCACCAAACTAGTCCCTCTCTTCTTAATTAACTTGCCACATCAGGCTTTATGCCTATGTGGCAAGCTTAGGCTACTCATAGTGGGGAGTATCATATACAAGTATCATGCATATGATACTAGTATATGATACTACATCATAGTGCATAGTAACATAACGTAGTATCATAGATGACCATATTTATTGCCATGCATGACACAAAGTAGCATAGCTCTTATCATGATACGGTATCTACCTATGTTACTCTAATCCTCTCTCTCTCTTCTTTAATTGTATGCCACATAAGCATGTTTGCTAGTCCCAAGTGCATGTTACCGGCTATGTTACCCCCACTATGGTTAGCCTTACCACCTGTAGGATCAAGTAAGTACAATAGTGGGCTTTAAACCCGCTTTACATGGCATTTTTGCATATGTGGAGGAAAGAGAGGCAAAGAAAAAGTGGAGAAGTGGGCTCTCATGCAAGAGCCAACCTCTACTACACGGTGGAGCATTGGGAGAGGCACCTGTATGGAGGTGGTCAGGAATCGGGAGACTCACGCCAGTCGTAGCACCGCAGTTAAAATGAAAATGGCAAGTCAAATCACGGGGCCCCACCTGTCCAGCAGTAACTCGCTGTCAAATCACACAGCCCTACGTTTGCAGCAGCCTACTCCCTCATCTTCTTGCGTCTCTGTCGAACCGACTAGGCGGAACTGCCCCGCCTACCGCGCAGGAAAGCCCTGCCGTCGACTTTTAAATAGTACTCCCTCCGTCCGAAAATACTTGTCCTCGAAATGGTTGTATCTAGACTTATTTTAGTTATAGATACATTCATTTTATCCATTTTGAGGACAAGTATTTCCAGACGGAGGTAGTATACTACTAATTTTGTATCCATGGATTGCGCCATGGAGCAAAGCCTCAAGAAAACGGCGGTACACATGTACGGATTATATAGCACGCCAGTCGCGTTCGTGTCGCACCCCAGACGGTCGGTTGGTCTGGCACGCTGCTCTCCAAATGGAACGCGCGTCATATTGCATTTGCACACACATGTGGGACCGCAGTTGAGAACCAACCATAGGCACACTCCGCGGCCCTGCAAGTCGGGTGAGTTAACAGAAGAGAGAGACGATCGATAGTACTAGAGAAGTGTTGTACTCCCTCCATTCCAAAATATTTGTCTTTCTAGGCATTTCCAATGGACACAACATATAGATGTATGTAGACATATTTTAGAGTGTAGATTCACTCATTTTGCTTCATGCGTAGTCACTTGTTGAAATTTCTAGAAAGACAAATATTTGGGAATGGAGGGAGTACATACGTTGGTACCTGGACGATCCCTGCAAGACATGGAAGATCAGTTCATCCATGCATGTGACCAGACTCTAGCATACACGCCTGGATTGGCTATTGTCTACATATCATGCAGGCTGTGTTGTACAGGGCTGTAGTTCTGGTGAGAAATCTAAAAAAGGTTTCTTGTCATCTCGCAAAATTAGGTGTCATGTGCTTCGGATTACTGCGACGGTTAAATAGCGACAACTGAGTTGGGCTAGTCATTGGGGGCACATGCACGAAGACGACTCGGCTGCCATCTAGGTCAAGCCGGCTATGTTAATTAGGACATCTATCGACGGACCCCTTTTCTACGAGTTTATCTTTAATTTGAGCTTTGATCCTCGTCTAGTTTGTCCGTTGGGATTCATGTTGTCTCCTTTGGTCACTGAGGTTATGATTTCTTGTCATGTGGTATTTTTTCGTGTTATATGTTATAATCCAGTGCTTCATATCAAAATGACGACAACTGCGCCTCCGGGCCACATGCATGAAGACTTCTCGACAGTCATTATGAGGTCAAGCCGGCTCCGGTGGACAAAAGAAAACTAGTACTCCATTATATAGGCAGGAGCCTCCGCGCTTGCTTGCTAGTGTTGCTCTCTTCACACTGCCTCGTCCTCTCCAGATCTAAACACGACAGCGGTGGCCACACACACTCTCTCTCTCTCTCTCTGCTCATCGCTGGTCACAGATCCAGCCGGATCCTCTCCGCCGGGGAAGGTGAGAAGGTGCAATGTTCATGCGTTCGTCCTCGGCGACGGCTCTTACCCACTGCCGATGCATCCCGATCAGTGTGCCTTGCCGTTCTCTCCCAAGCACCGCTGGCGAGGGAGAGCCTCCGACCCCTTCTTCCACGCTTTCATAGTGTGGGCAGATCCGGCTTCCCGCCGCCCACCTAGCGACATCCCGTCGACCATCAGGTATAACTTCCTTCGAAACCGGCCTTGCCCTCCTTCCCGAGCTCTTGATGTCGCTGCATTTGTATCTTTTACTATTTCTCAGGCCCCCTCATAGATAGGATCGATCGGCTGTTCGAAAACCACCTATTTTTTACGGTTAAGAGGTAAAACTAGTTCATGCACTTGAATCTAGTCCTACTTGGTTAAAACAAGGAAGAAAGGGGGTGGGGGTGATAACCCACAAGTATAGGGGATCGCAATAGTTTTCGAGGGTAGAGTATTCAACCCAAATTTATTGGTTCGACACAAGGGGAGCCAAAGAATATTCTCAAGTATTAGCAGCTGAGTGTCAATTCAACCACACTTGGAAACTTAGTATCTACAGCAAAGTGTTTAGTAGCAAAGTAATATGATAGTGGTGGTAACGGTAACAAAAGTAAAGACAGCAAAAGTAATGTTTTTGGTATTTTGTAGTGATTGTATGAGAGCAATGAGAAAAGTAAATAAACGAGAACCATTATATGGAAAACTTCGTAGGCACGGATTAGTGATGGATAATTATGCGGATCATTTCGTCATGTAATGATCATAACATAGGGTGACATGAACTAGCTCCAATTCATCAATATAATGTAGGCATGCATTCCGTATATAGTCATACGTGCTTATGGAAAAGAACTTGCATGACATCTTTTGTCCAACCCTCCCATGGCAGCAGGGTCCTATTGGAAACTAAGGGATATTAAGGCCTCCTTTTAATAGAGAACTGAAACAAAGCATTAGCACATAGTGAATACATGAACTCCTCAAACTATGGTCATCACCGGGAGTGGTCCCGATTATTGTCACTTGGGTTGCGGATCATAACACATAGTAGGTGACTATAGGCGGCAAGATAGGATCAGAACACACATATATTCATGAAAACATAATAGGTTCAGATCTGAAATCATGGCACTCGGGCCCTAGTGACAAGCATTAAGCATAGCAAAGTCATAGCAACATCTATCTCAGAACATAGTGGATACTAGGGATCAAACCCTAACAAAACTAACTCGATTACATGATAAATATCATCCAACCCATCACCGTCCAGCAAGCCTACAATGGAATTACTCACGCACGGCGGTGAGCATCATGAAATTGGTGATGGAGGATGGTTGATGATGACGACGGCGATGAATCCCCCTCTCCGGAGCCCCGAACGGACTCAAGATCAGCCCTCCCGAGAGAGATTAAGGCTTGGCAGCGGCTCTGTATCGTAAAACGCGATGATTTCTTCTCTCTTTTTTTTCTCCCCGAAAGTCAATATATGGAGTTGGAGTTGACGTCGGAGGGCCACCAGGGGGCCCACGAGGTACGGGGGCGCGCCCAGGAGGGGGGGCGCGCCCCCACCCTCGTGGACAGGGTGTGGGCCCCCTGGTCTTCATCTTTGGCAAGGATTTTATTATTATTTTTTCTAAGATGTTCCGTGCAGTTTCAGGTCATTCCGAGAACTTTTGTTTTCTGCACATAAAACAACATCATGGCAATTCTGCTGAAAACAGCGTCGATCCGGGTTAGTTCCATTCAAATCATACAAGTTAGAGTCCAAAACAAGGGCAAAAGTGTTCGGAAAAGTAGATACGACGGAGATGTATCAACTCCCCCAAGCTTAAACCCTTGCTTGTCCTCAAGCAATTCAGTTGACAAACTGAAAGAGAAAAAGAAAAACTTTTACAAACTCTGTTTGCTCTTGTTGTTGTAACATGAAAAGCCAGCATTCAAGTTTCAGCAAATATTATGAACTAACCATACTAACAATAACACATAGGTCTCACAATTACTCATATCAATAGCATAATTAGCTAGCGAGCTATAATAACAAAACTCGGATGACAACACTTTCTCAAAATAATCATAACATGATATAACAAAATGGTATCTCGCTAGCCCTTTACGAGACCATAAAACATAAATCTGAGCACCTTTAAAGATCAAGGACTGACTAAACATTGTAATTCATGGTAAAAGAGATCCAGTCAAGTCATACCCAATATAAACCAATTATAATGAATGCAAACGACAGTGTGCTCTCCAGCGGGTACTTTTAATAAGAAGGGTGATGACTCAACATGAAAGTAAATAGATAGACCCTTCGCAGAGGGAAGCATGGATTTGTAGAGGTGCCAGAGCTCAGTTTTGAAATAGAGATAAATTATATTTTGAGCAACACACTTTCATTGTCAACATGACAACTAAGAGATGACGATATCTTCCATGCTAAACAAACTATAGGCGGTTCCCAAACAGAATGGTAAATTTTATACTCCCCCTCCTCCACAAGCATCAATCCATGGCTTGCTCGAAACAACGAGTGCCTCCAACATTCAACGGGTCCCATGGGGAGTTTTGTTTGCAATTATTTTGATTTATGCATAAAGCATGGGACTGGGCATCCCGGTGACCAGCCATTTTCTCATGAATGAGGAGCGGAGTCCACTCCTCTTGAGAATAACCCGCCTAACACGGAAGATAAGGGCAGCCCTAGTCGACATATGAGCTATTCGAGCATGCAAAACAGAATGTTTATTTGAAGGTTTAGAGTTTGGCACATATAAATTTACTTGGGCAGCGGTAAATACGCATATAGGTAGGTATAGTGGACTCATATGGAACAACTTTGGGGTTTAAGGAGTTTGGATGCACAAGCAGTATTCCCACTTAGTACAGGTGAAGGCTAGCAAAAGACTGGGAAGCGACCAACTGAGAGAGCGACAACAATCGTAAACATGCATTAAAATTAATTTACACCAAATACAAGCATGAGTAGGATATAATCTACCATGAACATAAATATCATGAAGGCTATGTTGATTTGATTCAACTACATGCGTGAACATGTGCCAAGTCTAGTCACTCAATTCATTTAAAGGAGGATACCATCCCATCATACCACATCATAATCATTCTAATAGCATGTTGGCAAGCAAGGTAAACCATTATAACTCATAGCTAATTAAGCATGGCACGAGCAACTATAATCTCTAAATGTCACTGCAAATATGTTTACTTCATAATAGCTGACTCAGGAACGATGAATCATCATATTTACAAAAACAAGAGTGGTCGAGTTCATACCAGCTTTTCTCATCCCAATAAGTCCATCATATATCATCATTATTGCCTTTCACTTGCACGACCGAACGATGTGAATAATAATAAGAGTGCACGTGCATTGGACTAAGCTGGAATCTGCAAGCATTCAACTCAAGAGAGAAGACAAGTAATATGGGCTCTAAGTTAAATAAACAATCATGCATATAAGAGCCACTAAGCATTTTCAATATGGGATAATTAGATTTATGCCCCTAGTTGTGTCCCACTAAATCATTTTACCCTAATTCCCGAAGTCACGGTTACATCCAAGTCACTTTGCTCCTCTTATGCTTTTGCCCTTTGACCGTTTGACCATCAGTATGAAACTTCATAACTAATTCATACTAAATCATAAAAATGCAAATAAGATACCAAAATGTTCAGAAAAACATCACCTATATGTGAGTGTCATTTGCATTCATGAAAAAAGTGTTGGAAAGTGCCCATATGAGTTTTAGCTCTTATGCTACCACCATGAATAGTAAAATCTAAAAAAGTTTAAACAAATTCAAAAAAAATTGGTGGCAAAGAATGACAAATGTTTTATGTGCCTGCCAAGTTTCATTAGGGAATAACATTCATGGGTGTCGCAGCAAAAAAAACAATCAGCACTCCAAAATAGATTTTTTTGCCACGACTTCCATGAATGTCATTCCTAATGAAACTTGGCAAGCACTTAGAACATTTGTCGTTCTTTGCCACCATATTTTTTTTGAATTTTTCTGATTTCTTTAGATTTTACTATTCATGGTGGTATCAAAAGAGCTAAAACTCGGACGTGCACTTTCCAACACTTTTTTCATGAATGCAAATGACACTCACATATAGGTGAAGTTTTTCTAAACATTTTGGTATCTTATTTGCATTTTTCTGATTTAGTATCAATTAGTTATGAAGTTTTCAAATTCATAGTCGAACGGTCAAAGGGCAAAAGCATAAGAGGAGCAAAGTGACTTGGACGGAACCGGTGACTTTTGGGAATTAGGGGTAAAACAGACGAGTGGGACACAACTAGGGGCATAAATCTAACTATCCCTTTCAATATAGTCTTCTCGACCCCAAAGAAACGAAAATAACTATTTACACGGGAAAGCTCCCAACAAGCAAAAGAAGAATGGGAAATATTTTTGGGTTTTCTTTTTAATTACTGCATTAAAGAGATAAACTACTACTAATTTTTTTGGTTTTTTCTTAAGGTTTATTAAACACACAAGAAGAAAGCAGGAGAAATAAAATAAACTAGCATGGATATTACAGTGAAAGAGTATGAGCACTGACATCTAGCAATGAGTGTGTGTGAACATGAATGTAATGTTGGTGAGAAATACGTACTCCCCCAAGCTTAGGCTTTTGGCCTAAGTTGGTCTATTGCCAGGGATAGCCTGGCGGATACCCGTAGGTGAAGATGGGGTCATACTGTTATGAAGAAGACTCTGACTGCCACTGGCTGGCAACCACCTCTGGATCCCAAGAATAAACAGACTGTCGTGGAGGCTCATCTTGTGGTTCCGGTTCCGGGGATGGTGTAGGATTCCGATAGGCTTGAATGGCCGCCCACGGAACGATGTGAGGACCTGCAGACAAGTTAAACAAAGAGAGAGCAGGCAAAGTAATAGTCTCAGGGTGATGTTTATCAAAGTATAATTTATATTTGAGCTCCCCTTCACGACTCTTAACAAGAAAGTCATGCGCTAGCATACTCTTATAATCTAAATAAGCACGGGGCAATGATGTTTCTTCCTTCTCCTCATGCCTAATACGTATTTCAAAATATTCAGCTAGGCGTGAAGCATAAATGCCTCCAAAGATGGGGCCCTTAGTACGGTTCAGACTTCAACGTCTAGCAACAATTCCACCCAAACTAACAGAGTTATTGCGGTGTAAACCATGGAACAAAATAATAATATCAGGAACACTAAGGTTTCCACAGTTCTCGCGTCCAGTCAAGCAACGACTAGCAAATAAGGCAAAGTAGCATAAAACAGGAAAATGTATGCTAGTAATCCTTGCATCAGAAACCTTCCTGGTTTCTCCCATAGTGATAGTGTTAACAAAAGCTTCTACTTCGTTACGGTGTGGTTCATCCAAGGTGCCCTCAAAGGGTATTTTGCCAACCTCACAAAATTCAGCTAATGGCATCTCCTTAACAACGTCATATAAATGAAACTCTACTGATGGAGGTGATTTCTTGGGGAAAAAGTAGAAGTTTTGCACAAAAGTATTTGTGAGTAAGAGATACTGATGACGTTGGTCGCGGAGGAAGTCGGTGAGGCCTGCATTCTCAATCAATAAATAGAAATCCTCATAAATCCCGGCTCTCCTCAAGAAGTCATCGAAAGGCCATTCACACGGCCGGACCTCCGTGATGCAAGGCAAATTAAATTTTGGCTTCTGCTCTTCTTCCTTTTGTTTTTCCTTCGTGCTTCGGCTCGAAGAGCCCCTCAAAAGTCTCTTCATTATTTCTGAAACAATCTGAAATTTTTAGTAACTTCAAATAAAAGTGAACCAACTTCAATAAAATTGATAGCAACAACTCCCACAAGTGCCAAGAGCCTATATCAAGCATTAGAACTACTTGGAACCATATAAATTTGACATGCAAGCTCAAGAACATGGTCACCTATGCAGCATAAATTTGCAACGAATAAAGAACTAGAACAAGAACTAATTGGACCAATGGAGGTGTCACATACCAAGGAATAATCTCCCCAAGCAGTTTTGCGAGAGGTGCTTTGAGCAAGGAGATCGAAAATGACAGCAACAGGGGCTGGAACTCGTGCTTGAGTTGGTTTTTCGTGTTTGTGTTAGGCAGAGGAAGAAGATGGGTGCAGGGATAAGTGGAGGAGGGCCACCATGGGCCCACGAGGCAGGGGGCGCGCCCAGGGGGGTAGGGCGCGCCCTCCACCCTCGTGGCTAGGTGGCAGCTCCCCTCGCGGTAATTTTTGCACAGTAAATCCTCAAATATTCCTGAAAAAAAACATATTAGATTGGCATGGCATTCTGAGGACTTTTATTTTCGGGATATTTTTATATTGCACGGATAAGTCAGGAGACAGACAAAAAAAATACTATTTTACTTTATTTCTACTAAATAAAAGAAAATATAAAGAGGGTACAGAAGGTTGTGCTTCTAGTTTCATCCATCTCGTGATCATCAAAATGAACCCACTAACAAGGTTGATCAAGTCTTGTTAACAAACTCATTCTGAATAACACGGAACCGGAGAAATTTGAAAGAACACTAAGTTACCTCAACGGGGATATTAAAATCCCCAACAATAAGAATATCATAATTTTTCTTGACAGTAGGGAGAGGAAATTCAAAACCTCCAAATATAATTGATGGAATTTTTTCAATAGAGTTGATGCTATAAACTTGAGGTTGTTTCCTCGAAAAGTGTACCTTGTGCTCATTGCCATTAACATGAAAAGTGACATTTCCTTTGTTGCAATCAATAACAGCCCCTGCAGTATTAAGGAAAGGTATTCCAAGAATAATAGACATACTATCATCCTCGGGAATATCAAGAATAACAAAGTCCGTTAAAATAGTAACGTTCGCAACTACAATAGGCACATCCTCACAAATACCGACAGGTATAGCAGTTGATTTATCAGCCATTTGCAAAGATATTTCAGTAGGTGTCAACTTATTCAAGTCAAGTCTACGATATAAAGAGAGAGGCATAACACTAACAGTCTAACACCGGCTCCAAGATCACATAAAGCAGTTTTAACATAATCTCTCTTGATGGAGCATGGTATAGTAGGGACTCCTGGATCTCCAAGTTTCTTTGGTATTCCACCCTCAAAAGTATAATTAGCAAGCATGGTGGAAATTTCAGCTTCCGGTATCTTTCTTTTATTAGTAATGATATCCTTCATATACTTAGCATAAGGATTTGTTTTGAGCACATCAGTTAATCGCATACGCAAAAAGATGGGTCTAATCATTTTAGCAAAGCGCTCAAAATCCTCATTATCCTTTTTCTTGGATGGTTTCGGAGGAAAAGGCATGGGTTTCTGAACCCATGGTTCCCTTTCTTTACCGTGTTTCCTAGCAACAAAGTCTCTTTTATCACAACGTTGATTCTTTGATTGTGGGTTATCAAGATCAACAGCAGGTTCAATCTCTACATCATTGTCATTACTAGGTTGAGCATCATCATGAACATTATCATTAATATTTTCAATAGGTTCATGTTCATTACCAGATTGTGTTTCAGCATCAGACATGGAAATATCATTTGGATTCTCAGGTGGTTCAGTAATAGGTTCACTAGAAGTTTGCAAAGTCCTATCATTTTTCTTTTTCTTCCTTTTAGAAGAACTAGGTACATCAATATTATTTCTCTGAGAATCTTGCTCGATTCTCTTAGGGTGGCCTTTAGGATACAAAGGTTCCTGAGTCATTCTACCAGTTCTAGTAGCCACTCTAACAGCATAATCATTTTTCTTACTATTCATTTCATCAAGCACTTCTTTCTGAGCTTTAAGTACTTGTTCTACTTGAGTGGTAACTGTTGGTGTCAAAACCGGTAGATCTCGGGTAGGGGGTCCCGAACTGTGCGTCTAGGCAGATGGTAACAGGAGACAAGGGACACGATGTTTTTACCCAGGTTCGGGCCCTCTCGATGGAGGTAAAACCCTACTCTGCTTGATTAATATTGATGATATGGGTAGTACAAGAGTGGATCTACCACGAGATCAAGGAGGCTAAACCTAGAAGCTAGACTATGGTATGATTGTTGTAATGGTTGTTCCTCCCACGGACTAAAACTCTCCGGTTTATATAGACACCGGAGAGGGCTAGGGAATTACAGTCGGTTACAATGGTAGGAGATCTACATATCCGTATTGCCAAGCTTGCCTTCCACGCCAAGGAAAGTCCCATCCGGACACGGACGAAGTCTTCAATCTTGTATCTTCATAGTCTTGGAGTCCGGCCGATGATGATAGTCCGCTATCCGGACACCCCTAGTCCAGACTCCTCGGTAGCCCCTGAACCGGGCTTCAATGACGATGAGTCCGCGCGCATATTGTTCGGCATTGCAAGGCGGGTTCCTCCTCCGAATTAATTCATAGAAGATTGTGAACACCAGGATAGTGTCCGGCTCTGCAAAATAAATTCGACATACTACCGTAGAGAGAATAATATGTACACAAGCTCAATTTGCTGACGTATTTTGCGGTGTGACGTCACACCACTACCAAGCCTTTACTTGAATCGTTTTTATTATACCACCTCAAGACGTTTAGCGGCGGTTTCCTTGGCACGTCTTGTCGAAGCAGAGATCGTGTTCCCCTTATTCCGGGATTCCCATCAATACGGACGTGGGTAACCCAACCGCGCCCGTTGCCACGCCTCCTCTATCGAAGGCGAGTCCCAAACGGTCACGGGGACGGCTCTTGGTATTCTCCCTCTTTATAATGGGACCAAGGCTCGTTTTTCTTCAATCCTCAATCGAATCTGCCCTTCGCCCCGAGTTCCAACACCCAGAGCCCCAGATTCGAGCGCTTTGGACTTTCAGCAATGTCCGGCTCCGACCTACAGGGCCGGTGGATACCCTCCTCCATCACAGAAGAGGACATACTAAAGTTGAGAGAAGCCAGGTACCTAACCTGCGAGCTTTCGCATAGGCTGACCGCCAAAGGGCCAGTCATTCCTACTCCCGAGCCCGGCGAGAGCGTCGTGTTTGTGTCCCACCTCCGTCGGGGTTTAGGCTTCCCGATGGATCCTTTTGTGAGAGGGCTCATGTTTTACTATGGGCTGGAATTCCATGACCTGGCTCCGGAGTCCATCCTCCACATCTCGTCATTCATTGTCGTCTGCGAGGCCTTCCTCCGCACTACCCCCCACTTTGGTTTGTGGCTCAAAACCTTTAACGTGGAGCCGAAGATGATCGAGGGGCGCCAAGCAGAGTCTGACGGGCGGTTATGGCAGGAGGGCCGATGCTCCATGGCCCGAGGGCTCTTTCCAAGAGGAGCTCGGCCAGGCAACAGGAGTGGTTTTATATTACCGCTCCCGGGGCAGCAGTGAAGCCGCTGCCCATCTTCCTTCGGGACCTCCACGACGGCTGATGTCATGGGTCAACCAAGGGCTCAACTAGGGGCCGTCAAAGGACGTGCCCCTATTGCAGGGCCGGATTCGAGACCTCCAAGAAAGGGAGATCGATCTGGTTGTGGTGATGCAGGTCATGCTAATTAGGCGTCTTCTGCCCGGCAAACATCGTCCTCTCCGGCTGTGGGAATTCAATCTGGAGGGACCATGAATTCTCCAACACTTCATGGGTACGACACCCGTGGAGATGTACAAATTGTTCTTCGGATCACAAGAGGTGTGTCCGGAATTGACCGAGGACGCCGGCCTAAGCTGCAATCGCCCGGATAGACAAGTAAGTAGCTCTTTGTCTGGACATACCGTTCGTTTGCATTTCTAGGATTTGCCTTTTAACCAAATGTCCTCTGAACAAGAGTGGATAAGCATAAGCAAAACTGATCTGATGTCGGCCCCCTCCGGAGACCACGCCGGATCCCGTGTTGGTCAAGATGCTGGAGGTTGCGCCTTCGGAGGAAGGCGAAGGGGAAAACAGAGAAGCTACCGCCTCTACCAAAGAGGCTTTCAAGAGAGGAGGGATCGAGAATCTCCCCTTCCAAGGGGAGAAGAGGACCGCTTCCGGAAACCCGGAGGGCAAGGCCTCAAAGCGGGGGAAGAGATCTTCACCGGAGGGTCCTGCGCCAGGGGAAGCCTCGGCCGCACCCTCTCCCCCAAGGGATCAGCCCTCCAGCGAGCCGTAAGTAGAAAAAGGAGAGTTTTGCAATAAGGGACATCCCTATTTTTGCTTCTGAGGATAACTGAAGTTTTTACCTTGTAGTTTGGATCTCCATCCTTCTCAGCTGAGCTCGTCTTCGGGGGAGCTTCGTCCGGAGATGATGGAGAGCGAAACGCCTCCATTTGCCACACCGTCAGACGGGGCGGACGACCCTGAGGTGTCATCACGGAGGGTATCCCCGAGTCCGGCCGGGCCGGAGAGTTCGGCGCCAACTAGTGTACGGCCGGGGGAGCTGAGGGATCTGCTCGAGAAGGCGTCTATCTCAGAAGGTCAGCGTACATTGATGAGTATGGCGATTGAAAGATTTTCATCCGCCGAGGGCGGGGTTGCATGATGCCGTCAGAAGTTTGCTGGCGGGGTTTGAGGTACGTAAAAATGACATACCTTTTGACAGTTTTACACATAAAGTGTGCCCTATATAGATAGTAGCCCCTGAGACTCGGTATGTTGTCGGAAACGACACCGTGCCGAGGATCATAATCTCAGGCATTAATTTTCGCCTTTCCTACACAAGTGGCGGATAGTCCGGTGGCCAGCCGGACTGATGGAGTTGCTGAACTAAGGCGGCAACTCGACGTTGCGGATGCGGACATCGCGCTGGTCAATAAACGACTTGACGAGTCGCAAGGTAGGTTGTTTCTCCGTGGTCACCTAGTAAGGGAGCCGAAGCTCACTCCTTACAACATGTGCATTTGATGCAGATGGTGCCGCTGCTGTGGAGAACCTTCGAGCAGAGCTTGCTCGAGCCAAGGAGCAGGCCAGAAGGAGTGATGCGGCTGCCTTGAAGGCAGCCGAAGAGCTGGAAGCCGAAAGGGCTGCTCACTGCCCGAAGCAGGGAAGAGATGGCCGAAATGGCCGTGAAGCTGAAAGATGTTACCGACCGCTATGAGGTTCTCAAAAAAGAACGTCGAGTGGAGCAAGAAAGCCTGAAGAAGGCCACCGCCGAAGCTAAGGATGCCCGTTCTGAAATGAGGGCTATAAAGGAGGAGCTACGCCAGGCCGAAGATATTGCGGCTGGCAAGCCCTTTTCTTCTTGCAGAGGTTCACATATCCAGTATGCTCAGCTTGGCCAGCTGTGGGGTCTGGAGGATCCTTATATGGATTTAGCAGCGAGTGCAGCAGATGTTGTTGTGCACTTCCGAAGTCAAAAGGATCACGAGACGGAAGAGCTTTTTTGGTCTCAATTCCATAGTCCAGAGCGTTCACTTCCGTTGACCGACCGGCTGGCCGAGTGGGCTGAGCTGAATAGATTGTCCGGAGTAGCCATGACGGATGTAGTGACTCATATCTGGCCGGATAGGCCCAAGCCGAAGAGTTATTTTGGCTTATTGCAGCAATTCCTTGGGGCGGTGCCGCATATCAAGGCGATGAAGCTGTCGGCCTACATAGAGGGTGCACGGATGGCCCTCGTCCGTGTGAAGACATACTGGACGGAGATGGATGCCATCGATGTTGCAACCCAGGGTTCGGACGAGAACCGGTTACCCGCCGAGCACTATTTTGGGGAAGTTCTGCGGGGTGCTCATGCAATAGAGTCGTAGTGCTCAAAGAATGTCATGTTTAAATGATTTTTATGATTTGTAAGACGATATATATAATATAACTGCTTTTTATACTTGTGCGTTCAAGTATTGAAATATCTCCTGTGCGGCCGTTAATGTATACTTGTGTATAACCTGAAAGATGGCAGTCTTCGGCTTTAGCCCCCACGCACATGGTGCGGGGGTGTTTGCAAAAATAGCGCATTTTCATACTTAATCCAGCGTCTTGGTCCTGTGAAGGAGGTGGTAGCGTAGCAAACGAGGCAACCGGACTATAATGCTTTATCACTTTCACTTAGCCATAGGAGTTCGAGGGTGGGGCTACGATATAGCCCCTAGGGGCACCGCGCTCTCCGAATTCGGAGTGCGTATGTGCTGACCGAAAGCGGTCCTTCTTCAAAGCGGAGAATTCTAAACATTCCGGTAGTCGATCGAGTGGTTGACCAGTCTCGTTGTATCATGACGGTCGGTTTTGGCTTTCTCTCGAGGTGCTCGCCGCGAACCGGGCACAATCCCGAGAGTTCTCCTGGTGCCACATTAGCCAATGATACGGGCGAAGGCAGCAAAACACAGGGCCGGGCAAACCCAACATTTGACCAAAGACATGATTGGGAGCTGATGCATATAAGGCCTAACTCAAGACGCGAACACTCCCTAAGGTATTCGGTCTTTATGATAACAGGCGAACAATGCCCTAAGCCCCTAGTGTCTGTGCAGGCGAGAATTTCTGGCGCGGCCGATGCCAAAACGCCAGCCTCCTCGTCGGTTATGGTAAAAAACCGTGGGATATGAATCAACAAGAGACAGTAAGAAAGGTTTACGCATGGTCTTAATCTGGAAAGAATCCTTGCCACGGGTCCCTGCTGCACGTCTGCGCCTGTGACTCCGTTGTGCCGTATCCTGGACGGGTGTACACGTTGTTCATCTGTAAAAAGAGAGGAACTTAGCTTGAAAAGAAATCATGCAAAAAATTTATTGAAAGCAAAGTATGAATGAATGAATAAAGTTGAGCTTTTATTGTTTGTACGCGCAGCCCCTTGTGAAGGGGTATGCGGCTAGGGAGCCCCTAGTTTATCTATGCCGGACTCGCCTAGCCGTGTCCGGGGTCTTGAATGACCTTTTAATGAGATGATGCCGTGTGGACCGGGCATTTTAAGTGTAAGAGACGCGTAATGCAGTATTGCGTTAAAGCGGGCGAAAGCTTCACGTCCCAGTAGTACTTGATGGCTACTTTTGAATGGGGCGACATGGAAGGTTAGCTTTTCGCGACGGAAGTTGTCGGGTGATCCGAACACAACTTCTAGTGGTAAGGAGCCCGTGCACTTGGCGTAAGGGCATGGCGTCACTCCTTTGAAGGAAGTGCGGCTATGGCGAATTTTAGTAGGGTCTATCCCCAACTTGCGGATTGTGTCCGTATGTAGCTGGTTCAAATCGCTGCCGCCATCCATTAGGACTTGTGTAAGTTGTGGTCCGTCGATTATAGGATCCAATATCATAGCAGTCCATCCTGCATTTCGAATACTTCTGGAATAGTCAAGGTGGTCGAAAGTAATTGGTTTTGACATCCAATCTCGGGGTTCCGCTAGGGTGGACCGTGCGGCGCGTACTTTACCGGGTGCCGCACTATTGTTCCGTATTATCACGTGAAGTGAGTTTATTGTTTTGACTTCTTGTGGGAAAGAACTTTGTTTTCCGGCGCTCTGCTGGTGTGTCCGGCATGAGATCGCCTGGACTGTTGTTTTCGCCGAGGATGGGTTGATTATCCGATTCATCCTGTTCGGATGGTTCTTGGTTGCATGTTCGTCGCCCACTGGTTTGTCCGGCTCTATGGCTGGGTCATTATGAGTGTTGTTGTTATCGAGGCGGGACTTGGGGCGGCGCTTGCGTCGCCATTTTGGTTGTTTTTCGGGGGAATTATCCTTCATCGCGTCCCATTGTTCCTCGTTATCGCTCTCTTTTGGGGTGTCCACCATATATACATCATGAGTTGAGGTGGCTTTCCAATGCTCGGTAAGCGCTGGTTCTTGGTCATCTCCGGCGTCGTCGTCCATACCGTCGATGTCTTCGGAGTCATAGTCTAGCATGTCGGTTAAATCGTCGACAGTGGCTATAAAGTGGGTGGTGGGTGGGCTTTGAATTTCTTTGTCGTCCGCATCCCAACCTTCCTGACCGCAGTCCGGCCAGGACTCTCCTGATAACGAGAGATGTTTTAGCGAATTCAGGATGTCGCCAAAGGGTGAGTGCTAAAAGATGTCCGCGGTGGTGAACTCCATGATCGGCGCCCAATCGGTTTCGATTGGTAGGGGCGCAGGAGGTTCGCAGTCCGGCGAGGAGTCCGGCACCTCAAAGTCACGAGCTTCGAGGACAAGGTCGAGATTCGGCTCCATCATTTGTAGAGATTGCAGCTCCCGAGCGGTGTCCAGCCACCTGTCCTCGTCTGTGGTCGGCTCGAACTAGGGGTTGGAGCGGACTCATGTCGACCTCGTGGCACTTTGTCCGCGGCAGAGCTAAATCATGCCCATCGTGATAAGTCTTGTGGCGCTCGGGTGTGGCTCGAATCAATCAAGATCAAGTCTCCGCGGATGTCGGCCGTGAAGTTTAGGCTTCAAATCTGACTGACGGCACTGGGGCATAGCTTCGATCTGCTCCGGATGGCTGCTTAATTGGCCCGTAGTGCAAAGCCGCCGAACATGAAGATCTGTCCGGGGAGAAAAGTCTCACCCTAGACTGCGTGGTTGATGATGATTGAAGGAGCCATCAAGCCTATCGGTGACGACACAGAGGAACTCTCAATGAAAGCACCAATGTCGGTGTCAAAACCGGCGGATCTCGGGTAGGGGGTCCCGAACTGTGCGTCTAGGCGGATGGTAACAGGAGACAAGGGACACGATGTTTTTACCTGTGTTCGGGCCCTCTCGATGGAGGTAAAACCCTACTCCCGCTTGATTAATATTGATGATATGGGTAGTACAAGAGTGGATCTACCACGAGATCAAGGAGGCTAAACCTAGAAGCTAGCCTATGGTATGATTGTTGTAATGGTTGTTAGTCCCCACGGACTAAAACCCTCCGGTTTATATAGACACCGGAGAGGGCTAGGGTTACACAGAGTCGGTTACAATGGTAGGAGATCTACATATCCGTATTGCCAAGCTTGCCTTCCACGCCAAGGAAAGTCCCATCCGGACACGGGACGAAGTCTTCAATCTTGTATCTTCATAGTCTTGGAGTCCGGCCGATGATGATAGTCCGGCTATCCGGACACCCCCTAGTCCAGGACTCCCTCAGTAACCATAGAAGCATGTTTGCTAACAAGTTTAAGTTCACCTCTAATATTAGCCATATAATCACCCAAGCGTTTAATCATAAAGGTATTCTGTTTTAATTGTCTACCAAAATAAGCATTAAAGTCATCTTGCTTAAACATAAAGTGATCAAACTCATCCAAGCACCGAATAGCAATTTTAGTAGGAGGGATGTCAAAACCGGCGGATCTCGGGTAGGGGGTCCCAAACTGTGCGTCTAGGCGGATGGTAACAGGAGACAAGGGACATGATGTTTTTACCCAGGTTCGGGCCGTCTCGATGGAGGTAAAACCCTACTCCTGCTTGATTAATATTGATGATATGGGTAGTACAAGAGTGGATCTACCACGAGATCAAGGAGGCTAAACCCTTGAAGCTAGCCTATGGTATGATTGTTGTAATGGTTGTCCCTCCTACGGACTAAAACTCTCCGGTTTATATAGACACCGGAGAGGGCTAGGGTTACACAGAGTCGGTTACAATGGTAGGAGATCTAGATATCCGTATTGCCAAGCTTTCCTTCCACGCCAAGGAAAGTCCCATCCGGACACGGGACGAAGTCTTCAATCTTGTATCTTCATAGTCTTGGAGTCCGGCCGATGATGATTGTCCGGCTATCCGGACACCCCCTAGTCCAGGACTCCCTCAGTAGCCCCTGAACCAGGCTTCAATGACGATGAGTCCGGCGCGCATATTGTTTGGCATTGCAAGGCGGGTTCCTCCTCCGAATTAATTCATAGAAGATTGTGAACACCAGGATAGTGTCCGGCTCTGCAAAATAAATTCCACATACCACCATAGAGAGAATAATATATACACAAGTTCAATCTGCTGACGTATTTTGTGGTGTGACGTCACACCACTACCAAGCCTTTACTTGAATTGTTTTTATTATACCACCTCAGCGCGTTTAGCGAAGCGGTTTCCTTGGCACGTCTTGTCGAAGCAGAGATTGGGTTCCCCTTATTCTGGGATTCCCATCAATACGGACGTGGGTAACCCAAACGCGCCCGTTGCCATGCCTCCTCTATCGAAGGCGAGTCCCAAACAGTGACGGGGACGGCTCTTGGTATTCTCCCTCTTTATAATGGGACCAAGGCTCGTTTTTCTTCAATCCACAATCGAATCTGCCCTTATACTGAGTTCCAACACCGTAACCCCAGATTCGAAGCGCCGGACTTTCGGCAATGTCCGCTCTGTCGGTGTACTAAAGTAGGGTACCTTAGTACCCGAACTTGTCTGCACGGCAACAGAACACCAGCTGCAAAGCTTCGCCAAGGCGTCCGCCAAGACCTCGCCATTCCCTATTACTGCCATTCAAGAGCAAAGTATTAACTAAGAAAACAAGGCCCGGCAAGAGGAGCTTGCCGAAGGATAAGACCCCGCAAGAGGAGCTTGCGGGAAGGACGAGGCCCGGCAAGAGGAGCTTGCCGGAAGGCCAACCAAGGCGCTTCGAAAACTGCTGCGCGCGCCGCGGCGTCCGGCAAGGCTCGACGACCGCAAGCTTGCCAAAGACGACAAGAGAAGGGGCGGCGAGGCGCTTGCGCGGCAAGGCTGCCACCGCACCCAAGCTCCAGTAGCATCCAACGACGTGTCACCCTGTGGCCATCCCAGAGCGCGTGGCGGTATTGTGCAGCCATGCGGTCGCGGTGGCAACAAAGCGACAAGGAGGCCATCGTGGCGATCGGTGGTGCCCCTAACGGTCGTTTCCTTGCACTGTTGAGGCGACCGGACGGGCATTAAATGCCCTTGTCCCCTGCCATCAGAGTTAGGTAGGGGACACTCTTGGACATTGTTGTACCAACCTGCGTTTTACTCTTTTACCCCTCTTTCTGCGTTGCCACTGCCGGTGACCCCTTAGACTATAAAGGGAGGCCCATGCGCACGTAGAAGGGGTTGGTTCATTCGACTCATCCAGCACCACTACACGCTCGCGCTCTCGAGCAAGAACAAATACAAACACAAAGCAGCAGTAGGAGTTTTATCTCTCCGGAGAACTCCGAAGCTGGGTAAAAAAACCCGCGTGCCGTCGCCTCGATCCGCTCTGTGTGCGCCCTCCGCTCCCTTGCCGGACCAGAAGGGGCCCCCTGCCCCATAGGTGCTCGTGCTCCCACAGGATCCCCACGACAGGCTCTGACCTATAGGACCGGTGGATGCCCTCCTCCGTTATAGAAGAGGACGTGCAAAAGCTGAGAGAAGCCAAATACCTGACTTACGAGATTTCGCATAGGTTGCCCGCCAAAGGGCAAGTCATTCCCACTCCCGATCCCGGCGAAAGCGTCGTGTTTATGTCCACCTCCGTCGGGGTTTAGGCTTCCCGATGGATCCTTTTGTGAGAGGGCTTATGTTTTACTATGGGTTGGAATTCCACGACTTGGCTCCGGAGTCCATCCTCCACATCTCATCATTCATTGTCCTCTGCGAGGCCTTCCTCCGCACTACCCCCCACTTCGGTTTGTGGCTCAAGAGCTTCAACGTGGAACTGAAGATGATCGAGGGGCATCAAGCAGAGTGCGGCGGGGCGGTTGTAAGCAGGAGGGCCGATGCTCCATGGCCCGAGGGCTCTTTTCAAGAGGATCTCGGCTTGTGGCAACAGGAGTGGTATTACATTACCGCTCCTAGGGGCAGCAGGCAGAAGCCGCCGCCCATCTTCCGCTCGGGACCTCCACGACGGCTGATGTCATGGGTCAACCAAGGGCTCAACTGGGGGTCGTCAAAGGACGTGCCCCTATTGCAGGGCCGGATTCGAGACCTCCAAGAAAGGGAGATCGATCTGGTTGTGGTGATGCAGGTCATGCTGATTAGGCGTCTTCTGCCCTGCAAACGTCGGCCTCTCCGGTTCTGGGAATTCAATCCGGAGGGACCAAGAATTCTCCAACACTTCATGGGTACGACGCCCGTGGAGATGTACAAATTGTTCTTCGGATCACAAGAGGTGTGTCCGGAATTGACCGAGGATGCCGGCCTAAGCTGCAATCGCCCGGATACACAAGTAGCTCTGTGTCCGGACATACCGTTTGTTTGCGCCTTCTTGAATTTGCTTTTTAACCAATCGTCCCTTGAATAGGAGTGGATAGCATAATAAACTGATCTGATGTCCCCCCTCCGAAGACCGCGCCGGATCCCGTGATGGTTAGGATGCTGGAGGTTGCGCCTTCAGAGGAAGGCGCCAAGGCCTCAAAGCGGGGGAAGAGATCTTCACCGGAGGGTCCTGTGTCTGGGGAGGCCCCGGCCGCACTATCTCCCCTAAGGAATAGCCCTCCAGCGAGCCGTAAGTAGAAAAAGGGGAGTTTTGTAATAAAGGACATCCCTATTTGTGCTTCTGAGGATAACCTAAGTTTTTACCTTGTAGTTCGGATCTCCGTCCTTCTCAAATAAGCTCGTCTTCGGGGGACCTTCGTCCGGAGATGATGGAGAGCGAGACGCCTCCATCTGCCGCACCGTCAGGTGGGGCGGACGATCCTGAGGTGTCATCACGGAGGGTATCCCCAAGTCCGGCAGAGCCGAAGAGTCCGGCACCAAGTGGTGTACGGCCGGGGGAGCTGATGGATCTGCTTGAGAGGGCGTCTATCTCAGAAGATCACTGTACATTGATGAGTATGGTGATTGGAAGAATTTCATCCGCCGAAGGCGGGCTGCATGATGCCGTCAGAAGTTTGCTGGCGGGGTTTGAGGTACGTGAAAATGTCATACCTTTTGAAAGTTTTGCACATAAAGCGCACCCTGTATAGATAGTAGCCCCTGAGACTCGGTATGTTGTCGAAAGCGACAGCGTGCCGAGGATCATAATCTCAGGTATTAATTCTCGCCTTTCCTACATAGGTGGCGGATAGTCCGGTGGCCAGCCGGACTGATGGAGTTGCTGAACTAAAGCGGCAACTGGACGTTGCGGATGCGGACATCGCGCTGGTCAATAAGCGACTTGACGAGTCGCAGGGTAGGTTGTTTCTCCATGGTCACCTAGTAAGGGAGCCGAAGCTCACTCCTTACAACATGTGTGTTTGATGCAGATGGCGCCGCTGCTGTGGAGGACCTTCGAGTAGAGCTTGCTCGAGCCAAGGAGCAGGCCAGGAGGAGTGATGCGGTTGCCTCGAAGGCGGCCGAAGAGCTAGAAGCCGAAAGGGCTGCTCACTGCCGAAGCACGGAGGAGATGGCCGAAGTGGCCGTGAAGCTGAAAGATGTTACCGACCGCTATGAGGTTCTTGAAGAAGAACGCCAAGCGGAGCAAGAAAGCCTAAAGAAGGCCACCGCCGAAGCCAAGGATGCCCGTTCTGCAATGAGGGCTATAAAGGAGGAGCTGCGCCAGGGCGGAGATATTACGGCTGGCAAGCCTTTTTTGCTGCGCAGGAGGTTCACGGATCCGAAGTATGCTCAGCTTGGCCAGCTGTCGGGTCCGGAGGATCCTTATATAGATTTAGCGGCGAGTGCGGCAGATGTTGTCGCGCACTTCCGAAGTCAAAAGGATCACGAGACGGAAGAGCTTTTTTGGTCTCAATTCCACAGTCCGGAGTGTTCACTTCCGCTGACCGATCGGTTGGCTGAGTGGGCTGAGCTGAATAGATTGTCCGGACTTTCCATGACGGATATTGTGGCTCATGTCTGGCCGGATAGGCCCAAGCCGAAGAGTTATTTTGTCTCATTGCAGCAATTCCTTGGGGCGGTGCCGCATATCAAGGCCATGAAGCGGTCGGCCTGCATAGAGGGTGCATGGATGGCCCTCGCCCGTGTGAAAACATACTGGACGGAGATGGATGCCACCGATGTTGCAACCCGGGGTTCGGACGAGAGTCGGCTACCCGCCGAGCACTATTTTGGGGAAGTTCTGCGGGGTGCTCGTGCAATAGAGTCGCAGTGCTCAAAGAATGTGCTGTTTAAATGATTTTTATGGTTTGTAAGACGATATATATAATATAAGTGCTTTTTATACTTGTGCGTTTCAAGTATTGAAATATCTCCTGTGCGGCCATTAATGTATACTTGTGTACAACCTGAAAGATGGCAGTCTTCGGCTTCAGCCCCCACGGACATGGTGCGGGGGTGTTCGCAAAAATAGCGCATTTTCACACTTAATCCAACGTCTTGGTCCTGTGAAGGAGGTGGTAGCATAGCAAACGAGGCAACCGGACTATAATGCTTTATCACTTTCACTTAGCCATAGGAGTTCAAGGGTGGGGCTACGATATAGCCCCTAGGGGCACTGCGCTCTCCAAATTCGGGTTGCGTATGTGCCTGACCGGGAAACGGTCCTTCGTCAAAACGGAGGAATTCTAAACATTCCGGTAGTCGATCGAGTGGTTGACCAGTCTCTCGCTGTATCATGACAGTCAGTTTTCGGCTTTCTCTACTAAGGTGCTTGCCCGGCCGAACCGGGGCACAATCGCAGTAGTTCTCCTAGTGCCGCGTTAGCCGATGATACGGAACGTAAGGCAGCAAAACACAGGAGCCGGTGAGAATTTCTGGCGCGGCCAATGCCAAAATGCCAGCCTCCTCACTGGTTATAGTAAAAAACCATGGGATGTGAATCAAAAAGAGACAGTAAGAAAGGTTGACGCAGGGTCTTAATCTAAAAAGAATCCTTGCCACGGGTCCCTGCTGCACGCCTGCGCCTGTGTCTCCATTGTGCCGTATCCTGGACGCATGTACACGTTGTTCATCTGTAAAAAGAGAGGAACTTAGCTTGAAAAGAAATCGTGCAATAAAATTTTTATTGAAAGCAAAATATGAATGAAATAAAGTTGAGCTTTTAGTGGCTCTTTATTGTTGGTACGCACAGCCCATTGTGAAGGGGTATGCGGCTAGGGAGCCCCTAGTTTATTTGTGCCGGACTCGTCTAGCCGTGTCCGGGGTCTTAAATGACCTTTTAATGAGATGATGCCGCGTGGACCGGGCATTTTAAGTGTAAGCGACGTGTAATGCGGTATTGCGTTAAAGTGGGCGAAAGCTTCACGTCCCCATAGTGCTTGATGGCTACTTTTGAATGGGGCAACATGGAAGATTAGCTTTTTGCTACGGAAGTTGTCGGGTGTTCCGAACACAACTTCTAGTAGTAAGGAGCCCGTGCACTTGGCGTAAGGACCTGCCGTCACTCCTTTGAAGGAAGTGCGTCTATGGTAAATTTTAGTGGGGTCTATCCCCAACTTGCGGATTGTGTCCGGATATAGCAGGTTTAAATCGCTGCCGCCATCCATTAGGACTTGTGTAAATTGTAGTCCGTTGATTATAGGGTCCAATATCAGAGCAGTCCATCCTGCGTTTCGAATACTTCTGGCATAGTCCAGGTGGTCAAAAGTAATTGGTTTTGACATCCAATCTCGGGGTTCCGCTGGGGTAGACCGTGCGACACGTATTGTAGCGGGTGCCGCACTATTGTTCCGTATTATCACATGAAGTGAGTTTACTATTTTGACTTCTTGTGGGAAAGTCTTTTGTTTTCCGGCGCTCTGCTGATGGGGTTCGTTGTCATCCTCACTTGGCGCGTCGAGCCCCTTGTATTCGGCGTTGAGTCGGCCAGACTGTTTGAAGACCCAACAATCTCGGTGGGTGTGGTTTGCAGGCTTCCCGGTGGTACTCTGGATTTGACATATCCGATCCAAAATTTTGTTTAAGTTGGATAGCTCGTCGCTGTTGTCCTTAAGAGGCAGTGTTTTGGTGTTCGGCCGTGAGCTTTTGAATCTGGCATTGACAGCCGTGTTCTTTGGGCTTTTTTCTTTATTTTGGCGTTGGTCCTTTCTGCGCCGTGATTTTCCGTTTCCATCTCTGATCTCGGATGTACTCGGGTCGCCGGTGCTGCATCTTGTTAGCCAGCTGTCTTCCCCCGCGCAAAAGCAGGTCATGAGGCTTGTTAGCGCGGCCATTGTTCTTGGCTTTTCCTGGCCGAGGTGTCTGGCGAGCCATTCGTCACGGACGTTATGTTTAAAAGCTACTAGGGCTTCGGCGTCTGGACAGTCGACTATTTGGTTCTTTTTAGTGAGGAACCTGTTCTAGAATTTTGCTACCGACTCTCCGGGCTGTTGGGTTATGTGACTTAAATCGCTCAGATCCGGAGGGCGGACATAAGTCCCCAAAATTTGCTCTAAACGCGCCCCTCGAGCTCTTCCCAACTTCCAATGGTATTTTCTGGGAGGCTTTTGAGCCAATGCCGAGCTGGCCCTTTGAGCTTGAGGGGTAGATATTTTATGGCGTGGAGATCGTCTCCTCTAGCCATATGTATGTGTAGGATGTAATCCTCAATCCAGACTCCGGGGTCTGTTGTTCCATCGTATGCCTCTATGTTTACGGGCTTGAACCCCGCTGGGAATTCATGATCCAGCACCTCATCGGTGAAACATAGTGGGTGTGCGGCGCCCCTGTATTTGGGTGTGCCATTGTTTTCGAACACTCGGCGTGTTGTGTTGCTTCCTGGGGCCCTCTGTTTTGGCCCATAAATGGACCTGACCGGGCCATCCGTTTTGCGAGGATCATGTGTCGGCTTGTATGCGGCGCCGCCTGTCGCTCTTGGCCTGTCATCTGGTCGTCTATCCGGCCAGGCGACCTCTTTGCTTTTTGACTGTGGCGGCTCTACGGCCTCCTCGTTGAATTCGGGCAGCAGCTTGCGCTTCGGGTAGCTCTTTGTTTGGTGGCTGTTGCCATGTTTGTCCGCGGTCTTGAGTACTTTGCTCCACCTCATTCTGAGTATGTCTTCCGCTGTTTTGAGCTTCCGTTTCTGCTTCTTCAGACTTCTTGCAGTGGCGACAAGCCTTTTATGCTCCGGCGGTGTGTCCGGCGTAAGATCGTCTGGACTGTTGTTTCGTCGGGGATGGGTTGATTATCCGATTCATCCTGTTCGGATGGTTGCTGGGTTGCATGTTCGCCGCCCACTGGTTTGCCCTGCTCTATGGCTGGGTCATTATGATTGCTGTCGTTATCGAGGCGGGACTTGGGGCGGCGCTTACGTCACCGTTTTGGTTGTTTTTCGGGGAAATTATCCTTCACCGCGTCTCGTTGTTCCTCGTTATCGCTCCCTTTGGGGGTGTCCACCATATATACATCATTAGTGGAGGTGGCTTTCCAGTGCTCGATAAGCGCTGGTTCTTGGTCGTCTCCGGCGTCGTCGTCCACACCGTTGATGTCTTTGGAGTCGTAGTCTAGCATGTCGGTTAAATCGTCGACAGTGGCTACAAAGTGGGTGGTGGGTGGGCTTTGAATTTCTTCATCGTCCGCATCCCGACCGTCCTGACCGCAGTCCGGCCAGGGCTCTCCTGATAAGGAGAGATGCTTTAGCGAATTCAGGACGTCGCCAAAGGGTGAGTGCTGAAAGATGTCCCCGGCGGTGAACTCCATGATCGGTGCCCAATCGGATTCAATTGGTAGGGGCGCAGGAGGTTCGGAGTCCGGCGAGGAGTCCAGCACCCCAGAGTCACGAGCTTTACGAGGGACAATGTCAGTGTTTGGCTCCAATGCCGTAGAGATTGCAGCTCCCGAGGCGGTGTCCAGCCACCTGTCCTCGATCTGCGCGGTCGGCTCCGAACTAAGGGTCGGAGCGGACTCATGTGCGGCCTCCAGGGCACTGTCCGGCGGCAGAGCTAAATCATGCCCATCGTGACAATGCGGCGCGCTTGGCTGTGGCTCGAATCCATCGAAGATCAAGTCTCCGCGGATGTCAGCCGTGAAGTTTAGGCTTCCAAATCTGACCTGACGGCCAGGGGCGTAGCTATCGATCTGCTCCAGATGGCCAAGCGAATTGGCCCGTAGTGCAAAGCCGCCGAACACGAAGATCTGTCCGGGGAGAAAAGTCTCACCCTGGACCGCGTGATTGTTGATGATTGAAGGAGCCATCAAGCCTATTGATGACGACATAGAGGAACTCTCAATGAAAGCACCAATGTCAGTGTCAAAACCGGCGGATCTCGGGTAGGGGGTCCCGAACTGTGCGTCTAGGCGGATGGTAACAGGAGACAAGGGACACGATGTTTTTACCTGTGTTGGGCCCTCTCGATGGAGGTAAAACCCTACTCCTGCTTGATTAATATTGATGATATGGGTAGTACAAGAGTGGATCTACCACGAGATCAAGGAGGCTAAACCCTAGAAGCTAGCCTATGGTATGATTGTTGTAATGGTTGTCCCTCCTACGGACTAAAACTCTCCGGTTTATATAGACACCGGAGAGGGCTAGGGTTACACAGAGTCGGTTACAATGGTAGGAGATCTACATATCCGTATTGCCAAGCTTGCCTTCCACGCCAAGGAAAGTCCCATCCGGACACGGGACGAAGTCTTCAATCTTGTATCTTCATAGTCATGGAGTCCGGCCGATGATGATAGTCCGGCTATCCGGACACCCCCTAGTCCAGGACTCCCTCAAGGGACTTCAGCCTTATCATATCTATAGAGAGAATTTACCTTTACTACCTGTGTCGGGATATTGGGATCAGGAGGTTCTTCAGTGAATAAGGAATTGAGATCATATACCTCTTTAACAGGCGGTAAATTAAGACCGTGTATTTCTTCAATAGGAGGTAAATTCTTAACATCTTCAGCTTTAATACCTTTTTCTTTCATAGATTTCTTTGCCTCTTGCATATCTTCGGGACTGAGAAATAGAACACCTCTCTTCTTCGGAGTTGGTTTAGGAATAGGCTCAGTAATTGGCTCTGGAGCTGGCTCAGGAGGTGGCTCGGGAGGTGCCCAATTATTTTCATTTGTCAACATATTATTCAATAGAATTTCAGCTTCATCCGGTGTTCTTTCCCTGAAAAGAGAACCAGCACAACTATCCAGGTAATCTCTGGAAGCATCAGTTAGTCCATTATAAAAGATATCAAGTATTTCAGGTTTCTTAAGAGGATGATCAGGCAAAGCATTAAGTATCTTGAGAAGCCTCCCCCAAGCTTGTGGGAGACTCTCTTCTTTAATTTACACGAAGTTGTATATTTCCCTCAAAGCAGCTTGTTTCTTATGAGCAGGGAAATATTTAGCAGAGAAGTAATAGATCATATCCTGGGGACTATGGACACAACCAGGATCAAGAGAATTAAACCATATCTTAGCATCACCCTTTAATGAGAACGGAAATATTTTGAGTAAATAAAGGTAGTGCGATCTCTCATCATTAGTAAACAGGGCGGCTATATCATTTAACTTAGTAAGATGTGCCACAACTGTTTTAGATTCATAGCCATAGAAAGGATCAGATTCAACCAAGGTAATTATATCTGGATCAACACAAAATTCATAATAATCCTTATCGGGAACACAGATAGGTGAAGTAGCAAAAGCAGGGTCGGGTCTCATTCTATCTCTAAGAGATTCTTTACTCCATTTAACTAGCAACCTCTTAAGTTTGTATCTATCCTGGCAAGCAAAAATAGTTGCAGAAGATTCTGCATCAAAAAGATAACCCTTAGGAATAGCAGGCATATTTTCATCATCACTCTCATCATCATATTCAGATTCAATAATTTCTATTTCTCTAGACCTAGCAATTTGCTCATCAAGAAATTTACCAAGGGGCACAGTATTATCAAGCGTAGAAGTAGTTTCATCATAAGTATCATGCATAGTAGAAGTGGCATCATCAATAACATGCGACATATCAGAATTCATAGCAGTAGTAGGTTTAGGTGTCGCAAGCTTACTTATAACGGAAGGAGAATCTAGTGCAGAGCTAGATGGCAGTTCCTTACCTCCCCTCGTAGTTGAGGGCAAAATAGTAGTTCGATCGTCTTTCAAGTTCTTCATAGTGTCCAGCAGATATAAATCCCAAATGACTCAAAGAATAGAGCTATGCTCCCCGGCAACGGTGCTAGAAAAAGGTCTTGATAACCCACAAGTATAGGGGATCGCAACAGTTTTCGAGGGTAGAGTATTCAACCCAAATTTATTGATTCGACACAAGGGGAGCCAAAGAATATTCTCAAGTATTAGCAGCTGAGTTGTCAATTCAACCACACCTGGAAACTTAGTATCTGTAGAAAAGTGTTTAGTAGAAAAGTAATATGATAGTGGTGGTAACGGTAACAAAAGTAAAGACAACAAAAGTAATGTTTTTGGTATTTTGTAGTGATTGTAACAGTAGTAACGGAAAGTAAATAAGCGAGAACCAAGATATGGAAAACTCAGAGGCACAGGATTAGTGATGGATAATTATGCGGATGCGGTTCGTCATGTAATGATCATAACATAGGGTGACACAGTAACTAGCTCCAATTCATCAATATAATGTAGGCATGTATTCCGATATAGTCATACGTGCTTATGGAAAAGAACTTGCATGACATCTTTTGTCCTACCCTCCCATGGTAGCGGGTCCTATTGGAAACTAAGGGATATTAAGGCCTCCTTTTAATAGAGAACCGAACAAAGCATTAGCACATAGTGAATACATGAACTCCTCAAACTATGGTCATCACCGGGAGTGGTCCCGATTATTGTCACTTCGGGGTTGCCGGATCATAACACATAGTAGGTGACTATAGACTTGCAAGATAGGATAAAGAACACACATATATTCATGAAAACATAATAGGTTCAGATCTGAAATCATGGCACTCGGGCCCTAGTGACAAGCATTAAGCATAGCGAAGTCATAGCAACATCAATCTCAGAACATAGTGGATACTAGGGATCAAACCCTAACAAAACTATCTCGATTACATGATAAATCTCATCCAACCCGTCACCGTCCAGCAAGCCTACAATGGAATTACTCACGCACGGCGGTGAGCATCATGAAATTGGTGATGGAGGATGGTTGATGATGACGACGGCGACGAATCGCCCTCTCCGGAGCCCCGAACGGGCTCCAGATCAGCCCTCCCGAGATAGATTAGGGCTTGGTGGCGGCTCCATATCGTAAAACGCGATGATTTCTTCTCTCTTATTTTTTTCTCCCCGAAAGCCAATATATGGAGTTGGAGTTGGCGTCGGAGGGCCACCAGGGGGCCCACGAGGTAGGGGGCGCGCCTAGGAGGGGGGCGCCCCCCACGCTCATGGACAGGGTGTGGGCCCCCTGGTCTTCATCTTTGGCGAGGATTTTTTTTATTTTTCCTAAGATGTTCCGTGGAGTTTCAAGTCATTCCGAGAACTTTTGTTTTCTGCACATAAAACAACATCATGGCAATTCTGCTGAAAACAGCGTCAGTCCGTGTTAGTTTCATTCAAATCATACAAGTTAGAGTCCAAAACAAGGGCAAAAGTGTTTGGAAAAGTAGATACGACGGAGACGTATCAAGGGGTGGGGGAAGATTTGTTACCTGAATCTAGGACTTGGTCGAAAGAGGAAATAATGGGGGCGAAAAGTAGCAGAGAGTGGCTATCCAACTGGTCTCTAGGTCTAATAGGGAAATAAAGGGAAATGCAGTACAAACTCAATATAAACTCGATCTATTGGTTGAAAAAGGAAAGAAAGTGGGGACTGTGGGACAAGTCAACAGAGTAAGTCCGGCACTAGATTTGCTAGCCTCACAAAGTATAAGGTGGCTATATCAAACAAAAATGGGACCAACTTGTTCTGATGTTTGTTGCCCCGAGCCACTCTTATGTAATGCCACTGGTAAAATGTAGCAGTCGCATTGTTAAAAGTAAGGACACGTTAAACCAATGTTGTTTTCAATGTAATGCCTCCAGTATTATGAATCAATGGCACTTTTTTACATGTCCTGCTAAATTTCCCATTAAGATAAGTTGCTTCTTTTCGTTAGAAATGCAACTGTCCTGGTCCGCCTACTCTCCCGTGCCCAAATAGTGACTCTATAGCAGTTGTTAATGTAATGTTGCTGGTAAAATGAAGCAATGGCACCATTAAAGTAATGTCGTATTTCACGGTTGTCATAGTTAATCCTAATGCCCACACTAATATCTAGCAATGTTGCTGCTTTAGAAATTGCTACTGTCCTTGTAGGATTGCTAGTCAGATAAGGAACATGCTTCTTTTCATTTGATGCATGTTTCATCACCTGTTAGTCACCCTCCTTTCCTCCTTTTTTGTGCAAACAGAGATATACATTTCATGCTCAATCTTAGTTGAACTACACAAATGATATCCAAATTATAGTTGAACATTCCAGGTGCTTCACAACCAACCTTGATGTTGCTCAATTTTATTGCAACTAATGAAGAGGAAGCTCCGTGGGTTTCGTTTTCTGATGGAAATGGAACGGGGCTCCCTTTTCTTAAAAAAATGAAGAAGCTGCTAGCTCACAGGACATTGCTTCATTTTAGGTGAACTGCACCAAAAGGTCCCATGAATTGAATCATCCATGTTGGTGACTGAAAGAGCCAGCTTCAGCATCCCAGTCTAAGCACCCCCGGCCTCCATCCTTGCGATGCACGGTACACCTCATTTGCCACCTGCTCGACCCTAGTGTCACTGATAAAATGAAGTAATAATATAGTTAAAATAGAGCGAGTGTCCTCTCTATCATTTCTTTTCCAATGCAGATAAAGAAAGTGCTTCTCTTTGTTAATGTATGTTTCATCAACTAGTACAATTGTTAATGTTTAAGCATTTCTGCAAACTGGGGTGCTTAATTTTAGTTGATCTGCACAAAAATAGAGATTTGAATGTCTCAAGGCGCCTCCTTGTACTACCGCTATACACTGATGTTCATCACTGGCAGAAGGTGTATCTGGGAGACTTGGGACGATTTCCAGTATGAGGCGTACCGTATGAGGCATCGCAGGGCCCATCTCGCCCTCGCTAAACATGGCATACTATGATACTATCGCAATATTTTCTTCTATTTATTTTGTCTATTTCATCAATAGTGCCACTATAATGTAATCACGCTTTTACATTATCTGTGCAAACAGGGTTATTCAGCTGCATTTTGGTGGAACTGCACATATGTACGTATGGAACCGACATATATGCAGAGTGCGAGGTGTGCCAAGTAAAAATTACTGACACCAACCATGCTCCATGCACGCATTGGCATCCACCACCACCAGTGGGATGTGTGGCACTCTTTGTGGACGGATCTTTCTCGGCAGCAAATCCTCTAACCAAATACTAGTAGCTTATATTGGCAGTTTTCTAGGGAGTACTCTTTTCAGAAAGAAGCACCAATCTATTTTTCTTTATTTGTACATTGTGTCACAACTTTGACCCAAAGGTCCAGAGCTATTTTAAGGTGATTGGCGTAGTACTCGGAGACTGATTGTAAGCATGATTTTCATTAGCTGTCACACTGATTGTAAGCATGAGCAGGTGGAAGATTAGGTTAGTGTGAAGCTTACCTTAAACCCTACCGCCGCCGTTGAAACGAGGCGAGCATCGAGGGAACCATGGAGAATGGCGGGGAAGCGACATCGCACCATCCAACCTCCTATTGCAGTGGGAGAACGAATACTCCTGTGGCTCCGGCTGGCTCTGCACCATAACGAACGGCACACCATACTCGATCGATTTGTTATCCTCTGGGTGCTCGACCTTCGACCTGTACACCCACCACCTCCGCTTGACTGTCACCTCGGGCGAATCTGTCTGCTCCATCGCCCAGAGGAGATACTCGATGAACTCAGAGGACTGCGGCGTGATTGCCGCCGAGGAGTACATGTACATCGTCGCCATCTCGCTCTTTCGCATACATTGCCACATGGCCCTCACCGTCCTCGAAATCTCCCACTCATTGTCAAACCAAGTAAGGATCTCCTTCAACCTGGCTAACTTTGCCTGGTCACCGCCGGCGATCTGCCTGATTCGCTGCTGCATCCTATCCATAGATGTCCTTTTGAGTGGTCCAGTGCTAGCTTTGGAAGATGGGAGGAGAGACGGTGGTCTTGCAATAGAGAAGAGGGAGAGGCGATACGGTGGTTTTGGAATGGAGATGATGGAGAGGAGAGGAGGTGGTTTTGCAATGGAGAAGAGGGGGAGGCGAGACGGTGGTTTTGGAATGGAGATGATGGAGAGGAGAGGAGGTGGTTTTGCAATAGAGAAGAGGGGGAGGAGCGTGCGGTAGCAATTTAGGATTGGACGAGAGGGCCGGAGCGTTGTGACTGGATCAAAATCAAAATCAATTTACCCTTCAATTAAGAAAGCGACCCCACATTAACTAGTCTCCCTTTTATTCTAGGTCATAATTGACCATGATTTTCACAAATAAAATATATGTTATACGTTGCAAAAATAATAATGAAAGTACATTCAGATACGAACCAAACGATACAATTTTTGGTGACATGCATTCACATTTTGCTTGTCGAATACAGTACGTGGTCAAACTTTGACCCAAAATACACAAAACAAAAAATACTTCCAAGACCAGCGCCGCTCTTCCTCTCTTCTCCTCTTAAACCACCACCGCTCCTCTCCTGTTCCAATCTAAATCCAGCGCCGCTTTTCCCCTCTTCCATTATAAAACCACCGCCCCTCCTCTCGTGTTCCAATCCAAAACGAGCGTCGCTCCTCTCCCGTTCTAATCCAAAACCAGCGCTGCTCCTCTCCTCTTCCATTCAAAAACCACCGCCAACGAGTGAAGGTGTTGTGGAGATGTAGATCGATAGAGGAGTACAACCGATACGTGAGGATCGCGGACGGCGACCTTGTGAAGCTAGCTAGGATGTTGGAAATACAGCCTTGGTTTGACAACAAGGACCAACTAGCAGCGACGGCGACATACATGGCCAAATATCTGCAACAGAGCGAAAAGGCGGAGATACTCCCGGAGGGAGTCGTGCGGGAGTACATAGAGCTGCTCCTCTGGGCCATGGAGCAAACAGATTCACAGAATCCGATCGTGAGGGAGCGGTGGTGGGAGTATCGATCCTAGATGGAGAATCCACCAGAGATTGAAGGATCGAGCATCTACAGGGTGCCATTTGTGAGGGTGTCGCGCCAGAGCAAGCCGGTGGAGTCTTCATCGACCGAACCCAACTGCAAGAGGAGAAAAGCAGTTGGCCCGATGACGCTTCCCCGCCATCCTCTCCCTCGCCGTTCACATTGTCTCACAAGGCGGCTGTCTGCCGTCGAGGAATAGCAGGGGACTGCCCCCCAGGCCAATAGTTGGGCAGGTTGTGAATTGTCAGGAGGAGCTTAGGGTTGTCAGTATTTGCAGGTTGTGAATTGTGTTTTTTGTTGTGTATTTTGAGAGTACTTTCAGATATGAACATCTTTTGAATTTCAGATTTGCGGTATTGAGCATATGAAGTATTTTATGAATTCTAGAGATCTATTTTAGCACTTAAAAATGTAGTTTCATAGGAGTATAAAAGTGCGATAATGTGATTCTCACGAAGAAAGCGCAAGTTTCGGGCCAGATAAGATAATCGCAAGTTCGATTCGAGATAAGAAACTGCAACTTTCATAGGCAGAGCATTGATATTAACATGGCCTTTTCAAACAGGGTTAACATCATGTTGGAAGTTTCATTCATGGTAGAAAATGGAACTACCAGCCAGTTAACATCATGGTTATCAACATTCATGCATAGCACATCTTCATATGATGCACAGTCAAAAAGATATGCTATTTTCAAATGCCCACATAATGTCGAGTGTGCAAAACACAGAGAAAACGAGGGACAAAGTTTTGGCAAGTGTTGGATGTGGTGTGCGTACATGATAATGGGGACCCACATGTCAATAGAGACAGAGGCAAAAAATTTGGAGATATTTTTCCTACACACGTGGAATCGAACCCGGGCGGAACAACTGTCGGGTAGTGTCACTTGGCCACTAGGCTAGTGATACTTCTCCGTCGTATCTACTTTTCCAAACACTTTTTCCCTTGTTTAGGGCTCTAACTTATATGATTTGAATGGAACTAACCCGGACTGACGATGTTTTCAGCAGAACTGCCATGGTGTTATTTTTGTGCAGAAATAAAAAGTTCTCGGAATGACCTAAAAATCCACGGAGCAACATTTCAGAATTAATAAAAAATATTGGAAAAAGAATCAATGTCCAGGGTCCCACACCCTGTCCACGAGGGTGGCGGGCACGCCCCCTCCCCTAGGGCGCGCTCCCTGCCTCGTGGGCCCCCTGGACGTCCACCGACCTCAACTCCAACTCCATATATTTGCTTACGCGGAGAAAAAAAATCAGAGAGAAAGTTTTATCGCGTTTTATGATACGGAGACGCAGCCAAGCCCTAATCTCTCTCGGAAGGGCTGATCTGGAGTCCGTTCGGGGCTCCAGAGAGGGGGATTCATCGCTGTCGTCATTCTCAACCATCCTCCACCAATTTCATGATGCTCACCGCCGTGCGTGAGTAATTCCATCGTAGGCTTGCTGGACAGTGATGGGTTGGATGAGATTTACCATGTAATCAAGTTAGTTTTGTTAGGGTTTGATCCCTAGTATCCACTATGTTCTGAGATTGATGTTGCTATGACTTTGCTATGCTTAATGCTTGTCACTAGGGCTCGAGTGCCATGATTTCAGATCTGAACCTATTATGTTTTCATGAATATATGTGAGTTCCTTATCCTATCTTGCAAGTCTATAGTCACCTATTATGTGTTATGATCCGACAACCCCGAAGTGACAATAATCGGGATACTTTGGTTGATGACCGTAGTTTGAGGACTTCATGTATTCACTATGTGTTAATGCTTTGATCCGGTACTCTATTAAAAGGAGGCCTTAATATCCCTTAGTTTCCATTAGGACCCCGCTGCCACGGGAGGGTAGGACAAAAGATGTCATGCAAGTTCTTTTGCATAAGCACGTATGACTATATTCGGAATACATGCCTACATTACATTGATGAATTGGAGCTAGTTCTGTGTCACCCTATGTTATAACTATTACATGAGGAATCACATCGACATAATTATCCATCACTGATCCAATGCCTATGAGCTTTTCACATATTGTGCTTTGCTTATTTACTTTACCATTGCTATTGTTAAAATTACTACAAAACTGCTACTGTTACTTTTGCCACTGTTACCGTTACTTCCATACTACTTTGCTACTAAATACTTTGCTGTAGATACTAAGTTATCCAGGTGTGGTTGAATTGACAACTCAACTGTTAATACTTGAGAATATTCTTTGGCTCCCCTTGTGTCGAATCAATAAATTTGGGTTGAATACTCTACCCTCGAAAATTGTTGCGATCCCATATACTTGTAGGTTATCAGCTAGTTCAGTAGTTTCGTTAATAATAAGACACTTCATCAGGTGGTCGGATCCCCTCCTGCGCCTTTGTGCGCTTGCCATGACGCCGCTGTCTGCCATTGTGAACATGCTGAACAAACGAGAGGAATCTGGAGAGGACTGTACGTGGAGAGGCGGACAGTCGGGACCCACCAGGTCTATGGCCATACGCAAGCAAGTGCCTCATCGAAAAAATACTTCCTCCTAATGCTATTCTGACATTAGGGCCCACGGGTTTGTCAACATAGTTACATTTTTTTAGGTGCTTCAACGTATTTACTATAGGAGATAAATTCACAACAAAGTCGAGGAGCTAGCAGGTATCATTTATTATCACTGGGGCAGCAAGTATCAGCTGGGTTTTGGGCTGCCCCGTCTAGGCTTTCTTTTTTAACATGTGCAACCCACGACCTCGGATGGGAGGTCCATAGGCATGTTTGTATTTTCTTGAGGGCCGTCATGTATCGACCGGCCTATGAACCTCCCATCCAAGGTTTTATTTTTCCTGAAACATCGGCAGCCCAATTTATGGTTTTTTTTTGAAGAAAACACAGAGGTCTGTTCTATTTTTCTATATAAGAATAGGAACGCCCGATCCAACTTATGTTTCCCTTCTAATTATATTATATATATTTGAATTATTTTATATGGTATTATATATTATTTTTATTGTCATCATATATTTAACACATACTTACATATGTAAGAAAATAATATCCCACATCTTATTAACTTATAAAAATAATTTCTTAACAATAAAGTCCTAGATTGTTTTGGCACGAAAATCCTAGTGATTGTGTACAAAAGCTTGGTAAGATTTAAGGACGAATGTAATAATAAATCACTTATTATTTAAATATATTTATAACAAAATGCTCAGCCCTGTTTATTTTTTGATAACATTGCTGGCCCAACCCAACATTATAATTAGAATCAGCCCAGCATAATCGTGTATTTCGAGAAAGTGCAAATGGCCTATAATTTTTTAGGAAAACAAATAAATGGCCCGCATGGATGCTACATTATTTGTTCACCCAGCCCAGCTAATGGACTGTAATTCAAAAAAAAGATCAAATTGACTGTAAATTCTGGGCCAATAGGTCGAAGCCAACGCAAGTCGTTGTCAACTTAGTCAACAAATGATTCTGATATCGTTAGCCGTTGGATTTACATCCAACGACTGGCATCCATCTTCAATCTCTTGTCTTCTTCCTCCAGCGCCGCCGGGACCACCTCCCGCCTCCTACTGCTAGCAGCTCTGCTTAGCATGCTTCGTTGTGAAGCGCTACTCAACCGTTGGCCAGGCCATCCCTCCACCCCTCCACACCTCATGTTCTTCTCCACCAACTGCCAAACCACAACGCACCAGAATCAGTTAACCCTCGTACACCTCTCCATCTGCGACTCTACTCCCGCGTCTTCCCATCTCCGGCTCATTGTTGTCCGGGGCCTCGCCATCGTCCACCACCTTGGATGCGCTCGGCGCGGCGTGGTTAACATGGTCAACGAATGACACCATCAGAAGTAGACTGTGCGTGGAGAGGCTGACAGCTGGGTCCACGGCCGCACACAAGGAAATGCCTCCTTATTACATGCAAAATAATGATTCCTCCACCTGACATCTAGGACCCATCAGAATGGCCTCTGTATTTCGCGAAAAAATGTGCCCCCCGCTGACAGGTCGGACCCACCAGCTATCTTTGCATGCAAGGAAGTGCCTCCTTATTACGCACAAAAAAATGAATACTCCCCCTGCCAGCTGGGACCCTCCTTGGTGGGAGGCTGACTTGTGGGCCTACTAAGTTGACGAGGACGAAGGGCTTTCTCAACTTAGTCAATATGAACGATTCTAGCTCTAGTGACCGTACGATGTCCATCCAACGGTCGTAGTGCTTCTTCAACCTCTGGTCTTCTTGCTCCAGCCGCCCAAAGCAGCGCCGGTCGTGCCACATGCTCCTGCCTCTCATGGCCGGTTGTGCTGCCGCGGAGGCCTCACCGCCCCCTACTATTCCCACCACTGGCCAGGCCCTGCAGCGACGGCAGCCTCACACCGCAGCTGAACCAGTGAACCCTCGTACTCCTCTCCGCGCGGGCTTCCACTATCGCGTCTTCCCCGGCTCCGCGTCGTCCCCTTCCTAGGCCTCACTGTCGTCCACCGCCTTGGTGCTCTCCGCGCGGCGTGGTCAACATGGTCAAGGAACGACTTCCATCGGAAGAGTACTGTACGTGGAGAGGCTGACAGCTGGGTCCACAGTAGCCACAAGGAAGTGCCTCCTTATCACGCGCAAAATAATTATTCCTCCACCTGACAATGGGGATCCACCGAACGGGCCACCGTATTTCGTGAAAAAATACATTTCCCCTGACTACTGGGACCCAAGGGCTACATCTTCGCACGCAAGGAAGTGCGGCCAGGCAAAAAAACGATTCCCCCCTGACTGCTGGAACCCACCAGCTACATCTTCGCACGCAAGGAAGTGCCTGACAGTCGGGACCCACCTGGTCGAAGCGTTCGTAGCGTTGTCATTCTGGTCGCGAACGTGTAGGTACATACTGGTCGATGTAGAGGCGCACACGTGTCATAGTAGAGGAGCGCACGTGTCGTAGTAGAGGCGTGCACGTAGCATGCACAAGTACGTAAAGTGGCCAGGGTGCAAGAAAGTAAATACGGCCACGTACATACATACGGGCGGGGTCTCGAACACCTACTCGCGCATACATACGGACAGGGCTCGTGTACCTGGCTGGGTCGGAACAGAGAAACAACATCCTCATTGTGTTCATGGGGAGCCAACCGGCTGGGTCGGAACAGAATGCGTCGTCGTGTTCATCGGGAGGGCTTGGACAGAACAGGCGACGGAAACGAGGCCTGGCGTACCGCAGAACGGAGGAACGGCCTTGTGTTCGACCGGCCACATTCGAAACGGGATCCTGTTCATCGGGAGGGGTCTGGGCATACCGCAAAATGGAGGAAACGGACTTGTGTTGGATCTCCTACGGTCGAAACGTGGTCCTGTCGATTGGGAGGGGTGTAGCGTACCACAAAACAGAGGAAACGAACTTGTGTTGGAGCGCTACGGTCGAAACAGGGGTCCTGTTCATTGGGAGGGGTGTGGCGTACCGCAAAACGGGACTCCACAAGATATTGTTCATCTCCACTGTCGACCTCCTCCAGCCTCCACGGGCTACTGTTCATGCACCGTCGACCTCCTCCAGCCTCCACCTGCGACTGTTCATCCACGCGCTCCTATTCATCCAGCCTCCACCGCGCGCTGTTCCACCGGCTATTGTTCAACCATCCCTCTCCACGGGCTCCTGTTCAACCACCCCTCCACGAGCTACTGTTCATCCACCCCTCCACCGTCTATTGTTCATCCAGCCCTCCACGGGGTCGTCCTATTCATCCAGCCCTCCACGGGGTCCTGTTCATCCAGCCCCAACCGGCTCGATCGATCGGGGTCCTGTTCATCCAGAGGCAACACCACGGGGTCCTGTTCATCCACCCCCACCACTCACTATTCATCCAACCCCCCCCTCCCACAATGCTCACTGTTCATCTAGAGGCAACATCGATCGGCTTCAGTTAGCAGCAGTAGCGAAGGAATCGCTCGATCGCTCGGGTTCAGTAACGTGTAGCCTGCAGTGCAATCGCTCGGGTTCAGTTAGGCGACGCCTCTCTCGGGTTCAGTTAGAGCCCAACGCCTCGCACCCATGCGCATATGGTACGAGAGAAACGCGCATCGCTCGGCCCCCGACCACCCACCCTAACCGGGAACTCCTGATATTTTCCTCGCCCTCGCTTCTACCACGGTTTTTTCCGTCATGGACGGCCCAAAGAATGTCATGCAGCTGCGTCTCCGGCCCGCCCAGGATGAAAAGCCCATTTTCTGTCATGATTTTTTGTCATAGAAGTAGGATCCCACCACATCTATGATGATATCGGGTTTTGTCACAATTATCGTCAGAGAAGTGTCATAAGTATGACAGGAAAAAAATTCGTTCGGCCCAAAATGTCATGGATGTGTCTTTTTCTTGTAGTGTGAGCAAATTAAGGTGGAGGTGCTGGCTCAACCGTGTGTGATGCAAGTGCGCTGAAATCACCACGATCGCACAAGCGAGAGCAAAGGGTGGAGGTACTGGCTTAACCGTGTGCGATGCAAGTGCGCTGTAAAACCACCACATGTGCAAGCTAAAGGCGGGTAAGTTTATTTGGAAATTAGGATGAACTGTGTGCGATAGACCAACTAGCTAGAAATATAAAAAACAAACTACCCGCCTTGCGCGTTGCAAAAATCGGCGGATCCACGCCACTTTTCTTTATTATCATACACGCTTATTGTTATTGGACCATGCACGATCTTGGGCATTCCCGCCCCGGATCAATTCCTTTACCCAAATTTTAGTAGCCGTTGTACTTAAACCGTCGCCCACACTCCTCCAGCACCGACCTTATAGTAAAATTGCAGTAGCCGAGGCATTTGAACCGTCGCCCTCCCACGTCCACCACCATCTCCACCCACCATTACTAAAATTTTCAATAGCCACAGCGTATCTCAAACACCAACCCCCCCTCCCCCTCCATAGTCCCCCACCTGCCCCCCCCTCCCCCTCGAACCTAAGCTCGCGGAGGCCACCGGTGCCGCTGAGGGAGTCCTGGATTAGGGGGTCCTCGGACAGCCAGACTATGTACTTGTGCCGGACTATTGGACTATGAAGATACAAGATTGAAGACTTCGTCCCATGTCCGGGTGGGACTCTCCTTTGCGTGGAAGGCAAGCTTGGCAATTTGGATATGTAGATTTCCTTCTCTGTAACCGACTTTGTGTAACCCTAGCCCCCTCCAGCATCTATATAAACCAGAGGGTTTAATCCGTAGGATGAGAACAATCATAATCATAGGCTAGCTTCTAGGGTTTAGCCTCTACGATCTCGTGGTAGATTAACTCTTGTCATACTCGTATCATCAAGATCAATCAAGCAGGAAGTAGGGTATTACCTCCATAGAGAGGGCCCGAACCTGGGTAAACATTGTGTCCCCCGCCTCCTGTTACCATTAGCCTTAGACGCACAGTTCAGGACCCCCTACCCGAGATCCGCCGGTTTTGACACCGACATTGGTGCTTTCATTGAGAGTTCCACTGTGTCGTCACGGTAAGGCTTGATGGCTCGCCTAGTTATCAAGGACAACATCACCTCTGGGGGAGCCCTGGCTTTAGGCCAAACTCTCCGACTAGGCGGCTTCTTCATGACCGCCCTCTCAGCCGCCGCGCCGACGGTGACTTCTCGGGTCATCAAAAATAGCCTCCACGTTAGCTCGGAATACACCGAGCAGATGGATCCAATGGAGCTCTCATCCTTGAACGAGCTCTTGGATCGCATCGCCGCCTTGGGAGTCGCTATGGACTATGATCGGATCGGGCTTAAACCCAACCAAAGAGAGATTAACTCTCCGCCGGTCACCCATCAGATAGCGGTGGTGGAGGAGCAATGCAGCGATTCTTCCTCTATTTTGAGGACGAACTATGTCCGGATTCCTGAGCTCTCTGAGCCGGATACCCGTCTACGGGAGGACATGACCCAGACTCCGAACTTAGAATCGGGCAGCGGGCCCGAAAAATTGGGCAACATCCTGGAGCCTGAACTGCCAAGTTTGGAAGCTCCTCTGCCCCTGGGTCTCAGATCGGGTCAGGGTTTGGACTTAAATCTACCCACCCACCAAGACACAAGCGATCTTTCCCACATTAGACAAGAGCCCAAGAGACAGTACATCACTTTTGGGCCAGATTCCTCCTTGTAATGAGCAAGGTCAAGGACTGTCGCGAGGAAGACGCAATCTCATTCTTTTGCAAAAATTGCACGGACAAGGGAATCCTCAACGCCATAAGTCGCCGTGACATAACACACTTCGCTGACTTGGTGGCGCTAGTACAGAAGTACTGTGCGACGGAAAGCGCTTGGAAAACCCAAGCAAAATTCTGGGATCCCCTGGCCCTCACTAAACCCCTCGTCCGAACTAAAAGGGTGCACTCTCGCAAGTCACCCGATCCAATTACAAAGAAACCAAAGCCCACTACAGGGCGTGGAACCGTATTGGAGGGATGGATCAATGGGCCATGCAAAATTCACACCACACCGGATACCATACCAACACATAGCCTTAGAGCATGTTGAATACTTCGGCAGGTGGCCAAGAGCGGCGAGGATCTCCTCATTAACGATACCGCAGAGCATCATCCTGTAGAAAACAACGATACAGTATTAACAGTCTTTGAGACTTTCACCTCAAACAACAGGCGCAAGAGAGCACTCCGCAGCCTCGCTGAAGTCTGCCACGTTGCAGCAATAAATCCATGGAATGACACGGCAATAATTTTCAATGCAAGTGACAAACCTCAATTCCGAACAGTCCGAGCACCAGCCGCTTTGGTCCTTAGTCCAATTGTGGACGGCTTCCGGCTTACTAAAGTGCTCATGGACGGTGGCAGCGGATTAAACCTCATATACGAGGAAACTCTCAACAAAATGGAAATAGACAAGAGCCGCATTGAGCAAAGCAGACGGTCCAAGTCCACCTCTTTCAAACCAGCAGACGAAGTAGTCAAATTCCAAGTCCACCCAACGTACAAAAAAACAGCATCCATCGGGGCACAGCTGAACCCCACAATAGACGTCACACTGCGGGCGTTCTTGCGCAAGAATTGGGACATCTTCGTCTAGCACCCTTGAGACATGCCGGGTATCCCACGCAGGCTGGCCGAGCATAGCCTAAACATACTGAAGGGATACAAGCCGGTCAAGCAGATTCTTCGGCGTTTTTCAGAACCTAAACGACAAGCCATGGGAGAGGAGCTAGCCAAGTTACTCGAAGCCGGATTCATCAGAGAAATAAAACACCTGAACTGGCTAGCAAACCTGGTGATGGTACCAAAGAAGGACAAATCCTGGCGCCTATTTTTCGATTTCAAGGACCTCAATAAGGCTTGCCCCAAGGATCCCTTCCCTCTCCCCCGCATCGATCAAATCATCGATGCTACCGCAGGACATGACTCATTGTGCTTCCTCGACGCATACTCCAGATACCATCCAATCAAGATGGAGGAGTTCGATCAAGCTGCAACGGCATTCATCACTCCATACGGCCCCTTCTGTTTTAACACCATGCCTTTCGGGCTCAAAAATGCCGGTGCAACCTATCAACGCATGATTCAGACATGCCTGGAAACACAAGTCGTCAAAACAGTTGAGGCATATGTAGACGACGTGGTCATCAAAACCAGACACGTCGAGTCTTTAATAGACGACCTGAGGCTTATGTTCGACAATCTCCGAACATATGACATCAAGCTCAACCCGGAAAAATGTGTCTTCGGCGTTCCTACCAGAAAGCTCCTGGGATTCATCGCTTCCAATAGAGGAATTGAAGCAAATCCGGCTAAAATCTGAGCTCTGTCACAGTTGGCTACCCCAACAGACCTCAAGCAAATCCAGAAGTTAACTGGATGCGTGGCTGCCTTAAGCCGCTTTATCTCCCGATTGGGAGAAAAGGTACTACCTCTCTATATCCTTCTTCGACGCACCGAACACTTCGAGTGGACGGATGTGGCTATGGCCGGACTGGAAGAAATAAAGGCCCTCTTGGCTAGCAATCCAATCATGGCTGCACCAAACATCGGTGAACCCATGCTGTTATATATAGCTGCAATGCACCAAGTTGTAAGCGCAGTGCTCATCGTCGAACAAGAGGAGAACGGACATAAGTTCCCGCTTCAAAAGACGGTATACTACGTATCCACTGTCCTCACACCATGCAAGTCACAGCACCCACATTATCAAAAGATACCATACGCGGTCTTCATGGCATCCCGGAAACTACGTGATATGTCTCCAACGTATCTACTTTTCCAAACACTTTTACCCTTGTTTTGGACTCTAACTTGCATGATTTGAATGAAACTAACCCGGACTGACGCTGTTTTCAGCAAAACTGCCATGATGTTGTTTTATGTGCAGAAAAGAAAAGTTCTCGGAATGTCCCGAAAATCCATGGAGGCACTTTTTGAATTAATAAAATTTAGGCGAAAAGAAATACATCGGGGGCGGGGCTGTCCACGAGACGAGGGCACTTCTATAGGGCGCGCCCCCTATCTCGTGGGCCCCCTGGACCTCCAGCGACCTCAACTCCAACTCCATATATTCACGTTCGGGGAGAAAAAAATCAGAGAGAAGGATTCATCGCGTTTTGAGAAAGTGTTGTCATCCGAGTTTTATTATTATGGCTCGCTAGCTGATTATGCTATTGATATGAGTAATTGTTGGACCTAAGTGTTATTGTCAGTATGGTTAGTTCATAATATTTGATGAAACCTGAATGATGGCTTTGCATGTTTACAACAACAAGAGCAAACAGAGTTTGTAAAAGTTTTTCTTTATCACTTTCAGTTTATCAACTGAATTCCTTGAGGACAAGCAAAGGTTTAAGCTTGGGGGAGTTGATACGTCTCCTATGTATCTACTTTTCCAAACACTTTTGCCCTTGTTTTGGACTCTAACTTGCATGATTTGAATGAAACTAACCCGGACTGACGCTGTTTTTCAGCAGAACTGCCATGATGTTGTTTTATGTGTAGAAAAGAAAAGTTCTCGGAATGTCCTAAAAATCCACGGAGGCACTTTTTGGAAAATATAAAAAATACTAGCGAAAGAATCAAGACCAGGGGGCCCACACCCTGTCCACGAGGGTGGGGGGCATGCCGCCTCCCCCTGGGCGCGCCCCCTGTCTTGTGGGCCCCCTGGACCTCCACCGACCTCAACTCCAACTCCATATATTCACGTTCGGGGAGAAAGAAATTAGAGAGAAAGTTTCATCATGTTTTACGATACGGAGCCGCCGCGAAGCCCTAATCTCTCTTGAGAGGGCTGATCTGGAGTCCGTTCGGGGCTCCGGAGAGGGGGATTCGTCGCCGTCGTCATCATCAACCATCCTCCATCACCAATTTCATGATGCTCACCGCCGTGCGTGAGTAATTCCATCGTAGGCTTGCTGGACGGTGTTGGGTTGGATGAGATTTACCATGTAATCAAGTTAGTTTTGTTAGGGTTTGATCCCTAGTATCCACTATGTTCTGAGATTGATGTTGCTACGACTTTGCTATGCTTAATGCTTGTCACTAGGGCCCGAGTGCCATGATTTCAGATCTGAACCTATTATGTTTTCATGAATATATGTGTGTTCTTGATCCTATCTTGCATGTCTATAGTCACCTATTATATGTTATGATCCGACAACCCCAAAGTGACAATAATCGGGATACTTCTCCGTGATGACCGTAGTTTGAGGAGTTCATGTATTCACTATGTGTTAATGCTTTGTTCTGGTTCTCTATTAAAAGGAGGCCTTAATATCCCTTAGTTTCCGCTAGGACCCCGCTGCCACGGGAGGGTAGGACAAAATATGTCATGCAAGTTCTTTTCCATAAGCACGTATGACTATATACAGAATACATGCCTACATTACATTGATGAATTGGAGCTAGTTCTGTGTCACCCTATGTTATAGATATTACATGAAGAATCGCATCCGGCATAATTATCCATCACTGATCCATTGCCTACGAGCTTTTCACATATTGTTCTTCGCTTATTTATTTTTTCGTTGCTCTTGTTACAATCACTACAAAACCCAAAAACATTACTTTTGCTACCATTACCTTTATTATCATACTATTTGCTACTAAATACTTTGTTGTAGATACTAAGTTATCCAGGTGTGGTTGAATTGACAACTCAACTGCTAATACTTAAGAATATTCTTTGGCTCCCCTTGTGTCGAATCAATAAATTTGGGTTGAATACTTTACCCTCGAAAGCTATTGTGATCCCCTACACTTGTGGGTTATCAAGACTAATTTCTGGCGCCGTTGCCGGGGAGCATAGCTCTATTCTCTGAGTCACTTGGGATTTATATATGTTGATCACTATGAAGAACTTGAAAGACGCAAAAACCACGATCTATCCCTCAACTACGAGGGGAGGTAAGGAACTGCCATCTAGCTCTGCACTAGATTCTCCTTTTGTTTTGAGTATGCTTGCGACACCTAAACCTGCTACTGCTATGAATTCTGATATGTCGCATGTTATTGATGATGCCACTTCTGGTATGCATGATACTTATGATGAAACTACTTCTGTGCGTGATACTAATTTGCCATTAGGTGAATTTCTTGATGAACAACTTGCTAGAGTTCGGGGGAATGAAATTATTGAAGATGCTATTATTGATGATAGCGATGATGAAAATTCTCCCAATGATTAAGAATTGCCTGTTGTTCCCGAGGGTTATCTTCTGAATGAGGAAGCTTCTAGAGCTATCTTTGCTTGCAATGATAGATATGATCTTAAGAAATTATTAGCTAAATGGAAGAAGCAGTCTCTTAATGCTAGAATGAAACCTGACCCTACTTTTGCTACTTCACCTATCTGTGTTACTGATAAGGATTATGAATTCTCTGTTGATCCTAAGATTATTACTTTAGTTGAATCTGATCCTTTTTATGGCCTTGAATCTGAAACTGTTGTGGCACATCTTACCAAGTTGAATGATATAGCTACCCTGTTTACCCATGATGATAAATCTCGCTATTATTATATCCTTAAGATATTTCCGTTCTCATTAAAGGGTGATGCTAAGACTTGGTATAATTCTCTTGCTCCTGGTTGTGTGCGTAGTCCCCAGGATATGATTTATTACTACTCTGCTAAATATTTCCCTGCTTATAAGAAACAAGCTGCCTTGCGGGAAATATATAATTTTGTGCAAATCGAAGAAGTGGGTCTCCCACAAGCTTGGGGGAGGCTTCTCTGATTACTTAATGCTTTGCCCGATCATCCTCTTAAGAAAAATGACATACTTGATATCTTTTATAATGGACTAACCGATGCTTCCAAGGACTACTTGGATAGTTGTGTTGGTTGTGTTTTTAGGGAAAGAACAATCGACGAAGTTGAACTACTATTGAATAATATGTGAACTAATGAAAATAATTGGACTCTCCCTGAGCCAATTCCTGAGGCAATACCTGAACCAATTAAGCCAACTCCTGAGCCTATTCCTAAACCCACTCCGAAGAAGGGAGGTGTTTTATTTCTCAGTCCTGAAGATATGCAAGAGGCAAAGAAATGAATGAAAGAAAAAGGTATTAAAGCTGAAGATGTTAAGAATTTACCACCTATTGAAGAAATACATGGTCTTAACATACCGCCTGTTGAAGAACCACATTGTCTTGATAACCCAACACGGGTAGTAAAGGAAAATTCTCTCTATAGATATGATAAAGTTGAAATCCCCTCTACTAAATTTCATAGCCCATGCTTAGATGAATTTGATGATTTTATGGCTAGACAAGAAAGTTTTAATGCTTATGTTGGTAGAGAGTTAAAGAATAATGCTTTCAAAATAGGATGTGTGAGTGATAATATGGCTAGAGTTAAAGGTGAACTTAAACTCATTAGCAAATATGCTTCTATGGTTGCTACTCAAGTTGAGCAAGTACTCAAAGCTCAAAATGATTTGCTTGATGAATTAAATAATAAAAATGATTATGCTGTTAGAGTGGCTACTAGAACTGGTAGAATGACTCAGGATCCTTTTTATCCTGAAGGCCACCATAAGAGAATCGAGCAAGATTCTCAGAGAAATAATTTAGAGGCACCTAGTTCTTCTAAAAAGAAGAAAAAGAAAAACGATAGGACTTTGCATGCTTCTAGTGAACCTACTGTAGACACACCTGAGAATCCCAATGATATTTCTATCTCTGATGCTGAAACACAATCAGGTGATGAACATGAACCTAGTGATAACGTTAATGATAATGTTCATGTTGATGCTCAACCTAGAAAAAATAATGAAGTAGAGATTGAACCTGTTGTTGATCTTGATAACCCACAATCAAAGAATCAACCTTATGATAAGAGAGATTTTGTTGCTAGGAAGCACGGTAGAGAAAGAGAACCATGGGTTCAAAACCCATGCCCTTTCCTCCTAAACCATCCAAGTCAAAGGATGATGAGGATTTTGAGCGCTTTGCGGAAATGATTAGACATATCTTCTTACGCATGCGCTTAACTGATATGCTTAAAGTAAACCCTCATGCTAAATATATGAAGGATATCATTACAAACAAAAGAAAGATACCTGAAGCTGATATTTCCACCATGCTTGCTAATTACACTTTTAAGGGTGGAATACCAAAGAAACTTGGTGATCCGGGAGTGCCAACTATACCATGCTCCATTAAAAGAAATTACGTTAGAACTATTTTATGTGATATTGGAGCCGGTGTTAGTGTTATGCCTCTCTCTTTATATCGTAGACTTGAATTGAATAAGTTGACACCTACTAAAATATTTTTGCAAATGGCTGATAAATCAACTGCTATACCTGTCGGTATTTGTGAGGATGTGCATGTTGTGGTTGCAAATGTCACTATCTTAACGGACTTTGTTATTCTTGATATTCCCGAGGACGATAGTATGTTGATTATCCTTGGTAGATCTTTTTTGAATACTGCAGGGGCTGTTATTGATTGCAACAAAGGCAATGTCACTTTTCATGTTAATGGTAATGAGCATACGGTACACTTTCCGAGGAAACAATCTCAAGTTCATAGCATCAATTCTATTGGAAAAGTTCCAACTATCATTATTGGAGGTTTTGAATTTCCTCTTCCTATTGTCAAGAAAAAGTATGATGTTCTTATTGTTGGGGATTTTCATATCCCCGTTGAGGTAACTTAGTGTTATTCGAAATTTCTTCGGTTCCGTGTTATTCGGAATGAGTTTGTTAACAAGACTTGATCAACCTTGTTAGTGGATTCATTTTGATGATCATGTTTTTTTCTTTTTATTAAAGAGATGGATGAAACTAGAAGGAACAACCTTCAGTACCCTATTTTAGCTTTCTGTTATTTAAAATAAATAAAGAAAAAATAGTATTATCTGTCTGTTTTCTGAATTATCCGTGCATTAAAAAATAGCCCGAAAATAAAAGTGCTCCAAATGCCCTGCAAATTTAGTATGATTTTTTGGAATATTTGAGGATTTTAGGCACTGAAAACAATGCAGGAGGGGCAAGCACCAGGCCACGAGAGTGGAGGGCGCGCCCACCTACCATGGGCGCGCCCCCTGTCTTGTGGGCCCCTAGTGGCCCCCCCTCCACTTATGCCAGCACCCACACACTTCATCTTCTACCCAAAAAATCCCCATCCAGCTCAAGCACGAGTTCTAGCTCGTTTTGCTGCGATTTTCGATCTCCTTGCTCAAAGCTCCATTCACAAAACTGCTTTGGGAGATAGTTGCTTGGTATGTGATTCCTCCATTGGTCCAATTAGTTTTTGTTCTAGTGTTTTATTCATTGCAAATTTTTGCTGCATAGGTGACCATGTTCTTAAGCTTGCATGTTGAATTTATGAGGTCCCAAGCAATTCTAATGCATGATATAGGCTCTAGACACTTGTAGGAGTAGTTGCTATCAATCTTGTTCAGTTTTATTCACCTTTATTCTGAAGTTACTAAAATTTCAGAAATTTTCAGAAAATGTTAAGGAAACTTTTGAGGGGCTCTTCTAGCCAAGGCTCTCAGGAAAAACAAGCTAAAGAGAAGGAAAAAGCCAAGTATAATCTTTCTCGCTTAGCGGAAGTACGGTCGTGTGAATGGACATGCGATGATTTCTTGAAAGAAGCTGGAATTCATGAAGATTTTATTCCTTGATCAAGAATGCAGGCCTCACCGATTTCCTCCGCGACCGGATCGATCAGTATCTCTTACTCACCAATACTTTCGTGCAAAACTTTTATTATTATCCTAAGAAGTCACTGCCTTCAGTATCATTTCACTTATATGATGAATTCAGAGAAATGTCTTTACGTAATTTTTGTGCGGTATGTAGGATACCCTATGAGGGAGAATTAGAGGAACCCCATCGTAAAGATGTGGATGGCTTTGTTAACACTATAGCTGTAGAGGAGCCAAAGAAGGGTTCTGAGGCAAAAATCTCTAGCATACATTTTTCTGTTTTACTCTATTTTGCCATATTTGCTAGTAGATGCTTGATTGGTCGTGGAAATAGTGGAAACTTTAGTGTTCCTGATATTATCATTCTTCAACATGCTTTGCTCAGAGATAATAGTTTTAGTATGGGTGCCGTCGTTGCTAAACGGCTAAGCCAGAATCGTACAAAAGGCCCCATATTTGGAGGTATCTATGCTTCACGTCTTGCTAGACATTTTCAGATACCTATTAGGCACCATGAGAAAGAGGAGACAAAATTGCCTCCTCACATTTTAGATTACAAGAGCATGGTAGCCCACACATTTATTGTTGATAACAAAGAGAAGATGCTCTTGTATAACATTAGATTTAATAAGAAACACAATGAGACTATTATTCTGCCTGCGCCTTTGTTGTTTGATTTGCTTGCAGAAAATTTTCTTGTCACGTCGGAGGCAGTGTATGCTCATCGAGCCCAATCATCCACCCTAGAACCTGAACCTGAGCCGGAACCTGCACTGGACCTTTATCGTGCATCATCTTTCCAGTGGGATCCGGAGATGACCAGCCAGTGGTATCCTGATTACACTTCCCAATACACCGGGGAGAGTAGCAGTGGTCCTTGGTACTAGACAAACTTAGGAGAAAAGCCTAAGCTTGGGGGGTATGTATTTCTCACCGACTTTACATTCATGTTCACACACTAGTCGTCGGTGCTCATACTCTTTCATTGTATTATCCATGCTAGTTTAATTTTCTTTTTCTAGCTTTCTTCTTGTGTGTTTGTTAAACCTTAAGAAAAACCAAAAAAATTAGTTAGTTTTATTTCCATGCTTGAAGTAGAAATTAAAATGAAAACCCAAAAAGATTTCTTATTCTTCTTCTTACTTGTTGGGAGCTTTCCCGTGTAAATAGTTTTATTTTCTTTTCTTTCCTTTGGGGGTCGAGAAGACCATATTGAAAATGTTTAGTGGCTCTCATATGCATGATTGTTTATTTAACTTAGAGCCCATATTACTTGTCTTCTCTTTTGAGTTGAATGCTTGCAGATTCCAGCTTAGTCCCATGCACGTGCACTCTTATTATTATACACATTGTTCGGTCGTGCAAGTGAAAGGCAATAATGACGATATATGATGGACTTATTGAGATGAGAAAAGCTAGTATGAACTCGACCTCTCTTGTTTTTGTAAATATGATGAGTTCATCGTTTCTGATTCAGCTTATTATGAGGTAAACATATTTGCAATGACATTTAGAGATTATAGTTGCTTGTGCCATGCTAGATTAGCTATGAGTTATAATGGTTTACCTTGCGTGCCAACATGCTATTAGAATGATTATGATGTGGTATGATGGGATGGTATTCTCCTTTGAATGAATTGAGTGACTCGACTTGGCACATGTTCACGCATGTAGTTGAAACAAATCAACATAGCCTTCATGATATTTATGTTCATGGTAGATTATATCCTACTCATGCTTGTACTTGGTGTGAATTAATTTTAATGCATGTTTATGACTGTTGTCGCTCTCTCAGTTGGTCGCTTCCCACTCCTTTGCTAGCCTTCACCTGTACTAAGCGGGAATACTGCTTGTGCATCCAAACTCCATAAACCCCAAAGTTGTTCCATATGAGTCCACCATACCTGCCTATATGCGGTATTTACCTGCCGTTCCAGGTAAATTTGTATGTGCCAAACTCCAAACCTTCAAATGAAATTCTGTTTTGTATGCTCGAGCAGCCCATGTTTCAACTAGGGCTGCCTATATCTTACATGCTAGGTGGGTTATTCTCAAGAGGAGTGGACTCCGCTCCTCATTCACGAGAAAGGGCCGGTAACCGGGATGCCCACTCCCATGATCCAAAAAGATCAAAGCAAATAAAAATAATTAAACAAAACTCCCCCAAGGCTGTTGTTAGTTGGAGGCACTCGTTGTTTCGAGCAAGCCATGGATTGATGCTTGTTGGTTGTTGGGGGAGTATAAACCTTTACCATTCTGTTTGGGATCTGCCTATAATGCATGTAGTATGGAAGATACAGCCATCTCATAGTTGTTGCGTTGACAGCGAAAGTATGCCGCTCAAAATGTTATTCAATCTCTATTTTAAAATCGAGCTCTGGCACCTCTACAAATCTCTGCTTCCCTCTGCGAAGGGCCTATCTATTTACTTCTATGTTGAGTCATCACCCTTCTTATTAAAAAGCACCTGCTGGAGAGCACACTGTCATTTGCATTCATTATTATTGGTTTATATTGGGTATGACTTGACTGGATCTCTTTTACCATGAATTACAATGTTTAGTCAGTCCTTGATCTTTAAAGGTGCTCTACATTTATGTTTTGCGGTCTCGGAAAGGGCTAGCGAGATACCATTTTGTTATATCATGTTATGATTGTTTTGAGAAAGTGTTGTCATCCGAGTTTTATTATTATGGCTCGCTAGCTGATTATGCTATTGATATGATTAATTGTGGGACCTAAGTGTTATTGTGAGTATGGTTAGTTCATAATATTTGCTAAAACCTGAATGATGGCTTTGCATGTTTACAACAACAAGAGCAAATAGAGTTTGTAAAAGTTTTTCTTTATCACTTTCAGTTTATCAACTGAATTGCTTGAGGACAAGCAAAGGTTTAAGCTTGGGGGAGTTGATACGTCTCCAACGTATCTACTTTTCCAAACACTTTTGCCCTTGTTTTGGACTCTAACTTGCATGATTTGAATCAAACTAACCCGGACTGACGCTGTTTTCAGCAGAACTGCCATGATGTTGTTTTATGTGTAGAAAAGAAAAGTTCTCGGAATGTCCTGAAAATCCAAGGAGGCACTTTTTGGAAGATATAAAAAATACTGGCGAAAGAATCAAGACCAGGGGGGCCACACCCTGTCCACGAGGGTGGGGGCGCGCCCCCTCCCCCTGGGCACGCCCCCTATCTCGTGGGCCCCCTGGACCTCCACCGACCTCAACTCCAACTCCATATATTCACGTTCGGGGAGAAAAAAATCAGAGAGAAAGTTTCATCGCGTTTTATGATATGGAGCCGCCCGAAGCCCTAATCTCTCTCGGGAGGGCTGATCTGGAGTCCGTTCGGGGCTCCGGAGAGGGGGATTCGTCGTCGTCGTCATCATCAACCATCCTCCATCACCAATTTCATGATGCTCACCGCCGTGCGTGAGTAATTCCATCGTAGGCTTGCTGGACGGTGATGGGTTGGATGAGATTTACCATGTAATCAAGTTAGTTTTGTTAGGGTTTGATCCGTAGTATCCACTATGTTCTGAGATTGAAGTTGCTATGACTTTGCTATGCTTAATGCTTTTCACTAGGGCCCGAGTGCCATGATTTCAGATCTGAACCTATTATGTTTTCATGAATATATGTGTGTTCTTGATCCTATCTTGCAAGTCTATTGTCACCTATTATGTGTTATGATCCGACAACCCCGAAGTGACAATAATCGGGATACTTCTCGGCGATGACCGTAGTTTGAGGAGTTCATGTATTTACTATGTGTTAATGCTTTGTTCCGGTTCTCTATTAAAAGGAGGCCTTAATATCCCTTAGTTTCCGCTAGGACCCCGCTGCCACGGGAGGGTAGGACAAAAGATGTCATGCAAGTTCTTTTCCATAAGCACGTATGACTATATACGGAATACATGCCTACATTACATTGATTAATTGGAGCTAGTTCTGTGTCACCCTATGTTATAGCTATTACATGAGGAATCGCATCCGGCATAATTATCCATCACTGATCCATTGCCTACGAGCTTTTCACATATTGCTCTTCGCTTATTTAATTTTCCGTTCCTCTTGTTACAATCACTACAAAACCCAAAAACATTACTTTTGCTACCATTACCTTTATTATCATACTACTTTTCTACTAAATACTTTGCTACAGGTACTAAGTTATCCAGTTGTGGTTGAATTGACAACTCAACTTCTAATACTCAAGAATATTCTTTGTCTCCCCTTGTGTAGAATCAATAAATTTGGGTTGAATACTTTACCCTCGAAAGCTGTTGCGATCCCCTACACTTGTGGGTTATCACTACGACACTACTTTCAAGAGTGTTCAATCACGGTGGCCTCCGAGGTACCACTCAATGATATAATAAATAACCGCGATGCCACGGGCCGGATTGCTAAGTGGGCTATCGAGCTCCTCCCGTTCGACATCGTATACAAACCACGACGAGCCATTAAGTCACAAGTACTGGCTGAGTTCATCGCCGAATGGATGGAAGCCGAACTCCCTAAAGAGTACGACGCGTACTCCAATTGGATCATGCACTTTGACGTCTCTAAGATGCTGGCTGGTCTGGGAGCGGGCGTTGTCCTGACATCCCCCACCGGAGATACAGTCCAATACGTACTCCAAATATTATATACAGACTCCAACAATGCAGCCGAATACGAGGCTCTGCGGCATGGTCTTCGGATGGCAGTCTCCATGGGCATTCAACGCCTAGAAGTGCGTGGGGATTCGAACCTCGCAATATCTCAAATAAATGGAGACTTCGATGCTGATACGTCTCCAACGTATCTATAATTTTTGATTGTTCCATGCTATTATATTACCCGTTTTGGATGTTTATGGGCTTTATTTTATACATTTATATCATTTTTGGGACTAACCTACTAACCGGAGGCCCAGCCCGTATTGCTGGGTTTTTTCCTATTTCAGTGTTTCGAAGAAAAGGAATATCTAACGGAGTCCAAACGGAATGAAACCTTCGGGAGCGATCTTTTTGGAACAAACGTGATCCAGAGGACTTGGAGTGGAAGTCAAGAAACAAACAAGGCAGCCACAAGGGTGGAGGGCGCCCCCCTACTGGGCGCGCCCCCACCCTCGTGGGCCCCTCAGGAGTCCACCGACCTACTTCTTCCTCCTATATATACCCATGTACCCCGAAAACATCAGAAGCGACCACGAAGAACAATTTCCACCGCCATAACCTTCTGTATCCGCGAGATCCCATCTTGGAGCCTTCGCCAGCGCTCCGCCGGAGGGGGAATCGATCACTGAGGGCCTCTACATCATCTCCAAGGCCTCTCCGATGAGTTGTGAGTAGTTTAGCACAGACCCGAAGGGTCCATAGTTATTACCTAGATGGCTTCTTCTCTCTCTTTGAATCTCAATACCATGTTCTCCTTGATCTTCTTGGAGATCTATTTGATGTAACTCTTTTTGCGGTGTGTTTGTCGAGATCCGATGAATTGTGGGTTTATGATCAAGTTTATCTATGAGAAATATTTGAATTTCCTCTTAATTCTTTTATGGGTGATTAAGTTATCTTTGCAAGTCTCTTCGAATTATCAATTTGGTTTGGCCTACTAGATTGATCTTTCTTGCAATGGGAAAAGTGCTTAGCTTTGGGTTCAATCTTGCGGTGACCTTTCCCAGTGATAGCAGGGGTAGCAAGGCATGTATTGTATTGTTACCATCGAGGATAAAAAGATGGGGTTTATATCATATTGCATGAGTTTATCCCTCTACATCATGTCATCTTTCTTAATGCGTTACTCTGTTCTTTATGAACTTAATACTCTAGATGCATGCTGGATTGCGGTCGATGTGTGGAGTAATAGTAGTATATGCAGGCAGGAGTCGGTCTACTTGTCACGGATGTGATGCCTATATACATGATCATGCCTAGATAATCTCATAATTATTTGCGTTTCTATCAATTGCTCGACAGTAATTTGTTCACCCACCGTAATACTTATGCTATCTTGAGAGAAGCCACTAGTGAAACCTATGGCCCCCGGGTCTATCTCTTATCATATAAGCTTTCAATCTACTTTTATTTGCATCTTTACTTTTCCAATCTATATCATAAAATACCAAAAAAAATATTTATCTTATCATATTATCTCTATCAAATCTCACTTTTGCAAGTGGCCGTGAAGGGATTGACAACCCCTTTATTGTGTTGGTTGCGAGTTCTTGTTTGTTTGTGTAGGTGTGTGGGACTTTTGAGGAGCCTCCTACAGGATTGATACCTTGGTTCTCAAAAACTGAGAGAAATACTTACGCTACTATTGCTGCATCACCCTTTCCTCTTCAAGGAAAACCAACGCGAGCTCAAGACGTAGCAAGAAGGATTTCTGGCGCCGTTGTCGGGGAGGTCTTCGCTCAAGTCAAGACATACCAAGTACCCGTCACAAACTCATCTCCCTCACATTTACATTATTTGCCATTTGTCTCTCGTTTTCCTCTCCCCCCACTTCACCCTTGTCATTTTATTTGCCCTCTCTTTCCCAATCTCCTCTGTCGTTCGATTGTCTTTTGTTCGCTTGTTGTCATGGCTAGTCCTCCTATCCTCATTATTACTCCCAAACATGAAATTCTTAATTTTAAGCAAAGGGAGGGAGAAAATTTGAAAGATGCTTGGCATAGAATTTGCAATGCTCAAAATAAGTCTACTAGGAAGCTTTCTACTTCCGTTCTTCTTCGCAATTTATATGTAGGCATTACTCCTTGGAATAGATGCATTCTTGATACCATTACCGGAGGGGATTTCTTGAGTAGCCATACGTTTCATGCTTATAATGCTATGTTAGATTTGTTTGGCCCACCACCTCTTTGGGTTAATGGAACTATTTTAACTTTGGAACATGTTATGCAAAGGCTTGAAATTATTGAAAATAAAGTTTCCACTGTTGAGTTGATTGAAAATTTGGATAAAAATATTCATAATCAAATTACCCAATATGGATCTAGGGTTGGAGTTACTTTGAATTTTTTTAAAGAGAAAGAACCTATAATTAATGAGAGAATAGATCTAGATTCTACGAGAATCGGTAAACTTGAGGATATCATTACCAACTTAGGGTCGGCGTTTTCTTCCGTGAAAAACATTCAAAACCCTCCTACCAAAACTGCCAAATTTATTTATGTTGCTAAAAATAAGGGTGAATCTTCTAGAAAGGGAAATGCGGATCTCAAATCAAAAAGTGTTCATCCCAATCGTCTCTATCATTAAGGAACCTTTTGCTACAAATGAATTTCTTGAATTCTTGCCTATTGAGGAACAAGATGACAAAGATGGCACTACTTAGATCTAACCTCGCTTTTATGCCTAGCTAGGGGCGTTAAACGATAGCGCCACTTGGGAGGCCACCCAATTTTATTTCAGTTTCTTTGTTTTTTGCTTCTGTTTAGTAATAAATTTGTCATCTACCTTAAGTTTAGATGTGTTTTTATGTTTTAATTAGTGTTTGTGCCAAGTAGAACATATAGGATAACCTACGGTAATAGTTAATTTGATTCTGCTAAAAACAGGAACTTTAGGCGCACGAAAATAATTTTGGTAATTCACAGAAATGTGTTTTGGCGTTTATTCCTTTTGCTGTAGATCAATGGACAAATTGCCCAGGACTTCCTATTTTGGGAGGATTTTTAGAGTTCCGTAAGTATCCGAGGGTTGCAGATTGCTACAGACTGTTCTGTTTATAACAGATTCTGCTTTTCGTGTGTTGTTTGTAATTTTGATGCATCTATAGCTAGTATGTAAGGGTATGAACCATAGATAAGTTGTAATACATTAGGTTTAACACAAATATAAATAAATAATGAGTTCATTATAGTACCTTATGTGGTGGTTTTTCTTTCTTGCATTAACGGAGCTTATGAGTTTTCCTGTTGAGTTTTGTGTAGTGAAGTTTTCAAGTTTTGGGTAAAGATTTGATGGATCATGGAATAAGGAGTGGCAAGAGCCTAAGTTTGGGGATGCCCAAGGCACCCCAAGATATTCAAGGATAGCCAAAAGCCTAAGCTTGGGGATGCCCCGGAAGGCATCCCCTCTTTCGTCTTCGTTCATTGGTAACTTTACTTGGAGCTATATTTTTATTCGCCACATGATATGTGTTTTGCTTGGAGCGTCAAGAATGATATTAGGATTTTTAGTTTACCACAGTCATCCTTTCTATACACACCTTTTGGGAGAAACCCACTTGATTGGAATTTATTAGAATACTCTATGTGCTTCACTTATATCTTTTGAGCTAGATAGTTTTTGCTCTAGTGCTTCACTTATATCTTTTAGAGCACGGCGGTGGCTTAATTTTGAAGAAATTCTTAATCTCTCATGCTTAACTTATATTATTTTGAGGTCTCTTAGAACAGCATGGTATTTTCTATGGTTATAAAATTGATCCTAGAATGGTGGGCATCCAAGTTGGGTATAATAAAAACTATCATAGGAAGTGAATTGGATGCTATAATCAATTTGATACTTGATAATTGTTTTGAGATATGGAGGTAGTGATATTAGTGATTAGTTGGGTGATTATGAATTTAAAGAATGCTTGTGTTGAAGTTAGCAAGTCCCGTAGCATGCACGTATGGTTAAAGTTGTGTAACAAATTTGAAACATGAGGTGTTCTTAGATTGTGCATCCTTATGAGTGGCGGTCGGGGACGAGCGATGGTCTTTTCCTACCAATCTATCCCCCTAGGAGCATGCGCGTAGTGCTTGGTTTTTGATGACTTTTAGATTTTTGCAATAAGTATATGAGTTCTTTTTTGACTAATGTTGAGTCCATGGATTATACACACTCTTACCCTTCCATCATTGCTAGCCTCTTCGGTACCATGCATTGCCCTTTCTCACCGTGAGAATTGGTGCAAACTTCGCCGGTGCATTCAAACCCCGTGATACGATACGCTCTATCACACATAAATCTCCTTATATCTTCCTCAAAACAGCCACCATACCTACCTATTATGGCATTTCCATAGCAATTCCAAGATATATTGCCATGCAACTTTCCACCGTTCTGTTTATCATCATGACACACATTATCATTGTCATATTTCCTTGCATGATCATATAGTTGACATCGTATTTGTGGCAAAGCCACCATGCATAATTTTTCATACATGGCACTCTTGATTCATTACCCATCCCAGTACACCGCCGGAGGCATTCATATAGAGTCATATCTTGTTCTAGTTTTGAGTTGTAATTCATGAGTTGTAAATAAATAGAAGTGTGATGATCATCATTATTAGAGCATTGTCCCCAAATAAAAAAAAGGCCAAAAAAAGAAAGGCCAAAGAAAAAAAAGAAAAAAAAAAGAAAAAAAAGGCCAAAAGAAAAAAAATAAAGAAAATAAAAAAGGGGGCAATGTTACTATCTTATTCCACACCTGTGCTTCAAAGTAGCACCATGTTCTTCATATAGAAAGTCTTTTATGTTGTCACTTTCATATACTAGTGGGAATTTTTCATTGGCTTGTATATTCCTACGATGGGCTTCCTCAAAATGCCCTAGGTCTTCGTGAGCAAGCAAGTTGGATGCACACCCAGTAGTTTCTTTTGTTGAGCTTTCATACATTTATAGCTCTAGTGCATCCGTTGCATGGCAATCCCTACTCCTCGTGTTGACATCAATTGATGGGCATCACCATAGCCCGTTGATTATCCTTGTCAATATGAGACTTTCTCCTTTTTTGTCTTCTCCACACAATCCCCATCATCATATTCTATTCCACCCATAGTGCTATATCCATGGCTCACGCTCATGTATTGCGTGAAAGTTTAAAAAGTTTGATGTTATTTAAGTACGAAACAATTGCTTGGCTTGTCATCGGGGGTGTACAAGATGGGAGCATTTTTGTGTGATGAAAATGAAGCATAGCCTAACTATATGATTTTGTGGGGATGAACTTTCTTTAGCCATGTTATTTTGAGAAGACATGATTGCTTTGATTAGTATGCTTGAAGTGTTACTATTTCTTATGTCAATATGAACTTTTATTTTGAATCATTTGGATCTGAACATTCATGCCACAATAAAGAAAATTACATTGAGAATTATGCTAGTTAGCATTCCATATCAAAAATTTTGTTTTTATCATTTACCTACTCGAGGACGAGCAGGAATTAAGCTTGGGGATGCTTGATACGTCTCCAACGTATCTATAATTTTTGATTTTCCATGCTATTATATTACCCGTTTTGGATGTTTATGGGCTTTACTTTATACATTTATATCCTTTTTGGGACTAACCTACTAACCGGAGGCCCGGCCCGTATTGTTGTTTTTTTTTCCTATTTCAGTGTTTCGAAGAAAAGGAATATCAAACGGAGTCCAAACGGAATGAAACCTTCGGGAGCGATCTTTTTTGGAACAAACGTGATCCAAAGGACTTGGAGTGGAAGTCAAGAAACAAACGAGGCGGCCATGAGGGTGGAGGGCGCCCCCCTACTGGGCGCGCCCCCATAGTACTAGGGAAAACCCTAGTAGTAGCATGGGTATAAAGCCCACTAGTAGCGCGTGCTACCGTGCTACTAATAAGGCGCTACAGCTATTACTTAGCAATAGCGCGTGTGACACACGCTACTGCAAAGACAGATAGCGGCAGCGCTTCTTCCCTCCCGCGCTGCTGCAAATCTAGCTAGCTGCAGCGTGTTTACTATCCACCGCTACTAGTATTCTTTTTTTTATTATTTTTTTATTTTAGTGTATTTATACGCCATTATACAAATTTTGGTACAATACCAATGATGAGGTTTATATCATTATGTCCATAACAGTGTGTCAAATGAAGGTGGATTAGGTACAAGTGGAGGCAATATGTGGTGCGTGTCAATAGTATACTACTAATCCAAACTTGATATAGTTTGGACTAGTAGTACTTTCGATGAGCACCACATGTTGCCTCCACTTGAATCTAATCCGCCAGCACAAGCTAATCATCATCATAGTCATTACCACCAACAGTATTTATTTAATCACCATAGTCATACTATAGCACATAATCATCTTCAAACTCATTCTAGCTAGCTAATCACCACCAACACTAGATGCGGTAGCTATCTAATCACCACTAACACTAGCTAATAATAATCATCATAGTCATTACAACCAACACTAGCTATTTAATCATCATAGTCATAGTGTAGCACATCATCATCTTCAAACTCATTTCTAGCTAGCTAATCATTCCTGCTGCTCTCTCTCGGGTAAAATAACATAAAACATGTGTAGCTCTCCTCCTTCATCAAGTTGGAGCATGCAGATGAACCTGTCTCCTAATCGTGGGTTGTGCTTCTGATTGCTGCCCCCTAGTACTTCTTTGCGCTCCTCCATCACAAATTTGGTCCAGTCTTGTACTTGTAAGAGTTCGTCGCTAATCTTGAATGCACTAAAGTGCATTGTAGGATATCTTGGCCGTAAGCTAACAATACTCATGGTACCTTTAGTCTCGATCCCATGAGGCACAACATTCATCGGGAGTCTCTGTTAAAGAACATCGTATGGTAACATGCTTAGCAATGAAGTTTAGCTTAAAAAATAATGTATGGAAACGATGCACTGAGGACAAATAGTAAAAATCTTACCATCTTTCCTAAATAGATGTGACCGTAGTTGATTACGAACACTATTGGTCGCACGTTTTCAGTACTAACATTTCTAAGTGCTGGAAGAAAATTTGTCTTGACAGTATCAAGATCCGCAAGCCATGAAACATAATGACTTAGCTCCTCGCAGTTTAGTTCAACCCCGGGACAGTAGTAGGTCCTGTCTACCAAGCGCTTGACATGTTTGCTTGAACGGAAATAAGCTGACAATAGAAATTAGTTGTCAACTATTTTTGAATAAACAATATCAAAGACATAAATATGGTTGAGAAACTCACATAATGGTATAACTAGAGGCGTCAGCACATCGACCCAGATGTCGGTATTACCTTCAATATCATCTTCCAGACGAATATCAAAGGTGATAACCATATCAGGCTCAAATGCATAAGTCTTGCATTGTGCTCACCATGTTTTGCATCCAAAATAGGTGTAGTCGTATGCGTTGTATAATTTTGCATGGAAAATATAACCATGCTCGGTCTTCAAGTAAACTTTCTTTACCTCCGTAGTACGACTGAAACCTATCTTATCCAATACAAAAACTCTAACATGGCAGGGGATACACTAGTAGAATAGTAAAAAAAATTATAAGTTGAAGCAAATGAAGCAGATGTCATGCTCAATTACGAAAAAAGACTTGTCGTTGTGACTTACTGTATCCACTTCGAAGTTCTCGTCCAGCTTGATGCTGAAGCGCCTATCATCATCTAGGAAGATTCCGTCGCACAGGCCGCGCTCGTCTTTGCAGCATTTGCAAATACCGAAATCCTTTTCGTCTTCAGACATTTCCTATGTTCATAGTTGAAACATTAACTAAAAATCGATCGAAGACAACTACCAGGATATTCAACACACAAATCCGGGGCACTCGATATTTCCTACATATTCTGGCACAAGTCATGCCAAAATTCACGGAAAAATCCGGCATGACCTTTGCTAAAATAGGACATATCGAGCGCCTGAAATTTGCCGGAACGGAAATGAATCAACACTCCGGCAAAACATAAGCCACTCGGAGGTGTAACTAGCAAACATGACCGGCCACTTGGGCAAGCACATATCCTATTTGAGCAACACAAGATATACATTTCAAAATATCTTATAGGACTCAAATTAGCATGCATTCAATAAGCAAAAGTAAATCATCTCATGCGTCCGTACATCGTCGAATATTATCACTAGTACATCCCGAATAGTATCATACATATAACATCACTAAAACAACTAAAACCCTAGCGCACGATGGGTATCGGCGTGGGCGGTGGACACCCACAGAGAAGGAACCATCACAGTATCATAGCTCCAGTGAGATCCCTGCAGAACCTGCCAGGTATTAGAGAACCTGTGCTCCAACGCAAACAAGTAGTGACGGACGTGTGCGTCCTCCTCACTAACACGGTGATGCACCACCTCCGCTGGGTCCTCTAGCCTCTGGACCATCACTGGCCCACGCGACCGCCACCAAAGAAGGTTCGGGTCAACGACAGGCTGGCTCCTCACCAACCTGTGCCCCCGGGTAGGTAGCGCCTCCCAGTACCACCCTGGCAGAGCCCAGTCCCAGACATGGCCCATCTGGTGATGCAGGTGTCCTCCACCGACTCGACGATGAGGATGCGGGATAGGCATCATCCACGTCGATGCGGGAAAAATTGTTTTAACTAAAAAAATAACAACAAGTTCTTACTAACTAGTTCTATTAATTCAACTAGTTCTTACTAAAAATAAACTTACTATAAATAAAAGTAAACTAGTACCTGATTAGTACCTAGTTCTTACTAACTAATTAGTACCTAGGAACTACTGTCCTAATTACCATCTAATTTGATGAACCTAGGGGTGGAAAGTGGTAGCGGATATTTCAATTATCCAACTTAAAAGTGAAACAAGTGGTCAAATTTTACTCGTTTTATGATTCACCTTAGAAATTTGATTCGTTTCCACCCTTACATGAACCCTAACTAATTTGAGCCACATCCGAATCCGATTTGTTTCCACCCTTACATGAACCCTAACTAATTTGATGCAACTAAAATATGAAGAAACCCTAGGCAGAGGTAGGGGAGAGGGAGGAGCAGGCATGCTCACCTTGGGTGCTACTGACGAGGAGGGGCACGTGCGCCGAGGTCGGGGTCGGGGCTCGGGCGCGCGGCGGAGGGCGGAGGGCGGCGTTGAGGTCGGGGTCAGGGGCGGCATCCAGGGCGGCGTTGAGGTCGGGGCGGGGGCAGCGTTGAATCCGGGGTCGAGGCGTGGGGTGTGCGGAGGCTTGGCAGCTGCCAGCGGCACGGCGGCGAGTGGAGGAGTTGGATTTGGGGGAAGTGGCCGTGGGGAAGGACGAACCCCATGGTTAAGTTAGAAGTAGCAGTAGCGCGTTCCAGAAAGCGTGTTGCTGCTACGTTAGCTGCAGCGCATTCTGGGATACACACTACTACTACTCCTTTCTCTTTCCCCCTTTTTCATTTATTTTTCTTCACATTTTATTTTTTTTCCTTTCACCTTATTCTATTTCTTTCATTTTCAGTTACCTTTCTATTTGCTTTCATTTTAATTTTATATCCTTTAGCAGTAGCGAGTTTAGACTAAACGCGCTGCTACAAAGAGAGTAGTGATAGCGCGGTTCAATATAGATCGCTACTACTATGTGTAGCCTATCGGCTAAGCCGTGAGAATTTTAGTAGTAACGTGTTTGGAGTAAGGCGCGCTACTGCTAGAACTTTATCTGTAGCACGGTTTGCATAGGCGCGCTACTGCTACTTAGCACCAGCGTGCTTTTTTGACCCACGCTGCTGCTAAAGTTCTGTGTATAAGGTTTTCCCTAGTAGTGCCACCCTCGTGGGCTCCTCAGGAGTCCATCGACCTACTTCTTCCTCCTATATATACCCATGTACCCCGAAAACATCAGAAGCGACCACGAAAAACTATTTCCACCGCCGTAACCTTCTGTATCCGTGAGATCCCATCTTAGAGCCTTTGCCGGTGCTCCACCGAAGGGGGAATCGATCATGGAGGGCCTCTACACCATCTCCAAGGCCTCTTCGATGAGTTTTGAGTAGTTTACCGCAGACCTTTGGGTCCATAGTTATTAGCTAGATGGCTTCTTCTCTCTCTTTGAATCTCAATATCATGTTCTCCTCGATCTTCTTGGAGATCTATTCGATGTAACTCTTTTTCCGGTGTGTTTGTCGAGATCCGATGAATTGTTGGTTTATGATCAAGTTTATCTATGAGAAATATTTGAATCTCCTCCTAATTCTTTTATGTATGATTAAGTTATCTTTGCAAGTCTCTTCGAATTATTAGTTTGGTTTGGCCTACTAGATTGATCTTTCTTGCAATGGGAGAAGTCCTTAGCTTTGGGTTCCATCTTCCGGTGTCCTTTCCCAGTGACAGCAGGGGCAGCAAGGCATGTATTGTATTGTTGCCATCGAGGATAAAAGATGGGGTTTATATCATATTGCATGAGTTTATCCCTGTACATCATGTCATCTTTCTTAATGCGTTACTCTGTTCTTTATGAACTTAATACTCTAGATGCATGTTGTATAGGGGTCGATGTGTGGAGTAATAGTAGTAGATGCAGGCAGGAGTCGGTCTACTTGTCACGGACGTGATGCCTATATACATGATCATGCCTAGATAATCTCATAAATGTTCGCTTTTCTATCAATTGCTCGATAGTAATTTGTTCAGAAACCATAATACTTATGCTATCTTGAGAGAAGCCACTAGTGAAACCTATAGCCCCCGGGTCTATCTCTTATCATATAAGCTTTCAATCTACTTTTATTTGCATCTTTACTTTTCCAATCTATATCATAAAATACCAAAAATATATTTATCTTATCATATTATCTCTATCAGATATCACTTTCGCAAGTGGCCGTGAAGGGATTGACAACCCCTTTATTGCGTTGGTTGCGAGTTCTTGTTTGTTTGTGTAGGTGCGTGGGACTTTTGAGGAGCCTCCTATTGGATTGATACCTTGGTTCTCAAAAACTCAGGGAAATACTTACGCTACTATTGCTGCATCACCCTTTCCTCTTCAAGGAAAACCAACGCAAGCTCAAGATGTAGCAGACGCCAAGGACCCGAAAATGGCGGTTTACCGCAATGCCGTCCTCAAGATGTCAGCTCGGTTCGAGGGGCTCAAATTCCATCATGTGGTCCGAGAAAACAATCAAGCGGCAGATATCCTCGCCCGCATCGGTGCTAAGCGCGACCCCATCCCATCTAATATCTTCTTGGAAAGGCTGTTCATGCCATCCGTTGTGTGGTAAGGGGAGACCGACAATACTAGTTCGGATCCGACCACAACCCCAGATCCCGAACACACTGACATAATCGAAGGCTCCGCCACCGAAATAACACCTTCGGCCCACGTGATCATGGCTGTCATCGCCCCGTGGATAGAACCCTTCTTAGCCTACCTAAATACGCAAGAACTCCCCGAGGACCAAAACGAGGCACGTTGCACTGTGCGGCACTCTAAAGCCAACAAGGTCCACGAGGGAGAGCTTTATAAGAAAAGCGTTACAGGAGTGCTCCAAAGGTGCATCTCCGAAGAGGAAGGGCGGCAGCTCTTGGCCAAAATTCATGGTGGACTCAGCGGCCACCACGTCATAGCTCGGGCCCTTGTAAGCAAGGCCTTCCATACAGGTTTCTACTAGCCAACACCCCGAGCAGATGCACAGGACCTCGTCCAACACTGCGTCGGATGCCAGCTTTTGCCAACCAAAGCCATATGCCACCTACCGCTCTCCAAACAATCCCCATAACTTGGCCGTTTGCGGTCTGGGGGCTTGATATGGTCGGACCCCTTAAAGGTGGGAGCCATAAGAAAAAATACTTGTTGGTCATGGTGGATAAATTCACCAAATGGATAGAAGCCAAACCAGTTAAAACTGCCGAATCCGGACCAGTGATAGACTTCATATCAGGGGTCGTACACTGTTACAGTGTCCCCCATAGCATCATCAACGACAATGGCTCCAACTTCACAGCCGATGAGGTGAAAACTTGGTGCGGCAACATGGGCATTAAGCTCGATTACGCCTCCGTCTATCACTCCCAAACTAACAGTCAAGTCGAACGAGCAAATGGTATTATTATGAGCGGCATCAAACCCACACTAGTGCGATCCTTTAAGGAATCAGATACGCACTGGGTCGAGGAGCTTGACTCCGTACTATGGGGGCTGCGGACCACGCCGAATCGCACTACCGGATAGACACCATTTTTTATGGTGTACGACACAGAGGCGGTATTGCCGTGCGATATCATTCATGACTCACCTCGAGTGCGCATGTATGAAGAGAGAGAAGCCGAGCTTGATCAGCAGGACAGTTTAGATGCCCTGGAGGAGGAGCGCGACGTCGCAAAAGCCCGTTCTGCATTCTATCAGCAACAGGCTCGAAGGTATCAAAGCAGAGAAGTACAGGCGAAAACTTATAACGTTGGCGAACTTGTTCTATGCCTATCGGAGAAGAAAAGGACAAGCTCAAGCCCAAGTGGGAGGGTCCCTTCATCATTGATAAAGTTCTCACCGGAGGAGCGTACCATCTGCGTGATGCATCAGATAATCGACTCGAGCCAAACCCATGGAACGCAGCTAGACTCCGAAGATTCTATGCGTAGTGTCGAACTCTGTGTTCGTCTCCTTACCTCCGCCTTTCCTTTTTAAGTTATATCCTCTTTCTCTCTTTATTTCTTTCTTTCTTTTTTTATGGCCTTAAAGGCTCCAAGTGTGCCTCGACTACACACTCTTGCCGCGCTATGCACTCTCAATATACCTAGGGGCTTCTTATACAAAAGCTTAATATAATTATCTTCTGGGCTTCATGCCCACTACATATGTGTCACTTTTCCATATGTACCTTTTCTTCGCCATTATATGCATCGATATGACTTAAGTTTTGGCCAAGCTGGGTTGCCTGGCTCCTGTGTTTATGCCCTACGTTCCCATTAGTTCGGCTAGGACATAAGGGGAGCACCTCTGCGATTGTTACTGCCGAGTCAGCCGGATGTGTACCTCGGACTGGGTGAAGCCGAAAGCTAGCATTCTTAAGGGAATATTCGGTCGGTGAACAAAAGATGTTTTCTTACCTATTACAATATAAGCCCCCAGATGTTTTATGTCCTGCGTCTCTGTTCGCAGTTCGTACATGCACATTCACGCATACATATCCAGGGAAAGGAACCCTTAACGGAACTATTCTCCCTGGAAGATGTTTCTTACTATCCATGTAATATAATATAGCTAGTTGGGTACTTGTCTGTTCAAGCACTTATGACCCCTACGCCTGGTTTCCACGCGTACCCCAGTTTACATAACTGAGCAGGTGATACATCTCCAATGTATCTATAATTTTTTATTGCTACATGCTACTTTATCTACTGTTTTGGACTATATTGGGCTTTATTTTCCACTTTTATATTATTTTTGGGACTAACCTATGATACGTCTCCAACGTATCTATAATTTTTGATTGCTCCATGCTACTTTATCTACTGTTTTAGGCAATATTGGGCTTTATTATCCACTTTTATATTATTTTTGGGACTAACTTATTAACCCGAGGCCCAGCCCAGATTTGCTGTTTTATGCCTATTTTAGTGTTTCGAGGAAAAGGAATATCAGACGGAGTCAAAATGGAATGAAATCAACTGGAGAAGTTATTTTTGGAAGGAAAGCAACCCAGGGAACTTGGAGTGCACATCAGGGGAGATACGGGCTGCCCACGAGGGTGGGGGCGCGCCCACCCACCCACCCACCCACCCACCCCACCCCACCCCCCCCGGGCGCGCCCCCCTGCCTCGTGGCCCCCCCGTAGCTCCTCCGACGTACCCCCTGAACCCATATATACTCTTGTACACTAAAACTTCCAGAACAGAAGATAGATCGGGAGTTCCGCCTATGCAAGCCTCTGTAGCCACCAAAAACCTCTCGGGAGCTGAGGGAGTCCTGGACTAGGGGGTGTCCGGATAGCCGAACTATCATCATCGGCCGGACTCCAAGACTATGAAGATACAAGATTGAAGACTTCGTCCCGTGTCCGGATGGGACTTTCCTTGGCGTGGAAGGCAAGCTTGGAAATACGGATATGTAGATCTCCTACCATTGTAACCGACTCTGTGTAACCCTAGCCCTCTCCGGTGTCTATATAAACCGGAGGGTTTTAGTCCGTAGGACGAACAACGATTACAACAATCATACCATAGGCTAGCTTCTAGGGTTTAGCCTCCTTGATCTCGTGGTAGATCCACTCTTGTACTACCCATATCATCAATATTAATCTAGCAGGAGTAGGGTTTTACCTCCATTGAGAGGGCACGAACACAGGTAAAAACATCGTGTCCCTTGTCTCCTGTTACCATCCGCCTAGACGCTGATTCGGGACCCCCTACCGAGATCCGCCGGTTTTGACACCGACATTGGTGCTTTCATTGAGAGTTCCTCGTGTCGTCACGGATAGGCTTGATGGCTCCTTCGATCATCAACAACAACGCAGTCCAGGGTGAGACTTTTCTCCCCGGACAGATCTTCAGATTCGGTGGCTTTGCATGCGGGCAATTCACTTGGCCATCCGGAGCAGATCCAAAGCTCGCCCTAACCGTCAGTCAGATTTGAAGTCTAAACTTCACGGCTGACATCCGCGGGGACTTGATCTTCGACGGATTTGAGCCACAGCCGAGCGCGCCGCACTGTCACAACGGGCATGATTTAGCTCTGCTGCCGGACAATGCCCTGGAGGCCGCACATGAGTCCACTCCGACCCTTAGTTCGGAGCCGACCGTGCAGATCGAGGACGGGTGGCTAGACAATGCCTCGGAGGCCGCAACCTCTACGGCGATGGAGCCGAATACTGACCTTGTCCCTTGTAAAGCTCGTGACTCCGAGGTGCTGGACTCCTCGCTGGACTCCGAACCTCCTGCGGCCCTACCAATCGAATCCGATTGGGCGCCGATCATGGAGTTCACCGCCGCGGACATCTTTCAGCACTCACCCTTTGGCGACATCCTGAATTCACTAAAGTATCTCTCGTTATCAGGAGAGCCCTGGCCGGACTGCGGTCAGGACGGTTGGGATGCGGACGACGAAGAAATTCAAAGCCCACCCACCACCTACTTTATAGCAACTGTCGACGATCTAACCGACATGCTAGACTTCGACTCCGAAGACATCGACGGTATGAACGACGATGCCGGAGACGGCCAAGAACCAGCGCGCCTACTGGGCACTGGAAAGCCACCTCAACTCATGACATATACATGGTGGACACACCAAAAGGAAGCGATAACAAGGAACAACGGGACGCGGCGAAGGATAATCCCCCAGAAGAACAACCAAAACGGCGACGCAAGCACCGCCCGAAGTCCCGCCTCGATAACGACAGCACCCATAATGACCCAGCCGTAGAGCAGGGCAAACCAGTGGACGACGAACATGCAACCAAGCAACCATCTGAACAGGATGAATCGGACAATAAACCCATCCTCGGCGAAAACAACAGTCCAGACGACCTCACGCCGGACACATGACCGGAGCATATGAACCTTCACAAAAGGCTCGTCGCCACTGCAAGAAGCTTGAAGAAGCAGGAACGGAAGCTCAAAACAGCGGAAGACGTACTCAGAATGAGGTGGAGCAAAGTACTCAAAACCGCAGACAAATACGGCAATAGTCACCAAGCAAAGAGCTACCCAAGCGCAAGCTGCTGCCCGGTCGACGAGGAGGCCGAGAGCCACCACAATCAAAAAGCAAAGAGGCCGCTGGCGGATAGGCGACAGATGACGGGCCAAGAGCGGCAAGCGGTGCCGCACACAAGCCAGCACATGACACACATAAAGATCCTCGCAAAAAGGATGGCCCGGTCAGGTCCATTTATGGGCCAAAAAAGAGGGCCCCAGGAAGCAACACAACATGCCGAGTGTTTGAAGATAACGGCACACCTAAATACAGGGGTGCCGCACACCCACTATGTTTCACCGATGAGGTGTTGGATCATGAATTTCCAGCGGGATTCAAGCCCGTAAACATAGAGGCATCTGACGGAACAACAGACTTTGAGTGCGGATTGAGGATTACATCCTACACATACATATGGCTAGAGGAGACGATCTCCACGCCATAAAATACCTACCCCTCAAGATCAAAGGGCCAGCTCGGCATTGGCACAAAAGCCTCCCAGAAAACACCATTGGAAGTTGGGAAGAGCTCGAGGACGCGTTTAGAGCAAATTTTCAGGGGACTTATGTCCGCCCTCCGGATGCAGACGATTTAAGTCACATAATTCAACAGCCCGGAGAGTCAGTGCGCAAATTCTGGAACAGGTTCCTCACTAAAAAGAACCAAATAGTCGACTGTCCGGATGCCGAAGCCTTAGCAGCTTTTAAACATAACGTCCGAGACGAGTGGCTCGCCAGACACCTCGGCCAGGAAAAGCCAAGAACAATGGCCGCGCTAACAAGCCTCATGGCCCGCTTTTGCGCGGGGGAAGATAGCTGGCTGGCAAGATGCAGCACCAGTGACCCGAGTACATCCGAGATCAGAGATGGAAATGGAAAATCACGACGCAGAAAAGATCAGCGCCGAAATAAGGAAGATGGCCCAAAGAACACGGCGGTCAACGCCGGATTCAAAAGCTCTCGGCCAAACAACAAAACGCTGCCTCTTAAGGACAACAGTGACGAGCTATCCAACCTAAACAAAATCTTGGATAGGATATGCCAAATTCATAGTACCCCCGGGAAGCCTGCAAACCACACCCACAGAGATTGTTGGGTCTTCAAGCAGTCCGGCCGACTTAACGCCGAACACAAGGGGCTCGATCCACCGAGCGAGGATGATGACGAACCCCACAAGCAGAGCGCTGGACAACTAAAGAACTTCCCACAACAGGTCAAAACAGTGAGTTCACTTCAAGTGATAACAAGGAAAAATAGGGCGGCACCTACCAAAGCGCATGCCACACGGTCCACCCCAGCGGAATGCCGAGATTGGATGTCAAAAGCAATTACTTTCGACCGTCTGGATTACTCCAGAAGTATTCGAAATGCAGGATGAACTGCTCTGCTATTGGATCCTATAATCGACGGACTACAATTTACACAAGTCCTAATGGATGGCGGCAGCGATTTAAACCTGCTATATCCGGACACAATCCGCAAGTTGGGGATAGACCCTACTAAAATTCGCCATAGCCGCACTTCCTTCAAAGGAGTGACGCCAGGCCCTCACGCCAAGTCCACGGGCTTCCTACTACTAGAAGTTGTGTTCGGATCACCCGACAACTTCCGTCGCGAAAAGCTAATCTTCCATGTCGCCCCATTTAAAAGTAGCCATCAAGCACTATTGGGACGTGAAGCTTTCGCCCGCTTTAACGCAATACCGCACTACGCGTCTCTTACACTTAAATGCCCGGTCCACGGGGCATCATCTCCTTACAAGGTCGCTCAAGACCCCGGACACGGCTAGGCGAGTCCGGCACAAATAAACTAGGGGCTTCCTAGCCGCATACCCTTCACAAGGGGCTGTGCGTACGAACAATAAGAGCCAATAAAAGCTCAACTTTATTCATTTATTCATACTCTGTTTTAAATACATTTTTCGCACAATTTCTTTTCAAACTAAGTTCCTCTCTTTTACAGATGAACAGCGTGCTACACCCGTCCAGGATACAGCACAACGGAGACACAGGCGCAGACGTGTAGCAGGGACCCATTGCAAGGATTCTTTTCAGATTAAGACCATGCGTAAACCTTTCTTACTGTCTCTTGTTGATACACATCCCCCGATTTTTTTTACAACCGAGGAGGAGGCTGGCGTTTTGGCATCGGCCGCGTCAGAAATTCTCGCCCGTACCTGGACACTAGGGGCTTAGGGCATTGTTCTGCCCGTTATCATAAAGACCGAATACCTTAGGGAGTGTTGGCGTCTCGAAGTTAGGCCTTATATGCATCAGCTCGAATCATGTCTTTGGTCAAATGTTGGGTTTGCTCGGCTCCTGTGTTTTGCTGCCTTACGTTCCGTATCATCGGCTAACGCGGCACCGGAGAACTCTGCGATTGTGCCCGGATCGGCCGGGCGAGCACCTCGAGAGAAAGCCGAAAACCGACCATGTCATGATACACGGAGACTGGTCAACCACTCGATCGACTACCGGAATGTCTAGAATTCCTCCGCTTTGACGAAGGACCGTTTCCCGGTCAGGCACAAATGCGCCCCGAATTCGGAAAGCGCGGTGCCCCTAGGGGCTATGTCGTAGCCCCACCTTCTAACTCCTATGGCTAAGTGAAAGTGATAAAGCATTATAGTCCGGTTGCCTCGTTTGCTACGCTACCACCTCCTTCACAGGACCAAGACGTTGGATTAAGTGTGAAAATGCGCTATTTTGCAAACACCCCCGCACCATGTGCGTGGGGGCTGAAGCCGAAGACTGCCATCTTTCAGGTTATACACAAGTATACATTAACGGCCGCACTGGAGATATTTCAATACTTGAGCACAGAAGTATAAAAAGCACTCATATTATGAATATCGTCTTACAAACCATAAAGATCATTTGAACATGACATTTTTTGAGCACTGCGACTCTATTACACGAGCACCCTGCAGGACTTCCCCAAAATAGTGCTCGGCAGGTAACCGGCTCTCGTCCGAACCCCGGGTTGCAACATCGGTGGCATCCATCTCCGTCCAGTATGTCTTCACACGGGCAAGGGCCATCCATGCACCCTCTATGCATGCCGACCGCTTCATCGCCTTGATATGCGGCACCGCCCCAAGGAATTGCTGCAATAAGCCAAAATAACTCTTCGGCTTGGGCCTATCCAGCAACAGATGAGTCACTACATCCGTCATGGCCAATCCGGACAATCTATTCAGCTCAGCCCACTCAGCCAACCGATCGGTCAACGGAAGTGAACGCTCCGGACTGTGGAATTGAGACCAAAAAAGCTCTTCCGTCTCGTGATCCTTTTGACTTCGGAAGTGCACAACTGCATCCGCCACACTCGCCGCCAATCCAGATAAGGATACTCCGGACCCCACAGCTGGCCAAGCTGAGCATACTTCTGATCTGTGAACTTCCTGCGCAGCAGAATGGGCTTGCCAGCCGCAATGTCTCCGGCCTGACGCAGCTCCTCCTTTATAGCCCTCATTGCAGCATGGGCATCCTTGGCTTCGGCGGTGGCCTTCTTCAGGTCTTCTTGCTCCGCCCGGCGTTCTTTTTCAAGAACCTCATAGCGGTCGGTAACATCCTTCAGCTTCACGGCCATTCCGGCCATCTCCTCCCTGCTTCGGCAGTGAGCGGCCCTTTCGGCTTCTAGCTCTTCGGCTGCCTTCGAGGCAGCCGCATCACTCCTTCTGGCCTGCTCCTTGGCTCGAGCAAGCTCTGCCCGAAGGTCCTCCACAGCAGCGGCACCATCTGCATTATGCATACATGTTGTAAGGAATGGGCATCAGCTCCCTTACTAGGTGACCACGGAGAAACAACCTACCTTGTGACTCGTCAAGTCGTTTATTGACCAGCGCGATGTCCACATCCGCAATGTCGAGTTTCCGCTTTAGTTCGGCAACTCCATCAGTCCGGCTATCCACTGGACTACCCGCCACCTATGTAGGAAGGGCGAGAATTAATACCTGAGATTATGATCCTCGGCACGCTGTCGCTTTCGACAACATACCGAGTCTTAGGGGCTACTATCTATACAGGGCACACTTTATGTGCAAAACTGTCAAAAGGTATGACATTTTTACGTACCTCAAAACCCGCCAGCAAACTTCTAATAGCATCATGCAACCCGCCCTCGGCGGACGAAATTCTTTCAATCACCGTACTCATCAATGCACGGTGACCTTCTGAGATAGACGCCCTCTCGAGTAGATCCTTCAGCTCCCCCGGCTGTACACCAGTTGGTGCCGAACTCTCCGGCCCTGCCGGACTCGGGGGTACCCTCCGCGACGACACCTCAGGGTCGTACGCCTCGCCTGACGGTGCGGCAGATTTAGGCGTCTCGCTCTCCATCATCTCCGGACGAAGGTCCCCGAAGACGAGCTCAGCTGAGAAGGACGGAGATCCGAACTACAAGGTAAAAACTTTGGTTATCCTCAGAAGCAAAATAGGGATGTCCCTTATTACAAAACTCCCCTTTTTCTACTTACGGCTCGCTGGAGGGCTGGTTTCTTAGGGGAGATAGTGCGGCCGGGGCTTCCCCAGGCGCAGGACCCTCTGGTGAAGATCTCTTCCCCCGCTTTGAGGCCTTGGCCTCCGGGTCTTCAGACGCGGTCCTCTTCTCCCCCTGGAAGGAGGGATTCTCGATCACCCCTTTCTCGAAAGCCTCCTTGGTAGAGGCGGTAGTTTCTCTGTTTTCCCCTTCGCCTTCCTCTGAAGGCGCAACCTCCAGCATCTTGACCAACACGGGATCCGGCGCGGTCTCCGGGAGGGGGGCCGGACACCGTATCAGTTTCGCTTGCGCTACCCACTCCTGTTCAAAGGACGATTGGTTAAAAGGCAAATCCAAGATATGCAAACGAACAGTTTGTCCGGACACGGAGCTACTTACTTGAGTATCCGGGCGATTGCAGCTTAGGCCGGCGTCCTCGGTTAATTCCGGACACACCTCTTGTGATCCGAAGAATAATTTGTACATCTCCACGGGTGTCGTACCCATGAAGTGTTGGAGAGCTCGTGGTCCCTCCGGACTGAACTCCCACAAGCGGAGAGGGCGATGTTTGCAGGGCAGAAGACGCCTAATCAGCATAACCTGCGTCACCACGACCAGATTGATCTCCCTCCCTTGGAGGTCTCGAATCCGGCCCTGCAATAGGGGTACGTCCTTGGACGGCCCCCAGTCAAGCCCTTTGCTGACCCATGACGTCAGCCGCTGTGGAGGACCCGGGCGAAAGACGGGCGGCGGCCTCTGCCTGCTGCCCCTGGGAGCGGTAATATAGAACCACTCCTGCTGCCATAAGCCGAGCTCCTCCTGAAAAGAGCCCTCGGGCCATGGAGCATCGGCCCTCTTGTTTATGACCGCCCCGCCGCACTCTACTTGATGCCCCTCAATCATCTTTGGCTCCACGTTGAAGGTTTTGAGCCACAAACCAAAGTGAGGGGTAGTGCGGTGGAAGGCCTCGCAGACGACAATAAACGATGAGATATGGAGGATGGACTCCGGGGCCAAGTCATGGAATTCCAGCCCATAGTAAAACATGAGCCCTCTCACAAAAGGATCCATCAGGAAGCCTAAACCCCGACGGAGGTGGGACACGAACACGACGCTCTCGCCGGGCTCGGGAGTAGGAATGACTTGCCCTTTGGCAGGCAACCTATGCGAAATCTCGTAGGTCAGGTACCTGGCTTCTCTTAGCTTTAGCACGTCCTCTTCCGTGACGGAGGAGGGCATCCACCGGCCCTGTAGGTCAGAGCCGGACATTGTTAAAGGTCCGAGGCGCTCGAATCTGGAGCTTTGGGTGTTGGAACTCGGGGCGAGGGGCAGATTTGATTGAGGATTGAAGAAAAGAAACGAGCCTTGGTCTCGTTATAAAGAGGGAGAATACCAAGAGCCGTCCCCGGAACCGTTTGGAACTCACCTTCGATGGAGGAGGCGTGCCAACGGGCACGGTTGGGTTACCCACGTCTGTATTGATGGGAATCCTGGAATAAGGGGAACACGATCTCTGCTTCGACAAGACGTGCCAAGGAAACCGCTTCGCTAAACGCGCTGAGGTGGTATAATAAAAACAATTCAAGTAAAGGCTTGGTAGTGGTGTGACATCATGCCACAAAATATGTCAGCAGATTGAACTTGTGTACATATTATTCTCTCTACGGTGGTATGTGGAATTTGTTTTACAGAGTCGGACACTATCCTGGTGTTCACAGTCTTCTATGAATTATTCGGAGGAGGAACCCACCTTGCAATGTCGAAGACAACATGCGCGCCGGACTCATCGTCATTGAAGCCTGGTTCAGGGGCTACTGAGCGAGTCCTGGACTAGGGGGTGTCCGGATAGCCGAACTATCATCATCAGCCGGACTCCAAGACTATGAAGATACAAGATTGAAGACTTCGTCCCGTGTCCGGATGGGACTTTCCTTGGCGTGGAAGGCAAGCTTCACAATACGGATATGTAGATCTCCTACCATTGTAACCGACTATGTGTAACCCTAGCCCTCTCCGGTGTCTATATAAACCGGAGGGTTTTAGTCCGTAGGACGAACAACGATTACAACAATCATACCATACGCTAGCTTCTAGGGTTTAGCCTCCTTGATCTCGTGGTAGATCCACTCTTGTACTACCCATATCATCAATATTAATCAAGCAGGAGTAGGGTTTTACCTCCATCGAGAGGGCCCGAACCTGGGTAAAAACATCGTGTCCCTTGTCTCCTGGTACCATCCGCCTAGACGCACAGTTCGGGACCCCCTACCCGAGATCCGCCGGTTTTGACACCGACAGGAGCCCTTCCCGGCACCGTGTCGGAGGGAGAACCCATCACCGGTGGCCATCTTCATCATCCCGACGCTATCTGTCGTGGATTTGTTACGGCAGATGTCCTAGTATGAGGACTTAGTCGTGGAGCCATCGCTACGGGTTTACTTGTAGGGGTTAAAACGGACACAAAGACACGAGGGTTTATACTAGTTCGGCCCCTTCGATGAAGGTAAAGGCCTACGTCTAGTTGTGATGGAATTGATGTAGTCTCGATGGCTAGGGAGCAAATAAGCTTCGCCTAGGCTCGAGCTGTTGTTGTCTCTCCTGAACCGCCGCCGGGTCGTCCCCTTATATACACGAGTGACGCCCGTCGGTTTGGAGAATCCCAACCGGCTCATACTCGTATCCCGGTTGGTATCTCTCTATTCCTAACTTACAATACAAGTCATACATCAGGCTAGTCACGGCTACCAGCGTTAAACCGACTATAGGCCTTGGGCCTTTTCATAGCCACACCTCTAGCAGAGCTAACCCGGCCCAATCATCGGCCGGTTTACACCTAGTGGTGATATCCCCAACATTAGGCCCCAGATTGATTTGAACTGGTTCATGTCGATCCTTGATAAAACCTGCATCTCGGATATCTTCTTGTGTAGTAGATCGTCACTGGTCATCATTGTAAACCGGCATGACATCATCGCTCCCGGTCATTGTAAACCGGCCTGACGTCATTTTGAAGCTTATCTTTTATAGCACCTTCTTTAATGACCGTCCCTGGATTCACGCGTTTGACCTAGTTTTCTTGCCTTATAAATAAGACCGAAGGGTCATTCGGTTTTCTCCCTTCGCTCCCTCTTCGTCTTCTTCCTTGCGCCACTGCCTCCAGAGCTCCGTCGTCGCCATCGACCTTTGCTTCGTCAGTGGCTGCTGCATCAACCTGTTCGGACCAGAATACGGCGACCTTTCGCATTAACTCCTTTCTGCTTCCGGTAAATCCCTTATCCTTTGTTTAATCTGTTCATCATCTTTAGATCTGTTCTAGGGTTCAAGCATTCGTGTTCTTCATATGCTTTCACCTTTCTATCCTCTGAGCGGCATTATGATCCCTGTTTTGTACTAAACGAAGATCCGTGCGCATCTGCCGCGCCTTCTCATCTAAATCCCATAGCTCTCTCACATATACATATGCATACCTTATGGTGCGTTTCGCTTCTTCTTTACTTTCATGGCGCCTTTCCTGCTTTTACGAAAACTCACGTTTGATCCATGATAAACATGAACTCTTGTGAAACTTGTTTACATCGATTTCCTCTGAAGCGAGAATTAGGCGGTTTAACTCACCATAGAAACAGGAAAAAATTGCTAAACCGCATCAAGACACCATTAGCCCTCGTGTTGAACCGCCAATATATGTCCGACACCATACCGTATTGAACTGGTTCATCGGATCATCTTCGGTTTGTCATATCTTGGATCAATTACTCAGTAATGAGTATTTTCTCAAACCGGATTTTCCTCCTTGTAGACCTCATGATGGCCAAACAGGTGTACGAGTGCAAGCTGGGTCCCTTCCGCGTCTCGAGACGAATCGAACAAACTAGTGTCCATTGGCGCTTTGGATAATCAAAACACCATCCATTGGAGGGTTCTGGTGAGAATGTCCTCCCACCTCGGGAAGGTGAAGTCATAGTTTTCGCAGATCACTTATTCGGGGTTTCAAACCGCCCGGGTCAAAGTTCTACCGGGACGTAATGGCCAACTTTCAACTCGCCCCCAAGATATCGGCCCCAATTCATTTACCAACTTGTGTCATTTTCAAGTGCTGTCGAAGCTTATACGCAAGAGGAGCCTTCGTCGAGTTATTCGGGATCTTTTCCACCTAAACCGCCGCATCAATTCACCGATGGCCCCAATATCGAGTTAGGCGGTATGGCTATCCGTAAGAGGAAAGAGATAACTTATCCCCACGTGAAGCTCCACTCTCACCCCAAAGAATGGAATGCAACTTGGTTCTACTGCAGAGACACCTCCCCTGAAGGTGAAAATCCTTTACCTGGTTTCCGCCCAGAGCGGCTCAGCAACACACATCCCTTTCCGCAACGATTGACCGCAAAAGAGAGAAGTAGATTCGCTCCCCAACTGTCCAAGCTCCGGGCCTTTATGGCCAACGGTTTGACTGGGATCGATCCGCACGCTTTGGTTATCTTGGGGCATCTGCCTTTGAGCGGCGTTCGGTTTGATGTGTCGATATACCGGCAAGTGTCGATGACCCACTCCGACACACCAAATTAGAATTGTCTCAAGACGGTTCTGATTGATGAGGAAAATGCTGAGCGAACCGGAGCACCTCTGTGCCCAAACCGCTTGGCTCCTTCGCACCCTCAACGCTCCTCTGCGGTAAGCTCTGATTGTGCCATCATTACTTTTTGCCATTACTTTCATACTTGCAATTCTCAATTATTTCCGATCCAGGTGATGATCCATTACGGAGCAAGAAGCTCTCGCAAGACAAAGCGGATAAGGCTGGGCGGCAAAACCGCCCAAAACGAAAGTTGTCAAGAAGCCTGCTCATAAGAGGAAAACCACGGCTTCGTCTCGATCCGCCATCGATGACGATGTGGGTAATCCGAACTTGACTCTCTTGGCTTGTTTTTACCGTCTTATTGATGACGATGCTTGTCGATGACGCTTGAAAGAACGCTGGATTTGCCGAGGTAACCATTCTTTCTTCCGATTCAACAAGCTTACCTTCCCAAAATTCCGCCGCAAACCGGAAAGTTAACTTTTCTCATCCTCTTGCTCACTTGGATCCCAAACTTCTTGTGAAGACGCAGCAAGACGAGGCCGCCGCACAACCCGCACGATGGACGGTAGTTACTTCGCGGTTTATCGAACAGCCCGGCTCGAAGCGCCGCACCGAGGTTTCCAACCATTTTATTACCTTGAATTCCAAAGCGGGTTTATTCCGTCAACCTCTTAATCCGTCCGACTCCGATTATCAGGTCACCTCTCATTCATCCTCTGGCGAATCGTCAGCCACTCAACTGCCGCCACTGAAGATAGCTGTCGGGTAAGCCATCATGACCACATACTTGTCAATTTCTTACGTAATGTCGTGTCTTATTTCATTTCTTCAGGACCAAACCGAAACCCAGTAAAAAAGCTCGTTTGGAAAAAACCACTGAGGAAGCTGCCACCTCCGATCATGAGCAGGCACCGGATCATGACAATGTTGCTTTTGAAGATATTCCGAACAATCCCCCGGTTCAAGAAGATGTGACTCGGAGGAGAGGCCTACAGATGCTTCAATGTGCATTGATCCTCCTGCCAAAGACCATCCAAATCTGAAAAACCTCATAGTCCTGCCAAAGCCATTGTGTTCTTTCGGTCCGTCGAATCAAAAGACGACGACGTGGTAATTCTTGGAATAAGCCACTCGAACCGGGCAATCTGCTACCTTAACCCGGCACCTTGTGAAAGAGCACTCTGCGCTTTTAAGAAAGGAAAATGGAATGTAGAGCTGGAAACATATGCGCTATGAGCGCCAAGACCTTCATTCCGGATACTTAAACCGGCTTTACTGAGAGCCGTGACTATGAAGCGGCTTGGTGAAACCGATGAGAGACAAGTTTGAGGTAACACTCCTTTCTTAAATATCGATTATAGTAATCCTCGTAGCCCCCAAGGGCGGTTTGCAATCTGTGATCAAAGCGGCACTTTGATAATTTTCTCGATAGGTGTTGCAATTTTCCTTATAACCACCAAGGCCGGTTTATGTACGCAAACCTAAACCGGTATTCCAAAAGTCAAGCAGCAATGCTGTAGTAAAATGAAACAGCCATTAGCCCCCAAGTGCCGAGTTAAATCGTGTATTGAACTTGGGACTTTTCCATGTATTAGTTAACGAGAAAAAATTGAAGGTACATTAGCCCCAAGTGTCAAGCATATAACGATCTTTGTGTGGTTGAGACTTGCACTTTAATTCTTGGTGATGATGCTATGAACATGCAGGCTGATGTGGCGATCAAGGATGACGGATTGCGAATTACGGCAAGTATTGGAGACCCAACAGCCGAGATGCAGACAAGGCCAAGAAAGAACCGACGATTGCTCGGCTGCTGTAGAAGAAGCGAAGGACAAAATGAAGAAGGAACAGGCTATGCGGGCCATTGAAAAGGCCAACTTGCTCAAGCGGGCGGAAAATCAAGCCGCCCTTAAACCGGTGGTAGATGATCCGCGGCCGTGAAGCGGCAAGTACATTCTATGACGGCAGCCATCTTCGCACGCCCGCAAATAAGTGTAATTTACTTGTTACAGATCTCCGGCCTCCGGTTTAAAACTGTCCTGTTTATGAAATGCGAGCACACGCGTTGGGCACTTGGGGAATGACGTGCGGAAGAAACTAAAAGCTGTGTACACCTTAGTAGAACAGCTGTATACCGGAGCCCAACGTGTGATTACCACAATGTCACACAACAACCCGGCGCCGTCCTTGATCCAAGACACCTTGAACCGGCTATCCATCCTACCTTCCCGGATTGAGGAGGTAAAGAAGTCGGCTGCACGAACCGAGCCATCAACGCCTCGATCCGGGCCAAAGCCTGGGTGCCGGATTTTGATCCAGTGGAAGCAGCCCAGGGCTATCCCAGTGTGAAGGAAGATGGCTCAGACTTTAATGAAGAGGACTTGCGTGCAATAAACCGTGCAGTACGCCCACTTGCTTGTCAATTGGCGGAAGAAGCCGATTTGGAGCACTATCAAGCCCAATACAATGATCAGAACAAGCGTGTGTCCGCTCCAACTTTTGAGCCGGAAAATTTAATCCCTCAATCCGTAAGCACACTTACGCCCGACATTGAACCGTCAACTTTGATTCATGAAGAAGCTGTTTTTCAAGCGCTGATGGGCATCGACTGGACTTCTGTGGATTTAAAGCCAATGGGTAGAGAAGAGGATTTGAAGCGGGGAGGACGAAGAACAGATCTTGAACCGTAGCGGTTTAGAAAACAATGATCATTTGGGCCTTTGTGTTGCCTTGTAATAGTTTTAGCTAAACTTTGTTGCCTGGGTATGCCTTCGTGCATCGAGTGAACTTTGTTTGATTCGCAGTTCCTGCAATCAAAAGATAAAACTTCGGCGGCGGTGAGACCGCCTGCCGGTTTATGGCATCCAATATGTCTTTATGTATTGAAAATTTAATGAGTATTTGATACAAATACCTGCCATATCTGGGCATAAAGCTGGTGTAACCAATCTTGAAGCGGAGGCTTTCTTGTTAAAACCATAACCGTCTTGGGAGGCAATAACCTCCATATAGGCGTGCTGAATGAGCACTAGCCCCCAAGTTTTTCCATAAAGATGAACCGGGAAAAATTGGTAAACCGGAAAGAAAAAAAATGAAAACTTTGGATAATACCAGATCGTGCACTATCACTTGTTCTTGACGGCTAAACCGAAAAAATATTCATTATGTTGGAAACACAACAAAAATCAAATACCAAATATGGCAACAAAGGCAATAACTCTTTGTAAAAAAGGAGAGCTGCTTGGAGCTGGTCAGATGGCATTACCATGGTCAGATGCTACCAAGCCCCCCGAAGGTGTAGCGATGGTGCTAGTCAGCCAGTCCCCAAAAGACTCGTGGCGAGTCGCCGCCAAGTGGCGTGACATTGGTTCGGGTTCGACCAAGCCCCCAAGTGGCGCTGGCCCTAGTGGCCGACCAAGAGGCGTGACCGGTTCAGACGTGACCGTGTCCCCAAATGATCTAGTGGCTTTCGCCTATCAAGAGGTGTAGCACTGGTTCGGATACGACCAAGCCCCCAAATGATAAATATAATTGTCAAGGGGTAAACCGGAGGCCGCTTTGAAAAACAGAAACACTCCGTGTAACCACGCATGAAAAGAAAGACAGAGACCCCGCTTTGGCTGAGGCCCTGGTTTTTATTATATCGAAAGATAATATATACATTGTCATGCTATGTACATAAACTGAGCCGATGACTCATGTGTAATAAGGTCGAAGATGAGCTATATTCCACGGCCTGTTGGTCTCCTCCTCTGATGTACGTGAGTCTTTACGCTCTCGAATATCAACCAGATAATAGGAACCGTTGTGCAGATCCTTGCGACCACAAAGGGCCCTTCCCAAGGTGGGGATAGCTTGTGCATGTCTGTGCGGTCTTGGATGAGACGCGATACCAAATCGCCTTCTGAAAGGCTCTGGTTTTGATCCGCGGCTGTGATAACGACGAAGGTCTTCTTTGGTAAATTGTCGACCGAGCGGCTGCCATATCACGCTCCTCATCCAGCAGGTCCAAAGCGTCCTGTCGCGCCGCTTCATTGTCCGTTTCAACATAAGCCGCTACACGGGGCGAGTCGTGCCGAATATCACTGGGGAGAACTGCTTCCGCTCCATAAACCATGAAAAAAGGCGTGTAACCAGTAGACCGGTTTGGCGTAGTATTGATACTCCATAGCACCGATGGGAGCTCTTCAACCCAGCACCCTGGCGTCCTTTGTAATGGGACCAGAAGTCGCGGTTTGATGCCTCGCAAGATTTCCTGATTAGCACGCTCTGCCTGCCCGTTGGACTGGGGGTGCGCCACTGACGATACGTCAAGCCGGATATGCTCGCGTTCACAAAATTCTTTCATAGCTCCCTTGGACAGATTGGTGCCATTGTCAGTGATGATACTGTGTGGAAAGCCAAACCGGAAAATCACCTTTTGATGAACGCACCATTGTTGCGCATCACACTTCTCGACAGCTCGCTTCAATCCACTTGGTGAATTTGTCCACTGCCACCAACAGATGGGTCTTCTTATCTTTGGATCTCTTAAAAGGCCCGACCATATCCAGCCCCCACGTCGCAAACGGCCATGTTATCGGGATCATCCTCAACTCTGTGCGGTATATGGGCCCGCTCGAGAATTTCGACACCCATCGCGATGCTTGACCAAATCCTCCGCATCAAGATGAGCCGTTAACAAGTAGAATCCATGACGGAATGCCTTCGCCACGGGGACTTTGAACCGGCATGGTGCCCGCAATCCCCTTCATGGATTTCTCGTAAATTTCGCCACCTTCCTCGGGAAACACAGCGTTGAAACGCCTCAAACGCCGCGATGATGCAACTCACCATTGATAATCGTCATGGACTTGGAGCGCGGGTTACTGTTCGCCGTAACCTCATCGTCGGCAATTCTCCTCGAGTCATATACGCAAGATAAGGCACCGCCCAATCCGAATAGCGTGTAATGCTGCCACCAACCGGGCCTCCGGGTCGAATTGCCAAATCCGCTTCACCGTGGAGCCGAACCGACGGTTTGTGCAAGATGTCGAGGAAGACATTAGGGGAACGGTTTCTGCCGAGAACCCAGCCGGCTTAAAGCATCTGCCGCCGTTCTTCCGGCGATCCACATGATCTACTTGATATCCCTTGAAGCACCCCGCAATATTATCCACCTCTCGTCGATATGCAGCCATGAGGGGTCCTTAGAATCCCAAGTGCGGATACTTGCTGCGCCACCAGTCCGAAGTCACCAAAACACTTGACCCAGCTCAAGTTCATTTCCTTAGCCATCCGGAGACCATGGAGTAAAGCTTCAGACTCAGCTGCATTATTAGTACAAGGGAACATTAGACGGAGAACGAACAAAACTTATCACCTCGTGGGGAAGTTAACACGACTCCGACCCCGAGCCTTCCAACCGCTGGACCCATCAAGTGGATAGTCCGGTATGTATGATCCGGCTTCTCCTCGGTGCTTGTAACTCCGTCCAATCATTAATGAAGTCAACAAGCGCTTGTGATTTCACCGCCGCGGCGTGGTATATATTTGAGCCGTGCGGCCCAAGCTCGATGGCCCATTTTGCAATCCCGATCGCCTCCGGTTTTGTATGATATCACCCAAGGAGCTGAACTAACCATCGTAATAGGATGCCCTTGGAAATATTGTTTCAGCTTCGGTGGCCATAAAAACACCATAGACTAACTTCGCCAATGCGGATACCTCTGTTTGGATTCAATAAGTACCTCATCGATATAATAAACCGCCGTTGAACCGGATATTCCTTTCCGCCTCCTTACGCCGACCACAATGGCTACGCTCACGCTCGCGCATTGGCTGCCACATATAAGAACAACGGTTCGTTGTCAATGGAGCTGCAAGGACGGCGGATTGGCCAATTGCCGCTTTAGGTCCTCGAAGCTTCGTCCTTGGTGGACTCGCATTTAACCGATCTGTCTTCCTCAAAGATTCGGTATAAAGGAATAGCCTTCTCTCCAAGTCGGCTAATAAACCGGCTCAGCGCCGCAATCCGGCCTGCCAAGCGTTGAACGTCGTTGATACACTTTGGTTTAGCCAAGGAGGTGATCGCTTTAATTTTCTCCGGATTGGCTTCGATTCCTCTGTTGGACACCAGAACCCCAATAGCTTGCCGCGGGACACCAAAAACACATTTGGCGGATTAAGCATCATCTTATAATACGCAGGTTGTCGAAGGTCTCCTTCAAATCGCCCTGGCGTCTCCTTCATCTTGATTTCACCACAATGTCATCCACATAGGCATGCACATTGCGCCAATCTGTATGCAAACAATTTCGCACACACCGCCGATATGTGGCTTGGGCGCTCTTGAGCCCGAAGGCATAGATACATAGCGAAGGCTCCAAAGGGAGTTATAAACGCCGTTTTCTCCTGGTCCTTGATCGCCATCTTGATTTGATGATATCCGAGTACGCGCCCAAGAAACTTAAACGCCACATCCTGCCGTGGCATCGATAATCTGATCAATGCGGGGAGAGCAAAGGATCCGCCGGACAAGCTTTGTTAAGATCTGTGTAGTCCACACACATACGCCAGTGCCGTTTTCTTAAGGACTAGCACCGGATTAGCGAGCCACTCGATGAAACACCTCGATGATAAAACCAGCTGCCGAAGCTTCGGCTACTTCTTCTCAATGGCCTTGCGCCTTTCCTCATTAAACCGGCGGAGAAACTGTTTCACGGTTTATACTTAGGATCCACATTAAGTGTGTGCTCGGCGAGTTCCTCGGTACACGGCATGTCGAAGGCTTCCATGCAAAATGTCCGGTTCTCACAGATGAACTCGATGAGCGCGCCTTCCTATTTGGGATCCGAGTTGGCACCGATGGTGAATTGCTTAGATGAATCGCTTTGGTACAAAGTCAACAAGCTTGGTTTCACCGCCGATTTGAATTTCAGATCGACTCATGCTCCGTAGTAGGCTTCTTCAGAGGGTCATATCCGCCGGATCAACATTATCCTTATAGAACTTCAACTCCTCTCAGTAGTACAGATCAACCTGCGAAGCTGCATCTCCTTCCTCACATTCCAAAGCGACTCGGCGACTTCCGTGCACCGTTATTGTTCCTTTGTAACCCGGCATTTTAAGCTGCAAGTAGATATAACAAGGTCGCGCCATGAACTTGGCATAAGCCGGCCGCCCAAACAGGGCATGATATGGGCTCCGAATTTTTACCACTTCAAAGGTTAGCTTTTCAGACCGAGAATCATGCTCGTCTCCAAAGGCCACATCCAAGGCTATCTTGCCAATGGGATAAGCAGATTTGCCTGGCACTACACCATGGAACACCGTGTTGGACGGTCTGAGATCTTTATCTGTGAGACCCATGCGACGGAAAGTGTCATAATACAATATATTGATGCTGCTTCCTCCATCCATAAGCACCTTAGTAAACTTATAGCCCCCAACTTGGGGGTCCACCACCAAAGCCGGTGACCGGATTATCAACCCGGGGATGGTCCTCTCGCTCCATATGATCGGCTGTTACGACCAGCGTAAATACCGTGGCACGGCCGGTTCAAGCAATTATTGCCCGTTTGTGAAGCTTCCTATCCCGCTTGTCCAAACTGGTTGTGAAAACATGATATTGCCCGCCGTTCAACTGCTTTGGCTGGCTCGATAGCTTTGACTGCTGCTGCTGCTCTTGGCTACCTTGATTGTTACGGTTGTTGAAATTGCTCGTTGTGCCTGAACCGAAGCTCCGTCTTGACCCGCCCATGAAAACCGGAACTGAACCGCCACCGATCCTTGATCATATCGGAAAGCATCGAGTTTTGAACGCTTGCATAATAGAACAGTCCTTCCAAAGATGATTGGATGGGTTTTCTTTCGTCCGTGTTTGGGACAGGCTGATTCGACAAGTAATTCAAACGTTACGCACCAGCATTTGGACCCGATTCGCTTTGCCTCACGCGCGGGCCTCTGTCCTGCGCATTAGTGTTAGCTACAAAATCATCACCTTGCGCTTGCCCCGATTTCCATGACCTGCCGGTTTGGCATCTTTCGCTGCTTGAGTTGCCATTCTTCTTTCCCTTCCCTGCTTCGTCATCATCTACCTCAGGATCCTTGGTACTATCTGAATCGGCATATTTCACCAAAGCGGTCATGAGGGTTCCTGTATCATTGCAGAACCGCTTCATACGCCCACTTCATTTGAGAGGCTCAAACCGCGGTTGCTTTCTAGCGTGATGATCGCCGAGTCGGCGTTGATCCGGTCGAGGAATGTAAAATCTCAGATACACGGCGTACCCAACGGGTTGTGGACTCCCCTTCTTCCTGAACGCAAGCCGCCAAATCCACTATAGACTTCGGCTGTTTACATGTATCTTTGAAATTCTGGATAAACTGGGCCCGTAACTGACCCCATGAACTGATCGAATTGGGCGGCGGGCTTTTCAACCAAGTACGGGCCGTGCCCTCCATCATCATGGTGAAGTACTTTGCACATGCCGCTTCATCAACGTCAAGCATCTCCATGGCCATCTCGTAACTCTCAACCCACGCCTCAGGGGATAAATCTGCAGTGTAATTCGGCACCTTACGCGGGCCCTTAAAATCCTTAGGCAAGCACGCGTGCGCAAAGCGGGGTTAAACAGGCACTCCCAAAGCGGAGGAGACTCTGGTCTGTGAAGGAGGTAGGGCGAACGGCGTGTCTTGAACCGCATCACCTGTGCTGCCAACTCGGCCTCCCTGCGAGCCGGGCCCGATCTACCACCTCCCGAGCATTACGGCGCTGCCTATCGGGTTGTTGCCTCGGGCGCTTCTCGGTCCCAGCGTTATTTGACAGGGCGGTTCATCCATCGCCTCTTGTAGCTCGGCTTGGACGGGTGTAGAGTGAATCCGATCGCGGCTATATGAATATGCTTCTGCTTTGGGTTAGTGCAGTCCGAGAAGCTCCTTAACCGGCGTGTCTCAATTGCTTGTGGGGAATCTCCTTCGTTGGGATTGCCTCCAATCGCGCTGCAGCCGCAACAAGGTTGTCCATAGGGTTAGAGTAATGCCGGGCGTCATGTGTCGGCGGAGGCATCACCGTATTCTGCTGCGGGGCTCCATCTGGCGTGGCTGGACCGTCGCCCTGCTCTGGCGCTTCGATCCGGTTTACCTCCTGTCTTTGGGGCAGGTTCTTTGGTCCGCTCGTGTGTCGAAGAGGTTTCTAGGGTCAAATCCGGATGGCGGCGCGATCTGTACTTCCGCCTTAACACCTCTGCGACGCTCTCGGTCGAGCATGAGTCGTAAGCTATGCGCATCTAAAGCGCCCGCCACGAGGCCATGCGCTCCTTTTTCGCCGCTAGATCCGCTTTGGCTGCGTGATCGCTCTCTCACCTTTGCAATCTCGCATTATGAGCCTCTTGATCTGCGGATTATCCTCCGCCATGAGCGCCGCCATTGCATCAAACAGATCGACAAAACTTGAACCGGCGGACGACCGAGCCTCCTCCCCGCTGCCGCCGCTGAACCGGAAAGTATCGCTGCTGCGGTCGACGAAAGGTTTGCGACCTGCGTACCGGCCATGAATACGCCGATCCGGTTCAGCTGGCTTGGGGGGTCCGGAATACTGTCACCGTCGGAACAGCCCCCGATCATACCATCCTGCAGCTGGTACAATGACTCTGTCTCTCTGCTGAAGATTCATCGCCGGAATAAAGCGGTCTCGCTACCGTACTCTGAACCGGCATCATACTCCCCTCCATGGGTAACTCCGACGAAGACGTGCCTTGCGGCCGGTTTAGCCCGGGCTGGTTGCGCGCGCTGAGCCGTCTCGACGAGGTCGGTGCTGACGTCCGGCTCGGGCCCTCCGATCTTGCCGATGAACACGTGTATATCGCCGAAGGGGACCCGGTATCCATACTCAATTGAATCGGCCTCGGGACCCCATCCGGTGTTGTCGATGTAGATGCGGCCACGACGACTCTTAGTCATCCGGCCCACGACGTAGCCTTCGAGTCCTTTGAGCTTGCCCTCCAAGATCGCCAAACCATCGTGCGATAGCCCCACGGTGGGCGCCAACTGTCGTGGATTTGTTACGGCAGATGTCCTAGTATGAGGACTTAGTCGTGGAGCCATCGCTACGGGTTTACTTGTAGGGGTTAAAACGGACACAAAGACACGAGGGTTTATACTAGTTCGGCCCCTTCGATGAAGGTAAAGGCCTACGTCTAGTTGTGATGGAATTGATGTAGTCTCGATGGCTAGGGAGCAAATAAGCTTCGCCTAGGCTCGAGCTGTTGTTGTCTCTCCTGAACCGCCGGGTCGCCCCTTATATACAGAAAGGACGCCCGTCGGTTTGGAGAATCCCAACCGGCTCATACTCGTATCCCGGTTGGTATCTCTCTATTCCTAACTTACAATACAAGTCATACATCAGGCTAGTCACGGCTACCAGCGTTAAACCGACTATAGGCCTTGGGCCTTTTCATAGCCACACCTCTAGCAGAGCTAACCCGGCCCAATCATCGGCCGGTTTACACCTAGTGGTGATATCCCCAACACTATCCATGACGAGGAGGGAGTAGTTCACCCTCGAGGCTGAGGGTATGTACCAATAGCTATGTGTTTGATCTCTCTCTCTCTCTCGTGTTCTCTCTCGTGTTCCATCTATGGCACGGTCTTGATGTATCCCGAGCTTTGCTATTGTAGTTGGATCTTATGATGTTTCTCCCCCTCTACTCTCTTGTGATGAATTGAGTTTCCCCTTTGAAGTGTCTTATCGGATTGAGTCTTTTATGAGAACACTTGATGTATGTCTTGCCATGATTATCTGTGGTGACAATGGGATATCATGTGCCACTTGATGTATGTTTTGGTGATCAACTTGCGGGTTTTGTGACATTGGGAACCTATGCATAGGGGTTGGCACACGTTCTTGACTCTTCGATAGAAACTTTGGGGCACTCTTTGAAGTACTTTTATGTTGGTTGGATGAATCTGAGATTGTGTGATGCATATCGTATAATCATGGCCACGGATACTTGAGGTGACAATGGAGTATCTAGGTGACATTAGGGTTTTGGTTGATTTGTGTCTTAAGGTGTTATTCTAGTATGAACTCTATGATGGATCGAGCGGAAAGAATAGCTTTATGTTATTTTACTACGAACTCTTGAATAGATAGAACAGAAAGGATAACTTTCAAGTGGTTTCGTACCCTACCATGATCTCTACGTTTGTTCTCCGCTATTAGTGGCTTTGGAGTGACTCTTTGTTGCATGTTGAGGGCTTGTTATATTATCTATCTATGTTATTATTGTTGAGAGAACTTGCATTAGTGAAAGTATGAACCCTAGGCCTTGTTTCCTATCATTGCAATACCGTTTACACTCACTTTTATCACTTGTTATCTTGCTGTTTTTATCATTTCAGATTACAAAAACCTATATCTACCATCCATATTGCACTTGTATCACCATCTCTTCGCCGAACTAGTGCACCTATACAATTTACCATTGTATTGGGTGTGTTGGGGACACAAGAGACTTTTTGTTATTTGGTTGTAGGGTTGTTTGAGAGAGACCATCTTCATCCTACGCCTCCTACGGATTGATAAAACTTAGGTCATCCACTTGAGGGAAATTTGCTACTGTCCTACAAACATGTGCACTTGCAGGCCCAACAACGTCTACAAGAAGAAGGTTGTGTAGTAGACATCAAGCTCTTTTCTGGCGCCGTTGCCGGGGAGGTGAGTGCTTGAAGGTATATCTTTAGTTTCTTGCAATCGAATCTTTTTGTTTCTTGTTTTAGCACTAGTTAGTCTATAATCGAAAATTACAAAAAAAAATGGAGTTAAGTTTGTCTCATACGCTTCACCTTTTTAATATCTTTCGTGAGTATGATGGAAAGGATAATTGTGCTCAAGTGCTAGAAGAAGAAATCTCTAAATTGTTTGGCACTAAATCTTTGAATGATGAGCATGATTGCAATGTTGTTAGTACGAATTTTTTGAATATCCATGATGCTAATGATGATTGCACTAATTATGATGAAAATATCTCTTATGAGCATGTCAACTTTTGTGGAGTGCATGTTTGCATGAACACACCAAATAGAGAAGATATTTATTGCAAGAGGCATAAGCACTTAGAAACTAAATTGTTGCAAGAAAGGCTAGATGTTTGTGCTGAAAATTTAAATTTTCTTGGCCGTACTTGTGGACTTTGCAATGAAAGTGGTCATTTAGCTATCCGATGCAAATTGTTTCATGATCTAATCGTGTCCAAAATTGTGATGAGTTGATTTCTCTTGCACATTATAATGAGCTTAGCTTGCTTATGGGTTGCGAAGAAATGAAACGTTTAACTAATTATCTTCCAGAATTTGCCCGTTACAAACTTATTGGTTTTGATCTAGAGGAAATTTATATGTATTGTGCGGTGAATTGTATTGAAAATCCTTATATTGCCAATTACATAAGGAAAAGAAAGAAAATGGAAGGTGAGTCCCAATCTCCTCCTATTATTTCTTATGATGAATCAGGTAACGAGGAGGAGCCTTCTATTCAACCAATCTCGTCAATACGGAGCTCAAAGAGGAAGGTTGAACCCACACATAATGTGAAGAAGAAGAAGAAAAGAAGGAGCAACAAAGGTAGAAAGGTATCCCTCCCGAATGATGTTGCTCCTACTACTCATTGTGATGATGATAATTGCTATACTATTGGTGCTATCAATATTTTCAATGATGAGAGTGATTATGCTTATGATATGAAAGGGCCCAAGCTTGGGGAAGCTATGTTTGATTGGGATGAAATATTTGAGAATATATTTGCTGGAATTAATGTTTGTCCCAAGCTTGGGGATGCTATATTTAATGAAGATGGTATTTTTAGCATCCCAAGTTTTGATATGCAAAGTTGTTATGATGATAGCATGCCTCCTACCTATGATGATTATATTGATGAAAGTGGGTTCAGAAGAGAGTCAACTTTAGAAAGTAGTGATCCCACTATTTTGGAGGATGTTAAATTTTATTGTGATGAATACGAAAGTGGATTTGGAAGAGTGTCAACTTTATTTAGTGATTCCACTATCTTGGGAGAGGTTTCAATCGATTATGATGAGAACGAAGTTGCTACTTATGATGATTATTGTGATGAAACTTATGCTATAAAAAGTAGTGATGATTATATTTACAAATCTTGTCATGATTATGACTAGTACAAATGCCCGTGCGTTGCACCGGGCAAAAAAAAAGACACAACCAGCTTCATATTCCATTGTGCACCATTTTATATATCCAATTTTAATAAACTTTGATGATAAGGTAAAACTGATTATTGCTTTTTGTAGAATCAAGTTTGGACATGAAAAAGCCAACTTAGGGTTCTTCATTAGATGCAAGAGCAGTTTTGCATGGAGTAGTTTGTCAATTGTTTTTTTTTTGGCTTTCCAAAAAACCATGAAAATTTTCTTATTAAGTTAATGTTTACATAAAAATTGGAACACTTCTTTAAGAATCTTAAATGTTTATGAAAATTAGAGTATTTCTCTAAAGAAACACATTTTTAACAGATGTTTTTTCTTTATAAAATGCTTGATTTTTTTATACATTTCTAAATGAATTTTTTTTTAGTAAAAATGGAACTTTTTTGGGGAAATTTTTGTGATTTAAAGGAAAGTGCACACATATTTTTTTTGAAACAAAAATAGTGTGAACATGTGTAAAACTGTTATCATTTTTAAACTAATTTCTTCAGTAAACAAATTAAACCAGCCACATGCAAGGTCGGGTCCTGAGCTCTCTATATAGATATAAATCGAAAGAGTTGATCTTTAGATTACTAAGTAAAACCAAGTATCACAGTAAGACGAAGACCCAAATGTGTAATCGGAATATATCAAGTCCTGAAGAATAATCTTAGGTGTTTTACAGTTAGTGGGCGGACACATGACCACCAGTATAGCACTACCCATTTTCCAATCAATTGTTTTGTCCAAGCACCATCAGCTGCTCATTACGGAGAGTCGAAGAGCATTGAAGCAAAGCGGCAACAAGCTAACTTTTTGGCTGATCTCCAGCAACAGAGGCGGCAAGGTCAAGTCAAGCCTGACAAACATGTCCTTCAGGGTGTATGACGTGTGTTGTTCCTGTGTGACGGCATGCCAAAGAGTTCCCGCCCATCTCGCCGCTGGTGTCGTACATAGGGTGGCAGGAAGGCATCACGGCGAGCCACCGTGGTGGTCGGTGGCGACCTGGTTGCTGAGACACCAACGTGCATGTCAATTGTTAACGACGCCAAAGTGTCTCACAATAAAATTTACTGGAAATAGTTTCAATTTTTTTTACTGGAAATACCAGTCTATATATCTCAACATCAGGAGATGCAGGACCTCATCATATATTGGGTCTTTAACATAATCAAATACATGGTCAGAGTGTTCCTGACATTGATGGTTTTTGAAATCTGTTTCTAATATTCTATAAGTTAGCCATGAACCAGGTTTGCTATTCTATAAGTTAGCCATGAACAAGGTTTACACCATCTGTGAAATGACAGTAATTCTGGAAAATAAAAATAATAAGAGAACCACTACAGCTAGTAAGAAAATCATGACAAGATATAGACGGAAAGAATGCTTAGTACAGCTGCAATTAAAGGGTTGCTTTCAGTCAAGGAATGCATGACTTCAATAGCAAAATGTGATGATATTTGTGGAAATAAAATAACAAGAGCACTGCAACTGCTAGTAAAAGCAAATATTATCCAACATGGTAATTTCAACCAGCACATCAGTTGATTTTGTAAGACAGAACTTTTATTTATCTTCACAAGTAATAGTTTTTCCAAAGATGGTTCTATTGCTATCTGGGCACATAGATCATGGTCAGTCAATGCATAATGTGTGAAAAGTCAAATAATTTAAGAAAATATTGAATACAAAAGTACACATAATAAATCAAAAAATTACCTTGTGGGAGATAAATAATATACAATTCTTTCGGAGCATCATGTAAACATAACACTCTAGGCCAAACTAACGCAAGCAAGAGATGCTTTCTATGAATTAGCATTGTGTTCCAGTCCTGTGGATGCTATATCATTAGAGAATAACAACTCAAACAACTATAAACCTTGTTTCGTGGTTGATATGATCAAACACCACAACAATAATGTACTGTACATAATTAGAAGTTTAAAAATATATCGAAATATATTACTTCATGGGAACGGTTTGGGTATAATTTTGGGGAGAAATACCTTATAAAAATACGAAGATATGTTTTAGTTCTAATGAGAAGGAACAGTCACCCTACCGCTTAGTTTGTGCAATGGATGTAAAAAATTAGTAAGCAGCAGAATCCTTGAAAATACTCTTCCAATGGATCGACATGTGTAAAGCATACATATATTACAGCCTTGTCAGCAAAATTGAGAAATGTTGGGCATCGCAATTCCTATGAGCAGAATTGGAGTTTCTGGAGAAGAGATTTCTAAATATTGAAGATGCCTCTTTGCCAGAATGGCTAATCAACATGTTTATAAAATAGATTGAACAGTAACATAGTGGAAGTAAACCAAACCTTCTTATACTAACTATGTCAAGTTTCAGTGTTACATGAACACAACCCAACTACGGCGACTCTGTATTGTCGTCGGGCGGCCAGAGACCACCCAATACAACCTCGTTCCTAAAGTACGCCAATGGAATTGATTAAATTAACCTGTAAAAATAATAACCAGTACCTACGAGCATTAGAGTATACTAAGTCATTACTACATGGAGCTGGAGCTGCAGTTTGTTTTAGATATGTACGTAAGTTAGTAGCTGATGTAATTCTAGCAGCACCTCAGTTGTCGCTGAGCTCCTGTGTACAACCTGAAACAAAGGAAATAAACTACAGGATGGAGGCTATAGAACATACGCTTGATGGAATACCTTAAATTAAACTTTTGGGTTATGCTGCATAGAAACATCTCATTCCGGTGCTTCCCTGGAACAGAAAGAAGAACAAACGATTATGATCGACCAATTTGTTCCCTGATCCAGAAAGGAAAATAAGATAAGCATGCCCGCCACGAAGTCTGCGATGGTGGTTGTGAGCGCGGCTTGTGAAGTGAGCATGTTTGCATCAACAAGAGAAATAAGAGGAACCAGGTCAGTAATCTTAAATAGGGTGAATGTGGACAAGAAGCAATCGATCATCTCACCTTGACGGCTTCACCCAGGATGGTGAACATTGGTAGCAGCTGCCTACGCAGCACTACTGCGCCACCAACGCGAACTGATCCTATTATGATCTAAATACAGTCGTTGCCCTGTACCTTCTTTAACCAAACAAAATTCAGTCGCTGGCACTGCACCTTCTTTCGTTGTTGCATGTCGTACCTCATCCTCTTCCTCGCATCCTGCAGCAGTGAGATCCAGGACTGACGATGCAACGCTAGGAGCCGATGTTGGCCAGATCCCGACGGCGGCGAGCCGAGGCTGCCTGATAGGCCTACGGGCGCCAGGAGGGAAGACGTCCCTTGTTGCCTGTAGAAAATGAGGTGAGCTTTGGGGTCCCCGTCGATGGCCGCCGAGAGCCATCGGTGGCCTCCGCTCGTATCCGGCTGGGGCCCCTCTCTTACTCTGCTTCGACGGCCAATCTCGGCTGAGGCTCTCGTTTGCCGCCGCCGGGCTTGGTGAGCTGCGGCGGCGGCAGAGGAACCATCGTCTTCTCGTGCGGGGCAGCAATCGTATGAAACGTTTTTTCCCACTTACGGTCCAGCTACGGTGGACTGCGGGTTGAGTAAGGAAAACCACAGGGGCTTTTTGAAAAAACTCTGCGACGGTGAACCCGGAGACCCAATCCGTACTTTATTATTAGGGAAAGATTACCCTTTTTCTGAACATTACTCTTTTAATGTGGAAACAATTTTTAGTGTTCAAGTCTCTTATGATACCCCCACTATTATTCATGAGAAGAATTTTGCTTATGTGGAGAGTAGTAAATTTTCTATGCTAGTAGATCATGAAAAGAATGCTTTAGGTACTGGTTGTATTGTTGAATTTATTCATGATGCTACTGAAAATTATTATGAGGGAGGAACATATGCTTGTAGGAGTTGCAATAATATCAAGTTTCCTCTCTATGTGCTTCAAGTTTTGAAGCTATGCTTGTTTTACCTTCCTATGCTAGTTGATTATCGTTCCCATAAGTTGTTTGCTCACAAAATCCCTATGCATAGAAAGTGGGTTAGACTTAAATGGGCTAGTCATATGCTTCATGATGCTCCCGTTATGTTTCAATTCTTATCCTTTATGTGCGCATCATTGCCGTCTTCATGCCTAGCTAGAAAGGCATTAAAGAAAAGCGCTTGTTGGGAGATGACCCAATATTTATCCATACTGTTTTTGTATGTTCACATGATTATGCTACTGTAGTAATCATGTTTTATAGCTTTTGTTTCAATAAAGTGCCAAGTAAGACCTTTAGGATGGCTTACGGTGATAGTTGTGTTGATTCTGCTGAAAATCAGAAACTTTTGCACCCAGTAAATTAGTTTTGTTAATTCACAGAAACATGCTTATGATCTGATTCTTTTTGCTCTGGATTTGTACACGCATTTTTTAGGACTTCCTAATTTGGTAGAATTTTGGAGTTCCAGTATCGTTTGATACTGATTACTACAGACTGTTACTGCTTTTTGTGATTCTGTTTTCTATGTGTTGTTTGCTTATTTTGATGAATCTATGAGTAGTATCGAAGGGTATGAGCCATAGATAAGTTGGAGTACAGTAGATATTACACCAAAAGGAATTTATAATGAGTTCATTACAGTACCTAAGTGATGGTTTTATTTTCTTATACTAACGGAGCTTACGAGTTTTCTGTTGAGTTTTGTGTTGTGGAGTTTTCAAGTTTTGGGTAAAGATTTGAGGGACTATGGAATAAGGAGTGGCAAGAGCCTAAGCTTGGGGATGCCCAAGGCACCGCAAGGTAATATTCAAGGACAACCAAGAGCCTAAGTTTGGGGATGCCCCGGAAGGCATCCCCTCTTTCGTCCACTTCCATCGGTAATTTACTTGGAGCTATAATTTTATTCACCACATGATATGTGTTTTGCTTGGACCGTCTTGTATTATTTGCGCCTCTACTTGTTAGTTTACCACAATCATCCTTGCTGTACACACCTTTTGAGAGAGCCATACATGATTTGGAATTTGTTAGAATACTCTATGTGCTTCACTTATATCTTTTGAGCTTGATAGTTTTGCTCATAGTACTTCACTTATATCTTTTGAGCGTGATAATTTTTGCTCTATGCTTCACTTATATCTTTTAGAGCACGGTGGTGGATTTGTTTTAAAGAAACTATTGATCTCTCATGCTTCACTTAGATTATTTTGAGAGTCGTTAATAGCATGGTAATTTGCTTAATGTTAATATACTTAGTGTTCAAGATATGTGAAACTTTCTTTTGAGAGAATTGAATACTAAGATAAGTTTGATGCTTGATAATTGTTTTGAGATATGGAGGTGATAATATCAAAGTCGTGCTAGTTGGGTAATTGTGAATTTGAGAAATGTTTGTGTTGAAGTTTGCAAGTCCTGTAGCATGCACGTATGGTTAAAGTTGTGTAACAACTTTGAAACATGGAGTGTACCTGGCTTGTGCAACCTTATGAATGGCGGTCGGGGACGAGCGATGGTCTTTTCCTACCAATCTATCCCCCTAGGAGCATGCGCGTAGTACTTGATTTTTGATGACTTCTAAATTTTTGCAATAAGTATATGAGTTCTTTTGACTAATGTTGAGTCCATGGATTATACGCACTCTCACCTTTCCGCCTTTGCTAGCCTCTTCGGTACCGTGCATTGCCCTTTCTCACCTTGAGAGTTGGCGCAAACTTCGCCGGTGCATCCAAACCCCGTGATACAATACGCTCTATCACACATAAACCTCCTTATATCTTCCTCAAAACAGCCACCATACCTACCTATCATGGCATTTTCATAGCCATTCCGAGATATATTGCCATGCAACTTCCACCATCATCATCATCATGACATACATTACTTTTGTCATATTGCCATTGCATGATCATGTAGTTGACATCGTATTTGTGGCAAAGCCACCATGCATTATTTTCCATACATGTCACTCTTGATTCATTGCACCATCCCGATACACCGCCGGAGGCATTCATATAGAGTCATATCTTGTTCTAAGCTTCGAGTTGTAATCCTTATGTTGTAATCAATAGAAGTGTGATAATCATCATTATTAGAGCATTGCCCAAATAAAAAAAAAGAGAAAGGCCAAAAGAAAAAAATAAAGGCCCAAAAAATATATATATAAAAAAAGGGGTAATGCTACTATCTCTTTTTCCACACTTGTGCTTCAAAGTAGCACCTTGTTCTTCATGTAGTGAGTCTCATATATTGTGCTTCAAAGTAGCACCTTGTTCTTCATGTAGTGAGTCTCATAAGTTGTCTTTTCATACTAGTGGGAATTTTTCATTATAGAACTTGGCTTGTATATTCCTATGATGGGCTTCCTCAAATGCCCTAGGTCTTCATGAGCAAGCAAGTTGGATGCACACCCACTAGTTTCTTTTTTTGTTGAGCATTCATAGCTCTAGTGCATCCGTTGCATGGCAATCCCTACTCCTCATGTTGACATCAATTGATGGGCATCTCCATAGCCCGTTGATTAGCCTCGTCAATGTGAGACTTTCTCCTTTTTTGTCTTCTCCACACAATCCCCATCATCATATTCTATTCCACCCATAGTGCTATATCCATGGCTCATGCTCATGTATTGCGTGAAGGTTGAAAAAGTTTGAGATTATTTAAGTATGAAACAATTGCTTGGCTTGTCATCGGGGGTATAGAAGTTGGGATCATCTTTGTGTGACGAAAATGAAGCAAAGCCTAACTATATGATTTTGTAGGGATGAACTTTCTTTTGCCATGTTATTTTGAGAAGACATGATTGCTTTGATTAGTATGCTTGAAGTATTATTATTTTTGTGTCAATATGAACTTTTGTCTTGAATCTTTCGGATCTGAATATTCATATCACAATTAAGAAGATTTATATTGAAATTATGCCAAAGTATCACTCTGCATCAAAAATTCTTTTTTATCATTTACCTACTCGAGGACGAGCAGGAATTAAGCTTGGGAATGCTTGATATGTCTCCAACGTATCTATAATTTTTTATTGCTCCATGCTACTTTATCTACTGTTTTAGGCAATATTGGGCTTTATTATCCACTTTTATATTATTTTTGGGACTAACTTATTAACCCGAGGCCCAGCCCAGATTTGCTGTTTTATGCCTATTTTAGTGTTTCGAGGAAAAGGAATATCAGACGGAGTCAAAACGGAACGAAATCAACTGGAGAAGTTATTTTTGGAAGGAAAGCAACCCAGGGAACTTGGAGTGCACGTCGGGGTGACACGGGCTGCTCACGAGGGTGGGGGCGCGCCCACCCCCCCCCCCCCCGGGCGCGCCCCCCTGCCTCGTGGGGCCCCCGTAGCTCCTCCGACGTATCCCCTGAACCCATATATACTCTTGTACCCAAAAACTTCCAGAACAGAAGATAGATCGGGAGTTCCGCCAACGCAAGCCTCTATAGCCACCAAAAACCTCTCGGGAGCCCTTCCCGGCACCGTGCCGAAGGGAGAACCCATCACTGGTGGCCATCTTCATCATGCCGACGCTATCCATGACGAGGAGGGAGTAGTTCACCCTCAGGGCTGAGGGTATGTACCAATAGCTATGTGTTTGATCTCTCTCTCTCTCTCGTGTTCTCTCTCGTGTTCCATCTATGGCACGATCTTGATGTATCCCGAGCTTTGCTATTGTAGTTGGATCTTATGATGTTTCTCCCCCTCTACTCTCTTGTGATGAATTGAGTTTCCTCTTTGAAGTTGTCTTATCGGATTGAGTTTTTTATGAGAACACTTGATGTATGTCTTGCTGCGATTATCTGTGGTGACAATGGGATATCATGTGCCACTTGATGTATGTTTTGGTGATCAACTTGCGGGTTTCGTGACATTGGGAACCTATGCATAGGGGTTGGCACACGTTCTTAACTCTCTGATAGAAACTTTGGGGCAGTCTTTGAAGTACTTTTATATTGGTTGGATGACTCTGAGATTGTGTGATGCATATCGTATAATCATGCCCACGGATACTTGAGGTGACAATGGAGTATCTAGGTGACATTAGGGTTTTGGTTGATTTGTGTCTTAAGGTGTTATTCTAGTATGAACTCTATAATGGATCGAGCGGAAAGAATAGCTTTATGTTGTTTTACTACGAACTCTTGAATAGATAGAACAGAAAGGATAACTTTGAGGTGGTTTCATACCCTACCATGATCTCTACGTTTGTTCTTCGCTATTAGTGGCTTTGGAGTGACTCTTTGTTGCATGTTGAGGGCTTGTTATATTATCTATCTATGTTATTATTGTTGAGAGAACTTGTACTAGTGAAAGTATGAACCCTAGGCCTTGTTTCCTATCATTGCAATACCGTTTACGCTCACTTTTATCACTTGTTTCCTTGCTATTTTTATTATTTCAGATTACAAAAACCTATATCTACCATCCATATTGCACTTGTATCACCATCTCTTCGCCGAACTAGTGCACCTATACAATTTACCATTGTATTGTGTGTGTTGGGGACACAAGAGACTTTTTGTTATTTGGTTGCAGGGTTGTTTGGGAGAGACCATCTTCATCCTATGCCTCCTACGGATTAATAAACCTTAGGTCATCCACTTGAGGGAAATTTGCTACTGTCCTACAAACCTGTGCACTTGCAGGCCCAACAACGTCTACAAGAAGAAGGTTGTGTAGTAGACATCAACCTATTAACCGGAGGCCCGGCCCAGAATTGTTGTTTTTTCCTATTTCAGTGTTTCGAAGAAACGGAATATCAAACGGAGTCCAAACGGAATGAAACCTTCAGAAACGTGATTTTCTCACCGAACGTGATCCAGGAGACTTGGACCCTACTCCAAGAAGTAACAGAGACGGTCACGGGGGTGGGGGCGCCCCCCCTAGGGCGTGCCCCCTGCCTCGTGGACCCCCTGTTGCTCCACCGACGTACTCATTCCTCCTATATATACCAACGTACCCCCAAACGATCAAAACAGGAACCAAAAACCTAATTCCACCGCTGCAAGTTCCTGTATCCACGAGATCCCATCTTGGGGCCTATTCCGGAGCTCCGCCGGAGCGGGCATCCACCATGGAGGGCTTCTACATCAACACCATAGCCCCTCCGATGAAGTGTGAGTAGTTTACTTCAGACCTTCGGGTCCATAGCTAGTAGCCAAATGGCTTCTTCTCTCTTTTAGGATCTCAATACAATGTTCTCCCCCTCTCTCGTGGAGATATATTCGATGTAATCTTGTTTTTGCGGTGTGTTTGTTGAGACCGATGAATTGTGGGTTTATGATCCAGCTTATCTATGAATAATATTTGAATCTTCTCTGAATTCTTTTATGTATGATTGGTTATCTTTGCAAGTCTCTTAGAATTATCCGTTTGGTTTGGCCAACTAGATTGGTAGTTCTTGCAACGGGAGAAGTGTTTAGCTTTGGGTTCAATCTTGTGGTGTCCTTTCCCAGTGAAAGAAGGGGCAGCAAGGCACGTATTGTATTGTTGCCATCGAGGATAACAAGATGGTTTTTTTATCATATTGCATGAATTTATCCCTCTACATCATGTCATCTTGCTTAGGCGTTACTGCTTTTTAACTTAATACTCTAGATGCATGTTGGATAGCGGTCGATGAGTGGAGTAATAGTAGTAGATGCGAGAATCGTTTGGTCTACTTGTCTTGGACGTGATGCCTATATACACATACCTAGATATACTCATAACTATGCTCGATTCATCAATTGCTCAACAATAATTTGTTCACCCTTGTAGAATATCTATGCTCTTGAGAGAAGCCACTAGTGAAACCTATGGCCCCCGGGTCTATTCTCATCATATCAATCTCCATTACTTTAATACTTGCTTTGTTTTTACTTTGCCTTTTACTTTTCACTTTGCATATATATACCAAAAATACCAAAAAAATTATTTATCATCTCTATCAGATCTCACTCTCGTAAGTGACCGTGAAGGGATTGACAACCCCTAATCTCGTTGGTTGCGAGGAGCTATCGTTTTGTGTAGGTATGAGGGACTTGTGTGTGGCCTCCTATTGGATTGATACCTTGGTTCTCAAAAACTGAGGGAAATACTTACGCTACTTTGCTGCATCATCCTCTCCTCTTCGGGGAAATCCAACGCAGTGCTCAAGAGGTAGCAAGAAGAATTTCTGGCGCCGTTGTCGGGGAGGTTCACGCAAGAGCAAGTCAACCATACCAAGTACCCATCACAATCCCTATCTCTCGCATTACATAATTTGCCATTTGCCTCTCGTTTTCCTCTCCCCCACTTCACCCTTGCCGTTTTATTCGCCCTCTCTTTCCCAATCTCCTCCTCTTTTTCCCGTTGCCTTTCTGTTTGCTTGTGTGTTGGATTACTTGTTGCCATGGCGCAAGATAATACCAAATTGTGTGACTTCTCGAATACCAATAATAATGATTTCCTTAGTACTCCGATTGCTCCTATTAATAATGATGAGTCTTGTGAAATCAATACCGCTTTGCCGAATCTTGTTATGAAAGATCAATTCGCCGGCCTTCCTAGTGAAGATGCCGCTACTCATCTAAACAATTTTGTTGATTTGTGTGATATGCAAAAGAAGAAAGATACGGATAACAATATTGTCAAATTGAAGTTATTTCCGTTTTCACTTAGAGATCGTGCTAAAGTTTGGTTTTCGTCTTTGCCTAAAAATAGTATTGATTCTTGGAACAAGTGCAAAGATGCTTTTATCTCTAAGTATTTTCCTCCCACTAAGATCATCACTCTTAGGAACGATAGTATGAATTTTAAACAACTTGATCATGAGCATGTTACCCAATCTTGGGAAAGAATGAAATTGATGCTTCGCAATTGCCCTACTCATGGTTTGAATTTATGGATGATCATACAAAAACTTTATGCCGGTTTGAACTTTGCTTCTAGAAATCTCTTAGATTCGGCCGCAGGAGACACGTTTATGGAAATTAAGTTAGCATATGCTACAAAACTTCTAGATAATATTATGGCTAATTATTCTCAATGGCACACCGAAAGATCTTCTAGTAAAAAAGTGCATGCTATAGAAGAAATCAATGTTTTGAGTGGAATGATGGATGAACTTATGAAGATGTTTGCTACTAAAAATACCCTTCTTGATCCTAATGATATGCCCTTGTCTACTATGATTGAGAATAATAATGAATCTATGGATGTGAATTTTGTTGGTAGGAATAATTCTGGTAACAACGCGTATAGAGGGAATTTTAATCCTAGGCCTTATCCTAGTAATCCTTCTAATAATTATGGAAATTCCTACAACAACTCTTATGGAAATTTTAATAAGATGCCCTCTGAATTTGAGAATAGTGTTAAAGAGTTTATGAATTCACAAAAGAATTTTAATGCTTTGCTTGAAGAGAAATTGCTTAAAGTTGATGATTTGGCTAGGAAAGTTGATAGAATTTCTCTTGAAATTGATTCTTTAAAGCTTAGATCTATTCCTCCTAAACATGATATCAATGAGTCTCTCAAAGCTATGAGAATTTCCATTGATGACTGCAAAGAAAGAACCGCTAGGATGCGTGCTTCCAAAGATGCCTTTATTAAAGCGTGTTCTTCCAATTCCTATGAAAATCAAGATGAAGATCTAAAAGTTATTGATGTGTCCCCCATTAAATCTTTGTTTTGCAATATGAATCTTGATGAAACTGAATATGATCTTCCTTTACCTAGAAGGCGTTCCAAAAATTCGGCGTATTTAGATCTTGATGATGAAATTGATAAATGTGGGATTGAAAGAAATAAAAACCTAGATGTTGCTAAACCCGCTATTTTGGATCTCAAGGAATTTAATTATGAAAATTGCTCTTTAATTGATTGTATTTCCTTGTTGCAATCCGTGCTAAATTCTCCTCATGCTTATAGTCAAAATAAGGCCTTTACCGAACACATTGTTGATGCCTTGATGTAAACTTATGAAGAAAAACTTGAGTTGAAAGTTTCTATCCCTAGAAAACTCCATGATGAGTGGGAACCTACTATTAAAATTAAAATTAAAGATTATGAGTTTCATGCTTTGTGTGATTTGGGTGCTAGTGTCTCTACTATTCCCAAAACTTTGTGTGATTTGCTAGATTTCCGTGACTTTGATGATTGCTCTCTAAACTTGCATCTTGCGGATTCCACTATTAAAAAGCCTATGGGAAGAATTAATGATGTTCTTATTGTTTCAAATAGGAATTATGTGCCCGCAGATTTTATCGTTCTTGATATAGATTGCAATCCTTCATGTCCTATTATTCTTGGTAGACCTTTCCTTAGAACGATTGGTGCAATTATTGATATGAAGGAAGGGAATATTAGATTCCAATTTCCATTAAAGAAGGGCATGGAAAACTTCCCTAGAAAGAAAATAAAATTACCTTACGAATCTATCATGAGAGCCACTTATGGATTGCGTACCAAAGATGGCAATACCTAGATCTATTCTTGCTTTTATGCCTAGCTAGGGGCGTTAAACGATGGCGTTTGTTGGGAGGCAACCCAATTTTATTTTTTGCTTTTTTGCTTTTGCTTCTGTTTAGGAATAAATAATCCATCTAGCCTCTGTTTAGATGTGGTTTTATGTTTTAATTAGTGTCTGTGCCAAGTAGAACCTATAGGATAACCTACGATGATAGTTGATTTGATTCTGCTGAAAAACAGAAACTTTGCGCGCAAGAATATAATTTTGTTAAATCACATAAACGTGCTTTTGCGTTGATTCTTTTTGCTTCTGTTCAATAAACAAATTGTTCAGGAGTTCCTATTTTTGTAGGATTTTGAGAGTTCCAGAAGTTTGCGTTAGTTACAGTTTACTACAGACTGTTCTGTTTTTGACAGATTCTGATTTGCGTGTGTTGTTTGCTTATTTTGATGAATCTATGGCTAGTAAAATAGTTTATAATCCATAGAGAAGGTTGAATATAGTAGGTTTAACACCAATATAAATAAAGAATGAGTTCATTACAGTACCTTAAAGTAGTCTTTTGTTTTCTTTCTCTAACGGAGCTCACGAGATTTCTATTGAGTTTTGTGTTGTGGAGTTTTCAAGTTTTGGGTGAATTCTTTTGATGGATTATAGAACAAGGAGTGGCAAGAGCCTAAGCTTGGGGATTCCCATGGCACCCTCAAGATAATCCAAGGACACCAAAAAGTCAAAGCTTGGGGATGCCCCGGAAGGCATCCCCTCTTTTGTCTACTTCCATCGGTAATTTACTTGGAGCTATATTTTTATTCACCACATGATATGTGTTTTGCTTGGAGCATCTTGTATTATTTGCGTCTTTGCTTGTTAGTTTACCACAATCATCCTTGCTGTACACAACTTTTGAGAGAGCCATACACAAATTGGAATTTGCTAGAATACTCTATGTGCTTCACTTATATCTTTTGAGCTTGATAGTTTTGCTCATAGTGCTTCACTTATATCTTTTGAGCGTGATAATTTTTGCTCTAGTGCTTCACTTAGATCTTTTAGAGCACGGTGGTGGATTTGTTTTAAAGAAACTATTGATCTCTCATGCTTCACTTAGATTATTTTGGGAGTCGTTAATAGCATGGTGATTTTCTTAATATTAATATACTTGGTATTCAAGATATGTGAAACTTTCTTTTGAGTGCGTTGAATACTAAGATAAGTTTGATGCTTGATAATTGTTTTGAGATATTAAGATGGTGATATTAGAGTCATGCTAGTTGAGTAGTTGTGAATTTAAAGAATCCTTGTGTTGAAGTTTGTGATTCCCGTAGCATGCACGTATGGTGAACCGTTATGTGATGAACTCGGAGCATGATTTATTTATTGATTGTCTTCCTTATGAGTGGCGGTCGGGGACGAGCGATGGTCTTTTCCTACCAATCTATCCCCCTAGGAGCATGCGCGTAATACTTTGCTTTGATAACTTCTAGGTTTTTGCAATAAGTATATGAGTTCTTTATGACTAATGTTGAGTCCATGAATTATACGCACTTTTTCCCATCCTTCCACCATTGCTAGCCTCTCTAATACCGCGCAATTTTCGCCAGTATCATACACACACCATATTTCTTCCTCAAAACAGCCACCATATCTACCTATCTTGGCATTTCCATAGCCATTCCGAGATATATTGCCATGCAACTTTCCACCGTTCCATTTATTATGACACGCTCCATCATTGTCATGTTGCTAGCATGATCATGTAGTTGACATCGTATTTGTGGCAAAGCCACCGTTCATAATTCTTTCATACATGTAACTCTTGATTCATTGCATATCCTGGTACACTGCCGGAGGCATTCATATAGAGTCATACCTTGTTCTAAGAATCGAATTGTAATTGTTGAGTTGTAAGAAAAATAAAAGTGTGATGATCATCATTTTTAGAGCATTGTCCCAAGTGAGGAAAGGATGATGGAGACCATGATTCCCCCACAAGTCGGGATGAGACTCCGGACGAAAAATAAAAAAAGAGGCCATAAAAAAAGAGAAAAGGTCCAAATAAAAAAATGATGAGAGAAAAAGAGAGAAGGGACAATGTTACTATCCTTTTACCACACTTGTGCTTCAAAGTAGCACCAAGATCTTCATGATAGAGAGTCTCTCATTTTGTCACTTTCATATACTAGTGGGAATTTTTCATTATAGAACTTGGCTTGTATATTCCAATGATGGGCTTACTCAAATGCCCTAGGTCTTCGTGAGCAAGCGAGTTGGATGCACACCCACTTAGTTTCTTTTGTTGATCTTTCATATACTTATAGCTCTAGTGCATCTGTTGCATGGCAATCCCTACTCACTCACATTGATATCTATTGATGGGCATCTCCATAGCCTGTTGATACGCCTAGCTGATGTGAGACTATCTTCCCTCTTTTTGTCTTCTCCACAACCACCATTCTATTCCACATATAATGCTATATCCATGGCTCACGCTCATGTATTGCGTGAAGATTGAAAAAGTTTTGAGAATGTCATAAGTATGAAACAATTGGTTGGCTTATCATCGAGGTTGTGCATGATTTCAATATTTTGTGTGGGGAAGATGGAGCATAGCTAGACTATATGATTTTGTAGGGATAACTTTCTTTGGCCATTTTATTTTGAGAAGACATAATTGCTTAGTTAGTATGCTTGAAGTATTATTATTTTTATGTCAATATGAACTTTTGTCTTGAATCTTTCATATCTGAATATTCATACCACAATTAAGAAGATTTACATTGAAATTATGCCAAAGTATCACTCCGCATCAAAATTCTCTTTTTATCATTTACCTACTCGAGGACGAGCAGGAATTAAGCTTGGGGATGCCTGATACGTCTCCAACGTATCTATAATTTTTTATTGCTCCATGCTACTTTATCTACTGTTTTGGACTATATTGGGCTTTATTTTCCACTTTTATATTATTTTTGGGACTAACCTATTAACCAGACGCCCAGCCCAGAATTGTTGTTTTTTGCCTATTTCAGTGTTTCGAAGAAGCGGAATATCAAACGGAGTCCAAACAGAATGAAACCTTTGGAAACGTGATTTTCTCACCGAACGTGATCCAGGAGACTTGGACCCTACTCCAAGAAGTAACGGAGGCGGTCACGAGGGTGGGGGCACCCCCCTAGGGCGCGCCCCCCTGCCTCGTGGACCCCCTGTTGCTCCACCGACGTACTCATTCCTCCTATATATACCTACGTACCCCCAAACGGTCAGAACAGGAGCCAAAAACCTAATTCCACCACTGCAACTTCCTGTATCCATGAGATCCCATCTTGGGGCCTGTTCCGAAGCTCCGCCGGAGGGGGCATCCACCACGGAGGGCTTCTACATCAACACCATAGCCCCTCCGATGATGTGTGAGTAGTTTACTTCAGACCTTCGGGTCCATAGCTAGTAGCTAGATGGCTTCCTCTCTCTTTTTGGATCTCAATACAATGTTCTCCCCCTCTCTCGTGGAGATCTATTCGATGTAATCTTGTTTTTGCAGTGTGTTTGTTGAGACCGATGAATTGTGGGTTTATGATCCAGCTTATCTATGAATAATATGTGAATCTTCTCTGAATTCTTTTATGTATGATTGGTTATCTTTGCAAGTCTCTTAGAATTATCCGTTTGGTTTGGCCAACTAGATTGGTAGTTCTTGCAATGGGAGAAGTGTTTAGCTTTGGGTTCAATCTTGCGGTGTTCTTTCCCAGTGACAGAAGGGGCAGCAAGGAACGTATTGTATTGTTGCCATCGAGGATAACAAGATGGGGTTTTATCATATTGCATGAATTTATCCCTCTACATCATGTTATCTTGCTTAAGGCGTTACTCTGTTTTTAACTTAATACTCTAGATGCTTGCAGGATAGCGGTCGATGAGTGGAGTAATAGTAGTAGATGCAGAATCGTTTCGGTCTACTTGTCTTGGACGTGATGCCTATATACATGATCATACCTAGATATACTCATAACTATGCTCAATTCTGTCATTTGCTCAATAGTAATTTGTTCACCCACCGTAGAATATCTATGCTCTTGAGAGAAGCCACTAGTGAAACTTATGGCCCCCGGGTCTATTCTCATCATATCAATCTCCATTACTTTAATACTTGCTTTGTTTTTACTTTGCCTTTTACTTTTCACTTTGCATCTATATACCAAAAATACCAAAAATATTATTTATCATATCTATCAGATCTCACTCTTGTAAGTCACCGTGAAGGGATTGACAACCCTAATCGCGTTGGTTGCGAGGAGCTATCGTTTTGTGTAGGTACGAGGGACTTGTGCGTGGCCTCCTACTGGATTGATACCTTAGTTCTCAAAAACTGAGGGAAATACTTACGCTACTTTGCTGCATCATCCTCTCCTCTTCGGGGAAATCCAACGCAGTGCTCAAGAGGTAGTAGCGGGTATTTGGGTACACTCCGGACTATCGGGTCCCGTGGTTGAAGCGAAAAGGTCCGTCGTGACAAATGATTTACAATCTGGCTAGGGACAAAATATGTCAATTGAAGTACACAGTCAGATAGACTGGCTAAATTCTTCTTCTATACCATCCAACAGGCTGTCTAGCCTACAATCCTGTTAGGAATACTTTGCGGCTAATCCTACCTGGTCATATACTAGACTAACAGGAATCTCTTTCCCATCTAACCCTACAGGTCTGACCTGGGCCATGTGATTCGGATCAACCTTGGTGTACCGTGTCTTCACCATGGCCCAGGCTTCCCTCGCACCTTGTCGGCAGTCCGATGTCTTCCATAATCGGAAGCGCCGCCGCGCTCCCTTGAGCATCTCTACAAGCTCCCCCATGCCTCCTGGCAGGGAGGCAGATGGCCACAAGGCCTGGGCAATACCCTGCATCACCTGCCGAACTTGTTTGTGCAGTTGTGAAAGCTCTTGAAGCAGATCGCCTGCAGATCCGGGCATCTCTTCTTCGGGACGACCTGTCAGCATACCTACAGACATAACTCTGTTAGCCCGTTTCTTCGCCGAACTTTATAAAGGTTCGTTTGAGCACATACTAAAAATGCCGCATCGAAGCCTCTTGTTCTCCTTCACGGAGTCAGCAAGCTGGGCCCGAACATCTTCCAATTCAACGCCCAGCCGGGTATTGGCATCCTGGAGATCGTTTTTCTCCCGCCTAACCCGTGTAAGCACGCGCTCGCCAGCCTCCAGCTGTCGTTGAGCATGTTGCTCATCCTCTTGTACGATCTCCGGATCCACTCCGGGATTGTCTGCAAAACCTATTGTTAGATTTGCGAGCATGCCGAATACTAACTAGTACACGTAATTACATTCTTTTTGATCAAGACAAGTATTACCAAACGAGGTCTTCTTGGATTCCTCCATTCCGGCAATTGTGACCCATAGCTGGGCTTTACACTCCTCTAGCTCTTGAGACAAATGGGTATTCTTCTCTCTAAGAACCTATGCATACAATGATCCTTAAATCAGTTGTGCCAACTGTTTCAAGTCTCAGGGGCTACTGATATACATAATTATCAGATTTTTCTTACCCGTATATCCTTTAAATACTGGTTTGTGGCTCTAGCAAGCCCACCTTGAGCAGCCCAGATGTACGCGTCTCCCGAGTTGAAGGCGTTGAATGCCTCTTCGGAGAAATTAGGGTCGCGGAGTATGGCCCGTCGACGCCTGTGATTCATGGCGCTCTCCACTTTGGAATTTGTAACGGGTATTCTATCCGCATCCTCTATAGGAGGACCGTCCAGCATTGTCCCCACGTTAGCCTCCGCCCTTGAGTCTGGTTCTGGAGTCCGGCTGGTGGAGGCGTGGCCGGCAGGATCTCCGGTCACAGTCCGGCGAGCACTCTTTCTGCCGGGGGACAATGCACACTGTTATATTTTAAAGACAATAATCACGGAGCAGGTTTTAAATCACACCTTTGCGACGGCGTCTCGGTCCTGGCCACCTTCCTTTTAAGTCTACCCGGCTTGGGTGCCCCCTGTTGGTGAGTCGCCGCAGGTTCGGCACGGCGCCCCGATGGCCTTTCCTATAAAGCGCAAGATGTGTGCGGTGGGTAAGGTGTAAAGAAGGATCCTTCTCGGAAGTCAGGATTCCGGTTTTACTTACATGTGATGCAGGGAGGAGGCCAGGATAATCGGCAATGATGGCCGCCAAGGCGCCGTCACAGCTTGTCTGGTAAAGCATCCTGTCGACGAGCTCCACAAATACGTCCGGATCTTCTTCGAGTCCGAGGTCGAGGGCCCGGTCAGGGTCCTCTAGTTGTGGAGATGGGCTGTGGACCTCCCTCACAGCTTTTCGCAGTTCCTGCTATGAATTAGCAAGGTAAATATTTGTGATGACAGAACGCGGGAATGAATAGAGTTGAGTAAAAGTTAGTGTTACGTCTCGAGCTTGCGTTGGTTTTCCCCGAAGAGGAGAGGATGATGCAGCACAGTAGCGTAAGTATTTCCTTCAGTTTTTGAGAACCAAGGTATCAATCCAGTAGGAGGTCATGCGCAAGTCCCTCGTACCTGCACAACACGATAGCAACTCGCAACCAACGCTTAGGGGTTGTCAATCCCTTCACGGTTACTTATGAGAGTGAGATCTGATAGAGATAATATTTTTGGTATTTTTGATAGATAGATGCAAATTAAAAAGTAAAGGCAAAGTAAAAACAAAGCAAGTAAATAAAGTGATATAGATTGATATGATGAGAATAGACCCGGGGGCCATAGGTTTCACTAGTGGCTTCTCTCAAGAGCATAAGTATTCTATGGTGGGTGAACAAATTCTTGTTGAGCAATTGATGAATTGAGCATAGTTATGAGTATATCTAGGCAATGATCATGTATATAGGCATCACGTCCGTGACAAGTAGATCGAAACGATTCTGCATCTACTACTATTACTCCACTCATCGACCGCTATCCAGCATGCATCTAGAGTATTAAGTTAAAAACAGAGTAACACCTTAAGCAAGATGACATGATGTACAGGGATAAATTCATGCAATATGATAAAAAAACCATCTTGTTATCCTCGATGGCAACAATACAATACGTGCCTTGCAACTCTTTCTGTCACTGAGTAAGGACACTGCAAGATTGAACCCAAAGCCATGCACTTCTGTCACTGGGAAAGGACACCGCAAGATTGAACCCAAAGCTAAACACTTCTCCCATTGCAAGAACTACCAACTAGTTGGCCTAACCAAACGGATAATTGGAAGAGACTTGCAAATATAACTCAATCATACATAAGAGAATTCAGAGAAGAATCAAATATTTTCCATAGATAATACTGGATCATAAACCCACAATTCATCGATCTCAACAAACACACCGTAAAAAGAAGATTACATCGAATAGATCTCCACGAGAGAGGGGGAGAACATTGTATTGAGATCCAAAAAGAGAGAAGAAGCCATCTAGCTACTAGCTATGGACCCGAAGGTCTGAAGTAAACTACTCACACTTCATCGGAGGGGCTATGGTGATGATGTAGAAGCCCTCCGTGGTGGATGCCCCCTCCGGCCGAGCTCCGGAACAGGCCCCAAGATGGGATCTTGTGGATACAGAAGGTTGCGGCGGTGGAATTAGGTTTTGGCTCCCTTTATGATCATACGGGTATACGTAGGTATATATAGGAGGAAGGAGTACGTCGGTGGAGCTCCGAGGGGCCCACGAGGTAGGGGCGTGCCTGGGGCGCCTCCTCCTCGTGACCTCCTCGAAGCTTCTTGGAGTAGGGTCCAAGTCTCTGGATCACGTTCGGTGAGAAGATCACGTTCGAAGGTTTCATTCATTTGGACTCCGTTTGATATTCCGTTTCTTCAAACACTTGAAATAGGCAAAAAAACAGCAATTTCGGCTGGGCCTCCGGTTAATAGGTTAGTCCCAAAAATAATATAAAAGTGGAAAATAAAGCCCAATATAGTCCAATATAGTAGATAAAGTAGCATGGAGCAATCAAAAATTATAGATACGTTGGAGACGTATCAAGCATCCCCAAGCTTAATTCCTACTCGTCCTCGAGTAGGTAAATGATAAAAAAGAATTTTTGATGTGGAGTGATACTTTGGCATAATTTCAATGAAAAACTTCTTAATCATGGTATGAATATTCAGATCCGAAAGATTCAAGACAAAAGTTCATATTGACATAAAAATAATAATACTTCAAGCATACTAATCAAGGAATCACGTCTTCTCAAAATAACATGGCCAAAGAAAGTTCATCCCTACAAAATCATATAGTTAGGCTATGCTTCATTTTCGTCACCCAAAGATGTTCCCAACTTCTATACCCCCGATGACAAGCCAAGCAATTGTTTCATACTCAAATAATCTCAAACTTTTTCAACCTTCACACAATACATGAGCGCGAGCCATGGATATAGCACTATGGGTGGAATAGAATATGATGATGGGGATTGTGTGGAGAAGACAAAAAAGGAGAAAGTCTCACATCAACGAGGCTAATCAATGAGCTATGGAGATGCCCGTCGATTGATGTTAATTCAAGGAGTAGGGATTGCCATGCAACGGATGCACTAGAGCTATGAATGCTCAACAAAAGAAAACTAGTGGGTGTGCATCCAACTTGCTTGCTCATGAAGACCTAGGGCATTTTGAGGAAGCCCATCATAGGAATATACAAGCCAAGTTCTATAATGAAAAATTCCCACTAGTATGAACAAGACAACTTAAGAGACTCACTATATGAAAAACATGGTGCTACTTTGAAGCACAAATATATGAGGCTCACTACATGAAGAACAAGGTGCTACTTTGAAGCACAAGTGTGGTAAAAGGATAGTAACATTGTCCCTTCTCTCTTTTTCTCTCATTTCTTTTTGTTTGGGCCTTTCTCTTTTTTTTATGGCCTCTTTTTTTTATTTGGGCTTCCTTGGCCTCTCTTTTTTTCCGTCCGGAGTCTCATCCTGACTTGTGGGGGAATCACAGTCTCCATCATCCTTTCCTCACTTGGGACAATGCTCTAATAAAGATGATCATCACACTTTTATTTTTCTTACAACTCAACAATTACAACTCGAAACTAGAACAAGATATGACTCTATATGAATGCCTCCGTGATGTATGCGGGATGGTGCAATGAATCAAGAGTGACATGTATGAAAAATAATGCATGGTGGCTTTGCCACAAATACGATGTCAACTACAAGATCATGCAATGGCAATATGACAAAAGTAAAGTATGTCATGATGAACGGAACGGTGGAAAGTTGCATGGCAATATATCTCGGAATGGCTATGGAAATGCCATAATAGGTAGGTATGGTGGCTGTTTTGAGGAAGATATAAGGAGGTTTATGTGTGAAATAGTGTATCATATCACGGGGTTTGGAGGCACCGGTGAAGTTTGCACCAACTCTCAATGTGAGAAAGGGCAATGCACGGTACCGAAGAGGCTAGCAAATGTGGAAAGGTAAAAGTGCGTATAATCCATGGACTCAACATTAGTCAAAAGAACTCATATACTTATTGCAAAAATTTAGAAGCCATCAAAAATCAAGTACTATGCACAATGCTCCTAGGGGGATAGATTGGTAGGAAAAGACCTCGCTCGTCCCCGACCGCCACTCATAAGGATGCACAAGCCAGGTACACTTCATGCTTCAAATTTGTTACACAACTTTACCCATATGTGCATGCTACGGGACTTACAAACTTCAACACAGGTATTTCTCAAATTCACAACTACTCAACTAGCATGACTTTGATATTATTACCTCCATATCTCAAAACAATTATTAAGCATTAAATTTATCTTAGCATTCAATTCACTCAAAAGAAAGTTTCACATATCTTGAACACTAAGTATATTAACATTAAGCAAATTACCATGCTATTAATGACTCTCAAATTAATCTAAGTGAAGCATGAGAGATCAAGTTTCTTTAAAACAAAACCACCACCGTGCTCTAAAAGATCTAAGTGAAGCACTAGAGCAAAAACTATCACGCTCAAAAAGATATAAGTGAAGCACTATGAGCAACTATCAAGCTCAAAAGATATAAGTGAAGCACATAGAGAATTCTAACAAATTCCAAAACATGTATGGCTCTCTCAAAAGGTGTGTACAGCAAGGATGATTGTGCTAGACTAACAAGCAAAGACACAAATAATACAAGACGCTCGAAGCAAAACACATATCATATTGGTGAATAAAAATATAGCTCCAAGTAAATTACCGATGGAAGTGGACGAAAGAGGGGATGCCTTCGGGGGAATCCCCAAGCTTTGACTTTTTGGTGTCCTTGGATTATCTTGGGGTTGCCATGGGCATCTCCAAGCTTAGTCTCTTGCCACTCCTTGTTCCATAATCCATCAAAAGAATTCACCCAAAACTTGAAAACTTCACAACACAAAACTCAACAGAAATCTCGTGAGCTCCGTTAGAGAAAGAAAACAAAAGACTACTTCAAGGTACTGTAATGAACTCATTCTTTAATTATATTGCTGTTAAACCTACTGTATTCCAACTTCTCTATGGTTTATAAACTAATTTACTAGCCATAGATTCATCAAAATAAGCAAACAACACACGAAAAACAGAATCTGTCAAAAACAGAACAGTCTGTAGTAATCTGTAACTAACGCAAACTTCTGGAACTCTAAAAATTCTACCAAAATAGGAAGTCCTGGACAATTTGTTTATTGATCAGCAGTAAAATGAATCAATGCAAAATCACTCTCCAGTAAAAAATGGCAGCTAATCTCGTGAGTGCTAAAGTTTCTGTTTTTCAGCAGAATCAAATCAACTATCATCGTAGGTTATCCTATAGGTCCTACTTGGCACAAACACTAATTAAAACATAAAACCACATCCAAACAGATGTTAGATGGATTATTTATTCATAAACAGAAGCAAAAACAAAAAACACAAAATAAAATTGGGTTGCCTCCCAACAAGCGCTATCGTTTAACGCCCCTAGCTAGGCATTGATAATTTTAATGATGCTCACAAGAAAGACAAGAATTGAAGCGCAAAGAGAGCATCATGAAACACGTGACAAACATATCTAAGTCTAGAATACTTCCTATGCATAGGCATATTATAAGCAAACAAATTTGCAAGGCAAACAAAAACTAACATATGCAAGGAATAAGAAAGAGACGATAGCAATCTCAACATGACGAGAGGTAATTTAGTAACATGAAAATTTCTACAACCATATTTTCCTCTCTCATAATAATTACATGTAGGATCATAAGAAAATTCAACAAAATAGCTATCACATAACCTATTCTCAACACGATCCATATGCATGCATAGTTGACACTCTTCCAAGATAGTGGGATTAACATTAACTAAAGTCATGACCTCTCCAAACCCACTTTTATCAAAAATACCATAAGATTGAACATTCTCCAAATATGTGGGATCTAAAGTTGACACTCTTCCAAACCCACTTTCAATAGTATTGCAAACGCTATTATCAATCTCATATTCATCATGGGGGTTAAATAAATTTTCGAGGTCAAAAGAAGAATCACCCCAATCATGATCATTGCAACAAGTAGTAGTCATAGCAAAACTAGCATCCCCAAGCTTAGGGTTTTGCATATTATTAGCATAATTTACATTAAAAGATTTTATCATAAAATCATTCCAATCATGCTTTTTATTTAAAGATCTATCATGAAAGCACTTCATCACAATTTTCAGATCTACGGGTTTTAGGCAAAAGCTTATAATGATAATCTAGTGCATCCAAATCACTAGGAATTGGTTCATCATAATTGGATCTCTTAAAAAGATTGGCAAGCGGATCAGGATCCATAGACTTTTAGCAAGCAAAGATGCAAGCAAAAAGAAGGCACAAGCAAACATAAAGGCAACGAGAAAAGGCAACGGGAAAGAGAGGAGGAGATTGGGAAAGAGAGGGCGAATAAAACAGCAAGGGTGAAGTGGGGGAGAGGAAAACGAGAGGCAAATGGCAAATAATGTATTGCGAGAGATAGGGATTGTGATGGGTACTTGGTATGTTGACTTTTGCGTAAGCCTCCCCGGCAACGGCGCCAGAAATCCTTCTTGCTACGTCTCGAGCTTGCGTTGGTTTTCCCCGAAGAGGAGAGGATGATGCAAGACAAGATGGCGTAAGTATCTCCCTCGGTTTTGAGAACCAAGGTATCAATCCGATAGGAGGTCACGCGCAAGTCCCTCGTACCTGCACAACATGATAGCAACTCGCAACCAACGCTTAGGGGTTGTCAATCCCTTCATGGTTACTTACGAGAATGAGATCTGATAGAGATAATATTTTTGGTATTTTTGATAGATAGATGCAAAGTAAAAAGTAAAGGCAAAGTAAAAACAAAGCAAGTAAATAAAGTGATATAGATTGATATGATGAGAATATACCCGGGGGCCATAGGTTTCACTAGTGGCTTCTCTCAAGAGCATAAGTATTCTCGGTGGGTGAACAAATTCTTGTTGAGCAATTGATGAATTGAGCATAGTTATGAGTATATCTAGGCAATGATCATGTATATAGGCATCACGTCTGTGACAAGTAGATCGAAACGATTCTGCATCTACTACTATTACTCCACTCATTGACCGCTGTCGGTGTCAAAACCGGCGGATCTCGGGTAGGGGGTCCCGAACTGTGCGTCTAGGCGGATGGTAACAAGAGACGAGGGACGCGATGTTTTACCTGAGTTCGGGCCCTCTCGATGGAGGTAAAACCCTCGTCTGCTTGATTAATATTGATGATATGGGTAGTACAAGAGTGGATCTACCACGAGATCAAGGAGGCTAAACCCTAAAGCTAGCCTATGGTATGATTGTTGTAATGTATGTTGTCCTACGGACTAAAGCCCTCTAGTTTATATAGACACCGGAGGAGGCTAGGGTTACACAGAGTCGGTTACAATGGTAGGAGATCTACATATCCGTATCGCCAAGCTTGCCTTCCACGCCAAGGAAAGTCCCATTCGGACACGGGACGGAGTCTTCAATCTTGTATCTTCGTAGTCTTGGAGTCTGGCGGACAATGATAGTCCGGCTGTCCGGACACCCCCTAGTCCAGGACTCCCTCAGTAGCCCTGAACCAGGCTTCAATGACGATAAGTCCGGCGCGCATAATGTTCGGCATTGCAAGGCGGGTTCTTCCTTGAATAATCCAGAGAAGATCATGAACACCGGGATAGTGTCCGCTCGCAAAATAAATTCCACATTCCACCGTAGAGAGAATAAAATGTACACCAGTCCAATCTGCGGCGTATTATGCGGCGTGACATCACACCGCTACCAAGCCTTTGTTTGAATCGTTTTTACTATACCACCTCAAAGACGTTTAGCGGCGGTTTCTTGGCACGTCTTGTCGAAGCGTAGATCGTGTTCCCCTTATTCCGGATTCTCATCAATACGGACGTGGGTAACCCAACCGCGCCATTGATGGTGGCGCTTGGGAGATAAGCGAGTTTTATCAGGGGTGTGGGGACGCATAGTTTTCGTCCGCCTATATATAAGGGATAAGGATTTACCTTCTCACCTACGCCTTCTTCCTCCTTTGCTTATCCATCTCCGCGTACTCAAGCTCCAACGCCCAAGCTCGCGCATCTCGCCCCAACCTTCTCCGAATATGTCCGGAGCGGGAGGCAAATGGTTGGCCTCCACCGTTAAGGAGGAGCAGATCACCAAAGCGCGCAGCGCGGATACCTTTCGGCGATATCGCAGATCGGCTGCCCGACGAGGGCAGCTCATCCCTACCCCGGGCCCCATGAGAGGGTCGTCTTCCTTCCCACTTCCTCCGTGGACTGGGTTTTCCATCGCACCCACTCGTCCGGGGATCATGTTTACTACGGCTGGATTTCCACGATCTGGCGCCGAACTTCATCCTCAACATCTCGGCGTTTATCGTGCGTGTGCGAGGCCTTCCTCGCATCCGCCCCACTTCGCTGTGGCTCAAGACCTTCAACGTCAAGCCGAAGGTTGTGAAGGGCACGCAAGCGGAATGTGGAGGCGCCATGTTGGGTAAGTTGCCCAACGTCCTTTGGCTCGAAGGGGCCTTCATGGACTCCGTCAAGGGGTGGCAATCGGGGTGGTTCTACATCACCGAGCCGCGCAAGCCCGCATGGGCAGCGGCCCCCGAGTTTAGATCTGGCGTCCCCACGCAGCTCACCTCCTCGAAAGAGAAGGGCTTGCAGTGGGGCAATCCGAAGGAGGTGACGGGACTCTGAGCCTGCATCCAGAAGCTGGTGAGCAATAAGCTCAGGCTCGTCGACGTGGTCCAAGTCATGCTCATCCGCCGGATTCTCCCATGCCAAGAACGGGCATTCAATCTGTGGGAGTTCAATCCGGAACAGCACCAGCGCTGGCGGGCTCTTAGATCGACATCTGAAGGCGCTGGAGGGTTTGTTTAAGGGCGCCGAAGCCCTCGTATCCGCATGACGGAAGATCGCGGATTTCGCCATGACATCCAGGTGATGAGGTAAGTGATTCAACCCCGTTACGAGACACTTGTGGTAATTAAACCGACTCTAAGAGGGTTTCAATCTCTCTTTTCCTTTGACAGGAATGGATGGAGAATGCCAGGCAGCTCATCAGCCCGGCTCCCATGCCAGAAGACCCAGAGAACGCCCGTTTAGCAGGGCTGCTGGTTCCGGCACCGCACGTGGTGCCGGAGAAGAAGGCCTAGTAGGTGGCCGCGGGGACTCGAAAGAGTTCCCGCAATCAGGCGTCCGACGACGAAGAGGACTCCTCCCGAGACGAGGAGGAGGAGGAGGACTCTCTCCGGAGGAGGAGAGAAGAGAGGAAGGCCTCCCCAATAGGGGAGGCGAAGGGTCAGAGGGGAGGACTATCCCCGGACAGTTCGCCAACACCACCGTTGGCGAGGATGAGTAACCTCAAGGGCGAGGCGTCCGCAAGATCGTAAGTATCCGGATCCTTGATGTGCAATTTCTTTCGTGTCGCGTAGTGTCCTTCTAATGCCGCGTTACGTCCGTAGCCCGGCCGATGATGATCTCCCGCTTCATCGAAGCGGTTCGTTAGCCCGTCGGATGTGGATTCACTTCCGACCGCCTCTACCCCCGCGCCGCCGAGGTGGGATCGAAGAAGGACCCATCGGGAGGAGGCTCGGGGCGCCGTCGAGCTGCCTCCGGACTTTGTCTTGGACTCTACGCCGGAACCCGTAGTGGTTCGAGTCGGCGGGCGCCCTTCAAAAGAAGGGCAAGACCGTGACACCGGCGACCTCCGCCCAACCGAAGGCGCCGGATAACTTGTTGGGCGCTTAAAGGCGCTTCCATCGAGGAAGAACACCGCACTATCATGAGTGCGTGATTCAAAAGGTTCAGCTTCGCCAAAAGCGGGCTGACGAAAGCTTCGCATAGCCTTCTAACAGGCTTTGAGGTAAGAAGTTAAAATTATGTAATGTAATACCGCATAGACGGTAGCCTCGATGCTCGGTTCGGTGTTCGGAAAGAAAAGCGGATGAGGATCTAACAAGATATCGTGAGGTTGCTTAAAAATATGTCAATATGGGTTTGCAGGCTGCGCTGCTGACCTCTGCCGCACTATCGGCGGAGGTCGATGTGTTCTGAAGGATCTCGGCGGTCCGAGCAAGAGCTCGGCCATGCCAAGAAGCAGCTCGAGGACAAAGAAGGTGAGTCACACCACTTTGAATAGTTACCCTATAGAAAAGGATTTTGGTTGCAATAAAATTAACAAGGATAATATGGGTATTGCAGGGGCCACGAGCGAGGTGGCAGCCACGAAGGAGGCTGTGTCATGGCGAACACAGTCTTGACATGAGAGAGGAAGAGCGAGAGAAGCCGGAGGCACGGGTGGCAGAAGTGCGGCAAGAGCTCCAGGCTCTCATGGAGAAGCATGAGAGTTTGGAGCATGACTCCAAGACTCGAGAGTCCGAGCTTGCCTCGGCTCTCGAAAGTGCCAAGTCCACCAAGGCCGAGGCCCGTAAGGCCCTTCAGGAGGTTGAAGATGTGAAGAAGATAGCGGCAGGTAAGGCATTTTTCATGCAAAGCAAGCATGTTAATGTAAAATACTTGACACTTATCCGCATTCGGAGCTCTCCAGGGGCGTTTGCAGATCTGTCGCGTAGTGCGTCTGATGCCGCCGCATTCTATCGTGGCGAGGAGGGGAGCTCGACGGAGAAAGTCTTCGGTCTCGAAGATTGAGGCGGACACCCGTGCCCCAAGCGACCGGTGAAGCGGTTGGTCGAACTCCACAAGGTAGCCGAGAAGGCCATGAAGGGCCTTATAGTCTGCTATGGCTGGACAAGCCATGCTGGGAGCTACTTTGGCCTCGTCGGTGTTGGTGGATGCATGCCCACAGGTGGAGGTCATCAAGCGCTCCACTTTGTATTGAAGGTGCTTTCGTCGGGCCCTTGCCCGCACAAAGGTGCATTGGGGCAAGTTGGATGCGAGAGAAGCTTCTCACGGACCCACCGCCTTTGGGCAAGGAGTATCGCATGCCTGAAATGTACTATAAAGCTGTCCTGAAGGGAGCCCGCGATATTGCGGATGAGTGCCCTAGAAATGTAATCTTTGAGTAAACTCATGTATTATCTCAGGCGCTGAAAACTGCGTTCATATGCGCCATGAGCAACGCTTGTTTTAATTTAAAATATTACCTTCTGTCCGGCCGTTTATAAAAAATCGAGAGATGGCAAGTCGTTGGCTTGACCCCGAGCCATGATCTTTGGGGTGTTGGGATAACCTTGAGCACTCTTGTTCCCACTTTTGGGTCCATATAGGGAGGCGCTCAACACAACGAACAAGGCGACCAGACTTATAATGCTTGAACACTCTCACTTAGCCATAGAATTCTATAATTTTAAATTTCGGCAAAGCCCCTAGTATTCGGAAGGCCGAATCCGGGGCGCTATCCACGCCTTCGTCGGACATGGTCCGGAACTTCGCTCAAAGCGGCGTGAGTCTTTAAGGACCCGAAGAAACCTCTCGAACAGCGACCAGTCTCTCGCCTTATCATGCCGGTCAGTTTTAGCTTTCTCCGGCTCAACCGGGGCGCAATCGCAGTGGTTCTCCCAGTGCCACCTTAGCCGACAGGACAGAACGTAAGGCACCAAAACGTGGGAGCCGGGCAAACCCAACTATTGACCCAAGACATGATTCGGAGCTGATTCATATAATGCTATAAGTTCGGGGTGCCGCACTTATGAAAGTGTTCAGACTTATCACACCACAATGTGGGGAACATAAGCCCCTGGTGTATTAGGCCGTACCAAAATATACGGGTGCAAGATGTCATGTAATGAACATATATATATATAAGGTAATGTAATTGCAGTCGGAAAGTGCTGCATTATTTATTAAAGGAAGTACGCTATGAGTGCGGTGATACAAATAGTCTTGATAAGCAAGGGATTTGGACTGAGTAAACATGTCCCCCTCCAGGGGTGAGCTGCGGACTTGGTGTATATAATCGAATTTAATGCTCGTAATTGAGACCACCTGAGTGTTCATCGCAGCCTTCTTTCGTCCCTGACTGTTGCATCACGATTTCGGCAGGTTCGCCGCCGGACAGGGCCTCTGGTGACCGGAGTCCTGTGTACACAAAGAAGGAAAATAATAAATAATAAAAAAAGGGGGGCACACTTGCGAGCCCCTGGTGTGGTCTAACCGCACTCTGGGTCCATTGCGATCGTGCCCCTTCCCCTGCGCCCATGGTATCTCCAAAGCATAATGATGTACGCGGAGTGTTATTCTTGCGATCATCTTGTGGCGGGGTTGGGGCCGCATTGCTACGCGTGCTCTGATCGCTCCAGGTGGTCTTGGTTGGTATTGCTTCGGGCGCGTTTTGCTGTATCTGGCCGTTTAACGGCGGGACTCGAGAATTGCCTTAAGAGGCTGCTTTGTACTTCTGCCGCGAGAGCCGCTGTATGTTCCTCCGTTCGGAGGGAGCGTTCTGTATTCCCGTTGACCGTGATGACTCCACGAGGGCCTGACATCTTGAGCTTGAGGTATGCATAATGCGGCACCGCGTTGAATTTTGCAAACGCGGTTCGTCCGAGAAGAGCGTGATAGCCGCTGCGAAACGGGACTATGTCAAAGATTAACTCCTCGCTCCGGAAATTGTCCGGGGATCCGAAGACCACTTCCAGTGTTACTGAGCCTGTACAGTTAGCTTCCACACCTGGTATGACACCTTTAAAGGTTGTCTTTGTAGGTTTAATCCTTGAGGGGTCTATGCCCATTTTGCGCACTGTATCCTGATAAAGCAGGTTCAGCTACTACCGTAAATCCATCGGGACTCTCATGAGGTGAAATCCATCGACGATTGGGTCTAAAACCAATGCGGCGAATCCGCCATGGCGTATGCTGGTCGGATGGTCTCTTCGATCGAAAGTGATTGGACAAGAGGACAATGGATTGAACTTCGGGGCGACTGGCTCCATCGCATAGACGTCCCTTAGTGCGTGCTTCCTCTCCCTCTTGGGTATATGGGTCGCGTAAATCATGTTCACCGTCCGCACTTGTGGGGAAAACCCTACATCCTCTATTGTTCGCGGTCGGGTCTCCTCCTCGTCGTCATTGTTTAGCCCCTTGTCGTTGTTTTCGCAATTAACTTGCTGCTGCTTGAACACCCAGCAATCTCTATTAGTGTGATTGGCTGGTTTTTCCGGGGTGCCATGTATCTCGCATAAGCGGTCAAGTATTCGGTCTAAATTGGACGGACCCGGAGTGGTTCTTTTGAATGGCTTCTTCCGTTGACCGGGTTTAGAGCCTCGGAATCCGGCGTTGACTGCCGTATCCTCCTTGTCGTCACCGTTAATGCGGCGTTTGTTTTGTTTCGACGTGACTGCCGTTGTTGTCCTTAGTATCCGGACTGCCGAATTTTTACGGAGATTGTTGCTGCGAGCTAGCCAGCTATCCTCTCCCGTCTGAGCGGGTCATTAATGATGTGAGGGCTGCCATAGATTTGGCTTTCTGTCCCGGTGCGGGCTAGCCATTCGTCGCGTATGTTATGTTTGAAGGCTGCAAGGGCCTCTGCATCCGGATAGTCAACGATTTGATTTTTCTTCGTCAAGAACCGTGTCCGTAATTGTGCGGCGATTAAATGCTGCTGAATGATGTGGCTTAGGTCATCGGCGCTCGGTGGTCGCATACATGCCCCGAAGTTATCAAGGAATGCGGCTTCCAGGTCTTCCCAACACCCAATTGACTCTGCGGGCAAGCTGTTAAGCCAATGCCGAGCTGGTCCTTTAAGCTTGAGTGGGAGATACCTTATGGCGTGGAGATCGTCGCCGCGGGCCTTATGGATGTGGAGAAGATAATCTTCGATCCAAACCGTGGGGTCTGTTGTGCCATCGTAGGATTCAATGTTTACGTGTTTAAACCCTTCAGGGATTTGATGATCCATTACTTCGTTAGTGAAGCATAGCGGGTGTGCAGCGCCTCTGTATTGAGCAATATCATGACGTAGCTCGAGAGAGCACTTTCTGCCGTGTTTGGCCCGGCCGGGGTTATTATATCCGGTGCGATGGTATTCGTCATGGGTCGTGGGGCGCCCACGTGATCCGTAGATGGATCTAGATTGCCTTGCTTTGTCCTCCAATATATCTCGCAAGTCCGGCGCGTTCCCTCTTGGCTTCGTACTTTTGGAGCGATGCCGGGGTACGGTCTTGGTTGGGGGCCTGGATGCCTCTCTGTCACGACCGCGGGGTGGTCGGCCAGCCGTATCGTGCGCTGGTGATGGAGGTATGTATGCTTCCTCCTCTAATCGGGGGAGCAGCTTGCATCTTGGATAGCTTTTGGAGGGGCGTTCGAGTTTATATTCTTCGGCCGCGAGGACCTCGGTCCATCGATCGGCCAGCAGGTCCTGATCAGCTTGAAGCTGCTGCTGCTTTTTCTTTAGGCTGTTTGCCGTGGCGATAAGCCTGCGTTTAAAACGCTCTTGTTCGACGGGATCCTCGGGCACGACGAATTAAATCATCGTTGAGGCTTGCCTGCGTCTTGGAGGAGGCATATAGTTGTAGTCCTCAACCTCTTAAATCGCCGCCTCTCGTGAGGGCTTGCTTCGCATCCTCCGCTGAGTCTTCTTTGGAGGGGTTGTCTTCGGCACTTTCGGGGTATTATTATCTCTGTGCGGAATCTCCATTCTTCTTTGTGGCGGGATTTAGAGCGGCGCCCTTGGCGCGGCGCTTGGGCTGTTTCTTTAAAGAATCTGCCTCCGCTGTTTCTTCGCCGTCCCGTCTTTTGGAGTATCCACCATGTATATGTCATATGACGAGGTGGTCTTCCAGTGCCTGTGTAGGCGCTGGTTCTGTTAAATCTCCGGCATCGTCGTCCATAGCGTCGATGTCTTGAATCGTAGTCTAGCATGTCGGTTAGATCGTCGACAGTGGCTACAAAGTGGGTGGTGGGTGGGCTCTCAATTTCTTCATCGTCCGTATCCCAACCATCCTGGCCATAGTCCGGCCAGGGTTCTCCTGATAACGAGAGATGCATTAGTGAATTCAGGATGTCGCCAAAAGGCGAGTATTGGAAGATGTCCGCGGCGGTGAATTCCATAACCGGCGCCCAATCCGATTTGGTTGGTAGGGGCGTGGGAGGTTCGGAGTCCGGCAAGGAGTCCGGCACCTCGGAATCACGAGTTTTGCGAGGGACAAGATTAGTGTTCGGCTCCATCGCCGTGGAAGTTGAAGCCCCCGAGGCGGTGTCCATCCACCGATCCTCTATCTGGGCAATCGGCTCCGGACTAATGGCCGAAGCGGATTCGCGTGCTGCCACCAAGGCACTGTTCGGCGGCAGAGCTAGATCATGCCCATCGCCGGTCTGCGGGCGCTTGGTTGTGGCTCGAGTCCGTCGAAGATCAAGTCTCCGCGACATCGGCCGTGAAGTTTAAACTTCGAATCGACCGACGGCCGGGCGTAGCTTCGATCTGCTCGGATGGCCAGCGAATTAGCCCGTAGTGCGAAGCCGCCCGAATCTGAAGATCTGTCCGGGAGAAAAGTCTCACCACGACAGCGTCGTTGGTTGAAGATGCCATCAGGCCTATCGGTGGCGACGGAGGAACTCTCAATGAAAGCACCAATGTCGATGTCAAACTGGCGGATCTCGGGTAGGGGTCCCGGCTGTGCGTCTAGGCGGATGGTAACAAGAGGCGAGGGACGCGATGTTTTACCTGTGTTGGGCCCTCTCGATGGAGGTAAAACCCTCACGTCTGCTTGATTAATATTGATGATATGGGTAGTACAAGAGTGGATCTACCACGAGATCAAGGAGGCTAAACCCTAAAGCTAGCCTATGGTATGATTGTTGTAATGTATGTTGTCCTACGGTCTAAAGCCCTCCGGTTTATATAGACACCGGAGGAGGCTAGGAATTACAGTCGGTTACAATGGTAGGAGATCTACATATCCAGATCGCCAAGCTTGCCTTCCACGCCAAGGAAAGTCCCATGCGGACACGGGACGGAGTCTTCAATCTTGTATCTTCGTAGTCTTGGAGTCCGGCGGATGATGATAGTCCGGCTGTCCAGACACCCCCTAGTCCAGGACTCCCTCAACCGCTATCCAGCATGCATCTAGAGTATTAAGTTAAAAACTGAGTAACAGCTTAAGCAAGATGACATGATGTAGAGGGATAAATTCATGCAATATGATAAAAACCCCATCTTGTTATCCTCGATGGCAACAATACAATACGTGCCTTGCAACTCTTTCTGTCACTAAGTAAGGACATCGCAAGATTGAACCCAAAGCCATGCACTTCTCCCATTGTAAGAACTACCAATCTAGTTGGCCAAACCAAACGGATAGTTCGAAGAGACTTGCAAAGATAACTCAATCATACATAAAAGAATTCAGAGAAGAATCAAATATTTTCCATAGACAATACTGGATCATAAACCCACAATTCATCGGACTCAACAAACACACTGCAAAAAGAAGATTACATCGGATAGATCTCCACGAGAGAGGGGGAGAACATTGTATTGAGATCCAAAAAGAGAGAAGAAGCCATCTAGCTACTAGCTATGGACCTGAAGGTCTGAAGTAAAGTACTCACACTTCATCGGAGGGGCTATGGTGATGATGTAGAAGCCCTCCGTGGTGGATGCCCCCTCCGATGGAGCTCCGGAACAGGCCCCAAGATGGGATCTCGTGGATACAGAAGGTTGCGGTGGTGGAATTAGGTTTTTGGCTCCCTTTCTGATCATACGGGGATACATAGGTATATATTAGGAGGAAGGAGTACGTCGGTGGAGCTCCGAGGGGCCCACGAGGTAGGGGGCGCGCCTAGGGGGGCGCGCCCTCCACCCTCGTGACCTCCTCGGAAGCTTCTTGGAGTAGGGTCCAAGTCTCCTGGATCACGTTCCCGAAGGTTTCATTCTGTTTGGACTCCGTTTGATATTCCGTTTCTTCGAAACACTGAAATAGGCAAAAAAAACAACAATTCTGGGCTGGGCCTCCGGTTAATAGGTTAGTCCCAAAAATAATATAAAAGTGGAAAATAAAGCCCAATATAGTCCAATACAGTAGATAAAGTAGCATGGAGCAATCAAAAATTATAGATACGTTGGAGACGTATCAGATAGCAGCTCACCCAGTTAGGGGGTTGTACATGGAAAATCCATCCCGTGGTTTAATGCGGACAAACTCCTCTTCTTCTCATGTATACAAGTCGGACAATATTTTCGCCAGTGGCAGAGTGCGGACCTTTCCGACCGCAGCAGGTGGCATCGTCCTCTCCATTAAAGTGCCACATGGGACGCCCCCGATCCTAGAGTGGTTGCACCCCCGCATTATGCATATTGACATAACCTTGATTATTGTCAATCCAGATTTGGCCAGCGTTTTTATCCTGCCCATCAGATAAAGGACCTCTCTGTTATCTTCCTCCTGGGGGCTCCGGGGATGCCAGCTGTGGTGTTTCTTCAGTGGGGCATTGGTAAACTCTGGAAGGCCCATCCGGATAGGGTCCGAAAGGGGGACGTCCTCCATATAAAACCACTCCGAAGGCCAGTCTTCGGATGTCTTCTTCGGAGTGCCGGACAGGTATCCGGTCCCGGCGATGCGCCATATTTCGGCTCCGCCCACTTGGTATATTGATCCCTCCTGATTGCGAGGGACGAGGCAGAATAGCCTCTTCCATAGCTCGAAATGAGTTTCACAACCCAGAAATAGCTCACAAAGAGTGACATAACCTGCGATGTGCAGTATGGAGGCAGGAGTGAAGTTACGCAGCTGGAGGCCGTAATACTCCAGGAGCCTACGGAGGAACGGATGGATTGGAAATCCGAGGCCCCTCAGCATGTAAGGGACAAGGCATACTCGCTCCCCCCTGGATGGGTTGGGGAAACTCTCTGCTTGCTCTCCGCCCTCGTAAGTGGCTAATCCGGCTCGGACGGGGACAAGATATGCAGGCGGGAGAAACCCCTGGGTCTACAACTCCACCAACTGGCCGTGGGATACGGTGCACTTCACCCAATCACCTGGCTTAGCGTTACCAGAGCGAGAGGAGGAGCTAAGGTGGCCGGCCATGATGGGATGGTTTTTTCGGGGGCGCTCTGATGAATCCTCGCTTGGGGAAGGTGGTGTGATTTGGATGTGAGGATCCCCGTCTCTTTAATAGACGATTTACTTACATGGTCAAGGTGGCAAATGTAAAGATGCCCCGACTTCTCACATTCGCTCGACACGTGGAGACTGCCATTATTAGGGTACAAAAGCCGAGGAGTGCAACATTAAATGGGAAGCCGGACACTACTCGTTACAACAGGTACTCAGGGATTTGGAGAAGAACCCGCCTTGCAATGCCGAAGACAATCTGCGCGCCGGACTCATCGTCATTGAAGCCTGGTTCAGGACTACTGAGGGAGTCCCGGATTAGGGGGTCCTCGGACAGCCAGACTATGTACTTGTGCCGGACTGTTGGACTATGAAGATACAAGATTGAAGACTTCGTCCTGTGTCTGGGTGGGACTCTCCTTTGCGTGGAAGGCAACCTTGGCAATTCGGATATGTAGATTTTCTTCTCTGTAACCGACTCTGCGTAACCCTAGCCCCCTCCAGTGTCTATATAAACCGAAGGGTTTAGTCCGTAGGACGAGAACAATCATAATAATAGGCTAGCTTCTAGGGTTTAGCCTCTACGATCTCGTGGTAGATCAACTCTTGTAATACTCATATCATCAAGATCAATCAAGCAGGAAGTAGGATATTACCTCCATAGAGAGGGCCCGAACCTGCGTAAACATTGTGTCCCCCGCCTCCTGTTACCATTAGCCTTAGACGCACAATTTGGGACCCCCTACCCGAGATCCACCGATTTTGACACTGACAGCCGCCGCCAACCCCTGCCGGTCTGCCCGTTCCTCCTAGCTTAGATGATAAAGTTTATGTTACCCAGCGATTCCCATACTGTCGCCCCCACTCCCCCTGAGTTTTTAGATGAGGCATGTGGTGTCCCTCCCCGCCAGATCCACATCCCCTGCTCCATAATGTCGCAGCCTTAGCTCGACCACGTATCCCGGGGAGCCCGATGAGCGTTCGGCCAAGAAGAGGTTTATCATGGCCTCTCCGGCGGACGTTGGCGAGGTGGCCGCCGTTTGCCCTGACCTGTTGATCCCGAAGCAACACATCGCCGCGGAAGCCGGCGAAGACGTTGACTACGTTGCCATGCCGAAGGCTTCATGTCAGCGGGCTATCGTATTACTGTATCTCGGGAAAGCTGGCTACGACATCAAGCTCGTCCACACTGACAGCTTCACGCGGGCCATGTCACAGGTTAAGTGGTCCATCCCCAACCCATCTGGTTCAACCGCCATCGATCTCTTCGATGGCCCTGCCGCTGATCTCCTCCGCCAAGCGGTCAAGGATTTGCGAGCTTTATACGCCATCGAGCCCATTTTGTCATTTCTGAAGGACACATTCTACGGCGGCGGCTTGGGATCCTCAATTGCCAAGTCAGATCTCATCGACCACGACCACGACCACGAGGAGGGCACCCATGAAGGTTCTTCCAAGGTGAAACAGCCCATCTATGACATCAGAGAGCGCACCATGGGTTTGTGCTCTTCCAACTAGAAGGATCCCGTCCATGAAATTTGAGGCAACATTCTATCAGCAAATCTTACCTTTTCTAGCTTGCTAACCTATACCCTTTGTTGTAGTAGCATTTTACGTGCGCTGCTTTAACTGTGTCGTGTTTAATTATTTCAGTTATGCAAAAATGTATTGTTCAATAAGTCTATGCGATGTTTAAGTGTGAATTGTCCACTTCAGTTTGATGAATGGCTATATTTGGTTGTTTATAGTGAGTAGATGCCTTGTTTATCTGTATTTGGTTGTTAGGTTGGTTGGAGTGAGCATTTTTTCAGTTATCGAGTAGATGTCTTGTTTATCTGTATTTGGTTCCTAGTTTGGTTGCAGTGAGCATTTGTCCAGTTATCAAGCAGATGCCTTGTTTATCTGTATTTGGTTGTTAGGTTGTTTTTTTAGCATTTGTCCACTTATCAAGCAGATGCCTTGTTTATCTGTATTTGGTTGTTAGGTTACTTTTTTAGCATTTGTCCAGTTATCAAGCAGATGCCTTGTTTATCTTGATCTGCTTGTTAGGTTGGTTGAGGTGAGCATTTGTCCAGTTTTCAAGCATATGCCCTGTTTATCTGTATTTGCTTGTTAGGTTGGTTCTTGATGAGACTCATCCGATTTTCAATGGCTATATTTGGTTGTTATACTGGTCATTTATGCCTTGTTAATTTCAGTCATTCACAATGTGTTGTTCATTATGTGCAAGCCGGAATTGTACTGCTCGACTACATCAATACCAGTTTGAACGGCTATATTTGGTTCCAGTTATTCCTGGTGTAGTTAACACATGCCCTTTATTTCAGCTTTACACATTTATCCAATGTGATTTTTAAGCATTACCTATGCTCTATTCATTTTCAACAATACCAGTTTGAATTGCAATATTTGATGGTTGTTAAGCCTGCTGTCGGTAACATTGCCTTCCATTTTATATCTGCTTTAACAACATGCTGAAACCAACACATTCAAGCTATCATTTGGAGATGATGTTGCTTTGCTATACTTGTTTGATATTAAGATTGATGTACTTATCATGCCTTTCCACTACTTATGCAGGACAACAATGGGAGTGGCCAACATTTTCCGCCGAGGTTAGCTTCATCCCTCGGCTTGTACTCCCCCCGTCGTTCCATAATGTAGTGCATATAGATCCAGGCCTGGACACTAGTTAGCTTCTAATATTGACTTGTTGCTTGTAGGTACATATGCCCTTGGCAAGGATCCACGCATCGACCCTTTTTGCGTATGGGGCAATGAGATATTGATGAACAAGCATCAAGTGAGGAAACTGATAAGGATTATTAGCAAAAAGATACGAATGGTGGTAAGCAAATTATTTGTTTATGCTCTATCCAACACAACAGTGAGCTGTAGGATGGTAACTACAAACTCTGTAGCCTTCTCTTTTTACTGCCCATAATGAGTTGTTAGAAAACAATGTCTGAATCTTTTTGTTCCCAGTGGTTCCCGAAGAAGTTCACTCAAGATTAGCTCGCAAAGTACATGATTGGTGGACACACAATGAAGGTTAAAGTATTTCATCCAGACTACAATGAGCATCGATAAGTCCTAATGAAGACAGTGAAGGATGGACGGGCAGCCATCACAAGGGGTTGGCCTAGAGTCATGCGCGCATTACGCATGGAGAAGGGCACAATATGGGCATTCCGCTTCACCTTCTCCAGCAACCAGAATGTCTTTCCCCTCTCTCTTTACAGTCTTTAGTACAACTGTGGTTCATCATTCTTTACTTGGTGCTTCTGTAGTTCTTCAGTATATGTACTTGTGCATCGAATTATGGATTCATGGTTGAACCTATATTTGTAATAAACATGGTTGGATATGAAATAAGTGATTGCCTACTTTCAAATTCAAAACATGTGATTTTTAAATTAGGGATTACACTGCACACGGTTTGCGAAAGCGAAACGTCTGCGATATACGTGGAGATCAGAAATGTTTCTAGGATCGACTACATGTGCGATCAATATCCACTGCACACACGACTTTCTGTTGAAAACTGTTTGCGTTAGGCCACCTTGCGCAAACGTTTACCACATAAAAAAGTGTGTGTGATGGACAGCCTTTGCCACACAGTTTCTTCTACGCACTGTGTGTGAGGCATTCAATAACACAAATGATAAAATTGTTAATATCGTGTGTAATGGCAACGCTATCACAAAGGATTTAACGGGAAAAATTGTGTGTGATGTACCTGTGAACGGAAACATTTTCGTTGGAGCAACTCTGTGGCATGTAGATACGAACGGAAACGTTTAGCAGGGACTGACTATGTGGGATGTACTTGCGACCGGAAACAATTTCGCCTGTATAATTGTATTTTTTTAGCTCTACTGTACGTATTTCCGTATTTGAGCGCTCGTCGGTCGCACACGACCTCATTTTGCCAAGCGTGTGTGCCAGGAGCGCATATCCCCAGCGATTTCTGGGTCGTGTGGGAAGGGCCCACCCTATCGCCCACACTCACTTGGCGACGGTTCCAAATGCCATCGCAGAAAGGGGTTAAAAACCGTTTGTATAGCACCGACGCATACCAGTGCTATGCTTTTATATATCTCAATAATATCAACTTTCCTCTCTATGTGTTGAAAGTTTTGAAGTCATGCTTGTTTTGCCTTCCTATGCTAGTTGATTCTTGCTCCCATAATTTGTTTGCTCACAAAATCCCTATGCATAGGAAGCGGGTTAGGCTTAAATGTGCTAGTAATATGTTTTATAGCTTTTGTTTCAATAAAAGTGCCAAGTAAAGCCGTCGGGATAGTGTGGATGATAGTTGATTTGATTCTATGCAAAAACAGAAACTTTTGCACCTAATAACATAATTGATTTGCTCTGCTAGAACGTGATATATTCTTGAATTTTTTTATAGATGATTGAGATACAAATTTCCCACGTTTGCGTAATGTTTCAGAATTTTTGGAGTAGCATAAGTATGGTTGTTGCCCAGATAATTACAGACTATTCTGTTTTTGACAGATTCTATTTTCAATGCATAGTTTGCTTGTTTCCTAGTTTCTATGGCTTATATTGCTCAATATAAATTGTGGAAATGATAAGGTATGGTAGGAATTATGTGAGAACAATTATGAATCTTGTCTTGGCAGTACCAAAGTGAATGATTTGTCTTTATCATACTAACCTACTAACCTATCTCACGAAGTTCCATTAAGTTTTGTGTGATTCAAATCTTCAAGTTTTGGGGGAAATATAGACATCAGGAAAATAAGGAGTGGCCGGATCCTAAGCTTGGGATGCCCAAAGCACCCCCAAGGTAAAATTCAAGGAATATCCAAGCAACTAAGCTTGGGGATGCCCTGGAAGGCATCCCATTTTTCGTCTTCAACATTATCGGTAACCTCACTTAGAGCTATATATTTATTCGGCACATGATATGTGTTTTGCTTGGAGCTTCATTTTCTTTTATTTATATTTGCTTGCTGCTATTTAGAATAATGTTTTGTATCTTTTATTTCAAGAAAAAAAAGTCAAGTATAGCCTTTACCATGCTTATTTTGCAAGCCTACATGTTGTTATTTAAAAGCAGAAAGTTTGTTGTCATTGTCTGAATTCTTCTGTAAAGTCAGAATGTGATAAAATCTTATGCTATGATAAATTTTATACAGTGTGGTAATTTTTTAGAATTTTTGGAGTTAAAGAAGTATGAATCTTCTTGCATTCTTTATAGACTGTCCTGTTTAGATAGATTGTTGTTATGTTTGTATTGTTTTCATATGTTTGCTTGTTTAATGATTCTATTTGAGGATAGGAGTATTAAATATGCAGAGGCATTTAGTATGCAATGTTAAATAATAATTTTAGTGATTTACTACAGTAGAGAATGATAAGGTTATTGCATTGATTTATGCTAACTTATCTCATGAGTTCTTGTTGAGTTCTGTGTAGATGAAGTTTTTAAGATTTAGGGAAACCGTGATATAAAAGGAATTAAGGAGACACAAAATCTCAAGCTTGGGGATGCCCAAGGCATCCCAAGATAATATTTCAAGAAGTCTCAAGCATCTAACCTTGGGGATGCCCCGGTAGGCATCCCACCTTTCTTCATCAACAATTATCGGTTAGTATCGGTTGAGCCTAAGTTTTTGCTTCTTCACACAAGTTGTGCTATTCTTGGAATGTCATATTATTTTGTTTTCCTTGTTGTTTTAATAAAATACTTAAATCTTAAAAAAATTAAATAAGAGAGAGTCCTCAATTAGCTACCCCTTTACTTAACTACTCATTTGATCTTCACTTATATCTTTTTGGAGTAGTTTGTCATTACTCTCATGCTTCACTTAGATTATTTTGGGAGTTGAATTTTTTGAAGAAATACTTATGCTCTTGTGATTCACATAAATTTATTTAAGAGCTTTTTAGTAGCAATGGTAATATATAATCCCAAAGTGATGGATATTCAAGAGGGATATAATAAAAACTTTCATGTAGATCATTGGATATGATAAGTTTGATTCCTTGCAATAGTTTTGAGATATGGAGATAGTAATATGTGAGTCATGTTGGTGAGTAATTATGCTTCAGTAAGAATATTGGTTTTAAGGTTTGTGATTCCCTATGGCAAGCATGAAAGTCAATAGTTATGCAATGAAATTACATCCTACTTGTGGTGCATTATTCCATGTTAGTTATGCTCAATACTCGTTTATGTGAATTTTCATTTCTTGGTTGGTTGCTTCTCAATCTATTTGCTAGCCTCCATTTGTACTAATTGGGAATACTACTTGTGCATCCAAAATCCTTAAACCCAGTTTTGCCATATGAGTCCACCATACCTACCTATATGCGGTATTTCCGTGTCATAATAAATTCCTTGGAAAGTGTTGGTATGGACGACACCTGTGGATACGGCTAGTCATGGAGTGTGAAAGTATGGTGGAAAAAGGAATAAACTTTATTTTATGTTTGGAACCGCCTATGATATATCTAGCATGGAAAGTGTTGGGAATTATTCGGTCGTTTTCATTGACGGGAAAAGTATGCCTCCCAAAATATTTTTGTCTCTCAATTTAAGCTTTGAGCTCTGGCACCACTACAAATCTCTGCTTCCCTCTACGACGGGCCTATCTATTTACTTTATGCAATTTTTATTTTTATTTGAGTCTCCATCTTCTCTTATAAAGCACCAACTAGGGAGCACAATGATCATACCTGTGCATTGGATGTAGCTAATATCCGAGTGTGTTTCATGAATGGATCAATGATTGAGCATAATGGGCTATGGATAGCTTTCTTTAGCATTGATATTTTGAAAGACATGGTTGAGTATTGATGTCTTTATGTCAAATTATAGACTATTGCTTTGAATCATTCAAGTCCAAATGTCCATGCTACAAAAGAAAGAGTATATGATGAATATGATAGGTAGCATTCCACAACAAAAATTCCGTTTTCAATTGCTACTTTATCATGATGAGTTTTATGAGAAAGAGTTGTTGTTATGATGCTAGGCAAAGTGTTTGAAATTATGATTGATCAAACTTATGCACTATGCTAGCATTCACACTTCATGAATTATTTCTTTTATCATTCACCTACTCGAGGACGAGTAGGAATTAAGCTTGGGGATGCTGGCACGTCTCTAATGTATCTATAATTTATGAAGTATTCATGCCATGTTTACAACAATTTTATATGGTTTTGGTATGATTTGCATGGAACTAACCCAGACTGACGCTGTTTTTAGCAGAACTACTATGGTGTCATTTTTTGTGCAGAAATAAAAGTTCTCCAAATGCAACGAAACTTTTTGACGATTTTTTTGGAACAAAAGAGGCACTAGAAGCTTCGTGGGAGGACCAGAAGGTGAAGGAGGAGAGCACAAACCACCAGGGCGTGCCTGGACCCTTACCCGTGTGTAGGTGGGTTGTGCTCACCTCGAGGCCCACTACGCGTGAAACCAATGCCAAAAAAATCCTATAAATACATAACCCTAGATCGGTAGTTCCACCACTGCAAGCCTCTGTAGCCACGAAAAACCAATCTAGACCCTGTTCCGACACCCTGCCGGTGGGGGAAATCATCACCGGTGACCATCGTCATCATCCCGGCGGCCATCATGAGGAGGAGGGAGTAGTCCACCCTCGGGGCTGAGGGTTTGTACTAGTAGCTATGTGTTTAATCTCTCTCTCTCTCTCTCTCGTGTTCTTGAGTTGGCACGATCTTGATGTATCGCAAGCCTTGTTAATATAGTTGGATCATATGGTGTTTTCCCCTCTCTATCTTGTTCTGATGAATTGAGTTTTCCCTTTGAGATTTCACTTTTATCAGATTGAATACTTTTATGGATTTGAGAACACTTGATGTATGTCTTGCTATGAATACCCGTGGTGACAATGGGGTATCATATTGATTCACTTGATATGTGTTTTGGCACTCAACTCACGGATTCCCGAGGTGACATTGGGGTCATCTATGCATAGGGGTTGATGCAGGTTCTCATCTCTGTTTCTCCGGTAGAAACCTTGGGGCACTCTTTGAGGTTCTTTGTGTTGGATTGAGTATTATGAATCTGATTTTTTTATGCATATCGTATAATCAACTCGCGGATACTTGCGGTGACATTGGAGTATCTAGGTCACATTAGAGTTGGTTGATGTATATCATATGGTATTATTTTAGTACGAACTCTTGGATAGATCGATCGGAAAGAATAGCTTGGTGTTATTTTAGTACGAACTCTAGGATAGATTGATCTAAAAGAATAGCTTTGAGGTGGTTTCGTACCCTACAAACGATTTCTTCTTATGTTCGCCGCTAGATAAGAACTTTGGAGTGATTCTTCATTGCACGTTGAGGGTTGTTATATGATCCAATTATGTAGCATTGTGAGAGATTCACTAGCGAAAGTACGGACCCTAGGCCTCATTTTCAAGCATTGTAATACCGTTTGTGCTCATGTTTGTTACTTGCTACCTTGTTGTTTTTTATTGTTTCTATTACAAAAATCAATATCTACCATCCATATTACACTTGTATCACCATCTCTTCACCGAACTAGTGCACCTATACAATTTACCATTGTATTTGGTGTGTTGGGGACATAAGAGACTTTTTATTATTTGGTTGCATGGTTGTTTGAGAGAGACCATCTTCATCCTTTGCCTCCCATGGATTGACAAACCTTAGGTCATCCACTTGAGGGAAATTGCTACTGTCCTACAAAACTCTGCGATTGGAGGCCCAGCACAAGTCTACAAGAACAAGTTGTGTAGTAGACATCAGCTCCGTATCGTAAAACACGATGATTCCCTCTCTCTGATTGTTTTCTGGACGAATAAGTACTTCTCGAGTTGGAGTCAGGGTTGCGGGAGCTGCTAGGGGCCCACAAGCCTGCCAGGCGCGCCCTAGGGCAGGGGTGGCTTGCCTTCCGGGCTTGTAGCGCTCTGGTGGCCCCCTCTGGTATTTCTCTTCGCCATTATTTTTTATATATTCTGAAAAAATTCTCCATAAATTTTTTGCTCAATCCGAGAACTTTTATTTCTGCACAAAAACAACACCATGGCAATTATGCTAAAAACGGCATGAATCCGGGTTAGTTCCATTCAAATCATGCAAATTAGAGTCCAAAACAAGAGCAAAAGTGTATGGAAAAGTAGATACGTTTGGGACATGTCATCTCCCCCAAGCTTAACCCATTGCTTGTCCTCAAGAAATTCAGTTGATAAACTGAAAGTGATAAAGAAAAACTTTTACAAACTCTTTTTGTTCTTGTTGTTGTAAGTATACTTAGCTAATTTTCAAGTTTCAGCAAGATTATGAACTAACCATGTGCATTATAACATTTAGGTCTCACATTTACTCATACCAATGACATAACCAGCTAGCGAGCAATAATAACATATCTCGGATGCTCACAATTTTTCAAAACAATCATCATATAGTATGATAACATGGTATCTTGCTAGCCCTTTCTGAGACCGCAAAACATAAATGTAGAGCACCTCTGAAGTTCAAGTAGCGACTAAATATTGCAATTCACGGTAGGAGAGATCCAGTCAAGTCACACCAAACATTAACTATACTCAATGCATAATAATGACAATAGTGCTCTCCAAGTGGTGCTTAAATGAGAAGGTGATGACTCAACAATAAAAGTAAAATAACATAAAAGTAAATGGATAGGCCCTTCGTAGAGGGAAGCCAGGATTTGTAGCGGTGCCAGAGCTCGAAGCTTAAAATAGAGATGAATATAATTTTGAGAGGTATGCCTTTCCTGTCAACATCACGACCGAGAGTTATATCTTCCATGCTAAACACATTAGCACCGGTTCCCAAACTGAAAGGTAAAGTTTACTCCCTCTTCACCATACAAACACAAGCCATGGCTAGCCGAATTCTCGGGTACCCTCCATACCAACAACTCGGGGGAGTTCGTTTCATTATTTTTTGTTTTGATCATGGACCTAGCACTACAAAAAAATACACTTCCGTGATGATACGTGTTTGTCACAGTAGGTCGCGTTTTTTGTCATGCATGTACATCCATGACGATTTTATGACAGAATCAAGATAGTCATACCTGTGCTGTCGTAGAAGTGTTCCATGACATTACAAAAATTATCATCACGGAAGTGTCCACTTCCATGACGATAAATCGTGCGCGACACGTGCATCCACCGTAACGGAACGTTGTTAAGCTATCGGGTCGGCTTTTGGATCCGATAACCCATTAACAGCCCCGACCAATGGGGATTTTCCACGTGTAAAATCATCATTGGCTCGAGGAAACACGTGTCGGCTCATCGTTGGGACAGATGTCATCCACTCATTGGACAGAAGGCGCCTATGATACGTCGACACATGGCACGGCCATACAAAGGCCCATTCCTGTCAAAAGGCCGGCCCATTTGACTTGGTTAAAAGGTGGCGGGTCGGCCCATGGAAAGCCTGTTAACGGCCTATTCGCATATAGCCCATTTACAGCCCGCTAACCCAAGGCCCGTTACGCCCTATCTGAATTAGGCCCAGTAGCGTCATCTGGGCCATTCAATATGATTCCAGCCCATTTTCATTTCTAGCCCATGTATGGCCCATGACGTCTTTCAGCCCATATGAGGCCCTATGTAACTCTTGGCCTATTAACGGCTGGTGGTGGCGCCCGCAATGAGCAAAGTGTACCACTTTACACCCATTAACGGCCGTGGTGGCGGCCCGTAATGAACAAAGTGTATCACTTTATACCCATTAAGGGCCCGTTATTGATTGGGCGTTTCCAGCCCATGTTATCTTTCGGCCTTCTCAGAGCCCATTTATTCTTGGGCTCATTTCCAGCATTCATTTACTTACGGCCCGTTACTGTCATTTTCTGCTTGTGGCCAAATTCAGCCCGTGGTTACAGTCGGCCCGTTTGTGGTCCGTTAATATGTTGGGCCGTTTTCATAGCGTCATCAAATACGGCCTATTAACGATGGCCCGTTATGGTCATACGGCCCGTATAAGGCCCATTGATGATACGGCCCGTAGAAGGCCCATTGTTTCTATGGCCCGTAGAAGGCCCATTGTTTCTACGGCCTGTAGAAGGCCTACTGTTTCTATGGCCCGTAGAAGGCCCACTGTTTCTATGACCCGTAGGAGGCCTAGTGTCACTACAGTAAATATTAGCCCATGGTTATTGTGGCCTAGTTTTAAAAAATAGGTTATTGCAGCCACTAGCAAACCGCGGAAAAAGAACTGCACTGACTACAACCAAACAAATAAACAAGACAACAAGGAAATAAATAAGCAAGCAACTTATGCTAGGCTATCACGGCAATTACACATATTACATCCACTGGGCATCAAAGTTCGCCACCAGTGCAAATATAGGGAACAAAGCAGCATATCATATACACTAGTTGTCAAAGTTGGCGACCAGCGCAAACAAACGCCGCAGCAAAACAAATCCAGAACTGAAACCACTTCAGAAGATCTCAAGAAACAATATCCTGGGTACCCATAATGCTGACAAGATGCTTAGCAAGCTTATTAACTTTCTCTTATTTAGCGCTTAAATCCTCCAACGCTTAGTGTTGCACCGAAAATATGCATCCAATTCGGAGGGACTTCCTCGATCCTTGACTTCTGTCACAAAGACATCGATCGATGTCTTTCAACTTGAAGTTGAGACTCAAGAAGACGAACCGATTGAGCGGTGAGTTCAAGAGCTTGTGCCGGCAGAGTGGCGAAGCTTTCGAACACTACATCATGACAGGACTTTTGGGTTCCCTCACTGTCGTCAAGATAGTTTTTATCAGCTGTTGACACACGAACACGTCACGTGTACCCTCGACGCCGGGGGTGATGCACCGCAGCTCACGTCGAAGGAGACCCGACCGACAATAGCGACACCAAGGCGATCGGCGGGTGCTTTTGCAGACCGAAACCCAGCAAGACCGGGAGGGACCCCGTTAGGGATTGCGGCGGCTATGGGCTGCTCTAGGTCGATTAGCTCGCCCCTAGAGCCTCGGGATTCGCAGCTCTCAAACACGAAGAACAGCGAAGAACGAGAGAGAAAAACGGTGGAGAGATAAAAGTAGGCGGGAAAAAGTAGTATATTGATTTGTTCGATTGTGTGTTGTTCAATCGGCCATCACCCCCAACATATATAAGAGGCGGCTGGACTTCCCGTACAAGTAAAGGATTCATCTAGGCTTTCCTTACAAGAAAAATTACATCAATTCGCGTCCTAGAGTCCTAGTTCTATTCCAACTCGGATCGATCGAATCTGGCCCAACTTCTGTCTTCCTCCTTGTGCAGGCCGCCGAGCCTCCATATGACCTCCGATCAAGATGGCCCAAATACCAAACTTGTGCGCCTCGACGATCTGAACAACTCTCATGTTGATCACTTTTTCAAATAAGGCCATCTCGAACACTTTTCGAGGCCATCTTTACCTTCCAGTCGGACTCGGTCTTGCGGTAGACTGAATCATCCGAGTCTTGTAATGAATTTGCAGGCCATATATTATCTCTGATGACGATGACTCCAAAACCAAAGTTTACCGTCTTGATGATACGCACAACTTCTGTATTGAACACTTCTCCATCCGAGATCATCTTGATAAATTTTTGGGCACATGTTCAGTTTCACTCGGATTTGAGCTCATCCACTTGGATATTAGTCTTTCACTCGACTAGACCTTTTCACTCGGATCGGTAGATCTTCACTCGACCTTTTACTCGATCGGTAGGTTTTCACTCGACCTTTTACTCGATCGGTAGGTTTTCACTCGACCTTTTACTCGATCGGTAGGTTTTCACTCGACCTTTTACTCGATCGGTAGGTTTTCACTCGACCTTGGACTCGATCGGTAGTTTTCACTCGACCGGTGACTCGATCAGTAGGTTTTCCCTCGACCGGTGACTCGATCGGTAGGTTTTCACTCGACCGGTGACTCGATCGGTAGGTTTTCACTCGACCGGTGACTCGATCGGTAGGTTTTTACTCGACCGGTGAGTTTTCACTCGGATGGTAAGTTTTCACTCGACCAAAAACATAGCCTGATCTTGATTTGTCTCCCCAAGTCTCATACGACCTCGGATTGAGACGAATTATATATGAAAATCGATCGGCTCGACGAGACGAAACTTTTTCGTGTTGAAGGTTTTCAATTCAAGGACTTCTTAAGGGCCTAATTGCTCGCGCGACCCACGGACATGGTGTCGGTACTTTGCGCCAGATTTTCACTCGGCTTCGGCCTGCAGTGTATTGCCTCTAACTTTTGCGTATGAACTCGGATTGAGATGATTTATATATCAAAATCGATTGCCTCGACGAGACGTAGACAATTCCTTTAGAATACTCCTCCATCCGAGGTCGTCTTGAAGGCAAGATTGGCCGAAAACACTCGGAATGTTTGAATTTTGTCACTCGGAGTGCAACTTCGGCCACCGATATAAAGTCGAATGGCGATAAATTAAACATCAAAGTTATTCCACTCGTCGACCTGAAACATTGCATGCTGAAAACTCTTTCACTTGAGGCCATCTTACTTGCCTTTTGTACCTTGCCAAAATCCGATGTCAACACATGCCCCCCTGTTTTTCGGCAAAGCTTGCACGCCGAAAAATAATATGCACGGTGTTTGTTCTAAGGACGATGTCAACACTCCATCGGCCATTTATTTTCCTCGAGGCGATAATTATGTATCGGCCATGTTTGTGCTAAGGCGATAATTGTATATCGGCCATTACCTACTCAAAGCTTCCGCCACACACTCGGGTGGTACTTCTTCAAATACTTTCCGTTGAGAGCTCGAGGTAACAATGCCCCTTGTATTGATTCCACCAAATATGAATTTCAGGAACAACCCTTGTAATCCTAAAGGACCTTCCCAACTTGGAGACCACTTCCGAATTTTCTATCTCTTGAACCAATCGGCAGAATCACTTTCGAGACGAGTTCACCAACTTGAAAATGCTTCAACTTAACTTTCTTATTGTAAGCTCTTGCAACCCTCAATTTGTCTCTCTCTATGGACTCCAAAGCAACCAAACGTTTATCGGCAACTTCATCAATATTGTCCATCATCAAGTTATAAAAGTCTACTGCCGATAAATCATTTTGTTTGGCTATTCTCAAAGCATTCAAATTTACTTCCACTGGTAAAACAGCCTATTGACCATATACTAGCTCATATGGAGTTACCTTTGTAGCACCATGCCTTGAAATTCTATGTGCACATAAAGCTTCAGACAACAGCTCATGCCATCTCCTCGGATTATCCTCAATCTTCTTCTTGATGAGCTTGATTAAAATTTTATTGCTAGACTCGGCTTGTCCATTAGCTTGGGCATAATATGGAGAGGAATTGAGCAACTTTATATTATAAGATTCGGCAAACTCTCTGACTTGGTGTGACATAAAAGATGAACCTTGATCCGTAGTTAACGTTTGAGGAATACCGAATCTATGAATAATGTGTTTGGTTATGAATTGAATTACCTCCGTATGTGTCATGTTCTTGAGAGGTACTGCTTCAGACCATTTAGTGAAATAATCAGTTGCCACCAATACGAATCGATGCCCTTTTGAGGAAGACGGGTGGATTTGTCCAATGAAATCTAAACCCCAACCTCTGAAAGGCCACGGTTTAATAATAGGATGTAACATAGCAGCAGGAGCCAATTGAATGTCACCAAACTTTTGACAAGCTTCACACCCTTTATAATACGAAGCAATCATTAATCATAGTCGGCCAATAAAACCCAAAGACGTCGCAATAACCATTTCATCTTGGGAGCCGATGGTGAGTGCCACAAATACCTTCATGTACTTCTCCCATACCAACTCTTGCACGGTCCTCATCCAAACACTTTAGAAAAACATCATCGATTGTCGCGGTAAAGACCATCATCTCTCATTGTATACTTGAAAGCCATCGCCGAACAGCCGCTTCTACCCTTTCACTCGGATTGCACAAGTAGTCAACAATGGGCTTTCTCGATCGAATTATCACCGCACAAGATTTTTTGTTAATGGCGAATCGGTGGGTTCGAGTTGGCCTCTTCTATCTTGGTAAGACAAGACATCGGACTTTGAGAAATATGAAACATGCCATGATCAACATGATATCCGGATGCTTGTTGTGCCAACTCATTTGCTTTCAATTGTCATGTCTAGATATATGTGCAATGCTAAAACAATCCAAAGTAGAAATCATATCTAGACATCTATCAAGATAAACATTAAGTGATTCGTCCAAACTTTGAAAGACTTTGGATATTTCTTTGCACCACTAGTAACGAATCACCGTAAGCCTCAATATGTGTAACACCTATAGCAAGTAACATCTCTAGACCGAATAACAATGCTTCATATTCGACGATTGTTTGTGCAAAAATATTCTAAGCGGCATGAGGCTTCAAAAACAGCACCATGAGGAGATATATAAACAATACCAACACCTTGGCCATTGCTACAAACTGAACCATCAAAGTACAATCTCCATGGTACTAATGAAACAAGGTTCATATCAACATCATGCTTGTCATCAATCCGATGTTCAACAATGAAATTAGCAACAATCTGGCCTTTCATGGATTTTAGAGATTCATAAGCCAAATCATATTCAATCAAAGCATAAGCCCACTTGCCAATTCTACCACTAAGAATTAGCCTATGCAACATGTACTTAATGACATCGGTTTGACAAGCTACTACACAAGCACTCGGCACTAGGTAATGTCTCAACTTTGTGCAAGCGTAATATAAGCATAAACATAGTTTTTCAATAAATGTATACCTTGTCTCGGCGTCCAATAAACGTCTGCTCAAATATGTAATGGCATGCTCTTTTCCTTCGGTATCTTGAGTCAAAACAGCACCAATAACACCTTCCTCTGCTGCGATATAAAGTTTAAAAGGCTCTCTATGCTTGGGTGCTTTCATCACGGAGGAGTGCACAAATAATTCTTGATCATATCAAAAGCTTCTTGCTGTTTTGCCCCCAAGTGAAATCAACATCATTCTTTAACGAAGGATAGGAGTAAATGCATCAACTTTCCTGACAGATTAGCTATGAACCTTCTCAAATAATTGACCTTGCCAAGGAACTTTTGCATATCTCTTTTGCATGTTGGAGCCTCCACTTTCTGTATGGCTTCTATCTTTTGGGATCGATTTCAATGCCATCTTCATGAATAATGAAACCCAAAATTTGCCGGTGACACGCCGAATGCACACTTCAAAGGATTCATCTTGATCCATACTTTTCATTCTTTCAAAAGCTAAGCATAAATCGGCCAAGTGAGATTCAAAAGCATCCGATTTGACAACAATATCATCAATATAAACTTCAAGTATGACACCGAGTAAATCATGAAAAATCAAATTCATAGCCCTCGATATGTGGCTGACATTTTCAATCCGAATGTCATCACTTGTCCACTCGAATAAACCAAGGAAACCAGGACATCGGAAAGCTGTTTTGTACATGTCCTCTTGACCATAAAAATTTGATTGTATCCGACATTACCATCTAGAAAGCTAATAACCTTATGTCCGAAGCATCATTAATAAGCATATCGGCTATTGGCATGGGATACTCATCTTTGGGTGTAGCCCTATTCACATCTCTGAAGTCAATGCACACCCTCAACTTGCGGATCCTTCTTCTCCTTTGGGACAATGTTAGAAATCCACTCGGCATACCGCAAGGTCGAATGAATTTAGCTTCAAGCGATCGACCGATCTCTTCCTTGATCCGGTCATATGTTTTCGGATTAAACTTTACGGCGATTGTTTATAAGGTCTAAAACCGGCCTTTATAGGCAACCGATGCTCCACTAGCTCTCGGCTCAACCACGGCATCTCATGATATTCCCATGCAAAGCAACAAACATATTCTTTCAATAGCTCGATTAATTTAGCTTTACAATCGGCTTTCAGATTTTTGTTTATAAATGTCGGTCGACTGACTGATCCGTCTCCGATATCTACCACTTCTAACGGATCGGCCGATGTAAAACCTTGTCCAAGTTTATCCATGTCATCCAACTCCTCAATAGACTCATACATATCGTTCTCATTGGACCGATATTTTGCAAAACGTTTTGTAACCACTCGAATTAGGATCCATTTAAACATATCATACCTTGGAGCCGATTGCATTGATCGGCTTTAAAGACACGGGCACAAAACCATTTTGGTCGACCGAGAAAATCAAACTCGACAAGTCACGCCCCGTCAAGCAAGTAGCATTGGGATGTTGCCAATCCACCGATGCATCGGCCAAAGCAACACAAGCGAATTATCCGCATGAATGACTTCCACTTCGTCATCAACCCTTTGAATCAAAAAGCGGTGCATAGTGGATGGCACGCCTTTGGTTTGCATGAACCCAATCACGGCCTAGTATAACATTGTAGTTACCTTGCACCTCGGCGACAAAGAATCAGATAGCCAAAGTTTTGCTTCCATCGTAAGCTCCACATACATTACACCTTTGGCTTCAGTTTTCTCTTTGCCTTCAAACCCGTTGAGCACCATATTGGTCTTGATCAATTCTTCATCGAGCAAACCCAATTTCTTGAAGACCGAATAGGGCATAAGATTTACCACAGCGCCACCATCAACAAGCATCCGGTGAGTGGTGACCCATTGATATGACCTCTCGAGATATAACGGTTTTAGATCGTCCTTTGGTTCTTTTGGCTTCTCGAATATTGCATTTTTAGGGCCAAAATCCAGGTGAGCCACCTCCCTTCCTCATCTACAAGACGAAACTCAGCAGGTAAGTAATACACCATATTGATATCCATACCTTCATGAACCGTGTAGATTCATAGTCCAACATATCAGCCTCTTCTTCAAGTGGATCGACCGATTGAAATCGGCGAGTGAAGGAGAAGTAAGAAGTGTCGCAGACGATGTAATAGCTGTCACATCGTCCTCCTTGGGTGGTGTAGGCACTTTTGTGATAGATGTAGAAGCTGATGTATCTTGTATTTGTTTTGGCCTCCACACTTGTTTTCTTTGGAACCATGGGCGAGTGTCATTGAACAACTTATCCCTTTGCTTCTCGGCCTCTGCTCCGCCATCTCTTGACTCCTTAACCTCTGTAGTTTCCTCTTACGTGTCTTTGTTAGCCCAGGAGGACACCACTTTGGTCGAGTGTATTTAGCATCTCTCACCTTTACCGGCTAGTGCTTGCTTTATGGTCATTAGCCGAGTGCTTTGGCGCGATAGAAATGTCGGCTCGGTCAGTGGTTATGCACGATCGGCTCTTTGTATGGGGAATGTTTGGCGCCCAGGATAAGTGAGTCGACATCCATTTTCTCCTTGCCTTTTCTGATTCAACTGCTGCAACACTCGGTGACTTAATCGCCATTCTTTTCGACTTTCCGGATGCATGAAATTTCCACTCGGCGCACCTTTTTACTTGGATGGAATCCACTCGGATGGATGTCACTCGGATGGAATCCACTCGGATGGAATCCACTTGACCACATTTTTCACTTGGATAGCTTCCACGGGTGCATTCTTACACTAGGATAGTTTCCACTTTCGATGCATATGTTGACCAGCCGGTGATAGTTACCAATGTTCGATCGGCCATTATATGAGTAATCAAGTCGATTCCACAGATTGCCTCTGCTCTTACGGAAATAGTGCCCTTGGTCCACTCGGTTTTGCATATCGACTAAACATATCATCGATGGTGACCTTGGTCGCTTCAAGTGTGATGGCGGTTAGAGCTGGGACCAGCCGATTGATTAGCATATTTGGATAGCAACATATCAAAAGTTGGCTTGATCCGCTATGCGTTGCACTTTAGCTTCATTCCTCTTCCATTTGCCAACCACGGACTCTTGGGCTTGACAAATTTAACTTTCGAGTGTCCTGCTGCACTGTGTTTGCCCCGAGTGTAGGATTCTTATGGTGATCTTGATTACTTCCTTGCCATCGGGTTGCTTATCAAGCACAACATGTCTCCCCAAGACCTTGTCGCCCTCCTTGTCTTTCTGGGCTCACCAACAATGACATTAGCTTTATTAGCAGATTCGCTACCTCCGGCGAATGAGTAACTTCTTCCTTCTAAATCCATGGTGTTCATTGGAAAGGGCTGTTTATCAATTTGCATCTCAGAAAAGTTCAATCGTCCATCATTAATGGCCGATTGTATCTGTCGTCGAAAAACATTGCAATCATTAGTAGCATGAGAAAAGAGTTATGATACTTGCAATAAGCACGCCGTTTCAGCTCTTCAAAGCGGCGGTAAAGTATGAGATATTCTAATAATCTTAGCCTGCGACAAAGCATCAAATATTTTATCACACTTAGCAATGTTAAAAGTAAACTTCATCTCTTCATCACGATTCTTATGAATCGGTTTGAGATCATTACAAGTAAAGGGTTTGGCCTTAGATGGCCAAACAAATTCGATAACAAAATATCACCCTCATCGTCCGAAAGTGATCACTATCATATTCCACCATATTCATCTTTGGTCGATCGGTTTGTATCTATGCACTTCTTTGAGATCTTTGCTTGGCTTTCTGAGCCAAAGCCCTTTGTAAGACTTAGTTGATATTTAAAACTCATAGCCTTCTAGCTTTTCTCTAATGGGAGTTCTCAAACCACTCGGCACTAGGTCTGCCAAGTCTCTCTCGGTTATCACCAAACTAAAACACGGTTTTTCGTTTCTCTGAATCTCTTGCGTAATCGGAGACCGATTCATCATGTTTCGCTTAACCGATGTTAGATGTGACAACTTGAGTTCATTATCGCCGCTATAAAAGTGATCATGAAATTTCTGCTCTAGCTGCGACCAAACTCGAATGGAACCATGTGGCAAAGAAGAAAACCATGAAAATGCGGTACGATTAATGACAAAGGAAATAAGCACTTTCAATTCATTCAATGAGCCTGCCTCACCCAATTGTGCTAAGTATTGACTAACATGCTCCCATGTGGTTTTGTGCCTTCTCCATTAAACTTAACAAAATCTGGAATTTTATATCCTGGAGGGCATTGGATGGCATCAAAGTACTCGGGGTACGGCTTTTGGTAAATCCGATTCCGAGGTAACTCAACTCCAAAATTCTCTCGAAGCATCTTAGCCATCTCCTCTCTAAGATTAGCTAAACCATCATCCATAGTGGACGATGAAGCTTGTGGCAGTGGCATAGGAGGAGTAGGGTTACTAGCTGTAGGTAGGAATTGTGGCATGCATGTCGACCCATAATTTTCTAGTGGTCGAGTGGTTGTAGCTGTAGGTAGAGTTTGGTTCGGCGTTGCCACCGAACCTGGCATGCTCATAATAGGATTAATGGGTGCAGCCACAATCTGATTTGTTTGGGTAGGATAATAAGTCATCGGCACGGGAGGCGCCGATGCAATAGGTAAAGCCAGATTAGGGTTTTGCACACTAGCAGCTATACCATCATTACCACTAGTCGATTGAGATGTATTCTTCTGAGCATTAGTATTTTCTATGAAAGTTTGATAGACTAGATTGTTACCATCAGCAATCGACTTTCAATCTCAGCCCACCGCTTTCGGGAGAAAAGCGTACTACGAGAGGTTTAACACTGCTTGGCTTGCAAAGGAGGAACTTGATTTCTTCAATCGGAGTGATGTTGCCTGGCGATCCTTCTTGAACTTTGCAAGGAACTCCTGCAAGTCCTTCTCTCTCGCGCCTTCTTGTACTCCTCATAGACTTGGCGATGATCGGCGATATCTCATCAAGACGGGCTTAATGATGTTATCGGCGTCTACCTCGATGGCTTGGGAAGATCGGACATGGTGGATGATGATGATTGATCTTGGTCCCCAGTGAGTCGCCAAAAGTGTGTTGACACACGAACATGTCACGTGTACCCTCGGCGCGGGGTGATGCACGCAGCTCACGTCGAAGGAGACCCGACCGACAAGCGATCACGCAAGGCGATCGGCGGGTGCTTTCGAACCGAAACCCAGCGCACCGGGAGGGACCCGTTAGGGATTGCGGCGGCTATGGGCTGCTCTAGGTCGATTAGCTTCGCCCCTAGAGCCTCGGGATTCGCAGCTCTCAAACACGAAGAACAGCGAAGAGCGAGAGAGAAAAGCGGTGGAGAGATAAAAGTAGGCAGGAAAAAGTAGTATATTGATTTGTTCGATTGTGTGTTGTTCAATCGGCCATCACCCCTAACATATATAAGAGGCGGCTGGACTTCCGTACAAGTAAAGGATTCATCTAGGCTTTCCTTACAAGAAAAATTACATCAATTCGCGTCCTAGAGTCCTAGTTCTATTCCAACTCGGATCGATCTGAATCTGGCCCAACTTCTATCTTCCTCCTTGTGCAGGCCGCCGAGCCTCCATATGACCTCCGATCAAGATGGCCCAAATACCAAACTTGTGCGCCTCGGCGATCTGAACAACTCTCATGTTGATCACTTTTTCAAATAAGGCCATCTTGAACACTTTTCGAGGCCATCTTTACCTTCGGTCGGACTCGGTCTTGCGGTAGACTGAATCATCCGAGTCTTGTAATGAATTTGCAGGCCATATATTATCTCTGATGACGATGACTCCAAAACCAAAGTTTACCGTCTTGATGATACGCACAACTTCTGTATTGAACACTTCTCCATCCGAGATCATCTTGATAAACTTTTGGGCACATGTTCAGTTTCACTCGGATTTGAGCTCATCCACTCGGATATTAGTCTTTCACTCGACTAGACCTTTTCACTCGGATCGGTAGATCTTCACTCGACCTTTTACTCGATCGTTAGGTTTTCACTCGACCTTTTACTCGATCGGTAGGTTTTCACTCGACCTTTTACTCGATCGGTAGGTTTTCACTCGACCTTTTACTCGATCGGTAGGTTTTCACTCGACCTTGGACTCGATCGGTAGTTTTCACTCGACCGGTGACTCGATCAGTAGGTTTTCCCTCGACCGGTGACTCGATCGGTAGGTTTTCACTCGACCGGTGACTCGATCGGTAGGTTTTCACTCGACCGGTGAGTTTTCACTCGGATGGTAAGTTTTCACTCGACCAAAAACATAGCCTGATCTTGATTTGTCTCCCCAAGTCTCATACGACCTCGGATTGAGACGAATTATATATGAAAATAGATCGGCTCGACGAGACGAAACTTTTTCGTGTTGAAGGTTTTTCGATTCAAGGACTTATTAAGGGCCTAATTGCTCGCGCGACCCACCAGACATGGTGTCTGGTACTTTGCGCCAGATTTTCACTCAGCTTCGGCCTGCAGTGTATTGCCTCTAACTTTTGCGTATGAACTCGGATTGAGATGATTTATATATCAAAATCAATTGCCTCGACGAGACGAAGACAATTCCTTTAGAATACTCCTCCATCCGAGGTCGTCTTGAAGGCAAGATTGGCCGAAAACCACTCGGAATGTTTGAATTTTGTCACTAGGAGTGCAACTTCGGCCACCGATATAAAGTCGAATGGCGATAAATTAAACATCAAAGTTATTCCACTCGTCGACCTGAAACTTTGCATGCTGAAAACTCTTTCACTTGAGGCCATCTTACTTGCCTTTTGTACCTTGCCAAAATCCGATGTCAACATCAGCTTTCTTGGAGACCAACAGGGATGTCTCACTATCTTGAACCTTATCTGCATTACTTCCTTTACCATTGGATAACGCAGTACTGTTCTCCAATATTTTGTCCGCATTCTAAAAGAGAAACAAGCAGACACATCACATGTTTACCATGTTGTATATGAAACTCATTTTGGTAAATGAGTTCAGTAGTAAAGTGGACAGGATAACAACATGAAACAAACATATATCTATGTACCATGGTCACTTTATGGTCTATATCATTCTAGTTTTTGTTGCCAAATCAAGATAGAGACACAGTTCAAATAATATTTGTTCAAGAGAAAGCAGAATAGACTGAATATAAGTGTGGGTAACTATAGAGCAATAACAACACTTGTAGTGTGCATGACATGAGAACATAACTGTTTATTCAATTGAAACTGAAATCAACATATAGCAGGTTACAACAAACAAACCAGTTAAAGAAGCAGGTTTAAAACATACATTGCGCCATTGGAGTTTCAATTCCATCCTTCAAATTTGAAAATAGTTGGTATGAGTAAATCTGATAATGCAAGAGCAAAGGAGTATGAACCATAGCTCTGAGAACTGGCGTGAGAACAAATATTCTTCTCCTTTAAGCGTTGAGTTGGGATTCGGAGTGGTGGTCCTCGTGCTTTGGGCACTGCAGTTCCCTTACTAACTGCTCGTGTTTGGGTGCTCTGTGGTGGAGACAGTGTTGTGTCAACTGGAACTGGGTTACTATCTGCCGGGGTTGGGGTTAGAAGGGGTGTAGTTGGTTCTCTGTCCAACTGGGTAGGGGTACAATCTGCGAGAGTTTGGGTTATGTGTGGTGGATCTGGTCCTTGGGCAAGTACAACTGTGGTTCTATCTGCATCAACTTGTAGGACTATCTTTTCTGAAGACCGTTTTGTTACTCCCTGAGATACTGCCATCACGCTCTCCAATTCGAATGGCTGATAAACAAGAAAAGTAATTGAAAGTATAGACATTGTATGATGAGCAGTGCAATGGATAGTTGGGAATAAAAGAGGGCATGAAATAATTCATATTTATGTTGTCTAACCAAACAGGATAGCATGACACAATTTCACATATATGATGGCTAACTAAATAGGATAGCATGACACAATTTCACATTATGATGGCTAACTAAAAAGATGGAAAGACATAGTTCAAAATATGAGACTATGTAAGCAGGATGACATGACATAACTATATAATGTGTTTATTAAATAGGTTGGCATGCCATGATTCACATACATTCATGGATAGAATGCCATAATTCTAAATATGATGACTGTAAACACTAAACAGGATGAGATGATATAACTATATGATGTCTTTATTAAATGGGTTGCCATGCCATAATTCAGATAGATGATGTGTATGTACTATGTAAACATGATGGCATGATATAATTCAAATATATGATAAATATAGTAAGCAAATGGCAATCCATATATGATGTAAAAACTAAGCAATGCAAGACAACATGCATGACATGGGTAATAAAACCCTGCCAAGTTTGAGCATAGACCTCAGGGGGGAAATAGGACTGGTCATCAGTATTTGAATCCTCCTCTGAGAAGCTCTCTGTAACCTGCAAGATGTCTGCTTCAGCAGGTAGCATTGTCTGCTCTGAATACCTTGTTTTCACTCCAGATACTTCCATCACCGCTTCAAATGGCTAATGCATAGGAAGACTAGTTGAATATACAAACTTTGTCGACAAATGGAACATGTAATACAAAAAAATGATAGCATGATATAATTCACATACATGATGATTGGCTAAACAGCATGGCATTGCATAATTCACATATATAATGCCTTTGCAACAAGATAGCATTGTATAATTCACATATATAATGTCTTGCAACAAGATGGCAATGCATAATTCACATATATGGTAATTAGATACTGAACATGTGACATTCACATAAAGCATGTCTAAACTAATCAAATGACATAGCAATGCGAGACACCATACGCACGATATGAGCAACATAACCCTGCCAAGTTAGAGCATACACCTCGGGAGGATAGGAATGATCGTCTGTCTCTGAATCCTCCTCTGAGGATCTATCCGTAACCAGCGAGATATGCGCTTCGTCAGATAGCATAGTCTGCTCTGAAGACCTTGTTTTCACTCCAGAATTTGCCATCACCGTGTCAAATGGCTGATGCACACGAAGAGCAGTTGAATGTACTAACATTGTTGACAAATGTAATATGTAACGAAAAAAAAGGATGGCCTAATATAATTTACATATAAGATGACTGGCTAAGCAGGATGGCGTTGCATAATTCACATAAATGATGAATAAACTAAATAGATGGCATTCGCACAAAGGATATCTAAACTAAGCAGATGAGATATTTGATGTATAAAGTAAGCAATGCAAGACACCATATGCATGATATAACCAACATCAGCATGCCAAGTTAGAGCGAAGACCTCAGGGGGTAAATAGGAGTTGTCTTCTCATACGAATCCCCTCGAGCAGATATCTTCCTCTCGATTACAATCCGAAATGCATGGAGGGGGGCTGCCTTTGCGCCTACCATGGAGCGACGTCTGCATGAAATTTTATTGCTCTACATGTTCAGCTCCATTGTTTACAATAATTGTCATGCATAGGAATAAAATATAGTGAGATTATGTAAGGAGTGCATGCAGAAATCCAGAGTGATGGTAGCAACCTGTGGATAGACCCAAAACCAATAATAGCGAGGCGGATAATGGCTTGGTTAAAAATACAGATAATGGCTTCTTTACCGTTTGTTTCCCACCCAACATGAAACTCATAGTAGACACCGGAGATTAACCAGATAGTAGATAGATACTATTGATAGCGGCCCCGATAGGTACCCCACAACCATTTTCAAACTCAAGTTTGACCATTAGTTTGGAGCTGACTCAGAGTCTAACCGGTGAACAGGACGATAAAGTAGCATGTAATATTAAGCGTAACGTAAGCAAACATGAAAGAGTGCGACCTCTCTTGCGGACCCGTGTAGTCCTCGAGGTCATCTGCTCTGTTGATGATGGTAATGCAGTTTTCATGGCTGCGGTGGTGGGGAAGAAGATCTCGAGGCGGCGAAAGGCGGTGCTCGAGGCGGGATCCTGCTGTGCTTTGGACCCTACGTCGTTGGAGCGGTGAGCTGGGTGGACGACGGCAAGCAGCGAGTGGGACAAACCACGCAAGGTTTTCTTTGACAACTATCTGTAAGAGAAGTAATTCTGTAAGGGCTCGTTTGAATTGGAGGATTCCAACAATGCTGGGATAGGAAATAGACAGGAATAGGGTAGGAATGCACGTGCAAAACAGAGAATTTAAAAACACAGGATTTCTGCCAATCTGGGTGTTTGATTCACAACAATTGGAAGATCACAGGATGCAAAGAAGCATGGTGAGATTAAGTCAAACCACAAGAAAATGTACGGTTATAAAGCTATTATGGTACTATCTCTTAGTCTTGTGCTTCATGAATAGGAATTTGAAAAGGTGGACAAGTGAAAATTAAAATTCCTACATTTTTTTCTTTCAAGGAGACACTAAAGGAACAAATCCGTGTGCTCAGTGGACAATATATATAACATGTAGAGTAAAAAAGAGATGCAACAAGTGTACAACCTCTTTGGCGAAGCCATGTTGATCTCAGCGTGATTGGGTTGGCCGGTGAGGATGCTCCGGCTGACTTTTTGTCGGAGGAGGAAGAAGATCTTAGGCGTCTGGAGATGGAGCCGAGTCTTGCTCATTGTGATGGAGGGTTTCGTTGTTGGAGCAGCTACGGTGAGTTATGCGATGCCGAGGCTAAAGCAGGACAAGAGAGACAAGGAACAATGTTAACTTTGGTGGAATTCTAATAGCATCTCCAATACATGGCGTAAAATACATAACCACAAAGTGCTAGATGTAAAATACATCAGCCGCTCATCTCTGAACTTAAGCGTTAAATCGAACTTAAGCGTCAAACCGAACTTCGTTTCGGCCGAACTTAAGCGCCGAAACTGAATTTTCTTTGTCGGCTGAACGCACTAGCAAGGTGAGGCTACATGTCGGTTGGTGACTTTTTCATCTCTGGTCGATCGATTTTGCGGCCGTTGGATCTGAAAATCAAGGGCATGCGGTTCATCTTCAACCTCCACCCTTCGAGCCGCCACCACCACCGCCAAACAGCAGCCCCGCCGCCCATGCGGCGGTGCACCGCCCCACCCGCCCGAACACTCCCCACCTCCGGTCCGCCGCCCGCCATCCCTCTAGCCCCCCCCCCGTGTCGAGCATTTTCTCTGGCGATCCCCACGCCACCGCCCGCCAATGCCCGCCAACACCGCGACCACCGCCCCATCCTAAACCCTAAGATAGATAGTGGGGTACCTCTCCGTGCCCCCTCCCTTCTGGCTGGTTCTTCCTTCACCCAATGAGCCCACCCTTGAAAATCGATGACCCAAAAGTCGATTCAGTCGACTGAAGTGTAGCCAAATCGGAGCAGCATGGCAAGCAAGAGCAAGAGCGAGAGCAGAACGCGAGCAAGAGCAATAGCAAGAGCAGAGACAGAGCGGGGACCGAGAGCAAGAGCAAAGCAGCAGCATGAGCGAAGCTAAAGCAGCAGCAGCTCCTCTCGATGTGGGCGTCGCCGCCGAGGGAGCGACACCGTGGAGGAAGTGGCCGGCGACGCCGCCGTGGATGGAGTCGCGCCGTGTCGGCTCGGGACCGAGCACCGGCAGCACCATGAGATCGAATCAAGAAGAAAATGCGGCGATTAGTGTACAACCTCTTTGGTGGCGCCGATTAGGCCGCAGCTTCATCCGAGGAAACGGTGAGGATGATGCTCTTCCGGTGGTGCAGGTGAAAACGGCGGTGTGGGAATGGAGGTGGCGCGAAAGACGAGGGGAACGTCGGGGCAACTCCTTGGAGGTGGAGGACGGGGTGGCTAAACCGGCGGGACGATGAGATCAACGATGGATCCTCATCCGATACGGTGGATGAGGGACGTCGAGGTGTTGCTGTGGATGACGTCGTCGGGGAAGAGGCTCCGGCTGGGTGGCAGACGGAGCAGGGTGTGGGGTTTCGTCGCGGCCTCGGTGTACGAATGGGTGGGCGGATGGGATGGCAGTGCGGAACCATGGCTTAGAGACGCGCTTGTCCGAAATGTGGGGTAAGTTACGAAAGTACCCCCAACCGATTTGAGGCAGTTCTTTCGGTTCAGGGGTACCACAGCATTTCGGCGTGTCGGGATTTCACAGGAGGTGGGAGTTTTGGCGTTGTAATTTTGGAATAGCAAGGCGCAGGTGGAGATGGAGGGAGTTGTCGGAGCAGAACAAGACAAAGATATATCTTAAATATTTCAGGCTAACAAGGCGCGGGTTGAAATTTCCGGACAAGCCTAACGTGTATTGTACCAAATCAATGCGCACTACAAATGTCATTCAAAACTTTGAATGTCACACCCTGATTTTCAGGCCACAACACTTAAGCTAATATATCATGATAAAATGTGGGTTGACAAAAACTTTTGAGTGTTTTGGACCTTGCCTTGATTGGTTTTTGTCTGCTGTTTGCAAGTGCTCTAAAAATCAAATAAATCCTCCAACTTCGATACTTCATTTCCCTGCCACAAACTTCTGCCCAATGATCATGTCATGTGTATAGATCAATATAGTATTTTCTTACAAAAATAATTTGGCCAAAAAGTATTTTCTAAAATTAGTTTTTCAAAACCCTGAATTGAGGTTTGCTTTGCAAGTACTTAATTAAGGGCGATAAAGATCTTTCAAAAATATATTTGACTCCTATTAGATATAGGATACCCGAAACCACAAAAATATAATTTTAAAGGTTATTTTCCTATTTTATTTAAAAGCTTTTCTTAAGGCGAAATGGTCTTTAATAGGGAAAAATTATTTTATTGTTTTAAAAATATTTGACAAACATCAGGGAGACTCAGTGGACATATATTGTCCATATATAAGAGTTTCAACACATGGTCATGTTCAAAATATTGGTCAAATCCCTCAAAAACCCTTTCTAGATATTTCAAGCTTTTGAAATATTTACAAAGGAAATATTCTCCAAAAATTCCAAAAAAATTCTAGCATGTCACATATGACATGTTTGATGACCTTAGAAAGTATCATGTCATGGAGAATAGTATAACTCTATGAAATCCCCTCAAAACCATTTCTATCCATTTTGAAGTTTGAGCAACTTTACATTGCCAAACATGTCCAGATGTTCTCAAACCTTGTGAACATGCTCAAATGTTCTAATTATTCATCTAGACCAAGTGGCACAAGTTGGAGAACAAGATAACTTGATCAAAGTGCCCCAAAACCATTCCTGTCCAGAACCAAATTTGAACAACTCTACATTGGAAACTTTCTCCTTTTGATCTCAACTTTTGTGTACATGTTCAGAACCCCAAATGATGACACTAAACCAAGTGGTGCATCAAGGAGAATAGATTTGCATGACTAAATCTTGGAAAATCCATTTCTGTTCATTTCTAGGGTTCACAAAAGTTGCATTGGCAACTTTGCCCAAATAAGCTCCAAATTGGTGGAAGGACCTATTTATATGTTTCATTTCACCCTGTGGAGTCTCATGGAATTTGGGAATCATCTGCTGGTCCAAACCATTATCAAACATCTTCTGGCAGAATCTCAAAATTCATGTTTTAACCCCTTCCACTAATCTTCAAGAGTTATCCTTTTTACCACAGCCCCTTCTAGTCCCCCTCTACCTCTGGTGTGCTTCCCTGCCTGAAAGGCAATGATGAAGGGGCGCATGGATCCATTTTTCTTGTCTGGACAGCCACTTTTTCCTCCCTTTCTCATCACTCTCTCACTCCTGGCAAGTTCCAGGGCATCCAAAGCCTGCAACCCTCTTGTTTATTCCCCCTTCAGACCCCAGACACAAGTGGACACCTTGAAAGGCTTGTGAAAAGCCGCAGATGCCGGCCATTTGCGCGCTCTGGAGCACGTCAGCATGCTCCCGACCATTGACGCCGCGTTCCCCGACCACCTCGAGCCTCCCCTCGTGCCAGTCGAGGTGCCTCGATGTCCGCAACACGCCACCGTGCAGGCCCCATCGTCTCTCCCTCTCTCTCACCTTCTGCGGCGCGTGCCCAGAACCGCCCGGCTCGGCCAATGTATGGCCTCGCACGCGCGAGCACCAGAGCCTTGCCCCGCTCCTCCTCTCCCTCCCCAGAGACCTACTCCACCCCCACGAGCACCGCGGACAACCCCGAGCCTCCTCCCATGGCCACCACGGCCATTTTTGCGGGTGCCTGTAGGCCGCGTCCACGGTGAGCCGTGGCCTCGCCATATAAGGCCGCCCCTGACCTCCCTCTGGATCTCCTTTGATCTCTCTCTCCCCCGTGAACCCCCTGGACCAACCCACTCCCCTCCTCGTGCTCTCCATCCCCCTCCTAGGCCAGAGCCGAGCCGCCAGCCGCTGCTCAAATCCGCAGGCCTCGGCCCCTCTCTCTTCCCCCTGGACAGCCCCGCACCCTCTTTTCACCACCACAAGCCCTTCCCTCGCCGCCGTTCGTTCCCAGGAGCATCGTATGCTCGAAGCCGAAGATGGCCGATGGCCTCCTCCGCGGTCGTCCAGGCCGTCGCCGCTACGGCTCTCCTCGGCAAGCGAGCCATACACCGATGGATGCAGCTCGTCTCCCTGAGCTCGCCGGTGGACGGATCACCGGAAACGGTGGTCGGTAGCGCCGGCAGTTGCCGTCGATGTCCCTCTGCCTCGCCTCCCCTGCTTTGGGCGGGAGGTTGAGGACGACGCCGCGTCAGCACGCCGGCCCCGCCTGTCGGCAGCAGCGGCAACCGAGCCGGCCACGCAGGTCGGGTTAAGTGGAGGTGGGACCAGGGAAGCCGCTTGCCCCGCAGGGACGCGTACTTGAGTAATACGCCTTCGACGTGGCCCTTCTTAGCCACGTGGCCGTGCAGCTGGGCCGGCCCAGTGCGCTGCGGTGCTAAACTGTGCCCTGCGTACAGTTTAGGTAAAACACAAATCTTTTTCTTTTTCTTTTCCAGTGGGCTTCTAAATCCATAGTTAATTAATTTCTTGTCCAAATTTGATGATTCAAATTTCTAGTAGGTTCTAAAATCATGCCCTACCACATGGTGCTATTTTCACATTTTTACAGAAGCATTTCCTTCACAAATATTTATCAAATCCTATTTTTCCATTTCTGTCATAAACTTTAAAAAATCACAGAGAGCCCATTTTTTATCCAAATGCCATGATTAAAATTTCCAGGTGCTTCTAAGTTCAAAACTTAGTTTATGAACATTTTTATTAATACTTTTTGTGCCACACAATATTATGAGCCATTTCTTCATATTTGTCAACTCTGCAAATTCATAGGAAATTCATTTGAACTCCAAATCCAGTGAAACCAACTCCTAGATGCTTCTAAAGTCATCCTTTGTTAAATGGGTATATTTGCTCATTTTTCGAAAATATATTTCTGCACACTTCTTGCAAATCCACAAATCCCTTGATTCCATCATATTGAAATGTTCAGAGATATCCATTCATCAAATCCCAATGAAACCACTTTGGTCACTCCTCATATGACCAGAGGTATCCTAGAAAAGTCCAACTCATATTTTTAGAGCACTTTTATTTCCTGCCTTGTTGTGTTGCTTATTATGGTTGCTTTCGAAGATAGTTGACGAAGTAGACGAAATGCTCGGAGTTGGACCAGAGATATTTGAAGACCTCGAAGACTTTGTTAAAACAGGCAAGCAGCCCTTTGACCATGTCTATGAAACCCTTTTATGCATGTCATATAGCACCATATTGTTGTTGCAACGGATTCATGATGAGGTAGTAACCACTTTAATGGTTTGCCACCGTACTTCCTCATTGATACTTGCATTGTGCATCACCCTACCTTCTTATGAGGGTTATGCCGGTGGGAGTAGATAGGATGCTAAAGTAGTTGCTATGCAAAAAGGGACGGGTTTATGCATGGTGAAGGAGACAAAGCATTTTCAAAAGACTTTTCGAAAACCTCGTCGGGTGCCACTTATGCCCGAGGGAGATGATGAGATGGGTAACCACTTGATGACGAAGTGGTGTACCGAGGCAAGTGTGTGTGTTGTTTTTGAAAACGGATTAGATTTAAGATTTGATGACTGTCCCAACCTTACATGCGCAACCACTCTACCCTTATATGGGAAAGGATATTATTGATTACCTAGGCCGATACTAGCTTGGAGCCCGCATTATTAGTGATGGGGGAGAGTTGGTGCTCTCTCTCGGGATGGGGTCGTGCCAGGTAGGGCGGCCAAGAACATTTTTATGGGGCACCGGACACACCGTTGGTACCCCGTGCTTGTGATGAGAGATGATTATGGAGCGTGGCTCCACGAAAATGTTATGTGATAATGTTGGGCACGGGGGTTACTACCAATCGAGTGGACTCCATGTTAGTGTCGTCTAGGGAAAGGTAGTGATCGGGTGCTTACCCCGGGTACTTGAGGTATCGCAGGGCGTGGATGACACGGAAGTTCCCCGGATCTTGTGGAGTGCAGTGTGCAACCTCTGCAGAGTGTAAAACTATTGAATAGCCGTGTCCACGGTCAAGGACAGATTGGGTGGTCTTTGCTTAAACTATGTCCAGAGTTTTACAACCGTGTGTGTGAGTTGATAAAACTACTTGGGTCAAGTCAAAGGACTTGACATGATTGAGATGGGTTGGTGCCCACTCTATTTATGTTGATACCTGTAACCTGTCCTCATGGTTACTTGAATTCTCCTGATGCATGTCTTACAAGTTGTTGAACATGTCATTGCACTCAAAACTAGCTTTCTGCAAAAATTTACCTATACCATGCATTGTTGTATCTTGAACCAAAACATGGGTTGCTTGCGAGTACATTCAAAGTACTCATTGGCTTGCCACTGGTTATTTTATTGGCCAGGCTTGAAAGGACAAGATATATTGAAGAGTTCCTTGGTGACGATCGTGCGAGTTAGGATGCTTTCCCAGTCAGAATGCATGTAGGGTTAAGGCAGATGGCATGGGTCCAAGTTATCGACGAAGATTTCCGCTGCGATGTTATACTCAAGACTCGACCATAATGGTCCTACTTGTGTAATACGGTATGTATGGATGTAAGACTCTTGTTATTCAGCTTCGTGTGTTCGGTGAGCATTGATCTCGGGATCCTTTGTACGCGTGCATTCGGTGATCACGACTTATGAATCGGGGTCCCCACAGAGCTGGTATCGAGCCATCTGTTGTAGGAAGCCTTAGTTAGCATGGTCGTTAGTTAGGGTAAAACTATTTCCAAAACTACTACTAGTTTTCAATACTATCTATACTTCTCTTCCCTTCTCAGTTTTTCGAAAACTAAGGTATACTTTCCTTATTGATCTCTTCCCCTTCAAAACCTTTGGTCGCTAGAACCCTTATGCCCTCGACCCTTTGGATTCCTTGTAATCCTCGTGGATAATCTAGAAGGAAGATGCCTTGCCAGACATTCACCCACATCTTCTGAACACAAGATTGGCGACATCACAACAAGACGATACCAACAGAAGATACATCCTCGAGGAATGAGGACCTGAAGACCCAGGAGATGGTGACACCCTTGACACTGCCCCAAGATGATGCAACCTTAGCCTATGATGATCAGGGCCTATAATATGCAAGATCATGATATACATCGCTAATAGAGTAACCATGTCACTACCGTTGTTGTATCGGCAACCACCGATGGATGAGAACCTAGCCATTTGGTCCGCCTCACCATAGTGAGCAGGAAAACGGTTGTCCTCATCCCCCGCTCTTGGTGTCGATGTTGTCATCAACGTAACCGACATGATGGACCTCTATTACGCCTTGATAATGTCATTGCATACAGGATTACCTACCTGGTACCATCGACGGCTTAGAAGACAAAAAGGGATCGTCGTGATTAAGAAGACAATAGAAGACCTAGTCAATGCCAGTTACGAGGAGCCACCTTCACCCCATCACTTCAAAAGGCGAGAAGTTGTTGAAGAATCTTCAGGATCAACCCGGATTGTTTCATCGAACAACTACAAGAGATGTAGCAACACCGAGGAAAACTCGAAAGGCGCATGAGGCACAAGGCACGACTCTCGAGTCCGAGAACCCCTAGGGTAGGATGAGTCGTGTACCCCCTATGCGCAGTCGAGTCCGTATGATAGTTCGAATAGAACCATGATTGTGTGTTGCTTGTTTTTATTTGTTTGTGTTTTGATATCGGTTGCACTTTTGCCCTAGGTGACAAGTATGCGACTATATCACCTTCCTCACCTTGTTTCTTTTGTTTGGCCCTCTTTGCACCTGTTTGTTTGCACTAGCACTATAGAACCCCCTTTAAGCATTCCCCTCCTCTATGCTACCTTTCCCTCTCATCTCTCTCCTCAACTGAAGACAAGCAAGACAAGATACACCAAGGATTCTACTTTGGCAACCAACCAGCACTGAAGACTTTTGCTACAACCTCCTCGACCAAGTGCAGCCCCTTAGAGTTATGGTTGCCCCTCAAGATTAGAAACCCATTCCTAGACCCTTCGAGACTTCATAAGATACCCCATCTCGAATCCTCAACCATGTGCTTAACCCACAGAATTGCAAGAGAACCTATTAAGCCTCTTGCTTATCACTGGGTTCATTATGGAACTAGAGGACATAGTGAATGAGCACATTATCATCCTAAGATAGCACCAAAACTGATGATGCCATAGGGAAGACCAATTTGAAGATATAGGAAACAGAGGACAAATGACTTGATGAGTTTATATCAGTGACCTTGAGGAATTATTTGAGACTCTTCAGAGGATTATAAGGCTTTCATGTTGGCAGATGAACTTGGTGGGATCATGATTATAGAGTAGCATAGCTTTCATTACCCCTGAGTAAATTGGATTTAATAGGACAATTATGATCGCAAGATGAAATTCTTGGAAGTATTTGGATTTGTCTTAGGCAGGGGATATGTATAGGTGATAGGTGATATTAGATAATGACTTGGGGGGAAAGTGTGGAAATTCTCGTTGGACACAAGATTTGGATTTAAATAGGTGATCCTAGTTGAGTATAGATGCTGAGTAAGTCTACATGGTTCGGAGTAAATTGGAATTGGACCGATAATCTTGATCATGATACCATGTTTCTCGGTGGACAATAAACTAAGAGATTGGATTATTTGTCAGAGTTGATTTAGGGTTCTATATAAGCTTGACCTTGGAGTATTACTAGATCACAATAACAGGAATTGGTGGGCTGACTATAGTAAGGCAGCCCTTTCAAGTATTGGGGATTATAAGGACTTTAGGAGATCATGTGGAACACCAGCATAGGCGTTGGATTTGTAGAATTAAATGGATTATGTAGTGATTGATGGAAGTTAATGGGCTATTGGAGTTGATTCATAGGAAGGAAACAAGATCTTGGAGTGGCTTACGACGTGTTTCCTTAGGATAGAGATGCTTTATCTTAGACCTTGGAAGAATAGGCTGAGCACTTAGATTGTCACGTTCAAGCTTAGCAGCTTATATGTTCTACCCATGGATTTTTAGGGGTAGACATACATATGAGTTTGGGGATTGTAGACATATATGATTTTGTTAGACCTCCTCTCGAGAGCCATGAGGATATGAATCACTTGAGTGATGATTGGAGTTGACCTATGCAAGATGATGCTATCGGTGATATGATGTGATTTGTTTAAAGTACTAGATAGACTATCGGCATCTCAGAAACTGTGCTCAAGGATGGGATGATAAACATTCACTCGCACACTAGAATCCTTGAAACCCTTACGCCCTACCAAGCCACAACACAGTCAGATCCTGACCTTGGGCTTTGGCTCTAGATCGATAAGGCCTTGGCCAATACTCAACCGTAACCATCACTAATGCCTCAGCCCACTTTACGTACCCCATAGACTTCATGGAGTGCTTAGACAAGATAGTTGTCATCATCATTTGGTGACCTACTTGTCCACCCGAAGACGGAAGAAGAGTCGTTCAGCTAGTCCAAGAACATTTGAAGACCGCCATGCCAAGGAGGAAGAACTACCACCATCATCAAGAAGTAAACATCTGCATCGAAGACCAGGTGTATCTGCAAGCCACTTCTCTCTAAGGAACCAAGCATTTCCATGACAAGGAGACCCACACCAAGATTCATCGGCCCCTTCGAGATCACTCCAAGATTTAACAACCCCCTCTGAGATCACTACGAGATGAAGAGAAGCGATTACCATTTGGAGTTGCCACCGAGTTACCGATGTACTGCGCTTTCCATGCATCACAACTCCGGAAGTGTTTCCAACTTCCTAACTTGTCCGATCTCTACGAGGGCATTAACCACCGAGCCATCGACCCCTAGCCCAATCTAACCTACCGCGAGCTACCCACTAGCAACCTGGATCAAGAAGAGTGTCATACACGAAGCCACACCATCAAGTACTTCAAGCTCAATGGAGCACTACACAGAAGCAGAAGCAACATGAGGACTTGAAGACTGCCCCGGATCCAGATTTCATATTCCTTTCCGCGACTAGTTTGGGAATCTCGGGGACGAGATTCTTGTAAGGGGGGTAGGTCTGTCACCCTGATTTTCAGGCCACAACACTTAAGCTAATATATCATGATAAAATGTGGTTTGACAAAAACTTTTGAGTGTTTTGGACCTTGCCTTGATTGGTTTTTTTTGTCCATTGTTTGCAAGTGCTCTAAAATCAAATAAATCCTCCAACTTCGATACTTCATTTCCTGCCCCAAACTTCGCCCAATGATCATGCCATGTGTATAGAGCAATATAGTATTTTCTTACAAAAATAATTTGGCCAAAAGTATTTTCTAAAATTAGTTTTTCAAAACCTCTCGAATCGAGGTTTGCACTTTGCAAGTACTTAATTAAGGGCAGTAAAATCTTTCAAAAATATATTTGACTCCTATTAGATATAGGATACCCGAAACCACAAAAATATAATTTTAAAGGTTATTTTCCTATTTTATTTAAAAGCTTTTTCTTAAGGCCAGAAATGGTCTTTAATAGGGAAAAATTATTTTATTGTTTTAAAAATATTTGACAAACATCAGGGAGACTCAGCGGACATATATTGTCCATATATAAGAGTTTCAACACATGGTCATGTTCAAAATATTGGTCAAATCCCTCAAAAACTCTTTCTGGATATTTCAAGCTTTTGAAATATTTACAAAAGAAATATTCTCCAAAAATTCCAAGAAAATTCTAGCATGTCACATATGACATGTTTGATGATTTTAGCAAGTATCATGTCATGGAGAATAGTATAACTCCATGAAATCCCCTCAAAACCATTTCTATCCATTTTGAAGTTTGAGCAACTTTACATTGCCAAACATGTACAAATGTTCTCAAACCTTGTGAACATGCTCAAATGTTCTAATTATTCATCTAGACCAAGTGGCACAAGTTGGAGAACAAGCTAACTTGATCAAAGTGCCCCAAAACCATTCCTGTCTAGAACCAAATTTGAACAACTCTACATTGGAAACTTTCTCGTTTTGATCTCAACTTTTGTATGCATGTACAGAACCTCAAATGATGACACTAAACCAAGTGGTGCATCAAGGAGAATAGATTTGCATGACTAAATCTTGGAAAATCCATTTTTGTTCATTTCTAGGGTTCGCAAAAGTTGCATTGGCAACTTTTCCCAAATAAGCTCCAAATTGGTGGAAGGACCTATTTATATGTGTCAGTTCACCCTGTGGAGTCTCATGGCATTTGGGAATCATCTGCTGGTCCAAACCATTATCAAACACCTTCTGGCAGAATCTCAAAATTCATGTTTTAACCCCTTCCACTAATCTTCAAGAGTTATCCTTTTACCACAGCCCTTCTAGTCCCCTCTACCTCTGGTGTGCTTCCCCTGAGAGAGGCAATGATGAAGGGGCGGGGATCCATTTTTCTTCTCTGGACAGCCACTTTTTCCTCCCATTCTCATCACTCTCTCACTCCTGGAAAGTTCCAGGGCATCCAAAGCCTGCAACCCTCTTGTTTATTCCCCCTTCAGACCCCAGACACAAGTGGACACGCGAGTGCGCGCGGAAAAGTCGCGGATGCCGGCCATTTGCGCGCTCTGGAGCACGTCAGCATGCTCCCGACCGTTGATGCCGCATTCCCCGACCACCTCGAGCCTCCCCCTTGCGCCAGTCGAGGTGCCTCGACGTCCGCAACACGCCACCGTGCAGGCCCCATCGTCTCTCCCTCTCTCTCACCTCCTGTGGCGCGTGCCCAGAGCCGCCCGGCTCGGCCAATGTATGGCCTCGCACGCGCGAGCACCAGAGCCTTGCCCCGCTCCTCCTCTCCCTCCCAGAGACCTACTCCACCCCCACGAGTGCCGCTGACAACCCCGAGCCTCCTCCCGTGGCCACCCCAACCATTTTCATGGGTGCCCGTAGGCCGCGTCCACGGTGAGCCGTGGCCTCGCCATATAAGGCCGCCCCTGACCTCCCTCTGGATCTCCTTTGATCTCTCTCTCCCCCGTGAACCCCCTGGACTAACCCACTCCCCTCCTCGCGCTCTCCATCCCCCTCCTAGGCCAGAGCCGAGCCACCGGCCGCTACTCAAATCCGTAGGCCTCGGCCCCTCTCTCTTCCCCTTGGACAGCCCCGCACCCTCTTTTCACCACCACAAGCCCTTCCCTCGCCGCCGTTCATTCCCAGGAGCATCGTATGCTCGAAGCCGAAGATGGCCGATGGCCTCCTCCGCGGTCGTCCAGGCCGTCGCCGCTACGGCTCTCCTGGGCAAGCGAGCCATACACGATGGATGCAGCTCGTCTCCCCGAGCACTCCGGTGGCCGGTAGCGCCGGCAGTTGCCGTCGACGTCCCTCTACCTCGCCTCCCTTCCTTCGGGCGGGAGGTTGAGGACGACGCCGCGTAAGCACACCGGCCCCGCCTGTCGGCGTGAGCGGCAACCGAGCCGGCCCCGCAGGTCGGGTTAAGTGGAGGCGGGACCAGGGAAGCCGCTTGCCCCGCAGGGACGCGTACTTGAGTAATACGCCTTCGACGTGGCCCTTCTTAGCCGTGTGGCCGTGCAGCTGGGCCGGCCCAGTGCGCTGCGGTGCTAAACTACGCCCTGCGTACAGTTTAGGTAAAACACAAATCTTTTTCTTTTTCTTTTCCAGTGGGCTTCTAAAATCCATAGTTAATTAATTTCTTGTCCAAATTTGATGATTCAAATTTCTAGTAGGTTCTAAAATCATGCCCTACCACATGGTGCTATTTTCACATTTTACAGAAGCATTTCCTTCACAAATATTTATCAAATCCTATTTTTCCATTTCTATCATAAACTTTAGAAAATCACAGAGAGCCCATTTTTTATCCAAGTGCCATGATTAAAATTTCCAGGTGCTTCTAAGTTCAAAACATAGTTTATGAACATTTTTATTAATACTTTCTATGCCACACAATATTATGAGCCATTTCTTCATATTTGTCAACTCTGCAAATTCATAGGAAATTCATTTGAACTCCAAATCCAGTGAAACCAACTCCTAGATGCTTCTAAAGTCATCCTTTGTTAAATGGGTATATTTGCTCATTTTTCAAAAATATATTTCTGTACACTTCTTGCAAATCCACAAATCCCTTGATTCCATCATATTGAAATGTTCAGAGATATCCATTCATCAAATCCCAATGAAACCACTTTGGTCACTCCTCATATGACCAGAGGTATCCTAGAAAAGTCCAACTCATATTTTTAGGGCACTTTTACTTCCTGCCTTGTTGTGTTGCTTATTATGGTTGCTTTCGACGATAGTTGACGAAGTAGACGAAATGCTCGGAGTTGGACCAGAGATATTTGAAGACCTCGAAGACTTTGTTAAAACAGGCAAGTAGCCCTTTGACCATGTCTATGAAACCCTTTTATGCATGTCATATAGCACCATATTGTTGTTGCAATGGATTCATGATGAGGTAGTAACCACTTTAATGGTTTGCCACCGTACTTCCTCGTTGATACTTGCATTGTGCATGACCCTACCTTCTTATGAGGGTTATGCCGGTGGGAGTAGATAGGATGCTAAAGTAGTTGCCACGCAAAAAGGGACGGGTTTATGCATGGTGAAGGAGACAAAGCATTTTCAAAAGACTTTTCGAAAACCTCGTCGGGTGCCACTTATGCCCGAGGGAGATGATGAGATGGGTAACCACTTGATGACGAAGTGGTGTACCAAGGCAAGTGTGTGTGTTGTTTTCGAAAATGGATTAGATTTAAGATTTGATGACTGTTCCAACCTTACATGCGCAACCACTCTACCCTTATATGGGAAAGGGCATTATTGATTACCTAGGCCGATACTAGCTTGGAGCCCGCATTACTAGTGACGGGGGAGAGTTGGTGCTCTCTCTCGGGACGGGTCGTGCGTGTAGGGTGACCAAGAACATTTTATGGGGCACCGGACACACCGTTGGTACCCGTGCTTGTGATGAGAGATGATTATGGAGCGTGGCTCCACGAAAATGTTATGTGATAATGTTGGGCACGGGGGTTACTACCAATCGAGTGGACTCCATGTTAGTGTCGTCTAGGAAAGGTAGTGATCGGGTGCTTACCGGGTACTTGAGGTATCATGGTCGTGGATGACACGGAAGTTCCCGGATCTTGTGGGTACAATGTGCAACCTCTGCAGTGTAAAACTATTCGAATAGCCGTGTCCACGGTCAAGGACAGTTGGGCGGTGTTGCTTAAACTATGTCCAGAGTTTTACAACCGTGTGTGTGAGTTGATAAAACTACTTGGGTCAACTCGAAGGACTTGACATGATTGAGATGGGTTGGTGCCTACTCTATTTATGTTGATACCTGTAACCTGTCCTCATGGTTACTTGAATTCTCCTGATGCATGTCTTACAAGTTGTTGAACATGTCATTGCACTCAAAACTAGCTTTCTGCAAAAATTTACCTATATCATGCATTGTTGTATCTTGAACCAAAACATGGGTTGCTTAAGTAGTACATTCAAAGTACTCATTGGCTTGCCCCTTGGTTATTTTATTGGCCGGGCTTGAAAGGACAAGATATATTGAAGAGTTCCTTGGTGATGATCGTATGCGAGCTAGGATGCTTTCGGTCAATGAATGCTGTAGGGTTAAGGCGGATGGCATGGGTCCAAGTTATCGGCGAAGATTTCCGCTGCGATGTTATACTCAAGACTCGACCATAATGATCCTACTTGTGTAATACGGTATGTATGGATGTAAGACTCTTGTTATTCAGCTTCTGTGTGTTCAGTGAGCATTGATCTCTGGATCACCGTACACGTGCATTCGGTGATTACGACTTATGAGTCGGGGTCCCCACATTGAATTCATGTTATGTTGAATTAAAATATTTTGCTACGTGTATAATACATGCAACGTACTACTCAAATGAATGTTTTAGTGCATTCCAAACGTATATACTACCGCTTCAATATGAACTAAATTTGAATAAGATCTACAGTAATGATTGTTGTGACGTCAAAGCATTTGAATTCGTTTCTCTGTTTTAATAAGATCTACAATCATCATTATTGTCAAGTTAAACCATCGTTTGTGTATTATCTTCACAGCACACCACATGATTAGTCTCGAGTTACATATGAACTATGTGTACTATATGAACTCGAACTAGATTTTTTGAATCCACTTTATTTTGATTTCAAATCACATTACATTTCTAGCTCTAGCTAGATCTTCACAATCTAAACCATGTCTCATATGTATAGTGTGTTTATCACATTATATATGGTGCCCCGCCCCCTACGCCTACAAGTATTTAGATGTGAGTTGCAAACACCACACATTACCACAAATTCAAATAAAATGTGAGAATGTTCGATATATAGTTAGATTGCTCGATATTTAGTTGTAAGCTACAAACGCCGCACATTATCACAAATTCAAATAAAATGTGAGATTGTTTGATGTATAGTACGGTTTAGATTGTTCGACATTTACCTGTGAGTTGCAAACGCCATGCATTATCACATTATGGTATAACATGTGCACAACACGTGTATCACCGCTATATTCATGCATGCAATGTTTAAAACACTATGATCTCCTATTCAAATATATGAATCCGCTTTCATATCAAATTATGATCTTTGTTAGTCTCTTACACCCACACAATCCTCTAACCTTTGTAGCTACCACTAACTTTCTCTCATGCATGCACATGCCCTCGTTGCCCTCCCCCTCCCTCGGCATTCTATCCACCGGGCACATTCATTTTTTTCTTTAGGTCGTTCTCCCAGAGTCTCCACAACTCCTTTCCGACACACACCGATCTATAAACCTCTTCACGATGCCTGCCTCTGACATACACACAGCTTCAATCTCCACCTTTATGTGTCCTTGCCTCGTGTCTCTCATGCGGTCGACACACGTGTAAACTCTCGCCCTCTTTTCATCGATCTCACACCGCAGACTCCTCCCCCTATCTAGCTAGTAGTTGGGCCTCTCGCACCACCTCCTAGCTCCATTCTCTCTGTCTATCCGTCTCGCTGGGCCTTATTTGCCTCTAACAAATGGACGTACACCGACCGATCTCTCTCTATACATATAGCCAGCTAGGTCCTTATAACTCGTTTTTACCCACACGTCGATCGATCTACCTCATTAGTTGTGTCTCTCCCTTCCTCCGACAAACAATAATTGATCTACCGATCTAGTTAGGTTTGCTTACCAAACACATGGTTCCCCTTCATCATACATGGATGCGTAACAACATATCTATCATGCACAGGCACACACAGAAACACATCCCCACTCTTATTGATAACATTACCCTCAGTTTGTCTAGTAGGCCTCTCCCAACATCTCCGAGAAGCAACTCCATCACCCATCCAGAACTATACCCCTCTAACTCCCTCTCCCTCCCTCTCTATCTCCTCTCTCTCTCTCTCTGTCCCATCATATTTCCCGTCCTTCAGTTATGTATGGATGTCGACCGATCTCCCTCAAGACATAGCTGGGTCTCTCCTTCTCAACACATATACGAGTCATTCTACCTCTATAGTTAGGCCTCTGCCTACTGTTGGAAGTATGCCCTAGAGGCAATAATAAAAGTATTATTATATTTCATTGTTCATGATAATTGTCTGTTATTCATGCTATAACTGTATTATCCGAAAATCGTAATACACGTGTGAATACATAGACCACAATATGTCCCTAGTGAGCCTCTAGACTAGCTCGTTGTGATCAACAGATAGTCATGGTTTCCTGACTATGGACATTGGATGTCATTGATAACGGGATCACATCATTAGGAGAATGATGTGATGGACAAGACCCAATCCTAAGCATAGCACAAAGATCGTGTAGTTCGTTTGCTAGAGCTTTGCCAATGTCAAGTATCTCTTCCTTCGACCATGAGATCGTGTAACTCCCAGATACCGTAGGAGTGCCTTGGGTGTATCAAATGTCACAACGAATCGGGTGACTATAAAGGTGCATTACTGGTATCTCGAAAGTATCTGTTGGGTTGACACGGATCGAGGCGGGATTTGTCACTCCGTATGACGGAGAGGTATCTCTGGGCCCACTCGGTAATGCATCATCATAATGAGCTCAAGGTGACCAAGGTGTTGTACGGGATCATGCATTATGGTGCGAGTAAAGTGACTTGCGTAACGAGACTGAACAAGGTATTGGGATACCGATGATCGAGTCTCGGGCAAGTAACGCACCGATTGACAAAGGAATTGTATCTGTGGTTTGATCGAATCCTCGACATCGTGGTTCAACCGATGAAATCATCGAGGAGCATGTGGGAGCCAACATGGGTATCCAGATCCCGCTGTTGGTTATCGCCGAGAGTCGTCTCGGTCATGTCTGCGTGTCTCCGAACCCGTAGGGTCTACACACTTAAGGTTCGGTGGCGCTTAGGGTTGTATGAATATGAGTATGCAGCATACGAATGTTGTTGAGTCCGGATGAGATCTCGGACGTCACGAGGAGTTTCGGAATGGTTCGGAGGTAAAGAATAATATATAGGAAGTGGTATTTCGCCATCGGGAAAGTTTGGGTCTCCCGTAATGTCTGGGACCACCGGAAGGTCCGAGGTCCACCGGTGGGGCCACCCATCCCGGAGGGCCCCATGGGCTGAAGTGGGAGGGGAACCAGCCCATAGTGGGCTGGTGCGCCCCCCTAGGCCCACCCCCTGCGCCTAGGGTTGAAACCCTAGGGGTGGGGCGCCCACTGGCTTGGGGGCACTCCACCCCCTTGGCCGCCGCCCCCCCTTGGAGATTGGATCTCCAGGGGCCGGCGCCCCCCTGGAGGCCTATATAAAGGGGGGAGGGAGGGGGGCTGCTGTACCCTTGTGCTTGGCGCCTCCCTCCCCCTGCTACACCTCGTCCTCCTCCTGTAGTCGCTTGGCGAAGCCCTGCCGGAGTTCTGCAGCATCCACCACCACGCCGTCGTGCTGCTAGATCATCATCAACCTCTCCTTCCCCCTTGCTGGATCAAGACATCGGTGATCTGAATCACGTTGAGTACGACTCCATCATCACCTTGCAAGCTTCCGCACGCGATCTACAAGTGGTATGTAGATGCAAACTCTCTCCCGTTACTCGTTGCTTAGATGAACTCATAGATGGATCTTGGTGAAACCGTAGGAAAAACTTTAATTTTCTGCAACGTTCCCCAACAATGGCATCATGAGCTAGGTCTATGCGTAGTTCTCTAATGCACGAGTAGAACACAATTTTGTTGTGGGCGTGGATCTTGTCAACTTACTTGCCTCTACTAGTCTTTTCTTGCTTCAACGGTATTGTGGGATGAAGCGGCCCGGACCAACCTTACGCGTACGCTTACGTGAGACCGGTTCCACCGATTGACATGCACTAGTTGCATAAGGTGGCTGGCGGGTGTCTGTCTCTCCCACTTTAGTTGGAGCGGATTCGATGAACAGGGCCCTTATGAAGGGTAAATAGAAGTTGACAAAATCACGTTGTGGTTATTCGTAGGTAAGAAAAGCGTTCTTGCTAGAACCCAATTGCAGCCACGTAAAGATGCAACAACAATTAGAGGGCGTCTAACTTGTTTTTGCAGCGATTGATCATGTGATGTGATATGGCGAAGTTGTGATGAATGATGAATTGTGATGTATGAGATCATGTTCTTGTAATAGGATTCACGACTTGCATGTCGATGAGTATGACAACCGGCAGGAGCCATAGGAGTTGTCCTTATTTTTTGTATGACCTGCGTGTCATTGAAGAACGCCATGTAAACTACTTTACTTTATTGCTAAACGTGTTAGCCATAGAAGTAGAAGTAGTCGTTGGCGTGACAACTTCATGAAGACACGATGATGGAGATCATGATGATGGAGATCATGGTGTCAAGCCGGTGACAAGATGATCATGGAGCCCCGAAGATGGAGATCAATGGAGCTTTATGATATTGGCCATATCATGTCACAACTATGTATAATTGCATGTGATGTTTATTATGAGTATGCATCTTGTTTACTTAGGACGACGGTAGTAAATAAGATGATCCCTTACAAAAATTTCAAGAAGTGTTATCCCCTAACTGTGCACCGTTGCTACAGTTCGTCGCTTCTAAGCACCACGTGATGATCGGGTGTGATGGATTCTTACGTTCACATACAACGGGTGTAAGACAGTTTTACACAGCGAAAACACTTAGGGTTAACTTGACGAGCCTAGCATGTACAGACATGGCCTCGGAACACGGAGACCGAAAGGTCGAACACGAGTCGTATGGAAGATACGATCAACATGAAGATGTTCACCGATGATGACTAGTCCGTCTCACGTGATGATTGGACACGGGCTAGTCGACTCGGATCATGTAACACTTAGATGACTAGAGGATGTCTAATCTAAGTGGGAGTTCATAATTTTGATTAGAACTTTATTATCATGAACTTAGTCTAAAACCTTTGCAAATATGTCTTGTAGATCAATGGCCAACGCTAATGTCAACATGAACTTCAACGCGTTCCTAGAAAACCAAGTTGAAAGATGATGGCAGCAACTATACGGATTGGGTCCAAACACGAGATCATCCTCATAGCTGCCAAGAAACAATATGTCCTAGAAGCACCATTAGGTGACCCACTGTTCTCCCAACACCGCAAGGCGATTTGAGCGTTTGGCGGACACGCGTCTTGATGATTACTCCCTCGTTCGGTGCGGCATGCTTTGACTTAGAACCGGGGCTCCAAAAGCGTTTTGAGCATCACGGAGCATATGAGATGTTGAAGAGCTGAAACTAGTTTTCCAAGCTCATGCCGGTCGAGTGATATGATGTCTCCGACAAGTTCTATAGTTGTAAGATGGAGGAAAACAGTTACAAGTGAGCACATCCTCGAAGATGTCCGGGTTGCACAACCGTATGACCCGGTGAACATTAACCTCCCAGATGAGGCGGTCATTGTGAGAATCCTCGATCGCTCCCACCAAGCTACAAGAGCTTTGTGATGAACTACAACATGCGGGGATGGTGAAGACCATTCTGAAGTGTTCTCGATCTTTGAAGTTAGCAGAGGCTGAAATCAAGAAAGAACATCATGTGTTGATGGTCAATAAGACCACTAAGTTCAAGAAGGGCAAGGGTAAGAAGAACTTCAAGAAGGACGGCAAAGATGTTGCGCGCCCGTAAGCCGATTCTTGGGAAGAAGTCAAAGAATGGACCCAAGCACGAGACCGAGTGCTTTTAGTGCAAGGAAGGGTCCTTCGAAGCGGAACTGCCCCAAATACTTAGCGGATAAGAAGGCCGCAACACCAAAGGTATATTTGATATACATGTAATTGATGTGTACCTTACCAAGACTCGTAGTAACTCACGGGTATTTGATACGGTGCCGTTGCTCATATTTGTAACTCACAGCGGGAGATGCGGAATAAGCGGAGCTGGCGAAGGGCGAGGTGACGATCTTGGCGTCGGGAATGGTTCCCAGTCGATGTGATCACCGTCGACACGCTGCCTCTACATTTACCCACGGGATTAGTTTTGAACCTTAATAATTGTTATTTAGTGCCAAGTTTGAGCATGAACATTGTATCCGGATCTCGTTTAATACGAGATGGCTACTCATTTAAGTCGAGAATAATGGTTGTTCGATTTATATGAGAGATATGTTTTATGGTCATGCTCCGATGGTCAATGGTTTATTCTTAATGAATCTCGGCGTAATATTACACATGTTCATAGTGTGGATGCCAAAAGATGTAAAGTTGATAATGATAGTCCCACATACTTGTGGCATCGCCGCCTTGGCCACATTGGTGTCAAGCGCATGAAGAAGCTCCATCTTCGATGGACTTTTAGAGTCTCTTGATTATGAATCGTTTGACACATGCGAACCATGCCTCTTAGGCAAAATGACCAAGACTCCGTTCTCGGAACAATGGGCGAGCAACCAACTTGTTGGAAATCATACATACCGATGTGTGCGGTCCAATGGCGTTGAGGCTCATGGAGGATATCGTTATGTTCTCACTCTCACTGATGACTTGAGTAGATATGGGTATGTCTACTTAATGAAACACAAGTCTGAGACCTTTGAAAAGTTCAAGGAATTTCAGAATGAGGTGGAGAACCAACGTGACCGAAAGATAAAGTTCCTACGATCAAATCGTGGAGGAGAATACTTAAGTCACGAATTTGGTACACACTTAAGGAAATGTGGAATCGTTTCACAACTCACGCCGCATGGAACACCTCAGCGAAACAGTGTGTCCAAACGTCGTAATCGCACTCTATTGGATATGGTGCGGTCTATGATGTCTCTTACCGATTTACCGCTATCATTTTGGGGATACGCTCTGGAGACAGCTACATTCACTTTAAATAGGGCACCGTCTAAATCCGTTGAGGCGACACCGTATGAATTATGGTTTGGGAAGAAACCTAAGTATCGTTTCTAAAAGTTTGGGGATGCGATGCTTATGTCAAGAAACTTCAACCGAAAAGCTCGAACCCAAGTCGGAAAAATGTGTATTCATAGGATACCCTAAGGAAGCGTCGGGTATACCTTCTACTTAAAATCGAAGGCAAGATCTTTGTTGCCAAGAACGGATGCTTTACGGAAAAGAGTTTCTCTCGAAAGAAGTAAGTGGGAGGAAAGTAGAACTCGATGAAGTACTACCTATCGAGCGAGAAAGTGGTGCAGCTCAGGAAAATGTTCTTGTGATGCCCACACCAACTGAAGAGGAAACCAATGATGATGATCAAGGTACTTTGGATCAAGTTGCTCTTGAACTTCAGAGGTCCACAAGGACACGTTCCGCACAGTGGTGCGGCAACCCTGTCACTGGAAATCATGTTGTTAGACAACGGTGAACCTTGAACTATGAAGAAGCGATGGCGGGCCCAGATTCCAACAAATGGCTTGAAGCCATGAAACCGAGATAGAATCCATGTATGAAAACAAAGTATGGACTTTGACAGACTTGCGATGATCGGCGAGCGATAGAAAACAAATGGATTTTAAGAAGAAGGCGGACGCAGATGGTAATGTTACCATCTATAAAGCTCGACTTGTCGCTAAGGGTTATCGACAAGTTCAAGGGATTGACTACGACGAGACTTTCTCTCTGTAGCGAAGTGAAGTCCGTCCAATCATGTTAGCAATTGCCGCATACTATGATTATGAGATATGGCAGATGGACGTCAAAACGGCATTCCTTAACGGACATCTTAAGGAAGAGCTGTATATGATGCAGCCGTAAGGTTTTGTCGATCCTAAGAACGCTAACAAAGTATGATAGCTCCAGCGATCCATTTATGGACTGGTGCAAGCATCTCGGAGTTGGAACATTCGCTTTGATGAGATGATCAAAGCGTTTGGGTTTATGAAGACTTATGGAGAAGCCTGCGTTTACAAGAAAGTGAGTGGGAGCTCTGTAGCATTTCTCCTATTATATGTAGATGACATACTCTTGATGGGAAATGATACAAAACTTCTGGACAGCATTAAGGCCTACTTGAATAAGTGTTTTTCAATGAAGGACCTTGGAGAAGCTGCTTATATATTAGGCATCAAGATCTATAGAGATAGATCGAGACGCCTCATAGGTCTTTCACAAAGCACATACCTTGATAAGATTTTGAAGAGGTTCAAAATGGATCAGTCCAAGAAAGGGTTCTTGCCTATGTTACAAGGTGTGAGATTGAGCTCGGCTCGATCACGACCACGGCAAAAGATAAAGAAGAGATGAGTGTCATCCCTATGCTTCAGCCATAGGATCTATTATGTATGCCATCTTGTGTACTGGACCGATGTAAACCTTGCCGTAAGTTTGGTAGCAAGATACCAAAGTAATCCCGCAAGGAACACTGGACAGCGGTCAAGAATATCTGAAGTACCGAAAAGGACAAAGGACATGTTTCTCGTTTATGGAGGAGACGAAGAGCTAAATCGTAAAGGGTTACGTCGATGCTAGCCGACTCAGATCTGGATGACTCTAAGTCACAAACCGGATCGTGTATATGTTGAATGGTGGAGCGATGCGCTGGTGCGGTTGCAAGCGAAGCGTCGTGGCGGGATCTACGTGTGAAGCGGAGTTCATGGCAGCCTCGGAGGCAGCGCATGAAGCGATTTGGGTGAAGGAGTTCATCACCGACCTAGGAGTCATACCCAATGCGTCGGGGCCGATCAAACTCTTCTGTGACAACACTGAAGCTATTGCCCTTGCCAAGGAGCCCAGGTTTCACAAGAAGACCAGGCACATCAAGCGTCGTTTCAACTCCATCCGTGAAAATGTTCAAGATGGAGACATAGAGATTTGCAAAGTGCACACGGATCTGAATGTCGCAGATCCGTTGACTAAACCTCTCTCGCATGCAAAACATGATCAACACCAGAACTCTATGGGTGTTCGATTCATCACAATGTAACTAGATTAGTGACTCTAGTGCAAGTGGGAGAGTGTTGGAAGTATGCCCTAGAGGCAATAATAAAAGTATTATTATATTTCATTGTTCATGATAATTGTCTGTTATTCATGCTATAACTGTATTATCCGAAAATCGTAATACACGTGTGAATACATAGACCACAATATGTCCCTAGTGAGCCTCTAGTTGACTAGCTCATTGTGATCAGCAGATAGTCATGGTTTCGACTATGGACATTGGATGTCATTGATAACGGGATCACATCATTAGGAGAATGATGTGATGGACAAGACCCAATCCTAAGCATAGCACAAAGATCGTGTAGTTCGTTTGCTAGAGCTTTGCCAATGTCAAGTATCTCTTCCTTCGACCATGAGATCGTGTAACTCCGGATACCGTAGGAGTGCCTTGGGTGTATCAAGCGTCACAACATAAGCGGGTGACTATAAAGGTGCATTACGGTATCTTGAAAGTATCTTGGGTTGACACGGATCGAGGCGGGATTTGTCACTCCGTATGACGGAGAGGTATCTCTGGGCCCACTCGGTAATGCATCATCATAATGAGCTCAAGGTGACCAAGGTGTTGGCCACGGGATCATGCATTACTGATGCGAGTAAAGTGACTTGCCGTAGCGAGATTGAACAAGGTATTGGGATACCGCGATTGAGTCTCGGGCAAGTAACGCATCGATTGACAAAGGAATTGTATCTGAGGTTTGATCGAATCCTCGACATCGTGGTTCAACCGATGAAATCATCGAGGAGCATGTAGGAGCCAACATGGGTATCCAGATCCGCTGTTGGTTATTGCCCGAGAGTCGTCTCGGTCATGTCTGCGTGTCTCCCGACCCGTAGGGTCTACACACTTAAGGTTCGGTGATGCTAGGGTTGTATGAATATGAGTATGCAGCATACCGAATGTTGTTGAGTCCGGATGAGATCCCGGACGTCACGAGGAGTTTGGAATGGTCGGAGGTAAAGAATAATATATAGGAAGTGGTATTTCGCCATCGGGAAAGTTTCGGGTCTCCGTAATGTCTGGGACCACCGGAAGGGTCCGGGGTCCACCGGTGGGGCCACCCATCCGGAGGGCCCCATGGGCTGAAGTGGGAGGGGAACCAGCCCATAGTGGGCTGGTGCGCCCCCCTAGGCCCACCCCATGCGCCTAGAGTTGAAACCTAGGGGTGGGGGGGCGCCCCACTTGGCTTGGGGGGCACTCCACCCCCTTGGCCGCCCCCTTGAGATTGGATCTCGGGGCGGCGCCTGGAGGCCTATATAAAGGGGGGAGGGAGGGGGGCTGCTGTACCCTTGTGCTCGGCGCCTCCCTCCCCCTGCTACACCTCGTCCTCCTCCTGTAGTCGCTTGGCGAAGCCCTGCCGGAGTTCTGCAGCATCCACCACCACGCCCGTCGTCTTCTTTGGATCATCATCAACCTCTCCTTCCCCTTGCTTGGATCAAGAAGGAGGAGACGTCTCCGTCCCATACGTGTGTTGAAGCGGAGGTGCTGTCCGTTCGACACTTGGACATCGGTGATCTGAATCACGTCGAGTACGACTCCATCATCACCTTGCAAGCTTCCGCACGCGATCTACAAGTGGTATGTAGATGCAAACTCTCTCCCGTTACTCGTTGCTTAGATGAACTCATAGATGGATCTTGGTGAAACCGTAGGAAAAATTTTAATTTTCTGCAACGTTCCCCAACATCTACCCCTCCCCCCGCCCCCACACACACCGATACATCAAGCGCTCTAGTCATGTCTCCCTGCCACACACAAACTTGACATGTGCCCTCTAACGTTCCGGTAGGCCAGCCGCCCTATATCTTTGACTTGCACACACACACAATTTCGATGGCTCTCTTCATCGATCTCGCACCCACCCACTTGATCCTCCCTTCGACTCTATCAATAGCTATGACCCCTCCCTCTCTTCTCGTGGATTGTCCGACCCTCTATGTATGATATGGATAGGCCTCCATTTCACACACATTGCATGCAAATTTTTGTTTTAGATGTCATCGACACATATTCCCACAAATAATTCATGAAATCAACCCCCCCCCCACCCCCACCCCCACCACAAAACAAAAACACTCACGAACGCGGCTTGTATCTCTCACACACACCCACGTAGGTGGGGGACGTGCACGAAGAGAATAGGTGCACGCACGGCGCACGTACTCCCGTCTCTTTCCCAACCACACCCGCGCGGGTACACGGTGGAGCTCATTTCTGTACGAAAAAGGCAGCCCACGTGGTAATTTGGCACGTGTACTGGTTGTCCACTTGGTGGAGGGAGGATCGTCTACCACGGGTGAACAAACAAATTGCGACTTGACGCGTTATGTTAAATTAAAAAAAGAGGCAAACCATGTGGGGCCTACCTTAGAGGCAAGGCTCTATACACTGGAGTACTTTTGATGTGTCCCATCAACTCACAGAACGAGGAGAAGGTTGCTTAGTACGCCGTGTCCCCCGCCCACGGGCGCGGTGGCTCGCAAGAACGAGGTGAAGCTTGCTCCGCCTTATGCCCGCTCCCTCGCCCATGCGCGCGGTGGCTCGCAGGACGAGGAGAAAAATTTACTACTCCCTCCATTTATCCTCGTCCCTACTACTTGGTTATAGAGATTATATCATATTTTTTGGAATATATATGTCCTTTAGTAGATTTCAATACGAACTACTAGTACATACTCCAAACACTGATGTATATAGACGTATTTTAGAGTGTAGATTCACTCATTTTGCTTTGTATGTAGTAGCACTCTCCCTCGCCCCTCGACCCTCGCCCACGTGGTGGACGTGCAGCAATTCATTCGGTCTCATATAGCCAGAACGATATACACTGCACTACCATTATTGCTCGACTTCCTGAAGAGGCGAAGAGCCAATCGCAAGGTTAATATTTTGGAGATGCCAAGCGCAAGGTTATAGGAGAACGAGTAGTAGGTGTCGCGTCATTTATAAATAAAGTTTTTTTCTTCAGTGGCACGTACGCAATATGATAGGTTCATATGGAGAGAAAAGGAAACTGCTCCACTATATACATAGTCAGGACGGGCCAGCCTACACGGTTGCTTGCTGGGGTTGCTCGCTTCACACTCTCTCGCACAAAATGACTGTGGCCACATCTCTAACATCCCGGTGGATCACGTCCGCTTGGGGAAGGGGTGGATGCTTAGTGTAGATGCGGTGGCCGTCGCCGACGGCGAAAACCCTTGTCGGCACGCCCGATCGGGGTCCTGCCGTTCTCTCTCACAAAGCCGGTGAGGTTGCCTTCGTCCCTTGCTCACTGCCGCGACGTGGGCAGTTGCCACCTCCCGCCGCCCTCCTCAAGGTTGAGCTACGTCCCTCAGGTACAACTCCCTCTACAGCCGGCTTGCACCACTGCTCCAGCTGCCCACATCACTCCCTGTGGATATTTATCTACTTCTTTGCCCCGCACATACCTGATACCTCTACTGGCTTCTACGTACTGTATTTGTGATGAGTTTATGTCTCATCACCTAGTCCCAGTAATCTTATTCTAATCACGCTTCTTCAATTTCTTTGCCACAGGGATGCTCATCTCGATTTTGGTGAAACTGCACAAAATGATCCAATGGTCAAAAGGTTGCAAACTTCATTTATTAGGAAGCTCCAACGTTGCCAGCAAATTGAAGCCTGGTCAGGGTTCATGGTTCAAGGGCTAGGGACTGCATGGATCGTTTTTTTCTTTAGCTGCCTCTGTTCCAAAATAAGTGTCAACTTTAGTAGTAGTACAACTTTGTACTAAAGTTTGCACAAAGTTGAGACACTTATTTTGGAACGGAGGGAGTACATATTTGCTATGATCTATCAATCATTGAGATGTAATAGCATGCATGTTAGTCTCCTTTGTATTTGATGAAATGTTGCAACGGGCAACCTTGGACGCAAGATACATGTAACAGAAGCTGGAAGCTTCATAGCATTGTACAAATTTATCTCACTGATAAATTACAGTACGTACTATACTAGTACTTCCTCCGTTCCTAAATATAAGTCTTTGTAGAGATTTCACCATGAACCACATGCGGATGTATATAGATGCATTTTAAGTGTAGATTCATTCATTTTGTTCCGTATGTAGTTCACCTAGTGGAATCTCTACAAAGACTTATCTACTAGTAATAGCTAGCCCCCACTACTAGGAATTATCTATCCTCTCCTTGAGCCACATCATCAAAATTGATGTAGCAGTTAGATGAAGTAAATCAGTCCACATAGCCGTCTGATCTAGACGTTGAGAGGCTCCGCACTAAGCAGCATGCAAGCATGCAGAAATACCGTGGCACATGCATGTGAGTGGGTTTTAAATCACATCAACATGTCTGCATGCTATCTGCATGCAAGCATGCACCGGTAGCATGCATATAAGTGAGCTTTTAAGTCCCATTAACATGTCAAAAAGAAAAATATAATCCCATTATGTAGTAGGAGTTGGCTGATCTTTTTTCCTTACGTGGGATGATCTAAATGATGATGGGAGTTTATTTAGTTTGGCTACCACATTTGTCATGCGGTTATAGAGTTTTTTTTAGTTATATGAAATCGATAATTTTGCGCAGAGAGATATACCGCTGTTCCGCGGCAACGCATGGGGACTCATCTAGTAATATTTAGGAACGAAGGGAGTACTATGTAAAGAGTTGGGTGTCGCACAATGATAGTGTGAGGTGGGCCATGTAATCACTGAGCTTGCGTGTTTTCACTGCTCTTGCACTCCTTCGCTGTAAGAATGGAGAAAATTACTCCCTCCGTCTAGGTGAGTAAGTCATCTTAGGATGTGCGCCGTGACCAAGGAGGAGGGAAAAACGAGAGACATTAATGGTTATTTGCTAATTAATAGCATTGCATGCAATGAACTAACCACTGCATGTCGTGTTTGGTAGTCTCAAGTCATTAAAAGCATGCACACACCTTGTCTCTTATTGGTTGATATGTGAAGAAACAAGAAACAAGGTAGAAGTTAATGCACCGCGCCTAAGTGTTTCGGGATTTTTTGGTTTTCGTAAGATGACTTACACACCTAGACGGAGGGAGTACCTCCTTTCGCCGAAAGCGTGGGACATCCAGTAGTCCTACCACCTCAGTAATAAAGACCAATGAGCCATCAAATCACATAGACCCAGCAGTAAGTTGGACGGACGAAGCAACCATCACTCTTGTGCGGTGAGAGGTCGCGTCCGCTCTGCCCTGCATGAATCGGCACCAATTCTTTGAGCGGCGCGACTGCGTTCAGGCGGGAAGCGTCTTGTGAGCGATGGAGGGCTTTGGGTGGGTCAGCTGGTCAGAGCGGGCGTGGCAGCTGTCCGCAGATGTCCCTACGGACGCGCCGGAAACGAGAGGCCGACCGACTCTCGCGGCTAAAATCGTACACTATACACCATCTCTCTGTAGGAGTAGGTCGATCTGTCGCACTCTCTAACACACACATGCTGTTAAACACACACACGCACACACACGCACCTTGGTCCCGTTGCACCTTCTAACGTGACTTATTACACCTAGACAGAGGGAGTAGTAAGTATACGAGATACGGTGGCACACTGAGTTAAGTCGAATACAAGTGCCCAAAATTTTTGTGCATGTTATAATAAGGATTCACTTAAAATAGTACGTGAGCGAATAGAGGATCAATTGGACAAGTGTTCCCAGCGAGCGAGAGGTGTGAGGTAAGATACACACCGGGCGCTTTTAATTTTCTTATTAATTTGTTTGTTTTACCCTCTGACTAGTGGGACCCAACGTACTACGTGGAGAGAGGTAAGGTGACTAAGGCTGCATTATTTCTGCACCACTGTGGATAGTCTTACCACCAAAGCCACAAGACACGATTATGATTGAAATCCCAATGACTCCCACACACACAAAAAAACACGGCATGCTTGTCACACGTATGCAGGAATGTATAAAAGGATATTTTCCTCGCGTTGAACATAACGGGAGGGTTGTGTAGCTGGTTAGCCAGGAGGATTCGATAACTACACATGAGCATAATTTTTGCCATGAGGATTCTTTGACTGGTCAAAATGTTTTCTAGGGTTTGCACGCTTCACACACTCTCTCCAGTATATATATACACGCTGGAGCCTCAGCGCTTGTAGTTGCTCTCTTCACACTCTCGCCCTCTCCTTTGGAGCCTCGGGCTTGTAGTTGCTCTCTTCACACTCTCTCGCCCTCTCCAGATCTAAACAAGACTTTGTTGGCCTCTCTCTGTCCCCTCACTGCTGCTCAAAGAGCCGGCAGGATCCGTCCGTCGGGAAGGGAAGGAGGCTTAACGCTGTCACCGTCGGCGAGGAAGCGAATCCACTACCGGCGCAGTTGTTCACTTTCCACCCAGCGGCGGCGCGGGAGGGCCTCCGAGCCCTTCTTCTTCGCCGTCGTCCCGTCGCCCACCGAACCACGCCCCAAGAACCTTAAGGTATATTTTACTTACTCCACATGCATTTCTCTAGCTGCATGTATACCATGAATCTAGGATGTGGTTCAAAGAGGAAAGGAGTGGGGGAAAGTAGTGGGAAAAGTTGTATATAGCATGAATCTAGGACGTGGTTCAAAGAGGAAATGAAGGGGAAAAGTTGTATAGCATGAATCTAGGACGTGGTTCAAAGAGTAAAGGAATGGGGGAAAGTAGTGGGGAAAGTTGTATCGCATAAATCTAGGACGTGGTTCAAAGAGGAAAGGAAGGGGCGAAAGTACTAGTTCAAAAAGGAAAGGAAGGGACAAGGCTGTAGAGTTTGAGCAGGACTAGATTTGCTGCGCTCACATAGGGAAAGGTGTCTAAAGATAACAAAACTGGGACCAACACAAATATGCTCCTTGGTTGTTTGTTCTTTGTTGCAACAGATCGTGCATGACCACAAGACATCGGTAGATTCACATGGTGCTTTGGTCGTCCATTGTCCGTGCAACTCATTAGCTATTGTTAATCTAAGGCCTGTTTGGTTAAAACTCCTAGTCCCTACCGCTTGGTTCGTGGGCTAAACATGGACTAGAGGTTATTAAATGACATGCTAAAAGACCATGTTACCCCTAGTAATGAACTAATAGAAACAAGTTTCGATGCGTAGCTGGGGCAACTGTTGGAAAAAGTCCCAAAAAGACTCCTCGGGGTCTTTCTTTAGTCCCAAATGCCCACTTTTAGTCCCTAAAAGTCCCTCCTGTTTGGTTTAGATGGGACTGACACGGAGTTTTTTTAGTCCCTACACCAAAATGTCCCTGTAAACAAACACCCTCTAATAATGCCGCTAGAAAATTGATGCAATGCCACAGTTAAAAGCAAATTACATGTTTAAGAATTTTATTGTTAATATAATATCTATGTTAATATTAATCAATGCCACCGCTTGAGAAATGCTCTTGTCTTGCTTTCTTTCCCATTTAGATAAGGTAGATGCTTCTTTTTGTTGGCTTCGTGTCATCCACCGTTATTGACCACTAATTGTTTCCTTTGTACCTCTGTGTAAACAGGTTATCTACTTCACCTTGTTGCCATTGTGACCTTTTGTTGCCTTTGCACAAAACACTTTTGTTTTAAGAGTGTTTTGTGCAGTTCAACCAAAATGTCACACCGACAACGTTGCTTGATTGCTTGATCTTAGTGGGCGCACAAGAGGAGATCTTACTTCCTATCCGTTAAAGCGAATCTGGTTCAGATCTTCTTCTTGTGATTTGTTTGAATTCGCATCATGAGAGGTCAAGATTAGCCTTCTTTCACATGATTCTGCGGTGTGCTTTCATATGTTGTGCTACTTATGCGATAATCTTGCTTGATTTTAGTGGCTGCACAAATGGAGAGAAGACTTCCAATCAGTATGTGCACCGTAATATCCCATTGAGGTAAGATAAGGATATTTCTGGCTGTTGGTCTGTATTTTGCCACTTTCATTAGAAAATTAAGTTTAGTACTATACTTGTCCTCCTAATTGACATGCCAAATCTTACATTGAAGGCGAAGCTTGTGCATTATTGAACCAAGTGATGAAGGGAAGAACAAGCGGAAGAAAACAAAATCAACTCCGGTCTTTGTAATGAAACCTTTGGAACTATGATGACACAAGTAATGATATAGTTTTGCATCTTAATTTATTGCTATGGCTGGAACGAGCAATTGTTTTGCCACTGATTTGATACCATACGTAATTATCTCTACTTGTGCAAACAGGGATCTTCTTTGAAGATACCATATATTTTAGTGGAACTGTACAAGAAGATGTTGGAAACATTAAACTAATCGAGGAGTATATAGTAAGCATGGCCACCCCCGTAGATAGCAACAGGTGGTTCCGGAGAAGTGCTTCATCTGTATGCTCTACACAATCAGCCTCCTGACAAAGGTTGGTACTTGCCCACTAATTTCATCCATATGATTGAGCTTTGTCATCTCTATTGGTGTTGTGCTACTGTTTAGATACTGTCATGAAAAAGTGGTATTGTCCTTGAGAAGTGCTTCATCTATGTTGTTTTAAATATTTCCTTTCCTTTTTTTCGAGCAAACAGGGATGCTAGCATTTAGTAGTCCTCTTGTCTTTGCACAACAGGATCATCTTCCTCTGAAGAAGAATATGGAGTACGTAAAGTGACTAGTTCCGATTATGCGGGATGAAGAAGCCTGTCTATCTTCTCTTCGAAGGAGCGGTTGAAGGATGGTTACATTACTCCCCACAAGACCAAACTAACTTCAGCTCGGAAGGGTGACAAATCTCCATTTTTTTTTGTGATGCGTGAGTACAATGTTGTTCAAGGATTCTTTCGGTGAGTTCCATTTTTACGAAAGTGTGCTCTACATGGACCATGTATGTGCTGTTGAAACTGTCAATTCATAGTGCAGTTTGCTTTATACTAATCACTTTTTGTATTTGTGCAAACAGGGTGCTCACTTGATTTCAATGGGAAGCGCACAAAATGTTCATGAATACATCGAATCATTCATTTCCACTACAAGAAAGGAGGTGCCCATAAGTTCAAGGTGTTGCAACATATAAGGGCGAAATCCTACAAGCTACGCGCGAATTTGATTGAATTTGGTGGAACTGCACAAAAAGAACAGCTGGTTTATTTAGCATGAGGTGCCATGTCAATGTCCGAACTGATGGCAAACCCTGCCCATTGCACAATCGTAGGCATTTGATATTTTGGAATGGGACAACCTTGTCAAATTTTGCTCATTGATTTTAGCAAGATACGGTTTGATATTTTCGAATGGGACGCCCTTTCCTGTCAGCAGCGTCGATCAATTTTTTCTTATTCTTTAGTTGTGAAGTAAATATTGCCTCTGACATGTGAGTCGCTGAGATGCATAATCATCGATTGTTTTGAATGTTCTCTATGAATTGCCAGGCCTTTGTGTTTGATTGCAATGTACAGAAACGCTAAAAAGCTGCTCAAACTCTTTGTACTCCTTCTGTTCCTTTTTACTTCGCACAGTGCATACTTTTTTGTATAAGATTGGTCAAAGTAGAGATACTTTGACTGCAGACAAAACTTGTATGCAGACTAGAAAGGTCCGGAGGGAGTACATGTGAAACTGCTGCAAACAAGGTGATCACCATAGTAGTACATATTGTTTTGCATGTTCATCCAATGCCAGTGGTACAGGAATTCGAACTAATCGAAATAAATTCATTCATACATGGTCGGATTTCATATAAACATGCCGGATTTCATTACATTTCATACATTCTTCAACTAAAAGGGGTGTCTTTGGAGGTATAATTAATTAACCGGCTACCCACTGTGTCCCGCCGAGCGAGCAGAAGCTTGGTGACATAACTACTGAGTGCGATTGCGAATCGACATGTGGCCGGTTGGGCCCATGTGTCAGTCAGCCAACTGCACCAGCAGTTAAGTATAAGCAGCATTCTTCTCCAGCGCAGCTCTCCGACTCCACGTCGCCGCCAAGAAGCTAACCGGCCGTCAATGGTCAACCCACCTAGCTTGGCTTCAACCGGAGGGTAGCAGCGGTGGCATTACTTGGACCCGAGCGGCAGGGACCTACCGTGTTCTACTCTTCCTCGTTTTCTGTGTGGCGCGGCCTCGGTGGCAGCGGGGCGGGGCCTCGGCGGCACCGACGATGTCCTCTGTCTCGTTGCCGGCGGGCGGCGCCTCAGCGGAGCGATGGAAATCCTCCCCCACATTGCCGGTAGGGTGGGGCCTCGGCTGAGCCGGCGATGTCCTCTGCCTCGTTGTTGGCGGGGCGGGGCCTCGGCGGAGCAGGCGGTGTCCTCTGCCTCGTTGTTGGCGCCGCAGGGCCTCAGCGGAGCTGGCAGTGTCCTCTGCCTCATTGTTGGCGCTGCGGGGCCTCAGCGAAGCAAGGCCTCATCGATGCCAGCAGAGCGGGGACTCGTCGGAGTCGGCATTGTCCTCTGCCTCATCCTCGGTCTCGCCAAACAGCGCCTCGCCTGCTTCATCGCCCTGTTTGCTAGCCTCTTTGTAGGCGGCCGCAGCCTCTGCCACCCGCATGCGGTACCGCCAGTGCACGAGGCGGCCCTTGCGTGCGGAGCGGTACGAGTCGAGCAGCGCCTCCTGCTCCGCCCGCTCCGCGGCAATTTGCTCCTCCACCTGCAGGTGCTCCTGGAGGAGATGGTGGTTGTAGGCAGCGTCGGCCTGCGCCTCCCGGAACTGCTCCTCACGATCGCCTCACCCTGTCCATATATTGGGCATGGGCCTCGCCGATGGTCATGGTGCAATGCACCGGCGAGGATGGCGCGGAGGAGGGGGTTGGCGCCGGATCGTCGACTACCATGTTCTCCATTGGGACGTCATCGTCCTCCGGCTGCCTGCCGGCCAGCCGGTCGGTAGCAATGGCTGCCATCTCCTTGTGGTCCGTCGTCTGCCCGTCCTAAAGAGCGCTGGAGCGCGAGGAAGCCATGGTGGGCAGTAATGGTGTGGATAGGATAAAGGGAACGGATGCGGATGACTGCGGCTATGGCCGGCGCAGCAGTTTATATTGCAATGGTGGGCGAGCGGAGGGACGAACGTGTGGCGCCGGAGTAGCCGTCTCGGCAACCGTGTATCATTAATGTGTGCGGCAGATGGACGGACGGATGGCACTTGTGTCGTTTGAAGGCGGAGCAATCGCCTGCACCGGGAAGCGGGGCGGCCAGCGCTCACTGTTTCGGGCGGAAAGCGCACGCGGATGAGGAGATGACTTTACTTGGAGAGGATGACAATGGGGACCCACCAGGTCCATAGCCTCACGTACGCAAGTGCCTCCTTATATTATTTTGCTTCCTCCTGGTTTCCTGACATCACGGTCCCTATTGTCAACCTATGTATAGTCAATAAATGAGAGAATTGCGCAAGAAGTGGCCGATAGCCGGGACCAAGCAGCTCGAGCAGTATTTGTGTTTTTGAGGTGTGAGCACTGCAGAGTTTTTCGATGTTTAGCCCAAATATTAATTTTTTTCCTCTGAACAACAACGAAAACATCGCTGCGGTATTAATCTGGCGGTGTGGCCCGTCTAGCCAAAGCCGATATTAATTTTTTCAAGTTGAAAATGGCTAGCCCGCTATACTTTTTTAGGAATACCCATGCAAGGTCAAGTTGTTATTCTCTGCCCCGCTGGGCTGCAAATCTTTCCTAGGAGGGATACATTAGGCTTAACAAGAAAATGGGCTTTAAGAAATAATAAATGGGATGTAATTATAAAAACTAGGTAGTAACTATAAAAAAATGCACCAAACAGTGATTACATTATAAAATATTATTTTTGGATATTGAAAATTTTAATTTCATTAATTTTTGTGAGCGCAATGTTTCATTGGATTTTTTATGTAATATAAATTTATAGTGAAATTGTATTTAGTCTGACTAGAAATTTCGGGATAAAAATATTCGGATCCCATCAAAATGTGGGAAATTTTATTGAATTCTGTTTTGAACGGTTGGTTGAAATGGGCTGTGTTTAACAAACTGTAAATGGGCTGTAGTAAATTCCATTAGAATTCAAAAATGGGCTACACATTCTTACAAATCTCAAATGGGCTATAAGTTCTCTGCCACACACTTCTGGCCTTACTAAGTTGACGCGTCCCCTAAAAAAACAGAGTTGACGCGTATGCAAGGCTTTGTCAACTTATAGTCAACACATGGTTCTAGCATCAGTGGTTGTTGGATGTCCATCCAACGGATGTCGTGCTTCTTCTTCAATCTCGGATATTCTAGCTTCACCCGTCCAAAAAATGATTCCTCCCCCTGACATCTGGGGCGCACCGTTTCGGAAGCTGACCTGTGGGCCTACTAAGTTGATGTAACAAGGGCTTTGTCAACTTAGTCAATATAAACGATTCTAGCTGCAGTGACCGTACGATGTCCATCCAACGGTCGTCGTGCTTCTTCAACCTCTGGTCTTCTTGCCCCAGCCGCCCAAAGCAGCGCCGGTCGTGCCGCTGCTCTCGCCTCCGTGGCGGTTGTCTTTGCTGCGGAGGCCTCACCGCCCCCTACTACTCCCACTGCTGGCCAGACCATCCCTCCACTCACCCACACCCCCTGTTATTCTGCGGCACGACAGTGCAGCCGAACCAGTGAAACCTCATACTCCTCTCCGCGTGTGCATCCACTGTCGCGTCTTCCCCAGCTTCGCGTCATCCCCTTCCTAGGCCTCGCCGTCATCCACCGCCGTGTTGCTCTCAGCGCAGTGTGGTCAACGTGGTCAAGGAATGACTTCCATCGGACGTGGACTGTACGTGGAGAGGCTGACAGCTGGGTCCACGGCAGCCGCAAGGAAGTGCCTCCTTATTACGCGCAAAATAATTATTCCTCCACCTGACAGCGGGGACCCACCGGACGGGCCACCGTATTTCGCGAAAAAAATGATTCGCCCCCTGACTGCTAGGACCCACGAGCTACATCTTCGCACGCAAGGAAGTGCCTCCGGGAAAAAACGATTCGCCCCCTGACTGCTGGGACCCACAAGCTACATCTTTGCACGCAAGGAAGTGCGTCCGGGCAAAAAAAACGATTCGCCCCCCTGACTGCTGGGACCCACCAGCTACATCTTCGCACGCAAGGAAGTGCGTCCGAGCAAAAAAAACGATTCGCCCCCCTGACTGCTGGGACCCACCAGCTACATCTTCGCACGCAAAGGAAGTGCGTCCGAAAAAAATGATTCTCCCCTCTCATTGCTGGGACCCACCACTACATTTTCACACACAAGGAAGTGCTCGCGGTCGGGACCCACCTGGTGAAGCATACGTAGCATTGTCATTATGGTCGCGAACGTGTACGTACATATATACTGGTCGATGTAGAGGCGCGCACGTGTCGTAGTAGAGGCGCGCACGTAGCATGTACACGTACGTACAGCGGCGAGGGTGCAAGAAAGAAAATATGGCCACATACGTACATACGGGCAGGGTCTCGAACGCCTACTCGCGCATACGTACATGGCTGGGTCGGAACGGAGAAATAGCGTCGTCGTCGTGTTCATGGGGAGCCAACCGTCTGGGTCGGAACGGAATGCGTGGTCATGTTCATTGGGAGGGCTTGGACGGAACAGGCGATGGAAACGAGGCCTGGCATACCGCACAACGGAGGAAACGGCCTTGTGTTCGACCGACCACGTTCGAAACAGGATCCTGTTCATCGGGAGGGGTCTGGCGTACCGCAAAACGGAGGAAACGGACCTCCTACGGTCGAAACGGGTGTCCTGTTGATCGGGAGGGGTGTGGCGTACCGCAAAACGGACGAAACGGACCTCCTACGGTCGAACGGGGGTCCTGTTCATCGGGAGGGGTGTGGCGTACCGCAAAACGGACGAAACGGACTTGCATTGGAGCGCTATGGTCGAAACGGGGGTCCTGTTCGCCGGGAGGGTGTGGCGATCGCAAAAGCGGACTCCACGGATCTGTTCATCTTCACCGTCGACCTCCTCCGGCCTCCATGGGCTACCGTCGACCTCCTCCGGCCTCCACGGCTCCTGTTCATCCAGCCTCCACCGCGCTACTCCACCGACTCTGTTCAACCACCCTCCACGGGCACCCTCCACCGTCTACTGTTCATCCAGCCCTCCACACCACGGGGTCCTGTTCAACCACCCCTCCACGGCCACCCCTCCACCATCTACTGTTCATCCAGCCCTCCACACCACGGGGTCCTGTTCGTCCAGAGGCAACGCCATTGCTCACTGTTCATCCAAACCCCCCGCAACGCTCACCGTTCATCCAATCGATCGGCTTCAGTTAGCAGCAGTAGCGAAGGAATCGCTCCATCGGGTTGAGTTAACAGCAATCGATCGATCGCTCGGGTTCAGTAACGCGTAGCCTGCAGTGCAATCACTCGGGTTCAGTTAGAACCCAACGCCTCGCTCGGGTTCAGTTAGAGCCAACGCCTCACGCGTACGACGAGAAAGCAGCGATCGCTCGGCCCGACCTCCCACCGTAACCGCAACTCCCGAAATTTTCCTCCCCCTCGCTTCTACCATGGTTTTTTCCGTCATGGACGGCCCAAAGAATGTCATGCCGCTGCGTCTCCGGCCCGCCCAGGACGAAAAGCCCATTTTCTGTCATGATTTTTTGTCATAGAAGTAGGAGCCCACCACATCTATGATGATACCGGGTTTTGTCACAGTTATCATCATAGAAGTGTCATATGTATGACAGAAAAAAAAATTCGGCCCAAAATGTCATGGATGTGTCTTTTTTTGTAGTGTAGGCATCCCGAATACCAACCCCTCTCATGAAAGGACAAGTGAATAAACACTTACCATAAGAATAAACCGCTTAGCATGGAAGATACTGACCGCCCGTTTTCGCTCCACGAGCGGTACGGGCACACAAGACAGATGCTTATTTGAATGATTAGAGGTGGCATATGCAAATTTACTTGGAACGAGAGAGTAATACCGCATATAGGTAGTAAAAGTGCAACTAATCCCCGAGTGGTTTTGTAATTAATAACAACATATACATCATTGAACTAATGTCCATTCAAAGATAATTTTAGGGAAGTTTGATGTAGGCATGGCAAGGACATGTGATTGTGGACCCCTGATACGTCTACAACGTATCTATAATTTTTGATTGTTCCATGCTATTATAGTATCAATCTTGGATGTTTATTATGCAATTATATGCAATTATATATCATTTTTGGGACTAACCTATTAACCTAGTGCCTATTGCCAGTTGCTGTTTTTTCCTTGTTTTTAGCTTTTCACAAAATCATTACCAAACGGAGTCCAAATGCTACAAGACTTTTTGATGATTTTTCTGGACCAGAAGGGACCCTAGAAGCTTCAAGAGAAGACCTCAAGAGTCACGAGGGAGCGACAAGCCTGCCAGGCGTGCCCCAGGGGGGTGGCCCCCGGGCTTGTAGGCCCCTTGTGGCACCTCTTGACCTAATTCCACTTCTATAAATTCCCAAATATTCCTAATACATCACAGAGCCACCCAAAAAACTTTTTCCGCCACCGCAAGTTTCTGTTCTTCGGAGATCCCATCTAGAGACCTTTTCCGACACTTTTCCGGAGAGGGAATCAATCATGGAGGGCCTCTACATCAACCTTACTGCCCTTCCGATGATGTGTGAGTAGTTTACCGTAGACCTACGGGTGCATAGCTAGTAGCTAGATGGCTTCTTCTCACTCTTTGATCTTTAATACAATGTTCTCCTCGGTGTTCTTGGAGATCTATTCGATGTAATCCTTTTTTGCGGTGTGTTTTTTGGGATCCTATGAATTGTGGGTTTATGATCAGATTATTCTTGAATATTATTTGAGTCTTATCTGAACTCTTTTGTGCATGATTGTTATAGCTTTGTATTTCTCTCTGATCTATCTGTTTGGTTTGGCCAACTAGATTGATTTATCTTGCAATGGGAGAGGTGCTTTGTGATGGGTTCGATCTTGCGTTGCTCAATCCCAGTGACAGAAAGGGACATGCCACGTACTTCTATCGTTGCCATTAAGGATAAAAAGATGGGTTTTTTTCATATTAGTCGGGTTGACTTTGTCTACATCATGTCATCTTGCTTAAGGCGTTACTCTGTTCTTTATGAACTTAATACTCTAGATGCATGCTGGATAGAGATCGATGTGTGGAGTAATAGTAGTAGATGCAGGCAAGAGTCGGTCTACTTGTCTCGGACGTGATGCCTATATACATGATCATTGCCTTGAATATCGTAATAACAATGCACTTTTCTATCAATTGCTCAACAGTAATTTGTTTACCCACTGTATGCTATGTTCAAGAGAGAAGCCTCTAGTGAAAACTATTACCTCCGGGTCTATCATATCATATATTAAAATCCAAAAATACCTTTCTGCAATGTATTTACTTTTATTTTATTTTGCATTTTTGTTTATCTATCTATCACTGCGAGATTTGATCCTTGCAATTAACCGCCAAGGGATTGACAACCCCTTGTTTGCGTTGGGTGCAAGTATTTGTTATTTTGTGTGTGGGTGTTATTCACGAGGTCTTGTGTGGTCCTCCTACTGGATTGATAACCTTGGTTCTTAACCGAGGGAAATACTTATCTCTACTGTACTGCATCATCCTCTCCTCTTCAGGGAAATCCCAACGCAGCTCATAAGTAGCAACCCCTCAAAATGCTAAAGAAATATATTGGCAAAAGTTTCCAGACCCTAAATTTTTGGTTAATTGATCAAAGATCACATTGAGTCCATATGAAAGCCAATAATATTAGAAGTGTATGAGGTTTTGATCATGAGCCATTTGCTCAAGTGCTTGAAGATATTGTTCCAAAACCCTCAACCACTTTCCCACATTCCAAATTGTCCAAAAACCCCAAGTCTATTCTCGGTCCCTCCGAACTGCTCCCATCCGGACCCACTGACATACTCAAGATAGTACCATAAGCCAAAACGTAGAAACTCGGTACAACCGAGATGACATTCTGTCCCATCGAAGTGCATGTGCCAAGTTCCTGTAAACAATTGATTTCACTTTGGAATCACCGAGTGAAACCAAACATAATTCACCGAAACGTCCAACGTTCAAATCTTTTGCACAGGTCGGTCTCACCGAGATTTCCGTTCAGTGCCACCGAGTTATGCATAAAGTGTGTAATGGCTAGATCTTTGGTGATGGCTATATATACCCCACCCACACCACCTACTCTCAGTGAGAGCAACCAGGACGAAACTACACTTCACATATCCATTTTCTGAGAGAGAACCACCTACACTTGTGTTGAGATCAAGGCATTCCACTCCAACCATTTGATCCTTGATTTCTAGCCCCCTCAAGTTGCTCCCCACTCCAATCCTTCTCCCACCACCATGCAAAATATGTGAGAGAGTGATTGAGTGTTAAGGAGACCATCTCTTGAAGCACAAGAGCAAGGAGTTCATCATCAACAACAACATCTATTACCTTTTCGAGAGTGGTGTCTCCTAGATTAGTTAGGTGTCACTTTGGAGCCTCCAAGCTTGGAGTTGAACCAAGGAGTCTGTAAGGGCAAGGAGATCGGCTACTTTGTGAAGATCTACCCCGAGTGAGACTAGTCCTTCGTGGGTGTAAGCCATGATGGAATAGACAAGGTTGCTTCTTCGTGGACCCTTCGTGGGTGGAGCCCTCTGTGGACTCTCGCAGCCGTTACCCTCTGTGGGTTGAAGTCTCCATCAACGTGGATGTACAATAGCACCACCTATCGAAACCACACCAAAAATCACTGTGTCTTCATTGCGTTTGATATCTTCGATCCCCACCTTTAAGTTCATATGCAAAGCCTTACTTTCCGCTGCCCACTACTCTATACTTGCATGTGCAGATTGATGCTTGACTTGGGTTTGTTGCTAGAACTTACCCGCAACTAAAATTGGGAAAATGCTAGGTTTTTATTTGTCAAGTAGTGTAATCACCCCCTCTAGACCTACTTCGATCGTATACATAGGTCGGTTATATCTAAGGGTAAAGGTGCCGAAGATCGCCTCTAAGTCTTGGAGTGTGCACCACGTCTTCGGTAGATTCCTTCTTGACGCTCCTGGGCCTGTCAAACATGGCCAACTAGTTGATAGTCCCATATGTCCCATAATAATGGGAGCCGACATGGCTAGTACCCCCTAATCCACACCATCACCATCTCAGCAAAAACGCCTAAGCCTCCTTTGGTTTGTAGGAATTTTGTAGGAATCCCATAAGATAGGATTTGTATAGGAAAAATTCCTTTAGATCCCTTTAGTTTGTAGGAATAGAATCCTATTCCTACGGAGGAATTCTTCCTATCCTCCACATTTCATAGGAAAATAAACATTAGCCTGGGCTCAATGGAAAAAAAATCCTATGATGTGAACCAAAGGGCATCTTCTTTTCTATTCCTATTCATAGGATTTCAGATACATGTCATCTAATTTCCTGTGACTTTTCTATTCCTATGACTTTCCTATCCTATGAACCAAAGGAGGCCCTAATTAGTATGCATGATACTACCTATGATACTCACATTGTGACCAACCTAATATGTTACTGTCACATAGCGCTTTCCAATTAAAAATGACTCTACAAAGTAATAAATTAAGGTCTCACTATTGTCACACATATGACACTACTCATTTATGAAATTAGTAACAAAGATTAATAACTTACTACTTCCTACGTCAGGGTGCATAGCGGGTACGCGTAGTTCTAAGTCATTGATTTTTCTAATTAAATATTATTAAAGAAACGAGGCTAAGGGGTAAATTCCATCCTTTAACTTTTGTTGTTAGGTAGGTGGGAAATTTGAACCTAGGTGGATTGAGTGAAAACAGAACGCACTTTGCCATTGTGCTACTATGTGTCACCAAAAGCATATCATTAGTGTCATAAAATGATGTAGTTTCTAACATATATTTTTTATTACATACTTCCTTCATTTGGAAATACTTGTCGGAGAAATGGAGGTATCTAGACGTATTTTAGTTGTAGATATATTCATTTTTACGACAAATATTTTCAAGGTATATAAGAAGTTTTTGCAAGGTACATTTTTTTACTGTGTCAAAAAAATATCTTATATTTTGATTTATTTATTTAAATAAATTATTTACCTCAAACTATGAACATGTCTTATACATCCGGACGAATATACTCTCTTCAGTGATCTAAACGCTATTATGTTAGTTTAGAGAAGGAGTAGTATTCTAAGCTACTCACCACTATGAGCAGCCTAAGAGCAACTCCAACGGGCCGACCCAAACGGGCGGCGCTTTTGTCCGCTTTTTGTCTGTTTGGGTCGGCCGCCCGCCCGCCGTCCGCCCTCTTTTAGATTTGGGTCGACAGCGTGTCCAACGCGCCGACCCATTTCATGACCGTGCGCGCTTTAGATAATGCAACGGCCATGTCGTCGCCCTGGTTTTGGTGCTCCAGAGCGCGTTTAAGGTTCGCGCGCTTGTTTTGGCGCGCCGCGGCCGGCGCTCGTTATAAGGCGACGCTCCCTCCACACTCAAGTCGCCGCCCACTCGTCTCGTCCCCTCTCACTAGCCTCGCCGCCTCTGCGCCACCATGTCGATGCGCCGCCTTGGCGCTTCGGATTTTCGCGGAGTCCGCGAGCGCCCCTCTGTCGCCTTCTCCGTCGAGATCTTGTTTGGCGAGAAATGCCTCATCCTCGGCGCCTTCGACACCGCAGAGCAGGTGGCCCATGCATACGACGCGGCGGCGTGGCGCCTCCGGCAGCCTAGTCGGGAGATGTTTTTTCCCGACGTGTCAAGCCAGCGGGCGCAGGATCTGGCGCCTCTCCCGCGGCTTTTCACCGACGAGGATCGTCGCGTCCACCGGAGGCGGCAGCGTCGCCTCGCCATTGCCGAGATGGACGTGCAAGCCTTGGTGGTGTGGCACGAACGCTTCCCGCAAGACATCGTCAACGAACGTCAGTTCTATGAGCAAAGAAGGACGGAGAGGAAGGCGAGGAGGACGGAGCGAGCCGCCTATCGGGAGGGCAAGCGTGCGCGGAAGCAGGCCGCTAAATTGAGACTGAAGCTGCAAGAAACATCGGGGTGGGACTTCGAGGACGAGCAGGCTGCTGACGCGTACTATCAGACGTCGGAGGAGGATATTACCGAGTCAGAGTCGGAAACCGATGAGTAGTTGATCTTTTCTTTTATCTGTGTATGCAAGAACTATCTATGTATTCCTTTTTATCGAAAAAAAGACCGGCGGCGTCAGCGACGAAGCAGGTGACGGAGGGTGTGCACACACGGGAAGGAGAGAGGGCGAGCACGCGCGCGTCCGTCTTGTGTCCGCGCCGACACAAATCCGGCTCAAAAATGGGCCGGGAATGGGTCGGCAGGCGGACGATAACGGACGCGCGTCTCTTTGGGTCGGCGCGTTGGGCCGACTTTTCTGTCCGCGCCGACCCAAACGAACGGCGGCAGACGAAATGGGTCGCCCCGTTGAAGTTGCTCCGAGTGCGCGTTCTGAACGGAATGAGGCGGCACGAGCTGTGACACTCGGCATGTCAAGGCTTCAAACGAGTGAGCGTAGCCAGTAGCAGCACGCCAGTCCCAAAGCCACGATAGCTAGACTTGGGCGACACGATAGGAGGACCAACGTGGTTGCCGGCCCCACCGCCACCGCACCGGCGCCCCGAGGGAGCGAATCAGCGGATCCGACGGCTTGACCGGGAGGGAGGACGCCCGCGTTAAGGAAGCGAGTTTATTGGTTTAAAACCGCGTCCGCACAGAGTGGGCGCACGCCACAGGCCCGCTTCTTGGCAGCTTCCTCGCGCAGTCCCTCCTCATCCTCTCACCCCACGTCTCACCTCACGCACCCCGCATCCCATTCCCTTTTCCAGCCCCCCCTCGCTGCGTCTGCGTCTGCTGGCAAGAGACACAGCACCACGCCGCGGCCGCCCCACCCACCCGCCAGCCAGCCCTCACAAAGACTTGACCGGTTCCTGCGACCGCCTCGGCCTCTTCGCCTCCACCGCCTCTTCCGCGATCCCCTTCCGCCCGCCGTCTTCCGTCCGTGGCCCCAGCTCCGGCTTCCCCCTGCTGGTTACCGCTCTCCCCTCCGATCGATCGGTCGGGGCTACGTCCCGGCGCCGGCGCGGCTCTGCTCTCCGCACCACAGGTGAGGGAACTCCTTCCTCGGCGACCACTTCCCGATCCATTCCGTTTCGCGTGAGAAGAGGCGCCTTCCTGGGTGCCGGCGCTTTTGCCGCGGTTGCTGGCAGAGCTCTCGTTGGTTTAGGGCTCGAGGTTTTGGTGCTCCTGGATTTACGCCTTTGGGGGCAGGGAGGAGAGATTTTTTTTAATTTTTTTTTGGCCGGAACTCCTCCTCTCCTCGAGTCCCGATTTTGGCGCATGCGGAGCTCGATTCGGGGCCCCTTCCTGCGAAACCACGGCCCGTTGGCTCGATCGACCACATAGCGGGGATTCGAGTTGCACCATGGTGCGTGGGGAGCCGGGGCTCATTGCCGTCTGGTTGCAGTACTAATGGATCCCCTTTTGGTCGTGTGGAGTAAGGGGAGAGAGGGGGTACTGCGATAAGAATACTATAAAAGTGGTTCTAATTACTCTGCACAGTTTCAAAATCACCGTACTAATCGTATTTATGTTCTGTTATTCTTGCGCAGATCATATACAATGGAAACTCTACGTGACATGGCTCTGCCACCAGGATTTGGATTCCATCCTAAGGACACTGAACTCGTTGCTCACTATCTGAAAAAGAAAATACTTGGTCAGAAAATTGAATATGACATTATACCAGAGGTGGATATATACAAGCATGAACCATGGGATTTACCTGGTAAGCTGATGATGCTTCTATATGGTTGCCTGTGATTATTTTGGTTCATAGAAAAATACAGTATGGAGGAGAAAACGGTTTAGTTTCTTCTCCACAAATTGAGCCTTCTCGTGTCACACAATCATAATTATGGGGTAATGAATCATAACTAGACATTTAGTAAGAGTAACTAAAGAACGTGACATATACCCTTGTTTAACTAGTGTTAGTAGTTAATCTTAATACTGTTTGTCTTTTGTCTAATAAATTTAACAGTTGATTCTAATGATGTAGTTTCTTTGTCAGTACCGGTCCTTTAGCATTATGGAGGATTTACTTTCTGCTTTTAGTATCCGATGCATTCTAGAATTTATCCGCTGTGTTCTTCAAATCCTTATCTAACCCTCTGATGATATTCCATGTTACAGCGAAGTGCAATGTTCCAACACAGGATAACAAGTGGCATTTCTTTGCTGCTCGAGACAGAAAGTATCCTAATGGTGCTCGGTCAAATAGGGCAACGGTTGCTGGGTATTGGAAGTCTACTGGAAAAGACCGGGCCATTAAGGTGGATAAGAGGACCATAGGAACAAAGAAAACTTTAGTTTTTCATGAAGGTCGGCCTCCCACTGGAAAACGTACTGAGTGGATTATGCATGAATACTACATAGATGAGAACGAATGTCAATCCTGCCCTGATATGAAGGTATTGTACCAACAATTGAGGTTTCAAAACATTAGTATATTAAGAAACAGCATGAGAGAGCTAGATACATTCCGTTGCATCTTTTACATGTTATGTTACATTACTTGATGTGCATTTCACATGTTAGATGCCTTAAAAAAAGGCACAAACTTGAAATCTAGTGTGCTAATGTTGTTTCTTTCTTCTTCAGGATGCCTTTGTTCTATGTAAAGTTACTAAAAGAATTGACTGGACATCAGAGAATGGTAACGAGGTGGGCAATAATAACCCTCAGCCACAACAAGCAAATGTTGCTGCTATTTTAGCTGTCAGTGTTGAACAGCCAGATACTGCTGCATCATCAATTATTGGTGATGAACTTCCAAGTGATGCTGCTACCGTAGCTATCCCTGCTCACATGACTCCAGATGGGAATGATGACCTTAAAGAATGGCTGGAAGAACTGCTTGATACCTCCTTTGATCCTTCTGCTAACACTGCAGTGGATTCTGTTTCTGCTCAACTGTCTCCGGATGAACAAAATGCTGAATCATCGGTATGTTATCACTCACAGCAGTGCTTAGTATTTAAACAATTCAACCAATAGTTCCCTTGTAAGGAAAAATGCTTATGCATAGGCAAGAAACTATTAGGTAGATTTTGCAAGCCAAGAAGCTTCTTCATAATAATTTTGATCTCATGCATGTGCTAGTTGCTTGGTGGTAGTTGATAGAGCTAACTAGGTATGCATAAATCACTCACGCCAGAAAATACTGGTAGAACTTTGCCGATATGTGGATACCACAGACAACAGTGCACTACAAATGAGTTTATTTATGCACACGAAAACAAAATCTAAATTGCAGTGCTATTAATTATTTTCAAGAAACTCTGAATTGTCCAATGCAATCTTAAATAAAGTTGAAACTAGCCAGAGTTATTAGTTATTACAACTTGTTCTGGACCTGGTGTTAGTAGCCTGTCAATTCCTTAAACTAGCTTATGTGCTAGTGCTACTCCTTTGTCCTGTCTCTTTGTTGCCGAATTTGTGTGTACCTCAGGATTATGGGCTCATGTAACAGTAATACTCCTTAAAATATTAATTTTAAGTTATGAGTGCAAATTATGAGCAATCGTCTCCTTTCTGCTGGACATGGTACTATATTTTTAGTTCCTGCATGCTTACTCATTGCATTTATTTTCCCTGCTGAATTACAGAACATTGGTGCTATGGCTCCGAAGGTGGAACTGGACTATGCCAGTCCTAACCAGACTGTGGTAGACGATACAGACTTCCTGTTGCCAGATGATATTCACTCCATGTTGTATCCTGGTAGTGATGACTTCACTTCATGGCAGCAAACATACTTTACGGCGGCGGATCCCTTCAGTCTGTCAAACAACTTCATGGATGAATTTCAGATGAAAGAGCTACAGTTACCTCTGGAAAATAATGGGCCTAATCTGTATGAACCTGCTGATACTGGAATTGTAGTGCGAACACGTCATGGGGGAACATCTGCAGCTAGCGTTCCACCATACAAGGCTCGACTTCAGCAAAGTCTTGGCAGGATGGTTACGAGCAGCTCTGAATCCATCAACCAGACTATCAAGTTCGTTGACAATAACGGTCATCTTGATCTCATGACTAATGTGAAACACCAGAAGAAACATGTGCGTGATATTACTTGTGCCAGGCAGTCTGATGCAGAGAAGTGTGGAAGTCACAACAACCAAGGATTTTTCAGGGGCGTCCAAAGGGCATTTAGAGGCTGTTCAGCAACAGGACTCAATATACTCGTTGCTCTTTGCATGGTTGGAGTTGCTGCAGCAATACTGCACCATGGACGTCACCGTGGCGGGATCAGTTTGTAGTAGAGGGGGATCAGAAGCGTGCCTAGTTTTAGCTGTACAAATCTGTAGCATCTACGCACTGTGATCTTGACAGTAGGCACTGTGATTGAAGTGGATGAGCGATTGAGCATGTGGCTGGGATCCTTGCCTTCTGGAGGTACTTGGTCGTTACACGTAATGTGTTCTCTCGTGCAGGACATTGATTCCCTTATATCTGGTTGCTGCATGGTGTTTGTACATATGAAGCTCTTGCTTTTTGATCAATCTGGCTAGGTATTATGGTGATGGATGAGTGCCAAACAGAAAAGAACAAAAACATAGGGAATAATAGTTGTGATAAATTCTCTCTTACTACTCCCTCCGTTCGGAATTACTTGTCTCGAAAATGGATGTATCTAGAACTAAAATACGTCTAGATACATCCATTTCTGCGACAAGTAATTCCGGACGGAGGGAGTACATGCTAGATTTGTAACTCTGAACCATAGTTAACAGCTTGGAGTAGGGTCATCTTTTTCATTCGAGTTGAACTAAGGATATTTATGTAAATTAGCGAGTAATAATCATCGTCTCTATGGATTACAGCATTATTGGATCACAGTATTGCTGTCATTTGAAGCGATGACCTGTTTGCTTGAGTACTACTGTCATTTGAAGCGATGACATGTTTGCTTGAGTACTACTGTCATTTGAAGCGATGACCTGTTTGCTTGCTGACATTGGCCGCCTCGCCAGTCACGCTTTGACGTATGACAGCTAAAACAACGAAAATTTGCAGGGCACGCACCAGCACATCTGTCTATTGATTTGCACGGTGATTCGGGCACTTGTTTTAACGGAAATTGCTTGAAAAAGAGAAAAAAAAATCTCAACCCTGTCAATATGACACAATATATACGACTTCGTCCAACCGTTCTCGTACATCCCTATTCCTGTGTTAGGTTTCATCTTCTCATCTTGTTTAATTCCCTCTTTACTCTTAAACCAGTTCTTCTTTTCAATCCTCCGTCCTGTTCAAATCCTTCTTTCTTAAACCGAATCTTCTTTTCAATCATGTCCCATCCATTGATATTGTTTACCTTCTTAGAGGGTGCTTGGATCTAAGGGACTATTTTTAGTCTGACTAAAAATAGTCTCTTTTAGAGGCTAAAGTTCCAAGCACCCCTGACTAAAGAGAGACTAGGACTAGTCTTGAGGCTAAAAACTTTTAGTCATAGGAAACCTACTAAAATATGTATTAGCCCTCTCTCTCCTCATTTAATTGCTCTTCTTTAACACATGCGAGTTCTGGATTGGAGGGTTTGGAGGATAATAAATGCTCATTACTTGATTTTAGTCTCCTTAGTATTTGGATCCAAGCATGGGTGAGGCTAGCAAGTTTTAGTCCCACTACTTTTAGTCATGGGACTAAAACGTATCCAAGCACCCTCTTACTCTGTACACCTGTTCCGGTGTCACCTTTCCCTACTCCTCTTTCTCGCGTCATCTGACTTCTTCCTTTCAATCCTTTGATCATGTTGTTTCTCAATTGATCTTATGTCTGTCCAATTATCTTGCTCTTCCTGATCTTAATTAATCAGTTCCTGTGTTGTCCTATCGCAAGTTCATGCCATCCTTCTTTCCATCATAAATTCATGCACTCTTAAAACGATGCAACCGCCGCTGCACGCCGCCTTGAGTCCTCAATGTCACCGTAGTTACGAGGACAAAGACTCAACATTGCCCTATCCAGATTTAAACGCCTATCAACAACTCATGATACCAATTGACAAGATCTGCAGAACTAAAGGCTCGGGACCGGTGGTTTGCAGCGATTATGACGTCTAGCAGTGGTTGCGGTAGTCGGCTCTTGTCCGGCGCGTCCATGCTTCGGTTTGTTTGTTGCTATGGAGTCGAAGCTGCGTCGCCGGGCCCTGTGGTGTACGACAACGGCCTATAGTGGCCCATTGGGCGATCTTCCGTGGCGCCAACTGTGCCTGGTTTTGTTCTTCAGAGTTCTCCGTCAGAGTCGGGGTGTTTGGCCGCCGGTGGCTGAGTTTTGACGCAGATCTTTATAGAGGTTCACGTGTCCTCTACGGTGTGGGTCGAGTCGAAGATCGCCTACAGCGAAGTCGGAGTTGTTTGCTCATAGTTTATGGATGGTGATGATGCCTCCAGGGAAAGAGCGACGACGATGATGCATGTGTGTTGTCTCGACAAGGCCCTCTTGAATTGGTGTGCAAAAAATATAGACATCCAGCATATTAAACAAAAAATATATAGAAATTCATTTCATATTATGGATTTTGATATTGTTAAGATTCATTTACTGATCTGAAAGGTGTTACAAAATCCTTAAATCCGGCCAGAAACACGTCAGAAAGAGTGGAGGTACCAATAAAAAGCACTCAACTTCCTGTTCCAAAAAAGAGGGGGAGTGGTACGATCTTTGACCTGGAGCAAGCTTCTAGCAAGCAACAAAGGAAATTGAGGAGAAAAACCTTGGAGTCAGTAAATGCAGGTCAACTCAATGTTGACAAACACCTGATGGGTAGTATACACCCAGTGGAAGGGCAACCTCCACAACCCAGCTCTAGTGTGCACAAAATGGCTGGGACATCGAAACACCCAGACTTAATCGTATTGGGAAATCACGAAGAGTCACTAGGGGTGCAAGAAATTTCCATCAACTATGTTGATTTTGGAGAATTATTTGACCGTAAGACTACGACTGCCAACATATATTTTGCTGAAAAGATTGTATACACCCTTCTCACTGATCATGATCTAAGGTCTATCGTTGAGTGCCAAAAGCGCTCTGACTGGCCTAAATGGAAGGATTCAATCCAAGCAGAAATTGCCTCACTTAACAAAAGAAAGGTATTCACCGAAGCAATACCTACACCTCCCAATGTTTTCCCCGTGGGATTCAAATGAGTTTTTCTCTGGAAACGGAATGAGAACAATGAGGTGGTGAGATATAAAGCGAGGCTCGTAGCACAAGGTTTCACGCAGAAACCCGGCATTGATTTCAAATTATGCTATCTCTTTGTGAGTTTATGTCTTAGGTTCTCATCAGAGGCTTCATGAAGAACTTTTTGGAGGAGAATCCTTTTGAGATGATAGTGCTATCTGAACAATCATGAGATGATTCTACATGGTCAAGTGTATATTAGGGGGAGTGTTAAGATTTATGACTTAATGTAATTAGGGAAATCTCCTCTTTCCCAAAATGTCGGGCAACTCCTCCCTGAAAGTGCTAGTTATCGACTAGAGGGGGTGAATAGGGGATTTTTATGAAAGTCTTCAAAACCCGAGGTCTTTGAAGACAAACAGTAGAAATAAACCTACCGTTATGCAGCGGAAGGTAGACTACACTAGACAAGCCATAGCCAAGTAAGCTATGAAGTGAAAGCACGAAGACTATCAACAGCTAGGTAGTATGGATCGGGATGGAAGACAATATGAAGCCAAATAGTAAATAGTCTTCACTTAGTGAAGTAAATCAGATTAGACAGGCAAGCAATGACTTCACGAAGACAAACTGTAAAAAGGGAAGTGGAGGATAGAACCAGTTGCTTGGTGAAGACAAGGATTTGGTAGACCAGTTCCAGTTGCTGTGACAACTGTATGTCTGGTTAGGGAGGCTGAGATTTAACTCAGAAGACCGCATCTTCACCTTATTCCCCTTGAGTTAAGGACACTCAATCCTCGCCCAATCACTCTGGTAAGTCTTCAAGGTAGACTTCCAAACCTTCATAGACTTTGTTCACCGGCGATCCACAATGGCTCTTGGATGCTCAGAACGCGACGCCTTACCAGCTGGAGGAAACACAGTCCTCAAGTGTAAGAAGTCTTCAGGTCATGCAGACAAAAAGAGTTCAGTGACGCCTAACACTCTTTGGCTCTGGCTGTTTTGGGCTTTGTCCCTCGCAAGGATCTCTCTCTCTCAAATGCTTCAGAGGTGGGTTGCTCTCAAACGACAAAAGCCGTGCACTAACTCTGAGCAGCCACCAATTTATGGTATATGGGGTGGGCTATTTATAGCCAGGAGGCAACCTGACCTGATTTGTCCGAAATGACCCTGGGTCACTAAGGAACCAACACGTGTCTAACGGTCGGATTCCAAACACACGTGTCATCTTGACTTGGGCTACAAGTAAGGCTAACTCATCCAGCTGTGGATAAGATTTGCTCTCAATGTCTTCGCTCGAAGACATAGGATTTTGGTTTACTTCAGTCACTCTGACTCTGTTCACTTGTACCCCACTTAACAGTATGGTGGTTCCTATGACTCAACAAAGAAGAAAAGGAAACTATGAAACAACTATGTCTTCGCACTCCATAGTCTTCACACGAATGTCTTCTCATGTCATAATCTTCACTGTGAATGTCTTCACGAACTACCATTGTCTTCAATGTCTTCACACATTTTTTGGGGTCATCTATGGTAGGTAAACCGAATCAATAAGGGACTACTACCTGTATTATCCTGCAATTCTCACAGACACATTAGTCCCTCAACCAAGTTTGTCGTCAATACTCCAAAACCAACTAGGGGTGGCACTAGATGCACTTGCAATCTCCCCCTTTTTGGTGATTGATGACAAACTGGTTGAAGTTTTAAATGGGATAGAAGTATGTGAAAGTTAAGGATTAAGGCATTGTCTTCATAAGTAGCAAAAGGCTCCTCCTGAAGATGTGCATGTAAGTAGTTTGCTTTTGAATGCAAATGCACATGGCAGGTTTTACTTTGTGGTGATCCTCTTCAACTTACGAAGACAATTCATCATGCATATATAAGGATAGCGAAGATAATGACATGCATAATGAGAAATGGGCGTCTGCAGAATGACTTCATGCAGAATTTATCATCGCATCACAAAGTAGCAGCAAAAGTAGCAGATGACCATCAAGTTTAAGTGTTACAGCTCAAAAGCCAAATAATTTCAAAAACGAGAGTTCTAAGAACTTAGCAAAAAATAATGCAGCCACCCACATGGACCCGCTTGAAGACTATCAACTCATATGCTTCTCCCCCTTTTGTCAGTAATGACCAAAAAGGTTTGAAGACATAGAGTATCTACTCGTTCCCAGCAGGAGTAGATGAAGGAGCAGGGTCGATGTTGGAGTTTGGTGGTGCAGATAGGCCTGACGCAGTATCATGATGCAGTGCATCCAAGGTTGGTGAAGCGGCATCGTCTTCTTCATTGACGACTCTGGCAACAATAGTTGCAGCCAAAGATGAATGTTATTCAATTGAGGGAGTGTGACGCCAGCTTGCATTTTGAGGAGGCCTGGAGTCAAACTTGAAGTTCTCTGTGAAGCCATCTTCGCGAAGATCTTCTTCAGGACATAGCATTGTGAGGCTCTTCCAGGACCACCTACAGGCTTCATGTGTAATAAATGAGTTCTTGGTGGCCAAGTTGCAAATGCGATTGACATCCACCAAGAGACTCTGCATCTGACGCTTTAGCCAGTCATGATGCCTATCCTGCTTTTGATGTAAAGCCACCAGAAGCTCACGGTCGTTGAGGACACGGGGACGCTTCTGAGGTCGTTGAGCGACGATACTTGCAGTGGCTTCCGTATTGGCTCGGTGTGGTATGCGCAGGTCGCCATCCAGAGGATATGCAGTAGTTACAACATTGGGCACATGAATCCCTTCAATGGGCTGTGTGAAACTCTAGAATTCTGCATTCTGAAGGTGGAGTGGCTTTTTGGCATGCTCGGGGTAGATGGCTTCAATAGACATATCAACTTCAGGCAGAAAATCCAAAGATGAATGTTATTCAATTGAGGGAGTGTAATGCCAGCTTGCATTTTGAGGAGGCCTGGAGTCAAACTTGAAGTTCTCTGTGAAGCCATCTTCGCGAAGATCTTCTTCAGGACATAGCATTGTGAGGCTCTTCCAGGACCACCTACAGGCTTCATGTGCAATAAATGAGTTCTTGGTGGCCAAGTTGCAAATGCAATTGACATCCACCAAGAGACTCTGCATCTGACGCTTTAGCCATTCATGATGCCTATCCTGCTTTTGATGTAAAGCCACAAGAAGCTCACGGTCGTTGAGGACACGGGGACGCTTCTGAGGTCGTTGAGTGACGATACTTGCAGTGGCTTCCGTATTGGCTCGGTGTGGTATGCGCAGGTTGCCATCCATAGGATATGCAGTAGTTACAACATTGGGCACATGAATCCCTTCAATGGGCTGTGTGAAACTCTAGAACTCTGCATTCTGAAGGTGGAGTGGCTTTTTGGCATGCTCGGGGTAGATGGATTCAATAGACATATCAACTTCAGGCAGAAAATCAATATGGTTGCACGCCGAAGGATGATAGTCAATGGTTGAATGAATCTTAATCAAGGGCGTCACCCATGGAGCATAGAATTTTAGACCAAACAGATCAATTCCAGAAGCAGCAAGTTGTCTTATGAAGAAGTCCTGAGTGTTGAACCTGATGCCATTGATGATATAGAATACCAAAGTCTTCATGGCACCTTCAAGTTTGGCTTCAGAAGAGTTTCCTTTGATAGGTCAGAGAGTACGCCTCAGAATATGGTACACTGTGCATGGAAAGTACTCAAGGTCCTTGACAAAGAACTCCTTTGGATATTCAGCGTCTTGTGGCAATGGCTTCATCATGCTAAGCATTTGGCTCATGCTTCTGAAAGATGCTCTGCAGCTCATTCTGATGAAGCTGACAACCAGGTTCGTATAACTCACCTAGAGTGGGCAGGGAAGTAAGCTCGATGATATCCTGAGCTTTGGTTTCGTGATGTACATCACCTGTCATCCACTAAAGGACCCAAGTCTTCAGATCCCTGTTGTAGCCTCCAATGTGTAGAGTGGCATAGAACTGGAGTAGAAGCTCTTCGTTCCAGTGTTCCTTGTCAGTCACAAAGGGCAGAAGACCAACATCCCGAAAGCAGTCAAGAGCCTATTCAAGACATGGTAGCCCAGCCATAGCATCACAATCCAGACGCTTGTGTGGAAAGATCCGGTCTTGGTTGTACAGGATGCAAGAGTAATAGCTTCCCTGCTGATGACTCCAAAATCTGTCAGAGGTGATCTGGGGCTTCGTGTAAGGGTTCTTGGCGTTGTCAAACAAATTATTGTGCTCTTTGAAGATGAGCACGCTGAATGAGCCCTGTGTTGTGACAGCACTTGGAAGCCTTGGTAGACATGGCTTTGGCTTCTGAACTTGAGGCCTCTGCTCCACATGATAATCATAATGTGGCCCGGGAGCAGTGGGTGCAACCATAATTGGCCATTTGACAGTGACAAGCTGACCTCCATGATTGAATGCTTTTTCCATTGTATGAGGCCTTGGGGGAGGAACATCGCCATCTGAGGTGATTGGCGTCACAGTGGCTTCAACATTCACATGGGCTTCAGGCTCCACATTGTCTTCAGCCATGACTGAGTCATTGGCTTCAGTGGCGTTGTTGCTGGCAGCCTCAGGATTTTCAACCTCCATATGTTCAACGGCTAGAGGGTCGGGCACAATCACACACTCTTCAAGAATGACTGATCACTGGCAGGGGGTGTGGCATCTCTTTCTTCTCCTTTATCTTCTTCTTTTTCTTCCTCGGCTGATGCAGCCGGAATGTCTTCAGCAGACTTGGCTTCAGACCGAGGCAGACGCAGAAGGAGTGGCTTCAGGAAACACTTGACGTGCTACTGAGCTACTGTGTTGCACTTCTTCTTCTGGATGCTCGACATGGAGACCTGTGGCCTGAGGCCTTTGCGAAGCCTGCGAAACGCTGGCGGCGCCTTTGGAGAAGGAGTGGTCTCCATGTAGTTGTCATCATCAAGCACCGTAGAGGCGACTTGAGCAGGTGGAGTACGGGGTGCTTCATCTTGTACATGGCACTACAAAAAAAATACACTTCCGTGATGATACGTGTTTGTCACAGTAGGTCACGCTTTTTGTCATGCATGTACATCCATGACGATTTTATGACAAAATCAAGATAGTCATACCTGTGCTATCGTAGAAGTGTTCCATGATATTACCAAAATTATCATCACGGAAGTGTCCACTTCCATGACGATAAATCACGCGTCACAGAAGTGATTTCGTCAAGGGTGACCGACACGTGGCATCCACCATAATGGAATGCCGTTAAGCTATCGGGTCCGGTTTTGGATCTGATAACCCGTTAACAGCCCCAACCAATGGGGATTTTCCACATGTAAAATCATCATTGGCTGGAGGAAACATGTGCCGGCTCACCGTTGGGACAGATGTCATCCACTCATTGGACCCAAGGCGCCTATGATACATCGACACGTGGCACGGCCCAACAGAGGCCCATTCCTATGAAAAGGCCGACCCGTTTGACTTGGTCAAAAGGTGGCGGTCCGGCCCACGAAAAGCCTGTTAACGGCCAGTTTGCATATAGCCCATTTACAGCCCGCTAACCCAGGGCCCGTTATGACCTCTCTGAATTAGGCCCAGTACCGTCATCTAGGCTGTCCAATATGATTCCAACCCGTTTTAACTTTCGGCCCATGTATGGCCCATGACGTCTTTCAGCCCATATGAGGCCCTTTGTAACTCTTGGCCCATTAACGGCCCGCGGTGAAACTGGCCCGTAATGAATAGTGTATCACTTTATACGCATTAACGGCCCATTATTCCATTGGGCGCTTCCATTATGTTATCTTCGGCCTTCTCAGGGCCCATTTATTCTTGGGCTCATTTCCAGCATTCGGTTACTTACGGCCCGTTACTGTCATTTTCTGCTTGTGGGCCAAATTCATCCCGTGTTTACAGTTGGCCCGTTTGTGGCCCATTAATACGTTGGGCTGTTTTCATGTCAAAAAAACCCGTTGGGCTGTTTTCATAGAGTTATCAAATATGGCCTATTAACGGCCCGTTATGGTCCATGAATAGTACTGCCCATGATTGGCGAAATGATGATACGCCCCATAGAAGGCCCATGGATCCTACGGTCCATAGAAGGCCCATGGATCCTACGGCCCGTATAGAAGGCCAATGGATCCTACGGCCCATAGAAGGCCCATGGATCATACGGCCCGCAGGAAGCCCATGGTTACAACAGTCCGTGTGTTGCCATGATTATTTTGGCCTAGTTTCCAAAAATAGGTTATTGTGGCCACTAGAAAAAGATAGAAAAAGAACTGCAGTGACTACAAGCAAACAACTAAACAAGACAATAAGGAAATAAATAAGCAAGCAATTAACGCTAGCCTATTACCGCTATTACACATATTACATCCACTGGGCATCAAAGTTCGCCACTAGTGCAAATATAGGGAACAAAAACATATTACATACATCGGCCGTCAAAATTGGCCACCGATGCAAATAAACGCGCTGACAAAACAAGAGCATAATTGAAACAACTTCGGAAGAGCTCAAGAAACGTTATCACAGGTATCCACCATGCTGGCAATAAGCTTAGCAAGCTTATTAGCTTTGTCCTGTTTGGCGCTAAAATCCTCCAACGCTTGCTGTTGCACCAGAAAGTATGCATCTGAATGCTCCAGGGACTTTCGCAGTCCTTCCGCTTCTTGTCGCAGCATAGCTGATTGATGTCTTTTAGCTTGTAGTTGAGACTCAAGAAACCGAGCTGATTCAGACAGTGAGTTTGAATAGCTTGTGCAAGCGGTAGTGGCCAGTAACTCGAACACTAAACCAAGACAGGAGTTTGGGGTTGTCTCACTGTCTTCAAGATAGTCTTCCTTAGTTGTTCTATCAGCTTTGTTGGAGACCAACAAGGATGTGTCACTATCCTGAACCTTATCTGTATTACTTTCTTTACCATTGCTTAATAAGGCACTCTTCCCCAATATTCTGTCAGCATTCTAAAAGAAGAAACAAGTAGACACATAACAGGTTTAGCATGTACTTGTATATGAAACTCATTTCGGTGAACCAGTTCATTAGTAAGGTGGACAAGATTAAACTACCAAGTCTTCTATTGCCAAGTACTAGTACATAATAAAAGCATCAAACGAACATATATCTATGTCCTATGGTCACTGCATTGTCTTGCCAAATCAAAATAGAGACACGGTTCAAATCATATTAGTTCAAGACAAAGCAGCAGTGAAAGAATACAAAGCATGGGAAACTACACGGCACAACAAGATTTCAGATGGGTACCACGGATCTACATGTACAACAACACTATTGGCTCTGTTGTGATGCTAGTAATGTGCATGATATGCTAGTAATGTGCTTTTTTGAACTATGATAGCGATGGAATCTTAAATTAGAATAGTTGTTCTTCAGGTTTAGGGACTTGTTCTACATGAACAGAGTACAGTAATATGCAAGAATATAGTACTTAAAAATAGAAAATGAGCTCATAGACCTTACCACATTCTAGGTTTGGGACCAGTACAGAACAAGGCGTTCCCAGTCATCGTCCAGTAAATGTGTCTCAGGAGAACGTAAGGGAATTTGATGAGTTTCTTTGCCGGTGAAGTACGTTTTCTTTAGGTAATTCTGATACTTCCACCAAGCATTCTTGAAGATAGCAGAGATATTAGCACAGGTTACCTCATCCTAAGTTTCCAAATCGGTCCTTCTCTATAGAGAAAAATGGGAAAATTTGCTGTATTATAACCATCATGGAGGTAGGATGTATGGGACAAAGCAAAGTAATTGCCTTGAATAACATTACTTACACATAACTCCTGGACAAACACCTGCAACTGGCATTTTCCTTCATTTTCAGTATAATATTTCCAAGATGGGAAGATACGCACATACGATTTAACAACATCAAATGTGATAGATGCTAAACTACGACTAGCTGGTTGTGCTTCCTCCACAGGAATAGGCGTACTAACTGGTGGAGTTGGGGTTCGCCGTGGTAGTACTGGCCCTTTGGGCACTGGAGCTGCCTTACTAACTGCTCTTGTTTGGGAGCTCTGTGGTGGAGATGGTACTGTGTCAACAGGAACTGGGTTACTATCTGCTAGGGTTGGGGTTAGATTGGGTGAAGCTGGTTCTCTGTCCATCGTAGTAGGGGTACAATCTGCGAGAGTTTGGGTTATGTGTGGTAGGGCTGGTTCTCATGCATGTACAACCGGGGTGCTGTCTCCACCAAGAGGTAGCACTGTTTTATTTGAAGACCGTGTTTTTAGTCCGCTAGAATCTTGGCATCACCGCTCCAATTCAAATGGCTGATAAGCAGAAACATAGTTGAATGTACAGACATTGTATGAGAGATAGATGCAATAGATAGTGTGGAAAAAAGAGGGCATGAAATAGTTGACATGTATATTGTTTAACTAAAATGGATAGCATGACATAATTTCACATATATGATGTCTATCTAAACTGGATAGCATAGCATAACATAATTCAAAGATATGATGAATAACTAAACAGGATCGCATGACATAATTCACCTACATGTTATCTAAGTAATCAGGATCGCATCATCTAATTCACATATGTGATTTATATGCTAAATAGATGGCATTCGATATGATGTCTGAACTAAGAACATGGTGTTTAATATTGTGTATATGATGTCTAAACTATGCAATGCAAGACACCGTATGCATGATATGAGCAGTATGACCGTGCCAAGTTAGAGCATACACCTCGGTGGGGGAATAGGACTAGTCATGTGTCTCTGAATACATCTCCGAGGACCTATCGGGACCCAACAAGGGATCTGCTTCGATAGGTAGCACTGTCTGCTCTGAAGGCCTTGTTTTCACTCTAGATTTTTCCATCTCCCACCCAAATGGTTGATTCACAGGAAGAGTAGTTTAATGTATAAACATTGTGATGTGGAGCATCCCATGTTCATCCCCATGTACACTTCGACTACTCTCCAAACCCCAAGTGGACATATGACGAGACCTCGAACAAACGCCATTGGACACAAGGTGAACTCGCTCCTCTCCGAACCTTCACTTTCTACATGTGAGACATGGCTACTACCTCCAACATGTGTGCTATGCATGATCAGGTACTTAGAGGAAAGCCATGGAGCCACCACAATCAACAGAAGAGCTAGCGAGGACGCCAAGTACAAGGATCAAGAAGAAGAGCTGCTTCGGAAGCTACAGGATCCGGACGACCGGCCCAGCCCGGACGTCCGACCCCTGGAGGTCGCTACAGCCCCAGGAAGACAGACCAGCAGAAGCTACAGCGACCGGACGTCCGACCAGGACCGGACGTCTGACGACTCCCAGGCTCCGGACGACCGGCCCCCTCCGGACGACCGTGCCAACGACCACAGAACCGAATCTACGGACATCCAAATAACTCCGGACGTCCGGGACCCCGCGATCCTCCGAACGACCGGCAGCCCACGGACGTCCGAACCCTGGCTGCGTCCAGTCTCGGGCCGAAGCCCATGTACCCCTCCACTTCGCCCCTCTTTTGCACTTAGACTATAAATAGACCCGCTCCTCCTCCTAGAGAGCGTTAGCAAAGGATTAGCTCATTTGAGATAGAGCTTTGCTCATCCATATGGATCTCCTCCTCGTGAGAGACCGCGACCTCTTCGGAGAAGATCCACCATGGATTCAAGACCCCTTTACCGGAAGATCCCTCGTGGATTCAAGACCTCCTCTCAGAGATGAGCTACCGCCACTTGTATCGTCCTTTGTTGGATTTGGACCGTGAATCTCTTTGTGTTCCTTGGATCTAGCACATGTGTGATCATATTCGTGTTGGTTGAGTGTTTCTCTCGTTTTCCCCCGTGATTTCCCTCGTGTTCTTCCACGCGTTCTTCGTGTTCCTCGTAGGGATCCTCTCCAAACGTGAAAGATCGGCCCCTAGGGTTCCGTCCTACATCACATTGTCGACAAATGGAAATGTAATGAAGAAAAGGATGGGCAAGATATCATTCTAATATATGATGCCTGGTTAAACAGGATGGCATTGCACATTTCACATATATTATGGCTGGATAAAAGACATGAGACTGCATAATTCCCATATATGATATAGAAACTAAACAGGTGGCATTACAGAACATGTCTAAACTAAGCAGATGACATATATGATGTCAAAAGTAGGCACTACAAGGCAACATATGCATGATATGACTAACATCATCATGCCAAGGTAGAGCAAACACATTGGGGGGGGGTAAATAGGAGTGGTCAGCAGCGTCTAAATCCGCCTCAGAACAGATATCTTCCTCTGGATTACAATCTGGAGAGGGGTGGGGAGGGTTTGCCATTGAACCCACCATGGAGCGATGTCTGCATGACATTGTATTGCCGCACAAAACTCTTCTCTTTTTCTCTACATGTTCAGCATGGCTGTGTACAATATTTGACATGCATACGAAAAAAATATGGTGAGATTATGTAAGGAGAGCATGCAGAAATTTAGAGTGATGGTAACAACCAGTGGATGGATCCAAAAATAATGATAGCAGGCTGATGATTGCTTTAATTTAATAAAAAGACAGATGATGATTGCTTTACTATTTGTTTCCCACCCAAGATGAACAACATAGCCATACCTTAGGTGAACCAGATATTAGACAGAGATACTATTCATTGATTCCTCGATATGTGCCCCACAACTAATTTAGAACTCAAGTTTGAACATTAATTTGAACCTGACTTGGAGTCCAAGAGGTGAACATGACGATAAAGTAGCAGGTAATTTTAAGCAGTGCATAACATAAGCAGAAACAAAAGAGTGTGACCTCTCTTCTGGACCCATGTACTCCTCAGGTTCATCTGCTGAGTCGATGATGGTGATGCCGTTGCGGTGGGTGCCAGTGGCAGGGAAGGAGATCTAAGGCGGCGAAAGATGGTCAGGAGTCGTGATGTCTGGTTTGGTGGATGCTTCTGTCGATGGAGCAGCTCAAGTGAGGTGGACGACGTCGCGGCAGGAGTAGGACAAACAACACAAAGTTCCCTTCGACACCTACCTGCAACTGAAGTAATTCTGTAAGGGCTCATTTGGCTTGCATGATTCTAAAAACGCAGTGATAGGAAAAACACCGGAATAGGATAAGAATGCACATGGTAAACAAAGCATTTGTAAAGATGGGATTTCTGTCAACTTGGGTGTTTGGTTTACAGGAATTGGAAGAGCAGATGAATGCAAAGAAACATGGCCAAAATAAAGTGAAACCATATGAAAGCGTGTCCAGTTGGAATGTTATTTTGCCAGTAATGCACTTGGTCTTGTTTTCATGCCTAGGATTTTGAAAAGTAGGTCCAGGTGGATGTTTTGCTTCATTCCTTTCAACAAAATGCATGAATAATTGAATAGTAGAGTGCCATTGGAAAATTTCCTATTGCTATGTTTTTCCGTTGAACCAAAATAGCCCTAATGGATTGACATGAATGTATAGTAATAAGTGATGCAACAAGTGTACAACCTCTTTGCCGTAGTCGTGTCGACCTCAGCATCATTGGGTTGGTCGCTGAAATAGTTGAGGCAGAGGTGGCTGTCGGAGGTGTGGAGGAAAATCTGAATAATATGTAGACGGCATCCAGGGCACTGCTCTGTTGTGATGGACCGTTCTGATGTTGGAGCAGCTCCGGTGAGCCGTAAGACGTCAAGGCTGAAGCAGCACAAGACAGACATCGTCAATCTCAAGTGGGATTCTAATAGCATCTCCAATAGATGATGTAAAATAGATGTAAAATTTACATCACCAAAAACCACCTGACTACAACAGATGAGGTAAAAACTGTTGACTCGGACTTAACTGTCGAAACTGAAATTTCTTGTGGAATCTGAATATTCTTTTAAACCGAACGCATAATGGTAGCAGAGAGGCACTTGACATGTAGTTTAGGGAGGGCCTGCAGTTCATCTTCAACCTGTACCCCCCTGAGCCGCCAGCCACCACTGGCCGAACCGCCGGCCCCAGCGCCGCCTCGCTGCTACGTCTTGAGCTTGTGTTGGTTTTCCTCGAAGAGGAGAGGGTGATGCAGCAAGTGTAGCGTAAGTATTTTCCTCAGTTTTGAGAACCAAGATATCAATCCAGTAGGAGGCTCCTCAAAAGTCCCACACACCTACACAAACAAACCGAGAACTCGCAACCAACGCAATAAAGGGGTTGTCAATCCCTTCACGGCCACTTGCGAAAGTGAGATCTAATAAATATAGTATGATAAGATAAATATATTTTTGGTATTTTATGATATAGATGCAAAAAGTAAAGATGCAAATAAAAGTAGATTGAAAGCAAATATGATAAGAGATAGACCCTGGGGCCATTGGTTTCACTAGAGGCTTCTCTCAAGATAGCATAAGTATTATGGTGGGTGAACAAATTACTGTCAAGCAATTGATAGAAAAGCTCATAGGTATGAGATTATCTAGGCATGATCATGTATATAGGCATCACGTCCATAACAAGTAGACCGACTCCTGCCTGCATCTACTACTATTACTCCACACATCGACCGACTCCTGCCTGCATCTAGAGTATTAAGTTCATAAGAACAGAGTAACGCATTAAGCAAGATGACATGATGTAGAGGGATAAACTCATGCAATATGATGTAAACCCCATCTTGTTATCCTCGATGGCAGCAATAAAATACGTGCCTTGCAACCATTTCTGTCACTGGGTAAGGACACCGCAAGATTGAACCCAAAGCTAAGCACTTCTCCCATGGCAAGAAAGACCAATCTAGTAGGCCAAACCAAACTGATAATTCGAAGAGACTTGCAAAGATAACTTAATCATACATAAAAGAATTCAGAGAAGATTCAAATATTATTCATAGATAAACTTGATCATAAACCCACAATTCATCGAATCTCGACAGACACACCGCAATAAGAGTTTACATCGAATAGATCTCCACAAGAGAGGGGGAGAACATTGTATTGAGATCCAAAAAGAGAGAAGAAGCCATCTAGCGAATAACTATGGACCCGTAGGTCTGTGGTAAACTACTCACAACTCATCGGAGGGGCAAGGATGTTGATGTAGAAGCCCTCCATGGTCGATTCCCCCTCCGGCTGAGTGCCGGCGAAGGCTCCAAGATGGGATCTCGCGGATACAGAAGGTTACGGCGGTGGAAATTGTGTTTCGTGGTGCCCCTGGATGTTTTCGGGGTACGTAGGTATATATATAGGAGGAAGAAGTACGTCGGTGGCCGCCCTAGGGGCCCACGAGAGAGGGGGGCGCGCTCTACAGGGGGGCCCTATCTCGTGGGGTCCTCGGAGCTTCTTGACTTGCACTCCAAGCTCTCCGAATCACGTTCGTTCCAAAAATCACGCTCCCGGAGGTTTCATTCCGCTTGGACTTTGTTTGATATTCTATTTCTTCGAAGTACTGAAATAGAAAAAAAACAACAATATGGGTTGGGCCTCCGGTTAGTAGGTTAGTCCAAAAAATGATATAAATGTGTAAAATAAAGCGCATAAACATCCAAAAGGGGTAATATAATAGCATGGAACAATCAAAAATTATAGATACGTTGGAGACGTATCAAGCATCCCTAAGCTTAATTCCTGCTCATCCTCGAGTAGGTAAATGATAAAAAGAAATTTTGATGTGGAATGCTACCTAGCATAATTCTCAATGTAATTTTCTTTATTGTGGCATGAATGTTCAGATCCAAATGATACAAAATAAAAGTTCATATTAACATGAAAATGGTGATACTTCAAGCATACTAATCAAAGTAATCATGTCTTCTCAAAATAACATGGCCAAAGAAAGTTATCCCTACAAAATCATATAGTCTGGCTGTTGCTCTATCTTCATCACACAAAGTATTTAATCATGCACAACCCCGATGACAAGCCAAGCAATTGTTTCATACTTTAATAATCTCAAACTTTTTCAACTTTCACGCAATACATGAGCATGAGCCATGGACATAGCACTATATGTGGAATAGAATGGTGGTTGTGGAGAAGACAAAAAGGAGAAGTAGTCTCACATCAACTAGGCGTATCAACGGGCTATGGAGATGCCCATTAATAGATATCAATGTGAGTGAGTAGGGATTGCCATGCAACAGATGCACTAGAGCTATAAATTTATGAAAGCTCAACAAAAGAAACTAAGTGGGTGTGCATCCAACTCGCTTGCTCACGAAGACCTAGGGCATTTTGAGGAAGCCCATCATTGGAATATACAAGCCAAGTTCTATAATGAAAAATTCCCACTAGTATATGAAAGTGACAACATATGAGACTCTCTATCATGAAGATCATGGTGCTATTTTGAAGCACATGTGTGGAAAAAGAGATAGTAGCATTGTCCTTTCTCTCTTTTTCTCATTTATTTATTTTTCTTTTTCTTCTTTTTTCTTTTTTTTTCTTTGGCCTTCTCTTTTTGGCCTTTCTCCTTTTTTTCCTCTTTTTTTCTTTTTGTAAAGTCCGAAGTCTCATCCCCACTTGTGGGGAAATCATAGTCTTCATCATCCTTTCCTCACTAGGACAATGCTCTAATAATGAAGATCATCACACTTTTATGGATTTACAACTGAAAGCTAGAACAAGATATGACTCTATATGAATGCCTCCGGCGGTGTACCGGTATATTCAATGAATCAAGAGTGACATGTATGAAAATTATGAAGGTGGCCTTGCCACAAATACAATGTCAACTACATGATCATGCAAAGAGCAATATGACAAAAGTGATGCGTGTCATATGAACGGAACGGTGGAAAGTTGCATGGCAATATATCTCGGAATGGCTATGGAAATGCCATAATAGGTAGGTATGGTGGTTGTTTTGAGGAAGGAGTATGGTGGGTGTATGGTACCGGCGAAAGTTGCACGGTACAAGAGAGGCTAGCAATGGTGGAAAAGTGAAAGGGTGCATATAATCCATGGACTCAACATTAATAAAAAGAACTCATATACTTGTTGCACAAATCTAGAAGTCATCAAAAACCAAAGTACTACGCTCATGCTCCGAGGGGGGGTAGATTGGTAGGAAAAGACCATCGCTCGTCCCCGACCGCCACTCATAAGGAAGACACTCAATAAATAAAATTGTGCTCCAACTTCATCACAAAGCGGTTCACCATACGTGCATGCTACGGGAATCACAACCCTCAACACAAGTATTTTTCATAATCACCTCAACTAGCATGACTTTAATATCACTACCTCCATATCTCAAAACAATTATCAAGCATCATATTGATCATAGCATCCAATTCTTTTTCTATGATAGTTTTTATTATACCCAACTTGGATGCTCATCATTCTAGGACCAACTTTATGAAAATAGCAAATACCATGCTGTTCTAAAAGACTCTCAAAATAATATAAGTGAAGCATGAGAGACTAGCAATTTATTCAAAATTAAGACACCACCGTGCTCTAAAAGATATAAGTGAAGCACTGGAGCAAAAACTATCAAGCTCAAAAGATATAAGTGAAGCACATAGAGTATTCTAGCAAATTATAATCAAATAGGCTTCTCCCAAAAGGTGTGTACAGCAAGGATGATTGTGGTAAACTAAAAAGCAAAGACTAATATAATACACGACGCTCCAAGCAAAACACATATCATGTAGCGAATAAAAATATAGCTCCAAGTAAAGTTACCAATGAACGAAGACGAAAGAGGGAATGCCTTCCCGGGGCATCCCCAAGCTTAGGCTTTTGGCTATTCTTGAATATCTTGGGGTGCTTTGGGCATACAAGTTTAGGCTCTTGCCACCCTTTATTCCATAGTCCATAAAAGCTTTACCCAAAACTTGAAAACTTCAGAACACAAAACTCAACAGGAAATCTTATAAGCTCCGTTAGTGAAAGAAAACAAAACCACCACATAAGGTACTGCAATGAACTCATTCTTTATTTAATTTGATGTTAAACCTACTGTATTCCAACTTCCTTATGGTTTATAAACTAATTTACTAGCCATAGATGCATTGAAATAAGCAAACAACACACGAAAAACAGAATCTGTCAAAAACAGAACAGCCTGTAGCAATATGTAACTAATGCAAACTTCTGGAACTCTAAAAATCGTACCAAAATAGGAAGTCCTGGACAATTTGTCTATTGAACATCAGCAAAAAAGTATCAACACAAAAGCACGTTCCTGTGATTTAACAAAATTATATTCGTGCACGCAAAGTTTCTGTTTTTCAGGAGAATCAAATCAACTATCATCGTAGGTTATCCTATAGGTTCTACTTGGCACAAACACTAATTAAAAGATAAAAGCACATCTAACCAGAAGGTAGATGCAAGATTTATTACTAAACAGGAGCAAAAACAAAAAAACATAAAGGAAATTGGGTTCCCTCCCAACTCGCGCTATCGTTTAATGCCCCTAGCTAGGCATAAAAAGCGAAGATAGATCTAAGTAGTGTCATCTTTGGCACTAAATTCATAAGTAGCACGCATGATAGATTCATAAGGTAATTTGACTTTCTTTCTTGGAAAGTGCTCCATGCCTTTCTTTAAGGGAAATTGGAATCTAATGTTCCCTTCCTTCATATCAATAATCGCACCAATCGTTCTAAGGAAAGGTCTACCAAGAATAATAGGGCAAGAAAGATTGCAATCTATATCTAGAACGATAAAATCTACGGGCACTAAATTTCTATTTGCAACAATAAGAACATCATTGATCCTTCTCATTGGCTTTTTAATGGTGGAATCCGCAAGGTGCAAATTTAAGGAGCAATCATCAAGATCATGGAAACCTAGAATATCACATAAAGTTTTCGGAATCGTGGAAACACTAGCACCCAAATCACACAAAGCAAACCACTCATAATCTTAAATTCTAATCTTTATAGTAGGTTCCCACTCATCATTAAGTTTTCTAGGTATAGAAACTTCCAAATTGAGTTTTTCATCATAAGATTGCATCAAGGCATCAACAATATGTTTGGTAAAAGCTTTATTTTGACTATAAGCATGAGGAGAATTAACAAGAGATTGCAACAAGGAAATACAACCTTTTAAAGAACAATTATCATAATCAAATTCCTTGAAATCAGAGATAGTAGGTTCAATGTTATTAGAAGTTGAGCATTCTCCAATCTCACTTTTACCAAATTTAGCATCAAGATCTAAAGATTCCGAATTCTTGGGACGCCTTCTAGGAAAAGTTGATTCATCATCAGTCCCATAATTATCAAAATTCATATTGCAAAACATAGATCTAATAGGAGACGCATCAATAACTTTAAGATCCTCATCATTATTTTCACGGAAACTAGAAGAACACGCTTTTATAAAGCTTTCTTTTTTAGCACGCAATCTAGCGGTTCTTTCCTTGCACTCGTCAATGGAAATTCTCATTACTTTGAGAGGCTCATTGATATCATGCTTAGGAGGAGAAGATCTAATTTTAAGAGAATCAACATCAAGCGAAAGTCTACCAACGTTCCTAGCCAAATCATCAACTTTGAGCAATTTTTCTTCAAGCAAAGCATTAAAATTCTTTTGAGTAATCATAAATTCTTTCACACTATTCTCAAAATCAGAGGGCATCTTATTAAAATTACCATAAGAATTATTGTAGGAATTTCCATAATTATTAGTGTAATTACTAGGGAACGGTCTAGCATTAAAGTTTCCTCTATAAGCATTGTTTCTAAAACTATTCCTACCAACAAAATTCACATCCATAGATTCATTATTATTCTTAATCAAAGAAGACAAAGGCATATCATTGATGGATCAAGAGGAGTATTTTTAGTAGCAAACATCTTCATAAGTTCATCCATCTTTCCACTCAAAACATTGATTTCTTCTATAGCATGCACTTTTTTACTAGAAGATCTTTCGGTGTGCCATTGAGAATAATTAGCCATAATATTATCAAGAAGTTTTGTAGCATCTCCTAACATAATTTCCATAAACATGCCTCCCGCGGCCGAATCTAAGAGATTTCTAGAAGCAAAGTTCAAACCCGCATACAATTTTTGTATGATCATCCATAAATTCAAACCATGAGTAGGGCAATTGTGAAGCATCAATTTCATTCTTTCCCAAGATTGGGCAACATGCTCATGATCAAGTTGTTTAAAATTCATAATATCGTTCCTATGAGTGATGATCCTAGCAGGAGGAAAATACTTAGAGATAAAACCATCTTTGCACTTGTTCCAAGAATCAATACTATTTTTAGGCAAAGACGAAAACCAAACTTTAGCACGATCTCTAAGTGAAAATGGAAATAACTTCAATTTGACAATATTGTTATCCGTATCTTTCTTCTTTTGCATATCACACAAATCAACAAATTTGTTTAGATGAGTAGCGACATCTTCACTAGGAAGGCCGGCGAATTGATCTTTCATAACAAGATTCAGCAAAGCAATATTGATTTCACAAGACTCATCATTATTAGGAGGAGCAATCGGAGTACTAAGGAAATCATTATTATTGGTATTCGAGAAATCACACAATTTGGTATTATCTTGTGCCATGGCAACAAGTAATCCAACACACAAGCAAGAAGAAAAACGACAAGCGAAAGAGAGGAGGAGATTGGGAAAAGAGAGGGCGAATAAAACGGCAAGGGTGAAATGGGGGAGTGGAAAATGAGAGGCAAATGGCAAATAATGTAAATGCGAGGGAGATGGGTTTGTGATGGGTACTTGGTATGTCTTGACTTGAGCGAAGACCTCCCCGACAACGGCGGAAGAAATCCTTCTTGCTACGTCTTGAGCTTGCGTTGGTTTTCCTCGAAGAGGAGAGGGTGATGCAGCAAGTGTAGCGTAAGTATTTCCCTCGGTTTTGAGAACCAAGGTAACAATCCAGTAGGAGGCTCCTCAAAAGTCCCACGCACCTACACAAACAAACTGAGAACTCGCAACCAACACAATAAAGGGGTTGTCAATCCCTTCACGGCCACTTGCGAAAGTGAGATCTAATAAAGATAGTATGATAAGATAAATATTTTTTTGGTATTTTATGATATAGATGCAAAAAGTAAAGATGCAAATAAAAGTAGATTGAAAGCAAATATGATAAGAGATAGACCCGGGGGCCATAGGTTTCACTAGAGGCTTCTCTCAAGATAGCATAAGTATTACGGTGGGTGAACAAATTACTGTCAAGCAATTGATAGAAAAGCGCATAGGTATGAGATTATCTAGGCATGATCATGTATATAGGCATCACGTCCATAATAAGTAGACCGACTCTTGCCTGCATCTACTACTATTACTCCACACATCAACCGACTCCTGCCTGCATCTAGAGTATTAAGTTCATAAGAACAGAGTAACACATTAAGCAAGATGACATGATGTAGAGGGATAAACTCATGCAATATGATGTAATCCCCATCTTGTTATCCTCGATGGCAACAATACAATACGTGCCATGCAACCTTTTCTATCACTGGGTAAGGACACCGCAAGATTGAACCCAAAGCTAAGCACTTCTCCCATGGCAAGAAATACCAATCTAGTAGGCCAAACCAAACTGATAATTCGAAGAGACTTGCAAAGATAACTCAATCATACATAAAAGAATTCAGAGAAGATTCAAATAATATTCATAGATAAACTTGATCATAAACCCACAATTCATCGGATCTCGACAAACACACCGAAAAAAGAGTTTACATCGAATAGATCTCCACAAGAGAGGGGGAGAACATTGTATTGAGATCCAAAAAGAGAGAAGAAGCCATCTAGCTAATAACTATGGACCCGTAGGTCTGTGGTAAAGTACTCACAACTCATCGAAGGGCAAGGATGTTGATGTTGAATCCTCCATGGTCGATTCCCCTCCGTGAGTACCGTGAAGGCTCCAAGATGGGATCTCGCGGATCTGAAGGTTACTGGCGGTGGAAATTGTGTTTCGTGGTGCCCCTGGATGTTTTCGAGTGCGAGGTATATATAGGAGGAAGAAGTACGTCGGTGGCGCTGAGGGCCCACGAGGCAGGGTGCACGCCAGGGGGCGCCCTATCTCGTGGGGTCCTCGAGCTCTTGACTTGCACTCCAAGCTCTCCGGATCACGTTCGTTCCAAAAATCACGCTCCCGAAGGTTTCATTCCGTTTGGACTCCGTTTTATATTCCTTTTCTTGAAATCTTGAAATAGGCAAAAAAAAACAATAAGAATATGGGCCTCCGTTTAGTAGGTTAGTCCCAAAAATGATATAAATGTGTAAAATAAAGCCCATAAACATCCAAAAAGGGGTAATATAATAGCATGGAACAATCAAAAATTATAGATATGTTGGAGACGTATCACTCGCCGCCCCGAAACAACTCCCCGCCACCGGTCCGCCGCCGCCGGCCATCCTTCTAGGCCCCCCGCCCCCACCCTGAACCCTAAGATAGATAGTGGGTTACCTCTCTGGCGAGCCCCCGTCCCCGCTGCGGGTGGTTCTTCATTAACTCCGGCGAGCCCCCCCACCCCTTGAAAATCGACTGACCCAAAAGTCGATTCAATCGACTGAAGTGTAGCTAAATCGGAGCGAGAAGCGGAAGACGAAGCGAGGGGGAGCAGCAGAAGGCGGCATGAGCGAAGCGAAGCGAGAGCCGCGAAGTAGCAGCAGCAAATCTGGCTGGTATGGACGTCACCGCCGAAGGGGCATCGCAGTGGGGGAGAGCCGCCGTGGAGATGTCACCCACGACGTCGGCTTCAAGGTTGCCGCTCCATGGGGGTGAGGGATCGAGCACCATCGGCGCCGGGAGGTCGAGTTAAGGAGAAGGTGCAATACGATGAGTGTACAACCTCTTTGGTGGCACCGAGTAGGCCTCGGCTTCGTCCGAGGAGTCGGTGAGGATGTTGCGGTTCCGGTGGAGCAGGTTAAGGCAGCGCTGTGGGGATGGAGCAGCTGCGATAGATGAGGCGATCGTCGGAGCAGCTCCTTGGAGGTGGAGGACGGGATGGCTGAACCGGCGGGACGACGAGATGGACGACGGATCGTCATCCGGGGAGGTGGACGAGGGACGTCGAGCTATTGCGGTGGATGACATCGTTGGGGAAGAGGCTCCGGCTGGGCAGCGGTGAGGTGGCGGATGGAGGAGGGTGCGGTTTCGCGGCTGGAGCATTGAGGTTATGGCGGCCTGGGATTTCGAATAGCAAAAAGGAGGCGATGGGAGGGGGTGAACCATGACTTATGGAGGCGCTTGTCCAAAATGTAGGGTGTGTTACAAAAGTACCCCACACCGATTTGAACTAGCAGCCCTTTCGGCTCAGGGTTAGAAGGGGGATTTCATGTGTAGGGATTTGGCAGCTGGAGGAGTTTTCGCGCGCGTTGTAATTTTGGGATAGCAAGGCGCGGGTTGTGAAGGTGCCAGTTTTGGGAGCATGATATCTGAATTTTCGGGATATAACAAGGTGTGGGTTGAATTTTAGGGACAAGCCTAACGTGTAATATTGTACTTGTACGTACCAAATCAATTCGCACTTCCCTCAACCAAAAAGAAAACAAAAAAAATACTATTCACACCACACAAAGAGAGAGCCTTGCCCCGTTTTACTGTACAAATGCTATTCAAAGCTACTCCCTCCTTCCATCTATATAGGGCCTAATGCGTTTTTTGATGCTAACTTTGACCAAATATTAGAGCAATAATATATGACATGCAACTTACACAAAGCACACCGTTAAATTCGTCTATGAAAGGTTCTTTCAATGATATAATTTTCACATTGTGCATGTGATGTATTATTAATCTTGTCAATAGTCAAAAGCGGTCTTAAAAACGCACGCTCTATATAGATGGAAGGAGGAGTATGAATCCATGTTATGTCCAATTAAATTTTTAAACTTCTGTATAATGCATGTAACCTACTCATACCAACATTTTAGTGCATTCCAAATGTCTATACTACCGCTGCAATTCGAACTGAATTTGAATTCGTTTCTCTATTTCAATAAGAATCTACAATCATGATTGTTGCCAACTTCAACCATCATTCATGTATTACCTTAATAACACACCACATGATTACTATAGAGATAGATATGAACTATGTGTACTACATGAACTCGAATTCTATTTTTTGAATACACTTGATGTTGATTCCAAATAATAGTACATTTGATGTACTAACTATATATTCATAATCTAAACCATGTTCCATACGTACCCCGTGTTTATCACACAAAGTATAGTGCCCCGCCCCCTACATTATGGCAAGTATTTAGACATGAGCTGCAAAAGCCACACATTAGCCCAAATTATAATCAATGTTCTATATATTATACGTAGTACTAGCAAGATGCCCATGCGTTCCACATAACATCAACATGATCAAGGGGAGGCCTAATTTGCAAATATGGAGAGGGGTGTGGGTATCTTTTTTTCAAAATTGCCATAGTTTCCTTCCTATCCGTCAGATATAAATCGGACGACCTATATTGCAAGATGACAGGCACACCATCATCAACAACTCCATTTTTTATAAGAGTAGAGATAAAATATATTATATGTAGTATAACATGTTCATAACCACACCATGTGTATCACCGTTATATATATTCACACATGCGTCGGTTTAAAACACTATGATAAATTCTTCAAATATCCGAATTCGCTTTTTATAATGAAGTATTATCTCTATTCGTCTTTTACACCCACACAATCCTCTTATCTTTGTAGCTAGCGTTAACTTCCTCTCATGCATGCACACGCCCGCATCCCTCTCACCCTCCCTCGGCATTCTCTAAGTCCATCGCGCAAATTCGTCTTTTCACTTTAGTTCGTTCACCCATGGTGTGTGTAGGCCCCCAGCTCCTTCTTTACGGCACACATCGATCGATATGCATCTCTAGCCAGGTGTGCCTAGCACAAACACAAGCTTCCCCTCTTCTCTTATCACCGTCCATGACTCACTCCCACCACTCTTTTCATCGATCTCGTACTCGCACACTCCTTCCCCCTTGATATAGTATGCCTCTCGCACCACCTCCTAGATGCATCCCTCTCTCTATATCCTTCTCACCGTGCCTCATTTGCTTCTAACATACACATGCATGTATACCGATCAATCTCCCAAAATATACCTATGTCGACTTTAACTATTGCCCCCCCATCGATCGACGTACCTCACAAGTTATGTCTCTCCTTTCTCTGACAAAGGATGATTGATCTTCCTATGTAGTTATGTCTGCTTACCACAGCCATATCGTCCCCCCTCATCATTCGTGCATGCCTCCTGACCCGTCTCTCACATGCACGTGCACAGACAGGCAACCATCCCCTCTCTTATTTATATTGCAGGCGTGCCCTCCGTTTGTCTAGCAAGCCTATCCCACCATTTGTTAGAAGCAACTCCACTACCACCCCCTCCAACACTCTAGATCTATCTCTCTCCCAACCTTATTCCTCTCCTACACATATGCATGGATGCCGATCGATCCCTTAATACATGAGGTAGATCGATCTCCCTTAATACATGAGGTAGGCCTCTCTCCTCCTCCACACATATACCAGCCATCATACCTCTACAGTTAATTAGGCTTCCCTCCCCCACCACACACTGATAGTCGAGCGCTGTAGGTAGGTATCCATGCCACAGAGACAAACTGCACCTGTTCCCTCTCACGTTCCAGTAGGCCAGCCACTCTATATCTTTGACGTGGGCACACAAAAATTGAACGGCACTCTTTATCGATTGCGCGTGCGCGCCCACACACACACACACACATTATTCCTCTCTTCGATTGTATGGACACCTCAAGCTGATGATACCTCCACTTCTTCTCATGGATCACCCCCTCTATATATATGATATATCCAGGACTCTATTTCACACACATTGCATATGTTACATTTTTTGATTGACCCCCCTAAAAAAAACTCTCACGAACCCACACACTATATCTCTCTACGTTTGTATCTCTCACACACAACCCAACATAGGTGGTGCACGTATACAAGAAGAGAATAGGTGCACCGTGCACGTACTCACACTTCATTCCCAGCCACACCTACGCGGGTACACGGTGGAGCTCATTTCTGTATGAAATGGCAGCCCACGTGCTAATTTGAACGCGTGTAGCGGTTGTTTACCTACGGGGGTCGTGTACCACGTGTGCACGAAACAAAGTTCGACTTGATGCGTTGGCGCTTATTTTTAAATAAAGTTATATCGCTCAATGGCACGTACACAGAACATAAAATGATTTTTATGGAGAAAAAGGTAGTCCGCTCCACTATATACAATGGAGCCTGCCTGCCTGGTTTGTCTCTCTTCAGAGTATCTCACGCAAGGCTGCGGTGGCCTCTCTCTCTCTCTCTCTCTCTCTCTCTCTCTCTATCTATCTATCTATCTATCTATCTCTCTCTCTCACCATTGGTCACTGATCCGGCCGCATCCCGTCCTCCGGTGGAAAGGGAGGATGTGCATCGTTTCTCCGTTCGACGGCACCGAGGCAGCACGTCCCGATCTGCGGTACAAGCCGTTCTCTCTAACCAAGCTCCAGCGTGGTAGGGCCTGCGCCACCTGCTCGCTACCGCAGTATGGGCAGATTCCGCCTGCCGCTGCTCACCTAGTTACATCCCAAAGACCTCCGGGTATCCCCTCCGGCCTTGCTCCACTGCCCGTCTTCCCACATCGCTGCATGTGGATCTTCCATAGTTCGTTGCCCAAAACGTAGCTCGTCCAGCGTATTTTCCATATTGCAATCCCATCCTCACACCATTTTAGACAAACACAACCGTGTTGGTATCTTCCCTTAGGACAAGGAACATGCTTCTTTCTTGTCGTCGCATGTGTCATCAACTGTTATTGGCCAGTAATTGTTTCCTTTCTACCTCTTTTTTGCAAACAGGGCTATCCATTTCACCATGTTGCTATTGCGACCTTTTGGTGAACTGCACAAATCACTTTTTTCTTAAGTGTTTTGTGCAGTTGTACTAAAATGTCACACGGGCAACGTCTCTACATTTCAGTGCGACTGCACAAAGGGAGATTGGTTTTGCTCTATCCTCCTCATCCAACTCCGAGCCTAATCTTCTCCAACTAGTTAGTCTTAAGAGAGACTGCAAAGGTGACCGGCTTCTATTTGTGTGTTTATTGTTTCATCAGCAGTCCTCTATTATCGTAATCACACTTAATATCTTTGGAACAGGGACGCTCAGCTCTATTTTAGTGGAACTTCACAAAATGATCGGAATGTTGCATGCTCCAGACAACTACTTTTTTCCCAACATGCCTTGTTGATTTAGACAGAGCTGGGGGGACGTTGCTGCCAATGAAAGCATGGATCAATTTTAATTTAACACCTTCTCACAACTTTGTCTTCAGTTGTGATGTAAATATTAGATATGATCTGCTAATAATTGAGATGCATTAGCAAGGAAGTTAGTTTTTTATTGTTTCCAAAAGAGCATCGATGGCAAGACACATGAAGCAAAAGCAGAAAGCTCACACCATTGTATAATTTCATGTCGCTGGAAAATTATTTGTATAGTATGTCAATTATGTAAACAAATGCTGGAAGCTTGATAGCATTGCCATATGGATCTTCAGCATCTGGAGTATATTTGAATCTCTAAAAAGACAAATATTTGAGTAGTCACTCGTTGAAATCTCTAGAAAGACAAATACTCCTGAGTATATTTAAGAACTGACGGGGTAGTGCACAACGGCATGGGAGACTCAGCCCCGTCGTTGCGCCGCATTAATAGTGAGTAATGAGCAGTCAAATCATAAGCCCCACCTTTCCCACTGTAACTTGCTTGGAAGAAGCAACCATCAATACGCTGTTCTTTGAATCCGCTCATACTAATCCATCCGTCACTGTTTATAGAGCGTGCTTCAGAAAAAGATAAAATCTCTGGGACCAAGGCGACTAGCGATCGGCCTAAAATAGCATTGGTAGTTATAGCACGGCGTCTATTACTAGAGGAAATAATGCGTACACACATGCATGCAGTGCTTCCACCCTGGGTACACACATGCATGCACTTACTCCACTCCGTAGTACATCGAGAGAAAATTGTGGATTGTGGTTACCATGCCCTAATTAATTGAGCATTAAACCAAACGCGTCTAAAATCTCTCTCGTGGTGGAAATGCATCGAGAGAAATGCATCATAATGAAGCACACTCTGTAAACTGTGATGGAGGGAGGAGTAGTATGAAGGTGCAAAACCAAGTACGCGCATGGCCAGTCGGTCAACGCACCTCCTCTTGGCATATCACTGACATGTGGGACCGGAGTGTGAGCAAACCGATCTCAATTGACGGCAAAATGGCCAACCTGCCGTTCCTTGAGAGAGACAAGGAGCGAGAACACATAGGCGGGCTCGCACGGAGGCCAAGATATATTCGAGCATGGTTGATCGATATCATCATTACATGTTGGGCTGCCATTTTCCGCCCTTTTCCGGAATAAATGTGTACTTTACCAGAGATTAAAAAAAATAAGAGTACAGACGCTCCACCATGCGGTTCTAGTAGTAGTACTACTCGTACTACTAAACCTTGCGCTTGGCTCTTCGCCTCTTCGTGAAGTCGAGCAATGATGGTACTCCGCATGTTCGGTACTACAGTGTATGCCTCTGGCAATCTGACACCGAATGAACTGATGCATGTCCACCGCCTGGGCGAGGGTAGGTTGCATTAGTTAAAAGGCGTAAGCGAGCTTCATCTTGTCTTGCAAGGTTCTCCACGTTCTGCGAGTTGACAGGACACACCAAAAAGTATTGTAGCCCATACTCCCTCCTTTCCGGTTAATATGGTTTAATCTTTTTTGCGGGTAAATGAGAGAGCTTTATTCATATATAAGCATTCTTAGGACGATCAACCAAGACACTGGTCACTAGGAAGCGAGGTACCCCACAAAAAAGGAAGTAGGAAGCGAGGTGTTTCATCAAGCCAACTCTCGGCCACATTCAAAGAACCACGGTTCGCACAAAGATGCGCCGCAAGGTTTGCTGACCTGTTTACATGCTGAGGAAAAAAAGAGGAAATATTACCGAGCGCTCCTATTTGTAACAGGATATGAGCCACAATTAAGCGAGAATTGTGGCGAGTGTTCCATGCAATCAACTTCCATTATCACATGCGAGAACCCGCGAAGAGAACCAAATGTGTTGAAGATTGCTTTATCACATTTTAAAAATATAATAAGAGTGCAGACGCTCCTCCATCCGGTTCCTAGTACTAGTATAGTACATACCTCTATAGACTATAGTAGTAGTACTAGTACTACTAGTAAACTTTGCGCTTGGCTGTTCGCCTCTTCGGGAAGTCAAACAAGAATAGTACTAGTATAGTGTATGCTTACGCAATCGACACCGAATTAAGCATTGACGTCCACCGCCTGAGCGAGGGAGAGCTTGCATTAGTCAAAAGTTTCTCCTTGTCCTGCGAGCCACCGCGTGCAAACTTCTCCCATCCTACAAGCTTCTCCTTGTTCGGCAAGTTGACGGGACACAACAAAGTAATGCTAGTCCATACTGCCTCCTCTCCGGTTAATGTGGCTTAATTTCAAACGAGATAAATACATTGTCTGTCATTGTATATTTGTAAAAATACGGTCAATGGACTTCATAATACGCTCATTGCGCTCAATATATACAATTTCCGGTGTTTATACGGTCACTAGCTCACCCTGGCTGAGTATGTGTGTGCATGCACGTGTAGGTCGAGCGCTTGAGCATGACCGTGTGTGTTCCGTGTGCTCGAACATGCATGCATTAGGGCGTCACGCGTGTTTTTGCATCCATGTGTACGTGTGACTATTGCATACACGTAGGGGGAGTACGTATAGGGGCCACTAAGGCCCTCCACTATGTAGGCCAAAGCCGATGCCAAATTCACTTTTTGAACATTTGGCACCGGTGCCCTACATAGCCCAGCCGATGCCAAATAAAATTTTTAGGGCATCGATTCCTCTACTTGCTCCGATGCAACATTTCTTGAGGCAATAAATTAAGCAGCCACTGTACTTTTGCATGCGAGGCACCACCGGCGAGACACTTCTTTGAGCTGATATATTACTAGTTTATACGTAGGTGAGCCAGAGGTGGATGGATGCCAAATCCTTCACGTTGTGGTGTCGGTGCTAATTTTTTCATTTGGCATTGAAGTGTACGTGGCAAACTTTTAAAATTTCTAGCACCGAACACATAGTGGAGGGCTAGCGCAGGAGTTACATTTCCCTCTCAGGGCCCTCGGGACTGAGCTTTAGCGCCTTACTACACCTGCCATTGAGTCAATAACATGTGGACCCGATAGGTGGTTGGTCCGCATGTAATGCTCCCGAAGGCAGAGGGGCGGTGGGGCTGAGAGGGGTGAGCTGCATGTCGGGGGACGTGTCATGGGTTCGTGCGGCATCGTGGGAATCGCGTGTGGCTGTGGTAGAAACTTGATGCTTGCCGCCTTTAAGGTGGCCCACATGTCATGCACACAAAGGCAGAGGGGCAGTGCGGCCGAGAGGGGTGAGGCGCACGTTGGGGGACATGGTGCAGACAATGCTTCGGTGCCTTAAGGCACATGCCTTTGTGTCTATGACATGTGGGCCCAATAGGTGGCTGGCCCACATGTCAGTGACCCAAAGGCAGGTGCCTTTAAGGCACCAAAGCTGCATCCTGTGGTGCCGTGGGTTGGAGCGGCATCGTGGGAATCGCGAGTGGCAGTGGATGAAACGTGATGGTCGCCATAGTTGAACTTCCATGGACAAGCTGTCATGTCTACGGACACATGCATTGCATACCGATCACTGGAAGGAGTAGTAGAGAAAGCTGTGCGGATAAATAGTTCCTTATAGTCAAGCGGACCCACGCTAAAGGAGCAGTTAAATCACACAGTAAGTTAGTCGGAAGAAGCAACCATCATTTCACTCTTCAATGGCACATACGCAATATAAAATGGTTGATATGGAGAGAAAAAGAAAACCACTATATATACACTAGCAGGAGCCTAAGCTACAAGCCTGCTTGCTTTGGGTTGTTCTCTTCACAAGCATAGAACGGCGGTGGCCACACCGCTGGTCACATATCCGGCCTGATCCCGCAGCTGGTGGAAGGGAACAATGTTCTGCGTAGATGCGGTCGATATCGGCGAGGGAGAAAACCCACAGTCGGTGCGTCCCAATTGGGAGTCACCGTGTGTCACATCCCAAGTTCTGGCCTGACCTATGCTAGCTTCCATGTGTGCATCATGTTTAAATTCAAATGAAATTTGAATTGAGGAATTTTCAAAAGCCTCAGAAAACCTCTAAAAATAACCAACATTTAATTCTTCTCAAATGAATCCAAGAAAATGTTCCTGCTATTCTATAGAAATATTGGTAAGAGGTAAACTTCAAACCAATATTTTTGGAGTCACAGAAATATTTGTTTTGGCCATTCGAATTAATTCAATAACTATTTGCATTGGATATATATTTTATATATAATTAATATATGTCCAATAATTCGGAACATTTTATGTGGTTTGGTATACTTTAGTTCTAGCCACATAATTATTTTCAGGATTTTATAAAATGGTTTAGTATTTTTACTAAACCAAAACAAAACAGAACAAAATAGAAAACATAACAGAAAAATAAAACAGAGCAAACTCACCTGGCTTACCTGTGCGGCCCAGCACTGCAGCTAGCCGGCCCAGGAGCTGGCCCAGCCCACCACCGCTGCCAGTCACCACCAACCTCTCGCCGAGAAGGGCGAGAGGCGTGGCCGCCAGCCTTGGCGCAGCGCCCGTGCCACCTCCTCGCTCACGACACTTTGGGGCTGGCTGGAACGCCACGCACCCCGACCCCCTCCGCCTGTCCACTCCTCCTCTCCCTCCTCTGTCTCCCTCATGCGCAGCCACGAACACCTTCGTGCCGCCGTTCGTTGCCCCGTGGCCACCAGCCACCCCACGCCACCGACGCGCCACCACGAGCTCCGCCTCGACTCCCTCTTCCTCCTCACCGAGCCGCCTGACGCCGGAAGCCCTCGACGCCGCAAGCACCGCCGTTCCCCTCGTCGGCCACGGAGATCGTCGCCGTCGATTGCTGCCTTGGTGCCTCCCGAGCTCGTGACCCTCCCATTCGACTCACTTTGTGAGCTCCTCTGCGCTCCCCTCTCTCCCCGTGCTCTGTTGCGCCATGTACCCTCCGTTTCCACCGGGGCCGTGAGCTCCTCGCCGCCGGCGATGACGCAGACGAGGCCAGAGCCACCGTAGCTAACTTCCGAGCACGGCAACGTGCTCCACACCTCACCATGAGCCTAACACACACACCAGCTCCCCCTCCCGTGCACCACAACGCCAAACCCGCAGGTGCCCGAATTTTGGTCTCCGCGAAAGTGCTCGCCGCCGTCAACCCCGGCCATCCCAGCTGCTGCCGCTACGACCACTAGATGCGCGAGAACGCCAGGAAGCCGTAGGAGCAAACCCCGCCTCAAACCGTGGGCTGTGGCAATTTCCGGCGATCCCCTTGGCGTATTTGGTGCGTCGCGGTGACACTCGGTGGTGACGTGGCACCGTCATTAGTGGCTAATGGCGCCACTAATTAACCCTGGGCCACTTACACATGGGCCCCACATGTTTAATTAACTAGCTAACAAAATTAGTTAGAACTAATCCAACCCGACTGGACCCACACGTCAGGGTTGACCTACGACGTGGCGTTGACTGCCCACCTGTCGTGAGCTAAACAACCACAGGTCAGCGACGATGGACCCCCTTGGTCGAGTTTGACCCGAGGCGCCCGATTGACTTCTTGACGTCATGATGATGTCATGCTGACGCAATAACTAATTACTGGGATTTTTCTTATACAGGAAATTCCAGAAAATAGTATAAACTTCTAAAATTCATATAAAATCAACCGTAGCTCCAAATCAAATAATTATATATGAAAAATTATCAGAAAAATTCAAGGAATCCATCTGTACCATTTTCATGCATGTTTGAACAATGTTTGTCCTCTGTTTTGGACAAAACAAATAAAGGACATTTAAATAATCATATATGGAGTTTGAATTTGGATCATGTATTCAAACCAACTTCATTTAAATCATAGCTAGATGCATTAGCTCAAATCACACATATTGCCATGTCATGATCATGCATCATATTGTAGCATTGCATTGATTGTGTTCTTTCTCGATTGCGGTGTTTGTCCCTCTCGATAGGCGTGGTTCCGACGATGAGTTCGATGACACCAATGAAGAACTATATTATCTTGAAGTGCCGTGCAAGCAAAACCCCTTGTTCATTCCGATACAATCCCACACTCGCTCCTGCTCTCTTTTACTGCATTAGGACAACAACGATTCAACTGTTACTTGCTGCGGTAGCTGAAACCCTTTATCCTTTGCATGACCTGTCATTCCACAGTAAATAGATGAAACCCACTAGCATGAGTAGGAGTTGTTTGAGCCTTGTTGTGCCTACTCATTCATGTTTGTTTGTCATGCCTGCTACTGCTTAGAGTTGAGTCGGGTCTGATTCATCGGGAATGAATCAGAGGTGTGTGAACATGTCCTACTGTGTGTGAGCTAAGTGTGTGAACACGATTTGGTAAAGGTATCGGTGAGAGGCCATGTAGGAGTACATGGTGGGTTGTCTCATTGAAGCCGTCCTTAGGAACTGAGTTATGTGTTTGTGATCCATGATACATCTACTACCATGCATTGGGCCTGAAATATGACCCGCTCGACTTCTTATTCACCTTGTCCTCTGTCCGGGGAGTTGCAAGTAGTTTACGTGTTTGTAGTATCTTTGGAGGCCGTCTTGTGATCTTGACCGTAGGGGTGGGCTGTGATCACGGTAGGCACGTGGCAGGTAAACCGGCGCCTGTTTGGTGTCACGGAACCCTGTTCACATCGTTTGGGGCTGTGAGCGAAACTTGGTGGAACTCCTCATAGATGGAACCCAAATAGGCGATAAACTGGACTTGGGACTTGAGTGTCTAGGTAGGTCGTGGTCTACACCCACGTCGGCTTTAAGCTTGAAGTCTGCCGAGCACATGTCGTGTCTGGACGCTAAGTGGTGGAAACATGTATGAAGAAGTACACCCTGCGCAGGTTAATATGATCTATTGAATAGCCGTGTCATGTAAAGGACTTCGGGTTGCCTATAACAGTTCATAGACAAGTGAAAGTGGATACTCTAAAATACGCAAGATAGCGTGAGTGCTATGGATGGCGTTCTCGTAGGAAGGCGGAGCGGATCCATAGTGGTGTATTGATATGGTGAATATGTGGACTCGTGTGCCACCTCAAGAGTTACTTGCGATGGAGTTTAGGATAGCCATCGAGTCAAAGCTGGCTTCTTTGCAGATTAAACCCCACCATCCCTTTTGTTGATAATGATGCATATGTAGTTAGTTACGATGTAAGTCTTCTTTGGGTACATTTGTACTCACGTTTGCCTATTTTATGTTTTTGCGAAAGACTTGGTCTCGCTAGTAGTTCGCGTGGACTTGACGTTTAGCTTGTTACCTCGGCTACGATCTTGTGCCCTCGGCAGATCTGGTAGATAGTCGGGCTTCTTAGCCTTTTTCATTTATAGTTATGCGTACTCGGACATGTTAAGCTTCGCGTGTGCTTTGACTTGTATGCTCTGAATGTTGGGTCATGAGACCCCTGTTTGTAATATCTCGCTCCTTGGAGCCTATTGAATAAATACTTGAGTCGTAGAGTCATGTTGTGATGCCATGTTGTATTTGCACATATCAAGCATATTGTGTGTATGTTATTGAAATGCTTGGTATGTGTGGGATCGACTATCTAGTTGTTTATCTTTAGTAGCCTCTCTTAGCGGAAATGTCTCCTAGTGTTTCCACCGAGCCATGGTAGCACTCTTTGCTCCGGAACACTTAGGCTGGCCGGCATGTGTCCTTCTTCGTTCTGTGTACGTCCCTTCGGGAAATGTCACGCGTTAGTACCGGAGTCTGTTAGCCGCTTCTGCCCGGTTTACGAGTCCTGCTAGCCAGTGCTACAGCCCAGAACTTACTCGTGATGACCGACACGTTCGATCTTTGGGTCATGGATGCTGTCCTGTAAGTCTGTGCCACTTTGGGTTTACGACTAGCCATGTCGGCCGGGCTCCTTTTCATATGGATGCTAGTGACACTATCATATCGTGTGCCAAAAGGCATAAGCGGTCCCGGCAAAGGTAAGGCGACACCGTGGGGATACCGTGCGTGAGGCGAAAAGTGATATGAGGTGTTACAGACTAGATCGATGTGACATTGAGTCGGGTCTGGCAGCTTTGGTATCGAGCTTGATCGCTCAGAGGATTACCAAGCCAAACTGGTGAAGTTGAGTCTAGAAATGCTTTAGTTATATAAGGGAATTGATTGTGGGATGGAACGTAAGGCTCTTTTTACTCCTTATACCTCATGACCTTCTGATCTGAGTCATCCTCTTCTCTTCTACGGGGATTAAGAACTAGGCCTTCTCATCTGTCTACTAGGATGACGTGTTACTAATCCATAGACTTATAGAATTGATAGTTTCAAATCTCAGTTTAGTTTTACTATTTCTGTATGTTCATAACTGTTGATCTCGAAACCTTGATATTGTGCTTCGGAGTGGCTATGCCACCATTTTTGTAGCATGTCTCCAATTTTTTTGAGCATTTACAGCTGTTATGCTGTCTGAGTCATCCCAGGTTCTAAATAGTCTGATGCATTTGCAAATCCTTTCTTTCCGTTCCCGATGTCCTTTATGGTCAGAATAAGCACACTAACCGGTGCATTGAGGTAATTGATTGCTTTGACATATACGTTGGAGCTATTATTATGACCCTAGGTGTTTTAGGGAGTCATCTAGTAATTTAGCCATGTTATGTGTTCCCAGTGTGATGATTCTGGCCTTCATTCTCGAAAGCATCCCGTGATGCAATTTAGTTAGTAGGCATTCTACTCGTGGGTTTTGAACCCGATATTCACCCTACTCACTTCGTGTTGATAGTGTTTGCTCTTTCCTTTAGGATATTAGTAACCTTTGCGATAGTTCTCGAGGTTCGTGGTATATCATTCTTCCAAATACCATGAACTACTTAAGGCAGCAGTTCCTCGTTGGATCAAAAGATCACAACAGGAGTGCTCGTGATGAGTTCTCCAATTTATACTGTGACTCCGCCAGTTCTACCTTTCCGCATGGATTATCCGTAAGAAATTTGTTGAACTTGGTTCGACATACTTATCTATGCATCCACAACTCAGAAAATCATATGTTCCTTTGAGTTTTTCCCCTTTAGTTGTATCCTGACCTTCGTCTATCGATTGATAGTCAGGAGTAGTCGTGTATTCGTGTTCATCGATGCCTTTTACTTCTGTGGTCCGTCAAGCCATTCTATTCGGAGTGACTAGGAGAAACAAACTCCAGTACCTTGTCCATTTCTAGGATTGGGTCAAAGCAGTTGTACTCCGCAGATCAAATTGCTAATCTAGCTTTTGCTCTGTTCTACCTTGGAGTATTACCATCTTTATATCAAGAATGTCATGGGAATTGCACACCATCCTATGAACTCTTGATACAGTGATACTTCTTGCCATCATTGTTCATTTCTCGGTTCCCATGTTGTTGCAACCGGAATGTCGACAGGTGAATCATGATGTGTGAAATCAATACTCCTAGCAACCTTGTTGCTTGGTAGTTAAAGGACAATAATTTCATTCCTAGCGTGTTGGTTCTTGAATCATCATTCTAAGACTGATTGTGCTACCTAGTCCTTGTTCCCGGTGCACTCTTCGATTGATGAGTTAGGATTTTGTTAAGTCCTCACTCATTTGATCATATCGTCTTGTCTTGAAAAGCAAGATTGTTCTCGAGCTTAGTAACATATCGGCGGTTCGTGATTTTCCGAATATCTTCTGGAAGTATCACCGGATCGTCACCGGCGCTATGTTGAGTTCGTGATCAAGTTGGTTTCTAATAAACCACTCCTTCCCCAAGATTCCGCGTTGGATACCCCTGAGCTATTTGGTTAAGCCAAACAACAACTTGGAGAGTTGGAAGATAAAAGTTTGCCTGACTTAGTTCATGTTAAGGGATATCTTGTGTGTGTTGAAGAGAGATGATATCTTCATCAATTGATCCTCGAGACCAGTTGTTGGAGCTATTGTCCTGCCAAAACTTTGATTTGAGTGTGGGCTATTCTCAAATCAAATCAGAACCAACGATGGTCGTAATGTTGTCTTACTCGTGGAATTTCCTCGAGCATACACCATTATGTCTTTTGGAGTCCGACCAATACTATTCCTTGTTCACATAATTATGGAATTCCATTTATATGGAAACCGGGATGAACTGTTGTTGAGCCCATCGACAACATCCTTATCTTCTCCATAATCTTGTTGAGCAAGAAGCTAGTATTGGAAACTTTTGAAAGCATTTCTTCATGCTAGCTCATGAAGCATATGTTCGGATGAAAGAAGTGACTCTCTCTAACTCATGTGCATTCGATGCAAGTTGCCGCCGTGGGTTCGAGAAAGTTAGATTTTGCTTCCTCTGGAATCGTCCCAAGTTAGTCATGCCTATATGCGAAGTACTCTATGGTTTGATAGGTTGGCCGCCTCCATTCCATATGTGTTTCCTAGCACACCAAGCCACTGATTGACTTGTTCAAGGAGAAGAAGTTCCTTCTTAAGAGCTAGACTTATGTAAGGACTCCGATATCCTCGATGATGATTCCCCACCTGAACTCGGTAGTGTTTTATTATAAGACTACTATGTGGCCATGTTTGTCTGGGACAACGTGTTCATGTGTTTGTAGCAAAACCAGCTCATGTTTTGGAGCTTACTACCGTAGTCCATTTCCTGAGAATCTCGCAACGTCGTCTCGTCGATTTGTGTTGCAAACTTTCATTCTTCTTTCTAGACTTGATGAGTCTGGAATATCCTGACACCAACCAGATCTGAATCTCAGGCAGAGATGATGGTTGGGACATTTTTCCAAGAACTATAATATTGGTCTCTCGATAACCGGTAAATGGATGTCGTGGCCAACACACCCCGCCAGAAGACCTATTATTGTAATATCTTGATTGAAGAAGTTGGCCCCCTCCCCATAAGGATTTCGCAGGATTTACCTCCGTAACTATTCCTTAAGGATCCTTGAGCTTCCAAAGTCCGACCTTTTACTTGTTGTTCTAGATACCAGACCATTTCAATGAATGGGATACACTAGCACATCATGGAGAACATTAGAAGCGAAGTGCTAAATGTCTCTCGGTCGATCATCCAGATTTCGTCCCCTTGGCCTCGCTAAGGTGAAATCTGAGAAGGTGTTATCTTCCTTTGCATCTGCATCGTCCATCGCTATTCATCATGGTAGTATGTTGTGTTGTCAGCACCCTTGACACGGATGTTGATAAAACCTTGATGAATATGGAAATGCTCAAGTTCTTGGGAGCACGCGCAAGCTCTAGGTTTTATTGTCGGCATTAATTACATAGTGCTCTCAGTTTCCTCGGTTATGCTATAACCCTTTCAACAGTGGACTCACTCTCTACTGTTGAGCTCCTCCCCAATTACTAGAATCATTCCCAGCACTTGTATTTTTGTTCCCAACTTGCACTGTCATTGTGCCATCCTATCTTGGGTCCCATCCATTCCCGATGATAAGCAGAATCATCCTTTGTGTTGTCTTCAACAAGGTAATCCACATCATCCAACCTGGCCTGAGAATGTCATTCTTTCGGACTCCTTCAAATAATTGATTGTGATTTGCCTTAGGCTGGAATAAAGAGTTTCAACGATCTCTGAATCAAAGGTAATTCTTTTTGCCACTTAAGGAAATAGTTCTACGAGCCACCTCTTCCAAGGTGCCCCGTTCTGAAGTCATGGCATATATTCCCTCGCTACCTTGAAACCCTTGTCACTTTGTTTCTTCTGTCCTTCTCGATGTGCCCTTTGTCTCTCAGCTCAAGAGATGTTTCTACGCCTCATTCCGCGAGTTGATCTTGTGATCATTAATATGATCCATCGGTGCAGACATGTTTCACTCTATTGCCGTCGTGTTGGATGAAGATCTCGAAAGTAAGGACGTCAAGATCAATTTGAGTCAACAAATCAACAACCTCGAAAAGGCAGTTGGATCATGAAGTTTGTGATACTTAGAGTCCCTTTGTCTTCTTACCTCCGTCGTGAATCTCGGGCGAGATTCTTGTTTAGTGGGGGTGAGTTGTCACATCCCAAGTTACGGCCGACCTATGCTAGCTTCCATGTGTGCATCATGTTTAAATTCAAATGAAATTTGAATTGAGGAATTTTCAAAAGCCTCGAAAACCTCTAAAATAACCAACATTTAATTCTTCTCAAATGAATCCAAGAAAATGTTCTTGCTATTCTATAGAAATATTGGTAAGAGGTAAAATTCAAACCAATATTTTTGGAGTCACGAAATATTTGTTTTGGCCATTGAATTAATTCAATAACTATTTGCATTGGATATATATTTTATATATAATTAATATATGTCCAATAATTCCGGAACATTTTATGTGGTTTGGTATACTTTAGTTCTAGCCACATAATTATTTTCAGGATTTTATAAAATGGTTTAGTATTTTTACTAAACCAAAACAAAACAGAACAAAATAGAAAACATAATGAGAAAAATAAAAGCAGAGCAAACTCACTGGCTTACATGCGTGACAAGATCGTTGCTTGCCGCCCAGAGCTGGCCCACCCACCACCGCTGCCAGTCACCACCAACCTCTCGCTAGAAGGACGAGAGGCGCGTGGCCGCCGCGCGCTGGCACGCGCCCGTGCCACCTCCTGCTTCCGCCGACGCTGGGGGCTGGCTGGAAACGCCACGCACCCCCCCGACCCCCTCTGGCCTGTCCACTCCTCCTATCCCCTCCTCTGTCTCCCTCGCACGCAGCCACCGAACACCTTCGTCGCCGCCGTTCGTTGCCCCCGTGGCCACCGGCCACCCCACGCCTCACCGACGTGGCCACGAGCTCCGCCTCGACTCCCTCTTCCTCCTCACCGAGCCGCCCGACGCCGGAAGCCCCTGGACGCCGCAAGCACCGCCGTTCCCCTAGTCGGCCACCGGAGATCGTCGCCGTCGATTTGCTGCCTTCGGTGCCTCCCCGAGCTCGCTGACCCTCCCATTCGACTCACTGTGAGCTCCTCTGCCGCTCCCCTCTCTCCCCGTGCTCTGTTGCGCCATGTACCCTCCGTTTCCACTGGGGCCGTGAGCTCCTCGCCGCCGGGCGATGCCTTGACAGGCGAGCCACCGTAGCTAACTTCGAGCACGGCAAGCGTGCTCCACACCTCACCATGAGCCTACACACATAGCAGCTCCCCTCCGTGCACCCTAACGCCAAACCCGCAGTGCCAGATTCAGTCGCCGTGAAGTGCTCGCCGCCGTCAACCCCGGCCATCCCAGCTGCTGCCGCTACCACCACTAGATGCGCGAGAACGCCAGGAAGCCGTAGGAGCAAACCCCGCCTCAAACCGTGGGCTGTAGCGAATTTCCGACGATCCCCGCCGCGTATTTGGTCGTCGCCGGTGACACTCCGGTGAGCTGACGTGGTACCGTCATTAGTGGCTAATGACGCCACTAATTAACCCCTGGGCCACTTACACATGGGCCCCACATGTTTAATTAACTAGCTAACAAAATTAGTTAGAACTAATCCAACCCGACTGGACCCACACGTCAGGGTTGACCCTGCTGACGTGGCGTTGACTGGCCCACACTGTCGTGAGCTAAACAACCACAGGTCAGCGACGATGGACCCCATCGTCGAGTTTGACTCGAGGCGCCAGATTGACTTGCTGACGTCATGATGATGTCATGCTGATGCAATAACTAATTACTGGGATTTTTCTTATACAGGAAATTCCAGAAAATAGTATAAACTTCTAAAATTCATATAAAATCAACCGTAGCTCCAAATCAAATAATTATATATGAAAAATTATCAGAAAAATTCAAGGAATCCATCTGTACCATTTTCATGCATGTTTGAACAATGTTTGTCCTCTGTTTTGGACAAAACAAATAAAGGACATTTAAATAATCATATATGGAGTTTGAATTTGGATCATGTATTCAAACCAACTTCATTTAAATCATAGCTAGATGCATTAGCTCAAATCACAGCATATTGCCATGTCATGATCATGCATCATATTGTAGCATTGCATTGATTGTGTTCTTTCTCAGTTGCCGGTGTTTGTCCCCTCTCGATAGACGTGGTTCCGACGATGAGTTCGATGACACCAATGAAGAACTATATTATCTTTAGAAGTGCCAGGCAAGCAAAATCCCCTTGTTCATTCCGATACAATCCCACACTCTCGCTCATGCTCTCTTTTACTGCATTAGGACAACAACGATTCAACTGTTACTTGCTGCGGTAGCTGAACCCCTTTATTCTTTGCATGACCTGTCATTCCACAGTAAATAGATGAAACCCACTAGCATGAGTAGGAGTTGTTTGAGCCCTGTTGTGCCTACTCATTCATGTTTGTTTGTCATGCCTGCTACTGCTTAGAGTTGAGTCGGGTCTGATTCATCGGGAATGAATCAGAGGTGTGTGAACATGTCCTACTGTGTGTGAGCTAAGTGTGTGAACACGATTTGGTAAATAGTATCGGTGAGAGGCCATGTAGGAGTACATGGTGGGTTGTCTCATTGAAGCCGTCCTTAGGAACTGAGTTCTGTGTTTGTGATCCATGATCTGCTACTACCATGCATTGGGCCTGAAATATGACCCCGCTCGACTTCTTATTCACCCTTGTCCTCTGTCCGGGGAGTTGCAAGTAGTTTCAGTGTTTGTAGTATCTTTGGAGGCCGTGCTGTGATCTTGACCGTAGGGGTGGGCTGTGATCACGGTAGGCACGTGGCGGGTAAACCAGGCGCCCGTTTGGTGTCACGGAACCTGTTCACATCGTTTGGGGCTGTGAGCGAAACTTCGCGGAACTCCTCATAGATGGAACCCAAATAGGCGATAAACACGGACTAGGGACTTGAGTGTCTAGGTAGGTCATGGTCTACACCCACGTCGGCTTTAAGCTTGAAGTCTGCCGAGCACATGTCGTGTCTGAGGCGCTAAGTGGTGGAAACATGTATGAAGAAGTACACCCTGCAGGGTTAATATGATCTATTGAATAGGCGTGTCCGGTAAAGGACTTCGGGTTGCCTATAACAGTTCATAGACAAGTGAAAGTGGATACTCTAAAATCGCAAGATAAGCGTGAGTGCTATGGATGGCGTTCTCGTGAGGAAGGCGGAGGCGGATCCATAGGGGTGTATTGATATGGTGAATATGTGGACTCGTGTGCGCCACCTCAAGAGTTACTTGCAGTCGGAGTTTAGGATAGCCACTGAGTCAAAGCTGGCTTGCTGCAATTAAACCCCACCATCCCTTTGTTGATAATGATGCATATGTAGTTAGTTACGATGTAAGTCTTCTTTGGGTACATTTGTACTCACGTTTGCCTATTTTATGTTTTTGCGAAAGACTTGGTCTCGCTAGTAGTTCGCGTGGACTTGACGTTTAGCTTGTTACCTCAGCTACGATCTTGTGCCCTCGGCAGATCTCAGTAGATAGTCGGGCTTCTTAGCCTTTTTCATTTATAGTTATGCGTACTCGGACATGTTAAGCTTCGCGTGTGCTTTGACTTGTATGCTCTGAATGTTGGGTCATGAGACCCCTGTTTGTAATATCTCGCTCCTCGGAGCCTATTGAATAAATACTTGAGTCGTAGAGTCATGTTGTGATGCCATGTTGTATTTGCACATATCAAGCATATTGTGTGTATGTTATTGAAATGCTTGGTATGTGTGGGATCTGACTATCTAGTTGTTTATCTTTAGTAGCCTCTCTTACGGAAATGTCTCCTAGTGTTTCAACCGAGCCATGGTAGCTTGCTCTTTGCTCGGAACACTTAGGCTGGCGGCATGTGTCCTTCTTCGTTCTCGTGGTATGCGTCCCTTCGGGAAATGTCACGCGTTGAGTACGGAGTCCTGTTAGCCCGCCACTGCCGGTTTATCGGAATCTGCTAGCCCGTGCTACAGCCAGAACTTACTCGTTGATGACCGACACGTTCGATCTTTGGGTCATTGATGCTGTCCTGTAAGTCTGTGCCACTTTGGGTTTACGACTAGCCATGTCAGCCCGGGCTCCTTTTCATATGGATGCTAGTGACACTATCATATACGTGTGCCAAAAGGCGCAAACGGTCCCGGGCAAAGGTAAGGCGACATCCGTGGGGATACCGTGCGTGAGGCCGCAAAGTGATATGAGGTGTTACAGACTAGATCGATGTGACATTGAGTCGGGGTCCTGACACCGTGGTATGGGCCGATGCCGCGTCCCACCGCCCTTCTAGCTACAGCCTGACGTCCCAGGTAGTCCATCTTCCTTTTGGAGACGGCTTGCTCCACTGCCGCAACTCCCCACGTAGCTCCATCTCCATGTCGATCTTTCTCTACTTCTACTGGCTTCTACTTGTGATGAGTTTATGTCTCACGAACCGCTGCCAGTACTATTATTATAATCATACTTCTTCAATATCTTTTCCATCACAGATGCTCAGCTCGATTTTAGTGGAACCGCACAAAAGCATCGTATGATCCGAGGGTGCCAACCATCTTTCCTTCGACAGGTTCTACCTGGCCAGGAAATTAAATCCTGTTTAGGGTTTAGGGTTTAAGTCATAGTGACCCCATCAGTAGTTTTTCTTTCGTACACGCTCTCACAACTTTTGTCTTTAGTTGTGAAGTAAATATTGGATATGATCTGTGAATCATTGAGATGCATCTGTCGGTGTTCTGGGAACGGGGGTCCCCAGACTTGCCAGCCTGCGGCCTGCAGCGTGGCTCAACCAGTGGCCCAGTATGGCCCGTCTTCATCAACCAACACTCAAGACCCTCGCGAGGGGCCGAGCCTTGCGGGGCGGACGACGCAAGGCCTCCTCAGGAGTGGCCTCGCCAGGCAGGCTCGCGAGGAGGCGGAGAGATCAAGGCAAGGGGTACCTCACGAGGTGCCCGTGACGCAAGCCATGACGATCGAGACCAGGCGGGCGCCAGCCTGCGCAGTGTCATTGTTTCCTCTTTGGTGGAAAGGAGGCAAGCACAGGCATGGAGTACCAAGGCATCAGGCAAAGGTTTCCTTATCGGTGCAACGAGACCAAGACCAGCAGGACGGCAGGACGCCATGGAGCCCAAGACGGCGTCACCACCAGCACCTTTGGCAATTGAAGACCACCTTTAGTCGGGATAGCTTGTACTAGCTATCCCCTTTCGAAATGGTCGTTGTTGGCTCCCTTCCCGCTCAATATTTGGGAAGAGGACCAGGGCCTCTATAAATAGAGCTAGCCACCACAGTAGAAAGCATCTGATCTAGAGGTTCATCCACACGTCACCAAACACAAGAACACCTCTCCTCGCGAGGCTGTTCTTCCCCTGTACTGTTCATCATCAGCCCAAGAGGCAATCCACCACACCACACACTAGATTAGGGTATTACACCACAATGGTGGCCCAAACCAGTATAAACCTCGTGTCTCTTGTGTTGTTCATCGATCTAGCTCAGAACCGCGGCGAAGCTGAGGGCGTGTTCCGGTAGGGAGAGATCTTCGTGCGCACCCCAGTGTTTGAACCTTAAGGGTTTTGCCGGAACCCGATATCTGACATTTGGCGCGCCAGCTAGGGGTGCGCCGAAATCTTCATTCCGCTAATCTGTGTCCCATCGCTTCTTCGCATCCATGGCAGACGCTCGCCGAGCTTGCGCCAAGCGCTGGGCTGCCCTTGGCGCCCGCGTCGCCCAGACGGCTCCCGTCGGCGGGCCTCCTCGTCGTTCTCCATCGCCTGCCGCCTACGGCCCGGCAGGAAACGAGCAGCAAGCATCTTCGCTGCACCCCTCGGTGTGGCGGGAAGGCCGCGTCGCCACTCCATCGCTGACCCCAGCTGGTTCATCGTCTCACGCTCGTCGCGCCCCCACGGACGCGCATGCCATGCTGCTCCTAGTACGTGAGCTCCTTCGCTACCGCCCCATCGACGACCTCTATGAAGAGTGGCTCACTTGCATCACCTAGCTCGTCAGCGCCGCAGGGGGCTCTCCCACGCCGTCCCTCTCGCTGCCTCACCCTCCGTCATGCATGGGCGACGCGGATCAGGGAGCGCCTCCACCACCTCTTTCCCAAGACGGCGCCATGGCTCCAAGGTGCGCGGCTCCTGGACGTGACCCACCGCGTCTAGCGCCCGCACGACAAGAAAGAAGCTGCCAAGAAATCCCTCGGCCTCAAGAAGGTGCTCCCGTGCTCCCTCCACCAGCACGACAAGACCGTGTCCCTGCACCAGCGCGTCAAGACCCCGTGCTGCCCCTGGCGGCGGTGCACAGGAACCATCAGGAGCAAGCCCCGCATCAGAAAGGGGTCCGCTGGCCACAGCAGGTTGTCGCGCCTTCACCATCGAGCTGCGTAGCGTCGCCTGGTTGGGCAAGTTCAAGCCGGATCTGCCTCCTCGCTAGATGGTATTGCCGACCCCGCGGAGTTCCTGCAGCTCTATGAGCTGGGCATCGAGGCGGCCAACGGAGACGAAAAGGTCATGGCAAACTGGTTTCCCATGGCGCTCAAGGATGGTGCCAGCACCTGGCTCCTGAACCTGCCTCCCGGCTCGATCTCCTCCTGGGACGAGATGCGTAGCCGCTTCATCGCCAACTTCCAGGGCACTTGCGACCGCCCCCCGGCCGCGGGTGACCTGCGCCACATCAAGCAGCAGCCTGGAGAGACCGTGCAGAAATACATCCAACGCTTCAACAGTGCCCGCCTCAAGATTCCCAAGGTGATGGACGAGGCCATCATCTCAGCGTTCTCTGATGGCGTCCGTGACGTCAAGATGAAGGAGGAGCTCGCCATCCACGAGGAGCTGTGCACATCCCTGGAGTTGTTCAACCTGGCGACCAAGTGCGCAAGAGCTGAGGAAGGACGCCTCTCCCTCCTCGAGCTTCCAGCTGCTGACCCAGAAGAGAAGAAAGCCAAGGCCAAGGACGTGAAGAGCAAAGGAGCAGCCGTGATTGCAGCAGAGCCAGACACGAAGCGCGGCAGGGACCAGCCAGAGTCGTCCAACGGCAGCCGACCATTCTGCGCCTACCACAACCTCCACACCCACAACACCAATGAATGCCAGGAGCTCAGGGCCGTTCGAGAAGGATGCTTCGGTCGATGCCCCGAGCGCAACGACCGGGGCTACGACTGAGGAGGAGGACGAAGCGGAGGACGATGGGACGACCGAGGCCCCTGCCAGGAGTGGCGTGACCGACCTTGTGAGGATTTGTTGGCAGGACCAGCCTCGTGACGGAGCCTGGAGGGATCAGCCTCGCGAGGACCGCCTGCAGGGCAACACAGGCCTTCCTCCTCTGCCTCCACCGCCAAGAAGGAACGATGACCACCACCAAGACGAGGGGGCTGGGGGCTTCCAGGAGTCACGTGCTAGCGCTTGCATCTTGGGTGGAGCTCAGGCCCCAGCCTCTCAGCGTATCTTCAAGCAGTTTGTTCGCGAGGTGAACGTAGTCCTCCCCAAGCTTGAGGCCACGGGCCTGCTCAGGTGGTCCAAGTGTGCCATCACTTTCAGCTCAGCAGATCAACTCAAGTGTGCGGCTACCGCTGGCGTCCTCCCGATGCTTTGTTCCCCGGTCATCAGCAACGTCCAAGTCACCAGGACCCTCATCGATGGCGGCGCATGGCTCAACGTTCTGCCCGTTGAGACGTTCAACAACCTTCAAGTGCCATATGATCAACTTCAGCCTACCAAGCCTTTCTCAGGAGTTACTGATGGCTCCACCACCCCGATAGGGCAGGTCCGCCTCCCTGTCACCTTTGGACAGCGCAACAATTACCACACTGAGCTCATCGACTTCGACGTCGCCCACATCCGCCTGCCATACAATGCCATCCTCGGGTATCCAGCCCTAGCCAAGTTCATGGCGGTGATCCACCATGGCTACAACATCCTCAAGATGCCAGGAAGCGGCGGAATCATCACAGTCCCCTGCGAGGAGAAGGATGAGGTGTGCTCCCTGGAGCGCACCTTCCAAGCTGCATCAATCGAGGACTCGGACAGCAAGGGCGAGAACCCTCCTGAGGCAGTCCCCAAGAAGAAGAAGACATCGCCCAACTCAAGGCCTAAGGAGGTTGGCATCTTGGGAGGTGTCGCATCAGGATCCGCGCCCATGCAAGGGGCACCTCCTTCCATCGCATAGGAAGGCGCGCCCGGCACCCTCCTCGGGCAGGGCTCGGGGGCTCTCTTCTGGAGGGCCTCAGACTTTGCCAAAATCACGAGGGAGGCGCTCGGGCACCACTTGGAGGTGTGCTTCACAGCACGTTTCCCTCAGGAAGTCTCAGGGCATGGAAAGCCCAACCCTCAGGAGTTCATCACCAAGGCCACTCAGGAGCTTCAGGAAGCAAGAGTCATACGCGGCGACCACCGTTTGCCTGGCGTAGCTCCCCATCCAGGCGAGGATGGTGGGCTCCACGTCTGCATTGATGTCCCAGGGCTCAACCGAGCCGCATCTCAGGAGCGCCTCTGGCCTTCGCGCGTGGGATGTTGCAAGGGTCCGCCACACAGCTACGTTGGCATGCCCTTCGGCCTGCCGAACGCGACTGCCACCCACCAGCGCCATCTGCGGAGCATTCTGGCAGCTCAGGAGGCCAGGCATCACGCGGTCCTGGCGGAGATGGAGATGGTCCTCGAGGAACCTCCTGTATCCCTAGAGCCTCCCGAGGCTCAGGGCTCCGGTGGCTCGTGAGGGTCGGCCTCTTCACTGCGGGTCTTCAGCTACTCCAACACGTCCTCTACAATGATACCTGGTGACATCTTCCGAGTTCGTTTCATCTGGGAGCGCCCTCAGGGCTGCATCATTCCCAGGCCGCGTGGGTCCGTCCCTGCGGCATGTATCCATTTTTGCTTATGTCTTTAGTTTACCTTGCTGGGGGCGCCCCTCGGGCTGCATCATCCCCAAGCTGCTCGGGCCTAACCCAGTGGCATGTATCCCTCCTACATTTGCCTAAGCTGATTTGCCCTTCATGCCTAACCTACCTGTGATGATCGCCTGCTCGATTGACACCTTGTCTGGAGCCGTTTGCGCTGGCACAGCGCTTGCGCATGGGTCCATCCCTGCAACGTCGACAAATCTGAGTGGTCGAGCTCTGACCCACGGCAGCACCGCACTCGTCACCTCACCAGGCCCTCAGTGCCCTCACCACTCCCTCGGAGCAACGAATGGCCAGTCGGCAATCATAATGGCAACCCGTGCTTTTCTTTTGTTACCTGGCAGGAACCTCCTGAGGTCTGAAGCGGGTGGCACCATGATCTCTCTCTCTCTCTCTCTCTCTCTCTCTCTCTCTCCCGCGTGATCCGCTTGCGCGTTAAAAGGGGGGCTCCTAAGCATCGTGACTTAGGAGCTCTTACTGGCTCTCCAGCCCTCACCCCCTGGCCTTGTCCACGGCATTGCGACCTGGCATACCAGCGGCGGCTGAGCTCGCTCGAGGGCCAGGACCTGAGGACGTAGAGCATGAAGGAGAGTGTGGGGAAGAACGGGAAAGCTTGCGAGGGCCTAACCTAGCTGCGCCAAAGCTGCCGACGCACAAGTCCAGCGCAACGCGAAGGAGCGGCTCCATGCTTTCGAGATAAGTTTCACGCCTAGAATAGCTAATCGATGCAACACAGAATCTCCACTTAATGCAGCTCTGTGACGGCAACGTTGCCTTCCTTTCTCGCCTTTCAGCGGTTGCTTGCATACTAAAGGGGACCTCCTGAGCATCGCGCCTCAGGGGCTCTTACTGGACCTCGGGCCGCTCACCTCTTGGCCTTGACCACGGCTTCGCGACCTGGCATACCAGCGATGGCTGAAGCCTGCCTGGGGACTGGGACCTGTCAGCGTAGAGTACCAAGTCATCGCGAGGTTAGAAAGGGGGAACCAAGCCGAAACACGACAAGCATTCGCGCAATTTCATAATAAGGATTACGTCCACAAAAGACATCACAGACCCTTTACATGCCCCCACGTGGTGTTTTCTCGATTCCTCGCAAGGAACAAGGGATGAGATTCCTAAGGAGTTCTAACTACCTGTGCCTCCATGGCCGACGCCATCATCAACAGAGGGCCATGGGAGGCCAGCGCCAACCCCATCCAGATCAGCTGCGGCGACGGCCTGATGCAGCCGCCTTGCTCTGGGCACAGCGCGAGCTCGGGGGCACGTAGCTATCGTCGCTCGTCTCCGGAGTCACGAAGAGCTCGGGAGAGTCACTGGACTCCCAAGCATCGTTGCTGCTGCCGGAGGAGCTGGTGGGGAAGCGAGCGGCAGGCCTAGCCCCTGCCACATCGATGTCTTGACTGCCTCCTCTTGGGCAGCACTCTAGGCGGCGGCCTTCTGCGTCGAAGACCTTGAAGAGCATCAAGGAGGCGCCATCATATTCAAAGTGAATCACGAGGGTGCCCCCGGTTCGGCTGACCCGGGCGACCTCGCCCCACCCTCGGGTCATGAAGACCTTGCCCAGAGCGACGACTTCAACCTCCGCTCCGGTCGCCGGAGTGCCACAGCCGGCATGCTGCAGCCAAAGCTCGAGAGGCCCCCTCGGCGGCATCTCGGTGGAGAAGAGCGAAGGGAAGCGGATCCAGGTGCGAGGAGTCTGCGACATGCACTCCAGGAGCAACAGCGCGCACCGCCATGGCTCGTCGGCCACGTCTGTGGTGTGGGCGGCATCGCTCGCCATCCCTTTCTCTAGGGCCCTCGACCCGGGCATACAAGGGTAGCAGGAACCCAGGAGGTGGCCGCTCGCACCAGGGCCTCGTCATCTTCGGCCTCGCAACCTCATCGCGGCGGCATGGGACCGGCCGCTTCTTCGGCGAGAGCGGGTCAGGCCCCTCCCGGGGGGCCCTCCCTTTCTCTTCGTCTGAGATCCTGCGGATCGGTTCCATTTGCGTCAAGAATGGAGGTGGAGCAAGGGAGAAGAGTGAAAGCACAAGTGCTCCCTGGGTGATTTTGGTAATTAATGTCAACATATCTCTTGTTGGACTAACACTTCTACCTAGTATGTTTCAGACAAGTTCAATAATGGAGTGGCATGGACTAAAGGATGTGGAACCCCTTCTAGATGCTAAGGACAATGGATTGGCCCAAGCTCCAAGAACACGACTCTACATTTTCTATTTTAGTGATCCAAGATCACATTGAGTCTATAGGAAAAGCCAATACTATCAAGAGGGGATGAGGTGTTGCTTAATGAGTTTCTTGCTCTCTGATTTTCAAGTGATATGCTCCAAAGCCCTCAACTACTTTCTCACATCCACATATGACCAAAACCAAAAGTCAAACTCGGCCCCACCGATTCTTTCTACCCGGCGCCACCGAGTTCAGATGTCATAGCCACTGCCACAAACCCTAGGCAAATCGGTCTCACCGATAGGGATCTCGGTCTCACCGAGATGGGATTGTAATCTCTCTGTGTATGTCCATTACCAAAATCGGTCTCACCGAGTTTGAGCAATCGGTACTACTGAGATTACAATGCAAACTCTTTGGTTAACTCATTTCCAAAATCGGTCCTACCGAGTTTGTGTAATCGGTCAAACCGAGTTTGCCTGACCAACTCTCTGGTTAGCTTATTACTAGAATCGGTCTCACCGAGTTTGTGTAATCGGTCTCACCGAGATTACGTTATGCCCTAACCCTAACCATATCGGTCCTACCGAGTTGCATGTCGGTCCCACCAAAAATCCTAACAGTCACTAGATTTGCTAAATTGGTCTGACCGAGTTTACCAATTCGGTCCCACCGAGTTTGGCAAGTAGTGTGTAACGGTTAGATTTTGTGTGGAGGCTATATATACCCCTCCACCCACTCTTCATTCGTGGAGAGAGCCATCAGAACGAACCTACACTTCCAACTTGCTATTTCTGAGAGAGAACTACCTACTCATGTGTTGAGGCCAAGATATTCCATTCCTACCATATGAATCTTGATTTCTAGCCTTTCCCAAGTTACTTTCCACTCAAATCTTCTTTCCACCAAATCCAAATCCTGTGAGAGAGAGTTGAGTGTTGGGGAGACTATCATTTGAAGCACAAGAGCAAGGAGTTCATCATCAATACACCATTTGTTACTTCTTGAAGAGTGGTGTCTCCTAGACTAGCTAGGTGTCACTTGGGAGCCTCCGACAAGATTGTGGAGTTGAACCAAGGAGTTTGTAAGGGTAAGGAGATCGCCTACTTCGTGAAGATCTACCGCTAGTGGGGCAAGTCCTTCGTGGGCGACGGCCATGGTGGGATTGACAAGGTTGCTTCTTCGTGGACCCTTCATGGGTGGAGCCCTCCGTGAACTCGCGAAACCGTTACCCTTCGTGGGTTGAAGTCTCCATCAACGTGGATGTACGATAGCACCACCTATCAGAACCACGGCTCAAAAATCACTGTGTCTCCAAATTGCGTTTGAATCCTCCAATCCCTTCCCTTTATTCTTGCAAGTTGCATGCTTTACTTTACGCTGCTCATATACTCTTTGCATGCTTGCTTGATATGTGTTGTGATTGTTAAACTTGTGCCTAAACTCCACTTGAACTTAAGGAAGTTAAAAACTGCAACTTTTGGTACTTAGTGTCTAATCACCTCCCTCTAGACACCTCTTCTCGATTCCTTTCAATTGGTATCAGAGCTTTGGTCTCCATTGCTTTGGTTTAAACACCATTGGAGGAAGATGGATGAGTCTACTATTAGGAGTCTTAGACATAGAGTGCCTATACTTAATGGAGAGTACTTTCATGAGTGAAAAAATGAGATAATTGCGATTTTCAATCAATATCATTTGAACAAGTACATTGCTAGCCCTTGTGCACCTCATGTTGATCCTATGCATCCTACCCTTGATGAGTCAGTTGACATGATTCGCAATCTTAGAACTGCCGAATTATCATTAGAGGCTTGCCTAGAAACTTGATAGGATGTCTGCCTACTCTTAAGTGTGCCTACACTATATGGAAATTTCTTGAGGAACGCTTTCCAAATTATTCCTTGAAAAATCTAGATGAAATTCTCCATGAGTCTATTGCCTTGAGTAAAATGAATTCTAGTGATCCTATGTTTGGTGATTGTCTATTTGAGATTACAAACCTTATGCATGCCAAAGGAGATATTGGAATTATTAGTGATATTATTTCCGAAGCTATAAAAATTCATAAACAAGATCATTGTCAAAATCACTCTAACGAATTACCCTCTCTAGGATTTGATCCACCACATGACGAACATGGATACTATGATGAGGATGGTGATAGTGACTTCGATCTTGATGATGCAATGAGATACTTTGGTCTTATGGGAAATCTTCGGGGATATATGGCAGGAGGAAAGGAATGGGTTCTTGATAGTGGATGTACCTATCACATGACCGGAGATAACGACATGTTTCGGGAGCTTGCTGAAAACGATGGTCCTCGAAAGTATGTCACTTTCGGTGACAACTCAAAGGGTAAGGTGGTTGGCCTCAGTAAGGTGGCCATATCACATGATAGCTCCATACAAAATGTCATGCTCATTGAATCTCTTGGCTACAACTTACTTTCAGTATCTAGACTTGCTGATTTCGGTTTCAATGTCCTATTTACTAAAGTAGATTGCCAAGTGTTTCGTAGAGATAATCATAAAATGGTCTTTACGGTGTATGCGAGAGGTGATCTATACATTGTTGATTTCACTAAAAAGGCTCAACCTAGAACTTGCTTTATTGCTAAATCCTCTAAAGGTTGGTTATGGCATAGACGATTAGGTCATGTTGGTATGCGAAACCTTGACAAGCTTATTAAAGGAAATCATATCCTTGGAGTTAACGATGTCATATTTGATAAGGATAGACTTTGCAGCGCTTGTCAGGCAGGTAAACAGGTTGGAGGAAGGCATCCCGTGAAGAACATCATGACCACAAGGAGGCCACTCGAGCTACTTCATATGGATCTCTTTGGTCCCAACGCCTACAAGAGTCTCGGTGGAAATTCTTTTGGTCTAGTTATAGTTGATGATTTTTCAAGATTTACGTGGGTGTTCTTTCTCGATGATAAATCGTAGGTTCAAAAGATCTTCAAAAATTTCGCTAAGAAGGCCCAAAATCAATTTGAAGTGAAGATCGAGAAGGTTCGCAGCGACAACGGAACGGAGTTCAAGAACACAAATGTGGACACCTTTCTTGACGAAGAAGGGATTTCACATGAGTTCTCGGCTACGTACACACCTCAACAAAATGGAGTCGTTGAGAGGAAGAACCGGACGCTCATCGAAATGGCGAGAACGATGCTTGATGAGTACAAGACGCCAAAGCACTTTTGGGTGGAAGCGGTTGAGGTAGCTTGTCATGCAACATCGCTGGTATCTTCACAAGCTACTCGGCAAGACGACATACGAGCTCCTCACCGGTAACAAACCCCAAGTTGGATACTTTCGAGTATTCGGCTCAAAGTTCTACATTCTTGATAAGCATCGTCGTTCTAAATTTGCTCCTGAGTCTCATGAGGGTTTCCTACTTGGTTATGGCTCAAACTCTCACACATACCGTGTCTACAACAATTTCACCCGAAAGGTTGAAGAAACGGTAGATGTGAAGTTTGATGAATCTAACGGCTCGCAAGTAGAGCAATTGCCAATTGATGTGGGAGACAAAGATCCCTCAGAAGCAATCCAAGACTTGTCTATTGGCAAGATTCATCCAACGGAAGTGAAGGAGAGTACCTCATCTGTCCAAGTGGAAGCTTCTACCTCACGACAAGGTGAACCAAGGGTTGATACGGAAGCATCCACAAGTGGGACACACCAAGATGAAGAAAACGAGGAAGTGCGCCAAGACGAACGTCAACAAACTCCTTCTCCACCATGACAAGAGAACGACAACGCGAACAATGAAGAAGGCCAAGAAGAAGAACAAGATGAAAAAGATGTTCAACGAAGACCCAAGCAAAAGGTGACGCGAGTTCGAGCAAGAATTGCTAAAGATCATCCCGTCGAGCAAATCTACAATGATATCCAAACCGGGAGAATCACTCGCTCTAAAACTTGTTTAGCTAACTTTTGTGAACACTATTCATTCATCTCTAGCATTGAACCTATGAAGGTTGAAGAAGCATTGGAAGATCCGGATTGGATAAATGCCATGCATAAAGAGCTACACAACTTTGAGAGAAATCAAGTTTGGACATTGGTTGAGAAGCCCGAAAACAACCACAACATCATCGGTACCAAATGGGTGTTTCGCAACAAGCAAGATGAAGATGGACAAGTAGCTTGCAACAAAGCATGTCTCGTCGCCCAAGGATACACACAAGTCGAAGGTATGGACTATGGTGAGACCTATGATCCCGTTGCTAGACTTGAGTCCATTCGCATCTTACTTGCCTATGCTAATCACCATGATATCACCTTATACGAAATGGGCATTAAAAGTGCTTTTCTAAATGGTGAAATAGAGGAGGAAGTTTATGTTAAACAACCTCCCGGCTTTGTTAATCCTAAGAAACCTAATCATGTTTACAAACTTCACAAAGCTCTCATGGTCTTAAACAAGCTCCTAGAGCGTGGTATACATGCTTGACCAAGTTCCTTATTGAAAAAGGCTTTGAAATTGGGAAAATAGATTCTACTCTTTTTACTAAAAGGGTCAATGGAGAACTATTTGTGTGCCAAATCTATGTTGATGATATTATATTTGGTTCTACTAACCCTCATTTTAGTGAAAAGTTTGGAAAGCTAATGTCGGAGAAGTTTGAGATGCCTATGATGAGTGAACTCAAATTCTTTCTTGGTTTGCAAATCAAGCAAACTAAGGAAGGTACCTTTGTCACTCAAACAAAGTACACCAAGGACTTATTCAAGAAGTTCAATATGCAAGAACGCAAAGGTATGACTACACCCATGCCTACTAGTGGACATCTTGATTTGACCAAAGATGGTGAACCCGTTGATCAAAAGGTTTATCACTCTATGATTGGTTCATTGTTATATCTATGTGCTTCACATCTCGATATCATGCTAAGTGTGTGCGTGTGTGCACGATATCAAGCTGCTCCTAAAGAATGTCATCTTAAGGCCGTGAAAAGGATAGTGAGATACTTAATCCATACACCAAATTTTGGCATTTCGTATCCTAAGAGGGCCTCTTTCGATCTTGTTGGCTACTCCGACTCGGACTATGCCGGTGACAAGGTTGATAGAAAGTCTACTTCGGGTACTTGTCAATTTCTTGGTAGATCTCTTGTGATTTGGTCTTCCAAGAAACAAAACTCGGTATCCTTGTCCACCGCCGAAGCGGAATACATTGCCGCTGGTTCATGTTGTGCTCAATTACTTTGGATGACCCAAACTCTTAAAGATTATGGGATATATGTGAAACATGTTCCATTACTTTGTGACAACGAAAGTGCTATCAAGATTGCTCACAATCCCGTGCAACACTCTCGAACTAAGCATATTGAAGTTCGTCATCATTTCATTCGAGATCATGTTGCTAAGGGTGACATTAATCTTAAGCATGTTCGCACCGAAAAGTAATTAGTGGATATTTTCACTAAACCACTTGATGAGAAAGTATTTTGCAGGTTAAGAGGAGAATTGAACATCATTGATGCTTCAAACTTGGAGTAGGAACTCCATTGGATACATGCAAGATATGAGCTTATGACTAATCCTTGATATATCTCTTATGATGAAAATCTTATGTCTTGGATATATTTGCACCTTGCATGTTATCTAACCCTTGTAGGTACTTGGATGAGACTAAATTCTATGAGATTGCAACTCACTCATATCTTGAGCAATCTCTACATCACCAAGTCTCTACACAATGGAGGTTGAAGACAAGGAAGCACGGAACCACTCAAACATATCCTTTGACAAATTCTATGTTGAGCTTCATGATTGTCATTTTGGATACACAAGTGCTCTTCCTTGCAAAAACTAACCCATGTAGGTAGATGAACTCAAATTCCAAGTGGTGCTCCCAACTCTTGATGAGCTACATCAACCTTGAGCAACCCACACAAGTTCAACTACATGATCATGATCAACACCACCACCAAAGGTATGTTATTCCATCTTAGAGAAGCTTTACTCCAAGTCATGAGTCAAAGCAACTTGACAAGATGTGAATACATCAAGATGCTTAAACAAAAAATGGTAACCCCATTTTGAGCTTAAACGATGAGTATGACCTATGATCAAGTGATCTCACTTGACTCCTAAGTCAATATACTCTAACATAGGTGACTTTGTCGCCGACCAATTCTAGATGAAGTTCCCTTATGTTCTTTTCTGTGCTCTTGCACTTGTTTCATGCATATTTGTTTCCCTTTTCCAAAAAAAAACTTCGTCTAGGTTTCGTTTCTTTTCTTTTCTTTTCTGTTTGTTCTGCATTCCCTGCATCCAATTCATTGCAAATCTTTCAGTTAATTCATTGCAAATTCTTGTGAGATCTTACTTGTCTAGTGAGCTGAGGTGACAAGTGTTTTCTCTGTGATGAACTCGGACACACCGGTTTCATGTTCTCGGTCTAACCGAATCCTTTCGGTACAACCGAAGCATATCACTCGGTGCCATCGATTTACTACAGGAAAAACATTTTGCCATTTAGTCCTGCTTTACTTTTGATCCAGCTCCACTCAATGAATCTTGTCCTCTACAAGCATCACATTTTTATCAGTGCTTTGTGCTGTGACTCAAGGACCAAACCCATTCACGACAAATTCCAGAAGACCCTTCTTGGAAATTGATGTCAAAGGGGGAGAGATAGATCACATCAAAGCTTATCACTTCAACAGGGGGAGAGAGATATCTCCAAGGGGAGAGAATACTCAAGAAGAGAGTAATCTTCAAGGATCCCAGATGCTTTGAAAGCACATTTGCTCCCTGGGTGGTTTTGGTAATTAATGACAACATACTTTGTGGTTGGACTAATGCTTTTATCAAGTATGTTTCAGGAAGTTCAATCACATTGGCATGGCAAAAGGACTGAAGAGGTGGACCCCTAAAATGCTAAGGCAAGCATTGGCAAAAGCTCAAGACTCCATTTTTGGTTTAGTGATCCAAGATCACATTGAGTCTATAGGAAAGCCAATACTATTAAAAGGGGATGAGGTTATGATAATGATCTGGTTGCTCAAGTGCTTAGTGATACATCTCCTAAACTATCAGCAATTCTCACTTCCATAATACACTCATAAGTAATCTCGGCCCCACCGATTTCCTAAACTCAGTCACACCAAGATGAACCACCTCAGCCATATAGCCAAACCCTAGAAATCTCGGATTTTCCGATTCTGAACTCGGTCTCACCGAAACTTGGGTTGCCAAGCTTCTGTAACCTTCTGTCATCAAATCGGTGTCACCGAGATGATGCAGTCGGTCCCACCGAGATTGGCAAACCCTAGTCTTTGGAAGAATCGGACTCACCGAGATTGTATTTTCGGTCCCACCGAAAATCCCAACGTTCACATGTTTTGAACTTTCGGTCTCACCGAGTTGTCAACTTCGGTCTGACCGAGATTGGTCAAATGTGTGTAGCAGTTGGATTTTGTGTGGAGGCTATAAATACCCTCCACCCCTCTTCATTCGTGGAGAGAGCCATCGAAAGAACTACCACTCCTACCTTACATTTCGAGAAGAAAACTACCTACCCTTGTGTTGAGATGAAGTAGCTCCACTCCCACCATATGAAGCTTGATCCCTAGCCTTCCCAAGTTGCTTTCCACTCAATCCTTTCTTCCACCACAGCCAAATCAGTGAGGAGAGTTGAGTGTTGGGGAGATTATCATTTGAAGCACAAGAGCAAGGAGTTCATCATCACCAACACCATCTATTACCTTTTGGAGGTGGTGCCTCCTAGATTGGTTAGGTGTCGCTTGGGAGCCTCCGTCGAGATGTGGAGTTGAACCAAGAAGTTTGTAAGGGCAAGGAGATCGCCTACTTCGTGAAGATCTACCCGAGTAAGGCTAGCCCTCCGTGGGCGTGAGGCCATGATGGCATAGACAAGGTTGCTTCTTCGTGGACCCTTCGTGGGTGGAGCCCTCCGTGGACTCTCGCAGCCGTTACCCTCCGTGGGTTGAAGTCTCCATCAACGTGGATTGACGATAGCACCACCTATTGGAACCACGAGAAAAATCTCCGTGTCTCCAAATTGCGTTTGATCTTCTCCACTTCTCTTTACTACTTGTGCAATTTACTTTCCACTGCCCATACTCTAGAATTGCATGTGTAGTATGCTACTTGACTTGTGTGATATGCAAAATCTGCCAAAAACTTGTCTTTGTCAAAAGGCATAATTTTTATCTTGTCGAGTAGTCTAATCACCCCCCCTCTAGACACTCTCACCTTCTTCGATCCTACAATTGGTATCAGAGCATTGGTCTCCATTGCTTTGGTTTACACACCATTGGAGGAAGATGGGCGTGTCACGTTTGGGAGTGTTAGCCATAGAGTGCCTATTCTTGATGGAGTATCCTATAACTCGTGGAGGATTGAAATGCTTATTATCTTTAAGATGTATAACTTGCGCAAATATGTTGAAACCCCATATGTGCCTCCATTTGACCCCTTGCACCCTACTATGGATGAAGAGCTTGATTTGCTTCGTAGTCTTAGAACTGTAAATCTTATCATTAGAGGTTTGCCCGATAACTTGCTTAAGCTTGTCACAAACTTTGAGTGCGCCCATGCCATGTGGAAGTTCTTGGAAGAACTTTATCCGGACTAATCTTTGAGAGGTCTTGATGAAATTCTATACAAGACTATTGAATTTGATATGATGCGCCCCAATGATCCCAACTTTGATAAATGCTTCTTTGAGCTTCGTGATCTCATGAAAAAGAAGGGTGATCCTTGTCTTATTAATGCTCTAATTAGAAATGCTCTTGTATTGCATTCCGATGATTATTGTCACATTGATAAAACTAATGCAAGTAGTTGTCAAATTGACCTAGGTGTTGATGATGAACTATCTATGGGTCAATATGATGATGAGCATGAGCATGATGATGATTACTCCGATTCGGACACCGAGCTAGACAAGATCATGAAGAGTCTCAATCTTATGGCAAATCTGAGAGACTACATATCCGGTGGAAAAGAGTGGATTCTTGATAGTGGATGCACCGATCACATGACCAGAGACGAAGACATGTTTCGAGAGCTTGCAAAGAACGATGGTCCACGCAAGTATGTGACTTTTGGAGACAACTCCAAGGGTAAGGTACTTGGCCTTGGTAAGGTGGCCATATCTCATGATAGCTCTATTCAAAATGTCATGCTTGTTGAATCACTTGGATACAATTTACTTTCCGTGTCTAGATTAGCTGACTTTGGATTCAATGTGCTATTCACCGAAGTAGATTGCCAAGTTTTTCGTCGTGACAATCATAACATGGTATTTACCGGCATCCGTAGAGGTGATCTATATATAGTTGATTTCACTAAGAAAGCTCAACCTAGAACTTGCTTCATTGCTAAATCCGCTAAAGGTTGGTTATGGCATAGAAGGCTTGGACATGTTGGTATGCGTAATCTAGACAAGCTAATCAAAGGTGATCATATTCTTGGTGTTAAAGATGTTTTCTTTGACAAAGATAGACTTTGTAGTGCTTGTCAGGCAGGAAAACAAGTAGGAGGAAGTCATCCCGTGAAGAACATCATGACCACAAGGAGACCGCTTGAGCTTCTTCATATGGATCTCTTCGGTCCCAATGCTTACAAAAGCCTTGGTGGTAACTCCTTTGGTCTAGTTATAGTTGATGATTATTCCAGATTTACGTGGGTATTTTTCCTTGATGACAAATCACAGGTTCAGAGGATCTTCAAAACCTTTGCCAGAAAGGCCCAAAATCAATTTGAGGTGAAGATCAAGAAAGTTCGGAGTGACAATGGAACGGAGTTCAAGAACGCCCATGTAGACTCTTTTCTTGATGAGGAAGGATTCTACATGAGTTCTCGACACGTACACTCCTCAACAAAATGGAGTTGTTGAGAGGAAGAACCGAGCAGCTCATAGAGATGGCGAGAACGATGCTTGATGAATACAAGACACGAAGCACTTTTGGGGAGAAGCCGTCGAGACAGCTTGTCATGCAATCAACAGGCTTTATCTTCATAAGCTCCTCGGCAAGACATCATCGAGCTCCTCACCGTAACAAACCCCAAGTGGGATACTTTCGTGTCTTTGGTTCAAAATGCTATATCCTTGATAAGCATCGTCGGTCTAAATTTGCTCCTAAAACTCATGAAGGCTTTTTCCTCGGTTATGGATCAAACTCCCACACCTACCGTGTCTACAATAATTTCACCCGAAAGGTTGAAGAGACGGTAGACGTGAAGTTTGATGAATCTAATGGCTCGCAAGTAGAGCAAATGCCTATTGATGTAGGAGACAAGGACCCATCGGAAGCCATTCAAGATTTATCTATTGGAAAGATCCGTCCCATGGAAGTGAAGGAGAGTACAACATCTACATATGTGGAGCCCCCTACCTCACGGCAAGATGAACCTCAAGGCAACATGGAGGCTTCCACAAGTGGAACTCACCAAGATGAGGAAGTGCAACAAGAAGATCCACCACAACCTCCTTCTCCACCGCCTCAAGACAACACCAACAACAATGAAGAAGAAGATGAGGATGATGAGGAAGCTCAGCCACGACCACAACAAAAGCTATATCGAGTTCGAGCAAGAGTCAAGAAGAATCATCCCGTGGAACAAATGATGAATGACATCGACTCCGGGAGAATTACTCGCTCTAAAACTCGCTTAGCTAACTTTTGTGAGCATTACTCATTTATCTCTAGTCTTGAACCTATGAAGGTAGAAGAAGCACTTGAAGACCCGGATTGGGTGAGCGCTATGCACGAAGAGCTACACAACCGAGAGGAACAATGTATGGACTTTGGTAGAGAAGCCCAAGGATGATCAAAACGTCATTGGAACCAAATGGGTGTTTCGGAACAAGCAAGATGAAGATGGACAAGTCATCCGCAACAAGGCTCGTCTCGTAGCTCAAGGTTACACACAAGTCGAAGGTATGGACTATGGTGAGACCTATGCCCCCGTTGCTAGACTTGAGTCTATTCGCATTCTTCTTGCTTATGCCAATCACCATGATATTACTCTCTATCAAATGGATATTAAAAGTGCTTTCCTAAATGGTGAAATTGAGGAGGAAGTATTTGTGAAACAACCTCCCAGATTTGTGAATCCTAAAAAGCCTAATCATGTTTACAAGTTGCACAAAGCTCTTTATGGCCTTAAACAAGCTCCTAGAGCTTGGTACAAATGCTTGACTAGCTTTCTTCTTGAAAAAGGCTTTGAGATTGGAAAAATAGACTCAACGCTATTCACGAAAAGGGTTGATGGTGAACTATTTGTGTGCCAAATATATGTTGATGATATTATCTTTGGTTCAACTAACCCTCATTTTAGCGAGAAGTTTGTAAAGCTCATGTCGGAGAAGTATGAGATGTCCATGATGAGTGAACTCAAATTCTTCCTTGGGTTGCAAATCAAGCAATCTAAGGAGGGTACCTTTGTCTCACAAACAAAGTACACCAAGGATCTCTTCAAGAAGTTCAACATGCAAGAAAGCAAAGGTATGAGAACCCCATGCCTACTAGTGGACATAATGACTTGACAAAAGATGGAGAACCCGTTGATCAAAAGGTTTACCGATCTATGATTGGTTCTCTACTATATCTCTGTGCTTCTCGTCCTGACATAATGTTGAGTGTATGCATGTGTGCTCGATATCAAGCAGCCCCTAAAGAATGTCATCTTAAAGCTGTTAAAAGAATTGTGAGATATTTGATACACACACCTAACTTTGGCATTTGGTATCCTAAGAGGGCCTCTTTCGACCTTGTTGGCTATTCCGACTCGGACTATGCCGGTGACAGGGTTGATAGAAAGTCAACTTCGGGTACGTGTCAATTTCTTGGTCGATCCCTTGTATCTTGGTCCTCCAAGAAACAAAATTCGTATCATTATCTCTCGCCAAGCAGAATATATTGCTGCTGGTTCATGTTGTGCTCGGTTGCTATGGATGACACAAGCGCTTAAGGATTATGGGATACATGTGAGACATGTTCCTTGCTTTGTGACAATGAGAGTGCGATTAAGATTGGACACAATCCCGTGCAACACTCTCGAACGAAACATATCGAAGTTCGTCACCATTTTATTCGTGATCACATTGCCAAGGGTGACATCAATCTTAAGCATGTTCGAACTGACAAACAACTTGCTGATATCTTTACAAAACCTCTTGATGAGAAAGTGTTTTGTCGCTTAAGGAGTGAGTTGAACATCATTGATGCTTCAAACTTGGAGTGAAAACTCCATTGATGCATGCAAGGCATGAGCCTACTTGACTAATCCTTGATAATTCTCTTATGATGATGGTCATATGTCTTGGACACATTTGCCCCCTTGTATTGCATCTAACTCCTTGCAGGTACTTGGATGATCTACATTTCACAAGATTACCACAAACTCAAATCTTGAGTAATCTTGTCATTGACCAAGTATCTAGCCCTTTGGGATGTTGAGTTCAAGGAACACAATTCCACATATCCTTTTTGACATCTTATACATCTAGTATTTCACTCTTGTCAACTTGGATATCCTTGAGTATTTCCTTGCTTGCCTAACCCATGTAGGAAGATGAACTACACAAGTGGAAATGGTTCTTCAACTTCACATTCTATGAGCACCTACATCAAGTTCACCTACATGAGCAAAGCAACAACAAGCCCAAGGTATGTTCTTCACATCTTCAAGGAGCTTTGCTCAAAGACATGAGTATAAGCAGCTTCATAAGATGTGAACACATCAATGCTTAATCGAAAAAATGGCAACCCCATTTTGAGCTTAAACGATGAGTATGACCTATGATCAAATGTTCTCATTTGACTCCTAAGTCAATATACTCAAACATAGGTGACCTTGTCACCGACCTTATCTAGATGAAGTACATATGTTTTGGAGTTTTTGTTTTCTCTTATGTTCTCTCATTTCTATTCTTCATCTAGCAATCTTTTTCATTTCTATTCTTCTGTCTTTGTGAATATCCTTTTGGCTCTGATCAATTCCTTGAAAATCATTTACAAATTCATTGCAAATCCTTTGAAACATTCCTTGCAAAGTGAGCTGAATTATTTCTGCATATCCTTGGAATTAAACTCGGCGTCACCGATTTAAATACTTCGGTCTGACCGAAAAGGATCTGCCCTAAGTCTCTGACTTTCGGACTCACCGATCCATATCAATTCGGTGTCACCGATTTACATTCACCAGGATATCATCTTCTGCAGCTCAACTCAATGATTCTTTATGCATGTTTCTTATTGCCCTGTTGTGATTCTTCAGGATCCCACTTCTTTCCATCTTACCTGACCTTCCGAGTCTGCTGTCCTTTTCGGCACTTGATGTCAAAGGGGGAGAAGATTTAGGGGGAGATAAGGGAAGAAGAGAAGATTTAGGAGGAGAAGAAGAGCAATCTTATCTTAAGGGGGAGAGAATCACATCAAAGCTTTGTCGTGTTCCACATTGGAAATTACATTTGGCATCATTCTTTTGATTTTGCTCCTTCCATCACCTTCACAATTGATATCTTATGGAAAGCAAAATCTCTCAGAGTTCATTGAAAATCTTTTAGCTTCGGAGACATGTTTGCTGTTTCAAGCTTGTGCTCAATATGAGACACTCTTTATACATGTCATCCCTGGCTTGGTACTCTTGATGTTCTTCTTTGTTGGATGAAGAAATACTCTTGTGTTATCTAACCTTGTTTTCCCAAGCTTATTTCTTCAGGTACAATGCCAAGGAACCTCAAGGTAAGTATATGCATCTTGCAGAATGTGCATGATGGTGACTTGCTTGTGAATATCTGTTTGCAAGAAATCACCATGCACATATTGATATCACTCACTTCTTTTCATCTCGCTCTCGATGCATATGGCCAAGCTGCATGTAGCACATCTTGCTTTTCTCTCTTGTGTGCTTGTGGTAGTCCAAAACCATAATTTATGAAAATCTTGCACACTTGTAGGGGGAGCCTGTGTACTACATGTTTGTCAAAGCTTTAGTGATAATTCTGTCTTTCTTTCAATAAGCTTTGATGTCTTCTTTTGTGTGTTGCCATCAATTACCAAAAAGGGGGAGATTGAAAGCACATTTGCTCCCTGGGTGGTTTTGGTAATTAATGACAACATACTTTGTGGTTGGACTAATGCTTTTATCAAGTATGTTTCAGGAAGTTCAATCACATTGGCATGGCAAAAGGACTGAAGAGGTGGACCCCTAAAATGCTAAGGCAAGCATTGGCAAAAGCTCAAGACTCCATTTTTGGTTTAGTGATCCAAGATCACATTGAGTCTATAGGAAAGCCAATACTACTAAAAGGGGATGAGGTTATGATAATGATCTGGTTGCTCAAGTGCTTAGTGATACATCTCCTAAACTATCAGCAATTCTCACTTCCATAATACACTCATAAGTAATCTCGGCCCCACCGATTTCCTAAACTCACCACACCGAGATGAACCACCTCACCATATAGCCAAACCCTAGAAATCTCGGATTTTCCGATTCGAACTCGGTCTCACGAAACTTGGGTTATAAGCTTCAGAACCTTGTCATCAAATCGGTGTCACCGAGATGATGCAATCGGTCCCACCGAGATTGGCAAACCCTAGTCTTTGGAAGAATCGGACTCACCGAGATTGTATTTTCGGTCCCACGAAAATCCCAACGTTCACATGTTTTGAACTTTCGGTCTCACCGAGTTGTTAACCGGTCCGACCGAGATTGGTCAAATGTGTGTAGCAGTTGGATTTTGTGTGGAGGCTATAAATACCCTCCACCCCTCTTCATTCGTGGAGAGAGCCATCGAAAGAACTACCACTCCTACCTTACATTTACGAGAAGAAAACTACCTACCCTTGTGTTGAGATGAAGTAGCTCCACTCCCACCATATGAAGCTTGATCTCTAGCCTTCCCAAGTTGCTTTCCACTCAATCCTTTCTTCCACCACAGCCAAATCAGTGAGGAGAGTTGAGTGTTGGGGAGATTATCATTTGAAGCACAAGAGCAAGGAGTTCATCATCACCAACACCATCTATTACCTTTTGGAGGTGGTGCCTCCTAGATTGGTTAGGTGTCGCTTGGGAGCCTCCGTCGAGATGTGGAGTTGAACCAAGAAGTTTGTAAGGGCAAGGATATCGCCTACTTCGTGAAGATCTACCCGAGTAAGGCTAGCCCTCCGTGGGCGTGAGCCATGATGGCATAGACAAGGTTGCTTCTTCGTGGACCCTTCGTGGGTGGAGCCCTCCGTGGACTCTCGCAGCCGTTACCCTCCGTGGGTTGAAGTCTCCATCAACGTGGATTGACGATAGCACCACCTATCGGAACCACGAGAAAAATCTCCGTGTCTCCAAATTGCGTTTGATCTTCTCCACTTCTCTTTACTACTTGTGCAATTTACTTTCCGCTGCCCATACTCTAGAATTGCATGTGTAGTATGCTACTTGACTTGTGTGATATGCAAAATCTGCCAAAAACTTGTCTTTGTCAAAAGGCATAATTTTTATCTTGTCGAGTAGTCTAATCACCCCCCCTCTAGACACTCTCACCTTCTTCGATCCTACATGCTTGTTGTTCAAGAGGAGAGATGTCACATGTCTTCTTGAGGGGAAAGACATGTTCATATGTGCTTATTTGCATTAGCTCTATTCATTTGTTTCTCTGAGCTCTTATTTTGCATTTTGCTCTGATTTTCTATTCCCTATCTTCTCCCAGTATCCCATGCTAGATTCAGGGGGAGCAAGACTTCTAAGGGAAAGAAATTATTTAAATTCATTGCACATCTTTACCTTTGGGGACATGTCTATATTCAGTGTGGTACTTAGTACTCACTCTCTACATGTCATCCCAGTCTTGGTACTCTTGTGGTTTCTTTCTGTTTGCTCTGGCTAGTAGGTGCATCTGTGTTATCTAACCTTATCTTCACAGGTTCATTCCATTCTAAGCCAATTCAAGACCACAAGGTAAGTATATGCATCACAATCATGCGTATGAGGAATTCTTGCTGATGTACATACTTTTTGCAAGAAGGACTCATGAGCATGAAGGTACATTTCTCATACTCACATCATTTGCTCTGATGCATATAGCCAAGATACATGTAACACATTGCTTACGCTGTCATGTTTATGCAATCACATGCTTCTATATTCCATATTCACATGATTGCATACATGTAGGGGGAGCCTATGCTTGTTACATGTCTTTCCAAAGATTTGCTTGCTATTCTCTATATCTTTATCTAAAGCTTTGATGTATGTTGTCACCAATTACCAAAAGGGGGAGATTGAAAGCACAAGTGCTCCTTGGGTGATTTTGGTAATTAATGTCAACATATCTCTTGTTGGACTAACACTTCTACCTAGTATGTTTCAGACAAGTTCAACAATGGAGTGGCATGGACTAAAGGATGTGGAACCCCTTCTAGATGCTAAGGAAAAAGGATTGGCCCAAGCTCCAAGAACAAGACTCTACATTTTCTATTTTAGTGATCCAAGATCACATTGAGTCTATAGGAAAAGCCAATACTATCAAGAGGGGATGAGGTGTTGCTTAATGAGTTTCTTGCTCTACAGTGCTCAGTGATATGCTCCAAAGCCCTCAACTACTTTCTCACATCCACATATGACCTAAACCAAAAGTCAAACTCGGCCCCACCGATTCTTTCTACCCGGCGCCACCGAGTTCAGATGTCATAGCCACTTCCACAAATCCTAGGCAAATCGGTCCCACCGATAGGGATCTCGGTCTCACCGAGATGCGATTGTAATCTCTCTGTGTATGTCCATTACCAAAATCGGTCTCACCGACTTTGAGCAATCGGTACTACCGAGATTACAATGCAAACTCTCTGGTTAACTCATTACCAAAATCGGTCCTATCGAGTTTGTGTAATCGGTCAAACCGAGTTTGCCTGACCAACTCTCTGGTTAGCTTATTACCAAAATCGGTCTCACCGAGTTTGTGTAATCGGTCTCACCGAGATTACGTTATGCCCCAACCCTAACCATATTGGTCCTACCGAGTTGCATGTCGGTCCCACCGAAAATCCTAACAGTCACTAGATTTGCTAAATTGGTCTGACCGAGTTTACCAATTTGGTCCCACCGAGTTTGGCAAGTTGTGTGTAACGGTTAGATTTTGTGTGGAGGCTATATATATACCCCTCCACCCACTCTTCATTCATGGAGAGAGCCATCAGAACGAACCTGCACTTCCAACTTGCTATTTCTGAGACAGAACCACCTACTCATGTGTTGAGGCCAAGATATTCCATTCCTACCATATGAATCTTGATCTCTAGCCTTTCCCAAGTTGCTTTCCACTCAAATCTTTTTTCCACCAAATCCAAATCCTGTGAGAGAGAGTTGAGTGTTGGGGAGACTATCATTTGAAGCACAAGAGCAAGGAGTTCATCATCAACACACCATTTGTTACTTCTTGGAGAGTGGTGTCTCCTAGATTGGCTAGGTGTCACTTGGGAGCCTCCGACAAGATTGTGGAGTTGAACCAAGGAGTTTGTAAGGGCAAGGAGATCGCCTACTTCGTGAAGATCTACCGCTAGTGAGGCAAGTCCTTCGTGGGCGACGACCATGGTGGGATAGACAAGGTTGCTTCTTCGTGGACCCTTCGTGGGTGGAGCCCTCCATGGACTCGCGCAACCGTTACCCTTCGTGGGTTGAAGTATCCATCAACGAGGATGTACGATAGACCACACCTATCGGAACCACGGCTCAAAAATCACCATGTCTCCAAATTGTGTTTGAATCCTCCAATCCCTTCCTTTACATTCTTGCAAGTTGCATGCTTTACTTTCCGCTGCTCATATACTCTTTGCATGCTTGCTTGATATGTGTTGTGATTGTTAAACTTGTGCCTAAACTCCACTTGAACTTAAGGAAGTTAAAAACTGCAAATTTTTGGTACTTAGTGTCTAATCACCCCCCTCTAGACATGTAACGCCCCGGATTTGATGCGCCAGGTGTCTGCCAGTTATTCGCCATCATTTCCATGTCATTTGCTTGCGTGTTGCACTTTGCCATGTCATCTTCTGCATTTCATATCATGTCATCAGGTGCATCTCATTTCACATTCTTGTTCATCTCATGCATCCGAGCATTTTCCCCGTTGTCCGTTTTGCAATCCGGCGCTCCTATCTCACCCGGCGTCCCCTTTTGTATTCCGTTGTGAGCGGGTGTTAAACATTCTCGGAATGGATCGAGGTTTTCCATGCGGCCTTGGTATAGCACCGGTAGACCGCCTGTCAAGTTTCGTGCCATTTGGAGGTCGTTTGGTACTCCAACGGTTAACTGGGTAACCATAGAAGCCCTCTTTGAGTTGCAGCCCAACACCCCTTTCAAAGTGGCCCAAAAACCATCTAACTCCCCTCCATGCTCTCGGTCGTTCGATCACAATCGTGTGGGCGAAAACCGCACCTCATTTGAACTCTCCTAGCTCCCTCTACCTATAAATACACCTTCCCCTCCGAAATTTGCGGATGAATCCGCAGACGAAACCCTAAAAACCCCTCCCAGCCGCAGTCGGACACGTCCGGACCGCGCCCGGACATGTCCGCCCGTCACCCCGTCCAATAGGGCGCCGCCATCTCAGCGCCGCCGCCTCCGTAGCTAACGGAGCGCGCCACGTGGCGCCGCTGCCTCGCCGCCGCCCGCCGCCCCGCAGCCAGCAGCGAGCCCAGCGGGCGAGATCCGCCGCCGTCGCCCGCGCCCCCGCCGCCGGCGCTTCGCCGCCGCCCGCCGGCGCTTCCTCCGCCGCCGAGCTTCGCCCCGCGCCCGCCGCCGCGCCTCAACTCCTGCCGCCTCGCTCCGCCGCTTCGCCAGCCTTCCGCTCCGCGCCCGCGCCACAAACCACCCGCCGCCCAGCTTTCATGGCGGCCGCCCCGCCAACATCTCCCGCCGCCGTCCCGCCTCGCTCCGCTGGGACCAGCGCCGCCAACCCCGCCGCCGCCCCCGCTCCTCCGGCCTCCCAGCCTCGCCCGGCAGATCCGGCGGCGTGCCGGATCCGCCGCCCCTCACGGCCCCGCCTCTCCGGCGAACCTCGTCATCCGTGCCGCGGCGGTTGACTTTTCCCCGCGAGGTTGAAATTCTTCGAAGTACCCGGTTTCTCACATAATCATAGCATGTTCATCGCATTGCATCTCTACATCCGTAGCTCCGTTTCGTGCGTATAATATGTCAAATTGTTCGCCTCGACGAGTACATCATTTCATTCCATTGTATCATTTTCATTTGAGCTAATCTTGATGCCCGAAATGCTGTTGGAAGAGTGCATGTTGATGTTAATCTGCCGAAACTGTTATAACTTGCTCATTTATCATTTTTGCCATGATTGATGTGTGCATCTTATGAACATGAGTTCTACATGAATGTTGATCTATGCCATGCCATCTTTCCAGGGGTGCCAACCATGTATTTTTGTGAGTTGTGTGCTGAGTGTATCAAGCTTGTTAAGTAGGGTAGTTCTTTGTTCTTTGTTTTCTGACAGATTCTGTTATATTTTGTTGCTATGTTAACATGCTTCTACTAATCATTCTATGCATAATCTGGAGATGCTCTATAAACATGTTTTGATCTACATGTCATGCTCTATCCATTCAGGCCCTTGGTTGCAATTATAGCCTGCTGGAACATGTTCATATCTTGCTCCAAAGTTGCTTGATGATGTTGCTGTCAACCTGTTAACATAAAGTTCACTTGTTCCCATGTGTTTTCCTAGTGATCCATGTACCCTATGACCTTGCTCTTGCCATGCTTAGCTTCATAAACATGTCTTCTTGCTGTTGGTTGCCTTGCCATGCCATGTATTGCTCTGTGGTGAGTGGTTCAAGCTCACGAACATGCCTACTTATTGTTGTTCCTGCCATGTTTGAATCTGTAATATAACTTGCCATGTTTACATGGGTGCCATCATATTTTCTGTGCCTTTTTGGCTCCTGGTCAGTAAGGGACTTTTGATCTATGCTATTAGTAGATTCATGCCATGCCTTTGTTTGCCATGTTAAGCTCCTGTAACATGTTGTTTGATAGCTCTAAACATTGCAACTTTGATGTTATTTACGCTAAAGTGCAAGCTGTTATTATTTGCAGTATCTCCATGTCTTTTTGAGCATGTTCTAGTGATTTCTGGAGATAGCTCAGTGTTCATGTTTTGTTATGCTTTACCAGTACTTCATGCCCATGCCTTTTGTTATTATGTTCGGATGCTGTAGCTTATTGTTTTGATGCTTGCAAGATGCCTAGTTGCTGTTATGGACAGATTGTTGCTATGACTTGTATAGTGTGTGTGTGTGTTGCACCGTTGCTCCGTTTTGAGTGTGCTCTATATGAAACTTGTTTGTTTTTGCATGTAGTTTCATATTATCATGTTGCATCCTTGTTTTGGTGTGTTTGCTTGATGTTTGGGTGCATTTTGCATCAATGCCATGTTTAACTTGTTTTGCTCATATCTTCTAGCCCGTAGCTCCGAATCTAATGAACTTTATATGTAACTTGACTAGAATTTCGTGTAGATCATTGTGGTGCATCTTAACTTGCTGTTTAACAACTTGAACATAAGGTTTATTCAGTTCTGGACCAATCTCGAAATATGCATATGAGGACTTACCGGAATTGTTATATGTTGTTCCCGGCCTCATTTAAACTTGCCTTGATGTGTTGCTCTTGTATGCATCATCCCTTGCCATGAGTAGCTTCATGTAGCCTTGTCATGCATCATGCTTGTTGTGCATCATGTCTTGTTCATATGTGGTGTGTTTACCATGTTGTGTGCTTCTTCTCGATAGTTCCCGTTTTGTTGCGATCGTGAGGATGCGTTCGTCTACGTGTCTTCGTGGCTTCATCTTCTTCATGGACTCGTTCTTCTTCCTAGCGGGATTTCAGGCAAGATGACCACTACCCTGGATCTCACTACTATCATTGCTATGCTAGTTGCTTCGTTCTATCGCTATGCTGTGTTACCTATCTTTTGCTCATCAAGCCTCCCAAATTGCCATGAACCTCTAACCTTTGACACCATTCCTAGCAAACCATTGTTTGGCTATGTTACCGCTTTGCTCAACCCTTCTTATAGCGTTGCTAGCTGCAGGTGAAGTTGAAGATTTCTCCATGGTGGACAGGGTTATGTTGGATATCACAATATCTCTTATATTATTAATGCATCTATATATTTGGTAAATGGTGGAAGGCTCGGCCTTATGCCTGGTGTTTTGTTCCACTCTTGCCGCCTTAGTCTCCGTCATACCGGTATTATGTTCCTGGATTTTGCGTTCCTAACGCGGTCGGGTGATTTATGGGACCCCCTGACAGTTCGCTTTGAATAAAACTTGTCCAGCAAGGCCCAACCTTGGTTTTACCATTTGCCTCACCACCACCTACTTTTCCCTTGGGAGTAATTAACCCAAGGGTCATCTTTATTATAGCCCCCAGGCCAATGCTTGTCTAAGTGTTGGTCCAAACGAAACCACTTGCGGTGCCGCCCTAGGCAACTTGGGGTATCGTCGGTTGTCGACGTCTTGCTCATCCGGTCGTGGCACGAGGCGACATCTGTGCGGCTACTATCAGGATGTCGGCACGCCGGGAGGCTTTGCTGGTCTTGTTTTACCATTGTCGAAATGTCTTGTAAACCGGGATTCCGAGACTGATCGGGTCTTCCTGGGAGAAGGTCTATTCCTTCGTTGATCGCGAGAGCTTATCATGGGCTAAGTTGGGACACCCCTGCAGGGTATAAACTTTCGAGAGCCGTGCTCGCGGTTATGTGGCAGATGGGAATTTGTTAATGTCCGGTTGTAGATAACTTGACACCTGATCCGAATTAAAACGCATCAACCGCGTGTGTAGCCGTGATGGTCTCTTCTTGGTGGAGTCCGGGAAGTGAACACGGTTTCCGTGTTATGTTTGACGTAAGTAGGTGTTCAGGATCACCTCTTGATCATTGCTAGTTCATGACCGTTCCTTTGTTTCTCTTCTCGCTCTCATTTGCGTATGTTAGCCACCATATCATGCTTAGTCACTGCTGCAACCTCACCACTTTACCCCTTCCTTTCCCATTAAGCTTTGCTAGTCTTGATACCCATGGTAATGGGATTGCTGAGTCCTCGTGGCTCACAGATTACTACAACAACAGTTGCAGGTACAGGTTCATGCGATGATCATGACGCGAGAGCGATGCTTGCTTGCGTTGAGTTCTTCTTCTGCTTCTTTGATCAGGGGATAGGTTCCAGGTCGGCAGCCTGGGCTAGCAGGGTGGATATTGTTTGAGTTTCTGTTTATAATTCATCCGTAGTCGGATGTTGCTCTTGTATGTTGGATTGTTGTATTCATGTGGCTTTGTATGCCTTATGTATGTATCCCCATCTATTATGTAATGTTGATGTAATGATATCCACCTTGCAAAAGCGTTCCAATATGCGGGTCTATCCTTGGTGGGACCTTCAAGTTCCTTTTGGATAGGGTCGCATATTGGGCGTGACAAGTTGGTATCAGAGCCTCGACCGACCCTAGGAGCCCCCCTTGATTGATCGTGTAGTTTGGCCGTTGTTGAGTCTAGAAGAAAACTATTTTCGGAGTCTAGTTATATCGGAGAGTAGGAATTCTTTTTACTCCTCAGCCCCTTCGTCGCTCTGGTAAGGAATCTTGACGTAGTTGTTTTGAACTACTCCTCTTCCCTTTCAAAATTTTCTTTAGGTTCACGTAGTTGGTTTTCCGATCGTTGGGTCTCAGCTCTTTTTATCCGGTGCATTTCTCGTCAAGTTGACTCAAGCCCCTTCATCTTTGAGTTCAATCCTCAGTTGTTTCTTTTCCCACCCGCCCACCTTTTTTCTCCTCGGAGCCGGAGTTCGTAGTCGAGTATCCATCCTACTCGTGCGAAGTCTTTGCTTTCTTTCCTCGATGATTTCAACCGGTGTTTCCTCTTGAAGATATTCATCGGTCCCTCTTCCAAGTTGTCTTTGTTTTCCCGCCCTCCCACCCTTTCTTCTTCCCAGAGTCTGAGCCACTTTCGAGCATCATTTCCATTCGTGCGGAGCCTCTTCAGTCTTCCCTCATTTATTTCAACCGGTGAATTCTCGTCTCGTTCGACATTCTTCATCTATTTTTCTTTTCCGGTGGTTTCAATTCAAGTTTTTCGGGTTGATCATATTCTTTCTCTCGGCTCAAGTATTTCCCTTTGCTCGTTCGCCTCTCACCATTTTACCCTTCCGGAGTATGATGCACCAGAACAATTCAAATATTTCAATCATCCATTGCATCATCTATCTTTTCAACATCCCTTTCAACGGTGTTTTCTCTTTTCAGTGGGCCCTAACCCACAAGTCTTTTCCCGGGATCTTACCTGACTCTTCTGATTCCCCCGGAGTTATTCTAAATTCTTTTCAAGTGTGACGTAAGAATGAATTTCATCAGTCACATGTTTTTCCAAGATCTTTTCAAATCATTTCATTGTTGGTTCAACCTTTTTGCTTTTCTTTCTTCCGAAGTATCTCAGTAATTTTGGTGGTGTTTCTCGTCATCATTTGAAGATCGAAGAAGAGTTTTTCCTCTAAATCTTGCCCGTTCTCTCGAAGATTTGCGGTTCTAACTTCATGTTATCCTCTCGAATTATTCCATTCGGTAGATATTCTTTTCATCCATCCAGAGCATTTCAGGAGTTGCTTTCTCTCTCGATCATCCGGAGGTCATCTTTTCGGAAGATTTCTTCATTCTAAGTTTTCAGCTTCAGTCGTCTCAATATTATCTCGGTGCTTCGTTCAAGTGTTCTTTAATCAGCTCATGATCTCTTTATTCTTTTGCATCTAAATCCCCTCAAGCATATTTGTGCTTCTAATTCTTCCCGGTGATTCATTCTCTTTCGTCAGTCATTTTCGAATTCTTACGGTGGTTTGTTCAAGATTCTTTTTCCTTCATTATCATTTTAATCCATTCGTTCTTATCAATCCTACCGGTGGTTCATGAAGACCTTCTCAAGTTTGTGATATGTCACTTCTCAATCCTTTTCTTCGGAGTTTGCTCTTGAGGAATAAATTCTAGTTCCAAGTGTTTCATCATTTCTTTCCCGGAGTTCAAAATCTCCTCGGCCATCTCGTCGGAACCTCCATCTAAATCATCGCAGGGCCTTAATCTTATTCTTTCCATCCTTGAATTCTATCGCATCATCCTTTTGTCACCGGAGTTCTTCATGGTAGTTCTTCATGATTTAATTCATTCTTAAAGAGTTAATCAAGTGCCATTCCATCCTCTCAAGCTCGTGTTCTATGCTTTCCATCGTCAGCCGGAGTGCTGCCTAAAACCTTTCAGTCTTATTCGTTTATTTTCTCATTCTAACCACTCCAGTTAGAACGAGTCGTTTCTTAGTCTATCTGTTTCTATGAGCTTTCAATTCTTGTCATTCTCGCCGTTCCTCTCTTTTCTCGAGTGCTCTTGATTCTTTGCTTCTTCTCTTGAGTTCTTGTTTCACCTCATCCCTTTTCCCTTCCGTCTCAGTCCTAAGATCTCGGGACGAGATCTCTTGTTAGTGGAGGAGTGTTGTAACGCCCCGGATTTGATGCGCCAGGTGTCTGCCAGTTATTCGCCGTCATTGCCATGTCATTTGCTTGCGTGTTGCACTTTGCCATGTCATCTTCTGCATTTCATATCATGTCATCAGGTGCATCTCATTTCGCATTCATGTTCATCTCATGCATCCGAGCATTTTCCCCGTTGTCCGTTTTGCAATCCGGCGCTCCTATCTCACCCGACGTCCCCTTTTGTCTTCTGTTGTGAGCGGGTGTTAAACGTTCTCGGAATGGACCGAGGTTTGCCAAGCGGCCTTGGTATAGCACTGGTAGACCGCCTGTCAAGTTTCGTGCCATTTGGAGGTCGTTTGGTACTCCAACGGTTAATCGGGTAACCGTAGAAGCCCTCTTTGGGTTGCAGCCCAACACCCCTTCCAAAGTGGCCCAAAACCCATATAACTCCCCTCCATGCTCTCGGTCGTTCGATCACGATCGTGTGGGCGAAAACCGCACCTCATTTGGACTCTCCTAGCTCCCTCTACCTATAAGTACACCTTCCCCTCCGAAATTCGCGGATGAATCCGCAGACGAAACCCTAACAACCCCTCCCAGCCGCAGTCGGACACGTCCGGACCGCGCCCGGACATGTCCGCCCGTCACCCCGTCCAATAGGACGCCGCCAACTCAGCGCCGCCGCCTCCCGTGGCCAACGGGAGCGCGCCACGTGGGCGCCGCCAGCTCACGCGCGCCGGCCGCCCGCAGCCCGCAGCGAGCCAGCGGGCCAGATCCGCCGCCGTCGCCTGCGCGCGCGCCGCCCGCTGCCGGCGCTTCGCCGCCGCCCGCCGGCGCTTCCTCCGCCGCCGGGCTTCGCCGGTAGCGCCCGCCGCCGCGCCCTCCGACTCCCTACCGCCTCGCTCCGCCGCTTCGCCAGCGCGCCCCGCTCCGCGCCCCGCGCCACAAAGCCACCCGCCGCCCGACACGCTATGGCAGCCGCCCCGCCAGCATCTCCCGCCGCCATCCGCCTCGCTCCGCTGGGACCAGCGCCGCCCGGCCCGCGCCGTCGTCCCGCTCCCTCCGGCCTCCCCTGGCCTCGCCCCGGCCAGATCCGGGCAGGCGTGCCCCGGATCCGCCACCCCCTCGCCGGCCCCCGCCTCTCCGGCGAACCTCGTCATCCGTGCCGCGGCGGTTGACTTTTCCCCGCGAGGTTGAAATTCTTCTGTCCCCGGTTTCTCACATAATCATAGCATGTTCATCGCATTGCATCTCTGCATCCGTAGCTCCGTTTCGTGCGTATAATATGTCAAATTGTTCGCCTCGACGAGTACATCATTTCATTCCATTGTATCATTTTCATTTGAGCTCATCTTGATGCCCGAAATGCTGTTGGAAGAGTGCATGTTGATGTTAATCTGCCGAAACTATTATAACTTGCTCATTTATCATTTTTGCCATGATTGATGTGTGCATCTTATGAACATGAGTTCTACATGAATGTTGATCTATGCCATGCCATCTTTCCAGGGGTGCCAACCATGTATTTTTGTGAGTTGTGAGCTGAGTGTATCAAGCTTGTTAAGTAGGGTAGTTGCTGTTGTTGTTTTCCTGACAGATTATGTTATATTTTGTTGCTATGTTAACATGCTTCTACTAATCATTCTATGCATAATCTGGAGATGCTCTATAAACATGTTTTGATCTACATGTCATGCTCTATCCATTCATTCCCTTGGTTGCAATTATAGCCTACTGGAACATGTTCATATCTTGCTCCAAAGTTGCTTGATGATGTTGCTGTCAACCTGTTAACATAAAGTTCACTTGTTCCCATGTGTTTTCCTAGTGATCCATGTACCCTATGACCTTGCTCTTGCCATGCTTAGCTTCATAAACATGTCTTCTTGCTGTTGGTTGCCTTGCCATGCCATTTATTGCTCTGTGGTGAGTGGTTCAAGCTCACGAACATGCCTACTTATTGTTGTTCCTGCCATGTTTGAATCTGTAATATAACTTGCCATGTTTACATGGGTGCCATCATATTTTATATGCCTTTTTCGCTCATGGTCAGTAAGGGACTTTTGATCTATGCTATTAGTAGATTCATGCCATGCCTTTGTTTGCCATGTTAAGCTCCTGTAACATGTTGTTTGATAGCTCTAAACATTGCAACCTGATGTTATTTCTGCTAAAGTCTGAAACTGTTATTATTTGCAATATCTTCATGTCTTTTTGAGCATGTTCTAGTGATTTCTGGAGATAGCTCAGTGTTCATGTTTTGTTATGCTTTACCAGTACTTCGTGCCCATGCCTTTTGTTATTATGTTGGGGTGCTGTAGCTTATTGTTTTGATGCTTGCAAGATGCCTAGTTGATGTTATGGACAGATTGTTGCTATGACTTGTATAGTGTGTGTGTGTGTTGCACCGTTGCTCCGTTTTGAGTGTGCTCTATATGAAACTTGTTTGTTTTTGCATGTAGTTTCATATAATCATGTTGCATCCTTGTTTTGGTGTGTTTGCTTGATGTTTGGGTGCATTTTGCATCAATGCCATGTTTAACTTGTTTTGCTCATATCTTCTAGCCCGTAGCTCCGAATCTAATGAACTTTATATGTAACTTGACTAGAATTTCGTGTAGATCATTGTGGTGCATCTTAACTTGCTGTTTAACAACTTGAACATAAGGTTTATTCAGTTCTGGACCAATTTCTAAATATGCATATGAGGACTTACCGGAATTGTTATATGTTGTTCCCGGCCTCATTTAAACTTGCCTTGATGTGTTGCTCTTGTATGCATCATCCCTTGCCATGAGTAGCTTCATATAGCCTTGTCATGCATCATGCTTGTTGTGCATCATGTCTTGTTCATGTGTGGTGTGTTTACCATGTTGTGGGCTTCTTCTCGATAGTTCCCGTTTCGTTGCGATCGTGAGGATGCGTTCGTCTACGTGTGGTTCGTCTTCGTGGCTTCATCTTCTTCATGGACTCGTTCTTCTTCCTAGCGGGATTTTAGGCAAGATGACCGCTACCCTGGATCTCACTACTATCATTGCTATGCTAGTTGCTTCGTTCTATCACTATGCTGCGTTACCTATCTTTTGCTCATCAAGCCTCCCAAATTGCCATGAACCTCTAACCTTTGACACCATTCCTAGCAAACCATTATTTGGCTATGTTACCGCTTTGCTCAGCCCTTCTTATAGTGTTGCTAGCTGCAGGTGAAGTTGAAGATTTCTCCATGGTGGACAGGGTTATGTTGGGATATCACAATATCTCTTATATTATTAATGCATATATATATTCGGTAAAGGGTGGAAGGCTCGGCCTTATGCCTGGTGTTTTGTTCCACTCTTGCCGCCCTAGTTTCCGTCATACCGGTATTATGTTCTCGGATTTTGCGTTCCTAACGCGGTCGGGTGATTTATGGGACCCCCCTGACAGTTCGCTTTGAATAAAACTTGTCCAGCAAGGCCCAACCTTGGTTTTACCATTTGCCTCACCACCACCTACTTTTCCCTTGGGAGTAATTAACCCAAGGGTCATCTTTATTATAGCCCCCCCCCCCGGGCCAATGCTTGTCTAAGTGTTGGTCCAAACCAGAGCCACTTGCGGTGCCGCCCCTAGGCAACTTGGGGTATCGTCGGTTGCCGTCAGACGCATTGCTCATCCGGTCGTGGCTCGAGGCGAGATCTGTGGCTACTATCGGGATGTCGGCACGCCGGGAGGCTTTGCTGGTCTTGTTTTACCATTGTCGAAATGTCTTATAAACCGGGATTCCGAGACTAATCGGGTCTTCCTGGGAGAAGGTCTATTCCTTCGTTGATCGCGAGAGCTTGTCATGGGCTAAGTTGGGACACCCCTGCAGGGTATAAACTTTCGAGAGCCGTGCTCGCGGTTATGTGGCAGATGGGAATTTGTTAATGTCGGTTGTAGATAACTTGACACGATCCGAATTAAAACGCATCAACGCGTGTGTAGCCGTGATGGTCTCTTCTCGGTGGAGTCCGGAAGTGAACACGGTTTACGTGTTATGTTTGGCGTAAGTAGGTGTTCAGGATCACCTCTTGATCATTGCTAGTTCACGACCGGTCCTTTGTTTCTCTTCTCGCTCTCATTTGCGTATGTTAGCCACCATATCATGCTTAGTCGCTGCTGCAACCTCACCACTTTACCCCTTCCTTTCCCATTAAGCTTTGCTAGTCTTGATACCCATGGTAATGGGATTCTTTGAGTCCTCGTGGCTCCTGATTACTACAACAATTGCGTGTACAGAGTTCATGCGATGGTCATGACGCGAGAGCGATGCTTGCTTGCGTTGAGTTCTTCTTCTGCTTCTTCTTTGATCAGGGGATAGGTTCCAGGTCGGCAGCCTGGGCTAGCAGGGTGGATATTGTTTGAGTTTCTGTTTATGATTCATCCGTAGTCGGATGTTGCTCTTGTATGTTGTATTGTTGTATTCATGTGGCTTTGTATCCCCATCTATTATGTAATGTTGATGTAATGATATCCACCTTGCAAAAGCGTTCCAATATGCGGGTCTATCCTTGGTGGGACCTTCGAGTTCCTTTTGGATAGAGTCGCATATTGGGCGTGACAAGACACCTCTTCTCGATCCCTTTCAAAGAGGCAGGCGGAGCAAGAAGAGATGGACAATGGGGCATCTCGCCCCTCCGTACTTATAGCCCGAGGGAGGCCAACCGTCGACCTCCATGATCGCAGGTAATGATGACTCTTTTTGCATGCAGCAGGGACTCGTCAAATCGGGCAGTTGCCGAGGCAGCATGGGGAAGCGGAGACGCCCACGTCCAATTCGTCGCCACACATCGACCAAGGCCACAGGCTGTGGGGGCCCGCGGCGCTCTGCACTTTCCCTTTGGATTTGCTGCTAAGCCAAGTACGAGCACGTCTTGGGCCCGGGGGCTACTATCGGCGTTCTGGGAACGGGGGTCCCAGACTTGCCTGCCTACGGCCTGCAGCGTGGCTCAACCAGTGGCCCAGTACGACCCGTCTTCATCGCCAACACTCAAGACCCTCGCGAGGGGCCGAGCCTCGCGGGGCAGACGACGCAAGGCCTCCTCAGGAGTGGCCTCGCCAGGCAGGCTCGTGAGGAGGCGGAGAGATCAAGGCAAGGGGTACCTCGCGAGGTGCCCGTGACGCAAGCTGAGGGAGTCCTGGACTAGGGGGCGTCCAGATAAGCCGAACTATCATCTTTGGTCGGAATCCAAGACTATGAAGATACAAGATTGAAGACTTCGTCCCGTGTCCGGATGGGACTTTCCTTGGCGTGGAAGGCAAGCTCGGCGATACGGATATGTAGATCTCCTACCATTGTAACCGACTACTGTGTAACCTAACCCTCTCCGGTGTCTATATAAACCGGAGGGTTTTAGTCCATAGGACGAACAACAATCATACCATAGGCTAGCTTCTAGGGTTTAGCCTCTTTGATCTCGTGGTAGATCTACTCTTGTACTACCCATATCATCAATATTAATCAAGCAGGAGTAGGGTTTTACCTCCACCGAGAGGGCCCGAACACAGGTAAAACATCGTGTCCCTTGTCTCCTGTTACCATCCGCCTAGACGCATAGTTCGGGACCCCCTACCCGAGATCCGCCGGTTTTGACACCGACATTGGTGCTTTCATTGAGAGTTCCTCTGTGCCGTCGCCATCAGGAAGGATGCCTCGTCCCGTCTTTAAAGACGGCACCGTTGCTAAAAGGAGCTTTGGCCATCGGCCAAACTATCCAGCTAGGCGATTTTCTTATGACCGCCTGTTCGGCCGCCGCGCCGATGATGACTTCTCGGGTCATCAAAAGCAATCTTCACGTCAACTCGGAACTCGCCGAGCAGCTAGATCCGATGGAGCTCTTCTCCTTAAACGAGCTCTTGGATCGCATCGCCGCCTTGGGAGTCGCTACAGACTATGATCAGATTGGGCCTAAACCGATCTGAGAGAGATCAACTCTCCCCAGGCTACCCACCACGTTGTTGTGGTGGAGGAACAGCATGGCGACTCTTCTTCTATATTAAGGACTAGCTATGTCCGGATTCCCGACCCCTCCATGCCGGATTCCCGCGGAGGGACGGACGTCGATCAAGTCCTGAACCTAAAGTCAGGCAGTGGGCTGGATTCATTGGACAATATCCCAAAACCCAAGATTCCATGTTCGAAAACTTTTCGGCCTTTCAGTCTTAGATTGGACGGGGTTCCGAATTTAATTCCACCTGCCCACCCAAACATAAGCGATCTATCCCGAATCCTGCAAGAGCCCGCTGAAACAGTACACCATTACTGGGCCAGATTCCTCCTGGTTATGGACAGGATAAAGGATTGTCGCGAGGAAGACGCAATTTAACTTTTCTGCAATAATTGCACGGACAAGGGACTCCAACAACGCAGACGAATACGAGGCCCTTCTACATGGCCTCCGGATGGCGGTCTCCATGGGCATTAAACGCCTAGAGGTGCGCGGGGATTCGAACCTCGCGATATCCCAAATAAATGGAGACTTCGACGCCAAGGATCCGAAAATGGCAGCTTACCGTAATGCCATCCTAAAAATGTCAGCTCGGTTTGAAGGGCTTGAATTTCACCATATAGCCGGGATAATAACCAGGCGGCGGACGTATTGGCACGCACTGGCGCAAAGTGCGATGCCGTCCCTCCCAATATCTTCCTAGAGCGGCTGTTCAAGCCATCCGTACTATGGGAAGGGGATTCCGGAAACAACAATCCGGACCCAACCGCACCGCCCGACACCGGACATTCTGACACAATCGGTGGCTCTGCCAATGAAACAACACCCTCATTACGAAATAATGGCAGTCATTGCCCGTGGACGAGCCATTCCTAGCCTACTTAACTAGGCGGGAACTTCACGAGACCAAAATGAGGCCCGCTGCATAATACAGCGATCTAAAGCATATAAGGTCCATGAGGAGAGCTTTATAAGAAAAGCACAACCGAGTCCTTCAAAGGTGTATCTCCGAAGAGGAAGGCGAAATCTTAAGCTGAAATTCATGTCGGACTCGGTGGGCACCACGCCGCAGCTCAGGCCCTTGTAGGCAAGGCCTTCCATACAGGATTTTAATGGCCGGCGGCGAGGCGGATCTGCAGGACTTAGTCCAACGATGTGTCGGTTGCCAGCTCTTTGCTAATCAAAGCCACATGCCACCCACCGCCCTCAAAACTATACCCATCACACGGCGTTCATGATGCAGGGGCTTGACATGGTTGGACCCCTTAAAGGAGGAACCCACAAGCAAAAATACCTATTGGTCATGGTGGATAAATTCAACAAATGGATAGAGGCCAAGCCAGTTAAGACGGCCGAATCCGGACCCGTGATAGACTTCATATTAGGGGTATTACACCGTTACGGCGTCCCCCATAGCATCACCACTGATAACGGCACGAACTTCACGGCCGACGAGGTTAAACTCTGGTGCAAAAATATGGGCATCAAGCTCGACTACGCTTCAGTCTATCACCCTCAAACTAACGGTCAAGTCGAACGAGCAAACGGTCTAATCATGAGCGGCATTAAACCCAGACTAGTGCGGTCCCTTAAGGAATCTAACACGCACTGGGTAGAGGAGCTCAACTCCGTACTCTGGGGGCTGCGGACCACGCCGAATCGCACTACCGGATTCACACCATTTTTTATGGTATACGGCGCAGAGGCAGTTTTGCCCTGCGACATAATTCATGACTCACCTCGTGTGCGCATGTACGAAGAAAGAGAAGCCGAGCTGGATCGGCAGGACAGTTTGGACGCCTTAGAGGAGGAGCACGACGTGGCAAAAGCTCGTTCCGCATTCTATCAACAGCAGGCTCGAAGATATCAAAGCAGAGAAGTATGGGCCAAAACTTACAATGTCGGCGAACTACTTCTCGCTGCGGACAAGAAAAGGACAAACTCAAGCCCAAATGGGAAGGTCCCTTCATCATCGACCAAGTCGACGGCGGGCGTACCGTCTGCAAACGCATCGGATAACCGACTCGAGCGAACCCATGGAGCGCAGCCCGTCTCCGAAGATTCTCGCCTAGCGCCGAACTCGAGTTCGTCTCCTTCCTCCGTCTACATTTTATACTTTAGCTGTCTTTTATTTCTCTCCTTCTCCTCCCTTTTCTCAAAGCCTTTGGAGGCTTGCCCGCGCGTGTTACACACACTTGGCGTGCTACTCGCACTCATTATACAGGGGCTTCTTTAATGAAGCTTATTTGTCGGGCTTTATGCCCAACACACATGTCACACTTCGCATGTACCTTTTATTCACCATTATATGCATCGATATGACTTAAGTTTTGGCCAAGCTGGGTTGCTCGGCTCTGTGCTTACCCTCACGTTCTGATTGTTCGGCTAGGAGGTAAAGGAGCACCTCTGCGCTTATTCTTGCCGGGTCACCGGATGTGTACCTCAGGACTGGGTGAAGCGAAAGCTAAGCGTTCTTAAGGGAATATTCGGTCGGTAAATTAAAAGATGATTTCCTACCTATTTATTTATCTGCCCCTAGATGCTTTCCTGCTTTTTTCGCAGTCCAGACATGCACTTTAGGGCATGCCTCCCAAGGAAAGGAACCCCTAGCGGAACTATTCTCCCTGGAAGATGTTTCTTACTAACCATGTAATATAATATAACTAGTTGGGCACTTGTCTGATAAAGCACTTATGACCCCTACGCCTAGTCTCCATGCATGCCCCAGTTCTTACATAACCGCGAGGGTATTTGGACACACTCCGGACTGTTGGGTCCCGAGGTTGAAGCGAAAAGGTCCGCTACGACAAACGATCTACAATCTGGCTAGAAGGCAATTTACATGTCATTTTAAATTACATAGTCAAATTGACTGATCGTACTCCTCTTCAATACCATCTAATAGGCTGTCCAGTTTATAGTCCCGCTGGGAATACTTTGCGGCCAACTCTACTTGGCCGTACACTAAGCTCACAGGGATCTCCTTCCCATCGGGCCCCATAGGTCCGACCTCGGCCATGTGGTTTGGGTCAGCCCTCGTGTACCGCGTCTTCACCATGGCCCAGGCCTCCCTGGAGCCTTGAAGGCAGGCCGATATCTTCCATAGCCAGAAGCGCCACCGTGCTCCCTGAAGCTTCTCTGCAAGCTCTCCAAGGCCTTTGGGTAGGGAGATGGATGGCCACAAGGCCTGGGCGACACCTCTCATCACCTGCCGAACTCGTTCGTGCGATTCTGACAACTTCGGGAAGTAGGTCACCCGTTGAACCGGGCATTTCCTCTGCAGGACGACCTGTGAGCATACCTACAGACATATTTCTGTTAATCGACTTCCTCGTCGAACTCTTCTTTTCAAAAGTTTGCTCAAGCACTTACTGTAAATGCCGCGACGAAGCTGCCGATTCTCCTTAACGGAGTCAAACAGCTGGGCTCGAACATCCTTCAGCTCCTCACCCAGCTGGGTGTTGGCATCTTGGAGATTATTCTTCTCTTGCCTCACCCTTGTAAGCACACTCTCGCCAGCCTTTAACCGTCGAGTAGCTGTTGCCTGTCCGGATCTAGTCCGGCGCCATCTGCAATATTATTGTCAAACTTATACACACGCCGCATTTAGCAAATAACTTCTCTTTTGAAGCATATATTACTAGAGGGAGTCTCTGTGGCTTCCCCTGTCGTGGCCAGTACGGCCTCAAGTTGGGCCTTGCACTCTTGAAGCTCCTGGGACAGTTGGGTATTCTTTTCGGTAAGATCCTGCATAACAAATGATCCTTAAATCAGTTATTTTAACTATTTTAAGTCTCGGGGGCTACTGGCATATATAACTATCAAAATTACTCACCCGTATGTCTTTCACATACTGCTCCGTGGCTCTGGCTAGACCATCTTGAGCGGCACGGAGGTGCGCATCTCCCGAATTAAAGGCATTCAATGCCTCTTGGGAGAAACATGCGTCACGAAGAATTGTCCGGCGGCGCCTGTGATTTATGGGACTCTCCACCTCAGATTTGGTGGCGGACAATCTGTTGGCATCCTCCGTTGGAGGACCATCCGACGCGTGCCTTGTGTTCGCCTTCCCTTTCGGACCTGGCTTTGAAGCCCGGCTGGCGGAGGCTTGATTGGCAACCTCTCCGGACACAGTCCGGCGAGCGCTCTTTTTCCAGAAAAGATCACGAGCGTTAGTATGCCTTCCAGGAACCTTTCCTTGAAACACGATGGCACGCCATACCGTTGCGGCGACGTCTCAGTCCGCACCGCACTTCTTTTCCGCCTGCTAGGCCGAGCTGCCCCTTGTTGGCCAGCCGCCGCGGGCTCGGCTTCCCACCTCAAAGGCACCTCCAGCGGAACACCATTGGTATGCGGTGATCAGAAATAAGCACGGATGGGTCATGGTATCAGGACTTCGGTCATAGTTACCTGGGAAGCTGGAAATATTCCGGAGTAGTCGGCCGTAATGGCAACCAAAGCATTGTCGATGCTAAGTTGGTGGAACACCCCATCGATCAGCTCCACCTTTATGTCCGGATCCTCTTCGGAGGCCGCATCAAGGGACCGTTCCGGATCCTCGGGTTGTGGAGCCGGGCTGTGTATATCCTCTACCGCCCGGCGCAGTTCCTGCGTCGAAATCACAAAATGAGATACTTAAACCATGGGAATGGGGATCGGATAGGCAAAAAGAAATGACCGCTTACCCAGCTTCGAGGATTGTTCATAGAAAACCCGTTCAGTGGACTAACACAGAGAAAATCCTCATTTTCCCCTTTGTACAGGCCGGACAAGATCTTCACCAGATCGGCAACCGATCCCGGCCCCTTATGGCCATGGCGGGTGGCATCATCCTCCCCGTTGAAATCCCACATGGGGTAGCCCCTATACTGGAGCGGCTGCACCCCCCGCATAATGCACGTGGCCATGACTCCGATCATAGTCAGGCCAGAATGAGCTAACAACCTTATTCGGCTCATCAGATAGAGGACATCCCTGTCATTTTCCCTCTGGGGGCTCCGCGGGCGCCAACTTAGGCGTTTCTTCAAGGGAGCATTGCTGAACTCTGGGAGGCCGGTCCGAATGGGATCCGGTAGCGGGGCGTCTTCTACATAAAACCATTCCGAAGGCCAGTCTTCGGACGCCTTCTTCGGGGTTCCAGATAGATATCCGGTCCCGGCGATGCGCCATAGTTTGGCTCCGCCCACTTGATATATTGACCCCTCATGAGAACGGAGTACGAGGCAGAATAATCTCTTCCACAGTGCAAAATGAGCCTCGACGCCCAAGAACAGTTCGCAAAGGGCCACGAAGCCCGCGATGTGCAGAATGGAGGCAGGCGTAAGGTGGTGCAGCTAGAGGCCGTAGAACTCCAGGAGCCCCCGGAAAAACGGATGTATTGGAAATCCGAGTCCTCTTATTAGATAAGAGACAAAGCATACCCGCTCTCCTTTGGAGGGATTGGGGACGCTCTCCGCCTGCTTTCTGCCCTTATAGGTGGCGAGTCCGGCTCGAACCGGAACCATAAAGGCTAGGGGAAGAAATCCCTTGGCTTGGAGGGTCACTAACTCACTGTGCGGGACTGAGCATCTCTCCCAATCTCTAGGATGAGGGCTGGGAGCGCGAGAGGAGGAGCCGCGTCGACTGTCCATGATGGAATGGATTTTTGTCAGAGGTGCTCCGATGAATGCTCGTGGAGGGAGGATGGTGTGATTCGGATCTAGATCCTCGTCTCTTTTTATAGGCAGCTCATTTGCGCAGCTAGGGGGGAAAGTGTAAAAATGCCCTGGCTTTTCGCATTCGTTCGACATGCGGAAGATGGCCATTATTGGGCGTGGAAGCCAAGGAGCACAACATTTATAAGAAGCCAGACACTATTCGACAAGTACATGGAATTTGGAGAAGAACCCGCCTCGCAATGCGAAGACAATCACGGCGCGGACTCATCGTCATTGAAGCCTGGTTGGGGCTCTTGAGGAGTCTGGACTAGGGGTGTCCGGATAAGCGAACTATCATCTTTGGCGGACTCCAAGACTATGAAGATACAAGATTGAAGACTCCGTCCGTGTCCGGATGGGACTTTCCTTGGCGTGGAAGGCAAGCTTGGCGTCTGGATATGTAGATCTCCTACCATTGTAACCGACTCTGTGTAACCCTAACCCTCTCCGGTGTCTATATAAACCGGAGGGTTTTAATCCGTGGGGCGAACAACAATCATACCATAGGCTAGCTTCTAGGGTTTAGCCTCCTTGATCTCGTGGTAGATCTACTCTTGTACTACCCATATCATCAATATTAATCAAGCGGGAGTAGGGTTTTACCTCCACCGAGAGGGCGAACACAGGTAAAAACATCGTGTCCTTTGTCTCCTGTTACCATCCGCCTAGACGCACAGTTCGGGACCCCCTACCCGAGATCCGCCGGTTTTGACACCGACACAAGCCATGACGATCGAGACCAGGCGGGCGCCAGCCTGCGTAGTGTCCTCGTTTCCTCTTTGGTGCAAAGGTGGCAAGCGCAGGCACGGAGTACCAAGGCATCAGACAAAGGTTTCCTTATCGGTGCAATGAGACCAAGACCAGCAGGACGGCAGGACGGAGGTCACCATGGAGCCCGAGATGGCGTCACCACTAGCACCTTTGGCAGTCAAAGACCACCTTTAGTCAGGATATCTTGTACTAGCTGTCCCCTTTCGAAATCGCCGTTGTTGGCTCCCTTCCCGCTCAATATTTGGGAAGAGGACCAGGGCCTCTATAAATAGGGCTAGCCACCACGGTAGAAAGCATCTGATCTAGAGGTTCATCCACACATCACCAAACACAAGAACACCTCTCCTCGCGAGGCTGTTCTTCCCATGTACTGTTCATCATTAGCCTAAGAGGCAATCCACCACACCACACACTAGATTAGGGTATTACACCACAACGGTGGCCCGAACCAGTATAAACCTCGTGTCTCTTGTGTTGTTCATCAATCTAGCTCAGAACCGCGGCGAGGCTGAGGGCATGTTCCGGTAGGGAGAGATCTTCTTGCGCACCCCAGAGTTCAAACCTTAAGGGTTTTGCCGGAACCCGATATCCGACAGCATCAGCATGCGTGTTAGTTTTCCTTTGTATTTGATGGAATGTTGTAACGGGGCAACCATGGAGTAGGAATGAAAATGGAGTGGGAAGTTTCCGTTTTTCCGGAGAAAAAAATGGAAGCGGAGAGAAACCAATGTTTTGTTTCGTTGGATCGCGCCATCGAGCAAAACCAATGTTTAAATCACGTCTGCCCCGTTCGTGTCTCACCCTCCTCCACGGCTCGACCCCACACGGTCGCTCGGCATGCCACTCGCCGCAAACCGAGTATACGATAACTTTCCCACCTGCTTTTCGATGGATCGCGCCATGGAGTACTAGCACTACTGGAAGAGATTCACGAGTTGGGGGAGGACAGCTAGCTGTAGCACGGACTTCCAAGAACTTTTTACATGCATGTTGTGGCCGGCTATTGCGACCTTTGAACGCGGAGCAGTCGCGTGCACCAGGAAGCAGCACGGGTAACGCTCTCTCGGCCGGCGCGTCGCTTCAATGTCGGCGCCAGTGAGAGGTCGCATCCGTTCTGGCCGGGCATGAATGCGGCACTGACCGCTTCGGGCGGGAAGCACGCGCGGGTGATGAAGAGGGTCCGGGTTGGTCAGGAGCGGTCGTGGCAGCGGTCCGGACGCCCGCAAACAAGAGATGTTGTACGTTAATATTGCCGCATATATAATTAACAACGTAAATAATGTGCCAGTTGGACAAATATGATTGGAGATGGAGATGGAAATGGAATTTTACGTAAACATGGATATGCATGTCTATGTCTATGTGTGTGTGCGCGACGACTCTCGCGACCTGGAAACGGGGGCGTGTTTTTGATCGAGTTTCCTTTCTTGGTACGTTAAAAAAAATTCCATTCTTAAATATTTGTCTTTCAAGTGGTTTGAAATAGGCTACCACATACGGATGTATATAGTCATATTTTACAGTGTAGATTCACTCATTTTGCTCTGTATGTAGTCATTTGTTGAAATCTCTAGAAAGACAAATATTTAGGAACAGAGGGAGTAGTAGTTTTCTTCACTGGGTACGTTAAATAAAGAGTTTCATTTTGTACTTACACAATTTAAAATGATTGTTATGGAGAGAATAAGAAAACCACTCCACTATATATTAGTCGCATACACGAGTACTATATGGACGCAGCTTCATTGACTTTAGTGCACCTGCCTTTGGGTTTATGACAGGTGGGCCCAAAATGTGGCTGGCCCACCTGTCATACAGCCAAAAGCAGGTGCAGTTAAGGCACCAGAGCTCAGTCCGTACTACAGTATATATATAAGCTAGAGCCTCAGCGCTTGTTCTCTAGGGTTTGCACTCTCCACACTCTCGTTGCACTACATATATATATACACGCTGGAGGCTCAGTGTTCCTTTGCTAGGGATTGCTATATTCATAGTCTCTCACCCTCTCTTCTCCAGATCTAAACAAGACTGCGTTGGCCTCTTGTCTCTCTCTCCCCCCTCACTGCTGGTGAAGGAGGCGTCCGGATCCCGTCGCACTGGGAAGGGGAGGAGGTGCAGCGTTCACTCTATCGCCTTCGGCGAGGGAGGCAATCCACTGCCGGCTATGCTGTTCTCTTTCACCCAGCGCCTATGCGTAGTGTGGGAAGATCCGGCCTCCCGCCGCACGCCTTGCCACATCCCAACGACCCTAAGGTATAAGTTTCTTGAAACCGTCATTGCTCTAGCTGCATGTGGATCTTTTTCGATCTGTAGTCGAATTTAGGTCTTGGTTCAAAGAGGAAAGAAAGGTAAGGTGGGGTGGAGCATGAATCTAGGACGTGGTTTAATGAGGAAAGGAGGGACGAAAAGTAGTATAGACTGGTTATCCAGCCGCTTTGTTGGTCAAAAAGGGGAAAAGGGGGTAACCCAGTACACACATCTGTAAGGAACCGATCTCTTTGTTGAAAAGGGAAAGAAACTGGGGGTCGAGTAGTTTGTGTAGGACTAGATTTGCTGCCGTCACATAGGAAAAAGGTTCAAAGAGAACAAATATGGGACCAACGCAGATATGCTGCTTGGCTACATACTCTGCATCACCCATTTATACGTGTGGACGCACATGGTGTTGGCATGTCCCATGTCCCATACAAATATTTTGTGTTGTTAATCTAAGAATGCCGCCAGAAAATTGAAGTAATGCCACTGTTAAAATTAAATTACATTTTTTTTAACAAATGTTGTTTTAAGAGAATGTCTCTGTTAATATGAATCAATGCAACCGTTTTAGAAATGCTACTATCCTTCTTTGTTTTCCATCAAGATAAGTTAGATGCTTCTTTCTTTCACCGTTTGTTTCATCCTCCTTTATCGGCAAGTAATTATTTCCTTTTTTGCCTCTGTTAAAACAGGGGTATCTATTCAACTTGTTGCTATAGGAAACTTAAACGTCACACCGTCGACTTTGCTTGATTTCAGTGCAACTGCACAAAGTGAGATTGGATTTTCTATTCGTGTTGGTACATTCGTATTTTATGTTGTGTGCATCATGACAGGTTGGTACTTGCCTTCATCCACATGATCGTGCAGTGTGTTTTGAGATATTGTACTACTTGTATTGGTACTATTTTAAATAAATGTTGAATTCAAGTTGTTATATTGATGTCTTTTCCATTAAGTAGTGAACAAAAATGGGACCAACCCAGACATGATGCTTGTTGCTTTGTTACAACAAACTCTGCATCACCCCCTTTATAAGTAGATGGAAGCACATGCTGTTGTTGCGCCCACTCTCCCCTGGAACTATTTATGCTTTTTGTTAATCTAACGCGGCTGATAAAATTAAGCAATGCCACTCTCAGAATTAACTACTGAATCTTAGTTCAAAACTGCAACACTTGTTATGGATTGGCGGGATTATCATTTTTGTGGCCGCATGTTTCATCCTCCTTTATTGGCCAGTAATTGATTTCTTTTTTGCCTCTGTTAAAACAGGGATATCTATTCAACTTGTTGCTATTGCGACATTTTGCTTCGCTTAATTTTGGTGAAACTGCACAAAATGAGATCGGATTTCCATATATGTGTTGAGATCTCTCTGAGATCTTCCTCACGAGTTGTTTCAAATCTTGGTCTTGAAAGGTCAGTACCGACTTTCCTCAGAATTAACTACTGAATCTTAGTTCAAAACTGCAACACTTGTTAGGGATCGGCGTGAGTACCATTTCTGTTAGGGATCGGCCGGAGTACATGTTTAAGAAATGTATTATTCGGATAATGCCTCTGTTATTATATATCAGTTAGAGCATTTTACAAATGGTACTATCCTGCTTTGTAGTTCTTTCTACATGTTTAACCAAGGTATTGTTAAGATAATGTCTTTGTTAAAATGAATCAGTCGCATTGTTTTAGTAATTATACTTTTCTGCTTTGTCGTTCTTTATACATGTTGAAACAAGGCATTGTTAAGATAATGTCTCAGTTAATATGAATGAATCACACTGATTGAGAATTGCTACTCTCCTGCTTTGTTTCCCATTAAGATAAGGTAGATCAGTAGATGTTTTTCTTCTGGGAGTACAAGTCATCAACCGTTATTTCTCAGTAATTGTTTCCCTTATACCTATTGTTGCTTATAGGGATATCAAAATTAAAGCTCGGTTTTATTCCGACTTTGATTTTAGTTGAACTGCACAAAAGGAGCCAATGTGTCTAAGGCAAACTGCTGCATTACTGGGTCCAGTTGGTCGTTCCACTTTGCAGAAAGAAGCAGTCACTGTTTGTGCTACATTACAGAAGGAATGATCGAGAAGCTTTACAGAGTATTATTAGACGTTGGTGACATGACTAGTCTACAGAGAGCATAGGCAACTCTACAACGCATGGAGTGCACTGGGCAAAGATTGCCCAAACAAATACAAGAAGCCAGGACAGGACTCCACAATCATAGACTTTACATATTTTGAATGGGAAAAGCTTGTCAAAGTTTAATCATTCATGGTAGCAAGAAGACATTAGTTTAATATATTGGAATTGGAAAACCTTGTCAAAATTTGCTCATTGATGTTAGCCAGAAGACATGCATTTGATATTTTTTAGTGCGACACCCTTTGCTGTGAGCAGCGTCGATCATTTTTTCCTATTCATATGTTCAGTTTAGAAGTAAATAGTTAATCTGCTGAGATATTCCTGTGTTAAGAGTTTGTTCTGAATATTGTCTATGTAATGCCGCCTTGTGTTTGATTGCAAAGTTGATCTTGGAATGTTGTGGCATGCGGCATCATGAGCTGTTCACCGTGCCTCCTGAGAATAATGCTTCGTATTGTTTTGCATGTCAATCTAATGCCAGTGATTTGCTTGTTAAGAAGATCATCCTCTTTGTAGGATCGTTGAAGGCAAGAGTGTCTAGAGGGGGGGTGATTAGACAACTCGACAAGATAAAAGTTTATGCCTTTTGATCAACATAAGTTCATAGCAAATTCACAATGAAGAACAAGTCAAGCATCATGCATACAAGTCGAGCAACATACTAAACATGCAATTCTAGAGTATAGGGCAGCGGAAAGTAAATTGCATGAATAGTAAGGGAGAGATTGTGAAGAGCAAACGCAATTGGAGACACGGAGATTTTTTCTCGTGGTTCCGATAGGTGGTGCTATCGTCAATCCACGTTGATGGAGACTTCAACCCACGGAGGGTAACGGCTGCGTGAGTCCACGGAGGGCTCCACCCACGAAGGGTCCACGAAGAAGCAACCTTGTCTATGCCATCATGGCTTACGTCCACGGAGGACTAGCCTTACTCGGGGTAGATCTTCACGAAGTAGGCGATCTCCTTGCCCTTACAAACTCCTTGGTTCAACTCCACATCATGACGGAGGCTCCCAAGCGACACCTAACCAATCTAGGAGGCACCACCCTCCAAAAGGTAATAGATGGGGTTGGTGATGATGAACTCCTTGCTCTTGTGCTTCAAATGATAATCTCCCCAACACTCAACTCTCCTCACTGATTTGGCTGTGGTGGAAGAAGGGATTGAGTGGAAAGCAACTTGGGAAGACTAGAAATCAAGTTTCATATGGTGGGAGTGGAGCAACTTGATCTCAACACAAGGGTAGGTAGTTTTCTTCTCGAAATGTAAGGTAGGAGTGGTAGTTCTTTCTGATGGCTCTCTCCACGAATGAAGAGGAGGTGGAGGGGTATTTATAGCCTCCACACAAAATCCAACCGTTACACACATTTGAGCAATCTCGGTTAGACCGAAGTTGACAACTCGGTGAGACCGAAAGTTCAAATCTTGTGAGCGTTGGGATTTTCGTGGGACGAAAATACAATCTCGGTTAGTCCGATTCTTCCAAAGTCTAGGGTTTGCCAATCTCGGTGGGACCGACTTTCTCATCTCGGTGACACCGATTTGAGTCTGAAGGTTCTGAAGCTTGGCAACACCAATTTCGAATGACCGAGTTTGGAATCGGAAAATCCGAGATTCTTAGGGTTTGGCTATATGGTGAGGTGGTTCATCTTGGTGTGGTGAGTTTGGAATCGGTGGGACCGAGATTACTTATGGGTTTATGTTGGAGTGAAAGATTGCGATAGTTTGAGAGATAAATCACTAAGCACTTAGAGCAACCAGATCATTATCATAACCTCACCCCTTTTAATAGTATTGGCTTTCCTATGGACTCAATGTGATCTTGGATCACTAAACCAAAAATGGAGTCTTGAGCTTTTGCCAATGTTTTCCTTAGCATCCTAGGGGTTCACCTCTCTAGTCCTTTTGCCATGCCAGAGTGGTTGACTTTCCTGAAACATACTTATTAAAAGCATTAGTCCAACCACAAAGTATGTTGTCATTAATTACCAAAACCACCTAGGGAGCAAATGTGCTTTCAATCTCCCCCTTTTTGGTAATTGATGGCAACACACAGGAAAAGGATATCAAAAGCTTACTGAAGGAAAGACAGGTTTAACATTAAAGCTTTGACAGACATGTAGTACACAAGCTCCCCCTACAAGTGTGCAAGATTTTAGATTTTGGTTTTGGACTACCACAAGCACACATGAGAGAAAAGCAAGATGTGTTGCATGCAGCTTGGCTATATGCATCAGAGCAGATAAGATAAATGAGATATGATGTATATGTGCATGGTGATTTCTTGCAAACAAGTATTCACAAGCAAGTCACCATCATGCACATCCTGCAAGATGCATATACTTACCTTGAAGTTCCTTGGTGATGTACCTGAAGAAATAAACTTGAGAAAACACGGTTAGATAAACACAAGAGTATTCCTACAACCAACAGCAAGAACATCAAGAGTACCAAGCCAGGGATGACATGTATAAAGAGTGTCTCATGTTGAGCACTAGCTTGAATCAGCCAACATGTCTCCCAAGACTAAAAGGTTTTCAATGAGCTTTGAGAGATTTTGCTTTCCATAAGATACCAATTGTGATCTTCAGAAGATACCAAATGTATAAAGTAGAGGATACCAATTGTATAAAATACCAATTGTACTTTTCAGAAGATACCAATGGTGAGAGCAAGAGAAGCAAAATCAGAAGAATAATGATAATACTTTTGGCAAAGCTTTGATGTGATCCTCTCCCCCGTAAGGTAAGATTGTTCTTCCTTTAAAATATATTATTTTTATCCTCCAATGCTCCCCAGCTCCCCCTAAATCTTCTCCCCCTTTGACATCAAGTGCCGAAAAGGACAGTAAACCAGGAAGGGCAGGAAAGATGGAAGGAAAGAAGTGGGTTCATTAAGAATCACAACTGAGCATATAAGTATGTAGAATGTAAATCATTTTAGATGAGCTGTAGAAGATGATATCCCGGTGAATGTAAATCGGTGACACCGAAATGATATGGATCGGTGAGTCCGAAAGTCAGAGACTTAGGGCAGATCCCTTTTTCGGTCAGACCGAAATATTTAAATCGGTGACGCCGAGTTTAATTCCAAGGAAATGTAGAAATAATTCAGCTCACTTGCAAGAAATGTTTATGAAGATTTGCAATGAATGTGTAAAAGATTTTCAGGGAATTTATCAGAGCAGAAAAAATATACACAAGAACAAAAGAAACAGAAATGAAAAGAGTGCTAGATGAAGGGTTTTTTTTTTTTGAAAAACAAGGAAACTCAATAAGAGAACATAAGAGAAAAATAGAAAACTCCAAAACATATGTACTTCATCTAGACAGGGGTCGGCGACAAAGTCACCTATGTTTGAGTATATTGACTTAGGAGTCAAATGAGAACATTTGATCATAGGTCATACTCATCGGTTAAGCTCAAAATGGGGTTACCATTTTTCGATTAAGCATTTGATGTGATCACATCTTTTGAAACTGCTTGTACTCATGACTTTGAGCAAAGCTTTTTCAAGATGTGAAAGACATACCTTGGGCTTGTTGTTGCTTGTTCTCATGTAGGTGAACTTGATGTTGATGCTCATTGATGTGAAGTTGGAGCACCATTTTCAAGTGTGTAGTTCATCTTCCTACATGGGTTAGGCAAGCAAGGAAATACTCAAGAATATCCAATATGACATGAGTGAAGTACTAGAAGTATATGGTGTCAAAAAGGATATGTGGAATTTTGTTCCTTGAACTCAACATCCCAAAGGACTAGATACTTGGTCAATGACATGATTACTCATGATTTGAGTGAGTGTGTTAATCTTGTAGAATGTAGACCATCCAAGTACCCGCAAGGAGTTAGATGCAATACAAGGGGGCAAATGTGTCCAAGACATATGATCATCATCATAAGAGAAATATCAAGGATTAGTCAATTAGGCTCATGCCCTGCATGCATCAATGGAGTTTTCACTCCAAGTTTGAAGCATCAATGATGTTCAACTCACTCCTCAAGCGACAAAACACTTTCTCATCAAGTGGTTTTGTGAAGATATCTGCAAGCTGTTTGTCGATCGAACATGCTTAAGATCAATGTCACCCTTAGCAATATGATCACGAATAAAATGGTGCGAACTTCAATGTGTTTCGTATGCGAGAGTGTTGCACAGATTGTGTCCAATCTTAATTGCACTCTCGTTGTCACAAAGCAAAGGAACATGTCTCGCATGTATCCCATAGTCCTTAAGCATTTGTTTCATCCATAGCAATCGAGCACAACACGAACCAGCAGCAATATATTCGCTTCGCGATCGATAACGATATTGAGTTTTGTTTCTTGGATGACCAAGATACAAGGGATCGACCGAGAAATTGACATGTACCGAAGTTGACTTTCTATCTATCTTGTCTCGGCATAGTCCGAGTCGGAATAGCCAACAAGATCGAAAGAGGCCCTCTTAGGATACCAAATGCCAAAGTTAGGTGTGTGTATCAAATATCTCACAATTCTTTTAACAGCTTTAAGATGACATTCTTTAGGAGCAGCTTGATATCGAGCACACATGCATACACTCAAGCATAATATCGGACGAGAAGCACAGAGATATAGTAGAGAACCAATCATGGATCGATATACCTTTTGATCAACAGGTTCTCCATCTTTAGTCAAATCATTATGTCCATTAGTAGGCATGGGGGTTCTCATACCTTTGCTCTCTTGCATGTTGAACTTCTTGAAGAGATCCTTAGTGTACTTAGTTTGTGAGACAAAAGTACCCTCCTTAGTTTGCTTGATTTGCAACCCAAGGAAGAACTTGAGTTCACTCATCATGGACATCTCATACTTCTCCGACATAAGCTTTCCAAACTTCTCACTAAAATCAGGGTTAGTTGATCCAAAGATAATATCATCGACATATATTTGGCACACAAATAGTTCACCGTCAACTCTTTTTGTGAATAGCGTTGAGTCAATTTTACCAATTTCAAATCCTTTTTCAAGAAGAAAGCTAGTCAAGCATTTGTACCAAGCTCTAGGGGCTTGTTTAAGACCATAAAGAGCTTTGTGCAATTTATAAACATGATTAGGCTTTTTAGGATTCACAAATCCGGGAGGTTGTTTCACAAATACTTCCTCCTCAATTTCACCATTTAGGAAAGCACTTTTAATGTCCATTTGATAGAGAGTAATGTTATGGTGGTTGGCATAAGCAAGAAGAATGCGAATGGACTCAAGTCTAGCAACGGGGCATAGGTCTCACCATAGTCCATACCTTCGACTTGTGTGTAACCTTGTGCTCTGAGGCGAGCCTTGTTGCGGATGACTTGTCCATCTTCATCTTGCTTGTTCCAAACACCCATTTGGTTCCAATGACGTTTTGGTCATCATTGGGCTTCTCTACCAAAGACCAAGCGTTGTTCCTCTCGAAGTTGTGCAGCTCTTCATGCATAGCGTTCACCCAATCCGGGTCTTCAAGCGCTTCTTCTACCTTCATAGGTTCAAGACTTGAAATAAATGAGTAATGCTCACAAAAGTTAGCTAAACGAGTTTTAGAGCGAGTGATTCTCCCGGAGTCGATGTCATTCATCATTTGTTCCACGGGATGGTCTTTCTTGACTCTTTCTCGAACTCGGGATAGCTTTTGTCGTGGTCGTGGCTGAGCTTCCTCATCATCCTCATCTTCTTCTTCATCGTGTTGTTGGTGTTGTCTTGAGGTGGTGGAGAAGGAGGTTGTGGTGGATCTTCTTGTCGCACTTCCTCATCTTGGTGAGTTCCACTTGTGGAAGCCTCCATGTTGCCTTGAGGTTCACCTTGCCGTGAGGTAGGGGGCTCCACATATGTAGATGAGGTACTCTCCTTCACTTCCATGGGACGAATCTTTCCAATGGATAAATCTTGAATAGCTTCCGATGGGTCCTTGTCTCCTACATCAATAGGCATTTGCTCTACTTGCGAGCCATTAGATTCATCAAACTTCACATCTACCGTCTCTTCAACCTTTCGGGTGAAATTATTGTAGACACGGTAGGTGTGAGAGTTTGATCCATAACCGAGGAAAAAGCCTTCATGAGTTTTAGGAGCAAATTTAGACCGACGATGCTTATCAAGAATATAGCATTTTGAACCAAAGACACGAAAATATCCCACTTGGGGTTGGTTACCCGTAAGGAGCTCGTATGAAGTTTTGCCGAGAAGCTTGTGAAGATAAAGTCTGTTGATGGCATGACAAGCTGTCTCAACGGCTTCACCCCAAAAGTGTTTTGGTGTCTTGTATTCATCAAGCATTGTCCTCGCCATCTCAATGAGCGTTCGGTTCTTCCTCTCAACAACCCCGTTTTGTTGAGGTGTGTACGTAGCTGAGAACTCATGTAGAATCCCTTCCTCATCGAGAAAAGAGTCCACATGGGCGTTCTTGAACTCCGTTCGTTGTCCTCCGAACCTTCTTGATCTTCACCTCAAATTGATTACGAGCCTTTCTAGCAAAGGTTTTGAAGATTTTTCGAACCTGCGATTTGTCATCAAGTAGAAATACCCACGTAAATCTGGAAAAATCATCAACAATAACTAGACCAAAGGAGTTACCACCAAGGCTTTTGTAAGCATTGGGACCAAGAGATCCATATGAAGAAGCTCAAGCGGTCTCCTTGTGGTCATGATATTCTTCACGGATGACTTCCTCCAACTTGTTTTCTGCTTGACATGCCTCGCAGAGTCTATCTTTGTCAAAGAAAACATCTTTAACACCAAGAATGTGATCACCTTTGATTAGCTTATCTAAATTTCGCATGCCGACATGTCCAAGCCTTCTATGCCAAAGCCAACCTTTAGCAGATTTAGCAATAAAGCAAGTTCTAGGTTGAGCTTTCTTAGTGAAATCGACAATGTACAGGTCACCTCTACGAATGCCAGTAAAGACCATGTTATGATTGTCACTACGAAAAACTTGGCAATCTACTTTGGTGAATAGCACATTGTATCCAAAGTTAGCTAATCTAGACACGGAAAGTAAATTGTATCCAAGTGATTCAACAAGCATGACATTTTTAATGGAGCTATCATGAGATATGGCCACCTTACCAAGGCCAAGTACCTTACCCTTGGAGTTGTCTCCAAAGGTCACATACTTGCGTGGACCATCGTTCTTTGCAAGCTCTCGAAACATGTCTTCATCTCCGGTCATGTGATCGGTGCATCCACTATCAAGAATCCATTCTTTGCCACCGGATATGTAGTCTCTCATATTTGCCATTAGATTGAAACTCTTCATGATCTTGTCTAGCTCGGTGTCCGAATCGTCATCATGCTCATGCTCATCATCATGTTGACCCATAGATAATTCATCATCAATACCTAGGTCAATTTGACAATGACTTGCATCAGTTTTATCAACGTGATAATAGTCATCGGAATGCAAAACAAGAGCATTTCTTATTCGAACATTGATAAAACCGGATCACCCTTCTTTTCATAAGATCACGAAGCTCAAAGAAGCATTTATCAAAGTTAGGATCTTTGGGGCGCAACATATCAAATTCAACAGTCTTGTATAGAATTTCATCAAGACCTCTCAACGAGTAGTCCGGATAAAGTTCTTCCAAGAACTTCCACATAGCATGGGCGCACTCAAAGTTCGTGACAAGCTCAAGCAAGTTATCAGGCAAACCTCTAATGATAAGATTGACAGTTCTAAGGTTGCGAAGCAAATCAAGCTCTTCATCTACTGAGAGGGTGCAAGGGTCAAATGGTGGTACATATGGGGTTTCAACATATTTGCGCAAGTTGTATATCTTAAAGATAGCAAGCATTTCATCCTCCACGAGTTATAGGACACTCCATCAAGAATAGGCACTCTATGACTAACACTCCCAAACGTAGACACGTCCATCTTCCTCCAATGGTGTGCAAACCAAAGCAATGGAGACCAATGCTCTGATACCAATTGTAGGATCGTTGAAGGCAAGAGTGTCTAGAGGGGGGGTGATTAGACAACTCGACAAGATAAAAGTTTATGCCTTTTGATCAACATAAGTTCATAGCAAATTCACAATGAAGAACAAGTCAAGCATCATGCATACAAGTCGAGCAACATACTAAACATGCAATTCTAGAGTATAGGGCAGCGGAAAGTAAATTGCATGAATAGTAAGGGAGAGATTGTGAAGAGCAAACGCAATTGGAGACACGGAGATTTTTCTCGTGGTTCCGATAGGTGGTGCTATCGTCAATCCACGTTGATGGAGACTTCAACCCACGGAGGGTAACGGCTGCGCGAGTCCACGGAGGGCTCCACCCACGAAGGGTCCACGAAGAAGCAACCTTGTCTATGCCATCATGGCTTACGCCCACGGAGGACTAGCCTTACTCGGGGTAGATCTTCACGAAGTAGGCGATCTCCTTGCCCTTACAAACTCCTTGGTTCAACTCCACATCATGACGGAGGCTCCCAAGCGACACCTAACCAATCTAGGAGGCACCACCTCCAAAAGGTAATAGATGGGGTTGGTGATGATGAACTCCTTGCTCTTGTGCTTCAAATGATAATCTCCCCAACACTCAACTCTCCTCACTGATTTGGCTGTGGTGGAAGAAGGGATTGAGTGGAAAGCAACTTGGGAAGACTAGAAATCAAGTTTCATATGGTGGGAGTGGAGCAACTTGATCTCAACACAAGGGTAGGTAGTTTTCTTCTCAGAAATGTAAGGTAGGAGTGGTAGTTCTTTCGATGGCTCTCTCCACGAATGAAGAGGAGGTGGAGGGTATTTATAGCCTCCACACAAAATCCAACTGTTACACACATTTGAGCAATCTCGGTCAGACCGAAGTTGACAACTCGGTGAGACCGAAAGTTCAAATCTTGTGAACGTTGGGATTTTCGGTGGGACCGAAAATACAATCTCGGTTAGTCCGATTCTTCCAAAGTCTAGGGTTTGCCAATCTCGGTGGGACCGACTTTCTCATCTCGGTGACACCGATTTGAGTCTGTATGTTCTGAAGCTTGGCAACACCAATTTCGAATGACCGAGTTTGGAATCGGAAAATCCGAGATTCTTAGGGTTTGGCTATATGGTGAGGTGGTTCATCTCGGTGTGACTGAGTTTGGAATCGGTGGGACCGAGATTACTTATGGGTTTATGTTGGAGTGAAAGATTGCTGATAGTTTGAGAGATAAATCACTAAGCACTTAGAGCAACCAGATCATTATCATAACCTCACCCCCTTTTAATAGTATTGGCTTTCCTATGGACTCAATGTGATCTTGGATCACTAAACCAAAAATGGAGTCTTGAGCTTTTGCCAATGTTTTCCTTAGCATCCTAGGGGTTCACCTCTCTAGTCCTTTTGCCATGCCAGAGTGGTTGACTTTCCTGAAACATACTTATTAAAAGCATTAGTCCAACCACAAAGTATGTTGTCATTAATTACCAAAACCACCTAGGGAGCAAATGTGCTTTCACTCTTCTGTTGTTTCCGTGCTTAAGAAGTTCATCATCTTATGTTTTATTCATAGCCTATATGACAAGTCGGGTAGGTTAGACGTGAAACCATATGATCTTCCGACCAACTCATCATCTTAGGCCGTGATTGGATCGTCGTTTCCAACCAAAACCGCTTGTAAAACTGACGCTTGTAAATAAAGGAAGATGGTCTCAGGCGAAGCGCTTGGTTGGTCGATTTCGACTAGTAAAATATACACTGGTCTCTCAAATTACACGCGTAACCTGCTGGTTTTACTTACAGACCTCGGGCCCTCGGTTTCTTTACACCTGTATTTTACGCATTGTTTCGGATGACGAGTAAATTACACTTGTATCTTAATACAGGTGTGTAATAAACCAGAGCTCCCAAGCGCGGCCTTACCGTTTCATGCCGTCTCAGTCTCTCGAAGGTGCTCATAGGTGTCCGATGATCCTGGCTTCCTGAATGAGCAGCGGGCACCGTATCAGACCATCCGTAGGGCCCGCGAGGCCCTCTCCATCGTCCTTCGAGTTTTTGTGCTTGCCATGGCGCCGAGCATTGTTAACATGGTCAACGAACATGTGGATTCAGGAGATGACTTTATTTTGACTGGATGACAGTAGGGACCCACTAGGGCCATAGCCGTACGTACACAAGTGCCTCCTTATTATGTACAACTATATTTTTTGTGCTTCCTCCTGGTTTCCTGACATCACGGTCCCACACCATTGTCAACCTATATAGTCAATATAAATGAGAGAATTGCAAAAGGTGCGGCTGATAGCTAGGACCAAGCAACTCGAGCAGTATTTGTGTTTTTGAGGCGTGAGCACTGCAGAGTTTTTCTTGGCGATGTTTTCGTTGTTGTTCAGAGGAGAGCAGGGTATTAACTGGGCAGGCTATGGCCCGTCTAGCCCAGGACAGATATCCAGCCAAGATATTAATTTTTTTCAATATGAAAATGGCTAGCCCAGCTATACGTTTTTTTGAGGAATACCCAGGCAAGTTCAACTTGTTATTCTCTGCCCCGCTAGGCTGCAAATCTTTCCTAGGAGGGATGCATTAGGCTTAACAGGAAAATGGGTTTTAAAAAATAGGGATAATTAGATTTATGCCCCTAGTTGTGTCCCACTCGTTTGTTTTACCCCTAATTCCCAAAAGTCACCGGTTCTGTCCAAGTCACTTTGCTCCTCTTATGCTTTTGCCCTTTGACCGTTTGACTGTCAGTTTGAAAACTTCATAACTAACTCATACTAAATCAGAAAAATGCAAATAAGATACCAAAATGTTCAGAAAAACATCACCTATATGTCAATGTCATTTGCATTCATGAAAAAAGTGTTGGAAAGTGCCCATCCAAGTTTTAGCTCTTATGCTACCGCCATGAATAGTGAAATCTAAAAAAGTTCAAAAAAATTCAAAAAAAATTTGGTGGCAAAGAATGAGAAATGTTTTAAGTGCCTACCAAGTTTCATCAGGGAATAACATTCGTGGGTGCCGCGGCAAAAAAAACAATCAACACACCAAAATAGATTATTATTTTGCCACGACTTCCATGAATGTCGTTCCCTAATGAAACTTGGCAAGCACTTAGAACATTTGTCATACTTTGCCACCATATTTTTTTTGAATTTTTTTAGAGTTTACTATTCATGGTGGTATCAAAAGAGCTAAAACTCGGATGTGCACTTTCCAACACTTTTTTAATGAATGCAAATGACACTGACATATAGGTGATGTTTTTCTGAACATTTTCGTATCTTATTTGCATTTTTCTGATTTAGTATGAATTAGTTATGAAGTTTTCAAACCGATACCAAACGATCAAAGGGCAAAAGCATAAGAGGAGCAAAGTGACTTGGACAGAATCGTGACTTTTGGGAATTAGGGTAAAAATGCATTTAGTGGGACACAACTAGGGGCATAAATCTAATTATCCCTAAAAAAATAATATATGGGATGTAATTATAAAAACTGGGCAGTAACTATAAAAAAATGCACCAAACACGAAATTAATTTATAAAATATTATTTATGGATTTTGAAAATCTTAATTTTTAATTGTTGCACGCGCAATGTTTCGTTGGATTTTTACGTAATACAAATTTATATTTAATCTGACTAGAAATTTTGGGAAAAAAATATTTCGGATCCCATTAAAATGTGGGAAATTTTATTGAATTTTGTCTTGAACGGTTGGTTGAAATTATTAATCGTTGTCCTAGCTAGAAATGGGCTATACTTTTAATAAACTGTAATGGGCTGTAGTAAATTCCATTAGAATTCAAAAATGGGTTGTACATTCTTACAAATCGTAAATGGGCTATAAGTTCTGTGCCACACACTTGTGGGCCTACTAAGTTGACGCGTCCCCTAAAAAAAGAAGTTGACGCGTATGCAAGGCTTTGTCAACTTATTATAGTCAACACACGGTTCTAGCAGCAGTGGCCATTAGATGTCTATCCAACGGATGTCGTGCTTCTTCAATCTCTGATATTCTAGCTTCGGCCGCCCAAAAATGATTCCTCCCCCTGACATCTGGGGCGCACCATTTCGGAGGCTGACCTGTGGGCCTACTAAGTTGACGCGTACCAAGGGCTTTGTCAACTTAGTCAATATAAACGATTCTAGCTGCAGTGACCGTATGATGTCCATCCAATGGCCGTAGTGCTTCTTCAACCTCTGGTGTTCTTACTCCAGCCGCCCAAAGCAGCGCCGGTCGTGCAGCCTGCTCCGCCTCCGTGGCGGTTTGTCTTTGCCCATGAGGCCTCGGCGCCCTACTACTCCCACCGCTGGCCAGGCCATCCCTCCACTCACCCACACCCCCTGTTATTCTGCGGCGACGGCAGCCTCACACCGCAGCCGAATCAGTGAACCCTCGTACTCCTCTCTGCGTGGGCATCCACTGCCACGTCTTCCCCGGCTCCGCGTCGTCCCCTTCCTAGGCCTCGCCGTCGTCCACCGCCGTGGTGCTCTCGACGCGGCATGGTCAAGGTGGTCAACGGCCGACTTCCATCGGAAGAGTACTGTATGTGGAGAGTCTGACAGCTGGGTCCACGGCAGCCGCAAGGAAGTAACTCCTTATTACACGCAATATAATTATTCCTCCACCTGATAGTAGGGACCCACCGGACGGGCCACCATATTTCACGAAAACAGTTCCCTGCTGACTGCTCGGACCCACTGGACGGGACACCGTATTTCACAAAAAACGTTCCCCTCTCTGTTAGCTCGGACCCACCGGAAGTGCCTCCTTATTACACATAAAAAAATGAATACTCCCCCTGCTAGCTGGAACCCTCCTTGGTGGGAGGCTGACTTGTGGGCCTACTAAGTTGACGGGGATGGAGGGCTTTGTCAACTTAGTCAATATGAACGATTCTAGCTCCAGTGACCGTACGATGTCCATCCAACGGCCGTAGTGCTTCTTCAACCTCTGGTATTCTTGCTCCAGCCACCCAAAGCAGCGCCAGTCGTGTCGCATGCTCCTGGCTCCTGTGGTCGGCTGTGCTGCCGCGGAGGCCTCACCACCCCCTACTATTCCTACCGCTGGCCAGGCCCTGCGGCAACGACAGCCTCACACCGCAGCCGAACCAGTGAACCCTTGTACTCCTCTATGCGTGGGCTTCCACTGCCGCGTCTTCCCGGCTCCGCGTCGTCCCCTTCCTAGGCCTCGCGTCGTCCACCGCCTTGGTGCTCTCGGTGCGGCGTGGTCAACATGGTCAAGGAACGACTTCCATCGGAAGAGTACTGTACGTGGAGGGGCTGACAGCTGGGTCCACAACGACCGCAAGGAAGTGCCTCCTTATTACGCGCAAAATAATTATTCCTCCACCTGATAGCAGGGACCCACCGGACGGGCCACCATATTTCGCGAAAAAAAGTTTCCCACCTGACTGCTGGGACCCACCAGCTACATCTTCGCACACAAGGAAGTGCGTCCGGGCAAAAAAAATGATTCACCCCCTGACTACTGGGACCCACCAGCTACATCTTCGCACGCAAGGAAGTGCCTGACAGTCGGGACCCACTTGGTCGAAGCGTATGTAGCGTTGTCATTCTGGTCGCGAATGTGTATGTACATACTGGTCGATGTAGAGGCGCGCAGGTGTCGTAGTAGAGGCGCGCACGTGTCGTAGTAGAGGCGCGCACGTAGCATGTACACGTACGTACAACGGACAGGGTGCAAGAAAGAAAATATGGCCACGTACATACATATGGGTGGGGTCTCGAACGCCTACTCGCGCATACGTACGGCCAGGGCTCGTGTATATGGCTGGGTCGGAACGGAGAAACTGCATCGTCGTTGTGTTCATGGGGAGCCAACCGGCTGGGTCACAACGGAATGCGTCATCGTGTTCATCGGGGGGCTTGGACGGAACAGCCGATGGAAACAAGGCCTGGTGTACCGCAAAACAGAGGAAACGGCCTTGTGTTCGACCGGCCACGGTCGAAACGGGATCCTATTCATCGGGAGGGGTCTGGCGTACCGCAAAATGGAGGAAACGAACTTGTGTTGGACCTCCTACGGTCGAAACAGGGTCCTGTTGATCGAGAGGGGTGTGGCGTACTGCAAAACAGAGGAAACGGACTTGTATTGGAGCGCTACGGTCGAAATGGGGTCCTGTTCATTGGGAAGGGTGTGGCGTACCGCAAAACGGGACTCCACGGGATATTGTTCTGTTGGGGAACGTAGCAGAAATTCAAAATTTTCCTACGTGTCACCAAGATCTATCTATGGAGAAACTAGCAACGAGGGGAAGTAGAGTGCATCTACATACCCTTGTAGATCGCTAAGCGGAAGCGTTCAAGAGAACGGGGTTGAAGGAGTCGTACTCGTCGTGATCCAAATCACCGGAGATCCTAGTGCCGAACGGACGGCACCTCCGCGTTCAACACACGTACAGCCCGGTGACATCTCCCATGCCTTGATCCAGCAAGGAGAGAGGGAGAGGTTGAGGAAGACTCCATCCAGCAGCAGCACAACGGCGTGGTGGTGGTGGAGGAGCGTGGTGATCCAGCAAGGCTTCGCCAAGCACCGCGAGATATGAGGAGAAAGAGAGGAAGGGCTGCGCCAGGGAGAGGTCGAACTCATGTGTTGGCAGCCCCAAAACCCTCAAGTATATATACGGGGAGAGGGGGGCTGCGCCTCCACCTAGGGTTCCACCCCTAGGGCGGCGGCCAGCCCAAACCCATCTAGGGTGCGGCCAAGGGGGGAAGAGGGGAACTTGCCCCCCAGGTTAGGTGGGTGCGCCCCCTCCCCCAAACCCTAGGCGCCTTGGGCCCTTGTGGGGGGGGGTGCACCAGCCCACCTGGGGCTGGTTCCCTCCCGCACTTGGCCCATGCAGCCCTCCGGGGATGGTGGCCCTACTTGGTGGACCCCCGGGACCCTCCCGGTGGTCCCGGTATGTTACCGATAAAACCCGAAACTTTTCCGGTGACCAAAATAGGACTTCCCATATATAAATCTTTACCTCCGAACCATTCCGGAACTCCTCGTGATGTCCGGGATCTCATCCGGGACTCCAAACAACATTCGGTAACCACATACAAACTTCCTTTATAACCCTAGCATCATCGAACCTTAAGTGTGTAGACCCTACGGGTTTGGGAGACATGTAGACATGACCGAGACGTTCTCCGGTCAATAACCAACAGCGGGATCTGGATACCCATGTTGGCTCCCACATGTTTCACGATGATCTCATCAGATGAACCACGATGTCAAGGACTCAATCGATCCCGTATACAATTCCCTTTGTCTAACGGTATTGTACTTGCCCGAGATTCGATCGTCGGTATGCCGATACCTTGTTCAATCTCGTTACCGGCAAGTCTCTTTACTCGTTCCGTAACACATCATCCCGTGATCAACCCCTTGGTCACATTGTGCACATTATGATGATGTCCTACTGAGTGGGCCCAGAGATACCTCTCCGTTTACACGAAGTGACAAATCCCAGTCTTGATTCGTGCCAACCCAACAGACACTTTCGGAGATACCTGTAGTGCACCTTTGTAGCCACCCAGTTACGTTGTGACGTTTGGTACACCCAAAGCATTCCTACGGTATCCGGGAGTTGCACAATCTCATGGTCTAAGGAAATGACACTTGACATTAGAAAAGCTTTAGCATACGAACTACGATCTTTGTGCTAGGCTTAGGATTGGGTCTTGTCCATCACATCATTCTGCTAATGATGTGATCCCGTTATCAACGACATCTAATGTCCATGGTCAGGAAACCGTAACCATCTGTTGATCAACGAGCTAGTCAACTAGAGGCTTACTAGGGACATTGTGTTGTCTATGTACCCACACATGTATCTGAGTTTCCTATCAATACAATTATAGCATGGATAATAAACGATTATCATGAACAAGGAAATATAATAATAACTAATTTATTATTGTCTCTAGGGCATATTTCCAACGGTCTCCCACTTGCACTAGAGTCAATAATCTAGTTCACATCGTCATGTGATTAACATTCCCACGTCACATCGCCATGTGACCAACATCCAAAGAGTTTACTAGTGTCATTAATCTAGTTCACATCATCATGTGATTAAGACTCAATGAGTTCTGGGGTTTGATCATGTTTTGCTTGTGAGAGAGGTTTTAGTCAACGCGTATGTACTTCGCAAATCTCTAGGTCATTCTGTAAATGCTGCTTCCACGCTCCACTTGGAGCTATTCCAAATGGTTGCTCCACTATACGTATCCGGTTTGCTACTCAGAGTCACTCGGATAGGTGTTAAAGCTTGCATCGATGTAACCCTTTACGCCGAACTCTTTATCACCTCCATAATCGAGAAACATGTCCTTATTTACTCCAAGGACAATTTTGACCGCTGTCCAATGATCCATTCTTGGATCATTCTTGTACCCCTTGACTGACTCATGGCAAGGCACACTTCCGGTGCGGTACACAACATAGCATACTATAGAGCCTACGTCTGAAGCATAGGAGACGACCTTCGTCCTTTCTCTCTATTCTGCCGTGGTCGAGCTTTAAGTCTTAACTTCGTACCTTATATCTCAGGCAAGAACTCCTTCTTTGACTGATCCATCTTGAACACCTTCAAGATCATGTCAAGGTATATGCTCATTAAGCGGTTTTGATCTATCCTCATAGATCTTGATGCTCAATGTTCAAGTACCTTAATCCAGGTTTTCGCTTGAAAAATACTTTTCAAATAACCCTATATGCTTTTTAGAAATTCTACATCATTTCTGATCAACAATATGTCAACAACATATACTCATCAGAAATTCTATAGCGCTCCCACTCACTTCTTTGGAAATACAAGTTTCTCATAAACTTTTGTATAAACCCAAAATCTTTGACCATCTCATCAAAGCGTACATTCCAACTCCGAGATGCTTACTCCAATCCTTAGAAGGATTGCTGGAGTTCTACATATTTGTTAGCATTCTTCAGGATTGTCAAAACCTTCTAGTTGTATCACATACAACCTTTCCTCAAGAAAACTGTCGAGGAAACAATGTTTTGACATTCTATCTGCAAGACTTCATAAATAATGAAGTAACTGCTAATCCATTTCCAACAGACTCTTAGCATCGCTACGAGTGAGAAAGCCTCACCGTAGTCAACTCCTTGAACTTGTCGGAAAAATCTTAACGACAAGTCGAGCTTTCTTAATGGTGATTCTTACCATCATTGTCTGTCTTTTTAAAATCCATCTGTATCCAACGGCCTTACGACCATCAAGTATTTGTTCCAAAGTCATGGATCCTTTCTCGGATTTTATGGCCTCGAGCCATTCGTTGGTATCCGGGCCCACCATCGCTTCTCCATAGCTCGTAGGTTCATTGTTGTCTAGCACCATGATCTCTAAGATAGGATTGCGTACCACTCTGAAGTAGTACGCATCCTTGTCACCCTACGAGGTACGTTAGTGACTTGATCTGAAACTTCATGATCACTATCATAAGCTTCTACTTCAATTGGTGTAGGCGCCACAGGAACAACTTCCTGTGCCCTGCTACACACTAGTTGAAGTGACGGTTCAATAACCTCATCAAGTCTCCACTATCCTCCCACTCAATTCTTTCGAGAGAAAATTTTCCTCGAGAAAGGACCCGTTTCTAGAAACAATTACTTTTGCTTCCGGATCTGAGATAGGAGGTATACCCAACCATTTTGGGTATCCTATGAAGATGTATTTATCCGTTTTGGGTTCGAGCTTATCATGATGAAACTTTTCACATAAGCGTCGCAGCCCCAAACTTTTAAGAAACGACAACTTAGGTTTCTCCAAACCATAGTTCAAACGGTGTCATCTCAATGGAATTACGTGGTGCCCTATTAAAGTGAGTGTTGTTGTCTCTAATGCCTAACCCATGAACGATAGTGGTAATTCGATAAGAGACATCATGGTACGCACCATATCAATAGGGTGCAACTATGATGTTCGGACACACCATCACACTATGGTGTTCCACGCGGTATTAGTTGTGAAACAGTTTCCACAATGTCTTAATTGCGTGGCAAAGCTCGTAACTCAGATACTCATCTCTATGATCATATCATAGACATTTTATCCTCTTGTCACAATGATCTTCAACTTCACTCTGAAATTACTTGAACCATTCAATAATTCAGACTTGTGTTTCATCAAGTAAATATACTCAACATCTACTCGAATCATCTGTGAAGTAAGAACGTAACGATATTCACTGCATGCCTCAGCACTCATTGGACTGCACACATCAAAATGTGTTGCTTCCAACAAGTTGCTATCTTGTTCCATTTTACTGAAAAACGAGGCTTTTTAGTCATCTTGCCCATGTGGTATGATTTGCACATCTCAAGTGATTCAAAATCAAGTGAGTCCAAACGATCCATCTGCATGGAGTTTCTTCATGCGTATACACCAATAGACATGGTTCGCATGTCTCAAACTTTTCAAAACAAGTGAGTCCAAAGATCCATCAACATGGAGCTTCTTCATGCGTTTTACACCAATATGACTTACATGGCAGTGCCACAAGTAAGTGGTACTATCATTACTATCTTATATCTCTTGGCATGAAAATGTGTATCACTACGATCGAGATTCAATAAACCATTCCTTTAGGTGCAAGACCATTGAAGGTATTATTCAAATAAATAGAGTAACCATTATTCTCCTTAAAAGAATAATCGTATTGCGATAGACATAATCCAATCATGTCTACGCTCAACGCAAACACCAAATGACAATTATTCAGGTTTAATACTAATCTTGATGGTAGAGGGAGCGTGCGATGTTTGATCACATCAAACTTGGAAACACTTCCAACACATATCGTCGGCTCTCCTTTAGCTAGTCTCCGTTTATTCGTAGCTCTTTTATTTCGAGTTACTAACACTTAGCAACCGAACCGGTATCTTAATACCCTGGTGCTACTAGGAGTACTAGTAAAGTACACATTAACATAATGTATATCCAATATGCTTCTATCGACTTTGCCAGCCTTCTCATCTACCAAGTATCTAGGGTAATTCTGCTCCAAATGGTTGTTCCCTTATTACGAAGCACTTAGTCTCAGGTTTGGGTTCAACCTTGGGTTTCTTCACTAGAGCAGCAGCTGATTTGCCATTTCATGAAGTATCCCTTCTTGCCCTTGCCCTTCTTGAAACTAGTGGTTTCACCAACCATCAACAATTGATGCTCCTTCTTGATTTCTACTTTCATGTGTCAAACATCGTGAATACCTCAAGGATCATCATATCTATCCCTCGCTATGTTATAGTTCATCACGAAGCTCTAGCAGCTTGGTGGCAATGACTTTAGAGAAACATCACTATCTCATCTGGAAGATCAACTCCCACTCGATTCGAGTGATTGTTGCACTCGGACAATCGAGCACAAGCTCAACGATTGAGCTTTTCTCCCTTAGTTTGCAGGCTAAGAAAATTGTCGAGGTCTTATACCTCTTGGCGTGAGCACGAGCCTGAAATCCCAATTTCAGCCCTTGAAAACATCTCATATGTTCCAACGTTTCGAAAACGTCTTTGGTGCCTCAACTCTAAACCGCTTAAGCGAACTATTACGTAGTTATCAAAACGTGTATGTCCGATGTTCGCAACATCCACAAACGACGTTTGGGGTTCAGACACCGAGCGGTGCATTAAGGACATAAGCTTTCATCGTCCGCATAATCGCCATGTCAACTTTCAACTATATTTTCTCTAGGAACATATCTAAACAGTGGAACTAAAGCGCGAGCATTTACATAATTTGCGAGATCTTTTGACTATGTTAAGGATAATTAAGTTCATCTTATGAACTCCCACTCAGATAGACATCCCTCTAGTCATCTAAGTGATTACATGATCTGAGTCAACTAGGCCGTGTCCGATCATCACGTGAGACGGACTAGTCATCATCGGTGAACATCTTCATGTTGATCGTATCTACTATACGACTCATGCTCGACCTTTCGGTCTCTTGTGTTCCGAGGCCATGTCTGTACATGCTAGGCTCGTCAAGTCAACCTAAGTGTTTCGCGTGTGTAAATCTGGATTACACCCGTTGTATGTGAATGTAAGAATCTATCACACCCGATCATCACATGGTGCTTTGAAACGACGAACTTTCGCAACGGTGCATAGTTAGGGGGGACACTTTCTTGAAATTTTAATGAGGGATCATCTTATTTACTACCGTTGTTCTAAGCAAATAAGATGCATAAACATGATAAACATCACATGCAATCAAAAAGTGACATGATATGGCCAATATCATATTGCTCCTTTTGATCTCCATCTTCGGGGCTCCATGATCATCATCGTCACCGGCATGACACCATGATCTCCATCATCGTGTCTCCATGAAGTTGTCTTGCCAACTTATTACTTCTACTACTATGGCTACCGGTTAGCAATAAAGTAAAGTAATTACATGGCGTTGTTCAATGACACGTAGGTCATACAATAAATAAAGACAACTCCTATGGCTCCTGCCGGTTGTCATACTCATCGACATGCAAGTCGTGATTCTTATTACAAGAACATGATCAATCTCATACATCACATATCATTCATCACATTCTTCTTGGCCATATCACATCACATAGCATACCCTGCAAGAACAAGTTAGACGTCCTCTAATTGTTGTTTGCATGTTTTACGTGGCTGCTATGGGTTTCTAGCAAGAACGTTTCTTAACTACGCAAAAACCACAACGTGATATGTCAATTGCTATTTACCCTTCATAAGGACCCTTTTCATCGAATTCGATCCGACTAAAGTGGGAGAGACTGGCACCCGCTAGCCACCTTATGCAACAAGTGCATGTCAATCGGTGGAACCTGTCTCACGTAAGAGTACGTGTAAGGTCGGTCTGGACCGCTTCATCCCACGATGCCGCCGAATCAAGATTGGACTAGTAACGGTAAGCATATTGAACAACATCAACGCCCACAACTACTTTGTGTTCTACTCGTGCAAAGAATCAACGCAAAAGACCTAGCTCATGATGCCACTGTTTGGGAACGTAGCAGAAATTCAAAATTTTCCGACGTGTCACCAAGATCTATCTATGGAGAAACCAGCAACGAGGGGAAGGAGAGTGCATTTACATACCCTTGTAGATCGCTAAGCGGAAGCATTCAAGAGAATGGGGTTGAAGGAGTCGTACTCGTCGTGATCCAAATCACCGGAGATCCTAGTGCCGAACGGATGGCACCTCCGCGTTCAACACACGTACAGCCCGGTGACGTCTCCCATGCCTTGATCCAGCAAGGAGAGAGGGAGAGGTTGAGGAAGACTCCATCCAGCAGCAGCACAACCGCGTGGTGGTGGTGGAGGAGCGTGGTGATCTAGTAGGGCTTCGCCAAGCACCGCGAGATATGAGGAGAAAGAGAGGAAGGGCTGCGCCAGGGAGAGGTCGAACTCATGTGTTGGCAGCCCCGAAACCCTCAAGTATATATAGGGGGAGAGGGGGGGCTGCGCCCCCACCTAGGGTTCCACCCCTAGGGGCGGCGGCCAGCCCAAACCCATCTAGGGTGCGGCCAAGGGGGGGAAGAGGGGAAACTTGCCCCCCAAGTTAGGTGGGTGCGCCCCCTTCCCCAAACCCTTGGCGCCTTGGGCCCTTGTGGGGGGGGCGCACCAGCCCACCTGGGGCTGGTCCCCTCCCACACTTGGCCCATGCAGCCCTCCGGGGATGGTGGCCCGACTTGGTGGACCTCGACCCTCCGGTCGTCCCCAGACGTTATCGATAAAACCCAAACTTTTCGGTGACCAAAACAGACTTCCCATATATAAATCTTTACCTCCGAACCATTCCGAACTCCTCGTGACGCCCAGGATCTCATCCGGACTCGAACAACATTCGGTAACCACATACAAACTTCCTTTATAACCCTAGCGTCATCGAACCTTAAGTGTGTAGACCCTACGGGTTCGGGAAACATGTAGACATGACCGAGACGTTCTCCGGCCAATAACCAACAGCGGGATCTGGATACCCATGTTGGCTCCCACATGTTCCACGATGATCTCATCGAATGAACCACGATGTCAAGGACTCAATCGATCCCGTATACAATTCCCTTTGTCTAACGGTATTGTACTTGCCCGAGATTCGATCGTCGGTATGCCGATACCTTGTTCAATCTCGTTACCGGCAAGTCTCTTTACTCGTTCCGTAACACATCATCCCGTGATCAACCCCTTGGTCACATTGTGCACATTATGATGATGTCCTACCGAGTGGGCCCAGAGATACCTCTCCGTTTACACGGAGTGACAAATCCCAGTCTCGATTCGTGCCAACCCAACAGACACTTTCAGAGATACCTGTAGTGCACCTTTGTAGCCACCCAGTTACGTTGTGACATTTGGTACACCCAAAGCATTCCTACGGTATCCGGGATTTGCACAATCTCATGGTCTAAGGAAATGACACTTGACATTAGAAAAGCTTTAGCATACGAACTACGATCTTTGTGCTAGGCTTAGGATTGGGTCTTGTCCATCACATCATTCTGCTAATGATGTGATCCCGTTATCAAAGACATATAATGTCCATGGTCAGGAAACCGTAACAATCTGTTGATCAACGAGCTAGTCAACTAGAGGCTTACTAGGGACATGGTGTTGTCTATGTACCCACACATGTATCTGAGTTTCCTATCAATACAATTATAGCATGGATAATAAACGATTATCATGAACAAGGAAATATAATAATAACTAATTTATTATTGTCTCTAGGGCATATTTCCAACATGTTCATCTCCACCGTCGACCTCCTCCAGCCTCCACGGGCTACTGTTCATCCACCATCGACCTCCTCCAGCCTCCACCTGCGACTGTTCATCCATAGGCTCCTGTTCATCCAGCCTCCACCGCGCGCTACTCCACCGGCTACTGTTCAACCAGCCCTCTCCACGGGCTCCTGTTCAACCACCCCTCCACCGGCTACTGTTCATCCACCCCTCCATCGTCTACTATTCATCCAGCCCTCCACAGGGTCCTGTTCATCTAGCCCCAACCGGCTCGATCTGTCGGGGTCATGTTATCCCAGAGGCAACACCACGGGGTCATGTTCATCCACCCCCACCGGGAACTGTTCATCCAAACCCCCCAGCGACACTCACTGTTCATCTAGAGGCAGCATCCATCGGCTTCAGTTAGCAGCAGTAGCGAAGGAATCGCTCGTTCGGGTTCAGTTAACAGCCATCGATCGGTCGCTCGGGTTCAGTAACGCGTAGCCTGCAGTGCAATCGCTCGGGTTAAGTAGGTGAATGCCTCGCTCGGGTTCAGTTAGAGGCCAACGCCTCTCACCCACGCGCGTGCGTGTATGAGAGAAACGCGCAAACCTTCGTGCATCGCTCAGCCCCGACCACCCACCGTAACCGGGAACACCCTGATATTTTCCTCTCCCTCGCTTCTACCACGGTTTTTTCCGTCATGGACGACCCAAAGAATGTCATGCAGCTGCGTCTCCGGCCCGCCCAGGACGAAAAGCCCATTTTCTGTCATGAGTTTTTGTCATAGAAGTAGGAGCCCACCACATCTATGATGATACCGGGTTTTGTCACAATTATCGTCATAGAAGTGTCATAAGTATGACAGAAAAAAATTCGTTCGGCCCAAAATGTCGCAGATGTGTCTTTTTTTGTAGTGAGGGTGTCTTGTTGTTGGCGCTCAGCCGATGAGTCATCTTGAGCAATTGTCATCAATGGACGACCAATGCTAATAAGTTCACTGCTTGTGGGAGCAGGTGATGATACCGACTGGGGCTCGAGCTGAGGAAGGACTTCATCATCATGCACATTGTCTTCATGGCCAATGTCTTCAGCTGCGTAGGGGTCAACAGCTGGAACTTCTTCACTTGCTTGAGCCTCTGTGGAAGCAGGCTCATGAATCACAAGGCGACGTTCTTGGTTCGTTGAAGCAGGGAGAGCAACGGAGATGGGTTCAACGATGAGGGGCTCTGGGGCAGCAGCACGCTCTTTCTTTGAAGACTTTGAAGCCTTTGTCTTCAATTTCTTCTTGGATGGAGCATCATTAGATGTATCCTTGAGCTTCCACTTCCCGGCTTCGACTTCAGCATGTCTTGTTTTCTTCAGCTCTGAAGCTGTTGAGGTGACCTTTGGCTTCGAGCCAGTCATACTGGCAGGTAAGAAAATGCTAGGTTCTTCCTGTCGTTGTGCTTCGGGTTGGGCCACAACAGACTTCTTCTTTTGCTTGGCAGCCATCCTGGGGTCGATGCCAGGACTCCCAAGAGCCTTTCTCTTCTTAGCTTCATTATGCGCTTGAACACATTTCTACGCATAGTACTTCATGCGCTCGCGTGAGCCTTTGGCTTCTTCACGTTTCTTGTGGAATTCAGCCTTGAGACCATGCAACATCTTCTTGAAGATCTGCACATCAGCCACATTAAGCTTGGCCATGTTCTTCTTGAAATGCGCCTTCTCATGATCAATCTTGAACACATTTCTGCGCATAGTACTTCATGCGCTCGCGTGAGCCTTTGGCTTCTTCACATTTCTTGTGGAATTCAGCCTTGAGACCATGCAACATCTTCTTGAAGATCTGCACATCATCCACATTAAGCTTGGCCATGTTCTTCTTGAAATGCGCCTTCTCATGATCAATCTTGTTCTTGAGCTTGACGATTTTCTGAGCTAGGGCCAATTCATTGGCAATGGCTCCGTGAAATGTTACACTGATGTCCACGGGCAGCTACAGGTCATCAATACTGATGCTCTGGTATAAACCATTCATCAATGAAGTTGTTCAAAATATCAACATCAAAGAGGAGCAGATCACTGAAGATCTCCGCCTCTTGCTTGCTATTGATCAGCATCTCTAGAGCTTCATCACCAAGATCTTCATCACTTGACAGATCAATGGTGTCTTCCTCGTTGCGCAGAATGGCAGCAGGAGTCAGGTTATGCCCTGAAATTTTCTTGGGCTTCTTGGTACTATTGGAGACACGAGACAAATCTTCACACTGCACACTAGGTTCAGGAGGTGTAGCCTTCAAGGGCTTCATAGGCGAAGCGGTTGGTGCAGCAGAGGGCTTTGAAGCTTTTGTCTTCTTCTTCTGCTTCGGTGGTGCTGGCGCATCTTCAGAGTCTACGTCATTAGCAGATTGATCCACCATGGCCCCCTGGGCAGCAATGTGGGAGAGGAGCCCATCAAAGCTATTGAAGGGGCCGATGACATTGGGATTGGCTTCACGAGTGCCATCCTGTCTTGGAGCAGACGGACCAGGGTTGAAGTTGAGTCCAAACGCTTTCCTGTTCTTTGTAGCTGACTCCTTTGCAAACTGAAAGTTGCGCTTGGAAATATTATCGACACGACACCATAACAAGGATGATGGGTCGGCATTCTCAGGCTGTGGTCCTTGGACCAAGCAAGGATAGAAACCTTGAGCAATAGCTTCAGGCTTTGACTTGGGTTGCAGATTTCTATAAAGAATATCGCCCCACGGGCGCATGATGGCATTCTTCTCAGCATATTCAGCAGTGACAAAGTTATACTTGAACCACTGTTCTGCCCAATATCTTTGGATCCATTGGATTCAGGTCTTGCGCTGATTGTAGTTTTCCTCTGGACCGGTCTTGTACATCTTATACAGATCCGGAGGCAGATCTAGAGCAGTATTGCCACGGCACTGCCTTCCACCCTTCCTTGCTGATTTCTCAGTGGCCATGATATTCAGACATATAGGCTTCAGAACAGTGAAAGGCTTTCGTCTACTTGTCAAGCAAGAACTAGCTTCAGGGGAGTGAATATGATGCTGTAAGAATTCTGCAAATGAATGCAGACTACGAGAACTAAGGGATTCTCCCACGTACATGTACCTGTGACAGCATTAGAGATGCAAGGGAAGGGGAAGAGGTCATATGCATTCTCAGAAGATTTTGAAGATAAATCGGTTTGAAGACATTGACCTCATAGTGCGAAGACATTCACTTCTTTGAAGTGAGTTGGTTCCAGATTTGTACGAATCCATGAATAAGTACAAGTGAGGAATCTAACTAGTTGTGAAGAATAAGTGAACATACTTTGCAAGATATGAGATTCAAAAAGAGGCAGATCCAGATTTGGAAGTGTTGAAACCACTTTTGGTTGAAGTGGATGGATTTGACAGATCAAAAAGACTGTAAAAAGTGAGATTTATTTACCACAAACGAACTGCTAGACGAGGCAGATGGGAGGCTGAGTAGTCCAATCTCCCGCGCCCTAACTTGGCGGCGGAAGAAACCTACGGCGGTGGTGGAGAAGATGAGGTCCGCGGCCTGCGTGAGGATGTCGTCGAAGAGGTCGAGGCAGCTAAGCGCTTCATCTCCGGTGTCGACGTGAGCTAGCGGTGGCGCTAGGGTTTGAGTAAGATGGCGAGGTGGAAGAGGAGATAATGACCGTGCAGGATGGGTATTTATAAGGTAAAGGGCTACACAGCGCAATTATGCAGGTGCTCTTGGCGGTTCACATCTGATGTACACGTGGCATGCATGTAACTCGTTGGAAGTTGTTCCATGTTCCCGTGCACGTCTAGTTTGTCGGGTGGTCGTTCCGGCTTCTCCGATATTCAGGCAAAAGAGATATAACATTGAAAGCAGTTATAAATGTGTGTCTCTATATCTTCAGCTAACAAGGACCCAGTGAAGACATTCGACACGTTTCAACAGAATGCATATGAGTAGACAGATAGAATTTGAGGAAGAAGCACAGAAGGGGTTAGGGTCCGATCACATTCACTTAGTTCAGAAAATTGCAAGTTTGAAGACATAGCTATAAGTGAATGTTGTAGAGGACAGAACACGCCTATATATATATATATATATATATATATATATATATATATATAAAAGAAAAATAACAAATCAACATTGCGAAGATAAACCTTGAAGTCAAATTAATGTTGAAGACAAACCAAATGCGAAGATAATGCAATCCTGACGCCAAAAGAAAATCTTCGAGAAAGTTTGGTGGTGGCGTTACCCACCGTATATGAAGTATTATACCCAGACACGACGCACAATTATTGTGGCGCTCCAAAGTAAAATTCCGCGTTAATGTATTCACACTTAGAGTGTATGTCGTCATTGATTGAAGATATACATTACTTCATGTGTTGCACATCTAAGTCATCAACATGCATAAGCGTTAGGATGTGTGTCCAATAACAGGACATTTGAGGATTCTAAGATATTTAGCTCACACCGCAGCTTGCAAAACCTTTTCTCATCTAAGGGCTTTGTGAAGATATCTGCCAATTGCTCTTCAGTGTTGACGTGAATGATATCAATATCTTCCTTCATGATATGATCTCTGAGAAAGTGATGATGGATCTGAATGTGCTTTGTCTTCGAGTGCTGAACTGGGTTGTTGGCAATCTTGATGGCGCTTTCATTGTCGCGGTAGAGTGGCACGTGCTTCAGGTGGATGCCATAGTCCTTGAGAGTTTGCTTCATCCATACAAGCTGAACAAAGCAAGATCCAACAACAATGTATTCGGATTCAGCAGTGGAGAGTGATACACAGTTCTGCTTCTTTGAAGACCAACAGACAAGAGATCGTCCAAGAAAGTGACATGTGCCTGATGTGGACTTGCGATCAACCTTGTCACCGGCATAATCAGCATCTGAGAATCCAACTAGATCAAACTCTGAGCCCTTTGGATACCATAATCCTAGTATTGGGGTGTAAGCCAAATATCGAAGAATTCACTTCAAAACTAAGTGATGCGATTCCTTTGGTGCCTCTTGGAATTGGGCACACATGCAAACGCAAAGCATTATATCAGTCCTAGATGCACATAAGTAAAGTAAAAAACCAATCATGGAGCGGTATACCTTTTGATCGAACTCTTTACCATTATCGTCGGGACCCAATTAACCATTGGTTGGCATTGGCGTCGTGTACCCTTTGCAGTCTTGCATTCCAAACTTCTTCAGGCAATATTTGAGATATTTTTCTTGTGAAATGAAGATGCCATTGCTCTGATGACGGATTTGAAGACCAAGGAAGAATTTCAGCTCACCCATCATGGACATCTAATATTGCTCTTGCATCATATGCCCGAACTCATCACTGTATCTCTTGTCAGTGCAGCCAAAGATAATGCCATCCACATAGATTTGGCATATCAGCAGTTCACCATCATATGCTTCGTGAAGAGAGTGGGATATAGATAACCAGGTTTGAAGCCTTTGCTCTTCAGGTAGTCTTTGAGTGTGTCATACCAGGCTCGAGGTGCTTGTTTGAGGCCATACAGTGCCTTGTTGAGCTTGTATACCATGTCAGGATACTTTGGGTCTTCAAAACCAGGTGGTTGTGCAACATACACTTCTTCTTCAATTTTGCTGTTGAGAAAGGCACTCTTTACATCCATTTGGTATAGAAGAATGTTGTTGTGGTTGGCATAGGCTAGCCGTATGCGAATGGCTTCAAGCCTAGCCACAGGAGCAAATGTTTCATCGAAGTCAATCCCTTCAACTTGTGTATAACCTTGAGCTACGAGACCAGCCTTGTTTCTGACAACTTGTCCATGCTCATCTTGTTTGTTGTGATAGATCCATTTGGTGTCGATAATATTGTGCTTGCGAGGATTTGGACGCTTAACCAGCTCCCATACATTGTTCAGCTTGAACTGTTGAACCTCTTCTTACATAGCTTGAATCCATTCAGGTTCCATGAAGGCTTCATCAACTTTCTTGGGTTCAGATATAGAGACAAATGCAAAGTGCCCACAAAAATTTGCTAGTTGTGTTGCTCTTGAACGAGTGAGTGGACCAGGTGCATTGATGCTATCAATTATCTTCTCAATTTGTACTTCATTTGCAACACAAGGATGAACTGGACGAAGATTCTGCCCTTGCTGATCATTGTCTTCATCTTCAGCATTGGCTTCAGCCTGAGTAGTGTCTTCGCGCTGATTAGGTGCAGAAATGATGATTTCCTCTTCAGTATGTGCCTCTGAAGGTATGATTTCTCCAGTACCCATAAGCTTGATAGATTCACTTGGTGTAGCATCATCTAGCACATTTGGCATGTGCTCTCTTTGTGAGCCGTTAGTCTCATTGAACCGCACATCCACAGTTTCAACCACTTTGTAGTGAAAGAGGTTGAAGACTCAGTCAGGAGCTCATATGATGTCTTCTTTAGAAACTTGTGAAGATAAACATGGTTGATGATGTGGCATGCAGTATCAATGGCTTCAGGCTAGAACTTCCTCGGAGTCTTGTACTCATCGAGCATCATCCGTGCCATCTCAATGAGGGTTCTGTTCTTGCGCTCCATGATGCCATTCTGCTGAGGTGTGTATGGAGTTGAGAACTCATGTGTTATGCCCAATGTATCAAGATAAGTGTCGAGGCTGGTGTTCTTGATTCTGTGCCATTGTCACTTCTGATGTGCTTGATCTTGATACCATAGTTGGTCATGGCACGATTGGCGAATCGTCTGCACATCCTGCACTTCGGTCTTGTAGAGAATTATGTGCACCCATGTATATCTCGAGTAATCATCAACAATGACGAAGCCATAGAGTCAAGCAGTGATAGTGAGGGTAGAGTAGTGAGTAGGGCCAAATAAGTCCATGTGAAGCAGCTCGAAGGGACGTGTCATTGTCATGATTGTCTTCGAGGGATGCTTGGCCCTAGTCATCTTTCCAGCTTCGCATGCACCACATAGATGATACTTCTTGAACTTTACGCCCTCGATGCCTATGGCATGCTTCTTCTTCGTGAGAATGTACAAGTTCCTCATGCCAGCATGCCCTACTCTCTGATGCCAGAGCCAGCATTCTGAAGCTTTTGCTAGAAGACATACGGCCAGCTGTGGTCCTGCAGAGAAATCTACCATATACAGATCGTCTTTTCGATATCCTTCAGAGACTAGAGATTTGTCAGATTCCATAAGCACAAGGCAACGATATTTTCCAGATATCACAATCATGTTCAGATCACAAAGCATTGAGACAGACATTAAGTTGAAACCAAGGGATTCAACAACCATCACTTTATGCATGTGCTGATCTTTTGAGATCGCAACTCTACCTAGGCCCAATACCTTGCTTTTACCAGTGTCAGCAAATGTGATGTGACTTTTGTCAGACGGACGTAGGGTTGAATCCATGAGAAGACTACAATCACCAGTCATGTGGTTAGTGTCGGTGTCAAAACCGGCGGATCTCGGGTAGGGGGTCCCGAACTGTGCATCTAAGGCTAATGGTAACAAGAGGCAGGGGACACGATGTTTTACCCAGGTTCGGGCCCTCTCGATGGAGGTAATACCCTACTTCCTGCTTGATTGATCTTGATGATATGAGTATTACAAGAGTTGATCTACCATGAGATCGTAGAGGCTAAACCCTAGAAGCTAGCCTATGATTATGATTATTCTTGTCCTACGGACTAAACCCTCCGGTTTATATAGACATCAGAGGGGGCTAGGGTTACACAGAGTCGGTTACAGAGAAGGAAATCTACATATCCGAATATCCAAGCTTGCCTTCCACGCAAAGGAGAGTCCCATCCGGACACGGGACGAAGTCTTCAATCTTGTATCTTCATAGTCCAACAGTCCGACCAAAGTATATAGTCCGGATGTCCGAGGACCCCTTAATCCAAGACTCCCTCAGTTAGTGCATCCACTGTCCATAATCCACTCAAAATTCTTTGGTGCCGTACCCTACAATGCATTTTGGGGTATAGGCTTCACCAAGGGAAATGAGAATCTTAAACATTTGACGAACAAGCATATTATGAAAGTTCAGATCCTGGTTAGGGTAGATAAGATGTTTGTCAAGAAATCCTGGGACGAAATACATAGTAAGACCATTTTGGCATTTTATCTTGCGTCCCACAAGATGTTTTAGGTCCCCAGCATAAGCATCAGAAGCCTTTGATTTCCGGCTGGAGACCTTTCCCTCCAAAAGAGAGTTAATTTTTTTAACCACCCACATCTTCAGGGGTGACTTAGAAGCAATGAGTCTAAGTGCAGCATCTGAGAACTTTGGCTTTGGAGCCCTAGAAAATAGCCTTGCAGGAGGTGAATAATACTCATAAGAATAAGAAGAAAAGTTCTTGGTCTTATGAACATAGCGGTTTGATGAAACATGCTCATATTCATAAGTCTGAGTATGGTTTTCCTGCAAACATTGGCATTAGGGTGACTCTGATGAGTCCTCTGTCTGCATGAAGCCTTTGGACCATATGAAGCCTCTGGTCTGGGGTTTGTCTTCTTCCCAGGTGATGTTATAATGACATTCATAGGAAGCTTCTCAAGACAACTTTTGGGCACCCAAATCTTCTTCAAAAGTGGTCCATTCCTGCAGTTAGTACCAATATACCTGGCAAACACTTCACCATTCTGATTCTTAAACAGTTTATAGTTTGCATCAAAGGATTCATCAATGATAATCGGGTTAGCACAAGTGAAGCCAGATAAGGTAGGTGGATCCACTGAAGGTTCCTTTGCAGCAACCCATGTGGTTTTGGGTGCTGCTCAGGCTTCCAGTATGAACCATCATCATTCATTTTTCTCTCGAACCCAACACCCTCTTTCCTAGGGTTTTGGTTCAGAATCTGTTTCTTGAGGACATCACATAGTGTCTGATGCCCTTTGAGGCTTTTATACATCCCTGTTTCAAGCAATGTCTTCAACCTGGCATTCTCATCAGCAATAGCAGTGGTATCCTCAGTAGAGGGGTTAGTTACCACATCAGTAGTTGAAGATATTGCAACAGTAGTAGTAGTAGAACATTCAGCAACAGAGACAGCATTATCATGCTCAATACATTTTAGACATGGTGGCTCGAAACCTTCCTGAGCAGAACTAATCTGTTAAGCGCAGAGTGACTCTTCTCCTTTTGAAGATCTTCATGAGTTGCTCTCACGTTCTCAAGTTCTTGCTTACTTTGAAGATAACCATAGGAAAGCTTCTCATGAGTAGTTGAGAGTGTTTCATGATGACTTTCAAGTTCCTCGTACTTAACGTGAAGATTTTTCATGTCTTCAATTAAGGACCGAGTCCGAGTCATTTCCGCATCCAACAGGTCATCGCTTTTGTCTAGCAACTTTTGACTATGTTCCATAGCAGTTTGTTGTTCAGTTGCAATTTTAGCAAGTGTTTTGTAGCTATGTTTAGATTCACATTCAGAGTCATCTTCACTTGTTGAAAGTAAGCATCGCGTGAGTTTACCTTGGAACCACGTGCCATGAAGCAGTAGGTAGGAGCAAAGTCATCCTCATCATCAGTACCAGCGTTGGTGACGAGGCCATTGTCTTCAGTGTTAAAGATGGACTTGGCGACATAAGCTGAAGCTAGAGCGAGACTTGCCACGCCTGAATCGGACTCCTCCTCAGACTCCACCTCCGCCTCCTTAGAAGCAGACTCCTCCTCTGTATCCGTCTCCTTGCTAACAAACGCACGAGCCTTGCTGGATGAGCTCTTCTTGTGAGATGAAGACTTTGAAGAAGACTTTGAGGATTCCTTCTTCTCTTGTCATCAGAATCATATTCCTTGCTCTTCTTCTTCTTCTTGGTCTCATTGTCCCATTGAGGACACTCAGATATGTAGCGACATGGTTTCTTGCATTTGTGGCATGTTCTCTTCTTGTGGTCACGAGTGGAAGCTTCATCATTTCTTGAGCTGGATCTTGAAGACTTTCTGAAACCTTTCTTCTTGGAGAACTTCTGGAACTTCTTCACGAGCATAGCTAGCTCCTTTCCAATGTCTTCAGGATCCCCAGAACTGCAGTCAGATTCTTCTTCAGATGAGGACACAATCTTTGCCTTCAAAGCCCGGGTTCGGCCATAATTGGGGCCATAGATGTCTCTCTTCTCAGATAACTGGAACTCATGTGTGTTGAGCCTCTCAAGTATGTCAGACGGATCGAGATCTTTGAAGTCAGGAAATTCTTGAACCATCAGGGCCAGGGTGTCAAATGAGCTGTCAAGTGATCTCAGTAGCTTCTTGATGATTTCGTGCTTGGTGATCTCAGTGGTGCCAAGTGCGTGAAGGTCATTTGTGATATCAGTGAGGCGATCAAACATGAGCTGGACATTCTCATTGTCGTTTCTCTTGAAGCAGTTGAAGAGGTTGCGAAGAACATCAATCCTTGAATCTCTCTGAGTTGAGACGCCTTCGTTGACCTTGGAGAGCCAGTCCCAGACTAGCTTCGCAGTTTCCAATGCACTCTCACGGCCGTACTGTCCTTTGGTCAGATGACCACAGATGATGTTCTTGGCAGTCGAATCCAGTTGAATGAACCTCTTGACATCCGCAGTTGTGACACCTTCGCCGACCTTGCGAACGCCATTCTTGACGACATACCAAAGGTCGACGTCAATGGCTTCAAGATGCATGCGCATCTTATTCTTCCAGTAGGGGTAATCAGTGCCATCAAAGATTGGGCATGCAGCGGATACCTTGATTATCCCTACAGTCGACATAGCTAAAACTCCAGGTGGTTAAACCGAATCACACAAAACAAGGAGGCACCTTGCTCTGATACCAATTGAAAGTGCTAGTTATCGACCTGAGGGGGGTGAATAGGCGATTTTATGGAAGTCTTCGAACACGAGGTCTTTGAAGACAAATAGTAGAAATGAACCTATCATATGCAGCGGAAGGTGGACTACACTAGACAAGCCATAGTCAAGTAAGCTATGAAGTGAAAGCACGAAGACTATCATAACTAGGTAGTATGGATCAGGATGGAAGATAGTATGAAGCCAAATAGTAAACAGTCTTCACTTAGTGAAGTCAATCAGATCACACAGGTAGGCAATGACTTCACGAAGACAAACTGTAAAAAGGGAAGTGGAGGATAGAACTAGTTGCTTGGTGAAGACAAGGATTTGGTAGACCAGTTCCAGTTGTTCTGCCAACTGTACATCTGGTTAGGGACGTTGAGATTTAACTCAGAAGACCGCGTCTTCACCTTATTCCCCTTGAGCTAAGGACACTCAGTCCTCGCCCAATCACTCTGGTAAGTCTTCAAGGTAGACTTCCAGACCTTCACAGACTTCGCTCACCGGCGATCCACAATGGCTCTTGGATGCTCAGAAGGTGACGCCTAACCAGCTGGAGAAAACACAGTCCTCAAGTGTAACAAGTCTTCAGGTCACGCGGACAGAAAGACTTCAGTGATGCCTAACACTCTTTGGCTCTGGATGTTTTGGACTTTGTCCCCGCAAGGATCTCTCTCTCAAATGCTTCGGAGGTGGGTTGCTCTCAAACGACAGAAGTCGTGCACTAACTCTGAGCAGCCACCAATTTATGGTGTAGGGGTGGGCTATTTATAGCCAGGAGGCAACCCGACCTGATTTGTCTGAAATGACCCTGGGTCACTAAGAATCGACACATGTCCAACGGTCGGATTTCAAACACACGTGACAGCTTGACTTGGGCTACAAGTAAGGCTGACTCATCCAGCTTTGGATAAGATTTGCTCTCATTGTCTTCGCTCGAAGACATAGGATTTTGGTTGAGCATCATTTCAGTCACTCTAACTTTCTTCACTTGGACCCCACTTAACAGTACGATGATTCCTATGACTCAACAAAGAAGAAAAGGAAACTACGAAACAACTATGTCTTCGCACTCCATAGTCTTCACACGAATGTCTTCTCATGTCATAATCTTCACTGTGAATGTCTTCACGAACCACCATTGTCTTTAATGTCTTCACACATTTTTAGGGGTCATCTCTGGTAGGTAAATCGAATCAATAAGGGACTACTACCTGTGTTATCCTACAATTCTCACAAACACATTAGTCCCTCAACCAAGTTTGTCGTCAATACTCCAAAACCAACTAGGGGTGGCACTAGATGCACTTACACTCCCACAACCGACGCCTCTCCCGCTTGTCCTGGAACCGACACTACTTCTCATAGCAGTCGCCTCTCTCCAGAGGGTATTTATACTCCTTGTAACCATCATCAAGAGCAATCAATCACTTAATTTCAAACAGATATGTTTCTCTACAAGTTTGGTCAAACTTAATAGGTTTGAGTTTAAAAAAGTAATACACATTATATTTTGGCACATCAAAGCACGCCCAACCCTTCTAGTAGGTACACTATGCTCCCTAATTTTGGAGCTCTCTCCTTTAATTAAAGTGTTCAATATCTGATTTGGTTCATGATTTTGACTCGGTCAAATGATTTTATCAATTGAGGTGTTCAATTTGAATCGACTTCACAATTTTGACTCGGTCAATGATTTTGATAGGTTATTTTGAATTTAATTCATGATTTTCATTTAATTGAGGTGTTTAATTTTGGATGTTTCATAATTTTGACTAGTCGGCAATTTCAATTGAGGTGCCCAAATTTTGGATCTGGTTCACGATTTTAACTCAATCAACGATTTTGATTTTGCTTATTTTAAATTTGTTTCATGATTTTTATTGAATTGAGATGTTTAATTTTGGTTGGGTCAACGATTTCGATTGAGATGTCCAGTTTTGGAGTTGAACGGGTCAATGATTTCTCTCAAATCAATCAGAAACAACCAGCATATAAAAAAATGTCAACAACCATCCTATTATAACACATAGTCATGGGCACCCTTCCATCACCTGGCAAAAAGGAATCATCAACATGCAACATTATAGCACGAATATAACATGTCGTCGCGAGTGCAGGAAACTTTCTCACATACATGTCGGTTAATTAGCACAGAATCACACCTTTTGAAAGGGACTTGGAAAACACCACATTTTTTTAGAAAAGGAGGATGACCCCCGGCCTCTGCATCTGGGCGATGCATAGTCACTTTATTAATTATTCTCGTATGACCTTACAAAGCCATACAACAGTAAGACTAAAGCCATCGTCTAAGCAACAATTGTCGCTACACCTATCTAATTGATGAAGGGGCGCAGATAATATGAGCCTAATACCAAACAGATATCGCAACCAAACCTAAACATCTAAGACCTGAGGTCCCAACCCGGACGCCTGCCAGGTATGGGGCACCTACCAGTCCGGCGCACTCCTCAACCAGGACGCCTGCCGAGTATGAGGCCGTCGCAGCCACCTGCCACCAATCCATCTTCAGAACTGTACTGTTGCATGTACCGTGTCAGGTCTCTCTACCATCAACGCCACCACGACGCCTCGAGAAGCGTCGTCCTCTCTGTGAGTCCATCCTCCCTGGCGAACTCCTAATCTGCACTGCGCCACGCCGTCAAGATCCGTCGCCATCAGTGTGTAGGATGAAGCACCGCTCCACCAAAGAATCCGTCCTCTGGTCCCTCGATCACGTGTACCTCCAAGAATGACGCCCCCAAGGGAGGAACGACACCAGAGCGTCGCCGTCATCCGATCATCCGATCTAGGGTTTCCCCCAAAGGTAGCAGAGAGTGGCCTTGAACTTCTCCACGGCGAAGCCTTCAAGAAGGGAACGACACAGATAGGTAATAAGTGATGCAACAAGTGTACAACCTCTTTGCCGTAGCCGTGTCGACCTCAGCATCATTGGGTTGGTCGCTAAAGCAGTTGAGGCAGAGGTGGTTGTCGGAGGTGTGCAGAAAGATCTGAGGAATCTATAGACGGCGTCCAAGGGACTGCTCTGTTGTGATGGATCGTTCCGTCGTTGGAGCAGCTCCGGTGAGCCGTAAGACATCAAGGTTGAAGCAGCACAAGACAGACATCGTCAATCTCAAGTGGGATTCTAATAGCATCTCCAATAGATGATGTAAAATAGATGTAAAATTTACATCACCAAAAACCACCTGACTACAACAGATGGGGTAAAACTGTGACTCTGAACTTAACAAATAAACTGAAATTTCTTGTGGAATCAATACTCTTGTTAAACCGAACATAATGGTAGCAGAGAGGCACTTGACATGTAGTTTAGGAGGGCTGCAGTTCATCTTCAACTGCACCTCGAGCCTTGACCACCACGGCCGAACCGCTGGCCCCAGCGCCGCCTCGTCGCCTCGAAACAACTCCCCATCGCCGCCCCGGCCAGCCCTCTAGGGCCCCCCAACCTGAACACTAAGATCGATAGTGTGGTACCTCTCCGTGAGCCCCGTCCCCTGCCAAGGGTGGTTCTTCCTTAACTCCGTGAGTCCCCCCAACCCCGAAAATCGATGGCCCAAAAGTTGATTCATCAGTGAAGTGTGGCTAAATCGAGCAGAGCAAAGAACACGAGTGAGGGGATAGCAGCAGCATGTGAGCAAGCGGCGAGAACAGAGCAGCAAAGCACTGGGTGAGCGAGCGATCGAGCGAGAGCCGAGCAGCAAAGAAGCAAATGAAGCGAAGCGAAGCGAGAGCCGGAGCAGCCACAGCAGATCCGGCTGGTATGGACACCGCCACCGAAGGGGCCTCGCACTGGGGGTGAGCCGCCATGGAGATGTCGCCCGCGGCGCCGGCTTCAAGGTAGCCGCTCCATGGGGGTGTGGGATGGAGCACCGTCGGCGCCGGGAGGTCGAGTTAAGGAGAAGGTGCGATGCGATGAGTGTACAACCTTTTTGGTGGCGTCGAGTAGGCCTCGGCTTCGTCCGAGAAGTCGGTGAGGATGTTGCGGTTCCGGTGGAGCAGGTTAAGGCGGCACTTTGGGGATGGAGCAGCTGCGATAGACGAGGCGATCGTCGGAGCAGCTCCTTGGAGGTGGAGGACGGGGCGGCTGAACCGGCGGGACGACGAGATGGACGACGGATCCTCATCCTGGGAGGTGGACGAGGGACGTTGAGATGTTGCGGTGGACGACGTCGTCAGGGAAGAGGCTCCGGCTGGGCAGCGGTGAGGTGGTGGACGGAGGAGGGTGGGGTTTCGTGGCTTGAACGGAGAGGTTATGGCGGCCTGGGATTTCGAATGGCGAAAAGGGGGGGATGGGAGGGGGTGAACCATGACTTAGGGACGCGCTTGTCCAAAATGTAAGGTGTCTTACAAAAGTACCCCCCACCGATTTGAACTAGCGGACCTTTCGGCTCAGGGTTTGAAGGGGGATTTCGCGTGTCGGGATTTGGCAGCTGGAGGGAGTTTTCGCGCACGTTGTAATTTCAGGATAGCAAGGCGCGGGTTGTGAAGGCGCCAGTTTTAGGAGCACGATATCTGAATTTTTTGGATATAACAAGACGCGGGTTGAATTTTAGGGACAAGCCTAACGTGTAGTAATATTGTACTTGTACGTACCAAATCAATTCGCACTTCCCTCAACCAAAAGAAAACAAAAAAAATAAAACTATTCACACCACACAAAGAGAGAGTCTTGCCCCGTTTTACTATACAAATGCTATTCAAAGCTACTCCCTCCTTCCATCTATATAGGGTCTAATACGTTTTTTGATGCTAACTTTGACCAAATATTAGAGCAATAATATATGACATGCAACTTACACAAAGCACGTCGTTAAATTCATCTATGAAAGATTCTTTCAACGATATAATTTTCACATTGCGCATGTCATGTACTATTAATCTTGTCAGTAGTCAAAGGCGATCTTAAAAAACTCATTACACCCTATATAGATGGAAGGAGGGTGTATGAATCCATGTTATGTCCGATTAAATTTTTTCGCCTGCTGTATAATGCATGTAACCTACTCATACCAACATTTTAGTGCATTCCAAATATCTATGCTACCGCTGCAATTCGAACTAAATTCGAATTCGCTTCTCTATTTCAATAAGAATGTACAATCATGATTGTTGCCAACTTCAACCATCATTCGTGTATTACCTTAATAACACACCACATGATTACTATAGAGATAGATATGAACTACGTGTACTACATGAACTCGAATTCTATTTTTTAAATACACTTGATGTTGATTCCAAATAATAGTACATTTGATGTACTAACTATATATTCATAATCTAAACCATGTTCCATATGTACATCGTGTTTATCACACAAAGTATAGTGCCCCGCCCCTACATTATGACAAGTATTTAGACCTGACCTGCAAAAGCCACACATTAGCCCAAATTATAATCAATGTTCTATGTACTATACGTAGTACTAGCAAGATGCCCATGCGTTCCACAGAACATCAACATGATCAAGGGGCCTAATTTACAAATATGGAGAGGAGTATGGATATCTTTTTTCAAACTTGCCATAGTTTCCTTCCTATCCGCTCGGACGGCCTATATTGCAGGATGGCAGGCACACCATCATCAACAACTTCGATTTTTTATAAGAGTAAAGATAAAATATATTATATGTAGTATAACATGTTCATAACCACACCATGTGTATCACCGTTATATATATTCACATATGCATCGGTTTAAAACACTGATAAATTCTTCAAATATCTGAATTCGCTTTTTATAATGAAGTATGATCTCTATTCGTCTTTTACACCCACACAATCCTCTTATCTTTGTAGCTAGCGCTAACTTTCTCTCGTGCATGCACACGCCCGCATCCCTCTCACCCTCCCTCAGCATTCTCTAGTTCCATCGCAAATTGGTCTTTTCACTTTAGGTCGTTCACCCACAGTGTGTGTAGGCCTCCCAGCTCCTTCTTTACGGCACACATCGATCGATATGCCTCTCTAGCCAGGTGTGCCTAGCACAAACACAAGCTTCTCCTCTTCTCTTATCACCGTCCATGCCTCACTCCCACCACTTCTTTTCATCGATCTCGTACTCACACACTCCTTCCCCCTCGATATAGTATGCCTCTCGTACCACCTCCTAGATGCATCCCTCTCTCTTTATCCTTCTCCTCGTGCCCCATTTGCTTCTAACAGACACATGCATGTATACCGATCGATCTCTCAATATATACCTAGATCGACTCTAACTATCCCCCCCCCCAATCGGTCGACGTACCTCACAAGTTATGTCTCTTCTTTCTCTAACAAAGGGTGATTGATCTTTCTATGTAGTTACATCTGCTTGTCGTCCGGTCGAGACGGAGCCGATCACAAGACAGGACCACCGCCGCTTTGCACACACGGGCGCGCCGCCGAGAGCCCAAAGGTGCAGACACGCTTGCTTAGGACCGCCCTTCCGAGAAGACTCCCACGCACACTGTGGCTCGCCGTCGCCCAAGCCAGCAGCGCCGCCCCGCCTCAAAGGCCGCCAACCACCATGCATGTCCGCCGCGCCAGATCCAATGAGTCGTGGGAGAAGAGTTCCCGCCGCCGCCGATGCCGTCCGGGCTTTGCCGGCGGCGAGGAGAGGTCGAGGAGGGGACGAGGACGCGGCTAAGGTTTCCCGATGCCGCGTAGCAGGGCGACACGGGAGGAGTAGGGAGGAGATTGACGTCTTATGTCCGTGCCAAACCCAATAGTCCATCATCTCTCTCACGTGTCAAACCCAATATTTCTTTTATGAAAACGGCGCAGAAAGTGCGTACAACCCTTCTAGTGGTCATATTATTGTTGAGGTGAATGGCTTGTTGGAGAATAGGGTGTTTGATCCGGTTAAGATGAATGGCTTGTTGGAGAATAGGGTGTTTGATCCGGTTAAGATATCTCGTGAACAAAATAGGGCTGCACATTGCTTAGTGAGCAATTGTCAGATAGCACTGTGGCTTAACCAATCACCCTTTGTTGCTGAACTGACACTCGGGCATGGCTCGAAGGAGTACGAAGTGATCGGCGGCCAGAATTTTCAAACTAAACGAAGGGGAAGCAGTACGAAGTGATTGGCGTCATTGGATCAATGATCGGCGGCCGGAATTTCATACTAAAAAAAAGTGGTAAGTAGAGTTAACTGAGATTGGAGGGGTGTTTGATTCTTCAGATTTTTGGTGCCTGACAAAACATCCTCTTCCGGTTTCCCAATTCTGCAGCGTCTGCCAATCCGTTGAAGAGAAGAAAAAAGGATACGAAGCTGCTGAAGACTAACAATATAAAAAGAAAAGGGAGAACACTTCTGTTCTGCTCTGGACGAAGAGAAAGACATCATATTTCTTCTAAACATAATCCCCATAAAACCATCGACGCCTTCGGTGATGCATTTTAATCAAACAAATAGCATCAGCTATGTACGATAGTTCCCAAATTATGTATCAGATCAAACAAATCGCCGGTGCGCATAACCAATAATACGAAGAAGAAAAACTGCAAACATAACAATCTACCATGCTGGATCCTACCTTCAGCCTGAAGGCCATCCCCTTCTCTGTTAGGTTACTTGCTAATAAGCTGCGACGGGGTCTGCAAGAACCCTCAGTTGCATAGTATAGAAACTGTTATTATTCTTCTATCCTGGAAACCGGTGACAGCACTCCGAGTTCTCAACTCTGAACATGACGAGTGGGAGGAACTTCTAGTACGATGGTTGCCCGACAGCAAATATCTTTCACATCATTGACTACAAAACCCACATGATTTGCTTGGGAGTTCACTTCCTCTTCAAGAACCCTCCTACAAGCAGAGAAAAAACGGGACCATATAAGTATGTTTTCCATGCTGTATTCACTACAACCTACAATGGTACAAGAAATTTGCCATCACAGTACAAGTTAGGGTCTAAATAGCTAGGTTTGTCAAAAAAATATGATTAGGGGAAAATCTGGGGGTCCGTTTCTCAAGATTCTGGGAGAATCGGCCAAAAGAACTGGGCCATATTCTTGAGGGGCGAAGTAACAGAACTACGTAGTTAATTGCCACCAGAACTGAATTACCAGAACACAGGAATGTGAAGCTGCTCACCTGTTTGATGACCGAGTACTATGCTATTCTCTCCAGTGCCTCGCCCAGAAGCCCTTCTTCCTTGTTGACTCGCTCTCTGAAACTAACCGGGGTGGCCGGGAGCCAATTGAGAAATGCCTCCTCAAAAATGGCCGACTGAACGAGTCCTTCATGCTAATACTTGTGCCTAATCTGGGAACTCTCCTACTTTTCTTTTGATGCTTAGAGCTCCCATCTAGATCACCATCGAGTATCACATTTGTAGGTATCTTGTTCTTTATCTTTGATTCCAGCTTACCGAATAGCTTCACAGTACATTGTTCACCGTGGGTGCATACGGGACAAGGAGGATCATATTTCTCAGCTTCTGCAGTTAAGCTATCCAGGCAGTCAGCATGGTAAACATGGCCGCACAATAAAACAGCGACAACACCCAGATCCTGGGCATTCCACGCTGACCTTTCCTTTAGTAGCTTTAAACATAGTTTGCACACCTCTTGGTCAGGGGAGACGGTAGTACGATTTGAAGCATTTGATCGAGTCATTTTACTTGAAACGGAACCTAAGAGCTCACTATCAATTGACCATCTCTCTCTTTGGGATGATGCAACCATTTCAGAAAATGTTCGCATTGACCAACCATCAGATGACTCTCCATGTGATCCTGCTACAGATAAATCATTGCTGCAGACTGAGAGCATGGAGGAGGAAGGCCTTCCTTCAGGAGAGTTGCTCTCATTGAGAGACCTGAGAGATGGAATCTTGCTGTCTGAGACCTGTCTATATAGTTGATATCCTGGTGAGCGACGTGCTTTCCTCATTGAGTCTGTATCCATCCCTAGAGAATGCCCCCTAGAGGATGAAGGATCTGCTCTGGATACTACAGGTGGTGTTGAAGGGACAGAGGTTGATGCCTTCGTATCTGAAGCAACACTTACCATGTCTAGTGATTTCCTGCAAAGCTTTGCCTACAAAGAATAGAGTTGTTAGAAATAAACTGTATCAATCTTAAGATTGCATATAACATAAAGTAGCAGCTACTGTATACCTCGGGGGAGGAGTGACTTGCAGTGGGTCTATCTGCTGAGCAAAAAAGGAGATCAGCAAAAAATTATCAAGTAAATCAATAGTGAGTGAAAACATAGTGATGTCGAACCATGTCCAGTGAAAAGGGATAATTGGATAAATGCAGTCACAATGCTATATAGTTTGAAGAATGCCACTTTAATTGCTCTGCCCACAGCAATGGTTTTATACTCTAGGATGCTATTCAACTCAATATACACCCAGATAACATGGTTCATGGCTAGCATTTAAAGCCATATTTTGGCACGGATACTTTTGCTCCCTCCTGAACCAGGCTGAAAGCTGGTTAGACCACCAACTACTGTGGGCATTGACAATGTTGTAGTCTAATATGAGGGCTGATCAAACCCTATATGCCGCAAGACGATGTTATGGCTGTGTTGCTGTCGAAACCTTGTGTATCATCTGGAGGCATTGATTCAGTGTTTGATGGTTTCCCTATATCACGATGTTGTTTTCCTGCTAGCTGTTGAACAGAACAATGTGTCCATGAGCGGGTCTTCTAATCCTGGCAGCAGCTATGGCGATGGTGACCTGAGCCCCCTGGTTGAATCCTTGACGCCACACCACAACGTGCCAGCATAGACTATGACCCAATTCACCCTTTTCTATTGGTTTCATGGAGCCAGATCACAGTGATGGTGATTGAGTATATTCACTATATATGGGGGGGTTAGTAAACTGTCATCTTAGTGTGGTAGCTTTGCACGGCAAAAGGGATGGTGGTTGCAATGGCATATTTGGACTAGTAATGACAACAACGTTGTCCCAACTAGTTCATTTTGTACCAAAGAATTACTAGTGTTGTCCTAAAAGATAATCATGCACATCTGGTTAGACTTATTTGACTACGAAGAACATCACTGTTACATCCCACATCCCAGCATGTTTACAGAATGCAACATACAAGAATCGAAACATGCCGCATATCATTGACTGAATTATTTACCTCTAGGATCAGATTGTGCAACTTTAGATGTTTCCATCTTCTTTTCTGATTTCTGCCACTTGACCTTGTGGAACAATTCAGAAGGGCTACCTCCATTAGAAAAGCCTTCAGTTGGTGCAATGGAACCACTCTTCGTTTCAGGCCGAATGCTTCCACTACTATGGTTGGACAAAAATGTGGGGATTTCCATTATGTCTTCTATATGTGTTCTGTTATCCCATCGGAAGCTCCATGATGGGGAGTGTCTTACATTCCTGTAAGCTGACACTTCAACTGGAATGATACATGGCTGAGGCCTCTGCTTTGCAGCTATACAGCAATTAGCTCCCATGTCGGCCGAGCAAAAGAAATCTATATGATGCTGATTTGATCACCCAAACTCAAAATGCTGAGAACCCATCCATGTGATGCAAATTCATGAGCTCGCTCTACCTGGCCGGCATAAAAAGAGTACAACAATAAGGATTGCCTTCAATCAAGACATGAAAAATACATGAGTAAAACTAATATCTAGCTTAGACAGCTAGGGGTACAAATCAAAATAAGAAAGCAAACCCAACAAGGAATCTATGGAGCTTCTACAGCAAGCTATTAACAAGAAAAAAGTACACTTTGAAAGTAATGAACTTCAATAAATTTAAATTCTTGCATTCCATATGTTATCTAACATGGATCTATAAAAGCAGTATAAAAAGGAGGCATGGTCACTATGTGTGGGAAATGGGAAAAGTGAGAGGACATGAAAGTCTAAAGAAGAAACATATTTCAATATGAAGCCCACATACTTGATAGTACGATCAGACAGGGTTCATCAATTCAAATTAGGGTAAAACTTAACCTTACAAAATTAAAAAGTGAAATTAATCACTTATTTTCCTATTTAATTTTGCATAGACTAGACAATATATAAATCATGGAATTGATTTAAGGGAAGGACAAAGTGAAGATTAGCAGCATGCATTCCACACATAAGTATCCGCTGATGGCATTTCTAACAAATTCTCCAAGAAGCTGAACATCAACATCCATAAAGCAACCACTTAACCTATTCACAATAAATAAATTTAAAGAGGAATACGAAAGGATGCTTGCGTATAATTGAAGGCACAAAGCAGGGAAGCCAGCTAACAGCAGTGGGTGAAACTATGTGATAATGTGAAGGGAGAAAGCCGCCGTTAGGTGGACCAGTATCCAAGACATTCCAATACTTAAAGACACTCAAGCGGCACTGATTCCTCTCCCCACACAACACACTAGCATATATCACATTTATTCCCATGTCAATTTCAGACCACAGGGCCGAATGACAAATAAATAATATCTTAAACACGGAATCGCATGAAAGCAACATAACAAAGAAAAACGGCGTATGCTTGTGTGACTCAAGCGCGAGATTATACGAAAGTAGGTTGCTAGGCGCAGTTCATCACATCGAGATGGCTTTGAATCCAGATTTCTTTTCCAGCGGGATACAGTGCTGTAAAATTTTAACTATCACAACTAGTACATCATGAAGTGAAAGGATAGCCAGTAAACAAACAGTAAATCCAGCAGGCAATATCGCGAACAGGGGAACATCAGGTCAGGCCTATATCCCACAATCACAATTTATAAGATCACATAATAAGATTACCATCAAGAACAGACTTTCGGGGAACTAGCGGCGGTGGGGACCCGCACAATTCATCGGAACCTGGCCGCACGACTACCAACACTTCACCAAACCACCGAAATTCTCCGAGTTTATCCACCCACCTACCGCACCAAGCAGTCCCACAATTCGCGGGAATTACCTCGAATCACGCGAGTAGGTAGCCCCGATCAGGGAGTGGCGGCGTCCAGGCACTTTCCCCACAGCACCACCGTCGCGGAGGATCCCGGCGGTCTGGCACCGGGTCTGGATCTGGCAGGTGACAAGGACAGACCGCGGCGCAACGGACGCGCGCCGGGCTGGGCTACGGCTCCGCTCCGCTAGGGCTGGGGCTGTCCCCGGGAGAAGCGGCGAGCGGAGGAGAGGGAAGCGAAGGAGAGAGAGGGAGAGAGGTGGGGAGGGGAGTGTGGTGTGGGTATAAAAACTGGTAGGAATGGGTCTCCGCTCCGCGCTGCGGAGTATTGCTCCGGCCACACCGGTGGACACCAGGGGCGCAGTCGTGACGCTTCCGAGTGCGAGTGCTGGACCACGTGGCTCGCCGCGTGTCACAGGATGTGAGGGACCACTTGCATTGACCCTCTTGGCCATTCGGCTGCAACAGGTGTTGCCCGCTTGGTATCCAGCGGCGACTTCACTGGATTGTGGGCCATCTGTAGGATGCGAAAAGTCAGTGCCGTTTTGTTTTCCTTTTTGTGTGCCGAGTGAACAAGTGAACTAGACTACCGACAGTGAGAGTAACATAAGTGTTAACATCACACATATCTAGATGAAATAGATAGAAAGAGAGACACGTAGTAAGGCTAGTCATAGTGGGGAGTAACTTAGACTAGTGTCATGCATATGACACTAGTCTTTATTACTACCTTCAGGGCATCTCCAACAGGTTGTATGTTAGTCTTGTTGGTAAAATGTCCATGTCATCAACCAACAAGCTATCATACAACTACTTCAATGGATTGTATGTAAGATATCCAATAGATGGTAAGAAAATAAATGTGATTGCTCTCTATTTCCTTGGAGCTTGTGCAAAGGTTGTTGGTTAATCTACATACAACTTTGCTCTCTCTTCACATTTAATACATGTCACATCATCACTATGTCCTAGGTGGCAAATTTACCAACACCTATCTTATAACTATTGGAGATGCCCTCATAGTGTAAAGTAACATACAAGTAGTATCATAGATGATAGCATTTATTATATTATAGACTCATTTTGCTTTGGGTTGCGTTATGTTACAGTAACATATTATGTTACTCCAAACACCTCTTTCCTCATTAACTCTATGCCACATAAGCAAACCTGTCTTGAAATGCGCTATGTTACTTGCTAAGTTACTCCCACTATGACCAGCCTAAGGCTAGCCATAGTGGGAGTAACTTAGGTAGTAACATAGCGCACTCTAATAAATTTTTGCTTATGTGACATGCGGTTAATGAGGATAGAGGTGTTTAGAGTAACATAATATGTTATTGTAACATAGCGCTTCCCGAGAAAGGATGAGTCTACAAGCTAATAAATGAAGCTATCTATGACACTACTACTATGTTACTTTCCACTATGAAGATAGTAACTTAGACTAGTGTCATATGCATGACACTAGCATAAGTTACTCCCCACTATGACCAGCCTAACATAGCTACTTACCAGTACTATGAGTAACATCACACATACCAAGGCAAGATAAGTCTATAACCTAATAAATGAAGTGTTGCATGACACCGCACATATGTTACTCCCTAGTCTAAGTTACTACCCACTGTGGCTAGTCTAAGTTTTTTAGCCACAATTATATGGAGACAGGTGATAGACTATCCATAGTGTGAGTAATATAGACGATAACATCACACATATCTAGACAAAATAGATGACGTGACAAGTAATTATAATGAAGAAAGAGAGGCATGGGGTAACATAGCTAATTACTCATAGTATGAGTAAACATCACACATACTAAGACAAGATGAGTTTATAACGTAATAAATGAAGTGTTGCATGACATCACACATATGTTACTTTCCACTATATAGGTAGTAACATAGACTAGTAACATATGCATGTTACTAGTCTAAGTTACTCCCCATTGTGGCTATTCGTAAACACACTACACATATATCACATGTGTATGCGTGTATCACATGCACGCATACACACTAAAAGAGCCTAGTGCCCCATGTTTGATTTTGGTAATTGATGACAATCTCAATGGACTAATGATTGCTTTAAGTTATATTTGAAGGTTTTGTTCATAGGCATTGCTTGAATACCATTTTTTGGATTCAAGGTTATAAAATGAAGATTAGTTGTTGACCAAGGTGTTAGTGTAGGATCGAAAGTATGTCTAGAGGGGGTTATTAGACTACTTGACCAAATAAAAACTTAACCTTTTCCCAAATTCAGTTCTTGGCAGATTTTAGCAACTTAGCGTAAGTCAAGCAATCTCAATACAATTTAAGCAAGCATGCAAAGAGTATATGGGCCGCGGAAAGTAAAGCATGCAACTTGCAAGAAAGTAAATGGGGGAGTTTGGAGGGAGCAAACGCAATGTTGACACGAAGATTTTTGGCGTGGCTCCGATAGGTGGTGCTATCGTACATCCACGTTGATGGAGACTTCAACCCACGGAGGGTAACGGCTGCGCGAGTCCACGGAGGGCTCCACCCACGAAGGGTCCACGAAGAAGCAATCGTGTCTATCCCATCATGGCCATCGACCACGAAGGACTTGCCTCACCAGGGTAGATCTTCACGAAGTAGGCGATCTCCTTGCCCTTACAAACTCCTTAGTTCAACTCCACAATCTTGACGGAGGCTCCCAAGTGACACCTAACCAATCTAGGAGACACCACTTTTCCAAAAGGTAATAGATGGTGTGTTGTTGATGAACTCCTTGCTCTTGTGCTTCAAATGATAGTCTCTCCAACACTCAACTCTCTCTCACAGATTTGGCTATGGTGAAAATATGATTTGAGTGGAAAGCAACTTGGGAAAGGCTAGAGATCAAGATTCATATGGTAGGATTGGAATATCTTGGTCTCAACACATGAGTATGTGGTTCTCTCTTAGAAAATGAGTAGTAGAAGTACGTTCTGATGGCTCTCCTCACCGAATGAAGAGTGGGTGGAGGGGTATATATAGCCTTCACACAAAATCTAACTGTTACACATAGATTTCCAAACTCGGTGGGACCGAATCAACAAACTCGGTTAGACCGATCCAGGTAAAAATGTGAACGTTAGGATTTTCGATGGGACCGATATAGTCATCTCGGTGAGACCGATGTGCAGGGGTTAGGGCATAACGTAATCTTGGTGTGACCGATCGCATAAACTCGGTGGGACCAATTTCAGCAATAGGTACACAGAGGGTTGGTCAGGCAAACTCGGTGGGACCGATTCGCTCACTTCGGTGGGACCGAAGTGTTACGAAAAGGAAACATGAAGTTTGTAATGCAGACTCGGTGGGACCGATTTGCTCATTTCGGTGAGACCGAAATGTTACAAAAAGGAAACAGAGTGTTTGCAATCCCATCTCGGTGAGACCGAAGTAACTAGGGTTTGTGGCAGTGGCTATGTCAAATGAAACTCGGTGGCGCCAGATAGATCTAATCGGTGGGGCCGAATTTGACTTTTAGGTTTAGAACATATCTGGAAATGAGAAAGTGGTTGAGGGTTTTGGAGCATATCACTAAGCATTTCGAGCAAGTAACCCATTAAGCAACACCTCATCCCCTTTTAATAGTATTGGCTTTCCTATGGACTCAATGTGATCTTGGATCACTAAAATGAAAATGTAGAGTATTGAGCTTGTTGCCAATATATGTCCTTTGCATTTTGAGGGGTCCACATCTCTAGTCCATGCCATGCCAAACATTGAACGTTCTGAAATGATTATCTTGAAATAGCATTAGTTCAATGAACTATATGTCGTTAAGGATTACCAAAACCATCCAGGGATTAGTTGCACTTTCAATCTCCCCCTTTTTGGTAATTGATGACAACATATTGAAAGTGCAACTATCCCTAGGTGGTTTTGGTAATTCCTAACAACATATAGCTCATTGAGCTCACATTATTCCAAGATAAATATTTCAGGAAAGCTCAATGAATGGCATGGCATGGATGAGAAAAGTGGACCCCTCAAAATGCTAAGGACAAAAGGATTGGCTCAAGCTCAAAGCTCAAGACTCTACATTTTATATTTTAGTGATCCAAGATCACATTGAGTCTATAGGAAAAGCCAATACTATCAAGGAGGGATGAGGTGTTGCTTAATGAGGTTCTTGCTTCATAGTGCTTAGTGATATGCTCCAAAACCCTCAACTACTTTCCCACATCCACATATGACCTAAACCAAAAGTCAAACTCGACCCCACCGATTCTTTCTATCCGGCGCCACCGAGTTCAGATGTCATAGCCACTGCCACAAACCCAGGCAAATCGGTCTCACCGATAGGGATCTCAGTCTCACCGAGATGGGATTGTAATCTCTCTGTTTCCCTTCGTAATGTTTTGGTACCACCGAGATGAGCGATCGGTCCCATCGAGATTGCAATGTAAACTCCCCGTTTCCTTTTCATAACATTTCGGTCCCACCGAAATGAGCGAACCGGTCCCACCGAGTTTACCTGACCAACTCTCTGGTTAGCTTATTACCAAAATCGGTCCCACCAAGTTTGTGTAATCGGTCTCACCGAGATTACGTTATGCCCTAACCCTAATCATATCGGTCCTACCGAGTTGCATGTCGGTCCCACCGAAAATCCTAACGGTCACTAGATTTGCTGAATCGGTCTGACCGAGTTTCTCAATTTGGTCCCACCGAGTTTGGCAAGTTGTGTGTAACGGTTAGATTTTGTGTGGAGGCTATATATACCCCTCCACCTCCTCTTCATTTGTGAAGAGAGCCATCAGAACGAACCTACACTTCCAACTTGCATTTTCTGAGAGAGAACCACCCACTCATGTGTTGAGGCCAAGATATTCCATTCCTACCATATGAATTGTAACGCCCCGGATCCGATGCGCCAGGTGTCCGTCAGTTATTCGCCGTCATTGCCATGTCATTTGCTTGCGTGTTGCACTTTGCCATGTCATCATATGCATTTCATATCATGTCATCATGTGCATTTCATTTTGCATACATGTTCGTCTCATGCATCCGAGCATTTTCCCCGTTGTCCGTTTTGCAATCCGGCGCTCCTATGTCCCCCGGCGTTCCCCTTTTGTCTCCTGTTGTGTGCGGGTATTAAACTTTCTCGGAATGGCCCGAGGTTTGCCAAGCGGCCTTGGTATAGCACCGTGAACCGCTTTGTCAAGTTTCGTGCCATTTGGAGTTCGTTTAGTACTCCAACGGTTAACCGGGTAACCGCAAAGCCCTCTTTGACTTGCAGCCCAACACCCCTTCCAAAGTGGCCCAAAACCCATCTAACTCCACTCCATGCTCTCGGTCGTTCGATCACGATCGCGTGGCCGAAAACCGCTCCTCATTTGGACACTCCTAGCTCCCTCTACCTATAAATATGTCTTCCTCCCCGAAATCCCGGGTCTAACCCTAGCTCTCCTCCTCCTCGCGCCGCCGGACGAAATCCCTCTCCGCGCCCGGACATGTCCACGCCAGCCGGACGTCCCGCGCCGCCGCTCACGTGGCAGCCCGCCCCCGCCGCCGCGCCGCCCGCCAGCCTGCCCATGGCCAAGCCTTGTGACCCCTTGACCCGCCTTGACCTCGCTCGGCCCTTGCCGCCTGGCGCCGCCCTCGCCAGCGTGCCCTGCCGCCTCCGCCAGCGCGCCGCCGCCCGCCCGCGCATGGCGCCTGCGCCGCCGCCGCCGCGCCTCGCCTCGCCGCCGCCGCTCTCGCCTTATCGCCGGCCCGCCTCCGCGCGCCCGACGCCACGCCGCCCGCGCCGCCGGATCCGCCTCCCCGGCCTCTCCCTCGCCCTCTCCGGCGCCGTCTCCGGTGAGCCCGCCGTGCCTCGATTTCCGTGCCAGCGCAGATGTTGACCCCGTTTTTCCTTCTAAGTCCCTAAGTTTTCAACATAAACATGCCATGTTCATGCCATCACATCTCTGTATCCGTAGCTCCGTTTCGTGCGTATAATATGTCAAATTGTTCGTATCGACGAGTAGATCATTTCATTCCATTACATCATTTTCATTTGAGTTCATCTTGATGCCCGAAATCTTTGTTGGAAGAGTGCATGTTGATGTTAATCTCTTAAACTGTTATAACTTCTTTGTTTTATCATTTTGCCATGATTGATGTGTGCATCCTATGAGGTTGATGTCTACATGAATGTTGATCTATGCCATGCCATCTTTCCAAGGGTGCCAACCATGTATTTTTGTGAGTTGTGTGCTGAGTGTATCAAGCTTGTTAAGTAGGGTGGTTCTTTGTTCTTTGTTTTCTGACAGATTCTGTTATATTTTGTTGCTATGTTAACATGCTTCTACTAATCATTCTATGCATAATCTGGAGATGCTCTATAAATATGTTTTGATCTACATGTCATGCTCTATCCATTCATGCCCTTGGTTGCAATTATAGCCTGCTGGAACATGTTGTAATCTTGCTCTAAAGTTGCTTGAAAATGTTGCTGTCAGCCTGTTTACATTAAGTTCACTTGTTCCCATGTGTTCTCCTAGTGATCCATGCACCCTATGACCTTGCTATTGCAATGCTTAGCTTCATAAACATGCCTTCTTACTGTTGGTTGCCTTTCCATGCCATGTATTGCTCTGTGGTGAGTGGTTCAAGCTCACGAACATGCCTACTTATTGTTGTTCCTGCCATGTTTAGATCTGTTATATAACTTGCCATGTTTACATGGGTGCCATCTTATCTTCTGATCCTTTTTGGCTCATGTTCAGTAAGGGACTTTTGATCTATGCCATTATTATATTCATGCCATGCCTTTGTTTGCCATGATATGTTCCTGTAACATGTTGTTTGATAGCTCTAAACATTGCAACCTGATGTTATTTCTACTAAAGTCTGAAACTGTTATTATTTGCAATATCTCCATGTGTTTTGGAGCATGTTCTAGTGATTTCTGGAGATAGCTCAGTGTTCATGTTTTGTTATGCTTTACGTGTGCTTCGTGTCCACGCCTTTTGTTATTATGTAGAGATGATGTAGCATGTTGTTTTGATGCTTGTAAGATGCCTAGTTGCTGTTATGGACAGTTTGTTGCTATGACTTGTATAGTGGTGTGTGTTGCACCGTTGCTCCGTTTTGAGTGTGCTCTATATGAAACTTGCTTGTTTTTGCATGTAGCTTCATATTATCATGTTGCATCCTTGTTTTGAGGTGTTTGCTTGATGTTTGTATGCATTTTGCATCAATGCCATGTTTAACTTGTTTTGCTCATATCTTCTAGGCCGTAGCTCCGAATCTAATGAACTTTATATGTAACTTGACTAGAATTTTGTGTAGATCATGTTGGTGCATCTTAACTTGCTGTTTAACAACTTGAACATAATGTTTATTCAGTTCTGGACCAATTTCGAAATATGCATATGAGGACTTACCGGAATTGTTATAGGTTGTTCCCGGCCTCATTTAAACTTGCCTTGATGTGTGCTCTTGTTTGCATCATCTCTTGCCATGAGTAGCTTCATGTAGCTTGGTGATGCATCATGCTTGTTGTGCATCATGCCTTGTTCATGTGTGGTGTGTTTACCTATGTTGTGTGCTTCTTCTTGTTAGTTCCTGTTTCGTTGCGATCGTGAGGTTTCGTTCGCCTTCGGTTGGTTCGGCTTCATCCGTTCATCTTCTTCATGGACTCGTTCTTCTTCTTGCGGGATTTCAGGCAAGATGACCGCTACCCTGGATCTCACTACTATCATTGCTATGCTAGTTGCTTCGTTCTATCGCTATGCTGCGCTACCTATTACTGTTTATCAAGCCATCCCATATTGCCATGAACCTCTAACCTTTGACACCTTTCCTATGCAAACCGTTGTTTGGCTATGCTACCGCTTTGCTCAGCCCTCTTATAGCGTTGCTAGTTGCGGTGAAGTTGAAGATTTCTCCATGGTGGACAGGATTTTGGTTGGGATATCACAATATCTCTTATATTATTAATGCATCTATATATTTGGTAAAGGGTGGAAGGCTCGGCCTTATGCCCAGTGTTTTGTTCCACTCTTGCGCGCCTAGTTTCCGTCATACCGGTGTTATGTTCCCGGATTTTTGCGTTCCTTACGCGGTCGGGTGATTTATGGGACCCCCCTGACAGTTCGCTTTGAATAAAACTTGTCCAGCAAGGCCCAACATTGACTTTTACCATTTGCCTCACCTAGCCTTTTTTCCCTTGGGAGTCGCACTCTTGAGGGTCATCTTATTTTACCCCCGGGCGATTGCTCGTCGTGAGTGTTGGTCCAAACCGTCGACCGCCGGTGTACACGGGGGCAACTCTGGGCTCGCCTCGGAAGTTTGGACAATCCGGTGTGCCACGAGAACGAGATATGTGCAGCTCCTACCAGGATTTGTCGGCACATTCGGCGGCTTTGCTGGTCTTGTTTTACCATTGTCGAAATGTCTTGTAAACCGGATTCCGAGACTGATTGGGTCTTCGGGAGAAGGTCTATTCCTTCGTTGATCGCGAGAGCTAAGTTGGGACACCCCTGCAGGGTTTAAACTTTCGAGAGCCGTGCCCGCGGTTATGTGGCAGATGGGAATTTGTTATTGTCCGGTTGTAGATAACTTGACACTTGATCCGAATTAAAACGCATCAACCGTGTGTGTGTAGCCGTGATGGTCTCTTCTCGGCAGAGTCCGGAAGTGAACACGGTTTCTGTGTTATGTTTGACGTAAGTAGGTGTTCAGGATCACCTCTTGATCATTGCTAGCTTCACGACCGTTCCTTTGTTTCTCTTCTCGCTCTCATTTGTGTATGTTAACCACCATATCATGCTTAGCCGCTGCTGCAACCTCACCACTTTACCCCTTCCTTTCCCATTAAGCTTTGCTAGTCTTGATACCCATGGTAATGGGATTCTTTGAGTCCTCGTGGCTCACGGATACTTCAAAACCAGTTTGCAGGTGCCTATGTTACCGAGCAGGTGACGCAACCAAGCTCAAGGAGGAGCTCGATGAAGATCTTGCCTTTTGTGTTGTTCGTTCTAGTTGGTCAGTAGTGGAGCCCAGTTGGGGTCGATCGGGGACCTTTGTCGCATTTGGGGTTCTTCTTTTATTTTGGTTCCGTAGTCAGACCTTGATTGTATCTGGATGATGTAATGCTTTATTCATGTAATTGTGTGAAGTGGCGATTGTAAGCCAACTATGTATCTCTTTTCCTTATGTATTACATGGGTTGTGTGAAGATTACCTCACTTGCGACATTGCTTTCAATGCGGTTATGCCTCTAAGTCATGCTTCGACACGTGGGAGATATAGCCGCATCGAGGGCGTTACAAGTTGGTAATCAGAGCCTTCCCGACCTTAGGAGCCCCTTTGCTTGATCATTTTAGCGGCGAGTTGTGTCTAGAAAAATGTTTTGAGTCATTTAGGATTATATATATCGGAGAGTTAGGAATTCTTTTTACTCCTCGGTCCTTAAATCGCTCTGGTGAGGTCTCCGACGTAGAGTTTTGACTCTTCTCTTCTCAAATTTCACTAAAAAATTTTAGGATCACGCGGGTATCTTGGAATCGTTCGATGGTTTTATGATGAGAACATTGTCTTGGTGCCTCCTGTCGGGGTTTAGTGGAAGTGTCCCGGGAGTTGAGCTCGAGGTGTTGTCCTCATAATTTTATCGTTGCAGTTCGGAATACCTGAGTTTAGTACACCGACATCGAAAATCTCTTTTATCTGTTGTTGGTGAGATAACCCGATAACCCGATCTTGAGGTGAGTACGGGAGTATTGCCATGACTCATATAACGGATGCTTTTGAAGGTTGAGGTACACGATTTCGAAGGTTTCTTGGTTATGTGTTGACGGATGGATACATTTGGATGTAGGGATTGTTAGTTTGGGTGAGATATATTGCTTCCTGTATCCCCAACACAGATTGCATAACCGAAAGTTTTGGGAGTTTATAGGTGGGAATTCAAGTAGCTCCTAGAATATCTTTCCGACAGATGCATGATATGGGATTGGGTAAATCTCTATCATATGTATTTGTTCCGGCTTATTCTGCAAGCCAAATCCTTTGTTTTGTTTTATTTGTGGTATTCGAGTTGCTTCGAAGTCAAATGTTGAATCCATACCTTTCCTAAACGGTGTCCTCATATTTCTATGTGAGTGTTAATCCTTCTTGATCATCGAGATTGTCATGTTAATTCTTTTCCAACCGGCGTGCTTCTCTTCAAGTGGATCCCATCATTTTTCCCATCCGCAAGATCAATTCTAAGTTTTCTCAACGGTGTTTGTTTCGTTCATCCCAAGTTGTCTTTGTTTTCCCCACCCTCCCACCCTTTTTCTTCAAGGACACAGATTTCTTAATCAAGTATCCATTTATTCATGTGAAGTCACTTCACTCTTTTCAATCAATGTTCTGATCCGGTGATCCCTCGTGAAGATGCTCACGAGCTTCAAGTTCATCATTCTTAATTCTCGTATTCTTCTCCGGTGGATCCAATTCAAGCTTTTGATATTCATCATATCCCTTTCCTCGTTTTAAATGCTTTCTCATGCCGGTGCACCTCTCAATCACTCACCTCTTACTATTCATTTATTCCAGAGTGTTGAAGATATCTCAGAAGACTTGTGTTTCCATTCTCAATCCGTTCAAGCTATTTGGAGATTGTTATCTCATTCAAGCCATTAATTTCAACCGGTGCAATATCTCTTTAAATCATTTCAACGGTGTTTCTCTTGAGTGGGTCCTAACCCACAGGTCTTTTCCCAGGATCTTACCTGACTCTCCTAATTTTCCCGGAGCTTCTCAAATTCTTTTCGAAGCTTGACGTAAGAATGAATTTTCATCAGTCATATGTCTTTCTCCAAAAATCTTTCAAATTCTTTTCATCTCTGGCTCAACCTTTCCTCTTTTAATCCTTCCGGAGTTTCTCAACAACTTGGTGGTGTTTCTCATCGTCATTCTCAGCATGTGAAGACCGAAGAAGAGTTTCTCTTAAATCTTGCTCCATTCTCTTCAAGATTCATGGTTCTAGCTTGATGCCATCCTCTCATAATTGTTTTCGATTGTGGGAATTCTTTTCACCCATCCGGAGCATTTCATGAGTTGTTTCCACTTCTTTCCTCTGAAGGCCATCATGTCATAATTCCTAATGCTTGGCTTTCAGCTCTCGTTCTCCAAATCTTACCGGTGATTCGTTCAAATACCCTCTAATCAGTTCATGTTCTCTTCGTTCTCATGTATCTAAATCCCCTCAAATATCTTCATTCGTTTTCCAATTCTTCCTGGTGAATTGTGCCTTTGCTACGTTCATTTTCAATTCTTACGGTGGTTCGTGCAAGATTTCACTTCCTTCGTTATCATATCAAATATTCGTCGTTTCCAAATCCCACCGGTGGTTCCATCAAGACCTTCCCAAGTTGAGAAATATCTCTCTTCAATCTTTTTTTCAACGAGAATAAGTAGTATGCCAAATCCATTGCTTGTCATCAATTAAATTTGATGAAGGATAAGCATACAATAAACCTTATTCTTATTTCCTCGAGGTGATTCAATTCTTTTCTTCCGGAGATTGTTCATGATGAAGTAATTCTCGGATCTAGTGTTTCATCTATTCTTTTTCCGGAGTTCCAAGTTTTTCTTGGATGTCTCGTCACGAAGCTCAATCTAAATCATTGCAAGGCTTCACCTTGTGTTTTCAACTTCTCTTTCTTTTCATCATCCTTCTATTACCGGAGTTCTTCATGGAGGCTCTAAATGGTGGGTCGTCAAGGGTTCTTTTCATTCTTCAATTGTTCATCAAGATTTCTCTCGAAGTTAAGATCCGTCAAGCCATACTTCAAAATAAACATGGTGCTCAACACATGTTTTGTTTTGAGCAGTTCAAGCATTCTTCATCTTGCATTCCAAAGTGCAATTCCTTCTATCTCATTATACCGAGGTGGTCATATTCTTTTCGTTCGTGAAACTCTTGATTCATGTCTTTCAACCTTCAAGTTCTCGTAATACTCCTTGTTCCTCTTTTCTACCAGATTGTTTGCAATCTCGTTCATCTCTGTTGTACTCTTTCTTTTAAATTGCTCAACCTCTCAAGGTTTGTTGGTTTCACTCGTTCGTCAAAGAGGCAACTTAGTTTACCTCTTATCTTCCTCTTCCTTTTCCCTCCGGTGCCATCCTAGATCTCGGGACGAGATCCTCTCGTAGTGGTGGAGTGTTGTAACGCCCCGGATCCGATGCGCCAGGTGTCCGTCAGTTATTCGCCGTCATTGCCATGTCATTTGCTTGCGTGTTGCACTTTGCCATGTCATCATATGCATTTCATATCATGTCATCATGTGCATTTCATTTTGCATACATGTTCGTCTCATGCATCCGAGCATTTTCCCCGTTGTCCGTTTTGCAATCCGGCGCTCCTATGTCCCCCGGCGTTCCCCTTTTGTCTCCTGTTGTGTGCGGGTATTAAACTTTCTCGGAATGGCCCGAGGTTTGCCAAGCGGCCTTGGTATAGCACCGGTAGACCGCCTGTCAAGTTTCGTGCCATTTGGAGTTCGTTTGGTACTCCAACGGTTAACCGGGTAACCGCAAAGCCCTCTTTGACTTGCAGCCCAACACCCCTTCCAAAGTGGCCCAAAACCCATCTAACTCCACTCCATGCTCTCGGTCGTTCGATCCCGATCGCGTGACCGAAAATCGCTCCTCATTTGGACACTCCTAGCTCCCTCTACCTATAAATATGTCTTCCTCCCCGAAATCCCGGGTCTAACCCTAGCTCTCCTCCTCCTCGCGCCGCCGGATGAAATCCCTCTCCGCGCCCGGACATGTCCACGCCCGGCCCGGACGTCCCGCGCCGCCCCGCTCCGCGCCGATGGCCGCTGCTGCACGTGGCAGCCCCCGCCGCGCAGCGCCGCGCTGCCGCCCGCCTGCCCTGGCTTGGTTGCCCAGGAACCATGCCAGCCCGCCGGCCCGCTTCGGCCGCGCGCCGCCGCTCGCCGGCGTGCCCTGCGCCTCGCTCGCCGCCGCGCCTACGCCGCCCGCCACGCCTTGATTTTGCTCATTGCGCCGCGCCATCGCCGGCCGCGCCGCCTCTGGCGCCCGTAAGCACGACGCGCCCGCGCCCGCTCGGATCCGCCTCCCCGGCCTCTCCCTCGCCCTCTCCGGCACCGTCTCCGGCGAGCCCGCCGTGCCTCGATTTCCGTGCCAGCGCAGAGGTTGACCCCGTTTTTTCCTTCTAAGTCCCTAAGTTTTCAACATAAACATGCCATGTTCATGCCATCACATCTCTGCATCCGTAGCTCCGTTTCGTGCGTATAATATGTCAAATTGTTCGTCTCGACGAGTAGATCATTTAATTCCATTACATCATTTTCATTTGAATTCATCTTGATGCCCGAAATGCTGTTGGAAGAGTGCATGTTGATGTTAATCTGCTGAAACTGTTATAACTTGCTGTTTTATCATTTTTGCCATGATTGATGTGTGCATCCTATGAGGTTGATGTCTACATGAATGTTGATCTATGCCATGCCATCTTTCCAGGGGTGCCAACCATGTATTTTTGTGAGTTGTGTGCTGAGTGTATCAAGCTTGTTAAGTAGGGTAGTTGCTGTTGTTGTTTTCCTGACAGATTCTGTTATATTTTGTTGCTATGTTAACATGCTTCTACTAATCATTCTATGCATAATCTGGAGATGCTCTATAAATATGTTTTGATATACATGTCATGCTCTATCCATTCATGCCCTTGGTTGCAATTATAGCCTGCTGGAATATGTTGTAATCTTGCTCTAAAGTTGCTTGAAAATGTTGCTGTCAGCCTGTTTACATTAAGTTCACTTGTTCCCATGTGTTCTCCTAGTGATCCATGCACCCTATGACCTTGCTATTGCCATGCTTAGCTTCATAAACATGCCTTCTTACTGTTGGTTGCCTTTCCATGCCATGTATTGCTCTGTAGTGAGTGGTTCAAGCTCACGAACATGCCTACTTATTGTTGTTCCTGCCATGTTTAAATCTGTTATATAACTTGCCATGTTTACATGGGTGCCATATTATCTTCTGATCCTTTTTGGCTCATGTTCAGTAAGGGACTTTTGATCTATGCCATTATTATATTCATGCCATGCCTTTGTTTGCCATGATATGTTCCTGTAACATGTTGTTTGATAGCTCTAAACATTGCAACCTGATGTTATTTCTACTAAAGTCTGAAACTGTTATTATTTGCAATATCTCCATGTGTTTTGGAGCATGTTCTAGTGATTTCTGGAGATAGCTCAGTGTTCATGTTTTGTTATGCTTTACGTGTGCTTCGTGTCCACGCCTTTTGTTATTATGTAGAGATGATGTAGCATGTTGTTTTGATGCTTGTAAGATGCCTAGTTGCTGTTATGGACAGTTTGTTGCTATGACTTGTATAGTGGTGTGTGTTGCACCGTTGCTCCGTTTTGAGTGTGCTCTATATGAAACTTGCTTGTTTTTGCATGTAGCTTCATATTATCATGTTGCATCCTTGTTTTGAGGTGTTTGCTTGATGTTTGTATGCATTTTGCATCAATGCCATGTTTAACTTGTTTTGCTCATATCTTCTAGGCCGTAGCTCCGAATCTAATGAACTTTATATGTAACTTGACTAGAATTTTGTGTAGATCATCTTGGTGCATCTTAACTTGCTGTTTAACAACTTGAACATAATGTTTATTCAGTTCTGGACCAATTTTGAAATATGCATGTGAGGACTTACCGGAATTGTTATAGGTTGTTCCCGGCCTCATTTAAACTTGCCTTGATGTGTGCTCTTGTTTGCATCATCTCTTGCCATGAGTAGCTTCATGTAGCTTGGTCATGCATCATGCTTGTTGTGCATCATGCCTTGTTCATGTGTGGTGTGTTTACCTATGTTGTGTGCTTCTTCTTGTTAGTTCCTGTTTCGTTGCGATCGTGAGGTTTCGTTCGCCTTCGGTTGGTTCGGCTTCATCCGTTCATCTTCTTCATGGACTCGTTCTTCTTCCTTGCGGGATTTCGAGCAAGATGACCGCTACCTGGATCTCACTACTATCATTGCTATGCTAGTTGCTTCGTTCTATCGCTATGCTGCGCTACCTATTACTGTTTATCAAGCCATCCCATATTGCCATGAACCTCTAACCTTTGACACCTTTCCTATGCAAACCGTTGTTTGGCTATGTTACCGCTTTGCTCAGCCCTCTTATAGCGTTGCTAGTTGCGGTGAAGTTGAAGATTTCTCCATGGTGGACAGGATTTTGGTTGGGATATCACAATATCTCTTATATTATTAATGCATCTATATATTTGGTAAAGGGTGAAAGGCTCGGCCTTATGCCTGGTGTTTTGTTCCACTCTTGCCGCCCTAGTTTCCGTCATACCGGTGTTATGTTCCCGGATTTTTGTGTTCCTTACGCGGTCGGGTGATTTATGGGACCCCCCTGACAGTTCGCTTTGAATAAAACTTGTCCAGCAAGGCCCAACATTGACTTTTACCATTTGCCTCACCTAGCCTTTTTTTCCCTTGGGAGTCGCGCTCTCGAGGGTCATCTTATTTTACCCCCCCCCGGGCCAGTGCTCGTCGTGAGTGTTGGTCCAAACCGTCACCGCCGGTGGTGTACCGGGCAACTCTGGGCTCGCCTACCGGAAGTTTGGACAATCCAGTGTGCCCTGAGAACGAGATATGTGCAGCTCCTACCAGGATTTGTCGGCACATTCGGGCGGCTTTGCTGGTCTTGTTTTACCATTGTCGAAATGTCTTGTAAACCGGGATTCCGAGACTGATTGGGTCTTCCTGGGAGAAGGTCTATTCCTTCGTTGATCGCGAGAGCTAAGTTGGGGCACCCCTGCAGGGTTTAAACTTTCGAGAGCCGTGCCCGCGGTTATGTGGCAGATGGGAATTTGTTATTGTCCAGTTGTAGATAACTTGACACTTGATCCGAATTAAAACGCATCAACCGCGTGTGTAGCCGTGATGGTCTCTTCTCGGCGGAGTCCGGGAAGTGAACACGGTTTCTGTGTTATGTTTGACGTAAGTAGGTGTTCAGGATCACCTCTTGATCATTGCTAGCTTCACGACCGTTCCTTTGTTTCTCTTCTCGCTCTCATTTGTGTATGTTAACCACCATATCATGCTTAGCCGCTGCTGCAACCTCACCACTTTACCCCTTCCTTTCCCATTAAGCTTTGCTAGTCTTGATACCCATGGTAATGGGATTGTTGAGTCCTCGTGGCTCACGGATACTTCAAAACCAGTTTGCGGTGCCTATGTTACCGGCGGTGACGCAACCAAGCTCAAGGAGGAGCTCGATGAAGATCTTGCCTTTTGTGTTGTTCGTTCTAGTTGGTCAGTAGTGGAGCCCAGTTGGGGTCGATCGGGGACCTTTGTCGCATTTGGGGTTCTTCTTTTATTTTGGTTCCGTAGTCGGACATTGATTGTATCTGGATGATGTAATGCTTTATTCATGTAATTGTGTGAAGTGGCGATTGTAAGCCAACTATGTATCTCTTTCCCTTATGTATTACATGGGTTGTGTGAAGATTACCTCACTTGCGACATTGCTTTCAATGCGGTTATGCCTCTAAGTCGTGCTTCGACACGTGGGAGATATAGCCGCATCGAGGGCGTTTCATGAATCTTGATCTCTAGCCTTCCCAAGTTGCTTTCCACTCAAATCTTCTTTCCACCAAATCCAAATCCTGCGAGAGAGAGTTGAGTGTTGGGGAGACTATCATTTGAAGCACACGAGCAAGGAGTTCATCATCAACACACCATTTGTTACTTCTTGGAGACTGGTGTCTCCTAGATTGGCTAGGTGTCACTTGGGAGCCTCCGACAAGATTGTGGAGTTGAACCAAGGAGTTTGTAAGGGCAAGGAGATCGCCTACTTCGTGAAGATCTACCACTAGTGAGGCAAGTCCTTCTTGGGCGACGGCCATGGTGGGATAGACAAGGTTGCTTCTTCATGGACCCTTCGTGGGTGGAGCCCTCTGTGGACTCGCGTAACTGTTACCCTTCGTGGGCTGAAGTCTCCATCAACGTGGATGTACGATAGCACCACCTATCGGAACCACGACGAAAACATCCGTGTCTCCAATTGCGCTTGAATTCTCCAAACCCTTCCCTTTACATTCTTGCAAGTTGCATGCTTTACTTTCCGCTGCTCATATACTCTTTGCATGCTTGCTTGAATTGTGTTAAGATTGCTTGACTTGTGCTAATTTAGCTAAAATCTGCCAAAGAGTAAAATTGGGAAAAGGATAAGTTTTTATTTGGTCAAGTAGTCTAATCACCCCCCCTCTAGACATACTTTCGATCCTACACATATAGATCAAAGCTTCGACAAATGATAATAAGAATGAAATACATTGTCGCTTTGAGAAGTATGTGATAAGCAAGAGCTCCCCCTAAATTTGTGCATTGTTTAAAATTTGCTTTGGACTGCAAATGCATAATCTGTTAGGATCATGGGTTACTCTTCCATGTCACATACATCTTGATGGAGCGCTCAAAATGATAATAAATAAGAACAGGCACTTATCACCAAGGCAAAGTGAATGATCATACAATTGGTAGATAATGTCATCATTCAAGCATAAGCATAAGGTGTGATATGATCAAGCACATGATCATACAAAGTATCTCTCACACACACAGACATAATGTATCTCACGAGCAAACAAAGCAAGCAAAGCGAATAAGTAGCAAAAAGAGACAAATCTCTCTCTCTCTCTCCGAAGCCTATGATCTATACACTTTCTCCCGCTTTGGCAACAAGTTACCAAAAAGCTCGAAAATGCATAGTGTTATGTGTCTCTCTAGGCTTGATCTTCGGAAGGAGGTGTTGAGATGACTCCAAGGACGAATGCATCTGTAGATGATGTTAGAGCTGGAGGGGTAGCCACTGGAGAGGAAACTGGAGCTGTGGGAGCAGTGGCTGCAAGTGCTAAAGTTGTAGCTCTAGTGTGTGTCACTAGCACTACTACAGACCTTTGTGCCCTAGGCACTCTGTGGAACACCTGTGTAGTAGCTTTGCCCTTCCTCTCATGTGCTTCTTCCCGGAGTTCTTTAACAGTTGTTTGTATCTCAGTCACTTTCAAGTCTAGATCATAGAATTTTGTCTTAATGATCCTCTCCAAGCTCTCCTTGTTCTTAGTCAGGGTAGCTAGTCCTTTCTCAATCCTCAGGGTTGCTTGAATCAGAAATCCAAGCTAGTCTTGCTTTGACTTGAGAAAGACTTCTGAAGCCTCTGCTACACTTGACATCTTTGCTATTTTTTCTGCTCTGGCTTTCTCCTTCTTCTCATGAGCTGCAACTGAGGATGGATCTTCAGCATCCATGACAACTGTGTTGTCCTCAAAGTCAGGCAACAAAGGAAGATGTTCTTTGTCCAAAAGATACACTCCTTGCTTCATCTTGGAATTGATTAGCTCTTGGATGTGTGGAGCATATCCACAAGATCACTTCTAGTCATCTGTTGTCCTTTTGATTGTCTCAACAATCAAGCTCATGACCTTGAACTTTTGTGGCACAACATCAAACAACTGTAGCAAGTTGATGGAATGTCCTCTGATCATCCTGTGATCTCCAGATTTGGGTAACAAAGTGTGCCTCAAGATGGTGTTTATGGTGACCAAACCAGACAACAAATAGTAGACTGACCCAAACTTATGTGTCTCCAAGGCCTTATCTGGAATCTCCTTATACATATTGGCCATGGTGCTATGATCTTTCTTCTTCTCAGCATACACATCTATGTCATTTTCTTCTTCATGGGCATTTATGAGTCCAGCCCACTCATCAACTATTGATTGGTGCCTCTGGCCTTCTGTCATCCACACAATCCTTCCATCTGGATAGAAGTGAGCTGTTGAATAGAATTGCATAATGAGCTCATCATTCCATTTGGTGAGCTTCTGACCAACAAAGTCATCAACACCATTTGCTTTGAAGCTTTCATGCACTCCTGAGAAATGATCAGCATTTGCACCAATGTATTTCCAGTCCACCCATCTCATATCACTAACTATTGGCTTCTTGTCAAGCAAGACTGTCTCATAAAAATCATGTTGCTCTTTGGTGTGGAACCTGTAGTCCACTGCAGTCCTCCTCCTCACAGCATATGGATCTGCTTGTCTCCATTTTTTGAGACCAACATCCTTTCTTTCCTTCATATTTTCAGCAACTGGGTGACTATCATTGTGGTCTGGAATCTTGGGTTTGAGCTTCCTGAGCACTTGGGCTTCAGCTTCTTCTGCAGCATCAGGCACTGGGGCCTTGTTCCTCTATGTTGCAGGTATGTTCCTGGTGCTTCTCTTTGGAGCTTGAGCTGGAGCTTTGGGGGCTGTCTTGGGCTTTGAAGGAGCTTCCCCAGACTTGATGGAATCCCCCATCAGCTTCTGTGCCTTAGCAGGAGGTGCTTGAGCAGCAACCTCTTCTTCCTCTTCCTCCTCAATTGCAGAATCTTTCCTCATAGATGGATTTCCAATCACTCTAGCTGTAGTTTTCCTGACCCTCTTCTTCCCTTCTTCGCCTGATCTTTGCTCAAGTGTGAAGACCATAGTTTCAGGTTCTGGCCTTTGACATGGGAACTCTCTTGGCAGGTGCCTTCTTGTGCATACCAGGTTTTGTTGCAGCAGCAGTTCCATATTCCTTTTTCAGCACTTTCTTCTTGGAGCTTACTTCCTCCTCAGCAGCCACATAGTCCTCATCCTCTGAATCTGAGGTTCTCTTCTTCCTTGTCCTTGTAGCTGCCTTGGGAAAATTGCTTGGAGTGCTCCTGCTGCCATCATCAGAGCTACTAGAGGGACTAGTGCCCTCACTCATGTTCACTTGCTCTTCTGATTTGTTCTGGCTATCACTCTGGTTAGAAATTCTGGCAAAACAAACTGACAGCATACCCTGTGAATATATGTAGATGAGGTAGACTAGATGAGCATCACAAAGTGCAGAGTTTTTGCAAAAAGAATTGAGTCAAAAACTTAGTTTTAGTTTTCTACAGGAAGCATTTCGGAGCTACCAATTTGTAAAACTCGGTGACACCGAAGCAGCTTTGGAGTCTAAACATATGGAATCAGTCAGACCGAGACACAGTTCGGTGACTCCGAGTTTGCTAGGGTTTCACAAAGTCCTGGTATCGGTCACACCGATTTGCAACTTTCGGTCAGACCGAAAATCACTTGTGCTTTATCCTAAGTCGATTCCTACAACTTGGTCGGTCCGAGATGAGTCTGGCGGAAACCTTACCCTAATTTTTCAATTCAAATCTAGCCTAATGGAAGTTCTCTGTGGATGGATCGATCTCATACGTGGTAAAGAACATGGCATTGACCTTGTGCTCAGAATCGGAGGTAAAAATAATGCACAAGGGGTCGAACTCATACCCTAGTTCAGCGGTGAGTTCGCCACGGCGGCAACGGCGGTGTTGAAATACGTTGCGGCAGAGACTAGCGGCGGGAGGTCGCTGGCGATGAGGTGATGATCCGGAGACCCGAGAGGCAGAGCAGGACACGCGCGGGTGAAGAGGTTTTGAAGTGATTTACAAAATCTAGCCCGTCAGTATATATATCCTAACACTGTCGATGTGACCGAGTGGAACAACTCGGTGGCAGCAAGATGCAGAATCGCAAGCGGTTACTACAACTCAGTGAGACCGAAAGGTTCTAATCGGTTGCACCGAGATTGAAAACTTGATCAACCCAGTGAACTCGGTGTGACCGAAATGGAGGAGTCGGCCAGACCGAAATACACAGAGAGGTTTTGGAAGTTTTAAGTCTATGAAAAAACGGTACTCCGAGTGCTCCTCACGCAAAGGGTTTGAATTTGACTTAGATCAAACTTCGTGATGTAGCATGAATAGAGTTTGAGAAGAGAAAAGCATAGATAGCTAGAGGGAGTCCTTAGGCATTCTTGTCCATCCATTTGGCAAAAAGAAGAAACTCCAAACAATCAAAGCAACAAATGGATGTCCTCGAATGAGAAAAGTATGCAACCAACATGCTCACACAATAAAATAGCAAATGAAATATGTGGCAAAGCATGCACAATCACTCTAGCATCTGTCAAGCAATTAGCGATGACTAGGTCATCTATATATGAGTATATTGACTTAGGAGCCAAATGAGAACATTTGATCATAGGTCATACTCATCGTTTAAGCACAAGTGGGGTTACCACTTTTACATAAAGCATTGTTGTGTTCACACCATTAGAGTTGCTTTAGCTCAATTCTTAGAGTAAAGCTCCCCCTAGATGTGATATCCCTCCTAGGAGGGATGAACTAACCTTGGGTTTTGTCGATGATGACTTCATGTAGATATCGAAGATATGGATGCTCATTGTTGATGTAGATCATTTGAAGCAATCCATTGGAGTGAGTTGCACTTTCAATACCTACATGGGTTAGTGCCACAAGGAACAAACAAGGATATCCATAGACATAGAGTGAAGCACACACATGATGATGTCCATGAAAGCATTAGGTTACCTTGTCCCATGTCTTACCAACAAGAGGGTTTGTGACTCCTTGAACTAGTGCAAGATGTGGAAGTTTTTTGCACTTCTCCTTGCCAAAATAAATATGAGTGAAGTATGTTGCCAGAGTCACCCTCAAGAACTCTCTAGTTCTTCTTCTTTGGGATCCACATCATCTTGATGGGAGTCCTTTGAGTTCTAGATGTGATTGATGAAGTAGAACTTGATGTAGTCTTGGGAACCCACTTGACCAAGGCCTTCAGAGCTTCTTCAAATGCATCAATCTCTTCTTGAATCTCGTCCTTGCCTTTTAGCTTGTCGTCATGTGGTGGAAGATCATCTTGAGCTTGTGTTCCCTTGAAGGAAGTAGGGTCATACTTCTCTTGTTGAGGAACAAATTTTGTCTTGGGGTATTGGTCTTCTTCCCGCTCAACTCCATTGGCATTGAACTTCCGTTCAAAACCAATACCTTGATTCTTCCGGTGCCTTCCTTGCTTGCGTACAATTTCCTCAAATTTCTTACTTCCGGCAAGGCTCTTGTAAGCACCTTTCTCTATAGTCCCTTCAATAAGCTATTTTCTTGCTCAAGTGTAACTTGGCTAAGAGAATCATTAGTAGAATCAAGAGAACTACTAGAAGCAAAAATATTGGATTTAGCATGATTATTGTTACTACTAGAAGAAGAATCTTTCTTGTTCTTGTTGCTAGATTTTACTTGTGGCATGTAAGTAGACAAGAGTAAACACTTGGCAATGTAAGAAGAACTTTTCTTCCGAAGATCATCATTGATGGCCTTTAAGAACCCATGCTCTTGCTCAAGATTGAGCTTTTCGAAGCGTAACTTCTCATGAGTTTCTAAAAGTTCTCGATGATCTTCTAAAGTAGTTTCATGAGCTAACTTAAGAGTGTTTAGTTCTTTAGTTAGACGCTCAATCTCCTTCTTATCATTGTCATTCGTTTTATCTTGGTTAGCATGATTAATTGACGTTTCATCATAGTATTCATCACTAGAGTTGTCAACAAGTAAATCATCATCACCTAGCAAGTCATCTTCATCACTATTGAAATCAACATACTCGGGGTGTGTTACCTTGGGGCCTTTAGCCATGAAGAATCTCCCAATTCCTTTATTTGGTGAATCCAATATGTCAGAGGAGTTGGTTGACACAATTTCTAGACCAGCAACACCTTCATCTTGAGTATATTCGGAGTCGGAGTGATAACTTCTCTCGGAGTGGTGGTCAGAGTCGGAGCCGGATACCCATTCACCAACATGAGCTTGATGTCTTTGTTTTGTGTAGCTCCTTGATGACTTGTCCTTCCTTTCCGAATCCTTGCTTCTTCGAGAGGTTCTTCGTTCATAGCCATCATCTCTTCTCCTTCTCTCTCTTCAAGGTGATTCTTCCCTTTTGCTTCTTCTTTTAGGTGAGTCTTCTCTTCTTTTGTAGGGAGCCGTACACTCATTGGAATAGTGTCCGGGTCTTCCAAAATTGTAGCAATTTCACTCACGACTAGAAGATCTTTTGTCATTGTAGGACCTTGACTTGGAACTTCTTTTCTTGCTTCTACTCTTGTATAATTTGTTGAAGTTCTTCACCATTAAGCTTAATTCTTCATTGAAGGCTTGTTTCTCATTTGATGATGTAGGAGCATCACATGAGGCTTTGTAAGCACCACTAGACTTGTTGTGAAGCTCTTCTTTGTCCTTAAGTGACATCTCATGAGCAACAATTCTTCCAATGACTTTGGTTGGCTTGAGATCTTTGTAATTTGGCATCATTTGGAACAATGTGCACACGGTATCATATTTTCCATCCAAGGCTCTCAAGATCTTCTTGATGATGAATTTCTCGGTCATCTCTTCACTTCCTAAGCCTGCAATCTCATTTGTGATGAGAGCAAGCCTAGAGTACATTTTGGCGACACCTTCACCATCCTTCATTTTGAACTTGTCAAGTTGACTTTGAAGTACATCCAACTTGGATTCCTTGACGGAGTCGGTACCTTCGTGCATATCAATCAAAGCTTGAGCATTGTATTGCAACATATTCAATTCTTCCACGGTAGCTTCACAGTTTGGTTCTCTCCCATCAAAGAATTCACCTTGCAAGCCAATACACACAATAGCCCAAACGGCGGGGTTATGTCCAAGAATATGCATATTCATCTTATGTTTCCAACTAGCAAAATTAGTACCATCAAAGTAAGGACCTCTACGGTGGTAATTTCCCTCGCTACACGTCATACTCTCCTAGGTTGTGAAACCAAGTCTATGATCACCAAAGCTATGGAAATCAAGGCAAATGGAGACCAAAACTCTGATACCACCTTGTAGGATCGAAAGTATGTCTAGAGGGGGGTGATCAGACTACTTGACCAAATAAAAACTTAACCTTTTCCCAAATTCAGTTCCTTGGCAGATTTTAGCAACTTAGCACAAGTCAAGCAATCTCAATACAATTCAAGCAAGCATGCAAAGAATACATGGGCAGCGGAAAGTAAAGCATGCAGCTTGCAATAAAGTAAATGGGGGGAGTTTGGAGGGAGCAAATGTAATGTTGACACAGAGATTTTTGGCGTGGTTCCGATAGGTGGTGCTATCGTACATCCACGTTGATGGAGACTTCAACCCACAGAGGGTAACGGCTGCGCGAGTCCATGGAGGGCTCCACCCACGAAGGGTCCACGAAGAAGCAACCTTGTCTATCCCATCATGGCCATCGCCCACGAAGGACTTGCCTCACCAGGGTAGATCTTCATTAAGTAGGTGATCTCCTTGCCCTTACAAACTCCTTGGTTCAACTCCACAATCTTGACGGAGGCTCCCAAGTGACGCCTAACCAATCTAGGAGACACCACTCTCCAAAATGTAATAGATGGTGTGTTGTTGATGAACTCCTTGCTCTTGTGCTTCAAATGATAGTCTCCCCAACACTCAACCCTCTCTCACAGATTTGGCTATGGTGGAAAGATGATTTGAGTGGGGCAACTTGGGGAAGGCTAGAGATCAAGATTCATATGGTAGGATTGGAATATCTTGGTCTCAACACATGAGTAGGTAGTTCTCTCTCAGAAAATGAGTAGTGGAAGTGTAGGTACATTCTGATGGCTCTCCTCACCGAATGAAGAGTGGGGGGAGGGGTATTCTAGCCTCCACACAAAATCTAACCGTTACACACAGATTCCCAAACTCGGTGGGACCGAATCAACAAACTCGGTCAGACCTTCCAGGTAAAAATGTGAACGTTAGGATTTTCGATGGGACCAATATAGTAATCTCGGTGAGACCGATGTGCAGGGGTTAGGGCATAACGTAATCTCGGTGTGACCGGTCGCATAAACTCGGTGGGACCCATTTCAGCAATAGGTACAAAGAGGGTTGGTCAGGCAAACTTGATGGGACCGATTTGCTCACTTCGGTGGGACCGAAGTGTTATGAAAAGGAAATAGGAAGTTTGCAATGCAGACTCGATGTGACCGATTTGCTCATTTCGGTGAGACGAAATGTTACAAAAAGGAAACAGAGAGTTTGCAATCCCATCTTGGTGAGACCGAAGTAACCAGGGTTTGTGGAAGTGGCTATGTCGAATGAAACTCGGTGGCACCGGATAGATCAAATCGGTGGGGCCGAATTTGACTTTTAGGTTTAAAACATATGTGGAAATGAGAAAGTGGTTGAGGGTTTTGGAGCATATCACTAAGCATTTTGAGCAAGTAACCCATTAAGCAACACCTCATCCCCTTTTAATAGTTTTGGCTTTCCTATGGATTCAATGTGATCTTGGATCACTAAAATTAAAATGTAGAGTCTTGAGCTTGTTGCCAATATATGTCCTTTGCATTTTGAGGGGTCCACATCTCTAGTCCATGCCATGCCAATCATTGAACTTTCTGAAATGATTATCTTGAAATAGCATTAGTTCAATGAACTATATGTTGTTAAGAATTACCAAAACCACCCAGGGATTAGTTGCACTTTCAGTTCCGATGATGTGTGAGTAGTTTACCATAGACCTATAGGTCCATAGCTACTATCTAGATGACTTCTTCTCTCTCTTTGATCTTCAATACAATGTTCTCCTCGATGTTCTTGGAGATTTGATGTAATCTTCTTTTGTGGTGTGTTTGTTGAGATTTGATGAAATGTGGGTTTGTGATCATATTATCTATGAATATTATTTGAGTCTTCTTTGAACTCTTTTATGCATGATTTATATAGCTTTGTATTTCTCCCCGATCTATTGATTTGGTTTGGCCAACTAGATTGATTTTTCTTGCAATGGGAGAGGTGCTTTGTAATGGGTTCAATCTTGCGGTTCTAAATCCCAGAGACAGAAGGGGGCATGACATGTATTTGCATTGTTGCCATTAAGGATAAAAAGATGGGGTTTCTTCATATTGATTGGATCTATCCCTCTACATCATGTCATCTTGCTTAAGGTGTTACTCCATTCTTGTTAACTTAATACACTAGATGCATGCTAGATAGCAGTCGATGTGTGGAGTAATAGTAGTAGATGCAGGCAGGAGCCGGTCTACTTGTCTTAGATGTGATGCCTATATACATGATCATTGCCTTGGATATCGTCATAACTATGCACTTTTCTATCAATTGCTCAATAGTAATTTGTTTACCCACCGTATGCTTCCTTTTAAGAGAGAAGCCTCTAGTGAAAACTATGGCTCCCGTGTCTATCTTTTACCATATTATTTTAATATATAAAATAAAAACACAAAAATACCTTGCTGCAATTTATTTACTTCTACTTTATTTTGCACTTTTACTTATCTTTTATCTCTATCACTATCAGATCTCATCCTTGCAAGTAACCGTGAAAGGATTGACAACCCTTTATCGCATTGGGTGCAAGTATTTGTTTGTTTGTGTAGGTGCAATTATTTTTTATTTGGAGACTTGTGTGTTCCTCCTACTGGATTGATACCTTGGTTCTTAACTGAGGGAAATACTTATCTCTACTTTGTTGCATCACCCTTTCCTCTTCAAGGGCAAACCCAACGCAAGCTCAAGAAGTAGCAGGAATAATTTCTGGCTACGTTGTCGGGGAGTATGTACATCAAGCCCACCAAGTACCTATCATAAACTCTTATCTCTTGCATTTACATTTTTGCCATCTGCCTCTCGTTTTCATCCCCCCCACACACACACACTTCTAAAACGTTTTCAGAAAATACAAAAATATTTGCCTTTTTATTTGCTTTCTTTTTGTTTTCCCTTATATCTTACTTGGTTTCTTTGCTCGTTCGCTTGGCATAATTGTATATTTATTCCAAATCAAAAGCAAAAAGGTTTATGGATGCTCATCCACTTTATAATCTTTTCAAAAGATCAAACTATGATGAACCAATTGCTAGTGAGTTGAGTGCATGTAGGATCGAAAGTATGTCTAGAGGGGGGGTGATTAGACTACTTGACCAAATAAAAACTTAATCTTTTCCCAATTTTAGTTCTTGGCAGATTTTAGCAACTTAGCACAAGTCAAGCAATCTCAGTACGATTCAAGCAAGCACGCAAAGAGTATATGGGCAGCGGAAACTAAAGCATGCAACTTGCAAGAAAGTAAATGAGGGGGAGTTTGGAGGGAGCAAACGCAATGTTGACACGGAGATTTTTGGCGTGGTTCCGATAGGTGGTGCTATCGTACATCCATGTTGATGGAGACTTCAACCCACGGAGGGTAATGGCTACACGAGTCCACGGAGGGCTCCACCCACGAAGGGTCCACAAAGAAGCAACCTTGTCTATCCGATCATGGACATCGCCCATGAAGGACTTGCCTCACTAGGGTAGATTTTTATGAAGTAGGCGATCTCCTTGCCCTAACAAACTCATTGGTTCAACTCCACAATCTTGACGGAGGCTCCCAAGTGACACGTGTGTTGTTGATGAACTCCTTGATCTTGTGCTTCAAATGATAGTCTCCCCAACACTCAACTCTCTCTCACAGATTTGGCTATGGTGGAAAGATGATTTGAGTGGAAAGCAACTTGGGGAAGGCTAGAGATCAAGATTCATATGGTAGGATTGGAATATCTTGGTCTCAACACGTGAGTAGGTGGTTCTCTCTCATAAGATGAGTAGTGGAACTGTAGGTATGTTCTGATGGCTCTCTCCACGACTGAAGAGTGGGTCGAGGGGTATATATAGCCTCGACACAAAATCTAACTGTTACACACAGATTCCCAAACTCGGTGGGACTGATCAGCAAACTCGGTCAGACTGATCCAGGTAAAAATGTGAACGCTAGGATTTTCGGTGGGACAGATATAGTCATCTCGGTGGGACCGATATGCTAGGGTTAGGGCATAACGTAATCTCGGTGTGACCGATCACATAAACTCGGTGGGACCGATTTCAGCAATAGGTACACAGAGGTTTGGTCAGGCAAACTCGATGGGACCGATTTGCTCACTTCGGTGGGACCGAAGTGTTACGAAAAGGAAACAGGGAGTTAGCAATGCAGACTCGGTGCGACCGATTTTCTCATTTCAGTGAGACCGAAGTGTTACAAAAAGGAAACCGAGAGTTTGCAATCCCATCTCGGTGAGACCGAGATCCCTATCGGTGAGACCGAAGTAACTAGGGTTTGTGGCAGTGGCTATGTCAAATGAAACTCGGTGGCGCCGGATAGATCAAATCGGTGGGGCCGAATTTGACTTTAGGTTTAGGACATATGTGGAAATGAGAAATGGTTGAGGGTTTTGGAGCATATCACTAAGCATTTTGAGCAAGTAAGCCATTAAGAAACACCTCATCCCCTTTTAATAGCATTGGCTTTCCTATGGACTCAATGTGATCTTGGATCACTAAAATGAAAATGTAGATTCTTGAGCTTGTTGCCGATATATGTCCTTTGCATTTTGAGGGGTCCACATCTCTAGTCCATGCCATGCCAATCATTGAACTTTCTGAAATGATTATCTTGAAAGATCATTAGTTCAATGAACTATATGTTGTTAAGAATTACCAAAACCACCCAGGGATTAGTTGCACTTTCAATCTCCCCCTTTTTGGTAATTGATGACAACATATAGATCAAAGTTTCGACAAACGATAATAAGAATGAAGTACATTGGCGCTTTGAGAAGTATGTGATAAGCAAGAGCTCCCCCTAAATTTGTGCATTGTTTTAAAATTTGCTTTGGACTGCAAATGCACAATCTTTTAGGATCATGGGTTACTCTTCCATGTCACATACATCTTGGTGGAGCGCTCAAAATCATAATAAATAAGAACAAGCACTCATCACCAAGGCAAAGTGAATGATCATATCAGAGATAGATAATGTCATCATTCAAGCATAAGCATAAATTGTGATATGATCAAGCACATGATCATACAAAGTATCTCACTGTCATGCCCAATATGCAACCCTATCCAAAAGGAACTCGAAGGTCCCACCAAGAATAGACCCGCATATTGAAATGCTTTTGCAAGGTGGATATCATTTCATCAACATTACATAATAGATGGGGATACATACAAGAGGTAAACAATGCCACATGAATACAACATCATCTTACATAAGAGCACCATCCGACTACGGATGAAACACAAACAGAAACTCAAACGACATCCACCCTGCTAGCCCAGGCTGCCGACCCTATCCCCTGATCGAAGAAGAAGCAGAAGAAGAACTCCAGAACAAGCAAACGTCGCTCTCGCGTCAAGATCCTTGCATAACCTGTACCTGCAACTGTTGTTGTAGTAATCTGTGAGCCACGAGGACTCAGCAATCCCATTACCATGGGTATCAAGACTAGCAAAGCTTAATGGGAAAGGAAGGGGTAAGGTGGTGAGGTTGCAGCAGCGACTAAGCATGATATGGTGGCTAACATACGCAAATGAGAGCGAGAAGAGGAGCAAACGGAACGGTCGTGAAGCTAGTAATGATCAAGAAGTGATCTTGAACTCCTACTTACGTCAAACATAACCCAGAAACCGTGTTCACTTCTCGGAATCCGCCGAGAAGAGACCATCACGGCTACACACGCGGTTGATGCGTTTTGAATCGGATCTGGTGTCAAGTTATCTACAACCGGACATTAACAAATTCCCATCTGCCACATAACCGCGGGCACGGCTCTCAAAAGTTTAAACCCTGCAGGGGTGTCCCAACTTAGCCCATGATAAGCTCTCGCGATCAACGAAGGATATTCCTTCTCCGGAAGACCCGATCGTCTCGGAATCCGGTTTACAAGACATTTCGACAATGGTAAAACAAGACCAGCAAAGCCGCCCGATGCACCGACAATCCCGATAGGAGCTGCGCATATCTCGTTCTCAGGGCACACCGGATGAGCAAGACGTCGGGTTGGCATAGACCCTGGTTGCCCAGGGGGCGCCGAACATCGCTCGGTTTGGACCAACACTTAGACAAGCATTGGCCCCGGGGGGCTAAAATAAAGATGACCCTTGGGTTAATTACTCCCAAGGGAAAGGTAGGTGGTGGTGAGGCAAATGGTAAAACCAAGGTTGGGCCTTGCTGGAGGAGTTTTATTCAAAGCGAACTATCAGGGGGGTCCCATAAATCACCCGACCGCGTAAGGAGCGCAAAATCCGTGAACATAACACCGGTATGACGGAAACTAGGGCGGCAAGAGTGGAACAAAACACCAGGCATAAGGCCGAGCCTTCCACCCTTTACCAAATATATAGATGCATTAATAATATAAGAGATATTGTGATATCCCAACATAATCCTGTCCACCATGGAACAAACTTCATCTTCACCTGCAACTAGCAACGCTATAAGAGGGGCTGAGAAAAGCGGTAACATAGCCAAGCAACGGTTTGCTAGGAAGGGTGTCAAAGGTTAGAGGTTCATGGCAATTTGGGAGGCTTGAAGAACAAGTTATAGGAAGCGCAGCAAAGCGATAGAATGAAGCAACTAGCATAGCAATGATAGTAGTGAGATCCAAGGTGACGGTCATCTTGCCTGAATTCCCGCAAGGAAGAAGAACGGGTCCATGAAGAAGATGAAACCACGAAGACGAACCAAGCGTAGACGAACGAGTCCTCACGGTCGCAATGAAACGGGAACTATCGAGAAGAAGCACACAACATGGTAAACACACCACACATAGACAAAACTTGATGCACAACCAAGCATGATGCATGAGAAATCTAGATGAGGCTACTCATGGCAAGAGATGATGCAAACAAGAACAACACACCAAGGCAAGTTTAAATGAGGCCAGAAACAACATATAACAATTCCGGTAAGTCCTCATATGCAAATTTCGAAATTGGTCCAGGACTGAATAAACCTTATGTTCAAGTTGCTAAACAGCAAGTTAAGATGCACCAAGATGATCTACACGAAATTCTAGTCAAGTTACATATAAAGTTCATTAGATTCGGAGCTACGGCCTAGAAGATATGAGCAAAACAAGTTAAGCATGGCATTGATGCAAGACGCATACAAACATCAAGCAAACACCTCAAAACAAGGATGCAACATGATAATATGGAACTACATGCAAAATCAAGCAAGTTTCATATAGAGCACACTCAAAACGGAGCAACGGTGCAACACATACACTCTATACAAGACATAACAATCAGTCCAAAACAGCGACTAGGCATATTGCAAGCATCAAAACAACATGCTACAGTACCACAATATGAAAACAAAAGGCATGGGCATGAAGTACAGGTAAAGAACAACAAAACATGAACACTGAGCTATCTCCAGAAATCAATAGATCATGCTCAAAAAGACATGGAAAGATTGCAAATAATAACAGTTTCAGACTTATCAGGAAATAACATCAGGTTGCAATGTTTAGAGCTATCAAACAACATGTTACAGGAACATATCATGGCAAACAAAGGCATGGAATGAATCTACTAATTGCATAGAACAAAAGTCCCTTACTGACTATGAGCCAAAAAGGATCAGAAGATATGATGGCACCCATGTAAACATGGCAAGTTATAATACAGATTCATACATGGCAGGAACAACAATAAGTAGGCATGTTGGTGAGCTTGAAACACTCACGACAGAGCAATACATGGCATGGCAAGGCAACCAACAGTAAGAAGGTATGTTTATGAAGCTAAGCATGGCAAGAACAAGTTCATAGAGTGCATGGATCACTAGAAAAACACATGGCCAAAACTGAACTTAATGTTAACAGGCTGACAGCAACATTATTTAGCAACTTTGGAGCAAGTATACAACAAGCTACATCCGGCTATAATTGCAACCAAGGGCATGAATGGATAGAGAATGACATGTGTAACAAAACATCCTTAGTGAACATCTCCAGAATAATGCACGAAATGACTTGTAGCAGCAGGTTTACATGGCATCGCAAAATAACAGAATCTGTCTAGCAAAACAGCAACAGCAAGTGCCCTACTTAACAAGCTCGATGGACTCAGTACACAACTCACAAAAATACATGGATGGCACCACTGGAAAGATGGCATGGCATAGATAAAAACACATGTAGAGCTCAACCTCATAGGATGCACACATCAAACATGGCAAAAATGACAAATGAGCATGTTATAACAGTTCCAGCAGATTAACATCAACATGCACTCTTCCAACAGCATTTCGGGCATCAAGATGAGCTCAAATGTAAATGATGCAATGGAATGAAATGAAGAACTTGTCGATTCGAACAATTTGACATATTACACGCACAAAATGGAGCTACGGATGCAGAGATGTGATGCGATGAACATGGCATGATTATGCAAAAATATCAGGGACAGTGGATTTTCGGAGGGGGAAAGTCAACCTCGATTTGGATCTGGGGGCTGAGGGCACGGACTTCGAGGCGCCGGAGACTCGCCGGAGTTGGGGGGACGGGCGCCGGAGCTGCAGGAGAGGTCGGGGAGGACGGGCCCCCACCGGATCTGGCCGGATCCGGCAAGGGACGGCGAGGGGCGCGGGGAGGAGGTAGGCACGACTGGCCCGACCTCGCCGGAGCGGGCGGGCGGCGGCCCCTGCCAGACGCGGGCGGCGCGCGCCGAGACGGCGAAGGCCGAGGGGCGGCGAGGCATGCAGGATGGAGGCGGCGGAGCGAGGCCACCGGCGACGGGCGGCGGCGTGCATGGAGGCGAGGCGCGCGGCGTGGCGGGGAGGGACCTGACGGCGGCGGCGGCGGCAGCGCAGCGGCAGCGTTGCTCGCCGCCGACGGCGAGGGCGCGGGCTGCGCCGTGAGCGGAGGCCTTCAGCGCTGGGCCAGTGCGGCTCGGCGGGCGGTCGTGGGCTCATGACGCGGGCGGCGGGCGCGGGCGAGATGGCGGCGGAGGACACGTGGCGGCAGCGGATTCGCCGGGGACGGCGGCGCGGACACGTCCGGCGGCGGGGGAAATGTCCGGTGGCGCGAGAGGAAGAAGGCTAGGGTTTGGACTGCGGGAATTTCGGGGGAGGTCACATATTTATAGATAGAGGGAGCTAGGAGAGTCCAAATGAGGTGCGGTTTTCGGCCACGTGATCGTGATCGAACGACCGAGAGCATGGAAGAGACTTAGATGGGTTTTGGGCCACTTTGGAAGGGGTGTTGGGCTGCAAAGAGAAGAAGGCTTTTGCGGTTACCCGGTTAACCGTTGGAGTATCAAACGACCTCCAAATGGCACGAAACTTGATAGCCGGTCTACCGGTGCTATACCAAGGCCGCTTGGCAAACCTCGGGCCATTCCGAGAAAGTTTAACACCCGCACATGAAAAGAGGCAAAATGGGGCGTCATTTGACATAGGAGTGCCGGATTGCAAAACGGACAACGGGGAAAATGCTCGGATGCATGAAACGAACACGTATGCGAAATGAGATGCACATGATGACATGATATGAAATGCATAAAATGACAGGGAAAGTGCAACACGCAAGCAAATGACATGGCAACAACGGCGAATAACTGGCAGACACCTGGCGCATCGAATCTGGGGCGTTACACTCACACACAGAGACATAATGTATCTCACAAGCAAACAAATCAAACAAAGCGAATAAGTAGAAAAAAGAGACAAATCTCTCTCTCCCAAGCCTATGATCTATACACTTTCTCGCCCTTTGGCAACAAGTTACCAAAAAGCTCAAAAATGTATAGTGCTATGCGTCTCTCTAGGCTTGATCTTCGGAAGGAGGTGTTGAGATGACTCCAAGGATGAATGCGTTTGTAGATGATGTTGGAGCTGGAGGGGTTGCCACTGGGGGCAACAATAGCTGTGGGAGCTGTGGCTGCAGGTGCTGAAGTTTTTGCTCTTGTGTCTGCCACTAGCACTGCTGCAGACCTCTGTGCCCTAGGCACTCTATGGAGCACCTGTATTGTAGCTTTGCCCTTCCTCTCTTGTGCTTCTTCCTAGAGTTCTTCACCATATGTCTGTATCTCAGTCACTTTCAAGTCCAGATCATAGAATTTTGTCTCAATGATCCTCTCCAAGCTCTCCTGGTTCTGAGTCAGGGTAGCTAGTACTTTCTCAATCCTCAAGGTTGCTTGAATCAGAAATCCAAGCTGGTCTTGCTTTGACTTGAGAAAGACTTTTGAAGCTTCTGCTGCACTTGGCATCTTTGCTGCTTTTTCTGCTCTCGCTTTCTCCTTCTTCTCATGAGCTGCAACTGAAGAGGGATCTTCAGCATCCATGACAACTGTGTTGTCCTCAAAGTCAGGCAACAAAGGAAGATGTTCTTTGTCCAAAATATACACTCCTTGCTTCATCTTGGAATTGATTAGCTCTTGGATGTGTGGAGCATATCCACAAGATCTCTTCTGGTCAGCTGCTGTCCTTTTGATTGTCTCAACAATCAAGCTCATGACCTTGAACTTCTGTGGAACAACATCAAACAACTGCAGTAAGTTGATGGAATGGTCTCTGATCATCCTGTGACCTCCAGATTTGGGCAACAGAGTGTGCCTCACGATGGTGTTTATGGTGGCCAAACCAGACAACAAGTAGTAGACTGACCCAAACTTATAGGTCTCCAAGGCCTTATCTGGAATCTCCTTATACATATTGGCCATGGTATTATGATCTTTCTTCTTCTGAGCATACACATCTATGTCATTTTCTTCTTCTTCAGGGGCATTTATGAGCCTAGCCCACTCATCAACTGTAGATTGGTGCCTCTGACCTTTTGTCATCCACACAATCCTTCCATCTGGATAGAAGTGAGCCGTTGAATAGAATTGCATAATGAGCTCATCATTCCATTTGGTGAGCTTCTGACCAACAAACTCATCAACACCATTTGCTTTGAAGCTTTCATGCACACCTGGGAAATGATCAACATTTGCATCAATGTATTTCTAGTCCACCCATCTCATATCACTAACTATGGGTTACTTGTCCAGCAACATTGTCTCAGAAAAATCCGGTTGCTCTTTGGTGTGGAACCTGTAGTCCACTGCAGTCCTCCTCCTCACAGCATATGGATCTGCTTGTCTCCATTTTCTGAGACCAGCATCCTTTCTTTCCTTTATGTTTTCAGCAAGTGGGTGACTGCCATTGTGGTTTGGAATCTTGGGTTTGAGCTTCCTAAGCACTTGGGCTTCAGCTTCTTCTGCAGCTTCAGGCACTAGGGCCTTGTTCTTCTCTGTTGTAGGTACGTTCCTGGTGCTTCTCTTTGGAGCTTGAGCTGGAGCTTTGGGGGCTGTCTTAGGCTTTGAAGGAGCTACCCAGACTTGATGGCATCCCCCATCAGCTTCAATGCCTTAGCAGGAGGTGCTTGAGCAGCAACCTCTTCTTCCTCGTCCTCCTTACTTGCAGAATCCTTCCTCGTAGATGGATTTCCAATCACTCTAGCTGTAGTTTTTCCGACCCTCTTCTTGCCTTGTTCACCTGATCTTGGCTCAAGTGTGAAAACCATAGTTTCCTGAGTGGAGGTTCTGGCCTTTGACATAGGAACTCTCTTGGCATGTGCCTTCTTGTGCATACCAGGTTTTGCTGCAGCAGCAGTTCCAGATTCCTTTTTCAGCACTTTCTTCTTGGAGCTTACTTCCTCCTCAGCAGCCACATAGTCCACATCCTCTGAATCTGAGGTTCTCTTCTTCCTTGTCCTTGTAGCTGCCTTGCGCAAATTGCTTGGAGTGCTCCTACTGCCATCATCAGAGCTGCTAGAGGGGCTAGTGCCCTCAGTCATGTTCACTCACTCTTCTGATTTGTTCTAGCTATCACTCTGGTCAGACATTCTGGCAAAGCAAACTGATAGCAGACCCTGTCAATAGATGTAGCTGAGGTAGAGTAGATGAGCATCACAAAGTGCAGAGTTTTTGCAAAAACAATGAGTCAAAAACTTAGTTTTAATTTTCTACAGGAAGCATTTCGGAGCTACCGATTTGTAAAACTCGGTGACACCGAAGCAACTTTGGAGTCTAAACATGTGGTATCGGTCAGACCGAGACACAGTTCGGTGAGTCCGAGTTTGCTAGGGTTTCACAAAGTCCTGGTATCGGTCACATTGCAACTTTCGGTCAGACCGAAAATCACTTGTGCTTTGGCCTAAGCCAAATCGGTGGAACCGATTCCTACAGCTCGGCGGTCCGAGATGAGTCCGGCGGAAACCTAACCCTAAATTTTCAATTAAAATCTAGTCTAATGGAGGTTCTCTGTGGATGGATCGATCTCATACATGCTAAAGAACATGTCATTGACCTTGTGCTCAGAATCGGAGGTAAAAAGAATGCACAAGGGGTCGAACTCATACCCTAGTTTGGCGGTGAGTTCGCTACGGCGGCAGCGGCGGCATTGAAATCCGTTGACGGCGGCGAAGACCAGCAGCGGGAGGTCGTTGGTGACAAGGTGATGATCCGGAGACCCAAGAGGCAGAGTAGGACACGCGCGGGCGAAGAGGTTTTGAAGTGATTTCCAAAATCTGGCCCGTCAGTATATATATCCTGACACTGTCGGTGTGACCGAGTGGAACAACTCGGTCGCACCGAGACGCAGAATCGCAAGCGATTACTACAACTCGGTGAGACCGAAGTGTTATAATCGGTTGCACCGAGATTGAAAACTTGATCAACTCAGTGAACTCGGTGTGACCAAAATGGAGGAGTCGGTCAGACCGAAATACACAGGGAGGCTTTGGAAGTTTTAAGTCTTTGACAAAATGGGACTCCGAGTGCTCCTCACACAGAGGGTTTGAATTGACTTAGATCAAACTTTGTGATGTAGCATGAATAGAGTTTGAGAAGAGAAAAGCATAAATAGCTAGAGGGAGTTCTTAGGCATTCTTATCCATCCATTTGGCAAAAATAAGAAACTCCAAGCAACCAAAGCAACAAATGGATATCCTTGAATGAGAAAAGTATGCAACCAACATGCTCACACAATAAAATAGCAAATGAAATATGTGGCAAAGCATGCACAATCACTCTAGCATCTATCAAACAATTGGCAATGACTAGGTCGTCTATATATGAGTATATTGACTTAGGAGGCAATGAGAACATTTGATCATAGGTCATACTCATCGTTTAAGCACAAGTGGGGTTACCACTTTTACATAAAGCATTGTTGTGTTCACACCATTAGAGTTGCTTTAGCTCAATTCTTAGAGTAAAGCTCCCCCTAGATGTGATATCCCCCCTAAGAGGGATCAACTAACCTTGGGTTTTGTCAATGATGACTTCATGTAGATGTTGAAGGTGTGGATGCTCATTGTTGATGTAGATCATTTGAAGCAATCCATTGGAGTAAGTTGCACTTTCAATACCTACATGGGTTAGTCCCACAAGGAACAAACAAGGATATCCATAGACATAGAGTGAAGCACACACATGATGATGTCCATGAAAGCATTAGGTTACCTTGTCCCTTGTCTTACCAACAAGAGGGTTTGTGACTCCTTGAACTAGTGCAAGATGTGGAAGTTTTTTGCACTTGTCCTTGCCAAAATAAATATGAGTGAAGTATGTTGGCGGAGTCACCCTCAAGAAACTCTCTAGTTCTTCTTCTTCGGGATCCACATCATCTTGATGGGAATCCTTGGAGTTGTGGATGTACTTGATGAAGTAGAACTTGATGTACTCTTGGGAACCCACTTGACCAAGGCCTTCGGAGCATCTTCAAATGCATCAATCTCTTATTGGAGCTTGTCCTTGCCATTTAGCTTGTGGTCTTGTGGTGGAAGATCATCTTGAGATTGTGTCCCCTTGAAGGAAGTAGGGTCATACTTCTCTTGTTGAGGAATAAACTTCGTCTTGGGGTATTGATCTTCTTCCCACTCAACTCCATTGGCATTGAACTTTCATTCAAAACCAACACCTTGATTCTTCTGGTGCCTTCCTTGCTTGCATACAATTTCCTCAAATTGCTTACTTCTGGCAAGGCTTTTGTAAACACCTTTCTCTATAATTCCCATCAATAAGCTATTTTCTTGCTCAAGTGTAACTTGGCTAATAGAATCATTAGTGGAATCAAGAGAACTACTAGAAGCAACAATATTGGATTTAGCATGATTATTGTTACTACTAGAAGAAGAATCTTTCTTGTTCTTGTTGCTAGATTTTACTTGTGGCATGTAAGTAGACAAGAGTAAACGCTTGGCAATGTAAGAAGAATTTTTCTTCCAAAGATCATAATTGATGGCCTTTAAGAACCCATGCTCTTGCTCAAGATTAAGCTTTTCGAAGCGTAACTTCTCATGAGTTTTTAAAAGTTCTCGATGATCTTCTAAAGTAGTTTCATGAGCTAACTTAAGAGTGTTTAGTTCTTTAGTTAGACGCTCGATCTCCTTCTTATCATTGTCATTCGTTTTATCTTGATTATCATGATTAATTGATGTTTCATCATAGTATTCATCACTAGAGTTGTCAACAAGTAAATCATCATCACCTAGCAAGTCATCTTCATCACTATTGAAATCAACATACTCAGGATGTGTTACCTTGAGGCCTTTAGACATGAAGCATCTCCCAAATCCTTCATTTGGTGAATCAAATATGTCATAGGAGTTGGTTGACACAAGTGCTAAACTGGCAACACCTTCATCTTGAGTATATTCGGAGTTGAAGTGGTAACTTCTCTCGGAGTGGTGGTAGGAGTCGAAGTCGGATACCCATTCACCAACATGAGCTTGATATCTTCGTTTTGTGTAGCTCCTTGATGACTTGTCCTTCCTTTCCAAATCCTTGCTTCTTCGAGAGGTTCTTCGTTCATAGCAATCATCTCTACTCCTTCTCTCTCTTGGAGGTGATTCTTCCCTTTTGCTTCTTCTTTTAGGTGAGTCTTCTATTCTTTTGTAGGGAGCTATACACTCATTGGAGTAGTGTCCGGGTCTTCCACAGTTGTAGCAATTTCTCTCACGACTAGAAGATATTTTGTTATTGTAGGACCTTGACATGGAACTTCTTTCCTTGCTTCTACTCTTGTAGAATTTGTTGAAGTTCTTCATCATTAAGATCAATTCTTCATTGAAGGCGTGTTTCTCATTTGATGATGTAGGAGCATCACATGAGGCTTTGTAAGCACCACTAGACTTGTTGTGAAGCTCTTCTTTGCCCTTGAGTGACATCTCATGAGCAGCAATTCTTCCAATGACTTCGGTTGGCTTGAGGTCTTTATAATTTGGCATCATTTGGATCAATGTGCACACGGTATCATATTTTCCATCCAAGGCTCTCAACATCTTCTTGATGATGAATTTGTCGGTCATCTCTTCACTTCCTAAGCCGGCAATCTCATTTGTGATGAGAGCAAGCCTAGAGTACATTTCGGCGACACCTTCACCATCCTTCATTTTGAACTTGTCAAGTTAACTTTGGAGCACATCCAACTTGGATTCCTTGACGGAGTCGGTACCTTCGTGCATATCAATCAAAGTATCCCAAATTTCCTTTGCATTCTCAAGACGGCTGATTTTGTTGAATTCTTCGAGGCACAATCCATTGAAGAGGATATCGCAAGCTTGAGCATTGTATGCAACATCTTCAATTCTTCCGCGGTAGCTTCACGGTTTGGTTCTCTCCCATCAAAGAATTCACCTTGCAAGTCAATACACACAATAGCCCAAACGACGGGGTTATGTCCAAGAATATGCATTTTCATCTTATGTTTCCAACTAGCAAAATTAGTACCATCAAAGTAAGGACCTCTACGGTGGTAATTTCCCTCGCTAGACGCCATACTCTCCTAGGTTGTGTAATCAAGGCAAATAGAGACCAAAGCTCTAATACCACTTGCCGGATCGAAAGTATGTCTAGAGGGGGGTGATTAGACTACTTGACCAAATAAAAACTTAACCTTTTCCCAATTTTAGTTCTTGGCAGATTTTAGCAACTTAGCACAAGTCAAGCAATCTCAATACATTTCAAGCAAGCATGCAAAGAGTATATGGGTAGCGGAAAGTAAAGCATGCAACTTGCAAGAAATTAAATGGCGGGAGTTTAGAGGGAGCAAACGCAATGTTGACACGGAGATTTTTGGCGTGGTTCTGATAGGTGGTGCTATCATACATCCAGGTAGATGGAGATTTCAACTCATAGAGGGTAACGGCTGCGCGAGTCCACGGAGGGCTCCACCCATGAAGGGTCCACGAAGAAGCAACCTTGTCTATTCCATCATGGCCATCGCCCACAAAGGACTTGCCTCACTAGGGTAGATCTTCACGAAATAGGCGATCTCCTTGCCCTTACAAACTCTTGGGTTCAACTCCACAATCTTGACGGAGGCTCCCAAGTGACACCTAACCAATCTAGGAGACACCACTCTCCAAAAGGTAATAGATGGTGTGTTGTTGATGAAATCCTTGCTCTTGTGCTTCAAATGATAGTCTCCCCAACACTCAACTCTCTCTCATAGATTTGGCTATGGTGGAAAGATGATTTGAGTGGAAATCAACTTGGGGAAGGCTAGAGATCAAGATTCATATGGTAGGATTGGAATATCTTGGTCTCAACACATGAGTAGGTGGTTCTCTCTCAGAAGATGAGTAGTGGAAGTGTAGGTATGTTTTGATGGCTCTCTCCACGAATGAAGAGTTGGTGGAGGGGTATATATAGCATCCACACAAAATCTAACCATTACACACAGATTCCCAAACTCGGTGGGACCAAATCAGCAAACTCGGTCAGACCGATCCAGTTAAAAATGTGAACATTAGGATTTTCGGTGGGACCGATATGCTAGGGTTAGGGCAAAACTTAATCTCGGTGTGACCGATCGCATAAACTCGGTGGGACCGATTTCAGCAATAGGTACACAGAGGGTTGGTCAGGAAAATTCGGTGGGACCGATTCGCTCACTTTGGTGGGACCGAAGTGTTACGAAAAGGAAACAGGGAGTTTGCAATGCAGACTCGGTGGGACCGATTTGCTCATTTTGGTGAGACCTAAATGTTACAAAAAGGAAACAGAGAGTTTGCAATCCCATCTCGGTGAGACCAAGATCCCTATCGGTGAGACCGAAGTAACTAGGGTTTGTGGCAGTGGCTATGTCAAATGAAACTCGGTGGCGCCGGATAGATCAAATCGGGGCCGAATTTGACTTTAGGTTTAGGACATATGTGGAAATGAGCAAATGGTTGAGGGTTTTGGAGCATATCACTAAGCATTTTGAGCAAGTAAGCCATTAAGCAACACCTCATCCCCTTTTAATATTATTGGCTTTCCTATGGACCCAATGTGATCTTGGATCACTAAAATGAAAATGTGGAGTCTTGAGCTTGTTGCCAATATATGTCCTTTGCATTTTGAGGGGTCCACATCTCTAGTCCATACCATGCCAATCATTGAACTTTCTGAAATGATTATCTTGAAAGATCATTAGTTCAATGAACTATATGTTGTTAAGAATTACCAAAACCACCCAGGGATTAGTTGCACTTTCAGTGCACTAGATTATCTTTATGAAGTTGAGTTCAAGGGATTGACTACCCTCTTCCCCACATTGGGTGCAAATATTTGCTTTTGTGTGTGAAGGTGATGTTCACGAGGCTTTGCGTGATTCTCCTACTGGATTGATACCTTGGTTCTCACCGAGGGAAATACTTATCTCTACTGTGTTGCATCTCCTCTCCTCTTTGGGGGAAATCCTAGCACATCTCACAAGTAGCAATGGGTGCTCGTTCTCCTCCCTCTGTCCTGCTAAAAAGTTTTTTTAAAACAAGAAGAGAATGTTAGCTTCGGGTGACAAAGCGATAGACGGTGTTCCATGCGGTCATTAAGCAGTTACATTGCTGGTATTTTCGTCTATCACCCTAATCACCCATTAGTATAGGACTAACAACGGTGTTTTGTCCAATCGCAAGACCGATCGTATGGCTGAGGAAAACAAAGGAAAATTTTACAGAAAAGCAAAACGAAAATTGTAAGTGTGATATTTAAGAGTTTTCAGTAGGACCAGCGTGAGTTTCCACGCCTTTTCCAACCCTTGCTCTTGAGATGCGTCTTCGTGCCTAGTTCTTCTCTCTTCAGGGACGAAGCAATGAAGACGTCTTTTGGAGTTTAATGGGGTGCAAAGAATTAGTATAATCAAATAAATCGACATCACTTTCTTCTCTTACCCTCAGTTTAAGGAATGGTTCTTCTAATCAAATGAGTGGAGGCTCAGTATCCCCGAAGGTACAGGTGGTCGCCCTATCCAAGGCTACCGCCATTCCAAATGGGGACATCACATTCCTTGGTACTCATGCTCTTCCTCTAGCAGGGAGACGTTCGTCAAGACTTCATTTATCTCCTTCTGATCTAGTATCTTGCTATCAAATTCCTGTAAAAGAAGAGACCACCTCATCCACCAAGGTTTTGTATCCTTAATATCGAGGACTTCCTTTATCGCTTGATGATCCGTGTAGAATATGACCTTGGTGTCGGTGATGTAAGGCCCAAACTTTTCACAAGCAAAAAATATTGCATATAACTCTATATCATTCTTAGCATAATTTCTTTGAGCTTCCGTAAGAGTGTGACTAGCATAGTAGATAATATTAAAATTGTTACCTTCTTGTTGACCCAGCACCACATTGTCATCAGTTTCACACACCACTTCAAAAGGTATGTCCTAATTTGGAGGTATATTAACAGGTGCATTAAGTAGAGAGTGTTTGAGCCTTTCAAAAGAGACATTACATTCATTGTTGAACACGAACAAAACACTTTTCTGCAAAAGGTTAGTTAGGGGCTTCAAAATACTAGAAAAGTTTTTAATGAAGCATCTATAGAAGCCCACATGCCCAAGAAAACTCGGTATCCCTCTTATGTCTCCAGGAAAAGGGAACTTCACTATGGCATTTATTTTTGCTTTATCCACCACAATACCTTTTCCAATATTTTATGCCCTAGGACCATACCTTCATTGACCATGAAATGGCACTTGTCCCAATTTAAGACAAGATTGGTATCCTCACATCTCTGCAAAACTTTATCAAGATTGTAAAGGCAATCATCAAAAGAAGTACCATAGACAGAAAAATTGTCCATGGAAACTTCCATGACCTCTTCAACAAAATCAGCAAAGATAGCATTCACACATCTTTAAAAGGTAGCAGGTGTGTTACATAAGTTAAACAACATTCAATGGTAAGAGTACATACCGAAGGGGAAAGTGGAAGTAGTTTTATCTTGATCCTCAGGATGCGCCGCTATCTACTAAAATCCTGAGTATCCGTCCAAATAGCAAAAGTGAGTATTATTTGCTAGCCTTTGTAGCATTTGATCAATAAATGGTTGAGGATAATGATCCTTGTGTGTGTCCTTATTTAGTCTCCTAAAATCAATGCACACTCTATACCCAACTATTGTTCTATTGGGGATTAGCTCATTAGTCTTATTGGGTACTACCATAAAATCCTCTCTTTTGGGGCACACAATGAACTGGGCTCACCCACTTGCTTTGAATAACAAGACATATAATAACTGCATCAAGTAAGCAAACTATTTCTTTTCTTACCAACTCCTTCATTTCAAGATTCAATTTCCTTTGGCATTTGTGCACCGATTCAGCCCCTTCCTCCATGTATATGCGATGAGTACATATGGAGGGGCTTAGACCCTTCAAAGCATCCATTGAATATTGGAAGGCCTTTCTGTGTTTCCTCAGAGTTTTCATTAGCCTCTCTTTTTCTTCATCTAAAAGATTAGCGCTAATAATAATAGGATATTTGTTGGTTGCATCTAAAAACTCATACTTTAGCTCTTTCGGTAGAGGTTTTAATTCAGGAGGTGGTAGCTCCTCATCGCCTTTCTTTTCTGGTACTTCATATTGTTCACTAGAAACTAGGTCTTGTACCGGTGCTTCATTCAGATACTGATCGATCTCCACTTTAGTTGGGTCTTCTCGGCTCTTTTCATAATATCAAACTCTGTTCCAGGGCGTCTTCTGGAGTTCCAAAGTAAATGGAAGCCAATTGCGCAATTCTTTTCTCTTCAATGTTGTCATGTTCTCTTGGTTGGGGCAATTTTAAAACCTTAAAAAATGAAATTCCCTTTCCCCATACTCGAGAGAGACAATCAATACTTGCACCTGTAGTATAAAGAAAAGGTCTTTCAAAAATTATGGGACAAAAATCATCTTCAGGAATTTCCATTACAACAAAGTCTACTCAGTAAGTGAATGTTCCTAGAATGATATAAACATCCAACACCATCCCATAAGGTTTCCTCAAAGTTCCATCAGCTAATTTTATCGCCATATATGTAGTTTGCAAGTCACAAGAATAGATTTCATCATGAAGCTTAGTATAAAGAGTATAAGGTCATTAATAGAGGAGTCCATACCACAAAGCCCAAAGTAATTCAAACCTAACTCAAAACAAAGATCAAAAGTGCTCAGCTCCACGGCAACGGCACCAGAAAAAGCTTGATGTCCTGCAAGTGCACAGGGTTTAGTTGTAGCTTTTTCGAAGTAAGAGTATCGATCACATAAGGAGCACATGAATCAATCTTTTGTCTTTTCAAAGGTTCAAATAATATGTCTGCAAGTTGTTAGTGATCCAAAGTGGTAGTAAGATAATGGTGCAACGAGCGTGGAAGTAACTATTGCAGAAGAATAATAACAACAATTGTAAACAAAGTATCGAAGCCAATGAGATTAAAAGCATTCCCGGGAGTCCGGAATCCCCACTAGTGTGCATCTATAATGGTGCCTAAACACAATGCTACGTCGGATTCCTAAGACACTTTGAATATTTATATTTGTGGGCAGAGCCAGTACAGATACCTGCATAAACTCGGCAACCCCATATCACATACGCCACCACCGCTCTTCCCCACTCTGGTTACCAAACAGTGATTAAGATGAAAGAGGTCCTCGTGGTCGCAGCCAGATTGGTCTAGGACAAAAGGAAGATGGGGCTTGTCACGCCACCCACCGCTACAACCAGCCAGTCCGCCGGAAGTAATAACCTTCCGTCTAAAATTGGCATACATTGGATAGTAGACTTCACCTAACATCAAGAAGATCATTAACATAAACATGCAAAGAGGATATTAAATCCTAGTATCAAACAAACTATTATACACCAGGGTTCATCCATATCCCCGAGAACTAGGGGAACTACTCACTCATAAAGGCAACAAACATCATAACACTAGTGATGGAGAACATGAATGAATCGCACATGTAACACACAAGTTATCCCCAATAGGTTTCTTGGGATTACAATGAGTAGGATGTGGATGATGATGATGATGACAATTGTGACAATGTTGAAGCCTTCCTTGTGATGTGGTGGAGGCAGCGGCCTACTCCTTGCCAATTCCTGCTAGGGTTCCTCCTTCTGGCCGAGTTTCTGCTCTCTGTGTGCATCTGTTCTCCGATCTGATTCCACTGGGTGAAAATAGTTGACGAGGTGGCGGCGTTGGCACTCCATACGACTTCTCATATGAGCGGTCATGGTCGTATGGCATGTCGTCTTTCGCTCTGGAGGCGGTGCAGTGCCTTCTATTTTGGTCCTCTTGCTTCCTTCACTTATGGTAGATGATTATCACATTAAATGTGTGATTTAACTACCATTTCTGGGAATTCCTTTGATAAAATGTTATTTGGTCCAAAAAGTGTTGCCTGAGGGAAAATGACAGAAAGAAGTGCACGAACGTGGTAAATTCCACAAAGCCTATCGAGTAGGCATAAAAATACTATCTTAATAATCACGTAATTTGGACTAATCAGGTACCGAGAGGACAGAACAGATTTGTAAAGCCGTACCACAAGGATCTGTTTCGCGCGGAGGCCTCGTAGTACAGCAAATAATTTTGCGGGCAAATATTGACAAGTACTAGAATTTATATAAACATAGTCATTATGCACTATTTCACATCCAAAAGCATGCGCAACATACGAGGTAGCAACTTAAGCCATACAAATGCGCAGTCAAACAAAAAAATGATCAAATCACCACCGACCGTAAAATAAATCAAGAACATCATTGTTGTGAAGATCGTTGCCACCACCACCGGCTATAGAAACTCGATCACCATCTTCATCCAAATTGACAGAAAAATGAGCACCACCATCTTCATTGGTTGAAGCATCAACATCAACTCCATTTGCCAAAGCACCACCACCATTGTCAAAACTTTCACCACCTCAACCTCCATTACCGAAAGCTTCACCACCTCCAAAAACCCCACCACCACCACCTCCTCCACCACCAAACCCACCACCACCACCAATGCAGAAGCCAACACCACATCCAAACCCACCACCACCATTTTTGAAGCCAACACCACCTCCAAACCCACCACCACCACCATTGCCGAAAGCAAAACCACCTCCAACTCCCCACCACCACCACCACCATTACTAACACCACCACCTCCTCCAAACCCCACACCACCAACATTGTCCAAACCACCACCACCGGCCAAAATATTTTGAAGCTCCATCTTCCTCTAGCACATGATCTCCATTTTTCTCATTTCCCAAAATTCTTTTGTCATTGCACCCATACCCTCTGCATTCATCATCGTGAACTGGTCCTCCTCGGCGGTCCTCTTGTCCCTCCTCTTTTGCTCCTCTAGGGCGACCTTGTGCTCCTCGAAGGCACACCTTCTCTCCCACTTTGACTCCTTTTGTTCGTCTTTCTTCTCGGCCATGGCCATTTTAGTATCAAAATGCTTGGCCAGCATAATTTCTTTCACCTTCACCATATCACTACTTTGATCCCTCAAAGTGGATGCCTCGGCCGATCTCTTCACCCTTGCTTTCTCCTTATTGTTTTCCCTTGGCTTGCCCCTATTTCTTCCTCCCCTTGGTGCATCATCACTATCATCACCTCTTCCAAATTAACATGAGCACCATTCTTTGGTGGAGATTCCTTGTCCCTCACCCTCCACTTATCACTATCCTTGAGCAAGCACAGTCGGGATCTAAAACTTGTTGTTTGCTTGAAATATTCATTGGCAATGCGATCCTACAATTGGACATAGAGGCAAAGATGAGCCCAAACTTTCATCAACGCAAACAACTTCACAAATATCCTTTGGAACTCACAAAATCGTCAACCGTGACACCACTTGGAGGTGCATTCCGCACTTGCTCCAAGCACCCACTGAATGGCTGTTAGGGCATATTTCTACCTAAGTGATTTTGGTGATTGATGACAATATATTTGTGGACTAATCGTGTGCATTAAACATTTTAGACTATCAAGCATATGGCACATGACGGGTCGTGCCCCTCAGAGTTTCAAGATAAGACGATTTTCTTTCCCGCGTTTCGTTTCTGGTGGAGTTGAGTCGTAGGGAAAACCGTACTATCAAGAGTGGGTCCGCGTCGGAAAGTTTTGGGTGGAATCATCACATACACACTCATATTGCACCCATCGCCCCTTTCCGTTTCATTGGAGTTGTCCTCCATTTGTGCCGAAGAAGAGGAGAAGAGCTGCAAGCAGTAGTACCGCTGCTACCTCCGCTTGCACTACCGCTCGCAGTTGAGGCCTTGACTTTTTCGTGTCAGGTTTTACAGTAGTACCTCCGGGTCTCTACCGTGCAACCTGTTCGCCTCTACAAAATTGGCAGATGTAGCAGTGGTAGTGGAAGCGGTAGTACCACCCCTACTACTGCGGCTACCACCGTCCGTTCCTCTGCTTTCTCCTCTGTTCTTCTAACTCCTCCTGCTGATCTTCAAGGGCGGTAGTACCACTCCCAGAGCGGTAGTACCGTTCCATGAGTAGTAGTTCCGCTGATTTGCGGGCTGAGAGGTACATAATGGTTCGATTTGTCCCCCCCCCCCCACACACACACTATAAAAGGGGGTCTTCTTACCCAATAACACTCACCTCTTCCTCCCCCAAACTCCATTGTTGCTCCAAAGCTCATTTTCACCCGATCTCTCTCCCTAGCCAATCAAACTTGTTGATTTTCTACGGATTGGTTGAGAAGGCTCGGATCTACACTTCCACAAAGAGAAATTTGATTCCCCGTCTTATCCCTTGCGGATCTTGTTACTCTTGCGTGTTTGAGCACCCTAGACGGTTGAGGTCACCTCAGAGCCACATTCCATTGTGGTGAAGCTCTATGGTGTTGTTGGGAGCCTCCAATCAAGTTATGGAGATTGCCCCAACCTTGTTTGTAAAGGTTCGGTTGCTGCCTTCAAGGGCACCACTAGTGGAATCACAGCATCTCGCATTGTCTGAGGGCGTGAGGAGAATACGGTGGCCCTAGTGGCTTATTGGGGAGCATTGTGCCTTCAGACCGCTCAACGGAGACGTACTTCCCCTCAAAGGGAAGGAACTTCGATAACACATCCTCGTCTCCACCGGCTCCACTTGTTGTTATCTATTTCCTTTACTTTGTGCAAGCTACTGTTGTGTTGTATCCTTTGCTTGCACTTGTTGTTGTTGTTGTTGTTGTTGTTGTTTGGAATCATATAGGTTGCTCAACTAATTGCACATCTAGACAACCTATTTGTTGCTAAACCTAATTTGTGAAGAAAAGCTAAAAATTGTTAGTTGCCTATTCACCCCCCCCCCTCTAGTCAACCATATCGATCCTTTCAATTGGTATCAGAGCCTCGTCTCTTTATTAAGGGTTTCACCACCCGAAGAGTATGGTTGACACCGGGGAGGAAGTGCATGAGGCTGTGGAGTTGACTTCAATCACACGTGATGACTTAAATGAAGTTATGGCTTCACTTAAGACGTCCATGACGACCAAAGTCAAGTCCATGCTTAAAGAATTGCTTGAGGGGATGAAAGCTTGTCCTGATCCATTGCTTGTGGTTAATCCCACCACATTGGAGTCGGAGGCCAATTCCACTAAGGAAGCGGCTAGAGGTACTCATGTTTCTTCTCCTCACGACAAGAATGGGACGGGAACCTTTGCCTCGGTTCCCCCTCCCCCAGTCTATGGAGGACCGGTCCCTACACCGCACATCAATAATCTTTGTCCTCCTCCTAAGCTTGTTAAGGGTGATTTTGCTAATTGGGTTTTCTGCATCAAGTCTCATTTGAATCACACATCAACAAATCTTTGAAGTATCATTGAGCAAGGCTTCTACTCGCATGACCCAAACAACTTCACCCCAAGAGAAGAAGTGGATAATCAATACAATCACTCTGCTTTGTTCATCCTTCAAGATGTGGTTCCTCCTGAAGATCTATCCCACTTATGTCCCTTCACTCATGCAAAGGATTGCTGGGAACACATCTTATCTTTGTACAAGGGGAGCTCAAGAATCCAATGGTCCAACTTTGAAGTGGTCCTTGATGAGGCCGATGAATTTGTGATGCTAGAATATGAGGATCCGCATGATCTCTACCGGAGGGTGATAACTCTCGCTGTTTCTCTCCAAGATCATGGGAGCAAGTATACAAATGACAATTGGATCAAGTGCAAGTTTCTCAAGGCCATCATTCCATTCAACAAGGCAATGTCTTCCGTGATTCGTCAAAGGCCGGATTTCTACACCTTAACCTCTAGTGAAGTGTTGGATGAGTTTATTGCCATGAACAAGACCGCCGACAATGCTCTTGCTCATGTCCGGTCAAAGAAAAGCTCATCCACCCTTGTGTTGAAGGCCAAGGCCATTCTGTAAGAAGAATAGGAGAGTTGCCCCGAGGACACCAAATATGCTTACCATGAGCACATGGCTCTTGCATCAAGGCAATTTTGGAGCAACTAGAGGAACTCAAGACCCAACTTCACCAAGAACAACTCAAGTGGGTCAAAGAACAAGCAACGAGTAAGGACTTGCTACAATTGCAGCAATGTGAGTCACTTTGTGGCGGAGTGCCCTTAGAAGAAGAGGGAAGACAATGGTGGCAAACTCATTCGCAAAGACTAAGCCAAGTCTTTCCCAAGCAAGAACAACTTCACCAAGAAGACTCCTACAAAGGGCTTGGTGGCACATGAAGAGTGCCCCTCCAATGATGATGAGGAAGATACAAGTGGAGAAGGAATGGCAACAGCAACCATTGCCATTGCTACATCTTCCCCCTCCAAGGTGTCTCTCTTCGGCGCCCCCAACGAAAACACCATTGCCAAGTGTCTCATGGCCAAAGATATCAACAAGGTAACTCCTAACATCAAAACCACCATCATTACTACTCCTTCATTGTTAGATTGTGTTGATGATAGTGAGGTGGTGAAAGTTGATGAGAATGAATTCACCAAGTTCGTGAGTAAGCTCAAGGGTGAATCCAAGAAGCACTTTGTTGCTCTCTTGGAACAACTTGGTGAGGCCATCATTGAGTCGCGTGAGGATACTATCTCCAAGTTTGAGGGGCATAGCCGTGACTATGCCTATGAGATTGCGGATCTTTCCATTGCTCTAGAGGAAGAGCAAGATCTTTGTTTGACTCTTGAGAAGTCACACGACGTTGATCATGCTAAATTGCAAAAAGATCTTGATCATGCTATTGTTCTTACTCGTGTGCTTAAATCTGAGAAAGTTGCACTTAGGGTTGGCCATGATAGACTCAAGGAAGAATTTGATACACTTCAGAAGGCTCACAAGGTCTTGAAGGGTGTTCATGCTTCTCTAAAAGAGTCTCATGATCAACTCCAAGTGGAGCTAACCAAGGAGATTTCCACGTGTCCTCATTTCATTCTAATCGATAATGCCAATGCTACTAATCCTTGTTGTGAGCATATGCATCTTGTGGAGGAAAATGCCAAGTTGAAAGAGCAACTTGAGGAGGGCCTTTTAACTTGCATACAAGGCGAGAAGAACCTCAATGACCTTTTGAGCAATCAAAAGGAATTTGTAGGAAGGGATGGACTTGGGTTTGTACCCAAGTTAAAGAAGAAGAACAAGAACAAGAACAAGCAACCTCTCTCGCTCAAGGAAACCTTTGTCAAGGCGGGTGAGGGTGCTCATGAGAAGAAGAAGAAGAAGGAAGTTGGTGGTAATGCCAAGAAGGGCAAAACCGCCCCTACCAACAAAGCTCGCGACTTTAACCCCTCTTATGTTTTATGTCGTGCTAGTGAGATGGGCATGTTTATGCTAAATTTGTTGGTTCCTTTTATGAGTACATTGAATGGTCTATTTGGGTTCCTAAGACCCTTGTTACTAACCTCAAAGGATCCATTCAAGAATGGGTACCTAAATCCAAGCATTGATCTCATAGGAGTTTGCTTCCGGTGGAGTGTCATGGTTGCTTGATAGTGGAGCAACAAATCATATGACCGGGAGCAAGGACTTGGTGGTGGATGTGCATCCAATTCCATCTATGCCCACCCATGTCCAATTTGGTGATGCTTCAACTTCTAAGGTATTGGGACTTGGCAAGGTCATCTCTCAAGATTTATCTATTGAGAAGGTCATGCTTGTTAAGTCCCTTGCATACAATTTGTTTTCCGTTTGTCAACTTGCACTTGTGGGCTTTGCAACATTCTTTGATCTTGATACCATGGCTCTTTTGTGGAGCAAGACTATTAAAGTAGATTTTGTTGGGCACGTCGAGAATGGTCTTTATGTGGTGAACTTTTCGGAGCGACCCACTAAGACCGCGACTTGCCTAATGGCTAAAGTTGGTGTGGGTTAGCTTTGGCATCGTCAACTAGCCCATGTCAATATGAGATCTTTGCAAAGTCTCCTCAAAGGGGATCACGTCCATGGACTAAGAAATGTGAGTTTTGCCAAAGACCGTGCTTGCAGTGCTTGTATCAAAGGAAAGCTTCATGAAACGGCTCACCGACCCTCTACTATCGTCTACTCGTAGAGGCCCTTGGAGCTCCTTCACATGGATCTCTTTGGTCCTCCATCCTTTGATAGTCTTGGTGGAAGAAAGTATTGCTTGGTAATTGTGGATGACTTCTCAAGATATACATGGGTGTACTTCTTCAAGAGGAAGAGTGAGACTCAACAAACCGTCATCAACTTTGCAAATGAAGCTCAACGTCAACATGAAGCAAAGATTTTGATGATTAGAAGTGACAACGGCACCGAGTTCGAGAACTACACCTTGGATGAATTTCTTAGTGACGAGGGGATCAAGCACCAATATGCCTCACCCTATACCCCTCAATAAAATGTATGGCGGAGAGGAAGAACCGAACATTGATGGCAACAAGCCCAACCTCAAGTACTTCCGGGTGTTCGGTTGTAAGTGTTTCATTCTCAAGAAAGGTGTTCGTTTGTCTAAATTCAAACCTAGAGCTCAAGAGGGCATATTTGTTGGTTATGCTACAAACTCTCATGCCTAGCGTGTCCTCAACAAGTCCACCGGACTCATTGAGGAGACGTGTAACATGGAGTTTGATGAAAATAATGGCTCCCAAGTGGAGCAAAGTGGTCTTTGTGATGATAGGTGATGAAATTCCTCCCCAAGCCATAGGAAGAATGGGATTGGTCAAATACTCCCCATTGAGGAACCCCTTGTAGCCGAAGGAGAAGGAAAATGCTCTACTCAAGTGGATCCATCATCAATGCTATACCCACATGCTTTCGAAGAACAAAGTGAAGGCCCTCAACCCTATGAGCAAGATCAAGGGCAAGATCAACCTCGTGGAGATGGTGTTGCACCAATTGATGCCCAAGATCAAGTTCATGCCTTCGAGCTCGCTCAATATCAAGAGCAAGCTCAATGTCCAGAGCAAGATCAAGACAGTGCTCAAGGTCAAGAGCAAGCTCAAGACATTGCTCAAGATCAAGAACAAGCTCAAGATCAAGAGCAAACTCAAGACAGTGCTCAAGATGAGCAAGCTAATCCTCAAATGCCCATTGAGGAACTTTTGGAGCACTATGCCGCCAAGGTGGCATCCAAGCTCGAGAGAAAACAACATGTCATGGAGAATGTGCTTGGAAGCTTGAGAAAAGGGGTAACTACTGGTAAACAATTGTCAAACTTTTGTGAGCATCACGCGTTTGTTTCATGTGTTGAACCCCAAAAGGTACATGAGGCGCTCGTTGATGAAGACTGTCTTGAAGCCATGCATGATGAACTCAATAACTTCGAGTGCAACCAAGTGTGGGAATTAGTGCCAAGGCCAACGGAGGAACACAATGTCATTGCGACCAAATGGATCTTCAAGAACAAGCAAGATGCGAACGGTGTAGTTGTTCAAAACAAGGCAAGATGGGTGGCACAAGGCTACTCCCAAGTCGAGGGTATTGAATACGATGAAACCTTTGCCCCCGTTGCACATCTTGAATCTATTCGCATGTTGCTTGCATATGCATCTCATCATGATTTTAAGTTGCAACAAATGGATGTGAAAAGTGCATTTCTTAATGGTCCCTTGAATGAGTTGGTATATGTCAAGCAACCTCTGGGATTCGAGGATCCCAAGATCCCTAATCATGTATACAAACTCAAGAAGGCGCTCTATGGCCTTAAACAAGCCCCACGTGCGTGGTATGAGCACCTTACCGAGTTGTTACAAGATCGTGGGTTTGAAATTGAAAATTGATCCCACTCTTTTTACTAAGAGGATCAAAGGGGATTTGTTTATATGCCAACTATATATTGATGATATTATTTTTGGTTCTCCTAAAAAAATCTTTCAATGATGAGTTTGCCACACTAATGACCAAGAAGTTTGAGTACCGCCCCAACTATCGCGGCTACCACCGCCCATTCCTCTGCTTTCTCCACTACTCTTCTAACTCCTCTTGCTGATCTTCAAGGGTGGTAGTACCGCTCCCAAAGTGGTAGTACCGTGCCATGAGCGGTAGTTCCACTGGTTTGCAGGCTGAGAGGTACATAACGGTTGGATTTGTCCCCCCACTATAAAGGGGGGTCTTCTTCCCCTAGAAGACTCACCTCTTCCTCCCCCGAACTCCATTGTTGCTCCAAAGCTCATTTTCGCCCAATCTCTCTCCCTAGCCAATCAAACTTGTTGATTTTGTAGGGATTGGTTGAGAAGGACCAGATCTACACTTCCACCAAGAGAAATTTGATTCCCCCCTCTTATCCCTTGCGGATCTTGTTACTCTTGGGTGTTTGACCACCCTAGACGGTTGAGATCACCACGGAGCCACATTCCATTGTGGTGAATCTCCGTGGTGTTGTTGGGAGCCTCCAATCAAGTTGTGGAGATTGCCCCAACCTTGTTTGTAAAGGCTCGGTTGCCGCCTTCAAGGGCACCACTAGTGGAATCACAGCATCTCGCTTTGTGTGAGGGCGTGAGGAGAATACAGTGGCCCTAGTGGCTTCTTGGGGAGGATTGTGCCTCCACACCGCTCCAACGGAGACGTACTTCCCATCAAAGGGAAGGAACTTCGGTAACACATCCTCGTCTCCACCAGCTCCACTTGTGGTTATCTCTTTCCTTTACTTTGTGCAAGCTATTGTTGTGTTGTATCATTTGCTTGCACTTGTTGTTGTTGATGTTAGCATCATATAGGTTGCTCACCTAGTTGCACATCTAGACAACCTATTTGTTGCTAAACCTAATTTGTGAAGAAAAGCTAAAAATTGTTAGTTGCCTATTCACCCCCCCCCCCCCAGTCAATCATATCGATCCTTTCAACGGCCACATGTTTTCTTGATCACGTCCCAACGGCCTTGGATTGACTTTAATGACCAGCCGGAGGGGAATGGCAAGATCTGGTGGTACTTGTCCTCGATCCGTTGCCAATACTTCATTGCGCTTTGATCTTTGCCGGTCACCGCATCAAGTGACACACTCTCCCATGCTCGAACCAAAGCAAACATCATCCACTTTCATGTAGTTGCCGGTCCTTTTCTGTTTTTGTCTTGGCTAGCATCAAACTCGGCCTCCTCAAGCTCCTCTACTTCATCACCACTATCATCCCCTTGTTCCACCTCGGCTTCGACCTCCGCTTGATTTGCCGAATTGAATTTGTCAAGCAGAGCACTCAAGTCCACCGGAGTCTCCTTCAACATTTCGGTATATGTTGAGTGAATGTTTGCTCCAAAATTCAATGACTAAAACATAAGGAAACAATCCAAAGTCCAACCAAAGATCACCGAAGGAAAGGATTTTTTTTACCTCTCAGACATTTCATTGAACACGTTGTATGCATGGTCGGTGCAGTGTACCGGATCGGGGAAGACATGGCTGATCAGAGGGGGTGGAGGAGACTTCAAGCCGTGGGTGCCTCAAGCCATGGGCGCCTTCTTCCTCAGGCCCTTTGATTGCGACTTCACCCGCGCACAGAAGAGGGTGGTAGAGGCGCTCTTCCTAGAGCCGGCGACCACAACGGGAGGGAGCACAACAGTGTTGGAAGAAGGCGGTGCGGCGGCTAGCACGACTCCATGCACACCCTGCCACTGGCGACGGACGTTGTTGGCGCAGCAACGGCGGGCGCAGCCACGGGAGGCCGGAGTGGCACGGCTGGGGCGGCGGTGTCACGGGTACTCCATAGCGGCGGTTGGCGGCATGGCGAGGCAAGACGGCGAGGGACGAGTGGAAGCAGGAATGGAAGGTTCCTTTACGCCAACGAGCGGATGTGATGGAGGAATCAGCAAAAAGATCTAATACTCGTTCTAGAAACGCATAGACAGATTTATCTATATGTAATCAGCTAATCCGAAAGATGAAAATACCACCGATGCATGGTTACACACGCCGAACAAACACACCGGGGCACACTAAAGAAAAACACTCAAAAGACAATAATCCTCGGGTTAACCATTCAGCACTGGTGGCACTTGCACATCTTGTAAAATCTACTCCCACTGTCTCAAAATGGACGTTTTTTGGTCTATTTTAAGACAGAGGGAGTACATAGTACATGTGCATCGCCAGATGAGCTATTTATATTCGAACTCCTGCATCTTTTAGTCTGAAATCCTTCAGAGCAGTCTCCAAACACTCATGTTCTGTGAAGAGAACTATCTGGATGCTAGTCTTTAAATTATGCTAACTGACAAATAACGAATACAAAAGAGAATGGAAAGATAACAATATAACATAGCAGATTTAAACCCTTAAATCCACCCTGGGAGACTATTCCCATTTTCTATTCTATTACATTGCCTAGGCATAAAGTTAGACCGCAACAATCCTCAGTTGCAGGTGTAAGACAATTTCTAGTCTCACTAGATTTGTTCAACACAAAGTGTGCTTTAATGAATAGTACCAAAAACATAAAAAATATGTAGCTTCACTTCTATCCTTGCTCGCTCAAGAGCTCACACCATGTAATGATTTCCTAAGGAAAAGATAAAGACAGATAAGACACTATTATTTCCATATGAAAAGAGCCATCAACATTGAATTTACAGAATAAGAAACACATACGAAGATGCTAACCACGTTGATGATATGTAGCTGGCTATTCTCTCCAGTGTCTTGCCCAGAAACCTTTCTTTCCTGTTGGCTCACTCCCCAGAACTGATCTTGGCGGTCGAGACCCAATTGAAAAATGCCTCTTTAAAAATGGTCGACGAAATGAATCCTTCATGCTAGAACTTGTGCCTAACCTAGGTTCCCTCATACTTCTCTTCTTGTGCTTAGAGCTCCTATCTATATCAGTATCTGGCATCACATTTTTAGATTTCCTGCTCTTAATCTTTGAGTCCAACTTACCAAATAGTTTTGCTGCACCTTTCTCACCATGGGTGCATACAGGACATGGAGGATCATATTTCTCACTCTCAGAAGTAGTACTATCCAAACAGTTTGCATGGTATGCATGACCACAGAATAAAACAGCTACTACTCCCAGCTCATGAGCACTCCATGTAGACCGTTCCTTTAATAGCTTTGAACACAGCTTGCATATCCCTTCGTCAGGAGAGAGAGCAGTTGCATGTGAATCATTTGATCTAGCTATTTTACTGCTGATGGAACCAAAGAGCTCACTGTCAACTGACCACCTCTCTCTTTGAGATGAGGCCACTAAGTCAGAAAATGTGCGAGTTGACCATCCATCCGATGATCCACCATGTTGTGATCCTCCTCCAAATGGATCATTACTGCAGGTCGAGAGCATGGAACTCGATGGCCTTCCTCCTGCATAGCTACTCTCACTGAAGGACTTGAGAGATGGGATCTTGCTGTCCGAGATCTGCCTACATAGTTGATGTCCAGGTGATCGACGTGCTTTCCTCATTGAGAATGAGTCCACATGAAGAGAATGACACCTAGATGATGAAGGATCTGCTCTGGATACTAGGGGTGGTGTTGAAGGGAGGGACTTTGATGTCTTTATGTCTGAAGCAACATTTACCATATCTGATGATTTGCAGGACTTTGCCTACACAAAAATAGTGATTGGTTAAGGAAATAACCATAAAAAAGTAACTGTGCTAATTTTAAATAGCAATTAGAAAATGAGTGCTAAGTTAGCAAATATAGCTGCAATACTTAATACTGCATACCTCAGGACGTGAATTGCTCGCTGTAGATTTAACGGCTGAAAACATGAAACAGGTAGTGAAAAACTGCTCAATATAAGTGCAAAATTTGCTCATTTCTTTAGTGAAGTTTGAATTTTGATACCTAATAAAACTGATATTTTTAAGTTACTAATTTTATAGACATGATAAATATCCAGTGAAAAACAGAATGTAAGCGCATTTGGACTCGAGTGAGACAAGACAAAGTGAGGTAGGTTAAAAAAATGCTTCCCGTGTCAATTGTTCATGTAGTACTCCCTCCGTCCCATAATGTAAGACGCTTTTTGACTCTAGTCTAGTGTCAAAAAACATCTTTACATTATGGGACGGAGGGAGTAGTATTTACAGCGCCATAAGCAGCTTCATTTTGTGGTCCTAAATATATACAACATGCAATAACCAACTATTGAGACCGTAAATATGAAATCCAGATGGAAAAAAAAAGACCACATAAAGAAGCAAAGATAGAGGTGAAATCACAGAACACCAATTTATTTAAAATTATACCTTGAGGACCAGCTTTGGAACATTTGGATGTTTCCATCTTCTTGTCGGGTTTTTGACATTTGACCCCGCGGAAAACATCAGAGAGATTGTCCTCATTGGGATGGCCTTCGGTTGGTGCAATGGAACCACTCTTTAGTTCTGGCCGAATGTTTCCACTACTGTGATTGGAAAACAGTGCAGCGTTTTCCATTATATCCTCTATGTGTGTGCGGTTGTCCCACCGGAAGCTCCATGACGGCGAATGTCTGGTCCTGTATGCCGAAACTTCAACTGAAGCTACTGATGGCTCGGGCCTCTGCTTGGCAGCTATGCAACAATTAGCCCCCATATTGATTGTGGAAATAAATCAATGTCCCTTACTGTCTTGTCTTATATACAATCAAATCTTCAGAATTCATCCATGTGATGAAAAATTGGATATCACAAATAGCATATTCACCCTCCCGAGATGAAACTGCAAAACAATGACAGAACTTCAAAGAAATGACAGAACTTCAGAATTCTGAGTTATACTAGAGGCATCGAGAGACTCCAGATCCAAAAGAAGAAAGCAATCTTAGCAAGAATAACAAGCATCAAGGGCAGGCTTGTTTAAGACGATGCAGGACGATTGTTGTTTATTTAACTTCGAGAAAGCTAAACCCCTTTCTTGGGACAATTGTCTACTGGACCTACAATCCAGAAAGAAAGAAATGCAGGAGGGGTCCAAATTTAATTGTGACTTTAAATTTTCAAGTCAAAGAAATGATACAACTTCATATATATAAATGAAGGGATTTACAATCGAATATCAAGTGTGTTTTCTAGACATCTCAACAGATGTAGCTCACTTAAGTTTGGGTGATTAGCTGATCATATTCAGAACCTTCTGAACATACAAACACCCTCAAGCTGCCACTAAGCTATTTACTTCACCTGGGAGCAAGCTAACAAATTTACCCAGCACAAACCTATACAAGATTGATAGAAAAATACGTTTGCTTATAATTTTGGCAGCAGTATGCTAGGAAGGCCACCAACTTTCAAGGGAAGAAAGGCATGTTAGGTACCGCTGCCAAGATATTCCAAAACCTGTGCACACTCAAGGAGAACTTATCCCTTGTGTGCAATGCAAGAGCATCTCGTACTTATGTGTATGTGAAATCGAGAATTGAGGAAACACGGGGCTGAATGACACGTACGATGTCTTTCTTGGGCACCAGGTTAAATCACACTGGCAAATAAGAATATAAGAATCTTCTGAAATTGATGGTTACTATGGCTGCATTTCCCAACAATAATAAATCGGGGATGAACATACCAGCTGAGACCAACAATGTAAAAGATAGAACTGGGTGACTGCAATTCATTTTGAAGTAGTATAGTACGTAAAATAAACTCAATCTATCTGTTTGAATGGAAAAAATCTGCAGTTTCCGTCAAAAATTAACCAACTCTTACGATGTGTATTATGGAAAATATTTTATCCTACCAGTAATTCAGACTGCAGAGAGACTAGGCCTGGTTGCAAAATTTTCTCCGCCTAAGGTCGTCGTCGATTCTTCGCAAAAAAAGATGAAAAAAATTGCACATAATTCCCCAATTATTTCCCCATGGGCCTAGATCGAGTCCACAGTTCCGAGAAATTACCTCGAACCTATGGGGAAATTTAGCCCACCGGAAGCTGGAACGGGCACAAAATCCTCCAACGACACGGACCCCGGCGGAGGCAATCCAGAGGTCCAGATCAGATCCCACGACGTCGTCGCCGTCGCCGTCGGCGGGTGATTCGCGGGGGGGTTAGGGTTACGGCCGCGAGACGCGGAGGGGCAATAGGAGGAGGAGCCGAGGAGAGAGAGAGAGGAGCGCGTGGGTATGTGACGGAGTGGGTACGAAGACTGGTGGGAAATGTTTTATTTCCGTTCCGTGGTGCTGCTAGGTGGAAACTCTCCGGCCACCCGAGCTCGTACACGTATACAGATATACTACACCCGGCGGTGTCGCGGGGAAGCCGTGTTGCTCTTGGTCCACGTCGCGTGGGCCCATGCTTAGCGGAGCCGGTCCCACCAGCATCGACAGTGGAGTCTCGGTGCCGGAGATGTTTTGGTACGCGTGGTGCGTTTCTGTTCGTGGGCGTTTCAAGAAAGCGAATCGAGCGCTCACTCGCTCCCGCTGACTCGTCGCGCCACGTGGCGCATGTCGGCCGTAGTGTGCGGTCAGCCATATACGGACTCGTCGGCGTCGCACGCAGCTGTTGAACGGCCGTCAGCCCTTCAGGGCCCAGGCCGCAGGCCTGAATCTATTACTACTTACACAAAGAGAACGGCCCACTAATGTATGAGTACACCTGGCTCTCGGCCATTACGTTTCAATGCTAGTTTTCTCTTTCCTTTGAGGTTCTTTATGAATAGGCTTTCAAAAAAAAGTAATTTCTTCTTGATATGAATAGTCTAGCATTCCTATTAAGTCAGGATGTCACACATAACCCCACTCAAGGAACCAACGTTGGCAAGCTCCAACATGCGGGAAGAAACCGCGCCGATACACATACCCATACAAGAAGCACTCTTACTAAACTTCTCTTATAATGCGCTTAACTGGTCTTTTAGGGACGATCAGGCGTGTATGGGTAAGCAGGTGCACTCTGTTGGGTTAAATCTATTCAAATAGCCGTGTCCGTGACTATGGACGACTTGGAGCTTGCTAACTTGATCATAGCACAACATCAACCATAATTGCTAAAACTTGCCCGCCCTTAATTTTGTTAGCTAACGGATCTTAACAACTTCAACTAATTAATAAAACTTTCCAATTGTGTAAGTGCCTTGGGGATTCTTCTTCATGGGTGGTACAAAGGGGAAGGTTGTGTTATGTTTTGACGGTAAGCATAGATGGTCCATAAGCGATCATTTTTCTTACGTGCTCTCTTTCCTTGTCTCTGATAGACGAAAGTTGTAGGGTGTCTCTATAGAATGCTTAGTCCTTTGTTGTCGCCACCCATACATACTTTTTTCGTAAGAATGATGCTTACCTAGATAGATCTAGTGTAAGTCATGCGAGTATAACTGTGTACTCACCCTACTTAATTTACTCTTTTCCCATCGAAATTGCTGCAAATGAGATGGTAGCATTTCAGAAACAAGTTTGTTGAAGGACAACATTAGCTGGTTATCCCACAGATTATGACGCCCTTTGCTTTTCTTTAAATCATTCTTGAGGCATTTGTATTCTTTACCTGTCTAAGGTACATTCGCCTCTGTTCTATGAGTTGTATCTTGATCGAAAGACCCTTGTTGTATTGACTCGTTAAATTTGACTCCTCGAAGTTGTTGTATACATATGTTGTTGTCGCAGATTCTTTTGTGACTTGTGTTGTGATACCGACCGTTCCACCCACATGGCGTTCACATTTCCACGTTGTGAAGATGATGACATAGGACCGATATCGTGCAGTGGCCAGAGGAAGTTACTAGATCTGCATAGTGTCCTAGGGTGCTACCAAACTTCCCAAGCTCAGGTCCACTACTCCCACGAGTTACTTTGACTTTGATGACGATAGAGATACCACTATATGGGACTCATGAGCCCGAACAGTGCCTCGAGTGGGAATGGAGAATGAATGACTATCTCAAGGTTCGTCAAGTCTCCTCCGAAGAACAAGTGATGCACACTAGAAGATACTTCCATGACTACAAGTCTGACATAGTGGCTTCACCAACCTTAGAAGAGCTTCCACGTCAGTTGGTCCAAGATGAAGGAGGCTATGCGGTGCGAATTTGTGCCATCCACGTACTCGGATCATCTTCTTCGCCAATTGGAGAACACGACACAAGGAACCAAGCCCATATCGACAAGTACTTTTTTGAGTTGAAGCAAGCCTTGTCGAGCTGGTGAACAAATCTCGTTTGGACGAGGTACCACTCCACGGTGGGATTGAACCACTACATCACCAAGGCCACCTCCCTCAAGAACTACAAGTCCATGGTGTTTTAAGAATGGGGTCCTTAATCCTCCAGACTTATGCACGGGCAGTAGCAGCCTTCTCGGCGGCAAGGGCTTGAGGGAGGATAATCAAAGACAAATCAAAGTCCAGATTAATAAAGAAACAAAGAAGATCTCAAAAGATAGAGATTGGAAATATTGAAAATACGGCTCCAGAGCCCGGCAAGATCCTTGTCGGGGAAAACTGCCAAGATCCATGACTGGCAAGCTCCGAGTCCGGCAAAACCTCCCACTACTTTGCCACCGCTCCACCTCATCAATCAGGTTGTCACTTGTCGATTAGGTGTCGAGCGGGCAGGTAGTTAGGTGAAACTTGTCTGGTCACATAGCAGCTCGCCTCTGAAGGTGCATCTTTAGTGACACCCGTCCAAGTGATGTGTTAAAAGAATAGAAGGTAGATGGATGAACGACACAGAAGGAGAGTGTTGGAAATATGCACTAGAGGCAATAATAAAGTGGTTATTTTTATACTTCCTTAATTATGATAAAGGTTTATTATTCATGCTATAATTGTATTGACCGGAAACTTAAATACATGTGTGGATACATAAACAAATACCGTGTCCCTAGTGAGCCACTACTAGACTAGCTCGTTAATCAAAAGATGGTTAAGGTTTCCTCACCATAGACATGTGTTGTCACCTGATAACGGGATCACATCATTAGGATGATGATGTGATGGACAAGACTCATTTGTTAGCTTAGCATATGATCGTTCGGTTTATTGCTACTGCTTTCTTAATGTCAAATACATATTCCTTCGACCATGAATCATGCAACTCCCAGATACCGAAGGAATACCTTGTGTGCTATCAAACGTTACAACATAACTGGGTGATCATAAAGATGTTCTATAGGTATCTCCGAAGGTGACTGTTGAGTTGGCATGAATCGAGATTGGGATTTATCACTTTGTATGACGGAGAGTATCTCTGGGCCCTCTCGGTAATACACATCACAAGAAGCTTGCAAGCAAAATGACTACGGAGTTAGTTGCAAGATGATGTATTACGAAACGAGTAAAGAGACTTGCCGGTAACGAGATTTAACTACGTATGGAGATACCGACAATCGAATCTCGGGCAAGTAACATACCGATAGACAAAGGGAAATATGTATGTTGTCATAAAGGTTCGACTGATAAAGATCTTCATAGAATATGTAGGACCAATATGGGCATCCAGGTCCCGCTATTGGTTATTGACCAGATAAGCGTCTCGGTCATGTCTACATCATTCTCGAACCCTTAGGGTCCGTACGTTGAATGTTCATTGACGATATAGTATTATATGAGTTATGTGAGTTGGTGACCGAATGTTGTTCGGAGTCCTGGATGAGATCATGGACATGATGAGGAGCTCTGAAATGGTCCAGAGGTAGAGATTGATATATAGGATGATGCTATTTGGTCACCGGAAAGGTTTCGGAATGTACCGGGTAATCATCGGATCACCGGAAGGGGTTCCGGGAGGCCCCGGGAGGTTATTGGGCCATATGGGTCAAACGAGGGGAGCACACCAGCCCACAAGGGGTTGGCGCGTCCCACCTCTAGCCACTGACCTTGGGGAGAAAAGGAAGGAGGGGAGTCAGCCTCCCCTTGCCTTCCCTCTCCTCCCCTTTCCTTCCCCCGAGAGCAAATAAGGAAGGGGGCACCTAAGGGCAGGTGCCATAGGGCTGGCCGCCGCCCCCTTAGGGTTGCGCTTGGGCAGCCTCCTCCTTCCCCACCTATATATATGTGAGGAGGGAGAGGGGAAACATACACCACGATACCCAAGCCGTGTGCGGCGCCCCTCTCCCTCTAGTTCATCCTCGGTCATAATTTTAGTAGTGCTCGGCGAAGCCCTGCGGAGATAGTTGAACCACCACCGTCACCATGCCATCATGCTGCCGGAACTCATCTACTACTTTGCCCGACTTGCTGGATCAAGAAGGCGAGGACGTCATCGAGCTGAACGTGTGCTGAACGCGGAGGTGTCGTGTGTTTGGTACTTGATCGGGCAGATCGTGAAGGTGTACGACTACATCAACCGCGTTGATAAACGCTTCTGCTTAACGGTCTATTAGGATACATAGACATACTCTCCCATCTCATAGCTATGCATCTCCATGGATAGACCTTGTGTGTGCGTAGATTTTTTTTTGTTTTCCATGCAAAGTTCCCCAACAGTGGCATCATAAGCCAGGTCTATGCGTAGATGATATGCATGAGTAGAACACAGAGGAGTTGTGGGCGGTGATGTTCATACTGCTTACCACCAACGTCTTATTTTGATTCGACAACATTGTGGGATGAAGTGGCCCAGACCAACCTTACATGTCCACGCACATGAGACCGGTTCCACCGACTAACATGCAACTTGTTTTGCATAAAGGTGGCTGGCGGGTGTCTGTTTCTCTTACTTTAGTTGAATCGAATTTGACTACGGCCGGTCCTTGAAGAAGGTTAAAACAGCAAACTTGATAATCACTGTTGTGGTTTTGCGTAGGTAAGAATGGTTCCTGCTAGTTGCCCGTAGCAGCCACACGTAAAACTTGCAACAACAAAGTAGAGGACGTCTAACTTGTTTTTGCAGGGCATGTTGTGATGTGATATGGTCAAGATATGATGTGATATATGTTGATGTATGAGAAGATCATGTTTTGTAATAAGTTCACGGCTAGCATGTCGATGAGTACGACAACCGGCAGGAGCCTTAGGGTTGTGTTTAATTATTGTATGACCCGTGTCAATCACTAAGCGCCATGTAATTGCTTTACTTTATCCCTATGCGTTAGCAATAGTTGTAGAAGCAATAGTTGGCAGACGACCCCGACGCTATGATGGAGATCAAGGTGTCGTGCCGGTGACGATGGAGATCATGTCGATCCTTTGGAGATGGTGATCAAAAGCACAAGATGACGATGGTCATATCATGTCACATATTTTGATTGCGTGTGATGTTTATCCTTTATCCATCTTATTTTCCTTAGAATGACGGTAGCATTATGAGATGTTCCCCTCACTTAATTTCAAGATAAAAGTGTTCTCCCCAAGTATCACTACAAAAAAAAGACACATCCGTGACAGTTTGGGTTGAACGATTTTTTTCTATCATGCTTTCTATGACGATAATTATGACAAAACCCGGTATCATTATATATGTGGTGGGATCCTACTTCTATGACAAAAAATCATGATAGAAAATGGGCTTTTTGTCCTGGGCGGGCCGGAGACGCAGTTGCATGGCATTCTTTGGGCCATCCATGATGGATTAAATCATGGTAGAAGCGAGGGCAAGGAAAATATCGGGGAGTTCCCACTTATGATGGGTGGTCGGGGCCGAGCGATGCACGGAGGTTTCCATGTTTCTCTCGTCTGCGCGCGTATGTGCAAGGCATTGGCTAACTGAACCCGAGCGAACGCACATTACTGAACCCGAGCGATCGATCCCTTGGTTGTTAACTGAACTCGAGCGATTCCTTCGCTGCTGCTGCTAACTGAACCCTAGCGATCGATCACTACTGCTGTTTACTGAAGCTGGTCGAGCCCCCGTGCGAGACATAGCCAGCCGGTGTTGGGTTGCCTCTCAATGAATAGTGACCGTTGCTACCGTGCGCGCGGTATGTAGAATGAGTCGAGACGTGGTGAGTCGAGCCGGTTGGTTGGCTGCGAATGAACAGTTCCAGGTGGGGGTTGGATGAACAGGACCATGTGGTAGTAGGCTACTGCCGCTGGATGAACAGGACCCCGAGGAGGCCGCAGCACCCTGATACGTCTCCAACGTATCTATAATTTTTTTTTGTTCCATGCTATTATATTACCCGTTTTGGATGTTTATGGGCTTTAATTTACACTTTTATATCATTTTTGGGACTAACCTACTAACCAGAGGCCGGCCAATTAATTTTGTTTTTGCCTATTTGGTGTTTGAAGAAAAGGAATATCAAATGGAGTCCAAGCGGAATGAAACCTTCGGGAGCCATCTTTTTGGAACAAACGTGATCCAGGGGACTTGGAGTGGATGTCAAGCAACAGAGGAGGCGGCCACAAGGGTGCCCGGCGTGTCGGGGGTTGGGTGCGACATATGCCAAAGGATGGCTTATCATGGTGGGGGCGAGTAGAACGTCGCGGTGCACAGAAGCAGGATGAGGCGAGGCATGCACGCCGCGAATCTTACCAACCGGGGCTCTCCGGGAGATAACACCCCTATTGCTGCTCTGCGGGGTCTCCGCATGATCACTAAAACAAAGTTACTACAATGGTGCTCCTCGAGTCATGTCGGGAGGCGGGAGAGAGCAAGGCTAGTTCTCTCCTCCTGCGCTTATCTGGTCTATCTCTATCAAGGTCGAACCCTTTGCATGGGTGCCGGGGGTTTATATAGGCCTACCCCGGGGTACAATGGTAATCCGGTGGGCGCGGGTCCCACCATCTGCCTCTCATCCGCCGTCCTTCCGCGGCCACAGGGCCCACCATTGGCGGGTCTCATGGACAGAGCCCGTCCATCAGGCGGCACTCGATGGCGTGAAGCTTGGTCATTGGAGTGCGTGGCAGCATGCCGCCGTCTGTCGAGGCGATCCTTGTTGCCATTCCCATCCTATCGGTTAATGGCTCGTGGGCCTGGGAGAGTCACCGACTCCCGAGATCGATCTTGGGGCATCGGGCCGCCCGGTCCACTCAGCGACAGGCGGCCCTGATCTTCGGGCCGTCTGGCGGCGTCGTGGGCTCAGTGCATTGTGCATTGTGGCTGAAGTCGAGGCGAGCATGGCGACAATGCGCGCCTCACGGAGATCTTCCGGCGTCTGACTCCATCAGTAGCCATGCCGGTCCCTCGTAGGCAGAGGGGAACAGCCATGTCACGACCGTACCCCGCGTCGGGATTCGGGAGGAGTCATGGGCCGACTCCCATAGTCGGCCTCTCTGGAGGTCGCCAGCTTGGAGTCGGCTTGTCTTGGAGTCGCCGTCTGGGACTCGGCTTGTCTTTGAGTCGCCGTCTGGGACTCGGCTTGAGGGGCGCGGCCTGCCCCGATGTCTTGAAAGATCCTGGGACCCGGGTTAGCCTACCCGTGGCCCATTACTCCGACAGTAGTCCCCGAAGCTAGTGAAGCCCTGCGGGTACCGCCTTGTGGGGCTTCAACAGTTTCAACCTTCCCCGTGCAGACTCTGGAACTCGGCTGCCGTCTTTTCGTTGGCCGACTCGTTGAAAGTCGGATCTTCTTGCGAGGGACCGTGGCTAAAAAGCCGCGGCGAGAAACCAGGCGGCGTGCCTGATACGCTTCCCTGCTGCCATCGAGGCAGCCCTATCGTCTTGACGCCACGTGGAGGACGATCTGCCTGCCCTTGCCAGACAGGGACGGGCCGTCGGCGGGCCCACCACTACCGTGCCTCGGCATCTGAAGCGGATCCGTTGCGGCCGTGGATGGTTGGTTTCCCCCGCGTTATTCTTGTCGCGATAACCGTGGGAAGTAGATCGTCGAAGGCGGCGTGGGGCGTCGTGCGCGATTAATCCCGCCCGCCCCTCGGCTCCTCGGCCCACGGGGCTATAAATAAGCGAGGAGGAGCGGGCGGCACCGCACGCGCACCCTTCTCCTCCACTCTCCGCCTCATCTTGCCTTCTTCTTCCCTCCCATTGCCGTCGGCGAAAACTCCTCACCGCGGTGATGAGCTCTTCCTCTGCCGCGGCCCCCGTCATGCGCTCTGGCGTATGGGACGGCTCGGAGGTGGAGGAGGAACACATCGAGTTCCTCCGCCAGACACGCCGCCTCCCCAGCGTGGACCTCGTGCGCACCCACCCCGCGCCGGCGGGAGAGACCCGACCGGCGCCGGAGGAGGGCGAGCGGGTCATCTTCCGCTCGCACCTCATGCGCGGCCTGGGGCTGCCGGCGAGCGGTTTCTTCCGCTCGTTCTTGGAGTTTCACAACCTTCAACCACACCACCTCACTCCGAACACAGTGGTGTTGCTCTCCGCCTTCGCCACTCTGTGCGAAGGTTTCCTCGGCATTCTCCCCACCCTCGAGTTGTGGGGAGAATTCTTCTCTTCTAAGCTCGGCACGCAAGTCGCCGGCATTCCGGCTCAGTGCGGCACCTACGTCGCGGTGCGGCGCTCGACAGCCGACAACCCCTTTCCTCCCATCTCGCTGATAAAGTCAGTGAAGATGTGGCAGTGCTCATACTTATACGTGAAGAACCTCTCCTGCTTGGCGATCGGGTCAACTGCCGCCCTTCAACGCTGCCCCCTAGCTGGGAGGCTCCCGGCTGGTCTCACCGAGTCAGGTCCTTGACTCCCTCCGGAGCCGCCGCCGTGGCGCGACTCCAGTCTTCTTCTGATCGGAGGGCCTCGTCGGATCCGACCTTTTGGCCGCCTTCGTGGTGCGCCGAGTCCTCCCGCTCCAAGGCCGGCCTCACCTGATCTGTCACATGAGCGGCCTCCGAGATCCAAGCCGGATGAACACCAAGGAGATGCCCCGCAAGGAGGTGGCGAACTTGGTGAACCATATCGCGCACTGCGAGTTCACAAAGGACTGGCAATTCGGCAAGGAGCCGTATTCGCGCGACAACCCCCCGCCAGTGGTAAGTCGCATCTCCCTGTAGTTTTGTCTTCTTTGCGGCCGACTCCGGCTTCTAACTCTTGTTGGTTTCTTCTGGCTAGAACCCCCTCATGGAGCCCGCAGCCGGCGCCACGAGACAGCCCCGCGAGTATGTCCCTGATCGCGTGGACAGCGACGTCGACGACCCCGACTTGGGGGCGGCGGCGATGGAAGCCGACGCCGAAGGCGGCGGAGAAGGGGCAGATGGCGGCTTCAGGCCCTCGGCCACCTTCGCCGACTGGCCTGATGACGACACCGACGGGGAAGTTGCCCCGCGCCACCAGCCGAGAGCCGGCCTGGCCAGCCAAGGCGGCGTGAAGAGGCATCACGCCTGGCCGAGTGCGCCCGGCGGCAAACTGAAGAAGCTCAAGGGGGCGACCGCCGCGACGAAACGGGAGGAGGCGGCCATGAAGGCCAACCGCTTCCGAAGGGAAGTGAGGAGGCCGCCTCTAGTCTCAGCGTAAGTCTTCATGCTCTTTATTTTCTTTCGTTGAATCTTGCCCGAATTTTCCTTTATTCTCCCTCCATTCTTCTTCAGGGCCCCCCTCTCCCTTGAGAGAGTCGCCGTCCCCTCCGTCATGGGGTCGGCAGAAATGTCCGCCAACACTCGGCGGGCCGATCCCGCCGCCGACCTCCGGGAGGCGATGGAGCGGAATGCGCAGGAGAAGCGCGACGAGGAGGAGGCCAATCGCCTGGACAAGGTGCAGGCCGAGAAGGCGGCCGCCAACGCCCAGAAGAAGCTGGAGGACGCCGAAGCCGCCCTTGCAGCGAAACGGCGTGCCGAGGAGGCTGCGCATCGCCGATCGGCGATGCTCGTCCCCCCATTGTCGTCGGCGCCGCCGCCTCCGGAATTCATGGGGCAGACTGGAGAGGTCGGCACCGAGAACCCCCTCGTGGAGGAGGGCGGCGACGCTTCTAGCTCGGACACCCTCGTGCCGCCTCCGCCGCCTCCGCCACCGTCTGGGAGACCGCACGACAAACAGCCGGTGGGCGGTCGAACCGCCGATCATGACGAGGCCGAGGCGCGGCTGCTTCTTTAAGTCGCCACGCCGGTGCGCCGCCGTCTTGAGAGGGCGACCTCGGCACCGCGACCTCTGAAACCGGCACCGCCCGGCTCGGCGACCACGGCGTCGAGGCCTCCGATCTGCGCCCACCGGGTGGTTCTTGGAGGCGGCACCGACCGATAAACCAAGCGCTCTGGGCGTCCAGCGGCTTGCGGCTAAAAGCGACGCCTTCAAATCGCACCATGGCGATTCGGCGCGCGGACATCTGTCCGTCGTTTCTTCTTCTTTCTTCTTCTTGTTTTTCTCTCGGGGAGCGCGGTGCCACTCTGAGTGTAGTCCCCGAGTTCGGGTCGGCTCTTTGCAGCGGTTCGAACTCCCTCGAAGTTCTCGAATCGACTTTGTCTTCATTGGCTTTTTGTAGGAGTATCATAACCTCCGCGCCACTGCCTTCAACCGCAATGTTGAGGAGTTGAACAAGCGGACCGCCGACTTGGCGGAAAGCCGAGGTAAGCTCTTTTCTTCCTTCTTCGCGGGGGCGCGCTGGCGCCTGCATGGCTGTAGTCCCCAGATTTGGGCGGCTAGCGGCGAGTCGGGCGGATCTCCGGTGATCTACTTTCTTGACGACTTGCTTGTCTTTTCTTCGTTCTTCAGTGCAACGCCGCTCTTGAGAGCAGCTGGCGAGGCCAACACCGCTCAGCGTGCCAAGGAGGAGGAGGCGCAAGCTCGCCAAAAGCGTGACCTCGGCGGGCGACGGTGGCCGGCGAAGAGCTACTCGGAAGGCAGGGGCGAGGCCAAGGCGGGAGGCGCTCTCATGGCCGAGTTCGAGAGCGAGCGCTCCGCTGGACCGATAGGGAGGCGATCTTGACTTCGGCTACCACGAGATCGAGGACATCGTTGATGGTAAGCTTCTTCGTTTCTTGGGGCTTCGACTATGTGTCGAGCCGACTTCGATTTTTGACTTTCTTCTTTTTTGTCTTGGCAGACTTCTTTCCTGGTCATTCACAGGTCGTCCCTCTGGCCATCGAGGCTGCTCGAGAGGTGCAAAGGGCGAAGGGTGAGGAGGTCGCCGCTAATGCCCCCTGAACCATCGACGAGCAGCTCCTGAGCATCGAAGCCCGTCTTCGTCCGGCTCACCGGCTGCTGCGCCGGCTCCAGCATGCCGGCGCCTAGGCGGTTGCCGCCCTATGGCCAGACATGCCGGCTCTGCGCACCGCTAGTCGGACCGCCGACTGGCTAGAAGTCGTCGCCGGCCGTCTTGAGGCTTGGAAGGGCTCCTCGGCCCGGGCCGGAGCACGCTGGGCCTTGGAGTTCGTCAAGGCGTGGTATCCGGGGCTGGACCTGGACCGTCGGCCGCATTCCGGCCGAAGCCCAGGCGGTGGAGCCGTGAAGGGCGCCTTGTCGCGCGTGGCAGCCATCGCCGAGTACCACGGACACCAATGTCTTCGTGTTCAGCGGTGAAGGCGGCGAAGAAGTGCCGCCAGATGGTTGGGATGAACCGGAGTATGGCAAAGACTTCGCGGAGGTGATCGACTCAGCACCGAGGAGGAGGACGAGGCGGAGGGCGGAGGCGGCGAGGCGCTAGAAGGCGGAGCAGCGGCCAGCCTCGGCTCGATCGTGCCTCCAAAGAACGAGCTGCGTGGAACAAAGCGATCGCCGCGAGGCGACCAAACCGAGACCGCCTAGCCGACTGCCCCGGCGCCTGACACCGCCGTCTCCTCCGATCCTCCGGCCCCGGATGCCGCCTCCTAGGCCGCTTTTTCCGCCTCTGTTTTATCTGTCTTTAGTAATCTTTTGAACACTTTGTTAGATTCGAACAGTTCCACCCGCGGGGTGTATCTTGAACTTCTATTCGAAGATTCGGCCAAGGGCCTATGTAAATATTTATCCGGTTTCTGCCTTTCCTTGCTTATTGCTCCTTAGGCTTTTTCCTTTGCCGCCTTCCTTTAGTTCTTTGCATTGCCGGTGGATAGCCGCTTCTGGGATTGTTGTTGCTGGGTCAAGTGCTTGGCGCCGGGAAGGCAAGTATAACCGTTTAGAGTTTCTTTAGCAAGTTGGCTAGAAAGCGACAGGTCGACTATCCAAGAGTCGGCCGTCATTGATGGAAGCTAAGATGGCGAGCCGACTACTCATGAGTCGGCTCTGCGGAGAGAGGCTGGGAGCCGGCTTGAGCTATGCATACACTTTAGGTCTTTAGCCATTTTTTCGTGTGTGCGCTCATTCTTGCTTGTTCTCCGCCTACCAACAGTCGCTCTGCGAGCTGCGGCTTTCGACGGGAGACGGCTTGAGCGCAACACACTACTTTTCCGACTGCAGGAAGCATTTCATAGCGCAAGACGGCAAGTCCCTGGGCCGACTAGTCGGACCCGATGCCAAACGGTATGATAAAAATAGTAGCATATTTGGAAGCGTGATCCTATCATACAGATAACAAAAAGGCAGTCCTCGAGCTCGTCTCGGGGGGTCCAAGCTCTTAGTACTTTAATACAAAGGGGGTAGTGCGATACATACTGCATCAACTATAAAATCTTCGAAGAAGATTTGCGTTCCACGGGCACTCTGTTTCTTTGCCGGAGTCATCCCTCTTGCACGCTCGAGGCTTCTGAGCGTCGATTAGGTAGTAGGAACCGTTGCCCGGCACCTTCTCGATGATGAAGGGCCTTCCCAAGGTGCCGACAACTTGTCTTGGCGGCTGTTCTCGAATCGGCGGAGCACAAGGTCGCCCTCTTGAAGCGATCTTGGCTTGACCTTTTGGTTGTAGTATCGGCGCAGACCTGTTTGGTAGATGTCGGACCGACCGAGTGCCAACAGCCGGCCCTCAAAGCAGGTCGATGCCGTCTTGGCGTGCTTCTTGCTTCCTCTTGGTGTACATGGTGACTCGTGGAAGTCGAACTCTATATCCGTTGGGATGGCGGCTTGGCGCCGTGAGCGAGGAAGAAAGGCGTGAAGCGGTTGACTTGTTTGGAGTCGTCGCGCGAGACTCAGAGGGCGGCCGGTAGCTCCTCAACCAACAACCGGCGAACGCTCGAGTGGTTTGACCAGTCGAGGCTTAATGCCGGAAAGGATGAGGCCGTTTGCTCGCTCCACCTGGCCGTTTGACTGCGGATGGGCGACGGACGCTAAGTCCAGTCGGATGCCCTGCGTCGCGCAGAAAGCGGGCCAAAGGCGCCTTTGGCAAAGTTTGTGCCATTATCGGTGATGATCTTTGTGCGGTATGCCATACCGCACCATGATGTCGGCGATGAAAGTCACTGCGATCGGCCCGTTCAACTTCTTGATGGGCTTTGCTTCTATCCACTTGGTGAACTTGTCCACCGCGACAAGCAGATGAGTTAGGCTGCCTCGGGCCATCTTGAATGGTCCCACCATGTCGAGCCCCAAACTGCGAAGGGCCAGGCGATGGGAATTGTCTTCGCCATGAAGCCGGCTGAAGTGGCTTGGAGCGGAACTTCGGCACCTTGCATTTTTGGACTAACTGTTTAGCCTCTTCGAGGCGATCGGCCAAAAGAAATCAGGCGAAAAAGCTTTGGCGACGAAAGTGCCCTTGAAGTCGCATGGTGGCCTGACTCGCCTACGATGAATCTCTCGAGGATTGCTTGGCCTTGTTACGCTCAACGCATGGCTGGTAGACACCGGTGACCTCGCGCTGACTAACTCTTTGTTGACTATGGTGTATCTCGCCGGCGGCGTTGCACTTGCCGAGCCAAGATCTCATCGATCGGCAGCTCTGTTCACTAGAAACTTGAGGATGGGTTGTGCCCATGAGGGTGCTTGCTATTTCCTCAATCGCTACCACAACGACTTGGACAAGGGTGGCTGGGCTGGGAGGTGGCGGGCTGGAGTCTGCGGCCGCTTGCTGGATTGATGAGTCCACTGGCTGGATCGGGCGCAGCCCCGGGCGAACTCTGAAGTCCCGGCCGATCGGGCGCGATCCCAGGTTGGGCTCTGAAGTCCCCGGGCCGACTTCGACTGTGGTTTTCTTGGGGCTGCCTGCTGGGGCTCTGGAGTCGGATCCAACTTCTTCTGGAGGAGCCGGCACAAAGATGGAGTCTGACTCTGGTGAAGGCTTGATAGACGGCTTGAGGAGGCGCTGAAGAGCGACGCCGGAAGGTATTGCTTGGCGAGTGGAGCCGACTCGTGCCAAGGCGTCTGCTTGATCATTGTCATTTCTTGGCACGTGAAGGAATTCGCACCCCTCGAAGTATCCACTGAGTTGCTGCACCAGGAAGCGGTAGCTCGCCATGTTTGCATCTTTGGCGTCCCAGTCGCCGGATGATTGCTGAACCACCAAGTCGGAGTCGCCATAGCACAGGATCCGGCGAATGCCGAGTTCTTTGGCAAGCCGGAGCCCATGAATGAGCGCCATTCGGCGACGTTGTTGGAGGCGGCGAAGTGGATCTGCAGCACATACTTGAGCTTGTCGCCTTTAGGGAGGTGAGGACGACGCGCGGCTCGTGCCCAGCGCATCTTGGAGCCATCGAAATGCATCCGCCAATGGGTGGAGTCAGGCGCTGGCGGTAGGTACTGGGTCTCGGCCCAGTCGACGAGGAAGTCGGCCAGCGCCTGCGACTTGATGGCGGTGCGGGGCTGGTAGTAGATGGTGTAAGGAGCCAGGTCTATGGCCCATTTGGCTACTCGCCCGGAGGCATCTCGGCTTCCAATGATCTCGGCCAACGGAGCCGTGCAAACTACGGTGATTGGATGTTCTTGAAAGTAAGGCTTCAGCTTCTTAGCGGCGAAATGCACACCGTAGCACATCTTCTGGTAGTGAGGGTAGTTCTGCTTGGAGGCCGACCTCGCTCGAGTAATATACCGGTCTCGGATAGGAGCGCCTTTGCCTTCCTCCTGCGCCGACTACGATGGTGTCTTGACTACTCGGTGGTGGCGGCGATGTACAAGAGTGTGGGCTCTTTGGGAGTCGGAGCCGCCAACACAGGGGGAGCAGTCAACATCTTCTTCAGTTGGAGAAATGCCTCATCCGCCTTGTGGTTCCACTCAAAAAGGTGGTCTTCTTCATCAATTGATACAAGGGCAGAGCTTTCTCGCCCACCGATCGATGAATCGGTGATGGATGCCAAACAGCGGTGAACCGCGACATCTAACAGTCGGTTGGGTACCTCCATCCTCTCGATGGCCTTGATCTTCACGGGGTTGTACTAAATGCCGTGTTCGGAGACCAGGAAGCCAAGGAGTTGGCCGGCTGGTACTCCAAAAACGCACTTCTCAGGGTTGAGCTTGATCTGGAATCGGCGCAGATTCTCAAAGGTCTCCTTGAGGTCTTCCAGCAGCGTCCCACGCTTCTCCGTCTTCACTACCACATCATCCACGTAGACATGGGCATTTCTGCTGAGTTGCTTGAGGAGGCATTTCTGCATGCAACGCTGAAAGGTGGCGCCGGCATTCCTTAAGCCGAACGTCATTGTCAGGTAGCAGAAGGCTCTGAATGGTGTGATGAAGGCGGTCTTCAGTCTGTCTGCCGGGTTCAGCTTGATCTGGTGATATCCTAAATATGCATCTAGGAAACTCAGCAGCTCGCATCCGGCTGTGGAGTCTATCACCTGATCAATTCTTGGCAGGGCAAACGGATCCTTTGGGTAGGCTTTGTTGAGGCTTGTGTAGTCGATACACATCCGCCACTGCTTGTTCTTCTTCAGTACCAAAACCGGGTTTGCCGGCCACTCTGGGAAAAACACTTCCATGATGAAGCCGGCCGCAAGAAGCCGGGCTATCTCCTCTCCAACAACTCTCCTCTTCTCTGCTGACAGGCGGCGCAAGGGCTGCCTGACGGGTTTCACATCTGGCCTGACGTGTAGCTTGTGCTTGGCGAATTCCGTCGGTACACCTGGCATGTCCTTGGGGGACCATGCAAAGATGTCTCGATTCTCACAGAGGAAATCGACGAGCTCGCCTTCCTATTTGCTGTCGAGGTTTGCACCTACGACAACGTATCTCTCTAGGTGCTCCGGGTCCAAGGGTATCTTCTTGGTATCTTTGGCCAGCTTGAATGATCCTTCTGCTTCCGACTCCTTGGGGTCGGGCGACATCTCGGCTGCTTCCCGCCATCGCCACGACTTCGGTCAAGGAGCCGCTTCTCACCGCGATCACGGGGACTCGGCTAGCCGGGCTGCTCTCGGCCAAGCAGCGGACGACTTCCGATAGTCGCCGCTCTGATCGAGAATCCCTTGAACTCGGCATCTTCATCTTGAGGTAGGCGTAGTGAGGAACCGCCATGAACTTGGCCAAAGCAGGTCGGCCAAGCAGTGCGTGGTATGGGCTTTCCAAGTCTACTACTTCAAACCAGACCGGCTCTCAGCGGAAATGATCTTTGTCTTCGAAGAGGACTTCTATCAGGATCTTGCCGATTGGCGAACAGGAAAGGCCGGGTACAATTCCATGGAACACAGTCCGGCTGCACTGCAGCTATCTTTGCTTGATTCCTAGCTTCTCCATGGTGTCCTTGTACAGGATGTTGATGCTGCTACCTCCGTCTATCAGAACTCGCGAGAAACGGGCGGCCCGCCTATCAGTGGCCAAGGTGGCACCTAGGACCAAGGCATAAGAGCCCGGACTCGGCATCACCTCTGGGTGATCCGCTCTACTCCAACTGATAGGCCTCTCGGACCTATGCATGAACTCTGGAGTATCTGTTGCCACTGCATTTACTTTTCTTCTTGTTGGCGCTTTCTTTCACTTGTCACTTACACCGGTGAACACCATGTAGGCTCCGTGCTTTTGGGAACTCGTCTTGCACCGCTGACCCGCCGCCGAGCCGCCGCCGGGTGGCGGCGGAGGCGGCAGCCCAGCAGGCGGCGGAGGAATGAGGCCGTCCCCCTTGGCGATTCTGGTGAGCCAGTGGCACTTTCGGGTGGTGTGGTTTGACGGCTTCGCACTGCTGTGGAACTTGCAGGGACCATCCAGAGTCTGCTCATAAGAGAAGGCTGGCAACCAATTGGATTTGCCGCCTTTGCCGCCGCCGCTTGGTCGAGGCTGCCCTCCGGTGTTGATCTTCAATCGTCGCAACCCGCCGATTCTTTGGAAGTCGGGCGGCCGGGCCTTGCGCTTTGTTGTCGCTCGTTGTCGACACCGACCGGTGTCCCCAACCGAATTCGGGAGCCCGAGGAGTCACCTTGCTGGCCGCATTGACTTGAATCTCCGCCTTCATGGAAGAGTCACCGTGGCGACTTGTCACCTATCACCAGCAATTGTCGAGGGTCTCGGCTCATCGCAGAGGAGCTCTGTGTTGAGGAGGGTGCCTCTCGGCACCAAGCAAAGGAAGTACTCGATAGCTCGCACTCGTGCACGCCTCGCAGGAGTTCCGGCTCGCCCCATCGCGTGAGGTAGTCGCGTGTTGATTCATCAGGGCCTTGCACGCACAAGGAAAGCGGGCGCGGCTTGGGAGGTCGCTTATGCGTGCTCGTGAAGTTGCGGATGAAGGCTTCAGTAAAGTCGACCCAGCTGTTGATGCTTTGCGGGGCTTCAGATCGTTCAACCATGTCGGGCCGTGCCCGGAGCATGAGGGGACATACTTCACGGCAACTCGCTTGTTGCGTTTCGCTATGCCGACGGTACAGGAGTAGTCTATCGGCCATCCTCGGCTTCCGGAGCCGGTGTACTTGGTGTGTCTCGGGAGCGTGAACCCTTTGGGGAAGGGCTCGCCTCGGATCACGGGGCCCAAAGCAAGGCGGACCCAGCTCGTCCTCTTCTTCCAGCGCCAGGGACCGGTGGAGTCGGACGATCCGATGGCGGGCGTCGTTCTCTCCGACTCCCTCTCGACGGTCAAGGCGGCCTCCGAGAGTCGGATGCTCAACAGGCGGCGGGGAAACTCGCCGCTCTCTTCTGGGTGGGGGAGGCAGGTAGTCGTCCCGCCGCTCTCATCGCTTCGGGCGGCCGTCTTTGGTCGCGCCGATGGTGATGTGAGTCCGACTGCGGATCGACAGCGGCCTTTTCTTTCCTTCGCGGACTCCGCCACTCGGCGTCTGGAGAGGTCGCGCTTGATCTCGGCGGGAGGCAAGTCGTCGTTCGCTCTTTGCTGCAGCAGATCGTGTGGCAGCCGCCGCGTTCGCGCAGCAGCAACGCGTCGAGTTGCTAGACTCGCCCGTCATCAAACGGCGCTCTTCGCCCTCGAAGTTCTTCAGCTCGTCAGTCGTCGCTTGGGCGGCGCGGATGTTCTCCGCAGGGGTGGCGTATACCGGGGGTTTTGCCCCAAACAAGTCGGCGATAGCGCGCAAGGCCGCTGCGGACCGTGCCTAGACGGCTCGCCCAGCGGAGCCGGCGAGCGCGCTTACTGGCGCGATCCATCTCTTGTTGGTATATGCCTCGACAGCGCCTCATGCTTGCCACTTTTGGCGCCTTCGATGATCTGGAAGCGCGTGTCTCCGGCGTCTCGGCGTCTGCGTCCTCTGGAATGGGCGCGGTAAGGTCTTGCGGAGGCCGCAACAAGCGGGTCTGGGCTTCTTCGCCGAGCACTCGTGCGGATCGATGACGAGCACCTCGTGTGGCGCTTCGCCGCTCTCCTCGCACGGAAGCGGCTCATCGAGACCACCACTGCCGGTGTCAAACCGTGGATCTCGGTAGGGGGTCCCGAATGTGCGTCTAGGCGGATGGTAACAAGAGACGAGGGACACAATGTTTTTACCTGTGTTCGGGCCCTCTCGATGGAGGTAAAATCCTACGCCCCGCTTGATTAATATTGATGATATGGGTAGTACAAGAGTGGATCTACCACGAGATCAAGGAGGCTAAACCCTAGAAGCTAGCCTATGGTATGATTGTTGTAATGTATGTTGTCCTCCGGACTAAAGCCCTCCGGTTTATATAGACACCGGAGGAGGCTAGGGTTACACAGAGTCGGTTACAATGGTAGGAGATCTACATATCCGTATTGCCAAGCTTGCCTTCCACGCCAAGGAAAGTCCCATCCGGACACGGGATGGAGTCTTCAATCTTGTATCTTCGTAGTCTTGGAGTCCTTCGGATAATGATAGTCCGGCTGTCCGGACACCCCCTAGTCCAGGACTCCCTCTGTAGCCCCTGAACTAGGCTTCAATGACGATAAGTCCGGCGCGCATAATGTTCGGCATTGCAAGGCGGGTTCCTCCTTGAATAATCCAGAGAAGATCATGAACACTAGGATAGTGTCCGGCTCGCAAAATAAATTCCACATTCCACCGTAGAGAATAAAATGTACACTTAGTTCAATCTGGCCGACGTATTATGCGGCGTGACATCACACCGCTACCAAGCCTTTGTTTGAATCGTTTTTACCATACCACCTTAGCACGTTTAGCGGCGGTTTCTTTGGCACGCCTTGTCGAGCGTAGATCGTGTTCCCCTTATCCCGGATTCTCATCAATACGACGTGGGTAACCCAACCGCGCCATTGATGGTGGCGCTTGGGAGATAAGCTTAGTTTTACCAGGCGGTGGGGGACGCACAGTTTAAATCACCTATATATAAGGGATAAGGATTCACCTTCTCACCCACGCCTTCTTCCTCCTTTGCTTATCCATCTCTGCGACTCAAGCTCCAACGCCTAAGCTCGCAAGATCTCGCCGACCTTCTCCGAATATGTCCGGAGCGGGAGGCAAATGGTTGGCCTCCACCGCTAAGGAGGAGGACATCACCAAGCTGCGCAAAGACCGGATACCTTTCGGCGATATCGCGATCGGCTGCCCGACGAGGGGCAGCTCATCCCACCCCGGGCCTCATGAGAGGGTCGTCTTCCTCCCCACTTCCTCCATGGATCGGGCTTTCCGCTCCATCCATTTGTCCGGGGCTCATGTTTTACTACGGCCTGGATTTCCACGATCTGGCGCCAACTTCATCCTCAACATCTCGGTGTTTATCGTCGTGTGCGAGGCCTTCCTCTCGCATCCGCCCCACTTCGCCTGTGGCTCAAGACCTTCGACGTCAAGCCAAAGGTTGTGAAGGGCATAAGCGAATGCGGAGGCGCCATGTTGGGCAAATTGCCCAACGTCCTTTGGCTCGAAGGGGCCTTTGTGGACTCCGTCAAGGGGTGGCAATCGGGGTGGTTCTACATCACCGAGCCACGCAAACCTACATGGGCGGCGGCCCCCCGAGTTTAGATCTGGCATCCCCACGCAGCTCACCTCACGAAAGAGAAGGGCTTGCGGTGGGGCAATCCGTGGAGGTGACGGGACTCCGAGCACTGCATCAAGAAGATGGTGAGCAATAGGCTCAGGCTCGTCGACGTGGTCCAAGTCATGCTCATCTGGCGGATCCTCCCATGCCAAGAACGGGCATTCAATTTGTGGGAGTTCAATCCGGAACAGCACCAGGCGCTAAGTGGGCTCTTCGATACAACATACGAAGGCACCTGGAGGGTGCTGTTCAAGGGCGCCGGCCCCGCATCCATGACGGAAGACATGGATTCAGCTCGCAGTATTCAACTGACGAGGTAAGTGATTCAACCCCATTACGGGACACTTGTGATAATTAAATTGACTCTAGTGAGGTTTCATTCGCCTCTTCCTTTGACAGAATGGATGGAGAAGGCCAAGCTGCTTATCAGCCCGGCTCCCATGCCGAAGACCAGTGGGACGCCCGCTTAGTAGGGCTGCTGGTTCCGGCACCGCACGTGGTGCCGAGAAGAAGGCCAAGAAGGTGGCCGGGGACTCGAAAAGAGTTCCTGAATCAGGCGTCTGACGACGACGCGGACTCCTCCCCAAGACGGCGAGGAGGAGTATTCCCTCCGGAGGAGGGAGAGAAGAAGGAAGGCTTCCCAATCGGGAGGCGAAGGGTCCAAGAGGGGAGAACTATCCCCGGACAGTTTCATAACGCCAGCGTTGGCGAGGATGAGTGGCCTCAAGGGCAAAGCGCCCAACAAGATCGTAAAGTATCCGGATCATTTATATGCAATATCTTCTATGTCACGTAGTATCCTTCTAACGCCGCATTCGCGCCGTAGTCCGGCCGATGACGATCTCCCGACTCATTGGCGGGTCGTTAGCCTCTTCGGATGTGAATTCCCTTCCGCTTTGCCTCTACCCCCACGCGCCGACGAGGACGCCGAGGTGGGATCGAGAGAGGACCCATCAGAGGAGGCTCGGGGCGCCGTCGAGCAACCTCCGGACTTTGCGCGGATGTACATCGAACCCGCATGGTTCCGAGTTAACAAGTGGCCCCTTCGAAAGAAGGGCAAGATCGTGACACCGGCAGCCTCCGCCCAACCGAGGCGCCGGATATCTGTTGAGGCGCTTAAAGGCGCTTCGAAGAACACCGCACTATCATGAGTGCGGTGATTCAAGGTTCAACTTCGCCAAAAGCGGGCTGACCGAAGCTGCAGCAGACCTTTTAACGAGCTTTGAGGTATGGAGGTTAAAATCATGTAATGTAATACCTCATAGACGGTAGTTTCGATGCTCGGTTCGGTGTTCGGAAAGAAAAGCCGGATGAGGATCTAACAAGATATCTTGAGGTTGCTAAAAATATGTCAATATGGGTTTGCGAGGCTGCGCTGCTGCTCTCGCCGCATTGCGGAGGTCGATAAAGAAGCAGGATCTCGAGCGGTCCGAGCAAGAGCTCGGCCATCTTGAAGAAGCAGCTCGAGGAAAAAGAGGTGAGTAACACCACTTTGAATAGGTACCTTCTGAGAAAAGGATTTGGTTGCAATAAAATTAACAAGGATAATATGTGTATTGCGGGGGCCACTAATGAGGTGGCAGCCGAAGGATCTTGTGTCATGTCGAACACAAGTCTGCCGCAGGCAGGCTGAGCGAGAAAAGCAAGAGGCACAGGTGGCGGAAGTTCGGCAAGAGCTCCAGGCTCTCATGGAAAAGCATGAGAGTTTGGAGCGTGACTCCAAGACTCAAGAGTCCGAGCTTGCCTCGGCTCTCGAAAGTGCCAAGTCCGCCAAGGCCGAGGCCCGTAAGGCCCTTCAGGAGGTTGAAGATATAAAGAAAATAGCGGCGGGTAAGGCATTTTTCATGCAGAGCAAGCATGTTAATGTAAATTACCTGATACTTACCCGCATTCGGAGCTCTCCAGGGGCGTTTGCAGATCTGCCGCGTAGTGCGTCCGATGCCGCCGCATTCTATCGTGGCGAGGAGGGGAGCTCGACGGAAAAAGTCTTGGTCTCGATATCTTCGAGGCGGACACCGGTGCCGAGCGACCGGTGAAGCGGTGGTCGAACTCCACAAGGTAGTGAAGAGGCCATGAAGGGCCTCATAGCCAGTGTGGCTGGCTCGAGCCATGCACAGGAGCTACACTGGCCTCGTCTGGCGGTGGTGGATGCATGCCCCAGGTGGATGTAATCAAGCGCCCGCTTTGTATTGAAGGCTCGCCGGGCTCTTGCCCACACAAAGGTGCAATGGGGCAGGTTGGATGCGAGAAGCTTCTCACGGACCCACCGCTGCGGGCAAGGAGTATCGCACGCCGAGATGTATTATAAAACTGTCTGAAGGGCACGCAATATTGCGGATGAGTGCCCCCGAAATGTAATCTTTGAATGAATTTGCTATGTATTATCCTGCGCGCTTGAAACTTTGTTCATGTGCGCGTTAAGCAACGCTTGTTTAATTTAAAATATTACCTTCTGTGCGGCCATTTATAAAATCTAAGAGATGGCAAGTCGTTGGCTTGACCCCCAAGCCATGAAGTCTTTGGGGTGTTCGGGATAACCTTGAGCACTCTTGTTCCCATTGTTGGGTCCATCGAGGGAGGCGCTCAACACAACGAACAAGGCAACCGGACTTATAATGCTTGAACACTCTCACTTAGCCATAGAATTCTATAATTTTAAATTTCGGCGAAGCCCCTGGTATTCGGAAGACCGAATCCGGGGCGCTATCCACGCCTTCATCGGACATTGTCCGGAACTTCGCTCGAAGCGGCGTGAGTCTTTAAATACCCGAAAAAACCTCTCAAACAGCGACCAGTCTCTCGCCTTATCATGCCAGTCAGTTTTAGCTTTCTCCACTGAGGCGCTCGCCCGGCTCAACCGGGGCGCAATCGCAGTGGTTCTCCCAGTGCCACCTTAGCCGACGGAACGGAACGTAAGGCACCAAAACGTGGGAGCCGGGCAAACCCAACTATTGACCCAAGACATGATTCGGAGCCGATTCATATAATGCTATAAGTTCGGGGTGCCGCACTTGTGAAAGTGTTCGGACTTATCACACCATAGAATGGGGAACATAAGCCCCCGGTGTATTAGGCCGTGCCAAAATATACGGGTGCAAGATGTCATATAATGAGCATATATATAAAAGGTAATGCAATTGCGATTAAAAAGGTGCTGCATTATTTATGAAAGAAAGTATGCTAGTGGAGCGGACTGATACAAATAGTGCGGTAAGCAAGGGATTTGGACTAGGTAAACGTGTCCCCCTCCAGGGATGAGCTGCGGACTTGGTATATATAATCGAATTTAATGCTCGTAATTGAGACCACCTGAGTGTTCGTCGCGGCCTTCTTTAATCCCTGACTGTTGCATCATGAGTTCGGCAGGTTCGCCACGACAGGCTTTTGGTTAATGAGTCCTGTACATAAAAGAAGAAAAATAATGATAAAAAAGGGGGCACATTTGCGAGCCCCCGGTGTGGTCGAACCGCACTCTGGGTCCGTTGCGATCGTGCCCCCTCCCCTGTGCCCATGGTATCTCCAAAGCGTAATGATGTACGCGGAGTGTTATTCTTGCGATCATGCGCGGGCGAGGTTGGGGCGCATTACTCGTGTGCTCTGATCGCGCCAGTGGTCTTGGTTGGCATTGCTCGGGCGCTTTCAGTATCCGGCGCTTAACGGCCGGACTCGAGAATTGCCTTAGAAGGCTGCTCGTATACGCGAGAGCATTGTATGTTCCTCCGTTCGGAGGGAGCGTTCTGTATTCCCATTGACCGTGATGACTCCACGAGGGCCTGGCATCTTGAGCTTTAGGTATGCATAGTGCGGCACCACGTTGAATTTGGCAAACGCGGTTCGTCCGAGCAGAGCGTGATAGCCGCTGCGAAACGGGACTATGTCGAAGATTAACTCTTCACTCCGGAAATTATCCGGGGATCCGAAGACCATTTCCAGTGTGACTGAGCCTGTACAGTTGGCTTCCACTCCTGGTATGACACCTTTAAAGGTTGTCTTTGTAGGTTTAATCCTTGATGGGTCTATGCCCATTTTGCGACCGTATATCGATAAAGGGTTCAAAGCTCTTGCCGCCATCCATCGGGACTCTCGTGAGGTGGAACCCATCGACGATTGGGTCTAGAACCAATGCGGCGAATCCGCCATGGTGTATGCTGGTCGGATGGTCTCTTCGATCGAAAGTGATCGGACAAGAGGACCATGGGTTGAACTTTGGGGCGACTGGCTCCATCGCGTAGATGTCCCTTAGTGCGCGTTTCCTCTCCCTCTTGGGTATATGGGTCGCATATATCATATTCACCGTCCGCACTTGTGGGGGAAAACCCTTCTGTCCTCTGTTGTTTGGCGGTCGGGTATCTTCCTCGTCATCGCTGTTTAGCCCCTTGTCATTGTTTTCGGCAATTAACTTGCCGGCCTGCTTGAACACCCAGCAGTCTCTATTAGTGTGGTTAGCTGGCTTTTCAGAGGTGCCATGTATCTGGCATAAGCGGTCGAGTATTCAGTCCGTAATTGACGGACCGGAGTGGTTCTTTTGAATGGCTTCTTCCACGACCGGTTTAGAGCCTCGGAATCGGCGTTGACTGCCGTATCCTCCTTATAAATCGCCGTTAACGCGGCGTTTGTTTTGTTTCGGCGTGACTGCCGTTGTTGTCCTTAGTATCCGGACTGCCCGAATTTTTACGGAGATTGTTGCTGCGGGCTAGCCAGTTGTCCTCTCCCGCGCAAAGCGGGTCATTAACGATGTGAGGGCTGCCATGGATTTCGCTTTTCTGCCCTGTGCGGGCTAGCCATTCGTCCGGATGTTATGTTTGAAGGCTGCAAGGGCCTCTGCATCTGGACAATCGACGATTTGATTTTCTTCGTCAAGAACCGTGTCCAGAATTGTCTGGCCGATTCGTCTGGCTGCTGAATGATGTGGCTTAGGTCATCGGTGTCTCGTGGTCGCACGTATGTGCCTTGGAAGTTATCAAGGAATGCGGCCTCCAGGTCTTCCCAACACCCAATTGACTCTGCGGGCAAGCTGTTAAGCCAATGCCGAGCTGGTCCTTTAAGCTTGAGTGGGAGGTACTTGATGGCGTGGAGATCATCGCCGCGGGCCATATGGATGTGGAGAAGATAGTCTTCGATCCAAACCACGGGGTCTGTTGTGCCATCGTAAGATTCGATGTTTACGGTTTAAACCCTCGGGATCGATGATCCATTACTTCGTCGATGAAGCATAGCGGGTGTCTGGCGCCTCTGTATTGAGCAATATCGCGGCGCAGCTCGAGAGAGCGCTGTCTGCTGTGCTCGCCCGACCGGGGTTATTGTATCCGGCGACGGTATTAAATCGCGTGGGTCGAGGGCGCCCATGTGATCCATAGATGGATCTGGATTGCCTTGCTTTGTCCTCAATATGTCTCGCAAGTCCGTAGCGTTCCCTCTTGGCCGTGACTTTTGGAGCGATGCGGGGTATGGTCTTGGCTGGTGGCACTGGATGCCTCTCATCCGCGACCACGGGTGGTCGGTCGACCATATCGTCTTGTTGGTGATGGAGGTACGTATGCTTCCTCCTCTAATCGGGGAGCAGCTTGTGTCTTAGGTAACTTTTGGAGGGCGTTCGAGTTTGTACTCTTGACGCGAGGACCTCGGTCCATCGATCGGCCAGGTCTGATCAGCTTGAAGCTGTGCTGCTTTTCTTTAAGCTGTTTCTTTGTGGCGATAAGCCTGCGCTTGAAGCGCTCTTGTTCGATGGGATCCTCGGTGCAGCGAATTCGTCATCATTGAGGCTTGCTTCGCCTTGGAGGGAGGCATATAGTTATGATCCTCAACCTCTTCGCTCACGCCCTCTCCGAGGGCTTTTTCGCATCCTCCTGCGCTGAATCTTCTTTGGAGGATTGTCTTCGGCACTCTCGGAGTATTATTATCTCCGTGCGGAATCTCCATTCTTGCTATGGCGGGATTTAGAGCGGCGCCCGGACGCGCGGCGTTTGGGCTGCTTCTTTAAAGAGTCGCCCCGCTGTTTCTTCGCCGTCCCTGTCTTTGGGGTGTCCACCATGTATATGTCATATGATTTAGGTGGTCTTCGGTGCCTCGTAGGCGCTGGTTCTGTTAAATCTCCGACATCGCCGTCCATAGCGTCGATGTCTTGAGTCGTAGTCTAGCATGTCGGTTAGATAGATCGGCGATGTGGCTATAAAGTGGGTGGTGGGTGGGCTCTGAATTTCTTCGTCGTCGTACCCCAACCATCCCGCCATATCCGCCAGACTCCCGATAACGAGAGGTGCCTTAATGAATTCAGGATATCGCCAAAAGGCGAGTATTGGAAGATGTCCGCGGTGAATTCCATAACCGCGCCCAATCCGGATCGATTGGTAGGGCGCGGGAGGTTGAGTCCGGCGCGAGTCGGCGCCTCGGAATCACGAAGTTTCGCGGGACAAGATTAGTGTTCGGCTCCATCGCCGGATGTTGAAGCCTCGGTGGCGTCTATCCACCGACCCTCGATCCGGGCGATCGGCTCGGGTTAATGGCGAAGCGGATCCGCAGCGCCACCAAGGCACTGTTCGGTGGCAGAGCTAGATCATGCCCGTCGTCATAGTGCGGCGCGCTTGGCTGTGGCTCGAGTCCGTCGAAGATCAAGTGTCCGCGGACATCGGCCGTGAAGTTTAAGCTTCAAATCGACCGACGGCGGGCGTAGCTTCGATCTGCTCGGATGGCCAAGTGAATTGGCCCGCAGGCAAAGCCGCCGAATCTGAAGATCTGTCCGGGAGAAAAGTCTCACCACGACAGCGTTGCTGGTTGAAGATGCCATCAAGCCTATCGGTGGCGACGGAAGGAACTCTCAATGAAAGCACCAATGTCGGTGTCAAAACCGGCGGATCTCGGTAGGGGGTCCCAGCTGTGCGTCTAGGCGGATGGTAACAAGAGACGAGGACACGATGTTTTTACCCAGTGTTGGGGCTCTCGATGGAGGTAAAACCCTCGCCCTGCTTGATTAATATTGATGATATGGGTAGTACAAGAGTGGATCTACCACGAGATCAAGGAGGCTAAACCCTAGAAGCTAGCCTATGGTATGATTGTTGTAATGTATGTTGTCCTACGGACTAAAGCCGTCCGGTTTATATAGACACAGGAGGAGGCTAGGGTTACACAGCGTCGGTTACAATGGTAGGAGATCTACATATCCGTATTGCCAAGCTTGCCTTCCACGCCAAGGAAAGTCCCATCCGGACATGGGACGGAGTCTTCAATCTTGTATCTTCGTAGTCTTGGAGTCCGGCGGATAATGATAGTCCAGCTGTCCGGACACCCCCTAGTCCAGGACTCCCTCAACCACGTTGGTGGGGAAAGTGTCAAGCGACACGGCATCGGAGTCGACCAGCATCGGGTCGGTGGAGCCTACGGACTCCAAGTCCACGGCAGGCTCGCCCGCGACGTGGAGTTGGTCAAGGAGGCCCGCGAGAAGGCTCTCGGGGCCACCCGTACTGCGTCGGATCACGAGGCTCGTCGGAGAGGCGCACTCGCCCGACAAGTTGGCGAGGCTACTGCTGCGCAGCCTCAGCCGCCGTCTTGAGGCGTCGATGCGCACTCCATCTAGCGAAGCCCGCCGGCTGCGCTCGCCAGGAGGAAGAAGAGGTTCCCGTCCCGCAAGATCTCCGGACGATGGTGCACTGCCCCACGGTGGGCGCCAAATGTCGAGGGTGGGTGCAACATATGCCAATGGATGGCTTATCATGGTGGGGGTGAGTAGAACGTCGCGGTGCACGAAACGGATGAGCGCGAGGCATGGACGCCGGCGAATCTTACCCAGCTTTGGGGCTCTCCGGGGAGATAACACCCCTACTGCTGCTCTGCGGGGTCTTCGCATGATCACTAAAGCAAAGTTACTACAATGGTGCTCCTCGAGCTATATCGGGAGGCAGGAGAGAGCAAGGCTAGTTCTCTCCTCCCTGCGCTATCTGGTCTATCTCTATCAAGGTCCGAACCCTTTGCATGGGTGCCGGGGTTTATATAGGCCTACCCCGGGTACAATAATAATCCGGCCGGGCGCGGGTCCCGGCCGTCTATCTCTCATACCGCCCTCCCCGGCCGGCAGGGGCCCGCCGATGGTGGGTTCCGCGACGAGTGCCCGCCATCAGGCGGCACTACTGATGACGAGGCTTGGTCATTGGGTCGCGGGCAACAAGGCCGCCGCCTATCGGGCGATCACCGCCGCCATTCCCCATCCTATCGGTTAATGGCTCGTGGGCCCTCGGGAGGAGTCGGCCGACTGTGGAGGCCGACCCCACAGATCCGTCTTGGGGCATCCAGCCGCCGCCGGTCCACTCAGCGGAGGCGCCCGCGGACTTTGGGCGTGCTGGCGGCGTCATGGGCTCGGTCGTTGCGCCTTGTGGTGAGGTCGAAGCATGGCATAGCAAAGATCTGCGTGCCTCACCGGAGATCTTCCGGCGATACGGCTCACTGTAGCCATGCCGGTCCCTCGTAGGCAGAGGGGAACAGCCACGTCGCGACCGTACCCCACGTCGGGCTTCGGGAGGAGTCATGGGCCGACTCCCATAGTCGGCCTCTCTGGAGGTCGCCAGCTTGGAGTCGGCTTGTCTTGGAGTCGCCGTCTGGGACTCGGCTTGTCTTGGAGTCGCCGTCTGGGACTCGGCTTGAGGGGCGCGGCCTGCCCCGATGTCTTGAAAGATCCTGGGACCCGGGTTAGACTACCCGTGGCCTATTACTCCGACACGGCGCGCCCCCTACAGGTGGGCGCCCCCCCCTCGTGGGCCCCTCGAGCGTCCACCGACCTACTTCTTCCTCCTATATATACACACGTACACTGAAACCATCGAGGAGCACCATGAAAAACTATTTCCACCGCTGTAACCTTCTGTATCTGCGAGATCCCATCTTGGAGCCTTTGCTGGCGCTCCGACGGAGGGGGAATCGACCATGGAGGGCTTCTACATCAACACCATAGCCCTTCCGATGAGTTGTGAGTAGTTTATCATAGACCTTTGGGTCCATAGTTATTAGCTAGATGGCTTCTTGTCTCTCTTTGAATCTCAATACAAAGTTCTCCTTGATCTTCTTGGAGATCTATTCGATGTAACTCTTTTTGCGATGTGTTTGTTGAGATCCGATGAATTGTGGGTTTATGATCAAGTTTATCTATGAGAAATATTTGAATCTCCTTTGAATTCTTTTATGTGTGATTAAGTTATCTTTGCAAGTCTCTTCGAATTATCAGTTTGGTTTGGCCTACTAGATTGATCTTTCTTGCAATGGGAGAAGTGCTTAGCTTTGGGTTCAATCTTGCAGTGTCCTTTCCTCAAAGGATGGCAGGGCAGCAAGGCACATATTGTATTGTTGCCATCAAGGATAAAAGATGGGGTTTATATCATATTGCATGAGTTTATCCCTCTACATCATGTCATCTTTCTTAATGCGTTACTCTGTTCTTTATGAACTTAATACTCTAGATGCATGCTGGATAGCGGTCGATGTGTGGAGTAATAGTAGTAGATGCAGGCAGGAGTCGGTCTACTTGTCGCGGAGGTGATGCTTATATACATGATCATGCCTAGATAATCTCATAATTATTCGCTTTTCAATCAATTGCTCGACAGTAACTTGTTCACCCACCGTAATACTTATGCTATCTTGAGAGAAGCCACTAGTGAAACCTATGGCCCCCGGGTCTATCCTTTATCATACAAGCTTTCAATCTACTTTTATTTGCATCTTTACTTTTCGAATATATATATCATAAAAATACCAAAAATATATTGATCTTATCATATTATCTCTATCAGATCTCACTTTCGCAAGTGGCCGTGAAGGGATTGACAACCCCTTTATTGCGTTGGTTGCGAGTTCTTGTTTGTTTGTGTAGGTTTGTGGGACTTCTGAGGAGCCTCCTACTGGATTGATACCTTGGTTCTCAAAAACTGAGGAAAATACTTACGCTACTATTGCTGCATCACCCTTTCCTCTTCAAGGAAAACCAACGCAAGCTCAAGTCATAGCACACCCCAGCCGGTTGGGGGTGGATGAACAGGACCCCATGGAGGCTCTATGAACAGCAGCCGGCGGAGGTTGGATGAACAGTAGCCGTGGATAAACAGTAGCCCGTGGAGGCTGGAGGAGGTCGACGGTGGATGAACAGCAACCCGTGGAGGCTGGAGCGAGGTAGTAGACGGTGGATGAACAAGACCCCGTTTCGACCGTAGGCGCTCCAACACAAGTCCGTTTCGTTTTGGTGGTATGCCACACCCCTCCCGATGAACAGGACCCCGTTTCGACCATAGGCACTCCAACACAAGTCTGTTTCCTCTGTTTGGTGATATGCCAGACCCTCCCGATGACAGGACCCCGTTTCGACCGTACGCGGTCGAACAGAAGGCCCATTTCCTCCATTCTGCGGTACACCAGGCCTTGTTTCGGTTGTTCCATCCAAGTCGGTTGGCTCCCGATGAACACGACGCCGTTTCTGCCGTCCGCTGCCTCTCCATGTACACGAGCCCTGGCCGTACATATGCGCGAGTAGGCGTTCAAGACCCCACCTATATGTATGCACGTGTCCGTATTTTTTGGCATTTGGTTGTATGTACGTGTACACAGTTTAGAAGGGACTACGTGAACTGCTACATCGGGGGCATGCCGAGTCTTCCTTCGCCGCCAACTCGACGTCGTCTACTACTGCATGCGCCGCTGCTTGCTCGTCCATGGTTCATCGTTGCAGAGAGACTGGTCGACCTGTATGTATGTACAAGTTCGCGACAATGCTACATACTCTTTGACCGGGTGGGTCCCAGCTGTCAGGGAGGATAAGGATGCACTTCCTTGCGTGTGAAGATATAGCTACTGGGTACCAGCTGTCAGGGGGAGGAATCATTTTTATTTTGCGAGTAATAGGGTGGCACTTCCTTGGTTTTGAAGATGTAGCTGGTGGGTCCAGCTGTCAGCCTCACAGCCTAAAGTTCACTTCCGATGGCTGTCGTTCATTGACCTTGTTGACCACGAGGCGCCGAGAGTGTCAAGGCGATGGACGACGATGTAGGAAGGGAACGACAAGGAGCTAGAGAAGACGAGGCGGGTGGATGCCCATGCAGAGGGGAGTACAAGGGTTCACTGGTTCGGCTGCAGCGTAAGTCCGCCATCGCCGGAGAATAACAGGGGGTGTGAGTGAGTAGAGGGAAGGTCTGGCCAGTCGTAGTATGGTCGGTCCGTGAGGCCTACGCGGCAGCACAACCGGCCATGGGAGGCTGCAGCAGGCGGTACAACGGGCCTGGTTTGGGTGGTTGGAGCAAGAAGACCAGAGGGTGAAGACGCAGCACGACCATTGATTTAACATCCAACGGTCAGTGCAGCTAGAATTGGTTTGACTAAGTTGACAAAGCCCGTACGCGTCAACTTAGTTGGCCCACAAGTCAGCCTCCAAATCTGGTGGGTCCCAACTAGCAGAGGGGAATCATTTTTTGCTCGTAAGAAGGTGGCACTTCCTTGCGTGCGAAGATGTTTTCTGGGTTTTTAAATTTCTTCTTTTTCGAGTTAGAATAAAAAGAATTTTTTTTGCATCTTTGGTACAATCTATATTTTCACGAAATGGATCATAATAAAGCTGGTGGGTCCCAACTGTCAGGCAGAGGTAACTTTTTTCCACGTAATAAAGGAAACACTTCCCTGCGTGCGAAGATGTAGCTGGTGGCTCAAACCTGTCAAGGAAAAAAATCATTTGTTTTCGCATAATAAGGAGGGAGTTGCTCGTGTGCGGCCATGGGCCATGCGGGTCCATGTTCATGCCTCTTCCAATGGTTGTCATTTGTTGACAAAGTTGACCATGGCATGCCAAGAGAACCAATGCAGTGGACGATGGCGAGGCCTATGAAGGGAACGACCCGGAGCCGGCGAAGACACAACAGTGGATGCCCACGCATATGGGAGTACGAGGGTTCACTGGTTCGGTTGCGATGTGAGGCTGTCGTCGCTGGAGAATAACAGGAGGTGTTCGTGAGTAGAGGAATGACCTCGACGGTGATGGGAGTAGGGTGGGCCGGTGAGGCCTGCGCGGCAGCACAGCTGGCAATAGGAGGCGGTAGCAAGCAGTGGTTTTGGCGGCTGAAGCATGAATATCCGAGATTGAAGAAGCACCACAGCTGTTAGATGGACATCCAATTGCTACTGCTAATAGAATCGTTTGTTGACTATAAGTTGACAAAGCCTTGCGTACGCGTAAACTTAGTAGGCTGATACATCTCCGTCGTATCTATAATTTTTGATTGTTCCATGCCAATATTATTCAACTTTTATATACTTTTGGCAACTTTTTATACTAATTTTTGGGCCTAACATATTGATCCAGTGCCCAGTGCCAGTTCCTGTCTGTTGCATGTTTTATGTTTCGCAGAAAACCCATATCAAACAGAGTCCAAACAGGATAAAAACGGACGGAGAATTATTTTGGAATATTTATAATTTTTGGGAAGTAAAATCAGCGCGAGACGGTGCCCGAGGGGGCCAGGGGATAGGGGCGTGCCCCAGGGAGGCAGGCACACCCTGGACTCTCCTGGGCCCCCCGTAAGGCGGTTTACGCTCTTCTTTTGCCGCAAGAAAGCTAATTTTAGGAGAAATATCTGGGCGAAAGATTCACCCCAATCGGAGTTACGGATCTCTGGATATAAAAGAAATGGTGAAGGGGCAGAATCTGAGAATGCAGAAACAGATAGATAGATCGAATCTCGAAGGGGCTCTCGCCCCTCCCAAGCCATGGGAGCCAAGGACTAGAGGGGAAACCCTTCTCCCATCTAGGGAGAAGGTCAAGGAAGAAGAAGAAGAAGAAGGGGGGCTCTCTCCCCCTTGCTTCCGGTGGCGCCGGAACACCGCCGGGAGCCATCATCATCACCGCGATCTTCACCAACACCTCCGCCATCTTCACCAACATCTCCATCACCTTCCCCCATCTATATTCAGCGGTCCACTCTCCCGCAATCCGTTGTACCCTCTACTTGAACATGGTGCTTTATGCCTCATATTATTTTCGAATGATGTGTTGCCATCCTATGATGTCTGAGTAGATTTTCGTTGTCCTATCGGTGATTGATGAATTGCTATGATTGGTTTGAGTTGCATGTTTTATTATTGGTGCTAACCTATTGTGCCCTCCGTGTCATGCAAGCGTGAGGGATTCCCGCTATAGGGTTTGCTTTTATGATTTGCTTATGGTGGGTGGCGTGAGTGACAGAAGCACAAACCTGAGTAAGTAGGTTGTTTGCGTATGGGATAAAGGGGACTTGATACTTTAATGCTATGGTTGGGTTTTACCTTAATGAATCTTTAGTATTTGCGGATGCTTGCTAGAGTTCCAATCATAAGTGCATATGATCCAAGTAGAGAAAGTATGTTAGCTTATGCCTCTCCTTCAAATAGAATTGCAATAGTGATTACTGGTCTAGTAACATAGTCAATTGCTTAGGGACTGAGGGAGTCCTGGAATAGGGGGTATCTGGACAGCTGGACTGTGTACAACGTCCGGACTATTGAAGCGTGAAGATGCAATACTCAAGACTTCGGCCCGTGTCCGGATGGGACTTTCCTTGGCGTGGAAGGCAAGCTTGGCGATCCGGATATTATACTTCCTTCCTTGTAACCGACTCCATGTAAACCCTAGCCCTCTCCGGTGCCTATATAACCCGGAGAGGTTGGTCCTTAGAAGGCCGATCGCAATTACATTCATACCATCATAGGCTAGCTCCTAGGGTTTAGCCTCTACGATCTTGTGGTAGATCTACTCTTGTACTACCCATATCTTCAATATTAATCAAGCAGGAAGTAGGGTTTTACCTCCATCGAGAGGGCCCGAACAGGTAAACATCATGTCCTTCCTGTTACCATCAGCCTTGGCGCACGATCGGGACCCCTACCGGAGATCCGCCGGTTTTGACATCGACATTGGTGCTTTCATTGAGAGTTCCTCGTGGCGTCGCCGTCAGGCTCGATGGCTCCTTCAATCGTCATTAACGATGCTGTCCAGGGTGAGACTTTCCTTCCCGGACAGATCTTCGTGTTCGGCGGCTTCGCGCTACGGGCCAATTCTCTTGGCCACTTGGAGCATATCGATAGCTATGCCCCCGGCCATCAAATAAGGTTCGGAAACCTGAACTATATGGCGGATATCCGTGGAGACTTGATCTTCGACGGATTCGGGCCTGCGCCAGAAGCGCCGAACAGTCGCGATGAGCACGGCTTAGACCTGCTGTCAGACGTTGCTCGGGATATCGTCCCAGCAGAAGCCTCGGATATAAATCCGGGACAGGTTGCTTCGCCTAAGGACGGAGGGCTGGACCTGGCCCCGCAGGCTGTACCTTCATCGGCGATGGAGTTGACCACAGGTCTCACCTCCGAGGGAACCTGTGAATCTGGACCCCCGGATTCATATCCGGATGCAGGTTCCAGTCTGCGCGCCCCCGAGCCTGCCGGTCCTGGTTGGGCTTCGGTGATGGAGTTCACCGCGGTGGACATCTTTCACCACTCACCCTTCGGTGACATGCTGGACTTATTGAAGTCTCTCTCCTTGTCAGGAGACTCCGGGACAAACTATGCCCGGCTCGAGTGGGAAGCAGACAACGACGGAATTCATTGCCCACCCACCACCCATGTAAACCCCTCAACAGCCCGGAGAGTCGGCCTGGAAATTCTGGACTCGGTTCCTCACTAAAAAGAACCAAATAGTCGACTGTCCAGACGCCGAAGCCCTGGCGGCTTTTAAACATAATATCCGTGACGAGTGGCTCGCTCGACACCTCGGCCAGGAAAAACCCAAGTCTATGGCAGCTCTCACAACCCTAATGCCCTATTTTTGTGCGGGTGAGGATAGCTGGTTGGCTCGTAGCGGCACCACGCCACATTCCGGCACTTCGAACGGCCGTGATGCTAACGGCAAGCCACGACGCAACAGACATAAGAGTCGGAACAACGGCGACAGCACTGAAGACACGACAGTCAACGCCGGATTCAGCGGACCTAAATCCGGACAACAGAAAAAGTCGTTCAATAGAAATAATCAGGGACCGTCCAGTCTGGACTGCATACTAGAGCGCTCGTGCCAAATTCATGGCACACCGGACAAACAACCAACCACACCAATAGAGACTGCTGGGTGTTCAAACATGCCGGCAAGATAAACGCCGAAAACAAGGACAAGGGGCTGCACAACGACGATGACGATGAGCCCCGGGGTCCGAATACAGGGGGGGGGGCAAAAGAAATTCCCCCCTCCCCAGGTGAAAACGGTCAACATGATCTACGCCACCCACATCCCCAAGCGGGAACGGAAGCGGGCACTACGGGACGTCTATGCGATGGAGCCAGTCGCCCCCAAGTTCAACCCATGGTCAGCTTGTCCGATCACCTTTGACCGTAGGGATCACCCTACCAGCATCCGTCACAGTGGCTCAGCCGCATTGGTCTTAGACCCAATCATCGACGGATTCCACCTCACGCGTGTCCTTATGGACGGCGGCAGCAGCCTGAACCTGCTTTATCAGGACACAGTGCGCAAGATGGGCATTGATCCTTCAAGGATCAAGCCCACCAAAACCACCTTTAAAGGTGTTATTCCCGGAGTAGAGGCCCGCTGCACGGGTTCTATAACATTGGAAGTGGTCTTCGGATCCCCAGACAAGTTCAGGAGCGAAGAGCTAATCTTTGACATCGTCCCTTTCCGCAGTGGCTACCACGCACTGCTTGGGCGAACCGCATTCGCAAGATTCAACGCAGTGCCACACTATGCATACCTCAAGCTCAAGATGCCGGGACCGCGCGGGGTCATCACTGTCAACGGAAATATGGACCGCTCCCTTCGAACAGAAGAGCATACGGCAGCCCTCGCTGCAGAAGTACAATGCGGCCTCCTCCGACAAACCAATCCAGCAACAACTTCGAGCACTGTCAAACGAGTCCGGAACACCCCGCAACAGGATCAACATGAATGTCAAGATTGCGATTAGCAGTCTGGCCTTCGCTCAAGCCCCTCCAAAGCAGCATTCGTGCCACGCGTACACAATTACGCACTCGAGATACCTTGGGCATAGGCGGAGGCGCATCACCGACTCAGTCAATAATGCGGGTAACCGCTAATTACCTTCATACTCTTCCCTTTTACCTTTCAGGACACCGCGTTAGTGCAGCATCCTCAGAAGAGCTGAATTGCCGGACTCATATAGAAGAGACACCCAAGGAGGCAGCAAATGTTGTGCGCAGAAGGAAATACCCAGGTGGAATCTATTTACGATCATTATACCTGCTTCATCTATCTGCACCCGGCTTGCCCCTGGATAGGACATGTCAAATAGTCCTATTTTTATCTCTCCCTAATGCATCCATTGTAAACATACGCTTAAACGTATTTTTCGTCAAATGGAGTTTATATATAGCGTCAGCTTATTATCCTTATTTGAGTATTTTTCTCTTATAAATGTTTATTGGGTATTGCATCCGTACACCTTGGTACGGCTAGTTTGCCAGGGGCTTCTTATGGCGCCCCATAATATGGCAACTAAAAGTCCGAACACTTTCAATAGTGCGGCACCCCGAACTTATAGCACTATATGCATCACTCGAATCATGTCTTGGGTCTACAGTTGGGATAGCCCGGCTCCCTTGTTTTGGTGCCTTACGTTCCGTTATATAGGCTAAGGTAGCGAGGAGAACTCTGCGATTATGTCGGTTCTTCCGGACGAGCACCCAAAGATGAAAGCGGCGGACCGGCATGATGTGGCGAGAGCTGGTCGATGTTCGAGAGGTACTAAAATCATAAAGATTTTCCGCTTTAGGCGATAAATAAACCGTCCCACCAAAGGCGTATATAGAGACCCAATTCGCCTTCCGGATTCTAGGGGCTTTGCGAAATTTAAAATTGTAGACTTCTATGGCTAAGTGAAAGTTATAAAGCCGCATAGTCCGATTGCCTCGTTATTTGTCTTTGGACACCTCCTTAAGGGACCAAACATTTGGATAAAGAGTGTCCGGTTTTCCACGAACACCCAGTGCTAGTCACGCTGGGCGGAAGCCGACGACAGCCTACTTCGAGATTTTATAAACAGCCGCACAGAAGGTAATATTTTAAATAACAAAAGCGCTACATAGCGCAAGTAACTTCGTCCTTAAAATACAAACATGACAGAAGCGAATTCATTCAAAAATGGTGTCCTTGGTACATTCGTCAGCCACGAGACGAGCACCCTTCATAATGCCATCATAGTACAGCTCGGGATGGCGATGCGCCTTGCCCTCCGGCGGTCCGTCCTTGACCAGTTTCTCCGCATCCATATTGCCCCAATGCAGTTTGACGCGGGCAAGGGCCTGGCGGGCACCCTCGATGCACACAGATTGCTTGATCACCTCAAGCCGCGGGCATGCATCCACCATTCGCTTGATCAGGCCGAAGTAGTTACTGGGCACGAGCTCAGCAGGCCACATCCGGACTATGAACCCTTTCATAGCCAGTTCGGCCGCCCTGTGGAGTTCGACCAACTGCTTCAGTTGGTCACTCAGAGGCATCGGTTGTTTGGCTCCAGCATATTGGGACCAGAACAGCTTCTCCGTTGAGTTCCCCTCCTGCGCATGGTAGAACTCCGCAGCGTCTGATACGCTGCGTGGCAGATCTGCGAATGCCCCTGGAGAGCTCCGAATTCGAGTAAGTAATAGAAACGCCTCCTCCACATGTTTGCTTTGCATAAAGAACTTCTTACCCGCTGCTATCTTCTTGGCCTCCTGGATCTCCTACTGTGCTTTCTCGGCTTCGACCTTGGCATCTTTTAAGCTCATAAGGGCCTTTGCAAGCTCGGCCTCTTTGGCCTTCAGATCATGCTCCACGGACTCGCATTTCTTGCCAAGGTCCCGAGCTCTGCTGCTACCTCACCTACCCTAGCACTTTGCTTTTCGCTCCTTACATTCCGAGGCCGCCTTGTCTTGACCTCGGACAGCTTTCTTCTTGAGGCCGCCACTTTGGCGGGCCCTCATTACAGTCACGACACTTAGTTGTTAGACCCATCAATTCTGCCTATCCTTAAATACATAAGAACAGAATTACTTACCCTTGTTCTCTTGAGCTGCCTCTTCGTGAGTTCGAGCTCTCCTTGTGCTGCTCTAGGTCCCGCTTGGATCGGCAACCTCGGCAAAGGCGGGCAAGAATAAAGAAGCAGCACAGCACTGCTTATTCAAAACAATACTTATGATTAGACTCTGCGAATTTAATTGACCCTCTGCTTTCGGCTTTTCTTTCCGAACGCCAAACAGAGTATTAGGGGCTACTACCTATCGGGTGGTAATTTTGCACATACTTATTACTTACCTCGAAGCCTGTTAAGAGACTGGTGCAAGCTTCGGTTAGTCCGCTCTTGGCGGACGAAACCTTCTGAATCACCGTACTCATAAGAGTACGGTGCCCTTCGTCCAGGGAAGCGCCACAAAGCGCTTCCAACAAACCGTCCGGTGCTTCATGTGCAATGGAAGTCCGCGACACAGACGGCTCGCCCTCCTTAGCGAGGGGTCGCCTGCCCGGGTCCGGAACCATTGAAGGTTCCGGAATTGTGTTCGGCTCAGAGCCCGGCTGGCCGTGGCTCTCGTCGACACGATCCGCGGGGACCTTGAACCCCGCGTGTCCGACGTCTAGGACCCCGTCTTGGGGCGTCTCCAGAGTCACCCCCCCGCTCTGGGAGCCTTTGGGACAACACCTCCGTGTCGTCCGCGGGTTGAGGAGTAGTGGCCGTCAGAAGCGAATTCATCTCCGAATTGCTCAGGGACCCGGAGGAGGATACCTCGGGGTGATCCCTGGCCGGACTGCACATATGTTCGGCATTATAAATACAAAAACTTTGAAGTGAAGTCATGATAGAGTGCAAACACTTACGATCGCGCTAGGGGCTTCCCTCTGGGCAGCCACCCCTCCTCGCTGAGAGCGGCCGTGGCGGAGTAGTCCGGAAGGGCCCTTCCCTTCTTGGGCCTTGACCTCCCCTCCCGGGCGGCTTTTCTCTTCTTCTCCCCGGTGGAAGGTAGGATCTCTTCTGATCCCTCGCCTCCATGAGGAGGAATCCGACTCGTGGTCATCAGATGACAGGGGAATGACGGCCCTGCGCCGAGGACCTTTTCCGGCCCCCGGGTCCACCTCCCCGGACCCCTCATCCTTTCCGGATGGGCCGTTTTCTTCTTCTTCCTCCTCCCCTTCGTGGGAGGAGTCTGCCTCGTCGTCTTCGGACACAACCTTACGCCGGAGACCCTTTCGGATCCCCGGGTGCTTCTTCTCGGCCTTCTTCTCCGGCACCTTGTACGGCGCCGGGACCAGCATCTCCGTCAGGAGAACATTTGCTGGGTCTTCTGGCAGCGGAGCCGGGCAGTAAACCTGCTCCGCTGTCTCCATGTAATCCTGAAATAAATATGCACAACTACTTAAGGCACTCCCGTGAATATATTGGGAAGAACCGGGTCCGGTGTCAGTCTAAGAACTCACTGGCCTAGGAGCCCGCACGGCGTGAAATTCGCGGTCTTCGGATGTCAGAGGAGGCACTTCGGAGGCCTTGAACAGCTCCTTCCATGCGCCTTTGTGCATCATGTCGTAGAGCCTCTGGAGCGTCCGGTGCTCGGTGGGGACGAACTCCCACAAATTGACTGCCCACCTCTGGCAGGGCAAGATTTGGCGAACGAGCATGACCTGGATCACGTTGACAAGCTTGATGTTCTTGTCCTTCATGCTTTTGACGCATGTTTGGAGTCCGGCTAGCTCCGTGGAATCACCCCAGGACAGGCCCTTCCTCTCCCAGGAGGTAAGCCGCATGGGGGCTCCGGATCAGAACTCGGGGGCCGCCGCCCAATTGGCGCCGCGCGGCTTGGTGATGTAGAACCACCCCGATTGCCATCCTTTTACGGTCTCCTCAAAGGAGCCGTCGAGCCATGTGACATTGGGCATTCTGCCCACCATGGCCCTGCCGCACTCCGCCTGTTGGCCCCTTACCACATTCGGCTTCACGCAGAAAGTTTGCAGCCATAGGCCAAAGTGAGGCCGGATGCGGAGGAAAGCCTCGCACACGATGATGAACGCCGAGATGTTGAGGACGAAATTCGGGGCTAGATCGTGGAAATCTAGCCCGTAGTAGAACATAAGCCCACGGACGAAGGGATGGGTAAATCGATCCACAGACGAAGTGGGCGGCGAACACGACCCTCTCGTGGGGTCCTGGGGTCGGAATGACCTGCCCGGCGTCTGGTAGAGGGTGTGCTATGTCCACGGCCAAGTATCCGGCCGCCTGAAGATTGGTGATGTGCTTCTCCTTGACGGTGGAAGCCACCCACTTGCCTCCTGCTCCAGACATGTTTAGCTGTGCGGGAAGACTTGGGCTTGGGTCTTTGGAGCTCGAGGGGGCAAGTGGGCAAAGGAGGAAGAAGGCGTGGGTGAAATGGGGAATCTTATCCCTTTATAGAGTATTTGAAGCGGTCGCCTCCCCTTGCCGTGGGAATCGCTTGTTTCCCAAGCACCACAGTTAATGGCGTGGTGAGATTACCCATGCCCGTATTGATGAGAATCCTGTAATAAGGGGACACGATATCTGCTTTGACAAGACGTGTCACAGAAACCGCCTCGTGATATGCGTTGTAGCTGGTTGTGTGGAAACGGTTCGAATAATGGATCCGATCATAATAACGTGTCACGTCATCAGGAAAAGTTGTCAGCAGATTGCATTTGTGAAATATCATTCTCTCTACGGTGGTATGCGAAGATAATTTTTCTGATCCGGACACGATTTGAGTGTTCGATAATTACTTTGGAGTATTCGGAGGAGGAACCCGCCTTGCAATGCCGAAGACAATACTGCGTGCCAGACTCATCGTCATTGAAGCCTGGTTCAGGGGCTACTGAGGGAGTCCTGGAATAGGGGGTATCCGGACAGCCGTACTGTGTACAATGTCTGGACTATTGAAGCGTGAAGATGCAAGACTCAAGACTTCGGCCCGTGTCCGGATGGGACTTTCCTTGGCGTGGAAGGCAAGCTTGGCGATCCGGATATTATATTTCCTTCCTTGTAACCGACTCCATGTAAACCCTAGCCCTCTCCGGTGCCTATATAAACTGGAGAGGTTGGTCCTTAGAAGGCCAATCACAATTACATTCATACCATCATAGGCTAGCTCCTAGGGTTTAGCCTCGACGATCTCATGGTAGATCTACTCTTGTACTACCCATATCTTCAACATTAATCAAGCATGAAGTAGGGTTTTACCTCCATCGAGAGGGCCCGAACCTGGGTAAACATCTGTGTCCCTTACTTCCTGTTACCATCAGCCTTGACGCACAGATCGGGACCCCCTACCCGAGATCCGCCGGTTTTGACACCGATAGGGACAATTCCACAACTCCTACCACCACTTTTCCACACTCGCTATATTTACTTTATCGCATCTTTATTTAAACAGCCCCTACTTTTTATTTACGTGTTCTTTATTATCTTGCAAACCTATCCTATCACACCTACAAAGTACCTCTAGTTTCATACTTGTTCTAGGTAAAGTGAACGTCAAGCATGCGTAGAGTCGTATCAGTGGCCGATAGGACTTGAGAGAATATTTGTTCTACCTTTAGCTCCTTGTTGGGCTCGAAACTCTTACTTATTGAAAGAGGCTACAACTATCCTGTATACTTGCGGGTCATCAAGACCTTTTAAAGTATTTGTTCTTCGGGAGTCATAGCATGGGGTGAATATTCTCGTGTGTGCTTGTTTGCTTTATTACTAAGTAATTTTTATTTGCTGTTCTTAGTTGTTCTCTATCTTTAGTTATGGATATGGAACATGAAATGCCAAAAAAATTAGGTGTACTTGCTACTCATGGAGATGGGGTAACTCCTAAAACCCTCGATTCTCATTATGTGAGAGATATTATGTACTACTTTGATAATCCTGAGAAAACCCCATTCAACTTTATAACGTGAATACTTTAGGGATTATCGCTTGACACAAAAAGGGAAACTGTTATGGGATCAAATTAATATGTTGCGTTGGTATGCTCATCAACTATGCTTGAGATATGATATTATTTGTTGCTCTAGGATGAAGGCTCCACACCTTCCCTTTTCATGCAAATCAATGATAATGAAACCTTAGCTTCTTATGCTAATGGTAGATATGATTACTATGATGTGGAACAAATAGAAGAATTTGTTGCTTTTAAGGCTGCTTATGAAATTGAATCTTTGTTTGGAAAGTATGAAGCTTTAGATGATGATGTTTATAGGCCTGAAAACCTTGCTATACTCAGATATTCCTATGAAAATTATGAATACAATTACAATATTAATGCATTTATTAAGAAAGTCTCCGCTGTCCAAGAAGAGACTAATATTTTGCAGGAAGCTATGGAAGAAGAAATTGATGAAACTGTGAGCTCATTGGATGAAAAAGATGATGAGGAGAGCGAAGAACAAAATGAGGAAGAGCGGATTGATCACCCGTGCCAACCTTCTAATGAGAGTAACTCTTCAACTCATACATTGTTTAATTCCCCTTCGTGCTTACCGAAGGATGATTGCTATGATCCCGTTGATTCTCTTGAAATATCCCTTTTTGATGATGCTTGCTATGCTTGTGGCCAAGATGACAATATGAATTATGCTTATGAAGATGAACTTGCTATAGTTCCTTATGTTAAACAAGAAATTGTTGCTATTGCACCCACGCATGATAATCCTATTATCTTTTTGAATTCTCCAAACTACAGTATATCGGAGAAATTTGTGCTGATTAAGGATTATATTGATGGGTTGCCTTTTACCATTGCACATGATGATTTTGATGAATGTAATATGCATGTTCTTGCTGCTCCTACTTGCAATTATTATGAGAGAGGAACTACATCTCGGCCTCTTTATGTTTCCAACATGATAAAATTGCAAGAAACTGCTTATACTATGCATTGACCTTTACTATGTGGGCATGAGTTGTTCTTTTATGACATGCCGATGCATAGGAAGAGGGTTAGACTTTGTCATTGCATCATATATGTTACTTTGTGCTCACTACTAAATTACAAATCATTGTTAATTAAAATTGGCTTCGATATACCTTGGGATCCGGGTGGATTCATTACTTGAGCACTAAATGCCTAGCTTAATGGCTTTAAAGAAAGCACTGCTAGGGAGACAACCCGGAAGTTTTAGAGAGTCATTTATTTCCTTTGAGTGCTTTTATATAGTTTAAAAACACAAAAATAAAGAGGGGAACCTAAAAACTTTTAAAAAGGAAAGTGAAAGTGAGAAAGATAAGCATTGTTGAAGTGGGAGCTAGCCTTGAAGTTTGTTCATGCTCACGAAAACTTTGTGAATCTTAATTACAGAAACTTTTCAACAAAAATAATTATACCCTTGTACAATTCCATTGTTTTATAAAAATAATGTGCCAAGGTTTGCCTTTAGGATGTTTACAATGCTTGTTGGTTTGTAAGGTGCGGGACAGAAACTTTGGCTGTAATGCGCGATTTTACTTTTTAACTGAAACGTCAAATTGTTCTGATTCCTTTTGCACTGTCTTGCTGTGCAACTTGTTTATTTTTCCTAATTTTGGTAGAATTTTTGTGGTATCATAAGTATGGTGAATGTTCATATTGCTACATAGTGTTCTATTTTTGACAGATTCTGTTTTCGACAGATTCTGTTTTTGATGCATAGTTTGCTTGTTTTGATGAATCTATCAATTTATACTAGTAGATTAAGCCATGGAAAAGCTATATTATAGTAGACACAATGCAAAAATAAAATATGAATTGGTTTTCAACAGTACTTAGAGTGGTGATTTGCTTTATTATACTAACGGATCTTACCAAGTTTTCTGTTGAAGTTTGTGTGGATGAAGTGTCAAAACGAGGAGGTCTCGATATGAGGAAAAGGAAGAGAGGCAATATCTAAAGCTTGGGGATGCCCAAGGCACCCCAAGTAAATATTCAAGGAGACTCAAGCGTCTAAGCTTGGGGATGCCCCGGAAGGCATCCCCTCTTTCTTCAACAAGTATCGGTATGTTTTCGTATTCGTTTCATTTATGCATTATGTGCAAGTCTTGGAGCGTCTTTTGCATTTAGTTTTCACTTTTCTTTTATGCACCATGCTGGTATGATATAGTCCTTGGTTGATTTATAGAATGCTCATTGCACCTCACTTAAATCTTTTGAGTATGGCTTTATAGAATGCTTCATGTGCTTCACTTATATCATTTGAAGTCTGGATTACCTGTTTCTCTTAACATACAAAACCGCCATTTGTAGAATGCTCTTTTGCTTCACTTATATTTGTTATAGCGTGGGCATATCTTTTGTATAAAGAATTAAACTCTCTTGCTTCACTTATATCTATTTAGAGAGATGACAGGAATTGGTCATTCACATGGTTAGTCATAAAATCCTACATAAACTTGTAGATCGCTGAATATGATATGTTTGATTCCTTGCAATAGTTTTGCGATATAAAGGTGGTGATATTAGAGTCATGCTAGTGGGTGACTGTGGACTAGTATAAACACTTGTGTTGAGGTTTGTGATTCCCGTAGCAAGCACGTATGGTGAACCGCTTTGTGATGAAGTTGGAGCACAATTTTATTTATTGATTGTCTTCCTTATGAGTGGCGGTCGGGGACGAGCGATGGTCTTTTCCTACCAATCTATCCCCCTAGCAGCATGAGCGTAGTACTTTGTTTTCAATGGCTTGTAGATTTTTGCAATAAGTATATGAGTTCTGTATGACTAATGTTGAGTCCATGGATTATACACACTCTCACCCTTCCATCATTGCTAGCCTCTTGATGCAGTGCATTGCCCTTTCTCACCTCGAGAGTTGGTGCAAACTTAGCGGTGCATCAAACCCGTGATATGATACGCTCTATCACACATAAGCCTCCTTATATCTTCCTCAAAACAGCCACCATACCTACCTATCATGGCATTTCCATAGCCATTCCGAGATATATTGCCATGCAACTTTTATCATCATCATATACATGACTTGAGCATTCATTGTCATATTGCTTTGCATGATCGTAAGATAGCTAGCATGATGTTTTCATGGCTTGTCCGTTTTGATGTCATTGCTACGCTAGATCATTGCACATCCGTAGACACCGGAAGCATTCATATAGAGTCATATCTATGTTCCAGTATCAAGTTGTAATATCGAGTTGTAAGTAAATAAAAGTGTGATGATCATCATTATAGAACATTACCCATAAAAAAGAAAAAGAAAAAAAAGAAAAAAAGGAAAGGCCAAAGAAGCCTAAATAAAAAAGGGGGCCAAAAAAGCCCACCAAAAAAGAAAAAAAAGAAAAAGAAAAGGGGCAATGTTACTATCCTTTTTCCACACTTGTGCTTCAAACTAGCACCATGTTCTTCATAGAGAAAGCCTCCTATGCTTTCACTTTCATATACTAGTGGGAATTTTCATTACAAAACTTGGCTTGTATATTCCGATGATGGGCTTCCTCAAATGCCCGAGGTCTTCATGAGCAAGCAAGTTGGATGCACACCCACTTAGTTTTCAGTTTGAGCTTTCATACACTTATAGCTCTAGTGCATCCGTTGCATGGCAATCCCTACTCACTCACATTGATATCTATTGATGGGCATCTCCATAGCCCGTTGATACGCCTAGTCGATGTGAGGCTTTCTCCTTTTTTGTCTTCTCCACATAACCCCCACCATCATATTCTATTCCACCTATAGTGCTATGTCCATGGCTCACGCTCATGTATTGCGTGAAAGTTGAAAAAGATTGAGATTACTAAAGTATGAAACAATTGCTTGGCTTGTCATCAGAGTTGTGCATGATTAAATACTTTGTGTGATGAAGATAGAGCAACAGCCAAACTATATGATTTTGTAGGGATAACTTTCTTTGGCCATGTTGTTTTGAAAAGACATGATTGCTTTATTGGTACGCTCGAAGTATTATTGTTTTTATGTCAAATGATAGACTATTGCTTTGAATCACTCTGTCTTAATATTCATGCCATGATTAGACATATGATCAAGATTATGCTAGGTAGCATTCCACATCAAAAAAATATCTTTTTATCATTTACCTACTCGAGGACGAGTAGGAATTAAGCTTGGGGATGCTGATACGTCTCCGTCGTATCTATAATTTTTGATTGTTCCATGCCAATATTATTCAACTTTTATATACTTTTGGCAACTTTTTATACTATTTTTTGGGACTAACATATTGATCCAGCGCCCAGTGCCTGTTCCTGTCTGTTGCATGTTTTATGTTTTGCAAAAAACCCATATCAATCGGAGTCCAAACGGGATAAAAATGGACGGAGAATTATTTTGGAATATTTATAACTTTTGGGAAGTAAAATCAGCGCGAGACGGTGCCCGAGGGGGCTAGGAGATAGGGGGCGCGCCCCAGGGAGGCAGGCGCACCCTGGACTCTCCTGGGCCCCCCGTAAGGCGGCTGATGCTCTTCTTTTGCCGCAAGAAAGCTAATTTTATGAGAAAGATCTAGGCGAGAGATTCACCCCAGTCGGAGTTACGGATCTCCGTATATAAAAGAAACGGTGAAGGGGCAGAATTTGAGAACGCAGAAACAGAGAGATAGATCCAATCTCGGAGGGGCTCTCGCCCCTCCCAAGCCATGGGAGCCAAGGACCAGAGGGGAAACCCTTCTCCCATCTAGGGAGAAGGTCAAGGAAGAAGAAGAAGAAGGGGGGCTCTCCCCCTCTTGCTTTCGGTGGCGCCGGAACACCGCCGGGGGCCATCATCATCACCGCGATCTTCACCAACACCTCCACCATCTTCACCAACATCTCCATCACCTTCCCCCATCTATATTCAGCGGTCCACTCTCCCGCAACCCGCTGTACCCTCTACTTGAACATGGTGCTTTATGCCTCATATCATTTTCGAATGATGTGTTGCCATCCTATGATGCCTGAGTAGATTTTCGTTGTCCTATCGGTGATTGATGAATTGCTATGATTGGTTTGAGTTGCATGTTTTATTATTGGTGCTGTCCTATTGTGCCCTCCGTGTCGGCATAGCGTGAGGATTCCGCTGTAGGGTTTGCAATATGTTTATGATTTGCTTATGGTGGGTGGCGTGGTGTGAAGCCTGAGACCGAGTAAGTAGGTTGTTTGCGTATGGGATAAAGGGGACTTGATACTTTAATGCTATGGTTGGGTTTTACCTTAATGAATCTTTAGTATTTGCTGATGCTTGCTAGAGTTCCAATCATAAGTGCATATGATCCAAGTAGAGAAAGTATGTTAGCTTATGCATCTCCCTCAAATAGAATTGCAATAGTGATTCCCGGTCTAGTAATATAGTCAATTGCTTAGGGACAATTCCACAACTCCTACCACCACTTTTCCACACTCACTATATTTACTTCATTGCATCTTTATTTAAACAGCCCCTACTTTTTATTTACGTGCTCTTTATTATCGTGCAGACCTATCCTATCACACCTACAAAGTACCTCTAGTTTCATACTTGTTCTAGGTAAAGCGAACGTCAAGCGTGCGTAGAGTCGTATCAGTGGCCGATCGGACTTGAGAGAATATTTATTCTACCTTTAGCTCCTCGTTGGGTTCGACACTCTTACTTATCGAAAGAGGCTACAACTATCCCGTATACTTGCGGGTCATCATAGGCCCACAAGTGACCATCACATCTGTTGCAGAGAACGTATAGCCCATTTGTGATTTGTAGTAATTTACAACCCATTTTTTAATTCTAATGGAATTTACTCAGCCCATTTATTGTTTGTTAAAATTACAACGCATTTTCTAGCCAGGACTTTGTTAATAATTTCAGCCAACCACTCAGAAAAAATTCAACAAAAATTCCAACATTTTGATGGGATCCGAAATATTTTTTACCCCAAAATTTAGAGTCATATTAAATATAATTTCAAAATAAATTTGTATTAGGTCCAACAAAATTTTGCATGCGCAACAAGTAATGAAATTAAAAATGTAGCTTGTTTTAGAAGAATTAAAAAATGTACCTGTTCGGTGCATTTTTTATATTTACAACAAATTGTTTTAATTACAACCCATTTATTATTTCTTAAAGCCCATTTTCTTGGCATGTCTAATGCGGCCCGGAGAATAACAAGTTGACCTGGGTTGGGTATTCCGCAAAATAAGAATAGCTGGGCTAGCCATTTTCACATTTAATATTAACATCTGGGTTGGATATTTGGTCGACATAAAATAATAGCCTGGGCCAGACGGGCCACAGCCCGCCCAGTTGATACCCTGCTCCTCTGAACAAAAATATCACTCAAGAAAAATTCTGCTCACACCTCAAAAACACAAATACTGCTCGAGCTGCTGGTCCCAGCTATCGGCCGCTCCTTGTGCAGTTCTCTCATTTATTGACTATATAGGTTGACAATGGTGTGGAACCGTGACGTTAGGAAACCAGGAGGAAGCAACAAAAATTATAGTTGTATATACTAATAAAGAGGCACTTGCATACGTTCAGCTACGGCCCTGGTGGGATCCACCGTCATCCTCTCCAATTAAAGTCATCTCATCATTCCTCATGTTCGTTGACCATGTTGACAACGCGAGACAGCAACGCCACAACGAGCACAACAACTCGAAGAACAATGGAGAGGGCCTCGTGGGCCCTACGGATGGTCTGATATAGCGCCCGCTGCTCATTTGGGAAGCCAAGATCATAGGGCCACATGTCGGCGATGGCATTGTCGTCCGCTTGTTCGCTGGCGATTCGTCCTTCCGCGAGCTGATACTCGTTGAGGAGACGGAGGTTGCAGCACAGGTCCTCCTGCGCTGGTAGCTCTTCCGCCATTATGGCATTGAAGTGCGGCCGCACCTACTCTATGGTGAACACGACATGAACCGGCTTGGGCGGTGGCGCCGGCTCCTGGTCGGAAGCCACGTCCATCGTCTGATTGTTGTCGCTCAGCTCGGCGAGCTCGCTCGCGAGCCAGCATGTCCGACTGCTAGACCGAACTGCTGTCAAGCACGAGTCTGACCGCCTTGGCCCACCTAGACCGCCTTCCTCACCCGCGTGCGCTTTCCGCCCGAACCGCCAGTGCCGCTTCCCGGTGCAGGCAATTTATCAGCGTTCAAACGACACAAGTGTTGTCCGTTCGTCCTTCTGCCGCCCACATTAATGATACGCGGTTGCCGAGGCAGCTACTTCGGCGCCACCCGTCTGTCCCTCTGCCGCCCACCATTGCTATATAAACTGATGCGTCGGCCATAGCCACAGTCATCCGCCTCCGTTCCCTTTCTCCTGTCCACACAACTACTGCCCACCATGGCTTCCTCGTGCTCCAGCGCTCTTCAGGACGGGCGGACGGTGGACCAGAAGGAGATGGCAGCCGTTGCTGCCGATTGGCTAGCCGGCAGGTAGCTGGAGGACAACGACGTCCCAATGGAGAACGTGGTAGTCGACAATCCGGCGCCAACCCCCTCCTCCACGCCATCCTCGCCGGTGCATTGCACCATGACCATCGGCGAGGCCCGTGCCCAATACATTGACTCAGTGAGGCAGAAGCGTGAGGAGCAGTTCAGGGAGGCGCATGCCAATGCCACCTACAACCACCATCTCCTCCAGGAGCACCTGCAGGCGGAGGAGTAGATCGCCGCGGAGCAGGAGGCACTACTCGAGTCGTACCGCTCCACCCGTGAGAGCCGCCTCGCACGCTGGCGGTACCGCATGCGAGTGGCTGAGGTTGCGGCCACCTACAAAGAGGACGATGAAGTGGGCGAGGTGCTGTTTGGCGAGATCGACGACGAAGCAGTGGACAATGCCGGCTCCGCCGAGGCCCCGCCCCGCCGGCACCGAGGCCGAGGACTTCGCCGGCTTCGGCGAGGCCCTGCTCCACCGAGGCCCCGCCCTGCCGGCAAAGAGGGGGAGGATTTCCCCCGCTCCGCCAAGGCGCGAGCCGCCGGCAACGAGGTAGAGGACATCGCCGACTCTGTTGAGGCCCCGTCCGCTGCCAATGAGGTTGCTCCACATAGAAAACGAGGAAGAGTAGAACACGGTAGGTCGCCGCTGCTCGGGTCCAATTAAGGCCACCACGGCTCCCCTCCGGTTGAAGCCAAGCTTGGCAGGTTGACCATTGACGGCCGATTAGCTTCTTGGCGGCGCCGTGGAGTCGGAGAGCTATGCTGGAGAAGAAGCTTCTCTTCGGCTCAGCCGGACACAGGTGGGTAGCTTCGGTTAATTAATTATACCTCCAACGCACCCCTTTTTAGTTGAAGAATGTATGAAATGTAATGAAATCTAGCATGTTTATATGAAATCCAGCCGTGTATGAATGATTTAGTTCGATTAGTTCGAATTCTTGTATCACTAGCATTGGATGAACATGCAAGACAATACGTACTAGCATTATTCCCTCGGTGTTCACCTCATTTGCAGCAGTTTCACACGTACTCCCTCTGGTCCTTTTTAGTTTGCGTATAAGTTTTGTTTGAAGTCAAAGTATCTCTACTTTGACCAATCTTATAGAAATAAGTATCAACATTCACAATGTAAAATCAACTGACTTGAAAGAAATCTAATATGCGAAGTAAAAAGGAACAGAGGGAGTACAAAAAGTTTGAGCAGCTTTTTAGCATTCCTATACATTGCAATCAAACACACAGGCCTGGCAATTCGTAGAGAACATTCAAAACAATCGATGATTATGCATCTCAGCGATTCACATGTCAGAGCCAATATTTACTTCACAACTAAAGAATAAAGAAAAATCTATCGATGCTGCTGACAGCAAAGGGCAACCCATTCGAAAATATCAAAAGCATGTCTTCTTGCTAACATCAATGAGCAAAATTTGACAAGGTTGTCCCATTCCAAAATGTCAAATGTGTGTTGTTTTGCGTACATCAATGAGCAAACTTTGACAAGGTTTTCCCATTCCAAAATATGAAATGCCTATGATTGTGGAATGGGTAGGGTTTGCCATCAGTTCGGACATTGACATGGCACCTCGTGCTAAATAAACCAGTTGTTCTTTTTGTGCAGTTCCACCAAGATCAACCAAATTTGTGCGTAGCTTGTATGCTTTTGGCTTTATATGTTGCAATGCCTTGAACATATCGACACATCCTTTCTTGTGGTAGAAATGAATGATTCGAGAATATTTGATGTATTCGAGAACATTTTGTGCAGTTCCCATTGAAATCAAGCTGAGCACCTCTATTTGCATAAATACAAAAAAAGTGATTAGTATAAAGCAAACTGTACTATGAATTGATTGTTTAAACAGGCAACCTACATGATCCATGCAGAGCACACATTTAAAAAACGGAACTTACCGGAAAGAATCCTAAAACAACATTGTATTGGCCATCACAACAACAAAGATGGAGATCCATGAGTCCTTCTGAGCTGAAGTTAGTTTGTTCTTGTGGGCAGTAATGTAACCATCCTTCAACTGCTTCCTTCTGATATGAAGAGGATGATCCTGTTGTGCAAAGGCAAGAGAACAACTAAATGCTACATCCCTGTTTGCTCGAAAAAAGGAAAGGAGCACAGATGAAGCACTTCTCGAGGACAATACCACTTTCTCATGACAGTATCTAAACAGTAGCACAACACCAATAGAGATGACGAAGCTCAATCATATGGATGAAATCCATGGGCCAGTACCAACCTTTGTTTGGAGGCTTATTGTGTAGAGCATATAGATGAAGCACTTCTCGGGAACCATCTGTTGTTATCTACTGTGGTTGCCATGCTTACTATATAATCCTTGATTAGTTTAATGTTTCCAACATCTTCTTGTGCAATTCCACTAAAATATATGTTATCTTCAAAGAAGATCCCAGTTTGCACAAGTAGAGATAATTACATATTACATTAAGAGTGGTATCAAATTAGTGGAAAAACAATTGCTCGTTCCAGCCATAGCACTAAATTAAGATGCAAAACTATATCATTACTTGTGTCATCATAGTTCTAGTGCTTCATTACAGCACTAGGAGTTGATTTTTGTTTTTCTTCCGCTTGTTCTTCCCCTTCATCACTTGGTTCAATAACATACAAGATTCGCCTTCAATGTAAGATTTGGCATGTCAATTAGGGAGCACAACTATAGCACTAAACAACGACATTAACTTTCTGATGACAGTAGCAAAATACAGGCCAACAGTTGTGAAATATCATTATCTTACCTCAATTGGATATTATGGTGCACATGCAGATTGGAAGTCTTGTCTCAATTTGTGCAGTTCACTAAAATCAGCAACATTACCGTATAAGTAGCACAACATATGATAGCACATTGCACAATCATGTGAAAGAAGGCTAGTACTGACCTCTCATGACGCAGAATTCAAACAACTCACAAGAAGAAGATCTGAAACAAATTTGCCAACACGGATAGGAAGTTAGATCTCTTCTTGTGCAGTTCCACTAAGATCAAGCAATCAAGCAACATTGTCGGTGTGACATTTTGGTTGAACTGCACAAAACACTCTTAAAACAAAAGTGTTTTGTGCAGTGCAACAAAAGGTCGCAATAGCAACGAGGTGAAGTAGATAACCATGTTTACACAGAGGTGCAAGAAACAACTACTGGTCAATAGCGGTGGATGACACAGAAGCCCACAAAAGGAAGCATCTAACTTATCTAAATGGGAAAGAAAGCAAGACAGTAGCATTTCTCAAACATTGGCATTGATTCTCAACTCTTCATATTAACAGAGAGATTATATTAGCAATAAAATTTGTTAAACATGTAATTTGCTTTTAACCGTGGCACTACGTCAATTTTCCAACGCCATTATTAGATTAACAATAGCTAAAGAGTTGTACGGGATAGTGGACGCACCAGCACCATGTGCATCTACCGATGCATAAAGGGGTGATGCACAGTCTGTTGCAACAAAGAACAAACAACCAAGGAGCATATTTGTGTTGGTCCCAGTTTTGTTATCTTTAGACACCTTTCCCTATGTGAGTGAAACACATCTAGTCCTACTCAACTCTACAGCCTTGTCCCCCACCAACAGAAAGATCAGTTTGTTACAGATGTGCGTACTACATTTGTCATTGTTTTCCCTTTTAGACCAACGTAGGTGTTGGATAGATAGTCTGTACTACTTTCCCGCTTCCTTTCCTCTTTGAACCACATCCTAGATTCATGCTATACAACTTTCCCCACTACTTTCCTATTTGATCCAACACATAGACTCGAGTGCAGAAGCGGAAAAAAATCCACACGCAGCTAGAGCAATGCATGTGGAATAAGTAAATTATACCTTAAGGTTCTTGGGGTGTGGCTCAGTGGGCGGCCGGAGGCCGATCTTCCCACACTATGTACAGCAGGGAGGAAGAAGGGGTCGGAGGCCCTCCTGTGTCACCGCTGGGTGGATTTCCTCCCTCGCTGACGGCAACAACGTTAAGCCTCCTTCCCTTCCCGGCGGACGGATCCTGCCGGATCTTTGACCAGCAATGAGGGAGAGAGAAAGAGAGAGGCCAACGAAGTCTTGTTTAGATCTGGAGAGGGTGAGAGTGTGAAGAGAGCAACTACAAGTGCTGAGGCTCTAGCATGTATATATATAGTGGAGAGAGAGTGTGAAGAGAGCAAACCCAAGAAAACAAGCGCCGAGGCTGCAACGTATATAGATGGAGTGGTTTTCTTTTTCTCTCCATAAAAATTACTTTAAATTGTGCATGAAACAGAACTCTTATTTAACATAGTGAAGAAAAATGGCAATGCTAATACATGAAGAAAATTTAACACTCAAAGGAGTCAACTCACAATTAACGATGCACGCCTCCCGGTCGCGCTTACTAACGTTCATGTGTGGTACATGATCCTCCTAAGTGAACAACACCTGAACCACACACGGTCAAAATATCGAAAAGGTGGGCTGCACCATTTTCCTCCAATTTTAAATATTTTTGGTACTTGTATTCGGCCTAAGTCAGTGTGCCACCGTATGTACTATGGGTTACAGTGGGTGCTAAGAAACTAGGGCGTATTGAGAGTAATTTCCATGTCGTTTATTTGTAGGGTCACTTGCAAACTATAAAACTCTATTCTCCTCTTATTTAGTGGATGAGGCAAATCTTTTGCCTCCGTTTCGAAAGAAAACAAGAAATTCAAATTTATTATTTAGTTTGTACACTTTGCTTTCTTCCAATAATTTTGGGCACTTGTATTCGACCTAAGTCAGTGTGCCACCGTATCTCGTACTGCTCCCTCCATCTAGGTGTATAAGTCACGTTAGAAGGTGTAGCGGGACCAAGGTGCAAGCAGATTGGAGGAGAAGGAGAAACTTGACTGGTCCTTCCTCCAATCAAAGCCCTGATTTCTCTCTCTAAACGCAACAACTAATCACAACAATTAAGAGATGTCGTTTTAGCTACCATGCAGGATCACGTATTAACTCGCATGCAAGCTGACTTTGATTCCTTGACTGATCAACGTGTACTTGCGCTCCATGCATTGGGTTTCCGGGGGAGATAACAAGGTAGAGTAAGTAACACTAGTTAGCAACGAGGCTAGGAAGGGATTGAGATGCGAAGTTAATGCGCGATGCCTAAACACTTTGGGAATATCTGATTTTCGTAAGATGACTTAGAGGGTGTTTGTTACAGGGAACTTTTGGTGTAGGGACTAAAAAAAGTCCCTTTTAGTCCCATATAAACCAAACAGGAGGGACTTTTAGGGACTAAAAGTGGGCATTTGGGACTAATGAAAGAAGACCCTGAGAGAAAGTCTTTTCGGGACTTTTTCCAACAGTTTTCCCTGCCCCGCATCGCACCTTATTTCTGTTAGTTCATTACTAGGGGTAACATGGTCTTTTAGCATGTCATTTAATAACCTATAGTCCATGTTTAGTCCCTGGAACCAAACAGGTAGGGACTAGGGACTTTTCAGTTGGGACTAAAAAGAGTCCTAGGACCTTTTAACCAAACAGGGCCTTAACACCTAGACGGAGGGACTACTACTCCTCAGTCTAGGTTTGATGGAATATTTGTCACCTCTTCTCTTGTACGTACTCCATTTATCTCACTTCCTGTGGCTTCCCACTCGCACGATATTCCTATTCTATGAACTTGTGTGTGTGTGTGTGTGTGTGTGTGTGTGTGTGTGTGTGTGTTTTAACAGCGTGTGTGTGTGTGTGTGTGTGTTAGAGAGAGCGACACATCGACCTACTACTACAAAGAGATAGTGTGTAGTGTACAATTTAGCCGCGAGAGTCGGTGCATCCTCTCGTTTTCGGGCGTCCGGTCAGGACAGCTGCCACGCCCGCTCCTGACCAGTCTGGCCCACCCAAAGCCCCTCCATCGCCCACGCGCGCTTCCCGCCCGAAATGGTCAGCGCCGCTCCAGAGAATAGTAACGCGTTCATGCCCGGGCAGAGCGGACGCGACCTCTCACTGGCGCCTGCGTTGAAGGGAGAAGCGGATTCAAGAGTGATGGTTGCTTCGTCCGTCCAACTTACTGCTGGGTCTATGTGATTTGATGGCTCATTGGTCATTATTAATGAGGTGGTATGACTGCTGGATGTCCCATGTTTCGGCGGAAGGAGGTAGTTACAATTTTCTCCATTCTTACAGCGGAGGAGTGCGAAAGCAGTGAAAACACGCAAGCTCAGTGATTGCATGGCCCATCTCACACTATCACCATATTTTCTGGACACCGTGCGATACCTAACTCTTTACATAGTACTAGTACGTACCATATTTTCTCAGCGAGATAAATTTATACAATGCTATGAAGCTTCCAACCTATGTTTCATATATCTTGCGTCCAAGGTTGCCTCGTTGCAACATTTCATCAAATATAAAGGAGACTAACATGCATGACATTGCATCTCAATGATTGACATATCATAGCCAATATGTACTCCCTCCGTTCCAAAATAAGTGTCTCAACTTTATGCAAACTTTAGTACAAAGTTGTACTACTACTAAAGTTGACACTTATTTTGGAACAGAGACAACTAAAGAAAAAAAATGATCCATGCAGTCCCTAGCCCTTGAACCCTAAACCATAACCAAGCTTTAATTTGCTGGCGACGTTGAACCTTCCGAAGAAATGAAGTTTGCAACCCTTTGACCATCGGATCACTTTGTGCAGTTTCACTAAAATCGAGATGAGCATCCCTGTGGCAAAGAAATTGAAGAAGCGTGATTAGAATAAGATTAATGGGACTAGTTGATGAGACATAAACTCATCACAAATGTAGTAGAAGCCAGTAGAGGTACGTGCGGGGCAAAGAAGTAGAGAAATATCCACATGGAGCGATGTGGGCAGCTGGGGTAGTGGTGCAAGCCGGCTGTAAAGGAAGTTGTACCTGAGGGATGTCGGGATGTAGCTCAACCTAGAAGAGGGCGGCGGGAGGTGACAACTACCCACGTCGTGACAGTGAGCAAGGGCAAAGACAACTGCACCGGCTTTGTGAGAGAGAACGACGGGGACCCCTGATCTGGATGTGCCGATAGTGGGTTTTCACCGTCGGCGACGGCGACCGCATCTACACAAAGCATCCACCCCTTCCCCCGGCGGACGTGATCCGCCAGGATGTTAAAGATGTGGCCACAGTCATTTTGTGCGAGAGAGTGTGAAGAGAGCAACCCCAACAAGCAACCGTGTAGGCTTGTCCGGGCTATGTATATAGTGGAGCGGTTTCTTTTTCTCTCTTTATGAACCTATTTATATTGCGTACATGCCACTGAAGAAAAAAACTTTATTTATAAATGACGCGGCACCATTAATGCGTGGTTCCTGACCCTCCATTATTTATAAGTGAGTAACTACTACTAGACGCGTCAAATTATCATGTGGGCTGCATCATCATACAGAAACGAGCTCCACCGTGTCACGTGTGTGGTTGGGGAAGATGCAGAAGACGCAAAGAGTGCTACTAGTACTACGTGCATGGGTGTGTGCACCTCTTCTCTTCGAGTATGGTTATTAAAAGTATAGCACTACTCTACCACGCGGTTATTATATGGGCAAAGAGTATAGGCAGTAATAATGACTAATAAGCCATCAAATCACGAGGCCCACCTTTCTCTATGTTTGACCAAGGAAGCAACCATCATTTCACTCCCCGTTGAATATCCATCCGCTGCTACCTCTGCAAATAAATAAAAATCCGCTTCTAGCTCTGCAGCATGGTTAATAATATAGCCATGTCAATCACGACATAGAAATATCATTCACTGATACAATAGGGCTGGCTCTAAGGCTGGTGATTCTTTTTTACTTTGTCTCTTTCTCTTTTTGTCTCGTTTACTCATTTTACATAGGATCACGTGTAGAGGATGACTATTCCTTTTGATGGGACTTCTTCATGGGTTTAAGACTAAGCAGCTCTGAATTATTCCCGCTGCCCACCACTCTAAATCGTGCCATCTATGATAGTACTCCATTGCAACAATGAGGTCCACTAGGTCTAGCACGTCCTGTAAGAAGAGACTGTCACGCAAAACATAAATCTTGTTGCCTTCTTCCTCATACAGTACGCACCACTGGTATGTACAAGTAGTAGTACTACTGCTCGTTCTCCTATAAACCTTGCGCTTGGCATCTCAAAAATATCAACCTTGCGCTTGGCTCTTCGCCTCTTTGGGAAGCCGAGCAATAATGGTACTATAGTATATAATTCTGGCTATCTTAGACCGAATGAATTGCTGCACCTCCACCACATGGGCGAGGGTCGAGCGAGGGTGGAGGGGCGAGGGGCGAGGGAGAGTGCATACTAGTACGTCTGTTTCAATATGGACTACATACAGAGCAAAATGAGTGAATCTACACTCTAAAATATGTCTATATACATCATTGTTTGGAGTATGTACTAGTAGTTCATATTTAAATCTACTAAAAGACATATATTTCAAACAATATGATAATCTCTCTAACGGAGGGAGTAGTAAAATTTTCTCCTCATCCTGCGAGCCACCACACGCGTGGGCGAGGTAGCGGGCGTAGGCATAGTAAGCAAGCTTCCCATCGTCCTACGACTCTACGAGCCACCGCACCCGTGGGCGGGGGATACGGTGTACTAAGCAAGCTTCTCCTCGTTCTACGAGTTGACGGGACACATCAAAAGTAATACGTACAGAGCATCTCCAGTGTATAGAGCCTTGCCTCTAAGGTAGGCCCCACATTGTTTGCCTCTTTTTTTAAATAAAGCGTCAAGTCACAATTTGTTTGTTCACCTGTGGTACACGATCCTCCATCAAGTGGGCAACCAGTACATGTGTCAAATTACCATGTGGGCTGCCTTTTCATACAGAATTGAGCTCCACCATGTACGCACGCGGGTGTGGTTGGGAAAGAGACGGGAGTACGTGCGCCGTGCGTGCATCTCTCCTCTTTGTGCACGTCCCCCACCTACGTGGGTGTGTGTGAGAGAGATACAAACCTAGACAGATGGTGTGTGCGTTCGTGAGTGTTCTTTGTTGGGGGGGGGGTGATTTCGTGAATGTATTTGTGGGAATACGTGTCAATGATATCTCAAACAAAAATTCGACACATGCAATCACTGGTACGCGTCGGTTCTATACAAATGGTTTTTAACCCCTTTCCCCGATGGCATTTGGAACCGTCGCCAAGTGAGTGTGGGCGATAGGGGGGGTCCTTCCCACATGACCCAGAAACCGTCGGGGATAGGCCCTCCTCGCACACAAGCTAGGGCAAAATGAGCTCGTGTGCGATCGGGCGAGGCATCGAAACCCCATTGTTTCCGTTCGTATGTACATCCCACACGGTGAATCCTAGAAAAACATTTCCATTCGTATGTACATCACACACAGTCAATCCAAGGGGAACGTTCCCATTCACATGTACATCCCACATAGTGAATCTAGGGAAAACGTTTCCGTTCGTATGTACTTCCCACACAGTCAATCCAGGGAAAACGTTTCTGTTCGTATGTACATCCCACACAGTCAATCTAGGGAAAACGTCTCTGTTCGTATGTACATCCCACATAGGTTTATGTATAGGATCATGTCCGATACGTGTAACTATCACACACGCTTTGCCTTGGTTAACCATTTGCTTTTATCAACTACATCACACACGATTTGATGAAGAAAACTGTGTGGCATTGGGCTATCCATCACAAGCGCTTTTACTTCTAGAACCATTTGCAAAGTTCCATGACCCATTAGCAGGTTTATTAGTTTACAATTAATAATTCCAGTATTACGCAAATTCACATTTCATATCGAACATCTAGTTGCCAATTTCATATCAGGCACATAGATATATTTTAACATTACAGTACGATAGCTACCGGAAAACAACACAGTACAACATATATATAGTTCAACTTCATAAGAACAATATTAGAACAATATATTCATTTCCCTAATCGAGATCATCCAGGCTCACCTTATCCGCCTCGGCTTTCAGTTTAGTAAGAACCTGTTTTGCACTAGCCAACTAGGAAAGTGCCTCCTCCTTCGCCAACACCATCTGAGCAAAGTCTAATTTAAAAAACCCGAGCTCATTCTCCACCTTCATCTTTTTATCCTGCATCTTCAAATATTCTTCAGTGTTGACAATACTTTCTCTAAGCCTACCTCTGTTCTCTTCCTGATACATGCTCCAGAGCTTTGTTGTGCACATCTTCAAAGACTGTGGCCACTCTTGATCAACCCACTCCAAGTAAGAACACTTCCGTTCATCTTATAATATTTAAAACTAGATCAGTAACAATTATAGGGAAAATGGGTTTATAGCAACATAGAAAATCACTAATTTTGAAAAACTGAAGAAACATGTTAATTATGACATATCTTCTAAAAAAGATCAAAGTGCAAATGAATTAATTGCTACTGAGACAACAACCAAATTCCGAAACATCAGAAGCTATAATTAACTACAACAATGCTACAAGTTCTTACTCATGTACTATAAATAACAAATTGAACATTTTAAGAGGAAGGTAAATATAACTGCAACAGCATAGCGACAGTGTTTGGATGACAGCAAATTGATACTAACAGGTGTGTACATGCACAAATTTAGTAACATAGAACTAATAGTACTAAGGTGTCCACTATGTATGCCAAAACTGGTGTAAAGACAAGTGTTGCTACATCTTGCACCGGTGCCCTGCACTGGCGAGCCGATACAGCGGAAAAAAATCAGGGACCCAAACTCCGGAGCACCTAGTTGCTCCGACGCCTAGTTCCTTCATGCCATAAAGATTTAGTATTTTACTACTTGGCTGCTCGAATGTGTGGACAAGTTGGCTCCACAAACTGCTTAAGGGGTGCCAAATAATTTTCTAATGGCACCGCTGATGAGATGGCGACATTTTTAGATACTAGGTACAAACTGTGACACTGTCTTAGGATGTGTTTGGTTGAAGGTGTGGTATGAATGGGTTGGGACCGTGACAGTGTCTGAATCACATCTAACAAACGATTTGTAACAACGAAATAGGGTCTAACCTTCTCCGCCCATGCCAGAACCTTCCTCCCACTGTCCACAGATTCAAACGCAACTATCTTCGCACATGGAGATTGATGGTGACAACAAGTAGACAGATGTTCAGCCACCCCGCTCCATTCGTTGCAACTGATGGTCGTAGGGAACTACAAGAGGAAGAAATGACTCAAATCGACCACCGGGTAAAAATCCTTCATTCCAAGTCATAGCCCGAGAGAGAGAAGAGAGGCATACCTGGGTGGTGAAGGAGTCTTCGTCGGAGGAGGAACCGCTAGAGAGGTGTTTGAAGAGGACCATGGCGACCCCGGTGGTAGGATGCGAGATGGCAAAAGCAAGGAAGCAAGCGAGGAAGTGGCTATAGCTTAGGAAGGAAGGAAGGAAGGAAGGTGGAAACAGGGGAAATGTGACTTGTGGTCGGGGAGAAAAGGGGATGGGGAGGGGGAGGGTAGATATTTCGGCGGTAGGCCAAAAATTTTGAAATGTGGAGGGAAACTTTGCGCGCGGTGCTGCCAGACACCATTCAATTTGAAAGATAGTGTGCATCGCAAACGATTCTTCTGCTTAACGTGCATGGGATGAGTTTGATAATTGAAATTTTGGTGGAAATTTCCTCGCGTATGTCATTGCGTAATTTAACATCGCTTGCTAATTAGGGCACACAAAAGAGCGTATAGCACATAGACCAGACTTACTGAATCGAGCAATTTTAGTAATTAAACAGAGACAGTTCACCTAAACATTGCTCTAACAAAAGACGAGCATTAAAAACAAAGCCTAAGTACGAATAATTTTAACAAATCCGCCGCCGCGCCGACCTATGCATCGCTGGAGTGAGATGAGACGTCGACGACTTGTCCTGGCGACATGCCGCCGTTGGTGGACTCGCGTCCCCCTGCTGAAGTCGACCGTGTACTCGTCCTCGTCCTCGTCCTCGGCGCCGCCCTCAAGGTTGTAGTACTCGTAGAAGTGGCTGCATGAGAGCTCGCGTTGGTACTCCACTGCCGATTCCTCGACGGACAGACTCTTCTCTACCTCTACTTGGGCCACGCGCAACTCCTCCTCCCGGTGCTCCTCAATCTCCGCCGCCTCCTGCATCTCCAGCTCCCGCTCGACGACCTCATGAGGAAGCAGGTGCTCCATGGCCACCGCCGCCTTTTTGGACGTGGGTTGCATGCTGGATTATGAGGTGGCCTGGAATATCTTGGCGTGGATGGCCTCGACCCGAGCTAGGGCGACATCGGCGGCACGTACAACAGCTCGAGCGCTCTCGGTGTTTGTAACCGCCGTCGCAGCAGTAGATGCAGCCGTCTCGGCTGTTGCAACTGCCCTGTCAGCTGCCACAGACGCCCTCTCGACGGAAGCGGTCACGCTCAATGCGGATGCGGTGACACTCTTGGCGTAGGAGGTCGCGCTCTCGGCGCAGGCGGCGGCGCCGGGGGGGGGGGGATGCGCCATCGTACGGGCCTTCATGAAGCGTTTCCATGGTGTCATCTTTGCAAGAAGGGGGTACGGGAATGGGGATCGGGATTCGTGGATTCAGTGGTTGCCAGCACTGGAGCAGACAAGCCGGTGAAGCTTAAGGAGGAAGACTTAAATAGACCCAAAAATTTTCGTCGCAAACGATTCCTACAAAACAAATGTGTGTGATGTTGTAGATATTTTTATTAGCTGTGAAAGACAAATTTGGAGTAAAGTGGCAACGGATGGTGTTTTAAATGTACAAGAAAATTTGTAGTACCAATACAACTGTCATGTCAAATTTTGGAAAATTTCAGGGGTCATTTCACCTTTTAAGACATTTAAGTGCTTTTCTAGCCATTTAATGACCGTAATTGGAATTTGAACTATATGTACATGCAGCACACCAAAACGGTTTGAAAGTCATATCTTGTGTACTTCTATGCGATTTAATTCCATGTGCAGTAAATTGGAAGGAATTTTCAAACATATTGGTCTAACGGCTATGACACAATTAAGCATGGAGTGCCATGGCATTTAAATTCCAAAAAATTAAAAACATGAAACCTTGCTTGATGTAATGTCATACCACCAAGATGATGTAGCACAAAAATTGGCCTGTTTAACGAAAGTTTGGACACACATCCCTCACAAACTGGAGCAACTCACTAGAAGGCTCGTGGTTTCGAGGGGGAACAATGCATGTTTGATGATGAACGGCAGATAGCTTCCTCTTACGGCCTTCAAAATTTTTCTACGTGTAATGTGCACTGTTACTAATGTCATGTGAAAATTTGGAAAATTTCAGGGGCCATTTGACCTTTTGAAGACATTTAAGTGATTTTCTAGCCATTTAATGACCGTAATTCAAATTTGAACTAGATGTACATGCAACGGCTAAACATAACGGTTTGAAAAATCATCTTTGTGTACTTGTGTGCGAGTTAATTACATGTGCAGTAAATTAGAAGGAATTTTCAAACATATTGGTCTCACACCATGGAAAATGCATGGAGTGCCATGGCATTTTAATTCCAAAAATTTAAAAAATGATCAGGAAAACATGAAACCTTGCTTGATGTAATGTCATGCCACCAAGATGATGTGGTACAAAAACTGGCCTGTTTGACGAAAGTTTGGACACACACCCCTCACAAACCGGAGCAACTCACTAGAAAGCCCGTGGTTCCGAGAGGGAACAATGCATGTTTGATGACGAATGGCAGATAGCTTCCTCTTATTGCCTTCAAAAATTTTCTATGTGTAATGTGCACTGATACAAACTGTCATGTCAAAATTTGAGTTCAGGGGTCATTTGACCTTTTGAAGATATTTAAGTGATTTCCTAGCCATTTAATGACCGTAATTCAAATTTGAACTAGATGTACATGCAACAGCTAACCATATAATATTTGTGTACTTGTGTGCGAGTTAATTCCGTGTGTAGTAAATTAGAAGGAATTTTCAAACATATTGGTCTCACGGCATGGACACATGCATTGAGTGCCATCGCATTTTAATTCCAAAAAATTAAAAATGACCAGGAAAACATGAAACCTTGCTTGATATAATGTCATGCCACCAAGATAATGTGGTAGAAAAATTGGCCTGTTTGACGAAAGTTTGGACACACACCCCTCACAACCCGGAGCAACTCACTAGAAGGTTCGAGGTTCCGAGAGGGCACAATGCATGTTTCATGACGAACGGCAGATAGCTTCCTCTTACGGCCTTCAAAAAAATTTCTACGTGTAATGTGCACCGATACAAACTGTCATGTGAAAATTTGGAAAATTTCAGGGGTCATTTGACCTTTTGAAGACATATAAGTGATTTCCTAGCCATTTAATGACTAATTCAAATTTGAACAAGCTGTACATGCAACGGCTAACCATAACAGTTTAAAAATCATATTTGTGTACTTGGGTGCGAGTTAATTCCATGTGCAGTGAACTAGAAGGAATTTATAAACTTATTGGTCTCACGGCATGGACACATGCACGGAGTACCATGGTATTTTAATTCCATAAATTAAAAAATGATCAGGAAAATATGAAACCTTGCTTGATGTAATGTCATGCCACCAAGATGATGTGGTACGAAAATTGGCCTATTTGACGAAAGTTTGGACACACACCCCTCACAAACAGAAGCAACTCACTAGAAGGCTCATGGTTCCAAGAGGGAACAATGCATGTTTGATGACGAACGGCAGATAGCTTCCTTTTACGGCCTTCAAAATTTTTCTACGTGTAATGTGCACTAATACAAATTGTCATGTGAAAATTTGGAAAATTTCAGGGGTCATTTGACCTTTTGAAGACATTTAAATGATTTCCTAGCCATTTAATGACCGTAATTCAAATTTGAACTAGATGTACATGCAACGGCTAACCATAACGGTTTGAAAAATCATTTTTGTGTACTTGTGTGCAAGTTAATTCCATGTGTAGTATATTAGAAGGAATTTTCAAACATATTGGTCTCATGGCATGGACACATGCATGGGGTGCCATGGCATTTTAACTCCAAAAAATTAAAAAATGATCAGGAAAACATGAAACCTTGCTTGATGTAATGTCATGCCAGCAAGATGATGTGGTACCAAAATTTGCCTGTTTGACGAAAGTTTGGACACACACCCCTCACAAACCGGAACAACTCACTAGAGGCTCATGGTTCCAAGAGGGAAAAATGAATGTTTGATGACAAACGGCAAATAGCTTCCTCTTACGGCCTTCAAACTTTTTCTACGTGTAATGTGCACTGATACAAACTGTTATATGAATATTTAGAAAATTTCAGGGGTCATTTGACCTTTTGAAGACATTTAAGTGATTTCCTAGCCATTTAATGACCATAATTCAAATTTAAACTAGATGTACATGCAACGGCTAACCATAATGGTTTGAACAATCATATTTGTGTACTTGTGTGAGAGTTAATTCCATGTGCAGTAAACTAGAAGGAATTTTCAAACATATTGGTCTCACGACATGGACACATGCATGGAGTGCCATGGCATTTTAATTCCAAAAAATTAAAAAATGATCAGGAAGACATGAAACCTTGCTTGATGTAATGTCATGCCACCAAGATGATGTGGTACAAGAATTGGCCTGTTTGACGAAAGTTTGGACACACACCCCTCACATACCGGAGCAACCCACTAGAAGGCTCGTGGTTCCGAGAGGGAACAATGCATGTTTGATGACGAACGGCAGATAGCTTCCTCTTACGGCCTTCAAATTTTTTCTACGTGTAATGTGCACTGATACAAACTGTCATGTGAAAATTTGGAAAATTTCAGTGGTCATTTGACCTTTTGAAGACATTTAAGTGATTTCCTAGCCATTTAATAACCGTAATTCAAATCTGAACTAGATGTACATGCAACGGTTAATGATAATGGTTTGAAAAATCATATCTGTGTACTTGTGTGTGAGTTAAAACATCATTAGACGATGTAAATATCTGGTGTTCAAAAAATAAAATGTAAAATCTGGCAAGACAGCCGACCCCACACAGTTGGCATTCTATTTCACGCCTCGAGGTTTGGAAAGTGAGTGGCGGGCTTTCAGACATGGTTCTGCATCGGGAACCGTCAGCTATTATGTTCACACACGAATTTTGCTGCGGGAATCGTGTGTAATTCACACTACAGTACTCGTAAATTCCAGCGACCGGCGAGTGTAATGTTCCTGTTGATCTAGATTCCGGCCACCAATAAATACTACCTTGCTCACGTCGTCCCGCCTGCATTCTCATCCAGATCCTCCCCTTGCTCGCCCCTCTCTCTCTCTCTCTCAAATCTTTGCCATGGCACCGCCGGTCTTCCCATGCGCTAAGAAGGAGTCGCCACCCCCCGAGGATGCTCACTCGAAGAGCAGCGACGAGGACACCTACGTGCCGCAGGACGGGGTTGCGTCGAACCCCCCAACTTTGAATTGGTTTTGGGGCCAGTACGATCTTTGTCTTTGGAAATCGCTGTCGCCGGCTGAAAAAGCCAGGCAAGTGGCTTTCAAGAAGGAGATGGTGGAGGAGGATGCCAGGTACCAGATGGCCTGTGAAGCCCGTGATGCCGTTTGCAAAAAGGAGGCAGTGGAGCTTTGGGGGCGGGTGCGTCGTCGTGCGGAGGAGGTGTACGAAGACGATTATTTCGCGAGGAAGGCCAGAGGCGTTAGGCGCCTCGTCGCTACGTGGAGCTGGGCCATTAAGCTACAACGTGCCACTGACGAGGAGCTCCAGTGGGTGCCCGATGAAATGGCAAGATCGTTCGCGGGCGTCCGCCTGCAAGAGGCAGATCGGCACGTCAAGCGCTGCAAGGTGGAGGAGGCGGAGTACTGCCTCCGCTCTGGGAAGACGCCGCGCACCACAGAGCTGCTGGTGAGGGGCTGCCGGAATACTGGCCCTAGGAGGGATTATTAGTTTTAGTATTGTTTGCTTACAATTTTATGCATTGTACCTAGTAGTTAAGTATCATCACGTATATGTGATGATATTATATATATATTCTGTGATGAACTAATGAACAATTAATATTATATATATTATAAATTCCATTTTCTATCTGTTTTTGTATACTAATTTGAATCTATTTGTTATCATCCACATATATAAAATGGAAAGCGTATAAACACACATTGAAATAGAACAGATAAGAACGGAAAACAGAGTACACACATTGAAAGAGAGCAATAAACAGAGCAATAGTATGATTGCTGTGAATAAATAGCTATCCACATTGAAACGACTCAACAAAATAAAACGCGTCCATGAGACCATGACCAGCAGCCCTTGCCTATGGTAGCTCTTGGCTCTGCCCGAACTCATACAGGCGTTCGTCCAAGCGATTGACACGCTCGCAGTACATCTAGAGCGCGATCTCGAGCTCCAAGTTGGCTAGTTCATCGAAGATCACCACCTCAAGGATGTGACGGCCATGTTCCTCTACTGCGCCTAGGTGGACACCTAGGCCAATGAGGTGGTCGAGCCAACCGACCAGCGCGTTGGCATCGAGCGAGCCGCGGACAAGGCGAATGGCGCGGTGGGCGTCCAGTGCAAGTACGGCACGGCCGGCCTCTGGTGCAAGTATGGCGCAGAGGGCCTGTGCCCACTCCTAGCGGGGAATGGGGGTACTGACGGGACGTGTACCCAACTACGACGCCCTTCGACAGCAGGCAAGTGCCAATGGACCCGCTTTTGCTGTGCGGTGCGCCGCGCCTCTTGCTCTGCGGCGCTCCAACAGTCTTGCCGTGCGGTGAGCCGTAGCCTATCAGCGCAGACGTGCTTAGCTTGCTCTGCGGCGCGCCATCGATCATGTTGTGCAGCGAGCTGCAGCCTCTCGGCGCTGACATGCCTATCTTGATCCGTAGCGCTAAAGTGGCATGCGCTAAGGGTCTGCTCAACCCTGGCAATGACACGCATCATGGCGTCGTCCATCGCGTTGCTGGGGAGCGCTGCGGCATCGATGGGCCATGACGCCTTTTGGTTTTCCTCGTCGA